>CM040449.1:2003156-7013156 GCA_022749755.1 Azadirachta indica
CTAAACCCTAAACCCTAAACCCTAAACCCTAAACCCTAAACCCTAAACCCTAAAAACCCTAAAACCCTAAAACCCTAAAACCCTAAACCCTAAAAACCCTAAACCCTAAAAACCCCCTAAACCCTAAACCCTAAACCCTAAACCCTAAACCCTAAACCCTAAACCCTAAACCCCTAAACCCTAAACCCTAAACCCTAAACCCTAAACCCTAAACCCTAAACCCTAAACCCTAAACCCTAAACCCTAAACCCTAAAAACCCTAAACCCTAAACCCTAAACCCTAAACCCCTAAACCCTAAAACCCTAAACCCTAAACCCTAAACCCTAAACCCTAAACCCTAAAAAAAAACCCTAAACCCTAAACCCTAAACCCTAAACCCTAAACCCTAAACCCTAAACCCTAAACCCTAAACCCTAAACCCTAAAAAACCCTAAACCCTAAACCCTAAACCCTAAACCCTAAACCCTAAACCCTAAACCCTAAACCCTAAAACCCAAAAACCCTAAACCCTAAAACCCTAAACCCTAAACCCTAAAACCCTAAAACCCTAAACCCTAAAACCCTAAACCCTAAAACCCTAAAACCCTAAAACCCTAAAACCCTAAACCTTAAACCCTAAACCCTAAACCCTAAAACCCTAAAACCCTAAACCCTAAACCCTAAACCCTTTATCTTATCTACAGCTCCAAGGGCAATGGAAAAACATCGACTGCAAGAATTCAGCATGGCAATAAACTGTGAATCCAGTTCACCCAGCTGCTCCAAAAGCCTTTATCTCATTGATTTATGCTTCAGAAGTAGAAACAGCAGATTTCAAAGAATTAGAGCACTCCTGCACCAAACTCCATTTACACAAACAGTTCAAGGCTTTGAGGCAATTTTCATTGAGGGCATCAGAAAAGACTAAACACAGATAGTTGTCATTGTGCTCTATGCAATGCAGTGGTGCACGCGTTGAGCCATACAGCCAAGAATTATTGTTTGAAATTGCAGATACAGAGAAAGATAACATATATAGAAGAAAACCCAAAGCTCCAAGATCATAATTTACAAGACAGCCCAAGAAGCAATTATACTGAAAAGATATCATTCAATAGAAATAACTGGAAAAGGACCAACTTACTTTTACTGCGTAGAGGATTCCATTGCTCTTGGAGTTGCAAGGGCAGTCTCTTTCAGAGGAAACCAAAATGAAGAAGTATGGAGCATAAATGTTAATAATGTGTTTATAGCTTATTACATGCAGTCAACATGGACCAGAGGAAAATTCAGAAGCTGTATACAGCAAAATTGACCCAAACAGTACCCAACACATCACTAAAATACATACTTGCCATACAGGAAGGGGATCTTTCTAGTTTTCAAGTTTATAACCAAAAATGAATTTCATCCATAATAGGATAAGAATTCATTACCAGATTTCAAAATTAAATCCATATTACTTCAGAGCATTTGATAACAAAATATAATTGCTTAAGTGTGATTTAACTAAAATTACTTCCATATATTGGAAAATCATTAAATACAAAAAGGAAAAGAAAAAATATGGCATCTACCTTCACATCAACAGCCTTAGTATAAACAAACCTCCAAATCATGTTTTAACTTGGCCTCTTGTGAATATACAGTTCCCTCCAAATCATGTTTTAACCTGGTCTCTTGTGAATATACAGTCCTGATCCACTAAATTTTAAGGAAAAGATGCCCTGACCAATTTTTAAAGCTTCAATTCTATTACACAAGGCTGTACGGAAAGCCCACTAGAATACGAAAGGATAACATCAATGACAAAATGACCTAAAATTGTGAAGAGTGCCGAACTGTTATCTGAATGAAACATCAAACTTTTAAGCATATCAACATGATACACTTAACAGAGAAAAAACTTAAAACATAAACCATTTTAAGCATATACAACAAAACTTAATTTAAAAAGCCACATACTCAGCACGGTGGGCACCCAGGAATACTGGAGCTTACTGATGTTTAATGTTTTTCTTAGGTCCATCGACATTGTTAACTTGCAATTACCACCAAAATGAACCAATGAAAAATGTCCAATTAATTCTACCATAACCAAGTAAAACACAGTCACTATTACATGATTCCTCCAATTTTAGATACAAGTGATTATGCTTCAATAACTAAACTACAGAGTTTGATTGCAATGACATGTCAGAAGTTAACCTTTAGACATTCAATTCTCTAAACTCTTAAGCCCAAGAAGATCAGCATGCATGTCTCTGATGCCAATGTTTGACTATGATATATCACAACAATGTCTTACCATGTATAAATCAAAAGGCAGAAGAACACTTGTATCAATGTATACAGTGAAGAAATCACTTCATCAAATTTGGTAAAACCTTCTGGCTCTTAACTGCCAGCGCCATGTAAGCTTTAACAAGTTCTTCCTTAACCATGAATAATACAGAAGCTGCAAAAACGCTCTGTACTATCTTTGTGCTCATCCCCTTGTAAAAGCCAGGCAATCCTTCATAACGAATCATTTTAATTATAGCATCAAGAGTACCTGTACTCCAAAAATATCAGTTACCACATGGACATACTACGGAAGAGTCATCAGAATCTTAACATGCATAAGACAGCATGAATTGAGTCATCAAAATCTTAAGATGCATAAGAGAGATTGAATTCTTTTATTTTAAGACAGAAAACAGAAGTTAATCAGTGTATCCCACTTCATTCAACCTAAAATATTTAATGAATTAGTACCTGAATCCTTTTTAGTTAAACAGAAACCCTAGTCATAAGAGATCACTTGAAAGATTTGTGATCACATTAAATGATGCTAGTAACTTGATGCTAATATGAAATCACCAAATGGGCAATGATTAAAATTATAAAATTCTTAAATATGTTTAATGAGATACAGCTGAATCCATGAGAAAGCTAACCCGAATATCTTAATGAGATATTCCCACCAATCTCCTGCTTGGCTTGAAGCCTTGACTGCATAATTCAAGAAAAATGGTCAAGCAGATTTCCAGTATATATATGCATGCCTGAGTGTTTTACATGCGTGTTGAGTGAACAATCTGAGTTGCTACAAAACAAACAGCTAAAGATACTATTTCTTTCTGCCAAAAAGAAAGCTAAAGTAATATCTCTTGCATTATCTACCAGATTATCACAAATGAAATTTGGTATCAAAAATAAACATATAAATACAGGCCTGTCTCTCTTTCATTAAGTAAAAAAGACCACCCAATATCTGCATCTGAAATCTTCCAGGCCAAAGAGCTCCACATACAAGAAGAGTTAGAATATGTTCATAGATATTATTTTTAATCATCAGTTGTCCAACCACTTGGAAGATGAACATCCAAGAATTTACAAACAGATGATTTGATTAAGGAAGCTGTATTTTAGACAATAAAATGCATTTTATGACGAATAAGAAGAAAATATTTCCAAAAGCGGCGGAAGACACTATTCTCCATAAGTTATCATATGAAATGATGCAATGCATTTACAGTTATGAGTTCCATGAAAGCTATACAAAGGCATCTAAAGGATCAATTTATTTTGTCAATAAAAATTCAGAAAGATGGGAGCTGGAAAATTTCTTAATAGGCTAGAAGTTCAAAAAATGAACAAACAGAAGAAGTTACAATAAATGCAGGGAAGAACACATGAGCTCAAGTTTTTATATAGAGTTGCTAAAAAATAAACAAGAATTACATATATGTGTGCCCTGAGCGTTTTAAAAACACAACACTATGCAGAACTTGATTGAATTTCCGGTTGTCTGATATCTTAAAACAAAAGTTTAGATTCTTACAGTAAGAATTGTAGAAAGTTCAGAAAATTGATTTGGGACTGACTGATTGCAGTCTGGTCTGAAGTCTTGAAAAATGAAAATTTTTTCTTTCCGAAACTTATGTCAGTAACAGTTTTTTTAACTTCTTAGGGCAAACATTAACAAGACCCAAAATGATAGAATGATAGACAAATTACTGCTACATCCAAACCATAACTTGATAAGAGATAAGAATAAGCAAAAAGTGTAATTTTTCTCACAAGTTAAGAAACAAACCCAGGGAAGAACTTTACCTTGACAACCAACAAGGGGTATGTTGACACGGTTGCCCCCAGTTTGGCCAAGGCCCCTAGAAAGAAAACCTGTTCACAACAATGGTAACTGTAAGAAAAACAAATTGCAGCAAGACCAAAATTCTAAACATTCTGGTTTTCTGATCACATCAACTGTATTTAAAGGCCAGAAGAACGTAGCACAATACAAAAGTCAAACTTGGTAGTCTTAAGTGTGATATTGCTTTATTAGAAAATGACAGTCCCATAAAGACGAGGTACTACACATATTATGAGAGTCTTATACCTCCAATGCAGATACACTTTTTAATCCATGGTTGGTATCAGCCCGTTTTGACCTTAGGTGCTTCAGTGAACCCTCATAAATCATGAACTGGATTGAAGGATTGCAAACCTAGCATGATGAAATCCTGATTATATTGCAAGTAACTTAACATTGCATTTTGAGTCCTTATAACTGTCAAGATAAGGCTAACCATAATGAGTGTGGGGATTATGCCTTTCCAGAAACCAGTAACTCCTGCTTCATTATAAACCTCACATGCCTACAAACATAGTAAAAACTTAAAAATCAACCTTGTGGAAAACTAAAATCACTTGCATAATTATGCCTGCAGAAACCTAGCCAAGCAATAATAATTGTATTTCAATATTCTCAGCAACAGAAATCTTCTGCCCATCAAGAAACATTGTAGAATGGCAATTGTCAGAAGTTTGTTTCTATGTATGCCATGTGTAACAATAATTTGCACACAGAAAGTGAGAAAGTTTTGCCAGAAACAGAAAAAATAGATCACAAGTAATTTTCAATATGCAAGCAAATGAAATTCATTTCCTTAAGAATATTGGAACTGCAAAAAGTATCATGAAACCTATCTGTTAAAAAATGACTTGTGGAAACATCAATAAGATATATGGAAATGTCATTGTGAATATAAAGCATGTGCATGTTCTGCCTAAGCAAAAAGTAACTGGAACCAACCGCATGCAAAGTTCCATAAGGGCGAGGTTTTATTGAATCAAGCTCGGCCAATTTGTCTTGCAAACTTGAACCAGTTGAACTTTCAGAAGCTTCCCTCATTAGAGCTTCTCTCCTTTCCTCCATAATATTTCTTTCTGCTTGAGTATGTGTCTTGAGTCAAAACAAAAAAGATCGTAATCAAATGTTGTTAGATTGCAAAGCATGGACACTGAAAGTATGTCTCCAAGCCATGCTTAGATACATATCCACTTGTTTAAGATTTACTCCAAAGGCAACATTCAAAACCAGCAGAAACACAATCTTGAAAGGTCAAAGTAACAGATAATTCACCATAAAAGAAAACTAATGAAAAAAAAAAAAGAGTTTATGCTGTTTAAGACATCAAATGCACCTGCATTCGTGTCACAAGAACCCATATCGGATTTGTAAGCAATACATTTAGTGACCTGCCAGCATAAAGAAAATGATTAAAATATTGATAACAAGAAGATATGTAACAACAATAGCAGCAAGGAATTAATGTTTAGATTCTACAGAAACCAACGTGTTTACCCAGCAAGGGCTGCAACAATAAGCCAAGAAAACATGCCAACAGTACCATCCCCACGTCCTTTGGCTTTGCGTACAACAGCAATGGCCTCAGCCTTACTTTTGAAAACCTGATAAAAGTAGTAGTAAATGCCCTGCCAGCATACTGCTAGTTAGTACTAATTCACGTCGAGGAGAAAAAAAGACTGAAAAGAAGATTGAAAAGAT
Organism: Azadirachta indica; assembly: GCA_022749755.1. NCBI lineage: Eukaryota > Viridiplantae > Streptophyta > Magnoliopsida > Sapindales > Meliaceae > Azadirachta > Azadirachta indica. The sequence continues at coordinate 2,008,973 of CM040449.1, forward strand.
ACAAGTATGAATTGGAAATGTTATCTCTTAAACATAATTACAAGTTTTGAAATGCCGCGGTTCCACGGTTACATTACTTGCATCAAGAAAATAGAAAGAACGGAGTACAGAACCTGGGAAGCAGCGGTTCCAAAAAGAGAAGGCTTAAGACCGCTATAAAGGCCTCCCCAACCTTCGGTTCTTATGACCTGAGTCACAATCCGTTATTAAATAAATGACTGAGACTAAGCATCAATATTAGTAATTAGATAACTGTAACATACGTGGAGGATCTGTAGAAGAGTGCTGGAAGAGCCAGAGGATTTCAAGAGGCCTTTCTTAGCGATTCTCTCCGTTTGCTGGCGCGTATTCACCTACAATTGGCCCAGATGAAATCGTTAAAAATTTACAAAGTGGTATAATCGGTTCAGTTAAGTAGATAAATGGGTACCGTTTGCAGGGGATAAGTGATTATCTGAGCAATAATACCGCCACCTGCTCCCGCCAGCCCATTTGCGATGGCGCTGGACATTCTTGTCTATTCTTCTATCGTGTTTTCTTGCTCCCCGCTGACTCTTCTAAGCTCTCTTTTCTTTTGTATCGGGTCATAAAATATGAGGTTCAAGAAATGGTTCCGACTGGAAAACGACGTGAGGCAGCTTCCTTCGATGGGAAACAGTGACATGTGTGGAACATGTGCTGCTTGAGAAAGTTGTTAGTTTTGGGAAATTGACGTTTATTGCAGGAAATGTACAGTTATTGTCCAATGTTTGAGGAAAATAAACGGAAATAAACGGAAATAATCGGAAATGCTCTCATTTATCCCTAAAACTGCAAAAATGCCCTCTTCAAAATTTTCAATCAAAAATACCTAAAATTTCTTGTACAGATGAAAACACCCCATGCCTATGTTTTGTGGGAAACATACCGAACTACCCATTTTCATACGTTTCAAGCAGCCGTAAACATACATTTGAGCAATTCCGATTAACTTTCGAGCATCGATCATCGATTTCATTCACTTTGCTACAACAATTTAATGTCAACAGGTTAGATTTATTTTCAGTCTGTATAAACTTGCATTCTAAGTATGATTAGGGTATTAAAATCTATTAATTAATCTGTTATTGTATTGAATTGGACATTTGGTGGATGTATGGAAGAATGTTGATCGTTTTTATTTGATTTCAGAGTGTGTTTGACAATAATTGCAAGACCTTCGAGCAAGTTCACACTCGAAGATGTTCTTATTCTCACTTTTAAGTTAACTTTCACACTCGAAACTACACTTTCGATTGCGAACAAGAACACCTCGAGCGTGTACTTGCTCAAAAGTGTTTGATGTTGACTTGAGCAAAATGCTCAAAGGTTACATTTCGAGCACGACAACACATTCGACCATTGAACTTGCTCGAAGGTGCTATAATGATCAAAATATGACCTTCGAGCATTTTACTTGCTTGAACTTAAAGGCTTGCTCGAAACTTCAAGATTCTTCATGCTCAAAACGGTCATATTTTGATCATTATAGCACCTTCGAGCAAGCTCAATGGTCGAATGTGCTGTCGTGCTCGAAATGTAACCTTTGAGCATTTTGCTTGAAATGTTTTGCTCGTAGTTTCGAGCAATAATAGAACTGTTTTAATTGACGAAAAAATATATCAAGAAATGCTCTGCTATTTATTAATTGATTAATATATATGTGTATATATTCAAAATTATCTATTATTTTAATAAATAAATAATTGATTAATTTGATTATCTGTTATTTCTCTTATTTTGGTTAATTGATATATATTTAAATTTGTTAACGGATTAAGTAAAATAAATAAATAAATAATTGATTTGATATAATTGAAATATATATGTATTAGATATGTATTAAAATCAAATATAAGTATGTCTATTAAATACTGATGAATTGAAATTAGCATGCTTGCAAATGATATGGTGATAGTATTCAGAACATTGAAGACAAAGAAGGTCAACCACTTTGAGGCTATGGTGACTTCACTGTCTTACATTCATGATCTTAAGGTGATTCGAGAGAAGCATACACGGAAGCAGTGGCGATTGTTCAAACGGATCTGCTTGGGCCATTTTTTAAACCACCCGAATCTATCATTTTCTTGGAACTTTGTTCATCAAATTATTATGCACAATTTTAATACTGAAGATTCAAAGCATGAGTTATGGTACACTGTAAGAGGTCCTACTATGAGGTTTTCCCAGGTTGAGTTTGCGTTGATCATAGGGTTGAGGTTTGGACCATTTCTTGAGGTTGTTTTTGATAACAATTGGCTCAGGAACAGATATTTTAGAGGGGCTACATCCATCCCACTATACAGGGTTCAGGAGATTTATAAGAGGATGGACCTGAGTCGGGTACTTGATATTGATGCAATTAAATTGTCATTGTACTACTTGATCAAGCATATATTAATAGGGCGTGGTAGTAGATACAATTCTAAAACGTGGCTACTTACGATTATAGATGATTTTGATGAGTTTGACCGGTTTTCATAGGGCTCATTGGCCTCCGGTCTTTAAGTCGTATTATGGGGGCCAAGTTGAACACTTAGAAGAAGTCAGCAGAGGCAAAGACTGAGGGAAAGACACATGTTAACCAATATAATCTAAAGGGTTTTCCAATAGCCTTTCAGGTATTGCCTTGGAATTTTAATCAGTGAATTGCTTTATGTATGTTGGAAGATATGTTTTAATTATCAAGCTTAAATTAATTTACTTATATTGTTTTTGCAGGTATAGATGTACGAGGTCATATCCACTGCGAGTCTAAAGTTTGGGATACGTATTGGCAATCTACTGTCACGTATATTGAGGTGGCGTTCGAGTCCAAGGATGTCCACACGAAAAACCTAAAGACATATATATTCAAGGCAAAAGTAGTAAGCATATTCGACACATATTATTATTATTTTTACTAATTTGTGCACGAACATTGTGTGATTTTTGGCCCAAAAAAATTTTTCATTTGAAATGACCAGATGTTTACTGTAGTACGGGCACCAGTCATGTTGCGGTTATTACAACCTATAGTGGAACAGTGGGCACTGCCGTATGTTAGGTAACTAGAGATGCATCATTTACTGATGCACTCATGGAGACGATGAGAAAGAGCCTATGTTACAAGATGACCCTAACGATACAGTTGCACCTATTGAGCATAGCGCTAGGCCCCACATTGCTGATACTACGTACTTTTCCACGTTATTGCATTTGTTGCCCTTGCCAATGAGCATCATTAACACCACCGAAGAAGGTATGGTATATTCTTAACATTTCGAGCATCTTAATTATAAAAGCATTTGTAGCATTAAATTTTCAGTATCTCGTAGTAACCCTTTCATCCGTATTAAAGATTGCAGCGCTCGCAGCCTCATCAAACCCGTAGACAGACGAAGACACGGCCGGAATTCTCGATTAATGAGAAAGAGGATTGGTTTGAAGATCACGATTTCCCCAGCACATGATGACATTCATAGCGCAGCTTCTACAAATCCAGAATCTTCGCTTGGTCGGGACATTGTAACGTAGTTAGGCTTGTTGTATGCTAATTTCAACACTTTTAGCCATAGGCAAGATAGTGCAGCACAACAGCACCAGGATGCGCTGGTCCGACTGATTAAGAATGCTTTCCGTGTACTTTAGCCTGAGACATATATTCGATCATCGGAGGCACAAATATCCTTTTTAAAATCAAATTGTGCATTGTTCAGTTACTTACATGATGTATATAGCACTAAAAAATCCGTTACTATATTATAAGTTTGGTGTCTTGGTGGCAAAGGTTGGATGTGTGATTTTTGGTGATATTAGGTGTATGAGGCCCTATTGTTATTGAAGTGTTAGTTATTGTTATAAAAATAACGTAGAAATATCGCTTTTATATAAGGAAACTCTGTCCATTTTTTTTTTCTTTGAATTGAAATTTTGAACCTGTGTTTATGCTTTTCAAGTCTAAAATCATGAGGATTTGAGTGTTAGCATTATTCTTAGACTCCCATCGAGCCCAGATAACTACTTTGGCTTAACGTAAAAGAAGTCCCAGTCATCCAAGATTAAGTATACTAACCTTTTGCGTAGGCGTAGACTAGCGAACGCAAGGATTAGGCCCATTATAGCCCCGAGTACCAAATTTGACCCCATGTGCCAGTCCCAAATGATCTATATAGACGATTTTTGCAACGGATTTCTATCCCCGGGGCGTGCATTGAGGGCAAGACCGTCACGATTACTCTAAATTGGCTTCAGGTTGTCTTTGAAACTAGACAATGGCTTAAGGATAGTGTAAGTTGATCTACCAACTATATATGACAATACTACTGATTTAAGTTTTTTTGATTTTTTGGTTATATACAAAAAGGTGACTAACGACATTATTATCTCTATCATAACTTGTCATTATTAGAGCATATCACGGAGTATATCTATATACTTGCACATTGTTAGCTCATTTGTAGAGATCGGGTTTCATAGCATTGGACCATAGTCTCTCCACATCTGCTGGTGAGTTACCTCGTATAAATTATTTTTTGTGTTCTAACGATTGTCAATTACTTATTACTAACTTAAGCATTTTTTTTTTAGCCAATATTGCATACAGAATACGATGGGTCATTTGTAATGGGTAGGAGAAGCCGTCTACAGAGGGATTGGGTTTTGGTGGGTGTGGTTTACATGCCCATACATGTTTGCAACGATTAACAGGTGGCCACAGAGATCTCTTATCAGAGAAGTAGATCCGTATCTACAATTCTGCCTTGATGCATACTCAAATCCTAAGATGGACACTACCCTTTGGCCATAATGTTGTCTACTACCCCATCTATTGGATCAAACGGGTTTTTATGATTACTAGAGTGACATGGACAACAGTCTAAACCCGTGTACTTACCACTGACCGAGCCAGGGCATCCATTATTTAGAACCTAGTTTATACATTATTTATGAGTAGGTATTCCATTTCATTTTAGGCCGAATGACAGACCTAGTTTGAGGTCAAGAGTGTCGGTTAACCTATAGATAAGACAGTTGTTATAGTTTTTGCATTGATTATTTGTAATTATGCATATGTACACAATATATGTTTACTTATCCTTTTCAATGGTATTTATTGAGTAATCTACTTATCTTGTTTCCTTTTTTTTTTTCCAAGTATGACATATATGATCATCGTTTAACATGCACAGGTAGACGCACTTTAAAAAACCGATTACTATTTTCTTAATTCTGTATTTTGGTCAAAAAAATAGTTTTCATGTAATTATATTTAAATCGAGCATAAAATAAATAATTAAATTTATTAAAATGCCTAATTAATTGTTAACATAAAATTACGTATATCATTTTAATGATAATTAATCCAATCTACAAAATATCATAATTAAAATTGTTTTAAGATTGCACAATCACACCAATAATGAACCCGATCACCTATGTATATGCACAAGATATTATATGACATCTCAAGTACGATGTGATCGATTATTGTTATCAAAAAGCAATCTGAGTCAATTTTTTTATTTCTACTTATTTGCTTTTTTCATCTTCATGTGTATTAGACACTCTATCTCATTTGCTTGAAATCACAATTCCAAGCAAAGTAGAAATATTGTACTCAAGACTGCAGTTTCAAGTTTTCTAGTAATCTTGCGAAAATCACGAAACCTGTGCATTTTCAATAACACAGCAAGACTCTACTAAAATAATTTGACAATTCAAATATATCATTCACATAAATAAATGTTTTCAGTTGCATATAAGATAGATAGTCGGTAAAAAACAAATGCAGTAACCAATGCAAATAGACAAATTTAAAGCAATACAAACCATAAAAAATACGAAGTAATGAAAAATTACATAGTCACTTGGGCAGGTTAAGGGGGATTGGATTTCTACATGTGGTGCAATTATGGCCCACTTGTATACAATGACTACACCTTCTCGTAACTACATCTTTCCTAGCAGACAGAATACGCTGTTTCCTTGGACGGCCAATAGGAGGACACTGTCTAGGTAGCTTGGTGACACATTCTCTTACCTTAGATAGAACCACTAGTCTACGTCATTGCTTAGAGGGTGAATGGGCTCTAATTATGCAGCTAGGTGCACATCTAGTATAGTAATACTAGCACAAAGAATTATGTGAGAGTTGAATACATCTACAAGCAGCAAGAGTGTGTACACGATAGCTATTGAATATTAAAAAATATGCAATTGCCTTTCTTCTTTCATACATCGACCTCCTTGACATTATCTTGGTCTTTTACCTCGAACACAAATCGTTACACTGGTGCATGGACATGGTGTGCGACAACTTTGTTTGTTCATCAACTATCGCTTGCGCGGCCTCTATCAAGTAACTATCTCTCGCAGCGACTAGCTCTCTACATTCATAAAACCACCTTTACACCAATGATCGTATGTAATTGGTTAAAGTAGTGATTAGGAGACATCAAGTGTGCCTAAGTATAGTGTTCATATTCTCAGCAATGTTTATAGTCTGCATATCATACTGTCTTTATGGAAAGCATGACCTCGCCCACATATAGAGCTCCATATCATCTTTTAAGTACTTTGCTGCTGTAGGATGCATTATTTGTAAACTGTCCATATATCGATTGAAATCACTGTCTCAATATGCATCTGTAACCTTGAGATATATGGCTATGAATCTGTCAATTTTTTGTTATCTCATCTTATACGTCGCCTTCAAATTTTTGAATATGTAGTAAGTGTAAAATCCATGAGTTACTTAAGGAAATATTGTGTTGATTCCCTTTTGTATGCATCTGTGTCAATCTCAAATGAAAACTAAATTCTCAATCAACCCAATCACTGAGTGTAACTTCAGGAAAAATCACTCTCATGATGCATCAATTTTAGAGTCAACAACACCGAAAGTAACAGGAAACATTTACCCATTCCCATCTTGTGTTGCAGCAATAATCAACGTTCCTCAATATTTGCCCTTCAAAAATGTACTATCAACAGTAATAACAAGATAAATGGCATTGCGAAATCCTCGAATACATGGCCCCGGGGCTACAAAAAAGTACAAGAAGTGGTCATTTACATCAGTTTCAATTGCCGTTACTGACCTTGAATGTTTCTCCTCTAACATATGACAATATTGGGGGATCCTCTTGAACAATAAAACCGGATCTCCACACACAATCCTTAATTCTTCTTCTCTGCTATATCATGTTTTGGAGTATAGTAGACGAATCTCGTATTCACTTTGAATGTCATCACGAATATTCTTCGACATATTAATCCGACTAGCATCTTTAAACTTATCCTTTATAACCTGACAAATCAATCAACTGCTTGCTTGTCGGTGCTCATATTGTAATTGCTCATTTAGACAAGTATATATTGCTTTTATACCCGTAACTCTGAAGAAAGCATCATCTTTGTTCTTAATGCCACGGACTCACCATTTAAAACCCTCTAGAATACACTTTGCCTCAAAATGGGTGGTATCTGACTTGAAAACCTTGAATTAGAAATGATTCTTTAGTGCCATCAACCGTAATTTGTCTTGCAATTCTTATTTTATAGTGTAGATCTTTCCACCATACACTTCCTCTACTCTAAAACTTGAGTATGCATCACTTGCCCTAGTCGTAGATGGTGGAATGGGAGGCAATGATCAAATGTATTGATTCGCTTTTGATAGACAAGGCATTGAACTCCTTCTATTACATGTTGACCTAAGGACATTTGCTATTCCCTCTAGTTTGTCATCATTTGCCACGTTCCCACCTTTCCACTGATGCTGGAAATTTGTGGCATTGAAGTTTAACTGATTCCCATAGAACTCTTATCCTTGTCCTTCCTAACAATGGGAGAGGAGAATAACCTTCATCAACGGTGGTTACGTCATCATCAAAGCGGCCGACATAAAGCTCATAAATCGATGGAGAGTTACATGCTTGTGTCGATGGACATTAACGTTCTTCCTGTTGCTACTTCAATTTTGAGATTTAACCGAAAATACCTTCTTTTAAGGTCAAAAATTAAAAAATGCAAGTTAACAAAATCTTATTTAAATATGTTGCATTTCAATTATTTGGGAAAAATTTTCTAAATAAAATTTTTGACTCTCTTTCAAAATAGGTAAATTATTAAAAAAACGAATCAATTAAATAAATATTAAAAATATTAATAAAAAAATGGAGTGATACAATAATGCAGCTACAGTAACTTTTGTTACTACAGTAAATTCGAAACAATACTTTTACATTATTACAGTAAACTCAAAAGAGTTGTTAAAATAAAATTATTCGAAATGTGTAATGCACAATTTCGAGTTAAAGAAAATTTTCAATTTCGAATTAAAACAATTTTTCACTTTCGAGTTACATGTCAGTTTTGAGTTAGTCGAAAATGAAAAACAAGAAGAAGAATCGTATATTATTTTGTTGGTTAAGGGCATAACATAAGTGCATTTTTGTTATGAAGCACTTAAATGGGGCATTTTTGGAAAAAATTTAGTTACCATGGGATTTTTAAATTTTACCCCTAAAAGAATGGCATTTTAGGTTAATTCCCTTCCAATTTGTACACAATGTTCCTTCTAACATTTCACCAAAACACCATTTGATTTAACGATCAAATAACAATCAAAACAAGTCAACTAATGATCTAGAGAAGTTATATGTAGGTGTTTCCAAACTTAAGTAAAAATAGCGTGGGTATTCAAAACCTCAGGAAAAGTATATGTTAATTTTCATATTTTTTAAACTGAGAAACTATTGAATTTTTTTCCATCATTTTATAATAAGTGCTTAAAATTTATCTTATTAAAAATGGTCATTTCAATTAGAATTATAATTCATTTGATAACTTTATTGGTTAATGAAATCAAAGGACTATATTGTTCATTAGAAAAGGAGATGATAGTTACCATTTTCTATTTAAAAAGATTATTAATCACCCGTTAAATTTATTGAAGGCATTTCCTATTAATTTATTTATATGAATAGTTAATCTTTCTTTCATAGAGTTTTTCCATTATTCATAGGATTTCTATTTTGAAAATCATTTAAGCACTATATCTGCGCTATTTTCACTTAAGGTTTTGCTATTTTGGGGTTTTTTAACTAAATTGCATTAATCTGAAATACTAGTATCTACTCTCCAAGTCTAGTGGTTAATGATATGTAAAAGTGTGATGGTATCTCGATGGCATAGGCTGTGCAACTATTTTATGTGCATTATTTTTAATATTAAAAATATTTTTTAAAAAATAATAAAATTATATTTAAACTATAATTACTCTTTTTAACTTATTATTTCAAATACAAAAAATATATAATTTTATTAAATGAATATATTTTCAACAATTGAAATTGAGTATATATTTAATATTGTTACGCTTATATTTTGTTGTAGAAGCACAATGGTGAGGTCATTCATAACTTTTATCGACTTGATTTTGTGACCATAGATAATAATAGTTTCATCCTGGATTGTTTTAAACTATCAAAAAGAATTATTTATTTAGTCAATAATCATCATCAATTTAAAATAATTCATCAAAAATTTTGAAATAGTTGTATAAAATTGCGTTTATGTATACATAGTGATATTGATAGCTTTAATTGTTGCATAAAACTGTCAAACTCTCTAATTATCGAGTATCATATCTAACTCTAATTAGTAGTTGTTAAATAAGTAGATTTGGTTCACAGTAATATTTATCACAAAATGAATTATTCTACCACACACATATACACACATACATATTAAAAGCTAGTTACGAAATAAGTAAATTACTTAGACATCTATAATATATTTTGTGATTAAAAGAAAAGAGGACTTAAAAATTTGTAAGGTTGAAGAATATTTTAATCATTTCCTTGTTCATTGAAGGAACTGTTTGATTTACGATTCGAAAATTGTTTTAAAAAATTATGATACAATTTAAAATTTTGAATTATATTTTTACTATTTTTAATATTTTAAAAATATATTTGATACAATATTTAAAATTATTTTTAAATTTAGAAAAAAAAAGAAAATTTTTTGGCACAATATCTAACAATAATAAATAAGAATATTTGTTTTATTGAATATTTTTTCGTAATTATTTTATGTCAAAATTTTAAGAATAATTAACAATTGTTTATTTCAAACTATTATTTTAAATATAATAATGCAAATTGTTAATATCAAAAATTTTTGTCACTTCTTTTTTATAAAAAAACTTTTTAAGTGCAATATATATAATTCAAATTAAATAAATTTTTATTTATTTATTTTTTTAATTTATCATTAATTCAATAATAAAATCTAATCTCATGTAGGCCAAAATATTATTAAAAAAATTATATAAAATAATTATACTTTAAAAGTAATAATTAAAATCTCTTTTATTTGTCATCACTCTTTATAAAAATTAAAAAGAATAAATTACTTTTAAATCATTAGAGTAAACAGTATGAATTAAATTTTGTGAATATTGTTTTATATACATAATAATTTAAATTTGGCACCAAAAATAAGAGGCAGGTGTGCTTTTCTTCACATAATTCATGTTTAAGTAGTTTAATTGGTGCTAACTGCTGCAACTCGTAAAAGCCTATTTTAATACAAGAGTTTTGGATTTATGATTCCGTTTATCTTTTTATTAAAAAAATCTTCCAATAAGAATATATTTTCATTTTATTCTATTTTATTCTTTTGATTTGCGAAAATACCTTAGTTGCGAAACTTAAAACGCAAAAGTACAATGGTAAAGGAGCATGAAGAAATAAAGGTACAACGCGGAATAGGGAGAATAGTCAACTTGAAGGAATCAGAGGTCAGCGCGTGGAAGAGTAACGCCATCTTTGCTGTCCTCAAGGCTGATAATCTATCTTCATTTTTTTGCGTCAATTTTGTTGCTCTAGCCCTACTTTTCTTCTCAATTTGGCAGTCGGATCGACTGAATAGCAAATCGAAGAAAGTCAAGCCAGTATTCTCGAGTTCAGTGATGGTAAAGGAGACGGAATACTACGACGTGCTAGGGGTCAGCCCAACGGCTACAGAGGCCGAGATCAAGAAAGCTTACTACATCAAGGTATCCTATCCATTTGTTATGGCTTGACAATTCATGTTTATGTTTATTTTTAGTCAATTTATGGATAGATAAGGGCTTTGTGGTTCAAAATCACTTAAAAATTTATGTCTGCACATCACCGAGAAGAAACTTCTTATTTTTCTCTTGATCATCGCAGCAGTTTGTTTTTTGTCTCGCTTTTTTGTGTGATTGCTGTAAATTATTGAAGTTAGGAATTGTTTTGTTCTCTGATTGATTGTTTGTTCCATATATATGAAAGTGAAACAGGCAACTGATTTGTCCTGCCTTTCTCTTTCGTCTTCACTTTTACTGATGCCTAAATATCATAGCATTCCACTTGAATTATAATGCTATTTTAACTGTCAGTATTCTCAAATAGTGCTGTTTTCTCTAGTATCTGAATCACAAAAATACTGTCCTTATCTGAAACGTGTCCCTTGAGGTAGAAACTTTACGGATTATTACTTTTTGTACTTTGGCTTGCAGGCACGCAAGGTTCACCCAGATAAAAACCCAAATGATCCTCTTGCTGCACAAAATTTTCAGGTAGGTTATTTATTTTGTTTATTTGTCTATCAGGTGATATTATTGTTGAACTTTTATTTATTCTAAATGTTTTTAAACTTGTATGTATTTTTTTTTTAGTAAGTAATGGTGAGCCTCTTTCATGCTTATCACTGAAGTAGTTTTCTCTTCTACAATATGCAACTTTCCTTTTGACCAAAGGAACATCTTTCATTCAACCGCCATCTTTTCAATTAGCAACATCGTTACTGTCAATACATAAAATGTGTACACAATTCATTGTTGACTCCAGCCCGACAGTTATTTTATCCAACTATGTAGATCAGCCTGGGAAATGGCTTTCTCTGGTGTTTATGTTAGAACAGTTGCATTGGAGTCTTATTAAAATCCATTCCATAATCATCATCAAGATTAAAAAGGAAAAAAGTTGAAAAAAAATCCCAAGGATAAGTGATCACTTGAAAGTGAAAATGAGGTTTGAAGTTTGTATTATTTCTATATCTGTTGATTAGCTATTTTCATTGTTTTATTTGTCAATTACTTGAAACAAGTTACAAGAGAACATCCATAGAAGTTTATTGAGGTTCTTATTATTGGAAAAGTTGCAAGATATTTTAAATTTTCCTTTGCCCGAGTTGAGCCAAACTTCTGGCATTCTTCTTGGTATATGGCTATTTGCTATAACTGGAATGGTGCATGAGAATTGTAGCTTCCAAAAAATCTTTTGGTTAGTGTCTATTACTGTTCTTGGGATTTTGAATGAAGGCATCTTTTCACTAGTTTAATTTCAATGTATGAATTTGCTTCTTTTGAAATCCTTGCCTTTCATGTTCTTGACTTGTTACATGCAATCTACCAAACACTTTGTATGTCTTACAAGTTAGAAACCTTTTCTTTAGCTTTATCTTTTTGCTGTTGTTTCCATTATACTACTATTTTGTAACTTATGCAAGTATATTTTTATTGAAGTTTTCTTCATCTGAGTTCAGGTTCTGGGAGAGGCTTACCAGGTACTGAGTGATCCAGCCCAACGACAAGCATATGATGCTTGTGGGAAATCAGGAATCTCAACGTTAGTTTCTTCTTTTTAACCTGTGATAGATTAATTTCAAGGACCCTGCTGATTCCTTATGCATTATATGCATCCCAATCATGAGATAGTTGTAGAAAAGTAGCTGCTATTGTTTACATGATTATTTTTCATGCAGTGAAGCAATTATTGACCCTGCTGCCATCTTTGCAATGCTTTTTGGAAGCGAGCTTTTTGAGGAATATATAGGACAGCTTGCCATGGCATCAATGGCTTCTCTAGACATATTTGTTGAAGGGGAACAGTTTGATGCTAAAAAGTTGCAAGAGAAAATGAGGGTAAATTATATGTCTCATTAAATGGATGTTGGGCCGATTTATTTCTTACTTTTTGGTTTTAGCAGGTATTTCTGTAGTTTGTTTTCATATATCATTAAGTTATCCATTTGCTACAGGTTGTTCAGAAGGAAAGAGAGGAAAAGCTTGCAGATATACTTAAAGACCGACTTAACCAGTATGTACTGGGAAACAAAGATGACTTCGTTAATTATGCTGAAGCTGAAGTTTCAAGGCTCTCTAATGCAGGCAATGCATCCATACTCTTAAAGCCTCCCTACTCTAAATACCCTGAAAATATATTTGTCTGAAAATAAGAGGCAAAAAGCCAGAAAGAAGTTTCTCTCCTCTCAACTGCATCTACATTTTCTGCTGGGCAACTGTTAATTAATCTTACGGCTACCATTAATGCTATTATTTTCTTAAAATAAAAGAAAGAAAAGTTGGCAGCTGATAAATGCTAAATGGAATTAGTCTTGAAGCAATTTTTGAAATACCGTTAAATGATACACACGTTGCCCATGGACGGCCATGCAGTGATCTTTATTCTGATTTCCATGAGTTGATATTCTTTTTATTTTTTTCCCTGTCGGTATGATTAGCACTTTCTTGCTTCCAATGACCAGAGTTGTGTTATTTAACATTTCTCAGGTAGGCAGAATATTTTCAAAAAACTAGATAGTTTTATGATTTGGGTGCTAAAGAAATAAATGATTGCCATTTAATGTCTTCTGGCTCCTATTCATTTGTTACATTTTTATACCTTTGATTGATTCAGTGGCAACTTTTCTCTTCTGACTAGTATTATGGTCTGCTATCTGCAGCCTATGGGGTTGACATGTTGAATACAATTGGCTATATATATGCAAGACAGGCAGCAAAAGAGCTCGGGAAGAAGGCTATTTATTTGGGGGTGCCTTTTGTAGCTGAATGGTTTAGAAACAAAGGCCATTTTATCAAATCTCAAGTCACTGCAGCAACAGGTTAGCAGATACCTCTACATTCAGTGATCATCAGTCAATTTAATTGGGAACTCTTTCCAGTCTTACTCTGGTCCCACTGCATGCTGGCAATTGGGTGTGAAGTAACATTGATTTGGGTGGCAGAGGCCTCAGTGTTTCTCTTTTCTGGGTGACACCTTTATTTCATAGGGACAAGTGAGTGCTTGTGCAGGGAATTTTAATATGAGCTTTCAGCAACTTTGTTGCTTCTAAGCATGCAGCTTTAAGATAATGGTGTTAGAAAAATTATGGGAAGACGTAAGTAAAACTAGTAACCAAATAGTAAAACTATTAAGCAAATTGGAGTGGGATGGGGTGGAATTGGAGTCCGTCATTCAAACGTCTGTGGAAAAGAAATTATCTGGCTATGGAAAATTCGTGAAATCTAATGAATTGTCTTTTTGCTACTAGGTGCCATTGCATTGATCCATCTGCAGGAGGACATGAAAAAGCAGCTTAGTGCAGAAGGAAACTATACCGAGGAAGAGCTTGAAGAGTACATGCAGTCCCACAAGAAGTTAATGATAGATTCTCTGTGGAAGCTTAATGTAGCTGACATTGAAGCCACACTTTCCCGAGTTTGCCAGATGGTTGGTTTGCTAGGCTTTTGTTATTTGTGGTTGACTTACATTAGGTGAGCTACTAGGTTTTTCTTGGTGATAATCTATCTGTATCCATTTTAGGTTCTCCAAGACAATAATGCCAAAAAAGAAGAGCTTCGTGCACGAGCAAAGGGTTTGAAAACTCTTGGCAAAATCTTCCAGGTATCAGTCCTTACTATTCTGTTCACAATTTTCTGTATTTTTTCAGCTAAATTATCCACTAAATGTGTATGGCACTGATATAGAGGGCCAAGTCAGCCAATGCAAGTGAGAGCAAAACTGTGCTAGGTACTGGAGTACATAAACTGAATGGAAGTGACTCACATTATGACACTTGTTCTCCTAATACATCACCAAAATCTTCAAATCATGAAGAATCTTCTCACTCGACATTTGCATCACAGGTACATCTTTTCTTCCTGGTGATGAGTTAATTATTTTCATTTCTACGACAAGGGATAAAGCAATTGATGAAAGGTTGTCACTGAAGAAATTGATCACTGATAGTAAATAAAATTAAATTGTTCATTCTAGATTTATGTCTTGTTAAATCTCAATCTGGGAGGATAGATTAATAAAATCATAAAAAAGGTGGCAAGTAAGACATAGCAGACGTGCATGGACTAAAACATTTCCTTATTATGTTTCTTAGAAAGTCAATATTATCCATTTGGTTTTCTGTCCAAATCAATAATTGTAACTGTGATCGGCTGTTATTGAATTTTATTAGAATCTCTCTGTTTCTTACCAAAAAATAAAAGAAGAAACTTATTAGTCCCAGTATATTTCCAAGTAAACCATCAATGGAAGCTAAATTTTATATTATTAAATAAGAGTTATTTATATGTTAAATTTTGTGAGATGCAAGTACACACACATTTTGATATGTGCCTTAAAGTGTATAAGAGTAAACATTGATTTATTTGAGTCTCAGGATTGCCTGTATTTGTCCTCTCTCACTGTCTGCCGGTTTGGGGGGTTGGGAGGAGTGAGAGGCAACTTCCTTTTTCCTATCCATGTCATTTGATCTTTCTTTTTTCTTTTTTTCCCTTTATAATTGGACACTAGATCCCATATGTTGTTGAAGCCCCCAACTTCTCAGATGGTCAGTTTAGCAATAACTTCCCAAGACCGACAGCACCACCGGGTGCTCAAAGACATCCTTCATCAGGGAAGGAATGAGGATGAAGAATCGGAACGAATGAGCCATATTTGTGCAATATACCTATTATATGTATAATGTTATGGGTGCATTAGGTTAAGGGACTGGAGGTTGCATTTGTTGGATTCAATGAACTTGAAAGCATGTTCCACTGCAAAGTGATTGGACATTGTGTATTTGTTCTTGATTGACATCCGCGAATTAGAAAGATGGGCAGATTGTTGAAAAAGGTAGTTATTCCCATTGATTCTATCCGGCTTCCATTGGCTGCCAAGTCATCATTTGAATGAGCGGTTTTTAACGTTGCATTGGTTTCAGTTCTCTGTGTGTTTATTAATGAGTATCTTTGAGAGTCACAGACGTACATTTAGATTCCAGTTCTTTTGCTTAGTGTGGTTTTTATTGGGGGATTCATGTTCATTGCTCTTCATGATATCATAATGTAACTTGCCAGTGGAGATATTTTCTCTGTTTAATTTCCGCCTTGTTTCAAAATGATGGATCCTCTTGGAGATTAGATGAAGTGGTAAGGAGTAATAGCATTTTTGTCCCAGAACTTTTTCAAAAATAGCAAATAAATAATTTGTTCAGTTTGAACAATTTGTCCCTAGCATAGTAGCAAAGTAGCATTAGCATGTTTCTCTGTAAAACTAAAATCATTAAGTCAGGGACTGATTTGTGAGATTTACAGAAGTATTTTTGATTTGCTGTTTGAGCAAAGTTCAGTGACGAAATTGTTATTACCCCACTGGGTAAAGGGAAAATCATAAAGCAAAAATTACCTCCATCCTGTTCCTTTAGATGTAGGAAAATAACCTTTTCCTTGGTAGTGTTTTTGAAAAATGATTTGATATAACGGGGAGCCATCAGAAATTCATGCCAGCCCGAGAACTGCAAGAATTCAATTGGGCCGTTGACTGTTATAAAATTACATGCCACCCAAAAAAAAAAAAAGGTAAAGTTCTTAAACATAACCCGTATTATTAGAAGTCGTAGATGTTTCCATGAGATGTATATTTTCATGTGCGAAGGCATCAGGGAATGTGCCGAATTAAGCAGTATTCGTCTTTGCCAATGACGAATGGCACTTGCGACAAGTTAAATCATGTGAGCTAAGGGCGCCTGGCCCAAGCGCTGATAACAGACGGATGCTGATGAAAGATGGGTGGTCACACGACCAAAATTGCATTTTGGTGTGGAAAAGTAGGGAAGATAGGAAATCAGAAATGTTAGTTAAATTATGCGAGGTTATTAAGCTGTGAATGTACTCATAGTAAACTGGACATAGAAGTGTTCGGAAACTCCAATACGTCATTAATAGTCCAGCGTTGAAAACTCCCGTGTATTTATTAAGTGGATTTTAAAAAGAAGAAAGTATAAACGTAAACGGTCGAATAAAAAATAAAAAAGTCGTAAGCGAGGTTTTAATTGGTAACACGAAAATTAGAAGTAAAATATATACATTCTATAATTAGAATGCGGAACGTAATGAGAAAAAGCGTGGAAGAAGAAAAGAATGTGTAGGTCTAACACAGCATAAATCTACAACGGCAATAAGGGTGTAAAAATTTGACTGATTAAGAGAGATAGAGTATTCGTGAGAGAAAAGAAAGAGAGAGAATAGAAGTGAATGTGAAGGTGAAGGGTGAGAAGAACGACGGGGGCGTTTGGGGTAGAGCCGTGCCTTCCTTCCTTCCTTCCTTCCTTCCTTCCATCACTAACCAGCCATAGGACGTGATACATCTTAGCAGAGGCAGAGGCAGACTCTTTCTCTCTCTCTACTTCCTTTCGCAGTCCAGATCTCTTTTCATTTTTCTTGATTTGTTTCAATTTTCATACAGACAAATAAAGATAGAGTTCCTGAATTTGATTATTGCACATCCACATTACATTACCCCTTATATTTATACATCCAATACAAAGCTTTCCTTCAATACGACGCGCGGAACAAAATAAGAGAAGACAACTTCGAAATCCATATAATAGCCTGAAATTGAGATATTTCCATCTTCAAATTATTAAGTTTTCTCAATAATCAGAAGAAATATGGAGAGCGAGAAGAGACCGTCGGCGGTTTCGGATATGGGGGCGTGGGCCATGAACGTCATAAGCTCTGTCGGAATTATAATGGCCAACAAGCAGCTCATGGCTACCTCCGGTTATGGTTTCAGCTTTGGTCTGTCTCCTCTTTCCGATCTGATTTTATATTCCTTTCTTTTCACTCATTGTTTCAATTATTTATACATTATCATCTTTACTTTTAATTAGTTTATTAATTATATATTTAATTCTTCTTTTGAACTAAATTTTCTTGGATCTCTATATGGATCCATAACATTCATGCCATAAACCATAAGTTTTGTGCAAGATATTTCTCGGAAAATAGTAAATACAGACGAACTATTCGATCTTCAAACTATCTACTGATATTTTTTCCCTTCAATTGTCAGCCACAACCTTAACGGGGTTCCACTTTGCTGTAACGGCGGTGGTTGGTTTGGTGTCTAATGCTACTGGATTATCCGCATCCAAGCATGTTCCTTTGTGGGAGCTCCTTTGGTTCTCAGTTGTTGCCAATATGTCTATAGCTGGCATGAACTTCAGTCTCATGCTCAATTCTGTTGGTTTCTACCAAGTATGTCTTTGGTTTAGTTTCATAAACTGCAATTTATGATGATTATTTCTAGTTTTTAGTTTCTAATATTTGTAATATAAATTACAGCTGTGGACAGCAAGTTGAAAACAGGTTACCAACATAATGATTGACACACAGGTTGCTAATTAACTCTCTGATGTTCGCAGATCTCCAAATTGAGCATGATTCCAGTGGTGTGTGTCATGGAGTGGATTCTTCACAATAAGCGCTATTCAAAAGAAGTGAAAATGGCAGTTGTTGTCGTGGTTATAGGTGTAGGTGTTTGCACGGTAACTGATGTCAAAGTTAATGCCAAAGGTTTTCTCTGCGCCTGTGTAGCAGTGTTATCCACATCTTTGCAGCAAATTGTGAGTATTATATCCACTCAGCTTGTGATAGCTCTATACGTAGTCCCGTTTGAGGCCTGATCCCATATCTTGGTTACTAGTCTCATTGATTTTTGTTCTAATTCTTCTTCTGTTGTTAATACTTTGAGTTGCAGTGAAGGGGTACTTTATTTTCATTCTATATACTAGTTAAAAAAAATAGATTAACTAATTGACTCTGTTAGAAGTTTAGAAGTAGTAATTTTGGTTTTACAAGTGAACATGTAAATCTAGTCATATACAAATTGATTGTAAGTTTACCACTTCAGCTGAACGAGTGAAACATTTAGCTGTGGCATCAACATCTGTAAATGTGCATTACGTGTGTTTGATTGAGGACATATATGACCAAGGTTTGCAATTCTCTCCTGCCTGGGTGTTACATCAGCATTGCTTTCCAAGAGAGCATATAGCAAGGGTTAGGATTTAATTTGAGGTAGAAGAGAGGCTAGTTTGATTTAATCAATGTGGAAAATAATTTTCCTGTGAATATTCCAAATGTGAATGATATAATCTAAGCTAGTGTTTGTTCATCTGATTGTGGACGATGAATGCGTACCTATTTCATAGACTTTACATATTCATGAGAATTGACAAGAGATTAAAGATGGGAAAGAAACTACAAAACAGTGGAACTGACTGAATTTTATAAGTTCCAACTGAAACCTGTAGGATAAGATCTCGATAAGCATTTTCTTTTGTGATTTTTACTTGCAGATGTGTATTATGAGGTTTTCTAGAGAATGCAAAAATTTTGAACCACCAAAATTCATAATAATTTATCAAGGTCAATTTATGTCTCAAAATAACTTGACTCAGAATTTTGTTGAACCTTTAGTTAATTTGTAGTTTCTGATTTCCCCCATTACGTCATGATACCAAGTAGTTGATACCTTATGTACTTTGCTGATGCCCCTGCTATTGGTGTTTTTCTTTTTAATCACTATGCTAACAAAAAAAAACCTTTGCAAAGAATCTATATGAAAGTACCTGTGAGAATACTGCCTGTACATGTTAATCAAAGTTTCCTAGCGTTTGTCAAAGTTAATTTATTTTATGTTTTCTGATGAGCAGACGATAGGTTCCCTGCAGAAGAAGTACTCAATTGGCTCTTTTGAATTGTTGAGTAAGACGGCTCCAATTCAAGCGCTCTCTCTCCTCGTTCTTGGTCCATTTGTTGACTACTACCTTAATGGAAAATTTATAACAAATTATAAGATGTCTTCTGGGGCCATTGTGAGTATTCATTTTTCTCATACTTCACTCTAGATTCCTGATTTCTGCATGCATCCATTCATCCATACGCAAGAAAAACTTGTGATTACTCTTTACTAATGATCTATGGTGAATATGTGCAGTTTTTTATTTTTCTATCATGCACACTGGCGGTGTTCTGCAATGTGAGTCAGTACCTCTGCATTGGACGATTTTCAGCAGTTTCTTTCCAGGTCTTAGGTCACATGAAAACAGTTTGTGTTCTCACATTGGGATGGTTGCTTTTTGATTCCGAGATGACTTTCAAGAATATAAGTGGGATGGTTCTTGCTGTTGTTGGCATGATAATATATAGTTGGGCTGTAGAGGCTGAAAAGCAGACAAATGCCAAGGCTTCCCAAGCAAAAAACAGCCTTACAGAGGAGGAAATTAGACTTTTGAAGGAGGGAGTAGAAAACACTCCTGTTAAAGATGTTGAACTTGGTGAGACAAAAGGCTAGTAGACGTATTTGTTTTTGCCAGAAATACAGGTATTTTCATTTGTTTTAATTTGTCTTAGTCTGTATCGTTGCCTCATTTATGCAGCAGCAAGACATTGTGTTCATATGTTGGACCCCTCTACACATATTTATTTTAGAAATCGTGTTCTTATTCATTGAAAAATTGTCTATTGTTTAATTTCTCCTTTTTTTCCCATGGAGTTTTGTGTTATGTGAAAAGAGATCATGGGAAGTTTACAAGGGAACAATGAAATGTAAAATTCATGTTTAGCTAATTGCTTCTGTTAGTGTCATGGTCTCTACCCTTAGTAATCATTTTATCCCTGTTTAGGGGTTTCAGACAGGCGGTGGGTGGTTGTGGTAAGACTGAACCAATGATTTTTATGCAGTTTTATCACCATGACGCAAATATGTCAGTTGTAGCAAGCTCACCTAAAAATATTCAGAAGCATGGAACAAATTTTCAGGCCTTGTATTATTATTTCTTGACGTTGGGATGGAAAATGATGTTTCACATTTGTCATTTGATTATTGTTCCTGCTGGAGCGTTGCTTTTATTCTATTATTTTTGCACATGAATCATTCAAAATGCTTAGCAGGGTTCGGCCGGAAAGCTAGTGATTGTAGAATCTAGACTCGTGTAGTGCCTGCAGCCTGCTTTAGGTAGCTGCCCTATGATACAGATTTTGTGCAATCAAAGTTTTAATTGTCGGAACAAATTTTTTGAGAACTATTCAATGAATTATATATCCGGTTACGCGGTAGATGTATAAATCTTTGATATAAGATATTTTTCGCCGCCATATTGTCGGAGACCTGAACCTAGTTGCACGTAGAAGCTAACAATGATCAAGCCACTTGTAGTGCTAAGATAATCGTTAACCGTTTCACCGTGATATAGCCATAGACCTTCCCTATTTTCACCTCAGAGATCATAATAATCAAACCACTTGTAGTGCTATGATAATTGATAACGCAGGAAATCTGCAAGATTTCGTCAATTTTATGTAAGTTATACATCATAAAGTTGTAAAAGTTAAAGATGGTTAAAAAAAGGGGTATTCTTATAAGAACATAGGAAATTAACAAATAGCAGCGCAGTGTTCTAATTTTTAGTGCTTGTATTGTGTACAGAAATCTCAAATTAATATACCATATATGTAAACTGTCACGTCAATTAATCATAAGATGTAATAGAATAGTAAATAGAGATATGTTACATCTTAGATTTTCATATACATATTATGCAATATTTATTATTAAATTAGACAAAAATCGATTCATACTTAAATACAGTGGGACTCCACATGTAGTGGGAGAATTGCTGAATGCAGGGATTGAGAGGGCTTGTACTATGACTAGCCAGGCTGAGTGGCCTAATTTAACCAACCTAGAAAACAAAAAATACTGAGTTTGGTGATTAAGTCTGTAGAATAAATGAGCACTGGAGGAGCAAATGTCAAAGAACAAGGAAGAATTACCGTTATCCTCCACCGTTGACAAACAAATAAGAATGGTAGGATTCAAATCTTTGAACTACAAGAGTTTCAACATCCAAATCAAATTCTATGAATATATTTTTTATGCATAATATAGATAATATCTTATATTAAAATTTTAAGATAATGAATATATAATTTTTTTTAACTCAACACTATAAAAATATTTTACAGTTATATATTTTTTGAATTTTTCTTTAAAAAAAACTAAAAAGAGAAATTAATATTTTTTTATTTCGTAACATTAAACCAATTTTTTTAAAAATTGAATAAAAATTAAATTAATAATTACTTTATGACATCAAATTCACAATTATTTTATATAAATAAAAGTTAAATTTTTTTATTCTGTTTAAATATTAATTTGTAAACTCAAATTAATTTCTAAAAATTAGAAAGAAAATAAATATTTGTTGTAATATTAAACTAATAATAATTTTGTAAGAAAAATTACATAAGTATTAAAAAAATAAATATAAATTTATAAAACCAAATCAGTTTATAAAATCTATAGAGAAAAAGTATATATTTTTGTAACATTAAACAAATAATAATTTTGTAAAAAAATGAATTAAAAGTAAAATATTAATTATTTTATAATAATTAAAAAATTAAATATAAATTTGTAAACTAAAAAAATGTTTGAAAAAAATGTTGTAAAAAAATGCATGGCAATATTGTATTAATTTAAAGAGTATGTATGTTGTAATGCAAATGTATAATCTTAAGTTTATGTGGCGGTAAAAGTCTTATATTATACCTACAATGTAAGAGTTCACACCTTTATATTTCACATTTTATTATATTAAATTTTGGCATAGACTCACGAGTGAGAGTTTTGAATCCAAGGGTAAAGTAGCGAATTGACAAAAAAAGTCTATTGAATTAACGGTAGTAACGGGTTTTGATTGGATTTGGTTAAGATCCGTTACATCCAGGTAAAAATTCGGATCCAAAAGTAAAATAATAAGTAAATAATGGTTTTTTCCTTTGACCTATCAGATCAAATCTTCCTTGCCTTAATCCTAGCAAGTGTATCTCATTTAAGGCCTTACAGAATATCCCTGCTACTGCCTTGAATCTTCTAGCTTATGACCGGCATTCGTATTCACCCACATAATTTATTATTGATACATATTGCACAGCCCAACTATTACCTCATTGCTGCCTGTATCATTCCCACTCACAGCCGTGCTCCGGGTCAGATTGGTGCATATCAATGATTCTAACTATCATCATAGCATTCCCAGAACACTAATATTTCTCGCAGTACTTAACGTCACTCGCTATAACGTAGTCTCGTATTCTTATCTCAATTTACCGACACTTGTCGCGCAACATACTCGATGATGGTTTTGCATCAATTTGACAGGTTTTGTAGTACGAATTCATTACAAAATTCAATTTGAAAAATCAAGTCCTTTCCACATATATAAATAAATCAAGTGAGTTAAGTGAATTTCTAGCATAGTAAATCTTGTAAAGGCAATCAACACCCACAGTTGCTAGGGCCACATGTCCCATACATATGCTACCATCATGCATTTTCCCTAGACGAATAAACTATTCTTAAGGCCACTTTGTGTGCCACTTCCCTTAAGCCAAAAAGCTACTCAGCTAAGTCATCTTGACTTGGTTCTTACCTAACACATCATCAAGACCAAGTCTTCCTTGCCTTAATCCCAACAAGTGCACCCCATTTAAGACCTTACTGAATACCCTTGCTATTGCCTTGAGTCTTCTAACTCATGACTACCATCCATATTCACTCGCATAGGTCATTATTGACATCCATTGTACAACCCAGCTACTACCTTGTTGCTGCCTATACCATTCCCGCTCACAGCCATGTTTCAGGTCAGATGGGTGCGTATTAATAATTCCGGCTATCGTCATAATGTTCCCAGAACATTAATATTTCTTGCACTGCTCAGCATCACTTTTCGCAACGTAGTCTTGTACCCTTATCTCAATTTACCGAGACCTATCGCGCAGCCTTGTGTAAATCCCGCAACGTGTCAACTTGATGCAAGGCAATCATCGAGTATGTTGTGTACCACAAGATTTAAGGCTCTAAGAAACCACCCCTTCCGGAAGAGCCCGACGTCCTCATCAAAAGAGTGTCTAAATATGGCTTAACCTCTTTTTCGAATTGCCACAAAATGACATCTTGCTCCCAGCTAGCATCCGCTTTGCTGTTGTTCTTCCATTGAATCAAATGTTCAGTGCGTTAGTTCTTTTTACTCTGCCCAATTTTCGATGATCAAGGATTTTCTCTACTTCCTTGTTAAATTACTTCCGAATCACAAGAGGAACTCTCTTGGCTTAATGACAACCATTATCAACCAAGTCTTTATAGAAAGGCTTGAGAAAGCTTACATGAAATGTGAGATGAACTTTCAACTGTTCGATTAGCTTCAACCAATATGTTACTCTCCCCACTCTCTTCATAATCTCAAATGGTCTATCATATTTCGGCACCAACCCTCGATGTAGGGTTTAACTACTAATTCTCTTCCACATTTAGGGCGTTAGCTTAAGCAACACTTTATAACCCATGTCAAACTCTAACGGTCTCCTTTCAACATTCGCATACTTTTTCATTCATCTAGACGCTTTGGCCAAGTTATCTAAAGCTTGCGCTAATAACTCTTGCTTGTGTCGTACAAATCTATGTGATGTTGAACACTTTACTCCAATAGCTTGTTTCACCACCTCGTGTAGAGAAAATGGCTATTGCCCCAAACTAACTTTGGTGGACTCATTCCCATTGCTGAGGAACGATATATGTTGTAAGAAAATTGAGCCACATCAAATAAATCCACCCAATTTTTCTGACTAGTTGTTACATAGTGTCGCAAGTACTCCTCGAGTAGTGCGTTCACCATCTCTGTCTGCCCATCGGTTTGAGAATGATTAGCCATCAAAAACTTCAACTTAATCCCCATTAAGTTGAAGAGTGTTGTCCAAAATCGACCCGTGAAGCAAGCATCTCTATCACTCACGATGTCCTCAAAAATCCCAAAATATTTCATCATATGCTTGTAGAACAATTCTGCTGCCGCTGCGGATGCATGAGGCGTAGGTATGAACACCACATATTTAGTGAAGCGGTCCATTATCACCAACACTGATTTTTGCCTATTTGCCTTTTCCATGCCTGAGATGAAATTTATTGAGATTGATTGCCATGGTCTCTCTGGATTCAGAAATGGTTGTAATAGGCCTGCTGGTCTCTGCTTCTCCGACTTGTCTTGTTGGTACACGAGACAAGTTTTAACATACAAGTTTATTTCTTCTTCCATTTTTGGCTAGTAGTAAGAACGCTCCAAAAGCACCATCATCCACTCGATCCCTAAAAGCTTGGCCCATTGATGGTTATGTGTCTCTCGTAATAATGTATGCCTAAGTTCCCTACCACTCGGAACATAGAGCCTTCCTCCGCGTGCATAGATTAATCCATCCTCGAGCCAAAATCTCCGCACAAGCCCTTCCTTAATCTCGTTGTAAAGCCAGCAGTATATAGAGTCACCATTGACATGCTGCCACACCTTGTCAATGAAGTTCAAAATCACAGAGGTTAGGGCCGCAACATAGCCCTCGACTTCCTTTCGACTGAAAGCGTCCGTAATCATATTTTTTTCTCCCTAGCTTGTGTACCCATTTAAAGTTGAACTCAGCAAGAAATTCCCACCATCTTGCTTGTTTCGGGGACAATTTCTTTTGTGAGCAGAAGTATGTATTCACCATATTATCCGTCACTACCATGAAAAGCATCCTAAGGAGATAATGCCGTCATGTTGCTAAACAATGCATTACCGCTATCATCTCTTTTTTGTGGGTTGAATATCGCTACTCTGCATCCTTTAACTTTCGACTTTCAAAAGCAATCGGGTGCCCTTCTTGCACTAGCACGCCACCAATTGCCTTGTCCAATGCATCCGTATAAATGTTGAAAGATTTGTTGAAATCTGGTAGCTTGAGCATATGCTCGGAAGCTATTACACTTTTGATGTCATCGAATGCACATTGGCATACCTTGATCCATTCGTACTTTTGATCTTTCCGCAATAAATTAATGAGCACACTAACTCTTTTGGAGTAGCCCTCAATGAATTTTCTGTAATAATTAGCCAAACTAAGAAAAAATCAGAGTTTAGGTACCTTTTTAAGTTCGATCTAGTCAAGAATGGCCTTAACTTTCCTTTCCTCTCGTCTATGCGAATGCTGCCGCTGCTCACCCAACAGCCGAGAAATAGCACTTTTTGCCTACAAAATTCACATTTTTGCTTTTTAACATATAACTTGTGTTCTCGCAACTTCATGAATGCACGGCTTAAATGCTCGAGATGATCACTGAAACTTTTGCTATACACCACAATGTCGTCTAGGTAAATGATTTCAAACTCGCCCAAAAACTTATAAAGAATGTCCTTCACGAGGTTGCAATAGGTAGGTGCATTGGTAAATCTAAATGGCATTACACACACTGTCTTTACTTTGTTACCTTTAGTAATCCTCATTTGCCAATAGTCCACTTTAAAATCAAGTTTCATAAAGTAGCAAGCGCTACCCAACCATTAAACAAATCAACAATATTGGGGACAAAGTATTTGTTCTTTACCGTGACCTTGTTGAGTGCGCGATAATCTACGCACATTCATAACTATTCATCTTACTTCTTCTTAAATAAAACCAATGCGCCATAAGGAGCGTTTAAGTGTTGGCTGTACCCCGCATCCAGCAACTCGTCAAGTTGTCTCTACAAATTTGTTAACTTGAATGGCGACGTTCAGTAAGGAGCCTATGCAAGGGATATCATACCATGTTCTAACTCAATATGGTAATCAATAGCACGCCTAGAAGCAATTCTTTGGGGAGTTCGAGTGGCATAATATTTGCAAACTCATCTAACACCGCATCATACTCATCAGATACCTCAACAACCTAGTCTGGCTTGATCTCTACAAGGGCTGCAATGTACAACATCTCTCACTTCTTGAGCCCATTGTTAAACTGAATGGTAGATTGTAATGCTGGCTCTGATCTGCCATTCTCTAAAAAGTGACAAGGTACGTGCTGTGGAGTCTTTCCCATAATCAACAAACTCCGCATTTGTGGCATCATATATGCCATAGCGTCCACAAGAAATTCATTCCCTAAAATTAAATCAAAATCTTCAAAAGGTAAAACTGAGAAACGTACCTTGTCTTCCCAATCCCTAACGCTCAAAGAACTTATGGCTACTCCTTGAACAACCATATCCGACGAATTCACGGCCTGCACAACACACGACGCTTCTTCAACATTTAACCCTAGGCGCTGCACCTCCCGTACTACCAAGAAATTGTTTGTCGTGCCCGTGTCTATCATTGCCCAAATCTGACGCCATTTACATGTACTTTTGTATAAATAAAGCCCCGTTAACTTTCGTCAATCTGCAACACATTGCAACACTGCTATTGTAAAAGGTTAATCTTCGAAATGCACTCTTCGCTTTTGGATTTTCTTCTTCGACAACCATCGCATTTAGCTTTCTATGCTTTGGGCATTCCTTCACCTTATAGGGACCATTACAAATAAGACACGCCAAGCCTTTCTTTTCCTATTTTGGTGACTTTGATCAGATAGATTCTCCCTTTTTCTTTCGGCAATCATTTTTTAAGAACTAGCTTTCTTCTTCTTGCCCTCATTTTTCTTTTATTCGATTGTGATTCCAAACTTATAATCCACCAAGCTATCTATTACTGCAATTGCAGTGGACAAGTCTCTCACTACTTGCCTTTGTAACTCCGTTTGTGCCCACGACTGTAATCCGAAAATAAAATTAAAGAGCTTGTCTTCATCTAACATGTTCTTGATTTCGAGCATCAACAAACTGAATGCCTTCACATACTCACGCACAAAACCCGTGTCTTGAATCTCTTTAAACTTTCCCTCGCAAGCCACCCCGCATTACAAGGCAAGAACTAAGCCTTCAGCTCTCATTTCAGTGAATCCCATGTATCGACAATAGCGCGCTGTGCTTCTATATCCTCTTAAAATCGAGTGCGCCACCACAACTTCACATCTCCCTCTAGATACATGCCTGTGATGGTAACTTGCTCCGCTTCAGGTATCCGGACCGCTTTAAAGTATTGCTCCATATCCCAAAGGAAGTTCTCCAATTCCTTTGCGTTGTGTGAGCCGCTAAAACCTTTAAGTTCTGGCACTTTAATCTTCGAAGGACCCAACTTCATGGGTGTCAAAGTGTTGCCTAATGCGCACTTCAACAACCCGACCTTTCCTTCTAGATCATTGATGCATGCTTTTAATGCTCCCGCCAACGATCCTACATCCTCTATGGATGCATTCAGTTTCTCTACAGACAAATTGGCAAAATCATTCAACTCTTACCGAAGGCTAGCAATTTTGGAAGCTCTGATTGCACTGCCAATGAATTCGCATGAGCTGGTATGGAACCGACAGTTTTTCCAATTGTCCCAGTCTTTCATTCAATGTCTCTCTCGACATATTTGCGCAAAAAACAAGAAATGTAGAAAATAAAATGAATGAGTTTAATCGAGCTCTGGTACCAAAAATGACATATCTATATTCACATTTTATTTTTATTGGATTTTAGCCCAAACCGTAAAATATTGGGTCAAAGTTCACATTCACAGGTAAAATAGTAAATAATTAAAAAATATGTTAAAATTAACGATGGTAATAGAATTTGATTGATTTTGGCCCAAGCGCATTAGATTTGGGTCAAAATTCAAATTCAAGAGTAAATCAATAAAAAATTTGTTAAAATTAACGACGAAAATAAGGTTTTGATTGGACTTTGGCTAAGACCCATTAGACCTGGGTCAAAATCCAGATCCAAAATTAAAATTGTAAATCAATAAAAATCTATTAAAATTGATGACAGTAATCGGGTTTTAGGTTATAAGTGAGAAACTATTAGGGAGGTTTTGGGATATCTCAATCGGCTTTGTAACGTAATAAATGAGCATCTACTATAAATTTTGGAGATGTAATAAGCAAGATTATACTAAGGGTAAGGTAACAAAAAACTATCATATGGATAATGCTAATGAATAACATTAAGGTGTCGTTATTTTTTTTACTTGAAATATGAATAAAATAAAATTTGAATTTGATTGATATATTTATTTTTTTCTTTAAACATAATCTATGCATTAATTTATTTGTTTTTACAAAAATAAAAATATAAAACTAATATAAATTCTTATATATGTGTATATATATATATATATCACCGTTGAGTATTACATATATTTATACTTATATTTTATAAAAAATTTAATTATGATGACATAATATATAATTCATAAACAGAATAACTTTTATAAATTATATTTATTTTTGACATATAGAGCATACTCTAATTATTTGTAAGAATATAATAAATAAAATTATTATTCTTTAGATACGTACATTAAAGGATGAAAAATAAAAATAAACATATTATTAAAAATCATTTAAATTATATATTCGAATTTATTTAAATTTAAGGTCTATTTTTAGATTTTAAATAAAAAATGAATAGTGTATTTAATTTTAGATAAAAAAAATTGAATAGTGGTAAGAATAAAAAAAGACTGGTTAATATGACAGCGGGGGCATATAATCATGGGAGAACCTAAATTTATTGTGCTGCCGGTTGGGGAAATTAATCAAAAAGGGCATAAATTAAATAAATGGTGAAACAAAACATTTGTAAGTTTTTTCTACTTTGGATCTAATGTACTCTGTAGTGTACTACAATAATGTCAAAGATTAGATTGACAATTACAAGCAGAGAGATCGATCAACAAGAATATTCCATAAAAGAATGCGTATAGAATTCCAACGAAACAAAGTCTGGAAGAGTGATTGACAAGTTGGCAGAAAATTATTGGGCTTCGTTTTGGATTAAAAAAAAAAAAACTATGAACCAGACAATCGAAGAAGAGGTAATGTCATTGATGATGACGAGAAGTACTAGTATTGTCGGTGTAGAACTTTGAAATGAGATCAGGTAGTTCCATGTAATGAGCAGAGGGATTACTTGTCTTGAGGAGATGAAGAAGGTACTGAAACAGATCAATCTCGCAGGCTATCCTCAGCGCTCCGTCGTATGTATAACCAAATTCTTCCTCAGAAAGTTTAAGCAAGTTCTCGAAGAGAGGATGGTTTAGGAAATTGGCTTCCATTTCAAACTTGAATTGCACGTCCTTTCCCACAAACACAAGTACATGACCTTTCTCTGGAATATTGTCAGCCTCTGAAGGGAAACTCTTAGCTCCGCAAAACCATAGCTTCTTGATAATGCCACTCATGTTTTTACCTTTTAACTTCTTCTTGATCCCAAATTTAGCTTTAATTTGGCGATTGCTTTATGCTTTGCCTTGCTTTGCCTCGCTTTGCTTTACTGCTGACTCTGCGCGACGACTTTGTCCTTGATTGTAATCGACGACGAATATCAAAATCAAGCTAAGGAGCTCTATGAGTTGTATGCATATATATAATACAGGGGAGGTGGGATTTAGAAAGTGCATGTGATCATGTTAACTAGTGAAATAAAGAGAGGAAGTGGAGGTGGAGCCGCGGAGAGTGAGTTGGCTAGGGCCTTCAACTTAAAATTAACTCAATTTTGTCCTCAAGCTGCAGCTTAATTATAATACCTTTTCTTCCCTTTTGTGTGTAAACTAGCTGCATTCACTCCATTAATAAGGAAGAAAAAGCAAAGAAAGAGAGACCTTAATCGATTTAATAGTAGTAGTAGTAGCGGAGCTGATGAGGTAGGCTTAGGCTAGGCTAACTAGGATCGGCTTATAGAAGGAACTTATGGAGCTGAATGAATTGCTGTCAATATTCGAATAGAATAAATAAGTGAATAGAAAAAGGGTGGTTAAGTCTGAGGAAGAAGAATAAAATACTATGGTTTTGAGGAAGAAATGCAGTGTGAAAGTGAAAGGAGGAGAAAGCTTTATACGGAAGTCAAGGCCAGCTAAGGAACCGCGTACAAAGCGGTAGAGAAGAGAGCGAATATTCAGTTGGAAAATGGAAACTCAATTATTAATGTCAAATACTCCAATGAAGCAGGCGGTGAGGCGAATTAAGTCATTAATAAGACGGTCCCCGTGACAAACAGTCACAAATTATGTGATGTAATCTTAGCGTTAGAAATCCATTTCCAACTTAAGAAAGTCAAATAGTCTCATCATGCACTGCGCGTAAATAAATATTAATATGTATCTCGTCCGCTCAATCCTTTTGATCCGTTCGAACCGCTTGCTCGCGCTTATTTTGTGAAGATTTTCTTCCATGCGTTTTAATCATTGAGAAAGACAGACAGATAATATCTAGCCTGACTCTGACATGATTGGTCGATTTCCATGATAACACTTAGCTAGCTCCCAAATAAGTAAAATGGATTTGGGTTTTCCGTCATGGGCTCAAGACCTCCTGAAAAGAAGCCTAATGCATGTGCTAATATACCCCTTTCATAGTAACGTCGGTGAATTAAGAAATAATAGCTGTGTATTTGAGCTCTATGAGACTGAATGATAAAAAAAAAAGTGACGAGGCCCAACCCAACTATTGTTTATCAGCTCCAGACCAAAAAACAGTAAGCGGGTAACTCTTGTAGAAAATACGGCGGAGCAGATACACACGCAAAGCAAAGCATCGGCAGAGTCTTGCTCTGTTTTGATTTGATTTATTAAAGGCAAAAAGCTCAGAGAACAATTTTGTTTTGCGAGCGAGAGCGAAAATGGAAGATGATGAAATGGATTCGCTGTTTCAAGGAATGGTGTTGTTTACACCATCCCAGTTGGCTGCAGATCAAAACGACGATCCTAAATCTCAATTACAATCTTATTCTCAATCTCAATCTATTGATACTTCCACTGAAGAAGCGATAACAGCGACGGTAACAGCGGCGGCGGCTGCATCGGGGCCGCTTGACGAGAATCTATTCTCTGACCTGACCCTCCAAACCCCAGCGGAGCACCAGTCTCAGTCGTCCCCGTCTGTTACGAAACTAAAGAGTTCCAGAAAAAAAAAGAGAGCTGCCGGCTTACGGATCGGATACGGTAGAGACATGCGTTCCCAACCTAGTGCTCTGGGTGATGACGATGGGGATGATGATGATTATACCATTGATGATGCTTCTTCTAATTCTAGCATGCATGTAATTAAAGACACTGATCATATTAGTAATAATAGTGATAAGGATCCTCATCAAAGATTTGAGCATCTAAAAACCCTGATTTCCGAGAAACTCAGCCGTGCTCGTGAACTGGGGGTCTCTGTCTCTGAAGCACGCAAGGATTCCATCCGCAGAAGAAGAAAAGCTGCAGATGATCTTGAATTTGCATCATTAAGGCACTCTCAACTTGAAAAGCAGTTGGACGAGGCCTGTGAAGCTGAAGATTTTGAGGCTGCCCAGCGGATCAGCGACGACCTTGCTGCTGCTGAGAATCAAAAACAATCTCTTCTAATTGCTCTCAGAGATGGGGAATCCCACTGCGACGCTATTGATTCCAAAATGCACGAGGTTCTTGTTGCCCAAATTGCTGCTGAGGAAGATTGTGCCTCCCTACTCGACCATTTCTCTGTTGTCAGTACATTATATTTGAATCCAATCTTCTTCTATTCTTTTATTCTTTTATGTGTTTGTTTGAGTGTTAGATCTAGCTGCCCATTCAATCTGATTAGAGTTGCCTATCAAAAGATTTGAAATTTTGCAAAAAGTTGTGACATTTGGTTCAACTTTTTTACTTTTTCCCAGGATGCTTCAAATAATGCTGATACATTTTTGAAGAAAGCAGAAGCACTATTTTCGGAAGAAATGGATAAATGGCTTTCAACAACTGAAGCCTTGGAGGGCAGGAAGATAGAACTAGAAATTGAATCGCATTTAGTTAATGAAGCTCGTGGTGCGTTGAATAATTCAATTGAGGATTCAATTGAAGATGACAGGAAAGAAAAAGAATTTCTATGCAAGAGAAAGGATATTCTTACAGATGAACTGCAGAAATTACTTGCTTTAGTGAGAGAGAAGGAAAAGGAGATAGCTGAAAATGACTTGAAAATCCAAGAAGTTGATGAAGAGATCTCTAATGTGATATCTGGCTTTCAAGAGTTCCAATCTAGCGTTGATGCAAAGTATCATAACTTGCAATCTACCCTTTCTCTGTTGGACTTGGAGAATGAAACATTGTCAATGAAAAAGAAGGAAATCAATGAGTTCCTAAAAGAGGAATTAGACAGGGCAACAAAGCTTCAGGAACTTGCCAGAGTTTCTGCTGATGAGGCAGAAGAATATCGTGAAGTTGTGGAACTGAGAAGAAGTCTGATGTTATCCGTTTTGAAGTCCAGGGAAGATAAAGTGAGGCTTGTGAAGACTGAGGAGAAGCTTTCAGAAGACATCCAGATGCTCCAAAAGGAGGCTTATGCAGCAAGAGCTTCTCTACAGGTTTACTCCCCAACTACTTTATGGATTTCATCTATATAATCTTTTCAATCTTATAATGGTGTTGGTAACAATTTCAAAATTTAACGTTCGGAAGTTGCTAGACTCCTCAAAATAGGAAACATGCAGCCCAATATTCTTTGCATTGGCTTTCGTTGGATGCTAAAATGGCTAAAATGTCAATCTATGCTTAAAACTATTTTGTGAATATATGGCTAAAGTGGCTTGCTCTTATCTGTTTTTGCTCACATGTTTCTTGCATTGGAGAAAGCATGAGAAGTTACTGATCAATTTGCAAAATTTACTGATTTGTAAAACTGCTCATTTGTGTTTTTATCCAATGCTATTCTCCCAACTGACATCATTCTTCTCTTTCTTAGGAACTATCTTCAACAAAATCAAGCATCCAGCAGAGCATAACATCCTTCAAACAGAGAATATTTTTCATAGACAAAAGAGCACCAGAGCTCGAAGCAGAAAAGAAAGTTGCTGCTGCTGCAAGAAATTTCAAGGAAGCTGCACGAGTATCTGCTGAGGCCAAGTCATTGAATGTTGAAAAGGATGGCTTACAGATTGAAACGGAAAAGGCTGTTTTGGAGCTTGAGAAGCTTGAGGAAAATATCAGAGACACAATTAACCGATTGCAGGAGATTGAAGGACTGATTTTATCCAAGGAAAAAGAGGTAGCAACGTCTAGATTCCAGAGGTTACTCATAACTGCTGGTGCTGCTACAGAGGAAAGATCAGCTGCCCTAGAGTTGGGTGACCTAGAAGAAGCTAACCTTTTACTTTCTGAAGCTGAAGCAGCTGATCAAGAAGCTAAAAAACTTCAACCACTTTACAATTTTAAAGAGGAAGAATTTGCAAATCTACCAAAACACTTCATATCCATGGAACTTGTAACCAATCTTGGCAGGAGGCAGCTAGTAGAATTAGCAGCAGCCAAGCAACTTTCAGCAGCCTAATCAGCCTTTTTGATAATTATGCCAAGCCTTTGCTGTTGTGTTTTGAGGGGGTCAACCATGAGTGGCATTGCTGTGCAATTTCTTCTATACGGTTGGACGCCTTAAAAGAAGACATACCTATGAACCACAATTTTCTTGTCTGAGGATGGGTTTGAGTCTGGACGCGTCCTTCTCAGGTATCTTGTTTTCTTATCACTTTGGCGGATACAGCTTCACACACCAGAAAAATTGGGGAAAAAGGGAAGGAAAGAAATTCATAATCTTTTCTTGTGCTCCTCTGTATCTACAAAGCAATTGCAGTAACATGTATTTTACATATTTGGTGTTCTTTCCATATAAAACATTCAATTTCAATTGGTTCGGTGTTGTTGAAAATAATTGTCGTATAAATCTGGCTCTAAACTCGTTTGTATCATGGCACTTGTTCCTTCTTAAATCTTTATTTTATAGCAAAATAGTTCATTTTTTTTTTATAAGAACATGAAAAATAGTAAATGTGCATGTGGTTAGATTGCTCCGAGGCTTTTCAATTCTCTGAAACATATTTTCTATATTTGACAGCAATAGCAATTTCATATCTTTTTGGGAAAAAAAAATGATGGCTGGTGCAGTAACCGATACCTGAAGGTAAATGTATATCATATCAATAGAAGTAAATGTATTTTCTCTGCTTTCTCGTGACCGATACCCGTATATTATTTGGCGCAATATCCGGAGACGCCTTTTATACTTTTAAAATATTTTGTTGCGTCCATCCTTTAGTCAACTAACGGAAAATTATTTTTATAAAAATAAAATTATTCTGTTAATCAATTAACGGGAAATTGTGTCTATAAAAGTAAAATTATGGAATAAAAATAAATTTTTAAAAAATTTAAAAAATATTTTATTTATTTATCTTTCTTTATATTTTTTATTTCTCTCTCCCAAACCACCCCTTCTACTCTTTTCAACAAACAGTCAATGGAAACCACTAAATCAAAGTAAAATAAAAAAAAGGAGTTATTATTACATTCCTCCGTAATTTAAAATTATTTCAGTTAAATAAAAAATTTGAGTTAAAATTCTATCAATTGAATAAAAAATTTGAGAAATATAATTTGTCAACTAACTTTAAAAAGCATATTTATTGAAATACTCTCAATCTTTAAATTTTATGTTAGTTAATTTTAAAACCCTTTTAAATTTGGTGTAATACCTTTATAAATTCTAATAATTTCAAAAATCTTCCTATAAGTTTCAATAGGATAATAATTGTACTCTTACATAATAATTTTTTTTAAAAATTAAAAAATAACTAATAAATTTCTGAAATTTGATAAAATATAATATATTTATGTAAAATAACAATATTATTTTAATAATACATTAATAAAATAATTGTATTGTAATTATTTGTAATAAATTAAGTAAAAATAAATTACACATTCATAATTATTAGAAATTAAATATAAATAAATATTACTTATTTTAGATTTATAAATTTTATTTATTTTACAATATATATAATAAATATTTATGATTATATTGTAATTAAATAAAATATATAGATATTTTTAAAATAAAAATAAATATCAATGAAAATGAAAATGAATAAATTTATAATACAATAATATAGATTTATATTATTGATATGCTATAAAATAATAATATTATTTATTTAATTAATGTACTTTACAAAGATATATTATTAAATATATTGTATTTTATTGAATTTTAAAGATTTAATAATTATTTTTCTCAAATAATTGTATAAAAATAAAATATAATATATTTATGTAAAATATGTTAATTAAAATATAATTTTAATAATATATTAACAAAATAATTATTTAATAAAAGTAATAGTTATTTAAGAAAAATAACTAATAAATCTTTAAAATAATATCATTAGTTATTTTTGAGAGAATGTCATTAATTCTCTGTTTTTTGAACTAATGTCTCATTATTTTCTTATATTTTTTTCAATATCTCATTATCTTTTTAAATTCTGATTTTACCCTTCAATATTTTAAATATTTTCGATTTTACTATTTTATAAACTAATTGAATTAAAAAGCAAAAAAAAAAAAAAGAATCAAAGAAGTGATAGGGTATTAAAAAATATATAAAAGAGAATAAATTATTAACTGAAAAAGTAGAGGGTAATGGACATTCTCTTTTTATTTTTCTTAAATAATTATTAAGACTTTTAAGAATATTTTTTAAATTATTAGAACGTATAAGGATATTGAACCAAACCTTTAAACTAGAATATATTTTACAATTAATTAATTAATCAACATAAAACTTAAAGATTGAGGACATTTTAATAAATATGTCATTTAAGTTAGTAGACTAACAATCAAGGAGAGGTTTTTAATACATTCTCCAAACTTTTTATCCAACTGATACAATTCTAAACTTCAAGGAAGGAATTTGATAATAACTCATAAAAAATAAAATTGTACCTTCAAACATAATCAAGATGTTTTCTAGCCTATTTCTCTTTCAACCCTCCTTACAATGAACAATACTATAAATTTATATTCATTTTTTATAATAACCACAAATATTTTGTAAATGAAATATTTTTCTCTTCCCCACTTTTATTCAACATTGAAGCAACTTTAAAATATTTTCTACTAACCACAAAATGTGAAAGTGGCTAATCAATATTGTCTCCCACTAGCCTTAATATAAGGAATTACTTTATTAAAAGCACTTAAATAAAATTTACTAATAACCCTTATTCTCTAAAGTACAATTACAATATTTATTATTAACATGTGGGCCATATATAATAAGAAAAATTCTTACATTCTCTTAGTTGGACCACATGTTAGATAAAATATTTACAAGTATTAACCAAGAACTTGATATGATCGTTGAACTTTAAACTATTCATATATTAAATGGTAGTGTTATTTTAAGAAAATATCAATGCATGAATCTTGGCGGGCATGTTTCTATTAAAGAAAAAATATTTCCTTCTATGTATTACAAGTAAGATAGTTTGTAACTAAATATTTTTTATCTCTATTAATAAACTTCAATAAGTTATTTAGGGTCCAACTTAAACAATCTCAATAGATTCTTGAAATACTTTATGTGCAAAAATATAAGCTTTGTAATTAAAGCAAATCCAAAATTAATTTAATAAGACCTATATGATACATATGATCAACATAGCTAGCAAATTAATCATTAGTCATAGGATCCTCCAAAATAAGCTCTATTTTTATATATTCATTCACGTTGCTCAAAGTGAACTTTTAAAAACAAAAACTTTATGTCGATATTCTTACTTTGTCTTTGTCTTTTATTCTTCTTAAAGAATAAAACTTGATGTAATATACATAATAAATTGTTCATGGCCTTTATATTTAAATCGACAACTTACACCACTAATTATATTGCCTATAATATAATTTTATAGCAAAATAAACTTTATCTTTTGAGACAATCTGTCATGCTAAATTCTTTTCTAAATATATACATTTTGAGAAACAACTATAAAACTCTTTTGAATTTGTGTACGAGAATCTTTATACCAATAAGTGGCGTCACTAACCTTAAGGTATATACATTAATTTATAATGCTCTCATAAAAACCTAATGACAAAATTGCATTGTAAGATTTTATATGCAATCAAAGGGATTTTAGTTTGCATGTTATCTTTAAATCCTGCAAACTGTATGACTTTTCTTTGCCTTATAAAAATCTTTAAACTACTAAATTTTTTTTCTTTATAGCAAACTTGATTTCATGACAGAATAACTTTAGCCATAAGAAAACCTTAAATCCTAAGCTAACCAACATTAATTTGATTGTAAATTCTAACCTTACTGTAGGTAAAGGTTGCAAAACACATTGAATTTACTAAAAAAAATCTTTATTTGTCATAAATCAATAATAAGACTAGTAAGTACATATATCCAGAAAAAAATTTGTACCTGAGCTTAGGAATTTTCTTATTTTCATGCACAAATTACAATCTTATTCCAAATTAAATCATTGAAATAATTATCTCCGTTAGATACCAAATAATTATTTAATGAATTAATTAAAATAGTCTTTAATGCCATTCATATTTTTTCAAAATATGTCTATGATATTGTATACTTTATCAATATCATATAAAATATCATCATATTTTAAAATGTTGTGACTATTTTCAAGATAAAATAATACTTTAAAACTTCATCAAATCAAATGATACAAAAAATATAATTGGCATATGTAAACATGAAAATAAAAAGAACTTTAAAATAAGCTTGAATTTTAAATGACATACATATGTCTTTAGGCATAAAAAGCATTAAATAATGTATATTATTTGATTAATCTTACTAATAAGATAAAATATTATCATAATATTTTATACATACTTGATATGAGAATTAATATATTTGCATAACCACTTTATCCCCTTCAAAATTATAGAATATATTAATCACATCATATTACACAAATTTGATATAAATAATAATCAAAGTATGAAATTTGACAAGGTGCAATACTTAATCATATTGATATAAAAATATTTTTTTAATTGCTCTTTATTTAGATCTTAAAAATATATTTCTTCACCAAATTCTTTGAAGAGAAATTAATAACAAAATTGGCAAAAAGCCAAATAAATACAAGCAAGAAATGTATTTTGTGTGATGTGATTCAACTAGATGCATTTATACTTTAAAGAATAGTTTAATAATAAGTTTAAGTGATTAAACTATCATGCATATGCTTTCTTCCTTAAAATAATAAGATCTTAAAACAAATTTATATAAATACATATTACACTATGTATGACACATATATGAATCAAGGGACTATGCATAAAATTAATTTATGATAATTCCATATAAATAAAATTAAAACCAATATGGTTTGAAGAAGGCTCAATACCACTAATGAAAGTTAAATAGAGAATAAGTTCCTACCTTCAAATGTAATTGGTCAAATATTTCAAATTTATCTTCCAGCCTATTCTTTTTAAAGTCTTCTTTACAATGGAAATAAATTAGTATTAGACCAGCTTAGGGATCTTTTTTTAATAACTTAAACATCTTTTCTCCTCCCTACTTCTCTCCATCACTGAAACAATTTTAAAATGCTTTCCACGAATCACAAAATATGAAAATGGTTAATTAATATTATCTCCCACTACTCTTAATATAAAGAATTATTTTATTACAAAGATTTAAACAAACTCTACCACTAACTCTTGTTCTCTAAAGTATAATTAAAATATTTATTATTAATACCTGGGCTATATATAATAAGAAAAATGCTTATACCAAAAACCTACCATTACCGTCGCAAGCAAATCCCTACAATATTCATAGCCGCAAGTAAATAAATCCTTACAATTTTTGTCGTTAATCTGTAAAAAATTTGCGAATGAAAGGCATTACTCGTGAGTTTAGTTCGTATTTCTGGTGATGAGTAGGTTAGGTAGCTATTACGATAATTGATTAGTTACTTAACAATGGCTGTGCGGTGATTGATGGTGAATGATGTTGGTGGCATGTGTCCGTTGTTTGTTATATTATACGGAATTTTTCGGTGGATTATCGACGGTGAAGATCACTCAGGGGAGGTCCCTGGAATTTTTTTGAATCTGGTGGTGGGCAGGAGATAGAAAAAGTTAAAAAATGAAAAGGAAATGGGAGATGAAGAAGAAATATTTCTTTTGTCGATTTGGTTGTGGCTTCTCCTGTTGTTAGTTCTGTAGTCTTAAGTTAAAAATGTTTTCATGACTCTAGGTTTGAGAAGTTCAATTTAGTGTCTTATTCGTTTTTAGGCTTTTTTTTCTTTAAAAAAACAAAATTATGTTCAAATAGTAAAATAGATATACTTTAAAATATCCTGGATTTTGTTTGAATTTTGATGAAAAAATTCAAATTATAATGATTTTGGATTTATCCACTTTTATTTCAAATTATTATATATATTTTTTTTTTTATGATTTTGTGTTTATCTAATTTAGATTTATCCAAAATTTAATTTTGGGTGTATCTTTTTTAGTTTACAGTTTTTTATTTTATTATAAAACAAGAAAAAAGTGAAAGAAGAAATACGCATTGCATATATCGCAAACAATTTTTTTCCTCAATTTACGTACAGAAAAAAATTGAAAGAGAAACCATATTGGAGGCATATATTATACACAATATTTTTTCTTTTTTTATTTTATTAATTTATTATATCAATAAGAACTATTAATTATGTAGTTTATTATATTTTTAGGTCTCACAGAGGTATAAAAGGAACTCATTGCTTTCATAGCAACCATTTAAGCTTACCGTATCATTCTCCGATGTTTTCCCTTATTACTTTGTTATTGTCAAACAAATGCTAAGAGAAGAAAGAGAATGCAGTGACCGATAACTGAAGGGTAAATATGATATCTAATGTGATAACTATCCGAGACTACACAAAGAATAACTTTATTGCGAACCAAAAATAGAGTTGGGAGAGAGACTCGTGAAAATAATAACGATAACAATAATACAAAGTGGCCTGTGATTTCATCCAAACTGCTCGTCCCCGTATTTGTCTGAATCAAACCAATAAAGAATCAATGAGGTCATTGTTGCAATTCTACCAACAACCTCCCATATCCAGTGGAGGGTAGCAGCCGGCTCAATTCCTATCTTTTCCTTTGGAATTCCTTTAGCCAAACAGAAGAAACCATGAGTTCAAAGCGATCCACACCCAAAAAAGGTTTTTTAATCTACAGCTGGCAGACCGCTGGTCAGCTCTTAAGTACAGTCCAATCCGCATTCCTCCAGAAGAGGGCCATCTGACTCGGCCAAGAAGGGATCAATTCTAACCCACAAAAGAGAGAAGATAGAAGCCAGCAATATTGACCAGACAATAATGATTGTTGGAGTTCTGTTCTGTCGACCCAGTAGACCCTTTAGGAAAGGATAGAGATGAACAATAACCCAGATCGCGAAGAAGAGCTTACCAAACAGAGGACCCCATGATTCATACCCGTTATTTATAGCATTTGAAATTCCAGCAACAACACCTATCAGGTTTACTATAAGCAGTGTTGTTGGAGAGATAAGCAATGTGGTCCATTTAAATGCATATAGTTCCGAAAACTCTTCATCATCCCCTGCTTTTGATGTCACTGTGAAGTTTGTGTCAACACCAGCGATAACCTTTAAGAGCCCCTGGAACACAGCAAATAGATGTGCTGAGACACCCCCTATTACCCAAAATTGTTCATTTCTCCACCATTCATCGATACCAACCCCACTCCACCTCATTTCCAGTATACTTGTTGCAAATATACATATGAAAAGTGACAAAAACCACAAGCTAGCAACATTGCTCAGCTGCATTTGAACCAAAAAATAAAAACCAGAATCAAAATTAAATCCATATCTTAAGCAAATTCTAGTAACATATTAAAAGTTCTCTTACCTCTGGAGTGATAAATTTTCCAGTCAGCAAGCACACAGCTGGAAGGGTACAATAGGCCAGCAAAGGAACTGAAGTCAATGGATATACAGTTGCGTCTATATAAGACAAACGTTCCAACCACTTCAAACTCCCTCCGTAACCATACCAGAGAGGACAATGTCTACTCAAAAATATTTCAACTGACCCAAGGGCCCATCGGAGGACCTGGTGAAGACGATCAGAAAGATTAATAGGCGCACATCCTTTAAAGGCAGGCCTAGCAGGAATACAATATACAGACCTCCATCCACGGCAGTGCATTTTAAAACCTGTCAATATATCCTCTGTAACAGAACCATAGATCCAACCAACCTGGATTGTAAGAAGACCTCAATGTCAACAACAACAATATCCAAGTGAAACACCTTGGCGGAAGGTTTCAAATGTTGCTCTTACCTCTTTGCCCCACTCTGTCTTATCCTCATAGCCACAGCTAATGACATGGATGGCTTCTTTCAGCAGTAACGCAGAACTGGCACTTTTCAGTGTCCTACCATCCTCTAGCAGAGTTGATGCAACAAGTACAGGAGATTGCCCAAATTTTTTTTCCAACTTCTGTTCAGATGGTACATCAAACTTCTCA
Organism: Azadirachta indica; assembly: GCA_022749755.1. Classification (NCBI taxonomy): domain Eukaryota; kingdom Viridiplantae; phylum Streptophyta; class Magnoliopsida; order Sapindales; family Meliaceae; genus Azadirachta; species Azadirachta indica. The sequence goes on from CM040449.1 coordinate 2,051,411, forward strand.
CCTGCAGTTCCTGCAGTCAAATCAGACAAAATTCACCGAGTGCCCACAAAAAGGTGCACTCAAAATTCAATCTCAGAAAGCCAATCCTATTTTTTAGTGCAATAGCATCCTCACGCATATATGACTACTCTTTTGTATAAATTTTCACGAAAATTGTCCGGAAATTTTGTTGTGCTGAACTTTTTCCAATACAGAGAGGTCCAAAAACCAGTCCTCTGGTCCACAATTCAGAAGCAGCGTAGTCACTGGCTTAAGCAACACATTCTGAAAACTCCAGCTGTGTTGATTAGTAACTATCATTGAGCAGAAACAAGGACTGAAATTTACAATGCAGTCAGTGATTAATTTGGACGTCATTCCTACTTAACAGGAATTACCTTCAGTGCCCTCTTCAATACACTCCAAAGCACACCCAGGTGCTGTATCTTTCCTTACATTTTGTTTCTTTATCTCAGACTTTGGTCGATTAACCTTCTTCTTCTTTCTCCTTCCAGAACAACAGCATCCACAATAGCACCACTTAGGCAAACAGTTGCATGTTCTGTTTGTTGTCTTTTTGGCTTTGGGAGCATCATAACCGTAGAGTGCCTGCCTTCTGAAAACACATCCTGTCCCAACATATATAGGCCCTTGAATGCCATCCAAACCTTTCATGTTAATCTGAAACAGAGGACAAACTTTAGTTTTACGCAGAAGAATAAGAACTTGCTGAAGAAATGAACCAATCAGAAAATTTTCTACAGATTCATGCTCACATCAAAGAACACAGTGTTCCGGTTGGCATATCGATCATTCTTGTCGATACCATCAAACCTCTGAGGGAACTGGACATAGCATAATCTCTTTCCTAGCAGTGGATCCATCATGAAACACATGGACTCTCTAATAGCCTTGCTGTTATTGATATAGTGATCACAATCCAGATTCAACAAATAAGGTGCATTTGTCAGCACAGCAGAGACTCTGACCTGTTTAGCAGACAAGGCCCCAGGAATACATAGCAAAAAATAAATTTTCAGCGGAATGCACTACGATACAAGTAAACAGGTCAATTTTCTCTGTAAATGCTCACCAGAGCATTCATAGCCCCGGCCTTTTTATGGTGATTATACCCAGGTCTCTTTTCTCTGGAAACATATACCAGGCGTGGTAATTCATTTCCATCAGTGTCATGCCCTCCACTTTGGCCAAGAAAAACCTATGAAGTATTATTGAAAACATGTTATGCCGGAATGGGCTGTGATGAACTTCATATACAAAGAAAACCAACCAATGTACAAATACCTGAATCATGCCACGATGGTCGCGGACATTATTCCCAGGCCATGGAGTCCCATCTTGCATGGTCCACCCTTCTTCTGGTACCTTTTGTGCCTTGGCAACCAAAGCATTAATCTGGACCTTAAATTCTTCATATTCTCTCTGAAATTTTGATAAGCATAAGAGTTACTGCATGATGTGCAAAGAATGACATCAAAAAACTTGGTGAGCAGAATGCTCGTCACCTTCATTGCTCTTCGTTCCCTCACAAATGATGCAAGAACCTTATCTTTGAGATAATCTATCTTCTGAGCGAAATACCACTCAGGAGCCCGGGGCTCAATGTTAAATTTCTTACAGAAAGGAACCCATTTCCTTGCAAATTCAGATGTTTCTGACAGTGCCTCAAATGTCAGCATGGCAGCACCATCATCAGAAACATAACACGATACCTTGTCAACCGGATAATCCACTGCAAGAATGGATAAGACTGTGTTTGCAGTCACTAGAGGTGGTTCTTTCAGTGGATCAACCGTACTTACAAAAATATCCACAGGAGATAGTTGAGAAGGCTGGCCTTCTTTCTCATACCTATCAGAAAGACAGGGAAGCAATAATTGTATATTTACTCCAAAAGCTGAACGGTAAGCACTTGAGATGAACACAGCAGATTACGTACCTCAGGGACAATCTGTCCAGATAAGTTTCTCTGTCAATCGGGAGCCACTTCGGGAATTGATCAAGAATCCATGAAAGAGCAAACCAGATTTCGCAGATAACCGATATAAGCCACAGTGCATATGCGTCATTCACAGGATGCATAACACGATAATGAAAGAAGAACCCAAGAACTACAAGTCGAATCAAGATGATCATCCGGTAAGGGTTCATTTGGCTGGATGGAACCGGCAGTTTTCTGGACAAAGGCTGTCTTGCCTCATCCATTCTGATCCCACGTTCAGAAATCCTTAGATATTTTAATTGATTAAAGAAAAGGAAAAGAGAAACAAAGCCTATAGCAATTAGCACGGAGAGAGAAGTACATTAGTTTTGATAGTTTTAGCCAAGACGAGAAAGTTATTTTCTATTGAGGAGAGACATAAGCTACAGGAGAGAAAATGTAAGTCATGGATGCCATTGAGATTCTTAATAATCTCTTTTAGTAATACAAGAACATAAAATGTTTACCTGAAGAAAAGTAAAGCTAGTTGTAACAGGAAGGTAGTGGAAAACAGAGAGGAAAATGGGGTGTACTTACAGTGGAAGATCCGGAGCATCAGCATCATAATCCCAATCTTTACCACCACTTTCATTCTTCAACATCTGCAGTTTTTCCTGTTTTTTCTTACAGTTCTCCATCCTCTCTTTCCAAGCAACACTTCCATAGCCATAAGCAGCAAAGTCCTTGGAAGGATCCATGGATCTGGGTTGCACTGCACAATGAAAGTGTAACCAATACAAGTAAACAAATGAATATATTTAAAAAAAAAAAAAAGGATGCATCAAGTCCCATAGCATTTACCTGGAATTGCAGGATCTTGAAAAGGAAGAGGATGAATCCTTTTGCCACCTCCCATAAAAGAAGGGACCAAAGCATGTTGTTCAGGAGGAATATCGTCAAAAATTTGACCGTTGGTAAGGAGAGGAACTCGCGGAACAGGGTGGACCCCATGAGGCAGATCGGAGTCAGAACCACGGCCATAGCTCATGTATCCATAAAGCATTGCGTCGGCTCCATTCTGCATGTCTTGTCTATTCCTTTCATCGAAACCGAACTCATTCTCCAAGTCGTCGATATCATCTTCTTCCTCATCACCCGCAACTCTAGCACACCCTGTCCACCGCCCGATTCACTTATCTAGAAAAAGCACTAGAGGAAGAAGAACAATAATTGAAGGCAAATAAAAGTACCCTTGAGACGTTTGAATCTGGTTTTGCACTGAGGACAAACTTGATTTCCTTCTCTCCGTTCGTACTCATAACAAGTTCTGCATATAGGAAAAGCGCACTCGTTGCAGGCTTCGAACAAGTCTCCATCCGCCGTGAGACCAACATCATCACCGCATATATGGCATATTTGTCCACTTAATTGCTGCAACGGTTTAGGCTGCTGCAAATAATTTTTTACGAGTTAAAGCCGAACGGAACCGCAGATTAATTAAATTACAAAAGCATACGTGAATTCTAACAGCAAGTAAAATAAGCAAGCTTACAGTAGAATCTCCATCTCTGCGGATAACTACGAGTTCATTCCGGTTGTGTGAGCCGGCTACCAAACCCGCGCTTGCCTCCATTTATTCTTTCTTTTTCCCGTTTTCTTGATTGGTGTAATATTACAGAGACTTCGAGATTTGTCCAAGTCCGACTGCCAACAGAAGAGATTTCTTTCTGGTTAAATTGAGATTTGAGACAGCTTTTGTCAGATACTTGTAGCAGCCGCAGCGCCAGAACAAGATCTCAAACAATTCATCATTCTAAAAGAAGGAAGCAGGAGCAGCGGAACAAAGCAAACTACTCATCTAACTGTTGCCTGTACAGAAGCTTTTTCTTTTTTTCTTTTTTGCTAGTTTCTGTCTTGCAGAAGTTGTTCCATCACTAAAAATCTCAGATTTACCAAATTGAAAGCACCTTCCTTTTCCTACTGTGGCCCCCTGCACTCTTTTTATTTTATCAATCTTCTCTTCTCTTCTCACCTCAATCAAACCATTAAACCACAATAATTCACCTATTTCAACAATTCACTTCACTAATTTTCACATCCACAAAACTAGATGAAACTAAACTATTATTAAAACACGTTAATTTCCACGGTTGTGAAGTCAGTAATAAAAACTCGGTCCATTTACGCTACTCAACTGCTGCTCTCTCTCTAAGTCTGCAACTTTCTTCTGCCACTCGTTTCCTTTACAACATTTTCTCCTCTATCGTCATGTTTTAAACTAAAGCAACCTGGTTCTTCGTTCTTTACCTCTGCTAAAAGCCAATTTTTAGACGGAAAGCGACAACATTGGCTAATCGGGTACAAGATCTAAATATCTTTGGGAAATATCTTCTGCCTCATTTTATCTCTCGATCGAACAACAATAAAAACTCTCCGGCTCTATAACGAGTCAATTAAACCCGCGATGGTAAAACTGAGGTCTGTGTTAATTTAATAAGCAAAAAAGGTTGCAGATAATAGAAAATTTTACCCGCAACTAAAAAATTAACTGTAATGGAATTCATTCAACGGTCAGCTGGCTAGCCCTTACTGTCTTTACTGCCGCTTGGCCCACACGCACGTTTACCGCTATCTTTGTTTTTTCCTCCCGCTTGTCATTTTGTTCTGTACGGCAGAGTATCCAAATTTCATCTGAACCTTTTTTGGGACTTTACATTTTTTATTATTATCAGGCGATTATTACAATTTACCAGTTGAACGTGCTTCTCTTAGTTTTCCTCAGCCAGTCAATGATTGATTGACAAAAAAAAAAACAAAAAATCAAACAACCAAATTATTTTATTAAATTTCAGTCGCATAGTTTTCTCCCCCAACTCATCAATTTTAGAATAAATCATCGCCCTCGCTTGGCTAATCCCTATGCTTTTCTTTGTAATTAACTGTAGATTTGCATTTGGTATGTGTATGATTTTGCGGTCTGTTCCAGCCAAGCTAATCGTGTTATGATTCCGACATTAGTTGATCGAAAGAGCACTAAAGATGGGTTGTTGGCGTTGGCGAGTCTCCTGGACTGCTCATGTTGATATTATCTATTAATATATTATCCCGTGTCGCATTTTGTATAATGTAATAATTGAAAACTTCGACAAAAGTAACGACAAATGGGTCGTCTGTGATGAATCAATTTTGCTCCGTATGCAGCTTCGCTACAATATCTGCGCAGTGGATAACTTCCATCTGTTTATCGGAGCAATTTTCTTGCTATCTGTGCTTTTGTCAAGAGTATGACTTTACCACAAGAGAATGTTGGCCATCGTTTATCTTATCAGCGCATTAAAAGTGACTATTCATTATTGGAAGCTGATATCTTATCACTTTAGGATGCACGTGTATAATTAATTTGTGCTTAGGGTATTTGACACATTGCCCACTAAGTGTGGGAATACAGTAAATATCTTGGAGTTTGGTGCTGGATAGAAAACTAACAAATTAAAATATAAACATTTCAATAATAATTTATTCACTACATTCCACGTCTTATCACTATTAACATTAAAAATTTGCACCTAATTTTTTATTTCGGTAACATTCACACCAAAATATTATTATTCAAAATATGTTCACAAAAAGATAGCACAAATCTATGTATTAAAATATTTTTAACTATTTTTTTTTACTTATTTGATAATAATTTCATGGATACAAATAAAAAATTTAAATAAAACGTGTTTAGTGCTAATTTGATTTGACTTTTTTATTAGTTAAAATATTTTTTTTAATGTTAAAAACTCTTTTTCAAATTTTTGAATATCATTTTATTGACATTGAAGAAAAGACTTTTGCAATAGAAGTTTTTTAACTTTTTAAAAAATAAAATTGTGTCTAAAATATTTTTATTTTATTTTAAAAATTTTATATTATTTTTTTAAAATATATTATTAAAAAACTTATTTATTAAAATAATTACACGGTATTTTTTAAAAATTATTTATAATAACCAAACAATTAATAAATTTTTATTAAAAATTCTATTTATAAAAGCTCTATCAATAATATGTTTACTTCAAAAACATTTATTTGAAAAGTTATACTAAATAAACCTTTAGTATTTATTTTTTTAATTTATTTAAAAAATTATATTATATTAATGATATTTTCTTAAAAATAATTATCAAGCACATAACTAATATAAAGAATATTGTGATATAACTCCTTAACTTTCATAGAAATAGCAAAAGTCTCGTAGGTTTTTGAGCGTTCTAAATATCTTAAATTTTGAGAAAATAGAAAAATATCTCTCACTCCGTCCACTTGTTAAATATATTATTATTTTAGTCTCTAGCTTTAAATAATATAATAAAATAAGATATAATATTTTCATAATTACCAACGTACTATAAACTAAAATCTTAAACTTAAAACATTTTATTTTATTTATTATTTTAAAAAACTTTGTATATAAAAAGTACGAGGAAAATTTTCTTTTACTCTACTTAGGTTTGATCTAATTGCTTATGTTCCCTTAAGGTATTAAAAACCCTTCACCCCCTCATTGTTATATCCGTCTTTGTTAAAAACTATTTTTTAAAGTATAATAATTTTTATATCCTCTTGTCGACTTATGACCCTGATACAAACTAAAAAAAATTTATAGGCCCATGTTACAGGTTTAAAAAATGATTTGTGTTATTAAAAATTATAAAAATTATAAACAGTAATTTTACCAAATTAACCCTTAATATATTAAGGTTTGTGTTATTTCAAAATGAATTAGTTTATTACTAAATTATTTAAAACATATATAAATATTAACCAATTTTATTAATATGCTATCTACAATGTATCTAAATATATTTTTCTTAAAATATTTATAAATTTTTAATTAATTTATATAGACATTTAAATTTAATAAAATATTATTATACTACATATATTTCTTTCGACATATGTTAATTAATTTATATAAATATTTAAATAATAAATTAATTTAAACGAATTTAAATTTTATGATGAGTACTCGAATTGCATGAGTAAACATCATTTCTAGATTACAGCCTCGAATTTTTCTTTGTATATATATACTTAATTTTTTATTTTAATTAGAAAAAGAATATAGAGTAGAAATTAAAAAATTAAGAAGAAGCAAGCATTAATTTATCTCTTTCAATTAAGCTGGTTGGTGATCATAATTAAACTGCAAATGCCCTTTAACTCGAAACAAAAATATTAATTTCATTATTGTAATTTTCATCTTCTCAAATTATTATTATTAATGAAATTATTACCATCACTAATTCTTCAATTCTAAGCGTGTAGTAACAATATAGAAACTCAACAATGTATTAACTTCAACAAGGTAAGGGAAGCACAAAATAACATAATTGAAAGTCCACTTATTTATGTCATTATTTATATGATTTGTTGTAAAAGACCTAATTAGACAAAGCATCACTAAGAGAAGCCACAGGCGATTTAGCTTTCATGGAGTTGTAATAACTTTAAAATTAGGAAAAATCAATTAAAAAATTAATTAATTAATATCAAAAATAAAAGATATATATTGTGTTAGTACAAATCTGTGTGCGTATAAGAGTTAGGGAAAAAAAAAAAGTAAGAGAGAGAACTTATAGGCATGCTTGAAGTGATGAGGGACTCTCCTAGTGCAACCTTCAATGAGGCGAATAGCACTCGTCTAGCCCAATCCTCCTCTTTTCCTTGCACTCTTTAGTATTTAGCTCTGTACACCCCTTCGATGGCAGTCGAAATCTTGCTGGAATTTACTTAGATTCTAGGGTTTTACTCTTAAGTTTTGTTTGGCTCGCAAATACCAAAAAGGAAGAAAATCAAAGGGACACTTTATTTGGTTGTTAAAGTGTTTTAAGTGTTGTTTGACTTTTTTTTCCTTTAATTTTGAAAAGCCAATACTTTATTATCTCTTTATATTTTCTGTAATATTTTATCACCCTCTAATTCTTATTTTTTTTATTTTACCTTTCATTTTAATTAATTTATAAATAATAAAATTAAAAATATTAAAAATATTAAAGGATAAAATTAAAATTTAAAAAGTGATGGAGTATTATGAAAAATATAGTGAGTAATTAGATATTGGCTGAAAAAAGAGGGGGCAATAGACATTCTTCCTTTTCAAAAATAATATGAAAAAAGCTAAGATGAGATGGGGTAGGAAGGAAGATGAGATAAGATGACAAACTTTAAACGCTAAAGTATGATTCTGTCCTTCAAAAAACAGTTTTTAACATTGATAGAGGTAACAATGAAGGGGTAAACGGCTTTTTTGAAATCTTAGGGGTCAATAGGTAATTAGGTCAAACCTAAGGCGGATAAAGAGAATTTTTTTCAAAACATAATTTATTTAAATTTGATTATAACAATAAATTTAAACAAACTTATCTACTAAGACGCTCCTAACCTCTTTTTTTAAAAAATTTTTTTAGTAATAATTTAATGTGTAATAAACATAAATTTTTTTAAAGAAATATTTATAATATTTTATTTAATATATATTTAACAATTATATTATTTTTATCAACACAACAATAAATTTAATTAACACATTATAATTTATTATTCTCATTTTCTTGTCACAAAATAATTATTTAAATTTGTCCCAACTTAATTTTAGCATTTTCATTTAGATATGGGATATTCCTATTCACCCTCTGGCTTTTGTAAAATACTATATTATTTATTTAAATTAAAATATTAACAATAAGTTAGAAAAATTATAAATAATTATTTTACAAAAAAAGAGTTAAGAGTATTTATGAAATATAAAAAAAAAAAAATAAAATAATAATAATAAATTATAATATGTAAACTAAATTTAGTATTGTGTCAATGGAATACATAATTATGTATAGTTTTATTTTTTTATTATTCATTCCATTGACACAACACTAAATTTTATTTTTGATTAAAAACTTTAAAAGAGAATTTTAATTATCTCTATTGTAATAAATATAGAATATATTTATTATTTTTTATTTATATTAATTATGTGCTTGATCTTTTTGATTAAAAATTTTTAATTTTAACACATTAGTCTGTGGCATGATGCAAATGGTAGGATTATATTATTATAAAAGAATTATGTTTCAATTTGTTATTTCATTAAAAACTATGACAAAAATGATAATAATCACACAATCAAAAAGATCAATGTTAAGCATGAGAATTTGTCTATTTCTTAAAATTTCAATGTTATCTATCCGCTACAAACTTTATGGAGTATCTACCATTTTTCCAAACTTTAGAGTACATAATATGTCAATTTTCCTTTATTTTTATTAAGTATTCTCGTAAGTGTAATTAATATACATGTTTTGACTTATTGAAAATGGGTAGGCCAGTAATTTAAGCTTTTTAACCTACATACATTTTTCAACAAACTCAAATTATAAGGTGCGATTTGTTCCTAATCTATAAGGAGAATACTGATAGTAGGGTTTTTGAAGAATTTTTTGTAGGTTGTAATAAATATGTCTACTGTCTAATTCTTCATGTTATTTTTTCGATTGAGATGTTATTCTTGAGAAATGGGAGACAAATATATAAAGAATAATACTACATTTTTTAACTTATATTTAAAGATTTTTATTCAAACAAAGTGAAAGTTAATAGTCACTATGTCATATGTTATTTAGTATCTTAAGCAAATAGTATTTTAAATTAATTAAAATTAATAGAAAAGTAGGTGATGAGAAATAAGCCTCCACCTTAGTCAGAATGAAAACTTGGAGATACAAAACACAAAACATTTTTTTTTAATTTGAATAAAAATAAAATAATCACCTACCAATCCATTCTTTTATAAAAGGGAGAATGTCTTATATGCCCTTATTTTTTAGGTTTAATACTTCATCACCTCCTTAATTTTGACTAATATCTTATTCCCTCTTGTTTGATACTCAAAAAATAATTTTTAATTATAATGGAGATGACAGACATAAAGGTGATGAGATATTAGTCAAAATTTAGATAAATGATAGAATGTTAAGCCTAAAAATAAGGGGATATCAGGTATTTTCCTAATTCAAATAAATTTAAATTGTATTTAATAAAACTTTTAAATTATTTGCAAAGGGAAAGATTGTGGTACATAGTGGTTAATATGGTTAATTTTTATTGAAATTCTCACAAATAGTTTTTTAATAGCACAAAGCTTGTGCCGTTCAATTTTACTTAATTTAAAAATCAGTTAAAAGAATGATAATTCATAGTAACTCAACTTTAAAACCAAAAAAGGTTCCATCATGAATTGCATCTTTAAGAATAATAAATATTTGAATAATTTTTTAAACATCAGCATAATTCATGTAATAAATTTTGAGTAAATAAAAAAACTTAAATATCAGTTTCAACGTTTACATGCATATGGGAACTTAGTAAGTTTACGTGTATTTAGTGACTTTAAAACAAGAAACAAATGAGCATGCTTATGCTAACAAGATGATCAATGAGTACATGTTATTGAATGATACGTAATGGTGAGTCCACCTAAGGAAGTAGAGATGACTAAAAATTAACAACGATTACTATAAAACAAGGTGACGAATATTGTTAGAGTCAGAATTTGTAATTATTGACAAGTTAAAATAAATACATCAAAACTTGCAGAGCCTAAAGTATAAAAAATTTTCTTTCAAAAAAAAAAGTATAAAAAATTTATTCCACAAAATTAAACATAAAAATTTTCGTGATAAATATTTTTAATTTAAGGGTATATTTGATATTTACTTAAAAAAATATCCAACTATCATTAGCTGTAGAAAATAGATAATATTAATTTTTTAATAGTTTGATGATGAGTTATATGTCCAATAGAAAAAAAATTACTTTTGCAAATATAACTGACAGAAGCTGAATCAAAATCACTGTTAGTACCCTCGCCCTCCAGAATTTTAGAGACCAATTTCTTGCCAAAAATTTACGCGAGTCGGCTACTAGAGGCCTTGTTAGCACTTGAAGAAAAAAGGAAAAAAAGACCAAAATAATGGTAAAATAAGAATTTTGAAACTTTTGGTCTCCTCTCAAATAAACACTTTTTCTTCAATAAAATAAAAAAATTAAGAAATGATGTAGCCAAACAGAATCAAGAACATAAAACTGAGTTAATATATCCTCGACGGTAATAAAAGCCAATATCTGGAGGCAGAAAGAGAAAGGGGCGGCGAAGGAGAACAATCTTCTTTCGCGGCTGTGACCATCACCGATTCACTACGCGCGCATCAGGTTGTCTCTAGCCCTAATTGTAGAATGAACATAGCCTTTTTTTTTAATTATTTTTGTTACGATATGAAATCACCTAAAGACGAATAAGAACAGATTCCAAAGTTTGGATCTTCTGCTTGTTTTCGGTTTTCGAACAAACGAATAATTTATGGAATTTTTTTTATTTTTGTTCAGATAAATTGTTAGTTTAATCCTGCGTTAGCTGCATTGTCTTTGAATCCTTTTGCTGTGTATGTCAACTGCAAACTCGTTTTAGTTTGTTATATAGCGAATTTATTAGGAAATTACTTTTTTCGTTTTAATCTAAACAAGCTGGGCACGATCCTCATTTTCCTGTGTATTTACTGCCAGCATGTAATTAAATGTTTTAATCTGCTGTGGGTTATGCTTCACGCAAATCTACTTGTTTATTTTGTGTCCTTGTTGTTGTTTCCTTAGAGCAAATTGTGCGGAGGAAGAATTGTTTTAGACCATGGTTTCTTCTACAGATCCTGTTCATGATGACCACAACACTTTCCTCTCGCGGAAGAGGCTGAAAGTTTCTGATTTTGAACTCCAAGATTTTATTTCAAATATATCGGAAGGCTCAATGCAACCTAGCGAACAAGGCTGTTCCACTCTTGGGTAATGCTTGGGTGTTCTCTCATCTTGTTTTAATTTTCCTTTGTTGTTCCCTCATCTTATTTTAATTTTCCTTGTGTGTTTTCCTATTGCTATAGACACCTAACTCCTGATTACATCCACATATGAAAGTAATCATCAATTTTGTTTCAGGTGTGTTAACACAGGTCATGTTTCTTCACCTTGTAATTTTGAGGAGAATTTTCATTCAAGTGCTGTCATGGAGATGAGCTGCCAGTCGAATGGCACTAGTGGTGATATTCAACACTCTTCCAGTGCTGGCGGGACTTCATACCTGGACAAGAGGTACTATGGTTATGCACCGCCTGCTATTGTCAGTGGGTGGATGTACCTTAATGAACAAGGGCAAATGTGTGGACCTTATATTCAGCATCAGCTATATGAGGGTTTATCTACTGGCTTCCTGCCTGATGAGCTTCCTGTGTATCCTATTGTTAATGGGACGTTAATCAACCCTGTGCCATTGAATTACTTCAGGCAGTTTCCTGACCATGTTGCCACGGGTTTTGCATATCTGAGTGTTGGCAGCATGAGACAAGATGTTCAGCATAGTGCTCCAATCACTGTTTGTCCTGCTTCGCAGTTGGTATCCCAATCACTTGTCAATACCGACAGTTATACCTCCAAATCTAATCAGTTGATGTCAAACTGTGAAGCATCTACATGTACCACATCCTTTCTGCAAGGGGTAACTGTTCTTGTCTGTTAGAAATCTGTTGATTTGCTCTTTGTGAAAGAAATTTGGAGTTATATTCCACCATATGAAGTATTTGGTATCACATGTCTACAGGAGAATTTTCATTCTCAATTTCCATATTTTATTCCAGTCAGGTGCAGATGCTTGCTGGTTGTTTGAGGATGATGGGGGGAGGAAACATGGACCGCACTCACTTTTAGAACTATATTCTTGGCACCAACATGGATACCTCAAGGATACAGTTGTGGTAAGTTAAGATGGTTTGGGTTTCACATCCTTCTTCTAGAAATGGATGTTTTCCAAGTGTTATGTCTTCTTCAGTATGGGTTTGAAGTCTACTTGATCCTACCTTGGAAAATTTGTTGAAGGTTGAAGAATTGTATTGTGGATTAGAGGGTTCCACGGTTGTGGAATGTTCTCGTGTTTGTTTAGTTCACCCTATGAAAACTAAAATTTCAATATCACATGGTATTGATTTCCACATTTTTGTTTTTTGTGGTACAGTGATTTTTTTTTCTGTTATGACCAATTGCATTGTTATTATCATCTTTAACTGCTTGGATTTATCTCCTCACATAGTGAGTATTTTGCATATTTGCATTGGTTCTTACTCTGTCTTTATGATGATCTGATTTTGCAGATATATCATATTGAAAATAAGTTTGGTCCCATCACATTGCTATCTGCTATGAAAGCATGGAGAGCAGATAGACCTGAAACTGTCCATCCATCTGGGTCTAAAATTTATAAGGCTGTTTCATTCATGGACTTGATACCTAAAACTTCTGAAGGAGTTTCTTTTCAACTTCATGGTGGAATAATGAGAGCAGCACGTAGAGTTCTGCTGGACGAGATCATTGGCAACGTCATTTCAGAATTTGTTACTACAAAGAAATCTCAGAAACATCTTAAGGTTGACTTGGTTAATCAGGCCACTAAAAGTTGCTCTTCTGATGGCAAAATGGTAATGTTTTTGCTCTTCTGATGGCAAAACAGTAATTTTTTTTCTTATGTAAGCATAGGTTGTCTATACAACTTCCAAACAGCTGCTCATGATGTGGACTTATTTTTGTCTAATTAGGTCTCATGTCTTGTTTTTGCAGTCTGAAATTGCCCGTGAGAGCAATCTTCCCTCCGAAAGGAATAATCTCACTACTGCTGGAGTTGAGGCAGGAGCCAGCCATGATATTTCTGATCAGATATGTATCTATGAAATGCGTACTCAATCTTCTGCTTGCACAAAATCTGTTGGAAGCATTGAGGACTTCTGGGGGTCATATACAGTTGTCTGTAGAATGATATTTGATTACTGTATGCAAGTCATGTGGAATGCTGTCTTTTATGACAGTATAGCAGAGTATTCTTCTGCCTGGAGAAAGAGAAAACTTTGGTTTGGTCGTCCAAAGATTACTGGAGCTGCCAGTAACCATGCAGATTATGACAAGAAGATGGAGAATGTACCTGATGAACATGTAAGTGGTTAGCCTGGTTTGGTAATCTATTATTAATTTTTTATATTGGATGCGCTTGAACTCATTTTCTAACTGTTTTACAGTTGCTCTCTGGGCAGGATCCCTCCATGTCAGATGTTGATTGCCCTCCTGGTTTTGAAATGGTGGTAATTGGAAAACATAATGGATTACAGCAATCTCGTTTATCTTCATCTGCTCCCCTGGGAGAGAAGTTATACAAACAGCAGAATTTATCATGCAATGATCCTGTAATATATGGTGATGTGACATGCATTCTAGATGTTGTAGAAAATGATCTCTATTTGTCCACAAAGGCAGCTTTTGCTGAGTATCTTGAAAATCTTGTTGAGGATGAAGTGAGGAAACTACTTATTACTTCAAAAGGTGATAACAGGAATGAGGTAATGTAAAATTTTATGGTTGGGAATTTTGCTGATTTCCGGAATGTTGCAGTTTAAATTGTTATGTTTATCATTTATTGAAGAAAGACTGTTGTTGGTGCAGGGTGCTGTTGACACATCAAATCATGGTCTATGTAGTTGCCAAATTGGTTTGACAGACATGCATGATGAGATAAGGATTGATTCAAATGAAACGTCTGCTGATATAATTTTACCTGAAGATTCTCAAAATCTTAAACAAGCTGGAAATCCTGTGTCTGAGGATCTTTTGTCTAGTATTTTGGCAGGTGCACTTAAGAAATCATGTGATGGTTTTGTAGACAATGTGGTTGATGAGCTTAAAATTGATGAGCCTTCACCACCTGGATTCCAAGACTGTGCTAGAGCAGTTATTCCTTTGCACAATGGTAAATTTCGATCTTCGAGGCCCAATAAGGGTACTGCTAAGGTTGAAGAATATGTTGCCATGGCAATGTGCCGTCAGAAATTGCATGACAATGTAGTTAAAGAGTGGAAGTCCTTGTTTGTCGATGGTGCTCTACGGCAATTTCTTACTTCGTGGTCTAGCTTGAAGAAACACTCTGAACCAGATGGCAATGAGAAATGCTCTTTAAGATTTTATATGGTCATCATCTTAATTTTGCTCTTTAAATTGTACATGTTTTTATTTTTCCTTATATTATGTCTTCCTTTGGTGCTTATTTGGTGTTTCAGGAAGGAGCCTCTAATGCTTATGATGAACATCGTGGTGATACATCTGCTGTGGTAGGTAAAATTAGGGACAGATCAAAACAATTTCACAGTTCAGAAGCATCTACAACTGCTGAAAAATTTACATATTACCGCAAGAAAAAGTTGATGCGGAAAAAGTTTGAACCATCTCCTCATTGTTCGAATTCTGTTGACTATGCATTTCAAACTCCCTTAGAGAAATCGAAAAAACAGGAAGTTGCTGGAGATTTGTCCAAGAATACTGAAGTCCAATACACTGCTGTATCTTCTGAAAAGATTGGAAAAAAAAAAGTCCTGACTAAATCTTCCCCCACTGCTAAAAGGTCTTCAAAAAAACATAATTTGCCTTGTGCTGCCTCGTCTGCCAAAAGTACAAGGGGTCGGAAAGTAATGAAAGTTACCTGTGCAGTTCAAAGTATGCTGTTCGCTGAATAATCTAATTTGTGGTTGCAGAAATTTTGATTGTAAATTTTTTTTAAATTGATGGTTTTTGTCCATACGCAGAGGATGATGCGCAGGCATTAAAACCTTCTGGAGAAAGGGTCTCAACCTTCAATGAGGATGTAAATGATGTTGAGAAGGTTGTTCGTGGTAAAGGCCATCATGGTCGAATTGAGAGAGAGTCCGCTCTTGATTCTTCCAAAAGAACACTGAGTGGTAAGTACTGTCTTCATTATTATGCTCTTTTCTTATTTTCTTTTGAAGCTGTTATATATGCATATATATGTAATTGAATTTTGTTTTGTCACTGAGATTATGAATGCTTTCATGTGTAGGTTCCAAGGAATCCAAGCTGAAAAGGAAGCGCATTATGGATGGTGTAGAGTCACGTTCTACCAAGGCTTTTAAAGGAGTGAAGGTTTCTACTAAGCAAGCACTATGTGGACAGGCTGCCTTGCAGAAGACTAAGGCCAGTAAGTCCAGAACATCAAATCTCTACCCTAGATCTGATGGTTGTGCTCGGTCTTCAATCAATGGTTGGGAATGGCATAAATGGTCTTTGAATGCTACGCCTGCTGAAAGAGCTCTGGTTAGAGGGAATCAATATGTTCATGCCAAGTATTTAGGTTCTGAGGTTAATGCATCTCAGTGGGCAAATGGTAAGGGTCTTTCTGCGAGAACAAACAGGGTGAAGCTGCGTAACCTTCTTGCTGCTGCAGAGGGTGCTGAGCTTTTGAAAGCTTCTCAAGTGAAGGTGACTGAAGAGCTAATTTGTCCTTGGAATAATTTTATATTATCTTTAGTCATTGCAAAATAGTTTTTGCTTTTCATCCTAAAGTATTATATTAATTGTCAGGCACGGAAAAAGCGTCTGTGCTTCCAACGGAGCAAAATACACGACTGGGGTCTTGTTGCACTAGAGCCAATAGATGCTGAGGACTTTGTGATTGAATATGTTGGAGAACTTATTCGTCCCAGGGTAATTTCCACTTAAGCAATAATGACTGCTGTTTTTAGGTGGAATCAACTATTGTAGCTTTGTTTTTTTTTCCTTGCTTCTAGTTCATAATAGGCGTGCATTTGGTTTTAAATTGAATTTTATAGGTATTTCCATATTCTCTTGACAGACTACCATTAACTGGGTTTCTTTATTTTTTTGTAGATATCTGATATACGTGAACGTCATTATGAGAAGACGGGAATTGGCAGTAGTTATCTCTTTCGACTTGATGATGGTTATGTGGTAGGTAAAACTGCAATAATATGTTAGTGTCAATTCTATCTACGCTTTTTCTGATTTGATCTTAAGACTTACAGAGAGATTGAAGGGAATTTTGTCTCATTTAAACAACAAACCGAATCAACATGTGTTGAGATAAGGAACCTACTTTGATCTGCAATGCTTTCCACTTTGTGAATGACACTCCACATTTTTCTTTCTGTGAAGTTTGCTCTATATGGGCACAAAATGGCTTATTGCATGATAATTTCTCTGTGAATGTGCAGGTTGATGCTACAAAACGAGGCGGGATTGCTAGATTTATAAATCATTCATGTGAGGTAGATGCATGAAGTAACTACGTGAATTTGGTCTGCTGATATCTTGGTGTTCTTGATCTGAACTAATAACTGATTTTGCAGCCTAACTGCTATACCAAGGTTATAAGCGTTGAAGGTCAAAAGAAAATCTTCATTTATGCGAAGCGGCACATAGCTGCTGGCGAAGAAATAACGTACAACTACAAGTTTCCTTTGGAGGAGAAAAAAATTCCTTGCAACTGTGGTTCCAGGAAGTAAGATGAATTTAGATTTATGACTGTGCATGCATCCAACTTTATGATTTTCGCAACATTCTTGATAATTTTGATACTGGCCATAATATTAAACAAAATATTGTTGGCTGAATGAGATTTCCATAGAAGTTTAGTGCATCATCTGATAGCTTTTGTCACCTAGTGTTCAAACTTCAATTTGTTAATGCTACATGTTGTTTATTTATATTTTTTCTCTTTCTTTGTTCAGGTGTCGTGGATCATTGAATTAGGATTATTTTGAGGTGTCAATCCGGGTATGTACTTATATGATTTTTTCATAGGTTGAATTTTCATTTTAGGATCCAATATATGCAGTATTTTTTATCACTACATGTTTATGTTCATGGTTCATTCTCTGGAGTTTGGTTTCTCTTATTCTAGGGTTGAAAATAATTGGTATCATTGATATGTAATTGTTCTTCTTGATCTTTTGATATTACAAACTTTGAATTCCCTAGTCTAAATTTTCCCCCTTTCTGTACTACATTATGTATGTGTATTTAGTCAGGTGGTCTGTAGTTTAGATGATCATTCTTAATTTGCTTAGTTTAGATGATCATTCTTATAATCTCCATCACATACATGCGCCTGAAAATGTTTTAATTGCCAAAGAGATTTTGTATATGGATTTGATGTATTCTCTTTTCACTGTGGGGAAGTATTAGAGTTTTATTGTGTGGTTCTCTTTGAATTTAATTTTATTTGAACTTACAGGTTGTTATACTTCTGTTGTACCGAGAAGCTGTGATTTTCCTGTCACCCAGTAGCTTGTTGCATAAAATTTTTATTGGATGTTGTAACAAAGTGGAGTTGAGTCACAGTTGAGTGTTTGGCAGGGGTTATCATCACTTGTATGCCCCTGACACCTAATTGTTTACATATTAAAGAAATTCAAATATCCTTATTAATTAAAAAAAGAAAATATCTTCATTAATCAGTCAATGTTTTTTTCAGAAACACAATTTTCAAGTATAAAATTGTATATGTAGTAAATTAATTTGTAAGTATTTGGATCCATTATTGATTGATAGATTATGTTATTAACCTGCAATTTATGTTTTGAAAACATGAACATTCACCCTTGGGACAAATTTTGTATATGGACATTGTGATGTAGCTAACTAAAAGGAAGAGTGATGGAAAAATAGTGGGAATTTGGTAAAAGTACTCCTTATGCATATTATACATAATAAATTTGTCAATTCCTAAATGCTCATTTGTCTAATATATTAGGTTAAGCTTTCTTGGTTCATGTATTGAAATGTGTTACACTCTTTATTAACTACTCATGAAATGGTCAGTTTGATGGAACCACTATTGGGTTTAATACCTTTTGTATATATTTCATGCTTGCCAAATTTTGAGTTGATTGGAATGTGGAAACTACCTCCCATAAGAGCATTCAAAATTTTACATCATTGTACAAGAAAATATGGATTGAATAGTTAAGAATATTCAATTGTAAAAGCAAATCAAGTTAAAAGTTGGTATTGAGTGTAATGATATCGAATGTTAAATTATTGTGAATGTATTTTATATGTGGGTGGGTTTGTGCATGCTTGGGTACACAATTACATATTTGACTTTCCAGTCATATTTTATAGCATAATATAAAAGTGCTGTGTGTTGACATGTTACTTTCATAGGTCCATCTCCACTAGTAAAGGATTTCATATGGTGCAAGAAAAATATTTGCAGTGTGTGCTGCAGTTTAGGTACATTGAGATGTAACAGCTTAAGTGAGCTTGCCATTTTTATTTTTCTCGTTTTTGGGGCATTTATACCCCAGAAATCCTTCTGGCCTTGCTTTTGCACCAAGTTTGAATTTGAGGATTTTTTTCTAGAACTTATAACCTTTAACCTTTAGTAAAAGCTGCTGGGTATGATATCCTAGGTAAGTTGGCAACAATGATAATTGCTATAATTCTTCGCTGACCATCAATGCATCGTCTTGATAGGAACCTCATGCTGTGTTTAACAATTTCCTTGCAAAATAGCCTTGCATGAATATATGATTGGCATATCCAGTGCCACTAAACCCAAATCCATGCAGATTTCATTAGGAAGTTTAAGTTATACTGCTATAGTTTTGGTTTTGATTGAATTTGATTTTTGTCTCATCACAGAGGAGATTTAAGTATCAATCTCATCTCTTGATGTTGGAAATTGTTTATAATGCCATGGAGCTTTTCACTGTTGAAAATCATAATGAACCATCTGTGCATGAATTGTGGGAATTGATACAGTTATCATATAATTTCAGGAATGAGATCACTGTTGTCAAAAAGCTAGATGATCTGTTCTGGTCTTCCTTTCATATCGAGTTTTTTGACTACTCTTGGAGGATGAGGTCCTGACGTGTGCAGTCTTGTACATAGATCTCTGTTGCAGATGAGTTTCTCTTCTTAGAAACTGTAAATCAGTTAGTGTTTTCTTGCTAACAGCATTTTTGGAATAACAATTTTTTGTACAGACATGCATTGTTCAATTATTTATTCAATATAAATAAATGGAATGAACATATACAAGGTAATTCTTGCGAATGATACTGGTAACTTTGCCGGTTATATTAGTGGTGAAAATAATTCTAGCTCTGCAACTCAAATTGTTCTCTGTGTTTAAATACTTAACTGTGAAACAGAGATATTGAGGACAAACAGAAATTGTTTCCCGTATTTTGCAAAGCCAAAATTTGTTACAGGAGGGCTCAACTGCTCTGGCATATCAACCTTTTTCTTAGAAAGGTTATAGTGCTATGTGTTTTTAACATAACCGGCAATGTGCTTCATGAACAGTCATCTTGAATGTTGGGTTAAGATTGGGCTGAATGCAGGATGGTTATGTAGAAATTTACTTGCATGGGTAAAGGTTTTTATTTGGTTCAAATCACGGTCCCATTGGGCATGGCCCATTGAATATGCAAATGAATTATACACATGCTGGTTTAGCTAATTTTAATGGCCAGGGGATGTTTGTATGCTTCCTTGACCAATTGTGAGGAAGAGGAAACTGGCAACAATGAAGTGAGAAGATAAGGTCCGAGTTAGAGTGGTTTCAGGGAAAAATACTCATTACCCACTGCCTTCGAATAAAACCCGTAAGGATGGAAAGGGACATTTATTTAGGTCCAAATGTCCGTTGCCATTGATTTCGTTATTTGATTGTGCAAGTGTCATCCCTTCACTGGGAATGAAGGTTAATCAGCAGCAGCTTTTTTGGGAATTTTGTCTGAGCTCTTTAAATCTGCCATCTGCCAGACTATTTTTTAGTTTTTTGTTTTGTTAATTTGTGCTGTGTTAATTTCATTCGTTTTTATTATTTCTTTTTCACTTCCATTTGGCTGCAGGAGTAGATCAACTAGAAACACATTCTTAGCTGCTGGACGGTCATTTTTGTATCTTAAGGTATGTTATGTATCCGCTCTATTATTTCCTTTGTTCATCACAATTACCAAAGCTCCACTGTGGGCTAGTACTAGTGACGGGGAAATTTCAGTCAAAATATAACGAGTAACCGAGTTAAAATTTGCCCATCAGGACACACGATTATTTTAGTTGGGGAGGAGAGAATTTTACTGTAGTTCGTACGTTATCTATGGCCATTGGTTAAGAGAAAGAGTGGGAAGCGGCTGGGCATAGGAAGGCTAAAATCTTCTTGCTTCAACTTATTTTAGAGTGGCCCTGACTTCACAAGAAATAATATTTAAAACGTTTTGCTTTAATCAATGCTGTGCGAATAACGGCTTTTATATCTCCGACAATTGGCTTAATGGGAGTCAAAACTTTTAACCTCTGTACAAAGTGATTTTGAACAATAATTTCTGTTCAGAGGATTTAAGTCGTTGGGGAAATGACTAAAGTAAGCCAATAATAAAGAAATGATCTGAGACAGTCTTAAATCCTTAACAATAAAAAAACCAGTTGCACAGCATCTTCTTCTGTATTAAGGTCATTTAAATTATAATTCAATGCCTTCAATTGGATCAACTTCTTTTAAATATCAGTGCATATGAAAATATTTTCTCAATTTTGATAAGTGAATATACGAGACTCAATCCCACTACGTAGAGTTAACCAAATAGAATAGGTACATTGTATGTTTGCAACGGAGAAAGTATAAAATAAAATCTCACTAAAACATTAGTTGTAAGTGAAAACAATTATGTATCAAACATTTACATTATGTTTAGAATTGTTATGCTTTTACTAAACTTTGAAAGAACAATAGCGAAAATATTTGCTAACACAAATTCTTAAAGATGTCATTTATTTCTACATTTATATTTGGCATATAGTGATCCTATTCTACAACAATTTAATTGCAAACTAAGCCTTTGAGTAAATATAAGGCTTAGTGCTTTTAAATTCAATAAAAGCATAACAATAATAAAAATATATTTTAAAGCAATATAATCTGTAGGTTGTGTGACAAAAGATCATTGTGTTGTATCTTGTTCGTGTACATTTTATTGCATTTAGAGCAACTAATTCTTAAGATATTGACATGATGAGAAATTGATTAACTCAGAGATATATATTCGATTTAATCTAAGTTTTTGAAGAAAATAATCACATGTATAAGAAAGTACATTGCTTTTAAATTAATGAACACTTCGGATACATGCTTAAATAATTATGAATAGTTGTCTTATTACATTTTCTTGGGATGGCGTTGCAATCTTGTGCGTTTTTTTTTTTTTTTTTTTTTTATATTGCGATGTATTTCTCTTGAAGTTTGGGGACTAGTTCAGCGGTGGGCTAAGTGATAGAGAAGCCCGAAAACTCTTTTCCTACAGCTTTATGCAAAAATGAAATTGTAGATAAGAGAAGGATCCTATGCTTTATTTCTAAATCCTTGTACCAGGCCTTAGCTCATATTGTTGAAGGTTTTCGTAGTTGCTGAATTGGATTTAATTGGCCAAGTAACTCCGCCTGTGTCTTGTTTAACGTTTTGTCTTCACACAGCCGGTCCCAAGCCCGGATAAAGGAGGAGGGTTGTGATAGCAAATAAGACGTGGTAAAACTTGCAAACTTGTCTTGTGGGCACATTGGATGTATTGGTAGTTCGAGTTGATATTTTTGCTTCTTCAGTTGTGATAACAATTATAAATGCAAGTTGCACAGCATCTTGGTCTGCATTAAGGTCATTTAACTCTTCTTGCGTTGTACTACATAACGTACAAGCAAGTCTAGAATGAAGTCCTTAGATAATTTATCTCACTTTTTAAATGAAACTGTATGTCAAAAAAATTCATTTTTGATAAAAAAAAAAAATTACATTCTTGGTTCTGAATGATGAATTGCGTAACTAATGACACACACAAGCATGATGCATTTCTCTCTATCTCCCCCTGTCCCGCCCCCTCTTTACTTCCCCCCATCTCACCTCATAATCAAAAACAAATTACAAAACTTTATGTTTTAAAATTTGTGGAGGAGAATTGGTTAATCAATTCTTTAATATTTTACTTGTACAATGAGAAGTAAGAAATTACCTTGTAGATATATTTTTGTTCACAAAGTGATTTAATGTTCATTTTTTTTCTGTATTCTTTGTTGGTAATCAATGTACGCAAATTGCATACACAAAACAAATACACCTGATTAAAGCAAATGAATCGAATCTTTGGATGAATTGCCACGCTGGTTCACACTTTATCATGGTTGTTAAAAAGCGTAAAACCGATGGCCAATGAGTAAGTCGGCCATAGAAGCGAATCAAGAAAATCTTTAAGAATAGTTTTTGTATTGAGAAACTAATATCGTTTTGGAAAAATGGATTTAGTATGCGCTTGCATGACTTTATTTTAGGCAATAGATCCTGTTATCTTTGAAGTAATTTGATTGGATGTAAAATTGAAAATGGCACTCGAATCAGAAGCGATGCCAGTTTGAAGTTTGAACCAATTGCTTAAGCAAATTAGCGGAGGAATGGAAGGATTTTGATTAACTATATTTTGGGCTAATCAACTGGGCTAGGAGGCATCATAGCATCGGATAAATTAAAGTAACCTCTGACAACGCATGTACAAAGATAAAAATTTCAAACATGTAATAGAACCGGGCGCCTCAACATCAATTTGGTTAAGAGCTTAGCTTAATATGAAATTAATTTGAGGCTAATCCAAAAAATAACCCTATTTTGTTAATATGACAAATGTGAAATGTATGGAATATATATAAAACCCAAAAAAACAAAAAAAAAAAAACAAAAGAGAAAAAAAAGGGAAAAGAAATTAGTGGGCACGGGCACACACTTTAGAGTAAATAGAATAGCATAAAAATGCTATATTAGCTGCGAGTGTGCGCGAAAATACCAATTTTCATTCCGTCATACGGTCCGTTGCAGACCCAGGACCCATACCCAAACACCCCCACCCAGCTCTAACTTTAATGCCGCGCTTTCTTTTTCTCTTTTCTTCTTCTCATTTCTCATGTAGTATTCTTTCTTTAGCATTAAATTATATTAATATTATTATTCACTATTATTTAGTTTTCTTTAACTCACCGAAAAGAAAAATTAAGGTGGAAAAAAAAACAAAACAAAGAAATAAAGATAAAAAAAGCTAACTAGAACCAGTGTGAGTGAGACTGAGTGCGTTATTCCTCGACTACTTCTCTGACTATCTCCGTCGCTAGAGTCTTTTTAGCTCTACTTTTGTCTTTCCCTGTCCTTAGATTTCTATTAATTAATTATTACGATAAATAAATAAAATAAATAAATGAATAATAATAATAAATAATAATAATAATAATAATAATAAATAATAATAATAAATAATAATAATTTTTTTTTTTATTCTCTCTCTTCTTGCATCAGAAGAGCAAAATCTACTTGGTGTCAGCTTCTGGTTAAAGGTCCCCTTTAAAAAGGAAGCTCTGGGTTGATTGGTTTAATCTAAATCTTATAATCTTATCACAAGAAAAAGATGAAGGAAAAAAGTTGGAAATAAAACTAAAAATGTGAGAGATTTGTAGTTGAACACCATCAAAATCTGCTCAGTTTGTTTCTTCCTTCTAACTTTACTTAAACCGGTAAGTTTAGTGGGTGCTGACAGTGGAAAGCTCGAGTGGTTTGAGTGAGTTATGGGGTCTGAGCAAAATAGATTCCCTCAGCAAGAACGGGTACGTTTCTCATTCTTCATTTTTAATATCTATAGCATTTTTGTAAGCCAGATCTGGCTTCTTTACTTTCCCTTCTTCTTCAGATCTATGGATACTTTGGGGGTATGTTTTCATTTAAATTCTTAACTGATCAGATTTCGATTTAACATTAGTGTTATTCTCTTCTGACTGTCTAACTTGATGATCTAAATTTTATAATATTGCTACTAATTTTGTTTTCCTTTTCCTTAATTTCGTCTGTGTATGGACTTCTTATGCTTAATGCATTAGCTGCTGCTTAAGCTATCATTTTCATTTTCCGCTTAGTTTGTATGAAATGGACAGTCAACGTTAAGTAGTTAGAATTAATTAACTAATAAAACTTTGAAATTTTTTGCACTTACTTTAATTATATTAGGTTTTTATCCATGTATTGAAATGTCAAACTGGTTGCTTCATGGTGCGAGTTCGTCGTATATGCCTGGTGAGTGTATAGTATCAAACCCTTGATAGATCTATTAGCCTTAAAAGACTTGGGCTATCATATGTACTGTGAAGACCATGAATTGCAATTTAAGATTAGGTGGACTTTGAATCTATGGACGAAAGACATGTTCAGAACTTTAGAAACCAGTAATAACAAGTTCAGCCTTTCAGTTAGTTGACCTGTAGGGTTCATTAGGCCATTCATTTTTAAACGTACATTTGCCAGTGGCCTATTTCTATGCTGTGATTACTTCCTCAGGTTTTAATTGAAACAATGTGTAGTCATTTGGAAGAACATAGAAGCATGATTTTTGAGGTGAAGTTTTGTATAAATCATGTCTTATAATAATCATAGCATGTGCTCTACCTGTCACTTGATGCGCCCATGTCTGCAAACTCACATATGCGTTATATGTAATAAGTAGCTTTATTAGCTCCTAATCTCCTGTCAGCAATACCCAAACGTTTGTATTTTAGTGTACCTTCAATACTGAAATGGTAACTTCAATATATAATTTGGTTTCAGTTAGAAATTCCAAAATATGAATCTAGCCCTGAATTTCTGAAACTCAGACACCTTGAGAGAACCCTTGCCAGCTTAAAATTAACCATTTTGTTTTGAGAGTGGCTGCTCTCTAATTTTTTTTTTTTTTTTTTTTTTTCTGGTTTTTCTCTTTTTCTTGAGCAATCTGGTCTTAATAGTGCTCCACTGTAATGACAGCGAAAGAGATGGGGAGGATGTTGGGGGGCATTTTCTTGTTTTGGTACGCAGAAAGGTGGAAAGCGTATTGTACCTGCATCTCGTATGCCCGAGGGTAATGCATCTGCTGTCCAGCCTAATGGACCTCAAGTTGCTGGGATGCCTACCCAAGCTACAACATTAGCTCCATCACTTCTAGCTCCACCCTCTTCACCAGCCTCTTTTACAAATTCTGCTCTTCCTTCAACAGCTCAGTCACCAAGTTGCTTCTTGTCATTATCTGCCAACTCACCTGGTGGTCCTTCATCCACCATGTTTGCCACTGGGCCATATGCCCATGAAACACAACTGGTTTCTCCACCTGTTTTCTCAACCTTCACAACTGAGCCATCCACAGCTCCTCTCACTCCTCCACCAGAGTTGGCCCACCTCACTACTCCCTCTTCGCCAGATGTGCCTTTTGCTCGATTCCTGACATCTTCTATGGATCTAAAAGGAACCGACAAGACTAATTATGTTGCTGCAAACGATCTTCAGTCAACATATTCACTTTATCCCGGGAGTCCTGCTAGCAGTCTTATATCACCAATTTCAAGGACTTCTGGTGAATGTCTATCATCATCTTTTCCTGAACGGGAGTTCCCTCCCCAATGGGATCCTTCAGTTTCTCCACAGAATGGAAAATATTCAAGGAGCGGTTCTGGCAGACTCTATTCGCATGATACCAATGGTGGCTCCAGGGTCTCTCAAGACACAAATTTTTTCTGTCCTGCTACATTTGCACAGTTCTATCTGGATCACAATCCTCCATTTCCTCATACTGGTGGGAGGTTAAGCGTTTCCAAGGATTCAGATGCTTA
This sequence comes from Azadirachta indica, assembly GCA_022749755.1. NCBI lineage: Eukaryota > Viridiplantae > Streptophyta > Magnoliopsida > Sapindales > Meliaceae > Azadirachta > Azadirachta indica. Next base: position 2,077,935 of record CM040449.1, read on the forward strand.
TTCTAGTAGCACAAATGGGCATCAGAACAGGCACACTAAAAGTCCCAAGCAAGATGTTGAAGAATTAGAAGCTTACAGGGCTTCATTTGGATTCAGTGCAGATGAAATCATCACTACCACTCAGTACGTAGAAATCACTGATGTAATGGAGGACTCATTTACTATGACGCCTTTTACCTCCGATAAACCCGCCTTCGAAGAAAGTGTAAAACCTGCATTGGGGGATGAAGAACAAAAATCTGAAGGAACTGAATCAGATCTTTTGGACGGGGGTGTACACCGTGAACTGTCATGTAATGGATATGAAGGTGAGTGCTCTTTACCCAATCTAGAATTTTCTACTTCGTTGGTGAACTGTGAAAAGGGAAGTAAAGAAATTTTAGATCCGTTAGAAAAGCCCACTTCACTCTTAACCTAATACAAGTTCTATAATTTGTTTTCTTCCATCGGCAATTAACTGCATTGATGTTTGTGTAGAATGTGTTATTCCTCCTCATGCAAGTGATGCGTGTCATTTTTGTGCATTCAACCTCCATTTCAGCTATTCAATTTGAAAACCTTCCCTAGTAAATTCTGTCATTTTACGAAATTGTAAGTCATTTGTTATAAGATTTCATCGGATTAAATCCTGCCAACTCCAAGATTAGGTCAGAGTTTGGTCCATATTTGAGGGTCTGTGAGGGTAAGGTGTCAAAATAAAAAAACAATGTTTTTCTGATATTGCCTTCTAAGGCTTCCTGTTCCATGTCATTGGATCTCCTCCCATTGTTGTTTCCCTGCATCCTGTTGCCTGCAGGCAATAATGTTTTCTCGTCACATGACTCAGAGAATAAACCAAGAAGGCAAAGTGGCAATGCTTCTGGATCAAGTACACCTGGTAATCATGTTCTGATGGATGAAGAGGATATCTTTTCAAAAATGAGATCATCCAGAAACAGCAGAAAATACCACCAAGGTTTGTCGACTTCTGATGCTGAAATTGACTATAGGAGAGGAAGAAGCTTAAGAGAAGGCAGAGGAGATTTTGCGTGGCATGACTGAGGATCAGAGCTGGGCACTATTTATCACTTGTTTGCATATGTATTAATTTGCTGGTTTCTTTTGTTAAACTTTGCTGTTTGGAATCTCTGTGGTAGATGGAATGATCTTAACCTGTGATCTAACCATATCTTTCTCTTCGCTCTCTCTCTCCCCCTCTCCTCCAATCATGTGTAACCTGATCTCGCTGATGGTTGAGTGTATTCTGAGTGATCCTAGCTATGCTCCTCTCACAATACACATTTGCTACACCTAATTGTGCATATTTGGCGAATTGCAATTAAAACTCCTATCAAATTGTTGGAGAACTTCCACCGCGCATTTTCGTTAATCCACATCTTTAGTATTTCTAGGTGCTTCTTATTGTGTGATATATATAATTATTTTTGCTTGCTTATATCATCTGGAAAGTTCTATCTGCATGCTTTGATCAACCCATTTGGTTAAACATTACTACCTACAATCACGAAGAGGTGAATAACACTTTTAGCCTTCTCGGAAGTTGAGGTGAGGTATGAATTTTTTTAAACTTTCTTCAAGATAGAGTTCAGCAGATGCTAGACACATCAAACATGTTCTCAGAAGAATAAGGAGGAAATAAGTAAAAATGAAATTTAGTGGTAGAAAACCAATTCTATCAAGTAAAAGCTTTTTTTTGGAGTAAATATTGATGTTTAGAAAGACGAGATAATAAGGAGATGCGTGTTTGACTTGCGCTTTTGATCCTAAATGCGGAAACCTGAAGGTAGGGATCATATGAGCATGGCTTATAAAAGCATCTTCAAGTGTTCCGCAAAAGTTGGTTTCCCCGAGTATATTTTCTATCACACCAAATTGTTGCCCAGGCCATTTATAGAATGTTAATTATGTTAGATAAAATAAGAAATTTATAATCGTCAAGGCATGCAAAAGCACTATCTCTTTAGGATAGTATGACGGCAGTATAATCTCAAAATACAATGACAGGATTCGTTATAAGCCTGCAAATCAAATAAAACGAGTGTTCACGGTCATGCTTTGTTTTGGCAGAATTTGTTTTGAGAGCAAGGAGGAAGAATGAAAAACGAATGAAAAATATGTTAGATTAGATATGTATAACTATTCAGACAGCCGCACGACGCGCATTAAACGCTTTCTGACCAAACCCCAAGATTGAGTTTGGGCCGACCTACCTTGTGCGTAAGGGAATCCCATTAGTTGACTTGTTAACTTACTCCAATTTTGTTTTCATATATAAACTCTTTAAAAGTCTTACAATTAGCCAATGTGAGATTTTAGTATTTTGAAATACTACATAAAGTTATAACAATCCCCCACATATTTCAAAATACTAAATTTTACACTTTAATACATTACCATTTGATAACAAACTTAATGTAAATGAACTGATGCTTATCAGGCTATGAACCAGTCATTGAGCATATTAATTGTGTCTCACAAAAATTAGGTGAAATATAACTAACTTCTATGAACCATAACTCTTTTGATGTGAATCAGTGAATTAATAGCTCACATTAAGTTTAATCTTATTCCTTTTGTTGTTCTGCGGTTTTCCGCTTTCATGGCCTTGCGCTATTTTAGTAATCATGAGTGCTTTACAGATGTCTGCTCAACTCTCATAGGAATCGATCCAATTCCACACTCATTTAAGTAAACCCTTCATCAAGCATATCCTACAGTTAAATATACCACCATCCAATTTTTGGGCTATGGAGTTCATTAAGAGCATAAAAGCTCATCCTTTTCATTGTAGTGTTTACTATCTAGTCATAAGGAGGACTCAAATATGTTGAATGATAGTAACTCAAGACAACAAGTGACTTGTTGTTACCCCTATAAACTTACTTTATGGGATCTCCAATCACTTAGGTGGGGTTCCTATCACTTTTACCTTATGTTCTAGGCAAAAGTCTCATCTCCCTCGACATTCGTTCCACTAACCTCTTATTTAGTGATTTAGTTAGAGGATCGGTCAAATTCATCTCTGACTTTACAAAATCTAGGCTTACAACACCAAATTCCAACAGCCGCTACTGTGTCTCAAACGTATGTGTCTACTTTTCTCATTATATATCTTGCTTTTAGCCTTTGCTATAGCAACCTGACAATCAGAGTTTATTGAGATAGATGTAGGAGGGTGATCATCAATGGGAAGATCAGCTAAGTTTCTTAACCACTCAGCTTTTGTACACGCCTTCTCTAAGGCGATTAGCTTGGACTCCATGGTTGAACGAGCTGTACAAGTTTATTTGGAAGATTTCCATTAGACTGCTCCTCCACCAAGTATAAAAATATACCTACTAGTGGATTTAATTTCATTGAATTCAGATATCCAATTAGCATTAGAAAAACCTTCTAACACTGGTAAATCTCTAGCAAAAGAAAGCCTAAAATTTAATGTACCTTTTAAGTACCTTGCAAGTTTTTCTAAAGCAACCCAATGATCCTTGTTAGGATTTTGAGTATATCTGCTCAATCTCCCAACAGCATACGTAATATCTGGTATTGTACTATTCATCAAGTACATAAGACTACCAATTATTTGGGCATATCTTGTTTGATTAACATATGTTCATAATTTTTCTTAAGTTGAATATTTGCATCGTATGGAATTGACACTGGCTTACACTCATAATATCCAAACTTCTTTAAAAATTTCTCTACATAGTGTTCTTGTGATAAGATTGTTATTTTTTTTAATTATCTTGATGCCAAGAATAACACTTGCTTCTCCCATATTTTTCATATCAAAATTAGAAGCAAGAAAATTTTTATTCTTATTTATCACTTCCACGCTAGAACTAAAAATAAGCATGTCATCAATATGCAAACAAATTATCACAAAATAATTAGTATCAAAATATTTAAAATAAACACACTTATCTGAATCATTTATTAGATATCCATTTGATACTAAAATCTGATCAAATTTTTCATGCCACTGTTTTGGTGCTTGTTTTAATTCATATAAGGATTTCACAAGTTTACAAACCTTATATTTAGAACCTGAAACTATACAACCTTCTGGTTGTGTCATGTATATTTCTTCTTCCAAGTCATCGTTTAAAAATGTAGTTTTCACATCTATTTGATGTATAAACAAATTATACACTGATGCTATAGCGATTAGAACTCTGATGGATGCAATTCTAGTTACAGGTGCATAAGTATCAAAATAATTTATGTCTTTCTTTTGAGTAAAACTTTCGGCAACTAATCTTGCCTTATACTTATCAATGGACCTATCAGCTTTTAGTTTTCTCTTGAAAATCTATTTACAACCAATTGGTTTAGTACTAGGAGGTAAATCAACAAGTTCCCAAACATGATTACTCATGATTGAATCTAACTCAATGTTTATTGCTTCCTTCCAAAATGGAGCATCAAGAGAAGTCATAGCTTCTTCATATATTTGAGGGTCATTTTCAGTTAAAAAAACATAGAAATCACTACTAAAACTAGTAGCCTTTCTTATTCTCTTACTTCTCCTTAATTTAATATTTGAGCTCTTAAGAGGATCTCTTTGAAAATTTTTTTGGATTATTTGATTATAATTTTGAGAACCGGCAGGATTTTTCTTAGAAAAAATATTCTCAAAAAATTCTGCAGCTTTAAATTCTATAATAGTATTTGCATCAAATATCTTTCCTTTATCTTCAAGAATCAAAATCTGTATGCTGCACTATTTTGAGCATACCCTATGAACAAACAATCAATAGTTTTAAGTTCTATTCTACTCCTCTTAGGATCTAGAATTAGAATCTTTGCTAAACACCCCCACACTTTGAGATATGTTAGATTAGGCTTATAACCTTTGCATAACTCATAAGGTGTCTTTCCTATTTGTTTATATGGTATTCTATTTTGGAGATGGCAGGCAGTTAAAATTGCCTCCCTCCACAAATTCCACGATGCTCCAGAACTTACTAATAGAGAATTCATCATCTCTTTCAAAGTTCTATTTTTCCTTTTAGCTACTTCATTTGACTTTGGAGAGTAAAGAAGTATAATTTCATGTATTATGCCATGATTTTCACAAAATTCATTAAACATATTAAACATATATTCACCACCTCTGTCGGATCTTAATCTTTTGATTTTTCTTCCAAGTTGATTTTCAACTTCATTCTTATAAACTAAGAATTTTTCAAATGCTTCATCTTTATTTCTCGATAAATATAATTTTATATATCTTGAGAAATCATCAATAAAGGTTATATAAAACTTTTTACCTCCTCTTGTCATTGTCTGTTTAAAATCATCAAGATCATTATGAATTAAACTGAATAATTCAGTTTCTTTATTAATAATAGATTTATTTGTTTTCTTGATGAATTTTATTTTAACACAAGTATCAAATTTATTGATGTTTGTAACATCAATATTTATTAGACCATCTTTTTTTATTTTCTTTAAATAAGAAAAATTTACATGGCCTAACCTACCATGCCATAAATCAAAAGAAGCAACAATATAAGCAGAATTAGATGCATTTTTATTAATAATTGTGTTAAATGCATTAAGCTTGAACAAATCATTGGAACAATACCCTTTTCCAATGAACATGCCATTCTTGGACATTACAACTTTGTCTCCCTAAAAAGAGACCTTAACATTTGATTTTCCAAGAATATACACAGACACTAAATTGTATCTTATATTTGGAACATGAAGCACATTATTCAAGGAAAGAATTTTTCCAGAAATTAATTTAAGAAGAACTTTTCCTTTTTCCACAACTAAAGTAGAATGGGAATTTTCAAAGAAAACTTGTTCTTCTCCTTCACCCAATTGAGTGTAATAAAAAAATGAGCTTTGATTCCCACATATGTGTTTTGAAGCACCAGAATCTATAATCCAATCTTGTTTTTCATTAGCAACCATATTTGCTTGAGAAACCATAACAACAGCGACCACATCTTCTCCTTCAATCACATTGGCCTTAAAAGATTTTTTATCGCCCTTTCTGAACCTACATTCAATAACATAATGACCATGCTTGCCACACACAAAGCAATTTCCTTTTTTCTTGAATGTTGGCTTCTTTTTGTTTATGGATTTATATTATCCATTTTTTGCCTTTTGACAGGAGGTGCAGCATCTTGAATAACATTAGCCTTGGAACGAATGTCCTTAACCTTATCTTCTTACTCCCTTAGCCTATTCTTTTCTTCAATTTGAATGTGAACAATCACATTCTCCAATGTCATTTGCTTCTTCTTATGTTTATTACTCTTCTTGTAATCTTTCCAAGAATTAGTCAATTTCTCAATCAAGCATCCAGCAGGGAATGATTCAGGAAGAGTAATTTGCTCATTCTTTAAATCATTGATCAGCAAATGATAGTCATGTATTTGAGTGGTGACTGAATTATTTTCTACTATCTTGAAATCCAAGAAGTTGGTTATAACATATTTTTGAGCACCTGCATCTTCAATGATATATTTTTTCTCCAAAGATGTCCAAATTTCTTGTGCTTTGTTATAGAGAGAATAAACATCATATAACTCGTTAGAAATAGTATTCAAAATGGCATTGCGACATACCTTATTGCCCCTAACCCATACTTGATAATTTTTTGAGGCAGCATCTGGTGGTGGTTGTGTTAAATAAGCAATAAGGTTGAGAACGTCTAGAGTATCATAAATCCGGTCCCTCCATCGTTTGAAGTTGGTTCCTCCAAATGTTTCAATTTTAGAGATGTCAGGAATAGACTTGACAGCAGCAAGTAAAGCAGAATCTATGGTCAGGGACGCAGGAGTCGTTGATGTTGCTATACTAGCTTTCAGATTGTTGGATAAAATGAGAAATTTATAATCGTCAAGGCATGCAAAAGCACTGTCCTGAAGAAGATGCTGCACGGTGATATGCGCAAGGGAATCTCATTAGTTGGCTTGTTAACTTACTCCAATTTTGTTTTCATATATAAACTCTTTAAAAGTCTTACAACTAGTCAATGTGGGATTTTAATATTTTGAAATACTATATAAAGTTATAACAAATTGAAGCAGAAAAGGATCAAGAATTTGATTCTACTGAATTTAAACAAAAAGGCAAGTATGGTTTTTATTTTTTCTTATCTCCAATTGTACAGAACTTTAAAAATCTTGGATACTATAAGTAATATTGCAAAATTGTCGAGTAGAACTCCAGGATTCCGTTTTGGGTAGGCAACTTGTGCTTGTGCTTTAACTAGATAACTTGTTCGGGGGAATTCTTGTTACTCGAATCCTTTTCCTCTTTAACGCATATTCATCTATTGACATTGAAGTAATAAATGAACCCTGGAAGTAACAGTTGAATAACAAATTATCATATTAAGAAAGGAGGTCAGATCAATAAATGACTCCTATTCATGTAAGAAATATTTAGGGTTTTACCTTTCAAATACGAAGGGTGTGTTTTAGAATCTCTTCTGATCTGCACAAATGCTTTAGAATCGTCCTAAATATGAGAACAGAGGTAGGTTTGAATGTTAAAATTATTTGGGAAAAGCTAATACAAAATATGAACATGTGAAAAATCTAAGCGAACCCATAAATTTTCTCAATAACGACAATCCTTTGTGGCTGGAAAGATAATTACAGTGTGTGATTTGTTCTCAATACACATGTAGCGCCTCACTTACAAGTTCAATGATAGAACAGAATTACAAGTCGAAACCAAATGAACAACCAAACCAAGAAGATAATAAAAAGAAGAAATCAGGTCGATACATGATAGAAGGATATTAAACTGAACATAGCAGTTCTCACACTCAGATCCAAAATATTCGCTTTTCACTCTGCCTGTCAAAGGCCTACTCTAGCAAGAGTGAATAGTGGAAAGAAAAAACAAAAAGAAAACTCTATTTAAAAGCCTGAAGGGGTCTGATTACCCAAAATTGTAGATCAAATGGAAGAATATCTCTCATAATTAGCATCCATGTTAGTAGAATCCCTCTTTCACTTCCACCATCCATATCTTCATATTCAACCTCTGGAAACTCTGTATCAAGCAGTCGCTCCTGAAACTGAACACTTGGTGCGTGTTATAACTTTGAGAGATTAAGAAGAAGAAATGCTTTTATTTCATTCAAATGTCTTCGAGAGTTTTTGTTTTTCATGCTACTTGGAGCAACATGAAGTGTATGCTCTAAACCAACATACTGATAATATTCATGTTCTGGCATCTTGTCCTTAAGTTCAACCCCAAGTTCATTACCAATTTCATAGCACCGACAACGAGCAACATTTCGAAGCGTATACCATAGCCACCTAACAACAACAACCGCGGTATATTAAAGGCCTTTGATAGCAAGATTAAAGCAATATAATCTATCACTCGACAAAGAATCGGCACCACATTGTAAAACAACAGCACTGGGTTCGTAAACTTCTATTACTTAGCCATGATTGGTTTGAATAGATACTGTAACTCTCATCATCAATCCCATCTTCAAGTGGAACATTCAGAGCATAATATTTCCCTTTTCCGACTCCAACATCATTCTTACGTCCTGTGCCTGGAAAATATCTCTAAACTTATGAAACGAAATAGTTAATAACCTCTATCGATTGAATAAAAAGCTTCCTCTACGCCGTCTCCGTAGTAGACGCCAAAACACGATCATAAACTTTAAGAAGTTCAAGAATGGGTAAGACAATATCATTGACTTAGCAGAAACCAAAAGTTTCACTTCTTTTAGCATGATGAAGTCCACTACTCAAAAGAGTAAAGACTTGGTTTAACTTAATGGCAGCATTAACAAAAGCGCCAGTATAAGTTTGACAAAAAAAGTAGAGACTGTCAATCGCGTAGTAGTTAGGTGTGCTAGGGTGTGAAAAGTCGGCTTTGGTTTACCGAAACCAGTTAGATAAACGACGCCCTACCAAAACTTACCCTCGACATAAAGCTTGCCAAGTGTCAATAGTAACAACTCCTAAAAACTCGACTTAGAGGTCAGTACATTTAACAGGAGTTGGTTTAAAGACAGAGCGTGAGTCATTCTAATTCTGTGAGGTTTCATTGGATGGCCCTAACCCTAATAGTAATTACCAATTTCTGGTCTCAACACGTAAAACCCAAATTTGCCTTAATAAATTTGAAATGAAATTCAAAACTCTAAAATTTTCAATTTACAATTAGATCATTAAAAAAATAAATAAACGAACTTTAAAGATTCAAAACAATATTTCTTAGAATTAAATACAATATTTAAAATTCTACTTATTACTAACTTCAATCTTTTTAATAGTCTAAACTCAATAAAAATCTCTATTATCTCACAATTCAATTATTTAAAACTTCAATTAACTATAAAATATTAATAACTAGGGTGAGTCACAATTCAATTATTTAAAACTTCAATCAACTATAAAATATTAATAACTAGGGTGAGTCATCAACTCAGTAAATAAATTTATGTATAACATTTATAATTTATTAAATACTTACTTTTATACATAAATCATTATTTTAAAAATATGTAAGCATAATTATAAGTGTCTATTCAATTTAATTATATTAACTCATGTCATATAGAATATAACTAAAATTGTAAGAAGCATTTTGAAGTTCAATAATTAATCAATAACAAAATGGTAAGAACATATAATTTCGTTAAGAACATATTTCATGAAATCATTCATATGCTTATGCTTCAGGAACAAACAACAATCAAGAATTCTCAAAAATCACTAATAATAGTAAAAGATTTTGTAAAGTCTAGAAGTTGAAAGAAGTAAACACAATGAAGGAAGTGAAGTGCTAGCCAAAAGTTTGCATTCAAAAACTAAAATTTTTATCCTTGTTGAATTAAAAACTTAAAAATTTAAAATCAAATGAATAAAATCCTAATCCCTTAATCTTTAATCCTTAAACTTAATCTTTCAATTTGATTCTGTAAAATCAAATTCAAAATCTCAAATTTAAAGTTCAAATCTTAACAATTTCTAATCTTTTAACATCTATAAATATGTGGTATTACATAAGAAGTAACAAATTCTTTTTTTCTCTCCGCTTGCCATCTACTTCTGCTACAGATCGAAGGTAATTGCCTCCAGTTTCCATTATCAAACTCATCAAATCTTCCAACAACTTCGCGTTAGAGAGCGACAGGGAAAATATGAAATTGGTGAAGAAAACTTATTTGTGTTTGTTAGTACACCTTTTAGGAGATTTTTATAGGAACATATGAAATTGGCGAAGAAAACTTATTTGTATTTGTGAGTGAAGTTTTCAGGAGATTTTTACAGCACTACACATACAGGTTTAAGCTCTTTGAGAATTTAACTTCTTTCCAAATTCCAAGAGATTTTCTTAAACTTATCCTGTACGGCTCCAATTGTATAAATTTTCTTTCCGAAAGGAAAAAGATAAAACAGTTACACGCCAGTTTTTGACGCTCCCCTTAATTAACCCATTACAATGGACAACACATCTTCCTGATTCCACTAATTTTCACTAAAGCATACATCCTCCTGATTCCATTAATTTTCACCAAGCATGTGAGTGCAATTAAAATCTACTTCTTGCATTACAACAAAATAAATACCAAAAAGGCCACGAAGAAGAAGAATGAATTAATAATCATTAAATGCAAACCTGGTAACATAACTTTTTTCCAAAGTAGAAAACTTTGAACGCATCAAAAAATTAACATTTACGAGACAAAGTAGCGAACTACGCAGGATTATCTCGCAAGTCTTCAACAGCCCAAGTTGGTCCGCATAATTCAAAAAAATAAATGTGCCCTAAAATTGAGTTAACCGTTCGAGGATAAGTTATAGTATCTCTGGAAGTTAATATAAAATTCGACGATTGGCACCTTCAAATAACCTATGCACAGAATGGTAAAAATTTTTAATATCCAATGATTACATGCATAATATATAATGAATTCGGCATTGGTATTTCAAGTAAGACTAATACCATAAATTTTGCTTTTTCAAGATTGATGAAAAGCAGGACTCAACAGGTATCTATGATAACTCTCCATCCACAGTTTTAAGGCTGTTGGTTTGTGCCCTGTCCGAGGCAAAATTGGGATGGCAGTTCCATATATATTATTTTTCTGTTATGAATTGGGGAATTCATCCTTACTGTCAAGCCATGTGAGCTTCCTGCCGTTTCACCTAACAAATGAAAAAAAATGAACTCGCTTCTTATTACAAAGACACCAAGACAATCATAACCCTGTTTAAGTTAATATGAAGCAAGAACAGTGACAGAATCACATTACATTACACTTTGTGCTAGTAAGGAACATACCATATAAGGTACAACATCTTCTCACCATGCAAGAAAAATAGCACGATCTAGTAAAGTCATGTTGTTGGCCGCGTCATTGTAGACAATCCACGACCCACGGGAATAACTCCCGGATAGCCTTCATCAGATTCTTCCTCTAAAGAAGCTGCAAAATATAAAGTTCAGGTCATTGACAAGAAAAGTCTTATACAATCATACTTCACAAAATTTTTTTTCTAAGGTTCTTATGGCACATAGCAAATTCATGGACAGATATAATGGCAACAAACCTACAATAAGCGTGCCCCTTTTGAAAGGAAAAAAAAATGACAGAATAGAAAGGGATAGGAAGGAGAAAAAGGAGAGAGATATTTCATGTCTGGATGCCTCCAGTAACAAGGCTCGTTATTTTATAATAAATCAATCCATGTATTAAGAAATGCTGTTAGATTGTTTGAGAATACCTACTGCAGTTTTCAAAGATTTCAAACTGGTGAATGTTAAGGCATTATCATCTATCAAGAAAAGTACAGTAAATGAGACAGAACAAGCAAAAGCAATATAGGCATGAAGAAAATCAGAAGACATGTCCTTACCAGCATCTTCGTCACCAGCCTGAGCCCCAGCAATCCCAACACATGAATGTAAAGAATCCTCGTCAACTCTCAACTGCTCATAGGCAAGGTATACATCCTCAATAGAAGCAGCTTCATACAGTGAAGTAAGATCTTTAATGCATGATATATCCTGACCACCACAGCCACAAAAAAACAAATATATTTTTAAAAAATTGACCATAGAAGATTACAAGAACAGAAAGTGACAAAATCAGAACCCTTTTAATTTGAAAAACCTTTTTGACAGAGATTTCCAACTTACCTTCCTTGGAACAGAAGAAGCTTGCAGGTGAGCCAACAATCCAAGCCAATAAGCATTTGACTTAATTTCAGCTTCATGTCTCATGAGAAGAGTTCGCTTTGCCTGTGGATTGCAACAGATGCATTATATTGACTCTACTATAGTTCACTTAAACAAGGGAAAAATGAAAACTTATTCAGATAAAAGTGCAACAACTAACCCTGTCCAACTCCCTTTGGACAATCCTGTTGCTATGCAAACCTCTAAGAACATTCTTGCATGCATCAACAGCTTTGTGTACCTGTATGTGAAATAGACCCAGAGCTTGTAAAGCGGTATGAGATTACAGAAGAGCATCTAAAGCAGCTGAATGGAAATTAAACTCTCACCTTGCCTGGGGTTGATGTTACAGAAATCACATACCATCCAAGCTTAAGTCTATCAAACAGGTTTAATTCGAAGGATACATCATAAGTTAATCCAAGAGAATCCCGGACTGTCGTGAAAAGCCTGAAAAAATAACAAAGAAACTTTTATGTGCATTATACAACATTCTGAAATTTTCCAAGGATTGCATATTCATAATCACTATTTTCATTCCATAGGAAAAAGCTCCAGAGAAATAGTTAGCAAAGAAAACAATCTACAACACACAGACTTGCTCAGGCTGATGAAAATTGATAGAGGATAATGTAACAGCATGAACACATTTTTGCATCAGTTAATTGTAAATGCTGGATATGTGCAGTGCAACTGTAAGAATTACCTGGAATTTATGATCTCAGCCAGCAGGCCCATTGTAATCCCAAAGAAAAGTGGATGACTGCGAAGTTTTCTTTGTTCATCCTTCTTGACATCCTTCATTTCCATAAGCAGTTCCTCGGATTTTGGTTGTATATCTGCATATGCATTACAGTTAATTATAAATGGATTGGTCATATCAAAGTAGAAGCTCCTAAAACTCCAGAAACTACAAAATTTAGAATAGCACCAAATAGAAATATTTATTCAATTCATGTATGCATGTCAAAAAGAAAAGCATCCAATCTTTCATAGCTTCGCTGTGCTCAACTAAAATAGCAACAGAATCACCATCTACAGTATACCATCTTGAAGTTCATATCTGATACACCAAGTGGAATGTAGAGCAATTACTAATTATCATCTCATTTGTAAACATTTCGACAAACTTCTGACATCGAAAACAGTTCCAAATGTAACTTATAGAAATACAGTGGATAACATTTGAAGAGTGTTGTTTGGACAATATTGTCTTCTATTTTGCTTCACATCCTTACCAAAGGTCGTTGAACTATCACTAATTGACTTGAAAAGATCCTTGCCATCAACTGCAAAACCCCAACGATTGGGTGCAGGACCTGCTATGTAGGCACATGCTCTCTCATCTGTGTCCTTCAAAAATACCTGATTAAAAGCAAATAAATTACTGTCCAAGTGGTTTTGAGAAGAAATGCATACTTAATCAGCATTCAAACTTCTAAGAAGAAACCTAACTTGGATATTTGTTTAAACATCATACTTGATAAGGATTCCAGATTTCTATATTCCCAAAAAATATCAGATGACATGTAACAATGAAGTCTAGACTTGATTCTTACTTGTTGGTATTGCAAATCAGATGGAGATGGTCGAAATAAGATTGGACTAAATTCATGCTTGGTCTTTGAATCACTCGTTGCTCTAACAGTCCCTAGATAGTCCAGAATACAGGATTCGATTTCCTCTTCTGAGAAGTCTCCAACAATACTTACCTGAGGAATCAACACCCTTAAATGCTAAGAAATGTCATGTCAGAAGCAATTTTCAAACAAAAGATTTAGACAATAGATAACTGCCCACCTCCATGTTATTACCAACAAACTGATTCATCACTGCATCTTTCACTGATTTCAAAGTTAACTTTTGTAATGATTTTGGCGTAGGTTCCAAAAACCGCTCATCTCCATTCAACATTGCCAACATGAGTTTGTGAGCAGTTGAGCGTTCCAAGCTTTTGGGAATGGATCGATAATAAGACAGATACAACTGTCTTGCTCTGTCAAATGCATCATCCAGCCAGACACTATGCTGCAAGTCATCAAACACTGTTATGTGACTCATTGAATAGAATGAATTACTTTATCATAACAAAGTAGAGATACTTATGCTAAAACAAAGACAAAATATTTATAGCACAAAGAATATGTTTGAAGCAGAGATCGAGAGATACCTCAAGCACCATATGGAGTAACTGGAAAGCTGCAAACATTCCATTGTCTCTTAGAGTAAAACGGAATTCCATAGCAATAAATTCTTCCGTAGATTCCAAGGAGCAATTTATTAGATGATTTACGCAAAAGAGTTCGACCTGGAGAAGCAAATTTGATCATATATGAGACAATTAGTACTCCAAGGGATCGAGAAAAGGTAGTGCTGAAAAGCACTGTTACCACTAAATTACATTATAGGACAGTAATTAAAACAATCAGAGCAAAGGACTAAGGGATTCATTCTGTTAAGCAACAACTAAAACATAAAATTGAAACATGTGACTAGCTTTGCCATAACTCAATCCACCTCCAAAGTCAGAAGACCAACCTAAATAGAACGTTACTTCTGCATATCCTAATAGGATATAATGGTACCAGGAATGAAGGATATAGCTCTATTCATGGAAATGCACTCTCAACTATACCTTTGCCTCTGATTTTCATACTTTAGCTATTTTCTTTCTTCAAAGTATAATTTACAAGAAAATCCTACAAATCTTAATAGTTGATTTATCATTAATCAACCAGTTCTTGCCTCTGCCCAAGCAAACCTTGGCTCCACTAATGCATAGTTGTAAATTACTTGGAGAAAATAAAGCACTATGTCATAATCTTACAAAATACTGAAAAAAGAGAAATCAATATAGCTCCATTACCTGCTCCCTTGAAAACTTGCCCACACGACCACCCTCACTGAGAGTTCGAACACCCACAACAACAGCTCCTCTTGACTCTGAACCTTCAGCCGCTCGCCCACCACCAACTACAAGCCGCATAACACCTCCTTGAGCTTCACTTTTAGAAATCTGAAACATAATAAGTATATACATGGCAAAAGATATAAGCAATCCCATGTTTACATGCCCCATCAACACAAACACATACTAGAAAATTGCGACATGAATGGAGCCATCTTTCTTATTTCAATGCAATGAACAATACTAACCTAACAATATATACTTCGTAATAATAAGAACTGAAAGAAGAGAGGTATGAAATGATAACAACACTCTTTAAGGAAAAACATAACCTCAAAACAAAATTGTAACTAAACACAATATCTGCTCAATAGAACATCTCCATCTGCTAAAAAGATCTTAAATTATATATATATATATATATATATATATATATAAACCCTATACTAGACAAAATTTTGTGGAAGGAGATATAAAGCATACCTTATAATTAACAGGAATTCCATTGGAAAGACGAAGTTGAGTGATCCCTGTTTCCTTGTCATGCATTTTTGTGATACTTAATTCTGGTCTTGGAGGAATAAAGGACGGCATGCGCTGCAACTTTAACTGCTCTAACTCTGACACAGATATTAATTCTTTTGGAACCTCAAGCTGCACAAACGAGCAATACATTAACTCAACCAAAAAATTTTCGAATATGATTTTCCAAGTTTTAATCAAGTGAAATTCCTAAGGGTGGTCACCTCTGGCTCAGCCTCAATAGGCTCCTCCATTCCTGATTTTATGGCTTCTATAATCTCATTTGAGGATATCTTGAATTCAGTCTCACCAATGCCATCAACGTGAACTTTCTTTGGAACACATGCAACAATTGCTGCAGGAACAGGTGCAGAAGGTCTTCCAAAATCTGAGATAAATTCTAACACCTTGGCACCAATGGAGTTAACCTACACCAATTACAATAATGAGTTAAGATGACAAGAAATAATGGTGAGAAAGTTCGATGGTGAAAATACAGAATGCATGGCCATAGTACCACATGCATTAGAATGCAAGATGACTAAGCTATAGACGTCAGTACACTCATGAATGCCCAATTATGCACCTGCGACAACATGATGGTTCCAAGATATCTCCAAGACATAAGAAGTTAAGACATTGAAGCAGAAATAAAAGTTCATATGAAATTTTTTTCAAGAAAACCTTAGTTAGCCTCTTTCCTTCAGTTGACTTGTGAGAAGATGCACATCAGAAAAAAGAAGATGGAAACAGGATGCAATGTGAAAGAAATAAAAGGAAAAACAATGATTTTTTTTCAAAAAAAAAAAAAAAGACTTTCAATCAATCAGTATGCAAAAAGACATGCAAAACCTAATACTTTATTCTAGAAATCATAATTTTGATGCACAGAATCCAATTAGCACAAGGTTGTGCCCGGATGATTAGTACATTTCTGACGGTTAAGATGATAACACGGTAATTCTATGTCCGTAGACATAAATGAGGAAACTCAAAGCACAAAGGTAATTGCTCATAGGTAGGATCACCATTGATAGTAAAACTTACTTCTTCAAGGGTAATTGTTCCAGAAACGGCAACCAGACTTGCGTGTCCTTGTCTCTGATCCATCACTACATGGCCTAGGGCATCACTCTCCATAATGAAATCCAAATTATCAACAGATGCCACATTGTCAATCATAGCTGCAAGGTGTTCGCTATCTTTCAATAGTGCATCCATGTAGCGAGTTAATTCACCGTTGGTGACACCAAATTCTTTAAGCCTTCTAACCTAAACCAAGTAGAATATATCATATTACAGCGAAGTATACACAGAAAATGAAAATTAAGTCAACTACAAAGTTTTCCTCCGCCAACCAAAGTTGTACGAGAAGCATTGTCTGCTAAGGTCTAAGGTAGTTGGTGATTATGCTTTTCCTTATCACATGAAATTCTGGCCAATGCTTCATGCATTGAAAATGGAAGGGGGAAGTGCAAGGTACAATTCAGAAGAGAGGAAGAAGATGATGAAGAAAATTGATTACTTCTTCTCCTTAAACTTGTTCAATCACAGCATTACATAATTAAACAAAAGAAATAGTCAAAACAACCATTAGAATTAGTAAAAGAACATCAGAAAGTGCGAACCTCTTGAACAGCAACGCTAATTGCACTTTGCCAATTCTTGGGTTCTGCAGTTACGGTGAGGGTAGTGACTGTGCATCCTTCCCTTCCCGAATCGCTATGATCCATTTCAACAGAGGTAAATGGAGGATTTGAACTCTAAAAATTTTTTACAAATTAGCTAGTCTCAAAGTGCTACAGAACATGAAATTACATTTATCATACAAACATAGCCTTATAGTCAATAATTCAATTTCCACTATCTTTCCATATGAGGAAGTTCCAAATGTTTAGTTTGAATAGTAATTTGTTTGGCTGTATTATCCTTATTTTTCACACTATTTATTTCAGCCTTATATTTCATAGTATTTATTTCCCCTCAACTGGTAAACAATGCTTACAATGAATAATTAACCTATTTAAACTTTTGAATATAAGCATTACATAATCATAGCTTAAAACAATTTATTTACTTGCACAAACTTAGAGAAGATTTACAAGCAAAACACAATTCTCACATATTGAGGATGACTAGATCTTGCAAATCCATTATTCATAGTGTGGATGTATACATCAAAACCCAACACACCTTGTATCTTGTATTGATTCGAAAATGCAATGCAGACAGAAATATTCTCTTCATCAAAACATTCCGCAGGTCACCATATGTTCGAACTTTATTGACTGGAATCTACAGCAAATAATCAAAACAAAGAAATTATTGAAGGTTAACATACTGAAGACAAACCACAATTTTTTACAGAATAAATGGGACTCTGCAATCTCAGATCAATACCAAAAGTTTTAATTTAAAAAGCCTAAAATCATTACTACCACCAATATCATTGACAGTAACACTGCACATGCAGAATCAAAAGGTCTACAAATGGCCATAAAGCACTCACCAAAACCAAAAACAAGATTGTTAATAAAAATACACGACTTCCATAATAATTATTTTTCTAAGACCCAGAGAATGCTTTTCAACTCTCCTGTCGTGGTATGCACCCACTCTCCCCCTCTTTTCCGCATGAAAATTTCTCTTAAGAGAAATGAATTCCTGTGAAGTCACTCTTACCCTTTGTTAAAGGATTTTCCTAGTCCCCTGGCATTTCTTTACTTTTACACACAACATGATATGTTGAGCAAGTTATTGAAAACTTTATATAATGTAGCAGTATGATCCTTTTGGCTCTTAAATTAGGAAGAAACTAGAAAGTTGTCAAGGATACAAAACATGGATAAAATCAAAAGAAATTATTTAAACAAACAATAGAGAAAGGGACAGCTGCCAGAAAAAAGAAAAAAAGAAAGAGAAATAAAAGAAAGGCAATAGAAATACATCTCTTCAGAACTCAGACCTTGCAGAACATGTTAATAGAGAAATTTTGAAGCAGCTCATGTTGAAAAATCTGTGGGGTCTTGAAATCTGCACTTCTTCCAGGAAGAGACCAATTATGCTCCACGGGAGGACGAACTGCATGTCTTTCCCTTCTCATGATTTTACATTGATCTGCTGAATTTGATGACCTTTCATGAGATAAATTTCCAGGCAGCCCAACTGAGAGCTTAGGAACAAGAAAACTAGCCATTGCACCAAATGCACTAGGAGTAGCAGTAGGTGTAGAAGTTGTCTCATTTTCATTTCCAGTTTGTCCAAACACAGCCTGTGAGGAGCAAAAATCATAGTCAGGATATTGACTCCATATATAAACTTAGAATCTATATGGACTCACACAGTTACATGATAACAATTAAGTAATTTGGGATATACCTCAATCTGATCAATTGTCTTTGAAACATTATCAATATCACCCACAATGTATAAGGTTGCATTAGCAGGAAAGTACCAACGTTCGTGGAATTTCCTTATTTTATCAGCATCCCATTTCTTAATCTGCTCTTCTAATCCAATTGGGAACCTTTTGCTTAGCTTGTTCTCGGAATGCAAATGTTGTAACAACTACATTCCAAAGAATTTCACATTATATGCTGACCAGAAAAGTGGAAAATGGAATTATGAAACAAAAACTAAAAATATATATTTCACACCTGGCAATCAACACGATACTCTATTGTATTCATCATCTGTAGTTCTGAAAGTATAGCACGCCGTTCTTTTTCAATTCGAGAAGAAAGGAATTTTGGATGGAAAGCTATCTGCACATATCAGAGAGATGCAAAATTATGTGAGACATTAAATGTACCATCTTCCAGTTCAAATATCTTTTGAAAAAGTGGATCATACAACGAATTCCATGGTTCATACCTCATTCAAGGCCTGCAGTACAAGAGGAAGTAGATCTTCATCAGAGTCCTGCTAAACACAATCACATGCAAGTCAGTACAGGTGCAAGGCATTGGTAGTCTATAACCACCAATACAACCAACAAAAAAAATATATATATATATATATATATATATATATGAATCAACTTATACATGAGTTGCCAAATCAATAACTCTTGATTGGTAAGAACTCAGAACTTTGTGTTTCTATGAACATTTGGATATTCAAAATAAAGTTTATGTAATTAATAAGATAATTCTTCATGGATTTAACTTGTTTGATTTCTTTTTCCGGTCCCATATAAAAGGCCATAAACCTTCTAGAAGAAAATCACATCAAGAAACATAAAACATAATAATAGCAATAACCCAAAGAGAAAAACAAAGGTTAGAAACCTTTGTACAAGTGGGTGAATGGATGTGAAACACAGTATGGTGGAAATCAGTGTAAGCATTTGAGCGGGCCCCTGTCCCAAGAAGTTTCTCACGTTTCTTACTTCCTAGGAATGCAACATGTTCAATCATATGTGCAATTCCTTGCTCATCATCTTCCTCATCAATTGATCCAGCATGAATTTCCATGTGTGCTTCAAACCTGAAACATTGGAATAATTCTATATAAGTTCAAGTGTGTGTGTGTGATAGAGAGATTAGATACGCAATCAACAATATGTTGATGATCAAAGGAGAATCTTCTTTACACGCTAAAATGCCCCTTACACAAGGAATATTATTTCATTATGTTTTCCCTTATTTTTTAAATTTTCAGTAAATGCTACTGATCTTTTTCACATAAATCAAAGCTAATTACATGTGCCAGAAAAACTGTTGTGCAATCATCCGCATCCTTAAAAGCATGGGCTATACCTGCTTGCTGGAACTTTATTTGGTAGAATAAGATATCGAAGTCCATTTTTCAATTGTCCTCGGTACAACTTGGGGTGAGATGGAAGTTCAGAAGTCAAAAACGCCTCTACTTCTGATCTTCCTATTTCAGGATACAATAAATCTATATCTGGTCTCTCAACAATACCTTCCGGCCAGGTTGTACTTGCAGCATGCGGCTCATCTGGACCCACAGTCGCACATGGAACAAGACCACGCTTCACCTGAGAGTTATACAAATTAAAACCAATAAAAACTATCTCGAGCATGCAAGGGAGGAAAGTTGCAGGTACAATGGAATTATCCTACAGATATCCTCCAGAATCACTATACAACTGGTTCATAATGTTAAACTTAGCAATATTCTTCCGTTTATCATTGGTTTGGTCGGCAAAAAGACAAGCACTTAAGTTTGACATTCTAGAAGGTTTCAACAATTAAGTTTTATATTACTAGCCAAATCAGGAAAATAAATGAATTTTAGGAATGCAAATTAACTTTTTCAGAATGAAGTGTTTTGCATTTAGCATCACATAACCTGACTTCTGGCAAATAATATGCTGCTACACTAAAACATAACCTGTCCTAACACAATAGAAGCAGGGAAACTGAAATTGAAGAAGATTACTTACAGAATCAGTGTGAAGTAAATGAAAAGCAGATTTATCAAGAAAAGCTCTCGGCATAGACTTTATAAGTCTGGAACGACTTCTGTGGTGAATAAGCGAGCAAGACGTGCAATTAAATTGTTCTCGTTCACCAAAGACAGAGGCACGCCGTTTCCGAAAATCAGGCTTATTTATAAGAAATCCAGATTCGCCACTTGTAACGCCATTAGACCACCTTCATCCACCAAAATTCAGAATTAAATTACTTCTCATTCAAATTCGAATTTCAAAATATTAGATGTCTTAAAATTTAATGAAACTGAACTTCTTTCATACCTTGCAGGAGAACGAAGAGACAGACGTTTGCCGGAGAAACGAGAGCTAAGAGACAGATGACTTCGCGGCCGTACAATCCAATAACCGTTATCTCTTTGACTCAACGACGAACGGATTTGCGGCACGGCGACGCCCGCCACTAGAGAGCTTGATGACGTGGCCATGTACTCTCTTCAATTCAGGAATTAATTTTATCTATTAACTTTTATAATAATTATTTTGTTCGGCTAAACAAACTTTCCTCCTGCTGGAGATACAGAGGATTATCATAAGAAGGAAGCTCTCCGCGGGGAGATACAGAGGATTAGAGACAGGAGAGAGCACAAGAAAGAAGGTAGTTCTCCGCACGGAAGGTTTAAGAAGTTCTGAATTTCCGGTAAATTCCACTTTAGCTTACAGGTTTTTCGTATTAAACAAAAAGATCCCTTCTCAGTTCTTTCTCTTACATTTTTAGAAAATCCCTGCATCCAACTACTTAAAGTGTAGGGGCATTTATGTATATTTACCACCAGTCACAGCTGAATCACATAGCTAATTTTGTAATGATGAGGGTAAAGAAGTAATTTCAGAGTTTTGTCATTCAACGCCGTTAGTTTGACCTGACGGAAATTTGGGCACCAATGTGATTTATTTTGAAATATGAGTGGTTTATTCTGCCTATAATTTGAAAACTAAAAATAAGTTCACTAAATATCACGGACTTTTTAAAAATTTCCCAGGGCATTGCGCTGCCAGATCTCGCACTTGGGTATATCGCGTTTGTATGTACAAATTACATTTCTATGCCAATACGTCTCTTGATTTGTAAGTCGTGTACTTTGATCCATTCGATCATAATATTAGGATCGATCGACGGTCTGATAGTAATCCAATCTTTGTGGTTCTCTGCAGGACATAATTGCCAATACAACCGGCTTTATGGATTTTGTTTATGGGTAATTTGTAATTACAGTGACGAATAAGAAAATTAAAGTGGAAAGTACGTGGTTCACAAATTTATTTTAGAGGAGCTATTTGGGAGAACAAAAAGTTTTTTGGAATGAAATTGTGACTGAAAAATTCTATTCAGCCCCTTTAAGCCCATCACTAATTGAGAAATATCTACCTCATAGGCCCATCTCTTGATTTGACATTTTCTTTCTTTTTTGTTTTCTTATTTTTGCTCTTAGTGAGTTCGGTACTTCGGTTAACCAATCGAAACCACTTCAATTTATCATTGTGAATTGATGAAATCCAACCATTAAACGAAATTCATTGTATAAACGAAAATATTTATATTAAATGCCATCAACTTAAAAAAAAAAAAGGGCAATGAAAGTTTTAAGAAAACAGATATAAATAATTAAAATTGTAGATTTAGTTAGCTTTTGTTTTTAATTTAAGTGACATGTTTATTTATTTTTTTATTGTTTTAATATAGTCATTAAGTTATTTATGTTTGAAAATGAAAATATGCGATAGGTTTTAGAATTAATAGATTAAGTAAATAAGAATAATTTTGCGAAGATAATTACTTGTATTGTTGGATCATTATTTTTTTTTAATATATCACTATTAAGTAGAAAAATAAATATTCAGAAAAAATCTCTCCGTTCATATACAAACACAAGCGAACAGATCATACATGTTATTTTAGGTCACATGAAAAATTCGGATGCACATATATACGCGAGAGACACTCTATATCAAACGCGAGAGTTTCACTACTAGTTGGTACTAATTGATTAGGTTCGTTTAACGAAACTAAAATAATGCTTATCAAATTCAAACATGATTAATGACAAAAACATAACACGAGTCCTAAAATTCCGATGTGTGGTGTCTGATGTCTGTGAAAGAAAGTGGAATGTTTAGATGATAAGAATATAACTCACAGCGTCACACGGTTTTCGGAAAAGAGTTTGTTGAATGTTAAAACTTTCGTTCAGGATATGCATGAATTTTATTTTGTGACGTGTAAGGAGAAGAAGGCAACACGTGGGTATGACGTCGCCACGATGACCGACTGATAATACTCGAGATATTTATTTATTTTTTGACAACGTTGCGAGTCGATGTCCGGGAAATTTGTCTTCATCCGTTTTTCCTTGTTTGGCAATGAAAGTGAAGTAAAGCTGGTCTCGCAAATGGAAAAATTTCCGAAAATGCCCAGAAGACTCTATAGCTTCGTGTTGGTCTGCAGCAAATTGCGAGTATGGTTTGTGTTTGTGCAGGCAGTAGGAACTTTCCCTTACGCGCTACGGCTGCCGCCTTTGGTAATGCAAAAACAACTGGCCAACGGGAAGCAAAATTTTGCATTTATAAATTAATCCTGATCAAAGTCGTGTTTCCTAACATTCTATTATATATCCCAACTAAATCATAGCTTCCACGTTTCATAAACACCTTTCCGTATCTCACAATAATATAACTTTATCTTCTTTTCCGCTTCCCTCCAGGATTCTACCTATCAAACTATAAATACTCTTCAGCGCACAACTCTTCGTCCATTATTAATTCCAAAGTCTGAGTTCTGCGTTCTATTTTTTTTTTTTTTGGTTCTACTTCAGCTCAAGTTTAATTTCAATCATGAAATCTGAGGCAGCTTTTTCTTCAAATTCAACGGATAAGAAGCAGTCTCCCAAAAGATCATCTTTCGGAAGATTATGCAGAAAACACTCTCCAAAAAGGGCAGGCAAGTGCTTGACAAAAGATTGCAATGATGCAATAGATATGAGCACCAGCAGTAACTGCAGCAGTAGCGGCGAGCTCCAGAAGGTGTTTGACTTCTTTGATGAGAACGGAGACGGAAGGATATCGGCAGCAGAGTTGCATAGCTGTTTAAGGACGGTGGGCGGGGAGCTGTCTATGGAAGATGCGGAGGCAGCCGTTCAGTCATCTGATTTAAATGGAGATGGAGTACTGGATTTTAACGAATTTCAGAAGCTCGTCGAGGGCAGCAGCGCTAACGAGGACGAGAAGAATAAAGAGTTGAGAGATGCTTTTAAGATGTACGTGATGGAGGATCCGAGTTATATTACTCCCGCAAGTCTTAGGAGAATGCTCCAACGACTTGGCGAGTCGAGCTCTTTGGACGACTGCAAAGCTATGATCAGGGCTTTTGATCTCAATGGAGATGGTGTCCTGAGCTTCGAAGAGTTCGCTATAATGATGCGCTAAGTCTCATCTCTTTGATTTATCTTCAACATTTGGTTCTTTCAGTCAGAGACTTAGATTTTTAAGTTGATTCTCCTGCCCTGCCTGTACAGTATTCAGTCGTTGATTTGTTTGTTGGACTTTATAATTCGAGGATGCTTTCTTTTAGCTCTCAGATGTTCTATGTTGTCTCTGTTTTGATAATTACTAGATATAACTACAGCAAGAACATATACAGCTTTACTCATATCTCCTAGACAAAAGATTATAAAAAGTAAAAACGTACACTTTGCCTTTCCAAATGCACTTTAGTTACAAAATCCAAAAAAGAAAAAAAAATCACTGTAATTACAAACATCATAAACATGGTTGTTTATAGAAAAGAAAGAGAGACGGTACAAAACACAAATCTCTGCCTCATATTCCATTAAGAGTGACTACAACTTTCCGTGGAGTAGGTGCATCACGATGT
Source organism: Azadirachta indica (assembly GCA_022749755.1). Classification (NCBI taxonomy): domain Eukaryota; kingdom Viridiplantae; phylum Streptophyta; class Magnoliopsida; order Sapindales; family Meliaceae; genus Azadirachta; species Azadirachta indica. Next base: position 2,102,880 of record CM040449.1, read on the forward strand.
TCACACAGCCATATTCCCTGAGGCATACAAGAGATAGATATATTATTACACATGAATGAAATGTAGCATAAGTTGGGCAAAACAGCACTGGAGACAGGTACAGTAATATCACGAACTGATCATAACAATTCCTTACAAGCTAAATATACTAAACATCTAAAAACCATAACAAAATAACGGGATCCCATGATCACAACATTCGAGGAGCTTCACGGCATGGTTGACGTTTTTATGGATATTTATGAGGTTAAGCTTTGAACACCCGTTAAAAAACTGTGCCTCAACACAAATCAATTTAATGGAACCATCTATCTTCTTTGTACACAAAACACCTTTTATGCGTTTGTCTGTACTAGGGATAGGACATGGAAGTTTAGGACTAGAAAGAAATTATGCCAAATTTCAACTTTGGATGGTGGAAAAATAAGAGTATTTATTAACAAATTCCTGATGGAAATTCTCTTGGTGGGTTGTTAACAATCCTGTGTATTTTCCACAAACATTTTCTTAGTAATCTTTCTTATTATGATTACCAAAACTAGAAGCACTTTCTTCACTGCAATTAACAAACTATAGCTTTAACTGATCTCATCCTGCAAGCTAAATCAATTAGAGACCAATAGGTAATGGCCCAACCAATTCATTATGTACAGAGCATTGAAACTAGATTGATAAGATAAACTTTCCAAGAACATGTTGATGTTGTTTTAATACATAAACTTTTGACTTGAGAATTAGCATTTGAACATAAAAATAAGCCTGAACAGTTCTTACACACCTGCCAAGTTCCCATGTTTAGCTTTCCATTTGTGATTGGAACCCTGCACAAAAATCATGGAAACCACAATCAGGTAATAAAATTTTAAAACAAAAAAGGCAAGTCTAACTACAGGGACAGTGTATCGCACGTGAGTTGGCAGCCAAACATTGATGATTTAATATGAGCAGGCATGTCATCTGGGCCTGCAAAGTTAGATCAACATTAGCCAGGGAAATTGCTGCTTTCTATTGAAACAAATAACTAAATCTCCTTCTAACCTTCGAGGGTATGCTTCCAAGGCGCAGACCTCCCCTGAAAATAAAACAATTAAAACACTGCATAAAACCAACCAAGCATTGAGCAATAATGAAATAAAGCAATATTAATAACATTAGAGAAACAAACCAAACCGACCTCTGGAACTATTTTGTTGAGGAAAGTCTCTGTATCATCCCGAACGTCAGAGTCATAATTCTCATTGATAGTAAGAGAAGCACTTGTGTGTTGCACTGAAATGTCAAGTAAAACACCAAAAGCCAAAAACCCAGTAAATAACACATATCAACAGAAGAAACTATGGGTATGTCTGGGATTGAAGTGCTTCTAACTTTAAAGCTAAGATGCAATCAATCACAGCAAAAGTGAGTGGTTCCCGCTAAAAAATCAGTCCTACCAAACGCAGCCTAATCACACGAGCCTCAACTACAGTAACTTACAGAAGAGATGCGCAAGGCCACACTTGAATTCCGACAAGTCTTGCCCAATTTCCTTCACAATCTGATTCGCAAGACACCAAAAAGCATAAACGAAAAGAGAATAAGAAAATAGATTAGGGTTTTGAGCTTTTTACCTTGGGGGTAATAAGATGGCAGCCCCGGCGAAGGGGAGGGAGAGTTACAGTCTTCTGCGCCCATTTGGGATTAGATGCCATGGAATTAGGATTCTCGACGGTGCCTGGATTCGCTGTGTACAGTGCTTTTACCCGAACCGGAGTCTCCACAGCAGAAAACAAAGCTGAGCTTTGCATAGTTGATGGTGTTGTTTTTTTGTGTTTTATAGTGAGCCCAAAATACGCGAGAATAGAGATAATTATTATTGTTGTTAGGAGGGCTTGCTTTTGTACAAATGCTTGCGCCGCACATTTCAATCTTGCTGGGCCGAATTATAATTTTTGTGTATCTGATTTTGTTGGGGAATCCATGGTTGCGGTTCGGCCATTTTGCTCTCGTAATATTCATAAAAAAATTATTTCTATGTATAGTTATGTTGCTAAATAATTTATCATCGAATTTCGGGTAAATGACAAATGATACAATATTGCAGAATTAATTTTGCAATAAATAAATTTATATATGCAATAATATTCTTCTTTAGAGATTGTAATCATATCTTGACGATGCTTGATACAGTTACCAGGTGGTGCGAATTCCGAAATTGTCAAGCTTCACTAACAAGTTCATGGTTGATATTCTCTGTTCTCAGAGCAGTCCACGGAGCGAATTACTGGTTGCATCCCCACTTTATGCTCTGGTATGGTGAGAAAAAATTGTACCATACAACTGCAATACAATGGAAACAAGTGGATTAGGTTAAGTTAACCATGCATTTTTGTGTATGATCCACTGTATGATACTGATGGATGCCTCCTAGCTCATTCGTCTGCCAAATTGTAACCGGCCTCCGAGTATGTGCAGTGAGACTAAGGAAAGAATTATAATATACGCACTTGCTAGTTCACGAACTTGAGGATTCAAGGCCACGGAAGCTGGGGTTAATATTCTTTCTACCTGGTTTCACCCATTTGACGTGGATATTGTTTACTACCAATGCTGTGGCAAAGTCGTTTCTCCTAACTTGCGGAAAGAAAAGACTAGATACAGTCGCAAAATTATGGAAAAGCATTTCCACCGATGCGACGCTGGTGACCAGGGCCAACCCCCAGTCCCCAGCACCTCTCCCTTCTCTCCATCCAGATTAATATTAATAAATCCTTAGTCATACATTGTCATTAAGCATTTGAAGATTATTAGAATTCTCAATATTAAGGAAATTTTTAATTTACATAGACATATTACCAACAGCATAGCAAAAGTCAAAACCTTAGAAAGCAAATCAATGCAGAGACTACGAAAATAATCGGGCAGCGTGGGCTAATTTCTTGACACAAGACAACATGCCCAACAATATGGGCTACAAAACTTCGTTTTATTTCTACAAGGTAAGGCCCGAGCTCAGTTTATTCTAGTTAAATAGCTTAAAATTATAAAAATGCATGTGAGGTCCTTTTAAACTGAATTCTATTCTAGTAAACTTCCACTAAAAAAAAAAAGAAAAAAAGTATCATACTTTTTCTGTAATTTAGTATAAACTTCTTTATCAATTGATGCACTCAATGCGTACTTGTCACGTGGAGTGGAGGCAGCAACATAAACCTGGCAGCAAATACGAGCGCATAGAATTTATTAATGGCCAATGAAACAGGTAAAATACGTAAAGCAGTGATGTTCTTCATATGTGACAGGCATGTGACGTGATATGATCTCCAGTGATTCCACTCTCAGTTTCTATATTCGAGTACGTTTTCCTGTATTGAAACGAGCCCCAATCAATGACAGTTAAATATTCTTAACTAGCAGCTATTATTAATGGGAGGCGCGAACTGGTGGCGGTGGTGGTGGTTGGGAGTAGTGATAGTCGGAGCAGTTATCGGAACACGGTTTGCTTGTGGCGGCGGCGGCGGCAGTGCTAATGCTTCCAGATATGAAGAAGCTCTGGTTTCTCGTATTGCCTTCGGATCATGTGCTAACCAAACTGCTCCTCAGGTTCCATCTCTTCTCTCTTTCCTTTTCCTTTTTCATAATTTGTCTTCAATTCCGCGAATAACAACACAACATTGTTGGACCGTTGTTTGTTAGCCGAATCTGTGAGTAATGTTGTATATGCAGCCTATTTGGAGTGCAATTATAAAGTTCAACCCGCAAGTTTTTATTTGGATGGGTGACAATATTTATGGAGATATCAAACGTCCTCTTAAACTATTTGGAAAAGAAAGAACAATTGGGCCCTGGAAGAATGTTCACAGGTTTGTTCCTGCCTCAGAGCAGGAAATGAAGTCGAAATACAACATAATTAAGAATAACCCTGATTACACTCGTCTGCGTCAGATTGCTAAGGTGCTAGCTTCACTAGAAACTTCTGTGAGAATGTTCTGCAATCTCTTTCAGAGAATTTACCAATTTACTGATTTTTATTACTGTTCTTGTAGGTAATTGGTACATGGGATGACCATGATTACGGATTAAATGATGCAGGCAAAGAATTTCCTGCCAAAGTTACTAATCAAAGGCTTCTCCTTGATTTCTTAGATGAGCCTCAAGATAGTCCACGGTGTGTGAGCAGTTGTCCTGTATTTACTCAGTCAAGTTTTAGGAGTTTTTCTAACCAAAATATGTGTATAATGAATCAATTTTTGATTTGTGTATACCCTTGGGGATATTGCTTGCCTTATTCTGCTTTGTGTTTTGCGATTATATGTTGATGTGTAATTTTGCATCCATTTGCTCACTATGGCTTTCATACTGTAGCCGCAAGCAGGCTGGTGTCTATACATCATATACATTTGGTCCTGTGGGAAGACAAATCAAGGTAATAAAAAGTTTTCCATTCTGGTATACTCTTTTGTATTGAAACTGAAAAGCCTTAAGTTGATTCTGTGAATTTTTGTAAATATTTTCATGTTAGCTTGATATGATCAGTTTTCTTGTTTGCACGGCATTGCACTGATGGGTAATTAATTCCTTCAGATAATTCTCTTAGATACTAGATACCACAGAGACCCTTTGTCTAGTGATGGAGGTATCTTGGGAAGCACACAGTGGACTTGGTTAGAAAAAGAGCTGAAGGGTCCATCTTCAGCCATTACCATTATTGTTTCTTCTATTCAGGTATTTGAGAAATTTATCAATTGTTTAAGGAAGTTGTTGCATGGTTGTTATATTATATTGTACACGGGACTCCTTGTTAGAATAGGTTCCTTGGTCTATAGCTGCTTGGCCTCTACATATAGCATATCACCACTTTTGTTAGAAAATGATTATTGTACTGTGGCTGTACTGATTCATTATATTTGTGTCCTTAACTAAACTAAAAGATGATTTGTTTGATTCTGAGTGGCCGTGCTTGTTAAGCCTCAAGTGGTGATGGGAAAGCTGTTCTGCGTCAGATATTCTAAGAACATATTTTCTTACAAGTTTAGTTATTTTGTTATACTTTGCTAGTACCTTTCTCCCTGGTTCAGGTTATATCAAATCTTTCAGCTACCACTGGCCCATTGTTCTCTATGGAGTCTTGGGGACGTTTTCCAAAGGAGAGGGATCGTCTATTTAAATTGATAGCTGATAGTAAGGTGATAATAATCATTATCTTCACATGTTTTATCTCCAATTCAATTGAACTACTTTCAGTTATGATCAATAGTTGGTATCGTGGGGCTTCTTATTTGTCGGTTCATTTATATCCTGTTACTGCACGTTATTCTCCCCTGTTATGTGCTATTTTGAAACTGGAGGATGCTTTGAAGTATCAATTATTTTCCTTGTGCAGAGAGATGGAGTCTTCTTTATCAGTGGGGATGTCCATTTTGGAGAAATTACACGTTATGACTGTACTGTTGGATATCCATTGTATGATATTACCTCAAGTGGGCTTACACAAGCTGTTGAAAAAGTAGTTCCAACACCATTACATTTCATGGTGAGATTTCTTGCATGGTTGACTCCAAGTACAATGAGAGTTATGGGCCCAAATTGCAGATTCAGATCATGTACATATGGTATGCTTGTCATCTTCGAATTGCTTGTGAATCTTCCATTCAGAAAATTTCATGAGATCTTCTCTTTTTGTTGTTGCATGTATTATTTTCTTATAGGCCAACAAAATTTTGGAGCAGTTGAGATAGACTGGGATGCAAGCCCAGTGGCCATGAAAATTGAAGTGAGGGACACAGATGGAATTCTTGTGACAGGTGTAAATATTTCATTATCAGAACTGCAAGCACATGGTATTAACTCTACAGCCACCTCAAAAGTGGGAAAAGATCAGAGGCACTGCCATCTGGAAGTTAGTCTGCCATGGATCGTCAGATATCGCCTTGCCATTTTTTTGTATTGTTTTGTTGCCGGTATGTTTTTTCTGATACTTTGCAGTATTTGTTTTAAACGCATTATGCATATCATATACTTTTGACTGAATTCTTTTTCTGCATGATATGTGATAAATAGGAGCATGCTTTGTCGGCTGGAGTTTAAATTGTTATTTTCCTAATTGTGATCCGTTGTTCAATGTTGCAGTTTTACTCGCCGCTCTCGTAGGAGTCATTTTTGTAGCTGTATCAGTCTTCACACTATGCCTCCGCAAATGCAAGCTTGACTAAACATGCGATTGGCCATAATATGAAAACGCCAGAAAATGCCAATCTAGTGCATGTCTTTTCACCACCACAAAACTATGTTTTGACTCACTAATTGATACTGTGGAGGAGCCTCAAAGGATGCAGGGTTTTCCAGGTAGATCGAACATCCCAATTTGTATCATGTATAATCTGGAATGACATTTTCCAGAGTCTCAAGAATCAGTTTTCAGATGTAATAGACTGGTTAGTTTAACAATATAGAAGAATGAATTATTTGTTTTGGCAAGCAAGCTTTATACCTGTTAAGCTTTCCAAAGAAAGTTAAAGATTTCAATTTGCGGCCTCACAACAAACTTCCAGTTCCTACATGTGCGATTTGTCTTGCTCATTGGTACTCGTTCTAGTTCAACTCCCAAAAAAAAAAAAAACACATAGATATGGGAGTTAAAACCAAAGTTGATTTACATATATATGGGAGTTACAACCAAAGTTGATTTTGTGACAGGGCAATCAGTGATTCAAGAATTGAAAAAATAAAGATTTCCAGCTGCGAGGTATATTCTTCGGCCTGTAATGTTAGGATGAGATTTTGTCTTTTCATTATGAGATTTATTCTCTTAGTCAATTGATAAATATATCTGTTCTAGAAGAGCTCATAAGAAGGGCATATGGTGTATACATAGAAGAAGGGTTGAGAACGAAACAAACAAGTGAGGTAGCTGCAAATACCATAATTTTCTGGGAAAGTGTTACAGATTGGATGCTTCTCAGATTATCAGTCACTACAGTGTTTGTATCAGTTTATATTCCTTTGTAACTTCATTATCTTTGTTACTGTGGAGTGTATGAAAACATTGGAAATTCAACTCTCCCTGCTGCAAAAGGACTGCAAAGCTTCGTTTCTGGACTTGCCTGTCCAAAACGATTCAAGCTGATAGCGCTAATTTTGTGCTAATTTTCAAGTGGATGTCTTTCAAGCTCAAACTTATTTTTTTATGCTTATAACAATAATTTTCATCTCAGAGAGTGAAAATGGTTCTGCTGCGAAGCCGCTGCGTCCAAGGAAATGTTGGAATGTCAGTATTCTGTACCATTTGGCATCGGAGAGAATTTTTACAGGAATAAATGGTTTGAAATCACATGCCATTATATATCCCTTTACGCCGATTTTAGTTACCCTTAAAACTCCGTCCACTAAACTCGGGCCAACAGTGTCTTATCCTCCTCCGCCATCTTCTCCGCGGATATAACTCATTCCTCCTACAAGAAATGGATTTTGGCATTTCTGTTTTGCTTTTATCGACGCAGGTCGGAAAAGCAAACTCCAGTCTCCAGTTCAGGACTAAGAAAATCTCTGATAATTACTCGATTTCCCCTGACAACAGCAAATCCTTTCCTATTTCTGTCTCCTCTCAAGGATTTCGATTGCTGTTGATTTTTTGACAGCCCACAAATTTCAAGATTTGCAAATTGCGACTGGGAATTTCAGCGAAGAAAATAGAGTAAAGGAGTCGGTATAAAAGGGATCTTTGAAAGGGTGATGATGCTGCCGTTAGGTGATGAAAGGAGATGTTTCAAGCCAGATAAACATATTGAAGAAAATCAATCACAGCAACATTGTAACACTTTCAGGTTTCTGTGTACATGAAGGCAATACTTACCTTGTTTACGGATTCGTAGACAACGGAGCTCTCAGTCTCAGTGACCGGCTTCACTTCAATAAGTACCAGAATTCTGATACGCTTACATGGAAGCAGAGAGTTCAGATTGCTGACGACGTTGCTAATGCCTTTAAATTATCATCACTCATACACCAATCCTCCTTCCATCCACAAGCATTTGAAGACCAGTAGCATTCCGTTAGATACCAACTTAAGAGCCACGATCGCTAATTGGGCAACACTAGGGTGGACTGCAGTTGACAAGGCATGTGATTGGTACTTACGGTTATATATATGACGCTGGAGTACATTGAGAACGGAGTGCTCACCCCTAAACAAGATGTTTTCTTGTTTGGGATTTTGATATTGGAGCTGTTATCCGGAAGGGAAGCTGCAGAAGGTGATAAGAATAGCGGAGAGGAATTGCTATCTGCATCAGTTAGCCTAGTAGAGTGCTTGAAGAAAACAATGTGAAAGAAAAACCAATAGGGTTCATCGACCTTTCTTTGGGGAATCAATATTAGGGATGGCAGCGATGGCAATGGAGCGGAGCGGCGTGAAGAAGCCTTTCCCATTCTTCGCCCCATTTTATTTTTGATTCCGATTCTCACCCTAATTTTCAATAAAATTTAAAGAGATTGAAAATGAATTTTTCATCTCTACTTATTTTCTCTATTTTTATATTTATTTATATTACTATTAACTAAAAAAGTTATTATTGTATTATAATATTATTTATATATAATAGTTATATTAAAAAATAAACTTAACTACTTAATAGAATAAAAAAATTATGAATTATAAAATTTTTAAATTAAATATTATCTATATATATTTATTTTAAAAAAATAATATTATAATATTTTATTATATATATATTAATGAAGAATAAGGCAGCATAGTATGAAAAATACTAAATCATTCTCCACCCTATAAATAATATTGGGATTAATTTTCTCTTGTTCTCTACCCTATTCTTCATTATATTATTGTAATTTTATCAACCCACAGACAATTTTGTGACCTTTAATGAATATATACAAACCTCCTACAGATATTCCTTCTCTTTAATATTCAACATAAAAGTCATGCATAATATTTCCATATATACCAAATATATGATGTAATAAAAATCTAAGCTGTAAGAATTTTTAGTCTTTCTGAGTTCCGAGACTAGGGGCAATCTTTTCTTTTCTTTTCTTTTTTCAAATATTGAGTCTTAACGACAAGAAAAAATATAGAATTCACTCCTTATATATGTTGTGAACACAGTTTTCTTTTATATTTGCCTCCCACAAACAAGCTTTCTTGATATAAATATTTTGAATTTCAATGAAATATTTTCAATTAGGATGTGTTTGGATCCTGTATTTTATTTATATTTTGAGTTTCTTTATATTTTTCTTATTTCCAATCTAAGGCAAATAAAACTTTTATTTATTTCAAATATGATTAGTTGATAATATTTTCTAGTAACTTCTGACATAAACTTTATAAAATATAAAATTAAGGTATGACATTGGTATTTTAAAAAGTAAAGTTAAAAAAATTTGTGATAACCTTATATATTTTTTATGGAGTTCACTCATGATATCAAACACTTTCTTTTTTATATCAACCATGACTTTAAGGTTATAACAATTAATTGTGAATCCAAAATCATGCACTTTGATATTAAGCATACTTTTAACAATTGACGTTGTTTCAAATTATCTTTTGCGTTCGTTCAAGATTTTGAATGCCGTCGTTGCTAAATTAAAGCTCTATTGATTGTGTGAAAAAAATGAGATTGATTTCAGGTAAGGATAACATTGTAAATACCCAAGTGGCGTTTTAGGACAATATTAATAATTGGAGAGCGTTAACTAACGACCGTATTAGGAGCTTTAAGTTTAGGTGTGAAGCATTTAAAGTAAAAGGCTATGCCGAAAGAGAAAAGAAAAGGGGCGGTCCCCGGTTCTTCATGTTGGGCCAAGCCCAGCACTTACTTAAAATGGGCAGAGCCTTTTGTTTGCGTAACCCTCCCGTTAGCGACGATGTCTCGTTCAATACTATCAGGTAGGCACGCATATTAATTAGACTAAGAAAGAGTCAAACCAAAGACGCGTTTTTGTTTTCCAGAATCCAAGTCTTCCACTTTGTCAGTTAGTCTTGCACACGCAATAAATTAATAACAATGATAATAAGTTCAATAATAATAAAAATATAAAAGCGGAAAGCAACCTAACTGCTTCCTTCATCTCTAGTCTATCTTTTCAAAGATGCTATTCTGTAAGAAATAGAGAGCGAGGTGAGTTTGATAAGTGTGTGTCGTGTCCATGGAGATGGAGAAATTCTTCATTGTCTGGTCTGTTCTAGTGCTGTTTCAATTAGTATTGATTCATGGGCAACAAACATATGTCAACAACAAACAGCTGGACTGCTACAACCACGCCAATGACAACTTTACCAGAGGATTTGCTTGCAACGGTGTGAATTCATCTTGTCTATCTTACCTTACTTTCAGATCAAATCCTCCTTACACCTCACCTCTCGATCTAGACTATCTGTTGAAATCCTCACCTAATCTGATCGCCTCTATCAACAACATAACCACCGTCACCACCACCGTACCCACCAATGACCAGTTGATTATCCCAGTCAACTGCTCTTGTTCCGGTCAATACTACCAACACAACACCACCTACAAGATAGGAAATTCCTCGGAAACTTACTTCACTATTGCTAACGATACTTACCAAGGACTCAGCACTTGCCAGGCTTTGATGGCTCAGAACAATGTCGGCGATAAGAATCTTACTGTGGGTTTGGATGTGTTAGTTCCATTAAGGTGTGCGTGTCCGACGCCCAATCAGACAGCTTCAGGTTTCAAGTACTTGCTAGTTTATATGGTTACTTGGGGTGATAGCATTTCTAAAATTGCAGAGCTTTTCAATGTCGACAACATTCAAAGTATTCTTGATGCAAATAAGTTGTCCGCAGATGACAATATATATCCCTTTACGCCCATTTTAGTTCCACTCAAAACTCCGCCCACCAAAATCCAGCGTCCTGCGACATCTTCTCCTCCGCCTCCGGCGTCTTCCCCACAGACGCAACTCACTCCTACTGAATCCAATTCTTCTAAGAAATGGGTTTACATTGGTGTTGGGATTGGAGCCGGTTTGCTGCTCATTGTTTCCGTCTTAGCGTTTCTGTTTTGCTTCTACCGTCGCAAGTCTAAGAAGCCAACGCCAGTCTCTAGTTCAGGACCTAAGAGACTCTCTGATGATTACTCCATGTTCCCTGAAAACAGCAAATCCTCTTTGCCTATTTCCGTCTCATCACAAGGAATTCGCGATACTGTTGAGTCTTTGACAGTCTACAAATTTCAAGATTTGCAAATTGCCACAGGGAGTTTCAGTGAAGAAAATAGAATAAAGGGCTCTGTATACAGGGGATCTTTCAAGGGTGATGATGCTGCCATTAAGGTGATGAAAGGAGATGTTTCAAGCGAGATAAACATACTGAAGAAAATCAATCACAGTAACATTGTAAGACTTTCAGGTTTCTGTGTACATGAAGGAAACACCTACCTTGTTTATGAATTTGCAGACAATGGAGCTCTCAGCGACTGGCTTCATTCTAACAAGTTAGAAAATTCGGATACTCTTACATGGAAGCAGCGAGTTCAGATTGCTTACGACATTGCTAATGCCATAAATTATCTTCACAAATACACTAATCCTCCTTACATACACAAGAACTTGAAGACCAGTAACATTCTGTTAGATACCAACTTGAGAGCCAAGATTGCTAATTTCGGATTGGCAAGAAGTGCAGACAAGCACCAGCAAGACCAGGGTGGACTGCAGTTGACAAGACATGTTGTTGGTACTTATGGTTATATGGCGCCAGAGTACATTGAGAACGGATTGATCACCCCTAAACTAGATGTTTTTGCATTTGGGGTTGTGATATTGGAGCTGTTATCTGGTAAGGAAGCTGCAATAAGTGATAAGAGTCGCGGAGAGGAATTGCTATATGCATCAATTAGTAGGGTGCTGGAAGAAAATAATGTGAAAGAAAAACTAAGAGGGTTCATTGATCCTTCTTTGGGGAATGAATACCCCTTAGATTTCGCATTCTCCATGGCTCAGCTAGCCAAAAACTGTGTAGCTCATGATCTAAATGCCCGCCCATCAATGTCTGAAGTCTTCATTAGCCTGTCAAAGATTCTGTCTGCTTTGTCAGATTGGGATCCATCTGATGAGCTAGATAAGTCTAGGTCATTTGGCAGTGGCAGGTAGATTATATCAACTCTTTGATTTAAGCATGTATACAAAGAGTTCTGGGCAACAATGATAGTGCTTCCAGCGATTTGCGTTGCCTCAATCCTACAACACAAACTTCCTGCATGTTTTCTGTGCAACACAATAGCGCTGTGTATAATATTCCTTACAAAAATGCATGATGTAATAAAAATCTAAGCCTAAGAATTTTCATTTTTCTGGGTTCCAAGACTAGCCGCAATCTTTTTGGCTATTGGGTCTTTCTATTATCCGTAAGATGTTATCAGAATCAAAGCACAGAAGTTGAAATTCTCCCTATTCTAACTTCACAGCAACTTCATTAACAAGAACATCAGAACCAAAATGAAAAGCGCAAAGAGAAAACCAGTAAAAGATATATTTAATTAAGAGGCAAACCTATGAATTTCATGAAAGGCCTGGTTAGAAGTTACAATGTCTAAAATTCCACTGATGACTTTGATTTTTAATTTTTCACAATCGTAGTAACCTAACTTCCAGGAGGCACGTCCAACAGCATATTACAATGCTCAAATTTACATGTTGGTGAGTAAGTATCACTTAAAATGAAACCTTGGGGGTGAAGAATGCATGTCCACAGAACCTCTCCAGCAGATTTGCACAAATCAAGTCAACAGCTCAGCTATATGAATTTCCATGGCTACATTATATTGACAACAGAAGATAAAGATCTTCAAAATCACCAGGTATTCCCAAAATTTGCATACCAGACATTGCAACTCATTCGAAGAGATTGTGCAGAATCTTCCAATACCTTAAACAAGAAGGGTTTGTGTGGATTGCCCGAAGAACCCATTTCTTTGGGCTCTGATAGAGCTCTACTCTTGATGAAGAATCAGACCCAGCTTTTGGAAGCATTGCAAGCAAATGCATTTGGAAAAAAAGTTCAGCAGGTCTCATTTCTGTTGTAGTCACAAGATTGTAAGAGAAAACCATAGTGATTTGTTTCACAAATCGTACACCACAATACAGATGAGATTATATGATCATCCATTTTTAAAATAGTAAAAACCTACAGGCAAGTGCTAATGTGCTATGTGCGCATGACCAAAATACCATTCTGTTCCTTTTAAAAGAAAATATACTGAGGTAGGGATAACATTGCAGAGGACCAGAGGGTGGAGAGGTAATGCATCACATCAACCACACAAATGGACAGATATGATTTAAATGGGATATAAACTATATAAATTTATTTATTGTGAAATTCGACTATCGACCCAGCAAGGAAAAGATCTTCAAAAAATTTCAACCAAATGGACAGGTAAAATTAGAGGAAAACATGACAACCAATACAGTCCATTTGACTTAAGAGAGGCTGTGGTAAATAGCAAATAAAAAGTGTCACACATGGCAAAGAAATGTCTGGATAAAAATCAAACCTGGTGGCCAAGTAAACCATTCTAAAGGAAGGTTTCTAACCCACTTTTCTTTAGAAGATAGGCTTCCTTCTGCTTGAGCCAGCAATAATGAAACCAAAGGTAAGTGGACAAGAGAACTCTTTTGAGCTTTGGTAAGACTCCTTACAGCAAGTGACAGAAAATGTGAATCATGACACTGCCTGGCAAGCTCCATACAAACAGTACCTGTGCCCATCAATCATTTGATTTGAAAATTAAGAAAAAGAGAATTTACTGAATCAAAGATTAAACTGTAAATAATGCCTTTTTAGCACATGACAAACACAAAATTAAATCCCCACTTATATTATATTGTCATTGGTATTAAGGTGTTTATAACAATTTTTCTCTCATTGCTGCGGTGTAAGCAATCCCAGAACATTAACCTAATTTTTAATTTGGCATGCAATCAATCAATATATTAAAAGACACTCATTCTAGTTTAGGTCAGCATTTTCAGTATTAGGAAATAATGTAGAAAAACACACCAAAAATCTGAACAGTTAATAGATAGATACCATGACACAGAAAAAGGCAGCTGTCAGCACCAGCCAATGAACAAGCTTGCGCAAGACACTTCTCTGCAGAAAGAAAATCCTGCCTCCATATTGAAACCAGACCTATCACAAGACTGAATATAGCCATCCAAATCTGCCTCGAATTATTCCCCTCTACTGAGCATTCTCTGAAGCCCAACTCCAAGGCATTTGAATCAGTTTGCACTTCATATTGAGATTCCATGACTTTGAGACATATCCAGCCAATATGATAATGTGTCTTAAGTTCTAAGCATCTTACATACTCTTGCTGGAGTTTTACAATATCACCTTCTGCAGCATAGGCGTGGCATAATACCAAGTGTCCAAAAAACAGGTACCCATTAGGAAGCAAGAGAGCTGAAGCATTTTTTGCATGGTTGATACAGTCAGTTATATTTCCACCTTGTAAACTAATCTCAGAAGCACAGAGAAGCAGCTGAAATTTTTGGTATTGATAAGAAATATGTTGTCTAGAATAGAATTCACTGGAAAGAGCCACAACAATCAGCCGCTCAAGTATGGTACAGAGATGCCGAGGAAATCTCTCTTCACGTGCCTTCTGTAAAAGATTAAGTATAAGTAAATACTGTGCATTATGGTTCCATGGTTCTCGGCGCAAGCATCTGCACATAGAAGACAAGGACAAAATTTTATTATTCATTACAAAATGAATTCAAATAACTTAAAGCATGCAACTGAATTTTCAAAGATTTTTTAAGTTACAGCGATCTATTACTAACAAAAGAACAAATGGGAAAAATTCCAATACTTCTGCAACTCTTGAACAGCTTTGGGTCCATTCAGACACTCATAACTACAAGTTGGAAAAGAAAACTTTGGATCAACACTGCCTATCACATTGCAAGCAACCCCTCCAGCACCAAGGATCTCCCATGCCGACTTTAGACCTTTCTTTCTCATACAGTCAGAAGCCTCTATGTCACAGCACCTGCTTGCAACATGGGTATATCTCCATTCCTCACTTGATAGCAAAAGATAACCAAGTAAGTTCCTGTTGCCAGTGAATTTATGTCAGAGATATGGCCAGAACATAAAAATTACCAACAAAATGATTAGATGTGCAAGGAACTTGGTCATCAGGGAAATATGCATCTGGAGATAGAGCATTAAGAAGTCTAAAATATGTCATGGCATAAATCTAGCACAGACGATAAGCAGATATCAGAATGGTTCAGAATCAAGTATGATATGAATATGTCTTAACAAAATTGAAGGCACTACTGAAGTAGACAAGACGAAAAATAGTAAAGTCTTGCACAACATCGGCTAAGTGCTGGTACTATGATAAGTAAATCAAGTTCAAAAGTGATGCAAAAATTAGCTGACTGACAAAATAGATCTAGATTTGCAGCAACAATATACAACCTTAAGACACCAAATTCGGTAGCATGTCTTAGATATTAATAAATAATTCCTGTAATATCTTAAACTTACCGTATCAGATTACTATTAGGGTATACATGAAGAATTTTTCTGAGGTGGATGATTCCACTTTTAAATCCAAGCCAGGATTCAGATCCATTTTTAACCTGCAAAAGGCAAAGACACGATAATCTCCACAAAAATGTACATCGCATAAACTACTACAAAACCCAGTTTACCAAAGATGTTTTTAAGGTCTAATACTAAAAAAAAATTATTTACCAATTTATTAAGTGCTACTAAATAGTGCATCCCAGTGATTTCTTCAGGAGAGGCAAGACAGTTCCGACTGCTTGCCACAACAGATTCAAGGCGATTACTGTGATCAAGAGCATGGATGGCAGACACTATGAAGCTCATTTTTGAACTCTGAAATAGTTCCTTAGGCATTTTCAGAATGTTATTAATTGCTGAATCCACTCCAGAGATGTGGTAAATCAATCGACAGATAAAACTAACAGATGCAGCTGCAGATGCTCGTTCCATGGTAGAAACACTTGAAGCCAGTTTTCTAGCCGTAGAGAGGGCCAGGTCATGTTTACCAAGTTGCCACAAAGAGAAAGCATATATTTGCAAACCTTCTTTATCAAGCATACCTGCAAGAGATAATATACAAAGAAATTGTACGAAAGTATCTAATAATCTAAAATACTCAGATCCTGAAGTCAACTCTACAATCTTTACCGCGTTTTAGTTTAATGAGTCACAGCATTTTTTTTTTCCTTTTGTTTTAACTTAGATGCACTTGATTCAGATGAGGAAAGCAGAATTTTACAATTAAGATTTGAGGTAAAACATCTGCAAAGAAATAAGCAGAAGTAATACCTTCGTTCTCCAAATTTTCACATTCACACACAGCATCTGATGCATTCCCTGCCTGCACCAAACAACATCATGTGTAAATGACTGTGAAGATGGTAAAACATACTTTCATGTTCTTAATATTCAAGTGGAAAAGGGGGAACAAGAAGTATGCATCTTTACTTATCTTAAAAAAAACAAAAAAAGAAACCCAAAGAAAGGCCTCTAATATGTTTACCCTACTAAGTGATCTGGCCAAATTAATGGATATATCTTGGAAATGAGAATTTGGAACATCGCCTTCAGAAGAGTTAATTGCACAGCGTGCTAGTCTATAAGAAGCAACAGCAGTTTGATAGTCAAATCGTGCCTCACAAACAAGCCCATACATATTATGGGATTCGGAATATTGAGGAGCACGCTGTATTGCCTGCTGGATGGCTCCAAAAACCTGTGACATTGAGGAGAACTTTTAAGCATTAAATTAATTATCTTTAAAGCATAGCCAATTAATTCTGTTCTTGCTTCACAAGAGGAAGAAGAAATTTTATTTTTCTTGCAGATTGGCTGATTCTTTCCTTATTACTAATAAGTGGTCATACCTGTGGAGATGAAAGGTGCCCAGAGGGCTTAGCAAGCCTAGCAAGACCAATTTGGAACTCCGCAAGCTGCAAGAATCAAAGCTTTCAATACAGGTGTAAAAATGACCATCAGTTAAAACTATAGTTGAAAAGACAACAGTCAAATGCTGCTACTACAATCTATCAGATTTCAAAGCAAAGATTAGAAGTTCACATGAAATTTTAGGGAAGACTAAGGAAAATTGTCAAACCCTTCCACCCCCAGCATAACCAATTAACTGTTTAACACGGGGATAGATCACCATGCCCATGGAATTATTTGAACTTTTGCTTATCATCAATACATCTAATTAATTCCTCTTTGATTAATTAAGGGCAATTCCATCACACAAAATACATCGGAAGAGCATCAATTTAGATAAAGAACTAACTGGTAATATCTGGACAGCTCTTAAACAGCTCTCAAAAGCTTCTTCAAGTGAGGTTTCCCTGCAGGATGAACTTATATCAAATGTCAATAAGGCTGTGAGATACCCAACCAAATATAAAATCACCTATTTATGCACTGCAATAAAATTGAAAGTTTACCTAGCATGAACATCAGCTGACATGCCTGCCCATGGTAATGCAAGTGAAGGATCTATACTTCTGGCAGAATCAAATGCTTGCCTTGCTAACTTCTTCTCGCCCACTTCTCTATATAACTGCAAAACACCAAAATGAGCATTACCAATTCAAACATTTGTATCAATTAATTGATTAACTTTCCCTGAGCAGGGAGCAAGAAATTGAGACCGAGTTAACCAATGGTAAGATGTGACATCTGCCTTGAGCAGCAAGAACCCCCTCTCAAGTTCAGCCCATAAGTATAAGAAAGCTACCCAAAAACCATGTACAAGTTTGTTGCATGTTAGACATGTCCAAACAATTTTGGAGTGCGTAGAATTGCTCTCCCACCTCCAAACACAAACAGACAAAATCATTTCTCTAATTAAGCAACGTAAGCAATGTAAGCAAATGAAGGCTCAAGTTGAGGATCTAAGATATAGGCTTAAGTATAGCATGAGCTAATTTTTCCTATACAATAAATCAACTCCATAATGGCACCAATCTGGGACGTACTTAAATATGGAGTTAATTGAGGTATTGCACATAATGTGACATTCTTCCAGAATTAAATCAAGACCACACATTAACAAGTCTGTTAATAACTACTAAGTCACATTTAAGATTTCACACATGCAATTTTGAGAAATTAACAGCAAAGGAAGAAAAAGAAAGAACTAAAAAATTGCAAATAAACAAGGTTAAAATTGTCATAGGACAGTACCTTCCCAAGGTACGCCCAAGCAACTGCTAAAGACACATCCAATTGCAATCCCCTGATGAAAGCATGCTGTTTTAATGCATTACAATTAGATAAACATCCCAATGCTACCCAAAAATCATAGTTGTCACCCTCGAGTAACAAAGCCCCTAAAGCCATCTTCTCCGCCACATGCCTGAAAAAGGACCACAAGTAAGGTAGCAAATCTATGGTGACATTTAAATAATAAAACAAAAGGAAAATGAACCAAGATCTTACCAAGCACTTTGGTAATGTCCATAACTTTCATTTAAAGAGTAAATGAGATCTGAAGTTATTGCAATGTCAATATAGATACTAGCTTGCCATGGGGCCAGGTACAAAGCCCGTTGATACAAACTTTTAGCAGATATGGCAGCCATAAGGCGGGTCCTCTTCCAGGAAAGGATGGAAGCATTGAAAGTTTTCTCATCAACTTCTATATTCTGTCTCTCCCCCACCCATGGGTAACATTTTGCATATGTAAGCTACTCAAAAGTGAAGCACAAAAAACGAGTAAAAAATTAGTCATAATCACATGCAACCTTTGTGCTTTATATAAAAAAATTTAAGGATATGAACATTAAGAAATAAATGAAAGAAGTATGAATAGCTTTCTGGATAAAAAAAATGAAACCACCAAAAGAAATTGAGTAGCATATACATACGACATGTAAATAAAAAATAAAAACAGAGCAAACTACTTGGTAGTTAAATCAACTCAACTGATATAGTTACATTAGGAAAAGGTGCATATAACTAATGGGTGCCATTGTCTGGTATATAAGATCAAACTAAATCTCTCCAATTACCACCTATGTCAAATCGGCATTGGAGGCCCAAAATTATCAATAAGCATACCTGAATATCACCATGCAACTTCCATATACATGACATATGTCCAGCTACATTAGTATTAGCTTTTGCTACTTTACATGCATCCTGCAATCACTTGAAACATGAGCAATAAATACTTGCCAATAAAAAAAGAAAGGCAGCTGATAATTTCAAAATGCAAAATGACTGACCTCTAGCAGTGAAGCTCCCCACTTAAATGCACCTAAATTAATACATTCTTTTGCCAAACCAAGCAGTCCAGCAGCGAGCCCGTAGTTTGCAGACACATTTTGAGGTGAAATCTTAAGAGCTAGCTGAAACTGCTCAATTCCCTTAATGTCAAAAGACCTCATTGTCAATTTGTATATTCATGTCTCTATAAATATGAGATAGGCACAAACGAAGAAGATCAATGTAATTATCTGCAATGTGTAACTTTATAATATTGCCCAGAGTGCTTCATATTAACTAAACTGGATTAATGGATTCAAATTTCATATGATATTTGTCCCACCAATATTTATGGTGCTTCATCTAGTAATCAATACATCTCATGCTAGTTTCTGAAACACAGATTTCAAATTTTCAGTTGCTGTGGTTCAATCTCTGAATATAATAGCATACTATTATCATAAACAATTAGATTCTGGCACATAAGATGGAAAAAGGAACTCCTATAAAACAGATTCCCTTCTGTTAAGCAGGGATGAATACTAGCATTAAGTCTTTTGGCTAGGATGACACCAATTAGGTATACTTCTCAAAACATATCATGATTAATTCATTTCTATATTGCCAATTTCCTACACAAACAGCAGGCATTCCATTAAGAAGACTGTAATTTTTTTGCCTAGTCAGAGCTTATGATCCCCAGGTCAAGAAAAATAACTCAAGTGAACTACCAATGCACAGAAATTTAACTACCAAAACCTCACCTTTCTAAAGGAACCAATCATCAAAAAGATGTTTCCACTTTCAAGCAGGGCAAAGATACTTGAATCATCCAACTCGATGGCTCGTCCATAGGACTATTGAAACACCATAAGCAAACAATGCATAGAGAATTTTAAGCTTAGGCACTTTATACATATGAAAAGAGCTATTGGAAGATGGACGGGGCAAAGCTAATAACGAGAAAACAAAACACATAGAAAAAAAAAAAATCACCTTAATAGCAGCAGTAAACATGCCAAGTCGATGATAAGCAAGACCGAGAGCCTAGTAAAGAAAGATAAAGGAAATATAAGAATAGAGAAAAAACTGGGTGCCAAAGAAAGTTTTTGAGTAAAACATTAAAGAAAGTGAAACTTACTTCCCACAGATGAGGAGAGGTAGGATAACCCCGTATAGCATGTTGAAGACTCTGTACAGCTTCTGACCATTGGTTGTGATGTAATTGCAGATAACCTAATTGGCGAAATGCCCAGAAAGCCCTCGGAGACTTGTCGGAAGCCTCCCTGCAGACACCTAATTCCAAGCTCTCCTTTCCTCCCTGCTCCAACAATTCACATAAAGCTTCCTGTTTTATTCATTTCTTTGTTGGTCAATAAACCCATTGAACATAATGCATGACTTCACTTAAGGGGAAAGAAAAAAGAAAGAACTGGATTATAATTTATATTACCCCAGAATCAGAATCATCTGGATTGAGAGAGACGGCTCTTTGATAACACTTGAGAGCTCTCTGGGTATCAACAGAAACTCTGGCGTAATAATGTCCTAAATACCTGAAAGCAACTGCATTTCGGGGGCTCAATTTGGCTGCTTTTACAAAATGTTCAGTGGCTTTTTCCTTGGATTCTGACTTCTCCCACAAACACAACCCCTGCATAGACGAGAAAATTATCGAACTGCATTGATTCTTCATTGAAATTAAGAAAGAATTTCACGCAAACATCGAAAAGCAAAAATTACGAGATCCAAATGAAGAGAAGGGTCATCAGGATTAGCGTCTAAAGATTCCTCCATTTGCCTTAAAACTTGTTCTTTTTCTTCGTCCTGAAACAAACAAAACCCATCATCATTCACAGATAAGCTCACAGTACAAAGCATTCAATTTTCGAAAATCAAAGTAGACTACCGTTTTATTCATCTGTGAACTTAAACCCTAAACACTCTTCAGTTCTGTAATGGTTAGTAGTATCAATTTGTTTTCTTTCCTACGTTACGTATACCCAAATCTCTCTCTGATCTAGTGATGTTGCCACGTCTTCTCCAGTCCTCTGTTTTGCTTTGGACCAGGGGAATTCACATATTCATATTCCCAGACTTCAGAAAAATTACCGAAGGTGACCCCTCCTCCACTCTGCTTCTGCAATTCCAAATGCTGTTTTAGTTCAGTTTAAGGAAAAAAATTTACTGAAAATAAAAAAAATGATGTATTTTTTGTGTCTGGTCAAAGAGTATATTGATAAACATTGTTACTGAGGTATTTGTTAGTTATTTGAATATATTTGGTGTAAATGGTTGGGAGAGAAAATGGATATTAAAATTTGGAGAACAAATTTACAATGTAGTTCGATCACCTTCACCTACTGTTTTTATGTGTAGTCAAAACTACAGTTTTAATTTTTCTATAATTTTAAGAAAGAGAAAAAACAGTTTCAAAATTAATAATTTCGATCCCATTTAATTTTACTTAATGATCGAAATTGCACAATTTTTATTTTTTCAGCTTTCCAGAAACAAAATAGTGCGCATTTAGGTCGGTAATAAAACAACATTTTACAATTTATTAGTGTAAAGTCACGTGTCTATATTTAAATACGATCATTATATTTGAACTTTTATAAATCAACGAATCAATTAAAAGACAATATAATTGAAAATAATTATTATTACAAAATATGTGAATTAGTATTTACCAAAAATTTGATATTCATCAATTGAATTATAATTATAATACGAAACGTTGATAAATCAAATATTTCATATTTTAACAAAAAATGATGTCTTTTTTAAATTTTGAAATTTCAACCACCATATTACTTTCAATTATGTAAGTTCATTCTTATATATAACTAATAATAACAAATAATTGAGAGGAATATAATTGTAAAAATTTATAATGGTAAACCATATACATGATGTATAATTATCCATCTACTAACATGTACAGTAGGATGAAAGAAATATATATCTATAACAACTAGTCCCTTCACAACTCTAAGGCTATCCTCCTTCTAAAAATGGCTGTTTATTGACAAAAAATCAACAGGTTTGCTTAATCTAAGTAATATACATAAATGCAGGTAAAAACCCTATAATCTCCAAGCAGCTCCTGATAAGTATACAATGATTAATTATAACTAATGAACATTAAAATTTTGGTAAATACTGGTTCACTTATTTTGAAATAATAATCATATCCAATCATATTATTATTTAATTGTTTCATTGATTTACAAAGTATAAATATAATGGTCACATTTAAGTGTGGACATGCGACTCTAAGTTAATAAATTATACCAAATATTACATTATTATCAACCCATTTGGGCTTTTTTTTTTTTTTGCCTTAAAAATCTGAACAGTTTCGATCATTAAGCAAACCTAAATGTGACCAAACTGCTAATTAATGTGTGATCGAAACTATATCGCAAATTTATTCCCAAAATCTCAATATCCATTTTCTATTTCAACCATCTACACCAAATACATTCAAACAATCAACACACACCTCAATAACAATTTTTATTACTATAATCTTTAAGTACACACAAATAACATCATTTTTTTCATTTTCAACAAATTTTCTTCCTTTGTTTTTCAAAATGTAATCACCCACCTGTTTGTACATTAATGGTTGATTGATTTCTTTTAAGTGAAATGGAATGGAAAATTGAGTTTGTAGCAGAAAAACCAAAAAATAAGTCTGTCTGTTAAGGTAAGATGGAAGAAATAAAGAAGAAGATCGAAGAAACGAGAGAAAGAAGCAAGAAACAGGAAAAGAAGAAGAATTCGCTATAATTAATTTTTAATACTAGATATTTGTTTGTTTATTTATATATTGCTAAAAATAGAAAGAATGGAAACATCAACAAAGAAATGATATTGCAACAGATTGCCAACCGTTACTGGTCTTGGTCTCTGTCTATGCCATACATATATAAATATATCTATCATCCGCAGAACCCACCAAAATTCAATTTAACATATATGAAATGCTTGAAAAAAAACAAACGAACAAATTTATCATTCATTTACACTCGCAAAGGAAAAGGACAAGGGACAAAAAATAAAAAGCATTTATTATCCATGAAAACAAATTAATTTGAGTTATTGATGGAGTTGAACGATCGAGGAGATTGCTGCTTCTTTCTATTTGGTAGCCTGTGCGATTATACAGCTCACTAAACTGGCCTGCTCTTTGGCAATCTCCACGAGTGAATCCTGCATATATAATTTTAACCATCAAGTACTTACTTATTAATCAAAGGAAACCAGAATTAATAAATGTGCAATTGAGCATTATTATTATTATTATTAAAATTCTGAAGAACCAAACCTACCTGTGCGTCTATCAATCGTCCAACTGCTCTCTTGCTTGATTCCTGGAGTTCACCCGCCAGCAGAAGCTCATCCAATATGTAAAAAGCCTGCTAATTCCAAGCTTTTTGTCAGAATCATCAGCCCCAATTAAGCTTAATTTTCTCCTTTTCCCATCCAATCAACATACCGTTTAGTTTTCTTTTTTCTTAATTCACTCGTCATCAGCTATCAGAATTTAAATCAAGAAAATTCAAAATCAATCAGACATGAGGAAGATACCTTGTGAAAATTGAAAATCAAGTCCAGCTCACAGACCTAATCGACAAGACAGCAAAAAGCTAATAAAACAAATTCTAAGGGATTACAAAAAGCCAAACTTTACATTATTACTTTTGGTCAAGCCTAGCTTAATTAGCAAACTTACACTGCCAAAATAGCGATCCAATATCTCGACATAGTGGTGAATTATGTCGAGAATCTCTAGTTCATTGTCATCTGGGTCAATGCACATACAGAAATAGAGCCCGGCATATCTATCCAAACAGAAGTGTATGTCAAAAATAAAAAAATTACATAAATATTATTTAATTTTTTGGGTCTAACACATTAATTAGCCAATGTATTTAATTTATATTTATGGAGAGAGTTGAACAAAATCAATAAAAAAATGTTTTTGTTTTTGATACCTTTTATAAACAACTTTAAACCCCCTCCATTCCACAAAGTTGCAAAGCTTCGGCCCCCGAGTGAGAATTATGGCACTAAGTTCTCGAATTACCTTAAAAAATATCACAGCACAAAAAGACATTTAAACCACATAAGAATCCATCACTATCAGTAATCTAAATCATCATAAATCACTTTGTTATACTTTTCAAGCAGTATGCACTGAACTGAATTACTATCAAACACATCACCAGTTGGACTAGGACAGAAATCAATAATCAATAAAGAGCAAAAAGGTGAAATACATGTGTGTGTGTGTAAATATATATATATATATATATATAGAAGTTTTCCCATAATAAAATTGAAGATATATATATACCTTAGTTCTATCCTTCTGAGAATGAGGTGAATACCATTTGGTCAGTCTCACTTTCCCTTGTCGACTAACCAGAATCACAAAGTGAATCTGGGAAAAATGCAGAAAACAATATATCAGTAATAACAAGCAGAAATTCTCCAACACACACATGCCTTTCTATGCTTCCAGAAATGGTAACTAAGTAGAAGATTAAGAATCAATTGCTCTTCGTAACAGCTTTGAAAGAAAATTTCTTTAATTTTTCTTTGTGTACGAGTTGAAGCGACTTGGGCCTGTGAAAACCTTTTAAATAAAAAGAAAAGAATTGCCTACTGAAACATTTTCTATTACCAATCTATTTTTTGAAATTGCTGATGTCAAATTTCCAACTTTTTAAATTGGTAGTGTGTGTGTGTGTGTGAGAAAATTAAAACAGTCACTACAAAGTCTACTGAATAAGAAAGCTGCCAGAAAATTAAAAAAGAAATCACCACGCCACCGGCCAGAATCAGATTCAATGCTGAAGAAGCAGAGCCATGAAAACAGAAGAGGATGAATCTGAAAGCATACCATTGGTGACAAAATGGGCAATTGGTTGAATTTCTCTTCTTTCTCTGTAATTATGAATTATGAAAATATGTCCACGGCTGAAAACTTTGATTTCGCATACGGCCATATCTATTGCTAGTTTGTTTGAAATGGAGCGAGTCCTCGGTAGAAAAAATTTTGATGAATTTTACTGGGCTAAAATACCAAGACACAGAAGATTTTATATGTTGCACTTAATTCAGCCCAGTCCACATGGAAGGAGACTGCATTTGTCTTTCCACAGCCAGTCTCTGCGTTTTTGTTAATTTTACAAGGATTTTACTTGGTTCATCTGTAAGACTATAATTGATAGGTCTCTTATAACTATTAAAATACCAAAATTCATCTGCAAATTTTGTTTTTCTACAACCAAATGAATAATGGTGATATAACATTACATACCAAGTTTTTATATAGCTGAAAGCCAACAAAATGATTTGTAATCAATTTCAATAAATTAAAAGAGAAAAACAAACTCTAAAAGCCTGTACTGTACAAGCTACACAAAAGTAACACTGTTTGATGATAATGACATTGCACGAAACATTCTCCATCTTCTTTCTACGAACTCCAACGCATCTTAACATACTCCCCTTATCTTGTAAAAAGAAAAAACAGATGTGTTACTTATAATTATGACTTCTGGTTATCTTCCTTTGGCTAAATCTCCATCGATAACAAACCGAAAAGTTGAACTTTGCGGTAGCCAGTTGATGCATTTTTCATGTCTTCCCTTAATGCATTTTCTGATAGTTTTCTGCTGTGATTCTGATAGACATCCGGTTATTAACTCAAACAGTGCTGGGACATCTAGTGACATATCCTTTGCAAAGTAGTAAAGAATTTTAGGTAGGAAAATCTTCGATTCCTTGTGGTTGTAGACACTGGCTTGAATGAACTCTTCTTTAGCAAGTTTGAGATCATGAAAGATAGTCTTGGAAGTGTACACTCGAACCTAATTCGTTAAGAGGTTTTACCTCTAATCAGATTAGTAAATACCAAGTAAAGACTTATAAATCAATAATTTAAAGAGAAAATTCATACCGCTGGGTCAGAATATGCTCCAGAACAAAGTGCAAAATGAACAAGCGGCTCTGGATACTCTAAGGTATATGCATGTTTAATGCTGCCTGTCTTAAATTTTCTTCCCGGAGAAAACAGTGTTTGTAGCCACTGCATTTTTGTTGAGAAATGCATTATGAAACAAAACAGTTCAACAGATATGCCTTGTTAAATGTAGATCAGGTACAAAACTTATGGGACTTATAATCAACCACATAAACTAGCAACCATCCATGTGATATAAGCAAGACTTTGAAGTATAATGCGTACCGGTGCTGAATAGTGAGGCCGAATTCCTAAAATCAAGCTCTGTATGACATATGCATCTACACAATGTCCACCCACATTGTAAGCTGCCTGAAGATGCAGTAAAATGAAGAGTTACATCTCACTGAGTAAATTTCTGATGAATCAAACTGACAAAATATGCGACATTAGTAACCTTTAAAATGGAGGTACTCTTCACACGATTTCCAGTTCCATATGCTAAATATGCCTGCAAAGAAACATCCCATGAGCATATGCCATGGAATGGGGATTTGCCATAAGTCAGTTGTTAGCACATGATACTAGCATTTCACCTAAGAGATAAAATATTTCAGCACATATGTTTCTTTCACAAGGTATACTTGAGGGAGGTTAAGCTTCTGAAGTTCATACGTGCATCACCAAGGCATTGTGAATGTTGATCCAAAATGCAAGCTTCTCTTCACGTTTCATCTTTCTTGGGTCAACCTTCTCAAGGCTTCTAACCAATGACCTACACAGCTTTAAAACAAAAGAGAAGATTAAAAATTTATTGTAACTATGTCTCTACCATAACAAAGTTTAGAAACTCATTCGGTATATTGCATACTTGAATGATAAGATCAGAAGAACAACAAAGTTTTTATACATATTTCTTAGATATTCTAGTCAATCTGCCAATTAAACTATATGATAGTCAGGCGCCCATCAACCCACCTGAAATTTTGTAGCATTACTGAGGCATAATTGAAACTATCATCATCTAGATATATCTTCAGTACTTCTATCATTGCAGTTTGTGCTCCCTTTCCTCCTTGATCATGCACAGAAACATCCTCAAAGCAATGCGGACTCCAACTATCACAAGGATTCTTAGAAGAAAATATACTTGAGGAGGACAAGGAAGAGGTGGGAGAATTTGAAAGGCCTGCGTGGCCCTGAGGGGCATTTGCAAGCTTGCCGTATATAGAAGTTATGCATCTGACAATATCTTCAGAGAGTTTATCTGGCGTATTAAGGTTGTTGTCCTTACAAGAAGCACCAAGGTGATCAGCAAGGCTGCGATGGCCAGAACCACGAAATTTCTGGTCCTGCAAATGCCGACAATGTGCAAAATGGTAACTTACCCCTCTCAGATGAATTCAAGCCTCTGCAGAGAGGGCAGAATGCATATTTACCTTTGTAGATGCTACTTTTAAACAGGCAGCAGAGTTGTCATTATCTGAAATGGGCAAATCATGTGCAGGCGAAGCTTGATCATGATTGAAGAAACCAACTTTCTGGATTTTTGGCTCCAATTTGCAATAAGATTCATTTGGTACAATTGGTTTTGGCGACCCGGTCTTGTATTCTAAATGGTTCCTAGTAATACTTGATAAAGTTTGTAAATGCTCTTCAAAAGCTGTCCGATAGAGTGAAAGAAGATATCGTTCCAAATGCAAAATTTCAGCTTCAAGTGTAGCGATCTCCATCCTCAACTCCGCAGAAGACTGCATCCAGAGCTAAAAGATCAAATTACACAGTAGAAAGGAAAAAAAAATAGAAGAAGAAAAGAAACTGAATCAATTGTGTTTGAACTTGATCCTCAAATTGTAGTAAACTATTTCCTACCATGCATAATAGTAAAGATTTTGGTCTAAATGGCATTAAACATTTAGACCTTACTCATGCATAAAAAGTTTGAGCGTATCAATTTATTTCTTATAGTTGACAACAGAGAAGGGTTAGATAAATGAACCTTTGGTGCTGTAGTGTCGTGGTAAGGAATTGATATGATGGACTGAAAATCGGCAGCCTTCTCAGAGTCCAAACATAGGGAAGATTGGTGATGCAATGTCCTCTCCAATTGTACAATCTGTGTCAAAACATAAAGATGAATAATGCTATGAACTTGGGGATCTTATGTCTAACCTTAGCTATATATTTGGAAATTAAGGCCAAGAAAAATATTGAGTGAAAGTTGGAAACGTAGTGTTTTGATCAATTGTTTGTGAAATTTTGATGAAATGATATGCTGACGTACTATATGATCAGTCGATGGAATTTCTATAACTGGTTATAGACAAAAATGCAGGGAACTTACAGGATTTGAATGGGAAGACAATCTAGGTGAAATATTGAGTATATTTTGTTGCAAGCCACTTTCATTTTCAGAAGCACTGTAATAAACCCAGTACAACATTAATGTATACAGTTGCTTGCATAATTTCGAAGTAATAATAAATTGGGAAAGTTTTTCATCTTCAGAAACATACCTTAAGGAACTCGGGTGTGGAGGAGAAGGACAGGAAGAAGATGAAGAATGGCAATTTAAAGCCAGCATATTCATCTTTTGGTCGGTTAGTTTCATTGAAATTTCTAAAAATCTGAGAGATCACAATCAACAGTAACAGTGGAACAGTTTAAAAAGGCAACAAAAACAAAAGAAGAATGGAAGAAAGGAAAAAAAGTGCAAAATGATATCACATCTTAGACTAGGAAAGCAAAAAGTGGAAGCAAACAGCAGCAGAATTACCTTAGTCAAATGCCATAGGCATAGATTTTTCACACCCAAATTAAACCACCTGCATTTTTGAAGGACAAGATTCAAGTCTCTGCGCATTATGTCGTCATCTGATAAAACGAATTGTAGACAACAAGTCAAGAAGCTAACGTTACCAGTTAGTTAGACTGAGATATGTGTAGTCACACAAAAGCCACACACAATCAAACAAAAAAAAGATCAACAAAACCTCCAAAGTATAAACTAATTAATGATGAAGTGGGTATAAACATTTTTTTCCTGGAAAACAGAAGGGGACCCAGAAAAAAAAATGAGATTATTGATTCGGGCATTGAAGAACACAATATCTATTCAGTAGGGACAACCGACCAAGAAGAGTTGAATGGAGCATTAAAAACAGCAATTATGAGTCATATGAGGTGATGAGCTAGCGCATCTGTTACTGTCTACTAAAATATCATTCATCACAAATAATATTAAATAACATAATATTCTCATTAGATTAGGTAGAGGAAAGTAAACAGTTATGATTATGACTCTGTTAAAAAGGAAGCAGCTTTCTTTGTTTTTTTTTTTGGTTATGTTTCTTTTTCTTATAAAGTTTTCTTTCCGCATGCAATCTCACCACAGAGATCACATCACATACCGCATTAGTTGGCCAAAGATCTCATTATTTTTAATCGTTCGTTTTTGTGAAATGCAAATGGTAATAAAAGCAGAAGCAGAAAGTTTAGTTTACTTTAATAACTATGGATTAGTTGTCCAATGTATTGAAGTTGGAAAAAGAAATAAACATATAATGAAAGAAAAAAGAATGAATATAAATACAGAGGATTAGCTGGGCCAATAAATGCTGCTGTTGGGGGAACTGTGGTAA
Source organism: Azadirachta indica (assembly GCA_022749755.1). NCBI lineage: Eukaryota > Viridiplantae > Streptophyta > Magnoliopsida > Sapindales > Meliaceae > Azadirachta > Azadirachta indica. The sequence continues at coordinate 2,132,761 of CM040449.1, forward strand.
CTTCAGAACCAGATCCGATGGCATTTAATTCTTCAATTCTTCCCAATCTCACCAGGATTTCAGTAGCAAGAACTCACTCTCAGAAAGCCCTAAAAAATACTAAAAACAGCATAGCTATCTATGCGTGTGCATGAATAATGAAACCCATGTGAACAACTACGGCAAGAATTACCCAAATAGATTCTAGTTTTACAGAAAACAAAAATAAATAAATAAACAAATTGCAACTTGGGACTGATTAATCTCCCTTTGTTTTTTTTTTTTTTTTTACTTTTATTGATATTAGGATTAGATTAGATTAAAAATTTGCTTTGGCCTTTTCGAGGCGTTCACTTCCCTTGATCTTGTTGCTCTTTCTATGGGAAGGAAAAGGAAAAAGTTGCATGGTGCAAGCAATTAAATTAATGATAATGATGGCATTGGGCATAGGCTTTGCTTGGCTAATCGGGTAATTGGATTGGAGCTCCAAAAGGTGGAAAGTCTTTCTCAATGGGCCTACGTAATTATAGCTAGTTGTCCCACCACTTCAAAATTAATACCATTCATTAACCTAAAAATATCAAATATATACATACATATATATATTTATATATATATATATGTAGAGAGAGAGAGAGAGAGCGCAATTTCAGGCTTCTTTGTTACTAAAAATAATTATTTTATTAAAGCCAGTATGCATTAGTGATCCAGTATAAGATGGTTATGTTATGTTATGTCTACAAAACATTGTACGTACGACGCACGGTTGGAGTCAACATCATTGCGTGCTCATTAACTTAATACTAATTACATGAGCCAGGCTCAAGACCAAGAAAAAGTTTCAGAAATTTGGATTTATGAATTTTGTGTCAATTGGGTCCACAAGTTGGACTCTCCATTTTATTGAAGGTACAAAGCCCATTATTAATTGTGGGCTTTGAAGATTTATTTCATAAATTAATAAATGCACCCAAAGCATTGCACTGCGAAAAAAACATCCACTCTCGCCCTTCAAGTTCTTCTTCTAAGGTGTTTTATATTAAGGATATTGGATGAAATCAATCAATCATTTTTTAAATCTATAAATTTAAAAAATTAAAAAATTAATAAAAATACACAAACAATAACAATATAAATGAGTGAATGAATGACAAAAACTAAAATTTGTAACACAAAAAACTTCCCAATATCGGTATTAATTGGGCAGCCGTAAATGCCTATTTTCTCAAGGTTATTGGAAGCAATTAATTAATCCAAAAAAAAAAAAAAAAGGAAAGCAAGTGACAACGAGTGGTGCTTTGTCAAACCACACACACACACACACACACACACATATATATATAAGGAATGAATTGAATTAATTGAAGCAGTACTACTTGTCACTGAGACTAAAAACCCCTTTCTCTCATCTAACCATATCTTGCTTTTATTTCTCAATCACATCCAATTACTAATCACATTATTATTTGTTTGATGCATATATGCTTATAGTTATATATATCACTTGGTATACAATATATACATATATGGCCAGGCAGTCCATTTCAACTGTAATATATATATATATATATACACACACGCGCGGTTGGAAAAGAAAAGGTGGAGCCTGCCCATCTGTTGGATAGATAGATAGGCCGCTCGTGTGCATGTCCATATATGTCTGGTCCAATCTAATCTAATCTTATCCACCTTACCCTCATATATATTTAATTTATTAATCTGCAGTTGCACAAATATTGGTCATCAGTAAATGTAAGGCAATTTCATCACCTTTAATTTCACGATCTCACAATTATTATATATATATATATATATATACACACACACATACATAATCATGAATCATTCATTCAGTCAACGGTCAACTAGTCACGTTGCCATCTACCATGCATGCACTGGTTAATTATTCTTTTGCATTTGTTTTTGAGGAAGAAGCCAATCGAGAAATTCCAATTAATTCTTAGCTAGTGTTCCACCTTACACGAGTACATATATCTCAACTAATTAATTAAAAGTCCTTGTATTATTTTCAAAAATATACATATACATACATATACATAGAGCTAGCCAGCCTACAAAATTTATGTGCACGATTCTGTAACTGTACACCCACACCACATACCTAGCTAGCTTGTAATTTGTTCATTTATATATATAGCCAAAACAACAGTCAACCCAAGTGCTGATACATCATAATCTTTGGACCATATATAGATTTACTAAGCATATATCCCCACTTGGATATTATTTTCATTTCTTATGTTATATACATACATATATATTTTCCATGCATACTAATTAATTTTCTTACGCCAGAAATGCCATTTTCTTGGATATATATATATATATATATTCTAAAGTAAGTGTTTACATATTTATACATGTTTATATAATGTATATATATAAAAGAAAGGAAAACTTTTTTATTAATTATCTAAAAATAGTATTGCTAGCTACTTTATATATATGGGATAGAATTAGTAACTCATTTTTTTTACACAAAATTTTACATCAATTTTAAATCGTTAAATATAAGCATATTTAACAGTTGAAATTACATCTGACACTACTCCTATATATATATATATATATATAACTGTTGCATGCAGTAAGGTGAGAAATATTATTCTCACATAAAACTGAATATTAATCTTTTTTTTTTTAAATTTTGAATAAAAACGAGAAATCTCACCAGTAAAATATCAAATTTTTATCTTTTATTATTATTCGAATTCAAGATAACGTAAAAGTGTCGAGTATGTTCCAAATCACCTGAGATATCGCGCAGGGGACAAAATTGAGGATTAATCTAATTAGCTTAGCTATTATGAGAATCAATTAATCCCTGATCATCAGATTTTGCGGCATGTAACATTAACTCTTGCTAGCTTCAAAAACTGCTTTTATATATGGCTTAATTACTATGTGTTAATCTACATAAGTCCCTGCCATATATATGTACATATATCGATCGATCAGCTCAGCTGGAAATCATGCATTCTCCTTTACAGCTAGCTGATTCAATTTTTCCCTTTTTTTCCTTTTTGGTATATATATGTATTCATTTTCTTTCCTTTTACTAATTACATAATCAATTTTTCCCTTTTTTTTTTTCCTTTTGGTGTGTGTATATATATATATATAATCGTAATTATTGGAAATTAATAATATATAAATTCAAAGGTTAAAAACTACGAAATATATATAATATTCTCAACCACGAAATGAAATTGTATTAATTAATACAGTACGTGAACTACGTATACCGTACGATGGATTAATTAATTTATACATGAATATGAACATGCAATATATATATATATATATATATATATAACGATCATGAGCATGATCATGATCTTAACAGAAAAATACTGAGCTCCTGTCCGGAACTCCCAACGGGATTAATCATATGAAACGACTCCGAATCAACCGATCCAATTACTCTTTCAAAACTTGCACGTAAATACATAAGATCGCTATCCTCAGACTTGGGAGCAACCGGCAAAACACCAGCTCCAACAGAAACAGACTGCATGAGTTTCAGCACAGCCGCATCACTAGCAGTCAACTGTCTTCTAATGGCAAACCCAACTTTCCTGCCGTTGCAGTACATGGACCAAACCGGAACATTGAACAGAGAACAAGAGTTTGATCTCTCTTTCTGTCGGTCACATTCTAGAGCGATTCGGAGCAGACCGTACTGCATCTCCCTGGCGAGATAAGCGGTGGGGACGGCGAATTCTAGGAGAAGGAGAGGAGAGCCTCGAGTGTCGTCTTGGAGGCAGAAGCTGACGCGGCCTTTTCGGTAGCCAAAGAAAGTGCCGGTTACGGTGGAAGCGTGGAGGGATTCGGCGTCGGTGGAGAGTGCATCTGAGGGGTGGAAGCCGCAGCAGGGTACCATGCATTCGACTAAAGAGCGAAATGAGCGGCGGAACCTGACCTCTCGTGCGCAGTCGACGGAAGTAGCAGTGTCTATAATATGGAGAGGGCCGCGTTGGCCTCCTAAGTCTATCATCATCTTCATGACGTTATGATTAATAAGGTACGCGGTGCTGCCAGCAGCTGCAGTTTTGAGTTGTAATTAGAACAGTGGCAGCAAGAAATTGAGAAATAGTAAGTGGAGGAGGAGGGGGAGGAGGAGGAGGAGGAGGAGGGATTTGTAAGGTAAGGGGAAGGGGAAGGAGGGAAAAAGCCTATAAATAAGGGAATCGGAGGGCACTGAGTGGAAAGGGAAAGTGATGACTGATGAATAATGATGATGAAGAAGCATTGAAATGAGTGTGGGCCGAGGAATCGTGGGCAATAATTCTGCCCACGAGGGTGTGCGGGGTCCATTATTTGGATGGACTTGTGGGAGCCGGGAGGGAGGTGGTGCGCGTGATTTTGATTTCTTGATTTTTGATTTTTCTTCATCATTAATACATATTCATATATTAATGATCATATATTCTATTATATTATATTATTTACTATAATAAATTTTTTAAATTATTTTTTATATGTTTAGAATTAATCTTTCTTACATCTTATAGTTAAGTTTGGTAACAAATAATTAATTAATTTTTATTAATTTCTTGTTAAATTATTGTCATTGCTTTTTATTAAAAAAAAAAAAGAAAATTTGAGAAAAACTCCTAGCCTTTACGTAAGATGTATCCTCCGAATTTAATGATTTGGTATAATATTGTAAATTTAATGATGTCTTTTGAAGGAAAGGAAATCATAGGTATGATATGAAGTTTATTAATTTGTTTCTGCAAACTTTGTCCACAAGTTTTTACTCCTTTTGTTTGTCGTAGACAGAGGTGACATTGTACATTATTAATATTAATTATTTATGAAATGAAATTTTTGCATGAAGATATTCATGATAACCTTCAAATTAATTCTCCCATTGTTTCCGGGTAATTATTTTCTAATATATTAATGTAAGGATATTGCGTTCAATCTCTGCAATCCCATGATTTATGTACATGTATATCATAATTAATAACATAAATAAAGATAGATGGAGTATACTTAGGTGTCCAAATCCTATATATATATGTATAGCAGTTATGGCTGGCTATATGTCTTTAGTCATATTTTTTATAGAAAGAAAAATAAAATAAATAAATAAATAAATAAGAATAGAAAGCAAATCCCATTGGGAGAGGGCATCCTTGCTTCAAATCATGTCAAAATACTTTTGGGTCCACTATTCATATTATAAATATTATTGATTAAGAGAACAAGGTTTTTGCACGCTTCACTACTGTCTTTTTCCCAATTTCTCAAATTATAGAATATAAAAATATAAAATACATATATTCATCAATCAAATCATCAATAATCCATGCCATGCAAAGCAATAATCCTTCCAGCTTTTTAATTCCCATCACCGCCTTTTTTTCTCAATAAGTTTATAATAAATAGAATTTTTCTCCAAAAGATGAAGCATCCATTAATTTAATTTAATTAGAAAAATATATAAAAACTAATTGATAGCAGCTAGCTATATTAAGTATATATATGTAATAAACAGGAAAATTAAAGGGAGTGGGGTTGGCAGATCATGATCAGATGATTTGCCAACACTGCCTACAGAAAATTAAATACATCGATCATTATGTTTTGTCGAGTAATCCCAGGAAGAAAACAAAATAATATATAGGATCTGATGGATCTGCATGCCCACATTTATGTACATGTATAGTGTGTGTTTGTGTGTGTGTATATATATATATATATATATATATTTTTTTTTTTTTCCTTTTCATTTGAATTTTATATAAAGGTAATGTTGCCTTCTGGTGGCCTGGTTTTTCATTTGAGTCGCTATCATTTCATGTCCCCCAATTCAATTATATATATCGTCGCAAGGCAAGGCAAGGCGATGCAAGGCAACGCTGTTTTAATTTCATGCCGTGGTTCAAACTAATATGGGTTAAAAATTGTAAGACAAAATTTGCCACTTAATTTAGATTTTAATTTAATTTGCATTTAATGGATATATAATTTACCTTTTCCGTTCCATTAAAGCTAGAGCATATATTCATCGATCTTAATTAATTACATTTCTAATCACTCTTTGATTAATTTTATACGACTAAAAAGCAAACCAATATATAAATTTAACCAGAATGCGTGTGTCGTCCTATGATTAGATTAACGGATGATGCATGCATATATATTGTGAGGTTCTATATGCTTTTAATTCTCTGAAACATATAGTTGAATTAAATAGTATTATTATAATTAACATGGGCTTGGAGTTGAAGATGTTTAAGATGAAGATAAGTTCCTGTTGAAATAATCAATAATCAATAATATATGATGGAAGACAGTTGAGATAGCACGTAATTAATCAATTAATTAATTGGAATGAATACTAACTGATGCAATCCATTAATTAAATTAAAATTAACAAATTGGAAAACACGTACTTGAGAATGACAAGTGTTTGTAATGTAATGTAGTTTGAAAGTAAGAGCAAAAATTATGGGTGGGAAGAGGGGACAAGAACAGTTTTGTGCTGTTAAAAGTTAAAGAGTATTTGAAACACATCATGTCGCGTAGTAAGATAGGAATTAACGAGTGGGAAACCTGTGGGGGTATTTGATTTGGCCTACATTATAAAATATAAAGTTTTCCCTTTTTTTTTTAATATTATATATATCAACTATCAATATTATATTAAAAATTTATCAAAAATCTTGATAGATTCGCATTTAATACTGTTTGAATATTTTCATATCTTTATGTGATGAGAAGAATTTATCCACACTTTAATACAGTGAACTCATATTTTAATAAATAATATGTTTTATAAATGAGAAATAATTTTATTGACTTTAGCCAGTAAAGTTCGAACGCTGAGCTTCAAATGGAGTCCAGCCCACTCGGGCAGAGCGGTTATTATTACTTATTTGTTTTTGTGATTTGCATCCAAAAATATGCAAATCACAGATCCGCATGGGGCTCTGCAAAAAGGTATAGTCCATTTAAGAAAGTTTTGATGGGCTATAACCCAATAAACCATCTTGGCCCAGTCATAGAAAATCTACATTATGTCAGTTACATACATTAGTCATAAATCATAGTCATGGTCATCGATGTTAATATTTCATTATTTAATTGATTCATAACACTCTCATTCCCATACATAATTATACATATATTTATAAAATAAAGGGATTTGAGGGTATTCTATTCCGTGAAGGCTTTAACGAAGGAAACAAAAGTTGAAGTCAGAGGAAGAGGAATGGATGAATTTGTAATAAATCATACATACTTTATAGATATGACCTTCGAAATTGCGAAGCTTCGACGGAAATGAAAGCAGAGTTTAGTTTAATTAACTTTGCCCGACTTTGTTTAACATTCATGCAACCGTTCTGCATGCAAGTTCATATCATCGATTCAACTAAATTTATTTACTTAATTATAAAAGATAAAGGATTCACGTTAATATACAATATTAATAATAAAAGTATTTTATATATATATATATATATTTTTTTTTTTTTGAGTAAGCCCTCAAATTGAATGCATATATATTTATAGCTTTGACTTCCGTAATTGACCAAGCACGATGTGCCACATTGCTAATAGAATATATATTATATTATTGATACTAATTATTAATTACCAGTACTACCGTATTTGATTTGATTTTTTTTATTTTTGGTGACTCATGCAGCAATAATTAATGATACATCTGCCTCAAATATATATATTGACTAATGACTACTACAACTGATATATTATGAATATTAATTAGTTAACTAATTAATTAATTAGTTGAGTGAAGAAAAATATTGCAAAAAGTTGAAGGACTAATTAAATAAAGTGAAATATATAGAGGTAGGCTTTTTTGAAATGCATAGATATATCGGAAGTAGACAGCCACAATGAAAATGGTTTGAATTAGAATCAAAATGGTTCCTGTATTTCAAATTCAACAAGAACGAACGTGTGTACATTATCTATCTATCGATCGCATATGTGTATGTATGTTGAAAGTCAAGCCAAGCCCACAGCAAATCCGTGATTGCAACTTGTGCAAGTGAAGGCGATAGACGACCGCAGTTCACAGAAGCTGCTGCACCTGCCACTGCCTGGTCAATATTATAAGGCAGCAAACCCAGTAAATCCTAAAAGTAAGAAGTTTGACAATTAACATTAATATTAATTAACTAATCATTAATTGCAAATTTAACAAACTTTTTTCTTGTACATAGAATATGTACGGATACGACAAGACAACGTAGTTAAATAAGTACTACATACTCATGTGTCTGAACTGATTACGTTCTTGATTATAAGATTTTCATTTTTCCAAATGTATTGTCTGTCAATTTCTTGATGAAAGCCAGCATATTATTACAACTACAGCTACAACTGCAACGTAATTTGCGCTATGCCTGCACCTGCTGGGCCGCCCTCCCACCACATCATTCTTTCATACTTTTCTACTTTTCACACCATTAATTAATTAATTCGTTAATTTTTTTCCCCGAAACCAATTAATTAATAAATTCACTTAAATCTGCATTTTGAAAATTACTAACACAGAATATCTCAACAATTTAAAACAAAGAATGTGTATAATTTGAAGGAAGCCGCAAGGAAAGAGAAATATATATATATATGTATATAGAACAATAAAATTAAGCACATGATCTCTTTCCGTTTCCGTTAATTAATTCTTTTATACATGTAATAAAAATATATATATATATATATAATGTTACAGATAAAAAAAACCAACAAAAATGAAATAATTTTCTTCATTTTTCTGATTTTTCTCTGGCTTAATTTCAGATATTAATAATAAATGAAAGAAGAAGAAATAATTTTTTTTTCAAAAAAAAAAAAAAGAAAAGGGACTACGATCTACAATTGTACATTCTAAAGAATGATTCCTTCGTAAATGGTAGCCAACCTGAGTCTAAAGGAACGAACAGCCGATTTAGCTCGTCTCGAAGTAAATCTTTGTAATTTTCTAACAGACGCAGATCTTGAAATTCCGATATTAGATGGTCCAGAATGAATCGTCTTGTTATTGTTAAAACTCTTATGAGAATCAGATGCAATTATAACCTCTGTTTCTGCATCTACTCCTCCTCCTCCTCCTTCTCTTCTTTCTGATAAACTAATCTTATCCTTGTGATGGTGATGATGACTTAGGGACAAAACAGGAGAAATCCGAGCTCTCTTTCGTCGACGAGATTCTTTTTTATTCCCATTTTGAAGCGCAACGCTGGCTTTCACAGCTAAAGCTGCCATATCGGATGCTGACAATTTGTATTGAAGCTTTGATGTTGGAAGAACGAAATAAATCTGATTTGGTTGAAGTTCTTCGTCTGAATCCAGAACCGGAATGTAATCCTCGAATAATAAATTATCGGAATTGCAGAGGAAGCAATACGGAGATGTTTCGCCCTGCAGAACTTGAGATACATAAACAGGAACCTTGTATTCAAGAAGATTTCCCCTCAGTGATATTATTTTTGCCGTCGTGGGTTTCCGAGATTCGTATTCCATCCTCTCTGAAGACATACAAGCACCCATTTTTCCTTCCAGTTTCAGAACTAAAATTAATTGATAATGAAGAACGACAAATTTTGTGAAAAACGGACAAATGTATATAAAGAAAAGAGGCCAAATTTCGGTTATGATGAATCAGCAAATGGAAGGCTGACAACTGTTGCCTGCAGCACCTTTATTGTTGCCAGTCAAACGTGAAGCCTCAGCCATGACGTGTCACGCGCCTTACCTGATTCCTCCTACTTGCGCCACAAGTACGACTCGTACTAATTGCTACTTTAATCTTCTAGAAGTAAAATTACTGTTTTTTTTTTTTTCTGTTCTTAACTTTGGAGTTTACTGTTGTTTGACTTCGCAGCGGACGACTAAATTTAAATCTTGGTATTATTTACTGTTACAAATATATATATAAATAGAGTAAGTAAATTGTTAAACTAACAAATGACATGTTGTATGTATCTGGAAAGTACGTAACTGTGTTCAAATAGACAATTTAAAGCATAGAGCATTATTTTTAACTCTATCATTAATATCTTAATGAATCATGATTTAATTTTTAACTTAAATTAGCTGGTTAGATAGAAAAGCATGGCTATATCTATCTATCAATAATATCTTCATTAGACTTTTTTTTTTTTTTTTTCCTTCCTTCCTTTGTATCACGAGTATTCTCTTAATAACCTTTCATTTATCCATATCTATCTATATAGAAACAACTTTTTATTTCTTTAAATTAAAAGTCATGAGTAGCTTATTATATTTATTTCATCAGAAGTGAAAAGTATCTAATAACACCTCAAAATAAATTACTTTGGATATATTTATTGTTTCCTCCAAAGTATATTACAATTACTTTGGATATATTTATTATGAGCACTCGAATTTAGCTACTGTATTCTTTGAACACTATTCATATTAGAATAAAAAGACATAGGAAAAATAAAGAAATTGGAGATTGCCAAGAAAATCATCAAGGCGACGCGTTTGAAAACCCAAATTGCAAGAAACGTGTAAAACATAAATCACGCACGTACACACACATATATTAATAACAACTGCATACGTGTACACCAACCGATATTCATATATATTTATAGGGTAGATCAGCTATCATTTTTTTATATAAAATTTTATATAATTATAAATTATTAAATATAAGTACATTTAACAGTATAAATTGTATCTAATTATGTAATTAATATATTCATAATTAATACATATACTAAATACAATATCAACCGTCGAATATGATTATATTTAATTATTTATAATTGATGTAAAATTTTGTGTAAAAAATAGAATTGAACTGTTGATCTGTCCCATATATATACATCTATGTATATATGTAAACAATAATTAGAACAAGAACATATGATATAAGAGCCCATGTCCATGTCCATGTCCATGTCCATGTCCATGTGTTTAATTTTATTTCAACTGCATATTATAATGTATATTTTGTCAGCATTAATAGACATGCATTAATTAATTTTGCTTCCTCCCGTCGAATCTGTTCAATATTGTTTATTAGCTAACCTTAATCAATAATAATTAGATGCTCTTTTTTTTTTCTTGTCTAATTAATGTGCCGATTGTGTGTGCATATATATTAATTAATTTATTTAATCGAAATTAAGGATTATGATGTCTATATATATACTTGTCGAATATAATTTTGATTCCTCATATCCTTTTATTAATTTGCTAAACGTCCCCAATCCCATATACATATATATTCGGTGCAAAGTCTCTCAGTTGAATCTCTCCCAAATAAACAAATTGATATTCTTCGACTTCGCACGTATTAATTCTTTTTCAAATTAAAGCATTCATCATATATCCATGTTCACACTTGAATCAAATTCTAATTATAATTATTATATCTAATAAAATATTTTCACCAACTAATTAAAGCTTAACTAATAATTATCAGTGATATACATATATATATATATGTACACACTATAGCAGTCTATTAGTAGATCAATTGTTATTAATGATACTCAACTCATATATATATATATATATATATAGTTTTGTTTTAATAAATCTGATATTAATTCTAGTTTAATTAGGTAAGATGTAGCTACGTAGGAAGAAGAGAGACAGGCTTATATAACATGTATTAAGTAAAATAGATAAACAAACATAACATGCTGGAACTTTCCTTAATTTCCTTGTAAAGAGTTAGTTAATGAGGGTCAACATCCAAAAGGCAGGCTAGCTAGTATATACAACTATTAATGTCAGCGAAGACTTTCTTTTAATTTTATAGTTATTTATAATCCTCCCTTAATTAACGCCTGGCCACAATAATCTTTAAATATAAACGAATTTTTTAATATATCTTTTATATTAATGAATTTCACTTAATAATTAATTAAGTTACTAATATAATGGCTAACAAACACACACGCATACACATGTATATTTTGACTCATTCTATAATACATTGATACCATAATAAAAATATTTCGATATCAATAATAAAAATATTATGAATCACGGGATGAATTTAAAAGTTAACAATATCTGCAATTAAAAAATTATAGATTAATTTAGAAAATTTTTTTTTATTGATCATATGAGTGAAAATTAAATAATTACCTTAATATAAATTATGTAATAAAAATTAAAATTAAATATTTTCGGGTTATCTCTGTTTTATCCCCATATTAGTTACCTTAATTGATATGGTATTAATTGTGTTACACAAATTAAGATTAAAAACTTTCAATATATATGTATATTATGTTAATAAGTTATATAGTATATGTATAAGTTGTAAAATAAGTAAATAAGTGTCAAATTAGTAAATGACTGTCTTATTTTTGTAAATAAAACCGAAGCAAACAAAAGTAATATAAAGTTGTAAATCTAAATACTACTTACAAATCTCGACATTAAAAATCATTTTTTATGTAAAACTTGCAATTACACGTAATATTCATAAAATGAAAATAATAAATAATAAACCAACATCACAGTGTTCGTAATTAAATATAATGAAACAAGTATAAATTAATATAAAACTAGTAAATTATAACTTCTAAATATAATATAAAACTCATAAGTTAACATTGTACTTGTAAATTTTGAAAAAAAAATTATAATGTAAATTTGTAAGTGAAAAATACAAGTTGTAAAAAATAAAATTAAAGATAATAAATCAACATTAAAGTATTAAAATCAACATAAATTTTATAAAACTAACATCAAACTTGTAAACATGATGATATAAGTACAAATTATCGTATAGGAGGTGAATAACAACATTATATATGTAAAAAAATTTAAAACATATAATTATAACCTAAACTTGTAAATCAGTATTATGTTTATAAATTTTGTAAAAGTTGGAATTAAAAATTAAAATAATAAATTAACATCAAAATATTAAAAGGAACATTAATTATATATAACTAACATCAAACTTACAAATGTGATAATATACATATAAGTTAGCATACAGCTGGTAAATGATAAAATTATATTTGAAAATGAAACTAAAAACATATAAATATAATATAAACCTTGTAAATCAATATTGCATAAGTAATACTTGACAAAAAAGCTTAGATTATAATGAAAAATTTATAAATAAAATATAATATTTGTAAAAGTAAAAATCTAAACTTAAAAAAATAAATTAATGTGAATGGTGCAAACATGAACATTAATTTCATAAAACTAACATTAAACTATAATAATACAATTGAAAATTAATATAAAACTAGTAAATAATGATATTATATTTGTAAAAGGAACTAAAAGATATAAATATAATACGAACTCGTAAATCAATATTACGCCAACAAATCTTGACATAAATTAATATAATATTAGTTCCATAAACTAAGATTAAATTTGAAAACGAAACAATACAAGTGTAAGTTAACATAAAATAGATAGGTGACAATATTATATTTGTCAATGTAATTAAAATATACAAACGTAATACAAAAATTATAAGAAAATGACGTGTTTGTAAAGATTGACATAAAAAATTAAATTATGATAAAAAATTTGTAAATAAATCATATTGTAAAAGATAAAAATTAAAAATAATAACTCAATATTGTAAAATAAAAATAAATATTAATTTTATATCACATCAAACATATGTATTTAATGGTAAAAGTATAAATTAATATCAAACATACAAATTTGGTGGTAAAAATATAAATTAATATTAAACGAGTAAATTAGTCAAAAAAAAAAAATATATTTAAAGTATATTTTACATTAAAATTATTATAATTTTTTTTTAATTTATATATTATTTATAAATTATTAAAAATAGATATATATAATAATTAAAATTGAATCAAATAATATAATTAATATATAGTTAATATATTATAATTAACATATATATTATATATAATTTTAACTGTTATGTATAATTTAAATCTAACGGAGTATTAATTATATAAAATTTAGTGTGAAAAAAAGAGACACGATCCTTATAGTTTTTTTCAATTAATTAAGAATGGAAAATGCATGCCGTCTTTCACTTATAGTTAACAATAAGGAATAAGCAGCTGGCACCTAATTATCTTAGCAAGTATATTAATACTAATTAATCAATAAATTACTTGCAGGTTTCCAGAAGTATCTTTATCAAATTACCTAAATATGGTTAACAGTTATAGCCACAACACACACTCCTCCTAGAATGTAATGGAATAGAATTAATTTTGTGGTGTGTGGGGGGATTGGCTTTCCCAAAGTGTCTGTCGTCTCGTCGAGTTCTGGAACTTTCACAATTATCCAAAAAGAAAGAAAAAAAAAAAGAAAGAATTATATGAAATGAAAATGAAATACATAGGTAATTAGGGCAAGCAAATTAAATAGAGGGAAAGTGGAATGACGACATCCGTGACTGATTTCACACGCATTTCCACGTCCACATCCACATCCACATCCACAAAAACTAATCCTTATCTTCAACTAAACCATTAATATTTATTATTTTTATTGTTTTGCTGCTGCCGCTGACTCATTTACTTTTTATCTTTTATTTAGTTTTTTAATTTACCTGGAAACAACTTCACACAAAAGCAATAATAGTAGTAAATTCATTTAGGACTCCATTATCTACAGTACAGTAGTAGTAGTGGCAGTGGCACCTCTCTTTCACTAGATATTTCATTTGAGGTTCATATTAATTTTTACTAATTAAGAGTAACGGAAAGATAAGATAAAAACTGGGATGTGGTAGTTTGGGACAGAATGAACGTTGAAGTGGGTTTGGGAGTAAAAGAGTAAAATGAGCATATGCCTATGCCTATGCCTATGCCTATGCCTATGCCTATGCCTATGCAGAGAATCAGCATCATCATCTTCGTCATCAAGACAAGACAATGAATGCAAACTGTACTAATATATTTATGTGCATGCCATCTCTTAGTCCTAAGGAGCTCACGTTCCCGTTTTCTGTCTTATTGATGATCTCTAATAACCCAACGGAAGCATCGTCAGACATCGGATTTAAAACAACCTGCCTGTACGTGTCAACACGAAATCAGACCTCAATCAAACGTGGCAACCCCTGAACCCATGATGAGTTTCTAACTCAGCAAACCTACCTAAGCTACTAATACTACTAATAATAATAATAATAATAATAATAGTAATAACAACAGAAACTGCCAAATCTAGCTGACTTGGAGGGAAAGGCTGAAACTTTGGAAACGTCAGCGGCAAGGACATACCAATATGGCATATGATGTTTTCTCGAGAGAAAGCAGCGGCTGCATGGCCCTCCAATGCAATAATTCCATCATAATATAATAATTTTAATTATTGGCATTAAAAAAGAAAAAAAGGATAAGAAAGAGAAACGCACGAATGGACAACGGCCAGGACGAAGAAAGAGTTGATTGGTGGAGTTATTGAAGAAGACACGAGAGAGAGAGAGAGAGGTGAGGAGTGACGATTCACGCAGACTACGCAGCCTTTTCAGATTCTTCACGGCTCTCTTTCGTCATCCACTTGTTTTTAATTAATTTCTCACATTAAACGACCGATTCGGATTTTTTATTACTATTAAAATCGTTTAAGAAAAAGGAAAGCATCTCGTCGATCTTCTTCTACATCCAATCTGCGAGAAGGACGTCTTCGTCTTTGGTGGGGTTTACGTGTCCATCAGCGCTGATTTCTTCTTCCAATAATCCCAATATCTTCCGAGTATCAACCCAACCCGACTCAACTGTGGACTTCTACGCAGCCTTTTCCTTTCCACAATCACATTACATTACATTACATTACATTACTCAGGTCCTAAAAGGAATGACGATCAATTCAATCATAATTCATGTATTTTTCTTCATTCCTTCTAAAATTGTTGATCTCTCCGCGGTCCCATACCTTATTTTGATCTCACGGTATATAAACCTAGCAATATTATCTCAACAATTAACAATAGTAACATTAATATTTTACAAACATATACAGACATAAGATGTACGTTAGGTTAGGTCATCGTTTGTAACTGTCCCACCAAGCACAGGTTGTATGTACGTGAACGCATAGGTCACTGACTTGCACTACCATTCGTTCGATTGTTCAATCAATCATATACTACTTGGAATATATATCTACACAACACACGTACATATTCGCTCTCCAACATAAAATACCACAGCAAAAGGTTGGATATTTTGCACGTAAGAATAAAAATCAGAACATCGGTTATAAAATTGGTTTTATAAATTAATAATAATATTCCATATCCACAAAATGTAACATACATGCATACACATATCTGTACATAAGTCAACGTAATCCATCATAATTGTAATTATAGCAGTCAACCATAACCCAAATATAGCAGCAGCAATATACACATGTATATATATATATATATATATATATATCCCATAATTTCTGCTTTAGTAAGTAAGATTCCAGATTTTTGATTAGTAAGTAAATAGGATTTCTAGCTTGCTAACAACCACACACTATATTTTTCTAGTATATATACACTACACTCTATTACTAATACTAAACTGGTGTTCTTCCTTTTCCACATTTTCTTTAACTTCCTCTGCTCTATGTTACTTTCTTCGTTCATTTTTATCTCACATTTATTTCCACTATACACTAAAGACTTCTTCTACATACTATCAGGCCTTCTTTTTTTTTTTTTTCCCCTAATTTTTTTCTTTTCACGATTCATTTTAGTTATTATATATTGGGAACTTAAAATGGAGCGCGATGAGGTATACCCTTTCTTCTTCTGGCATTGCGGTGATTGTAAATGGGAGGAGTGGCAGGAGAAAGTTTTGTAGCTGCTTCATCTCCAGAACTTGATGATCTTTCTCCATTGTCTGTGTAAATTGTAAGTCCTTCCATCAAACGGTTGAAAATTGGTGTCCTTCGAATCTTTTTAGGTGTAGAGGATTCATCTGATTCTGAACCATGGAATCCATCCTTGTTATGTTTCATTCTCAGAGTAAATGTGAGGTCTGGATCGCCCCTTTTCATCGCTCCAAGCTAAAAAATCACAAATCGTTAAAACAACACAACAACATTTATGAAAAAGAAAAAACAGAGCAAAACAGAGTAGTAGGCGAATACAAACCATCCGAAAAAAATATTCAAACATGAAATGAAACTACCAAACGAAATGCAACAGAGCGTTCTGGAAGCGAAAATGGAAAAAATCCAACAATAAAAATATACAAATTAAGAACATGAAATAGTAGAGTAACCTAACCCCAAAGAAACAGTATTGGTTTCTAGTAGAAACCAGGCAGGCAGCCACAAAAAGTCAACTAAGGTAAATTTAGCTTGGTAAAATTTCTAAATAAAGAAAGGCGGTGTATTGACATTATTGAGATGGAAAGGGAAAAAAAGTGGGGTGTTAACCTTGCAGCCAAGAGAACAGAATCTGAAGGAATCGAGAAGACTTCTGCAACATATTTCACAAGTATTGGTGACACCTTTTCCAGGCCTAGGCTGAGGACGCTCATTTAAGAAGACAATCTTGGCGCTATTAATAATATAAGTTTGCACGCAAGAAATGTCTATATACTTCTGTATTTCGTTAACTCTCACCACGTTGTGGTATGAAGATCGCCTTATCTGCAACAATCACATTTCTTTCTGTTAAGTCTGCAAATATTCTATTCTATTATTAATTAAGATTAAGAAACAAACAAGGGGGGGGGGGGGGGGGGGGGGGGGGGGGGGGGGGGTTCGATTTTCCGGATGAAATTGATTACGGTGTTACCAAACAGAACAAAATAAATTGACAAACCTGAACAACTCTGTGATCTTTGTGATTGATCAAACAATAAGAGCAGAAGGCATTTCCCTTACAATCCAAACAGAACATGTTGCATTCGCTTTTATTGGAATCGCCGTGAACTGAGCAGGGAATAAAGTAGCTGGCTCTCAGCATTGGTTTTAGCCATGGAGGACCCATATCATCTTCCTCCATTCGTCCAATTGGACTCACCTAATAATAATAATAATAATAACAATTAATCAAAACATTCAAAAACAATCCATTAAATTCCCAATTTCTATCTCAAAAACTCTGAAACCCAAAACATTGGATTACAAACTGAAAACAGAGGTAGCAGGACAGTCAAAAGAATAGTAGTGTGAGAATACCATGACTTTCTTATGGTTGGCCTTGACTATCCCCAAATTCTGCTGATACTGATATGAAATATCGATAGCCACGGCGTCCAGCTCCGTTGAAACCGATCAAAACCGGAGAGATAGAATCTGAAACCAGTAAATTCAACCATAATTGACAGAGGAACAAACATAGGATATCAGAAACCAAATAAACAGAAAGAAACCTTGCAGAAGCTGTAGAAACCGCCTTTGTTTTGTTGTAGGGTTATGAAAATGGTGGGAGGGAGCAAAGAGATATGTTATATATGCTGTGAGAGTGAAAGAAAGATGGAAAGAAAGAAAGAAAGAATACCAGGAAAGGAAAAATTGCATAGAGCGGTCATAAAAATAACAAATATTTTATTTAATAATAAAAAGAGAGAGAAGGAAACGTGCCCATCTTTTATAACAGCCGAATTTATCGACGGACTTGAATGGAGACAGCAATGACTAGATTCGCCCTTTTTTATTATGCCTTCTTCTCATCACATTTTGTCATTTTTCCAACTTTATTACAATGTGGACAAGTTTATTTGTACTTTCCTTATCCATAGCCGTCTGATAAGCCTGCGGGTAACGGATATTGATGGAGAGCGAAGTAATCACCGTCCAAGTGTACGTAGATGTGCAATGTAAATAAGAATGTTATAATATGTAGCGTAAATATTATTAAATCAAAGGTTAATATTAAAATTAGGAATTGGAACAACAAGACAATGTGATATTGTTAGAGACCTGAATTAACTACCAATGTCCGCGTGTCCAGTGGCATCCGGAGACTTCACACTCGACTGGGTTTTCCGTTATCGTTGCCAGCTTATGGTTAGGTTTTAGTTTTTAGTTTTTAGTTTTAGCTTCACATGTCCTGTAATTAAGTTACAGTCAATTTCATGTCATTTTCATTCTCATACATCTTCTTTAATTTTTATTTAAACATCAGATATTTATTTTTAATCACTGACTACGTGAGTAGATAAATAAATTTTGATAATTTTTAAATTTATTTTATTACTAATGAATGTGAATGTTATTAGAGTTAAAAGTTGGGACATGTAAGATTATATCAAAATAAAATATATATATATATATATATAAAATAATTAATGGAGTGATCGACCGAAAATAGTAATGAAAAGATTAATATGGGAGTAGGGGATTGCATGCATTTAAAAGTCATTTCATTCCTGAGAGGAGATAGGGGTGGTGAGTGTGCTGACTGCAAACTTAAAACGAAAAAGCTTATTACGTGTCACAAAATCTACAACTACTAAGTTGTGTTGGCAGTTTCATTGTAATTCATTGAATTGTGAATGTCTGGAATGTCATTCATGTATACATTCATAGATGCCGTTTGACCCACGAAGAGGACAATAAATAAATAAATAAATAATTCTCTCTCTCACTTGGGATATGACAAGGACATTCCCACTCCAGAGAATGCTGCTCAGATTTAGAGATATTAGGTGTACTTAGAAATGGAGCGCGGTGGACTGAGCAACAATCTGCGCCAGATCATCAAGGCCCAACTAGGATGGATCTGGGCGGCCAGTTTAGTTTAAGTTGCTTATAGACCCAAAAACCTGATTAAACGGCAATTTATCAACTCATTTATTAGTCTCTGGTACTGGCAACGGTAGGTTTTATTTATTAGTAAATGCAAGTGTCAGTCACTTCTTTACTTTCTTCCGAGAGTAGAGTCGAGTCGAGTAGTCGAGTAGAGGCAGATATCAGAATCAGAAAGAGCAGCTTTTTCCATTGTTCCTTGATAAATTGTTCGGAGAGGAGTAAATGTGCAGTACAAATTCAGATGCAATTGATTACTCGGATCAGTTAAGGAACAAATCTTTCAACAATATCCACACTTGTTTTCCAATGAATTTATTTATGAACAACTATTCTGACAAATAAATAGCTGATTTAATTACTGTACGTTCACGAAAGGAACTGTAAGAAGAAAAGTTATAAAAAGACTTTGTAGGAATCTAAAAAGCTAAATATTAAGCAAATATCCATTACTATTTTCCCAGAAAACAAAATTAGTAAGTCCGCAACAGGATAAAGATAAAAATGCCAAAAAGGAATAAAAAAAAAACAGGAAAAAGAAAGAAAGAAACAATAATTAGTGTCATAATAACTTTTCACTGTAAAAAATATAAATAAATAAAACTTTTTCCATTTCCCCAGCCATTAGAGCCCACAATACAGGTTACAAAGCACAGGTTCGGCTTTGGGGCCTCAAAATCGAGACAAAAACCTTGCGTATTAATTATTATAGTAGAGTGACTAGCTAACACGGGATATGTTGTATTTGCTTTCATTATTTTCATAAAGTTATTTATGCAGGGTTCTGGAGAACTTACCTAATAAATCATATCACTACCACCACATGATCAACTATGCTAGATCAGAAAGACATTTACGTTGGTCTCCTACAAAATCATTTTGGTCCCCAGGTGCAGAAGAAGTGATTCATTCCCATCGTTAATGCAAATCACTCCAAAGCATCTTCGTTTGTTTGTTTGATCAAATAATCAAAGCTAAAAAGACTTTCTAAAAGCTACAGTATCTCATTAATGGTAAGAAAGAGAAATGTCACCAAACAATTTTACAGAATTTCCATTGGATTATATAGAATCAAATTAAATCAAATTATTGAAGGAAAAAAGTTTAAAAAAAAAAAAAAAAAAAAAGAAAGAAATTGAATGGTACAAGTAAGACAGACACTAACCTTTACAGACAAATCAAAGCAATATTTACTGACTGGACCCTCCTCGACGAGCCTTTAGTTTCTGACCACTCAGTTGAATTCAATTCCATCCAGTAAAGAGGAGTGAACTTTCAGCAATCCAAGAATTAATTATAAAAACGTAAGCCACCCGTGAACAGTTTGACATATTGATCATTTATGTCGGTAGAATTTGGTCTAACCTTCACCTGGATGGATATATATGTAATCAAATGTGTAATCATATTCACGCTATCATGAAAATACTGGTACATCTCCAATGGTTTTCTTCTCAAATTCCTTGATGGTGTTGACAAGTTTCTTCATATTGTCATCGTAGACGTAGGGGAGCTTATTGTACCATGTCACATTGTTCTTGGCCGATAGAGGCAGCAATTCTCGGCACAGTTCTTCGTGTACTGTTATGGAGTTATGATAGTGATAGTAACGAATCTTTGTTTCTGTCTTGTGCAAGGTCTTCCCAGTTACATTCTCCGACATGTGCACCCCGGTAGCATACGCATTCTTAGCTTGTATTGCATATTTCC
This sequence comes from Azadirachta indica, assembly GCA_022749755.1. NCBI lineage: Eukaryota > Viridiplantae > Streptophyta > Magnoliopsida > Sapindales > Meliaceae > Azadirachta > Azadirachta indica. The sequence goes on from CM040449.1 coordinate 2,154,181, forward strand.
GATCTCTCCTAATCCTCGTTCGCGAGTCCCTGAACACTAGCTTCTCGAATCCCCATTGCCTAAATTGTAGAAACCCCATAAAACATATGTAAGCAGCAATATGTATGCATACTGTCATTTAACAGCAATAGAAATCTTAACAACCCAAGCCCCACCCCCCGCCCCCGGACAGCAGATCTTGCAGACTTCCTAATTCAATCGATCAATGACTCTATATATATATGTGTGTGTGTGTGTGTAAGATTCTAATTTAACTACACGTTCTAAATATCATACCTGGAATAATTTTGAGTAGGATCATTCAAGCAAAGCATACTGGACATTGGATTCTGCTCAATAGTGAACTGAGTATAATCTGAAAACTCTTTCAAAACCGATTCCAAAGTATTCCCTTCAGGCAAGTGAATATACTCATCCACATCAAAGTAAAAAGTCCAATTTGCAGCATGCCTGTATCGATGCAAACAGTCATTGACTACCAGAAACTGGTTATAGTAGTATCCATCATATTCAGCCTGCGCCCTGATATCCTGAAGCGTAGCTCTCCCAGCTTTCAACCACGGTTCCAGAACCGCCCTCACCTCTGCCGTCACCCCCCCAGCATCATGGAACACAAAATGAGAACTGGGTCCGAAAAACCACGCGTGGTAAGCCATCCATTCCCGCATTCTAGAAGCACTCAGATTTCCATACAAAGACGACCCACAATACAAATATTCGTACTGATACGGCGGCCGAAATTTAGACGCGTCGTAAGAACCCGGCGCTTCTTCCAAAGCTTTAAACTTTTCGTACTTCCTCTGAGATTCTCCATAATATGCATTGATCATAAGCTTACCGCCCAGATTATCCGCATTCGGATTGACATCGAAAGTACAATTGACAACAACCACAGTATAAACACGTCCGTATCCCCAATCTGGAAGCATTTTATAAGCCTTTGCTCTCACCGAAGAACCGTTGTTAGAGATCCACTCGCATTTGTACCACGGCCGACCGAATACATGAATCGGTTTTGAGGCCAAACCCACCACCGCAAACGTCCGTTCGCCGCCGCGGTATGCACCCATCTGAACGAACAGAGCAGCCGCGTTGCCATAAGCCTGAAACACCCGCTTGTTTGGATCGATTTGCTTCGGCTTGGAGAGCTTCTGCTCGGCGGAATAAGACAATGACAGTGCCGAATCATTGACGGAAGTATTAGTATTATTAGTATTGAGATTATTAACGTTTGGAGTTGGAGCAGAGCAAGGGCGAGTGGTGGAGAGTAGATTTTGGTAGTAAGGAGGGAGATTCCAAATGAGCATGACAAGAGTAAGACCCAGTAAAGTTGCAACAAAGGGCTTAGTTTCAAAGAAAGTGAAGAACTTGGAAGCGGGCGCGGCGGAAGGTGGTGGGTTTTCTTTCCTCATGGGGGCGGAAGGCGCTGTCGGTGCAGATGTTCCGCTGTGTTAACAGAGAAGAAGCCAAGGGTCAAAGTGACATCAGGTAAAGAGACCGCATCTTAAAAGCGTTGAGCTGGACAGGTTATGTAAATAGGTTTTGATCTTTGGAAAATTACGAAACTGACACTCACAATTGCCAGTGTGGTTCGAGTGGGAGGGGTTTCAGAGTAATGATTTGTTGGCGATGTCTAAACTGGTCCCATTGGGTTGGATTAAAATAATAATAAATAAAATAAGTGGACCCCATTGTAGCTATCTCGGAATTTCCCTGAAAAAATCAATCAGTGTCTTTCTTAACGGCTCCTTCTTTTTGCACCGTTGATCCAAATAATCATCTCTAAAAATTAACCCTGGCTTTAACTGATTGATGTTTGAAGACTGTGCTTCCAATTTTCAATCGCATTTGCGGAAACAACATTCATTAATAATTTTTTTTGTCAAAATATATTAATATATATTTATAAATAAAGCATAAATTTCTAATTTGACATCAATATGATTTCAAACACAAATTTAGTGTGAACAAAATTTATAAAATCTAGTTAGCACCCTTTAAATCTCATACCTCTTATGCTATTGTAAGAAGTTTTATCGATTAAATCAACCGTCCTTATATTTCTCATAGAGTATGAAAGTTTGTAACTCAATCAATTCATATAATCATCATCATCATCATCATCATCATTATTATTATTATTATTTTTGTACTATGCTTGAACTCTGTCTATAAGTGTAGAAGACTTTGTTTGTTTTTATAGAATAAAATATTTTGATATAGATTGTATTTCCTCCTTGAGCATGGTAGATATGGATGTTATTTTTCTTTTTTTAACGAGTTTATTTTTTCAAGAAAAAACTAAATAAAAAAGTTTTGGGCAAGAGAAAAAGCAAATGTATAGAAGGACTTGTTTATTTTGGTAACAGTTGAAGCAATTAGCATACACTTTATTAGAAAGAAAGAGGGATGGATCGATCATCGAGGGAATAAAAATAAAAAATCTCCTCGGAAATTGGAAGATTTTTATAGTATTGTGGGATTTCGGATGTGACTTTTTGAGTAATTATCTTAATTAATATGATCGCCATCCATCATCCTACATTTATAAGGATAGTCAACACGTATAAACCTATTATTTATAAGTTACGTAATCAAATGAAATCTGTTTCTTAAATTAAAAAAAAAAAAAAAAGAAGGTGGTTAAAGTAATAGGTTATATTAATAAATAGAATTAACTGGTGAAGAAAATATTCGGAGGGGATAATAATTAAGCATGTGCGGAGCATTATAATTATATTAGTTATAGTCATAGAGAATCAAACAACAATAATAATTATTGATTTTTTTCCAACAATAAAGAAACTGCCAAATTTAAAAAATAAAAAATACAATAATTAAACAGCACCCTAATTTCCAAGAAACTTCCACTTTCCAAATCTTCTCTCCAAGGACGAGGAAAGTGTTTCATTTTCTCGTAATTTTTATTGTTCGCTGAAAACGAAAAAGGAAGAAATTAATTTGGGATTAATTAGTAATTAATACAATAAATCATTGAATCAAGTTCAAGGCTATGCGATGGGACGCGACGGGTGTATGTATCAATTCTGGGTAATATAATTCGATCGACTTAAAATAATGGAGCCCAGCCAAGCCCAGCCCAGCCCAGCCAAATTAGAAAAATTAATAACAGATTAGATTCACATTATATTAGAAGAACAAATTATGGTGATGATACATTAGAATAGAAGGCGAGAAAGGAAATGAGAGACAGAATATCTATAATAATATTTTACATTTACGTGTATATATACATGTATAAATACACACACACACACACACACACATATATATATATATAGTCATATGACTATGCATTTATTTATTTTTATTTTATTTTCTCTTGATTAACCGTAGGCTGGCCCTAGTAGCAGCAGCAGGTACCTTTTACATATACAGTCTGTATGGTTATAAAATGGAGAAAGGAACAGAATTGGGAGGAAAATTCTGTCAAATCTAATGATCTTATCTTATTTAATTAAAATTAAGCAGTAAACTTTGTCGGTCGGTGGTTAGACACTGTACATGATTAACCAAAGTGAACAGTTTAATATTTATATTTTATTTATCCTGATGACTGACGAGAGTTTATGCTAGCTATTAATTTAATTCAATAAAATGTTTTGGGAAAGTTGTGTGTGACTACAACTAATTTGCTGGGATCCAATTAAATTTATTTAAATTATTATATTATTATTATTTTTATGTTAATAAAAGCATCTGGTGTGTTCCTTAAATGCCTGCCCTAACCGATACACTCGGAGCAATTATATTAAAATAATTTATTTGTTTATTTTTTTTAAATTAAAAAAAAAAAGAGGAGATTGTTGGGACGATTTGTCTATTTTCTGTTTTTGTATTGTATTACCACAATAATTGAGTTTTTATCCTCTACCTAAGACTGTCGGCACTCGGTGGTCAGCAACAACAATGCTGTTATTTTCACTTTCTTAGTTTTAATCTTAATTGCCACCACAAATTAATGACCATTTAGAAATATAATTAACTAAAAGGACCAGAAATTATCGGTTGCTGAAATTAGTTTTTTTGTTTCTTCTAAAATAAAGAAAAAGATAATTGAATTTGATGCAGTGGGCTTTGAATTCTTGCATTAAATTAGGCATTAGTTATGAATGAAATGAATTGTTAAGAAATGTATAGTAATGGCAGTATTAAAAGAAAACATTTATGAAGGGAAGGGAATGAATTGAATGGAGAATCTGAAAATGGGATTTTATTTACACGGAGGTTGAGGTTTCTGATCATGAAATGACATTACTCATGACATCATATTCATGGGTGGTAATGTATGTATGTATGTATGTATGTATGACAGACACACTGTGAAGTGACGATGATGGAACAATGGAAGACGGGCCATTCTTAAATTTCTCATTTTCTTTTTTTTTTTTTTATTCTCAAAACAAAAACAAATCGTTTTCTTTAGAGGTTGTGGTTGTGAGAGCAGTGCAGACTGAAGAGACAATTTTGGTAATCAAGCAGCTTGCGGTAGGGTTGGGATTTCGCTTTACTGGAGTTTTGGACCACAATTTGTTCCCATTCCATGTAAATTGTAGTACTTTTTTAAATTCATTGTTGCTAAAATCAATCACACTTCCTCCCTCTCCCACCCCCCCCCAACCTCCTTTTTTGGCCCTTTAATTAAATAAAATATACAAAAACTTGGAGCCGAAGAACTAAATGCTGGGGACGGGAAAAGGCTTGCCCAATGTCTGAATAATAAAATTGGGCTAAAGTGAGACTATGTGTAAATGTAAATACTTAGCTACATGCTACATGCAAAACAGAAAAGAGCCAAGCCCAGCCCTTTAAGCATGGGTTCGGCTTTTGGCTTGTTTTTCATATTAGAAGATCATTTTTTATTAATATAATTCCTGACTGAATCAATCAGAAAGCAGTAAAATCTTAAACAGGCAGATTAAAATTAAAGAAGCTCTAATCTCTGAATGAATTCCCCGACAATAAAAAGGCAAAAAGTCAGAAATTGAATCGTGCATTGAAATTGAATGAATCACACTTTTAACCTGCATTAAAAAACTCATGGGTTTGTTCAGCTTATAAGATAAGAAGTCCTCTTTTACGTTTTCAGATAAAACTTGGACAAGATTCAATTGTCCTGTCCTGTTCGACACGACGAGACAAGGCAAAACTAATTACTGTATCCATAACTTCACTGATCGATGCGACAGTATATTACTGACTGGGAGTGGTAATTCCAATCGGATGACTCCGAGCAAATATTATATTTAATCTGATAGTTTACTCAAAATTAGCATGTATATTATACATATCACATGCATATTGATTTGAATCTGGTTAGTGTAATAGAGAAGGAGATAGAGATACATGCAATCCAAAATACATTAATTTGGGAAAAAAGTTAGCATGTGGGGTTGGGGGGGAGTTTAAAGTCTTTGGGAGAATAATATTCTCTCTTTCTAATTTTCTTGGAGAGATGACCCGAAAGTCTTAATGTGGAAGAGAAAGAGGTACATTAAAATTAATAACATTAGCATGGAATCAGTTTGGAATTAAAATACAAAACTGATAATTGGGTATAAATGACTCTTAGTCAAAGTGCAGCGTTTAAAGAAAAGCATATCCATATGTATGTGCGTGTGTGTGTGTGTGTGTGTCGTAAAATTAATGCTCTACAACTCACGTCAACTGAAAAAAAACCAGACAACATGGGATGGGATTGGAAGAAAATTTTGAGTGCGTATCTCTATCTATATATCTATCTATGCAATTAATTTCAAATTAATACACACACAATTGACAATACAAGACGTACGTGAAAAAAGAGGCTAATTTATATGTTAATTAATTAAACTATATTTTATTATTTTTCTTCATATTTATCACCTTTATTAAAAATCGAATATTGGAACTCTCTATTATTAGCTGGGGAATTGCTTAGATTCCATGCATCCATCGTCCCCAGCTGAAAAGCTAATAGCTAGCTCTTCCCTTCACATGACATGTAATTCCCCCCATCATTTATTAAAGTTATATACTAAAACCTTGACTTTCATGCCATGGTATCAATTGTTTTTTCTCTTTACTTTTCTTTTTTTTTTTTTTTTTTTTTTATTTTTATTTTTTAAATATGGTACGAAACAACAATATTACATATCATATTTTATCATATCTAATGGATCGGAGCCGCCTCCAACTTAAGTTAACGCCATTAAAGTTTTCCCGTAGGTATATAATTTATAGAACCATCTCCAATCAAATTCAATATGTACAAGTTTGAAATTGTTAAGTAGCTAGGTAGTATTTTGACAAGCCATATCAAACTCAATAAAAATTAAGTTTCGTAAGGAAATTAAATATTTAATTAATAGGATCGCTTGCTTTGAGATCAAATTAAACTAACTAGTTAATGCTTGAATATTTATATATCTATTCTTATAAAAAAAAAAAAAGAAAAAAGAAAAGGGGTTCCAATGCATTGAAATTCAGTCACCACTTGGTTCGGTTGATTTCTTTTGGGGAGAAATGCCTGCCTCACATAATCTTAAATTTAGGGAGAAATATTGTATATGATATGTATATGTACGAGTGTTGATTTCTTTAAGAAATTGATTGAGAGGAATCAACACTATTTGTGGACCCTACATTATATAACTTATTCTAATGTTCGTTAAACATGGAACGTAACCCACGCAAATAAATTAAAAATTCTATTTAATTAATTATTTCTTTTTCTTTTTTATTATATTCCCCATTTTATTGCATGAAAACATAGAAAAACACTTGCACCAATTCGTAAAATATAAGGTACGTAACAAGAAGATGGTAATGAATCTAATCATTGTTTTACCACCTTTAGATTTAGTAGAAAAATTCTGATCAAATTTAATTAATCGAAAGCACCTTAATTTATATATTTTGAGATGTAACAGTAACAGTAGTATGATCACATCACATCATATGCAAATTAAATATCAAATAATAGTCGATGGCTAGCATCTTTTTTAATTTTTTTGCATGGGCAAAGAAATCAAATAGTGTCAACTTTTTCAGCATAAATATTCTCCAATTCTTTTACAATTTGCAGGTACCACTACCAACTAAGCAAAAGAAAAATCCATCCAAAATGCTGCAGAGCAACAAATCCTTTAAGAAAACCAGAACTTTTCAGCTTAAAAAATCCCCATCCATGGAGCTTCAAAACCCTCCTCCTCCTTCTTCTCGATCAATTAATGTTCCAAAACCTCAACGATCAGCAACATTTAATCATAATAATAATGGCACAAGGAAATCTCCTCTCCCAGAATTCCCGACGTCTCCACAACTCATATCGGGAGAGCAAGTCACCCATTTTGCTCACCCCCAACATCCTTTATCAGAAATTGACCTGCCTGATCTCTTTACATGCGCAGGTTGCAAGGAATATGGCTCAGGAAAAAGATTCACTTGCCAACAATGTAATTTTCAGCTCCATGAATTTTGTGCTTATGCTCCTAAAGCTCTCAAAACTCATCCCCTCCACTGTCAACACCAACTCCTTTTCTTTTCCAAACCAGGTTAATTAGCTATTCATTCATTAATCTTTGATTAAGTGTACGATCGTACAAATTAAAATTAATTATCTATATATTTTGTTTTCTTACCAAAAATCAATCACTCATTTTTTTTTTATTTGGCTTATTGATTAATCTTTTCTATATGTGTTATAGTGAAAGGAGGAATTCTGAAATCAAGGTGTGATGTGTGTAGCAAACCCACAAAAGCCTACACCTTTCGATGCAGTGCGTGCAGTTTTCAGATGCATCCAAGCTGTGCTATGCTGTCTACGGAAATCAACTATCCTGTTCATCCACATACCCTAAAACTATTAACTTCTTCCACTCCATTAACAAATGGTGAACCGGGTTTTGCGTGCGGTGAATGCAAGAGGAAGAGATCAGGCCGCTTATACCGTTGTACGGTTTGTGAGTATCATCTCCATGCAGTTTGTGCTAAGAACATGGTGAATGGACTGCTAGCTAACAACATCAAGGGGACGGAAAAACCAAGCGTCCTGGGAACTGCAGCGCGGCTTGCTTCTCAAGTTGTGATAGAATTCATTGGTGGGTTGATTGAGGGCCTTGGAGAAGGCGTTGGAGAAGCTTTTGCTCAGGATGTTACGAGAGGAAGAGGAAGAGGTGTTAATAAGCGAAACTGAATCAATAAATATGCTGCTAATTTATAATTAAGGTGATATGTGATTGTTTTATGAGTTGTTTATAGAATGATGGAAGTTGATTATGATTATGATTATGATTATGATTAACTATACAAGTTGAAGATCACGAGAAGTACTGAATATTAATTAGTGTGAAATTGTTTACGTATTAATTCAAGTTGTTTATATATATATTTATATATATATAATTAATGTGTGATTCCTTTCCTTGTTGAGTATCTGAATATTTATGGAGGAAATGGATTAATGAATATATATGTAGTATATTACTTGTTTAACAATTAATATGCTGTACTAATACTGAAACAAATTTTGATCTTGACATGTGAAAGCTCGATCGCCCTGCTGCCCTGATGAATATCGTAATTAATAAAAGTATTAGATTTAAGGTTAATTAATGACAATTCTTTGGAGTAATGAAGTAATTGAAAAAGGGAATACTTTTAGAGTTAAAAATTAATACGCATCTAGAAATGGAATATAATGAGACAGTATATATACATAAATGCATGTACTCAATTACCAATTAGTCCATTATTTTATTTGGCCTCTTGGGAATCATATTTGTGCGTTGGTTTTTTCTTTTTCAGAAGGCTAGCCTAAAGATTTGATTTGAGGCTTTTGACCCCCTACTACCTCTACTCTTCCTTTCTCATCCTTGTCTATGCAGCAGCAGTTCACTATTCTTTTGTGTGATTTGATGATATTCACAACAAAAGTCCTTAAATCCCACTTTGTGTTATTCGCTTCTCACATCACTTGCATGCATAGAAAGATAGATAGATAGACAGACCGACAGAAAGGTTTCGGATTACAACACAACACAAAAGATAACACCCACTAAATAAATTAAGCCAAGCAGCATATATATATGTGTGTGTGTGTATGTGTATGTGTAAAATATGAATTCAGTCGATAATTTAGTTCACTTACTGTATATTATTCAAAAATCTGAATTTATTACATTTGCGTAAAATACATACCACTTACTATTGTATCATTCATTTAACTGGAAAATATGAATTCATTGCACTCAGACGTGAAATGGGAGAGAGATTTAAAAATTTTAAAACCCACCTAAGAGATTCAAAGGGCAGTTATTTGTCGATATTCCAAAGCTCATCACTTCACTTTGGTTCAGATTTTAATCCGATGCCTATATGGATATATATCCATCTTCTTCAAATGCAAAGTGTAACAGGCAACACCTATCTCTCCTCCTCTTCTCACTTCAAATCGACAACCTGCAAAATTATGATACGTATACATATCTTCTCAACAAATGTATGAATGCCAGCACACACTAAAAACCAAGATCGTTATCAGCATGCAAGCGGCGAAAGTATAATTAATATGCAGACTGGGAGAACAGAAAAGGGACCTCTGCCTCTTTTTTATTTTTAAATATAAAAATATATATATGTTAACAAATATTCCACTATGTAAATCATACGGTATCCAACCAAAGTTCTCTGATTGCCCCCTACCAATCAACTTTACAGTGACAAAATCAATACATAAGTCAGTTATACTCCAAGTTGGTAGCCTTCTTGGATTCAAAAAGAAATTAGAATGGAAAATACACCCACATAAAATTAACTTAATTAAAAGCTTCTCAGAATGGTATTAATGGTTACAAAGTAGTTTTCGCCTTATCTTTCCCCTCACCCTGGCTTTTCGATACTTCACTTAGATCGCAAAATACCACTTGCAATAATTTCTCTTAAATATTCTGCACGTCTTTCCACCTTTCACCTCTGTGTTGTAAGCTGCTGCAACATTTCCACAATCTGAGAAAACTTCTTCCAAACTGAAACACAAATGAGCCAGAGAAAAGGCCATAAACTAAAACTTTCCAAATCTTGGGTTCTTTTTCAGGTAATATCCAGTTCCTTGAGTCTTGACAGTCAGCCGGTTGATGTCTTATCCACCCTTACATTCCTTTATAAGGGGATATCTTTCCTTACCTAACTTGCACCACAAGACACAATAACTAATATCCGGTTCATGCTGTACTACTTGCTTCTATTTTGTTCATTCCTAAGAATTTTCCCGAACTTACCATCTCTTATCACTACTTTGGACCATAATCCAAGTTCTCCCACTTAAATGGAGCAACTAGACCAATGTCTGGAGACCCTCGCAAAAATAGACAAACACAAACACAAACAGCAGCTATGGCAAGCATTGAATGGATGTAAGGACGGTGAAGCAAGCCCTGTGATCCCCGAACCCTTCTGTTAAACTTTGCTGCAACAACTGCACACTTCGTACAAGATTTACGCCCTTGTTTGATCCCATGCCCCTGGTCTGCTGTCAATCCAGGTTGCTCTATCTCCATTCCAACCAGTATAGAAACTTGGCCATTTCTTTTGTCAGAAAGTTTACGAGCCACCAGCTTGTTGTAAGAGTGATTATTCCTCATAATAGCATAAGAATATGGAGACTGTCCACCGGCATCAAGAAGGGAGTTCCAGCATGACAGCCCGATCTACAGAAGAAGCAAAATAGCATTTAAGGAAAAATGTTGATAAAAAACAAGAAGTGGATAAAAAGAAATATAAGACAGACAGTCAACCAAGAATAATGATCCAACCACCTCCATCCCAACAGGATATGATAATTTCAGAAAAGAACATCGTTTTGGTTGAAATTAGACCATACACACTTAAAAGTGGCATCCATCAAGTGAAGCAAGCATTCTTAAGTCTATAACTGCCAAGCATCCATCTTCATGAACTAAAACAATTAATCCATATGATTAACAAGGTTAATTGTCCGCAAGAGAGTTTATATTTTAAGAAGCTGAGGTAAATTATGATGTCAAACTAGACTCAAAAAGCAGATAGTTAAAGCAAGAAAATAGAATATGATACCTCTTGTGGATCATTTGTCAAAGCATCTATTACATCCTCTGAATCTGAAGCACTTGCAGCCAAATGCAGGGGTGTAATACCACCAGGTCCTGCAAGATTTGGTGCAAAAATATATTTTGGGGAGGTTTCACTGCTGCTAGTTATAGAGTAATGGATCAACAAGTCAACCATCCTCCTACATCTCCTTTTCACTGCCCGGTTCAAGAGCTGAATTTCAGACAGCATTTCAAATGATTCCCTTGATAGGCCATCCATTGTCAAATTTCCTTCCACCAGCATATCTAGAATTGCTTTAACTAAAGCACAGCAGCCTCGTTCAACTGAGAATATGAGCAAAAATTTGAAACGGCTGAAGGAATAAATATGACCCTCAATCACAGAAGAAGTCCTCTTCCTTTGAAACAGCCAACCAAGTTCATTCAAGAAGTGCAGAACTTCTTCTCTTGATCTGGGCCTTCCATAATCATGAGCTTGATCTTCCGAAATGATATCACATATTTTAGCCTCAGCATCAAATTCAGACTCCAGCAGTCTCAATTCTTTACAAATTGTAGCATCTGCTATAATAACAGGAAAACTGTTGCCCTTGAAACCATTTTCCACCTGTTCATAAAAAAGGAGATGTCAAACAGATTTTCTCAAAGGATTCTACTCAAGAATTTCCAAATTCTGCTCTAGTATTTCTCAATTCTACTCAAGGATTTCTCAATTCAACTAAAGAATTTCTCAAATGTACAAAGTGAATACAGAACAATCACATCTAAAAATTGTACCTCAACAAAAAACCGACCAAAAACACTGGTACATGTGTCCTGAAATTTTAAACCACCTAGGTTTATCTCATCATACATGGTGCCCCGACATGTTAACCCAGTTACTTCCTGTGATGCGTATCCACCCATGAATGTGCAATGGATCCTGTCACAGATTATACACAAACCTTTCTTAAAACAGAGATCAAAGGAAAGCCAAACAACTCCTGAAATAAAAAGTACATTCTGCTTACTTGGTGCCTGGATTCGTCAAATTTCTACCCCTCAATTTAAGGGAGATTTCTTGCCCACCAACAACAGCCAATGGAGACACCGAGATCAATTCTGGGGAGCTCCATGTTCTCCAGGATTTGCATACTCGAATCTTCCCTGCACATTGATTCAGAATTCATGCACATACATGAGTTATAACCATTTCCATTTGGGTCATCTGTATAGAGTAAAATCAGACACCAGGCAGAAACTGCATCAAGTAAAATGCTGGCAGATCAGAACCAAGAAAAATACATTCCTAAATAGTACTCACCTTCTTTATGTGATGCTAATTGCTTGCCAGTATGGACCAAGAACCTTGCTTTTCTCCAAAAATCTGAATCTAAATCTTGAACTAAAGAGTTGACATTCTGAAGCAGATTTCCTTCAAGCTGTAAAAACCACAGACACCCTGTATGTTATCAGCAAAATGTTACAAACAAGTAGTAAATTTGCATAAAAGCACTTCACTCACTTGTTCCCAAGCAGCACATGACATTGACAAGTAAATTGATAACACTACACAACCCGGCCTTATGTAGCTTTCCATTTCCGATGGACTGTTAGAAAGCCAATTGTAGATCTGAAACAAGTGACATAAGCATTAGGTTGTTTATCCAAGCAACAAACAACATTAGGGCTCCATGTCAATCGGAAATAACTCCTTACCTGCTTTCGCAATGTCCCTGGAAAATGACTAGGATCCTTATCAAATAATTTAAAAATTATTCGCCCGGTGCGATCCTGTGGAGGAATCACAACATTAGAATCCTATAAAAGTGTTGCTTTACAAAAGGTTAACATGCACATACATACAAATGAAACAAACAAAAACCAGAGATCAAACAAGTTGGGAGGATGGACATACTACCTGGGCATCAGAGTTCAAGCTAGAAGGTGAGTGATCGGATCCAGAAGACGATGTGTACCCCGCTTGATATGGAAAGCTTTGAAATGAACAATTGTCAGTTGCTTTATTTGAGCTTCCAAAGAGCTCAAGTGGCATAACAGAACCACCAGTCTGGCTACCAGCAAAATTAGCATTAAACTCTTTGCCAATAGACAATTTCTCAGACTTTACAGTTTCGCTTGTGCTCTGCATTGGGAACAATGTTTGCATGACAGGAGACGAAGATGGAGACCTCTCCTCAATGGGGTTACTGCTGTCAGAAGAGAAATACTTTCTTGACGACGACAGTTTAGGCGGGCTGTCATCCTCAGGTGAGGAGCTAAATAGTTGTAGTGGTAAATTAACTCGAGTTTCTTGAACTTGACCCTCTGAATCAGGGGACTGGTAACTGGTACTACTTCTCTCTCCTCCAACAGATGGAAAATCTAGGGTCGTTCTCTTAAGGAAATTGGGAGTTGTTTGGTCAGGGCAGCTCGACTTTGTTTTCTCACTATCACTGCCATGGCTACTCTTTTGTGAGAGCATTGCTAGAGCATCTGGAGCAGAAGTAGCTAGGGTGGCTGAAAGAACAGCAAGCAAGTCCATGGTTGATGAGGAAGATGTATTTAGATTCAATCTATTTTGAAAATCTGAAGGAGTCTGTTCTGGATTTTTTTTGTTTAAACTTCCAATATTAGGCAACTTTGCGGCGAGGTCCGCTGGCAAAGGTAGTGAATTTATCTTACTAAGAATCATGATGAGTTGGTCTCTATCTGGTACTGGTGTGCAACTGATGCTTTTCTCTTCACTTTTCCCTAAAATTTTTGGTACAGCAAATTTCAGCTTAGAACTAAGAGGACAATCAAACATTCACCTCACAAATGCTATTACCTTGTGCACGAGCGAAGGCAGTCAGCAAGTTGACAATATCCAAATTCCCAGGGTGGGGGGTGGCATTATTCTGGTTGCCAGGGATTAACAGCCGTGAGGTAACATCCTCTGGCTGAGTTTTCCTTCTTCGCCGGTTGTGCCCAGCAAGTCTACGCCTACAGCTTCTCTTTCCCTCGTCAAACTCGGAAAGAGGGTGAAACCTGCAAAAGAACAGGTAAAGTTGAAGCAGATTAGAACTTCAGATAAAGCAGCTACATGCAAATCTACATTCCTTAGCAAGAATTAACTCTCAGTTCCATATATCTAAACTCTATAAAACTCATAATTTACAGCAAAACAAAATATAAATATAAAAATTCAAATATAAGTACAAAAATAGAAATGACAATAGCAAACCTGCTACACTGCTGGCAAAATCTCTGCATCTGTTTTCCAACAAGAGCTTTACTAGATTTACTATGAACCTCACAAACTTTATGCCGGCGATGATAGTCCTTCGCATTCGACAGATCTTCCTTACAATTATCAACCTGACACATAGGATATGCAGCACTTCCAGGAGATCCAGACCTAACCCTTTTGCCAGGTCTGGAAGCAGGCTCCTCTACAGTATTCAAACCCCCGGCAAGATTCAAATCAAGCCTTCCATCATCTTCATTAGCAACAGAAACAGTAATATTCTTCTTGTCAATCTTGTTAGGTTCAGATGCCGGAGCTCCTCCCAATCTAATAGCTTCTGACTCCGCTGGTTTTGCAACAAATCCAACGCTATCCCAATTCCATAACTTAGGGTTCCAGTTATCTAACCTGGGCTGTGCACGATGTTGATGCTGATGCTGATGAAAATTGGGATTCTGATAAGAAAGATTACGCTTTCTCGCCATGGAAGGCGGTTCACAGAATCTACTAGAAAGTGTTTGATGCATTAATATAGGAGGAGCTACTTGTGCACCTACTTCTTCCATCTCTCTCAACAACCCTCAATCCAAAAATACTAACCTACATAAACAAAAGCTAAATTCAATTCAGATACAAAAACAAATTTTCGCTTACACGGATTCCTCCCCCGTCAAAAATAAATCAGGAAAAATAACAGGATCATACAAAGATGGAGTAGTACTTAATGAATTTCTGTTCTCTTAATATATAAAATAATTAGCTAAAAATATCAACAGAAATAAAAATAAAAATAAAAAATTACTTACTTTTACGGAATTCCCATAACAGACACACCTCGTCTTGAACAAAATACAAATCAAAATCAAGACTTTGTCCAGAAATTAACTGAAATTCTTCCTTCTTTCCCGTTGTTCCTCCAGTTGAGCTCAGATCTACTTGAAATCAAGCAATTTTTGATAACTGTGAGAGGATCTTTGGAAAAATAAAAAAATCGAAAATCTGAGTAAAGACTGATAATCTAAAAAACCGTTAAAAGACAAGTCAACCGATCCAGAGCATGAAACTGAGGGGAAGAGAAGTGTCTCAGCAAAATCGGTTTTACTTTTTAAAAAAAAAAAATTTGTTTTTATTTTTATTCAATCTTTTGGCTTCTAACAAAGTTTTCTTTCGGTGTTGGCATAAACCGTAAATTAGTGGAGGATTGGGGTTCTAATTACTGCCGCCCATGGACCTACGAAGAATCCAAGACACTTCCAAGCTACTGACTTCCTTCAATTTAATTTTTTTTTATTTTGTTTATTTCGTTTTGTCAGATAAATGAAAGTCGTTCAAAGCTGAGGGTGACGATTTTGGGCATAGTGTCTTAGAACAGTGAATTGACCGTTTTAACCTCCTCATTATGCCCTTTCATTTTTAATCTCCCTTCGAATTACCTAAAATAACCCCGGCAGAACATTATCGATTATCATCTTTCTTTTTCAGAAACAATATGTGACCACCGTTAGCCCAATTAATTTGCTTTTTTCAATATTTGAATAAATGATTTTTCTTTCTTTAAAAAAAATTAAATTAGCAAAACTAATTATTCAACAAAGTTAATTATCAATGTGCGCTTATCAAACTCAACTTTACATACAACCAACAAACCTCATATCATATGTAATAAGATTTTTGGATTAAATATTTAATTTATTGAAATATATTTCTTGACCGAATTTTAAAACCTTATCATATCTTCAATGTAAGTAATTTTGAAAAAGTAGTTATTGTCAAATGATATTCAATAGTATATGTTTTAATTGATTAATATTTATATTTATTTTATATATATATATATTAAGTATACGAAAATTTTTTGTAATTTATAAAAATATTATAATAATTTAATAAAAGTGTTAAAATAAACATAAAATGATTCTCATAGATAAATAGAGAAGAGAAGAGATAACGACATACGGTGGTGTTATATGTTGGACAAGTCTAACATTTAATTTGTCTTTTGAATTCCAACTTACGAGTTTTTCATCTTATTTTGACGTATTGATGTCTTGAAAAATGTAAAATCACATGCTATTGTTGAAGTTGTCCAGTCACTATATAAAATTGATATTAAATCAATTATTTTGAAGTCCCTGTTATGATCGAAGCATATATATCATATCATCATCACGAATTAATATTATTCGTATTCAACTTTAATTGATCAAATCACCCATTCTTTTAAATAGTTAAAGTTCCAACAAACAATCTTATTGGATAATTAATTAAGTTAATAGGTACGTGTTAAAAAAACTAGTACTAGTAGAAAGACCATTTTTTGAACAGGTAATTGGTAGATGATAATGTAAATTCAAAGGTTTGTGTGTAGTCTCAAATCCACATCACGTGTTTTCGTGACATGTACTCCCATCCCATGTTATGAGATAGAAGAAAGAGAGATTAATGCATTTGCATGTGGGGTTCTATGATAGAGTAGTATCTTTTATTTATTTTTTTTTATATATTTGGTCATGAAAAGATGGGGGGATGGAGGGGGTGGTTTGTATTCAAAGTTGGCGATTAGACCCAGAACAAAATTTTTAGGTAAAAGGATTAGGCTAGCTAACCGATCAACGAACTATTTAAGCTTTTTATGGTTTGCTAGCTAGCCCCTTCTTCAAAAAATAATGAATGATAGCCATGCCCCGTAATATTGAGCTGAACCCATAAACAACAACAACAACAACAACAACAACAATAATAATAATAATAATAATAATAATAATAAATGAAAAAAAGAGTTAAAGAAAATTACTTAACTAATTAATTAATTAAAGATAAAGGATGATATAAAATGGTGAAGAAAGTAGTAAGGTAAGCACGTAGGAAGCAAAAATGTCACAGTTTCCAACTTGACTTCACTTCGCTTCACTTCAATTGGTGTTTGAATGAAAGAAATATAAAACCGCGTACTTACTATTTCATTTCATACACATTTGCACCTACATTTTTTGTGTCGTCCGCGTCACGTAAATGTAAATGCCAATGCCAATGCCAATGCCAATGCCGCCCTCAATTACCTGATTATTTTTCTTTACTTCCTACTTTACGTTCACACCAACACTAACACTAACACTAACACTATCTCTACCTAAATTAATTACCTTGCATTGCCATTACATTTATAAATTTGGGTACAAACAAAAGTAAAAATAGCAATACTCTAACGAAAATGTGAAAAGGACTTGATTGAGCGTGACGACATGAGTAGTAGTAATTGTATTAGTAGTACAGTTTTTACAGGGATAAGCAAGGAGGAAGAGGATATTAATTAATTAATTAATTAATTAAAAAGAGGAATTTGTGGTGGAGGAAATTAATCGTCCGGACATGCGGTGGGGCGGACTGACTGACTGACTGACTGACTGACTGACTGACGTGTGGGAACCGGCTAGGTAGCTGTGTCTTGTGTTGTGTTGTGTTGTGGTACCAATACGATGCATCTGGTTGGTTGATTTGCTTTGTTTTCAATTTTGATGCGCTGCATTTCTCACCTACGTTATTATATAATAGTAACCTCCCTTTCTCTCTTTGCTTGCGTTTGTAGAAAAACCCATTAGTAGCAGTCTTCAGTGGTCCGTCCCTTTTCTTCTACTTTTAATTCAATTGATCAAGCCCGGCAACTGGCTTCCTATACTCAAAATCAATACATGAATGAATCAATCAATGCATATGTATGTATGTATGTATATATATACATATATATATATATATTCGCACCTGCAGATAGGGTAAAATTGTGTTTATTTATTTTTGGGGGGTAAAAGTGAAAGTGAATTGTCTCTGTCGAAGATAATACTGTTGTAGGCTTGGAATGTGCCAAATGACAGCTGGAAGCCAGCTGTCTGTATGCAGGTATACTTGCTTGCTAATGCTAATGCTAATGCTATATGGGGCTCATTGGTCACTGGAACACGAGCTGTAATTAAAAATAAAAATAAAAATAAAATAAATAACAGGAACAGCTGGAAAAAGAACAAGAAAAAAATTAAGAAAGAGTCCGTACAGTTTCCACATATTCCTATGGAAAAATATGGTGATGACCAGTCCCATCCACAATCATAATTCATACATCCCGTACGGTTCTTTTACCCTCCCTCCCTCCTCCCCTCTCTCTCTCTCTCTCCTATGCTTGGCAGAGTTTTATTTCTATTTCTATTTAACTTCAAAATTATTGCAGTTAAAAGATACTAGATTACACTAACTTCAATTTTTTCTACTTTTTCTTTATAATCTTCAAATTCGGTTTAAAAATGTATATAATATAATATAATATAATATAATATCCGTATGTAGCAATAACATAACCTTGCCTTTGTATATTTTCACCCCAGTTTTTCAAAATAAAAGGTCTAAGAATGGGTAAAAAAGACTGAAGGAAGATTATGACTAGTCGGGGAGAGGAAGATTGGTAGGGGGGATCCATCAAGTAAAATTGACAGTAGCACTGGAACTGATAATGATGGTGGAGCACGAGGTTTGTTTAAACACAGTTGACCTTCACATGATTGTCCTACTCCCGACATCATCACACATTAGATTACTTTAGATTTAGATTGCTCTCATTCGTGAACACCATTATTTATAATACGTGCAGCAATCACTGATTGACCACTACCCACAGTAACCTCCCCTAAGATCTTCCCAAGTGGGCCTATTTCTTTCTGTACCTAATGAAAACCCAACCCTGCATGTGCGATTTTCCGATTTCGATTTCTTACGTGCATACATTTAAATGCATCACCACCTCAATACCAAACAACTTCTCCCTCTCTCTTAAATTTTTATTTTTATTTTTTATCGCTCACATCCTGGCCAGTGATCTAACATGAAAATCAAAATCCAAAATCAAACTCAAAAATTAATTGAAACTGTTGGACTATCGAGCCCAAATTTAATCTAGATCATCCGAAATCAAGTCAAACGGTAGCAAAATCATTTCGACTTCAAATATACAAAAATGGGTTTCAAAAATAATTGAGCAATATACGATTTTTATTTAAAGGGAAAAAGAAACTTATTTCGCCCTTAGCATTTAGCAAAATGGCTTATTTATTATATAGTATCAAATGGAAGCAATAACCAAAGACATTATGTTTGTATTATGATATGACAAAAAATCAAACAAATAATTATTAATTAAAAAAAAAAAACCGATGGCGCTGTGTGAAAGAAAAGGCAACTTGTAGAAAAATCAAATACAGGACTAGGAGAAAACAGACCTGAGAAGATCACAAAAGAATTTCCTATAATATCTATGTAAAATATCACACCAAATATTTGTAATAACTACCTAATTGCCAAGCTGATGTGTTTAGAAACCAAAACCTGCCATGCCAAATTTATAAGTTAAGCTGCTGTTGCCCAACAGAAACAAGGCAAAAATAACCAAGGCCGCAATCACTATCCACATCCATGACTGCATTCTTCTCTTACCCCGATTACGAAGAGGTAGCGGGACAGATTTTGACTTGGTTGTCTGCTTTGTGAATTGTGATGATTTTTGAGGCCTCTTTATCACTGCCAAGGACTCTTCTTGAATTTCAGGAGACTGGGGAGTTCCGAATGGAATTTCTGAGCTCGGAGCAGATTCTCCTTCTTTCATAACATCAATAACCTCCGTTGCAGCTGCCTTTCTCTTTTCCTTCTTCCTTAATCTCTTTTCTCTTTCCTGCATGGGTCATAATATATGTTAATCAATTCAGAAAGATATGTCTTCAAGTCAATGTGGCTGCATGTTCTTCTTGTACTTTAATGCAATAATCACGTTCTTTTACCTTCTCCTTCTGTTCAGCTTCCTTCTGAGCTCGAATTGCAGCCCTGGCTTGAGCCTTCTCAGCGATTCGTTTCTTCCTCTCCAAAGCCTCCTTAGCTTTTGCCTTTTCCTCCAGTATACGTTGCTCTTTCAACTTGGCTGCTTCCTCCTTTCTCAATTCCTCTGCCTTCCCGGCCAATTCCTCTTCCTCCTTTGTTCTCTTTGGCCCTTCTTCTATTACTTCTTCAATCTCATCCCTACCAGAAACAGTCACCAGGCTATTTACTGCATGAGAAGGTTTCACAGGTCTTTTGGATTTAGTTGTCTGATTCTTTGGTTCCCCCACTTCTGGAATAGGCTTGGCATTGACTTTTTCAGGTTTTTCAGGCGCCGCTTGTCCTGTCTTCTCACTTTCGAGAGTGGAATTGTGCAACACAGAGTTATCCTTGGCAACTCTATCATTTAGAAAAGAGCGAATTACAGGTGGCTCCTCATCCGGACCAAGTGAACGGCCATCCAGTGTCTTCAGTCTTCTAAGTGTACTTCTGATGTTGCTATTGACATATTCTTTACGGAATTCATCATTGCTGTTCCACAGTTCCAAAACTCTCTCCACCTAAAGAATAGATTTGTTAGTGCAAAGTTGGGGCTAATTAATGGGATCAAAGCAAAGGACTGCAAGGGCTCACCTGGTTAACACATAGATGTTGCAGTGCCACTTTATCTCCCTTGAATGCCAAATCATTAGCTTGCTTCGCGTCATCTTTGTACTTCCAAAAATATTTGTTCTGCAAATTTAAAATGAAAGGAATCTCATTACCCTCAATCATTTTGCTTCGTTTCCTTCAAGAATGAACTTTTATGATTTTCCAAGAGCAACGAGTGCAGAAACAGAACCGCATAACATGATTTTATCATTCTACAGGGACCTCCATAATTAGTTACTTATCATTTTCATTTTTTCCTTTATGAGAATACCTCAAAAAGGAGGAATAGCCTGAACTAAGGAACTGTATTTTGTGGTTTAAGTTACTCATTTTTTATTCTAGTAGCAGGAGACCATATATTGCCTAATGTTATACAATTTTACATCTAGACTAATTTTTTTTAATCGTCAAATGACAGTGCCTGTTTATGAACACAAAAATGGCATACCTTATCATATGCCTGTTTCTTCAAATTCTGCAAATGCTTATATGCTTCTTGGCGAATGTCATCGGCAGCTTTAAACTGACCAAGCAATTTCTTAAGCTTTTCACTTTCATCTCTCTGTTGCTTTTTAGCAGCTTGAGTTGCAGCTTCAGCTTTGAGAACATTATCTCTGAGTGAATCTGCTTCCTTCCTCAACAACTGTAAATGCTTGAATGTCAGATAAGCAATCAGAAACCTTTATACATAGCACAGTTGAAAGGGAAGCACGGCCCTACTCCTCTGGTAGTTTTACCTTTACAACTCCTAACACTATCCTTGGTTACTATCAATGAAGCTCAAACTTACGAAGATATATGAGATATAGGTCCTAAAGAGGTTAGATATCTCATACGAAGATGCGTTACAGTCTGGAATGAAAATAAAAATAGGGAGAACATTGAACAAAGAAATACCTTCATTCGCTCTTCTATTTGGTCTTTCTGGTCAAAAGCCTGCTGAACTTCATCCTGCTTACCCATACTAGAAGAGAACTGTTCACGAAGTTGCTTCAGTTGCTTGATATCACGAATAAACTGTTTTTCTTCCTTCAAAGGAAGGGTTTCATGTGCTATCATGTGTTCCATCTTACGAATCTGCTTCCGCGTCATACAGTAAAATATTCACTACTTCTAAGAAAGCTTTCAAATAAACCGGGCCAACCACTAACAAAATAAAAAGAAACTCAAAAAGCACTTACCCTGCCATCAATATCCTCAACAGAAATTGCATTCTTCACCTTGTTAATCATAGACTGGAGAGAATCTATTTCCTGGCGTTTGGACTTAAGCAAATCCCGTGCAGCTCTCTCTTCTGCCAAAGCAGCTTCCAAACTTTCACTATATTTCTTGTAAGTAGCCTGATCATGGAAAAATTTCAACAATTACATTACAAGAAACCAAAACTTTATTTTTTTCAGGAATAAAACAAAGTATTCAGAAAGATTTTTCGTAATACCCTTATTGTTTGGATTTCATCTCGAACAGCATCACGACTTCGAGTTTTCTCATCAACCTGTGACTGAGCAGATTTGATTTGTTCTCGTATATTTTTGTCATCATATCTTGGAACCTTGACCAAGAAGTAGAATGGCTTCTTAACCACCTCAGGACCCACATTCTGTGCTTCAGATGCATCAATGGTGGAATCTTCTGGGGTAGATGGTGCTGTTTCATCCCTGAGAATACCATCAATGCCCTCCACTTCTTGACATGTCCTACCACTACTCTCTTCTCCTGTGAATTGAATTAACCCACTTTCTCTGACTTCTTGACATGTTTTAACATCACCCTCTCCATCAGTGAAACGAATTTCTTCATTTTCCTCCATTTCTTTACATCTTTCATCATCCATCTCACCACCAGTGGATGGAGTTCCCCCATTTTCAGAAACATCGGGGACACCAGCAACATGTCCAATTGGAAGCTCACCTTCAGACACAATCACATCCTCACCAGACACATCTCTGCAACTCACTCCAGAATCATTTTCAATTTCAGACTCAGCTTTCACATCAGCAACACTTTCCTTTTCAACTGAATCACTTATACCGGATTCAACAACTGCATTGTCAGCTAGGATGGGCTTCTCATCAATACATTCAATGATCACTTCTGAAACATCCAATTTTGTGTGAGAGTCATCAACCACTTTCTCTTCCATCTCAATTGACTCATGAGCAGTCTCAATTTCTGATCTTGCTTCATTCTTAGGGCAAACTGGTACACTATCATCCCCAATAGGGCCATTCTCTGCTTCAATCACATTGGTTTTGTCAACAGGATGAGAATCAGAGCTTTTGCTGCTTTGCATTTCCACTTTTCCATTTTCCATTTCCCTATTCACATCATCAACCTCAAAAGAAGGAGAATTTTCATTGACAGTCTCAATTTCTAATCTTGCATCATTATTAGACCAACCTGATACCTTATCGTCACTGATAGGGCCATTCTCAACTTCAATTGCATTGGAATTGGCAACAGGATGAGAATCAGATTCACTATTTTGCATTTCCAATTTTCCATTTTCTGTTTCTCTTTTCACAACATCAACCTCACAAGATGGAAAATTTTCAGTGACAGTTGAATCAGCAAACCCAGCATCCAGTTCTGTAGCTGTATCACTGATACCGGCAGGAGCAGCAGGAATTGTTTGGACACTTTCAACATGAACATTCTCAAAATCAACAGGGAAAGGCAAGCATTTAGCAATATCCGAAGATCTATTTTGTTCTGTTGTTTCTTGACTAGCATCAACCTTGACACTGTCAACAGCTAGATTCTCAGAATCAACAGTTGGGGCCAAGCACTCAGCAACCTCTGAAGATTTATTTAGTTGCCCTGCTTCTTGACTAGCATCAACTCGGACACTTTCAGCAGGTATATTCTCAGAATCAACAGTGGAAGGCAAGCGTTCAGCAGTCTCTGAAGATTTATTTAGTTCGGCTGTTTCTTCACCAGCAGCAACCTGGACAATTTCCACAGGTATCTTCTCAGAATCAACAGAGGATTGCAAACTTTCAGCATCCTCCAAAGACTTATTTAGTTCAGTTCTTTGTTGACTACCATCAACCAAGTCATTAACAACAGTCTCTGAATTGCCATCTTGAGTATTAACAGTAGCCAACACTTGCTCCTTTTTCTCAGTTACAGAACCATTGACAACTTCTGAATCCAATTGAGCATCAGCCACAGTGGCTTCAGGATTCTCTTCCGAGTCAGCTGCCAGTTTCCCTCCCGGATCAGCCGCAGGATTTCTGCCAGCCATGTCCGCTACATCATTCTCGCATGCAGAATCAACTGATATACGTACAGGCATGCCTTGTGCACTTTTGGAAGAATCATTTTGTGCCACCGCACCTTGATCCTGATCAACAGAGCCATTGGCAGCCATGTTTTCCAAAACAATATCTCCAGCTTGATCTTTAACAGCCTGCATTCCTGATTTAGTCTCCACTTCCAAATTCTGATCCATATCAATGCCTAGATCCCCCGTGCAAATTTCCTTATCAGCTAAATTCTCCTGATCCACATCACCGACAGTAAGCACAACTAAAGATTCTTTGTTTTCAGGCTGAATCTTATCCTCTACGTTTTTGACTCGATTTTCACTCACCATAACTACAGACTCTTCGGTTTCAGGCTCAATCTTATTCTCTACGTTGTTTAACTGATTTTCATTCACTATAACTACAGATTCTTCGCCTTCAGAATTAATCTTATTATCCTCTTCATCAGGTTTTATTATCGGTGATTGCTTACTTTCTTCTACTATTACTTTCCCATCAAGCTCAGCGGAATCAGAGTAGAGATCCGCGTCAACAGGATCAATGGAACCGGCATCGTTTCCATTTCCATTAACGGAGCCGTCAGCATTGGCATTCCCGTTAGGCATATCCTTCGGTGACGACACGTCACCGCCGTGAACATCGACCTCCGCCGTCATTGTAACCGAACAAATATAATACAAAAATAATAACAACAACGACAACCTACACAAGAAAAAATATATAGACTTATTGGAAACAAATTCAATCTAAATTACATTCTGCTACTAATCTAGATCTCACGAGATCAGACAAACTTACCTTTCCGGATCCGACGACCGACAATGTGAACACGAAAGCGAATGCGAATGGGAATGCAAAATGGCGAGATCTTTCGGTGAACTGACAAAAGAGTCTTTCAGAAAACAGTTGTAGAGAGAAAGAGAGAGAGAGAGAGAGAGAGGAGGTCTGCTGTCACTGTATACGCAGAGACTGGTCGATTTGAACTCTAAATAAACCTCTTACGTTTTCTCTTTGTTTTCCCTCTGCCAATTACATATTGTCATCCTTTATATATATATATATATATATATATATATACACGCATATATGTATATGCTAACTAATCGTTATACGAATAATAACGTCCAGCGCCCTAATTTATTATGGCTTTACAAACAAAGATATGTCTTTTATATTTATATCTAATAAGTTCCTAACTTGGAATAACAATTCGTGTTGACATGTTATAACATATGCTCGTGCCAAACAAAATAATGAAATATTTTAGGTTGATATAGAGTGACATATTTAATAATTATTTTAAAAATTTAATATTTTTGACATATTTTTTTAAAAATATTTTTATTATAATATACAGTGAATGTTAATCAATTTTATTTTAAAGATAACTAGATATTTTTAAAATTTTAAAAATGTAAAATAAATTTATTAAATTGTAAATGAGTTAATACAATATAATTATTTTATTGTACATAGAGGTGAGGTATCAAAAACACTAAATTTAAACTTAATATAATTATTATTATTGTATCATTAATCTTTATTAAAAGGATTGGAATGAGAATGGGTAATCGATCATCTCAATATAATTATTAATTACTAATTAGGGACCTGTATGATAATGTATATAAATAATAATTATTTTTGTAATAATGTAAACATTAGGGAGGAATATTATTGTAATAATATGTATTGGCGTCATTCTATTTAAACTCTAACTCCTATTTTATTTTTATAATACTAAATTACCTAACTTTAAATCCATCAGTTTTCGGATAACAACAGCATTATCGCTATAAATTATTATTATTATTATTATTATTATTTAATGAGATAAATAATAATTACATCACATAAACTTATCCAATACACTTTTTTTTTTTTTTATTTCGTTTTATCCAATATCCACATCGCTGCGCTGCATTACATGATTTCGGATGAAAAGAAAATATCAGAAATGACGCGGGAATTTTTTAACTTTTTAGAAATTAAAAAAAAAAAGCAAAAAAAAAGGCCCCAACAAAGAGGGTAGGGCGTAGGCGAAAGGCTGAACCGCGTGAAAGATGGAGCTCTCTGTATGTAACGTAATGTTAAGGTATTTGAGGTGTCAATGACAATCAATGTTATAGAGTTGGTATTTTGATGTACAGCAATTAAACAGAAGGAAAAACCTCGTGAGAGAGAAGGGAGAGGGGCCCAATTATTCGGGTTTTGCCTTTTGGGTTTCAGTTTCAACGAGATTGTTCTATATATCATTCCTCCGCATTCTTTGATTTTCATGATTTCAGAGTCAGTGCAACAACAACAACAGCAACAACTAAAGGATAAAAAGGGTAGCACACTTTTATTTTTTATTTTTTATTTTTTTAAAGTAAAAAGATAATTCACAGTTACATATTTTTAGAATTTTAATTTACGGAAAAAGAAGCAAAACTACCAAAAATATGATTGATGAAAAAAATAAATAAATAAAAATAATAATAATATTTGTTATTTCAACATTGCTTAAAAATTTTCCAATTTTTGTAATATGTATCCCTATAATAATAAGTGCAGATTTGAAGATTATTTGGTAGACCAAATACAGAAGAAGGTAATTTACTAAATTCTTTTATTGGCTGGCCGATTGAATACAGCTCACATCATATAATAATGTTTCTACTTTCTACGATGGGGATCTAAGTTTTTAATACTACTGTTGAATTCTTTTACCTCAAAAATAGGCATGACAGCTTGAGCCTGAGCTTGAGCCTTCGAACATAAAATTAATTTTATAAATGGAGAAAGCAATTGGCCAAACTATATCAATCTAAGCCAAAGCCAGCTAGCTATTTATTGTAATTGTGATTTCAATGGCTAACCCCCTTGTGGGAAATATTAATATCTGCCTCGCCTCCACAGATTTATTAATTTCCTTATTAAATCAATTCATTCCGAAAACGGTGAGATAAAATAAATTGGGTTAATGATGTTTAAATCTCCACAGATTTATTAATTTCCTTATTAAATCAATTCATTCCGAAAACGGTGAGATAAAATAAATTGGGTTAATGATGTTTAAATCTCCGAGATTTTAGTTTTCACAAAATTAATAATAAGGATAAATTTTGTCAATTTGTAATAATACATATGTTATTGACGTTTAGTGAACCGACAAAATCAATCGCATTAATTTATAATTTAATCATAATAGTAATAATTAATAATATTAGAGTGCATAACTTGATTAATAATACAGAGTGTTGTATACATTTTAATAAAGTCAGAACTATGTTTGGATGATGTATATACATACAAATATATATATGTATATATATATATAGTGGTAAAGTTCAGGATCATATATAAAACGCGTAACATGTTGTAAACTTTGTTTTATTTATTTATTTATTTCTTTTACTCTATTGGGCGATGTTAAATGATTGACGGCAAATGGCGTTATATGTATAATGGAGGACTTGACACGCGTAATGAATCTCTTCCCTCTTTTCTTATTTTTTTATTTTTTTTTTTTTTTGGGTGGGAGGTGGGGATGTTTGGGGTGGTGTTGATTTAGACACGTGCAATGATTCCATTCGGGACCATTTGATTTCATTCCGTTCGGAAAATGTGAAGTTGTGGACCACTTTGATTTTACCGGTCGCGTAATTACAAGAAATATTGTGAATTGTACGCGCCTGTCGTGGTCGAATATTGTAATTACGTGTATGTAACAACATTCTTCCTATAATTATAATTATGGAGTTTTTCCACATACCTCCCCTAAGGTTTGTGGAAATCCCAACTCCTGAAAACATTTGGGAAAACAGTCACAAACCTCCCCTATGGCGTTTGTCCCTTAACTATTTTGGGTGTAATGTCCAAAATACCCCTTAAGTTCTCTTTATAAAGTCAAAACAATGATAAAATATTGAAACCTTATTTGTCCTATTTCGCCTTAAATGTTTATTTTATTCCATTTGACTCGAGAAAAATGAGGAAATAATAAAAATGATATTAAAAACAAATATAGTTATACTAACAATTGCAGACACAACAAACACAAAATAAAGAATATAGCCATTACATTCTAACAACTATATTTCTTTGCATTTGAACCATTTAACAGGTATAATCACACTGCCATACACAAGCCAACTTCCAAACAACTAACAGACTTTAGATTTCCACTACCCATTTACCTTTTGCGTTTCACAATTTCAAAATACCATCTGCCACCATTCACAGAAACTATATTCCATTCCAAATAGACACAAATCCAAATAATAGTGAGTATAAAATACCATTAGCTTCAGTCTATCAGAACCAAATATTAAAGCTACATTGCACCTGCTATTCAACAATTCACATTATACAAAGAATCCGCGCTAGTCTCCAAGCTAATACCAAATAGAAATAAGAGTTGATCATTATATTTCCCAATAGTGAATCAAAGGAGCAGAAATAGTCTCTGCAATTATGTTTAATGTCAGCACAATGATGTGCCAAAAAATATTATGTACATACAACATTTATTTTCTTTAAAAAAAAGACGAAACTTTTAGTTAATTAATATGAATTAATAGTAAGAATAAAAGAGGATTACGGGTAAAATTTTAAGTATTACAATTTAGCTTTTGCTCCATTATTAACTTTAAATTATAGCTCATAAAAATTGTTGTCCTATGAAACATATCTTTTTTCTTTTTTGGGGTTGCAACTTCTAATAGATCAATATACCCTTGGCAACAAGGTTTGGTCTTCTTTTCCTTTATCAAAAAACTAAAACATAATAAATAGATGCTTACATTGGCTCTTATAGGCATTGACTGTTAATTTACTTTCAATCTGTGTATGCTTTTTTATAACGTTTCAATGGAATTAGTTGATCCAAATATTGAGATTGGTTTTGAACCATCCCAAGTCTTGCAACCTGGTTCTACAACAACTAGGTTTGGCCAAGCAAGAGGAGGTGCCTGAGCAGAGGATTGAAATATTCTGCCAAATGAAGTTCCACCATTCTTCCTCTTCAAAGAGAATCTATCTAAAAAAATTAGGAACCAAAAAACTTTAAAATTTCATCAACCCAAACAGCCTAAAGTTCAGAGAGATAACAAAATCCAAATATCAAATCAGGTAAAATAAATGAACTAGTGATTTAGCAAAGCTATCAAGTAAAGAATATTAGTAAGCAAGAAGCTAAAGTTGCATGTTAGTAATAAGCAACTTTGGCACCAATTATCATTCTTTAGAATGAAATTTTCTTTTGATTTCTCATAATATGTCATTGAAATACTTTAAAACAATATTGGCTAAAAGTCTGATTAAAAATCAAAAAGAAAATAATAAAGCCCGTTATTAAAAAAGAATCAAATTAATCAAGATTTAGCTGTGAATGAATTCGAATATTTCAGGCTTTTATCTTTTTCTTTATACAAACTTTTGGAAGTTGAAGAACCAAAGAAGCAAAGTATTCAAGTCAAAACTCGATTATGAATCTGGCTTTCTTGTTTTGTTTTTGTATTAACCAAACACAGCAGCGAATACTTAATAAAGAAGGGAAAAAGGAGATACAAAAGGGTGAAGTGAAGATAAAACCTAAAAGTTTCGGAAGGTATTGATTAGACTTGGTAGTATCTAAGAATGAGATAGCCTTAATTTTAGTTAGAGATAGCCTTAATTTCAGTTGGAGATAGCAAATTTAAAGCCATCAAATTTACAATTTTCTTTCATAATACAACATACAAAATTCAATTTTAGAGGCACAAGCAATGCCAATAAATAGAAACAAAGCAAAGCAAATAAGACTTTAGAAATACAAATTTAATGTGTTGTACTTGTGATGCAAGAATCACATGGGAATGTTAGGCATAAAAATTAATTAAATAATTTATTGTATAAATGGAAATTAAAATTATTTGTGGCGCAATAATGGTAGTGAACCAAAAATGGATATTAAGAACATACCTCGCACCATCTATAATCCCTTGAGTTGGTTTCAGTTGGAAGAGTTGATTTCTTCAATTTCTTCCTTGCATAAATAGAAACACAGAGAAAGAGATATGAGTCACTTTTCTTGTTGGCTGTGGGCTATCAGCATGGTTAATTGGCATGAAATGTTCACTCTAATCCTCTACCAACGCAACCATAGTCCTAGGTTAAGCGATGACACCTCTAACTTGTTAATTTTTAGTCGACTTTTGTACGGATTGAAACAAATTGGCCGATTTCAGCTTCATCGTGCTCAGTCACTTCCATTGTCATCCTTATTGTTGCGTAACTTGCGTGTTTTGCTTAAGTTTTGCAAAAAGAGTCAAGTAATCTTGTCTTGTACGAATTTGCTCTTCGAGTAACGGTCAACTAATAATCAATACACTCTATAGGGGAGGTTTATAATCCTTTCTCAAATATTTCTACAAATTGAAATTTTCACAAACCTCAGGGGAGGTATGTGAAAAAATTCCCAGTAATAATAATAAAAATAATTTTTTTTTTTTTAAAAAAAAGAAAGCTACTATATGTCTCAATATTATTTCTACCTATACAATTGGACGAACCTCCTATTCGCACTATATAATAAAAGAGGTAAAAAAAATTGATGTTATCTCTTGAAAACATCCATCCAATTCCAAACTTAATTGATATAATAAGAATCGGTTTAAATATATATCGCTCTGTGTTTGTTTGTTTGTTTGTTTTAAATTGGTCATCAGAATCTCTCTAAAGAAAGATATCAAATTACTGATCATGCTGTAGTAAATAGTAATTCACAATTCACGCAATATATGACCTATTAAATTCTTGCACGCAAAACCATTTGGTAATGCAAAATGGGATCTAGATATGACTTCAAATTATGCTTGCTTCATTTTAGATAGTTGTTACTTGTTATGATACATTGCGATCGCTTTATTTTATTACCGATCAAAATCCGTAAAATATTCCATGGAATATGCCATTTAATTTGCTCTGTTCTGCTCTGGGCCATCAAATGCATTTTATCTCATTAATAAGACTTGGAATCTTGGTTTCCATCAGTGACACTAACCCCACCACACACCACCCCACCACTTGGATTTCCATCTTCCTTCTTTAATTTTATTATTATTATTATTAAATTAAAAGATCTAAAAAGATAATGACTAACACGGCATGAAAACCCAGGCCGAGGCCCAGTATTGGCCCAATAGGCACCAACTTTATTTATACGCGTTTTCTGTTTTCTACATGTTCTCTTTCATTCTTGCTTGCTGTTGTGTAAGAGAAACAAGAACACAAAACAAATTAAATGTAAAATTTACATTGATTTAATTACAGAAAGCAGATTGTTGTGAAATGGATCTGAGATGTGATCTATAAGGTTTTCTACAGGACCTTTACCTGTAACTGCTGCTTGCACGTAAAATCCTAACCATGCAACCATCGCTACACGTCCATTTTTAATTTCTTTCACTTTTAGTTCTTCAAAGGCTACTGGGTCTTTGGATAGGTTTAAGGGATCAAAAAGTGCTCCTCCAGGATAATTGATGTCGCCGGGCAAATATATCCCCAGAGGCTCCAATGCTTCAATCCCGCAATATCTAGCATATTCTGGTCCAACCTGTATATTACAAATCACAATAAATTTCAAAATAAAATGCAAAAATATTCAATTCATCAGTGAATAACAATTGCATAAGAGTATTTTCATTGTAATAAGTTCCAAAACATACAAAATGAACTATCAGAGAGGTCTTTGATGTTTATGATATTGATACGGATGTTAAATGAACAAAGTTGCTAGCAATTCAAGCCTCTTCTTACTTGTTAAGAGACTAGTAAAGGTTTTTCTACAAGAATCAAATGAACTGAATGTTTTCAGGCATAAAATGAACAAAGTATGTTTCTTCTCCAACCAAGTAAATTGAGGAAACAAAAGAGAGGTGAATATTTTTGGTATATGATGGAGAACTGTATATACTTTTTGCATTTAAAGATACATCAGTGAATAAATAAAGTGCACAAGAACAAGCTTCATCTAGCCAATAGCAACGCAGAAAAATGGAGGGAGATGATTGAATTTAGAGTTGTTACCATCAGGAGGGCTTGGCAAATGGCAATGACAATTACTCCTTGGCTTCCAGCTAAGTGGAGACCAGGGATGCCCAGGTAGTCTAGGGTCTCTCCCTGTGTTAAAAATAAAACGGAACCCAAACTTAAAAGAGTTAATAGAAGCATAGACAGAAAATAACATTTACAAAATGGATCTACTCCCAGAAGTCAACTGTTCGAATAAATATGCAAGAGGATAAAGAAGGTGTAGGCATTCAACATTTTGCCAGATGATATGCAACAAAAGCTCCTGTTTTTGGCTCTATCTCTTAGCTTTAGAAAGTTTCCGACTGCATAATCCTGTACAAACGAGGAAGATTTAAAGAGTTTCTGACAGAACTGATCCTCAACAAGCAAAGCAGACTGATATCAAGAAGTCAGATCAACCACCTGGAGTGCACTTTGTATAGAAATTTTTAACTTGCCAGTTAACTTTTTAGCTTAAAACTGTAAGGTTCCAGGATATAACAATTTTTAACTTGCCAGTTAACTTTTAGCTTAAAACTGTAAGGTTCCAGGATATTAACGTGGAATTTAATTAGTAATCTGAAATTTCATTCTCACTAGTTCCACTGCGTCAACAAACAAGGTATGCAACATGAAGAAGCTGGATCCATCATTTGGAGAACGAATTTTAGGTTGAGGGTTACGTTAAGTTAATACTTCTAAGGTCATGCCAGGGTAGTAATATGTTATGATGATTTTAATTAAAATTTTAAGTTCAACATCATCCCTGAACATTACTCTTATGCAAGGCACTGGAACTTTAAACAAATAGCTTATGACAAGCCGCAAGACAGATGACTTGAGAAAATTAAGAAATTAACATTTACCAGTAGATCTTCAAAGTTGTTTTCCAGAGGGATGGGATTTGGAAAGATTATGACTGGCCAACATGTAAAAATTGATTGCAACTCATAACATCATGCTTCTGCTATTAAGGACAAAATAGATTCTGCTATTCAATAACTAATATATTGTCTGATGGGAACTTGGTGTACATGATTTGGAAGCGATGAAAAATTTGACATAGGTCCTAACCCCCTTCCTTAAAGAAAAAGAGAATTTTTCATATTTCTACTTTTTTTACCTGGAGGAGCAAAATTCTGTTAAACTAACAATGATAGGGATTGGCTACATCACATCCCAAGATTTCAAATTTTCTCTGACACCTTTCAAGTTTTCTGTTAGAGATTTTTAACTTTTGTGCAAGAGGTTTCTTGTGTTGTGTGCTGGCCGTAATGTTACATTGAATGTAACATAACCAAATCCCAAAAGGTTAAAAGAAAAAAAGAGAGAGGAAAAACAAGGATTCTTCTTCGAGCCTTCATTCTGAAAGTCACTTGTACATAATCCCGTAATTCCATCAAGCAGAGAAATGATCATTGTGTCTCCAAATAGAAATTCACTAGAACTAGTTTACAAAAGGGCATGA
Source organism: Azadirachta indica (assembly GCA_022749755.1). Lineage (NCBI taxonomy): Eukaryota > Viridiplantae > Streptophyta > Magnoliopsida > Sapindales > Meliaceae > Azadirachta > Azadirachta indica. The sequence goes on from CM040449.1 coordinate 2,187,754, forward strand.
ATGCTGGTCTTGACTTTTTTAGGTGAAATGAAGTAAGGCAAGGTCTCAAAGCAAGTCCACTGTACTGTAAGATGGTGAGCAGTATAAAGCATCAAACTCCCAGCAGTAAAACATATTAGGAGGATCTCCTAATGCATGAATATCTCAAATGATAATTTACTGAGATAAAAGATAGATACCTGGAGCTTTGAATAGCCAACACGCCACCAGACAGGTTCAACAAACTGAAAGGCTCCTACCATGTCTAAAACTTCTGGAACCAGAGCACCGAGGGCTCCAAGCATAGCCCAACGAGCATGAAGTATTTCAAAGCTGCAAAATGATAGGAGTTCATAAAGGTTGTTCACCAGTTTCAAATTTTGGAAAATTAGGATCCCTTCTCTACCTCTAAAGTCAGAATAGATATTCCCAAATTCAGCAAAAAGTTGGACAACTAACCAAGATATGCAATATAACAAAGCATCAGCCGGGAAACATTCTTCCTTTCACGCAATTGCAAACCTTACAATGACATTGATAGCTATATTTTACATCATTACATTTGGCAATATCATTTTCCAGTTATATGAACTTGACAATCTTAACTGTATTAAACACTTCAAAGGTCTCTTTTGCAACCCCGTTCTACAAAACCATAAAGACAAGTGACATCAAATTCTAACCACATGGAAGCTTACACCTAAGCATGCATGACATCAGCTAAAAATCAACACAACAGAGAGAGAAAATGACATACTTGAAGTACTTCGCGAAAGCCACAGGATCCTTGCTCAGACCGGCAACATCAAAGCCATAATCCCCAGGTAATTCTCCAGTAAGATATGCAGGATAATCATATGGGACGGGACCAAGCCAGCGTGGACGCTCTTCTCCATACCACAAGCTATGAAGTCAAGGAATTTTCCAAATATGAATACAATTCTCATATGTGACAAATTTTGAATGCATGTTCTCAACAATTTGCAGTTAAAAGAACCAATCTATGCAACCCGTATTAAAATATAGCTTAGAATGCTGCATGTTACACCTTTATTGCATTAAGGGTACAAGACATAAAAAAAAAAAATGAATTGGGTCGGCTTTGCTTACCTCTCATCTCGAGCTTTTTGGGCCAAAGCTTTGAACTTTGAAGATTCCTGTAGAGCAGATTTCTTGGTCTCCAACATTCTCTTTTGGAGCCATTCTCCTACAGGGCTATTTGCGATGGCTTTCACCACCGTGAATGGTATAGCTGAGAATACTAACACTCCTGCAAGCTGATGAAAACTAAATTATTTACAAATTCAAGTTTGTAAAGCATTAAAGTTTTAGTGATTGAGAATGAAAAGAAACCTCTTGCCAGGATGCTTTGCAGACTAACGAATAAGAATTGGTCTTGAGGAAGTTGTTTGTAGGTTTCAAAGACAAAGTTTTCCAGAAAGAACATCTTCCATTCAAGCTCGAAGAAGAAATCCAAGAAACCGAAGCCTGTGGCTGAATTAGCGACATGACTGCCACAACTATTAAGCTCTGTTCTGCTGTGTTTTTCTATTATTTTATTGAGCAACCGTGGCGGATGAACGAGTGGCAACTTTTCAATGTAGTATTGTTTGGGTGAGACACAAATATTCATATATATAAATATTATATTATTTGAATAATAATATTTAGATTGCTATTTTTATGTTTTTACAAATAAGAATATATTCGTTATTTTTCATAGTAAATAGATCATACCATAAAATTTAAGATTTTTGTTCAAAAAGAAGATAACATTGTCTATTCATATTCCATAAGATACTAAAGTAGTGTTGTAGATAAATTGACTTATTTTATATTAAAAACAATTATATTACTTAGAATATCGCCATTTACTAATACTAAAAAGTGCGGAAATATTATCAGAAATCTGAAACAAAAAAATTAAAGAGGCACATGAAGCGATGACGTTTTACTGGTTAAAAAGCCCTTGCGACCCTTCTCAACCCAATGAACCGCGGCCTTGTACACAGACACAGTGGGGAAAGGCGGTAATGTCATAAAAATTAAAAGGGGACCCACCACGTTAGAACCGACAGAAGGCTGAAGAAAAAATATATGTTACTGGAGTACATTATCTTTTACTCTTTCAAGTTTTTCGTTCGATCTGCATTAGTTGCTCTTTTTACGAATCTTTAATAGATAGTGTTAGGGTTTACTTAGGGTTTTATTTATATTTCATTTCATCTAAACCCTAGACCTTCTGGATAACTTGTGATTTTTGTTTTTTTCTTTTTAATCTAGGGATTTGATTTAGTTTCTTTTTAAATCTCTGGTCTGTAATGGCACATCTTGGTGGTGGTGCGGAGGCACACGCCCGATTCAAACAGTATGAGTATAGAGCGAATTCTAGTCTGGTGTTGACGACTGATTCCCGGCCACGTGATACTCACGAGCCGACTGGTGAGCCGGAGTCGCTGTGGGGTAAGATTGATCCCAAAAGCTTCGGCGATAGGGCTTACAGAGGTAGACCTCCTGAATTGGAGGAGAAATTGAAGAAGTCTAAGAAGAAGAAGGAGCGTGATCCGGATGCTGATGCTGCCCCCGCTCGACAGAGCAAGAAGCGCCGCCTACGTGAAGAGAGCGTTCTCACTGCCTCCGAAGAAGGGACTTATCAGCCAAAAACGAAGGAAACCAGGGCTGCTTATGAGGCTATGCTTAGTATCATTCAGCAACAGTTGGGTGGTCAGCCTCTTAATATTGTTAGTGCTGCTGCTGATGAGATTTTGGCTGTTCTTAAGAATGATACTGTTAAAAACCCGGATAAAAAGAAGGATATTGAGAAGTTGTTGAACCCTATTCCCAATCATGTGTTTGATCAGCTTGTTTCTATTGGGAAGCTTATTACCGATTACCAGGATGGTGGTGATGCTGGGACTGATGTGGCAAATGGTGGTGAGGCTCTTGATGATGACATGGGTGTGGCTGTTGAGTTTGAAGAGAACGATGATGAGGATGAAGAGAGTGATTTGGATATGGTGCAGGAGGAGGATGAAGAGGAGGATGATGTGGCTGAGCCCAACAACTCTGCAGCTATGCAAATGGGTGGTGGGATTGATGATGATGATTCACATGATGCCAATGAGGGCATGAGTCTTAATGTTCAGGATATTGATGCTTATTGGCTTCAACGGAAAATCTCTCAAGCTTATGACCAGCAGATTGACCCACAGCAGTGCCAAAAACTTGCAGAAGAGGTTCTTAAGATACTTGCTGAGGGGGATGACAGGGAAGTTGAGAATAAGCTGCTGTATCATCTTCAGTTCGATAAGTTCAGCCTTATTAAGTTTTTGTTACGTAACCGGCTGAAGATTGTGTGGTGTACTCGCTTGGCAAGAGCCCAAGACCAAGAAGAGAGAAAGAGGATTGAAGAGGAAATGTTGAGTCTGGGTCCAGATTTAGCAGCGATATTGGAGCAGTTGCATGCCACAAGGGCAACTGCTAAGGAGAGGCAAAAGAACCTGGAGAAGAGTATTAGAGAAGAGGCTCGCCGGCTGAAGGATGAGAGTGCTGCAGATGGTGATAGGGATAGGAGGGGTCTTGTTGATAGAGATGCAGATGGTGGTTGGTTGGGCCAGCGTCAGTTGCTCGATCTGGACAGCCTTGCTTTTGAACAAGGTGGTCTTTTTATGGCAAATAAAAAGTGTGATCTTCCTAATGGGTCTTCAAGACTTCCAAGCAAGGGATATGAAGAAATTCATGTGCCAGCTATGAAGCCAAAAACATTAGATCCCAATGAGAAGTTTATAAAGATATCTGACATGCCAGAATGGGCACAACCAGCTTTCAAGGGAATGACACAGTTGAACAGAGTGCAGAGTAGAGTCTATGAGGCTGCCCTCCTTTCAGCAGATAACATTCTGTTGTGTGCTCCCACTGGGGCAGGGAAAACTAATGTCGCAGTGCTTACAATACTTCAGCAGTTAGCGTTGAATAGGAACCCTGATGGTTCGTTCAACCATAGCAATTATAAGATTGTCTATGTGGCCCCTATGAAAGCTCTTGTTGCTGAAGTTGTAGGTAATTTATCCAATCGTTTGCAGCTTTATGATGTTAAGGTGCGGGAGCTGAGTGGAGACCAAACCCTCACCCGCCAACAAATAGAAGAAACTCAAATAATTGTGACAACTCCTGAGAAGTGGGATATTATTACTAGAAAATCAGGAGATCGCACCTATACACAGCTTGTGAAGCTTCTTATTATTGATGAAATTCATTTGCTACACGATAGTAGAGGACCTGTGCTTGAGAGCATTGTTGCTAGAACTGTTAGGCAGATTGAAACCACAAAAGAACATATTCGATTGGTTGGATTATCTGCTACCCTTCCTAATTATGAAGATGTGGCATTGTTTTTACGGGTGGACTTAGGAAAGGGCCTGTTCCATTTTGACAATAGTTACAGACCTGTCCCCCTTTCTCAACAATATATTGGTATCCAAGTTAAGAAGCCGCTGCAAAGGTTTCAGTTGATGAATGATTTGTGTTATGAAAAGGTTATGGCTGTTGCTGGAAAGCATCAAGTTCTTATTTTCGTCCACTCGAGGAAGGAGACAACAAAAACAGCTCGTGCGATACGAGATACTGCACTTGAGAATGATACCCTTGGTAGGTTCTTGAAGGAGGACAGTGCAAGCCGCGAGATTCTACAAAGTCACACTGAATTGGTTAAGAGCAATGATCTTAAAGATCTTCTGCCTTATGGTTTTGCAATTCATCATGCTGGGATGACAAGAGGTGACCGTCAACTTGTTGAGGACCTATTTGCTGATGGACATGTACAGGTGTTGGTTTCCACAGCAACTCTTGCTTGGGGGGTGAACTTGCCTGCTCACACTGTGATCATCAAGGGAACCCAGATTTACAATCCTGAGAAAGGGGCATGGACAGAGCTTAGTCCTCTGGATATCATGCAGATGCTTGGTCGTGCTGGAAGGCCTCAGTATGATTCATATGGGGAAGGGATTATCATCACCGGTCATTCTGAACTTCGGTACTATCTTTCTTTAATGAATCAGCAGCTTCCTATTGAAAGTCAGTTTGTGTCTAAGCTGGCGGATCAGTTGAATGCAGAAATTGTTCTTGGAACCGTACAAAATGCTAAGGAAGCCTGCAACTGGATTGGATACACTTATTTGTACATTCGTATGTTACGAAATCCTGCACTCTATGGTTTGTCAACTGAGGTCCTCAAAGAAGACATAACATTGGGGGAGAGGAGGGCTGATTTGGTAAGCACTATGGCGTTCTTTTACATTTATATTTATATACCTATATGTGTTATGGTTTTATATTCTTTTAGTTTGCATGGTTTCTTATTGCGAGCAGTTTGATCTCTCCTGATGCATGTTATGTTATTCAACTGTCCTCTGTAATTAGTTATTATTTTGTCATTTTATATGGGGTTTTTGAGGCTGGGGAGGTGGGGGCGAATGAATGGAGATTTAGATTCTCTCTCTGTTCTATTAACAGGGCATATGATAACAATTAGGTTTTGATTATGTTGAATGCAGACCTTCAGTAATATTGCCATAGATTTTGCCGCCAAAACAAATAAATTTCTTGTCCTATTTGTCATTTAAGGCAATGATACACTTCTTTCACCTTTGCTTGTTTCTATGGGCCCTGTTTACAGAAAAGTATTCAAATATATATTGCAGTTTCCAGCTCTGGACTACTGTTTGCTCATTTGATTTGTTAGTTGAAAGATTAGCCTAATTTTTATTAATATGACTGCTTCTTGTCCATATTTTAGATTGCGGGAGTGATTTTGTTCATTTTCTTCTCATTCGCCTTTTAACTGTGACATTTTTTAGTTCTTTATTTCTGTTTGCTGGAAGTTATGTTAGTGACATTTTTTATGCTTTTTGCAGATTCATACTGCTGCGACTATCTTGGACAGAAATAATTTGATAAAGTATGATAGGAAAAGTGGGTATTTCCAAGTTACAGACTTGGGTCGCATTGCCAGCTATTATTATATAAGTCATGGGACAATATCCACATATAATGAGCATTTGAAGCCAACGATGGGGGACATAGAGCTTTGTCGGTTGTTCTCGCTCAGTGAGGAATTTAAATATGTGACTGTGAGACAAGATGAGAAGATGGAGCTGGCAAAGCTTTTGGACCGTGTTCCCATTCCTGTAAAGGAAAGCCTGGAAGAACCTAGTGCCAAGATTAATGTTTTGCTGCAGGCATATATATCCCAGCTGAAGCTTGAAGGGCTTTCGTTGACTTCTGACATGGTCTTTATCACACAGGTTAGTCTCTTCTTGCTGGCATGTTCTTTTTTTCCTTATTGCTCTTGATCACATGATTTTTTATGTCTTTGCTTATTTTTTCTTTTCATTTTCCTTGATTAGAGTGCGGGACGTCTATTGCGAGCACTCTTTGAGATCGTCTTGAAACGGGGTTGGGCACAGCTAGCTGAAAAGGCATTGAACTTGAGCAAAATGGTTACCAAAAGGATGTGGAGTGTTCAAACACCTCTTCGCCAGTTCAATGGAATCCCAAATGAAATTTTAATGAAGTTGGAGAAGAAAGATTTTGCCTGGGAAAGGTATTATGATCTCTCATCACAGGAGCTTGGGGAACTCGTCCGTTACCCAAAGATGGGCAGAACTCTTCATAAGCTAGTTCACCAATTCCCAAAACTAAACCTCGCGGCGCATGTCCAGCCGATTACTCGCACCGTTTTGAGGGTTGAACTTACAATAATACCGGACTTCCAGTGGGATGATAAGGTCCATGGTTATGTGGAGCCATTTTGGGTGATTGTGGAAGATAATGATGGTGAATACATTCTACATCATGAATATTTTATGTTGAAGAAACAGTTTATAGATGAGGACCACACTCTGAATTTCACAGTGCCCATCTATGAACCATTGCCACCACAGTATTTCATCCGTGTGGTTTCAGATAAATGGCTTGGGTCACAAACTGTTTTACCTGTCTCATTCAGACACCTTATTTTGCCAGAAAAATATCCTCCACCTACAGAGCTCTTAGACTTGCAACCTCTCCCTGTGACAGCATTGCGGAATCCCTCATATGAAGCTCTTTATCAGGGTTTTAAGCATTTCAATCCTATCCAGACTCAGGTCTTTACTGTGTTATATAATACAGATGATAATGTCTTGGTTGCTGCTCCAACAGGGAGTGGAAAGACAATTTGTGCAGAGTTTTCCATATTGAGGAATCATCAAAAGGCATCTGAAAGTGGCGTCATGCGTGCTGTGTATATAGCACCAATTGAAGCTCTTGCCAAAGAACGTTACCGTGACTGGGAGAGAAAGTTTGGCAAGGGTCTTGGAATGCGGGTGGTTGAATTGAAAGGTGAAACAACTATGGACCTGAAACTGCTTGAGAAAGGCCAGATAATAATCAGTACTCCAGAGAAATGGGATGCTTTGTCACGCCGCTGGAAGCAGAGGAAGTATGTTCAGCAGGTTAGTCTTTTCATCATTGATGAACTGCACTTGATTGGGGGTCAAGGTGGTCCTGTCTTGGAGGTGATTGTTTCTAGGATGAGATATATTGCAAGTCAGGTTGAGAACAAGATTCGTCTTGTAGCTTTATCAACTTCTCTTGCAAATGCCAAGGATCTTGGGGAATGGATTGGAGCTACCTCTCATGGTCTTTTCAATTTCCCCCCTGGTGTCCGTCCGGTGCCCTTGGAAATACACATCCAGGGAGTGGATATAGCCAATTTTGAAGCAAGGATGCAAGCAATGACAAAACCCACATATACTGCAATTGTCCAACATGCCAAGAATGACAAGCCTGCTCTTGTATTTGTCCCTTCAAGAAAGTATGTCAGACTCACTGCAGTAGATTTGATGACGTATTCAAGTATGGACAGTGATCAGAAATCAGCTTTTCTATTGCGTTCTGCTGAAGAGCTGGAACAATTTATTGACAAAATCGATGAAGAGATGTTGAAAGCCACTTTACGTCATGGGGTGGGGTATTTACATGAAGGATTAAGCAGTTTGGATCAAGAAGTTGTATCAAATCTGTTTGAAGCTGGTTGGATTAAGGTTTGTGTTATGAGTAGTTCAATGTGTTGGGGAGTGCCATTGTCAGCGCATTTGGTGGTTGTGATGGGCACACAATATTATGATGGGCAGGAAAATGCTCATACAGACTACCCTGTAACAGATCTGTTGCAGATGATGGGTCATGCTAGTCGACCTCTGCTTGATAATTCTGGGAAATGCGTCATCCTCTGCCACGCTTCACGCAAAGAATACTACAAGAAGTTCTTGTATGAAGCCTTTCCTGTGGAAAGTCATTTGCATCATTTCCTGCACGATAATTTTAATGCCGAAATTGTTGCAGGAGTTATTGAAAACAAGCAAGATGCGGTGGACTATCTTACTTGGACGTTTATGTACCGGAGGCTCACTCAAAATCCTAACTATTACAATCTCCAGGGTGTGAGTCACAGGCATCTCTCTGATCACCTGTCAGAGCTTGTTGAGAACACATTAAGTGAACTGGAAGCGAGCAAGTGTATTATTATAGAAGATGATATGGACCTTTCTCCTTCGAATCACGGCATGATTGCTTCTTATTATTACATTAGTTATACGACTATCGAGCGCTTCAGTTCTTCCTTGACTCCAAAGACAAAGATGAAGGGTCTTTTGGAGGTTCTTGCTTCCGCATCAGAGTATGCACAACTACCTATACGACCTGGGGAGGAAGAGGTGGTTCGGAGATTAATTAATCATCAGAGGTTCTCATTTGAGAATCCAAAGTGTACAGATCCCCATGTGAAGGCAAATGCCCTTCTTCAAGCTCATTTCTCTAGGCAACATGTGGGTGGGAACCTAGCATTGGACCAACGGGAGGTGCTGCTTTCTGCTAGTAGATTGCTTCAGGCGATGGTTGATGTCATCTCAAGTAATGGTTGGTTGAGCCTCGCACTTTTGGCAATGGAAGTTAGTCAAATGGTGACCCAAGGGATGTGGGAACGTGATTCCATGCTTCTTCAGCTCCCCCATTTCACAAAAGAGTTGGCCAAGAGATGCCAAGAGAATCCTGGAAAAAGTATAGAGACGGTCTTTGATTTGGTTGAGATGGAAGATGATGAACGTCGTGAGCTATTACAAATGTCAGATTTGCAGTTACTTGATATTGCAAGGTTTTGCAATAGGTTCCCCAACATTGATATGTCATATGAGGTGCAGGATGATGAAAATGTAAGGGCCGGTGAAGACATCACATTGCAGGTCACTCTTGAGCGGGATCTGGAAGGAAGAACAGAGGTGGGACCAGTTGATGCTCACAGATATCCCAAAGCCAAGGAGGAAGGATGGTGGCTTGTTGTTGGTGACACAAAGACAAATCAATTACTTGCCATCAAGAGGGTGTCTCTTCAAAGAAAGTCCCGGGTGAAGCTTGATTTTGCTGCGCCTGCTGAAGCTGGGAAGAAAACATACATGCTTTATTTCATGTGTGATTCATACCTGGGCTGTGACCAGGAATACAGCTTCACTGTTGATGTGAAAGAAGCAGGGGGTCCTGATGAGGACAGTTGAAGAGAGTGATGGAGAACTTGTGATTTAGAGTTTCTGATTTATGTGCCACAGAGAAGAAACCGCCTTTGCCATATTTGTCTTTATATTTTAACTTTTGATGTGTGTGTGTGTGCGGCTATGATCACTTGCATGCAAAAGAACGTGTAAACCAAACTGATACAATGTTGAATTGGCCATAGATGTTTGTTATCACTTGAAAATGCAAATGCTTTGCACATGTCTCAGATAAGCTAAGAGCATTGCATGGCTAAATGTTGTATGATAGGATTCATTTCCTGGTTAATGCGTTGCCGAACTTGTCTTAAGTTTATAGTGTTGTGGTGAGGGTTGAATTGTTCCCTGGCTATTTGTTCTGTGAGCCATGGTCAATCATCCCCTTTATCATTTGCCTTGTATGGGGGAAGGACGTGAAAGGCCTTTTCCTGTTAAGAAGATTTAGGCAACAGATTATGTTTCTTGTTCGTTGAATTAATGCTTCATTACTTTCATTCATGTCAGCAAACTGTTATTGATGAACAAAGGTTCTTATTTACAATCCGCTATTATTTGCTTTAGCGTCACCATGTGTTTCTTTATAGAGCCTCTTATATGAAAGTCTGCAGAAAATTTCTGATCTGGTAATCAAACTATTGTTTCTGTAATTCAATTTAGCATATTATATATATATATATATATATAATCATATACTTCATACAAGTAACAGGACACTACTGATTAATTAATTTTTGTGAAAACAACATAAGTAGTATCTTCTAGAGTCTACACATTAGCTCCTGAGAATACGACCAGATCTGATCTGAAATGATCGTGCTTCAATCTTCATAAATACGACACTCATCAGTCTCAGGATTGTCCTGACAGAAGGATTCAAGAGGATCTTGTTTCTCCAACTTTAGTCTGAGATCAGCTTTAGCTTGGCTCACTTCCTCTACTTCGTCCCACGCGACTTTGCACTCGTCAGATTTTTCATCTCCTTCACAAACTTGCCTCGCTTCCATTACTTTCTGTTCGATCATCTCCGTCAATTTCTTCTCCCTCATATGCGTCCCCTTAAACTTCGCCATACCCGTCGCTTTAGCCGCAAGATTCCGTCTTTCCGCCTTGTTACAAACAGATACTGCTCTTACTCTCTTTGAGCTAAAAGCATCGCAAGAAGATCTCCACGACACTAACGAATCTCGCGATCTTGTTGCTGTTCCAGGTGATGAAGTGCTAAGAACAGGTAGAGACGCCATCGTTTCGATCGCTTTCGCTTTCCCTTGGCTTTTCGTCTTCGATCAACTCTTCGTCGTAGTGGTTTCGGCGATCAACAGGCTTTATGTCTTTGGAAATTAATTGTTTATTATTCAATTTACGTAAATACCCCTAAAAAGTAGGTACTAGGAGCGGGAATCAAACATGTTTTCTGGTAATTGGACTCGTTAATAATGGTTTTCTACTTTCAGTTGTAGAGGCGGAGCGGTGTTGATTGATGCATTACGCCCGTCTTGTCAGCTTTTTGAAAGCGTTATCCACTTCAACAACCCTCTTTGGAAATTCGGGATAATAATTAAAAGAAAAAATATTTTTGTGAAAAAAACATATAATGTCAGCCTGTTTCAGGAACTACTGTGGGGTGTACTTAGAAGGAGCTGCGGATGCGTATGAAGAAACGCCCCAACACATCATAGTAAAGCCAGGCCCGGCGCAACCCGGGGTCCACCTGTCGTGTGAACTGTCCATTTTCCATTTTACAATGCATCTAACGGCTACTTTCCCCGACCGACCATCTTGCTTGATTTCAAAATTTGAATATTGTTTCTCTCTCAAACGCGAAGAAGAAGACCAATAGCGAAAATGGAGAATACTGAAGTTTTTCAGATTATGGACCCAGAGACAGAGTTTCTTGCCTCCAAACGGGAGACTGGGAACGAATGGGAGCTCTTCAAGGAGAACATTAGGCCTTTGAAGAGAGGCCGCAACATTCGTCTTCTAAACGACGCCCTTGCATCGCACAACAACATTCAACTCAAAAAATCTCTTCTTGAAAGTCGAAGGTAGGTCTTATTTTCATTTTCTTTTTATTTGTTTTATTTTGTTCGTTTCTTTACGATTTATGAAATCATCTCTTTTCAATTTGTTCAGGAAAATGATAGAGGCGATCGATGAGTATCAAGGAGATGATCCTCTTCACGCCTGGCTCCAGTGAGTACTTTCATTTTCACGAGAATCATTTTTGTTTTCGGAATTCTTGCAAACCCTAAAAATCCACACTTGATCTTTTATTTTATAGACTGAAACTGTTTGACATTTAAGTTCCTCTTATGTTGTTAATTGAAGGTGTATTAAATGGGTTCAAGAGGCATTTCCAGCTGGTGGAGACAGCTCGGGATTGGTAGTGATTTATGAACAATGCGTCCGCGCATTCTGGCATTCAGAGCGCTACAGGGATGATCTGCGCTACCTCAAAGTTTGGTTGGAATATGTGGGTTCTTTCACCATAAGTCCGTGTTGATTGTATTCTCCAAATGTCTGCTACCTATTTTATCTCATTATGAATAAATTGCTTTTCAGGCGGAAAACTGTAATGGTGCAGAAGTGATTTTCAGTTTCCTCGATGCAAATAATATTGGGAAGACCCATTCTGCGTACTACATAGCATATGCTTTGCACATGGAATCCAAGTCTAAGATGAAAGCTGCAAATGACATATTCAATCTTGGGATATCTAGGTAACCTCTGTTTTGAACAGTCAATCTACTTCAACCTAATACATACTAAAGTACTTTGCTTGGTCAATTGTTTTCCAAAAAAGTATATTAGTCTATAGCTCTACAATGAGTCCATGCCTGTTTACAGCAATACTACCAAATTGCTTTGTTATTGGGTCTATATCTGCAGCATTAGAGGAAACATGAATTATAAGTGACGGGGTGAGTGCTAGTTGGTTGAACTAGTAAAAGGTAAAACAGTTTTGGGGTTTTGAACCAGGCTGGGTTGGAGAAGGTTTTAGTCTATTTCTTGTAATATTTGAAAAAGGGAAAAAAAAATAAAAGAAGAAGTTTTATATGATGTGGTATTATCATATTAGTAATCTCCATGATGTTTGAACTATTTCTGTGCATGTGTAACTAGCCCTATAGCATGTGGGGAAGAATCCAATCTTTCCTTCATTCTGATATGTCTATCTCACATGGTTGAAAGATTTAAAAGAATTTTTAGAAAATTGTGGATTACATTAGGCTTTGACGGAGGTAAAAAGATAAAAAGAAAAAAGGAAAAAGGAAAAAACTCTGCTAGCGTTGTTAATCGATGCATGTGACAGTATATCATCCGGATCTGAAATAAAGTTAATTGTGCTACAGAAGCACAGAACCTCAATAAAGTAGACACTCTTCTTTCTCCGTTTGAGAGTATGCATAAAATTTTTCTTTCATAAACTTTGTCCTCCTTTACAGGAATGCTCAACCAACAGAAAAGTTGAAGGATGCCTACAAAATATTTCTTGTTCGATCAATGAGGAAAACAAAAGTTACTGATGTATGTGGCTTCTAGTAATTAAGTTAATTTGATCAATTTTTTGCCAGACAATTTATTACTATTTCTTGGTTATATATATTTTTACAACTATAGGAGGACTCAGAGGAAAATAACTTACCTGTCAGAAGCTTTGGAACTGTCCTGATGAGGGAGGAAAATCGTAAGTGATATTGCTGTCTATGCCTCTAAAATTTTTGCGTGATATTTATGTATTTGTATTTTGCAGGAAGTCAGGCATTGCAGAGATCTGATCTGCAGAGGAAAAAATTAAAGCCAGATGGGTAAGATTATTGCTCGCTCTTATCAACTTTTCCCATTATAGTTTTTGCCTAGGAAAAAATGATGGTTTCCATTTCCCTTCCATTGGGATACATCTGTTCAACAAAGCACTAGATTGGCATTGATCTAAATAAGTTATTTACTGAGAAACTACTAATTTATTATTATGATAGTTCTGAAAGGAAATGAATCTGAGGATAATGGAATGTTAAGTTTCTTCTATATTTAATGGGTTTGAAATTTGATGTAAACATTTTGTAGTTTCCACAATATTTAAACTTTGGCAACTGTAGTTCAAGAATCTATTCTATTCTTTTTCATTAGTTAACTAGTTTGACATATATATTAGATATATTTTCTGTTGTATATGTTCATTTAAGTACTCCTTGTTTTTGCAGAAATCATAAGGCTCCGTTTAGTGTTTATAAAGATACAAATGTTGATATCATGTCGAGTTATCACCCAGACAAGTCAAACGCAGATAATTCCTGGCACACTCTTGGAGCTCAAGCTGAGAGAAACAAAGAAAATAATGCAAAACCTTCTAAATGGATGTCATCATACAAGGTATTCCATATCTGAAAAAACACCCTTTTCTCACTGTTGATCTTTTTTTTTTTTTTTGTGGGGACAACAATTTCCTACATTTGGAAAACAGCAACTAATCCTTTAAATTCCCTACCGCTATCAGATTCCACAAAGGTGGGGACCTAGAATTGGAGGAGCAACTGTGAGTTCCCTTATTGAAGTGTTTGTTGACAAGGAATGTGCCAAGTAAGTAGCAGGACTTGTTTGGAGCATCTGACTGTTAAAAATAATCATTCACACCATATCATAGGAACATATGCATGCATTCACGGATAGATAAAGGGTCACTTAATAACTCTGTTCAGAGTGGTTCCCTTCAATGAAATCGTTCTTCTTGTTGATAATCTGTCCTCATAAGTTGTTATTAAAATTCTACCAGAATGGATAAAACATCTTGCGAGGGCAGCAAGTCTTCGACTTTGTTGCAAGTCAATGAGGGGGATGGCCAAGATATTAGAAGGTAAAACAACAGCTGTTCGTTCAAGTACTTCTTGTGTCCATTCAATAATTGCACATCTTATGCAGAAAGTGAATAGTGATAATGATCTCTGATTGCTCACAATTGTGCAGGGAAACAGAGCTGTTGAGGCAGAACCCTTTGCGGAATTTCCCACCAAACAGTCTTCCTAGATGATTAAGATAAGATGCACGGCCACGCTTTTTGGCATTAGCAGCGCTCTAAGCCGTCATGCATGGCTCAGCTTTTATCTCCAAAGCATGATCCATGTTTTGTTCGTTCATCTTTAAGTTGTGTCTCGTTTGTTAAGATTTATAGTCTTCTAAAACTTTGATTATTAATATGCTTGTGCAGTATGTTAATTTTGTCGGCCATGTACTCAAGTTGTTCAACAATCTTATTAGTTTCTTCAAGTTTGAATTCGTACTGCAGCTTCAGCAATATGTACTATTTTCGAAAAGCACTCTTATTTAGTAAACGTCTGACTTCTGGTCCTGGTTCATCCAATTCCAACGTTCGGACTCAAAATAATTATAAATGGGCCGCGACATGTGAAAAATAATGGAGAAGGGCTTTTTCAACAAATAAGTTGGGCTTTAAATCCTAATGGGCTGAGGTAGCGTCCACTGCCAATGTCCTTAGGACCTTCTGCCTGAATCATCTGACGTCTTTTCATTAGAATTCAACACGTTAATGCGATCTACGGCAGCGATTTCATGGAACGCACGTAAATTACTCGTTACTACAAGTCTTACATTCATTCATTCATTGATGAATGAAAAAGCAGGTAAATTACAAGAAGCTAGAACCTTCGAATATAGATTTCCCTAATTCTTCCGCTTTGCCTTTTCCTTTTCGTCAACCCCCCCCCCCCCCCCCCCCCCCCCCACCCTCTCTCTCTCTCTCTCTCTCTCTCTCTCTCTCTCTCCAAAATCCCTCCCATTGTATCCCATCTTCGTGTCTCTGAACAAACCCTAGCCATGGCGGAGCACTTGGCATCAATCTTCGGCACAGAGAAAGACCGCGTGAACTGCCCCTTCTATTTCAAGATCGGCGCCTGCCGCCACGGCGACCGTTGCTCTCGCCTCCACAACCGACCGACAATCTCCCCTACTCTTCTTTTATCCAACATGTACCAGCGTCCCGACATGATTACTCCCGGTGTCGACGCCCAGGGACAGCCAATCGATCCTCGCAAGATCCAGGAACATTTCGAAGACTTTTACGAGGATATCTTCGAAGAGCTCAGTAAGTTCGGCGAAATCGAGAGCCTTAATGTTTGTGACAACCTCGCTGACCATATGATTGGCAATGTATATGTCCAGTTTAAAGAGGAAGATCAAGCAGCCGCCGCTTTGCAAGCTTTGCAAGGAAGATTTTACTCTGGCCGTCCAATTATTGCCGATTTCTCTCCCGTGACTGATTTTCGTGAAGCCACGTGCAGGCAATTTGAGGAAAACAACTGTAATCGAGGCGGTTATTGTAATTTCATGCACGTGAAACTTATTGGTAGAGATTTGAGAAGGAAATTATTCGGTCGGTACCGTGGATATCGAGTAAGTAGGAGCAGAAGCAGGAGTTTGAGTCCGCGACACAGGAGAGATAGAGATAGGGATAGGGATAGTTATGATAGACGTGACAGAGATAGAGATTACAGGAGACACAAGTATGATAGAGACAGGGATGAGAGAAAGAGGAGACACTCGACGCCCAGGAGAAGCAGGAGCAGGAGTCCGGTTAGAGAAGGAAGCGAGGAACGGAGAGCGAGGATTGAGCAGTGGAATCGAGAAAGAGGAGATAAAGTGTGACGGCATTTTCGATATTGGTAATGTTTCGTAGTAGAGGATTAGATGCTTTATCTATTGCTTTTAATGAATTTAACATGGTCTTCCATCATTCTAGTGTAAGAAGTTGAGGTAGTATTTGACTCTGTCGACTAGTTTTGGAGTTGATGCTGGAGATTTCAGTTAGTTCATTCATGCTACTACTCCTGTACTTTTTCTTGTTACTTCTCCTGTCTTCGTGATGATACTTATTTTGTCTTTTGTATGCTTATTGGTTATAAAACCTGTAACTCCTCTCTGTTGGACTAAATATCTGTTAGCCTGTATTTTGGTTAAACTTGTATGTTTATTGGTATTGGATTTAGTTGTGTTCAAATCAACCTACCCAAAAAAAGGAAGCATTGGCCATTTAGTTTATGTTTCAACTTAGTTATGTCCAAATTACCTCACTGGAGTGCTTGTTTTGTCTGAATTTTATAAAAGATGTTAGGTTTTACATATTTTATTTTTCTTGTAATTTGTCTCATATGTATTTGTTTGGGCTGACTTTTAGTTTCGGAGGATTCCGTATGAAGTCACTGGCCAATTTCTTGGGGAAGATAGATTCTATTGTTGACACTTCACTACATGGTATCTCCATGATTTCCCTTTTCCTTAGTGAGTGAGGATATCTTTTAATTTCAAGTCAATTGTTAGTGCTGAGATTAGGCATGCCTCATTGTCTTTGGGTGGTAATTTAAAATTTATATTAATTGGGTTATTATCTATTTATTTTCTGATGGTAATTAATTTCTGTTTTGGATCAAGTAGAAACTTAAAGATCAGGGGCTGCAAGCTAATTATGGCTTACCAAAGGAGCAGGATGCCTATTTGAAAAAAGAAAATCCTTAAATATTATTTATGTTCTTAGCCTTTAGTTTAGATTGGTAGGTTAGTCATGGAGATTATGGAGTATTGCATCAAGCTAAGAACTTAATGTTGGTTTTGCTGACAGAAACATATTTAATCGTAGAATAAAATTTTTCTGGAGGTGCTACTCCGAATTTAGCACAGGTTGTATGGAAGGTCAAAATAGCTTATTATAGATGTAGTTCTATGCTTTTGATTCTGAAGTTTGAATGAATGTTTGCCACTGGAAAAGATTTTCTGGCAATGATTATGCCACGTGGGGTGTGGCTTTTGAAGCCCATATGGTGCTTTAGTTATTCTTGAGGTATTGTAGCTTAATTGGGTATATATTATTCATATAAAGTACAGTTGTATTATGAGTGCATCTGAAGGCCATGCAAATGCAGTGACTTGTGAATGTGGTAGGTGAACTAGGTTCATGTTTTATTATCCTTTTGTAAATTAAACTAGCTAGTGTCTGTAATGAATTAGTAGTCTGAGTTGAATTGTAGTGGAAGCCTTTTACAGTTGTGTTATGATTGCATCTGTGAAGGCCATGCAAATGCGGTGACCTGTGAATGTGGTAGGTGAACCAGGTCCATATTTTATTATCCTTTTGTAAATTAAACTAGGCTAGTGTCTATAATGAATTAGTAGTCTGAGTTGAATTGTAGTGGAAGCCTTTTACTTTTGTATGTGAGAACCAAGTTCAGCAATGTCTGTACATGGTTCATTATAACTTGAACATGACTTCTCCTTTCTCCTCATTCTTTTAGCATCTTTAATGTTTCAAAAGTCACATTGAGGTGAATTTCTGAATGGTGATGTACTTCCTGAAAAGGTTTACTCTAGTACAATGATTGGTGTGAAAACTTCAGCACAATACTGTTTTGGGTGGGATATAGTTAGTGTTATGTTTTAATTGAACGTGCAATCTTAGCAGCTTGTAGGTAGCTGGTTGGATTGTTCCTGGAACATGAATACACGAGGGAGTTGTTGGTGTTGCTTGGGGCTCAAACCAAAGAATAACAAGAGTATGATGTTATTTGTGTCCTGACCTTTATCTTTTTTTCTTCATTTACAAGCACATTTTTGTTCTTTTCCTGATTTTTTCCTTTTCTTTCTATTTCTAGCCAAGGTTTTAGGGTCAATGTTGTTCCTGAATTGTGCGAGCTCAGTACAGACTTTGTCAGAATGCACGAGTTGTTCATTTAGTGTCCAAGCATGTGCTAGTTTTTCTCTTCTGCTGAGGGGAAAATGCAATTTGGCAGGGAGAGTAAACTGATTTTCCTTTGACTATAGATGCCAGAGGTTTTTGTTTTCTGTGCTATAATTGCAGGAATAGGTTCTATTTCCATTTCTGTTGGACAGTGCTGGTAAAGCATGAATATCTAGCATCTCCAAATTGGGTATACTATGATGAAGGGCACTTGTGGCGTTGGCAGGAATTAGGTGAAAACTCTACTAGACAAACATAGGCTTTGGACAAGTTCTCTTTTTCTTATTGATCTCTAATTTTCTCTGAAGCTTCGGATAAAAAGTTTTGATTCATTAGGGTTCATTGAGAACTAGTCCAAGAGAGAGCTATTATTCATCTGCAAATGCATATTGTCAGACTGAAGATACCCCGTAGGTTCATGTTCGAGATGCCTAGTAAGGACGAGTTGGAAGTTAATGGAGGAAGAGCTTTGGCCAGTAATCTTATAGTCTCTGTTACGATTAATTGTGATCATTGATGATGATGATGTTGGCGTTGATTGCCTCTGTCCTTCAAAATATCTGAATTCCGGTTTGATCTGCATTTTAATTTTTTTTCTTTGCGTACTACCTCCTACTAGAATCGATCCTTGTCGTCTACGGGCATAGTGAAATAGTGGATTGAAATGCATCTTGGAAACTAATAAGCTGACAGGAGACAGTGCCGCCTTCCTATTTTCTACCATGGTCATCAGCGGCTTCTCTTGTTGATTAGGAATTTCATTGTGAAGCTTCTTATGTGTTACAAATACTTAATGTTTGATTTTTTTTTTTTCCGTTAATAATCGATGACTTTTCTGAAGTAAAATTAACCTATTAAGCGGGTTTCGTCCATAAAACCGAAATCTCTCAGTAAATAAGCACTGTTTTTGGATGCATATGTTTGGCGGTTAGAATTTTACGAGGGAGAGTTGGTTACGCTTTAATAAGATAAAGAGTATAGCAACCGGTAGGTCGTTTTATTTTAACAAATGTGACAATCATATGTATCCTTTTTTAATTTCTCGTTTTGTTTTTTTAATTCTGCAACCACAGAAGGAAGACAAATAACACTAAATTCACATATTCTTCAATCATTTAATTTTATCTTAGTAATAATAAATTAGTTCTTATTGTTCTGTATAAATTTTGATTTTTGATAATGGTGAAATAGTTCTTATGAATATTTGTAAAGTGTTAGAAGTCCATGCTCTCATGTGTTAGAGAATGGTATTTTGATACAAATTCAAAGAAAATTCAGAAGAAATGGGCATTAAAGTTAAGTAAACAAAAAAAAAAAAAAAAACTCCTTTAATATAGCGGTCCTAAGCACGGTCAGAGGCCCAGACAGAGACGTGGGAGTTTTTTCAATTATGGAAAGAGCTGGACTTGTTCCACGTGTAAAGTCCAGCTTATCTCTTACTTGCCACTATCTATATTTCTATTGGCCGAGTGACGGAAACACTCGCCAACAGATCTTCTGCTACCCGAAGATACTTAAGTCCGTATATGCTCGCGTGACCTGCACACCTGAAAGACGAAACAACCACTGACCGCACCGCTCGATTAGTCTTTTGCTTGCCCACTAAGGAAAAGGAATTACGTAACGCGCTTTTAGAATTTCGAAACGAGTTCCTATATAAATTGAGCCTCCATTTTTATCAACAACCATGTTCAAAATTTTCTCGAATACGTTTTCTTCTAGGTTATAGACATCTTCTTCCCCTAATTTTTTTTTTTATGTTTAATTTTCCTTTTATTTAAAATTTTTCACTTTAAATAGCCATGGAAGATATGGAATGTTTAGTAGATGACATCGATTGGGAAAATCTTGTCACGGAGTTAATGGATCCATCTTCGGTGGAATTTTCTCCATCGCCGGATGGTTCGGCATCTGCGAGGATCGGGGAAATTGAGAGCTTATTAATGACTGATAATTTTGACGATTTAGAGTCGAATTGTCCCTCGTTCGACGATTTCTTTACTGATATACTTGTAGATACACCTTCGCCTCCTTTTGGTGTAGAGATTGTTGACCTGCCAACTGATGATAAGGATTCGAATGGTTCCGATGAATCTGGTAGCGCCAGCGCGGAGGAAGAGAAGGTGATCGATGGTCCGGAGACTAACAACAGTGACAGCAACGACAACAGCGTCCACAACAACGACAACAACAATTATGAAGATGGAAATGAGAATGCCGATGATCCGATCTCCAAGAAACGGAGAAGGTATCTGTAATTTATTACTACCGTTATTATTTTGTTTAAAATAATAATGAACTATTAACCGCCTCCTTTATTTTCCTTTGGATTATGTTTCATATATTCACCGAATATGGATATATTTATTTGTTTTTACAATTTGTAATTTATGAATGAACACTTGGAAAAAGCGAATTTCTGTAGTTTTAACCGTTTGTTAATATTTAAAGCTTCTGGGATTTCTGTTGTTACCTAGTATTTAACGACTGAAGGTCATGCTATTTGTTTACATGCTTTGTTGTTTTCACTGTCATACTAGTGGATACTACATGAGATTTCTGTGGGCACTATATGTGGAGGAGATGATGTATTAGATAACTATGTATGCGTTTGTACATGGTACAACAAAATTATCTGTTTCTCTGTATTGTACATTGAATGACGTTTTTAGCATGTTCTGAATATGGAATAATGTATCCATTAGGAAAAATTAATGCTCTGATTTATATGTCAATGAGAATTAAAGGGCTCTACGTGATAAATGATTTGATTTTTCCAGGCGGTTGAGAAATAGGGATGCGGCAGTCAGATCAAGGGAGAGGAAGAAGATGTATGTTAAGGATTTGGAGATGAAGAGTAGATACTTGGAAGGGGAATGTAGGAAACTGGGGCGGTTGCTTCAGTGTGTTCTTGCAGAGAACCAAGCTCTTCGTTTCAGTTTGCAACCGGGTAATGCACATGGTGCATCCTTGGCCAAGCAGGAGTCTGCTGTGCTCTTGTTGGGTATGAATCATGAGTTATCTTTGTCTTGCTTCCTTTTTCTGTTATCAACCTTTCATTGTAGTTCATTGAATAGTGTGGTGGTGTTCAATATTTTCACACAGAGAGATGGGGAAGACGAGTCATAGTTTCTGTTGATACAGTGGAAATACACAATGGTCATATTGGTAGATTAGGCTTAGTATTAAAATTTAAACTTGCTTGATGCTATTACACCAGTTCAAAACGCAGTTTTGTGTATATGTATGCAAATATGTTATGCTAAGCTGGTTTCTGCATATCCTCAGCATCCACTTGGTTGGTTTGATTGCACCTTGACCTTTCCTCGGATATTTCTATAGGTCTCAAGTTTTTTGATTCACACCTTAACCTTTCCTTGAGCATTTTTATGGGTCTCAATTTTTTTGATCTGTTATTTTATCAATTAATTTAATAGATCAGTTGACAGATCGTTGGTGACTAATGTTCAGGATGTATATATTTGGTTTAAAGAAAATTTTTTTGGCTGCTGTTTTTTCCAGTTTCCACTAAAGACCCATGAACTTTATTTTTAATGGTTTCCATACCATATGCTGGTATGATCTACTGACCTTTTGATCAGCGCTGTGATAGTTTAGGTATGCTAATAAATACTTTCTTTGTTGTTTTACAGAATCCCTGCTGTTGGGTTCCCTGCTTTGGTTCCTGGGCAACATGTGCCTGTTTACTCTGCCCAAACCAATCCAATCAAAGCTGGAGTCAGTTCCACTGGTACAAGCGGAAGAAAAGGCTCCAGGAAATCTGGCTCAAAGAGGAGCAGGAATTAATATGATGATATTCTCGGTGGTGAAATCTCGTAGATGCAAAGCTTCAAGAAGGAAGATGAAAATACATTCTCATGTTCTACGAGTATTGGTGTGAAAATATTTTCCTTCACTGGTGGTTGCCTCCATCTTTTGGTCTTTTCATTTCAGTATATGAGAGGATGGTGAAGGTTTAACAATTAGATGCAAAAAAAAGTGCCAGTGAATAGTTGGTGTGTATTACCTTAACAGTCTGGTTCATTCTATGGGAACTATGATATGTGGTGGAACTCAATTCACTGCCTTCTGTATGAAACTCTACTTGCAGTCAATGTTTTGTTTGATTTTGTATGACAATTAGATCGCATTTTCCCAGTTCAGTTTCTGAAGTTTGTTTTATATTTTATGGGACCGGTTCAGTTAGAACTGAATGTTTTGAATAGAGGTGGTGTTATTAGATGTCAGATGATTTGAATTAAGACTGAAAAGACAACGTACGTAATAATATATTTTTTAAAAAAAGGCAGAGCAAACAACCATGTTCGATGTAGTTTTGAAGAAATTCAAGCTCTAACATTATGATATTGTCGACCCTGCTTTAAAGATACTGATAGAGAAATTTGATTGTCTTATCACTTCCTTGATTCAATGGGCTAAGACTAAGATAATATTATAGAATGATTGTAGTATGTGGATATCATAAATGGACGGTTAGATTTCACTGTATCAAATTAAACGATTCTCGTAATAATAATAATAATAATAAATCAATACAAAATGTAATTATATTATAACAGTTTTATTATAAACATGACTGGTTTTCTGCTATATTTTTCATGCACGAACAAAGAAAAAAAAAATAATAATAAGCATTATTTTTCTTAAAAAATACTAGAAAAAAAGAACCCTTTTAGAATAGTTTTAAAGTCTGATAATTAACTTAAATTTAAGAGAAAATTGAGGGGTAAGATAAAGATTATTAGGTGTCAAAATATAAATAATAAAAGTAAAGGACGGGCTAAAAAAATAATGTTCAGCAAATTAGATGTGTGCAGTTAAAAATACAACGGTGTAGTTTTGGATTGAGGTTTGTTGTCCCAAGTTGTGGAATGAAATCATTGTACGAGTACTTTTAACTAAAGAGTCGGCGCACGTGGTATGCAAGGGGAATTCATTCAACGATATAAAATATATTAAGAAGATTCTCTGTGTTGGATAAGCGAAGACGGTAAGGATTTGTTCAAAAAGAGTGGCTGGGACGCGGCCCACGGTTTTATGAAATTTTAAGTCGTAACCTTCAGGAGAAAATTGGTGAGGCGTAATAATAGAACTGAACAATTGTCAGCATTTTACAGAAGTGATATCACTTGACACTTGTACAAAATGCATTGCTGCCAATTGTAGAGAATTTCAGCCCATTGCTGAAGGCTGAAGTTGATGAGCTAACCCAAAAAGGCCCACAGCATCCAGAAACCGAAAAAAAAGAAAAGAGTTAAAAATTAATTAAATATCTTAAAAATGCTTCTTACGCAGTGCAGAGGGTTAGGTGAGGGTTACATACAAACAACCATTCTGCGATTGGTAACTGATGACTCTCAGTGGGCTAATCCTAGAATTTACATAAATACCCTTGTCAGCATATTCTTACTGAATGTCCATATTTTTGAAGATACCTTTTTAACCGTCCATCCTCCAGTCAGCAGTCAGCCGTTCCCGTTCAGTGCCACAGGTGATTTGGCGAATGTACAGATTTGTCCCTCGACTTCCTCGATATGGCCCTCTTCAAGTTCCAACAACTCTTTTCAGTTCCATTCTCTAAGTGGCAACGTAATAACTTTTGCCTTTCATATTCCATGAGATTCTGACCCCCTAAATTATTCCAATTTTTACATTAACCTAACTTCTTTTGTGGATTCTCGTTCTTCCTGAATATTAATCATGTGTAAAGACTGACATTATTTAATGATATTTGGTCACTTTAATTCATTTTCTTTAAGCAATGTCCCTTGCTTCCATTCCAAATCAGTATCTTTTTCACTACAACTTTAATCAAAATTTATTTTATTAGTAACCTGATTTACAACATTTTTTATTTATTATATAACTGGATTAAAAATTTTCCACATTTCTATAGTGGCAGTGCAGTCAGCGTAAGCGTAATATTCATGATAATACAGGGACAATTAATTTGATACAGCCGAGGGAAAAGATCTCTCTCGGGTAATTTGATACAGCCGACGAAAGCAGGCTGGGTGGGCTTTCTTATTCAGTGGCAATTTTGTAATTTCAAGAAGCAGTCAATGGTCTTCTGGAAAATAACATCAAAAACCGAGGGCGGAGTTTTCATACAAGACGAAAACTGGTGGGCTTTAGTTTGTTTGGTAGTATCGCCGTTTCGCCTTTTCCCTTTCCCCCTATAAAACCGGTCTTTTACAGCGTTTTTTATACTAAACCACGCCCCCCGCCCCCTACAAACGTAATAATAGTCTACTACGGCACACAATAAAACAACAATGGACTCAGATTTCGGCATTCCCCGTGAACTCTCCGGCCTCCAAGAACTCCGATCTCTCTACCAGCCGGAACTCCCTCCTTGCCTCCAGGCATTTCACTACTGCTCTTTGAATTACTTCGTTCTATGCATTTTGAATTGTTAAAACGAATTCGCTTTAAAGCGCGAATCTCTAGTTTAATTTCTACTTGTGCTTGTTTTGTGTTTTATATTTATCCAAGTTTTAGATCCATTTTTTTTCGCGAATAGTATGGATAACTGTTTCTATTCAGTGTGTTGCTTGTTGTGGTTCGACTATGGACTAGATCTACTTACATGCAGATTGTTTTTATTGATTTGTATGAGTAGATCTCGTGTTTATTAGTAATTCCGTTTTGGTAGGTAATTTTTTTTTACTGTGCTGTGTACTGAATTATTTCTGACGTTATGCTAACCGGGATTGCATGGTTCTCAATGGTTCGTATATCCTTACGTTATGATTTTTAGAGCTGGAGAGTTAAATCATGTGGCTTACAACTATTAGTTTGCGGTATTGCATGTTCCACTGCTGTGTTTATTCAGTCGTTTTGTGTTGAGAGTTAAGTGATATACTTGCATTTGTTGTTCGCTGCTATTAGCATCTAATACTAAGATGACTCTGGTCCAAAATTTTGATTAAATTTCCACCTTATTACTATTAATAAAAGAATCTCTATTGGAATTTGAGAATAAATTTGCTGATTCATCCTTTCTTCAGAGTAGTGCTTCTTATTTGATATAGAGAATTTCTGGAAATGGTACAAGAATTCTTGTTTTCTTTTTATTATTCTATACAACATTCATTTTATTTTTGGAAGATCTCATGTATCAAAATGGTTTCTTTTTCTGTTTCATTTGTGACTATTTGCTGGAAGATGAGATGAGCTAACTTTATTATTTTTGGAAAATGCCAACATGCAGGGAACTACTGTGAGGGTGGAATTTGGTGATTCAACTACATCTGCTGACCCAGCTGATACACACACCATAAGTCGATCCTTTCCGCACACTTACGGTCAGCCGTTGGCTCACTTTCTTAGGGCAACTGCAAAAGTACCTGATGCTCAAATTATAACTGAGCATCCTGCCATTAGGTGTGCATTTGATTCTTACCCTTAAGACATCCCTTTCAATAACTCGTTCTTTACACATTGCTAGAATATGAACTCATTGAATTCCAACCATCCTACTGGCAATCTCTCTGAGAAACTAAATAGACACGGTTACTAAATAAATTTTCTGTGATTTGTATTCTTGGACTAATTCTTGGCCTACTTTGATTTTCTTCTGCAATGTATAATTACAAAAGGTTCATTCATGGTTAATCTATTTGCTTTTTATAGGGTGGGAATTGTCTTCTGTGGAAGACAATCTCCAGGTGGACACAATGTCATATGGGGCCTTTACAGTGCACTCAAACTACACAACCCTAACAGTACTTTGCTTGGATTTTTGGGTAAGTAGCATTTCTTTTTCAAGTTTTAGCATAAAACTTGCTACTTATTCTGAAGCAAAGATACATTCTTCTCTTTGCATATTGAAATTTTATGTTGTCTACAGGTGGTTCTGAAGGTTTATTTGCTCAAAAAACTCTTGAGATCACAGAAGACATTCTTGCAACCTACAAAAATCAAGGTAGATAGCTGCGGGAGGCAACTGTTATATTGAGAGGTTAAGTTATCAAATTCTAACATTCTTTGAAATAATTGGTGCTTGACAAGGTGGTTATGACTTGCTGGGACGTACAAAAGATCAGATCAGAACGACAGAGCAAGTTAACGCTTCACTAACTGCATGCAAAAGTTTAAAATTGGATGGCCTTGTCATAATTGGAGGTAAATATGATGCCTTCGAATTAGCACACATGCTTATTGTATAGATTCCTTTTGATGTTACTAAACATGAAATTGTGCATTCGAAGGGGTCACATCGAACACAGATGCTGCTTACCTTGCTGAAACATTTGCTGAAGCAAAATGCCAAACAAAGGTGGTTTTCTTGGTCTTGTTTGGAGGAAATTCAGATTTTTTTTTTTTCTATTATGATGAATAGGGTTTCCTGAACTATCAGAATTAGTTGTCTTTTTTCAATGCATCTATTGCTCTGTAGCTGGTAATCTGTCATCTGTGTATCTTTTGCTAAGTATGACTTCTGATTGACATTGGTATCTTATGCACTATTGTGACTTTGCAGGTAGTTGGTGTCCCAGTTACTTTGAACGGAGATCTCAAGAATCAATTTGTGGAAACTAATGTTGGTTTTGATACAATATGTAAGGTATTAGACATAAAACTCTATAATCTTTCAGTTTTCGGAAAAGTAAAATTGTTTGTTGGCTTTACGTGGTTCGTTTTCATCTCTTTTCATCTTTTATCCTTTTCTTGGAGAACAGAAGTAGACTTCTGGAGAAAATTTTAGAGATATGTGCAACTGTCATTTATTCTCTGTTCAGGATCTTTAAAGAAACTGATCTAAGCCACTTGGAAAAAGGCAACTGGGGTATTAATAGAAAATTACGCAAAAATATTTTAATGCCTGCAATTTTTGAGCATTGCAGTAACCTATAAGCTGTTATTAGCAATGTAAATATTAATCTTGTTATTATTCTATAGAGATTGTAAGCACGCTAATGGTCCTTCCTTTTGCTCAGGTCAATTCACAACTAATCAGCAATGTGTGCACCGATGCTCTCTCCGCAGAGAAGGTAATGGGTTCTTTTCACATAATTTGATATCTCCTGTAAGAATTTGTTATGCGGTTCCCTCCAGGATCTTAGAAATGCTTGTGTTTGAGAAGAGCAGGAACAGTGTGGCATTGTTACACTTGCATAGCATAAACCTTTTGATGTTGATAGATAGAAACTTGTTTTAGTAGTTGCACTTTGCACAGTTACTGTCTTTCCAAAAGCTCTAACTTCTTCCCTTTTCCAGTATTATTATTTTATCCGTCTGATGGGCCGGAAGCACTCACATGTTGCTCTGGAATGCACCCTCCAGTCTCATCCAAATATGGTTAGTATTTCTTGGTTGTTGCAATATTTCTGTTTTGATGTGGCTATTATGTCTTCTGTATTTATAAACACTCATTAAACAATCTATTTATGGATTTTGCAGGTAATTCTAGGTGAGGAGGTGGCTGCTTCAAAGCTTACTCTTTTTGACCTGACAAAGCAAATTTGTGATGCTGTTCAAGCCAGAGCAGAGCAAGGTTTCTAATCTGTTTTGCTTTTGTTTCATGTGGCTTGTGATTATCATCATTATTCTCTAACCTAATATATTGGACCAGACAAGAACCATGGGGTCATCCTGCTGCCAGAAGGGCTTATAGAAAGCATTCCTGAAGTGTATGCTTTATTGAAGGTAACTCTGTGCCTCTAAATACTGACTCTTTTTCTGATGCCTCTTCTCTCTTGTTCTCTCTATCCCTGAACAGAGAGAAGAAGCTTCTTTTGTTTGAATCTTCATGTTATTGATGTTGTTTCCTCCTTTCCTGCTGTAAAGTTTTCAACAATTGTCATGTCTACTTGTTACATGAGTTTGTAAGTGTCACTTGGTGATTTAACATTGGCCTTTCTCATTTGATAATTGTGCGTCAGGAAATCCACACTTTACTCAGGGAAGGTGTTTCTGCAGATAACATTCATTCTCAACTTTCACCCTGGGCATCTGCCTTATTTGAATTTTTACCACCCTTCATCAAGAAACAGGTTCTAATTCCTGTTAACATTTCGCATTTGAAAAATATTTGCCAGTTATTATAACCTTAATGATTGGTGATGCTTTTCTGAAATTGCTATGTTTGATGTTATAGATTCTTCTTCGTCCTGAATCAGATGATTCTGCACAATTATCCCAGGTACTGCACTTGAGATACTTGTGTGAAAATATTTAAATTTGAATTCTGGATCTCTCATTTTCTATATTTCCAGATCGAGACTGAGAAACTTCTCGCACATCTTGTTGAAACTGAAATAAACAAGCGCCTGGTATGACATTTATCTTCCCTCTCTTTCCTATTTTACCAAAAAAAATTTAAAAAAATAAAGTAATAGTCAATATGACTAGTCTGGATATTTAGATATTTTATTTTTTGTTAATCAATTTGTATTCCTTTCTTCAATTTGGTTGTGGACATAGAGTTGTTGCTTTACTCCTTTTGATCATACGCCGTGAGAGAGCAGCTAATCTACCGAAAACACTATCTAAAGCCACATAGTACTAGGACATTAATTGTAATGAAATGCCTAGTAACTAATGTCTTTATTTGTATGTACAGAAAGAGGGCACTTACAAGGGTAAAAAATTCAATGCTATCTGCCACTTTTTCGGTTATCAGGCTCGTGGATCATTGCCTTCAAAATTTGACTGTGACTACGCTTATGTAGGTTATCACTGAGTGTTGCTTTGGCTCCTCATTTTAATTATTTTTGCTTTATCATTTTGGTGGTAGGCATACTTATTGTACTCCAATTGCACTATATGTTCAGGTTCTTGGACATATCTGCTACCATATACTTGCTGCTGGTTTGAATGGTTATATGGCTACTGTGACTAATCTAAAGAATCCTGTGAACAAGTGGCGATGTGGTGCTGCACCAATTACAGTTAGGTTTTCATTCCGTTTATGTTTATAGTGATGAGCTTAAAAATATTAATTTTCTTTCTGCAAAGCATTTGAGCTCTCTACTTATTGAATAAAAATATGTTGACTTCCTTTACCAATTTTTAATAACCCAGTCGATGATGACTGTCAAACGTTGGTCTCAAAATACGGGTGCTGCTTCAATTGGACGACCTGCCATTCATCCAGCTACTGTGGATCTGAAAGGAAAAGCATACGAGTAAGTCTTTTTTTCACAATGCTCAAGTTTTCGTGTTCAAGTCAACCCCTGTGATGAAGAAAATGATCACAAGTAGGATCAGAGAATTTTAATGATCAGATAAATACTGGGTGAATACATGTTTTCATGAGTGCACACACAAGTAGTGGCAATACGAGTTCCATGGTTGGTTTGATTTTTATCTTACCCTATGGTCCTGCTTGCAGGCTATTGAGACAAAATGCAACAAGATTCTTATTGGACGACCTCTATAGAAATCCTGGACCTATTCAATTTGATGGTCCAGGTGGTGATGCTAAGGCTGTAACTCTCTGCGTTGAAGACCGGGATTACATGGGCCGTATCAAGAAACTGCAGGAGTATCTCGACAAGGTGCTTAAATTTCTGCTATGTCTTAATTCTTTATATGTTTGTGCTGGTAATACAAAAGACATTTCACTTGAAACTGGCACATATGTTTTCTTCTGCATCTTTTTTTATTTCAATTTCATGATGTGCAATAATAAATGCTTCAATGAAGAAGACGAAGATGTTACAGATAAAACTGTGCGTATATTTTCTTCTGTGCATCTATACTATTTGAACTTAATGATGTGTGTTATGGAATTGTGGTTTTTCCTTTCCCAGGTTCGAACAATCGTGAAACCAGGGTGTTCGCACGAAGTACTGAAAGCAGCATTGAGTGTAATGGCTTCCGTGACAGATGTTTTATCCGTGATGTCTTCAGCTTCTGGAGGGCAACCACTTTAAACACAACTTAAAGCTGATTATGCCTTCTTTCTTCCGTGACTGTACACCGTATTATGGTAGTTGAGAATCCTTGTTTTTAGAACACCCATCATCATTTTTCTTAATTGGAATCCTGAACTGTTAGTAATGGACTGAGTTTCTACTCTTTTCTTTCTTCTAATATAACAATTTTGTGTGAGATAATAACAAGAAGAGGTATGTATTGCGATTTGCGAGTTTTTGTAAGATGAATTTTATTTAGTTGTTCTCTGATTAGTGGGATATTCTGTTTCCATGGTTTTAATCTTTAGTGCATCTCATTGATTAGCATCAGCGTTTTCGTTCTGCACGCTTTAATAGATTTTTGTTGGCTTGACCGGGACTTGGGTAGTATTACTAATCTTTAATACAAAAAGGCTTGAACGGATAGCAATAAATTTTGACAGGCAAATTGGTTTTGTCGGTAAATTAAATATGAAATGTATTCGACGTAAATGGCTCTGGAGGAGAACCGCAATTTCTCAAGTGGTTGGACAAGTAACATCATTCTTTTCAGTTAACAACGCAGTCTGGGAATTGTAATAAACAAATGGAAGAACTCGTAAGTTGTCAGCTCGATGAAACCACGAAACAGGTTTATGCAAATTATCTCTGCAAGACTGACGCATGTTTTAAAAATGGTTAAATACAATAACTATCCTGTGCTTGATTCCGAATCCGAAATACCAATTGAAAATCAGTCTTGTGTTTTACTTCTTCTCTCACACCTTGTTACCGAGTTGAGTTTTTCAGTTCGAAAGTTAGGTGGTAAGTAATTCTCTCACAGGCTTCTCTTTCTTTCGTCCTGTTTATAATTTGTTAATATGTATCAGATAAAAACTCATTTATGTTTACTATTTAACCATACAGAATAAAATGGAGAAAGAAAGACCTTGTAAAGCTCATGTTTTGGTGCTTCCATTTCATAGGCAAGGCCACATAAATCCTATGCTTCAATTTTCCAAACGTTTAGCTTCCAAAGGACTGTAAATCACAGTGATCACACCTCTTTCCAACACCAAAACCATGCCAGCAGGAGCTGGTTATTCAATTTCACTAGTACCCACATATGATGATTGCGCTGCAGGTGGAATTAGTGGAGCAGGAGGATTTATGGGTTACATGGAAAGATTTTGAAGGTATTGGATCAAGGAATTTAGTTGAATTTATCAAGAAATTAGAGAATTCTGTTTTTCCTGTTAGGTGTCCTGTGTATGACGCTAATTTGACTTGGGCTCTGGATATATCCAAGCAGCTTGGTATATCGGGTACTGCATTTTTCACTCAATCTTGGGCTCTTGGAATTGTTGGGCGAGTCTTCGTCGATGCCTGCTACGTTTAGTGGATTGCCGCAGCTTGTTCACTCCAATTTGCCTTCTCTTGGTTCAGGTACAGGGCGTTTTCCTCCTATAATTGAACAAGCGTTAGCACAATTCAGTAACCTCGAGAAAGCAGATCGGGTACTTTACAACTCTTTTGATAAGCTGGAAGAAGAGGTAAGTCAGATTAATTAACTCGTTTGGTCCAGTTAATTTGATAAATCTTTTGGGTCAACTATTAATGAGTTGTTAGTAAAATGGATGATCATCTCCGGCCAGTTAGGACAATTGGACCAACTGTGCCATCTATTTATCTTGACAAGAGAGTGGAAGATGACACAGATTATGGATTCAATATCTACAAGCCTAATAGCGATACTTGCTTGAAGTGGCTAAACATGAAGGAAACGGGGTCAGAAGTGTATGTATCATTTGGGACTAGTGCAAATTTAAACGCAGGACAGGTGGCTGTAATGGCACTGGCGCTGAGGCAAACTGGCAAAAACTTCTTGTGGGTAATGAAGCCAAGCGAAGAAGAGAAACTTCTTGTGGGTTCTGAAGCCAAGCGAAGAAGAGAAACTTCCTGGTAATTTTATGGAGGAAACAGCAGAAAAATCGTCAGTGGTTTCATGGTGTCGACAGTTAGCGGTTCTGGCTCATTATGCAGTCGGATGTTTCATAACGCATTGCGGATGGAATTCCACAGTTGAGGCATTAAGTTTTGGAGTGCCAATGGTGGGAATGCCACAGTTTTTGTTTGGACCACATAACTAGTGCACATTTTGTGGAGTAAATTTGGGGAGGTGGAATTAAACCTAAGATTAATGAAACTAGTGTTCCTTCTGCAGAAGAAATTCACAGATGCATAACAGAAATTATGGATGAAGAGAGAGGAAAGGAGATTAAGAAGAAGGCAATGCAATGGAAAGAACTTGCTGCAAGAGCAGTTGATGAAGAAATTGTTTCTGAACTCGTCGCCAACGGCGAATCTTCTTATTCTCGAATTTGAACCTTGTCTATGGTTCTTGCAAAATGATTTCCAAAACTGTGCTGATGCATTAATATAGACGTGCTCTCTTTAAATTTGTGGCCGGTGCCTAATTTGCAATAATCCATTAATGTTGCTGAGCCTGAGTTTGCAATGAGATCTTACGTAAAAGAGAGAGCTGAATCTGATCACCAATTGCAGAATTTATTGGAGTATATTTGCCAGACTCCGAGAAATTAATTATTCATCATCACCTCTTACTGTTGCCATAAACTAAACTATATGACAGAAAACCCAATTCTAAATCACTCACAAAATAAGGAAAACAAAACATAACAGATGGCATAAAACTAGTGGATCGAAAAAATGGGTACACCGTTAAGTTTTTCAATCAAAAGGCTATTGAGCACTGAAGATAAATAAAGAACAACTCAGTTCAGAATCCCTATTTTACACCCTAAACTCTTCCCAAACCCAAAACTGAAATCAAAATCCCCCTCCCTCCCATCCTCCCTCCTCTTTCTCTTCTGTGCTTCAAGTTTTTATGTTTTCAACTGTCGTGAGAGACTTCGACTAAAGCGTTCATCCTCTGCAGCTCCTCTACTCAAAGATCACTCCTTTTCTTTTCTTAATCAACTCTCCTGATTTCCGGTCAGTTTCCCTCTCTCTTTCTGTGTTGCTGCTGTAAGACTTGTCCATTTTATCACTAATTATGTTATAGGATTAATCATTTTCGTTATAATCAGCCATGGAATTTCAACCGCTTGATATTGCAATTGGGAATGGAGTGATTGAATATGATGAAGTGGATTATTCTGGCGGCGAAGATGATTCAGACCACCCTGCGTACTACGATGATTTACTTCCCGTTAATTCGACGCTAAGTAACAACTTTGAGACTTCAAATGTGGACCCTAATCTTGAACCCTACGAGGGTATGGAATTTGATTCCGAACAGTCTGCCCGTATTTTCTATAATTCCTATGCTCGCCGTATTGGTTTTAGTACTCGTGTTAGTGTATATCAGCGGTCCAGGCGCGATGGGTCCATAATCTGCCGGCAAATTGTATGTTCCCGTGAAGGGTTTCGCCGTCGGGGAAATGAAAATAGGTGCAAACGACAGCGTACCATTACTAGAGTTGGGTGCAAGGCTCAAATGACGGTGAAGAAACAGAGTTCTGGAAAATGGGCTGTATCGAAACTTGTTAAAGAACACAATCATGAGCTTGTGCCGCCGGATAAGGTGCATTGTCTTAGATCACATAGACATGTATCAGGTCCTGCTCGAAGTCTGATTGATACACTTCAGGCAGCTGGGATGGGACCGAGTGGGGTTATGTCTGTGTTAATTAAGGAATCTGGTGGAGTTAATAATGTTGGTTTTACGAAAGTTGATTGTCAAAACTATATGAGTAGTAGTAGGCAGAGAACACTGGGAAGCGGCGGTCAACTTGTGATTGATTATTTGAAACAAATGCAGGCTGAGGATCCCAATTTCTTTTGTGCCTTCCAAGGTGATTTTGATAACTCAGCAGGAAATATATTTTGGGCTGATGCAAATTCAAGAATGAATTATAGTTACTTTGGAGATACTGTTACTTTTGATACAACATATAGAATGAATCGTTATCGGGTCCCTTTTGCTCCATTTACTGGGTTGAACCATCACGGACAGCCTGTATTGTTTGGATGTGCATTGCTCCTTAATGAATCAGAGGCCTCTTTTATCTGGCTTTTTGAGGCTTGGCTTGCGGCAATGTCTGGACACCATCCCATCTCAATCACTACTGACCAGGATAGAATTATACGGGCTGCTGTTGCTCATGTTTTTCCAGGAACTCGTCATCGGTTTTGTAAGTTGAATGTGTTCAGAGAGGCCCAAGAGAAATTGTCTGATGTCTATCTCTCGCATCCCCATTTTGAACCAGAGTTCCAAAGGTGCATCAACACGATAGATTCAGTTATTGAATTTGAGTCGTGCTGGGAGTCTCTTATCCGTAAATATGACCTTGGGAATAATGAATGGCTCCAATCAATGTACAATGTTCGCCAACAGTGGGTGCCTGTCTATCTGCGGGATACATTCTTTGGGGAGATGTCCATAACTCAAGGAAGTGATAGTATAAACTCATACTTTGATGGGTATATAAATGCATCAACAAATATACATGTCCTAATAAAGCAATATGAGAAAGCAATTGCCTCTCGTTATGAAAAGGAGGTGAAGGCTGATTATGATACAGTGAATAATGAACCAGTTTTAAGAACCCCATCTCCAATGGAAAAACAAGCGGCAAACCATTATACTAGGAAGATATTTATGAAGTTTCAGGAGGAATTAGTTGAAACTCTTGCTTATCCTGCTTCTGTGGTCAATGATGAAGGTTCAAAGATTATATATCGAGTGGCAAAATTTGAGGAAGAACACAAAGCAAATTTTGTGAGGTACAATGTTTTTGAAAAGAAAGCTAGTTGTTGCTGCCGCATGTTTGAATTTTCCGGCATTATTTGTAGGCACATATTGGCAGTTTTTAGAGTAACAAATGTTCTTACACTTCCATCTCATTATATCTTGAAACGGTGGACAAGAAATGCCAAAAGCAATGGTAACATTCTTGGATTGCCAAGTAATTCTCAAGAGTCATCAGCTACCCGCTATGACAATCTACGGCAGGAAATCATCAAATTTGTAGAAGAGGGAGCAGAATCTGCACACATTTATAATATAGCAATGGACGCACTTTGTGAGGCTGCAAAAAAGGTTTCTGCTGCAAAGAATCGCAGTCCGGGGGTCACACAAGATACTCTGTTTAATGGATGCCAACAGCTTCAGTCTGTGGTAAGTTCTCTGCTATTAAATAATTCTATTTTTTTTGGCGTGCCCTCTGTATCACGATTCTTTATATTCTTTCTCTCTATTTTTAGGCCTGTATTCTTCAATATGAGTAAAACAACAGGTGGGATTTTGTTTATTAGTGGACTAAATGTGCCAAAGATTTTGCAATTATGAGCTTCTAAATCATAAATTTCTTATTCTTGGGTTTCCCTTCTAGAAAGTTTATTGGATTCGATTATGTCTGTTTAGAGTCCTGCCTTAAATATTTCCTTTCTGCTCTTTTTACTCTGGGCAAGTAATCATTTTTTAATTGTTCCTCAAATATTATATTCTAATTATGATTTTCTTATAAAGCTTGTAAATGCTCTCTATAAATTATTGCTAATTTAATATTTTCTTATTTATGTATGCATGTAGATGATTTCTGTTAATTGCTGAAATTATAGGCCGTGAGGTTTAAAAATGCTTTTGCCAGAACTAAATTGTAATGATTCTGAGAACTTGATATATATAAATTTATGAAGTTTAATTTTCTTATTTTGCCTTTAGGCTATATATGACAATACAAATACAGTAATTTTTTCTACACAATACAAACCAGATGCAGTCTTTCTTCATCTGTGGCTGGCAGAATCTCTAATTAGGTTAATGTGTATATTTCCTACAATGTCAAACAGATTATAGAAAAACATTGCAATTCATCAAGAGAAATGGGCAGTAAGGACATGCCATCAGATAACCATCTTTAAATCAATATTGTTAAAGCTTTAATAATATTTTTAAAGCTTTAATAAGTCCTTTGATTTTAACTTAGAACAGAGTTGTGACCATGATAAAGATAAGGAATTTTCTTGGACTGCTATATTGGTGACTGGACTCGATCAAAGAGCTAGTTAAATATTGAGTTGGCGTGGGTTAGATGTAGCATATTTCTTGTTGCAGTTTAACAATTTTTCAGTAAAATCTCCCTACCGTCCAAATGTCCACTTAACGAACTAAATATTTTCATCAATGTGAAAAGTTACAATTAAACTGCCATACTATAGTAGGAAGACATTTTTCTCATAGTATTTTGTGATCATTCTCATCTTTGGTTTCAAACTTACTTCTTAAGAGAGAAGAACTGCATAACAACTGACAACCATGAAAACATCCATAATTTATGTAAGAAAAATTTCTGAAAACATGTGGGAGCAAATTGTTTTCTTCTGGAATTGGAGTATTGTAAAGGTGTGATATTAACAAGGAACATAATTTATGAGAGTTTGCATGCTGGGTTGGGAAAATTAAACAAAAAGTCGCGAAAATAAAATATATAGAGGTTATTCCCCACATATCATGCTTGTAAGTTGCTCTGCCTTGGGATTCTGTTGGTCTTAAGAAAATTCCAATAAATTTCCTTCTCTTCATTTGCTCTCTCGTGTATTTGATTCTATACTTGTGTTTCTTGTTTGTGCACTCGCATCCCATGCCTTTTTGTAGGATCAGGACAAGAAAATTCATGAATTGACTGTTGAGTTGGAAAATGCAAGTCAGCAATGTGAAGCATATCGAACCAAACTGCTAGCTGTTTTGAAAGATATGGAAGAACAGAAGTTGAAGATGTTGGTGAAGGTTGAGAATGTGAGGCTCAATCTAAAAGGTTGAATTGGGTTGTGCAGCTCCATCATGTAATGCATAACTATAGATAGCAGAAATCGGTTTACCATCGGAAATATATATGTAGTTTAGTTAGTGGACGAGATGATATTGCTTTTATTTCTGGTTTAGGACAGTTGTGATGTATATATGTATAAACCAAGCTGAGGTAGATGAATAGTTTTCTAAACTGAGGTTGATGGATAGGTAGTGATTGAATTCCATTAACATTTTGTGCTTTGGTTAATCTGTAATTTACATCTTCGACGGGAAA
Organism: Azadirachta indica; assembly: GCA_022749755.1. NCBI lineage: Eukaryota > Viridiplantae > Streptophyta > Magnoliopsida > Sapindales > Meliaceae > Azadirachta > Azadirachta indica. Next base: position 2,225,033 of record CM040449.1, read on the forward strand.
TTTTTAATTTGAAGTGTCAGAGTCAATTCTCAGAGAGGCAGTACCACTTTTTTTTAAAGATCACAATTCTACTAATGTTAGATACTTGAAAGAAGTCATTAGAGTACCCTACTGCATTGGGGATACTGCATTGAGTTTCTTACCAGCAGCCTGCTGGAGGCAGTACTATTTGATTAGGACTACCTTTGTAATTATTATGCTTTTATTTAATTTTAATAGCATGAGAGGTAAGTGTTGGGCATATGTAAATGTACATTTTTACTTGGCAGTTTGTATATTAATCACTCATTTATTTTGAGAGAAATCTACATCTACCCCTCAACTAATCTTACTTTTTTTTTTTTTTTTATTGAGTTTGTACTTTTTTTTTTTAAATGCAATATTTATAAATTAAAAATTAAATTAGATTTTCGTATTTCGAATTTTGACCAATTTAATTAACATAAAAAGACTAAAATCATCAAAAGAATGAAGATCAGTGGGTAGGATTAGTGGGCTTGTAAAAATGGAACTGACAAATCATAAGGCACGAATCGGTTAACAATAGTTTTTTTTTTTTCGTCTTTTTCTTATCCAATTGAACCGGACCGGGCCGGAATAAGTCCAAGCAACGCAGGAAGGGCATTTATGTAAAACTGCTGAGCCTAGACATTTGAATTTCAAAAAAAAACTTTCCGTTAGACGACGCGTCACCGCAGTTTCTTAACGGTTATATATGCCACTCCTTTATAAGCAACCCATTTCCTGCAACCTTGTTTCAAGTGACTATAGATTTTCAGAAACAGAGCGAAAAAAAATTTTAAAAAAAAAAAGAAAGCAGTAACAACGAAAATGGTGATGGATTTATTTGAGAAGCTAGAAAAGGTAGGAGAAGGAACGTATGGGAAGGTTTACAGAGCAAGAGAGAAGGCAACTGGGAAAATCGTTGCCCTGAAAAAGACGCGTCTCCACGAGGACGAAGAAGGCGTTCCTCCCACAACTCTCCGTGAAGTTTCCATCTTGCGCATGCTCTCTCGCGATCCCCATGTCGTTAGGTGTTACCTCTTTCTTGATTTTTCTTTTTCTTTCTGTTACAATTAGTGTTTTTTTTTTTCTTGTTTTATTTCAGTAATTATAATATTTTTGTTCTAGGGTTTGTTAATTTTGCCCCCTTTTCACATTTTGGTGGTAGTTCACAATATTTCCCTGTGTGATTATAGTGAAAATTTTGTTTCAAGATTGGCTCATTTTTTAACGTTTTTATCTGCCCCTTTTCTCAAAAATGCACTTCTGTTTATTCGGGTTTGTGATTTTATGATTGTGGTCTGATTTAATAGTTTATCCTGTTGTATATGCTTAAGGGTAAATTATCTAGGGTTTTGACATATTTTTAATGCGGGTTCATTAGATTTTTCCTTCGTTTATAATGCATTATTAATTTAATGCACTCAGGATTTTCTGTTGATATGGGAATTTTCTTTCGCTTCTTGGCTCTGTTCTTTCAAAGGGAAAAAAAAAAAAAAAAAAAAAAAAAAAGCAAACAGAAAATGATTTGTCTACTTTGCAATTTCACTGAAGAAGGAACTGTTTTAACATTTGAAATCATCTGTGTTTTCCTTTATGAGTGGTTCTAAATTCTAATATCTTCCATTTCTAATTGTAGGTTGATGGATGTCAAACAAGGCCAGAACAAAGAAGGGAGGACTGTGCTCTACCTTGTTTTTGAGTACATGGACACTGATCTTAAGAAATATATTCGAAGCTTCCGCCAAACAGGAGAGCTCATTCCAGTTAATATTGTAAAGGTATGGAGAAATATCTTAGTTCATTAATCTGTTTTTGCTTGACGCATTTTTCCTTAGACAATCATCGCTTTATTTAATATGTTAACTCCTTGCTCTACAGAGCTTAATGTACCAACTTTGTAAGGGTGTTGCTTTCTGCCATGGACATGGAATCTTGCATAGGTAATTCTCTATCCCAATTGATCTCCTGTGAAGGCCAAAAAATAATAAATCTGATTTGCAAGGCCAACTGCTTTTTCTTCTTGTCTGTTTGCACACAGAGACCTTAAGCCTCACAATCTATTGATGGATCGAAAGACTATGACACTTAAAATAGCAGATCTTGGATTAGCTCGAGCATTTACTCTTCCAATTAAGAAGTATACTCATGAGGTAAGTAAATTGTTCTGTGTTTTAACTATCCTTCATGTATGCTTGATAAAAAATTCTTTAAGCATGATAAAATGAAATTTGGTGTCTGTGTTGCAGATATTGACCCTCTGGTATAGGGCTCCGGAAGTTCTTTTGGGTTCTACCCATTACTCAACTGCAGTTGATATGTGGTCTGTTGGCTGTATTTTTGGTATAAATCCCTTTGCTTCTGATGAATATGTTTCTCTGAGCCAAAGCGATTCAAATAATTGTAGACAGCAAATGGGTTTGATGATCTCTGTTTTTATCTGAACTGCAGCCGAACTGGTTACAAAGCAAGCACTTTTCCCTGGAGATTCCGAACTGCAACAACTCTTGCATATATTCAGGTTGGACTTCCTGAATGCAGGTTCAGTCTTAATTTCCTGCAATGACTAACTAATAACCCTGATGGGCATATTTTTCACCTTGAATGCAGGTTGTTAGGTACTCCTAATGAAGAAGTATGGCCAGGAGTGAGCAGCCTAATGAACTGGCACGAGTACCCTCAATGGAAAGCTCAAAATCTGTCAACATCTGTTCCAAATTTGGACAAGGATGGCGTGGATCTGCTTGGAGTAAGTAACAGTTAAACTTCTTCACTTGTTTGTATTTTCTTTCTTTTTCTTCTGGCCGCTCTTCACAGTTAAAATGTTGAAAAATATGCAGCAAATGTTGCAGTATGTTTGTATTTTCTTTCTTTTTCTTCTGGCCGCTCTTCACAGTTAAAATGTTGAAAAATATGCAGCAAATGTTGCAGTATGACCCTTCCAAGCGAATCTCAGCAAAGAAAGCCATGGAACATCCATACTTCGATGATCTGGACAAGGCTCAACTCTGAGGAAAAGTTGTCAACTAGATACTACTGATGAGAATTTCTGTAACAGAGTCTATTTGCTGCTTCTCTCAAGCATATGTTTTCAGTCATGTATTTCGTGTGTTAGAATGATGATGACTGAACTTGCCATTTAATTTCAATGACTAACGTTTGCTTATTCCACAATTTGCTCTCGTGTCCTAATATAAAATTATTGCAGCACACATTTTTGAAGTTAACTACTACATCAATTTTATATTTTAATAGTAAGTGTGAATATAATAAGAATTAAATAATTTAATAAACTAGTTTAATTTTACATAGTGCACTTCTTTTGCACAAATCAACCAAATTGGGGGAACTAAATGTTTGACTACTAAAAACTTTTTCAAGGAGAACAATGCTGCTCGGTCGGGGGGTGGAGGTGTGCAAATTTCAAGCCACAAGCCACATGAAGAATGTGGACCAAAGAGTAAGTGAAATTGAGGCCAAGGCATAAGTCCATAGCATGATAACAGAACATTCACTTTCACCAGCTCCAAACAATTGAGTGATGGTACCTGCACAAAGATTTAAATCATTAGGTTAAAATAAAATCATACCAACTTTTTACTAAATCAAATATGATGATGTTGATTCATAAAAATAAACAAATATGTAAACAAATATAATGTTTACATATAATTGGAATGTTTTTATACCTATGTTCATGGCTGGTGGCATTGCGAATTGAAGCAGAAGAATAAACTGATACAAAGGATCAGAATTCACTAAACCAAACCGGAGTGCCCCTTTCACAAGGCAAACGCCAATCAGAGGCAGGGCAACATAACGGGCAATTATAATGCCAAAAACAATACTTGTCTGAATCCTTGATCCTCTCAGACCTGAAACATAATTCAATCACACAAACCACCAACGTTGCTAACTGAAGAGTTAAGTAAACCAGCATGTGCAAAATCAATTATCAGTTACCTCCGAGAAGATTTCCTCCTACAATCAACGTGAGGGCTGGAATTGCTCCATCTCTGTGGTCAAAAACAACATTTGGAAGCTTTTAAAGAGATTGAATGATCAAAACAGCAACAAGTAGGTCCATCTGAAGTTTATGGCTGCTTTTCATACCCAACTAAAGTAGTAGAATCTTGAATCACACGAAGAGGAGCACAATCACCAATCATTAACTTCCGGATCTGAGGGACAAGTCCAATGATAAATCCAGCAAGCTGCACAGAACAAAAATCAGCAGTCCAATCAATGTGTCAAATATACAATCAGAAGGTTGAACCAATATTATGACACCAGGCCAATCTTTGCGAGGTACATCAGAAGAAAGGTAAAAGATGGAGACCATACTGCTCCAGCAGTTGAAGGGGCAAATAAAGACTTGAGGTTAATCTTCCCAAATATTGACTTCACTTGTTGCTTCATTCCACATGAACCTTCCACCTATCAAAGGAATCCAAAGATTAAATCTTAAGATTTGGAAGAAATTTCTTTTTTTAACACATTTAAGCCTTGAAAGAAATCAATGAAGTGGTCTAAGACATGACAAAGGAATGAACTTGTGGCCTCACCTCAGATCTTGTGCGAGGCAATGCAAATTGATCTACGTGATCTCCAGGTATCAAAAACTCCTCCTTCGGAGAAAGTAATGGTTCACTGCAGCTCCCCAACGAGTCATTAATCGTTTTGGATTCTCTTATGCTCCCAGTTGAAGATACCCGCACAATATTGTAAACATAAGACCACAAGTAAATTGCTCCAATCTGAAACGTTAAACCATGTCAAATTAATACAATTTGAAAGAATTCCCCCAAGGTCAAACTATTATTGTGAAAAACTGAAAGAATTCTCTTATGCAGACAAGAACTATTAATTGATGTAATACTTACTGCCATGGACAGAGAAGCATAAGCCATTCCATATGAATGACAAGCATCAGGAGATCCAAAGGGGCTTCCTTTTTCTTTACAAACTGCTGGGATTATAATAAGAGGCATGTTCCCCAAGTTTCCTGCTCACATTGGGTGGATACATTTCGCAAGTGAATCACTAGAGGATAATAATAAAAGAAAAAAAAAATTCTTGTAAATTGTAAGCTTACCTGCAGCACAGCAACCAATAATCAGCCCTCGCAGATGTGACGGAGGTCTTGTAAATTGAACAACTATCCATCCAAGTATTGAACCAACGATAAATGTAATAAGGATATTGAATGGCATGAACCATCTACACATTAATTATTCAAGTACTCAAACAAACATTTCTCAAGAATATTAGAAAATCTACTTGACATGAATTAGAATTTGACTCACAACTTAGCCATGCTTTCATATGTAATTGTTTGGGAGAGATTGGAGGATACAAGGGCAGGGTTGAATACATAAAATACCACCTGTATTCACAAACAAGCAATTTCCGAGTAGTGATTAAACTTGGAAGAAAATTCCTCAAGCATATGAGATGGAAATGAAGACTTACAATTATAATTATATATCTATCTAAGTACTCACATTATTTATATGCTTCCTAGCATCTTCACCCAAAATATTGATGCTATCAAGAGCAAGATATGAGCCAAGCCCAGTTACCAGTAGCACTTTCAATACCGGAATTGATGAAGCAATGAAAAGATCCAAAAGTCCCATTTTTCTTACTCTTTTACAGATCCAAAATTAACATTAACCTTCACCTCCTACAAGAACAGAAAACAGAAATCTTCTGATAAATGTGCTAGTAACGACTAATGCATATAGATTTTATAATTACTTGGCAGCAAAATCAAAATGAAAACAGAGAACATTACACTTGTCAAAATCATAAAAATCCGATCAAGGACACGTTTCGTTTGAACCACATGCAACTCAACCACTGGCAGAAAAGAAAGAATGGAATATAATAAATTATATATTCAGCGTTGTTTTTACTCATTTGTCTTTGAAGAAGATTCGCAAACACAAATTAATAGTTTTTGCTTTCCACATAGACAATATCCATGTGAATTTCTTAAATAATTTTTTTCCGGAAACAATCAATCACTTAACACATGAAAATCACTGAAAGATAGCAGAATGATTAAAGTCGTCCGAACGTCTGAAACATTTCTTCAAACAGAAAGAAAACTGAAAATTACCTACAGAAAAGATTGAATATCTGAGAGATATTGAAGTCTCCTTCTTCCATGTGCTGCTAATTCGGTATATGCACGCGCAAGTATGTGCGCGAGTTTCGTGCTTTGATGGTGTGGTGTGGTTGTTCTGCTAGTATTTATATTCATTGAAGACGCTTATCAGTATTTCCATGAATGCACTTGCGGTTTCCCTGAAGCCTAAGATCGTATTAATATCCGAGCGAGTGAAATGAATTACCACCACTTGAAGCTAAAAGACAAATTTCGTTACGAACAAATACAAATCTCTCTATCCCTCTTATCTCTTTTGTCTATCATTGTTCATTGACAAGTAGCCAAACTTCAGTCTTCATATATGTACGAGACGGAAAGCGACATGTAGCGCGCACCTCACGTTTGGCTTTTTTGCCTTAACGCCTATTTAAAACTTAAAACTGTCAATGAAGTCGATTTTCCGCAGATTTTGAGGGCATTTACGTCATTATGACGGCCGTACCCGGCCCCCCGACCACCACAGATAGTCAAAGTTGCCAAATTTGCCTTCGATTGCGCGTAGACAGAGCTCATCAGAATTCAGAACCTGTTTCTAGTCCGCAAATTTTTAAACGGCTCTAGCTGCCGTTTGAAATTTGACGCGCAGGGGAAGACAATATAAGTCATAAACGAATTTTGCACTCACAAACTTCCCCGTCTGTCCCCCATTCCTCTTGAAGATCACATCAATCAGCCCAATTGCAACTCTCTTTGGCTGATTCGCAAAAATCTTCTCATGTAATAAATGTTTTTGACAAACAGTGTCCAAAATCTTTTTCTGATTTTGTTGGTTTCCTTCTTTTTCTTTTTCATATCAAACATGGACTACGGCACAGACGCATGCAATCCAATAACTCATTTTTCCACCCCCGATCTACGACAAATATATTTAAAAAATTAAAACATCATGGCAAAGAGTTGATGATTGCGAGTAAGAGCTCCTTCAAAGGATTTATAGAAAAAATAAACATTGTTCTCTTTTTTTTTTTTTTAACTAATATTTCATTATTTTTTATATTTTATTTAACATCTTATTATTTATTAATTTTTTTTTAATTTTATCTTTCAAATTTAATTAATTTTTAAATAATAAAATTTAAATATTAAAAATACTAAAAAAAATAAAATCAAAATTTAAAAGAATAATAAAATATTAAAAAAATATATAAAAAATTAATAAAATATTAACTGAAAAAGTAAAAAGTAATAAACATTCACCCTATTTACACTAGCCTAACATGACCCGTTGAACATAACTCCTGTACACTAATCCATTAATAGACGTCATCCTGACTGATCTTACTGTTGATTATGGTTTAGGATGGAAAAAAAAAAAAGAAAAAAGGGAAAAAAATAGAAAATTACTAAGATTCACCACTCATCATCATATTTTCTAAATAATGAACATTGATAGAGGTAAATAACAATTCAGAATCATGACAACTTTTAATACCATTACGGCGTATAAAAATATTTCCATTAGAATGTGAAACAGATCCAACAGAAAAAGAAAAAATTAGCTTCAGGAATAGAAGCGTCATCGAGATGTCTGACAAATGGATGGGAACCTTGTCATCACTTCATCACGTGACAACACCTAGGTCAAGTTTACCACTTTCTCATTGTAAGCCCAGAACCATAATAAGCTCTACCTTCCGGTGAATCTTGACCAGACCTGCAGAACTACAAAAGGAACCGGTATCAAATACCACAAGTCATATAATGAAGAAACAAAAGGGTGGATAGCAGAAAAGAAAATGAAAAATCTATAACCATCCATTATAGTGACCAGAAGGAAAATGAAGCGAAGGACATCGCACCAGAACGCCGCCATCTCTTTGACAGCCACGATAGCTAACATAATGGGCAGAGAGTATATTGAACATGCGAGCATGGGCATAAATCCCTCCAGCCACGAGGAAAAGAATAGAAACAAGAGAGAGAAGAAAAAAAATTAAACGGGGCAAAGAGTTGTGGAAATCGAAAAACAAATTTAATAAACACATTTTACAGTTAGATAAGCAGGGTATAACAGATAAGAGCCAAAGAAGGGAATTGAAAAACAAAAAAGAACAATATACAAGAACCTGCTCTAGGCTCAAAACTCTTATATCATGATGTGCAATATCTATACATTTAAACAAACTTATTTATCCTAATCCTATCTCCCTATATTTACTTCAAGCTTAGGATACATTTGCACACAAGATTCCTCAGGAATCCATTTTAGAAATAAAGAGTGTGGACAGTAACACCGAATCTTTCACAACTCAGAAATCAAAAGCGCAACAGAAAATATAGGAGTCTCTTCTCAGCAAAATAACCATCCAAAGTAGAAACTTAAAACTTTTAACTGCACAATGCATAATAAACCAGACAGATGATAAACTCAAAAGTCCAACACGGAACAAAATAATGACAAGCTTCTAGCAAGAATTAGAGTTCTGTCCTTACACTTATACAACCGAGTATCTGCCTGGTTGAGCTCCACCTGGAAGTGATAATGCCTGATTTGTGAAATCTTCCAAAACCCGTTTTAATTCAGCTTTAGCTCTCTTGACAGACTGTTCAGTAGGCCCCTCAATGAACAAGTAAAGCTTGCGTTCCCCTGGTCCCGGGACCCGGCTCGGTGGGAAATATTGGCCCCTAGTAGTAATGGCTGCTCCAGTCCATTCCGAAATTGGGCCCAAAGTTTCCTTGTGTGTAACCTTCCATCGGGCATTCTGCGGAAAATCATTAATCTCCAATTCTGCTTCATAATGTTCAGGCATTGCATCAGCTTGAATCTTTGCCAAATTATGCTGCAAGTTAATGGCAGCCGCCAGTGCTGCTGCTCGAGCTGCCCCATCATTTGGTAGCACAGGCAACCCAGTAGCAGAAACAACTGGTGCTGCTCCAGGTACTGATAACCCAAGAACACCTGGCAGAGAAATAGGTAGCCCAACACTTGGGAGCAGTTGAGAAGCAGAGATAGGAGTTGGCATTGAAGCTGAGGCCTTGGAGGCAGCAGCAATAGCAGCTATCTTAGCAAGGGCATCTTGCTGCGAGATGTCGCCACCCGCCTTCCGGATTCCTTCGTCTTCGTCTTCAGAATCTGACTTGTCTTCTTCAAAGCCATATTCTTTTGCCTGAGCTTTCTTTGCTGCTTTCCTCTTCTCATCTTCCTCTTCATTAAATTTAAAACCACTTCCACCGTAGCCAGTTCCATGGGCTTGCTCAAGTCCCTGATTCACTTTTGCCACAAAACCATCGGCAAGAGCTTTCAGGTCATCAGGAACAACTTGCTCAGAAAGTTCCAATGCCTTTACAAGATCTGGTGCATATTTTGCATCATCCTCGGAGATAAATGTAATGGCACATCCTTTTCGACCAGCTCTGCCTGTTCTACCAACACGGTGAACATAATCTTCATAGTGGTTTGGAGCATCAAAGTTGATCACTAGTTCAAGCTCCTTCACATCTAAACCTCTAGCAGCAACACTAGTAGCAATCAACAAATTACAGATGTTGCTTTTGAAATCAGAAATGGTTGACTCACGATCTGTCTGATCCTTGGCCCCGTGAAGTGAAAGGCAAGGATATCCATGCTTAAGCAAATCCCTAAACAAAGCATCACATTTTTCCTGAGAGTGGACAAATATCAATATTTTTCCCTTCTCGTACCATTCACCTAATAGCTCTAACAGTCTTAAAAACCTCTCACTTTCTGGCCTCACCTCAACCAACTGAGTTATGTCTTTGTTTACAACACTTCTCCCACCAACCTGTATCTCAACAGGTTTGTTCAACACTTTACGAGCTAAAATTTCAACCTGACGAGGGAAAGTGGCAGAAAATAGCACTGTTTGGCGATCAGGCCGAATATTTTGAACAATTCGAGTGATCTGAGGTTCAAAGCCCATGTCAAACATTCGATCAGCTTCGTCCATGACCAAATAGGTGACTCTTCTCAAATTTGTAATTTTTCCTCCGCTTGTGCAAAGTATATCAATCATTCGACCTGGAGTACAAACAACGATTTCAGTCCCCCGTTTTAATTCACTAATTTGTTGGGCAACACCCGAACCACCATAGACAGGCACACACCTGAGACCCATTACCTTTGTGAACTTCTTGATATCACTGTGGATTTGCTGAACAAGCTCTCTAGTAGGTGCCATTATAAGCCCAATTGGGCCATCCCCAGCAACTACAGGTGGTTGGTCCTTGATATGCCTCAACATTGGCAGCACAAATGCAAGGGTTTTCCCTGAGCCAGTTTTTGCAATACCTATGCAGTCTCGACCACTCATTATTACAGGCAATGCCTGAGCTTGAATGGGCATAGGCTTTTCATAGTTAAGTTTCTTTATTGTCTCCAAAATTTTGCTTGTAAGTCCAGTTTGGTGCCAGGTTTTAATGGGTGTCGGCACATCCTTTCCATGTATCTTCAATTCCAGTTGTTTCCTGTATGCAGCAACCTCTTCAGGAGTCATTCTTGCTATCTCCTTCACTTCAATATAAAAGTTTTTCCGAAAAGGCTTATAATCAATCTTTGAATGGTCAACAATGGTTAGTTTCTCAGCTTTTGTCTTTTTCACTCTCTTCATGAATTCATCATCATCTTCATCTTCTATGGGATTCTCATCATTCTCCAGGTCCCCATAGTCTGAATCAGAATCTTCACCAGAATTATTCTCCCAAGAGACTTATTGGAACCTTTCTTAGACTGTTCACCATTAATCCTATGACCCTTATGATCCTTCTCATTTGGGTCTACATTCTTATTAGCATCAGCAACCAAAACATCCACACCATTGTTCACAGCATTGTTTAATTTCTCAACTTCAGGTAACACCATAGAGTTCATGAACGCATCAAGTGGATCAATTTCCTCATCTTCAGCAATTCCATTTTGTAAAGTATGAACAGCTGTTCCACTATCAGAGTCTACCATCATTGCATCTCCATCTTGTTTATCAGAAGGCTTGGCATCTTCGTCTGCATCCATATCTGTCTCAGATTTTCCATTTTGGGGTACTTCTTCATCATCAGAATCTTCTCCATCAAGGGTCCAGTTCCTACCAGCCTTGGGCTCATCTACATTCGCTTCCCCAAGCTTTTCTCTCTCAGATTCCTCCTTCTTCCTTTTCAACTCTTGCCACTCTTGAACTCTCCTTCTCCTCTTCTCCATTTCCTCATCCAATTTCCGCTGTTCATCCTCTAATTCCTCTTCTCGGGTTTTTCTCTCATTCTTGTCTGAATCATCCTCAGCATTTTTTTTCCTTGGGCTCTCTTCATTATCAGACCGATGCCTGTTTGACCTGCTGAGACTCTGTTCACGAATTCTCTCGTTGTAATCATCATCATCTCTCCTCCGCCGTTTCCTATCACGATCCTTGTCTTCCTCACTATCATCACTTTCAACTTTTCGACGTTTCTCCCTGTCCCTTACTCTCCTCTCCCTTTCTTTTTCCTTCTCTCTATCTCTCTCTCGCTCCCTCTTCTCCCTCTCTCTATCCCTCTCTCTGTCTCGTTCCTCCCTATCTCGTTCCCTCCTCTCCCTTTCTCTATCTCTCTCTCTATCTTTATCTTCACGGTCACGGTGCCTCTTCTCCCTCTCTCTTGCTCTCTCCCTCTTCTCTTCCCTTTCTTTCTCCTTCTCCCTATCCCTGTCCCTTCTCCTGTCACTGCCTCTATCTCTTTCGTCATCTCGATTCCTTCTATACCTATCCCTTTCCTTCTCCTTATCATGCTTGTCATCAGAATCAGTACTCTTCTCTCTATCAGACCGCCTACTTTCACGGTCTCTCTTCTCCCTGTGTCTCTCCGCATTTCTCTCCTTTTCTTTTTCCCTATCACGATCACGGTGACTCCTCTTTGAATCCTCCGATTCTTCCTTCCTAGATTTATGTTTCCCCTCCTCCATTTTGACAAATCAAGTATTTCAATTTCAATAAAAATAGTTGACGACTCACTTCAATTCAACTAATATGTACCGCGAAATTATAACCTGACCAGATTCGAAATCAATCAATAACAAATTATAAACACATTAACGAAGCCGAACGAAAAACAAAAGTTAATTGATCGCAAGAAGATATATCAAACCTTACAGGATATTGCGGACAAGAAAGAAAGTGGCCAAAAATTAATCGAATCGAATCCAAAAAGATGGCTAAGAGTGTTCAAAAAACCCTAACCTGCCTTTGTTGTGTTCAATTTATGTATTGTTTAGAAATGCTTTTCGGTTATCATGAAAATTTAGTGCTCCACATCGCAGTTAAGATGGAGATGGAGATACCGACCATACCTTGCGACACTTGCCATACAACCGCCAGGCCCATGGGCCTTGCGATCAAGCTTGGCACGGGCCCTTATTGTTTTATAATAATTCAAATTTGGTCGATTAACTTAAAAGAAAAATTCACTTCAATTCCTAATTCTTTATTTAATTTCACTTTATTCCACTAATTTGACACTTATGTCACAAAGGTGTTTAATATTTAAATGCTTATTTCACACAATAGTTTCTCGTATTTGGCACATATTACCTCCGTACGAGACGCATTGCGTTGTAATAGAGTTTAGAGTTTATAAATGATAAGGAACAAACATTGTTTTGTTGAATAAAATATGGTCAAAATATGTTGTCTAAGTGAGAGTTAGATGACTTTAATAGGTAATATAAAATTAAATTCGTTGCTCTGTTGTTTGACAAATGTTGGTTTAAGAGACTAGCATAAAATAATTATCAAACGTTGATGATAATTTGATATATGTGTGAAACTGGTGGAGTAAATTAAAATTTACAAAAGCTTAAGGAGTAAAAGTGCACTTTTATTTTAATAATAATAAATACCACTACGAAGGTCAAAAAGGTAATTCCAAACGAACAAGACCGGCCAGGTGTTCACCGCTGTGGAGTCAAACTTGTATTTGAACAACTCGGAAAGCCAAGCAGTAAGAACCAGACACCGCCGTGGGTTTTTGTTTTTGCTTTTTTTTTTTTTTTCTCGGCTGAATTATTTGTCTTTTTCTTTTTCATTATTAAATTTTCTGTTGTTTTCATCATTCGGTTACTCATAGAAAATAATGAAAATAGAGTCTTTCAGAGAATTCCTTCCACCGGCGTTTTAAAGACAGCTTTTCTCCCTTTTTTTTTGGAATTTTTTTTTATTTTTTCTAATATAGAAATCACACCTGTAGGTGTTACCTGCCATGAACGTTACTTTCTATGTTTGCTGGATAAGATCTCTCTGCTTTCTATTTATTCTCCTCTCCCTCACTTTTTACCAGCATTTTCAATTTCAAGCTGTGGAAGTCCCTCAGTACGACCCCGTTTCACCTTCTCGCGCATCCCCTTCTCGTTTCTTCATTACCACCTCCTCCTCGTTGCGTCTCTACTGCCACAGGCAAGCAACTCTCTATAACCATTTTTTTTTATATTTTTGGTGTGAAAAATAAAAAAAAAAAAATCATGTTTTTGGTTTTGAACGGTTGAGAACTTAAAAGGAATTTTTCTATATTTTGTTTCTTTTATATATTTACTTTTGTCGTATGTATAGTGTATAACTTATTTTGGGGAATTTTTTAAAAAAATTTGAAACTTTATACTATTTGGTTGGTGGAAAAAAAAAAAAAGCGAGGGAAGTGAAAGGAATTGTTTAAAAAAAATGGTTTAACTTTTTTTTTTATGCGTAATTCAAAACGAATTGAAAATTAGGGTTTGGTTTTTCAAATTTTAAGAAAATGTGAGATTTATTAAGAGAGATGAAAAAAATTAGGATTTTTTATGTCGTTTTATGTTAATTGTCTGTTTATTTTAGTCCGGATATTTTGTGACAACGTGTTTAGACAGTGACTCAATTTGAGGGAGATGGAAGACGCCGAAATGGTGGACCAAGATTTGCCCGCACGTTCGGATGCCAATCTTGTTGATGCGAGTGTTCAACAACAAGAACAAGAATCTCAGCAGCCTAGTGAAAATGGGCAGTTGCCACGTCCGGATACTGTTCAGATTAAGACTGTAACATTGCCTGCTGATGATGAAGGTTTGCTGGATAAGTTTGGCAGTGAAGCTGCTGCTGTAGCAAATGCAAAATCTGCTGATATTGGTAGTGATGAGCTGCCAGTGCGTAAACACAATGGCGATGAAACCCATGTAAAAAATGAGCAAAATACTGATACCTCTGTCACTCCGAGTGGAGAAATTTCAACCTCTAAAGGTGAAGATGGGAATGTGAGGAAATCGAAGAATTGGTTGAATGATATTGAGGTACTTTAATTGAATATCAATTAGGATTTACAAAAATTATTATTATCAGCGGTTTTTAAAAAAAAAATTGTAACTTATTCAATTTGTAGATGGGAGAGGCTGATGCCGCCGGGACACCAGAGGAGAGAGCAGAGTTCATGAAGGAGCTGGAGAGTTTCTATAGGGAAAATGCTCTGGAATTCAAGCCTCCAAAATTTTATGGAGAACCATTAAACTGTCTTAAGTAAGAAGTTACTGATAATATATATATATATATATATATATATATATATATAGATAGATAGATAGATAGAGATGTAGATATATTATCTTTTTTGTGGACTAACTTCTGCTTGCTTTCTGTGGGATGCAGATTATGGAGAGCTGTTATTAGATTGGGTGGCTATGAAGTGGTAAGATTATTCATTTATATGTCACTACTTGTTTCAGTATCCTCTGTGATCTTGTAGTTCTAGTTGTATATTAATCAGAGCTATCACTTTTCCTATTAATTAGACGTCAATAGATTATATTAATGTTTACTCATGCAAAGCTGTGTGTAAATTCTGTTATATTTATATTTAAAGTAACTGATACCATTTAGTATGCCTTATGCCTGTGTATTTGTCTACAAAGAATTTTCAACGTCAGCAAAAGCAAGAAGTTTTTCTTTAATTGGCATTCAACTACAAATTTGTCCAGGATGTTTCTTATGGATCTTGTCCAGGAGATGGGCAAGGGTACTTCTATCTGTAGTGGGGTCTCTTATTACTTCCGCATAAATTTTCTGTAGCTTTTTTTTTTTTTTATATTAATAAGTTTTGTAGTTTAAGATTACTATTCAAAAAAGTTGTCGTTGATGACAATAGCAATATGATACTAACAAAAATGTTACTTGGATTTTAATTATAATGTAATCATTAACACCGTTTCTTCCAAGTGTAAGCTATGAAGCCCTCATCCAGGAGTACTGGAGGTTTAAAGACACTTGGTTGAGTTTACATAGTTAACGTCAGAGTTGCAAATTAGAGTTGAAAATTGCAGCTGCTTGTGGCCGAATTCACCTTAGTTGCTGCATAGAGTTTTTGTTTCAATATTTGTAACATTATGGATCTTGAGCTATTTGTCACTATCAAGATATGACAGAGCTTTGTTTTACTCTATGCTTAACTGCAGGTGACTGGATCCAAACTATGGCGGCAAGTAGGAGAATCATTTAACCCGCCAAAGTAAGAAAATATAGATGGTTCTTTCCAACCAATCATGTCAGTCTCAATGGCTTTGAAATATAAAGTTTGATATTTTCATGTTGCAGTTTTTTCTTTAGTTTTTTAGCTGTCTTGAGCTGATCATTTATTCTAGTTTGGTCTTTACATCTTTTGTTACTGATGTCTACTGATCTGTTTCAAACTGAAAATTCAGTTGAGTATTCTAGTTAGTAAAAGCCAGTATTCTATTGATTGTAATTGCCGTCTCACTCTCTCAGGACCTGCACGACTGTGTCTTGGACATTCCGCATTTTCTATGAGAAGGTACTGCTTCTTAAGTTGGGACATCCTGTGGCTGGGTACACTCTTTAAGTTATCTGCAATCCTGTGTCTTTTTTCTCTTGATATCCCTCTAGAAGTTGCCCAGTGTTTAATGATTACAACGGTGTTTCTATTTCTATTCATTTCTCTTCAGGCTTGGAGAGATGTTCATTGGAAATCACATGCATTGCCAGCATTTAGCTGGAAGCTTGATCAATATGATTTTTAATTTTTTGTTCATCGGCATACAGTTAGGAATTTCGAATTTTAGAATGAACTTTATGTCTGTCTGTGCTCATATTTTACTGGTGGAAGCTGGATAAATTGTCCTTATTGCTGTTCTTTGAAAAAAATATATGCATAGGAAAACCAAGTTTTATATTGTTCTCATTGTTCTTCCGTCATCAGTCTAACTGTCTTAATTCATACTTTGTATCACTTTTGTTTGCTGCTCATTGATCTTATGAAGTTTATACAGGCATTATTGGAATATGAAAAGCATAAGAGGCTAAGTGGTGAGCTTCAACTCCCTGCTTCATCTTTCCCTCAGCCTACGAGTGTTGAAAAGGAGGTAGAATTGATTTCTTAGATTGCGTTTGCTTTATGCTTAATTCTGGCCCCTAGACATGTTAAAAGATTCAACAGCACATGCAAGTTTCCTTCATGGGTTCATTATAGAAACTATATGCTGAACAAGAATAGACTTACAAAACCTGGGGAGGTAGTGGTTAAAGAGAATGTATTGTCTTGGGTTCTGTTTCTCGATAGATGCAAAATGGTTTAGGCGGCGATTAAGTTTCACAAAAAATGTTGTAGAAAACCATGCATTGTATTTGGCTTTGTGGAATATATTGATTAATGATATGCTAGTTTGTGATATTCTTCATCAAAATTCTGAAAGCACATCTTTTGGTGCTTTTTTGTTTTCCCTTTTTCTGGTTTGACCAAGATCTCTTTAACGTCTTATGCATTCTGTTCAAGGGTAATGTGTGGAAATACTCTCTAACTGAAAAAGTTTGGCACCAGTGTGTAAATTAATGCTTATTATCTTCCTGGTTCTTTTGCAAACCTTCCGTGCAAAAATTGCACCTCCTCTCTCCACCCTTTTCTTATTGTCCTGCATGGTTTGTATTTAGGCATCTTTCACTATATCTTGCTGTCATGTTCTTTGATCTTTCACTCAAATAAATATTCTAATTTCCCTGTGCAGGCAAGTGGCTATCAAACTCCAGGATCAGGTAGAGCACGTAGGGATGCTGCAGCTCGTGCTATGCAGGGTTGGCATGCCCAGCGTCTTCTTGCATATGGTGAAGTTGCTGAGCCTATTATTAAGGTCTTTTGGAACTCTAAATCTAATCATTCATTCAAATTTGCTCATGTAAGTTATTTTTATCAGATAATTAATTCATCACATCAATGCTTGTAATTTGTGAATGTTTCTTTGAATAGGACAAGAGCCTAAATTCTACAGCCAGGCGAGAAAAACATCTCAAGAACATTGGTAAGCTCCCTCGTCTAAAGAGATAGTTCCTGCTAACGTGTTCTTGACCTTAGATTTGCGTTTGCTGGAGTCAGGTTTGCCTAAACACAAGACATCAATGAACTTGGATTATGCTGAGAAAGCTGCACATACGGAAGCAGATAAACAGTTAAGATTAGTGATCATTTCTTGATAAATTTGTTTGTTCTTTTCTCCCTAAACTTTCAATTCAGTTATTTATTTGTTTGCTTTTTGTTGGTTTTCCATCCATGTCAACATTTGTACAAGTGTCTCGAAGGTTCTGATGAGTGTTTATCAGATCATTCTGTTAATGAATTTTCATTGCACATGAACTCAGCTTTGGCATAGTGCCTTTTGAAACACCGTATCTTTCTTAACATAAGAACTGCTGTTTATCAATCTGTTTATGAAACAACTTTCAGTCCTTTAGAGAGGAAAAAGACAAATGCTCAAAAGTGAAGAAAAAGACCAGATTCATGATCCACAAGTCTGCCATTTAGTTTTTTGTTACACTTACCAGAGAAAGGCTAAAAAAGGCTTTTTATCTTGTAGACTGATCACGGAAATTATTGATGTTGGACCCCCTGCTGATTGGGTGAAGATCAATGTGCGGGAAGCGGTGAGCTTCTTTTGTTTTATTTTCTCATCATTTTTCCCCCTTTAAGGAACCGGTAGATATTTTGCAATTGTCAGTTCTTGTTTTGTAGTTCTGAGTATGCAGTTTCTGATTTACAGAAAGATTGCTACGAGGTATATGCTCTGGTGCCTGGGCTTCTGCGTGAGGAGGTAAGCACTTCCCTTGGAATTTGAAACTCTCTTCGCATTCTCGAGTTTCAAATCTCTTCCCTGCTGCTTAGATTATTTGTTGGATGTAAATTAAACTGCCATTCTTCGTAACCTTCTCATATCAATTAACAGTTGACATTATTGGTGGTTGTTATATTCATTTCAAATCCAAAAAGAGAGAACTATAGATTGGGTAATTGTGATATTCTGATCTCAGTGTTTTGAAATTGGTAAATCTCCCAAACATTCACTCGTCCAATGGTGTTCCCTGACTTGCATGTGCATTATATGCTTCTACGCTACTGATATTAATTTAAGTACAGTCTGCACTATTCTCATTTTAAGAATCTAGTTTTGCAAGTGGGAACATGCTATAATATTTTAATTTCTTTTATCATGATGTGTGAATACATTTGTTTGTGAAGCTTTAACAAATTCAGCATTGCTTTTATTTTCTCACGATAATCTTATATTAAGTTGTACCTTTGTACCATTTTATTTAGAGGAAAAGCTGATTAGCATTTGACTCCTGGCACAATGAATGATTCATTCTGTAACCACTTTTCTGATGCGTGCAATTCGACATTTAGTCTTATGCTTTTTGTTGCTATGGATTTAGATGTATAATGTATTAAGGCAGTGGATTCATGCATACTTCCTGCATTTTCCGTAATTCTTTGAAATCAGTGAATAAAATACCAAATTAAATCTGTCAACAAAAGATTTGTTTATACGATTTGGTGGCTTGGTATGCTTGAAGTCTCTGATGTTTACTTATTTGCAGTAAAACAGTATCTTGTTGGCATTCGATGACTACTGCTAGCCTTTTGTGTTTAACTATTCTGAATGTTTTGTTGAATTCAGGTGCGAGTTCAATCAGATCCGGCTGGACGTTTGGTTATAACAGGTGAACCAGAACAAGTTGACAATCCTTGGGGTATAACACCGTTTAAAAAGGTATCTCTTTGACTTTGTACAAGTTGACCCCCAAAAAAATGATAAGCACCATATCAAATAAGCATCTGACAGCCTGGATGCCAAAGTTCATGGGACAATAATTGAAAAATAATTTTGAAGAGAAAAGAAAAAAGATTGCATTTTCTTAGGGAAGAAGGAATATATTGTATTTGCAATGAGTAGTATATGATCTTACCGCCACAACGTTTTTAGTTTGGGTGGTGAAATTAAATTATTTGTGAATCCTGGAAAAACCTAACCGGGGTATGTTTTTCAGGTTTTGAGCTTACCATCAAGAATCGATCCTCTTCAGACATCTGCAGTAGTTAGTCTGCATGGCCGACTTTTTGTACGTGTCCCGATAGAACAAGGATCAGCTTGAACCCTTTTTCCTCTGTGGTTCCCTGACTTAAAGCGGCTGAATCAAATTTTTGTGTAGGGACAATTAAGTTTAGGGAGAGACAAAACGCATGGGATGGAAGTTAGGACTGGAACACACACTGTGCAGCCTTCTTGTTGAACTATTTCCTTTTGGCTCTTACTTCCCTTTTTTCCAGTAGTTCAGAATGACCAAAAGGTTTTTGTCTCAGGCAACTCTTATTTATTTTTTTTATTTTTTCATATGAGGAATGTGCAATGGTGCGTTGCATGTGACGGTGTACTTGAATGCAAAAGAATTCCCAAACGAATCTGGTATGTATTAAAAGGGGGAGGATTTGGTGGACAACCAATTTGGAACAGATTGGATGTCACGTCTGGAAATTCTTCTATATAGTCTTTTAGAGAATTTAAATAGTGGACTTCCTAACGAAGGAAGGATGAACTTTTTATCTCCAACTATTTCCATATAAAATGTATAATAAATGAATGATGAAGAAAGAGTTGAAAAATCAAAGAAATCACTAGTTTGATAGATATTTGATGCCGTTCCTGTTGAGGAGCAAAAGACAAATTTAATTGACCCATTCCAATTCCAAGTGTAGTATTGCCTGTCACCGCGTCTGTCAGAAAAACGACTACGAGTCTTTCCATCGTCATTTCTGGCACTATAAATATATATATATATATATATTGCTGCATTATAGCCTGCCCACTGTACTGTATCTGTAATCACCGTATGTATTCTATTCGTTTATTAAATAAGAGAAAAAGCAGCACTTCTCTCTTATTTTCAACTTAATTCAGCTTTTCAGAAATTTCCTTCCTCCGCACAGTTTCCAATTTCTTTCTGCCTTTCCTTCCTTGCTTCCTTACTTCTTTCAATCCTCACGCTTTTCATCTTCTACATCACCTCGCTTACTTAGGCTTATTTAGAATTCATGCCAGCAGGTGGAGGTGGAGGTGGAGGTGGAGGTGGAGGTGTAATTATTTAACAATGAGTCGTCAAATGAGCTACGAGTGGCAGCCAGCAGTGAGGGAGCCATGGGCAGGGAGAAGCCAAACATTGAGAGGGTTCTGGTTAAGAGCACGTCGGTTTAAGATTTCCAGGCTGTGTGTCAGGTGGAAGTTTTCATATGGGCAAGCTTTGACGTTGCTGAAACGAGGACAAAGTATTACTCGCAACAAAGACAACCAATATCATAATCTCAGAAGAAAAAAAATAAAAATGGTGTCAACTGCAGACGGCTCAAGGTCAAGGTCAAGATCATCATCTTCATCTTCATCAAGTTCTTTCTATTCGGATGCAATTTCTGATTGCTTGGAGTATATCAAGATGACTTCCACTTTTGCAGATGATTGATACCTCCAGTTACCTACCCCGTTCATTAACCAGTAAGAACACATATATAGGAGAAACACCTTCTTTTTTTTTTTTTTTTTTTTTTTTTTTTTTTTTTTTTTTTGGCGCAAATCATCATGTTTTAATTTTACCCTTGCAAGCTAGCTAGAAGAAAGCCAACTCAACTGTTATCTGAAAATCATTCATTTCTCTCTATTATTGAAATGAAAATGCTTTCCACGTCTAGTACTGATAGTAATTAATAATTAATAATTAATAATTAATAATTAATATTTTAAATTTTGTGATGACAACAATCAAACCAAATATTTGTCTTAATTTTGGGAGCAATTTGTTTTTGTTTCTAAGCAACAGCACAGCATGTATGCAGTGTAGAGTTGACGCTCGGTTTCAGGTTTTATTGGCCTTTTTTGGGCCAATGCCTATAAAAGGCCATATATTATGTTATTTTTCTTAGTTCTAAACGCCGTAGTATTGACCGATGAGTAGGCAATCTTTTGATAATTTTTAGGTATTCCATTTTCTTTTTTTTTTTTTTTTTAACTCTAATTTTAATTTTGGGAGGAAAAGAACGAGGGCACAAACTGATGGCCATCGTTTTTTTTTTTTTTTTCTTTTTTTTACTAAAGTCACAGTATCTTTTATCTTATCTGATCTTATTATCAACAGTATTGATTTCAATTTTAATAATGCAACGTCTACATAATACTAAAACTAATATATGCACAACTCCATAATTTACATATTAAAATAAACTTTTAAAATACAAATTCATTTTATTTTTTACTATTTACTATATTATTTTCAGGAAAAAAGATTTATAAGTTCTAAAGATTTAATAATCTTGAGGCCAGTTTATTTTTTTAATCTAAAATTTGAAAAAATTTAAAATATAAATAAATGTGAATTTTGAATAATATGTTTATTTTTTATTTATCACGTTTAGATATAAATATATGAAAATTATTATTTTTACTTATTATATTCTCATAAATAATTAAATAAAGGCTATATATTAAAAAATAAATAAATTTAATAAGAGTATTTTAATTTATTATCAATAGAAAACTTATTTACATTTTAGATTTCAATGTTAATTTAAAAATTTTAACTTTTTTTGTTTAAACAAAATTATTTAGATTTTCACTGTTAAATTAAAAAATAAACACTTTAAAACATATGTAACTGAAATTAAAATATATTCACACTTTAAACTAAAAAGAAAACAAGCACTTAATGATTTTAAAAATATTCATCAAAATCCCAATTTACTAAAAAACAAGTATTATATCCCTATTTAATATTAGTTAACTAAAAAATTATTTTTAAACTACTAACTGAAAATAAATAATAATAATAATAATAATAATAAGTATTATTTTATAATAATTGATAATTAAATATTTATTAATATATTATAACTAAAATATAAATTTATTTGTTTTATAAAATATTAAGAATTCAATATTAATTACATATTAGAAATTAAATAAAATAATGTATAAATAAATATTAACTTATTAAGGAATATCAATTTATTAATAAAATATAAATTTATGAACAGAATGCATTATAACACAATATCTATAATTATACTATAATTTAATAAAATATATTATCTATAAAATATATAAATATTAGTAAAGATTATATTATTTATGTGCTAAAAAAATAAAAAAAATATTATTTTATTAATGTATATATATATAAATATATTGTATTTTATTAAATTTTAATATTTAATAGTTAGTTTTGAAAATAATTACTATTGTATAAGGGTATAATAAAATTATTGAAATTAATCATTCTAATAAACTAAATTATAGGAACTTATAACTCATTTATTCTTATTATTATTACATACAATTATGACATGCATATAATCTAATACTCAAGAATTTTCCATATGTAAGATAAGACAGTTAATGTGCATGGGAGAAATTAATTAACACACACATATATACCATAATCTTAATTAAAAACTAATTAACCAAAAAAAAAGAATATGGTTAATAATTATTAAAATATATAAGGTAACATTTACCTTTAAACTAATGACCAATACATCAAACTATCTAGATATTTACTTTTTTTTTTTGGGTAATTTCTTCAAAACAATAAAAGAATAACAAAAAGAAATTGCTTAATTTCTTGTAGAATTAATTAAACGAAAAAAAGTCTCTTCAAATTCTTAACTATCCTTCTTCAGATAAAGAGCAGCATCGATGATCATCAGTGTCAGGTAAATTTTCTTAATTTTTTTAGAAAAAATTAATGAATGAAAACGTACAATTAATTAATTTCATGCATTAATGTAAAATGTTTATGTATATAGTACGTTTTATTGTAATATATTGATCAAGCATGAGCACACGTTCCTGAATTGACTATTAAGTACTTCCTTCTTTGTTTTCATTTGTATACATACATCCATCACTTTCATTTTTTACTTTCTTTTTTTCTACATATTATATAATTCCTTTAAAATAATTTCGACAGAATCAGAAAAATTATTAATAAAACAAAATCTCACAACAAATGAAGAAAGGGGCATAACAAATCTTATCTGATCACTTCATATATAGTATAGAAAGTTAAAATAAAAGGAAAATATATAATTATGATTGAATTAAGGAAATTAATTAATATGATTATCTAACAAGATTTTATAATTAATTAAATATTTAGAAACAAGCTTTTTCTTCACTCTCAATGTCTCTTTGGTGGAGTTAATTAGCTAGCTAGATTAAGAAGGGAAAGTAGCTAGCTACCTACCTACCTACATAAGTTATAGAATATAATATTAGATATATGAATTTTTTTTTTATTTGTATAAACTATCACACAATTAGCATATATAAGAATATATACAGAAGGAAAACAGTTAATTAATAAAATAAATAATATCAATTATATATATATATATACAATTATATAACAACACGTTATCAATTAATTGTATCTCATAATTTGTATATCTAATAAAAACCACTCAAAGATCTACCATAAAAGAAAAAAAAAGGAACAAATTAATACTGGATTTGCAGGAGCAAGAAAGCTAGCTGATGATAGTGCATGCAATTTAATAACCTATAAATTAGGAAATGAACCATTAGATACAATAGAAGAAGAATAAAACATGCATAAACTCCTCTTGGGTTATGGGATTTGCAAGATAATAAAGTACTGACAAGTACTTCATATCATCTTTAGCAATAACAAGGAGTTTAGTTAGGAGTACTTATATATATATATATATATATATAATCTAGTATTCCAATATATAATTAAACAACACACATATATATATATAAACGAGAACAAAGGGTTCATTCTAAGTTCCAATAACAATTTAAGTTAATATATTATTCTGTCTTTAATTCTTGAAGTAAGTTTCAAAACCCTTTGTTCTCTAATTTAATATATATATATATATATATAAAGAAGAACAAAGGATTCATTCTAATTCACTTGGTTTTTTCAATAAATGTTGAATGGAAATCATTTGGAGCTTGAGTTTCCATATTCAGAATCTTTGAGAGAAATGCTCATCATCATATATATAAATCATGACTTGCAGAAGCAATTTGAGACTATAGACACGATTTCAGATGCAGAATGATTATTTATTAAAATATTTACAATTGTTAAATTTGTAAATTAATTATGCTTCGTAACTGACAACTTTCTATCTCAAAGTTTCTATTACATGCTGTAACGCTTAATTGCTTGCTCATCAGACACAAGACAAGACAAAGAGTAAGTTTGGCAAGAAAATTAGCTAGAGACTTCAGAAACTAACTAGGGTTTCTTTCTTTTTTCCCTTGAAACCAATGGAAGCAGGCTTTTAAGATTTCTCTTAATCTATTGAATGATGAGCTGCAATTTTGAACCACGAAGATTGATTGAGAAGAGATGCATATATAGCTAGCTAGCCTAACCAAGATGCAAAACAAGATAATATTATATATATATATATATATATATATATATATATATGTATCTTGTTTGCAGTTTTCAGTGTGATATATATATATTTAGGAGACTAGAAGGAAATTAACAAAAACACATACATCTAATACATAAAAATATAATTCGTGAATGTGCTACCTGGCTAGGTTATATATATATATATATAGATGTAGGGGCTCATTAGAATCAAAGAATCAAGCACATAGGATCAATTAATTATTAAATCTAACTATATATAAAGCATATATATGATCATGTGCTGCACAATTAAAAGATATACATATTCAATCAGACTATAACAGAAATATATATAATTAATTAATTTGCATGCACCAATTAATGTTTCAGAACTTCCGTTTCCACAATGAAACCAGAAATTATTAAACTAGGTTATTATATATATGTATGTAAGGGGAAAAGAAATTAAAATAGAAAGAAAAATTAATGGGAAATGTTAAGGGAAGAACCAAAATATTTTTATACATGATGAGGTTAAAAGAAAACTTACTGATAATATTGAGAAGAAGTCTGTAAATTAATCCTTCAACATCGATCCATCGATTCACCATGAATTTCTCAACTTCAAAGATTAATTTCTTCTTCACTTAGCGAAGAAATGATCATGGGAAAACACCAGTTTCTTGATTTTTATATATATATATATATATATATATATGTATACCACAACCATATTATGATACAAAACTCAACAGCAGCAGCAGCCTAATTTTTCTTCCCACCATGAGCACCTCCTTCCTTCTTCATCTATTATTTTCAGAGATTTCAGAAATCAAAGCTTAGAAAATTCCATTAAAAATTTCATGTAGTTGCTGCAAAATCATCCCCTAAAATGGCGGCCTTGGCCCGGCATTTCCGCTCCATCCAAACAAATCACCCGAAAATGGATAATTCCCCACATTTCCACCTCCCAGATTAAAGAAAGAACCAGTGCCTCCACCGTCACCAAGCTGCCCACCACCGGTCACACCAGAAGACTGCGACGCCGTGGGCTGAACTTGCACGGCTCCCTCTTCCTCATCCAACGGCAACCTTTCAAACACTGCATTTGCAAACGATGCAGCCATCAAAATCACAGGACCAGACGCTACTAATGGGCCCACTACACTCCCTCCGACAACTTGTCCTTGTCCACCGGACAAAAATATCGACAATCCGCCGGCCCCAGGGGGTGCCGGCGGAGGAAGAACCGTCCCAGAAAGCGAAAGAATCTCAAACCTACCGTGCAAGGTCACTACACTTCCCGCAGGAGAAGCTGGTTGCCGCAGTGTAACGTTAGCGACGGTGCCACTCCCGCTGAGAACACACACTCCTCTTCCTCTCTTTCTAGCATAAGTGGACATGCTCTCAACGATGTCAGAACCGGCAGAGACTTCAAGGACGTGAGATCGGAGAGCGTTGGGGCTGTCGCGGGTGACAATAATCGGGGGTTTGGGTTTGTTTTTGGAACCGGGAGGACGACCGCGTGGGCGACGGTTGGAGTGAGCGGCAGCGGCGTCCGGTTTGGGTTCGTTTTCGTCGGAATCCTTCGAGTCAGAGGAAAGCTGAGTTGAATTGTGCTGTACTTGTGGCGGAAAATTTGATTGTCTTTGGAGTTGCAGTTGATGATCGGGTCTGAGAAGCTGATGAAAATAGCGAGAACCTTGTCCAGCAGCTGGTTCAAATCCTGCCATCGCCGCCACATCTATCTTCTCCCACCACTTATTTGCCAGCCTAGAGTTATAGCTGGAGCTAGCTTCTCTCTGAATCTCCAATCTAATTAAACTTGAGGATTGATTGATCTAATTTAATTTTCTCAAGCTCCTACTACTCCTTCAGGATTTTGGAAGGGAGAACTCTGGGACAGTAATAATAAATAGTAAATAATATATAATTAATGTAATATATGTAATATGTGGGATGATGATGATGATGATGATGATAATGATCAGTTACAAATTCTTTCCTGAAGTTCAAGTTGAGTGGAGTTTTGTGCTCAGCTTTCAATATCAATCAATCAGAATTAAGGTAACAGTAAAAAACTGCACTTAGATATATATATATACATATATATGTATGTATGTTTAAACTCACAAAACAGCAGGAAAAAAAAAAAAGTCATAATTCAACAGCTGCAGTTTCAAACCGTCGTTATCTAAAGCAATTATCATGTGTATACCAGTTTCTGATGACGATAATCAACAGAGCTAGCAGATCAGCGAAGCAAGGAATCACCAAGGAAGAAGAGAAACCGTACTTTATTATCGGAGAAATTGTTTTGCAAATTAGTTGCCAAACTCGATCTCTAACTGAAGGTATGTAAAAAAGAGAAAATTAAGTAAGAGAGACAATTAATATATATATATATATATACATATAAATATATATATATATGAAAATCTTGGAAATATATATATATATATATATATCCACACTCTTGAGTTTGTGAAATTAGATCTTAATTTGAAGGAACAAAAAAAATAAATAAAAGGAGAAAACAATAATTAACTAATACCACCATGAATTGAGAGAGAGAGAGAGGAGAAAAGCGTGCGGGAAAAGCAGAATCCAAGTATATAATATTACTGAAGACAAAAGCTTAATTAATGAATTAATTTGTCAATGTGCTTGTAATATATATTTAGAGAGATAAAAATGAGCATCATCGATGGATCAATCTCCACGCTCAATGGCGGCGCGTGTCTTCTATACTATTTATTTGTTCAATATTAATTTGTAAACTAATTTGGACTCTGTTGTTGTGTGGGGGAGTGTGTGTATGTGTATATGTGATTTTTAGAATCATCTAGATTCACGCAAGAAAGAAAACAGTGCTGCAACAATATTGGCTTTTGTTTTTCCGGAATATATATATATATATAGGGAGGGAGAAGAAAGAGAAGCACTTAAACATCCCATATACATTACATGAATTAGCTAGCTAGGGCAAAGCATATGTTCTTTTTTAATTCAAAAGTTAATTTAAAATATTTATTAATTAAGAAATATTACTTTTTTGATTAGTTAAGTTAATTTAAGCTTGCTTATAGGTAATTAGATACACGTATGTATATGTCCTTCATAATTCATATAGGCCCGCCCATTCTTCACAAAAGCCCTTGCTCATTGATTGATTAATTCCTAACCCTATAACTCGAAATTTCAACTTTTGAGTTAAGAGAAAATGTACGTTAAGTTGACATATAATATATTATTAAAATAAATAAATATATACTTATAATTATAAATTATTATGTATACAAATAAATCTTTGATTGGGTGACGGTGAATATTTTTTTACATGGTAAAACTATTGAGCGATCAGAGCTGAGAGTTGAGACCACTTCAGTTTTTTTTTTTTTTTTTTTTTTTTTTTTATTCTTTTTGGTTTGTCATTTCACGGCCTACCCATAACATATCATCCATTATCGATTGCGAAAGTAAAAAGGCTGCAAATTTATAATAAATTAACCTAAAATAATGCAGGAGTATCCTATCAAATTAATACTAGATAGATTACTAGTGTGCTTGCTACCTGTGGGGCAAAGTATATAAAAACAGTGTGAAACCGTGAAGGGTTGATGTGTCCATCAAAACGGTGGCGTTGCATCTGACCTCATATGGCATGTATATGCGCGTTAGAATCGGGACCCACAATGCTGAGGGCTCGAGAAATAGCTAATTAGGCTAGGAAGTCGAAGCCATGGGGATGGGGAATAGGAATACCCTATAGGATTGTTGTTGAATTGATTCACACGTGCATAAGAAGATGGCAAAGCAGAGGTCATGTGCGGTCAAGAGGTCAGACCAGAAGTTGAGGTGTCAGACCACGTGGAAGATGTCGGGACATCGGTACTTGGTCAACCTTATCTTAATCCGATTCAACGGTGGATGCTTCAAGAGTTTTTCCATCGCTACAGCAGTACGTAACTTACATATAGTCTACCTATTCAATTAAAAGATTCAAGCGAAGAAATTATACAGTACAGCCGCATGCACCGGAAAACTATCCAGGCTTAAAACCAGCCTTCAATTCTTTGGATTGGCGGCTTGGGGGATGGGATGGGATGGGATGGGATGGGATGGGCAAATGAGTGAGTGTGTGTCCTCCTTTGTTCCCCAACCACACAAAATTTCATTCACACCCTTTCATCATCAATGATCAGGTATCCTACGTGGCACGTTGAATACCGTAGATGGAGTCGTGTCAGCATCCAATTGAATAATCGGAAACGTAAATATTAGAGTAATATAGGCCCGCAACAAGTGGGGCGGAGTGGAATAATATCATCACATCCATGATGATGATGATGATGATGATGATGATCGTAAGAAAAATTCAAGTCTTATCTTCCACTTCCCACTTGTTTCAGTGTGTCGCCTTCCAAGATCACAATGCGAATTTATTTTATTTCTTTCCATCATTCTCAACAAATTGACTCGTGTCACTTTTTACTGCGTGTATCGTTTGTCTTCTCCGCGCTTTCATCATATTAAAGAACCTTTAGAAAATCGTATTGTACCATATTATAAATATTAAAGTCCAATAAAGAGAGTTAAAACATATTATTATTAGTCAGGGAATGCCCGTTATCTCCTGATTTTTAAATTAATATTTTTTTTTTTTATAATTTTTTTTAATATCTTATTTTTTAAATTATAAATTTTATTTTTTAATATTTTTTTAATTTTATTATTTTATAAATTAATTAAATTAAATGATAAAATTAAAAAAAAAAAATTAAAAGTTAAAGAATAATAGAATATTAGAAAAAATTATAAGAAAATAACGAGATATTAATTAAAAAATTAATAAAGCAATTGGCATTCTCTCATTAATTAATTATTACGAAGAAATTAAATAATTATGTAATACATCAAAGTGTATATTATAACTTTATTTGCTCAACAACTCAAACCAAATCTATATATATTAAATATCTTAATTTGATTTATATTATGTTATATTATATTTAAAAGGAGAATGAACTAGCTGGGTAGGTTTGTTTAATTTGCTATCATACTAGCCTTCAAGACTTTGAAGAAATTTAATTGTTATATTTGCTTTCGTGATTGGTTCATGAAGTTGACAATTACAATATTATGTATATCCACTTATGAAAATTATTATTAAAGAAAGGGTAGTTACATTACATAACTAGATGTTTTTTTCTTTTTATTTTATGGTTTTGGCCTTTTAATATAGTTCTAAGCCAATCATATTAAATAAACTGTCAGCCGGCTCCTATTTGATTAATTTTATGAATTGTTATTTAAATTTTTTCTATTAAAAAAAGAAGCAAGAATCCGAATCACACAATATATATGACAATTAATTAATTATAATTAAAATGAGGCATATGTATGTAAACAAACTTGGCCTCGTGGGCAACCATTATGACCTTCACATGAAAAGGGGCCAAATTTTAAGAAAAGAAAACTAATTAAATAAGTGGTGGAGAATATCCAGTAATTAGTATTCTTCTTTCTTAATTAGTGCAGCTGATGGTGATGATAATCATAACAACGCAGCTGTTTTATTTTTCAATCTTCTAATGTCTAATTAATTAACCTTAAAAGGGTTTAGCATTTAATTTATCACGTAAACCAATTAAATGAGAGTATTAGGGTCAAGATGTTGGTTTAGTGGCCCTCAAGGTTCAATTTACTGAAAACAAATGTTCAAGTAATACTAGCAGGGGACCAGATGATGATGATGATGATAATATATGTAGCACACAGGAACACTGAAGTTGACAAAGGTCTTTTAATCACTGCCACACTACACTACTCTAGATTACTAATTTAACTTAATAATAATAGAGTGATCAGATTTTCAGGTTTCTGAAAAATGAGAACATAAAAAAAATTTTTCATTTTCATCAAATAAGTTCAGGTTTCTTTTTTTTTTTTCAAAAAAAATTTCCTAAATTATGTGACTGTACATATTAGATCACATATATATGCCAGGATTGTTTTGATATCAAAACCTACTCTCGAAAGCAACAAAAAAAAAAAAAAAATCAAGTGATTAAGATAATTTTGAAAAGATGAGTATTATAAGGTCAAGTTTTGACTTGTAGTAATCATAGTAAAATCGAACCAAAGTGGTAGTTTTTAATCCTGCATCTATTAAAAATTATGATATCCCCTTTATATAAAGGAAACTTAACATGAGGGGGTGTTTTAGTGGTTTAGACTTTTTCGATAGGCGTTGGTTTAAAGACAAATTTGATACGAATAGAAAAACTACATCCTTGTTTGCAAAAGTATGAGAAATGGGAGACTCAAATGTTATTACCCCTAAAGTAATTTAGAATCAATTAAAAATTGAAGAAAGGCATAAACAGTGTGGGGAAATTGGATTAAAATAGGAAAGGCGCACTGAGTGATGTTGTTACTTGTTAGTGAGGGAAACGGGCATTGTGTTATTGGGATTGGCGTGGCCCCAACCTGAATGCTGTCGTCGTCTTGTTTGGCGAATCTTTTTTTTTTTTTTTTTTTTTCTTCGGTCAAAATCAGCCGGACACAGAAATAGAAAAACAAGTAATAATAATTCCTTCAGTTCCGATTATGCCCTGCCCAGCCCACAACGCTGCACTCCTTCACCTTAATCTTCATTTTCATTGTCATTTTCTTGCCTTCTTCCTTCGTTGGTTTTCCACATGCCAAATCGTCAAATTCCGGGAACATTTTTCATTCATTTCATTTTAATTTAATCGACATCAGACAAAACTACAATCAATCAATCAATCATCCTGACGTGGGATGTTATCACGTGGGTTCACATCCATCTGCGCTACCAGCCCACGCACACGTGGACAGCCTAACTGAGCTGGATGTCATGTCACCACAAGCTTCTAATCCAGCTGGACAGCCAAGTCTGCGGCTCCGGGATTGTAAACCAATAATTGCGGGTGGGAAGAAGAAAACGTTCCCACTTTCCATTCACATTCAGCATGGGCTGGGCCCTGTTAGACACGTGAACATGTCTTTCTTTCCCGTACTACTTTGCCCTCTCTCTCTCTCTCTCTCTCTTTTTTTTTTTTTTTTAAAATAAAAAAATTAGAATCCAAAGCAGGTACTTATTTGGCAAAATACCATGCTTCCAGCTTTCTTTTTCTTATTTTTTTATTATTTTTATTTTTATTCTTTTCTTTCTCTCACGGATTCGACGTGTTTCCTATTTGATGATGTTGCTTTCTTCTCTAAACGGTAAATAAAAATATAATAATAATAAAAACAATATAAAATAAAATAAAATAAAATAGTGTAATTTTAGCCTTTCCAGAACATGAGAGGGCAATTTCACGGGCTTACATGCTTCTCTATATTACTACTCTCCACCACCTGCATAATTCATTTGCATTGAATCTCTTTGTTGTGCTATTATTTAGTCAATCTGCCATCGTCACACAAATAACAGCTAATCCATGATAATAACAACAACGCCGCTAGGTATTTCTTTTACTAGTGTCAACTATTGGGCCCACAATGGGTTGATGACCAAGTACAAGCATACGTAAGGCTAATTTTAAACTCAAACCCAATCCAACCAATAGGCCCAGACAAATGGGTGAGCCAGCTTACATATGCAGCCCAGCACTAGTCTCCTAGTTGGAAGTAGAGCAGAGTGGGCTAGAGACAAATGGATAAAGATGACCAGTTTGTGCCGTCACCTAAAAGAGCAGACTTTGGGATGTGCAGATTCATGTATTTATAATTATACATGCCCTCACATGGTTGCCCTAATTCATGCTTTCACTTATCCTTGCTTGAAAATAAAAAGATCAAAAAAACGAGATCAATGCATGTATGTAGGGCTATGTAGGTCGTCAGATAACATAATTCACGCCATGGTAGCAGAAGAGGATGAGAGTTATAATTCATGGTTCATCGTCTACAGATTCTACAAAATTCCAAGTACCTAAATTGTCAACGTTTGATCTAACATCGACGTCCAACATGGATTCTCCTCTCAACTCAACATTCAAAGAACTCAAACCGATCCTGCAATTGCTTTCCTGAGGTAAGCTTGATTTGATTTGATTCATTCATAGAACATGTTTTAACTTGGGGGCCTTAAAGTATATCAATATTTTACACTGGGCTTCCAACATGCATAGCAAGGTTGGCCAACAACAAATTACTCAAAGCAGTACACAGCATGCCTGCAGCTATAATCACTTAATGTTGCCAAAAAAAAAAAAAACTGAAAACCAGACACTAACTGAACAATGCTCTTGCACTCACATTACTGGTCCTTTGTTTATTCCAGGCGGTACGCACAACTATACACTCAACGATGCCCAGGCTATGTTACAACAGCCAACTATGTGACCAATTCATAAGTCATAACAACACCAGTACAGTACACCCCCCACAAGTTCATGTCTAGATTTGCATCAATGTAAAAAAAAAAAAAAAAAAAAAACAACTACCCTTTTTTGCCACAAAAATTTCAACAACACACTGTAATACGTTGTATAATTACACTAGTTTTTAACAAGCACCAAAAAGAAAGAAAAACGGAACAAATTCAGTAAAATTAGTTACAACTAAATTTTTGGAAGAAAGAATACGCAGTCACAAAGTTCACAAATTTAAGCTCAATACCTGCCACCCCAATTACAGCAACACACTTTGCAGAGAGCAGAAGAACACATAAAATGAAAATCCAAACAGAAAAAGCTCTTCTTTCTTATTTGATTCAACACTTATTATCTGAATAAAACATAATTCAGAATCTTCTATTTCGTATAAATAAACTCACAGAAAGAGTCCATTATGTAACATTTCCACTCATGTTAAAGGATACATTGGCGAAACACAACTCTTATTTCTAGCACTTACGGTAAATTCACCACAACCCAACATTATCTAACTTACAAGTTTTAGATGTGCAGGAAATTATTGCTCTGATTTATCGTTAGTTCTATTCTTGTTGCCGTATATCAAACCAGTTTCCTGCAAACCAATTGCACCCAATTTAAAAAATTACTAATTGATACTATATAAGCAAATAATGAAAAACATATTTTGCACCAGACAAACGTTACCTGGGGATCAGGAATCGGTTTCCGTTTCTCAACGTATCGATTCGGATCCAGAGCCGCAAGAGCTGCTCTTTCCTGCCAGATTCATAAATTTTCATGGTGTGAACAAATTTGAATTAACAGCTATTTGATAGTAAATGTAAATTAAAAATGAGATTACAAAAAAGAGAGGAAAAGAAAAAAAACCTCTTGTTCTCGTTTGAGGTCCTGAGAAGGTTTGACCCAGAGGTAATAAGCTAGGGTTCCGGCAACGACCCATGAAGCGAAATTGGCGCCACCTCTTAGACCGCCTAAGGAATTGCCGACGAATGACCTCAAGTTCCCTATTGTTCTTCTCCAACTGCTTGCCATTAGAACTGATTTTGTAGCTTACTATTAATTCCTCTGCTGTGAGTTCTTATCATAGGGTTTACTTTATCCAAATTTTTTACTTTTAGGGTCGGTTTATTTATTTTGTTACTAAATCACGGCTTTGATTCGCTCCTCACATGCCCTCTCTTGTTTGGAAGGAAGGAATTAGAGATGATTATCTTTGGCGAAGGAAATCTCAAATCAGTCAGTGTATGGAGAAACGTGGCACCATATCAATGGCAGAGAAGAGGTAGGACTAGGACTAGGACTAGGACATTCAAATACAAATGTTCACCGCACCAGTCACCGCACTGAACGGCTTCGTTTTAAGTCACTAAGTTAAAAAGTTGTCCTCTTTTTTTTTTTTTTTTTTTTTTTACCCTTTTTTATTGCTTATTACATCATCCTTTAGTTACAAAATCAGCAACTGTTCAACCATATATTATATTTGAAATTGTTAATCGACTTAAATTTAAAAAATATAGACTGCCTATACAAAATAAAAATACTCATTTTTATTTTTATTGAATAGTGTTTCTAATTTTATCAATTATTTACACACCCAACCCGAATTCATACTTAATTTATATCATCTTAATTTCAAACCCATCCGAATACTCTCATTCATGTACAAGACTAGTAAAGTTTTTATATGCATGTTGAAGCTATCAAGTAGCAAATATAAAAGCAGTGCTTTCTCCATTGTTGAGAGAAAGCCACTCTCACGACGTGATTAAGAATTATCAGTTAGTAATACTTGATGAACAAAAAAAAAACAGAAGAATTATCATCGATAACTATAAATATAAATAAAAAGCCAGAACACAATCTCACATGAAACAGCTGAAAATAATTTAATTACATACCATAAAACTAGGACTACTATCCAAATCAATTCGGAGGAAGGTCACAATCTTGTATACAGAAAAGACAAAATAAAAAGACAGAGAACCGATCAAAAGACTCCAGTCCCCAGCTACAAACATATAACAGCCACTAAACATGTAATAACAACTACTAAAAAGACGAAAGGACAGATAAAAATTTCACAAGTAGGACACACAAACACAAGCACAAACCAGGCAAAGTCCTAATTATTCGAAATTGGGGCCCTTTCTACACCCTTGTTGCGAGAAGATGCCATTGGAGATATAGATATGCTGAAGGACTTAGGACCAGAACAGCTAGCCACATTGTGATTCAAATTCGCTAACTTTACGGCCTCAGAAGTTAAGAAGTAGTAAATTCCATGTTGGCGCCCAACAGCTTTCACTTTTTTTTCCCCCCCTTTTTATAGCTTTCTTCCTTTGCCTAATTTATATGTCTATCCTTCACTTAATTTTTATTTCTAATTTGATTCAATTGGTGGCTCCACCTCACC
Source organism: Azadirachta indica (assembly GCA_022749755.1). Classification (NCBI taxonomy): domain Eukaryota; kingdom Viridiplantae; phylum Streptophyta; class Magnoliopsida; order Sapindales; family Meliaceae; genus Azadirachta; species Azadirachta indica. Next base: position 2,260,697 of record CM040449.1, read on the forward strand.
ATCTATGATGCAGATGTGCATATCTCTTTGGTGGACCTGTTGTATTTCATGTGACTATTGACAAGCTGACCAGCTGCTATGGCAGACATCAGGGAGAGTTCTGCTGCCAGAACAGAACCGGCTACAATTGTTGCCAAGTGCCTTGAATTTGATCCCGGTGACTCTTTGTTTGCACCCTTCACACCTAACAAATTCAGGCACGCAGACTGAGATGCGAGTTGAGTCCCGCCTCCAACTGTACCCACCTGATAATAATAGTAACAGAAATTGTATTAACTAGAAATTAAATAGATAAATAAATATATTATCCGTAAACAGAATATGCAATTACCTCTATGGATGGCATAGTAACAGACATATGCAGATCCTTCCCATCATTGACGGCTTCCATCATGGTAATGCAGTGAGAACTCTCAACATTTTGCGCTGGATCCTGGCCGGTGGCAATGAAGATTGCAGAGACAATGTTGGCAGCATGGGCATTGAATCCACCAAGGGAACCAGCAATGGCAGAGCCGGTGAGGTTCTTGAGCATGTTGAGTTCAACCAGAGTAGACACGTTGGTTTTCAACACCTTCTTTACCACCTCTTCTTTGATTGTTGCCTCACACACCACTGATTTGCCACGCCCTTCTATCCAATTCACAGCAGCCGGTTTCTTGTCCGAACAAAAGTTTCCTAGCAAATAAAATTGATGTGCAAACATTGGGAAATGAAATAAATACTGCAATCATAATGATGTTTAAGCATAATATAGTTTTTGTGCAAAGAATAACTAATGATCCCAGAAGAAGGAATTGAAAGAGTAAGGCAAAATGAAGAGAGAGGGAGAAAAAGAAAACAAATAGTTAGATATCTCAAAATTATAAAGAGTGCATAGAGATGTATCCAAATGAAAATCAATTCAGAAATGGTAATATTACTATTATTTACATATCTGCAGCTATGATGACATTTTTGAAATAAAAATAAGATCACATCTCATTTGAAAAATTACTTGTATATGTCCGTGTGAAGATGATCACGCAAGCTCTGAGGTTATAAATGACAGTAACGTTGAAAGAATTAACTAGCCCAAATTTAGAAGACAACCTAATACTAAAAATTCCACACATTGTAAGCAGGAGAAGTTGGTAATTATGACGATGTCAAGACATCATGACTATATAAACTAAGATCATAACTAAGGGAATCAAATTAAACTAATAGCCGTGTCTTCCAAAAAGATGAGATAATCAATGAAATATGCTTGCAGATGTTTAAGAGACAAACTATGAGATGATACTAGCAAACATTCTGTGACAAGAAAGGGGCAAGTAAAGGACAAAGCCAAATTTCATTAGCTATTCAACTACAGTGGAGCTGCAAGTTTTTAAAGTAGATGACAAGACACTTACCAGATATTCCAATAACTTCCATGTCAGGGAAATCATTTTGAAGGAATTCCAGCACATTCTGAACTCCTTTGGAAACCATGTTCATTCCCATTGCATCACCTGTGCTACAGCTAAATCTGATGAAAAGATTCTTCCCGGCAATAGAGCACTGAATGTGTTGCAGCCTCGCAAATCTACTCGACCTGCAACCAACAGGTATCGGTGTCACTATGGTGAAAACCTGCTTGTTCAGATCTAAAGGAACCCAAAACATGTAATCAATCAATCGGCTCAACAGGATGAAATTTTCCTTTAAAAACTAACCAGAAATTGAAATTATATTTTCCAAAAATAGTTTTATTTTTCTTCTTCATATTAAAAGTGCCAAAAACTGCAAAGCAACTAATTGGGAAAGCCATGAAAACCCTCCACCGAAAGCCACAGATAATCACATCGAGTAGTTTCACAATCAACAAAAACAAACTAAAAGACAAACACTAAACACAGGTAACGAAAGCAGACCTGTTAAAGACAACGGACAAAGTTTCGCGATTATCTGAGTCCTCCAAGAAGAACTTCAATTCAGAAGCTCTCTTAGCAGTTGAAAACCTCACAACGGGCGCTCTCGTCATCCCATCTTTCAGCAACATACTGGTGGCGCCGCCAGACGCATAGATCGCCTTACAGCCTCTATTAGTACTGGCGACCAAACACCCTTCAGTCGTCGCCATCGGCACAGAATATTCAAAACCATCAAGCAATAACGGCCCCGCAATTCCCACCGGAATCTGCACATATCCCACTGGCATTTCGCAGCACTGACCTAAAATCGACTCGTAATCAAATCCATCAACCGGCAATCCTTGCAACGATCTACCGGTCATTCTCTGCAGTGCCTCGCGGCGAATCAGAGCCGCTCGTTTACAGTCACCTAGCTTTGATTCGAGCGAGTAGGACGGAATTTTACCGTCCACGACGGATTTAACAACTTCCTCATCTTCGACGGAGGACAAAGTTGTAATTACGGGTTCAGGATTGACTAACTTGGCGATCGGAGCGGGAGGACAAGGTATGATTTGTTCATCCTCATCGTCTTCGACGATATCCCAAGCCTCACTAGAGGCGCGTGAAATGAACGACTGGACGAAGTCAATACCGAAGAATCCAAGGAGGTAAATAAAAGAAGCGATGAGCGACACAATGGCGGCAATTTCGGAGAGAGTGACCACGTGTAGGGGAGTGGAGCTACGGATCTTCTCACGCCATCGGTGCAGCAAGTAGTACGCAACGGAAAAGAAGAGCGTGAAGAAAATGGAGTTAGTTAGGTAAAGCGGAAGCGGCAAAGCGTCGGACGCCTTTGGCGTCGGCGATGGAGGTCTTTTCTCCTGCTCTTTGTTGTTCTTTTGATGACGTGTCGTCACACCTTCAGCACATGGTGGTTTCGGAGGCCGCCGGCGCACGTCCATTGTCCGAAAGTCCAGCGGTAACAGAAATATTAGAATTTTCAGGGACTAAAAATGGGAAATGCAAATTGTACGCTTTTGTTTGGAGGGATGAGCCAAGGCTTCAGACACTGAACGGTATTTTATAGGTGGAGAGCGCGGGTGTTGTGGCCACACGTGTGATTCGCACGCTTTTCAGTAAGACAGCGTTTGGTTCGGTTTATTATGAAAACACGGTACGTTTCTTGAATTGTCCTGTCTTTTGTTTGGCTCGCCTAAATCTGTTAAACATTTTTATTGATAAGTTAATAAAAAAAATGAGCAATTAATTACGTAAGGTGAGAGAAATGAATAAATAAGGAATTATATTTTTTTTAATATATTTTAACTGAAATAAATTACTTTTTTTTTTCATAAAAAAATCATTTTTTAAATAAATTTTTGTTAACCATGAGATGCAAAGTAATTAGTTATAAAATTTAATAACATAATTATATTTTTACTTATGCCTTGCATGAAGAAAATAAAGACAAAAAAGTTCTAGCACGTGCTTCTCTGTTTGACTGAAATCAATAAGCAACGAACTTTATTACATAGGGTGAAAGAAACACGTAAACCTTCATAAGTTAATTTATTTCAATTAGATTATAATTATTTTATAAAAAATTAAATTATTTCTTAATAACATTTCGTAGAAATGGAAACAACAAAGATCCTTAAGTCTAATGTATGTCCTTTCAATCAACAAAAATTAATAATTGATACTAAAACACAGGTGTTGAATGATGATTTTTGCTGAGCATTCAATGTAATTAAAATAAATTAAAACATTGCGACTGTTGACTGTTGATCGATGATCGAGTATTGATATTTTTTTCATATAAAAATTAAAAAAAAAAAATGTAACTAAAAATCGATGGTATAGCGACAAGATCGGAATTTTTGTTAATTTTTTTAACAATTAAAATTGATGTTCCAAGGTGGCTGCGGCGCTTTTTCTTGTTGTGGGACAACATGTTCTTGTAACTTTTGGCCGGACTATCAGTGTTTTCTCTTTTTTTATAATTAAATTGTTAAGTTAATTTAGCATTTTTCTCTCAGTTACAGGTAATCATAACAAGCCCTTTTTTTTATTTACATCTTGCTCCAAATTATTGGTGGCTTGATGATTCCATATACGAGTTTTTCTCCACAAAATTTGGGCATTATTATTAACTGTACAAATAATATTTTACACTGTTTTAGATAGTAAAATTAATTTTGTTAAATCATCTAAAAATTGATATAATTTAATTATTATTATAATTAAGATAAACTTAATAAATCTAATATTTTATAAAAAGATTAAAATAAGAGTGTTTAAAATACTGTGTGATATTAGTCTGACTTGTAAAACTTATGTTTATTTTATACCACATATTGTACCAAAATTTTAATATACAAATTTAAGTTTAAGAATTCGTTAAAATCGTGTTATGTTGATATGTTATCTTTCATATTGGCTTCTGTATATTGCACCGGGTAAACCCTTTTATATTTTTGTGACTATAAATTATACTTCATACTTCTTGGTTTTAAAAGTGATATTTCAATGAGAGTAGTACATTATTAAATTTCTTAATCCTTCATCTTTTTTATATTTAATTTTAAACTTAGATATGAACTAAAGTACACTACTTATCATATTATTACATCATTCATCTATCAATATAATTTAACTAACGTCTCAATTAAGATACAGTTAATGAACATAATACATTATTGAAAGATCAAATTAAATGTATCAATCGTGTCATATCACATTAGTATAGTATATAAAATATAGGTTCATTTGTATGAGTGTTGTGCCTAAGTTTTAAAAGACGGGCTTAATTAAGATACACTTAATAAACATAACACATTATTGATAGATCAAATTAAATGTGTCAAACGTGTCATATCACATTAGTGTAGCATTTAAAACATACATCCATTTGTATGAGTGTTGTGCCTAAGTTTTAAAAGATGGGCTCAATATAGCCTATAAATTTATTAAATTCGTCTTATTATTTATAATGGGCTCGCGTATATTTGACACCTCTAATCAAAATCATAAAACGTATTCTTTAATTTTTAATGTAATTTTTCAATGAGCATAGTATTTTATTAATTTTTTTCAAATTTTTAATATTTAAATATGATTTTAGATATGAACTAAAATATACTAATACGTTATTTATCATATTACTACATCCTTCAAATATCAATATAATTTAACTGCTGTCTTAGTTAAGATACAATAAATTCACAAATATGATATTTCATTGAAATATCATAACTACGTAGTGACTAAAATATAATTGATACAATGGGTATTGTTGATTTATAGTTTTAAAATTTTTTAAATATTTTTATTATTTATATGCGTTTTCAAGTGCATTAGACTTTCATCCTAAAACCTGAGCTGCTATTCTTCATTTCAAACTTACGTTAGGTTATATAGGCTTAGGTTTTTAGACAACTGTTTTAAGATTATAAATTATACTCTTTTAATTTTTAATGTAATATTTTAGTAAAAATAGTACATTATTAAATTATTAAATATTTATTTTATTATTTTAAAATTTGAATTTAGCAATGAATTAAATTAGGTGTAATTTTTTTCTTTGAAGTTAAGTATGATATACATTACTCATTAATATAAATTAGTTTTTAGTTAAAATGCACAAATTTAATAATCATAATATTTTACCAAAAATGAAAAGTATAAATCATGCCATGTGATATTATTGTTATGTTTTAGTGAGAATAATACTTAATCTATTAAATGTTTATGAATTTATGAATTTTTTATCTCATTTGATTTTAATATTAGGTTGGGTATCTGATTATTATATTATTAACATCAATCAGTTACCAAGTTAGTTAAGATACAAAATTTTAGTATATATTGGTATAAACGGTCTTTTAGTGAGTTTTCTCACTTTTTTTACTAATATTTGACATCTTATGATTTTATTTTATAATAGGTGTAGTTGCGAAAATAATATACTTAGATACTAAATATACTGTTAATAAAAGGTACAAATTTTCTTTTACAACTAAGTAATACTATTACTTCATTAAAATAATAATAATAATAACACTATTACTATTGTGCTACATTATTTTGTATGAAATAATTTGTATCTTTAATATCATATGTTTGATAGATATAATATTTCATGTAAAATAAAAAAAAAAAGAATTTATAAATCATTTTCCGTGATTTTGAATGCAAGATTTGACATTAATTTTGGTATTTGCCTTTTCAAGTCAAACATTTGATTTTAGTATCTAACTTTTCACTTTTTTGTGGAAGTTTAATTTATAGTAGCTAAAATAAATTTTTGCATTATTATGCCATCTACATTAATTTAATATAAATAAACCAGATTTTATACCGAATTTAGCCTATATTTTATGCTAAATACAGTGGGAGAAAGGATAAGAATGAATGTCAATTTTAATTTTGCGTAAATGGTATATATTTATGTTATAAGATATTTAATATTTAATTAATTCATGAACCTAAAAAAAAAAAGTGATTAGAAAAAAAAGTACCATAAAAGATGAATTAATTTTGAGAAAATTCGCAAATATGGAGATGCCAAACAAGATTGCTCATAAATTATAATTTATCTGAGATTCTGTGTTAAGAATAATATATATGAATATCAAGATTAATTTGCAACAATGGTGTGCAATTAATTCATAGACTAAAAATAAAATGACCATATCACAATTAAAAAAATAATGTAAATATAATGATCATGGCAAAATTACAGGATATAATATTATTTGTAATTATAGCCGATTCAATGTTAACTTGCAGCAGCCGACAATATATTAATGGTACATTTCGTAATATGTAAGGTATGTATAGGAAATTTTAGGGAAAAGAAAAAATATTGAGAAAAAAAAAAAAAAAGTAGATATAAATAATTTGAAAATTAAAAAGGTATCATATATAAAAGGACTTTCGTGTTAAATACCTTATAAAAAAGAAGGAATTAATAAGGTTGATTTGCAGTTGCGGTAAAAGGATTAAAAAGAGATATTTATTTAATTAATTAATTCACATAAAGAGAGTATTTTATAAATCAATTGGAAAAAGTATCACTTCACAAAAGGTTAATTAATTACTAATTAATTGGAATTTGGATGATCATTCATTCTTTGCCAATTCAATTCAAACAGGCATGTAATTAATTACTAATTAATAATTAGGTCAGTAGCCCACATATATTTAATTTTGTAGAAATTAATTAAAGAAAAAACCTCAGTATGCTTTACTGGCGGCTAATTCATTTTGTTTTGTTCCATTTGGCATATGTAATTCGATGTAGTACGTACTTACTATTGTTGCTGAATTAATTAATTCGTTTTCTGGAAAATGACACTCCTTAAAATTACATTTACATATATACATCACTCATTTTGACCACATCTTTTTATTATTAGACTTATTCCTATTTCCTTTGTATATATAATCTATATTTGGATAAATGAATAAATAAAAAAGAAACAACTGGGAAAACCGTAGAAAATTTAAACTACGAATTATTAAAATAAGCCTTGGGTTGCGTGTTCAAGTTTTATAAATTTAATTTTTATTTAAATAATTATTAAAAAATGATATCAAATGTGGGGTGGATGAATGTATTTATTTATAAATTTATAATTAAACAACAATTAGTGTTATAATTAATATTCATGCAACGAAATCAATCATAAATGTTGTCTCGAAATTAAAAAAATAAAAACAAATAAAAACATATAGAACAATAATAATAAATATGGGGATGCCAGCCGATCATTTTCAAATATAACCCCATGTGTCATCTAATTGTGTATATACATTATACATAAGTTCTTATAGATGTGGATTTGATCGACTGGAAGAACAACTGGTGTTGTCGGCCGACAATTTAATTTAATTGGTTAATTTCAATGCATCTGCAGAGTGATCGGAGTCATATCACGCATGACACGAGTCAATTTTGTTTATTCCCCGAATTCAAACAAATTAACAAAAATCTTTAATTAAATGTCATTATCATGGGGCATGGGCTCACTCCAACAGCCCCCGCGCCCCCACACACAAGCTCTAAACTTTCTGCAAACATCCCATTTTTCTTCGACGGCTGTTTACTAGTCAACCAACCAACGTGTTTCTAATTTGCGCCATTCCTTAATTTCTACTATTATATTACTATTTCGTTTGAAATTATTGTGTTTTTGTTCGATTTTAAGAGGACAAGAATTAAAAATATTTGATATCTATTAATTTTATTTTTTAATAAATTAATTTTAATTAATTAATTAATTAATTAATTTATATATGTATATAAAAATAAATAAATATACCTCCAACATAAAATATTTTTGGTAAAATGAAGGCAGCATGATTTGCATGGACTATCGCAATTGTGGATGACAATGACTTCTGATTACTATTTATTCTAGATAATGATGTATCTCCTCTTCACATTTGTTCTCACAGCTAAATAACTTTAATGGTTAAAGAAAAGACAGACGTCATTATAACATATAAATAAATTGACAGATACCCTAAATGTTTATTTTCATATTTTTTATAATACATTTTATTTATTATAATAATTTAATCCTATATTTAATATCTTTTTTATAATATGTTTAAAATTAAATATATTTTTAATTTATTATTTTAATAAAATTTTTAAAAAAATATTATTAAAAAATTTAAATAATGAGTTAAATTAAACTCATGTTAAAATATTTATAATTTTTTTTACAATAAATTTGATATTTAATTATTAAAAAAAATTAAAATGTATTTTAATATTTTATTCTTATATTAATATTTTTATTTAAAAAATTATATTAAATTTATTATATTTTTTCTTAAAAAAATCATGAAAATATAAATTAAAAAAAAATTAGTATCATTCGTTAATAGAATTAGTAATTAGATATATTTTATATTTTTATTAACTAGTATAATTTAATTTTAATTAAAAAATAGAATCAAATTTTTGATTATTTTTATTTATGATATATATAACATATATTAATTGTTTATATTTTTTATTTATATTTTCATTTATTTTTAAAAAAATACAATGAATGTAACATAATTTTTTAAATAAATATATTACATGTAAAAGTAAAACATTAAAAATATTTCAATTAATTTTTTTTAATAATTAAATATTAAATTATTATTATAAAAGTGAAAGAATAGAGTTAAAAATATTTTCACATATAAATGTGATTTAATTTATTATTTGAATTTTTTTAATAATTATATTTTTAAAATTTTTTATTAAAATAATAAATTAAAAAAAAAATTTATTTAGTTTTGAGTATATTGTGAAAAAAATATTAAATAGGGATTAAATTGTTATAATTAAAAAAATATGTTATGTAAAATATTAAAATAGGATTAAAGTGTTATAATTAAATGAAATATATATCGTATTATTATTATATAAAATATTAAGGATACAAATAATATTAAATTATATAATTAATTAAAAAAAAAAAAAATTAAAAATATTTATTTATTTATTTAAATATTAAAAAAATATTTATTTTTTTTCAAATATTAAAAGCACCTACTTATTAGAAAAAAGCATGCGAGGTGCGAGGGGAAATGTCATTATGCCTATTTATTTAAGTATACAAGAGTGAACCGAAGTCCATCTCCGTCAACTTGACAAAAGCTAACCACAAAACCCTTAACGCTTTCGTCCACGTGAAAGTGAGCAGTACACATAAAATATGAATATAGCATGGCCTCAACAACCATTAGTAGGCCCATCTTTTGGAAGCCTTCAATACATGGGCTATTTGGCCCATAGATTGAAAGTTCTACGACTACGACTTAACAAATAACAATGTTTGTTTGATGACTGTTACAGCAAATAATTAAATTTGTGGAAAATAAAATGTAAATTCAATTGGACGTTGCATGTCCAACGCAAACATGCCCATTTTGTTTTTTTAGTATTACAATTGTATATTATTTACAAGTGTATTGTAATTTCTAGGTTTTGGTGTTACAATCTTATATTATTGACAAATTTATTGAAATACAATAAATCATTACTCTATTAAGAAGTTGAAAATACTTTTATAGCCTACCGATATATAATCAAGAAGAAGTTTATTGAAAAGTTGAAGATACAGCACTCAGATAATCTACCCCTTATTCTGCACCTGCAGGATACTGTGGTGTTTTCCATGTTGACGTGCTCAGAACATGTCTGCTGGCTAAAGTTAAGCGAGTTGTAGTCGTGTCCTCTGCCACTGCTGTTACCATGAACCCCATATATATGGCCAAAGAATCAGTTAATGGGTGAGAGACTACTCGGTCTGATAAGGAATGCTGTAGAGCAACTAAGGTAACCAGTTTCTTTAACTGTAATTAATTAGTCCAGAAGAGCTGGGTACCATGTTCCGAAGACAGAAGCAGAAAGTGAAGCTCTACTAGTTGCGAAAGCAACTGGGCTTGATGTCTTAACTCTTTATGTCCTACACAACTTTTGTGGCCTCATCCATGGAACCGTGAGAGAACCCAGTATATAAAATTATTTTTTCTCCTTCATTCCTTTGTCCGCTTAGCTGTGGTTTTGATTGTCTGTCTCCAATTTAGCCATAGGTACTAACAATGGATTTTAGTATTGTGAATTTCTTGAAATTATTTTGGCATGCAGGCTATGAGAAAAATGCTCATTTGTATGAACTTGAGAAAGCATCTGAGAATTTAAAACTCTTCAAGGCAGACTTACTGGATTAGAATTTAGAACTCTCTTTATTCCGCAATTTGTTGGATGCACTGGTGTTTTTCAGGTTGCCAGTTCTGTTCCATCCACCACTGTACCAAATTCCGAGGCAAGCAAGATAAATGCCTAAAGATTCGTTAACCATCTTTATTGACATTTCTTGCACAATCATGTCTGACGTGTGATAATTGATGTCTGATCATTTGCAAATGGGATCTTGTTTTTGTTTTCTCCGACATTTCTGGAAGTGATTGAGGCGGCTGTAAGGGGGCACGCTATTCGTTCTCAAAGCATGTCTGGAGGCAAAAGTTAATAAGCGGGTTGTTTTCGTATCTTCTGGAGCTGCCGTTGGCTTGAAACCCAGCTGAAAATGAAATTCACAATGCAGAAAATGTCATGTTCAGCATTTACTGAATGCAGATTTCTTTCTTCTTTTCTTCCAGAACTGGCATTTTCTTTCAAGAACAGAAGCAGAAAGTGAGGCTCTGTAGTTTGCAAAAATAACTGAGCTTGATGTTGTAACCCTCTTTTGCAGTCCAAAGCGAACGCTAGTAGCTCAAATTCAATTCCCAATCCATTTAGCTATTAAGAGGTTATCTTGTCAAATAACTTGATTGCTGAATTGTAAGTATATTAAAAACTTAAAAACTTAATTATGTGCCGCAATTACCAGGTTGTATTTGGACAATAAGAACTAAGAAAGTTCATATAACCATATTTGATGGCATTTTCTGTGATCTGTTTATGCACAGGGATATGAGTTACTAGAGAACAAACTTGGAATGATAATTGATGCGCGTGATGTAGCTAAAGCATTTTCTTTTGGGGTATGAGAATTGAGAAGCCTGAGGCAGAAGGGAGATTTATGTTCACATGCACCGCACGCATGATGAAAGAGCGCAACCTGGTTGATAAACTGGAGACTGCAGAGTATATATCCTAGCTACAACTATCTCAAGAAGTTAGCCTTAAGTTGCTGAATGTCTACGCAACCAACAGTGAGTATTATTATTATTATTATTATGGTTTCGGTTTCGGTCTCAGTATCATCATAATTATACTTCGTAGTGATTCGTTCTCAAAAATTGCTTGTGTATTTGCAGCTTCAGTGAGTTATACGTGGCAGAGGAGGAAATGCTGAGTTCAGAGAAATTGCAGAAACTGGGTTGGAGTTACCGGCCCTTGGAGGGAACTCTCATCGATTCCATCAAGAGCTACAACAAAGCCGGAATCTTAAATTAAGAAGTAGTAATTTGGGTTTAATTTTCCCATTCAGTACAAGCTTAATAATCGTAAGTTACATTGGCTTAATAATATAAAATGTCTTCGACGGCTACAGTGACCTAGCATCATCAAGTAAGTTTGGAAAGACAATACAACCAGAGGAAGAGTCCAATGAGTGATTAAAAGTAGTTGCTTATATATAACACCAAGCTAGACTCCCTTTTGTTGTTCATCAATTTGATTTTGCGGAGTTAATTTCTTTATTTTATGATGGAAAATTTCTCAATGAAGGCTGTTTTCGTGAATGAACAAGCAGAAATTGCCCAAAAGTTAAAAAGAGAATAAAAATAAGATTAACCCGAAGAAAGAGAAAAAGAAGAAGAAAGGTTACATTTTATGCTTAATTAAAACAAAAAGACAAGTGTCTTCTCTTTTAGGACAAGTAAATTAATTTATGCTATTTTTTCTCCGATTTAAATATTGTTATTAATTTGACCCTAAATTATTATTATGATTTGATATTTAATTACTGGGATGAAAATATGGCTAACGACATGGGCAGCAATGACTTTATTAGTTCATATTTCTGTCCTTCTAAAATCTCCTACCAAAATTTCGGCAAGAAAAAGCGAACCAGATATAGAAACTTATAGAACGCCTCCATCCATTATGACGTTATAAAATTTTCGGATTTTTTATCCCTGGCTTTTTGATTTGACCTAAATCAAAAGGCTATCCCTTCTGAACCCAACACGTACACTAGTCCAAAAAATTTATGGACCATTTCGATTGGGAAAAAAAAAAAAAGGAAACTTCTTACGTCACGACTTTAACAAAATTTCGCCTTTACATAATAAAAGAAAATCCAGGAGAGGCCCAAAAGAAGCTATCTTTCAAAAGTTGACCTGGGTTGTGTATGATAGTCGCTGGTTTGAGTGAGGTTTGGAAATGGCGATGGAGAAAGGAAGAAAAGTTTGTGTAACAGGAGCAGGCGGATATGTTGCCTCGTGGGTCGTCAAGCTTCTGCTCTCCAGAGACTATCTCGTCCATGGAACCGTGAGAGAACCGAGTAATTTTTCTTTCTCTCTTTTATTTCTTCTTCCGTATTTTGATTATCAGTCTCCGATTTGTGGCTGCTGATTATTGATTTTATTTTACTGTTTTTTCCTGTTTGGAAGGTATAATTGATTATTGGGTGATGTGCATGTATAATATTCTAGTTAAATCTCATAATTTTAAGAGGGATTTGTATTTTTGTTGCTAAATAAGTTTTCAACGTGAATGTCTTGAAAAATTTCGGCAGGTGATGAGAAAAATGCTCATTTGTATAAACTTGAGAAAGCATCTGAGAATCTGAAACTCTTCAAGGCAGACTTACTGGATTACAACTCTCTTTATTCTGCAATTGCCGGATGCGACGGTTGTTTTCATGCTGCGAGTCCTGTTCCATTCACCAGTGTACCGAATCCGGAGGCAAGCAACAATTTGCATAAATATTATTAACTTTTTTGTAATGATTTTGCTTACACATATAAGTGTGTCTGATCATTTGGAAACGGTGTTTTGTTTTCTCTTAACATTTCTGGAACAATATGCTGCAGGTGGAATTGATTGAGCCAGCTGTAAAGGGTACACTGAACGTCCTCAAAGCATGTCTTGAGGCAAAAGTTAAGCAAGTTGTTGTTGTTTCATCTGGAGCTGCTGTTGGCCTTAACCCTGGCTGGCCGAAGGGATGCATTATGGATGAGACTTGTTGGTCTGATAAAGAATACTGCAGAACAACCAATGTAACCAGTTGGGGAATTCAACTACATCATATTCTGACTAATAATATTGCTTTTTATTAGTAAACAGCGCCCAAAATGTTATGTTTAGTATTCACTGAATACAGATTTCTTTGTTTTTGCCAGAACTGGTATTGTCTTTCAAAAACTGAAGCAGAAAGTGAGGCTCTGGAGTTTGCAAAAAGAACTGGGCTTGATGTTGTAACTGTTTGTCCTACCCTTGTTTTGGGGCCTCTCCTGCAATTGAAAGTGAATGCGAGTAGCTTAGTTCTCATTAAGCTATTAAGAGGTAATCTAATCAAAGAATTTGTATATTGGATAGTTACTTCAAATTTTGGTGTGATTACCAATTATTTGGACAATAAGAAGGTTCATAACTAGTTATCAGTAGAGGATTAATTGAATTGAGTTGTTTGTATTCACCTATGTGATGATAAGAAAAGAATTTCTCCTCTGGAACTTGATTTCTTGTAAGACATTTTAGTCTGAAGTCTTCTCAATTAATTTGAATTTCCTGGGATCTGTTCATTCAGAGGGATATGAGTCATTGGAGAACAAACTTCGCTGGATAGTTGATGTGCGTGATGTAGCTGAAGCATTGCTTTTGGCATATGAGAAGCCAGAAGCAGAAGGTAGATACATTTGCGTGGCACACATGATTAAAGCATGTGAACTGGTTGATAAACTGAAGAGTAAATATCCTAGCTACAACTATCCTAAAAGGTAAGCCTCATGATAATATCTACATGATCAGTATCATCCTGTTATAAGTGTAAGTTTTTTCTTGGTAAAATTTGCTTGTGTATTGGTAGCTTCACTGAGGTAGCAGAGGAACAAATGCTGAGTTCGGAGAAATTGCAGAAACTGGGATGGAGTTACCGGCCACTGGAGGAAACTCTTATTGATTCCATTGAGAGCTACAAAAAGGCTGGACTCTTAGATTAAGAAGTAGAAATTTGGGGATGGAGGAAACTCTTATCATAAGATACATCTGCTTAACAAAAAAATATTTCCAAGTAGTACTTATTTTAGTCAATATGTGTCTAGAAAAAGACTAGCTGTCAACCTTCTCATGTGTTTTAGAAATTTACAGGTTTTGCTTATGAAACATGCAAAGAACTTGCTGTAATGCTTAATAAATGAATTTAAAATGTGTTTTATTTGATGCATTTAAATATGTAAAATAAAGCAAATAATATTCATCTACCCTCATTTTTCTAGTTGGCACCACCAGCTTTGCCATAACGCAGAATTTTCTTCTACAGCATGACTCAGCAATTTAACTCGAATTCAAAAAAACTATTATCTTTCAAAAAATTTTATCTACAAAGATGGGCATTGATTTGATGTATTTTAATTTTAAATTCCCATTTCCACAGTGATATTGGAGTTAGTTTGGAACGATGGTGCTTCTGCTGTAATATAGTGTTCAAGGTTATTATGGTTTTGAAGTTATAATTATTTAAAAAATGAAATCACTTGTTCTCGAATATTAATAAATAAATAAGTTTTTGTTTTCTTTGAGAAAAAAAGAGAAGGTTCGTGTTAATACCGAACAGAACAAGCTGTCGGTTCTCGATTTGACTATTTATTTCTATATGTGTATGTCCTGTTGGGCACCGAAGATACTCTGCCTCTGGAATAAACTGGAGTGCAAAAACTCTGAGCGAAAAAATGATGAGAGAAATAGAAGACAAGGAAAGAGTTTGCGTGACAGGAGCCGGCGGATATGTAGCTTCATGGCTGGTGAAGTGTCTGCTTTTGAAAGGTTACATGGTTCATGGAACTGTTAAGAGATCTATGTAAGTTTCTGCTTTGCTGATCAAACTTTATAGCTTTTTGATCAAACTACTGAGATTTCAGAATTTTATTCTAATCTTCAGGTGCTGAGAAAAATGCCCATCTGAAGAACTTGGAATATGCTTCAGAGAATCTGCAGCTCTTCAAGACAGGCGTGTTTGACATTGAAGGTCTTTGCGCTGCTGTGGCCGGCTTTGGGGACAGTGCCCTGAGAGCATGTAACTTGTACAGTATTAAAATATTTAAAATTAATATTTTTTTATACTTGATTATGTTTACATTTAATATAAAAAAATTCTACTTTATTTATGTAATAATAATAATTTTAATATATATAAATATTATATATACAAGAGATTTAAAATTATAGATAATAAATTGAAATAATCTATATTAAATTAATTAAAGTTGGATTTTTTAATTAAATATCACTAGTGCAATCTACTACTATTAAAAATGTGATAGTTTTATTCGAACTGTCAATATAATGATATTATGATAGATGTACTATGTAATATGATTATATAAAATTGAACCAGATATAGTTTGAATTTTAATATAAATTCCGTTACTAATTGAAAATTCAAACAATATTAATAAATGATCATATGTAGATCAATCTTAATCCTGAGTAGTCATAAACTCATATTTATGTTATTTAATTTTTTAAGTTACTTGTTAAGGTTTATTTTAACACAAGCATAACACTTGTATCTTGAAGATTTAATAAGATAAATAACTGAAAATATGACATACAGATATATAATCTATTTCTTTCCATTAGAAGTTAGAAAAATGGTTCCCTTAAATGTTAATTTTAAAATTAAACAGTTTGACTGCTCAATTTATAATTAGTTTATAAATTAACTGTTCAATAGAGAATTAAGAGAACTTAAAAATAAAGATGTAATTAGAGGGGTAAAACAAAAAATTGATGTAGCTCTAATTATGAACTGTTTATGAAGGGTTAAATTACATGTGGTAATTATATCAATAGACTGCTTAAAGTTTTCTGAGTAAACTATATTTATAATTTTAAGAGTTCAATTCCAAATTTTTAGTGGAATAATATTGGAATTAATAAATTAAATTAATTAATTAAAGAGTTTAATTAATTATCTAACTTTATTGGAGCTTAAAATTATAGGTTCATAGGTCCTCAATATCACATTTTAGATCAATGCAGTAAATAATATAATGCACAAAATTATTATACTAAATTTTTGCATGTCTAGAAAATAGTTTTTTAAAATACGTATTTTATAGATTTAATTAATTAATTAAGAATTAATTAATTAGTAAAATATTTTAAGATAAATATCTTTCATTAATATCCAAATAATTTAATTTGAAAAATTAAATAGATAAATTCTATATTTATCCTCTTTATCATTTCTTTTAAATATTAATTTTGAATTAATTAGAATTTTACTTTTATTAAAAGTTGTTTTACAAAATTTAATTAATTAATAAATGTTATTAATTAATTAATTTGATTTTAATTGAAATTGTTTTAATTAAAATACTATTTCTATGAGGACTGTTATTAAAATAGAAGTGATATAAAAGAAACTAAAAAGGTGGAAATCTAGTAGCGATTAAAAGAAAAAAAAGAAGAGAGTTTTTTTTTTTTAAAACGTGTACTATAAAAAAAAATTAGTTTCTCTAAGATCACCATTATATTAAAACAGAAACCCACTTTTCTCTTTACGGCAACCACTGAAAGTTTAGTTTGAAAATCATCGGTGAAGGAAAACTTGCAGTAAAAATATTATAAAAGTATCAAAAGGTATTTTTTCTATTCTTTTTTTTTATTTTTATTAAAATTGTATACTCATATAAATTTTTTAACTCTTAGACTTAATTTTTTGCTATTTATTTAATAATTAATTTTTCACTATTTATTTAATAAAATTTTCCAACAATTAGTATCACAGCCACGTTTATATGAATATAGGGTTTTAATTTTGATGTATACATGAGTGGGTATTGTATTATTTTTTTTTATTTACTTTGATGAATGGTATATTTTGTCATACGATAAATTTTATGTATAATCTTTTAGTGGTTAATTGTATGATTCCCTGAGATTTAAATTTAATCGATATGTTATTTTAATTAAATTAAAAATTTTGTAAACCCATAAAAGTATAAGTTCAATGTAATTTATTTTTATTATTTAATTATTTGGCGAATTTTAAAATTAGAGTTTGTGAAAATACAAAATAGAAGAGAAGAGAGCGTTATAATGGGTAAAGTACCAACTGCCATAATTTGCAAGGTAATAACAGGGCTTGAAAGTCAGCGCCCTATTAAACTAGCATTCAGCCTTCTACCCGAGGAAAAATTAGGACATGAAATTTTTTGATAATAATTAACAATTAATTAACTTATTAACTTTGGCCGGGTCTTCTAGTATATTTAATTACAAACTCAAATAATTAATTAAAATTATAAAGGTATACACGCTCAGGTCCAAATAAAATAGTAGTCTTTTGAAATTTACAATAGGCTCATCTTTATGAATTTTCATAAATGAATGTCTATATGAGCTTAAAAATCTTTTTTAAGCCCAATATTTAATTATAGCAAGGTAATTCAACTTTTAAACTTTTTTGTTTTTTTAAATTTAAAAAGCCCAAAAAACCTAAAAAAATTATATATCTAAAATAATGATTTTTTTATTATATTTTTTACCAAGCCCAAAAACAAAATTTAATTAAACCACAAGAGCTTTTATGAAAATAAACTAAAAGAGACTCAATTCATAATTATCAAAAAATTTCATGTTCTAAATTTTCCCCAGGCAGAAGCATTAATGCTGCTTTAATAGGGCGCTAACTTTCAGCCCTATTATTGCCTTGCAAATTGTGCCAGTAGGTACTTTACCCGCTATAACGCCCTCTTCTCTTTTATTTTGTATTTTCACAAACTCTAATTTGAAGATTTGTCAAATAATTACATAATAAAAATAAATTACATTGAACCTATATCTTTTATGGGTTTACAAAATTTTTAATCTAATTAAAATAAAATATCAATTAAATTTAAATTTCAAAGAACCATATAATTAACGACCAATCATATACAAAATTTATCGTATAACAAAATATACCATTCATCAAAATAAATAAAAAAAATAATGTAATACCCACTCATGCATACATCAAAATTAAAACCCTATACTCATATAAACGTGGCTTTGATACCAATTGTTGAAAAATTTTATCAAATAAATAGCAGAAAATTAAGTTAAGAGAGTTAAAAAATTTATATAAGTATATGGTTTTAATAAAAATAAAAGGAAAGAATAAAAAAAATACCTCTGGATGCTTTTAAAATATTTTTACTGTAAGTTTTCTTTCACCAATAGTTTTCAAACCAAATTTTTAGTAGTTGCTGTAATAGTTTTCAAACAAAATTTTTAGTAGTTGCTGTAAAGAGAAGAGTGAGTTTTTATTTTAATATAATATGATTTTGGAGAAAACTAGTTTTCTTTTAATCGCTACTGGATTTCCATCCTTTTAATTTCTTTTATATCACTTCTATTTTAATAACAATTATAACAGAAGTAGTATTTTAATAACAATCACTTCTATTTTAATAACAATCCTAACAGAAATAGTATTTTAATTAACAATACCTGCCCTGTTATTAAAATACTACTTCTGTTGGCAGCGTTCCTATTCTAGAGGCAAGATTTTAGTCATTTTCTCTCTTTTTATCAGGGAATTTTGATTAACTTTGGATTTCATAATACCTTTCATATTTGCAGTCAAATCAGTTGTTGAGAATGCTATTCTGGCTTTACTCTAAAGGTTTATTTTGTGCAGGTACAACTGATTGAACCGGCTGTAGCTGGTACTCAAAATGTTATGAATTCATGTTTGAAGGCAAAAGTGAGGAGGGTTGTGGTTGTTTCATCTGTTGGTGCTGTTTTTTTTTAACCCAAATTGGCCAAAGAATCAAGCCATGGATGAAGAATGTTGGTCTGACAAGGAATTCTTCGAGGCAAATAAGGTATCTAATTAACAAATTTCATATACTTTAATAACTACAAAAGTATTCATATCAGGACTGACTGATCTCTTTGTAAATTCCAGCAGTATTATTGCCTGGGAAAAACAGTAGCAGAAAGTGAACCTTCGGAGTGTTGGGATATCCAACCCAATACGGAGTACCCTAAGAGAGGAGAACTCGACATTGTGACAGTCTGCCCATCAATAGTTATCGGGCCAATGCTACAACCAACCATAAATGCCGGTTGCTTACTGCTGCTATCAATTATGAAAGGTTTCGTTGTGCATGACATACTGAGTATGCATTTAGTTTTTCGTACTTGAAGCAGTGTTGATTCTCAGCGTTACATGGATTTCATAAGGACTTGACTCTGTGGAAGATAGAGATCGTTCCCTGGTAATGTACGCGGTGTGGCTGATGCACTTTTGCTAGCATGTGAGAAGCCTAAGGCAAAAGGAAGGTATATATGTAGGTCATTTGAAATCACAATGAAGGAATTGACAGACAAGTTGAAGAGCCCGTATCCCAACTACAACTACCCTAAAAGGGAATTCTAAATCCTGAATGTCAGCTATATATATTAAGAACAAGAAACAGAGAGAAAAGCACTTATTCTTCTTGGTTTCGTAATTGAATGCATGTCCTGGCAGTTTCACCAAGGTAGATGAAGATGTAAAGCTGAGTTCAGAGAAACTGCAGAATTTGGGATGGAAATACAGGCCACTAGAAGAGAGCATCCACGATTCTGTCAACAACTATGAACAGCGGCATCCTGTCTAAAGTTTAGCCAACCCTGTTTTGACTGTGCTCCCCATGTCATGTTTCAGGATTGTTGAAGTCAGTCCCAAACCAATGCGATCAGTTTTCTCATTTAAAGTAGTTTCTGATTTATGTATGCATATTAATTTTTAATGTCGAACAAGCAAAATTTAGGATAAAAACTGCATGAAGTCGTACAGTGGTCCAGATTTCTGTGTAATAGAAGGCGGGTTTTCTCTTCGCTTGATCCTTTTTGTAGACGACTCAGCTGCAAATGCAAACCAAAAGCCCGTCACAAATTAAGCGTGCTTCGATATAAGAATTTATTGTATGTAACCTGCCTGAAGATAGGGAGAACATAAAAGGGGTCTGCTTATTCAGTGTGTATTCTGCCTATCTTGCCCTTCTTTTAATTTTTTTATAATCTTTTTAAGAATGACGTTACAATTGTTTGAGCTGACTGGTCTTGGTTCTTTTAGCACATGTATCATTTATATTGTGGGTTAGTTTGACTACAAAACCTAACCCAGAATAAGTTATGGAACGTACAATGAATAATAAATAAAAAACGAAATTTCTATGAAGGAAGGAACGACAGCATAAGCAGCTCGTGCGCATTGGCAATATGACTTTTTTTCATCTATTTATTTATTGCGTAACTGAGCATCTTGAATATACTGTACTGCAAAAACTGAGAATCAAGCAGAGAAGGAAGATGGCGCAGAAGGAAAGAGTCTGCGTCACAGGAGCAAGAGGATATGTAGCTTCATGGCTGGTGAAGAATCTGCTTTTGAAAGGTTACATGGTTCATGGAACTGTTAGAGACCCATGTAAGCTTCTGCTTTCTTCATTCATCAAAACTCCTAGCTTTTTAATCAAAATACTGGGATTTTAGTTGTTTACTCTAATCTTCAGGCGATGAAAAGAATGCCCATTTGAAGAAATTGGAAAATGCTTCAGAGAATTTGCAGCTTTTCAAGACAGATTTGTTGGACTTTGAAGGTCTTTGTGCTGCCATAGCTGGTTGCACTGGGGTTTTCCATGTTGCCTGCCCTGTCACAGCTGGCAGCGTTCCTAATCCTCAGGCACAATATTATTCATTTTCTCCTTTTTCTTTCTAGGGAATTTTTATAAACTTTGACTTTTAATAATACTCTTGATATTCACCGTAAAATATGTGTTTCTGTGATTATTGATTTTATGATTATTGATGGTAGTAATTAGATAGATTGAAGAAGTTTTCCTAATGCTATTCTTGATTTAGTCTAACAAAGTTTAGTTTCTGCAGGTACAACTGATTGAGCCAGCTGTGGTTGGTACAAAAAATGTTTTGAGTTCATGTTTGAAGGCCAAAGTGAAGAGGGTTGTGGTTGTGTCATCTGCTAGTGCTGTTATGATGAATCCGAATTGGCCAAAGAATCAGGCCATGGATGAAGAATGTTGGTCTGACAAAGAATTCTGCAAGGCGATTAAGGTATCTAGTTAACAAACTTGCATATACTTTTATAATCACTAAAGTATTCATTTTATGAACTAACTAATTTTAATTTTTTTTTCTAATTTCAGAACTACTATTGTCTGGCCAAAACAATAGCAGAAAGTGAAGCTTTGGAGTATGCTAATAATAGTGAACTTGATATCGTCACAGTTTGCCCCTCCTTTGTTATCGGACCCATGCTACAACCATCAATAAATGCCACTAGCTCACTGCTCATATCATTTATGAAAGGTTTCATTGCACATCACATGCTTGTTTATGGCACGCTTAATATGCATTTTGTTTTTCTTCATTACAGTTCAGTGTTGATTCTCAAAGTTGACATGAATGTCAGAAGGACTTGAGTTGGTGGAAAATAAAGCTCGTCCGCTGGTAGATATTCGTGATGTGGCTGATGCACTTTTGCTGGTATATGAGAAGCCTGAAGCAAAAGGAAGGTATATATGTAGTTCATTTGAAATCGGACCGAAGGAATTCATAGACAAATTGAAGAGCATGTATCCCTACTACAATTATCCAAAAAGGTAACTCTAAATCCTATTTGTCACCAGGGTATATCAAGAACAAGAAAAAGGGAGAAATTTGGAGCCACTGATCCTTCTTGTTTTTGTGATTTAATGCATGTCATGACAGTTTCACTATGGGGGACAAGGAAGTAAAGCTGAGTTCAAAGAAATTGCAGCATTTGGGATGGAAGTACAGGGCACTAGAAGAGAGCATTCATGATTTTGTCAAAAATTATGAAGATCGTGGCATCCTGCATAAACCATAGCTTTTCCATCTTCCTCCTAGAAAGATCTTGCAGTTGGAAATGGATTGTCAGTGTTAATGTCTCCCATAAGTAAAATGTTGAAATCAATCTCCGTTGGGGTACTGTAATGGCTGAAATTATACAATTTCTCCGTGTTCTTTATATCAAAACAGGGTCAAAGCTGAAACATTCTTGTTGCAATAGAAGAAACTGTCTTATAAATTGTTCTTTTTCTATCAACATACACATTATTCAAGTGGTTCTTAAAATTTGTCCGCCTGGAAATTTTTATCTCTTCAATGTTGTTCTAGAAGCAGACGGACATTATATTAAAGTGAGAGTTTGGACCAGCTCCAATATCCCTATGCAATCTAGATTCTGTACCAACAATTTGGTGACTTGATTTTTGAGATCATATAAAATAATGATAATGTCAATGTCTCCAACTAGGCATAAGGTTGTTTGATTTTCCAGAAATAATAATCAGATTTCATTTTCTTGACACCTCCATCTTCCAACAATTGTTTAACCATTTTGCAAAAGAAAACAAACAGAAAATTTTCAGAATTTGATTATAAATAAAAGCATAGCAAACGATGTCTGCAGCCTGAAACCTTGTCTTTTTTGTATCATAGGAGTATAATTCTGAGATTGCTCGTGCAAACTAGTAACTGTACGAGAAAAGAGAGATCGCCTGACAAATGTGAGATCAACAAAAAGTTTGTGTAACTTGCATCCTGTGTGAAATTTCTGCTTTCACAAGGCTGTGTGGTTCATGGAACTGTTAGAGACCCCTGTAATTTTCTGTTCTTCCTCACAAGCTGCTCTTCATTTTCTTAGTCTGTTCGCTTCTGAAAATATATATTTTCCCTTGCATATGTGTTTCTTTCCATTTTGCAGGTGACAAAAAGAATGAACATCTAAAGAAATCGGATAATGCTTCAGAAAATCTGCAACTCTTCAGGGCAGACTTGCAAGATTATGAAAGCCTTTGCGCTCCGATTGAAGGGTGTACAGGCGTTTTCCACGCTGTCTGCCCAGTTCTTTCTTAAGACCATGAAATTAATGATCCAGAGGCAAGACTATTAATTCAATTCTCGATTTGTGTTTCTATTTGAGCAAATTTCACTAACAAGAAAAAAAACATAGTGTCATAACATATTGTCGGCAGAATTAATCCAACCAGATGTTACCGGCACAAGGAACGTTCTAAATGCTTGTGGAAGGCCAAAGTGAAAAACGTATGGTCGTTTCATCTATAGATGCTGTCGTACTGAACCCAAATTGGACAAAAGGTAAGGCCATGGATGAGAAATGTTGGACACCACATTTGCTCCTTTCGTTTCTACATTTGGACAACAAAAATGCAATCATAGAGCATATCAGAGTAAGCATCAATAATCTGTTGAAAACTTTGGTCCTCAACTGCCTACAATGAGTAGTAATAATGATTACAGTTGGGCTAAATTGCCATATGTTTTCTGTATGTTTCCAATGAATTCCTTAATTATTCCCATGCTAATCATGTCATTCATGTCAATACTTTATTTGTACTGAATTTGCTTCTGTGAAAATCAGAAGGATCTGAATCAGCAGACAATGGCATACATGCACTTGTTGATGCTCCTGATGCAGTTGAAGCAATCTTGCTGCTGTATGAGAACAGAGAGGCTGAAGGGAGATACATATGTTCATTACATGAGGTTGGAACACAGGATTTGGCGCAAAAGCTTAAGAGTTTTTATCCTAATTACAATTACCCCAAAAGGTAAACGAAGTTATATGGAAAGTAGAAATGAACTAAATGTACCAACTATTCATATGCCACCAAATTATGAAGACAGTAGAATGACCAACCGGGGTCCTTTAATCAATAATTCTATATCCCTAGCTGGCAAAGATTTTCTTGCTGTTATTCAATGAAAATATGAAACTAACAAAATGTATTGTTTTCAGCATGTTCATTATCAGGTGTAAATTCATTAGCTAGTACTATCTGGGCAAAAGAAGGTTGTGTAGCCATAAATTTCGTTGATTTTATACGAAATTTACATTTTACAAAGTGCAGACGTCTGTACCTGGAAATTTCTTGTCTTGTGTATATATTTTCAGTTTTAATGAGGTAGACACAACGGTGAAGCTGAACAACAAGGAGAAATTGCAGAAATTAGGACGGTAAGTATAGTACATTGGAGGAGACATTAGTTGATGCGGTTAAGAACTACGAAGAAACTGAAGCCTTGGTAAAAAATTGATCTACTTTTACGCTTTCCTTGGAGCAAAGCAAAGCTCTCAAGCCAAATTTGCTGTTGAATAACATAATTGAAATTTCCTGTTGCCTGCTTGTTTTACACTTTTAACTTTTTCCTCCTGTTGTAGATTTCCTGTCATCAAAATAACAATGGTGCACAGGAGCTGCAATTCTGTAACAGAAAATACTTTCTCTGTGTGTTTTGGTTACAAAGAAAATGCAAGCTCCGATGTTAAGGGCTGCGGTTTTGTGGGATTAAAAGATGTTTTCCGACAGAAAATCTTTTTTTAAAAAAACCATAACGAAAGAGACAGAAACATCCTCTGTATTTTTCGAAGTAGTTGTAAAATTTCTTGTGTCTTTGCAAATCAATTGTCTTCTTCCTTGCACTTGAAATCCAATGTGTTGTGGTCCCTTAGGAGTTAAGTTAGGATGCTGTTGTACAAAAATGGTGGCCCGCAAACAGGTGTAAAAATTATCTGGTTGAGCGCAAATCAAAGGCTGATTTAACCTATTCAACGTTAGTAAATCACTCATCCTCAGAAATTTGGACGTTCGCAGAAGAGAAGAGCTGTAATTTAATTTGAACCTAAAACTTGTCAACAAGAGATGGGTGATATGATATTTGAAATCTAATAGGATGATTTTTTTGAGCTTAGAATGGGACAGAGCATATGTGATAAATTCTCCGGAAATTGGAAATGATAGTACCTACCAGTTTAATGAATGATGGATTTTTCACAGCCACGCCAGCCAGCCAGCCAGCCAGCCAGCCAGCCAGCCAGCCAGCCAGCCAGCAATGCATCATATTACATATATATTATGAGGGTCCCGTTCTTGACTTTATCCGTTCATCTGTAAATACTGGCAAATACTAGATACCCATTACATAAAAATAGTAATTAAAAAAGCAAACGTTAATTGAAGACTCATAACATCCAAGTCCTTATGTTCTTATATTTTCAAAGAAAGATTGTAAAAATAAATTTTTATGTGCCAAAATTTTTTCATGCTATTTAATTTTGATTGAAAAAGATTATGAAAATTATAAAAAAAAAACAGAAAATTATATTGAAAGATTTTCAAGTTTCAGACTTTTTTAAAATTAGAACTTAACTTTTTAGGCTTTTGTAAAGAATTTTCTCTTACCTAATAGACTTATCATAAAATTACCACACCTAAGTTAATATCAAAGAATAATTCAATGATGAATAGAATCCAGGACCTATTTGATATAAATGAATAAATTAGAGTCTTAAAAAATTTAAGGGACTTGGACGTTATTATTCCACTGATTTACCATGCTTCTAACTAAGGTTGCAGTTGAAAGAGAAGATGAAGAAGTGAAAGGCCAGTGTTGTTGTTTGTTGGGTTTACTATAAACGGAAAAAAAAAACAAAAGAAAGGAAAATAGCACTACTGCGCGTCGTTTTGCTGTACGACTACGAGAATTATAATTTGACAGGTAGCTGGTAACCAAGTACGTCGAAGACATGTGCCGCGTGTTTGTTCAGTGTTTTGTTCTCTTTCATTTCAACAATTTCTTAAGGGAAAATGACATATTTCCTTCGTAATGCCTTAACAGGTAAATATTTTTAATATTTAAAAAAAGATAAATAATTTTATAATATTTAAATAAATAAGTGAATATTTTAAATTTTTATTTTTATTAGTTGATCAATTAGTTTATTATTATTTATATTCTTCATCTTTTATATAATAATAGTATAATATGTATTTTATTTAATTATAATACTTTATTTCTTATTTTAATATTTTTTATAATATAATTTTTTTAAATATAATAATTTAATCTATATTTAATATTTTTTTCACAATATACTCAAAAGTAAATATATTTTTAATTTGATATTTTAATTAAAAATTTGAAAAATAAAATATTATTAAAAAATTTAAATAATGAGTTAAATTAAATTTATGTTAAAATATTTTAAATTTATGTTAAAATATTTATATCATTTTTTTCTTTTTTTTGTAATAAATTTGATATTTAATTGTTAAAATATATTTTAATATTTTATTCTTATATTAATATTTTCATTTAAAAGATTATATTAAATTTATTATATTTTCTTGAGAAAAATTATAAAAATATAAATAAATAAGTAAAATAAAATATTTAGTATTATTTGTTAATAAAATTAGTAATTAAATATATTTTATATTCTTATTAACCAATATAATTTAATTTTAATTAAAAAATAGAAAAAAAGAAAATTTTTGATTATTTTTATTTGTAATATATATAACATGTATTTATTATTTATATTTTTATTTTTATTTTTTTAAAAAATATAATAAATTTAAAATAATTTTTATTCTTATAATAATATTTTATTTAAAAGATTATATTAAATTTTTTATATTTTCTTGAGAAAAATTATGAAAATATAAATAAAAAAAAATTAGTATAATTTGTTAATAGAATTAGTAATTAGATATATTTTATATTCTTATTAGTCAATATAATTTAATTTTAATTAAAAACTATAAAAAGAAGAAAATTTTTGATTATTTTTATTTGTAATATATATATAACATATATTTATTGTTTATTTATTATTTATATTTTTATATATTTTTAAAAAATATAATGAATTTAACATAATTTTTTAAATAAATATGTTACATGTAAAAATAAAATGTTAAAAAATATTTTAATTAAATTTTTTAATGATTAAATATTTATTATTATAAAAATAAAAGTAAATGATTAGAAATATTTTAGCATATGAGTATGATTTATCTCATTATTTGAATTTTTTTAATAATTATATTTTTAAAATTTTTTTATTAAGATAACAAATTAAAAAATTTATTTATTCTTAAATATATTGTGAAAAATATTAAAAATATATAAAAATAAAATAAAAATATAAACAATAAATACATGTTATATATATATATTACAAATAAAAATAATAAAAAATTTTCTTCTTTTTTTAATTAAAATTAAATTATATTGGTTAATAAGAATATAAAATATATTTAATTATTAATTTTATTAACAAATGATACTAAATTTTTTCTTTTTTTATTTTTTTATTTATATTTTCATCATTTTCTCAAAAAAATATAATAAATTTAATATAATCTTTTAAATAAAAAAAATAGTAATATAAGAATAAAATGTTAAAATTATTTTAAAATCCTTTTAAAAATTAAATATCAAATTTATTACAGAAAAAAAGGATATAAATATTTTAACATGAGTTTAAAATACTTTAATATGAATTTAATTTAACTCATTATTTAAATTTGTTTAATAATATTTTATTTTCTAAATTTTTTATTGAAATAACAAATTAAAAATATATTTACTCTTGAGTATATTATTAAAAAATATTAAATATGAATTAAATTATTATATTTAAAAGAATTGTATTGTAAAAAATATTATTAAAATAGAGAATAAAATATTATAATTAAATAAAAAAATATATATTATATTATTATTATTATATAAAAAATGAGAGAAATAAATGATAATAAACTAATTTAATATCTAATAAAAATAAAAATTTAAAGTATTTATATATTTATCCAAACATAAGAAGAGTTTCTATTTTTTTTTTCAATCATTATAAATATTTGTTTATTAAACTGAACATTAAGAGTAACATGTCATTTTTCCTTTCTTTAATCTTTATCCCCCTGTAAAAAATATTTAATAAATAAAAGAAAATTAGGGTTTCAACTTTGGATTAGATAGAGTTACAGGAGAGTACAGAGAGAGTTAGAAAGAACAGAAAGATGGGTCCCAGTATCCACACATTCCCAAGCTGTCTCTGAGAATTCTCCAGCGTATTTTATTTATTTATTTTTATTTAGTCTTTTAAATAATTTTGTTTCGCTTTGTCTCTGCCCTTCAGTGTGAATCATGACTCTTCTTCTTCCTCCTCCCTGCCCCCAATCATCATCAACAACAACAACTGGAATAAATTCAATGAAAAAAATAAAACGAAACCCATTTTATCTCTTGTTAAATAGTCCTATTACTGCTGTATAAAAGTAATTATATGTTTATATACTGTCATTAGTTAGTATCAAAATCTGAAAAAAGGAAAAAAACCTCTGCGTCTAAGATTCTTTTTACGACT
This sequence comes from Azadirachta indica, assembly GCA_022749755.1. NCBI lineage: Eukaryota > Viridiplantae > Streptophyta > Magnoliopsida > Sapindales > Meliaceae > Azadirachta > Azadirachta indica. The sequence continues at coordinate 2,289,513 of CM040449.1, forward strand.
TCTCTGTGACCAACTTTTACCATACAAACCTATGCCCACCACCGACTCTTGTTGGCCCATCTAGGGTTTTTCTTTCTTCTTCTTCTTATTATTATGATTCTTAGGTTTATTGGGTCGATCTATTTTCTTTTCTCTTTTCATACCAAAATTAGCTACTTCTTTGATTCCCTTTCAATTCCTATGGATTCTCAGTATATTTCTTCTTCCATTTCCAGGGTTTATCTAGGGTTTTTCTTTTAACATGTGGTATTTTGTCTATTGGGTTTACTTTAGTATCACTTGATTCTATCCAATTTCATTGATCTTCTCTATCTCTAGAAGATTCTTTGGGGAAATTCCACTTGGGTTCTGTTTGTTCATTTATAGTAATATTTCAATCAACTTTTATTTTTCTTCATTCCTGATGGCTTATCAGCCGATTCCGGGTCCTGGCTCGGGATCGAGTTCCAGTTCAGGATTTTACATGAATTCTCCTTTTGGAGATACCACTTACACCAAAGTCTTTGTTGGAGGACTTGCTTGGGAAACTCAAAGTGAAACCATGCGACGATATTTTGAGCAATTCGGTGAGATTCTTGAAGCTGTCGTTATCACTGATAAGAATACTGGGCGATCCAAAGGCTATGGCTTTGTGAGTAGTTATTGATTTCCTGTTTTCGATTAATTTTATATAATATATACTACCTTTTCTGGCTTATTGGAGGACGTTTTGATTCTGAATGCTATCTAATGTTGTTCTTTGCTAGCTTTATCTGAATTTAAATTCCTTAGTGGCTTTAATGTTGTTTTGTATAATCTATGGAATGATCAAAAAGTTCAAATATCAGTTTAGTGCTTTGAATATACTTGCTATCTATGTTACTGTGAATTGATTGCTATTGTCCATGCTTATTAGCTAATCGTGGGGTGATTTTTGTGGTCATAGAATGACTTGGTTTTTCTTTTTCTCCTTGTATGGAGGGTGTAGGTGACTTTTCGGGAACCGGAGGCTGCTAGGAGAGCATGTGCTGATCCAACTCCAATCATTGATGGCAGGCGGGCAAATTGCAATTTGGCTTCACTTGGGCGACCTCGACCACCGGTGCTCTATGGTATCATTTCTTAGTTTATATGGACAAAAGATTTTTTTCACTTGGCAATTCAATTATCTACTCTTATCATGGCCTTTGTTTCTGGTACTTGTAGGACGTCTGAGACCAGCTACCCTGTTTGGTGGCAGTACGCAAGCTACCCGGCCATACATTGGAAGTTTTGGCTACCAGCAACCTCTTCCTTACAGCTACCAACAGGGAATGATGTATCCTTCTTATGGGTAAGTGGTAAATTTGCAGCAATGGTTGAAATATTTTAACTTCTAAAAGTCCTGAACGAAATCACTTAGGCTTCCAGTTCCTGCTCTGTTTTCCTCTATTTTATTGTTCCTTCGCTGTGGCTGATGGATTGACAGATTTCAGAGGAGCTTCATGCCTTGCATGTGGCTTACTTAGTGACTCTTCAGTAGGCCTAGTTGTTGGCCATACACTGCATGTTGATAAACCAATACATAATTGCATACATTCACCGTTATATCGTTTAGGTGAGAGCTTTAGGGTGAAGGGTGAATATATAGCAATAGCCCTCTGTTGTTCGCTTATGATTATCTTCTTTCCTTATGTTGGATTGACCATGGAGAGCTTGGTAGTTGCTCAAGGAATAATTAATCATTTCCCTAGATTTCAAGGTTGGTATGGTCTAAAATATAGAGACATGACATGGTGTGATTGGTAATTGCAGGAATGAAAACGGGTAGTTGCAGATGATGATATGTGACCAAGTTCAATGTTTATTATACAGGCAAGAATTATGTTCATTGTTTGATAAGAAACATAAAAGAACCTTAAAATTCTTGGTTTCGGTTGTTGGGCCTATCTTTTACAGATTTATCTTGGGCATTGCTAGGGATGGTTTCTTGATAGGATAGAGTATGTTAGCCAGTAGTGCACTAGGAAGTTAGGATGATTACTTCGATGCAGGATTATGTCTCAAGGCTTCAATCTCAAGTTACCCCAAAAATTTGGTTATCATTTACTTTCCCTGTCTTAAAAATAGTTATCTTAACTACGCAGGTATGCAGCGTACGGGCCTGAATATGTGTACCCACAGGTAAATACCACTGCAAATTAGCTGGAGCATTCAAAATTTACTTATTGTCACATTTTAATGTAATTAGCAATATTGATCACTTCTATTTGTGCCATGTGCTTATCATATTGGTAGGGTGTTTACAACCCATACATGGGTCACCAGTACCTTCAGATATATGGAGTACCCGGGGCAGTCAACCCAGCTGTCTATCCTTATGGACAATTGGGTCAAACAATTCCTGGTGGCCATGGTTATACAGCAGTGCAGGGATATGGAATGCCTGGTCATCAGATTGTGCAGTTCAGCGGGCCAAATGTAAATGCAATCACAACTTCACCTATGCCCACAGTTCAAGCACCATATCCCCCAGGTAAACTTTTCTGTCTCAGACTCTATTCATTAAAAATATTATCTTTGTTTTTATGTTTTACCCTAATGAAGAAGAAAATTACTGGAAATACTCATTTATAAAATTCATTGGCCTAATCAGGTATAGCTGCACCTGTTCCAGCACAACCTCAATTTTTAGTTCCTGCTCCTTCTCAGTTTATGCAAGGTAGCGGTTCTGACCAAACAACTGGGTGAGGGGTTGACCAAGGTGAGCGGCATTTACACATTTTGCTGTAACAGTACTTAATGCTGTCACTCCCGTCTTGCTGCCAATATTAAATTATTGTTGGAGATTGTTGTTTGTTTGTTTGCAGGTATCCTTAGATTGCAGCAGGACTAAGAGCAGTGGGACTGCTACTTGAGTGGCGGGCTTCAGATCTAGCCTTGCAAATTAATTTTCTTGCATTCTAGAGGTAAAGTGTATTTATTTATTTATTTTTTGTTATTTTGGTTATCTGTCTATCTTTTACTGTTGTGAAATCCCAAATGACCTTGATGTTATGTCGTGCAGGTCATACATAGTCATTCTCACCATAGAAGTCAGAATGTCTGAGTCGCTCCATACGGGTGGAGAAGGTTGTGTATCTAAGAACTTCATATGTTGCTGGTGCTTGGGATGAGCCTAGCAGTGGCACACAGTCATGCATTTGATGGATGCTGGAATTGTGGAATTTTAGCAACCATGTAGGAATAAAATGGAAAAAAAAAATATACATACATATATATATATATATATATATATAAAGTTGAAAACATGTTAGAATCAACATATGATTCTTTAAATTTTAGTCTCTAGTCCCGGCATTTGGGGTTGCTGTATAGAAGAACTAGGTGTTCTCTGATGTCCTGCATATCAGTATTTATATGTCATTTGAACTTCTGTGCATATTAGTCTTTTTCTAGGGCTTTTCATTTTCTTTAAAAAAAAATTAATTTTAGTTTTAATTTTATTGGACGCATCAACTTTTGTGTAATCTCCATCATCTGACAGCCCGTCCTCAAAACATGAGGAAAGCTTCAGGTTTATTTAAATTCAAAAAAAAAAAAAAGAAAAAATTCTGTGTGTAATTGTTCTCTCTATTATTGTGAACTCGCCTTAGCATTGGACGGTTTAACACATTCTGAAATTGCAGAGCCATAGGCAGTTCAATTTAGCACCCAAATTTTTTTCTTTAAAAAATACAAAAGTGAAAAAAGAAAATGAATTTCTTAAAGAAAATGTAATTTATCTATTTTGATTTCAGTAATAATATGAGTTATATTTGTTAATCTTATTAATTTATTATTAATAGGGTATTATCAGTTTGCTTCCTTGAGCTATTTCATTTTATGAATAATATGCTCGAGGTTGAAAAACAGGCAATGTCTTCCTCCCTCAGATGGCACTCTATTAGTGTGTTTAACGAATTTAATGGCAATTATAGAAATAACCTTTTAGCACTAGCAAAACATTTGACAGTAGCAGCATAATTTGAAATGTATAATTGTATGAACAGCGAGAAGGGGTGTGCATAGGAAGAAAGTACAATGACATAAACAAAATGACTTAAACCATCTATGAGCTTGACAAGATCTGGTGAAAATTCAAATAGATCGTTGGAGAAGGTCAGTTTACCTTCAACGATCAAGAATAGAACAAAAGGTTCACTATAAAACTAACGTATGGCCATAAAGCTTTAACACATATCCTCGTCCCTTGTATCACCATTTAAATTGTAAAACTTGCAAAGAAAAATCATGTCATCTTCCTCAAATGCAGGGAGCAACATCAATGTAGGTGTGATTCGCATGTGTAATGGGTAATGAATGTGTGGAGAAAAGGCAATAATCAAAAGTGTCTGAAAGTAGTAAAAATCCCAATAAGATATATTTTGTTTGCCAAACCAGGAAGTGCTCTTTCTTTGAGTGGTGGAGACCAAGTGAAGATGAATACATGCAAAGCAATGCACAAAGCTACCATGATGATAACTTAGAAAGGTTGGTGGAAAATTTAAAACAAATTTCTAGAGAATTGATGCAAAGTACACGCAACATGCAAATGTATGGAAATGGGCAAAATGAAATAAAAATGGTTATGTTAATGAATGTTTTATTTTTCTTTACCTCAATATGTAATCTTATAGTAGCTACAATAGTTAGGAAATAAAGGATGTTAACATGAAATGCTTAATGATTTTATGTATGCTGATTCTATTTGTGCACTTAATAATGCTGATGCTGATGCTCTTAATCATGAATCACGGGCTACTTTTAATGTAGAGTAACCAAAGTGGAATGGTTCTAAAGCTTGTAATGCTTACAATAACAATAACACACATCTTAGCAACAAACACTTTAAAATGAAGGTCAAATACAACACTTCAAACTTCACAATAATATCAAATTTAACATTTCACAAGTCTCCAATCCAGAAATTTCAAATCCAACACCCCTAATTGATTCCATCAACCTCAAACTCAAGCATCAAAATATGCCAATAGTTAGATTAATATCAATTCACCAAAGTAAAAGGAAAACAAATACAAACTTAGAAATTGATAAGAGCATCATAAGACTTTGAACTCAACACTTCACAATTCAAACAAATTCAACATCTCACATCAACACTTCACTCGGCCAACTTCTAAACCAATATTCCTTGCACGTGTTATTTCGTAAACTTGAAATTCAACACTTCTAAATTAACGTACCAATAGCTAAAATAATACCATAACAATATTTAAAGTAAAACAATTCCAAACTCATTAATAAATAAGAGCATCATATCAGAAAGTATTAAATTTCATATGTAAAGTCAGTTAACTTGTTTTCAAAAATATAATCTTCCATAGTTAACTTGATAAAAAAATCTACATCTTATCAATTGCAAATATACTGCAAAAAGTCAATCAACACAGTGATTACCATCTCGATTAACCTTTTGCAATTTTTACAGATCTTGAACGAATTGAAGAAACCAAAATTGAACGCTAATAGCAACATCTGTCAAACCATTAACCTGTACATGCATCGATCTTGCCTTCACTATGCAATATCATTACCCACATCATCAAAATTTGGCCAAAAAGTTGAAACTTTCATAAAACTAGGTTTAAATTCACTTTTGCTATGTTTGTTGAGTAACTTTTCCTGCAAAATAAGTGCTTATTGGAATTAACACAATAACTAAAACTAAATCTACATATGATGCATTATTGAAATTTTTTACCTAAACCAAATTGTGAGCCACCAGCAGCATGTTCAATCCCTCCATGATCCTGTAACATGACACGCAAGTGTTAAATAAAACCATTTTATCAAAATTCCATGAAGATGCCTTACAATGCTAAAACAAAGACCTAGAAAAACCTTATTCCTATACTTGAATGCCTTTTTTTCCCTTTACAGAACTTGAAGCTGATGTTGATTGACAAGTTCTTCGATTATGCCCTAGCTGTTTACACTCACCACATCTAACTGCTACACTTCTCTTGGTACAAGTAGCAGATTCACCAACCTCTCTTATTCTCCTTAGTTTTGGTCTACCAGCCTTTTTTTGCACCAATGGTGGATGCGACTCTTCTATGTTGTTAATATTAAGCCGCAAAGGCTCATCTAGAATGGGTGTTAGTCGCTGAGCTTATGTCCTTAAAAAATACTCTTGGGTCAAAAAATAGTGGACATAATCAGCTGCTGGTATCCTCATATAGTTCAAGACCTTCATAGCATGTTTGTAAGGATACCTCAAGAGTTGTCAAGAACCGCACTCACAAATTTTATTGTTAAGATTAACAACATAATAAGCTGAGCCTTCTAGTACTTCAAATATTGGTAAAGGGCCATCAAAGATATTTACGAACCTGCTGTTCTTGTCTACCTCATCCGTTTTTTTTAGTACTGATGGAGCAACTAGTAAAGGCCACAAAACAGCTTTTTGGAACCTTTTCTTCATCTTTTTCATCACCTTCCTTCGAATTTCTTCAATCATAGTCAAAACGGGCATCTTTCTATGCTTGTTTATCCAACCATTGAATGATTCAATAGTGTTGTTTGTGCTGTGATGACACTTAATACTAGGGTCAAATGCATATCTTGACCATTGCAAAGCACCAATCTTTTGCAGCCAATCATATGAACATCTTTGTTGTGAATCTCAACTCATGCATTGCATTATTAAAGTCCCTCACATTTGTGCTATTTGTTGCCCTCCAGAACATCTTCAGTAGTATACCTGACCACTTCTGCTTGAAATTGGCATATATATGCCATGCACAAAACTTATTTGTTGCCAATAGAAAATGTTCCACTAACCTTTCTAGCATACCTTTCCGCTTATCACACATAAAGCATAATCCTATTTCATTTGCCCCACCAATTTGGTCATACAAGTTATGTAGAAACTACCCCAACTATTATTGTTCTCTCATTCACATACTCCAAATGCCACAGGATAAATTCCAACATTTGCATCCATCCCTATTATTGTCAACAATACCCCACCATAAGGGCCCTTCAAGTGAGTGCCATCTAGCCCAATAAAAGGCCTGCAACCAGCCAAGAATCCAACCCTCTGAGCCTCAAAACAGATGAAGATCCTCTTGAAGTGAAGTGTTCTTTTTAGAGGACACCTAGTGGACTCAATTGTAGCTGCTGAACCAGGGTTGCTTCTCATCAATATGTTGCCATAATTGTGCAATTTGGTATAGAAGGCTATATGATCCTTTCCAACATTACTTAGTGCTTTCTGTTTTGCTCTGTAAAGCTTCAGGTCAGAACATTCAACCCCATATTTCCTCCTTAACTTATCCATTACAATACTAATAGGGATGTCAGGTACTACCTAAGCACTGTTTTGAATTTGTCAGCAATCTAAGTTAAAGTTGCCTCTTTAACCTTTGTCTGTCTCTCACATGTATGTTCATCCTTTAATGATTTTATCTTATGGGTTAACCCATCAAAAGTTGGAGAGGCATGAATTCTCCAAGGACAACCTTCTGCAGCACATATAGCTATGACTTTGGACTTTTCATTTTTTAGCCTCTTTAAACTAAAACCTTGCTCGATTGCATACTCTTTCAATATTGATATGAACTGATTGACATTATTAAATAACTGCCATTTGCATAGCAATGTATTACTATTAGAACCATGTGGCCTAATTCCTCCTCTAATGTAGTTCCAATATCTGCTGGAAGCATCATCATCAGATTCTGAAGATGCTATTCTTTAAATGCTCCCAATGTGGTCACCAGCTATTAAATAAATAAAACAGTAAACAGATTGACATGATGTAACATTTGTAAGAAAAGTTTTTGTTTGCATCATAGAATTTCGCTTGTTAATGTTTGTTCTCTATCTTTAAGTGAGGTGGTTTTTGCCACAATATTTTAATGTAATTGTTTATGCTTTATGAAATGAATTCATGACAATCTAATTGCAAAAGTTTTTCTCCAGTGAAAACGTAGAATATGAAACCCAAATAATTTTTTTTCCAAGAGAAAATAATTGCATATTTCTATTATTTTATGCTCTGTTTTCTATAGAAAAAAAATTGTTATTTTTGGGCTATAATATACAGAAAACAACTTTAGAAGAACAACAATTAGATCAACATAATTGTTAAAGTTTCTGATGAGGCTATTTTTGTGCATAAGACAACAACAAAGTTGTTGCATTTTTGTGGATATTTAGTGTCTGAAACAACTGCAAAACAGCAGCAAAATTGCTGCAGTTTCTGAGCTATTTTAGTACACAAGCAGCACCAAAACAACAGCAAAATTGCTACAGTTTCTGGGCTGTTTTAGCTCACAAACAGCACCAAAGTAGTAGCAAAATTGCTGCAGTTTCTCGGCTGATTTAGTACACAAACAATAGCAAAATAGCAGCAAAATTGCTGAAGTTTTTGGGCTATTTTAGCGCACAAACAGCACAAAAACAGTAGCAAAATTGTTGCAGTTTCTGCCTTATTTTAGTGCACAAACAGCACAAATAGTTCAATTATTAGTTAAATTTACTCACATCAACAACACTCACTCAAAATAAATAAATAAATATATATATTTATCACGACATGAGCTCAATATATATTATACAGTCAAAATTCTTAATATTATTTTCATGAAATTTTGATGTATGTTGTGTGTGTGTGTGTGTCAACAATAAATACGCATATCAAATAAGCACATGCACTTATGTTAATTGCCCAGACAAGAAGAAAACAAAGAACTAATGTAGCTAGCTAGCTAGAGAGAGATAAATATACATATCGATCAAAAACTAGACGCAGAAACAGAACCAAATTAAGATGGAAATTTCATAGGAGTAAAAAGAAAGATTAATTAAAAGAAAAAGTATATAATTGATTAAAGAGATGATGCAATGAACGAAAGAATATAATAGAGAGAACACAAACATCAGTCAATAGAAAAAAGAAAACAAACACTCACTACCATGAACCATCTTTACTACCCCATGCACAATAGTACATTACAAAATTGAACCACACCCAACAAAATACATAGTGATACCATATACACAGCCATAAATCAATAGCATATCACTATTTGCCAACAAAAATCGACCTAAATAACACATAATCATCAAGAAATCAAGAAAGATTGAAGTATTCAACATAAAAAACCCACTTAAAAAATACATACAGAGCACTCAATCAAATAGATCTCATCATTTGACTACCCATTGATTAACCAGAAACAAACTTTAACTAACACATGCACATCAAGAAATAGCAAAAAATTAAACCACAACATACATTTCTACAACATTGATTAACAATTGCAATTACCAACTCAAAGAAAATACAAAAAAAAATTGGTTTATAAGGTAGGCTTTAAACATTTACTTAATTACAAAGAACAATTTACTCAAAATCCTTAACAGGAACCAACAACTCTTCACTTCTTTATCCCCACGTACCCAGCACTGTATAGATTTCGCGCCAAATTCAGACGATAAAATCCCGCGCTTCATCGATCTAGCTATAACACCTCTCCTTATCTATTTTGATAGATAGATTTGACAGATTTTCAGCTCCATTTCCATTCTTCTCTCTTGGTCTAAGATTAAACCAACTCAAATGTGAAAATGGCATCTATTTGTGTCTTGTGAAAGCTTTACACATAACACAAGGTCTGATGCCTTATCATGGATTCTGATTTTAAACCTTTTTATTGTCATTTTACATTTCTGCCCTTATGTCTGTTAAACACACTAACAGAATGCCAATTAAGAGGAGAGGACATTGCCTATTTTCCAATCTCAAGTATATTATTGATAAAATGAGATACTTCAAGGGAGCAAACTGATAATACCCCGTTGTTAATATAGCATATAATGGACCTGATTATGATACATTTTGTAACATCACAAAATTTTTAGAGCAATGTAAAATTAAAATTTTTTTTTGGTTATCTTACAATAAGATATAGGGTTGGCAATGGGGAGTGGTGGGAATAGGAGGCATTTTGCGTTTTCCATCTCGTATTAGTTTTAATTTTAATTTTTATATTTCTTTTTTTTTAATAAAATTTAATGAAGTAGGAATGAAAAAATTTTCGTATAAAAAATAATTTTTTTTTTTTTACTTATTTTTTTTATTTTTATATTTTATTTATATTAAATATTAAATAAAAAATATTATTCATATATTATATATTATTTTTATATAATAAGTGTATTAAAAATATAATTTTGACTAGAATTATAAATTTTTTTTTTAATTAAATATTATTGATATATATTTTTTATTTTAAAAATAATATATTTAATAATATATTTTTTTATATAAATGGGGAATTGAGTGGGGAGTATTAAACAATTTCTTACTCTATTAATAATATAAGAATTAATCTCCCTTATTTTCTATCTCATTTTTCATCATATCTTTATTTTATTTTATTTGAAACGAAACCTCTTGAAATTTTAAATCATGAAAATTTTGTCATCCCTAATAAGCTAGAGTATGACATTATATCACAAAATTTTTTTAAAAAAATTGTTACTCAAAATTTTAAACATCTAACATAAAATTAGAAAATTTAAATTTTTTTACTAATATAAGTTTAAAAATTTTAGATGTATGAAAATAATTTTTTTCAAGCTACTAGTAAATGAAGTATTATTCTTTTTACGTTAAAAACTTAAAAATATTTTAAAAAATAAATTAAAAAAGAAAAAGATGAGAATTAGCCGTGAGGAATGGATCATTGTGCAAACCCAGAACCGGGTCCGTGAAAGTCAAAAACCCGGTCTGGTTGCATAATAGTCAAGCCGCAGAGTCCATGGAGAAGAAGAAACCGCTTAAATTAGGATATTGGTGTACTAATTTTCCCTTTCGGTTTCTGGCAGCTTGAAAATGTTATTAGTCATGGCGGCTAAATCGCCCGTTAAAGAACCGTCTGGACCTTCCGCCGTTAACCCCGCCGCAACTACTCCTCCTCCACTTCCACCACCCGTCAAGCCCGAGCTACCCTCCTCCGACTCCGACGCAGACGTCGCACACGTCCCCAGCTACTCCCGTAAGTCTTCTAACGTCAAATCCCTAACTTTACATCAAGAATTTTCTTTTATTCAATGAAATGTAATTATTAAAAATTTTTCGTTCGTTAGGTTGGTTTTCTTGGGACAGTATAAATGAATGTGAGGTCAAATTTCTTCCGGAATTCTTCGATTCGCGTTCGCCATCCAAAAACCCTAGGGTTTACAAGTATTATAGGGATTCGATAATTAAGCATTATCGAGAAAACCCGTCGAGGAAGATTACGTTCACGGATGTGAGGAGGACTCTTGTAGGCGACGTGGGTTCGATCCGAAGAGTATTTGATTTCTTGGAGACTTGGGGACTTATCAATTACTGGGCTTCTGCCAAGCAATTGAAGTGGGAAGAGAAAGAAAGTAAATCCGCCGGCGCTTCAGCCGAACCATCCTTTCGTGTTAAGGAGACTTCTAAGAGAGTTTGCAATGGTTGCAAAACTCTTTGTACGATTGCGTGTTTTGCTTGTGATAAGGTCTGTATTCTTATAGCTTTAACTGAGATTTTGATTTGGTTCTTAGCATATGTTTGGTTCTACGTGCTTCTATTTTAACTATGGAAGCAGAGCAGTTAAAAGTGTTTGAGACCAATCACATCAGTTTTATATCAAGTGATTTAATCCTACGGCTATAGCTTCAAAGCCACAACTCAATCTCAAACATGCAGAATGTATCGGAACAAATTCATGCTTGAAATGTTCTATAGTAGATGACTTGTATGTTTTCTTCATTAAAATGCACAATGTAATGTAGAGATATCTTTCATAAGAATTAGTGAAAGGACAGTTGTTGCCGATTTTTGTAATCTTTCTTTGTTATTTTCCTTGTTCTGTCAGTATGATTTGACTCTTTGTGCGAGATGCTATGTTCGTGGTAACCATCGGGTGGGTGTAAGTTCATCGGATTTCAGACGGGTTGAGATCAGTGAGGAGACTAAAGCAGATTGGACAGAGAAAGAGACTTTGCAACTCCTTGAGGCGATTATGCATTATGGAGATGACTGGAGAAGGGTTGCACAACATGTCAGTGGTCGAAATGAGAAGGACTGCATTACTCATTTTATCAAGCTTCCTTTTGGGGAGGAATTTATGGGTCGAGAATCTGGGGATATCGATAACAAATTTATTCATATGAGGAACCCTAGTGATGTTGAAAGTGAATCAGAGAGTATTGGTGCAACATCCCCTAGAAAAAGAATGCGTCTCACTCCTCTTGCAGATGCAAGCAACCCAATAATGGCTCAGGTATGGTTTTTGGCACAAAAATATAAAGAGAAAAGGAGTAGAAAAATAAAAACAGCATTAAAAAGTAGATGGATGCCACTTTGAGACACAAATAAGTTTGTTGAATTCTAGAAACTGTATGAGGATTACTTTTTGCAGGCTGAGCATAGTGTTGTACACTTTTTGCCTCCTCATCTTGAAGAGATCAGAGGCATTTAATTTTAGTTTGCTTTAGATAATAGTAACTCTGCATTATGCAACTATATAATGTTGGCAGCAAGTTTATATTTGCTCATTGCTTTTTTGCCAAATTTGCATCTGATAACTTTTTGTGATTTTTCTCAGGCTGCTTTTTTGTCAGCTTTGGCTGGTGTTGATATTGCTGAAGTGGCTGCCCGAGCAGCTGTGGCAACTCTATCTGAGGTGGAAAACAGAGCAGGTAAAGGGAGTCTTGGATCTCTTGCCGGAAACACAAGACAACAAGGTATGAATAGCATAGTATTCCTTTCAAGCCATTATATTTACTTATTGAAACCAAATATTTTCTTTGCTCACGACTTTAATCCAAGTTCCTTTCTCATAGTCGATAAATAGTGCAGTTGTAAGAGCTGTTGCCCTAACTGTATTCTGTTAATGAATTTGGGAATGTTCTGTTGTCGATACCACCCAGCTGATTCCTTGATTGAGAAAGAATCTGAGATTGCATCTAATGGTGATACCACATTGGAAAGATCTTCAATAGATGCAAATTCCTTGATTGAGAAAGAAGAGCTGGATGTTGAGAAAGCGATATCGGGGATTGTGGGATGCAGGTGTGTGAAATTCTTGGTCCTTACTGTCTTTTTCAATTATAAATTATTAGCTAAAATGTAAGAAATTTGCAGATGAAGGAGATCCAGGATAAGATTGTTCATTTCGAAAGGTTAGATTTGCAAATGGAGCAAGAGTGGAAACAGTTGGAGCAAATGAAGCATATGCTTTTTGTTGATCAGCTTTCTCTTTTATTTCATAAAACTTCTGCTCCAAAAACAGGAGACCAAATTGAGCAGAATGTTAAAAGAGATGTTTCATGACCTTTTGTATGTTCTTTATTGATTAATGATAAATGTGTTTCTTTTCGTTGCTTCTATGCTAGCTTTATATTTTCTTAGAGGCATTTGTGGAGATTATTATTCTCAGTTAAATCTAATATTGTTAATCTAGACGGGGTAGCTTTCACCACGAACCAATCTTAATCCAAAAGTATTAGGTGGTGTTGACTTCAATCACTGGAGAATTTTATTGTCCGGGACAGAAAAACGATAATAGGAAGAAAGAATCGTGTTACATGCTCTAAATAAAAAACTGGAGAAGCGGATCCCTGCTGCATTTTAGTAGTTGTTTCCTCAAATGAATCTGAATGATGCGACTGCCTGTAAAGTGAAATTTGCAATTCAGTGAACCAATTAGAGGCCAGTTCATTTGTACACGCGGCATTACTTAGATGTTACCTTCTCAATTCCGGAGCCATATTTCTCTGATTCTTCATCTACAAACTGCATCAGAAAACATAAATTGTCAGAGATGAATCGATTCTGCACCTTGCAATGAACTGATGAAGAAGCTGCAACGGCTAAAGATCAGAAGCTAATGAAATTGACTTGCATATTTGATGTACCTGTCCTGTAACTGTGTATAGTCTGTTGTACCAACCATTTGATGCCATTCCAATTGCTGAATACAAATGTTTACGACTTTCACCCGGATTTTGCAGTGTATATTCTATGTAATAAAACCCTGCATTGCAATCAATTTAGTTCATGTAATTGCTTGTATGAACAAAATTGTGCTTAAATTTCGTAGTCATTCATGTTAGGATTGTATGGAAGAGAAGATGCAATTACCATTGGCTACTTTACAATCTATAAGCTTTGCTGCCACACCTGGTGGCCTTTGCCAGCTTCTATCCAACCCACTAACCTGTGAAAAAAACATTTGATTTGCAGAAAGCAGCAATGTAAGCAATATAATGAGCCTTGGATGAAGAAATGAGCTGAAATTTATCATGAAAAAGTTTCATTTGCATACCAGAGTGTCAGCAAAAGCTTCAACTTTACCAAAAGATTCCATTCTTGTAAAATCCGGGCCTAGTCCAGTGATTACCACGCTGACTAAAGAGATTAATTCAATATTTGATTAACAAAATCTTGAATAAGTTACCAAAATTACGGATCCATCAAAGAAGACTATGATTAATTACCGCTTGATCTAGAAGAAGCTTCTGGTGGGAAGAAAGCTGTTATAGATTTAAATCCGTTTGGTTCCCCTGCTCCAACTTGCCAATCTGCATCATTTCTAAGTCAAAGCACAACTGCTACAAACATCGATATACCGAGTATTTGGAAGTGCGCAAAATTACAAACATCTGTTGTGGGCGACGTACCTTGGGGAATCGAAATTTCGAACTTGTTCACTGCATCAGTATAAGTTTGAAATTCTCCTGAAACCTTAAACAGAAAAATGATTAGAAGAACAGAACAAACATCAAACTCGAGATTACTATCCATTGAAATAACATAGTTATTAATTACCATTCTTTGCAAAAGCCTTGGAGAAAATGGATGGGAAAGAAAATGCAGTGAAGGCAATCTGAAACACGGCTTGTCTTCTTATTGTCTTCATTTGATCTTCTTCTTCAACGCAAACTCTATTCCTAATTCAAACAAACAAATCCCCAACTCAAAATTCAGCACAAAAACGCAAAGAACAAACATAGCAATCTAACAAAACAATTCCAAATTACAGTGGGGGGGTTTTTTCTTGTTCCTGTTGGCAGCGGTTTTTGCTGCAGACAACAGATTGCTTTCCATATTTATTGATTCCTGCAACAAATTGAATAAAAGAAAACGGTCAACATGGAAAACGAAGACTAAACTGAAATGGGTCAGTGAAAGTAACGACCTTTGTTGTGAGAAAAAGCTATGAAGCTGCAGCTGTGGCGAGGTTGCTGCGATAGAGAGTAAATTGAAGAAATAGACGCCATATCTGTTTTTTTAAGTTCAGTTCCGTTGGCTGTTATTTAACGGTTATTATTCATGTAGTCCTTGTTTTTTCTTTTCTTTTTTTTTTTTCTTTTCTTTTTAAATGAAAATACATAATATTTTTAAAATTTTAATTAGTATAAGAAATAAAAATAACTATATTTTAAGTTGAAAAATTTTGAAATATTAATTGTAATACCTATTTGTTTTAATTTTAAAAATAGTGAAAAGGAAGAAGAATTATCAAAAACGCAATTGTTATATGTAAAGGCATCTGTCTTTCACTTGTGTCTTTTTCTTGGTTTGAAAAAACAAAAAGATTCCATCTTTGAGAATGTCTGCCCCACCAGAAATTGCGGTCTTAGGTAGCATTCACCCACCTGTAAATGTTATAAACTCCTTTACTCTTTTTTTTTTTTTATAAAATAAAATATATTTTATAAAATATATAAAATATAATAATAATATAACCGTGTTCCATCAGTTGATATATTATTTTAAAAAATTTTACTAATACAACTACAATATTTTTTTAAAAAGTTGTATTACAAATTTATCAAAAATAATAATAATATAACCGTGTTCCATCAGTTGATATATTATTATCAAAAATTTTACTAATACAACTAAAATATTTTCTTTTTATGTAAAAAAAATACTAATAACAAAATATATTTTTTTATTAAACAAAAGAAATTCATAATTTTAGTTTTCCAGATACCATGGATCAAACTATTTGTGTAATAGCTATAGCCAAACTCATAATATAATTAATTTAGCATTTTAATATAGGTAGAGTATTTGTTTCTGACATTTTAATCATATAATGCTAAATAATATATTTAATACAAAATAATATAAAGATAAAAACTCAATTCATTCGTACAAATTAATAAGTGATAATATTATATTGTTATTATATATATTTTTTTTTTATTCATATAAAAAATATAAAATATAATAATAATATAATCGTGTTCCATCAGTTGATATATTATTTTAAAAAATTTTATTAATACAACTAAAATATTCTTTTAAAAAGTTGTATTACAAATTTATCAGACGGTCAGACAAATAAATATTACATTCATTTTGGTTGTCTCAAGAAGATGAATCATTAAGAGAACAAAATGTGGAAATATAAAAAACATAGAAAGTACAGCTGATTGCTTCTCCTCCGTTGTAATATATCCTAATTGCACAATCTTATAAATAATATTGTTACATAAATATAAAATAAAATCTCTTCTCAATTTTAAAGTAAACGGAATTTTCACACCAATTATTATTACTCGTAATTATAACAATACGTTAATTTTTTGCACCAATTATTGCTCATCATTACATTAAATTATTTATTATTTTTAAAAATCATTTTTTTATAACCAAAATTTTTATATATATATATAGATATATATATATATATATATAATCTTTTGCTTAATATGCGTCAAGATAAGCATGAGGTAATATTGTGGTTGTGATTCAGAAAATTTTTTTAATTATTATTTATTTTATTTATAATTGTGGACCAACTACTCTCTACCAACCAAAAACCATAATTTTTTTCTTTACCAAATTTATAATATTATTTAATTAAAAAAAGAATTATAGAATAATAGGCTAAACCACAAGTCCAAGACAAAGGTCCAAGTATACAACTGTACAAATTGGCCTGTAATTATTATTAATTAAAGATTATGATTAAGATAACTTCTAAAGAAAAAGTTATTAAAAAATACAAAAAAAAAAAAGAGAGAAAAAAACAAGCGCCAAATACAAAATTTACGTAAATTCCAACCATACGTGCGATGTTCATGGCGAAAACGTACTTGCCTGAATTCAGTAAGCACGTAATACAATATAAAAAGTTATAAAAGCGGATAGCAGACGTGGAAGACGCAGAAAGCGAGTGTACACACGCGCAGTTGGATGGAAGGGAAAAAGAATAAAAAAAGGGGGCGAGTAATGAAAGCGTTGAAGTAAATGCAAAATAAATTTATTTATTTATTTATTTAGTACCAAAGCAAAACAGCCATAATAACATCTGGTCTCTATTATTTTAAACTTTTTACAAATTAAGAAAAAATTTTATTCTTATAACAAATAAGTCTCTATCCTTTTTTTCTGTTGATATAACTAAAGTACCCTTTTAATATGTATTTTTATACGTTGTTATCAGTATGGTTAAAAATTAATATTATAAGAGTAATTTTGTTATTTCAAATAATAGGCTTTACACTTTAGGTATGTTTTGTTATATAAATGGACGAAGTACATCCTTTTCTGTAAAAAGTGAAAAAATAGGGACTGGATGTTATTATATCAAAGCAAAATAGTCATGCTTTTACCTGCTTTGTTAATAAAGCCCCGTAAGGGAGAAGTCATGGCAAAAGGGAAATCCTCAAAATTAAATTAAATTTAAAATTTAAAATTTAAATTAAAAAATAAAATATAAGAAATAAAATATAAACTAAAATATTTCACCATTTCCTTTTGCACCTCCTCTGCTATTTTCCATATCCAAACCCTAAAATTTCTTCTCTTCAACTTTCGTTTAGCTTCCATATTTTTTTCATATTTATTGGTAAGTTTATTCATATTTTTTTCTAATTTTTTCCCTTTTTTTTTCCTTTTCTTTTTTCTATTTTTTAAACAGTAAATTTCAAAATTCATTTTTTTGAAAAATTCTTTCTTCCTTCGCTTGTTAGCCATAATTAAAATTTTTTAGCTTGATCTTTGCCCAAAATTTAAAAATCTGCAATTTTTATCAGAGCTTGTGAAAATTTATGCTTCTTTTGCGGTAATTAGGGTTTTTAATCTTTTCTTCAGTAGATTCTGTCTAGATTTCACCCCGAAATTGCGGTTGAAGCTATAAACTTTCAAGGTTTGGATTCAGTTTCAGCTCAGTTTAGCTTAAATTTTATTCTTAAACGGAGAGATCTAATTTTTACACCATTTAGTCTCTCTTTTTCTTCTACACTATTCCAGTTACTGAGTGTGAAATGAAGTCAGTTTTTTTTTTTTTTAAAAAAATTTTTGTTTGTTTTTAGAAAATTTAATTTTCTGCCATAGATTTAGTATTTTATTTATATTATTATTATTTATTTTTGCAGTGTATGGAATTTTAGTAGAGTAGAAGAAGATGTCAGGATCTGAGACAGGAGTGAATGTAATGACGCCGAACAGAGAACCGTATAACGCGGGCGGCGTTCTACAGAAAAGTACTGTACAGACGTCGGTACAGAACATGCGTTTAGCATTCAGTGCTGACGGTACGGCTGTTTACAAACCAATCACACCAACTTCACCTGCTTACCAGCCATCCGGCGGCGGCGGCGGCGGCGATGCATCCGCCGGTGGAAGCACGACGGGAACTAATCAGGGACTTAACATGAACATGGGGAGTGAACAAATGAAGAGAAAGAGAGGAAGGCCTAGAAAGTATGGGCCAGATGGCACCATGGCATTGGCTCTTGTTCCTCAATCCGGCGGAGGGTTCTCTTCTCCTCCAGCTGCTTCGGGAGGACCTGCTTCGCCAAATTCTTTGAAGAAAGCTCGCGGCAGACCACCTGGTTCAGGCAAAAAACATCAGCTTGAAGCTCTTGGTAATTCATATGACATATTGCTTGCTATATGATTTGGGTTACAAATTAATAGAAATTGTTTTTTTTTTTTTTTCTGTTGCACGAATCAGTCATTATTTTTGTTTCTATCACGTGGTGGGATTTGGAATGTTTGTGATGTAGATCTAGTATACTACAGTTGCTTTGACTTGAGTTTTTATTGTAAATTTGAATTTGTTTTTCTTTTAAAATTCTTTTGTGCTGGTGTATATTAGTTTTGCGTTTTCTGACAAAGGAAATGAAACGTTGTTTGTTGCTGACCCTGACCTGACCTGACCTGACCTGATATAAAAAAGTTTTGCGTTTTTTAAAAGACTCTCTTGTAAAATGCAAAAGGAAGGAACTTGGCCATGTGTTCCGTCGGACCCCGACCTCAGATTCTTTATGTTTGGCCAAATTACATTTATGCCCTTGTTTCCTTTTCAAGTTTTAGAATTTTTCTGAATCTTTTATTGCCTAATATACTTATATGAAATTTTTATACCAATCATGAAAAAACAAATGACCTTTTTTTTTTTTGGGTATACTCACTGTAAATTTTAAATTAGAAAAAATATTTTTTATTCAAACCCGCAAAAAGAAAATAAGACCATACCTTGACATTTAATTCATAGTTATTATCAGAGATTTATTTGATGAAAAATATATTTTTTTCCCTTCTTTTTATTATCCACAACTGGGTTTACTTCTCACCAGAATTTGACTTTTGTTTTACCTGTGCATGTTAATTTTATGGTTTTCTGATTTTCTCATGAAATTTCCTGTTTGTAGGTTCAGCAGGGGTTGGATTTACACCACATGTTATCACTGTGAAAACTGGAGAGGTTTCTGTTTTCAATTAATATTTATTTTATTCTCATTCATGCACTTCACAAATCTTGTGGAAAATACTTCTTATTGCATTAAACTTCCTGGTTATCTTTGCTGTAGTTAAATTTTCTTTTTTATGTGAATACACTTTCTGTTTCCATCAAATGCTATATTCTTTTGGTAATTCTTGAATATTCATATGCTTGGGACTCATTTGTCCGTAATTTATTGCTGTGACTAATTATAATGGATGGAAACAAAGAAATTTGATACAAAATAATGTGATTCATTCATTGTTTCCTGAGTTGAGGATTGCATATGAACTAGGTGTGCTTAATGTTGCAGTGAATTATAGTATTGCAGCAGAATTAACAATTAATAATATAGAATTTATTTACTCTTTCTTCCATGCCAATATAAGCTCTGATATGACTGACAAACTATTTTATTTTTTCATTTTTTAAGTCTTATCTCTGCTGGTAAGGGGAGTGCTTAACGATTTGTTATTTGCAGGAAGTTGTGTTAATGAAATTTATAAAATAAAAACTTTTAGATTGACTTGTCAAAGAACAGAAAGAAGAAGAAAAAGTTTCTTAAATTATTAAATCTTACCAGTCAACTTAATCTTAGCTTGTGATAGAGTTTTGAGGAAATCATTCCTAGAGAAGATTTATAAATAATTTTCCTTTAATAGATTATGCATTCATGTGGACAATTTTGTTACTTTTACTATCTTTATATCAAATAACAAACATAATGTAAACATCACTTATGTTGCATCTTATTGTTGATGTGAAAGTAAATGATTTCCAAGTTCCAGGCCAGAAGTCGATTATATGTTGCATCCACTTTGTATGCTTGCAGCATATTCTTATTTTACCTGAGCACTTTGTTGCACATGCTTTGATGACTTTAGTTTTGGTTTCTGATGATGCAAACCACAAAATGGATTAATTTTATTCACAAAACAAATGCCAAGTGTTTATAGTTGATTGGTGAAGAATGGGAGTGAATGGTACATGATTCTTTGGTTTTTGACTTTGGTTGGTATGAGAAATGATTGCTTACATCTTAATTGTTTGATTCTGTGCATGTGCATGCTAGAGTTTCTTATTTCTTTATGTGGATGTTTACACATGAGTACAAGAACACATTCAACGTGCACGTGCACGCTGTACATGCATTTTTCTGCTTATGCAAGAGTTATATACTAACCCTGTATGAATGCAAACTTTCAGGATGTATCCTCGAAAATAATGTCATTTTCTCAGCACGGTCCCCGGGCTGTTTGCATCCTCTCAGCTAATGGAGCAATATCTAATGTCACTCTCCGCCAACCAGCCACATCTGGTGGAACTGTAACTTACGAGGTTCATAAAATTGCTTATAATTGGTGTTCTTTTCCTTCCTTGTCCAACCCGTTTCCCCTTCTCCTATCTTTATCTTTGTAGTGAAAATAATGCTACTTAAGATGCATTTTTCTATGAGGATATTTTTCATCCTTTTTCCAAAAATAAATAAATAAATGATGTTTGGTAATTTTGGATTGCCATTACCTACCCGAAAAGTACTTGTTATCACTACTAAAAAAAATGGTACTAGGCACAAGAGTAAATTCGAATACCACCTCTTTACATATAAGTTCAGGTTTAAGAAACAATTGTTATTGCCGTCAGTTCATGGGCATAACCATCACTAACCTGTCATGTGACTTGACCTTTTTATGACAAATGATAGTTATGAAGCTGCATTGCCTCATTCATGTATGTTGCTATACATGACAATACATGTTTAACCAATCATGTTTAACCTGTCATGTTTAACCATTTCCTCCTCTTATTCCTTTAATTTAATTAATGTAGGGGCGATTTGAGATCCTTTCACTTTCTGGTTCATTTTTGCTATCTGAAAATGGTGGTCAACGGAGCAGAACTGGGGGACTAAGTGTGTCATTATCTGGCCCAGATGGTCGAGTACTTGGCGGTGGTGTGGCTGGTCTTCTTACGGCTGCAACCCCTGTTCAGGTCTGTCTGCCTGTTTTCTATTATCTTCATCTTGCAAGTTTTATGCTACATTGTAAAAGAAAAAATTTGTGATACATTGTAAAATAAAATTTTACGTATGGGAAAGAGAGTATTTTGAAAAAGGTGGGGAGTGAAATTGACCAAAGTTCGAGCCACTTCTATCTCATTTTGTAATAGTGAATAATAATCTTACTGCATATTACAATAAAGTGAGCCACATATTTCATTGATTCTAATATTAAGCTTTTCTTGTTCTAATAATTGTCTCAAATACCATTCTCCTCGTTCTCCCTCTTGCAAAATTATGAAGTTGCTGATCTGATGTTTGACAATCTGGATTGTTTTATATTTTGTTAGTCATGATAATCTGTATTAGTGTTGCCATCATTGAGTGCTAATGATATTGAGTTTTGTATACATTTGCAGGTAGTTGTTGGGAGCTTCATTGCTGATGATGGTCGTGGTCGTGGTCGTGGTCACGGTCACGGTCATAGTCGGAAGGAATTGAAATCATTTAACCAAATGGAAACTTCATCTGCTCATGCAAAGGTTCCTCTAGGCAGCGTGCCCACTGGGGCTAGCAGCCCACTGTCTCGTGGGACACTCAGTGAATCCTCAGGCGGACCTGGGAGTCCACTTAATCAGAGTACTGGAGCCTGCAATAATAATAATCACCAACAGGGCACGGTGACAAACATGCCATGGAAATGAACCGGTTCATAACTCAAGGCTTTATTGCTAATTTGTGTAGTAGGCAAGTTCTCTAATGTTGTTCTATTAGCTACTAATACTGTTTACTATAGCACCTTAATTAATGTTAGCCTTGTGTAAGTCAAGTAGAAGAGCTAAAAATGCTTTCTGGTTTGACCATAATGATTTGTTTCTTAAGCTAGCTATCGTTAGGAGTTAGAGAAAAGCCCGCGGTTGTTAGCCTTTTAGGAGAGTTTGTCTGTGTATTTGTTCATTGTAGTTGTTTGTTGTTGCTGCTTGCACTTTATCCTCGTGTCTACATCAAGCGGGGGCAACATAATTCCCATAGAAAAGTGCTATCAGCGCTTCCAATTTCTACTGAAATTCCAAAGATCTTTGCTTTATTTCATTTGTATTCATATCCTTCAAAGTACAAGTTAATTTCCATTTTCTTAAGCGGTTGGAATCACTTTCAACACACAAGTACTGGCTGGAATTACTTCATGTACCCGGTGTTCTCTTTGAGTATAAAACAGAAGGAAATAATCCCATGAAAAGTCATCTGCCAAAACCAAGTTCTTGTAGTAGCAGGGGCCACTTTTGTTGCAATAAAATATGCAAGTATACCCTGAGTAACATGTGATATTGAACCTGTAACAAACACAAAGCTTGCCATTAGGTAGACCGCACAAAGAAAAGACTAATACTTCTCATGAATTGGAATGGCACCGGTCCGATGTCATCTAACAGCACAATTGAAGTTGATCCAGGCATTGTTACTGCACAAGGAATCCAATAACATATCGTAGGTGCGTCCAATTTTCTGTCTTGCGCGACTCCAGTAGTTGACTCTTGCATTCATGCCTTCTATGGGATTCGCCACTGAAGGTAGCCGAGCTCTTCCTTTGCTTTCCGTGTAGAGAAGTAACGAGTAACACCCACCTGGGAGAAAATGATTCGATTTATCAAATATGATTGTCCATGGCTTGAAAAGATTGAAATGTTGAAACAAACCTTGTATACTTCATTGGGAAGGATTAATGGTTGAGGAATCCACCATTTATTCAACCACGGATTTTAGTATGAATAGAGAAGGGCGAAAATCCTGGTGACGAAAAAAGCAGGAAGCCAAAACTTGGGCAGGTTATAATCTAGAATTCTGATAAGAGGACCTATGAATTCCAGGGGATTGATTGGAGAACCTGTCAAAGAAGGAAGTCAGGCAAAATGAAGTATTTCCTTACAAATTTTTTTCAGTGGTCAAAATATAAAAATACAATTATCCTCATTAAACAGAGAAGAACTGCACTATTAATTCTTTTACCATCAAATACAAGGTAAGGCCATCGAGAAGTCCTTGCTAGCAAAATCAGTGCAAGCACGAGATTATCCACATAAATCCAATCAATTTTCACTCTTGGTTACCAACTTCAAAGAGCAACACAATCCTTGGAAAGTGGGTATCTTTACCACGTCCATACACAGTTCCAGGACGAACCGCGCACACTATTCCTGTGCAAAACAAAACGTCTCGATTCAAGCATTCTTGCACACAATACTCGTTCTTTCATGCAAACATTATTAAGGTGCTTACTTTAAGGGACTAACATTAACTCTTCAGAACCAATTGTTCAGCAAACTGATTAATTTCCTGAGATCATGTTATGGATTGAAATAATCATCAATGGGGATCATAAGGTAATAATAGAGCGAGCGATCAGTACTAGTTGACTGAAGGTAAGTCCTGTGATCTTCCATTCTATTTATTCCTACTATCTGGTGGGGCAAAGAAGTCATAATTAGAGACGGAATTTGCACTCAAGGTCAGTCCAGATTGGCTTCATCGCCATTCACAATTTCTTTTTACCTAAGCACAACTTTACCTGTGCTCATATTAAACAAGTCTCTGAGTCCCCAGCTCGAAGCAAGCTTCAATCACATGGCGCGTTCCATTAATATTTTCTTCATCAACCCTACCATTTAGTAAGAGTTTCTTTCTCAGACATTCCAGAGGAAGCAGTACGAAATACACAATTTGCACCACGAAGATCATTGCTTTTTCTACATAATTTTTGCTTGCAACACCTCCTGTGAATCACAATTTTTTCTAACTAATTTTTTAGTTATCAACAAACTTATAATGAAAATAAATAATAAAATACAGAAACAAGAATCCATTCAAGTTAGATTGAATAAAAGTACAACATAAAAATAAAAATAAAAATAAAAATAAAACCTTGGATGCAAAGAATTGTTGAGAGTTTTCCGCAAGTCAAAAGGCTCGAACCTCATGAGCACCTCTATGAACCAGCTCCAAGCAGAGAGCCGTTCTCGATTGATGGCACCGCCATTTCCGCTCTAAGAAGTCGCGTCTCAGTCTCAAATTGCCCTCCACACTTAACTGCGCCATTTTATTTATTTATTTAACGGATAATATAACAGCTAGGTCCCTAACTTTTATATCAATTACAAATAAGTTTATGAATATTGAATGATATTAAAGTCTTTTTTTTTTTTTTGTTTAATGTTACAAGTCTATTATTTTACAACTCTACTGATATTTTTTCAGGAATCTGCTACTGATAGAAATTTTACTGAGAAATTTAACATATGTTATAATATACTTAACACTCAAAGATCTACTCTCATTAGAAAGAGGTATTTATTTAAAATTTTTGAGGCATTCTCACTTATCATGAGAATTCTTATCGGCCGTAACTAATAAGAGTTGAACGCACGCCTCTTAAGAGCTTGCGTTCTGACCATCAAAGTAAGCCCTAATAAATAAATAATATTAGAGTCATTTGGTTCCGCTAAACTTTGAAAAAATAATAAATTATATGATATAATTGACTTAAGTTTAATAATACATCTCTACTTTTCTTTTTCACAAGGTATAAAATTTAAAATTCTACTAATAATTTAAGGATTCTAGTTTAAGTGTTCGCTTTGAATAGTAAAATACTAGAATCACCAAATACAAATACTTTTATTTCTGTGTAAATGTAAATAGTTTTCGTTTTAAGTTGGTGATCATCAAATATTTCATTTGCAATACTTTTGAAATTAAGTAGAATGCAATATTATCAAACATATTCATCGTCAATTCCATAGTGATTATGAATTTATTAGAAAAAAATGGATAAGTTATATCTTTGTTCATGAAAATGTAAAAAGAAAAAAATTGGTACAAAACTAAGATTTTATTAAGATTATTAATTTTTAATTATTTGATAAAATACAAAAATTTTAAAAATAAATTAAAAAAAAAAGACATAAATTCTTAAAATTTGATCTATTAAATTGATTAATCCAAATAGTTTAAATAATACCATTAAGATCCAATTTAAATATAACAAGTATACATAATAAAAAAAAATAAGTTTATATTTTAGTCATAATGTACTAATAGATATATTATTATCAGTATATTATAAAATAAATACTTATCATTATTATTATATTTTTTTAATTAAAAGTTTAAAAATAATAATTGTCTTTTAGTTAACTACTATTAAATAAGAGTTTGATTGTCATTTTCTAACAAATTAAAATCTTAATGAATATTATTGAAATTATTAAAACTAATCGATATAATAAATAAAATCACTTGTAATTATTAACGAGAGGATAATATTATCAGTTGTAAAAAGATGAGGTTATTAGTACGTTCCACACATATATAAAATAACTAAAAGTAATCACACAAATTTTAAATCATTGATAATTGAGACAACATTACATATTAATTTCGACTGTTAGATTGCACGCGACAGTGAAAATTTACATATTTCATGTGTCTAAAGATAACTAGAAAGTAATTAATTTTTTTTTGAAATAATTTCTAATGAATTTACTAAAATATTTAAAACTAAAAAAGAAATTTTAAAAATATCCAACAATTTTAAAAGATCCAAAATTTTAGTACATGGATGATTTTACCTCCTTATCAAAGTATCCCCTTTATCCTCAAAATTTTCTCCCATAAAATGCTTTCATTTCTTTTTCTGAATGCTAAAAATCGCTCAACTGTGTTATATTTTGGTTTTCAGCCACAAGAAACCATTTATTTTTTACAGTACAATAGATTACAACAACACATAATAAAAGTGCCTAGACTTACTTTCTTGCTCTCTTCAGCAGCAAACGCAATGAAAACATCCCGAGAGCCAAAGTTTGCCAAAACCATCCTCTTGCATTTGCCGGATCCGCTCTTTTTGCCACATACCATGCATATATTGCCTCACTAACATGTGCCGATACAGCAATAAAGAATGCCACTCTTATCATCCACATTGAGCAAAATATGAAAAGACCAATACTTCTTAGGAATGGCACAGGTCCAATGTCCGGTAACCATGCAACAGAAAACAGTGCAGGCATTCCTATCAGGCAAAATAACCATGCATATATGGTTGGCCCATCTATACTTTTCCTTCTCTTTTCTTGCCAGTACGAGATGGTTGCAGTCATACCCTCCCTAGGAGTCACCATTGGCACGTAGCCAAGCTCTTCCTTAGCTTTAAGGAAGGAGAAGTAATGCGTCACGCCCACCTGTTGACATACAAAAGAATGACATTGTATAAGCACATATGCATCAAACACGTGCTTGCTTACACTAAATTTTATAGCATTTTACCGTCATATAAAAAGTTTCACTGACTTGATTTCTTGACTCATAACAGAAAATTTCTCGGAAACATGGAATGGTTATTGATACAAACCTTGTAGACTTCGGCAGGAAGGATCAGTGGTTGAGGAAGCCACCATTGATTCAACCATGGATATAAGATTGAATAGAAAACTGAGAAAATTTTTCCCAGAAAGAGTGCGTGGGGAACAGATAACCAAGACTTTGGCAAGTCATACTCTAGAGCTCTGAGTAAAAGCCCGATGAATTCAAAGGTGTTGACTGGAGAACCTGAGAAGGATGGGAGCTAGGCATAATCAAAGAGAATTAATGCATTTCAAACTTAACTTTTCTACTTAATTGATTATCAGAAAGAGTCCGAAAGATGAAGCACTTCATCACCAATAAATGTAGCTTGTAATTTGGTCAATGAAAAAATTCATGAATGAAGAGACAATTACCATCAGATACAAAGTATGGTTGGCCAGCAGCTATAGGATGCCCGGTTTTCCCAGGAATGTCATCCAAAAGTCCCATGCTTGCCAATACCAGTGCAAGCACAAGGTTATCCACATAAATCCAGTCTGTTTTCACACTCGGTTCACCAATTCTGAATGGCACCAAACCTATCCTCACTAATGACACTATTCTTGGAAGGTGCCTCTCTTCACCTGGCCCATAGATTGCAGCAGGACGAACCGCACATGTATAAAGACATTTTCCATTATTTTCCCTATACATAAAACATCTCAGCTCTAGTACAGAAACTAGTAGAAAATAGATGCCTTATGAGTTCTTTCTAACAAACATTATGGAAATCTGAGAAAAATTTTCGTACCTACATATAAAATAAAACCAAAAAAAAAGAAAAAACATTCTTGCAGTTAGGTAATAATTACTCACTTCAAGGGACGACCATTACTCTTTAGAACCAATTGTTCAGCAACTGATTTACTACGGCCATAAGAATCCACATGTTCATCAATTGGGAAATAAGGTAATCTTTCATTGCCGTTCACAATTTCTTTTCCACCAAACACAACATTGTAGGTGCTCACATAGACTAGCCTTTGGATCGCAAACTCGATGCAAGCTTCAATGACATGGCAGGTTCCATTGATATTTACTTC
Source organism: Azadirachta indica (assembly GCA_022749755.1). NCBI lineage: Eukaryota > Viridiplantae > Streptophyta > Magnoliopsida > Sapindales > Meliaceae > Azadirachta > Azadirachta indica. Next base: position 2,317,709 of record CM040449.1, read on the forward strand.
ATCAGCACGACCAAACTGGAGCATTTCTTTCCCCGACATGCCATACGAAGCAACATGAAATATGCAATCTGCACCGCGTAGAGCTTTTTCAACATCTTTTTTCCGGACGATATCCCCTGTCATTGACAAGATTTGCTGATTGAATGCTAGTTGACAAAAGTAAAAACTGAATAGCTGCTTTGATTACTTGCATTTAGGATCCAACCAAAAAGATTGAAATATTCCAGTTCATCAATTATTAGTTCAAAATATAGATCCGAAAAAACATAGTAATGACTAATACAAACCGAGTTTCAATCTACAATGAAAATAATACATCTTCTATAAATCTCTACGCTCTATATTACTGAAATTGTCATCAAACATTATTTCGTCTCCTCTGTCATCAGCCAATTATCAAAATTTGACCACATCTTGAACATTCAATCGATCTCTGAGTTCTAACTTAATCATCAGTAAAATTGAAAAAACCAAAAAACCCAATTGTCAAAACAAGTTTCTGATTATTTCTTGACAGAAAAGATCAAACCTTGGATGCAGTGGACACCATGATGCTTGAGATCATCAGACCAAGGAGAATTTGTTCGCAAGTCAAAGGCTCGCACCTGCTCAGCGCCTCTTCGGACGAGGTCCAAGCAGAGAGCCGAGCCAACATGGCCAAGCCCGCCCGTCACGACGAACGTCTTTCCTTCTATCCCTTCGTTTTCGCTCAGGTGCATTGTCGCTAATCACAACTCCGTTGAATGCGAGATTGGAATTCGGAGACCGAGACGACGGCGTTCTTTTTTCCTCGGAGAAAAATGGAATTAAGGAAAAATGGTTGAAATCTTACAAGAATTGATTTGCTGTGGTGGCGGTGCATGCAGAAAGGAGGCACGAGAAGCTGCCACCTCAGCTCAGCATTTTTAACATCCATTTTGGTTTGATTTGGGTGGAAAGAGACTGTTGAAGGATGTCATAAATGTTGGAAAAATAAAAGTCATAAATGGAATTAAAAATAAATTATTTTTGAATGCTTTTAGTTTTTATAATATCTAAATAATATGTCAAAAATAAATATCCCTCTTATTTAAAGATGAACAAATATTTCTGAAGTTTTAGACGAAAGATGAATACATTTTTAAGTTAATATGTCATCCGCAATTTTTATACAAAATAATTATTATATTTTTAAGTATTTAAAAGACGTATAAGTGAATCATTTCATTCTTATTACTAATATATAATAATTAATATAATTTTTTACTTTTTAAATAGTACAATAAATTATATTTTTAATTTATTTCTTTTAATAATTATAACCTTAATTCTTTTTATAATTTTATGCTAAATTATTATTATTTTAGATAATTTTATTCTTTTTATATTAATTTTTTGTATAACGGATAATTTTATTTTTATTGTATTAATTTATTATAAATAAATTATTAAAATATATTATAAATAAAGCGAAATTTTTACGTGAACAAAACTTAATTTTTTCTTCAATTAATATTATTTCTAATATATTTTAATAATTTATGTACAATAAATTAATATAATATGAATTTTTTAAAATTAATATTATTTACAATAAATTAATAAAATAAAATAAAATAAAAAATTGTCCATTGTATAAGTTTGGGTTTACTGATCATATGAGCTCGTATCAATAGCCCAAATTTGATTCATAAGATTGAGAGAGAGAGAGAGAGAGAGAGAGAGAGAGAGAGCATGGACAAGGCTGCAACTGCAAAATTTAGAATGTGAGAGTTCCTTTGCAAAAGAAAAAGGGCAAAAGAGAATAAAAAAATCTGAATTGTAAAAACACAAACAGGGCAAACTTAGGTATGAAATCCCATATATATGGGGAGACCCCAAATAAAAAAAAGAGAGAGTGAGAGAGAGAGAGGTGCTTCTACTTGCATCTATCTATGTAATGTAGCCAGCTAGATGAAGCTGAAGTTGTTGAATCTCAAGTTTCCATAGCTTGCACTGGCATAAGCATTGAGAAGCTCATTTTGTGCAGACCAGAAATCAGCTTTCAATCCTCCTCTTCTAATTGCCTTCAGTATTTTGTTTCTATGCGCATACCCTGTTACCACCACTTTCTGACTGTTAGCATCTACTTCCACTTTCTCTATTCCTGTAAATTTAAGAAAATGAACACAAAGTAATTAATCTATGTTAAGTTAAGTTAGCAGCTCGGATGATTTTTAAACCACAATTAATAGTTATAGCAACAAGATGAGATAGAGGGTATGTTTGTTTATGCTTAATTAATTAATTACCTTTGAGTTTTGAAAGGCATTTCCTTAGTCTTTTCTCGTGTATGCCAACCATCTCCACCTTCAGCTCAACTGTCTGCAATAAGGACAAAAACATATATACATGGAACTTAATTAGAGCACAAATTAATGTCAAATATCAGGCAGGACATGTTTAGAATAATTTGTTGTCTGTACCTCCATGAAAGAGCCTTGGAATTGCAAATGATGAAGACAAGAGATGATATCAACAACAAAAAGGACAGAGAAATATTAGAAGAGACAAAGGGAATGAATATATATGGAACAGATGGGGAATGTCGGGGTTATTTATATAGTTCGTTAGTTAGTTATACATATATATATATATATATATATATATATATATATAGAGACAGAGAGAGTGAGGGGGGCAAACAGCAAAGGGGACCAGAAAAAGAGACGGAATAAACAGAGACAGAACTAAAGTAAGTCTTGGGTTTGGCTTCTAAAACATTGCAAAATCATCTGATCTGCTTTGCTTTGTTTTGCTTTGCTTTTTGTCCCGTTGCTTTTTGGAAAGAGAAAGAAAACCAAATAACAAGAAAACATAGGGGCTTGTGTATTTATGTTCAATGATTTGTGATCTGCGTTCAGCTCAAGATTCAAGATTCAAGACTCAAAGCAAGCTAATGTACTGCGAGAGTTTCCAGTTAGCATTTTGAAATGATTGGGTTTGACGAGTCCAACTTAGCTTTTTTCTTTGGAGGATCAGTTTCCAGTTTGGATTTTCTTTTCAGGAATTTAGAGGCCATCTCATCTCATCATCACATTATGATTTTGCATATATTATATATGATCACATGATCTCGGCCGTCCACCTATAATCACATGATGGAATCGAAAGGAAACGAGTAAATTAAAGATATGGGAAAATAAAAAAAAGGAGCGGCTAACTGGAAAGTCTTGTAGAGGCTATTTTTTATATAATTTAATTTAATTATATGAGATGGAACAAATAAACTAGAAATGAAGTTAAGAATTTTGGGTACGTAGAGTTTTATTTTTAAAAAAAAAAAAAAAATGAAGGTGGAACGGGAGTGAGAAAAGGAAGATTCATGGAGGAGCCCAAGAAGATTCTAATTTCCAAAGATGGGAGAATGGATCGATCGATGCTTCTTGGGATAAAATGTAGAAGGGAAGTCAGAAGTGCATTGGAATTTGCACTCATTCTTTCACTCTATCCAATTTATTTTTTTTTTTTAAAAAAACTTACATTTTTCGAGAATCACATTACATTATTATTATTATTATTATTATTATTATTATTATTATTATTATTATTATTATATTTAATTTTTGCTGATCAATTTGATCATACGTTGTCGTTATTACTTTTTTTGAATTGTTTTACTGGTTCCATGACAAGCACCTTTTTCTTTTCGAGTACTCTCTCATTCACTCATTCATTCATTCATTCATTCATTCATTACGTTGGGTGAATATGGTAGCTCAAAATCCGCCAACACAAACAGATAGAGATGTGCCACTTTTTCTAATCTATCCCTTCTCAGTTCTTCTTACCTTCAAATGATTCTAATCAAACTATTTAAGAAACTAAAATTCAACTCATATTTGAAATTAACATGCGCATATTCATATTATTATTCATATATTCATATGAGAAGATCACAGGTATTATTGGAGTACGAAAGCACCATGTTTCCGTTAACCATTCAGATCAAAATATTTATATTATTATTACTTTAACCCTTTTAATTTTAAATTTTAACTATTAAATTGGATAAATTTAATGATTGAATATGATTAAAGGGAATTTTTTTTTTTAGAAAAAAAATGGGAAATTACTTCCGGAAACGGGCCCATCAATAGGGGCACCAGAAGGAAGACTCCAGATAGAGCTAACAAAGCGACATGCTTAATTCTGGTGGACCCAAAACGTGCCACATCATCACCCCCTGCTTCCAGAACACAAGACCAGAGACTTTTTTGCTTCCTTCACTGTGGAGCCAAAGCGTAAACTTTTCGTCAAAATTTCAGCCCATTGAAACGGTAATTCTATGCAACTTTCCTCCTCCATTCTTCCTTCTGCTGTTGCATGCAAGTCTTTTGATTCTCGGTCTTACGGCCAAATGTTAAAAACCTTCACAGAGCTGGTTTTTTTTATACTCTTGAAACTTAATTTCTATGAATACTTACTTTGTTTTCTTTTTTCCTTTTTTCCTATCCTGTGGTTGTTGTGGGTAATTACGTTGAATTAGAAAAGGGAAACCAAACCCATGAAAAGACTTCGATTTGAGTGAAGCATTAGAAATTACATGCATTTCAGACATTTCTTATTGACTATGTAAATTTTGAAGCAAATGAATATGGAAATTGGAAGCACTAAATTTAGGAAATGTCAGTTGAAAGTGAATTTATTTCAGTTTAAATTTGATTGTTATAGACAAGTTGTTAATGGAGATTGAGAATTTTGGCGAGATGATTTTGTATATTTGAGTACGACGCAGCATTTACAGGGTTTGTTAGCATTAATAACACAAAATGTAGTAAATAACCCAATAAGAGTTTGCTTTTTATACTATAATTTTTATCCTGAACTGTCTGCTGTACGGAATCCAAAGAGCATAAGAGAAATAATGTCTGTGAAAGAAATGAAAATGATCTACAAGCTACGATTTCCTAGAGGCATTGCATATTAATTGTGTTTGCGTAATTCAGCAGGCAATCTAATATCTTTGGTTAATACGCTTATATAGGTAAATGCAAATAGTTCTGCAGTTGTGAAAGAATTGAAGTGCGAAGCATGGCTTCCCAAGCAAATACTAGTACTCATGCAATGTCCATCAAAGAATCATTTAATGATCAGTATTTCTTGCTGAACTTCATTATGAGTACTTATTTGGGTCCTGATGTCTACTCAGATAATCCGAGACGTTCAGCGTCTCAAAGATTAGCCGAACGTTTGCCACCCTACACTTCAAAAAATCTGGGCGTTTCATTTGTCAGCTTTCCTCAGTTGGAGAGCTTATATTACTATGTCCTGAGGAATGCTCATCCAGGCCTAGTTGTGAACCCTTTTATGTTGCACATGTATCTTAAAGGTATCATGCCTTCTCTGAGCTCTGAGCTTCCAGAGGGATGTCAGCAGTTCACAAGTTTTTTCCCTATGAGTGTTCATGGGCACAAAAGATACTCTGGGCACTATGAGGTTGTGAAGGGAATTGTTCTTATTGATGATCCAGTTACATCATTCATGAGAACAGAGGACCTGGAAAGGTTCAGATATTTATCTGGTATGGATTATTTGAAGATTGATAAAATCAAATCCCTCTGTTATGAACATGGGTACCAGAAATGCCAACAAGAGGAAGAGCAGGATTGTATGAAATATAGTAAGGAAATTGCTGCTGCAGGAAATATTTCCAAGGGGAACCATAATTCATCAGCAAAATGTTGTGAAACACGTAAGGAAATACAGTCCTGTAACCCTCTTTGTGAGCCAGTATTCCCCCATATTGTTTCAGTGCCGAAACATTGTATTGCAGACAGAGCCTTTCAGAGAACCAGCAAAGTGGATGGACATGCCATGATGCCTCTTTTAACCATTCCAAATATCAATTGATGTGTGTCAGATGTATCTATTACTCTAACTGGGACTGCTGCAAAGGGAATAGTGGGACCACAAATCGGAATTGTTGACATAGGGATCAGTAGACCAGCATATTTCTTCCGAGTTGCCCTACCTGGAGTCAGGAGAGATTATCGTAAGTTATGTTTTCTTTTTGTTTCTTCAGTTCCCTTGGCTTTATCCTGTTACCTTATATGTAATCTAAAGTGAACTTCAGTTCACCACCCCATGTGACAGTGCCTTGGCACTTGAGCGACAACACATTCGAAGTGATGAACGAGTAGGCTTGCCTTTATTTGCAATCAGGATTGGTAACTGTCTGTACTAATTTCTTTGAATTTTTGCAAATCATAATAATTGTTCATAGCAGGTAACTTCAGTTGTGAGATTGAACCAGATGGGAAGGTTCATATTCAAGGTTCAACTCTGGGTGGAAAAACTGTCAGGAAATGTTCCCAAGTTTTCCATATGAAACTGCAGCAAATATGCCCACCTGGCCAGTTTACACTTACTTTCAGTCTTCCCGGACCAGTTGATCCACGGCTCTTTTCGCCCAACTTTAGATCTGATGGCATTTTTGAAGCTATTGTCATCAAAAAAAGTAACGCATAGCGTTAGGGAATTTGTGACTCTGTAGAATGCAGTTCATTCTTGTATTGTATCCAGCAGTTATACCTTTTGGCATGTAAATACATGTGCTATTTCTATATATGTGTAAATTCTTTTAACATGATAGAGTATTAGACCATCTACTGTAGAAAGGTCATTTCCAAGTGATTTTTGTAATACATTTTTCTTCGAATGAAAAGACACTACATTTTCTATTCTCAAATGAAAACTTAGAATATTTATTTAAGATAAAAATGAAATACCGTATCTTAATTAATTTAATTCACGTAGATTACATCAACATGTATAAGACTTGTGAATTAAGATGGACTGATTTTCAATTTTATTTTTAATGGATGGACAGTTGGATGTCAGAAATCACGTTAAGGATCTATTGATATAGACGAATATATTATATTGTTCCCGAAAAATCGTACAAAACTGAGTGAACCCGATGCTATTATCCCTTATTCGTAATGTAGAAAATCAAATTGAAAATCCAATGTTCACATTTGATTCTTTTCTCGTAAATGGGAGGGGTATTTTTGTCATTTCAACTACACACACGTGTCATGATTGAGACAATCACCAATTACACAGTGACGTACTTCAAATAAAGAGTAGAAAATCCCACGCACACACAGAGACTGAGACTGAGACTGAGACTGAGACCGAGAAAATCCCACTGCACAGAGACGGCAGAATAATTTCTGGGCATTTTACGCCGTCGTTTTGCTCTCGGACCCTAAAGGTAATGCTTATTTCATTTGCAAGTAGTCTCCTTTTTATTGCTTCATTTCTGCTTATCTAACGCTTTTCATGCCAGTGGAACCCCCTTCAGGTTATGATCGATTGTTTGCTTTCAACCATCAAGTGATATTAAACATTCTAATATATTGGAGACAGAATATGTTTGTGTAATAATAATAAGGAATTATTGTGTTTATGATTTTATATTGTGTTTTCTTTTTATCTGCTTTCTGGAATTAATAGATCTTTATGCGAATATTTTCTTAGATTTTTGCAATGGAGGTAATACCTACCAAATGATTTCAGGCGCTTCATGATTTTTTTTCTAACGTAAATATTTTGAGATTTGATTCAACTTTAATGTATTAATGATTGTTGTTAATGTTTCTCTCACAAGTTGATTTTATTAAGAATAATTGAGATTACGTCTGCATAATCTTTGCACATGGATATTTTCTCTGATTTCTCTTGTTTGTCTTTCTGGTTGTCGGTCAATTCTTTTATTTAATATGCAGTCCGGCTTTCCTTTTTGCAGTTTTTGACATACAAATTCGGTCGCAAAGATGACTTGTACACAAACCTTACGGTCTCATTTAACCCGTAGATTAAATAAAAAATGCTATCGTGGGTTGTCACTGATTGTCCGGCCTTTGTTTCTGTGTAGTAATATGATGGTGGGCTGAATTTCTCTGTTAATTTTTGGACTTTGACTGATGTCTTCTGTTGTGTGTTATGCCATAGAAAAATAAAACCCCTAAGGCCAACCATTTCCCGCTCTTTTTAGTGATTTGAGTCGTTGTACTTTGGATTTTTTGGTTTGGGTAGATGTTAACTGTAAGTTTGGTGCCTAGCTAACTTTCGGAGCTAATAGGATCTGCTTTTATTTTGAGTCGGTGTTTTATCAGACCCGACGTTAAATCCCAATAAGCTTCCCTTTAGACTGAGCTTCAAATGGCTATTTGTGTATAATTCCTTGTCAGAGTTGAACTGGTTTAATTTATGCTATAACTTACATCATTTTTCAAGTCACACTTCTCTTTAATTGTTGGTGAATGGATTTTATGGAAATTTATCTTGTTTGGTTAGATTTGGACACAAGGTATGTGAAATTTTACGTATGTTTGATTCTTGTATGATTATCTATCTCTACAACAATAAATTTGATTGAGAAGAAGACTTTCCTGAACTTGATTATGTTGTCCGTGTAAGAAGGCATGGTGCTTGTACTACTTCCAGTCTGCATGAGTAGTTTCCAATTGTACTATGATTAAAACTCCAATGATTATTCTAAGATTTACAGAATGTTTTGTCAGTTTATGTGCATTTTGCGTGAATTGGTGTAGGGGTTTTGGCAAAAAGAAGGACTTTTTAGTGGCATCATTATTTTTGAAGACTCTGTTGTAGACACCAATTTTTCTTGCATATGACGCCGCATAAAGCGATTGGCTGCTGGAATCATCCTTCAGTTAATGGTCAAAGTTTTTGATTTTCAGTCTATTTTGGATTGATTTACCTTAAGTTCTGTTGGAAAATATGTTTAGCAACACATTGCACTTATTATTCTAATTTATGTCTTCTCTAAGGTGGATTCTCACTTTTACAGCCGCAGTTTCTCTCTCTTAATGTTCCTTGACGTACTACATTGTAGACAATTAGTAAATATCATCAAAGTTGTTCGCTTGACCTAGAAACTCAAAGTAAGACTTCACATCATGCACGCTCAAACTTACATGTAATGGTGACGTTGGAATATGGCTGGTTTACTAATATAGCAAGTTGAATTCTTGTAAGAGTTTGACTAAGATAGATTGAAAAATCATTACAAGAGTGATGATTTTTAAAAGGGCTTTGCAAATCACAGGTGTCGGTATATTTTTGTTACCATATTATGTTGAAGGAAGTTCGGTGTCCATGACATTGTAGCATATGTTGATATTGCAGTTGTTCCTTCTCTTGTGATGATTTTTCAATCTATCTTAGTCAAAGCATAGGTGTCAATATATTTGTTAGCATATTTTGTTGAATGAAGTTTCGTGTCCATGACATTGCAGTTGTTCATTCTTGAACAATCTTGTGCTCCCATGTTCATATGTCAAACATGCCTAGGTAATAATGGTTGCAGACAATTGGTTGTCATGAAGATTTATCATATGGAAATTATGGTAGGGAGTGTGGTTGCGAAATTGATTTTAATGTAATTGTGTGTGTTTTACCTTTTCCAAAAGTATCCTACATGGATATTTTTTTTCTTTGTTTAATAAGCAGCATCTCCAAATTTTAAACGGTGTGTCAATTAACCGGCTTTAAGCAAGATTTTGTGGCAAATTAGGAAAATGGTAGTTGCCTTCACTCTGCTGTTTCTGTTTCCGTTTCCATATTCCTCAATGACTTGGGAAAGCAATTTAAGAAGGGGATTTCTGCTACTTAATACTTAGTTTGAAGATGCAACCACCAGTGCTTGCTAGAATCATCATTTATTGATCAGTAGAGAGTGCATGCAGACACATACATTTGAACACACATGCTCAAATTTTTATCTTCTGTTAACTTTTTATTTGTATGTGTGTTGTACTTCTCAGGGGGGACACAAGTTTAGAACCATGGATGCGAAAAATAATGCTAAACGTCAAAAATTGAAGCCACCTGTTGCTTTAACTGGAACTGCAAAGGAAGGTTGCATTGGGCCGTCTATCGGTCTTATTGACATTGGCACTAGCGGTAATGCCTATATTTTCCGTGTTGCACTCCCGGGTGTGCGAAACAATGAAAGTAAGGCTCAGAACTTTCTTTATATACGTCATTGGCATGTGAGATGCACTGTATATGTGCAATAGGTGTACTAGCAATGTTCTAATTTTTTTTACCCCCTCTTTTTAGTTAGCAAACATGGGTTAAATTTCTTTTATAAGCAGAATTGCTATAGAAGATGCATTAACTGCACTCCGTGTGAATGGTAATAAGTAGATGACTGAGTAGATAATGCTTGCCATAATAGGTTTGTTGCAATGTGAAATCGGCCGTGATGGGAGAGTTCAGATACGAGGACTTATAACAGAAGGAGGAGCTCTTCTCAAAGGTATACCAACTGTATACCAAATGAAAATGCAGCAACTATGTCCACCTGGACAATTCACTGTTTCATTTAATTTGCCGGGACCTGTTGATGCCCGTCTGTTTACTCCTACTTTCCGTCCCGATGGCGTCCTAGAAGGGGTCGTTATGAAATGCATATACCCCCGTATGTACCGGTAGATGGCCGGCATCAAAATTGGACTACTCTAAGAAACTAATCTACACCTAATGTATCTAAAACAGATGCATAATACTTATGTTTGCAAATGTGAGCAACTTTTAAATATCCTTCGTATAATCTGCAACCTAGGATGCTAAGTTAGGAACTAATCAAATGGCTCAGCAATACATTCTTTGTTTGAATGTCTTTTAACTTTTTGGTATGTTAGCATTTTCTATCCGTGTGTGTTCTCCGTGGTATAATTGTCTCAGATTCAGATCTATTTCTGAACCTACCATTACTATTAACTAGATCAGAAGACGAGTGTGTTTATCAAGGTAAAAAGCTCATATCTAGAGGAAATTTAATTTTTTGGGTACGTAATTTCGTAGATGTATTTTCATTTATTAGATAGATGTCTAAAGACTTGGATAAAGACAATTGCTTTGAAGACCAATGACATATAGTGTTAAGAATTTTCTTTGAAGATTGCTATCTTCCATGAATTTAAACGCAGAGTCCAAACAAATGTCAGTATGTAAAGGGTCCATCCACCCTCACCTAAATTTAATGTTGTTTTCTTCCTAGTGTTAGTGCACTTCAGTTTCCTAACACAAAATAAATAATTGTAGAATTTTCTTTGTAGTTTATCTGGCATCGCTTTTATCATAATATTCCTTTTCTTCTCTTTATATCATAATCATTTTATATATATTTATATATATATATATATATATATATACATACGGACTTGAGAGAATAGAATTTGGTTTCAAGAATTAATTAGGTGAGATTAAAAGATGAAACATTTTATTTCATTGACTAAAATATAGTTTCAAAAATAGTAGGGATTAGCTGTAGGCCGGCTGAAGTGAACAAACAAACAAAAGATAGAAAGAAATATTTTTATTTTATAAATTTTAAACATACATTACAATACAAATTAAGAATTAATTAATTAATTAATAAGAAGAAACTCGGAAGTCGGAACAAACTCGGGACAGAAACCAACAAACAAAACGAACGTCGTAGTCTCAAAACCCAACTTACTTCTTGAAACACACATTAGCATTAGCATTAGCATCAGCATCAGCATCAGCGAATGGGAATCAGAGGAAGACTTTGTGTGAGAAAAACAAGTCAATATATCTATATATATACATATACATATATATATATATATATATCTCGCAGTGAAATTAAATCTTGATCCGCATCTTCCTGGAATCGTCGACCCTAAACCTCAATTCCTAGTCAACAGTCCATCCCATCAACTTCGTCATCATCGAAATTACGTGTTATTTCGGAGAATTTCATTTTAATCCTTAACCCCTTTTGCATCACAAACTCTCTCTCTCTCTCTCACACACACACATCGAAACTGTAATGTGTCCCATACATCCCCAGCAATAACATTTCACCCTTTGTTTTATTCGATACTTTAATCACTACTGTTATCAACTTTAATTTATTCCATTAACTAAATTAATTATGTTACTATTATTATTATTATTATATCCTTCTCTTACATCTCATAAATAATAACCTTTTCTTTTAACAAAAATATTACCTCACTACAGGGCTCCGCTACTCAAAATAACCCTCCATTATCCAGATAAATAAATAAACGTATAAATAAATAAAAGTTCAATAATATGAATGAATGACTAATTCTACTAGAATCGAATTCTAAGAACTTAAAGTCAGACGAAGATGAAACGTTAAACATGTTTGTATCTTTGACTAAGATATAATTTATAAAAAGTTTAAAGACTAAAGTGAAATTCTCCATGTTAAGTGTTAAGTCTTGACTCTTCATAAGTGTCTATGTAACACCAAAAAAGAAAATAAATAAATAAATAAATAAATAAGGTCTTGGAATATATCCTGAGCAACACAAAAACTTCATCAACAACAATGGCGCTGAAAGTTCTTTCTGCACTTGACACAGCAAAAACTCAGTACTATCACTTCAAAGCCATAATCATCGCCGGCATGGGAATTTTCAGCGATGCTTACGATCTCTTCTGCATACCTCCGATCATGAAACTGATCGCACGGATATACTACGATGATGTTAAAGACAACAACTCGGAAAAGGAATTCAAAATACCAAACGTCGTCGTCTCCTCCATGATTGCTCTAGCTTTTCTGGGCACTGCAATCGGTCAACTCGTTTTCGGACGATTTGGTGACCGAATCGGACGACGTCATGTTTACGGACTCGCATTGATGTTCATGGTGCTCAGCTCCCTTGGTTGCGGATTCTCCATATGCACGAAGAAAAACTGCGTTCTGGGAAGTCTAGGGTTTTTCAGATTTCTGCTCGGCATCGGAATTGGCGGGGACTATCCGCTGTCGGCTACAATCATGTCGGAGTTTGCTAACAAGAGGACACGTGGCGCGTTCATAGCAGCTGTGTTTTCCATGCAGGGTTTTGGGATTTTGGCTAGCTCGACGGTGACGATGGTGGTTTGTAAGATATTTGAAAGTACATCAAATGTTTCCAATAAAAGTCGGACGCCGCCAGAAGCCGATATTGCATGGCGGTTGATACTTATGCTCGGTTCAATTCCGGCGGCTCTGACTTATTACTGGCGTATGATGATGCCCGAAACTGCCAGGTATTTATTTATTTATTTATTTTATCGTTTCATAATTCCTTGAATTATTCTCTATATATCGGTATGAAAGAGAATCTTCATATGGCCGGCCGGAAATTAAAAAAAAAAAAAATTTAGGAGTATTGAAATTTACGATTTTTTATCTTACATAGTCATTAACATATTGTTGACAACAAGAATTATTCATTGGAATTTTAACTTAAATATCGACGTCTACGTCTACGTCTGAAAATTTTGAATCATTGACATAATTTCTTTCATTTTATATATATATATATATATATTTGGTATCTTTGTTTGCATATGATATTTATTAACATGTTTGAAAGATTAGGTGAAGAAGGTAATTTAATTTTTTTTGGTCGGTGGGAAAATTCATATTAGGTAGCAAAAAATTCTAAAAGAAAATTTGAAAGAAGAATTCATGAATCACATGATGACTGATTGTTATCTTCTGTCAACAAATTTCCAATTAAACAGGATTCCTTCTTGCACTGGGCCATATTTTACAGTAGAAAGAAGAAGAAAAACAAATTTCTTCAGTTTGAACATATATCAGGTTACTGTTGTTTTTGCATGAAGCATATTTTGACTTGTAAGACAACCTGAAATCTGAATTCGATCAGAAACTTTAATTAATTCTTTTTGACATTTTAATTTGTATTGTTTTTTTTTTTTTTGTCCAATACCAATTAAGATACACGGCTCTAGTAGAGCAAAACGTGATGCAAGCAGCCAAAGACATGGAGAAAGTTTTGGACGTTTCCATGAGTCAAATTGCAGAAGACCATCCATTACCACCAAGTCCTCCTTCTTACCCTCTCTTCTCCAAGCAATTCCTACGCCGTCATGGCCGTGATCTCTTCTCCTGCGCTATCACGTGGTTGCTCGTCGACGTTGTCTTCTACAGTAGCAACCTCTTTCAGTCTCAAATTTACCATCAGTACATTGAACACGGGCGCGATAACTCCATGAATGCTTTCGAAGAAGCTTTCAAAGTTGCCAGATTCCAAGCCATTTTAGCCATCTGTTCTACAATTCCAGGTTATTTTGTAACAGTCTATTTCATTGATCGAATTGGGAGAGTTTCTATTCAAATCATAGGGTTTTTCTTCATGGGAATAGTTTATTTAGCCATTGGAATACCCTACAGCCATCACTGGAGCAAGAATACAAATTTGGGCTTCATGTTTCTCTACGGCCTCACTTTTTTCTTCGCAAATTTTGGACCGAACACAACTACTTTCATTGTCCCGGCTGAACTTTTTCCGGCAAGGTTTAGATCAACATGTCATGGAATTTCCGGGGCGTTTGGAAAAGTAGGCGCCATAATTGGGACAGTGGGGTTTCTGTGGGCTTCACAAGACGATGATGACAAAGATAATAAACCAAACGCGGATGGAATGACAATAGCATTGATGATTTTGGGTGGTGTTTGTTTCCTGGGAATGGCAGTGACATATTTTTTCACCCCGGAAACTATGGGAAGATCACTGGAAGAGAACGAAAATGAAGAGGATTCCGGTGACTTGTGTCCTCTCAGATGTCTTACAAAATCCGGTTTACGAACAAATTGATCTCGCAATGAAGTTGCTGCTTCCTGAATATCTCTAAAAATGTGTGTTGTTTTGTATCAAAAGATTTTGTGGAGTTGTTGTAACATTTTATTCTCAACAGTGCTTAGTTATGCATGTTGAGCTGGCTATAAAAACCTATGCATATATCTATATATATATATATATAATAGAAAGTGAAAAGCATATATATAATATAGTGTCTATATAATTTTATCACATGATCCATCACAATAAAACATTTATGAGAATATTTAGAAAAGAATTACATTACATTGTCCTTGGTATGGCAACATCAGAAACACCGGAAGCAACTAATGATATTATTGAGAAACAGTTAAACATGCAGATCATACAAATTAAGTAAATTCACTTGTTTTTGATAGGGTATGAAGCCATTTTGTTGATTCCACAGAGTCCTTCAGATTTTCCAGTGTTTCTCTTCATTCTAATGTATCCTTTTTCTCCCCATTTTGGTCCCCAGGAATTCTTCACAATGATGTAATCAATGCCCTTGGTTGATCCATATCCAATGGCCGCCACTCCATGATCTAGCTCAGTTCCACAATGCCCATCAAAAACACCCTACAACCAAACATATATATATATATATATATATAATTAGTCATTCAGAAACTAAACATATATATAGAGATCAGAGACATGTGTTGACTTACTCCGCTATAAAATTGGAAATCTCGACCAGAAGCTTCAATAGCGACACTGAGAGGCTGGTTTGCAAGCGCTTTCAGGAGGCTTTCTTCATTATTCTGGGGTACATCATGGTAGCCACTGATGGTTACTACCTGAGATTCTTCCTGAAAAAAAAATGAAGAAAATCAGATAATATTCTTCGAATAATCGTTTGATCCAACATTTGACTCTCCTTTTCTGTAATAAATTAGATTCTCTAACACATTATCAACTAGTCAATAATCTATATACAATAACTTTTAGCCGTTGCAACAATTAAATCTAATGGAAACTCATTAATACAAATATTTGATAATTGTCACACGTTAGTTTTTACAAAAATAAAAGAAATTTTTATATGCAGTACAAAAATAAATAAATCATACAGAACATGTAACAATAATATATATAGAGATATATATAGCATGCATTACTAGTTACAACTATAAATATCAGTTTGTATATACATATGAACTACATGTAAATTAAAGAATTAAATTTTATTAGATGAAAGTAGATAGGTAATTATTAATATGTGAATTATCTGTTAATATTATTAATTAATTGTCTATAATTAATTAATTAATTAGTTTAATTACCTTTGTCAACTCACAAGTGCCTTCCTCCATAATGTAAGGATAGTCTTCTTCCTTATGAAGTCCCCCAGTTGAAACAATGAACGTAAATGCATAATCCATAAGACCTCCATTGCAACCATTGTTGTATGTGTTGTCACAATCAATCAGTTCTTGTTCGGACAATGAAGTCAAATTTCCTGTAACAATTTGGTTTATCCCCTCAACTGCAGCCACAGTCGAAAATGCCCAGCAGCTACCTGCATGCATGCGCCCATATATGCACACATTAATCCAAATTACATAAATATAATATATATATATATATTTCTTAATTATTAATAGGTAATTATTAATGCTTGCCCCACACGCCAAAATATAAATTCATCATATATACATACATACATATATATATATATATATATATATATATATATAAAGGATTAATACAGACATAGATAGATAGATAGATCATATATAGCTAGATGCTTGCTTTAGCTTAAGCTTAATTACCACATGAACCTTGGTTTTTGACATGAGTGACAGCTCCTTTCTTTCTCCAATCTACAGACTTTGGTAAATCGACAACATTAACATTTTTGTAAGTGAAGTTCTCCTCCAGCTTGGATTCTGATGTTGATCTTAATCTTCTACCAACCAAATCTGGCTTCAAACCCAGATACATTCTTCTAAATTCATCATGGCTCAAGTCTGCAAACTCGTTCAACCCAAGCCAGTAATTCTTGATCTTCTTGTTAGTCTCATCTATGTGCTTCAAATTATCCTTAAAAATCTCAAACCTCTGCAATTTTTCCTCGAGACTGTCGTAAACCTTTTCAAATTTGGACATCCACGATTCAAACAGATCGATCAGTCTCTCGTGGGAAGTCAAGTCTTCCGGAGAATAACCCACGATTGAGAAATCTCGAGCAAAAGATGAACGAAAAAGCATGATGGAAATGGAAAATAATGCAATAAGAAGTATCTTGGAAGGTGAGGAAATAGCCATCCTAATTATGAGGGTTTTTGAGTGTATGAATTAAGAGTGGAGGATGGAAGTGAATTAGGACAAGATGTGTATATATATATATGTGTGTGTGTGTGTGTGTGTGTGTGTTTGAGATATTGCTTTCAAGTAAAGTTGTTGGATATTATTTTCTTCCATACCCGAGTCTTAAAGCTTAATTCTTCTCTCTCTCTCTCTCTCTCTCTCCCTCCTTTCAATCCAAGCATACATACATCCTTTTATGTGCCTTACACTTATATATATATATATATATATATATTCACATACTAATACATTTATTGTCTTGTATATATTATGTTTGACCCAGTTGGTGCTTACCAAATCCACCTTTCGATTTTAGGATACCTTTTAAACTAATTAATAATATTATAAATGCAAATGATTGACTTATATATCTATATATATATATATATATATGCGAATCTCAGTTGTACAAGTGAATATTATTATTTATACACGTATATATAAATAATTCAAAAACACATTGACCAAAACTTACTAATGGATAATAAGCAATAGAATGAATGAATTAATTAATCATTACTTAGGAAACTGCAGGTAGTGGTATTACGTTAAACCACAGGTATTAACAGCTTTATATGTTGTCAGAAAGGACCAATTAAACGACGCTACGGTCGTACGAAATCCTTACGGCAACAAATATTAAAATTAGTTTTATAAAATTAAAAAATATATATTATTAATAATTAATGCAAAACTAAATGCACCGCCACCATTCATTCAATTCATTATGTGGCTTTTCTTTTTAGGGATGGGTAGTGTTTGGGGACGCCACCTTTCATAGATCAATCTTATTATGGCCCAAAAGGATCACCGGGCCGGCCCACATCTTACAATGATAATTTTGTAATTTTAGATATTTCCGTTTTTAATATTACAATTACGATCTTCGCCTTCGTCTTGGGAAGTCTACCCAAGAGGTTCAGATATATGCATTAATCTCGCAAGTCGCACCATTTAAAAAAGTCTACTCCAAGAGCCAAGATGTATCCTCTCAATATAAAAATGTCGTCTGTAAAAATCTTTCAATTAAAATAGACGGATTAGTAATTTAACGATATAAATGATGGAGATAAGACAAAATAATAAAAAGAGTAATATAAGTCGGGAAGGAATTTGAAAAGCAGCCTGTGGAAATAGAATTGATGTAATAAGAAGGGGGATGGATGGATTGTGTGCATAGTGCATAGTAACAGTAGTCAGTAGAAGTAAAGAAAGATAGATAGAGAGAGAGAGAGAGAGAGAGATCACACAACTGAATGGAAAGGAAAATCACAAATGGGCAGGGCGGCAGCAACCAATAATTATAGGAAAAAGGTAGCGACCTGATTTTCGCAGACCCAAAAAAAAAAAAAAAAAATGAAAGTGTTTGTTAAATATTTTATCATAATCTAAAAATAAGTTAAAATTTATAACTTAATATTGAATTTAAATAATATATATTAATTAAAGTTATCTACTAATAATTTTTTGAAAAATATTGTTATTAAATTTAAGCAAGCGTAGAAAGATACTACTAGGGATATCTGGATGTTATTACTCCCAGATAAATAAATAAATAAATAAATAAATAAATAAAATATTAATTTAATTTAATTGAAAATTTGATCAGGGTGGAT
Source organism: Azadirachta indica (assembly GCA_022749755.1). Classification (NCBI taxonomy): domain Eukaryota; kingdom Viridiplantae; phylum Streptophyta; class Magnoliopsida; order Sapindales; family Meliaceae; genus Azadirachta; species Azadirachta indica. Next base: position 2,336,310 of record CM040449.1, read on the forward strand.
AGAATTTGGTCCCTCTTAAGATTTTACAGCAGCGAGAAGAAGGTACAAAATATTTCTTAAGAGAACGACAGTTGAGAGAGTGGTCCCTTCCCTATCAGAAGGCCCCACGTGTGCCGTCTTCTCTCCTGCCAACACAGTCACTCACTCACTCACTCTCTCTCAGTCTGATCCGATACAGACAATTATTATCATCATTATTATTATTATATTATTATTATTATTATTAAAAGGTTGAGCTTCAAGTGTAACAAATTCCAAATATTAAATGTTAATGTACGGTTTCTGAAAAAGTGGGCGTTTAGGCCCACATCTGAAGAGGTGGGTGAATTTGTGCACCGATGAAAATAATACATATTTAAAATAAAATTAAAAAAAAAAAAAAGATTGAAGAAAGAACAATGGGTTGGTTTCTTAATGTGAGAAGGTTTGTGCGCGCGCGCGTGTGTATATATATATATATATTTTTATATATATGTATGTATATATATATATAGAGAGAGAGAGAGAGAGAGAGAGAGAGAGAGGAGAGGTAGGGTCGGTGGGGGTGGCAGGTCCTTTCCTGACATGTCTATTTATTAGTTTTTGTTCTGAATTCTCAGAGTCGGTCTCTGTCAATTAAAAAAAAAATTCTTTTTTTTTTTTTTTTTTGGTTTTTTTTTTTACCATTCCTTTCCTCTTCGTATATTTTGATACTGTTTTTTCTTTCTTTTTTTTTTTTTTTGGTTTTATAATGAAAATTAATTAATTAATAAATAAATAAATAAATAAAAATGTAGGCATGCAACGCATGCATGCATGGATAGTAATTGGTGATCCTGCTGCTGCAACTTGACATCAAATCCGAGGAGAAATAAAAACGGACGGCGATGATTGGTGGACTTTACTTTGGTTTTGGGATAACGAGGAGGAGGAGGAGGAGGAGGAGGAGGAGGAGAAAAGCAATCTATTGCGTATGATTATGAGTTGCTTGGTTTGTCAGAAAAATTAAATTAAAATTAAATATTAAGAACGAATAACATTAAGTTACTACTTACTGTACTGCTTCCGCTTGCTTCTAGATTTTTTTTTTTTTTTCTTTCACGGCCTCCAATTGCAGTTACTATGAAATTAATGAATGACCAAATGCTGGATAATAACATTAGGATCTTTCGACTTCACATTTTTCCCAATAATTTTATATTTTCTCTATTTATAATTATTAGCTACCCCGCACTCCGACACTGCACACTGTCACTTGTTTAACTAAAACATATGCTAGCTAATATTGCTAAATCTAAATCTAACATTCTTATATATAGTTAGTATATATATAAATTATAAAACATAAACTTTTACTATTTTAATACAAATTAATGATCAACTATTTACTATAAGTCAAATGGTACCTTCTTAATTAAAATCACCAATAAAGATGAAAATAAATTTTTTCAATTAGAACACAAGTTCTCGGGTTGTGTCACACTAATATAAGATAGTAGAAAGTCAAGTTTTATCTAAATGTAAGTTTAAGAATAGCTAGAAATTGTCTAATCTGCACCTAGATTTGAGGGTTAGAATTAGTAATTAATATTCGGTCTATAGGAGTCTTTAATTAAGAGTAAAAAATCATAATTCAAAAAACGAAAGTTATGGACCTATGTGTTATAAATAAAATTTGATGTGTTTGTTATAAAAACTTGAAAACTTGGGAACGAAGATATTATTATCCAATAATAAAAAAGAGAGAGAGACTCACATGTGGTTGTGCAGCGCAGGAAGATGTACGCAGCAGCAGCAGCAGCAGCAGCAGCAGCAGGGTTATCAGAAATAGAGAATCCATAGCTAGGAACAAATAAAATAATAAATAAGGAAATAAATATGCAGAGCTAGAAGCTATATATATATATACATTCACATAGAGTGGTAGGCTTATGCAACACCTATATATGTGTAGAGAGAGAGAGAGAGAGAGACAGCTGAATAGTAGTGGGTTGCCTGCTGCCTGTTACGTTATCTTTTACTTGAAGGAGTTTCTAAAGATCTAACAAGGCTTAGTTGTATGATTTGCCATAGTAAAAATATATAATAGAAGCAGAAAGCTGAAAGCAGAAGCAGAGAAAGCTGAAAGCAGAATTGCCTAGGATGATACAATAGCATGCTACGTTGATAGAACTCCTTTTTATTAGCTGATGATCATAAAACACGTGCAACGCCGACATTTTTTAAGTTGAACAATTGCAAAATTTAATGCCTTCGCTCTAAGTTAATTATATGCACATATATATATATATATATATATCTTCTGCTTCTTCTTCTTCTTCTTCTTCCTTTTGTTTCTGTCTGCAGGCTGGGTAGCTAATTAGCTAGCCTCCTAAAATTTAAGGGATATATAACACGTTGCATGTATTTAATTATATATTGATTATGAATTATGAAATGGATCATATATGATTGATCAATTTATATGATAATGAGGGACAAAATTAATCAACTTAATTTGTTTTTCTTTGCTCATCATCCTCGATCGTTTTTTGTTTGTCTATTACTTTAATATATTGGCTTGATATTGCACTACCAAATAGCACAAAGATTATACTAAATTAGCAAAACTGTGATTAATTAAGGAATGTATGGCAGAAACAGGAAAATTCGAAAGAGGAATGACCAAAGCAAGCGATTTATTCGTGCATTCTAAAAAATGCCTTCTGCAAAATTACGTCAGTCGGGTAAAGATAATAATAATTAAATAATATATAACATTTTACACAACTATATATATATATATATATATATTTCAAAGAAAAAACCCAGCAGCCAGCTAGCTAGCTTGCTAGCTAGGTTGAGTGATGATATGAATAAAAACATATGCCATTGCCAAAGATATGATAAACTAGGAAACAGTTCTCAAAAGCTAGCTTACAATATATCAAAACTCCCAGCTGATCAGAAAGTCAAATATATACAGAACAAAAATATACTATAATTTAAAAGTGTTTTTGTGGATATGGAAAATCTTGCTGTACAATTAAACTATTCATTGTTTAAAATATTTTTATGCAAGAAAAAGAGGACGAAAAAGAAAAATAGAAGTAGAAAGAAAGAATTAGGTGGTGAATATACAGATGATGATGTTCTCACTGTTTTCTTTCTGAAAATCCTGACTCATCTCTCTAAAAATATGCTCACACACGCACGCATAAATCCCTACAACTAACTTTGCATTTACTGCTATCTCTCTCTCTTTCTCAACCACAATTGTTTCTTAAAAACACTTCCGTTTTTATTTTTCTTTTTGCCTGTTTGGGGAAGCCCTTCAGGTGGGGTTTTGTAGGTCCCTCAATATATAGCATTTATGAAACCAAAATCTATCTATCTATCTATTTATTTGTCACCAGCTTAACTTAAACCCAATAAGCTGCATTTTCTCCTTTGGTTTCAGTGCTAGCTTCTTCTCTTCCTATATATTCACAACTCTTTCTTTTACTTTATATGCACTAATCGATCAAACCCTAAATCTCTCTCAACTTTGTCTCAGCTTTATATTTTTTTCTCACCGTTGGATCATGTTGGCCATGGAAGAAGTTCTGAGCGAACTCGGAGAAGAAGTGAATGAACAAGGTTTACCACCAGGGTTCAGATTTCACCCTACAGATGAAGAACTGATAACATTTTATCTTGCTTCGAAAGTGTTTAATGGAACTTTCTGCGGTGTGGAAATTGCTGAAGTTGACCTAAACAGATGTGAACCCTGGGAGCTTCCAGGTATCTATCTATCTATCTATCTATCTATCTACATATGCTTTCTCTTTAAAATATTTTCTGATGAAAACATTGCATTATTTTCTCTTCTGTTGTTGATATTTGCCTTCATGGTATTCTCTAGTATGCTACTTTTCCTGATGTGTCTAGGGATTCTCCATCTGTTTTCCTTGATAAGATGCCTTTCTTCTATATACCTGCTTCACTTTTCTTCAAAAACGAACAAACTATTAATTTACACATGTTAATTAAGATAAACAACAAGACTGATTAAGTTCAAACAGAAAGACAACATGAGTAATTTGTTTAGTAACAAAACTGTTTAATTAAAACGGCATAATCTTATAGCTAGTTTAGCTACTAGTAATTATGATTGAACATACATTCCGACACCTACAATTTATTACACCAGTTTTTTACCCGGAAAGCCAAATACTTGAGAACATTATTTTTATATATAAATATGTATGTGTTCGGCAACATAATAAGCTCTTGTCATTGTCAAATAGTTGAGTATGATACACACATTCCCCACATGCATACAAATAATCTTGTAAATCCTGACTGACCAATTAACTTCATTCATTCATATATCTGTAATTAATTAATAACCTGGCTCATGATTTAAATTTTCCATATATGCATATATATATATATATATAGATGTGGCAAAAATGGGGGAAAAAGAGTGGTATTTCTTCAGCTTAAGAGACAGGAAATACCCAACTGGATTGAGAACAAACAGAGCAACAGGAGCTGGGTACTGGAAAGCTACAGGAAAAGACAGAGAAGTGTGCAGCGGATCAAATGGAGCTCTTCTTGGCATGAAGAAAACTCTGGTTTTCTACAAAGGCAGAGCTCCTCGCGGTGAGAAAACCAAGTGGGTCATGCACGAATACCGTCTGGATGGCGACTTTTCTTACCGCCACACGTGCAAGGTAAATCCATTTTGGTCCCACTTTCACCTCCTCCATACGTGTGCGAATCAAGCTCTTAGCTTACAGCTAGATTATTAGTTACTTTTCTGTGTTTTGTCTCTTTCCGAGTTGACACTTAGTCTGTTTGCCTTTTTCCCCTTTTGCCTGTGATTTTGTAGGAGGAATGGGTGATTTGCAGAATATTTCACAAAGCTGGGGAGAAGAAAAATGGGTATACACAAGGGCAAAGCTACATGTTGGAGGCATATAATTCATGTCCTACAGCTGGTTGTTTGCCACCATTGCTGGAATGTCAATCTCATAATCCAATGGAAAGTGATGATCTTCTGGTTCAGCAAACAGAAAATGACTTGAAAAGCAGCAGCTGCTGCTTAATTTCTAATTCCCAATCTCATCACCACCTTTTCCCAATAAATGGGCTGTTCCAAACATCGACAATTATCTCAACTACTCCAAATTCCAACAGTACATCACCATCACCGTCTATGCTTTTTAAGTCTCTGCTCTCACATCAAGATTTCACTTTGAAGCAACAAAGTACCAGTGAAAACACTATTCAAAAACACTGCAAAACAGAGGCTGCTAACTTTTCCCATTTCCAACTACCTGATGATACAAGTGCTGCTGCTGCTAATAGTTGGATGGACAAAATTCAGCCAAACCCATATCAAAATCCATTGTTTTTTGAGATTGGTTGTAGTTTTCCTGGATTCACACAAGGATTTACTACTACCGCTACGGGAACTGGTGTCAATGATATGTCTACTTCAGCTGCTTTCAACAGGACGACCGGCTTTCAAGTGATGTGTGGAGAATCTTGGCCGTTGGATCCTTAAGATCATCTTCTCTTTTCAATTTAATTTTTATTAAAATCTATATATAAATATATATATATATATATATTTGCATGTATACTATCCGTGGATCGAATCTTAGGTGTAGTAGTAGTAGTAGTACGTACCTCTAAAAGTTTGCTGTATATGTAGTAACATAACTCCATCCATGCACGTATGCTAATCCATGTAGTACTGGAGATTTTATGCAATTTTCATTAATATTTTTATGTTGTCCGAAGATTGCTTGCTTCTATTTGAGGTAGTTTACGATTCTCTTGATATTTCATGATGATCTTCAATTTTGTGATTATTGATTGTAGTTCTCAATTTCTAGGCTATACATATCTACGAAAGTCAAAAATATATCACAAAAAGTCGAAAGATCACATGAAAATATCAATGGCTAGCAGCAGAGACGAGAAGGATAGGTTCCGAACCGAAGTGACAAACAATAGAAATTAGGGGGGACATTTGTAAATTTTCATGATGTTTTACGTCACCCTCTTTGCATTGATGATTTTTAATTGGAAGATGGGAGCCTTTTGTATGTATGTGTGTATATATGAACAGAATAGGCTATAAGGTATAGGGTTCGTGGTAGGGGCCTGCCACACTGCTCAATTGCTCGTATAGGCTCTGTTCTGTTTTGTCTGTGTAGGCAGGGAAACAAGGATTTGGGTTTTTTGGGATTTGGTTTTGGATATCCCGATTTGGTTTTGGATTTGGGATATCCAAAAAGGTGTTATTCCTATCCTGATCATGATGATGATAATCATGATTTTATGATGGAAAACAAACAAAACAACGTTTGATCATTCAGTCGTCATCATAATCATAAATATTCAAATTTTGTAGGGTGTGGTTTGTTCAACCATTACTCAGGACCTCTAAATCAAGAAGAAAATGATCCCATATGGGATTAAAAACCTGTCCAAATGGAGGTTAGATGTTTTGGATTTTAAAGTACATTGATGAAATAATGAGACAAGTAATGCAAAATATTCAGCAGTATTTTAGATTTATATATTCATAATTTGATAAATGCAGCAATCTTGAAGCAACCGAATAACATTTTACTTCCAACTAAGTCTATTAAGAAAAAAAAAGATTCACAACTAGAGTTCTTCACCAGAAAAGCAACAGGCATTCAACTTCAGTATGCCTACAAAACATGTACGGCAATTATTACAGGCCATTGGGATTATCACATGCCCGCTATCTCCCGAAATGCACATCCAAATCTAAACGTCAAAAATGCCCCTGCGTCAAGTGTACAATTAACAGTCAGTAGGATTAAGTGGAATCCGCAATTGTTGCATCTTGGTAGGGATGAAAGGAAAGTGTAAATCATCATTCCCATCATCAGTTCACATACAACCAATCCCACAATTTTCCAGTCACAGATGTTCATACCCCCGAATTACAACTAATGAGCCTTCCTACCAAAATCATGATCAAAGAAATGCCTCAGACTTGCTACGAAGTTTTATGGTTAAGAGTACTAGTTGATAACTCTGAATCCTATTCCCATTGTGAAGAACAAATCCGGTTTCTATTAAGGAAATGTAAAAGCACCATCCATTAAAAAGAATTTAGAAAAATGCATATCAAGTAGAAAATTCAAAGAAGATAGAAACCAAATTCTGCACAAATCTAACGTGATTAGCTCCATCTATAAGCCTAGGACTTAAAAAAAACACCAGTTAGCCATTAGCTGACACAACCATTAGAAGAATTTAGAGCATGCAATACCCCAATGATAAGAAACAATCCACCTCTAGCATGAGCAAACATTGATCAACGAACGAACCACCGGAAAAAGCAGAATCTTTTTTTAGCTAACATAGAGATCAAGAATACAAATAAAATCAACTCATTTGACAACAGCCCATGAAAAACAACCTCCTACATATATGAAATAGTTTTTTTTTTTTTTTCCCTTTTTGTCTATGATTTTCAAAATACCAGGGCTTTCAAACGGTAAAAATTGTTAAATTTACAAATCGGCAACAAGTACACAATGAGCCAAGCTAAGTGCATATGGGATCTTATTAGTTTCAATTCCCCTAGCCAATTCAAGCTTCACATAATTGAAACGACGAAGAATTCGAGTTGAAGTTCGGTATAAATAAGCAGAATAAAATCTATATCACCAGCAAAATTCTCCCAAATTAATACAAATAATCTTTCACTACTATAAATTAAACACGATCCAATTTAGAATTCACGAAAACAAAATTTATACCCCAAAATCGAAAAACAACCTAGTAAAAGGGCGAAATGAAGAAAGGAAACCTATTTAGGAGATTTCTGGGTCTTGGAGGAGGATGCGTAATCGGGAGGGGAATAGATGAGAGAAGCAACCATGGAACCAGGTAGAACCACGTACTTAGCAAACACTGCCAGCTTCGTCACCAACGGCTCACCTCTCATTATCGCCATACCTAATTCCTTTTTTCTCCTCCCCCGACTTCTTACTTCTCTGAAAACACTTTAACGGCGTAGACAAGCTAAAAGGATTTATTAAATTTCGTAGTTTCACGTTTTGATTTGGGCCTGGCCTCGTATGTCTTCGGGATGAGGTGAGTTTTGGAATAACACTAAATACAGCCCTTAGCAATGCTGATTGCACCGGTTCACCGCATGAATATACGCAAGGATAGAATTAGATCTCACGCTTTGTTGTTGAGCAGATAGGTCATCTTATGTTATATATTTATATTTTATATTTATATATATATATATATATGTATATGTATATTTTTTTAATTTTATTTTTTCCATAAACTGAATTTTTAATTTAAAAAATAAAATAAATTTATCAGTGATACAATTTTATTAAAGGTGGTACTATAAATGATCTTTGCCTGAGATATTCTCAGTACTAAAACAATTTTAGCAGTGAAAGTTAAGTTAAAATGGATTGTCTAGGCGGACGACAGCCTCCATCGCGGCGGCTTGTCGCTGAGAAAGTCCACTTCCAGTAATGGTGGGAGCATCAGTGCCGCCTCCGCCTTTGTCAGGATTGACTTGAAGGTGTCCTCGTGTGCCATATGCGTTGTTTTTGTAATCTTCCAAATCAGTGTACTTGAGATAAGGGCTCGTCTCCATCGGCAAACCTACCAAAGTTGCCTTCTTCTCTTCTCGGCTTCTTGTTGCTGTTGCTAAATTCTCTCTTGACATTTGCTGGCTCATATTCGACATCTTTCTATATCAAATCTGCTTATATTTGCGATAAAACGAAACATATATATATATATATATATATTGCCAGATAAATTTATGCAAGCTAAGAAATTATGTCCAAGATTTCGCAAAATTTCAGCAAAGAGAGCCGAGCCGTGTTATCCAAGCTACTTTGACTTATTCAAGCAAGTTTTTCCCGTCGTCTAGTAACACTTCTATATGGGCCGGATATCGTACATATGCAGTCCAGCCCATACGAGTCCATTATACTGGTCCCGCAATACCTTCACTTTGACACAAGACTTCCAACGGGGAGACTTTGCAACTTCCTGTCCAGTAAACATCATGTCACAGTCACTAACTTAACAGCCGGGGAGCGTGAAAATTCATAGCAGTTTCGCGGCAAATCTAAAGTTTTTAACTGTATTACAACTTTCTGGAAAAAGGATTAAATTCTCTGGGACCAGATTGCCTCTCGTTTTCAATTTCTGTCTTTACTCACGAAATACACACACAGAAAGAGAGGATATAAACGTTCTTCCATTATCCTTCACACATTTTCTTTAACTAGTTTCTTGGTTTTAGAAGCACCAGCAGTTTCCTCCATCTTCTTCATTTATGGCAATTTTCTCACCTCAAAAATCTTTCAACTATTCCATCTACTTATCTTCATTCAATCTTCCTGCTGCAAGCAATTAACCTTAATAAACTGTGGTACTTTCTTCTCATATTTCTTTGTTCTTCTTCATCAATAATGGCTGCAAATTCTGACAGGAGGAATTCCAATACTCAGCTTCTGGAGGAGCTAGAAGCACTTAGTCAATCACTCTACCAAACTCACCCTACAACCAACCGTAGGACCGCTTCTCTTGCTCTTCCTCGAAGTTCCATTCCTGGAATTGCATCTGGAGATGAGATTAGCACCGCTAAAGTTGAGGAACGATCCATCAGTAGACCGCGGGCAAGGCGGATGTCCTTGTCCCCGTGGCGTTCTAGGCCAAAACTTGATGATGATAATCAACAGAGGGATCAAGGGAAGGTATCGAGCCAACCTGAAATTAAGAGATCGGATGAGAAAACAGCTGAAAAGAAAGGAATTTGGAACTGGAAGCCAATTCGAGCTCTTACACATATTGGAATGCAGAAATTGAGCTGTTTGTTCTCTGTTGAAGTTGTAACAGTCCAAGGACTTCCAGCTTCTATGAATGGACTTCGGCTTTCTGTTTGTGTTAGGAAGAAAGAAACAAAGGACGGAGCAGTTCATACAATGCCTTCAAGGGTTTCACAGGGTGCTGCTGACTTTGAAGAAACTCTATTTATTAAGTGTCATGTATACTGTACTCCTGGTCAAGGAAAGCAACTGAAATTTGAGCCTCGTCCGTTTTGGATACACATGTTTGCAATTGATGCTGGAGAACTTAATTTTGGGAGGAATGCTGTGGATTTGAGCCAACTTATACAGGAATCCATGGAGAAGAGCTATGAAGGTTCTCGTGTTCGACAGTGGGATGTAAGTTACAATTTATCAGGAAAGGCAAAAGGAGGAGAACTTATTCTGAAACTGGGGTTTCAGATTGTGGAAAAAGATGGAGGGATTGACATTTACAGCCAGTCCAGCAAATCTAGAAATTTCCTTTCTTTTGGTCGTAAGCAATCAAAAACTTCATTTAGTGTCCCTAGTCCAAGAATGACAAGCCGAGCTGAAGCTTGGACTCCTTCAAACACTGGTGCAACAGCAGATCTTCAAGGAATTGATGATTTGAACCTTGATGAACCTGGCCCAGTTCCATCATCCTATCCTTCTCTTCACAAACCTGAAGAACCAGAACCAAAAACAGAAGATCTTGATCTTCCAGACTTTGAAGTTGTGGATAAAGGAGTTGAGATTCAAAGCAAAGAAGTTGAGGAAGGTGAATCAGAAGAAACCAACGAAGGAAGGTCAGCATCAAGTGAGGTGGTTAAGGAAATGGTACACAATCCAGTACATCTGACAAGATTGACAGAGCTTGATTCAATAGCTCAACAAATAAAAGCCCTTGAATCTATGATGGGAGAAGAAAAAATCATCAAAACAGAAGATGAAACCGAATCACAAAGATTAGATGCAGATGAAGAAACTGTGACAAGGGAATTTCTTCAAATGCTTGAGGATGAAGAGACTAATGAATTTAAATATAATCAACCTGAAATTCCTCCTCTGCAGCTAGACAGAACCGAGGATTCAGTGGATACAGAAACCAAAGTATACCTCCCGGATCTTGGAAAGGGGTTAGGTTCTGTGGTTCAAACAAGGAATGGAGGCTACTTAGCTGCAATGAATCCTCTGGATACTTTAGTTGCAAGGAAAGACACACCCAAACTAGCAATGCAAATATCAAAACCATTGGTTCTCCCATCGAATAAATCCTCAAGTGGGTTTGAAATATTTCAGAGGATAGCAGCTGTTGGATTTGAGGAACTCAGCTCACAAATTTTATCTTTAATGCCCATGGATGAACTGATAGGTAAAACAGCAGAGCAGATAGCCTTTGAAGGCATTGCTTCTGCAATCATCCAAGGGAGAAATAAAGAAGGTGCTAGCTCAAGTGCCGCACGTACCATTGCTGCAGTAAAAACCATGGCAACTGCTATTAGTACTGGCAGGAAAGAGAGAATTTCAACAGGAATTCGGAATGCGAATGAAAATCCAATGACCGCAGAGGAGATTTTGGCTTTCTCATTGCAGAAGATTGAGACAATGGCAGTTGAAGCATTAAAAATTCAGGCAGAAATGGCAGAGGAAGATGCTCCCTTTGATGTTTCTGCTCTCAATGAAAAGATAATTACAGGCAGCGGCAAAGATCAGAATCAACTCCTAGCTTCTGCCATGCCACTTGAGGATTGGATAAAAAATCACAGCTTGACTACTTCTGATCGTCGGCCAGGGGACCAAGAAACCATCACACTAGCAGTGGTTGTCCAGCTGCGGGATCCAATCAGGCGATATGAGGCAGTTGGGGGCCCTATAGTAGCACTTATTCATGCAGCATATGCTGAAATCAATGATGAAGAAAAGAGATTCAAAGTGTCGAGTTTGCATCTTGGAGGTTTCAAGGTACGAACGGGAGGAAAAAGGAATTTGTGGGACAGTGAGAGGCAACGGCTGACTGCTATGCAATGGCTGTTGGCATGTGGCCTTGGAAAGGCACCAAAAAAGGGGAAACATGTATTTGTAAAGGGGCAAGATCTGTTGTGGAGCATTTCCTCGCGAGTAATGGCTGATATGTGGCTTAAACCGATGAGAAATCCAGATGTAAAGTTTTCCAAGTAAAACAAAGGCCTTGGTTGTTTATTCTGTAAGTTTAAGAGTGATTTCATACTTGTATTTCTTCACAACCCTCCTTCCTGGCAAGGAACACAAAAGAGAGTAGAAACTGTAAGAAATAAAAATTGTCTTGTGTTCAGAATCTGATATGATAAAGAAACATATGAGATTTGTTGCACTTGTAGAAAAGCTATTGTCTTGATATTCTTGTAATGGAAAGTACAATTACACATTATTACTTGCATTGGTTATAGTTTTTGGAATACAGTACGAACAGACTATCAAAATACATGCATATGAAAAGGAATGAGTAGGATAATACCCGCAATGAGGATCCATCCTTGAAATGATGAAACTGTTGCCCATTCCACACTACAAGTTCCTTTAACATGACAAGGGAAGCCAGTCTTCTTACCAAGTGGCAATCTAGCAAATTTATAAGTTCTGAAAAACAGCGATGGCTTCCAAGCAGAATACTAATAAATCCAGAAGCCATAGAAGCTTCTCCCTGTGCTAGTTCTGGCCTCTGGGAATTAATGGAACTAAACAACCTCTCCATAATCTCCATTATTTTCTATCTTTTCCCTAATCTGTTCCAAAACTCTGTAGATTTCTTCGATTTGAGGATGATTCACATCATCAACAGTAAATACATTTATCTTATTATCGACCTCTATCCAGCTACAACCAGGATTCTTTCTAATTCCTTTTTCCCTCATCAATTTCCTTACACCCACAACAACGTCTAGTTTTCCAGAATCTGAATACAGATTTGCTAGAAGTGTATAACCTCCAGAGATATCAACATCCAGCTCAAGTAAATTCCTCACCACAAGTTCTGCTAATTTTGTGTTACAATGGATCCGACAAGCACCAAGCAAAGCTCCCCATATATCAACAGTTGGCTTAAAAGGCATTCCATCAATCAAACTCTTGGCCTCCTCAAGAAATCCAGAGCGGCCAAGTAGATCTACCATGCATGCAAAATGCTCATGTGTAGGTGAGATGCAGTGATCTTTAGTCATGGAAATAAAATAATGTTTACCTTCAGTCACAAGCCCAGAATGGCTACAACCTGATAGAACAGACACAAAGCTTATATGATCAGGTTCAGATTTCATCTTTAACATATTCTCAAAAATCTCTATAACTTTCCTCCCCTGACCGTTCTGAGCATATCCTGCCATCATTGAATTCCAAGAAATTAGATTTTTGATAGATATAGAATCAAAAGTTTTCTGTGCTTCTTCAACCTGTCCACATCTTGAATACATAGTGATAATGCTATTTGCAACTGAAACATCGGAACCAAAGCCTAATTTTTCAGTCAGCGCCACAATTTGCATCCCGAACGTTAATATTGCCAAATCAGCGCAGGCATTGATTGAAGAAGCAAAAGTAACCCAATCAGGCTTAATCCCTTTCCATAACATTAGATTAAATAGCTTAAGACTATCTTCTCCAAATCCATGTTGATTAAATGCGCTTATCATTGAATTCCAAGTTGTAATATTCCGCTCTGGCATTTCACCAAAACAATTCCATGATTTTGCAACATCACCAGCTTGAGAAAATGCAGAGATCATCACCGTCCAAGATCTTATATTCTTTTTTGGCATCAATTGAAATGCATAATCTGCTTTCTGTGCATTATCACACTTCATATACATGGTAACCAGAGCATTTCCCACAGGAATATAGGACTCCATTCCAGTCTTGATTGCATATGCATGGAGCTGTTCCCCCACAGAAAGAAACTTCTGACCCGAACAAACTCCAAGAACAGTGGCAATGGTAAACTCGTCCAGGGCAGTGGGAATCTCTCTCATTTGATTAAATAAAACCAAAGCTTCTTCTTCAAGCCCAAACTGTGCAACTCCACTAATTAAAGAAGTCCATGAAACTGCATTAAGTTCGATTAAGCTGTTGAATACCCTCCTTGCATATTCTAAGTGTGCACATTTTGCATACATATCGATAAGACCATTGCCCACACAAACGTGAAGACTCAGCTCCATACGCACAACCCGAGCATGCAAATGGGTTCCCCATTCCAGATCATAAACACAGGTGCATGCTCTAAACACAGTAGCATATGTCATGGAATTCGGGGCAAAACCCCTATTCCACATCTCAACAAACATACGAAGAGTTTCAGACCAGAAACCATGCTGTGTGAAGATGGAAATCATGGTATTCCATGACACAGAGTTACGTTCAGGCATTTTCTGGAATAAATTAACCGCCTTCTCAACCGCACATAAGTTAGAGTAGCCATAAATCATACTATTCCAACAAAACAAACTTGGATTCGGCATCCTCAAGAAAACTCGCTCTGCATAGTCCAACGCACGACACTTAATATACATATCCATAATCGATTTCTCAATGGACGCGTCAATTCCAAAATTAAATTTCTTGACAAGACCATGCAACTGAAGAGCCAATTTGACGTAACCAAGACGACCGCACGCCTTCATCACACAAGAGAATGAATACAAATTGGGAATAGAAGCACTATCTCGCATAATCGAAGCAAAAACCTGAATAGTATCTTCAGACTTCCCATTACAAAAATATCCCGACATCATCGTGTTCCAAGAAACAGAATCTCTCTCAGACATTTCATCGAACAACTTCTTTGCTTCCCTGATCCGACCTGACAAAGCCAGCCCGTTAATCATGGTATTATAACTGAACACGTTTGGAGACCCAATATCACAAAACACACGACAAGCGTCGTCGATTAACCCACAAAATGAGTACATGTTTGAAAGATGGTTCTGGAGGAAGATTGAAGAGTTCAAGCCAGTGGAAATGAGCTGGGCATGGATTTTTCGAGCAACAGGAATCAATTTCAAATTCGCACAAGCTTTCATGGACTCGTAGAATTTCTGAGAAAGATGCATATAAGATTGTTGAGTAGATCGTAGACAGAATGAACGAGAGGGCATGAGAAAGTAAACGAACGGTCTTGATTTCAACGGACTCCATGATAGGTTAACAGTCATTCGAAATTTTGGAGAGGTCTGTTCGTTTCCGAGTTCCATTTGATTTCATTTGCGCGGGTTTTTGCGGATGTAAATGACGACAGCATGAGCCACATAGGACAACCGCTCCAGGTTTTTGCCAAATACAACGACGTCGTAATGCCTTCACCTTACTGTAACGAACTAATGAAACCACATGATGTGTGGCCTATTTTAACAAATCAGTCGCTTGCATAGCATCAAGATCGTTAACGTTAGACGCTGCAATTACGAAATTGTCCCTCATGAAATTATGCGCATGTAATAAGTCTCTGTAGTTCAATTTTTGTGACATTTCGTCCTTTGCGAAAGGCAAAAGAAAAACGATTATAAATTTCTTCTTGCTATTTCTTCCTGCTAGAATTACAAAACACTAGAAAAGAAAATTAATAATTAAAAGAATACGTACGATTTCTCGAGAAGGAGAAAAAAAAAAGCGCAAAATAAAAATGAAACTCATCTTAAGAAAAATCCGAAATTCATATGATCAAGTGTGTGTATATATATATTGGAAAAAAGAGCTAAAGAAAAAACATGAGCACACAATTGCAGCAAGAAGCGAATGCCGGCTAAAAATCAAAACAACGAACCTACCCAGCTGAAAAACCAGCCAATGAAGCCAAAATTGCGATACACAGCGGGCCAATAAAGCATCAAAACAGAAATCCGATGTAGCAAATGAGCAGAAAAGTAGTTGGTGTGGGAAAAAAAAAACTGAAGACTAATAAATCTCCAGAAGCCTCTTAAGATTTGCAAATTTACCATATCCCTTCAAACCCACAGAGCTCATCCGCCACTCCAGTTGCTGCTCAATTGCTGAAGGTGACATGGTTTTTCAAGTAATTATTCCACGACTAGTTGTTGAACTGTTAGCAAAATGCAAAATCAACCCAGAAATTACCCATGCAAATACTACCCATATTCATTCTTCAATTTCTGCGAGAGGATCTTTTGACAATCCATTGAAGAAGCAGGGCGCAATCCAGTCGACATAGCTGCATATCAAGCCGATTAGATGCGAATAATAACCGTCGTCCACTCCGTCTTCTAACGATTCGGAAGCCCCAACGATACGATAAGCATTTTCTCAGAGCTCTGATGGGAAGAAGTGGAAAGGGTTTCAGGTTTATCGAACTATTTACGTCAACGAGACCATTTTACCCTCATTTACATTAACGGAGATGGAACTTTTAAATGGTAGGGACAAATTTGTTAAAATCGGCCAAGCGTTTGTCCAGATTAATACTTCGTCAAAGTTTAAGGACGAAAATATTATTGTCCCAGTAAAAATAAAAGGAAGTGATATATTTTTTTTTAATATTTCAAATCTATTTATTATTTACAATCTATTCATAATTTTACCCACAATTTATAAAAAATTTGTTAATATAACTAAAAAAATACAAATACAGTTATAACATATCCGGTGCCCATCAAAATCTGTTCACCACCAAAAAAATATTTTACCCAAAATTTTTTCTAAAGAATGAAACTCATATTATTATTATTATTATTATACGACGGGGCCTATGATTGGATTGTTGCGATGCTGAAATGAAAAAAAGTGTTTCCAAAACAAGCAACAAAACACGTGCGTAAAAAAAAAGTTGTAAAAATTTTAAAAAAAAAAGAGGGGGGTTATTAATAAATCAAACTTTTTATTATTAATAAAAAAAAGAAGAAAAAACAACATGCGAATGAATCGAATCCACGTAGAATAATGCGTTTAGGTGGAGATATAAATAATTAATAAAATTTTGCCAGAATTGGGGAGTGATCCGAGTCAAGAAGTAAGAGATCGTGATTTGGCCTGCCCTGACCATAAATAAATAAAAGCGAAGGACACGTGATTTTTCCGGGGTTGGCACGTGCCGAGAAAGCTGGCTTTGCTGGTGGTGGTGCTGGATGTATAAACATACCGAATATTCAGATCAGATCCAACGCCAACTACACTGCGCTGCAAATAGCAATTATTATTATTATTATTATTATTATTATTATTATTATTATTATTATTATTATTATTATTATTATTATTATTGTCGTTGTTGTTGTTCAAAACTGGAAATATTCAATAATAATAAATAAAAATGCAGATATTAAATACTAATAAGACTGACGTGGACGAAGAAGAAGAAGAAGGTGACAAATTGAAAACTAGCCAAGGAAGGCAGGAATGATTATGATTGCATGTCATGTCATGTCATGTCAAGTCATGTCATGTGGGACGGTGTGAGTAGCGATGCATGCAGTAAACGACATCGTTGCCGTATCCACATTCAAAGATATATTAGCTGCCAATGTAAATTATGTAATCGTTATTAATGACAGGTGGGTAATTATTCTTCTTCTTACGTTACTAATAATACTGCTTCCTTATTTATTTATTTATTTATTTATTTATTTAGTTCAAATCTTTTCACACATCACATGATCCAAGAGAAGAGTTAAAGAAAGCACACAAAGATAACTATAAAAAATAACTATAGCATTAAGATACCATTCATATTAAAAATATCGAAATAATAATAATAATTATACAACAAAATTATTATGAAAATGTTCTATCTTTTATTCTCAAAGTGACTCACAATGCTTTCAAACTATTTTTTTTTATAAATTTAAATAATAATAAAGAGTAATCTTTTAAAAAAAGTCACAAATATTAATTTTTGATATTTTTTTTAATATAATATATCTTTTAATTTTGAACGAGCCTTTTTTTTTTAATTTAAAATTTTTTAATTAAGAAAAATAAGAAAAAAAATACTAATCACCTGCTTTGGGCCCAACCCAAACTTTGTACTAAAAGAAAATTAGTCAATGAATAATCTGAAAACCTCGAAACATTTATTTAAGGACTCATATATAAATTAATTTTCATCTCATTTTTTTCAATCATTTCATTCATTTTTTTTATTGAATATTCTCTATAACAACTAAATAGCAGTAATAATATTGTCCTTGAATTTTTATATTTTCTTAGTTTATATTAAATAACTATCCAATTTATATAAAATAAATCATAAATTTATAACTTTTATTATATTATATTGAGCATTTTTTTTTATTAATTTGACATCTTACACCCATTTAGATAATTATATGCAGAATGAGAATAAACGACATATAATATATTTTTAGTTATGCATTTGAGAATAAATAAAATATGTAATTTATATTCAAGTTTTAAGTAGAAAATTTTAATTTAATTTTATTGTTATGAAGCAACCAAATTTCGGAGTCAAGTTGAAAAACAAACACTTATAAAGCAAAGCAAGCAAGCATGGGAATGAGATGACTGCAATTTCCTGACAATTTCAATTGGATTTAGTACTAATTTAATATAAATAAATAAATAAATCATGTATTTTTTTAAAAAAGCATAAAGATTTAAGGATCCGAATGTTATTATCCGAGATGAGAAAAAGCCAGGCGTCAAATGAAAAGAGTTTCACTCTCAGAAAAATAATTCAGTAAAAAAAATACCGAAAAATCTGAGCAGAAAAGACATGTTGTCAATTTTCAACGGTAGATGTCAAAAGACAACGGAGCAAGCACAGTACAGCATAACCTCATCATCACCTTCAATTATTATTATACTCAAATTTATATCAAAATATAAAACCCAATAGTAATAGTAATAATAACAATAATAATATCTACTGCTACGAATCCTTCACATTTGCCTGCTGTATATTAGCCATAGATTAGTAGGAGGTTCCAGATATTTGTTTATATTATATTTTATTTTATTTTTCCCTTTTTATTGTGAGTTTTTTTGAAGTAAAATTTGAAGCTTTTCTGTGTGTTTTTTGCATCTGACACAAACTTCTGGTTCTGGGCGGTCGGGACCAGAAGTTATAGTTAAAAGAGTTTCTGATGAGACAGAGATCGCAGGACAGAGTTCTTATGAGTTCATAGAACTCGGTGAACAGAGTTTGAATTCTAAGTGGCGAGTGTTTGACGGGTTGTTAAAAAATAAAAAAAAAATTTCTCTTGTCTGTACATGAAGATTCCATCCGAAAACCAGTTCATTTTTCCGCTGATTTTTCTGTTTATTTATTTTTCCTTTTTTTTAATTTAAAGCTCTCTCTCTTACAAACTAATCCCTTTTAAGTTGGGTATGCTTTAAATTCACCATCTTTCTCTCAAGAAAGCTCCTTTGGTCTTGGCCCTTTTGGGGTATCAAGAGGTTAGCAATTTAATAGATCTGAATTTTCTATCTGTTGATGCTGATAGGTTTTCTTGTTTCTTCTTGACTAAGTAACGTTACTATAGTTTTGTTATCTAGTTGTTGACTGCCACTGTTTGATATGTAGGTGCGGATTTGCTTGTATATATAGTATACTTAGTGAATCTATGGATTTGTTACTGTGGCCATTGGTTTGACTGTTATGGTTGGTTGGTTAATTGACATACTAGTGTTAATTGGATCTCTGTCAACAATGGAATGATTGACTGTCTGATTTGTGATCTGGGATTTTTACTCTTTCAGCTTAGTTCGAGTATTTGGAAGTTCAATCCATTGGTAAAAAGATGAAAGGAGCGGCACTTGTAGCTATTGCTGCTACTATTGGCAACTTCTTGCAGGGATGGGATAATGCAACAATTGCTGGTACTGCTTCCTGATTTAGTTTTTAGCTATTTGTTTGTTCTTCATTGCGATCAAGAAATGCTGATACTGGATTACATATTTTAAATTAACTGAATGTTGATCGGAAATCTATTTCAAAATGTAAAGAATAACTTTTTTCCTCAGTATAATTGTCTCTTGGGATTGGAACTGAGTAGATCAGTTGGGCTAAATGTCAGTTTGCAGTGTTAGAATGTTGCCACAAAATGCACTTCTATAATTTTATTTATATGGTTTCAGGGGCTATTGTTTACATCAAGAAGGACCTCAATTTGGGTACAACTTTAGAAGGTCTTGTTGTGGCCATGTCACTCATCGGTGCCACTGCTATTACAACATGTTCAGGACCGATATCAGATTGGCTTGGTCGGCGTCCTATGCTTATAATCTCATCAACGCTCTATTTTGTTAGTGGTTTGGTAATGTTGTGGTCACCCAATGTTTATGTGCTATGCATAGCAAGATTGTTGGATGGATTTGGAATTGGTTTGGCGGTTACTCTCGTCCCAGTCTATATATCTGAGACTGCCCCGTCTGAAATAAGGGGATTGTTGAATACTCTTCCACAATTCACTGGATCGGGTGGCATGTTTCTGTCATACTGTATGGTTTTTGGGATGTCATTGATGAGCTCACCTAGTTGGCGGTTAATGCTTGGAGTTCTTTCAATTCCCTCTCTTCTCTACTTTGCATTTGCAGTATTTTACTTGCCTGAATCTCCTCGGTGGCTTGTGAGTAAAGGAAAGATGCTTGAGGCAAAACAGGTCCTCCAGCGACTACGTGGCAGGGAAGATGTTTCAGGTACACTTTTGATCATGCTTTTCCCTTTTTTCCCTTTTTTTAATTATTTAAATGGTTCTTTTTATTAAAATGGTTCTTTTGAGCCTTGCCTTGGGTGTTTAATTGTGTGCATGCTTTCCTTAAATCAGATATGAATTATATACATGCACAGTTGCAAGTTTTTCAGTGAGATTTAGCATCTTTCTACAAGACTTTAGTATTAACGATTTGGTTGGTTCAACTTAATACTTATGACATGCAGATTTGAAAGTTTATTTTATCTTTGCTTCAGTACTTAAACTTGGATATGGTCTTTTGCTATGTTTTCTGTGCCCTTTGGTTGTATCTCTGCTATAACTAGTTCAATGAGAATCACCTTCCTTGACAAGAGTTCTAATGTTGTATCTCAACATTAGTTATCTATATTGACAATGCAAAATTTTTCAGTTAAGAACTTTTTAAACTCAAGGTCATCATTTGTTAGTCGGATCCATGTAAAAACATCAAATCTGTGCATATGCATGTACTGCAATTTGTTTAGTTTTACAACAATTGATATTTTAAGAGGAAAAAAAATTCAGAGACAACCATAATTGAATAGAAACAACAAAAAATAGAAACTATAATTGAATTAAAAAAAACCATATGAATAGACCATTACTATTGTGGTTTTGTAATGTAAGGAAGTTGGGAAAATTTTACACCGTGGCTATCTTTCTCCATTTAGCTTAATTTATGATTATGTCATCATGCAGATCTTGCTAAAGTTTCTTTAATCTTCAGGTGAGATGGCTTTGCTGGTTGAAGGTCTTGGAATTGGGGGTGAAACATCTATAGAAGAGTATATCATAGGCCCAGGTGATGCACTTGCTGATGGAGAGGAACCTACTGAGAAAGACAAAATCAGGTTATATGGACCTGAAGAGGGACTCTCGTGGATCGCCAAACCCGTCACAGGACAGAGTTCTCTGGCACTTGTCTCTCACCAGGGAAGCATGGCAAACCAAAGTGTCCCACTTATGGATCCTCTTGTAACTCTATTTGGTAGTGTCCATGAAAAGCTTCCAGAGACAGGAAGTATGCGCAGCATGCTTTTTCCAAACTTTGGAAGCATGTTTAGTACAGCTGAACCTCATGTTAAACATGAGCATTGGGATGAAGAGAGCCTACAGAGGGAAGGAGAGGACTATGCATCAGAGGCCGCCGGGGCAGACTCAGATGACAACTTGCATAGTCCGTTAATCTCTCGCCAGACAACTAGCATGGAAAAGGACATGGTTCCCCCACCTTCACATGGCAGTATTTTGAGTATGAGACATCATAGCAGTCTGATGCAAGGAACTGGGGATGCGGTGAGTAGTACAGGCATTGGTGGGGGTTGGCAGTTGGCATGGAAATGGACCGAGAAAGAAGGTGAGGACGGAAACAAGGAAGGAGGATTCAAAAGGATTTACTTGCATCAGGAGGGAGTTCCAGGATCTCGACGTGGATCTCTTGTTTCAATTCCTGGGAATGATGTGCCTGAAGATGGTGAGTATATCCAGGCCGCAGCTCTAGTAAGCCAGCCTGCTCTATATTCCAAGGAACTTATGGATCAGCATCCAGTTGGACCTGCAATGGTTCATCCTTCTGAAACTGCTTCAAAGGGGCCAATTTGGGATGCTCTTCTTGACCCAGGAGTTAAGCGTGCATTGGTTGTTGGGATTGGAATACAGATGCTGCAGCAGGTAGTTTATTGTTTTATTGATTGACTGCTCTACTTTTTCTCCTATTGAATTAAAATGAAAGCAGTGATCCTCTGTGTCATTCTTTTACACATTTTGATTCTGAGAGGTCAAAATGAAAACAATGGTCCAATATAGTTTCTTTTGCCTCACTTGGATTGATTACATGATGATTAATGTGGTAAATTTGATAATCTAATGGCATTTCGTCAAATGATTATGCAGCTTTCTGGCATCAATGGGGTCCTTTACTACACTCCTCAAATCCTTGAACAAGCAGGGGTTGAAGTTCTTCTTTCAAAGTTGGGCCTTGGTACGGAATCTGCATCATTCCTTATCAGTGCTTTCACGACCTTGCTGATGCTTCCTTGTATAGGTGTAGCCATGAAGCTCATGGATATAGCAGGCAGAAGGTAATTTCTTCTTCCATATTTATGAGAAACTGCAGTTAGAGAAGATAAATTCTCACAATCTGCACGTCACAATCCCTAAACTGTGTTACCTGGTTCCATATTTTGATAATTTCAAAACATTAATGTGCATCCAACTTGCCATCTTAAATATAGAAAATAAGCAAAATGGGAAATCATATATATTTTCTCATTTGTAACTAATATAGCTGATGAAAATATGTTTCTGCTCTGCAAAGATACACTTTGTGTTCTTTTGTAGAGAAACGCTCGACTCTTATGCTTGCTATTGAACTAATAAACTCCTTATTACAGGCAGCTGCTTCTCACCACAATTCCCGTGCTGATAGTGTCACTCATCATTCTCGTCATTAGTGAAACTGTGGGGATTAGTTCAGTCATTAAAGCCGGAATCTCAACAGCATGTGTCGTGATCTACTTCTGCTGCTTCGTTGCAGCTTACGGGCCAATTCCAAACATCCTCTGCTCAGAGATCTTCCCCACAAGGGTCCGTGGCCTCTGCATTGCCATTTGTGCCTTAGTTTACTGGATTTGTGACATCATTGTCACCTACACGTTGCCTGTGATGCTCAGCTCAATTGGACTGGCAGGTGTATTTGGCATTTATGCTGTTGTGTGCTTAATCTCCTGGGTTTTCGTCTTCTTGAAAGTACCAGAAACCAAAGGCATGCCTCTCGAAGTCATTACTGAATTCTTTGCTGTTGGGGCAAGGCAGGCGGCTGCTGGAAAGGCAGAATAATCCAAAGCTTAGAGTAGTCTGTCCATTCAAGTCGCAGTTTTAGCTGCTGAAGGTTTCATCCAAATTCTGCTGGGAGAATTTTTTGGGCGTTGTCACTGCAATGAGAATCAGGATTTCAGTGTTTTTGTTTTTTTTACCTCTAAATGCTTTTTAGTATTATATTGTTCATATAATTTTTTTCCGAAATAGAGATTATTGTTGCTTCCATTATTAATTAGTGCCCCAATATTGATTTAAAATCTTTCAAGTTAATCTTGTTACTGATTACTGATGCGTTACATTTTGAGGGGCATTATCAAATTGGTCCATGTTGTTTGTGAAAGTTACAAATAGATCTGTAAATTTATTACTATTCCCTTTCTACCATTCAAAATCTTTTAACAAGTAATACCAGAATTACAACAATCTTGCTGTTTTACAATTATCAGAGTGCATAAATGGAACATTGAAAATCCTGGTATATAAAATACATCGCATACATGCAATTCATATTTACAGTCTGCCTTCAATTCCGGAGTTGTCTACACGAAGGCTGAATTTACAGTCTGCCTTGAATTTACAACTGATTCTGGAGTTGGCTAAAGAAAGACTGAAGTAAATTGATTCTGCAGCTGTCTAAACAAAGGCTGAATACTTAAGGAGGCGATTTCAAACAGTGGGCTAGGCAACTCATTCATAATATCCCAAAAATTGAAGTTCAGTTCGAGTACTTATGCAAGATGATAATATTATTCAAAACCAAACGTTGCTCAAGGTTTCTGCATTTCCTCGGAGGATGATTTGCTTCCAAATCCATTTGGGGCTTGATCTGATTGCGGAGGCCTCGAAGTACTAGATTGATTCTTAAAGGGGTTCTGTCCTTCAGGCTCTTGTGACTTTTGATTTAACTTAAATGCTCTCTCGAAATCTTTCGCATTGTTAGAGTCAATCAATAATTTATTAAGCTTTTGCTCCTGCAAACAAAAAACAGAAAATCTAAGTACTTGGATAACTATCATTGATGCAGCTACTAGCATGGTCCCTGAATTAGGCCTACTAAGCAGTACACATCTTATCTTTATTGGCTGTTTATTCTAGATGCAACTAATCTTTGCTTCACAGTGTTAATTTTCCATTTCTCATCATAAACCTTAAAATTTTAAACATTCATGAATTTAAAACACAACTTACACTTTGAAGTGCTTCAAGTTTTCTCTGCAGTGCCTCATGTTCAGCCTGTATACGAAAAGGGACACCGTGCTTTTGATAGACATTGTTCTGTGCCAAATCTTCATCAATATCACTGGCAGTAGTAGCAAAAGGATGATTTGCAGGAATCCATCTAATTGTATCAGGGTCAACATCAGGAGGTATCGAATCCCCTTCTTTAAGGAACATTGTTGGCCTCTTCCACTGATATGCTCGGGACCTCCTTTTCTGATGGATGGCTTGTTCCTCTTCAGTAAGAGTAACTGGAGCTAAGCGATAAACCTTACCACACATCTCTATGGTTGAATTGCTCTTACGAACTTTCACTAATGGATTATTGAAGGGGTCCTCATACTTGAGAGGCCTTGAGCTGTAGAAAGGTGATTTCAAAAGATAACCACATAACTCATGTACAGTAATTTTAACTAAAATCTCAGCATCTAAGGCATACTAAAATTGAAACTACAATTGATGAAGGTCATCATGTACTGTAATTATACACTCTATAAATTACACAACAGGGGAAATTTAATTATATGCGAAGGCAAGAAGTAAAGGGGATTAAGGATTCATACATGCCTCTTCTATCGGATCTTAGCTGCCCACGTCTGACAAGATCAGCCACAGAGCCAGGACGCCTGTGATTCGACTTCCTTACCACATATACTCTCACAGCAATAACCAGAAATGCAGTTGCAAGGCACAATCCAATCACAAAACTATTTCCGGCATGTCTTTTCATCTAATATACAAAAGAACATAATTCCATCAACCTAAGCATAAAGCTCAATCATTTTAATCAAAAGGGCCGAACCAACAACTTAGCATTTTGTATTGCTGCTTTTTGCAACCATACAACAATGTCAAAGACAGAATTCAATCCAAAAACATCTTTTGTTTTTTTCTTCTTTGTTTGGTAGGCATTATAATTTCATTTAAAGCATCAATCCTTATGAAAAAAAAAAAGCACGAAAATGAATTCTGCAAAACCAACTTAATATATTACGGGTGAAAATTACCACAACAGCAACAGGAGGCAAAGAACTAATTGTCTGTTGAAGCTTGGCAACTGTGTCTTTTGAATTCTCCGCGACAGAAACATTTTCAGTCTCAACTCGGTGGTCCTCATCAGAATTCGATGAATCGGTGACCGCTCTGAGTTGAAAGTTTCGATTCGTCGACAGACGGTTCAACCTCAGTCCGCCGTGACTTAATGCGAATTCAGTTTTAAATTTTACAGCATTCGACGATACACGATGCTTTGAACCCAAGGAAACAAACAAAAATAAAAATAAAGATTTAATTCACAAAAAATAATAAATTGACAGAAAATTAAAAAAAAAAAAAAGGTTCAGGAAATGGGAATCTGGTACTTACAGGAAAACAAAGAGAGTGAAAATGAAGAGCTCTAATTGATGCCATTGGAGGATGGGAGAAGATCTCACAAAGCTCTTACATTTGAGGAGTACAATTGCTGGTGTTTTCGCAGTCAGCTAAACGTGTGACTTTGTTCATCATAAAGTCGTAGGTAGGTTTGGGCTGTTTGCTCGTTATATTTATGTGAACGACATAAAAAATTGTCTGTGGATCCGTGGCGCAATGGTAGCGTGTCTGACTCCAGATCAGAAGGTTGCGTGTTCGATTCACGTCGGGTTCAATTCTCCCATTAAATAATTTTTTTTTTTTTGGCAATGAAACACTTTCGGTATTTTATTTAAATTTTTTAATAATTAAATATTAAATTATTATTAAAAAAAAATATGAGAGTTTATAAATATCATAGCACATGAGTTTAGTCAAATCTTTGTTGTAATTTTTTTGATAAGATTATTTTCTTTTTCTAAATGTTTTATTAAAATAATAAATTTAAACAATTAAACCTTTTAGTCCTTGATATATTGTGAATGATAGGGATTAAATAGTTATAATTGAATGAATTATATTTCATTTTGTTAGTTTGCTAAAGTTTAAAGATTAAAATAATAATAATCTAATAGCTCAACTAACTAATGTGAAAGTTAAGGGGGATTTGTCTATCCGTTGAAATTTCAAGATATGTATCATTTTTTCTATTTTACCTAATAGATCATAATATTTGTTTGTTAATTTATAATTTTTCTTTATTTATAAAAATATCGTATAATATGAAAAAAAAAAAAACATATATATTAATATAACTTATTAAAGATCATTCTATTTATAAACTATTGATCAACATAATACCTATTTATTTTTAGTCAGAATATATTTTAGTTTTAGTTGAGTATTTATTTGTTAATTTAACATTGCAAATTTGGTAATTATGTATAAATAAAATAAGTTAAATTTTTTAGCTGTAATGCTCGAGACAGAAATTTGAATAGACCTTTTAGTTATAATGAATTAAAATATTGTTATAAAATTTATATATTTATTATTTTGTACAAAATTTTAATCTTTGATATATTTACTCATTTTTAACAATATTGACACACGTAGCATTTAAACTCAATAATTTTGTTTCAGATAAAAAAGGACAATTGAATGTGTGAGGGAATAAGTAATAAATTAAGAAAGACGCAGGTTTTTTTTTTAATTTTTTTATTTTATTCTCAAGTAAGAAATTAAGAATCATTTATTAAAAAAGCAATTTAAAAACTCTCAATGTTCTTAACACAATTAAGGTATAGAATTTGATTCTAGGTCAAAGGATGCAACAACTAGAAAATATGCAGTGCAAGAGTACAACAACTTTTCCTTTTTTAATTCTGTTCATGGAGTCTGATCAATTATTTCCATTAATCATACTTAATAAGAATATTATTAGAATGTAAATAACAAGTCGTACCATTTTCTTATATAACGACAACGTGTAATATTTAAACCGAGCAAACTAAAAATAAATAAATAAAACGAATGAATGTGTCATAAAATAATGATCATATAATTAAAAGAAGACAAATTCTATTTTAAATAAAACAAGAATCACTTCTAAAATTTTAATAAGCCTACAAGGTAGATAATTAGTCAAAGATGCAACAACAAGAAAACATGGTAGTGTAACATTACGTACAACTCTGTCCTTTTTTTTTTTTTTAAGTTCTTTTAGTGAAATTTGATCCATTAGTTACTCAACATTGATTAATTAGAATATAAAAATAGTGCAGTTAAAATATAGACCGATGATCTCTCTCAATCAATTACCTACTCTAATTAATTAATTAATATTCTCCCTATATATATATATATATAGTGATTGATTAATTAATGATCTCTTAGCTTAATTAGCTCTTAATCATAATTACATATATATATATATAGATATATTTATGTATTTATTAGCTTTAGGTAGTAAGGAATAAAGTGTCAAATTAAAAGAGAAATTAATTCCCGTATAAATTAATACGATCGACTGCCCTCCACTCCCCCGATTTATTCCAAGACTGTTTTCAAAGGAAAAACTTTTGACCATGACACACTCTCTCTCTCTCTCTCTCTCTCTCTGAGTCGCGTTGCGTGCAATAGTTTAATTAAAATTATATAATTAATTATATTATAGATGTTACATATTTTAATTTATTTATTTTATCGCAAATATGATAAAAATTGGTGGAAGAAGAGAATATGGATAGGATAAAATAAAATACTCAAACACAGGCAATTGAAATAAGTGATTTGTGATTGTGATGTGAGAGTTATTTATAAATATATATATACACACACATATATGTATAAGATATGTACGTTAGGGTTTGTATTATGATGGTGATGATGATGATGATGATGATGATGGTGTGATATTAAGTGAAAACAACACAATACAACACATTCCAAATCCACGAAGAAAACGTGTCTATGATTCAATAGCTTGAAATTGAGTGTTTGAAGACGTATTGGTATTGCCCACCAGAAATTTCAAATTTCAAGTAAAATAAAATAATTTTGTATTATAATCCAAACGTTTTCAGAAGAGACGAGACAAAATTATGGAATGGGATTGATTATTTCTTCCTCCTACTTTTTTTGTGGACCATGCCATATTGCAACACATTAATATTAATATTATTAATTAATAATTAATTGAACGGCTCCAAAGAAAAGGGAATATTAAAATAAAAAAGATTAATACAATAAACAATAAGCATATTAGCATATTAACAAGCTTTGTTAATGTTAGGTCAAGACACTAATAAGAAAGGAGACCATGGGCGTATGAATCATAGTTAATTAGGAATTCCAGATTGGAGACTTGTTTAATATGTATATAAGTATATTTAATGATATCTTACAAATTGGTTTAAATTTTTGTTTATACTTAGTGGGTTTACCTTTACCCTCTTACCCTTACCCTTACCCTTACCCTTACCCTTACCCTTACCAACAACTCTGACTCTATCTTCTTCATTTCTTAGCTTAAAATGTCCACTAATATTCAATTTTGTTTTGTCACTTCAACCAACCAATTTCCATTCTTAGCAGCACTAGCCACTAGCACTAACCCCCCACCAATTTATATATGTATATATGCATTTTTGCCATCTGTCAATTTTCTTTTTTGATTTTAGTATAATAATAATAATAATAATCATAATAATAATATTTCTATTCTTATTCTACAAGTCAAGTTTGAAATTAAATTTCCCTTTTAATTAATAAGCTCATCTCATGTTATGTTATAATGTATGTAATACAATCCAGTTTTATCTTAAACCTTTCTTTAAAGAGAACTTCTCTCAACAGCCAAAAAGAAAAAATAAAAAAAAGAAAAAAAGACTTGACAAGCCCTCACCTCACTAACAATAATGGGTTCCCTCCTGCTCCTACACATGAATTTCATGGATTACCTTTGCATTTTTGTATTTTCCCAATCTCCAAGCACAAAACAAACACCCAGCAGCAAAGCAAAACAAATTTGTTCAACATAACTTCTCAATTGCAGATGAAAAGATTCTAATTTACATATTCAATTTACATACATATACCAAATCCAATGCATACAAATTGCAGTCACCTAATTCTAGTAAAAAGTAATTTTATAAACCTAAAGAAAATATAATTAAAATTAAAAATATTTTTTTTTAATATATGTTTTTAATAATAATAAACCCTTAAAAGTTAGGGTAAGAACCTATTTGGATCGTCTTCTCTTTCCTTCGATCTCGCTTCGCTTGTTTCACCTCCGCCGGAGTTTGAGGAACTGGCGGGAAAACCTCCGCACTTTTGACACCTGGCAACCACCAGAATCTGACGGCAGGAAGGGCACGAGGAGTGAGATCCCAGCCACGTGTCTATGCAAGCTACGTGGAACCCGTGCCCGCACTGGGGAAGCACCCGGATTTCCTCTCCGACGCCGAACTCCGTCAAGCAAATCGCGCAATCGGTGAATTTGCCGGCGGATTCGGCTGTGAAGGTTTGTTTCGGGAGCGTACGGAGGATTTTCTTTTTCAGCCCTTTGTTGGCCGGAGAATTACGCGAGTTGCCAGAGGAGTTGCTGTTGTTGTTATTGTTCGCCGGTCCGGCGCCGGAGAGTCGGCGAAGCCAGGCGCAGCGGGCGACGGCTATGAGGCCGAGCACGCATATTAAGGCGCAGAGGAGGGCGGCAAGGATTACAACGTAGTCAGAGTCGACGGTGGCGGATGGTTGCGGTGATTCGGTGGCGGTGGAGTTAACGCCGCCGCTTAGAAGACGGAAAGCACGAGTCATGTGAGAAATGAGAGAGAGAGAGAGAGAGTTTTTTTATCCGTTAACTTTCTTTTTTTTAATGACCCACAAGTGTTGACTGTTTGAGTGGAACTGCATAGACGCTTGCTCGTTTTGGTAATGACTTCGGGTACTTTTATAATTAAAAAACTTACATAATTACATTTGCATCCCTCAATTCTTATATTTTTAAAAGTAACTTCATTTAAGTTATAATAATTAAATTCCTAAACTTTTACATCTTTATGGGATTAAAATTTGACAACATAGTTTTTTACGCTCACTGAATACTAAATAAAATTTAGGTAATTTTTTTTTATATATTTATTATAATTATTTTAATAAATTTATCTAATTGTGAATTATTACAACAATATTTATTTATTGTTATATAATTTATCTAATTAGAAGATACGATATGCCAGATTATTTTACAAATAATAAATAAACATATAATCTAAATTTATATATTTAAAGTTATTAAAATTTCAAATTTATTAAAAATGTTTTATTCTTTCTTTAAACTGGATTGAGAGACACACGGATTATAAATAGATAATAATTTGTTTTATTTATGAAAATATAAAAACCTGGGGACTGAGATGTTATTACCTAACAAAGAATCTGTTTGGGATGAAAAATTTCCCAAAATAGCCCTGCTTGTCTAACATCACTTCATTTATGCCCCTAAGTTAAGTAGGCTAGTGGTAGTGGCAAAAGAAGACTTTTTAAGTCACGCCGCCTGTGTGAGAAACTTCACACTTAGCTTCCCCATTCACAATTATTTGGGATGAGTAAATAAACAACCTTTCTAATCACGTATTAATTAGGGTTTCTATTTCTTTAATATTTTATTATTGCCCAAGTTAATCAGAAAGTGCCACGTTGTTGGAAAAAGGTTCCAATTAAATCCTCCTGTCGTTGATTTCGTTGTCAAGGCAAAAGAGTAAAATAAATAAATAAATAAATAAATAAATAAATAAAGACACTCTTTCCCACGTTTTTAAATAGTGTACATATACTTCCTATTTTCTATAGATTTTTAATATAATTTTCATATATATGTGTACAAACTCTAAAATAATTCCTTTTTTTATATAAAAAATATGATATTATTATATTACTTTTAAATTAGAACTACTGCTCCGTTACCAAGCTTTGACCATTGTTTTCTCACTTATAATTTAGATAAATTTTTTAAAATAAAATTTTGAACTATGAAATAATAATATAAAAAATATGAAATAGAAGTAGTTTATATAATTTTTGAACTATGTTGTAAAAAAATGTTACATAAAAAAAAGTAAACAAAAATATTTTAACTATTGTGTTGTAGTTTTAAAAATTAAGCGGAAGAAATAATGCGAAGAAAATTAAAAAAAAAAAGAGGGGGGACCCATATCGAAAACTCTGATTGAGATTGATTTACTGAAGATGGAGGATGGGTTTGATTAAATTGATTTCGAGTACAAAAAGAAATGGGTTATACAGGCAGATATGGTTGTGATAAAGCAGACATAATTGTGATAACAACTGTTTCTTTTTTGTCTTTAGATTCAACATTATAATCATGGATAGAAAGAAGATTTCTATAATTGCTACTAATAATACTATCAGATAGCATTAAGGATAGGGCTAGTTTAGCAATGCCATCATGGCGTAGAGAGAAACATGCACCCCACGGCCGATAATGAATAGGCAAAAGATCTTAAATCTAAATTTTAAATCTTCCCATTAGCAAAAAGATTGTAAACATTAAAAAAAAAAAAAAATAGAAGGGCGAGAATATTCAAGCCTTTAGTGCTTACTTCTTGATTTTTTTTTTTGGCCAACCAAAAGAGGTCAAAACGGCTGCTGTATTTAGGCACAAGTATTCGAGAGATGGAAGATGACCCAACAAAATGGTAAATTACAGATGGCAAACAAGGAATGGAAGTGGCCAAAAACTTAGGGGGATAAGAAGAAGATAAGAGATGGGCCATGTGGGTACCATGGGCCATGTGATTACTTGACCTAAATGTAGCAACGCATTTTCTTCATGTTTATCAGCTCTGAAAGTAAAATTACCCTTCCAACGAGACTCTTAAATTAGGCCTTTGTGATCAGACAGAGATCATGGCCGCCAAGACTCACCATCTTCACTATTAAAGAATCTCTCTCAATACACAATTATTGATGATATGTTGTGCACTCAGCAGAGAATACCTCAAACTAATAGAATGTTCATACCACACAATTGCATTGTGAGGAACAAAAAATCTGACTTCTCTCCTTCTCCAAGGAAGAGTTTGGTTCAGGTTCAGGTTCAGGTTCAGGTTCAGGTAAGTCTATATACCATAAAAGAACTATCGTCACCCGGTGTGCCTCCTATCTTTTTCTTGGGGCAAGTTTTGCATTCTCTATCCAAGAACATGTTTTCTGAGGCTGCGCCACACATTTTTGTTTTCTTAAGTACTAGATGAGCAACTTTCACAGAGCAACAATAATTCGGCATTGTTTTTTATGGCCTATCTCTCAAGATAGGGACAATTTGCAGTGTATGTACAGTTTTAACTGAAAGGCATCTGACATAAAATCTGGGAGACAGGTTGGACCCTACCCTGTAGATGGCTGATTCAAACCATCTCTGCGTCCATCGGAACACAGATATTTTGAAAAAGGACAAAAAATATAGAGGGGGAGAATCAATTTAGGATACAAAATTCATACCAATGTAGTTCCAGTAAGTAGCCTCAGCTAAGCAGCTGCTAACAGAATGTAAAATTTAATTTTCAGTTACACACATCACCTTTATTAAAATGTCAAGTTTCCATTCTCACAAGTCATATCTTACATTCCACCGACCATTCATGTCAGCATTGAATGTCCAATTATTTTCCCTAATCTGCAGATATGGAACCTGAAAGAAAAAAAAATTCAAAAACAACATAAGAGTTAAGGTCGGGAATTTATAGATATTGCATTATAATTCTAGTCTAGAATGCTCTCATTCAAAAACTTAAGAATTACCTTTCAACTTTGAGAAAAAATAACATCAAGGAAAAGAAAAGAAAAGAAAAGGTAAAATGATGAACTCCAACAAAGGAGAATATAAAGGTAAATTTGACAAGGACCACAAATCAGAAATTAATGATAAATGATACAGTGCAAGTTGAAAAATTTTCAGAGTCCAAAATAATAGAAGAAAGATAAAAGACAACCTTTACAACATTTTAAAACAGACCATACATGCATCTAAATACCTTGTCAATCACTTCATAGCCCAATTTGAATCGAACATCTTGGTCTTTCTGGAAATTGAATACGCTCCAAGAAAATTCGGCAGCTCCTCTTGACTTTCTCTGTCAAATGGTATTACATAATAGCACATGATACAAATAATGCATGTCTCCAATGGGAAAATATAATAAAAATTGCAACCGGAAGCAAAAACAAGAAAGGAAAAAGAATGTAGCAACAACAACATTGTGAGGTTGTTAAACTTTTCTTATAATGAGGACAAAAAATAACACGAGCATTTCTCTTAATGTACCAATGTAAAATAGAATATTCTCAAAACTCAGAGAGAACACCAACCTGTTTAAATTCTTTGTCGAGATCGCATCTTCCCTTAATATTAAAGCTCAACAAACCATTGCTCGTCACAGGAAATGCTTTCTTTCCACTTACAGTATACCTTAGCTTCTCATGTTTATCATACTGCAATCCTACTCCAAGGCTTGCCAATAACTATAAAAAAATTGTCAGATAAAAGACATAAAACCTTGAAAAGAGAAGTCATATTTCTGTATGAGTTTGTTCCAAAATATTAAAGGATAGTGCAGAGAGAGAACATACCTCTGGATTGAAGTGTCTTATAATTGCACTCAAATAGTTTGGCGCTCCAACTCTTGTATCTAGCTCTCCATGAACCTAATTCAAACAAAAAAATAGAAAAAATAAAAATTCATTTACAGATATTATTATTGGAAACTGTTTGTACAATAAGGATTCAACATTATTCTCAGATAAAACACAAGAAAGTTAAACCACAATAACCTAATTCCACAGTGATGTTAACAGTTTCTGCTAAAATTAGAACAAAATCATGCTGTGACAAGAGTAAGACTTGTTAAACAAAACCAAATAGTTTACAAGATAAAATGCTAGGAGCCAAAAACCAAGCCGTTTTTAATGCATCTTGTGCCCCGGATGAATTTACACATGAAATTTGCAGCATACTACAGATTTCCAATAATATAATTTTTCATATCAGCAAAAAATAAAAGTGCGTAAGAGGTATTCTATGCCCATAATTGGATGTATTACCAAGCAGCAACTAAAACGCATGCGTCAAAACATTAATTCAATCTCCAAAACTTATAGAATAGTAACAATCAGACTTCCAAATTCAACACAGAACTTAACAACCTATAAAATCATCAAATGACTGTTGTACATTCCCAACTATTAACACATAACATTCCACATTAGACACAACTGCAAAGTTATGAGCCACCCGTAATATTTAAATCAGCCAAAAAGAAAAGGGAAAAGAAAAGAAAAGAAAAGAAAATTCATAATATTTGCAAGAATTCTAGCCTTTCCTATTATATTATAACTCTTACCAACTTTACCTAAACTGAAATCCCAGAACCAAAACAAGATAAAGAAACCAAGAGTAATAAAGATAACAAATTTAAACACCTGCAAGTGAGTTTTGGAACCAATGGGGAATTTCTCCTTGGCATGGATTCTCAAAGCTTTTGAGTCTTTCCCATATCTCAAAGAAGTCTCCATTTCTTCTGGTTCAATCAAAATCAAACAGGTGCTTCCGAAACCTTAGCGTTCTGTCTTTCTTTCTCTCTGTATAAAATAAACCCTAGCCTAAAGCCACACTGGGCGGAGAAAACGCACAGACAAATCTTTCACTCTACTCAGTTATCATCCTAGTTTCAACCAACAACCACGCGGATTATCCCGACCCAATGTCGACTTACGTGGCTCCTTTTACCAATCACAGAATTCCACGTCATGCACAGAAAATGCAAGTCCAACAAATATTGGGCCGGGCTCAAATAAGATTTCCTGATAGTTAGCCTAGGCTCAGTTGTAGTTGTCCATGCTCCAGCTAACAAACGCGCGTGACTGAATGGGATAATAACATTTTCGTTTCCAAATTTCTAAAAGTTTACAAATAAATGCCTAATTTGCTTATTCATAATAATTATATCTCTAATTTCTAATAAAATAATAAAAGAAAAAATATCTTCTATTATTAACTTACATCCTCTTTATTTTTTAATATTATATATATTTTAGCACTAGTAACTTAAATTTAATTTTAAAATTTATAATAATTACATTTCAATAAAATAAATTAAAAATTTTAATTTTATGCTGAATAGGAATGACCAAATAATTTATTTACTAGTAATTTCACTCTTGAAATTTTATTTGTTTTTTCTTGTATTGAATTTATCTAATATTTATGAGAATATGATATCAAAACACTAATTTTAAAAGATTTTATATTAAGATGTTAAAAATATAAAATAATGATATTATTTACATTAGTTCTATTTAGATTCTACATTTATTCAAATTTTAAATAAATTAAAATATAAACATTAGTTAAAAGTATAATGCTTAAAACTCAGTATTATAATAGAGATATAGCGTATGCGTAGGCAGGCAATTGGCATTGGGATCTATTTAAGACAAGCATATAAGCTATGTCGTTTATCGTAAAAGTGTAAAATTAGGGACCTATATGCTATTACACCGTTTCTAAATTCTGACCATCGTCGTATTAGAGATTGGAGCAGAGACTTCAGAAGTGAACGTCAGGATCTAGCGCAGAGTTCTAGATAGGTATTTAGGCTTTCTGTAATCGGAGTAAAGTGGAAAATGGGGTTTAGGTTTGATCTGTTCGTCTTTACAGTTGCTTTACTCGCTTCGCCTGTACTCTCCGATCTGATCCTCTCTAAAGTCGATCGCCGCGTAAGTTTTTCGTTTCATTTTGTTGCCTGGTACGGCGTTTGGTCCGTGTTTATTTTCTAATAAAGAATTAATGTGAATTTTTTAGTTAATTTTCATATACCTTCGTTGCACTGAGAGTTAAAATTTGTGTTCTGTAAACGAGAAAATGAAAAGTAAAATCGAAAAATATAAGATTTGTGATTTCATGTCTCCTGCTGATTATTTGTGATCCATTGTTTGCAGATTGATTTGACGTCGCAAATTGTACGCATCACTTCAACGCTTAAGGTGCTTTGAAATTTCTGCATTTTGTTAGTTATATAAATTTGTTGTTTGATAATGTGGTTTTAGTATAAATGTCATGATTTACTCTTAAATTTTCGTTTCTTTATTATGATAGGGTTAGTGACAAATTTGCCATGATACTAAAGTTGCTATTCCTACTGTATGTTCCAGGTGGAGAACGCTGGTTCTGAGTCAGTTTCACAGGTTTTGCTGGCATTTCCTGATCTCCAAGTGAAAGATTTGGCATATTTGTCGGCAAAGCCTACTGAAGGGAAAGGCAAAGCAAAAAGATCTGATGTTACTCTCCCTGTTGAAGCTGCCAACCCAAAAGGAATGCCTCTGGCTTTGACCTTTTATGCGGTGTCGTTACCCAAGGCACTGGGCAAGGGGGATAGCTACACTTTTGATGTCTTGGCTGTATTTACCCATGCATTGCGACCATTTCCTCAGAAAATCATGCAGGCTGATATTCAGCTTGTTGTTTTCCAGGACAGTGCATATTACCTCAGTCCTTATGCTGTCAAGATCCAGTCACTCAGTGTTAAATTGCCTGAAGCTAGAATTGAATCTTATACAAAATTAGAGAATACAAAAATCCATGGTTCAGAGATCAAATATGGCCCTTACGAGAATCTCCCGTCTTTCTCATATTTGCCTATAGTTGTTCATTTTGAAAGTAACCAACCTTTTGCAGTTGCTCAGGATTTAGTGCGAGAGATAGAAATTTCCCACTGGGGTAATGTGCAGGTCACGGAGCATTACAATCTTTTCCATGGAGGGGCTCAAAGCAAGGGTGAATTTTCTAGGTTTGTTCATATTGTCCTTACCCCTTTTTTCTCCTCTGTGTGGGCGTTTAATAATCTGAATTGTTGCAACTGCCTTGATGCCATACAGGCTTGATTACCAGGCCAGACCCACCATCCGAGGTGCATCAGCATTTAGATATCTTGTTGCGAAATTACCACCAAGAGCACATTCAGTTTATTATAGAGATGAAATTGGCAATATATCAACATCTCATCTATGGGGTGATTCCAAGAAGGTGAATCTTCAATATAATATAAAGGAAGATATTGAATTGTGTTTCCTGATTTTAACTTGGGTGTTCTCATTAATTGCAGACAGAATTGTTGATTGAACCAAGGTTTCCATTGTTTGGTGGTTGGAAAACTACATTTACCATTGGATATAGTCTGCCACTTAAGGACTTTCTATTCCAGTCAGATGGGAAACGTTTCATTAACATCACTCTTGGGAGCCCAATGAATGAATTGGTCATTGATAATCTGATTGTTAAGGTTGGTATCTGACAATATTTTAATACAACTTATCAATCTGTTTCCTTGTTTAATTCAATAGAGTCAGTTATGGCACTAGGTAGGATAGTTGATGAGACTGGCCTTCCTCTTTCTTCTTAAGAAATTGATGGCCCTCTGGTGCTCTGGGGTTTTGTAATTATGTCATAAGGATCTCATTCCAGAAATGTATTGGATTTAAATGGGGATTTATATTGAATAAGTTTGTTTTACTTGAATTTTCTTTCACAAGAACTATTTCATCCCTTCGTAGCTTTACTTGAATGTGGATATTGCAAAAGTTATTGGCTAAATTTAATCAGTATAAGGCCACTGGATGAATTTGAAAATGGTCAAATGCCAAAATAAGCTAGCATACAATGAGTTCCTTGTAATTCAAGTTTCATATATTTGTGCTAGAGAATTTTGAAAGCATGAATTGCAGCCTTGTGGTTTAGAAGTGATTTCTACCCTGTTGTCTTGACAGTACTTTTGGTTTTCAGGTTGTTTTGCCGGAGGGATCTAGAGATATATCTGTTTCTGCTCCATTTCCTGTGAATCAGTGGGAAGAGGTACTGCAGGCTTTACACTTTCATATCAACTTCCAACTCATTCTTTGTGCATACATTAACTATATTCAATTTTCTTTTTCTTTTGTTTTTTCCTACTTTTTATACTACTCTTGTGTTTGCTTTCCTCTAGAATTTGGAACACAGCCAATCTCTTTCACTTATTGTGCTTATGATTTGATGCAGACCAAAATCTCACATTTGGATATTGTTGGTAGACCTGTGGTTGTGCTGCAAAAGAGTAATGTTGTTCCAGAGCATAATCAGTTTTTCCAGGTATTCTTATCTCCTGTTTTCAATGTGAAGAATTCCTCCAGTGGTAACATTTGAATAAAGCCGCATTACTGTTCTGGTTACATAAAACTTTGCATTTTGGTATTCATTGTTCTCTCAATTGCATGCATCACACTGTCAACTTGGTGCAAAGTCATCGTGCATATTGATGTTGCAATCAATCTTTATTTTTCAGGTCTATTACAAGTTCAACAAACTTTCGATGCTCAGAGAGCCATTTATGTTGATTTCTGGCTTTTTCTTTCTTTTTGTTGCTGGCATTGTATACATGCATGTTGACATGTCAATCTCCAAGTCATCTGCTTCTTATTTGGCTAGACTGCAGTGGGATGAAGTGAGTATGATGTTCATTCTATCATTAATATGTATCATTTAGAATAAGTTGCATTGATCATCAGATCTGGTTTCAATAATTTCAGGTTCAGGCAGCAACTCAACGGATAAGAAATATTATTGGTCGATGCTTAACAACCCATGATAAGCTGGAAGCATCACTACGTGATCTTTCTAGGATAGGAGATGTCCAAGCTTGCAAATCAGCTCGTAAAGCGGCTGATGGTTTGTTGAAAGAGCTTTCAAAGGAGTTGAAACCTTTGCTGTCATTCTTGCAATCTTCATCAGTGGCTGGACAAATATTGCCCAAGGTTTGATTCCTGTTCACTTATGATCTCTCTCTCTCTCTCTCTCTCTCTCTCTCTCTCTCATACTCTTTAAATTATACACTTTATGTCTTAAGTTTCTTCAACATCTTATTGGACTGAGTTAGCAGTTGCAGAAGCTTCGCTCCTTTTACATACCTAGGACACTGTCTCGGTTGTCCGGGTTCCATTTGCATGTAGACTGTGTTACACTTGCTTATGCATCTATTGTCTGGGAAATGCAGTGATTAAAATCAGTTTTATATGCAGGTGGAGGAGCTGGTTTCCAAGGAGAAAGAACTACAAGAGAAGGTAATGTTGAAGCACTCAACTGTGGTGGACTGCTATGAGAAGAAGACTGGATTACGGGACATCGAAAACCGGGTTGCTGCCCAGCAGCAGAAAATTACAGCTTTGAAGCAAGAGGTAGAAAATCTTCTGGAGCTTATTGATGAGATATAAAAGAGTAGGTTTATTGCTTTGAGTCATCCACCAAGGCTGATGATGATCTCATGCTTCAGGATGGAATTTTGTTATTTGAGGAATATTGACGTAGTAACTCTGATTTATGTTTTCAGTTTGCTAGATAACTTTCACATTACAGAGATAAAATGAATATCTGTGAACCCTACAGAGAGAAACTTGAATGGTTGAATTGTGGTTTCTTACATAACAAATGACAAATTACAATGGATATCTATGAAAAGGTTAAAAGAAAAGGTGTGAAAGACGATGCAGGAAGGAAGTTACATAGTTGGAAAAGTGAGGCTTTTAGTTTGAAACCATTCTTCTCCATGAGAATGAATTATGTTGCCATAAGCATTCTATTTTCTTTACAACCTCATCAAAGATTTTATAGAAAGCAAAAATCTCACTCTCATGATCCTCCCGAAGAAGCTAGTCTCTACCTCCCTTCTGACGGCATTATTTGTAAAAGTTCAATATTCAGGTCAAATGTAGCTCCCGGCTGCAGCATGTAGAATAATGAACACACAGTGATTATATGTCTTCAAAAGTGTCAGAGTTTGTAAACAAAAAATGTTCATAATTATGCAAATGGATGTGCAACCACAAAGGAAAAAAAAATCGAAGGACGAGGGATGTACGGGGATCTCATTCATTCCTTTTTGGCCATAGCCGGCTTCTGGAGGAACAATGACAGTCCTCTGTGAAAAAGAAGAAGGATTATTGGGGATTATGTATAGAATTAAGATGGTGTTGCAGTTGCAGTGCATATAAAAGATGATATTAATAATGTTACATAGAGTCACCTTTCCTCCTACTTTCATCCCTTGGGTAACAGAGTACATAGCCGGCGGAGGTTTTGGTGCTGCTTGTGCAGAAAAAAGACCATTCGGATTGTCTACAAATTCACGCTTCCGTTCTTTACCTGGAGGAGCACCAACCTGGAACTCATATGGCTAAAATAAAAGCATGGGAATAATCAGATGAATATATATATATATATATAACAGAATAGAAGAGAAACAAAAAAAAAAAAAAAGGGTTCAGCTCAGCTCAGCTCAGCTCAGCTCCAGAATGTTAATTTACCTGCGCAATGCTACGATTTCCAGCTAAAAGTTTAGATTCACGACTTGACACAGCAGTTATACCCCGATATATGCAATCAAAATGCACCTGAGAAGTAAATTCAATTAAAACATAACACAAAAACAGTTTTGTACATGCAATTCCAAAAATTAACCATCAACTGTTGATCCAACCAACCTGAACTGTTGATCCTTTTTCAGCCACCGGGCCTTTTCCCTCTACAATATCATAGTATCTCAATCCATCAGCTACAAATTCAATAAACAGTTCGGTAATTACTCATTAAGGGTTTTTAATTTGTACACCGTTGAGAGAAAAATTAACAAAATGTTTAAGAAAACAAAACAAGAACAGAAGGAAAACACTACGAGTAGTAAGATAATCTTCGAGAGGAATTGTTTTCTTGTTGCGTCTCTCTCTTGCTTCTGCATATTGGGGTTGTGCAACGAGGCTGAATGGCAGAGAAGATATTAGAATTGCTGCTCTTCGTGAAATGGGTATTGAGAAAACAACTTTCTTTGAGCGTTGCGATTGTTTCATGGTGTGGTTTGAGCAGATTTGAGGAAGAAGACGATGATCGACGCTCACTCTGTTCGAGCAACGTATTGTAGCCATTGCCGTTGGAAACACAACAGGGTTCAGATTCCAGGAAACACCCGCAAAACCCATATTATCCGCTCCTACTTCTGAAATTACTGTTGTGACACTCAGCTTTAACGGCTTTCTTTATTTTTTTTGAGTTATTTTCGGCTTTACCCTCATATTTATTGATAATTGTCAGAAATATTCTAAAATTGTGAAAGTTGTCTACAATGCCCCTGTTACCAGCAAAAAACCGTTATCTTTAACAGAAATGTTAAAATGACATATTTACCCATGTTACATGTGTGAAAAGACAAAAATAACCCTACATACACATGTAACATGGGTAAATATGTCATTTTATCTCCTTTCTCTTTTCTCTTCTGCTTTCGCATTAAGAAACCATCCCGTTATATCTTCTTCTCTCTTCTCTTCCGCTTTCACCGTCTGAGTAGGAACCAAGCCGTGATTTTCGCTGCCGACTACCAGAGACATATGGTACGCGACCTAACAGTGGCTTTTCATAATAACTTGTAACCCAACATATGCGACGGCTTTGCGATGCGCGGCTGCCATTGTGACTCCAATGGCAAAGATGATTGTTTTTGTAAATTGAATCTTTGATTGTTAGTTTTTGTAGAGAAATTCTAATTTGATCTTGGGTAATTGAAATCCTAATTTGATTTTAAAAACCCCCAATTTAATTTTTTTAGTATTGAATTGTAAATAGAATAAATAGATTATAATTTAACAACTCCTATTCCCTGCTGAGTTTGTTTGTTGGGTTTGTTAATTTTACTATCCCTCAAAACTTTCTGCTGCTGCTGTTATTGTGCCGGTTTCGGTGGTCTGGAAATTTTCTCTACTGATTCTGCAGATTTTTCAGCTTCTGTTTTACAAGTTGCTGGAATATCCTGCTGGCGCGGGTATAAATTTCAGACTATTAGCTGGTACAAATTACTTGCTATTAGATTTTTGCTACTGCAAATGCTGGCTGATGTTATTTGGTTATTATGTGCTGGCTGGTTTGCTTATTGCAGCAGTTAATTTAGTGCTGAAGTTGCTGGATTATATTGCTTACTGCTGGCTGGCACTAATTTGGTACAAACATGGTAATTTCTTTTGAAAATTGTCTACTTTGAAATTTGTAGGTTGGATTTGTGGTGTGCGCTGCTATCCTTGCTGAGGGAAGTTATCACTTCTTTTGCAAACTTTGTTGGAATTTCATGGTCATTTATTTTATTTGGTGCCCTTCTAAGTGCTCTGTTTCTTGTTTTTTATATATGCCAAAGCTTGTAAAATGCTCACTATCATCTTTCATTTTTTTTGATTGGTTTGGTATAGCCTCTTTTGGCTTCTTCTTTGCATTTTTCTTTTCATTATGTTATTAATAAATTTCTCATTCCAGTAATACATATATATATATATATGTATGTACACATACATGCATCCATCTATTTATATATAAATTTGAACCTATGGGCTGAGTCGGAATTTCAGGTAACTAAGATGTGTTTTGCAGTTTAAAAAAAAAAAAAAGGTAAACAGTAAAATTCCCTTTTTATCCCTGATAATGTTAAAGATAAACAGTCTTCTGCTCTTAACAGGGGCACTGCAGATGACTTTCAAAAATTTTACGTTATTTTTGAAGATTGTCAATAAATGTGGGGGTAAAGCCGAAAATAATCCATTTTTTTCTCTTTTGTATTTGTGACTGTTTTCGTCGGAACACGTCTCGTAGAGAGTGGAATAATAACATACAGGTCGCTGAATTATTTCTTTTCACAAAACAAAGATATAAGTTGCCTATCTATAACAAATAAGTTCCTAACATAGTAACATTAACATCTTTGAATTACTTGTTTTATAAATAAAGATCTAATTTATCTATTGATAACAAATAAATTTTTAACCCTAGTAAAGTGATTAAAATACGCTTTAATTTTAAGATATATATATATTCTAAAAGTATCTTTCATGTTAAAGTGTTGGAATTTTAAAATTATAATTACTATGTATAAAATTGAATCATTACATACAAATATAAGTGTGGAAATATACTATTTACACTAAAATTAGTGTTTATTAAATATTTTAATTGATATATTTTTAAAACGAAATAAAAATATGATTGTACTAAACATATTTTAATATGATTAAAATTTAATATTATATAAAAAAAAAATATATTTTTTTTCAATAAGAGTTAAGAGACTTGTGGATGCTAATTGATTTAATTGATAAAATTTTTTAAGGTGGTATAGGAATATATAATTCAAATTCTGCTCACACCAAGTTAGGAGAATTTGGGTAATATTCATTAAAATGAAAAAGAGAGAGCTAATTGTTACAAATAGAAATACTCTGTCCATAAATATTAAAAATCTAAGACATTACGACCTGAATGCTATTATTGCTATTAAGAATATACTTTACTAAGGCATTCGCAAAGCCTTTTTTTTCTTCTCGGTTTTAAAGGAAAAAAATAAGCTTTTAAAATTGATTTTTTCGAGTTTATATCGTCTATTAATATCATAAAAAGAAAAGATAATATTAACAATTAAATTGTTTAACAAAATGAATAAATAGATAGATAAATAAATAAATAAAAGCTTTCCCATGCAACAACTTCGACAGCATATTTGAAAAATGACATCTCAATTGTATTACACAGGTCGAAAGTTTCTGTCTGAGAAGTATACAAATGAAAAGAAAGCATTTAGAATAATAATGCACAGATTTTCTGCAATGAACTACGGAACTATCATAAAACA
This sequence comes from Azadirachta indica, assembly GCA_022749755.1. NCBI lineage: Eukaryota > Viridiplantae > Streptophyta > Magnoliopsida > Sapindales > Meliaceae > Azadirachta > Azadirachta indica. The sequence continues at coordinate 2,380,467 of CM040449.1, forward strand.
TTACACAAACAGAAGAACTGCAGAATCTTTAAGCTACATCCAGTTGAAGAATTGTCTTGAAATGATCGGGCAACTAACAAAATTTGGGGCATAATTGATGGAATTATTGACGAAAACCTTCTGTTTCTTCACTACCAAGGCAATGGAGGAAGTGGTCTCCGAATTCAATCAAAACATCAACTTTCTCATAAAATTTTTCCATCTTTAATTAACTCAAAAGATCAGGCGGCTGAGTGAAAGGAGGGCCTTTGTCGTTAGGTCGACCATGATCTCCATTAAGATCAACACTTGCCATGATATTTGCCGTTTGATTTGGGGAAGCTGTTTCTGTTGTCGATACTGCCGATGCTGCTACGGCTGGTTCTGAATTTAGTGGTTGCATTGGGATGGTGTCAATCGGCTTACCCAATGTTTTTGGAGAATGGGAATGAGCATGAGAATGAGAATGAGAATGATCTGATTTGCTATCATGTTTCTTGTGGTGCAAGGCATTCTTATGCCATTTTTTAAGGGCTTTGGAGGTTTGTTCATCAAAGATTGATTTCTTCATGTTTGAACCCATCTAAGTGTTGATTTGAACCATTCAAAACAAGAATCAGCCAACAGCTGGCGAGCAAGTTCTCTTAAATTTAAATTCACAATCAATTTTTGACAGGAATGGAAAGCAATGCAATTTACCTGAGTAACAAGAGCATAGAGTGGAAGTGTGATGTAGCTGCACAAAAATTGGACTGCTATCCTGTCCAATTTTCATTGATTCAAAACAGAAGACTTTGTTAACAATGTTATAAGCAAATAATTGCTTCAATTTTAAGAGTATTGATGTTTGTTATTAATTTTCTAAGAAAAAAAATTACTTACCCGAGAAAAAATCTTACTATTGCATTTGTGAAATCATCATGAAAACAAGACATCAATCCGAACTCATACTGCAGCATAAGGAAGCTTTAGAAAAGAAATCATAGCTAATTAAAACAAATTAAAAAAAAAAAAAAAGAATGACAAAGAGGAGAGCAGATTATTACCCATATCCATAAGAAATACGTTATCTCAAATGCATTCTGCATGGGCATACAGCTTGTCAGAAATCTTAAGCAAACATTTTGCTTTAGGAAAGCAAGTTTTACTAATAATAATCTATGACAAATATATTACCTGAAACAGCACAAAATGGATAATACAAAGGATTAACTGAGGCCGATGAAACCAAAAATAGCTGTCAGAAACTTGTACTAAAGGAATCCCCTGAATTACAGCATGTTTTTCATTGATTTCCATTGCCATTTGTGATATAATTCCTTGAAGCTTTGTTCCAACAGATAAGATTACCTTCAACCATAAAATAAAAACAATAACAGATAGTTCTTTACCTTAAATTATAAAGCAGGTAAACAAACAGGCTAAGTTTTTCACTGTAAATTTCTTACTACTAGAGGAAAGAAGGAGATAGAGTACATAACAATTGGCCACCCTGAAATAAATAAATCATTTGATTAGTTAGGCAACATGTGAATCTAATTGGAATGAAGAAGATTATGAAGAGAAGACTAACCATGAACATTAAGAAGCAGAAAGACCAGCATAGAAGCCCATAATAGTGGGCTGTCCTCAAGATGACAATGTCAAGTTAGAAGAAAATGGAACGACGTATGAACAAGCAAATCACGGTCTATAAAGTGGAATACCAGAAATTGTTTTACCTGATTCCGACGACTACCTTAAAGTCATCTTCTAGTGATCGTTTGATATATTTTTGGAAGTTAAATTTACTTCCTGGAGCTAAATGAACCTACATAAATAGAAAGTGTTAATTCACCAATTAAGTATACAGAGATTATGATACTGAAATATTCAGCACTAATGAAACTTACAGTAATGAATCCATGTCGCATAGTCAGGTAATCAGCTCTCGTAACAGACCTGAAGAATTGTCGAAAGAAGCACATCTGCAACAGATTGAACATTCAATCATTATCATAAAATTGAACTGCTATGATAGAAAGAAGAAATTACAACATAAAGACAACAAAAATAGTAAATTTCAGTCCTTCTGAAGCCATAATTTCTAGGTTTATAAAAGAAGCAATAGTTCGGCCGTTTTATTTCTTTGCTCCAAATCCAACATGGAAAAATAAAAAGTTCGCCAGTTAACATCTTACAAGATAGAAGGTGAATGCTGTTTGCATCCAGTGATTGGTGTGATCTCTAACAAACGATGTCTCATGAGTGAGCCTAAATCTTGTGGGATCTGAATGGATAAAGCACAAAACTCAAAATCAACAGCAGCACTGAAGAAACTACAAGTAAATATCACTCTAGCAAAACTGCAAACATGATAGAGAATGAGTTAAAACATCTAAAACAAACCATTCATGAATTCGTGTTCAGAGGCAGTTTCCCGTTCCCATTCCTTCCACCCTCGAATCTGCATGCCAGAGATTCTATTAAGAAACTTACTGTATATAAATTGCATACATTGGTTTTTTGAAAAAGCGATTAAACCCAAACAGTTCATGAACCTTCAGCCGCCCAAGCGTCATTGTTATTGCACTGTAAATCACATGAAAAACTGCTAAGAAGAAAATGAAAATGTGCAACTGATGTAGTCCATGCACTGTTATAAGTGGCACTTGCCCCTGTATTAAATACCTAATTGGTCAGCATTATGAAAACATAAAGATAAAAGCTAGCAGTTTGAATAATAGTCCAGCTTAATTTAAATGGATTAAGGCTTCTTTATGCCTGCAGCACATCCAAATTACTTTGAAAGTAGTGTTTTGTACATAAATGGCAAAAACTATTTTCTGAGTGTATCAAAATACAGATGTGGACATATCTATCAAAAACGAATATAATTTTACTTGGAAAGCTTGTTGATGTGTGTTTAAATGGCTGGGTATATATAGTTCAACAAATTTGATATTCAAAGTTATCTACTAACAAGATAAACTTACATCGTGGCAGCCTCCGCCGCCACCAGCAGCTAAGGATCTACGCCCAAACCATAAAAGTCTGCCCCCGCCATCATAAAGATTATGCTTCGTTTTCTTCAAGCGATCTTCTACTTTTGGGCATGGTAACATTGTATCTGCAGCCTCACTGGGAATACAGATTTTTGTGATGTAACTTTGCCCGAATGTCAGGAGTAAAGAGATGAAACCCAAAACCATAAGCTCTGTGGAAAAAATAAGCAGGAGGAGGGAAATTAATCACTGCATATAAACCAACAAAATCAGAGCAAACAGAGTTGATTCATAATGTATTTACCTCCTTTAATTTTCTCTAGAGCTTCTATCATAGCATGCTTTTTTCTTTTAATAAAGTACTGCAACAAAATCGACAACGTAATAAATATGCATACTTCTAGCAAATATTTTGATTTGCTACCTTCTGAAGACACATATAGAAAGTATTTTGTTGGGAAGTTTTGCAAATAAATCGTATTTGCCAATATAAAATCAAAAACAAAATGCTTATGCTTTCTCAATGAAAATCTTTGATAATAAATTAAAATGTGTTACCTTTGCTGTCAAATGAAGAAGTGTTTCCAGCAGAATGGAAAATACAACAATGATAGCACAAACCAAAGAGACTGCCCACGTCGGCGTCTGATCAAGCTCCCTTCCACCGCCTCCACCACCCGCCATCTTCTATCTACACTTGTGAATTCTCCTTTGAAGAAAGTAAACAAACTTAATAACAATTATAATTATAAGTATATGATTATTGTAATGTCTATGAGAATGACCCTTTGCTTATTAACAAAAAATCCTCTAAAGTATCAATTGACTACCAAGAAACTATTAGTATTATTATTATTATTATCATTATTATTTTGATTATCATTATTATTATTATTATTATTACTATTACAACAATAGTAATAATTATTAATTCTATAATCTGAGGAAGAAAATAGTAATTGATTTCCAAAAGGACTGGGAGGTTTCAAAGAATTGATGAGATTGTTAGTGTGAGAGAGGCGGTTAGGTTGATTGTATTTTCCTGCGTCCCTGGTTGAAACAGAAAATGTACGGAGAAGAAAGCAGAGGTAAATTTGGCTGTTAATATGGTTCAAAGCTTTTTGACTATCATTTTGGAAAGAAATTATTCAAGAGTTTTAATAGGATGTGTGAGGTCAGAATTATATGGATCAAAAAAAGAGCTAAAAAAGGAGATTTTTTTTTTTTATTTTTGTTTTCGGATAATGAATTTTTTTCATAGAAATTAAAAGAAATTAATCGCCGTTGCCGGGGATCGAACCCGGGTCGCCCGCGTGACAGGCGGGAATACTCACCACTATACTACAACGACTGCGATGTGTTCATAAAACATTATATTTTTATAAATATAAACTAAGGTAGAAAAATTTAATATTAGAATTCCATTGTTAGTTGGATCTAATACATACGTCAATTTCGGCCGCCGGCGAGACAGGAACCGGCGTGGGCCACCATTGATGCACAAGCGGAAACACAGTACCACACAAACACATAATATCCTCCTTCCCGCCGCCGCCATCATCATCATCGTGATGTTGAAACTCACAAACTTCTTCCAACATTCTCGTTCTCATATTGCACTTCACGACGCGGCCTGGAAAGCTCAAGTAAACAATATCCTCCTCAATCGGATGAAATCCTAGCAGCCTCGGCAGTGGCCCATATCTATTTACCTGCTTCATCATCATCATCATCATCCCATAATCCTCAGAATCCAAGTCCTTTAAATTAACCTGCTCCTCTCGCTTCCATTTTCCAGTATTATAATCTTCAAGTTCCCACATACTCAATTTCGTACTCACACATTCATACCCCGGAAAATAACTAATTCTCTGCAATATTCGCAATCTTCCTCCACAAACTCCGATCAGTTCCTCGGTCGCAAAATTTCGTCCTCCATCGTAAATTGGAGAATCAATGACACGACATCTACCAACGTCGTTTAACGGATCGTAAGCAACAATTCTGTTACCTTCATCCATCCAGTGCAAAATTCCGTTATACGCAACAATATCGGAACGATACAAACAACTCAACCGCTTGGGCGAACGTACCAATTTCTCGCTCCATTTACCGGTCTCCGAACAGAATATATCCACGTTGAATTCTCTTTTGTAGCCTTCAAATTTATTAATGCGTACTAACTTGTAGCTGTATCGTGCGTACGAGGTACATGCTTGCTTTTTGTCGCAGGGATGAGGGTAGCATACGAACCCAAGCATGTTCTCTGCGCAGCGTTTCGGAGCCGGAGGGAGCATCTGAAACTGTCTCGTAAGCGGATTGCAGATATAATATACGTCTGCGTTAACGGCTCCGTTATGGCAACAGACCAATAAGTCTTTGAAATATGCTGCTAAGCGAATCTCATGCTGTGGACTCTGAGGAAGGAAATTTAGAAAATTTAGCGATTGAACTACGTTGCTGCTACCGATTTTCATCATCAACTCTGTCAAATTTGAATGGCTCCAATGCTTAACCAAGAAACTGAAAGAAGTATGGAATTGGTCGTATTGGTGATGGATGTGAATGGAACGCTGAATAAAAGAACTTGTTGAAATCAGAGACCGCCATCGTTTGCAGACGGATTTGGACTGAACGGCGGATTGGGAGGAGAGATGAAGGAAGATTTTGAGTAATAAATCGTCGGAGAGATTGTCTATCGAATCGGAAGATAAAGAAGAATACGACTGTGTCGTCATTTTTTTTTTTTTAAATTTTCTTCTCTCGGCCAACTGAAGCAAGATTGGACTTTTTATAAACTATCACTAAAATCAAACCTAATTCCAATTTGAATTAGGATTACATTTTTATTTAAAATTTGAATGATATAAAATAAAATATATATATATATATAAATGATAATAATATGATTGTTTTTATTTATCACCTCTTGAATATAAAATTAATAACTTTTAATATAAATATATAAAAAAAAACATAAATTTTATAAGAATATTTTAAATTTATTATAATTAGTAAATTTATGTAGATTTTGACGCAATTACTGATTATTAAAATTTTTAATATTAAATTAGAAAAAAAACTCGTTAGATGATTTTAGATAACACGTAAAAAAAAAAAAAAATTCTCTCAAAAGTTGCGGATTTGGAAAGATTGCAGAATCAGAACTCCTATTTTCATGCAAATAAGAATACCGACAGATTATAATAAGGACAAAAAAAATTATAAAATTTTATTCTCGATAAACACATGCTAAACGCCGCGTTTTAAAGTTTTAAACTGCCCAAACGCAAAATTCACACGGTTGCCTGCTCCGTCTATACGGATTCAATTTGTATGAATAAATTTAGTAGAAAATTACCGGGAAATTGTTATTTCAGTTAGAAAAAGCCTGAACAATTTGAACACAAGGATACAGAAATTTCTAGCAAACAAGTGTTATGCGGTCAGCAAGTAATCTCACGTAAAGTAAAACAAATATATGCAGAAGCTGCGCAAGTAGACGAATGAAGAAATTTCTGATTCTATGCATCTGGAATAGAAGAAAAAACAAGTCCTTGTTCCTAATTTGAGCTTTCATGTCAAAGGCAACCTAGAAGAAAATTGCCTATGCTGAGAATCACTTGGAACAAACACAGGCAGCTGGCCACCTCTCTGTGATCTACTATGCTGATAATTACTCGACGTGGAACCTCGATCCAGGCTAGCAGATGTTGAACTGCCCGTTCTTGTACCTCTCGTCTGCTGATCATTAACAAGAGGACCGCCAAAAAATATTGATTGACCCGTGTACAAAAGCTCTGCCCTGGGTACCTGATAAGAACTGGCCCCTCTGGAAGAAGAGGAGACAAAACGTCCCGCTTCCGGATCCCAACAGACTGAATTTCTTGAATTTTCTGCAGTAATCTCATTTTTTCTGATGGGAAGTTGTGGTGCAGCTTCGTCAACAGTGCTTTCATGAACTTGACTTTCTCTTGCTGACCATGGAGATTGATCTGCTGATGATTGATACATAGGGTTGAAGTGATCTATGTTAGAAATACGCGGCTCCAATGGAGAAGAGGTGAGGTGGGAAATGTGGGGACTACTAAAGTTACTAAGACTGTGACCATATGTTTCGCTGTCTTCCCTGCTAGCTCGACTGGGTGGATATGAGCTCTTCGATTTCCCTGATTTAGTATTTCTGGGTGGAAACCCTTGGTAACTACTGTTTGGGCTACTTCTTCCACTCATATTGCTGGTAGACAATTGATCAGCGTCATATGGATGATGTTGAGAACTTATTGGACGTAGAACAGATGACGAAGCTCTAGCTTTTGCACCTGCTCTTATTGCCTCATTGGAATCCAACTTTGCAAGTTTCCATGCACTGATTCGAACTGGACGCTGGGGTAACTTTTTGCCCCCGTCTGCTCCTAATGCATCTGGATCTACTGTGGATGGTAAGCGTCCTGGTTCCAGATGTGGGATAATTTCATCCTGCTTATCAAACACCATAAAATAATCAGTTATGAACCTTTTGTCAGAAAATTAATATATCCTTCCGGAGGCAAAGCTCAGTCGAACAAAGGTGAGGAATGATTGTTTTTCCAACAAGAGAAAAAAAAAGGTGAGTATTTGAAAAATGATCATCCCAAGGGCCCACTTTCTATAGGGTTATACGATAGATAAAAAATTTTATCCAAGTGAGACAGGATATGGAAACATTTTATCAACAAACAGAACTGCAACGAGTGCATATAAAAAATTTTCTCTAGTAACTAATACAAACACACACTTTCATTATTAGCATTAAGTATTTACCAGTTATAGACAGTAGTTATAACAATTTAAATCAACAACTCTTGCTCTATCTTTGTCCCCAAAATAGATTAACATCCCTCATCAAGGCTGACAAGATATATAAATGAAGTGGTACCTGCTGGTCCATGAAGATTCTTGGAGGGGTACACCAAGCACCTTTGTATTGTAAGCTCAATCCAAGTGAGCTTCTTCCGCTTATTGCAGTCACAGCTGAACTGGTTGGTGAAGTTGGCACGCTTTGTTGATCTCCTCCATCAGCAGATGGTCCAGGTGGTTCACTTTGAGTTCTCATGGCAACAACATACTCGTATGTTGTGATCCCCTGTGCCAGAGACAACAGGATTTGGAGTTTGCATATGCATATAGAACAATAGAAAAAAGAAGAGCTAGAGGGAAGAACTCACCTTTCGCATCAGAATCATGTGGAAGAACAATAGTTCTCCCAGAGGCACAGTGGCTAGGAAAGAAACAGCTGTGCATATGGACTGTAATCATTAGCGTAAAGCATTAGCAACTCTTTTGTGGATTCTGTGCCATTTTTCATGTAAATGACAACCCAATTTCTGACTTTACAAATTGTCAAGATTTCATATGTTCCAGATCAAGTCATTTTGCCTTAGATAAAAAGATCAAACCATGGTAGATGCTACTAGTTCAGTTTACAATCAGAATAATCAACAGCATAAATTTTAAATTTGATATTAGCCTTAAAAAAAAAAAAGAAGGGAAAGAATCTTTTGCAGTAATACTGAAACATTGGGATTTAACAAAGGCAGAGATGCAGAAACATACCACCACAGTGGCAAATGGGGGAAGAGAAAATCCAACTCCAAGCCTCTCAGTAATATGATCTTCTGTAGCCTTTTTATCCACAAAGCATCGAACAAGAACAGCAACACCAACACCAAATTCAACAATAAGCTGAGACACACATACAGGCAGACAAACAATTTTAGCTTAAACAGATTAGATTACTGTAGATAAATGAAAAGCCACATAGTTCAAAACAAAAAAGGAAAAGCCCATATAAGCATGTGATTTAGAAACTTACCCATAAAAGGCTTGCAGCCATAAGGCACACAAATGTAATATAATTTTTTCTTCCCACACAATTATTCAACCACTGCAACATAGATGAAGATAATCTTAGTCATAACAAATCATTCGTAAACATATACAGAAAAAATATTTAAAACAGCAGCCTTTCCACATCCCTCAGATAAAGAATATCTGGAAGATGTGCAACTTCACCAGACCAAAGAATAACAGGGATGAACATTTAATTCTCACCCGACAATGATGATCGAATCCATCAACACATTTGTCACAACTCCGGCAATGTTTGCTGAACTTGCGTACCTGCAATTGCAAAGAAGAACCTCTGATTTCAGAAATTTCTTTTTCCTTCATTTTCTTTTTTTCCTTGTGTTTTTGGACTATTTTGAGGAAATTGGGGGTTGCCACGAATAAGCAAACAGTGAAATGTCCAGAGAGAGATTTATGTCAATAAAAATCATGTACCTCAGCATTGCACAAAGTGCAGAACAGTGCATCCTCCTCCCCAGATTGTTGTAGAGGATCTTCATCTTTGCGGCAATCTTCTATAACAAGACAACCACAAAAGAAGCATCCAATTTTTGAGCACCAACCAGAAGCATGATCATTAGACTTTCTTCTATTATTTAGTGCTACCTTGCTAGGTTCTTCAACAGAAGACGCATTGCCTGATAAAAAACAAAGCAATGGTATCTTAACAAATGAAAAATTAGATTATTGTCTCTTTTATAAAGAGGCAGACAACAGCTCAGCGAGTTAAAGAAGCAAAAAGCACATGCTGGACATAACAAAGAAACTTCGAGGTTAAACTCCATACTCATCTTCAGTCGGTAATCAAATATTCCCTCAGTACCATTAAAGTGGTCAAATTGGACCTGGTCTAGCAACTGGGCACCCTTATAGGCGAATTATCTGAATACTTACCAGGCAGATCTCTGTCATGTTGTGATTTATACACTGATGTCTTGTCCACTTCAAGCAGAATTCCAGGATCGGCAGGATCAATAGCAGTGCACCTAACGTAAAGAATGAATACACAGAATGCCTGGAATTCAAACTCAAAAAGTAAGACAAACGCAAAAAGCAAAATATATATATATATATATATATATCTGAGGTTTTTTCAGAGGGAAAAGAAAAGGCTTTTTGCTTTACCAAGACAGAATAAACACCAATAGCCACAAATTCGTACGTCTCTGTTCCAAGGAAAGGAGCAAAGAACGCATAGTAGGCAACAGATAACAAGAAGAAAACTGTTATAGCCACAACCTGTCCACCAAGAAAACTTGTCCTTAACAGCAGTGATATCACTAGGAACTTATTAGGAAAATTATACCTAAAATGAAATCAGCAAATAAAAAGGCTTAATAGGAAACTTTGGCTCAAGTCGTCTAATAAGCCATAAAGATTTTCAATAAAATTAATACCCTAATCAAGAAAAAGGAAATGCAAAATAATGGAAGGACTCTTTTAAAACTGAAATATCGCATTTTCAACATAATTGAAGAGAAGAACTCACGCAAGAAAAATAAAGCAACCCATGAAACAAAAACTCCAAAAACATACTTTAAAAAAAAATAGATAAACTTAATAACCCATTAACAGAAAAATGTATACAAATTAGACCCAACAAAGAACAATAAATAGCCAGTACAGTCAGAATCATAATACAGAAAATTTAACAACAATTATAAGTCAGAACTCCCCAAAAGACCCACATTTTGAACGATAATTTAGACAGATTGAGAGAGTAACTTTAAAAATGAAAATATACCTGAAAAGTGTGAGCAGGTAGTTGCCATCCATGACGTCTAGCCATAGTTATGGATTAACAAGTTTACAGTCGTTAAGTAAACACCATTAACACTTCAAAAACTTCTCATCAGAAAGAAAAAACTGTTAACACATAATGCAAATCTACAATCTCTTTTCAAAACATTTGCTTCAACAAATGAAGTCCTTTTTTGTCTTCCTTGTTTTCTCCCTCTTATAGTCACTACAAAAACCCGGTTCAATATCGACCCAGATGCTAAAAACCGGATTTAAGACGACCCATTTAGTTGATTTTAAGTTCTCGAGTTTGTGGAGCTCGATTCATGGATCAACGAGCCTTGGAAGACATTAGAGAAGACGCAGATGAAGAATAAAAAGTACTGTGTTGGACCAGTTTTGATCTCATAAAATCGCGTTTCGTCGCCGCAGCGTTTTTCGCCTCACGTTTCGGTCCATACTATTCACGTTGTTTCTGCCGGCCTGCTAACGAATCGCATCTCTTTTACGTTTTGGTCCTCTGACAATACCTAATTTATAAAAGGGTAATTTTACTCTTGGAATTTTCAAATAGATCTCTTACTTCTTTAATTTGTAGTAAAACTGCAAAAAACTTCAGATATACTCTTTAGTTCACTACTTTTTTTTTTGTGAAAATTATTTCCGATCAAACTGAATCTACCCTTTTTTTTTATTATTTTTGAAAGAAATTTTTAGCCCATAATTTTGTAGGATTAGGGTCCTAACAACTACATCAATTTTTTTAAAAAAATAATTTTATAACAATTAAGTGATTTATATGATTATATTTAATTGCTATGATTTTAAAATTAATAAATTACTGATTAAATCTAATTATAAAGAATAAGTAAAATGGTAATAAATAAATAAAAGCTTGTATTTTTTCTTTCACTTTAAAATAAGTACTTATCCGTTAAAATCTCATTGCCCTAAAATTAAAAAAGGAAATAAATATTAATTTTCTTTGTGAAAATTTGTTTTTCTGTTGAATGGAGGATATGAGATCATTTGCCACATCATATTATACAACAGGATATATTTTATCAAATAATGGTCACAATTATGAAAATAATTCAAAAGTTGAACAAAATAAAATATTTTCAAAAATCAAAAAAGAAGCAAAAGTGGGACATAAAATATTAGGCGAGACTCGGGAAATAAATTAATATAAATATATATTATTATAATAATAATAATAATTAAGTGATCGAACATTTTGACTTAGCCTAATTGAGCTGCCTCAATGCTTCGAATGATTAAAACAAAAGCTTACTACTGTTTTGTTCAACATGGACTTAGATTTTTGTCCCAATTTTTTATATTTTTTTAATTAATTAAAAATGCTTTGATGATAAGACTTCTCTAACCTTTTTTTTATAATTTTGTTTAAAATATTATTCTCTTTTGTCTCAGTTTGCTATAACTAATATGTGGAATCTTTGTATCTTATTCCAAATTAATTAGTTTTGTTTAGAAGCCCTTGAATTATTATAATTTTCATCAACTTCCCACAAATTCAACGTCATCAATGACATCACTCTATAATGAAATATATAAATATTTTTACGAATTTGAGATAGAAATTAAATATAAAGATTGTTCAATTTTTTTTAAAGATGACAGAGTCTTACTTTATATCACAAACGTTAAAATGGAGAATTGAAGGTGTTATACATGTTTTTATTTAATTAATGATTTTGTATGAATGGAATGGAAGCAATTCATTATTCGTCAGTTTATATATATATATATATATTAAATTTATAAATAATCTGCCCCCGACATGAAAAATTAATTAATTAAAGTTAATAAACAACAGAGAGAGAGAATGGCATGATTGCAAAAATGGCATCTATATTGTTAATGATTTTTTTTTTTTTTGCTTCATAAATTATATCATATTTATTTTCTCCTGGTAAGTACTTCTATTGTTCTTAAAGTAAAATAAGGAATACAAATTTCCTACCTATGACTATACTATCTATCTGCACCTATTAATTAATCAACAGTTAATTAAGACTCAACAACATCATTAATGGTTTAATTAATCATGGTTTAACAAATGAGAAATCATTGTTATGATGATTCTCCAATTCATTCCTCCCATTGTTATGAGTAGAAGCAGAAGCAGAACCTTCAATCTCTGAGAGCTCAGTATCAGACTGGTAAGATCTTGGAGAATTTACAACACTTTCAATGTCTGCTTGATTAGATCTGAACTTATAATTATGAAGCAAATGTATTGGAGATGTCCCTTGGCTTGGTGTAGTTTCTCCGCTTAGGAATCCTGAAGAAAAACCATGAATGCTACTACCGCTATGATCTGCTCCTCCGGATTTCCTCATTCTTTTTCTCTCCTTTGCAGCTTTCTGCCATTTTTTCAGAGCTTTAGCGGTTTGCTCTTCAAAGATTGCCTTCTTCATGTGAGATCCCATCTGCGTTACCAGTGCGTACAGAGGGAAAGTGATGTAGCTGCAGAGAAATTGCAAGGCTACGCCGAGGATTACCCTTATCAGAATTGCAGGCAAGTTCTCGTGGAAGCAAGAAGTGAGTCCGAATTCATACTGCAAATGAATATTTTATTGAATCTTTAGATATATGAAAATTAATCTTTTATGCAGGCACAGGTATATGAAATAGTTTATATATATATCTCTTACCACAGTCCATAAGAAAAATGCTATCTGGAATGCATTCTGCGAAGGTATATTATTAAACGAAATCAGTACCAAAATTATATAACAAGTTTTGCAATGGAAAGCTGGCTACAGGAATTTGTGAATACATATATTTACCTGAAACAAGGTGTAGTGAATTAAGAAGAGAATCCAGTCAGGTCGATTAAACCAGAAATACTTGTTGTTTGGTTCAACTATTGGAGCTCCTCTGACAACTGCAGTTCGATCCTGGATTTCTTCAGCCATTTCCGTGATAACAAGCTCAAGTTTTGTACCCACTAACAAAAGTATCTGCACATGCATGTACATACATATACAGACTGATAATTAGTTAATGATATTTTGCACTAAATCTAAGCTTTTATCCCGAATTAGCAGAGTTTCTTACGGTGAGAGGAGCCAATGTCAACCAGGTGAGAGAGTACCATTCTGCCGAAGAAATATTAATTGTTAACATTACATGAATTAATTTCGAGATAAGAGTACTTGATGAAAAGAGAGAGATTAACTTAACTGTATACGTTTACAAGCAAAAAGATTACAGCAAAAATCCACAGAGGAATACTGCAAATAAATCAAGAAAATAAACTGCATCAGTTCTGGAGTCTGATCTATTTCTTGGAACATTTAATTTCAAACGAAAAAAAAAATAGAACTGTATGTCGTATTAGATGTACCTGATACCTACGACCACCTTGAAATCGTCTTCCATAGATCTTTTGATGTATTTGTGGAAATCAAAAGAGCTGTTAGGAGCAAAATGTGCCTGCAATTGTCGGATTTGGACGGGTTAAATGATCAATTTTTTATATATCAAAATTGTACAAGTACAGAATTTGCCCATTGTTGGAAACATACGTTGATAAATCCGTGGCGCATTGTTAAATAGTCTACTTTCGTTACCGAACCGAAGAATTGTCTGAAGAATGCGACCTGCATTAATTAACAGATAAATTAAACATTAATATTAAATTTTTTTCAGCAGATAAAAAGGGTGAGATGTTCTGTGTGCTAAGTATTGGCGCTTACAATCCATCTAATTCCTGGTGTTCTGGAGAAGCCTGAATGTCGCTTCACGAATGATGTTTGATGAGTGAATCTGAATCTTGCTGGATCTGAAAATTCAAAGCCCAATTTAATTTGTAAATATTGTTTATGAACGTGGGCTAGAAAATCTAGGCCCAAAAAATTGACAAAAGAAAGAAGTAGAATCTGTCACCATTTGTGAACTGATATTCCAAAGACGAGGTTTCAGACTCCCAGGACTTCCATTTCTTCATCTGATAAAACAGGATTCATCAGACAGATTTCAGAAAGGTTGCCATCAGGATTTTAGTTTAGATTATGAAATTACTTACTTTGGCTTTGGCCAATGCAATAGTGATAACGCTGTACAGCACATGAAAAACGGCAAGAACGAATATAAATATATGCAACTGGTGAATTCCCGACTGCGATATTAACGATACCTTTCCCTGGAAACAAAAGTAAAAAGCAATCAGTATTCAAAAGACTATCCGTCTATCTATTTATATAAATAGTTAGTTGTTCACCTTTTTAGTGCAGAAATCATCTCCGCTGGCGGGCGCTGCCAGAACTCGACGCCATGTAATATCTCCGGCGTACAAAAGTAACTTTCTCCCATGATCATCTCCATCATCTCCCTTTTCATCATCCTCGTCATATTCAATCTTGCATGGAAGCATAGTGGCTCCATATTCAGCAGGGATGCATATCTTGTAAATAAATCTCGTACCCACAGTCAGAAGCAGAGATATGAAACCCAAAAGCATCAGCTCTGAAAATCACGAAAATGATACAAAACATATATATATATATATATATATATATATGAAAATTAACCTGGAGCAGAAACACAATTTGAAAGTAAAATATTAAAATGAAATTATTAAAGGATGTGTAAGAAATTATCAGGTACAGACGATATCTGCATGCAGGAGAGAATCACCCAACATGTATAACTAACCCGCTTTTATTTTTTCCAGAGCTTCAGTCATAGCTTTCTTCTGGCGTTTTTGAAACCACTGTAAGAAAAAACCAAAAGTTATAGTGGAGATCAGCCGAAAATTTTCTTGCAATTAATCAAATTCAGTCTATTACCTTGCCAAGAGAATGAATTCCATGCTCAATAAGCACAGACAAAATCACAAATACAGCACAGACAACGGCGACAGCCCAAGTCGGAGTTTCCTTCAACGACCGATCTCCAGCAGCGCCAGCCATATATATATATATATATATATATATATAATCTGTAGCAATTCAAATCTCAGACTTCTTCTATGGCGTATTAGAGAAGATGAAACCAAAGCAAGCAGACTTGCAGTATATTTGCAGTAGTTAGTAAGTTTTTTAAGTAGGGGTAAGGACAGCGCGTTCACAAAGTTGATCCATCAGACGGTGATAAATTTGTCTGATGCTGCTTGTTGTTTTTCTGATGTGGTTGGTGATCTGCAGTGCTGTCCAGGAACGATCCTTCTTGTTGGACAACACAATATAAAATAAAGCCGGCCATTGCAGCCAAAACAGAGAATGTTACAATTTAGATTATCAATGGACACAGATAGTCGTAGGTATTCGTGTTTGCTCTCTCTTGAGTCTTGATAGTAACATTATTAATCGTATTCCCTTTCGAGACTCTTTGAGTTCTTATATTCTTACAAATGAGGACTAAGGATTAAATTGCTCGCTTGCCCGAGGACCTAATGGATATAAATGAAACCATTATGTCACTAATTGTGAATATGTAAAATTTAAGAAACCGGATATTATAATTTCATAAAACAAAATGTTCGTCGATTGGAGTTATCTGAAATTACAGAGATTCCAAATGTCAAACTTTGGCTCGAGTCCAACTCAGGATTGGTATCTGCATTAGACAATTGGTAAATTGCAGGAGATTTCTGAACTATTTACCTCCTCTTTTATTTTCTTTTATAATTCTTTATTTTTAATAAATATTTTTGTTCAAAATATATTACTGAATTATTTTGAATTTTTTAACCAAATATAAAAAGGACAAGGACATCTCATTTGTTTATTTTTGAAACAGGTAAGATAGAGAAGGTAATTTACATATATAAATAAAATTAATAATATTCATATATTCTATTACGAGAACTACATGCATATGGATGGTTCTTTCTCTTGTTATTCTAAATTTGTTATTGATGGAATTAATGTGCTGCTTAGAATTTATCAAATTAAAAATAATTGTCCTTCGATAATTTTCTGTTACTGTCAACTTTAATCAATTAGCTTATTTGTATTATGAACAGCACTACTAATTTTTATTAATGTTTTATATTGTTCAGTGTCAGTGATGTTTCATTTATTAAATTCATTAGTTGAATAATATAACATGATTAGTTTTTAATATTATGTTTCACATTAATTATATTTTTTAATTATCTTGGGCCAGGCCCAAATGATACGGACACCAATATACAGCACGTTTAACCCAAATATTTTGGGTCGGATCATTTCCGAGCTGGGCCCAATCAGTATGAATTTCAGACTAACGTGTCTGAAGATTAATTGAAGTTTAAAATCAAACGGCAGAAGATTAATTAGGTGCTTCCGCCGTATCATTAATCACGATTAACAGCAGCATCGATATCATCGAACGGGGAGGCTGATATCTGATTTATCTGCTTCACTAGAAGCTCATTTCCTTGGTAAACATATAGTTTCAGCACGAACTTTCTCGCAGTCTATACTAAAATGACTGCTGTTTCTAATTCTTTGGTCTTCCCGAAAACCCCTGGTAAATATTCCTTTTTGCATTTCGCATTTGATTTTGATTGTTTTCCATATCAATTATTTCATATGATTTTGTTTGTTAATGTTGTTGTGCTGTAGAAGAGATTTCTTCATATGGGAATTGATTTGGTTATGTGTTTATTAGCAACTTCTGCGAATAGCTTAGACTGTGATTGATAGCTCAGGATGTGTGGTTTTTAGAATTCTAGGTTTGAGTTTTTTGGGTCAAGAAGTAGAGAAGGGAAAAAGGAAAATGATGATTGCGTCTATTATTTGGTTTTCATCTTGTTTTTGGTTGTGGTCTGTATATAGTGATGAATATGCTGTTTCATGTAGTTGTTATAGATCTTGGGTAATACCTATGCACTAACGCTGTTTTCTAGATTTAGATTTTGATGCTTTTGTTAGCACAATTCTTTCAGTAGCCATATAACTTTTTGTCAGCAGTGGAAACAAGGGAGTTTTATGCATGGGTGATTAAGTCTCTGTTTTGTATTGCCGTGCTTGTGCTTAACTTTGAAAGCACATCAGCTAAAGGTAGTGTGCTTATTGCACTTATTCACAAATGGTTTGTTCGTGATGGGGGTCTTAATTGACTGTATGTTGGAAGATTATATCGTTACTGATAGTGTTTATTTTGTTCATTGGAGGAGTTTGACATGCATATCTTCACTTATGAATGTAAAAGATGCTCAGTATGTCTCAGTGCTAATGCTGGCTTCAATAAGTTTATTAGTTCTTTAGTCATCATGCTTGCTTTCAGAAAACTGTCATTCATTTTCTTTCAAAACTTTCTTGTTAGGCTCTATTTTGAAGCCATTGGACCAATGTCTTGGGAGTAACAGCCATGCCAACTTGTCATTCAGTCCAAATCATCAGTGGAATGTGCAACTTTCTTCCTCGAAAAGCCCCCTCACAGTTAAAGCTGCATATAGGTATCATATTTTTGCCATTTCTTTGTGATGCCAGTGCTTTGAAGTTATTGTGTGTAATTGTAGTATGTTATTGAAGGTAGAATTGCCTGATTCGGTTATATACTTGTTGTGTATCATATTTGCGTACTTGCATGCACACACCCAAAATTCCCTGTGCTTCTCATTTGCTTCCGTGCAAACAGTGATGAAGGAAGGCCAAACAGTGCTGGCATCTTTGTTGGTGGTTTTGTTTTGGGAGGAATCATAGTTGGTACGCTTGGATGTGTATATGCACCTCAGGTTAGTCTTACCTATGGCAATCGCCTTCTGCAAATAGACACTGATAAAACTGTGTTAGTGTCCTGATATGACTGTGCACTGTAGTTAGCTGAGCACCAACTAAGAATCCCCAAGGATTCCAAGATTTCTTGTTATGTGCAACTTCCGACCCTCAACCCTCGTTTCTAGTTCATCGATATTGAACCAATCAAATGCAGTAATTGGAGGACCCTATGTTCTATTACCGTATTTTGATTTTTCATATATAAATGTAATTAATGTATCCCCTTCACAACGAATGTCTCTATAATAACCATAAAAAGGTGTTCCAACAGTAGCCAAATAGGGCTTAGCTGACCTTATTACTATAGAGTTATTGCCAATTCTTCAATTAATGCGGTTTAAGAGACTAAGTGATGGGTTATAAATGACTTGTTAAAATTATCCTACCACCAGATTGTAAGTTAGTTTATGACCATAAAACTGTTCTCAAGAAACCCAAAGTCCATCTAGTGCTGGCCGTCTGACTTATCTGTAATTGTACTTCCTGTCCTGTGCCCTTTTGTGTTCTATATGACTGTCATGTGAAGCGAGTATGTGATGGGTTATAAATGACTTGTTAAAATTATCCTACCATCGGATTTTAAGTTCGTTTATGACCTTAAAACTGTTCTCAAGAAACTCAAAGTCCTTCTAGTGCTGACCGTGTGACTTCTCTTCTATCGTAACTTTCTGTCCTGTGCCCTTTTGTGTTCTATATGATTGTCATTTGAAGCGAGCAAATGAAATCACTGTTCTGATATTCTTCAACAGATCAGCAAGGCACTAGCCGGGGCTGCAGCAGACAGGAAAGATCTAATGAGAAAATTGCCCAAGTTCATATACGATGAAGAAAAAGCTTTGGAGGTAAACCATTTTCTTTTTTTACCGTTTGTCCATATTTCTTGGCATGACAAAGGTTTTGGATCAGAATTGCTTATGTTCTCTTTTTAAATTTTCAAGTAATTTATTTTTTGCTCTTAGTAATTTGCTTATGATGATGCTTCTAGACTTTATTGGAGATATTGCTGAATTATGATTTAGTTGTCTACAATTTTCATTTATATTTTAACCATGGCCTTAACACTGCCAAACTTCTATTAATTAAATTTCCTGAAATTGATGAACTTACTGTAATTTCTGAAATTCCATCTGTATGTGCTGCCTTCATTTCTGAAAATTTCAGTTACTGGAGTCACCTCACTAGTAGCCTGTGGCCAGTTTGTTGAATGTGTTGATTGTTTATCAATTGCCCCTTCTTTTGTAAAGGACTGACAATGACATATTTGGCTTGTTTGATCTGCAGAAAACACGAAAAATACTAACTGAAAAGATTGCACAGCTGAACTCTGCAATTGATGATGTTTCTGCTCAGCTCCGAACAGAAGACGAAGGTCCAAATGGAGTGGCTGTGAATTCTGGAGAAGTTGAAGCTAACATATGATATATCTCTTATTTGGCCTTCACTATCAATAACTTCCATGTTAAGAAACTATAATTGAATATGTTACAATGCTTTCTTTCTCTTCTTGAAAACAAACCATGTTTGATTGTGCGGTTCTTTGCATGTTGTGTCATGTATTTTTGCCTTATATAACCATGGACTTGCTTAGATTTGGACCCAGTTCTATATAGTAATATTTGATCCGTTTTCTGTGCTGCCACCAAGTTCTGAAAATTTTTATGCCCTTATTTTCTGAAATTTGCCAGATATAATGGAGGATATATTTCATGCCTGGTAATGTCTTATCTCATGACTATTGTGATACTAGTAATGCTAAAGATACAAAATTTTTATATAAACTATTAAATACAAACTGATGTGACGATACTGGTTTGGTTTTTTTATTCAAATAATATTTTTATGGTATATTAATTTGTATGCAACAATTTGTTCAAATAGTTATATTTCTAATTTTAATCTTGTATTATACTCTTTCGTTGGTAGCACAAGTGAATGGAAGCTACATTGTCTGGCGAGTTGACTACTTGGACAGACAGATTAATTCTGCAAATCTACACAAAATTTTCAAGCCGAACATAGTGTGTGAACGTGTGAAAAGGATTTTAAGAAGTGTACAAATATCTATTTGCTCAAACACATTTCATTGGAACAAAAAAAAAAAAAAAAAAAAAACTGAAATGACAGAGATTTTGATTGTCCCGGGTATGATATTCAATCAGATCTCCTTTGAGCCAGAGAAGCAATTTCATGGTAAAAATCTAACCAAATACAAACAATTGAATATGGGACTATATCTCTTCTTACCCCATGTGTGCGTTGAGTATGTTAGACATTACATTTGGTTGATTCTGCATTAAGAGGACATTTTAGAGAAGAACTTGTGGGTGAACAATCTGTGGCTCAAATCACAAAGTTGGCAACACCCAAAAACATAATCTTATCTCACGTATACATACGACATTCACCACTCACCACATATTTCTTTAACTCACTATCAACCATAATTTAAAATAAACAAAAATCAATAATTCTTGACAACAGAAAGATGAATGAATGACAGAATTTAACTGTATAAATAGCAGAGAGAACTTAGTCTCTTAGCTTTAGTTGTTGTAGCTTTCTTGCATCAATGGCAAGTCACGCAGCTCTTGCTTCCACCAGAATCCCAGCCAGCGCCAGACTTCCATCCAAAACCACACACTCCTTTCCCACTCAATGCTCTGCCAAGGTCTCTTGTAGTGCAGCTACTCTCGAATTTTATTGCTCTCTGTGGCTACAGTGGTTTGATATTCATTTGTGTTTTCGTTCTACAGAGACTGGACGTTGCTGAGTTCTCTGGCCTTCGATCAAATTCATGCGTGACCTATGCAAGTGGTGCTAGAGATGCATCCTTCTTGGACGTTGTCGCTGCTCAACTCACTCCTAAGGTTAATTAATTCTTAACTGTTCTTCTTACTACAACATTTTTACATATCCATCTGCAGATGGTCTCATATATATATGTGTGTGTGTGTGTGTGGATATATATGTTAATTCTCCTCAGAATTGTTTATGCATGTGGCTAAAAGTTCAATCCGGATTGTCTAGAGTAATATTTACATATCTACTGAATATTCAGCTAGATGAAGGGGAACTGATAAGTCTGGAATTTGACTGCTACATTTAGGTTTTTGTATCAACTCCAGTAAGGGCAGAAACAGTGGCCAAACTGAAGGTTGCAATCAATGGATTTGGACGTATTGGCAGGAATTTCCTCCGATGCTGGCGTGGAAGGAAGGACTCACCACTTGATGTTGTTGTTGTCAATGACAGCGGTGGTGTCAAGAATGTGAGTAAACTTATAAGATTTTATGAGATTGCCATGTTTTCAAATTAGTAACCTAGCTGAAAACACCGATTCATTAATCTATTGATTAATTGCAATATGTATGCAGGCATCCCACCTTCTGAAATATGACTCCATTCTTGGAACCTTCCAAGCAGATGTGAAAATAGTGGACAACGAAACCATCTCTGTGGACGGCAAGCCCATCAAAGTTGTCTCCAACAGGGATCCTCTCAAGCTCCCTTGGGCGGAGCTCGGCATTGACATTGTTATCGAGGTAAGTTCTTACATTTATTGTCATATTTTTTCAGTCTGTAATGTTGCAGCAGACAGCAGACGACTGAAAATTTTGCCTTTGATCTATTTACTTTTATGTTCTACAGGGGACGGGAGTTTTTGTGGATGGCCCAGGTGCTGGTAAACACATCCAAGCAGGTGCTAAGAAAGTTATTATCACTGCTCCGGCAAAAGGTGCTGACATTCCAACCTATGTTGTTGGAGTCAATGAAAAGGATTACCATCACGAGGTTTCAAACATTGTGAGGTCAGTATGTTCGTGAGAAATTTGTGCAATTAAAGCAATACTAACAACTATTTTCCATCTCATTATGTTGAATGATCAACAATTTGGTATTTTGCAGCAATGCTTCTTGCACCACAAACTGTTTGGCTCCTTTTGTTAAGATCTTGGATGAAGAATTTGGTAAGCGGTTGGGTCCTCTTAACAATCATTCTGTTAAAACTTCAGGATTTTCTTTTTATCATTTTAACTCTACTTTGCAGGCATTGTCAAGGGAACAATGACAACCACTCACTCCTACACCGGAGACCAGGTAATCGTACATGGCAAATTTTTTACTCTACTATAACAATATCCTAAGCCAAAGATCAAACAGTTTTCTGCCGTATATTAGTTACAAGACCAGACAATATGGTCGTTTTACACTATTGATAGTGCCTATGCACTTTAACAAGGAGGGAACTAAATAATTGTTTTTGTCTCCCAGAGGCTCTTGGATGCATCACACAGGGACTTGAGAAGAGCCAGAGCTGCAGCCCTGAACATCGTCCCAACAAGCACTGGTGCAGCCAAGGCGGTGTCTCTTGTGCTTCCCCAGCTCAAGGGAAAGCTCAATGGCATTGCCCTTCGAGTGCCAACACCAAATGTGTCAGTTGTTGACCTTGTTGTGAATGTTGAGAAGAAAGGTCTTACAGCAGAAGATGTCAATGCAGCCTTCAGAAGGGCTGCCGAGGAGCCATTGAAGGGCGTATTGGACGTCTGTGAAGTCCCTCTCGTGTCAGTGGACTTCCGATGCTCTGACGTTTCCTCCACCATTGACTCCTCATTGACCATGGTCATGGGAGATGATATGGTCAAGGTTGTAGCGTGGTACGACAATGAATGGGGATACAGGTGAGAA
Organism: Azadirachta indica; assembly: GCA_022749755.1. Taxonomy (NCBI): domain Eukaryota; kingdom Viridiplantae; phylum Streptophyta; class Magnoliopsida; order Sapindales; family Meliaceae; genus Azadirachta; species Azadirachta indica. The sequence goes on from CM040449.1 coordinate 2,403,484, forward strand.
TTCCCAACAAATTGAAAAATCTTTAGACACGTTCATCTAGTAGGATAAGATAAAACTACTACCTAAACCTGAAATGTAAGGATCCATTAACAATTATGTAAATTTCATTTTGCAGTCAAAGGGTTGTTGATTTGGCACACTTGGTGGCAACCAAATGGCCAGGCTCGCCTGCAGCTGGAAGTGGAGACCCGTTGGAGGATTTCTGCGAGACAAATCCTGCTGATGAGGAATGCAAAGTTTATGAAGCTTAAGCTTGTTGAATTCTTTTCCTTTTTGGTTTGTTTGGCTAATCTTACAGGGCTCAAGGTTTTTCACAGCCATTATCAGCACATGCTTATGTTGTAATGACAACTGAGTGAGATGAACAGAGAATTTTATCAAATAACATGCCAAGGCAATGATTTAAAGTTATTGATGAGATGTAATATTATGACTCTTACTTCATGAGATAGCATTCTTTGTTCCTCGAGTTAAATTCAGAGTTTGAAATTCTTTTAAATGTATGCAAACAAAAACCTGAGAAAACAGAATTACGTTACAGGGCTGTGGTTTTTATTCCTATAAAACCCACGTGAAATAGTTATCCATCAAGAGCCCATCTCTTTCCTTGCAAAGTTTCCTTCGCAAGTTCATTTACAGAGTAAATTTCATCTACGAAAGGTTTTACGACTTCAGAAGATTTAATAAAATTGGCATCCTAATTATTTGTTGGGAACAGTGAGCCAACATGCTTTTGGGAAATAAGAAAAAAAAATCTTAGAAAAGAACAGTTAATTAACATACATGCTAATTTTACTCTCATGTCTACAAGATTATGCGTTGGCCTCCATTGAATCTCATTTCCCTCTTCAGATGTATTAGGATTATTGTAACATGTACATGTGGAACTACATGTGGTTGCCGCACACTCTGCGCATTGCTCGAATATTTCTATTGGCTTAATAAGATCATGAGGAATAGTAGTGTCTATTGTGCATCACTTTCTTCTTATTGTTTCTTCCTGAATTCAATGTTTTGCAGGATGAATCAAAGCTGTATATCTTTCTTAAGCTGGCAACTAAAGGCTCCCTTTTGTCTTTACTAGTGGTATCGTCTCCAAGATTCCCAAGTCTCTGCGCACAAAGACAGATTCTGCATGGTTTGAAGTATCTGCACAGCCGAAACCCATCAGACGACTAAACTTATTCGAAAACCGACTTAGCTACTGAATCAATCAAATCCAATTCAACCCCAAATCTTAATTTAAAAACCCAACTTTCTCGAATTCAATCAAACATACAAAAAGAATTAAAACATATAAAACCCGAATCCCGTAAACCCAATTGACTCCAAATTAATCAAATGAAACTAAATCAGAAGAAACCCCTTTCTTTCCTTTAATATTCACGTGATAAACACACCCAACTCCAGTATACCATAATTCAATAAAAGCCATAAACGACAGCGTATTGATCAAATTGATAAGGGATTTTTTAAAATCGATCGATGGGTGATAGAACAATACAATCGATCGACTAATTGAAAGGGTGTTCTTCGTTGAATTGATTGAAATCAAGAGTCAGGGAATGTTGAATGCGGAAGAATACAGACAGTTTCTAGGAATCAAAGACAGGTAGCCAGATAACTTGGTGGGTGATTAACTGACTTTTCTTTTATGCAAACTTTGCTCTGTAATTTTCATTTATTCGTCATTTTTTCTCCACAAAGCTTTTGTCTTGACTGGAAAACAAAGGGTAAAGTTGCACGTACATTTATTAATTTGTCCTCGTATGTAAAGTTTGACCGACAGATTTGGATGGAAAGAGGGGAAGTAAGTGTCGCTTCCTGCAAATTTTTTTTATTCAAGTGTTAAAATACTAACTCTTCAAAAAGTGTATGTTAAAATTCTTTTAAATTTTATATCGTGAATGCAAAAATATAATTTTTTTTCCTAGAAGTAAAGATATTTTTTTTATAAAAAATTAATTATTAGAGATATTATGTTTTATTCCCTCAAGTTTTGAAGGAAGTTAATATATCCCTTGTATATATTATGTTTTGAAGGAAGTTAATATTAGGTTTTAAAAAAAGTAAATATCCCCTGTATTTAAAAAAAATAAAGATATTTAAAAGTTATTATTTATATTTTAATTTAATTATTTTATTTCTCTATTATTAAAAGTATATAAAATAATTATATTATTTTTTTTTTTTTTATTTAATAATATATATAATTTTATCACAACATTTAAATTTATAAATTATAAAAATATTTTAACGCTTAATTATTTCTTTTCTTCAAAATTATAATCAAATATTTATAATATCTAATTATATATAATTTTTAAAATATATCATATTATTAAAATAATTTATTTAAAAAATTATGTATAATTAATTGTAAAAATTTTTATAATATAAAATTTGTTGTCAAAATTTCCTAAATGTTTATATAATTATACACGAACTTATTATACATAATTTTTAAAATAAATTATTTTAACAATACGATATATTTTAAAAAATATTTAATTAAATATTATATAAATTTGATAATAAATTTGAATGGAATAAATAATTAAGGATTAAAATATTATTTTAACTTTTAAATTTAAATGTGAAAATAAGATTATATTAGTTATTATAAAATAAAAAATAAAAAATATATATAATTATTTTTAATAATAAAGAGATAAAATAATCAAATTAAAATATAAATAGTAAGTTAAATATATCTTGATTTTGTTTAAAATTGAAAGGATATTTTATTTTTCTCAAAAATTCAGAATATATCAACTTTTCTTATAAGTTATGGGATAAAGTACAATATCTCTAATTATTATTTTTTATTTTTAAGACATAAATTACAATCATAATAAATTAGAGAAATGTTTCTATTTTTTCTATAATCCTTGGCAATAAAAGTAAATCCTCTTTTTTTTTTTAACAATAAAATTCCTTAAGACATAAAATAAAAATAAATTCCTTAGGAATAAAATAAAATAGAAAACCGGGCGAGAGCAATAAACGACGCGGTAGCGTAACGCATCAAATTACTAGCAGCACCCTCACTCCAGCGTTTTGGATCGGCAAAAATTCGATTTTGCTGATTACAACATTTCTCGGTCGATCTGAGAAATGAAACGATCTATGATATTTTTCCTGTTGTTGACGGTGATATTTCGGAGCCTCTCCTCTTCAGAGCTCTCGGAAACCCCGCCAAATCGCCGCGTCTCCAAAATCTTCAACTCTCTTTTGCCGCCGTCTCCGCCGCCACCGTAAGTACCGGCAATTTTCATTTTATAATAGCAATTAAAAATTAGGTTTTTGTTTTTCGCATTTGAACTGTTTGTTATTTATTTATTTATTTTGCGTTTTATTTTTGTTTTTGGATCTAGTGAACCTGATATAGCACTTGTAGCTGCGTTAGATGGGACAATTCATTTAGTTGACACCAAATTAGGGAAAAGTAAATGGTCGTTTTCCACTGGCCGGCCGATTTATTCCTCGTATCAAGCTGCTTTTAATTACAATGCATCTGAATTCTATATTGATGTCGGTGAAGATTGGGAGCTGTATTTTCATAGTAAGCGGTTTGGTAAAGTGGTATGTGATCTGTTTAATGTTTTCAATTATCATTTGTTTTCATGAAAACGAAAAATTGTGCTCGAAATTTTTGACTGTTGTTTTTGGAATTTAGGAGAAACTTTCTTTGAGTGCTGAAGAGTATGTTAGAAGAACACCGCACATATCAAAGAATGGTGGGGTGACATTAGGAGCTAAGAAAACTACTGTGTTTCTTGTTGATGCCAAGTCAGGTAGAGTAGTTTACAGTTACGGGTCAGATGATTCCGCTTCTACATTAGGGTTCCAGACTGATGAAGAAAAGCCTGTTCTACAAGTTAATGGTTCGGAAGAATTGGTGGAGTCTGGTTTTGGGAACCTGAAGACAGTTCAGCAGCTGGTTTATTTGATGAGGACGGATTATGTGTTACAGTATCATTCTCCAGATTCTGGGAAAATTCTATGGAATGTGGCATTTGCAAATATTGAGGCTGAATTTCGATGTCAAGGGATGGGAAATTCTTTTAGCGGGTATCATCCTAGTGCAGGAATTGACCCTAGTGTGGACTATATTGACGATGCTGAGTCAACTTTGCCATGTCAGATGAGGGCTTCTGTCTACCGGCTTCGTGATAATAGTTTACTGGAGTTTCTCTCTGTACTTGGTAAGGTAGGTGGATGGATTTCTTTGCCTGCTTCCAGTCAGAGACCTTCTTTAGCACCTGTTGACAGGAAATTGCCCCTGTCTCTTCCTGACAGGGTGGATGGACGTCCACTTGCTTTGCCTTCTACTGAGATTGAAAACCCTTTGACCTTCAGAATGCTTGATGGAAGTGTTGATGAAATAGATGACCGAAGCATGTTTGCTGAAAAATTTAGATTTAAATCACATATCCAGTCTCTTATTGCTTTACTAATTGCCATTTGTTCCACTTTTGGGTTTCTCTTTTACCGTTCAAAGAAAGGCAAGTTGAATAAGCAGACTGAGGAACGCTTATTGCAAACAAGGGTACCCAAGAAGAAGAAATCGCGGAGACCTGGGACCAATAAAAACAGTTGGAACAGTGAGAAAATGCAGAAATTAATCTTAAATGAGACTTATGGTGAAGCCAATAGACTTTCACATGGTAAAGGAAATGGAGATAAATTATTGCTAACATTAACTGATCTTGATGATGGTCATGTAGATGGACGTAGGATTGGTAAATTAATTGTTTCTAACAAAGAAATTGCTAAAGGGAGTAATGGTACTGTGGTGCTGGAGGGGATTTATGATGGTCGTCCAGTAGCTGTTAAACGCCTTGTACAGACTCATCATGATGTGGCCCTGAAAGAAATACAGAATCTTATGGCTTCGGATCAACATCAAAATATTGTCCGATGGTATGGGGTGGAATCTGATCAAGATTTTGTTTATCTCTCTCTGGAGCGTTGTAATTGTAGCTTAAATGACTTGATTTATCTATTATCTGGATCTTTTCATGGACAAATAACTACAGAAGCCCAAGATTCTGCCTTGTTAAATGAGTACCATGCTCGATTGCTTCCGGTGATGGAAAACAATAAAGATGTGGAGCTGTGGAAGGCAAATGGGCATCCTTCAACTCAGTTGTTGAAATTGATGAGGTAATTTTAAATGACATTTTTAGCTCCCTCTCTCTCTCTTTTCTTTTGACTTGGTAGACTGGTATAACCACTGTAGAATTTGGCTTCTTTTCAGATGACTATTTGAATTTGTTACATAAGAAACTTACCAGTAATTGGTGTGGTCCTAATCTATGCAGGGATATAGTATCTGGGCTTTCCCATTTACATGAGCTTGGAATTATACATCGTGACCTGAAGCCACAAAATGTATTAATAATCAAGGAGAAAAGTATATGTGCAAAGCTCTCAGATATGGGTATTAGCAAGCGCCTGCATGGTGACATGTCTTCTCTAACCCAGAATGCTACTGGTAAGCATCTTCAGTTGGTTTATCTAGTGGTATTTCTTGACACATTGAAATGTACATGTGCATAGCAGTGTTAGTTATGTGTAGGGTTAGATGAACCAAAATATTGATTGTCAGGAAATAATCTGAATAATGATCCAAATGGTTTGATTGCTTACAAAACCAGAATTGTAATTTAATGAAACATGACTTTTTTAAAGCCTTTCAGCTGCTGCCTCTGCATCTGTTGTCTGATCTAACAGCAGTTTCTTAAAGAATATTGTTTGTGGATATGTTTTTTAGTTTTCTGTTTTGTTTTGATGTTAGGTTATGGAAGTTCAGGTTGGCAAGCACCTGAGCAGCTTCTACATAGACGCCAAACACGTGCAGTAGATGTGTTTAGTTTGGGTTGTATTCTCTTTTTCTGCATCACGGGTGGTAAACACCCTTATGGTGAGAGTTTTGAGCGAGATGTTAATATTGTGAATGACCGGAAAGACCTATTCTTGGTGGACAATATACCAGAAGCTGTGGATCTTTTTACACATCTTTTGGATCCCAACCCAGATTTGAGGTAAGGTGTCATCGTAAATGTTTGAATTTCAACAGAAGTTATTATTATCCAGTTATTTTCCACATGGTTGGAAAGATATGAAGCTTTTACATATTATTACAACCTATCTTCTCTTGGACCATTCACAGAGCTATGAATGGAACCCTGGGGGCATGTGCCCCTCATTTATTCTTGTAACAAAATAAAATTTATAAATTGTGTTCCATTAGCTGTTGAAATCTAACACTTATTGCAATAGAATCATCTGTTATGAAGTTTTTGTTTAATGGATGATTAAAAGGTTGGCTGCATATTTTGTAGGCCAAAGGCAGAGAACGTTTTGTATCATCCATTTTTCTGGAGTTCAGATACAAGACTTTCATTTCTTCGTGATGTTAGTGATCGCGTTGAATTGGAAGATAGGGAGAATGACTCGGAACTCTTGACAGCATTAGAAGGTATTGCACCAGGGGCTTTGAATGGGAAATGGGATGATAAGATGGAAACTAAATTCATTGATAACATTGGGCGCTACAGACGTTACAAATATGATAGTGTTCGTGACTTACTGCGAGTAATAAGAAACAAGTCAAATCACTACAGGGAACTTCCTCAAGACATCCAGGAATTGTTAGGGTCCCATCCTGAAGGATTCTACAACTACTTCTCTAACAGATTTCCGAAACTTCTGATCAAGGTTTATAATGTGATTTACAGGTACTGCCAAGAAGAAGAATTCATCCAAAAGTATATAAGAAGTGGTCTAATGTGAGTCAATCCGTTCCTGAAATCTGTTGTTCTGTACATGTTCAACTATGATAGAATATTTTAACTTGATATATATGTGCATATTTATGTACCATATTTTTTGAAATTCAAATGTACCTGCGACTGAATAGGACCCAGAACCAGACCAGAGATTTTCAATTTCCCTCTTTATTTGCCAATCTTGATGGACCTCTTTTCAACTGACTTTCATCATCGCGCCCGTATTGTGGACCTCACCATTGATTGCTAGATTTATGGACTACAATCTGCATTCACCTTTTGAAAAGTTCAGCTGACCACTTATTTTCTTTTTTCCTGCTACTGACATTTTTTATTCCAAATTTAATCGAGGGTTTATAAACACTGTTATAGAAAGTCGAAGTTTGAGCGTTCAAACTTATTTGGGATGGGTTCTTGTTTTCAAACGGGGAGAATTATATTTCCACGACATTGTATCAAAGCCGCTTCAGTATAATTCGGATATCTACAGTCAAAATAATCCTTGGGTAGTTTCCATTCTCATAGGGAGAACTTTAACTCCAACATAGAGGACCGAGTTTATTTGTGCTTTTTGAAAATAGCGGGTTTGGTGTGAACAAGAACCTGACTTGATGAGCGAATTGGTCAAGCTTACGCCTTTGGAAAGATTATTTATGTCAGGTGATTTTCTGGCCGCTTAAACATCTTTTTTTTTGGGCTTCTCTTTACTTTATCCTAACTGGCTCCAATTTTGAAAATTGGTTGAATTTTATTATTATTTTATTTCTTTTTTATGAAATGGGTTGGTCCTTGGCGTTAACCCCAAAACGTTGGTCTCTCGATCGGAACGGGAAAGGTTATTATTCAATTTCAAGAGTTCAGATCAAATTGCAAAGATTCCAAAACAGGGTACAGAGCACGAGATGAATGTGGTTAAATTTTGGTAAATTCTAAAATGTCTTATCGTTGTCCGCCGGTATTTAAGAATGAGAACTTAGTTTACTGTACTATGCCTACTTACTTTGCCTCCGGATGCGCAATTCAGATGGTAGATTACATTATACTTACTTTGCCCCGGAAAACTCAATTCAGACGGTAAATTAAAACTATTTCCTACGTGTCTTGTCTGAATTCGAGTAATATGTAAAGAATAAAAGACTATATACTTTTAACTTTATCCTAAAATACTACACCTAATTAGGAGAACCCAACGCTGCCATAATCTTGAAAATTGTAAACCTTTTTCCGATTAAATCCCCAGTTAAAATAAATGAACGAATTCGTCGTCATTGGCCATCTACTCATGTGCCCCACTTCTCACCTTTTGATCTGTATTCTTTGAATTTTTTTGATCATTAGAAGACAAAATTCACTGTTACCCTTAAAATTTTCTGCCAAAAGTCCATAGTAAAACCAACTCATATGATGACATTGAAAAGTCGGTAATCTTTTCAAGATTTTAGTCCCTATTGCTTTATAAAATTACATTTTAATCGCCTAGTTTTTCTCCACTTCAAATTTTTTTTAGTGTTCTATTTTGGTCTCACTTTAATTCCTTAAATTTTGGTCTATCTTATTTTGATCACTTAACAAAAAATTTCATTGCCATGCTTTCTATATAAATAGAATTGAAAAATATTTTTCTAGTCATAGTAAATGGACATCAATGATTGGTGTAGCTCGACAATAACAAATGATGACGACTAACCAAATCGAATTGTATTGTTTTATTTAAGTCCAACTTATTAAATAAGGCTTACCCCGCTTTAATAAAATTCTATTTTTAGTAACAAAAAGCAAGATAAACCTAAAATGTCAGAGAGTTCTTCAAAAAAAGAGTCATAACTTACTAAGTTATCGAAGTGTAAATTAGTGAAATAATGGGCAGTAAATGAAATTCGCTAAATATAACCAAGATTAGCGGCGATCTATATATATATATATATATATATATATACATTTCCATCAAAACCTCAAGTGAAACAGCATGGCTTCTTCTCTGCAACTTTGTATACTTCCACTACTATTCTTTCTCCTCCTCAAACCTCCCCAGCAAGTTGTCGGAGTTGGCATAAACTACGGCACTCTCGGCACTAACCTTCCGTCCCCGAAACGAGTAGCTCAACTCCTTCAATCCACAATCGTTAACAAGGTCAAAATTTACGATACCAACCCTGAAATCCTAGATGCCTTTTCCAACACCGGCATCGACCTCATAGTTGCCGTCGAGAACTACCACGTCTCTAACATCAGCACCGACGCTTCCTCCGCCGACGAATGGCTGGCCACTCGCGTTTTGCCCTTCATTCCCGCCACTTCCATCGTCGCCATTGTCGTTGCTAATGAGTACTTGACCAGCGACAAACTCGACCCCAAAGTTCTGGTCCAAGCCATGCAGAACTTGCATGCAGCGCTGCTTGCACATGGACTTGAACGTAAAATCAAAGTGTCAACGCCGCATAGTATGGCTGTTCTTGCTTCCTCATTCCCTCCGTCGTCTTCTACCTTTGTTACTGACCTGATTCCAACCATGAAATCCATACTAGGGTTTCTGGCTGAAACTGGCGCGCCATTTATGGTGAACGCTTATCCGTATTTCGCATACAGAAGTAACCCTGATTCGGTAGATATAGAGTATGCCTTACTCGGTAACACCACCAGAGTACACGATCCTAAAGATTACGTGTACACCAACATGTTAGATGCTCAAATCGACGCCGTTAGATCCGCCATTAACGACCTAGGGTTTGGAAACGGATCTATTCAGATTACGGTATCAGAATCCGGGTGGCCGTCGAAGGGAGAACCCGGCGATATGGCAGCCACACCGGAAAATGCGAAGACTTACAACACAAGATTGATCGAACGCGCTCAGTTTAACAAAGGAACTCCGATGAAGCCCAAAGATAATATAGAGGTCTTCGTGTTTGCTTTGTTCAACGAGAACAAGAAAGAAGGCGGCGTTACAGAGAGAAATTTTGGGATATTTAACGGGGATGGATCAAAAGTGTACGAAGTTGATTTGAGCTGTCAGTTCTGTAGCAATGCGGCGTCGTTTGAGAAGATGTCGAGCGGAGTTGCGAGAGGTCCGTCGGTGTGGTGCGTGGCAAAACCGCATGCGGATGAGAAAGTGCTGCAAGCTGCGGTGGATTTCTGCTGCGGACCTGGCGGTGTTGATTGCAGAGAAATTTATAAAAGTGGTGATTGCTTTGAGCCGGAAAAGATTCACGCTCATGCTTCGTACGCCATGAATGCTTACTATCAAATGCATGGGAGAAATTACTGGAACTGCGATTTCAAGGGCACTGGAATTGTTACTTTCAGTGATCCTAGTAAGTGCAGTTATTTTATTGATATTTATATTTCAATATTTCATTACTTGTTAATTAATTTCTCTAATTGACAACTTCATCTCGATCCATCTCGTCTTCAGGTTATGGGACGTGCCGTTATCCTCAGCAGTAGTGAATGTTAATGTGGTTGACAGCTCTTATAAATTTGTATTCTTGTCTCGTGGTATATATATATATATATATATATATATATATATATATATCCTGGTTAATTTGATGACTCTTGAAGAAACCAACCAAACAAACTTGGAAAGATTTCTTTTTGTCAATTTTATGGACCGCTTATATATCGTACTCTTAATTTCAATATATCGACTTTAGATTGTGATATGAATATATAATTTGGCATTTCTTGCAACACCAATGCTTTCAGCAATGAATAATTTTCCTACAAATAATATGAACAGTTGTAGGTTTGGAATTACTGCAAGCGTTGGAATTAAGATATCGGTTGTTAAACGCTTCGGTTGACGTTGCTTCACGTTTCTCTCCTCTTGCAACTCCTTCCCATCTCCTCATCCCCATCAAATGATGATCCTTCCGTCTTCATTCGCTTACTCTTGCTTCTCGATACGTCTTCCTTTTCATCCATTAACGAAAAAAATCTCTGAAGACGTCTAGAACGTGTACTACTCGGTTCAGTTGAAACAGAATCATCCGGGACAGAACGACGTAACTGCTGTATAATTTGCACAAAGTATACGAACAGGGCAACAAAACAAGCTATTCCACAAATAAGGAAGAGACCCCAGAAGCTTTTAAGGTGAAGTCGGTCTGATTCAAGCTCGGCACTCTCTAAACTACAACTGCTTTTCATCAGCCACTTGTCATGGATCCGCTGGAGATCACCATTCTCGGCTAGTTGTAGAATTGAAGTTGACAAATCTACAGCTAAAGGAGAGTCTCGTGGAAATGCCTAGCATATGAAAGTAAGCAAGAAATATTTAAAATGAGATGCAACTTGAAAATAGATATAGTGATACCCAGAAAATAGATACTCACAAAACCCCAGCCACTTTTCGTAAATTCTTGACCTACAATCCTGAATGAGCACTGGCTTGAGAGGAAAAGTTCGACATATGGACGTTCGTCAACCACAGCAGCAACACCTCCATTTTTGGGACCAGCTTTGAGTGCTTTAGCATATTCTTCAGGCGAACCGAGGGCAACGAGCCTGGATTTAGACATGTTGAGTTCCTGAGTTAAATAATACTCAGCAAATGAACCAACCTGGTAACCAATAGGGTTGTCACTCTCTGTCAAACTATCAATTCCTTTGATAGGAGAATATAGCTGCTGCACCGTAAGGATTGAAGTCAGACTTGCAGTATAGCTTGAGTTGATTATCAAAACCACGAAGAGCCATATGATTAGTACAAGACGTCCAAGGGTGCTCACGGTGTTCTCTCCTGCAAGAAAGAACAAAGAAACCAACTTAATCTATTTGCTCTGCCCCGCCATTGAAATAAAAATTTCAGCACGAGCCTATATGTCCACTTACTGTGTGCAAAAAACAGAGTCGACAAACTAAACCTGCAGGATTTGCAAAATACAAAATAGTCAGGTACTATTTTTTAGATGTTAGATACAAAAGGTGACTTGTCTTACCAACTGGCTAAGTATAAAATCAGTCCTCAAAAAGCTGTTGCAAGATACTCTATTCTCAACAAAAAACAAGAACAAATATCTCACAATACCGGAACTTTACCAGCACCAGCTATATAAATATGCTGTTAACACACAGACAAGCAATTTGATCTGATATTTGCAGATACTAGTGCTCTAATATAAATTTAATAGCAACAATTCTTTGGGATAGATTCAGTTGTAAAATTGGACAAACAAGTGAGACAGAGAAATACCCTAAGCTTTTGGAAGCATTTCAAGATCAATTAACGGTAGGCTTTTTGGTCTCCCAAATTGTTCTCGCATTCATCCAGAAAATATGTGCTAAACAACCTTTAGTAAGATTTGCATATCAAATTTTGAAAACAGAAACATGTCCTCCTACTTATAGTTGCAGCAAAGACATACAAGGATCTTAACCTTAACTTGTCACACCACAAAATCACTTCTCTGAACCCACAATTTCCACTATTTGCAACCAAGATCAGCATAACTCTCTTTATAACTTACTCTTAGACATGCTGTGCATATACAGCCAAAACAACGCAAGTATATGCATAAACAGAGTAAATTTAAGATTGATAACAAAATAATCAATAACTCACCAAAGAACAGTTATAACTTGTCTTTTAGGGGGTCCTCTGAATTCGTCATTTATCCGATGCTCCAGAATCCATACAACAATTCCAACAACAATGAAGAAACAAGCAGTAACAGTCCACATAGGAGGGGTAAATGGCTGCAGAAAAGCCCAAGCTCCAGTGTTCAATTTCTTAAATGGGGCAATAACAACCAGTCCAGATGCAGCATATGGTTGCGTAAAATCCACAATCTTCGTTCGATTTGTGACAATGGCAATGTCACCAACAACAGCATCATAGACCTGTGACAAGAAGAAAAGAAATAAGCAATGTAGAAACTAAACCAACTTCTAAGATTTTAACCTATGATGTAGTACTCACACCCATTGTGATCAAATTCACCAGTTCTGTGTAGCTTGGGTTTTTACGACCATCTCCAAAGGCATAAAATTGATATGGGACAGCATACGGTAACAAATTTATAGCAGCTGTAAAAACATCTATGCAGAAACCCTGAAACATGTTATTCCCCCTCACTTGCGATACAAATTCTCTGTAACTAACCCGATTGGGTACACCAATTTTCAGTAGCTTCCCATTGTTTGGAAAAACCCATCCTCGGGGCTTTGACGAGGTCTCTCCAGGCCAAATAACACTATATAGTTTCTGACTTGAACTTGAGCGATTAGGCGGCTTTGAATAGAGTGACTCAGGAGGCTCCGTAGACAAACCAGAATAGTTGGACCAATAACCAATCCTACGGTATCCGTTTCCAAGAACATTAATTATATCATATGCAGGATGAATAAGTGACCTGTCTGACCCAAACTTCAGGGGACCTGTCAAGCCAACAAGATTACTCTGCAATATGTTTTTAAGCAATAGTGTTCCATTGTCAAAAATACTCATTGCATCAAGGTGGAGATTGCTGTCCTCCATGGCAGTTAATCTAGAGTCATTAGAAAATGATATCTTCCCACCCTGGTTAAAGAATGCATTGAGAGCATGAGCTAGTAGCCAAACAGAATCGTAAGCATAAAGCCCATAAGAATTCATCCCCAAAGAACCACGAGTTAACTTGTTCCATCTAGACAGAAATGCTCCCTTTCTATCTGAATCTGGAGTGTGCTGACGCAAAACAAGAGCTCCTTGCATCGTGTCTACAGCATCAGAAGGGACAGAACCAGAGTCTATCTCATGGGCAAGCCAATCTGTAGCTATCCATACGTACCCATTACCCATCATTCCAAGATAGTTAGCCACCGAGAAAACCAGGAATCCCAAATTTGGAGTAACGTGCAGAACAATCACCCGAGATTCCATCAATGCAACCCTAACAAGAAGATCCATGATGTAACCCCGATTAACTTCAGATCCTGGGGGAATCCCTCTCTTGTATGAGATTCTACAGCGCCTCTCAGCAAGTTTATCATTTAGTGCAGATACACCATTCCTTCCATATTCATCATCAATATAGATAGCAATGACAGCCTTCCAGTCATAGTAACTGACAATCTCAGCTACCGCAGTCATTTGGTACAAATCACTTTGTGTGGTCCTAACAAAAAATGGGAACTGAAGAGAGACGAGAGTGGGATCTGTAACCCCAAATGATAGTAAAGGAACTTGGAGTTCATTTGCAACATGGGAAACAATATGAGCAACTGTAGAACATTGTGGTCCTATAATGGCGACAATATCAGTCTCCATGAATTGCAAAGCTGTAATAACACAATAATTAGCATACTTAACTACCATTCACAAAATCTTCTCTCAATACAGAATTCTTGCATATGACAAATGATCAACCATGTAAAACTAACTGCAAATTAAGTGAAGCAGAACGTACCTTCCACCATGCCAAGAAACCCACTGCAATTGGTATTTTGCAGCGTTATGTTAAGTTTAGTTCCGTGCAGAATGCTAGAATTGGAGTTGACATCTTTCAGAGCTTCTTCAATGGCAATTTTGGCAACTCTACCAATGGTCGAGTTAAGTGTAAATAAAGCACCAATATTTACAACAGCTGGTCTTGATGAAACATTCTGACCAAACCCAGTTGAAAATATTCCAAAACAGAGAAAGACTAATGGAAGAAGCCAAGTAGTCTTCATTGCAAATGATTCACAGGAGAAAATTATCTCAGTTTGTCCAAAATGAATCCAGTAACCACCTCGACCGGAGAATCAAAGCACAGTCGATTCATGGACTCTAACGATGAGAAAAGAAAAGGTAAATTATCAGAGAATATCATGAACATAGAAGCTACAGATGCAAAACCCATACTATCAATCCTGAAATTACATGATAGAATAAACTCAAAATAAATTATTAACGACTATTTGGATTAATCACCGAAAGTCAAAACAAGAAAACATAATTCATCACAAATAAAATAATTACTGCATATCTTCAGAAACAAGAAAACCTTCAGTTGCTTCAAAGCTTTGTGTCACCTCTTTCTCTTCAATTTTCTTATCGACCAAATAAGGGTAGAAGAAATATAAAAAAATATAACTTGCCAACATCAAATTGACAGGTCGTAGGAACAAGAATCAGATTCTCTTTACAGCTCAAAATTTAATAAAAAGAATAATAACCTGCAAGGTTAAAAAAAATGGGAAGAAAAATATCAAAGTCACATCCAAGAAGCCAAGAATATTTTCCATAAACTCAGGTGCTTTCTAGCACAAAAAAGGAAAGAACTTCATCTCAAAACAGCAATGAAGCAGAGAAAATTATAAATAAACCCATCTCCCAAATAATTAATAAAGGAGAAACCCGAAAAGGAAAAAAGGCTGAAAGCAAAAGCAGAATCCTAGATGGAAAAACTCACCAACTTTGAAAGCAAAATCTAACATGAAAATTCTGTGGAAGACCAGCAATAGTGAGAACAGAAAATGACCTTTTTTTTTGCTTCCAAAAAGGAGATGGTCATAGATAATCTAATAATCTTGCAAATTGTTCACACTTGCACCAAAAAAATATAGAAAATGAGTTAGAAGTGATAGAAACAAAGAATGTTAGTCACATGAGGCTGCGATAAATTGAGGGAATGTAATGATATGCTACTGCTGTTGTTGAGATCTGTGGCATTTTCTGAAAAGACAAGAAGATGTTGTGGCCGCACTGTTGGTTATTTTTGTGTTGTGAAACTGAACACGGACAGAAAACACTTCTTGTAACTTGTTCTGTTCGATTAACTGGCTTTGCTTCAAGTCTTTTTCTTAAAAACTTTGTCGAAAGTTTGAAAGCATCCGCAGGCATAGAAACAACTGTTCTTAGATTCCCACTAGAACTAGATTACCACGCCACTAGCTTGGGGTTAAGCGAATCTAATCATGAAAATTCTCTTTAATTTAATGAGAAATCCTGACAAAAAAAAAAAGTTTTAATACGGCGTTTAAAAAAAACTCCTCTATGGAACAAGCAGAACACGTGTTATCCTATTTAATAAATTTATACATTACAAATATGTTTATCTTAAAATTAAGTTAAATAACTTTAAATATGAAAATAAATTTGCGTGAATATTTATATGATGGTATACCTAAAAATTTCATTATTAATGAATCATGTTTTAGGTTCATTCTCACCAGATTAAGACGCCACTAGCTTTGGATTAAGTGGATGTAATCATTATTAATTATAGTATAGTTAAATCTATTTTAAATTGAGTATAATTCCCAGTAATTGCTACCTACTGAATGTTTCTTAAATTTAATAACATGGGGATTTATTGTATTTTAATTGTTTCTGATGATAATTGTGGTTAATTTACACAATTAATTAATTGATTAATTTCGCACTAAGTTTCCATTTTCCACTATCAATATCAAGGCAAAATTCGCTGAGGTGTCTTTCTGATAAGTCTTGCGTTATCAGTGACAATATTGTAAGGTAGTTTTGTTATCATATGATTAAATATATTTGGTTTAACTAGTAGATAATTAAATATATTTAACAATGATGATGATGATCTACATTTTGAATATTTTATTTAGTTCATGGGCATATCAAATCCATGAATGTCATGGTTTTGTGTGCAGATAAAATTTATTATTTAATTAAATTCATAATATTTCAACAAGTGGTTGTCAAATTGGGGGTATATATATATATATAACAATTGTAAATTATCATTATAATTATAACGTTCAAAAACAAAATATATCATATTACTGTGCTTTGAATTGAAGAAAAGATGAAAGAGGTACAAGAATATAGTTTTACATAATTGCAATTGTATGGAAAAACCCAAAGCAAAAAAGAAGAGGCAAGAATCAAGTAACCATTATTGCAACACGATAATAAATTTAGTAGTCTATCAGATGGATGGAAGACGATGTGAAAATCATAATTGTTAATATTTGTTCTTTATGATAATAATTATTTATTTAATAATTTTAATTAAGACTGAAAAAGGTTAATGGAGGTAGAAGCATGAGATAAGATGCGATGCTGAAAAAGGTTTGGAGGAAGAAAAGTATAATTAAGGTGGAATGAAGGAATAATAGTAATATTAATTTGGAGGTAGCTTTTTTTCGTGGCTGCCGTCTTATATATCGTATCAAACCTCCCAATATCTCATAATTGGTTCACTCACTGAGTCTGATTTTATTATTATTATTTTTTTAAATTGGCTTATCACATCTTGAATGTTGGATCCACACTTTCTAATAATAATAGTGATGATGATTTGGTTTTTCTTGGATTTTCTTGGTCCATTACCAATTGAAAGCGAAATATTATCACTTACACCGATTTGGATATCGATATGAATGTGAATATGACTATGAATATGCTGAAAACACAACAACAACAACAACAACAACAACACATCTAATTAAAGAAGTTTCAGTCAAAAGTCAAAGTCAAAAATAAAATAGCAAGTAATGTTGAAGGGCAAAACACGCAAATTGAATTTGGAGACACATTTAATTGTAATTGATTTGGTTCAAAAATAAGGTTGATGTTGAAATTTACGAAAACAGAACATGGCATGTGATGGAAAGCAAAGCAATTCAATTCAATTCAATTCAATTCAACGTAACACTGTTACAATGCAATCCATCCATCGCTTGCTTTCATCTGCGCTCACTTCGCGCGTACGCACACGGTTCACACCCCTTTGGAGCTGAATACAAGAAGAAACAAATTCTTTAATGGGCTTCAAAATTATTGGCCCAAATCCTATAAATTTCTTGACCTCACAACTTTTCATCAAAATAATAACTAATCCTTAATCTAAGGTCTAATATTTTCACGAAATAAATAAAAAATTAATGCATAATTTGTTCTTTCATATTAACTAACTTCTCTTTTTTTTTTTTTTTGTCTCCTTGAAATAACTGTAATCCTCTTTAATTCTCGAAGTTTCGCATTCTTAAAACTCCATATTTTTTTAAAAAAGTAATTATACAAAATAAATCCTTATTTTCTATTAAATTAATTTAAATACCCACAAATATTAAGTTGCATATTAATAGTTAGGATTAAAAAATATAAAGGTAATTGATTATTTAAATAGGGTAAAACAAAAATATAAGGCTAATTTAGTTATTTCTCAAGGAATCAATGACTTATTTCATAAAAATAAAAGAATTATATCTTTAAATGTGTAAATATAAAAAAAAATTCAAAACCTAAATATTATTACCATATTTTTAAAATTTTCATCTTTATTTGTATTACACAAATACACAGAAAAAAAAGTAAAAATCCACAAAATTACTTCCATCATTTTTTAAGGAAAAAAAATTAGTGATCAATTGACTAACAGGACTCAAAATGGCACCAATTAAACGTTATAAACCTAAAAAGATAAAAAAAAAAATTATTTTTTTACTACTAAAAATAAATAAATAGATGTATAATATATTATTATTTTTCTGTAATCTATAAATAAATATTTTTAAGATATTAGAAAGACACCCACAGCATCTTAGTTTTATTCCCATGCAACCGCAATGACAAATCTACTAGCATATGATAGAAGCAATTATCCCCTGCTCTATCACGGTCGAAACGGAATCATACAAATATCTCATAGACTGATCTTGGCCGCTGGATCAGTCGTTACTTAAATCGAACGGTAAAGGATTGATTTAAACAATAGTAGACTGCGACGACCTTCCGCAGTAAATTTCAAACTTCTACTTCTAAAGCACAGGCCACTCACAAATGTCCTTCTCTGATAGCCGATAATTACAAAACTTTCGTCCAATCAGATCAGCACACGTGTAACCCGAGAATCCGATGCTTTCATCCTTAACGGCAGATACCGAACAAAAACTCTAGAAACAAACATGGACCGTCCAAATCATCGAACCCCGAAAATCTAACGGTTGGGACACTCTGGCGGCACCAACCCATGAACTAAAATAAAGCCATCCACTCAAAACAGAAGAAATACCAACCACAACTCGCCACGTTTTGGTACCCCAAATTTACCCGGACAGCTGGAAGATCCACAGGATTACCTGGAATCGCCGGTAGCCAACCGAACTTCAATAAGTTGAATTTAATTTCATAGATTCTCTCTCTCATCGATCATTTCCTACAACAGCTTTCGATTCCTTTATGAATTTTTAGAGGTAACTTTCCTTTTATGGTTTCTTTGATCGTATTCTTCATCTCTGAGAGTTTTTCAAACTTTCTTGTCTTGTAATTATTAAAGTTCGTTTCTTTTCACACTTGTGGTGAATTTGTCCGAGATTTATTTCGTGATCATCTCCATTTATGCTGCTTCTGACACTCAGTTTTGATTGTTATGGTTGAATTCGGTCAAATTTGATCTGGGTTTTTGGAGAATCTGGGTTGTTTTATGGTAAAGTTTTAATTTTTTTAATAATTTACTGTTGGGTATTAGTTAATTTGGGGTTTCTGGGTTTTTGGAGATTGGTTAGGATTGAAGAAGAAATAGACGGGTTCTGGGTATTTCATTTTTAATCTGCTGAGAACGTGAAGATTTATTGATTTGGGAATTTCTTCAGGTATTTTTCATTTGGTTGTTTGGTAATCTTAAGTAATGTTATTTCTCAGAGAGTGAAGTTGGTAAAATCTGGACCATCTGAAAGCTTCTTGTTCAGAAT
The DNA here is from genome assembly GCA_022749755.1 of Azadirachta indica. Lineage (NCBI taxonomy): Eukaryota > Viridiplantae > Streptophyta > Magnoliopsida > Sapindales > Meliaceae > Azadirachta > Azadirachta indica. Next base: position 2,422,914 of record CM040449.1, read on the forward strand.
AGCAAGGTTTCTAAGAGAAGGATTATTTTGAATTAAGGGTTTGTATTGGGGCAAATAGTTTATGATTAGGAGAGGAGAATATGGCGGCGGGTATGGATTTTTCGCCTCCATTTACTGTAATTGATGGTTACAGTAAAGACAATAATGCATCGGCCATGGAAAATGAGAACTCAAACAATATGGATAACATGAAACAGATGACAAGTGGGAAACCTCCTCTGCATCTCTCAGCTATGCGGCATCGTATGAGCTCCACGAGGCTGCTTGCCGCAACTGATTTGGTAAGTTCATCATGATATTTTTAATCATTTTTATCATTCTGTTGATTTATTAGATTCTGTTTTGTGGGAATGCCTGTACATAGTTTAAAATTTTCTACTATTGTATATTACTTTAAATTTCATGAATAGCTATGAAATCTAAAAGTTTATTTTTTTCATTGTTGTCTTGGTGAAAAAAGGAGATGTAAATGTTCTGCGATTTCATTTTTTGTTTGGTCATAGTATAATCTATATTGTTTCCTTTCCATATGGCATTCTAGAAATGCTCTATGACTAATACTTCCATTTAACCTCCTCTAGGCAATGGATGTTGGGGTTGTCAACAAATCATCTTCTGATGAAAAATCGGAATATTTACCTGTGTTGCGATCAGGAAGTTGTGCTGAGATAGGACCTAAACAATATATGGAGGATGAGCACATATGTATAGATAATCTTACTGGACATGTACGTAGCACCTCAGATTTCCCCCTACCAGGAGCTTTCTATGGGGTGAGTTAGTCAAAATGTTTTTCTTATTTGCCCTTTATTTGTCGACGCTTCTAAACTAAATTGTATACTGTATGTTGACTTAAGGCTGTTTTTTAGATTTTATTGCGGTGTTATCCCGGTTCAGGAACTGATATTTATTAGTATGTGAACAGGTGTTTGATGGCCATGGAGGTACTGATGCGGCAACATTTGTTAGAAATAACATCCTTAGATTCATAGTTGACAACTCTCATTTTCCCATCTGTGTGGAGACGGCAATTAAAAGTGCTTTTGTGCATGCTGATTATGCTTTTGCAGATGATAGTTCTCTTGATATTTCATCTGGCACCACTGCCCTAACTGCTCTTATTTTTGGACGGTAAGTGAGAGCTGAAACCGCTTTTGTTTTGAATTTTCTCTTGGAGATTTCTTATCAGTAGTCCTGCTAGAATCTGTCTATTTTTGAGTATTGCATGATGATGGTGATATGTATACTAGTTAACATTGAGCCTCTTTTTTTGACATTGTGTTCAATTTGTGGTCATAGCTTAGGTTTGGATAATTGGTTTAGTATATTAATTTGTGATTGAAGAGCTGCATACTGTAATTATAAAATTGTACCGGACACCAAGTAAATCATTAGGTTGGATTGCCTCTGACATAATTATCTCTTCACAGGACCTTGATAATTGCAAATGCCGGCGACTGCAGGGCTGTGCTGGGTAGGCGGGGTAGAGCAATTGAGATGTCCAAAGATCACAAACCCAATTGCACATCTGAACGACTAAGAATTGAGAAACTTGGTGGAGTTATTTACGATGGGTACCTCAATGGCCAATTATCTGTTGCACGAGCTCTTGGAGATTGGCACATGAAGAATCCCAAAGGTTCTGCCTGTCCTCTAAGCGCAGAGCCGGAGTTGCAGGAGACGCTTTTGACCGAGGAAGATGAGTTCTTGATAATGGGCTGTGATGGCTTGTGGGATGTCATGAGTAGTCAGTGTGCTGTCACTATTGCTAGGAAAGAATTGATGCTCCATAATGATCCTGAAAGATGTTCGCGAGAGCTTGTCAGGGAGGCACTCAAGCGTAATACTTGTGATAACTTAACTGTGATTGTCATCTGTTTCTCCGCAGACCCTCCTCCGCGGATAGAAATACCACCAACCCGTGTTCGGAGGAGCATATCAGCAGAAGGGCTGAACTTACTCAAGGGTGTGCTGGATAGTAACTGATGAAATCTAGAAATTGTTCAAAAATGTTTGTAAGCATTCGACATTCCTGTGATTTTGGTCGTTATTTTCAATCTTATCATCAGTTTATTGTCGGTCGCCGCCGCCGCCGCCGCCGCTGCTACTGCTCCCTATGGCTGATTTGCAGCCTAGTTCAAGGTAATAAACTTCATGTGGAATGTATGATTCATTGAGTTTGCCGATCTTGTACATCCGAGATAAATTATGTTGTATGAATTCATTGTTCAATTATTTAGTTGCACGTACTGATTTCCTCCATTCTCGGTTTTGTCCGTTGTAAATAACTTGTAAATGGAGGGGTCTACTTTGCCACTATCAATTAAATTTAATGATTACTACATTTTTTGATCATTCATTTTATAATTTGTATCAGTTGATTGTTATGCCTATAAAAGGAAACTATATTACTTTAATAAATTACTATGATTGGTAAACATTTAAAACTAGGTTTATGTAACAGATTGGAATAGAACTTCAAGGACAGAGATCTCAACAATATTCTATATGTACGGCTCCACTTTAACTAGAGTAACCCCGTTGTCCTCCCCTCTATTTAAGAAACTGTATGAGGAGATTTGATCCAAATTATCTGGACTATGCTGTAACGTGTTCAGACCCCTTTTTTTTTAAATAAGAAGAAATATATCATTAATACAGGTCAGTAAGGTCTGAATTGAGTTCTACGGAATTGTTTGAGATAAAAAAAATGATCCCGTATAATTGGAGGCAGAATTTGTTCAGTAACAGAAAGCAACTCTCACTTAAGCAAATCCGAACCACTTTTGGACGGATGCTGACTAAATTTTCCTTTCCACAATAATTAGTTTACTTTGTCTCTTTTCTGATGAATACACAAAAAAAAAGTATGGCTGACTCAAAGTTCTCCGTCAGATCCTTCATCATCATCCAGCCTCTGGGAGCCACTGTATATAAAAGAAAATAAAAATAAATTACAAAATGCACATTAAATTCAGTAAGCAAAATTACGCTCCCAGAGTTGTCTAGCAACAGCCTACATATTATATTTAGAAACAGCCAGTACATGAATCCAAAGTCAAGAAGAAATAAAAGCAAGCTCTAAAATGTTCACTGAACAACTTGTCTTCCAAGTACGATAGTGGTAAGCTTAAGTTACGGCACAAGCCAACAAAGATCAATTTCCAAGTTAGGCTTGAAATCCTTCATAGCTAATTTGACAAATGCTATATTGTTTCAAGTACCACAGACAATAAGCCATGAGCAGTTATTGTGATTATTGTTGAGAAAAGCGGTGTCTACACAGTACTACACTTAATTATATGCTTCATTAACTTCTACACATTAAGTGTCGTGAATTTAAAGTACCTTGACTTGCTGCAATGTTTGCTCAGATCTTGGCAGAGAATCCTGTTTACTTCTCCTGCTTTAACAGATCCTTTCTTTATCAACTCTGCCAACTGCAAGAGAAATCAATATCATTTTGTCAATAACTGATGCACAAACACTTCAATAATGCTAGTTGAGGATAAGCAGGATAAGGAAATTCACCTCATCTTCAGTTTCCTCAAGTAACCTGTTTCATTGTAAAATCTTGGATTAAACTTGGGTAAATTTTTGATAAATGGCATATGAAGAGGAATTTTGATAGTCAATAGCTGTCTCACCTTCCACAATAAGTAGAAATATCCTTAGCATATGCTTTAGCTTCTTGTTTACCTATTAACAAATGAACACAGAATTATTCACAAATCTTTGAAGTTCACAAAACTCAGATAAAAATTTAAAAGTGCAGAATGCTGCAAGAAAGATGCTGCATGTAGAGCCAGTCATCAAGAGAACGCAATGAAAATCAATCATTTATCCTGAAAAACAAAACATAATGCACTCTCGTGAAACAGCAAATGAACTGCCAACACAACTAGAGACATAAATCCAATTACATAGACATTTTCACCTAAAGCTTTGTTTTCTGATCACAAATCTAAGGACAAACTGTATTACCAAACATCAAAGGGTCATATAAATATAACTAATTCAACACAAACATTGAACTCAAAGAGAGACAAAAGCCATGGACGCCCTTTGCAAATTGTTATGCTGGCAGTTTAGCTAGGAGAGATTATAAAATTATCATATTTATAGCTGTTGCAAAGAGTTACATACTAATTGAAAGGTTCTCCCAGTTATCTACTCTGACCCACTCTCGTCTGTTTGAATCTATCTGCAAAGACAACAGAAAAAGAAAACATGCTAGTGAATGGAAAGATACCGCATATTTAGTCATGTTAAAAGATATTAATTGACCAAAAAGACATCCACCAGAGAAAAGAAAACTACAAAGCTGCTAAATATTTGACCACAAGTTTCACCATTATTTCATTAATTTCCACTTTTTTATGCATGTGAACTTTGACACATGTTTCTCCTCCCAGTCTTCCACATAAAAAGCATTGAATATAATGCAATTCAATGTAAGAAGTACCTTCTCTAGAGTGTAATCTTGCATCTTGTCGCAAAGTCCATCCAGTAGTTCAACAACTCTAAGCTCACTGACTCTGAAAAAGGCAATAAAAAACAAAAAACAGCCATCAGCTACTTATAGAAAAACAAAGCAGATTCTTACAAGGGATTAGGTGCATCGCTGTAGTAAATTTCTTCAAGTAAAGCACCCACATTTTCAAATGTCACATTCAGAATTTTTTTTAAGCTGAAAGTGAACGAAGATTTCATCAATCCACAATTGCATTGAACTAGAATCACTAACATTTTCAGAACATATTAACCAATAATTCTATTCAAAAGAAAACATAAACTGTAAGAGATACACTCAATTTATACCTGTAATCGATTACCTTTCCTCTACGTTGACCTTTTGAGTCCAATCGATGTCTCATATCCAAATGATTCCTCGTTTTTTCCTAATATAAACATCGAATCCGTTTCAGATACTCAAACGGGAAACATAAAGATCAAACCAAAAGTCCAAAACCATACCAATAATGATAAATTTCTTACCTTGGAAAGTCCATACTCCAGCTCCTCCTGCACAGCAATTCACAAGATTAATCAGATCCTAGATTTTCAATCACATGTCATAATTTTAATGTGAAGAGAAAAGTAAAGCTTACTGCGACGGCATTGCAAGCTCCGCATTTGTCGTCAATGGAAGCTGCGACGGAGAAAACGGCGAGTAGAAAAATCAGACGCATTACTGACTTCGCCATCTTGCTCTTCTTCGTTTCTACGTCCCGTTTCTTTCGACTCTGAAAGTCCTAGTCTTAAACCTCCGGTCGCACCAAATTCACGGATTACATAAATATTGCTCTGTGCACCGGGCTGGCTCGGCCCATCGGACTGGAAGTTCGACGGATCGTCTGGCCCGATAGGCCCATGGTGGTCTTTCTTGGGTTGTATTATTCACCCGTTAATTTTTTACCAAATAATGTTTATTATTTCGTAAATTTTTTTTTATTTCTTTAAACATGCTGAAAAATTAACTACCTCTGATCACGTAAATATATCAATAAAAAATTGAAAAAAGTTTAAATAAGACTGACATATCGAACAATTCATACATAAATTCATTAAAATTTTATCCTACACGTGTGTGTGTATATATATATATGTATTAGATGTAAAATTTATATCTCATTAATAAATGTTAATAATTATCAAAATAATAGATAAAAAAATTAATAATTACTGAACAGCAGCTAATAACTAAGTGTTTAATCATAAATTTGTATCTAAATTTTATGAGTGTAGCATTGTGTGGGTGACCGACATAATATATTCTTGGTACCTATAATGAAAGGTCATGTGGTCCAGAGTTAAGTTCCCCATCATATATTATAATTTCTAAGTTCGGATGTAATTATGAACCCAATATGCTTCCACTTTTCTTATGCTAAAATTGCGAAAACTCATGAATCATGATGTTACATTCCCAGCCATTAATCTCGCTAACTCTAAACATTATTGATACTTTGTAGATCTTAATCATAATTAACGACGTTTTTATTTGAAATTCCAATTTTGGTAATTAAAAACAACTGTTATATTTATAAGTTAGGCATTTAATATTTTCTTTAAAGTCTCTTAATAAATTAAATTTTCGACGGTGGAGATCCATTGCTCATCATCATTTTGACTCGATTGAGAGAGAGAGAGGTGTGGGGTCCACTATCTAACAACCAACGAAAATTTACTACCTCTCCCAGTGCCGACCATTCCGCTGCGTCTCTCACGAACGCAACCTAACCTCGCACGTGCAGCCAACGTGCTGCAATTAAAACAACCAAGTTTGGAAAGGGCTAATAACAGCCCATGCATTTCATATTTTATATTTTCATAACGCGTGGTAATATTTAGCTAAATTTTTAATAATAATTACTATGCACTTTTCGATTTTAAAAAATCACTGTTTAAAATATTTTTAAGAAATAATCAAATTTTAATTTTAAGAAAAAATTTTCTCCTATAATCAATTTTTTTCATACTTGATAGTTATTTCTAAATCCAAAAAAATTTTGTTTGTACTCCAAAATATACTTTCTAAGACAAAAAAAAAAAGTTGGTTATAAATATAATTTTATTCAATAAAATTAAAAGTTACTTATTTTTAAAGATATTTTAAACAGTGATTATTTCTAAAATTGGGATTAAAAAATAGTTACTGACGATAGTTTTTCTAATATCTTTATTTCTAAACTACCCAAAAGATATATATAATTTGTTCAATTTTAAATTTTAGTTTATATTATATCTAACACAATAAAAATATTGTGTTATTATTTTATTTTTATTTTTCTAAATATTTTATTTTATATTACATAATAGAAAATTGAAATGTTCTTTTATTGATAGGAATGACATTTGAATTCCAAATATCTTACATTACCTCAAAAAATTTTATTAACTAGCACAATTTCTCATAAAACATTAATGTTATATGGTTAATATATCTTATACATGATATTAATTTGTAAAGATAGAGTTTGCATAAAATTTTGTGTTTCTAATATTAGGAAAATTGACAGATATCCTCTTGCAGTTTGGTGAAATAGACCTTTATCCCTTAATATTTAGGAAAAAATAAATACTCCCTCAACCTTTAACAAATATATAGATACCTCATTGATTTTTATTTTTATTTTTATTAATTGACTAGTTAAATAAATATTATTTGTGCCATTAAACTTTTATATATTAATAAAGTAAGCATAATTATTTCTATTATATCAATTTAGTTTATATTTTAATATTTTTTCAACTATAGCAATTTAGTCCATATTTTAAATTTTCACAATATATTAAGGATTAAATAATTTTTTAATTTATTAGTTTAATAAAAAATTAAAAAAATATTATTATTAAAAAAATTCTAACAATTAGTTAGATTAATTCTATATGCTAAAATAATTTTAATTTTTTCTTTTATTTTCTTAGTAATAGTTTGATATTCAATTATCCAAAAAAATTTAAATAAAATAAATTGTAAAATTTTATTGTTACATATATATATATCTATTTAAAAATTTATGATATTATAAATAAAAATAAAAAATAAATACATGTTCTATATGTGTGTGTGTATATTCTCTTTTTTTTAATTTCTATTAAAATTAAAGTATATTATTTAACAATAATGTAAAATATATTCAATTGCTAATTTTATTAACAAATAATATTAATTTTTCTTCTTCTTTTATTTTTTTTATTTATATTTTATAATAAATATAATGAAATTAATATAATCTTTTAAATAAATACAGTGTATATAAAAATAAAATAGTGAAAAAATATTTTAATTTTTTTAACAATTAAATATCAAATTAATATTAAGAAAGTAAAAGAAGCATATTAAAAATACTTTAACATATAGGTCTAATTTACTTCATTGTTAAATTTTTTTCATAATAATTTTTTAATTTATTTTTATTAAAAAACTTAGGAATATAAATAATATTTATTTAATGAGACAATTAACAGAAACAAAAGTTAAGTGGTATTTGTATATTTATTCAAACTTGAGAGCTATTTATTTTTCTGCAAACATTATAGGATAAGTATTTATTTCCTTAGACATAAGGAGGATATATGTCAATTTTTCTTCTTCTTCTTCTTCTTATTATTATTGTATAAGTTAATTCAAATGTACATTTTAGTTATTTCAATAGAATTAGGAATAAGTCATAATGCCGGTGATAAGGGCAGGAATCTGTCTGTTACAATTAGAAAACTTTATACGTATTTATTAAAATATAAGAAAAAGGGGGACCTTTATATATTCTAAAAATACCCCTACTGTTACCCCACACTCTCACAGTCACGGTCACAGCAGCCGTGGGTCCGTCGAGCATGGAGCCCATAACGCTTCCTTGTGATTCGCGTTTAGCAATCTAACGGCTGCGATGTAATAACCACGATAAACGTTGAGAGTGCGCCCGTAGAAAAACAAAAACTCCCTTGAATGATAAAAAAACAAAAAAAGAAAAGAAAAAGAAAAAAGAAAGCAGAAGTAGAAATAGAAATAGAAATAGAAATAGAAATAGAAAGAGAATGCCAAATGGGAAAGCGAAGAGCTGATAAGTCGCTTTTTTAATCAGTGTTGTGTCGCTTTACTAATTCCAGCCAGGGCCAAACACAAACATTATTTGTCCAATAAATTTACATTTTGTTTTATTTTTTTTAATTTAATTTCCATGATTGATCCATGCCTAGTAAAATAATCGAAAATAAAAATAAAAATTAAAACTAGGTGGTTCTGTCTCAACATTTCGAATCTCATCTTAGACTATCTGCTTTTTCACCTGCAACTTCCGCTCGGAAACCGTTCCAGTTTTCAGATTTCTGTAAGTTTCGGAAACGCAGTCGTTTTGATTCTGCCTTTTCTGTTGTTTGCTTTGTTGTGGAATTGTGATGTGAAATTGTTCGATTCTTGTCGTGGATACGGGATTTTGTTGACATTGATTTTATTTGATCAAGCCGGTTGCTATATAGAGCTGGTAAATGGACGATTTTGTAATGTTATTTCGTGGTTAGGTGTAATAATTTAGGGTTGTGGATCCCATAAATTTGCTTTTTCGTATATGTGATCATGCATTGTTCTGTTGATAATTTGTCAAAGATTGTTCATTGTATTGTTGTTTTTCTTGTTTTGCAGCCATGTTTTGAATATGATTTTCTTGACTTTCTGTTTGGGTGCTGAGAAAGGAAAAACGATATTTCGTAATTATTTCTTTAAAGCTTCGTCATTTTTATGAAAATTTTACCTCCAGTAACTCAAATTAATTGGTAGTTGTCAACGAATTAATTTCTACTAAGATGCCTGTCCCACCTTCTTTTGTAATTTTTTTTTTTTTTGCTGATGTTTAACTCTTGTTTATACGTGACTTTCAATGTTTAGGGTCTGCTAAACATGTACTTAAAGCAGACATCATGTTGGTTGTGTGGATTTTACGAAGAGCGACTTTGAAGGTAGCAATGAGCAAATGCTTCAGCTTTCGGTGAGCAAGAGGAAAGAATGTTTTCCGAGAGTCCGATCAGAGAGGATTCTCTTCGCAGGGATTTTGAATCATTGAGTGTGTCAAAACGGCTAGTTAGAAGTGTTAGCCAAAAGTTGAGAAAGAAGAACGTAAGAAATTATGAAGCTGATGATGAGGATGATGTGAAGGGGGTCTCTTTAAAATGTCTTACTTTATATGGAAGAGGTGGAGGATGCAAAGTAGGCGCAGACACTGGAGAGGAATATGGGGATCCAAGTAGTCGGAGGAGATCAAGTGCTAGCGAAGAAGGAAAAGGATACAAACCATTTTGTGGTAATGAAGAAACTGGAGTAGATTGCTTCTCATATGGTGTGAAAGAGAAGTTTTGGAAGAAAAGTAACAGAAAAGATTTAGAACTCGAAGAATCAGTGAGGAATAGTAGGATGCACATTTTTCTTCCAGACGACGTTTTGGAGATGTGCTTGGTGAGGCTTCCATTAACCAGTCTCATGAATGCCCGCCTTGTGTGCAAGAAATGGAGACACTTGACTACCAGTCCTAGGTTCCTTCAGATGAGAAGGGAGGGTTTGCATCAAAATCCATGGTTGTTTCTGTTTGGTGCTGTTAAAGATGGGTATTGCTCTGGAGAGATACACGCACTGGATGTCTTTCAACACCAGTGGCATAGGATTGATGCTGGTATTCTCAAAGGAAGATTCATGTTCTCTGTTGCCAGCATACAGGATGATGTTTACCTTGTTGGCGGTTGTTCAAGCTTGACCAACTTTGGGAGAGTGGATAGGAGTTCATTTAAAACTCACAAAGGGGTATTGGTGTTTAGTCCTTTAACTAAATCTTGGCGCAAAGTTGCATCTATGAAGTATGCAAGATCAATGCCTATTTTAGGAATATCTGAGGTGAGTTCTGAGTTCTCAATCATTCAAAGTTATCAGAATCGGCAAGATAGGCGTTTCCCGAGGTCACGTATTGGGGGGGTGTCTGATGTTTATGAGGATCCGCATAGGCTTTCACTAAGGCGTCAGTACAGACATGCATTTGAAGAAAATGAGGGTTCTTTGTTGCTTAACAGGAAGTCATACAAGTTTGTTAGACAAAAATGTGATCAGTCAGTCACAAAAGGTGGTAAAAGGTTTGTCTTGATTGCTGTAGGAGGTCTTGGATCTTGGGATGAGCCTCTGGATTCTGGAGAAATTTATGATTCTGTATCTAATAGATGGATGGAAATCCAGAGGTTGCCTGTAGATTTTGGGATTGTTTCTTCTGGAGTTGTTTGTAATGGGATATTTTATGTCTATTCTGAGACTGACAAACTTGCTGGATATGATATAGAAAGAGGCTTCTGGATTGGAATCCAAACCTCTCCATTTCCTCCTCGTGTTCACGAGTACTACCCAAAACTTGTTTCCTGTAGTGGCCGGCTATTCATGCTTTCAGTGTCCTGGTGTGAAGGGGATGGCCAAATAGGCCGGAGAAACAAGGCGGTGAGGAAATTGTGGGAGCTAGATCTCATGTACCTAACCTGGACTGAGGTTTCTGTACATCCTGATGCCCCCATGGACTGGAGTGCTTCATTTGTTGCAGACAGAAACCTGATATTTGGGGTTGAAATGTTCAAAATATTTGGTCAGGTACTGGATTTCTTGACTGTATGTAACGTGTCTGAAAAAAGGATGAACTGGAGCCATATTTCTAGGAATCAGATGGCTCATGAACTGGATGCTACATCATGCATGACCAAAACATTGGCCGTGTTACATCTGTAATGTCAGCATTCATCCTGATTTATGTGAAAAGTTCTCAACATGATTCTACACCTGGGAGGAGCCAGGGCTTGAGATGGAACTCACAAACCTCATACTGGAATTCTTTGGGTACACGTGATTTGTACCTCTGCAAAATCCTCTGGACTTTAATCTTATCCTCCTGGCTCTTATGAGAGGCATGTACTGCACATGTAGCCCATTCATGTAATTTCTTTGCCACTGTTCATAAATTAATTCTGTATTTCAATCTTGTTTGTGTTATATTCACCACGGAAGAAAAGATTGTTTATGCTATATTTGATAACGGGACATCAGTTCTTCTCATTGAGCTTTCTGCCTCCAATTTCTTGCATTTCGAAGAAATACATGGTAAAACTTGCCTTGCGAACCCAGATTAAGCAGTGCATTTCATAGTGATGAAGTAGTTGTTAATTTGGGTCTGAAGCTTAAGGATTATATGATCATGGTAAGCACTAGCATGTAATTCAGTCATGATGTAGATTTAGTATGATATGATGAGCATTTAATAAGCTTAATGAAATTGGAGAGAAGAGAGAGAGGTCTTAAAGAAGATAAGACACAGGTAGGTATGAGCCAGAAGCCGGGAAGAATGAAAATGCAAATCGACAAATACTGCATAATCCATAATCATAATCCTGGGAACACCACATCTGTGGAGTTGAGTCACAGGAACTAGATGTCTAATCACGACCTGGGAATTAGTATTGGACATCAATAACATTTTGTAGAGGTTCTTTTCTCTTTTATATGGAAGAGTCTGAGGGACGAATATATGATAGAAGTTTACAGTGTTATGCTGCTGGCGTTCTAAGAAATAGAGCAGAGCAGCGAGCGGAGAGGATAGTGTTAAGGTAGGTTCTTTATACCATGATATTTACAGACAGTATCATCAGTGAACTGCTATAACAGTTTCAAGCCCGAGGTCCAGGCTTTACTCGTGGGAAGCTCCAGCGGTCTCTGACACCTGATTGAGAAAAATTGAAAATTAGTTAAGTAATCTTTTTTTTTTTTTTTTAATTTGGAGAAAATGAGCATGACATGTTATCATTGGAGGTAAAAGAGAAAAAAGAAAAAAAAAATTGATATTTCATTTCCAAGTTCCGTCCGACATTTTGGGCCTCTCGAGCTGCTGGCGCTGGTTGAACAGCAGAATCTTGGGTACCCTACCTTTGATAGATAAAGAAATAGAAAACGAGAGGCGGTTGGTTTATTTATTATGTATATTCATTCATTGTTCTTTCCTTGTGAAAAAGAATCACAAACATGCCTGCCAGAACAGCATCAATAAAAATTGTAAAAAATAAAATAAAATAAAATAAAATACTCTGTATTGTCGTTTTGCATTTTGGAGAACAATGTCGAACATTTCTTCTCAGCGAGCCTTGAAAAGCAAATACCAAAACAATTAAGGTAGGTAAGCATTCACCTCGATAAACGGAGTACAACATATAACAGGTCATTTGAACATATGATATTTGATGAAAACAGCATAAAAATTAAGAACAAATGAATGATGGCCTTCTGAAATTTTCTACAAATGGGAAATCTTTTTATACAACAATACCAGCCTGCAGTTCGACAATTCCCCAAACAACATCAACCAATGTCAAAACTGCTTAGCCAAAGGAAGAAAATACATACAGTAGTAGCTTGTTCTTGTACAATTTTTTGAATAAATCACCTCCGTGCAGGAGGAAGCTCATCCCATGTTTGGAAAGATTCCTGAAAAGTTCGGTATCTTATCAATATGCTTCAAGGCACGTTCAGCTATCTGCCGTGTTCGATAGTCAGCATGTTGGAAGGCATCAACTAGTGCAGTACTCACATTTGGATCTCCAGAGACTTCATATGCTATGTCATCAGTGCGCAAGATTCTCTCCACCACCCAAACTGCTCGCCGCCTCAGATTCTCAGTTCGATTTTCAAGTAATACGTCTAGAATAGGCTTGATTCCCTGTGCCTGACACAATACAAGTACCCCTTGTTCAACATCAACTCCATCGTCCAACAATGTTGATAATGCTGCTAACGCTGCCTCAACAACCTTTTCATTTGTATGGTCTAAAAGTGCTACCAACTTCTCGACAGCCTGTCCTTCCAAAAGACAAAAATTTTCTTTCAGCGAACACATTCCTCTGTGTAGCTGACACAATCCGGTTAAGACAGGCTGCTTGCTGAAACATGGAAAGATTGAGGCACAAAAACCAGGTGGAGGCAATTCAGGCAGTTTTGTCAAATTTTTGGATTCCAACGATAAGTTCTCCAATGCTGTGGCAGACACCATCTGTACCTTGTCAAGTCCATTGGTCTGAAGCAGGTCAATGAAGAGTGCTGCAAGATCATTTTCACGGCAGACAGCAATGGCTTCAGGCTCATCAGACAAGACAAATGTAACCCTTGCAAGAACTGATACAAGTCCTACAAGAAATGCTGTCACAAAGCGGCCACCCCTAATCTCCCCCTGCCGTATCTTGATCACTCTAGAGATCATTAACCTGAAGGCACCTTCATCTAGCATTTGCCGTGTCAAGCCAACATCCCTCTCTGGTAGTTCAGCTAAAAGGCCAACAGCTGCTGCTTGCTCCTCAGTGATTCCCACATTTTCTGATATGACTCTTATTAGGCTGCCAAGCTGACCAACTGTACCCCGTAGTGCATCAGTTAATTCATGACCCATATGAGGGGACAGGTTCTGGAGAAGTTTTATGGAAGCTAGACGCAAATCATTCTGTGGAGCCTCAACAAACTGAACCAAACTGATAGTAGCACCGGAACTTTTGATAGCAGAAACCACATTAAGAACTGTTGAGGGACTACTAGTCAGTCCGACAAGAACCTGCAGAAGTTTGCACTCAATTGCTGGGCCAGTGTTGCTAATTAGATGGAGTAGGTGATGGACAATATCTTCTGAAACCAGAGTCTGGTGGTCAGATCCAACTATGATGGAATCAAAGTCAACGCCCGAACTCACAACATTGGCAAGAATTGTAGCGGAGACTTCTTTCAGTCGCGTTGGAAGCTGATTGGAGCCAACAGTGAAGAGGTCCTTTACAAGAGGGGGAAGAATTCCTGCATCTATCAACACCTTGGCACTTGCATCACAAGAAGAAATTTGGTTGAGAGCTTTTAAAGCAGCTTCTCTTGCCTGCATGTCAGTGCTTTTCATGATATTAATCAGACTTGAACCCACAGTTCTTGCAACTAGGACTTTCACATCATTGTTTAAAGCTAGCTCGCCAAGAAATGCAGCCAAGGACAGTTTGGTTTCAAGTGGACCTGCATTCATTCCATTGGAGGAATATCAACAATATGAAAGCACGTGATATAATTCAAATAGAGAAACTTAAATTTATAGTCAGATGAAGGAAAATTCAATAGACACTTCAACCAGCAACAGGTAGAGAAGATTACTACTATTTTTCTACAACTGAAAGCAACAATAAAGTCTCACTGAACTACAACTCACAGGCTGCAAATACACTAACCATTGCAGATCTTAGAAACAGAGGGCAAGATAGCCCAAAAGAAAAATATAGAGAAATATTTAAATCTGTGCTCTCAAATCAATTTTCTGTGCTCAAATTTTTTTTTTTTTTGTTTTCTTAAACAAAAACATACCTTCAAGGAGTTGTGTCAGAAGAGGCTGCAATCTACCATTTTCAGCCATCTGCCGCACATTGTTTTCACACTTCTCCAGATTTTCCAGTGTTTTATCAGCCTTCTCAACAGTCAAAATATTTTCCGAATTGCTGGTTGCCATTCCAACCAATATGAGAATCGCACCATTGATTGAACCAATTTTCTCACACAAGGCTTCAGATTTGGAGAGTTCATATAGTAAAGAGACAGCTTCCTCTCTCTCTCTTGAAAGTTCATGATTCAAGAACTTAACTATTGTCCGCACAGTGTCCCCCTGGCCCAATATTTCCTGCAGAACAAAGGAAAGATATTAAAAAGATGCATTAAGTGCATCCATGCCATGTATATCAATGAAGCTGCAAAAAATCTAGCAAACCTTTGACCACCTTATTATCAGCATCTTCCTCGACTACAATTCGAAGGGTTTCCAAAGCCGTACACCGAACCCTGCGGCTGCTACTTTTTAACATGTCAATAATCATAGGTATTAGCTCAGAATTGTGCACAACACGCTTATTTGATCGGCTTGTTTGGCAGATATGCTGGATATACTTCAGAGACCGCATAATATCACTCTCTTGGCTGCCAAGGTTTAACGATTTTCTAGCCATATCAAGTTGAGCAGCTTCATTCCTAGCATTCCACTCTTCAATGGTGTTTCGTAAAGCGATACTAGGATTAAGCTCTGTGCTTCTTAGTTCTTTTTGTGTCGAAGGGCACACTGGCTTTCTTCCACTCTCCTTGCATTCCTTGAACCACTTTTCAATTGCTTCACGTTCAAAAGTTTGTCCATTTTCTAGGGCAACAGGATCACGCATAACTTGCTTTGTTAAAGGGCAAACAAATGCATCATAAATAGGCTCTATGTGTGGTTTCTCAAAATGGTAGCTCCCATCTGACTGGCTACCAGAGTCGTAACCTCCGTCCCAGCTTCCAGCCATCTGATCTAAATCACTCAGAGCAAGTCTGTGACAACATAGTATTGCATCATAATACCCCACTATATCAGGAGTCCAGAAACCAACAAATGTAAAGCCATAATAATTCCAAATGAGATATAACTGAATTCGTCAAGATTTCAGGAAGTAAAAAGAGATCGCCTAAATCAATAAACTTGTCAGAGACTGATGACATCAAAAGCAAAAATCGGTGGAAAAGGGATAACAAAAACTAACAGAAGCGCTTACTTGAACTGAAAACCAACATGTACCACGCTACAGAGCCAAACAGCAAGCTGATATTTGAAACTTAACAAGAAAATTTAAACTTTTGGAAACCAAATGACTTCAAAGCTACATGTTAACTGAAATCAAAACAGATGCAATTGCAAAGTTCTCATCCACACAATTAATCTACAACCCCTCAAATCATTTCTGCATCAATACTTCCCCAAATCCATCCATTAAAAAGACCAAAAGAAACAAAACATTATTCTCAGTCAATTACCAACAATTTAAAAGAAAAAATCTAAATTGATCCCATCAACTCACAATTGAATCAATAAATTCCGGTTAACTCAATTTAAATGCAAACTTAATTAGAAAATTGGCCCCAATCACTTAATCATCAACAAGAAAATGTCACAAACATACCTTTGTGCAGGATGCCGGGGTCAAACGCGTAATTGGCGTTTAGCTAGCGAAAAACTCTTCTTCAGAGAAGCGGATTCTGAACAGTAGTTCTTCTTCAGCCATTTGGAGAAATAATTAAGTAAATTATGAATAGAACCCGATTTGGGGCTTTTCTTTTTTGGATTCGAAGCTGTTAAAGTTAAGATACGAGGAGGAGAAAGGACGACGAAAAAACAACACTTTATTTTTTTTTTGTGTTGACGAAAATAAAAAAGAACAGCGGTAACCAAACAAAAAGCAATATACAAGCTATCACAAAACAAAGATTGGAAAAGTTGACTCCACAACCAACAGTGCAGTCATATGAGAGAGAGAGAGAGAGAGAGAGAGAGAGAGGTGACCCCACAATGCTTGAACAAACAGCTGGTTCAACTCAGCTTGTTTAATTAATTAATATCTTGTTAAAGAGGACGAAAGCCATGGTTAATTAATATCTTGTTTGGGGTCTTTTGGTTAATTTCCTCAAAAGGTCTCAGTAAACCAGCAACCACCGCCTGTTCTAACCTACGCTGCTCAACAGAGACAGTAAAAGTTGAAACGGCAACGTTTAGTAGGAATAGTGTGTGGAGATAGTGAAACACCGTCGTTTTTTATGTGGAAATCTTTCTGGCGGTAAACCGTATTGTCAGGGAAAGAGTCAAAACGTAAGCGATTACGTTTTGTAAGATGCCAAACGTCACCGTTTCCCGCATTAATGGACATATTTTCGTCGGCATGCCGTATCCTTCTAGCGAGGAAGGAAAATTCTTTAGGACTTCTACTGGGGTGGCCTTTTTCATCTTTCGGTGTAAAGAACCATTTTGCGGACTAGAAATGAAAAAGGATTTCATAATTTTCCCTGCGTTTTTGCAAGTTTTTTTTTATTTTTTATTTTTTTTAATTGATACTTTTGTGAGTTTACATGCAGTAAAATAAGTGCATGAACTGAAAAAAATTTTGTTTTCGTCATGCAATGGGGAAAAAAATGGGTCGCTTAGTGCGTTAATCATCTATTCAGTAATGAAGATGCTTGGCAACGAGATCAGAGCACTGCCAAATATAACCATTCAACACATCATTGTCTTCGAGAGCACAAGTAAGTTGATTGAATTCGAAGAACTCTGGGGGTGAGATCTCAAATTCGCCAAACATGAGTTGCCAGAGTACAAATAAGCTCATCATGGGCAATGTTTTGTACACTCGGCCACAAGAAATAAGAATACTGCAAGCACTTTGCAATTCCATGTAGCAGCGAGTGTACTAAAGGTTGGGGTTGGAGAATTAGACGGTATCAACAGATCTCTTCGGCAAATATGATTTCAAGTATGTATTGTACTGCACAAAAGAGAGGAGCAAAAGTTACAGCGACTAATGCCAAAAAGTGGAACACAATTTCTATCATCACTAGGAGACAGAATAGATTTCAATTAAGAAGGAAATTTCAACTAAATACAGAATAACCCTTAGGCAGATAGGTAATTGACATTGATTATTAATTCATCCTATTGATCTCAACTAAAGATCTCCAGGACAGAAATAATCCAATTTATATATTTAATATCATTTACAAAGTACTCCAATTCCCCAAAACCATTAACACAATCTGCCAGGATAACGAAATATGAGCATTCAGATATTTTCACAATTGTGCAAAACTAGATAATGCACAAAATAACAAAAAAAGAACACTAAAATCCAACACGATTATATTCGACATCCATACACTTTAAACCTGAAAGATTTACCTTCCTCTTTGTGGATGTTAGGCTGATCGACCAAGAGCTGCTGGAGTGAAGCTAGATCACTAGTACTGCAATGTAGAACACAGAATTATATCTAATCAACATCTAATATCAAAATTAACCACAAAGGCATAACATCAACATGATTAAACACTAAACAAGAAAGCTCCACACACCTGGGTTTCACAGCAAGTGGTGAAAGTGCTGAAACCAATGATACTTTGAGGGCATACCTGGCACAAACACAAACAGTGAGCATCATTTACAGTCTAAATTTACTTGATTTTAACACAAGCATTGTTCAAAACACTGCCAAAGCTACAGTTTGAGAAGCACATACTCTGAGTTGTGCATATCATGAAGAAGCATAAGCCCATCCAAGCAATCTGCAAGAGTTGGTTTAATGCCAACTCTTTGCTGCAGCTGTTTCAATGTTAGCTGATTAGAACCTCCTTTGACTAGCTGTTTACCATCTTGATGAATCTTCTCAAGAGATAACACAATTCCATGAAAATCCTTCCTAATGACATGTTTCAAAATTCAATATATTAAAACAACTGTGATAATAAAAAAAAAATTTGAAAACTATAAATCCTTTACTTTTTCTAGTTCAAGTAGATTTTTTTTTTTTCCTCCTCCTACATAATTCAAAAAATCAATTCATATTCTTTTCCCGCATTGTCTCAGTAACCAAAACAGTTAATTGGAATAAACTTACACTGTTTTTTTCATTGAAAGCAAAATAGCCTGCAGGGATTCCAATTGTTTTCGTAACACAGCAACTTCAATACCGCTAACAGAATTCAAACTTCCGTAATTTTTAGAATCTTGAATGATCTAATAATAATGGAGAAATTGATTAAAGTACGGACTGGTAAGCAAATCAAGTCAAATTACTAAGTAAGATCTGTCTTCACCTGTAACCTCTCAATGATTGAAGAGGCGTTTCTGAACTGTGAAATTAAGCGAGATTGAAGCTCGTCCCATCGATTCATTTCTTCTCTAATTTTTTTAAATTTTTGCTGATATCTCTTCACTATTCCCTCCATCGGTACAAGAACCCTAGACTTTTTCCGAAATACGACTGAAAACAGTTCGGAACCTTTGCGGAAAAAGAACGACGTCGTAAGGGTTAGTAAAAGATGCCACCTATTTTTATTATTAAGGCCGCAATTTTTACTTTTATAGCGCTTGAGATCTATGTTCTAAAAGAAAAGGACAAACAAGTCCTGATCTTTTAAAATTAAGGGGAATTTTCAACAGTAACCAATATTGGTTTTCAATTTTAATTCACCCGAGTTTCTTTACCAAATTTTTTCGTCAGACCAACTTAGGCTTGAATATCTGTGTCACTTTCCCTCGTGATGGAAGAACAAGACGAAAGGAGAAACGTTGATAATGGAAGTGAAAGACAAAAACAAATGAAAGAAGAAACCTTGTTGAAGTTTCTGGATTCAATGGATGGATATCTAAGCCTATTAGATTCTTTATCTTCAACACTTCGCCAGGTAACCAAAAGAAAAAGTCGTCCCTTTGATTTACAATGGATCGAAATCTCTCACTAGCTCTTTTTCACATAGGGGTTCCAGTATTTCGATGTTTTCATTAATGAAAACATGTTCAAGTTTGAAGAAATTGGTGTGATGATTCATTTCAGGGATGGCTGGAATTGGCGAGTGCTAGGCATTCTATGGGAGCTTCACGGATCAGTAGTGTTCTGTTGGACCTGAAAGTTCATTTTGCTGCTACAGCATTGAAAGTATCGGGACAAGATGGTAATTTTTCTTTCTCTCTAAAAGGGTTAGCGGAAGGTAATTTGTAATTTATTTGATGAGTGGAAAGATTTGAACTATAGAGAATTAGAACCTTGAGGAATTAGGTTTCTTATCTGATTTATGATGTGTTGTAGATGAGTCTATTGGATCAAAACCTAGATTTGCTTTACACAAATGGGTATCATCTGATAATGGAGAATGTACTTCTGGGAAAGGAAAACGTGGAGAGGATAAGTTGCAGATGAATTCTGATGGTCAGCAGCTACGACATCGGAACAATTCCAAGTTTTCTGGTATACTTATATTATCCCTGATCGAGACTTAGTGTAATTGGATCTGATACAAAAATAAATAATTTTTCATAGACTACCAAAACTAAGGCCATTATACTGCTAGTTCTAATAAAGCAGGACATTTCCATACACGTTGCAGATAGCTATTTAAAACATATATTTGAAATGATTTTCTCTTAGTGATTATGCCTAGGTTATTTTATATGAGTAATACCAAATCAGAAATCATGTGTTGATTTTCTGTTTCATATAGGCGTTTGTGTGAGATCTCCTTAACAGGCCTTTTCTCACTTTTTCAATTTTGTTTGTGTGAAGAAGAAAATGCCCCAGCGAAGCATGGAACTCAGGTTGTGCTTGATGACCAAGTAAGAATTTTACATGTCTTATCACTTCCAACTTTTTATGTCAACGTGAAGAGGATCTTCTGTCTTCGTCCTCTTGTTTTTTGTGGCATAAGAAGAATTACATCGGAGTAACCAGTGATATTACTATTAGTGAATGGATAATATCAATAGATTGAAATGAATTTGATGAACTCCTTAATTTTTCAATTTTTAATAATTGGAGTAGATTTATAAACATCACTCCATCTATCTTTAGGTTCAGAAGCAGCGAAAAAAGTCATTATCAATGTTTGGAGGACTGGTCTCCCCAAAGCTTCGATCTGCACAATTATCATTTGAGACAGGTAAGTAAAACTTAATACAAGTGCCATTCAAAAAATATTGAAAAGAATGTGTAGAATTTTCTTAGAGTTGTATGTATGCAGCATTGGAGACCCTTGTAGAAATAGCAAATTTTCGTTCAACTATGCTTTCTACATATGATGAACTACACAAAGAATTGGAAGACACCAAAGGATGATAAAGAGTTAATTCCTTTAGGTATGTATAACCCTGATTTGTATTTTTCTTTTGTCCTGCAAGTTTCGTACTCTAAAGCTCAAACATGGAAAGCTATGACTATGAGAGGAGAGAAGTGAGTTGGTATTCTTTGTCATCAGTAGCTGAGAAATGGTCTTGTTTGAACATATCATAATTTCTCTTTGTTCTGATTTATGTAAGAGAAATACTTAAATCAGAAGGTCTCAATAGGACCATTCAATCAAAAAGATGTAACTTTTTTTTTCCCCTCCATATAATTATCACTATTATAATTGGCTAATTTCGTGTAACACTTTCTCTTCAAGTAAATAGTTGAATGATGTTGCTATTTATTTCTCGTAGCCTTTTTGTTTCAACGGGTTGGCTGTCCTGCTGAGAAGGTTTCCTACGGAGGACATAACTGATTGCATCCAGGAAGTCTTTCAATGCTTATTCAAGAGATTACAGATAGCAGCTGAGTAGATTTGACTGGGGCTTTCTTCCTCCAATTTTGATGTAGAAGTTATTACCTTTCACCCAGTTCTGGTGGGCTTTTCTCTCATTATATACCACAATAAGTTTCTTTAGTTAGACCCACCTTTAATTTAAGTGAATAAGCGAGGAAATGTCATGGTAGAGTTGAGATGGCATTCAGATTATTTACAATACATTTTTTAAGTAAAAAACATAATTTGTCTATTATTAGAAAGACTTGACTTGAGATCTAAATTCAATACTAGAAATGAGTTTCATAATTTCAATAGAAAACTCAAATCTAAGATCTTTGTGTATTAAATAGATGAAGCACCCCATTTCGAAACCAAAATTAGTGCCTGGTTACCCTTCACGACGCCAATATAAAGAATCAATCAAGCAGGCAGCACGATGCATTTTGTACAGAAATACGAAAGAGGATAAAAGGCCATGCTTTACACCAAACACAAGTAAATATTCTTTTATCTCATCCATGCATTTGCATTCCACAAAAAATTTGTCTTAAAAAAGAATAATAATATGACGTCTTCACATAAGTCCAGTAAGGCCAAACATCAAACTATTTTACAACAATCGAGCCTTCGTACCAAGCTATACAACACAAAATTAACGGCCACCACCAGAACAAGCCCTAAACAAATGCAAATTGAAGTAACAAACTAAAGCATAAAAAAGAACATGGAGATAACCTTTCAGAATTTATCTTTGGCGCTAGATTCGAATGAAGATTTCTCTTTGGAGTCAGAGTCCGATGAGACCTTAAATGGCCCACTGGAGCCGAAAGGATCCGTGTCATCAAAAGAATAGAAACTGTGACTGTTGCCAAAGTCTGTGGTACTGTTCATGGAATCAAACCTAGCTAGTTCATCCCCACCAAAGTCCCTTGTACTGTTTATGGAATCAAACCTAGAGAACTTATCTGGTTGTGATGAGAAGGGGGCAAAGTCCTTTGAACTGTTTATCGAATCAAAATGAGAGAACTTGTCTGGTTGTGCAGTGTAAGAGCTGAAGTCCCTGGAACTGTTTATGGAATCAAACCTAGAGAACTCTGGTTGTGAAGAGAAAGCGCCAAAGTCCTTTGAGCTGTTGATGGAATCAAACCTAGAAAACTCTGGTTGTGATGAGAAAGCGCCACCAAAGTCCTTAGAACTGTTCAAGGAATCAAACCTCGATAACCTCTCAGCTTGTGAAGAGAACCCACTGTCATGCCTGTTAAAGGAATCAAACCTTGAGAAACTGTCGAAATGATCTGTTGATGCCTCGCTGTACCTTGGTGGAGAATTTCCAAATCTTGAGAGGGGAGTGCTGGGTACAGAATCATCAAATGTAAATGGACTCTTTTTCTGGTACGTGCTATCTGCACCAGGGGATTCTGTTCTTATCGAGCTCATACCAAAATTGCTTGATTCAAAGAAATCTTGGCTTTTTTCAGAATCTGAAACCTGAACAATAATGTCAAAAATGGGGGAAATTAATCTATTGATGTTTTACAAAATAACTAGACCTTGTATGTAACATGTGACATGACATTGCAGCACACAAATAAGCAGACCAAAAAAATGTCACACAATGGTAATATGGCAATAAGCACACATCTAGAGTATTTTAAAGCCTGTCACTACTTGAATCTAGAAACGAAATATCCATTCATCTTTTATATTTACTTCTCTCTCAACTTGCATAAGTATCCCCATTCTCAATTATCCATGAAAAGTAAATTTCAGCATTGAGGGGAATGTATACCAGGAGGTCACAGCTAGCTCACCTTGGTATTAACAGGATTAAAACCCCATACTGAATCTGTATCATCATTGTCAAATGCACCCCAAGTTGAATCATCAAAACTTCTGCAAACAAGAAATTGAAGGAAAAAAGAGCGTGGATTGTTGGTATTATCTCAGAGCACCACATATCAAAATTAAAACACAACCAAAAATAAATAAAAATAAAACCCCTCACCTATGTGTATCTACATCTGCTTCAGAACTTCTGAAGACGTCTGAAAACTCTCGAGATGGACTTTCTGAAGCAGCTTTTCCAGCAGGACTATCATGAGGGCTTCTCGCAGATTCATCTTCACTGTGAGCATATGCAGATTCACTCTCAAAAATATGTTCACCATTATTCATTAAATCCCTTGGTTTTTCATCCACATTGGAGACAGAATCAGGAGTTAAACTACCATCTGGGCAAGTATTTGTGGGGCCAGAACCATTTTTCCCATCAAAAGTGAGCTCATTTCCAAATCCTGGGAGAAAAAAATGATTTGTTAGATCTGTGCCAAATAACTCGTTTAAAAATATAAGTGCAGCATATGGCACATATGGCGACAGAAAAACAGAAGAAAGCTTGAGGTCAAGTAAATTGGCTCAGGTTAGCAGCCAAAGGGCATACCTTCATCTTCAAACTTATCCCAATCTTCATCCCAAACAGCTGCACCTTCTTGGATTCCAGGCTGCCAACCTTCAAATTGCAAACAAAATAATCATTAATCTAACTGCAGTTGTCTAGTGAAACGATAAAACACATTAAGAATCTCATAAGTAAGCAAGTCTTTACTGAAGAAGTGATCATCAAAGGCACACAATATAACATATCATCATAGATGGTTAAAATAGAAGTACCAGCTGGAAGCTTAATCAGCGCACTTGACTTAACATCTATTCCATGTTTCTTACAGCGTTCAGTTAGAGCCTTCAACAGCTCCTCAAGATCTGATTGAATACGATCAGCACGAACCTATAGAACTGACAACGCATCAGCACTGAACAAGTTAACATAGAATCTCATACGAGTCCTAGGTAATAAGCAGAAAATTACCTGCAGAAGACCATCTGCACTGCCACCTTGTTCCATATTGACAATAGCTTGATGCAACTCCATCTTTCTCTCCTGGAAATGTAAGTAAAGATGAGAGAGTGCCTCACAGTTATGTGAAACAAAGTAATCCAATTAGGCCATAATAGCATCAGTAAGCACTTAATTGATGTTAAGCTGCTGACCCTAAAAAAGAGCGTGAAAAGCTAGAAGGCAATGGCAGAGTTATACAAAAAAAAAAACAGGGAGGATATGATCATAGAACAACCTGTATAAATATAAATTGAGAGCTGTTACCCTATTGCGTGACTAGGCAAAGTTGGATGACTAATTGTAAGATAAGGAGAACAATGTCCATAACACATAAAAATGCACATTCCAAAATGCTCATGCAGCTGAACAACCTCATGGCATCTCTAAAATACACAGCTGAAAAATTAGTCACTACCTGAAGTTCACGAAATCTCGCATCTTCAATAGTTAATTTAGATGCTATTTCTGCAACTTGTTTGTACTTTTCTTCATATTTCTTACCCAGTGTCTCTGCCTGCAAAACAATTGTTAATATTAAAGCCAATTAAATCAGCTTGATGCATAAAAGCAGCACAGTTCTTTACATTCTATAATGTACCTCACGCTTGTCTGCAAGTGCCCTCTCTGTGATTTCATTTAGTCTATTGTCACATCGGCTTTTATATAGGACCTAAAAACAAAACAACAAATGTTGAGAAAAAGGAGGAACCTAGTCTGCCCATTCACTAGCAAAACGCACCATAATTTTAAAAATGAAGATTCACACAATACGGAATCGAAAAAAGCGTATAAAAGATCAACCATTTTTTTAGCACAAGTACAAAATTAACGAGGGCTATGGATCAATCAGAAATCCAGAAACAAGAGAATTGCAGACAGAAACTACTTACAAGTTCCTGCATTTTTGAGCGGTAAAACTCAATCTTCTCTCTGGAATCCAAAATCACTTTTTCAGGTCCATCAACCTACCACAAGTGGCAAAAGAAATTATTCAATTATTCCTTCATATTCCCCAGAGAGGTATATAAATAAGCAAAAGCTAATGGTAATTAATCCAGAACTTCTGAGAAATCAATACAGCAAAGTGCCTTACTCTCTCACTACACTCAAAGAACAATAAAGGAACAAGAAAATTCAAAATAAAAACTCAAATTAAACAAGTACAACTGTCAAGAAGCATTTTATAGGTTTCATGTTACTGTCAACAAGATAATGATCTCCAAATCAAATTCTTAACTGTACAGCAAATAGCATTAAGAAAGTGATTCCAAATGAGAATGCAGTGATAAGTCAACCTTACTGGGTAAATCTGCACTCTGTTCCAGTCAAAGGAATATCACCCTTGAATTAGTTACTTGAATTAACATCTCAACAATTTTGAATTATTTACTGTAATTAACATCTCAACATTCTTGAATTAGTTACTGTAATTAACATCTCAACACTAAAATTCTAATAACAAACGAGAGTCAGCACTGGACTATTTCATCAGGAGACATATCTCCACCCCTATGTTGAAAATGTAAACCAGTTGAAGAGCAGAAGGGTCAGATATTACAAAATCAATTAACCAACCAGCTAAACTGTATTGTAATAAGAAAGAAAGAAAGAAAGAAAGAAAGAAAGAAGATGCCTTCTTTCCATCATTTGTTGCCTCTTGAAGCTTTGAGTCTGCTGAATTTTCCTCTCCGTTTGCAAAAGCATCATCCAACACAGGTGCTCTGGCCTTTTGCTGATTGGACATCGTAGCACCATCAGCAGTGGGATGGGTTCCCAAATTGGGTGGCCTCAAACTACCAGCAGGTGTCATTGATCGAGGACCCATCACCTGCTGCTGTCCAAAACCTAATAAAATATAGGAAACCAAGTCATTAACAAACACTGTAGGTGCTGAAAAGGAAATAGGAGAAATATCTTATATATCACAATTATTCCTGGAAAATACCGGGATGAGGACCCCATGCTGCATTTCCATAACTAGCATTGGGTGATTGACCTGTCATGGACAAGAGTGTCTCATCAAACATAACATTCCTTGGAAGCATTGCTGGAAGAGGGCGACCCTCCCTGTACCGCTCCATCAAATAGAGAGCAAAGCAAAACTCCCTCAAAGAAAGCATGCTATCACTATCCTGATCCGATAAGTCCCACACTTGCTTTAACACCTCTAATAAAGGCAAAAGGAGAAAAAATCTTTATTAGAAAACAAAACCAGATATTGTAGATATCCAAGAAAAATATCCTTAAAGAAAGGGGTACAGAAAGCCTAATGAGATGCAGAGTGATAAACACATCAAACCAAGGACAAACTTAAAGCTAAATTTATACCTTCCAAGGCTAAAATAAAAAAAGAGAGTTGGCATTTTATGTTGTTAGTTGGTTTTGTAAGACTCCTGCTGTTACAAAAAATCAATTGATTTTTTCAGGGCCCTAGAACTACATGACAAGGGAAGTGCTAATTTGATGCATTACATGGTTGTTGGAGGCAGGACTCAGTAGGCTGACTATTGAGGAATGACTTATCTCTGTGCATTTATCATAAACATATGCTTCTGTTGTTTAAAACAAAATCCATTAGTGCAATGAAAATAATGACATCCTTATCAAGAACCGTGATGATCTATATGAAACTCAAATAAAATAATGGTCCATAGAGCCTAAAGCTGGATATCAAAATCAAAAGCAAAATTACCTCTCGGTAGCCTCCAACTCATAAATAGATTCCTTGCCTGGTCACCAGTGATTCTTCCATCTCTGTCAGTATCTACTTCCATGAACACTTTTGAATATTTCTGAACATCAGATGGTTTCATCTTTGGCCACGGAATCTGTGAATTATCAGGAGTAACATTTCCAGCTCCAACTGAAACACCAGCTGAAGGAAATGACAAACTTTGTGGTGAAACTTGGTGTCCCAGATTCAAAAACGATTGGGTTCGCTGAGGCTGGCTGCCCAGAGGTTGCATTGCGAAAGAACTCTGCAAGTTGTCAAGTGCCTTGGGCTTAGCTGAAGGTTGGGCGGCACTGGAAACTGGAACATTGGCGGGCAACGTAGGTGAACTGCTTCCTGAATGAGTTGGCGTAGAAGCGCCTTGTTTTGGTGCAGTCGAAAGTGCAGAAAAGACATCACCTCCAAAAACTGAGTCAGAAGCAAAACCATTTCCAGAAGCAACTAATGCTTTAGAATCATTGTTTATAGTCCGCAAAGATGATGAAACTGGAGTTTGTGGATTTGATACACTAGAGGGTGTTGAGGGACTAGCTGATCTCGTCCCAGTTGAAGCTCCAACAGTCCCTCCACTAAGCCAATCACTGGAAATGTTTGACTTTGGAACACCGGGACCAGCAGGACTAGCGGGCATGGATTGAGGTGGACGATAAGCAGTACTAGCAGGCATGGATTGAGTTGGATGAGGAAAGGAACTAGCAGGCATGTGTTGAGGTGGATGGGGAGCAGTACTAGCAGGCATAGGTTGAGGTCGACCTACCATACTACCTCCCCTAGGAAAATCTGGACCACCAGTACCTTGGGGTGGATGGCGAGTAGCTTGAAATGGTCTAATTGAATCCTGGAGCTGACTCACATTTGGAGATCCCGGCCCTCTAAAACCAAAATTCTGAGAACCCATTTGTGTTGGTGAACTCATCTGTGGTACAGAGGCAGCAGCCATTGAATTTATTTGTTGTCCTGGTGAAACTGGAAGATTGATCTGTGGTGGAGGAATTTTGGCAGCAGCAGGACCATATAATGCTGCCTTGACAATATCTGGTGTTAATTCCCGCTTACTCTGTGCCACAGTGACAAGTTTGAGAGCATTATAGAATTCTTGCCGACCAAGAAAACCAACATGGTTCTGATCAGCGTGCATCCATATCTGCATTCGTAAAGGATAAATTTGATTAGCGAGCATCCATATCAGAAAGCACAGTGTTAAATCAGGTTTCAGGTCTCCCTTAAAAAAAACAACTAAACATATGGAACAAAAAAAGGTTGACAGGAACACATAATTCACTAGCTACCGAGTATATTGCAAGGAAAAGGGTCAGCAATCATGACTCCCATCCACAAAAATGACTAGAGATAATTGTGAACCAACATAATGAAAATCTACATGGCATTAGAACCTTTATATGCTTAAGCCAATGACTTGTCATTGTTAAGAAAAAATACATTCTATTTACTTCCCTTCCCATCCACAAAAATGACTAGAGATAATTGTGAACCACCATAATGAAAATCTACATGGCATTAGAACCTTCATATGCTTAAGCCAATGACTTGTCGTTGTTAAGAAAAAATACATTCTATTTACTTCCCTTTAAATCATTAAACTAATCCTTAAGTAATATTTCAATTCACTAAAAACTATTAGACCGAATACAAATCACCTGCAAACTTTGCCAACACAAGAAGTTACAATGAGGTGTAAAGACCCATAAATTACCAATGTCACAACCAGATTCACTCTCAGAAATACAGCTTTGACCTAATTTCAGATTCCAAATTTCAACAAAAACCATCGAACGCATTCGGACTTTACAAAGCAAACAATAAAAAGAAAGTAACAGTAAGCAATTAATCGAAGTTAAATACGGAAAATAGAAAAGTGAATGATAACCTGAGCGAGAACTTGTTTGGGCAAATTAGATCCTTGAAAGAATGCGACAGCTTCAGTTCCGCTAATTCTACCATCACCATCCAAATCAGCTCTCCTAAAAAAGGCTTCGAATTGATCTTGATTTTGCGCCGCCATACACGATTCTAAACTAACCAACTAGATCAAAATTCACCAAATTAATCGAAACTCACAACAGTCTCAGATCAACCAAAAATGGAAAAGCAATCAATTGAATAAAAGCATCAAACAGACAATACAACACACAAGACGGCAAAGAAAAGAACCGTATCAGTAGGTCGTGGGAAGATGAAATTGGCGGAAATTTTAAACAGGGGTGGTTAGATCGAGAAGCGGAGAAAGAATTGTGTTGAAAAAAGAGAAGGATTTGGGATTTTATATGAAAGTGGAGAAATTTTGGAAGCTGATAATTAATAAAGATATTATTAGAGAGAAAGAAACAGAGAGAATTCCTTTTTGTAAAAATGGCTGTACTGCCTGTGCGTCTCTCGATCGACAGGAACGGAGACTGTGACAGGATCTACCTGCTTTTTTTTTTTCTTCTCCTTTTCTTTTTGGAAATACCCCAGTTTTCTTGTTTAATTCAAAAGTAGGCCGCAGTAAATTTGCTATTTTATCGTTTTGTCCATTTTGGACATGGGCTCGGACAGGGCTGGGGCCGGGTGGAGCCGCAAAGTTTCGATTTCATGCCCTTCATCCATTTAATTTAGTAATCTCATGTCGTAGCGTTTTGTTTTGTTAATTTAAAAAACAGCGAGGTTTTAAAATAAAAATAATTATTTCAAAAATGAGGTTGTATAAATAAAAACATTAATAATTAAAGTTATCATTAAAATTATTAATGGAATTGTACATCAAAAATTTACAGAAACACAACTGGGATTCGCATAAATAATTGCTCTACTTCCATTAGCATGTGATGCGAGTATGGCTTAGAAATGTATCTTGAATGCCAAGATGAAGCGCGCATCGGCTAACAGTTTTCTGCGCCCGTTACCGTGGTTTATCCTCGAGTAGTTGCAGCGTACAAGGCCTTCAAAATAAGAACAGCCTCGATTGGTTGCACCAAGATACCTGACAGCAAGCTTTAATTCCTGCATGACAAATTTTCACTATCGTGCAAGTAAGGCTGTGATAAGATTCGTATGCTCCGGTCAAATATGCGAGGCCGTGAGCAGCAAGCACAAAAATAATTTACCTTGAAAGCAAGGTTGCAGTAACTGTTTAATGAGTAGCATGCTCGCTCCTTCAGAACGGATTTTGAAATCTGGTCCACCGGAATACAGCTGTTACAACTGTTCCACTATATAAAGAATGAAAAGGGAATTTGAAACACCAACTACTATTCATGCTTGGCAAATTATATATGGTGTCATTTCAGGTCTACAATACAATACAATTATGTTCTGTCAGATAAATAGTTTGCATTACGAAGATTAGACAATTGCAACTTCTCATAATTGTATTTTATTCCAGTTGAACCATTTCTTTATTTGCAATGCTTCTCATACATTTCAAAAATCTTTCATTTTAGCAACATATTCATCCCATACTATTCAGTCATAACACAAATAATCACCAAAAAGAGAATATCATTCCACTTCTAACAATCCTCCTATTAAGCCTGGAAAATCTCTTAAAAGAAACTCTTGCAAGAGAGGAAGGAACTTCGTCCACTCCAAATGCAAGAATTATCACATCAGATCTGAGCTGAGATAAAAGGCCAAGCATAAGTGGATCTAAGTATTACTCTTTTGAATGAAAATATGGTGAGTGCCAAGTTTCTTATCAGCCCTCCACAATCATCGCAGAAGTGGATCTTCCAATGGAAGCTTGATTTAACTCATTTGGACACCAATGCTGCAATTTGATTAATGAACCTCCACATGAATCATGTTGATGGACCAAGACATGAGGATAAATGAAACATAAATCATAAGGATTTCACTAAAGTGGTTATACTAATAAACGAACATAGAATATAAAACAATGTACTTTTCTCTATTATGCAGCTTCACGGAACAGCAATGGTGTAACTGCTAGAAGAATTAGTTCTTTATTTATATGTTTGTTTGTCATGGATAGTGTGAAGCTAAAATAAGACACATAGACATAACATGAATGACAGGAACATAAAGATTCATAGTTAATGAACAATCAGAAAAATGGCAAAGTGTGCACTTAATAGGACAATTATCATATCCTACTAGTTACTACCTGCTGCAACAAAGGTTGCTTGCCAATGATTGACAATTCAGCTTAGAAATGCCATCCATTAGAACGCCATAACCTTCTAGCATTTGCATTGCGACGAGCAACCTTAATCTTCAGAAATAGCTTATAAGCTGTCTCCAATTTATTTGAAGCAAGTAGTTTGTTACTAAGTTTGCTATAAACTAGCCTGCTTGGGCAAAAACCCCTGCACAAAGACTCCTCCATCACAAGAACAGCATTTTCCAGCTGACCTACATTGCAAAGTCCAGTAATGACATATTCATAAACTTCTCTGTCAGAAGAGTAACCACTTTCTTGCATCTCATGCCAAGAATCCAGCAGCATTCCACACTTCCCAAATCCAGACAGTCGCCTGAGCAATAACTTGTAGGCTGTGAGTGATAATTTGCACCCAACTTTTCTTGCCTTCTTATAGATCATCATAGCAGCATGAGGCGGACCATAACTACACAAAGGTCCAATAAAAGAGGTAACAGTCCCTGTGGAGGGAACAATCCCTCGATCCAACATTTCTTCAAAAACCTCAAGTGCATCAGCCACTTTCCGGGCTTTGAGGAGCCCAGATATCAACCGGATATACGTATCCATATTTGGGTCACAATTAAGACTCAACATGCTCTTATAGTATTTCATACTTTCATCAAAATCTCCAACTGAAATGTAATTAGAAATCATTGCATTGAAAGAACTAGTATCTGGGCCACGCCCTTTCTCCTTCATAGTATCAAAAACCTCAATGGCATCATTTATTCTACCAGCTCTTCCTAAGACCTCAATAAGATAACTGAAAGTTAAGCTATCAGGACTAAAACCTTCGGCTACCATTTCCTTTAAAACTCTCTCAATTTCAACAATTTGACCAAGTTTTGACCACCCACCAATGATAATATTATATGTCATAACATTAAACAAAATCTTCCCTCTCATAGAATTGAAGAACGAATTCGCTGCACCGACGTGCAACCGTTGACACAGACACCGTAAAAGTACATTCAAAGATTCAGTATCACGTTTCACTCCAAACTCTTCTAAGTTGCCAAACATTTTTACAGCTTTACACACATGGCCAGCTCTAATAAAGCTATCCAACACTATCGACAAAGTCTCTAAATCCAGGTCGATGCCTTCCTTTGCCGTGTCTTGCAAAATTTCTCCCATGAAATCAAAAAATTTTCTTCTACCCAACGCTTTAATAATCATGTTGTAACTCCGAACATCTTTACGTATATTCGGTTGCATAATCGCCCATTTGAAAAACATAACAATAGCTTCACCTCCTAAATTTCCTTGATTCACCACGTTACCAACAATATCAAGACTTAAATCGGCATTGACACTCGTTAAAGCAGCTTCAATTGCCGTTTTACCGTTCAATTTTTGAAGAAAAACCCCTCGCAATTTCTCCTCGGGTAATAAAAATCCATCAACGCCCTTACTCTCTGTTTGTTTCTCTACATTCCTCTCTTTATACGCATTTTGAGCTGAAGTATTACTAGAAATTCCTAACAAGTCAGATAATTCGTTCATAACTCGACGTTCGTCGAAGTTCGATAGGTCCTTGTTTTGATTCAATAACTGTTCATCGTTTAACGCATTTGATTGAACATTGATGGTTGAAAACGGAAACAATGAAAACGATGAGCTCAGGTTGGATAAGGAGTACCTGCTTCTGTTAAAGCGCGAAAGAAACCCAACCAAACGCGGGGAATGAAATGCCATTAACAGACGCTAAGAAGCTTTCGCCAGTTTAGGTTCACAAATGAAGGTTTGCAGGGAACGATTTGCAGCAAATATGTATCCGAAATTCGGAATCTGGAAAAATAGCCGTTGTTTGACGGGGAAAAATACCCGTATTACCCTTGTAAAAGTGCTCTTTGTAATACAGATCCGATAACAGAAAAGGCGAGAGATTTTTAGGTCCCGTCCCGATTAATGATTGAGATGAAATTGGGCCAAATGCTCACGACCAGCCCTTTTTTTCCCCGTAAATAATAAACGATATAATTTAAAAGGGGTAATTTCACAGCTCCCCTGAAGCTTATTAAAATAACGTAAAATAGAAATATTTATGAAAACTAATATATACTATCCCTTAGCAATCAGCACTAAAAGCCTTAAACTATCAGTTTCCTAATTAAAAGTGAAAAATGAGTAAAACAAAGTTGATTAAACTAGTAATCGTATTTTAAATGAATAATTATATTTAAACAAATCAAATTTTAAATAAATAATTGTGTCTTAAATAAATTATATCTACATAAATAGGTCGTATTCAAATTTAAAAAAATCGTATTTATATTGATTCAAATATAATTTGTTTATCAAAATTACCATCTCTACTACTATTCATTAGACGAATGCAGTGACTACTATGACTGTTGGGTGGTAAGGGCGGCCACGGACCCTTATTTCTATCATTGGATGAATGTGATAATTATTATTATTAATGTGTGGTAGAGGCGACTATAAGCTACTACTATTGGATAAAGTCCACAATTACTACTGCAATTTGGTTTGATTTGATTCAATTTTTTATGGTACTGAATTGAATTGTATTCTCAAATTTTGTCTTGTACTATATACAATAGAAAATTAAAACTGAATTAGATTTGACTAATAGTAAAAAAATTATAATCGAATCATAATCAAATTTATGGATTTTAGTTACGATCTAGTCTAATTTTTTAATTTAAATCGTTTTATTTTTTATATATATATATATTTCAAAATGATACTGTTTTTATATTTAAAAATGACATGACATCATTTTATAAAATAACCTAAAAAATAAAAATATTTTTTAATTATAATCTAGTCCATATTTTTAGTATTTATATCAAGAACCAAAGTAAATGACGTCCTTTAAAAAATAAATCCCATTAATTCAGCTCCGATTTTAGGTTTTTTTTATTTTATTTTTTATCCAGCCCTATCTACAATTGTTGTCAGCCGGTGAAGGTGGGTTGTAAGTGCAGCCCACTGCTTTTAAGTAATAAAATTTAATTAAAAATTACAATTAGAAAATAATTTTTAAATTTTTTTAATAAATCACATATCGTATAATCCAAATAGTGCTACACATCTAATTTTGGGTAATAATTTACTCTTTATGATAGAATAGTTTGAGAGAAGTCTAATTACACTCAAATATGATGACCCCACATATATAATTGACGTATTTCCTATAGTAAGGCTCGAAAACTCTGACTCTATTCGGAATTCAGTCTTCTCTTTCTACTCAGGCAAAGCCCGAGTGACAACAATTTTTAGATCTAATTTAATTAATTAACACCTTTATTAATTTCATTTAACTCTTAATATAAAAAAAAATTGAATAAATAAATTATTTTCAAGTTTTCTAAAATAATTTGTTATTTTAAAAAATGTATAAAAGGTGCCAAAAAAAAATATTAATTAACTATTATATATTGGTTTTCATAAACGATTCCATTAAGTATTATTTTCACAAACCTCATGTGAGGCATATAAAAATACTAGTGATTCAAGAATATATAATATAAAAGAAAAAAAATACAATATTTAAAAATATACGTAGAATAAAACCTTATGTACGCTCTTTGTGCAGCATAAATTTTTATTACCGTATCTTAATTTATTATATTCAGTTAAAGGGTGCATGTGATCAAAATTTAAGAAGATATAAGGTCTTAAAAATAATAAAAATTTTCTAACATTTGAGATTAAAATTTAATATTCAATTTTTTTTCATATATAATCACTAATGTATTTTATTTTTTAATTTATAATTATTATAAAATAAAATTACAACCCATTAAATAGAAATAGGATACTAATATAGTAAATTATATCTATTGAATAAAATTTGTGTTTACAGGCACTTCAATTATTATTTTTCAAATTTAACTACCAATGCATTAATTCAAAACATGTATGTGATGTTTGGATTAACAACAATTATTTTTGTATATTAGGAAATAAAAAAAGATGTAATAATTTGTTCTTAAATGAATTATATATCACTATTTTTATCTTTATTATTAAATATGTTATTGATTGTTAATATATTGAAGGACTTAACAAATTCACGTAAATATATTCATGTAGTAATTTATTAGTTAACAAATTCACTAGTATATAATTTAACGTAAAGAACTTAGAAGTCTCTAAAGTTTAACTTATTAAATTGATTAGTTTTGATTGTTTAAAAAATATGCATTAAAGTTATAATTTATTAAAAATAACAAACTATACACCCATGAATAATAATTATTTAATTAAATAACTTTTAAACTTTTAAAATTTGACAAATATGATATATTTATTTAAAATAAAATAATAATAAATAATTTTTTTTTTATTATATCACATTAATAATATAATATTTATTGATATATTAAAAAATTATATATATTTTATAAAAATATATTTTATTTATATTATATTATATATACTTTAGTTATATATAAATATATTATATTTAAATTATAATACAATTATAAGTATTAGATATAATACATTTTATTTTACAAATTAATATTTATTTATATTCAATTTTATTTATTTTTAATATTTAATTAACGTTGAATTATTCTTACATTATAAAATAAATAAATTTATATTTTAATTATAATATATTGATAAATATTTAATTATTAATTTATAAAATAAATAATTTATTTTAATATATATATTTTTAATTAAATATTTAAAAATAATTGTTAACTGGTTATCATTAAACAGAACTATAATTATTATTTTTTAATAAATTGAAGTTTAAGAAATATTTTTTAAAATTGATAAGACTAAATTATTAAAATATTAGGGATTTATAACACTTATTTTTCTCCATAATTTATTAAAAAAGTTGCACATTTTTCAAACAAAATCGCCAGTCACTCGTTGCAAAGAATTTTCATTTATTGATTTTTAGTAGGATTCTTACATAAGCAAATTAATGCTAAAAACAAAATATTATTGAAAAAAATCACCCAATCAAATATGAACTCTTTTATCTCAATTGTTTTACGTTTTTTTTTTTTTTAAAGTTTAAATATATGAAGCATATATTTCTATAAAAGGTAACGTAATTTTACTCGTCACATCGCGCCACGGGCCAAGACGTGGCGCGGTACGATTGAAGAAACGGTGTAGAAAAGAATTTACCGCCTCAATCAAAATTGAATTCCCGCCAAAACAGCCAAAGGCTCGTTTCTTTCACTTATCAATCTCCCTCTCAAAATCGTCTCAGTTTCTCTTTTCTAATATTTCAACGGATCATCACACCAGACAGAAATGGTGGTGGTATCTACGATAAAAAACCCTAACCCTAATTACAAGAAACCCCAAAATGCTTATCACGTCGGGGGAATCCAAGTCGAATTTCCGTACCAGCCG
Organism: Azadirachta indica; assembly: GCA_022749755.1. Classification (NCBI taxonomy): domain Eukaryota; kingdom Viridiplantae; phylum Streptophyta; class Magnoliopsida; order Sapindales; family Meliaceae; genus Azadirachta; species Azadirachta indica. Next base: position 2,459,704 of record CM040449.1, read on the forward strand.
TACGGATCGCAGCTGGCGTTCATGTGCAGAGTGATATCGACGCTGGATCGAGCACACAGAGAAGGTCACTGTCACGCATTGCTTGAGTCGCCGACCGGTACTGGGAAATCACTCTCTCTTCTTTGTTCGGCTCTTGCTTGGCAGCAGAATTATAAGTTAAAGAATCAATGCGGAAATCTCTCTCACTCCAAACCTAATCCAGAGGCCATGAACGATCCTCTAGCATGCGGCGGCGGATTCATCCCCGAATCACAGCCTTCAAGTAATATTTGCCATGATTATTCTGATAAATTCTAGTTTATTAGTTTCTGATTCAGTTTAAGTGTGGAGAAAATTGGTGAATATATTATGGAATGGGATTAATTTTGTTTTCTTTTGTTTTTGGATTCTCCTTCATATTTTCGGACAGCAAAGAATATGAAAATAGTTTGTGTTATTTACATGATGATATTTATTAGTTTTAATTGTGAAGAAAATTGGCGACATATTATGGAACTAATCTTGTCTTTTTTTTTTGGGATTCTACTTCAAATTGTATGACAATAAAGAAAATGAAAACATTTTTTTAATTATATGGTTATGGTTTCTGTTCTGGTATTCGAGATTTTTTTTGTTTTGAGCCTTATTTTTTTTAGGTATTCCACCGTCAGCAAATGCCGAGACGGTTCAAGTTTCAACAAGCAACAAGAATCAAAAGAAAAAGATGACACCTACCATCTTTTACGCTTCGTAAGTTTTATCTTGCTGAGTTAGCATAAGTTTGTTGTCTCTCAACATGCTAGGAATTGATAGAATCTCATGCAAGAAAGTGAAAGTTTATTACGTATTTGATTCAACGTTGGTCATTTTCAAGTCTACATCTGTTTATTGTCCACGAAACATAGGGTTACTCATAATTACATTAACCAGAATAACCATTTTAGAAGTAAGAAACATTGAGTATCTCTTTTTTGTACGAGTTCATTCACATACTGGTCTGTTTCTTAAGCTTATGAGATTGCAATATGTAAACAGATGCAAATTTGCAGTGCTCATCACACTTGTATTACTGTCAAGAGATAATCAAGTGAACGTTTGTGATGAGAAAGAGCGAGGTCGGTTGAACAAGATAGGGCTAATTTACTCTCATGAAAGCTAATCAAGAAATTTTGACATATTAATAAGTGCAAAAGCAGTTCATACTGATTGACTTGGACTTGTACATGTTACCCGTATAACCTTTTTTTTTGGTTGTGTTTCACACTAGGAGGACGCACTCACAAATTTCTCAAGTGATTTCTGAATACCGGAAGACTGCTTATCGGGTGCCAATGGCAGTGTTGGTAGGTTTTACCATATCCCTGAAAACTTATGTGCTTTATCCAGTCTAGTCCTTTTATGTGCAAAACACTAGTGAGTTCTTGAGAAACAAATTTCACATATTCTATCCCCATCCTCCTCCCCTATCTTCCTCTTTCTCTCTAGAAATGGTAGATTGGAAACTAATCCGCTATCATTTGAGTGTTTTTAATTCTAATTAGTGCCTATAAGTATGGAGAAAGAGAGTTAATATTGATGGAATATATATTAATCACTTTATAGGTTGATATTGCTTAGGAACCTTCTATGAGAAGCAGCAATTTGAACAAATTTCATGTTGTATAAGAACATGTATCTCCATTGTAAAGATGTACTTCATGCTTACATAAATAGTTGATAACTTTGTTTCATGTCCTATCAGGCTTCACGAAAACACTATTGCACAAACAGACATGTACGTGGCAAAGAGAATATTGATGAAGAATGGTACACTTTCAACATAAACAAACTCTTTTGTTTTTTTAACCTCTCAAAAAGATATTCCCTTTGCTTTCTCCTGCTAACCATGTGCCTATGTTACTGCAAATTCTCAGCAAACTGCTTTTGGGGGACCGGGAGGTAGGATGCCCTGAATTCAAGTAAGTTATCTCTCTATCTTTATTTGCTCACTTAATCTTAGTGATGTACGATTCAACTGTCAGTGTTGTAAGGATGGCGTTTAATAAATCTACTTCAAACAGAAATGTGCATAAAGTCAAAGGTCATCCGTCACTTCAAAAAGGAGGCTGTCATGAGGTTCATGATATTGAAGATCTTGTGAAAGTTGGACAAGTTGTTAGAGGTTTATATTGTTTCTTCATACTACATGCGAAATACTACAGTTTGGTTATTAACAGTTTTTGACAATTTTGCATTTTTCAGGTTGTTCATATTATGCAGCACGCTCCATGGCAGATGATGCACAATTGGTGTTTTGCCCATATAGCTACATCATTAATCCTGTTATTCGGGGTGCCATGGAAGTTGATATTAAAGGAGCCATTATAATTCTTGACGAAGCCCAGTATGTTTCATGATTTATTTATTTATGTATTTACCTAAGAAATTCTGTTAAGTTCTTTATATCGTGCTGCAGAAATAAATAATTTTAAAGTCTTTCTGATCTCTGGGGTTGAAAACTCATGTACATTGATTTGGTGTTTCAGCAATATAGAAGACATTTCCCGTGATGCTGGTAGTGTAGATATTGAGGAAGATGTTTTACTTAGTAGGTTCAGCTCACGTATTCCTTTTCAACTTTGTAGTTTTATTATTTTGTTGCTTATAGTGGTTATACCTTGTAAAAGAATTGCAGATGGAACTAGGACAACTATGCTGTGTTAATGCCATGATTTACCAACCGTTGAGTGAAATGACACAGGTAATTTTAGGTCATCCTATTTGACCATCATCATCTTTGAAGTTTAATCATCAGATCTTGCAAAGTAACCAGATTGATGAATGTGAAAGGACCTCATAGGTTGGATTGAGCGCAGGAAAACAACATTAGCTAAGCGGGAATTTCAGCACTACTTCTCTTGGTGGGTTGTTTTAATTATTTTATTTTTCCTTGTTATGAGTTATGCTTAGTAAAATCTTTCTTTACTTTTCTTGGAGGTATTGGTTTTCTTGTGTTTGAGTGCCATGTAGAAGTTTGTTTTCCTGTGTTAACATTCTAATGTTGGGAATAGTTGTTCTTGTAAATAGGATTTTGTGATGGACCTTATTCCTTTCACAAAGTTTCTTTTAAATGGATTATTGAATGCACTATTCTCCTCAAATAACTCAACTTAGCGTTAGAATTATATAAATAATTTTTTTAATCGTTATTATTGTGTGTTGAAGTTGGACTGGTGATCAAGCTTTAAGAGAACTCCAAGAAGCTAACATCTCGCAGCAGTGCTTCCCAATATTGCTAGATTGTGCCACAAAGGTACGATGTTAACAAAATGTTGGGGTATGATTCTGATCAATCTGTACAATTTAGAAGCTTACCTTTCTTTTGGTCAAAGGCAATCAAAGAGTCTACGGATACAGAATCAGAGGCACCTCATTTGAGTGGCATGTCAGTGATAACACTAGAAGGTACAAGCACCTTGTTGTTATGACTTGATAGCATAGCTTTTCAATCACCCATTGAACATTTAATGTTGTAATTGACCACCTTTGAATGCCACAGGTTTATTCTCCTCGCTGACTTATTTCTTCTCGAGAAATAGTTGTCATGTATCTGATTATCAGCTTGCATTACAAAGATATATTAAAAGAGATGCAAGTAAGTGGTTAGGATTTGATGATTTGCTTGAATATTTCAAAGGTCATGTTGATGTTTTCAGCAAATGAAAATCAACAGATTCAACCCATGGTTTCATTGTTACAATTATATAGATAGGTCTGACCAAATTTCGTAGTAAATATATAATTTAAGAGCAGGAGTGATTGAAAAGCAATCCAAGAACTTATAGTTGATGGAAGAGCCTAACAGTCTTATGCACTTGTCATGGTCAACCTGAAATCCAACCCATTTGAGATTGCTTAACAAGATGATCAGAAAAAGCATGTATCATGAGACTGTTTTGCTAAGAAACTATATCATGTCTACTTATTAGAAGTGAAATCTTATAAGAGTAGTTGAAGGTTCAAATTGATGTCTATAGTAAGCCATGTTAACATTTGCAGAGTTCACATTTTTTATTCATGCTTTACATCTGAATTTTATTAGGTGGACACCATAATGTTGATCTGTGGTTATTTGTTACTTTTCATCATGGTGTTGTCATTGCCATCAAGAGTTTAACTTTTGTAATGGCTTATGTTGCTGGTCCATATTAATATCTTTTTTTTTAGTGAAAAATTATTGCCAGCTCTATCAGTGATATTAATGTTCCATGCAGAAAATTCTGTTGGCAGCTGGACACATACTTTTAGTTTATGGTGCTTGAATCCAGCTGTTGTTTTCAAGGATGTTGCTGAGCTTTCATTATCCGTCATTTTAACATCAGGGTAAGCATATGGCATTGTTATATCTTGATTGCTAACCTCGTACTGAACCACTTGATTACTATGTCACAAGGCAGGATATACATGTCATGAAACATGTATCTACTTTCTTTAATGCATGAGTATGCACTGGTCAGACCAACTTAAGTGAGGCCATTAATCACCTCATTCAAATCAGTATACGCATATTCTCCAAAACTGGCTTAGTAATGATCTGCTTGCGTCGTCTTGAATGTTAGACTACAGACTATATGCTGAGTCACTCCAACAACATTGTACACTTCCTTTGTACAAGCTAATATTTGCATATCTGGTCAATCCCATGCCATTATAATTGAGTGAAAACTAATAATATATGCATTTGCTGTTGTTGTTGTTCATAACCTAAGTCTTTGCTTTAGATGCATAACCGAAGTTAGTGTTTTTCCTTACAGAACTACTTTTCTCTCTCTCTAATATAGGACTTTATCGCCCATGAATTCCTTCTCATCTGAACTTGGAGTTCAGTTTGGAACTTGTCTGGAGGCTCCGCATGTAATTGATGTCGATTCACAGGTATAAATGTCATTCCTTGCTTCTATCTGCTAATTGCATTTGGTTCGCTCTACTACTATTGCAGATATGAGCCATCAATTTTTTACTACAGGTGCGAACTGTTGTAATTTCCGCTGGTCCAGATAATTATCCATTGAATGCAAGTTACAAAACAGCAGATGGATATGCCTTCCAGGTACCTTGTGCATTGTTGCATTGATATTGATTGCCTGAGAATGGTTTCCTCTTTCATAGTTATTCAAGTGTTATTGGTTGTGTTTTGGTTTGAAGGATGCCCTTGGCAAGTCTTTAGAGGAAATCTGCAATGTTGTTCCGGGTGGCTCTCTTGTGTTCTTTCCAAGTTATAAGCTGATGGAGAAATTGTGCAATCGCTGGCGTGAAACAGGCCAATGGTCTCGACTTAACACAAAGAAACCTCTTTTTTTGGGTGAGGACATGTTTGGTACCTTCTGTAAGCCTTTTATAGATTAGCATATTCTGAAAACTTCCTTCATTTCTAAATGCATAAATTCTTCTTATCTTGTGCCAGTATGCAATTTATGCATAGATTTTAGAGTTAACCTGTTTTACAACGCATTTATTATATTGGTTGTCCTGCCAGAATTATATGGGCAATTACTAGTTGGATTGGTTATTGTTATTGTTATGGTTGTTTGTGCAGAGCCAAAAGGGGGAAGCCAAGAAGATTTTGAGCTCATCTTAAAGGATTATTATAACTCAGTTTTACTAGGCAAGAAACCTGCTGTTGGTAGAAAGAAAAAAGTTAAGAAAGAAGGCATCAATGATGTAAATGCAAATGAGTCTCATGAAAATACTAAAAAATACGGAGCTGGTTTTCTTGCAGTTTGCCGAGGAAAGGTGAAATTTATGTTTCATATCATAAGATAGTTATCCTTTGCTTCTTAGTATTTGGTTAAAAGATACTGCTTTTTTTTTAATTCAATTTGCGCAATATATTTACTTAATTGCTATATTTTCTTGTAGGTTTCAGAAGGAATTGACTTCAGTGACGATAATGCTCGAGTGGTTGTATCCTTTTCTTCTTTGAATCTTAAGTGCACAGTCTTCCGCCTTTTTATTTATATAATATAGGATCATGATCATTTGTCGCTTTGGCTCAAAAAACATCTCTACTTTGAAGAAGTGAAACAAATTTTCGTCTCCAAATAATATCTTAAACTCAACATTAATGTAGCCAATATTATCGATGATTGGTTTCCAACTCCTAGTGCTAAGTGCTTCTATGTATAACAGCTATTATTAGGAGTCTCAAGAAGCATTAATTTCAGTTGTTGTGCATGCTTGCCAGTATTACCATTGATGGTTGTTGTCTGTGGTTTGCAAATCCATAACTGTCTCAGATAGTTGTTGGCATACCATTTCCAAACATGTAAGAATACTTACCTGTTCTGAAATACCTGTTGCATGAAAATTAACTAATTATTCTGAGTCTGATTTATGTGAATTTCTTACCAGAAATGATATTCAAGTTTCACTGAAAAAGAAATATAATGATACATATAAATCATCAAAAGATCTTCTAAGTGGTAACGAGTGGTACTGCCACCAAGCCTTTCGAGCTCTAAATCAAGCCATAGGTAAGGAGTGCAACATATTCAGCCACCATATTTTGGTTGGTGTTTTTACTGTGATCAATATATATTGTTTTCTGTCATTTGGCATTGTTTAATGATTCTATATTCTGTTTGTACTAAAGTATGATTTTAACTGCCTGTTTACTCTTTATAGGACGCTGCATACGACATAGGTTTGATTATGGAGCCATCATCTTATTAGGTAACTGTTCTGAATTATCTGTTCATGTTTTGTCTAACTCAAATCAAGTTGTTCCCTTAAATATGCATTAATCTTGTCATTTATTGTATTTGTAAATCGGGGATTAAATTCTTTCTTTTATACAAGTGCTCAGATATTTTGGCCAATGAGTTTACATTGCCAACTTTTTTGGCAAGCAGATGAGCGCTTTCGAGAGGAAAGGAATAGAGCATACATTTCCAAGTGGTTGAGGAGATCCATTAGACAGTATGACAGCTTTCACACGTCACTAGGAGAATTAAAATCCTTTTTCAGAGATGTCAAGGTCCCATTTACCATTTCTATCACTAAACTATTCTTTTTTCCTTTGCATGATTCAATGGATGTTCTAATTATTGGTTTTCTGGCCCAAACTTGCTCCAGGATCGGGTTGGCAAGAATATGGTGAATATCTTAGAGAGAACTGACAACAGTGTGGAAAATGTTGATTCTGTGGAACAAAGGAAAGAGTTTGCCGAAAAGAAAACTCGGAAACTTAACAAGTCCGATCATTCAGGAGAAAAAATACAATCTCTAATCAAGTATGGTGTGGCTTTTTCCCAACAGGAGTCTCAAGGTCATTTTGAAGTTCAGACATCAGTACAGACTTATCAAAATATCAACAGCTGCATACAATATATTGACCTGGAAAGTGAAGACCGGGTTGATGATAAAATCAATCATTCTATTGATTCAAGCAAAGGGTTGACAAGGAAGAAAAATAAGAAACTGAACAGTGGTGAAAATTCTGGACAGACAGTGCATTCTGTGTTGAAGTACAATGACCCTTTTCCCAACCTGAAATTGCTCGATGAAGATGCAGTTCAGGGATCTGTCCAAGTAGATAAGGACATTAATAACTGCAAAGATTATGTCAATCCAGAATGTAGTTTACAAAAATATTCATGGTAAGTGTGAAATCCTTGTTGAATATTTCTAGAAGGATCGATGTTAACATCATTGAATTAACCGTCTTATGGTACAGTCATTAGCCAGCTTCTTTATTTTACCATTCAAGCTTTATTAGTAATAAAGCTACAATCTTTTGAAAAGAAGCCTTTTTTTTTTTCTCAGGTGCTGTGAGGCTTCGTCCACGCCATTCTCCAGTGAAGAACCAGAATTATCCATTGTCAAGGAAACCCCTGGTATGGATGACAATATTACCATTACCATGGCTAGTCCGGGATCTTTATCTAAGGATGGAAACTCTAGTTCTACCATATTTCAGGCATCTATGCAGCCTCCTGATCAATTGTCATTCTATTCAAAGACAGTGAATCTGAGCACAGTTCCTGCCAAAACCCAGGCTGAGATGGCAGTCACTCCTGAAAAAGAAGTCAGTGAAAACACCTCCAATTTACTACCCGAAAGAGATTCGTCTTTGAGTGTTAATTCACATACCCAAAAAAGGAGGAAGACAATGTTTTCACCTTCAGTTGACCTCAAGTTAATGGCAAGCAGGGAAGCAAATCGTAGAATTGAGTTTGGTTTGGAAACAAATTATGCCGAAAATAAATCCAAAAAGTCACATATCCCCCTGTCAGTTGCAATAAATAAAAGTCCTAGTTCACATTTGTCCTCTAGTCCAGTTTTGGACAAGAGACTACAACTTTCTTGTTCACTCTGCAAAAGCCCTTTAGGTCGACCTGAGAATCATCTATATGTTAAGTGTTCGTTAATTTCGTCAACTAAAGCTCACTTACTATCTCTTCTGAAAGAGAGACCAGAACCTGGTGCAAACGTATCAAGCATACCTGTTATCATGACTGACATATCATTAGTTGATCCACAACTCCACAACAGAACTCTTCAAGGTGCTCCAGGACAGGGTATATGGTGTGAAGAAGATGGTTGTGTATATAATACCATATTTTGTCCATTCTGCAGTATCCCCAATAATTGTCTTGGCGTCCAGATAGTGGCAAGTGATGCATCAAATTTTCAGCTACTTAACAAGGTAGGTTCAAATCTTTGATTTTGGACATGCAATCGTGATTCAAATCTGTATCTCTACAAATGGCTATATCTGGAACTTTTTCTTCTGATTACTTCTAACTTTTTCTACTTGTATCTCTACAAGTAGATATTGTTTTACTTGGATCATTTGGAAATTAGAAATCCTGAAGCAGAAAAAGACAAGTCAGAGGACAAGGTAAGTTTGTTATGTGGTTTTTTCAATTTTCTCTTCCTAGCATAGTAATTTGTCAGTTTGTCATGATGCTAAATAGCCTGTAGGAATTGTAGTGATAATGCTGAGAACAAGGAAATATTTATGAGTTCTGATAATGATTTTAACTTCAAATAGAAAAATGGCCAATCCTTCTGCATAAACTATCCCATTGGATTAAATAGAGTTGTTTTTCAGTACTCAAAAGTGGAAGATGGATGAAATTGCCCTTTCCCTGTTGTAACAATTTCAGTATGATTTCAGGATTCATTGACAATTAACAGTTCACCCATGGATAAAGTCGCTGCTTTCAATTGCATAGAAAAATTTTCATACTCTCCACAACAGGAATACCCAGGAGGGTGGAGGACCACAAAATCGAAGGTTAAAAATTTATAAATACTTTTGCTTCTTTTAATTAAAACGCATTTCCCCGTCATAAATCTGAAATTCAGTTTCCATAATTATGCAGCTGAGACTACCAAAGAGAGGCTGATGTCAATCCCAAACATGACGACCTTGTATGAATTTATGTTTTGCACATATAAACAAATTGAAGTAATATTTTGCTTTTCTGCTCCTATCGTTGATCGTCAAGCTCAGCTGCAGCAGCTTTTGCGATATTCCCAAGTCTAACGAAAGTTCAGCTTGCAGTTCACAGGAAAGATAAGCAGTTTTTTTTAAACAAATTTGGTATACCGGATATATTCCACATGGTTTATAAGATGTAAAGTGCTTCTTGTAACATGCAAGTGAAAAGAAAGTTAATTTATGCGTTCTCATATCTTACTTTTCTAGCAATCACAGAAACAAACAGGTTTGAATTCTTCTGCTACTTCATGGCTGTGTTTTAGCAATCGTTTCTTAGTAATGAGTCGGTTTACTTTTTAACATGCATCATTACTTCACTATCAAGAAAAATAAATAATGAATTAAACACAAGAATAAAACAAAACATTGAACAAACTTTATATAGGTGTCAGTTTAATGTTCCTTCCAATCAACTTCAAAACATAAATAAAGCTAAGAAACCAACCCAGCTCATCAGAATTAGAGTGCAGATATTTTACATGATAGTACAATCGGGATTAGGTAAAAGTTTTGAGTTACCAGGCAGGTGATATGATGCCTCAGAAAAACCTTCACCTTTTACTAAAGCTGCTGTCGAGGTGCCCGTACCGCACAAGTTGACCAGAACCATCATCCTAGCATGTCATGATATCGTTCCACCTGCCACTGAAAACTAAAGCTCCCTGGAATATCCATTTTAGCAATCATCTGGTCAATTCCTGTAGAAAGAACAGCACAAATAAGAACAATGGATAGTTCAAAAATCTTATATTCATTCAATCAGAAAATTTTGTTACCTGTATCAGCAGGACTTTGAAGGTTCAAATTCTCAAATGACTGGATGCTTTCGGGGTTTTTCATCCTTGACTCAAAAGGTGTCTCTGTTTCTGATTCTCCATTGTTTGGAAGTGAACTCGATTGCTTTCTCTTCAAACGAGCTCTCCGATTCTGGAACCAATTATACACATTTGTTTCAGAAATTGGACCGTGTTGTGTCAATTCAGCGGCTATTTCTTGGATCTTCTGCTTGCCCGGAGTCCCCTTGCATTCTTCATACACACATTCAAGGATTTGAAGCTGGGCTGATGTGGGGGTCCAGCGTTGCCTTGCAGTGATCTTCTGGCCCCCAGATGCCACAAAAGGATCATAGTACGGATTCCCCATTCTCATTCCTACTCAGAAAAGTTTTCACAGTTAACAGGAAGCATTACAAGTACTTGAAAAACAAATTAACATGCAATGCATTTTCTCCCTGTTAAGACTACTAAAATTTGTTGTGAAAAATCAATCATGAAAGAAAAGTAGCAAGAATTTACCATGGACTACAAAAAAGTGAAATTTTTAGTATGCTGAAGTGAGAGCAATCGAAACAATTCTCTAAAATCATATTAAGAGACTCTTGAAAATTTCCAAGTTCTCTAATTCTAATAAACACATAATATGGTAAGATCTTAACTTGTCCTGTCCAATATAATAAAATTCTATTTGTGTGCAGCAGAAATTTTAAGTCTTAATTTAGGAATCAATCAAAACATAATTTTTGCAGTAAATTGAACTTCTAGTCACTATAACCATAATTTTCTATGCACAATTTGCTTTACTATCGTCTGCATATATATCAATATTTTTCCGTTTTCCCAAACACAGAGTTCCAGATTTTAACCAATAAAACAAAAACCCAACTAGAGAAATTAAAGAAAGAAAGAAAGAGACCAGTAATTTCATGTTGAGCAGAGAAAATCTTGTGCATTTGAACAAGCTGTTCGCAGATGCTAGCATAAACAGAGATCTGTTTCCTCAGCAGCTCCAGCTGCTCATCAGTCATCACTTTCACGCACAATCCTCCACTTCCACTTTGATTCTCCACTCTCATTTCTCCTCCCTGTAATTGCTGTTGAAAATTCTGCCACTCCATGTTGTACGTTTTCTGCAACTTAATTTTTCTTAACCAACAGCAACAGCGGTTTCATTCATTTGCTTCAATTTATAGAAAGAAGAAAATAAAAGTCACGGAAGAAGAGTATAGCCATTAGCCAGGAATGGGTAGACTTGAGAAGTAAGCACCCAAAAAGGTAAGGTGGGAGTAAGACCGCCGTAGTTAACTGCTGATTTTAATGCAAATTACGATGTTGACTGCGCCAATTTAACACTATAATTGGCGGGGTTCATGTTACGCTGCATGCAGCTCTACCCCATGTCTATATATTTCTTCAACTATTTAATTTGCTTTCAATATTTCAACGATGTTTTTCAAACGCAACTCGTAAATAAATGAATAATTTTGAAAATTACTAGAAACGAGATCATGTTACAGGATTGCTGCATACAGACACAGATACAGTTGTATTAAAAATTAACGATCAAAGTAGATGCACCTTAACCCTACCTAGTTTAGCGGGTCTCACGGATAAACTGTGTGGAAATGAAGGGTGGGGGTTTTGTAATCATAGCATTAGCCATTAGCTGTCTGCTGCTATTTGTAATTTGGTAAACTGCTGGGTCGGGGGGTGACTTTGGGGTATTGCATTATGTATTTAATTGTAGGTAGTAAGTACTGTTATGCATAAAAAAACAGAGCAAAAGCAAAAATAAAAAAAATAAAAATAAAAATAAAAATTTGTTAATTTGCTTTTTGTGTTTTGGTCTGCCGGCCATGTTCATTTTTGCAAAGCTAATGGTAATTGTCATCATAATCCATTAATAACAATACATCGTCCCAACATTCCATTTCCTGTTAATTAATGCATGCATGTGGATGTGGACGTCGGCCATAACTTCATTTAGCTCGCTCCCTATTTCATTACCTTATAATCTTCACTGCCATTCCTATTCTCTCTTTATTATTATTATTATTATTATTATTATTATTATTATCACCAGTTATATATCTAAATAAATATCTATGGTTAAGATGTTAAGATATTTTTAAAATTATTATGATTTATTAGTTTGACGGGTCAAATTTTAAAAATTAAAATATTTTTTATTTTTACGATTTTAAAATTATACATATTATAAAATAGAATCACTGAAAGTCACATAAAAACACAACAATGAATAATTTCCATTCAATATTAATATTTTAGAATTAAATATATGTGCAACAATAAATACAAAATATAACATAACAATTTTATCACAATTTAATTGTTATGAGTAGATATATTATTATTTATTTTTTAAAAATAGAAAAATTAAGGATCCATGTGTTAGTATATCATTTTAATTTATTCGTAAGGGTAGCATCTCAAAATTTGCAATTAGAGATGAAAATATCCATAACAGCTTTTATGCGTTTGGAATAAATCATATATTATAAAATTAAATTTGCGGGAAACACAAAATGGTACAAACCCAAGCAAAACCCATGTTGTTAATGCTTTGCTGAAGATGGAATTTTGAACACGCGGGTACATGTTTGGAGTATTGATTCAATATATATATATATATATATATTTATATTATGAGGACATCATCATGATGATCAGGGCGGACGGGTGAAGTTGGGCTAGGGTTTTACATGCTCTGTACGAATCAATCAATCAATCAATCATGTGATGTGAAACTCTACGCAAATCCGTCGGTCGAAATAAAAAAGGCGTCTAGGCTTTTTCAGTTTTACCCTTTACGTGATAAACAATTAACATGAAACGGTGGACCCACTAATACTTTCTAATTTTCTTTTGGAAAACAGCTAATTAATTACTGTTAATCCTATGCTTTTTCATGTACTCTAATTAAAATGGGAAAACAGTTTGGTGTACCTAACGAGAACATCTTGTTTGCACCGCACGTCAAGTCTCTAAAGTAGCTAAAGAACTCGGTACAATACAACTGATTGTATGGTACAATTACTAAATTTATAAAAAAATTTAAATATGATGCATAACCTAAAGAATATATAATACACAATTTAATAATAATAACAACAACAACAATGTGTTAGAGAAGTTATACAAAATGCAGTACAGTCCAAATTAAAAGGGAAAAAAAAAAAATGCAGCTCCGACTAGTATAAAATTAAGAGAAAATGAGAATTAAAGAAAATTATGATAGACATAAAATCTTCATTTTACTGAAATATTAGTATGATTGATAAAGTTGTAAATTTACAAATATAAAGTAAAACTATGCTGAGGTGGCATTTCTCAAATATCAATTTAATTTATCACCCACAACGTCTATATTTGCACGTGCAATCCAATTATAATCGCCAACGTTTAAATATATAGATTATAGAGAGAGAGAGAGAGAGAGAGAGAGTAGTTTGCCTGTCATATGACTGGCTTCCATCAAAGTAAAATTTTATGATTTACCCATGGAATCGTCCAAAGCAGTTCGCTAACCACGCCACCATACAATAACAAAAGCATTTCTGCCTTAAATGTATGTAGCTAGCTATCTCACGATCAGAAGAGAATGGATGTTCTTATACACTGCAGTTCAACCCCTTCTGATGTTGATTGATAATAATAACGATCTATTGGTTCCGTTCCACGCTTGGTACGCAAACTCACCATCCCTCGGTGTGAACAACCCCGATTGTTTAGATGACGGTTTTACCATCAAAATCTATAGCACCAAAAATACACGCGCTAATGTACGCTGTTGACCACCCGAGCTCAACCACAAATCAAATAACAGCAAAGCAAGCAAGCAAGCAAGCAAGCAAGCAAGCAAACCAATCAATTCCATGCCCCTGCCCATACACAAACCACTGAATCAAAAGAAATTACAAATAAGCTTGCGCTTAGGATCATCGAGGACAAAGACAAAGGGCAACGATTTCTACAGAAGATGAAACACTTTAAACTAGATTCATTGAGCTTTTAAAACACAAGTACATATAATCTCCCATCTACAGCTATTAATTCTTGGAAAGGCAGAGAAAATTGAAAAAGAGGGAGAAGCAACATGTTTCTCTTACATGACAAAAGCATCTAAAAAATTAACATTGGAAGCACAAAGCATTCATTAACATATGTTTGTTCGTTCAGACATTTGTCACAGCCTAAATGACTATGCTATCTTCCTCCCCAATTCCTTACTACTCGTCATCATCCTCCTGCACCGAAACCAATAGCAAAACAACAAACAAATTTTAAAAAATCATTCTAATAAAAACAACGCAATCAGTTAAAGCAACAAAAAGAAACCCCATCAAACAGACCTCGCCGCTGCCCTCCTCGTCATCCTCCTCATCATTCACCTCGGACATTGACTTCTCAGACTCCTCTTCATCCTCTGCCTTAGGTCCCTCGGCCTAGGTTTAGGAACAATCAAAATTAGATAACAGATGAAACTAAACGAAATTACATCACAAAACACAAAGCTTAAAAACTGATCTATGGTCGTACCTGTCTTTTGTTATAATTTTTCATGTCCTTCTCATACTCAGCCTTGCGTTTCTCTGCCTTAGCAACATATGGAGCTTTTTCCTGAAATAATTCATCCCATTAAAAATCACAAAAGCAATAACCAGCTGCATAGTTAAAGACCTTCGCGTTGCAAATAACTTACAGCTTCAGACATCGACTTCCATTTCTCACCACCAGCTTTACCAACCTAAGAACAACCGAATTGAATCAAACAATGGAATTAAACAAAGTAGTTGTCAAAAGAACAACAAACTCCAATCATCTAAGCTTACAGCAGCTACTGATTTGTTCTTTGGGTGTTCCTTCTTGTACTGCTCACGAAATTCTTCCCTGTTTCCACAAATCAGCAAAAACATAGGATTACAAACCAACAGCAGCTAATCTACCTCACGACACGCGTTAGATTGTTTCACGACAAATTTACAGAAAAAAAACACTTACGAGTTATATTAATCACGCGCTAAGTTTCTTGTTCTAAGCCAAAATTCACCGATAATTTGTGCAGGAAAAAAAATAAAACAAATAAAACGGACGAGATTCAATTACATGAAAACGAAGAAAGCACTAGCCGGCCTCTTAGGCTTGTTCGGATCCTTGGCTGCCTTCCCCGATTTCTTCGGGGCTTTTGCAGACTTCTTGTTCACCGAAAGCCTGCCAACAATAAAGAAAAATACAAAATAAATATCATGTAGGAGATCTGAGATCTAACAAAATTTTGCGAAAAGACATGTGCACAAAACTTACTTGGTGTTTCTAGCATCTGACTTCGATTTACCTCCCTTCATGGCGAATCCTGCAGATTGAAGAACGGATCAGGCACAAATATAACATAAATCGAGCAAAAAACACGAGAATTGGTCGAAATTCGTCAGGATTGAGCAGAGATTACCTGCTTTCGGAGTTAGTTAGGGTTAGGGTTTCAAATGCGAGAGAAAAAAGAGGAGAAAGAGAGAGAGAGAGAGAGAACGGAGCTCGTACGTTTAATTTTGTGAGTCAGGCGGAGATATTAAGTTGGGGGAGTGGAAATTGAAATTCAATTGCGCACGAAATGAAATTTGGGATTTTAGGGGTTTAGGCGGGATTTCGAAATTTTATGCCACGTCATCGATCCTTGTGATTTTTTCTCATTGGCTGCGTAAGTCTTAAGCTTGAGCGTTGATTTCCCCTTTGTGTTTTCTTTGTGCTTCTTTTCTCTCTGGGTGTTTGTGCTTCTAACGGTGATCTTTGCACTTGCGCGAGATGCGTTGGAGACGGTCAACTCAAAGCCCAATTCGGGCCGCCTTATTGGGCCCTTGGTGGATTCCAATACGGAGCTCAATACTATTTCTTGCAAGAAACAAATATGTTTCTTCAAATAAAATCGGCGTAAATCAAACGTGTGATCCATCTTAATCCCATAATATCAACGGTCTAAATCATCAATTTAAAAAAAAAAAGAGGTCATATACGGACTATTTTGTTGTTTTTGTAATTTTCAGTTATCGACAAAGACTCCGTAGTATATATTTTAATGCAGTGATGCCAAATTCAATTTATTATTCTTTTTATTGAATCTGATATAACAGTTCTTCTATAGTGTTATATTATATACTAAGTGGTTATCAATTTTGTTATGTATCGTTTTACTTTGTGATATATGCACATGTGTGTGTATAAAATTTTTTAATAGTATTATATCACCTAGTATACTATTAAGGGTCCATTTGGTATAATTTTTTAAATAAAGTAGAGTTTTTATTTGTAAAACTTTTATTAATGGAGTTTTTAATAAAAATTATTAATTGTTTGATTATCATAAATAACTTTTGAGAAAAATTTGAGTAATTATTTAATAGATAAAATTTTAATGTTTTATTTTAAAGAGATAACGTAAAATTTTTAAAATAAAATAGGAATATTTTAAACAATTTTATTTTTTAAAAAAGTTAAAAAAATTTTACTATCAAAAACTCAAATTTTAAATTTCTTTCAATAAAAAAAAATAATTTTTTTAATTTTTAAAAAATTTTTTTATTATCTATTAAATAATATAAAAAAAAAATTTTAACTAATAAAAGGGCCAAACCAAACTGCCTCTAAATTCAAGTCTTCTAACTTTTGAACGTCTCTCGCCATAAGGCCCAATAGGCCAATATCGTGTCTATGTCTAGACAGACCCAACGAGCCCGGTTTCGAGTGCGTCAGTTGGGTAGCCCGGTTTGACCTGACCCTTGAATCTCACCCCCACCGAGTAGCCATAAAACCGAACCAAACGATTTTGGGATTCCTCCGTCGCATTGGTTGCTCGAAGAAACCACATAGCATCCTCTGTTAAGGTATGCCGATTGTTCCCTCATTTCTAGTTTGTTTTTCATTTGAATTCCGCGAATCCTATATCTTTCTCTGGTTTCCCAGGGCTATAAGCTCTATTAGGGTTTCACAATGCTGATACTGTTTTTATATACTGTGAGAAGTAAAAATGATAATACGTTGTGGATTTTTGTTGTTGTTGCCGTTGTTATTTTTTGTTAATTAACTGCCTACATGTGGTTGATATTGTGCCTGAAATCTCATCGCAGCTTTTTTGATATGCCATAACGCAATGATACTCCACTCTGCTATAGGTTAATCCAATTATGATGCACGTTGTCATTTTCTTGGCTTGCAGTAAAGAATACATATATATTTTTTTAATATTTTCATATGCTCATATATATGAATTATTAGTTCTAATAATGGACGTTATTGATTATGCTCAAATAGAGCAAATATTTTGAATTCTTGGTGTAGTATATTGATTTTATTTTTTTATGTGCTGGTGCAAAGTTAGTGCACATGATGTTTTACACTTGATCTCTGAACTTCAGGTAAGTTCACTTGTTGACAAGCATACGTGCTGATGTTCTTTCTTTGCACCTTTTTTTTATGCATATTTTCTTGTATTTTATTTTCTTTTCGCATTTCTTTCTGTGGGTTATCACATAGTACTTTGGAGAAACAGAATGGAATAATATTTCTGGCTGGATCAATAAGGAAAGAAAAGCTGGGAGAATTTTTCTTTACAATGCCTTTTTCAACCATTCTGAAAATGGAGAGTTGGTGTAAGGTGGTAATAGTGATTGAAAGAAAGAGTCCTTCAAGTCCCCTTCAGTTAACATGCTTTAAAATGCTATTCCTTCTGTGTAACAATATTTCACCTTACACAATCTCCCAGTGCAGTTTATATGGTCGGCAATTTCTTTCTAAACCTAGAAATTTTAGCGAGCCATTTATGTTAATGCAATTTTCCTTGTTTTATTGCAACCAGCAGCTGCCTTATATCACTATCTTTTACAAGTAATATGATTGAGATCAATTCTGTAAACAGCATAACGGTTAAAGGTTTCTCTATAAAGCCTTTTGTAGTTGATTGTTCTAGTGTTTCAACATGTTCGTTTTTCTTTTCAATGTTATTTTCAATCCTGTAATTTTATCAATTTGCACAGATAATGAAAATGGAGAACAAATCAAATTAGAGTATTGATAAGAGGGACATGATAAAATGGACAGAGTGAATGGATGGTGTCCTTATTGATGTGTTCTTGCATCAGCCAAGTACATGGAACAGAGTTGACAAGGATTTTACGATAGTGGCATATGATAATATGGTTAAAGAATTTACATGTCAATCTATAATGCTTGTTGAAAAGGTTTACCCGAAAACCATATGAAAACTGTGAGGCATAATTTTAATGGATGCTATGACCATTTTCAAGGGCATGAATGGTGCATTACAAAGCCTGAAGCATGGAAAGCATTGGCAAAGGTCAGTTAGTTTGTTCTTTTTCCTCCATCTCCTAACTTTAAATATTTACATGCTCTGTGGAGCTGATAGTGAAGATGACTTTTTAATATTATAGGTGAAAAGCAAAACAAAAAAATGGGTTACTACAGCCAGTGCTCACGATGATTAGGCGGTGTTATTCATCGCCAAGGATTGGGATGAGGACGATTGTGTGGATGTTGTGAAGGAAAATCCTCTTGATGGGTTGCCTTAGGTGGAGGCTGCAGTGGTTTGAATATTCAAAATGAACTAGCTCTTAACCCAGAGGAGATGGATGATGCAAATTATTGTTCTAGATTCTAGTCAGCTTGCAAGTCCAGGTGAGTCAAAATCTGGGGCAAATTCTCAAGAACCTTGCCAATCTGCAGCATCACTAAGAGGCAAAAAACTGAAGGCTGAAGAAATTGAGGCATTTAAGAGAGAGCTCGAGAGCATAATGAAAGCAGTTAAAGATGTTACAGCAGCAATGAAGGACATAAACCTTATTGCTGAGGGAGCACAACTATATATTTACTCAAAACAGGAAGTTTTTGCAGATTTGGTCAATATAGTAGTTGATTCTCCTGTTCGTCTTAAGTCTTATACCTTCCTTATTTCAAATGCCATTAAGATGGGGGCATTTTTCTGTTCCCCAGCTGATGTGAGCAAAGAAATTCTCGGAGATGATTTACTGTCCACTCTATGAGATCCCGTTATTGTTGATGGAGCTTGCTGAACATTTTTAGTGTATAATCTTATTTCATCTTGTTGCCTTTTTCTTCCCCTTAACATTTTAAAAGCGGGGAAATGATTTTGCTATTTATTCTAAAAGAAAAAGTTTCTGTATTTATGATTTTCGAATAATTCTAGTATTCGATGACCCAAATTTTGATGTTTTACGGTCACTACCAATTATCCCTGCTCCCTCACATTCGTAGCTTGCAAAAAGAGGTGGTGTTCAAGTCGTTTGCATGATAAAGATAAGAAACGACGAATCATTTGTACTAATATCGTACGACGTGTCGTCCATTATCGATGACAAATCATCCGAATATCAATAAAAAGGACAGCGGATCGTTTTAGGAGTAGCCACTGGATTTTACTAATTTGTAGCTCATTACACCTATTTTCCGAACAAGCGAAGGATTCCGGATTCGTGTTTGTGTCGTCGCGACGTCGTCTCTTGGCTCTATATCTTTTTTCTCTGTCTACAACAAATTGGCTATCGACAGTGACAGAGTAAAAGATAGTCGGTAGACCAAGTTTTCGATGAAAGTCCTGCTAACTTAGTCGGGAGACCAAATGTTCGATGAAAGTCCTGTCAGGCTCTTGAAGACATACCAGTACCGAATGTAATATTCATATTGTGCTATCGACAACAGTCACGTCTCGATTTTCTGCAGCTTTCAATTGAAGAGAATGAATTGTATGTTGTCATCCATCAGTTTGTACCCTGGCGTTCCATCCAACAGAAAATTCCCAAAGCATATCATTACATCTTTGATGGCGCATTCCAATACAAGAATTCGTAGCCGAAAGGTACGCAAGAACCACCGCAATGCGCGACGGACTAAGCTACCTCCCGACTTTGGAGTTAACTTGTTTTTAAAGAAACCAAGCGCTGACTTTGACCCCTTTTACGCAGATTCTGAAGAAGATGTAGAAGGAGAAGAAGGTGAAGAAAAAGAGCAAAATAGTGATATTGTTTGGGAATCTGAAGAGATAGCAGCAATATCATCTCTGTTTCAGGGAAGAATTCCTCAAAAGCCCGGAAAATTATATAGAGAAAGGCCACTTCCGCTTCCGCTTCCTCACAAATTAAGACCATTGGAATTTCCAACTCCTAAGAAAAATGTTAAACTGACCTCTTCGCGGGCATCGATATGTAAGCAAGTGTACAAAAATCCTAATTTCTTAATCAGTTTGGCTAGAGATATCAAAGGGCTTAACAAAAATGAGGATGTTTCAGTAGTTCTCAACAAATGTGCTAGATTCCTGCGGAAGGGGTCACTGTCTTTAACAGTTAGAGAATTGGGTCATATGGGTCTTCCTGAGAGAGCTTTGCAGACTTTCTGTTGGGCTCAGAAGCAGCCTCATCTTTTCCCGGATGATTGGATTTTGGCTTCGACTGTCGAGGTTTTGTCCAGACACCACGAGTTGAAAATGCCATTCGATTTGGAGAAATTCACTGGTTTGGCAAGTCGCGGCGTGTTGGAGGCAATGGTGAAGGGTTTCATTAAAGGGCAGAGCTTGAATCTTGCTTGGAAACTTCTCTCGGTTGCCAAGAATGGTAAAAGAATGCTAGACCCTAGCATTTACGCAAAGTTGATATTGGAGCTTGGTAAGAATCCAGATAAACATATGCTTGTGATGACATTAATGGATGAACTTAGACGAAGAGATGGTTTGAATTTAAGCCAGCAAAACTGCACTGCTATCATGAAAGTT
The DNA here is from genome assembly GCA_022749755.1 of Azadirachta indica. Lineage (NCBI taxonomy): Eukaryota > Viridiplantae > Streptophyta > Magnoliopsida > Sapindales > Meliaceae > Azadirachta > Azadirachta indica. The sequence goes on from CM040449.1 coordinate 2,480,756, forward strand.
GGCGTAAGGCTCAGAAGATTTGATATCGTGGAGAGTTTGTTTCAGTGGTACACACATTCTGGACGTGATCCTAGTGTGGTTATGTACACTACCCTGGTTCATAGCCGTTATTCTGAGAGTAAATACCGGGAGGCATTAGCTGTTGTTTGGGATATGGAGGCTTCTAATTGCCTCCTTGATCTTCCAGCTTACCGAGTCGTAATAAAGCTTTTTGTTGCTTTGAATGATCTCTCAAGGGCTGTAAGATACTTTTCAAAACTTAAAGAAGCAGGTTTCTGTCCAACATATGATATATACCGCAACATAATTAGAATTTTCATGGTTTCTGGAAGGTTGGCAAAGTGCAAGGAGGTTCGCAGGGAAGCAGAGATGGCAGGATTTAAGTTGGATAAACAAACGGTTGAAGAGTTGTTGCACGTTGAAAAGGAAACAAGGATGGATATTTGAAATTTCTTTGTTTTTCTAATGTGATGATTTATCTATATTAAATATGAAACCGACTTTTCCTTGTATTCATATCTTTACATAGTTTAAAGTCTAGTCTTTCCTAGCTGTAAACATAGGTTCTCTTCGGTATATGTTTCTAGGCATCATTTCAATTTTATTAGATCCTTCCCAAGGAAAAATCATTGCGCATCATTTGGAATATTTAGTTTTCTTGTTTTGATTGTTTTGAAACATTTCTGTGGTTTCTATTGCAAATACATATAATTTACTTTCTGCGTGTTCTGTGCATTTGAGAATTTACTGATAATGGCTTCCTTTGTTTCCCTTTTTTCCTTTCTGAATTTGAAAAAGGCTGTGTGGTCTTCCTAATAAACTCTGCATCAACTCTTACGAGAACATAAAAAGGCATAATTCGTTGCCTTCTAGGTCCATTATATTTCTGAGTTGCCAGAATACAATAATTGAGGAGGAATTCATGCATACATCCAAGCAAATGGATGAACGACCTCTTTTTCAGGTTCAAATATTTCATAATCTTAATCTATTTCTTCTTTTGTATATAATATTTCTCAGTTTTCTCCTTCCACACATCCTCTTCTAGATACTTCTCGTAAAAGCTTACTTTCCCACCTTCTTCTACCGTCAATGCAGCAGTGCTCCTCGTGCCATAACGCCCCTGTACATCAGATAGTAGTCAGCTAAACAGATTAAACGCCAAAACCTTGTTGGAATCAAGTAAAAAGACACTGTTATAATGTTTACCAGTGGGGTGTCTACTTCAACGAATATAGAGCTTAGATTGAATTCCCAGTCAAGAGAACAAATTCCAGGCAATCTGCTTTTATCTGCTTTGACTGAATCCCTCATTAGCTTTTCAACCATTTCTGTCACTGTTATTTCACCCTTGCCGTGCTCTCCAAGCAGTTCCTTGAAGTTCAGTCCAAGGCGCTGCGCCTGCATATAATCAGGATCCTTAGTAACTTTCAATTATAATCTGAAACGTTGTAATAAAGCAAGAAATTGGACTGACAAATTCTTACCTTATGCCAGGGGGAATCAAGCTTTGCATTTGAGAGCACATGAATTCCTGGACTAACTTCTTGAATGGTAACAGGTTCTCCTTTTGGTCGATTGGAGACATAAACCATTTTTTTGGAAGATAAATCAGCCAGAATCAAGTTAAATCCATTGTACTGATGCGCCTCTGTCACCAGGTCCTGTGCAAATTCCATCGGACTCTTCTTACTCTGCAGCAATATTTTCAAATATGAGGAGCAAAAGATCAAATTGAAGATATAGAGAAAATATTGTAGGACCGAAGAAGAAGAAAAGACCTCCAGGAAAAGCACAGGCAGGTCTCCTCGACTCTTTGCTTCAGGTAGAGTATGAAGCTCCAAAACATTGGTAAGAAAAGCAACTCTCCCTGTTCTTGAACAAGCTAACCATGTTCCTCCGGCAAGTTCATCCCGACCTCCCAATATTTCACTTCCATCCCACCATGCCACCGGTTTTGAGGGCCTTAAACCACCCAAAAATCATATAAAAAAAAACACAAAAACCCATTAGATATATTAACAAATAAATGAAAGTAAAACATCGAGAAAACAAACAGACTACCTTTGATGATATTCGTCTCTGTTTTGCAAGAGAAGTAGAGGGTATAGTGGGTGAGCTTGCCAAACAAACGCAGCTATACACATTGCGTGAACCTTCAAAGTGTTTTATAAATTAACAATGTTTACAATTTGTTATAATTTGTCTGAAATGATAGAAGAATGCAATGCTATGGAATGGAGATATACAAAGGGAAGAAAGGGATAAGCATGAGATTTCAGCTGCTGCTGCTTTTGCTTGCGGTTTTGCTATGATATGCACCTACTTTATATAAGAAAACTTTGCCTAAGATACGACATTTACTGCAAACAAGCTCGTGGTTTAGTGAAAGCAGTAAAGGGAGTTGACCATATAAATTTTGTTGCATTTGAACTTATCTTGTTCTTATCGAAATTTTACACGTAATATTCTTGGAATTATTTTGTTTTATTTTCATCCTAATACATCTATACTCCATTTTTGTATTACATGAATTTTTTTATACAAATAATTTAATATTAAATTGCGGAGAATTATCTATTTACGGATAAAAAGAAAATGGATATTAGGATGGAAATTTTCTTAGAATTGTAACACAAATAAGAGATATTACTTTGGAAGGTATCAACTATCAATTAAAAGAGAGCTTATAGAAGTTAACAAGTAATATTGACTTTTTTCTTTTCTTGCATATATCAAAATGGTTAAAAAATTATTGCAATCCAGACAGTCTATGACTATGTGCGCCCACACTGAAAGTACAGCCAAACGAGAACAAAAAGAAGAAAAGCTCACTTCATTTTAAAAATTTTTTTTATCAAATCCAGCAGCGAGTTATGCGGGGTAAGGCAAAGCAATTGGATAACAAAGTGACCGGATCTGCTCGGTGGAGTGGCCGTATCAAAAAGAATTTAAAATCAAGGGGCGTAGCCACTCTCCACAAATTATAATATAGGGTCTGTGTGTGCGTGCGCGTGTATATAGTACACACCATTTGTGTGTATAAATATACGGTATATATAACTAGGTGAATTTTTTTACATCAACCTTTTTATTGCAATTCTTGATTTTTTTTATTATAATTTCTTATTTTTTAACAAAAATATAATCGAAGAATTAAAATTTATAACGGAAGATTTTTTTGTTTAGAAAAAAAAAGATAACATGTAATATATTTTATGCACCAGAGCTTTTATCGTATTCCCACCCTAATTCAATCCATGTGCATGTGTCTATCTTTTCCTCCGCTAAATTTAATTATTGTTCGCCCAAAATATCGGTCTCCTTAATTAATTATATATTTAAAACAATGATAAGGACATTCTTGGCATCGTATTTTTTTTCTAAACGAGATTATCTAGATAAATATATTATTTATTTAATTAATTGCTTGGTTTTAAAATAAATGTATAAATTATAAAAGAAAGTAATGAAAATAACTGTTGTATATACTTTTATTCGTCGATAAAATAATTAAAAAATAAATAAACAGTGGGATAAATTTGTATTAATAAGTTATCTTAAAGACAAATAAGTGTGAAAAAAAAAAAAAAAAAAGGATCTACGCAATAATTTTCACGTGATGAAATTCAAAAGACAACTATTTTTGAGGCTTATAATGATAAGGATAAGGATAATGTAATTGGCTACGCATGCGTACATCAACAAATAAACTAGTGATGGAATCAACTCATTCGGCTTTTAGTTATAGGCGATCCTTAAATGATATTGGTGAAAAAAAGTCAAAAGTCAACTTTACTCTCCCAATCCGTTTTACTGTACGACCTTATCGTGACAAAATTTACTCTTGACATTCTCTTAAAAGGTGACAGTTAATAATCAAATAATAATATTCGAGAGTCCCTAATTTTTACATTTATATATAAAAAAAAAAAGATTTTGATAATGATAATAACAGAGTAGGTAAGTTAATACTAAAGAGAAAAATCACCCATAGTCATGGTCAGATTAGTTTTTGACTTGATAGTAATGTTGCGTAATTGAAGTTATCTGTAACTACTATGTCAGCTATTAAAATAATAATAATAATAATAAACAAGAAAAATGAGTAGTGTTAATTGAATGCCGCTAAAGAAAATGGGTTCAATAATTGAAGTCTACTGAGTTTTACCAACATATAATATAGGACAGGACAAAATGGAATCGAATTTGCATCCACCAAAATTTGCGGCGAAACAAAATGTCAAAATAATTTGTGTGGGGTAGTTTTTAAATATAGGGCCAGGGCCAGGGCCAAGGCCAAGGCCAAGGCCAACCAGATCACATATGATCACATGCCCGTGCACTCAGCCCAGCCCTCCCCTCGCAACTTGCATTAATTCTTTTCTGTAGGCCAACCCCATACATACGCTATCACTGGAAAATCTCTCGCCCTAGATATTGGATAAGTTGATATAATATTTTTATTTTTATTTTTATTTTATGCCATTAAAGTTTCGAGAGCACAAAGTATCTTCAATTTTGCTGGACACAAGAAAAGAATAAAGTTTGATTTCCGCATCCAACGCAAAGAGTGTAACCATAATAATAATAATAATAATAATAATAATAATAAGAAGTATGTTATTTATATAAATATTATTATTAATAAAAATAATTGATGATTGATAAAAATTTGTATGATCCAAGTTAAATTTAGAAAATTTATAGTCATCTTGTTGAAGAATGTCTTATATGAAATTTGTTTATTAACATAATTAGAAAGATTCTTCTGTTTTAATTACATACACCGGCTTCCATCACACCCGTTCCACGCGACCAACTCGCCACGTCGGCAGTTCGATTCACACAGCGAACCAACTCCATTACCCCACATAATAAAAATATCACGAATTAAATACAAATAAAATAAAATAAAGAAATATCGCCCGTTTGTAGATAGGTAGAAAGAGAGAGAGAGAGAGAGAGAGAGAGAGAGAGAGAGAGCATAGGAAACGAAAGGAAGGAAAGAAAGAAAGAAAGAAAGCAAGAAAGAAAGCAAAAAAAAAAAAAAAAAAAGAAAGAAAGAAATGGGCGGTGAATTGGCAGCAACAGCAAGAATTACAACAACAAAGAAGAAGAAAAAAAAGGGGCGCCCTTCTCTTTTAGACCTTCAAAAACGTTCCCTTAAACAACAGCAATTACATCGTCAAAACCCTAATTCCGTCAAATCTAACCGTCGATTCACTCACCAGAAACCTAATTTCCTTTACAATAACGACGTTGACGAAGCCGACGATGATGACGAAGACGATGAGCGCAAGCAGAAGAAGCACAAGTTATTACTCGGATTGGACAATTCTTCTTCTTCTAACAATAATCGCCATCAACAACAACATCCGAATTTTTCGGGTCCTAATTCTGTTTACACCGGCTCCGATGCTCTCAAGCGTCGCAAGATCCGTAGCGGATCTGATCAAATGGTGATCATCAATTCCTGTATTATAAATTTTGGCAGCTTTTTTACGAATAATAGAACGTGTTTTCTTTTTTTTTTTTCCTAAAGTTAATGAATTTGAATCCTTTTGGGATTTCGCGCGGAATTTGAAGTGTATAGTTGGTTGGATTGGAAATGAATGGACGTGTTTGACTGGGTCAGGGTTTTTTTCTTTTTTTATTTTTTCTGTTTCTTTTGCATAGACATTAATTAATAAACTCTCTCTCTCTTTTTTTTTTTTTTGGGAAAATGGTTTAGTGGTAGTGGGTTTCTTTATTCCGAATTTTTTTAAAAATTTCTGTTATTACTATTATTTTATACTTTTGATTGTTTGTAGTTAATCCACCCAAAATAATAAAAACACAGACCTGCTTGTCTGAAAAGCTTAGATTTGTCTTTTTCTTCATCAGTCATGATTATTAGTTATATTTTGCCTGTACTTCTTGGCTTGCTGTACACCTTTTTACTGTAACTTTCCTTATGATGCTTCAAGTGTTTTAGTTTAGATTTCTAAATGTTACGGGCAATTTTTATATTTAATGTCGGATGAATTTTCTTGCAGGAAGAAAAGGTTTCGAAAGCGACAGACACTCTACATGGTATCAATCAATCTCGGTATTCTGGGAATTTTGGAAAATAAAAAATATTAAAGTGTTAAAATTAGATTAAATTATTTCATTTTTTATGTGGACAGGGTTACCGGTGGCCTCTGGCCCCACGACACCTTTGCCAGACAAAAAGTTGTTGGTGTTCGTTCTTGACAGGCTTCAAAAGTGTGTGTTATTTTAGCTGCTTTGGTTTTATTTCTATACTCATGCGTGATACTTTTTTTTTTTTCTCCAGTTGGGTTTTGATTGGTTTTTGTGTATGGTGTATTGATTTGTAGGAAGGACACTTATGGAGTGTTCTCTGAGCCGGTGGATTCAGAAGAGGTGCATTTTGATTTTGGCAATGTAGCTTGTCCATATGTATTTGGTTATTGATTTCCCATTGCAAGCTTTGATGTTTTATTTATTGTGGTGCAGCTTCCTGATTACCATGAGATTATTGCACATCCAATGGATTTTGCAACTGTGAGGAAAAAACTAGATGGAGGAGCTTATATGTACTTGGAAGAGTTTGAGGTTGGTTTGAGAAGTATTTCTTTTATGATTTTGTGTATATGAGTTTAGCTTCTGCACCTTGAGTTCACTCGAATCTCCCTCTGTTTTTGTGTACCTGATGATGAGGTGGATGAGACAAGTTGAGAAATCATCTGGTTGCATTGCCTTTTCATGGCAGTTTAGTTCTTTTTGGTTTGATTATAGGGACTTCCGTAATTTTATGCTTAATAGTTACATTTGGTTGAAGTTCAAACAACTCCTTTTATTTGGCTTTGAATTTTACTGGGAAATATTCATGGATAGTACATAAGCAATCTGGGATGAAGTTGTAATAGTTCATGGAGAGTAGTCTCGTTCATTATCATGGCCTCGTATCCGTTAATTAAGGTCCTTTTTTATGTCCTTGAATTATTTATATTATTTTCCAGTAATGAGGTGCAAATTTGCCTTGTTGGCGCAAGTGAAGTCCATGCTACATCCACATCTTTCTTTATTACTGAAAGTAAAAAGCTGTCAAAATAAAGTACCAGACTTATTGGAGGACTTCTCAAACTTGAGGATCTTAAAAAGCTGTAATTTCTTTAAAACTTGAGGATTTCTTTATTTTAATTTTGTGACTGTTAAAAAGTTGCAATGAATTGATTGCCACGTACACTTTGGATTTTAGGTTTGTCATCTTAAAATGACCAATTTCATTTGTTTCCTTTGCCTCTATATAGAAAATTTCCACTATTTTTGCTTTGCTTTTAGTTGAAGACATTTGATGCTGATTTGTGGAATGTGACACTTGTGGCTTTTGCATTTTTGGTGCAGAAAGATGTTTTTCTCATATGCTCCAATGCAATGCAGTATAATGCACCTGACACAATTTACTTTCGACAGGTATTGTCTGGTCTCAAAATTATGTATGTTTAACATCAGCGTTGTGCATATTATACTTCTGAAAGTTGAAAATATTTCCCTAGGCACGATCCATTCATGAGCTGGCCAAAAAGGACTTTGAAAACTTGAGGCAAGATAGCGATGACAGTGAACCACAACCGCAACCGCAACCGCAACCGCAACCGCAACCACAACACCAAGTGAAAGTTGTAAGGAGAGGCCGGCCACCAAAGAGCCTGAGAAAGTCACTTGAGACCTCTCCTTCTGATTGTGTTGCATCTGAGTTTTCCTCTGACGCAACTCTTGCTAATGGAGGAGATAATGCCGGCTGGTCAAATGCTCAAAATTTAAGAAAAGGACCAACAACTTCAGTCAGGTTTCGGCCTGCTGATGCATTGAACAGGGCCTCTCATGGGTCTCATACTGGTGAAACATATACTAATGGGCTATCTGAATGGGAGAATGAATTTCCAGGTTTGGGTTTTACATTTATGCTGATATATTGCTCTATATTCTGTATACATGATTTCTTAAGCCAATATTAGTCTTTTGCAATGGGTGTTGAACCTTGTATCTCTTAATTTGCAGCCTCTGTTGTTAAGGCAGTATTGAAGTATGGGAAAAAACAATTTACAATAGATGAGAATCGACGAGACACCTATATGGATTCCATGGCTTCTGGGCATGATTCGTCTGTTTTGACAACCTTTGAAGGAGAACTGAAGCAATTGATGGTGGTATGTGTAATTGGAAACGTTTTTCTTTTATTGTTTCTTTAAATTTTTATTTTATAAGGAAAGGGAAAGCTACAATTTCTCAGGATGCATCTGTGTTTGCATTTGTTTCCCCTGTATCAGTTTCAGGAGGTGTTAGGGTGGAGGGTTAAGCCTATTAAATTGCTAAAATGGTGTTAACTTATTTCTGAAATCATGACAAATGGTAAACATGCTGGGGGAAGTTAGCTAATTCTTATGGTCCCCATTAAATCTAGATTCCAAACCGACCCAATTTTTACTCTTTCACTACTGTTCATCAGCTCCTTTTTAAGGTTTTGCTGTTGGTAATATCATTTATTTATGCGTTGATTTCATTAATTAGGTTGGTCTAAACTCTGAGCATGGCTATGCGAGGAGCTTGGCTCGATTTGCTGCAGATCTTGGGCCAGTTGTTTGGAAAATTGCTTCTAAGAAAATTGAGAGTGTCTTGCCCATTGGAGTCAAGTGCAGTCCTGGATGGGTAGGAGAAAACAAGGCCAATGAGCAGCAGCAGTATTCGTACACTGAAAAGCAGAAATCTTCAAACAACTTTGTATTGGGTGACCATTCAAGTAGACTTATGTCTCCAACTACATCTGGTTCAAACTCCATTGCTGGAAACAGATATTCCTTGCAATCTGGGGAAGACATGGAAAGTATCAAAGAAGTAAACTCCCAAAGTGATCCAAATCTTCTGAATAATACTACTCTTGGTGGGATAAGATCTGCTCCTTTACAGATTCAGTCGAGGAACGTTATTCACTCTGATATGAATGGTTTTAGTGGTAGTGGCAACGGCTTTGGGTTTAATTATCCAACCCATATAGGGACGGTAGGACATGGCAGAGTGCTGGGAAAGTCCTGGTCTGACGATAGTACTGTGCCTTCTCAAATGTTTGGCATGGTTCCAAACCGTCACCATGCCACCATGTGCTCAATGCATGCAACAACGGATTATGAGTCAAATGCTGGGAAGTTGGCAGATTGTTCAAGTAGACTACGCTCTGAAAATTCATCAGCGGTCCTGGGCTCTGGCTCTAGAGCACATACAGCAACGGATCCAGGGCTAATGGGGGATTCGTCCTGGCGAGGATTGCATAAGCAGGAGTTTCATCCTTTTGCTCCCGACTTGAACGTTAGATTCCTTGCACCGGCTTCTCCTATTTCTAACTTACAGATCGGTTCCCCCCAACAGCCAGATTTAGCATTACAGCTCTGAGGATGATAAGTTATTGCTCTTGGGAGTTACAATATTAGGTTCAAATCTTTGCTCAAATAAGAATAGCGAGTGGAGGAGTCATCATTGCAGAGACTAGAAAAAGATTTTGTACAGATTAATATATCATTTTTTTTGAAAACCACAGTTTAATATGTAACATTGAAATTCCTTAAATTGAGATAATCTTCAAATGCTTTATTAAGAAAATTAGCAAAAAATATTAGCTGAACGGTCTACCTCATTGATATTGATGTGTATTGGAATGGGATCATCATCATCACCTGGTCCCTTCAATCCAAGTTTTTGAAGGATTTATTGATATTTGACATTATTTTAAAACCAAGGACTGAAATTAAGACTCGGATACCCTCTTGGTACGAGATATTTTGAATTTTGTAACATCTGCTGACACGTATACTTATTAAAATTAAAGGTTGAGATTTCATTTCAATAAAATTTTAAATAAATTTATCTCAAATTACCTAAATCAAAAGTTAACGCTCAAAATTAAGATTTTATTTTACTGTTTATTCTCATTGTTTGAACGTCGCGAATAAATAAAAAATTTATCTAAACTGCGAAATCCTGAACAGGTGTTGCAGAATCATGCAAGAAATTATAACGCCAAATTATGTTCCGTTTTATTTTATTTTGTTGGTAATTACTGACACACGAAATCTTAAAAAAAAAAAAAAAGAATGGTTAAGAATTGGGAGACAAATCATAACCGTCGACGATGAGTTTGCATATATATTAGCGGTCATTAAAGTAAGGTCCACTGCAGCGAAGTGGGCAATCCAAACTCATGCCTCTGCATCTTCCTCTATTCGCGCAAACTCACCTAACCTGTAGTCTTTTTGTAAATTCTTCTTTATGCACCTGATTGTTAATGCCTTTCCATCTTCCTCTTCTCTCTTCCTTTGCCTGATTTTGCATTATCACCAAATCTCCATTTATAATAACCACCTCCTCTTCCTCCCCATCCCTATCCACCACCACCACGACCACCTCCTCCCACCCATGCGCATATCCTGAACTGAGATTAGCCTGTTGGTTACAGTTTTTTGGATGATTTTGTTGGATCTAGGACATGATTTGGCGTAATAATTGAAGTTTCTTGCATGATTTTGCATAAATTCTTTAGCTTGGATAAATTATTTATTTATCCGCGACGGTCAACAGTAGAAATGAACAGTGAAATAAAATCTCAGTTTTTAGGCGTTGACTTTTGATTTGGATAGTTCGGAGGTAAATTTGTTAAAATTTTATTCCAATGAAATCTCAACCTTTAATCTTCATTAAGTACACGTGTAAATAAAATTCAAGAAATTCCAGACCAAGAGGGGATTCGAGTACCTGAGATTATATTTAACTAAATTTTACTAATTAACCCTAACAAGTTACAATATTAAAATTAATTAATTAATTAGTAAATTAATATTTTCTGGAACAGCTCCAGACATTGCCGTTGCCACTCTCATCTTCTACCTTCATTGCCTTTTTCAATATCTTTTCCTACTCTTTGGCTAACAAAATACTCAAATCCGACAATAACTCATCGCTTTTATCCCAATCAAGATCATTACCAAATATTAGATTTTCTTTACTATTTTTCTTGGAAGAACTCTTTAGAGAACACTAAAAGCAACCCTTTTTCTGAGACAGAGAAGGCGCATCTGTCCATGACCTTGGAGAACTCAATGGAGAAAAAAATGATTTGAACTTTAATTTCGATTTTGAGTGATCTAACAAAAGGAAATAGAAACAGACTCATGTTACGAAATTTCATTCAAATTCATTTTCTCATTAACTTTTTTTTTTTTAATTCTGAGAAAATTTTTTGTATGGAATAATCAGAAGAATTTAGCGAAGATGAATTATAACAAAACACTAATTTTCTAATGAATTAGCTCTCAGCACCTCCATTATCTTACTTCTCCATGGCTCTGCCGTCCTTTCATCGCCGCTAGAAGCTGCTTAAGTTTGGTTATGATTTTTTGCATGATTTTGTTGAAAACAGAACATGATTTGACATAATAGTTTACGCTCAATTTTGATTCTGCAATACATTCGCAAGATCTAGCGAATTAGATAAATTTCCATTTATCAACAGTGATCGGCGATGGCAATGAACAATTTCACATATTTAATTTCAATATATTGCAAATATTTAATTTGCAGGATATTTGGTTTGAATCGTTTGTGTCCCTTTCAGAAAGAATTAATTTTACTAATTAATTAATTAATTTTGGTATTAATTAATTTTAATACAATAACTTGTTACGGTTAATTAGTAAAATTTTGTTAAATATAATTTTAGCCCATAGTTTTGAATAATGCTAAATGTTAGTAGATCCTTTAAAATTTAGGATTGAAGAGATCAGGAGACGATCTTGATCCATTTGAAAATGGTCTTCAATATATTTGAATACTACAAAATATAAAAAACAATGACCAAGGATTTATTAAGCTGGGTGAGAAGGGAGAGGAACCGGGGTGGCCATCAGCGTCGCACTAGTGCAAGGGCCTTACTCAGCACCAGAATTTTCTTATTTCACGGATTTTGCGGCTCAGTAACAAAATTGTGTATTTTTTTTTGTCTTGTTCCAACGTTCCAAGAAACGACTTCACCACGGAATTGCTAGTGAAGAATAATATCCTTATCAAATAGGTGAAATCCTAATTATCACTTCACTGATAGATAGCAAACCAGTGGCTGGTTTTCCATTTGCCTGCATTGTAATCCGTATTGCTAAGTTTATACAAGCGTTTACCTTTAATTAATACCTGTGGTCTCCCCGAACACACTCCCAGTTCGAGTGGCTTGAAAACAGGGAGATTCAAGCAGACGAATGATGCGGCAGTAGTCAGTGTTAGTTAGGGATCATACTCAGTAGCAATAAATTACCAGAGGGGAAACACCCTTTCCTGACGACCCATTTGGTGACTTTGGTTGTTGTCATCAAAAATTTGAAGATGATGAATGGAGGATGGTTGGATAAATTCGGAATTCTCGAGGTGGGTTTTGCCGAGTTTTGCTGTAAGATGAGACAAAACGAATTGTCGTCGAGTGGGTGGTGGCGAACGAAGGAGGGATTGGAGATGAGTACAAACCAGCGCTTGCAGAATGATTCGAATTGAACAGCAGATTTGGGAGGCAATTGGTCTGGGATTTTCAACGGCAGATCATATGAAAGTTGGTTGATGAAATAGCAATCTCTCGGAGGAGAATGGATTTTCATTTTTACTGGTGCTATTTCCATGAATTTCTCCGGAGGGGCTGCTGCTGGCACTACTATTTTGAGTATGTCTTGGTTTTAACGTATAATACAACGATGCAACTCTCCATCTCTCAACTTAATATAAGTTTTGATGTAGATACTTTAATTTCTCCGAACAAATTTCTCGGCTGTACTCTCACTAGACAAAAGACAAAAGAAATATGTTTCCTTTTACAACTTAATATTTTGTTAATATCTATGACATGGATTTTTTTTATTTCAAAGAACAAGCGATTTAATCAATCTGCAGGAAAAGGAGGAACCGGCGTTGCAACCAGCGGTGCACAAGAGGAAATAAATTACCCGACGAGAAAACACCCTTGCCCGATGGCATATTTGCCAGCTTACAAGAGATTAGTCCGTCGGCAAAGTTTAAATAAATAACATCTCTGCATCAAACGGGTGAAAAGCTACCATCTTTACCAAAGGAATTTCCTGAGTTTATATCCTTGCATAGAATATCTCGTGCTCAAGCCGCCGTAACCCTTCATTGTAAGTTTCCACGCAATCAAACGGACCCGATTCCAAAATCGATGGGTATTTATTACTTGGCATATTTTCAGACTCTAGCCGCACATTCCAACTTCTGTTTGCACGCGGGGCTGAGCATTAGCCGGTCGATTAATCACGTGGCATTTTTCTTTGTTAGTCAACGGATCATAAACAATAATCCTTTCCCTCTTTGTCATACAAAGTTAAGATTCCATTTTACGCAACTGTATTAGCACTACGCCAAAAATTCCAGAGTTGGAAATTACCTCCGATTGCTCCATCCATAACTCTCGGAACTGCAAATCTCTACCTTGAACTCCATCCTAGATTTAGATACGCACTCTATCTTGTAGCTGTATTGTGCATTACTAATACGTAAGTATTGGTTTCCTTTCAACGCAGTAAATCCAACCAACAATCTAATTCTTATCCTCCCCGAAGAATGGAACGGGAAGAAGAAGCACTAGTCTTTGCTAATTCTTGTCCTCGCAGAAGAAGAAGTATTAGTCTTTGCCGAGTAACGGGATTGCCGAGATAATAAAAGCTGTAAAAGGAATCTTTTTTGCGGCAAACTATCAGATCTTTGAAAGTAAGCTACCGCAGAAAAGTTTGGATGGAGAAATTTGACAATGTGGAGAAGTTGGTTGTTGTTGTTGTCCAGGATTTGGAGATGATGAATGAAAGATGGTTGGAGAAATTCGGGATCTTCCGAAGTGGAGTCGTCGGAATTCTGAGTGTAATATGAGATTAAACGAGTTAACTGTTCGGGTTGGAATGGGAGATAAGGGAAAGCCAGCGCTTGCAGACTGACTTCGATTGAACAGTTGATTTGGGAGGCAATTGATCTGAGATTTTCAACAGCAAATCATTTGAAAGTTGGTCAATAAAAATGCGAGCACCCGAAGATGAGAGGGTTATCATCTTAACTGGTGGCATTTCCATGCATGGCTTTCTGCCGCTGCCGCTCGCAACTTTTGGGTGTCTGTGTATCCAATGAATGGAATTTGTAACTTAAAAAGTCTTAAGTATTATAGTTACAAAATTATCCTGATTATCTAATTAATTAGTTGTTGTTCACCTTCAGAATTCTAGTTCTGATCAACTTAGAATTATGCAAGGTAATTTCACTTTGACACTCCTCAACATTTCCCAACATTTTGGTACTCAAAATTAATAAAAAACATCGATTCAGTCAGTGTGCTTATCACCTAAACATCAAAGACCTTCTACGAATTTAGAATTATATATGATATGTATAGTTTTTCTTGAAAGGGAGTGAAATAGATATTTAATGCAGTGCCAATAAGATAAAATTAAAGAAAAAAAAATTAGGCATGTTGTTTCCTGATGTGAAACACTAAACAACAATTATCCCTAATTAAGTTGGCCTATAAAATAAGCTTGTTAATTAATATATTGATACGGATCCGGGTCGGAAGGGAGAGGACGATCTCGCGTTGGCCACCAGCATTGCAGAAGCGGAAACACCTTCTCCCGCACCATTATATCATCCTTCCTACCGAAGTTCTGCAGCAACGTAATTTCTTTGCCGGCCTTTTGCGACTTACTAACGAGTTGTAATGTTTTTGTTCTCATGTTACAAGCAACAAGCGGACCCCTCAATTTGAAGTAAATACTGTCCATATCAAATGGTCGAAACCCAACATTCCTTATATAGCCATTGAAATTGTCGCCAGCTCCGTAAGCTTTGAATTTTCGCAAAGCATTTCTTGCATACTAGAGAACTGTTTCAACAATTTCCATTCTCCCGCGTTGTAATCCTCAAGTTCCCACACAGATAAACAGATAAAATCTATCGACAGTCGAAGTTTCTCTGAACACACACCAAATTCCCCATCGATAATCGCGTTCGGCAGATCATTTATACGGCATCGATCAGTGTCGTTCAGCGGATCGTATGCAACGATGCTGCGACAACAGTCACTCATCCAGTGCAGAATCCCACCGCATGCTATCATTTTACTGCAACAGTTTAACATTTTCAACCTCTGCGCAGAGAAAATCTGTGTTTCGCTCCATTTGTTTGTCTTATAACAGAAAACATTTGCCTTGAATTTGCTTTGAGCAACTGCAATTTTGGAACGACGACTACTTTGTAGCCGTATCGAGCATCGGTAAAACACCCTTGTCTTGCGTTGCGGGAATGCGGAGAACAGATGAAGCCAACTACGACGTCCTCCTTGCACGGAGGTGCCGGAGGGAGCGCTAAAGATTGTTTGGTACGGGGATTCCAGATATAATAAACACTTTGAAATAATGGTGCATTTTTGCAGTACAATATTAAATCGTTAAAATAAGCTACAGCTGATTTGCCTTCAGCATCGTAGTCTGAAACGAAATAGACGTCATTTATGAATGGATCGAGGTGCTGGTGGCTGTGGATTGAGCGCTGAATAAAGAAATCGGAAATGAGAGAAAACCAGTGCTTACAGACAGCTTTCTGCATGGAAAAGCATATCTGCCGGGAAGAAGTTCAAAGATTTTTAGTAATAAAACGTCCGGAAGATCATCAATAAAATTAGTGCTTTTAGTTTTAGCTCTCATAGAGACGTTAGAGCTTGAAAGCAATGGGGTTTTGTTTTCTTCCTCAAATAAAGAATTCGGGGATTACATAACTGACTTACAATTCTGTCTTTTATATATATATATCAAACCTTAATTTATCTTTTATTTTGAAAAACGAAAACTACACCGAACGAGATTTAAGGAAGAAGAGATTGAACTGATGATATAGTAAAACTTTATCTTTATTTTTGAGATTGAAAATTACACCAATTCGGAAGAGATATGGCGAAGAAAAAATATATAATAGATCATATCTTTTGAATGGCATTATATATAAATAATTTTTTAACATGTAGCATTAATACTATACAACTATGAAACAAAGTAAAATTGAATGTTAAAAGGATTGAAAAAACAAAAATTTACATTATATTATATTATGTAAGTGGAAACAAATTATCCCATAGTAAAATCCCCATTCATGTATTTCTCAACTTACAAATTGTGAAGAAATAGAACCTTTAAGTTAGGCAGAGTTAAGGTTGGTTAAGATTTAAGGATCTCTAAATTGCGGTGGAAGACTATGCTGACAGGGAAGCTGAGATTCAAGACTCAAGAACTTCATATGGGTTTGTTATTCTGACTTAGTGAGGATGAGCGACGAATAATCCGAGGACCCATAAACCTAAGAACCGGAGAACCCGGAAGCAACCAATAACTTGAATTAGGGTTTTGCAAGATTTTCGGAGGTATTCCTGCAAAAGAATTAAGGATATAAAACCTTTTATTCTGGAATGTGAGAAACAGATGCGAGATGATTAGAGAGAAGAGAGTTATCATATAAAATTTCATCTTCTACTCCTAATGATAAGCCTTTACATGAGATAATTTTTCTAAATCATGTAAGTTCTCGTTTGCTATTGTTTATTATTTTTGTGTTTTATGTTTGTTCTCTAATTAGACCTTAGTAGGACTTCATCATATCGCAATCTCGATTTAGTAGATTAGTGTTACCACATTGTTTCCACAACACAAACCAATTTCAACGTTTTTGTTTTCATGTTGCAGGCAACAAGTCCATCCGGAAAGTTTAAATAAACAACTTCAGAATCAAATGGGCAAAAAGCTACCATTTTCACCGCAGGCACGTCGTTTTTTCGCCTACAAACAATCTTCCGAATTCATATCCTTGAAGTAAATCTCCTGCTCCATTCCCCATATTTCATTGTCGTAGTCTTCAAGTTCCCAGACGCTCAGACTAACCTGTTCTGGTAATGATAAGAACTTGTTATCTGGCACATTCGCAGCTTTCCTGCACAAACAGCCAACTTCTGTCGGCACATTAGATTTTGTGTTCTCCGGGGATTTATTACAGGGCATCATTCTCTATTCTTCAACGGATTGTACAAAATAATCTTTTGATAATCAGCTATCACAGTTCTCAGGAGCCGGGAGGTCGAAACTTATTGACTGACTCCATTCATTACTCTCATTCTCCCAGAACAGAAAATCTCGACGTTGAAGTCAGTACGGAATTGACAATTTAGGAATGCGCACAATCTTGTAGCTGTATCTAGCACTAGTGTTACATGTTTGATTTTTGTCTCAGCGACAGGGGTAGCAGACCAAGGCAACTACGATTCTTCGATGGAGACACCACGGAAGTCTAAAAACCACTTAACTCGCTTTTTTTCCTCTTAATTGTTAGTATAACTATATTTTCTTTTTAAATCGTTCAATTACAACTTTTTTTAGCAACACTATCTTGCTTTTCATTTATTTTGAGTTTTTAAAAATGTTTAAATCAAGTACTCTTTTAAAAAATTAAAGAAAATGACATTGTCGAGTAACGGGATTGCAGAGATAACAACCGCTTGAAGGGGAAGAACTTTCGCAGAGAACTATTAAGTCATTGAAATAGGCAACTGCGGAAAATTATGGGTGCACAAATCTGATTATACGAAGAAAATTCTCGATGTCGTCGTGGATTTTAAGATGATGGATGGATGGATGGATGAAGTATATTGAGGTATATATTTCGAAACTTTTGCGTTGATATCAATTACATCGTAGTGTAACATAAAGTCAAAGCGTTTTCTGATAGCGTCGTGATGGTGGTGGCTGTGAATGGAGCGTTGAGCATAGCAGGGATGAGATATGGCAGATAACCAGCGCTTGCAGACTGCTTTCCATCGACAAGCGGATTGGTTGGGCAGTTCATCGAGGATTTCCGGCAGCAAATCATCTGGAAGCTCGTTAATACAATCGGATATTCTCGACGATTCTGCTAGTTCCATGGGTGGACATGGACTGTTGTCTTTCTTCCGAGCTTTTGCTTTGAGACAGGAAATTAATTAATAGATCACAAGTAATTGGTCTGTCTTCGGAATTCTAATCCTTAAATAACTTGTAAATTTCTTTTAATTAAACTTGTAGGGGTTCAAGTAAAACTAAATGCATGATATCTTTAATTTACTAATTGGTACTGGGATCAGAGTGAAAAGTGTCTTTTTCAAATCGTGTAATAATTATATATTCGTGTTCCACTGTAGTGCATCAGGCTTTTCAATGTGGTTGGTTTCAAGGTGATATCGGGACTGATATGAGAACATGATTACACGCAGTTCGACTTTGACTTTGAGATAAAAGAATGAATGAACTGAGCTTGGGCCTACCATCAAGAAAAACAGAGAATGAAGTTTGCAGCCCATATTTTGGAGTATATTGTGGTGCTAAAATTGCTGCCTGATTTATTTTCATAGTTGGGCTGAAACCTGGATCCCCGGATAGGAAGAGATGGTTAATTCCGTTTATTGGTGATTTTATTAGAGAGTGAGAGAGGGGGACTGCTGATCAAGTTATTTATACTCCTGGATTGGCTCAAAATCAAATTAAGGTTTACGCTTTTACGTAAGCTTGAATATTATATTATTATTTAATTTTTAGCTGTAAACCTCTTTCTCCTTCAAAGTGAAGCAACAAAAAGTTAAGAATAATATTCAATCCAATATGAAGCAAATATATGGTTAATCGTGCATGCTAGCTCCATGGTTCACTGAACTTTTACGTAAATCCATTAGATATATAGTGACTTTTACGTAAATCCATTAGATATATAGTGAAAATAAAAATTAAAAAAAAAAAGGTTCAAAATTGTAATTTAAACAATTCAGAGCCCCAAATTGTATTCACATTTTGTTAAAGTTCAACAAAAATTGATTCATAAATGGAAGGGAGCAATTCCTGATCTCTTCTCCACCTCCACTAATTAAAAATTAATGAATCAAACTAATCAGAACAGTTCAACAAAAAGATAATCAAATTCCTTCTCTTCTAACTACAAGGAATTTAAAAGAAAAAAAAAATTGATGATTCATTCCCCAACAAAATGTACACCCAAAAAAGGAAAAAAGAAAGAAAATCTCATTCATGCAACAGTGGCTTTGCCTAACCTTAATTTCTAATTCTGTAACTAATTATTCATCTTCATGGATTTTCATTGCCAAGCCATTTTAAACCCACTCGGAGTTTGATTTCCAAACCACTTCTGCGTCAGAAACTTCAACCGATCGTCTTTCACATCGCAAAACTTCTGCGCCCAACCTTTCGGCTCAATCGGCTGAAACCCTAACCCTGGCGTCCGATCCTTTGACGTAGGATTAATCCTTTCCCGCCAATCCACCACATACGCCGAAACCCTTCTCCGAAACTTGGCCTTAAATTCCGTCCACGCTTGATACTTGTAATGATTCACCAAAGCAACTTCCGTACTCATTAGCTTCCATTGAAATGAGCTCTTCAATCTAAAATGGTGGATAACGTTGGATAGCGAATCGTCAATGGCGTCTAATAATACTATAGATTTATGCCGCTGCTGATCAACCCGTCTGTAACAGTTGTACCCTTGCGTTACGCCGTTCACTGGATGTGATTTCTGATTGGACGGACCAAAATCATTGCACCTGAACGAAACTTGACCGATTGATTTATTGCGTGGGAGAAGAGATTTTAACATTTCCTTCGACGGCGTTGAAGAATTCTCCCACGAGGGAGAGAAAACGAATTCGTCGACGTCGAGATACATCATCCATTTGCATAAATCTTTAGCGTGTATTGCGTTGTGAGAGAATCCGGATTCTTGGGTCTTGGGCCAAAGCCATAAGAGCGTTGTGACGTTGTACCCCTCGTCATTCAACTCCTTCACCACAACTTGCAGCTCGTCGTCGCTGTCGTTGTCGTACAATATCAATTTGTCGACGCCGATTCTTGAGTGGTAGATTACCCATTCTTTCAAGTACTTTGCCACGTTGTAAATCATGGAACATGCGCAGATTAGTGACTTTGGCTCTTGTGGCTTGGCTATGAAGCGCTGGGGTGTGTAGTACGCGACGGAAGGGACGGTCCGGTTTTCGCTGGTGATTTCCAGAGAGATTTTGATTGGCTGGTCAGAGACAGAAGTAAGCGCCGTTAAGTTCGGTTGAGAACATCTGAAGACCTCTTGCATTGAGCTTGTGACGGGAGTTTTAACGGCGGTCTTTTCGTCGTCACCGAACACGCACGTGAACTCTTGTGGAGACCTGTTGAATCCTAAGCGGCTGTTCACGCCTTTGTCTTTGACAAACAAAACTACGTCGTGTTTGGTCGAAATCGATTCGTACGCGAAGGAGAACGTTCTGAGTAGCATCTCGGCGGGAGGCCCTTTTACCCGAGTTTCTTTCTCTGGATATTTCGTAAAAATCGGTTGCCTGTACGGCAGATGACGGCGGACTCTGTCAGGCATGAGACATTTAAATGTCGAACGCTCTGTGAATGGTAAAACTCCTGAGAATCTCGCCGGAGAAATTTGATTGTTTGGGAAAAGACAGTGAAAACCTTCGACAGAATCCGACGACAACAAAGGAGTCTCCGGCGAGAGAATCACAAGAACCACCCAATCCGGCATGAGAAGAGAGACGGTGCTATATTTAACCGAATCTTGAAAGGAGGAAACCTGGCGGCTCCGGCGAGTGACCTCCTTGAACTCTTCTAGAACCACGTGATTGAAATTATCCCTGTTGTGGGACGGAGCGGTGACATTGGAAGGAAGGAACCGGAGATCGGTGCCGGAGATAACATAGCGAGAGAAAAGAATAGACAAGAAAGCGCAGAGAGAGAGAGCAAGGGAGAACAATAGCTTGGTGGAAAAAACTCTACGACCCCACGCTGTTTCAGGTAAAGAAGAATCAGAAGAGATTCGTTGCTGCAAATTCATAACTTTGGCGGAACAAGATTTCTGCAGAGACGGCATTGTTTGTTTGTTGTTGTTTAGACGAAAAACTGTGTCGTTTTGTGCGTAATTGGTGTTTATGTATAAGTTCTATCTTCTTGAAGGTTTATGGGAGAGTTTTGAGGAGAACTAGTCCAGTTACGAGAAGGGAGAAGAAGGTTTTTATAAAGGTAATGTAATGCTGAATCCTGGATGGGGGTAGAAGCCAGAAGGAGAGTGAAGCAGTGTCGTTTTGGGTGACTTAAGATTGCGTCACGGACAGACCAGACGACCCCTACTTGTTCGAAAGCCTGTCCGTGCCGTTTTGCATTTCCTTGGTTGGATTTTTCACTTCTACTCGGATTTATATGGCAGAACTGAGTAAAATTTGGTGAATGACACGTGTAGAGTCAGGATTTCATGTTGAAATTTTCAGAAATTGTGATCTGTATTTTCCGGTGTACTGGATTTAATTTACAACTAATCTCAAAATTATTGAAGGAAATATGTAGACCATTTAACTGTTTTTTTTTTTTTTTTAATTTGTTGATGGGAAATCTCTAGATCTTAAAGAAAATTATACCGATGTTTATTAATACTATATTTAATAGAAAATGTCTAAAAGTAGAGTTATATATTTGGAAACGTAATACTGTTACTATAAATTTAATATTATATATATATATATATTTATTAATACTGTTGTACTAATTTTTAGTTATATATTAGGAACGATTAACCAAAAGTGTTGTGGTGTGGGGTTGACGTTTTGTACCTAATTGAGAACTAATCAATAAATTACTGAAAAACTTTAACAAGTCCTACAACCATAAAACACAACTATTATATCTCTCAATTTGCCAACTACAATATTTCTCAATTTGTTGCACTTCATTGTTGTCGTTCATTAATTTTACAACTTCCCTTTTTAATTTGCAAATCGTTAATTTGTGTGTTTTCAGAAGGGAATTAATTGAATTGAAGAAGCGTGTGGCTTGGCTTTACAGCTAGCCAATATATATAGGAGACTCATTTCTCGCCCAAAAGTTGTCCTTCGTTTGCACACAAAGTGCATTAGAGAGAGAGACCGAAATGAAATATGCTTTAATTGTTGCAAAAGTTATATATAGAAGATATTATATTTGTGTAGTTGCATGTGTTAAAAGGTGAATTTAGACGATTGAGGAAGTTATTTGATTATTCTTTTCGTATTGTTTTGGCTAAGTTTGTATAATTTTATTTTTAAATATTTTGTGGCAATTGATTCATAATCTTAGTTTGTGATATTTATCGGCAAATCATTGGCTGGAATCACTGAATCCATGCAAGTAATCGAACACTACGATGTTTTATTTTTTAACCAATTTCATATTGTGAAGCCAAATAATACAGCACTATATACATATATGTGTGTGTGTGTGTGTGTGTGCATGCCTACATATAATTTAACAATTAATTGATTAGTCCAGAGAATCTTATAAATGACAATGGAATCATCCAAAACTCATACTACTTACTATTAAATTATGCAGCAGTCATGAGCATGTACGTTATACCAAAATCACAATATATACATGCACTATTTAAATTAATTGCATGCTATATATAGCTATATCAATTGAGCCACTCGTACCCTTTTTCTAATTATGCATTGTTTATCACTATCTATAATATTTTTTTTTTTTTTTTAAGTACTTTTCTGAAATATTTAGTTAATTAGTTGAACTTTGTGGATTACGATATAATTAATTAATTAAAAACGGGACTGGAAAGTTTGTTTGAAATGATGGATCAATATATACTAGGCTTGTTTAACTTGGCTGTTTCTTTCTTGAAGTCCAAATCTATACACATATATAGAAAGAGTTATTTAGCAATCAAAATATATATATATATATATAGAGAGAGAGAGAGAGAGAGGGAGGTAATTACACTAATTCTATCAAATTTTACCAAATTTTTGATATAAAATTTGTCTTAATTTGTTTGGACTTTAAGCCATGTTGATTATGTACTTAAATTTATCGTAAACCTTCTGCTGGGACCATTTGTGCTCCGAATTGGGATAGAACCTGGCCTGTTTGTCCCCTCAATGATCAACCACTGATGCTATATACACCCAACGTATTTTTAACGACATCCACACATGACATCAGTCATACTTAAATTTATTATTGGCATGAAAGAAAATCACCTGGTATTAAGCTAACATCATTCCTATAGCCTATAGCCTATCTATCTATCTATCTATCTATCTATATATATATATATATATATATATATACATATAGGTGTTTACGGGTTTGAGTCACGCCAGCCATAGCCATACATGATACATATATGCATGGAGGTAAATTTTATCTTAAATTTAATGGTAAAAATTGGCTTTTTACCAGACCAGATGCTTGAACCACGTTATAATAAACTCAATTTCATAAAGTTTTAGCGCACATATATAACTGTAAAAAAATATTATTGTGTTTATATTTGTGAAATTGTATAAATCCTAGCACTCGGATAATTAGTTTTGCACTCAAAAAAATATATTGGGCCGCTTGTTAGTCGGCCCAATATTTCTATAATTGTATTATTTTTGACAAATTTCGAACAAGGGGACCATGTTGTTTCAGTTGAGAAGGGTTACAACACAACAAATGGTGGGGTCCGAAAAGGAAGAACAAAATAATTGGACTGTTAGAGCCAATTAAAAAAGGAAAGAAAAAGGTTAAATTTAGGAAAAATTTGGTAACTATTCTTGTGTTAATTATCAAACATCAACTATACATTTGTCATAATGGCAATGGACCCATCCAATGACATTTTCCAGTAACTTATCAAACTGACAAACCCAGTGGACCATGCTTCCAAACTGTGACTCCCTTGGCAATCTTATTATAATTGTTCTCCTCCAATTTTAGGGCCAGTTCACTTCGGTAGCCTAGCCTCAGTCTTTTAAAACATCAACTGGAATCACGTTGTTCTGCGAATAAAATTGTTTCATAATTTACATCATTTTAAGTAGGTATTTTCATATAATTAATACTATATTATCACGTGGTTAATATAGATGTAAATGCTCAAATAATGCTGTCATACCTCTTGTATGCTGACTCAATACGGGTGTACTACATTATAGTATGAAGTTTGGGACGTAAAATTTCTTTTTTAGGTATTGTAATATTATTGAATTATTTTTGCCCAAATTCTACGTAATCCTTTTCCAATATCGTTTTTGTCAACGTAAGCTACAGCTTGCAACAATTAAAAAAAGTTGGTGAAGTGAGCAATCTTTTCAACTCATCTCAGCATTCCATGAAATTTCTTTGGTTTATTTAAGAAGTCAATCAGCGTCCAGTAAGATACAGTACGTTACACTCTCTTGACCAAAAATAGAGATCCATCAGGGGCCCCCCACCCATGACAAGTATGATTACGCGGCAAGGTCATTCTAAATTAATCAAATCCGTTACATTAGTACTAGTGGTATGTTACAGCTTTCAGTTGCACATAAAGATACGACGTCGGGTGGATTAATCGAGTACAGTGTCCAAACAGTAAGAAAGGATGAAAGGCAGGGGCAAAAGGGTAATCACAGTGGTCCAATTCCAGGGCGAAACCGAAAGGTTTAAATGCGGAAACAGAGAGATAGTGGGAAGGGTGGATAGCGACCCGCAACAAAACAATCATGCACAAACATTAATGCGGCTTAAAAGGAAAAATAAAATAAATTTACAGGTCCACTTCAGACAAGAAACAAAATGCTTAATTCATAACATTCCATTAACACACAAAAGTAGTAGTTTGATTGCCGCTAAATGTGGCGCGTAATTTGTCTCAACAGAGTAGCTTTCAGTAAATTTAGTTGAATTAATAAACCCACAAAGCCATTTTTTGTTCCTTTTTTTTTTGTCTTCTGTTCTTTGTGTTATTTTCTCTGTTTTGCCCCTACAACAAAATCCACGCCGCTAAATAAACCCCACAGAAGAAGAAGCTTCCTGTGAGCTGTTTATCACTTTCTGTTGTGATTTTTCTTTGACCCATTTATAGTTTTTGTTGTGATTCATGAGTAATTTCGAGTTCTGGGCGTTATCTATGAGTGATTGTAATTCTAAGTGGCTTTATTTTTGGTGGGGTTTCAATTTAGAAAAATTTGTATTCTCGGCGTGTTTTCCTGAATGGGATCTCAACACTTAAAAAGGATTTTTTTGTCTTTCGTGTATCGATAATCTTCACAGTTTTCGTTTTTGATCTCTATTTTCCTGTAAGGAGAGATTCTTTCTCTCCCTATAAGGGGTTAGGGTTGTTTTAGCTTTTCTTCATTTAATTATTTTTTACATTATCATTCATAATGTATATGCATAAATGTTCAACACTCAAATTTGAAGTTTTCGGTTCTGCTCTGTTATTTCTGTGTGCATAGCATAGCAATTTGCAAAATTCTTTTTCGTAATTCTAGTGAGAATGAGCTGCTTTTCTTGTTTAAGTCGGCCAACGAAGGATACTAAGGTAGACATCGATAACGCTCCTCCTCCTCAATCCAGTTCTCGACATTCTTCTGTATCTTCAGGTAATTTTCATCCCAAACTTTGCTACGTTTTGCTTAATGACTGAATTAAGTATTTGAATGAGAAGAGAGGCTAATTAAATTAGTGAAACAGTTATTTTCTCTTCATTGGGTTTTGTGTTAATTATGCTTGATTTGGGTGTAGAGAACGGGAAGGCAAATGGTAAGGGAAACAGTGGAAAGGAAAAACGCGGGGCGCGTAGTTTCACATTTCGCGAACTAGCAACAGCTACAAGGAATTTTAGAGATGTGAATTTGATTGGTGAAGGAGGTTTTGGAAAGGTTTACAAGGGTCGCTTGGAATCAGGCCAGGCAAGTTGCTTCAATTTTATAACATTTGTGCGAGGTCATGAAGTTTTGTCGTTATTGTTATGTGTCGACCAAATTTTATAGTGTGTTTAGCTCAATTCGCTTGGTTACTGTGATCAGGTTGTAGCTGTCAAACAACTTAATCACGAGGGTCTTCAGGGACATCAGGAGTTTATTGTGGAGGTTTTGATGTTGAGTCTCTTGCACCATGTTAATCTCGTTACCTTAATTGGTTACTGTACTGCCGGAGATCAGAGACTCTTGGTTTATGAGTACATGCCAATGGGTAGTTTGGAAGATCATCTTTTTGGTAAATTTCTTAAGCATTGAATTCTGTTGATTCTTTACTTTTATCTTTCACTGTTTCAAGTTGTCTGTTTTCCTCACTAATGTTTTATCTCATATCTTTATGTTGCATCTTGATAAACTTTTGTTAGGTGTGAAAGCTGTATTAGGCATTAAGACTGCAATAGTTTTTCCTATTTGCTTATTGATGACTCTGAAGCTGTGAATAACTTAAACGCTTGATTTCATGAGTCCTTGATTACTGATTCTCGTGTTTTGGGGATGCTTGAGATAGTTGTGTACTGAACATTCTTGGAACAACCTTTTAAGTAACTAGCTGTGTGTGTTCAGTTATCAAACCCAATCAAGAGCCACTAAGTTGGAAGACTCGCATGAAAATTGCAGTCGGTGCTGCTCGGGGGCTTGAGTATCTGCATTGTAAGGCCAATCCTCCTGTTATTTACCGGGATTTGAAGTCTGCGAATATTTTGCTGGATGATGACTTCAATCCAAAACTCTCAGATTTTGGGCTTGCCAAATTGGGACCCGTTGGTGACAACACACATGTTTCAACTAGAGTAATGGGTACATATGGCTACTGTGCCCCAGAGTATGCCATGAGCGGCAAATTGACTCTCAAATCTGATATTTATAGCTTTGGTGTGGTACTTTTGGAGTTAATCACAGGGAGGAAGGCAATAGATCTTAGTATGAAGCATGGAGAGCAGAACCTAGTGGCTTGGGTGAGTTAGCTCTTTAATCTTTTATTCATTGTTTAATTTTTTTTATGGTTTATGTCATGCTCGCATTTGCCCCTTCTGGACTTGGTTTGCTGGGCTATCTATATTTTTCTGTTTGTAGCTGATCCAAGAAATTTGTGCATTGAATGTTTAAATGCGGTTGATTTTCCTTTTATTCTTTTCTTTGCATGGCTGCATTTAACATTAAATTGTCTCCCCATAGATAATGATCTTCCCCGTTCCAACTTATGCAATTGTGCTTCCACTGCAAAAATCTGATGAGAAGTCTATTAATTATTGGAGTTTTAGATGATTAATTTTGTTCAACTTTCAGTGCTATGTAATGAGAGGAACTTAGTGAAAACAGTTAGTATCTCACGTACAAGGGTTAATTGATTTTGCTTATTGCTCTATATGATTCCGTTCTTCCATCTCTACTCGCAGTCTCGTCCATTTTTGAAAGACCAGAAGAAGTTTCTTGATTTGGTTGATCCTCTGTTGCAAGGACGCTACCCTCGTCGTTGTCTAAACTATGCAGTTGCTGTTACTGCTATGTGTCTAAATGAGGAGGCAAATTTTCGCCCTCTAATTCATGACATTGTTGTGGCACTTGACTACTTGGAATCTCAGAGTCAAATTCATCCAGTATCTCGTAATGGTGGTGCCCGTGGTGCTGCTCCCTACTCAGCATCTGAGGTTTCTCAAGGAACTCATTCTAGGAGTAGTTCATCTGTTTAAAAGGTTGTAGAGAACAGGTAGCCGAAAGACTCTGATCACTGTGAGTAAATCTAACACTTCTACTTTTGGTAGCACATCCATGGTTTAATACTTCAGGCCTTTTTGCACATTTTTAAAATGCAAATTTGATGGAAGCTTAAAACAACTATGATTTGCACTAAAATCCACATTTTACGCATTTGACCAATCCTGTATATATATATATACATAAAATCTGTATTCTATAATCAGTATTCTAATGGGTAAACTTGTGATTGCAGGTTGCTGAACTTTTGGAACGTAAGGAATGAAATAATCAAATTTCTTTCCTTATATTATACCGTACAATATGCTATATAAAATAAATATGTACATGCATGTATATATTGGGGGATATGGTATGGTATGGTATGGTATGGTATGGTATGGTATTGTATGTTATGAAGTAGTAGCATTATTTATTTATTTATTTATTTTTTCGGTTCTTGTGACATTGATGATAATAGTTCATCTTGTTATTAGGTATACTTGTGTTTTGCTCTTTTTCAAATACGGAGAAAATTGCACTGCAGCAAAACTATGCTTTTCCTCTTTTGTTTAAGGAAATTTTTTTATTGGGAAATTTTTAACAGTAAGTAATATTTAAATTAATTTTTTTAAATGACCATTATATATAATATATTACAAAAATAATTAATTTTGATTAAAATACTTTCACAAAAATTTTTCAAAAAATAACTATCAAGCACATTTACGTAGAAGTATTTTGATTTAAAAAAATTTGAGACGGTTTTTTTAAAAATATTTTAAATAATGGTTATTAGTGAAAATTTATTTTAAGTGTTGATTATTTTTATTAAATTTCTCTTTTTTATTTTATCGTACAGTATCAGACAAAAATATGATTCTTTCTTTTCTTGGTATTTGGGTTGAGTTGAGATGGGGGTAATGTTAACTGGATTAATCTGGATTAATCGGACAACTGAAATTAACCCAAACTAACTTAATTCAATTTTCCGTTCAAAATCTTTTATTTTCATTTAAAGTTTAATACAAAACTTGTTAATTTTAAGTTTCAACTAAAAATGAAAAATAAAAAAAGTAATAAAATTTAAACTTCGGAAAAAAGTGAATTTATATCCATTTTTGTCTGAAATTTTTAAGTTTCAAACACGTCACAATCAATAAAATATAATTATATTAATAACGATAGTAGTAGCAAAAGTGACTTTCCATTTTTCTTTTTTTTTTTTTTTGGGTAATTGGGTATATTTGTACGGTCCGGATATCCAATTTAACTCAACCCGTTTGATGGGAATTGCTGTTAGTGGATGACTCAGTAAACAGAGTAGCGTAGCTTGAAAAGTATACACGAGGTTCTTCATATCCTATCCATCGAAATAGAAAAAGTAAAAGTAAAAAATAAAAAATAAAATAGCAGACTAAAAATTTAATAAATTCGAAAACAAAGCTAACATAATATATTAATGTAGTGTTGGGGGAAGAAGACGAAGTAACGTTATTGGATCATCCGAAACGGAAACAAACATTATACATCAAAAAAAGATAGGAAAATTGGGGCAGGGCTTATTTAAATACAAGTAATAATATCTCATTCTTATTAATTTGTTTCCTCACAACTTGGCACAAGCCCAAAGTAGCAGTCCATGGATTTTATCTTCAGCAATTGTCCATAATAATAACTATGAGATATAAAAGAGGCAGAAAAATAAATTTAATATTTGTTTGTTTTCCCTCTGAAATAACAAGGAGGATGATGATGATGGATGGAATTAATTAGTTAATGATACAACTTATGTTGTTGAAAACAAAATTTAAAATATGTAAAAGAAATTTTAAAAAATCTCGAGTCAATAATAAAAAGAAATTATATACGTATATCACCGGATGAATGATGGCTAATGTATGTGAATTCGGCTGGTAATTGTTTCGTACAATGCGTACGCGTAAATGCTAACCCCCCGACCAGATTTAACTTTAAGAGCACCACGCCGCTAAAAGTCTTAGAAGAAGCTTCGTTTCAATTTTCAACTCTGAACTCTGTAATCTGTACTGTACATAGAATTAATGGAATTGGGTCCGCCCGCAGCCTTCACCTTTTTCCTTTTTCCTTTATTTTGCCTTTTTTTTATATATATATATATATATATATATATATCAATTCCATACCTTTATGATTCATTTGTCTTTTCATCCCTTTGGTTCACAAAGATTTTATTTTGTGGATTCAATTCAATTCACCACATGGTCGGACACATACATATATATAATATATATTTATTATATATTTATTAATAATAGCTAGAGGTACTGCTGAAATTTTTTTATCTAATTAATTACGGATAATAATATATATATATATATGTAGCATGATCGTCTCCCTGAATTTCTATTTTTTTTTTTTTGTTTTCATATAACAAATAGATCCATAATGTCTGTTGAAACTTTAAAATCACTTTTATAATATTTAATTTGAGTATTGCAACGTTAAAATATGCAACTGAATATTGAAGAAGAGAATCAATGTATTTGTCCCAGTGCTATATATTTTACACCTTCTTGTTTCAATCTGGAGGTTAGTAACTTAGAAGCACTTTGAGTAATGTATTTGTGACGTAAAATTTTTCCATATATTATACTTCTTCTTTTATCGGAATATATTTATCAGTTGATTTTTGATTAAGAGTTAGGAATTTATTTGTTGTAAATTAATTTGATAAAATTATGTGTGCTTGCTTTGCACAAATATGAAAAATCAGGAGCCCTAATGTTGTTACCCTTTATAATTATAAATTAATAAATAAATAAATATATATTATAACATAGTCCAAGTTCAATGTCATACAGCTGATTACCGCAGATGTTAATGGTAGATTAATTAATTTATTTAATCAATAAAGTTTAATATATACATAGTGGTGAGCTTTGGGGCCGGCAGATCACCATCTTATATATATATATATATATATATATGTTCAACAAATCGATGATATGCAGTCTTCAAATAATAATAATAATAATAATAATAATAATAGTAATAATAATGTGACTTAGTGTCATTATCAGATATATAAAGATAACAATTATTTAAAAAAAATTGTTCTATATTCAATTATTTCACAATGTCACGGTGCTCGATTTGTTGTAATCTAGATCATATTTTGCTGTTAGGCAAAAACCATCTTAAGTACTACTTGCCAAAAGGCTTAAATGTTGGTCAATTTATTAATTTAAAATTATGGTCATGATTAAGAAATGATTTTTAAGTCATAATATGTAAATATAAAAATGTATTCATGCACATACAAATTTTTGGGTTATTATAATATGTATTTAACATTTTCCAAAGAATTAAAAATAAATTACATAAAATACGTGGCAAATGAGCGAAAATAAGTGTATATTACCGGAATACTTTAATCAGCTCGCTAATCAAACTCTTTTGTAGAAATAGATATTTGTAACTTAAATTTTTTATTACTTTTTTATTTTGAAAGTTAAAATTAAAATACTTAGATTTTTAAAAAGTGGTGGCTGTTGTTCTTTGTGGCTGAGAGCTAATTAATACTGCCTAATAATTCTTGTCTTCGGACGTCGCTAACGTGTGCCGTACAATTCACTCTTTAGTCTTTAATTCAATTTAATGGCAATTCCCCCGCTAATTCATAATAATTCAATTAATTATATAGCGACATATATGGAGACCCAATACAAATCACTAAGACTCTTAAGAATTCAAGCATTACGTCACTTGTTCAATGCCCGATAGTTTATTTGTAAACCGAATTCCTTATAAATGATCTTTTGATTTGCCTTTTTTATTTATTAAAAAGATTTTTTGAACAATAAAAATTTTTTTAAAATTTTTTATTACCTTTTACTTAACAATAAAAAAGAGTTTTTAATAATAATAAAAAATTATTTTTCTTCTATTTAAAAAGTCCAAAATTTAAGTTTTTGATAGTAAATTTTCTACAGCCTTTTTAAAAAATAAAAATTATCTAAAATACTCTTATTTTATTTTAAAAATTTTACATTATTTCTTTAAAATAAAATATTAAAAATTTATCTATTAAAATAACTATTTAAATTTTTCTTCAAAGTCATTTGTGATAACTAAACAATTAATAAATTTTTGTTAAAAACTCCGCTTTAAAAAGCTCTATTTAAAAAAATACGTCAAATAGACTTTAATTATATTTTAAATAATAACATATCACTCCCTGACTTTTGTATTTATATATCTATACACATGATTGATCTATTTTTAACAAATAAATTCCTAATTTAGTGATTTATGCTAAAATACTAAAATTATATTTATGATATTTGAATTTTAACCAACACAATATTGTAATGGATAATTTAATATTAAAAAATATTTTAGTTATTTTAATAAGAGTTAGGACTTAATCTAATAATAAATTTAATTTATCATTAATTAACAGTAACATTTAACTCATTTGATTTGAGTCTCTCATCAAATATTAACAGTAGATTTTTTTTAAAAAAATAGTTTGAGTAAAATTTATTTATACTAAAAGTGCTGTATTATTAAAAATAATTTGACTCCAAATTGTAGGCAGTGGTATAGTATTAAGTAAAAATGGTTCAATTTTTTATGGTGCCATAATTTGAATGCGGTGCCACTGCAAGTAAAATTATTTGTTAAGAATACATAATAGATTATATTATTATTTGTAAAAATATATATATATATATATAATAAAAAGGAGGACCTGGATGTCACTATTGCAAAAACGGGTATGGGTATGGGTATGGGGGTATGGGTGGGTGGGACGTATTAATGTGAACGAGACCAAGTCATCTGAAACAAAGTCAGTCTGAAAGTGAAGAGCCGGTGGGCTAGCTAAGGCCAAACCTCGACCGATATGAAAATGCTATGCAAATTCACGTTGACTTACTTGCCGCTTATTTCCCACTTTTTCATATACATTAACGGCAATAATTTATTAATTTCCTTAGTTGCCGAGTTTTTTTGTTTTCTTTTTTATATATATAGATTATTGATTCATTCATTCTCTATTAAACTCGTTCTCGAACCCCACCTCAGCTCATGAAAATCATGGGACTTCCTAATTTTACAACGTTGAATCTATCCATGTTTTCTTTACTCTTAATAGAATTTAAGGTCGGTGTAGATCAGTATTAATAATATTCCTGCAATAATTTTATATATATATGTCCACGATAATTTGTTATACAGTCTACTCTTTACGTGTGCATTTGAAATTACAGTGCAGAATACTGTGAAATAATTATATTGATTCACTAACTATCAAATAAAGAAATCAAAATTTTCTCTTAATATAAACTTTAATTTAAGAGTACACATCTACAATTTATAATTAATATATTTTGATCGTATATATGTGTATATAAATTTAAAAATTAAGTTTGAATTAGATAAAAAAAAATTAATTAAACGTTATTTACTAACTATTACCACTTTAATTAATATGTTTTTTTTTTTTAAAATTAACAGATGTAGATGTATGTTAATAATAATAAAGCTGGAAAATCTAGTGATGATCAGTAGTTATTAGGAAATTTATTCAGTGCAATTTTACTAATGAGTAATGACCAATACAAGAAACTAATAAATTAATGCAATTACAAATTAAGCAAGAGGTCAAGCACAATTTCAGGTCCTCTGCTATAAACACACACACACACATATATATATATATATATAACAACAAAGTTTACTACTGTCATGAAAGTTGAAGAAAGCATCAGAAAAGAAAATTGGAGTGGATGCGTTCGTTCAATATATATATATATATATATATATGTATGTATGTATAGCAAGCAAATATTTATTAATTTATTTAATCATGATAATTTTTGTATACAAGATGGTTGGATGCGCCCCACCAAAAGCAAAATGAATGGGCCACACTACCTTACTAAAATATTCTACATTTGGTGCGATTGGATATTGACTTTCCTCGAGTCTTTTCTCTCTAGTATTTTTTTTTTTTTCCTAAATATTAGAGAGAAAATTCAGTATAAAATAGGGTGGGGGAGAAGAAAGCAAGGGTGAGAGAAGAATCAGTCCAACAAGTCTTCATAATATTTTTCTCCCTCTGCTTCTTAATTGTTTTTTCTTCGTTTCTTCTTTCTCTCCTTCCTATAACTTATAAACGAATATAATCAAACAAAATAAAAATAACTTCTCCTAGCTAGCTAGCTTCTAACTACACCATCAGCTTTAAGATAAAAGAGAAATTTCCGCAGTTAAACTGTCTTTAATTTAATTTCTCGATCAAATATGGGTATCTGCTACGGAACTCCGGTAGATCACACCCCAAGCAAACCACCGAGTCCAGGTTTGTGTTGTAATTTTTTTTTGTCCTGTTAAATAAAGATTATGAGATTATTCTGATTAATTCTTTTGTAAATCATGTGTGATCACTGATATATGCAGATGTTTCTAACTTGGAGAACAAACCAAATGAATTAAAAGGAAAATTGAGCTGTGAGAATGTCAAGGATGACAAGAATTCGACGCCGGAAGTGAACGAAACCATGCCGTCAAGCGGAAAGATAGTAACTCAGAATCTGAAAATGTTTACGCTGCAAGAACTGCGAGCTGCGACCAAAAATTTCAGACCGGATACAATGCTGGGAGAGGGCGGATTCGGACGAGTTTTCAAGGGTTGGATCGACGAGCAAACCTACGCGCCGTCGAAAGTCGGCGTCGGGATGGCAGTTGCCGTCAAGAAATCAAACCCAGATAGCTTACAAGGGTTACAGGAATGGCAAGTAAGTTCGTTAAATTCTGTTAAATTCAGCGTAAAAAATATGTCGAATGTTAAATGGGAAACCGTTATTTTTTTTCTCTCTCAGAGGTACCGAAATTTCTGCATTGCCCACATGATTAACACGACGTTTTTCAATGCTTTGTATAAGTCTACACTCAACATAACCCACCAAATCAAGACTTCATAGAAATTAAGCATTTAAATTTATTTATTTTTTCTGTTGACTAAACCAACAATTGAAAAATCTTACAGAGTTTGCATATAGATCATAAATCCAGTACGATTGTTTTGACCGAGAAATTTGCCTGACGTATAGGATGACTTCATTATGTTTATCAATTGTGATTGGTTACTACACATTTAAGCAAACGCATTCATACTATGTTTACTTTGGGGCAGGCCGAGGTGAAATTCCTGGGAAAATTTTCTCATCCAAACCTGGTAAAACTTCTGGGGTACTGCTGGGAGGA
The DNA here is from genome assembly GCA_022749755.1 of Azadirachta indica. Classification (NCBI taxonomy): domain Eukaryota; kingdom Viridiplantae; phylum Streptophyta; class Magnoliopsida; order Sapindales; family Meliaceae; genus Azadirachta; species Azadirachta indica. The sequence goes on from CM040449.1 coordinate 2,515,629, forward strand.
CAAACAGTTCCTACTTGTGTATGAATATATGCAGAAAGGAAGCTTGGAAAATCACCTTTTTAGAAGTAAGAATCCGTAATTATGTAATCCTTTCCTTCTATTTTTTGTAAATTTATGTATTTCAGAAATTCAGACATGGAGAAGTCGAATACTTGAAATATATATTTAACCATATTTTGGGCATTTTTTAATTAATTGCAGAGGGTGCGGAGCCTCTTCCATGGGACATTCGCCTTAAAATAGCAATTGGTGCTGCAGAAGGCCTAACTTTTTTGCATTGCTCGGAGAAGAGCGTTATATACAGAGATTTTAAAGCCTCTAACATCTTGTTGGATGCGGTACGTAATTAATTAATTTGAATTAAAATCCAGATCCTGCTCCTCCCTGTTAATTTGCTGGGAATTCTCATCAACGAGTTTCAATATTTTGCAGTCATACAATGCAAAACTTTCGGATTTTGGGTTGGCGAAATTAGGTCCTATAAATGGAAACTCTCATGTAACAACGCGCGTTATGGGCACATACGGCTATGCAGCTCCTGAATACGTGGCAACAGGTAAATTGTGTGCATAACAAACTTACGAGTTGATGTAATAATGTTAATTATAATTAACAAAAATTTAACAATATGTCAATCAAATTTGCAGGTCATTTGTATGTAAAAAGTGATGTATACGGATTCGGGGTCGTGTTATTGGAAATGTTAACGGGTTTACGAGCACTTGATACGCATCGTCCCTCCGGTCAGCACAACTTGGTAGATTTCGCCAGGCCATCTCTTTCGGAGAAAAGAAAGTTAAAGAAGATAATGGATCCGAGGCTAGAGGATCAATACCCATTGAAAGCAGCCTTTCAAGCAGCTGAACTTATAATAAAATGTATAGAATCCGATCCCAAAAATCGGCCGTCCATGGAGGAAGTCCTGGAAACTTTACAGAAGATCAGTGCCATCGAAATTGAACCAAAGAAGAAGGCAAAAGTTCGAGGTAAGAATCATAAAGCTAAGCGAGAAGAACAGCCTTCGCCTCAATGTCATCGGTCGCCCCTTCACGGCCGAGCTGGGCCACACTATTAAGAAACGTACGTAAACGTACGGCCAGGTTTTTTTTTATGCATACGACACTTTTTAACATGTACTTTATTAGGGTATAACATTTCCCACTTCTTTTTTTTTTTTTTTTTTTTTTTTGTATTTACTTCGGGCAAAAATGTGCTAGTTTTGTCAAGAGAGATTTCAGTCCAGTGCTCTGAATCCAGTCATATCGCAAGAATCAAGTTTGTAATTATTGGTGGCGAATTTGGGAATTCAACCTTAGTCCCCAAACCCTTTTTTTGATTTTTTTGTTTTTCTCAAAAATCAAACGCAAATGATGAGCTAAAGTTTTTAAGTATACGGATAGAGGAAGATTTAAAGAAACAGTAGAACTAAAGTGAAATGAAAGATAAAAAGTATTGTGAATATTTGTGATGCCTTGTCAAATTAATAGAGCAAAAATTTAGATTCTAAACCGAAATTTCCCCTCAAAAACTCGAATCAAGGTATCGAAAAAATGAGGCCATACTACTTGGAGCTACTAAATGCATCCGACAATGACAATGTTCACGTGTACTGAACCTAAAAGTACAGTAATGGAAAAACATTGAAATGTACTCAACCTAGAAGTTGAGTCCTTGTAAATCCACTCTATTTTCTCGGTAATTGTCCTCCATTTTAACAAAGTAATAGCATTATTGAAGATTGACGAGATTATTACCCAATAAATGGGGCGCAGCTGTCACTGCCAGAAATTATTGTTCCATTAGGCCCAATAATTTTCGGACTTGAAATCTTGGGCATTGTCCAAAATTAGTTTAATATCATTTCGACCTGGTTATAGTCATTTCTCTCGTAATTAACTAATTACTAGCCCTACGTTAAATAAATTATACAAGCAAAGAAAAGGGCAATCAGAAAGTCAAAATTATATGGGTTATCCCTTCGTTAAAGTTCAAATCATATAATGCCTTTTCTGGATTGCGCTTAGACTTTTATAGCAAAATTTCCAATCAGAAAATTTGTTCTTTATTGATAATTATTGATTGAAAGATAATTCAATATTGTATCGTTTCTTTCTCCATTCCTCCAAAGTCCAAAACCAAAGCCAACAAAAAAAAAAAAAAAAAGGGAAAATGACATGAAATATTTATGACTTGAATTAATGCGATACGACTGAAAATAAACATAGTCTATACGGCGCGCTTCTAGTCATAGCACTCTGATGTGATTGTACCGTTTGTCCCACTTCTTAACTAATTTTTGCCAACCCTAATAATTCTGTTGACCCATGTTCCACGCTTTCGCAAAAACCAAATAAGAAATCTTGAAATCAGTTCAAATTATCGCAAGTTGTTTCCTTTTCATTTGATAGCAGTCAGTGAGTCACAGTGATTTCCAAACGAATTGGGCCTGAGATTCTGAATTTGCACGGGTTCTTAACATTAATTAAGCCCTGGCCAACTAATTAATACCATAAATTAACACACCATGCTTGCTTTCTTTCTACACATGAAAGGGGAAATGTTCAAATTTGTGTATCAAATAATATAACAGTAAAAATCGATGCCCAAATCCTCAATTTACGAACATGATCCCACATGGTGCACGCTCTCCATTTTCTGACCAAAGCCCCTTTGAAAAAAAAAAAAGAAAAAAAGAGACACTTACCTTTTCTTAATTTCCTGCAGAGTTTAAAAGTTGCCTAATGAGCATATTTTAACTCCGCATTGGCTGATGTGGACCCATTCAATTGAATGGGAAGCCAAACAGGCGGCACATTTCTGTTCTTACTAATCATGATAACATCATCGACAATCCATGCCTTTCATTTTACTTATAAACAAGAATTAGAGGGGAATGTATCTTTCTTTTTCCCTGCCCCATGCCCATGCCCATGCCCATGGATTGCATTTCCCTGAGAGCAACTAATTAATACTTTATTTAGGTTCACAGTTTTTAGGAGTCTAGTTTCGGTCCGGCTCAAAATTTTAGGTGGTTCACGATACTATTTGTATTGTGTTCGTATAAAAAAGAGGTTAAATATTTTCGGTTGTCTCCAATTTTACCTTGAAGCATATTTACGATTTACGTTGTGCACATATTTAAAATGCCTAATGATTAGGCCAACTTAAACATTCTACCTTTTGGTCTCAACCATGTCATAACAAGAAACAAGCATTCATCCGTCTTGATATAATAATGCATTCAATAATAATATTATTACTATTATTCAAAAAAAATTTCTTGAAAAATTAAGACGGTACATTGGTAAGTAGCATAGTCCTGCCTTTTCGTTGAATGGGACGGGCACTAGGCTTCAAAGCTCGAGATGTGGATGTCCCCATCGCACAAAGCCTTTTCAGCAGCACAAGATCCTAGTCCTTGGATCTCTGGAAACTGCATATTCTGCAGACTCTCTGCAGAACAAACCACCTGGAAAAAGCAACAAGCTTTAGCCCCCATTTATCTCCCACACCCAAAAGGAAAAAAGGATTTAATTAAACTGTATGATTAAAGCATGTAAATTTGTGCTTAGTTTTCATTCTTGCCTACGTAATCCTAGGACCCATTTCAGGAATAAAGAATAATAATAATTGATCAAAATGGGCTGGCTTGTAGCGGTAGACATCAATCATCTTCTTCTATTATTTAATTCTATTTTTCGGCGGAACGAAAGACGTTGTTTAGAAATTCTTCTCAGGCGTGTTGATTGATTACTACAACCAGAAAAATTCACAATCAATTGATTTCGATTCTGTGGAGTGTGGACTGCGGCGGAGCTGATCACTTCAAAGCCAAGCAAGCCTGCTCCCCTAGACCAGAGCCTTTATTCCCGACAAAGACGTGCTTCTCCTATTTCTGGACTTTGTTTTATAACAGCAAATTAGTTAGTAAAAGTTATGGGTCCCAAATATTGCAAGACAATTGATAAACGCTGCCGTATACCGAAACAACGTTATATAACTCTAAACAATACTAATAGCAGCAGTGATAATCTAGGGGCCAAGGTTCATAAATCCATTTATTACGATGGAACTATGCAGCGTCACTTTGTGTGGACCATCAAATTTAAATTTTCACAACTTCTTCGAGCCGAAAGGAAATAAATGCAGTTTACACAAAATGAGCCTGGAAAGACGAAATAAAATACGGGAACTTCGTACAAAAATCCAACTGGAATTTACACACTTTTGACTCTTTAAAGAGTGTGTATTGTATGTTTGAAAGAATCTGCTTTTAGCTTTTGGGGTACGCAGGGAGTGTGAGGTTTATCGCAATGTCCATGTGGCGTGTAGCAAAGTTTGCATGATCGAGGCGTGGCGCCGAGAGTTATGATAACGTCAAATGAGTAGTAATCATGACCATGACTGGGTCTTAAACATTAAAGCCCATAACAGCGCGCTGTGCGTAAGGTTCCGTTTTTGCTGTTGTTGTTTCTCTTATTCGTAATTGTTTGATAGTGTGCGCGAGCAGACTGAGATGTCTCTCTTCTTCTTTGGCCCCCACATCTAGAATCTATTCTCTAGTAACTCCTTTTGCCCTCTTGCCCCCACCATCACACTCACAATAATTAGCCCCACTCTCCATTTTTCCATTTGTTAATTTCCCATTAATTAATTTTGGTTCAACGTATCTTTAGTTAAAATCGTGTGAACAGAAAACTTGCCTTTGATCCAGCTACAGCAACGCAGGCTTGAGAGAGATAGTTGCAAACAGTTTTTGCATGGTTGTCCTACAAGGAAACGCGAATTTAGTTGTATTTAGTCATTTCTTCAAACAGGTTGTGGACATCAAGCACTCCGCATTGTTGCGTGAAGTTGTTGATTTAATATTTGCAATTGCGGTTGTCAAATCCTACAAGAATGTTTTAGAATTTGGAAATTTAAATTGAAAAAAAAAATGTAGTTAGTCTTCAAAGTTAACCTCCGAAAAAAGCATAGACACAGTGGTTGATCACAAGTTAGTGATGCTGAGAAATTCTCGACGCCACTCTAGTGGGGTGGTTGAGACTAGAGAATCCTAACGTGGTGGCTTTCCCACCAACTTGATTAAAATGGCCTGGACAACGCAGCAGCGTGTGCCATAAATTGCTTGTTGTTTTGTATCTGTCACAATTAAATGCACGTACATCACCTGCTCGACATAGTTTCCGAGTTAGCTTGAAACTTGTCATGTCACCCTCCCACCCACGATTAGAAATGAATTCAAATTCAAGATTTTTTCATTACTAGAAAGGATTGTAATTTGGAATTGAATTCAGCTATCAAATTTCAACAACTAATAAACCACAACATCCAACTCCCATCTTAAATGTCAAAATTTTCCATGAATTCCCCATTAAAAGATCAATGGTTTCCGTACTAGCTCATGTCCTTTTCACCCACCAACCCTACTTCACTCAATTTAAAGCTATTATACTTCGTGCTTTCAATTTGTACTGCTAAGATTGGACCAACCGCATTTTAGTTAGGACCCTATATGATTCACTGGTTACAATTTTTTACAATTTACGGATATAATTTCTAAATTAAAAACTATAACAAAAGAATTTCTGAGATCTAAATCTTCATCAATAGATCAATGTTATCCACCACAGTCAACGAGTTCCCACAGGCATGAGAATTTTTTTGGTGGGGCCTATTCGGTTCTGATCCATATCAAATAATTATTAATTATTTCCTTAACAATACCATTTAAAATTACCGAAACACCCTCGCAATTGAAAAATACATTAAAATAAGAGACACTCCGACAAGCTAACCGAAATCCGGGGCAATTACGTAAATACGCGCTGCGTTTGATGACAATAGACTCATTTAAACGCCATTGAGAAGTGAAGTAGCCAGCGCCAAGTGTGTTCCCTCATGTCTATGTGAACTATAAATACGGTTTCTTTTCTTCTTTGACTCTCGATTGAACTCTCAGTCCTAATACTTATACTCACCAAAACAGATACGTTTCTTCACTCGCTTGCTTTCTAGACGCGTTCGCATACGGCAATGGAGCTCTCGCGGCGGATAATGAAATTTCTCCTATCTATTCTTTTGCTCCAGGCAAGAAGCTGCTGCGATTGTTTGTTGAATTCACTTTCTTGTACTTATTCTGTTGAATTTTTAATTTGGGTTCCTGCTATCATTTTCTTGAATTTATTATCATATTTTGCTCCTATGAAGGAAAACGAGTGATGTTAAGAGTTAAATTCTTTGTCTTTTTGAAAATTGTTTCCTTTATCATTCTGTACTGGTAAACGGGGCATTTGTGATTGATTTTTGAACACTTCTATGCACGATGAAATTCAAAAAAATAAAAAAAGGGAGAAAATGAGCGAATCGTGTGTGCTGCGAATTATCTTTGTTTAAGCTTTACTAAAAGCTTTACTTTTAGTAGTAAAAGTGAACTGATTGTTCATTTGGTGAAAGTCAGCTGAATTTGCAGTTATGTATATGTGCAGGTCTTATTTATTCTATCTGTAGTCCGTGCGGAGAGGTCCGAATATGATACACGCTCGCTCGTGACATCCAATGCTGCAACAGGGTGTGGTCATTATTCTTTTTGTTTCATTTTTAATTCTGAATAATGTTTTTCTTTGAGGAGTAATATTATGGAGCTCGAATAGGCAGCTATTCTGCCAGCATGTATGTCAATTCTTTGTTTCATTTTTAATTCTGAATAATGTTTTTCTTTGAGGAGTAATATTATGGAGCTCGAATAGGCAGCTATTCGTGCCAGTGTCACCTAACGAAAAAAATTGCCATAAATTATTGTTACTGCTTAAATCTATAAATATTTGACAAATTTTTCAAATGTCATTGATCTCTTTAATAGATGTTGAGGAATTGTATTCTTAATTCTTATTTAGGGCAAGACATGCAGAAGGATATTGTGCAATGTATGACATATGTGGATCACGTAGTGATGGAAAAGTGCTGAATTGTCCTAATGCTTCTCCATCAGTGAAGGTATCTGTTAAAGCTGTTCAGCATAAATTCTGCAGAAGTTTTTCATTTTAGGTTTCCTCAGAAGTTTGATTTGCTAGAACAAAATGCTGTACTGGATTTATGTATGCTTTATAATTGAGTGGATACAAAAATGCCTGGGCTCTATAAGCTTGAAGTTTCAAATTGCTCTCTCAATTGTAATTATCTGATGATTACATCTTGTTGTGTTTTCCCAGCCAGATGACTTGCTTTCATCAAAGATTCAAAGTTTATGCCCAACCATTACTGGCAATGTTTGTTGTACAGCAGCTCAATTTGACAATTTACGGTCACAAGTTCAGCAGGTAAGAATTTTAATTGAATCTGTTCATGATATTCTGTCCCATGATTTCAGGTACTCCCTTTTCCTTTTCTGCTTTCTCTATTTCCCCAGGGAGACATTTACTTTTTTCTATGCAGTAAAGGCAATCCCTGCCCTTAGGAAGTGTGCTTGTATACAGTGAAGTTTGTGCGATACTTTAACACATGATAATGATGTCAATCATTTGGCTCTTATATATGTATTTCTATTTTTTCTGCAGGCAATTCCATTTCTTGTCGGCTGTCCAGCATGCTTGAGAAATTTTTTAAATCTGTTCTGTGAGCTTTCATGCTCTCCAAATCAGAGTTTATTTATCAACGTCACTTCTGTTTCCAAGGTCAGGAATCCTAACTGTTGTTCCCGCTGTTTTGTTTCAAGAGAGTTCTATGCATTTCCATATTATTAGTTCTCCCTATGGAAAACCAGCAAGCACTTATTTGTTAGTATTTAAAAATAAGTCTTTTCTTGTTCCTCCTCTATATTCAGTCACCAAAGCTATTTAGTCCTCACTCAAGTAGCCTCTTTTTGTTAAATCATTTGGATTGTTCTACCTGGACATAAAATGTGACATGTAAAGCATATGCGGTCTTATGTTATTCCCAGAATGTACCCTTCGATCCTTCTATTGTTTTAAAAAAAAAAAAATTTCAATTTGTGGGATACAAATATGACTATGCAAATGTAGTGACATACACCTAAGTTCTGGCTTTCATCACATTCCACTTCAGAGACAGACATAACTTGAAGCATACATAATTTATATAAGGAATCTTATTGCCTTGCAGGTCAATAATAATTTGACAGTGGATGAGATTGCTTATTATATAACTGACGCTTTTGGTGAAGAGTTATATGAATCTTGCAAGGATGTGAAGTTTGGTACAATGAATACTCGAGCTCTAGATTTTATTGGTGCAGGTGCTCAAAATTTTAAAGGTAAATTGATGCTTTTATGATTATATTAAAGATTGGTCTATCTCCCTAAGGGCATGCTATTTTTTGAGGTTAAGCTTATATTCATTTCTTCTCTCTTTCAAGAATTATGTACTAGATGCCTCTAAAGAGCAGTTAAAAATGCTAATGTAAATACCTGGATATTAGTTGTACTAACTGCTGAGTTCCTTGGTTCTCTAGTTACCTAATGGGTTGGTTGGATAGATATTGAAGAAGTAAATGCAGTTTATCTAGCTATATTTCAGAACCTCAAAGTGGCTAAAAAGTACATGTAGAAGGGTTGGCTTGAGCTGCAGCTGCTGAGCAGAATAACATTTTGGATTTAGGTTTGGTTGTGGAAAAGAATCATGTAGAGAGAAATAGATGTATCAGTCCCATTTTAAAAATCTCCATGAATAGAAGTTGAAGAGTGCAAATGGTGGTTGCTCGAAAATGTCTGCACTTCTTTGCCAATTTGTTTTCTATGAGACCAGCCTAGTATTTCATTTGACTTGTATTTGAATGATTTGGCAGATTGGTTTGCTTTTATTGGTAGGCGGGCTGCTCCTAATCTTCCTGGTTCACCATATGCAATTAAGTTTTTGCCCAGTGCTCCTGAGTCAACTGGAATGAAATCCATGAATGTATCTACTTATTCATGTGCCGATGTTTCAATGGGCTGTTCTTGTGGTGACTGCTCTTCATCTCCTGTCTGTTCCACTACGGCACCTCCTCCGCATAAAAAGGGCTCCTGTTCAGTTAGAATTGGTTCTTTAAATGTGAGAGTCAAACCTATCATTATTTCAGATTTAACAGTTGCATTCATTTCTTGTTTATTAAAGTGCATTTACACTGTTTGAGTAGTGTGATTTTTCGTACTATACTAATTTTGCTAATTTGGTTTCACTGGTTGACATCTTCAGGCCAAATGTGTTGACTTTGCTTTAGCAATCCTGTATATAATACTCGTTTCTGTGTTTTTCGGGTGGTGTTTGTTTCATCATAAAAGAGAAATGAACAGATCCTTCAGAATGAAGCCACTGGTAAATACAATGGATGGTAGTGAACGCCATTCTGTTGAAAGGCAGAAGGACGAGAACCTTCCCATGCAAGTGCAGGTGCATGCCAATTTTTACCCATTCTATAATATTATGATCTTCAGTGTCAATTTTGATGCATAATATTGTAAATTCACAGGCTACATGCTTGAAGTATAAATCATCAGCCTCCTCTTTTTGGTATTTTCCTTGAATGTTAAAAAAGTATATTCTCTGCATCATATGACAGCAAATTTATTGTTTTGTTACTTGATCATTTCTGATTTTGTTATGCCACTTCACACTGTAAGATTGTTACTTCTGATGTGTACACAAGGACTGACTCATGCTTGGATCGAACTTCTCTAAAAATCCCTATCCCCCTCTGTCTCTTGTGTAACTGTCAGCAGGATACTCACATCATAAAATTCCTGTTTTTGGATTTTTGTATCAGATGCTTCAAGATACTCCTCAAACTAGAAACAGAATTCAACTTTCAATTGTGCAAGGATACATGTCGAATTTTTACAGGTTACTACCTATACCATTAATGCTTATACATCATTTCATCATATCAAGCAGAATGATTTTGACTTTGTTAATATATACTTAATGTTCAGGAAATATGGAACATGGGTTGCCAGAAATCCAACCCTTGTATTGAGTTTGTCAATGGCTTTAGTTCTTCTACTTTGCTTAGGTCTAATCCGTTTTGAGGTGGAAACCCGGCCTGAGAAGGTACTATTTGCTTACTACGTTGCTTTTTGCTTATTTTTGCCTGTTTTGATTCCCCTATTCTGGTGGCTCATCATTGTCAATTCTGCTTTCTATGCTTGCTGTTATGTCAATTTACATGTGATTCTGTCTTTTGGTCTTAGGTTTTAACATGGTCAATGCACTTTTGTCTTGTTATGACACATGCTTCTTGATGTTTTTGATAGAATTTAGCAGAAAATTATCTATTCTTGACTTGGAATCATTTCAGTTTCAGTTTAAAATTTCCAGAACTCATGACTGCTCATTGTAGTACAGAACTTTATAGTTTGGGATCTTAGAAAGTGATTATTTAAAAGCTTGCATGGATAATGACAAGTTCTAATTATTCAATGCGAACTTTTATAGCTAAGTGCAGTCATCTGTTTCTTACAGACACGGATTTTCTCATAGATACATAGTTCCACAGTCAGCCATTCCGCCTGATATTGGTTTTCTCATGTTGACCTAAGTTGGTATTGTTGTCCACCCATTGATGCAACTTGCAGTGAGGGTGACTTCTGTACAATTAACATACTTGGTGAATCTATGTTGAAGAAAGTGGAGAAAGTTCAATAAACTAAAAGTACACCCACATTTTAGTATTTGAGGAAATTTAATGAATATATGTGTAATGGAATGAAAAAGAATAAATGATTAAAATTTTTTAAGTAGACCATAATATGCATTCAGGAAATATGATGAAAAGAAGAAGAAAAAAATTACATATGAAGGGTCTTAACATCCTCTATATTCATTAAGGGCGATCATATAGTAAGTCATTATATTTTTACCTCCGAGTTCTGACCAGGTAATATATTTATGATCAATTTATATATAGTTTACATTTATTCCTTTTTGCTTGAATTCTCTGTTGACTTTTGATCCATTGCTGTTACAGCTCTGGGTAGGGCCAGGGAGTAAAGCTGCAGTGGAGAAACAATTTTTCAACAACCACCTTGCTCCTTTCTACAGAATTGAAGAGGTTTTGATTGTTCTCTTATTATGTTCTTGATTATGCTTTTGTCACTCAAACTAGTTTACTTGTTATATCTCTATTTCTGGTTAGGCAGTAGGTCAAAATTCTGAAAAACTATTAAGGCTAGAATGAGATGATGATTTGGAGGCCTTGAGTAGACTTGAAATCCTTTGCTATAATATTACTCAAAGAAATAGCTAGTAAGATTCACGTGGAAAATCTTGTTCGGTTTCCATGATCATTATTCAATTGTTCTTTAGTGAAAAAGACTGCTCTATTATGCAATTTGCTTTCTTGCGTGCTTGTGGAAGATGAATTCACCTGCGTCTAACATTGTGCGAGTGAAATTCAGTCTGTACTGGAGCTCTATTTTCACATTTTAAAGTTTCTAGTGTTTGTCATACTACTATTTACTTGGATAGTTAAGCAATTCTTATGGAATGCATTTTGTGCCTAATTCAGCATTCACTTTAAGTAAGTTAATCATAAAAATGCTTTATTTTTCTTAATTTATTTATGTTTTATATTTTTTTAGAGTAAATGATGTAACAGTCATTGGTGAACTGGAAATGTTTGCATACAAGATAGTTGAATCAAGGCAAAACTTTTGCATGTTTCATGGAATTAATTTAACTTGGAAGAAACTAACGGTACTTAAATTCTTCCAGCTAATATTGGCAACAATTCCAGATACTACACATGGGAAGTCACCAAGTATTGTAACAGAGAGCAACATTAAGTTACTTTTCGAAATACAAAAGAAGGTATTCGTTTGATGACATTTGTCATCATTAACCGCATCAAGTTATATTACATGTGATTCACACTAATTTATTAAGTTTACTTTTATCTCACTTTTGCACCCAGCTTGACAAGTTGACCTAAAATCATCCAATTCATTGCTCATTCTTGACAGATAGATGAACTTCGTGCGAATTATTCTGGCTCAATGATATCTCTGACTGACATTTGCATGAAGCCACTGGGTCAAGATTGTGCCACGCAAAGTGTTCTGCAGGTAGCATTTTTCACTGCAATGACTCTAAATATTGTGTTGAGCTTCTTAAAAAATATTTTGTGACTAACATATACATTATTTGCCATCTCCTTTCTGATAGTATTTCAAAATGGATCCTGAAAATTTTGATGGCTATGGAGGAGTTGAACATGTGAAATATTGTTTTCAGGTACACATTGATAATCTTCATCCCCATGTTGTTAAAAGTCAAGAGCATGTCTTTTTCATTTGTAAGTTAACATGTTGGACCTTCTAAGGGCTTATCTTCATTCTAAGCTAAGTAAGCTTTACAGGATATGCTTTAAATATTTTGCAAAATTTATAAGTATATTTGTCCTTATATGAGTTGAGTGTGACTTGAGAAGCATTATATTCATGGTGTCGGGGATGCTAAAAAGGATTGGACTCTGCAAAAGTATATTATGTAACTGGAAACTAGTACAACTGTGCAGGCATGAATTCATGTACTGGCACATATCCCAACCGGGCAATCCAGTTGCTACTTTGAGTATCTAGATTTTGTGTTATGCTGACAAATGAAATTAATGGCATAGTACAAATATTTTATTTATTTTATATAACTAAATGCTGCTTTGATCTGTAAAAAATGATAATGCCTTTTGGAAATGCAGTTGATATTGAGGACAATGTAAAAAATTGAACTGATATAGCTATTTATATCTTGATGAGTAAGCTTTTAAAAACTGTAAAAGTTTAATTATGAGTTGGTAGAAGAATTTTATCTTTATTTCCTTTCTGGTTAGAATAGAATTTATCTGCTTTGATGATAAATTTTGTGTATACATATGGGTAGAGGCATCTGTCTCCTATATTCTCTTTCCAGATTCTTGTTCTCCATGTTGAAAAAAAGAATGTTGAAAGACTTTTGCCTTATAATTTTCCTTTTTGATATGTCATCTCACAACTATTAGGCGTTTTTTTCCACAAATTTGCCTATTGATCGTGCTATATGTTCTTTCTAGCATTACACCTCTACAGAATCATGCATGAGTGCTTTCAAAGCTCCACTTGATCCAAGCACAGCATTAGGAGGTTTCTTTGGGAACAATTATTCTGAGGTAATTCTTTCACCCTTGTTAAGTTATGATGTAATTGCATCATGGAGTTTTTAACATACATAATATTCCAAAACAGGCATCTGCGTTTGTTATAACCTATCCAGTAAACAACGCTGTAGATAAAGGGAATGAAACAAGAAAGGCAGTGGCTTGGGAAAAGGCCTTAATTCAGTTAGCAAAGGTTTGTAACTGTGTCTGAGTATGGATTGCTATTTTTTATGTAGTTGTTCTTGTAGCTTACCAAACTGTTGATTGGAATGTCAACCTGTGTCAACTTTCTTATACTTTGCTTTAGCCTTAGAAGGAAGTTGCATCTTGCGTACATAAAATGTTTATCTTTTTCACATGATTTCTTATGTTTTTCGTTCACTTTCTTGTAAGTTTGCTGGTCATTACACTGCTGTCCAATGTTAATCTCTTTTACCTTATATCTTCCATTACAGGATGAGTTGTTGCCAATGGTTCAGTCCAAAAATTTAACACTTGCTTTTTCATCAGAGAGTTCCATTGAGGAAGAACTGAAGAGAGAAAGTACTGCAGATGCGATAACTATACTGGTGAATATTTATTTCTTGCATGAAAAGTTCAGTTTGCATTTTAGAGAAATAATCTCAAATGATCTCCCAGCCGATTCATGATAATCTAGCTTTAAAATAGTGTGGAATGAAGGAAAATCATTCTTGTGGTGATTAAAACTTATTTGAGTTGAGTGTCAAGATTTGAAAATGTATGTCAATCCTTGTTGATGTGCTGCATGAAGAAATATTTGAACTTTTCTTGTAATCACAATATGCTTTCAGAACTCAACTCAACTTGAGCCTCAGACTCAAGCTGTTTGTGGTCGGCTAACATGAACCCCATTTTTCTATTCTTGTACATTAGAGTCAAATTGACAGGCTTCTCTACTGATTATAGTTTTGCCTCCCTTTTCTATTTCAGATAAGCTATTTAGTAATGTTTGCTTACATATCTCTTACTTTGGGCGATACACCTCACTTAGCTTCCTTCTACATTTCTTCTAAGGTATCGTTTAATTCATTATTTCCATGTAGATTTACCTTATTTTTCTCAAAATTATCTGAAGCATATGATTTGGTTGGATTGCAGGTATTGCTTGGCCTTTCAGGGGTTGTTCTTGTCATGCTCTCTGTTCTTGGATCAGTTGGTTTTTTCAGTGCAGTTGGAGTAAAATCAACATTAATCATCATGGAAGTTATTCCTTTTCTCGTTTTAGCTGTAAGTTCCGTCCTTCTGGCCTTTCAGATCTCTTTTGCAAGGCCAGTTTGCAACATTTTAGAGATAAGTTTACATTGTTGTAATCAGACTACATATAGGTGCTGCATTATGAAACAAAAATTTTAAGTCAGCAGATTCTAGGAAATAATATTAGGGCTTTCAAGCTTTGATTGCATGACTAAGACATTTTTGCATCTTGAGTAGCCCTTGTTCAAGTACTTCTATCAAGCACAGGACTGGATTCACCTAATATATGCTATCTTATTGATAAACTCATCTACTAATCTTTCACTGATCATGGCCTTTTTAAGCGGCCAAATCCAGTCCTTCAGAAACTTTTTTGTTTTGTTTTTGTTTTTTAGCCCTTCATTTCCTGTTTTAAATTTGCTGCTAGTTCCTAAATGGAACATCAATTTTTCAAATAAAGTAGTGAAACATTGGTTCTTGCTTGAGGACTGCTTTTACATTAATCTTTGGAGAATATCTTTAAAGAGTGACTTAGGTAATAACATTGCTTCATGCCAAAATGGCTAACATACTCCTCCGACTTTTATTTTGACTATTATTATTATTATTATTAGTTTTTTTGTGATGATCTCTGTCATCAAGTTCTGTTGTAGCATATAATTCAAAATTCCTCTCTTAACAGGTTGGGGTGGATAATATGTGTATATTGGTGCATGCTGTCAAGCGGCAACAGCTGGAGATGCCTTTAGAAAGACGAATAAGCAATGCACTTGTGGATGTTGGACCGTCCATAACACTTGCTAGTCTATCTGAGGTTTTAGCATTTGCAGTGGGAAGTTTTATTCCTATGCCAGCCTGCCGTATTTTCTCCATGTTTGCTGGTCAGATATTTTCATTGATTTAAATTGATAAACCTATGAAATAATTCTTTTTGCCTCCTTTTTGTGTGATTCTCATGATGGCTTGTGCCATGCATATCATTTAACTCCAATTTGTGTACTCTTTTGCAGCACTGGCTGTTCTGTTGGACTTTCTTTTGCAAATTACTGCTTTTGTTGCTTTAATAGTTTTTGACTTTTTGCGAGCTGAGAGTCAGAGGATTGATTGTATTCCATGTTTAAAAGTATCTTCTTCATATGCTGACTCTGACAAAGGTATTACTGATAGTTGCTTAATTTATGTTTAGTTCTTGTATTATCTGGCATGGTTTCATGTTTCTAGCTCTTCAATTTTTCAATCTTTTATTTTGAATTTGAAATCAACTCCAACTAAGGAATATGTTGTGGAAGCTTAGGCAATGGTCAGAGAAAACCTGGACTGTTGGCTCGATATATGAAGGTAATTACAGTTTGCTCATTATAGAACTTCGCTGGCAAGTCATATTTCCTTGTTTAGTAATCCAACTACATTCTGTGGCACTTGCATTCTTGTTTAGATTCATAATGTGTATTCTCGGCTGTTAGTACTAACTTTTCCTATTAAATAAAACAACTTGACCCTTATGCAATCCACCTATACAATTGGGGAAAATGAGATAGTTCCAAATATAAAGAAACTTGTGAGATGAAAAACAGGATCCTATTGAATCTTTTATGGCATTGAATTAGTGTAGATTTTCAGGTGGCAAAATCATCTACAGACAGGGGATGAGTCAAAAAAAGTAGATCCTTTATTCTCAGGTTGCAGGTCACATGTGGTTATATGAGTTGGGCATCAACAGTTTTGCAACTGATCGTTATATTAATCATGAATTTCATGTTTTAAATATAGATAAAACATTAATGCTAAACATTGTGCAAGATACATTACCACTCTCATGAAGGGAAAAAACAAGTTGAGTGACTACCCCAACAATTTCCACTCTCTTGCTCAAAGAAATAATTAAATAGAAAGAACAGAAAAAAATGTGTTATTAATATTCATTGCTCATGCTGGCTAAATTAGCTGTCAAACATTTATGTTACCGATGTTTGGATTATCAATGTGTATATGTTCCTCTTAATACTTTCTCTGGCTCTTTATGCTAAACTTTTATTCATAGACATTTTCTTAGTAATTTTGGGCTCGATAATTTGAAAATGATTTTTCTTCTTAACTGTATTAATGTTCTTTGTTTACCCTTATTCTAATCCACTTGAGTTTCATGTTCCAACGTTTTAGGAGATCCATGCACCTACTCTCAGTCTTTGGGGAGTGAAAATCGCAGTCATTTCTATATTTGTTGCATTTACTTTGGCTAGCATTGTGAGTTGCTTTACATTTGTTTCTATTTTCCAAAATTCTGTGAGATCTACAATTCTCTTTTTGGTGTTTCTCATGTGTTCTAAAACAAACAGGCATTATCCACCCGGATTGAACCTGGTTTGGAGCAAAAAATTGTTCTTCCCCGAGACTCATATCTTCAGGTTAAACTTCTGATACTTTTTGTTGTAATTTTATTTCAGGGATCACTTGTATATATATTAAATGTGTTCAGTAAATCAGCTCTGATCCCGTGTTCCTGTTTGCTGCAGGGGTATTTCAATAATGTTTCTGAGCATCTCAGAATCGGACCACCACTGTATTTTGTTGTGAAGAATTATAATTATAGGTATTCCTGCATAAATTTATTTTCCTATTTTCATCCAGTTTCATATTTTTTATAGCTATCTCACTGTTCTCAAAAGTGAGTCAGCACCAAATTTAATTTTTCTGACATGCTTTGAACTTGAGCATTTGTTGCTTTTAGTAGCCTTTAATATGAACTTTACTTTTCATGCTAATGTTGCTCAACTCCTCAGCTCAGAATCAAGGCAGACAAATCAGCTGTGCTCCATCAGCCAATGTGATTCAGACTCACTTTTGAATGAGGTAAAACTTTCTTCTTTTGATATTCTAGTAAAATTCTAGTTTCTGTTGACGCCTTGCTTTAGTCAATTCCTCCAAGTGCTCCTCATTTACTTGTGATGTAGAATTTCACTTGATGATAGCCACCACTTATATTCTTCTTTCTTTGTCAATAATACTGTAGTTACCTGTTTTAAAAGTATAGTTACACTAATACTCATCTATGTTTGTTGATTATAATCTGTAAATAAGTGATGGTGGATTGCATCACTATTCATGATGGAATATTTTTATAGAAGAGATGCTTAATATCATTTTTCTTTGGGGGCAATGTAATTAATTATGGGACTTATAACATATTATTGGTTAATTCCTGCGAATCTCTCAGTTTCAGTTTAAAGATTCATACTTTATTACAGGTGTCCCATGAGCGTAAAACAACTGAACATTGGTTTGTGATTTTGCATTGTTTAGCCTGTCAATAGTTGCTTCTGCACCCAGTCAGTAAATTGCTGTTCTTACTTCTTTCTCTTAGTTATATCAACAATTTCACGCTTTTTGGTACATTTGTATTCTCGCTAGATTGCAAGAGCTTCATTGATACCAGAATCAAGCTACATAGCTAAACCAGCTGCTTCATGGCTTGATGATTTTCTAGTGTGGATATCTCCTGAAGCTTTTGGTTGCTGTCGGAAATTCACGAATGGAAGTTATTGCGCACCTGACGACCAGGTCATAATGCCATCTTTTTGAAGCTTATTTGATTCGCTTTATGGAGTAATATCTCCCTATTTATTTTGCCTTTAAAGGGTCCATTTCCAGAATTACATGGCCTTTTCTTTTCTTATCTCTTTTGCTTTTTCCTTTTTCTCCTTTTATATGCTCTATGCCATGTGCTCTTTGTTTGCAGGATTTGCAAGTCACATAGCTCTCCCCAGGCTGTTTATTATGATTATTAAGAATTTCTTACTAAATGCCTTTGTACAATAGTGCTGGAAAAGTTTTAAAATTATAATTGGTAATAGGGTTATATAGTAGCTTAGATCAAAATTGGATTTTAAAATTATGTGACTAATTCTTTTCACTTCAGCATGTTAAGGGTAATGGCACTTTTAAGTCTTTAACTCTTCATTGTTGAAACTTGGCTTAACTGGGACGTGAATATGTATGCATAGGATATTGATAATTGCTTTACCTTCACTTTCTGGAAATCTAACCTTGGTGCACTATGAGGTTTCCTGTCTTATATTGGTAATGCAATAATTTACTAACTCAAATATTATTTGTTCCAGCCTCCCTGCTGTCCTCCTGGTCAAAGTTCTTGTGGCCTGGGTGGACTATGCAAAGATTGTACCACGGTAATCTTGACACACTATGTTGGTGAAATACTTTAATTACATTTTCTATTTAATTGCTTTGTAGGGCAGCTGGTATTCTCATTTTTTAAATTTAGTGTTTTAATTATTGACAAAATTTGAAATTCTTCAGTGCTTCCACCACTCAGATTTGCGTAATGATCGTCCATCTACCATACAATTTAAGGAGAAACTTCCATGGTTCCTGAATGCTCTGCCTTCGGCTGATTGTGCCAAGGGTGGCCATGGTGCATACACTGACAGTGTGGAATTGAATGGTTAGAAGGACTATATTTATTCCTATTTGATCACTTCTGATTCCAAATAAGAAGGCAGCCGGTTCATTTCCCAGTCTAATATACATATACATGTGCTTGTTTGTGTATATCTTCAGTTAATTATATAAGTTGTGCCTCATCAGGTTATGAAAATGGCATTATTCAAGCTTCTTCTTTTCGTACATATCATACACCCCTCAACAAGCAGGTGGGATTAGTTTCTTCTATTTAATAAAATTGATTGCACACGCATACACAGACATACACATGTATACTGGTTATTTGCATTGCATGGAGATCAACCTTCTTAAGTCAACTGTAAATTTGTTTCAGATTGATTATGTTAATTCCTTGAGGGCTGCTCGAGAATTCAGTTCTAGAGTTTCTGATTCATTGAAGGTAATAACTAATATATCAACATTTCTAAGTGACTCAATACCTTTCGCCTTGGCTACTTTCATTTGAAAAGTCATCAGAAACAAAATTTTCTGGCTAGTACACATGCATCTGTCTTTTCTTCCTCCCTTGTTGGACAGCAGCCGTGCTGCTGCTTAGCTCAAAATTCTTGTCATGCTAACAACAGTAATTTAGCAGTGATAAATCTCACAAACCTTAAACATTTATTACACAAGAATGCTTTTGGACGTTTAGGGAAGCCCTTTATTGTTGTACAATAACATATGGTTGTAGCATGTGTGGCATGTTAGGACTACTATGTCTATAAATCTCATATTTCTTTTCTGGCACAGATGGAGATCTTTCCATATTCTGTATTTTATATGTTTTTTGAGCAATACCTTGACATTTGGAGGACTGCATTGATCAATCTTGCTATAGCTATTGGTTAGTACCTTGACTCCTGCACTCAGAAACTAACATATGAACTTTTGCTAGGACATCATTGATCTGGGATGCCTTTATCTGGGGCATTTTATTTATTAATCTATTTTTCTTTTTAAAGAAACTATGAAAAAAAAAAAAAATACCACTGATTTGATATTTTTAATTATTTTACCAGGTGCGGTATTTCTTGTTTGTTTAGTGATTACCTGCAGGTCAGTGTTCTGATTTTAGCCATTAATACGAAGTAGGCTTGTGTGTTTGTCTTTCTTTGAAAATGAATTGTTGTTGACTTTGTTCCTTCTTCGATTTTGAAATGTAGTTTTTGGAGTTCAGCAATCATTTTACTGGTGCTGACAATGATTGTGGTTGATATCATGGTATTTTCCTCAAACTTCTTTCATTTCAAGGGGCAAGGTTATTGGTACGGTCTATTTACTTTTTGATATCTGTTTGCAACTTGGAATTCTTCAGGGTGTGATGGCAATTCTGAAGATCCAACTGAATGCAGTTTCTGTTGTTAATCTTGTTATGGCAGTAGGCATCGCTGTTGAGTTCTGTGTTCACATAACACATGCTTTCTCTGTAAGTATTGCTACCTCTTCCAGTTTATCTTCTTAATATATGTTCACCGTCTGTCGTGGATAATGCATCACCATTTGGTTTTCCACTTCATAGACCTGCATGCCTACATGGTATCCTCAAATTAATAGTCTTTTTTTTCACTTTATAAAAAAATTTAAAAAAATCCTTGATTGCAATCAATCGTTATCCGAATTATTTTAGTTGAAAGAGTAGTTGCTTCTCTCTCTGTCCCTCCCAGCATGCATACACACACATCTGATAGTTTTCATTTGAACAGATGAAATATGTTATTGCTATTAGGATGATTGGATGAATTCTTTCAACACAACTCTTGATATATTGCAATACAAAGGAGATTTTACCTCTCCTTTAGTTCAATGCTTTTCTCACATTATTGTGTTTGTTTTGCCATTCTGTACACATTTCTTCTGCTGGCATATTCTTAACCATTTCTTTTACAGGTAAGCAGCGGAGATAAAAACCAGCGCATGAAAGAGGCTCTTGGAACAATGGGGGCTTCAGTCTTCAGGTCAGAAAGCTAACATCTCCACTGTGATCCAGCTCCGAACTTTTGACTTTTTAATATTTGATATTCTGACCATCCTTTTTTTTTAAAAGAGAGAAACAGTGGTGATACCAACTATTTAAAATCCTCTGTAATTGAGACTCACAAAATGTGTCCTACCTCAGCTTATATATCTGTGAAGTTTTCTTGCGGTAACAAAATCTACTATTTATTATCTACTTTTACAGTGGAATCACATTCACAAAGCTAGTTGGGGTTATTGTTCTTTGCTTCTCGAGGACGGAAGTTTTCGTGGTACCTGTTCTACAGTTAATTCTCAATCAGGAGAGCCAATATTTCTCCAGCCCACTTAGTTATTACCTCATTTTGCAGGTTTATTACTTCCAGATGTACCTAGCTCTAGTCCTTCTTGGTTTCTTGCATGGCCTTGTATTTCTACCAGTAAGTAAATGAACTGATACATTATTGCATAAATTATTATTTATTCAGTTCAAACGAAATGTGAACAGAAGTTATTTGCCATGGACTTTGATTTTGCAGGTTGTATTAAGCGTGTTTGGTCCACCTTCAAGATGTGTGATTGGCGAGAAACAAGAAGAGAGGCCATCGGTTTCTTCACTGCAATAAGAATGAATATGCGGTGGGTGGTGCATCAAAAGAATCTTTTTTGTTTTCGTTCTTTTGTAAGTGTCGTAGGGTTAAAGTTCTGCATTTCTGATGCCCCAATTGCATGTATAATTACTGATCGAAAACACTTTCAATAGCTTGTAAAGCTGTACAATCTTCAACTTAGAGAAAGCAGAAAAATGAAATTATTCATTCAACTTGGTTATTAATATTGTTTATTCAATAAAATTTCATAAGCTTCTATATATATATATATATATATATACATACAATTACTTAATCAAAAAAACAAACTATATATACATGTGACATGATATTTTTTGAATAGCTTTGATCCACAGAAACTCGTCATGTTAGAGATGCATGAGTTTCTGTGGTGGTGGTGGTGGTGGGCTTCTATCGCGGAAGCACCCAAAATAATAAAAACAAGTCGAAAGAATCAAGCGAGGGTAGCTGGAGACACAACTTGCGGTTGCCGTTTCTCAAAATGAAATTGGGGCATCAATAAATAAATGAATCCGATTGAATCTCGTATAATATCAGAGATTGGGAGTGGCCTTGACAGCACTTTCACTGTCTTCATACGCCCAACTCGTTTTCTATATGAAAGTTACCCATTAAAAGACACGTGGACAACCGATAATTTCTTGACAATTAACAAATCAAAAAGAAAAAACTAATAACATATCATAAGCGGAGCTACATACAATAAATAAGAGATCAAAAGAATTGCAGTATTAGATCAGTAACTGGCCTTAACTATGATTGGAAGACTCTAGACCACACAACATAATTGCTTGGTCGTGGATGCATAGTGGTCACACGTGCACACACACACAGACATATACATATATATTTATATATATATAGATATAAAAGAATTTATATAAACGAAATAAACTATACGATCTGCTTAACTGTATGGAATAATACATCCTACGCATCACATGATTTTTCTACAGAAATATCAACGAGTATCCCCCATTCTTCTATTAAAATATCCAGAAGAATTATCAATTTTAGAATTAAAATTTTGATTTGGACAATTTACACTTGCAGTTTTGCCCAATTCTAATGCCCGCCATTAAATATACATGCATGCAATTATTCTATAAAGAAACACAAACAGTTTCACCAACTTAACCCTCAGTTTTCCTTGAGGCCCAAAAGATTTAGATGCTTCTTCGCTTATACATGTCTTCAGAATTTTCAGGTTGCAATCTCAATTTTTTGCTTCCTTCCCTAATTCCAACAACTTTTTCCCCAATTGTTCTCGGCAACTCAACTTTCCCGTCTTCCAATTGCCGCCGACTACAAGTCTTCTGACTTTGGACATCACAATTCATGTACCAAATCCAAAACAATATGCTCGGTATTTACCAGCAAATCCTTTCAAATTTAAACCTGAATTAATTGGACAGATTCTTACTAATTTCAAGAGTGAAATTCAATGCAGCCTTAGAAGCATCTTAGGATCAGGAATTACTGCTACAACCCAAACGCCTTTCCATAAGATGATGAGAAATTTGGAGTGAGAGTTTAATTGTTTGACTCTGAGATAATCGGCAGACATCAATACACTCTTCTAAATCAGCATCACATGTTAATAACACCCACTCCGAATCATCGTCTAAGTACTTGAGATCAAATAAACTCATGTCCTCTATACTAAACCGCCTCGCAATTTCTTGGGACAAATCTTGAAATTTCCAATTATCTTGGATGCGGAGCCGGATTTTCTCCTCTCCAAATGTGACTTTCACTCTATGTCCATCAACATCTTGGGATATTCGGCCATAATTTTCTGGTAAAGAAGGAAGAAGCTCAGACGTATGCTGCTCTCTAAGAGATTTATAGCTTTGGGATCTTGGCATTAGTTTTGGTTCTTCACTCGAGGCATGCAGCTCAGCCTCACCTCTGCCCCTCTTCAGAACAACATCACCAGAGCTCTCTCCAACCATAGGATCTTCCCCACCAGCAATATTATTCACAGACGGGTGTTGCCCACTGGAAACACACTGGCTTGAACTTGAACTCTGACTACATGAGGAGGATGGTGATTTGGCAGCTCGGGGTTTGAAATTTCTGCCCTTAGGTTTCATGCTTGTCGGCTTTGAATGATCCGCTGGCATTGAAGTAGATAAAGGGCTGGTTCCAGATACATTTGGAGAAGCCAACTCCGGAAGTTTGTATAGAAGGAACCGATTTGAAGAGAACCAGAGTCACCTTGAACGGAGTCAATCACAAGTTGGAGCTTCTTCAAGGAGTGACCGACCTTTTTGATTTTTCGAGAAGGCCAACGTTTTATCCCATGTTGCCGGCATATTCTTTTCAAGGTTGTGGGGCAAACTGAAAATCATAAATAATATATAAAAGTCAAAGTAAAGATTAATAGATGAAGCTTCACATTATTCACATAGCTTGAAGTATTATATAATGTAAGCTGGGCTAATAGTGGTTAAAATTCTTGTGGCAGAAAACTTATTCCCAGTAACATTATAAAAAACAAATTTTGTGCAATTTGCGTAAGACAATATATTGAAATCCATCTCAGCCTATAAGCTAGAACAAAGCAGCAGTGCATGACGGGGAATGGAATGGAACGACCATCTCCCAGGACTAATAAATTTTATAGAGAAATAGGAGCTGTTTGCCAACTATACACATATTATACTTAACACATGAAATTAGTTTTAGCATCTAATGCTTACCACCAATACTCTTTGCAGCATCTTTTAGGCTCCCAGCAAAATATTGCCGAAGAACTTGCAAGGTGATAGTTTTCTCTGCTTTGGTACGTCTTTTCTCTCCTGTTCTACCCAGAGCCACACTTGAAAAGCTACCCTCAACAGAATTAGAATCACCAAAGTATTCACCGCTTCCTTTCAAGCTAAAATCCTTGTCGTGGTGCCTGACCTTCAAAAACTTTTCACCTGGCACCATTCTTGGTTCTCCTTTTTGGTTTAATGAGACATCACAATCTTTTTGGACCGCCGTGACACAGGCTGTCCAACATGAATTTTCTTGAGAATACTTTTCAGAATGAGTGTCCACCTTGAACATCTTTTCTCTGCTCAGTATACCATCCAAAGGGGAAACAACTTCACTAATTGGTGAACTAGTTTCTTCCTCCAGCTCCTCATCGGCTACGACCCGTAAACTCTGGCAAACCTGTTGTATTATGATGGACAAAGAACCAAGCATCTTCCTCTGTTCTTCAGGATCCCTACAACCCTTTGGCAAGAAGAACTCCAATACAAAGTCAGCTTTACCAGTCAGGATACTCCGCAGACGAATTGCAACAGCGCCACACAAACCAAACATCCTTGCATGGTGAGAGAGAGGATACTTGGTCTTTTTCAAGGAAGTTATGTCACTTGAAAAGCAAGGTTGGTTGGTCATAAATGCTCCCCCAGCAACACCTTGACCTTTTAACAAGTGATGCTCAGAGCAAGCTTCATGGAAACCCCACATATCAGGATCAGCAATATGGCAAGCACGATCTACAGTGGAAACACAATTATTGTAGGTCTTATGAGAGTGCCAAAACCCCCCTTTACCCTGTTGGATGCACGGGACCCAAGTTTGAGCTAAAGGTAATCTATGTGTCTCACAAGCACATCTCAAGACCTCTTGAATCTCAGGTAAGGCAGCTTGATACAAGTTGTCGGATACCTGATAAAAGAAAAAATCCACTGGTCACCTAAAAGTGAAAAATGTCAATTTGTTTGTTAATTTGCTTTTTACTATTATCGTATTACCTTAATGTTCTCAATACTGGGAACTTCTGAGGTCCTAAGATCAACAGCCTGCAAGTGACAAGTTTATTCAATCAGAAAATAGGATTAAGAAATTCCATTATACTCCTGGGTGGTATGTGAAGAATTTTTAATTAATGGAGGAAGCCAAGATCCATTATTGATTTAGACACAAACAAGACAAAGCAACTCAATCTTCAAGAAACCAAGCATAATTTAAGTTTGAAAAGAAAAATAATGAATAATAATGTTAAAGGTAAACTTTTAAAAAAAAAAATCAGAGCCTACAAATTTTGATACCTTGAGTAACAGAAACAGTTGGTAAATTCTGCGGTTTTTTGGGTGAGACAACCATATAATAAAGGAGAAGTGTTATATCATTATGTCAGAAAGTTAGAATTGTCTTCACATTTCATACATCTGACAATTGGACAATACTGGATAAAGCTTGCAGTTTAAAGTCAAAAAATCCAGACATCAAATTTCTTAAAGAATATGGTTTTGTAGACACCATATATTAAGGGAGATAAAAACTGAAGATCCAGATTACAGATTACTTCATTCAGAGAAAAGACAGGTCATTCAATTGCTAAATTCAATTATTCATCATCACTCAAAAAAAAAAAAAATTGAGGAAAACTAGGAGAGAAATCATAATGTAATGACAGAAAAACAGACCTCAAGTGCTTTGCGAACACTTTCAAGTTCAGATCCATACTTTATCTTCCGGGTTGTCATCACAACCTCAATAACACCTAAGCAAGTCCTACTTCCTTGTTCAAAAACAGGAACAGCAAGGGTACCACGGACATCATACTGCTGAGCATGATCAACTCGTGAATATTCATCACTTCTGAAGAACTGGACGTCAGGAGTCCACTCAGGAACCTTACCCAAGAAAACCCGACCGGGCAATCCCGTGACATCCTTGGAATCCTCCTCAGCTGAGAAATAATAATTAACAGAGATATCCCTATAATTGGCAAGTTTCTGACAATTGAGATCAACCGAGAAGGGCTGGTCATAAGTCGTCAGAACACGTCCACCTGCTCTACTTATAGGCACCCATAATTGTATAAGGACATCTTTATTATTCGTGAAATCTTTAATATTCCCAAGTGCCCATATTAATCTCTGAATTACAGAAGTTGAAGGTCCTGAATTTGCCCTCGGCGCAATCCACCATCTTCCGCTCAGTTCAGAATCTTCAGTAACGTTATTTTCCAATTGACTATAGCCTCCATCAACATTAATCACGCTATGACTAAGAGACTGATTACTAATAGGACTTTGACTCTGGAGTTCACTCATAGTTGAAGTCCCCTGAAAGAATAGTTTTTGCCAATCGTTTTGATTATTCTGTTGAGAATGGCTCATGCTTTTATCACCATTGATAGTCTCTGAAGCTGGCCATACAAATGAAGAGTCGAAGAGGGTAGTAGAGGTAGAGGGAATAGAATGAGGAAATTCAGATCCATCTATAGTTTCCAGCCAGCACCCTTCTGCCAACAATTCATCCATGTAATCCAAGTCCATTGTAGAATCGAGTGATGCCCCAAGCATGGTACTGGGTGATAAAACAGCATCTTCCATGTTGATCTTTTATCAAAATCCCATTTTGATTATATTGTTCTGCTGACTAGTTGAAATCCAAGGTTCCCTAGTATTATACAATATGCAGCAAGCTTTACAGAAAGTCGAACGTCCAACACCAAATCCAATCTTCAAATTATGATTTCTTCAAGTTGTTGAGACATTATCGCCAAGAATCATTCAGAAGAAAAGTTCAGATAAGAACAAGAAAATCATAGAATACTAAACAGTGAAATAATAATTAAACAAGAAAAAAAAAATTATTCATGCTGCGTGAAGATTAGCGTTCTCTTCTTCCGTCAAATCCAATATCAGTGAAAGTAGCACTATCGAAAGAGTCACCAATTAATTAGTTAGAGAATAAAACGCAATTTCTGAACCACCATATCCATCAAAATAACGTTAAGTAAAGTTTAAGATGTAAAGATAGAAAGAATACTTTCCATGGATTCGTCCAATATGCTGAGACAATAAAATTTCTCACATTTGATTCAATATTCTAGATTCCTCTACCGGAAAAGATAGGAAAGGCAGGATATTTACAAAACATTTTCATTCACAATAACAAAACTAATTTATTTCATCAACAAAAGCAAATCAAATAATCGATGAAACAGAGAAAGAATACCTCACTATGTAGAGATTCTTGAAGATACTCAGATGGGTGTATTTATGTTCGAGCGGTATTATTATAATCTTTTGGAAATACCCAGGACAACCGTCTGAGAAGGAGGACCATGAACAAACAAACGGCTTTAAAGAGCATGTCCCTCCACGAGAAAGAACCAATTTTTCATAGTAATTATCTGAGAACCAATCCTGAAAATGTTTGTCACACTTGTGATTCCAGGCAAGTTGTAAGAGAACGATGCTGATTCCAACGTGTGACCCCACAAGAACAACTCACATTTTGGGTCTTGGAATACTCGCTGTAAAGTCAAAACTCTGGAGCAAACAAACAGTTCGGGAGATGGAGATTGAGATTTCGGAGGGACAGAACTTATCATCTGCTGATGCAATGGTTGATAATCAGATTTATTTTTCGAATGGATTGTTTACCATAATAATAAGAGAGGAATCAGAGGTATTCAAAGTGGTAAAAATTGGGGCGGAGGTCTGTGTGTTCCACTTTCTCATGTTATACGCTAAGATGCTTTTAGACGGCTCTCACTTTCTATATATAGTTTTTTAATTTCAGATAATTACACTCAGGTCTCATTTTTTTCATAATTTTCTAAATGAGTTCACAATTTCTTCATTTAAATTAAATAAATACCCTACTTAAATCTTACTCATGCTGAAATGAGCGCAATACGCTTCCTTCAGCACTGAAATTTACCTCAACATTTGTTACTGTCAAAACTCAATATCAAGGCGTAGTTTGAAATTATTATTGACTTTTGTTGTGTAGGTAATCAAAATGTTTGTTAAACCCCAATTTTTAACAAGAATTACTAATTTATATTTGACATTGGGTAATTTTATTCACAGTAATTATGTAATTGTAAAATAATAATACTTTAATTTTCAATGTAAATTAGTTAAGAATAGAACCAAAAATAATTTGAGTACTTTGATATAAATAGAAATATTTAAATCTTTATTTAGAAAATATGAAAGTGTAGATATGTAGATGTAAATAAATATATTATTAAGACAACAACTTAATATATATAAAAAAAAAAAAAAAAGGACGTCAACTTGCGCACGAGCCGAGTGGTTGGGAGAAAAGTGTCGAGTTTTGTCATCTTTATTCTTTACAATTCTGCTCGTCCCATTTGCTTGAGATTTTATTTTACTGCGCCCGCGCCCACAATGACGATAGCGTCGACCGAAAAGACGCTAAGAAAGCAAAAATTAATTGTATTTGAAAAACATTTTTTTTGAAATAATTTCTGGCCACAATTTCATTCCATCGGGTTTGTTTCCTGCAACGCTTTTTAATTATCGCGTGTTGTTGTGCGTACGTCAGCATTAAATGAGAGTACGTCCGTACAAATTTTGGTCCTCTTCTATCTCTTTATAAGTTAAGATAGACATAATTGAAAATTGATCCACCACATTCCACAAGAACCACCACCACAATAATTAATAAATAATAATAATAATAATAATAATAGAAAACTAAATTGTTTAATTTTTATATTTTAAAATATATTCACAATTAAAAAAATATATAAATATATATATAGAGAGAGAGAGAATTTTTTTTCAACTAAAAATCATGACGTTTTATAAAGTTTGAAGGACAATATATTTGGGGTGATAATGATGTGAGTATAATTTAATAGGGCAAGTTGAGAAAGGTAATGAAAGGAAAAAATGGAAGTAATCATGGAGAGCTTCCAGTTGGATCTAAATTTTGATAATTCAATTCAGTTTAAGTGAAATCCACTCATCCATTTCTATTCAATTCTATGGTCCACTCCAACCCAAGGTGATAAAATAAAGATTTACGATTAATTAAGAAATAATGATTATTAATTCCCTTGGCTCTATAATAATACAATAATAATAAATAAACTTATAATATATTAATAAATATTTATTTATACTTTACTTTATATGATTTTTAATACGTAATTGATGCTAAGTTATAAAATTAGTTATAAAATGAATAATTAGTTATAATATATTAATATATATTTCGCTATTAATTAGTAGTTTTAAAATAATTTTTTATTATTAAATTAGAGTAAATTTTAATAAATTTATATATTTTAATGAATATTTTTAAACTTGAAGGACATGTGAATTATTTTTTTTTAATGATAATAATAATAACGTCACTCTTTTTAAATTTCATTTAATGCCAAGCATATTTCTTGGATTCAATTGGTCAATTGTTTGTGCTTTAGATCACAGCAGCATCATCATTCAACCATTAGATTTTTAAATATTTAGTATTCGACGCATTATCTATCCCTCACAATCAATTAATTACTTTAATTACTCAAAAAACCTTTTTCTAAAAAAATTCCCAAGTAATTTCCCATTCTCGATCTCATCCCCACCCCATCCCCATGGTTGCTGCTTTATGTGGCCAGTCCCACTCCTTAATTTGTTAATGTTCGACTCACTTTAACTGATTACAACACCGCTACCGCTAATATTAATAATTTGATAAACTTCTATATAAATTTAAATTTTACTCGTAAAAAACTAATTAGGCACGTAGTACTTTTTTATCATTTTAAGAAGAAAGTAAAGGAAAAGAAAAAAAAAAAAAAAGAAAACAAGTCTAGCATGAAAGACGAAAATTGGAACTCAAAATTCCCTGCTGTGAAAAGAATTATTGGCAGCCTCATCACTTAATTACTATAGGCCGTAGAAGAAGCTTTAAGAAACAAAAAGGAAAGAAAAAAGGCAGCATATAACAGTAAGTTGGACAAACACTTTGTTTTAAAATCGAAAAACTAATACTATCGATTGAATTCAAATCATTCATTCATTCGCCTCTCCATTTGACACACTGTACTTAAATACAGAAGAACGGAAAGGGAGAGCATGCAAATTAGAGGCACTACACTGCACCTACCACCAGGCGACTTCAGGAAAAACAGATTTGTCATGCAAGTTCAAAAACTAACCAACCGCAAGATTTAAATCAGGAACACTAGGATTGTAGTATAAGCTCGTACAACCACCCACATTTATTTAGAGGAAAAGTCTGGTCTTCCAGAGAATTACACGATAAGCAAGTTTGTTTACTATTACAAAATGACACAACAAACGAAGAATTCACATTGTTTATAATTAAAGAGCTGACATCCTCTTTCTTTGTGTGCACTCCTTCCTTCCTAACACTCTCCAATTCTAAAACAAACATCATCGTCCAGCCCCTCATCTTCAAATGCTCGGTCTCACGTTGAGGCGAGATGCTAGCTTCTGACCCAGAGATTTGTCGGCCTGTAAATCATAACCGAATACAATAATCCAGTGAGAATTGCATATTGGCTAATGCAATCAACATAAAACATTACAATCTCTCCTCCAAAATATGACCAAAGTTTTCCAGATGAAGCTTCTAAGGTCATTGTTATTCTATTTAAATGCTTGAAACGAATGAAAGTCTCACCTGAGACCAGTATGAGATCCATATGCTGCGGATCTCGTGGGTGACACGTGGGTCAGATAAAGCCTCAATCCATCGGCAGATGAACCGCTCTTGCCTATAAACAATCAGATAAAACAATATTACAAAGAAATTAATATTATACTTTCACAATCTTTTCTGGTGAAAAATTGGTCAGAACATGGGCACTCACCTGTCTGGTGCCCAAGATCTGTATCTCTCTCCAGGTTGTTTGAAGTTGTTCTCCTTGTCAATTATGCACTGCAATGAACATCACACTCACTGCCTTTAACTTTCATAACATACATCAATTCAATGAAAAATTCCACAGAATCCAAATATACAGTTCAGTTGACAGCCCACTAAACAACTATAAACGTAATGCAAGCAACAATCTTTGGCAAATCGCCATCAAACCTAAATTTCAAGATAAAAGTGATGCAAAGTAAAGCAATTTACCCTCTCACGCCTTCCGCCGCAGAGAGCAGGAGGAATTGGATATCTCTCAGCATGACGGACAGGGTCATACCTTGAAGGGAAGTAATCAATCTAAAAATAAGCATCATATAAGCACCATGTTAGAACACAATCTAAAAAAAGGCAGCACCATGTTCGAACAATCTAAGAAAAGGGCCAGTGACTATTGTTTTATAGATATTTTAGTACCTCCTCATCCCTGTGCATGAAATTCATGAACCCATCATAGTGGTTGTTGTGATGAGCACACTTGGGTGAATTTGCTGGGAGTTGCAGATAGTTTGGTCCTAGACGGTGCCTCTGAGTATCAGCGTAGGAGAAGATACGAGTCTGGAGAAGCTTATCATCTGAATAGTAGATGCCAGGAACCACAATAGCAGGGCAAAAAGCTAGCTGTTCATTTTCTGCAAAGAAGTTATCGATGTTCTTGTTCAAGACCAATCGGCCAACAGGCTGTAAGGGCAAGATATCCTCAGGCCAAGTCTTGGTTACATCAAGTGGGTCAAAGTCAAATTTATCCTCATGGTCAGGATCAATAGTCTGGATGAAGAGTTTCCACTCAGGATAATTTCCAGCTGCAATTGAGTCATAAAGATCTTGAGTGGCATGGCTGTGGTTAGCTCCTCCAACCTTGATTGCCTCATCCTCCAATAAGCATTTGACTCCACAAGTGGGTTTCCAGTGAAATTTCACGTAGTGTGCTTTCCCTGCCTTATTGATCAGCATATAAGTGTTCACACCGGATCCTTCCATGTGCCTATAATCTTGTGGGACACCCAAATCATCAAAGAGGAAAGTGAACATGTGCAAGCTTTCAGGGTGGTGGGAGAAGAAGTCCAGGATCCTCCAGTTCTCTTGTATGTGAGACTTTGGGTTAGGTTTAAGAGAATGGACCATGTCTGGGAATTTTATTCCATCACGGATGAAGAAGACAGGGAAATTGTTTCCCACCAGATCAAAATTACCCTGCGTTCACAAGGAAAAGAGGACACTATAAGAAGTTATCAACAAGTAAAGCAACTAACTTCTTCACAGCTTAGAACTCAGCCACCTCAACGAAGTGACAAAATATCAGGTGACTTCTAAATATATGAATTGTTGAACCTATGTAACCTTCAATAAAGGAACTAAGTGGTTAGCTACTATTGAAGACAACCAGCAAAGAGGTTATTGCAGCCACATTTACACACAAAGAGGTCATTCCAGCCACATTTTACAGGCAAATACGCCAACCAAAATAAGAACTCCCCAAAGTGATAGAAGAAATTGTTAACCTGTTTCATGTTACAATTGTAAAGTTCTGGAAGCTTCAACATGACAGTAGAAAGATCTCCAATTTTATCAGCAAAATCCACTTAAAGCTACACTATGCCCCTAAACACATTCATCGTTTAAGTGACCGACTGATTGTCCACATGATCCCCTATGTCAGACATATTCCAGCATGCAATATATATTCCTGATAAAACAAGGATCAGATCAGTCCTCACCTCTCTTGTGTAAAACTTCACGGCAAATCCTCGAGGATCTCTCAGAGTTTCAGGGCTGCCACGCTCATGGATAACAGTGGAGAAACGGACAATGACAGGTGTCTGAACCCCGGGAGCTCGAAGAAAATCAGCACAAGTAAGGCTAGAAATGTCGTGGGTGACCTCGAAGAAACCCTTAGCACTGGCTCCCCTGGCATGGACAACACGTTCTGGAATACGTTCCCTGTCAAAATTGGCAAGTTTCTCCACTAGATGATAATCCTCAAGAAGGATTGGACCTGTCAAGTTAAAGCAACCTGAATCTCAATACTGAAGATCTAAACGATATGCATCCCAGTGAAACAAGATAAAAAAGCAGGTACAAAAGTGCTTAGAAATTAAACTTTTCTGCCTGGCCAGAAGAGAAAAATAAAAATATTCAACAAGACTATCCCCCAAGATGACTCAATAAAAATACATCTAAAGTAGATTTAGTTATTAATCCCTGTTTCTATTACATCAAAAAATATCATCCAAAGGTGGGCATATTCTACTATTGCTCAATACGTAACAACAAAGATGATGATGACAATGGATCCCACAACAAAATTAAAATTAATTTGGACAAGTGATGAAAGCAATAATCAAAATGATAAAGTGCTGTGCCAACACATATGCAATACATAAATCCAACACCTCAAAAAAGCAAGATGCTCCAAGATAAAATACCTACATCATTGCCAAGATGAACAGAAAAAAAAAAAAAAGAAAAAAGGCATTAACGTTCAATACCTCTAGGTCCAACTGTCATTGATGAATTGTTGTTCCATACTGGTGCACCAGAATTAGTAGTAAAGAAGGGTGAGTTGAAAGCACTTGAAGGACGGTGCTGCATCATCATCACATAGAAAATTAACAAAATTTCTGACTAGAACAAAATAACCGCATGAGGAGAAAAGAAAACTCAGCTCATGAATTGCTACTACTGACTTCTACTTAAGAGTGCAGGCCAAAAGTGTAAAAAAGTGCTTGATTAACGCTAACTTTTCACTAACCACTCACCTTTTTACTGATATTTAATATTTTATAATTTCATCTTACAGAAACTGTATATCACCTCTTAAAAAGCCACACCTAATTACAAACATACCCTTAGTCCCAAGGACTTCAACTTCATTTTACAGGG
Source organism: Azadirachta indica (assembly GCA_022749755.1). Classification (NCBI taxonomy): domain Eukaryota; kingdom Viridiplantae; phylum Streptophyta; class Magnoliopsida; order Sapindales; family Meliaceae; genus Azadirachta; species Azadirachta indica. The sequence continues at coordinate 2,549,562 of CM040449.1, forward strand.
AATCAAACGCAAACGCGGAAAAGGTTTCAAATTTCCCTCTTGATTTCATTTGGTAGAAACCAAAACTGACCTCAATAACCAAATGACAAAAATAGTGACAAACAATTTAGGAAACCCTAAAGAAGAGGTATAATATCTAATTGAAGAATATCAAAAACAGATTTGTATTAAAAAGGTCACAATCAAACAGAATAATCCACCCGATGATTTGATTGACGAATTTAATCAAAAAAGAAAATGATTGGAAATAAAAATATTGAATCGAAATCAGAACCCATCAGTATGAAACTCAACCAAACAATAAATTACTTCTATAATCCAATATCTTATAATCAAACAATCAGAGGCAATAATAATTAATTTAACAATCAGAAAAAATCAGTACCTTGTATGGATCCATAGCAGAGGGGGATGTTGAATGGGCTAAAAACTTCTAAATGAAGCTAGGAGAAAGGAAAGACTCCTATGAATTGTGTGGCAATCGAAAAGCTCGTTCTGAATTCAGCATTATATATAACGCCCGTGGCTCGCGCTTCAACTGATCTCCCAGCCTCAAGCCTTACCCGTTATCCATCTATAGGGACCGCGAAAAATCAGTAATGAGACAAACAAGTTTCATTCCATTTTCTCGCCAATATCACGTCTCGTCAAAAAAATTATATAAATATATAGCAATTATAAAATACTCCCATGTCAATTTATAATAATAAATTATGCAAATAATACTAAATATTTTACATAATTTATTCTTATAAAATAAATATCTCATAAATAAAATATGAGATATGAATTGTGTTGGTTTCTAACTGTATCTATTTTGAGAAAATCTAAAAATATTTATTACATCTAAGACAAGTTATCGTGAACTGGACGATGCGTGAGAAATTGGAACTTCAGCCGAGTTTATGGTTTCGAGGTAACAGATGGGACCCATAAGAGATATGTATGATTTATCTTTTTTATGGCCAGAAAAAATGAAAAAACTTATTGCGAACGTCATGGATTTATGGTTCCTTATCTTGGCGTTTGGAGGCTTTCTTAAAAGAATTCGTAACCACTTATGGGGCAAGATGAACTGGCCCACTCTGGTTATGACACGTATGCACAAAGAGCATTAATACGTGTGCTCTCATTACCAGAAGAGTGTGAACACTCAATATTCCGATAAGAATGGGGTAATTACATTAGGATCCCTATAGTTTTTATAATTTCTTAAAAGAGACATAGTTAATTGTATAAATAAATCCCAATGACAACAAAATAATCAAACTACATTACAATATATCAAAACATAAGAGTGTTAAACTTAATACTAGAATTATTTAGGGCTTATTAGATTCACTAATAGCCGAGATTTGGGAACTTTTCCTAATAATTAATTTTTCTAAGAACTTCCATCCTAATTAACTTCATAGTCATGTAAAATATATTTAACAGATTGCTTCATTTTTTTTTATAAGTAATATGAGAACTCAATTACGTATCAATCAAATAAGAGTCATTCATAAAATAATACTAATGTCTAACATCTCTTCGTTTGATATATTTCATAAAATTAATTACAAATTCCTTTTGCTGTATTAATATCATAAAAAATGGGCTTTTATATAAGTTGACAAGAGTTTAGAATAATAATTCTTATTTTCATTTTAAATGTATAAAACGAAAATAAGTTGACAAGAGTTTAGAATAATAATTCTTATTTTCGTTTTAAAATGGGCTATTATATAAAACGAGTCTTCTTAATATTTGAGAATTTTTTTTTTTAAATTTAAAATTGACTTTATCCAACGCATACTCATGAATTATGATATAATAAAGTTATCAAAGTAATTTTTTATAAACTTATTTGTAAAAAAGTGTCAAATCTAAATAAGAGTCTCCATAAAATAAAAAAAATTCTAAATAAGAATCAAACATCTATTTAATATAAAAAAAAAGATTAAAAATTTTATGAAACACAAGGACCTTAATGCTATTGTTCCATGATAAGCATGTAACGTGCGTGCCTTAACCACAAGACTGAATTTCGGACCCACGTTAAATGTCTATTTTCATTTTTCTGATCGTCGATAAATTATCTTACCTTTTGCTTTTGCGTTAATTGTCTAAAAGTGTTTTTTATATTATATTATTATCATCACGCCTTAAAAATACTAACATTCCGTTTAATAAAATTTTTTAAATAAAAATTTTTAAAATAAAACTTTTACCGCTAAAATTTTATGAAAATTTTATGAAATAAAATTTTTAATAAAAATTTATTAATTATTTAATTATTATAAATAATTTTTTAAAAAATTTAAATAATTATTTTAATAAATAAAAATTATATATAATTTTATCTTTTAAAAAAATTATAAATATTTTATTGTCAAAATTTATATTTTAAATTTTTTTAATATTAATTGAATGATATTAAAAAATTTTTAAAAAAGATTTTTAACTAATAAAAGAATCAAACTGATTGGACACATATTGTATGTAATTCGAAACGACACTCAAGATTATAAAATTGAAAAATAGTATAATTTTTAAATCGTCCACCCTTATTGACAAAATTATACATCAACATTTGAGAAATTTATATGAAATTATTACTGACAAACTGATCAAAAAAAACAATGTGTGTACCGAATATCAATTATCCAGTTCAGACCACCAAAAGGTTTTTTTTTTTATTTTGGCTGAAATGATTTCCATTTTTATCCCTTTTTCTTTCTAGCAAAATTGACTCGATTATGTATACTACGTTACTAACGCCTGGCAACCACTCGCAAGCACACAAACACCCAAATGTCTTAATTGAGTTGGGTTTTTATTTTTATTTTTTAAAAAAAAATCTATCAATTGAGAAGCTGCTAGATGCTGTGACTATTTCACAATTTAGCTTCAACTACGATTGCAATTTGCATTCGTTTGCTATGCCAAAATTATGAAACTAACAAATCGGTGGCCACAACACCATCCACATCTTTTAAGTTTCTAGTCTTTGAAAGAAAGCTTATATTCCTACTATTATAAGTACCAATCGTCCAGGGTTTCCTGGGGCAAAAGACTTCAAGGAGGTAACAAGTAATGGGCAGCATAAGTTCTAGGCAAAAGAAATCAATTATATATCAATTTCTTTCCATTATATTTGTCTATCAAGTTAACTAGTTTAACTTTCTAGTGCTTCTACAGAAATTATTCTACTGGAGCAACAGAATCAATCAGCAACTAAAATCAGAAGCAAAAACTCATTCATGCGCAACTTCTAACCTAAACTGTTTGAAACAATTGGATATATTAAAAGCTTACCTCCAACGTCGGTCGATGGTTTAGTAATGGGTTGTCAGTTGGTGCAGAACTATTTTCAGACATTCGGTCAGAACCAGATGATATGGGAACACTAGAATAATCTTGGGCCTGGCCCCAACATGACTTGTCAAGGTGTTTGAAGCCGGGAAATTTCTTCTGTTCCTGGTAAACATTTCCTCGCAAGAACCTAAGCATGCTGAATACACCAAGTAAAATTCAATGTACTTATTATCTTGTCATCGTTTCGCATAGCTTCAATGATTAGTTCGTTCCTAGAAATTTCCAATTTCACTGGAGAATGCTGGAATCAATGAAGATATGAGCAAGTTCAGGATGCTGACCAATATTTACACCAATGAGGATTCCTCATCATCGTGCTGTGATCATTTAGGATCATACATCGGGCTCCGAGTTGATTGTCGATGCAATAGTTCAAATTGAGGACGATCAGCTTCAAATACTCAGGATGATCCACTTCTACCATCGCCACCAAAGCCAAGTCCAATCCAGAACAACCACCAAATGCTTCACCTTCTTTAAAGCAAACAGCAGAACCCACAGGACTGGTATTTGGACCTACAAATCTATGATCAGGAGCTGAAACTCTAGCAGCATTACAAAACCACTAACCAAGTGAACAATTTGTATTCCTCCTGCAAACCTTCAACGTTAATGAAATAAGATTTATTCCATAAAATGCAATAAATTGTGAGAAAATAGAGCACCGAGCTTAATCTGATAATACAATAATTGAACACGCGGAGAAAGCAGGATAACTCAAAGTATAAACTCAGCTCATGGGAGAAAAACCAATTCAGAGTAAATTTCAGTTCGCAAGGCATCATTGACAGGTGTTGGTAGTTTCTCTCCACTTTGCTGCATTTGAAGTTAACTAAAGACACATACAGTGCAAAGTTAAAGAAGAATAGGTCCTAAAAGCTAGCGCAGTGCTGCATACCTCTTAGTATTTTAGTAGCAACAAGGATCAGGCATTGCATGTATTTCTTTAATCTCATGTCTCATATCAATACCTACAAAAATAAATATTAATAAATATTTAGCCTTGGGCAAATGTTGGATTCAGGAAAACTGTTAATCAACAGGAGACTCAGCTGCAAATAGGGATGACAAAATAACTACAGGTTTGAGGTTTCAAGAATCTGCCTCAAATAACATAAAATTGAAATAATATAATAGAAAATAGAATGGAGAATAGAGGGAGATTAATCTCCATATTGTTAATAGAGTGAGAAACTAGTTAGTACTCGTTACCCTATTTTCTAGATATCTATAATAATATATTATAATATGTTATTTTTTAAAAAAAAAATATATATATACGATCAATATTTAATTAAAAAATTTTATAATTTATAATTTTTTTATCATATCAAATAGTAAAGTTTATATTTTTAATATAATTATTATATATGAATAACATCATAATATATTAATGATGTTTTTTAGTTAGTATTTAATATAAATAAATACAAAAAAATAAAAAAAATAAATAGAATGAGAAATAAATTATTTATATGAATTTTTCATCCCTATTCCATTAAATTTTATTTGAGAATAGGGTAAAAAATGAGGATCAAAATTAAAATGAGATGAAAAACAAAAAAGTCTCTCTCACCTCCACTTTCCCCCATTGCCATCCTTGCAAATATTGATTAGGTCTCTATCTAGAGTTAGTATAATTTCTCCACAAGGATTGAACTTGGTTAAGCTGTGAGTTCATAAGTTTTAAAAGACTGAATTCCGTTATATGGTAACCTGGACAGCTTCTAAACATAATTTTAACACGAAAATACTCCAAATTATTACTATGCACAAAATCACATGCACACGCATATGCACATATGCATAAAAGTTTAAAACAAATCATACAAATTTCGATATAAGAGATGAGAGGGAGGACGCACCGTACATATCTAGGATTTGGTTGTCCTCCAAGAGGCAACTCTCGCAAATCATGGTCTTTTTATCTGATGGCACATTGCAATTATAAGCAAGAAGAGTTTTGAATTCGCCAACATTAGAATCAAAACCAATTTGGACCATAAACCTATAACCGAGCACCAGAATTGTAACGTGGAGTCCAACAAGTTTCCAAGTTTAACAAAGTTTGCTAAACAATCCGGACTCCACAACAAAAAAATTCAAACAGTAAGCGAGAATATATTCTATTATATTTTATATGCAAAACCTTAGAAATAACCCAAACTCCGTTATTACCAAACTTCCTACTAGTGGGGGCAACCAGAGTAGCAAATGTGAATTCAGCTAAAAACCCATAGTTGTGCGAAGTGACAGCAACTTCAGATCAAGAATCCCAATATTGAACTCAAGCATAAAACTGGCTTTTATTTGATGAAAAATAAAGAGTCACATAGCATGCTATTTTATTTTTGATATTACAATATACAACAGCAGACAAAGGATTAACATTCATCCTTGGCGTTTACTCCTTGCTCATCTCCACAAGTCAAAAGCATCCACTTCATGAGTCACCTTCAAATGGATGGCCTCACATTGAGACGAGAAGCTAGCTTCTGACCCAGTGACTGGTCAGCCTGTATTTATACCAGAGAAAACAATACCAAGTGAAATTAATGTAGTCACTCAATATAATCATTCCAAGCTAGAGAACAATATGACCAACATTTCCAACATTGACCCTTCAAGTTCACAGCCATAATTTGCAATCGATTGAAAGGAAAGGGAGCCTTACCTGAGTCCAGTATGAGATCCATACGCTGCGGACCTCATGGGTGATACGTGGGTCGGATAAAGCCTTAAGCCATCGGGTGATGAACCGCTCTTGCCTAAAATGAGTTATATAAAATGTCTGAGGTGTTAGCGTTATGTTTTCACAATTTTGAAATTGAAAATGAAGGCAAAAATGACTTTACCTGTCTGGTGCCCAGGACCGGTATCTATCTCCAGGCTGTTTGAAGTTGTTCTCCTTCTCAATAACAGTCTGCATTTAGCAACACATTTGGATTATTTAAACTTCAAAGATATTTTAATATCAGGTTTATCTATCAATCTCTACCAATGTCGGCTAACCAATTTGAAAAATCTCCATCCAACTAGAATTTCAAGATTAGAAAGAATCGGAGAATAGAAATTGACCTTTTCACGCCTTCCAGAAATTATATCAGAAGGAATGGGATGTCTCTCAGCATGACGAACGGGATCATACCTCGAAGGGAAGTAATCGACCTTAGATAAAACATCATAGCATCCAATTAGAACATAATTTGATAACACTTGCAGACACCAGTTTAGCATACAATACCATCCACTTGTACAAGGCACTGATATCTTTAATGCATGCATCATAAGTTAATTTAAAGGTGGCTTTCATTAGTTTTCTTTCCAGAAAGGGCAAAAGCGAAGTACCTCCTCATCCCTGTGCATGAAATTCATGAAACCATCATAATGATTGTTGCGATGAGCACACTTGGGTGCATTGACTGGGAGCATCAGGTAGTTTGCTCCAAGGCGGTACCTCTGGGTATCTCCATATGCGAAGATTCTTGTCTGGAGCATCTTATCATTTGAGAAGTAGATGCCAGGAACCACAAGACCAGGGTTAAACGCAAGCTGTTCATTTTCTGCAAAGAAGTTATCAATGTTCTTATTCAAGACCAAGCGTCCAACTGGCTGCAGGGGAATGATGTCCTCAGGCCACCACTTGGTTACGTCAAGTGGGTCAAAGTCAAGTTTGTCCTCGTGATCAGGATCTATAATTTGGACGTAGAACTTCCACTCAGGATAGTTTCCAGCTGCAATCGAGTCATACAGATCCTGAGTGGCATGGCTATGATTAGATCCTCCAACCTTGATTGCCTCTTCATCTGTCAAACTCGTAACTCCACAAGTAGGTTTCCAGTGAAATTTCACATAGTGCACTTTCCCAGTCTTATTGACCAGAGTAAAGGTTTGAACACCAAAGCCTTCCATGTGCCTGTAATCTTGTGGAATACCCACATCATCAAAGAACCAGGTAAACGTGGACAAACTTTCAGGAAGAAAGGAGCAGAAGTCAAGGATCCTCCAGTACTCTTGGATGTGAGACTTAGGGTTGGGTTTAAAAGCATGAATCACATCCGGGAATTTTATTGCATCACGGATGAAAAAAACAGGGAAATTGTTTCCCACAAGATCCCAGTTACCCTGAGTTCACAAGAAGTTCACATAAGAACATATCAACCTAAGAACATATCAACCAGTAAAGCAAATAACTACTTGAAAGCCTAGAAGTCGGTAACTTCATAAAGAAATGGAATATCACATATAAACTATGACGAGAATGCTGAACTTTTACAACCTTAACCAGTTCAATATGTAATGACGAAATGTTTGGTTGTGGCTACATATGCCGTAGTCCAATATAGGTAGTGATTTAGATATGCCGAAATCCAATATGATTTAGTGATTAAATAAAAAAGATGGTATAAACCCTCACCTCTCTGGTGTAAAACTTCACTGCAAATCCTCGAGGATCCCTCAGGGTTTCAGGGCTGCCACGCTCATGGATAACAGTGGAGAAACGGACAATGACTGGTGTCTGAACCCCTGGGGCTCGCAGAAAATCAGCACAAGTAAGATGAGAAATATCATGAGTGACCTCAAAGAAACCCTTAGCACTGGCTCCTCTCGCATGGACAACACGTTCTGGAATCCTCTCCCTAGTAAAGTGAGCAAGTTTCTCCACCAGATGATAGTCCTCAAGGAGCACGGGACCTGTGAAACAAAGGCCGCTCAATTTTTGAAAGAACCATGTACATATTTCCGTGTATACTAAAACCAAAGTCCTTATCCTAATTATCCGGTAATTGTTGCATAGATCAGATCTTAGCATAGAAAGCCGCCAGTAATTAAGAGAAATTCCCAAAACTTCTTAGCAACTTCCTGGAACAAGCTATAAACAAGTAGTAATTGAAAGAACAGAATACCAGATAGATACAGAAATGTTTATAGAACTTGACATCCCAAGAAGGACTTATAATGTCGAATAAGCGCTAGATGATGCAGCGATGAGAAAATTGAAACAACGCAAAAGAAAGAACATAGTATTTGCCGCAGATCGGCGCATAACTTCATTTGAAGAGAATAACCAACAAGCTCAAACACGAATTCAGAGCACATCAAAACGAGAAAGCTGCTTACTTAATTATCAAAGAAAAAGCAATTATAACATATGAGAAAAAAAGAAGAAGAAGAAGAAAAAATCGATACCTCTTGTTCCAACAGTCAACGATGAGTTGTCGTTCCAGACTGGAGCTCCGGCATTTGTAGTCATGAAAGGGGAGTTAAAAGCACTTGAAGGACGGAACTGCGCATCTCAGAGAAATATAATTAATAACCATTAACAAAGAAAATAAAAGTATTAGAAAACTAGTTGAACGACTTGACATCATTCTCCCGGGAAACAAACAGAGGAGTTCAACTTTTCTTTTTGGAATTCATTTCACAGCAACCAAAATAGAGATCTAGCTAATAATGATTCCGAAGCCTAAAGAGAAGGCCAGGAGCGCCAAATTGAAGCGATTTGAAAAGCCAAGTAGAAAAATATTTTGAATCCGCGGCAAAACTTTTACGGGAACCCGAGTTTTCGTTCTTTTGAAACGTTTCTTTTTCTGGATTTGTTTACGCATCGGGCGCGCGAAGCGTAATTTGGATGTTTCTTGGGTCAATTTTCGGACTGGGTTTTTATTGGGCCTTCCAACGTCCAATGATGAGTATGCGTTACTCGATTTAGAATTGCGTAGAAAAGGATATCTATTAGAAATATTTTTCAAATTATAATTTATAAAATAAAATATTCGATTTTTAAGTATTTTTCTTGTGATCTAGATCCAATTTATTAATTTTTAAGATTGTTTTGGAAAGGTGAAATTTTAAATACAATCTAAGATGTAAAAATATATGAATAAATTTTGTCGTTTTACTAAATAAAAAAGCTGGTAAAATTTTGTTTAAAAATTGATATCAAACAAGTTTTTATAGTTGGTCTAAAATTTGAAATATATACTACGTACTTAAAAATAAATCAAACCGTATTACATGTTATTTTTAGAAACTAGTTTTTAGATCCTAGACCAAAATTATTTTAAAGACCTTCGCTTCATTTACAACTTTAAAATTTATATATTTTCAACTTCTCTGTTTCTGCTGCCACATCCTGCAGAATGCACCGCTCGTTTTGTGTTTTCATGTTTTCTCTGATGCAATCTGCAGAATGTGTACTATTTTGCTTTCTCTTCGATCCGCTTTGACTCTCCTTACGTATGAAATCATTCGACAAAAAGCTTAATTATAAACAAATCTGTTCAAACACATTCAAATCAGTCTAAGAAATAAAAAATTATAAAGTTAACGATCAAACGGAATGATCCACATCACGATCTGAATAAACAAATGAAACACTAATTATTAAAAAAAAATCAAAAACGACGATATTGAACTAAACAAACAAAATTATTTTATGAGATCGCAAATCAAGAAGAGTAATGAGATAAACATTCAGAGTAAGGTAAGATAGCAAAAAAAAATATCTTTACTTTGTACGGATCCATGGCGAGAGTGGGCGAAGAACAGAGAGATTGTTCTTTAAGTGTAGTGAAGAAGAAGAAGAAGTTTGAGTTGGCGATCAACTGTGTAGAACAATGGCGGTATTTATAGAGGGATCGTGGCTGGCGCGAGAAGTGTGGCCGATTTAATCGGCATCTAAGCGAGTAAAAGAAAATGGGACCAGCCAAACTGGACGTGTCCCGTCGTTGGTAGGCAATTTATGGTAGTGCAAAGTCGTCTTCCTGTCTTTTCCCCTTTCCTTTTTCTCGGTAATTTGAAAAGTCAAGGTACAGAAAAAATTTTGAACTTGAATAAATATCCTCAGTGTAAAAATTTTTAAATAATTAAAATACTATTTAATTTAAAATTATATATTTAAAATCTATTTTTTTAATATCAATATTATTCTAAAAATCTATAAAAAATGAGAAGTCTTAATTAATTAAATCTAATCTAATACCACTGAAAGATTTATACTTAAATTAAGTGAAATCTATTTCAATTATTTTCTTTTTTTTATAAAAAAAATTGTCTCCACTATTAGAAATTAAATTCCTATCCTTTATTTGAATAATAAAGATATCAATTACTCGGTGGTTAATAGAGTTATATTTTTAATTATTTATTTGTCATAATATTTTTATAATAATTTTATAAATTAATATTATAAAATTATTTATAATTTTTATATTTATATAAAAATGGTTAAAGACCATTTAATTATAGATATTTTTTTATATAATTTATAAAACATTTGATTTAGATATATTTAAAATTTAAGATTGCATTTCACAGTTGCGAAACTTTACCAAAACTTTTATAGACTCTGACCCTAAGCCCAATATTCTTTTATATAAAGTTAAGGATGTAAATTCATCCCTTATTTATATATTTCACTGATGTAAAAATACAAAATACTCTATAATAATATATAATATTATTTTATAAATTTATATATAATAACAATTATATATAATTACAATAAATATCATAAATTTAATTAGAATAAATTGTAATTCTTTTCCTATTTTATTAGTCGATACCCATTTTTATTTTATGTTTTTACGCAAATTAAGCCTCTTTTCAAATTTAATATCAAGAAAGTTTGAATACTCAAATATTTTGTATTATTTAAAGAAATCACGGTAATAAAATTCAATAAATGAAACTTATTATCTGCGTAAAGAAAATTGTATTTTATCTATTATTGTAAATCTAGCCGTATTTCTTGGCTCTCACTGTACAAGAGACGTGTGAACTAAAGAAGTCGCAAATCGAGTATTTTGAAATTAACAAGAATACAGTGTAAATTATAAAAGAAATAATATTTTAGAAATATGAGACCTACAAGTTAAATATATAAATAACTATTTGTTCAAAGGGAGAGATTTTTTTAACAAAAAAAAAAAATGTGCATTACGTGGCGAAAATTCTTCTGCTTAGTACAAAAAATCTGGGTAATTTGTCAGCTTGCACAGTGGGGAGATGGGGTCAAACGCTCAGACGCCACACGCTCTCACAGTTGTCCGCTGTCTTTTTCTGATCGTCTCTGTTTGCCTTCCCTTATTCGAAATGTTATGATTAATTAATAAATAAAATTTACATTATCACAAAATTTCAATATTAAAATTTATCCATAACATTTTAATGCTCAAATTTAGCAAAAACACATGCTCTACTTTTAAAACAATTTTAATAACACGAATTACCAAATATTTGAATTTTTTGATAGTTAATTATTTCTTAAATATAAGATAATAATTTATAAATTATTATCTTAATCACAAAAATTTTGCGTTGGCACTTTATAGATTATAAAACAGAAGTATTTATAGTCATATAAATTTTTATATAAATTAATGTAATAATGTCATGTCATTTTTTCATAAATAAATGTAGTAATAAAATAAATTGTAGCATTAATCTAATATTAATAATAAACAAACAGTGATCGGATGCATAGTCACCATCCAAGGATGAAAAATCATTGTTATCTTATCCTTTAGAGAATTTAATTGCACTAACAACTAACTTGGAAAATAAAAGACAAGCTGACAAGTCAGTAGCCAAGAGTCAAGACTCGTGAATTATAGGGATCATTGACATTCGGAGAAGTAAATTAAGAAGAGAAAAAGAAAAAACACAAAAGACAATCTTTAGTAATTTACCATATTAATTTGGACAAAGACCGAATAACTATTAAAAAAAAATTAAGAAAGCAAAATTACGAGATATTTAACTTTAAGAAAGTGGTGGGAATGAGCAATTGACAATTTAGTCATCCGAATAAGTGAATTTCAAAAGAATATTCTTGAAATTTTCATGTTATGCGACAATAGTTGAGTGCGTCGTCAATTTAACGATTTCTCAATCCAATTGTGCGTAAAACTTTACACGTAGGTACCGTTACCATTGCGAATACAATCATTGAGGGGGGGGGGGGGGGGGGGGGGGGTCGTAAATTCACGATTTCTCGACTCAACCCGACGTGGTAAAATCTGCCGTGTCGTTTTCTTCTCGATCACGTGCGCCCTGGCGTTTTAACTCATGCAGAAAAAATGGCCCGAAATTGCTTTTTCTCATTTTCTTCCTATTACGTCGGTTTGTGGGAAGTTCTAAAAATAAACAAACAGAAATGCAATAATGTTTCATTATTTTTTGATAAGTGATAAGATAAGAATGGACTGTAGGGCAAGCTAAGCTTAGCCACAAGGGAGATATGATTGGACCCACGGAACATGGCAGGCAGATTTTTTTGGAGACCATGATTAATAATTATTATTTTAAATTAATAAATAAATAATTAATTAAATGTTGATTTAACTAAAAAAATGACATCACACAGACGGTGGCTCCACCGTGAACATGTACGTCCCCTGATCCACCGAAAAGCAACTGCGCATGAAGTGGAGCAAGTTGCCGACAGAATAATTATAATTATATCATCACGTTCAATTGTTGGGCCAAGTTATTTTAATCATTCTAACCCATCCCACTTTTTTTGTGATTTTTTGCAATTGTCATATAATAATATAAATAAAAAGTTTCCGGTGAAATAAAGACTATCATTCTATTGTTTCTATATTCTTTTAATTAAATTTTAGAACATATGCATTAATTTCAAATTAATAGATTATGAAAGTAATAATAATAATTTAAAAGAAATTTTAATACACGTATCTTAATTTTATTGTATAATCTTATTGAAATTATTTTAGTACCTAAGACTTATATATATATATATATTATGTTATTAGTTTGTAATTAATGTAATGTTGTGTTATATCGTAATTAACTTAACATTCAATATCGATTTTGACATTATAAATGTAATATTTTATGTCATGCAAAATAAATATTTTTTTTATTATAGTTAATAATATAAATATAGGCAATGATAAATGATGCATTATCAACCCGATTAATTAATTCACAATTTTCACTTGAATTAAAATTTAGAAATGCTACAAATATTTTTTTTTTATTTAATTGTGCCCTATTAAGTGAATCATGTTCTAGTAAGATCATATATATGATGTTGTTCTGTTAGTAAAAGAAAGAAAAGATAATTTGAGAACCTTTTGTTCTCAATAACTGTGATTCGATAATTTAGTAATTTTAATTATATCATAATTTTTATTTTATAAGAATAATAATAGTTTTAATTATAAGTACTTGATTATTAGCTAATTAACGTTATAATTATCTCAAATATAGCTTGAGCGATTTGGGATATATTTGATGTTTTAAACTATTATGAGTTTCACTAATAATAAAGGACAATAATTTATTATTTAATAAATAAAATTTATTACTTCCATTTAAAATTTAAAAAAAATAATGTTATAATTATTATCGATATGATTGATATTTTTATCATCCATATAAACTCCCTTAAATCTTTTCTCTTTTTTTTTTTAATTTATTTTATTAAAATATATTAAAATTAAAAAATATTATAAAATCCACATCAATTCCAAAGATAACTTAATTACCTAACTTTAATAACCTCCATTGTTCTTAATTTTTTCTTTTCTTTTTATTGTTGTGCAAACCCTAACATTGTTATTCAAATTCCACCTCAACTATGTTTTTGTTGTTAACAAACTCTTAGTTAAAATACTTTTTTTCCCTTTAAATTTTAAAATTTTTCTTATAAAAATATGCATATAATAAGGCTTATAATAAGTGAAAGTTTAAAATTATTAAAGTTAATTAAGGGAAAAAGAGTTATAAGTCTTTGCAGCTTGGTCTATTAAATTGATTAGTCTTATTAATTTTATAAATACCTATTAAAATCTCAATTTATAAAAAATAAGGATTATACTCTTAGTTAATGGTAGTTAACTAAGAATTATTTCTAACTCCTAACTAAAAAAAATATATAATAATAATGATAAATATTATAAAAATAACATATTGATAATTAAAAATATTAATATGTCATAACTAAAATACAAATTTATTCATTTTATAACATACTAACAATTCAACATTAATTGCATATTAAATAAAATAAAGTATAAATAAATATTAATTTATAAACAAAATACATTGTAGTACAATACTTTTATAATTTTTAAATAACATATATTTTATATATATATATATTTAAAATAAATATAATATAATAAAATTATAAAATAAATAAATTTGTAAGATATTAATAAATATTTTTATTAATGTGCTAAATAATAATAATATTATTTATTTTATTAACATATTTTACATAAATATATTATATTTTGTCAAAGTTTAAAGATTTAATTGTTATTTTTGTAAAATAACCATTATTGATAAGATTATAATGATCACTTTTTAATAAAATTTGATTTTAATTAGTGATTATTTTATAATTTATCAAAACTAATAAGTTGAATAAGCCACACTTCAAAGACTGGTAAATTTTTACCTATTACAAAATTATCTCAAAAGGAATATTTAAAGAAAAATAGTTGTTTTATTGTCTGAATTTTTTATAATAAATGTTCTATGATCCAGTCCTTTTATAATTAATATTTTGAGCTCTAATTTTACGTAGAATAATAAGTATAAAAAAGAATATTTAACAAAAATGAAACAATATAAATTTAATTTAACTACATATTTTGTGTTTTTAAATAATTTTAATCGATGTTAAAATTGTAATTAAAATAAACAGAGTTTGGAAGGAGTGGTAAAATCATAAATCTTAGTAGTAACATCCATCGCATTCCTGGATTGAGAAATTAACAGAGCATGCTTCTTAGAAAATTAAAATTAAAATTAAAATTAAAATGGTCCATGATTAAGAAAATACTTTAAGAAAACAAACAAAATAGAAAAAAAATGAAGCGTGGAGGACAGGGTGTCTTGATATTACCTAATAATAATAATAATAATAATAATAATGTATTATTTCTTTTTGCAGGTCGCGAGAACGAGAGATTGATATACAAGTGAAGTCTTGGTAAAGATTTCATTTTCGACGTCTCTTCATCTGTCGCCACAATGAGACCGTTGTATTGGTGGACCATACGTGCATACTTTTTAATCCATTTGATATTATATAGCTTATGAATGAATAATTTGCTTTCTGGGGTAGGTTTAAGTCTTTTCGCATACCAATAATTCAATCTCTTTTATTTCTAGTTGCCTGCTGGTTGTGTACGGAACTCAAGCCTCCGCTATAGGCTGTTATTAATTTACTCCTTAAACACGACAGATTCTTGACTATCGCATTATTTGTTCTACATTTAATAAGGTTTTTTTTTTTTTTTTTGGTTACATTATATGATGTATATCTATCTAAAATTTTTAAGACAAAAATCTTGTGGCTAGCTAGAAAAACAAATTAATTCAAGGACTTAGTTCGTAGTACTCTGCATATATGAAAGTTAAGATTAGAGAAATTGAAACCTTTGGATCGATGGGCTGACCAATTAAAAGTTGCTGTAAAACTGGATTGGCATCCATTTCTTTTACAGATATCTCAATTGAACGAACTTTAGCCAAATATGATGTGTAGATCCATTGTATTTAATTAGATAAGTGTTTCTACTCATTTATATATATTATTTTATATTATTTTATGTTATATGTTGGATAGGCTTCTAGTTGATTCGGAGGGACCAACGAACTGCGTTCATTGCCTTCGGAAATAATAATGGCTAGGGACGACAGGAGGGCGAGTTGTGGGCCTTCGGAAATAATAATGGCTAGGGATGACAGGAGGGCGAGTTGTGGGCCTTTATAGCTCTTCAACTTGTTTTATTTTCGTCCTAATATTCTTTATATTATTTTTTAATAAATTTAATAGAATAAAGACGAGTAAAAAATAAATTCTCTATTTTCACTCTTTTTTCTGTCAAATTTTTTTATTTATACCTACCAAATATCAGCTAAAAATATTATTAATATATAATAAATATTATTTATATGTAATAATTATATTAAAAATATAAACTTTAATAATTAATAGAATAATAATATTATTAATTATAATTTTTTTAATTGATTATTGTCTACATATATATATTTTTATTAAAAATAACATACTATAATTAATATATGTATAAATAAACGTACATTCACTGCCTAGCATACAAACAAATTAAACCATTTTGACTAACATATATATATATATTAATTATTACAATATTAATTTCTATATTATTAAATAAGTAATACAAAGTAAGCATATATATATATATATATATATGCTTATTTGTATCATAATATATATATATATATATTATACATATATCCTTTTTTTAGCATTAAATAAACGCTAAGAATAACTATTATTAGATGGAAGTTAAAAGGAAAATATATATGTTTCTCTCTTATGTGATTAATTATGAAATTAAAGAAATTCTTTAGGTGTCTTTTATATATGGTAATTAAACAGCATACATATGTATATCTTTATTATCCATGTTCACCAAAACCTAGTGTTTTCCAATCACGTCTTCGTCGGAATACCATTTATTCAAAAAATATGTTTTAAATTTAAAATACGTTATACTGCGCAAATACTTTAGAGTAAAATATGATAAATGTTTTAATTTAATAATAAAAAAAATTTAGTGTATTAAAATTTTTTCCATAAATTTTATATTCCAAAAATTCAAATGTAATTATTTTAAAGGTGAATATGTTAATAAACTGATTTTATAATAGAGTTAAAATATAAATATATTGCATATAAAATTAAAATTATTTTTATAAGAATTGCAAGCAGGGTAACATCACTTTCTGCTAACGTAGATACGTCTTGTATACAAAGTTAAAATTGAATCAACATCAACTACAGCGTCTTGCATAGTGAATTCATGTAATTAAATTAAACAGCAACAAATTAATTGAATCAAGAATCACATAAAATTGTTTTTAAGTACCAACTTGAAACTGTACCCTGAAACCAAAATAATTACAAGTGTTCAGCTTTGCTTATAAGCTGTAAAAGAGCATTTGCTTTTCTCTGAGCTCTATTTGTTCCCTTGGCAGCGAGTTCAGTCAAATGTTCATAAACACCATACTGAAGTGCCGCTAAAATGAAAGAAGAATTATTAGAACCCAATTCAAGCAGAACTGCGGTAGCACATTCCTTGTTCTTGGGCGTTCCTTCTCTGATGAATTCAACTAGAGTCTCGATGAACGAGAGTTGTCCAATCTTCGGTCGCCCTTCGGGATGCGACGCAAGAAGTAAAAAGATAGAGAGTGCTTCGTCCACCATGCCTAAATTTTTGTCTTCAAGCAAATGCAGCAACGGTGGCACAATTCCAGCATCAAGAGCTCTGACCTTGTTTGCTTGGTTGAGAGATAAGTTAAAAAGTGCAGTGACAGCATCTTTTTTGCCTCTAATTGTTCCATTCTGCAACAAATCTACCAATGGTGGTATTCCATTAGATAATCCTATCGTTACTTTGTTTTCATCAAGCATTGATAAGCTGAACAAAGCTGCTGCAGAATTCTCTCTTGCTTCAATACTGCCACTCTCCAGGATTTCTATTATAGCAGGAATGGATTCTTCTTTAGCTATAAGTTTCTTGTTAGTCTCATCAATTGATAAATTCAACAAAGCTGTCACAGCATGCTCTAGAATTTTAGTATCCGGATACGAGAGAAGCTGGACTAATGGTGAAATTCCTCCACATTTTGCTATTAAGATTCTGTTCTCAGGATTCTCCTTGGAAAGCATTCGGATCTTCTTCACAGCTTCTCTTTGCACTTCTAACATACTAGATGATAGCTTTCCAACCAACGACGCTATTTCCTCTTTGTGTTCTGTTGAGCAGAAATCTGAAGGTGCAGGATCATCTTTCTTCGGAAGCTTAAAATTGTTCTTCTCACACCACTGCGTGATCAGGTTCTTCAGCGCATAATTTGGTGCCACCGACAAATGAGCTAGAGTCTGTCTGGTTTTAGGACATGTTCTATGGTTGGATTCGAACCACTTCTCTACACTCTCCCTCTCATACGTCTTTAATTAATTGACGAAGAAGAAAGTTAATACATAAAAATTTATATATTAGATTCCAATTAATAATAATAATTATTATTATTATTGTAATTATAGATTACCTGTCCACTGGCGATGATAACAGGATCTCTCATGATCTCTAGAGTGATTGGACAGAGAAATTCATGAGGGATGACCAAAGATTGGCTTTTTTGCATTTTAGGCACAGGATCATGAAGAACACTGGTTATTTCCATGCCAGCGACTTGTTTGAATTTATTAAGAAGATCTATCATTTGCTGGGTACTCTCTGAAGTTTGGCTTCCTCTTTCTATAAGGATATTCCTCACAGCAATAGTTTCATTCTTTAGGTCTTCAATGGAATGTAACTCAAGCTTTTTAGCTAGCCTTTCAATTATTGCACTGTCAGCATTTCTGTCTTCCTTTTTGGAGAATATCACCATCATATCCATTGCCAATTCTATATCCTGTGTATCTGTTCTCCTCCTTGCTCTTCTAAGTTGCAAGCACATTAGCTCAACCTGAAATTAAACCGTTTATATTTGTTTGGTATATAATTTTGAATGAAAAATATTAGCTCAAAAAAAAAAAAAAAGAAAGATAAATAAAAAATTATTTATACATATACCTGTTCTCTAACTTCCTCTGAGATACCAAGTTCATCAAACTCCAAAGCACTCAAAGCTTGGCCCAATTTCTCATACACAGCATGGAATCTTATTGTAATTGCCTCCATTTCCAAGGCCTATAAATTACACAAAATAAATAAATAAAAAAGAAACAAAAACTTTACCCAATAAATTCCATTTCCAAAAGAAATAATCTCAAAATTAGTTACCTACCAGATAAATCTTGCTTCCTTCGTTGCAAGTTCTCAGCAATTTCTTTGCCATAAAAAGTGCCTTCTTCAAATTACGCAAACAAAACATACCAGTTTCAGAAATTTTTGGTGTTTCGAGTTCTCGAATCTCATCTATCAATGGCAACAAAAGTTTGATGCGTCTGACAAGTCCATAACATTCTTTTCTCTGAGTTCTTCGAAAATCTCCTAGTCGAGCAACAAATTCAATTGCATTAAAAATTTCTTGAACGACGTCGGTTTCCTCCTGTGGGCTTGATGAAAAGGGGTCAATTTCTTCCTCCACAATTCCCTCGCCTTCTTCTCCATCCATGATCACCATCTGCATGCAGCTTATATATTGCACGCTAGAAAATCTTCAGTTTGCGTAGTGTTTAGGAATAATTGAGCTGTTTCAAAAAGCAAATTAGAACCTTTCTGAGGAAGGAGGGAAAGAGAAACGTGAAGTGATTATCATCATCAGCGAAACCCTAACCCTAATTCCCATGAATTCTGATTCGGTCTGTTTGTGAGATCATCTGGAATTGTTGGCGGGCTTTTCGGGAAAATTATTCCCGGAATGTTGGAACTTAAAAATAGATTAAAAAAAAAAAAAATTTTAGAGGGTTAGTTAATTTCATCGGGACATCCATGAGTTCCTCGTCATGCATGCTGACACGTGGCATGTGTCCGTTATAAGTAACGATTTTTATTGCCGTTCTGGTAAGATCTCACAGTGTCATTCGAGGTTAATTTCCATCCATTTTTAACCAACAAAACAATGAAATTGTACTCAATGAGCTGTACAGTATCAAATATTATATAACTAACCATAAAAAAATTGTTAGTAATTAAATATCGAAATGTTTAATTACCAATTTACCGTCATTCATTAGCCACATAATTAACAAATCTAATTTAATATATATAATGGATAATATCATGCTTGAAGAAAAGTCTTATGTATTGTTTTATATATATAGAAATTAATTAACCAATTTGATTTATATATGATCTAAAAAAAAAAAGTTTGAAAATATCGCGTCATCAAAATACTTAAAAGATTTATTAGTGATTTTACTGAAAATACAACTCGTACATATTGATCGTAAACATATTAATATAATTTTAAAGCCTATTAGTTGAGTGTTGTAGTTGATTAATTGGTTGTGTATTGTCATATTTATCGATTATTACTTTATTGGCATATTGCTATGAATAATATAGATATGGTTATAGATCAAGGACAACTTGTTTGAGTTGAAAATCATGTCTATATATATATATATATATATATCAAACAGAGACATAAATTAAGGCACAAAGTCTAACAGTACGAGGGATGAAATTGTATTTCTACAGTACTCACTCAAAAAGTGCCACATACCACCTTAAAAAGTTATTAATTTTTAATTTTTTGGGAAGCAAAAACAAGAATGCACATTATATATAGAGATGGATCAAATTTTAAAATTCAACAAGCAAATTCTTCAAATCATGAACAAAAAACGTGGTTATATCGCATTACATTACATACATGACACAACTTAAAAATATTTTACACAAAATTTGAAATGTTAAAACATTAGTCTAGCTGAAATATTAGATTAGAGATAGTAAATTCCTGAATATTCAGCAACGTTGACACGATGGGTTAATGGGAATACTTTCCAAAACCCAATCAAGAAGTGCCACGTATGATCAATCGAAATAAGGACGTGGAGAAATTCTTTTCAAGTCATGGACAGGCAGGGACACCGGACACCTCCCGGGCCCCGCTTGTATTTATCCAGAAGAAATTAAGTAAAGCATTTTAATACAAAACTAAATAATATACATATAGCTAAGGCAGCAGCCCAGAGGGCTCTGATGAGTGTGTCGAAATACAGAAGAGAAATTTTGAAAGCACATGCTAAGATAACCGTTGAGGCAACGCAGAAGAACGCAACTTTTGATCATAAGATCCGACGGTCGATATTTACTAGCCGTTACATTTAAAAATATAACATGGCTCCGTGTGGCGAATGTCTGGAGACATATATCCGCTCTTTACGAACGACTCAATTTCGCTTACACATTTCGCCTTTTCTGCCCTTTTTTCTTTTGCATAAACCCACAAACCCAAAGAAAAACCAGAACCCACAGAGAGAGATTCTATCACTCTCCTTTGCTGGGTTTAATGGAGTGCTTCTGATCGATCTCTCTCTTTGATCAACGCGTGGATTTGAAAGGTGAGCTTTCACTTGGAATCTGAATTTATTTGATCGAAATCGGCAAAGAAATCTAGTGGGCTTCTGATTCGTGCGTAATTGTTGTTTTTTGATTTTATGATTTGGGTGGTTCTGTTTTGTTGGTCTTCTGTTCTCGATCAATTTTTTCTTTGGTTTCTTTTTTCATATAGGAGAAATTCGGGGAAAAAAAAAAAGCAATCTTTGTATTTTGATTGTTCTTCATTTTCGATGTACATTCTGCGAATCGACGAGTTTTTCTTGTTAGATAAATTTTGATTCTTTATAGCTATTCTTTAGAGAGAAACAAAAATGGCTGGATCAGACGAGAACAATCCGGGAGTTATCGGGACAACTAATCTTCATGGTATAATTGAACCCAGGTTTTTTTTATTCTTATTATATTTTCAGTTGCAAAGAAATTTGGATATTTTATTTTAAATTTTAGATTTTTGACTGTTAAGCCCTAATTCAAGAAATGGGTTTTCGATTGTGATTTAAAAAAGGGGGTTTACGTGCTGGAGGAGGAAAGTTGGTGGGGGCTGCCGGACACAATCGGCGAGCATTGAGCACCATCAATCGGAACATAATCGGAGCTCCACCTTACCCTTGTGCAGTGAACAAAAGAGTTTTGTCCGAGTAATTTTCTTACAACCCTAATGTTCTATTTCTGTATCTTTGCTAAACATTGCTAGATGTTTAGGTTTTCTCACCAGAGTTTATTTTCTGGGTATTTTGTTGGTTATAGTTCCTTGAGATAGAAGACATGTAGTTTGAGATGTGCTGTTGTTGTTGGTTGTTCATTAGAAAATTTTGAAATTTAGTTTTGGGCTTTTTCCCTTTCTCTATATTATCCCAGAAATTAAAAAGGAGCTTTATTTTTTGCCGGGGCCTTTTTTTTGCCATTACCCACTTTTTATTTTCTTTTTCCTGGTTTTCTAATGTAGAAAATATGCAATCTGTGATAAGAACCCACCTATTCCAGTACATCGACCAATTACTAGGTCAGTAGCCTGGCCCTTGTTGTAAGTTTTCAATCAGTATGCATTCAGTGCCAAAAACATAACTTCTCATTGGCTTTTGGGTCTGATGTTTGCTGATTGTTTAGGAGATTTGCTGCTGAGATGGCTAGCAAGCAGCAACTAAAACCTGAGACTGAGGTACCAATTTTGTCAACAAAGAATTTTCATTTATTGTTGATTGATTGTATCTGATCAGTTAAGTTCTTTAACAGGAAGCTAAGAAACCAGTGCTAACGGTACCGATTTCAAGTGAGTTGGAGGATTGTACCATCACAGATGTGGAATCAGCTGTGCCAATGTTTGTACAACACACAGAAGCAATGCTGGAGGAGATTGATCGCATGGTATTTGGACACTCTTTTGCTGTCAAAAACAACCTTGTTGGTTTTTGTGAACACAATCTCATTTGGCTAAGAGTCACTGATGATTTCATTTTCGGCAGGAAGAGGTCGAAATGGAAGATGTAGCTGAAGAGCCAGTTATGGATATAGACAGTGAAGATAAGAAGAACCCACTAGCTGTTGTTGAATATATTAATGATATATATGCCTTCTACAAGAAAGCAGAGGTGATTTTTACATGTCTCCTTCACTAAACCGTAAAACAATTTCTTGCAAAATGAGCTTACTTTTACTGGGATCTCTATGTGTACTAATGTGCTGCGAAAGAAAATGCTTGCTTGTTTTGGTTGATTTACTAACATGTCTATTTTAATGTTTACTTACAGAGTTCTAGCTGTGTCCCACCAAACTACATGGCACAGCAGTTTGATGTCAATGAGAGGATGAGAGGTATTCTCATTGATTGGTTGATTGAGGTACATTAAATGTTTACCAGCAGTTTGATGCCATTTTGAATATTACATGACAGTCAGGTGAATAAAATTAATAACAATCTTAATCGTATTCTCACAGGTGCACTACAAGTTTGAACTAATGGAGGAGACCTTATATCTTACCGTTAATCTCATTGATAGATTCTTAGCTGTTCAACCAGTAGTGAGGAAGAAACTGCAGCTAGTAGGTGTAACTGCCATGCTTCTCGCATGCAAATATGAAGAAGTTTCAGTTCCTGTTGTGGAGGATCTCATCCTGATATCCGACAAGGCATACAGCAGAAAACAGGTGCTTGATATGGTATGCTTTGACCGAAGCACTAGGATTTCCTTTTCATATGTTAATTAGAACAGAGTTGGAATATAATAGCTTTTTCATGCTGCAGGAGAAATTGATGGTCAATACCTTACAGTTTAATATGTCAGTTCCTACTCCGTATGTGTTTATGAGGAGATTTCTCAAAGCTTCTCAATCTGACAAGAAGGTTTGTTCTATTTTAGAGTATTATTATTCTGCTGGCAATTTTTTTCCTCCTTTATTTATGACATGGTTCTGATCAGACAGATTTTTCTTGTGACCTTTCAAAGCAGCTTGAGCTTCTGTCATTCTTCTTGATCGAGCTTTGCCTTGTTGAATATGAAATGCTTAAGTTTCCGCCTTCTTTGTTAGCTGCTGCTTCAATTTACACAGCTCAGTGTACTCTCAGTAGGTGTAAACAATGGAGCAAGACCAACGAGTGGCATACAAGCTACTCCGAAGAGCATCTTCTGTAAGTAACCTTTTCCTCTTCGTATATAATGTCTGGCTACTGATGTTTTTACTGAATTGTTGTTTCTTTCTGGGGTTTGTTGCAGCAAATGCTCAAGACTGATGGTAAGTTTCCATCAGAAGGCAGGAACGGGGAAGCTTACTGGCGTACACCGGAAGTACAGTACATTAAAATATGGCTATGCTGCTAAAACTCAGCCTGCCAACTTTCTTCTAGAGTCCGGTTTCAGATTCTAGCAATGCTGAAGGAATTTCAGGCATTCTGGGGGTTTGGGTGCGTGCAGTTTGAGCAACACAAGTTGCCCCTGGGTTTTTCTTCGTCTTCAATGCAAACTGATTTGGTGTTTGTTTCATTGTTGATTGATTCTATGCCTTTTAATGAACATAAGTTCTTTTCTTAGGCAGATGAAAATAATTGATTTTCATGACTTCTATTGCTGTAATTCATTTAATCTGAATAACCAAGTTGTAATTGTGATGATTAGCTTTGAGTGAGCAACTCTAGAAACAAATATATGAAAGAATTCAAAATATAAATATGTAGCACCTAGTAATCCTTTGAAGAAAAGCATAGACGAGAAATATTTTTGTTCTGGCATTTGAAATAAAATCTGAAATTACAGAAAACACAGCTAATGGCTTGTTTTACCTAGTAATCCTTTTGAGGGTGTTCACATAAGTATAGCTGGAGAATGATACAAACAGCTTTCGGAACCTGCAAATTCAAAAGTAGAGCACATATGAGAGCTAAATTTGGAGGTGAATGAAATCAACTCAACTAATTGGGAATACATACCAAACCCACTGGCTATGGTGCTGTGACATTGCTAGGAAGCTTTTCTTAGGGTGCTCATTTAGCAAGCAATGCACCTGTCCACTGGGGTAGCACGTGGTAGTTAAAATAGACAACCAGATATCAATGGGCCCGCTATACTTCCGTAATATGTTGATGCTAACCTGCAGGAAAATTTACAAACAAGAAGAAGTAGCTGAGAAAGTATGTCTGAAAAAACAGAGCAGAGAAGATATAATAACCTCATAAGAAGGAAATGGAAAAAGTAAAAAAGAATACAGAAAAGATAAAATAAACTTACAAGTTCCCATGCCTCAATGTTCCTTTGTGAAGTTTCAATCAAAAGGTTGCTGGTTACAATGATATAAATACAGAAAGATCAATGTTAATTCTCAGGAAATTTATCAAAGTTAATTCTCAGAAATTTTGTCACAGCATTAGCAATTTCTTACTCAGCCAACAAAAATGCATTCTTTAAAACAGTAGCACAATTAGTGATTTTAAGGGGACAAACTAATTTCTTACTTAATATGTAAAAAAAAACGATTTCTTACTCATTTTCTTCAGTGGACAGCATCTTTCTTATGTTTAAGTTTTCACTAACATACTATCATATAAGAGATTCTTGAAGATATTGCATCTGTTGAGGGGAAAACATACTATGATGTTTAACATACCATATCCCATGATGTACATCATGATGATTACAATGACCCGAAACACCATAGTTATCAAAAGTGATTATCTGGGACACCATGTTAAAATAAAAGTTCAGAAACTCAAAACCATACGCTGAAATAAAAGTGGTTCGTAAAACAAAAGGGCCATAACATGTACTGCCAGAATTTTCACAGCTCTTAAGCTAATAGAAGTGGACAGTTTCCAAGAGAATGGCAATCGAGCTAAGTGATATGGAATGAAATAGTTAATGGGTATTTATTGGAGAAAAGAACTCACCAAGTCAATGCCATAAGTAATAACTTCCTCTTCAACATTCTTCGCCAGTGACTTATGATTCCACAATTTGCCAAAACCATCCTAATACAGTTGCTAAATCAAATTGAAGCCAAACTTATGCCACAAATATTAGTTTTAAACAATAGCAGAAGTTATGGGTCTTGGGAGAAATAAAGTCACCTGGAAATCTACAAGATCCAGAACCTTTACTTGTTCTAGTGGAACCTGTGTAATGGATCAAATATTAAACAATTAAAAACCAACCACCAAGTGCTTCATTTTTTTGGTGCTGATTATTATTGTTTGATAAGAATAAGAATAAAGTGTACGAGACATTTATTAAACCGAAAAAAATAAAAAAAAAAGTCAATGTAATGAAATACTACTTAAGCTGAATTAAGCTACTCGCAGTTAATACAATATTTGCCCTTGCTTTTGCACCAAATTACATATTACCTTGAGAACTGCACAAGCCTGATATAGCTCATCTTTTCTGATGTTTCCAATTCCATCTGCATTACCTGCTTAAAACGAAGCTAAAAGTCAATGTGTAAATGTACACATAATGAAAAGAAAAATATTGAATAATTTATAGAATATTGACATGTTCCAATGGCCCTCTCAGCAATAAGCTACTCTCTCATAAAAAGGCAAAAGATATAGCTGTAAGCAAAAATAAAAATTCACACTTGTCTCTTACAAACACCGATACCATTCCTATACGACACTCAAACAGAGAGCAACACAAATTCATAGAGAACTATCATCCTTTGACGATCAATATGCTAGGCTAACACATATGAATTCAGGCAGTAGTCAACTGAGAAAGCAGAAATCAACATCCTCAACAAATGACAGCTTCTGGTATGCATGCCCTGAGCGGCTGTACACTTGAAAAGTAAAGCAGTTATGCATGAAAATAGTGGATGTATACATTGAGTGGCTATAAGCCTTTTTATTGCTGGGCACATATGCATTCTTCTCAGAGGAGAAACTCAATCCAACAAAGCTCAATAAAATTTCATAATGATGCGCATGTAACTGAATGGGCCAAATGAAAGGACTGGAACATTAATCAATGACAATGAATACCTGTTGACATGCACAGTATGTGAAGATTATGCCCCCTTGAAATCAAGTAATTAATTGTTGGAGAGAAAAACCTGCCAACAATTAATTATGTTTTCAAGATCAGACACTAACATAATTATCGAAACAGGTAAAATCCCAAATATCATATCTTGAAATAATATTAATCTGAGTGAATATGGGAGTTGACAAAGCTACAGATAGCAACTAGTACATTGTTTTCCTCTATAAACTTAACAGTACTTACATAGACTCATCATCTGGGTGAGCAATAACCAGCAAGACATTTCTCTTGTGACCTGATTTCAGCGCGTAAATGGTTTACTAAAATTCAACCACTAAACAAAACACCGCAAAGAAGCTAAATTTACTATGGAAATGCAAACAGCGAGGATTTACCGTGGCTTACGAATGCAGCATCGGATTGGGAATTTGGCGCATTTAGAATTTTGAATAGAGAAGCCACCCAGACTATAAGTACTGATAGGATTATTAGCCACCAAGACATCTAGTACGCGGCTGCAAAAGAGTAAAGACTGAAACTCTAATATACACCCATGATATCAATGACAAATTTCTGAATACGAGAAATTATGGCCAACCCGAACGAATAATTGCTTATCTCCAATCAGAAAATTAGGCGTCAGTCAAGGAGATCGGCTATCAAACTACAATATCCGACCTAAGAGTTTCATTTGTCGACGAGAATAATCACTGAGGATAAATATATATATATATATATATATATAATTTGGACAACTGGATGAACGCAGTGCTATGAGCACCCATCTGCATAGAGATCATTGCACAACAATGATATCATCAGCTAGTGTATTTAGAAATTTCTCGGATGTGCTTATTATTAGTCAGTAGGGATCAGGCATCTGAGTCTGTTTCATGTTTTCCATAACCCAATTGAAGCCCAAAGTGGAAGCCCCTCTCACTATCGAGCCCATTCCTCACATTAGATTTTTAACGGGCGGAGGCCCAAAATAATCGGACTTCAGTTGGTTAATTGATGAGGCTATAAATTTTCAAAAATAACCTTTTTGCACCTTTCGGATAAGTTTCAAAGTTCGATAGTTTGCGGGGCCACCTAATTTAGTGGTGTGGCTCCAATTTGACTAAAGAAGCATTTTCCAATTCACTTGTAAATTTTTGTAATTTAATCATGTTTATTTATAGATATTATGATTAGAACACAAGTTTAAGGCATATTATCAAGGTTTTAAGTGATAATAAATATGTAAATTGAAAAAACAACAGGAAAATCAACCTCCATAACTATAAAATCACTAAAAATAGAATTCGGAGTATTTAAAAAATAAGTCCAATCACAGATTACGAAATTAGTAAATAATGTTAAGCTTCAAGTTTCATTTGATAGAATCAAAATTTAGGAAGTAACTTATTAAATGTTTGTAAATTGGACCTCAAAAAAAGAATCAAACGAGCGACATTTTAGGCTTTAACCAAAAAGGAAAATATTTTGGGGGAAAAAAAATAAACGAATCTAAGGTTGTCTGATTCCGACCGATTCTGAGTCAGATATGTGAAGTAGCTAAAAATCTAGTGTATCTGACGTGCCGCTCTGCATGGCTACTTGCCACGTTTCACTTTCATTCACCGAAACCGAAATTCATACTCATTTTCGGCCATAAATTTTACTGCGACAATCGCACAGATTCGCTTCGCTGGCAGCTTAATCCAATCAAAACATTCGGATATAAGTCCTTTTTCTGCATCACTTGTTCAAGTACTCATTGTTCATTGAATCGTCTCTGTTCATGTTTGGTTTCTAGTTTCGTGTGTAGTTGTCTAACAAAGATGTTTGCGTACATAGTTTTATAGGGTAAGGAAATCAATACCCACCATGAAAATTTTGATTTTCAATTTCCATGAAAGATTATGTTAAGTCGATATTTTGTTGTCACTTTTCATGCCCATTAAGTTAATGTGTTTGTTTATTATCTGGATTTTTGTGGGCCTATTTTTGTGTTGTTGTTTGAGATATTTGTATCCCCTGGTCTTGGATAAAATTGTGGTGTAGGATTGATTGTGAGTTTCTGATTGATACTGACAGTTCTGTAAGTGGGTTCAGATTTTTTTATCAAGTTGGATACCTCTAGCGATTTCTGGGTTGCTTTCCGATAATGATGTTTGAACTCTTATTTATTTCATTTAACCTTATAATTTACTGCAGTCAGCATCTAACAGTTATGTTTATGGGGGATTTCATGTGCCGGTTCTTATTTGTTATTTGTTTATTTTTTAATTAACTGTATTAGGTTTCCATTTACATGTATAAATTTTAGAACCAATTGTTTGTTTTTCTTTTTCCCTCCTCTTTCCTTAACATTTTCGTGTTGTTTTCTTGACGGCAAATCTATGTTTATTTTATGTTTTTTCCAGATAGCGAAGTTGGCGTCTCTGTCAATATTTTGGGTTCTTATAAATATTGCTGATTTTATTAGTTTTAGGTGCGAGTGAGTAAAGAGTACTTTTCCCTTGAGGAAAGATGACTGAGAAGAAAGAGAAGAAATTTCTCACAGTAGCTCCTTTTGAGTGTGCTTGGAGGAACGATTTGAAATTCCAGGAAGCTGGAAGGGGTTGTGTGGCTTTTGAAGCTTTTGCTCCCAATGATGTCACGATTGTTTTTAGAGAGAATGTGGGCAGCCAACACTATCATTATAAGAGAGATAATAGTCCTCATTATACCGTGATTATTGGTAGCAATAGGAATCGTAGATTAAAAATTCAGGCTGATGGAAAAACTGTGGTTGATGAAGCTGGTGTTGGTCTGTGTTGTTCTTCAGCGTTTCTGAGTTATTGGATCAGTATCTATGATGGGTTGATTAGTATTGGTAAGGGAAGGTACCCTTTTCAAAATCTTTTGTTTCAGTGGCTAGATTCAAATCCAAACTGCAATGTACGATACGTAGGATTAAGTAGTTGGGATAAACATGTTGGCTATAGAAATGTCAATGTTTTGCCATTAACACAGAATCATATATTACTGTGGAAACAAGTGGATTGTGATAGATATGCAGCAGAGGAGGATGGTGAAGTGGAAGTGAGAGATGGAGGCACTGATTTTGAAAAATGGGGGCTTGGAAATTTTCTGGAGTGTTGGGAGTTATCTGATATGTTCTTCGTTGTTGGTAATGAGGAAAAGCTTGTCCCTGCCCACAAGGTTATCTTGCAAGCAACAGGTAATTTCCCTTCAAGTTTGACAGGCATTATTCAGCTTGAAGGAGTAACATACCCAATCCTACATGCACTTCTCCAGTATATCTACACAGGCCAGACCCAGGTATCAATTTCCTCTTTTGTGTCTCGGCTATATTATGCATCTGCACGCCATTCTCTGGATCCCTGGTTGCTTATTTTCTGTCCTCAAATATTATCTTTTGTCAAAGTTTTGGAAATGGTAACATGGTTTGACCCCTCTTGTTTCATTTCTGGCTCATTTCGTGATAATATCTATTCATCTTCCGTCTATCACCTTTTTCCTTTAACTTTCAATATCTATCTTTCTGGTTTCCATCTCTGTTTCTTATAGTCACATGCTAAGTGGTGAGGATCGTATCAAGCTTTTCTAACACCATTTGAACGTAATTATGATTTTTCCCTGATGTAGATTTCAGAGCCACAACTTGGTTCCTTATGGGCTTTAAGCTCACAGTTTGAAGTGATGCCATTGATGAAGCAGTGTGAGGAAACTATGGAACGATTTAAGCTAATTGAAAAATTGTCTGATTCGGGCAAGAACGTAGAATTGTGTTATCCAAGTTCTTGGCCACACTGTATGGTCTTTCCATGCGGTCTCCCCATCAATTCTCAGAGGCTCAGACAGTTGCAGTCAACCGGTGGATACACTGATGTAAACATTTACATCGAGGGCCATGGTCTTGTTGCCCATTCTCATAAAATTATTCTCAGCTTATGGAGTGTTCCATTTGCCAAAGTAAGCCTACCTCTGATGTTTGTTGGGTTTTTGCTAGCTCCTTTATGCCACTTATGAAGCAAAATAGCAAATATTTATATTGACAGTCCTGCTTTGTTGTTAATAGTTGTTTTTATCAGTTTACAATAAATAACTTAAAAGGAGTAATGGGCATTGGCAGATGTTCACAAATGGAATGTGTGAGAGTAATTCCTCAGATCTTCATCTAAGAGATGTTTCACTAGAGGCATTCAAGATTATGCTCGAATTCATGTACAGTGGCGAACTCAGTATCGAAGATGGCCTGAATTTTGGTAGCTTTTTACTCCAGCTTCTCCTATTGGCAGACCAATTTGGAGTCACCCTCCTTCATCAGGAGTGCTGCAAATTGCTTTTTGAATGCTTCTCGGAGGTAGTCTAGTAATTCTATTCTACCAAATAACTTGATTAGAAGATTTTATAAACATAATTTTTATGCTGTTGCAATTACAATATGCTTTTTGTATGACTAGAAATTAAATGAACGGAGAAGTGACCTGCGGTTTCGGACTTCTGAAAACAAAAGAAGAGAACCATTCTATGATAGTTAAATAATGAAATATTGATATATTTCATGTACATATTATATGCAGGGATGGAGTTCTCCTAGTGGATGAAGGTCATACAACATCAGTTTTTCTATTATGCACAAGTTTATTGGACGAGGAAGCAGACAAATTTGGCAAAGTAATTGTGCTGTTGCTTTCAAAGCTAACTGTTGAACTTTGTTGCAGGAATCAGTATGTCCAATCCTTCAAGCGGTTTCACCCATTTCGTCCTGTAAACTTATTGAAGAAACATGTGAAAGGAAATTTGCAATGCATTTCGACTATTGCACAACTGCAAACCTTGACTTTGTCTTGTTAGATGAGGCAACTTTTAGCAGCATCATTCGGGTAGGTGCTTGCTTTTGCAATGGGCAACTTTCCTTAAGATTGATGGTCAACTAAAGAATTAATGTAGCATTTAAACACATCTAGTCTTTCCTAGAATCTGTATGATAAATATGGTCTAGTAGTTTTCTTCTGTGAGTGTCCAAGAATTCCATGAATGGAGAATGGTTACCAACTTGAAGAGTTGGAGGTAGAGGTGTGGCAATAATAGGAGGATAATTAATATCCTCATCCTGGTCTAATGAGGCTTTTTTTTCATTCATAAAGAAAGGATTCTGGCTAATATGGATGGTATAGATTTGGAATTGCATAAATTTTGAGGATGGTCGTGAAGTACTTCCAGGGCATACGTTTGGGGTTGGACCCATGAGTTACTGAATTTTAAATCAGACTTCAAACGATAATTTGGTTTGTTGAAGGAAGAAATGTTTAATTTCCTAAGCTGGAATTCTAAAACCCTGTGGATTAGGAGCACTTGTCATTAGCTCATAACGGTGGCTTTTCCTCCTAAAAGTATTAGCCAGTAGCTATTAGATATTGTACAGTCCTCCTGGTTAACTGTAGATGTTTCTCATAATGAATCGTGGGCTTTGCAGCACCCAGACTTGACTGTGACATCAGAAGAAAGAGTTCTCAATGCAATCTTAATGTGGGGCATGAAAGCAGAGGAATTATGTGGGTGGAAGGAGGTGGATGAGCTAATTAGAAAACTAACTCCTGAACTCATTTTCAAGGAGAGGCTTCAATCTGTTAATGAGCTGTTGCCGTTTGTGCGATTTCCATTACTGCCACATGCCTTGCTGAAGAAGGTATTTTGGTCCTGGATATGAAATTTGTAGCAATTCTTATGAGGATGAGGCAATGAACTTGGCTTGACTTGCTTTTTCTGTAATGATATTGCAGCTGGAGGATAGCAATCTTGGTGAGCACATTCCTATTTTCAATAATCTCGTGAGTGCAGCAATCATACTTTAGGACAAAGTTTGAATACAAAAAATGATCTCTCTCTGCTGTTCTTTTTGTTTTCTGTTTCCAGTTGACTTCATTATCTTATAATTTTTCTTCTCTGTTAACGACTCAGGTTAAGGAGGCCATCAGTTTCATAGAATATGGATCGGTGGTGGCCGGAAGCAACCAAAGGCAAGCATCAAGTATTGTTTTTCCATATTCATGCATCTATATTACATTATTTCAACTTTTCTTTTACCTCAATAAAATGGAATTTAAATGAAGTTTCTGTTTCATAAACTTATTAATATCTTGAGGGTGTAGTTGAGCCATTTCAATTATGCCATTGGGTGAATTCTTCAATGAAGATAGTAAAAGGTAGACAAAATATTGGCCACTTCTGCTGAGTGTGAGAGCTGTGTATGCCATTTCTAAAGCCAGTCTTTTGTATTATCTTACATAGGAGTTGGTCTCTGATTCTGAAGGGAATTCTCAGCCACTCTTTATTTATGTAGCTACTAGTGTGCTCTTTGCTTGCTTTCAGAATTTTATGATGAACCATATTACATATGTATATCCCGAGTACAAGTTAATGTGACTGTACTTTTTCAGTGTAAGATTTCAACATAGACGATCAAGTTTCAAGGAGCTTCAGTACATATGCGATGGTGACAGCAATGGAGTTCTGTACTTTGCTGGCACATTGTATGGAGAACATCCATGGGTAAATCCTGTTCTGGCTAAGGTAAGCAGCTTGTGTTTTCTTGTTTGCTTTGTACAATGAATCTTCATCTCTCATTGTTCGATTGGTTATTTTTGAGTCCCTTATTTTTATAAACTGCATGTTTCAGAGAATCAGCATTATAGCTAGCAGTCCCATTTCAAGATTCACAGATCCAAAGGCTTTGGCTTCAAGAACTTACCAGGTGTGATGAATCAAACCTCCAGACAAAAATGAGGGGTTAAAAAAAAAAAATCACTACACCATTTAATAACTTTTTTTCACTGCAGGGAACATCTTTTGCTGGGCCTCGAATGGAAGATGGACATAACTGTTCTTGGTGGATTGTTGACATTGGCCAAGATCATCAGGTCTGTTTTTGATAAAATTTATGTGGGAGATCATAAACACTACTCTTTAGTCCTTGTGTTCATTTAGGAAAGCACCTTGTGACAGTATCATGTTAAGTACTTAAAATATCCAAACTGATGTTAAATGCCTACTGATGCAGCTAATGTGCAACTACTATACTTTGAGGATGGATGGATCAAGGGCTTACCTAAGATTTTGGAATTTTCAGGTAAAGTAGATATTGAGTTAGGCCGTATTTCTCCGTTGATTTTCTTTTCATTGGTATCAAGTGAATGCAAGTGATTGGGGAATCAGTGATTCTATCACCTTCATTTTAGGGTTCTATGGACGGGCAGATGTGGACTAATTTGAGAGTTCATGAGAATGACCAAACACTCTGCAAACCTGGACAGTTTGCTTCATGGCCCGTAATTGGACCAAATGCGCTGCTTCCATTCAGATTCTTTCGAGCTGTCCTTACGGGCCCTACTGCAGATGTTGCTAATCCCTGGAATTTGTGCATTTGCTTCTTGGAACTCTATGGCTTCCTCCATTAATGTGAATTGGTAGTATGGTTATGTCACTTGTTCCGTGCAATAAAATCTCAGCAGTGTGTGTTTTGCTTATCAGTAATAGCTGTACCATGTACCGTTATAGTTTTGAGTTTTGATGATAATAAGACTTTAAATGTTGGTTCTTTATCTCTTTGCAATTAGGTATCTTCTTCCAATTTCAAAGAAATTTTGGGCATGGAATCATTTTTGTGCGTTTGATGCTCATGTAATTCCCTAAAACAGCCAAAAAGATTGGGCTTTTAAGCTAGTTTTTCTGCCAGCTTTAATGGGGCGGTGCACTTAAAATTATCTCAATGCAGCATGTCGGTCGGCCCATCTTATCCCTTGCCGGCGTGTTAGAGCATACTGACGTTGTTCGACACCCGACATGAAACTTCTGGCTTAGTTGCCGCTAACGCCAATAATTTATATCTATGTTCGACGTATGAGCGAGTCGCTGATTTCATGTTAGTTTCGTATTGGTTTCAAATAATTCAATCACGTTAAATAGTTATCAAGATACAAGTGATTAATATTTATTTTAAAAAAATGACCGAAAATATGTACACATTACAAATTTTATTACACGTTTTCTATTTTAGAATGGGTGTTAGAAATAAAAACCAAACAGAATTTCAACGCACCTTTCTTAAACCATAAAAGCAAAAAACCTATTTTGAAAAGCCATAGCCAAACCGGTCATTAATATGACTCATAAAAAGAAGCGCCTAACAGATATTAACCGAAAAATGATAGCAAGCAAGCGGCACCTAAAATTCAATTCGATAATACCAATTCCCAATCATAATCCAGGCAAAGCAATCCGTTCATATTCCCCCGCTCCCTTGTGTAACAACTTGAGCTGGAACAACGATCATATCCATTTACAGACAGTAACTCAGAAAGCAGGGAGCCTTAGACAGTAGAAATTTCTCAAATGACCTACAATAATTGACAAGAATGCTCAGAGCACCATGTAGCTTAACAAAACCATTCAATGCTCACAGAGCCATGGAGATTAGAAAACCATTCTTCCAGGGCAAGATTACCGACGAACAGGTGGCACAATACCCCTGCCACCTGTTGCTCCACGGCCGGCTGCTGCTGCCTGCAAATAGAGCAAATTGGTAAAATCAGCCACTGCTACAGTTTTACATGCATTCTATAGTTCATTAATTTGACAACCTGAGGTATAACGCTGAAAATAGAAATAGATTTCGCACTAGTTTTTCATCAATAACTTTATCCCTGCTATAACTGTTTCCTCAATCACTACTCGTCTGAATGCATTTAGAATGTTGAGTTTCTATTAAGTTGGATAAGATTGTATCCTTATGTTAAAGTTGCCTGTATT
Organism: Azadirachta indica; assembly: GCA_022749755.1. NCBI lineage: Eukaryota > Viridiplantae > Streptophyta > Magnoliopsida > Sapindales > Meliaceae > Azadirachta > Azadirachta indica. The sequence continues at coordinate 2,585,248 of CM040449.1, forward strand.
GGACACCAATAATAGTGTTTTGTCTTGTTTTTGAAAAAGTAACAATAATAATAATAATAATGAAAGATATACAAAATCCTAAACACTTACTTTGGCCCGCATTGCGACAGCTCTACCCCGTCCAACTCCAATGGATGAGCTCTTACCCTTCAAGATATAAACATCATTATAAGGTGCAAATGATATGGCAAGTATGCAGTTTAGTATAGTTTATTTAATTATATGTGGAAGATACCTTGATTCTAGCATCCAAACGCTTGAACATGGGAGCATTCTTCAACATGTCCGGTATGACCATAAACCTTTAGAATTTTGAAAGAGTTATCGAATAATTCAGTCAATATTGAATATGCTATTTCTATAGGCACAATGACCTTGATTATTACAAAAATAAAAAATAAAAAAATATGATGCAGTACCTGACTTTGCTGCCTCTGATGAAAACATGTTCCAGCTGAGAGACCTTCCCATCCTGTTTAGAAAGAAACAAAACTCAGAAATGAATAGAAATATAAAACTCAAGTAATTGTTCAAGCTGAAATGATGAATATTCAATAGAAAATATTCACTTTAAAAAGTCAGTCCGCAAATCCAGTAAAAGAGAAAAGGAAGCAGTCATTAGAACAGCACAAGGAAAAGAATATGTAATCAAATTCAAGCCTAGGCATGAACCATTTAGCCAGTGAGTATGAGCGGGACAACCTTAGCAACTATATATCTCTCCCACTTAAATCCTGACATCTCATCACACTAAATGCCACAATGATTGTATTCTTTATTGCACATATAAAGGAAGCTCAAGCCTCCCCAGTTATAATGGACAAACAGTTAAGTTCAAAACCAATTAAAAGATCAAGTGAGCCAAAATTTGACCAGTAGGAGCACCCATAAAAAAGATTCCAGGACTATCAATCATCCATGAATGCAGAACAGCTGAGAAAACATGCATTCAAATAATATGCAAATTTTTTTTGTTCGTCACACATAAATATTAGCTATTTCATCATGACAAGATTTTCTCTCAATATAAACTAAAAAGCAGAATAACCTGATCTCTGGCTACAGGAAGGATGAACAACAGTAGCTCAAAAGCAAAGCCGACCGACTACATAATAAATTTTTGCATAATTTTCCCTAAGAATACAAGTATTAGCGTATAATGGCTATGGACAAAACTTCAAAACTCATACTTCTCACTAAGCCCTAAACATTAGGGTTTAACAGTAACTGGTTCAATAATGGGTCATATATTATAAAGTTTCAGGAAAATTCACCACACCAAAAATCAAAGTAATTCACCAAACGAAAAAATCCAAGTGATCAGATCCACATTAAAAACAAAAATTACAAAATCTCTTACTGTTTTGTAAAAAGTTTCTAAAATATCGGTTTTTACGAAAAGTAGCACAATAAATAAAAACAAAAGTAATTAAACGAATGATAGGTGTTTAGATTACCCTAGCGGTGTAAGTGATGTTCTCGAGCTGGCAATTCCAGTTATCTTCACATTCCACCATGCTTCCTCTGTAGAGCTCTCCGCTCTTCAGCTCAACTGTCACCACGTGGCCCGAAGCCTCGTGCAATAACTTCACTGGTATTCCCAAGCTCCTGCTCATGGCTTCTGATCTCCCTTTCTCTTCCCCTCAAACTTCTGCGCAAAACCCTAATTGAGAAATCTACGCGCCGTTTCTACTGTTGGGCAAACCAAACTCTAGCCGCATTTTACAAGAAAAAATGCCGGGGTAATTTTGTCATATGATAACACTTTAAGGGTAGTTTAGTCCGAAAGGGATTTGACGTGCCGTGTATTTAAAGATGCAGCGTAGGTTTCAAAATTAAATAAACGTAGAAGAATTCCATCACCGGTAGTGGGGCCAATGATCGTGATTGAATCAGCGGCGTCCAATGTTCTGACATTCTTAAGGGGATATTATTGTCATTTTATGGAATACAGGGATTTGTTAGTAATTTCGATGACGTGCACCTTCAAGAATCTTTAAGAGGTAGGGTAGCATGTGACCTGCATAACAGACGTTGCATCGATTATAAAATAAGAAAACTGTAGATGATTTCTCCCGGTAAGCGAGAGATATTCGTGATCTTGTCAATTCTCAGCCGTTGGATCATCATAAATATTTGAATCTTCACGGAAACAGTTGGAAGCGGGATTTATGATTTTATGTAACGAGTTTTAAGAATTTTGACGGCCGGCGAGAAGTCACGTGGAGCATATGCTTTGCTTTGGTTCTTTGTTGCCTTTCATAGCAATCAAATCATAATCCGATAAAGTAAAAAAAAAGGAAAGTAGAAATCGTAATGATTTTGAACGTGGGTCCGATTCACAGATCCTACGGTCATAATTTGCTGATTCAGACTGCCGCCATGTATATGTGTCCTCCTACAATTGCTTTAATTCAGCTTAATAACAAGCTCCCTTTCTCAGTTGAACCAGAAAACCTGGATTGGAGAAGATGGTGAATTCTTCGGGTCTGGTTTCCGCACCTACTATTTGGTCGTCTTCTTCACTTTCATCAAGCAAAAACTTCACAACAGTAAGCTTCAACTTCACTTTCGTATCTTGAAAATTTTGTTCATATGTATTTTCGTAATTGCCATTGGAAATGATCGAACATTCTATGAGTTCAAGTGCTTACTTTACTGTGCCGTTCAGGTGGTTGATGTTAGTTGATAATGTTGATTAACTTGTTTTCTGCTATAATGTTGATTTGTGCATTTTTTTTTGACAACTTTAAACAATAAAAGTGGTATTTATTTTTATGAAATGATCAGCGTTTGACAGGAGCTGAAATGAGTGGGGTTTTTGCGCGTTCCATTTTCAATGTTCAAGACATGATGAATGTTTATGTTTATAGAATATAATTTGCTATATGTAGTACTTCTTATGTGTCTTCAGTTGAATAAAATATTCTAACTTTTTGATGAATTTGTACTCATTGAAACTTAGATGCTTTGGATATAAGATAGGAGAGTGTCCTTTGATGGGGGAATATCAAATTAAGGTGTTGATGGTGAGTTTTATTTGTGTGTGGTATTAGTGACTGTAAGTATAGAGATAAAGAAACTGGTCAGGTTTGAGGCTTCAGAAGGTCTTTATTCTTACACATGGGGTTGAGAGAAATTTTGCTATAACAATCTTATATTTGAATTGGAAGTAGCTCATATACTTTAAGATGCTGTTTATGAGTTACTTTTAGCATGCCATTTCTTCAAAGAGTTTATGAATAGTTTGATTTGCTTAATCTTTTCAGCAGGTTGCAAGAAACAACTGCTTTGTCAGACAATTACCAATTGTGAGAGCATGTGGATCTGGAAATTTGCTTAGGCGTCACCTAGTCTCTTCAAGAATTTCAGTGAACCGGAGGGTACATTTAATCATAAATTACGTGAAAGGAACTCGAAAATAGATTACAGAATTCCTATTCAATTAAAAAAAATTAACTCCCCTGTGATGAATATTTAGGGAGTTAACAAGTAAAATACAAGTCCTGGGTTCTCATGATTAATATAGACTGTGATAGCTGCAAACAACAAATATACAAGAATTCTCTCCATCACCTTCACCGCCTCTCCAAGATATTTCCTGTTAATTATTATGTGTGACTATATTGCTTATCATTTAATGGTTATCAGGTTCTTTTATGTTGTTACTTCTATTCTTTTTCCTCAGCAGGTGAAGCACAATTCCCCAATCTCAGCTGTTTTGACAGATGACAACACAACCATGACAAGCATGGAGGATGACATTGAAAACATTGCTATTTTGAGCACTGATCAAGGCTTGGAACCATTTAGAGAGCACTTCAGATATAGAATGAGTAGATATGTGGATCAAAAAAGGCAGTTTGAAAAATATGAAGGCGGTCTTGAGGAATTTGCAAAAGGTGTTTTACCTCTTTTTTTTGGTTTTGACCCATTCTTGGAAAATGACATGGTAGACACTTCTACGATGTACACTTGTAAACTGTTGAAATCTGTGAACTCGAGGTAAAGGACATTTTAACTGATACTTCATGTGCAACGATATATTTGAGATAATATTCTATAAAATTGTCTGATGTGTAATTCTCTTTACAATTAAATTTATTATGTGCGTACTGTTTCAAAAAACAATTATATTGCCATTTTAATTTGAGCTGGGGCACGTCTTGCATATTTAATGGCATTTTCCCCCCCTGTTTTCTGACTAATACTCCAGAGTAATCCACCCTGCTTCACTTTGTAGGTTATTTGAAGTTTGGATTTAACAGAGAAGATGGTGGCATTGTGTATCGTGAGTGGGCGCCTGCAGCTCAGTAAGGACTTTGTATTAGTTAAAAGCCTTTGACATAAAAAATTACTCAAATTTTTTGTCATACCTGATGTTAGTTGTTTAATTAGGAGTTATCTGTCATGTAACCTAGGGAAGCACAACTGATTGGGGACTTCAATGGATGGGATGGATCCAACCACAAGATGGAAAAGAATCAATTTGGTGTTTGGAGTATCATTATTCCTGATTCTGGTGGAAAACCAGCCATTCCTCATGGCTCTCGAGTCAAATTCCGATTCAAGCATGGTAATGGGATTTGGGTTGATAGAATTCCTGCATGGATTAAATATGCAACTGTGGACCCCACAAAATTTGCTGCACCGTATGATGGTGTGTACTGGGAGCCACCACCTTCAGAAAGGTACCAGTTATTCTTACTTAACCCATCATAATTGAGGGTAACAATCAACAATCAAAACTAAATAGTAGAATATGTTACATAGAGTTTCTTTTTGACCCTTTCTTTATTGTTCATGCAGGTATGAGTTTAAGTACCCTCGACCTCCAAAACCCAGTGCCCCACGTATATATGAGGCTCATGTTGGAATGAGTAGCTCAGAACCACGTGTGAATTCATACAGAGAATTTGCCGATGATGTTTTGCCTCGTATTCGGGAAAATAACTATAACACAGTTCAATTGATGGCCGTGATGGAGCATTCTTATTATGCATCATTTGGGTATCATGTCACTAACTTTTTTGCTGTAAGTAGCAGATCTGGAACTCCTGAGGACCTTAAGTATTTAATCGATAAAGCCCATAGCTTAGGTTTGCGGGTCTTGATGGATGTTGTGCACAGCCATGCAAGTAACAATGTCACTGATGGCCTTAATGGCTTTGATGTTGGCCAAAGCTCGCAGGAGTCATATTTTCACACTGGAAATCAAGGTTATCATGTGTTATGGGATAGTAGGCTCTTCAACTATGCTAATTGGGAAGTGCTTCGCTTTCTTCTGTCCAACTTGAGGTGGTGGCTTGAGGAGTTCAAATTTGATGGATTTCGATTTGATGGAGTAACTTCAATGTTGTATCATCACCATGGGATCAACATGGCTTTTACTGGGAATTACAATGAATATTTTAGTGAGGCAACAGATGTTGATGCTGTTGTTTATTTGATGCTGGCAAATTATCTGGTTCATAACATCTTGCCGGATGCAACTGTAATTGCTGAAGATGTTTCTGGTATGCCTGGAATAGGTTTGCCTGTCTCCAAGGGTGGCATAGGTTTTGATTACCGCTTGGCCATGGCCATCCCTGACCAGTGGATTGATTATTTAAAGAACAAGAAAGATGAAGAATGGTCAATGAAGGAAATATCATGGAGTTTGACAAATAGGAGATACACTGAGAAGTGTGTAGCTTATGCTGAAAGTCATGACCAGGTATGAATTATTTCTTTTTGTTGTTATCACATCTTTATTTAATCTAATTACTTTTTAGTTGGCTTCCATTCTTGCTTCAATTGGAATTGTCTCAAACTCTAAATCAGTTCTTACTGCCCAAGTGGTTAAAAGGGATAAAAGACACAGAAGACTTCTACAGTCTTCTTTGTAGTATATCTCCTCTGCCAATTCTGGCCTAACATCGTTACTTTTTTTTTTCAATTTTTTCTTTTTCACTCAGCCCTTATAACTTTAATGTTTTTCTTATAATTTGCTTTATTTCTGCAGGCCATAGTAGGTGACAAGACTATTGCATTTCTTTTAATGGATCAAGAGATGTATTCTGGTATGTCTAGTTTAGCTGCTGCTTCTTCAACTGTTGAACGAGGAATCGCTCTTCATAAGGTATGTTACTTACCAAACCACGGAGACTCCTTTCCATGTCATGGTTTCTTTGTACCTCAGTTCACCGACTCCATGCCATGACAACTAATTCTCCTTTCAAAAACTTGCGTAACCATTAGGTTGCACAATTCAAATTCAACCTACCTAACAAATTCCAGAATTCATATTAATTGGATTATGTTCAAGTGCTGTTTTTTCTTTCTTTTTGTTTTTATTGTTATCTTATCTTTTGCAGATGATACATTTTATAACTATGGCATTAGGGGGTGAGGGCTACCTTAATTTTATGGGCAATGAGGTAAATGCGCTATCCCAAATCCTACTTGACAAACTCAGTTGTGGGTCTACAGACCTAGAGCTTTTACTTGTATGATATATGAGGAGTCTTCCATTAAGATTTTGATTTGACAGCCTTGGTGAAATTCTGGATTTAAGAAAGGAAGAAAAATCTGTCTTACACCAGGCTTATCATGTCAAAGTACCCATTTACATATTCTAATGGGATAAATTAGCAAGGGCTAGTGACCAATTCTTATGAGCTACTAATCACATGAGCAACTCTTACGTAGTTTGTTAAAATACATTAAAGCAAGAGGTGAGCTAGAGGTAGATCATTAATACCATATCCTTGTTACTGCAACAATCATGAAAACACTGTCTTCACCAGGAAAATAGTGCATCTGAGATAGTTTCTCAATTTCTGATAGCTATCTGTTGTGTGATAATTTTAGTTTGGCCATCCTGAGTGGATTGACTTCCCAAGAGAAGGCAATGGGTGGAGTTATGAAAAATGCAGACGCCTGTGGAACTTGGTGGATACTGATCACTTAAAATATAAGGTCTGATATGCATTTTCATTAATTAAGTTTTAGCTGTCTCTGTTCTTTCTATCATTCATTCCTGATCCTCAACCATGCCTCTTTACAAATGGAGCACGAGGCTTTCGAAGGAAAGAGGTGTAGAACAGGAATTTCTTCCATTCATGTTGGTGTATGATGTGGGGCATTTGAGTGAAAGACACTGCTTGCTTCTTTAAATTTTAATGCACTTTCAACCTCCTTAATATGATTTTTAGAACATCATCTGAGGATTCTTATCTACTTTGCTTTTTGTGTTGCTTTTTTAATTATTTTCATTTGTGTCCAAATATTAAAATTATATTTTTCTTTGTGCTCAAAATTTGTCCAGTTCATGAATGCATTTGACAGAGCTATGAACATGCTTGATGAAAAGTTTTCATTCCTTGCATCAACAAAGCAGATTGTGAGCAGTACAAATGAAGAAGACAAGGTAAACATATTATTGTATAATATTAGATTATTTACCCTATAATCTAATACAAGAAGTTCAAATTTTGGTGAAAGTTATAATATAACACAAAATCATAAAGAATATTCTAGAGCAGCTATCCACAGTTTATACGAAGACTGATTAATTGTTTCATTTTACAGGTTATTGTTTTTGAGCGTGGAGATCTGGTTTTTGTGTTCAATTTTCACCCAGAAAATACATACGAAGGGTATTCATGTTATGTATAATGTAACATAAACTTAATTGTCTGAGTTAAGATGATAACATACAATTTTGCAGTATTTTCTCCTTTTTTTTCCAACTCAATGACTTGTAATGTGAAACATACAGGTATAAAGTTGGGTGTGACTTGCCAGGGAAGTATAGAGTTGCTCTGGATAGTGATGCATGGGAATTTGGTGGACATGGAAGAGTAAGGAACACCTTATATAACCCTATGCATGCCTCCTGTTATTGCTAGAGTAATAGAAGATAAAAGAAATGCTTTAGGAGCAATTAATATAATAGAATCCTGGTTTGATGTTGTGCATAAACAAAATTTATCAATTGGTTGTCACTAAATGGAAAAGTTGACTATGCTTTTGGCAGGTTGCCCACGATGCAGATCATTTCACATCTCCAGAAGGGATACCAGGAGTACCCGAAACAAATTTCAACAATCGTCCCAACTCATTTAAAGTACTCTCACTGCCTCGCACATGTGTGGTATGTTTTTCCCCAATTCATTCTTTTATGATAAGAAAGGAACCTTATTTGTTATTGTTGAAGAAAAATAAAATTATATTGAAATCTTTAGAATTATAAACTAAGTACATATACATGCCTTTATATTGGTTGAAATAATAAAGTAACATAAATTAAGAATCCTCATAAACTTAAAAATCTTCATGAATTTAGGAACTCTTAACAAATTAAGAAAAGACTAATGATAAGTTTAATTTTAATTCTAATACTCCTCCTTAAACTCAAGATGGTAGAGTAAACTTGAGTTTGGAAGCTAATACGATTGAGAAGAAAATCCTAAAACATCAAAAAAGGAGAAAACCACTTGAACTTTTAAGAGGCGATCTTGTATCTTCTAAAAGGTAAGAAATACTTAACTATGTCTTTTTGTAGACTAGAAATACTTGATTGTGCCTTTTTGTATGCTAGAAATGCTGACTACGTCTTTCTTTTAGTCAAAAAATAATAATAGTGCCTTCTTATAGGTAAGGAATAGTGATAGTACCTTTTTAGAGGCGGATAGTACTGATAATGTTATTTTATAGGTGAAGAATATTAATAATGTCTTTCCATAGGTGAGAAGTACCTTTTATACGCGAGTAGTAGTAGACAAACGAGCACTTATATCAAGAATAAGGGACTCGTGAACAGTACTTCGCTGTAGCCTCATGAGCAACCTTATGAGTAATACCCGTCAACAGTACTATAACTGGATTAGGGTTTTAGATTTTTTTTTTTTTTAAGTTTCCAGAATTGTTTTGTTAGAAAAACGAAAGCTAGTTTCTAGAATTTTTTTTTGTTAGAAAATTAAATCATGTTCAGCAACCACCTTATAGGATAGCACATCATTGTTATAAAAAAAATTTTCTAATACGACTCTCAAAACCTAAGATCGAACTTGCTCTGATACTATGTTGAAAAAAATAAAATTATATTAAACTTTCTTAAATTATAAATTAAGTATATAAACATGTTTTTGTATTGGCTAAAATAATAAAATAATATAAGTTAGGGATTCTCATAAACTTAAAAATTCTCATAAATTTAGGAACTCTTAATAAATTAGAAAAAGACTAGTGATAAGTTTAATTTTAATTCTATCAGTTATTATTATGTATATCAAAATATTGTAGAGTGGCATGTAATATAGGATAAGAATGGTTGAATTAGAGGTGGATTCTAAATGAACATCTGTGATATTACTATTCCATTTTTGACCTACGTATGACTAAGTCTATGGAAATCAATTCAAGTGCCCGCAGCTGAAAATAACAATTTTTTTTGTTTTTCAAAGGTTTTGATGAGGACCTTTACTAAGAAACACCAAATCCTTAACTTTAGCCTTTATCACAATATTGGAATTCAAAATGTCCTAAGGGTGTTAATCATGCCCCAAACCACTGAGCAGCTTAAAATAACAAATATGAAATGCTTAATTTTGTTGTAAATTCTTTGACAGGTTTATTATAGAGTAGAAGAAAGCCTGGAAAATCACAACAATATTGAATCTCTCAATGTTCAAGAGACATTGGTAGCAGATATTCTGGCTGAACAGGAAAATCTTGAACCATCAGCAGCCACGGAAGCAGATGTATTGGCTAAGCCGGATAATCATAAAGAACCAGCTACCATTGAGGATGATACTGATGATGTTAGTCTGAGAAAGATTGGCGATCTGGGAGCAGAACAGATCGTGGAAGGAGCATCTGATGACTGAATCTTCCAATGTGTAAATTCAGCTGGCTCGTACGTACGGCTCTGTGAATAATAATTAAGGAATAATCACGGGATACTTTATGGTTGTAAATTCTGATTAGCTGCTCTAGACGAATAATTACTCAATTGTATGTGAGGTAAAACTGAACCCCAGCGTGCTTTGCACTGTAAATTTTAATGCGAAAAAGTCAAAAGATTAAGAAGTCTAATATGTGTAGCAGGTTGATAGATGCACAATAGTTTTGTAGATGCTGATTGATTCAACTATGAGGTTTGAATTCCGCTTACACTGGTTGGTGAGAAGTAATTACTGTATTTTCTAAGCGAATTGATTATTATCCAATCACGTAAGAATTTAACTTTTTTTTTGCTTTCGGTATATATGGAGCAGCTCTGTCGAGTGCCCCAACCCAACTAGACCCAATCCAATCCAATGCCTCATATGTCCACTTTGTGCGCTAATGCTAAAAACACCCCAAACCTACTCCCCAAAAAAGGCCCCTCTGAACATTCTTTTTAAAATTAGATCATTACCAAAGGCCTTTATTTTCTATTCCACATAGAACTGGGAATAACATTGACCGAATGGGGGTTGTCAAAAATTGTACTGGACGTCCCCGGTAAATCCGTGAGCCCAATTAGGGTTTCGGGTTAAGCCGACTGGAAATGCTTTCTGTAAGCTGGTGAAGACGAATACCTTAAAGCCAAGTCAAAAAACAGCGAAAATGAAGACGAACCGAGGATCTGATTCCTTTTGATCTCTCCGTCAAACTGGAAGAAGCTTTGAAATTTACTGTTTGGTAGGGTATTTGTAAGGAACTGAGAAAAATATGAAACTGAAGAACAAGAACAAGTACAGTATAATTGTCCCAACTTACAACGAGCGTGTGAACATTGCTCTTCTCGTGTACCTCATCTTCAAGCATCTCCGGTAAAAGAAAATCCAAACTTTCTCTCCGATTTTCCATATATGAATCATCGGGTTGTGAAATATTTATCTAATATAAGAATTAATGGTGTTCATGATAACTGAATTACTCGCTGGTTACGATTGTTTATATGATTGACAAAATAATGGTGGTTTGTGGAGGGTTGCTTAGAAGTGATTCATGTTTGAAATGCTGCAAATTATTAGCATTTATAGAGTAACAATTTTAGATGATAGATGTTTCAATTTAGCTTCTTGGAATTGGCAATTTTGTTGCTTTTTCACAGTGATTGATACGAAGGTGGTTTGTTTAGGGATGTTGATTTTGAAATAATTGTGGTGGATGATGGGAGTCCTGATGGTACACAAGAAATTGTGAACCAATTGCAGCAATTATATGGAGATGACCGCATTGTAAGTTGCGTTGCACCTGAAACCGGATCTGGATTTGACTTTTCTAATGGCAGGTTGATTTTAATCGTAATGTTCTATTTTCATTTCTCAATTGGTGCAGCTGTTGAGACCTAGAGCAAAGAAGCTCGGTTTAGGTATGTATTTTGAGATTATACGTTTGATGGTTACAAGAAACTGGCTTTAAAATGCATGTCTTTAATTTCAGGAACGGCTTACATTCACGGTTTGAAGCATGCATCTGGCAATTTTGTTGTAATTATGGATGCTGATCTATCCCACCATGTAAGTGCTTTGCAGATGGTAATTTTAAACCATTTTTTTTTTATGGATAATCCATCTGATATCTTCAATTTTATGTTTTGCAGCCAAAGTATTTGCCCGGCTTCATCAAGTAGGAAATTTTGTAATCTATCTCTCTCATATCATTCCATCATGGGTTAGGATGTTTAATTTCTTTGTATCTTTTTGGTGTCTTTCCGCAACATGCTTATTAGGAAACAGTTGGAGACAGGTGCAAGTATTGTTACTGGAACTCGGTATGTTATAGGTGGTGGTGTACATGGGTGGAATCTTATGCGAAAACTGACAAGTAGAGGAGCCAACGTCCTTGCGCAAACATTTCTATGGCCTGGTGTATCAGATCTGACTGGATCTTTCAGGTACTTGAATTAGTTTGATGTTTTCAGCATTTCACACTTTCACAGTTCAAGAACTAACATGTCTTGTTTCTTGAAGGCTTTATAAGAAATCAGTGCTTGAAGATGTCATTAGTTCCTGTGTGAGTAAGGGATATGTCTTTCAAATGGAGATGATTGTTCGTGCTTCTAGAAAGGGCTACCACATTGAAGAGGTAAAATTATGTTTTCCTCTTATCATGATGTATTTCTGTCTTTGAATCGTTATTTCTGGACTCAACTGTCGTGTTAATTACTTGAATATCTAGATGTAAGTTTATATTTGATTTATAATTGGGATATTGTGTTCATGAACATGCTGTAGTCTCTTAACTTGTTTTCTAAATTTTCCAACTCACATCCTTCGTAGCTATTATTTGCACTGGCAAAGTCTAGTTGCACTTACTGCTACGTATTCTTGAATGTCTCTTCTGTAATTAAAAAGAAAAAAAAAAAAGTGTTTCTGAATGGTAGTGAATGAATGAATTACTACCATGGATACTGTTTTTTTTTTATTCAATTAGTTAAGTCTCTTTTGCTGATTATTTTTTGTTATTTCTATAGCTATGTTGGAGTGAAAGATCTTCCTTGAACAACTTACCAGTTTGTTATCATTTGAATTATACTTGATAATTTGGGTTAATTGCTTTGGATTTTCATGTTTTTAATTTTGTAATTCATACAGTATTTGGATTATCACATTTTCTATTTTCCTCTGTGGATGTTCTGTAGAATGAACATTTAGGGTTACCTGCTGTTATATTTACTTCTAAGCAAACTTTTATAACCACATATGTGCTCTATGCATGAATTCCCTATCATAAATATTTGTGTATTCAGTAGTCGGTGGGTTTTGAACTTTTTAAAGCCTCTAAGTTGATTCAGGTTTTCTATATTTTTGCAGGTTCCAATTACTTTTGTTGACAGAGTATTCGGAAGTTCAAAGCTTGGAGGATCTGAAATTGTGGAATATCTTAAAGGCCTTGCGTATCTTCTCCTCACAACATAAGATGCAATAAGTTGTAGCTTCCAAAGGTTCAGCTGTTGAGCTTACAGTCCATGGATTGCAACTATAGACTCATCAAACAGGAACTTTTGTAACGTTGTCCCAGTCTGCAATTAGCTTCTTTTTGTTGTATCATTCCTTGAATTCCGGTAGATAATTTTCCGGTCCAGTATCAGAAATGATATTCAAATGACCTTGTTCAAAATAGTGATGACTGATGACTAAGTTCATTGTAAGGGCCAGCCAATATAGTTTTCCCATATGAGAGATGAAAATTGGTAATTAAGCAAGCATATGGGGTATACGTACTGTCGGGCATTGAAAGGTCAGTTTAACTTGTGGCCGTTTCAGTTTATAATGATAACGACTACTGAATGAGCCCTTTAGAATTTGGTTCTAGTTGTTCTGACAACATTGCCTGTGCATTTTTGCGATCGCATAAGCTGTCTGCTCATCATTCAACCTAAGTCAATATTTGAAAAACTATGATTGACAGGAGGCAATACCAATATATTTACTGGACACCAACAAACTCAACAGAAATCACTTGATTGTGATTGTAGAAATATTGAAGAACATCCAGAAAGACAGAAAATAACCCATATTCAATTCAATTCAATCCATCTTCCTAAAAGCAAAAATACTAATAAAACCCTAGCCGTAAAAAATCTCATATCATCTTCCTCGTTCTACGCGCCACTGTCTTCCTTTCAGCAGTCTCAATTACAGATCTCTCAGAGTTGAGCGGCAGAGGAGGTTTCTTGTTCTCCTTGCTCATGCTTCTCAGCATGTATCTGGGTTCACTCCTTTCCACTGAATAAGCAGCAGAAACAGATTTCCTCAAACTTTGTATCTTCTTCGAATCCCTCCTCTTAGCAGACTCAACCGTAACTCCAAGATTGTACGGAGTCTTTTCCCCGTTTCCCGTTTCGGATTTCTTTCTTTTCAGTCTCTCATTTCTTCTCGCTGCATACTCTTCGTAAAACCTTCCCCTTTCAAACAGAGGACTCGAATTTGCACTCTTACTTGTACCAAGCCCAGCTTTATTATCAGCATCAATCTCCCCGAATTCATCTTGAACCATCTTTGCCAAAGCCCGTAACTCGCAAGAAATTGAATGATATTCGGGTCGAAGATCATCCGATTCCTCGATGTCCCAAGAACGCATTGGCTTCTGGGATTTCGTTAAAGAACCTGTTTTACATTTATAAAGAACTAAGCAAGAACTAAATATAATATATATATATATATATATATATATATAATATCAAAAAACTCTATATTACACAAGAAATTTTATATACCTGGTGGGGTTTGGAGTGAACTTGAGTTTGACCGGAGGACTCGACGTGGCCTCGCTCGGATTGGCGATTTAGCCAGCGGAGGTTTCCGGTCAGTTCTCATCTTAGACATCGCTGATTTTCTTCAGAAAGATCTATGAAAATACACAGATACAGAAATCAGTAAGTAAATTTCTTGCAAAGGAAAATTAAACAAGAAACGTTGAATGAGAAATACTTGCCTTTTAATTCCGAAAATCTTTGCTTCGATCTTTGTATCCGTTTGTTTTGTTTCTTTTCTTTTCTTTTCTTTGCCTTTCACAATATACTCTCGGCGTCTCCGTAGATGATTTGGTTTTTATTGGAAGACAGAGAGACATGTTTTTGAATTTTCACACGTCAGATGTGGAGCGTCTCCAACGGTCATATTGTTGATCGGACGGTTTAAATTTGTTTGAAATTTAAAAGGTAAGTTACCTTTTCTTCTTATTTATTCATAGGTCCAACTATTTAAAAATTCTAAGAAAACGGATTATTTTATCTATAAAATTTACTTTTTTCTTTTTTAGTTTCCAAATATTAGAAAGAACTAATTAAATATATTCTTCTTTAATTATAAATATCATAAGAAAATTAATTAAACTTATCTGCTACATAAGTGAAGGAAATTCAAATACATCCCAAAATGTTTAATTATTAGAATTTGGGACTATAGTAATAGTTGGATGTGGAGGCACTGGTCCGAAGTCCTACAAAATTTACTAAAATTTGGTATATAAAATATTATTAAGTCTTATAACATATTTTTCATTTTTGAATCTTTAATTCTAAAACTTGCTTCAATAAATAGCACGAAGGAGATTCAATAATTAATCTTTTCCATCTAGAAATGAAATGGAGGTCAAAAGTTGTCACCACGATGTAATGGTATAGGCGTTTGAGTGTGACATCTAATTAAAACAAACAAAAAAAAAGACAATTAATCATAGAGAGAATAGACTTACTTGTTCTATGCTTTGCTGTCAATTGAATTTATGATCTAGATCAACTTGGATTTAACTAAAGAGTTCATAATAATAAAAACACCATTCATATGAAATTTTTATAACAACCTTGGGGTTTTTGCAACAATAAAAAGAACAAACAAATTGAGAACAGATAAATAAATTTGCGAAATTATTTTTTGTATTAGAATGAAAAATTTTAAAATTAATGGATAGGGAAAAAAAGGCCATATATTATAATCCTTAAGTCAAAAGTCTTAAAAAATAGTTGATGTATTGACAATAATATTAAGAATATAAATTTTTATATTAATTATTTTTGTTTACTCTCTTAAATTTTTGGGTTAATGATAGTTGGATTTTTATTTTCGAAATAAATGTCAAGTGCACTCCTAATTCAAAAATATTTGTCAATAAAACTCCTTCTATTAGATTTTTTTTGTCACTATTGATTTGAACCGATTTTGACTAATAAAATAATAAAAATACCCTTCTAAGTTATGTTAACAAATAAAAATAAAATTATATAAATATATCTAATTCTAAATCTTTTCTTCTTCAAATGCAAAACCCAACTCCTTATTCTTCTTCTTCTTAAAATTCAAAACCCATCTTCTTCTCCTCCAAATTCAAAACCCAACTCCACTCTTTTTCATAACATTATCTTATTTATTGAATCAAACTTAATTTTAACATAATCTTTAACAATCAAATTTATTTATTCAATCAATGAGAAAACGTGGAAGAAATTGATAAGAAGAAGAAAAAGATGAAAAAGTTAGCGGGGCAAGGAGAAAAAGATGGATACATTTGGAGTTTTAGGGTTTTTTATTATATATTTATTTTTTATTACATATAATTTATTCTTATATTTATTTTTAAATTTATAATGGCTATTATAACCTTTTTCATATTAATAGCAATAAAAAATATAAAATTCGACGATAAATATTTTTAATTTGGAGGTGTATTTAACATATTTTTTTATTTTTGAAGGCTCAAGTGTCATTAGCCTTAAAATTGTTTATAGTGAGTGAATTTAAAAAAAAAGGGTGTGGAAGATAACTTATGAGTTTATTTTGAATAATGATATTATAGTGGGAGAATGCTCATTACCCATTTTTTTTGAGTTAATATCCTATCATCCTCTTATATTTTTTTTAATATTCTATCACCTTATTGAATTTCGATTTTATCCTTTAATATTTTAAATATTTTCGATTTTATCATTTTATAAACCAATTGAATTGAAGGATAAAATCGAAAAAAAAAAATTAGGGGTGTAGAATATTAGAAAAAATATGAGAAAGTAATGAGATATTAGTTTAAAAAAAAAGGGTATAATGGGCATTCTCCTATAGTTATAATAGGAGATGTAAGAATTATGATGCAAAACAATAAGGAGTTTTGGCAACAATAAAGAAAAAGGAAATTGATAGAATTGAGGTTTATAAAAGTAATTTTTTTAATTTTAATTATTTTAATAGAGCAAATATAAAAAAAGGTTTATAAGGAGTTTAGATCGGCACGGTAATAGAATCACTCATGAAGAAAATATATTTGTATGTTATTAAGTTTAAAAAAATTATTTCTTTTAATTATTATTATATTTTATTATTTTAAAAGGGACAAGTTGAAATTATTGTATTTTTTTGACAAAAAAGATAAACTTAATTTTTATAAAGTTAGGTGTTATTTTTAAATGAAGATATTGTACGAATTGAAATTCATGTGGATTACAAATAAACAAATTTAGAAATTGTGTTTTAGATTGGAATGAAGAATTTGAAAATGAAAGGATGGAAAAAAAAAGTCATAAATAATAATGGTTAAATCAAAAGTCTCAAAAAGGCGTTAATAAATTTGACAATAATATTAAGAATATAAATTTATATGTAAACTATGAGATAACATTGCATTACTTTATTTTATTCTCTTAACATTTTTGATAACGAGTGAACTGAAAAAAAAATATATATATAATTTTTATATGTTTATTTTGAATACTAATATTATAGTAAGAATTAATATTGTAGTTTTATTAAATTTGACACAATGGAATTTGAATATATGAATTAAAAAAAAGAGAACTAATTATTAAAAAAAAAGAGAACTAATTTTTACTTTCAATACCCTCAATCAATACACTAATAATTTTTTTTAATTAAATTACAATTAAATATTTTTTTGGTGTCATAACACTTTGCCTAACTATCTTTTAGTCTCTTAATTGATAGTCGGTGAATTAAAAAAAATGAGTGTGAAAGGATGATATATAAATTTATTTTATATATTGATATTATAGTTGTGTTATGAAAGTTTTACTAAGATTTAAGAATTAAAATTTAAGATTACCGTTGTATTAAGTTTGATACGGTGCAATTTGAATATATGAATTAAAAAAATGAGAGTTAATTTTTCTTAATCTCCTTTTTTAATCTTAATTTTTTATATATTATATATAGTGGGGGGGGGGGGGGGGGGGGGGGGGGGGGGGGGTTACATACATATATATATATATATATATACACATTTGATTGTCATCACATTTTGTCAAAACAATTGAAATGTAACAAAGTAATTAAATAAATGAGGCTTAATTTATTTATAGATTATTTTTTGGGTTTGAATCGTGATAAGTTTCGCTGACTCAGAATCCGATGGGCGCCGAACAAAAAAGGACAAGCAATTATAGTGTTTGTCATTGTTATTATTGTCACGTCCCTAAAGTTTGGCCAATTAAATTGAAATTAATTACCAAATTTTCCAAAACGTTCCACTCTGTTGGCATATTAAAATTTTACAGTGGGTTTAACGAGCAGGTGAATACCCCCGCGATCAAAGCAACCTCCTATGTAGTCCATAATCACCGTCTAACATCATTTATTTTAGTGGTTACAAATATTAATAAAATACTTATAAAATACTCTTCATTATAATTATAATTATCGTTTGAATATTTGTTTATCATATATTTAAAATTAAATTTTTTAAACAATAAAAAAAATAATCAATGACATATAATATACTTCATGTACCCTGTAACATGGACATTAATCAATGAGTTGGGCTACCACTTAATAATAATGTATTTTATTTACTTTTTTATTCAGATAAGGTCTGAGAACTTTTTGAATTTTATTTATTTATTGGCTCGGTCAACAAAGAAGGAATAACACCAGACGTCACGTGGTCATATTTCTACAGCAAATTCTCATTGTCAGTACCATGCAAAGAAAATTAAAGAGTGAGTGGGTCTACATGGCATATGCTATGCACCCACCAAATTTTCAGCGTATCAATTATTTTATGAGAAATTAAAATTTTAAAAAAGAAAATAAAATTTTCAATTATCGGGGAGATTTATTAAATCTCTTAAAATCACTGTCCAAGTGACATGTCTGAGTACGTGTTCAGAATGGACGTTCTGTCATTCTTAATTATTAGTCTCTTTCAAAAGTCGATAAAAAAAGGGTGTAAAAAAGGGCAGGGAGTCTCGTGGATTGAATGGTCAAGTATTTACAAGATAAAAGTCCCCAAAGGGTATAGGTGTAAATTCGCAAAGACCCCGTTGCATAACAGTTCTCCGCCTTGCTCCTTCAGTTTGTCGGCACTCTGCCTTTCTTTATATATACATATATAAACATCATTCAAGTGTGTGTTCAATAATACAATCTATCACAAAAAGAAAAAGAAATGGAGGGTACAATCCGGTGCTCGGCGAATGACGTTCCTTTAACTCCGATAAGCTTCTTGGACCGCACGGCGGTTGTTTACAGAGACCGGACGTCTATCGTCTATGGAGATGTCAAGTACACGTGGCAAGAGACCTATCAGAGGTGTGTTAAACTTGCTTCCGCCCTCGCTCACTTGGGAATTTCTCGTAGAGACGTTGTAAGTCAGGAGTACTTTTGAATTTCTGTTATTAGTTCTGTCATATATTGGCTTGAATGGATATTTGTTTTTGTTTTAATTTAATTCTTCTTCTACTTCTCTTTTTAACTTAAATGAAATAAATCTCTTAAAACGCTTGGATTGTGTGCTTTTCAGAATTTGCCTCTGTATTATATATATATATATATATATACACACACACACGCACGCACACACACACGCACAAATTGAATTCATCTCATTAAACTTAATAGATTTGCTCGTTTAAGTAGGTAGCTGCATTCGCTCCGAATGTTCCTGCAATGATTGAGTTACATTTCGCTGTTCCAATGGCCGGAGCGGTGCTCTGTACACTTAATGTACGTCATGATTCAGCTATGGTGGCAGTGTTACTGAGACATTCAGAAGCCAAAATCGTCTTTGTAGATTACCAGTTTCTCCATATTGTACAGGGAGCATTGGAAATTCTATCCAAGACTGTAGCCAAGCTGCCTCTACTGGTTCTGATTGCAAAGTATGGTGAACCGATTTCCACTTCTATAAACTTGGACTATGATAGTCTTCTAGAAATGGGAAATTTGGATTTTGAAATTAGGCGGCCAAATGATGAATGGGATCCAATTACGCTTAATTATACTTCAGGCACCACTTCCAGCCCAAAAGGTGTTGTTTATACTCATAGAGGGGCATATCTGAATACTCTGGCTACCATTCTTCTCAATGAGATGAATTCAATGCCCACTTATCTATGGTCTGTCCCCATGTTTCACTGTAACGGATGGTGCTTTGTGTGGGGCGTGGCTGCTCAGGGTGGCACAAATATCTGCATAAGGTCCGTCACAGGGAAAGGAATATTCGATAATATTGCTCGATACCAGGTAACCCACTTGGGCGGTGCCCCTACAGTTCTTAACATGATAATCAACGCGCCTCCCAGTGATCGAAAGCCTCTTCCGGGGAAGGTGGGAGTGATGACAGGGGGTTCCCCGCCGCCACCACAAGTGCTTTACAAGATGGAACAACTGGGGTTTACCCTGTTTCACGTCTATGGTTTGACGGAAACATATGGGCCTGGGACTGTTTGTGTAAGGAAACCTGAATGGGATTCGTTACCTGATGACGAACGGGCACAGTTCATGGCTCGCCAAGGCGTGCCTCTTGTTCTTATTGAGGATGTTGATATTAAGGATCCTGTAACGATGAAGAGTGTACCATGGGATGGAAAAACCATGGGGGAGGCAATGTTCAGAGGCAACACGGTCATGAATGGATATTTTAAAAATTTAGAAGCGACACAGGAATCCTTTAATGGTGGATGGTTTCGCAGTGGAGACTTGGGAGTTAGACACCCTGATGGTTATATAGAAATTAAGGACCGTTCAAAGGATATTATTATTTCCGGGGGAGAAAATATAAGTACAATTGAGGTGGAATCTGTTCTTTTTAGTCATCCATCTGTGCTTGAAGCAGCTGTTGTGGGAAGACCTGATGAATACTGGGGGGAAACACCTTTTGCATTTGTGAAGTTGAAGGATGGATGTAATGCAAGTGCTGGGGAAATTATTAAGTACTGCCGGGATCGCTTGCCGCATTATATGGCTCCTCGGACTGTTGTCTTCGAAGATCTGCCAAAGACTTCAACTGGAAAGACACAAAAATACCTTCTGAAGGAGAAGGCTAAGGCCATGGGGAGTATTTCAAAGAAGACAACCAGCAAATTGTAAATCAACCTTCATTGGATGATTTCCTTAACGCTGCCTATTTCATTGTCTTCCAATGTAATTAATCAATCCATTTAGCTAGCTAGCTAGCTATCTATGAATGTTCTGTCGCTTTGTCAGTACTGGCCAGCAAGAATAAAGTTCCTTAACAGGATTTAACTTTGGCTCTTACTCACAAAATAATTAAATTCCCACGTTGCTGCAGTCAATAGAAAACATTATCTTTTCTCTTAATTTCCTGCTAAAAGATAAGATAAAATTTCTGAACATCATATTTATTTAATTTGTTGAATATTACACACTTAAATATTAAAGTTATTGGCTTGGTTCTTTATTATCATCTTCCGAGCTCTCAGATTGTATACAGATTCTGTTTATTTTGTATGTTGATTATAGATCACCTAAAATAATGCTAAATGTTTTTAAAAATATATATTTATTTACCAAATGATCATATGTATGATATTATATTTATCATCCAATACCAGGCCATGATCTCTCCACTTTATACCCATCGAACATGACAAATTTTCAAAGAAATTAAAGATATCAAAATCTCTCCTCCAAGATTCTCTCTTACACATAAACATCATTTTTTTTTTTTTAAAACAATCTCTTGAGTCACATATATAAAGGTAGTATCACGGCCTGATAGATAAACATGACAGATCATATGGAAAACCTGTTGGTTGACATCGGATGCTCTTACAATAATTAAGGGCATATATGTAAGCAACGTGTCGGTCTTTTCCTTCTAACGGCACCTGTATAATACCATCTAAAAGGTTAGTTTTTGGGTTGATATATAGTACATGTTCAATTTATGATGTTTAGCTATACAACAGCTACGACCTGTTTATTATTATTTTTTTTTTATCTAAAATCTAAAAAAATTTATTTAAATAGTAAGTAATTTTTATTTTTTAACTTGTACGTGATATATATATAAATATAATTAAATTAAAAATTTTAAGTTAAATCTCAATAATCAAATACATAAATGAATTAAATATTTTATTTGTTAATAATATTGTTAGTTTACTACTTAATATTTATATATGTTAATAATTTAATATATTAATTTTAGATTTTTATTTTTATAAAAATAAATAATTTAACATTTATATTTAGTCTTTAAGGTAAAAAAAAAAAATCAATTTTATATTTGAATTTTAGTTAAATTTAAATATGATACTTAGAGAGTGTGATAATTGTAAGACAACCTACATATTTACACATAAACTCAAGATCTTACATCAAATAAACTAAAAAAATTAATTAGTCAAATCACTATTTTTTTATTAAAGTATTACAACATTGATATTTATAATCAAATATCTACTGAAACTTGGAAAGAGTAAAATTATGAAACAATCCAAATATTTACACACAATATATTCTTATTTACTCTCAACAGAAAAATATTGAGTCACATATCAATGAAAACCCTACAACACAAATGTTGACAAAGAGGCTCGTGAACTTGAACATGTTCCCTTCTTAAGGAGGTAAGATGCTTTTACTACAAGAGTTATTAAGATTGAGAAAATCATAATCTCACGTTGGATAAAAATTTCTTTCATCATTAAGCTTATAATCTCAATATTTGGCACATGACACTTGGCAATTACCATTGCCATAACAAGTCAAGTCTCACCACCAGTATAAGTGTAAGATTTGTTATTCTAATCTCAAAATTATTTTAATAACTAGTGTGCAGCTCAAGTGTGACCAATATAAGTATAAGTATAAGATTTGTTGTTCTAACCTCAAAATTTTTTTTAATAACTAACCTCAAGTGTGTGTATATAAAATTATTATTAATTATGTTACCACAAAATTTATAAAATTATCAATAAAAATATATTATGCATCACCACATCTCTTCAAATTCAAAATCTTGGCCAATTTGCTCAACACAATTTTACCTCTCATCAACCCCTCACAGGACCTCGCAATAAACTTAATGTTGTATACATTTTCGAAATATCCCAAAGCCAACTTAACAAAATCAAAAACATTTGTTAGCAACGCATTCTAATTCAAAAGTTTAAGCATGTAAGCCAAATCATACAATCCATGAAAAGTTAGCCACTTCAAATTTCTACTTATTGATAAAATCTCCAAAAGCTTACCCACAAACATACAGCCTTCAAGTCTATTTCTCCTAATCTTCTCAAAATCTAGACCATTACTAGTCAACAGGTAGATTAATGCTTCAACATATAGGTCTTTCTTCATATCAAAATTACAGAAATTGAACTTTCATGTAGAACAAATATTCCCATTAATGTCAGAAAGAGTGATACCAATGAGTTGTCGTAGATTTTTTTGACTGGATGTTACAGGCGGCTATGGCGGGAAATTAGGGATGAAAGATATAAATTAGGGTTCTGTTTCCATTTTTGGATTTTAATTTTTTTATTTCATTTTTTGAGTTTTAATCTTAAATGAGTAGGATAAAGTTAAAAAATGTATTTAAAACATAAAATTATCATAAATTACTATTTTACCCATTTTCAAACGGTCAAATAACGGTCAATAAAATGAAATTACTATAATAGAAGAGGTCGTTATATGTTTTTTACAAATTTTCTATTTATCTGTCATTTCTATAAACTTCAGGGAGGTATGTGAAATTATCCCTACCTTATTTAAAAAGAGGCTGCCGGCAAACCTAGTGCTCACCACGGCTCTCTCTTTCATATATTCTTAACAAAATAATAAAATAAACAAATAAAAAGTTTTAGATAGAATTAAGAACATTCTAATAAAACTAATATATAAAAGCAATTATAATTAATTAATTAATTAATAAAATAAATTTTTATTGGAATAAGTATATTACGATGAACGACGTGCACACCTATTCGCCTACTTGCATCGAAGTGGTACTGAGAGTATAAATGGAAAGCCAGGCAGCAGAGCATTCAGTACTTGTGTCGTTAATATCTTAATTAATTAATTTACTGAAACATTTACTTGCACCAACAGTTTTAGAAAAGAATGGAGGGTACGATCAGGTGCTCTGCGAACTACATTCCCTTGACTCCAATAAGCTTCTTGGAACGCTCGGCGGTTGTTTACAGAGATAGGCCATCCGTGGTCTACGGAGACGTCAAATACACGTGGAAAGACACGCATCAGAGGTGTGTCAAGCTTGCTTCTGCTCTTTCTGATCACTTAGGAATTTCTCGTGGAGATGTTGTAAGTATTAATTTGACAATCAGATATTGATGTTTTCGTTGTTGCATGCATTAATTGGACTGGAATATATATATCGATGTTTTTATTTGAGCAGGTTGCTGCATTGGCCCCAAATATTCCTCCAATGTATGAGTTACATTTTGGTGTTCCAATGGCTGGAGCGGTTCTTTGCACACTTAATATACGTCATGATTCAGCTATGGTGGCAGTATTACTGAAACATTCAGAAGCCAAAATCGTTTTTGTAGATTACCAGTTTCTCCATATTGCTCAGGGAGCATTCGAAATTCTGTCAAAGACTGTAGCCAAGCTGCCACTTCTGGTCATGATTCAAGAGTGCGGTCAGCCGGTTTCAACTGTTGGTAAATCTCTTTTCACCTCTGAAAACCTTGAGTATGAGTATCTTTTGGAAATGGGAAAATTGGACTTTGAAGTTAGACGACCAAACGATGAATGGGATCCTATCTCCCTTAATTATACTTCTGGCACCACTTCCAGCCCAAAAGGCGTCATCTATAGTCATAGAGGTTCCTATCTAAATACTCTGGCTATAGTTCTTCTCCATGAGATGGGATCAATGCCTACTTATCTATGGTGTGCCCCCATGTTTCACTGCAACGGATGGTGCCTCGCGTGGGGAGTGGCTGCTCAGGGTGGCACAAATGTCTGCCTAAGGGCTGTCACTGCAAAGGGAATATTTGACAATATTGCGCGATACAAGGTGACACACTTGGGCGCAGCCCCCACGGTTCTGAACATGATCCTCAATGCACCGGCGAGCGATCAAAAGCCTCTTCCAGGGAAGGTGACAGTAATGACAGGAGCTGCCCCACCACCACCACAAGTGCTTATCAAGATGGAAGAACTGGGATTTTCGGTGATTCACACATATGGTTTGACAGAAACATATGGACCTGGGACCGTTTGTGTTTGGAAACCTGACTGGAATTCGTTGCCTCGAGATGCACAGGCAAAAATCAAATCCCGTCAAGGTGTGCACCATCTTGGCATGGAGGAGATCGATATTAAGGATTCCGTGTCAATGGAGAGTGTCCCATGGGATGGAAAGACCATGGGTGAGGCAATGTTCAGAGGCAACACAGTCATGAATGGATATTTGAAAAATTTAAAAGCGACACAGGAAGCATTTAGTGGTGGATGGTTTCGCAGTGGAGACTTGGGGGTGAGACACCCTGACGGTTACATAGAACTAAAAGATCGATCAAAGGACATTATCATTTCAGGGGGAGAAAATATTAGTACAATTGAGGTTGAATCTGTTCTTTTTAGTCATCCATTCGTTCTCGAAGCTGCTGTTGTGGGAAGACCCGATGAACAATGGGGGGAAACACCCTGTGCATTTGTGAAATTGAAGGATGGATGTAATGCAAGTGCTGAGGAAATTATTAAGTACTGCCGCGATCGCTTGCCGCATTATATGGCACCTCGGACTGTTGTTTTTGATGATCTGCCAAAGACTTCAACCGGAAAGACACAAAAATATGTTCTGAAGGAGAAGGCTAAGGCCATGGGAAGCATTTCAAAGAAGCCAACCAGCAAACTGTAAACAATCTTCATTGGACGATAAGGCTATCTATTTCATTGTCTTCAAATGTGATTATATAGCTAGCTCTTTAAAACTATGAATGTCGTATCACTCTGTAAATGGTGAGAACAAGTTGATGATCCGA
Organism: Azadirachta indica; assembly: GCA_022749755.1. Lineage (NCBI taxonomy): Eukaryota > Viridiplantae > Streptophyta > Magnoliopsida > Sapindales > Meliaceae > Azadirachta > Azadirachta indica. Next base: position 2,610,938 of record CM040449.1, read on the forward strand.
AAATAATTACAGAGCTGTAAACTATATAATGAACATAATTTGGTAATCATTAATTTCTCGAATGAAATTGACAGTTAAATTTACTGCCATTGGATATATGCCCTTAGAAATTTATCTGCTGTAAGTTTCACTTTTCATACATCACTGCACAGCCTCGAGATAGAATTTATACCGGACGATGATAAAGTAGAATTGGCTTGTCGGAAACAGACTGTGCTTTCGAGATTGGCTTTGATGTGCATTAATTTGACAGGGAGGGCCGTTATAGACTATCGCGTGTTGGTCTTTGCACAGTACTGAGCTCGTTGCGTGGGCGTTGAGCCAAATATTCTTTACTATATACATAGTAAAATGAGAAAACGTTACAGAATGATGCAATGGCTAGCAAGTAAGTAATAATTCAATGTAAAGATAATTAATAACCAAATTTATACACTAATAAAAGTAAATTAAGCAAAAATGTCAATTATACACGCCCGAAAAATGATAAGGTATATGCCACTACTTAACAGGCCACTCTTTTTGACTTGATGGCAAATGTTAGGTACACCAGCTATAATATATTATGAGTCAATTTGGGAGCGCTAATTCAAACTTCATGAGGGTTAATTGATGTATTTGATAATTTATTTTAAAAATATATGTATTAAAATTATATTTGTATTTAAAGTGATTCTTAAATTAACATCTAAGTATATGTTTTTCTTAAATTAGTAATTGAAAAATATATATATATATATACACGCACACATATATATTACAAATGATGTTGAATATTTGTAATTACTTATTTTCAAAAAAAAATATTATTATTATTAAAGAATTATTTTTTAGAATATTTATATTTTATTAAAAGCATTAAAAATATAAATATAAATTCTTCGCATTTAATTTTTGTAATAATTACTTGAAAAATATGTGGTTTAATAATTTGATATATATAAACTCAATCATAAATATTTTTTTGTAATTAATAATTAAACCGTAATTATATTTCTATAAAGCTCTAAAAGAAAAGAGACTAAAAAATATTAAAGTTATGTGTGTCCTAAAAAATAAGCTTATTTTAGTTGTACACTTATTACGACGACGGTGGAGAATTTCTCGGAGGGGTTAAAAAATTGGTTGATGACTAAGGTTTTAAAAATTAAAATTATATGAGTGCCTAGACACGTGACACGGCCACAAATTAACAGGTCAAATCTCAGCGGCTGGCAGAGTATGGAGAATTTTCAACAGTATCCAATTTTTAAAACTGCAGAATTAATAAAATTGTCAATAAAAATAAATGTGAGAAAGGCGTTAAACTTATTTGAAAAGAGGCAAGCTAGTTGTCACGTTCCGCCGGTTCGGAAGCAGAACCGCCAAAAGCCCAAGAGCATAACAGTGCGATCCTTGCAAAATAAGCGCGCCCAACTTCCGGACTTGTCTATCCTCTCGACGGAAAGCATACACTCGCAGATGAACAGTATGCTGATGAACAGTAATTCGCGAGCAGACATAAAATTTCGAGAATCGTTCGGGAGTAAGCAGAACAGGACGGGAGCGTGCCCGACTTCCTACCATGGCAACCGACGCTAAGCAAGTCAGCAGGCTTTGAAAGCAATCACCTTAAACATCATTTCAAGCATCATTTGAGTTGGATAACAAGGCACATGCAAGGAGCAAGTTGGACAGCATATGGCTGTGTTTAGTAGTTAAGCTTGGTTTACTTAAAAGTGTGATCTAATAGGCCCAAATTTTAGATAGTAGTGGTAAGTAAGATATTTTCTTATTTTCATGTAAATTATGTAAATGTGATTCGTTTTGACCATTAAAAGTGTTTATATCAATTGAATCATGGCCATCTATTTGTACATATATATTGTATAGTATTGTGTCATGAAAAAGGATCCATTTTCTCTTCCAATTTGTCTCTCACGTTTGTTCTTTTTCTTCTCCATTTTGCTCCCAATTTGATCACCATTTTAAGACACCTCACGACTATTTCTTGCACCCACGAACGTACAAATTGATTTTAGGTTAAAAGGATTTATTTAGGCAGTATAAATTAGCTTGTCTAAGTGTCACACGTAACCAGAATTCCGCCTCAATTTCCAGCACGTGACATAGTGCTGATATGAATCGTATAATTTTAACAAAAAGTCTAGTGGGTGGGCTGGATTTGCATCCGAGTGCTGCTGCGGAGTATAAGCGGAAATTAATTAGAGGCAGACAGATGGATGATGAGAATTCAGCTGTTAATTAATATCTTAATTAATTATTTTCGTCTGGCTAATTGGCTTGGATTAGGAGATTCTGTAACCATGAAGAGTGTACCTGTACCATGCATGGGCAACATGCACAGCCATGAATTAATGGATATATATTTGAAAGAGAAGGCTACCTAAGGCCATGGGAATGAGGGCATGCATATATATGATATATCAAAGAACACAACCAGCAAATTGGATGCATGGTGAGCCTAACTAACTACTTCCATTTTCTTCTAATCTAGCCAAAGTAAACACGTCTCTATTTAACCATGTTGGCAAATTAGATCTACCAAGTGCTGGGCAAAAAACAAAAGATTGAGTTGATATGCGCCTACCAACTCTATTATCACACCCGCTCTTTCAACGAATCGATTATCTTATATTTTAATGATAAAAATTTTGATCTACGTGCCGATGAAATAACCGAAGTGTCCAAATGTTCTAACAGTACCATTATTAGTTTCGATATTCCTTTTTAGTCAATTAGAAAACCTTAACGGGGACTTCAGACTTGAGTGTTCTATATCACAGTGTTTCTTACCCCTCTTGTCTTTTTATCAAAAGAAAGGGACTAAACTAAGTAAAGAATTAAACAGCCTTATTAGCAGTTTAATTAATTACTTTATTATTAATTATTATTGTTTTGAATTCCGACATTACATCATGGATTGGTCACACGCTTACATGATTCCGTCCAACTATCTCACTCTGTGTGGACCCAGACATATTTTCTGTCCAATAATAATAATAAGTAAATAAATGACTTAAAACGTGTTTATTTAATAAAAAGGAAAAAAATGCTTTATAAATGGTATATGTGTCAATTTGTAGCAGGTTACTCATTGTAATCTTGTTCAAGCAGTTTAGTTGTCCGCACTGTGGCTCCGTTATCATCCAAGAGTCTTTGATTTCAACTCGGAAGCCAGATTGTATCGACATTTATCTGAAGCTTTCCCGATAAGAGCTGCCGAAGAGCATGGAGGGTACGATTCGCTGCTCTGCCAACTACGTTCCTTTAACTCCAATCAGCTTCCTGGAGCGCGCAGCCGTTGTTTACAGAGACCGGACGTCCGTCGTCTATGGAGATGTCAAGTACATGTGGCGTGAGACGCATCAAAGGTGTATTAAACTTGCTTCTGCGCTCACTCACATGGGAATTTCTCGTGGAGATGTTGTAAGTCTCGAATTTTCAGCACTTCATATTTTCGTCTCATTTACCTTGTAGCATAAGATTTCATGCTCTTGTATATGTAGTCTCTGCTGATGGTGTCGCTGTTTGATTGTATATTATATTTCTATTCTTGAATTCTGAGAATACTGCTAATTGAATAAAATTAAGCTTTCTAGTTTATGAATGAACTTGGAATACTAAAATTATGCGGTCAAAGTTTGTCCCCTTTTAAAAGGAATCTTCATCGATTGCTGTTGTTAAGCTTTGCTTTCAATTAAGTATTTGGTTTCTTAAGTGTGTGAGGATATTTCTTCTTTTCTTCAATTTAACTGAAATAAATCTCTTAAAAACTTTGGATTATGATTTATCTACGTTTCAAAATTTTCCCCTGTATTATCGTCCCAGAACTTTCAGTTCATTATATACGGTTAACCGTTGCTCATTTAACTAGGTTGCTGCATTGGCCCCAAATATTCCTGCAATGATTGAGTTACATTTTGGTGTTCCAATGGCCGGAGCGGTTCTTTGTACACTTAATATACGTCATGATTCAGCGATGGTGGCAGTATTACTGAGACATTCAGAAGCCAAAATTATTTTTGTAGATAACCAGTTTCTCCATATTGTTCAGGGGGCATTTGAAATTCTATCGAAGAGTACAGCCAAGCTGCCCCTTTTAGTCATAATTCAAGATAGCGGTGAACTGGTTTACGCAGTTGGTAAGTCTCTTTCCGCTTCTGAAAACTTGGAGTATGAGAGTCTTCTAAGAATGGGAAAATTGGATTTTGAAGTGAGACGACCAAATAATGAATGGGATCCTATCTCACTTAATTATACTTCTGGCACCACTTCCAGCCCAAAAGGTGTCATTTATAGTCACAGAGGTGCCTATCTGAATGCTCTGGCAACTGTTCTTCTCAACGACATGGGGTCAATGCCTACTTACCTATGGTCTGCCCCAATGTTTCACTGCAATGGATGGTGCCTCACATGGGGTTTGGCTGCTCAGGGTGGCACAAATATTTGCTTAAGGGCTGTCACTGCAAAAGGAATATTTGATAATATTGCTCGATACAAGGTGACCCACTTGGGCGGTGCTCCCACAGTTCTGAACATGATGATCAATGCCTCAGCAAGTGATCAAAGACCTCTTCCAGGGAAGGTAACAATGATGACAGGAGCTGCCCCGCCACCACCACAAGTGCTTTACAAGATAGAAGAACTGGGGTTTACTCTGATTCACACATATGGTTTGACAGAAACATATGGACCTGGGACTGTTTGTGTTCGGAAGCCTGAATGGGATTCGTTGCCTCGAGATGCACAGGCAAAAATCAAATCCCGTCAAGGTACCCATACTTGGAAAAATCAATACCATTAATTTTTGTTTTTAGTCTACATCAATAATTTTCTTTATCTCAATTTTTTTTAAAAATTTAAATTTTTGTTTTTAGACCATTTTAAAGTAGTTTTGTGTTTTTGAGTTTATGGTACGCTACGAGAATTAAAAGTTCAAATTTTAGCAAGCTAATGCAAAGCTTAGATTTCAGGCCGAAGTATCTATATGACTAAATAAAGTCAAGACCCCTTAAAAAAAAAAAAAAAACAAAGTCCGCTCGATTGCAGCTCATTTGGGTTGTGTCATATCTGGGCTTGGGCTCGGAACCTACCGAGTCAATCAAAAAAATATTCTTATTATTTATTTCTTTTTTTTACATACATATAATTTATTTCTTTTAAAAAATGAAAAAAATCACATAAAAAACTATGAATTTCGAACTTAAATGTAATAAATAAGGGAAAATTAATTTCAATACCATTAATTTTTTTAAATCTACATCAATAATATCTTTATTTCAACATATGTAAAAAAAAAAAATTAAGGGAAAATTAATTTCAATACCATTAATTTTTTTAATCTACATCAATAATTTCTTTATTTCAACATATTTTTCAAAAAAAAATTTATTTCTCCTCTTTTCTATTTCGTTTTCTCATCCTTTTTTCTTATTTTTTATGAGAAACAAAATTTTATTCAGTAAAAGGTTATTTCTTTTTCTACGAAAAACAAAGTCAATAGTAGAATTTTTAATTTCTATTTAAAAAAGAGTTTATCTTGAAAAGAAAAGAGAGAGAGAAAGAAATTCTCTTCACAAAATTTTATTATATTATTTATGCAAATTGTGCAAGTTGTTTGTATCCCAAAAAGTTCAAACTAATATTTTTTTAATTACAAATACATTTATTAACATTACGATTAAAAATTTATTAGGCTTTTGGATACATATATTTGTGCTACACTTTAAATATATACGCATATTATAATGCCTCAAAGTTAATGAAAATTTACCCACACACATGCGGTGGAAGCCCTATAATTAGAAGAGAGAGTCCTGCACTTGGTAGAACTCGAATTATTTTACTTTACTTTGGTGGCAAGCATTGGATCAGGTCAAATAATGCCTATAGTCTTAAGATTTAAGAAAAATATAACCATTCAATAAAATACAGTTATGTTTCACTGCTCAAATCTCTTACAATTTACGGTTATTCTAACATTAATGTGTCCCTAAAGTCTTTTTTTGATTATTTTAAAAATGGCCGAATTTAGCGGATTGAATTATATATAAAATAAATTTTATCTGTTTTTAAGCCGAATTTAGCGGATCAACTATTACATATGAAAGATATTGTTAAATTTGTCAAACGTGAACCACCGCTACTTTTTTTAAAAAAAAAAAAAAAAAGAAGTCAAACACGCAAGTTAGTGCTCAGCCTTCTCCCTCATTTACGTAGCTTTAAAAAGAAAAAAAAAATCAATTGTTGTAATAAATAAAGGAAAAAAGATTTATAAGTATTTAAAAATTTGTAAACCTTTTAAAGTTTAGCTTATTAACTTAATTAGTTTTAATAATTTAAAAAATATTTATTAAAATATTTATTAAAAAATATTTTTTTAATAATAATTAAATAAAAAATTATTTTTAAACTCTTAATTGATTCAAAAATATATTTATATATAGTTAAAATATAAATAAAAAATATTATATATTTAAATCTAACGTGAGTAGGATCACTTAGTCAAGTTTGAAAAAATGAGTTAAAATAAATAATTTATTATATAAAAAATAAATATTATATTATTAATATGTTATAAAATAATATTATTATTTTATTTTATTCATCTATTTTAGATAAATATATTATATTTTATCAAATTTGAAAAATTTAACAATTATTTTTTGTTAAATTATTATTATTGTATAAAGATACAATCGTTACTATTTAATAAATAAAGATTATAATAAATATTTTTAAAATTATTATAATTATTCAATTTAATAAACCAAAACTTAAGTTATTTGTACATAAATAAATAAAATAAGATGTTAGATAGAAGAATCCTTCTAATAAAATAAAATAAAATAAAATAAAATAAAATAAAAACATTATAACTAATAAATAATTAATTAATTAAATGTGTAGTAGAAGTTTTGTTGAATAAATTTCGGATGAACCACGTGTACAGCTAGCTAGGCAGCTAAGAGTCTCTCCGATTTACGTCTTAATTAAAGCTTGATAACAGTACTAACAGAGAATTCAGCTGTCATCTCAGCTGAGACTGTTGGAGAAAAGAATGGAGGGTACCATCAAGTGTTGTGCCAACTACGTTCCCTTGACTCCAATAACATTCTTGGAGCGAGCGGCGATTGTTTACGGAGATAGGCCGTCCGTCGTCTACAGAGATGTCAAGTACACGTGGAAAGACACGCATCAGAGGTGTATCAAACTTGCTTCTGCCCTTGCTCACTTGGGAATTTCTCGTGGAGACGTTGTAAGTATTAATTTTCATAATCATATTTTATATTTTCGTTGCTGTCATGCATTGGAATTAATATATGTTATTGATTTTTATTTTTTCATTTGGACAGGTTGCTGCATTGGCCCCAAATATTCCTGCAATGTATGAGCTACATTTTGGTGTCCCGATGGCTGGAGCGGTTCTCTGTACGCTTAATATACGTCATGATTCAGCTATGGTCTCAGTGTTACTGAGACACTCAGAAGCCAAAATCATTTTTGTGGATTACCAGTTTCTCCATATTGTTCAGGGAGCACTTGAAATTCTATCAAAGACTCTAGCCAAGCTGCCCCTTGTAGTTGTAATTCCAGAGTCTGGGGAACTGGTTTCTATTGTTGGTAAATCTCTTTTAGCTTCCGGAAACTTTGAGTACGAGGGTCTTTTAAAAATGGGAAAACTGGATTTTGAAGTTAGACGACCAAAGGATGAGTGTGATCCTATCTCCCTTAATTACACTTCCGGCACCACTTCAAGCCCAAAAGGTGTCATATATAGTCATAGAGGTGCCTATCTGAATTCTCTGTCCACGATTATTGTCAACGAGATGGGGTCAATGCCTACTTATCTATGGTGTGTCCCCATGTTTCACTGTAACGGATGGTGCCTCGCATGGGGTGTGGCTGCTCAGGGTGGCGCAAATATCTGCCTCAGGTCTGTTACTGCAAAAGGTATATTCGATAATATTGCTCAACACAAGGTTACCCACTTGGGTGGAGCCCCCACAGTTCTGAACATGATCGCCAATTCGCCAGCCAGTGATCGAAGGCCTTTTCCCGGAAAGGTGGTAGTGATGACGGGAGGTTCCCCGCCACCCGCACCAGTGCTTTACAAGATGGAAGAACTAGGGTTTACCCTGATTCACGCTTATGGTTTAACAGAAACATATGGACCTGGGACATTTTGTACTTGGAAACCTGAATGGGATTCCTTGTCTGAAGATGCACAGGCAAAGCTCAAGTCCCGTCAAGGTGTGCCTCATCTTGGCTTGGAAGATGTTGATATTAAGGATCCTGTGACCATGGCGAGTGTGCCATGGGATGGAAAAACCATTGGGGAAGTAATGTTCAGAGGCAACACAGTCATGAATGGATATTTGAATAATTCAAAAGCGACCAAGGAAGCATTTAGCGGTGGATGGTTTCACAGTGGAGACTTGGGGGTGAGACACCCTGATGGTTATATAGAACTTAGGGACCGATCAAGGACATTATTATATCCGGGGGAGAAAATATTAGCACAATAGAGGTGGAATCGGTGATTTTTAGTCATCCATCTGTGCTTGAAGCTGCCGTTGTAGGAAGACCTGATGAACACTGGGGGGAGACACCTTGTGCATTTGTGAAGTTGAAGGATGGATATAATATTGCAATTAGTGCTGAGGAAATTATCAAGTACTGCAGGGAACGGTTGCCTCATTATATGGCTCCTCGCACTGTTGTTTTTGAAGATCTCCCCAAGACTTCGACAGGAAAGGTACAAAAATATGTTCTGAAACAGAAGGCAAAGAACATGGGAAGCATTTCAAAGAAGACGGCCAACAAATACTAACCCTGCCTTCAGCCTTCCCTTCGTTGGCTGCCTATTATTTCATCGTCTAACATGCAAAAATCACATCTCTATTTACTACGTTTTGATATTTGCCGAACCCTACGACCATCCTACTAGTGATGGTGCCCTCCTACTGTTACCCATTACCATTTGCTGCGCAGGAAAAATAAATAAGTCGACTACCATTATCTAATCCTGTCTTCCTTAATATTAATTCTTCTTGTAAAATTCATACCAGCTCTGGACTGTGCGTTATTTAATAAATTTATTTCTATATATAGCAGTAGATGTTTTTAACCTTTTATTCTATATTAATTTATATTCTTTATTTTTTCAATTAAATTACTAATAAATAAATATTGGACCATTTTTTCAACATTCAAAATTAAATTGATTTTTTTACTTGCATGTTAGCGTAATAAAATAATTATTAGATCCATATTAAAGAACAATAACTTAAAAGATAAAGGTTAAAAATTTAAATTTATAAAATTTTAATCAATATTTTTTATTTAGGTCAAATCTAACGCAGAAGTTATATTTCATATAAATTATAAATAAGGCAGAATACTGAAATATTTTTAATTAGAATTCTACTAAATTTTAGATTATCTCTGATTAAAATCTTATTTAAACTAATTTTTTAAATAACTTAATGAGTAAATGAATACATAAAAAAAAAAAAAACAGAAAAAAGAGGTCTTCCTCTACATACAAATAAATTTATTAGTTGATATTAGGTGACGAAATCTGTTATTAATAGTTGGCACTGTCTATAGAGAAAGAACAAAAAGCCAATCTCATCATGCAAAAAAATTTCGCGATGAATCAAAACAAAATCTCACATACAACAATGGGTATGTATATATACATATTAAATTCAAAGTATTTTCTTTCTCATTATAAATGTCGACTGGAATTGAAATTCATGGATTAAATTGGGTTTGAATTTGTTGCATTAAACGAGTGCATGCAATAAAAAATTTGTATAAAATAATATAAGATCATAAAGTCGATGGCTCTAATATTAAGACTTCTAGCAATAGAAGATATTAAACAAATATAAGGAAGATATGGTTATAGTTGGGAAAGATTACTTAGAGATAAGTTATGGTTATTAATATTAATTAGGATAATTTAAGAGATATGATTGACAACTTATGTTTACATCTTAACTTCTAAGCACTAACTAGATTTCAAGTAAGAAAGCAATACTAGGAATAGGAATATTCCATACCTGCATGTGAACTGAGTTGAGGAAGAATACTATTACCCTCTTGATGCTATGCAAAAATAAATAGATTCATCTATTCTGATAAATTCGGTTTATGTTGTTATATATATATACATTTTAAATATATAAATATATATATGTATTTTGTTTGAATCTCACTCGGTTTAATGTAAACGGAATTCAAACACATTTATTCATTTATACTTTGAAAAAATACGTATGCGATTTGTTTCAAAAATAATTTCCTTTTTCTTCATATTTATTTATTTATTTATTTTATGAAAAGGGGTTATAAGCCAATATTGTAAGTACATTTATGAAATTTCTTAAATATCAACTACTTTGGGTTAAAAAAAAAAAAGCCAAAAGATAACTAACATTAATAACTAACATTCTCCTATTATCTTTCATGAGAAGAAACATTCAGCAAAAAATTAGGCTAAGTTGGAAGTGAGACAAATTTTCCCTTGAAACAATTTTTTATTTTATTTTATTTTTTATTACTAAAATATTAACATTGTATTAGAGTTCGGTTAAAAGTTTTTGTAGATATCTATCAATGTTATATTAGTGTTTAATTAGGAGTTTGTTTATGGATATTAATAGTTTATTATGAATATATATAAATAGTCAGTTAAGTGATGATAAATTAAAGGATGTATGATAGACTAATTAGTTAGGTAAAGAAGACTCGTAAGGCCATAGTGTGCCGCAAAAGAGGAATGGCAATCCAAGGAACATCCAGTGTTTCACTTTTAGTTTCTCTGTTTAAAAGCACATATTATTTTAATAATAAAACATAAAAATTTAGGCTTAAGATTACCCATTTCATGTGCTAAGTTATTTTAGGATATTTTGTTATTGCTAAGTATAAATCGCTAAAATAGATATTATTCCAAAATTTCAAACAAAATTTTTTCCTTTTGTTTTCTTTTTTGCAATATTGTGTTAGTATTTATAAAATTTAGGGGTTTTGATATTTTCCCTACCACTTTGACCTTTTTTTTGTGAAGAGGTGTCATGGTAATAGTGTATTTTTTGTTGTGCTACTTTTTGTAAATGATTTACTTTGTGGGAGTCTAGATAATTAATTATGTTTATTTTATTGATAGTTTACTTGTTAATAATATCACTCGATATATAACGAGTATTATCAACCTACTGTAAGTCTAGAAATTAATTCAAAAAATTAGTTAAGTTGAAAATTAGAGTAAAAATATTGTTTGTGTATTATCTTAATATGATATATTTTAAATTTCCCATATTTTCTCTCAGATTAGTTGTTCTTAATATATAATAATATTATAACCACGTCTATTGTATAACTTATTCCCTTTTTATTATTGAGTAGACTAATTGTATTTAGTATTTAATTTATCATTCTTATTTATACAATATTCTATAACACTTTTGCAATTGTAATTTTAATTTTTTCTTGCCTAAAAACATTAATTGAAAAATTCAAAAAACTCTATTAATAATAATAATATATACATATTTTTAATATAAATTCTTTTTTCCTTTTTAAACTTCAAAACTGAAAAATGTATTAAGACATTATTTTTGTTCTTTTAACAAAAATTATATATCCACAACATAAAAGTGTAAATAGTTATCAATTATTCTGAATATATATGTCATTGTATATTTGTTGATATTAAATATAGATGTTCTAAGTATATATAATATAATTTGATATACACTCTCCTTTAATTTTTTTCCATATATCATGACTTAAACATATTTAATTTATACATATAATATAAAGTGTTATGAGTATATATGACATAATTTATTTATTTACGGTTTTATTATATAATTTTTCATTTGCTCACTATTTCTAAAAGAAAAAGACTAAAAAAGCCAACACTTGTACCTCCATGGTATCGATATCTTGTGTAGAAGGGTCGAACATTGGAGCTCCACATTGCCAAAACTATGCTTACACTGTAATTCCGCACTGCCAAACCTATGCTTAGAAGAGCCAAACACTATAATTCTACGCTGTCAAAATTATGCATACATTAGAGCTCCACACTATTAAGACTATACCTAAAAGGATCTAAAACTGCAGTTTCGCGCTGCCAAGACTATGCTCATAAGGGTCAAACATTGTAGTTTTACACTACTAAAACTATACATACATTGCAGCTCTACACTGCTAAAACTATACTAAAAAAGGCTCAACACTATAACTTAGCGCTGCAAAAATTATGCCTATACTGCCAAAACTATGCATAGAAGGGGTAAACACTGTAGTTCCATGCTACCAAGACTATACATACACTGTAGCACTGCGTTGTCAAAACTGTACCCAGAAGAGCCAATTATTGCAACTCTATGCTGCCCAAACTATGTTTATACTGCAGTTTCGCACTGTTAAAACTATGTCTACATTACAACTCCATGCTGTCAAGATTATGCCCAGAAAGGTCAAGCACTGCAGCTTCGACTTACCAAAATTATGCAGTTTGACACTGCTAAAACTATTCCAAAAAAAGGCTAAACACTCTAACTCTGCACTGCCAAAATTATGCCTATAAGAGCTGAACGATGCAGCTGGACAATACTAAAACTATTCTTTGAAAAGTCCAAATACTGCTCCTTCACACTGCCAAAATTATACTTAGAAAGGTGAAACACTATAGCTACGTGTCGTAAAAAATATGCCAAAAACGGTCCAACATTATAGCTCTGCATTACTAAAACTATGCCTAAAAAAGCCAAACACTACACTCCGTGTTGTCAAAATTATAAAGTCCAAAAGCACCAAATAATACTTACGAGGTACAACATCATTTGCTCAAAAAAGCCATACGCATTCACGCGATACCAAAAATTACTGAGTTCAAAAGGAATAAATCATATCTACGAGGTGTGGTTATCATTTGCTCCAAAAAGCCACATGCATTTATGCGATGTCAAAAATTACTAAGCCAAAAAGGAGTAAATTATATCCACAAGATATAGACATCATTTGCTTAAAAAAACCATATGCATTTACACGATGGCAAAAATTACTAAATCCAAAAGGATTAAATCGTATGCATGAGAAATCGACATCATTTGCTCAAGAACCACATACATTCACGTGATGCCAAAAATTACTGAATTCAGAATGATCAAATCGTACCCATGAGATATCGACATTATCTACTTAAAAAAGCCGCATGCATGCAAGCGATACTAAAAATCTCCCTCGTAGTAAATAAAATAAATCTCACTCGGACTATTAGAATCGACCTCGCTGTAAATAAAACAATATCTTCTTATACTATAGAAAGGCGGTAGATAAAATAATGTCTCATCAGACCACTAGAAACCATTCTTGTAGTAAATTAAAAAAAGTCTTTTCAAGCTACCAAAAAATAAAATGTCAACACATTACCCTTATAATAAACAAATATAAGTCTTCTAGAACCACCAAAATGCCGATTTCTTGCTTAGATGAGCCAAATATACACCTTTCAATGCCAAGTTACAAAATCTCAATGAACTCAAAATTGTACCACTAGGGTCCTAATTTTCAAGCAAATAATCTAAAATCATACACCTCCGCAATGTCAAAATGCAAAGTTCAAAGAGACAAAAATAAATATATTTTTGTTGTGCCGACATCTAGCCAGCAAAACTAAACATTATACCTTACTATACTAACTTCAAAAATCTATAGGAACAAAAGTTATATACTTACGTAACATCAATATCTCAATTAAAAAAGAAAGTACATTGAAATACCCTAGCATCTAAGCAAAGAAGTGTATAACAAAAAAGCGAAAATAAACAACAATATAAAAAAAGCCAAATCAAAAGGAAAAATAAATAAAGCACAAGTTTATAAGTAACATTATATAGGAAATAACCTTTATTAGAAAATGAAATAAAAACCTTAAACTTAATACCACTCAATCTCATTATTTGATCTCACTCTCTATTGACAAAAAGTCATTTATCTTTTTAAGACTTATTGAAAATTAAGAAGATCAAGAGTTGCGGGTAAATTACTTAGAAATTCAAAATGTACTCATCACATTATGTTAATCAGGACCTCTTTAATTAAGACCTATTTTTTGTTATTTCTCGAATAATAAAACGTTAATTATTTCATTTGAAATTATCATATAAAAAAGAGTAAGTGGTCTTAGAGAATTCGATAATAATATTGAGTTTTCAGGCTCTTTATTAATTTAAATAGTAACTATATTACTTTTAAAATCGAGACACTTACTGTTGAATCATTTTTTTAACATTTATAATTAAATTGATTTTTCACTTGCATGTTAGGCTAATAAGATAGTTACTGAATCTATATTAAAGAACAATGGCCCAAAATATAAAGGGTAAAAATCTAAATTCAATAAATTTTAATCAACATTTCTTATTTAGGTCAAATCTAATGAAGAATTCTTTTAGAGAAATCATACTTCTTCTTAATTATAAGTAAGGTAGAATACTGAATTATTTCTAATTAAAATTTTACTAAATTTTAAATTATTTCTAATCAAAATTCTACCTTAATTAATTTTTTAAATAATTTAACGAATTAATGAGTACATAAAAGAAAGAAAGAACAGAAGAGAAGAAAGAGAACTTTCTTCACGTATAAATAAATTTACTAATTGATATTAAGTGATAGAATCTAATATCAACAATAAATATTATTGTATTTAGCACCCCTTGAGAGCACATTTCTATACAATAACACGAATAGAATATTGGTTTAAATTAAAAAGAAGATAATACACTATTAAAAAAAATTAGACTTCGGAAAATTTTGTTCTAAAAGTTCAGAAGATTATATTAAAAAATATAGTGTATAAAAAGAAAATGAATAGAAGATTGGTTTTAGGCAAAAGAAGGCCCACTCCAGCCTAAACAATTGCCTCCCTTGCGCAACCGTTAATCTGCCACTAATTGTAACTACCAACAAAACAAGGCATTAAATTATTGCTGCTTTGTCGTCCCCAATAACATGAGATTTGTTTCTCAAGGACAATATTGATATTATCATAACCCTATATTAAATGTTATTTATGAAAGAATTTTGTGTAAAAAAATGCCAGTTCGGCTGTTGACGTAAAAGTTATAAATAGAATGATTCTATTTATAGCACCAAAAATAAAATAAATGTAATAAATTAAATTACATGAAGAAAGATGAATGGCCTGTCCACCTAAAACTATCTACTAGCGCGCCACCTCATGGCTGTCGTTGTTATAAAATCGCGATTGCAAATACAATTAAAAATCAAGTGGTTAAGAACCAGTTTGTTTTTTATCGCTGAAACATTTACACAAAATAATTGGCGGAAAGGATGGAGGGTATGATCCGGTGCTCTGCGAATTACGTTCCTTTGACTCCAATAAGCTTCTTGGAGCGCTCGGCGATTGTTTACAGAGACAGGCCCTCCATCGTCTATGGAGATGTTAAGTACACGTGGCAAGAAACGCATCAAAGGTGTGTCAAACTTGCTTGTTCGCTCGCTCACCTGGGAATTTCACGCGGAGATGTTGTAAGTATTTGGGTTCTTCTAAATAATCATACGTGATATCTTTATTGCTGCGTTTGGATTGTTGATGTTTTATTTCTCACCAAAAGGAGAAAATATTTTTTTTCTTGTTTTAAAAAAGTTAATTAGTTGTTTGCATTAGCTTCTATATCTAGATTTCATGCTCTGATTACTGTATACAGAGAGACTGCCGTCTGATTGTGCGTTTTGTTTATATTTGCAACAGTTCTTGAATTCTGTTCCTTGTTACTTTTGTGGGCACTGTATAAATTCAATATTTTTCAATAAAGTTAAGCTTTCTTATGTATAGGGCATATCTGGTCGAATCATGCTCACAAGAAATTAAAATTGAAATATTGGAATCTTATGCACAATATTTTTTGTCTGCTCATTACCATGTCAAGTATTTGCTGTCATTTTAGCTTACTTTTGTTCGGGTAATGATATATTAACTGAAACTTTTGACCTAAAATGTGACATAAATTTTGGACCACTAATACTATGCATAGGGCCACTTGGTTAATAGCATAAGTGTATCTTTTTGACTATAGAACATAAATCAATGGATGAAGACTTGTGTTTCAGTTCAGGTTTAAAAAAGAAAAAACGGAAGTTAAAAGATCGCCACCCTTTTGTTTCTAGTCTTTAATTTAACTGAAATAAATCTCTTAAAAATAATTGGATTCTGTGCTTTGTGTTAAGTTTTTGAATGTTATTTTCCTTTTTCTGGTGCATAAAAGGTTTTCTACCAGAACTTACAGTTCATCTAATACAGTTAACCTTTGCTCGTTTGGAGTAGGTTGCTGTATTGGCCCCAAATATTCCTGCAATGTATGAGTTACATTTTGGTGTTCCAATGGCTGGAGCGATTCTTTGTACACTTAATATACGTCATGATTCGGCAATGGTGGCGGTGTTACTGAGACATTCAGAAGCCAAAATCATTTTAGTAGATTACCAGTTTCTCCATATTGCTCAGGGAGCATTTGAAATTCTGTCAAAGACTTCAGCCAAGCTACCCCTTCTAGTTGTGATTCCAGAGTGTGGTGAAACAGTTCCCTTGGTCGGTAAATTTGTTTCCACTTCTGAAAACTTTGAGTATGAGAGTCTTATAGCAATGGGAAAACCGAAATTTGAAGTTAGACGACCAAATGATGAGTGGGATCCTATCTCACTTAATTATACTTCTGGCACTACTTCAAGCCCAAAAGGTGTTGTTTATAGTCATAGAGGTGCCTATCTGAATTCTCTGGCTGCAACTCTTCTTGCTGAGATGCACTCAATGCCTACTTACCTGTGGTGTGTCCCCATGTTTCACTGTAATGGATGGTGCCTCACATGGACTATGGCTGCCCAGGGTGGCACAAATGTCTGCCAAAGGACCATCACTGCAAGAGAAATATTTGATAATATTGCTCGATACAATGTTACCCACATGGCTGGCGCACCCACAGTTCTGAACATGCTTGTCAATGCACTACCCAGTGATCAAAAGCCTCTTCCAGGAAAGGTGACAGTGATGACAGGAGGTGCCCCGCCGCCACCACAAGTGCTTTTCAAGATGGAAGAACTGGGATTTGCAGTGATTCACTCGTATGGTTTAACAGAAACTTATGGACCTGGGACTGTTTGTATATGGAAACCTGAATGGGATTCGTTGCCTCAAGATGCACAGGCAAAGATCAAATCCCGTCAAGGTTTGCACCATCTGGGCTTGGAGGAAGTCGATATTAAGGATCCTGTAACCATGAAGAGTGTGCCACCCGATGCAAAAACCATGGGTGAAGTCATGTTCAGAGGCAACACTGTAATGAATGGATATTTGAAAAATTTAAAAGCAACACGGGAGGCATTTAGTGGCGGATGGTTTCACAGTGGAGACTTGGGAATTAAACACCCTGATGGTTACATAGAACTAAAGGACCGATCGAAGGACATCATTATTTCGGGGGGAGAAAATATTAGCACAATTGAGGTGGAAGCTGTGCTTTTTAGTCATCCATCTGTGCTTGAAGCAGCTGTTGTGGGAAGACCTGATGACCACTGGGGGGAGTCACCTTGTGCATTTGTGAAGTTGAAGGATGGGTGTAATGCTAATGCTGAGGAACTTATTAAGTACTGTCGGGATCGCTT
This sequence comes from Azadirachta indica, assembly GCA_022749755.1. Taxonomy (NCBI): domain Eukaryota; kingdom Viridiplantae; phylum Streptophyta; class Magnoliopsida; order Sapindales; family Meliaceae; genus Azadirachta; species Azadirachta indica. The sequence goes on from CM040449.1 coordinate 2,628,650, forward strand.
GCCTCATTATATGGCTCCTCGAACTGTTGTTTTTGAAGATCTGCCAAAGAATTCAACTGGAAAGACACAAAAATTTGTTCTAAGGGAAAAGGCAAAGGCCATGGGAAGCATTTCAAAGCCGAGAACCAGCAGATTGTGATTCAATTATTTTGATTAAAGGGCAAGGCTAATCATATTATGGCCTTACTTTGTAATTTCAGAGCTAGTTAAAGCTATGATGCCATGTCACTTTGTCAATGACAAGAATAAGCTAAAAACAAGTTGTACTCCTCTTGCAATAAACATTTGGAATCTAATCCAAATATATTAACTTATGTGACGTCATTTCTTGAATTTTGTTTTAAATTTACAGTTGCCCTTAGAACTTATAATCTTAGTGCCTTGCTACGGTTACCTTTTCTTCTCAGCAAAAATTGTGTTTGCTGGCGCTGGATTAATAGGCTATATGATTTAACTCCGCTTTCTTTCAAGTGTTCATTGTCAATGGTGTTGTCTTCTTTAATTAGGCTTGGTGGGTTCGCTTCCTGGTTCAAGCCGATAAGATTTTGGCATTCACTTTTTCATTGTTTCTTTCTTCTTCGGAGAAGTAGCGCATCCTTTGATTTTAACGTCTCTACTTTATTGCATTAACCAAGCAAATGCATGGCGCAAACGTGGAGGAGGGCAAAAACTCTTGAATTGTTTTGCTGATCTAATATTACTAAGAAGGACAGTGATGTGCTCGAATTCGTTCATCTGTAACGCAAAACAGGGTGACTCTTGACACGTTATTGGACATTTCTCTTACAGTCATCTTTTACGGAGATATTATTTAATTACATGACCAATAAAACCAAACCAAAACTCTGTGTTTAAACTTTTATGTCTATCAACTACAGTGGGCTAACAAAAGAAGACCGGTGACTTCTCTTCCCCAACTTGATTTCAGAATGCTTAAGATAAACCGGTTCGGTTCTGAGCATAAATGGAGCAACGACAAGGTGTGCCAAAACGTAAGTGCCTTCGCATTTTGCTACTGCTTGTAAGTAAAATTATCTAACACAAGAACAAAATGGAGAAGATGATTGCAAGCATCGGCGCCGGAATCAGTGGTTTACTTGCATGCAAACACACAGTAGAGAAAGGTTTTAAGCCCATTGTATTTGAGGCCACGAATGACATAGGAGGACTTTGGTGTCAAACCTTAGAGTCTACTAAGCTGCAAACACACAAGAGCTTTTATCAGTTCTCCGATTTTCCCTGGCCAGATCGGGTAACAGAAACTTTCCCAGATCACAATCAAGTAATGGAGTGTCTGCACGCTTATGCCACTTACTTCAGTCTCTTTCCCCGGATCAAATTTAACACTAAAGTCGAGTGTATCGACCGCCTTGAAACGGTTGATGAGTATGAGCTTTCTTGGGATTTGTGGGGTGGCACCGGTGAGCCTTTCTGGCCAGCTGGAAAATGGAATGTGACCGTCCAGGATGCTCGAGATCCGTCATCTTCAACTGAAGTAAGCATACTAGTATTCTATTTCCAACCATTCACAAAATCCAGGTAAAACGTTCACTTGGGTTTCGGAAAATCCTTTTCGGGAGGAGTTTTATTCGAGATTTTGCTGGGATAAGAGCAGTTTAAACTTCCAAAACATTAAACAGAAGTGTATCTATGTACCAGGTTTACAAAGTGGATGTTGTGATACTCTGCATTGGAAGGTTCGGTGACTTGCCCAATACACCAGATTTTCCTACGGACAAAGGCCCTGAAGTGTTTGATAGGAAAGTTTTACATTCCATGGATTATGTTGCCATGGATGATGATCTCGCCGCTGAATTCATCAAAGAAAAACGGGTCAGAGTCATCGGATTCCAGAAATCGGCAGTGGATGTGGCAGCAGAAGTTGCTAATAGAAATGGCAAAAGCCTTAACTTTTTGTCAAGATAAAGTATTGCTAGTGGATTATATTTTCTAGGAATGTACTGAAATATTTTTTTATGTTAAGTTTGTAAGATATTCTTGTTAAATAATTACATTTTCAATCTAGATTTAGTATTCAGAGGACAAATAACAAATCCTCTTGTTGGAAAATTTGGAGTAATCGTCATGGCATAAGAGCATCAGAAAATTGTAGTAGCATGCAATAACTTGATGAGAGCGGTGAGTTGACTATATAGGATCATATGTTTCAAGCAAATTTTAATTATTTATGTTTTGTTATCATATCAGGTGCGACACACCCATGTACGCTGTTATTCAAGACAACCCATTGGACAGTTCCTGATTACTTACTTCCATTATCCTTCCAAAATTTAAATCGCTGCACAGAGTTAATGATTCACAAGCCTGATGAACGATTCTTCGCCTTTCTGCTTTCACCCATGGTAAAAATTCTGTCAATGTAGCCCTACTTTTTATTTGGTTCTACATTAACACATACATGATCTATGGTAGGCAATGATAACTCTGTTGATCCTTCTGTCACTGATTTCAGCTTTTGATCTTTTCCAAACTGGTGGAGAGCCATATCAAATGGATTTATCCATTGAAGAAATATAATATTATTCCGGGCCATAGCTTCCTTAACCAGATTTCTTCGTGCATGTTCACAGTTACACCATCTAACTTCTATGAAAGAATCAAAGAAGGGAGCCTCATTTTAAAGAAATCAAAGAGCTTTAGCTTTTGCAAAAACGGGTTGGTTATAGATGGCAAGACAACTCCTCTGGCAACAGATTTTTTTTTTTTTTTTTTTTTTTTTGGAAACTGGATATAGAGGTGATGAGAAGCTCAAGAACATTTTCAAATCAAATTACTTCCAAAAGCAGATAATTTGGTCCTCAGCTCCATTCTACAGGTATGGGATATTTTCTCAATATTTTCCCAATTTAATTTCTTTTGAAGGCTGAAAGCAGTACTTAGATCTTATACAACCATAAATTGAGAAAATATTTTTGTTTTTGTGTGTCAGGGAGTGCATTCATTAACGAAGTCCCCAGCTGGCAATACTTGGATATGCAGGCAGTCCTTCAATTTTATACACCACAGAGATGAGAAGCAAGTGGCTGGCACATTTTCTTGCTGGGCATTTCAAGATACCAACCATAAGGGAGATGGAAAATGATATGATGAATTGGGAAAAATACATGCGGCTTTACTCCGGTGAGTGCTTCAAAAGATCTTGTGTTAGCGTGTTGCTGCAAATATACTGCAATGAACAGTTGTGCAAGGACATGGGACAAAATCCACGAAGGAAAAACTGGTTTTTGGCCAAGCTGTTTGCTGCTTATGGACCTAAGGATTACAGAAACCTGTCCTGAGAAGAACTTTGTGTAGAGACTAAACAATCAATCAGAAAAATTTTCAATTATCCTTGTATTTTGTCTTAGTATACTCTGTTCCCCTTATAGGACAGTCTATTCACAATACTAGAGTTGTTCCTGCACTTCCTAATTTCTCATAAACACTTTTGGAATTTAACCAAACAGAGCTACCTTTAAAGATAATTATAGATGCTAATCTAGAATGCGAGACTTTCCATAATATTCTATAAGCAGCGAAGGATACTTTCTTTCTAATCTAGGGCTCTATTGCATTAATTTTGTTATGTTGATTTTATTATGCTGATTAAGCAAACAAATGTTGGCACATACGCCGAAGAAGCCAGAACTCTTGTCTTATTTTGCTGATCTAATACTGCTAAGACCGACTCTCTTTGTCCCTGTCTTCAATGTCTGTATGAATTTATAACCTAGAACAGGGCGATTCATGACACGTAATTGGATTTTCCTCCTACGGTCTGCGATTTGATGCCATAATTGTTTAACTCCGACTGCTGCAGGCTGGTTAAAAAAGAGGACAATACTTCCTCTCCCCTACTTCATTTGCTATTATCTTGCAACTTCATGTAAAATTATTCAACACCAGAGCAAAATGGAGAAGAGGACTGCAATCATCGGCGCTGGAATCAGTGGCTTACTTGCATGCAAGCACACTTTAGAGAAAGGTTTTAAGCCCATTGTATTTGAGGGAGGAACGGCGTAGGAGAAGTTTGGAGTCAAACAATAGAATCCACTAAGCTCCAAACACCGAAGTGTTTTTAACAGTTCTACGATTTTCCATGTCCAAATTGGGTAACAGAGACTTTTCCAGCTCACAATCAAGTCATGGAGTATCTGCATGCTTATGCTACTCAAATCAATATCTTCCCTGGATCAAATTTAACGCTAAAGTCATTTGTGTCGATATACTTGAACCATCGGATAAAGATGAGCTTTCTTGGGACTGTGGGGTGGCTCCGGTGAGCCTTTTTTGCCGTCTGGGAAATGGAATGTGACTATCCAGGATGCTAGGAATTCCTCACCTACTACTGAAGTGAGCACACTAGTACTACATAAAATTCACAAGTCAATATCTATCCCGGTAAAACGTTCACTCGGGATTAAAATATCCTTTGGAAGGAGCTTATTCTAGATTTTTGTTGGATTTAGAGCTGTTTAATCTTTCAAAGTATAAATAGAAAGTATCTATGGTATCATGTTTACCAAGTGGATTTTGTGATACTCTGAATTGGAAGGTACAGTGATTTACCAAACATTCCAGATTTTCCAATGGACAAAACCCTGGAGTGTTTGAAGGGTAGTCTTACATTCCATGGATTATGCTTCCGTGGATGATGATCTTGCTGCTGAATTCATCAAAGAAAAGCGGGTCACCATAATCAGATTCCAGAAATCAGCTGTAGATGTGGCAGCAGAAGTTGCTAATGTTGGGAAAAATTATACTCAACCAAAATAATAAAACAAAATTAACAGGGAGACACCTACATTTTTTAACGTGGGTATAACAAATCTCTCAAATTTTACAATAAAATTTGAGAAATATACCCAAAATAATATAAAATTATTTTAAAATATAAAACATACACACAATTTCTATCAGCATTTTTCTTGCAAAAATTTTCTCTCCTCTATTTTTTTTTTCTATAAGTATTTTTTTTAATATAGTCTTTACATCCCTATGCTCAATTTCAAGATCTAAATTAGCTACTAGTTCCAAGATTACTCTAATTGAGGACGTTTTCACCACTAGAGAAAATATTTTATCAAAGTCAATTCCTTTCTTTTGTTTAAAGTCCTTGACAACTAATCGAGCCTGATAATTTGCTAGATTACCGCTCCATCATCCTTCAATTTGAATACCCATTTATTACTCAACGCTTTTCTATCTTTTGGAACCTCCACCAACTTATAGGTATTGTTTTTTTAGCGCAATCTCATTTTATCCTTCATGGATTCCATCCACTTTTCTTTGTCTTTGTAGGTTAACACCTTGTGAAAACTTTCTAACTCTCTTTCTTAGTGAAACGAACATAATCTGTTGGTAGGTATCTTGCAAACAACTTTCTCTCTGTAACTGACCTTCTGATGGGTTGTTCATTATCTTTTAGTTGTGAGCTCTCCCCCCTGATTGTTATCCTATTGTGCTGGGACATCATCTTCATCATCATCATTATCATCATCATCATCAAGTAGATTTGGATTTCATCATTTGCTTCTAATTCTTCATCTGTCACCTGTTGTTGAGGAAGACTCAGTTCAATTATAAATATTCTAGGTTGTTGCTCCTTTTTGAAATTTATAACAATTTGATCTTCATAAAAGATAACATCTCCGCTTCTCACGATTATTTTTTTTTCTGGATTCCAAAATCTATATCCAAACTTCTTATCTTTATATCCAATAAAGATGCATGAAATAGTCTTGTCATCAAGCTTTAATCGTTATTCTTTTGGCACATATACAAAAGCCTTGCAACCACATACTTTCATATGAGAATAAGTAATATCTTTGCTAATCTATACTTTCTCTGGAATGTCTAATCCCAAAGGAACAGACAAAGATCTATTGATCAGGTAACATGTAGTCTAGATAGTTGTTCCCCATAAAGGCTTTGATAACTTGGTTGCTTTCAATATACTTCTAACTCTTTTCATGATGGTGTGATTCATCCATTTAGCTACACCATTGTATTGAGGAGTGCCAAGAATGGTTTTCTCATGCCGAATCCCATATTTAAAGCAATAATCTTTGAACTCTTGAGAAGTGTACTCTTTTCTATTATTTGATCGAAGGCACTTCAAGGGCTTCCTAGTTTCTCTTTCTACCATGACATGAAACTTTTTAAAATCATAAAACACTTGATTTTTTGTTTTTAACAAATACACCCGGACCTTTTTAGAAGCATCATCTATAAATGTCACAAAGTATTTAGCTCCCTTTAAGGATTCAACTTCTGAAAGACAACATACATCAGAATATACTCGCTCTAATACATTTTCTAATTGAGGGACTATCAAATGAAACTCAATGTTGTTTACTAAATAAATAATAATCACAGGAGTTAAATGAAGTACCTTTCACCAAAGGAATAGAATTGTGTTTGGCAAGAATTTATAGTCCATTTTCACTTACGTGGCCAAGCCGCTTAAGCTATAAATTTGGTGAAGAATTAACTGCTACATTCACATTATTGCTGCAAGCTTTTCCATGGGTTTTCTACAAGCTACAATAAAGCTTCTTTTTTGCAACAATTAATGACTCTTTTTAGAGTTTCCATCTGCTATTGCCAAAATAATTTTGATAGCCTTCTTCATCCAGAACATTTATTGAGATCATATTGAGACGTAAATCTAGAACATGTCTTACACCTTTTAATGTCAATTGACAACCAACATTAGTTTTAATGCGAACATCTCTAATTCCAATAATTTTGTAGCAGGATGAATTTCTTATCTTCATCGAACCAAATTCTCTAGCTTTGTAAGTGGTAAATATTCTATATTTAAAGTGATATGGAAAGAAACTCCTAAATCAACCACTCCTTCAACCATAGTATCGTTGACATGTAAGCATTCATTAACAAGCAACAAAACATCCTCGTTCTTTATAACTGTTGCAGCTGTGTTGTTGTCGTCTTTTTTCTTCTTATCATTATTTTGTTGTTCTTCTCGTTTTAATGCTCAACAATTTTTCTTTATGTGACCCGACTTTTTACAATGATAGCAGATGAAATTCTTGCCTCTCGATTTTAATCTCCCCCTAAACTTGTCACTATTATTTCTTTCACCTCAATTTCTGCTTCTATCTTTATTGTCAGTAACAAGTGCTTATGATTCTCTACTACACACTTTATTTTGTTTTTCAAATAAAATTAGAGTTGCAGAGACAACTTCAAACTCTAAAGTATCTTTTCCATAAGTGAGAATTGTAATAAGATGATCATAAAATGAAAAAAGTATTAACATCAACAATACAAATTTTTCCTCTTCAGTAAAATTCACATTAAACTTTGATAGTGTTAAAATCATACCATTGAAGTTGCTTAGATATTGCAACATATCAATATTATTAGGCTTCCTCATTTGGTACAACTCTTTCTACAAGTAAAATTTGTTGGAAAGGTTCTTTGACATGTACAAGCTTTCTAAAGTCTCCTAAGTTTCTTTGGTTGTCTTGCATTCCTTAGAATCGATATTTTGTAACACGTTGTCTGACACATTCAGGCAAATTATACTAGCTGCAATCTCGTCCATATCCTCCCACTGCTCATCAGTGATTTTATTAAGCTTTTTCTCCTTACCTAATAAAACTTTGTAGACTTTTTGTTGAATGAGAAGATCTTTTATTCTCCTTTGTCAAAGGGGAAAATTGTTGTTACCTTGAACTTTTTGATCTCAACTTTTTGGCCAGCCATTTTCGATTCTACAGTATCTGCTACAGTCTTGTATCTGTTATAGTGCATTATCTGCTATAGTATTACACTCCTTTTGAAACAGTAACTATACTGCATAGAACTGCAAATAATAACTACCCTGCACAAAAATGCCTTACAAAACAGTTATGCCTTATACAATAGTAGCTGCCCTTATTATCGGCAGCTATAGTGAATCGCTTGTGATGTTACAGTAAAACTGCTACAATATTAACAATAACATCTATAATACCCCCGCAACTAGAGTACTTGTTAAATAGTAACACAAATAATTTTTCTCTAACAATGCTCTGATACCAGTTGTTGGGAAAAATTAAACATAACGAAAATAATAAAATAAAATTAATAGGAAGACACTAATATTTTTTAACGTGAAAAATTTTAAACAAAAAGATTACGAGATAACAATAAATCAATCACACAGAAAATTTTCATGATATCAAAAAGTGAGTACAATAAATCTTTCAAATTTTACAATAAAACTTGAGAAATACACTCAAAATAATATAAAATTATTTTAAAATATAAAACATACACATAATTTCTGCAGGTATTTTTCTTACAGAAATTTTCTCTCTATTTTTTTTTCCCCTCACTTTCTCTATCTCTCACTTCCTCACCTTCTTATTGCATTTTGAGACACGAAGGAGCTTCAATTTATAGTTGGGGAAAAAGGGGCTTTGGCGTTAATCATGCCAATAAATGTTGCACCGAAAACCAATTTTGAACCTTGTTGAAAACCTTCATCTGCATGCACCGAAAATCCTTATTTTCAAAGTTCACCATGTGCACCGAATTACAGCTTTTATATGTGCCAACAAATTTTGAAAAACTTTGCTTGCTCTACATGGGTTTGAAAACACCCATCAACTAAATGGTAGAAGCCATTGGCTTTTGTCGAGATCAAGTATTACATGTATTCTCTAGGAATTGAGAAAGATTTTATGTCAAGTTCATTACACAGATGTGAAAGATATTTGTTGTTAGGGCAATTTTTAATTTTGATTAATTTTGTAATTAATTATATCAATACGCCACAAATAAAAATTACGAAAACATGCAAATTTAATCTGAGAAAACATCCACTCAAAAATAATCTGATGCAAATACCAATAAACTTATATAAACTAAATACTCCCCTTTTGTTATTGCTGTTGTATTGGATCTGTTTTAGATAACTTAGTTTCACCAAAATTCTCTCCCTTTTGATGTCGTGAAACTCCCATCAATGACGATTTTTTTCCTAAAAAAAATCTCTTAATTAGAAAAAAAAAAAATCTTAGCTTCCTAAACTTCTTGATTCGGTCTTCTTTCTCTTTTGAGTTTTCAATTTACAAATCCATATTTCCTGGTTAAACTTGGCAACCAATAAATTCTAAAATATTATAGAAGTGATGAACAGTCCGAGAACATTTTCAAAACAAATTACTTCCAAAAACAAGTAATTGGGTCTTCATTCTACAGGTATTGGATATTAAGACTTTCTTGATGTCTTCCGACCCTTGTTTCGATTCAAAACTAAACCACCATAAACTGAGATGTTGTTTTTATCAGGGAGTGCATTCATCCACGAATTCCCCAGCCAGCGATACTTGGAGGCAGACAGTCCTTAGATTTTATTCACCACAGAAATGAGAAGCAAGTGGCTGGTGCATTTTCTTGCTGGGAATATTAAGTTACCAACCATAAGTGAGATGGAAAATAATATGATGAATTGGGAAACATGCACATGGCATTATGCGGGGGAGAGCTTTAAAAGATCTTGTGTTAGCTAGTTTGTTGCTGCAAATACATGGGACATGGGACATGGGACAAAATCCAAGAAGGAAAACTGGTTTTTGGCTGAATTGTTTACTGCTTATGGACCTAAAGATTACAAAAACATGTCCTGGGAAGAACTTTGTGTAAAGAATAAACAATTACATCTTTCTGATTATTTTTGGTTTTCAATCATATTTTCTCTGTTGCATCAAGATTGCTCAAAAACATAAAATATCTCCTTCATTTTAGCAGAAAGTTAATGTGTTATAATTAATTTCTTGACAAAAGAAAAAAATAAATTTCACCACCAAACGCAGATGCGATGATATCGTAGGAAATTAAGCTTCATGAATTAGACGAGGAAGACGGCACCATTTGTCATAAAACAAGCAATAAGTGCTTAAAGCAAGAGCTTCTTATTGATAATGACAAGTATAAGAAATTATAAAAGTCTAATATATCAATCCTAGTAATCACACTCACTTGTGTGCAGTATGTTAGTGGCGATAGTATCACGACGGCAAAAGATTATGTCATTTCAATCATCATCAAACTATAGGTTAAAAAATGATCGTCAAACTTATTGAACTGCCTAATAAACTAACATGATAATGATCCTTCAACAGATAACATAATTATTTTGATTTTCCTTAATACACCAATTCAAGAGGGAACCGAACTTTCTTTCTTGATACAAAGAGAATCTTAGAGGCATCAAGTTTGGCACTTACGGGGCATAATTTTATTTGTATCAATCTTCACATCTTCACATATAAATGAAGCTGAACCCTTTGCATTTCCATCAAAATCCAAACCCAAGAAAATCCAAGAAAATTAAAAAATGGAAGTGCAAATTATTTCCAAAGAAGACATAAAACCATCTTCTCCAACCCCTCGACGGCGCCGCGCTGAGTTCCTTCCTCAAGGCATGGGCTGCTGCAGCTCGTCGAGGCGGCGAGGAAATGATATGTCCCAACTTTGCTGCTGCTTCTCTCTTCCCTGCAAATGATCTGTGGCTTAGAGATTCGTCAATGGTGATGTGAGGTTCCATGTACAAGAAAGGCAAGAGTATTACGAAAAGATTTGTGTTCGACGCTTGAGCAATAGCAGAAATAAAGGCGGGGGCAATCAGCTCAAGAGTAACTGTTCCTACACGCGTTGAAGCAGTTTCTGCTTTCATATGGAAATGCTTCATGGCTGTTTCGAAAGCAAAACATGGTTCTCAAAGGGCGTCTTTATTGACCCACTTAGTGAATCTGCGGAGAAGAATGTCACCGCCCTTATCCGAAAACTCTGTGGGAAATTTCCTCTGGATAGCAGCTGCTAAATGCATGAGCATGCAGAAGGTAGAATACCTTACTTGGTAAACGAGTTGAGACATGTCATATCGAAATTGGACAGTGACTTTGTAAAGAAATTAAGAAGCGATGTAGGAAATTCTGTCATGTGCGAATCTCTGAAAGACATAAACGAAATGTGCTCAAAAGATGAAGTAGATTACGTTGGATTTACCAGTTGGTGCAAGTTTGGGTTCTACGAAACTGATTTTGGCTGGGGCAAGCCTATATGGGTTAGTGGTTTGGGACTAAATTGTTCGCCGGTTATGAATCTTATCATTTTGGTGGATACAAGGTTTGGTGATGGTATAGAAGCTTGGATTACCTTGGAGGAGGAAGAAGTGGCTATGCTTGAACGCAACGCAGAGTTCATCAAATTTGCGTCAACGGATCCAAGTCCTTTGATAATTGGAAATCCAAACCCAGTTTAATAAGTCAATCTTGTTTTCATCGTGTTTTTCTATTAAGTGCTCTGCAAATCCTGTTTTGTATGCGTTTTATTATATATTGTGGTGATCTTACGCTAATTGGAATATATTCAGATCTGAGGGGAAAAAAAAAAAAAGAGTAAAAATTTTCTTATTATATGATATAGAAATATTCTCGCCACTTTTTTTTCTTGAGATTCTCGTTACTTCAACATTAATAAAATGCCTTTGCTGATGAGCATGAATGTTACATGGTTCTCAAATGCGTGCGTAAATGTCTTGTGAGACAACCAATAATAAAAAAAATTAAATAATATAAATATTAAAATAAAGATTACATGAGAATAAATATACTGTTAGAAAATAATTTCTATGGAAAAACATAAAAGAAAAAATTTTAGAGAAAATCAAACTACCCTGTCATCTGTATCTGCGTAAATTTCAAAATTGGTCAATTATAATAATTATAATAAAAGAAATATTTATTGGATAATTTTATTCAAATTGTCTAACATGAAGTTTTCTTATGCACACATATTACCTCCGAAAATCATTTCATAAATGGACTTGGGCCATTTTAAATGAGATTCTCCCGCAATACCCTCCGGCCCATAGATTGAAGCCCATTTTCTACCCTTAAGCAAGTTAATATTACTGACTTACCCCTCCATTTGTGAAATATCAGCACACAAGTGGCTTAAGAAGAAGGGACCGCTAATTATATATGTAGCCATCTTTCGTGGGGGGCCCCACTGATGCCTCCAGATCTGGTTGGTGAACATTGTTGTATCCACCGTCCGATGCACTGACGGAAAATATAAAAATAAAACTGAATAATGGCCGTTGAACGTGGAAAATTCAGAGATATACTGACAAAGCCACGTACTCTCTCTTTCGCTCTGTGTCCATCATCGTCGTTACAGAGAGAAAAGTTATTTGCGTCGATCGCGTTCTCTGTTTTTCTTTTTTCTTTTTTTATTTTATTTTCCTGGAAAATGAAATGAGAAGAAAAGAAAGACGGCGAATAGAACATTCTTTTTACTTACAACAGCTTTCCTCACGATGGCAATCCCACATCGTAGCTTCTCTATCTATTATTTTACCCTTTCCCTCTTTGCTTGTTTGCAAATTTTTGTTAATTGCGATGATGATCTCAACAATTCGTATTCCACGCCAATCAATCGCGATCTCTACCATTCCAGGTAATTTCTTTCTTATGTAATTCTGTTTATAAGGAATTACATGTAGATTTTAGTTGCTACAGTTTTTTTTAATGGGCCGATTCAAATAGGATCTTCTTGTGACTTTATTTGAATCTTGTGAACGATTTGAGCTGGAATTTCAATTTGGATTCGAGCTTGATTCTTGTTAAAGTTCTGTTTGTTTCAATTACGAACAAATATTTCGCTTGCACTTGCTATCTGTTTAGTAGCTAAACTGGTGTTTAAAATATTAATGAATTTGCAAACATATTGTACGGATTATGTGTGCAAGCTGTAGCAATGATTTTTCTGGTTTTGGTTGGATTTCTTCTATGTAATTTTGCAGTGGCGATTTGATGGAAATGATAAAGAATTTGGTACATCGGCATCCAGACAAACTCAGGGTAGGTTTGTGTTTTTGTGGTGTGTGGTACTTTTAGAATTGTTGTTATGTTAGAATTTCAATATATTAATATTTATACTTGAAACAGATGGACACAATTGAAGCTGGAAACAAGGGTTATAATGCAGAGATTACAGTAATTACTTATTGCCAGGGAAGGAAAGATTGTGATGACAGGTCAAAGATTCGAGTTCTTCTTGTAAGTGTTTGACATGTTTTGTATGTTCATTAGATCAAATTTGAAGCTTATTAATTAAATGCTAATTAATTAGACCAGTAATTACTGCTGTGAGTTGTATCTTTTTGTCCTCTGTCAAATTGTTATGGATAAAGTGGGTAAAATTAATGTAATTTCTGTTAAAAAAAAGAACAAATTGCAAACCCTGTTTTCTATTTGATATGTAGTGGATAGATTGTCTCAAATTGGTAATTGCTGGTTTTCTTGACAGATGATTCCTTGTCTTCCAGAGTTTTGGCCAGCATGGGAGAGAACTAATTACATCTGAACTTGCCTTGAGGATCTTGTCAATCTTAAGTGAAGAGCAGTTTCTACCCAACATGCATCCAGCTTCTCTAAACAATACCCTCGATGAGCTTGTTATTAAGGTAACTTACAATTTATTGCAGGAATGGTCTTCCCCCTTAAATGCATTCTGTAGCTGCAATCTGTTTCTACCAACTGTGGTCATTTGTTTATACAAAATTCATGGATTTTGATTACATATATGCAACATAGTAACATAGAAACCAAGGATATTATGTCTACAAATGGCAAAGCTTAAAACTTCAAATTTCAACTTCCTTCGCTACTTTTGGGGAAAATACCTTTGTGAAATTGTTATTATTATTTTAGAATTCTTAAGTTAAATGATTTGCCAGGTGGTGCCAATGGAGAACTTGAATGGCCGCAAACTTGTCGAAGCTGGAGATCTTTGTGAACGAAGAAATGGTTAGTAGATCTTCATGATTTGAAAATGTATGTGATTTCTTGGATTTTAGATACTGAACTATTAAGCTTGTAAATTTTTGGCAGGTAGAGGAGTTGATTTGAACCGCAACTGGAGTGTAGATTGGGGCAAAAAGGAGAAGGTCTATTTTGCCTGTTCATTATATACACTTGAGTCTCATTTTGTAGTTTTTAGTGCATTGTTCATAAATGTGCTTAATGGCATTTCATAACATTATTTTAGATGCATCATATAAATAATTTTTTTTTTTATTTTAAAGGTTTTGGATAGAATTGAGATATCAGACCCACGAAACACCAAACCTTTACCCTTTATTGTTACTCAAATTTGGGATAGTTTGGAAGCGTCAAGTGTATCCTAGACCACTTGAACCATGCCTGGCGCATCATATGAATATAAATAATTTATATTTTAAAAGATACTGTGCACCATTGAAGTTTTGTGTCCTAACTCTGTTCCTTTACTACTCAAATGTCACAAACATTAATTCTGTTGCATGCTATTCTCTGAGAAAAGGCTTTCTTTCTAACTATTGTTCTTCTTCAACTATAGGATTATGATCCATATGAGGAGAATCCTGGAACTGCTCCTTTTAGTGAGCCTGAAACCCAGATAATGCGGAAACTAGCCTTATCATTTGATCCTCACATATGGGTTAATGTACACTCTGGAATGGAGGTAAGTTGTCCTAAGTTCACAGTTTTTTCTTCTGCCAAAGAGATTTATAACTTTTGACCTCAAAGTAATAGCATCATGTGTTCCCTTAGGATTTCTAGCTTTCATGAGGATCTGCTTTACTCTTATAGGTAATGCTCTGAATTGTAAAATCAAATATTTTATTCTCTTGGATCATTTCCATAAAGTTCTTGTAACATCGTCCCCACATCATGGAGAGGCAATGCCATCGTTTTTGCATCTCTTTATGGTTTTGGCTGATGAAAGGCATATGTAAATATGAATTAGCTAGAATTACGTTTATTTATTTTTTTAAAAGTGCTGGTAAGGTGTTTTTCTTCTTTTATTTTTGTTTCACTAAAGCTTAAGGTTGCTCTTTACTTTGTGTTGCTTTATTTTCTGTCAGGGTTATTAGTTAAGTACTCTGATCGATGATGTAGTTCTTGCTGCTGATTTTCAATTTTTCAGGCATTATTTATGCCATATGACCACAAAAACATGACCCCTGATGGATTGGCTTCCAACCGGATGAGGAGGTTGCTTGAAGAACTCAATGAAGGTCACTGCCAGAAGCGTTGCATGATTGGTTCCGGTGGAGGTTCTGTGGGGTTTGTATTACATAAACGGAGAACTATTTTTATTTTGTAGACTTCCTCTACTTCAGCATTAATAATATGGCAGTGATCCTGTGGGTTCACAGGCTTAGTGTCTGTAGGGGCTGAAGGCCTGATGGGACTGCACCTAGTTTATTCACTGAGTGCTCTCAGGAACTTCTACTTGCCTCTGCTTTTAAAAGTCACATATTTTACATGTTTAAAGTATCAAATTTCTTCAACGGATTTATCATTTTGCTTGATTTCAGGTATTTGGCACATGGGACAGCAACAGATTACATGTTTGATGTCGCAAGGGTGCCCATGTCTTTTACCTTTGAGGTTTGTAAAATGCAAACACTTTCAGCAGAATTTCTTAATGCAGGTTTATATTATCTGCGTGCATAACATCTTGCACTGATTGACAGATATATGGAGACAGTTCAGCCTCAACAAAGGACTGCTTTAAAATCTTCAATCCTATTGATCACTCTATTTTCAGTGTATGTTCAATTACTTCTAATTACTTATTGATTGCTTATTCTCACTCCATTGATCTAATTTCTTTCTTTTTGTTTTTATTATTAATCTATTTTTCTAATTTACCAAATAAACCAATTTATTTGAGGAGAAAGTTTGGAGTTGATCAGTGATGAGTGTGGTGAGTTTAAATCTTATGACAGTGTACTCTTTTTTGGTACAGAGAGTTCTTAACGATTGGTCTGCTGCATTTTTTACCATTTTCAAATTGGGTCCCCGTTACTTAGATGAATTTCAGGCAAAGGCTACTGCATCAAATGCAGAAAAGTGGGTATCCATTGACGAATATCTTGATGGATACTTGATGGAAAGGACACAGAGGTACGGGAAGAAAATGGAGGTGCTTGATCGTGGAATGCAAGAGATAAGAACATATTTCAGGCTATTCTTATTATCATCAGTGTTACTAATGTTCATGTTTTGTTCTAGAATTTCAAAGAACAAATATAGTAGACCAGCCACGCCCCCCTGAAATTACTTCGTTGGATGAGAATGTCCATCAAATTAGTAATAACAATTGTGTGATTTTGATTTGTACAAGTAGAAAGCCAGATTGATATTTGGTCCTGATAATGTAACATAGAATTCTTTTGAATGAAGCCAGGAATGAAAAGTACCGATTTTCCGCAAAACCTTAACCTCTAAACAGCAGAATAAAGATTTTGCGTTGTCTCTCTCTCTATATATATATATATATATGTACTGCTGTAAGTCAACAAATATGACTGGCCATTATGATACATGAACAAGAGCAATAAAATGTTTCTTCGTTGAAAAAGGGCATCACGTTGCAGCCTAGCTTCGAAGAATGCAGCGTCAGTTTCTCCTTGGCCTTTTCATCTTAATAAATTGGTTAAATTGTTCGATTTCAGACACCCGAACATTTTACTTTCGGAGATATCATTCCTTTTTGAGTCTGGAGAGGATGAACCGGGCACGGCATGAACCAACAGTCACTGCAAAACCCATTCAAAACAAAGCATGGGATTGGGAACAGTTATATGTCAAAATTGAACTTAAAATCTCAGAGCTATAAATTCAAACTGCATATATATTCAAGTATCAGCCAAGGAGTGAATTTCTAACTAACCTTAAATTGATGACTGAATAATCCAAATATAATTGTTATCCCACTGTTTGCCATGGCCAGATGACTCAAGCTGGGGCAACTATGATTTCAGTGCCTGTTTCATGTATCTCAAAGCAGACCGTAACATTGCTCTGGCTTTCCTATCTGGAGTGCACCCAGACAAGATCATTTCTTCATACACAGCTGGAACCTGAAAACCCATAAACAATTTTATCACATCTCAACATAAATACGAAGGTAGTTGTGGCGAGGAGAGGAAAAATTTGCGGTGTCCTTGGATATCTAAAGTCCGGTATGGCTGGCAACATACTATTTACTGATGAACACTTTCATGGTGCATATGCGATTTCTTACTTGAATATAACAGCACTTTATATATGACCAAGGACAGCTGAATAATGTAATACCTTGTGAAACTTATCAACACGAATCAGAGCTTTCATGAGAGTAGTATATGTAACCACATCTGGTTTCAACCCCTGAAATTACAATGAACCAAATGGACATGTGGTAAAAAGGTGAGATGAATTAACTTTCAACGAAGAAAGGAGAAAAACGTACAAGAAAACAACATCAAGATAGCAACTTACATTTTCCTTCATGTACTGCAACACAGCAAAGGCTTCAGCATCTCTTTGATCCTCCCCAAATGCATTAATTAATGAATTGAGAGCTAAAAGACTGGGCTTTAGGCCATCCATTCTCATGACCCTAAATGCATTTACTGCTTGATCTGATAAACCCTGACAAAAATTGAATGAAAGGAATCAAAGATATGCTCAACATGTAACAGTGTAGATAAGATAAGATGATAAAACCTCAATGCTTATTTGTTAGAAGTATGTATAGCTTTTGTGCCTCAAATTTCCATAACTTAAAAAGATTTTAAGATGTCGCCGGCCCAAACATAAGTACTAAGTCTAAACCACCTTGATCCTTCAATATTGAACCTGTTAGCTGTTTGGCACATTTCATATAAGCATTGTACATCAAAGTTCTTGACAAGATGGTAACAGTGACAGCAATGGTCATTTTGTTTCAGAAACTCCTAGTTTCAGTTCTCGCCATGTCAATAAATCATGTACTACCATATGCACTGGGCCATCATGATAATATAGAACACACATAATGAAAAGTATTTCTGGTTTTACATGTCCATCTAACAAAGTATAATGAAGAATAGATATCAAAGAACACAGATGTCAAAGGCATGCGTAAGACAAGAAAATACGTAAATCATACATAATACATCATTCAAATATTAAGTTACGGAAATAATACTACAGAAATATGAAAATAAAACGTCGGGTAGTGTACAGTACCCTCTGTGCATAGGCATTTATTAAGGCATTGTACATGGTTGAAGATGGTCTCAACCCTGCTGACTTCATCACCTCCAAGCATTCTATTGCATCATCAAATTGCCCTGACTGTCCATAAATATCCACAAGAGTCGTGTATGTTACAACATTAGGCAATAATCCCTGACCTTGCATCTTCCCCATCAATTTCTTTACATCCTCCCATCTCTCTTGCTCCCCAAACAAATTAATCATAATATTATACGTTGTAGCACAAGGAAAGTACCCCCTCTCCTGCATTTCTTCAAAAAGTTCCTCTGCTCTATCACATCTTCCACACTTAAAATGACAATCTATAAGTGTGTTCCACGTAACAGTGTCAGGCTCAATTCCCTCCGATAGCATCCGATCAAAAGTGGCCATTGCATGATCAAGACAATTATATTTCCCAAAAGTATCAATCATTACATTATAGAAATGTCGATCAGGTTCCACTCCACTACTCTTCATCTCTTTCAAAACTTGAAATGTTCTTTGCCACTCTCCTCTATCACGATAACCCGCTAACATTCTACTATAAACAAAGGAATTAGGTTGCACATTACTAGCTTCCATTTCTTTCAACACAATTCTCGCACTTTCCCATCTACCGGCATTTGCATAAGCATCAATGAGAAGACTATAAGTATGCTCATCCGGTGACACTCCATTTCTCTCCATCTCAGAAACTACAAGTTCAGCATCTTTTAAAGAACCCGTTTTTACATACCCTCTCAAAAGTGCATTATAAGCTTTAGTTCTAGGTTTCAATCCCCCTTCTTTCAATTCCTCAAAAAGCGCTTCAGCCTCTACTGTTCTTCCGGAGTTGCTCAAAGCAGTTATAACCGACACCAGGGTTGCAGTCTTAAGACTCAATCCAATTGCTTGAGCCATAGCTAAAAATTGCATAGCTCCGCTTGGATCACCCGATTTTGCAAAACCTACAATTACATCATTTAATAGCTGCCCATCAAGTTCAATCTTATCACACTCGATTTCTTTATAAAGCTTCTGCAAAAGTGAAGAATCAATCTTGTTATTCCGGGTGAGCGATTGAATAACCAAGCTGTAGTTTATAAAATCACATTGGTAACCGTCTTGGCGCATTCTAGACATCAAGTTGAGGGCTTTATCGAGGTCGTCGTTGCGAGCACAGGCGCCAATAAGCGCGTTATATGTCAGTGGAGTTAACGTTTGCCTCTGCGAGAGTAGAAACGCCTCGTAAAGTTTCTCCGACCGCCCAAGCGCGTGGATAAGGATTGAGTAGAGAAGCTCGTAGGAGAAACAAAGGTTGTGTTTTTGTAGCCACGAGACGACAGCGTATGCCAAATCAATGGAGGAAGACGAGCAGAGATTCTTTAGTAAAGAGTGCCAGACCGGAGACGGTACGGCTCGGTATGACTCGGCGAGTCGGAACTCAGTCCGGTCAAGTGTGCTCGGTGACGAAGCTGAACCCGAGTCAGATTCCGAGTCTGAATTACTACTTTTTGAGAGAAAATCGAGAAGTGGAGTGAAATCGTAACGCTGTCTTTGAAGAGACAAACCGTCGTCGTTTTCGTCTTCCTCGCTGTCCTTTGGTTTTGAAGCAAAAGAAGAAGAAGATGATGAAAACGAGGATTCTCCAGAAGCGGTGGCTGTAGTTATGCTAGTGGTGGTTGTAGCAGAAAAAGGCGGCTGAAAGATGACGTGACGGTGTCCTATTGGAGAAGCGAAACGAACAAAAGGGAAGCGCACGTATGGAGGTTGTGGAGGAAGAAGAATCATTTTATTCAGAACTAACTCAGAAGAGGGCGTAGAAGAAAGTGAATAAAAAACCAAGGGTTGTATTATCGGTTTATTTTGGTTAGTTTGTGGTCGTACTTTCGAGTCGTGTGACTCGTTAATGAGATGAGTGCAGATATTTTCGTGTGTCGAGAAGTACACGATTGTTCCGGTCTTTCGGACAAATCAGAATCAGATTTTTAATTGCTGCGGTATTGTGTACTGAACGTTTAAAATACGGCAAATAGTCAACTGCCACGTAGAAAAATCCAGCGGTTTTGAGGGACTTTAGTTTGGAGACCTTGTCATTGGGTAAAACTCGCTCTACCCCTTAATGTTTATCTTAATATCAAATAATTCCAAGATTTCGATAATAGTCAATAAACCCCTTAATGGTGTCTGTAACACAAACAGGTTAATTGACTTGACATTGAGGAAAATATTAAGGGAAGGGATGGGAAGATAAACTTCATATTGGAAAACAAGCATGAAAGCTTAAATGTTATACCCTACTGTCGTTTTAATATAATGGATGAAGGAAAAATATAAACACAAGGTATGACCATGAGATTATATTTAAAAAAAAAAAAATTAAGACGTCGATATTTGACAAAACATTGGAGGGGAGGGATGATTTTTACACTGCCAAGCACAGCTTCCAAAATAATTTCGCTCTCTAATGGTGTTCAACATTTAGCAACTGAGCAGTAAATTGGAAATTAAAATGAAAGTAAGAGGGACTTATATATATTAATAGCAGATCGATGATGAAGCATCAGACCAATAAATATATCCAGTTCGCCGCAATCGCTTTCCAAACGGCTTTTGATGCATCAACAATGCTACTAGGGCATGGAGGTTGATAATCATGTGCTACATCACATCCCATAGTGGAGTCACATTCGTCAACGACTTTTGCCTTAACACTCTTACCGTTTCCGTACATGTTTACATAATTCAAGCACCCGTTGCCTTTGTTACATCTGAATGATACTGGTTGTCACATTCCGATAGTGCACTGTCATCATCGTTTTTCTCGAAGCTATTCAGAGTTAAGGTTGCTTCAGTGTGGCTGCTCACTTGGGGTGAACATCTGTATATGTTGTAAAGCTTGACTTGTTTGCAGCAATCTGAATAGTTTTCTTGGTTGCATTGTCCTTACGGAGGCTTTTTCCCTCTTATTTGTCCACTGGGATTGCATGTACCAGCTTCAACACTTGATGTAAGAAGAAACAGGAAACAAACAAGTAGAAAAATCCCATAACAAACTAGCTTCTTCATCTTTCTAGTTAGCTATACATATTTTCCTCTCTTGTTTGTAATTTAATTGTGGGTTTGATGCAAGAAACTTGAATTGGTTTAGCTCTAATTATAGAGATTTTGAGCAAATTGAGGTTGCTGTCTTTTAATTTGCATGGAATTAATCACGACAATTTTAGGGCCCTGCCGTCCAAGAAACACTAAGTAAAAATATATCATGATGGACCGCACGCTACAAGTAGAGACAAATCAGTGGGCAAAAACATGTAAAAAATTTTTAAAAATGCTTAATTAGATTATTAATTTAACCTCATAGCAGTCTTAATTATGTATTTATTACGAGTTTTTTTAGTTTTTATATAATTATCTTTGCCTACCGAATTTTCTTTTTAAAAAAAATACTAATATTTTTCTATGAGAGTTGTTGGGATCAACATTCCATTTAGTTTCACCACAGCACAATTCAAATTTTTTGAGTTCATCAAATAAAATAATTTTTTAATATGTATAGATGTTAATTTTAATATAGTAAAAAAAAATAATCACGATAAAGTGTATGATCAATGACAAAATAATAAGTTTATTATCACTCAAATTTTGAATTTAACGGATGATGTATCGTAACCCATGCATAGAAAAATATGTATCGTTATCCTTACTAGCGTTTGAATTTAACGGTTGGAGATGACGGCATGGGGTTATATTGACTATTTTTCATACCCCGAGAGATTTTGAATTTTACTCGGATAAAAAATGTCGCGGTATCCAGTTATCCTGGATTACGTGTCTTTCTCTAATGGATGACTGCATCTGCCAATTATACGAACGGAGGTAGGTGATGTTAATTATTTAATATATAATAGCAATAACTGCTATTAAAAATGAAAACCTTTGCCGCTACTTTAATTACTTCACAAGCGTGTTAGGGTTTTACGAATATTTCAGCGCTTTGCTGCTGATGACTGTCTTTTAGAGGTTTTTACGCGAGCTAGCAGTCGCCATGGGAGGATCTCGAGTTCAAGTCAACAAAGCTCACAAATCCCGCTTCTCCACCAAATCATCTCGTAACCTTCACAAGACCTCTGTAAAAGGTTCTTCTTCCATTACACTTTTATTTTATTTTTTTGAATTTATTGCATTATTTAAATTTATAATTAGTTTTAATTTTCTTTTCGTATTGATTAAACTCTTTGGTGAATTAGATAAAAGCCGGATTGCAAAATCGGAGCGCAATGTGGCCAAGGGAGCTCGGGCTGCTCGAGTTCAGCGAAACAAAATGGTAACTTATTTTTCAATTTCTTTCGCTGAATTTAATTTCTGGAAATTTTTTCAAATTATCATGGCTCTTATCTTATAATGAAGATTGTGTCTTTTGTAGCTGCGCGACCAGAAACGGGCAGCTTTGCTGAAAGAGAAGAGGGCTTCAACTGGAATAGCGAGCCCTCCCCGTGTTGTAGTAAGTCTTTCACATTCGAAAATATGTTTTGTTGATAGCGTGCTTCCATTTTTTATATCAACTCTTTAAGTTTTTGGATTTTACTTTAATGACAGGTTCTGTTTGGCCTTTCTGCTTTTGTGAATCTAAATTCCATGACTGAAGATCTTTTGGGACAGTTGGCCTCAGAAGGTACCGGAGCTCTGTCTTCCACAGTTTGTTCCTCCGAGTACAGACTAAGAACGACGGTGAGCCTCATTGCCTCTTTTTCATGTGAAACATTTATTTAGGAAATATTGAGGAAACAAAATAATTGAAGAGTTGCAAAGGTAGTAGGAGTATTTTAAAACTAAGGTGTATAATCATTGGAAATTCTAGATTGGAAATAAATCTTGCTAAGAAGATGGTTCATGTCAAATTCTTTTTCTGTTATATAATCATTTTCCATCACATTTACTGATAATCTAAATATTTTAAACCTTACTGTTTTGACAATCCATTTTGTGAAAAACTGTAACATCTGGCTGAAGTAATATGCTTTAGGTATTGCAAGCACCTCATGGGGATTTGTTGTCATGTATGGAAATGGCCAAGGTACATAATTCTCGAGCTCCTGTGTTTGATATTTTGCTGATTTACTGGATTGTATCTCAGTTTTTTCTTCCCTTTCCTCCTCTTCTGGTCTTACATGGTAATATTCTTTTTCAAATGAACTTTAGGTTGCGGATTTAATTGCTTTTGTGGCGTCAGCGAGCTCAGTGTGTGAAGAAAGTACATCTTACTGTATTGATGCATTTGGAAGTCAATGCCTTTCAGTGTTCAGATCTCTTGGATTACCAAGTACAGTTGTTTTGATCCGTGTAAGTTTTTGGCTGATGTTCTTTGCACTCTCTTGAAATTTCTCAGCAAGAAAAACTTGGTTCTCCTTTGCGTGGAGGTTAAACACTTATTTACTATGCCTGTAGGACCTACCTACTGATCCAAAAAAAAGACAAGATTTAAAGAAGATTTGTATTTCTTGCCTTACTGCTGAATTTCCTGAGGACTGTAAGTTTTATCCAGCTGATACAAAGGATGAGTTGCATAAGGTGATTATCTGTACCTCTAAAACTGTTTATTTTAGAACACTGCATAATCAATGATATTTTTACTGATGCATGAAAATAAAGGCTATTGGGTTATCTTTTGCAATGCCTTTGCCTTATCATTTCTCATGTTCTGGCCATACTAGTGTTTAACATAATCATATATGATTGTAGTTCCTGTGGCTTTTCAAAGAACAAAGGCTTGTGGTACCTCACTGGCGAAATCAACGACCTTACCTCATGAGTCAAAAGGTACCTGTTTGAATTCTAATCAGTTTTATTAGTGCTGATATGGTTTGGTTTTTCAACTGGCAAAAAGGGTTCTTTTTTAACATTAAAAGCCCTTTTAAAGTTTTTTTTTATATTGTTGGTTGTCATTAGAAAAAGCCTTTTAAGAATTGAAAAAGTTGTTTTACTTCTCTTCAAAGGAGCCCAAATTTTTGGCTTTTGGTACTAGAGATTTTTTAGCTTCTTTTAAAGATGAAATTGTTTGAAATGCTCTCATTTTATTTTAAAAATTTTATGTTATTTACTTATAATAGAGCATTAAAAAACATGTTTATAAAAGTGATAAATTAGACTGAGAAGGCTTCTGACTGTTGCAGTTCTCGCTTAGGCAAAACCATGCCTCTTTTCCTCCTTGTCAGGCTAAATAGACACAATTTTTACTAGAAGTTATTTGCGACAATCAAGAAGTTTTTGTTAAACGCTTCACTTATAAAAGCTCTATTGTAAAATGTTTACTTTGAAAAGCTGTAAATGGACCCTTAGTAAACCACTTTGCTTAAGAAGGAGCAAAAATTTGGGAACTTGTGGATTTTCATTTATTGATTCTCTACACAAGAACACATTCATGTTGGAATGGATCATAGCAAATCTTGCTTTGAATTTCTTTCTAAATAATTTTTCATGTGAGTACTTCTGGAAGATAATTCATTCACCAACCCATTGTAGGTTGATGTGGTAGCAGATGATGGCAATTCAGGAAAATGCACCCTTCTCCTTAATGGGTATTTACGAGCTCACCGCCTCTCTGTGAATCAACTGGTAATTACTTCAGCCTTCTTCTTGCTTTTGTGGTTTGATCCCGTGGTTGACTCATTTTTGTGAAATCAGGTTCATGTTTCTGGTGCTGGAGACTTCCAGTTGTGCAAAATTGAAAATTTGAAGGATCCATTTCCTCTGAATGCAAGAAAGGGACGAGATGCCATGGACTTTGATGAAATTCATGATGTAGAGGTATAAGTTTACATGTCTATGTACACACACACACTAGTGTAGGGTCAATAGTGATCATTGAAATTGATCATTTTATTGATGTGTGTAAGGTTATGACTGGTTGGTTTTATCCCACACATGCTCTCTATTTTCCTTTCTGTACTCATTACCACATTAGATCAATAATAATATTCTTCTAACTTGATCAGTATTTATTAATTGCTTTGCTTTTATTTTCATGGTTCCAGGTCATCCGTACCTTGGCTCCTGACCCTTTGAAACAGGAGCCTTTACTTGTTGAGAATGTTCCAGATCCTCTGGCAGGAGAACAGGTAACTTGAAAGGACATCGAAGTCTATCTATGCGGAATATGGAATATCAATTACACTCAGATTCCTAATGATAAAAACCAACTACAACAAATAGTTTTAGTCTGAACCTTAATTGGGATTAAGGCTTAGTTGAGTTGATTGCATAGTTTCTTTGGATGGTACTTTATGTGAGTGTATTTCTGTTTGTTTGATCAAACTTTTATTAAATGAGGCAGAATTTTCTCATCGTCAAGATGGGGTGTTCAACTTTATAAATCAAAGTGTAAGATCTATATACTGAAAGATAATTTGTAATGATTTTTTCAGCTGTCATCTTTATCTCTTCTCTTTTCTTTTGAAGTGTTTTACTTGAGTGTAAGTAAACCGAATTTAGACAACAGAATAAGTTGTATAAAGTTAGGTACAATCATGCCATCCACTTCAATGACATCTTTGACAAAACCAATAACCTTTCCACAATTGGGCTCAGTTCTCCAGATCTTATTGCTTTGCACATATAGAACATGTTTTGGATGTTGCAAGATCCACTGGTCCTAGTTTACTATGGAAGTACAGAATTGCCAGTTGAATTACTTCTATTTATCTTGCTCTTTGATCAGACATGGCCAACAGAGGCAGAAATGGCTGACGCTGGCCAAAATCAGAAACCAAAAAGGCTGAAGAAAAGAACTCTTCCTCAAGGGACTTCAGAGTACCAGGTCCACATAAGTTCATTCTCAAAAATCCTTGTGTATCTTTTCTGTAGAAAGTTTGGGAGCAATTATTGAAAATTCAAAATCTTGCAGGCTGCTTGGATTGTAGATGGTACTGATGAGGAGGATTCAGACAGCGACGATGATGCCGATGATGGTATGGTATTAGACCAAGAAGAAAGTGGTTTTCCTGGTTATGAGGGAACCAATAACTTAGACTTTGATGATGATCAAGCTTCCTTGAACTTCAGATACTCTGATGATGGAACTGAAACTGAGTCAATGATGATGGTGAGTCAATTTTTCATCAATTCTGATCATTGTCCTTGTGGTAAAATTTATGGGATTGAGCCATAAACTCTGCTCATCTCCTTGTTTCATAAGATAATTGTTCCCTCTACATGTCATAACAAATTATTTCTCACAACTTCTAGAATTTAAGTTGCTTTCCTTTGTAATGCAGGAAGGTGAGAATTTGACAAGGGAACAGATAGAAGATGAAATTAAAAAAATCAAGGAGGCACATGCTGAAGATGAGGGTATTTCTCTTTTTTATATTGTGAAAAATGATATCCCCTGGAGTCATTCGTAGTTTCTTTGTTTTCTTTCTTTCTTTTTATTTATTTAATTTATGGCACAGAGAAATGCAGTTTTCCAAGTTATGACCATTTGGGTTGGGATCACTAGATGGGCATCTCTTCCTAGACAGATTTATTAAGTTTACTCCATGGAACAATAGTGGCATTTCCTGTCAGTGACTAACAACCAATATTCTGCTCTCTGTCTGACTCACACATCCACTCCTTGTGAACAAACATGCATAATATAATTCCTTGATTTTATTCCAGAGTGAAGCCATGAGATATATACATAACTGTAAAATCTTTGCCGAAGTTAAGGGCTACACTTATGTGCTTTATTTTTATTGCTTGTTGGAGATGATTATCACCACGTAAATGGCAGCCTTATGTTTAGTTGAACTGAATGTTTCTTCAAAATTTAGGTGTCAATCTGGTGTCAGTAATTGCTCATTATTTGGTTTTTATGTTTCAGAATTTCCAGACGAAGTGGATACTCCACTAGATGTTCCTGCCAGAAAGCGATTTGCCAAGTATAGGGGCCTTAAGTCCTTTAGAACCTCTTCCTGGGACCCTAAAGTAATATTAATTTTTCGTGTTCTTATTCTGTATTATCTGTCAGCTTCAAGAGCTTTATTAAAATTATTTGATGCATATCAGGAATCTCTACCTCCAGAATATGCCAGAATATTTGCATTTGATAATTTTGCAAGAACACAAAAGCATGTTTTTGCAAAAGCCTTAAAAACGGAGCAAGAGGACACAGATGACTGTGTAACAGCTGGCTCATATGTTAGGCTTCATATCAAAGAAGTACCGGCAGGTATTGCACACAGATTATGTGAGATTGCAAAGACAGGGCCCTTGATAGCATCTGGCCTTTTGCAGCATGAATCCAAGATGTCTGTCCTTCATTTTAGGTGTGTTCTATCGTAGGATTTCCCCTTTTTACACTTCTTGTTCTTGGAAAGTAGTGCTCTTCTCCATTTTACAGTCTGTCAAAATGCAAGATTGTTATTGTTTTGCAGTGTAAAGAAGCATGATAGCTATGATGCTCCAATAAAAGCTAAAGAAGTATTAATATTTCATGTTGGCTTCCGCCAGTTTGTTGCAAGGTAGTAATTTCTGTTCCTCTAAAATGTCATCTTTGCTGATTCTTTATTGAAGTTTTAATGTCATTACTTTGCACTTTGCAGGCCGATATTTTCTACTGACAATATTAATTCGGATAAGCACAAAATGGAGAGGTTTCTTCATGCAGGGCGTTTCTCTGTAGCTTCAATATATGCTCCTATTTGTTTTCCACCTCTTCCTTTAATAGTTATCAAGAGTGTGGAGGGCAGTATTGCGTCTGCAGTTGCTGCTGTTGGTTCCTTGAGGAGCATTGACCCTGACAGAATAATTCTGAAGAAAATTATTTTAACTGGGTATGGTTTATTTTTAACTTTTTAATTCAATTCCTTACGATCTTCTGAACTCTTCTTCCTCTTAGAACCTCATACAGCCACCCATACAGCCAATGCACACTAGATTTTCTTAAGTTTGATGTACAGGCTAAATTTTAAGGCATAGTAAAAATCATTTTGCAGAGGTTCTCATTTGTTAAAACTTAATAATAATCTATTGCAGGTACCCTCAGCGAGTATCAAAAAAAAAAGCCACAGTAAGATATATGTTTCATAACCCAGAGGATGTAAGATGGTTCAAGGTGAGAGAATTTTTTGTTGTTGCGCTGCTACTACTTCCTAAGAATTCAGCACTCTTATAATTGTAATCCTTGATGTGGTTTATCATTGCAGCCTGTTGAAGTTTGGACAAAATGCGGTCGTCGTGGTCGCATCAAGGAACCTGTTGGTACGCATGGTATGATGCTTATTGTAACTAGATAAATCTTAGAACAGTGTGATCAAATTCTTGTCCCATATTATGAAGAATTTAGCAAGTGGGACTTTGCCACATTATGCAATTCACAATCTTCTCCCATGTTTAATTTTCCTCAGGGGCACTGAAGTGTGTTTTCAATGGAGTCCTTCAGCAGCATGACACTGTTTGTATGAGCTTGTTCAAGCGTGCATACCCCAAGTGGCCAGAGCATCGATTCCCAATTCTTGATGCTTGACAGACAATAGCCAATGTTTGATCTCATATGTTTGATTCTCAAACATATAGAAGATTGCATGGCTGTTGTTGATGGGAATGAAGCTCTGGTTCAGATTGTGGATTCCAATTCCAACTTTTTGCTGTAAGTTACAAGCAGTTGAGGAAAATGGTTTGATTCTGCCTCTCCTCATTTTTGTTTTGCCAACCCCGCTCACTGCCTCACATATATATTCTTTCCGGTTTCCCGATTTTCATTTATGTTCACAAGTTTATGCTGGTTTACGGGGAATATTTTTCCCAATAGATATTAGAAGAAAAGGATAGGAAAAACTTTTTAGTTACTGTTTCTATATGCTGATCTCATTTATGTTGATCAATGTAAGTTATGAGCATTTCAGTGACCAGATGTAAGTGGTTCGGCGCGCTTGATGTGAATGAAACATACATCATCGCCCTTTTTAGCTCTGATTGTGTGATTCGTTCTAATGCATCTAATGTTAAACATCTGGAAAAGATTATAATACAAAATGGATATACGATCGTTAGATGATGGGACAAATGACATCTGGTTGTTTGATCGGTATGATTTTAGCAGTTATGATAATATCCAGGTACCTGAGAAGATGATGATATGTAAGTTGTTCACTGAAGCTTATACGACAATAAGAAATTGTTCAATGAACATATATACATTAAAAATAGAAGGGTTAAAATATTCCGCGTTAAGACTTTTTCACGATTAGGGACAAGTCTTTCTCAGGAGGTTGCTTCCACTTGATTTCTTACAACGTCATTGTCTGTCTGAGAAATTTCGTGGCCAGCATTTAAAAAACTGTTCATTGTTAAAAGCAAATGGTTGAATGAAATCAGATGCACATCTTAATTTTTATCTGGTCCTTTTTTTTTATTTGTAGGTGGGTTATGTTATTCTCACGTCATTTAGGAGAAATTTGTCCCGTTGGAAAATTGTGCTCCTCTTATTTATTTATTGAAGTTTCTATTGAAGGCTGTCCTAATAGTAATATTTGTTTATTGAAGAAATCTCGGTCTCCTTTGGACCCATACTTAATATTTATTTGTCTGTTTACTCCAAGGAATCACGGGCATTCATCATGGCAATGTTTAGTGGGTAAATTGGAAAGATAATGAACAATATTAACAATAAAAATGGAGTGACCTGACGGTCATGCGGTCTATAAGGCACAATATCATTACATTCATTTAAGCAACACAAATTCTGTTTTCCTTTAAAGTTGAGAAGCTATGCATCCACTTATTTTTAAATTACTGTTAACACAAAAAGTAGCTACATAAACAGACAAGTTGATCCGCGGATACGACTTCCCTCATCTTGCTATAGATGTAAAGGACTTGGATCAATGACGGCAAATTCAAGGAGTTCTTGATCAAGTTCCACCGTAGCCATTTCTTCCTCACGCAAGTACACCCATGCTTCAATACCATTCCCTGTTTTTGTATCCTGGAGCAAGATCACATTATAGGAATAAACCGATGCACCCAAGCCACAAAAAGTCGCCCACGCAGGCTTCCCCCATCCAAAATCAATATCATAGATGCCGAGATTACACCAACTACTGAAATTAATTTTATCCGTTGCGCTAGTATAATTTTCACGTTCGTATTTGACTGCCTCAAGAAAATTAACCAACCCCTGTTCCCCTTGCAGGCTCTTCATAAAATCTCCGTTAAGTTTTCCTATTGCTTCCCTCCATTTGCTTACTAAGCTATCCAACTTCGCTTCCTCAAATTTGCATAGAGTAGATGCCACCCAAATAAAATTACCTATGTCTTGGCTTGAGAACGGTGGCTTTGCCTTTCGCCGCAAATTTACTGGTTGATAAAGTAAAATTGGCTTGTCTGAATCAGATCGTGGTTTCAAGGAGGCCATGACGCATTTGCTAAGGAGTGCTGTTACAGCCTCAACGCGTGTTGGATTTTGTACAGTGGAGCTTTTTGCCTTGGCCTTGAGGTTGGCTATTGCTGATGCATCGAATACAATTCTCCTAGTTACATATTTGCCAAATTTGACATTCGTTGCGAACATGACTGACGAGCATACTTCTCTTGTGTACGCATCATTTTGAGGAAATAAACATGAAGCAACAAATTTCGGAAGTATTGCTGCTTCCGGATTTTTACGGGCTATGGCAGCCCAACTCTTGAGGAATGAGCTGAATGTTGATCCATCAGCGATTGTATGTGAAATAGCTGCGCCAACAGCGATACCCCCACAAGCAAATGTTGTTACTTTTACTCGAGTTATATATTTTTCTCGAATTATCCCCCATCTGGTGTACTCTGGAAGGAATTCAGTGGCCAAAACATTATCAGGATGGTCCAGAAATTCATTGAGAGAACATTTAACTCTGGCCTCTACATAGTAAACTCCCTCGTCGTTGCAGTCAATAGAAAGAAAGTCTTCTGTCTCTCCTGCGAGTGGATAAAAGAGAGACAAAGCTTCTGATAAAGATTGCTTTAGCAATTGCAATCTATTGGAAACAATACAATCGATTTCTGTAGGGGAAAGTTCTGTGTCTTGGCTCAGGGGAAAGTAGAGAACCAGAGGAACAAAGACGGGAGGAACATATAGATCCAAGAAAGAAAGCTTGTGGTTTCTTAGGTGATGGGGTGTTGGAGAAGAGGGTTTGATATACTCTTCAGAAATTACTTCAAACTCCATTTTCGTTAATTTCCAGAACTCTTCACAAGCTGATAAGAAAGCTAGTCGGACCTAATTGTGTATATACGAACTTAAACTATATGACCACAAGACAAGTAGACAACAATAAGTTGAAGCCTGAAGCTGCAAAATTTTGACTACTGTATATTGAAAACTCAGTTGTTCTTGAAAACTTTCACTTTCAACTTCTATATATAATTCCTCATATTAATCACAAAAGTTCATATGATTTTCATTTTAGTTCACAACGTTGACGTGTCAAAATTGACCGAAATACGTTACTGCATTAGAGACTAAATTGAAGAATATGAGAAATGATTAAACTAAAGTGATAGTTTTTGAAACTATAGGTTCTATGCTGAAATTTATTTCTCTGACCAGTCGATAGACTTGACTTTTTTTCTTATTATTTTTTGAGGCACGACAGACTTGACAAGTTCAACATATATATTTAAACTGAACTCAAATTGGTAGCAGTGGAATTCAATTCAAATAAATGGTGTATCATTGTAAGAGAGCAGAAAATTAAAAGTTCAATAAATAATAATTAATATCACGTAAGTTACTACATCATCTCCCGAATCAAGAAGGTTGGAAGCACAGCAGTCAAATACGACTAAAGAGTAAAGACAGCCACTATTTTTCAATGGAGGACCAGTTCAACTACCTAGGGAGCTGCTAAGCTTTTTTTTTTATATATATTGTGATGTGCCCAATTGATGAAACTGCCCAATTTTTCTTCTGCTTTACTTTTAGTTTATATTTTTATTGTAATTATGTTGATGTTCTAAGGCTCCTGGTGGCCGGTGAGCTCTCCGTAAAAGTCTGTATAACTTAAGCCTTTAGAATTCAAGGTGCAGGGGAAAAAGAGTTTATCTTCTCGAGAGGTGAAAAAAAAATTTTATCACGTTTCTACTCTCAAAAAGGAAAAAAAAAAAAAACCGTACAAAGTTAACAATTTCCTTTATTTTTTTCTCACTTTTTCATCGACTAGACAGGAAGTGTGTTGAAGAAAAAAGTAAACCCAATTCATGTAGTATGGGATTTGGGTGGAACTAAATAGTTGTTACTGCGGAGTCATGTTGATGATGAAAAATTGTAAGTGAAATGCTGGTGATGATGAAAAATTACATTGATTAGTTGTCTATCCCTCCCTCCCATTTGTCATTTTGCTATATAACCAAATGAAAATTCATAAATATCCCTCAAAATTCGTAGTACCTGTGAAGATTTTAGGCTGCAGATTGGCGTTCAATTAAAATGTTATTAATGGAGAGAGTCTGAAAGACTGTGTTTCTCAAATAAGTAAACCATTCTTCTTTTTCTTTTAGTATAACCTAATGCTATTTAATTTGTGTGATGATAATATTTATTTGCGTCGTAATAATGATTATACTAGTTATATGTATAAGCATAATATTCCAGCATTTTCTCCCTTAAAAGAAAAAAAAAAAATTTGTTGATATCAAATTTTCTTTGTGATTTCAACTAATAAAATTTGTTTGTATAGGAAAAAAAATTTTT
Organism: Azadirachta indica; assembly: GCA_022749755.1. Lineage (NCBI taxonomy): Eukaryota > Viridiplantae > Streptophyta > Magnoliopsida > Sapindales > Meliaceae > Azadirachta > Azadirachta indica. Next base: position 2,661,425 of record CM040449.1, read on the forward strand.
TTTTTCTCTTTTCTTATATATCCTTTTTCATTCCTTTTCCTTTCCTAACTCAAACTCTTATAATTCTTATTTGAGTAGAATTCTAAATTTCAATTTAACAAGTGAGAGATTTGGTTATTAGGGGACCATTTCAATCTTCCCTTCTAATAATGTTTGGTTTCATTCTTGAAAAGTTTTATTCCTTTTAAACGTGGTCCTTAGAGCCAAATAGAAATTTAGAGGGCTAAAGGAGAGTCCCTTAAACTTTAATTGTTGTTAGACTAAGCAACTATTTGAAACTAGAAAGGCTTTTTAATTTTGTTTTCTTCATCGAATTTTTGCATTTTACTTAAAAATAAGATGATTGACGGGTACATATCATTTTATGAAATTGACAACGAATAAATATTAATTAATAATTTAACTAAAAAAGTATAATTTCGTTGAAATTTGAATTTTGATATTTCTTAAAAACTTTTCAAACTATCATTTATTTCATTTTTCTCTCGAAATTACAATAAGGAGAGAGTCCTTGTGACACGAAAACATTGAATTCTCATTTCCATCGTCCTTTTGCCTCCTCTAATCCAAGTACCTACATTTCTTTTTCTATTGTTTTGCCCCTCTTTTGATTTCCTGTCTTCAGATATTGCCCGTTTATTATTTAAACTAGCTGTGCTTGCGTTTGGGTATTTCTTTGGCAATCAAAAAGTTGTTAGATATGTGTGGTTTATACTTAATAGTAAGGTGGGTTCCCTTCTGGATCATATTTTTATTTTGTTGTGTATAAATTTAGCATATGTTATTTCTAAGTCATCCTTTGAAAAGCATGGAATTAGATAGTGATATTGATAGATATATATTAAAAGTGTACCAGAGAGTTTGTCTAAAGAAAGAAAGAAATAACCATTCCCTTATCATTACAAGTGACAGTTTTGAACGAACTCTGAGTGACAACTTGTGTAAAGGCTTTTTTGTGAATCTGGATAGTAGTTTAGAAGGTGTTAATGATTGCAATGTTGAGGCAGAGTCGTTGGATTTCGAGGGCAATTGGTTTCTCTCCGATCGTTCTAAGATTCCAACTTACTATACTCAAGAAAACTTATATAAATTTGACTGGATCCAGTGGTCCGTTAAAAATCCATTCTTACAATTTGTTCTGATATTATTTCTTTGTTCTCATTAAAAAGAAAAAGAAAACTAAGATAAAAAAACAAGTGATATAAAAGATTTAAAATAATTAAGTATTTATTTTTAATATAAGATAATAAAATATTAATTTTACGTATCAAAAGATACATAAAAGAAAAAGTATATATCTATGTGAAGTAAATTTTTTTAGTTTACTTGAATTTAATTTAAGATAAATTTTTTTTTTATAATTTTTTAATAACAAAATATTAACATTAATTTTTTATTTGATATATTTTTTTTTATCCTAAAAATTTATATCGACAAACATATATATGTCTAGCTTGTATAACTTGTGCCAGTTTAATGCCGGCAAGGGTATTGAAATACCCAAATAACATGGATAATAGAATATTAGAGCAAATAATTGAGGAGGTGTCGGGCGTTTGCCCTAATAGCTAATATTAATCAATTAATTTGAAAAGATAGTATATAAAAGTAACGCTTGTGCACTAGAAGACGACAATGATATGGATTATGGGGTATTAATTTCATTTCACAACCCAATATTCTTATTCAATGTAGTACTGAGAACGACAAATGCCATACACACATTACACATACAAAATATTAATTTGTAAATAAATCAGCAATAAACACCCGCCCGGATTCGATTACGCATGTACGACATATATAATTCTACAAATACCCTTAATTATATTTAGTAACATAACACAACACAATCTCACTGTTTCACCGAATCATAGATCTTACCCAATTAGAGAAATAATGAGCTTATTGACATTGCCTTAAAATTATATTATAATTTTAACTTAAAAAGGGATACTTGGATCCATGGAAGCAAATTCAAGAAGTTCTTCATCAAGTTGTAGGATATCCATGTCTTCCTCACGCAAATAAACCCATGCTTCAATACCTTTTCCCACTCTTGTATCCATGAGAACTACCAAATTATAAAAATAAGTCACTTCAGCTAAACCACACATGCTCACCCAAGCAGGCTTCCCCCATCCAAAATCAACATCATAAAATCCAAAATTACACCAACTACTAAACACAATATTATCTGCTACACTAGTACAAGTTTCACGTTCATATTTGACTGCCTCTACAAAATTAACCAACCCCCCATCACCTACTAATTTATTCAAGAAATCTCCATTAACTTCTGTTATTGCTTCTCTTAGTTGGCTTGCTAAGCTATGCAACTCTACTTCCTTATTGTCTTTCCGTAGGGCAGAAGCCATCCAAACCAAATTACCCATGGCGTACTCTGAATATGGTGGAGTGGCTTTTCGACGCAAATTTACTGCCTGGTTTAGTAAAAGTGGCTTACCAGAACCATATCTTACTTTTAAGGCAGCTATGATGCATTTGGTAAGGAGCGATGTTACAGCCTCAACGCGCGTTGGATTTTGCCCATGGTAGCTTGTTATCTTGGCCTTGAGGTTCGCTATTGCCCAGGCATCAAATACAAATCTCCTTGTGACGTATTTGTCAAATTTGATATGCTTGGTGCACACGATTGACGAGCATGCTTCTCTTGGGTAGGCAATATCATTGTGAGGAAATAAAGATGAACCATCAAATTTGGGACATAATATCGCTGTCGCTTCTTCTTCAGCAATATGAGCCGTAGCAGCCCAACTCTTGAGAAACGAGCTACATGCTGTTCCATCAGCTACCATATGTGAAACACATGCGCCAATGGCAATTCCACCACAAGCAAATGTTGTTACTTGTACACCAGTTATATACTTTATCGCATTTGGAGTAATAAGCCATTGACCACCATCAGGAAGAAATTTAGAGGTCAAAACAACGTCAGGATGATTGAGAAATTCACTGAGAATGTTTTTAACTTGCGCTCTTACAAAGTAAACCCCCTCGTCGTTGCAGTCAATAGAAACGAGGTCTTTTTTCTTTCCTGCAAATGGATAAAAGAGAGATAAGGTTTTTGATAAAGATCTCTTTAGCAGTTGCAATCTTACGGACACAATATGATCAACGTGTTTAGGGGAAAGGTTGGCGTCTTGGTTCAGGGGATAGTAGAGAACTGCAGGAATATAGACCAGTGGAACATATAGATCCAAGAAAGAAAGCTTGTGGTTTTTGAGGTGATAGGGTGTTGGAGAAGAGGGTTTTATGCACTCTTTGGAAATGATTTCAACCTCCATATTTACTTTTTAGAGCAATTTCTGTCCAAGGAAAAAGGCAAACTTGCAGGTGGTGTTAGTGAGGAAGACGAATTGGTTAATTAAAAGGATGAATTTCATTTCACATGTTATGGGGTATTAATTTCATTTCACAACCCAATATTCTTATTCAATGTAGTACTGAGAACGACAAATGCCATACACACATTACACATACAAAATATTAATTTGCAAATAAATCAGCAATAAACACCCGCCCGGATTCGATTACGCACGTACGACATATATAATTCTACAAATACCCTTAATTATATTTAGTAACACAACACAACACAATCTCAGCAATTTTTTTTTCACACGTGAGAATAAAACACCATTCAAATTAAGTGAAGATGTTGGAACGATACTACAAACCAATTTATCAGAATTCTCGACAGATTTTTAATATAATATTAATATTTTATAAATATAATATTAAAATAGAAAAAGAAAAGAAAAGCATGCAACCGGCCAGCATTAAATATATCAATGAAGAGAGGAGAACGAAGAAAAACGGCATAAATGACATGGACGGAAATGAATATACTTATATATATATATATATATATACATATACACACGTTATTATTTTTATATGTCGGGATTATTTTAATTTCAATGATAAACCTTAAGCATACGCAGGCAGCAGGCTCTATTTTTATATTACCTAGATATTTTGAGTATAAATAATGTTTGTTTCGTAGCATGTATACCAAGACTTTTCAAATATCATGACTTCTAATTATTTTACATTAAATCTTTTATACTAATACTATCAAGACTTTTCAGTTTGTCCTTGCATATAAAACAGCCATGACATTAGCATATGTTGACTGACTCTTTATCTCTTAACTAACTCTAGAGTCTTAAGGGATAAAAAAGTTTAGAGAATTGAAAAGTTTTGATTTAATTGAAATTTTGTAACGTTAAGAGAGGTTAAAAAAAGATAGTAATCAAAGATTAATGGCATATATATATCAAGAAACAAACATAAAAAGTACTGTGCACTACTCTTGTTTGTAGATGATAGTCGAATTAGATATGGTCTTCTATTTTGAAAATGGGTTGCAGCCAGAATTTTTACACATGAAATCATACACGTGTAAGCAAAAACTGGATGATGGTAACGCATGAATGTTTCCTCATATATATTTATTTATTATAATATATATATATATATATATATATTATAACAAAGGCTACAGCCTTCCTTTGTACTGTTTCCTTCCTCCGGTTGAAATGAAAAGAAGCGCGAGTTATAATTGGGCCTCTTTCTTGTGGGCCTAACGAGACCACAAAGAAATGATCTAAAAATTCAAAAATATTTTACGGAAACTCAAAATTTTTTCTACAAAAAATACAAAAGTAATGGTGTATTTGTTTATTTTTATTTTTTTTCATTTAAAATTACCAACATCCACAGAAACAATAACCAAAAGCTTCACTGGAGTTTGAATCCAGATGTCGTGCATCATCGTGCCAGTGGCAGCAGGGAAAGCAGCGAAGGAGACTTAAGTTGATCAGTTGTAAATGTTTCATGCGTCCAGCCAGAGATGTTAGCCGAGAGAAACGGGATAACCTTGCTTTAAAGGACTTGGATCAATGCTTGCAAATTCTACAAGCTTCTTTATCTAAGTTGTTGCCTAGACACATCTTCCTCGCCCAAGTATACCCATGCTTCAATACCATTTCCCACTCTTGTATCCATGAGAACGATCAAATTACGGAAATAAGTCAATTCAGCTACACCGCAAAAACTAGCCCAAGCAGCCTTTCGCCATCCGAAATCAATACCATAAAAACAAAAATTACACCGACTGACTAGTAAGTGCAATACTATCAGCTGCACCGGTACAAGTATCTCGTTAATATTTGAGAGCCTCTAGAAATTTGTAAAGCCCACGATCACCTTGTAGGCTACTCACAAAATCTCCATTAAGTTTTGATATTGCTTCCCTGACTTGGCTTACTAAACCAGGTAACTCTGCTTCTTTTTCTTGGCAGAGGGCGCATGCCCGCCGTACAAAATTACCCATCTCATACTCTGAGAACGGAGGCGTGGCTTTTCTACGCAAATTTATTGTGTGGCTAGGTAAGAACGGCTTGTTGCCTTAGCCTTCAGGTTGGCTATTGCCGAGGCATCAAATACGAATCTCCTAGTTATGAAATTGTCAAATTTCATATACGATGTCAACGCGTACGACTGATGAGCATACTTGTCCTGGCTATGCATCATTTGGAGGAAATAAAGACAAAGCATCAAACTTAGGACGCAATGTTTCAACTTCAGTATTATTATGAGCTGTGGCCGCCCAACTCTTTGAGAAATGACGTAAATGCTTTTCCATAAGCTATCAAATGCGAAACCAGTACGCCAATGACAATACCACCGCAAGCAAATTTTGTCACTTGTACACCAGTGACATAATGTTCTGAAGATTCATGAGTACTGATCGGTTTGCCGCCATGAGGAACGAATTTAGCGGCTAAAACATTGTCACGATGGTTGAGAAATTCTTTGCCCTCTTACAAAATATACTCCCTCGTCGTTGCAGTCAATAGAATCAAAGTCTTTTAACTTTCCTGCAAACGGATAAAAGAGAGATAAGGTTTCTGATAAAGATCGCTTTAGCAATTGCAATCTTATGTTGACAATACGATCAATATCTGCTGCGGAATGGTTGGCATCTTGGTTCGGGGGATAGAAGAGAAGCAGAGGAAAATAGACTGTAGGAGCGTACAGATCCAAGAGAGAAAGCTTGTGGTTTCTGAGGTGATTCGGTGTTGGTGAATAGAGTTTGATTTACTCTTCAGAAATTATTTCGACCTCCATTTTTATTGATTTCTAATTTTCTAGAGCTTCCCCACAAAGAAGCTAGTCAAATACACACACACACTTGCACTTATATGTATATATAATTAATAAAACAATCAGCTAAGAAGTGGGAATATTATTTGTGTTATGGATAACCGTCCATATTGATCTGCTACAGACAGCTAGATTGCAATGTATTGTATTTGTAATTTTCTTTTTGTGACGGAGACAACTAGATTGCTTAAAGCACTTAAATATAAAAAAATTATTAAGTTGTTCTTTAGATGTGTTTGCAACTATAAATTTTCACAAGATTCCTAACCAGTAATTTTCTTCCCTTAAAATTATTATAGGTGTATTTGAGTCTTCTCGTTTTTCTTGGTTTAGATTTTATAATAGACTTAAATAATGCAGTTCTAAGAACTCATCTTAAGTTTTGTAAATTCTTATTGTTCATTTAATATATCATTAATATCAATTTTTTTTTTTGTATTTACATAATTTAAAATACGTACATTTTTGTAAATAATTTTAAAACATTGATCAGTTTTATTATTCTAAAACTCAAAATATGAATGTCAAGGACTCATACATGACAAAACTATATGTCCATTAATTTATTCGTAAATCACCATGAAATTAGAAATTTCTAGCGGATGCAGAATAACCACATCCAAAATCATATCACAAATCAATTAAACCAACTACAATGATATCACAGATAAATTAGTATCAGGTATCGTTAATCATCAAGTAATGAGTGTATTTGGATAAAGAGGATATTTCAGAAAATTCGGATACAAGTAACTGAATGAATTGGGATGCCCAATTTATAAATTGATCTGCTGTGTAGTGTAGCTATTAATAGTCTGTTCTTCCAGCGGGAGCAAGTACTTTTTTGGACGAGGTATAAATTTATGGTTCGTAATATAAAATATAAACATGTTGTTGACGTGTCGGAGAAGAGGGTCGAGCATAATATTCTGAACGTACGATTATGCTAAGATTATGCTTGACGTGTCCAGCTAAAACTCTTTTTATGTATAATAATTATTATTACATTATCATTATAAATGGTTTCCCGCGCGGCCTCTCAATTAATAATATATATACGTATTTGACTACGAAGCAGGTTTTTTTTTTATGCAAAAGAACATTGTGTTGCATCAAATTTCGCACTTTTAAAATATAAATTAATATACGCACAAATTAAAAGAAGTCTAATATATATATATATATATATATATATATAATACTACTGAGATTAGAATTTGATGGCAACCGCTTTAATTCGTCCCTGAATTTGATTAACCAGTAATGTACTGGCGTACGTTCTTCTTCTACCTCTCTTAACTTTCAATCCGGAAGTTTTCAAATAGTCCCAGTACAATATTAACCCTCATTTTTTAATGGAAATTATATGCGTTGAATTTAGAAATAATAGAGCCAAGAAAGTGATAGCTTTCAGAGAAGTTCATTAATTATTATGCAACTTTCCTCCTTACGCATGATTTAAAATTAATAGTCTATATTTATTGAATATCAAAAATTAAACAATAATAATAATGTGCTGATATTATATAATATATATATATATATTCGCTTATTTAATAACAAACTTGAAACGCATTACATTACTGAAAATAAATTTTTTTTATTAATTTGATTACACAACACAAACTTTTTTATTCAAAAACTGGTGAAAAATTGCCCGCTTAATAACCCATGACAGCGTATATATAAAAGACAAAAACAACAACCAGATGGGAACATGGCAAATTAATTAAAGGAGTAGTTATTATAATTTATCCAACAGATCTAAGCATGCAGAATTAATATTGATCTTGTCTTAAGGGACTCGGATCCACGGAAGCAAATTGAAGAAGTTGTTTGTCGAGTTCTAGCGTAGCCATGTCTTCCTGAGGCAAATACACCCATGCTTCGATACCATTCCCCAGTTTTGTATCCATGAGAACGATCAAATTATGAGAATAAGTCTGTCCTGCTAATCCATAAACACTCGCCCAAGCAGGCTTCCCCCATCCAAAATCAATATCATAAAAACCAAGGTTACACCAACTTGTAAAAACAATATTATCTGCTGCACTAGCACAAGTTTCACTTTCATATTTGACCGCCTCCACAAAATTACGCAACCCCTTATCACCTTGTAGGCTATTAACAAAACCTCCATTAACTTTTGTTATTGCTTCCCTTAGTTGACTCACTAAACCATGCAGCTGAACTGTTTCCTTGTCGTCTTTGCATAGTTCAGCAGATGCCATCCAAACAAAATTTCCCTTGTAATTATATTCTGAAAATAACGGGCCGACTTTTTGACGCAAATTTACTACATGGTTTAGTAAAAATAATGACTCGTCAGAATTACCGGATTTTGATTTTAATGCTGTTATGATGGATTTGGTAAGGACTGCTGTTACAACCTCAACGCGGGATGGATTTTGCACGCTGGAACTACTCATCGTTGACTTGACCTTGGCCTTGAGGCCGGCTATTGCTGAGGCATCAAATACAAATCTCCTTGTAATGAAATTGTCAAATTTGATATGGGAGGTAAACACAGCTGAGGAGCATACTTCTCTTGGGTACCCGTTCGCTTGATCATTTTGAGGCAATAAAGATACAGCATCAAATTTAGGATGTATTGTTACTTGCTTAATATTAGTATTATTATTATTACGAGCAGTGGCAGCAGCCCAACTCTGGAGAAACCAGCTAAATGTTGTTCCATCAGCAATCATATGTGAAACAAATGCACCAACAACGATTCCACCGCAGGCAAATGCCGTTACTTGCGCACCAGCTACATAATTTCCTGGAACTGGTGCACCAAACCATTTGGCATCATCTGAAAGAAATTTAGTGATCAGTGAATTATCAGGATGGTTAAGAAATTCACTGAGACTACTTTTAACTCGAGCTTCGACAAAATAAATTCCCTCGTCGTTGCAATCAACAGAAAGAAGGTCTTTGATCTTTCCCGCAAATGGGTAAAAGGAAGATAAGATTTCTGATAGAGATTGCTTCAGCAACTGCAATCTTGTTGAAACAATATTATGTATTTGGGAAGGCGAAAGGTTGGTGTTTTCGTTTAAGGGGTAGTATAGGACGATAGGAACATAAATCGGAGGAAGATAAAGGTCAAAGAGAGAAAGCTTGTGATTTTTGAGGTGACTGGGAGTTGGAGAAGAGGGTTTGATGCACTCTTTGGAAATTATTTCAACTTCCATTTTCACTTAATTTCTAATATATATGCTCTCAATCAAGTCTTTTATATATGAAGCAAGGGATCTGTGCTACCCATATATAAAAGGAAGATGCAAAAATATTCTATTGTAGTACATTTTTAATGCGATGTAGATGGCTTGATCGTTTGGATTGGATAAAATCTAAGAAGCTTTTAGATATTGAAATTGACGTACGTATTTATGGTTTGCTCTTGAAAATAAGCTTTTTCTTCTAAGCAACCACCTCAACCGAACAATTTTCATTAGAAATAATTATGTATATTATATATTAAATATTTACAAGGTAAGGGCATCAAATTTTCTTCAGCATTAGGTGTGAAAAAAAAATTATTTTTTTATGATAAAAGACTTTTTAGTCCCAAAGGTTTGATCAAATATCTTTATTAATCCTAATAGTTTTTAAAATATTTTAAAAAATTGTAATTTATTATATAAGTAAATCCTTATACAACAATAATTATTTAATAAAAAATAAATAGTAAGCCTCTAAAATTTGATAAAAATACAATATATCTGTTTAAAATACAGTAATAAAATAAACAATTTTATTATTTTATAGCATATTAATAATATAATATTTATTAATATATATTATAAATTTATTTATTTTTATTGATATTTTAACTATATATTTTATTTAAATTACAAAATAATCATAAATATTATATTGTAAACATATTATAAAGTAGTAAATTTATTTGTTATTAATAAATTTATATTTATTTATGTTTTATTTTTATTTAATTTCTAATAATTATAAATGTGTATTGTCACAAGTAATTATAATGTAATTATTTTATTAATGTATTATTAAAATAATATTATTATTTATTTTATTAATATATTTTAGATAAATATATTATATTTTATGAAATTTTAGACGTCTACTAATTACTCTTTGTTAAATAATTATTATTGTATAAAGATATAATTATTATTTTTAATAAATTAAAAATTTTTGAGATATTTTTAAAATTATTAGAACTAATAAGAACATTTGGCCAAACTTTTGAAAGTAAAAAGGTCTTTACTCTTTTTTTTTTATTTTATTGATCAAACATGCATGATCGGCAATACATATATATATATATATATATATATACTTTCATAAACTAATTGCCTATAAAATGAAAAGTCTAACATTTTATTGAAGTATAATTATTTAAGAATATTATTATTATTATTATTATTATTATTATTATTATTATTATTATTATTATTATTATTATTATTATTATTATTTATTATTATTATTATTATAAAATAAATTATACATGTACAACTATTATGAGCAATATAATATAAAAAATCGTTGCTGAATGTCGTGGCTTTGAATAGGGCGGATTTGGCAAAAGAGACAAAACGCCAAGGAGATGCAATTTCAATTTTCAACATTGGCTTGAAATTTTTTTAAATCGAGTTTACTCGACAGAGAAGATGGGAGAAGCGGAGGCATTATTGTATTCAGTTAGTTCACTTAAATTGAATGAATTGATTTGCATGGCCGGCAGACATAATAGGAATAATAATTATATTTGTCATAATCAATTAATTTTTTTCTTTTTTTTTTTCTTTTGGGTATCGTTAGAATCACTACGAAAAAATTCAAATTTCCTCGTCTTTTCCAAGCAATAGAAAGATTAGTCTTTCGTCTTTTGTATCGAGTGGATAAAAATGAGCTATTATTTATTTTCCGCCTCCGGAAAAGGAAACAGACGAGAAACCAGATTTGGCTCATTGTGGGCTTACGACTTTCATGAGCCCCAAATTCTTTGCAGGTGGCGAGATCACGAGTTTCTCGTGGGAAATTGGGCAAAACCGTTGAGACCCTAAACCGAACAATACTCTCAGCTTTCTAAAGTCTCTTATAATGAGAAATAATAAATAAAAAATTATTTGGAGAGAAAATGAACTTAGCTTCATTTAGAAAGTAAGAATACTAGTTCGCAACCTCTTCGAATTCAAATGTTCAATCAATGACTACACACTATCCCTAAAGTGCCAATATCATGAATGGGGTGCAAAAAATTTCCCAACTCTGAAGCAGTATATTGTCTTTGAAATGAGCATTTAGCAACAAAAGAGCATGGCTCGTCTGCCAACCAGTATATGCCATCTGCAATTCAGCAGAGTACGTGATTAAATGTTTTCTCCGGGAGGTAACTCCGCCAGCTTTGGAGGAGTGCCAAGCACTCGTTCCATATCAAAACGAACTTCGATGTTTCGGATGCCGTACCCAACAACCATCAGCCAATAAAGCAGCTTGGCCAGTTCTGGTGCAGTAGTCTCAGTCACACTTGTCTGCGACCACAGATAACCAAGTTAAAAAAAAAAATTAACTATGAAATCTTGAAATGACATAATTTCCGTCTATGAGAGAACTTGTCAAAGGAATTGAATGTTGCTTATCTATTAATAAATTACAAATCCATACTCAAGTACTCAATGCACAAATCCTACCAGAAAAGATAACAAAACTAAAAGAGCTTTCTAGGAAATAGTCACCAAAGTTTGGATGGTCAGTTTAATTGTTATTCTCAAATATTAGTTTATTTCAGGAAGAGTCATTATGAATAAGCTACGTGTTTGAGTTCACATATCCCATCGAACTACTCACACCCTTATCTTACAGCTAGAAGGCATTCACTCCATGTTCAGAGAAATTCATAAATTTATTTACTTGTTTCAGAAATCAATAAAGATTGAGGCCCTAATATCAAGGAGGGCATAAAGGTAGAGGAGGATTGTATAAGCTCAAATATAAATAAAGGCAAACCTTCATTTGGCTAGGATCTGAAACAGCCAAAAGACGCTTAATGAACGTGTTCATTGCAAGCACAACATCCTCTCCAGCACTGCTTGTCAAATCCTATAAAACAGCACACTCATAATTTCAGAAATAAATAAATCATGTAGATCAAAATCTTATCAGAAGCAGAAATAGCAATTTATAAAAAAGACCATTATTGTACATATAAATATCTTTGTCCCATGGGGATTTCTTTGATTTGGACAGCGGAAGAACACTTTTACACCACTCAATACAGGCCAAAAAGGGCTACCAAGATAAACAAAAGAGATTTAACATTCCTTACCTTAAGATTTTGAGGCTCAAGAGATTTAAGATATTCCAACAATTCATTTGGACCATTGGCAGATTTTCTACCAACTTGACGATTCAGCTCTTCAATCTCTGCTTCCAGTAACTCGATGTACTTTTTAGCATCTATTCTCTCAGGACCAGAAACATTATTCCACCTAATAACTTCACCAGACACATTCTTTTGCGTACCAGGTGCATAATCTGGGTTATCCTGTAACAGTTACAAGTTTAGAAAGAGTTAAATACAGGATCAATTTAACACTTATGAAACATATTTGTAGACATCTTAAAAAGGATAAAACACCTTTTCATCTTGCCCCTCAGGAAGAGCAACCTGTTCCAGACTTTGCTGCAACTCTAAACGGTATTGAGCATTCCGAAACATATATCCGGTCATCATAACACTATACATAAGCTGTGCAAGATTTTCTGCAACCTAAAACAAACATCAAGTGATGCCCGTGAAAAACTGAATTAACATTATAAAAAGATAACACTAAAAACGTTAATATAAATTGATTACGCTTTAATCAATTTTTTGTCACACATCACAGACAATTTCATCATTATCGTAAGTTACTCACAGTGGTGACTGTTACAGCAAAAAATTGAGGTGGTAAAGTTCCTATCATATTCGTCACCGTTTGACGCATCGCATCGACTACCTAAACAGGATAAGGAAGTAAATCCAATAAAAATTAGAACTTTTCGTTTTCTAGATACCACAAGACTCGTGTAAACAAATGAAAAATCAAACCTGTTGAGGAGCCCTTTTCACAAACAATTCCATAAATTCAGGTTGCACATTTTTGACATACTCCAACAGAATTTCTCTTCTGCTCTGCGGCTGCCAATTGCAAACACAATTGAAATACGCAAAGTAATTGTTCAAGCAAGCATAGTACAAAATTGTTCGGCCCGCACGAAATTTACAGAAAATGAGACGATGAACCAAGTTATTAAACTAAACGACTGCTTTTCGAGAGAAAGAAATACCAGAGTGCCGTTTGGAGGCTTGGAATCATTAGAGCCGTTATTGGTCGAGTCGTTCTTGGAAGAATCGTAAGCTTGAATCTTCAAAGCCAATCTTCCATTATTTTGCTTTGTCTTTCTGGGGAAGCTAACAGAAGTAAACAATTTCGGTTTACAGGAAACAAGAATCGTCGAAGAGCTATAAGAAGATGGCGGTTGGTAAATACAACAACGTTTTGCAGTCAATGAATTCATCTGGGCAGCAGCTACTTTCAGAAACAAAATATTTTCACCTTTTTTTCTTGATAGCTTTGATTTTATCTTTACAGTGTCGCCATTGTTGAAGAGTGCAGGTTATGCTCGTGCGAGAGTTCCCAGAGATGAGGGTTTGTTTGCGACTGAAAAGTGAAAAGTGCGGTTGGGTTCCACCGGAGGAGCGTGGCATTAGCTGTAGATAATATAAACCGCAGAGATCAATTGGTAATCGAATGGCTGCAAACGATTAATCACGACTACTAGTGATTCTCATAATTCAACCGTTGATATTGTTTTATCACTCTCAAATGTAGCCGTTGGATTAAGGGTTATTTTTTTTCCCTATTTTTCAATGAGTTGGATTAAGTTCGTAAGAGCCAACAGTTCGTCGACAAATTTGCACAACTCCAAACACGGAACCATTTTTTTTTTTTTGGGTACTCGCGTTCTATTTTAATTTTTTTCAATAAATATAAAAATCCCTAATACTCTAAAAAAAAAGCCCTAATATTATTTTATTAAACGATTTTATTATTATTTATTAAAGAAATATTTTATCTATATATATAGAGAGAATAAGATTTTGTGATTTAACACAAAATTGCCCCAAATAATTCTTTAGAAAAAGCATAACATAAATCATTATTTTTTATAAGATTACAAGAAATGTTCGCACTTCTACGATTTTCAGTTTATTTTTAAAAATTAAACAATTATTAAAAATTTTATCCAGTATTTTTATAATAAAATCTACAAATGACAGTTTATGCATAACGTTTTAATTCTTGAAAATTTATAAATATTTATAAATTTTATTTACTATAGTGTATTATACCAAATTCATCACAAACTTATTCGCATTAATTAAATTTGTATTAGTATAGTTAAATATTAGTTAACATTTGAACCTTTTTTTAAATATAAAAAAGGACTCTTTGAATTGGATTCCTAAGAATAATATTTTAAAATCTCGAAATTATTCTTCAATAAATTCATTCTTACTCAGTCCCATTATAAAAATTTCTCTGTCTCACCTTCTCTTCGCCTCGATCACAAGCAAACTTTCGCTTTCTCTCTTTTAGTACTTTATTTATTTTCCCTTAAACAATAAAACACCTCGCTCTGTCTCTTTAAATCTGTATATATCTTTGAACAATTAAACTCTTGTATTTTTTATTTTAGTTTAAAGTGGGAATATTATTCAATTGCATATATTTTCAAGTTTACATGACTTGCTCGTTGCTTCTATAATTTTAAGAAATATGACAAAATTTTGAAAGAAAGTTACGGTGGACAGTAGTTACCTGGGAAAAGATAGTAATATAACCAGCGCAGAGGATCACGTATATGAGCTTCACTTAAATAAAAGGCCCATCACTAGATCCTTCAAAACCTAATCCTCAACAGCCATTTATTACTCTACTTAATTTTTAAAATTAAAAAATCATAAATACTCGTTGTTAGCGAGAGTCAACCGTTTTTAACATTTATAACTTTAAACTAGCAAAATAGTGTACAAGAATGAAAATTCTTCCTTTATAATAGTGTAAGTAACCGTCGGCATCATCCCATCCTTGGAGTGGAATACAAGAAAATCACCAATATTCCCACCACTTTAATAACCTTTTTGGCAACATATAAATTGATTATTTGTTTTAAAATAAAACGGGACAGTTTGGCCGAGTGGTCTAAGGCGCCAGATTTAGGCTCTGGTCCGAAAGGGCGTGGGTTCAAATCCCACAGCTGTCAATGTTTATAGTTTATTATGTTTTAATTTTTAGTTATGGATGGACCGGCCCTTGAGTGGGCCCCGGCCCATATCTGAAATTTATTGCTACTGGGGCATGAGTTATCCCGTCCGCACAGGCGTTCATGCAAAGAGGAGTTGAAGTGATTGCAATTGGCTATTAATTTTATCTTCAAATTTTGAAATGAAAAATAAAATATTTTGTCCATCGAACATAGCAAAACCGAAAGACACGGAAATTGGTGTGTGGCTGAAGTTCAAAACCTTGTGCCTGCTAATTAAAGAAACAAATTTAATTGCATTTTGTCAGTGCCGCTGCACAAAATGTTATGCTCTCTCTCTCTCTCTCTCTCTCTCTCTCTCTCTCTCTCTCTCTCCGTACTAAAACTATAAGCAATCATTTTTGTTTCATTACTATTTGAGTCGTTGCTGCTCCGATGTGATGTGGCTGTCCTTTTGATTTTATTTTTTCAATTTTGTCTGAAATAAAAATAACTTTTATCGTAGTTTCGGTGTGTTCTTTTTACTATCAATAAAGTTCTTAGAATGTTTCCTTACTTACCTATTTAGAAATTGGAATCTACGATGAAAGTATGTCTAAACATCTAAGAACCACATAATATTTCTTAAAACAATCTCAGGGTAAAATATTATCAACAAAAATTCCTTAAGTAATATGTGTGTATATATATATATATATTTCTCAATAATAAAGTGTTTATAAAATTAGTTATAAATAAAAATTAATTTTTTAAACAAGCGTGAAGATAATGTGATATATGGTCTAAGATGTTATTTAAGCCAACAAAATCTTTTTTTCCTTTTGAAGAAACAAAATCTTTTGTTTTGCTATTGAATGTAATATTATGCTCTTATATGTATTGTTATGTAATAAAATGTTTCATAAAAATGCTTTTTCAGTTTGCCACTACTTTGTTAAAAGTTTTCTAAAAAAGAATTAAAATAAAGGAAAATTGATAGATTCCTCTTGACTATCATTTGAGGTAAAAAATAAATATTCTTTCGATATTTAAGAAAAAAAATATGCTCTTTTATGTTTGATTAAATAGACAGATAAAAATCACTATTTTATCTTTATGTATTTAAAAAATATATTAATTGATTATTTTAATTCAATTATTAATACATAATAACTAATATATTCTTATGATTTTTTTTTAATAATTATATATTAAAATTTTTTGATAATTAGTCTCTAAATTATTAATATCTTAAATAATTTTATTATCATTATATTAATTTATAACACAATCAAATAATATTTAGATGACATAAATTATATTATTTATATTTTCAGAATATTTTTGATAAATAAATATATGATATTGAATATTTAGAATTTATATATCAAAAATATTATAAATATTTATTCATGAAATTCAAATATCAGTTTGGATTTTTTTTTAATTGTTTGTATAATTTATAATTTTGAGAATAATTATATAATTTATACATAGTTATATTAATTTATAAATAAAATAACTTAAATAATTTATTTAATTTATAACTCTATCAATTAAAATAAAATCCAAATAATATTTAAATTATATGAATTATATTATTTATAATTTTAATAATATTTATATAATTTATACGTAACTCTATTAATTTATAAATAAAATAATTTGAATAACTTATATAATTTATAATAAAATATTTTTAAAAAATATTAAATATTATTAATATAATGATAAAAAATATTTATTAATAATTTATAAATTAATTATCAAAAATATTTGAATATATAATTATAAAAAAATAAAACATAATAATATATTGATTATTATTTATTAGTAATTGAATTAAAATGATCAATTAATATATTTTTTAAATATATAAAAATAAAATAGTTAATTTTTATGATTTTATAATAATTAATAGAATGTCTATTTATTTGATTAAATGTGAGGGAGTATACGGTTTTTTAAAATATTAAAAAGTATTAGCCTATTATCCCAATCATCAGGTATCAATCAATTTTGCTAAAATAAAAAAGGCTTCGAGCCAAATCATATATTTCACATTATAACGCAGACACGTTTATGCCTAATGGTAACAAAAAATATGTTCATTGTTGGTCAAATTAGTTAAAATAAAATAACATTGTTTTAGCAGTATATATTGATTAATGGTATTATAATATCTAGACCTCCAAAATTTTGCTTTTCCACAATAAAAGTATCTAAGGTTTTATTTGTATCAAATAGGTCCATTTCTCTTGCTAACAAATGAACATGCTAACATATTAAGTAGCAGACTATCATGGTTTTATTTGAGATTGTGGTACTTTTATTTTCACTTATATGTCATCTTATAAACATAATTTTAAAATTGAGATGCTTTAATATTACATATAGTCCAGATTTTCTTAGCTAAAAACTTTGAAATTCAAGATTATAAGAGTAATTCGGCTATTGGCCGAGGTCAGGACTTATTTGATACAGATGAACAATTATAATTCTTATTCTCAAATAATACAAAATTAGGTGACTGAAATAATATTATCCCATAAAATAAGTAATTAATTAGGAGTAAGATCTAAAATAGAAGGAAAAACGAAGAAGCCAGCTCAGGGAGACACTCTCCACCTAAACTGTCTATTCATCGCTCTGACTCTGCAGCAACGCAAGCTAATAGCAAATGAATTCTCGTCGTTACTCTTCCTGAAAACAAAAGCCCACAAAACAAACAAATCCAACACCTTCTCCAGGCAATGAGGGAATCGTAACGCAAAAATCTATTTCCTCCTTTTTCCCTTTCTCGGAACGCAATACATTTTGCTGTTTGCTTGCTTGCATTTATTCGAAAAAAAAAAAAAGAAAAAATTCTAAGTTTCCGTTACCACGATGGCTTTTCAACGCCGGCGCCACCACCACAACAGCCTCCGAGTTCTGGTTCCGATCATCTCCGCCATTTTCTCTGCTCTTCTCGTTCTTTTCGGTCTCCTCTCGTTTCTCGCTCCTTCTCCCACCGATTCGAATCAGCTTCGTCACCCTCGCCGCTTCGCTTCTGTATTTTCTTTCCCCTTATCTATACGCATATGCTTCTTAAATAGTGTTATCTACGATTTCTTATGCATTTTCTTCTTTTCGGTGTATTTACTATGCAGTCTGAGAAGGTTGAAGGTCCGATTGGAGTACCGGTTTTCCGCGTTCCGGTTAGGGATTCTCATCCTAAATTATAATTGATAAAATATTTGTTTTTTTGAAACTGATGAAAATTGTTGGATCTCAAGTTCGTTTAAATACGAGTGTTTGCTTTTTTGAGGAACAGAGAGATGGCGGCAGATTGGATCGTGACGTTTGGAGCTCGAGAAATGCCCATGTCTATCATGGATGCAGTGATCCTAGAAGCAAGTTTGCAAGTGCGTGTGTAGTTCAATATTTCCAAATTTGTTTAGGATTCGTACAGATTTTTATATTGTGAAAGCTAAATTTTATTACTATTTATGCGATTAACTTTATAGGTTTTCTATTCTTTAAATTGATTTGGGGAATGATGCTTTATAATAGACATTTTTCTGATATGAGATGTATTCATCATATAGCAGAAGCTGAAGTTATAACACATCCTAAAAGGTACCTGGCGATTGTTACCAGTGGAGGTTTGAATCAGCAAAGAACTGGGGTAACTTTCTGAGCTTATTATGTGATGTACGGTAGTTATAAGCAAGTATTTTCTATAGGTTTTTATTTCGCTTCTTAACGGATTGTTTGCTTTGTCCTGCTTCAAGTGATTAATATCTGCTATAATGCTTTGCTGAGTTTTGTCCATAAATACTCTCATTGATTAATTGTTATGAAATTGCAATTAGTCAATATGGAATATCATCCTATTAATCTGTAAGCAAGCTTATTGATAGGGCTGGATGATGCAATCAAAGAACACATGAACTACTGGTTGATATGGCTACTGACAAGCTTATTTAAATGGTGTTCTTTCCTTCATACTGGTTTCCTGTGACAACAACAATTGTGTTGTTTGCATGTTGCTTCTTGATTACCTTATACTTCATAAATCCATGTTACTTCTCAATTGCCTTATAGTTCATAAATTGTATATCGTTGGTGCCAAGCTTACTAAGCATACTGTTGGCAGATCATAGATGCTGTTGTTGCTGCCCGTATTTTGAATGCTACTCTTGTTATTCCAAAACTAGATCAAAAGTCTTTCTGGAAGGATGCCAGGTTAGTTAAGGAATGAGCTCATTTTTTAAACAATCTTTAATGCAATTTAAATTTTCAGTTTGCTGTGATTGTCCAAGTTTTGATTGTATTTATTGGTTTCAGATGACTAATTTATTACTTTTTCTTGTGCAGTAACTTTTCCGAGATTTTTGATGTTGATCGGTTTATATCATTCTTGTCAAAAGACATTAAAATTGTAAAGCAGATCCCAAGGAAGGGAGGGAAAACTTTGACTCCATATCACATGCGTGTCCCGAGGAAGTGCAATGAGAAATGTTATCAGAATCGTGTGTTACCTGTTCTTTTGAAAAGGCATGTAAGTTTCAGTTCTCTAAAACTTTTTCTGATTGTTTTTATACATTATAAGTTAGAAATACTCTTTATTTCACAGGATTTTTAATTTTTTCCCCCGAATGCTTCTGTCTTCTTTCTTTTATGCCTGCAACGCTTGATTGTTTCCTTGTCCATGCACCCAAAGAAAAATAATTATTGTTGGTCATCAGATCACATTTCTTCAATTAACATAGTTTTTTTTTTCTTCAAGTTTTTTTAAAGTCTTAATGACATATATAACAATATAAATGTTGATCAAATTGGCTTGCTTGTAGGGCCATATGTATAATTAATATAAGCTTAACTATGGTCAACATCACCTTGTTGGTTACCGTTTCAAGATAACTGTTGTTGGTGTGCATTGCATGGCAGGCCGTTCAGCTGTCCAAATTTGATTACAGACTTGCAAACAGGTTGGATACAGATCTGCAGAAGTTGAGATGCAAGGTTAATTACCACGCTTTACGGTTTACCAATTCTATTCATGAAATGGGTGAAAAACTGGTCCATCGAATGAGGTTGAGAAGCAAGCACTATATTGCTTTGCACCTGAGGTAGAGTGATTGATTTTTGGTCCTCTATATTTCTGATTACTGTTTTAGACACCTGTCGGTAGTAAGTTTGTGCACATTTACATTCGATACATTGATGTAAAAATTGCAAGCGGCATATAACATATAATCTATTTCCTCACTTATAAATGCTGTGATAACATAGCCCTTAGAATCTGCAATTGATTTAATGATAAAGTGGAGAATCTTTTGATTGCGATTCGTTGATGAGCATTTGCGAACACTATGGAATTTTGTTTGTGTTGTATTATAATTGCTGAGCACTGGAATTTATATTCATAAGATGGTTTCTTGATGCAACTGCTTGTCTCTTGTTACAGGTTTGAACCTGACATGCTTGCATTCTCCGGATGCTACTATGGTGGAGGTGATAAGGAGATACGGGAACTGGGTGCAATACGGAAGAGGTGGAAAACTTTACATGTAAGACTATTAAAACCACACCCTGATTTAGGATGATCAACTATTGATTTGTTGACTTAGTAGTAATACCTGTTGTCATTACGTAGTTGATATTTTTTTTCTAGTTCATTTATGGCATAAAATATTTTTTTCTAGTATTTGAGTATTGAGTCCTATTTTCACTCTGTTGTGAATTTTATTTCAGTCCTATTAGATTGTTTCAATTCCAGATTTTGCATAGTAAGGATGAAAGAGAATTGCTTTCAACTGATTTGCAGATAAGCAATCCTGATAAGGAAAGAAGGCATGGAAAATGCCCACTCACTCCACTAGAAGTTGGTCTAATGCTGAGAGCACTAGGATATGGCAGTGACGTTCATATCTACGTGGCTTCTGGTGAAGTTTATGGAGGGGAAGAGACATTAGCACCTTTAAAAGCACTCTTTCCAAACTTCTATTCGAAAGAGACTATCGCCTCAAAAGATGAGTTGGATCCATTTTCTTCGTTTTCTTCTCGGATGGCTGCACTGGACTTTATTGTTTGCGATGAAAGTGATGTATTTGTTACCAATAACAATGGTAATATGGCCAGAATATTAGCAGGAAGAAGGTACACAGTGTTTTTCTTCCCTATGTGTTGTTCTTATGCTTGTAACTGGTGCCTTAGCTGGCAATTGCCTGCTTTTGTTGGCAGGAAATATTTTGGGCACAAGCCAACCATTCGTCCAAATGCTAAAAAGCTCTATCGATTGTTCTTGAACCAGACCAACTTAACATGGGAAGCATTTGCCTCAAGAGTTCGTAGTTACCAGAGAGGCTTCATGGGCGAGCCAAATGAGGTAAGGCCTGGCAGAGGTGAGTTTCATGAGAATCCTGCTGCCTGCATATGTCAAGATTCTGAGGCCAAGACAGAGAGAGATCTGGTACCTAGAAAATATGGGAAGGGGGATAATTTAACCAGAAAAGAAGTAATAGCGAGTGATGATCAGAATGATGACGAAGATCCAGAGTGGCCTGATTTTGATGATGATGAAGATCAAAGAGGATTTCAAGAGAAGGGTCTATATAATGGAACAGTTTTGGATTATGATGCAATCACCTCTGAGGAACCTGAGTTGGAGGAGATACTTTCAGACTAAATAGAATTACAGTGGAAATTCTTTCGTGAATTTCTTGGCATCCTTGTCCCCTTCACAAAATTGCAGCTCTAGCCAAAACAGTTTGACCATCCTGCGGAAACATCATACTGTATATAAAACCATCAAATTTAAGAAGATTCCTGCAACATTGAATTTCTGACTGAGATATTTAATCAAATTGGAATGTCCTGCATTTCTGTAAGGCATGTGATGGATATTACATCGAGAACGGAATCTACCAGGAGCTTTCTTAGTCTTTTGTGCAGTGATGTAGAGATGCAATGCTGGAGATGGATGGTGCAAGAAAAGTTTTGGAACCAAGGTTTGTGTTATCTAATTGTTTAGTTAATTGTGGAACTACTGAGATATTTATCAAGCCATTATCTAATCTTTCTTGCCGAAATAGGAGAAAGAAAGACAGAGAGATACGGAGGAATTCTTATAGTTGTAGTGTTTAGAATGGTTTTCTAAGTCTTTTGAAGTTCATTCATCTGAACCTGGTCACTGGATTGCACCCCTGCCTGGGGCATAAAGTCAACTGATTTTGCATTTTGGATCCAAGAATTATAATTGGCAGCTGTACAAAAAATCATAAATCATTTGAATGAGTTTTTTTTCACTCTAGTTAGACTTCACATTGATTTTGTATTTCCTGGATATTCTTTGTTGCGGTGTATATTTTTCGTATTTGATGTGGTGCTCAGGCCTGTCAGTTTTTAACTTTTGAAATAAAAACAGTTTTTAGGCCTGAAGAAGACGTTTACGTTTTTATGTCACATCCTAATATTGTATCCAGTTTATATCTTCAATAACTCTGGGCAATTAAATTAGGCCCCACTATTGAACCTCCCTTCTGGCCCAAAAAGTAAAATGCAGAATTTTAATGGACGCGTGAAACAGGCATAACTGCTTATTGAAAGAATGAATCAATTGAGCAGGAATTCACAATATTACCTTACAGGAGGAGTTTCTTCAACCGATATGATTTGATTTAAATAATTTTGAAACCAACTAAAACAAAAAAATGTGCCTAAACATTTTCCTCTCTCCGTTGTGAAGATCGGGGACGGAAGCTAGTCTGGTTGGTCGTCAGTTCGGATGAGACGGCCCAAAGTCTAGATTTGGGTAAACACCTGGAGGCCTGTCCCGAGGTTCGATAGATAGCAACTGGCTTGAATCTCCCACAACATCAGCCCATCCGTAGTGAGGTTCAGCCCTTTCATCAGAATGAGTTCGATCTTGTCAATGAAGTTAAACATTTGTTGCTACTATCGCCAATTTCCAAAGAGTTAATAATACCCTACTGAGTTAATAGCTAGATTTAGCTAAAAAAACACAAAGCAGAGAGCAACCAAGGAATGTACTCTTACTCATAGTAGGTTTCCTCATCCACAACAATATCCCAGCTTTCACCTGTTGTGCTTTTTCCGTATTTGTGAACTTTCCTGGTGGAGAGTGCAGGCAACATAATATGACAACTCATAAGCAAAACTAAAAATGCAATTAGATTACATAAGTGAATTGTGCTACAGTTGAAAATGCTAGATATTTTGGAAGAACTGATTGGCAATCCTTAAGTGATTTCATGGTCTTGAGTTCCATACCCGTTTCCAAAATGTTCCTCTCCCCATGTCCTTGACCAACCTAGGCACGAGAAAAGAAATAAATTCTTAGTGAAAGCAAAAACCTAAACATCTTCACCCCTAAACATAGATATCACAATGAATGTGCCTCACAATATGCCTTCCATGTCTTCTAAGAAAGATCAGTAAAGCCAAACCGTTTCATCTCAATAGAGAGCACATTATTATTACTATTATTTTCTAAAAATGTGTCATAGCTATACTTAATTAAATCTGTAATATCCTCTAAGATGAGGATGGCCAGTGAGAGTGGTGTATGTGCATAACAATTAACCATACAAATCATTGATCTTTGACATCAATAACTGCCAACAAAATCACAGTGAAACGTGCAAAGTAATATTACAGCAGTAGTCACAATGATTTCCCTGTTTTCATAGAAATTACAGCAGTAGTCACAATGATTTCCCTGTTTTCATAGAAATTAACCTATGTTGGGGTTCTCCAGATAAATCTCTATTTAATCAGGATAAATTTAAAACATTTATCATTCCTGAATTCATCTGTCTTTTGTGTTGATACTGAAAGGGTTTGGTTTTCAAAACTATGAAGAAATGTCCATGAAGAATCTATAAGAAACGGATTTTGCCACATTGTAATTAGATATGAATGCAACTGCTCTATAAGGAAAAAGAATTGGATACTACAGACTAACTACTGTTAGAAGGGCCAATAAATAGCCAACAGAAATTTTAAGGAAAAAAATTATTTATGTAGGTGGATATTGTATGAGCACAAGACATACGTTCACCACTGGAAGATACATGCCATGTCTCCCCTTGACGTGAACCTATGCCAGCAAAGAACTTCTCTTCCCACTTGTCTCCCCATTTGGTTCCCAATTCAGTCTCAGCCCATTTATCTGTCCTGAGGAGTAGAATGAAGAAATTAAGTTAAATACATGAATTAATTGGGAAGATATAACTTTAGAGAAAAATGCAAGTAAAATTTTATATAGTCATTGTTTCCCTCTGAATAAAACAAGCCTCTTGAACTTCTTGATTGTTTAGCTTGTTTTGCCATATATAAGATGTCTACTCCATATCATATATCCACAGACAGCATGATTATAAACAGATTTACTGGGAAGATAGAATTAGTTATCCACCAACTCCAGTGGCAAAACATTCCATAACTAGACAGAATTTCAGGTGTCAAACCACTTCTAGCTTTTACAGTATTAAATTTGGAAGTTTTCTACTCCCCACAACAAATATGCCACATGTAGGCTATTTCTCAGCAAACTAAACATTATAGTGCTATACAACACCACAAAAATATTAAAATTTCCAATAGCATATACAAGTAACTAACATCACATGTTAGGTCTAGATGTACGGTATATAAAAGTTTGCACAAACATATTATGTCTAAGGAACAAAAGAGCAAACCATTTGAGAACCGATCCTCTTCCATCGTAATGCTCTCCCCACTTCTCCCACCATGACTGTTCATTCAGTCTACCATACTTATGCGCCCCTTTCTCAGTCCAGCCTTTAGCATCATATTTCTCCCACCTAAGTCCAAAACATAAAGCGTTAGTAGGTAGTAGATACCTGACACATGGTTGTTGATCAACTGCATGCTTAAAACAATTAAATATGATTTTGTAATTGTTACGCATAGTAGTATCAGCTTACCATTTCTCATACCATCCGGCATTTTCAGTGCCTGATTTTGCTTGTTTCTCGGCACTCCTCTCTATCCTTGCTAAATTGCTGCAAATTTCGAAATTGCACAATAATTGCATTGATATATGTTGGGTAAACTTGAAATTTTTTATTTTTTTATTTGCTGCTCAAGGATAGGTTGCATATAAGAAAGTAAGCTGTTAACTTTCGCTGGGAATATTAAAAAGTAGTTAAAAACCTCCATTCATCTTGATGAAGCACCTCTTGCCATGTTTCCCACCATGAATCCCCTTCGGCATTTCTTCCAGATTTTTCCACACCTACGAAATGTGAACTCGACTGAGAGTGAGTACCTTTTTTAAAGAAAGAAAAAAATCTCCTATATCTAGACATAGCCCCCCCGAAGAATATTTGGCATCATCGAATTAGACAACCTGCTTTTACATGCATGGCATACACCAAAAATTTATTCCTAAATTCCATAGCCACAGCACTCCCATTAGAATCTTTGACGAAGACATCCAACACCTTGCCACTTTCAGAGTGTCATAATGGTAAAGCAAACTTTTAACACAACAGAATGTCTTAAGCTTCAGCAGCTTTAATTCAGATTAACGCAAAATCATATTAAGACGGTTTTAGGTACTTCCATTCTGAGAAAAGGAAGAAATTTGGTGACAACATTTCATTTGTTTCAAATTGTTATACAAATTTTACAAATACTTCTCAATATTAGTGCTTTCACTTTCTAGTGTCTCAAAATCAACAATTTTCATGCTAATTTCTTGATATAGAAGGTAACTGTACAAAAAACTATCAGAAGATTTTAGAAATAATTCATTGAATAAATAGCATATCCCAGTAATGACAAGTTGTAAGGAATATACCTAGCTCTTTGTATCCAGTCCAATCACTTTTCTCCCACCACTGTCAAGGAGATGAATAAATCCAATTAAATGCATCCCCTGGGATGATACTCAATAGAGTTATAAAAACAAATGTCAATGTAGAAGGACTTAGAGAAATCATGACAGTTGGCTGACGCTGAAGGATATGCACTCAAACCACAAAATCTGGTCTAGGCCACCCAATCAAGATGGCAATTTAAGCATCAAAGCATTAGGAAAGGTAGAACTTCACAGCTTTAATGCTTAGAGAAGGTTATTGCAACTTAGCACTGAAACAAAGAAAACTTTGTAAAGGAAAAATAGGTAAACCGGAACCTAGGCATCACATTTTCTCTTGAAGTTGAATATATTCGTTTATACAGAACGACTTCCGATTTGCTTCACTCCTAGATCAACAACATTCATACATCTGAATCTTACACAAGTAAAATTACACCGTACCATTTCTTTCCATTCTGAGGAACCATCATGGGAACGACCTCCCATCCTTGTCCATCTACATCTGTATCCATTATCACCAAGGTCTTCGCCACTTTCTCTGTACCAAGTACTGCCATCTTCATTAGTGCCAGACTCATTGACATTTTCGTTTAACAAGTTGATGCCCCAGTCCTTCTCATTTGCGATACCAGTGTCTACAGTGAACGAACCAGAGACCACAGCACCTCTTATTAGGCATTCCAATCACATGTTATAAATCAAATGCTAGATTACCCACAAATTCATCATAAACCTTCAGTAGACTACCTCTTTTTGGTGGACTGTCACGGGACTGTGGACCCGAATTCCTTGGGGTACAACGAGGAAAAAATTTCCCTTGTTTGGAGACAGAACAAGGTCTGAGACAAGTGTGATGCAAAATAAATCAAAGACTTAGGCAATAAATAAATAAATAAATAAAGACAAAAACACTCATTCTTTACATTACAAAGTAGCTTAAATTATAACTTCAGTAATTAATTTAGACAATCCTGTCTACATCACGTCTAAAAAGAGCAACAATCATGCCACTAACACAAAGAATAAGCCCACAGAAATATAATAATACAGAGTGTTTTATACGGACAGAAGTTCGGCGGAAACTGGCTGAATGTTCTGGTGTAAACTTAATAAAAGAGTATAATATTACTAGGAGCTGAGATTCAAAACTAAAATCCTGAACTTTGAGCCACCAATCACACATAGTGCATGGCTTTAATTGTAACATTTCAATATAAAAACTAATTAAAGGCCGTACGCACAGCTATATTGCTGAAATTAAAAGTAACGTACTGAGGAGAGG
Source organism: Azadirachta indica (assembly GCA_022749755.1). Lineage (NCBI taxonomy): Eukaryota > Viridiplantae > Streptophyta > Magnoliopsida > Sapindales > Meliaceae > Azadirachta > Azadirachta indica. The sequence goes on from CM040449.1 coordinate 2,689,030, forward strand.
CGAAGGGCATTGCAGTAGAGACTTGGATTCGGGCCCGGTGAGAGCTCTTTTTCGGATCGAACCGCCATTCCTCACACTTTTCCACACTCTTAGCCGAACCGCCCTTCCTTCGAAGCGGAACCACCAAGTCAGAGCAACAGCAACTGATTCGACTCACTCCAAATCGTTCACCTTCGAAAGAAACTCTCTTCCTCTTCCTCAGCTCTTCCAATCCATTGGAGTGTAAATGAGAGATATCAACGAGTCTACGGAGTCGGAAATCGAGCTGAGTGGTGAAACCTCTAGAACTCGCTGCCGCCATTAATTACGAAAATGCCATTGAGCGAGTGAATCTTTCCAAGTGTCGTTGAACTTTAGAGAAAGAATGAAACTCAAAACGGTGAGATGAGAGTTTAGTTTATTTAATTTTAAATTTAAAATAATTAAAAAATAGAAAAATGGATAAATGAACCAATGAGAACAGAAGAGGGAATTTCGGGGAATCTTTGTGTTGGGGGCATTTGAATGAAAAGCGAAGGGAAGGGATTTTGAGGTTCAAGTAGAAAAAGAGACTCAGAAGAGCTGATATAATCGAATATAAGTTGTTTAGAAATAAGAGAATGGAGGGAAGGGAGAGATCAGATCGATTGACTTCTTGTTTGTTCGGCTACGACTGCGAATCCCGGGATTTAATCATACACGTGAGCAGAAGCGGTCCCACCATTTTCATTTTTGTATCCATTATGCTTGTCCAGATTTTCCACGTGTCTTTATATGTGCCGTCACTTGGTTTTTCTCGGCGATCGGCTGGGGTGCAAAAACAAAAAGTTCAGAAAGAAGGCCAGGGAAGTAAAAAAAAAAAAAAAAAAAAAAAAAAAAAAAAGAAAAGCAATGCGAAAAAAATTACACTAATTATTCTTTTTCATCAAAATAAGTTATTTTACGTGGCATTTGTTTTTTTTATTAGAAGGGGAAAATTAAAAAAAAAAAAACAAATGGGCGGCTATTCAAATAATGCTCACCTTTCAAGTAAGATTTTACGTTAATATAAGATATCTCATTGTAACTAAATTAACGGTCTTTTTAAAATGCAAGTATCGTAATTTTTTAATTTATGATTGATTATTAAAATTACAAATGGATATTAGTTGTCACTAGTAAATGAAATTAAATTAAAATTTTTTTATACGTATGGCTTGAGGGCTTGCAGTGTATATATATCAAATATATCTTGCCAGCGTTTTGCCAAAGAATCTCCGGATGACAACGACGCAGCAAGCAGTTGGTGCATGTCCACAGGACAGATATCAGAGACGACTTTTAAAAGCCTTTATCCCCGTTGGAAAGCAAAACCTCTGCTCCCTGCATCTTATCCAACCAGTATTACCACTCCTGACAGGTTTTGTCTAATTTGTTCCACCTATTCTCACCACCTGTCGGCATTTCACACGTCGATGACATGGCAAGGCATCCCGCCTTGCGGATCGGATAAGCTAAAAATACGTGGTAGCTTACGTGTTGTGCAGGACGTGGCAGGAGATTCGTGGTGAAAGGATACTCCACGTATTAAAACAACAAAAACAAAAGGCAGGACACTTTGCCTGACGATGGACGAGGAAACCAGACTGACGCAATGCTTATGTGTTTTGGATAAGCTTAATGTCACTTCGACGAAACTTTCAACAATTCAACCCGACTCCTGAGAAAAATAATATGCCATCGTCGAAAATTTTGTCCACGTGATTGACAGGAGTTCCGAAACATTTCCTGCCTAGATTTTGGAAAGGGAAACAAAGGTGCTTTAATAATTTACAGATCAATTTTTGTAACAGATATTGTTTTTCAGTGTCATCTGTTAATAATTGAAACCGACCAGAGAATGAGACGGTCGAGGCAAATAGATTCATCGGAAGACATGCAAGAAGAAACTTCATTTTCTGGATAGAAAAGGTTTCACTGATTCAACAACTACCTGCATTACACGAAAAAGATTGGAATTAAACCACTCTTCTACAAACCCACATCAGGGGGGAGAAAAAATGCCTGCATTCTCAATTGAGCCAATGCAACACAATAGCCGAAGAAACGTACACCATGCAAGCCTTATGTACTATAAAACTTTTAAGTGTGAGAACAAGCTCCATTCGCTCGAGAACTAAGGACCCATCCCAACATTGCAGTATATTAAAGAGATATACAGCACCAACAAGAAACTGTGTTTTCTGTTTAAGGAAATAGTGACTTTAGAAACTCCCACTCTCTCTCTCATATCACATTATTTAATGTCTTACCCTCCCATCATAGGATAGTGAAGCAAAAATCCAGGGCTCACGGGAACTCCAAGCAAGGCCTGTGATCATAATAAAAATTGGGTCAAATTAAGTTCAAAATCTACAGAGTATAAAAGCCAGGGGATTGCAGTAATTACCATATATGCTGTCTTCATAATCACTATATGAATTAAGTAACGGATCATGCTTTCGAGTTGGCGATTCAACTAAGCTGTCAACACCACACAGAAAAATAAAAATTCAAAATGAATCAAACAAGGGAACAAGATGCATAACACAACCTTTAATACATAGACAAGAAGATGAACCTTTCAGATGGTAGCTCATCACGGTTAGATGTGGAAGCCAACCACAAATTAACAGTTGAGTCTGTACCAGAACTCTGCAGCAGTTTAACAATTGCTTAAATAACTTCATGATTGAAACATGCAGTATTTCTTTTCATTCGTTTAACAACTGTCAACCAGGCATATGTATGCTGTCCATAAAATGTAAGAATATACTCATGCAGATCAAAATCAGCAATCAGTGTTAATTTTTTTTTTTTTCTATATCCATTATTAATCAGACTTGCCACTTAAAATTTTTCATAGCTCAAAAGAGGAACCACATAGGATAACAATGTAGATCCAATTTTCACGATTCCTCAGGCCTTCATGAAACCAAAATTATATCTACCACTTTATGAGAGTGGCAAGAGAAGAGAAGATGTAAGAAGAGAGAGAGAGAGAGAGAGAGAGAGAGAGAACCAGAATCAATCCATTGTATTCAGGGTTACAGCTGACAGCCCACGTCCTGCCAAATTGTCAAACAGGTAACAATCAGAAAACTACAAGAACTTACAAATATCTCATTTACAAGGGCCAAAGCTAACTGAAAAACAGAGTCAAGGGTTAAAAATAAATATCACACATGCATGGAAACTTGTATCTTGTATTAAGTAAGATCTCAATACAAGAAAGCAATCAGAAGTACATAGAGTAATCAAAGTCCAGAAAGCTATTACCAGTGTGTATGCCCCCCGACCCCCTGGAAAGGTACCTTCGGCATTCTAAGATCCCATAAATGTATCCCAGACTCGTCTGCTGCAGTAACCTATTGTGATAAACAATTATATCTTTCCAGAAGGTATGAATAGCAGTTACTAACATTGTCATCTTTAAAACAACAAAGGCAGGCATCTAGCAATAAGATCAAGAGATGTGACAAAACCAATGTACACAATCACATTCAGGTCAGAAGTTTGAGAGAAAGCATTATGTTCTCAACTCAATTAAACAAGTCCCTTCAAGTAATAAGCCAAAAAGAACTTCAAATAAAGTCATTATTGAGTTTTGATAAAATAATATTTCTCTTAGCAACTGCATTGCAACGGTAAGACAAAAGAATATTTTCATTTCTTGAGATGTCAATGCACCTTCTGGGAAAATAAGAGAGGCAAATAAGAGATAAAACATGGATTACTTGACTGGAAATAAAACAAAACAAACACATTAAAGTACTGACAAACAGTATCACTTTGTTAGTCATAAAATGCCTAAACCATTGAATGATAAAGACATTATACACATTGATCTTTCATCGACAAATCACCAAGTAAAAGGATTGTGTGCATGTCCATTTGTCTCATGTTTGTAGTTCCAATCATACTAGAACAAACAGTGTTAGGAGTCTCACTTCAAAGTCTTAAACTACTAAGACGGATATTCATAGACAGTAGACTATCAAGCAGTTATAGAATATGACAACATTGACAGTTCAATCAGCAAAAACAAAAACTATTGTTAGCATTCAATTAGAAAATCAGTGCCTCAGTTTGTACTAGAATTTTACCACAATCTACATATTGGATTGATTTTATATATGCAGCAAGCACATTTAGAGACATAGAATGCTACAATCTTACAACTATATGCTTTCTCTTGGTGTCATAGTCCACATCACGAATATGGGCATGCTCAATAGAATTTGTCTTCCTGCAATTATATCAGTTGAGTGGTCAGCCAGGGCAAAACCTTGAGACATATACATGCATCATATAGAGGGGAACATCAAAGAATAAGCAGTTTTCAGGAACATTCTTTTTTCAGATGTTGTCTAGCTACCAATTGGTAGGCCTGGTGTTTATAGAAGATGCGAGAAAAGAGAAAGTATAACCTCTTGAAATTAAGTAGGTAACCATCAGCAATTTGTGAGTACATAGGACTACTAGTTCCCCAAAGAAAAAACAGAAACACCAATAAAATATCTATGTACAACTTCAAACAGAAACTCATCTATAAACAAGTATTTGAGTAGTTTGTGATCAACAGATAAATTACTTTGAAGATATATGTATGTATGCATGTGTGTGTGCAAATATATATATATATATACGTACATATGTATGCATAAGGAACATACGTCATTGTCCTTAGATCCCAAAACTGCACTGATGATTCACATGTAACTGCAACAGAGTTTACATCATGCAGATCCCATGCACCACCAGATAAGTAATGCAGCATGCCAGAGGACTCTTTAGATTGCACCTGGAATTTCCAAATAAAGAATCAAACAAGTATCAACATGAGAAATCCAAAAAGATATCATTGATGTTAATATTCTGTATTAAATTTCTCCCTAGCAACTACTATATATTTACATTTCACCAGTCAAACTCTACAATTTAACACAATGCGCTTCATTAACACACAAAACTTAACTCTTAGCAAAGAGTATATACCAAATCAAAATCATAGAGAATACTCCACGAATTTAACTCAAGAGTTTTACCTGGGCAGTCTTGTTTGAACAATCCAAGCTCCACAAGAAAAGATTTTCATCATCTATGCTGATCAACTTATCATGTCTTCCAGATGGCCACCAAAGAACACTGTTCAGGATATACGATATACAGGAAAATAAAAAATAAGCCACAATCTAAAAGTTTTAAACGCATCAATAAACCAATAAAATATTTAGTTGTTGTATATAAGTGCCATAGAACAGATTTCACGACATTATTAGTTTCCAGAATATTACATAATGTTATCTAACTATTTTCCCATTTTCAACGTACTCCTCAAACTTTTGGACCTATAAGACACCATGAAATGTGATAGGTGAAACAAGCGATGCAAGATCAAGGAACTACACCGATTATAGCGCAAAATTACAAAACAATCATTAATAAACTCACCAATTAATCTTACCAACATGTGCATCAAGGGCGGCAACTCGTTCCAACTGAGGTGAATTTAGTTGGCCGTACAACTCCGGAATTTGCCATATTGCGGCTCCATATGACTCGCCTTCAATAACATATAAAACAAGAGCAAAACATAAAACGAACTGAAAACCAAAATTGGTCAAACACTACACGTGTCGAGATCAATCAATCAATCGGTTACCAGTGGAGAAAACAGTTGAGAAAATGCGCTGGTCGAACGGGCAAGAAGCTAAGTCCCAGATCTCGTTAGGATGAGAGAACAAACCCTCGCAAATCAGTTCCGTCCCACCTGAAGAAAGCCGAAGCAAATGCACCTGATAGATTCCCAATTCATTAGATCTAATTATCAAAATTGAGAAAAATTTTGGCACAAATAAAATACATAATCGAACCTCGTTCTCTTCTTTGAGACTGAGAGTTCCGGTAAGGAAGCTGGTGTGATCTGTGTCCGCCTTGACATCCGATATGCATCTGGCCTGCAAGCGAAAACGATTCAGAATCCAAATTAGGGTCTATAATTACAAAAACAAAGTCTAGGTCCGGCGTTTTTGACCTGATACTTGAGACCATAACCTACGCCCGAAGACCCTCCCTGCATTGCTTCAGTTTTTCGTATCAATATTCAACCAAAGCTATGAGCTCAGTTAAGAGCAAACGGCTTGGCAGTAGCTTCGATTTTAAAAAAACAATTTCATTTTCATTCTTTTGGGCCTTTCCGAGCCCATTCATCGTTGACTGTCGCTACGGCCCATTATAATCGGACATTTGGCAATAGGCTCAAGCACGTGCCAACGCGAGATAATAAGTCGGCCATTAAACACGAAACGTGATAATTAAGCTTGTTCTACAAATAAAAATTTTGGCGTGGGCAACGGGACTAATTCAACGAGTTCGTAAATAAATAGTGATTTCATGTGGAAAAAAATAAAAATGGATGAAGCGAGCCTTGCTTTTAGTATGAAACTTCTGGAGGAATAAAAATGAACATGGAACGTGAGGAATTTGCGTTAAAAAATAATAATATAAGAGTAAATGATTTTAAGCAATGAATTTAGGATTTAGATGTAAAAACATGAAATGTTTTGTTTTTTTTATTAATTTAAAGCGTAACTAAATATTAAATGCAAAATTCACATCTTGCATTATCAGGATTTCTTTTATAAATATAATATCGAGATTCTCAATTTTAATTCATGAATGTGATGGATAATCACAATTTAATTCAATTAAATAGTTAAATTTTTTATTAATAATCTAATTATAAGTGTTTATCTTTTAACTATAATCTGTTAGATAGTATGGATAAATTGTGCATATATTTCTAACTGTATACTATAATACTATTTGTACAAAAGATATTATCTTGTTCATGCGCACCCTATTTTTACCAAACTAATATTTCGAATATCAGGGGACGGTAGAACCGAATAAGCCTAAGGTTGTGGAACTTTCATCTTCATTTATTGAAACTGTACCATTACAAAAACTGAAGTTTTTCAATTCTGGAGGTTGGACAAATTAGATTTGTTAAAGGGGCAGGGCATCGGTACTAAAAGTACAACTAAAATCTATTTTGCAAGAAAGTTTCGAGCCTGAAATTTATACGCTAACAGACGCCGTCTATCAATGGCAGTCTTCTACTCTTCTATTCTTTTTCCACCTCACGTTTTGTTAGCCAGTCTTTGTAGACATCTTCAGTTACAGCGTCAAGATCTAAACTCAGTTGCACTAATTAATTATGATTAAGACTCAACTCTGTAATCAAATTTACCATTATATCCCCGTCCTTGACGGCTACCCAAACACACGTGGCCAATGAATAAGGGCCATACTGGATGTCGATTTTTGCAAATAAATAAATAAAAATTCGCTTTTATTCCCGCACATCACAAGATTAATCCTCAGAAAGTCAGGGTTTAAATCCGTATTTATAATTTAAAATACGAATTTTATATTACTATTTCGAAGACGTAGTTTTACGGTATTCGAAGTCAAATTCCCCGTGGTTGACGGTTGGTACTGGTTCGGGTATAACTTGAAGGTAAAGCATATTTACCGACATTTTTAAAACTACCCCCGAAAAATTTACAAATAACATTCAAGTCCATTTTCCTCACACTAAAAAGACGGAGCTTCTTCCTTTACAACTACTAAACCAACACTTCAGCTTCTCGTCTCCCTAAAGATCTCTCGATCTCCATTCGAGCAGTCAGTTTCTTTAAGGATGAAGCCAAAACGAAGATCCAACTGAGGTTGTTAAAGAACAGGACAAAGAAGGGAAAAAAAAAAAGAGGAAGATGATAAAGAACCCAACGAAAGCCACCATGCAAATTACAAAATGGGTTACGGATCTTGATTGGCGTCTTCTTCTCCTAGTAATTCCTCCTTTATCCATTCTCGTCTTCCTCTCTTTATCTTCTACGCCCCTTTATAAGTTTTCCGTTTTTACCCCTCTCCAATCGTATATTTCAAACCGTGGCAGTCTTAACGCCACCATCACTAGTTCGTCTGATTCGGTAATTTCGGTCGGGAATCGGAGTGAACCGGCGGTGAGTGGGTGGGAGGACGAGTTGCAACGGTCCAGGATTGCTGTGTGTTTGGTGGGTGGGGCCCGTAGGTTCGAACTCACCGGTCCGTCTATTGTCGAGAACATTCTCAAAGTGTATCCTAATGCTGACCTATTTCTGCACAGTCCGATGGACATAAACGCGTACAAATTCTCGCTGTTAAAAGTTGTGCCTAGGCTCGCGTCGGTTCGAATTTTCGAACCTAAACACATTAATGAGACCGAGTCTCAGGTTCGGGTACTCGCCGCCGCCGGCTCACCCAACGGCATCCAGGTTGGTCTTCATTTTTTTTCTTATAAATATATTATTAACCAATATTAGAAATGTCATAATATTATTATTTTATTTTATTTTTTTTTATGTTCGATTGATTTTTCGAAAATGGAAGTAACATGATAAGTATGCGGTGGTTGCACCGGTATCCATCTGCAAATGGCCCACACATTTCTGTAACTTTTAATAATGCTGTTTGGTTTAAACAGAGCAACCGCACAATTTCTTTCTTATTTTATCGTACTAGTATTATTAGTCAGTTATTTTAGACGGTGCATTTTTGATATATGGGAAAGTATATTTGTTTATTCGTTATTGAGTTCGTGATTAATTTGATCACAAAGTCGAGCTCTTTTCCTCTATACCGGCTGGAAGTAAAGCTTTGAATAATTATTTTCAGCTAATTTTCTGTTGGCCTAAAAACGTCACTACTTTTCCTGAAAAATCCGTACAATAATTGAATACAATTTTTAAATGTATTTAATGCATTTTATTTAGGACGAAAATATCTAAATTTTGGCAAACTTTTGTCAATTTTTTTCTAAAGTTTTGGGTCCCACCAACGGCGACATGAATAAACGAATCCGTTAGTTGATTCATGGCACGTGTATTACGGATATGCAGTTTATATAAAGTGGGGTTATAAATGTCAATTCACAGTACTTTGTTTTGGTGCGGTTTGTAGGGCCTGCTGCAGTACTTCAATCTCGTTGAAGGATGTCTAAAAATGATAGAATCCTACCAACAACGAAACAACTTCAAATACGATTGGATAGTCCGAACCCGAGTAGACGGGTACTGGAACGCGCCACTCGACTCGGATAACTTCATTCCGGGTCAATACTTAGTGCCACTCGGATCCAACTACGGTGGACTCAACGACCGTCTCGGCATCGGTGATCTCAACACTTCGATAGTCGCACTCTCGCGCTTATCTCTCATTCCTCAACTCGACTCGGCCGGCTTCCACCAACTCAACTCTGAGACGGCGTTCAAAGCTCAACTCACCAGCCAACGCGTACCTTACCTGACAAAACGACTCCCATTTTGCATCGTAACGGATAGGAAATACAAGTTTCCTCCATCTCGGTTCGGTGTGCCCGTGGCGGCGCTGTCGAGTCGGGGCCCGCTGAGTGGAGCCAAGTGCAGGCCATGCACGGCGGTGTGTGAAGGGCCGTGCGTGGCGGATGTAATGCGCGCGCTTTACAGAGGCTGGAGCTGGACCAATTGGGAAAATGGTACTCTTGAATTATGCGATGCTCATGGGGATTGGGAGAGAGATTGGGAGAAGATTTTTGATAGAGTTGCAGGAAAGAAACTTGCTTCTGCTCGGAAAAAGGTTAGGGCTTTGGATGTGGAAAAATGCATGGATGATTTTAAGAAAATGAAGAAGCGGGCGTTTAGCTGGGACGCGCCGCCGCCGGAGGATATATGTGTGCTTGGGTTAGGGAGTTAGTAGACATTTTGCAGTTTTTAGTTTGTAAAAAGTGGGAAAAGCATATTATTTTGGGTTTTCGAAAAATAAATTTATATACTGGTATAGTTTTTAAAATTCTCTGTAATGGAAAAGGATCAAAAAAAAAAAAAAAAAAAAAAAAGTTTTATAATGCTGTTGTTAACTATTCGTCGCCTCCAGAATAATCCATTCAAGTCAACTAAGTTAAGGTGATAGTTACTTATTTAAATACTTCTAGCAAGATTGAGATGTACTCAACGAAAGTGTTCAGTACGTAACGTGCTCTAGCTGGTTTGGATAACGGTGGTTGATGTATATTTACATGATTAAGCCAAGCATAAATATGTGATGCTCCACTAACACTCAGCACTTGCACCACACCTTTCGACATCACGCTAAGTCGTGAATAAAGATTAATTAGATCCACTGTCTGTCACCCATTAACTTATAGGATCACTATCAGAAATTAGTTTAAATTAGTACAAGTCATTGAACAGGCAATTGAGGCTAGCTCTTAGTGAAAAGAGCTTAGATTGGAACACAACACTTATTGCCCAAATACCAATTCAAAATTAAAATCAACACAAAGCAAAACGTTGTTATTCATAGATTTTCGTTTGACAACTTTAATACAGAACACGAAAATTCCCCTTTTTTCTTTTTATAGAAAAAGGAAAAAATTACTGAATGTAAGGTTGACCGGTAATATCGATATCACGGTCGCCTGACGAAGGCGGAGGTTGGTGCTTGGGCGTAGTATCAGGCCCAGCCGCCCCATCAGCACTCTGCGTTTCACTAGCTGGATGGTTTCCCGGTTTTTTCTGTTCCCCCGGTTCATTTGCATACATTCCACCGCCGTACGGTCACGTGTTACCGGCTTCATCGGTGAAATGTACGGTGGTTGGTGCTGGTTCTGGTTTTCCTCCAATTCCCGCCTATCAGCGTCTTTTTCCATTGCATGCTTTCGAACTACTACGAGAATGCGAGAACATCTGCTTGCTCAGCCTTTTTCCACCGCTTACTCAATACGCGTGTCCGTTATCCAAAAAAGAAGTAAACGTGTTACAGCTTGAATACATGGCCTATGAAAACAACGGCCACGTCATTCCTTACATGCAGCTATCACAGCGCAACCATTGCTTGGGCTGGGCCGATATCACAAGACTTTATTTTAAAAGGAGAAAATTGTGGGGGCTGTTATTAGTCTAGTTAGCCCATTAATAAATTTGTACTTTTCTGTCTGACCAGCTTTCAACGTTTAATTTTCCTCGAGTCGAAAGTGGCAGTGGCATGTATTTTAATCTTTAAATGCTGCCTAAGCTGTTGCCTTGTTGTCACAATTCTCCCTTTTGCACCTCGCTTTTTTTTATTTGTTTATTTATTTACCTACCAAAAGAATTAGAAAAACATCTACTAGAAAATTGAAGATTATTATTCTCATGAAACACGAAAACGTGGGAAACATTTTTTTTTAAAAAAAAATTTCAGCTGTAGTTGAAGATCCCTCCTTATCAAATTCCACCGTTCAACGTGGGCTGACTCAACGCCTCTCTTTATCTCAATTCCAAATGTGGGCAGCAAGCTGGCAATATGCGTTAACATGTATAAAACGTGGATTGATTTTGGCTTTTTAACACAGTTTTGGGCAAAGAAATAATCTAGTGAGCTTTAAATTCGACATCTTATATGAAATGACGTCGTTTGAGATGTCCGAGGACAAGTTTCTGGAAGCCAATCTGTCATGTCTGGCCGCCAAGCCAAGCATTCATGTTTTCAATTCCGAAACTTGTGGAGTTTAATTAATTGAGTAGTCAGAATACAAAATATCCATAATGTGTAGTCAGGTCGCACCTTACAGTCAGAGTCACTCAAACGCGGTTGAGATTGAAATGTTCTTGGAGCAATTTTCGCTTTAGTCCCTAACCTTTTTGCATATCTTCATTTACGTAACTAATTTGATAGTATATCATAAACGTTCCTAATTTTATTCTTTTGTTATTGCTACAGTTCTATTATTTTAATCAACTTTATTATAGCCATTTGATCAGGATTTCATTACTTTTCTTTTTTCATATTCGCTAATAAGATGAAAATACCTTTTTTTTTAATCCCTAATACGTTTTTTAATGTTAGAATAATACATTTATCTTCAATTTTAATAGATTACAATGAAATTTATACTTTTGTGGATGCATCATGAATTTAAAAAAAAATTTGATTAATCAGTTTTATATGATTTCTTGAGATGCATAAACTATTGCCATTTTGATAAATAAGTTTTAAATTAACAAAATGCATCATTCAGTTTATCTTTTATACATATATATAATAATTACTTCATTGCCCTACTCTTGTTAAATGAAATTAATTAACATATGTAATAATTTTTGTTTTACTTTTAGCTAGGAACTAAGGTGATTTAAATATGAAAAGCTTATATTACTTATGGGTGTTTGTGAATTGTGATATGAAAATGGTTAAATAATAGTAAAACTTAAAATAATAAAGTGAAATTCTCTCAATATTATTCTTAGTTCGTTCTTGGGGGAACAAATTTAAGTGCAAATTAAGCTTTATTCCTTTATTTCGCTTCCTTAAATTAAGCTCCATTTCCAGCTATAGTTCGCTGTTTATATCTGCAGCTTCGATCCTTTTATAGAATCACTAATTTAATGATCAATTGTGTTATCTGAAGATGTCAAATAAGAATATATTGATCAATTAATTTATAAGCACATATGCCACCTCAATCTCACGAGTCTTGACGCATCATTTTTGAACAAATTAGTATGGAGGCAATAGAGCATTATGTTAGGTATCTAACAAGAGAAAAACAAAAATAATAATAATAATAATAATAATAATAATAATAATAATAATAATAATAATAATAAAGAAGTAATACTTTTCAATTATACGTTTATTTCAGTTCTTTTTCCATCCCAGGACCACCAAAGAAATACTTAATTGGATTCTCGCTTATGGGAGTTGGCGTTCTACTGAAAATTCGTTATGGAATGCGACCATATAATTCACTTTCTGTATTTTTTTAATGATCCACAGTTCATAGCATATTGACTATTCTCAATTAATTATTAAAAGAAAAGTTCCCTACATTGGAAGTGTATACATATTAATTTAACAAAATTAATTACGACATATATATGGGTATTTTGATTCACGCGTGTGTCGTAAATCGTGATAATTAATGTTCATTTGATAATTGAATCATCCATGAAACTTGCATAACATGAAAAGAATAAGCCGGCCTCTCCAGCATATTCTCGTGAAAAACGGCATCAATAAAATAAAATATATATTTACTAAATAATGTTTGTTTTCTTGCTTTAATTATTTTCTTTTTTTTTTTAAATAATTTTGATTTTCAGAATATGATATTAGGGTTTCTGATTTCTCAAGCCAGAAAGGAAACGTATCTTTTCCAAACCGAGAAGTTCGATCTCAAAATTAAAGCATGATATAGTTTGACTTTGAAAGATTCGTATATTCATGATATACATATATATATATATATATTCGCAGTAGATTCTAAGCTCTGCATGTAAATATTATCTTCTCAAGTTCCAAGTTCTGCGTTTTAAGTTATAATTAGCTCCGCGTAATCCTCTTAGAATTCTTGAACACATCAGGTTTTCTATCTCCAGCGAAGAGCTCGAGGACGAGGAGGTTGGCGCATCCACCTGCATTGATAATTGAAATTACGCGTATACATAACTTAGTGCAGCCGATAATGTATAGGATCTGCAGAAATTAGAAATTAAGAACACATGCACTGTTTTCACTGACAGCTAATTCTGTGTAGTTCTAATCTATGATTAGTTAGGTAGAATTTAGAAAATACTGAAACTGAGAACTTTGAATTATAAGCATGGAGATTATGGCCCTTCTGAGTCCTACCCATCAATGCCCTTTTATCACACCATAATTCTTCAAATTGCAGCTAGCAGACTTACGACAGCACAGCACAGCACAGCATTAATTGCCCGCAACGTCTCCAATCACATGCATAAAAAGACTGCATGGTTTTGACCCAATTATTCAGTAAGAAACAAAAGAAAAACAATATTAGCGTAATTGGTCAAAATCCCTTCATCAGTTTCATATCAATGGATTGATTTCAATTGGAAAGTTTAATAAGGTTTTTGTTAATGAAGTGTGTTTGTTAGCTGGACTGAAATTTACAGCGAGGAGACTGGAGCCCACAAAGAGTGTTGAAGAAAAGCCACCGTGTCCAGACCACGTGGTGTCTGCTGTCCTGTCCGCAGGAAATAAACGCAAAAACGCCTCGTTTTGCAAGCCTAAATCCACGTGATTAAGCTTAACAGCTATAAATATTCGCGGATCCAGTCTCCTCTATTCTTCACCCCCTCGTGCGCCTTAGTTGTCTTCCCTATATATATATGTATACTTCTCTTCTTCACCAAAGCTAAACAGTCGAGACTCCTGAGAACAAAAATTATACGTCGACGTCGAGAACTCATTAATTCAATTCAACCTCCCAACATTAACAACACCATTCTCATCACAACAATGGTTGGCGTCGTCAGACGTTCTCTTTCTTTTCCTAACAAACATCCCAACCGTCTATCCAAACCACCCATATCTCATCACATTAGATCCATCAGTCTTCCATGCAGATCACACCCGTTGATTTCCCAGATCAAGGATGAGATCGGTGAGCTCAGAACGTGGACGTCCAAGTCTGAGAATCGAACTTCGGCTTGGCTATGCGACTGCCTGAGCCGTCTCCAAGACGTTCATGAATCTCTTGATGATGTTCTCCAGCTCCCGCAGACGCAAGAGTCTCTTCGCAATCAACACGAGTGGGTCGAGAAGCTTCTGGAAGATTTTCTTCGCTTTGTCGATGTTTATGGAATTTTCCAGACTTCGGTTTTGGCGCTGAAAGAAGAACAGTTTGCGGCGCAGGTGGCGATAAGGAAGAAAGACGATTCGAAGATAGCTTTGTATTTGAAAGCCAGAAAGAAAATGGCCAAAGAGATGATTAAACTCGTGTCTGCAACCCGATCTATCGGACAATACCCGGTTCCGAAATCAATGTTGTCTTCCATTGCCGACGATGAGTTGGCTGGTGTCGTCAGTGACGCCGTTGAAGTTACAATGCAAGTTACAGTTGCTCTTTTTAACGGAATTTCAACTGCGTTTGCGTCGAGAAAGTCTTCTTGGATGGGTTTGAGATTGAGCAAGAAAGCTAAGAAAGTAAAAATCGAAGAGGGTATTGAAGAATTTCAACACGTCGGCGTCGAGAACTTAGGGGGTTTGAGAAAGAAGGGAGATGAAGAAGTGAGGACTATTTTGAAGAAAATGCAAAGTTTGGAGGGGTGTATTTGTGGAATTGAAAGTGTTAGTGAGAAAGTGTTTAGGAGTTTGATCAGCACAAGGGTTTCACTTCTCAACACTCTCACACAGTAGAAATATTAGTTATGTAATTTAATTATTTGCCTTTTTAATTTCTGTTACTTATTTCCTTCTTCTTGTGTTAACATCTATCCACTAGAAAGAAATGAAATTTGTTAAAAAAAAAAAAAACTACAGACGTGAACACAATGGATTAGTGGTGTACAGTCTACATTTTGTGTAAATTTTGAGAATTGCCTAAATGGATTACACACTTTATGATTGAAAGACTTGAATTAATGTATCCATCTAAGCTTATTTAATCTTTTAATACTTTTTATTTTAATTAGCTATATTTTTAGGGAATTAAGGGAATAAATTCAGTATTTTGATATAATCGTGACATTAACTTCCATGTTGACTTGTTCAAAGCAGTTTTGCAAGTGACTTGATCATGTGGATTTAGATATAATTAAGAGAATATCGATTAATTAAACAACAAAGTAATCATATACACAATTCATACACAACAACCAACTATCTAGACGACAAAAAGCAAACAGACAATGATATATACAGGGTCCTTCTAATTCCTAATTGGTTTTTAGCTTGATCAATAAATTAAATACGGATAAATATTACAAATGGAAAAGATCAAATTTCTCTCTAATATGATACCGATAAAATTTGAGTTTTAAAATTTTTTATATTTTATTGGTGGAATTAATTAACATCCATAAATTTACTCAATTAATAATAAGATTATTGTGCATGTTATTAAAAATATAAAATAAAGTTGTCGGGCCGGAGGGAGGGGGGTGGGGAATTAATGATAACGATGGAGCATTAGTAACTGAGACAAAGTGGCACATGGTTTGTTAGACATAATTGAATCGAATGAGGAGATTTTATCAATTTAAAAAATCATAAGTTTTGCTGTAAAGTCCTATCGTGCATATAATTAATAATATATATATATATATATATATAGAAAAACCAATCATTAATTCCTTCATCATGATTTTTGTTCTTCCCTCACGAATCAAGAGAACCATAATTCTTCCCATAATTGGCACTGCATGCCTTCAACTTGTTCACGAATCTGGATTATCCACCGGCATTGACAGCAGATTTTAGCTCAAGATTTGAACATGTTAGTGGTTATAATAAAACTCCCAGCAGAAACAATAATAAAAGAGAATTAATGTGGTCGCTTCCCTTTTAATTTTACGGGCTACATATATATATATATATATATATATGAATATGATTTATTTATTGCTATACCAGAAGGGAAAATTTTGAGTCGTATCTGCTTGCATTTAACTCAACTCAAAACGGTGCATAATTGAGAAGTTGCATAATTGGCCCCTGAAATTATTGAATTTTGGCATTTTTCAGTTGATGAGTTGTTTGATTCGATTTTAATACGTGAAATTATTCAATTCGTATGATTTTTTAAATCTAATTTTACCCAAAAGGGAATACTTACGAAATGGGCCTCAGCCCATAGGTTCAAAACGTGGGTGTACTAAGAATCAGTTCTTTGCTTCTTCAGACAAGACCATTTATGGAAAGGTGTTAGATGTTGGAACAAGTGATTGTCACCCTTTTCCTTTACCTCTTTCCAAAATAAATTAGTAAATAAAATAAAAAGAAATGAAAAATACACAACTTTAGGAAAAAGTTGGGTTACATTTAAAATCACATCCCGTAAAGTTTTTTCTTAAACAAGGTTAACAACAAAGATATCCAACCTAGGAGACAACAAAAATGTTAATTATTTATGACAATATATAATTTCAGAATAAAATAGTTGAATTGAAAATTATTGTATTAATACTTTTTAAAGCCTTTTGTATCACAATTTACTAGGACAATAATATTATGTATATATATATATGTATATATATATATACTTTCGTATTTATGGTGAAAATATTATTTAATCTGTTGCATGCACGGATTGCCAATGTTTTGAAAAGAAATCTTTGTTACTTTCTGTCCGGGTCGAATCATACGTAGGTAGACACATAGTCCTAGCATAGGGGATTAAAAAGTACAATCAAAGAAAGTAAGGGTTTATAGTATAATTAATAAAACTTATTTTATAGTTCTAAATTATTTTTTAGGAGTCTAAGCCGCATATCATAGGACCCTCTAGAGTCTAGACTTTGCTCTAACTTTAATTTGACCTGCTCTCTCGTATGTATATATTTCTTAATTAATCATAAAAATCGACTATTCCATGACTTATTAAATAATTTTTAAACAAACTCACTTGTTATTGATTTTGATATATCTAAAAAATTGAGATAAGAAAGCATTCATCAGTGACTTTTTACATATTTATGCAAACATAGGTATAGACTATAGCACTGCTCCTTGTAATAAGATGTTTAAAATTACTTTCCCTTGCTTTAAAAACTTTTATTCAAATTGGAAAGAGAAAAAGCAACACAAAATGGCTAGGCTTAAAGCTTCAAAATTGAAAATCCCTATGTATTGGGAAATTAGGTATGGTATGGTGGGTTGGGAGGGACCTTGATTGATGTTCCTCGAGAATAAATGTGATGGCACGTAAATCACGTAAATTAAAGAAATGAAAAAAAGGAAGTAATCTTCCAATCACTTTTGCATAAAGGCATATATATCAATATCACATATGTGCACTAGCTAGCTAGGCTTTTAAATTTTGTTACAAAAGAGGATATGCTCGTAGTATATGCATCAGATACAGATACAGATACAGATACAGATAGCAAGCTTAGGACCATACCACGCATGCTTTGGCTTTTGCCTTATCGTCCTGTAAAAAATCTCACACATATCGTATCTAGCTCTTTAAAAACAACAAAAAGGGAGACAATACAGACAAGTTCCACTTAGTTGGATTTCCACCATATCCCATATTCATATTTATATCACCCTCCTTTTTAGATATCATTTGTTTCAAAAATCACCATCCTTGACGTGACCACCCCTGCTGGCTTTTTTTTTCCTCAATCTGCTAAAGTTAACGGCATGGCCTGCAAGTCTACATAACGACATATAAATATTTATATATAAAATAACATTCAGGTCCCTAGTTCTTACATTGTCATTAGCAAGATTAAACATAATTTATCTTTTTACGTCAAATAAATTGTTAATTATTCTTCAAAATAATTGAAATATAACAGTAGTTGATGTATGTACATGTATAGAGCTCTGCCAATTGGGTAAATCAAGAAAACAACAATGGCTATTGCAACGGGGGCTAATTAAACACCTAACATGCAACAACAATTCAAATTTTTTATTAATCAATAACGTGAACATAATTCGTTCATTCCTTTATAATTATGGTATGTATGCGAATATTAAACACTGTTGTGTATTTAATTTGCGCAATATTGTCGAATATATATTATATTGAGAGTATGCTTTCAACAATAAAACTTGAGGGAATCTGTGGTTGAGTGAGTAAAATTCAATATTATAGGGGTCTTTTAATAATTTTAGATATAAATTAATATTATATTATGGACCTTTTTGATATGAGTGAGAAAATGATCTTTTATTTGAAAATGTGAAAAGATTAAAGATCTGAATGTATTTATTGCTTATTAAAACGCTTTTAGTTGCTTTCCATTCTAATAACCACTTGAGTTCACAGTTCACAGCATGGCGGAGAAACATTACAAACCCCAATTCCGGTTGGGATGGGTTAAATTGTTTTCACCCAGAAACCCGAACAAAAATTTAACAGTGACACATTCATAGACGTTATGTATTTGAGAGCCGTTCACTTTTTGGTACAATCATTTTGGAATTGAAAACACTTCACTGCACACTAAAACTAACCTAATTATGACCATTATTATTGGCAGTTTGAAAATGAAATTTCTCTTTTGCCTCCCCAAATCATTAGTGAGACGAAATAACTTTTTTTTTTTTAATTATGAATAATCACTCTTTCATTGTTAATTGCTTGTATACTGCGTATGCATATTATCTATATTAAAATCATATATAGGACTTAAATTGATTTATAGGACTGGTTGACTAATTTGTACAAGCTATGTCCTATTAAAAAAAAAAAAAAAGTTTTACCCCAACGACGGGATAGTAGCAAGCAAATTGCAGGAAAGACAAATAGTCTTCTGTATAAATAATAATTACAAATAACCGTAAAGTTAGGACAGCAAGCCCTCTTATCTTGTCTATTAGTTTTCTCTTTGCATCTTCATTTATTTATTTATTTACGTAAAGATCAAAAGTATTTTTGTTCTGTGAGTTAGACTCAGAAGTTTTAATCAAAATTTATGCATTCAACTTATATCTCTTCAACTAATTTTCTCTTTCGGTTCAAATTTTTAAAAATTTTGGACGTTAGCAAAAGAGGATTCTATGAAAGAATTCCTTATTGATAAGTACAATTCTTTTTTTATTTCAAAAAAGAAAAAGAGAAATTTTACAAATTGGGGAGTCAATTCAAAATAGAGTGGCATAAAGGTAAAATAATGTAGAAAAAAAAAAAGAGGACAATTAAATAGCTAATAATAGCAATTTGTCATAAAATAAGGACCATGCGTGCAAAAAACGAAAAAAATTATTTAAGAGACGTTACAACTTACAATGCATTAAGCGAATCCCGCCACTCCTTTGTTTTTTTTCCCTCTACAAAAAGCTGATTCCATTACTTTCAGTTCTCCCTCCTACTCCCTTCCCTACTCTCTCTCATTTACGCAGCAGCTTATTAAAAACGACGTTTCATCCTTCCTGCTGAAAAACTACACCGGCAACCGCAGTTAGGCGAAAAGGCGGAAGGACACGTCAGCCACTCATGGGATGCACCACTTCTAAACTCGACAACCTTCCGGCCGTCGCTCTTTGTCGTGACCGCTACAAGTTGCTCGACGACGCGCTTCACCATAGCTATGCTCTAGCCGATGCGCACGTGGCCTACCTGCAGTCTCTGAAGACCTTTGGCTCTACTCTCCATCAGTTTTTCGAATATTATGGTGCTTATCATCGCGGCCACGCTATGTCCAACGGTGATCCTGCCGTTAAATCGTCCAAATCTTCTCCGCCTGATCACTCACCGTCGAGTTTAACGTCGGATTCGCATATTCAGTTCGATTCCGATTCTGAAGAGGAAGACAGAAATAAAGATTTTGAATCTTTTAACCGGAATCATCACAATTATTTTAATCAAGAAACCCTAAGTTCGAGTTTGGATACGTTTATGTCCGTCAATTATAACGATAGTTCTAGAAGTTATCGATACA
Organism: Azadirachta indica; assembly: GCA_022749755.1. NCBI lineage: Eukaryota > Viridiplantae > Streptophyta > Magnoliopsida > Sapindales > Meliaceae > Azadirachta > Azadirachta indica. The sequence goes on from CM040449.1 coordinate 2,709,456, forward strand.
ATAATTACTCGACATATGACGTTGAGTTTAGCGACGGCGATTGGGCGCATAAGACGCCGCCGCCTCCGACTCCGAGCAGTTCCGCTTGGGATTTCTTGAACTTCTTTGAGCCGTTGGAGAAATATGAACCTCCGTACAGTCCTAATCGCGGATCAAAACAACAAGTCAATGAAAGTGAAAGAAATCATGATAAAATTTCGACCGAGAATTATGAGGTTAAGGTTAAGCCTGATTTGTTGACAGAGAAAGGTGATGAAGGGAAGAGAAAGAAGGTGGTTTCGGAGAAAGAGACGTCAACGAAGCGTGAATCGAAGAGTCAAGGCGGTCAACAGGGTGTTTCTGAGGTAATGACAGAAATAGAAAATCAGTTTGAGAGAGCGTCGGAATCTGGTAGTGACGTTTTGAAGATGTTTGATGCTGGCAAATTCCGTTATCATCACAAATATTCTGTTTCTAAAGGTAATCCTCTCCCAATTATAGATCTCTTTCTTGAATTGCATTTTACATGTCACTGCATACTGTTCATTTTCAAAGGTAGAACTGTTCGTTTTCATTACCCAATATTACGTGAAACCAACAAGTATAGAACAAGCAAGCTGACTCTGCAAAAGTCCCGAGATATTTAAGAGGTCCTGGGGCTCCATTTTGTTTTCGTTTCCGTTCTCTGTTTCGGGCAGAATGCCACTGAATTGGGCTGCCGTTTGGTTTTTCCTACGGTGAACTGTATTTCTAATAATTGGTTAGGGAGTATGATTGCTAGAAGAGCGAGTTCTGACAAAATTGAAACTCGAAAGTAAAACTGATCTACTGTACTTTAGGAATTGTTTGATGTCACAGGTATTTAGTTGGCATACATTATTTTAACTGGAACTGTTTGATATCAAAGGTATTTAGTCTGTGTACATTAATTTAACTGTGGATAATTAATAATACGAAAATCAAAGTTTCAAAAGCATCAAGTATAAGAAAGCCTTAAAAATTGTTTAAAGCTTTATATTGCATTGCAGTATCTTCCAAGATGTTTTATGCTGTGAGTCCATCAAAGCTGACAGGATCCACACCCCTCAGTAATCAAGGATTTGACGATGACGTGGTTCTGAATCCAAGGAACTTAACAGCAACTTTGAAGAAACTGTGCATGTGGGAGAGGAAACTATATGATGAAGTCAAGGTATGCTTGCCTTGACCGTGGTCCAACCGTCCAAGTTGCTTTTCTATCTTTATCTTTTCCTTTTTACCTTTTGTGATTCTTGATAGATCACTGAACAGAAGAATATTAGGTGAATGCATATCTACATTGGCTTTCACGTATATATTTGGATTTTGGAATCATCTTTGAAAAAGTTGTGAATTTGTGATTCTGATTCTGATTGCAGGAATACAATGTTTTATTCACTTCTTCTGTTTTGTTATATCTGTCAGCAGTTTCTCTTTGGCAAACAAGCTTTTGAAACTTTACAATTTCTGAGTATATTTATATATTGGAGTTGTTCTGGATCAAGTTTTATCAGTGCTATGCATTCAAATTTGCTCTCAAGTGGACTTGCTCTCAAACTATAGGGGCAAAAATAGTAGATCGTTATCTGTAAATATATGAATGGTTGTCTGTAATTATGGCGATACTGGATTAGTGTCCATAAGCCTACATGAAATGTGACCCAACAGATGGATCCTTGGGAATAATATAGTGGCAAATTTGCTTATCATACCAACTAAAACAAACGTAGCTCATTTTGTGATTTCCTATATGAAAGGCTGCTGGATGTAAATTTGTAATAGGGGATGATAACGAACTAAGAAAATTTCGCGCTACTAAATTATGAAGTTATAGCTGTAAGGCACAGCATGAATAATGGTTGTAGTGACTGGATACCAAAAGTCAAATTTCCTATATTTTTTTATGGGTTGTTGATGACTAATGAAGCCATGAGCACACTACAAACACTTCCTCCGATCTCTTCGCCTCCTTTTAATTTGAATTAGTGAAGATGGCGTTATTTGTTTTGTAGGCTGAAGAGAAATTGCGTATACTTTATGCAAGGAAGTGTAAGCAGATGAAAAATTTGGAGAATAAGGGTGCTGAAACTCTTAAGGTGGAAGCAGCTCGCACTATGCTCAGGACTTTATCTACTAAAATCAAAATTGCAATTCAAGTTATTGACAAGATGTCACTTGCTATAAACAAGTTGAGGGATGAAGAGTTGTGGCCACAAATCAATGAATTAGTTCAGAGGTACCTGATTCTCTGTGTTTTCAGATGACTATATGTTCCTTGTTCTTTCCTATGCACTACTGAGAACTAACTGGAAATTAATAATGGAAATCGATTCTGATGAACATTTGTGCAAGTGAAACATAATACAGTAAGCTATTTGGTGGAATGGCTGGAAATGTTAATACTCTCTTACAGAAAACCATACGGATACCACATTTTCATTTGAAGAGAGAAATATTAGAGTATGCAATGAGTTATTGCACTTGCTACTGCTTACACAAGAATCGTTCTCTTTCCGTCCTGTCTGATCTGTTTTTACTTTTCCTTCCTATGTTTTGCTGGTTTTTAACAATCTTTTGAATGGAGTTTTCTTGCTACGGTGCTTACTTTTTGTCTAACTGTAATCTATATATGATTTAAGCAGGTTACTTCATATGTGGAAAGCTATGCTAGAATGTCATATGGGTCAGTCTCAAACCATTATGGAAGCCGAAAGTTGGGATGCCATTGCATCAAATGCCAAGCTTGAGAATGCTCATCTAGAAATTGCCATAAAACTCAAGTTTGAGCTACAAAATTTGAACTTTAACTTCTCCAATTGGATTGAAGCCCAAAAAGGCTATGTCAAAGCCCTGAATGGTTGGCTACTGAAATGTCTTCGATATGAACCTGAAGAGACCCCAGATGGTACAGCGCCCTTTTCTCCTGGTAGGATTGGGGCACCTCCTGTTTTTGTGATTGCTTATCAGTGGTCTCGAGCTATGGAAATGCTATCAGAGAAGGAAGTGGTTGAAGCCCTACAAGGTTTCTTCATTAGTGTTAGTCAACTCTTGGAACAACATAATGCTGAGTTGGAGCAAATGGCAATTGCCAACAAGGACGTGGATAGAAAAGTAAAGATCTTGGAGAGGGAGGAGGAAAAGATGCAAAGGGTATTACAAGAACGAGAGAAAAAGATGACGTTATTGGCTAGGGAAGGGAATAAAATTACCAATACTGGTAGTCTGCAGTCTCGTCTTGAACAGACTTTCATGGCTGTTGAGAGATTTGCTGCCAAATCCAAACAAGTTTATGATGAGCTTGGTGTACGAATAGAAGAAGGAAAGTTTTCTCAAATGACCTCGGCAGGTCTGTAGTTATAAACCAAACATATCCTTTCCTCCACAACCCCTTCTCATTTTGCTAAAGTCTTTCAGTTTTTCCTAGCACAACTATCTATAAACCCATATTTTACAGATTATCCTCCAAGGGAATATGCATGATACTTTTTGACTGTTCAAGTTTTAAGTGCATCCGTTGCTGAAGTCAAGGAGGTTGCAATTGAGTCCACTGCTAGGTAGGCATATTTACACCCAAATTTGTGTTCTGTTAAGGCATGTGTTTGAATTGGGGAATCCAATAAGGTGCAAATATGCTCAGGGAGAAGAAACTATGTGGTTCTCAGTGCTCTCTGCTGCCTGAAGCATCTCAAGTTAAGAATGTCACGTAGGGTGCAGCTGAAGGAGGAGGACAATTCCTGATAAGAACTTGTTTTAACAATTCCTAGCCAACTTAGGGAGGTCACGATTTTAATTCAGCCACATTGTCCACTTGCCATGGTATAATTCTTCTGGGATTTTTGTCCTTTCTCTGTTACAAGATTATCAATGGTAATGCCAACCATATCAATGGAATAATATTGGTTTTGGGAGGGGTTGTTTCCATATAAACTGGTTTTTAAAATTGAAAATGGAAGTTTTTGTTGTATTTGGAAAGCAATTTTGAGCATATAGCATGGAATAAATTGGAAGAATTGTCTGGTATACATTTCACAGCTTCGGCAGAACAGTAATCTCTGCTTCATATAAAGCTTGAAGACTTCGCAGCATTAATAATTGATTAAACATCTCCCATACTTAATCCTGTTTTTGTCTCTCTTTTTGGCGGTTATGTGACATTCTTTCCCTCTCTCTCTCTCTCTCTCTCTCTCTCTCACACACACACACACGCACACATACGCACACAAAGACACATGATAATTACATCATGCGGTCTATCTTTCTGGGATTCATCGCCAGAATATACGTTTTCACAATTTACCAAATTTATGTACACATTTCTGATGATGAATAATGGAACACCATTCATTCAACTCGTTATTTTTCCCCCTCATCATTTGGACGTAAAAAGTGACCATGTCAGTAAAGAAACTACAACATGTTTAGTAGTAGATGGGCAATGCTAGAATTGTGTCAAATTCAGTAATTAGCTTTACAGTAAAAAGAATGATTAGAAATTATAAATGGCTTTGCTAATTCTAGTGATAAATTCTTTCTTGACTCACAAAACAAAAAGGAGGAAATGTGGTGGGTGACAATTAAAATGGCAGGTTGCTAACCTAAAATGTCGGGCAAAATTCCAATGCAACGAATCCTTAAAAAACAGCTGTGAATAACGAGAAAGCCCATGCAAAAAATACTTGGTAGTTTTCTCCGCATATTCCATCTTCCCGTAACCATGTAATAATACTATTGTTCCGGAATTAATTGGAAATGATACGAGATGCTCTGAAATGGAAGGGCTCGGGTCGGGTGACAGCCTCCGCAGTATAAGATAATTATTATCTATTTTGTCTTCTAGTACGCGCTACATTCTCGCCTTGTTTCAATGCAGTGCAGCGGATTAGATTAGATGCATTTAAAAACAATGAATTTGGTCACATTGAAAAATAACGAATTTGGTTACTGCTAACATTTGAAAAATGGGATCAGAAGAGGTGATTAAAATTATTAAATAAATCGTGTTGTTTTTCAAAGAAAAGCTTTAATTTTGTTAGAATCGCATGTTGGATAACCCTTGAAAACTTGGCTTATTGGCTTTTAATCGAACACGACGACCGCGAACACATTGGTGTGCAACTTCGCGTATGCGATTAGAGCCCATGAGCGTCAGCGGCCTTTGTTTTTAATGATATCATTATTTTTATTTATAAGGTTAATATTGCAGCGAGCTCGGAGTTGCGGGGTAGGCCTTTTAAGTATATAATTAAAATGATATGTGTACGCATTGCTGGTTTGCGTACAAGAACAAGACTAGTCAAGTAAATGCGCATGTGTGAACCACGGAAAATAAAATATAGAGACAAAATCCCAAATTCGCGATTATTTGATTCAGAAATTCATTTTATCGTCCTATTTCTTGTTCCACACGCACCGCGTTGTCTGCGACGGAAACGTCTCTTTGAAGTCGAACAACAAAGATTAGATAGATGCTCCCTGCTTTTGCCGGGTTCTTTACATTTACAAGGCCATTTAAGACAAAAGCAATGGGATGCCACTTAAGACAAAGTCCTTTTTCTCCTCCCGTCTAGATTATTACTATTATTATAGTTAACAGTGAATCAAAGTCAATTCTAAGTTGATCATGTACGAAATAAATTGATTCCGACTCTAACGAGGGAGAATTTTAATTTGATGTTTAATTCTACCAAGTTGTCATTATTTAATGTTAATTTGAACTCCGAGATATTCATTTCATTTACTATTTTGACATCAAATTATTTTAATTAGTGAATATTAATTGATTTGACTGTTAAAATAGCTTCTATTATTTATTTGTTCATGATTTTTGTTACAACTTACAAAAAGGGAGAGGTTGGCCCGTACAAGGGTGGAACTAAAATATCGCGAGAAGTTAAAAAGAGACGTTGGGACAAAAGTACCCCTCATCGTGAAAAAGGACAATTCAACAGTAGAAGGAAACAGAGAGAGACAGAAGTTTTTGTCAGTGCAGAAGAAAAAAGAGAGAGAGAGAGAGAGGAAGACAAAAACAAAACCAAAAATTTAAAAAAAAAAAAAGAAAACAATGAAAAGAAAGAGAAAACTACTGCACCTCCACTGAATTAGATCTCTCTCTCTTTCTCTTTCTCTTTCTCTTTCAAACTCACCCACACGAGCGCTTGCTCCGGACACAAACAAAAACTTCTTCTTCATCTCTCTCTCTCTCTCTTCGATAAAAGCGAACAACACAAATATTAACAGCTAATATTTTTGCTCAGCTGAGCTGGTGAGTTTTCCGAGTCAACTCGTCCGAGTTATGGGCTGTTGCGAATCAACCTTCTTGAAAGCACACGACTCGGTTGATAAGAACCACCACCACCACCAACACAATCACCGTAACCGACAAAATAATCATCCGACTCAGCCATCAAATGGTACCGATGCCGCCTCTGCTGACGGAGCCGAACTTGGCTCTGAAGGCGTCCCGGCTTTCTCTGAGTTCTCCTTAGCCGACCTCAAAGCTGCCACGAATAATTTCAGCCCCGATTTTATCGTATCCGAGAGCGGCGAGAAAGCCCCCAATGTTGTCTACAAAGGCCGCCTCCAAAACGGAAACAATAACCGCCGTTGGATCGCCGTTAAGAAATTCACTAAAGTTGCCTGGCCCGATCCTAAACAATTTGCGGTATGAGTTTGTTTTCAATTGTCGATTTTAATATATTTCCGTTTATGCCGTTTCTAGGGTTTCACTTTTTTTTTTAATTTGTGTAATTTGATTCCAATAGGATGAAGCGTGGGGTGTTGGCAAGCTGAGGCATAAAAGGCTGGCGAATTTGATTGGTTATTGTTGTGATGGCGATGAGAGGTTGCTGGTGGCGGAGTTTATGCCAAATGATACCCTTGCTAAACATTTATTTCACTGTACGGGTTTAATTTTGGTGGTTTCAATGTTTTCAATATTTGATTTGCCTCTTAATTTTAATGCAATAACTGTTTGTTAGTTCTACTGGGTTTTCTTGAGTTCTTTATTATCCCAACCTACCTCTGCCTGTTAGATAAACTTTGTGAAAACAAATAAATTATTCTCACGTAATGAATTCATTGATTCGCAAGTTGTCATTTTACCCATTTGGGAGCAGCTGTCACTTATGATACTGGAATGCTATCTTGATGTTTGCCCGCGTCTTGAGTTTGGCATTGTCTGTGAAGAAACTTAAACATTATGAAAAATTGGCAGAACGCCTGCTTTTTCTGATTGGAAGTCAGCTCATTTATTTTCTTCTTTTCGTTTCTTATTAATATATATCTGCAATCTTTGTTATTCCAATCTCTGCATGTTTGTAGTTCTCAATTCGATCATTCTTCTTATATTCTGAACAGCTTATTCGTAGCCATGACTTTTGATTCATGTTTTATACTACCTGGACAGGGGAGAACCAAACCATTGAATGGGCCATGCGTTTAAGAGTTGCTCTATATATTGCCGAAGCTTTAGATTATTGCAGCAGTGAAGGACGCCCATTGTACCATGATTTGAATGCTTATAGGGTTCTCTTCGATGAGGTGATATTACGAATCTCTTTCCCAAGGCAGAATGATTATTTGTTTATCACTTTGGTTTGGGTAGCTGACTCTATTTTAGTGTCTTAAGAAACTTTTGTTTGTGGATTTGGAGTTTATTGGAGTGACTGAGGTAATGTTGTGTATGGTTTTGCAGAATGGTGATCCTCGGCTTTCGTGTTTTGGCTTGATGAAAAATAGTAGGGATGGAAAAAGTTACAGCACAAATCTTGCCTATACGCCTCCGGAGTATCTAAGAAATGGTAACTACTTTCATTTATTTACCATTTAAAGTGCATGTTTGGATTTTGTAGGCATGCTTTACATTTCAATCTTATATATTGTTTGAGGAACTATTATTTGATAATTCATTCGTGTAATATCCAAATTATATGTATGCATGATGTAGGAAGGGTCACTCCAGAAAGTGTTATTTTCAGCTTTGGGACTGTCCTGTTGGACCTTCTCAGCGGAAAGCATATTCCCCCTAGTCATGTAAGTATTTTATTGTGCCTGTGGACTCCATTTTTAAACAAGTAAGCTTTGACAAACATGTAATTTCATGACAGAATTTCTCAATTGTTTTTAATGTGAATTTTTTCTCTCCATGTGCAACGTTCTTTAATATCTGTTTGCTTTGTGGAACTGTTAACCAGATATTTAGCTATTAAATTTTAAATTCTAAACATCCTGTAGCCATTTGCTGCTTGTTTTATGGTTGAATTTGGTGCGACTATCTTGTTCAAGTGCTTTGGACTGATAGCTTCGTCTTGCCACTGGCTTAATTGGAGTTGTCTTAATTTTATATATGTTCTTAATGAATATGACTACCTGGGGGTTTTATAATGTTCTATTACCTCCAGTTTTTGTTTATATGATATAGGACATGTCTAATTTATTTTTTTTTCTGTTTTTTGAATGCTGTACTATCAGTTTTAAACTTGGGGTCGAGCTTGTTGGACTTGGTCTATGATGGAGTAAATTGATGGTGTATCATAATTAGTTTAGACAGAGACGATGACAAGAAGTAATGGAGTTGGAGTTGATTTAAACCATGTTTAACCCCATTTCATACAATATTATATTGCCATATTGTTATCTTCATTAAGCAATGGCCTTATTGACATGCTAATTGTTTGGGTTGATCTGAGCAAGTCTATTTCCACGAGTTTATTTAGCTATTTTGTTACTTTGTTCAATTGCAGGCACTTGATATGATACGGGGCAAGAATATTCTTCTCTTAATGGATTCACATTTGGAGGGAAATTTTTCATCTGAAGAGGCAACAGTGGTCTTTGATCTTGCTTCGCGATGTTTGCAATATGAACCTAGGGAGCGACCAAATACCAAGGACCTTGTTTCTACACTTGCTCCCCTGCAAAATAAACCTGATGTAAGTTGTCTTTTATTATTCATTCTTGTCTAATGTGTGGATTGATCATTTTCTTTCCTTCTCATCCCCCTGGTGTATTTGCTTATACTTTTTGTATTAAAATATTGTCTGGTAGAAATAGTACAAATGCAGTATGGAATTAGATGCAGATGCTTTTGTTTATGAGCATTATTTATCTCTGGGGCTATTGCTCTTTATAATAGTCAACTACTTGTTGGCACAGGCTAGAACATCTATGATTTATATCTTGCTTTGCATGATGTAGTAACTCGTTTGCACATTGCATATTCTGTGTACCTCATGTTATATTACCTTCTGCTGATTGCTATGCCTAATAGTTGAAAAATTAGCATGTGCTGATTGTGTCAGCTTCTTTCCAACCATTTGTTTGTAAATTATAATGCTGACCCTGGGTCTCCAATATCTGGAGGATATTGAACTTGATAAGCCTCTTTAATGTCTCTGGAAATACAACAAATTTGGCATTCTGTCCTCACGATCCTTTCTCTTTTGAGAAGCTGGAGGGGTTGCTTATTCTATACACTTTATTGCTTGCTTTTAGGACATACAGTTAAAGGGGTGGGGCATTTCTGGTTTATTCATGAGAAGACAGGCTGCTGCATTTTATGAGAATTTGAGGTTAACAATCTTTCGCTTGCAGGTGCCATCTTATGTGATGCTGGGAATTCAAAAGCATGAGGAAGCACCTCCTACACCACAGCACCCACTTTCTCCAATGGGTGATGCTTGTTCACGGATGGACCTCACAGCCATCCATCAGATCTTGGTAATGACACACTACAAAGATGACGAAGGAACCAATGAGGTAAGTGAAATATACTAATGCAGCATCTGCAGTATACACTCAGAATGCTGGTTCAATTTCTTGTTTCATTATTCTTTTGTTTATCTTGTAATATATGGATGGGTGCAGCTGTCTTTTCAAGAGTGGACCCAACAAATGAGAGATATGTTGGAGGCTAGAAAGCGTGGGGATGTGGCATTCCGGGAGAAAGATTTTAGAACTGCTATAGATTGCTATTCTCAGGTATGTATTTTTTTCCTGAGGAGATAAGAATTCGCATTCATATACCAACTCCCATATTAGATTTTGCTAGTGTCCTTTAGTTTTTCATGGTATGTTAAGTTTTGGGGAATTGTATTACGCATCCTACAAGTAAAGTGGATATCAGAAGTTTATCATGGTAGGTAGACTAGATGATCAAAATGACAGATTAGAGTTTCTCCATTCTAAAATGATGAGATGCTGTATTGTGATGTGATTCTGACTGTGTCTATGTTGTATGTGCAGTTTATTGATGTAGGAACCATGGTTTCGCCAACAGTCTATGCACGAAGAAGTCTTTGCCACTTAATGTGTGATCAGCCGGATGCTGCACTCCGAGATGCAATGCAAGCGCAATGCGTTTACCCAGATTGGTCCACAGCATTTTACATGCAGGCTGTTGCCCTTGCCAAGTTGGACATGCACAAGGATGCAGCTGATATGTTGAAGGAGGCTGCTTCATTAGAGGAAAAAAGGCAACGGGGTGGAAGAGGTTCCTGAGAAACTGTAATATTCTTTTGTAAACTGTTCTCAAAATCAATTGTTGCGGTTGCTTTTGTAAGGAAACAATTTGGGTTTTTATTTAGTGTATTTTGGAAATTAGGAATATGGTTTTCATCCAAAATGTACAATAGAGGGAGGGAGAGATACTTGGTCTGCAGTTGTCTGTTGTGCTATTTTTTTTATAATTTCGTTTAAATAATTAATCAGTTCTTCGTTTGTAAATGCCAATGTGGAACGGACAATATAACTTGATTCTAGCGCTTAAAATCGGTGAAATCTGACCGCATCAAGCTTTCTTCTAGTACTGTAAATTCCGTTGGACTCGTGCAAGTTTGGGATGGGACGTCATGATCCAGCGACAAGAGAATAGATAAACAACAAGCCGTTTCGTGCTCTAAGATAAACCCGATGGGTCTTTAGGGTTTGAGTGGAACACAGTGCGTTATCCCCTAAATCTGCTTTTAAGACTAACGACATTCGTTTATTATGGCGGCATAACAATCGTTTTAGGCCTGACGACATGACTGAAGCGAGATTCCCCCCCTCCTTTTCTTTTTCTTACTGCACACACATCTATTAATAATATATTAGAGACTTTAGTCAGAATCTAGATACATATTATTTTACGCGCACACGGTGCGAAATCCTCATTTAAACAATATAATGCCCGTTTCTCAATTTCTTAAAAGCAAAAAAAAGGGGTCTGTCTTCAGTTATATATATATATATATATATATATATATTTACAGAGAGGTCCAGGGCAACGGTGATAAAAAATCCAATGCAGCTCTACCATTAATTTCTTTCAACCTCGAAAGTGATCTCTTCTCGATCGCAATTTTGTATACTCGGTACTAGGATTCGAGCTATAGTGGCATGAACGTAAAGTCAAATTGTTGCAACGTGATCAAAGTTTGAATTAATGGAAAAGGCAAAAGAACACCATTTAAGTATCTAAATAAGAGAAAATGTGTAAAGAACAAGTATAAGTCTCCGCAATCGATTGATCTAATTTCATGAGGTGCACAAGCCATCGTCATTTTCAATTGATCGGTGACCATATATCACTGTGCTCTGAAGAAACTGTCATTTTTCCTTACAAGATATGTTCATACAATATTTGTTGTATACTTTTGGCTAAAATACGTTATCCCTGGCTTTCGTGTATAGGATTCCTGCAAAATAACTGGCCTCAAAAAAGTTGTAGCACGTGACATCCTCCTAAAATCTCCTCATATCTAAAATTCACAAAATAATTACTGGGATTCACTTGGCTGTATCATATGAAATACTTTATAATACAACATGGTTTTGATGCTTACACGTGGAATCAGGCAACATATAGCTCAGCTTTTCCGTCAATGAAGAGGCTCATGAATTCTTCTCCATCAACTGTTTCTTTCTCTATGAGAAGTTGAGCAAGTTTGTGCAGGATGTCAATGTGGGTAGTAATGATCTGCTTCGCCCTGGTATATGCTGTTTCTACCAGTTCCCTTACCTCAGCATCCACCACATCAGCAGTTGCCATGGAGTAGTCTTTCTGAGAAGACATCTGCAGTTGAAACATGGAAACATCACCATTAAGACCCTGTTGATTTTCTGATTGAATAATGGTAGAGAACAGAATAAGGCGTCACTATAACCTAACTAAGAACTTACTTGTTGACCTAAGAAGGGATTTCCACCAGGTCCACCAATGGCAACTTGTCCAATTTTTTTGCTGAACCCAAATCTTTCAACCATCTGCCTTGCCACCCGTGAAACTTGCATGAAGTCATTTGATGCTCCTGTTGTCACATTTTCCTCGCCAAAAATGACCTCTTCTGCAACTCTACATTGGTAGAAAGGAGATTGTCAAATAAGAATGAGGTAGACTATAGAAGATGAACAAAAACCTGGCAATATGAATCCCATACAAAGTCCCGTGCTGGGTCAGATTCGAGCCCATTTAATTAGAGCTGAATCAGACCCTAGAGGTATTCTAAATATCTAAAAAGGTTACATATACTATTCAAGAGCAACCTAAAAATATAAATATTCTCTTGTATTTTCCCACACATCAACAAATATGAACTGACTAACCTTCCACCAAGTGCTACAGCCATCTGATTCTCAAGGTAGCTCCTGCTATACAGTCCAGACTCAAGCCTCTCTTCACTTGGAGCGAAAAAGGTAAGTCCACCAGCTTGACCACGAGGAATGATGGATATCTTGGCTACAGGATCGTACTCAGGCATGAGAGCGCCAACTAAAGCATGGCCAGCCTCTGCAGTTCAAAGCATTCATACATGTTAAGTACTTGAAAGCAACTCATAAAAGAGCTTAGAGACTACTGAAGAAGTAAAGAATAAGTACCATGGTAGGCAACTAATTTCTTTTTCTCATCTGAGACAACTGCATTTTTCTTCTCTGGTCCAGCAATGATTCTCTCTAAAGCATCAGATATCTCATCTTTGCTTATTTCCTTGAGGTCACGTCTGGCTGCAAGAATGGCAGCTTCATTCATAAGGTTCTGCAAATCAGCACCGGTAAAGCCAGGGGTTCTTCTAGCAATCTTTTCAAAGTCCACATCCTTTGCAAGGGCCTTTCCTCTAGAGTGCACCTGTAATTCAGAAGATTATTGGTTTATAAAGCTAGAGAAATGGTATCTCATGTTCTACAACAGGAATTAAAATAGCAAAGAATTTACAGCAATATGCTCCAAATTTGGTCCCTCCCACAGAGCAGAAACAAAAATACCAAACATCGCAAGTGACTCGTTTAAATTGCAAGACCAGGGCATAACACCACATAAGCCATGGACCAGCAATTACATGGATTTCTCACCAAAACAAACTTCATTCTGCTAATACTATACTTGAGAGTCATTTCAAAAATACGAGTAAAAGCGAACCTAGACTACATAGGAATGGATGTTGCAGTAAAATTATCATATTGGACCACATAAAAATAATGTAAACAATTATAGACACATGCATATAATTCCCTTTCTATTGTTTGCATCCGTTCTAATCATCAAGGACCCAAGTGTTATATATCAACAGCTTTAATAAGTGAGTTAAAAGCCACTGAACTTACAAACTGAAATCAAAATACAAGAATAACCAAATAAGCAAGGTTGGTAGAGAGCTAACCTGAAGAATCTTGACTCTACCTGCAACATCAGGCCTGTCCACTGTTACCTGCCTGTCAAACCTCCCAGGCCTCAACAAAGCAGAATCAAGTACATCTGGTCTGTTAGTAGCGGCCAACACAATAACACCAGAATTTCCAGAAAAACCATCCATTTCAGTCAAAAGCTGATTAATTGTCTGCTCTCTTTCATCATTTCCTCCTCCAAGCCCTGCTCCTCTCTGTCTCCCCACAGCATCAATTTCATCAATAAACACAATACATGGTGCCTTTGATTTCGCCTTCTCAAACAAATCCCTCACTCTTGATGCACCAACACCAACAAACAACTCAACAAATTCTGATGCCGCACAAGAGAAAAATGGCACGCCGGCTTCTCCAGCAACTGCTCTAGCCAATAAGGTCTTCCCAGTTCCTGGCGGTCCAACTAATAAACAACCTTTAGGAATTTTAGCTCCTAAAGCTGTGTACTTATCAGGATTTTTCAAGAAATCTACAACTTCTTGTAACTCCAATTTTGCTTGGTCAGCACCAGCAACATCAGCAAATGTGACGCCGGTTTCAGGAACTTCCTGAAACTTCGATTTCGACCTTCCGAAATCCATGGGCCCACCCAGCCCCCCGGGTCCTCCCGGACCGCCCTGGGCGCGACGGAACAGGAAAAACAATCCAGCGAAAGCTAAAAACGGAAAAAGTAAATTCCCAATAAAATTGAAAAGTCCGTTACCCGAATCGCCCTCGGAAACGGAAATATCGACACCATTCATGGCTAAAATGTCGATGAGGTCCGGGTCATTAGGGACAATAACAGTGGCGCGACGGCCATCGACAGCCGTTAACTGAAGGGCAGAACCGTCTTTGCTGAACCTGACTCTTTCAACTTTACCCTTCTTGACAGCGTTTAAGAATTCGCTGTAACGCCATTGGCTGCCTTCAGGGAGGTCAGAGGATTGAGACTGGGGTTTAGGAGCTGTTAACAGAAGGTTTTGACCGAAAGGCGAAGAATTTGAAGGAGTAGGTTTAGTGGGTTGGGCTTGGATAACCGGCGGAGGTGATGACGGGGTGTTATCGACTGCCAGAGCATGTGGGGTTATCGTAGAAGACAAGAGCAAAGCAGCTAAAGTAGCATCAGATGAAATTGATCGTTTCTTTGAAATTTCTGAAGATGAACTGGGTTCCTTTTTAAGAATAGCTTGTGTAATTCTTCTATTTCTGGAGAAGAATGGACAAGTGAGCGGAGATTTGGTTGTTTTGGGAGTTGGAGCAGAGATTAAGATTGGAGAGCCAAAGAAGTTTAAAGAGAGCAATGGATTGCTGGTTGAAGAAGCCATATTGCTTTGGGGTTTCAGTGTTCTGTCTCTCAATCTCTCTTTATATTATCTTCTCAAAAAATTATTCTTAAAAACGGAAATGGAGATGGAGCGTGAAAATTAAAAAATCACGTACAGTTGCAGAGTTGCGTGGAAAATGAAAAATAATGCCTTCGTTTTTGAGTCTAATTTTGATTTTGAGAGGCATAAGAGATGTAAGTTGGTTAAACCCGAACCATATACCCAAGCGTTGCTTGGCTTGTTTCCACGCGTTCAATACAATATCCAGTCATTTTGATTTTTTCGGCTGCAAAACGACAGCCGACCAAGTTGTTGGTTTATATGGGCTTTTCCAACCTGGTGTAGCCAAACATTAATCTACTTCCGATGAGTTTTTTCAGAATCACGAGATGGAGCCCGATTTCATCCATTTTTAACAGTAACCGGACGGGGCTTTTCAGAATAGGAAATGCTTAAGCCCAACCCATGGCTATGCAGCACAATGCAAACAAGTCCTCAAGAAAATAATAAAATTTAAATAGCTTCAGCGCCGTTCATGTCGAATAATTCCGGTTGACATACTTCTGCTGATAGTTCATGCCCATGCCTAGTGCTGTAGGTAGCCTGCACTGTAGGAAATATGCTGTCAAACACAAGCAAATAATAGTGCTTATCATAACAGCAAAACACGGATAGAAAAGGGGAATTTTCACAGATACCTCCCTTTTGAATCATATATCAATGCATTTATACTGAAACAAAATTCATCTCAATATTTATATTAATATAACATGTGGCCTGCCTTTTCTTTCTATCTGTCCCTTTTCACTAATTATTGTTTGATTTATGCAATTATTCTTAAACGTCTGCTTTCAACTAGTGTTAATTTGTGATGACGATGAATCATGAAGCTTAGGTTATACAATATGATCTTCACATAAAAGCTCAAAAATGGAAAGCATTAATATTAAAAACAATATTTAGAAGGCACTATTATTTTTAGGTTAATTAATTTTATGAAATTATAACCAAATTAATTGGTGATTTAACTTCCGTATATAAATTATCAGGTTTCATGAGCCTCAAATCTTTTAATCAGATAATTCGTAACGGATATGTTTTTCCCGAAAACAACTAGTGAACGATGGGAGCATTGTAATTTGCACTTGATACTACTTTCTCATGCAGTCAGTCAAGCGTTAATAAAATAAACGGCAAGTCGATCGCCTCGGGAACTATAGAGTAGACGATAAGCCAAGCAGTCAACCAATCACCGGCACGCAAGTGGCAAGTCGTTGGACTCCTTTCTATCCCATCCAACGATCACGTGGTTGTCACGTAAAATATCAAACGACAAATCGTGTTTGCATATTTTATTTGATGACAAATCATTCTCAAGTTAAGCGGACTACTCGTCGTACCTAAACCCATCTAACGAATTCTCAAACCTTTTAAAGAAACGACAAGGCACTCGCAAATGATTTTCGTTAAGTTTTCTAGAGTAAACAATTTTCTGTATTATTTAACGTATGCATGCACAGTAAACGATGACAAACAAACTTAAACTCAACAATATTTTAGGAATTGATGATCAATATTAGAAGCAGATAATGTCTAATTTTGATGATATCAAAGTTGTGAAGATTCCGATTGTTTCAATACACCAGAAATGTATGGTTGACGTCCTAAATCTCTATAAGAAATGCATGGTTGCTTAATTAATTCCTGTTATATATGCATATTCTTATGGGAATCTATGACCTTCCATTCGTGATCTGTAGACAGCCATTAATTTCAATGCAAGCAGCATGCAGGAAACAAGTTCATCGGAGATTTAAATTAATTGATCATTTGGCTATCATGCAAGATGATGAGGAATAGAAATTAAGTCGTTTTATTATCTGAATTGATCAGTAATGTATAATTAATTAACCTCCGGCGACAGATGATTGCTGCGGAGATCTGTGCATTTTGTTATGATTAGAATATTCATTATAATTTATTTATTTTCATATGGACTATGGTGTACGTGTGACGGTCGACTTCTGTCTGGCCAATATGGAGGCATGTTAATCTTCTTGAGATATATGACAATGATGAGATAATATTTCCGGAACTGTCGGCAATCTCATAGCGCGCATGATAGCAAATGCAAGCCTGGAAGGATTGATTTCTTTACCTTCACTCCCCTTTGTATACATAGTAGGTGTAGCCACGGCTAGCTTCAACAAATTCTTCCAATCGAAGATCACCAGTGAATTCTAAAGCTTTTCCTCTGATAAAGAAAAATGGATGCTCTAATCGTATCTTCTAAAGCTCGGTGCCACGTTCTTTCAATCAGTTTTCCCTCCAGAACTCATCCTCTAACTGCAATTGTTGAGGAGCAGTTGAACAGGTTAAAGGCATCAGAATCTGCATGCCAAAAATTGGCTGGTCCCGAAGAATTGTACGGTCGCGTTGATGATTTGCTCCAATTGCCACTCAACCAGCAATCTCTCTCCCATGGACGACGCGGTGAATGTGCAGACAAATTGTTGGATGAATCTCTTAGGCTGCTGGATATTTGCAGCAGCACAAGAGATGTTTTATCTCAGATGAAGGAATGCGTACAGGGAGCTCGAGTCGTCCCCCGTAGAAGAAGTGGAGAATCTAGCCTGGAAAATGAAATTGGGCAATACTTGATCTCTAGAAAGAAATTGAATAAAGTGATCAATAAATCTTTTGGAAATCTGAAAAAAAATGGAAAAGAGTTGCACTTCAGCTTTTGTGGAGAAAGATTTCCAGATGCTGGCTGTTGTTGGAATGCTAAGAGAAGTTGAAGTAATCAGTCTCTCAGTATTTGAGTCTGTCTTATCTTTTATTTCTCAGCCAAACCCCAGCGGCTGGTCTGTCGTCTCAAAGTTTGTTGAATTCCAAACGTGTATCATGCAAAGAAGCTAATGCCAATGAAGTGGAGAAGATTGGTGCTGAATTGCTTGCCTGAAATCAAGTAAGAAATTCAATCTTGTGCAAGTACAAAAAGTGTTGAGGGGACTAGAGGCTTTAGAGTTGAGCATTCAGGAACTGAGGAGGAATTGGAACGTGCCTTCAGGCAATTAGTGAAGGCTAGAGTTTCCCTTCTCAACATTCTTCACCAGTGCTAGTCCTATTTGTATATATCAAACAATTTTGATATGCTTGTATATATTCATATACATACACTATAGTAAAAAAAATCAATATATATATATATATATATAGATTGAGTGCATTTATCTCTAATCAATTGCCTTCTCTTATGTTCTCTCTATATATGTTTTGCCTAGACAAGTTCTCCAGTAAGTACTAAAGCATCAATATGAGATTTGTGCCGTTATACGATTTTGTAACCCATAGAACATAGACGTATACAGTTGTAAATATATCAATACATTTATACTGAAAATAGATTATCAAAACATACATATAACCTTTTTTTCGCACCTTTCACTCTTCATTATTGCTTGATTTATGCCATTGTTATAAAAATTCTGCTTTTAACTTGTGTTTCTCGACAACGATATTACTTGTATATGCCATGATATCTTCATACAAAGCTCATACATGGAGGCATTATTAAAAAATTAGAAGGCATGTACGAAATCACATATCATCTCAAGTTATTTACAGTAGAAGACGAGTCATCCAAGGACTTGCAAGCAAATGGCAAGTCGTATATAGAACATTTAACGACAGAATTAACATATATGGTTCTCGTGTAAAGTATCAAATGACACATATCGTACGTGTTCAAATATTTAGATTGATGACAAATCGTTCTTAAAAATAAGCTAATTAGTGATCTTACATTAATGAGACACTCAGTGGACCAAACAATTTGCTTTTTAATTAATTTTTTGTAATTAGTTTATGCATAAACATAGCTATCCCTAATTTTTTTTTTGTTTAATATTTTTCTTTCATTGGCAAAGACAATCTACTAATCTGCGGAGGAGGAAATTATTTAAATTAAAATCATAAAAGTAATACCATTTTTTGTGTTATTGATGATAAATATTACAAGCAGACCGTGTCTAATTTTCGTGATATCAAAGTTGTAAAGATTCCAAATGTTCACATGCAGCAAGCGTACTAGTGAGATACTAAGAGATGCACGGTTGCATTTCCAATTTTGCACATTTATATTTCGTTTCGTTATATATTCCTTCTCTGGACAGCCATCCAATGCAGCAGAAAACAATTATTGTCGGAGATTTAAATTAAGTAATTAGTTATTTGGCTATCATTGCAATATGAGGAGGGTTAGAAAGTCATTTTCTGAAAGCATTTTCTTGTCTGAATCAATCAGAAATTATTAACCTCTCAAGCAATAGATCTGTACATTTCACATGATTAGATTCTCCCAAATGTTGTAAGTGTGATGGTCGTTTTCTGTCTGGGCAACATGGAGGCATCTTGATCCTGCGTCATTTCTGATGGGCATTAATCTTCTTGAATTATGGCAAGTGATGGAGATATTATTTCCGGGACTGTCAGGATATCTCATAGCATGACAGCAAATGCAAGCCTGGAAGGTTTATTTCTTTGCCTCCTCTGGCCTTTCTATATATAATCAGGGTAGCCGTAGATAGCTTCAACAAGTTCGTCCAATTCCAGATCAAGCTTTTCCTTTGATAAAGGAAAATGGATGCTCTAATCGGATCTTCTAAAACTGTGTCACGTTCGTTCAATCAGTTTGCCCTCCAGAACTCATCCTCTAACTGCAGGTGTTGAGGATCAGTTGAACGAGCTTAAGGGATCAGAATCTATATCCTCATCTGCATGCCAAAAATTGGCTGGTCTTAAAAAATTGTACGGTCTTCTTGATGATTTACTCCAATTGCCACTCACCCAACAAGCTCTCTTCCATGATCGACACAGTGAATGGAGAGAGATTATTTTGGATGGATGTTGCTGGATATCTGCGGCACCACAAGAGATGTTTTCACTCTGACGAAGGAATGCGTACAGGAGCTTGAATCATGCCTCCGAAGAAGAAGAGGAGAATCCAGCCTGGAAAACGAATTTGGGGCATCTTTGATTTCTAGAAAGAAATTGAATAAAGTGATCAGCAAATCTTTTGGAAATCTTAAATAATGGAAAAGTGTTGCACATCAGGTCCTCCGAACAATGATTCCGATATTCTGACTGTAGTTAGCAAGGTAAGAGATGTCGAAGGAATCAGTCTTTCAGTTTTTGAGTCTCTCTTATATTTCATTTCTCAGCCAAGGCCCTGGGGCTGGTCTATTGTCTTAAAGTTGCTAAATTCCAAAAGCATATCATGCGAAGAAGCTACTGCCGATGCCAATGAAATGGAGAAAATTGATGCTGCCTTGCTTGTCCTGAAATCAAGCAAGAAAGTCAATCTTGTGTGAGTAAGAAAAGTGTTGAGGGATTATAGGCTTTAGAGTTGAGCATTGAGGAAGCATGAGGAGAAATTGCAATGTGCCTTCAGGCAATTAGTGTAGGGTAGAGTTTCTCTTCTCAACATTCTTAACCACTACTCCTATTTGTAAATATCAAACAATTTTAATACCCTTGTATATTCATATACATACACAATTGTAAAAAAAAAAATCAAAACGAAATCAATATATATAGATTGAACACAATTAAACATCTGTAATTGCCTTCTCTTATATATGCTCTCTCAATTTTTCTGTCGCCTGGACAATTTTCTCTAGTTCAAACTATTAAAGTGTGCCAACTGCATCATTCTTTAGTGGTACTGGATCCTGCTTTCAACTTTCAAACAGGCAGCAAGTATGTTTTAGAAAGGGAGGTGAGCACCACTAGGCTAATACTGGTGGCTCCATTTATAATTTGCAACAAATTAGCTTGCCTCTCAAAGAATTGTATAAGCCACTTAATGATTTGCTTAAATTGCTTCTCAGCCAACAGGCTCTTTCCAAGGAACACGCAGCAAGAGAGTAGAAAACATATTGGATGGATCCCTTAAGAGTTTGGATGTGTAGGGCAGAAGAGAGAGACGGAGATTCTGGCTCTGAAACTGAAGTTAAATGATATATGCTTGCGGGAAGAAGTTGAATAATGACTCCCAGAATCGGCAAGCTTGCAGAAGTTAAACAAGTTAGCTTTACGGTGCTAGAGTCAAGATCAAAGCGCTGCTGTTGGTCTAGGATTTCAAAGCTATTGAAATCTAGACGTGTATCCTGTGAGGTAGAAGTTACCAATCAAGTAGAGAAGATGCAGAATTAATTAAGTTCTTTATAGTCCAGCAAACATTCAAAAGACTGAAGGGATTGGAGGCATTTGAACTGAGTATTCAAGAAGTGGAACAAGAGTTGGAATCTATCTTCAGACAATTAAAGAAAACCAGAGTTTCCCATCTCAAAAATTCTCAACAACTAGATAATTTAGTTTGGATGGAGGTGATTAATCTGCTCGTTTCTAATGGCATCCTGGAACTTTTAAAGGGATAGCCATCCGCAATTTGTACATTTCTTTGTAAATGGAACAGATATTTTGTATAATTCCACTTGTTTGATCACACACACACAAACTCAAGACTCTAAATACTTAATTCTGTCCTTGTTAAATTATCGCTTTTCCTTAAGCCCTAAAGCTTGGAAGCTTGATAAAATTTTGATTCAGTTGTTAATACATTTTAGATTTAAGTACCGAGGAGAAGTTCAGAATTTACTTGGGATAACTGAAATCTAAATTCTATGTTTGATAGAGTACAGGCTCGGTCAACATATCCAAAGCTGGTTTATCTCTAAACCGAAATCGGAAATACTACCAGATGGGCCTTTTATTTCTCGGTCTTGCTCGTCCTTCATAGTCCGTTTATAAGAACGCATCGTTTCACGTAAAACGCAAGCTCCATCAACTTAAAGCGCACCGTCCCGTTCCCATAAAAGGAGCCAGTACCGCGCACCGCCTTGTGCTTCTTCCAGCCTAAAAGGCACCGTTTCGAATCTTCTGTGCTAATGGAATTTAGCTCAATTTCTGTAAGGCCAAACGAGTATCATGAAAATATGAGTTGTTCTCAATTTCTGTAAGATATTCATGGTTGCATTAATCCCACTTGTGCACATCTATATTTAATTTCTTGTTTCTAATGGGAATGGATAACCTTCTGTAGAAAGTCATATTAATCCAGCAGGAAACCATTAATCTCAGATATTTCAATCAATTAATGAATTGGCTGTCATGCAAGATGATGAGGGTTGGCAAGTCGTTTTCTGAAAGCATTTTCTTCTCTGCATCCATCAGAAATACATAATTAACCTCTCAAGCAATAGAATAGATTATTTCTGTGGAGATCCGTGCGTTTTACATGATTCGCGTACGTGTGATGGTCATCTTCTGTCTGGGCAACATGGAAGCATCTTGATCGTACATAATTTTTAATTGGCACTAATCTTCTTGAAAATATATGACAATGATGAGATATTTCCGGGACTGTCAAAAATCTCATAGCATGACCGCAAATGCAAGGCTGGACTGGAGGATTGATTTCTTTGCCTCCCCTCCTCTCGCCTTGTGTACAAAATAGGTGTAGCATTGGCCAGCTTCAACAAGTTCTTCCAATAAAATATCACCTGTAAATCCTTAAGCTTTTCTTCAGATAAAGAAACATGAATGCTTTAATAGGATTATCTAAAGAAAAAAGCACATGTAGGTTCTTAAAGTTTAATTTAATACACTGAATAATTTTAGTGATTTCAAAAATATTCACACTAAATCTTAATTTATTTTAAAATAACAAATATATCCCTACCAGTAATAATTATTTAACAAAAATTATTATTAAAATTTTAAATTTTAATAAAATAAATTATATTTATCAAAAATACATTAATAAAATGAATACAATATTATTTTATAGTTTATTAATAATATGATATTTATGAACATATCATAAATTTATAAATTTTATAAATAATATAAATAATACTATTTAATATATTATAACTAAAATATAAATTTATTTATTTTATAATATGTTAACAATTCAATATGAATTAAATATTAAAAAAATAAGTAAAATAAATCATAAATAAAATATTAATATACAAATAAAATATACCATAGTACAATAGTTATGAATATATTACAATTTATATTATGTGAGGTTAAAATATGTTATATATTTAATATGGATATAACATAATAAAAAAAAATATATTATTTATAAAATTGATAATTGTATAATATATTTGAATATTATATTATTAATGTATTTTTTTATAAATATATTATATTTTTTTAATTTTTAAAATTTTAATAATAATTTTTATTGAATAAATATTACTAATAATGATATAATTCTTATTTTTAAAATAAATTAGAACTTGTATGGATATTTTTAAAATTATCAAAACTAATTAATATATTAAGTCAAATTTTAAGTACCCACGAGTCCTTTTTCCCATGTCTCTAAATCTAAGTGCCACGTCCGTTGGATCAGCTTGCCCTCTAGATCTCATCCTCCAACTGCGAGTGTTGAGGAGCAGTTGAACAGATTTAAAGCATCAGAATCTACATCCTCATCAGCGTGCCAAAAATTAGCTAGTCTCAGAGAATTATACAGTCGTGTTGATGATCTGCTCCAATTGCAACTTTCCCAACAGACTCTCTCCCATGAACGACACGGTGAATGTGCAGATAAAATGTTGGATGGATCTCTTAGGCTGCTGGATATTTGCAGCAGCATAATAGATATTGTGCAAATACAATGATATTTGGAATGTATTATATATTTTTCTAAAATTTTTATTTTAAAATTTTAATATCAAGATGTGTGATGTGACATTTATTTTATCATTTACTTTATAAATATCACATCATTAATTTATTTAATTTTATTAAAAAAATTATAAAAATAAGATGATCCCATACTTTACTTTAACGTTGCCTACAAAATAAAATTTTATTACGTATATATTTAATTTAAAATTAACAATTATAAAATTAATTATATGATAAATAAAATAAAAAATTTTTATATATATAAGCGAATTGATAATTCTGTAAGTTTACTCAAATTCATACATTTTTTATAACTATTAAATTTATACACACTTTTAATAATTAATTAAAATTAAATGTGTCGTATAAATTAAAATATAATTAATAGATAAGGTGATACTGTAAGAATATTTAATAAAAGTAAACAATATATTTTAAATAGTCTTTATTTTTACCTTGATATTTATTGTAACTAATTATTTCATTTTAATTTTAACTTATATAAGTTTTTAATGTATATGTAGATGAAGTGGAACGCTCAATTAGGCAAGTTCAGCAAAAATTTGCTCTGAAAACTATTGTATCTAGAACTAGAAGCGTATCTTGTTATATTTAAATTACTAAAATGATTGATAATTTTTGAACTAAGAAATTGAATAAAGAGATTAGGAAGTCTTTTGGAAATCTGAAAATAATGGAAAATAGTTGCACGTCGGCTCTCTTGGAGAAAGACTCCAATCTCTTGGTTGTAGTTAGCATGCTAAGCGAAGCTGAAGGAATAAGTCTATCAATGTTTTTAAGTCCCTCTTATCTTCCATTTCTCAGCCGAAGGGAAGATCAAATCCAAGCGGCTGGTCTTTCGTCTCGAAGTTGTTGAATTCCAAACGTGTATCATGTGAAGAATCTGATGCAAATGAAGTGGAGAAGATTGATGCTGAATTGCTTCTCCTGAAATTAAGCAAAAAAGTGAAACTTGAACAAGCACAAAGGTATCGAAGAGACTGGAGATATTGGAATTGAGCATTCAGGAAGCTGAGGAGGAGTTGGAATGTGCCTTCCGGCAATTAGTGAAGGCTAGAGTTTCACTTCTCAATATTCTTAACAACTAGTCCTTATTATAGCAAACAATTTTGATCAGCTTGTATATATATACTCATACATACACGAGTGTAAGAAAATCAAAATCAATATACATAGATTAAACTCGATTATCTCTAGTTACTTTCTCTTATGCTTTCTCGATATATCTTATGCCTATGAGACAATTTTCTCGTAATTCAAATTACCGAAGTGTGCCAACTGCATTCTTTAGTTATACTGGA
Organism: Azadirachta indica; assembly: GCA_022749755.1. NCBI lineage: Eukaryota > Viridiplantae > Streptophyta > Magnoliopsida > Sapindales > Meliaceae > Azadirachta > Azadirachta indica. The sequence continues at coordinate 2,734,453 of CM040449.1, forward strand.
TGCTGCTTTCAACTTCTAAATGAGATCTTCATGACCACGATTATGTCCTGTTAAATCTTGCATTCCAATTAGCACTTAATTAATGTTCAATGGGTTGCTCAGTCTCACAACTTCTTGACTAAAATATAATAGGAACAATTTTTTTCACTAATCTATGCTCCAAACCAAATTTGTTTCAAAAGAAAAAAAAAGAAAAAGAATCTTTTATCTCATACTTGCTCCGAAACCCCTACGAAACTCTCTATTTTTATTACAGCAAACATATTTTTAACATGTAAGGAAGTTATTCAAACATATAATTAAATCTCCATCCTTAAATGCCAAATATTTTGCGTAAATTGTATGTTATCTTCTGTACTTATTGTCAGGCCTATTGTTGAAAAGGCGGCTCTAGCTGGTATTTTATGAAAAATTCTTAAAAATATTCTTTCTATAAATTCTAAAAGAAATGTGAAAATGGAATGGTATGATTTGGGATCATTCTATGTTAGTTGACAAAACACTCGTGTGGTGGATGACTCATATGCTGCTATAACTCGTTTTGTGCTTCCCGATGCTATGCTAAACAATGGTTCTGTTTTGTTGCCTGACAAATTCTGTTCACAGCAGAATCTTACTTTTATTGTTAATCTTGAAACTTTAGAGGTTAGATAACAACCAATTCTGTAATTTCTCAGCAAACCATGCATAAAAGCTTATTTATTGAACTAGATAATCGTATATATTCGCTAGCTAGATCAAGATTAATTATCCACACGGGCTGAACGAGTTTAAACTGAACAATATATAGGCTCTCAAGCTTCCATTTGCTGGTAATAGTACTGCCTATATCATAAAATGGAGATACTGTGAAATTTGCATGATTAGATTTAAGCTCAAACAAATTATTATACGATGTTCGTCAACTGTCTGGGAGCCATGTTGGCAAGCTACTCGTATCTGACTTTATTTATTCCTTCAGGAATTTCTCTCCTTACATTCTCATCTAATCAAGAAGAAAACACTATAGCTGGAATTGTTTAATCACCAAATGACAGACAACAGCAAGTTCCAGAACCGGAGATTGTTTGTGTATTCATCATCTTTCTGCAAATACTTGGATCAATGGAGTTGTTATAAACAACTTCTCTAATTACCGAATTGCGCCAGTTGACTCGGTGAATAGTCTTTCTACCGCAGAGGAAAAGAATGGCTAAAGCAATTTGCCATATTCGATCAATAAGCTTGCCATCAAGAACTCATCCTATTAACTGTTTGTGCGAAGATCGGCAGCAAAAGTTGAAGGCACTGGAAGCGACGGCAACATCAGTATGTAGGAAATTAGGTTATCTCGAAGAATTGTATTAGCGTGTTGATGATTTGCTGCAATTGCCTCTTAGCCAACAGGCTCTTTCCAATGAACAAAGCAGCAATAAAGTAGAAGATATTATGGATGGATCTCTTAGGGTTTGGGATGTCTATGGCACAACCGGAGATATTTTTACTCAAATGAAAGCATTCGTCAAGTGCTTGAATCGTTCCACAGGAGAAGAAGAGGCGGAGCATCTGGCTTGGAAGGTGAAGTTCAATCGTAATGCTCTGCAGGAAGAAGTTAAATAAAGAACTCTGTGAGTAAGTAAAGAGAATGGTAAAAAATTGCAAATCGTCATTCTCGGACAAAGACTCAGAACCCAATATCAGCATGCTTGCAGAAGTAGAACAAATTAGCTTCACAGTGTTAGAGTTGGTCCTATTTTCATTTCTCAGCCAAGATCAAAGCCCTGCAGTTGGTCAAGGATTTCAAAGCTATTCGAATCTAGAAATATATCATGTGAAGTAGAAGTTGAAGCCAGTCAAGTAGAGAAGATAGATGCAGAATTGAGCGGTCTAAAGCGCAGCAAAGACATCGGGCTTGTACAAGTGCTGAAGGCCATGAAGGGATTGGAAGCATTTGAATTAACATTCAAGAACTGGAAGAAGAGTTGGAAATTTTCCTCCGACCATTTGCGAAAAAGGGAGTTTCTGTTTGAACATTCTACCACTAGATAATTTAGGGCAAATAGAGTTGATTAATCTGCCCGTTTGCAAGGGCATCCTGGAATTTTTTTAAAGGAATTGCCATCGGCAATTTGTACATTTCTTTATAAATGAAAGAGGATTTTGGGCGCTACCATGTGTTTAGATTGACTATATACTCTACAGACTCGAGAATCAAAATACTTCTCTTTTATTTTGCTTTCGTATTCCCTCTACTCGCTAGAATATCACTTTCCCTTCGTACCTGAAAATTGATTGACAAAATTTCGGTTCAGCTGTTGATACATTTTAACCAAAAGATATTGGGCGCTACCGTGAGTGAAGAGTCGAACCGAAATCTGATGGCCTCTGTTTGTTTTTCAGTCCTCATTGATAACTCCATCACTAAAAACACATAATTCTTCAAGCAATATAAAGTTGTGGAAGAGCAGATAAAACAGAGTAATTTTTACTGTTTAGGAGGGCAGAAATAAATTTTGTTAATAATAGGCATGGGAAGATGCACGCACGCATGCATCTTGCCTGGCCTTGAGAACAACTTGGTTGGCAGATGAAATGGAGAAAATAGAACAACTAGAAATTTATTAGCCCCGTTAGATAATGACAAATAATACAATTTGTATGCTTTGCGAGGTTGCATGCGTGCATTCTGATTACTGTGAGACTATCACAGTCAAGTTGCTAATTGCTAAATCAACTTGTTGATAATATGCAATATGCTTGGCTGATGGATATCGTCAAGATTCTGGTCCGGTACCACCGTACCAGATTACGAAGCTACTCGTGTGCATGAATCATATTTATTCATGTCTATAATTTATTTTCACTCTCCAAATAATGCAATAATAATGTAGCATTGATACCATTATATATTCACTATATACAATGAGATAGGTTTATGGAATTCCTGTAACAGTCCATTGTTTCTCATTCAACAAAGGGTTTTGAATTCTGAAATTTTAAAAATAAAAAGTTAGTAAGACGTTGACTTCGATCAAAGTTGACACAAGATAATTGCTAAATTAAATTGACAAGTGAGGCTGTCATCATTCTTCTTTTTTGTGAACACCATGCAGTGATGGTCCTTTTGTCTGGCCACCGGTCTGGCTAAATGCAAGGATTTCAATTAAGAAATTGTTTATTAGCTGCCGGTATTGATCCTGCCTCGGTTTCCTTGACTTTCAATTTCTCTCTGTATTGTTCTTGAATTTTAGAGTAGTAATCACATCCAAATTTGAGTTGTCATTCTTAGCTTTGAGCTTTTCTATCAAAGAAAAAGATTGTTGATACCGAAAATCTACTAGATTTGACTTTAAACAACAAAATTCGAATCTTTCCAATTGCAATGGACTTAAAACTTACTTGCAAAACAAGTGAAATTAGAGAGATAGCCAGCTTGCCCAGCGTATGCACTCCGATACTTAAGTCAGATGGTTTGTTTAAGAGGAGAAAGGAAAATTCAGCAGCCTTTTAGCTATATTTCAGTGTACGTACCTTTTCTTTCTGCTGCCAGGGTTTTATAAACGTGGGAAATAATTGTTTTCAGCTATTTTTCTGACCACATTTCACGTTCTCTCCATGATTGAAGGTGGGAAGGACGAGTGGTTAGTAGGTCTAGTGCATGGCAGAATTTTCGTTGCCCACGTTAGGCTAGGTTGGCTGATATTTTATACTCGACCTGGTCTAGCTCTCTTACTGTGATAAATCCTCCACTTTTACTTGGTCTTGCGTGTGTCATACAGTCACAAATAATTATTGAACCCGACCATGCATCATCTGTTAGTTTGGCATATTTGATGTTCGATTATTTTCCCAAACATCAACCCCTTGAGTCTTTAGTTAAATGCTATTTTACTAAAAACTATTTAATTAATTTTTATCCCAAGCATGGAGTTGTCCTTTCTTTAATCCGAGTTTGAACATGTCGTTTCACATTCGGGAAGCCAAACAGTTGCATAGCTTTATAGGGACGTGTCTTCTTGAGAAACGTTCGATGGTTACTTTTTCTATGGCTATTTCTTCGTTATTTTAAAGTTGGGCCACTTGGCATCACTCCATTGGGCCATTCTTGCAGTCGCCGCACAGGCAGTTGCTCTGCATTTAAAATCTCTGACGTGAATCATCTGGACCCTTAATTTTGGACGGCTCAAATTAGCCAGGCTCGGGTATAAATACACTACTTACATTTCTTATTTTTTTCAGCTATCTCCCTTGCAAATGATTCCTCTGTAGTTGCGTACGCTGCTTTCTACTTTCTAGGTTTTTTTTTTATTTTTGTTCAAGTCACTTTCCTCGCCAGAAATTCTTTTCAATTAGTAAGCTTCTCATTTTCTTTTCTTTTTTTATTACTCGCTTTCATTTACGCTATTGGGTTATTCTGCTATGTTTGTCTATTTTTTTTTTGTTTGGTTTTTGCGGAATGGTGTAATTTTTTATAAAACATGTATGATTGTTTCATTTTGTAAGTGTTTTCAAATGATATGTTAAGGGCTTTCGAGATTTGATTCGCGTGTTAGGGCGTAAAGGGTGTTTGTAAAAGCATTTGTGAATGTATGCTGTAGTTCGGTAGGATACTGACCTAGTTGCTTTCTTCTTAACCTAACTCAAGTTGGGTCTGAAGCTTTTAGCCTTTTCCCTTTAATAACTTAAACTATTTTGATGACTTTAGGTTCGATGGACCACATCAACATTTATTCATCATACTCATCTAACGAGTCCAGTATGGACTATGAGGCTTGGAATATGCTCCTTCTTCTGTTAAACACGACTATTTATTAATATATGGCGAGATTCCTTTTAAGATAGCAACCTTTCTAAAAATACTTTACCCCAACTTTAGGGCTAGGACTCCTAAACCAAGATATAGTATTCCTGAGGCTAAGCAACCCGAAACTAGAACACTTGAGGTAATTGTCATTTTTTATGGTTCTTCTAATGACTTACAGGAGAATATGGATCCTCAACGAACCAGAGCTGGATATCAGGATGTTCTCCTTGACTTAGATAGTGTGCTAGGTAAGTTAGCCTCTTCTGCTAGGGATAAGGTTATCTCAGGCCACATAGTAGAGTCGAAGAGCGTTGATCCAGCCCGTAAAGCAGCTGAAGAGTCTTCCTTTAGGGTAGGGGATGGCAAAGAAGGTTTTTAGGACGATATCCTTAGTGAAAGTAATAATTTTGAAGAGGATGAAAGTGAGGATGAGAACACCTTTGATCCTACTAGACATTTTAGACTATATGAGGCAGACTGGTTCGTGTCTTCTATAACCATTTTCGACCTCGAAGCCTATAGAAAGATGTACTAAATCCTAGATAACGTTTACTTTAGGCTGCTCGAAATAGATAAATTCTCGAGCGAACCAAGGGAGAGGGAAATAGCTTTTTATGAAGAGCTCTTCCATTTTGGGCTCAGGTTACCCATTCAGGAGTATTTCGCCCACCTTTTTTATTTTTTGATATTCCTCCGTATCAACTAAACCTGAATGGCTGGTACATCATTTTGGGCTTGGCGCACTGCTTTCTTCATGCTCTATTGGCACGTCATTCCTCATGGGTTTTCCCATGGTTTGTCTTAGCATTTGTTTTAATTCTTCTAACTCTTTCTGGAAGGCCACCATCGTATCCTCCAATCTCGCTATCTTTTTGTCCTTCTCAGCATACAAACAGTGGCTATCTTCTAACTCTCGTCGCCGCCAATTTGCTTCATTCGAATCTAACTGAATTGTTGCTTGACTGGGTGGCTGTGGATCAGAATTGGTTCACAAATTGGACTTATTCTAGTTTGGGATTTCCTAGCATCCTCCTCGTATGGATATAAACCCCTGGAGTCATCTTGCAAAAGAGTTTTCTTCGTCACGCGTGGTCTCACCTAATGATGCTTATCTTTCATAGCCATCTTTAGTTCAACCTTCGAAATTCTACAATTGGCTTCTTGTTGGTTTCCCACAGATAGCGCCAGCTGTTGATGTTGAAAATTTGCTGGTTTCAACTTCAAACAACAAAATTCAAATCTTCTTGATTACAATGGACTCAAACTTGCTTGCAAAACAAGTGAAATAAGAGAGATAGTGGTTTGCTCAGCGTGTATACTCCGATACTTAAGTCAGATGGTTTGCTTAAGAGGAGAAAAGAAAATTCAGTAGTCTTTTAACTATATTTCAATGTAAGTATCTTTTCTTTCTGTTGCTGAGGTTTTATAAATGCAAAGAATAACTGTTTTCAACTATTTTTCCGGCCACGTTTCATGTTCTTGCTATGATTAAAGGTGGGAAGGACTAGTGGTTAATGGGTAGAGTGCATGTCATAATTTTCGTTGCCCGCGTTGGGCCGAGTCAGGTGATATTTTATACCCGACCTGGTCCAGCTCTCTTATCGTGATAAATCCTCCACTTTTACTCAGTCTTGCGTATGTTATACAGCCTCGGATAATCATTGAACCCGAACATGCATCATCTGCTGGCTTGGCATATTTGATGCTCGGGTATTTTCCCAAACAAAGATGGCATCTAAAGTTGGTTCACATACTCGTTTTATCAATTTGCCTTGCAGATCTCACCCTGCAATTGAGAATTTGAAAGAGAATTTGAAAAGATTAAAGGCCTCAGAATGGCACATCAATTTGTCAAAAATTGAATGCTCTTGAAGATTTCTCCCTATCCATTGATGATATGGGTAAGTTGTCAGTCGTCCAGCAAGCGCTCGCCAGTGATCGATATGACAAATATGTCCAAAATTTGTTGGAATAGCCATAGATGAAAGAATTAGTTCAAAATTTGAATCGTATGTCCGAAGAAAGATAGCAGAAACTAGCCTTGCTAATGAAATTGGAAACTGCATTAAATCTAGGAAGAACATCAGTAAATTGGTTTGCAAGATTCTTAGAAAACTGAAGGAAACAGAGAGGAAAAACAGCTCAAAACTTCTTGACCAAGACAGTGATCTTCTCGCTATTGTTAGCATTTTAAAAGAATTTGAAGTCATTTCTGTCTCAGTTTTCGTGTCCGTTATGTCATCCATTTCCAAATCAAAGAGAAGATCAAAGACAGGTAGTTGGTTTTCTGTTTCAAAGTTGATTTGATCAGAACGTGTAGCATGCGAAGCAGAAGAAGATGTAACTTTGACTTCCATAAAGCTGAGTAAGAGCACAAGCTATAAGCAAGTGCAAACTTTGCTAAAGCTCCTGAAAGCATTAGAATCGAGAATCGAGAATCGAGAATCTTGACGATGGATTGAAGAGAGTTTATAGACGTCTAGTGAAATGCAGAGTCTACCTTCTAATATTCTTAGCTATTAGTCATCTCCAGTGGAATTTCAGTCTGAAAGGAATTGCCACAAAATTTTTCTTGTAAACAACTATAAATGAATACAAAAATTAAATTGTAAATGACTTCAAATTTAACTGAAATCACTGATTTCAGGCTACAAAATTCTTCTAATTCCTCAACTCTAATGTAACTTTTTTCAGAGACCGAATATTTACAAGGCATACGGGCCGAAACTTACAAATAGTTTAATTGGATGTTGGGCCAAACGAACACGGCCCAAAACTAGAAGAAACTTAGCGCCACAAAAACCGAAACCTGAACCTGAAGCCTATCGACTTATGGTCCGAGGAACTATAATTCTCCTTCCCATCAAGTAGTTCTGACATGATAGTCATAGATGTGGATTTGACCGTTAATGCGCGGGCGAGTTTATCATAACGCCTTTGACTACTAGTTTAAAAAAAAGGCATTTCTCGTGTGCGACCATTTTCAATATTCTGTACAATATAACAGAGGACGAAAAAACAATGATACCCCGCTGTTATATAATGAAATTATTACTATGATTGTGTCGTTTTCATATAGACGTGGCACATGATGAATGGGACCATTTCCATGCGAAATTGCTCAGAGGATGAACATCGAGCTGAATTCCCAACCATACAAATCTAACCTCTTGGTTTGAAGTTTCAGGCACCCAATTTAGGGGCCATTTATACAGAGAATGGACCAGTGGGATTGGGTCAACTTTGAAAAGTTGCTAATAATGACGCTTTAGCGACCTAAAATGAAAACCTAACAGCCGCATGAGAACCTCCAGGGCTATATCGGCAACTATACCGAGCAAGTTAAAAAAAAAAGCTAATGTCATTTTTTTTAAAAAACATGTGGGCCCACAAAGCCCATTACAAGAAATGGCAACTTGTGAACGGGACCATTTGGGGTTGGCCCCTATTACAAGACCAAAAAATGTGGAATCCTCCGCCCAACTCTAAACAACTATGGATCAAACAACTAATCTATCCAATGTTTGATTGGCCTAGTTTTTGACTAATATTCTCTTTGCCTCAAATTTCCATTTTTCTTTTGTTGATAAGGGATTTTCCATCTAGCCCACTATCATTTTATTTTGTATCCCATTTGTATTTTCTTTCAAACTTAAGGAAACATTTTTATTTTTATGGTAATTAAGGTAAATAAATATTGTTTGTGTCTGCATTATATTGCAAAGTAGTAAATAGGTGCGATGGGTACACAATATGTATTCGCTCCACGACCTGCACCCTATAAAAATCACTATAACCAAGTGACTCATCACTAATTTGTTTAAATCTGCATTTTAAAGACTCTGGCTAGTGACTCATCACTAATTTGTTTAAATCTGCATTTTAAAGACTCTGGCAACGTAGTTTTTTTTATTAAATTAGTTAGTGTTTGGATTATCGCACCTAAATTTTTCTCTCTTTAAAAATTAGTTATTGTTTATAAGATTTAAATTTTTTCAATATTATATTTATCGTCACATGAAAAGAGTAGAAAAATGGTCCAAAAAAACTGATTTATACGGCAAACTTTACGCATAAAGATGCATACGTGGTGGCTAAGAGTAAAAGGATTGGCGACAGCCCATAGGCAGGCACAATATGGATAAGGAAGTGAAAGTGGTACCAAATTTCGTACGGATGCAAGGGACACCTCACGTATAATATTATGGTAAAGGTGGACTTTCCTACAGTGATCTAGGGTAGCCTTTCCCAATTCCAAAAGCAGAGGAATGGATTGGAATAAACACTCAAATCCAAGCCTACGTAAAACCACAGTAAATAATAAATTAATTATTATTTTTATCATCGAATTCTTTTACCAAATTTTGAATTCCAGTTTTTGTAATGAAAACAATAGCAGAAAAATGCTATCGGCCGTTCGCGGTTAATTAATCCGCCATGATTAAACCAGCTGTTTTCAGGCCACTCATTATTTCCTGTCAGTAAGTATTCTTACTCTTCATAAATATCAAGAAAATAAAAAGACACCAGACTGATAAATAAACAATTTGTACGTAAAGATATATTGATCCCAGTGGGTAAAGAAAATATAAAGTAGTGGATTCTCATTTCAGTTCCCATTCAAAAAGATCAATTAAAGTTTTTTTTTATGGGCCCAACACATTTTGAATGGTTATTGATTGAATCAAATTTTGACTAAAGCATATACCAAGCACTTGCTGATCATAATTATGTCATAAACGAGTAAGGGAAAGAAAGAGAGATGTACATAGCAGGTAACAGAAGCTGCCTGCAGCAGGCATGCGAGGGACAAAAAAAAAAAAAAAAGCTGCTGCGGTTTTTATCCCTGACTTTAACTAAAGAATATATAAGATTAAGAATGCAAGAATATAGAGATTAAATTGACAAATATTAGTTAACACTTTGCGTAGGATTTTCTGCGGCCCTATCTTTTTAGATCAATATATACAGAATTGGATCAAGAGAAAACCCTAGTTAGATAAGTATTCCTTCAAGAACATAGACATACAATAGAGGTAGAGCAAATTATTTCTGCTGATTCTAACGAGCAATCTCAGTCTTCAGAGAAGTATTGAGCTCCACCTGTTCAGCTTCCCATTTTGCCTTAGCAACAACTCCATCGTGCAAAGGCACGTACTCCTAATTAATTGAACAACAGAAAGCGAAAGCAAAAAAAGTTAAAATTAGAAATTAAAGCAATTAAAAAACGGCAGCAAGTTCGAGAAAGGCGAAAACCCACCTCAAGTTTTTGCACGAGTTCTCTTGCATTAGGAGCAGAACAATTATGCTTCGTTGAGAAGAGGAAATAAAGCCATCATCTACGGCTTTGTCGATGAAGTTCAGAAGAGAGTTGTAGTATCCATCCACGTTAATCAAACCCACCTGTAGTGTATCAAAGGGCAAGTTAAATTGAGAACCATTAATTCCAAATTAAATTCAAACAGAAAAGCGCACTGATTAGACGTGAAATTGATTTACAGGCTTGTCGTGAATTCCCAGCTGGGCCCATGTAATGACTTCTAGTAACTCTTCAAGAGTTCCATACCCACCTGGTTATTATAGTTGAGACAAACAAAAATACGAAAATTATTAAGAAATAATTTGTTATGAGAAAGAATTTTCCTATCATCTCCTGGTAAGAACGAGAAATAAGAAAGACCTGGTAAGGCAATAAAACAGTCAGAATTGCGGGCCATCTCAGCTTTCCTTTGGTGCATGTCTGCCACTGGTTTGACCTCCCCCACTGTTTCTCCAGTTATCTGCTTAGCAAGCACACATTGTTGTTAAAAAGAAAAGCTCATACTAACTAATTCAAGAACAAGAGAGCCAGATAATGCATATTTACCTCTTTGTTCATAAGAGTTTTGGGGATAATTCTGTAAGAAACCCCAACGGAAGTTAGTATAAAAGCCAGAAATCGACAATGACTCATTTCTGAACTGTAAAAGGTACTGCATGTTTACCCTAAAACGCGTCCACCACCACGATGAACTTCCTGAGAAACGAAACCCATCAAACCAACACTTCCTCCTCCATAAACAAGGTCCAATTTCCGAGAGACCTTCACAAGCAAATTCAATATTAATTTAAGATTAAGAAAAAGCTTTAAACTTTCAAACCAGTTCGAGCCACAAATATGCTACCAATCGAAAAAAAAAAAGTTGGAAAGAAATTAAATAAGATTAACCAGTTCTTGGCCGAGTTCGAGAGCAGCATCACGATAACAATTCCTTTTGCCAGTACTGCTTCCGCAAAAGACACAAACCCTTTTGAATCTGGACTTGAGAGTCACTTTATTCTCCTCCATGGATCTCAGGCACTTAGTTTTGGGTTGGGGTTGCTTTTTCTTTTTAGGGGATGTTTTGTTTCACCAAAAAGCGGAACCTAATACTAATAAAGGAAAATGGGAAGAAGAACATACGTGGGAGCCGGAGCAGTACACTACAGAAACCCAATGGCCCAATAAATTAAATAGTACTAGCTGGGCAACTGATAATTTTGGTCTTCCGTGGAATTCTGTTATCCCACGTGGACTTATAACCCGTATTTTTGCTTTACCGAAATAACACCGACAGGATTCTTTTTCTTCTTGCTTTGGACTCCCGTAATCTCGAGTTCATTCATCGAACATCACCGCATCCACTAGTTTCTCTCCACGTTCACCTTTCATAAATAATATTTATATTTTTATATCATAGTGTCCCATGCTATGGATAAAATTATATTGAAATTACAAATAGAAATTAAAATGTATTGCAAATATATTTTACTGATGAAATAGGCATATAAATACTGTTACATACAATTTGGTATTAGGGAGTGATCTGATTTATATTAATATATTAAATTGTAAAAAAAAATATATAATTATATATATTTTTATCATTGTTTTAATATTGTAATGTTACTTTTGTTGACCATTTTTTTTTTAAAATGATTATAAAAAAAAAATTGAAAATATTGAACCATTAATGTTTAGTATATGCCTACGTAGAATGTTGAATAATTTTTCAAAACATTTCAATCCTTTGTCATAAAGTTTTAAGAATTTGTTGTGCGTAAATATTTCGATTAAATAACCGAAGTTCATTATACCAAACGGCTTAATATCTTAGATAAGATCATAATAAGACTTGCAAATCATAGTGGAGTAATATGAAGTCGAGATACAAAAAGGATATTGAAAAAACCATGATTAGCTTCAATTACGTTATCATCCGTAGTGGATGAGCGGTACTATACATACGAACTGAGATATTAAAATCTACATTTATTGGCACAACGAAATATTATTGTTTTATCTCTCATATTATATATGGATTTACGCATTAGTTAAAAGAGCTGACGATTCTGAAAAAGGAATTTAATGATGATGATTATAAAAAATTTACGTATACATGTATGCAATTTAATTATGGGTACTTAATTAATAACTTAATTACAATTCCATGTGCGTACATGCTGTCCTTAGAGACACCGTACAAGCTAAAAGATATTAAAATTAAAGCTAGCTATAAATGGAAATTAAGTGTTGTTTCATTAGTTAATTAATTAATTAATTAATTAATTAATTAGCGTTGGCCAGTGAACTGATTATGTGTTTGCCCTGCAATTTTCATTGCCACTGCATTTAAAGCTAAACCTTCAAATAATTAATTATATGTATGTATATATATTTATATATATATATATATATATACATATGCAGGGGCATGAAGTAATTAAATTGAGCCTAATTAATATGGTTGTCTTGTCAATCAGAACTGCGAGCACTTGAAATATTAATTAATTAAAGCTGGAAACTAGAAAGAGTAGTGCTTGGAGGTGATTCTTAATGGCCATTATGGCATTATCTTTTGCAGGAAAAGACATAAGTGTAACAGTAACGCTATTATTTTGTCTTTCGTCTTTGCCTTCTGATTTCCCTCGCCCACTAGGAATAGACGTATATGTTTAGGACTGTATCGAAAGATTAGAGCTAGACCTTTTTTTATAGTATCATCATAATTATTTTTTACTTGATTAAATTTTTTCTAATGTTAAAAATTAGTATGAAAATGGGGTTGGTTTTGCGGAATTAATTAATTAATTAATTAATTACTATTTCAAAATGTAAGGAGCATGCATAGCATATGAAGAAAAACGTCACTTCGTTGGTTTAGTTTTTCAATTAATAAAAATGGAAAAAATTGGATGCATAATTTTAATTTTGACAAATGGCCGGGATGCCCAGCCCAGGCCAAAAGTTTCAAAAAGTTTTTCAATTTAGCCAGCCAACTGGAAATCTATGGGTACGTATAGTTGACAAATTGTTGCTGTCTTAAAAGTGGGAATGGTTTGGCTTGGAGTTGGAGGCAGGCAAGGCGACCCACGCATATACGTATTATTTTATATATGCAGATATTTTCAAAGCTCGTGCTCCTTTTCTCTCCCTAGTCCCTGGTACTATTCCATGTAATATTAATCACCACACGTGCAATGGATAAGGTACACCCTGGAAATTTCAGCAACAACTCTCGACCGATACATATCTATATCTATATCTATATATATATATATATATACATGTATATATGATTTACATGATGTAATCAAGATTTAAAATGTGAAAAAATATTCATTTTATTTTATTTTTTTCGTGTTCATGACTTAAGAGGTTTCATATGATGACTGGATAATAATGTCAAATTTTAAATTTAATATTTATGAGATAAAAATAAATTTACACGGAATCGAGCCAATTTCAAAATTTAAATAATTTTTCCGTGAAAGAAAGGCAAATTTTTATTAATTTAACTATAACATAGTTGAAAAAAAATTTATTTTATTTAAAAAGTCATTTCTAATTATCACTCATTCACTTATATTTAACAATTTATTAATAATGTTCTACTATATTTTATTATGTAGGCGAGTAACTGAGTTCATTAATTTCCTTGGCTTGGGCTGGGCGGTCGAAGAAATAACAAGAGTTGATGATGGCTTCTGCTTTTTGATAATTGAAATTAAAATTGCAATATTATTATTATAATATTAGCTTTTGCTAATATATATACAATGATACGTCAATTCTCAATTATATGCTTACTTTTCAAAGCTTTGAACATAAAATTAATTAATGTAGGGTAGCGGTACCTCCTTTCATTTTGGACACATGTTCTTTCCATTTTCAATGCAAGTAAAGAATTTACACCTTAGTGACCACCACCCTTGTTTGAATCAGTCAATAAAATAGAAAATAATCACAGCCAACAAAGTTAATGTCTTACCGAAGTTCAACTTTCATATTTGTAGTGTGTTATAAAGTGGTAGCTACCATTAATTTGATCCCACGGTGGCCAAAAAATGTCTTATCACACGCTTACCTAGTCTATATAATTCCTTTTTAGCAAGAGAAACTCATTCCTTTGGCCATCCCGTAGTGGCTTTTACGTGTACAACTTTTCTAACGAATACTTGAAAGGAAAACGACCCCTGAATTTGTTGATTATCCATATATGATTGATATATTCCCAATTACAACTTAATAATAGTAACTACTAAGAATTTTTGTGGGTTCTGCGGGACCCTTTAAATTTAAACCTTCCTTCTTTTTCTTCCCCTTCTTTAATTTCTACACACAAGATTAATTGGTAGATAATAATTCTTCTTGTTGAATGGGAGAATAAGATTAATTGGTAGATAATAATTCTTCTTGTTGAATGGGAGAATAATATATTAAAAATAAGAGCACGTACACAAACTAGGACACTATATAATAAAATGATATTCCGCAAAATATACATGAAATTATGAGAAAAAAAAAAAAAAAAGAAGGCTTGAAATCAAAGTTATCAATAAAGTTATGTTGAATTGAGGTTAATTTGTTTACATTAATCTACAAAAATAATATACCATGAGACATAATATCCATGCAAAAGATTCAACTTATTTAATTACTTTATGAGATATATATTAGCCTACAGGAGACACGGTTTAATTCACACTCTATTGGAGAAAAGGAAATGCACTAATTAAATAATTAGTCGCTAACTTCAATTTTTGGTTGGTGTAATGATGGCCTACAAGTGACAAGTCATGGGTACTGGAGAATAAAGTAAAATGAAGTTGACTAAGTTAGGCACGCAAACTCATAGGGTAGGCGCACATATAATATACTTATCCTTACTAAAATTTTGACTTCTACCATATTATAAGAGCGGATATTTCAATTTCAAAGTCCATGCAGCAATCAATTCCTTTTATGCTAGCAAGGAGAATGAAAACATTCACATCCCAATCCCAAGTTCCCCACTTTCATGGAATTCACAAAATTCAAGAACAGCAAGCAACAACGTGAAAGGCTCCAATTGGCTTCTAGCTGGCTTTTACGTCTGAAAAATAATATTAAAATTATTAGACTTGTCCATTTTTTTTAAAATATAATTACATTCAGAATTTTACTAGTATTACAATCTATAGTATATCTATTAGTATTACAAATTAAAATATTTTTAAAAGTTTAAATATATACTGTTTATGATGTTAGAAAATAAAATAAAAATATTTCTGAGAGTTTAAATAAATATTTTTTATGATACTAATATTATAAACTAGAGTACATTTATTAGTAACATAAATTAAAATATTTTTAAAATTTTAAATAAATATTATTTATAGCGCTAGAATGCAGTGGGGGTAGCCCTACAAAACATAGAGCTCGAACACACTCTCTTCCTTTGGCAGGGCATGTGCCCGAAGTTTGGGTGGTCTAAAAACACTTGTCGGTTTTGAATATGAAAAAAGATTTAAGCTTCCTTATCATAGAGACTAATTCGATTGAATAAATGTATGTTTTTCTTTTAAAAGGAAAATGTAATTCCCATTTTTGTTGTGGGCCCATAAGGCCCATATCCAATACGCCTACCCGAACCGACAGATGTATATGCTATTCCCGCTCACTTCATTTTTGAAAAGAATGCTCTATACTTATCCAAAGATTTAAAAAAAAAAAAAAAAGCCTGCATGCCTGAGATTTTAGTATCTTCGACAGTTGGAACGTTCATAAAAATTTCTTGGAAATTACTTGCAGAAATTTGTGGATCTTAGTCTGAGATTCCATGTCACTTGCAGAGAAAACAAAAACAAGCAAAGTTGCTAATCGTCCAAACGTTGTTTAATTAATTCTTTTAATTATCTCCTTACTTCAACTACTGTTGTTTAGTTTATAAACATTAGACACACAGTCTGGCATCTTCCTCTCGTGCATGCATACATTTCCTTATTAGCCTTTTATGTCACGAACAACAAGTTGTCTTGTGGAAATTTTCTCGAGACATATTTAGGATTCGTTTAGTATAATTTTGCAAATAAAACTTTTTAAAATAGAGTTTTTATTCGTAAAACTTTTATGAGTAAAATTTTTAATAAAAATTTATTAATCGTTTGGTTGTCACAAATGACTTTTGAGAAAAATTTGAGTAATCACTTTAATAAACAGATTTTTAATGTTTTATTTTAAAGAAATTAAGTAGAATTTATAAAATAAAGTAAGGGTATTTTAAATAATTTTACCTTTTAAAAAAGCTGAGAAAACTTTACTGTCAAAAACCCAAATTTTAGGCTTCTTTCAGTAGAAGGAAAATAACTTTTTTAATTTTCAAAAACTCTTTTTTCTTATTAACCAAAGACATTAAGTACCTGTTTAGTTTGACTTTTTCATTGGCCAAAAGAGCTTTTTTAATGATAAAAGTTTTTTTCAAATTTTTTAATGTCGTTTGGTTGACAATGAAAAAGAGGTTTTGAGAATTAAAAAACTGTTTTTTTTCTTCTATTGGAAGAAGTCCAAAATTTGGGTTTCTGGTAGTAGAGCTTTCCCAACTTTTTTAAAAGGTAAAATTGTCTAAAATACTCTTACTTTATTTTAAAAATTCTACATAATTTCTTTAAAATAAAACATTAAAAAATTTATTTATTAAAGTAATTACTCAAATTTTTCTCAAAAATTATTTGTAACGACCAAATGATTAATTAATTTTTATTAAAAGCTCAACTTATAAAAGTTTTATGAGTAAAAGTTCTATTTTGAAAAGTTCTATTTAAAAAATTATATTAAACGGACCCTAAAAAATTTTAAAAAAATTTTTATCATTAAAAAAGTCCGTTTGACTAATGAAAAATCTAAACCGAACACTTAATTCCTTATCTGTTTTTAATAATCCAAAACTCCGTCCTCGGAAGGATCCTTCCCGGTACTTTTCCTCAAGATCTGAAATCTAATAGACAATAAAGTTGTCTGCCAACTTCACTCTATATAAAAAACAAGCATCAACTAATAAACTTCTATTGCCAATTATTCTCAGTTGACACAATAATCTTCTCTTCTCAATCCCAAATCACAAACATTTCGTTCAGCCTGTATTTCCTGAATGGCACGTCTGAATTTCAATGCTCTGAGAGATTTACACAACTCTGCCAACGATCTTCTTCACTCACCGCTAGTCCAACAAGCTCTCGTCCACCAGGGACAAGATAAATGGGTTAACGAAGTCTCAGAAGCATCTTTGATAATGTTGGATGTCTGTGGAATCTGCAGAGATGTTCTTCTGCTTGTCAAAGAACATTTACAAGACCTACAAGTGACCTCGCGTCGAGTGATCATCGGCGAGTCAGATATCAGCACAAAAATTGCAGAGTACAATCGGTACAGAAAGAAATTAAAAAAAGAAACATTCAAGTGTTTGCATTCGTTAAGACGGATGAAAAACAAATCTCTTAGTTCAGATATTTCTCCTATAGAGCCAAACCTGGTAGTAGTTGTGGACGTGTTGAAAGAAGTGAGAGTGACTGCTATTTCTATCGTAGAGTCTCTTCTGTCCCTTATATCCACACCATGGCTTGACAGAAAATCGGCTAAGGGCTCTTTTGCGTCAAAGTTTATGCGGTTAAATGAGCAGAGTTTATACGATATTTGTGACGAAATGGCGCTGCAAAGTGCAAACAAGAGAATGGAGGCAGTGGCAAATGGCATTGAAGTTCTTGAAGTTGAGCTAGAATGCATGTTCAGACGTCTGATTCAAACTAGGGTTTCACTTCTAAATATACTAACGAAGTAGCTTGGAAGGAAAACCCTTTTCTCTTTCCAGGATTAGCAACCCATTATTTAAGATCGAGTTTGCCATTTCCTGGGCCCTGGCTGATCACAACTTGTAGCGCTAGCGCAGTATAAATTAATTTAGATGAATTCACTGATAACTTTTTTCAATTTAATTGTTCCAGCTATCTACGTTACTTGATCACTATTTTAAATTTAGATGTATTCTTTTATTCTTTACAGAATATAATATCAGTAATTAAGTTTATCCCCTTACATTTCAGATTTTAAAGTAATTATGAATTGTGATGTCTACGTAATAGATGATCTTGTGTTGCCTAGATTGTAATGAAATTCCTACATATCAGACTTGATTTCGGTTGCAGTTTTAAACACGTAATTCAAATGTGAACTGCAGAAAAATGTAAGAAAAATTGATTTGGACTTTATTATATTTTACTAGAATTAAGACGTTATATTAAATCTATGACCTTATTGCTTAATTCTTTTAACGATTTATTTTTTTATATATATTTTTCCCAATATAAAGTAGATAGCTAGATCAGTATGAAATTGTCCTAATGAGCCAATTCTGACTCGACTTTGGAGTTAAATAATTGAAACTGAAAATCAAGTTAAAATGAAGGAAATTAATAAAATCTATCTATGTTTGTTGAAACCATGCAATAATTTAATTTCATTGTTTTGTAGTTCAAATTAAGTCGATAAGATTAAGCTTTTATGTATAATCAAATTGTGTTAAACATTAAAACCAGTTGCATTTTTGTTTTTTACTTTGTATGAAGTCAATCAATTGGCATATATCGGTAGAAACAAGAAACTATAGATAAACAGATATGCGACTAAAGCTCTTGCTTATAACCTTTTCCAACCTCGATCGAAGCTTGCAGCTTGCAAGTCATGTGAATTGTTTTCTCCAGATTTTCCAGTCTGCCTAGGCTACCCAAGAATCTTCTCTTCAAATGCAATTGAATTTCCCATTGAACCCGTAACAGATAAGCTAATTCGCAAGCCTTCAATTCTGAATTTTCAACAGCAGTACTGTAATTAATATCGATCTGTCATTGTCTAAGAATATTATTGTTTGATTAAGTAAACGTCACATGTCTAATTATTATCACGTACGCCGAGCAGCATCCAACTGCACTCTCTTATCATCAAAGACAAGGAAGACCAAGTTTATTAAAAAAAACTCCTCTTTATGGAGTTGAGAGACCAGGCGAATCGGGCACATCTTCTTTTTTTTTGCAAATAATTAATTATTAAGTACGTCGTCACAATTTGAAGCTAGCTATTATCCAATTGTTCACTGTTGGCTAGTATTCCTTTCCTGTCCTGTCCTGTCCTGTCCATCACGTTCTTGTCAATCAATTAATAGATGAGAAAAAAATATATGGGATTGGGAGAAGACGTAATTTGACCATCTAAGTGTTTCGGATTTCAGCGTTAAGTAGTGTTCGCCTTTTCTTTTGTTTTAAAAACTTTAAATATAAATAAAATATTTATTTTTTATTTTAAAATAATTATAAATAAGTATTATATTATTTACTTTGATAAAATAAAAAATTTAAAAATTAATATTTTAACATATATATATTCTTTTAAATAATATATTTATATTTATAATAATTTTAATTATATTAGTATAATAACAAATAAAAATATTAATAAATTATATTAGTATGTAAATTATTTATTTATTTATTTGATTATTATTTTTTAAAAAATAATTTTTAATCGACAATATAAACTTCAATAAAAATTAAATAAAAATAATAATTCATATTGTAATATAATTATAATTATGTAAATATATAAATTTATTATTACACTTAAAGTATAAAATAAGTAAAATTTAAAAGATAAGTAGAGGAGATTAATAATAAAAAATAAATATGTAAAAAAATAGTTAAATAAAATTTTAATTTTATTAATAAATAAATTAATAAAAATATATGTATATTTTTAAAAAGTAAAATTATTAAATTATTCATATATTTGTTAATTCAAATTTAAATTAAAATTTTTATCTTAATTATATTTAAATATATTTAGATATAAATTAAAAAATAAATAACTCTTACCTATATTAATAATTATATTGTGATTTCGGTTAAAAAAAAAAAAAAACAAACAACCTCTTAATGTTTCGCAATAGTTAAGTCGGGAAACAGCAACGCACGGTTGGGAGATCGATAGTCAAAATGTCAACCGTATCCTCCGCCGGCTTCTCTCAATTCCATTTGTTATCCAGTTCAGTTCACCCCGTAACCGTAACTCCGTAAGCATAAGAAGCAAATGTTAGAAAGCAGAAACTTTAGATCGTCATGTTTCGGTAATTTGGAGGGGAATCAGAATCGAAAGGAGTTGGGTTGTAATTAAGATAAGCCCTCAATTATTTTACTAAAATTTTGTAACGTTACGCTAATTCCACAACGTGCGCTCACAAAGACTGAGTGGGCCAGGTTGAAGTTTGGATTAAACCTCAGGCTAGCCTGTTTCATGTTTGTAGTCTAATCATAACCTCATCTTTGATCAGCGCAGGCCCCGGCATAGATTGCTGCCAACGCTAGAATTCACTGGAATTCCATTAAACCTCAGGCTAGCCCTCTTTCATGTTCACAGTCTAATAAGATCCTCATGTTTGATAAGCCCAGGCCCCAGCAGAGATTGCTGCCAACGCTAGAATTCATTGGAATTCCGTTAACAGCATTTATTACTTCGAGGTTGAAGGGGTTCAGAATAAGGGTTAATAAAGTAAAAACACTAACAAGAAGAAAAGAAAGATTCATATGGAAAGTAGCCAAGAAACACAGAATGAATGTTTGTGTACATAATATTTCTTCAACTCGTTGCTCCAGTCTCTGTTTTCATACTTGATATAAGACTGAAACAGCTGAGAGCTGAATAATGAACAAATTCCAAGGCACTATTATTTTTTATCTCGTTCTTCAAAAATTTGTTCACGTGAAACATACCCACATTTGAGGAGCATGAAGAAAAAACCATTCAATTGATGAGGTTAAATGAAGTCCATATAGATTAGCAAGTGAGATGGCAAATTATCAACAGTGAGGAGGACGAAGATGTAATGACCATTGGAGTCAGGATTCATTTAACTTCACAATGGTGGAACAGATTGAACTTAGAAGCACATTGTGCATGTATACACAGAACTGAAAAAAAAAAAAGGGGTCCATGCTCGCAATCTACCACATTAACATGAAATTGAATATTCATGGCATCAAGCCCATCACAACCAGTTTATTCAATGGAAGAAAATAACAAAATATCCAGAGAATGTCAGCACTGAGATTCCGCCAAAACAACCCTTTATGGCTTCTCCCTCTGCCTTTCCACAGGGAATCCTGCAATGGATACAACATAAGCACGTTTTCTGGATTTCACACAACATTTCTATCTATGAAAAGAAATAATTTTTCTGTCAATTCATTCTAGTTCACTAACTGGTAATCTACTTGAAGGTAGTAATATGAGATGCATAACATTGACCAAGAATTAAAACCAACTCTTTACTACCTTAACAAGTGAAAGAAAACAGCAAGATAAGTAAACATAATAAATAGCCGCATAACCACCGTCAATTATTGTTTTCATTTTCCAAACCTTGCCATCAAAGCAGAAAAAAAATGCAGAGGGGAAAGAGGGATTATAAGGTTACAAATTACTTCCATCTATAACCTAATCCCACCACCACACCAATAGCAGCAATGAACCTAGAAACCATAAAATAGCAAGATATAATGCACTTCAACCCAGCCATTCACAGAAGGGGACATGGGACTTCATTTTTTTTCTCTTCTTTTGGAAAAAATGAAAAGAATCACTAGCAGAAAATCAATTGGAATAGACCATGTATTAAAATATTCTTGGTTGTATGATCAAGAGTCATAACACTAAGACGACAATGAGACAAGCAACAACTGCTACTATTTTGACTCGGAATACAACAGAATGCCTTTTTCTTTTTGATTTTTCCTCATCAATGAGTGATGCCAAAATTTTGGTTTTCATCATCAAAAATCACATTCAAGAAGGATAACCAAGATATAGTCCATACTTCACATGGGAAAGCTTGACAACATTTTGTATTCATTATTTGAAAAAGGAATTATTACAGGCTCAAGTATCAACAACCAGCTATATCAGTAAATTCTCCTCCACATTTACTAGTGTTATGTCAAATATCTCCACATGCAATTGAGCTGTTCACACATGTACAAATCAAACAAGCTAAATAATGCATGATAACAAATAATCCCTTAGTGACAGAAAAAAGGAGTACCTAATGATCATGACCATGGCCATGGTCATCATGACCCTCCCAAGGATGTCGCCAACCCTGAAGAAAACAAGAAGAAAGTGAAACACCAGAAACACAAAAGACTCAGTTACTGAAAGTTGAAGCAGAAATGATTCTTACTAAAACCACAGGACCATCCTGCTTAGCCCTGTAGAGAACCCAAAACCTGAAAAATCAAGTTACACAAACTTAGTGTACACAAATAACAAAGGGATGACCAACTTGTTGAATGTTCCACAGCTAGAATCACAATTTAAAGATTATAATATAGAAAAAGGTTTGTCATTTCTCCCATATCCGATCCCGGCAGACACAGCAAAATAATGATCATTTTCAAAAGTTACGTGTAAGCTTTTTATAGGCTATTGAACTCTGAACAACAATTATAATTCCCTTTTTTCTTCTCGATCAAGCGCTAGCATCTTTATTATCCATGAAAGAGTGGCATTAAAACTTGGTACAACTACAAATTAAGTGAACCAGAAAACCTGTTTCAGTCGAGAAGAAATAGCAAGACTGAATCTTCCAACTAAATAATCCAATTTGAGCTCATAAACAACGAAAGCCAAAACATAAACACATACTAAACAATCGAAACCCTCCAGGTAATCAGATTCATGCTCTGATCAAAACAAACAACTTACAAAACAATACAAATATCGAACAAAAAACATTCAGATCGGAGCATGGCAGAGAAAATAAAACCAAGAAATTATATTCAAGAGCTGCTTTGTAAAATAGACA
This sequence comes from Azadirachta indica, assembly GCA_022749755.1. Classification (NCBI taxonomy): domain Eukaryota; kingdom Viridiplantae; phylum Streptophyta; class Magnoliopsida; order Sapindales; family Meliaceae; genus Azadirachta; species Azadirachta indica. The sequence continues at coordinate 2,757,418 of CM040449.1, forward strand.
AATGATTTAACAGAGCTAATCTGAGATGTAAAACATAAAACTAGGTTTTTCTAGATTAAAACAAACGAAGAAGTTAAATAGTTACCACATGACAGCACACAATCCCTTGCCGGTGACGGTGTGCCATCGCTTTGGCTTATGCAAGGTCATTCCCTTGTATGTCACGCTCTCTCCATGGTCTCCTCCTCCCATCTCTCTCGCTCGCCCAGTCTGAAAGGAGAAACGACTCAAGCTACAATCGCAGTGCGTGGGCTTAATCTTTGGTTCCTGGATTTTGCAATGGGAACCGTCAGATGTGAATATATTGACCTTCCATCTGTCGGATCCGTATGTCGCACTAGATCGTGGGCTCACGTCTCGTATTGGGCCAATATTTCTTGAAAGACTGAGACCAAATGCGTCCGTTTAGTTTGTATATGAACATGTTGTAGTGGGATTAGAGAAAAGGGGTGCAGTCAGAAGATTAGTGGGCGCTTGAAATCTTTTAAAGGTCAGTTATTTACAAACTTAAAAGAGTTATTTTCCATTAAAATATTTTAATACTGCACAAATGCCTTCAATATTAGCCGAATTTAGAAAGAATTATAAAGTTTTTTTTTTTAAATATTAGAAACAATTATAAAGTCTAATTTGACAAAAAATCAGAGTAGTGAATGGCAAACCTCTCAATATAGACCTCATGTCGGAGTAATGTGTATTTATTGTAACATTATGATTTTTATAAAAAGATAAAAAAAAAAAAAATCACGTGGGTATATATGGAAGGGACATAACTTTATAATTTTCACGTGGGAACGTGAATCGTATAGGACCCATAAAGCTATTTGTAGATGGTAATTGACACGTGGGAACTGAAGATGAAGAATATCGAGTCAGTCCACAGTAACAGACCATAGATCCAACGGCTATGATTTTCCATCAAACCACTCTGACCAATAGACACGGGAACTTACGCGCCGCCTCAAGAGAATCATTTGCTAGTCAAACCTCGTCCCTTTATCTAGTCCACAGTCCGCCGGATACAAATGCCATAGCATTAATCTCTTCGAACATTCAGTTGAAATTACAGCAGAAGATCATCCGAGAAAAAAAAAAAAAAAAAACCCAAGAGACGCGCTCGACCGGTCTTCTGTATGATGGCAGAAATTAGCAATCCAAGTATCGATCGAAGAAGTGGATTCTGCAAATCAAACTCCATATTTTACAGCAAACGCAAGCCCGTACAACTCCCATCAAACGAGTCCCTCGACGTGACAACATTTATCTCTTCCCGAGCTCATCATGGCAAGATCGCCTTTATCGACGCAACCACCGGCCGCCACATCACCTTCGCCGAGCTCTGGCGAGCGGTCGATTCCGTCGCCACGTCTCTCACAGATATGGGAATTAGAAAAGGTCACGTCATTCTCCTCCTCTCCCCTAACTCGATTTTCTTCCCCGTTGTTTGCCTTGCCGTCATGTCTCTCGGTGCCATTATCACCACTACAAATCCTCTCAACACCCCACGAGAAATTGGAAAGCAAATCGCCGATTCGAAACCTGTCCTCGCCTTCACTATCAAAGAACTCGTCCCCAAACTCTCCGGTTCAACAGTTCCGATCGTACTCCTCGACGATTCGGAAACCACCTCAAGTGAAGCCAGAATTGTAACTAGTTTACAAGAAATGATGAAAAAGGAACCTAATGGGACCCGAGTTAGAGACCGAGTCAATCAGGATGACACGGCAACTCTCCTCTACTCGTCCGGTACGACCGGCGCTAGTAAAGGCGTAGTCTCCTCACATCACAACCTCATTGCAATGGTACAGACAATTATGGGGCGATTCAAGTTGGAGGAAGGATTGCAAACATTCATCTGCACCGTTCCTATGTTTCACATCTACGGTCTAGCGGCGTTCGCCACCGGCCTACTCTCATCAGGCGCAACGATTGTCGTCCTCTCCAAGTTTGACATGCACGAAATGCTATCAGCGATTTCCAAATACCAGGCATCGTATTTGCCTCTGGTGCCGCCAATACTCGTGGCGATGATAAATAACGCAGATCAGATAAAGTCAAAGTACGATGTGAGTTCGCTACAAACGGTGTTATCCGGTGGGGCCCCCCTGAGTAAGGAAGTGATAGAAGGGTTCGTGCAGAAGTATCCGACAGTAACTATTCTGCAGGGTTATGGTTTGACGGAGTCAACGAGTATTGGGGCATCGACGGATTCGTTGGAGGAGAGCCGGAAGTATGGTACGGCGGGGTTGTTGTCGCCGAGCATGGAGGCGAAGATCGTGGACCCAGATAGTGGCAAGGCTCTGTCGGTGAATCAGACTGGTGAGCTCTGGCTTAAGGGCCCCTCCATTATGAAAGGTAATACTAATAGTGGTCATTATTACTTTTGTTTGGTAGTTTGTGCTACATATAATTTGACCCAAAGTAACCTTTGATTTCTGATTCTGATTAGAAACGTAAAGTAATTTTCACGTATAACATAAGGTTTTACAGGGTTTACATTTTCTATAAAGTATTGCTGAAGCACCATTTTTCAAAAAATCTATTTCATTCTATTAAATAAAAAGAAAATTATGTCGTTATCTTTTGATTAGGGGCATTAGTTGAATATGTGGTGGACCGTAGGGTCGAAGTTAAATTTTAAACATCACACTAATTGAGTCAGCAGTTAGGTGAGTTGATAAGTTTGACTTTCTGTCTTCCACGTGCCTCCACAAATGGAAAAAGGTGATAATATGAAAGTGGAGGGCATTATAATTTATATGCATTAGAGTTGCATCTGAACTTTAATTATTACTTCTTTTAAAGAAAAATTTTACATATAAAATCAATCTTTTTATCATATTCTTTTTTATTAACAATCAATTGCCATTTCTCAACGTACATTTATTGGGGTAAAAATTTAAATTAGGAAAGAACTGTGGTATTTTTATACCAAAAGAAAAACAATTACTTGATCTCAATTTATATTAATTAGCTAATTTTAAAAAAAATTATTTTGAGATTAGTGGCTGGAGGCTGATGAAAATTTGTTTTTATACGATTTAATGGTAGTTGTGTTCATGAGGGCCTATATAAGTCATGCTATATCTGTATTCAATTAGCCAATGGGTATGCAGATGCAGTTGGGCTTCTTCTCGTCGAAGAAGAGAACAGTATCTCCTATATCAGCTTTAATGTGGATGAATAGTTGGTTATTGTTGAATACATTTCCTTTGATGAACAAGTAGGTGGGATAATTGTTGCAGGTTATTTCAGTAATCCAGAAGCTACAACATCAACTCTTGATTCTGAGGGGTGGTTAAGAACTGGAGATCTGTGCTACATAGATGATGATGGCTACATTTTTGTTGTTGATCGATTGAAAGAGCTAATTAAGTACAAGGGATATCAGGTAAAACGAAGTGTTGTGTATTTGACCCTTTCAATTCGGCCTTCTCTTCTGTCTAATAAATCTCCATTTCGGTGGGTTATTAATGGCAAGGATGATATAATTGACACTGTGATGACGGTTTTATATGCGGTAGTTCATGTTCTAATGAAGAAATTATAGCTTACAAAAATGGTCTCGTGGTTTTAACTCAATGTCTCAGGTCCCTCCAGCAGAACTTGAGGCCTTGTTACTTACTCATCCTGAAATTTCCGATACTGCAGTCATACCGTAAGTCTATCTTCTATTGACAAATATACAGGCTTGATAACTCACGTTCATATGTAAAATACGCATCCGAAAAAGAAGACTGTTACCGGAAATCTATTCAATTGAAGACTGACTTATATTTTGATCTTAGATAGAACATAAATATAGAAAAGGCAAGAGAAAAGAAGCTAGCCTGACTTTGATCTATCTATTGTATCTCAGGTTTCCTGACAAGGAAGTTGGGCAATATCCCATGGCATATGTGGTACGGGAAGCTGGAAGTAGATTATCAGAGAGTGCAGTAATGGATTTCGTGGCTAAACAGGTGTGTTTGAAAGTGTTAAACCTCCTATTGAAATAGTTAATTTACAGCATCAAATTAAACTCCTTAAACATTTTGCTGTGCTCTGTATTATATTAACAAGGTGTTAAATATTCAGGTTGCTCCGTACAAGAGAATACGGAGAGTTGCATTTGTAGCTTCAATACCCAAGAATCCTTCTGGCAAGATTCTCAGGAAAGATCTCATAAAGCTTGCAACATCCAAACTTTGAAGGATTTCGGCTTTGGCTTGAACAGAGACTGAAATGCAATTATTCTATTGCCTGGTTAACATCTTATTTATGTTATGTCCATAGCTATAATCATGCTGTACTAAAACTTCTTTGCTTGTTTATTTTGCCTTCTTCGTTAAGAGTAAGAACGTTTTTCTTTTCTTTTTTTGTTCTTTGTGATGATAAACGTGAATGAACATAGAAGCCGTGTGCTCTTGCATGTGTAGGATGAATGTGTTCCAGAATATTCGAAGTCAGGCATGCATGCTTGCGATTGAGTACTGAAAACAAATATGATTGAGCAGAACAATTTTGAATGTCTCGTAGAAACAATGAAATATGCGAAGGGAATTTGGCAGGTTAAAGTAAAAAAAAAAAAAAAAAAAAAAAAAAACGATTTTAGAATGTCTCTGCTCTTACAAAAGCTCATACATTAGCCATTCTAAATTTAGATCCTAAACTCCATGACCAAAAATAGGAGAGGAAGAAATCTTGAACCCATTAATATATACAAGCCATCTGCTGTTCTGCAAGCCAACAATTACAGTTGACACGCTCAGTCAGAATCACTTCTAACCTTATCATGAAACTATATTCTGTCGATCACCTTGACTCTGAGCATGGAACAGAAGAAAGAAAGTCGACATTGTAGCTCCTTTACAATTAGTGCTCATGGAAACCAGTGCTTTCTCTACATCTTCGGAAGCATTTTTTCTCAGTAAAGAGAGAATGTAATCCATCAGTTCTTCCTCGCAAGGCACTTGCAGCGGCCCATTAACTACTGTTCCGAATTCTTCTTCGGCCATCTCCAGTAACACTCTGAAAATTGGGTGATTCAGGTAGTATAAACGCACAACAAATCTTTTTCCATCCTTTGTATAGACAGCAAAATGTCCTTTCTTCCTCTTCCTCCATTTTTCCACGATCTCACTCAGCTTCATAGACGGAGTACTCCTCATACTGAGGTGTCGATTTTTTTTTCTTCTCTTTTTGAAGGTTTTAATGCTTAGAGTTGATTCTGATAAAAGGATTACGACTAGTGATGATATATTTAAAAGCAGTTGGATGAAGGGCAGTATATAAAAAGGTGAAGTGATAAAATTGAGGATTGGTAATGAGAGGAGGAAGTGGGTAGCTTGTGAATCAAAACGACGTTGGGTTCACTTTCTCTTTTAATGTAGGGGGAAAAAAGGTTGCCAACATGTGCTTTAAATAACAATATTGGAGAGACAATTAATAATCTAGTTTTGTCTTGAATTTGGTCGTAATTGTGGCTGGAAACTTGTAGAAATCGAATTGGTTGATAGATAGATGTGGTTGAATTTACTGTCTTGTCACTTGCTTTTGCCAATCAAATTGTCAAAATTAAAATCACACAACATAATATTGCTAGAGAACGCAACCCTTGATTGTTCTACATCTATCATATGCAAGTCGGGCACGACACATGTGAGTTCAATTAAAATGATTTCCCCTCACTTTATCGACTAAATAATTAATTAATTTACAGTTATAGCCTTCCTGTTCCGACTTTCATTTCATAGATGTTACATAATTTTTGGTAGCTGGATTGTTTATTAATCGGTAGTTGCTTCATGAATCGTTGTGTAGTATATGTAATGTGGAATATGTAGTATATGTGTACGTGATCTGGATTGCACCAAGTGAAGTGACGGCTTATTATTGTCTTAATCCAAACATGCCCATCTCCCTAAACATGTATTCAAAGTGGTGATCACATGGCTTTGTATCCCATTTATCCTGACAAATTAAATTTCACTGAAGATTGCTTTCCAAGTTCAATCCGAAATCAATGTTGTCATAAATTAGTATGTACTACTGCGGAACAAAAGAAATTAATTACCGATCGATTGTAAACACCATAAGAAGACAGCTTAAAAATAATTAACCCCAGCAATATTTTCCATGCACCGGTTCGAAAACTTATGTTCCGTTGATCAACACAAAAGCAGGCTTAATTAGAAATTGAATAGAAGACAAGAGGTGCAGTTTATATGTCCAAGTATGTATATACATATAGTAGCTGGCTAGCTAGTGCAAGCTAATTAATTAATGAATGAGGTATTCAATTTCAGCAAGTAGAATGAATTTGCTATAAGATTCAAGCCACAATCTATTTCTTTTAGGGAAATCGAAGGCAATTCAAACGTCGTGATGCATGGGTCGCTTTTATCCCGTGAATCCCGTGCGGCTGGTCTTTTCCCTTTGTATCCATATGTATTGTAGTAGTAGTAATACTACTACTACTACTACTACAACAACAGATGATGATATATATTTTTTCAACTAGTGCACAATTATGGATAGCTCTAGCTCTATGTGGTCCGTCTTTCCTGCATGCACGTGTAAACCTTACCTCCTCTTTTCGTCTCTCTCTCTCTCTCGTATAGTTGCATAGTTGTATGGGTGCTTTCTGTTTTCACCACCTTGAAGGCGCAGCCGTGAATTAGCTCAATTATAATTGTCATACGTACTGCTTGCGGCTGATAATTAAGTTTCGAAAATGTTAAAAGGTTGTTTCATAACTGCGGCAATTGGGAGAAATGAAAGTAAGATCACACACTGAATAATACCGTTGGCTACCTGTGGCTATACAATTAAAATGCTAGCTAGTGCTCACAGTCTTCAACTTTTAACTGGATATAGAAGCTACAAATATTCATATGCATATGCATGCTTGCAAAGTAGTTTTAATTTGTTCGTTTCTTCCATACATGACTGACCGCATGCAGCAACCACCACCCACTATATCAAGTTTTTGCAAGTTTGTTAGAATTCATCACCCATTACCAAAAATCCGAAACATTAATCACCACTAAAAACCAATTGCTCAATCTGTTAGTAATATATTTGGATTTGTAATTAATACTATTGCATGAGCTAGACAATACTCTATCTGGTGGAGTTGTATAGCTTAGCCAATTTCAAGCTTACAAATTATTTGTTTTTTTAACTGAAATTTGAATATAATTATTCAGATGTTTAAAAATCGTTTGTTTTTTAATTTAAATATGAATATTTATTAAAAATATTTAAATATAATTACGTTAAAAATTTTGACTTAAATTTGAATGAATAAATGTCTGAATAATTCAATATTTTTATTTTTCAAAAATATCCCCATTTAATTAATTTATTTACCTAATAAAATTAAAATCTTACTTAATTATTTTTAATATATCTCTTCTCTATTGTGGTTTACTTATCTTCTAAATTTTACTTATTTTATACTTTAATTATTATAATAAATTTTTATATTTACATCATTACAATTATATTACAATACAATTTATTTTTTTTATTTAATTTTTACTAATCTTTATATCATCTATTAGAAATTATTTTTTTTAAAAAAAAACATATATCAAACAAATAAATAACGTACATATTAATATAATTTATTAATTTTTTATTTATTATTGTACTAATATAATTAAAATTATTATAAATATAAATATATTATTTAAAAGGATATATCTATGTCAAAATATCAATTTTCGAACTTTTTATTTTGTTAAAATAAACAATTTAATATTAACATAAAATATCAAACATATTATTCGGATTTTACTTAAATTCAAATTTCAATCATATTTAGAATTCAGATTAAAAAAAAACAAACGCTATCTTAGTCAAGGCAAAAATAATTAATATTGATTCTCAGTACATGAATTCCTAATTACCGTTTTAATTTCAACACTCTCCCTAGATCATATAGTTATTAATTGCTGGCAGCCTGCAGTTAATAACTGTAACTAACTGTAATATTTGAAACTAATTGGCTGATTTATTTGTTAGCTATATATGCTGCCGATCGATTTTGGAAGTTGAAAAATCCATGCGCAAATATATCATACATATTAATTACGTAACCTCCATGTGAAAATTAGCTCCAGCCTTGGAATCTGCAACAGAAATTATTCACCTACACATTATATATATTTTTTAAAAAAAATGGCTCTACCATCACAACTATTATTGTTGGAGGCCATTATCCATGTGGATTGTTAGGTCCCATCTTAAATGGTCAAGAAATTCCAAAACAAGCCCACGACTAAAACCATCTCTCCTATCCAATCAGCACATGGTTTGGGATGAAAATTGCCTTACAAACTTTTTAACAAATCACACATATAAACTTTCCCGAAGCATTGTTATTCTGCCCAACTCATTCCCACAACCTTCAATTCAAATCTTCAAACTGTCTCCCTTGGGAAACCCTCCACGATTAGCTTGAAAAAACTCATTTTCATGGCACTGAAATGGAGAAAAATTGCTGGCATTGACAGGAGAAGCATTTCCATGAGCCGCTGCTGCTCCAGGCCACCAAACAAAGGCCATTTCGTCGTGTACTCCACCGATATGAGACGCTTTGTGATTCCTTTGGCATACTTGCACACCAACATTTTCAGAGAACTTTTTCGGATGTCTGAAGAAGAGTTTGGGCTGCCCACTGATGGGCCAATCATTTTACCATGCAACGCAGCATTCTTGCCCTGTGTCATCCATATTATTCAAAAGCCTGCCTGTAAAAGTATTCAGAAGGCGTTGCTTCCGTTGCTGGTCTCCAATCAATGCGCACCCGTTTTTTCTGACAAGGTGCAGACGCTGAGTCTTTATCCAATAAACATCCAAAGCTTCTGATAATGCACGTACGTTAAAATCCCAGCCGTTAACACAGATTTTTCTTTCAATATCTTCTTGTAACTTCAGGATATTTCTCTTTTCGACGTTACTTGCCTAGGCATGTTTGGCATGGTTCGGATACGTGTGATAGGGAAGTCACTCCTTTTGGGATCAAGCATAAGAGGAGGAAAATATGCCACTATGAAGAGTCATTAACTGAATAATTAAGTTGTAGTGGGTGACAAAGACTCCAAAAAAAGGGGCACTACTAAACTCCACTCCTCATGATTAGTGATTGGAAAATACGGCTCTTCAGCTACACAATACAACAACAAGCTACAGGACTAACATACTGCATACTACGCCCCCACAAACTCTCTACATATATTACAACTTACAACCCCGTCTCAGCAAAAGCAGCAGAAAAGCTGAAAACTGGGGTTTCTGAAAATGAAGTTATTGGGTTTAGCCATTGTCCAGTCTTCTCAAAAAGGTTTAAGAAATAAATCAAAAATTGGAACGCATCTAAAATATGTACAGCAAGTCTATAGAGTGTAGCATAAAAAGTGGATAATGAGTATGAGCACATTCAGTATACTAGGTATAGAAGCCTAAACGCTGCTTAAAAATCTCTTTCCACTATTAAAAATTTCTTTAATTCTATTGAAAAAATAATTAACATGGTTGAAAATATCTTTAATATAATTTACTGAAAATTTATTCAATATGCAACTTTCAATAGATCTTATAATATATATAAGAAAAAGTAGTCAATTAATGAACTTCTAAGTAAGGATGGGAACGAGTTGGGGATTTTCTCGGTTTGGCACTGGGACAGACAAGGTGGTCCGACTGGTTGCTTCTCTAATGGTGTATGTAAATTGGTAATTTAATTTCTCTCTTCGTTTTGGTGTATTTTCAATGCAAATCCACATTCTTCATCCTTGACATATATATGTAATAACAAGTAACATTATTTTGGATTACTATGCTGTATGTTACATTTATATTTGAAAGATTTTATACGTTTAATTTGTATTTTCAATATGCTGTATCTGAAGATTTTCGTGGCTTTAACAAATTTTGATTCAAGAAGTTAGAATTTCACCAACTCATTACACACCTTTATATATCAAGTAAAAAGGTAAACTCTTGGGCATCCAAAAAAAGAAACACAAATATATATTTTAGATAAAAAAAAGAAAAAAGAGTTATTTTCAATTTTACCTTTTAATTTATTGACAATTTTTTAATATAACCTAAATTTTTAAAAACTCATTAGCAATAACCTATTAACAGTATAACACTATTATCTTTAACAGTGTTAAGAATACAATTAGAATTTTACAAATATTTATAAAATAAAAAATTAATTTTGGGAAAAATTTATATTGCACATAATTAAAATTATTAAATAAAATTATATTACAATTTTATACCCCTCTCTCCTCTTTTCTTCTTGTCTCTTTATCTCTTTTTTCTCGCTCTTCTTTCTTTTTTTCTCCCTTATCTCTTCTCTCTCACTCTTCTCTTCTTTACTGGATTTCTTCTCTTTTTACTCTAAGTTTGATAATCTTGGGATTTTCTTCTCTAAACAAAAGTGGTTATACTTGGTTTTATTTGGATTTGGTTTAATAACTATATTTAGATTAGAGAATTCTAGGATTTGTGAAACTAAGATTGATTTAAATAAATTTGCGGATTTAAAAAAAATCTTAGACCAAAGTTGCGCAGGTTAAATAATTACGCAAATCGTAAATGAAAAAGTGGATATTTAAGCACTAGAATAAAAGGTACGTAATTAGAACAACCGAGTATATCAAAACCCAAATATAAATAACAACAAAATTATAAAAACCAGTACGGAATGTATATATCATCCTAAACATAAAACCTTAAGATTTAATTAAAAGTAAACAGCAGCACACTTGTATCCAAAATCCGGCCACTGCGGTCACCATAAAGCCCAAATGAGCATCCAAAATTTGGTTCCAAACGGCCTTCAAAATCACAAAACAAACAAAAAAATTAACAAAAAAAAGATTTTGCAGCGATAATCATAGAGAACACAAGCTAGCGTGTTCACTTTCTCGTCCAAGCAGAAGCATAGAGGAAATATGTTAAAAAAGAAAAGATAAAACAATAGAAGGATTACAAATGCCAAAGTGGATTACAAGATTGCAACAAAATAAAAAAATAGCCTCATGTTATACATAACTCTGCAAGTAAAGAGGCAGCAACAAGCCAGCAAAACTCAAGTAGATAAAACATCAGATAAAAAAATGCAGAAAGAGCAGAGGGATAATCCAACAAACATAACTGCAGTGGTAGTAAGCAAAACACAGGACTCTAACAGCACAGAAGGTAGCATGTTAATTCACTTACATAACAAACGTATATATATGTATATATCTATATGACAAAACCCGATAATATTTGCGCTCAAAGAGCTTATTAGAGCATGCTTAATACATTCCCGGGGATTAGAAATGATATGTTTAAAAATACAAATAAATAAATATATAAATGCAAATGTTAGTCTTGAAATTTAACTTTAGTGTATATGCGTCCTTCTACGATCGAGATCCGGATCGGGAAAGGGATCGAATATGATGAGTGCTGAGGACGTAAACAGCCAAAATAATGGGGGTTATCAGCTCATAATACGCAGCTTTCGAAAATTTGACAGGTTTCTCGAATCCAAGTTCAAACAAATCCGATATCATAGAACAAATATATTCTATGAGGATTTGTTCAATCAAATCAAAGACATCCTCAGACACATCAGAATTAGCAGTTAAAAGCCATATAAGATTAGTATTGTGAAACATGAGGGCTACTTTCCCATAAATACCTCCATAGGAGAAAATTTAAGTTCAGAAATGAAGTAAGCATTCCAAGAGCAAGTTTACGTTTTTCTGGTTGTTTGCTGAGGCGCATATTTAAAGAAAACATTGAAAACGATGATGAAAAAAACGCCACCAACAAGACTTCCCAAGGTAAAAGCAAAGAGAATCATTCTTCGAAGATGATCCCCTTCGAAAAGACACCAAATTGTACGCAGAAGAGACCAAACTTCTAAGATAGTGAATGAGAGAAGAGCACAAGCCTGGGCCCATTTGTCCAACTCCTCGCTTCCTCCCGGCATGACTATAGTGGTGAAGAAAATGAAGAACTAATTTAGAACTGATTGTGTGTATGCGTGTTTTGTGGTTTTTAAAAAAGAAAGAGTGGTTTATATATAGAAAATATTTTGTAATTATTGAATAAAAAAAAAAAAGGGTTTCCCCGGTTTTTTATTTAGATAGGGATAGAGTATAGTAGGGCATATTTGGTGTGTTTATAAAGACAGTGGCAAAAATAAAAAAAAAATTGATTTATCACATGTTGGACACCTGTGGATTTTGCAAAGAAGTTCTTCTAATTCTCAAAACACAACTACAAGACAACCAGCTCCAATGTGAAAAAATCAATGCTCGTTAACACTTTAACAACACTTCTTCATGACTATTTGTACTTGAATATGTTCTGGTGGACGGTAGTTATATTTTAACTTTAATAAGAACAGGGGAGGGCATTATATTTAAGAGTTCCATAGGAACTTTAAATATTATTTCTTTTAAATAAAAATTATGCTTATGGTTATTCCATATAAAATTAATATTCTTTTTGTCATATTCTATTTATAATCCAGCTCTTTCCAGAATAATTGTGTGCATAAATATAGGAAAATTATTAACAATCAATTCTCATTTCTTAACTTAATATTTATTGGTGGTAAAGATTTAAATTAAAAAAGGAGTGTTGTTTTCTGAACAAAAAGAAAAATGATTATTTGATCTTCAATGGATATTAGCTGGTTAATTTTTTAAAACAAAAAAACTTAGTTTGATTAGCGGAAACTTCGTCGTTATTCAATTTGTTAGAGAGGAGATTCTGAACGTTTTCAGATTTTGTCCGCGCCGCTGTTGTCCGATTCTGTTACTGCAGAAAAAATGGTGAGGCGACAAAATCAAGTAAAATCAAGTAGTTAGTGACGGGTGACAGGGAGTAGACTCTCTGAATATTTTAATCGTTAATGCCAATATTTTATATTTAATTGCCCGCAGTATGAATATATTGACTGTGTGAATTAATCAAAGGAAAAACTTCGTAAAAAAATTGGATGGATGGATAACTTTGACAAATTGGATGCACAAAATTTTCGATTGAATCAAACCGAAATCATATGGCTGGCGATATGTAGTTGATAATCATTGTTGACGTCTTAAAAGGTGTTGGCTTCGGAGTTGGAGGCACCGCACATGCATGTATAATTAAATATTAATGGTATATATTTTATGTTTTATATTGAGATTTTTTGAAGCTAGCTCGTGCTCCTTTTCTGTGATTGGTTAGCTCCTACTCTGTGTAGTAATATAAACTAAACATCACACGTGCAATATATTGTTTTGTTTTTTATGATATATTACATGATGCTATAATCATGGAGATATGGTAAGAAGTTCGAGCATAACACGAATGTCATGAATTTTGTTTGTTCGGATGCGGTCGAAGAAATAAGAATAGTCGATGGCTTTTTTTTTTTTTTCAAATTTCAAATTCAAATTGTAATATATACAATATCAGCCTCTTAATTTATAATAATATATCATTTCTTAATTATATTTATATGCTTTTTACAGTTTTGGACGCAAAAAGTCTGGGACACTTGCTTAATTTCGTTTTGGACTCACGTTTTTTTTCATTTTCAATGTAAGCAGAGAAATTCTACCTTAACCTCTACCATTATGAGATGAATGTTATGATATAAACATATAACACCTAACAAAGTGAACCACTTACATTTTGTTACTCGATACTCAAAACTTCAAATTGATCAAAATAAATTATTGAGATCAGCATATGAAAACAGTGAACTTGCCAAAAAATTGAAAATCGGAAAGGAGAAAATATATGTGAAAGGGGTGAGCGGGGTTGGCAAAGCAAAGATGAGGAGAGGGCAGCATCAAACCATTTTCCTCAATTGCTTGTAACTTGCAGCAAAGTTGAAATTGGAATCGACAATCATAAGCAGAGCTTCATTCCCATTGAAATACAATTCATCGCCCCTGAGGCAAATCAAACAAGGAAAAGAAGGCCCATTGCTTTTAATTAGAAAATACACTTCATTCCCATTGCTTTTAATTTTTAATGTTCCATGTAAGAACCTCTTCTTCCTTTTTTTTTTTTAAATAAAACCTCATGAAAAGGAGGCCAAATTAAATTAAAAAAGAAAGAGTTGAAACAAGAACCAAGAAAATAAAAGTAATTTGGCATTGCTGGAACTTGAACCGGAGTCAAAACCTTTTCATTTGTGAGAATGCTATTTACTATACATGAGATTCACCGTATTAGAGTGTGGCATATGAGAGTAAGACATTATTCAAAAATTGGATAAAAATATCTGAACGATATCATATGCGATCCTATTAAAATTCTCGAAAAATCTTCGATATGATATTGATAGTTGTATATGTAATATTTAAAAAAAAAAAAAAAAATTATGTGCAGTGCTACTGGGAGGGAGAAGAGTTCAAAAGATGACAAGGAATTGAATTTAAAAGTTAAGAATGAACTATATCCAGTTAAAATAGTTTTCTTCAAAATTATTGTCTCAAGGAACCAGCAGCACCAACTGCGGGCTGCAACGGTGCCTTCTGCACTACTCAGAACTATCAAAGGAAGAGGTGGGAAGCAAGTAGGAGCATACGTTGAAGCTACAGCGAAACACCCTGCCTGCACAAACCTCTTCATCTTGTGCTTATCTGAATTAATATCTAGCGGATTATCCACTTCATCCGGAAATTCTGAAACGTAAAATCCAAATTATGAGAAAATCCTTACACCAGATTGACACCCAAGTAGTTGGAGAAACATCCAATTCAACTAAACAACGGGTTGCCGTTTGCATGGCTATCATCATAATTTCTAAACCAAAAGGTTACAACTTGGAAAACTGAATTTCTCTGTGCCATAAATTAAACAAATGAAAGAAGGCCAAAAAAAAAAAAAAGGACTATTGATGACTATTTTTTAGAGTATATAAAAGAGAAATACCCTCGTCTTCAGCATATGTCTCCTTAATTTTTTTAATTGAATTCTCTATCTGTTACCTTGTCAAGGAGATGAGTAGAATTTCCTGCTCAATCCCATAGACAAATTTTAGCAAAGGGATAATTTGATGAAAGAGTAACTCACCATCATCACTGACTCAATTTCAGATCCATCATCAGAGTGTCTGAAGTTCATGGGAGCTTGATCGTCATCAAAGTCTGAGTTATTGGTTCCGTCATGACCAGGAAAACCACTTTCTTCTTGGTCTAATACCATAGCATCATCTTCACTATCTGAATCCTCCTTGTCAGTACCATCTGCAATCCAAGCAGCCCGCAAGATCTTGAATTCTGAATAAGTGCTCCCAAGCTTTCTATACCGAGGACGGAAAAGGAGTTTTCAAAACGGACTTATGCGGACCTGGTACGCTGAAGCTGCTCAAGAAAGAGTTCTTTTCTCAGCCCCTTTGCTCCTGATTTAGGTCAGCCTCAGCCATTGCTGCTTCTGTAGGCCATGTCTGATAGAAGGAATGAGTCACACAAATAGGAAGGAATTCTGTACTTCCATAATAAACGAAGACCAATGGATTCTGCTAGTAACATCGAAAACGCGTTCTATGCGTGCAAGGCAACAAGATCTCGACAACTGAGAGGGATTGTGGAAGTTAATAGTTTTGTCAAAGACGTCATTGAAGCGGATGGCATGGTTTTATCTAACTATATATGATTATTGGCGATTTCTTAATCCAGCTTACTTCCATTCTAGTAAGATACTTGAAAAGAAAAGAGCGTAGATAAAGATGACGGCAGACAAAATCGTAACAAATTCTCTTTCAAAATATAGATCGGTATTACACTTTGACCTAGAAAGTTGAACACCACACATTGCCTATGAGAAAATTCTGGCTCATTAGACAAAAATTTGATTAAATTAACGGAAACACAATCACATAAAGTTGTCATCCCAAGCGACGATACAATTGACACAACTAAGACCTAATTCCAATTAAAATTAGCTCAGACTGAAACTATTGTTAATTGTAGTTGGTTTTTCATCTTTACTAATCTAGTGTATCAGTTGATAGTTGATATTCTGCATAGAAAGACTCGGATGTTCTTTCAAGCTACTGTTTCTCCTGCCGGAGGATCTGAATTATTCTCAAAAAAGGATCAGGATCCAAGTTTTGGATGACCTGGAATCATGGAAATCAAAAGCAAAGCAATCAATAAATACTGACTAACATTTATAGGAAAAAAATTTAATGTCAATGTCCAAAACGTCTTGAAAATAAGCCTATTACGAAAACTACAATAGTGACTGATCTAAAATGTGACGACCAGTACAGAACGAAAATAGAGAGCATTTCTTCAGGTGTACGGATACAGCCACCCATTCCTAACTTTACAGTCATGAAGAAAGATGATGAATTTCGATCGAACCTACACTAGTATATGTATATGCAAACTTATACCTCCGCATCGTGAATTTCTGCCGATTCCATGGCGTCTCGTTCCCTTTTTTTCAGTGAGAGGAAATAGATCCTTCAAAACTTCAATGTTGCACAACCGGACGTCTCTAACACCAGAAACAGGAACAATATGATTTAACAAAGATAAGTAATTAATAACCGCAGGATCAAACCACAAAAGCAAGAAGAAGGCTGAAGTAATTAATTAGCAGCCGAATACACGAGAGAGGCTTCACTAACCATTAGGAGGAGCGTTCAATATATGAATATTAAAAACATTATAAGAACATAATTTGCAGAGACATAATTTGGCAGGATTAAATACCCAGATCAACACCATATAGTCCCCGCCCTTAGTTTTCTAATACACTAAAAATGTTAAAATTAAGCCAATAATTTCGCTAAAGTTTACAGAAGCAAATATTGTTATTACGCAAATAAATGAATAAATAAAATATTTCAAATATATACCATAATAAAATGAACAAAAGTAAATGATCTCCATTTATTCACAATATGAACCACGATTGAATTAGAATTGGATAAACACCATGATAAAATAAAAAAGTACTGCACATAGATTAAAACCTAATTATAAAAACAAGTCAATAATATCCAATATATCATTCCAATATGAAAATAACACTCAATTAAAGTTGAATAATAAAAATTTGTCAAGGCAGCATGTCCCAGCAACTTTGTCAATTTAGACTCCTCCTCTTCAGAAATGTTCTTTTGGGACACATAAGCTAAATGCAAGTATCTGGGGTAAAAGTTACGGTGTACATTAAAGAATTAAAGAATTGAAGGTTTACCTCTCCTTTTATCTCTATGCATAACATGTAATGTAAACCAAAAACCAACAAGAGTGCAGTTTATCTACAACACAATCACCTATTTACAAAGTATCATGCATCAATTTTACATTTATCAAATTAGAACAAAAAAAAAAAAAAACATTAACCAAAAACCAATATCAAACCTTTACCCATTTTCAACTACCGAAGCACAGAGGCAATCAGGAGATCAAATTACTCTCTTCTACATATAATCATTGTCATAATGTAACGAAAATGCATAACCACACTGAAAGAGTCAAAAACAGAAATGGGTTTTACCTCGTTCCCCTCTCACCGGTTTTAATCCGACTCGACTACTCAAAACGCACTCAAAACAGATACTGAACCACCGAAGATGCATGTTAAAGCCTTCAACGCCAGAACTGTTGTCGATGTGGGTGTGAAAGTTTTCGCGCTAAAACTTGCAGCAACGAGAGGAAGCAACGAGAGGAAGCTGGAGAGGGGTTTACAAGTAGACGAAATGCACAAGTGGTCCCAAATGACTTAAACAAATATTACGCTTTTTTTTTTTAATTTTGATTTATTTTATTTTATTTTATCACATTTACGAAATTAGTCTTTTAAAAATAATTAACAATTCGTTCGTATGGAAAATTATTCAGAAATTAGCCCCCGGGAGATATCTATTTATTTTTTCTAATAATTTGTTATTATTAATATATTCATGGGTTAAACATTAATTCACTTAATAATTTATTAATACACCAACCTAATCTCATTAACAAAGAGTTGTTCTTGTACCTTAATTACTTAGAAAATTAAGAGGTCGTGCAAATAATCAAGATATATATTAGTTTTAGTCAGGTGCTTTTGGTATAAGCCATAAAATAAATTAGGGAGAATTTCTGATTCTCCCCTATTATTTGACATAATATCATGTTATGTTCCTGTTGTTTTGAAAATGTCCCAAATTTCCCTTTTATTAGATAATAATATTAAGCATAATAATATATCAGTTTCTAAAATTTAAACTATTAACTTGATTAGTCTTAATAGTAATAACAATTATATCTTTAAATAATAGTAATTAGTTAAAAAAATTATTTTCAACTCCTAACTAAAAATAAATATAAAAAATAATAATATATATTATTTTATAACACATTAAACATAAAATTTATTTAAGTTTTGAATTTCTTTTTAACAATAATATTTTATTTATTTTGAAAATTATAGAGTTCGTCATTTAATTTTATTTAATATTTAGATAAATTTATTATATTTAAAAAATTCAAAATTTAGATAAATTTCTATTTCAAATATAATTTATAGTATTCTATTTAATATTTAATATAACAAATATTTTTTTATATTGACTAAGACATATGAAGAACAATACATTGAAAAAAAAAAATCACATTATTACTATTATATACAAATCTATCTATATAAATTAATATAATAATAATGTTATATTATAGTACTATATATTTTATGTTTTTACAAAAAATTTTTAATTTGAAGTATTTTTTAGTTGTAGAACTTATACTTTTAGTTTAAATATTTTTTTGAGTCCTAGAAACTTATTATTATTTTAAATGTTGAAAAAGAATTAACGACATATGAGTCTTTAAAGCTTGACCCATTAATCCAATTAATCATAGCTAATAATTTTAAAAATACTTATTAAAATTCTAAGTTATTATAAAATAACAATTATATCCTTATTTAATAGTAGTTAGCTACATAAATAAATAAAATATTAAATATATGATTTATTTATTTATTTTCTAATACCTATGTAGTAGTAAATTGTTAATATATTTTAAAATTTTACAATGAAATTATAGTACAATATTATAAATTTTATTTATAGATTAGTATTTATTTATGATTTATTTAATTTATTTTATAATACCTAATTAATATATTGAATTGTTAATTTATCGTAAAATAAATAAAGTTATATTTTAGTTATGATATATTAATTAATATTTAGTTATTAATGTGTTATAAAATAATATATATTATTATTTTAATATTTATTTTTTAGTTAAGAGTTAAAAATAATTTTGTAGCTAACTATTATTATTTAAGAATATAATTATTTTTTTTAATAAATTAAAATATTTATGAATATTTTTAAAATTGTTAGGATTAATCAAGTTAATAGTCTAAATTTTAGAGACTCGTATGTTATTATGCTTAACACCGTTATCCAATGAAAGGGGGATTTAAAATATCTTTAAACAATAAGAAATTAGTAAGATATTATGTCAAACAATAGGGAGGAATTGGAAATTTTTAATCAGATATTAAAAGGTCGTGTAAATTGATAATGAAGATATATATTAGTTTTAGTCAAGTGCTTTTGGTATAAGTCATAAAATAAACTACTTTGGATTCAACAATAGTATGATCATATCCATATATATGAATAGATGGATATTTAGGGTCTTGAAAAATTTCGAATAAAATCTTCTTATTGATTAGCAGAGAGAGGCTTCACTAACCATTAAGGAGGAGGGGTCAATACATTAATATAAAAATATTATAAGAACACATAATATGGAGATACATAATTTGATAGGATTAAATACCCAGATCAACACCATATCGTCCCCACCCTAAGTTTTTTCAATACTCTAAAATGTTAAACTTGAGCAAATACTGTACTTATTAATTGCACATATAAACAAATAAATAAATAAATAAATAAATAAATAAATAAAACTTCGTGACACCATGCAGCATGTCCCCACCGTACAACTTGGTTCAGCGGCAGCGGCGGCCACTTCCCCCACCATAAAGCTCAAAACCAGCATCCAAAATTTGGCGATCTATTTCCACGACCTTAAAATCACAAAAAAAAAAAAAAAAGAAACTTATCTTGGTCACAAAATCATAAAACTTTAATTTATTATCCATAAATCATTAAAAATTTTACCTTTTATTAATTATTACTGCAACTTGATATCATGACGAACACGAAAATGCTGAGTATTGAGTGCATAGATAGCTAAGAGAATGGGAAGAAAATAGGTGATAACTTCGTATACATCTAGTTCTGAAAAATTAACATGTTTGTGAAATTGGAGTTTAACCAAACTTGAAATAAGAGAACAAACACAGTTGATCAGGATCCTTTCAACCAAGTCTAGAACAGAACTCTCATACTTATCAAAGTAGCTAGTTAGTAGAGATATCAGAGACGTGTCCAGAAACATGAGGACTGCCTTCCAGTAATGTCTCCAAACGAGAAAAGCAAGTGAAGAAGTGGGGTAGCCATTTGAAAAACAAACCTACCTCTTCTGGCAGTTTGGTGACAGCAATATTTAGGGAAAGCATAGTAAATAACGACTGTTTATCTGTTTAAGGGTGAAAAGCTGTACTGAAGTTATGTTTAGTCTCCATAGCACACTGTAAACTAAGCCAAAATCTGGAAGTGAATCTAAGATCCTTGTTAGATACAATAGATACCGGTGCCCTATACAACCTTACCATCTCATCCACATATAAATTAGCTATTCTGTCCATTGAATAGGTACTCTTGAAAGGTAGAAAATCAGCAGACTTGGTAAGTCGATCAGTAATTGCTTAAACATTATCATGACCGTGTTGAGTACGTGGAAGTCCCATAACAAAATCCATCATAATGTGTTCCCACTTCCACTTAGAAATTAAAAGCGACTGAAAAAGTCTAGCAGGTTTCTAGTGTTCAACTTTAACCTGTTAACAAATTAAACAGTGAGACACAAACTTTTCAATCTCCCTTTTCCTACCTTGCATGAGCTGAACTATGTGTTTCTTCCAAAATTTGTTTTTTCAATTCTGATTCGTTCGGTATACAGAGTCTGTTACCCATAACCAAGGTCTCATAATCTCTCAATGAAAAATCAGTTTGTAAAACATTATTAAC
The DNA here is from genome assembly GCA_022749755.1 of Azadirachta indica. Classification (NCBI taxonomy): domain Eukaryota; kingdom Viridiplantae; phylum Streptophyta; class Magnoliopsida; order Sapindales; family Meliaceae; genus Azadirachta; species Azadirachta indica. The sequence goes on from CM040449.1 coordinate 2,778,539, forward strand.
CTCTTCCTTCAATTTAACTATATTCGAGTCTTGATTCTTTATTTTTTGAATCTGATCAATCAATATTGGTCTGACTTGAAAATGATTTAAAAGTGTTCCATATTGCCCCACTGCTAAATTAACCCCAAGAGATCTCAAATCAGTATACGTCACCTTCATATGAGCAATAGAGATTGAAGATTTTCTACTAAGTACATTTGCCATTACATTTACCTTGCCTGGATGGTAGTCAATGGCACAATCATAGTCTTTGATCAGTTCAATTCATTTTTGTTATCTAAGATTCAATTCTTTCTGAGTAAATAAATATTTCAAGTTTTTATAATCGGTGTAAATCTCATAAGTATCACCAAATAGATAATGTCTCCAGATATTCAATGCAAACACTACAGCAGTAAGTTCTAAATCATGGGTTAGATAGTTCAACTCATATTTCTTTAGCTGTCGAAAAGCATAAGCAATTACCTTGCCATGTTGCATTAATACATAACCTAATCCCTGTTTAGACGTATCAATGTAAACTACAAATCTCTCAATACTAGATGAAAGCGTAAGAACAGAAACAGAGTCAATTTCTTCTTAAGTTCTTGAAAACTTTGTTCACAATCATTAGTCCACTCAAATGTTACATTCTTCTAGTCAACTTAGTTAATGGTCCAGCGATTCTAGAGATACCTTTAACAAATTATAGATAGTATTCAGCTAACTCAAAAAAACTCCTGACCTGTGTCACATTAGTAGATCGTTCCCAATTAACTACTGCTTCTACCCTCTGAGGATCTACATACGTACTATCAGCGGAAATAACATGGCTAAGGAATACAACTCCATCAATCTAGAATTAACATTTACAGAATTTAGCATAAAGATGTTTATTCTTCAATGTTTGTAAAATAGTTCTTAGATGCTCTGCGTGCTCTTCTTTGCTTTGTGAATATACCAGTATATCATCAATAAACACAATGACAAACCGATCTAAATAGGGATGAAATACTCAGTTCATAAAATCCATAAATACTGCTGGGGCATTTGTTAATCCAAATGGCATCACAAAAATTCATAGTGTCCATAACAGGTCCTGAAAGCAGTTTTAAGTATATCTGAATCTCTAATCTTCAATTGATGATAACTTGAACGCAAATCTATCTTCGAGAAAACTCTAACAACCTGGAACTTATCAAATAAGTCATCAATACGAGGAAACTAATACTTATTACGTACTGTAACTTTATTCAACTGTCTATAGTTTATACACAATTTTATAGTTCCATCATTCTTTTTCACGAATAACATTGATGCTCCCCAAGAAGAAACACTAGGTTTAATGAAACCTTTATTTACTAGTTCTTATAACTGAACTTTTAAAACTTTCAATTCTAATGGAGCCATTCTATAAGGTGATATAGAAATGGGAGCTGTTCCCGGAATTAAATCAATAGTGAATTCAACTTCTCTGTCTGGTGACAACCCAGTCAGATCATTCGAAAATACATTTGAGAATTCATTCACTACAAGTATATCTTTAAGCTTCATATAAACAGCTTAAGTGTTAATAACATGAGCCAAATAAGCAGGGTAACCTTTTTTGAGCAATTTTTTAGCTGAAACAGCTGATATCACACATAATGGAAAAATTCATCATTCCCCGCAAAAAATAATCTCTAGTTCATCTAGTCTTCTAAATGTTACCTCATTTTGGAAATAGTCAACTGTAGCATGATGGTTTGCGAGCTAGTCCATTCCCAATATAGCATCAAATTCATGGATATCGAAGGAAATTAAATTTGCTTTTAAATTATGACTACCTACTTTGGTAACATATCCTTGAAATACACTCTCAGCCAATAGTGAATCTCCAATTGGTGTAGCTACCACTAAGCTATAATCTAAAGGACTCAAATCTCTATCTGCATGTATGGCAAATGTATGAGATATGATGGAATGCATAAAACCAGGGTTTATCAAAACATAAGCATCTTGACCAAAAATAGTCAGCATACCTGTAACAACATTTAGAGTGGCTTGTGCCTCTTGCTTCGTCAAGGCAAATAAACGCGCCTGTGTACAAGGGCGACCTAGTTGTCCTCTTTATCTACTCTCATCAGTCCTCATAGCACTAGGCTATACTATACTAACAGGCATGGGTCTTCCTATTTGTGGTCTCTCTGGTCTCAGCATCTAACTATCTCTAAATTAAAAATGTTGTGGTGCTATTCTCTGTACTGCACTACTCATGCTCGGTACTGAAGCAAGACAGTCTCTCTTCATATGCCTAAACTATCCACAGTGAAAGTAAAATATTGTACCTGCCAAACATCACCTCTCATGGTATATGCCATATGTCGTATAAGGGAAATGTCTACCTTTGCTAGCACCACTGCTCTGTTGGTCACCCGCAGAATATTGAACTATATTACTTTGACCATATCCTAGTCCTCATCCTTGTCCTTCAGACATCTCAGGATATGGTTGGCATTGTTGCCTTTCTAAATATCCTCTTTGCTTAACTTTTTTCCTAGACATCCTACTACTACTGGCCCCACTAGTTAATCGGTTTTGGCTCTAGTTATATTTTGGTGGCTCAGTCTTTGGAGTATCTACTGAAAACTGTTCAACTTTCATAGCAGCCTCAACTAAATGGCTATATTGTGTATACATCGACCTAGCCATAAATCTTCTAATATCATTCCGCAAGCTTGCTTCAAACCATTTACATTTATCTATCTCATCTCGTATACATCAGCAGCAAACCTCAACAGTTTTGTAAATTTTGTTCTCATAATCTTTTATTGTCATCAACCCCTGAGTCAACACCAAGAATTCGTTCATCTTTGCATCTCGATAAATAGATGAGAAATATTTATTATTAAATTTCGTTCCAAAATCAACCTAGGTAATAGCTTCATACCCTCCATATCTATTTAAAACAGATGTCTACCAGTAGTATGCTCAATCCTAAAGCAAGAATGATGCAAAGTTCACCTTCTGCTGATCTCATCTAATTACTTGAAATATTCTTTCAACTATAGTCAACCAAAACTCAGCATTCATGGGATCACCAATACCTTCAAATTCTGTTGCACCTAAATTGCAAACATGTTCAATAGTGTTCTCCATTCCTGTATTAGGATTTGCTTGGAGTTGATTCATATGTATATGTGGTACAAAGTCAGCTCTTCCCTCTCCTAATACTTCCCTTTCTTTCTCCTCAACTGGAGGTAAATTCATATCAACAAGAAGTCTTGTACTAGATTGACCACTCGTACGTATGCTAACATTGTTTCAATTAAACTATTTAATGATGCATGCAAATGAATGTGCCATACAATAGTCTACAGAATCAAACCATGCTTTGATACCAAACTGATAGAATCCGCCCCAACCCTTTTCAGGAGTTCGGAGCAAATCCTGCTAAATACCTGTATATGCCACTTGTCATTTCTAATAGACATCACATAATAAAATTTATGAATAAAGAAAATAGCCTCATGCTTTTATTATTAATATACATTGAGTTTTTATATCTCATCGCACATATATACAGAATCACATACATATATGTCATGCTCAAAATGTTTCATGCAATATGTGGTCTCAACCTCATTTACAAAATTTCACCTTGCACGAAATTTTTCTTGACCTAGAGAGAAATAAAAAAAATAGGAAAAAGGGTGAGTTTGCGACTCAGTGAGTGGTTATAGTTTAATAGAAAATACGTTTTCATATAAATACTGTAAGACGTCTTAAAATCATACATGAATTAAATATCACTTGTACAATAAGAATATATATATCATCACAAATAACTCATATAGCACCCAACTAATACACCTAGTTAATTGGAATTGAAAAATTCTGTCCCTATTGTTACACACATACAATTCATGGGGAGTGTTTGTGTGTCACCCTTCCATGAACACGAAAAAATAATATAGATAGATATCTATATTATTTTATATATTTAAATGAAAACAAATACAAATAAATAAATATAGACAAACCAAATCCTCTTAATTAATTCTATAAATCTATAAATCCTTTTTGATTTCATCAAAATGGGATTTTAGCAATAAGGAATAAACAAATTATGGATAAATCTAAGTGACTTTTTCTTAAATCCAAACGATCTTTTCGTAGGTGTTTGCCCTCGATCTAATTGGGGGATCGAATTGATTATAAAAATATAAGTTTAATACCCGGGGAATAACGTACTTGGTAGGATCCACTGCCCAAGCTAAAAAAATCATACTTAACCCAATGGCCTTATATCATCGCTCGAGGAGCTCATATTTATATACATATATTTTCATAAGTCTAAAGGACCTTACTATCTAATATTGGGAGATAAGTACATGCAGGGTACTTTAACAAACATAAATAATATTCAAACATAAACAATCACTTTCACACAATTTTTGAACATTGCGCATAATTGTAAATGTCACTTTACATATGACACAATTTAATATATCAATTAACAGGCCAATTATGATATGTTTAACAATTAAACATATTATAGGTTGATAGTATTTTAAAAATATATCTACTTATAACTCAATAATTCAAGTTCTGGAAAGTTCGAGGTCTTTTAGATTCTTTACCACTGCACTGCTTTCTAAAAACACATGATTTAATAGTTTACTATTAAAACTTATTCAAAACCTGATACATATCATAGATACAATAATAAAATTGCTTGAGTTTTAGATATCAATTCAATTTCTTAATATTTTTTCCTGTATTTTTTTCAATTCTTATAAAGATTTTGCCTACTTTTTTCTTTTTTTTTCTCTTTTTTCTTTTCTTTTTCTTCATTTTTTTTTTCTTTTTCTTCCTCTGAGATTCAGTTTGCTTCTGTTCTATTTAATTGTCTTTCATTCTCTATTGCAAAACTAAAAGCAACGTATACATATGCACTCTTCACCACTTAACCGCTTCAATATAGATATTTTATTATTTTATATATATAAAACAATAAAACTACTTTATTTTCATAAATACACCACTCACTGAATTTTTAGATTTTTGGATATCAATTCAATTTCTTAATATTTTTCTTCTATTTTTTCTGATTCTTACATAAGATTTTGCCAATTTTTTTTTCTTTTTCTTTCTCTTTTTCCTTTTCTTTTTCTTCATTTTCTTTCCTTTACTCCCCCTCGGATTCAATTTGCTTCTGTTCAATTTAATTGTCTTTCATTATCTTTTGCAAAACTAAAAGCAAATATATATATATATATATATATATACTTTTCACCACTTAACCATATATATATATTTTTGTTGGACTGTAATCAGCTTAGGTGTCTCTGAAACTAACAACAACAACGTCAAAAAAGAGAACAGCACTGACAAACAATCCAGGATTGATTTTATGAAACCGGTACAGTAGCACAACCTTCATCCAAACGAGAGGAAAACATGTGCTACGTGTAATGTACCAAAAAGCTGCGGCCCATCCCTGAAGCTCCACCCTTTTCCTCTGACATTGGACATCAATAGAAAGACCATTGAGAGAGGACCGACGCAGTGATGTGTCATTGAAAGAACAAGTTTAAGGTCTCTGAAAAAGAACTCTCGATCTGTTTGCTGTATGTATGTGTTCTGCTTAATTTTAAGCATAAAACGATTGGTGTACAAATGGAAAGAAAATATATTGTTTTACTTCATCCCAACAAAATAAAATCAGGGCATCAGGTCATTTAATTTTCGGCTGTAACTTGAAACTCTTGTCTTATATATAATAAAAGTAATAAATAAAGTTAAGGTAAAAATCAATATAATTTATCAGGTGAATCGAGGTGATATCATAAAGATTTACTAGATCAATGACATGAATACTTATAATTAGTTACTACTATTTTTTTTTTTTTAATATAATAGAAGTAGTATAAAAATTTGCATGTAATTTGGATTAACAATTATTCTTCGTGTAAATAACATGCATGTAATCTATAGTTCATTATGTACATGGTAAGAAAGTTTAAAATAGTGAATAATATATCTCACAATTTAAGACAATTAAAACTCTATAGTTCATTATAGGTAGGTTTTGCTTGCCTAGAAATATTTCCAAGAGAATTAATGCAAGGCACGTCAACCAAGAATGTACAAGGATCGAAACAGTAGAACTTGGTTATCGAAGACATCTATAACTAGGAAACGTATTGACTTCCAAATGAGTTGCATATTACTTGCATAGAAAATTTTTTGGTTTTCTTAAAATTTATTATTATTATTATTATTATTATTATTATTATGCAAATTGTTCAACATAACTTTGTACGTATATATTGTTATATATATGTATATCTATATAGAGAGAGAGTAAATGTAACACATTTTAGTTTTTTCTGGCTCCAAATGATCATGTTTTAATTTGTGCTCTTTCTCTCTTTCTCTAGTATATATTTTCGTGTCTTTTAATTTATTAACAGTAGAATAACGAGGAATTTTCAAGGCAAGTGATAAAAATCATGTAGCAACACGTTAATGAAGAGATTTAAATTTTCTATATAAAAGGCACAGGCATCATTATTTAAATATTTAGGATTGAGTTAAATTAGGAACGAAACTACATATCTCATGTGCTTGGCTTGTAATGGGTATTTCTGGATACTTGTTCTATTTAATTTGTTAAATTATCAATACTTTTAATAATTTAAAGTGATTTACAAACTAATTAAAGTGATTTAGAATTAAGTTTCGTCAATCTTACTACAGGATTTGGCTAGTAGATATTAGCGTAAAAATTATTATTTTATATGACACTTAAAATTTTACATAGAATATGAAAATTTAACTCTATGAAATTAAATCATAACTTATAGTATTTCCCTTGCTTTAATAATTGATCAAAGCGTACAAATCGTGGGTTTGCTTAGGTTTGGTTTGAATGATTGATCCAGAAATATTAAATCATCTGTGTCTTGATCAAAGGATAAGAAAGAAAAAAGGAGTCTTGCCAAAGGAAGTAAAAAAAAAAAAAAAAAAAAAGGGAAAAGTGAAAACTCCAAATCAAAAGCAACTTTCACTAAAGAATTATTAAAACATAAACGAAAGATATGGTGCCTTTTAATTTTGGTGCTCTGTAAGGCCACTACCATTACCAAAATGCAAAAAGAAACCTTAGTTTCATGGAGGTGGACTTATTGTTTGCATGTCATATATAGTTAAATTTGGCCACGTCGTAGCTATCTGATCCTTTAAGTTGTGGTTGTGTTGCCCCTAACCATCAAAGTTATACTGTCTTTCATCGATCCAATCACATGCAATTTATAAGTACGTACACATCCATGGTGCTAAATTAAATAATTAAATGTCAAACAGCTGACAAAGCACAAGTGATTTTAAAAAAAAAAAGGCAATTTAAACAAGAGACTGAAAGAACAAGGAAAAAAGAAAAGTCGGGAATCAATAGACTAGGAAAGTTGACATGCCTTTGCAAGAATCAGACAGCCTCACATTCAGGTCTTGTGATCTGATATTATATCTGTTGGCTAAAGTTGCGGATATTGTCTGGAAAGCATGTGATTTTTCAGTACATTTAAGAAAATTGCAGGAGTTTTCTGAAGCTCGCATCTTAAGGTTATTCACATGATAAATTTCTTGTTTTAATTGGTTTGGATAACTATTAATTAACTAAAAATTAGGTGGTTTTAGTAATATATATATATATATATATATAGTTTCATCAATTTGCAGCATAGCAATATATCTACGTGTTTAGAGGAAATGCTATATATATATATATATATATATATACGATAAAATCATTTTTAGAAAGATAATGAACTATAATTTCTGTTTAATATAAAACGAGCGCTGGCCCTACTTTGAAATTAATTTCCTGTTTGATTTTGAAAAATAGAAAGCAAAATTGCTGATGAAATCAAGGTGACATATGTATTTGTGGTGGCTGCTGCATTCATTCATGCCCGAAAAGAGACAAAGCTCTAAAAAGAGTCGGCCATTCACAGGGTTGGGGCCATCTTTAAGACGCATGACAGCAGCCAAACATGCACTGAGCCGAGTCAAAGTTTGATTCCCTTTATTATCTCCAGACCATTGGCGCCCCGATACATCCATTTTAACCTACTCAGCATCCACACACACATAAAACCAATTATAATAACCTTAATTAACTAAAAAGAAGCTCTTCAACATAAGAAGGTGATCTCATAGTGCAGATCATACCGATCTTATTTGCTATACATACAGCATTGACGAGATTAGATTTTAGTATAGTCTCTCCTACATATATATTATATGCGAGAGATAGCATTAATTATTTGGTAGAGATATGGTTGAGGTTGTGGATGTCATGAAAACCCAGGCTATTATGGCTCCTCCGTTTCAACTTCATTCTTCTCCTTCGATGGCTCGATCGCCTTTGATTGATTCTGCCCCCAAAACACCCAAAAGTCCCTTAACTTCACTTTTAATGGCACCAATTTCTAGCCCCATGATGAAGAAGGCAATTGCAAGTGTACATGGTTACTTAGAAGAAGTTGGTCACTTCACCAAACTTGACCCTCAAGACGCTTGGCTTCCCATTACTGAATCTAGGAAAGGTAACGCTTACTACTCGGCGTTTCACACTCTTTGTTCAGGAATCGGAGTCCAAGCCCTTCTTCTTCCTCTTGCTTTCACTACCCTTGGCTGGTAATTAAGTTGTTTGTGTACTTTGTAATTAGGATTTCTTTCTTTTTTTCTTTTACGGCTTTTAACTGAAGAAATTAAGAACTAAATGCAGGACCTGGGGAATTGCATATCTGTCATTGGTTTTCATTTGGCAGCTCTACACTTTATGGTTACTGATTCAACTGCATGAATCTGAGTCTGGCACACGATACAGCAGATACCTTCGTCTTTCAATTGCAGCTTTTGGTAAGCATTCAAAATCAATATGATCTGACCCATAATTTAACTGGAAAACACACTAATTTTCATGCAACCAGCTTTGAGTTATACTTAATACAATTCTAGCTTTCCATATGATTAATGGGATTTTCAGGTCAAAAACGAGGCAAGTGGCTTGCTCTCTTCCCGATCATGTACCTATCCGGTGGCACGTGCGCGACATTGGTGATGATAGGAGGTGGGACGATGAAAATATTTTTCGAAATCGTGTGCGGGGACACATGCAACGTAAATCACTTAACTACTGTAGAGTGTTACCTGATCTTCACTTGCGCAGCCGTAATTTTGGCTCAACTTCCCAACTTGAATTCAATTGCTGGAGTTTCCCTGATCGGAGCGATCTCAGCCGTTAGTTACTGTACGCTCATATGGGTTGCATCCATTATTAAAGGTCGGCCTGCGGGCGTCTCGTATGAACCACTGAAGGAAAATTCTGATGTAGCCACCATTTGCAGTATTCTAAATTCTCTTGGGATAATTGCCTTTGCTTTCAGAGGACACAATCTTGTGCTCGAAATACAGGTTAACTCGCCTTTCCAATGAGCAAGTTTGCTTTAAATTACTTTTGATAGTTCTGGGTATGTTTCCAAACATTGATTTGATTCTTAATACAAAAAATAATCGATGTTGTAGGGGACTATGCCTTCCAGTGCGAAGAACCCATCCCGTGTACCGATGTGGAGAGGGGTGAAATTTGCATATTTGATTATAGCGATGTGTTTGTTTCCTCTTGCAATCGGCGGCTATTGGGCCTACGGAAACCTGGTGAGAACTGAAAGCAACGCCATCTCTGGTGTTAATTTCTGAAGAATTATGGCATGTTTTTCAAACATAAATATAGTTTGAAATCGACCTGGGTTAAAAATTATTCAAATTCAACATCAATGGACACAACCCTGCTAAAAATATCAACGTCCCCAAAAAAATAAAAATAAAAAGAATTCGATAAACGCGTTATGATTTTAGCCCATAACGGGCCCTGAGGGAGGGAAAAATCAAAATACCAACTGTACTTAGGTTTAATTTGAGGAAAAAAAAAATGGGAAACTTATTCTGTTTAGTTTCTTACAGCTAACATATATTGTGTCTGTTGGCAGTTACCTGGAAATGAAGGGATGTTTGATGCCTTGTACAAATACCATGGGCGTAACACGTCAAAAGTGCTTCTGGGATTGACTAGCTTATTTGTTGTGATTAACTGTCTCAGCTCATTTCAGATATATGCGATGCCAGTATTTGACAATTTGGAATTGAAATACACCACCAAATACAATAAACCATGTCCACGGTGGATACGATCTGGCTTTAGAATCTTTTTCGTAAGCTTAGAATTCTTCATTTCAGTGGCACTGCCATTCTTGCGTAACTTGGCGGCCTTGATTGGAGGGGTCGCCTTACCTATAACTTTAGCTTATCCATGTTTCATATGGATACAGATCACAAAGCCCACTAAATATAGCGCAACTTGGTGCCTCAATTGGGCACTGGGAGTTTCGGGAATGGTTCTCAGTATTCTAGTGACAATTGGAGCAATGTGGAGTTTAGCTACCGTGGGAATTGAATTTCACTTCTTCAATCCTCAGTAATAGGAACAAGAGGGCACAACATGCTTGTTCTGGAATCTGACATTGGAAATGACTACTCAAATGAAACCAAAATATACCTATGTTCTTATTAGAGGTAAGACTAACTTAAGCTAATAGTATCTTGTAAAAATTTGCCATTTGGGTAGTTCTAATAGTGTGTTGATATTTTGCGATTAGTTTACACTTGCAGTTAAAGTTTCAATCATCCACAGCCAGTCAAATGGTCCATTCGGCAAATCAGATATTTTATCACCAAAAAGAAATTCATCTATAAGTAATCTACCGTTGACATGTTTTGTTCAAGCACTGTTAATACATAAAACTAGCAGCAAGAAAGATATCTTAAAGTAGCCCGTCTTCATTCAATAGTAGGACAATTAAACGTCCCAACTTTACACCCTGAGAGTAAAAACAACACGACTTTGATCAGCAACTGTTGAAGTAATCACTATTCATGTCAATCATACTTTTTAATCAACTTGCTCTTGGTGCAACTACACAATTAAATAAACCAAAGCGAGCTCAAGACCAAATGCAGCAGCGAATTTATCTCATGATTTACGGAGGGAAGTTTGGTCGTTTGAAAAAACTTTTGAACTTGTATGGTTCTACATAGACAAAGGAAGAAGCATCCTTCGTTTCTTTTTCCTAGCCAATCTCACTTGCTTTGTAATTTTCATGCATAAAAGCATTAGCATTGTGACACATACTAAGCTAAAGGCAAGGCGCATATGCCTAAAGTATAAAGAAACTGCAGAAAAGACCAGGAAAGCAAGAATAATGAGTTCCCATATTACGAATATCACAACATCCACCCTGCATCCACAACATATAGAAAGAAAGGCACGCCATCAGAAGCGTTCTTATCCTAGAACATCAGAGCAAAAACAAGACATTCAAAATATAAAATTAATGTCATAAACCAAAAAGCTGCAGATGAATTCAAATTTTCTAATTTCACAGCATTAACCAAGCACATTAATTGAGTTACGTGTATGACATAAAACCATGAGTACTCAACACACACTCGCGGCACAATTTCAATCCTCTGAAATGAAACATCTTCTATTTTCTGGTGGAAGAAGATTTCCATAAGAAAAACTGACAATAAACACCTTAGCCATCTCATTTCATATGCTAGTTTAACAGTTGTGGACAGTACAATAATTAAAACCTGAAAAAAGAGTTCAACCCCTCATCTCAGTTAACTTATTCAAAACCTTAATCATTAACCAATCACACACCAATTATTCTTAAGTCCACACCAGTTTCACCCTGTTCTCTTATTGTCCATTTATACGCCTCCATACAAATTTCATCACCTTAGCCGTATGTAACAGAATTTCTGAGGCAGCAGGAACAAATCATGCAAACATTTTCGATTTTCTCAAAAGCAGAATACAAAGATATTGACACAAATTACATGGCATAAACCTATCTTACGACGTCATAAAACGCCATATATCAAGTTTTCACTTGACAATGGGCCTATTGGATTGATGAAGATGAATCTACAAATAAAAAACCAACGTAAAACAAAATGAAGGAATGATGATTTCTTGTGTGTGATGAGCACACCAATATTTTATCCTATAAGAACTACCAAATTGTTTATTAAAAAATATAAACAGGAATATGAATTGAACAATTCAGAGAAAATATTATGAAAACAGGTACAATTATTTTCTTATATATGTAGAATTTAACAGCAATATCCAAAAAACCATACATACAGAACTAGGATTCTCAAGATTGCTACGTATACATCTATCATCTGAAGCAAGTCTCGTAACTACAAATGTCATCTTAAATCCCCTGAATTGTGCCCTTAACTTTTCTTTATTCTAGTGAGTACGTTGTATATCCAAGGACAAGACAGGGAACATAAAAAGAACGCAGGCGAAAGAAAATGGAAGATGGAAAATGGAAAAAGTAATTGATTTTCCTCAGCAATTAAATCAAAAAAATCCTAGCTAGTTTTTTGACTAACCAACATTTATGGCTTCTATTATATGCTTTCTGCTATTAAAAAAATAAAATAAAATAAAAACTAACGAAAAATTCTTAAGTATCGACAACCCTGGCTAATCCAGCTAAATTTGCTAACGTACAAAATGAGGATTGAATTATAAGCACTTTCTAAAGGAGAAAACTGATATTCAAAACTCAACAATCAAAGGACAAAGAAATATTATAAGCAACGTTCAAAACTGTAATAATATACTAGAAGAAAAGGAATTAAGAGAAAAATGGAGGCAATACCTCGAAGAAGGGATATTAGAAGTTGAAGAGAAAAAAGAGACAGAAGACCAATCATGTTTGGATCGATTTTGATATTCTCTCAACTGCTCAGCCAGATTCGATCGCGTTATCATCGCCGCTGTCCTCACTTTCGTTTGTCTCTCCAGAATTCGCCTAACAATTCGTTTGCGATTGGAGGTTTCGGAAAGCCAAACGACGAATTGAACGATGGAGTGATACAAGGGCAGCAGAGAAAACATCAATGTTCAATTGGTTTTGGCCTGGGTTCGTTTTGCGTGCACCCGCTCTCGCGATAATTTTTCCCCTTCTTTGTTTAATCCCAAATTAAATTTTCTTGAGAATCTCGTTTAAGCTTTTTAAACAAAGCTGGTTGGTTTGACGGGTTGACCCGTTTGAATTTGGGCTTCCATTAAAAAGCCCAATAAGGTGATTTTCACTTAGGTTCGTTTTAAGGTAGGCAATCTACGAACTCAGATCGTTAACCCAAAATGGACACGCCGTTGGAGCCCCCTGACAACCCAAACGACGACGTCGCTTCCGACGAGTCTTCACCGGAAACCGATGTCACGCTCTCTCCCATTCCCCTCGAAACCCAGCTCGAAACTGATGATCCCCAAAACACAGCGGGAACCAACCACTCTCCGTCTCCGCCTCTCAACACGACACTGGCCGTCCCCGTTTCGGACTCCCAAGACGACTCGTCTGATCCCATCCCCGAAGACCAACAACCGCAAAACCCTAATCCCGCCGAATCGGGTCCAGCTCCGAGGAAAAGGCGCCGTAGAAAACGATTTTTCACGGAAATCAACGGCAATCCATCCTTGGCGAGGAACCGTCGTCCCAGATTCTCATGCCTGTCGAAAGAAGTGGACACTGAAGCCTTAATAGCAATCTCAGTTGGTTTTCCGGTTGATTCACTTACTGAGGAAGAAATTGAAGCCAATGTAGTCAACAAAATCGGAGGTACCGAGCAAGCAAACTATATTGTCGTGAGAAACCACATTCTAGCTCGTTGGAGATCAAATGTTTCTGTCTGGTTGACACGTAACCATGCGCTGGAGTCAATTCGGTCCGAGCACAAAAACCTAGTGGACTCAGCTTATAACTTTCTATTAGAACATGGTTACATTAATTTCGGACTGGCGCCGGATATTAAAGAAGCGAAATTGAGGTCTTTTGACGGTGTACAAAGGGCAAATGTGGTAATTGTAGGAGCCGGACTTGCAGGATTAGTTGCGGCGAGGCATTTGGTTTCCATGGGGTTTAAAGTTGTCGTTTTGGAAGGGGGGCCGTCCAGGTGGGCGGGTGAAGACCCGCAAGATGAAGGGTGATGGAGTGGTGGCTGCAGCGGATCTTGGAGGGAGTGTCCTCACTGGAATAAATGGAAACCCACTAGGTGTTCTTGCTAGACAGCTAGGATTGCCACTTCATAAGGTGAGAGATATTTGTCCTTTGTATTTACCTGACGGTAAAGCAATTGATGCTGATATTGATTCAAGAGTAGAGGTTTCTTTTAATAAATTGTTGGATAGAGTTTGTAAACTTAGACATGATATGATTGAGGAATTTAAATCTGTAGATGTTCCGTTAGGGATTGCGCTAGAAGCTTTTAGAAATGTCTATAAAGTTGCCGAGGATCTGCAAGAGAGGATGCTCTTGAATTGGCATTTAGCAAATTTGGAGTATGCAAATGCTTCTTTGATGTCTAATTTGTCAATGGCATATTGGGATCAGGATGATCCGTACGAGATGGGTGGTGATCATTGTTTTATTCCTGGAGGAAATGAAAGGTTTGTTAGAGCGCTTGCGGAGGATCTTCCAATATTTTATCAACGGACAGTGCAGAGTATTAGATATGGTATTGATGGGGTTATGGTTTATGCGGGTGGGCAGGAGTTTCATGGGGATATGGTTCTTTGTACGGTGCCACTAGGTGTGCTTAAGAAGGGAACAATTGAGTTCGTACCTGAACTTCCGCATCGGAAAAAGGATGCAATACAGAGATTAGGATATGGACTGCTAAATAAGGTTGCAATGTTGTTTCCACACAATTTTTGGGGTGGAGAGATTGATACATTTGGGCATTTGACGGAAGATTCAAGAATGAGAGGTGAGTTCTTTTTGTTTTATAGCTATTCTTCTGTATCAGGAGGTCCTCTTCTTGTGGCTCTTGTTGCAGGGGATGCTGCAATTAAGTTTGAGACGATGTCCCCTGTGGAATCTGTGAATAAAGTACTAGAGATATTGCGGGGTATTTACCATCCAAAAGGAATCGTTGTTCCAGATCCAGTTCAAGCAATATGTACTCGCTGGGGGAAGGATCCTTTCTCTTATGGGTCTTACTCTTATGTTGCTGTTGGTTCTTCCGGAGATGATTATGATATTCTTGCTGAGAGTGTAGGAGATGGGAGAGTTTTCTTTGCTGGGGAGGCAACTAATAAACAGTACCCGGCAACAATGCATGGAGCTTTTTTAAGTGGAATGAGAGAAGCTGCTAACATACTAAGGGTGGCCAAAAGGAGGTCAGCAGCTGTGACTAATAAAGCAGATAATGATGATGTTGAAAATGGATATTTGGACTTGTTGTTTGAAAAGCCTGATCTGACATTTGGGTGCTTCTCTGCTTTATTTGATCCAAGGTCTAATGATCTTGAATCTCATGCAGTGTTAAGGGTCAAATTCCAAGGCGAAAGATTGGATCCTGTTAATCTTTGTCTCTATGGCTTGGTATCGAGGAAGCAGGCCCTTCAGCTGAGCGAGTTAGATGGAGATGGGAAAAGGATGAAAATGCTACATCATAACTTTGGGGTGAGGCTGGTTGCGAAGAAAGGTTTGTGTAAAGCTGGGGAGTCTCTTATTTCACGCATTAAAGCAGCTAAATTCAATCTATTCTAAATGGAAGGGATTTCAAATAAGTGCTGGACTCATATGCAGAGACAGAAGGTTTTTCACTTGCATTGAGAAATAGATATAGAAGTAGTTGTTTCTAGCTTCCCACGTATTTATCTTTTACACACCATTTCCATTTGTCTCCTGATTCATTGGACGTAGACGGCCTAAATTCAATTTTGTGGATACTTGCAGATTCACAGGACTAGATAATGGATTTGAATTTACAGTGTGATTGATTATAATTGAAAGTTTGTGTAGTTGGATAGCCTTTTAACTTAGTTGTACATTATTTTTTTTGAAATGAAGATCGTATCATCATCTCCTCAATTGTCCCAAAAATTATTTGTTAGACTTAGTTATACATTACCCATGTGTGCTCTGTTTGCTACATAATCGCAAGCCGCAGTCAAGTTCGCAAAACAGGGTTGGATGGAGATTGGAATTCAAATGTCAACCTATTGTCCTTGCAAAATCGATGCCCAGCCCAAAATTTTTTGCCTAAACTGGGCTTTAACTGGAGGAATGGCATCGGCTGTGCCTACCTTCTTAAATAATAGATGAAAGAGGAATTTTTTCACTCAGTTAATATAGCCCAATGTGGAATTAGAACAAATAAATCCGTAGTCGACAATTAGAAACTGTCGCGTGCTCATGTTCAAATAGAGGCACAATTGACGACCCAAAGTGGTGCCAGTATGAGATAATTATAATCTTTATAGAAAGAAATTAGCGACATCAAACCGACCATCTGTCCACAAGCATTCCCCTAAGTATCGTATCTTGGGAAAGTGTAATGCAAATGGTGGACTTGGATCAACCTTAATTCACTTCATCTCCCACAAAATAATTATTTACAATTATAAAATATTAAAATCTAACATGAAGCGCAGGAAACCGATCAGTCGCAAATCTCGAAACGCTCCTTACTCTCCTTCTCTCAGACGCAACTGCGACGTGGGCCCACCTGAAAATATTTGGCTGGGCCCCTACACCGACTTCGCAAATTTATCCTATCAAAGGCCGACAGTTCGGGTCCCACCGAGAACAACCATTCACGTTCTTTCGTACACGTGTCACTTGTTCTTTCGGTTGTATCCAGCACCACCATTACATTACAGCGTGTCTCCCTCTTCTCTTTTCTACTTTCTGCTTTTGGGTGTTACTTTCTAGCTTATAAAATCAAGCGCTACACGCGCCATATTTATCTAACACGTGTAATAATCGACAGCTGTTGCAGTTAGTAAGCGAGTGCAAATGTTTGATTATTCGAGAGGGTGGATTACTTATGTTCTTTCCTGTTTTACTCACACGTCGGTTACAGAAACCATGTTCTGATTGGCTAAACACTTTGGCTTAATCGCGTCATCTACGCGTTGTAAGATGCTATAAACTGCACTCACTCTAGAGAAACGAAACCATTGTTCAAAAAACTCGAAACTAACGTAAGCTTTCAAGTGTTCAGTAATTCTGCATCTAGCTCTCTGCGTTGATTTCGTTTTTGTTCTTTAGTTTATTGTGATTTTACTGGTAATCGTGAAAAGTATGGCTGAAGAGCACCAACAGAAGAGCCATGAGCCCCTGCCCACTGTTGCTGACGAGGGTGCAGTGGAGAGCAAGGATCGTGGGTTGTTTGATTTCATGGGGAAGAAAGAAGAAGAGAAACCTCAAGAGCAAGTGATCGCCACAGAGTTTGAGAAGGTTAAGGTGTCTGAACCCAAGCCCCCAAAGGTGGAGGAGCACAAGGAGGAAGAGAAGAAGCCGGGTCTCCTGGAAAAGCTTCACCGATCCGGCAGCAGCAGCTCTAGCTCCGTAAGTTGCTATTGCTTTCAATTAAAGTTAGGATTTCTTAAATCATTTTCTCACTAGTCTAACAATATTTTAATTGTTTATACGCAGTCAAGTGATGAGGAAGGCGAAGGTGGAGGAGAAAAGAAGAGGAAAAAGAAGGGACTGAAGGAGAAGCTGAAGGAGAAGTTATCAGGTGAAAAAAAGGAAGAAGAGAAGCACGAGGACACTACGGTTACTGTTGAAAAGATTGATGAAGTACCACCTCATCAAGAACCAACGCATGCAGAAGAGAAAAAGGGTTTTCTCGACAAAATCAAAGAGAAACTACCAGGTCAGCACAAGAAGCCCGAAGAGGTTGCTCCTCCTCCTCCTCCTCCTCCTCCACCGGCAGAGACTGCCACCGTCGAGGCGCCATCTCATGAAGGAGAGGCCAAGGAGAAGAAAGGCATTCTGGAGAAAATCAAGGAGAAACTCCCCGGATACCACCACAAGACTGAGGAGGAAAAGGAGAAGGAGAAAGAGAAACAGAAAGAAACTGCTTCCCATTAGGAAGACAAGAATTATGTGTTTGTGAAAGAATGAAGATCATATTGTGTGGTTTGTTTTCTGTAATGGGTTTATTGTTTTTTTTTTTTTTTTTGTTTCTGGTTTATGCTTAATATAAGTACTGTTTAGGTGCTTATATGTAAGTAAGGATGTTACTGTATTTCCCTTCTGTTGCGAGTTAAACAATGTCGAATTATTTCCATTGCTGTACATGTTTTTGGTTAAGCATGTAATGATGCTTTCAGCCCCACCCGGCGCTTTCTTTTCTTAATGAATAATTAAAAGTTTTGTAGACCCTTTTCTGATAAGTTGATATTAGTGCACGTAAATTGTGGACCTTCGAGACGTGGACGCCAGCGTGAATGGAGGGTAGAATACTCCAGAAAGCAGCAGCGATATTGAATCCAATTTGTTATGCGATAAAATAATTAAGTTTAAAGTTGATTAAGACTTGAACGAGCTACAGAAGACATATCAATTCGACCGATGTATCGTAGCCATTGGCGAAAAGCCAAGTGTGTCTCGATTGCATGTATATCACTAGCTCAATAAAATAATTAAGTTTGTTTCAAAAAAAAATAAAAAAAAAAATAATTAAGTTTAAACGTGTAACTCTTTGGATCTCTAGTGTCTTCGTTCTAGTTTAATGCAATGATTCTTCGAAAAATTCAAACTTAAATTCCAAATAAAGACCGGTCTATTTCATTTGACACATTTAAATAGGTAGATTAATTCCAATATGGGTCCAGGTTGAGATGGGTTTCCTAATTCCCTCGCTCCTTTTGATACAAGAAAACAAATTACCGGCGAAGAAGTAGTTAGAAAATTACTTTCATCAAGTTTGCTGTGTATGTGTGAGTTGAAGTTTTAACATCCAGCTGTGATAATAAGTTCTAACTGCTTTCTTGGCCCCTTCTAATTGCCCATTACTGAAGGATATAAATTTAATTTGCTTTATTTACTGTAGACTTCTATTACTACTAGTAGCAAAGGATTATAATAATCTTATGCGGAATTGTGGCATCTTCATCTTGTTTAGAACATATTAAACTACAGTTAGATGGCCATTATTATTAATCACTTAGTACGATTCCTTATGTCGGGCTGCAATAAAATTGAAGCGATCATACTCTCGAACCTGTAAGTAGGTCGAAGGTTATTTATGAAAATTGGGACTGACTCGACCATTCTGGTTCAAAATCAATTCACAAATAAATTAGATTTGAAAATCATATCTGTTTTGTGCAATAGCAATAGACTTATAATTCCTTTTCTAATAAATGAATTAGCAAATATAGGCTTAATTTAATATTATTGTACATTACAGCGACTAAAATCATTAATCAATAGAAGTACCAGTACCAGTACCAATACCGATTTTTAGTAGATATTACTAATAATTCTTTTCGCTGATATTTAATATGTAATGACGAAAGATTCAAAGTCACCGTACCTTTGTTTCTAAAGATAAAATTAGTTAATTATAAAGCACACTTGCTAACCAAATTTAAGGGTCCAAAACTGCTAGGTTCCGGCGCCGTTGAAGCAGCATAATGCGCATAATAATAGACAAGCTCACGCCTTGTCAATCTCCGTCTGCGAGCAACCCAAGAAATGATTCTCTTGTGCCAACTCAAACCCCTTTAACAAATAGACAAAACAAGCTGACAATCCCCACCCCGCCCCCCTTTTTTTTTCCACTTAGGTGTTGAAATTTAGGGAGAACATAGTCACTAAATACTAAGTAACATTAGTGTCAAAACTCCCAAGAAATCCGAATTCAAGAAGCTTTATATACAACTTTATGGCTCATTAAATTTTAACATCCCAAATAGAGATTATGGCTAGGAAAATGAACCAACACATATACTTTCTATCGCTTATTATTGCCATTGTTATTGGTTTTGCTCTAACAAAAAGTGCTAATGGCCAGTATTTGATCGGAGTTGGGAGCTATGATATGACAGGTCCTGCTGCCGGTGTGAACATGATGGGTTATGCCAATCTTGACCAAAATACTGCAGGAATTCATTTCCGTCTTAGAGCTAGAACTTTCATTGTAGCCGAGAGTCCCCGAGGAGCAAGATTTGCCTTTGTAAATCTTGACGCCGGAATGGCTTCACAGCTTGTTACTATTAAAGTGATTGAGAAACTTAAGTCCAGGTAGAAAACTTCAACCAGACAAAAAAAAACATTAAGATATCACCATATGATTAAACTAATGCTAATAATGTTATGTGTTTTTGAAGGTTTGGAAATTTGTACGCTGAAGAGAATGTAGCAATCAGCGGCATTCATACTCATGCTGGGCCTGGGGGTTATTTGCAGTACTTGATCTACTCTATTACGTCTCTGGGATTTGTCCAACAATCATTCCACGCCATTGTTAACGCAATTGAACAGAGCATTGTTCAGGCTCACAACAACCTCAAGCCTGGTTCCATTTTAATCAATAAAGGTCATTATTAATTTTTAAAGTGAGTATTCTTTTTTTTTTTTTTTGTTCAGATAAACTATTAATTTCATGTCATTTTTCTTTGCTCGTACTGCTGCAGGTGATGTAGAAAATGCTGGAATAAACAGGAGTCCAAGCGCATATCTGCTTAATCCAACAGAGGAGAGAGCTCGATACCCAACAAACGTTGACAAAGAAATGACACTTCTGAAATTTGTCGATGGAGCAAGTGGGAAGAGCGTCGGAGCTTTCAGTTGGTATGCTACACATGGAACTTCCATGTCAAGAGACAACAAGCTCATCAGCGGAGACAACAAAGGAGCTGCTGCTAGATTCTTTGAAGACTGGTTCACTTCCAAAAACAGAACTTCCTCCACAACAATTAGCAAATCTTCTACTACAACTGGTTAGTTATTACGTTGTACAACTTTTATTTTAGTTTGGTTCCAATTACTCTGCTGTGATCACTGTTAGATTTATCTAATGTCTACATTTCATTCCACATAGAAATTGGCGAATTGATAAAGAAAGCACAAAGAATCAAGGCCACTGGAGGAACATCATGTGATAGAACAACTAGCCAAGGGTTCAAGGTGAGGAAGAACGATGGATCGCTCTTTGTTGGAGCATTTTGCCAATCAAATGTGGGAGATGTGACCCCAAATGTGCTGGGAGCATTTTGCATTGACAGTGGAAAACCATGTGATTTTAATCACTCTTCATGCCATGGGAATGACCAGCTCTGCGTAGGCCGTGGACCTGGGTAATAATAGACTAATTAACGGATTAATTTGTGCCTCTAATCGTTAAAATGAACTGATCCGAGATTTTTTTCAACAGTTACCCAGATGAAATATTAAGCACAAAGATTATAGGAGAAAGGCAATTCCAAAAGGCTGTTGATTTGTTCACGTCTGCGAAAGAGAAACTGAGTGGAAAGATTGATTATCGTCATGTCTACATAAATTTTACAAATATCGAAGTTGAATTAGACGGAAACAACAAAGTTAGGACTTGCCCTGCAGCAGTTGGTCCAGGTTTTGCTGCTGGAACTACAGATGGACCGGGTGTATTTGGTTTTCAACAAGGGGACACAGAGGTCAGGAATTTACCATATCTGATTTTTCATTATCTGAAGATAGTAAGAAAGTATGTAAGATTTTGTAGTCTGATGTTTTCAGATCAACGAGCTGTGGAAAAAGTTGAGAGACGTATTGAAAAAGCCAACCCCATATCAGGAGGACTGCCAAAAGCCGAAGGCTGTTCTGCTCTCCTCTGGCGAAATGTTTGAACCTTACGCATGGGCGGTAATTACTGATCTCAATTTTCACGGTGCACGAATTTTCTTCTTCCCTTTTTAACTTTTCCCAACCAGAAATTTCATTAGCCAGAAACTTTTGGTCACTAAGATTAATTACTTGTACTAAACCACTAATCCGTATTTCACGTTAAAATGACTGGTTCTGAATTCCACATAGCAAAATCCTCCTTAGTCATGTCAACCTAAAGAACAACCGACATAAATTGCGAGTAAGGATAAAAAGTCTGGCTAGGAACCAAGTACACCACTGGTAAGTCTTATCACGCATATTTCTGATAACAATGCAGCCAGCAGTTCTTCCAATTCAAATGCTGAGACTGGGGAAACTGATCATACTATCTGTACCAGGAGGTTTGTTTTCCTTCTTATCATTGAATTTATTAATTTTTTTGACAGCTCATGATCTCTTCTTATCACCAAAATAAGTGTATGTAGTTCTTACTTTCGAGGATTGCAGAGTTCACAACAATGGCAGGTAGAAGATTAAGGGAAGCAGTTAAGGAAACACTAATAGCAAACAGAAATGGGGAATTTGATAATGAAACCCACATTATAATAGCAGGACTTACAAATACTTATTCACAATACATAGCAACTTTCGAAGAATACAAACATCAGAGATATGAGGTCCTCACTTTCTGCATACAACAGAACGGATTTTTTAAGTTGTCATGCTAACAAATGATGGATGATATGTGCAGGCTGCTTCAACGCTCTATGGCCCCCATACATTATCAGCATACATCCAAGAGTTTAGTAAATTAGCAAAATCAATGGCAAAGGGAGAAAAAATTCCAAAGGGGCCATCGCCCCCGGATCTTTACTCAGTACAGCTCAGCCTTTTACTTGACCCTTTCGGGGATTCACCTCCTCCAGGGAAGAAGTTTGGGGACATAAAGAAAGATATTAATCAACCAAAGAGTAGGGGTTCATTTACAAAGGGAGATAAAGCAAGTGCAACATTTTGGAGTGCTAACCCTAGATATGATTTATTGACAGAAGGAACATTTGCAGTTGTAGAAATGCTTCAGGGGAAACGGTGGATTCCAGTTTACGATGACGATGATTTCAGCTTGTTTTTCAAGTGGAAATTGGACAACACAAGTTTGCATAGCTTGGCAACTATTGAATGGGAAGTGCCAAAAGAGGCTAGACCTGGAGTTTACAGGCTAAGGCATTTTGGGTCATCTAAGAAAATAAAAGACTCTCCAAATGAATACTACTTCACTGGTGCTTCTAGTGTATTTACAGTTTCATAGATTTCCACTACACTGATCAGGAATTAGTCCAATCAGAAGAAGGCCATAAATTGCAAAATTCCAAGACGGAATTATATTTTGTATACTTGTCAGGGATGGGGAATAAATTAAATTGATAATATACAGAAAGGGAATCATATGACGCACAATGCAATACCGCACATGCATGCAGTAGGTTTATAAACAATTGCAGAAAGAAAGAATAAAAGTTAAGAGATAATAGTTAACATTCATACATACATTCGATTAATATTTTGGAGATAAACTTAACAGATCATATCGCTCTAAATTTTTGTGTTGTTTAAGTTTTTATTTGTATGTATGTATATATATATATATATATATATATATCTTCTCAACACCAAAATAATTAAAAGAAATGAAGAACGTTGAAATTAAATCGAAAAATTAAACTAAGAGGCATTGGTTGAGGTCCCCTTTTTTGGTCGAATCCAAATTACCGGCATGATCAGGAGTCAACCTCAGAAACAGGAGCCTTGTTTGCAGAAATCCATGAAAGATTCCCCAAGGCAGAATCATCTTCGCACAATCTTTACCAGTGACTATTATGGCCACGAGATGGGGGGCTAAATTGATGGTATAGAGAGGAAGAAAATCGCGTAGAAACTTGAAAGGACGATTATAAACAATCTGCAGAAACATAAAATAATTATAAGATTTTGTGTAATCACATATAACAAATATTCATACTTATATATATATATATATAATTAGTATGAAATTGCAGTATAATTAAATTAATACATGCCTCTATGCTTCGAAAACGAATATTGTTTGCCTCTGAACTTTGCAACAAAATATTTTCTACATCATCCTGATGCTGAAACGGTATAAAAGAAAAGAAAATAATATTTTGAATTATTGACTTCAAGGTATTTATTTATTTATTTATAAGTATCAGTTAAAAACATTTTTTCTGAATTAGTTATTAGTTAACTCATGCCAAAAGTTGAAGTAGTCCTTCTATGTTGCCTTCAAGAGTGACAGCGAGAATAATGTTGTAAAACCCGTTATGATGACTAACAAAATTGCGCGAATGCCTTTGACTTCGGCCGAAAGAGTGGACTCCCAAAAGAGCCAAACCAAGGCAATCACGACTGCTATAAGTTTGGGTAAAACGACCGTCTGAACGAACTTTGAGATAATAAAAACGAAAAAAATTTATAAATAATAATATTTTCATAGCCGGTAGATTAGTACTTCTCGACCATCAAATCAAATCAAAAACAACGCGTGGATGCAAATTGATCGTTTTAATTAGCATGCGTACCAGTTTATACATTGCGTCCCAATCCAAAGAAAGCTTTGAGAAAACGAGTGCTGAATGCTTTACTTCGTCCTTGGAATCCATTACAAACGAAGGGGATGCAGAAAGCAAATGAATGACGGCCAGGACAAACTCAATTTCACGAAAAAATAATAATAGAGATTTTGACAATTTTCTTATTATATATATCAGGGTTGGGCACGGTTCGAGTAGATTTTTAAAAAATCGGACCGGATTCAAAAATTTTCAAATCTTAAAATTTTGAAAGCTGATCCAATCGAATAGAAAAAATCGAATTGTATCAAACTGATTACATATTAAATCAGATTAAAATTGGACTAATCGGTTTAATTTTTTAGTCAATTTAGTTTTTAAATAAATTTATTATTTTTTAAAAAATTTTATAGTGTATCAAACGATATCGTTTTATAAAAGTACAGTAAAATAACGTTATTTATATACAAAAATATTAAAAAATAATATATCTGATCCGATCTGAATTTTTTAAATTAGAACCCAAACGAAGCGAAAAATTTAGATTTTTTATTTTAAAAACCGAAACTAGATCGAATTGTTTAAAATATCGGACCAAATCTAAAATTTCGATCCGATTCTGATACGCTTCGATTCAGTTTAATTTTTCTACTCACCCGTAATATAAATGCAATTTAAATATTTTTAAGAAATTTTTTTAATTATATTTAACTTTAATTTATTTCGATTACAGATCAAAAAGAATTCTCACTATCATAAGCCTCAGTTTGGCTCGTTCGTTCAGTCAGAAATCACACATATATTTTAAATAAAAATAAGTAACGGATTAAGACAAAATAAAAACTTATTACGTTATAAAAAAGAGTGATCTTGGTGAAGAATAGAAATGGGGCCTTCTGAAATTCTGTCTATTTGTTGTCCTATAAAAAATTTAATTTTTTTTAATTAATTACATACGCATTTATATTTTTTAATAAATAATTATAAAAATTTTATATTTTTTGTTTTTAGTCAATCAAACTCCTTAAAAAAGTTTATAAAATTTTAAATTTAATCAATTAAGTTCTTCATGCACTTTACAATTTTTCAATTTAATCAATTTTAGAATTTTTAAAGTTTATTTTCTTAAGAAAGAAATTCGTTAAAATAGTCAACAACTAAAAAATTGAATAACTTTTAATAATTAGAATAGTGAGTTTTGATAAAATTAAAATAATCAATTTGTAATTAATGAATCAAATTTTTTAATTAGTAATATAAGATTAACAAAGACCAAAAAAGAATCTCAATTTTTTCTTTTCATATTTTATTTTCCTATTTACCAAAAAAAAAAATTTTCTACAAAATTATCAAGAAACATAAAACTCTAAGATTGATTTAATATATTTTCTATAACTTTTTATTAATTATATTATGAATTCGATCATATTTTACTAATACATTTATTTATTTATTTTACCTATATAGGTTAACAAAATTGAAAAAAAATATATCAATTAAATTTGATATTTTATCCTAATAAAATTATTATAATTGTAATATTTCATATAAATTGTTTCAATGAAATTGATAATGATTATTAATTACTTTATTTTCATCAATTATTTTATGAGAAAAATCAAGGATTTTTATTATTATTATTATATTATTTTAATGATATATGAATTAATAATTTCACGTATAAAAAATTAATTTATTATTACTGAAAAGATATAAAAAAATTTTGTTTATTTTATAAGAATTGATGAAATTTTGAACTTGGGAATACTTAATGTTAATGATTAATTAAAAATAGATAATTATAAGAGTTAATTTTTGTTAAATACTTTAAACACGTACTCAAGTCAATAAATTTAATATTTTTTTAATATTTGTATTGAGTTTAGTAGTAATGAACTGTTATAAAATTACTAATATAAACTAACATAAAATTATAGACTTCGAATTGAAACTCTGAGAAAATTAAACGTTAAGATTATATAATTCATGAATATCTTTGTTTACTTTTTTTTTTTACCCACAAGGGCGTTTGTTTATGTTGAGTAAGATAAAGAGAAATTTATATATTGTTTATCTTTTATTTTTTGAATTAAGTTTAAATAGTAATACTTTTATTTTATTGGTAAAAAGAAGAATTAATAGGCTTAAACTTATGAGTTTGGGCTTGAAATTAATGAAAATCAAATGAATAAAAAAAGTGGGTTTAGTAAAAAGTATAGGCTTGACATTAAATACTAGGTGGACTTAATAAAATTTATATGCTTGACTCAGATCAAGTGAATTAATGGGTCATGACAGAAATTTATTTTTCAGAAACAGGGACATCCCTGGCTCGACCCTTTCAGGCTTGACCCAATTAAGGACAAGGAAAGGGATGAGAATGAGGATTTGGTATCTTGGCCCATCCCTATCCCATTGCCATCATCATTTAGAATATTTTAGGGACTAAAATGTTAGATTTATAAACTTTTTAATTTATTTTATTATTTTAAAAAATTTTAGAAATAAAAATACAATATTTAAAGTAAAATGTTAATAATGAATTTTAAAAAATTGTTATGCTAAAATGCTCTTAACTATTTTTTTTCTTTCATAGTTATAATTTAGTATGTTTTTATCCTTTCTTAGAATAATTTAATATACAATAATTATAAAAAATTTTGAATTTTATTTATTGGTAATAATTTAGGGGTGATGATGATAAAATTTTTTAAATAAAATATGCACAATATTTTTTTATTTAATATATATTAAAAAAAATAATATAATGAAAAAAATAATATAAATACATACTATTACAAATAAAGATGATCAAAATTTTTTTTTAAAATTTTTATTGAAAATAAAAAAATAAAATTATTAAATAAAAATATAAAAATATATCTAAATATATTGATATAACAATAAATTTAATTTCACATGTTATAATTTATTATCTTTATTTTTTAATTACAAGATAAATCTTGTTTGCTTTATCCTCTGCTCCTTATCTTTTGTGGCGGTGTTTTCAACGAAATTTTGAGAGTTGAGGAGAAAAATGAAAGGAATTTGCATAATTAAGAATCAATGGAGGAATTTAGAACTGGTATGATAAAGGGGTGTGGATTGACAGACATGAGTTTTAAAGGTAGCCCTTTCACTTGGTTTAAATTAAAAGAAATAGAAAAAAATATAATAACTTTGTACAAGAGAAGGTAGACAGGTTTTTATGCTCGTACTCATGTGGCGTAAAAAATTTATTAAAATAGAAGTATTACATATTAATAAATTGAAATGTATATGGAAATGGGGAATAACATTGGAGGAAAAATTAAAGAAGAAGATGGGGCAATAGATTTCACTGTCATGTGGAGTTCTGAAGCTCTTAGAAGGACTGCAACTAGCCATATCGTGAAGCATTTTTAGGATAAAATAATGAAGCAAAGCATACATACTAGTTTGACTTTATGTCTTCTGAACGTAGTTGAGGGGGCAAAGAGAGAGTTGAAGAATTATAGCAAAGGAAAATTCGGGAAAAGGGGAGAATCTTAATGACACTGAATAGGAAATATGCCGTTATTTCTCTAAATTATTTACCTCTTCAAATCCTTCTAATTAATTTTGGCAATGAGAAAGTACTGGAGAACACAAGTAAGAAAGATTGTGAGATAATGAATGAATGTTTGGCTAGATCGTAGCTTCACTAAAATGATCTATACCATTCTTTTTCAAATAAATCCATTTAAATCTCTTAGACCAGATGGGATATCTGCTGCTTCTGATTAGCAACACAGGGATGTGGTGGGAAAATCAGTTGTTAAGGCTAAAAGGTTCCTGTATTAATCACACCAATCCAGTTCTAATTCCAAAGATTAAAGAAGCTAAAAGGGTCCCTCATTTTAGGCCAATCATTATTCTTTCTAACTAGGGCAGTTGCAAACAAACTTAAACCCATTCTCAATCAAATTATATCCAAAAACTAATGTCTTTTTGCTCCCGAAAGACTTTAATACAAATAATATCATCATTCGTTTTGAATGCTTATATATGGTCAGGTACAGGAAAAGGGTAAAACAAGAGTTGATGGTTCTAAACCTTGATATCAGTAAAGCATGCGATCTGGTTGAACAGATATTCTAGAAAGAGGTCATGGAAAAAATAGGATTCTCAGCAGTTGGGTCAGTTTAATGATGAGGTGCATCACTTCTCTATCCTTCTCTTTTTAATAATTAACAGAGAAACTATAAGCAATGTAAGACCCGAGCGAGGGTTAAGGGTGCCCCCTCTCCCCTCTCCCCTTGCCTCTTTTATCTTTTTTGCAAGAATTTTATCTTCATTAATTCTATATGCTGAGAACGAAAAAAGCATTCTTAGAATAAATTGTGGTCGTAATGATATTTCTATAAATCAAATATTCTTTGCATACAACAATCTTTTGTTCTCCAAGGCCATTCCAACAAATTATTGTCATAGGAAGAATTAATTTTGATATTTACCATAAAGCTTGGGGGAAAAGTGCACAATACCCTAACCCCTAATAAATGCAAATTTAAATATCATTTTTAATTTTGTTAACCTTAGAGTATTATTTAAGAAATATTTTTTTTTAATTTTGTTAACTTAAGATTATTATTTAGTATGTTGTTTAAGGGTCCATTTATATTCTCCAAACATCTTTACCCAAAACACTACTAACAAAAGATCGAAAAAACTGAGCATAAAAAACTTTATGAATTTCTAAAATCCGATGCTTTAGATAAAGGATCTCGCTACATCCATACAATGCCAATACAAATTCCCAGTTATGCTTAACAAGTATTTTGATTAGCAGTTCAGACACAAAAGATAAACACACGCTAAAAAAATACGGAATAGCCCAGTTAGGCAGGTTGTCAACATAAAAATTAATGAGATATAACCCATAGACTGCAGGAAGAGCAAAAGGTAGAGTTAAATCCAACAAGTGGAAACCAGCAAAAGGGAGGCTATTCCACACATAGATTCCAATATAAGACACAGAAGTTAAGACGTAAAAAACTTTTGAGGCCTGCATCCACTTTGAACCTGCCATTTCTTCACTGTAAAACGTTTTTTTCAGCTTTCTCCCTTAATGATGAGCTAGGGTTCTAGAGTTTGTTTTTTCTTGACAGAGAAGGAGTGGGGTGTTGGGTATTTGCTTAAGAAGAGACATGGATACTCGAGATAGGTATATATATGGGGTTCTTTAGCAAGGTGTGACCGTGTAGGAGTGTAAAATAATTGCTACATAATGGAATGGAGAGAGAAAGAGGGAGGGAGGGGAAAAAGGGGTTGCTTAAAAGGCGGGCATGAATTTGCAGCCTCTGTACTCCTTGTGCTCTGCTGCTGGTGCTGGTGCTGCTGCAGTCCCACCAACGTCATGATTTTTTTATTGTAGTTAATAGAGTACAAAATTAAAAAAAGAAATTGAATATAATATTTTTTACATTTATATTTTTATATAGTTTAAGTGTTAAATAAATAATAAAATATCTTAGGAAAAACGTAAATTTAATCTGACTCATTCGTATATACAAAAAAAATATATATATTACTGTTAATTCCATTATAATTAATGATGTTATATAGATATATATACATACATTTTTTAATTAATAAAAAATTGAAAATATAAATTAGAATTCAAATAAAAAACTATCACAAAAATTTGAAAAAACTGAGAGAGAGTAAAAAAAATAATAATAAATAGTTAAATAATATCTTTAAAAATTATAAATTTCATATTGGTAAGAATGCAAATAAATTAATTAGATAATAGTAGTTATAAGAAAATATGTAACAAAAAGATTTAGACTTTTAAATTAAGTCAAAGAATAAAAAAAAATATATGACGACAACAATTGTCATTAAGTTATAAAAAGAATAAAATTAATTATATAAAATTAAATAAATTTAAGTAATTAAATATTAACAATTTAAAAAAAAATACGAACAACAAAACCGCTAAGTTAATATTGATCGGTTATCGTATCATGTCAACGTAAATAAACGAGGGCACTGACCTGGAACCAAATCCATCACATTCCATTAGGTATATTTAGATAATCCAATTTACAGATGTCGAATATTCAAGCAATTCTAAATACTGAGAATACTCTTCGCCTCGTGTTACAGTGTATGTAGGATTTAAGATTTATCCATACTACACTTTGATGCAGAGAAGCTTAATACTTTTTCATGTAACCAATGCGGTGAAAGCTAACAGCTCATTACACTACAATGCAGGGTATTAAGAATTAAGTCACCAACGATATAATATTATAGAGGGACAGGCATAAAAAAAAATGATAATAGTTAGAGGTTGCCTTGTCAAGTCATACGGTAAATAAGGCAGACTTCACAAAATGTTCTATGCAAGTGTGCCTGTACACATGCTTTAACTATTAAAACAAATCACTAAGGCTCCTTTCGAACACGCACACAGAACAAAAAAAAGAGAGAGAGAAGAGCACTAATGCGAAACCCAACTGAGGTTCAAGGATCAAACCACCAAAAGGATTTAATGGTTTCTTTAAATGAAATTTACTTTACTTAAAATAGAATTCAAATTGTATAAGAAAAAAGGACATTACTTTTTTTTTTTTTTTATAAAAAAAAGTTGTCTCACAATATTTTATATGTGAGAACTGTTAGCATAGAAATAATTTCAGAGTAAAAGAAAATTAAGAATTTCAATAGCAATACAACAATATCATGACACACGATCAAGAGTTGATACTCACAAATCTTTCTGAGTTGGAGTCGCGGTGCTAATAAATAATACAAACACAAAGTAGAGTAGTCGATCATATTTGTGTCTTCATGCCAATTCACGCATTCAATTACAAGTTATCATACTTTGTTTTGCAGAATTCGAATCCTCTCCATTAGATACCTGAGCTCTGGTGAGGATGCCTACATACGTGGGTAACGTTGAGGAAGGCTTATTGTCATCTCAACGGAGAGTATTCAACAAAAAGAAAATGTCTAAAATATTGACACTCCAAGCTCCAATAATGCAATAATCACAAATGGCTACATAGTTGTTCTGTTTGGCTCCTACAGTGATGACACACAGATAAAACAGAACATGGATAGATAAGCTATACAAATGTATGCCATACAAGATAAACTAGTCTGCCGAAGAGTCAAAATCTTATTATATAACATCCGACCATCTAATACATAGTAATATATACAAGTAGGCAATCTAAAAGTCAGGCCACCTATGCAATTCTGCTAACCTCAGCTAACACCAAAACACAATGCAAACTGAGCAATCTCCATTCAGCATCAGGGGACAACCTTTTAAAGCATTAAGGAAGCAGGAGCCACTTGGACTAGTGGACTCACATCATTCGCAACTCGAAAGATGATAACATTCAGACCACAGGTTTGCTTCCTGTGATGTCCGGATTTAAGTTTCTCCCTGATTCCTGTAATATATGCATGTGCTGGGATTGTGGCAACTATGCCTTATATTACAAGTTTTGTTCAACTGTCATCATAAAATTTAACTTTCTCTGTTGTTGTTGTTGTTGTTGTTGTTGTTGTTGTAAAGTTTCTGGTGATTTGAGTTTCTTCATGACAAATTAAAATCAGGTTATCTTCAAATCCTTGAATTTGAAAATGTAAAAACTTGGGAGAACCTTTTCCGTGGTCTCTGTCTTAATTGCTTTTGAACCTATTTGTCTGGCTTCAGTTTGACACAAGATTGTGGTAAAAGAAAAAAACAATTATCATGTTGTTTTTAAAAACATATGATGGTTGACATAATAGCATTCATGCTATGATCCCTGATTAAAGCATTTCGAATTCATGGTCCACAAAGACCCATATAAATGATAGCACTTTTCTTTACTTTTGTGAATCCATGCTGTAAAATTTTCCATTTTCCATCTTCGATTACATTACCTTTTCCACTTTCTTTCTTCCATTTTCGTTCGCATGCATTCTTTATGTTCCCTGTTTTTGGCCATAGTTATACCACGTACTCACTAGAAGAAAGAAAGGACGAGGAGACAATTCAGGGGGGGTTTAAAAATGACATTTGGAGTTTCTAGACTTGTTTCAGATGATAGATATATACGTAACAATCTTGAGAATTCTAATTCTGTATGTATGGTGTTTTGGATATTGCTTTTAAATTCAATATAGGTAAGAAAATATTTGTATACCTGTTTTCATAATATTTTCTCTGAATTCTTCGATTCATATTCCTGTTCATAATTTTAGTAAACAATTTTGTAGTTCTTATAGGCAATGAGGTAAAGATATAGGTTTGCTCATCACACGTAATGGGCAGCATATTTTAGTGCAACAAATCTTCATTCCTTCTTTTCGTTTTATGTTGGTTTTTTATTTGTAGATTCATCTTCATCAATCCAATAGGACCATTATCGAGTGGAAACTTGATATGTGGCATTTTATGACGTTGTAAGATAAATTTATATCTTGTAATTCGTGTTAATATCATCGTATTCTGCTTCTGTGTTTGCATGATTTGTTCCTGCTGCCTTAGGAATTTTGTTACGTATGGCTAAGGCAATGAAACTTGTATGGATGGGTATAAGGGGACAATAAGAGAACAGGGTGAAAATAGTTTAGACTTGACAATAGTCGGGTGTGTATGATTGGTTCATGATTAGGGTTTTGAAGAGGTTACTTGGGTGAGGGGTTGAGCTCTTTTTTAAGGGTTTAATGATTGCACCCTTGACAACTGTTAAACTACAGATGGTTGAGGTGTTTATTGTCGGTTTTTGTTATGGAAATCTTCTTCCACCAGACAATAGAAGATGTTTCATTTCAGAGGACTAGAATTGAACTGTGAGTGTGCGAGAGCATTCATGGTTTTATATCATACTCGTAACTCAATTAACGTGCTTGATTTTCAATGCTGTGAAAATTAGAAATTTTCAAATAATGTCTTTAGCATTTTTTAAAAATTATAGATTTTATTTGGGTAATAATGCAAATAAATTAATTAGATAATAGTATTTATAAGAAAATACGTAATAAAATTATTTAGACTTTTTAAATTAAGTCAGAAAAATAAAAATAAATACTACAGGACAATTAAGATAAACTCTATACACCAAGAAATAGATAAATTTTATAAGGTTATTCAATTGACTACAAGAAGAAAACATATTCACATTAGGATAAGTTAAAAATTTTAACTTATTTTATTCAAATATAAATGATCAAGTTTTTAGTGTTAAGTTAGAAAATGAATACTTTCAAAATATCTAAATTATTGAAAATAAACATGTTAATGATAAAAAAATATATAAACACTAAGTTTATTTTTTTAGGTATATATATAATTAAATACGGAATTTTTCTATTTAACTCTGAAAAATCAAGTACCCTTATGTTTTTAGGATGTTGTCCTATATAACTGAATTTTGAGAATTTTGAGAAAATAAGAAGACATGGAAACTTAATTTTCATTAGTTTGCCTTGTTTTGCTATTATCATTTCAATCTTTAAAAACACTAATCAAATATGATATAATTTTTTTTATAACATTTAGTCCCAATTCTTTAAAATGTACTACTATTAGAGATGACAATAGGTCGAAAATTGTAATTATATATATATATATATATATATTACCCCATAAAAGAAAAAGAGGTTTGAAATGTATATATTTTATCATTACTATAGATAACAACATAATTAAATTGCACATAAAAATACATTTATAAAAGTTTAATATCCATTAGGTGTAAGTAAAAAATAGTAATGTAAATGCATGTCATCAAAAACAAACGCATAATAATGTTTAATACTAAAAAGAAAAGCATACATCAAATTCAAAACTAAATTAAGTAAAAACACTTTGAAAACTGAATGTATAAAAAATTATGTAATCAAATTTTGAGTTTTCGAATCATCTGTCCAATAAATTTCTGATTTTTTTGTGTGAATGTCGGTTTTATAAATAGAAGTTTTTTATTAAAAAAATAATTAATAATAAATTAATAATAATAAACAAAATTAAGGATGGGTAAAATCGGATTCGGTTCGATTTTTATAAAAATTGAACCGAACTCCAAATATGTAAATTATGAAATTGAACCGAACTGAATTAAACTAGTTTCGGTTTGATTCAGTTCGGTTCGGTTCGGATCCAAGTTTCGGTTCCTAATTATACTTTGTTTCCACTTCGGTTTTGGGTTTTGGTTATTTTTAAAAAATTTTATGTGAGTTCTTAAATTATATAATAATTATAAAAAAATAAATAACTTTTTAAAAATTATAATATTTTCTCTTATTTTTATATAAATTTCTATCAAAAATTATAAAATTATTATACATTTATAATTTATCAAAATATTAAAGCATTATATAAAATTATAATTAGTTTCCGATTACTTGAAAAGCGACTAAAATGGAACTTACTTTTAAAACCGAACCGAATCAAACCGAACAATTTGATTTAAATCGGTTCGGTTCGGTTCGGTTCAGTTAATTTTTTTACGTAAACATAAATAAAACAAAAGTATTCAAAAAAAACTTATGAACAAGAATACCTTTGAGTTGTATTACCAACCATGCTTCCCAAAAAACCAAACACATTAACAAGATAAAAGATTCAGTGAGTAATTTGATCATCGTAAATAATAAGATACTGGTTTATAAGAATATTCATAACTAACAATATAGGACAAACACATAAAACTATTCCCCAAATATCTTTACCCGTAACACTGCTAACAGAGGATCGAAAAAAAACTAAGAAAAAATTGAACATGGTTAATATAGGCTTCTTTCTGAATTTATGAAATTTGATGATTTAAATAAAGAATCTTACCATTACTATATAATACCAATACAAATTCTGAACAAGTATTTTGATTAATAGTTCAAACACAAAAGATAAACACACACTAAAAATATACAGAATAGTCTAGTCAAATAGCTTGTCAACATAACGATGAATGGCATATAACCTATAGGTTGCAGGAACAACAACAAATAAAGTTAAATCCAAGAAGTGGAAACCACCCAAGAAGTGGAAACTAATAAAAGGGAGATTACTCCACGCATAAATTACAAAATAAGATGCAAAAGTTAAAACGTTAAAAACCTATTGTGGCCCATTTCCAATTTGAACTTGCTATTTTTTCATTGTAAAATGATGTTTTTCAACTTTCTCGCTTAATGATGAGCTTTTGCTGTTTTTAAATGGCTATAAGTTAGGGTTCTAGAGTTTGTTTTTTCTTGAAAAAATAAGAAGATATTGAAACTTAACTTTCATTAATTTGATGTTGTTTTGTATACCTGAATTTTAAATAAGAAGAGTTTGTAATTAAATAAGGGATTTTCCCATTTAACTCTAAAAAATCAAGTATCCTTATGTTTTTAGGATGTTATCCTGTATACTTGAATTTTGAGAATTTTGAGAAAATAAGAAGATATTGAAACTTAAATTTCATTAGTTTGCCTTATTTTCCTATTATCATTTCAATCCTTCAAAACACTAATCAAATATGATATAATTTTATTACAATTAACATTTAGTGTCAATCCTTTAGAATGTATTACTATTAGGGATAACAATAGGTTGAAGATTTTAATTTTTTTATGATTAACACTTTAGTCTCAATCATTTAAATATATTATTAATATGTTGATAATAATAAGACTAAATTTTTATGTATACAAAAATTATATTTTATTACATTATTTCATTTAAGTTTAGGAATTAAAATGATAATATTTTAACCGATGAAATTTAAAAAGTAAGGAAGGAGTCTTTTCCTATTTTGTCAAAAATTAGAAAGTCCTTAAAACTCAAGGGCATTTGCCGAAGTCGTAGGACATCACAATGTTGCCATTTTCCAAAAGTCACGAGACATCACAATGTCCTAAAAAAGTTATAAATTTTATATGGATAATATTTTAAATAAATCAATTAGATAATAGTATATATGAAAAAAAATTTAATAAAATTATTTAAACTATTTAAATTGAGTCAGAGAATAAAAAATTTTGACGGCATAAAAAGTGTATTACAATTGTCATTAAGTTATAAAAAAAATTAAATTAATTATACAGAATAAATAAATTTAAGCAATTAAATAATAACACTTTAAAAAAAATACAAACAGAAAACCCCTAAATTATTATTGAGCGGTTTCGTATCATGTCAACGTAAGTAAACAAGGGGCCCTATCTTGGAACTAAGCCCATCGCATTCCGTTACGCAGATTTAGATAACCCAATCTACAATCGTCGAATATTCAAGCAATTCTAAATGCTAAGAATCAATATATTAAATTTCTATAGTCCAAATGAATACTGGTGTATTTCTTTCATGAGATAGTCAGTTGTTCAACAAATGAATTTATAAATACATGGCACAGGATTAAGAGTTGATATTACACGCTGAATTAAGAATTGTATTATTATAAAGGGGAAATTTATATTTATGTGTCCATCCATATCACACAACGGAGACACTTTCCTTCCTGAAGTAAATCAAACGTTTTATTAATGTCTGCAAACCTCATCTCATGAGTGACAAACTTGTCCAGCTCCAGTTCCTGAAAAACAAAAATCCAACACATTAATTGTTGCCAATTCTACAATATCAGCATTATAAATGCAGATTGGATGATATATTGTCTCTAGTAACATGTAAAAGATTGCATAGAGCTCTAAATGCACATCATACGTATATATTGACATATGCTATAATTTCCATTGAACACACAAGTTTTTGTAGCAAAGCCAAAGAAAGGACACTGAAAAGGAATGAAAGTTGTATTAACTGTTATAAATTACCTTGTCCATGTAACGTTTCAAAAGAATAGGAATATCTGATTTAGCTTTGAGACCTCCAAACAATGATCCCATTAGAACTTTGCCATGATGAAGGACCTCAAACGAGCTGAAGCTCAACTGTGAACCTGGCTTGTCCACCCCCAACACAATCGTTTTCCCCCAACCCTAGAGTCACATAAGGAGTGAGTTTGTATCTAATAAAACTTAGTTCTGTGTATACGAGTGAGAGGATAAGAGACTTAAAGGCAGACCTTTCGGCAACTAGCATATGCTTCATGCACCAAGGACGCCAAACCAACACATTCAAAGCAGTAGTCTGCACCCCCGTCTGTCATCTCAATGATTACCTGCTCAAAAAGATAAAATAAACAACCAAGTTATAATCAAGATTCCTCTTATGATGTGCTGCATAGTTTATTATCATAGAGAATACTCTCGCCTATTGTTACAGTGTTTGTAGGATTTAAGATTATCCTGACTACACTTTGATGCGGAGAAGGTTAGTACTTTTTCATCATACCAACTCTCATTACAAATGCGGTGGAAGCTAACACCTCATTACACTGCAATGCAGGGTATTAGACTTAGTCCCCTAACCAAGGATATCGTAGAGAGAGCATAAAATCAAATAGAGAAAAAATGATAGCAGTCACATGCTGCCTTATCAAGTGAAATCAGTAAATAAAGCAGACTTCACAAAAAGTTCCATGCATGTACACATTCCTTAAACATTAAAAAAATCACTAATACTCCTTTCACACACACATATGCAAAAAGAAAAAGAGAAAAGAGCACTAATGCAAAAACCAACTGAGGTTCAAGCTCAAACCACGAAAAGGATATATACTGTCCTGATAAAGCATACTTGAGCTCAAAATTATTTATCGATACAATATTGTAGTGTAATTAGATCATGGATTGAGAGGAAAACCTGGCTTACAGATTTACCCCCACAGTTTTTAGAATGGACAAAGTCTGTGACTCCAAACTTCTTTCCTGCATGGATGAACGTCAACCAGAAACCAAAGTTGTCACTGTACTATAAATTGAATTTTTTAACTTGCTAACTATCAAAACTTTGAACAATTCATTTCATGGTGTTGCATCCAAAACAAACAATTATTTATTTGTAATGATATGGGACACATTATTTCCAGACAAACCGATGCCATACCCCACTTAAATTTCACTCACCAATTTCAAATTTCTCCGGATTCACATCTACGCCTATAATTCTTGTAGCACCACATATTCTTGCTCCCTCTGCAACCTGTATACAGGAAGGTACCGTGAGTTATTGCAGCAAAATGCCATATACATATGTTCGGATGGTTGAAACATGTAAGACAACCAAATCTCTACAAGACCATACTGCTAATCCAATTGAACCAAGCCCAAATATGGCAACTGTTGTTCCAGCCTCCACATTTGCTGTTCTCCAAGCAGCACCAACCCCTACAAATATTAGATACATTGTTGAGGCATTAGTTTGTCGGTGCGAGAAAAGTTATTGCCTAAAACTTCAACTATAAATAGTTTGAGTGACATCAACAAATAGAACAAAATCAGTGACAAGTACCTGTTGACACTCCACAGCTTAGGAGGCATGCCCTATTTGGAGGGACTTCAGGATCAACTTTTACAACATGAGCAATGTCTACAACAGTATACTCGGTAAAACTTGAAACAGACAGAAAATGGTGTATAGTTTCTCCCTTGAGATCTTTGAATCTGCTTGTCTGATATCTTGGCATCCAAGGAGAGACCTTGAAGGGGAATATTGAACATAGATTGCTCTTCTTTGATCTACAATCTGTGCACTCCATACAATCTGCCAGAAAGTGTGGGATGACAATGTCTCCTTCGGCTACCTTATTTACATCCTCCCCCACACTTTCCACAATTCTGTAACACAATGTTAATTGGTTGGAACCCATAGTCAGCAGAGCTCTCAGATGATTATGTATAAATAAGGGCAAAATATCTCATTCATCATTAACAATCCAGTTAGCCAGAGGCAAACCCGCTCATTATCTTCATATTATGATTGGGTTTCAGTAAAAGGATGATACGTACTAAAATAAATAAGATTAAATTAGTAACATTATCATTGACAATGGAATGGGGGCAGATTAAACAAGCTCAAGTGGCTTGAGTACTCAACTACAAGTCAGACCTCTCAAGTTAATTTCTAGTTAAAATTCTCCGTGGCAGTATCTCAAACGCAATCCTTAAATTCAATTTATGAAAGTAGAAAAAACAACTGTCCCTCCCAAATCATGATGTTAGCGAAAATTAATTGCCAACCACATATTTAAAAACCTATTTTTGTTAATGCTCCTTCAGATATATGATTACCGAAGAGGAACATATACACCTATCAGCAGTACTTAGCATACCTATGATAAGTGAAATGTATAAGGACTTTTTTTTTTCTTTTTTTTTTTTAAATATGAAATGTAAAGGACTTGAAAAGAGATATATTTATCGGGTCAATTTTGTTGACAATTCAAAACTCTCAGATACTATTGACTCATTCTATGAAAAAAAAAAAATTGAAAGTCAACACCTCCGTTATCTCTTCAACCAACGGTCAGAGTCCGCAACGTTAAATCCAAAAAAAGACAGAACATTTTTCTTACCCAATAGCCTCGTGCCCGAGAATTCTTGGAAAAACGGCAGGAAAATCCTTGAAGAAAATAAAAATAAGCATAATATATGAAGCAAATATGTAAAAAAAAAAAAAAAAAAACAAACTCTTTAAAAAAGAAAAAGGACCAGAGACAACGTTGACTTTGATAAGAGACCTTCATTTTCCAGAAGGTAATATCGCTGTAACAGAGACTTGTACAGATAATCCGAACGCGAACTTCGTGGGAATTCGGAGGGTCCACTATAATCTCTTCAATCACTAGAGGCTTCCCCGGCGCTCTACAAATCGCAGCTGCAGTTTTTCACGAGGAGTACGAGAAAATCCACATTTTATAATTCAAACCATGCTTAAAACGGAACGGATCATTGACTATATTTGGCGAACAAAAGTACAATACTATATAAGATACTTAACCGTACCTCTGCATCGAATCGGCTTCCCAGCGGTTATTCTCGGCAAGTTCTCGTTATCCATGCGAGGAGATAAATTGGGAGTTGTTTTGGCCTTCACCTTTTTTGATTATCTAGAGAAGTAATGGCAGTTGGAGGAGTAACAGAGTGAACTTGTGATTCTATAGGTTCGCCAAGTTTATGCGTTTTCGAATAATATTCAATTAAGTTTTATTATTATGAACTAGATTCAATCATCAACGGAGAATTTTGCTTTAGCCCCTATAATTGTACAACATTTTACTTTACTCCACTAAGTTTTCATAATGTGACAAACATCCTAATGCTCTTTATTTCATTTTAATTCTTGAAATTAAATTTAGTAAATTTTATAATAAAATTTACTGAACTATATTTTTTGATTAAATTTTATTTATCAAAATAATATCATTCTGGAATATATCTAAAGATAAGATAAAAAGGATGATGTAAGTAAAACTTTTAAAATAATGTTAAATTAGTGAGAAAAATATAAATTTGTCAAGGACTAGATTAAACTGAAATTTCCACAATTTATCATCCTTATATCTCAGGTGGAAAGTTTGATA
The DNA here is from genome assembly GCA_022749755.1 of Azadirachta indica. Classification (NCBI taxonomy): domain Eukaryota; kingdom Viridiplantae; phylum Streptophyta; class Magnoliopsida; order Sapindales; family Meliaceae; genus Azadirachta; species Azadirachta indica. The sequence goes on from CM040449.1 coordinate 2,819,294, forward strand.
GTTATGTACGCTTTCGCTTTGCCTTTTCCAATTTGTGAATGTGAGTGGGGACAAGAAAAGAAATAAAATAATATATCGTCCTAATAAGGGAGTTGCTTAAAAATTTGATCTGGGCCTAATTTTGTTTTTGCTTCATGCGACCCACGCTGCGTGGAGATAAAAATAATATATTGTCTCTTTCTAGGACGTAATTGTCCTGCGTGAACAACGCACTAAAAGGATATGTTTTTCAAATAATTTTGATTTAAAATTTATTCATCATTTTTATCATATTATAGGAACTTATATACTATTTCTTGATTTTGTATTATTATAATTTTGATTAAAAAAAAAATATGAAATTTTAAATTTTGTGTTGCTCATTAAAACAACAGTATTAATATCGCAAGATATTGCATAGCTAATTTATTACAGTCTGACACACCAAAGGATAAGGTAATAGGCTTGGGCCAGCTCCTGTGTGCACGACGTGTTCGCGTTTTCGTCATTGGGTACTGTTCATTACACCAGTTATCAACAATTATATCCTTACGCAATTTTGTGACTAAATTAAACCAGGTTTTCAAGATTCACCGTCTGGGTCTTATAAAATGACGGTATAAATAAAAAAAATGATTTCTTCGATAACAATTTTAAAAATACACTTTTAATTAATTAAAAATCAAAATATATGAAATAATTATCTCTAATACTATCTTAAAAAAAAAAAAAAGATATCATCCGCGATAAAATTTCATTAAAACCAACTAAGTGGTCAACGTTACTAGAAGTCGAACGGTTAAATAAAGAAGATATTTATTTATTTATGCTAACTATGTCCCCATTTTGTTATTGCCAATTCTAATATAGAAACTCGTTGAACACCACAATCCCAAGAGTGAATAATTCGCATGTCTAAAAGATCAAACACATCGGACAAGTCATTCCTTCATCCATATCACACATCGAAGACATTTTCCTTGGAGAAGTAAATCGAAGGCTTTGTTGATATCTTCAAATCTGATCTCGTGAGTGACAAACTCGTCCAACTGTAGCTCCTAAAATGACACATAGCAGTATATATAACAAGAAGTAGGTTTCACAGTCAGGCAATATTGTAGTTTAAAGATGTTGAATTACCTTGTCTACGTAACGTTTCAGTAAAATAGGAATATCAGATTTAGCTTTCACGCCTCCAAATAAGGATCCTGTCAGAATTTTTCCACCAAAAAGGACCTCAGTAGAGCTAAGGCTCAACTGTGAACCTGGCTTGTCTACCCCCAACACTATTGTCTTTCCCCAACCCTGATGTTATACAAATAATAAATCAATGTTTACTAAAATTAGCTTCGTAAACAAAAAAGAAGGCCCAAAATAATCAGGTTTCTGCAAATTTCTGACCGAGAAAGGTTACAAGCCAAAACAAAAAATCCGATATATTTCGACTCTGCTATAACAGAATGAGAAAGCAAAAACAAGAGGCAAAACCTGTCGGCAGCAAGCATATGCTTCCTGCACCAAAGATGCCAAACCAACACATTCAAAGCAGTAGTCTGCACCTCCACCAGTCATCTCAGTTATTACCTGCCCGAATTGGAAAACATAGAAACAGCTGAGAGTAAGTAAAATCATGAGACACGAGCTTAAGCTAAACTGATATAAATTGCCGTAGTGTCGAGAGCTCTAAATCAAAATTAAGTGCTTAAATAGTTCAAAGAGTAAAGATCATAGATTAAGAGGACGACCTCGCTAACAGATTTATCTCCACAGGTTTTAGCATTAACAAAATCTGTAACGCCGAACTTTCTTCCTGAACGAACGAAAAATGAAAATTATCAACTAGAATCCATGCATATCACACTTGTCATCAACTTCGAATTTGTAGACTTATGAACCAATGTCAGAAAGAACCCATGTGAATTTCACTCACCAGTTTCAAATTTTCCTGGGTTCACGTCGACACCTATGATTCTAGTAGCACCGCAGAGTCTGGACCCCTCTGCAACCTACACACGAGAAGGATTTTTTTCTTTAAGCTTATTGCAGCATAGTATCGTGTAATAATTAACATGCAATAAAATTCCCGGAAGATCATACTGCTAATCCGATGGAACCAAGCCCAAATATGGCCACGGTTGTTCCGGCTTCCACATTTGCTGTTTTCCACGCAGCACCAACCCCTGTAAAACCCAAACTGAAGTCAATATTGAAATTCTACCGTCCAACTACAGTAACAAAAGCATACAGCACCAACCCCTGTAAATGAATGAGGCCAGCTCAAATTGGCCGAAACGTCAAAGAATTGAAATCAGTGCAGAACAGAGATCTTCAGCTTTACGGGTCAAGTTACAATATTAATGCGACGAGTTAAATTACAGAAGAATGAATGATCGGTACCTGTTGATACTCCACAGCTTAGGAGGCATGCCCTATTTGGAGGGATTGCAGGATCAACTTTTACTACATTGGCAATATCCACCACAGTGTACTGGCTAAAACTCGAAACAGATAGAAAATGGTATAAAGTTTTTCCGTTAAGGTCTGTGAATCTGCTTGTTTCATATCTTGGCATCCAAGGAGAGACTTTGAAGGGGAATTTGGAACACAGGTTGCTCTTCTTTGATCTGCAATCTGCGCATTCTGTACAATCTGGCAGGAAATATGGGATTACGGTATCTCCTTCGGCGACCTCATTTACATCCTCTCCCACACTCTCTACAATACTGCAAAACCTTGTCCGTTACTTGGACGCATAAATTCTCAGATATTCATGTCTAAAAATGATGAGAAACACTCCCCGACTTCTACACATGAAGAAAAGCTTCTCATTTGCTGAAACTCAAGTATACATATTCTATACGAAAGGGATGCTTAATTTTCATTCATTTCTTTGAACATTTTATATTTTTTACAAAAATAAAAAATGGAACTGATAATTATTTGAAAGACAAAAAAATCTAGTCAAAATATATTAATCGAAAAAAATTTGCTGTCCTCAATTTCTCATTCCATAGAAATTTCCCGCGAGTTTAGCTCGTATCATACTGTCAATTATGTTATAATTGAAACTTTTAACTGATGTGGACTCATTGCTAAGAAATACGCCGTTGACTAGATTAAGAAAGAAGAATTTTTACAAAATATTAACCATACCCGATAGCCTCGTGGCCCAGAATTCTTGGAAAAACTGCAGGAAAATCCTGAGGACAAAAACAGAGAAGAAAAAAGTGCAATTATACTTTAAGATAATGAAATTATACTTAAAAGTGCCGTTGAAAAATGAAACGACGTCGAAGAGAGACCTTCATTTTCCAGAAGGTGATATCGCTGTAACATAGGCTTGTGCAGATAATCCTTATCCGAACTTCGTGGGAATTAGGGGGGTCCACCGTAATATCTTCTATCACCAGAGGTTGCCCTGCCGCGCGAGCAATCGCAGCTGAAACAAATATATATACATATATAAAATCATATATAAAATAAAAAAGTAAAAAAAAAAAAGATAAAATCAACATGTCAAATCCATTTCATGCTTTTAAATTTGAAGTACGATAACACTTATTAATCGTGTATATTTAATACGTTTATATAAATTTTCGGAGTTACCTCTGCATCGAATCGGCTTCCCCGCGGTATCCATCGAATTTGGAGAGAGGCGTTCTCGTTTTTGCTAACTCTTTCTTGTTGACTTGCTGCAACAAATGGTTGTTGGTATAGTGAGAGACTGAGTTTGTGACTATATAATTAATTGTCCCCGATCATATGGGACTATTTGAAAACGTCAACGATAAAATTCTACCGTATGCATGTTTTCCTGGTATTTAAATTGCGTCTCTGTATTTTGATGGAATGATGGTCGTGGTCAGATTTTTATAAATGAATTGTCTCGAAACCAATAACAGCTGAAGCAACTCTATGATATGTGACCTCAAAACGAAAATAATCAAATCAGAATTGTACACGGTATCTTGATCATGTTACTGCGTCGTTTTCATTGTATATTATATTACTTAATATCATTTTATCGGAAAAAGAAAATACGTTAGTTGTTAGTATTGCATCTCCAACTTATAAAGACAGAAAAAGAAATTGTTGATATAAGAATGTTGTTGAAAGGTCGCCGCATGCATTTGAAATTAATGATTTTTTTAATATTATCTACTCACAATTTGTAAGGGTACGAATTTTTATTTATATAAATTTTCCTATATAATTAGTGAAATTTTTTCATTTAAGGAGTATGAAACTCGAACTCTAATCCTCCAATTTCTTACTGCCCAGATTGTGAGCTGGTTGACGACTTAAAGACATGAGAACTGAAATTGCGTTGTTAATTAACTGAGCAATTTTTATTATTATGAATTGTATTCTTAAGTATGGGCCTAGGCTGCATTAAATGGACCGTAGTCCGAAAGCCGAAGGTCGACAGATTAACCCGGCCCGAAAGGCAAAACCCACAGGGCAAACGATGTCGTTGAACCAATTTCCCTCGCCCACCCATGACATGACCATGCGCACGGCACGGCTTCTTTTTCTAGATTCTTCTTCCTAAATCGTACATTTGTAATGCATAATTCATAAAACAGCTAATATTGCCTTAACCGGCCCAAGCTAGCACGCCTCCTGTGCCACAGACCAACGAAGACTTCCTTTCTTACTCTGAAAGGCATTCGTTAAGACCTAAGCCAGACTTTTCACCTTACAAGAGAGAACACTAATCGGCGTCGTGTTTTCATCTTCTCTCTCAAATTTTATTTTGGATTTTCTGCAACTAAGGTCGGTTTCATGTCTTCCTAAATATATACATATCAGTTCCCTCTCAGGAAGATTTCGTGGATTTTCATTTATATATCCGGATTTAGTGTTTCGTGATTTTGCTATTCAACATCGTAACCAGAACTCTGAGAAACTAGTTTAGCATTTTGACAGGAAGATTTTCCTGGAAATGGATTTTGATTTCATCTGATTTTTTATTTTGTTTTAGTAATTTTAAATACGAGCACGAATTTATTATGTAATATTTGCAGTTTTTTTGGGCTGCCTGTAGAGGTTGATTGCGATCTGCAGCATTTTCATAATGATTGAAGAAGCGTATTATATTTTAATCTTTTATGAGAGTTGAAGAAGGATGGTAGCTCTATGCCTTCTGGATTCGGCCAACTTTAGAATTTGATAATCACAACAGTAGTTATAATCAGGTTTATGTTTGCTTTTTGACTGCTGGTAACTCAGAGATATTTATTAAGCAGGATTAGGCAAGATTTTTGAGTGAATTAATGTTGCTAGTAATATTATGTGGGGAATGTAGTGTGTTGAATTTATTATGTTCACTATGATTTTCGAAAGGTGTCAGATCGCACCAACTTTGTATTGGCTGATGAATGTGCATCCCTTAGATGGTGCAGAACTTGTTTATTAAGAGGTTTGGTGGAAATAAGTTTATCGATGATTGACGCCTAAATTAAATTGTCCCTTCTGTGTCACTGCAATTTAAGAGAAAAAAGATCATCCATATTCAAAAATGGAAATTCTAACAATGACATTCTAAAAGTTTTCAAACTGCTGCTTTGCAGCATGTTTTCATTTTAAGCATTTATTATCCTTTGTCGTGGTCTATATCCGTTTAACCACATGTCACTGCATCAGCTACATACACTTACACCAAGATAGATAGATTTTCTGTATACTTAACAAATCAGCATGGAAAGCTTCGGTGCATCTTTGGACGACAATCTTTATCTTAGTGCGCATATCATGGAGTGATAGAAACTCTAGTATGTCTTATATTAATAAAGTTCTTGTACTTTAATAACATAGCTTCGAATTTATACAGATTCCGTGTTTGTGCTTTGGTTGTTGCTATAATATCATGGCGGATCAACATCCCAGAGAGGGTTCCAGCAGCAATGTTTCTGAAGAAAGTTCAGATGCAATCGTAGAGATCAATGTCAAGACTCTAGATTCTCAGATTTACAGTTTTAAGGTGGACAAAAATGTAAGCAAAGTGTTGATCACAGTTCCTGTTTCAAGTCATTGTAGGAGTTTCATTGTTTATCTTGTTTTAGTCATTCTGATGCTTTTATGTAATAGCTTTGTTTCATACCATCTCCAAATTATGAGCTCTTCAGGTTGTTTAAAATTGCAAATTCATTATGCTAATCTTTTTTTTTTTTTTCTTCGGATAATTTTTAACTCCTTGGATTTATTTCTAAACTATGCCATTCTGAATAATTTCAGATGCCAGTTTTCTCATTCAAGGAGAAAATAGCTAATGATATTGGTGTCCCAGTTGGCCAGCAAAGACTGATATTCAGGGGAAAGGTGTTAAAGGATGAACATCTCCTTTCTGAGTACCGTATCCCACCATTTATGTGATATTTTTTTCTTATTGCGTCAAGAAAATTTTGAGCTGCATTTACTTTGTCAGAGTTTTATTGGTATTCATTATTTATTTGCAGTGGCTTTACCCTTTATCTTATTGTTTGTTTAGTCATCTAAGCATATATTTCGGTCATTTCAATACCTTGGACTCCTTGAATGTTTTTAGACGTGGAAAATGGGCATACATTGCATTTGGTTGTTAGGCAGCCATCTCAATCACAACCTTCATCTGAAGCGAGCTCTGGAGAGACTAGTGGGACTACTGGTAATAGAGGTATTGCTTCTCAAATCAGGTTGCCTTGTTGCAGTTCCTGATTCCCGGCGCTTAGATTAAGCAATATTAATCATCCGTAAATTAGTTAATTCATGCTTTCTTTTACAACTGGCAGGTAATGAGGCCAATGCCAATGCCCCTCGGAATCGTGTAGGGCAAATTTCACACAGTGTACTTCTTGGGACCTTCAATGTTGGGGATCAAGGTGAAGGCATTGTCCCAGACCTCAGTCGGGTGTGTATTTTTAATTTTTTTCCTTACCTTGCAAGCTTTAGTCTTTCGCCATCATGTCTTAAACTGGATTAGTTGCAACAAGAGAAGGGAGGAAAGATATGTGTGTTCTCATGTTCAAAAGCAGTTACTCTTTGTTGTTTGACTTGTAGGTTATTGGGGCAGTTATCAATTCTCTTGGAATTGGTGGTCAGACCCCTACTAATGGTGGTAACAATGGCATACAGTTTTCAACTTTGGTGAGTATTGCCTTTCTTCCTTTGTTGTGTGTTTTTGTGCTAGTGGGATGGAGGGTATTTTCAACCTTCTTTTCTATATAATTGACTATCTCAGCTCATTCATTTGGGGATAGTAAGTGAGTCATTCTTCTTATTCTCTTAATTGGAGGCTGCTTGTGGAAATGTTTTTCCTTTAGTTTCTTTTGTGGTTGAACATGTGAAGAAATGTAATCATTTACATGCACAAGTTCTCAAAGGGTTATCAGTAATCCTACATCTTATGTTTATTTCTACATTTTGATCTACTTTAATATTCTATAAATATCATGAGTAATGTAATGACAATTTCATACTGGAATTGCTGGTACTCAGTCTAAACGTTTTTGTGGGTCAATGAATGATGTTTTCTGCATAACACTGCTTATAATTGTTTAGCTACTTTGACTTCTAATGACAGTCTGCATATGCCTGGCTTAAGTCATAGGAGTTATTTTCCATGAGTTATTTAGTAATTTCCTGCTTAAAATATATGACATTTTGGTACATTCAATAGTCATATTTATTATTTGCAGTCAAATATTCCTGGTCAGCCTCTACAAGGAAGTGAAACGGAGGGGATACGTGGGAATGTTGGTGGTCAAAGCCAAATAGGAAATCAAGCACAGTCTGGACAGGCATCTCCTGGTCAAACATTTCAATCATCACCTCAGGTTGGGCAAATCCCTCTCACTGCAGCAGCTGTCCCAGTTCCTTCATTTCATGTGGTACGGAATTATCCCGCATGTTTTACTTGTTGTAGGCTCTTACAATTTACTAGACTAATCATTTCATTGGGTTTCAGCCAATTCCTGATTCTTTAAATACACTTTCCGAGTTCATGAACTGCATGGAGCAGGCACTGACTCAAAATGGTAATTATGTGAAGGCATTAGCTTGTACTTCTGTGCTTGAAATAAATTCCTACTATAACAGTTTCTGCAATATTTAGGGTATCGGCCAAATACATCTTCAAATAGCAATGAAGATGTACCACGGGCAGAATTACCATCGAATGAACAGGGTCTGCCGACACCGGAAGCATTGAGCATTGTCCTGCGGCATGCACAAAGTCTTCTAAGTGGTCACGCTATTGCTGCTCTATCTGTAAATACCATGCCTAGAACACTTTTAGTGTTGCTTCCTTTTTTATTTTTGTCATTGTGAATACTTATATCTATGTTTAAAACTGAGTTGTCCGTGTCTCTGATTTTCATAAGTTATTTTTTTAATGGATTATGTTACATCTATTTTGAGAAGGAAGCACATGTCTATCCATCAAACATGCCAAATTCTGTTATTTTGATGATTGTTTGTTAGCTGGTTAGTGGGGTCAACTTTCTTACTACTTTTGCTGCTTGTGGAGAGGAATAGTTTGATGCTTATGCTTACTGCAATTGTAGATTTCAGATCAGTGAAAGTTTTGCCTTTACTAATCATCCATAGTTGAGATTTATGTGCTAGGGAAGCTAAAGCATGCAACTTATCAATATCTAGTTATTAGTTTTTAAGTGCTTATGGAAACTGAAAATTCCTTTTTGCAGGAAAATAGTTGAACAGAAAGTTGATGCAAACAAGCCAATTTTGCTTTCTTTCTTTTCATTTTTCTGAGGGGATAACTTTATCATCTGATTAGATGTTATTTGTAATCTGCTGCAACTCTGTAGCATATTGCAGGGCGTTTGGAGCAAGAGGGAGCTTCTTCAGATCCTACTATTAGGGGGCAAATTCAGGCAGAATCTGTGCAAATAGGCCTTGCAATGCAGCATTTAGGTTCTCTTCTATTGGAGCTTGGTCGTGCAATTTTGACACTGCGTATGGGGCAATCTCCTGTATGTTCTAATCCTTTCTCAATTCATTATTGCAATTTATGATTACATGTTCACAATTTTATGATGTGACTTGCAGGCGGAATCTTCTGTCAATGCTGGGCCAGCAGTATATATATCTCCATCTGGACCTAATCCTATAATGGTTCAGGTTTGTCAATAATTATTGTATTATTTATTTGGTTTACATAACATTAAACTGTTTAGGCTGAGATTTGAGGTACCTGCACTGTGGTTGTAAGTTGAATTTACATGTTATAAATAGCTCGTAATAGCAATGTCCTAAGTGAGCTGTTTGAGGACTGGAAATATGGTTTTATGTACTGGCATTATGTATTACCAGGGGAGAGATTCTAAGTGTTATTCATTGTGGAGGAACAATACATAATATGTATATAGCAGTGGATAGTTACCTCGGGTTAGGGAGTGAGTAGGGAGGGGATAGGGAGGTCTATATTAGGCTGGAAAAAGTAAAGACATTTGTGAAAGAACATAGAACTTAAAGAGAGGAAAAGAGTGTGAGAGTTACAGAAATCTGCTATGTACATTGAAATAAGATGGTTTTGGAATTGGACAGCAGGAAATTAGAGTGCATCTCCCCTAGGTTACAGTCTTGAGGAATCATTGTCTATATTTGTTATTCTGTTGTAACGTCTTGAGTATGTTCTCTTATGTGTTTTTCTTTTATTTTGGTTTTGTTAATTGCCTTTTTAAACTCCATTCATCTTTTAATGAGAGATACCACCTGTCTTCTGGAGGGTGTAAACTTATAAGCCACCTGCCTTATGCACAGATGCTTCTTGCATGGAGGCACGTATTATACATAATGTGCTTATTCCCAATGTAAGTTATGCTTTAGGTGGGACATATTATGTTCGACCCCCCTAAGTTACACACTCAGAAAGTGTTTGCTGCTCAGTTTTCTGTGGATGATACTTTTTGTCTCTTATTGAAAAGTATGTCACCTTGTGTCAAATGGAGATCTTATTTTATCGCCTTCTCAATTTAAATGCTAAGCTCCTTTGTTTGCTGCTATATTTTGAAGCATTGAAATGATTGATAAAAGAAAATATAGCTCTACTATCCTCTCTATTTATGCATGGATTTCTTGTTTTGATTTGCAGCCTTTTCCTCTTCAAACCAGCTCCCTCTTTGGTGCTTCTGTTCCTTCATCAAATCCTGCAAATGTTGGGCCAGTTGGTGTAGGAAATGTCCCAAGGCACATAAATATTCATATACATGCCGGTCGGTAAAGTTATACTTTTTATACGTCTTATGGATCTGATGGTGTTTGTCAGATCATGCTTTCTGCAATTATGGATCTTATGGTGTTTGTGATCAGGCACTGCCCTCGCACCTGTGCTTTCAGCAGTTGGTACCAGGCCAAATAATGGAGATGGAGTGCAGGGAGAACACGTTAACAATACTGGTTCTGCTGAGTTGGCTGGTTCGGGTTCAGTGCGGGTGGTTCCTATGAGAAATGTCATTGCCGCAGCTGTCCCATCTCATTCTACTGGTGCTGCAATTTCTACTACAGCACAACCTGGTTTCGGCTTTTCTCTACCACAGCAGTCTGCAGACTCAGGCTTTCTATCATCTGTTGTGAATGAAGTCAGTTCACAAATTAGAAACCTTGTTGGCAACATGCAACGAGAAAGCCAGGTTGCATCAGGTGGGTAGTCTTGATACGTCTAAATAAATATCGTAATGATTGTATGTTCACAATGCTGCTTTTCTTATGCAGGTGAAGTATTGTCAACAGGGCAGAATTTGTCTGGTGGACTCAGTGCAGGAAATGATGCTGGTAATGATCAGTCCAGTAGCCTGCCAGTTGACACAGTTGGTGAAAATAGTCTGACCATGTCCAGGGCCAAGCCGGAAAGTGAAGGACAGAAGGTATGTTTTTGTGTACAATGAAGGATCCTAATGGGAGTAATTTGATGATTTCCTTGTACTAATGCTTATAATGATAACAGCCCTTAGCTGAATGCGATCAAGTAAGAAATAATGAGGATATGGGGAGTGTCTCAAGCTCAAAAGAAGTATCGTCTTGTTCAGGGGGAGGCTCTCATAGTTCTATTGAAGAATTGATGCTGAAGCCAGAAGATACTATGGGAAATACTCTTGGATCTAGTGAGACACAAGATCTCCGGGAGGGAACCAAAGCTATTCCTCTTGGATTGGGGCTGGGCAGTTTAGAACGCAAGGTACAATAACTTTTTTTAAACTGTGATATATCCTTTTTGCATTCTAGCACATTGAAATTGCTCTTGATTCATTTTTGTTAATTATCACCTTGCATGGGCTTGTTTAGATTTTACAGAAATGTATATTTGCTATTCTCTCAAGCTAAATCTTCATGATTGTGCCAGATGGCACTTTGCTTACTTAACCAAGTATTTCATTGAGATCTCCTGTGAACTTCTATTTACCAATTTTTTTCCCTCTAAAATACTCTTCTCGGGCGATTGCAAATCTGATGCCCACAACCTCATGTTCTTTTTATGTGATCAGAAGCGAGTGAGGCAGCCAAAAACCCTGGTCAAGAGCGGTGATGGGGAAACCAGTAATGCTCCTGATCATAACTCGAACTCTAGATCTGTTGGCCAACATCTGTTACAATCTCTTGCTTCGTCTAGCTCTGCAGTGAACAGGACAGTTACAAATGATCCATCCTCTGTTCAAATACCCCTGGTTGGGAGGGTTGCGGAAAGTAAACAATCAGGTGAGCAAGATATTGACAGCAAACTTGACACAGCAAATGCTATGTCTCAAGTTCTGCGTAGCCCGGAGTTGAATGGTTTATTGTCTGGGTTTTCAGAGCAAACTGGGGTTGGTTCTCCAGATGTCTTGAGAAATATGTTGCAACAGCTCACTCAAAGTCCCCAAATCATGAATACTGTCAATCAAATTGCCCAGCAGATTGATACCCAGGATCCTGGAAATGTTTTTTCGGGGTTGGGAGGTGGCCAGGTTGCTGGCATTGATTTGTCGAGGATGGTCCAACAGATGATGCCTGTCGTTTCTCAAGCTCTAGGTCGTGGATTTGCATCTCAGCCATTTTCTGCCACACCTCAGCGTACTGAAATGAGGTCAACTGGAGTGAACAACCCTGCGGACCAAAATTTCCAGGTTCATATATGCTGATAAAAAATAAAAGAACTAGGAACTGTGAAGTTAGTTCACTGAATTAACTGCTAAATCTCATGCTTTACAGAACTGTTTGGATATGTAATTCTGATATAATTGATTTAGGTTATGCTGGCAATTGAGGTATTGTGGTTTATTATAGAATGGAATCACTGTCGTATAAGTTGATTGGTCACTACTAAACGTTAGCTTCCAAATAAAAGTGAGCACTTTCAAATTTAAGTAGAAGAATAATAGTGATAAACATTCCGTTAGGCAACTATAAAAGGCTGCTTTTGTAGCCTCATTGCTTATTTCATATACTTATCGTCAAATTGTGTTTTTGTGTTTACTAGCTCTTATGTTATTATTCAATTTGTTGTCTGTGTTGTTCTACTTGATTGTTGATTCAATTCGATTGTTCAATATGCTGTGACATATGAGCAATTTCTTTATTCTTGGGCATATTCATGTATATGCTAGAGGGAAATTTGTATTTCTGTTACATTTATGTTGTCACTCATAGCTGTTTGGGAATTAAAGTCTGTCTTGCATGGGGTGATACTTATATTTCATGAACTAAATTTTATTACTGTATGTTAACTGAGAGCTTCACTTTTTCATTCAGTGTTGGTAATATTATTTCTTGTTTCCACTGCTTCTGTCTTGTAGATTGGGACCCAAGAGGTGGTTCAGAGGATTGAACACTTTGATCCACCTGAAGAAGTTTTCCGTTCTCTTGTTGAAAATGCTGGCCGGATTCATGGCAACGGAACTAGTACCGACAATTTTGTAAATGCGTTGTGCAGCGATGAGGGTCTTGCACATGTAAGTGTTTCATATTTGCAGTGCTTTGTGATGCGCCTTGATTGCAATCTTGCTGCTGAGTATGAAGCTTTAAGTTGGCCTTGTTAGTGAAGCTTAATACCTTTTCTTTCTCTTTTTCATTTTGGGTTTCATGCAGGAATATGCAGAGCTGTTACGACATGATGTGTGTAAACGACTTGAGGGTGACCCTCGACAGGACAACTGCTAATTTTTTCTGCTTGAAGGGATGATGTTTCCATTATGTGTTATAGATGGTTCCTAGCTTACTAAGAAACCTTGTACAAAGTAGGTTTGGGGCGTGATGTGCTCACAAATTAAAATTGATATGCATGTTTCCAGTATATATACATTTTCTCATACAGTTTCTACAAGTTATCCAAAGATTCAAATATTTTGAGTTTTGCTTTTGCAAGGTGTCAACTGTTGTTTGTGGATGTTTTCCCTAGCTGCTCAATGAACTGTGCGGCTACTCCAGTTTTTCAGTGGTAGCACTCATGATATTCAAGACATTTTAAAACTTTTTTCAACTCGTCCCCCAAAAGAAAAAACTTTTTCCTAGTTGTTGGTAGTTGTCTTAGTGATGATTGCCGGAGGAGCTATTTATGTTGCATCACGGGGCAGTGATTATCCTATCACAATTTTAGGTGTATATAACGGGGTGAAATATGCGGGCAAGCAGGAGACTGGGAAACTTAAAACATTAACAGCTAATGAGCATGTTTGAAACGGGAACAGGATGTGTTTCTAACTGCGTTAGATTAGAGCGATTACCAAAGAAAGACGTGTTGTATTGTCAACCTCAGAGGAAAGGAAACCCCATCGGTGGCCAACTGAGACGATTTTCTTTTCGGAAGAAATTAGACCAAAAAATTTTGATTGAAAGTAAAGAAAGAGTTTTAGTGAACTACGGAAACAAATTGTTCGACATAGAATCAAATCCATTCCTTCACCAAGTTTTAACGAATGTGTTTAAATTTAATAATTTATTAATGATGTAGAGATGTCTGTAAAAGAATGTGTTGTTCATCTTTCGATAATACAGGTAACATATATAATCATATGTAATTGAAATAATAAAATCTACAGAAATTTAGTCAAAGTCTGAACCGTAAATTTATTCATAACCAAAATAATATCCGAGTTTTGTTAAAAGAAAATTAGAATTTTTTTTTGAAACATTTTCGAAAAAAGTATTATTGCGCAATCAAGGTACATATTATTCCAAATTTAAATTTAAAAAGGTACGTATTAATCCTTTCAGAAAAAAAAAATTACGAGTTATTATCTCCCCAAAAAAAAAATGATTATTGGAATAAGCAGCTCGATAGGCGGCTTTTCCGCATTCTGTCAAACAGTGGCTGCAGTGGAAGAACACAGCCGGACCTTTTTATTCTTCCCTGCCGAGCTACCTACCTTGTAAATCTGTTACAGTACTAGTTGTCGCTGATTAACGTAAATGGAGAAAGAAGACTCGAAATCCAAGAAAGCCGGTGGTCGCCTTTGTTGCATCTGTAACCAGCGAAGACCTGCCCTCAAACGACCTAAAACCCTAGAACAGGTAATTTAAATTTATATTAGTTTCGTGTCACTATTTGTTGATCTGCCCGTTTGGTTGCTGTAGGGCTGAGCACAACTGAACATGGATTTTTTGACTCAGTTAAGCTCAATTCGTTGTTCGGCACTAGATGTTCTAATTTTCTCTCGCTAGGACAACGAATTATGAAAGGGAATAAACGAAGTTGAAAATGGACGGTGGGTTTTTTTTTGTATACAACTAATTTTGTGCTTCGTAAAGATATGTAGGGAGTGTTTCTATGAAGTATTTGAGGAGGAGATTCATCAAGTCATTGTGGAAAACCAGCTGTTCAAGCCTGGTGAGCGTATTGCCATTGGTGCATCTGGAGGAAAAGGTGAATGCTTTTTCTTGCTAGTATCATACGGACTACAGGTTGATGTGATCTTTTTTTCTTATTTTTTTCCCCAATGTTTGTTGATTATGCAATTTCAATTTCATTGATGCTGGTCATGTTTGTTGCAGATTCCACAGTCCTTGCTTATGTGTTATCAGAGCTGAACCGACGTCACAACTACAGTCTGGATCTTTTCCTTTTGTCAATTGATGAAGGCATTACAGGGTACAGGGATGATTCACTTGAAACTGTCAAAAGAAATGAAATACAGGTGAATAATTTTCTTTATCTTAAACATTTTTGTAAGAGCAAAATGATCCCCGTGCAAATTTTTTTTTTCCTTAGATTTTATTAAAGCAACTTCTGCTTGTTCTCTTTCTTCAAAAACTCAATTTCTTACTTGTGAGAGTAAATTGTATTTACACTGAATGCAAAATTCTAAATGAGGTTACTTTGTGCTATTGTTATTTTATCTTCTTTGTTTCTCCACCAGTATGGTCTGCCACTGAAGATTGTTTCATACAAGGATCTATATGGATGGACGATGGATGAAATAGTTAGGGTGATCGGTTTAAAGAATAATTGCACTTTTTGTGGTGTTTTCCGCCGCCAGGTATAGGATAATTGTCCTTCAAGTCATATAGACTCATCTTTGTTTTCTAGCAAGTTGTAGGCATTGAGAAATATTTAGTCACCTTCATCTTCATATTCCTTTCTGTAAAGAAAACATTATTGCATTTGATAAGATGCGTGTACTGTAAACAAAACATTATTGCATTTGATAAGATTTGTATAGGCCATATGGGCTAATTGCTAGCGCTCTTTAGCAATTAAGACAACTGTAGATTGGAAGCTTGTAAAAAGGCCACCAACAGCAACATCATTAATATGACTTGTACTCGCTATAGTTTGTCCTTAGACATCAAAGGCATTACCTTTATAGCCTAGCACTTCAGAGGCCTTGTTGTGCATGTTATCTGTGTGTTTAAGAGAATTGTCCTAGGAACGTACTTGGCATGGCTGGTTTGCAACTTTCGAAGATTTTCAGTAATGTTAGGTTTTATATGTATTTAGCTGATAAAACTGGTGTATCTCTTTTAGGCCCTTGATCGAGGTGCTTCATTGTTGAAAGTAGACAAAATTGCTACTGGTCATAATGCAGATGATATTGCAGAAACAGTTCTCTTGAACATCTTACGAGGTGATATTGCTAGGTAATGAATTGTCAAATGAAGCTTCTCTTTTAGTTTGTATCTCTCTCTTTTTTTAAGGAAACTAACTTCATGTTACTATTTTATAGATTGAGTAGATGTACGTCAATAACAACTGGTGAGGACGGACCCATTCCAAGATGCAAACCTTTTAAGTACACTTACGAGAAGGAGATTGTGATATATCCTTGGAATACTCACTTTTTGTGGAAGCATTGGATTGTTTATATATTGATATCATTGATTACATTAGTTGTGAAACCTTAATCAGATGTTCACGTATGCTTATTTCAAGAGGCTGGACTACTTCTCCACTGAATGTAATTGTTCTTTTTCCCATTCCCATCTCATCTGTTTTTACTTTTTCATATGCTCTGGATTATCTTCCACAGTCTTATTGTTTTCAGAATAAATTCACTTAAGTGAATCCTTAGGGCATCATACCATGACACTTACGTTACAATTTAGCTTTTCTTTGCTAGCTTAAGTAATTTAGGTTCTATTGTCTGTCAATGAAAATTGAGAATGCTGTTATTGCAATTGCAGGCATTTATTCTCCAAATGCTTATCGTGGTTTTGCTCGGGAGTTCATTAAAGATTTGGAGAGAATAAGGCAAGTTGTTTAAGATGAAGTGCTGCAATGTTTATTTTTATTCCCTGGATTCCCTGCTGAACCATCATGTATAAGATATTAAAATTCCACTATTTTATGCATTGTTAATGCAGACCTAGGGCCATACTTGATATCATTAAATCAGGTGAGAACTTCAGAATTTCCACTTCAACGAAAATGCCAGAACAGGGGACCTGTGAACGCTGTGGCTACATTTCTAGCCAGGTGAGTGTTGCTCTAACCCCACTTGAGATATCTGCAAGCTTTGAAAGCAGTTAACGAACCATTTCCTCCCCCGAAATCTCATGAAGAGGCACCTAATCTTCCTATGGATTCTAAATGCACAGAAATCGTGTAAAGCTTGTGTTCTTCTGGAAGGACTCAATCAAGGTTTGCCTAAGCTGGGAATTGGGCGGAGTCGGGGCCACAACAATGATCGTAGAAAAGATGTGAAACAAACTAATGCAATGACGAGTATTGAGAGTAGACAATGTGGAACTCTGGATTTTTGACGGAGAATGTATGCATGCCCTTCGAGTTTGTATGCAGTCAGCTTCATAGAATGTCTATTTTTCTTTTTAAGAAGGTTTTGAATAGGAGTAAGAAATAGAATACTTACTAAAAGTGTTTAATCAATTGGTTTCTCTTCAAGAATGCTCGACTAATTGCACACTGCCAGCAGGAAACCACATTGCCAGCAGGAAACAAGCCAGCAGAAAACAGATTGATAGTCTAGCAGCGTCAATTTGTTATTTGTTACTATAATATTTATTGTAAGAATTATTGGCTTATTTTCAACTTTATTTTCAATTTACATAATTGTAAACGAGAATTTATGCTATATTTATATATTAATTAATTAATTATGAGTTGAATTAAAGATACTTTGCTTCTTTTATTCGAACTAACAATTGTTTTTGATATTTTTACTTCTTTATTGGAACTAACAATTATTTTTTCACAGTAAAAAATTGCCTTATAAAGCAAATTCTTAACAAGTGACAAAATATAAAGATACCACGCCAGACGTGGTGCGAACACTCGCTCCTTCACTATTTTTGGGGGCATTTGATTTTCCCACGTAGCGATGGCGTCCTCAGCAACACCGAGCTCAGCCGGCAGCACCGCCCAAAACCCTAAAAAGTCGTTAGGGTTAATAGCAAACGCAAAGAAACACAAACACAGCTTCGTTCAGTTCTTCGCCATGACCGGAATATTGTTGTTGAGCGTCAGATCGTTGGGCCAAAAGTACCGCATCCACGACCTTCAAGAGGACACGTCAGCTCTCAAAGAAGAGCAAGAATCCTTAACTAATCGTATGAACAGCATTAAGCGGAGCCTCCTCCATGAAGCCTCTCTTGAACGCACTGGCGTCTTCGCTTCTCGTCTCCGCCACCTCTTCGGCGAGGAAAATTGATCTAAATAGAGCCATTTTTTAGTGAGTTTTTTTTTTTTTCTGGTTTTCTGCATCTGATATTTGCGGTGGGTGTACCTTTTTTATTGGTTATTATTATAATAATAGAAGAAGCGAAAAGTTTTTGTGACTCTTTGATGCTTATGCTGGTTTATTTATGCTTCTTGAGTTGGTTGATCCTGATATCAACTGAATTGAACCAAATTGGTTGATGGTGTATTAGTTTTATTTGTTCATTATAACTGCGAATTTATTTGGGTTCCACTATGAGTTTTGTTTGTAGGATCATCATTTTGAAATTATCATCTCTCTTGCTCTATTTGGACTGGGGTGGGTTTTTGGAGAGGGAAAACCGGCTGCGAGTTCTTCATTTGTGTAAATTACCTAGCATCGAAGCTTTTTAACTCTCCGCTTCTTTGGAATTCCAATTTCTTGACTGAAGGGACTTCATTTTGTTCCTTATCTCACTCTTTTTAGAGCAAATTTATTGAATGGCTGAGTTTTGTGGATATAGAGAAATTTCAAAAGAAGACATTTCCCTATTCCTTTCTTTCCAACCAAATGGAAGAAAATGGCCCGCCTTCTAACCTTTTTATTTTTCCTTCCTCCCGTTATGTCTGACCGAATATATTTTTAAGGTTTTAGAATTGGGACATGTATCTTGTGGTCAAGAAATATGGCTTCAAAAGTATGTCTTTTTTTTTAATTATTTACTTTGGTTCAGTACAGTGGTATATCTCCAAAACCCTTGCTCAGCTCTTATTAGAGTTTGTTTTATGGATGACAGTATCGAAACAGAAAATGAGTGAATTGGTTGACTGAGTAGATCACTTCTTGCCATCGTCAATCTTGGAGATGGGAATTTTGGAGTCTCTGTTATTTTATTGATGTTCTTAATTTGAGTTTACTAATGGATGTTTGTCTTGATTTTGCAAACTCTAGGAACCATATTTGCATTGTCTTGATATTGGACTTATGTCAGCAAATCCCTAAATTGGTTTATTGGTTTTGTTGGGTTAAACAAAGCAATTAACTGGGGCGTTAGACTAGGATTGATTTGATCATGAACTGAAGCTGCTATATGGTTGTTTCATAGTTCCGATTCATCTTTTATCCTTGCTGCTGCCTAGCAGCCAAACATTTATGTCACATATGACTGATTGATCATTGGGCAATTCAGGCTGGTTGGATGAGGATTAAAATTGGTCAGATTCTGTTGAATGCTACTTCTCAACCTAACTTAGCCTCAATATCAATCTAGTGGAGTTTGGCCACTGTGATGAGAGGAAATCCATTTCCTCTGTCCACCGGAGTTGGGATATACCATTAAATGATAAATCCCTCTCAGTGCTGGTCAAACAAATAGGTCATTGGCTTCCTCAGCCAAAGGATTTGCAGCTTCATCTATGATATCCAAACTCTTTCGGGTCTTCCCCTATTTTATTCACATTATGATGAATGCTTGATAGAGACAGGCTGTAAGTTGTGTTATCACCTTTTTCCAGGTGTGTACTAGGTTTCTAAGTTAAAAAATGAGGATGCACAACAAGCATGTTATGTATCCCAGTTAGGCGGATCTAGATGGTTGTGGTATAATCCCGTCAGCAGTCTTTCACCTATTTAAATTCTTATTCTCAACTTTTGGTTTATGTATTGCTTTCTATCCAGTGTTTTCCATTGTCCTCACGCGAATTGTCATCACAATATTTTTAATTCTATTTGGGTCTTGGTTTTGGATTGAAAGTGTACTGGAGCATGAGGCAGAAAAAGAAGAGCTAAAGTTTCCATAGCTTTTTGGCTCCTAGGTGTTCACACTTTCCGTTGACTGCTGCAGTGATTAACTTTACCCTGAATAGCTATCTAAATATTTAGTTATAAGGTTAATACTCTTCTGCTTGTATGGTTTGATGGTAACATGCCCGCTAGTTGCGGTCGACGGGGCCCTACCCATAGGTCGACTTTTGTATTGTTACCTTATGTACCACATACATACATACATACGTACATGTATCATTTTTAGTTTGGTTGTTCGTTAATTAGTTTTGCATTTGAAAATCAACCTTCAAACGCGTAATTAAATCATTTTATATTATTGTACGAGGGCCCCTGTTTTGACTTGCCGCGTTATAGGTAATATGGCTCCAAAATAAATTAGACGCCAAATCCATTAGATGTGAAGTATGCTGCATGCAATGATGGCACGTGCTTTACAGACTCACTCGTCCCCATGTAGGGACGGCCTTTCCTGGATGCTAATGCCATCTCCAATTTACATTCATTGAACAAAATTTGAAACTAATCCGTCTATCAAAATATTTATTTAAAATCGTTTTCTTATGTAGATACGAAATAGTCTAAGAAATGGAGGGGCCCATTATCTGCAGTTTCGAGTTCAATAAAGACAATAAAAGAAACAGTTGTTTGATCGAATTGCCCTAAACAAAGGTGTGATAGATAGATGATGATGATTAGTGTGTTGCATTATTTTTCTCTGTCTAATCTTCTTATCGTTTCATCATTTAGGTAAAAGTACAAGATCTCATCTCACCATAAAAATCATGGCAAATTTGAACTTCTTGACATAAAAAAAAAAAAAAAAAGAAAAAGAGGAGTAGCCATTATAAATTATGCTAATGGTGTAAAACGCCCGAGGTTTGTACAAGCCAAAGGGAAGTCAAAATTATTTTTCAAAAAAAAGAAATCTGAAAGTTAATGAATTTGTCCTTTTCCGCTGTTTAGGTTTAAAACTCTTCTTTTCCACGCACACATTTTTTAAACCAGCTCCTGGGCTTCGTTGAAGAATCAATTTTTCTTTTTCTTTTTCTTTTTTTTTTTTATAAGACAAGGAGGTTAACAAATATGACAATGCTGTCAAGTGAGCACAATAATAAAAACTACCAGTGCTGCGTAGAGAGTGGAAGTTTACCATATACGCTTTTATACATTCCCGACACCACCGGAATATACTAACCAGTTCACTGGACATGCCGGCAACAGTAATCCGTATGTGGGTTTATTTATTTTTTATCGGGTTTCATTCTTTTTTTTTCTCGACAATAAGCCATTTACAGTTTCATGCACTACACTAGTAGTAGCGCGTGGGATTGCGAAAGAGTAGCTTAAGCACAAAGCAAAAAACAATGATTTGGTTTTATTCAAACAAAACAATTACGCTAGTAAAAAGTGTTAGGAATTTTGAGACTCTCTCTCGGTTATTTGAATGGGGCCTGCGTTTTAAAAAAACTCTTCACATGCATTTTCTTCTTCTTGTCTTTCTTCATCTTTTTAAATTGTTCCGTCAAAATGAAAAACCAACGCAGTCATAGGCCACACAATTGCAAACAACAAACCCATGTGGGCGACAAAACAAAATACTCTCCGAAAAAAAAAAAAAATTGTAAACAGTAAGCTTATATTGGGACCCCACCACCGACACTCATTTTCTTTCCTTTTCTAATTTCCTCTCTCTTTCTTTCTTCCCGATTTTCCTTTTCATTTTCCCTCCTTTTATTTTATTTTTTTTGAGGGCTTATACAATACAAGTCACGCATATCCTCTGTACCGCACTTTAAATAAGTGCCATCACTCATCATTCACTACTCGCCTCTTAACTTCTTCCCTCTTTTAAAAACTCTCTACTCTACTCTTTCTCTGCCTTTCATTTCCCACCAGGTCAACAAAACCAGTCTCTGTTTTTCTTCAAAATGCCGCTAAACTTAGCGGTGGGTGCTACTCTTTCTGCCTTGCTTTGCGTCACAGTTTCCCTTTTCGCCATTGTTAGCGCTGAAGATCCTTACAGATTTTTCAACTGGAATATCACTTATGGCGACATCTATCCTCTCGGCGTTCGTCAAAGGGTTCGTCCACAGTTCCCAGTTCACAGTTCACATGCTTGCTCATATACATATTTGATTCTCCATTGCTTGATATGGCTTGTGTTCATTATTTGTTGCAGGGTATTCTCATAAATGGGCAATTTCCAGGCCCAGACATTCATTCAGTCACAAATGACAATCTGATTATCAATGTCTTCAACAGCTTGGACGAGCCTTTTCTTCTTTCTTGGTAAGATCTCTCTCTTTCTTTTCTTCTCCCGTGATCATTTTATGCAGAAGATTACGCGCAAATTGCAATGTTTTGCGCGCCCTCAGCAAAAAGACAAATCTTGATCAGTTCTTCACAAGTTAATCCTTATTCATTTCACCGCTTTGTGGGGATACTTTTGTAATTTAATCTGCATTCCTTTGAAATATGCTTATATTTTATTTTAGTTGCAATTAAATATTCGATTAAGAGAATGTGTTTGCCAATTTCACATTACCTTTTAGGCTACGCCTTTTTCTTTTCTCTTCGTAACATGTGATTGATAATAAATATTTAGATTCGCTTTTGAATCATGCATGTTAGTTAATGTAGATCTGGATACATGGATCTGTTTCTTATTATAGTGTTTTATAATTGCACGTTCTTAAGAGTGTCTTGTAGTATAATTTCTTATTGCTTAAAACATTTTATCATGCATAACTGAGTAAATACTAAGCATGTGTAAATACAAAATAGATAAAGCTACTCATCCATCACAAATTGACATCAATCACTTAATGGTTGAATGTATCGAGGACATTGAATTTCTAACTTTCTTTTATAAACTCAACTAATTTAGACCCACCGGCCTATTGTTGTGCTCCTTTATCAGTTAGCAGCTGTCTTCCACTCTGCTAAGTCTTAGAAATCATTTAAGTGAGTTGACAACTCAACATTTCGGACACAAAATTGTTTGTAGTCAACATCATTTACTAATTATAACTACTGTTTTGTCCCGGGAAAAACTGTTGAAATTTGATCACTTCTTTTCCATGTAATTACAATATAGGAATGGAGTTCAAAACAGAAGGAATTCATTTGAAGACGGGGTGTATGGAACAACCTGCCCCATTCCTCCAGGGAAAAACTTTACATACATTCTGCAAGTGAAGGATCAAATTGGAAGCTTTTATTATTTCCCTTCCCTTGGATTCCACAAGGCTGCAGGTGCATTTGGAGGGATAAGGATCCTCAGTCGACCGCGCATTCCCGTTCCCTTCCCGGATCCTGCAGGCGATTATACTGTTCTCATTGGAGATTGGTACAAATCCAACCACACGGTAATCGGCCATCCCATTCCCCACATTTTATTCTTATGGTTACTTTGCGCTTTATTTTTATCTTTCAACTTTGCCGTGTTTTAGTGTCTTTAACATTGTTATGGGCCAGTGTTCAAACTCCCAAAGCGTGGGCTTTAAAATATTTTTAAGTTTGGTTAGTGGGGTAAAAGGGAATAATGCGTATGTGTGGGTCACAAGATGGCGAGCTTTTTACTGTTAATGTCATACAACTTTTCAGCATTTTGCAGCTGGATCTCTTGAAACCTTTTTATTTGTCGGTCTGTGACCACGGAGACCACAATTATTTATTTATGGTCGACAACAGTAAACAAGGGGAATTACCAAACCATTACCGTAGCCTTTTTTTGAATTTTTAAAGTACTAATAAATCAATTATATTTCAAGTCAATTATTTACATGACACCGTTATAGCTTACCTGACAATTTTACTCTTATAAGAGGAAATGGGAGAATACACTCCCCCACTATGCTGGGATATCAGACCTGCCTACCAGGAGATGAGTTTTGGAACTTGTACGATTTAGTTAATTTTTCTTCTTAAAAGTCTTATTACTGAGAATTAATTTTAATAAATCTGAGCCAACATTTATTAGATTTGCTTTATTAGTTTCAATTTATTACTATATTATCATTTTTAATTTAATGTCTTCCTGTCTTCCACATGAGGTAGTATGGCTTGGACCCGTACCATATTTATTGGCCCAGTTGTGTTCTATTAGTCTTTCTGTCAGGCCATATCTCATCACTGATTCCCATGAACCAAATTAATACTGTGTTTTTTTTTTTTTTTTTCCTTCCTTTTGTGGAATGTTCAACCTTGGCCCATGAAACATTTAGTCTTCTAGTTATGCATGTGCATCCGACTTGTCACTTGGGGCCACCGGTTGTTCGATAAAATTTCCAAGTGAAAATTTTATAATATTTGTCATGCTTTTATAATCAATTTTAGGTCATAAGCCTAATTAATTTCTGTATGATTGATTGTACAGGATTTGAAGGCCCATCTCGATAATGGAAAGAAGTTACCTTTCCCTGATGGAATTCTTATTAACGGGCGAGGAAGCGGTGCTTCTTTAAATGTTGAACAAGGTATGCTATTCAAATGGAGTCTTCCTCATTCTTATTGTGCACAATTGTTAACTCTTGATCAAACCTTAAGGCTTTGCATTTGTACTTGTGCATTACAGGAAAGACTTACAGGCTCAGAATATCAAATGTTGGGTTGCAAAATTCACTCAACTTCCGCATTCAAAACCATAAAATGAAGTTGGTAGAAGTAGAGGGAACACATACACTCCAAACTACCTACTCCTCACTTGATGTTCATGTCGGGCAATCTTACTCTGTTTTAGTTACAGCTGACCAGCCTGCTCAAGACTATTACATTGTTGTTTCTTCTCGCTTCACCTCTAAAGTCCTCACCACAACTGGTGTTCTTCATTACAGTAACTCTGCTGGCCCAGTTTCTGGCCCTATCCCTGGTGGACCAACCATCCAAATTGACTGGTCACTTAACCAAGCTCGCTCTATCAGGTATGGTTATTAGTGCTTTTATACTGAGCCACATGTCAGTCTATAGAACTTTAGTTTTTAAAATAAGAGTTCAACTTAAATTCATGTGCCAACTCGCAATTTTTTATTTATTTATTTTTTTTGTTGTTCCATTTAATAACTCCTTCAGTTCAAACTAGTAGCAACAAAATGTTTATTACCCGTACTTATGTTATTATAATCGTATATTTCCAGGACTAACCTTACAGCCAGTGGACCACGGCCTAACCCACAGGGTTCCTACCACTACGGTCTTATAAACCCGACCAGAACTATCAGGCTTGCTAGTTCTGCAGGGCAAGTTAATGGGAAGCAAAGATATGCAATCAACAGTGTGTCCTTTGTTCCAGCAGACACTCCCCTAAAGATTGCTGACTACTTCAAAATTGGAGGAGTTTTCCGGGTTGGAAGCATTTCTGATAATCCTACTGGTGGAGGGATTTACTCAGATACAGCAGTTATGGGTGCTGACTACAGAGCTTTCATTGAAATTATTTTCCAAAACGACGAAGACATCATCCAGAGCTATCACCTCAATGGCTACCAATTCTGGGTTGTTGGGTAAGGCACATAATTACGTATCAAAATTGCATTTAGGACAAACTCAGTCCCGTTTATTTTTTAACGTTAATATCTTGGAATGCAGTATGGATGGAGGACAATGGACGTCTGGTAGTAGAAACCAATACAATCTCCGGGATGCAATTGCACGTTCCACCGTTCAGGTAACACTAATTCTCTCTCTGATTGAAATTCAAAATCAATAAAGTAAATAAAAACGATAACATAACTTTTGACGTATGTGATGTTGGCAGGTGTATCCCAAATCATGGTCTGCTATTTATGTCGCAGTCGATAACGTAGGAATGTGGAACTTGAGGTCAGAATTCTGGGCTAGACAATACCTTGGACAACAATTTTACTTGCGTGTTTACACGACATCAACTTCACTCAGGGATGAATATCCCATTCCAAAGAATGCACTTATGTGCGGCAGGGCAGCCGGCAGACGCACACGACCGCTCTAGAGTATCATAAAATAAAATAATCCACTGTTGGGTAGGCAAAATCGGTCTAGCTTTCAGGTGGATTTAGATTAGAGTTTTTGTTTCTAATCTTATATTTTATTGGTTAATGTTTGCTTATTTAAAGTGGTGAGAGTGTATGATTGGAACTTTTCTATGACCCCAGCTCGAGGTCACATTCTTTTCTACTGAAAGATTGTATTTCTATCGTTACTGTTGAAGCTTTTATACCGTTATTATTATTATATAATTAAATTCAGTTGATTATCAAGTTGGTTCAAGCCTTTTGTAATGTTATGCTGTTTGAACCCAATGCAGTCAAATAATGGACTACTCCATGTAAATTCACTTGATTGAATTTAAAAAGTTTAAAACAAACTTATAAGTTCAAACAAAATCTGACATTTTTACCCAAATTAGCTTTGACATTATGAGACAAAAGAATACTGTCCTTATGCTCTAATCATTGTGGACTAGTCGAGCTACTATAACAGCGTTAATATGATACCTGGCGGGCACCAGGATAAAATCGTAGCAGGCTTTAAACTGAACGATGATTGGGCCTGTATAATGGGCTCTGATAGGCACCTACGATCAAGGTTAATAAAATTTGTTTACAATGTTTTTTATCTCATCATTAGATTTTTTTAATTTGATTTGATACACTTTAAATTACGATTAAAAAGACGAAGGAATATTAATATGTGAGCATTTATTTTTGGTAAGCAAATTACGAATTAGCTTGAAAGGCCTTCCATACATAAATTCCGAAGAAATCGGGAAACTTCGGCAAACAATTAAAGAAAATTATGAGATAATTAACAATGATACTATACTCAAGTCGCATTTTCATCACTTATTGCGACCCGCCGTGGCCCACAAATCCAACGGTTACTACACTGGTCTAATAACGAATGAACATTTGACTAACAAAGTCAAATCATCAGGCGGTTATCAGAGGCAGAACGTATCGAAAATATTACGCGCTATCAACACCATTTCACACTACAGGTTATAGAAGAGCAAAGCCTTGAAGGTACTAACCAGTTTTCGGCGGGATCGGAGTATCAAAACCTAGCAGTCGAACTTCTCCTATTTAAGATCAGGCAACAACTTACTCGTCTTTTGCTTTCTTTAATTTAGGGTTTCAGTTTTTGTTTCACTTATCAATACTTATCTCAGTCTTAACTTACTAGCGCTTCTGTTTGCCTCCTGGGAAAATGGAGGAAATGAAAGGAAAATGTTGAATCTGTTCTATAGTCTTATAGCATTTCGTAGTTAATATTGCTTGTCCTTTATATTAACAGACCTAGGGATATAATGTTCTTGGATTTGCATACAAGTGTTCAGTTATTATCATTATTATTATGAGAAAATAGGGTTTTTTTTGCATACAGTTTAAGATCCGATTAGTGATCTTTGCTAAATACGTCTTAACATCTTGTTTTCAGACTGTTATTTAACCATCCGGGTTTCACTTGTACTTGTATACATTTGCTTCGATGGCGGTATGTTGCTTAGAACTTTTCGGTTTGTGGTTCTGTTTTCATTTCCCATTTGTCTTTTTTTGGCTCGGCTTCGAATATAGTCGTGAATTTTTTTTCTTAGGTCGAGAGAATTTTTAAAGATGAAGCTATTGAAGAGAAAGGAGAGCGTGCCAGAATGGTGAGTCCTTGCATACTGGGGATTTGAGTGATGGATATCTGCGTTCTTTTAAGTACTATGTTAAGCATCTAAGCAAGTGTATTTATGATATTCATCAAATAATATATTCCTGTATAATAATGCTGAATAATCCACTTGTTTCTATGAGAGAAACATTGTTGGTACTTCTTTTTTTCAATTTGCTGCCAAGAGTTAACCCCCAACTTGCTTTCCCTAGTGGAGTAATCATGTTATTATCTTTTCGGTAGGCATCATTTGTTGGTGCAATGGCAATTGCTGACTTGGTTAAGACAACCTTAGGGCCAAAGGGAATGGTAAGCTCTCCTTCTACCTTTATGGTGCCCCCAAGTTAAAAGGTTTCAATAGGGCTGTATTCTGTACTTTGATTCATTTTCTGCTTGCTTTAAAACATCCTTGCAGGACAAAATTTTGCAGTCAACAGGCAGAGGACGTGAAGTCACTGTTACTAATGATGGGGCCACTATACTTAAATCCCTACATATTGACAATCCAGCTGCTAAGGTCCTTGTTGGTATCCTTATGATTGTTGTTTTGTTCCAATGGCTGGTCAAGGTTTCATTTATTTTCTTGGGAAAAATAATGTATTATGCACAAGCATTTGTGAAAGAAAATTTTAATCGGTGCCATTAGCCATGCCATTAGAATAGTTCCTTGTGCTTCTTTTGTTTTATGATCTTTAATTCAAGGATCAGACATCTCTAAAGTTCAAGATGATGAAGTTGGTGATGGAACAACCTCAGTTGTTGTTTTGGCTGGGGAGCTTCTGAGGGAGGCAGAGAAGCTGGTGGCTGCTAAGATTCACCCAATGACGATAATATCAGGTTTTCTTCGGGCTTCTGCTAGTGTATTGGTGCTTCTGCTTTGGTCTTAAACTAAGTTATTTATGAGTGCTTTTCTTGTTTCATGTCTTGTAATCAGTACTCAATGATCTTTCCGTCATTTGCTTCTCTGGTTTATTTTTCTGTATTGCATGTCTGATCTTTATTTTAATATTATACCTTGTATGTACATTGTTACATTTACCATGCTAAGCTTTAATAACAGGATTTGTCTATGTTCAACATAATTTAAGGAGGCAACATATTGTTACATTTTTATTTCCATGCATTGTTATTTTATGTAAATGTAAGGATATACAGCAATTGTTGAAAACCTTGTCCGATATCCCATATAATAAGGTCAACAATAACATGCATCATTGTATGCAGTCAACTTTCCTTTTCCTTTTTGTTCTATTAAAAAAAAATTCATCCCTGGTGTAGTGTTATACAATGCAGCTGTTTTGAGAAAAGTTTGTAGTTATTTATTCTATTGCTACCTGAAATCCATATGATATTTGTGTCACTGTTAATGGTTCTATTTATTGTTCAGGTTATCGAATGGCAGCGGAGTGTGCTCGTAATGCTTTGTTGCAGAAGGTTGTGGATAATAAAGAAAACTCAGGTGATTATTGTGTTTATGTGTGTAAGGAATTCAGTAACTTCTATTAAAACCTTTTATTTTACTTGCATTGATTCCCCACTTATCAGTATGAAATATTCTAGAACTGCGAGTACAGTTGATTAGATTATATAGGTGTATTTTTGCATTCAAAATACAATGGAAACCTTAAATTAGCTGGTTATTGTTTTCAAATCTTTATTTTTACTAGTACCAAGTGTGATTAATGCATGACATTACTGGGTAATGCAGAGAAATTCAAGTCAGACTTGATGAAGATTGCAATGACTACTTTGAGTTCCAAAATCCTCTCACAGGATAAGGAACATTTTGCACAACTGGCTGTGGATGCTGTTATGAGGCTTAAGGTAACTGTAACAATGTATTTATCAGTTTAAGAATCAATTGAAATGTTTTTCTGGTGTTTAATTGTGGGAATGCTTGGAAATACAAGCACGCTTCTGCTACAGTTCTCAAGATAAGCAACACTGACAAGAAAGTGTCAGGTGCTCACACTCAAACACATGGATGTATCCCTTGTAGATGCTTCATTCATTTCAGGAGATAATTGAGAATACAAACACTTGCAATTGTCTCAGATAAGATGCAGTATAGATGCCTTGTTTCAGATGCATTTGTTGTTATGTCTAACAAAGAAATTATTTGCTTTAAGATTTTCATTCTTTCTCATAATTCTCCTTTTCCTCCCGCTTCTCCCTTGTGTTTATGGTGTTTTTGGATGGAATATGTTTCTGTATACTTTCCTCTCATTTCTCTTATTGTCTTCCTTAGAGGGAGCATGACTGAGTTATGTTCAGGCTCTTTTACCATATGCTTATGTAATATGTTTGATTGATGTTTTTCTTGTCTTTAAGGATTTTGTCTAACCATGATCTTTGTTGCAGGGCAGCACAAATTTAGAGGCCATCCAAATTATAAAAAAGCCTGGAGGATCACTAAAGGATTCCTTTCTAGATGAAGGGTGGGGTTTATGAACTAAGTATCTTTGTTATATGGCTAGGGAGTGTACTGGCTATTGAATTTTTTATTTTTTGCATGTTATAATAAATATGCATATTCATGCAAAAAAAATTCTTCTTCATTTTATTCATAAAGTACTTGACATATCGAACTAAAGCAAAAAGTGGTTAGTAGGAATAGTTTAAACAACATACATGATGTATCCTTTCGTGTAATATTGGTCATTTTATATATATCTTAACATGTGGTTGATTTTACAAAATTTATTTTTGAACTATTCACTCTTTCAGATTCATTCTGGACAAGAAAATAGGCATTGGACAACCAAAACACATTGAGAATGCCAAGATATTGGTGGCAAATACAGCAATGGACACGGATAAAGTGAAGATTTACGGGGCACGTGTTCGTGTTGATTCAATGTCAAAGGCTGCTGAGATAGAAGGGGCTGAGAAGCAGAAAATGAGAGAAAAGGTGCAAAAGATCATAGGTCATGGGATTAACTGCTTTGTTAATAGGCAATTGATCTACAATTTCCCCGAGGAACTCTTTGCTGATGCCGGTGTACTTGCAATCGAGCATGCTGATTTTGATGGTATAGAGCGTTTGGCTTTAGTAACTGGTGGTGAAATTGCATCAACCTTTGACAACCCAGAGTCAGTTAAACTTGGGCACTGTAAGCTCATTGAGGAAATTATGATTGGTGAGGACAAGCTGATCCACTTTTCTGGTGTTGAAATGGGTCAGGCTTGTACCATAGTGTTGAGAGGTGCAAGGTATGTTATATTAGATTGTCTTCTGTAGTTTTTATCTGATTATTTGATCAAATTCTTTGGCATATGTGTTTATATGCACTTCTCTAATACCTTATTGTTTGTGAGTACAACATACTAATTTTCTTTAAGAACCAGTTTTGATCCTTGGAAATGTCTCATTCTGTTATGTTGATACATGTTGGCAGCCATCATGTGCTTGATGAGGCAGAGAGGTCTCTGCATGATGCCTTGTGTGTGCTGTCTCAGACAGTGAATGACAGTAGGGTATTGCTAGGAGGGGGATGGCCTGAGATGGTTATGGCTAAGGAAGTGGATGAGCTGGCACGCAAGACTCCTGGGAAAAAGTCTCATGCTATTGATGCATTCGCACGGGCACTCGTTGCCATTCCAGCAACCATTGCTGACAATGCTGGTTTAGACAGTGCCGAGTTGATAGCTCAGCTCCGTGCAGAGCACCAAAAGGATGGATGCAATGCAGGAATTGATGTCATAACTGGATCTGTAAGTTCTGAAATTAAAATTTCTACTGTTTCCTATGGGTTTTGATATGTTGTATCTGTCATAGCATTTCGTAGACCACCTGAGATTTGGACTAAATATAGACAGATGCTGTTTGTTTACATTGACAACCTCTGTGAATTTTGTCAAAATCAGAGGATGTTGATGTAAATTGCAAAATTACATTTATCTCCATTTTTCCTTACCATGGCTGCTGATATTTTTAAATTGATGACAGGTGGGAGATGTGGCTGAGTTGGGGATATCCGAATCATTCAAAGTTAAGCAGGCTGTACTGCTCTCTGCAACTGAGGCTGCTGAGATGATTCTCAGGGTCGATGAAATCATCACTTGTGCCCCGAGGAGGAGAGAAGATAGAATGTAAAGATGAATGATGCAGCGGATTATTTGCCATTTCGTGTATTTTCAATCTACTTTTGCTATCTTCATATAAATTAGTACTGTACTGTATGATGGATTGCAACGTGTTTGGATTGCTAAACAGTGGTTTTTGCGTATGCTTTTAGTTTGTTTCAAAAGTGATGTAGGATGCTGTCACTGTGAGAAATTTTTGGTTTTTGAAGCTAATGGAGTAGATTAATAGTTTTGATTATGC
Organism: Azadirachta indica; assembly: GCA_022749755.1. NCBI lineage: Eukaryota > Viridiplantae > Streptophyta > Magnoliopsida > Sapindales > Meliaceae > Azadirachta > Azadirachta indica. Next base: position 2,851,085 of record CM040449.1, read on the forward strand.
ATCGGCCAACATATCACAAATGGCAAGTGTTGCGTGAATGCGCCCAAGTATTCATCAGAACTCTAGAAACGTCAAGACGCGCACCATCATCTGTAAATCTTCACGTTTCTTCGGTTTGCGTGCCAGACATTCGCCTGTATGTCATTTTCTTAAAAAAAGCAAGTACGCCGTCGTCTTACCTTTCAATCCATTGATTGTATTAGAGCACGGAGTTGTTCGTTTTGCCCAAGAGTAAATGCCGTATTTTCTACTAAATTTAAAAAAAAAACCATTATATGCATTTATTAGAAAATCTATTGAAAATCGCAATACTTATCGGGAACCTATTAATTTGTAATGACGTCTATATCCCAGCTAAGTTACTTCCTTATGACGGCTGCCACAGGCACGTGCGCGCACGGATCTGCTGGATTCATGGACGAGTGACGGTGGGCGTGACAACGTCTCTTACTGTCAACTGTTATTGTCAGAAATTATTCAACAATAATGGCTATTTATTTAGGAAATTAGAAGAATAAATATATATATTCTCACCTTAAAACATCAGTTGTGCAGGAATTAAAAAGCTATATTCAATCTTTAAAGCGCCCTCATGACGAATATTTCAGGAATCAAGCCTGAGCTGCTTGTTTCTCATAAATTTCCGGAGGTATCTCTTCTTTGCTTCTTATTTTTTGTGTTTTTCAATTTTAAAGTTTGTCTCTAATGTTTGTTCTCATTCGTTTGCATATATAACATTGGATGGACGGATTGCAGAAAACTTTCACTTACACTGTAAGGTAAAGATCCTACAGTAGCCGAATTTTTCATATCACGAGTTTTCGCCATTACTTGCATTCAGAGCTGTTGTATTGCCGGTTTGATGCAGTATATGAGGGGTAGTCTGTTACTATTGAATTTCTTTTGTGAACAGAGATGTAGTGATTTACGCCTTGGGTGTTGGAGCTTGTGGACGAGATGCCGTGGACAATGATGAGCTCAAGTATGTGTATCATGAAAATGGGCCGCAGTTCATCCAGGTATTCTCCCTTACATTTTTATTTGTTGGACAAAGTTTGGTTTCCAAATCAGTTTATTACTATCCAGAGCTAATTGAGGATTTGCTTCAGTTTTATTTTTGGGGATCACTAGCTAGTTTAACTGATAAGGCTGTTTTACTGATAAATATCAGTTGTTTTATTAATAGAGTATGTTTAGGATTGAGATGCTGTGGAGTGGAATGACAAGATGTCAGTATTAGTTAAAAAGTGAGTGGTTTAACTAAAAGTTGATGTTTAACAACTTTTCAGGTATATTTTCAATGTTAAGTATAAGTATAATAATAAAAAACATACCCAATGTCTCTTGTAATGAAGTAGGGAGTTTGGAGTAAAGGGTAACGAAAATGTATAAGTAATCATGTGTCATCATGATTTTGTTTTGCTGGTAAGAGAATATCTTGCTCTTAATTATAGTAATGGACTGGTGATCTGATGTAAACAGCATAAAATCATTGTGTTTATGGAAGGCTATAAAGTTCTTAGTTTATTGTGGGCCATTTATAATTATTTTTTCTTCGAATGTAGGTCTTGCCGACATTTTCTGCTTTGTTTTCGTTTGAGTTGAAGCCAACAGGTGAACTAGATCTGCCAGGATTGCAGTAAGCCTACTCATTTTTCATCACTGTTTTATCTTTTCTTCTATTTATTATCAAGTATTAACTATATTCAAGACAAAAAGAATCATACATAATGAATGGAGAACTAATTTGCTTTATTGGTTTTTGTTGTTGCAATGTCTCAGTTATGATCCAAGTCTTCTGCTGCATGGGCAACAGTACATAGAATTATATAAGCCCTTTGCCTCCAGCATGTCTGTATGGCTTTTCACTAGAAACACTTTTTGATTGTTTTTCATTATTTGCTTTCTTTTCCTTGTTTTAAGCTACAGTAAACTAATTAATTAATTAATTATATCATTGATGCAGATACGTAATGAATCATATCTTGCAGGATTGCACGATAAAGGTACTGCAACTATACTAGTCATCAAATTTATATACTTAAATAAGGGGAGCTTTAAGTAAGGCTGCTCTAGTTGTTATTTTCATGGTGAAGGTTATAGTATTGTTTCCATCAATCTACATGCATGGCTAGTGCTGATGAGTTGGTTGTGCCACTCTTTTTTAAAATAACCTCTTATCTATTTTAGAATTAAAAAAATGGCAAAATTCATGAAGAACACAAAGTGTTCATCTGCTGAATGGATTTGATCTGAATTTTCCTGCCTTGCTATGAAATATAAAGGTTAATGGCTGATTATGGAGGCTTTCAATTTTTTTCCCCTCCAAAGAATAGGGGTATGGGGGTTATTATGTGATGATTTTGGTGTTTTACTTTTTCGTGCATTAATTTAATTTTATTTTAGGTAAAGCTGCTGTTATTGAGATTGTAACCAAAAGTTACAATTCAGAGTCGGGTGAGCTATTGTCCATGAATCGGTGAGTTTTTCTGAAACTATCTGATCTAATCCTTCCAATTTTGTTCCTTATCTAAAGATTAAATAAAACAAAAGGTCTTTTCCTGCTATTGACTCAGCTGAGATATTACTCTGCAGGGTGACTGCGTATTTGAGGGGTGCTGGTGGCTTCTCAAATTCATCTCAGCCATTTTCCTACTCTAACAATCCAACCAACCAGGTTTCAGCTGTGAAAATTCCAAAAACTGAACCTTTTGCAGTTTATGAGGATTGTACTCAACTATCTCAGGCATGTAACATTGGTTTCATCATTGCTAGAACTGGAATTATGTTCTCATCGGTTACTGAATTTGTATCACTGCTTATCTTAATTTGGTGTCAGAATTGAAAACTTGTTACATGGATTTATTTTTTCTACTTTGCCCTTGTCCACAAATCTAAAATTTGTGTGCTTGATTCTACCTATTATATATCTTAATATAATCCCTAGTTTATGTATATTATAAGAACAATCACAAGTGGTGCATGAATAAATTGATCAATTGATAGCTGCCCTCAAATCTAATTTGGTCCTCGAAGGCCTGTGAGATGCTTTTGCATAAAAGATTGTTAGTTTTGAACCTTTGCTTCATTGTTTCTGCAGGCATTGCTTTATAGGCTATCTGGTGACTACAATCCTCTTCATTCGGATCCTAAGGTTGCAAAAGTTGCAGGGTTGGTACTCCTTATAATTGAAAATTATAATTTTTTTCAACTTCTACTTTTATCGTTGGATTTGCTTATACAGTCATACCAAGTCTCTGTCCATTTGTCTTTTTTGGCTGTTCTGGCAACTAATGCTCTTCCTTGCCTCTGGAAGGTAGTACCATTACTCTTCCTTTCCTCTGGAAGCACTACTATTCCTCTTGCCTTCCAAAGGCACCACTACTTCTCCTTGCCACTTGAAGGCACTGCTAATTGGTTTTTCTCCACAACTGCTTTAGGATTATCTGATTGTACTAGGTTTTTCTCCTACTTTGGGATTGTCTGATCTTCTTGTCAACGACAATATTAGAATTATAAATTAAATTTATTTAATTTCACCTGGTTTAGTTTTATTAAGTATATGTCTAATTCAAGTAGTATTAGTCTCTTCTTAATTTATTTAGAATTCTCAGTTAATATTATTTTATTATTTTATTATTTTAACCTAATATAAATGTTTGTGCATGTACTTAGATTATAATTCAAGAGACTCAATATAATATTTTTTATTTTCTTTTAACATGCATCAATTTATGCTTTTATTCCTTATTTCATCAAGGAAGTGAGATAGATTAGTGCAAATCATTTATTGTCAAACAATAACACATTAGTTAACCAAATAAGCACCACTTAATCTGTTTTCTTTCATTGAAAGTAGATGATACTTATCTTTGCAGTTTGACACTTACTTTTCTGTTAGCTTACAGAGGTGATATTTATCTTCACAGTTTGATACTTCTCTGTTAGATTACGGATGGCATGCTTAAATATCATACTGGATTCCATTGTTTTACTTGTATAAAATTAAGCAGAGTATATTTCTGTGTGGATAAAAACCATATTGTATAATTTACGTTAACACCTTCTATCTTGTGATAGTTTTATTTCCACTGATAGCACATTCAAACTTGCTTTATGTCCATCTGATTGTGTTGTTACACCTGATGTTTTGAAGGTTCTCTCGCCCAATTTTGCATGGGATGTGTACACTGGGTTTTGCAGTTAGGGCAATCATCAAATGTATTTGTAGAGGAGATCCAAACATGGTCAAAAGTATGTCAGGCCGATTCCTTTTACACGTGTATCCCGGCGAAACTTTGATCACTGAGATGTGGCTTCAAGGCTTGAGGTATAATTTTTTTTTTGGAAAGACACAGCATTTTTAACATCTAGCTGTCTATAACCCAGCTGAATAGAGATCTGATATTAACAATTTTGTGAATCTGTAGGGTAGTTTATCAGGTAAAAGTGAAGGAACGGAATCGAAGGGTCCTATCTGGCTATGTTGAAATTCTTCGTTTAGCTTCGTCGCTGTAATTTAATTGAGTGCCTATTAAAATTGTGTTTTTATTCTCTCTTCTCGATGTTGTCTTCGTTCAAGAGAGAAAATATATTCAATTAAGCATTTCAATATATGCTCTCCTGGCTTTAAATAAAAATTTATTTGTATTCTAATAAAAATGTGAGAATGGTTGTTAATTTCTCTCTTATTATTAAGAGAAACAAAAAGGGTAGTGTAACGGTGAAGTTAACAGACGTTATGCCTCAAAGCAAAACCACCGGTGTTCAAACTTTTATGTAGTCTACTAACCCTACACCTGATAATTTCCGTTCTTCTTTCACCTGATTGGAAGACACTGCCGCCGATTTTAATCGAGAACAGTTTTGAAAAAATGGAACTGAAAACACGCGGGATAGCAGCGTCCCGGAGACGTGGAATATTATGACTTGAAGTTTAATGTCAACTACTGGAACAGCGTGATCAAGCTTCTGAAGGACGCAGTCCGGTCGTTGCCTCCAGACACCGAGGCCGTGGTCCTGTCTTCACCACATCATTTATCGATTCTTAGATCTTTTGGTCTGTCTTTATAAACTTCCCAAATTTTAACTTCTTGTAGACTTTTAAAGACACTGAAAGTTAAGTTCTTTAAGGGGTTTTGTTTTTTTATGTATTTACTTGTGGTTTAGTTAGGTCATTATTCGTTGATTAGAGGGCTCATTCCATTGGTTTCATCCTAAGAAAAACTGCCCGCGTCAATCCTCTGCAATCCTCACTGGAGACCGGAAGTTTTTCTTTGTAATTATGAACCCGTAATTACCTTTTTACCCTGCTACGCTGATATTAAATGACGGCATTCAGATTGGGGCGGCGGCACAACTTTAGACCGATAGACAAACGGGCGTGAATTAAAATATATATATATATATGGACCCACGTCTTACAATAGGCTGTCATTAGCAGTCAAAAGCTATTGTCAGCCCATGCCTACTCTAGAAAAATTATTCAACCATAAGGCATTCTCAAATTTAATAATCCCAATGGATAATCGTTTTTCAGTTTCTCTAGATTAAGAATCTTTGATTTATTGCTGTTTGTTTTGGAAATCAGAAGCATATATTCACCTTAAAACATCAAGTTTGTGCAGGAATTGAAACCGCTTTAATGGCCAATATTTCAGGATTCAATCCAGAGCTCCTTGTTTCTCATAAATTTCCTGAGGTATCTCTTCGTTGCTCCCTATTTCTTGTGTTTTTCAAGTTGCCATTTTTTTTCTTTGTACTTATCCATTTATTATGAAAAGAAATTATCAGTTATTCCCAAGTGTTGAAATTCGAAAATTTATCTCTAATGTTTGTTCTCATTCGTTTTCATATATAACACTTGATGGGATGGATTGCAGAAAACTTTCACTTACAGCGAAAGGTAAAGATCCCACGCTTTTGCCATTACTTGGATTCATTGCTGCCACTTTGCCGGGTTGATGTAGTATATGAGGGGTAGTTTGCTTGGACATGTTAGTAGTAAATTTCTTTTGTGAACAGAGATGCAGTGATCTATGCCTTGGGTGTTGGAGCATGTGGACGGGATGCAGCAGACGATGATGAGCTCAGATATGTTTATCATGAAAATGGCCTGCAATTCATCCAGGTGTTTTCTATTATGTTCTATATTATTGAACAAAGTTGTTTATTGAATTATTTTATCGATGATAAGCATTGAGTTACGAATCTAGAGCTAATTGCTGATTTGGGTCAGTCGTGTATTTGGGGTACTATCTAGTGTAACTTATTCAAAATGTGTGCTTGGAACTGAGGTGTTGTGGCTAAGTAACCATGAAAAGAAAAGCATAATAATACCACACATATCCATAGTCTTTTGTAATTGAATATGGAGTTTGGGGTAAACGGTAAAGGGTGAAGGGCAAAGAAAATTCATAAAAGGAAGGGCCTTTTTATGTTGCCAACAGTATATACATGTGTCATCATGATTTGTTTCTGCCGCACATGCCAATATGGCAGCAAAATATCGCAATCTTATAGTAGTGGACTTCTGATCTAAATATCAGCAGAATTGTATTGTTGGAAGGCCATAAAGTTCTTAGTTTATTGTGGAGTTTTTGATTTATTGTCTTTCTCCCAATATAGGTCTTGCCAACATTTTCTGCCTTGTTTACTTGTGAGTTGAGGCCAACAGGTGAACTAGATTTGCCAGGATTGCAGTAAGGCTCTTTGATTTCTTAGTTTATTGTGGAGTTATCTCTTCTTCTATGTAATTTCAAGTATTAGTTAATATTCTCGATGAAAGAAACCATACTATTATCCTAGTGCATAAGCTCTCTTTTTTTGTTGTATTAAATCTTTTTGAATATACTGAATTGAAAACAAATTTGCTTCTCTGATTTCTGTGTTGCAATGTAACAGATATGATCCAAGTCTTATGCTGCATGGACAACAGTACATTGAATTATATAAGCCATTTCCCTCTAGCGCGTCTGTATGGCTTTTCACCAGTAGCACTTTCGATTTTTTTCATTATTATACTTTTCCATTTGTTGTGTAAGCTACAGTAAATTGTTTAACTAATTATATTATTGATGCAGATACGTAATGAATCATGCATTGCAGGACTGCACGATAAAGGTACTACAACTAAACAACTTGGGTTATCAAATTTATACACTTAAATAAAGGGAGCTTTAGTTAAGTCTGCTTTAGTTATTATCATGTGGAAGGTTATGGCATTTTTACTGCCATCTACATGCATGATTAGCGCTGATGAGCTGGTTGTACCACTCTTTTTTATTAACCTCATTTCCTTTTCAGAAATCAAAAATTGAAAAAAATTCATGAATAACCCAAAGTGTTCACCTCCTTTATGGATTTGATCTGAATTTTGTGGTCTTACTATGAAACATAAAGATTAATGGCTGATTATTCGGGGCTTTTAATTTTTTCCCCTCCAAAGACGGGGGGTTGCAGGGTTAGTTTATGTGTCATGTGCAATGATTTTGGTGTTTTACGTTTTCCTGCTTTGGTTTAATTTTAGGTAAAGCTGCTATTATTGAGATTGAAACCAAAAGTTACAATTCAGAGTCTGATGAACTATTGTGCATGAATCGGTGAGTCCTTTCTGAAACTATCTGATGTAGCCCTGTTGTTTCTTGTGAAAAGATTAAATGAAAAGAAAGAAAAGGAATTAGGAAAAAAAGGTCTTACCCTGCTATGGACTTAGCTAAGATATTATTCTGCAGGATGACTACCTATTTTCGCGGTGCTGGTGGCTTCTCAAATTCATCTGAGCCGTTTTCCTACTCAAACAATCCAACCAACAAAGCTTCAGCTGTGAAAATCCCTAAAAGTCGACCTTTTGCAGTTTATGAGGATTGTACCCAACCATCTCAGGCATGTAAAATTGATTTCATTATTGATGGAATTGGAATTATGTCATAATCAGCTACTTAATTTGTATAGCATTTTATTTTAATCTGTTGCTGAAACTGAAAACTAATTGTTAAACGACTTCGTTTCCTCCCGCTTGTCTGAAAATTCTGAAATTGGTGTGCTTCAGTCAATAGTGTATAATAATATAATTCTTAGTTTAAGTTATATTATAAGAAATTTCTCACTACTGGTGCATGAATAAATTAACAATGGATTAGCTGTACCGACATCTATTCTTTTCCTTGAAGGCAGTTGAGACGCTTTTGCCTACGAGATTGTTGATTTTGAATCTTAAACTGTGTCTGCAGGCATTGCTGTATAGTCTATCTGGTGACCGCAATCCTCTTCATTTGGATCCTAAGGTTGCAAAAGTTGCAGGGTTGGTACTCGTCACAATTAAAATTTTAAAATTTAACTATTATGACTTCTACTTTTGTCGTTGGACCGGTTCATAAAAGTCTTGCTTAGTCATTCTCTTTTTCTGTCTTATTTGGCTGGCCTTTCAACTACTGCAGTTTTCTTTGGTGCAAGAAATCTTTAATATTCAATGAAAGAAAAATGAAGCTCAGGGGATAACATATGGTCAATATTGCAGACTAATGGCATCTACTAGATAAAGAAAGGGAGATAGAATAGTGCAAGCCTTTTATTGTCATACCAAAACACATTAGTCAACCAGACCAGCACGGTGGTGATTTGTTTGCTTTGTGGGAAAATGGAAAATATTTATCTCCATATTTTGATACTACTTGTACTGATGGCATGATTAAACATTCTGAATTCAAATGTTATACATATACATTAAATTGAGCATATTTCTTGTATGGATGAGAGCCATATCAGAATGCATGATTGTGTCAGTTGTATAATTTGTGTTAACACCGGCGATTCGTGGCATAATTTTATTTTCACTGATAGCAAATTCAAATGCTCCCTATGCTTTATGTCCATCTGATTTTGTTATACCTGATGTTTTGAAGGTTCTCTCGCCCAATATTGCATGGGCTGTGTACACTCGGGTTTGCAGTTAGGGCAATCATCAAATGCATTTGTAGAGGAGATCCAAACATGGTCAAAAGTATACTAGGCCGATTTCTTTTACACGTGTATCCTGGGGAAACTTTGATCACCGAGATGTGGCTTCAAGGCCTGAGGTATTATATTTCATTTTCCGATTGATGTGAGCTTTGGTTGAACCTTTAAGGTTTCTGCGAGGGTGCTGGGTAGATATCTGACAATAATTTTGTAATGTGCAGGGTAATTTATCAGGTAAAAGTGAAAGAACGAAATCGAAGTGTGCTATCTGGCTATGTAGATCTTCATCGTTTAGCTTCATCTCTGTGATTTAGTTGCCTATTAAATTTAGGTTTTTATGTTTCTCTTTCGATATTTTCTAATTAATAAACAAAATATATTAAATATATTCAATAAGGCATTTCAATCCAATGCTTCTTGTAATTTACGTACATAAAATACTGTGATTGAGTATATTATATTATGTGTTCATTTTACTTTTTAAACTGAACGTTTGAGCCATTGTGATGTTTTAATACGGTAAGTACTCTGGTAAAAATTATTCTCTGTTCTATAGAGTTTGTTTAATTGCTAAAAGAGTATGATATTTGAAATTATAAATTTTCAGGCAGCTTAATAATATGAATGGAAAACAAACAAATGTATTATTGAGAGTTATATATATTTGAACGTCAAATTCATTCCAATTCAAAAAGAAATATATTAATAAACACTACCTCATGAATTTGAGTTCTCTTTCTTGGTTCCTTCAACTCCAGTGTCTTTTTTTTTTTTTCAATAAACTTCAAGCTTTCAAGGATGGCACTGTGACTTATTAATTCAGCCTCATATTTGACAACTTTCTAATTAATGAATTTTATTTACGCCCCGAACCGACTTGATTTTAATTTTATTTATTGATGTTTGATGTTTTCCTAATTATACCTTGTTATTATTATTATAAATTATAATAGAAATTTGTACTTTATTATTCAAGGAAAATTAAAAAAAAATGTATCCTTGACTAAAATATTGTTGAATAAACAGGGAAGGCAAGGTTATAAAACTAAATTTTTTTTAAAAATATGAGAAATTTTATAAAATTATCTTATTATTTAAAAACTAGCTAATATTTTATTAAATGGAAATTTGTTTCTGATTACCTGCGCATCTATTATTTATTCTGTCATTTTAAATATGTACTCTTTTTCCAAGTAGTTTAACGGTGAAGTTAACCTACGTTATGCGTATAAACTATAAACAAACAATGCGAGTGGCGTTCAATATCAATACTATACATACATACATTCATACGTACGTACACTTGACAGTCTCGTCTCCTAGTTACTGAAATAAAAGCCACGGTGTTAAATATTGGCGAGAGACTGCCTCCATTTTTAATCGAGGAACGGTTTTCAAATGTCGAACGGAACCGAAAACGCGGGGGATAGCAGCGTCCTGGAGGCGTCACATAGTATCTCCGCTGACGTGGAGCGTACCGTCACCGATGGAGACAACGAGATGAAGCTTCTGAACGACGCTGCCCGGTCGTTGCCTCCAGACGCCGTAAAGGACTTGTTGTCCAACGAGGTTCGTGGTTTTATCTTCATCACATCATCTACGGATTGTTAGAGTTATTTTTTTCCGTCTTTATAAAATCAAATTCAATTTTGTTATTCAGTATTTCGCAGCTCTACTATTTGAATTATTGCTGTAGTTTCTAAAGAAACTGAAAATTAATCTTTTAGGGTTATGTGTTTCTGTTCGTATTCACTTACCGCTTAGTAATTATTCATAGATTGAAAATTTTTTAGATTTTAAGTGTCATTATATTACAGGTGTGTACGAGATGCATTTTTCGGCTATTTGGAATACAAGTTCCTACTTATTCCTCACTCTCACTACCATCCATATTATGTAACATTCTTGGAGAACAAACAGACTTGGACAAGAAAATGATCGATCTTGAGCCAAAAGTATGCAGGATTTGCTTAGGTATCTTGCAATTCACCTGTCCCGGTGATGAAGCAATTATAGTGGAAAAAGAGGGTGCTAATGATTTCGTGACTGCAATCGCTGACCTAGTAAAGAGAGAAGGTCATGAGATTGATAGTTTTTCTCTTGAAGTTTCTCTACCACCAATAATCCTAGAGAATGAAAACAGGGTTTGGTAAGGGTTGTTTCCTTTTTATGCTCTATGCTACATTAGATATGCCGTGTGAGCACTGCTACATCCTACATGGACACAGTGATTTGAAGCATATTCTAGTATTCATGTAGTTTTTATTTGTTATATCCTAGTTAAAGAGTGCTCTGTTCAACCTGCTTTAGGCTTCTGCCACGCATAGTGCACAAATTTTATCAGTTTACTTGTGAATGATTATTTTCCAATTGTTTGTAGGTTGTATGTAAAAAGAAAGTATGGATCTGAAGTCTGGTTCAAAGAAAGGTCAATTTCTGAACGCACTTCTACAAAGGATGCCTTAAAATTTGCTTTAACAAATCCTCTTGAGACATTGCTGGTAATTAACTTTCTTTGGATGGTGCATGAAGCAATGTCAGTTGTTCATAATTCTTCTGTTTTCTAAAAGTAGTGATGTGGTGTACGTATGCAAGAAGGATTTTCTTGAGCCATACTCTGAAATATCCTATATTATACAACAGTACATAAATATAAAATTTATGTTTCCTTTTAATGCTTCATTATATTAAAGTTGTGCAGGATGTTAAATGTGGTGTTAGCACTTTCCGCATTCGTTTGACATACACACATGCTGAGGCATCAAAAATGGTTCAGAATTCTGTTGAGAAAGTTGAGGGCTGCAAGAGAAGAAAAGTAGGCAAGTCTTGTATATTAATGCTAAAACTTATCACATTGAAGTTAGGACATAAATATTTGCATTTACATTTTACTAGTCCAATTAATATTTATATCTTCATTGACTGATACAGATGCGAAGAACGAGTCAGCAATTGCTGTTGTTGAATTTTCAGTTGTTTCTACAAAAGGAGCAAATCCAGCCGATGAAAGTTCATCTAATGGTTTGCAAGTTAATGCACCTTCAGAAACCTTTGAATTCCCCCTAGAAAAGGTAATTGATTCATTGTTTCAGCCAATAGTTTCTATTGGGAAAGCATTTGGTCTGTTTGCTATGTTGAATCATCTTGGAATTTGAGTTTCGATCTTTGCACTATTGAAAATTACTACTGGATTAAAGAGAGAATGGCAAAATCTGCTCTTTCCAGCTACATTGAGATTTACGCATAAATAACTGTCATTTATTTTGAAAGTAATAGAGGATATATTCTGATTTACATTTTCCAGAAGGACTACCTTTACAACTCAACAAAGTGGATTGGTTTTCCAATATTTAACCTCAACCTTGTTTCAGCAATTTACGTTATGTTGATTGATCAATGTTTTTGTTTTTGATATAACTGTGTATTATTTGGTGGTTGTTAGCTTTGATGAGTGGTTTTATCTAGTTTGGTTTTTATCCAGGTTAATGAACCTTGCCGCTTGGAGTGTCTTTGCTACAGGACTCCTATCTACTTTGGTGGAAGATATCTGAAGGTATGTTAACTAATATTTTGATGTGTTTATGCATTAAATATTTTTAAGACCTTTAGTGTTCTTTCACATGCCTCACCTGAATTATGCCACTGTTCATGAAATTCATGAAAATGGTTATTTTCAGTACTGAAGTTATATGCTTCAGATTAGCCAACATGCCTTCATCTGGCAAATACAACCAATGGAGCTAGTTCTCTTTCTTTTGTTGACATCTTATTATCTTTTTCTCCAAGCAATGTGGTGAAATAAGGTGAGTAAAGAGTTAAGGTTTTATAGAGAATGGAGGGATTGTTTCAAGTAAGTACTGAAAAACTGAAGGTAAATAAATAAAATAAAGGATTTTACAAGTTTGAAGGGGCCATGTTCCCTTGAGCTTGTACCTAGTTCAGCTCTATGTGAATATGGGAGTAAAGAATGTTCTCAATCTAATTTTAGGCTTCGTAGGGACATTGATAATATGTTGGGACTATGTTAACAGGCAAAGGAAATTTCCCACGTCAAAGTTTAGATTGGAGACCATGCAGATACATAAATTTTCTCTTTGCAATTTAACCTTTTCTTTTTATTTTTTCTATATTGCAGTACTCGAGAAATGTGAGTCAAACGCGCTGGATTATTGATGAGGAGAGAATGGGAGAGGCATCTATTGAGGTATATTCACTGCTGCCAATGGTCAATGACATCATAAATGAGGTTGATAAGCTAACTTTATGTGCTTCTCAGGAGATAATAGGTGTTAACATTCTTCCTATGTGTCGGGGTGATAATTTCAAGTTTCATGCTGCTGGTAGAGAAGACATAGATGTAAGAATAATACACATTATTAAATTTTGTTTGAAATCAGTAAAAAAAAAATTCTGACAAAAATAATTTCTCTTTCCAGGTTCGGATGTTAGGTTCAGGAAGACCTTTCCTGGTTGAGATACAAAATGCATGCCAAATACCATCTGAGTTGTTGGTGAAAGAAATAGAAACAAAGATAAACAGCTTGGAAAAGAAATTAGTAAGTTAATTGTCAAATCTAATGTGGTGTATCTTTTTCTCCCGGTTTATAATGATTTGCTTAACTACATTAGACCTGAAAGTGCAGGTTAGGGTAAAGAATCTTAAAGTAGTAGGCAGTCAGGGCTGGACCCTGATGCGTGAAGGAGAAGCAGAGAAACAGGTTACTCTTTCCTGTTAATTGAATATAATAGTTCTTCCTGCTGTTATTGCTTGTGAATGTGAATTTGTTGCAAAAAGCTGATGAGGATTAGGCTTAATGTTATGTAGAAGCAATATGCTGCATTAGTGTGGATTTCTCGCCCGCTTCAGGATGAAGACTTTCAGGCCATATCTTCTCTCAAGGAAATTGTGAGTTGTTATACAAGTTTCTTTTGCTATTTTCCTTTTCTATCTAAAGGGTGGGCAGGGTGTGGAACACGATTGTCTATGGTAATTTGTTGTATATTATGCCTTTTTGGCTATGTAATTGCTTTCTGGATTTCTCATTTTCTATAGTGAAGGAAATCATTTATCCAATTTCCACCCTCGAATTGGTAATCTTATTTTACTTTTTCTTTATGCAAATTTTATTTTATTTTAAAAAGCAATAAATGAAATTGAACTGAAGCATACCATAGAAGAATAATTAAGAATTACTTCCAATTTGTTCTATTACCAATTTTAGGGGACTAAATTTCAGTCTCCTCTTAGTTATAGTTTTAGCTGCTTTGGCAAGTCATATATTTGGAAGAATAGTTCCTCTGATGGTGAATTCTCAATCATCTTGTTCTTTGTCTCATGCAGCAAATTTTGCAGAGGACTCCTATAAGGGTGCTTCACCGTCGAAGTCCACTGGAACGGGAAAAGACAATCCATTGGTTTGAGCCTCTCTAATTATATAGCATAGCAGCCATATGATTTGACAATTGTATACCATTTTCAGAATCCCTGTCACCAATTGTTTCTTCCTTTGTTCTAATTTTAGGATGAAAATTGAGAAGATATCTGGAAGCTCTCAGTATTTCCTTTTGCACCTGTGTACCCAGGTAAAATATTTCATCTCTGAACTGTTTATCATATATGAAATTTTTATATTAATTAGGGGCTCTGAGAATCTTGAATGCAAAATGTTTTTTCTGTGGAGATTAAGTAGAAGCATGACTAGAAAGCTTTTATGACTATATAACTCTCGATGCATGGTTGGTAAAGTATTTTTATGCAAGCATCTATGGCATTTCAAGATATTATTTTTTCATAATTCACCCCCTCCCTTACCAACCACCCAAGACCTTAAATGGGGGAAAAAACAGAATTAAAGCTATTTTAGCCTAGTGAAATATTCAGATTCATGCCCTGGTCCTACATTGTAGGTTTATGTGTAGATACCATTAAATAGAAGTGATGATGTTTGAATTGCAGGCTGGAACATACATTAAGGAATTTGTACATGGGGATCTTGGGCGCACCAATCCAAGGTATGGAAAATGATTGAATAATGTTATTGATGTTAAATATTAGGTGGTGATAGGATTATTCAGTTGGTGTTTCTGTTCTACCCTTGTGTAAGAAACTTGGCAGCACTAATTGCATTATTATTTTTTTTACATTACAGAAACTTTAATTATTTCGGAACTATGTTCTTCCTTGTCTTTCTGCAGCATTGGATCAATTTTAGGATGCAGAGCAGAGATACTACAACTTGATGTTACAGATGTAAAAATGGACTGTTTCTTGACTGAATGAATTGAGGTTGTGTACACAGTTTTTCTGACTCAGCTTTGGAACATGAGAAAGGACATTCCATACCAAACAAATATCTCCCTCCTTTTTTGCTTCAGATTCTTCTCCATAATATATTTTCTATCTGGAGTCTAGTCATTTTTGTGCGTTTCACTCGTCGCTGTGATGTGTTTTAGTGGAAAATTTTCACAAATGATGAAACATACCACAGTCGGAAACGCGAATCTTTTATTATTAATTGTTAGGTTATTGTTTTAGATGTTATATCGTATTCACACAAGTAAGAGGTTGATGTTAGCGACTGCTCATTTTCACTTTCAAAATTCACTTCAATTTTATTTAAAATATCAATATTACAATAGTTAGGATTCTCCGGAATTTACAATCTTACCAACTTCGATAGTTGATGAGGCTCTAACCTGTCACGGGCCGCCGAAACGCAAGCGGAATCGCCGAAGATGTAGCGGCACATTAGCGCGCAACCTCCAGCATACGGGCGTGTAAGCAACACCTTCCGACGCACGAGCGTGCAAGCAAAACGGTTCGCGGATAAACTGTGCCTCGGGTGAACAGTGCGCCATGAGCCAGCAAGCTTGTGAGGGTGAACTTAGAGTGTTGGAGGCTTGATGGTTGATTTGGAGCAGTCCATGAGGATATTGGGTAGCTTGGACCAGCAAGCATGCAGGCCATTTATGCTTGGATTTTTTTCCAAATGGTTTATGTTTGTTTTAGAGTCAATGTGGCCATGCTTGTAAATACACTCCCATTGTTGTATATGATCCAATTGGTCCAATTTTATGTTAAGTGGTGGTAGGTGAGATTTTTAGGTGTAATGTAATTTCCACCATCCATTTGTATAGTGAAGGCCAAATCTCATCCATTCATTCTATGTATATAAATGTAAGTGTAGTGCAATGTAAAAGACCAACCATTTCCATTCTCAACAAAGGCAGAATGTAGCTTTCTTTTTCTTTACTGTTTTCACTGCAATTTCACCATTTCCATTCTCAACAAAGGCAGACCAACCATTTCCATTCTCAACAAAGGCAGAATGTAGCTTTCTTTTTCTTTACTGTTTTCACTGCAATTTCACCATTTCCATTCTCAACAAAGGCAGAATGTAGCTTTCTTTTTCTTTATTGTTTTCACTGCAATTTCTCTCTTTGGCAGAGCATTGATCCTTCACTTCTTGCAACACACACACACAAAATGATCTTGGATCTTCAAGGCTTACTTGAGCAGTGCATTTAAAGTTTGTTCAAGTGCCGCACGTTGCCGGAATTTTCGCATCAGTTTCCACACGTGACAAACCGTACCCTCAAATGTAATGAAGTCGCTTTATCAAATGTAAGTTGGACAATTAGGGGCAGAGGTTATTTACTTATTTACCACTTAACATTAGCTGGGTGGCGAAAATCGCTTTTCTTGGGGTATTAAGTGCCAGATTAAAATCACTCTATCAGATATAAGTTGAAAAAAATACATGACCTTGGAAAAGAAAAGGCTTATGTTTATCCAATATTTTACCTGACTCTACTTTTAACATCACAATCTCAAATAAAGCCTAAGCTTGTTAACAAATAAAATCAGCATCAGACCAGAACACTCAGCTGGGTGGAAGGATACAGAGCTAGATTTCAATTATCATCCACAGACAACTTATTACCATTGTGATAATTGAAAAACAAAGAGAAAAAAATGGGAAAAAAAGAGTTCCCTTACATTTGTTGACTGGTTTATTTTCATATTACATTGACCTATCAATTTCTGACCCAAAAAAAAAAAATGTAAGGATCTATGTTTCTGGTAGGCGTTAGAAAATTTTCCTACCATCAATATCAGCTACTCCACCCAAGAAGCATCTAACATCTTGGCCATGAAGGCATAGCGATCAGCAGCTTCATCAATCTGCAGAGTATGGAAATACAAGGTTAGATCTCTACAAGACAAGAAATATCACCAACACAAAAACTGAGTGCTGATAAGGATTTAAATGATTACCATTTTCTGCGTTGGACGTCCAGCTCCATGACCAGCCTTGCATTCAATGCGACCAATTATTGGGTTGGTTTGAGGGCTTTTCTCCAAACTCGTGCACAAGACGTATTGCATAGTCTGAGAACAAATAGAGCACCAGAAAAAGAGAGTTCATAAATTACTCTAATAGAAGTTACATCACATTTAATGAGTACTTTATTTTATGCATATGCTGCTGCATGCAACAAGATTTAATAAATTTCTGAGAATCAATGAACATAAAAGATTTGCACACTCAATATAACAAGTTCACTAATAATGGACACAGGCATTTCCACTAATAGAAATCAAAGCAAACAAGATATGACAAAGAAACTATAAACTACTTTTCATAATTAAGCACTCACCGCCAATAACTTCAACGAGTGTAAAGGTACAACCCGATCATCGTGATCAGCTGTCAACAGCATGGTCGGTGGGTACTGCAAGGAAGGTCTATCAGGGTGCTGTTCCCATGGTCTTCTGACATTGTGTAGCGGCGAGTACCTTAAATAGAGGAAAATAAATGTGGCAACAGAAGCATATAATCCAAGATCATATCTTTTAGTTATCCAACAAAGAATATGCATGTCTGGTTGGATAATACAAACGGTGAGGAGCTGAAAATTTTCTATTTGGAAGAAAGAGAGAGTTGATGCTAGAATGTGCTCACAGCATATTGACTCCAAGTAGCTTCCTATATACAAATTCTAAGGAAAGTGGGCTTGCAAGTTCTGTGAGATTAACCATTTCTACATGCAATTAGGCATTTAACAAGGAACAAGGTTCTCAATTTTAATCAGGTATATAAAATGTTTTTACTCACTTGATTAGCCAATCAAACTCTTCCCGCTTCTCTGAACAACCATAATCAGACGTCCATGCATGACCTACAGAGCAAATTTAAGCCAATACATATATGCTACCACCATAGTAAAATGATGTATAAATAAGCCAAAGGATTTAAACTAACCTATGGTGAACTTGTGGAACCGCAGCATATCCATTACACCAACATTGGCCAAAGCACAACCAAAAAGATCAGGTCTCTGCAATGAAACAAAGTTGCTAAATGCAATTTATGAATTCAATGTGCATGAAAAAATATAAAACCAAAAGCTGCAATCAAGTATCTAACAGTCCACCTGATTTATGCAAGCCCCCACAAGAAGCCCACCATTGCTTCCGCCTTCAATGCACAACTTTCTGGGCTGGGTGTAACCAGCAGATATTAGGTACTCAGAAGCAGCAATGAAGTCATCAAAGCAATTCTGCTTTTTTGCGAGCGAACCTGCTTTGTGCCACTCCTCTCCATACTCTCCACCACCACGGATATTGGCAATACAGAAGACAGCACCCAGATGCTTTATGAGTACAGTACGACTGACACTAAATGTGGGTGTGATACTAATGTTAAACCCGCCATATCCATACAACAAACATGGATGTGATCCATCCAAATTAATATTCTTTCGAGCTACAATAAACATTGGTATCTTGGTACTGCCATCCTTAGTTGGCACAAAAACCTAAAAATGGAAAAGCCAATCAGACAGGGAAGAAATGCAGTTTGGTAAGAAGATAACATTTGATTAAACTAAAGGTTTATGGAATGATCTTATGCAGGTTCCACAAAAATAAAGCAAATAAAAATGCACAACCAACTCAGAAAGCTGGAATCATCCACTGTTGTTATGAGAGCAACAATAGTCACCCACCTGATCAACAAGGAACTCTGAGCGATCAAATCCAGGTACACTAATTTCACGAAATATCTTCATATCTGGAGTCTCAGTTTCTAAGTTGCATTGATAAATGATGCCCGGAGTAAGGAAACTACTAAAACCAATAAAAATCAAAGTGTCTTTACGACGTGCAGATATCCCATAAACCGAGCCAATTTCAATTGGTAATTGATGCAACAGGGAACCAGTTTTCAAGTCCCTTATCTGCAGAACATACTTCACATCACTCAAGTAACTCACAATCAGTTGATTAACATTAACAGCATATGCCGCTTCAAGCACATCTTTTTCAGCTTCTGGAACAACATCTGACCAACTCTTTGGCTCCTTGAGATCCACTCGAACTATTTTATATTTTGGAGCATCTTTATTGGTGAGGAAAGTAAACACAGTGTCATCATTTGCGATGGCTTCATACCGTGCATCAAAGACATCAATGAGCTTAACAAATGGGAGCAAGCCACTGTTCTTCCTTAAACCTTCCAGCCCTTCTGGCAAAGCGGACAAGTCACAATAATATAACTTGTTGACTGGATCACAAGTCTCATCTATATACAGAAGTAGGTACTGCACAACAGCATAACAAGTAATGGCACAACCACAACATGAAGAAAATGAAATAAAGGAACATGGACACTACTCAAACATAGCACCATCCCTCTGAAAGGACATCAAAAGTTTGAATAGAAAATCACCTTCCCATCTTCTGTAACACGGCCTGAAAACAGGTAGTTGGGATTTTCAGGATCTCTCCAGCATAAAACATCTTCTGATTGTTCTGTACCAACGAAATGATAGTAGAACTCATGGTAAAGGTTAGAATCAGTTTCTGTCCCAGCATCCACATTTTTACCCTCTCTACAGAAGAAAATTACCGTCATCGTAATCATATGTTCAGAACAAAAATAAATAAATGTATGGAGGTTTCATAATTCACAAAATATTCATGAAATTTCCTCTATTAAAAATGACACCTAAAATACAATGCAAAATGTTCAAATTCACCCAAGCCCACAAAATATTCATGAAATTCCTCTGTTAAAACTCACACGTAAAATACAATGCCAAATGTTCAAATTCACCTGAGCCCCCACAAAGAGGTATATTACATCCATGGACTTCTTGGCTTCAAACCCGACAATCATAAGAATTCTTAGGATAAAAAGAAATAACTTACGTTGACAAGAAATAAATGCTCGTCACTTACTTGGGTGCTGGGTATCGGCTGTAGAAAAACCCTTTGTTGTCATGGGTCCAACTAATACCCGAAAACTTAACCTGTAATACACCACAAAAATCATTTTCTTTTCTACATTGGTTTTAAATTCAAATCATTATCAATTCAAAAGTAAATAAGTAAATAAACATGGAACGAAAATGTAAGAAACTCACCCAAGCCAGAGTGTCAGGCTCGACTTTTCGATCCTCGATCCGTATTAATTTGATTGTCGTCCAATCACTTCCACTCGTACTAAGCGCATGTGCCAAGTACTTACCATCCTCACTAATCGATACACTGCTCAAAGCCACCGTTCCATCCTCACTAAGCGTATTTGGATCAAGCAATACTTTCGCTTCTGCATCCAAACTATCCTGAACATAAAGCACACTTTGCGCTTGAAGCCCCGTATTGTGAAAATAAAAATACTTATTCCCTCGCTTAAACGGTGCTTCGTAACGCGGGTGATCGAACTTCTTCGTAATCTTCTCCCGAAGCTTCTCTCTTGCATCGCATTTATCTAGCAGTGATTCTGTCAATTTCACCTGCTTCTGTACAAAATCTTTCACTTCTTCCGCATCCGGATCTTCAAGCCTATCCAATAAAAGATTAATTTTTAAAAAAAAAAAGAAGTAAAAGAAAATCATAAAATTTAGAAATTCAATGTAGAAGTGACTTACCATCGATAAGGATCAGCAATCTTCACACCGTGATAATCATCGACGACCGAGTCGTCTCTACGAGCGACCGGGTATTGCAGACGTTCGTCTAGGGCAGAAACCGAACCCATGGTTGTTCTAGGGTTTAACGGAAGAACAGAATGATTACTAGCAGAATGGAAGAATTTCAAACTCGTTTGGGGTTTGCTTTGTTTGAGAGGCAAATAGAAGAGACTTAAGGCGGCAGGTATTTGAAGGCAGCGGGTAAGGGCGGGTAAGAAATTACGAAAATGGGCGCGAGCAACGTATGAGCACATGTTTACGCCGCGATGATGGCGGATTCCTGGATTGGGCTTTTAAGGTTCGATGGGTTTTGTGGATATAGTGTTGTTGAGGTGTCGTCATTTGGGTTATATGATGTCGCCATGTTTTCGGAATTGCGATGCAATGCGATGCGACTGGCGATTGCTACCTCACCTGACTACTAGTGCTAGTGCTGCTTCTCCTTTTCAAGATACGTCGTATTACATATTAGTAGTCATTAAACATACAGTTGTTGATGATTCATTCCCTTCCCTTTTCTTTGTGCAAATGTCAAGATTGAATTGGGATTCGGTGTTTTATTTACTTAACAACTAATTATTATAAGAATATATATAAAATATATATATATATATATATATGTATTAGTTCATACAAGCATAAAATCTAATCTTGGTTCCTTCATTTTCGAATAAAAATTCGAATCATTCGATTTATTCAAAAAAGTTGTATTTGGTGTCACCTTGGGACATTCCCTTCTTTTCCACAATATTTTATCACCATCGATCAATTCACTCGAGTGTGAATTTTATGTGTAAAGCACTTGATTCTTCTCCCTCACTTAAATTTATGTGAGAATTTTCTCTATCCTTAGGAGAATAATTTTAATGCGAACAAACGATTGAAGTAAAATGATTATGATAAATTGCTTACATATTCCCTTTTATATATGATCGGTAATCATAATTTATTTATAATACAGGACATCAGCTAATAATATTTTCAATAATATATTGATAACTAAAAATTATGATTATAATATGACGAGCTATCTATCGTCACAAAATCAAAAGAAATTTTTAGAAAAATACACCACAGCTCTTTTTATTTAAAAAAAAAAAAAAAAAAAAATACAATATAAAACATATATATCTAAATTTTGGTAAAAGAATAAATAAACACACACTTGATCATTTTAATGGATAAATTTTTTATATCAGTTGTTACTTTGATTTCTGCGTATCTAATAAATAAGATTCTTGTCAAAGTTGTATTTGTTACAAATGGTTGAACACACGTCATTATTTGTGTTTCTGTTAAGATGAAGAGAGTTACACGTTAAATATCCCATTCTTTATTCTACGACACTAACAAGTTGTTTAACCAAAAATAGATTTGTAGCTTTCACAGCATTGGACTACTCTACATATCCAACATCAGAATGTTAGCTTACACATATAATGGATATACGTATCTAAACTAAACACCTCTGAATCTGTCGTGTTTCTTCATTATATCTCCAACATGAATTTTTAGATTGCTGGCGCACGGCAGTTATTTTTTGTCGGTATTCATATTACATTATTATTAATATTCTTATTTATATATGTCCGCTTATGCAGCAGAGTAGAGTATATGGATTTAGCATTTTCCACGCTTTAGGTGTCAAGACTCCCACCTTCTGGAAGTAGCTGTCGAGTTGCACCATTTATTGTCACAATAATTGAATCATCCAATAACTAACTAGACCATATGCCCAGTTGTAATAACCATACCCATATGACTCTGTAGCTTATGAAGTAGCTACGCGCGTTGGAATCAGCTGACACTAAAAATAAGAAATTTCACTCTAATCCTTGACTAAATCCAGTGAGAGAAGAGCAATAAAATGAATCAATCAATTAATATTTATTACTAACTACGTCTACTACTACTACTACTACTACTACTACTTCTCTACTAGGGACTAAAATGAAATAAAAGATAAAATATAATAGACGTTTGTGAGATAATGTCGAATTAATTGAGTGGATTAAAATGAAATTTGTCCCCCAAAACTTTTACACAGTGATTGGAGCGTTTTCCCCACGCTCAGTTCAGGCAGGTGGGCGTATAACTCGCGCAATTAAATTGAAATAAAAAAAAAGAAAAGGACCTGCTCGTGTTTCCATGGTGGGGACTGCTGCTACACAAAGCCAACGGCAATTTTGTAAATACCAAAGAGAGATAGCAGAGCCAGAGACTCACCGCAGAGAGCTTTTACTCGCCTTTTGCTTTTTTTCACTCTTTACTCAAATCTTGTCAGATGCAATCATTCATCCCTCACCGCATGCAATTATGTTTGTGAGAAGCCTGTTATAATTTGATCTTCATCAATGGAGAGCGTTTCGTCGGAGGACGGGTTCGATGAAATGAGCGAGCGGTTAGAGAGTTACAGTTTGAGTGCAGACATTAGCGAGTCTGAGAATTCGAGTAGCAGCTTTTCGTATAGGCAATTTGAAGACCGCGAAGGCATTTCCACTTCTTTGACTTCTTCGCCGCTCGTGGAACGAGAATTTGGCAATAATTCAGGTCCTTCAACGCCGGTTCCCATTATGTTCCCGGTGGTAGAGAGTAGACACGTTGTCGTTTCGGTGAATGATGCAGAGAAACCGGAAGCTGACTTAACCGGTTAGTCTTCTGTTCATTTGTTAACTTTATTTGCTTGATTGTTTTAGTTGATGGGGTTTGTGACGTTATTGTTTCGTTAATTTGAGCAAGATCTAGTAGAATACATAAGCAAAAGAACTGGAGGAATATTCTAACGGTAATAACGTATGCTTTCCCTCTTTTGCTACATTTTAGTTTCACTATTAAATTTATTTATGCTTCGGATCCGTTATAATCTTCTAGAACAGTGTTTGGTTGCTGAATAAACGGAGGGTTAAAAGAGCTTAACTATTAGAGTGAAGTCAGTTCCAAAGAAAGCGGAAAACTCAAGTTGACTTGGGCATACTATTATAGAAACTCAACCAATATTTAAATTAGTCTTTCCTTCGCCTACATTACATATTTCCGTTAGTCCTGCCAAACAGGGAATAGGACTTTAAGTTCTCTGTTCTAACGAAACGGTTTGTAAAGTGAAAATTGCCTCATAATACTTCGATTTGTATTCATACTGTTGCAGAAGTTGAATTAATGAAGGAGCGTTTTGCTAAGCTTCTGCTTGGAGAAGATATGTCAGGAGGAGGGAAGGGAGTTTGTACAGCTCTCGCCATCTCCAATGCCATTACAAATCTTTCTGGTTAGTTATTGTATCTTCATCTTCTTGGATTTTGTCTACATTGTATTGGTTGAATTGTATTGAATTCACGGGTACAATACAAATTAACAAATCAATATATAATAATAATAATAATAATAATAATAATAATAATAATAATAATAATAAATAAATAAAGAACTCAGAATGTAGCCCGTAAAACTAATTTTCAGTTTATTTTTGATTAATTGGAGGGTTATGTAAGGTTCTTATGATTGCATCGGCTTACATTGGGCTAAATTTTGCAGCTTCTGTATTCGGGGAACTGTGGAAGTTAGAGCCACTGGCACCACAGAAGAAGATGATGTGGCAGCGAGAAATGGAATGGCTTTTATGTGTAAGTGATTCCATAGTGGAGCTTATACCATCATTGCAAGAATTTCCAGGTGCGGAACATTTGAAGTCATGGTGACTCGGCCACGTTCAGATCTTTATGTAAACCTCCCAGCACTCAAGAAACTTGACACCATGCTGGTTAGCATTCTTGATGGGTTTCACGATTCTGAATTTTGTTATGTTGATCGTGGGATAATAGTTGCTGGTGCTGATGACACCGAAACCTTTTGTGTGCCTTCATCCTCTGGAAGGCCTTCAATTAGTCTAGAAGAGAAGTGGTGGCTTCCATTCCCTAAGGTTCCACCAAATGGTTTGTCTGAGAATACAAGGAAGAGATTGCAGCAGAGTAGGGAGTGCACAAATCAGATCCTTAAGGCTGCCATGGCAATCAATAGTAATGTGTTGGCTGAGATGGAAATCCCAAATGCTTATTTGGAAAGCCTGGCCAAGGTATTGAGATTTTGTTTTGTTGGGTTTGAGCACCTAATATCCTTTGGCTTTCTCCAGTCTTGATGTGATTGCTCATTTAAATAATTGGATTCAAATCTACCAAGAGTCTTATGTCTCCTGTAATAGATTATTAGGACTTGCGAAATGCTTTATCTTAGGGTAAAATTAAAATTAAAATTAAAATTTGAACATCTTGGTGATCAGTATTCACTCTTCAAATGCATTTTCACTACATTTCTTGTTTTGAAGACAGAGGTGCTTCCTATTTTACCTCTTTGCTCTCTCCCACTGGTCAGCATGGTGAAATATTACCACCACAGTTGCAAGACTTCTTTCCCTACTTGAGATTTGTAATGATGTGTAATTGTCTTTCTCTTCATTTCTCTAATTGGCTACCCTAATGTCTGTTTACCTTTTTTTTTTTTCCACCAATATTCTTCCAGACTGGAAAAGATTGTTTAGGCGAGATCATGTATAATTACATAACTGCTGATCAGTTCTCCCCAGAGTCCCTTCTTGATTACTTAGACCTGTCATCAGAATACACCACTCTGGAAATGGCAAACAGGATCGAGGCAGCTGTGCACATTTGGAGGCAGAAGTGCCTGAAAAGACGGTTAGTTCACAGAAAGACTGGAAGGTCATCATGGGGTGGTAAGGTCAAAGGCTTTGTTAGTGATGCAGAAAGAAGTAAGCTTCTAGCACACCGCGCTGATACCATTCTGCAGAACTTGAAGTTACGATTCCCAAGTCTTCCACAGACAGCTTTGGACATGGCAAGATTCAATATAACAAGGTATATCATCTGACAATTTTCTGCACTACAGCATTGAGCTGTCACACTTTGCTTTCTGTCTAAGAGTAATCACATCCTATGCTACTGAAGCTTCATGATTTGATAAGGATGCAGAAGTGAGAAATTATGGGCCTATTTGATCATTTTGTTTTGAATTTGATTATTTGTGTCTATATAATATTTGTATATGAATCTAGTCTCTACAATGTCCTCGCAATTGGTGGGGTGGGTTTGTTGTACTGCCTAAAAAAGAAAAGAAACTAAGAACTTCAACAAAATACAACTTAGATAGCAGGAAATTATGTTTGTGCTTGTGTGTGCACACGTGCGTAAAAGTTGAAATGTGAAAAATGTAAATTCCTTCTTGGCCTGCAGGATGTTGGTCAATCAATTCTTGAGAGCTATTCTAGGGTGATGGAAAGCTTGGCCTTCAACATAATGGCTAGAATCGATGATCTCCTATATGTGGATGATGCCACAAAACAACGCGCAGCAGCAGAGTCAACATCACTATATAACCAGACAAGGTTCAATGGAGCTGTTCCAAAACAAAAGCGAATATCTCCTAGCCCTTTCTCCATTCAGCGGAGCCCATCTGCCTCTCCTTTTAGAATTCCGCCATTTTACTCTCTCAAGGGCATGGTTCGAAGCCCTGGCCGTGCACCAACACAATCCTCTCTAAAGAGGAGCAATCTAAGAGACCCGCTGGATGTTGCACTAGAAAAGCTGAGTTTCTAAAATTATATATATAGAAAGATAACAATGGCAATACTTCTGAACTAGATTGATACTACTTGTGCGTTTAGTAAATGCAGCTGAATGCTGGTTTTGTTAGCCTGTTAGGTAGTGAATGCCGGTAGAAATCAGGATCTTGTATAGATTCTTAATGATTAGAGAGATATCCATAAATTAGTCTGTAATTTGAATCCAGTTGGTCTCTTTCCATTTCTTGTTTTCTGGGATGTTTAATGACCAATGAATATAATTATAACACTAGTGAAATTTGCAGAACTTGCTTGCCACGTCTGTATTTATTGTTTGTAATGTAATGCTTTCTAGGATGTTGGATGACTAGTAACTTCCAAAGTGTACTAACTTAGACGCTTTTCTGAACTTTATTCAATTTACTTTTGAACATTTTTCTTGTCAATTTTATAGTTAACCGAAAATTGGGTCATTCTTACGTGTTATTGATTCATTCGTGACGGCAACTAGGTTGATATGATATTGATCACGGTTTATTTTTTTAAAATATAACCGGTGAATAAATAGTCAAAAGAAAATGCCTTTTTAAATTAATGTTTTATTTTTTTTTATTATATTTTTTTTAATATTTTATCACTCGTTAAATTTAGATTTTATTTTTTAATATTTTTAATTTTATTATTTTATAAACTAAGTATTAAATTGAAAAGTAAAATAAAAAAATAATAAAATATTAAAAAAAATATAAAATAATAATAAAATATTCACTTAAAAAATAAGAGATTAGCGGATATTCTCTTAATAATTGACCGCCTTCGTCTTCCAACTGCATAAAGCAGCAGGAGTTGTTTTTCTTTTCCTCGGGCAAATGAATACTTTGAAAAACAGAAGTCGGATTTAGCATAAACCATGGCCTCACTCTTTACTCACTTTATGGGGAGAAGAGAGAACTTCTCATTAAGCCAATAACAATGCATTTTAATATCTATAATTATTTTACTGGGCCCAATTGTAGCCCACTCCAACCCACCGGTTCGGCCCGGCCCGGCCCGGCCCGGACACCTCTCTCTCTACCCGTCTGCCGGCAGTTGATAAAATGATTTCCTTTTTTCGTCTCATTCAGCATCCAACGCTACCTAGAATATGTATTGCAAATAATACTAGATTTATGCAATAGACAGATAAAACATAGAATTAATGATTTTAATAATTGTAAAAATTTATTATTAAGTTAATGAACATTATTAGATCATATTTATAAAGAGAAGAAAGGAGGTTGATTAATGAAACTATTCCCGTGGGATGGATGATATTTTCCTCCGCCTGTTATGGTACTTGATTGGTTTCAAGGCAATTAACATATGATAACATGTATTAAAATGACTACGGAGTTTGCCCAAACACAGAGCAATTAAACTGTAACAGATGGAAAATCATTGATTCCATATAAAACGCAGCTCATTCGAGGGGAAGGGAAGGATACATACGTGCTCAACTCTTCTTACTTAATTAAGGATTTGATTCTTGTCCACTAGAATAGACAGACAAATAAA
This sequence comes from Azadirachta indica, assembly GCA_022749755.1. Classification (NCBI taxonomy): domain Eukaryota; kingdom Viridiplantae; phylum Streptophyta; class Magnoliopsida; order Sapindales; family Meliaceae; genus Azadirachta; species Azadirachta indica. Next base: position 2,879,142 of record CM040449.1, read on the forward strand.
ATAGAGACAATGCAGACTTCGTGAGATAGTAACTCGTTGTGAAATGATGAAAGATAGAGCACACACTATTACGGATATAAATTCCTTACATAAAGTTTTAGCAAACTCTAATTTGTTTAGGATTACAAAATATAGAAACAATAGACCTGATTGAGATTTGAGAGAATAGATTGAACATGATAATTTCGGTTCAAATCTATGTGGTTTCGCATAACAAGACTGGATCACACTGTAACAGTAATTACGTAAGAAAATCATTTGACCATAATATTATCAAAATTTGCAGCTCAAAGCAGCAGGAGTGCAAGTTACGCTGTTGGACAAACGTATTCCGTACCAGTTCCCTCTTTATCGTTTTAACATTGTGCAGTGAAAAACTGATCTTATCAATGTGACAATATGTAAATGATCATATATATATATATAGACAAATTTACTTATGTATCTGTATAGTAGCGCTGGCCCCTTCTGCCGGCTTTGCAGAGGAATGTCCAGCCGATTGCATTTGCATGAGAGAAAACCAAACCCATATTTTTCACTACTGTAAGCAAGAAACCAGCACTGGCAAACAAACAATGGATTATGGATGAAACCATTAATTTCTCTTGTTTTTCTTAACAACGACACAGACGGTGGTTTATTGCATCATCATTATATTTCTGTACATAATTTACTTTGAGCATTTACACAACTAATTAATGTTTAATTAGTTTAGGGTAGCAACTTGTTAGACCGCTACTCACAGTGGTTATAGCTCAGCTCTTTCACTTGCGAATTAAAATCCCGAAGCATATTTATATCAATTGTATATAGTACTGGTGAAGATCATCATACGGATAATACTTCTTCTGCTAATATTTTTTAGTGTTTCAACGAAGAATTAATGCAAGTTTCACTGTCAGTTCCCTTAAAATCGTTATTCCTTGTCAAAAGAACCATGACAAATGTATGCACGGGAATTGAATTAGAACGAACCAAAAAAAAAATTAACAGAAATTATTCTGTAAATAATGAAAGGTTAAAAATCCCCCCAGATAAATTTACATCATAACAGAAGCCTGATTTTCTAGGAGTAAAACCAAGATAAACATGAAACACAAATCTGATTAGGATATGTCTTAGGAGTCAGAACTCACAATTTTGTTCAGAAATGTTGACCCAGATAAAGATTAGAAGCTAGATGTCTTTAATTAAATCTGAAAACTCTTTAAGCAACAAACTAACAAAAATAAAAATAAAAATAAAAAATGGACCCCAAAAATTATCATTGCCCTATTAGCTAAGCTAATTTTCTTGCATAGCTGCTGAGTCGTACGCTTGACTAAATTCAAAATGCTTAATGACTATTTGAGTCCAACTCCAAGCGACTCAGCAGGTGCTATGCTATTATATGCTAGAGCTTAATCAGAAGGTGGCCGCCTAAAAGGCATAAATAAAAATTAATCCACGCGACTGCAAGGGTCGTGAGCACCACGAACCACTTACATACCCTTCTGATTGAAGGTTAAAAGCACGTCCTGATATAGCGCGTGGGTAACGTGGGGCAACGTATTAGTATTTATTTAATAAATAGGATTGTCAGTATTCAATCATGAGCCTACGTAGAAGATGAATTGGGAAGTGTAGAAGAGAAACGTATTATTCAGTACTGGGGCTGGCCGCCCTGCCCTGCCCTAAAACAAAAATCAATTAATTATAAATCGTATTTAATTTAATTTAATTTAATTTAATTTAATTTAAATAAACGACTGACTGACACGGTGAAAATGGGTGGCAGTCATGCATGAAGCCATGAACACTAAAAATGAAAAATCTCCACCTTTAAATTTTGATCTGGCTAATTCTCATGATTATTACCGCACAGCACAGCAACACAAAAGAGTCGTAAATTTACTGCAACAAAAATGTAAATTCGACATATCTTCAATGGAGACATCATTTGGGTCTCATGAGTTCTGACAAAATAATTTTTTCCTTTTTACTTTCTCTACTGTTAAATGTTTTATGAAATATGAATCTCACCGATCTTTCCAACTGAAAACCCTAGATAAGAGATGTAGATGATGAAACAGTATGGATATTGATAACACCCTAGATCCGAAATTTGGAAACTAAGAAGAAGAATCTTTGAACTATTTGATGAAAAACATATGAATATGCAAAGCAAGAAACTAGGGTTCCTAAATAGGAATTGCATATATATCATCCACAGGTTACCAAATAATTAATAAGGAAAAGTTGGGCATGATGTTGATGATTTGTTCTCCTTGAGCCTGCAAACAACAGATGGAAGTACTGATAAAAGGGGATATTCTTTATTTGCTCTCTTTTTTCTGGAAAACAAATGGTAAAGTTGGGTTATCAAATAGATAACCAGGGAAAACCAGAATGAACTGACAGTGCATGATCATTCATCACAAAGAAAAAATAAGACAAATAATGAAACTAGAGAAGAAAAATGATGAAGACAAGTTTAAGATATATATATATATGTCTGCTCTTTACCTTGATCCTGGTCTGCAGAAGAGGTTCACAATAGCTGGAGGGACATATCACGAGGGTTTTACAAAGAGAAACACACAGAGCTCAGTTGGCAGTATGCCCACCTCCATGAAAGAAAGAAGGACAAAGTTTCAAATTTGATGGGAGGTGGACAGAATGCCAATAAACTCTGTAAGAAACCCTTTGTCAAACCCGCATGAAAGCTAAAACTGTCCTTGTATTCGCCATTAAATCATTAAAACAAAATCTCACAGAAAAGAATAAAGGTATTGGAGAGAAGGCGGAAGGGTGCTATTTAAGAAGCGAAGAAGATAGTGAACAGTAAATAAGAGAGAGATAGAGGGGAGAGAGAGAAGAAGAGAGTAATTAAGGAGCAAGAGGTAATGGGAGAAGAGCAAAGAGATAAATAATATGAGATTAGATGGATCATTCCTCTAGAAAACTGGGGTTTGCATATATATTTAGAAGGATCAAAGAATCATCATAGTTATTCTTTCACTTCCCTCGTTTCTGATGAAAACCCACCACTTCCTCTTCAGTCTTTTCTTGCGTTCCTCACACTAAACCCCTTTTCACTCCCTCGTTTCTCTCGAAATACACACACGCACACACATACAAACAACACAAAGTCACAGGTGAAACTACTTTCTCTCTCTGATTCTAAAGAAAATGGGAGGGTTGGCTAAACCAAGAAAACTACAAGTCAGTTTTCTGTTTGTTTAACACAGAAGAAGATATTAATTTTTTTGCTGCAACTTTTGTATCCTCCATATCCTTTGTGAGACAAATACATGTCTAGTGGCCAAGCTATCATCATCAATCTGGATCGTTGAGTTGGTCGGTTTGCTGAGTAATGTTGGCCGTCAGATTACAAACAGGGAATTTGATGGAACAGATGGATTCATAATTAGTCGGTTTTATTGACTGTTAAATGTTTAGGTAATTATTATATACTTCCACCGGAGTCAGTCAAACTTATTTCAACAAAATCAATGGGACGGTAACGTTTATCTCTGAGAAGATAAGAGTGATCTCTGAGGCTGCAAGTGGATTGCAGGAAAAAGCAAAATTCGTCGTTGATGTGACAAAATGACATGATCACCTAATCAAATAGATTTTGGTCCATTTGAAATCATAGACATTGCAGCAGGCAATATTAAACATCTTTCAATTGGGTTTCATATTATGTTTATCCTTGTAATTAGGTTATGTTTTGCACGAGCGCTCATGAGAAAAAATATTAGCAGTGAGTAAATTCAATTCAATACATACAAAAACTTCATTAGCGAGAAATTTGGCAAATGAGCTGAATAGTTCCTTTCATCTATAAATTCATCGGCCATTTTTGTTCTTTTTTCTTCAATAAAAGTTATTTGCTAATTTATGTAAGAAGGTGACACTTGGAAAAAAAAAAAAATGAATGTGCAGTGAATGTTTAGTAGGAGTGACGGGAAATTTGAAATTTTGTCTATCTGGCAATATACACTATTCAATTTGTTATTATTCGTTTAGAATAACCGGTATAACCCTGTTGAAAAAATATGGTACGTCTCTGCAGATATACAAATATTCCATTAAGAAACAAAATTGAGCGAATGAATACAAAATGGGATTGTCATTTCTATCTAATAAAATTTGGCAAACGGGCCAAAATATGAATTATTTGTCTTAGTGGTGATCAGTGAATCACTGTATAGAGAATGATCGAACAGCGCATGGAGGGGAGCCAACTTCTTGTTAATGGGTCCTACGATTTCACCACTAAGTGTGGAATCCTAGGTAACCTCCGCTCCCGTGGAAGAAGAATAAGAAGAAGAAGAAGCTTTAAATTTTCAAACCCCATTAACTTTTGACCTAATTGGCATGTTGAAAATGAGATTAAAAAGGTAAACCATAGGTCAATCTTCTCCAATTATAATACTTAAATCTCTTTTATATGTATAGGCATCTCTTATCCCAACACAAAATAAAATCACAATGCTATAGCTACATGGAGGAACCAAAAAAGAAAAATTGAAATCATCCCTTTTGTCGACTGATGTGTCGCACTCATCACTCCCACAACCTTAGAGACTTTTCTTTCATGTGTGCCCCGGTTTTTACCATTTTTTTCTAATATTAATTGAATCATGCGTTTACCAGCTACTCTTCAACAGTATTTATTAGAACAAACTTCCACCCTTTTTTTTTTTTTGGTTACATACTCATGTGTGTATTTATGAGCAGTATTTATTGCTTCAGAGCTACCCTCAACCAAACCCAATTAATATTTTGACAGTTTTAAACTTTTTTTTTTTTTTTTTCAAACAACATAGAGAAGAGATATGAGGATCTCACGAAGAAGTTAGAGTCTGATATTGACTTTGTTCCCCTCTAAACTCCATTTGTAACGTCGGTACATTTTTCATTAGTCTTTTGACATTCATACCAGTTGTCATATGCTGAGTGCTGTCAGATGCCATGATTGAATCATTGGGCCAGTAAAAAATTAAAAGTAGTAATTGGTCAGTAGATATAAATTACTGATGCAACTTGAGAGACTTTGGAAGAACACTGAAAATATTATTATTAATTACTCATACCTGGCAATTTACTGGCAGATGCATTCATTAATCCAAGGACAAAGTTTTTGAACGCTTAAAATAATGTGATACTAGCTACTTATATTGCATGAAGTCTTCTGGACGGCCAAAAAGGAGATTATGAGGATATCTAGTGTTATCAGTGTTGGAGAAAGTACTATAGATCAAATACTCATTCGGAAATTCAATATTGTAAGGTAGTGTCAAGTCCAAATTTTGACATGATAAGAAGCAGCAGATAGAAGTAACTTCTGTAATTCTTTTTGTTAATGCCTAAATCTAAGCTCTGAAAAAGTTCATGCGCTTTGTTCCCCGCCCTCTATGCACCTTCAAGTGTCAACTTTTATTCTCCTTCTACACTTTTACTTTCCTTTTTGAAAAAAGCTTTTCTGAGTAGTGCAATGGTGGGGACAATTTTTGCTATTGTTAATTAATTGGTTTCCATGATACAACGGACATCAAAACATGTAATTTTCAGTTATATTCCATGGAAATTCTATCAAATCTTTTATGTAATTAATGAGCTCGAAATGCACATCGTTGATGAAATTCCATAGGGTTGACTGGTTGTTGGAACTTTAAATTAAATCAAGGTGTATAAGCTAGATTGAATTTGAAGAGTTATCTTATCTGCTAGAGGTGGGTGAGAAGCTGAGACTTTTGTGTTCTCGCACAGCTCGATGCATGGAAACCTGCCCCATTTTCATGATTGCTAGCTATTGGGGTTCAAGTGGATCTGCTAACACGTAATATTTCAAAGTGTACTGAAAATTTATTGCATTTTTGTTCTGCTTTATGTAAAAGATATCGCACGATGCTTGGTGGTGAGACTGAGATCATGCATGCTCGGATCAGATGGACAGCATAAAAGAATCGCCTCTGTCGTTGGGACTTTTCGGGCATTTATTTAGCACCGTATCTCCTAATAACAATCCATTCTTCATCTCTGCGTTATTCAGAGGAACCTTGCCTACAGCCATAGGGTTAGTGAAAACCTAAAATTTTCCGGTGCTTATTCGCCCTGTAATTTGCTCTATTCTTTAGGTAGGTGAACATAGAATATGTATAAGCTATACATATAACAGTATATATGTATATATAATAACACGACTTCGTCCTATATAAATATTGGCAGGTCATAAAATTTAAATTTGATGATAAACAAAATAATGACAAGCAATATTATGTAGTTTAATTTAGGTTTAAATTTTACAATACGTGAACATTGAATGTAAGTGTTAGTTGGTTTAACTAGTTGAACCGCTTAAAAATGCATTTAATATATAATTGAACGAGTAAAATTTTGAAAATAGTGAACTTTTTTTTTTTTTAAATACAAACACCGCAGGCATCGCATCTAAAAAAAAAAATTGTTTCCATATACTATTTTTTTTTAAAAAATTAAATAATATTAGTGCCTATAGAAGTAGAAATATGAAAATACCGTTTCATTGCAAAACAAAATTAAAACTCCTCAAAATCGAGAAAAAGAAAAAGGCATTTGGAATATGTTGACCCTAGCTAGCTAATACGGGTAATTTTGGCAAATGTTTATTTACCAGAAAGGTAAGCCATTGACTTCTGAAAATTAAAACTGTATAGAGGTTATGTTGTTGTTGTAAGTAAAAATATGTTGGGGGAGAGTGGCAGACAAGAGAAAGTGATTTTACCAATATGTGATGATCAATAGAAACGTTGATAAGTGTTGTGGCAAGTTGTAATCCTCTAAATCTAATATCGTCAAGACAGAATTTAAAAAAGTGTAATCTCTCTCTGTCTATCAATATAAAGCAACTTAATAATGTCAAACCTGTGTTATATATTTAATTGCTGAATTTACAGTGTACTTCATGAGCACATATACACACATATATATATATATACACATAAATAATTGTTGCATATATATGAATTATATATATATATATATATATATGCCGCCATGCATACATGATTATGGCTCTATAGCCAACACCAATACCCTCACTTTTTGTGCATGCGGACCACCTCTCATGCACCCCATCATTAAATTCTTTTGTTCTCAAAATTTTTCATTTTCTCAATGGTAAGTTAAAGCTAAAAACAACTTTGGCTTTCATGCATACAAATGTTTTCTTCTGTTTTTGTTTTCAGTTTTTGTTGTTGAACTTTGATCTTGTCTAAATGATAGACAACATAACTTCTAAACCCAAAAAGAAAAATTATTTTACGAGTAATGTAAGATTGTAAGCCATAAGCAAAGATAGACCTAGCTAATTACAAACCCTACTAATCTGAGACTTGGGACCTTTGACTATTACAAAGACACGGAGAGAGCAGTGACAGAGACTGGCAAGAAGGGACAGCGGATAAAGCTAAAGAAAATATGATGATTGAAGTTGGAATAAGAAAAGGATGATTGAGGATCAAAAATGGATGTTGTTCTCATTTTTCAATGAATCAGACATATTTTAACACAGTGTGAGTCACGTGAGAGAGAGAGAGAGAGAGAGAGAGAGAGAGAGAGAGATTGAGGATCTTGAATTCTTGATGTATGCAACGTAATGTTTGGCCAGAAGCATCTCTTAGAAAATGTAAACAAAAAGAAAGAAAGAAAATGTTTTCTTTGTGTGGTTGGTTGGTTGGTCGAATTAATGTTATGTTAGGGAAGAGAAGAAAGCGTTTTTTATTTTTTCTTTTCTAGTTTCAACATACAAATGATGAGGCCGACGACGATGTTTAATTTTATTATTGTGATGGGAGAATAGGAATCTCTTTCCAGCTCTACTGTCATGTGACTTTCTCTCTCTTTCTTACTTTCCAAACAGTATAAGGCTATTAGTATTGCTCAATAATAATGCCCGAATTTAAATTCTTGCATTATTCAATTCACTGTGCAAATTATCACATTCGACTCATATCCATTATTGCCAATCAAACGCTTCCAATGTCTTTGGGTCCCCTTTTAATGAATGTATACATATATAAGTAATCTCAGCATTAATTTTGCCCTGTAAACTAGTAGGTTCTTCTTATCATAATATAGCACTACCTCCCTTACTCTCGAATATAATATGGTATTATAAAGTACTACTAGAAAACAAGCAGTAAGTTGCATCGGAGACAACCAAAATTATTCTTTCAAGTATTAGTAATATCTGTAGCACAAATTAGTACAACAATCTTAAATGGAAAATCGGAGACCGAAGTCTTTATTCATGCATTATAATTACTATATTCGAGGGGAGACTCAGCCTCAAACCCCGCACCCGCGCCCGCGCCCATCACACTCATCCCTAAACAAAATTTGATCGGGGTAAATAGAAGAGAATGTTGCGAGTGTTTATTTATGCCATACTGCATATCTGTGACCACACGTCGCGAGCTTCCATTCTTTGCCAGCCGGGCTCCATGAACCATCGCCAATTTTCATGGTCAACTTGCCCCCAATGATTGCAGCGTAGAGGTTTGATTGGGCCTCCAGAATTCTGATAGAAGACCGACGACTTGAATGTCTTTACTCTTCCGAATGTCCATCTACAACATTCATTTTTACAATTGTTAATAAAAGGGGTCGGATAAAAACACCAGTTATAATCGAACCAAGTCCTTTAGCATACCAGTTTAGCAATTTGGTCATGAATGGAGTCACCCCAATCATAAAAGTGGTCATAGAATACTGTTGGTATCCCTGGATGTGTGAGTATGTATGCGTAACCCTGCAGGAAAATGTGGTCTTAAGAGCAAGGTAGGTCACTGAAGAAATTATTCAAGCAAAAGAATATGATTTGGGATACCATAAAAAAGGGAGCAGGAATCATGCAAAATGGAAATGACATGCATCGCGCAGTAAACCAATAGAAATCAATACTTGTTCAAATATTTATCTAGTATCATTTACAGGGATCCTACGGATGCAAATCATTCAAACTTAGGCCGACAAGTTACAAGAAGACAACAATGTGACATACCTCCATAATGTGATTCGAGGGGAATGGCCAATGGGCCTGCCAAGATAAAGCAACAGAGTTAACAGATAATATATTTCCATTATAAGAACTAAATCTTGATATTCAGACTTATTGGTGTTCAAAAACATACACATGCGCACATACTCAAGAGAAAATATTCAGAATAGGTAAGGACGGTGAGGAGTCAAATTAGGGAGGGAAAATTACTTTGGAGAAGGTGTAGGCCTCAGGTTCAAATTAAACCCATAAAAAAGGAAAACATGTTTTTTAACGAATAGTGAACTCGCCAAAATCAACACCCCATTTACTAGGGATAACAATTCATGCTGGCCCGTCCTAAAGGCTTTACCTAAACCATTCTTACAAGCTGATGGGATTGTAAATTGACTTGTATGGGTATTTCTAATCATCATCGTTTGTGAACAGGAAAAGCTGGGACCACAAGCAATGGGTCAAAATTTCCACAAAAACATTAAAAGACCGCACATGATCCAATAACCTGTGCAGTTTATGCACATAAACAAGAATAAAAGCCTCCTCAAAGTTTCTAACCACAATTTGATTCATTGATACCTGTGTTGAGCCTGTATCATGGTTATCAAGGAATGTCACAGCCCTTGAAGGCCACCATCCCATTACACCTGGAGGCTTCCCTTGAGAATCACGCAGACGCCAGAATTGCCCCTTAACAGCCTCCTATATGTCGAATCATGAAGAAGAAATAATGAGCATTGAGATCTCCATGGAAAGACATAATACTGTGTGGAGTGAAATGGCAAGATGTTATGTTAGGAGAAAGTCGGAAAACCACAAGAGTGCTCGTTACATCTCTCAACATATAAAGTCCTCCGAAAGTACCTGAAGGATTCCTTTTGTTGTGAAGTCAAATGCAGCTGAAAGCTGTCCGGTGCCATCAATCCAGTTGATAATCCTTTGTCTATGGCTATCTGCATATGGATTTGTTAACAAATGGAAACGAAAAAAGAACACCAATAAAGCCATATTTAAAATGAAGCAGTATACTCAATGCCAAAATTTAAGACCTTTAATGATTTTAAAAAGAAGAATAGAAAGAAATTAATACCAAACTATGATGAGACAGCGAAAAATAAGACCAAGCAAATGATAACGACACATCATGCAGTGTTGGCATCACATCTCTCAGATAAAAGTATGTGAAGCAAATGCCTTGAGTAGGCAAGCTAGCCCTTCAAAACTAGTGAAAGCTGCTAGTCGGATAACTTGTATGGTTTAAGTAAATTTATAATTATTCAGTAATTTGCTTCTCAACCCCAAAGACAACTCCAATAATTAGTAGTTACAATCTTTCCAGACAAGTTTTGCAACTTTTACACAGCAAGAGAATCCATAAACTCAATTTCTAAAACAATAGTCATTGCAGATATCCAGGAGGCACATTATTGCCTGTCAATTCAAAACTCAGGCTACTTTGTTTCAGGAACTGCACTTTTCTTTATCTGGTGCCTGAAAAATATAAATGATAAATACCTTGGTTATAATCCAAGCCATGACCGCTGTAATTGCAGGAATCCCAATACTCCCCAACAGAAAATAATGGCTTTGCTCCTTCAATGTATTCTTTCACATATTTTCCTGAGTAACTAATTTGAGCATTACAAAAACAGAAATATTAAAATGCAAATGGAACCAGTTAAAGACCCTCTGTATTTACAAGTCTAGAATGAGATTACCCTCTTGCAAAATCAAAGCGGAAATCTTCAAAGCCCACAGTGTTGCGTAGCCATTGCAGCCATGCTATAATATCTTTCCGGACAAAGTGTTGACTATGGTCAATATTTGGAACACCATGAAAGTTGTCCCCAGTGCTTCGATTACCCTGCATTGGAATATTCAAAGGTCAAGAAGTACTAATTTAAGGATCAAGTCATGCAGAGAGGTAAATGATAAATATCACAACTGTGATCACCCTCCCTATCTCAATCTTGTAACATACAAACACACGGAGATAAAGAAAAGAGGGGAGAGAGGGGGAAGAGGGTTTAGAGAGAGAAAGAACTGACAAGAAAGCCATTTAGTGCCAACAACAGACCTATAATGTCTTACAGGACACTATTTCAGGAAATTTGCAATAACAACTCCAAAATCATATTCATCAACAACAATGACCCGACAAGAGATCTTTGAGATTGCGCAAACACTATTTCAGGATAAATATTAAAACAACTCACCATCATATTACTCATCAAATTTTGATAACAGAAATAAAATTTAAAATAATAAGGAAGAAACCTTGCACGTCATCTTCCAGCAACTTTTTATGTGTATCATTTACAAAAAAGACAATCAGCATACTGTCTATCTTAGGAAACAATATTTAGTAATGTTATGTACATAGTACATGTGGCAGCATAGTATACATAATAAAAAAGACTATTTTAATCAGCATTCTTACCAAACCACCAGTACAAGATGTAACTGCATGCTCATTCCATGCTAATGGAATCCCGTCATAACGATTGTACATTCCACCATGACCTTGGGTAGTACCAACGCGATGATTGATAACTATGTCAGCCATTGCCCTGACTTTGTATTGCTTCATTTTATGAAGTAAAGCTTTTAAAAGGTGTTCAGAACCATATGAAGAATTGAGGGAATAAAGGTTTTGTGGTAGGTAACCTGCAATAAAAAAAAAGAATAATTAAAACCTATAAAAGGGAGCTAGAAGCTGGATAAAAAAGTAGCTGAAGCTACGCATCAACTCTGAAGAATTATTTTCCTCTTATAACCTTCAGGTGAGAAGGAATGAGTTGCAGGTGGCAACCAGACTGAGGAGAACCCAGATTTTGCAATATCAGGAACTTTCCTTTCCAAATTTCTCCACCAATCATGTTTATGAGACTCCCAATTAAAACCCTGTTGAGCAAATTTTGAGACAGGTCTAAGTACTTCACAGTTATTGTAGGCTTCAGTAGATGAATTTGAGATATCATATGAACAGTTCTATGTCACTGCACCCTTCTACTACAACCATTACACACAAGTTAGGACTTTTGGTCAGGTTCTGCATAAAATAAACTTACACTAGCATAGCATAAGATAAAAGAATCAACATGTGGAAGATCATAATACAAGCAATGGAATTGACAAAGTTTTCATGTTCCTGAAGGCATCATCAAATTTACCTGAAACAGGATTTCTCGTCCATTGCGTACAACTCTACCTGAAATTGAATCCGAAAGCATAAATTAGAAGTACTATAACAAAGATCCATGTATCTTTGTTTAGCACCTAAATCTCAGAGCATATCTGGCTAATTTACATGTGTTTGACTGTTTAACTTTGATATAAATATAATAAAGGAATGTGGATCAACTCCGTTTCTCATCCACTTATCTCCAGCCTCTTATATAAAGCATTATATTCTTAAAGCTGGAACAATATAAAAAATATCTTGAAATCCGTTGATGAGCATTACTCTGACAGCCAAAATCAACTATTAAATATATTAAGCTGTTATCCTTAACTTTCCTCTTTTCTTCTCCTACCTAAACTAATCAAATTTTCAACTGTAACAACTAACCAAATGCCGCCCTAAAATTTTTCTACTCAACAACACTGTAGAACATCCATAACTCAGGATTGCATATTATGTTCTCTAATGAAAGTAAGTGTGCTCGACCCAACCTGACAATTTGCACACCTCATCATTCTCACGATCAAAGAAAACATAATATACAGAAGAAAGGAAGAGATATCTAGAGCAAAAGAAATTGACATACCAAGATCAGTTTGATCATGCTGTCAAAAATAAAAAAAAAAATCAGTTTGCTGATTACTTTCATCAACCCTGTATTTCAACAAGATTAGAGGATAAAAGGCAACAAGAATGTAACTCCGCTAGATTATAGAAAGAGCATATTCTTGCTTAATGGCTTAAGAAGTTAAATCTTTTCAAAAAAATTAAGAAATCAAATCAAAGCCAAGCAAAATATTACTATTTAGAAAGGAAATCAAGACACCACCTCATTCGCATAACCCATATCAGCTCAAAGGGTACCTCTCCAGAATTTGACGCTGGATCGTAGAAAATGAAGCACACAGGTAACCTGCATCCAGTGTCAAAAACATCCTAAGGTTTCATATTCACTAACAAATGAAAAGTTAAAAAAGCATAGAAAGAGAACAAACATGTTTGAAATGCGTTCCTCCAGAAGGCATTAAAAGAAGCAACGTGTTTGGAGGCATAAAGTTTCAAATATAAACAACATCACAAACTACAGTTCCCTCACTACTTCAAAATTTCAAATTGCTTTTATTTTTTCACTGCATAATACACTCAATGTAAATCATTCTTCCATCTAGAACGGTAAATTTAAGAAGCAATAATCCATTCACAGGTACACGTTTTGTTTACATAATCGCAAAAGGCTACAGGCAAGTTAATAGCAAATTAGGAAATCATAAACGTTCAAAAATTTATTGCATACGCAACAATATTCATAATTTCAAGATAATTTTATTTTAAAAACCAACAACAAAGTTCACACAGATTGACAACGAACCAAACAGAAGAACCCTAGAAATTCTGCAATGCAGAAGAATACCATACCAAAATTTAGGTTGAGATCGCAGCGTGGTTTAGCTCTGAAGCTTTGGCCTTTAAATAGAGATCCAAAAAGTGCTAGAATCCACATAAAAGGAATCACACGGTTTCATCCATGAAACGAAAAGGCGAGCAGAGAATATTAAAATTTTGTAAAAGAAATGATTCGATTAGGCAACCACAATAAGCGAATCGAATGTTACAGATTGTACAGTAAAAAGACAGGAGAGGGGAGAATGAAGAGAAAGGGAATCGACTTTTGGCAGGGGAGAGAAAAGAGTTCATCTTTCAACGGCGAATAGATACGCACTTTTTTAAATCCGTTGAAATGATCTCGCTTCGACATCGTTTTGAATCTATTTTTAACGGTTAAGATTTTAAGGCGGTCGCTGTGAGGACGCTGAACGGTTCGAGTTGCGAAGGGGTATTATCTTATCGTGCTTAATATACACCATAATAGGAAAAACTTAAGCAGCAAGACATTTCGCGCGGAATGAAGCTCTGTTCGTTAAATGCGACTTCAACGGTATTTCTTAACGCTCGAGTTTCCTTTGTATTTCTAGGTGGGTAACACGCACGGCTCCCTGAATTTTTATAGTTTTAAAAACGAAGATATAATTTATCCGTTCAAACAAATAAGTTCACAACCCCGATGAGTTGTGAAGGATGGGTCAAAGCAAAGGCTTTATTTAGCATTAGGGGTTTTAACACGCAACTTCCCTAAGATTTGAAACTAATTAACTAACACACTTATTTCCATTCTGTTCATTCAATTCTATTTGTCAATCATAAAATGACTATAATACCCTTACAGCTCTTCACTTTCCTATGCAAACTCTCTCTAAATTGGAATTTAAGATGTGACATGAGGGTTGTGGGTAACACCGCATTAGTGAAGGAAATGGGCAAATACGTCGAGATAGATGCATTTGGATTTATTGAAACTAATACTTTTTTATTTATTTATTCATTTTTCTTGAATTTTGATTCATTATTTCTATTTTTGCTTCCGTAAAAAATAGGGATATAAGTCAAGAATCAATAATCAATCTGGTTTTGTGTAGTGGGTTTTGAAAAAAATTTGATTTTGTTTCTAGGGTTTTGAGAAAAGTGGCCATTTGCGGGAGAGAAAAATAGGGAGGAATAGATGAGAGAGAGGAATTATAGAAATACATGGGGACTAAAATTCGTGCAAAAACTGTCATTTTTAGTTATTTTTGTAGCTGGGATAATCACAAGATTAACAACAAGTTCACACATGAATCAGTATTTCACATCACCATCGTTTTTACTATCAACAAATCATTCCTCAAGTTTGAGTTTGAAAGCAAGAATTGTCAGGAAAATGGTCTACAAGCCTTATTGCATTGTTTTTGTGAATTTTAAAAGTGGATTTTAACTATTAAAATCGAATTTAGGTATGTAGTAATTTTTTTGAAATTGCTTTTATCTAAAATTTATTATCTCACACAAGATTTTTTAAAGTAGGTTTTTACTTGCTTTTTAAATTTTAATTTTTAAATTTATTTTACCTATACTTATAATTTTTTATACATCTCTATATAAATTATATAAACACAAAATTGTTCTTAATAAAATTTTATATTTATTTTATCTGTACTTTTAAACAATTTATTTTATTGGTTTTCTTCTACATATAGTTTATTTCTTAAAAATATAATTTTTTTACTTCAATCCCTAGTACTACACAACTATCATTAAGGTTGGTGTAATCTTCAATATTTTAGTATTCAATTTATATATGTTTAGTCAATTTAATTTATTCACATAAACTGAAATTAAAAATAAATATTGTGATGACATTATTATTTTAGTTTATGCTTGAAAATATTTTATACATATTAATTTTAATTGTTTTATACTATATTACATATATATATTAACAAATAAACATTATAATTCAATATTATATGTATTGTTTATTTTAGTCATTTGTATTATTATAATATTTTAATAACAAAATTTATCAAACATTTTTAAACTATTTTTTAAATATATAACACTTTTAATTATAAAATTTATCAAAGTATTGAATTGATTTTTTTAACGCTGATTATTTTAACAATACAGTAAAATTAAATTATATTAAATTTTATAACAATCAGAAACTGGCCTCCATTTATTGGATCACATTTTTTATATTGGGCCCTACCCATTGGTTAAGTTGGGCTTGTATTGGGCTGCAACCTTTGGGAGAGCTCAACCCACGAAGGCCACTGCGTAGTTCGTAAAACATGGCGCCAAAAACCAGAAATTAGCAAACTAGATGCGTCTTTCTTGCGAAAATCGGTCATTCTATGCAGAAATTGTTGAATACACTCGACAGAAAAGCCTCTGCAAAGGCCGAGCATTACACGCTCTTATTTTGAAAACAAGTAAATCTTCTTGCATATTCCTAGCCAACAGTCTCGTCAATTTTTATGCGAAGTGCGGCCATTTACATAGAGCAAAGCTCGTATTCGAAAACATACAAAACAAGGACGTGGTCTCATGGAATTCCCTCATCAACGGCTACTCTCAACAGGGTTTCACTGGAGCCTCTCTCGTCATGGAACTCTTTCAACGCATGAGAGAAGAAAATACCTTCCCAAATAACCACACTTTCGCTGGTGTTTTCACCGCTGCATCGTATCTGTCGGATGCTTTGGCTGGCCGGCAAGCTCACACGCTTGCAATCAAATCGGCCAGTTCTTATGACGTTTTTGTTGGAAGTTCTCTCATTAATATGTATTGTAAATCGGGTCTTGTGGTGGAGGCTCATAAGATATTTGATAGAATGCCGGAAAGAAATTCTGTGTCGTGGTCTACGATGATTTCTGGGTATGCTAAGCAAGGGATGGCTTCTGAGGCTTTGGGAATTTTCAGATTGATGCGTACAGAAGATGAGAATGATAACGAGTTTCTATTCACTAGTGTTCTAAGCTGTTTAGTTGCTCCTGAGGTTGTTGATATTGGCAAGCAAATACATTGTCTGGCGGTTAAAAATGGATTGTTAACGATTATTTCTGTTGCTAACGCTCTTGTTACCATGTATTCAAGATGCGGGAGCTTGGATGACGCACTGAGAACGTTTGAATTGTCTGGTGATAAGGATTGCATTACGTGGTCAGCTATGATTACTGGTTATGCTCAAAGTGCTGATTCTTTTAAGGCCTTGAAGTTGTTCTCTAAAATGCATTTTAAGGAGATTAAGCCCACTCAGTTTACCCTTATTGCGGTTCTTAATGCTTGCAGTAACATTGATGCTCTAGAAGAAGGAAAGCAAGTGCATGATTATATGTTGAAGTTGGGATTTGAGTCTCAATTATTTATACTGACTGCTTTAGTAGATATGTATGCAAAATGTGGTAGCACAATTGATGCTAGGAAGGGTTTTGATTTTTTCCAAGAACCTGATATTGTTTTGTGGACTTCAATGATTGGAGGTTATGTACAAAATGGAGAAAATGAAGAGGCCCTAAATTTGTATGCTAGAATGCAATCTCAGGGGATTTTACCTAATGAATTAACCATGGCCAGTGTCCTAAAAGCATGCTCCAACCTTGCTGCTTTGGAGCAAGGAAAGCAAGTCCATACTCGTACTCTGAAGTATGGATTTACTCTTGAAGTTTCAATTGGAAGTGCCCTTTCCAGCATGTACGCGAAGTGTGGGAGTTTGGAAGATGGGAACCTTGTCTTTAGGAGTATGCCTGTGAAGGATATTGTGTCATGGAATGCAATGATATCTGCCCTTTCTCATAACGGATGTGGTAATGATGCTTTGGAACTCTTTGAGGAAATGCTAGCAGAAGGCCTGAAGCCAGACTATGTTACATTTGTGAACATACTTTCAGCTTGTAGCCACATGGGATCAGTCGAAAGTGGTTGGGATTATTTCAACATGATGTTTGATGATTTTGGCATTGTTCCAGGAGTTGAGCATTATGCTTGCATGGTTGACATCCTAAGTCGTGCTGGAAAGCTCAATGAAGCTAAAGAATTTATTGAATCAGCCACCATAAATCATGGTATGTGTTTATGGCATATTTTATTAAGTGCTTGTCGAAACCACCATAATTATGAATTGGGTGCTTATGCTGGAGAGAAACTAATGGAGTTGGGCTCAAAAGAATCATCAGTCTATGTATTGTTGGCGAGCATCTATACTGCCTTGGGTAGGCTGGAAGATTTGGAACGGGTCATGGGAATGATGAAACTTCGAGGGGTGATTAAGGATCCAGGATGTAGCTGGATTGAACTTAAGAGTCAGATTCATGCGTTTGTTGTTGGAGACCATGGGCATCCCCGTATTGGAGATATACGGGCAGAGATAAGAAAATTAAGCAAACAAATGAGGGATGAAGGATACAAACCTAGCCCTGATTTAGCTTCTTTGACTTTTTGCGGTTGATATGTCGAGTTATCATTGACCATTTGGTGTATGTGATGATCTTATTTCTTTCTTTGATCTATAAATTAGAATATTTCTCATCAAATAGTGAGGGAAGTGCTGGAGTAATTGCTTCATTTGCACTCGGCCAAATGTTTAATAGCAACAAAATTTTAATCTCAGGATACAAAAATCTTCCATGAGAAGTAACTACTCTGCATCTATTTTTGGATCAGAATTATTAGGCTGGTTCGATGTCAGTTTAGAAGCAAATAATTCTTGGAGCCGGAGCCGAATCAGTAATGGTCGATGCATTTGGTTTTTTGGCTGCACGCATTTGACCCAAAAACAAAAAAAGATGAAATGAAATAAATTTTTTTTTTATTTTTATTATTTTTAATTTAAACTTGAACCCTAATTTGTAATTAACTATGCATAAAATTTAAATCAAATTAAGGCTTGGTTTGGATTATTATGCTCTCAGCAACAAGTGTTTAAGTAAAATCACCTAATTTTCAACTTATATTTGATATTTAATGTTTTATTTTACACAGTTATCAAAACTCAATCACCTAAATCTAAATATAGCATAGCATAAATTTGGCATGCCAGAATTACTTTTTTTTGGAGACAAAATGCATGAAATTTAATTTGATTTTAATTTAACATGATATATTCAAATAATTACTAAACTTTAAATCCACTACTTTCTCCGCATTATTAAAAATTTCTAAAACTTTTTGTGATGGTTTGATGCACTATGTATAACGAAATGAAAATTAATTTTTTGTTGTAAGGTTATAATTAATTCATTTGAATAGACAACTATAATTTTATTTTCTACATGCTATGGCGAATAAATGCCTGAGTTATAGGTTATAATATAATTTTATAATTTGATTTACTTTTTGATTTTTTCCTCTAATTAAAATTTCAAATCGAAAACCTATTTGATGATACAGCGGTTCGAAAACGGTGTCTCTAGGTCATTTCCTCTGTGCCCGCGCTAGGGTTTTATCAGGGGATAGAGAGAGATCGAGCGAGTCGACAATGGTAACCGCAAACATATCGCGCAGCCATGTCTCAACTCAGTAAATATGGAAAAAGAAGATACGAAAACGTCAAAATCGCCATCACCACCGCCGCCAGAACAGCAAGAACCAGATCCTAAAAGGCTGAAAATGTCCAACACTACCACTTCTGACGACGAACAAGATGTCGCCAGCGCCGCCACCAAAAAACAACGATACAAGCGCCGCAAGATCGCCATTTTCTTTGCATACTGTGGCGTAGGCTATCAAGGCATGCAAAAGAACCCCGGCGCCAAAACCATCGAGGGCGATCTCGAAGAAGCCCTGTTCCACTCAGGCGCCGTCGCCGAGCAGGACCTCGGCAACCCCAAACGATACGACTGGGCCCGTTCGGCTCGAACTGATAAGGGCGTGAGCGCCGTGGGCCAGGTCGTATCCGGTCGGTTTTACATTGACCCGCCCGGTTTGGTTGAAAGACTGAATTCCAATCTTCCTGGGCAGATTCGGATATTTGGATATAAGCGTGTAACGGCGTCGTTTAATGCAAAGAAGTTCTGTGATCGAAGGAGGTATGTGTATCTTATTCCCGTTTTTGCGCTTGATCCATCTTCACATAGGGATAGGGAGAGTGTCTTAGCTAGTTTAGGGTCTGGAAATGAGCTAGTTAAATGTTTGCAATGTTCAGAAAGAGGCCGTAAAGTGATTGGTGTTATGGGTAAGCGTACATACCAGTTAGGATTTCCGTCGAACAATGAAAGTGCAATTTTGAACTCTGTAGTTAAAGATGATACTGGAATCCCTACTTGCAATGGTGACAGTCATAATTCAAAAATAGAATCTGTGGAGGAAAATAAACCAAAATCTGAATCCATTGAGGAAGGCCGTATAAATTCTGAATCTGTGAAGGAAGCACAGGATTATGTGTGGAATAGGACTTCTGAAACTACCATTGAGACTGAAGGGTTGATTGAAAATGAAAATATTGATTCAAATTTGAATGCGAAATCCCAGAATGAGTCAGAGGTTATGGCTGAGGAAGGGAACCTAAAAGGAGAAGAGAAACTGTTAGAAGGCAGTGGATTTTGTTATGGTGAGAAGGAGAAGGAGAGATTCAATAGAATCTTGAAGCATTATGTTGGGTCTCACAACTTTCATAACTTTACAACTAGAACAAAAGCAGAAGACCCTGCTGCTTGTCGCTACATTATATCATTTGATGCTAATACCGTTGTTAATGTCGAAGGCATTGATTTCATTAAGTGTGAGGTTGTGGGTCAGAGTTTCATGCTTCATCAGATACGGAAGATGATAGGCCTTGCCGTTGCGGTCATGAGGAATTGTGCTTCTGAGTCATTGACAGTAACTGCTTTGCGGAAGTAAGTACTTCATTATTTTGCTTCAGTTATATTTTTCATGTTTGAAATGATTTGTTTTTGTCTCTAATTACCATCTAAAAACATTATAGGGATGTTAACATTAATGTACCTACGGCTCCTGAGGTTGGCTTATACTTGGATGAGTGTCTCTTTGCATCATACAACCAGAAATGGAAAGACAGTCACGAAGAGTTATCAATGAAACCATACAAAGAAGAAGCAGAAAACTTCAAAATGAAGCATATATACTCACATATCTCACGAACTGAACAGAAGGAAGGAGTTGTGGCCCTCTGGTTGCATTCTTTGAATCACCGAAACTACCCTGATCTGCGTGTTGTCAACAGTGATGAGGCCACTTACAACAAAAGTGCAGATGTGTGTGTTTTCAACAATGATGAGAACGATGACAAGAAAACTTATGGTGTTGTTGTCAACAATGAGGCCACCGACGAGAAAAGCTCTGAAGTGAAGAAGATGGCTGAATGAATTCTCTTGCAGGCAAATGGATGTAAACCATTTGGTACTTTCTGTGTCGGCTGTGTCGGTTTTTGCTATTTATCAATTTCTCATTCTCAATAGAAGCTTGTTTTTGTTTGGGTGACGGCAGAATGTCATTTTTAATTTATCATTTGATGCTTGCAAGTCACTGCTTCCAGGTCTATATAGATGATGTTATAATATTGTATGTTGTTACATAATTATTTTTTTCCATTTTGCAGTTTTCTTTTTTCGATGGAATGATTAATTTTTCAAGCAAATTGATCATCTATCCGAGTGATTCTTTAAACAGTATGGTATACAAAAGGTAGTCATTCAGGAGAAGAGTAACAGCTCTGTAGTATTTCCATGGTTATTGAATTTGAAACACCCATGAGGCTGAATTGAATTACTTACGGGAAAACATTTTCTATTCATTGTAAAAGCGGCATCCGTTCCAGGGAAAAATAAAAAATTTCACCATAGGTGATTTATATTTTTTTAACAGCCTACACTGCAAGCAAATTGGCGGTTCGTAAGCTCGTTATTGCAGGGTGAATCCTCACCTTCCACGTCAGTTATTGACTTTGAGTGAACGTCTCCCAATATCCTTTCAGATGAATAAACCAAGTCATTCTTACAAGAGGTTCTTGTCCCTCCCCCGCCAAAACAGTAGAAAACACAGATTATGCTTCAATTCCAAGAGAAATTGTCGATTTAAACTTCTGTTGTCGAGAATTCTTTGATGATTCACATAATCAGTTCCTCATCTTTTACGGCAGAATTGGACAAGGTTATTATTAAGAATCGATGAAGATGAAGGTGGATTGGAGCCAATTGCCGCCGGAACTAATAGAAACAATCGCCGAAAAGCTAAAAATCTACAGCGATTACCTCCACTTCCAAGCAGTGTGTCGCAATTGGCGATCGTCAATTCCAAAAATCCCAAATGACCTCCCGCCTCAGCTCCCTTGGCTCATGTTACCTCAATCAGAAACCTATCAATCGCACCGCGCCTTCTTCGATCTCTCTGCAAACAGAGTCCACTTCCTTAATCTTCCAGAAGCATCTCGTCGCAAGCGCCACTGCGGCTCTTCTCACGGCTGGCTAATTATTCTCGACGAAACCCCAATCGTTCTTCTGCTCAATCCCCTTACACGTGTCAAAATTTATCTGCCTCCGTTATCTGCTTTTCCTAATGTGGTTAGTTTCAGTTACTTCGAGATCGGTAGAGAGTATACGCTAGCTTCTTTGCTCGGTCACCACTACAACCGCAGTTTAAGACAAATGCGCGACTCTTTTATTAAGAAAATTGTTCTGTCTTCAAGCCCGGTCAAGGATTCTGATTTTATTGCTGTAGCGATTCTTAATCAATCAGGTGATTTGGCTTATTGTAGAAATGGAGACCAGTCTTGGAGAATAATTGAAGGTGCGCAATCTTATTCTGAAGATATTTTATGTTACAATGAAGTATTTTACACGGTTGATAAGTGTGGGGATATTGCAATATGTGATGTTAGTGGTGATACTCCTCGCGTTTCAATTATTCAAACGCCACAGCAGTTCAGTGGTGATATGCAGTATTTGGTTAGTTCAGAAGATGATTTGTTGCTAGTTACACGGTATTTAGGTCTTGAATTTGATTTTGATCCTCATCAGCCACATTTGGTCTATAGAACTACAAGGTTTGAAGTTTGTAGATTAGATTGGAGTGGACCACAATGGGAGGGAGTGAGAAGCTTGGGCGACAAAGTGTTGTTTATTGGGCAAAATTCTTCGTTTGCATTGACGGCTTCTAATTATCCTGGCTGTTCAGGAGATTGTATATATTACACTGATGATTACTCAGAAACTAACTATGATGATGTTTATGGAGAGCATGATCTTGGCATTTTCAAGCTAGGTGATGGAGGCATTGAACCGTTGCCCTGTTATCCACGCAATTCGCATCATCGGTTACAATGGCCGCCACCACTGTGGGTTGCACCCAATCCATTCTGACTTGGCTTGAATGTAAGTGTAAATGCTTATATGGTATATTTTTCCATGTTAAAATGCATGCCGTTAGATTCCCTGGTCTCGGAGCTTGTTATTTTAGAATCGGTTACCAGTGTATTTGTGCTTTTTCATGTATGAACATTTGTGATATATGCAGTAGTACTTTTCATTCTATAATCTCTAGTTTGAGAAGATTTTTTAGCCTATTCACTTTTCTGCCTTTCTTACATTTATTAAAATAAGTTCTATGATTGGTGTTGTCTGTAAACTTTAGTATTTCATTTGGACAACATTGTGATCATATGACACAGTTGTGTAAACAAATATTGTAAAGACTGTAGCATGGCAGTAAGAATTTGTGTTTATGTTCAATATAAAATTAGAAGCCCTTGCATGATATTTTAGAATGATCAACTTCTTGGATAAGTGAATGTGCAAGGCAAGACATTAGGATTTTAAGATGCATAAGGTGTAAGATGTGAATTTAAAAGGATCCCATGGATTCATATGAAATGCTAACTTATTCTCTTTGATGCTGATGATTCTCATAGACTAGTCCTTATTTTTTCAAACACATGTTGCTATGTATGAAGTGTGCTGTATGCACCTCAAAACACACTCTGCGTCTGTGTTGATTGTATGTCTGTGCATACATATTTTGGAAGTCTAAGCATGTTGATAATAAGCCAATGTCCCAGTAATGGAGCTGATTTTATTGCAGAATTTGCTCAGGTTTCTTTGCTAAACCATTTACTAACAAATTTCATGTCTGCAATTGGGTTTTTGTTTTTCCTCATTCATATGGGATTTTAGTCCCTCATTGTTTAAATGAGTTACAGTTTCTACAAGAGTAAGCAACGACAGTTGTTAAAGGAATTGGAACTCAGAATGTATTTGCGTAATACTGGATGTTGCATCTGCTGACATAAGTTAGGAGATTAATTGGTGGATCATATACTTACTCAATGGTGCAAAACAGTTGCACATATATTGCAAGTGCTGTAGAAGGACAACACTGCACGAAAGTTTTGGTTAGTGTTTGCGGACAGCATGCTGCCCTCTCAATAGCCTTTGGTATATATTAGAATGAGTTTTATCTTCTTTGCCACTCCTGAATCCCGATGTTTTTGTAGTTTGAAATGAGAATAGTAGAGAATGATGATTTCTGGTGAAGCACAATTGGAAACAGCCAATTAGATATAAAATCCTTATGAATATCAATGATGTGTCTCATTTCCTTGCAAGCATTAAATCTGTAAATGGCCTTTGAAATCAGGCCTTGGCTACCATGTCAATGCCAACAAGTCAAGGTCGTCATCTGTTAAAGTGCATGCTTGCCATACTTGGTATTATATTTAGTCCCAGTTTTGTTAATGTTTCAGTAATTTCTGCACTGACAATTGTCATCTGTTAAAGTGCATGCTTGCCATACTTGGTATTATATTTAGTCCCAGTTTTGTTAATGTTTCAGTAATTTCTGCACTGACAATTGCTTAAAATCCTGGGCTTTCTTATGGACTTACCTCCAGTTTGGTTCATAATATACTGCACTGAAAATTGCCAGAAGCAGAGTATATAGCAAAGCCATGGTTTTCAATCCTGCAGCTGTGCCTTCTTTATTTATTCAATATATTGTTGGATCTTTCTGATTGGTATTGCTTAGAAATCATATTGGATTTATAATCCGATGTGGTGGGTCCTTTGTTGTTTGTCGTTATCGTTATAATAAAAATGACCTAAATGACGTCAGAAAAAATATAGTGCAAACTAGACATTAGGGCCTTAAAAGTCCCCCGTGACACTAGATATGGTTACCTCTAGCAATATATTTAGCTTACGTATTTTTTAAACATGTTTCACTCTCTGCTTTTATTTATTTCATGTTCTCTTAAATTTTTTTTTTTGTTCCTCTTTTCCTTTTTGAAATACCCTGGAAATGCCTTTACGTGCTTCACTTTCTGTTTTTTTTCTTTTTTTCAATTTCAGTTCTGTTAGAATTTTTTTTTTCCTCTTTTCTTTTCCTTTCTTTTTGAAATGCCTTTACTTTCGATCACGGAGAATACCCTTGAAATGCCTTTGCTTTCGATCAAACGGAGTATTTATACTTTTGCAGTATTGCATCATTTATGGTTGTCCTTGAAAGAGAATCGCCATCTACAAATTGGGCTCAGTCGCAGCCTGTATTTTTCTAGCCTTTAAGTTTTCGTGAAAAGGTTTCGTATCTTTAAGCCCAGTTGCCCACATCAGACAATGACTTCTACTAAACGTTGCTTTCACTCTTTCATCTTTGACTACACAACACTCATTGTACAACACGAGCGAAATTTCCACGAGCTCTCGAATTCTAACGCGACCCCAGAACCTCATTTGCTAACTATATTTTGACATGAAAATTAGAATTCCGGGATGGCCCTACGCAATACATCTCATGGAATACATGGATATCGCAGAATCCACTGAAGGCGCACAGTAAACTCTGGGATAATCACTTTCTAATCCGTAGTCCATCAACGGACGGCATTCCATCTCATCATCTTGATCATAAGCGAACTCCGGTATTTCAATCTCGTTCCTCCTCAAGTGGTCCCACAGAAACTCCAACCTGTTCACATACTTCAGCTTTCTGTAGAACCTGCGTTAACAAGTAATAAGTTTAACTAAAGCCTGCGTTGACGCCGTAGTGTTTTTCTACTGCGTTGCTTTAACAAAGTGGTCAAAACATGCGCCAAAGGTGCCAAAATGGGCCAGGCGAATATCATGTGACTAAAGCTTTTGTTTGAAACTGTAGTGTTTCTACTGCTTCGAATTCACATAAAATTCAATTTTAGAAAAATCTTACTCTCCGATGAAAAAGAGTCGACCAAAGGTGGCTAGAAACAATCTGGCTTGTAGATTCGGGTGCACGAAATAAACAGTGGCCAGATGATCCTTGACGTTGATCGGAATAGCATCGTAGATTGATCGTAGGGCGGAGATTCCAGGAAAGTTTTCGCTCCTCTGAACACCTGTGTGCAAGTAAACTACCGAAAATGGCGCTTCTTTCAACTTGGAGAAGATCTTTTCCTCCAAATACTTCTTCAATACCTCACAACTCACCAGCCGAGCTGATAACCGGAATATTATAATCAATCAACACACAATTCAATACAATAATGAAACAAAGACGCAAAACACGTTTGAATTATGCTTACCTGGGAAGATCTTGCCGATAACACGAACAACTTTACGACCCCCTTTATCTCTTCCTTGTATCTTGAATACTTGAAGTTTTTCTAACAGATGTTCTTGCTCTTTTTCAGATAGAATTACGGTAGATGACGAGGAGTTCATAATTTACGAACGTAGTTGTGTTCTAAAGTTCGTGGCGGTTATTTTCAGAGGGAATCTGTTAAAAAGCAGTGTGTTTTAAATGCAGGGGAAGTGTGAGTGAGGAAGGGAGTTTATATACGGGAGAGTTGGGATGGGAACTTATCTTTGTGCCCTAAACGACGCCGATGGTATAATGTCGCAAGAGTATGTTCTTAAGCATCATCTTCCGTTTTGGATCGGAGCGAGTCTGACTCGACTCGGTGGACCGTAACTGAGTTGCTGACACGTAGGGGTCTCTCTTTGGTCTTATCCTGGTTTTTAGTTCTAAATAGCAAGTATACAATGGACCGACAGCCTTAAAAAATTGAATTTGATCCAATATTCAATTCAATTTAATTTTTTTAAACAATCATCCAAAATATTCTCGTACTAAATACCCAGTCAATTTTTGAAGTTAGAACTGACAACTTTCAACCCGCACGAAATCTTCGCTTTGACCTTTACAGGAAACATAGGCTAAGAAGATTGTGAGGTGGTGACTGGTGAGGTAAAAAAGACATGTTAAAGCTTATCCCACTTGATGTGTACATATGCGTACAGAATTACATATTGGATTCAGCTTTATCTTCTTATCCGGCGTTACTTATTTAACATGAAAAAATTCATCAACGCGTTACTTGCATTGCATATGTCGAAACGTTTCCTTTTCAACCAATGACTTCTCTTGAACGTTTCATATATTGGGAAAATAAGAAGATAATGGAAACTTTGTCTTAATCGCTCAGCAAGGTTGGTGTTAGAGCCTTCAAACTTGAAAACTCTATTTTTCTCAAAAAAAGATTATAGATGTACAAAGTTTATTGTACTAAAAATTTACTTAATTCACTTATGATTTTTAATACTCTCACTATCTCATATATATACAAATAAAGGCAACCAACACCCTTAAATATTAGGGTTACATGTCTCACACACATATTATCATAAAACATTTTTCTTAATCAAATAAATTATTTTTAAAGTCACTTTGTGCGTCACTTTTCTCAAGACAAGGGACTATCCACTAAGTCATCTTGACTTAAGTCCTTTCTTCACATATCATTAAAGACCAAATCTCCCTGCTTTAATTCCATCGACTGTGAAAGTTGTTGGCTGAAGTTATTCGGCGCGCACAGGGTTATTGCATTAACAAAAAATCCTCTGTGACAGTTGGAATGTCACATAATCAATTATTTAAGTCCCTTTTTTTTTAATTTTTTCACAAACAAAGATAATAGTTTGTTTACTTATACAAATAGGTCCTTCACTCAACCTACTTGCGATGACTATATTATTTTTTATAATACGGAGTTTTGAATGCCCGTGACTTAACAAAAAAGGGTAATTTAGTAATATTAATTTAGGTTGGGGGACCTATTTGTCAATAACGTAAAAAAAACTATGTCATTATCTGTGAATGAGACCGGATGTTAATGTTATTATCCCATTTTTTTTTTAAAATAGGGAGTGGATGATTGGTTGCTTCGAGATTTATTATAATCAAATGGGTTTCTGAATCTGGACCGACAAATTAGAGATTGGATGGGAATGGCATCACTCAGTGGGCCACAATGTCAAAGAAATTTACTGCCCTAGACTGTGACAATAGTGGGCCATTATGTGGGGAAGTTACGTAATTGGTGTTGGGCCTCAACGGAGAAGACAGGGCTGGGCCACTAATTGAATAATAGCTAACTTAAAACAAATATATTAAATGCTCACATGACAGCAGAGACGGGACCTGTTACGTATATCATAAGATGAACAATATTATTATATGATTACCATCAACAAATATAAATATTAGATTAGGTGGTTGTGAAAGAGACCAATATCAACTCTAATAAATAAAATAACTTTTTAAAATTGAAGTAGAATTTATTCTTATGTCCACAGTAACGCACTTGACTTGCAACAACAACAAAGGAATACAAATCGGAAAGGCAGAATCCATAAACCACGGGCCCTGGAGAAAGCCAGCAAAGGAAGGCAAGAACGAAGCCGGAAAGGGCTTATATGTCTCGTCGGGCCGAAAAGAAGTCGAGTCAGTTCGACTTATCAAAAATCGAAGCAATCTTTCAGATTGGGCTTGCAATTTTCCATTGCATGTCAAAATATCATTATTCTTCACCACGTTGGCTCCAGTGTCTTGATCAGTTGAAAAGACATCCAATCTCACTTTAAGGTTATCCGTCCCCACTCCCCACGCCCCACGAGGTGAAAGTGGTTGGATTACAAACGTTAAAGATAAAAAAAAATAAAAAAATTTGCGCAAGAAAAAAAGAATAGGGCCTGCGTTTCATGGGTTTGACAATTGAACACAGCCCAATACTCGGGCTTCATTAAGCCGAGTTTTAAACCCATCCAGGTAGCCACCAAGGCAGCTACTTGTCACGCGCTGGGAACTGAGGCGAAAATTTCAGCACATGCAGCACTTGAACAAGCTGATTATCACTGCTCAAGTAAGCCCTTGAACACCCAAGATCACTTTGTGCGTGTGTAGTGTGAGTGGAGAAGCAAAGCAGTAGCAAAGAAGAGAAATTGCAGTGAAAACAGTAGAGAGAAAGGAAGCAAACGTTCTGCCTTTGTTGAGAATGGAAATGGTTAGCTTTTACATTTCACTAAACTTGCATTTATATACATAGAATCAATGGATGAGATTTGGCCCTTCCTATACAAATGGATGGTGAGGATTAGTTTACACATAAAAATCCCACCTACCACCACTAAACATCAAGTTGGGCCAATTGGGTCATTTACATGAATGGGGTGTATATACAAGCATGGCCACATTGGGCCTAACACAAACATAAACCATTTGGGACAAATCCAAAAATAAGTAGCCTGCATGTGTGCTGGTCCAAGCTACCCAATATCCTCATGGTCTGCCCCAAACCAACCATTAAGCCTCCAACACTCTAAGTTCACCCTCACAAGCTTGCTGGCTCACGGCACACTGTTCACCCGAGGCACTGTTCATCTGCGAACCGTTTTGCTTGCACGCTCGTGCGTCGGAAGGTGTCGCTTGCATGCCCATGTGCTTGAGGTTGCGCGCTGAGGTGCCGCTACGTCTTCGGCGATTCCGCTTGCGTTTCGGTGGCCCGTGACATACTGCTGATCATCTTTGGCTACAATTGTGACAACAAAAGCAGCAGGGAAGAAAATCCTGCACTCGATTTCGTGCATCGGTAATCACCAAATTTGAGATCCAAAGCCAAAAGGGTTTCTAGGATCCACCAATACGATATTTCTTTCGAGTAACGAGGTGTTGACCGTTGTCCCTGATTATATTACGTACTCATTTGTGTAACCAATTTAACTAACCTTCTTGTCTGTCTCAGTAGTAGTTATACATAAACATAAAATAGTCCAACTTAAAGCTGAATTGACGTAGCAAACAAGAAGAAAAAGAGAAGAAAAATGAATCCGAACTATGGCTGGATTATTCTTCTTGGCATGATATGCTTAAGGTTCATTACTGCTAATGGAATCGGAGGCAAAGCTGCTTGCAACGACTCATTTTTTGGCAATTGTTACGGCATCCTTCACACTTTTCCAGCTGGTTGTCCTACACTCTGTGAGATCGATTGTAAACTCTGCAAGCCTTATTGCGGTAACTAGTCTTTCTTTCTGTTAATTTTACTCTCAAAAGCTCAAAATTCATAATATAATATTGTTGTACTAGTAAAAGAAATTGTTTGGTCTTTCTACTTGGCTGTGAATCAGCATGTGATAGGCCGGGAGCTGTGTGCCGAGATCCACGATTCATCGGGGGTGATGGAATCATGTTTTACTTCCATGGCAAGAAAGACAATGATTTCTGCTTACTGTCTGATTCTAAAATTCACGTAAATGGACATTTTATTGGCAAGAGGAGCAACAAGGGACGAGATTTCACTTGGGTTAAGTCCATTGGTATCTTGTTTGGATTTCACCAGTTCTACATCGGAGAAAATGCGGTTGTAAAATGGGAAGAATCAGTGGACAACATGGTGATCAAATTGGATGGAAAAGATATCTTGCTAACAATTGGTGAAGGCCAAACATGGCTGTCATTCAGGCAGTATTGACAATTCAGAGGCAAGCTGAGACTAATAAAGTGATAATCAGAGTGGGAGGATTGTTCGAAATAGCAACAAAAGTGGTTCCAACCACTGTAGAGGAATCAAGAGTGCATGGATATGATATCACAGACGAAGATTGCTTTGCGCATATGGAGCTGAATTTCAAGTTTGACTCACTGAGCAAGATGGTGGGTGGAGTACTGGGACAAACTTATTGGCTAAGTTACAGAAGCAGCGTGAAAATGGCAGCATCTATGCCAATTATGGGTGGAGCAAACAACAAGTTTGTTACATCTCATCTGTTTGCTACAGATTGTGTCGCCTCTAACTTTGGGATAATTAATGAGGCTGCAGTGGGAGGATTTCCGTTTAGTGTTGAATGTGGATCTGGATGTGGCGGAAAAGGAATTATTTGCAGAAAGTAAGATGGAACTAAAAGCAAGTGCAATGTAACAATGTGATAAAAAATCAAGTGTAATGGTTGAGATACTGAAGAACGTTTATTACTTTGCATCGATTTATTTATTTATTTATTTTGTCTATAATAGCGTTCTGTTTGGGGTACAGACGAGGGAGCTATTATGCGCTTCCAATCCAACATCGCTGAGGTATGGGTGCCGGACAGTTGGTGTTCTAAATATAATGAAGAAGGAGAGACGAAGAGCAGTACCTTTGCGCTCGGGGCAATGACGCAGTTAGTGAGGTACTAACCGAGGCGCGTCTATTGCTGGTTGAAAACTATTTCCAAACCCCCTCTTAGGCCTGGGTTTGGCCCAGGCCTTTGAGTATTTCTGGAAGGGTTTCCTCTGGGGTAAAGCCCTACAATTATAAGTCTCAAATTTCTTTTGTATCCATAAAGTATAATTAATAGGGTTAACCGAATAAAGTTCCACCTGAAAAATAACTAAATGAGCCTGCCAACTCTGCGGTTTTTTTTTGCCCAAAGGAAAGTTGCGCCCGACTCCATAGCCTAATGGGCCTCAAGGCTGAGCCCTTCACAGCCGGCCCACCCCAAGAATTGAGCTAATTGCATGAGATTTTTTTTGTACTTCGGGGAAGAGAGAACCTATAATGAATATGCACTAGAAGAGGGTAATTTATTCATGGTGAAGCATTGATTTTAAGTTGTTGAAGACATTTAATAGCATGAATATTACCTAACATTTACCATATTTTACTTTACTTGGGGGAAAAAGGTAACAACTAATAACTTTCCTTGTATATTATGTTCTACATTTTTCCTGAACCATAGTCAGTGAAACTTAACTTTTTGTCTTATTATAGCGTGTAGTCTGCTCCCGGCCCGTATAATATAATCAGTATCTTTCTTGTACCACCCAGTCAAGCTGAGATATGAAAGGCTGATACATATTTCAAACTTTCAACTGAAAACCCATTTTGACAAGCAAGCATCGAAAAACCGCGAGCTTTTTCATCCCAATTTCACGATTCCATCATGCTTTTGGCCCAGTTTACTCGAGTATCTCCGTAGACCAATCCCCAAAAAGTCTTGCCAGATATCTTCATACAGGTGTACGCAAAGATATTGTTGCAGACACTTCAGAACAAGTAACGCAAGTGCATGTCGACCTATGGACAGAGAGAGAGAAAAACCAAAATACAGCAAGCGAAATGAAGGCTTGCATTGCAATAGGTCTGCAAATATGTCAGCTTCGTATGACACGACGAGAGAGTGAAAGGAAAGGAAGAGGAAGATGTGTGTAATAATGACCATTATCTGTTAAAAAAAAAATAAATTTTAACATAAACTTGCATTAGAGCAGCAAAGTTTTTGCTCTGTACGAGCTTATTCAATATACCAGAAAAAGCCAATTTTCCTTAACCGTCACCTCCCACGCGTCAGAACTCTTGGCTTTAATGCTAGCTCTGGTCAGAGCTTAGTGTTGCTTAATTACAATCTTGTCTTCAAATCATTTTTCATTTCTCTCTTCATATTTGTTCTGTGTTGTTCATTTTCCGGCGACTTTGTGGAAGCCGTAGGAAAACAATGTCATCTTCGACGGCGGCCAAAATCAAGGTCCGTAATGTGGTGGAAAATAAGGAATATCCTGATCCACTTGCCTCTCACGAGGATGTTGTTAAGGACCCTATTGTTTTCTGGGACACTCTCCGGGGCTTCCATTTTATATTGGGCACCAAGTTCATGTGAGCCTTCCTTTTTATCCATTTGCCCTTTGGGATTTTCACATTATATAATATAAAATACTCAGAATATAATGTTCATGGTAACTTAAAATATGAAAAAGGTTTGATACTTTTTAAAGAGTTTTTAAAGTTTTTATTTTTAATTATTTCCAACCTTTGTATAATCAAGGATTCCTGTGATTGGAGGGAAGGAGCTAGATTTGCATGTTCTGTATGTGGAGGCTACTAAAAGAGGTGGATATGAAAAGGTTTGGCTCTAAATCTGTAATCCTTTGATACACTTCAAAGTTCAAAATATTATTTTATTTATTTTTTGAGAACAAAATTATTTGTAGGTTGTTGCAGAGAAGAAATGGAGGGAAGTAGGTGCTGTTTTTAAGTTTTCTCCAACGACAACAAGTGCTTCATTTGTGTTAAGGAAACACTACTTGAGTCTCCTTTATCATTATGAACAGGTTCACTTCTTTAAGATAAAGGGTCCCCCATGTTTTCCCTCAGGTAATTTATTGTATTTACTCTTCCTCTTTCTTCCATATTCGAGTTTTCTCTGCTTTAGCAGTATTTATGGGTAATCTCAAATCTGTCCTGTGTTCTTTGTCTTTTCTTGCCAATTCTTGACAGATCTTTGTTTGCTATGTCTGCAGCTGCATTTTCTGCAAGCAGCCCTTCGTGCAGACCTGACTTGGCTCTGGTGGAATATTCCCCCAAAAAGATAAACGATCATCAGGGTTCTAATATTCGAGGTGAGCTTATAAATTTAATGTTTCATATCACCCCCTAATTTTGCACTTTAGGTGATTAATTGTTAATACACTGCAATCACTTGAAGAAATGAAAGAGATAAAGTGAAATTCGGTTTCCCACCACAAATACTAGTTTATTTTGTATGTCTTGTAAGTTGTTTTCCGTCTTTTGCTAGTTGAAATTCTGTTATGGAGAACGCGATGCTTTTGATATTGGATGTGGGTGTTGATACTTTGCATGATTTCTTTTTTGCCATTTTCTATAAGGTCCCACAAACACATTTATCTTAAAATTCTGGTTGTGTGGTTATTGTGTCACGGGAACTTATCAAATACCTGAGCATTTTTAGTGGAGGCTCTTTTTTCTTTATCAAATCCAACTCTTCTGAAACCCGATGTGAACGGGTTTTGAATCCCCATACCTCACGTGCTCTCCTAAGAAATTCTATGCCACTAGATATCATGAACAAATGAAATTTTCCATTTTGTCTTGCTAGAATTTGAACATCAATTTTCATTTGATTATTATAAATTATAAGTTCTAAACTTTTTCCATCAGGGCTTCGGGAACATGTGGTGAATTGTGAGATTTATCTTTTTGCATACTCACAGTATGTAGGGGTTCTGCTGGGGACTAGCTTTTAGCTTGTTTTAGTCATAGCACAACCCAGATTTCCTCGTCTAGGATGGACAACTTTTCACCCATTTGCCAGGAGAATTACAATCCAGAAATCTCATCTCCTACCCTGTGTAATTGCCCTTAAACAAAGCCCCAAATCCTAAACCAGGAAATATAAAATTCTCACCATGAATTACAAGGGATAAATTAAATGGTTTGGAAATTTTTTAAATCAACTTTTACTTGGGCTCACTTAAGCAAATTCACCAGGACTCTGACCGCCAATATAACATGTTTATAATAAAATTGTGTCTTCCCAATCTTTTTATGCAGGCCAATCTTGTTTTACAGCTGTTGGAACAATAGATGGGAAATTCGATTGTGGTTATTTGGTGTCTGTGAAGTTGGGTTCAGAGACTCTTAGTGGTGTACTTTATCATCCAGACCATCCAGGTATTTCTACTTCATTTTGCCAATCGAATGATGGTGCTATCATACCATATACTCGCAATGTGAAACCTCGCCATGGTCGGAGGAGGAGAAATAGAAGGAGGGGAGACCCTGGCTACCCTAAACCCAACAGAAGTGGGTACAATTTCTTCTTTGCGGAAAAACATTATAAGCTCAAATCTCTCTACCCTAACAGAGAGCGGGAGTTCACAAAAATGATTGGCGAATCTTGGAACAATCTCAGCCCAGAAGAGAGAAAGGTAAATGTGAAAAAACAAGAGAAGCCTTTTTCTGGGTTTCTACTGTTTTGGCATTGTTTGCATCAGACATTCCCCTCAAATGAAATTACGGGCAAGTTTTGATGCACTGTATTTCTAGGCAAAACATCATAAATATGCGTTAAACATAAGGTCTTTACATTCATCCAGAGCAGCTAAAGCAGAACTCCATACTACTTTGGGATGTATTTGTGCTATTAATATCTTGTCACCAATAAAACCGTCTATACTTGAAGAGTCGAAGTTGCTCTTCAATTGTACCTTAATTTACATAGCTTGACTGCACTCGCAACTTGGGACTCAGAACTTTCTGGCAGCATGGTGACAAGTAATTGGCATGCATGCAACTCAAGGTTTCAAAGGTGAGAAAGAAAATCTTTAAGTTGGTCATTGACATGGATTAGTTGTTTTGTAGGTTTACCAAAACATTGGGTTAAAAGACAAGGAACGATACAACAGAGAATTGAAAGAATACAAGGAGAGACTGAAACTCAGGCAGAGCATGGAATCTAGTAACTGATCATAAGAGCTCAGCTATTGGAAGATCAACAATTGCTAGATGATATGGTACAGATCTCTAAGGCTTTGGAGACACATGCAAATATAAACTGCTGTTTGGAATGTCCTATACTGTTAATCTGTGCAATATGAAGTACTTAACCAGAGCTATTTACATTTTAAATGCATGAAATTAAAGCCATTTTCATTTTCATTGGACGTGCATACTTTGTCAGAGTAAACAAATCTATCATAGATTTTGCTTAATCTGTACTATTACAGCATGATTACATCCTAACATCATAAATAAATGGCAAAGCAAATGTATAAACAGATGCAGAGAACAACTGGTTCAGCTTTCTCCTGAATCCGACCAAAAAGACAGTAGAAACCTTTCATTCTTGGATATCTCTATGGCACTATGAAAACAATCAATAAAATGGGTTGTTCATGTGATCTTGTTAAGACCATGAAAGAGACGGGGTTTTCTCCTCTTCGAATGCTTCCCATAACCTTTTGATAAGACATAGGGTACAAACCGCACCTGCAAACCGCGATAAATATCATTATACCAATAGAAGGAAGCAAACACTAAGAAGATACGAGACACAGAAATGCATCTCAGAAATGCATAAACCTGGGAATGGTTACGTATGCTAAAATTTTGAAGTGGAGCGTTGTCGTCAAGCAGCTTCTGGTTCTGGTGCGATAAACAATAGTTTGCCCAGACGTGCTTCCTGTTGAATCCAAAACAAATTTTATAAAATAAACCATGCTTTTAGCATTCGAGGAAACTGTTGATTTGATATTCAAAATAAATCGCTACCAATGGGTCTCAAGAAGCCGAGAACATTGGTCAAGTGAAAAAGAAAAAAGGAACATTAATGAATCTGATGGTTATGGAAGAAGCAATGAACATACCAGGAGATGTGGCGATGACCCAAACCGGACTGCTCCATATCATTGACTTTCTTATTGATTGCAAGCTTCAAGTCTTTCACCGGAGCGGAATTCATCACCGCCACATCTTTAAAATGACCATGAAACCAAACAAATAAAGATGAGTTTCGGCTTTGTAAAAATTGCGTAATGCATATAAATTGTTTGTTAAAATGTCAAGCACAGATAGAAAGAACTGTTAAACGTTCTCGGTACCGAAGGTAGTGCCATCTAATTTGAGGACGGAGATGCGCATGGCGCTACCCATTTCGAGGCTGATAAGAGTGTCAACGTCCGATAAGGTTGGATTTTCGGGGACATCAGCAAGTACGGGATCGTCGAGGAGGGCAGTCAGAGTTGAATGCAATCTTGCTTTCTTCATGTTATTGCTGTGGTAATCTCCAACCTCTTCCTCCTTTGCACTGGATTCCATCATCATTCAATTGAATTCTGTGCCCGACCTAATCTTCTTCTGTGTCTTGTGCTGTTGTTTGTCTTTTAATTCGATGCGCTGCAATTTTTGTTTTGGTCGGTAGCACTAGCAATAACGTGAATACGTGAAGATTTACGACCGGATCGAGTTTAAATGGATCTTCCAGGGTTCACGCCGCTCCTCCGTGGACCTCATTTTTATATGTATACGCAACCTTTTCGTTTTTAATAGTTTTTGGGAAGATAGTCACGAACTTACGAAATTAATGGACTTCCCGCTAGTAAGCCCAATAATTGATCAGTGTTAGTGTCTATTTGATTTAGTTTTTTATTAGTAAAAAAAAAAAAAATTTTAATGATAAAATTTTTTTTTAAATTTTTTAATTTCGTTTGATTTACAGTAAAAAAAAATTTTTTTAGAATTAAAAAAATTGTTTTCTTTCTATTAGAAGAAGTCTAAAATTTGGATATTTGATAGTAGAGTTTTTTCAATTTTTTTAAAAGGTAAAATTATTTTAAATACTCTTATTTTATTTTAAAAATTTTATGCAGTTTCTTTAAAATAAAACATTAAAAATCTGTCTATTAAAGTAATTACTCAAATTTTTCTCAAAAAGTAATTTGTGACAACCAAACGATTAATAAATTTTTGTTAAAAACTCAACTCATAAAAATTCTAATGATAAAAACTCTACTTTAAAAAGTTTTATTTGAAAAGTTATATCAAACGAACCTTTAGTACCCATTTAGTTTGGCTTTTTATTAGTCAAAACGGCTTTTTTAATGATAAAAATATTTTTCTAATTTTTAATGTCGTTTGGTTGATAATGAAAAAAAATTTTTGAAAATTAAAAAAGTTGTTTTCTTGCTATTGAAAGAAACTCAAAATGTGAGTTTTTTTGCAGTAGAGCTTCCCCAGTTTTTTTAAAAGGTAAAATTATTTAAAATATCCTTACTTTATTTTAAAAATTTTACGTTATATTTTTAAAATAAAACATTAAAAATTTGTCTATTAAAGTAATTACTCAAATTTTTCTTAAAAATTATTTGTGGCAACCAAACAATTAATAAACTTTTGTTAAAAGCTCTACTCATAAAAGTTTTACGGGTAAAAACTTTACTTTAAAAAATTCTATTTGAAAAATTATATCAAACAAACCTTAGTGCATTCTGTTCGGCTCAACTTAGTAGAGATTCTAGTCGGACGTTTAACAAATGAGTCCGACCAGAAAAAAATCTTTGCGAAGAAAGTAAAGGTAAAATTGAAAATCATAATTTAAGGTAAGTTAGGATTCCGATCTCGCAAGAAATACTTTCGATTTTATGAAAATTTTAATTTCTAATACTATTAGGGTAAGAATTATGATTTTATGAAAATTCTAATTCCTAATACTAATAGGGCAAGGAAACCAATAGTATATATATTATATTCTATCTATATAGAGATATAGAGAGATGTTATTTTATCAATTCAACAAAAAAAATTCTTCTTTTACATAAAAAAATAAGAAATATATAATTTTTATTATACGATATCAGAAGTTGTAATTTTTTATATTAATAGTTGACGCTACCTGTAGAAAATTGAACTAAAAGCTAAAAGCCAATTTTAGGAGTTAAAATAAAGAGAAGAGAAAAGAAAATGAAAGAAGTGGTTTAAGATGTAATTGTCGAAGCAATTAAAGAGGAAGACTGGAATGGACGACAATGAGGTGGAATCCAATAAGTGGGTTTGCATTGCTGGAGGTACCAACATATCTAATGGTCCATTCTGTATCAAAAAAAAAAAAAAAAAAAAAAGAGTAAACAGCAGGTTAAAAGCAATAAAAGGAAGTAAATCAACTCCTCCCCCAATATACAGAGGAGTACGCAACACAAGAATCGAGATTTATGAGAAAAAGCACGCAACTGAGGTAAATGTCAAGACATGGTAGCATAAATTTTATTAAGATCCAGTTTTAATTATAATTAGAGTTCAATTTTAAAATATCATTTGAATCTAATGCAAATATTATTGTGTTCAATTTTAAAACATCAAGTCTATTTTCAAATATTATTGGTGTCTAATTTTAAATATCACTAAAATCCAATTTTAATTCTCCTTTATCCTTATCTACTAATTATTTATACTTGGTGCTATGACTTTTAAATATTTGTGTTTTGTGCTTAAATTATATGAAATTTTATTATTTGACCTTGATAATCAAATACAATAACTCTTATGTGACCCTATAATTTTTAATTATTTATAATATAACCCAAAAAATATTACGCAATAATTTATTGCTTTTAAAAGCATATTAAACTTGTAGATCTAATGAAAATATTTAAATCATTATAATATTAGAATAACTTTGAATTATATTCATAAATTTAGTTTGATTATAATGATATCATTGTTTTGCATATCACTATATTAGTACTAAATGACTAAAAATAGTTTAAAATATTTCTTTATTAATTACTATCAAGAATAAAAAAATCATGGTTTATTGTTTTTAATTAAATTATGAGAAGAATAAATATTATTAAAAATAATTGTAAATAATAAGTTGAAATTGATTTCCTTTTATTATAAAAAATTTATGTTGTGAATAAATTTATAACATATAATATTATACGAACCAAATAAGTTTCAATTATCATTTAATGTATACTTTCCTCTAATTTTTTCTATATATCGTGAATTGATGATATGTTTAATTTATATTATACAAGTGTTTTGAGCATATATGTCGTCATTTATTCATTTACGTTTAATCAATTTCTAGTGATTTTTTGTATAAACTTTCATGGCTCACTTTGTTCAAGAAAAGAAGAGTAAAAAACCAACACCATGCACTTTCACGTGCCAACTTCTCTTGGAAAAAAAAGAAAAAAAAAAAAAAGAGGCTATATAAGCTGATATTTTAGTTTTCAGGAAAAAGATCTAACGACAGTTCAAATTAGAAGATCAAAAAATTCTTATAAAAAAAAATTTGACTACAGTTCAGATCAGAAGATTAAGAAATTCTTACAAAAAAATTTGACCACAATTTATATCAGAAAATCAAGATATTGTTGCAAAAAAATCTGACCACAGTTCAGATTAGAAGATCAAGATTTTCACAAAAAGATTTGATCACAATTCAGATCAAAAAATTAGTAAACTTTATCTA
The DNA here is from genome assembly GCA_022749755.1 of Azadirachta indica. NCBI lineage: Eukaryota > Viridiplantae > Streptophyta > Magnoliopsida > Sapindales > Meliaceae > Azadirachta > Azadirachta indica. The sequence goes on from CM040449.1 coordinate 2,918,734, forward strand.
TTCAATAAATCATCGCAAAAAAATTTGACCTCAATTGAGATCAGACGACGAAATAAATTTTAAAAAAATTGTTAAAAAAATATTTAATCTCAATTCAGATCACATAACAATCAGGAGAATTATAAAATTTGTTCCATATAAGAATTATTGAAGGGAAGATTTAGTCAAAACCCAAACTTTACGTTGACCTCTGTTCGATATTAGTAAAATTCGTTTCAATAAAAAAATATAAAAAAAACCTGAAAACAAGTTCAAGCCACAATGCGTCCCAGTTATTTACAATAGAGAGAATAATTGTTATTAAATGTTGAGGTTCAAGTTCGTAGATTATTTTTAAATAAAGTTTTCAGTGAAAGTGTTAGTTTCATTGAAAACTAACACTTTCACTGAAAACTGGGAGGTTTGGTGTTTGGGAAGATAATCACGAGTTTAAGAAATTAATGAATTTCGTGCTACTAGACCCAATACCTAGTCAATCTTAGTATATTTTACTCTGCTTAATTTGGTAAGGATTCTAGTCGGACATTTAACAAGTGAGTCCGACTAGAAAGAAATCCTCGTAAAGAAAGTAAAAGTAGAACTGGAAATTACAATTTAAGATAAGTTAGAATCTTGATCCTATAAGATACACTTACTATTTTATAAAAATTCCAATTCCTAATATTATTAGGGTAAGAAAATCGATAATATATACATTATGCTCTATTCATGTAAAAAAATACGTTACTTTATCAATTTAATAATAAAAATTCTCCTTCCACACAAAAAAGTAAAAAATATATAATTTTTATTATTTGATACTATAAGTTATAATTTTTGATATTAACAATTAGTATTTCATCCTAAATTTAAGGTTGATGGGTTATTACTGATGGAGCATATCATAATCAACATTTTTATGTCGAATTGGAGTAAATTAATTCAGAAGTGATGTGATTTGTGAGGTGAAAATCTGAAACTAATACATGCTTAACATCACTGGTGCAAATTCATCACCCACATCCCAAATTCAGCACGAAAGCATTCTCTTGGATCATCTATGTTTGAACCATACTCATACAGTTATTTATCACATAACCATACTCAAAAATAAAATAGATCCAACTAAACTTGTAGAAAACAACAGTGAACTGGAATTCGCAACACCACCAGAAATATCCCACAACTCATCGAAAGACACACAGATTATGATAAAACAACCACCGAGATATTCAAGGGCTCTTCTGCATATCAACCACCTTCTTCCAGGAGTCTCTGCTTGAAATCTCACCCCACCATCTTCCCACATTTTTCCGGGAACTGAAAAGCTCAGTTGCACCCACCAAAAACTGTGAATTAGGCAAGTGTGAAAGATCAGCCAAAGAAAATTCATCGCCAGCTAAGAACTGAGTCTCGCCGAGTCTCTTATCGTAAACACCGAGCAATTTTGCCAGCTTTTCTTCGTTTTCTTTGATCAGACCTTCATCTTGCTCAATCTTCATCCGAGGCGCAAATGCTAGCTGAAACAATAGAATAGAGCTCGGTGGGTTAAAGCTTTGCCCTTCAGCTTCCAGCCATTGATCTACGGAAGCTTTTGCCAATGGGTTTGTCCCGTACAATCCTTTGTTTCCCTTTTCTTTGTGCTTGTCACATATATAACGACATATCGCCCGAGACTCTGACATTACATGAACAAACCCAAGTATATGATTTATGGAAAATCAAGAAAACAATCTGATAATGTAAAATGAAAATGTATAAAATTTTACCGAAGAGAGAAATGTTCTCATCCTGAAATGCCGGTAATTGGCCAAAGGGCTGTCAAAGGCGAAATGTGAGAGGGAAATAAAAACAACTGCATTAACATTTTGTAGCGAATCATTCTGAGAGGATGCTAAACATTACCTGGATCTTGAGGAAATCTGTTTTCTTGTGTTCGCCTTTATCCATGTTAACGGAAATGAGCTGAAACTCCACATTTTTCTCCAGCAGACAGGCTAAAACTCTACAAACGGCTGGGGAGAGTGTCGGTCCGTACACTTTTACTGGAGTTGCCATTAGAATTCTGCTTCTATTACTTTTCCTTCCTATGCTTCGTTTTTGTTGCGTCTTCTTGTTCTGTTTTCGACCGTACAAGAAGAACGTTGAACTTGTTTACGCTACTTTATCCCTTTCTTTAAAGTGGCCAGTTTGTTTTGGGTCCACTTATTGAAAAATACAAAGAGGAACCTAACCGGCGGGACCAACGCTGTGTTTGGGCTTTAAAACTTGAAACCCATAGCTCTTTGGCCCAGTTATGAATCAGAATGGGCCTTTACGCTTATGATATGGGCTTGGATCAATATAGAAAATCATATTTGTTCTGATGACGCTTTTCTTTTATGTTTTTAATGAGGTTGTCTTGGATGGCAGTCGGCGCATTGGGAGAAACATGTATAGTTTATTGGATTACTAAACAAATATTTATCGAGTTAGTAGAAAAGCAAAACAAAATCTCTCTCTTGAGGAAAAACAAATACTCAAGGCTGCATATTATTCATTTTCTTATTTAATTTGCTTATTTTACAGTGTCCCCATGACTATTTGATCATACTCAAGCACCATTAATCATCCTTTATTTATTTCAGAAAGTGGTACACACACTTGCATATTTATCATTGTTCCCATGGATATTTGATCGGGGGAGCTACGATATTTTTTTTATTTTCTTAATGTAATATTAGTTGGCACAAGCAGTCCAATTTGAAGGAAGCCTAGTTGATGTGAAAGCTGGCATATTCCTAACATTAACATCCAGGGCCAGCATGCGATATTCAATATCAAGTTCCTTGAAAACTCTGATCATTTCCTCGACAAGCAGAGCTCTTCTCCTCCATCTCTCTGCTGTGTTCTGAAAGTTCATTTTGTGCACTAACCACACTGATAGATTTACTTTGTTCATGTCCTCCACATCCTTCACAATCACCATTGGTGAATGGTGCCAGTGTTCCTTGTTATGCTCAACGTACCTGGAATTAGAGCAGCGGCGAAACTCACGACAATAAATTACGGGAGCTACAATATATAAAGAAAATTTATCTCGAGCCATACCTTATTATTCTTTCTTTCATGGTGGAAATCTTCTCCACTGGAGTCGAGATGTGGACGCAGAAATCAATAACCTCTCCCATATCTGGACTGCGATAGAAGTTACCAATTGGCTTGGTAGCTAAGACAATGTTGGGATATGTTATCTTTTGGTTATCATACCGGAGGAAAACTGTGGTTAATATATTCATCTCTTCCACTGTCATCTGAGACCGAAAGAAACATAAGTTAGGACAGTTCAAAAGAAAAAAGTATTGCACAAATATAATATGGAAATTCAAAATTTTACCGTTACTCCATCAACTTCACATTTATCTCCCACATCAAATGGGTGCATTACAAATAAGAAAATGATTGCTTCAAAGACTGTCTTGCAGGTATTTCCAAACATGAACACTGCCAAGAGAAGCTGGGAGCTCATGAAAACTAGAAAGTGGGTGATGGGAATCCCTAGTATAACAAGCCAGATTATTAAAATGATAACAGCCACAAGAATGTTCAACATGTTATGGAGTTCGTCCACTGCTGTTTTTGTGTCGTTCAGAGACAGTGCAAGTGCCCTCCGTTCTCTGAATGCATTAACCTAAAACATAAATTATTTGCAAAATTTCTTGGTTCAGGATTGCTGATTCGATATTCTATTTATCAAGAACGAGTAGAGATTATAGGTTTCATTTACCAGCCAAGTATTAAGAGATGACTTGCCGATTCCCTCGTTGCACCCTGCTCCAAAGTGACGCATTGTCTTCAAAGCTTCATCCTTTCCCATAAAGCTCATCACATCATCCAGATAAATATATCTGATAAAGAAATTGTGTTTACACAATAAATCTGATTAATTAACTTCAGACTTGCACTAAATTAACTCTTGGAAGACAATTAAAATCACTTACTGGAATCCTGGCTTGGCCACATTGTTGAATATCTTCCTGGCTGCCTCTTTTCTGACATTCTGTTCTGATCTGCATTAAAGATTCATCTTCAATATCAGAATTCAGTATATGCTCATCCAGTGTCGATAAGGCCCTGTGTCGTATAATATTTATCATCCTCTTCATGTTCCAAGCAGATATATTCTTCTGGTTCAGTTTATGCAGGTGATCAAGTGGGATTTCTTGTCTTTTTGACATCGTCCTGGAATATCGAGGTATCTTCCCAACTGTGGAGCGTTTTGTTAGCTCTTCACTCTTACGTTTTTGCAGCAGAGCTTCCCTCAGGTCTCCAGGCATATTAGCCCCCGTGTTTGGAAACTTTTGAACTTCCTCTTCTTCAGAGTCGTGTCTTTCAAACAATGGCGGACCGCTCAGTGTCTCGATTACATACTGATTTAACAAAGCCTCTTGGATTCGTTCAAAGAAAGTATTCACGTGGAATGATGAAGCAAGAATCTTAACAATTAAGGTTTTCAAGAGCCACATCAGAGTACCCGCTAGAAAACATACCAGAATTCTGCTTACATAAAGCAGGACTTTACTCTTGGTCTCTTTCTCAACCTGGTTATCGAAAATAAAATGCCATACAAGCAAAACCAGACCCAACCAGAGGCAATTCTGCACGGGTCTTCTCAGTCCGTAAACAAAATACAGAACTCGTTTCCTCCAGAGAAAATTACGTTCAATCAAGAACACAACAATTCGAATCAGCAAACCCGACACTAAACGTCCACAAATTAGTGCTAAAATCAGTATCTCCCATTTCCATAATGGAAGATCCCACAGTTTCTGCTGTTTTATAACTGGCACGGAAAGGCTACAAACTAAGGCTGCTATAATCGAAACAAGACTCACCAACTGAAGTATTGTCAATATATTGAATTTCATGCTTTTATAGTCTTCCGGAATGTCTTCAATTTCATCTTCCTCGTCTCCATTTTCTTTTACAAACACGCTGTCGTAATGCTCCTCAGGTGGGTCTATTAACCTGGATTTCGTCTTGTCCATCAATAATCTCCATGAGTTTCTCCGGGGATAATACTTTGAACTTCTCTCCCACAGCTCTGCTCCACCCGAACTTGAGTCCTTGCTTCTTCGTCGAACAGCTTCCCTTTAATACTTCTTCGAATGAAACTTTGGCTTTCATGGATGAACCTGGAAGTCTACTGCTTGAAGTTGCAGTACGGAATTTTGAAGCAGTACCAGTTCCTTTTCCGCAGTCGTTTTCCCCGTCAATCTTCACAACTACTTCTTCGTCTCGTGAGTCAAGAGACTGCTCCATGTGAAAATTTTTTCCTTGTGGTGGCAATAAAAGAGAGGTCGTTCTTCTCTTCTTCCAGCTATTTTGTTTAGCTCGCGAAAGCCGTTCTTTCTTGGACCTCGACAAAGTTGCTACTAAAAGAAATTAACGTAATCTAAACACGATGCTATTGAGATAACATTCGTTAAGCATCTGGACACTTTAGTGAACATTTTCTCGTTTCGTATAAATTCTAAACAATTAATGTTGTTTATATTGCGAATATAGCATGGATTTGGAGATTTACAATTGTCCATCCCAGGGCTTCGCCATCATAGAGCGCTTAAATAAAACGCAATAATCTATCTAATTATGTCACTTTCTAGTTTAATATCCCTTTGGGCAAATAAACATTCTCAGAATAAAATTGTTCCAGCACCAAATTTTCTGGCAACAATTCTATTGTTTTCTATGAACAGCTAACCGTGTAATATTGCGAGAATTTAATGCTGAAACCTTTTTCGATATTGGAATATTCGAATATAATCTGCCTCACCCACTCTCCCCTCAATTGTGAGTACTTTTTCAATCGACCAAACATGAAATATCTCGCCTCCTTTAATAGCACTTCGCCAGCTCAACCCAATTTCCCTCCTCCAGAATTCTGCACTCAAACATGAAATATCCGCAACCGATATGCCAGGAAAGATGAATATTTTTGGGTCATGGATTGTTTTTTGGCCAATCCACAATCGGCCTGCACAAAGAAACTATGGCCGAACTGTGAACTCTTGGGTGAACATGAACCTCTAGTTACGATATTTTTAGCCCGTACAATCTTATATTAGCAACACAGCAATTCTCGGGGACGCCTTTTTCTTCCTTCAAAGCAACAGAAAAAAGCATCTAATGCTATGAACACTACAGAACTCTTCCTTGTCAATCCCAGAACTACCTTGACTAAATGCTATTATCACTCTTCCCAATGGCATTTCATTCTGGTAGTTCTCTCTTCATCTGCAACCTGTTGCAAGAAAAACATTAAAGTTTCTAAACGGTGATAGTAAAATAGTATAAAATTTCTGAAAGGTGATGCTAAAAGAGTATAAGAAAAGTGTTAATATTATTGTTTACCTCTGGGCCAAGTGCTGTAGGAGTTCTACAATTTCTGAGAATTCAGGTCTCAAAGATGGGTCTTGTTGCCAGCATCTCTCAAGCAAGTCCACTAATTTTGGATGAGTGTGCCGAGGAATTGTAGGCCTTAGACCCTAACATCCGGCAAAAGATGAGAAGTTTATCAGTAAAAGCTGTTTCTTTGAGCTTTACAACACACATATATATATTTGTGTGTGTGTACAGAATCTTTTTACTCAACCAGGGGACATGCCCTTACGGCCTAATCTACCTTCAGCAATCATTAAGATATAGTTGATAAGCAACGTTACCATATACACAGTCAGATAAAATAAAATGTCTAATGAAGATCATAATATTTGAATGAGCATCATCATTTTATGGAGAGTACCTTCTGAACCACACCAACTGCCGCTTGCAGCGGGGTCAAGTCCTTGTATGGAAGCTGTAACATCACTCAAAAAAATAATGAACATAAAGACTTTGATTGCATGATGGCATTTTCTTAGGGAAGAAGAAACTGCTCTTCACTTCTAAATGAAAATTTGCCAGACAGTGTTACCTTTCCTGTAAGAAGCTCCCATAGCACAATCCCAAAGCTGAAAACATCAGCTTTTTGATTATATGGTTTGTGTTCAATTACCTTGAAAGCATCAGTCATAATAAGCACCTTAGAGAGACAGAAATGTTTGGCAGGCAATATATCTATGGGAGAATGCCCATTACTCCCCTGCTTTTTAAGCAAAAATCCCATTACCCCTTATATTTTTTTTAATACCTAATTATCCCCCTGATTCTTTTTTTTTTCGATTTTTTCCTTCAGTTCAATTGGTTTACAAAATAGTAAAATCGAAAAAATTTTAAATATTAAAGGGCAAAATCGAAATTCAAAGAGATAATGGGATATTAAAGAAAATATGGGGGTAATGAGACATTAGCTCAAAAAAAAGGGGGTAATGAGCATTCTCCCTATATCTATCTATTGCGCACAACGGTAATCACCAATAAGGAAACATGATCAATCCATCAGTTTGATCAAACATCCATAAATATAAAGAAAACAACATCATTTAGAGTACTCAGTTCTTGACAATTTAAATTACCCACTCGGTGGAAATTATCCAGCATGTGTAAATGCATTGTGCATTTGCACTCAATAAAATCAGTAAAAATAATTAAAACCATCAATCAATTTAACTTGATAAAATTCCAGAAAACTATAATCTCCTAAAATGGGGATGACTGCATGAAGGCCTTTTCAGCCATCTGTGCACTTATTTATACTAAAAAGTGCATTTTCTTTTCTATCTTCTATTTCAGTGTGCCATATTTCACGGTATTGTTCTCAATAAAATAATCCGATCAGTCCTCTTGAGACTGCAATAGAATTGTGGAGGCTAAATCATATGGCACAGTGCTGAACGAACAGAAATATACTTTATTTGAAATAAACTAAATGGAAAGTCATGATTAGTGCAGAACACCAACCTCTGGGGCCATCCAACGGTATGTTCCAGTTTCTGCAGTCATCACACCAGACTGAGCTTGAACTCTAGCAACACCAAAATCAGCAACCTTGACAACCTATGGCCAAATTTTGGAACGTTAACGAAGATTGCAATTTTCAACAGCAAGGAAAGCTGTGTATAGTCCTCTAATAATCTGATATTATCTCTTATCAACCAGAAGCAAAGTGAAAAAAAAATTTAAATTTAATGAGCAATGCAAGCATGGGCAAAGATAATGTTTACTCAATTTGGAATTGAAGAATAAAAAAATAATCTAAGTACTAATCCTTAAGAAATTGATTAAATAAGAAGCCAATTTCATGAATCTCTTGAGCAGAATCAGGATGACTTCAATGAACATCAAAAAAAGAAATCAGCAGCTGACCAAGACTCTACACCTCTCTTTAAGTAAACCAGTAAGCCTTCAATGGACTCCACAATCAACGAAATCGGTAGTCACCAAGACTGTGCACATCTCTCTCTCTGTCTCTTACCCACCAAATTCAACTGGCATGGAGGATTAGTCAAAAGCAACTCACCAATAGATAATCTCATTGATCAACTTCTAAAAGGCCAAACAAGGAAATTACAATAAATGAATGAAGACCCAAATCTTTAAGTTGCCTTCCTTCAAAATGGAATCAATCCATAATTATGTCAATGGTCTTCAGAAACCATGGGTAGGTAACCTAGGCACTTATTAGAATACAACAAAAAAGTACTAGGTAAACAATTAATATTGGGGAATCTCTTACTCCATTTTCATCCATCAAAAGATTGGCTGCTTTGAGGTCCCTGTGGATTATATTGTTTCTGTGCAAGTAATTCATTCCCTTGGAAACATCAATCGCAACTCTGAGTAGGGATAGAAGCTCAAAAGTGCCCTTTTGTTTATGCAGGTAGTCGTACATGCTTCCACCAGACATAAATTCTGAGTACCCAGTATATATCAAAAAACAAAATAGAACTTAGGAAAAAAGAAACAGAAAAAAGGCAATAGTGTATCCAAACTCTATGCATTCTAATATGAAACAGTACATGGCATTTTATATACATAGAAGTCATCTATTACCGGTCACAATGCACAGCCTTGGAGGTCTTGTACATGCACCGATGAATTGAACAACATTCTTGTGTCGCACTTTCCTGCATATTTCAAAGGAAGAGTTTACAGCAGAAGAGGATAAACTTTCTGATAGTAGGCTGCAGAAAAATAAAGTAAATATATAAAGGAAAAAAACGTGGAAATAAAAGAGCAAAAAGTAAATAGATGAGAGTGGTCCCAATGGAAATAAAAAATTTGACTCAGGAACCTCATAATATAAACTTCTTGTGCAAACTCCCTCTGTATATTTTCATTTAGATGTTCGGTAGAAAGAACTTTGATAGCCACATCTTGACTACGGAAAGTACCTTTATACCTGAAGCAATCCAATCATAATATTCAACAAGTACTCACTCACAATAAGAGTACAGCTCTAACAGAATATAAAAACTCACAAATCACCATAGGATCCAGATGCAATTTTATGTTCATATTTCAACAGGCTAGCATCAATTTCCCAAACATCAATTGCCTCAGCAGGTATCTTTACATGCTTGATTCCAGTTTGTTCTTCCTCCCCAACAGGATATACAACATGAAGATGCTTCTGCAGAGCACTTCATGTTATCAGATGTGTATTAAATTAAAATCAAAATCACCATTTTCATACCATGAGCAAATTAAATTTGAAAAATCACTATTATAATAGGCAAAAAAACAAGTAGTAAGTTATAAGCAGAGGGGCTACCTCAACCTTGGGTATTTCATTTATGAGTATATTTCTTAATTGTTCGGTCCCCTGTAAATTATAAATATAAAATTTCACATTTTATGGTTAAGTGAAGGAGAAAGAGAGACAGAATAAGATAACTGAAACCAAATAACCAATGTTTTATGGTTATATGAAGGAGAAAGAGAGATTGACTAAGATAACTGAAGCCAAATAATAAATCAGACTGCATCAGAATGATAAATGACAACAGACCAAGCTTTGATCATCATGCAATAAAATGTAAAGAAGACAAACAAATATTTCGCTATATCACATGGAGTTTTTAAACTAAATGAACATTCTCCAAGGATTGTAATCCATTGAAAAAGAGTATAGAAATACCTCAAGTGGCCAACCATCAACAACAAATACATCCAACGAATAGCCATCTATAGAGGAAAATGCATGTGCTTCTTGAATGTTTAACCCAATCTCAGACAGTAAAGAAGTCAACTGAAAATTCAAAAGAAACTTTTAAAAGTAAATGTGAAGACAGAGGTAGTATAAATGCAAATAGATTATCCAAATAATGGTAACTTCAGGTAGATTTCAACATGAGCATTAAACTACTATTTCTAGCCCTTTTGCATATAATAACTTGAAAGACAAGATGCCAAAAAGGTAGATGAACAAAGAAGAATGAGCATGACAGAAAACCAGGTACATACTATGGATACATTTGACATGCTGATTACAGAATCTTTGATAACATGCTCACTGGAAAGAATGCAGCAAGATGATATCCAGAAATGATAAGAAGAAACCACAAGAATAACCAAATGGCATTAGCTACCTGACTGAGGAGTTTTGGCTGTCATTGGTTGAGATTGTAATTTCATGCATTATCCTACAATTGTAAAGGTATTCAAGTGTTATTGTCTTTCTCAATCGTCTACTGCAAAAACAGAAAATGAAAATAATCTGGAGATGCCACTACTGACTACAGCATGAAAAATTCATATCAAGCAGCCAAAGAAATATCAGATGGGGAATAATCAGTGAAAAATCTCAAAATCAGATAACAGCCTTTCAGAACGTTTAACCTAGAGTTAAATAGGTCAGCATGCACTGTAACATCCTTATCTTGAACATCGACTTCATTATCTTCATGTCCAAGCTCAACATCTGGTGATGAACCAAAGGCAGGAGGTGGATGAATGCTGAAAAATGAGAGAGGGAAGTGAAAATGATTTAAAAAATTATAACATACAACTAAAGAAGGACTTGATAAGATAATTGAAATATTCAACTAAATATAAAATGAACAGTTTAATATTCGCATAACCATGCCTCTTTTTGTAGGGATAGCAAGAAAACTGAGTTTTCACATTTCTTGTAGAGCTTGAATGGACAGAGTCATTATAGTGCCCAGTAGAAGCTGAATGCACCTGCATGACAAAATTGCCTTTTATGTATTATCCTTAGAGGACAAAAATAGACGAAACCGACATAAGTCCATAAATGCTGAAAGGAACTTTAACAAAACCTAAACTGGCATTGCAAGAAAAGTCCAGCGGCAATTTACAACAATAAAAAAAAATGTTTACACAGATTCCTATCGACATTTATGGAATTGGACGTCATACTAACACCAGCATCTTACAAACTAAAACAAAATACTAAATGAATACCCGCACAAGCCGGACTTCAATTGCAGGTCTAGCAGCCGGACCACGTGCTGCATGCAGTAATCTTTTGTGCATAAGAACATCTTGTGCCCTGTCCACATTCACATCCAGTGCATACCTACATAAGCAAATTAAATCTAGGCACTCAAGAAATTGATAGAGTACTGAGCAGTTTTAGAACATGAACATCACATATGACAATCAAAACTAAGAGCCTAAAAAAAAAAAAAACAAAGCGATCTCCTTGTTAAGAAAGCACAGGCAAATAGTCAACCAGGATTTTCAGTTGAAAATTCTTTTTTCCAAAAACATAATAACAGTAATTAAAAAAATGGCGCTGTCTTAAAAAAATATGTATTATCAATTAACTATAAAGTATAAACAGGGATCAAAACTGAAGGATGATCAAGGCAACCTGCAATAAGTACAAGGAAAATGACGTCATCATCACCGTCAAATTCCTTTCACTAAAACTAAACAAAATCAACTTCGCTGATTAAAGTTTCAAACTTTGGTCAGTAACAAAACCCAAAACTATGTTATAGCTCACAGCAATAAAGCGAGTTTGTTATTTGTTCTTTGAGCACCTATTTGGAAGTCGATAAAAATGAGCCCAAAGTTCATCTTCAAAGTAAGGTTGCCTTGTTTCTTCTTCATTCAATTCCTTTAGTCTGCAAAGAATTTCATAGTAAACTTCAACTTTCAGTCTTTGCTTTCTACTCTGAATGGGGACAAACTCCACCGCTCTGCTACTACAACTCTCCGTATCTCCCATCAACATCAAAACACATAAAATCAACGGCAGAAAACGCAAAATGAAATTAAATTAAACTGTTTATAATCCACTTAAATTTCTAAACAAGAAGATTCTAGGCGGTGATCGAGGACTGTGCAGGCCTGTCTCACGTGAATCGGTTACCCCGATAACTAAACAACACCGAAGATTTCGAGTCGTCTTGCATGAGATGAGCGAAATAACATAATGTCTCTGGTTTTTGCGCCCATGGCTTCTCTGAATCTTCTCTTCCAATTTTTTTTTTTTTTTTTTAATTTTCCCTCTCTCCGACTCCCTCTTATAAACGTGATTAATTTGGAGCTTAAGACGAACGTTAAATGATGGCGTAATGCGCACCCATAAGCGCGTATCTACGTGGATTCTATCAACGCTTGCTTGCTTTGCTTATATCACCCTCTTATTAATTAAATTAATAAAAAAAAAAAGAATATCATTAACTTTTCCGGCCGGGTAATTAATTATTAATTAACTAAGAATTAATAAATAAATAAATAAGCAGGCTTATCCATATATAATAAGCCGATTACATCACACACCTCCACTGGCACTGCTATCCACCAATAGGCTTCCGCCGTTGCTTCATTCCCCACTAAATGCGAAGAATATAATGCAAGAACTTTGATTTGACGATTAAATATCCATTGTTTTGAGAATTTGAGATACCCCCAGCCCTGATCGCATACACCTCTTTTTCTTTCTAATTTTAATTAAAAAATAATGTCTAAAATATAAACATTATAAAATTTTCACCATAGTAAAAAAAGTGAAATTAATTGTTAGATATAATTGGATGGTGAATGATCAATGAGCGTTTATTAACATCTCTATTATCATATTTTTAATTAAAATACAAATATTTTAAAAACATAGTAAAGTATAATTTTTAATAAAATGTTTCAATAAATAAAATGAAATATATCTAAATTTTTTCTTTCTGATGAATTACAATTCAGACATTTGATTGCCGACTTAAATAATTCGGATATTTAAATTATAAATTTTGAACATTTAAACTGTAATAATATATAATTCGTATAGCGGATGAAAATTTATTAAACTAGTGTATGAATAACTTGTCCCTTTTTGTCTACTTGTAATTGTGGACTACTCTTGGATACTGAGTGTGGAGTAAAAAAAAGGAGTAGATATCGGGGTCGCTCTAATCATAATTTCACTCCATTATTGAATATTAATAATTGCGTCCGCGAATTTTCTAATCAAGATCGACTGCAACGTATGAATAATGGAGACATGTTTCTAAAAATATACATATTTCTGTGTTGAGATGACCTAACCCAAGTAAAAATGGAAGTGTGAACTGGCACTATTTGACATGTAATCCACCCCCATTTTATTTTATTGTGTTGATTATAATGCCAATTAATATTAACAACAAACGGCGTTTTCTCGGGAAATCCTGCCTCCTTGGAGCTGTGGGGTTAAATATGACATCATGTTATGTTTCCCTCTTTTGGATTAATTATTTGGCGGACACAAATTATGCTGCTAACAGAATCTTCATTTAACTACGACCGATGGTTACCGATGTTGACTTCCGACCCACCACAGGTCAACGGAAACCCGAAAACATTAGTAATACATTTTGGTTAATTTTCTCTAATATTTTCTTAGTTTAATTATACTTTACATGCTTAATTACTAATATACTATTGTTAAGAAAATTCAAATTGTATAGTCTCGTACTCTCGTTAGTATTCGAAAAAGTAAATATATTGATAAAAAAAATTGAACTAAAATAAATAATTCTAGATATAATAAAATCTAAAAATTTTATGATCTAAATTGTTTAATTTTTAGTCTCACATTAACAACGCGGGAGAGAAAATTTTACTTAAAATAAAAAATCTAATTGAAGAGATTAGAGAACAATTACTTGACTAATGGAGGGTGCTATGTTATCAAGTTGTTGAAAACTTAGAAAGCATTTGTAGAATCGCTATTATATCCGAAATTTTTTATTAAATTATGAAGTTGTGTTTGTCAGGCAAAGAAGATGCTGTGTATATACAGGATTCGAAAGCATCGGCAAAGGCATTTGTACAATGACATAGGCAGCAGCAGCAACGGCAAGCTCGTGCCCGTGGGGGCAACAGGTGTCATTTGTGGATTATACAGCATAAAATTGAAGTATTACATGAGATGACGTTCTAAAATGCTTTTCTCTCACTACAGAAAGCATAGCCCATCAGCGGCAGACAGCAATTTATCTCCGAGTATGTTTCAACTAACATCGCATGCCCCACTGTCCTCGTAGATTCCTGAGATGGGATGGCACAGATTAAATTATTTCGTCTCATGCATGATGTTGTAAAATTTCCCCCACCTCATGTGATTTGAAATTCAATGTGGCTCAATATATGTCATTATTCACGATGAACATAACAAGACTCTTATCCGGCAAGGTGGGTCAGATCAAAATTGTGGGCTTACTCAAGTCCAATTTTACCAAAAGACATAGAGTCTCTGTGGGCCTATTTTTTTAAGCCTTCTGTCTACACTTCTCCTTTGTTTCGAACAAGGCCAACTTTGAAAAACCATTTAATTTGGATCGCCGGAGGCAGGGTTTTCATGCACTGCTCATTGAGCAAAAAAAAAAAACGAACGTCCTGCTTACGACTCCCTGAAAAAGAGACGGTATTTCTTCTTCTTCATAGTTAATGCTAACAGTGCAAATGTTCCACAGGTCAAGTTCATATCTGTGCTAATAAATTAAAAGGTTAATAACCAAGGGACAAAAAGGTGTGGTCGTGCTGATAAGATTCCACGAATAATAGTTGAGATGCAATGGAAGGAAGATACATTTATTATTTATTAAAGAGATTTACGGTTTTACGTCTGTGTGATTCCCTTTTTAATGTAGTACAGACCACAGTCTACAGTCTGTGGCTCTGTGGCTCGAGCTTGCTAGTTGGGTGAAGAGAAATAGAGTCTCTTCCCATTATTAATGAGGGTTCTGATACAGTACTTTGAATTTTATAGAAAGAATAATATTTTGGAGATGGGTCCTGTGTTGCAATTGAATGCTCTGGTCCTAGTTGTGGGTTTTGGTAGTCAAGGATTTTAAATGCAAATCTGCAAAGTTCTCCCTTTTTCTCTCTCTTTTTTCTTCTTAAATTCCATCCGAGACGACGATAACATTCCCATATTTCCTCTCTTTCTTTTCTCCTTCTTCTTTCTCTTCAGGCTGTAATGAAGAGCTGCAACATTTGAAATAGGTACTATGATATTGGCCCGGTTCACTCAGAGAAAACACTGCGTTTCTAAGCAAAAGACTGAGGTTGAGCTTAAACGTTGAGTAAAACACTGCGTTGCTAAGCAAAAGACTGAGGTTGAGCTTAAACGTTGAGTACTGGTGGACTTTGATTGAGCCGTGCCAATATCTCAGTGCTTACTTCTAACACTATGCGGCACAACCAAATCCATATATGCATTGAAGGTGAGTACTTTCCACCTGTTTCAACGTTCTCCTCTGTAAAATCTCTAAAATTGCCTGTACGTTTTTGTAACACTAAACTTTGTCTGGTTATTTTCAGACTGCTGTTTTTACGTACTATCACGATATAGAACAAGGAAATGATTGCCTTTTTCGTTGGGGCGAGAAAGGGGCATGTGAGCATATTGATCATATATATATATGTGTGTGTATAGTTACGTCTTTATAAACCAGGTTTACTATACACCAGTGTCAAATTCTAACTTTAGAAGAGAAGCACTGACAGTTATTAATATAGATATGTATTAAAGAAAATCAGTAAAATATTCAATTAGGGTTTTATTTCGACTATCTTCAAAATAAAAAAATTAACGACCAACTTATTGTTTTCCAACTACTTTTAGGAGAATTTTCACTTTGTAATTAATATACCGATCCGTTTACCTATCTGTCAAAAGGTTTTTCTGGATTTTGGAATATATACAGACCTACCAACTTCAAGAATCTTAATTAAAATTCCAGTGTAGTGGCCTTGACTGATTTGCCCTTCAGCTCATAATTGAAAGGGTAGGAATTCCTTATTATAACATATTTACTATTACCCCAGCAGAAACAAGAATAGCATTAATTATGTTTTCATTATTTTACACGAATATCAGAACCCTGTTTATAGGGAAAAATTAAAGGGACAACATATGAAAGCAGTAACACAAGGTATACACAGAGGGAAAGGGGTTTGCATTAGACCAAAAGGAGCGCAGATTGAACAGAGCGCTCGCTTATAACTGCAATGAATTTGGATTCGACCGACAGAAATAACATATGCATGGATCCATCTACATAAAACTTTTGTTTGTTTGTTTGGTTTTCCTTCCAAGTATTTACCGTCAGAAACTAGCAGCAAACAAAAGATGAGTTAGTTGAGAGAGTAAATGTGAGCGTTGGCCAATCTTTAATAAGAAATAGTAAAGTGGTTAGCTAGATAAAGGAAGACATTTATTAATTTGTAAGGACAGATGCTTGCTATCACTTTAGCAATGCATGCAGTCAGACAAAGATTCCCTCATTCAATACTTTTCGCATGCATGTTCTTCCTATTTATTACACGCATTTTAATTTTGATCACTTCATCACTTGGCACCTTCCCTTTTCGAAAATTGAAATGGGATGCCAGAGAGAGAGGATCCAAGTAATCAGTTGATATAAAATATCCTGTTTCTTCAAATATATAACCTGCATCTACTTTTAGAACAATCAATATCAAACAAATTAAGACCGATATTAGACAGAAGTTGTTAGGAACAAACATAACATCCATTATACACACACACATATAAGCGCTGCAAAAAGAATCGACCTTTAAACTAGTCCTAAATTTATAGGGAAATGCCTTCCGATCCTCCAGGTGCATTGAGAGAGTGATTGACTAGCGACGGGAAACTCGGGCCCCTAATTATATAATGTCCCATGCCATCAGCTCCGATCCTGAGAATCCAATCTTTGGTGTTCAGATTGTAAGTGTTGTTAGAGCTTTAATACAATATATTCTTAAAATGTAAAATTCGTTTTAATTCTCTATTTATTAACAAAGTCACATATAGAGTCAGTAATATACTCATGATTAATGTTTGTTATATTTATTTATTTAAGGAATACAAAATTTATGATTGCTAAAGGATCAAGATTACGTAATTCTTATTCTAAGGAATTCATAACTTCCATGGAGGATACAAATTAAATTATGAATTCCTTATTTAACTCTGTGTAATTTTATTCTTATAAACGATCGCAAATTCTTAACTTTAGCACTGTTTGACCTGCTATCCATTTGTTATGGAAAGTATTGGACGCATGACACATCAAAAGAAATTCATGAATATTGAGAAAATCATTTTGAATATTAAAAACTAAAAAGGATATAATCAATATCTGCAACTTTTATCATAATACAGGGAATATCATGTTTTCATGTTGAAATTAAAATTCCAGGTCGTCGATGATCCCATTGCACAGTAATAAGGAAATGCGAACTGTACCTCATTGTTACCCAAAACTTCCTCCCTATTGTCACATTTTTTTTATTAATTGAGTTAAAAGTCTCATCCCCTATTTTCTGTTTTGTTCTTCAATTTTTTTATTAATTTTCAATTTTACCTTCCTTCTATTTGGATAATTCGCATTTGGGTTGAGCCGCCGATATTACCCGATTTAAAAATCTTTTGAAAATAAAGGTCAGTTAGGTATTCAAATTTTTTCATTTATAACACTCTTACGTTCCAACCACTATACTAAATCAAAATTTATCATAATGTTTTCAAGGAAAAATGTCTGATAGCACTGTTATATGATTTAATACTTTATCACTCTCTAATATTTGACAAATATCCTATAATTTTTATAACGTTATCTTTATAGAAAAAAATTGTTGATTTTGAAGAGTATTTACATATTTTGACATGTTTTACTTATATGAATGTCAAAAACCTAACAGGTGCACATTGAACTGCTTTCATTAATTATATTGTGTAAAAAAAAAAAAAAAAAAAAAATAAGGAACGATATTTTTCTCTTTCCCTATACCGCTGTATTACTTTAATTGATCCCAAATCTAGTCATTTTTTGTTTGCTATTGAGTGACAGGAATGGCTACTTAGGCAACCTCAAAGGGCGACAAAAATTCGAAGCATGGACTGCCGGACTGGGCATGGTGGCTTTTCATGAAGGAGACTGAAAGATTATACATATTTATATTTATATTAATGTACTAGGCATGGTTAGTAATATTTTAGCATATGATATTAATTTAAGTTATTATTAAATTTTTTTATAACGATAATTTCTTTTTTTAAATTTTTTATTAAAATAATAAATTAAAAAAATTTTATTTAGTTATCAGTATATTATGAAAATAGGGTTTAAATTGTTATAATTGAGAAAAATATATCTTACTTAGTGCTAGTGCTAAAGTTTAAAGAAAAAATAAAAATAGTTTAACAAATCAACTGATAAAAAGTAAAAGTTAAGAAGGGTATTTGTCGTTTTCCATGCTACGGGGATATTATCTTTTACTAATTATTAATGATGTATCTATCATTTTCCCATACTTTAAGGAGTATTTGTTAATTTTATTAAAAAATAAATATTAATTAGGGTAGAGAGTACTGGAATAAAAGTAGGTGCAAGAGCAAAATTCCAACAAAAAGAGAGATAAGAAGAGACTTAGCTATAATATTATGTAAAAAATATTATATTTAGGAATGTTATAAAACCTCTTTCGAGTTTGGGTTCTATAGGGACCTTAAATGAAATAAATTTGAGATGATATGATAGAAAATGAGAGACGATTAACCTTTCGTATTACTAATAGAGTGAACAATAGTTTAATACTCTTTTTTACTATACCGTGCCCAATTTCCTGTATAATCAAAATTTATACATATATATATATATATAATATTACAATATGTTATTTTTAAATATATATAATATTTAATAAAAAAAATTTTAATTTATAATTATTTTATTCTATCAAGTAGTCTGTATTTTTAATATAATTATTTCATATGAATAATTTTGTAGTATAATAAGTGGGAATAGAAAATCTATTCCTTCACACGAGGATTTTCCATGTTTGTGTTATAAAAATTTATTGAAGAAACGGATAGAGAATGAGGATCAAATTGTGGTGAATGAGAAAGGGCTCTCCAACCCTGTTCTGCGTCATTGTCGTATTTAATTAAATCTTTTGTATTTCTTGATTAATAAAATATGAATACAAGGGACTTTAACATAGGCAATAATAATATTTGATATTCTATAACTATCAATCCATCTTTTGTTATTTCCATTTCATTCTTGCTGGCATCATCCAATACGATTGGGTGACTGTTACCGTTAAGGTATGACGCCATGGCAATTGATATCATTATTCAGAAAAATCTACAAGTTTTAAATGTGAGAATATAATAAATCTTCCGTCTAAAAAATTCTACGAGTTGTTGTCAACACTTAAATTTTATATAAACACTGGAAAAATATATTTGAATGTGAAAATATAATATGTCTTCCCTTTAGAAAATTCTTCAATCTTTTTGTTTCACTCGTGATGCGTCCAACATTGTCCATGTGAAATCGATCGGGGTGGGTAATAAAACAGTGTATCTGCAATTAATGGGATTAGTCAAAATTGACCAACGGATCGACCTAGAATTTTCAGCATGAAAAATCATATTCGGTGAATTGAATTGTGATAAGAAATAGAGAACTTGCAGACCCTTCGTTTTCTCAATTAATTAATATTCATGAATTTTGTTTTGATGTATCATGTCTCCAATATTTTCCATGACAATTGGCAATTGGTTTGGTACAGCTAGCTTATGATCTCTATCTGCAATAGGAATACTAGATCAACTTACAGTCTAAATTTTCAGCTGGCATTAAACATAACATTCCTTGAATTGTAATAAGAAAATACGGAATTCATAACTTCCATGGAGTCATCCATATATTTTATATATATATATATATATATTTATATATAAAACAAATAATTAATTGTTGCTCAAGTATTAATTAACTCTAGATATTTTTTAAAAAATAAGAGAATTAATTAGAAGAAATTTTACATTTATTGATACTACATATAATTTCCATGCGAAAGATGAGGATATATAAATAACTTTAGAATTGAAGAGAAATATTAGATGAAAGCGCTTAGAAAGAACAGTATAACTGCTAGTGAGAACTGCTCTCTGATCAAACCATAAATTAAACCAGTATGCAATATTTTTAGTTCATATTCGAATAAATTAGGTATGTTTGAATATCAGCCGTGTTAAACCCATTATAATTTGATCCGCAAGCAGCAGTATAAGCACTGACGTATAAAAACAAAAACCAATCACCAATCTGAAGTTCTGGTAAGTAGAGATCAGTAGATACCTTATACTCTGCATCACAAGTTATTTATTTATTTATTTATTTTTGTATATGTATCAAATATACTCTATCGAAAGGTAAAATTTATTTTATTTAAGATAGTTTTAGTCTCTTGTTCTATTTGTAATTTGACTATTACTGTTTATTGATCTTTTCCTGAACATCAGAGTAATGCAAGATTGTATAAAATAGTACATATTGATTCAAAGAGAGAAAAAAAAATGATTCTAAGAATGTGAAGACATAAATAAGAATATTTTATTCATCTAAAAATCTCTATTAACTAGTATAACAATTAAAAGAATATGCCCTTTTACTGCACTTAGAAAAAAGAGGTTAGAAGTTTAAGAAGATTTTAAGAGAATATTAGACTCAATCCATATTAAAATAAAAATAATTAAATAAATTAACAAAAGCACGATTCATTTTGTTTCCAAAATAAACAAGATATCTGGTAACATATGTCAATGTTAAGCCAATTAATTTGTTCATCAAAATCTTTAAGAATTCGATCTTGCGGTTAAAATACTTGGTCTAGCAGCTGATTTCGAATGAGTCTTATGGTTTGTTAGGGGAGTCTCATTGTAATTTTAAAATTAGCTAACAATTTAAGGGGCCTTGGTGCAACTTTTCAAATAGAGTTTTTAAAATAAAACTTTTACCTGTAAAACTTTTATGAATAGAGTTTTTAACAAATATTTATTAATTGTCTAGTTGTCACAAATAATTTTTGAAAAATTTTTGAGTAATTACTTTAATAGACAAATTTTTAATATTTTATTTTAAAGAAATAACGTAAAATTTTTAAAATAAAGTAAGGGTATTTTAAACAATTTTATCTTTTAAAAAAGTTGGAGAAGTTCTACTATCAAAAGTTCAAATTTTGGATTTCTTTCAATAGAAGAAAAATAATTTTTTTAATTTTCAAAAGTTATTTTTTATTGTCAAACAAACAACATTAAAAAATTTAAAAAAAACTTTTATTATTAAAAAAGTCTTTTTGGCCAATGAAAAGTCAAACCAAATGGGCACTAAGTATTTAAAAATAATATTTATCAATTATCTTAGTTATTATATTTCTTAAAATTAATATAAACTTAGCAAGCACAAATATATTTGAAATTCTTAGTAGTCTAAGGTAGTATTTTTTTTCTGAACTTTAAATATAAATGAAATATGAATCTAATTAAAATTTGAATCGAAATAATATATCTAATTTTTTTATTTTAAAACATATGATAATAAATATTAAGTTTTTTATTTCAATAAAATAAAAAATCTGAAAATTGATATTTTAACATATATATTCTTTTAAAATAATATACTTATATTTATACTAATTTTGATTATATTAGCACAATAATAAATAAAAAAATTAATAAATTATATTAGTACGTATATTATTTATTTGTTTGATGTATACTTTTTAAAAAAAAATTTTTTAATAAATGATATAAAGATAAATAAAAATTAAATAAAAATAATAAGTCATATTATATTATAGTTTATAATTATATAAATATACAAATTTATTATAATAATTAAAGTATAAAATAAGCAAAAAAATGATAAGTAGAGAGAACACACAATAGGAAAGAAATAGTTAAAAATAGTTAATTAGAATTTTAATTTTGTTAGATAAATAAATTAATAAAATAGAGATATTTTTAAAAAAATAAAAATGTTGAATTATTCATACATTTATTCATTCAAATTTAAAAAAAAAAAATTTAATTTAATTATATTTAAATTATTTTAACAAATATTTAAATATAAGTTAAAAGATAAATTGACTTTTAAATATTTGAATAATTATATTCAAATTTTAATTAAAAAAAACAAATAACCACTAAGTAAAAAGCATGGGTTATAGAATTAATCCCTATATATTTTCCACATATTTGTACTTTGTGTATTCAAATAAATGTGTCAGTCACGTTAACCTTCTCACATTCAATTCCCATATTACAGATCTCTTCTTGTCCAATTTTAAAATATTTGAATTGATCTTTTTTTCCCTTTTTTTTATTAGGTCAGCCCAATGCAGAACTTTAAAATTTTGAATGAAAAATTATGCCAAATTTCATAATTATTTTTATACACCATGAACAGTTAATTTAGTCAATAGAAATTGAGAAAATATTTGTTATTGATAAGAATTTCATTTTTATTCTTACCAAATCCTATATATATAATTGATCAATATTTTTATCTTTAATAATTAAATTAATTATACACACTTATTAATCAAATTTTAATTAATATAACATGCATGGACATTTTGCGAAATAAAGGACTCATATTTGGTGTATAAATACAAACTACTTTGATGTTCTTTCATTCAATTTAACCCAAAACCGAAAAGCAAACATACAGCAAGCTGATGAGTCTTATTTAGGCAAAGCTTGTGGCTCATGCATGTGTCGTACGCAAACCTAATCTCTGTTTTCTTACGTTTCTCTTATATACGTAGTCATCATTAGGCTTTAGCCGAATAATTTTTCGGCTGAGTTAGAGCAAGAACCATATACATATATGCATGCATGCATATATGTATGTATGTATGTATGTATGTATGTATGTATGTATGTATATGTAGTGTTCAAGCTACAAGCTTTTCTTAATTAATTACGAAGGGAAGTCGTATTTGTATAACTTTACAATTTAACTAGCAAAAACCCAAAATCGGTTAGACTTTTCATTCCTAAAATGAATAATATCAACTTCAGTTTCGAAGAAAAATTCAACTCGTTTGTATGCTTTTTGGGTATAGAGGTGCCATAACATGTTTGAACAAACGTGCGTGGTAAGTCTTATTAAATTTTGTTTTTGTTCTTGGTAAGCGTTGATTTGATAGCATGAATAAATAACAATTAAAGTGCTAAATATTAGAATTAGGATCTTATACATACTGATAAATAAACTTAATAAAGCATTCATATGCATCATCAAAGGCAGCGAATCGGAGGTTTTTAAACCTAGGCTCTCGTCCGGCCGATTCGCCGCTTACGCGTAATTTCCGCGCTTAGAATCATTCGAACATCCCATACCATACGCGCAATCTGCCCCCACACACAAGAATATTAATAATATTGATCAACATATAAAATTCTAGCTACTACTAAACAATCAAGCGACCAAAATTATATTCCGCCCTCTTATAATTAAGTTTGTGCTGATTCTCTTTTGTCCACCACCTTTCTTCTTTCTACTCCTCCACCAACTCAACTCATGATGATGCCGTTGCCACCAAATTATCCCACTATATATACAGCTCAAATATACAACACAACATTAATTCCTCAACCCTAACGTACTTCTGCTAACCCGTAATTATTAACAATAATTTATTCCCCCTCCATTTTTTCATGGGGTCGATCCCAAAAAGCCTCCATTCTTCTGTATTTAACGCAACCGGAGTTAAGGGCAAGAGAATCACCGCACTGTCGGAAAATGGGTTGACTGAATTCATCCAGTCAATTATTTTCAAGAAACAAGACGTGAAAGAACCATTTTATGTGCTTGATTTAGGTGCTGTCATTTCCCTTTATAACAAATGGCGTCGTAGCCTTCCGATGGTTCGTCCCTTCTACGCCGTTAAGTGTAACCCAGAGCCGGCTCTCCTTGGCGCCCTTGCAGCCATCGGCTCAAGCTTTGACTGCGCGAGCCGGGCCGAGATTGAAGCCGTTGTGGCCCTCGGAGTTTCGCCGGACCGAATTGTTTATGCAAATCCGTGTAAAGCAGAGTCACATATTAAGTACGCAGCCAGTGTTGGTGTTAATTTAACAACTTTTGATTCGAAAGAGGAAGTTGAAAAGATCAGAAAATGGCATCCGAAATGTAATTTATTACTCAGGATCAAAGCTCCCGAAGACGGCGGAGCAAGGTGTCCTTTGGGTCCCAAATACGGCGCGCTCCCGGAAGAAATCGGGCCGCTACTCCAAGCTGCTAAAGCGGCGTGGCTCAACGTCAACGGCGTTTCATTTCATATCGGAAGCGGAGCCACACACTCGGGCGCATATCGGGAAGCCATAGAAGCGACAAAAAGGGTTTTCGAATCTGCGAATAAGCACGGTACGTCTAAAATGCATGTACTAAACATTGGCGGTGGCTTTACAGCTAATGCACAATTTGAGGAAGCGGCATCCGCCGTTAAAACCGCACTTCAAGCTTATTTCCCAAATAAACCGGGTTTGACGGTCATTTCAGAACCGGGTCGTTTCTTCGCGGAGTCGGCGTTTACACTGGCCACGAACATTATAGGCAAGCGGGTTCGTGGTGATCTAAGAGAGTATTGGATTAACGACGGGATTTACGGATCTATGAACTGTATATTGTACGACCATGCAACTGTCACGTGTACGCCGTTAGCTTGCACGTCAAATCGTGCGAATCCCAGTTGCAAAGGATTGAGGACGTACAAGTCAACGGTGTTCGGACCCACGTGCGACGCTCTTGATACGGTTTTGACTGGTTACCAGTTACCGGAACTTCAGGTGGGCGACTGGCTTGTGTTTCCCAATATGGGTGCTTATACGGCTGCCGCCGGTTCCAGTTTCAATGGGTTTAACACCGCCGCCATTTTGACCCACCTTGTGTATTCGAAATCAAGCTAAGCATGTGATTGGTTGGTGGCTTTGATCTCGGACCCGCTAATTGGTTCATGCGGAGATATGATCTTCTCCTAGGAACGTTTTTGTATGACTTTTCTTGATTTTTAAGATTATATCTATTAATAAAATTGCATTCTAACAAGAAAATTAGTTTAATCTTTATTCTTTTTAATTAAAATAATATTTAAAGATATAAATTATTTCTTCCTATAATTTATTGTCCACGAACTGACGCGGAACAATATTATTGATGGGACGAAAATAAAAAAATCTATTTAATTAATAAATAAATAATAAAAAAGGTGGCGACTTTAGTATTCAGTAATTAATTTTTACAAAGATTAAATATATGTATTAGTATGATCTTTAATTTTGTTTATTGTCGAACTTTCGGACTACGGACTTATGAGAATATCATAACTGTAAAATATTAGCAACATAAAAAAAATAAAAAATGGTTAAGATAAATATATAAGAAGAATTTTGTGGAAATAGTAGACAACAATGAAAGGAAGGGAGAAATTAAGAAATCCTTTAATTCTATATGTAAACAAAAGTGATTGTCGAAGTGAAAGTGGTATTTTTTTTGTGACTTTCCTTATTAAACTTTCTTCTTTTACTTTGATTTATGGGCGTTTTTATTTGAATTTTCTAGTCTTACAATTTTCCGTACGTTGAACGATTTAATAAGTAATTTGACGATTAGGCAAAGCCAAACCTATTTAATCTTTTTTACCGTATCTGTTTGTTTGAATTAATGCATTTTTATTTTTTAAAGTTTTGTTTGACATTATATAGATATTTTATAAAATTAATTAAGGATTTAAGGTGAAATCATATTATGACAGAATCTGCCTTAACCCCTTTCAGAAGTTTGGAGTAAATACTGTTAAATACTTGTACATGCCACCTGTCATTTTTCATAAACATCATATAATAAAATTTATGAATAAAGAAAATAGTCTCAGGCTTCCATTATTATTATACATTGAGTTTCTATATCTTATCATACATATATACATAATCATATATATACATGAAATGTTCAAAAAATTTCATTGAGCATGCGTAGAGTGGTCTCAACCTCATTTATAAAATTTTATTCTGCACAAAATTCTGCGTGATCTGGAGAGAAATAAGGAAAATAGGAAAAAAATGGTGAACTTGCGACTCAGTGAGTGGATATAATTTAATAGAAAATGCGTTTTTATATAAATACTGTAAAACATCTTAAAATCATATATGAATTAAAAATCACTTGCATAATAAGAATATATAAATATATATATATATATATCATCACAAACAGCTCATATAGTGCCCAACTAATACTCGAAAATAATATGCTTGACAGAATCTATCGTCCAAGTGGAAAAAAGCATACTCCACCAATCGGCCTATCATCATCGCTTAAAGAATTCACTTTTATATATATGTATTTTCATGGGTCCCAAAGACCTTATAATATTGAGGGATGGGTACATGTAGAGTACTTTAACAAATACAAATAATATTTAAACAAAAACAATATCTTTCATACAATATTTGAATATCACGCATAATTATAAATGCCACTTTACGTATGATACAATTTAACATATTAATAAACAGACTGATCATAATATGGTTAATAATTAAACATATTAAAAATTGATAGTATTTTAAAAATATATTAACTCATAACTCAATAATTCAATCTTTAAAAAATTCGAAATCCTCTGAATTCTTTACCATTGTACCGTTCTCTACAAACACATGATTTAATAATTTACCGTTAAAATTAATTTAAAACTTGATACGTATTACAAATACAACAATAAAACTACTTTAATTTTATAAATACATAATTCACTAAATTTTTAAATATCTATTCAATTTCTCAATATCTTTTTCTGTATTTTTTTTTGGGTTACTATAGAAGAATCTACCTATTTGTCTTTTTCCTTCTCTTTTTTCTGTCATTTTCTTCCTTTTCTTCCTTTTTGCCTTCTCTTCCTCTCGGATTCAATTTGCTTCCGTTCTGTTTAATTGCTTTTCATTTCCTTAGCAAAATCGAAAACAAACAATATACATGTATTTATATGCACCGCTTCACCGTATATATACATATATTTTATTATTATTGTTATTTATTTTATTTTTTTTCACTTGACACCTAATCAGCTTAGGTGTCTCATATCAGATGTCCAATGATTTATGATTCGCATATGTTTTTTCTTGGAAATGATTTAACTGTTGTGAAAACAAAGGCTCCTTGTTTGGATAAGGATTTCATATGTTAGTATTCTTTCCTCCTTATTTCTAATAACTTAAAATTTCTGTCAAATAAAAATTAAAAAAAAAAGTCTATTATCCTGTTTCATGATTTTGGTTTAACGCCTACCGTACACTTATAAAATTACAACAATAAAGATGAAAAAATAAAGAGGTGGAAAATAAGCATGTTACCTCAATAGCATATGAACATTTAGATTTCAACAAATAAAGATATCAGACTTAAATATCAACATATTAAAATGGTTCGCATTACTTTTCAACAAATAAAGATGGAAAAAATGCAACTTATTCAAGGACATATAGACACATATTTCAACAAGTTAAGATAGCTTACCCTTAAATTTAAAAAGCATATATGTTACCCGACCAATACCATACGGTTAGGTATAATACCTCACACTTTCAATTAATAATTAAAAATGGGAAAAGTGCATGTTACCCCATTTTTCAACAAATACAAAAATGAAAAAAATGCATGTTATTCAGATGGCGCGTGCGCGCACGCAGACACACACCAAATTCTAACAAATTAAGATGGATCACACTTAAATTTCGACGAATGTAGTTGGAAACTCCATGTTAGCCCAATTTTCAATAAATAAATTAGATAGGAAAAATGCACGTTACCTCAATACCATTACCTATGTGGACACTTAAATTCATGTTACCCCAAGTTTCGACAAACAAATTAAGATGAAAAAAGATGCATGCATGATGCATGCTATATATCCTAATCCATGGCAGTCTGGTTTAATACGAAATCTTTAAATTTCAACAAATAAAGATTAAAAAAAAATGCATGTGCTTACAATGTTTACTGTCTCGTTGCTTTGAGATAATCACCTTAACTCAATTCGTAGATTAATCTTTTGGTTGGGGCTAAACTCGCTCCACTTAAAAATCTAGTGATATGTGGTGTTGATACAATTGTATAGAAAATGTAAACTCTTTCACTAGCTATCCTCTATTTTCTTTGCAGTTCCGCTATTCAACATGTGCTAATTCGTAAATTAAATTGAACTTCATTGAAAAATGTAAACTCTTTAATCACTTTCCTTTATTTTCACGTCTTTACTCCATTACAAATCGGAATTTACGAAAGTCTACAAAAATCCTCAATTACTTTTTGAAAACTAATTTTGAAGGTTGAGATGAATGCAAGGAAATTCTATTTTCTTTAAGAAGTTATTGAGTAGCTAAAAAAAAATAATAAACCTTACCCATTATTAATGTCACCATGATAAACAATAAGAACAAAAAAAAAAAAAAAACAAGGAGAGCACCCAATGTTACTTCTTCCTCATCAACTCTAAAAGCTTGGAACTTCGTAAACCACGAACTTTTTCCTATCCCTGGTTATCTATTGAGATCAATTGCCATTATTGCAGGTCCCCTAAACTCTCTTTATACATAGATGGTAATCACTTAATGGTATTGGGTCGAGTTTCCTCCTATTTGGAGATGGCCCAAATTTTCTCTTCAATAGTAATTAAGCCCAATTAACTCAAAGACATTTTAATCTTTTTTCAAGTAGGGTTTAGTGTTTAATTTGCTGTAATATATATGTGTCTTAAGAAAAGAGAAGGAAACTGTTCACCCTCTAGAGAGAGGTGGCACTGTTTATCATCTGGAGAGAGAAAGAAATGTTCACCGTCTAGAGAGAGAGGCGGCACTGTTCATCGTTTAGAGAGAGAGAGTACTGTTCATCATCTAGAGAGAGGCGGACATTGTTTATCGTCTAGAAAGAGGCAGAACAGAAAATTTGGGATAGTTTTGATCAAGTGGCTAATCGGACGTTGATTTGTGGTCCGATTGAGCTGAAATTTTACCAGCAGCTTTCTAACTTAGAGCAGTAAATTCTGAACG
The DNA here is from genome assembly GCA_022749755.1 of Azadirachta indica. NCBI lineage: Eukaryota > Viridiplantae > Streptophyta > Magnoliopsida > Sapindales > Meliaceae > Azadirachta > Azadirachta indica. The sequence goes on from CM040449.1 coordinate 2,948,003, forward strand.
GTGGAGATCAGATTTGGAGCTCTTTTTCTCTAAATTTTGTGGTTAAAAGTTAAGCCACCATTATGGTGCTGTTTTTCTTGAACTCTCTCTAATTTCTTTGTGAAATTTGATTGTTTGCCAAGATTTTGTGATCTTAAGAATATTATGGATGTATACCTCTAGTTTTAAGTAGAGAGAAATTGTGTATTCCCATTATTTGATTATAGTGGAGATTTTCGGGTATACTACGGTCCCGTGGTTTTTACTCCTCACAATGGGGAGATTTCCCACGTTAAAATTGATTGTGTTATGGTTGTTTTGTTGATGATGTGATTGCTATCCAAGAATTGATTTTGTGCCAAAGATTGTTGCTCTATTTATCAGTTTCCTCTCCTGAGGCTTTTCATATTATCAATTTTATGGGCAGGATTGGGGAAATAGGTAAACTCCTCCCTTTTCAAACAGGTGTAGTTACTGTATTTAACAGCAATAAAGGCTAAAAGGTAAATATATATATTAAAAAATTTAAAATTAGAATTTGGGATTAGGCAACAAGCTTCATGTTGTGTATACCAAATAACATCGTGAAACCCATTTTTTCTATTTTGACATCACCTGTAGCTTCAATACAGAGAGAATGAAGGATAGAGAGTGCGGGTAGATCGAGGGCGAAGATGCTAGAGATAGATCGAGGGGCAGCAAGCACGGGATTTTGATGTCTGGGTTTAGCACGTAATGTATGCAGTGGGTGGAGAGTGGGTATAAAAGAGAGACGAGTTGCTGGTGTTGTAGAATATTGGTGCAAAAAGCCTTCTTTGTTACCAAGCAAACCAACTATTATTTATCAACTTTCAGTTTGTTTAAGTTCGGTGAATGCTTAAGTTTTTGTGATTTACTTATGTGTATGTGTTATTTAGGTTGATTTTACTGAGTTGTATGTACTTAGTTGAATGTCTGATATGTATATACCCAGTTCTGTGCTCATTTTGAATATAAACAGATCAATGCTAAAAAAGTTGATATTTTACTTAGAATGCATTTATATTATCATCGGTAAATGGTGGTTTTGTTTTGTTCTTGCTATGATGCAATTAACAATATTATTTTTTTTGCTCATTTTGAGGCTAAGAAATTGTTGAGAATGTTAATTTGTTCTGAGATTTAAATTACATAGTTATTGATAAAGGGTGGTTTTGTTTTGCTTTTGTTGTGATATGATTGAAAATATTATTTTTTTGGTCATTTTGAGGCTAAGAAATTACTAAGCTGTGTTGATTTTTTTTGCAATTCAAATTACATAATCATTGATAAAAGATGGTTTGGTTTTGATTTTGTTGTTATGTGATTAGCAGCATTAATTTTTTTATCATTCTGAATGCAAACAGTTGTTGTGTCATTGATATAAAGGTATTAACTATAAAAATTTCAAAGCTTGAGCATAAATTTATATAGTCATGAAGCTTTTGAGAATTAAACTACACATACAGCTAAAGTAGTATACCAAATATTGAAAAAATAGTTTTCACCGTTGAGCTTATTAAGTTAAAAAATTAATAACAAATCATCTTTACTTCATATAATCATGAAACTTTCCAAAATTAAACTAAACATATAGTAAAGTATCATACCAAATTTCATAATTTTTGGACAAATATAAATGTGTCAAAATAATTTTACAATCCATGTGCTGCTGAGCCAGAAAAATTCCAATATAGTACTGTCTTCAAAAATTAATGACAAATCATCTTTACTTCATGCAATCATGAAACTTTCCAGATTTAAACTATACATATAGGATAAAGTATCAAACCAAATTTCATAATTTTTGGATAAATATAAATGTGTCAAAATAATTTTACAATCCATGTACTACGCATCTAAAAAAATTCCAGCAAGCATCTCAGGTTCTGCAAAAGGGAAGAAAGCATTCAGGCATAAGAAGGTTTTGCCCAATCTTTATTTTCATTAGTTTAAGCCATCTTCTTGGATATATGATCAAATAGTATTATTTTAACATTTTCATATCCCATTACTTAATCGATCATAAAACCAACGTTCCCTTCTCACCTCAATATATATATATATATATACATATACTATACATAGGTCCCTAAGCGCTTCAATTCAACCATGATTTTCTTTTTTATCTCTTTAAAATTACTTTCAACGTTATTTTTCAATATCCAACAAAATTTCACTTAATTTCAATAATATTTATGGGATTACAACTTTGAGTGCTATAAATTTTTTACTTAAGTAATAAATATACTCTTGTTGTTCATAGTTAACTTAAAGATTAAAAATATAATAAAAAAATAAAAATTCTAGTTGATATAAATAAAATACATGTTAAATTTTTTTGAAAGGTCATTATCTTAATGTATAAACATAATTAGGATTGTAATTAAGTTTTGTAAGCATGCATCACGTGGCGGCGACGATGTAAGTATGATAGATCATGTAACGCTACTCTATATGCATACTAATTGTAGATTGAAAAACTACATATACTTTATTCTCTTTATTATTTACTCGACTTATTTTAACGTTTTAGTGTTGCTGCAAGTTGCAACCGAAGAAATTAATAATAAATATGCCAAATTCCAATCCAGAAACTTATCAGATCTATAAGTAGCTAATTAAGACTGACACAAAGTCCATAACTGGGTAATTAGAAGCATATATAATTTGCATGAAGTATCTTAAATTAATTTAATTATATATAAGTGCACGGCAAGTTGGCCTTCAACTAAGAGTTATATACGATAATGTCAACTTAATGAATTAATAATAAAGAAAGACCAGTTAATAAAGTTTCTAGCTGTCTTTCTTCTTCGACACTTCATCAAAACAAAAAGAGAAAACAAGACAGACTGGGTTAATTGAGTCTGGGAGTGAACTAAGTGCTCAGCTCTTATTAATTTATATGTATAGCTTAATTATAAACAAATATTTTGGAACTTTTTTGTGTGTCCTAGACGATTTTTCACTTTATACAAATGGGAAAAGAACATTTACTATATGTATTCAAAAAATTATTATTCATCTTTACATTAATTTAAGTCTGTTGATTGAGAATTTTTTTGAACCTTAATTATGCCATTCATTACTAGTAGGATATGATCAGATATCATGCTACTGGTTATAGGTATATACTATGAGTAAATTTTGAAGTAACATGCCCCGAAAACGGTGATCGAAATCAAATGGCAGTCTGTCTTCCTTTCCATTTATCGATCCTTCAAAAATTTAATAAGAATCCTTTTGTCATTTAGTGCCGACCATGTTTCACAATTGATAGTTGCGCATTAATATACAGGATTAGATCTGAATGACCGGGTGAAGTCAATGAATGACTAGTATTTTATTTAATTGTAACTCAATTAATCCGTTCTCCGTTTTACCCTTCTTATATCCTATATATTTATGTGTGTGTGTGTGTGCGCGCGCGCGAGCGCATGCATATACAGAACACCACCCGCAAAACTTTTCCAAATTCTAGACGATATAATTTCAATCCTTCTTAGTTCCTTTCTTTAGCCATGTTTTCGATCCTTAATAACCCCGAAACCATATTGGATGCACCGTTATTCAGAGACAAGAGGGTAACATCAGTAACAAAATCTGCTGGATTGATTGAATTCATGCAGTCAATCATTTTTGAGAGAAAAGAAGAAATTGATGAACCATTTTACGTACTCGATTTAGGTGTTATTGCTTCCCTCTACAAAAAGTGGAAGAATTCCCTTCCTACGATTCATCCATACTACGCTGTCAAGTGCAATTCCAATACTGCTCTCCTCGGTGCACTTGCCGCTCTTGGCTCAAACTTTGACTGCGCAAGCCGTGCTGAATTGAAGCTGTTTTGGCACTTGGTGTTTCACCCAACCGAATAGTTTACGCAAACCCGTGTAAAGAAGTGTCTCATATTAAGTACGCGGCAAGCGTTGGTGTCAATTTAACAACTTTTGATTCGATGGAGGAGCTTGACAAGATCAAGAAATGGCACCCTCAATGTGCATTACTCTTGCGGGTCAAAGCTCCCGATGATAGTAAAGCAAAATATGAACAGCATTTCAAATTTGGCGCACGTCCGGAAGAAGTTGAACCTCTACTCAGATCTGCCCATGCTTCAGGGCTAAAAGTCTTAGGTGTTTCGTTCCACATAGGAACCGGAGCCACAGACTTCCACGCATTTCGTGGAGCCATAGCAGAGGCTAAAATCGTTTTCGACACGGCAGCTCAGCTTGGCATTAACGAAATGCATATAGTAGACATCGGCGGTGGATTTGGATCCAACCCAAAATTCCAAGAAGCGGCGTCAATTATAAAAGACGCTCTTCAATCTTATTTCCCAAATGAACCAGGATTGACTGTCATTTCGGAACCGGGTCGTTTTTTCCCGACGTCCGCTTTCACGCTGGCTACTAAAATTATAGGAAAACGAGTTCGCGATGAAGTAAGAGAGTATTGGATTAACGATGGAATTTACGGCTCTATGAACTGTGTAATTTTCGACCATGCAAATCTTACATGCACTCCGCTAGCTTGTGCATCCAACTGTGAAAACCCTACGTGCAAAGGCCTGATGACTTACAAGTCGACGGTGTTTGGACCAACTATGGATGCTCTAGATACGATTTTCACTGGTTACCATTTACCGGAACTTCAGGTTGGCGACTGGCTTGTGTTTCCGAACATGGGTGCTTATACCACAGTTTGTGGAACTAATTTCAATGGATTTAACACGGCTGCCATCCCGACTTACCTCGTCTACGCCAATACTAACCATTCATGCATGTGATTTATTGGTAGGTTGAGAATGAGAAACCATGGGATCCTCTAATTAATCGGTTTTTGTGATTTTTCTTCCGTTGTAATAATGCTATCAGTATCACCAACCTTTTAATTTTTCTTTTCTACTTTCTGTCATCTCAGTTTGATGTTCAGCTGCCGAATATTTGATAAATTTTTATATTGTTCGTGTCCAAGGAATTAATAATTAGCTTATGTTTGATAAAGTGATAAGGTTCAGAGCAATAAAATGTAAAATTTTATTTTCAATGTTTTTCGATATTGTAGCGTATGTAATAATCACAAACATACATAACTCATTTGAATATATATATATATATATATATAGAAATGATTGGGAGTTCTAAATTTTTACACATATATTTATCATCATTTATAAACTATTGAATTTATATATTTTCAATAATTGAAATTAAATTTTAATATGTATTATTATAATATATTATTTATTCATTAATTATATATATCAAATTCAATTTTAATTATTAAAAATATATAAATCTAATGTTTTGTAAATAACATAAATATATGAATAAAAATATTAGCCAATCTATCATTATTTTTTATATATATATATATATCCTTTATATAGAGAAAAGGTCACTAGATAACAAATAATTTCAATACAACGATAAGAAAATAAAAAATCTGCATAACCATCATATTCTTATTTGAAAAAATTAATCGGATTCATCCAATCGCAAAACCTTGCCCACGTCAAATCAAATTTGTTTGGGCTTACATCGGGATCCCAGGCCCAGTATCGATCCATCAGACCCAATCCCCCGTGGGCCGTATTTAATTTTGCCGTAAGATTACTTCCGCTGGAAGTCGTTGGACATATCTCACAGAGAGTAGTGATTAACAATTTCGATCAAAGCAGCAAAAAAATATCGAACCAGCTGCGAAGAAAGTTTGCTCACGTCACAGTTATTCTCTGTAATGGCCATGGAGACTCTAAGCTCTTCTGCAACGATCGTGTCCTCATCTTCTTCTCCTCTCTCCATCTTCTCCACCAAATCCAAAAACTCGCCGGCAAGACTCGTCCGATTCCACGCTCCTTCCAAAAGTAAGATATGTTCCTTCCACTTCTAATTTATCATTCGATGTTTCGTTCGTGTAATAGAAATTTTTGTATTGATACAGAAAATGGTAAAGATTCCGATCTTCAATCGGACTCCAACGAGACAAGCATCGTTCCTCTTTTTGGCAACCAAACGCTCTCAAAGGTTAAACAATTTTTACTTTCTAATTAATATCGAAATTATTTGTTGATTTTGCCGCGTTAAATAATAATTTAGGGCTTTTTTTGGTTATGAAAAAAAAAAAAAGGATGCGGCGATGGGATTGGTTTTGAGTGCGGCGTCGGTTAGAGGATGGACGACCGGTTCGGGTATGGAAGGTCCGTCAGTACCAGCTGGAGCTGAGGAAGGATCCAGTACGGAGAAGGTCTCCACCCTTCCGTGGTCCCTCTTTACCAAGTCGCCACGTAGGCGGATGCGCGTTGCCTTTACTTGCAATGTTTGTGGTCAGAGAACCACGCGCGCGATCAATCCGCATGCATATACTGATGGAACCGTTTTTGTTCAGGTGATTAGAAGAAATATGAGATAGTTGCCAAATAATTTAAAATATTTGAGCTTTAGAGTTTGTTATTTCAGCACTGATTGATTCATAAATTTTGCAGTGCTGTGGATGCAATGTGTTTCATAAGCTGGTGGATAATTTGAACCTATTTCATGAGATGAAGTGTTATGTGAATCCAAGTTTCAATTATAGAGATGCAAAATGGGATGGTGGCTTCAAGTTATTTGATATGGATGATGATAGTGATGATGCTTTTCGGATCTAAGCATGTCAAATAATCACTTCTTACAGTGTAAATTCTATCTTATGCTGAAGTTTATTTGAATCATGTTTGTACATAGATATTGCCTTGTTATTTAGACGACTTAGTGTAAGCAATAAGTTATTGGCTTTTTTTTACTGAATGTAAATGGTGTTTGGTTAAGTTTTTGCTGTTTTGCTTGACTTGGCTGGTGGATTTCTATTTCTTGTGCTCTCGGCATCATTAAGGGGTGACCTCACATTATGATCTGCAGATAGGAATTTTTTATCCTTATGCATGGGTGATTATAATTACCTAGGTTCAGAGTTTCAAAATCTTCAAGTTCTGGTGTATCCTGCCCTATTTGGTACATATACTTACTGACTTCTGGTACCATTCATTTAAAAATAAGAGTTAATAGTTGGCAATTGAATAAGAGTGCAGTCAATTAAGGCAAAGTTTTATGGCCTCTTATTTCTAAAAGAGGTAGTAATAGACATCTCTAATATGAGTGCTTACCTCCTTGTGGCCCTGGGCAGCATAATATTTACTCTCGTGGTTGATCAATTTGACTAGAGAGCATGTTGTATTTTTTGGTGAAGAGGTCTTCACTTTTAGTTATTCACTCTTTTGCTATTTCATCTGAGAATCTTCTTTAGGCAAAAGGTACAGTTATGGGGCTGGTCAGAAGTTCAAAATGCTCTGCATCTATATCAGTGTTTCTTGCAGAGACATTTTCCGTGTGATGTGCAAGCTAAATTAGTACCTCGTAGTAGCACTTAATGTCCAAAAATCTCTACAATACCTGTGGTGGGAAAAATTGCAAGGAAAATTACCAAAAGGAGCCCCTATAAAAAAATTTTAAACCAAAAGAACCCGCCTTGTGCAGGAAACCTGTAAGACAAAATTGTGAACCTTTTGAATGCATTTTCTTAACTCACTGACTTGAGATCTTAGAGGATAGAAGACATTCATAAGGTTTCATATTTTTATCACTTTTAATATTGCACAAACTATTGTAGTCCTTTCAGTTGACAGGAAAGATAGTTTTAAATTTTAGGGGAGAACACTCGTGGAAAATTCAGCTCTTGTTTTAACTTTGAGAGTAGAACAGTCATGTGGACACTTTACTCTTTTCTTGTTTTTGGCTATTGAGGGGAACCAATTCAATATTGGACAAACTGTCTGCGTCATCATTAATTTTCTTTTGTGCTTACTATTTACTAAACAAGAAGCTAAGATATGCTAAAAGAGTAAATTGGATTTATGGGATTAATCCCATAAATTTCCATTTTCTATAGAGACATGCTGTGGCTGTAATTCAGCGTTTGAATTATTAGATTACTGCCTTTGCTTTTAGATTTCACAGTTGCTAACTGCTAATTCTAATTTCACTCGATAGCCTTCTTCATAGTTTACGCTTCCTATTTTAGGGAAGAAAACTTAGTTGAGGTACTAGAGTGAATTCTGCATTGGAGGAGTGTGTCAAGGACAAAAGTAGCCTCTGCCGAAAGAAGGGTAAAGGACATTGCTAATAATCACCAAAGTCTGTCAGGGTTTTAGTGATATGGAGAGTCTGGCGAATTGTAGTATCATTCAAGACCATCTTCCAGGCAACTCTAGTGCTATCAAAATTTCTTTTGCTGAGTTCTTTCGGGTGTTATTTTATATTAGGATGAGGGTACATGACTAACTTATAAAAGTGCTACAAATTGGTTTGGAAACAAGATTGGATATTTGGTTGAAATAGTTTCAAGTGTAAAACTAATTGCAGAAAAAAGTTGGCCAATAATCCAACCTTCAAAAGGTTTCTTGTATGTATGAATAAGTGGATGGCCTCAATTTGCCTGGCTAGTTGCGACAAAGTGATTTTGTGCTGGCAATGCGCATTTGCCTCCTGCACCGCGCATCTGGTATTTGCCGGGCCCTCCATGCGAAATATCTACCGCATCAACGGATTTCATTCCACACATTTGCTTGATAAAACTCATGATTATTATGAAAACTCCTTCGACAAAATTTTCATTCAGTTCAGTTTGTCCACTTAAGGAGCATTATCTCGCAATACTATCAAGGAAAAATATCTTTGCCAAATGTTCCCTGAAAGCTACTGAACTCGTCCATACTTCACAAGATTCAGCTGCTCTTTGTAAGATAGAATTATTTCATGATTGCGAGATAAAGGTAACATAACTCCCATTACAAACAACAAATCCCAGGGAAAACTTATCCTCTGCCTCTAATTTTTCCCACTTCTAATCTCTTACATTCTCCACCTCACATCATCAAGCCCACGCCACGTCATCAGATAGCATCTAACCTAGCCAATCATATCAACTCTCAGTAGATAACCCCATTTCTCCGCCCATCCACCTTGTCATCCATTTTATCTACACATGTTTCATCCTCAAATATAATCCACACAAAAATGGGAACGCCACAACCTCTTTTCACCTTAATAAAATCCGACCTCCTCCTATTATTCCTTTGTTGATTCTCTTCATCGCACAAACGCAAACGAAGAGAAGAAAAACTTTCTAAAATGGCCACCGTCACCTCTGCAGCCGTTGCTATCCCATCCTTCACTGGTCTTAAAGCCGGTACAACCACAGCAAAAGCTGGTTCCAGCGTTAAGGTTTCAGCTTCTGCTGTTCCAAAGCTCAGCGTCAAGGCCTCACTCAAAGATATTGGTGTAGCTGTTGCAGCCACTGCTGCAAGCGCAATGCTTGCTAGCAATGCTATGGCCATTGAGGTTTTGCTTGGTGGTGATGATGGCTCATTGGCTTTTGTCCCCAACTCTTTCTCTGTCAGCTCCGGAGAGAAGATTGTGTTCAAGAACAACGCTGGATTCCCACACAACGTCGTCTTCGACGAGGACGAGATTCCCGGCGGTGTTGATGCATCAAAAATCTCCATGTCTGAAGAAGACCTTCTGAATGGTCCAGGAGAGACTTATGCTGTTACCTTGACTGAGAAAGGCACATACTCTTTCTACTGTTCACCTCACCAGGGAGCTGGGATGGTGGGAAAAGTTACAGTCAACTAAGTTTGAATTAAGAATTTGTTTGGGCCATCTCATTTTCTCTTCTTGTTTTTTTTTTTCTGTTGGTAATTGAGTTTATGAGTATCATATCATCATTTGGGGATGAGAGAAATGTATGCAGTGAACCAAACCAATAAACCTTTGTAATTTTGATTTATCTTTAAATGTAGATTTGTAATGTAATTTAGACGTTTGTTTCCATTAAATTTTCTTTTAATTGTGTCAATAATTACTCCAAAACCAAGTTCTTCCTGTTCTGTCAGCAGAAATTTCAAGATTGGACAGGAAATGGTAAATTTAAGCATGAAAAGCACTAGAAGAACAAGTACTCTGCGATAAATTTCATACCAAACATCTCCACTTGGTCCCAATTTGAATGAATTCATTGAGTCGTAAGCTTTCTAATTCCAAAAATCTCTCTCATGATAGCTCTCCCTTGCATTTTCCAACACTTGACAAAGACGGAAAGAGTGAAAATTACTATGTGAACGCAATCGATCTGTACTTGTTGGCTCAAAAGTGTTAATACAAAATACCCTCCCGCAATCTGTTTTTTAGATTGTACGGAGAGGAATTATACATTGCCCCATCTTTTGAAATCAAGATACCCATGTAAATTATAAACACACAAAGAAACTTATGTAGTTAGTGCATCAGGCAGATTTGAACGAGCTCCAAGCACTTTACCGCCAACATCTGGGAAAGTTTCGTGACCCGGCAATGGGCTTTCTTTGCCATTGCTCTTTACCTCCACAGGATATTTGAGAAGATGCCCCTGCAATGGCGTAAAATCCTCTGCCGTGTACTTCTTCCAGTTTTTTTCTGCAATCTTGTTCACAAATCTAACGCATTCCAAACTTTCAGGCTCCTTGAAACAATCATCTACCATCCCCATGTGTTCTGCCCACAATGACATTCTGTATCCATAAACCTGCAGAAGCATCAATTTTTCAGTCAGATTGCCTCTGAAACCACATTGAATTATATTTTTAGCGATGAACGGTAAGAAGGTATGAACCTGGCCACGTGGATGTTCCTTGTTCTTTCCCCATGTGTGATGGGGTTGATATGCACCCACAGCTATCTCGGTGTCTCTAGAACCAGCCAGAGATCGTTGATTTATGTTTGCGGATCCCAGAATTACATACTCATCATCTACTATCATTCCCTTTGCATGTACATATATCATAAAGCGTTGAAATTTCTGTGAAGCCGAAACCTGAAAATAGATAATGGAGGGAAAACCATGATAATTGTCTCTTTAGAGTTGGAATGGTTTTTATTGAACAATAGAGATAACACTAGAAAAAGTGTTATTACCGAGTCTCCGTTGGAAGTTTGATTACTTGAACCAGGTGCTTCTTTGGGGAGTTCTTCTCGGTTACCAAGACAGTAGAAGTTTAGATAATCTTGTGGATGTGAATCCTCTATTCCAATGAATTTCAACTCTTGTGCTATCGTTTCATACATCATTTGCCTTGTTTGTCTCTGCAAAATAAAAAATTCAAATATGAGACAATAAAATTGCGCACTAGAGGAATACATTAAACATGTACATCAAATAACTATATCTTGTTGGCCACCAACAACAAATTTACTACAAGCTTTTTGGTGAACAATGGATTATTACAACTATTTCAATGCAAACTAAACTACCACTTTTGATATGGAAGGTTTAATATGAATATATGATGGCTGTAAATTAACTAATAACATTTTTTACCCAGAAAATGACTATTGCCATACACCCAATAACACCACAAATGCTAATAGAAAAATCTCCAAGTAAACTCAAAAAACTCAAAACACACTCAGAGCGCCATTTTGGCATCTTCATTCAATGCCTTAATTCACTTCTTAGGTGGTGTTGCTATTGGTCTTTCTCATGGAAATAAATTATGAAAATATGCCATATTACCTGCCAAAACAGAATTCCTTGCACGGAGGCAGAAGAAGGTATACCCTCAGGCCACATTGGAATGACCACATAAACTGAAAATCTCTCCTTTGCTCTAATCTTACTAGTGATCTTCAAAGCCAACTCCATAGGGATTAGATTATCAGCACCTAATTACACCACTGAAGTAATGATTAAAGGGGAAAGATTTATCCTAGGTTACCAAAGAATTCTCAAAATAACAGTAGGCAACATAACGTTTTCTAGCAGAAATGATCATTATTAAGTACATAGAAAATAATGAAACAGAGGTATCATGCTTTAAGATCCTGAAAAATTTAGGAAATGAAATATTTCAGACAAAAAAGTAAATAAGATGATGGTGAAACCTGCTTCTTTGTAAGAAGGCCACGCATATGAAGATCCTATGAAATATTGGTTCTCAATGTATATGAAGTGTTGTGCAGATCTAATTGCCTGGATATATGCTGTTTGAATGCTCTTATCTATCACCAAATTTTTTGCGCAGACAAGATTCTGCAATAAAAATAATGTTATAATTTAACCAGCTTCTTGAGTGTAAAATATGATAAATACAGCAAACTTGTCCTGATTGCCTAGCAGTGCAACTACGTGTCAGTTATAAATTATATAAAGCACTTTGTTGTTTGTGTTAAAAGAAAGAAAACCTGAAGCTCAGCTTGGAAAACATCTTTTGGAAATCCTTTAACGGATCCAGAATCTATGGATCGGAAAACCTGTCAATAGAAGTGATAAAAAAGAATATACAAGACTGAACAGATTAAGGGTGAAAAAGTCATAGAATTTGCTTCAGGAAGTGCCTAATGCTTAACCTGAACGTGCCAGTTTTCGGGATCTTTTTCCTTTGATACCCATAATGCAGGATCATCATTTGGAGTTGATAAGGAAGGACTAAGTATCCATGAGATGCGTTCTAATTTTATTAGAGCATCATCATGCCACCGGGTTACCCTTTTGAACCGTCGTCCAAACTCTGACCATTTGGTGGCTTTTCTCCAACGCTGCTCAAAGTTTGTAAGCACGTCATATGCAGGAGGACCTTCAATTTTGCAATGCAAATCATGCCATGGTTGCCTTGGACCCTTAGTTCCTGCCTACATATATAAAGGAAAGAATGAGAAACATATTTCATCTAATAAGCACCATTTAAAATAATTTTTATGGCAAAGAAAATTAAAATCTACATGAAACCGAATTCCAGGAGTGACAATGACCAGACAATTTAAAATTCAGTTCAGCATTTAAAATGATATCCATGAATATTTGGTGAACTGTAAAACTTTGAAAATAGGATCAAAATTCCAAGGAATCATGTACCTACCGAAAATGTTGGATTATGATAATCGTCCAGAAATACAGTGTCAAGATCTCGAAAAAGTCGATGTTCAGGTGTATCATACCGGCCATCACAAAGGTCAAGCCCACCTATAAAGGCAGATATCTTCCTGTTGTTTCCAGGTGCTTGTGTATCTACAATCACACATTTCTGATGATGTGTGAAGAGGGTTCCCACAACCTGAAATCAAATAACAAAAACAGCCGCTGTAAGCAAATTTAAGCAGTTCGTTCAGCTGACACAAGTCAGAGAAAGTCAAATATCAAAATAAACAAACAGTTCTATGACAAAACTGGCATTAGATTAAAAATGATAAAAAATAAAGCAAGAATAAAATTAATCAATATGGTACAAATCATACCTGTTGCTTGAAAATGCTAAGCTTACTGCTGGCATATCGAGGTGACAGAACACAATGAACAGAGGAATGCTTGAAAAATTTCCGAGTTTCTTCATCATGTGTTTGCATCACTCCCGTCTGCACTTTAACATAACCTCACTAATTAGCATTAACAATAAATAACCAAAGAAAAATCTTTCATGGCGGAATAAATTTCCAATTTTAGCATGAACTTCCAATCTGAAAATGACATTTTAACTACAGACAAAAATCCGTACCGTATTAATGAAGAATTTACTATGCGAAGTTTTATCATCCCAAACCAATAACAAAACTCTGACACCTTCCTGCGACTTATACTTCAGCAATTCTCCCAAATTCAGATTTCCACCACTCGGCAACGGCTTCGACGGCTCTCTGACGAGCTTCACCTTGTGAAAAACCGACCAGCCCGCAATGTAAACCACATGGTGCGCCTCCAAAATCGCATGACAAATGTCTTCCCAGCAATTCTCGTGCTTGTAAATTTTCCCATTGTCCAATTCAATCTCCGGTAACATCGATTCCGGCTCGTGGGCGTCCTGATACAGCGTAACATTACCACCCTGCCGTACAGGAAAATAACAGTTATTAACTCCAAAGCAGTCCGGATTGGCCGCGATTCCGTAACGGTATGAAGGATTTTCTTCGCACGGCGAGAATTTCATTTCCATACGAACTGCCGTGTCAGGCTTCGGCGGTTTCCCGTACAAACTTAATATCGGAAACCAATCGCTGATTGTTTCTCCAGATTTGATTTTTGCAGCCGAAACGGTTGCAACGCCGATTAAGTCGGCGCCAAAAACGTCGTTGTCTTTGACGTAGAACTCTATTTGCGAGACCGGGTGAGCCAATGGGATTACAAAGTGCTCATTCCAGATCGGATTCTGCGAGTTGGAAATTACGCGAGTGCGCGCCACGGTGGCTCCGCCTAAGCAAACGGTGACGTATGGATCGCTGGTAATCATTTTACGGTGAGACGCACGTTTTTTACCGTTCGAGAACGGAAGACGACACGTATCAAATGCGGTGAAACATCTACGTATTCGTGCCGAGACTAAATCCATATTAGGCAAACGGCGAGCTTCAATAATCTTCAAGTCTAAGTCGCCGTGAAGATAAACGACAGTTTCTGAATCTTCCGCCATTCAGTTATTTTTACAAATTAAAAATTTGTGTTTGTAACTGAATGCGGATGAAAAAATTCAAAAACAAATTTCAAAGCATGCAGAAAGAAATGAAAATGCTGGGTAAGAAGAATTATCACCGTTGGCTATAACCGGAGCAGAAACCGTAAAAGAAGTATTGAAGAAGATTCGGTTACGTTCAATGGCAGTAGTTACTTTGGTTTGTCCGACGAAACCCAACGGCCAACACCGAAGGCGGTAAGGTGGGAAAAAGAAAAAAAGAGGGGGCAGAAGAGAAATGCGAAGGGGTACTGGGTTGTATAGACAGAGTGTCGAGGACACGTGGCCGGTGACGACGTAAGATTAAGGATTTAAGTAGTTGGCAGAGAGTGATTTATTATTTTAATGAAAGATTTAAGAGAGTAATCAGGGAAAGACAAAATCTTTGGGTTTGGCTTTTTGGCTCTGATGTCGAGAAGGAAAAAAATGAAATGGCATCAACGTAGTGGACCACGTCATCATAAACATATCATATATATATATATATATATATATATGTATATAAAGTAAAAAATTTGCGAATGATTCGCGGGTTTTGGCCTTGGCTAGATTTTGGGGCTGAAGATAATAGGGG
This sequence comes from Azadirachta indica, assembly GCA_022749755.1. Classification (NCBI taxonomy): domain Eukaryota; kingdom Viridiplantae; phylum Streptophyta; class Magnoliopsida; order Sapindales; family Meliaceae; genus Azadirachta; species Azadirachta indica. The sequence goes on from CM040449.1 coordinate 2,963,083, forward strand.
AGGGCGGTGATGTATGTAGTAGACTTATAAGATAGCACGGCAGTTTCTAATTTATTAGTCACGAGCTGATGACGTCAATATTATGGGTTTGCGTACAAGATCAGGTTTTCATTATTTATATAGCTAGGAAGGAAGATCATGTCACTGCTCCAGCAGTCCCATTACATTTTTCCAAATTCAGACTCACAAGTTTTGCCCACAACGTGACGGGTAAGATTTAAAATCTTATTGTAAATTCATTGTTTTTTTATTAAAAGAAAAAAAAAAAGGCTGTTGTGGGTTGAGCTTAAATTAAATTGTTATATTGACTCTTTAAAAAAATTCCAGTTTAATCTTTTATCTTTCGTGAAACATCACTCTACGCAATAAATTTAACACGCTTAAGCTTCTATTATTTCAGATATTTTATTTCTTTTTACCAAAATCTTTTAACTGAAAAAATAATATTATTTATTTCTAATTTTAATAAATTATAATGAATTCAGATTTTTTAAATACTTGAATTAAAAGTTTAGTATCTGTCACTTTTATTTATATGATCTATTAAGAGGTGTCAAATAAGCATTATTTTGATCAATAAAATTTACATAAAATGTATTATTTAGTGTGTCTTGTATAATTATTATTTCATTATTCTTCTTCTCCCATTATCATTAAATGAAATAAGATAAAAGACGAGAGAATAGGAATGTTTGCGATGCTGCAATATCAAAATAGTTATTAGTTAAATAAATAAAGTGCAATTTTGTGAAACTTAGGGACTAAAACGGAATTCCACTTAATTGTTGTCATGGTTTCAACTTTCAATGGATTTGGGTTATCGCTGCCGTGCCGTTGGCGTCTCGTGAACCCAAAAGAAAAAGGGTGGTGTTGTGCACACAGTTCCTACGTTGTTTATTTGAGTTGACCTTTCCTTGGTGGCGTAAATTTTGTAGGATGATTTGAATTTTGAAACCTGAATACGAGGAAGAAGAAGAAGAAGAAGAAGTTATCATATATAGGTTCACATGCTCTGATTATTTCTGAGAAGTTTAATCAATGAGAAAATGGGGCACGTGAGTGACATTAGTTCCTTCCTTTCTTCAATATTGTCTTCGAAAGGGGCCCTGAGATTTCAGAAAATATTATTGTTATTATTATATTTTATAATTTGCTTTTGTCGTAAGGTTAAGATTTTAACTAAAGCTTTCTCTGATGGCCTCCTTAACTTGATAGTTTACCAAAGCAAAGGATGCTTGATTGAAATCAAATAAAAATATCAAAAGTTAAACTAACTAGCTATTCAGAAACAGAATAGACCATAGGCCAGCTTTTCCATCAAATATTATATCAAAAACATTACATGGAAAAACAGCATACTTGCTCTATGAGCCTATATAATAATAATCATTAATAACCCAAAACTACAAAATGCAGAACCTAAATGATTTTCCATTCCTACGATTTAAACATGGAATCTGTCACACCTGATGTGTTTCCACAATTAGGCTCCAGCAATCCGAGAATTGTCTTTTGACAGATTCCTAATATCTCCTGCTATCAATTGTCTCGATAACTTAAAAAATAACCATGTGTTCTAGATAATGGTTGACCATTGCAACTCTAGGAATGGCCCTACATTAATTCAGATTCTATCCAATGCCCTTCGATACATGTATGTGCGTGCCATGGACAGAAATTAGAATATTATGAAGCCAGGAACGAAACCAACAAAGGTAAGGTTCGAGCTGTGGAATTCACATCCCTAACTATGCCTCCACTAAGTTCCAGTTGCTTGGTCTTTGAGAAGGTATAGGAGGAGCCGCCCGTATCATGATGCTTTGAATGAATGCAGTCATCTGCACAACAATTTCTCTCGGTAATGAGTTCACAAGCAATGTCAAACAAATGTTGCATATAGGCAAGTGTGTTAATGCATACAACTCAAACAAAACTTGTATGGCTAGAAATTTCAATTGCTATCCTGAATTTGAGGGTTCTGCTGTTATTTATCGTGTTCACATGCAAGCTCAATTATGATAGGGAACATTTATATATGTAGCATGTGGGCTTTTTCTGAATCATAAAAGGTAAAAGCTTGCCTTATGTGCTAGAACTGCAAGGAAGCATCTACCAAAAGCTAATGCATTTACCAAAGTAGTTATGAGTGCAGAGGCAATCTGGTAATGGCTATTCACAAAACAATAATGTCCAACTTCATCATAACGTAAAAGCATTTACCGAAGCAAATCCGATGCACATAATGCTGAAACCAGGGAAGTCAAAGGGTGCTCTATCAGACAGGAACAAAGCTGAAAGAAAAGTTTGAATGTGTTAGTCTTGATTAACATTACTTAACAATATATTATGCCGAACCGGACGTCCAATCACCTGTAAGGGGGGAGAAGAGCAAGGGAGAAACAACATTAGCAAAGGAACATATGCCTGAAATGCAACCTTGAGCCTTCCCCTGCAAATGAAAAGAATCAGTCAATTGCAGTAAACAGACGGTAGCTTAAGGGAGTAGTCAAAATAGATGAGTAATTCTAGGGCAGTCATCAGTGATAGATTAGTAATTCTTGAAAAGGGAAACTATCTGCTGACTGTAAAACACTATTTTAAGAACGGAGACATTGAATTCCTTTTCAAAAGTCAGAGCACAGATCCCATCTGCCTTATTTATTTCCTTAATTTTACCATTATTATTTTCACAATCAGGTTGAAAGAACATCTGTTCAATGTTTGGCCTATTATGGATATCCTTTCAAATCTGACCATGAAAAGGGATAACGTACATCAGCACTCTGATCCTGATCCCAACATGCTGATAACATGAAGACTATCAATCAAAATAAAATTACCTGTTCATGAGAACCAACTTGTTTAGATACAATAGTCCGCATCTGCACGTTTGAAATAAAACACTCAAAAATACTTCTCATACTAATTTTCATAACAACATAAGCGGTAAAAAAACTCACACATGGCTGTGCGAACACAAACAAAATGGAGAACACAGCAGCTGCATAAGGAACCTGTAATTTTTTAAATGTTAGTCATAATAACTCCTAAGACCTAGCAAAAGTTAATAAAAGTGTATATTAAAATACTAAATTGGTAAAATTACACTAAATAGTCAAAAGAAAAGAAAGTTTAGTAGACTCCAGAAATAAAATGAAGAAACTTGTGGTTGCCAGTGAAGTTGTAAAGAAGTACCCAGGAGGACCAAGCAATGCTGTAGAGAAACATCTGCATTCATACCCATATATTATCAAATGAGAAGGTGGATAAAATGTTATAATCACCAAATGTCTATATGCGGTTGGCCATAAATAACAGAAGCAGCAAGTTGCATACATGAGCACAGTTAAAAAGAAGCCCAATTGAAAGCATTCTTTCCTCTCCTAGAGCAGGGGCCAATAAGGGCATCACAACCAGCTGCGCAAATGATTCACTTCTCAGATCCACAGTAAGGGATAAACTTATGTGGCAAAGCAATATGTAAATGGAACAACATAAGGAATGTAAACAACAACCAACAGAAATAACCGCAAAATATACCTGAGATATTGTCCCTGCAATTCCAGAAATCACCATTAAGTCAGCAAACTGATCCTTGTTGAAGTGAAACTTGGCCTTTAAGTAGTACTGCAAGAAAACAACAAAATCGAACTGGTTCATCCCTTATTTGCAACAAGAAACTGTTGCATAGCAATCCCCACAGCCACAATGGGGGTTGGAAATTCCAAGTAGAAATGGAGAACAGCAATCGGGGAATTTAAGAATGAAATAACACCATCATTGCAGCATGTAGACCAACATCGGCAAGATTACTGAAGAATGCCACAATTGCTGCTTGTGAAAACGTTGGGCTGCAGATTAAATACGTATAATCAGTGCAGATTTCATATATATTTTTTAACTAGGCCCAACAGAAGTACACAATTCAACCCAAATTACAAGCAAATAGCACTAGTAACCGAAGAAACTATCAAAATGAGAATGGAAGAACGGGCGATTTTTTTACCTGCTCTTCAACAAGCAGACCATATCTTCAATCGAAGGCAATCTTTTGAATACTTGCACTTTCCGAGCTGATTCTTCATCTGGACTACTAACTGCTACTTTCTCCTTTGAAAGTATTGGAGTGTACAAATTTTCATCCCTGATAGATTCTGGGAGGAAAATCCTCATATAAACAGCTGCTACTATAGCCACCGACGCCGAAACCTAACAAAATAGATTGAATTCCATAAATCGACAATCGATTCGTAAAATAGAAAGTGAAAGGAGAAACAGAAAATAAAATACCTGAAAGGTTGAAGAAGTAGAGATGAACCGAGTTGATATGTTTCCGCAGACGAACGCACAGGATCCAATTCCCGACAATATTCCAAACACCGAAGCTCGTCGGCCCTCCGGAACATTGTCAGCCTGAGAGTTTTGAGACGGATGCCGTGAGTGGAGGGAAATGTTAAGAGAGCGTTAAATTAAGAGTAGAGGAATTAGTTTATGGGCCTGGCCCGTTGGACTTGAAACAGGCCCAATTATTCTTGTATAAAAGCGCAACTGAGGGATAAATTCATTTACCACGTAAGCAAGGGCGAGGCAATGGACGCTTCCTTCACAAACCATGGCCGTTAGAGTCTTGAGAACGTAGTAGGCATAGAAGAAATTCTTCGTCCTGCTGTAAGCCAATATGGCTGGGAAAAAACAAAATTTGGCTTTATTTATTCCTTAACAACCTTCAATTCACGTGTTCTTCTCTACCAATTTTTAATATAGCATGCAAAAAATCACGTGCTATATCAGTGTGGTGTAAAGGTGGAATTTTTCTTCCGTTCAGATGATTGATAAAAGTAAACTACGCTTTTTTTTTTTTTTTTTTTTTCTTTTGAATGTTTGATATCATATCACAAATATTCCTAATAATTTTTTTTGTCGTCTCATTTAATCTCTAACCAAAATTTTGTTAATCTCATTTTATCTAATTCTATAAATTAAATAAAAAAAAAATATATTTTTCTTTTTTACTATATAAAATTCTTTGGCCTCTTCTAAAAATAATCATTCCATTGTATAAATTAGAAGATTTGAGATAATAATCTAATATGAACTGTGACGATGGTCATAAATGTGAAATGAGTGATTTTAATCAATAAAATTTAGATAAAATATGTTGTGTAATAAATTTTTATGACATTATTTCATTTTTACCGTTTATTTTGTGAGGTGAATTTAATAAAATTTAGTATTAATAATTAAAGTACAATAAAGATGAAAACATTAGAAACATTCGTAGCATAATCCATAATGGGTTCAACGGCTCCACAAACAAATAAATTGAATCTGCAGGATGTAAGATGGTGACGGGTTACAGGAAAATAAATAAATAGCAGGAGAAGGACAAGCAAATGTGGAAGTGGAACCCAATTTAATCAATTCTTATTGAGAAAATAAGTAGGAAGTCGGGCTCCATCGCTTTATTCTCCCTACCTTTTTTAAATTTTCCCAGTTTCCTATATTGTTAATTAATTTTCAACGAAATTGGTTTATCACTCCATACCAAACATTATTTTCGTTATGTTTTTTTTTCTCTTTTGTTAATATTTGTTTTCATATTATCTGAATATAAATCGAATTTTTAAATCTTAATTTGTGCTATTTTCTTAAATTTATCTATGAAATTAATCAATACTATTAAAAAATGAATAATCTATTTGTAAATTTTAACTTGTGATGAATTGATTATATGAGTATAATTAAAAAAATTAAATACTAATAATCAGTTTTTTTTTTTTTTTTAATACAACTATATCTTCTAATATTACAATTAGAGGTCTGCTAGTATTAGAACTAAAATCTTGCTAAAAGTTCATATACATTCTATTGTATCCCATCTTAAAGACTTTTGCACACATGGATGTAATTAGTATTAGAACTAAAATTTTGTTAAGAGTTTAGATACATTCTATGTAGTCCAATTCAGAGATCTTTGCACACATAAGTGGGATGTAAGCCCACCATTGTTTTGTGCCGACTCCAGAGATCTTTGCACACATGGTGACGACTAGTATTAGAACTAGAATTCTACTGAAAGTTCAAATACATTTTATTATAACCCAACCCAAAGGTCTTTGCACACATAAATGCGACCTAGTTCACAATTGTTTTGTGAGAGAATCTCCAACACAATAGGGAGTACCCCTATATTTGGCAAGGGTTCCAACCTACGAGCTCTTAGAAACATCTTTAACTTCTTATCACTCGAATTAAGTTCAAGTGGCTAATAATCAGCTTTTTGAGTTAGAAGAAAGTAAGGATTTTTCAAACTTCATTAATTATATATGTTAATTAATGTGTAAAATTAATAAACCCATAATTAAAATCACTGGTTTTCATAAAATAATAAGGGCTGTGATCACATTAAGATTAAATGATTAATAGTCCCCGAGGCTTCCCAAAGTCTAAATTAAATTAGTTGAAGGTTTTGATATGACAAGAAGATTTAAAAAGTAGAATTGAAGTTAACACATACCTAATGGAATTATGGTGAGAGTGATTGGAACTGTGAGCAAAGCTTTCCTTCCATACTTATCTGATAGATTACCCACCAACGGCATCGTCACCAGCGTTCCAAGCCCAACGATCTGCGTTGATCATCCTTAATTCTTATTATTACCATCTTTTATTTTTTCTAATGTATATGTATAATTAGTTATATCGTATTTATTAAAATATAACTGCACAAACTTATTTGATCAGCTACTAATTTACTGACGGAACTAGTGTTTATAAACCACAAACAATGCTAAGCCTTAATCATAACTGAAAATGAACACAAATAGTCTAGCTTCGAGAAAAAGGAAAGACAAGTCGGGTGGGGCTAAAAGATAAAGGAAACCGATGATTTTACAAACACGAACAGTGGAAATTAAAGGAAAATTCAAAATGAGATAGTGGGTCCTTACAATTGCAACTTTGCCCACATAAACCAAAAAAGAATTTGCTTTACGAAATTTCGTTGCAGACATTTCGTTTAAGCCAAGCCTACAAATCATGCAGTTAAGAACAATTATATATCATCTTGATGTTAAAATTAATATAATTAATTAATTGATAATATAATTGAAAAGTGGATTAACATTTTATGCGCCGTTAAATTCCTAAGGTAACGCCACTCCCTTCAACCGCTCATGACTATAGAGATCAGCACGCACTTTTTAACGGAAGAAAAGAAAAAGAAACGAACAGAGAAGAGAAGGAAATTAAATAGATGGAGGAAAGAATTGAAGAAGTACCGCTTGTTGAAATCCGGAGAGGTAAATTGCTAGAGAACACTCAGATTTTCCGGGACAAAGCGCCGACATAGTAACGTCGATGATGGAGGGGATCACCATAAAGGTCGAGAAGTTGAAGAGAAAGAATGTTAAGAAGAGATGATTTACAGCTGATGATGACATGATCTTTTCCATTTTGATATCTTCCCTCAGAGCAGAAGGAAAGAAAAAATTGCGGCGAAGAACGTTGTTCTATTAGTGTGTGATATATATATATATATATGACAACGTGAAAAAGGAAGCAGCTGAGAGATGGTGTGTTAGATATTTGTGATTTTAGCTTGCTCATGCTCTCGGAATTAAAGTAAGGAGATACTGACGCATGTCAATGTCAATAGTCCAAGCATTTTAAGCTGACAGCACATAATTTATAGAATGACAAGAAAATAAATTAAAGGAAATCCAATGCTTATTGAATATACTATGGCTGAGAAAAATACTGGGAAAAAGGATAGCAGTATTGCTCAAATTATGGGGATTGTGTTTGTGGTCCAATGCATTGTGCTAGAAGTTTGTGGGTTGCTTTTATAGTGTTGGTCATTACAAAATGGACGGCAATGCTAACAAGTAGCAATATTTATTTGTTTTAATTTAACCACTCTCGTGTAAGAGCAAAGATGGGGCTAGAAAAGCAACGTCAGACATACGGGGTTAACTATGCGTGTAATTTCACGCAATGACATAATTAATGCTTTGCCTTGCTTTTAAGAAGTAAATTTCTTGATATGGATTGGTGATGTAATTGACTTTGTATTTTACAAAGGAAAACGAAGACGTATGTTTGAAAGTTAAAAATATTTTTGCAGCAGTAATTTTATTGTTTACGTTTTATAACTTTTTAAGTTAGTCAACAATTCCACTATATGAATTCAAGATCGTGGGACCAGATCTAAACGCACAAAATGGAATTTTTACCGCGAGTAGAAAATTGGAAAGAGGTAGGTTGGGCGTTAGTAATTTGTCAATATCCCAGCAGAGAGACTTTCGAGGGAAATTCAACGGAAATTTCATTATATATAAAAAGACAGTCGTACGACTTTATGCAATTTTCGTTTGTTTTTATTTAGATTTTTGTGTTGCTTAAACTGAATAATGCAATAACCAAGAGCTCCTTGAACTTGATCAACATTAATCTAAAAAACTTGATCAATGAAGTCACAAATTATATAAATTAAAGGCCACGTACATGCAACTTCATTTTGAACATTTTGAAATGCATGGATATATGGGAGATTTGACAAAAACGCTGAACAGAACAGAGAATTAATGTATGAAGTAAAAGATCAGATCCATGTACTGTACTTACAGCTTGTTGAAATCCTGTGAGGTAAATAGCCAATGAACATTCGTCTCTACCGGGGCAAACGGCGGACATGGTGATGTCGGTGATGGCCGGAATCACCATGAACGTGGAGAAGTGGTGGAGAAAAATGGTCATGAAAAGGTGGCTCAACCCACATTTCTTCTCCATTTTTCTTTCCCAACGAAAGTCAAAAGCCAAAGAGAAAGGGTTTAGGAGAGGAAGTAGAAAAGCTAACTCTCTCCGAACTTCGAGAAGCAACACGAGTGCTTTTTTCAAGCAACAATGAACGTTGATTTAAAGAATAAGAGAAATATGTATACGTTTCCAATTTATATCGTTTTCACAGTTGCGGGACTGTGACTGTGCTTGTTATTTGTAAATTTTACAATTGTAAAATAAATTATACGTGCAACGCTGACAGCTTGTGTGCAGTTTAGATTATGACTGACCAATTAAAACACTGAATAGAGTTAAAAGAGGCTAGGTGGTTGGTCACGGGGGAGTGTGATTGTCATATTAGCACTGCTTTTTGTTTTGACGGCCGAAAGTTAGAAATTAAGAAGACAAAAGCTAGAAGGTGAAGGTGAAGGTGAAGGTGAAGGTGAAGGTGAAGGTGGAGGTGGAGGTGGAGGTGAAGGTGAAGGATGCGTGGCTTGTAAGTTCATACAAAGATTAGGCCCCAAAGTCGGGCATAAGGGCCCGTTTGGACGCGTGAGCTTTTAGATTACGCTTTCACGCGTGCAAGTTTGAGTTCATGTAAGTCAATCCCAACGGGTAAATAGCAACAGATGCCATTGGTTATGACTCTCACCCAAAAGCTAGAGCAGTTATTCGGTCATAATTCATTAAAGCTGCTTGCTTTATTTTATTCAGGTTTCGTTAAAGCAGTTACTCAGTGACAATGAATCATATTAGATGATCAAAGAAAACATGTTTTCCAATTAATTGTTCTCTTTTAGCAAATAAGAATCTTTCTCCAAGCTGGGCTGCCCAACGGGGATCTGGACATGCTAAACCGCTAAATTACAAAGTCCACTCTTAATAATGTTCGTACTGTCTGAACTCAGATTGGTCCAGACCAGAGGTTTTCATCATGGGCTTCCATTAAAAAACTCGATAGAACAATAAAGAATACCTCACATGAAGCCCATTTGGTTATTGAAATTTTCAGCCTACGAACCATTAGCAAAATGGAGGATCCCATTCCTAGGTAAAATTTTCAGCTGTTTCCAAAATAACAAATACAAACTTTCCCTAACAAATTCTTCTTACGTCAACCAAATAAGAGTATTAAAAAAAAAAAAAAAAAATAATAATCATAACAAAACAAAAAAATGGAGTAGATGGGATAAAATTTCCGGCCGTTTTGGGGATGGAACAATTAAATGAATAACGTGGCTGTTTTCTTCCATAATTAATGTACAATATTTGTTGTGTTAATTTGAAAGTCCGCTTAGCGCTTCGGAATTGGAGCCTTGTGCGGTACAATGACAGCTATGAGATGAGACTTGAGACGGGCAAGCAGCAGTTAGGGCAGGCGAGCTGTGTGTTTTGTTTTATAGTCTTTTGCCTCGATTTATATGTACATCGTTTATTTATTTATTTTATTTTATGGTACGAAATGTGTATTTGCATAGGCAGGCTTGCATTGTATTTGTAGGTTCTGTCCCCCTCAAAGCCCTTGGTATTGTCAGCCTCAAGCTTGGAGTTTAGCTTCGGAAAACCACGACGAAGCCTAGAAAAAGCTTACTCAGTCAGTCGTCACAATTCACAAGCCTCCCTCAGCCTCTTTCTTCTTCAATTAATGTATTTTAATTCGATTGTTTTATAACTTTCTACCCTATTAATAATATTAACATGATTGACGCCCCCAAACTACTAGGTTGAGGTCTCAATAATTTTAAAAATTGTAGGGTTCTTCAATCTCTCAATTGTAATCGTCATACTCTTGGTCACTGTCACGATTTCTTTTGTGATACTTTGATGCGTCTTTGTCATCTAGAAGAGACAATTCTTCCACGAGGCCAACTCAATAGATATCTTTGTTTTTTAAAAAAATCTACCGTGTGTTGCCACCCTCGTCGAAAAATAATGTGCTATTGCTTAAAAAAATTAGAGAAATTAACATATAGCTTTCTAATATTTGAAAAAATTAAACACTTACTTTTCTAATGTTTTAAAAAAAAATAAATATTCTCTTAAATATAGATAATTATACAATACTCCCTTTACTTTTGTTTTGCTTATTTGACCAATTAGATAAATATCATTTATATTCTTAAATTTTATATATTAATACCTTAAACTAATTATTTTTATTATATCAATTTAATTCCTATTTTAATATTTTTTTTTTATAATATACTTTTTTAAAATATAACAATTTAGTCTTTATTTTAATATTTTTTACAATATATTAAAAATTAAATAATTTTTTAATTTATTATTTCAATAAAAATTTAAAAAATGCTATTATTAAAAAAAATTCTAACAATGAGTTAGATTAAATCTATATACTAAAATAATTTTAATTTTTTTCTTTTACTTTTTGAGTAATAATTTAATATTTAACTATCAAAAAAAATTTTAAATAATATATTATTGTAACATTTTATTTCTATTTCAAAAATTATGTTAACTTTTATTATATTTTTTTAAAAAATTATAAAAATATAAATAAAAAATAAATACATGTTCTACACATATGTGTGCGTATGTGTGTACATTCTCTTTTTATTGTATTTTTATTAAAATTAAAGTATATTATTTAACAATGATATAAAATATATTTAATTAATAATTTTATTAAAAAATGATATAAAATTTTCTTCTTTTTTATATGTTTTATTTATATTTTTTTATAATAAATATAATTTTCTTCTTTTTTATAATCTTTTAAATGAATATAGTGTATATAAAAATAAAATAATAAAAAAATATTTCAAAATTTTTTTGATAATTAAATATCAAATTATTATTAAGAAAGTAAAAGAAGAGAGTTAAAAATATTTTAGTACAAAGATCTGGTTTATCTTATTGCTAGATTTTTTAATAATAATTTTTTTTAAATTTTTTATTAAAATAATAAATTAAAATATTATTTATTCCTTAGTATCTTATTAAAAATATTAAAATAAAAATTAAATTGTTATAATTAAAAATATATATATTAAAAAAATTAGAATAGGAACCAAATTTTATAATTGAAATAATTATTATTAAATTTATAATTACTTAAAAGTATAAATATATAAATGATATTTATCTAACCAGTCAACATAAGAAAACAAAAATCAAGAGAGATATCTGTATATTTGTTCAAATTTATGGGAACATTTATTTTTCTTTAAACATTAGGGGAATAAGTGTCTATTTCTCCAAATAAAAAATTTTCCAAAAAATTAATACATCCATTTGAGACACGTTCTTCAAATTTTCAACTCAATCTTCAAAACTTAAATGGAATGGTATAATGTTATTAATATTTCAACAAAACAATAAATGAGAATATATTTTAATTATATATTATCTATGGAAAAATTTTCTTGATAAATACCTGCTTAAAATAAAATAGCAACTTATATTAAAGATTTATTTGTTATCTATAATTTAATTTTCTCATGCGTTGGAACTTATGTCTTATTATTCTATAATATATTATCTCAAAATTTTTGACTAAAATTTTCAAACTTAGAACTTTTGTTGTCATAGTTTTCATAATTTTACTAAAAAAAAATTCAAGACCTAAAATTTACATCAACTTGTATCAACCATTTATTTATTATCTATAATTATCATATCTTGAAACCTATGTCTTATTATCCCGTAATATATTGTGTCAAAAATTTTGACTAAATTTTCTAAATCCAAAATTTTTATTATCATAGTTTTCATGATTTCACTAAAAGAAATTTTTTAAGATCTCATCAACTTATATTAACGATTTATTTGTTATTTAAAATTATCATATCTTGAAACTTATGTCTTACTATCTCGTAATATTTTATTTTAAAAATTGTCTAAAATTTTCAAATTTAGAACTTTTATTGTGATAATTTTTATAATCACTAAAAGATTTTTTTTAAGACCACAAATTTATGTCAAAATTTTTTTAATTCTTTAAGATTTTTATTTTTCTTATTCAAACGTTGATTTTCTTTTAAATATTATGTATTTAATATAATATCAATATTATATTAGAAATTTACCGGAAATAAAGAGCGACTCGAGTATAATGCTGCCTGGACATTTACACGCAAATTGAGTGATATCTGCCCTTACAATGAGAGATATGTACCCTTACAGAGGAGGAAAATCTACCCATATTCTAATATAATAAACTTCACGTTCAAAAGATAGTAAATTTCCCACATAGTAAGAGTTCCACCAAGAGTGAAAATAGTACTCCATAAAAAGTCTGCCCATACTCTAATAAAATATACCTCATATTTAGTGAATAATAGATCTCATATATAGTGAGAGTCTTACTTAAGGTGGGAACAGTACCCCTAATAAGATATAGAGGTCGAAGACAGGGATGGTAATTCAAGTTCACGGATCGTGTCAAACAGTTAATCGTGTCAACAGCCTTTAACCCGAACACGATCTATTTATTAATCAAATCAATGGTTTTCAGCCTAAACACGATTCATTTATTAAACTGATGATACGATACAACTTATTAACCCATTTATTAATTGGATAATCGTGTCGGATTGACCCGTTTATTATTCAGCTAATTGTATTCACCCGTTAACCCATTTAATTTAAATGAAAAAAATTATAATTGTAAAGAATTGAACCTAAGAACTTAGTTTAATATAATTTTAACCATTAAATTACAACTATTTTTTTTTTTAAATTGTGAATGCATTATTTATTTATATCGCATTTTAAAGTTTTTTTTTTGTATTATCATGTTAACTTTTTTTACATAGAATTATTTTAAATTGTGAATGCTAAATTATTACAAGTAATTAAAATAAAATTTTTCATCAAAAGTATGTTCAAATTAAAAAATTACTAACAATTAAAAATTAAAAAATTAAAATCATGATGTAATGCATTTATTTTTTTTTTTTTTTTTAAAATTTTTATAATAAAATCGAAGAAGAAAATAGAAAAAATTTAAATTTCTTGTAAAAACTATTTATGAATACGACGTTTTATAAAAACCAATTATGAATAAGATTTTTTTGTGAACTTTTATTATCTAAAAACATATTATTCAATAATTATTCTTAAAAAATAAAAATAATTACAGTCAAAATGAAAAGTAGCTCTTTATTTTTTACAAAAAGTTTAAGTAAATTTTTTCTTTTCATTTTTGGATTTAAATTTATTTTTTACTGGATAATTTTATTATCATTATTGTTTTTAGTTTTTGGAATCATTATTCATTTAATCATCCATTTAATGTATATAGTATATAACATGGTGTATGCATAATTATTTATTGATTAAATTAATTTAGTAGTTGAAAATATAATTTTTGAGTCTCCCATACCTATAAATATTTAATATAACCATTTTGACACAATTATTAATTTTTATAACATGTTAAATAGTTATTAATTTTCATAATCTTATTAATGTAATAGTCATATATTAATATTATTAATTAATAAGTGTCAGCATTTAAATTTGAAAGTTTTAAGAAAATAACATGCTAATGAATTAGTACGTCATTTCTATTATCATTTATCAATTCACAAAATATAGAATATTTACTAATATACTTAAATTACGATAGATATGCAAATATTCGAATTGTGTTACAATAGACTTAATTTATAATAAGTTTTTTTATCATAAATTAATTAAGATTATGTCAAAAATTTATCAAAATGAAGAGTATTAATCTAGTTAATTTATTTTCACTTTTTTCTTAAAATAATTAGCCTCCAATTATATTGAAGAGTAACTACATTATACAAAGTAATATGTCTTAAGTATTTATTTTGATACACTTTAGTTTGAAAAGTTTAAATGATACACTTTAACTTGAAAACTAAATAAGTATTAAATAATTAAATTTGAAAAGTTTTATAAAAATTACATACCATTATTAATCATCAATGATAAAAGATAAATTGTTTTGTAATAAACTCAAATTACGATAAATGTATAAGTATCCAAATTGTACTACAATAGTTTAAATGACAATAATCTTTTAATAATATAAATTATGTATACAAAATGAATTAAGATTATATCAAAAATTTATCTAAATGGAGATTATTAATTAATGAATTTATCTTCACTTTTTTTAAATGAACTCACATTTATAATAGAGGAACTATATGAATATTTTTTGTTTGGAGAAGTATTTATTATTAGATATTTTATTTTTTTTACATGACTATACTTTAGTTTGATTGTTACATATATAAACTTTATTTAAATTATTGTTAAATAAAATAACATAAGAAATTTATAAATTATTTGTTATGAAATTATGGTTATCAAATATTAAGTTAAAAATATTTTAATTTTGTCATATTCACAAGTAACTATTAATTTTTAACATTAAGTTAAAAATACATACATTTAAAACTATTAAAAATAATTTAGTATTATAATACAAAAGGAGCTAAAATATTATAATATATATAAGTATATAGTACACTTATAATTTAAATAAAAAAAATATAGTAGTTTAGTGGATAAAAAAGTTACGTTGTAACCTTAAAGACTTAGGATTAAGTCTTAATAGTCATAATAAATTAATTTCTCCCAGTTCTCCGTCTCATTAATGGGATTAATAAAAATCTACAATTTATTAATGGGACTAATAAAAATCTCCAATTTATTAATGGGACAGGGATTGGTTTACTTCTCCCCACCCCCCACCTCATTTTCCAATAAAGCATAATAAAAATATATTATAATTTATAAATTAAATTTTATATATGTAAATATAATTTTATATTATAAATTTCAAAATTATATATTATAATTAAAATATAATTAGTAATAAAAAATTATGGAGTCATGAATTAATGTTATAAAAAATAGAATATACAAATAAAAAGTAAAAGATTAAAAATTAAAAAGATCTTATATTATGTTTTCAATAATATATTAATAACATTTTTATTTAAGTTAATTAAATTCTTATATTATTAAAATTAATTTATAAAAATAATATAAAATGGAAATTGATATTAGGATGAAAACTCATTTCTCATGCAGGATTCTCCATCCCCATCCTATTAAATTTAGTGGGAATAAAACGGAGAATGAGAGTTAAAATAGAAAACAGGGATAAGGAATGGGGCATGCCTCCTCACCCCCACCCCGCCCATTGCCATCCCTAATTACCATGCCTAGTTGAAGTCAAGCCTGGATATCTCAACGAGAGATCCCAACTCCTAACTACTCGGGACTAATCCAAGTAATTAGTCAAATATTGAGTTTAAGTACAGTTTTGTTTGTTTCTTTGTTTTGGTAAGTAATAATAATTTTAGATTATTTTGTTTATACGTAGAGTAAACTTTAAAGATAAATGTGAAAAATAAAAAAAAAAATTAATTAATTAAAACGAACTAATGACAATGGTGTATGATTCACCTGCAACTCGTACTGCAGGCTAATGGAGTCGTGAACCGATTGAGATCCTATGTCGGGAAAAATAATAATATTTACAAGTGAGAAAATAAAAAGGGAGAAATTTTTATTTGGTTTTACGAAAAGTAAAAGGAGGACATTCATTTATTCTTCAAACGTCATCGCTTTCACGCGCAATAGGGTGGGAGAGAAAAAGAAAAGGAAAAAGATACGTTGATGTTTCATTAACATTTCACAGATCCAAACTAAAGCTAAAGGCGAAAAAAGTATATGTGTCTTTTAGGAAATGCATTAATTTTATGAGAAAATCCAAGTACAAATGGGCTAGAAAGTGAATTAAAACCTAATTATTAATTAAAGTTATAATCACTATTCACTACTCGCTGCTCACTGGCGAGCGAACCTTCCACGTGACCGCTGAGAAGCTATACTGAAACAACGCAACTCAACCTCTATTGGTAATATCTTAATTTAACTATGGGGTAATAACATTTGGGTCTCCCATTTCTTATAATTAATTTGTGGAATAAAAATGTGATTCCTTCATTTGTATCAAATAATTAAACACTTAACCTATAAATATAATCTTAACCCATAAAAGTATATATAATCTTACATTACGAAATAATAGTAAACAATTTTACAAGTTAATTATTGCAAGAATATTTATAAAATATTAGCAAATATGTTTATATATTTGCAAATTTGACACTTTATTTTCTTATAAATATATAACAATAAACTTTTTATCAGTTTTGAAAAATATGATGTGTTTTTACAACAAAATTTTGAAAATATAAAAAAGGTTTAACGAATTGAAATTTTCATCATCAAATCTTTTTTCAACTACACACTTAGAATTGTAGGATTGAATGTCTACGTAATATGGGAGATCTCATGGAAACATATTTTCATAAAAAAAAAAAAAAAAAAATAGAATGGACTTGATGATGTAGTATATGATCCCGCTAAATCCTAACCGATGGATTTAATAATAATAACAACAGCAACAACAATTTTCTAATTTTTAAGAGGGTCTAGTTCAAATGCATATTAATATTGTTGATATATAGATATATGTTTGAAATTAACGTGGGAAGGTAGAAGGGATAATCAAATAAAAACGGAATTAATTTGGATCCAGCGCCTCTAAATTTGAACGGGATATAGCAAAATGAATTTAAAAACGAAGAATTTTGTTTCATTGTCTCTTAGATCGTTTCTCAAATTTCAACTGTTGTATCTTCAGAAAGCACTTCGACAAAGACAAAAGCATCCAATTCTTAATTGCTGAAATGCAGTGCAGTGTACCATGTCCTCCACATGCAATTCCAATTTTTTCAAGGAGAATGTCCGATTCTCCCGATTTTTAAGTTAATATTTTGTTATTTTTTTTTTTATATTTTATTATTTTTTTAAAATTTGATTTTCCTACTTAATATTTTTAATTTTATTATTTTATAATTAAAATATGAATTAAGAATAAAATTAAAAAAAAAGAGTAAAAAAAAATAATAAAATATTAAAAATAAATATAAAAAATAATAAGATATTGGTTGAAAAATTGGGTAGCAAACGATGATTCTCCCTTTCTTTTGTCATTTTAATTAGACAAAATTGAGGAAGAGTGGAGACCGGTGACCCGCTTACAGCTCACTGCAAAGCAAACATTTCCTATAATTATTTTCTCTTCGTAATTATTATTTTATTTTAATTTTTGTAGTGCAACGTACACTTTACAGAACAGTCAGTATTCAATTACATGTAATCCATTAACAACGTCAATTATGTCACCAGAGCACGTGAGAAAAGTTTTTTTTTTTTAAAAAAAAAAAGAAATTAAAATGAAAAAGATTCTTGTATGTCATGACTCATGAGTGACAGTGCCCATGATGTTAAATTAACATACATTACCTAAGTGGCTGAGTGTCCAACAAAAATGTTACTAATATTTTATTATCAACAATAAATCAAATCAAGCTAAATTACATTGAATATGTATCTTATATCAACTTATATGTAATCAAAACCGTACCCGATCTGGACAGATCACCTATCGCCCGGATATCGCTCCGGTGCCAATTGTATGTATGTATGCATGTAACATTCTTAAACTAGTTATCAGGCTAGGCTGGTTTTGTACAGTAGAGAACTGATCTGATGTAACCGAGCCCACAGAATTTGATATCGCTGTCTGGATATCACAAGTGACAAATTTCAGATAAGTTCTAAGCTACGTATAATGTCAACCAATCAAGTACTGACACGTTTTCGCCCTGTGGCACACAATCCAGTAGCTTACAACAGCCAAAGTCTGCAGGCCCACCATATATCACAAGACCTCTGTCCTACACTTACATACCATCTGTCAAAAGGTCCCCACAAATCGAGTGAAAAAATATATGCGTTTTATTCATTTATTTTTTCTTTCAATATTGGTATATTTTCCGTATGTTTTTCAATTAGTGCATTTTTTAGAATAATATTATATATTTTACTAAATTGCCTTAAATAATTAAGTCTCTAACTAGACTTCATATATCAATATCTATTCACAGAGACGGGTGGTCGATCCTATAAAATATAAAATAAACAAACTATTTCTATGTGGACAAAAATAATATATTTTAATAAATTATCTTTAATAGACAATAGTTATCTAATTATAATTAAGATGAATATCTAATTATCTTTTAATTTTTTAGGTTAAGTTTCTTAATTAAATAATTTTTTTAAAATAGTAAAAAATTAATCATTTAATATATGAATTTTACAATATTCAATTATTCTTTGTGGAACCCAAAATAAGTAATAATAATTTGGAAAAATGCGTGGAATTGAGCATGATTCTAGAACAAAAACTTGACGGAGGGTTTACTCTATAATAGTGGATATTTTGAACTTCCAACAGTGCCACGACTATTTCCTTGTTTGGTTTCCACGTGGTGGCGAAGAAAGTACAGTCACGCGCACAGCGCGTGCTACAGTTATAGTCTACTTAAAACCCCACTCATAATTCTCGCTTTACAAACGGGACAACTCAGGGGACGCTTGAGTCCTGCGTTTCCTCTCTTTTCTTTCCAATTCTCTCTCTCATTTTAACTCTCTAGCAATGGACTCTATTGCTCTCTTTTGTACCGGCGCTCTCCTCGCCGGCGGCCTCTACTGGTTTGTTTGCGTACTAGGCCCAGCCGAAGTGAAGGGCAAACGCGCCGTCGATCTTTCCGGCGGCTCGATCTCTGCCGAGAAAGTAGAAGATAATTACAAGCAGTACTGGTCTTTTTTTCGCCGGCCCAAAGAGATCGAGACCACCGACAAAGTTCCGGATTTCGTCGACACGTTTTACAACTTGGTGACTGACATTTACGAGTGGGGATGGGGCCAGTCCTTCCATTTCTCTCCTTCCATTCCTGGAAAGTCCCACCGTGAAGCCACGCGCCTCCACGAGCAGATGGCTGTCGATCTCATAAACGTCAAGCCGGGAGATCGTGTCTTGGACGTCGGATGCGGCGTTGGCGGTCCCATGCGTGCTATCGCCGCTCATTCACGTGCCAAAGTCGTCGGCATCACAATCAATGAGTACCAGGTGAATCGTGCTCGTTTACACAACAAGAAAGCAGGTTTAGATTTGCTGTGTGAGGTCGTATGCGGAAATTTCCTCGAAATGCCGTTTCCTGACAACAGCTTCGACGGGGCGTACTCGATCGAGGCAACATGTCACGCGCCGAAGCTCGAAGAGGTGTACGCGGAGGTCTTTAGGGTTTTGACGCCTGGATCGCTCTACGTGTCGTACGAGTGGGTTACAACTGATAAGTACAAGGCTGATAACCCCGAACACGTGGAGGTCATTCAAGGTATCGAAAGAGGAGATGCTTTGCCTGGGCTGAGAAGCTACGCCGATATTTCCGAGACAGCGAAGAAGGTAGGGTTTGAAGTGGTGAAGGAGAAGGATCTGGCTAAACCGCCGGCTCTGCCGTGGTGGAACAGGCTGAAGATGGGCCGGATCGCTTACTGGAGGAACCACATCCTAGTTACAGTACTGGCTGCGTTGGGAATTGCACCAAAAGGAACCGTTGATGTTCATGAGATGCTTTTCAAGACCGCCGATTATTTGACCAGAGGTGGCGAGACCGGAATTTTCTCTCCGATGCACATGGTTCTCCTCAGAAAACCCGAGGCACCTAAAAACTCATCTTCTTGAGGTGTGTTGCAGAATCTCTGTTCCACCTCCTGTTATTTTAGCTGTTTCTTTTATCTAGGCCTTTTTTTTCTTTTTTATTTCAATTAATTTATGATTATGACCATGTATCCTTTTTCTTAAAATTTAATTTAAATTTGGCTGTTGGATTTTTATTTCAATTTTCAGATGTTGTTGTGATAGACTGATAATTAGCAGAGAGGTGTGAGAAATTTTCTTTGAATTTTAAAATTTAAGTAACTAATTTAATAATTCGTTGAGGAGTTTTGTAGGATATGTGAAGAACGTAAGAATGGAGGGAGGAATGGCAGTCTTAAGAAAACAGAAACAAATGCTTTAGCAAAGCTGCCTGCTGCATTAAGTTTTGCATTTTTGTTTTTTCGTATGTATGTATGTATGTATATGTCTCTCTCTCTCTCTCTCTCTCTCTCTCTCTATCAAGAATCTCAATCTCGTATTTTCCGCCACAACTATTTTATAAAAACAGTTTGGATTTCAAATTTTTTGTGATCAATCAGAAAAATAAAATAACTGGCCTAGATCTATGATCTAGGTGGGGGGTTATACTTGGAAGTATGTGCAAATGAGAGCAGGTGAATCTGGCTCACAACATGCACATGGAGAGTTAGGCAACTTTTTGAAATGCTTAGGTGGCGACCACTGGCAACTGGCTTTTTGGACAGTGTAGGGCATAGCTAGTAGCTATGCTTCTGTAGTCAGAATCCCGCCAAAACTCTTCAGCTTTTTGTGGGTTTGTCATATTATGCCGCTGTTCTGTGGGTTAAAATGGGAACCCGCATATGGGCCATCCTTACTTTTTATTCCTAGATTTGCAACGCAATTTTGTTTAATTTGATGATATTATGATTATAAATTTAATGTAGTTGTCCAATGACTGTGTTAGAATAGATAGTTGTGCGGAATGCAATCCAATCTGTTAAGATTGATTGAAATATGTTTTGATCGGGTTTGATTGAAATCTGAGATTTGGATTTGGATGTCTTTACATGGAATAATTGTGCACCAAAATGTGCCAAATACATGGCATTTCCTAAACACTTACCAGATACGTTTGCCAAATACCTGTTATTTCCTTGTATATCAATAAGGATACAAACTTGGATTCCTAATGCAGTTCAGGCATTTAATCACAAGACTGGTAGATATCTGCCCTCATAGTTGAGGGATATATGTCCTCAATTTCAGTGAAAAACCTCCTAAGAGTCTCTGGGTGGATTTGAACTCAAGACCTCCCTTTGGAAGGTCTGAGTAGCAAAGGCAAAGGATACTTGGCTCTTTTGCATTTAAACGAAGTCAAAATAAAGGAGTTGGCCTGTATATGGGGACTAAGAGAATAGAAATGCTGAAAAAATTATTGGGGGAGAATGTTTGAAAATAATTTTATTATATTGACCGCTTTATAAACTCTTAAAATTATAAGGCCTGAAACTAGTTCCGAATTGAATTTCGTACCAGTACCAGTAACATTTAGGTTTCACAATGAGTTGCAGTATATATTGCTGCTTAGAGCGCCATTACACAGGAAGAACAAATTATTGGTTTGATGCTGCCCACCATGGGCAAATGACATCAATGTAATGTAATGTGTTGGTAATTCTCGACGTGCTGGTAAGTTTTCTGTTGTTGTGGGAACTGCGAAAGACACAAGATTTAAGGACATTTTGGTGCAAATGACCCGACAGTCCCCCAGCTAGTATTGTACAACAAACAACCCAAGTCGTTTGCATTCCAATATTTGACGATTCTTCATTTAAAAGATTCCCTACATATCACTTTTTTTTTTTTTTTTTTAAATTAGTTTCAGATTTCCGTGTTCCTGACGACTGCTGCTATATTTCGACGACTCTCTTAAATTTAATGGTTATCCCACATATGCATCTCTAGTTTTCACTACCTAATATTATTGCATAGAAGGAAACTCATCGATTAATGCTAACAATGGTTTCAGAATGTTCTTCCATGCAGGATAATTAATTAATTATCATATCAAGATGGGATTCTGAGACAGTTCTCTTTGTAGTTTTACTTTTTAATTCAATAAATTAAAGACAATTGAAGTGTGTAAATTTTGTCCAACGAGGATCTTGGTCCAATTAGCAAATGGCTTATTTGGGCCTCCATGTTAAATAAACAGTTTCTTTCGGGCCAATATTTTCATAAAGCAGTTCATAATTCATTCTCGACTACCCCGACGGGGACACGGATTTTTTGTCTGCAATATAATATCCCAAAGATAAAAGACAAAAAATAAAAATAAAAATAAAAATAAAAATAAAAATATAAGAATACCGATTAAAAATCTACGCAAGATATTGTGTGTAATGGATAATGTAATCCACAGATCAAACGAGTGGACGCCTTTTATGTTCACTGAGATTTTATGATAATTCCGTAGCTTTCCAATCTTCGCTGTGCCTCTTTTGTACCGCCCTCATCCAATCAATAATAAACTCTTCTTCCTCTGCACATTCGTTTCGTATTGGCTCTGAGCTACCATGGCAATCATTACAAATTTCATTTCCAAACTCCCTTCATCTCTTTCAACTTCTCCTAAACTCGCTCCTCTCTGTACACACAATTCATTTTTCTTGCCCTTTGTCGCGGCTAAACCTAAATCTCTGACAACAAAACAAGAAACAACAAACAGGAATTACTTCATAACAAAAGCTACGGCTGCTCCTGGAACCAAGAAAGCAGCGAGTGATGAAAGAGTACATAAAGTACACAGCATAGAAGAGTTCGATGAAGCCCTAAGAATGGCCAAAAACAAGCTTGTTGTGGTCGAATACGCTGCTAGCGACAGTGCTCAGAGCAGCAAACTCTACCCTTTTATGGTTGACCTCAGCAGGCAATGCAGTGACGTGGAATTCATTCTCGTCATGTGCGATGAATCAGATAAAACAAGAGAACTTTGCAAAAGAGAGAAAATAGAAAAAGTTCCCCACTTCAGCTTTTACAAAAGCATGGAGAAAATCCACGATGAAGAAGGAATAGGCCCGGATCAGCTCGTCGGAGACGTGTTATACTACGGCGACAATCATTCTGCTGTAGTCCAGCTGCACAGCAGAGAAGACGTCGAGAAATTAATCGCAGATCACAAGGTTGATCATAAACTGATAGTTCTCGACGTGGGGCTGAAACACTGTGGGCCATGTGTGAAAGTCTATCCAACGGTGATTAAGCTGTCGAGACAGATGTCTGATTCAGTGGTGTTTGCAAGAATGAACGGTGATGAGAACGATAGCTGCATGCAATTCTTGAAGGACATGGACGTAGTCCAAGTTCCGACATTTTTATTCATAAGAGATGGCGAAATTCGCGGAAGGTATGTGGGTTCTGGCAAGGGAGAGCTTATAGGGGAAATCCTCAGATACCAAGGAGTTCGTGTAACTTATTAAAATTGAACTCTACGAAAGAAAATGATAAATTATAGGAAGTTAATGAGGTCCTTAAAGAAAGGGGGTTTGAACAAAATTTTTGTTGCTAGTAAATCTGTCATACTATGAGCTGTACTTTGGAAGATAGAACTCATTTGTGTCAGAAAAAGGTGGTATTCATTTGAACCCGTTGCTTGCTTGAAATTTGACTTTCTGGGCATTATTTGTACTGGCAATGAAAATTTGATTGTAGCCCCCCAATTCATTTATATTGTAGATGTTGTTTGTGCCGTGTGTTTTATTCTACAATTAATTAATGGGTATTATTAAATATATATATACATGTTTTCTTAGAGCATAAGATTTAACAGTTGAAACAATTCATTTATTTGCAATGGTGAATATGGTGCGTCGTTTATGAGTTTTCTTAGTTTTTACCCCTATAAATATATTGAAAATAAAAACTAAAAAGAAAAAAAAGGAGGTAAATACCTGGTGAAATTAATATAGGTCAAAAGTGTCGGTGAATATATATATATATATATATAATCAAATTGATAATTTAAAATCTGCTGTGTGGTCCAGATCATTTATACCTATATGTATCCGATCATTCAACTACGAAATTAAGATTTAATGATTTCAAGATATATTCGGTCGATCGGGTGGTTGGTAACCCGCGAGTCCTGATGGCTGATGCCATTAAATTAATTAAGCACGGACAGCCTGGCCCACCAGCCGCGACAGATTATATCAAGATCAAGTGTCCCATTTATTAGGGTCGTGTTTGCAGCTGTAGAGCAGCAACAATCTCAGACGACATATCATCTATGAGTCAAACCATCAAATGACTTGTCGTTGGAAGAATTAGGTTTAACCAAAATCTTCGAGCCTTTTTGCATATACATATATATATATATATATATTTTAATATCGTCATTCTTTTCATCAAAGTACTCGATGAATAATTGAATACTCAATCAGAAGGTGCATGCGTGCACTCCTCATTGTCTTTTACAAGGTAGTTTCTTAGGAGAATTATCGTTTGTAATATGAAAATAAATTAATATTGTTACAATACAGAACAGCTGATCAGTAGGTTATATATATTATCTCTCTTTGAGGACTTTATCACCTTTATATTATTTGTTTGATTTGACCAGAACGTTGATGAAGCTTACGATGCGTACGTGATATCCTAGACAGTTTTGTTAAATGAACTTGTGTTTCTCTACAAACAATATTAATATATTGAGTACTCAATTATGAATTCTCTATAAATAAATGTTATCAATTAGATTATATATATATATATAGAGAGAGAGAGCTATATTTTATATATAAGTGAAGTATTAATTATTATTTTTTTTTAACATATATGATTATTGGATAAATATAAGAAAAAAATTTTTAACTTTAACTGTATATAACGTCATAAAATTGTTAATTAGTGTATTATTAGGGCGAGAAAATGGGAATCATATATCATTTGCTAATTAAGTGCATGTTCATAAGTAGTCAAGCTCATGTATATATATGTACGAGCATGACTTGCTAGCTAGCTAGTTATAAATTAACTGACTTTGAACATATCGAGGAGTTAGTAGGTGAGATTGAGATGTGATTTAATCGTTTTATCCGAAATTTATATTGATGAAGAAGAAACAAATTAAAAGAAAAGAAAGGAAACAAATCAAAATCAACACGTTAGGTGAGGACAAACTTAACCTGGCCACAAGAGACAGATTGTTTAACTTTTTTATATATTTGCATAATTAAGCAAAGACTAGTTAATAAATAATCCTAAATTAAAGTGAAGATGTTTTTACATGGAAGCATTTCATTTCACTTAAAATTCAAACCCATAAATATTATCAAGATTACTGTTCACTTATTATGGGGCGGGGAGATGCATGTAACATGAACATATATGCAACTTAATTTAATAAATAATAAAGTTTATATCAACAACAACTTTTGACTTACAAACCAATTAACACATCATCACCATCATCCCTTAATAATTAAAATCATACTTTTTAATTGCGAGCGTCAGCTGCTAAATTATGACTAGAAAGTTTCATCTTCGTCTTTGTACAAAACGATTTAGTTGCCACACGACACCGTTTGTTGTATAGCTAGGTGATGAGAACGAAGCTGCATATTTATTGATCAGTTTAAAAGTCGCATACAAAATTGCCTACCTACCAGAGAAGACAACTATTATCTTTGCTCAAAACGAACAAAATTGTATTAATTACGACTTCATTTTAATTGACTTTTTAGATGTTCAAAGCAAATTCCAAAGCATGTGAATCTTGAATAATGGAAATTTTATGTATGAATTCGAATTAAGTATCTCATTAATATCATAAGCCAGTAATAAAATGCTATTATAATTTACATATTTCATCAAACAAAGGAAGAAGATTTAATTAAGGTGAAAATATGGTAAACAAAACAATCATCAATTGGCGCTAACCACTGAGTTCAATTGAAGAGGTGCAGGCGGATTCATAGTTCTTCTCTTCCATAGATTAATTTCTTTCCTCGGCTGCAAACCTGCAACTCCGTTGCCTAACATTATAGGCGCTGAGAAAGGAATGATTACTTCTTGTTCTTCTTGTTCTTGATCGCTGTATTTTCCCTCTTCATCTGAATTATAATTCAGATGATCTATTTCTTCCGGCGCAATCTGATGTGCCGTCCAATCAAAGTTTGCAAAAGTATCTCTACCACTGGCAAATCTCTTCATCTGACTCAAACCAGGCGCTCTATCTGGCAGCGATGATGATGTCTTCTCATCGTTTTGATCAAAAGATTTTCTTGCAGCAGATTTTGAACCAGTAAACATTCTCTTCAGCTTCACCGCCTGTTTCTTGACCCGATCATGGGGAGAAAACGCTGCATGTTTATTATTATTATTATTATTATTATTATTATTATGATTATTCTCTTTAGCAAGCGAGAAACTCTTGGCTTTATCAAACGTTTTCTTGTGCTTATGCTTGATCTGACCCATGCATGAAACTTTCGGCGAAGTGGGTTCTTGATTACCAATGCTCTGATCATTCTTCAAGTTCTTTCGAGTTTCTGCCGGAATCTTTGATATCATCGGACCGGAAAATCCTCTTCCCACATGAGCTTTCAGCTTGTTGTTTACGTTGTGATAATCCGATATTCTCTTGTCTCTACTCGGACTGTAAGGAGGGTTTTGAAACGTAAATGCGTGAGCTGCTTTTGGAAGCAATTTCAACAAATTGCTTTTGGCTTTTGCTTGTTTATTCTCCTTCTCCATTTGTATTGATATCACTGGATCTACAAATTCCTTCCAATCACTCAACTTTATGAAGTCTTATATATAAATGCGTGAGAAGAAGAAGATGATTTTCCCCCTGAAGTCTGTGCCTTGAATTTGTCAAGAAATACGGGAATATGGTCAAAGAAGCTGGTGAGACTGAACTTGCCCTTCTTCGTCGCCCACCATATATCATTTATTTATTAATACAGCCTGCTTTCAAGATGTGTATGTTTCTTTCTGTCAGCTTAGTACAGAAATTAAATTTTCATTCAAAGAATTAATCCCACGGGCTTAATTCTAAATTAATTATATAATACTAAGCAACATCTATGTACTCTGTCAATTGTTGACTTATCAAGCTTGATCTAATCATCAGAGTTTACACGTGGATTCTAATGGATAATTATAAATAAAAGATATGTAAAACAGAAAACTAGCTCTCTTTCGCGGAAGCTACCGTTCAAATTTTATTGTTTGACCAATCCAACACATGTAGCAACCGTATAATTACCGAGTATTTGATAGTTCATACATGGTTACATTTCAGATTAGATAGGAAATTCCAGTTTAGTCCCTAACATTTTCGTGAAACTTAATTTTACTGTTACTTAATTTTGTAATTTAAAATACAATCACGATCAAATTAGCGAGGATTGATTCTTGATTTTAACTTTCAAAAATTTATTGTAGGAGATTTCAACACTAATTAGTTACTAGACCCTGTTAAATTAATTAATTATATGACAACCAAATGTGAATTATAATATAAAGTTAATATTTTGGACAGGTTAAGTTTGAAAATTGAAACTAAATTTGTGTAAATGTTTTTTTTTTAATTAAAAACGGATATTAATTAGGGTTCTTTCGCGGACTGCACAGATTTCAATTTTCAATAAAATGAAACGAAGTACAGCACATGTAGCACGTGACTTTTATGGCTTGTAACTCAGAAATACAGCAATTCCACTACTTCTATGCCGGCATTAGCAAGAGAGACAACAGAATAGAACAGTCACGTGATTGTATAATGAATGTGTTTGGATTTTTGATTTCTCAAGTGATGGGGACCCAACTCCGCTCAATAAATAGCATCAGAGATCTTGATTTTAATAAACATCTCGCTTGAATATAGATGTTTTGAAACTAAGATCATTTTTTTTTCTAAAGATTTTGGATGAGAGTGAAAAATCTCTCCCATAAAATATTAAAATTTTATCTTTTATTATTACTTAAATTTTAAATAATATACGAGTGTTAAACATGTTTCAAATCACTTAAAGTATTATTTAGAGAACTTCAAACGAAGATAACTTAATATATAAAAAAAATTGTATAACTCTTACAAAATTGTCATTCCAAAAGTTATAGATGACGCGAAGAATTAATTAACCACTATGATATGAATTCAAAGTAAATTCATGGTTCTTATAAAGACCAAATCCAAAATCATGATCCAGATCTATGATAATAACGTCGAATCAATAATATAACAAGTGATTCCTATAAGAACTTAATCATTAGAAGTAGACACTAGGGTTAAAAGGTCATAATGATTTGTTTAGTTAGTTTAAGTAGATGGATAGAAAAACTCAAAATTCTACTATTATTACGGTGAGATGTAGGATGAAATCACCTTTATAACTAAGAGAAAACTAACGCGTAACAAAGTGGCAATGAAAACTTTCTTTTCCTAAATAAACAAGTGGAAAATGTGCATAAGAAAAATAGGATAACTTTCTCTCTCTCATGGCGCACAAACAACAGGTCATGTAATGATTACATGGAGGTTGGTATATGAACCACCCTCCCTTGCAAATACCAAAATGCTTCTCCAAATGTGAGTTCATTGTTACTTTTAAAACTCCACACACTTTTTCACCATATTTCTCCCAAACTTTGTTCTCTAAATTGTTTTTCTCATATATAGTTCATTGACTAGATCGTCAAAGAGTGTTCGCCTAGTAACATTATCGCATCCACTGAGTGGTTTGTATTTTGTAGATATCGACAATCATGGTACCTAAACTTAACGTCCCAATATCAAAAGATGCCAACCAGTTGTTTCACTGAGTTTACGACAAACACTAAGACAAAACCATCAACTCTACCAAGGGTGCATTTTTTGCAAAAGTTGACAAATCTTATTTATTAATTGGAGTTGTTCTTGAAGTTAATTTTAGATAGCGTCAAGTAGCAATGGGAGAAATTTCAGCATTAACCAAGTTTACGTATAATTATATGTATTTGCATTATAATAAATATTTATAAATAAATCAAAATTGGTATTATGTGCCCAAAATTATTGGTGTTTACTCTTAAATGTCCCTATACGAAGTTTAACGGTCTTTGATTAGTTTGAGCGGGGTTTTTTCAACTTTTTTAACTCTTATTGTTATTGAAATAATTTGTATCACTAATTTATGCGTTCAACTTTTATTTTTCAGCGTTAGTAACCATGGTCTTAAAAATACCTAATAAAATTTTGATATGATTATTAAAAAAAAATTATGGCAACGACTAAAAAAAAAGGGCAATATAAATATTGGAGCCTGTTCGCTTCCCCCTGTAGGTAATACAAAAAGGACAAACCAATACTGTTAAACGTTGTCGTTTTATCATTTCGCGTTTTACCGTTTCCCAATCCCCAAATTCACATTCCCGTTATGAAATCCTAGAATTGCATTCCTCCTGATTTCGTCTCTCTTCTTGTTAAAGGTATGTTAATATAATATGATGTTGCGAGCATATTATTTATTGATTCATTTCCAAATGAAACTTCAGTATTATCTAATGAATTTTCTTTCTGTGACACGCATGTCAAACGGTTGATTTGATTTAATTAAAAACAAAAAATACGATTTTTGGAGTTTCTCCACGAACATTGGTTTAGGGTATTATTGATTCGAAAAATTGTATTCAAATGCAGACAAAAAGTTTGATGCTTAGCAGTAGTCACCTTACTTGGAAACACGTTATTGAGGACGAGAATCAGTTATGGTTCTCTCCTTCGATTTGCAGGATTTCATTCTCCGTGCTCGAGTGCTGAAATTATACAGGCAAGCTCTTAGGACTGCTCGAAGAGCTCCTCATCCCGCAAGAGGTGAAGTTTCTACCTTTGATGAATTTATAATTTTCTGATTGATATTTCTAATCGCATAAGTTCCATGTGCAATTTTGTCAACCAAGCTTTGCTTGATATGATTATTCGTATGAATTAGTGATTAAGCGATAGCTATCTTATTCAGACCCACTCATTGCTTTGTGTTACAGTTCTTTTAAGAAGAATTGCTTGTAGTAAAATTCTTTAAATAGAATGTTTTAGATTATGGGATGAATGTTCAAGTTAATTACATTGGAGTTATCAGTTATGTGACCAAATTTATTTTTATCTCAGAGACAACTTTGATTCATGATAGCACAAAGATTAGACGTTGTGTCGTTGGTATTTGGGGCTATTCTGTCAGGAAGGAGCTTTTCTAAACTTCTTATGATATGCAATCTTGGGTTTCTGATTTTGCATATCCTGTATTGGAATTTATGTGATTTGTACTAGTATGTAAAATATTATCTTGACTGTTTCCACATATCATGCCAACATCTTGTTCCTAGTTTGAAATTGGCAACCATAGGTTGTCTTATACAGTTGTCTTACATGATTGTTTTATTAACATGGTATAATATGTATGAAATATTTTCTTGAACTCACATTGAGCAGATTGATCTGGTGTTTATAGTATTGAAACAAATCTTGGATCCTACTGTATTGTCTTTTCACTGCAAATCTGGTCTACTCATTGCATTGAGTTTACAGACGAACTGAAACAGACAATTAGACAAGAAATGGAGCAACACCGAGACTGCAAGGACAAACAAAAGATTCGCTACTTAATTGGTGAAGGTTTAGAGAGATTAAAAGGTCTGGATGAGATGCTTGACATGCAGGGTTACTCTTAGCAAAGAGACTGCATTTGGAAAGTGAAAGGACATCAAAGTTGTCATTTTGAAGTTTCTAATTTTGTCACGATGTAAACTACAAAGGTAGAGATGGTTCATGTCTTACACTTCTATAGCTTTAGTCTCAGAATTTTTCCAGTATTAACGATCTTTACTGCTAAACTCTTAATAAAAAATCAGCAAATCTTTCCATTGTTAACTATCTTTAGTGCTAAACTATTTATAAAAATCTGCTATGCTCCTCTTTGCGAGTCAAGAGTTTCTGAATTTTGTCAATTTATATTGATGTGCACATTTATATTCAGTCTCGTTCATTCAATTTAAATCAAGAATAATGAGCAACAATGTCTTGATACTTGCTCTGTTATGATGAAGATAGTCACTGCAAGCATTTAATCCAAAACATTTCCCGTGTGTTCACGGACTAACAATCGGAATTTTAGGGAATTTTAGTTGTACTGTAGTACATATTTGAAAACTTCCAAGGAATTGTATTTCCAAAATTTATCTGGAATAGCAAGTACATCGTTGTGCGACATACAATGTCAAAAATATAACCTTAAGATTGCACCACCAGTTATATCCAAATTTAAAACGGACCCCAAAAAACAAAAGAGAAAAATTTCAGATTAAATATCTGCTTCTACAAAGGTCGAGCGGCAAATCCCCTGTGAACCATTTTCTCCACCAATTCTTCATGCTTCTGTAACTGCCCTGAGTTCCTCAGCTGCTGTAGAACCATTTCATAAACTGAAGGACTTGGTTTTAAACATTTCTCCTCAATCATCTGTCTAAACAAATTGTAGGCATTCTTCCAATGCCCCATACCACAATACATTGTAATCAAGACCCGGAAAGTATTCACATTGGGCTCAATTTCATTCTCCTCCATTTCCTTCTTCAACTTGAGAACCATATCAGTCGATTTTGAGTTGGCAAACATTTGCATCAAAATATTGTAAGTCACGGTATTAGCCTCACACTTCAAATCTTTCATCTTCGCATACATCCTGTGAGCCCCATTCACATCCCCTACCTTCGCAATGCACCTAAATATTATATTAAAAGTGCTCGCATTTGGGCTACACTCTTTCTTGATCATTTTATTAAGTACCTTGATAGCCTCCTCAGGCTTACCATCCTTACAAAAACAATCAATAAGAAAATTATTTGTAATTGTATCAGCTTCACAACCAAGTCTCTTCATCTGATTATACACCTGCAAAACTTTTTCAGTCCTACCAGCTTTAACATGAACCCGCATTAGATTATTAAATGTAATCGAATTAGGCTCACAGCCCACATCAAGCATCTCAGCGAAAACATCATGAGCACGTGTAATTTGCCCACACCTACACAAAGCATCGATCACAATACTGTAAGTATACACATTGGGCTGAATCCCGGCCATTTTCATTTCTCTAAATACCCTCTCAGCCTCCGAAATGTTACCAGCTCGACACCACCCGCGAACTAAGTTTGTATAAACGATAACATCAGGCTCAAACTTATCTTTTAAACTATCAAAAAATGACTGTGCTTCAGCAGCTCTTCTTTTTCTACACAAAATGCTAATCACTATTGAAAAAGCAATCTTATCAGGCAAACAACCGTACTCCTCCATACGGTTAAACGCGTGCACCGCCTCCGCAGCCAATCCGGCCCTGACGTACCGGCGAACAAGAATCGAGAAGGTGTCGATTGTAATTTCAACATTTCTCGACTTCATTAAATTAACGAAATGCCAAGCCAAATCGAATTGCCTTACCTTTCCAGCAAGATTGATCATTTCGTGGTAGGGCTCTGAGGAGTGTACGAATTCCGGCCGGGCGGTGACCCAGTTGAAAAAGGACAGCACTTGGAGGAGCGGGATGCCATGGCGGACCCCACATGATTTCTCGATGACGTGGTGGACTACGGAGGGGGAAATGGAATTGACAGCGGAGATTTGGGAAAAATCCAACGAGGGAGAGAGGATTGTAAAATTTGGGTCGGGAAGAATGGGGGAAGAATTAGGATTAGGGTTTTTACGGTGGTGCTCTTTGATTAGGGAGTAGAGTTTTTCGGCGACTAGGGTTTCTTCTGGTGATAAGGTGGCGTTTGGTTCATCTTTGGTATCATTGTTGTTTATTTCATCGTCTTCATTGAGCGAAATCGAAGAAAAAGAGAAAGCTTGAGATTTGAAGATGCGATGAGAGAGAGAAAGGGGGAAACGGAGCTTGGATTTGATTAAGGCCATCAACGGCTTCCTTCAAGTACTCTGTTTCCGTCTTTCGCTGTTTGCAGTGTAGGGTTTAAGATGAAGCTCTCAACTGTTATGCAAGATTTAACATGGTTAAACGACACCGTTTGGACTGTCAATCATAACCTCCAGTAAAGCAACTCGATACTGAAGAGAGTATTATTATTTTGCATAGTATAAAGGTGTTGCATTTGAAAAAAAATATATATTTTCTTATGAAAAATAAAAAGGGAATACAAAAAATATTTAGTTTGATTTTAAAATTAATCAAAATATTAACATCATTATTATTGCATGGGTGCGTGGCGTTTTCCCTCCGGCGATAAAAGTGAAGCATTGACAGTGACGGTGCACGTCAATGGCTTATTTTTATTGCTTTACGCGATTCCTGCTTTCCTTTTTCATGCTACAACTGAAATTATGAAGCTCTAATATTAATGTATATTTGCAGACAGACAGTAAGTAGTCTATTATATATTTGTCTTAGCTTGCTCCGAGTCTTCCTCTTCCTCTTCCTCTTCCTCTTCCTCCGAAGCAAAGTCCAATCAAGGTTAAGAAGCCATTGTTTAAAAGCAGTGGATTTATATAGAAGATGCGATTAATTGTTTGATTTGGATTGCAGCTATATTTCATCGTTATCAAACACTTGCCATAAAATTTTATTTGTTTAGAAGATTATTCAAGATTAATTCGGCGGTGCGTAGTCAAAGATGAACTCTGATGACCCGCCAACGTTCAAGCCATTGAAGGATTTGATAGCAGCTCCACATCCGTTCTCGTAAAGCAGATCAGATCTACTAGTACTGTTCAGAGATTGTAGGAAGTAGGGTTTTCGAGGAAGACATGGGTTTAGAAATCCAATAGCATATGAATTATGAAGGATTGTTTGATTTTATTCATAAGCATGTTCTTAGAACCATCAAACGCTGGCTTGCATTGACAGGCTGCTCGGACACACAAACACACACACACACACATATATATATCAACATCAACTACTAATTAGTTAATTACAGCTCTGATCACATCATATCATATCATTAAAACTGTTCCAAATTAATTTGTATCTATTTTAGTGTTTTCAGTGGTTCATTTGCTGTAAATATTAAGATTTGAGAGTGTAGTTTCTGGCTTTTGTACATGAAAAAGATCATGCATATACAAATATATATATTTGATTTTCGAACGTTTATATATATATATATATATATATATAGTATATAAAATATTGTTTTTCCTTTCGGCTTAGTATTTCGTTTCTTAGGATGTAAAAAATGAAAAAGAAAAGAAAGATGATGTATAGAGTCAATTGATGAACAACATTTTAATTGGATGTTCTGGGGCAACCCTATTATTTATTGCTAATTACTTTTCTCTTCTTCTCTTCCTTCCCCGTTTGCCTCTCTTTCTCCTCGTCAGAGATGGAATGTTTCTATTTTTTTGTTTTTTTTTTCTTTTTTTAACAAGAATATTTTTCTACTTAAATCTAAATTTATGATGATATATTTTCATTTGGTAGATTATATTCACTTAATTATATTTTATTTTTATTTAAATTTAGATTCATACTGTTGTGATAATTTTCTTTTTCAAATCTGTAAATTTTATGAGTTTTAAAGATAAATTTGATGAGGTTTACTTTTAGATTTAGGAGTTTTACTGTTATAACAAATATATTACAACAAAATTTATTACAATATTAAATAGAAAGATTTTCTATAAGAAAGGAGAGCAGTAAAAGAGAGCTGTGAAGAATTTTTTGAGAAAGCTCTAACCTTAAATTTATTTTGTTGTATTTCAAAAATTCTAACTTTAAATTTACTTTTTTATATTTCAAAGTTTATTAATTTATTGAACTCTTCAAAAAATCAAGATTTTTTTTTTTTTTGCGAAATTTTTAACAGTAACTATTATTGGATTTCAGTTTTCTTAAATGACCATCATATAATATATATTACAAAAATAACTAATTTGAACGAAAAAACCCTCATAAAAACTTTTTAGAAAATGATCACTAAAAACATTTACGCAGGGGTATTTTGATCCAAAAAATTTGAAATGATTATTTTTGAAAGATATTTTAAATAGTAGTTATTACCGAAAATTTACTTTTTTTTTAGTATTTCAATAAATTTAAGATCTGTCTAATTATAAAAAAAATCTTAAACTTAAGCTGAACTTTCAGCAATGCCCACTGTTTAAAATTTGTTACAAAAATAATTTATTTAAATTTTTTTGAATGAAAATATCCCTATTAAAAGTAAATATTAGTCATTTTAAAAAATTTTTTAAGGGTGTTCTAGTCCAATCGAATCATTTTTTATGCAAATTTTAAATAGTAGTCATTTTATAAAATTGAATTTCTATATTGGTTACTATTAAAAATCTCCCGATTTTATATCTATATGTATCGGTATAAATTTACTGTTATAACCTTTACTTCTACGGAAGGAAGTTTTATGTTTTTGCCTTAAAAAAAAAAAAAGAAAAGAGTATGTACAGTGATTATTGAAAATGCATGTTATTACAATTATTGTCAAATAGATCTATTTATAAAAAAATGTTGTAAAACAAGTGCATACAAAGTGTAGATTAGACTCGAACATAAAATGGTTTCTCGTTATTTAGTATCAGCTTGCTTGCAGGCTTTGAACTGTTCATGGCAGCCCCATATTGTTCGATCAGCTAGATTAAACAACCGAAACCGCCCAAAAATTTGGGAGAGGAATGGCAACAACGACGCAAAAAGTGGGAAGTCTGTCAAAAATAGTTGGGAGAAACGTTGTTTCTATCAGACGTCTGTTACACGACGGCCCGAACACTTTGGAGGAGTTATTAGACGGACACGTCGCGAAGAGAGAGAAATCTCTCGACGATGACGAGGAAGAACTTTTGGCTCGGCAGCGGCTATTGACTACCCAGCGGGAGGCTTTGAGTCTCTACCGAGACATCATCCGTGGCATCGTATGGCGAGATATCTTGAGAGAGTTAGAGGAAGCCCGATTCGAAAAGGATCCGGAAACCGTGAATAGGTTGCTGATTGGAGGGCGTGATGCGGTGCAATCGACTCTAGAGAAGCTTGCCGAGAAGCACAGACAGCAGATTGAGAAGGAAAGCTGTGGTGGTGGTGGAAATCGACGGTGACCGGATTCATTTGGGTGGTGGTCGTTTTGTTTTTGGTAGTTGGATAGCTCTATGTGAGAAATTCGTTTTGTTGGTCTTTGAAATATAATGTTGTTTGTTATTATTTCTTTTTTCTGGAAGAAAATGGAATTGAGAGGGAAAAATATACAGGAAAGAATCGAAAGTAAAGTACCCTGAGGTAAATAATAAATAAATTGCTAGAGAGGACTCAGATTTTCAGGGACAAAGAACCGGCACAAAATCATCGGAGAGGAAGGATGCAAATAATAGATGATTCAAAGCTGATGAAATTTCTCTCTCCTCTTTCAACGTCAGACACACACAAAAATTTTGTACAGAAAGGAAAGGAGGATAGCGGATCCTGAAAGCTTCCGAGAAAAAGCAGCAAAGAACTTCGGTCTAGAAAGCTTTGTCTTCATCAACCTGAAAAAAAGAAGATGGTGCGTTCGATATTTCTCATTTGTATTTGCCCTTCTGCTTACAAGGTAAGGAGTTATGACGCATGTCAATGTAGTAAGAATTTTGATTTTCACCACGAGGAGAAAAAAGGAAAATCAATTCTCATTGAATAAGGGGATTGTACTTTAATTTAAGATGACATGCACATAATTTCTTCCATTTGCACGCATAAATTCAAGTATCAGAAGAAGAATCATGCTTTCACAGCTCAATTACACAACCGACGACTTACATAATATGTACAGAAGACCAGTCTAATAAGTCACATGCAATATACAATTTCCAAACAATGATAAATCAACGGTTAACCATTATGTGTACAATTTCTCATCTCCGAGTGACATTTGGTCAGCGGTTAAAGAGGGCGCCAACTGAACAACAATTAAAGCATCCGGCCAAGAACTTCCCCTACCCGTAAGTTCCGTCCTCCCAGAGATTTTGTAAATATATGATTCCAATATATGAAAAAAACTAAGGAAATGATCTTCTTTGTTCTCACACTTCTATTCCTATAACATTATTTGACCAATGGATGGTGAATTGGACTGAAAACCTACCCCATCACCATGTACAAACTAGTTAACGTCTTACAGAGTGCTTCTAAAATTGCACCTTTCTGGCTTGTATCATGCTCCCAATTTTAGTTTATCTGCCACTATATCTCAAGGTAAAGTACATTTGCATCTCTTGAATGCTTTGAAAAAACATAATAGTGTGTGTAGGTTTCACTTCAAGATCCTCCGCATTGGCTTGTTCTTCGCTTTAAAAGCTTCCAACCAAATCTTCGCTT
Organism: Azadirachta indica; assembly: GCA_022749755.1. Taxonomy (NCBI): domain Eukaryota; kingdom Viridiplantae; phylum Streptophyta; class Magnoliopsida; order Sapindales; family Meliaceae; genus Azadirachta; species Azadirachta indica. The sequence continues at coordinate 3,000,760 of CM040449.1, forward strand.
TGGATCCACAGAAGCTGCAATACATCTTTGATGAACCATGTAAGCCGGATGGAATCACCTCTATGCAAGCAACTTCTGGTTTGTAATTCTATATCTAGTATTTTGACAGTTTTTCTTTCAGTGGGGGCTCTAATGCAGACAAGCACTGTTCCCATGCTCCATCTCCAAGCATCTGCAAAATAAGTACACGGGATTGTTACTGTACGTTCTTATCTCTGTACAAACCATGAGCAAGGATCAAATCACTAACAACATTAAAATTACACAGCATGTAAGCACTTTGTCATCTAAAGAACAAATTATTGTTTCCACAACTTTGTATGGTAGAAACTAGAGGCGTAAAACTTCCATGCCAGAATCAGGAACCCTAAAACAGTGCACTTAATATGTGAGTGCAGACGCAGACACAGAGTAACAGAGACCTGTTTATACCCGTGCAGCACCTGGCAAACCTCATTTTGTAAAGTCTCACTTCTTATTACCTGGGAAGAAGCACACGTCAGAGGAACAAAGAAAGTAGTTCAATTATTTAAGGTTCACATTGTTATTACAATCTTACATGCCAACTTGCAATAGCTTTGCACATATAAACAAGTGAATTTGAAGCCCCACATGGATTAGCTCTAACCTGCAAAGATTTGACAGTTACCTTAAGTAACTGGATCATTTAATATAATTCACAAGCAACATCAGTCATCAATTGAGATAGAGTTGGCATACAATTGCGCATAGACCACGGAAGGCATCTTCCTTCTCAATATCATCACGTATCCTGCAAAACTTTTGTTTGATTATAGAAGCCTTTTACAATAATGTATGGTGGCCAGAGGACAAAGCACAATTCCATGCTCAGCAGGTGAAAATTTAAGCTTCAAGCAAAACTACTACTAACGGCGAACTGGCCAAAAAAAAATTATTGGATATAATTAAGCTTAGTTCTTTACACTTTGAAGAATTTGTTTATTCTGCTCCACCAATTTAGCAATTAATAAGTTGCAAGTTTGTTCCGAGTATAGGACATTACATTCCATTTTACTAATTATAATCATAGGTATATTTCAGAGCTTCTCCCAGACTCCAGTATAAAAATACCCATGCCTTTTTGATTACTTTCCAACAGCTAATCAATGGTGCTACTCTTATAATGACTATTTCTAATCTTACACACTCATCTGAATCATAGGCATTCACTGAATACAATCACCAACTGATCCAGTATCATCTCAATTTTTGTTTAATTGCTATCAATAAACTTAGGCAATTTCCAATCTAATTGTACTTGTTAAAAGTTGATACGCATAATGTCACATATTTTTGTTTGTCCCAAGAGACCTTTATTTCCCACAGGGGACTGGTGTTCAAGCTCTAATGACCAATTATTTGAGTGGATATTAATGTTTAATCTACACATGAATTTATACCTGTGTGATGCACTGCATAAATTTCATATGGATACATCCAAGTGAAGGTCACTTCAACCAAGCCCTACCTCATAAAATGTTAAACACTACCTTTTACAGAGACTATCAAGAAACATGGGAAATAATCAATGATCTACATTTTTCCTATCAAATAGGTCAAAACCAAAGAGTGGTGGTATTATCAACCGAAACTCCAGCCGATGTCTCATGCCTTAATTTCCAATTTCAGATTCAAGTTAGAACAGAAAAAACTTCAAAATGTGCTAGCAGATATTGAAATCAGTGAAACTTGTCTCACCTGGATAAAGCAGTACACCATGGTTTCATAAAATGCTCGACATGGGGTGAGACAATCTCTGGGCATACCATAGCAACCCTTCCAAGAGTAATGGCACTGTTTTCCACAAGTGATCTATTGACATCCTGCCGACAAACGTGTGCGTAAAATAAAGCAGAAAACAATAGAAAAACTACAAATTATTCCACCTTCAAGAGTACAATACCTCAGCATGTTGAAGGATTGGGACAAGGCACAAGATAACAGTCATAACAATTGGAGAAATGTCGTGCTGAACCTGGTAATTTTATATAGAGATATGGTCAGAATCCACACAAAATGTTAAAATTTGGCTTCTAAGATGCTTGATTCCAAGTTGAAACTATCATATAATAACACATAAAAAGATAATCCATCCTGTAACTTACATGTCAGCAATATACTAATGAAGCTTTGCTCTTAAACAGATGTCATTAACGTATCCAAAAATATCAGAAATGCAAAACTTTTTCTTTTTTAACCAGATAACACATTAATTAGTCAATGGAGTACAGAAGACCATGTAATTTTTCCTACCCTGAACAAATGACTGTAGTTTCATTTGCCAGATCAGTGTGAGGGAACTGATTAAATAAAACCTTTAACCCATAGAAACAAATAGTGGAAAATGCAAACTAAAGGAGTTCGTCCTCAAACTTTGACGTGCAATACATTTGGCCTTGCACCATACTGTCCTACGTCAATATCCCAGAAAACAAGGCACAGTTTCACCAGTCCTGTAAAACTAAATCTTTGAAAGATGAACCAACCTTAACAGCTAATTCACCAATTGCCCAACATGCATTATTTGCCACTGAAATGGATTCCTTCAGTTCAGGAGTACCCTGCACATGCCGTACATCATGTATAAGGCACAGCATAAAATAATTTTTAGAATCATATATATGATCAAATACTGAAAAAGATTTCCTCTAACCAGTTGTTTGGCTGCAATGCTAAGGAATTCAGAGATTTTTGGACGCAAATACCCTGGGCAAACCTGATCATAGAAGCAATATATGTTGGTTGTGTTTCGTGAATAATAGTGGAAATTAGAATGTCCATGTATGAAAATGCTTCTGATCATCTGCAATCTGAACTTACTCGTGCAAGGTCTCCCAGAAGTGCAAAAGCACTTTGCCGAACATCTGGAGCATCATCAATGCAACTTTGCAGAAGTAGGTCCCTCAAATTGCTTGGTGAAAACTGTAGGTGAATATACAGAAGTTACATAGCATTTTCTTTAATTTTGAATATGCTATAACTAGATTTAATAAAATAAAATAAAGTATAACCAACCTCCCTAAATTAAAGAACAAGAAACATCAAGAAAACAGTGAACTACAGCACCAGAGTTCACCTTAACGAGCATCAAGATGACAAGATACCATATGTGCAATCCGCCAATGAAGAATAACTAATTACCATTTATTTTATTTCCAAAATAAGTCCAACTTTAAAAGCATAAAAGGAAAAATTGAATAAGGCTACAAAAGACCGTCTTTAAATATATTTTTGTAACAAATTACCGTCACTGACTTTCATGTGCAAAGTTTTGCACTAATCAATAGTTAGCATTATCACAAATAAGTTTATCTCACAACAATGTATTTAAGAGCATAAGAGACTTGTGCATGTGCATATGCATGTTTGAAATTTAAGAGTTTTATTGAAATTAGGAGAATTTCAGAGAAACTTCTGAAACCACATGCTTAACTTAAAAACTATTGCAAACTATTGATGCCACCAGTTACAGAAATATTTTTTCAAACAAGATAATTTTAAACAGGTAAATACCAAACTCTCAATCCTGCCACCAAGACCTTCTACAAGCCCTGAGAGCATGTCCAAAGCGCAGACAATGAATTCTTTACCATATTGTACTCCAGCTGCCCTGGAATCAATCTGCATTTTAAGCATCAATCTTCAGTCAGAAGCTGGAAGTGAAGCTTCCTATCTGGAAATTGTATTTCAAAGGTCAACAATTTTAACCAAGCAATAAACCAATCAAAGTATAGCATTTGCATTAACACATCATATTAATGGGAAGACAAAAACCATTAATAAATATGGTACTTATACTTTCACCAACTTGGTTATAATTAACCATTCAAAAGGATTGTTTCTCATTTTCCTTTTATAGAAGGAAACAGAGCAATGCCCAAACAAAAGCTGCAACTTCTGAAACGTGCAAATACTTGTCGTAGACAAAACAAGAATGATCCCAAAGCCAGCTCATTCAGCCAACAAGGCAGAATAAATGTTGACATATGTACATCCAGAAGCCATTGCTGTTAAAAGCAATCTTTTGATGGCTGAGAGAAACCCTGATAGTGGGTCGAACTACATATTTGCAATAAATGACACTTGCTAATGTCTTCAAATATTCTTTAAATTTTATATTCTGGAAGATCACAATCTTTAGTTAAACAAGAACTGTAACACTCAGAAGTAATGAATACATTTAAATGGAGGCTTTACAACTGAAGCACACAAGGACAGTTTTTCATGTAAAAGCCAGGTAAACAATTGCAATGATGAACTCTACCATGAAAAATACAGAAAACACCATTAGGCAGTGGTTCTCATATACACATACACAGAAATTTAAACTGGGAAAAACTTCTGAACCTTTGCCAGTTGTTGAGACTGAATAATGTTCAAGCATCTTTGGAACACTGGTTCAGCAAATTGGGAAAATCCAGTTCCTAACACCTGAAAAGAAACGAAAAAACATCAGAGAATACAACCGAAGGTTGCAATAGTTCTTGCTTCAAAATTTCCTTAAGCCATTTGACAACAGTTGTAAGAAACTTGGTGTATGTTTAGGATTGAGGTACAGTGGCTTTTGTTGTGGTTTCAAAGTTTCAACTGCTATGAGACTGACTCACTTATGCAAATATAAGCGTAAAAGTGAGTGATTCCATCTAGAAGTTGGTGATTACCAAACACTTTTAACAGCTATGCTTTCAAAGTTAAAAAGAAGCACAACAATACCAGACATAGCTTTAAATAACCAATGTCTTGATTTCTTAACTATCTGGAATAATGCTGACTCTCTTCTATTTGAAATATCTAAATTCTGTATCTCCAAAACATTTGTGGCTCACAGCTAGACTGATTTTTGGATGGCAACATACCTGAGCTACAGATGTAAAGCACTCTAGCAGTGGAAAAAGGTCTTTGTCTGAATTGGAAAGCTGTTGCCACTTTGCAATTAATGGAGGCATCAGAATCTGAAGATATCTTGGCTGCATATTACGAAGATAACAAATTAGGGATGATGTTTCTGCTAATTGTATGAAGACCACAAGCAGTCAAGGACTAGTCCTTCAATCTATTTGTGGCATTCCAAATCAGAGAAGAAAAACAAAGGAACAGGTAACAGAAAGTCTGCCATGAATATTATACCTGATTCAGTTCTTCTCCAACAGCATCTGCTAAAGTACCAATAGCGTCATAGAGAATTCGAAGATTTCTTCTCTATGTACAATGAATGAAAGAGCAATTAGATGACAGTTCTAAGCTAACAATATGAACATATGAACAGAATGGACTAAAGTTAATATCTTCCAATCAAAAAGCTGCACTAATCAAGATACGAATTTGCATAAGTGGAAAACCTGATATCTTCCAAAAGCACACAAAAGGTGCTGCAGGATAATCTCCAAATGGGGTGCCAACTCTTCAGTGGCCTCCTGCCATATTTATGGATTATTAATTTCAACATTGGTTTCCATGTATGAAGCATAAATGCTATCATTAAATACTGGTTATTAAAAAGAACCTCTTCAAGGGTAGCAAAAGCTGAACATGCAGCTTCTTGAACCCGCTTGTTGGTGTCCAAAATTCTACTTAAAAGACCCATAAGAACTTTGTTGAACTGTTCATAACCCTTTTGATGACCGGTACCCTGAAAGCCAAAAGTCAAATTTCCAACAAATTAAAAATCTTTACATCTGTTGATGGCATAAGACACAACAAATTTCTGAAAGTTTGCATGAAATTAGTATGGAGTATGCAAAATACATGAAGAGCTATGTACAAGTAACTTAAAGCTGTGTCAAGAAAGCAAACCAGGAAAATAATGCTATCTCAGAATTCAAGTACCATTTAACAATGATATTTATTAATCTAACTTCATTTTTGTAATCCAAACTAAAGATAAAGGCAAGTTTGACACTCAGAATTTCAAAAGCAAATCATGGTACAAAGAAATGTAATCATTAATGACACTAACTAAAAGAAGTGGCCCTTCATACCTCAACAATAAATCTGCTGAAACGAGAGAGTGTCCAACAAGTTATACTCCTAAGCAAAGGAAACTTATCATCCAAAAGTGGGATGAGAAACTCCACAATCTGCACATAAACATATCAAATTAGATCATAATGATTTAGCATTACCTCCTGACAGACCAGCAAATTATAGAGAAAAGCATAAAGCAACGTGTACACTGAACTAGGAGATTTCAAAGCAAACCACCACATAAACCGGACATTCTTCCACATCCAATGTCCAAATATATATGTCCTAATCAGTCAATTGATACAACTTCTATGTTATGTAATAAATATTGTTTGAACTCAATGTACAAATCAAGAAGCAGATGGCCGCGTGGAGTTTATAAAACTCAAATACAAACTTTTAAATGTATATTATCATGTATAAAGTTAGAAAAATTACATGAACTTCAGAAGCCTAATGATGCTTGAGATAAAGAAGCAGAATAACACAAGAAGAAAGACATCAGAACAGAAATGATCTGATTCTGTCACATATAAATCTTGCAGATAGTATACAGAGGCCAAGCTTAAAACATATTGGTATATGTATTTCTAACAGCTGAATGAATTAGCTACTGTCTAGGGTATAAATTACCTCTGCCAGATGAGGGTAAAGACCTCTAATGCAACCTTCAGCTATGGCACCGAGCGCCAACACTGCAGCTTCCCTTTCCTTCCAGGTTCCATCATCAGAGGTGGACAGCTTAGCCTGGTCAAGACATGAATAGAGTATCATAAGAAATGCCAAGAAAATCAACATCAACCATGATTGACAGATTACATGAAGCAAAAGGAACAATGCAAATGGGTAAACCTAGAATATCATTGCCATGTATGCTTAACAGATTAGTTCCAATGGACTGACACGTGGATCCAATGCTGGTAAGCATGCATCACAGTTTGCAAGATTTATTCATCAAAAATGTTTTTAATATAAAATCTACGCAAGATTAATTGCATACAAGCCAGAGTTAAGTTGCCCAGGACATACCTGAACTAGAGGCATGAGTGTTGGAAGAATCTCATCTCCATAAACATTTGAAAGAACATCAAGGCCAGCTGCACTGCATTTTCTCAAGTTCCAGATATTTAAACTGTCATCATCCTGCAGAGAACAATCCCTGTATCCTTATATATCTACGAAGTTTTAAAAGTTTTTGAAATTACTATTAAAAAAATTATGTAATCTTTGACACTAAAGTCAAATCACTTGTTTGTCAAATCAGTTTGCTCATTAAACCAATAAAAACAAACACACAAGCAAATTAAACTTATGAATTGAAAAGGACAGAATAAAAACAACAGAAACTTATTTGGGTTTGGCCAATAACTTACATCATCCTTCATGTCTTCTGAACCATGAAACCGTGATGAATGAAAATGAGGTTTCAGATCCTGCCAAAAAGAGATTCCAACAAACAAAAGATCTCAAACTAAGATGCTAAGCTGAAAGGTAAACTTCAGGAATGATGGGAACAAAATAAATAAACTAATTAAAAGATCAAAGAAAAGTAACAAGGCCTCAACATACCTGATCTCTGTCTGGGATGGACTCATCGTTCTGCAAGGACAAGAATAAGATGAAGATGCATGACACAGTAATTATAATCAGATGACAGTTCATAAAACACAAATATAGTCCAGAAAATTCACCTCTGCATCAATAAGAGACTCATCATCCTCAGCATATACCATATTCAACAACAAAATCTACAGATGATGATGACATGGTATGAGAAGGATTTCAGATGCAGGAAGATAATACAATTGATCAAGAAAAGAGCGCTTGAAGAGTATGAGCAATACTGGAATCAAATGTGGCAAGAACTCTTTTAACAGCTGCGGGTTCAAGTGAGCCTCACAGTATGTTGACCTGATAATCACAACATGTAAGACTCAGCTGAGAATGTTACCAGCATCACAGTGACTTGCAGAGTAATCATTATATACATGTAGTAATCATTATACACACATGTATATATAACAGCACTGGGCACATTATAAATTTATAAAATTAGCTAGCCAACTGTCACCCATAGAAACATAAATCCATTATTGGTAGACTGCATTAATTCTCCAGAAATTTATGCAACAATATCGTAATTACTAAAGCCTTCTACCATAAATTTTGTAACTGAATGTGATGTTATGGAGATACCAAAATTCACAAGCTTCAAGAGCAACCTCATCACCCTTGTCTTTGTTTGCGTGCAACATGAATTCAATTATATTCCTCAAATGAGGCTGCAGTATAACATCAAAAATTGCATCAGTAGGTAGAACAAAATTATTGCATTTACATAAAAAAGAGACAGTACATAGCGGGCATAACTTCAACTGACAAGCAAATAAATAGGGCTCCAATTTACTTTTTGATTATTGAAAATAAATAAACTTAGTAACAGGCACACAAGTAATATTTAGTAAGGTATCAGTAAGAGAAGTATAACAATGCACACCTCCAAAAAAGAAGGATAAGCTTCACTAAGCTGTACAAAAGCCGAGCAAACCTGTTCACAAAAATAAACTTAGCAACACATATTTGAACAACCAAACTCTAAAATGATTTTGAAGGCATCCATCCGTTTTATAAAGTGAAAGACTGGTGAAAAGATTGGAAGCACAAAATTTGTCAAGACAGCAACTGTATACAATAGACCACCAATTCCATTATCCATATGATTGTCTAAAATGCATGATGGCAAGAAAGAATCCAAAGTCTGTTATAACGCAGAACTGGCCTTTGAAGTCACTACATTTTGTTTATTGATCAACCAACAGATTTGAAATACACTATTGACTGCTTTCCACATTCTCAACTGGTTTGGAGTTATATTGGTGATTGTTGCAATAGCATCATAGTTATTTGACATAAAAGGAGATCCATACAGCTCATGATTTCATAGCACACAAAGAAACTGCTCACCAATTTCCGAACCTCAGCAGTGGGATCGTGAGCAAGGACAAACAAACCTTGGATGAACTGATCCATGGATAGATATAATGCCTATACATCCATGAAAAAACACAATAAGTATTTGCGTACAACCAAAAGGCTAAAATTTGATAAAACTGGAAGTATCATTGATCCTTACACTGGGCATCAAGATAATGAACTGATTTATTGATCTGAGAGAAAGCTTCCTTAAAGAGGAATGAGGTGACTGCAAAAACTGATTTTAAGGGGAAACATATATGTGAGGGATGAAGGACATAAAGAGAAATCAAGAATATTGATCAATAAAAAAAGCATCCAATGTCAAGTTTCTGGCAAATTTAAACAGCACCAATTTTTTTTCTCACCTGAAATAGTTTAGGTAAGAATACATTGATGGGCCGTTCAACCAATCCGGGCACTTCTGAATCAAGCTCTTGAGGAATATCTTCGCAAATCTATTGTCCACAAGAGAATAAACATGCCAAATGGAGTCTAATACATCATGAAAGCAATAAGGAATAATAATAGCATGCAAAGTTGCAAACTCCCAATGTTCATGAATGTAGCCACCATTATTTTTATCAATGATACCTTTGATAAAGTATCCATAGCACCTTCCATGTGGTTAAAGTCGTTACTGTCAAAGCACTGCATGAGGGCTTGCAACAGCTCTGGCCAGCCAAAAATTGTTCCTTGCTGAACAACAACGCTAATAATTGTTCCAACTGTAGTCCTGATGTGCTTATCTGCTGCTCCTAGACAAGGCAACAACTCTGATTTTATGTATAGCTGATACGCAGTATCTATGGATTTGTAAGCACCTTTCAGATTATTTTTTAGAAGTAGACCAGCTGCCTGTCGAATTTCAACTGATGTACCCTGCCCAGAAAACAAGTCAACCAACACAAACACCATTGAGCTATTAGGATCAACATTTAAAATAGCCTTAAGAGAGTGTTTGTCAGCATGGAATTTGGGCCAAGGAATAGGAGTTCAAGACTGTCTGACTTCATTTCTGTTCAATTGCAATACCAAGACTCTAATCCCATGATATAAAACATATCAAAGAGTTTGTGGTATCATCTGATGGTAGGAAAACATTTTTGTCTTCGCTTTAGGATCTCAGAAGAAGGGTGTTCTGAAAAAATTCTCCAGTGGCTACTGTAGGACAGCATGCACGCAAAATAGTTGCCAGAAATGGAAGTTTAATGAGTGATCAACCGTTAAATTCAACAGCCTGGGCAATCGGAATGGTACAAGATATAGCTTACGACAACAGAATCAAAACTATCTTAACCCATGTTTGGATTTCACCGCTCCCCTAGCTTCCAGGTTACAGTAACCAAACAGGAGTAGATCAGTTCACCAGTAAACCGCCATAAACAAATGACGAAACTATATCTATATGTGCACACATCTACATGCACGTATCGAAGTAAGTAAATATTCCCGTAGGGACTACAATAAAATTCAGCTTAAGCAAGTGTTCAGCAAAATCAATTAATGACAATTTATCAAGAACAAAGAGGAAATAACCAAATTCAATTGATATCTCTAGAAATCTTAACTTAATCCTGCTAGACTTCAAGTAATAATACCAAAGCAAAATAATATCACTTAGTTACGCGCAAAATTCAGATGATCGAAGAACCCACCTCGGCACGAGCGAAGATAAAAGCGAGATAGTTGTTGAAATCGGGGAATTGGCTATAGTGTTGAAGCTGCTGCCAAATACGCGACTTATCGGGAGTAGGCGAAATGTGTTGTTCAAGTACACCGCATATTTCTCTCAGGCCTTCTTCTTTCGGTTGCCACATCGCCTGTGCCACCATTTAACGATGTTTCGGCCAATAAATAGAAACCGCTGTTTCAGAAAAAGAACTTAAGTCGGAAGTAGTGTGCACTGCAAGTGATTAAGCTAACTGGGGAGAAAAAGAAATTGAGGCGACGATCTGAGGTGGAGAAGAGTGATCAGTGCGGATGAGTAATTTGACGGAGCTACTGAAAATTAACGACAAGTATTAGCTGTTATTAAATCTAATTTAAAGGCAAAACTACGAGAATACCCTTGAATTAGATAAAGTTAAACCCAAAACAAACACTAGGCAAATGTAAGCATCCGAGTTCGAGAATTCTCTACCCGTTTCATCGCCGTTAAGTCGCTGGCAATGGCAAATCACTGGAAAGGAAAATCCGTTAACCACCGGAAAATCATCGCAAAAGACAACCAGATATTCTCAACATTCCAGTCGGATTTCAAAAAATTTCAACGGTAATTGAACTTTTATGAAATCCGACCAGAGACTAGTGCGCGTTGAATTTTCTGCTTTTTATAAATATAAAATGCGTCCGATTGCTACCAAATATTTTAAGATTCTGGGAAAGTTAGAATTTCAAGCGAGTTTTTAAACTTTATCGAGTAGTTTTAACGCAACAACTACGTTCGATATTGAGACCTAAAATTTCAACTCGCGCACCAACAAGCTTGATTTCCACTTTATTTTCAAATTTTCCGTTGCTCTAAAAAATGGAAAGTAAAATGGCGGCATTGTATTATCCTTATTAAGAATATATAATTAATGTTTATTCGACAACTTTTGTTAATAGCTTACAAAAAATAAAAATAACAAGAAAGTAGAGCAAAATATTTTTATATTCAAAATATGTCCCTCTTGTCTACCGTTGAAGTTCGGCAACTTGATGGTTTTATCATCAAGTTGACGTTTCTCCAATGAGGAGTAGACTTCGATGCCATCAAATTAAGAATAGTAGAAAATTAGGCAATTCAATTCAAACCTAAATTTAAGATTTCAACATTAAATTATGAACTTTAATCGTCACTCATCTACAGAAAATGTATGGTTATCCCTTGTTTCCTTATAAGGAAGAAAAACTAATCGGAGAGGACACTTTCCATTCCCGGCTCCAGTCTAAACCTTGTGCTGCCCACAGCCGCAAAACGCTGGAAAATTAAACCACGAACCAGCAAAATGACAGAACTACCCCATGTTTGACTAAAATCCTCCCTGATATACGCCGACATCATGGGGGTAATTCGTCATTCAAGTTTTCTTCCAAAACCCGTTGCGATGTGAAATCGCAAAAACTTGTTACATTAAAGTGAAAATCTAGTCAAGAGCTAACAGTTTCGTATCTCAGCACTTACAGAATCGTAAGAAAATATTTACAATTAGCTTATTACATTTGCAGAATTAAACAGTTAGGAATCGAGTTTTGGGTTTTGAGTCGGTTGAATAATGGTGAAATTGAGGCACTCTCGATTACATGCCAAGAAATGGTCCACATTTAGACTTGTTTTGTCAATGCTATTCATGCTAACAATTGTTTTGTTGATGCTTCTGGCTATGGGAATTTTCTCTCTTCCAGTCGGCAACGATGATTATCCGCCAAATGATCTCAGCTCCTATAGGCGCCAGGCAGTTGAAAAGTATGTATCCAACTCTTTCTTTCTTTCTTCTCTCTTTTTTTCCCTCTTTTTGTAATTACTATTTTTAGTTAAGAAAGATATAAAAAATTGTTATGTGGCTTATTTTCGTAGGGAAAGTTATGGGAAATCTTTCTAATTTGTTTTTTAAATGATTAATAGGAGAAGATCATGTGTAAGTGGAAATTTTGCTGATTTATTTTTTCTTAGTTTGTACCAGAGTTTTTTTTTCTTTTTTTGTTGCAGATATGGTATGTTTGAGGATAGAGGAGAACAATGGACCGAAATTGTTTCGTGGGAGCCTAGATCTTTCATTTATCATAATTTTCTGGTTAGTCATTTTTTATTTTCTATTTTTAGCTCTGATGCTTCTACTTCATGGCAAAAGTGTTGCGATTATGTTTATTTAGTTAAACCAGAAAGCTAGGCATTATATATAATGATTACTGTTATACCATTTCACCTTCCAAAAGATTATTTTTTAGTCTGTAACCAGTTTAATCCCAGCAAACGAGACTCCCATTGGTTAATTCATTTTATGTGGGTTATTTAGGATTATATGAAACTGATTGAATTGCCACTCAAACATATTATTGTCAGTTAACTAATGGTTGGGAGTACATAATGGAGTTCTTATTATGAAATAATGTGTTTTATTCACACTAATGTTTGAGCAAATAATCTTTGTTGTCATAATAACATTGACTGGAAAATATTGATTTTTATAGTCCAAGGCAGAATGTGAATACCTGATAGATCTTGCTAAACCTCATATGGTAAAGTCAACAGTTGTTGATAGCAAAACCGGTCAGAGTAAAGATAGCAGGTTTGAGTTTCCCACTTATCATTTCCAATTTCTTTGCAGATCACTGTAAATGTGTCAAAGAATAGGATATAGACTATGATTTATTTAACAAATTTATTGAAGAACTTGATCTCTCTTGCCCACAGGGTGCGCACAAGCTCCGGTATGTTTTTGAGAAGGGAACAAGATAAAATTATTAGGAACATCGAGAAAAGGATAGCAGACTTCACCTTTATTCCTGTAGGTGAGATAAGACATCTTAAAGATTCTAGATGAAATTCTTTTTGGTCATAAAATAAATTTCTCATCTAGAGGATTTCTGAATTAGACTTTCTGACCAGTTTATTTTGTGATATTGGAGCCACTTATCATTCAAAAGAAAAGATGTTGCTGTTCCTCATGCTTAATCTTTCCAAAGTATATCTCATATTTCAAGAACTGCTGGCATGGGGTTATTTTAAACTTCATCCCTTTCATGTTGGCATAGATTTTATATAGTGCCTATGGATGTATATGGTTTTTCTGGCTTCCCTTCATTCAGTTAGTGTCTATAATGCCTCATCTCAACTCAACTCAAGAAAACCTTTACATGTCTACAGGGTTGGCTACATAAAATCTTGATGCTCATTTCATGCAGTGATATATTATTCCTTTCTATTTCCAACACAACACTGTGTTCCACTAAAGCATGCTCATTTGGTTTATCCCCCCATTTTGTGTGTTCTATTTTGTGCCTTGTGGTTAAAAGTATACCTTTTTTTTTACTCTTTATTATTAATTGCTGCTGCCTGCCTGTCTTTATGATTTTCTTTGGTCGGTGATGAACAAAAAAAGTGTAAATCTTCATTTCACTGTTATTAGATGGTTTCCATTTCAAGGCATCGTTACCTATTGAAGCTAATTTGTCAATCTACAGAGCACGGGGAAGGAATTCAAGTCCTCCATTATGAAGTTGGACAGAAATATGATGCTCACTATGATTACTTCCTTGATGAGTTCAACACTAAGAATGGAGGCCAACGGATGGCTACTCTTCTTATGTATTTGTAAGAGCTAACTGCATCCAAAGTCTCAGAATATGCCCAACATGTACCAGAACTCATGTTTATGTTTATGTGCCATCTTTCACGGATAGTTAATGTTTGCTCTTTTTGCATTTCCTTTTTCAAACTGTTTTTTCAGGTCTGATGTTGAAGAAGGGGGTGAGACGGTGTTTCCAGCTGTCAGAACAAATATTAGTTCAGTGTCATGGTGGAATGAGTTATCTGAATGCGGCAAACAAGGTCTTTCTGTAAAACCAAAAATGGGTGATGCATTGCTATTTTGGAGCATGAGACCTGATGCCACACTAGACCCTTCAAGTTTGCATGGTTAGCAATTGTTCATTTTTTCTATTTGTCCTTATCTTTACTTTTAATTCAATAGTGATTCTGCAGATTGTCTTGCATTTCGGAAGGAAAGATTCAGCTCTTATTTGCTTATTGCATGTCTGATACGGTTAAGGCATTATTGAAAGTTATTTTTCATTTCTAACAAATGGGTTTCAGTGATAGTCTTTTAACACGGTGTTCTGAATGAATTTAATTCATTTTATGGTTGATGCTAGGTGGTTGCCCTGTGATCAGAGGGAACAAATGGTCAGCTACAAAATGGATGCATCTTCACGAGTACAAGGTCTAAGTGGCCGATATGAAGGTATTTTGCAGTGCCTAAACTAGCCAAACTTTGTGGAACATGTATTGTAGTTTCCAGCTTATGAATTTAATATGTTTTAGGATGCAGCGCACACTGTTACAATATTTTACCTATTAAAATTGTCTGCGCTTCTATTCATTTTTCTTTAATGCTGAATTACATATACATACATGAATATATGCCTGCTTCTCTTACTAAATGTTTCTAATGTACGCAAGAAATGCATGTTCTTGGCTAGTGCTTTGTCAAATTGAGATTGTTGTGAAATATCATCTTTTTTATACAGCTAAAATGGCCAGGCAAGTGATTATTGAAAACAGTTGAACCTTAAAGAATACCGAACCTCGTTGGCATGGTTTAAAAATTAGAGAGCTTTTGAGGCTTAATGGAGTTTATAAATATGCCGATTTTCATTGATATAACTTTCTGAGATTCTTCTCTTTCTTCCTGGCAGGACTATTTTAAAGGCATCTAGATCTCAAATCCTTCTTTTCACAGCTAAGTGTTAGCAGTCATTTGGATAGAAAATTTTTTCTTTTATTCTTCCGTTACTTGGAAAATAGAATAGAAAGAATGTGCTTTTACTATAGATGTAGAATTATTAGAGACAGAAGGGTTGTTGCAGCTGCTGTTTTCACAGACATCTGTAAAGTAACGAAATATATTCCCAAATGCAAGAGATATCTACTTCCTATGTAAACACAATTCTCTTGGATATTTTACTGATTAGTATATCATGTGTTTCGTAGGGGAATTAGTGCAAATAATGACATAATATATAATAAAATTATACGTATTGAGAGAAATTAATTTTGTTAAATTATATATCAGTTTAACCAAGTCCTCCCTATTCAAATGAAATGATAAGTGTGCTATGGATTCGGTAAACACAAACGTAATCAAGCGATTATGCGGCAAAAAACCGACAATCCTCTCGGCGATAATAATAAAACAATGGTAATAAACATCTTTATTTTTTTTTAAGCTCTCCAGTAAAATGGGTTTTACACGATTTTTGATTTAATTGTCATACAGATTACAGTCAACTATAATACAATATAACCAATTGATTTTCTTAAAATATAATCGCAGAACAAAATTTGAATTCATCAATCATTTCTTCCAAGACTATCATCTTTTCCCGAAGGTGGGATCATCATCCTCCACCGGATGCTTCTTGTTAGCTTTAAGAGCTTCAATATTTCCATGAAAAAGTGAGAACAGCCTTGCTTGAAGACAGATACTGAAGAAATAATGTCGTCAATCATATGGACCACCAACATCTATTTTCTTGGCCAACTGCTCACTTTTACAGCCCACCGTTTGTTGTCAGCGGCTATCCCTGTGTCTTTACACCTTGCGCTTTAAAGCTTCTTCAATCATTCTCAAGGCTGCAAAATCAAAATACTTGACAATAAGAAATGTAAGATTTGGGAATCATTTGTTCCCACCATTAGCAACGAGAACCTAGGTTGACTCCCATCCACCTACAACTAAAACACTAGTTTGAGACGAAATTGTTTTCTGTAAGTTTAATTAAGAAACAATGGAAATACCTTCTCTGTGCCAATTTTGCGAAGCTGGCTCAAAATCTCAGCAAAATCTGGAGGTGGTGGGCATGTAAAGTGTATGTTCTCCCCTGTCTCTGGATGCGTAAACCTACAAAACAATAGGATTACCAAAACTTTTGCATACAATGCTATGGCATGCACAAAAGAATAGAGACAAGTTATGTTCTTTACCCAAGAGCAAAAGCATGGAGACAAGGCCTTTCTAATCCAGAAACCAATTTCAAAAGCTTGTGATGACAGCTTGGTGAAGTTCTGGGCTGAAACAGTGACATAGCCATACTTTTGGTCCCTCCATACACTTCATCACCTAGTAGAGGAACTCCCATGTATTTTGCATGTGCGCGGATCTACTATAAAGATTGCAATCCAAGGATTGAGTCAAGCCTTCTATAATTAGAGTTTACAGCAGTTTGATGACACAGTACAACAGCAGGATTTGAACATTAAATTGAATAAAAATTGATAAAAGAAAGAACATGTGATATGAAGCCTAAAGAATTTTATACAGCATGCAGTACCTGATGAGTGCGCCCAGTTTCCAATCTCCACTCCACCAGAGCAGAACCACCACCACCAAGAATTTCAATTATTTTATACCTGATAAAGGGTCAACCAATTTTAATCAAAATGCATCATAGATTCACAAATTGGGAAACATTTGGAATTCATTGACTCTTGTGTACTCATTTTCTATCACACAGCAATTACATATGTACTAGACGTTAAACAGAAAACTGAGTTTTCTACCATAATCAAAGTACAAGTATGAAAGCAGTACATTTCAATTCTCCCGAATCAGATGAATTCCTGATGAGACTCAATTTCGATTAATTAAAGATATAAAAGTAAATATGATATCTGAAATGCAAATGTTGGCATATGAAGCAAGATACTTGGCAAGAAAAATCTTACCAGACTTAATTTATACGACACAATAAAAGCAAACGTGATTTTGTTTGGAACTTTTCTATCAGTTTCAAAAAGTTTCACCCCCATAAGTATCAAAGGTGATCAAAATAATCCTAAGGACATAAATTCGAACAACCAATACAGCAAAGACAATTGGAAGAAAGCAAAAACTTGTTCTCGTGATCCAAACAGATTGAATATGTTAGAACCCCTAGGCCACATTATATTTTCAGTTGCTCTTAATACCTCACTGACTAGGTCTACAAGCAGACTCCAACAGTTAAGGCTAATCAATACACTGGAAAAAGCAAATTCCAGCAACTCTCAAACAGAAAGAGATGGAGGACATAAATCACCTACTAGCAGCATGGCGTGCATGTCCATGTTTTTTTGATCCGGGAATAGCAGTCATACGAATCCGGTTATTTGGATCACGACCAATTGGAACCTCTACACGGCCAGAAGATTGAGAAGGCACTCCAGAAGTAAGACTGATGTACACTCTCTGGATAGTACGTAGCGTAAATTGTTTGGATAAATGAGCATGAGAACGTTCGTCCTGTCATTGACATGTAAAATAGAAAGAAAGTGTACGTCAACCTAATTGCTAATTCAACAATCAGGAGACAAGGGGCAACACTTGCTCCTTAGAGTGGTTATCAAAGTGGGTAAAAATCACCTTTGCAACAACTAACAATCCACTGGTTCCTTTGTCCAATCTGTGCACAATCCCAGGTCGAACAGATGCCCCGCATATACCTAAACCCAAGTCTTCATTATCAGTAACATCCTCTGCATCTGAAAGAACTTCCTGATTTGAAAATCCAACATTCGGGAGACTGCAATGGTGAAGGATGCCATTCACAAGCGTGCCAGTAGCATTGCCTGGTGCTGGATGAACAACCTAACAAGGAATAGGAATCTGCTTTGTCAGAGAAAACACCTTAATTTTCAATTCCTTTCTTTTTCGTGTACTCTGTTTTCAGTACAAAATCGATGTTTTACCATGTGAGCAGGCTTGTTCACAACCATTACATTGTCATCCTCATAAACAATATCCACAGGAATATCTTCGGGTTCAGCCCTTAGAGGTTGCAACTCTGAAATTGTGCAAGCCACCTTATCCCCTGCCTTCAAATTGTGAGAAACCTGCTCAGGAAACAATTATTTTATCCAAAATATTCAAACCCATTAGGCTTTAGTTCTCTATTATAATCAAGAAAACAGGTCACGAACAGAACAACTAAACCAAGCGCAATGGAGATTAAAGCGAAGAATCTCCCGCTCTTATTCCTCTTCTGTAGTTTACCTTACTGACAAGTCGTCCATTGATGCTAACGAGGCCGGAACGAATACTAGACTGCACGCGAGCTCTACTAACTCCTACAATGCGAGAGGAGATCCAAGAATCGAGCCTGAGCTTCCCCTCTTTTGTATCGACGACGGTTTCTTCTAATTGGACACCAGCAAAATTGGCGATAGGTTCTCGATTTTTATCTGCACTGGCATAACATCGAGCTCTGAGAATTTTCACGACACTACTATAAGGGATTGTTATGGGTGAGAATTGAATAAATTTCGTGCTGGGAGCGGAGCAGCAAGAGGCAGAGTGAAGGGAGAGCATTATCCTTATCTGTTTGTTTAGGGTTTTGAATGGAAATGAAGCCTTTCGAGCGCTTTCGTAGCGAGTTTTTACGTTATGTCGATTTTTTCTTACCAGATTTTATTTTTCACGATTTATCTGCTTGCCAAGATCCTTTCCACGACAACGTCAGGTTTTCACGATTCATCTTTTTGTTGTCTATGTTGAAACTTGAAGTGGGACACTTCAATAGCAACAGCATGCATATCAAATTTAGCATTGCGTTATGAACATTTGACGATCTCAAGTATATTCACAACAGCCTCAAGGAGTTTATTCACATTAAAACAAAGACAAACATGATACAGCTTAATTTGTAGGCAACATATGAGATTCAGCCAGCTTCTGCCTTTATTATATATGCACAATATTAGCACTTGAATTTATCTTTGCTTCCCATCAGCATCTAAGGTCCCTTTTCTCATCATTGCCACGAACTCCTCGTAGTTAATTCTACCATCCTATAAAAGCAAAATCCAAGCAAAATGAAATCGGTCACCAGTTCTAACACTGGAAATTGTAGAAATTATTGAAGCATGAAAAAGAAAAGATGCATGGTTTGAACTCAAGGAGGAGATAGTTACTTTATCTGTATCAACATCTTCAATGATTTCATCTATTGTGGCCTCATCGCCCATGCCGTATTGAGTCATAGCTTGTCGCAACTCATCCCTTGTGATAAACCTGGTGAAAACAATTCAAGTCGAGTAACATTGATAATCACTCTTTGAAACTCACACATTGAAGTAAAATCCTACTCAAACTATTGTTAAGCAAATTGATAATTTCTTTGAAAACCGTAACAGCAGACTAACCCACTGTCATCCTTGTCAAAGTACTGAAAAGCTTTATACAAGTTTTCTTCCTTCTCAAGTTTATGCCGATGCATTGTAGCAGTAATAAATTCAGTGTAATCAATGGTCCCACTCTTGTCAACATCAGCCTGAAAATTTAAACAAGTTGACAGCTTTTGCTCAGGCATGAAGGAACATTAATGAAGGCTTCTTGCTTGAAGTTGAAGTAAGTAAATTAGCTTCAAATATTCAAAAATGACAGGGAACATTGTCTTCCCGAAATACTCTGATAAAGGAAATAAGATGGGTGATTAGTTCTTACAGCATCCATCAGCTGCTTTATTTCTGCTTCAGTAAGCTTAGATCCCAGCCTTGACAAGCCATCTCTGAGTTCTTCATATGTAATAGTACCACTTCCATCAGTGTCAATGTTGTTGAACATCTCTTTCAAGCCCTTGATTTCTTCTGTTGACAGGTTTTCGGCTATTATCTTCAGCAATCCAGTTTTTGGATCAGTAAAGCAGCCAGAGGGAGAAAATGGAACATAAAATAGACAAGAAATGTAGAACTGCATATAGTTACCAGAAATCAATTTAAAATTCCACAACTTAACCACTGTAATAATTGAGAACCCAGGATCTTATTTTCACTTAGTGAGGCTTTCGATTTTCACATAACTTAATCCATACCTTTAGGGCAAGCTTCTTCATCTTGTTCATTGCTCTGAACTGTTTCATCCTACTTAGAACAGCACTATCAATGGGTCTATCAGGTGTTTCACCATCCTTCAACCATGGGTGCTCTGGTTCACAATTACAACATGAATAACATTAATTATTGCGTAAAATAGTGTACTATAAAGGAGCCAAACAAATTTTCATTGATTCTGACATGAGAATGCATCTCCTAACCCTTACATATAAATCCATAGAATTAAGGGTTGGCAACAATTTGATGCCTCAAATTATTTCCAGAGCTGATGATCAATCTACAGTGAGACCAATCAACTGAGGAAAAGTTATAGAGGCCACAACTTACCCAACATGCAACCCTCTAAATGAACCACGGGATTACTTTAAAATGTCAGCGAGCATTCAAATTTAACTATCAACTATGTCCATACCAAGGGCTTGAGCAGCAGTTATTCGTTGCTTAGGGTCCTCTGTTAGCATTTTCCTGATGAGATCCTTTGCAGAAGTTGATATTGAAGGCCATGGTGAGCTCTGTAAGTCTAGGTTACCTTCTAAAATTGCTTCAAATATGCCTTTCTCTGTCTCTGTAACAAAATGTAACATTTATATATCAGAGCCACAGAAGAAAATTGAAAAAGAAAATTAACAATCTGTTAGCATGCTAGATATTTGTTTCAGTATTAGTATAAGCTAATCCAAAGGCATGTTTATCCCAGAGAAGGTCCACAATATTTGATAGTGTGTTTTGCTCCTCTATAGTTGTTTCAACATTGGACAGGTCAAATCATGCATCATCAGGAATTCACCAAAAATGGGTGAAAAGGTGAATTATTAAAAGGCCTGTAGTTATCTAGCAAATTGACATAACTCTATTGGTGCAACATTGTGTCACATTGTGAATGCCAACCAGCTGGCAATTGTAATGATTATGGAATGCCACTAGTTCAAATAATTATGCAAGAATAATCTTCTGCAAAGATGATGAATTGTACGATCAATCAAATAATTATGCTAGTTCAGTACATGTTAACATGATCCACATGTATGGTAATTCTCAGTTTCCACTTTGAATACACTGGTGGCAAACCAACTGAAACAGAAAAAAAAAATCTTCACATACCAGCCCAAAATGGAGGCACTCCACTTAAAAGAATGTATAAAATGACTCCTGCACTCCAGACATCCATCTCCTTCCCATAGTTCCGGTGCAACACCTCAGGGGCAACATAGTATGCACTTCCAACAATGTCCTTATACACTTTCCCTGGAAAATGAAGCAAGAAGTTTATTCAGAATGAGAGGATGTATGACCGATGATTACTTATGGCATTTCACACAGAAAACTCAGGCATCAGAAGGATCAGGAAATGAACTTTCTGCAAGAAAGAAACTTTATTCTTTTTCTCATCATTCATTTGAAGAAACAACAAGGTTGTTGAAGTACAAGAATAAAATAGGTTATATGAATGAGATCTTGTTATTTGAGCAAAATTACTTTGCTTTGGGTTTTTCCTTTAGAGAAGGAAACATATACTTTCTGTTTGCATAGCTTTGTAACGAGTACCTAAACTGTATTGTTTAGTATCTTCTATTTTATCAGGAAAATCTAAAATTTTTGTTACAACAATATGATTTTGTAATAGAGTTAGACCGTAACAATTTGCAGTTTTATCATTCAACAATATAGTGGCATTACTACTGTTAGAAGTGGCTTAATTTTTAGCATATTGTTTATGTGCAATAGAACTTGAGTAATAAGACCACCATTTTCCTATTTCTTAACAACTATGCAAGCTCTACTCCCAGAAATTATACTATATAATTTATTGAGGTGCTAACAGTAACAATACTATTTTATGATCAATATCTCGAATAGTAAGCGGCCCGAAATGGTGGGGAAAAAATTACTCTATTCATGAATATCTCAGGCCATTGTTTGTATCGCATATTTTGGTTCTGATTTTCCATCAATGTTCACTGATGTTGGTCTCTTAGTTGTTCAATTATTCAACAAGTGCACGGCTTATTCTCATGATGTAATGAATCCACTATGAATTGGTTTGCTTTTCTCTTATCGATTCTTTTACACAGGAAACCATTGACCTGGTTGACCAGTCCTTATCTTCACTGACTTGGTCATGTTGACTCATAGTTGCATACACACCAAGGTCCCTTTCAAGTTCGGCTTTTTCTTCTTTTTCATACGTAAACTTTTGGAAATATTCATCATCCAGTGAAATCCCGTGTAATCTTCTAACTAATTAAATATTGTTTTCAGTTTAGTTTCATAATTGATTCCAAAGTGTTTTCACACTGCAAAAACAAACCTAATACGTAGATACCAAAACAATAACTAAAATCCTGAAATGATGCAGTGTGGGAAAAAATTCTGCAAATACTTAGCAGAAATTATTGTCATACTGCATACTAATTTGTAAATCAACAAAGCAAAAACATGTAATAATGTTACAGAAACAAAATAGCCTAACCTTTTTCAATGAAGACAGAGAGACCGAAATCCGTTGCTTTTATCGGAGAATCTTCCTCTTTACTCACCAACAAGAAATTCTCAGGCTTCAAATCTCTATGCATCACGCCCATAAAATGACAAACATGAACAACATTCACAATCTGCCGACAAATATTTGCGGCTTCACGTTCTGAGTAACTCCCTTTGGCAATAATCCGATCGAAAAGTTCACCACCGGAGCACAATTCCATCACCAAGTGCAGATTCTGCTTATCTTCGTAAGCACCCTTAAATTCAACAATATTGGGTTGTCCAGTTAAATGCTGTAGTATCAAAATCTCTCTTCGAACATCTTCAATATCTTTATCATGCGCAAGTTTCCGCCTTGAAATGGACTTGCAAGCATATTTTAACCCAGTTGCTTTCTCCGTACAGAGATATGTAACGCCAAACTGACCTCTCCCCAGTTCTTTATCAAGATCATAAATTGAAGTAATATCAACATAAGGTTTGCCAAGAATGAGACCAATCTGTGAACTTGGAGGAACCTTAACAGAAGAAAAAGTGGTGTTTGGTTGTGTTGGTCTAGGTGGAGGCGGCTGTGAAGGAGTCGGCTTGGATTCTTGTTGGGTTCTTTTGGGCAATGGCTGATAACGATGACGTGGTGATTCATCAGAGGAAGAAGAAATTGGGATATCATGAGAACGAGATCTTGAAAAGCAGTGTCCCATGGAAAGAGATGATCACGAAATAGAAACTGATTGAATTTCAGAATCTTTGTTTGGGCAGGTGGGTTTGGTTCGGTTTGGTTGATTATCAAGAACTTGTTAATAAAAAGAAAGATATCGAAAGAATAATTTAAGAGTTTGTTTTGCTTATTCTAATATTTTTGTTGTTGGTGCTTTGCTTTTGCCTATCGGATGGTGCTGAGTATCCTTCTTCCCTTTTTGCTTACATACGCTTTGCTTACGAGAGAAAGTGAGGGGGAGAGAATTTGCACAGTTAGACGTTTGGTTCAGACTTGAGAACAAGCTTTTAGTTCTCCACTTACCGTTTCGTTTTGATTCAATGGGCCGTTGTCGCTTGCAAAAAGGACACAACACTCTCTGTTTCAACGGTCGAAAGGTGATGTGGTATTGTCATCGATTCATGATTTCGGGTGGTGTAAATCTTTAATCGGGTTGATATGATAATAAGACCCAATAGTAAAGAGGTGTTGAATATCCAATGGGCCGGAAGCAGCTTGAGGTGGGGAAATTTGTACCTTTATTTTTATACAACTATTTCCTGTCTGAGAATTTCAGCTTTAATCTCCAAAATCCAAATCTAATTTCCAATCCATATTCCATAGGCGCTGGCAGAAAATATACACTTCTTATCCAGAATTAATTTCCATGACTACAATAACTCGAAGAATAGATACATGACGTAAACACTTTTATCTCCACTCTCCTTAGAATACAAATTTCTTCGCAGAAGCTGGCCGCAGCTGAACGGGTAACACAAGTATCAACCAAAAAAGCGCTCTCTCTCAGCACATATAAACTGTATTGGCATCCCATGTTAGGAATGGATGATTTCACATATATTACTCGTAAGATCTAGATTTCTTATGAAAATAAATTCTTTAAGCATTTCAGCCAGCTTCTTCTAGAACAAAATTAATTTGCACCCACAAATCCAATGGGCTTATATTGGACAAGATAATTATAACCAGTAAACAAACATCCACATAAAGTTTTTTTTTTTTTTTTTTTTTTTTTTAAGTTTAGCTACAATAAATTCCCAAGTCAAAACCACATATATATGATCATCCAAGCGGGAAGCAATCCCCACATATGCTAAAATAACAAAAGCAATTCCAATAATCCGGCCCTAAAGCCAGAAATATTGCAGCAACCAGCTTAATTCATTAATTAATTAGCAACATTATTAGCAGCAGTAGTTTCACTTTCACACGTATGTCACCTCTGGTTTATTATAGAGCCGCGGTCCAGAGCTCGGACACACTTGGGGTGCACCTCGTAGCCACATTCAAGACACTGATAAGCCCAACCAGAACCTTGTTCATCACAATCACAGCAAATAAACGGTCCACCTCCCGTGCCTTCTGATACCAAATTCAGCTCATGCTTATGCCCCGCATGGAATTCTGATCTGGGCAAGTTCTTAGCTTCCTCGTCCATTTGTTTCTCCAGAAACTCCAATTTAGCTTCAGTGAAAGGATACGCATTTTCCTGATACAAATTTATAAGATTTCTTCCTTGTTTGGTAACAGTTTTTCCATCCGGGCCTATAATAACCAAACATGGAATTCCTTGCACATCAAAGTATCTAGCAAGTTCTTTGATCGTTGGATCTCCAAACGGCAACGCCAGCCAAGGCATGGTTTCAAAGTAAGATTCGAATGCTGTTTGGTCACGATCATTTGACACAAAGACAATTTCAAAGTCGTCTTCATCTCCCTTTTCCAGCAGGATTTGCTTGATTTTTTGGTAGACGACAATCAATTTTGGCACGAACTTAAAGCATGGAATGCACCATTTGGCTGAGAAGTAAAGTCCAACAGTTTTACCAACCAAGGAAGCAACCGTAACCTGCACAATTAATGCATTAAATATCATTAGATTTCGTGCTTATTTTTTCTAATCCTACTCTTGGGACATAGATTCGCAACAGGATGGTCAAATGGGAAAGTTAGGACCACCGCTATCACGCAATATAGTACAAACGTTATAAACATGTGTAATGGAATCATTCTAGTGGTGTAAAATATATACTGATTCCAGACCTTTCTTTCTTTTTAGGGTACTACCACCCCACCCCCAACCCCATAATCATATATTCTAAATTTGTCTGCCCAAAATCAAGACTAATTTCATCTAATTCTAAACTTGGATTACTGATATTCAAACAATAATTTTAAAAAATCATAACACCTCAAACTCAAATATAGTCTTAAAAAAATATATTTAAAATACAAACTATTATTTACAAACTGATGTGGTATAGCAATACTAATCATACGAAAATATAAAAGTCAATGCACTTGGTGGAAATAATTAACATCAACCATAGGGTAGTCATATAAATATTACCATATTAAATAATATCTAAATATTTGTATCCTAACGTTATGGTAAGTAGAAAAAAGATCAAATTGAACCAATTATAAAATTTTAAAGGTTCAAAACGAAAAAATGGAAACAAACACAATCAAGTGACATTGAATGACAAAAATACAATTTGAAACCTAATAATATAAAGATAGCTGCTAGGTTGTCATGATAACTACTGGTCCTATTTGTCACGTGTGAGGAGATGCAAGGTGTCTCATCTCATTGTTGGATTGGGTAAGTGAAGTAAGAAACAAGAAAGAGAAAGTGTAAGTTGACAGAGATGAGTGAAAAAGAAAAAAAAAAAAAAAATTGTTCTTATCCACACCATGGGTTTATTCGGAAGTGGTTTCTAGCAAAGCAGTGACCGACATGTCTTTTACCTGTTATTCTTGATGTTATATTTCATGATATATGATTCGGATTAAATTTGATGATCTACATTCTAAAAATTGAAAAATAATTATAATAATTTAATTGCAAGCACTCAATTAAGTTTAAGGTATTTCAAATTATTTTATCAATCAAATGAATAATTTATTATCATTTTGTTGGATAAAAACAATATTATTAAACAAGTAGAAAACAAACACTTGACGTACCCGGTTAGAGGTGGGATGACCCAAAAGATAGTCTCTGTCGTGGTTAGTTAGTAAATTGGTTAAAGTTTGGCGCTCATGCTTCTCCCTTTCTTCATTTTTCAACTCCTCGAGCTTCTCTTTAGTGAATGGGAAAGCTTTGATCCCGTACTTGTAAACGAGTTCGACTCCATCATGCAACGTTGCATCATCTTTATCATCGTAAGGCTGCAAAACAACCAAGCAAGGAATTCCTTCAATGTCAAATTTTCTGTTCAATGCCTTCTTTGTTTCCAAATCAGAAAATGGAATTGCAAGCCAAGGCATGCATGCACGATAATTGTTGAAAGCATCCAAGTCTTCATCAGATGACACAAATACAATCTCAAAACTTGAACCATTGTTCTTCAGCTCTTCGTAAACACCAACTAGAACTTGGTTGAAGTTTCGACATGGTGGATACCAGTTTGCTGAGAAGTAAAGTGCTATGACCTTCCCTCCAAGATCAGCGACTTTCACCTACAATTAAGGAAACCAGTCATGAGCAATTTAAGTCCATGACACGGATTAGGAAACCAAAAGATGCTCGTAAGGACAATAAGTGGTCAAGAATGAGAACCAGGCCAATGCCTGAAAAAGTTTTTTGAGCCCAAGAAAATGATGTGCCACCAGAGTTTTGTTTTCAATTTTCATCTGTGTGAAGATGTAAATGAGCTACGTGTTTGTACCTGAAGCTTTAATGTAAGGCCAGACTGACATTAAGATGACGACACGTGTACTATCAGAATTGTTGTTCCTGATCGTACAGTGTGGGAACCCATGCTGATTGAGACTTGATCATTCATATTTTGCATGTGTAGCTTCAATGACAACTAAGCATCTAAATACACAAAGCTTCTCCCACCTTACAAAACGGACCCAATTCCCCGCAACAATAACCACAAACAAGAACAAATTAAAAATTAAAAATTAAAAATAAACAGAAGTTTTTTCTACCAGGGACGTTCGTTGAATTGCCAACAAGATAACATATTAGTGGGTGCTGCTCGATTCAACTCATAAAATTTCTTAAAATGGTACAAGATAATAATTCATCTCACTTCAAACAACTGACGTAGTCAAGTATTTATGCATGCAATGATCCTAGAAATTCACCAAACAAAAATATATCACACTTCTTGCTGCAAACCACATAGTATGTTTTTTCTTTGTTCATATGATGTGAAGCATTCCGGATCCACACGTAATATCTAGCTGGTAGCCTCACGTAAAATCCAAAACCAAAGAGGAAAAGAATAGCATTGCAAGGACAAGTTAACATGTCTCACATTCACGAAATGGAATCCTGCCTTAGAGACCACACTAATTTTTCACAGCTAATTATTAATGTATGAGAGTTTGCTGTACATCAGATCTTACGTTGGTTTCAGACCTACGACCAAAACAAAGTTTGAAAATCATAGTCTAAGTGATCTAATTAATAATAAATAAAACATATATATTATGCCCCGAAACGTAAGCTGATCAGTCTGCTTGTGACTATTTGACCGTATAATTAAAGAAATAATACACTGCACAGTAGGTGAAAATTTTAAAAACCCAGTTCTAGATTTGAGGTTTACGCAGCATAATAATATTCATATTTTAGGACAACAATCATATAACATGTATAGTTAGCTCCTATTTTAATTAGATGAAGGAAGAAAAATTCATTTGTTTTCCAACTGTACGTTTAGCACCTTCATATATTTTCAAAAATATTATTCAGAAATTAAATAAATAGGACGAAAATAATCTAAATTTAAGCAATATTTTGAGTTTCCGCAATACGTAACTAGATAATAATTATGATAATAGTCAGTGATAATAATAATAATAATAATAACAATATTAGTAATACTAACCATTCTAATACGTTTCTGGAAAGTTCTATTTAATGCCAATATATCGATTAAATTTTTTTTTAAAAACAAATAAAATAAAAATGGAGAATAGCAGAAAACAAGTTTAGGCTTCTGCCAAAGCCGAATGTTAGGACAGGGAGAAAACTCCATGTGTTTTTTCCGTTTACCTTTTTTCCTTTTTCAAGTTAAATATAGCATAAATCAAACCAAACACCAGAGATAAGTATTTTGAATACAGAGAGCGAGTTAGACGAAAAGTGAGTGCATGAGTTTTATAAAGAAATATTCAGAATATATATATATATATATATAAATGAACCAAATTTTTCCTCTGATTTTTGATGAAAATAAATATGCATGATAAAAACACAGGTCTAGATATTATTATCCTATGGCTTTCTTCACTGCAACTGACAAGAGACTAGAGAAGAAAGAGAGAGAGAACCTGAGTTCCATCGGGAGAGAGGAGAAAATCACGATCTTTGGAGGCCAAAAGAGATGAAAATCGAGAGGCTGATGAAATTTTCTGATCATCGGAGTTTCCGTTAGTGAATGAATGAATTTGAAGCAGCGGGTTGTTTTTGTCTTCCTCCTCCGCTAAGTTCATCTGCTGTTGTTGCCTCACCTCATTGCTCATCACTCTCTCTCTCTTTATTTCTCTCTCTTTTTCGCTTTATTTTCTTTTTCGATGGAAAATTAACAACAGCCTCTGCCTCTGCTGTCCTTCCAATGCTTATATTCCTTGGAACCGTATTCTTTCCACATCATGACATCCTATGCTAAATGCTATGCTGGTCTGCTCAGCTCATCATACATCTAAACACTCACACGTAGCATTCACGAGAAACTACTCGCTATTCCTCATCCACATCTCCTTTTATGCTGCCCCTATCGTATTATCATTTCAGGACGTACAATAATAACACTCCGTCCCTTACCTTTCAATCTTTCATACGAAAAGTGACAGCCTTTTTCATTAGTATCAAATAGGTTCCTAGGTTTTTTTTTTTTTTTCATTTTTTAAAATAAGTTTCTAATTCACTAATACGACTATAATATCTTTAAATATTAAATTAAATTCAATTTGAAGCTATATTTTTTAAGCATAACATTTAAAATATTTGATAAATACTTATTTTGATATATAGTGTGTTTATTTTATAATAGTTATCACTTTAAAATCACTAACAAAACTTACAAAAAATGTTTAAAAATTGAAGTGTCCTTAAAACTATTTTTTTTATAAGATAGAAATCGAAAAATAAGATTATTACTTTAAAAAATAAGTGATTTAATTATTGGGTTTTGAAAAGTTAAATAGAAAAGTATTTTATTAATTCTTTTAGGAGGGATTAGGACCTGTTTGATATAAATAATAATTATATATTCATAGTTGTGAATACGTAAGACGTTTGGGAGCTGTATGGTTGTTAGCGGTAACTGACTGGACATTCAAGTAGTCAACTATAATGAATCAGAAGAAAGTAGGACGTGTATGGTTATGATTGCAAGTTATAAGGTGCGGAATGCAGCAGGATAACATTGCCATGCAAGCGCGATGCAGAAGGTCCGTGTTGTCATAAAAGACTTCGAATTGATGTTATGGAAGGCAAACAGACAGAGGGACAGCTGTCTATCTCTCACTCACTTTTCTATTTTTCTAGAATTCCTTTTTTCCCGAAAAATATGAGGGCTTAACGTACCAGACACATATCACAATGCATAAAATTTGATCCAACGGCGTTAACGAAGACACCGTAAATTTTTTTTGGTAAAGGGTAAACCCAGGTGTCACTCTAGATATAGAGTTTTAGCCTGTGGCGATAGCGACCTTTAACTTAAAATTTCCATCTGATAGAAGCTTTCAAATGTTGGACCTTCGGCCTGATCCTGCGGCTTTGATATCAGGGAGTTCCACTTTTTTATTTAAAGATGCGAACGGATGTGCTGTAGTAAAGCGGTTTTCTTTGCTTCGGCAATTTTTTTTTTTTTTTATATTATACAGTGTGTATATACAATTTACATCTAATATGAAGAGATATAAATTGAATTCCAAATTTGCAGCTGGCAATATTTTTAAAGGTGAAAATTATTGAAATTCATGATATATTTATTACATTTAAATGTATAAAAACTCATTTTTTAAATATATATGTATATATACCAATTTGTCTTATTAACAAGGGTGCATAAGATTTTTTCATTTTAGCATGTGAATTTTATTTTCTTGATGATACATTAAAAAAGAATTTGAAGGATTTGTCTGTTCTTTTTAGTGACTACGAAATATTAAATATTTGTGTAATTTAAAATATTTCTATTTGTCAATTCATATTGAAAAACCAATAGTTATGTTTAGAAAAAAAAAATAGATTAAAAATTTTCATAAATTTATTTAATATACAGTTTTTAACTTCTAACCAACATTGCAAAATATTTCGAAAAGAAAACTAACATGATAAAAATACAGTACGTAGTTTACATATACCATGATCTCCCGTCTAAAAAGAAATCCCCGCTCACTATGCGATGATATTTTATAAATTATTTATTTCAATCAAATATAACTATACATATTGATGCGTGTTAATGGGGAAAGTGCAGAGAAGAGGGAGACGATTGGGAGAAACAAACGAAAAGGAAAAGGTTGGAGATCGGCAACGTTAGCTGTTCTTAAAAAAAAAAAAAAAAAAAAAAACACGTGGGCGTGTCGTGTCGTGTCGTGTCGTGTCGTGTCACTTGCCTTCAAGTCAGATTATGGTGCGAAATCAAAATCTAGTAGGCCTGCTTAATCCACCGAAATTCGCTTTTGTTCTCATCTCCAAAATACCCGATGTAATGTAATGTAATTATTTCGACCTGGAAATTTGCTTTCTCATATTCCATTTCCTTTAATCATTATCCACCTAAAACCCAATTTCATCCCCTCGTACATAAAATTTCCTCAACTCCATCAATCAATCAGTCAGATAAGCATAAAACATATAATCCTCCCAAACAAAATTTCGTAATTTTAAAATTAATAAGTTTAATTTAACACTGTTTTTATCTCTCTCTCTCTCTCTCTCTCTCCCCCTCTCAAATATTTAGAATAATTTTTTTATTTTTAAAGATAAATATTTATATAAATTTTTAATGGAATTTTAGCTGAAGACAATTTTAATAAATATTTAACATATATATTTAATATAAAAAAAAAAAAAAGAAGGACGAGGGCGTGGAATGGAAATTGGGGGAATTAGTTGTGTGCATAAGAAGCCCGAGATACTTGAAATGAGTTTCAAATAATATGTGACATGTATTATTATTATTATTAGTATTTTTTATTAAAAAAAAAAAGGTAAAAGGACAGCATTAGGAAAAATGATTTCAAAATGGGCGAAATTTCTCAACAGAAGGAGCTTAAATAATTAGATTCCTACCACTAATGAACACGTGTAAACGTTTAGGGACAGGTGTCACATGCTACATAGGAAAAGTTAGTTGGATTCACTTGAATTACTTAATTATTGGAATCCAACATGGGCCCCACCAAATTAAAGTGCGCAAGAACCGAAGACCACGTGTCCTACAAAAACTCCGTGTGGAAGTAAGCGAAAAATAAATAAATAAATAACTATAAAATAAAAGGACAAAGCAATGGACCATCTCTCTCTCTCTCTCTCTCTCTTTTTGATGGGAGCTCGTGGGCTGAAAGCCAGCGAGAGAGCTGTGCGGCCCGTGCGTGGCGTTTTAAGATTGGTGACGCGTGGCGTTAGTCGTAAGAAGGTTGGTGGCTGCCACGCCGGTGTACTAATATTTCATTATGAATGTGTAGTTTGGAAAAGTTGTTTGGGTGAATGTCAGCTTTCTTGATTCTACTTCATATACTTGTAATATCAAACAGAGGATGCATAATTTCTCCTCAAATAATTCGAATACGCTTTAATGTTAAAGTTATATGCAATCTTATATTTTGATGTTAAACACTCGTAGTATCTCTAAAGTAATTGAGTCTTTTCCAAGTACTTAATCAAGCTACTTCATTTTGATAAAAACAATGAGAGAAGAGAGAATGTCTTCGTTTGAGAAAAAATATAAGGATTTTAGTGGGCTGCCTAAATGTAAGGGGAAAAGACACAGTTTGGCTAATTCGAAAACTTATTTTCATTTATGTGACAATAAAGTCGAGGAGCCGAAGATATTTTTGTTTATGTTCATTTTTGCGTCTCGTCTAAAAGGAAAAAGGGTGTATCAAAATCACTTTTTTTTTTTACCTTTTAATTTTATTTTAAAATAAATTTTCAATCTGATCTAGTATGAAGAATTGTTACATCATAAAACGCAAATCTGATGAACTAATAATAATTTAACGGGTAAAAAATTCTAAATTGGTGAAATGATCAATTGTTTGATTTTTTAGTTGCTAGTCTGAAATGAGCGAGCCGGATTTCCTTAGTCAGCAGTGAGTACAATGATTGACTCCGAATTGGGCCATTGCAGTGATGGACCGCTGTTGTCATTGGGTTGGTTCTGACATTTGATTTGATTAGTGCAGGGAGACAAATTACAACGTCTTATTTGCAGTTGCAGCTTAATTAGGTATATAAGCATACGATGAAGAAAAACAAAGGGAGAACCATGTCGTTTAACGAAAGCTCATATCACATGTATCCGGCAACCTATTTACTATTATTACCATTTGGATATATCAGGAAGCAGCCGTATAATTAATTAGTATTAGGCTCATCCCATTCCCATGTTTGGAAACAGCACTGATCTTCTTTGTTTTACTATTTCGATATTTTTATTACAATAGACCAAATCAATTAAACTATTATTTTGGTAAAAGTGAAACTGGCTCATGATTTTTTTTTTTTTAGATTAAATTGTATATTGAGTAATGTAAGCTACTAATCCTAATTTAATATTACAAAAACAAAATAGAAGTTGTATGGTAAAAGTCTCGTGGACCGTCGTCCTGGTCCAATAGAATCCTAAAAACTGTGGGCCTTACAAAATGCATGTTTGGAGCCACGGCCTTTCAACAGTCGATGTCCCCTCAGTTTGCCACGTGGCGCCACTTCACTAGTCGTCTGAATGCCCGTTGGAAACCTTAATGTTTCTACGGAAAACTCTACGACGTCTTTGGGATAGAACCCAGGGAATCGTCAGTTATCATCTTGGTGATTCAGGTAATAAGTAGCGTTTATTACATCATCAAATAGTAGATTTTGTCTTTGCCCACTAGTATACTTTTAATTTATTTCTTTAATTTATGAAAGCTAATATTTTTTATAATTCAGGATAAAAATATTAAAAATAAAGATTCATATCTCATCATAAAATTTACATACTAAATTCATAGTTATGCATAACAAAAATAAATTAATTTTAAATTTTGTTATAACAATTATAATTAAACATATATATTTAAATGCACCTTCTTCTTTTCTTTAAAAAATAAAATAATATATATATAAAATTTTTTTTTTAAAAATCTACACATCTTTTTAAATACATAGTTATAATTTAAAATTATTAAGGAATATATATTAACAAAAACTAGATGATTCACAAATTGTCTATTCAAGGCCTCCTTTTAGAGGGCCCGAGCCATCAATGAGATATTATTCAAAAAAAATTAGAATTCTTACTTTGTGTTAGAACTTAAGAGCCAAGTCCCCAATTTCCCAATGGATTAACCCAAAATAATACGTAAGTCTTCTCCTAATTAAACTAGGTTACCATAAATTCGCTCGTAGGAATACTAATTACAGTACTTATTATCCAAAAACAAATTTCTGTGCCAGCAACAACGGTAATACAAAAGATGTAAGTCTTCATAAAAGTTCATTGATATCTTCTTCTTATAAAGCAAATTGACTTCGATTATTGAATAATTCATATCACTGTCACTTTTATTATAACAAAAGATTCCTTTTTATGTGGTTGATTAATTCGATTAGTTCATTGATGGTCGACAAGTATGATAATTTTAATGATAATCCTGAACAAATTTCGGGTGTGCTGTAAATCTAATTTTTTATTCACTCATGGGATTCAGATGATCCTGAGGACCACGACGGCTCCTCTCTTCTCGATAATCCATACATCCCTTATCGAGAGCGACTCATCCTTTTATCATTCTAACACACAAAGATAAATATATTTATTTAAATTTAAATTTTATTTAACATTAATTATAGTCTGTTTTATTATATATTAAAATTATAAAGTTATCCTCATTAATCACTATTTTGTCAAGTTAAAATAATGATAAATTACAAAATGGCATTTTTATATTTGTGACAAAATTTTTAGTCAACAAATTCATTTTTACTCATCTAATACATCGTTTTTAAGTATTAAACTTTATTAAATTTATAATAATACATAATTCACTATGTAGAAAATTTTGTTAAAATTAAAGTATTAAATATAATTTAATTTTATTACTAAGATATGGATCAATAAATAAATGTTATAATCAATTTAAGACCAATTAAATAAGAATTTGTATTATTTGTACGTGTTTCGTTAAAAATTATATCTTTATGTTAGATATATATGTTTATTAATGATTCACAAGTTGAAAGTAACATTTATAAATTTTAGTTAAATTAATGTACAAAATTAATTTATGAGTTTGGTATTAACTCACACACACACTATATGCATTATACTTATAGGTTTTAATTTGGTTTAGAAATATTGAAATTTAATAGTTTTGTATTACTTTACATGTAATATTATATTACTTTTATATAGGTTAAAAATCTTGTAAAATGATGAATTTATATAGTATCTATAGATATAAAATTGACACGGATGTTAAATAAAAAATTTAAATTTTAATATTATGATTAGTCTAACAAAATATTTATGCCAGTTCATGTTAATTTAATGACAATCTTGTAGTATAAAAAATAATTAAATTATATGTTTGTATTTAAATAAAATTAGAATTAATTAATGTAGGCAAGGGATCTAGATAAATGCAAATTAAATTAAAGAGATTGTTATTTTACTTATTCCTTATTTAACTTAATCCATAAAATTTTGTTTAATTAATAAATTATAATATTTTGCTTGATTTTAATTAATTAATATCAACCATAGATTTAATCCAATAACTTAATTTATTTTCATTATTCACAATGAGAATTTTTATACTATATTATAAAATGACCAAACAGTTGCTGTCTTTTTAATTTTTTATAACAATTGCAGCGATTCGCAAGGCTGATTATTAGGCTTTCTTTATTATTATTATACCTAAAATTTTCAATTAACAAAATTATTTATACCAATTTTAAATATAGACATAAGTATATCTGATCCTTATTCTGATCTGATCAGATCAGATATATAACATCTTTAAGATACAATAAAATGTACTAGACAACAATATATATATATATAATATAATTTTTTTTTTAGATATTTTTTTTATTGTTTTATGGAGATTCCCATCCGTCTGACACCATAACTTTATAGGTGTCTTTGGTAAGATGTATTGGACTGTATTGAATTGTAATGCATTGGATTGTAATGAATTATATTGGATAAACTTTAATACAGTAGTATATTTAGTGTGAGATTATATTATAATATATTAATTGTACAAAATAATTATTTAATTATTTAATTATAAATTATTATTTTTAGAAAATTATTTTTCTAAAAGAATAAAAAAAAGTACAGTATGGACTTGACCTAAGAGAATGGTGAGTCAAATTTAAAGGGTTTGACTTGACCTAAGAGAATGGTGAGTCAAATTTGAAGGGTTTGGATTATATTATTTTTAATTTTTATACAGTCCAATTCTTGCATTAAATGCTGGATAAAAAAAAATTTATCTTGAATAATAAAATAATACAATTCAGACCTCCTGCCAAATATGACATATCATGTGTTTCTTTAGATAATTAGCAAAATAAAGTCTTTAAAATTTCATAACTTATCATCACAGTCGTGAATCCGATTTGAATTCCAGACTCTTTTTTTTTTTGCTTAATCGCTGTCTGATATTCAACAACAACAAGAACCTCGCGCGCACACGTTTTCCACGCTACACTGAATTTTAAACGGAGATTTTCCACAGCAGTAGCATATACACGTTAAAACAAATACATCATGTTATTCATTTCTGAACGCATATAGATATGTCACTTTGGTAACGTATATATATTACAAACAAACAAAAGAACCCAGAAAATGACGAGGATTTTTCTTCAAGATATGTAACGATATAGATAAAACAAAATAACCCCGCTAACAAATTAAATCACATGGCTTAGCTAGCATTCCTGTAGACAAGATAAGTCAGATTATCAGCTCTGTTAAACCCATTGAAAATGGATCCCATGGCAGCTGTATAAGCTCCCATGTTTGGAAACACAAGCCAGTCGTTCACCTGAAGCTCCGGCAGCTGATAATCTGTAAACACCTTGTCTAAAGAATCGCAAGTGGGTCCAAACACCGTGGAATTGTACGTCTTCAACCCCTCGCACGAGTGATTCGTGCGGTTCGACGTCCAAGCAAAAGGCTTGCACGACAGAGGTGCACTGAGAGTGTCGCGTTTGATACAGTTCATTGAGCCGTAAGTCCCGTTGTTTATCCAATACTCTCTCATTTCGCCTCGCACGCGCTTCCCTATAATGTTGGTCGCTAATGTGGAAGCCGTTTCCACGAAGACACGGCCTGGTTCCGAAATAAGAGTCACTTCTTGTTCGTTCGGAAAAAAAGTTTGCAGTGCTGCTTTTTCACTTCTTTAGCAGCTTCCTGAAACTGCGGGATATCAACGAAGCCGCCTCCCATGTCTAGTACACGCAATTCAGGCGTTCCCAGCGAAGCAGCAGTGGCGAAAACTGTTCTTGCTTCTGCTATGGCTGTACGATAAGCACGGGAATCTGTGGCTGCGCTTCCGATATGGAACGAAACACCGACGACATCGAGGTTTGCAGCTTGAGCAGCTTGGAGGAGAGGCACGATTTCTGTGGGTAGTGCGCCGTATTTGGAACCCAATGGCCTTCTTGCTTTATTGTCGTCCGAAGATTTTATCCGGATCAACAAACCGCAATTCGGATGCCATTTCCGAATCTTTTCGAGCTCATCTTTGGAATCAAAAGTTGTTAAATTAACGCCAATGCTTTCTGCGTACTTGATCTGTGAGTCAGCTTTACAGGGATTTGGAAAAATGATACGATCAGGTGAAACGCCTAACGACAAAACTGCTTCAATCTCGGCTTGACTTGCACAGTCAAAGTTTGAACCGAGAGCCGCAAGTGTTCCGAGGATTGTTCTGTCGGGGTTGCATTTGACGGCGTAGAAAGGCTGAATCGCGGGCAAACTGTGAGCCCATTTGTTGTAAAGAGAAATTACGACGCCCAGATCTAAAATGACTTAGTGCATGAATGCAGTCAACCCACCTTTTTTCAACGTTGTGATTCTCTTGCCATTAATTCCAGGCGACGTTGATATGGTTTGGAGGGTATTGGGGCTTCTTCCAATTGGAAAATGAAAATGATATTTGGAGGAAGAGATTACAAGAATGAATGAAAAGATTGTTGTGTTATATATTGGTACAAGTTGTATGGCATACATATAGTCACAGAGATACAGTGAGAGCTAGCATGAGAATCGTGATTCACGTGTTGGTGGATGTATATTATAAAAGTTAATGGGACTACGTACTACTGCAATTGGTTTTTTTTTATATTAATTTTTATTCACACACACACACGTATATATATATATATATATATTGACTGATTTGTTTTAGAGGTTGTGGAGCTTCGGCATTTAATTTTCTTGACTGCTACTGTAAGCTCTTGGACCGATGGCGGATAATAATAATAATAATAATAATAATAATAATAATAATAATTATTATTATTATTATTATTATTATTATATTAATTAAATAACTTCAAAATTAGTTAGATGAGTACTGCATGATTCAATTTTTCTTTATTGTCATTTCCCAATCTTATTCTTGAATAAATTCTACTGAAAATTGACTGGACTTAATTTAGATTACAATTGAAAAGCTAGTAATCGCTGGGCTTAATTCAAAGAACTTAGAGCCACCAATAGTTTGTAAGTCTCGGGCATTCACGAAAAATTAATTGCGAAACAGAACTTTTCTTAATTCGGTTGTATAAAATATCCCAATAAAGATTTTTGAAATAATACGGAAAAGAAGAGCTTAGTTGAAAAGCCCTTTTCTCGTTTCATTTCACGACGAAGTCTTAATTATATCGATTCCTGAACTGAAGTCGCGGTTCGGTTCAGATATATATATTGTTAATAAATCACATATACATATATATATATATATATATTCTCAATTAATTAATTGAAATTTTCTTAAAACAGATTTTTATGGTAACAACACTAATAGGAGAAAAAATGATTTTGGTAGCAAATAAAAATAAATTGGTGGAAATAATTATGAATCTATCTTTTATCCTCAAATGGCTGTACAAATTGGTGGAAATAATCAGGTGAGAAAATCACTTTAGTCCTTAGTGTTTCACTAAATTAAATTATGGCCATCAATTATGACACTATTATACAAAAGTTTGAACAAATATTTCATCTTTATCTCGCTTTAGTTTCTAGAATAAAATTTCGTTAAATTTAACTAACATGAAAATGATAATTAAGTATTTGCATGAGACCCACAATGATCCATAAGTAATCTTATGTATTGATAAAAATAACGGCGTAATTTAAAAGAATAAGATGTTATAATTCTCACGATGTGTCTCATACACACATATAACCAATTTTACATACTTATCAAAATATAAAAACACCATACCTATACTTGTAAGTGCCAAGTATGAGTACCATTATAAAACACGTGACCTCTTATTGAAGATAACTTGATGATGTTTGAATTTCTAACAATCTATTTCGCAAACTAATTGACAATAGTTTGTTCAAATTAGTTGTTAACTACTAATAAGTTGCAAATTTGTCAAGAGCATTTTTTCTATTTTTGTATCATTTTATATACTTTTTAATCAATGATAATTTTTAAGTGGAGTATCTTTGAGATGTTTGATTTTTCGGACTAGAGTTTGTATGTTTTTAATATATATGTAGAGAGAGAGAGAGAGAGAGAGAGAGAGAGAGGTGGTGGAGAGAGAGAAAGTTAATTTTAAGATTTAATTAGTTAGGTAGGTATGTATTCATTTTATCAAAACTTTTATCTACACAACTGACACAATTAAGAGTTCATTTTATTTTCTGAACAGATAATTAAAATTTTGTATAATATATATGTGCAAACACTCACCTAATTAAATTAATTTTTATTTGTTGTGATTCACTATGTATATTATCCA
Source organism: Azadirachta indica (assembly GCA_022749755.1). Classification (NCBI taxonomy): domain Eukaryota; kingdom Viridiplantae; phylum Streptophyta; class Magnoliopsida; order Sapindales; family Meliaceae; genus Azadirachta; species Azadirachta indica. The sequence continues at coordinate 3,040,681 of CM040449.1, forward strand.
CTAAACAAGAATACTTAGTAAAATTTCGAGAAATTCTTTTAGATGAACAATATATTAATACTTCAAAACCTTTTACTTTAATCAAAGTCTTAAATAAATATCCTTCTCAAAACTTATTTAAACAAATTACTACAAGAGTGCTTCAATAGAAAGTAAAACTTCTTAAGAAACAAGATAAAAACTTAGAAAAAAACTATTAATGATCAACAACTTAGTTAACTTCATTTAAATATTATAATTACTCAATTAGAAAAATCTAAAGGATCAATTTCTAATCCGAATACTAAAACCAATTTAGATCCAGGTTCGTCTCAACTAGAGCCATAAAAGACTCTAATACTACATTTATTTAATTAGTTAATAAAATTAATTTTAAAAAATAGTATATACGTATCTCCTTACACATAGGTAATAGTTTTTCTTTAAAGACAATTGCATTAGTTGACTCGAGTGCAAATCAGAACTGTATTCAAGAAGGCATTATGAGTGTAAATTAGAACTGTATTCGAGAAGGCATTATGAGTGTAAATTAGAACTGTATTCGAGAAGGCATTATTCCTACTCAATTTTATGAAAAAATTAGTGAACATTTATATGGAGCAAATGGCAGTAGTTTAAATGTTCGGTATAAATTATCAAAAACAAAAATTTGTAATCAAAATTATTATTTCAAGAATTCCTTTATTTTAGTCAAAAATATCATATAAAATATTATTTTAGGCACATTTTTTCTTACTTAAATATACCTTTTTTATGTATATAGTCATAACATTCATACTTATGTTTTAAGAAAGTAAATTACTTTTCAGTTTTTTGTACCTCATTAGTAAAAAAGACATTCACCTACTTCAACAAAATTCTATAGAAAATCAAATGAACATTATTACCCATAAATGCATGTATATCCAATCTTTACAAAAAGAAATTATGCATAAAAAGATAGCAAAATAGTTAAATTTCTCTATTATTCAATCATGAATTTAACAATATCAAACAATATTATTAGAAGATGTTTGTTCTGATTTACCCAATAATTTTTGGAATAAAAAAAAGCATATAGTTCACTTACCTTATGAAAACGACTTTATTGAGAAAAATATTCTCACTAAAGTATAACCTATTCAAATGATTAATGAACTTTTAAAACACTGTAAAAAAGAAATTACTAATTTTTTAATAAAAGAACTTATTAAAAAATTCAAATCTCCTTGGAGTTGTAGTGTATTTTACATCAATAAGAACTCTAAAATAGAATGTAGAATTCCTAAATTAGTAATTAATTAATTATAAACCTTTAAATAAGTTACTCCAATGGATTAGGTATCCAATAGCTAATAATTGAGACTTACTCAATAAACTCTATAGTGTATCTATATTTAGTAAGTTTGATATGACATTTGAATTTTGCCAAGTTCAAATAGCTAAAGAAAAAAGATATAAAATTACCTTCACTACTCCATTTGGCCATTACGAATGGAATGTAATGCCATTTGATCTCAAAAATACGCCTAGTGAGTTTTAAAACATTATGAATGATATTTTTATTCTATATACTCATTTCATAATAGTATATATATATGACGTATTAGTTTTTAGTCAATCAATAGACTATCATTTTTAATATTTAGAAATAATTTTACGAATAGTCAAAAACAATGAACTAGTTATGTTGGCCACTAAATTCAAATTATTTCAAATTAAAATTAGATTTCTTGGTCATGATATTTACAGGAATACTATTCAACCCATTAGTATATAAAATTTGCATCACGTTTTCCTGATAAAATAAAGAATCGTACTCAATTACAAAGATTTTTAGGATATTAAAGTATGTTGCTGATTTTTTCCTAAATCTTAGACAACTATGCAAACCCTTATACAATACATTATCCAAGAATCCCCTGTATAGTCTGATGAACATATAAAAGTAGTCTAAACCCTTAAACAAAAGATTAAGGTTTTTCCTTATCTTGTTATTCCCGATCCCTTAACAAACCTATGGTAGAAACTAATGCTTCAAACATAAGTTATGGTAACATCCTTAAACAAAAAGTAGAAGACTCTTTTAATAAATAGATAGTTAGATGTTATTTTGGTGTATGGAATGATATTTAAAAGAATTACTTAACTATTAAAATTTTTTTTTTATCAATTGTCCTTTGTATCATGAAATTTCAAGATAATCTGTTTAATAAACAATTTTTACTAAAAATTGATTGCAAGTCTACAAAACATATTTTAGAAAAAGCTGTAAAAAATCTGATTTCTAAACAAATTTGTAAGATGGCAAGTAATTTTAATAAATTTTGATTTCTTAATTGCTTATATAAAAGGAGAGAATAACTCTTTTTCGGACTACCTTATTTGAGAATTTCTTCAATGAATACCCAACATAAACAAAATCTATTCAAAATGTCTTCAAAGAAAACAATGAAGTTTTCAGATTATGCAATTGGTACTCAAGATTTTAATCAAGATACTAAGCTAACTAGCTCAAGTATAACATCTCTTACTCATGACATTCCGTCTCTCACTTATACTTAAGCAATTCAAGGGTCTTATACCCAAGTTGGGTCTTCTACTTAACAAAATACACAACCAAACACTATGTCATTTATGCGAGATATACAAAAATCCCATTACCAAATTAAAAATCTAATTGAATATGTTTAAATTACCGCTTATGATAGACCAATTAATCTTCAAAAATTATAAAATTTTACTTTCAGATTATTCAACCGCAATTGCCTGTACCTAACAAACAACATATTCAAAATCAGACAGTTTTATGAATTAATTCTAGTAGATACATAACTCGTAGGAATTACTTACCATAAAAATCCTAAAATATTAAAGAAATCACTTATTCAACTTGTAAAATTAAAAAGATTATCTCCCCGTGAGATTTCCTAACTACTTTAATATACTCATCGATTCCATTCTCAATGCCCTACAAACCTAATGGATTCAATTACATATATTACCATTTAGTCTAGTTTAGAATGTTTTATCTTACGATGGACCAATTAATCTTTAAAAACTAGAAAATTTTACTTTCAAATTATTCAACTCCAATTGCCTGTACCTTATAAATAACATACTCAAAATCAGACAATTTTATGAATTAATTCTAGTAGATACATAATTCGTAGAAATTACTTACCATAAAAATCCCAAAAATATTATAGAAATCACTTATTCAACTTGTAAAATTAAAAAAATTATCTTCCCGTGAGATTTCCTAACTATTTTAATATATTCACCTATTCCATTCTAAGTACCGTACAAAATCAGTGGATTCAATTACATATATTACTAATTAGCTTGGTTTAGAATGTTTTATCTTAGAAGTTTTGACCATCCCTGATTTATTCATTTTAATACTCAATGTTCTAATGTAATGCCATCATGGTTTAAAAAATGGTGGTTTTACTTAAAATCTAATAATTCTAAAATATTAAAGTTGCTTAAACGGTTGATCATTAACAGTTTTTTCTAAGTCTTTAACTTACTTCTTAAGAAGTTTCACTTCTTGTTGAAACCCTTATATAGTAACTTGTTTAAATAAGTTTTAAGAAGGGTATTTATCTAAGATTTTGATTCAACTAAAAGGTTTTGGAGTATTAATATATTGTTAATTTAAAAGAATTTCTTGAAATTTTACTAAGTATTTTTGTTTAATGGAATGATCTTCTATTTTGTCTATGATATTTAAAAGAAATTGTTTATTCAATTTAACTAAATTTATAAAAGGAGATTAACGAATTATGATTAAAGGAATAAAATGAAGTTAACCATAAAATTAGTGACTAAAGCAAGAGAAACTATGAAATAGTAAAACTTGAGATTAAAGTAAAATTTAAATGACATATTAGGGACCAAGGTGAAACTGTCCGGAAAAATGAGTGCGTCTTCACACGAGGTGATTATACTATATTATTAAATATTAATTATATATAAATATAAATAAAGATAAAAACAAAATTAAACCCATTATAAATAAAGGATCACTTGCATGGAAGACGCCTGATAGATGACCAATTAATACAAAGAACACAAAAGCAGTGGCATGTAATTGCCGATAATCAGTTTATATTTATTCAAATTTCAACAATTCACTTATACTTTAAATAGAAAACAAATATTTAATTAATCGAAAAAATCCAAAATAGCTAAGTTGGAGGTCCTTTTCACGATTCATTTATTCTATACGTTTCATTTTTCACTTATCGCGTATATATATATATATATATATATTAATTTTGTATATTAAATGATCTAAACACGGTTTATGAAACCAAACAGATTTTTTGTGGTGACAATACTAACAAAGGGAAAAACCATTTTCATAAAAGAAGCAAATTAATTATGTGTCTATTTTTTCATCTCAATATATATATGGTTGCATTTGCATATATAAACAAATTCATCTAACCCACACGCAATTACACGAGAATGGAAAAGCCAATAGAAGACGTCTGATATTGTATTCTCAAAATAATAATAATAATAATAATATTATTATTATTATTATAGTTTACCTTTTAAAGAATTATTATTATTATTATTATTATTATAGTTTACCTTTTAAAGAATAAAATGATAAAAACATGTTTAATATAGTATTTTTACAAATTGATTCATAAAAGCAAACGTCATATTCTTACCTTATTTCATTAAATTTAAAAAAACTTTGAATACTATATAACATGTGCTTTTACTATTTTTTTAATCTGGCATTTTCGAATTCAAAATAATAATAATAATTATTATTATTACTATAATTAGTGCTTAAAAAAATTATAGTAAACATTTTTATTTAGATCATAATTTCTAAAAGTAACCGAAAGCCCTTTTTGAAACAAATGCTTTGTATTTTTAGAATGCGATGAGATGAGTGGACCTCCACAACGAAGACAACTTTTTTTCTAATTGTATTTATAATTTGTATGAATTAGCTAGCCAGCTACTAGCTAACTATTTAACTTCTTCTGATGGAAAACGAATCGTTCTCCTTGTATTTCATTTCAACCAATGATATTCATAAATCAAATTTTAATTTTTCAATTTTAAGTAAGGTCGATTGCATTGCTTCATAATCTTTGCTCATAATAATAATAATAATAATAATAATGCTTACACACAACCCAAAAGGCTGTGGGCCTTCGAAACAGCAGTCGATGCACCGCCAGCTTGCAGCCACTCTCACCTCTCAATGCACTGTAGGCCACTTTATCGTAATTTCACAAAAAGTCAGATCAAATCAAATAAAAATCTTTATTCATTTTTTGGTAATTGTCAGTTGTTCGTAACGTGACGTGGCGCAACAGCATTGACGCATACGCGTGTCTGCGTTTTCGTTTTCCTACGAATTAAATTTACCGACGTCAGAGACAGAGAGATACCTTTATCAAAAATATCTTCATTTAGAAATTAGATCGACAACGCCGACTGCCAAGTTTGAATCCTCATGCATCTTAACAAATTCATCTAATCGGACGGTCCAGAGACAAAGTAGAAGTACCCAGCGATGAATTTCTACCACTAAAGCTATACAAACTTGTACCTTGCCACCACCTTTCTTCTTCCTCGCCGGAAAAACGAAAACGATTCGCTGGAAATCTATGGAAAAATCTTCTGATTTATTAACAGAAAATCAGACAATACAAAAATAGAAATTAATTAGAAACCCATTTTATATTTATATATATGTATACTTCGATTGAGAGAATCTGTTTCCTACATGCATGCCATATATCTGAACACACTGTATATGTAGAATAACACGATAGATTCTTAAGATTAAATTAAATCTAATTATATAAAACTAGCAGGGATTTCCTAAAGCAGTGAAGAATTGAGCATCGAGTTTAGCCCTACACACGGGACAAACCGAGTGTTTGCAGAGCCAGGTATCAGCGCACTGCAGATGAAATCCGTGATTGCAACCGGGAATAAGTCTAGCGGGTTGTTCCTGCTCGATCTCGTCGAGACAGACAGCACAGTCGGATCCCAAAACCAGCTCTTTCCCACTAATCTTCGGCAATTGGTCAAGCTCGGATGCCGACAGCCCTTCCCCTTTGACGAACTTAACCGGCAACCGTACATCAGTCTGGTTGTTGTTATTGTTGTCACTGCTGGAGCACCACAGCAGTGAAATATATATGATAAAAACCAGACTCATACCGGCGCAGGGTAGGAAAAGAGCGAGAAAGACGGACAGAAGCATGGTGTGGTTGCTTCCTATGACGGCGCCGTTTAGGGAGGGTGACGGGGAAGGAGTCGGCATTGGGGGTAGTGGTGGTGGTGCGTAATGCACAACATAGCGCATAATAGTTCTTTCTAGGGCTAAAATGTGGGGCGGGTTTTCGGCTTGATGGGTTTCTCGTTATGGGGTTTGGCCTTGGGAGGAGGGGTAACGGCTGCATAAGAAGAAAAAAAATAAAAAAAAAATAATAATAATAGTAAGATTTTTTAAAAAATTTTTTTTTTATAAAATATAAAAAAAGGGTGTCGAAGTTTGACGTGTATCGTGGTTGAGAAGAAAGTATCTACAATTAGTGCCAACACATAACAATATATTCTTGTGTGTATTTACTGGGCAACAGCTCTTTGAGCAGGGAGAATGCTCGATTTTCCCCCTTTTGATTATCTTAATATCCCAATACTCCTTTATTATTTGATAAAATATCTTTATCATCTCATCAATGTTATCTCTGCTATAAAAGTTTGATTACTTTTTAAAAATAATTTCGTATTTTATCTAAAATTTTAATTGACAAATAAACATGACATTTAACAGTAGGTAATAAACAAATTAAAAATTAATTATTAAAAATAAAATTGAAAATTTTAATAAATTAAAAATAAATCAAAAGTCCAAAGGAAAACCTTAATTTCTGGAATTAATAACAGCCGCCTATCCATCACCAACAACCGTGGATCTTCAACAATCATCCATCACCATTAGTCTCCTCCGCAACTTCTCTCATTCTTCCTCTCCCATTGTATGACTTTTCACCAGCTTCTCGTCACACAGCATCTCATTCATCACCATTTTACAGCCACCATCTCTCCACCATGCCATTACTGCGGCCACCTCCGCACTCCACTAATAACTTCTCTCCTTTTCCTTCTCTTATTGCATGGCCTCTCACCATTAGTTTAAAATTTACCAATTTGGAGGGTGAAAGATTCGATAGAGTAAACCAAAGAAAAAATACAATTAATATATTTGGATTACATTTGCTTGTAGATTGGGATATGAAAATTAATTCTTTTTATTTCAATTTAATTTTTATAATTTTTCTTCACTTTGTAAGGGTTTATAGAGGCCACAACTCATCGTTTTCGACAGAAAAAATGACTATTGGTAGGAGGCCAAAAAACAGTGGAGAAAGGAAAGGGGATGCAGATAAGAGGAAGAAAAATAAAAATGAACTGAATAATACAGATAAACACAAGAATTAAATAAGAAACGAAGATGATCAGGGATGGTGGTTATCTTAGAAGAAGCTTTTTTTTTTTTTTTTTTTTTTTTCTTTAGGATAAATTTATTATTTAATTTATATTAATTTAAATTTTTTTACGGATAATTTATTATTTAGTTATATATTAATTTAAAATAAGTATTGATTGGGTCCACTCATGATATCACTCACTCTTAAATGAGACTCATTTATTTTCCATACAAAGTCAACAATGCATTTATGACAAACGAATGAGTGCATCTGATGCAAACATTTCAGCGGTGCGATGGATTCCGTGGGCCGTTGCCTTGTAGCTCATGCTAAGAACGTTAGCGAAGGAGAAAGGCGTTTGTAGAAAAGTTATAGCCCATAGCATTTTTTCAATGGCTTAGTAAAATTTATTATGCATATACCCAAATGAGTATATGCTTAAAGGGTGGAGCCTTTTAATCTAATGGAGATGGCTGCTTGATTAGACGGACATTAAGGAAAATTTTAGGCTAGTGTTAAAATTTATTAATTAAAGGGAGTTTCTGGGTATGCCGTGTATGAAACAGATTATAGAACCTGGTTCGCCTTCTGTATTATTGAAGATAGAAGTGTGTGTTACGATTGAAGAATATGAGGTGGTATGGAAAGGGGTCCCAAGACTTTAGAGAAAGCTTACTGCCCAAAACAAATATCAATCTTGTGAACCCTTCATCAAGTTATCATAGGGATTGTAATATCGCAACTAGCAACATCTAGCCTTTTTAAATGTATAGTAAATCAAGTAAATACATTAATAAGCTCTAATCACTTGTCCGTGTGACAAAGAACATAATATTTTTGTTCAAGCAAAAAAATTTGGCAAATATCACTAACCCTAAACAAAATATCTGGAGTCTTGGTCAATTTGTTTTATTTTTCTTAAAAAACTCTCAACACAAATGTCAGTATTTAAAAATGAAAAATCTGATTTGAGCGGTCACATAAAAAAAAAAAAAAATCAGCATTTCAGAGAACATGAGACCATAGGGGAAAATGTCGTTGGTATTTCAGATTTTTTTCTTGATGATTTAGGCTGCGACATAAAACAAAAAAATGTTACATTATTTTTTTAAAGAAATCTTGACATCCTAACCAAGAAAAAAGTTCCTATTTCAAAAACAAATTTGAAAAAAAAAAAGAAAAGTTAAAATTTCAGAAAAGTCTAGGTTGGGCAATAATTTTATATTCGGAGAGATATTACATCAGTATGAATAAACCCTTATTGCTGACATCGTATTGAACATAATCTTAATGGTTATGTGCATTTTGTATGAGCTGATCAACCAATCTTATTGGTTAAGTGCCGACTGAATTTCAAATGAGCTGCGGTGAAAATTTCTGAGAAATCTGTGATTGACTTGCATCCTTTTCTTCGTGTGCTACGACTTACGATTTTTATCAGTGTATGTTGGACAAATGGAAAGGCTCACGCATGCAATGTCCAGTCCAGAAGTAGAGAATAGGGCGATAATAGGCCTTTAACATGTCGGAAGCATTGTCTAACGAATGCAACTCCTCGGACTTCAATTCTTTCTGGTGCCAAGCCAATCCAGCATCTGAAGAAGTAGCTGACACTGGAAAAACGAAAGCATTGGCTAAATCTGAAGAGGCATTAACAGTTTGCAGCTAGTATTATCCTTTCGGGGGCAGTACAATTTTTTGTAGTGCTCTAAGATTTGTCAGAAAAATGAGGAAAGTGATTTTCCTACTTTCTAGTTTCGTTTCCTTACCTTCAGCTTGTCATGCACTTCTTTCCTTCAACATTCGTCTTCTTTCCGGGTGTGGCACTGCCCAAAGGTCTCAATTGCATGAATTTGCTTCCTCATTTTGGAGAGTAAGGCTCACCTTCCCCAGTCAGCCAATAGAATTGTTTCACCAATAATCCCCACAGGAACAAACTCCATCCTTAAAATGATGAAACCGATTTGTGTCTCTGACATATATGTCCCTCCTTTCCAAGCCGGATATAAATTTTATCACAGCATGACAATCGCTGCAGATTCTAAGGTTCTTAATTACCTGAAGAGGAGACCCTTCAGGAGTGTTAAGAAGTCCAAGCACTACTGCTAACTTCTCACTGTGTCCACACAAGATATGCTCCTTGTCCTGCTCCTCCACGTCTTGTAGCACAAAGTCAGTATTGGGTAGGTGTCCTGACTGTTTCATCTCCATGCTCAATTTATTCAACTTCTCCATAATTTGGACCATTTGTGGATGTGATTCATCTCCTGCTACAAGCATGTGCACTTTGTTCTTAACCTCAATCCAGCTGCAGCCGGGACTCTTCCTCAAACCCCTAACTTCCATCGTATCTCTTATTGCATCTGCTTCACTCCGCATACCACTAGAAGCATACATATTGGACAGAAGAATGTAGTTCCCAGGATTTTTAGGTTCCAGCTCAAACAGATTCTTTGCAGCAACCTCCCCTAAAATCAAATTTTTGTGAACTCTACAGGAACTAAGTAAAGCTCCCCAAATGCAAGCATCGGGCTTGAATGGCATTTGTTCAATCATATTATATGCTTCTTCCAGCCTTCCGGCGCGGCCCAGAAGGGTCACCATACAAGTATAATGTTCTATCCTTGCTTCAATCCCATACTCTTTAGACATGCTATTAAAATGATTGCAGCCTTCATCTGTTAGGCCAGCCTGGCTGCATGCAGACAATACACAAGCAAAACTGATAAAATCAGGTTTCTGTTCACTTCTTTGCATCCACTGAAACATCTCTATAGCTTCTTCAGCCTTTCCATGCATTGCATATCCCCCCATCATAGCATTCCAGCAAACCAAGTTTTTGGAGGGCGTCCTTTCAAAACAAAGTCGAGAGACTTGAATCCTTCCACACTTTGCATACATATCAATTAATGCACTAGACACGTTAACATCACTGGATATTCCACTTCTGATGGAAAAGCAATGGACCGCCTTTCCGTGCTTTAATGCTGCGATACTTCCACAGGCCGGCAGCAAGCAAGGTATTGTAACCTTGTTTGGCTTCAATCCTAAAGTCTGCATTTCTCTAAAATGCTCCAATGCATCAATAGCTCTTCCATTTTGTGAGCAACCAGCAATTATCGACGTCCATGACACAATATTAAACTCCGTCCCTTGGTCTTGGAATTGCCTGAACATCTCCAGTGCTCTATCAATAAGACCATTTCGAGAGAAACCTGTAATCAAAGCATTGCAAGCACCTACATCTATATCAACCATTTCATCAAACACTTTTGACATCAGCCAAGTACGAGCACACTTCCCATACATATCAATAAGAGAACTAATAACACAGCTATCCTGCCCTAGACCCTGCTTAATGACATAACCATGAATCTGGACTCCAACATTCAAATTCTCCAGGTCCCCCACAGCAGAGAGAACACTGGAAACACTGCTGTGATCAGGTTTAAATCCCTCCCCATGCATCCTATGGAACATTAACACCGCCTCTTGGTAATGTCCACTGTGATTAAACCCCGCAATCATACCATTCCAAGACACTAAATTGGGTTCCACCCTCAAATAATCCATTTCGTTAAAGAGCTTTTTCGCTTCATTTACACACCCTTGTCGCGCATAACCCGCAAGCAGAGCGCTGATTGTAACCACGTGCGGTTTAGCCGATCTATCAAACACTTTGTGGGCATCCTTGACTTTATCAAATTTGACATACATATGAATCAAAGAAGAATGAACAAACGAATCTGAATCATACCCAGATACGCACACAATTCCATGAACTTGTTTTCCAATTGTGAACGACGAAATTCCAGCGCACGCCTTGATGATATTAGGCAAGACGTGACTATCAGGCGCGAGGCCTCGAGATAGCATTTGAGAAAATAGAGCAAGTGATTGTTTAAAAAGATTATGTTTAGAATACGCGTATATAAGACCAGAGTACGAGAAGATAGTAGGTTCTGGCATTGAACTAAGGATTTGATTTGCGTCGTTGAAGCATAAGTTATTTGCATACTGAGACAATAACTTTGTTGCTATATATGTGTTATTGGAGACGCCGGTTTTGAGAACATGAGCATGTGCTTGCTGCAACTGTGATAGTGAAGCTATTGCCGAATTCAGGCAGACCAAAATTGAGTCTTTTTTACATTCCTTGTTACGGAGGAAGATTAAGCGTTGAATGTTCTCAAATTGAGGCAGAGCTTGCCTCTTCAGAGCCATTGTCGCTCGCCCGGATATTATTACTTCTTGAACAATTTAGGCTACAAAAGCTAGCGACTAGACAATATCTGGATTTCCGCCGATTTTTTTTTTCTCTCTGTAAGAGAGCTCTCAGCACTTAATAACAGCAGTAATTTATTATTAATCGCAACCTCAATTTTTTTATTATTATTATTATTATTATTATTATTTGATAAGACACATTTAGGGACGGCAAAATTTTTTACGAGACCTAAATCTATAGCAATTCACCCCTATCAAAAAGAATTCAATAAATTTATAAAAAATGAGACGAAAAACGAGACGAAATTAATCTTTAATTTATTAACGGGATAGAGATTAGTTTATCTCTCTTCATCCTATTTTTTATTAAAATATAATATAAATATTTATAATTTATAAACTAAATTATATATATATAAATATAATTTTATATTATAATTTTTAAAATTATATATATAATTAATCGTAATTAATAATAAAAAATTATAAAGTCATGAATTAATGTTATAAAAAATATAAAATATATAAATAAAAAATAAAAAAAATTTTATATTGTATTTTTTAATAATATATTAATAATATTTTTATTTAATTTAATTAAATTCTTATATTATTAAAATTAATTTATAAAAATTATATAAAAAAAAAAATTGATATAGAGATAAGTAACACTTTTTTGGTACGAAAAATTTATTAAAAAATAAGGTAAGAAACGGAGGTTAAAATAAAAAATGAATAGGAAATTGAGGCATGCCTCCCCACGCCCACCCCATCCCATGCCTAGACATCTCTCAACTATATCGTCTAAAATCATTATTTACTGGTGAGATTCATTATAAAATAGGAAATTAATTAATTATTAGTTAAAATGTACTTTTAATTATATTATTTTTATAAAATTCTATTTAAAATTTCACAAAGTACTTTTAATAGGAATTTATTTTAGGAAACTTTCTGTACCAGTCTCGTCGACTTCTCCTTATTTTCTCATTAGTTTTTCTTTATTTTCTAGTCACAAAACAATATGAAATATTGTAAAGTTTTAGATTCAATATTTATAAAAGAAATTAAAAAATAATTTTCCCTCTTAACAGCTGCGCTTCGTTGGCTCTTGATTTATCACGCAAGGACAGAAAACGACAGTTCAAGGGTGAATCAGAAGGCAAGTAAATCCAGATTTAACAAGTAATGACATAAAAAACCGAAGATTTTATTATTATTATTGTGTTTATTATATTTATTATTTTCTTTATCTATTCCAACAGAGAAAGCCGAGAAACGGAGAAAAGAGCCCAAAAATGCAGAGAACAAATTACGCAGCTCTGATATTTCGATCAACTTTACTCTTCTTGTTCATTCTGAATTCATCTACATGGAGCGCGGAAGCCCAGTCGTTACCGCCGGCAAAGCACGACGGGTTTGCGTACAAGAATTATCCCGTTGACCCGGATACCGTCATCATCGAAGCGTTTTTCGACCCGGTTTGCCCCGACAGCCGGGACGCCTGGCCGCCTCTCAAACAAGCCCTTGAGTATTACGGCCCTCGCGTTTCGTTCGTCCTTCATCTCTTACCGTTACCGTCAGTAATTCTTTGCTCTATTCTTTCGTAGTTGTCTATTTGTTGTAAAAAAAAAAAGCTTTCAATTTTTACTGATGGTGAGTCTGAGGGAGATTTTGATTATGTACTATTGTTTATAATCCAGCATGGAACATTGATTTGGTTTGGTGAAGAAGGTGTGAGCAGAGGATTGAAGTGAAGATTATACTTTAATTACACATGAAAAACTTCATTGAGCTTTTCTTTTTGATAATTGCAGATACCATGACAACGCATATGCTACGTCTCGTGCTTTACATATTGTAAATATACACAATTCTTCTTCTACGTTCTGCTTGTTGGAGCGGTTCTTCAAACATCAGGTTAGAATCCACAGCTTCAACTCTTAAGTTACGATGGCATATAACATCACAGCAGTTGATGTACGCTCCTAAACTGGTCTTGTGGTTGTGTTCTTGCTGAATAAGTAGATTCGAGTTTACAACTTTTTACCTATTTCTGCAGTTGATTAATCCTTATAGATGGAATTCTTATTTGTGACAGAATTAATTGAATGATTTTGAAACTATTTCTGGGTTCTGTTGGATGTTGATTCAGAGGATTGATCTCTTTGTTTACTAAGTTGACTGCTAAATGATAACCGCTATAAAACGTGTTCCATTAACATAGCGTGCTGGCTGTTAACCTTTTCGTGAGACAAATTTATTTAACTTTTGTGTTAAAAAGCACAATGCAGACTTAACTAACGTGTTGGAAATTGTTTAACAGGAGAAGTTTTACAATGCTCACACGAAAAACCTTTCTAGGACTACTGTCGTGAATGAAATCGTGAAGTTTTCTGCAGAAGCTGTTGGGAAATCCTATTCCTCGGCTATTCAATCTGGCTTCACTGACAGAAAGACCGATCTTTTAACCAGGGTTTCCTTCAAGGTAACAAAACACTATGGATCCTTCCTTTTTAAGGTGTTCTCATATCCACAAAACTCAACCTTGTTTTATCACAACCTTCGCTGATCTCATACATTTATTGCTTATACTCAATGTCTGCCAAAATGCAGTATAGCACTTCCAGAGGAGTGTATGGGACGCCCACGTTCTTCGTTAATGGATTCACACTGCCTGATGCCGGCTCCCCTCTAGATTACAATGGATGGAGAAAAGTAATTGATTCATTGATTACTGGGAAAGGCAAGAAGAGCGACGATTCTCTGCATTTCTTCTTGTGAAGGCTTTAGCTGTATGATACTATTCGTAGTTAAGTGAGTGAATGCAGAGGAAAATACTAGCACCATGTTATTCCTCTGTTTGTGTGATGTAGTTAGTAACCAAGTGTGCCTTATACTCTCTCAATAAATGGTTCTTAGTATGCAATATCAAATTATGCAGTCAATTTACGACATGAAATAATTTCATAGGCAAGAAAGAGTTGCACCAGAACCAAATTTCCTCTTAAATGGGTAATCTATCACAAAATATATATTCGAAAAACAAAGATTCTTGTACATTTTAATTGATATGATATAAGTTGCAAATGCTCCAAAAGTATGATTCCGAAGGTTTTTATTAGATTATGTTTTGGTACTGGTGTGCCTTTTAAAATGTATATTGTAAATACTAATTTTTAATTGGAGCATTTATCTTTTTTTTTTTCAATTATATAATATATATGATAAATACTAATTTTTAATTGGATCATTTATGTTTTTGAATTATATATATATATAAAATGAATCTGATACAGCTATTAATTTTTTTTTTAATAAAACAAATTACATATTTTCATGAATCATTATTGAGAAACATATGCAAAATTTAATACAATTTTATTCTTGGTTTTGTTTGTTCCAAAAAAAAATAGTTTGGAAAAATAACAATTTGGAAACGGCAAAACTAAACACAGCCATTCAAATTTAAGTGTTTGTTGAATTTTTAAAAAGAAAAATAGAAAATTCAAAATTAGATACCGTTTTCGGGAAAATTCTTTAAAACGAAATTTTTGTATTGGTATATAAGGCAACCGGTTCGATTTATCTGAAACAACCGGTTCGACCGGATAAGGGAGTCGGTTAGGGTAGTTTTAGAAGATGTATGCGGGTATATAAAGCAGGAGAAATCTCAGTAACCGGCTTGGGGCATAAAAGAAGAAACGAAGCCGTAGAAGAGGGCAGGCTCTTTATCTTCAACAGAGGTAACTCACAGATCTAACCTAACCATACTTTCTGTTTTTTCTATCAGATATTCCTTTCAAACTTGCCAATTTTTTTTACTGTCTTCTCGTTTTGGTTCGTAGCTTTTCGCGGTTATCTCTGTAGTTTTATATCTTAAATTTGTCTGTCTTCCGCTCACTTCCTTTTTCTTGTTATTCCTTTTTATTTTGAAAATTTTGTTCAGTGAAGAAAGATGGATCGGTACCACAGGGTAGAGAAGCCAAAAGCAGATACACCAATTGACGAGAATGAGATTCGGATTACAAGTCAAGGGAGGATGCGCAGCTATATCACTTATGCTATGAGTCTGCTTCAGGTTTTTTTTTCCTCAATTTCCTCTCCACTATGAATTATTTTTAGTCGTTGTCCTTCTGTTCAATTTTTGGTTGATTTTCACCCACTCCTGTGGTTATCTCATGGAAACTCTTAAGTTTCTAGAAATTTAGAGTAGTCTAATGGAGTAGGTTGAGTTTGGCTTTTAAAACTTCATTTTTGTGTTGCGTGAGTGAATGAAATAGTGATTACTTGGCAGTTCTTTTTGGAGAACATGTCTATATACTTTGTGAACAGCCATGAAAACGTTCATGGAAATTCAGTTTTATGCACTCTTGAGAGTTATGTCTAAATTAACAAGCCAATATTTAATGCAGTGAATGAAGTGTGCCATATAATGGTTGCATAAATGGTCAAACGTCTAGTATATCTATATTTTATATTATTCTTTGGCAACCTCTTAGTTAGTACTGTTTACAGAAATCATGTAATTGGAACTTTACCGGAATGAGATGTGGCCATGTAGTTATAGTTCTAAAAGTTCTCTTTGTTAAAGTTGTAGAAAAAACACTCTCTCTTTTGTTCTTGATGGTAGTAGCTTTATACTGTTTTCATCTTTGTCATTTCTGTATCTTAAATTTCTTTGCAGGAAAAAGGTTCAAATGAAGTTGTATTCAAAGCAATGGGAAGGGCTATCAATAAGACTGTAACCATAGTGGAGCTAATAAAGGTATTTTGTTATCTTCTATTCCTCTACCTTGCACTAGTAGGACACCGGGTCACTTTAGGAGGGTGTATTAGTGATTATGCGGGGCTGAAAATTTGAACCTTGCAACTGTAATGCAGAGAAGAATTGTTGGCCTCCATCAGAATACTGTTATTGGATCCACAGACATTACTGATATGTGGGAACCTTTGGAGGAAGGCCTCCTGCCGTAAGAGCAGTCTCAACTTTATTCCAACAATAATTATTGCATGCCAATATAATTCTGCTTTGTATTTAATTATTATATATAGATATATATCTTCTCGGTGATCTTAGCTTCATTGATTTATTACAACAGTTTGGAAACCACAAGGCATGTGTCAATGATTACAATTACCCTTTCAAAGAAGGAACTGAACACATCTTCTGTTGGGTAAGTTTCATTGGTTTATTTTGTTTATTAATTTTTACTTTTAAGATTGCAATCACAAGTGTTTCTGTTGGTTCATATCCAAGTTGCAATAAAGCATGGATTCTTAAGCTTATAAGTTTCTTTAGGTTCTAAAACTAGTGTTCTCATGGGATTGTATTGCATGCATCATGCGTGTGAGGATTTATTTCTGCTATTCACGCACTGGTGTTCTCAAATTTGAAACTACGTCAGAATACACCATATGGTTGATAAGTGTTTTAATATTCTCCAACTCAAGAGTTCAGTTCATAGCTCTTCGAGGTTGCCTGTCAATCTTAATTTTCAGTTGGCTATCTTAGTTTCAATCTGAATCTTAACTTGGCCAAGCTTCCTTTTATCCATGCTTAGTCTTTAGTAACTTTTTGGTTGTTTATGAAAATTATAGTTACTGTGTGTGTGTCACGTTTCTGACTCTTTATGTAACATAGAGTCACTGTATTTCATCATAATGATTGTCATGATTTTCTTGCTTTAATGTCACTCATTTTGATTTCACCCACGGAGAGCAGTTAACACTCATGAATTACTACTGCCTTCAGGTATCAGCCTCCGCTGCCTGCTGAACTGGTTAAGCCATCCACAGAATTTGATTATGAAGGAGGTATTCCAGTGTCTATTGGTCAATGCGTGACTTCTCTCAAGTACCCATGTTTGCAATTGTAAGTTTTCTTTTGTGTTGCAGAGGGCTCACCTAATGGCCCACGTAGGGGCCGGAGTGGTAGAGGAAGGTCAAGAGGAAGAGGTATGTCTTTTTTGGAAGCTTGCACTGTTTGTTTAAAATGGCTAGCATACATTTTATTTGTAGAAACGTCTCTCTGTTTTAGAAGTCACTGCTGCTAAAGTTAAGTCTGAGAATATTGTTCAATAGCTACAATATAAGTAGATTGGAAATACTGTGATGATTTCTCCTTTTTGTGTTGTTAGTAAGTATGTTGATCATTTGTTCAGATGTTAAGCTGAGGCTTTAGGTGTGGCAGTCAGTGGTATAGCCACAATGGCCTCCCTGGCCCAAAAATTCTCTCTTTGAAAAAGAATTTTATTTTTATCTTGTGATTATTGGCTTTCCAATGATTTTATTTTCACACTTTGTCACCCCAAATTTGGGTTGCTGTCTCTGCCGCTGATAATGCTTTTTTGTTGTTTTGATACACTGATGACAGCTTGCGTTATTTTGCAGGTAATGGCTTTGTGCCTAATGAGTATGAGGATGGAGGCTGGGACCGCAATAATCGGGGCTATGCTAGAGGGAGGGGTCGTGGAAGAGGACGTGGTTTCCGTGGCCGTGGCAGAGGAGGATATAATGGACCTCATTTTGATCTAAAGCAGGATGGAGGCTACAATTATGAAGCACCTGCTCAAGGTGGTAGGGCGCTCTTCCCCCATATTTCAATTTATATTATTTTGAGGTTCAAGTTCATAGGATGTGTTAGAATTAGGATGCGTTCATTACAATTCCTTGCCTTGGCCTTAATGTCACCATAAATGTGTGGTAGAAGACCTTTTTTTTAGTTACATTAGCCTTATTATTAGTCATTCATTGAACAGAATTTGTGGTACAAGAGGCATATTATTAGTAATTCATTGAACAATAATTTTTGGTACAAGAGGAGATGTTTGAGTTACCAAAAAGTCTTGTTTGTCATCTTGAGGAAAGAAAAAATGGAACTAGGTATTTTCTTCATTGAATGGAAACTATCTTAGTTCTTAGTTTTAGTTATCATCTTTTTTCCCTTTTTGGCTGATAAATTTAGGGGGAACTATAAGGTATTCATAGCTTCTATGTCCCAGTGTGATCGGGTCCGCTTGTTTTCTTCTTAAAGCCTTTTTTTTGAATTGGTTGGAGATGTTTTGGTAATGTCCTAAAATGAATTGCTTTTGGTAGGTCGTGGCCGAGGGAGGGGAGGACGTGGAAGGGGTCGTGGCAATAGATCAAATGGGCCGATCCAGGCAGCTGCATGAGACTCAGTGCATCTCCCTCGCAAATGATGAAGTGTTGGCTTATCCATTTTATGTCTAATTATCTTTTTTTTTTTTTAGGTTAAATTCATCGGTGTTAACTTAGGATATTGATATTGTATTTGTAGTTTACAACACCTTCTTCTCTTAAGGCAACCTCTTTTTTCGTTTGTTGTAGATTTAGATGAGATGTTTGTACAACTGGTTTAACTTCTGTCTTGACTGAGTCAGTGCATTCTTTAATTTGTGTTTGGGATTTGTCGTCTAATTTTTGCTATTTGACTCTACTGTTTTGTTTTTAGTCGACGAGTGAGAAGACACGTCTGTCTTTGTTTGTAGAGATGTATGGTTTTTGAGCCTGGTGGACCTTATGAATCCATGCCCGATCTGATGGGATGCATGTTGAAACTGGCAATAAACAGGTGCTTCTGGATTTCCTATTAAGCACACAATAGAGTGAACTCTTTGTTGCAGACATACGACACTGATTAATTAAAAGATAAGTAATTAGGCGAAATAATCAAGAACTATTTTTTCTCCGAGCAGTGTCATTTATGCACGGCCGACGGACATTATAATCTGAAAGTGAAATCTGTATTTCTCTTTTTCATTCTTCATTTTTCATAATTCCAATACTAAATTTTAGGAAAATTTAGCAAATTATTTAAAATAATAAATGGAATTTGAAAAATATTTAATAGTAATTTTTAAGTTTATAACTATTAAAAAAATAAAATGATTTTATCCTTCTTCATAAAATAATTTCAATCTCTCTAATTTAATCTTCAGTTAAACTTTAATTTCGTTTAAAAAAAAATTCAGCTACAAGATTTCTTTAATTTTGTTCTCAATTAAATCTTAATTTTATTTGAAACAAAAAATCCACACGAAACCCCAACTCAAGGACGTGATGGCGACGGCCATCAGCACTTGAAGGTGAGAGTATTTACGACGGTGGATTGAGTCTTACATGCGCACTGTCTACGGCAAGAGTCAATCTCACCCGCGTGCACGTGTGAGAGTTAGTCTCATCCATGCAGCATCATAGCCATTATCGTGCCTCCATGGGTTAGGATTTTGTGGGTGAGTTTCTTTTTTCAAACAAAATTAGGGTTAGGGTTTAATTGGGGATAGAATTAGGAAGATTAAGATTATTTGTCGAATAGGGGTAAAATTGTTCAATTTTCTGTTTTTAGAAAGTTTTAAAATTAAAAATTATTGTCAGACATTTTTAAAAGGGAAATTAATATATACCCCCTTATATCTAGGAAAATAGACACGACATTTACGAAAAAATAAATGGTTATCAAGTTTAGACAAGTATACGTATACCTCTTACTTATTGATTAGTTGACTAATTAACTAATATTATTTATATCTTTAAATTTTTAAATAATTATAAAATAAAAAATAATTTTTTTAATTATAATATGTTAGCCTCCATTCTAATATTTTTTACTATTTATATTTTATAATTATAACAATTTAATTTCTATTTTAATATTTTTAATAAAATATTAAAAATTAAATAATTTTTTAATATATTATTTTAATAAAAATTTTAAAAAATTATAATTAAAAAAGTTTAATAATAAAGTAGATTAGATTCATACGTTAAAATATTTTTAACCTTTTATTTTTACTTTTTAAATAATAATTTAATATTTAATTATCAAAAAAAATTTAAATAGTTTTTTATTATTTTATTTTTATATATACTATATTTATTTAAAAGATTATATTAAGTTCATTATATTTATTATAAAAATATAAATAAGATGTATAAAAAAGAAAATTTTATATCATTTGTTAATAAAATTGGTAATTAAATATGATTAGTTGACTAATTTAAATAAATATCATTTGTATCTTTTAAATTTTTTATATATTAATAATTTACACATAATTATTTTTATTATATCAATTTAGTCTTTATTTTAATATTTTACAAATATATTAAGAATTAAATAATTTTTTAATTTATTATTTTAATAAAAAATTAAAAAAAAATACTATTATTAAAAAAATTATAATAATGAATTAGATCAAATCCATATACTTAAATAATTTTAATTTTTTCTTTTACTTTTTCAGTAATAATTTAATATTTAATTATAAAAAATTTTAAATAAAATATTATTGTAACATTTTATTTGTATATATAATATATTCATTTAAAAATTATTTAACTTTTTATTATGTTTTCTTTAAAAAATTATGAAAGTATAAATAAAAAAATACATGTTCTATATGTGTATGTGTGTGCTCTCTTTTTTTATATTTTTATTAAAATTAAAGTATATTATTTAACAATAATATAAAATATATTTAATTATTATTTCTATTAACAAACGATATCAAATTTTTTTTTTTTTTATATGTTTTATTTATATTTTTATAATAAATATAATGATCTTAACATAATTTTTAAGTGAATATAGTGCATAAAAAAATAAAATAATAAAAAATATTACAAATTTTTTTTAATAATTAAATATTAAATTATTATTAAAAAAATAAAAGTAGAGAGTTAAAAATATTTTAACATATGAATTTGGTTTATTTCATTATTAAATTTTTTAATTATAATTTTTTAAAATTTTTATTAAAATAATAAATTAAAAAATTATTTAATTTTTAATATTTTGTTAAAAATATTAAAGTAAGAAATAAATTATTATAATTACAAAATATAAATTATAAAAAAATATTAGAATGAAAATTAAATTATTATAATTAAAATAATTATTATTTTATTTATAATTATTTAAATGTTAAAATATATAAATAATATTTAGTTAATCAGACAACTGACCAAGACAAAAATCAATAATATCTGTATATTTATTAAAATTTGAAAGACATTTATTTTTCTCCAAACATTAGAATAAGTGTCTTCTCCTCCAAATATGAAGGCTATATGTCAATTTTCCTTTTCAAAATTTCATTTTTAGTTTTGGACAGTTTCGCAAATTGCTCAATTTTATAAGGAACTTGAAGCAAAAGTAAAAGAGCGATAATGAATTTTGACTCATAGTTACAAACCCTAAAGGTACTTCTCCAGATTCGTAAGTGCCGCTGAAATCTGCTGTAATTCTTTCTCTTATGTAATTAATTTTTAGCTAGTAAGCATTTTCTGCCGCGATCTTTTTCCCTAGGGCTTTGCAAAGATGACTCAGGACGTGGAGATGAAAGACGGTCAAACTCCTCATCAATCTGTTTCCTCAGGCGTGCCGTCAACCTTGCAGCGTTAGCTTCAAATTTCCATTTGATTCTAAGTTTCCAAAATTTATAGGTTTTCATTCTTTCAATATTCTTTTTTGTTCATTCTTGTGCATATAGATTTGAAGGAGATATCATCGATTATTGAGACTGGCTCCTATACTAAGGAGATTCGCCGAATCTCACGTTCCATTCGCCTCACCATGGGGCTGAGGCGGAAGCTTACTGCTCCCGTGCTATCTGCGTTTCTCGATTTTGCCCTTGTACCTGGTTCCGATGCGCATACCCGATTGTCCCCACACCTTCCAAAGGTAATTTGGTGAATTTTTTGTTATTTACTTTTGTTATGTTCATATTTGTTCTTTATTGAGTGTTGACAAGTGTTTGGCTAGCTACATTTGAGTATTTGACGCAATACATATACTGATTCTTAGATGCGTATTGGAGTATTGGAGAGTTAGGAATTACATCTCTTGGATTGACTCTGTCCATATCTTTTTCTGTCAGTTATTGTGTTTTAATGAGAACTTGTATTGACTTTGGAAGCATTGAACTTTTTATGGTATTATTGCATATTTTAGATGATGGTAATTATCTATTTACATTACAGTAGTGTGTCCCAAAATTTTCATCTCAAATAATGTGGCATTCATCAAGCGGGTGGTAAGATGGTGTTAGATATGAATGATCCTGAAAATTATGGAAACATACTATCCACTTGATGAATGGCACATCACATGCCATATATCATTTGGGATGAAAATTTTGGGATGCAATTTTAGACATGTAGCATTACTCAACTATTGTTCATTCTTTCCTCAAATTTGGTAGCCTTTTTTATTTCTCCCTGTGAAAAATCATAATCTTGACATTTGCACTTGTCTTTATAATGCCTGCAGGAGGATGAGCATGACATGGAAGTTGATACAGCAATATCTGCTGCCCAATCCCCAGGAAAGCACTTGTTGCCAGAGCTTGAGATCTACTGCTACCTGCTTGTGCTTCTTTTTCTAATTGATCAGGAAAAATATAATGAGGTTGGGCTAAATTTTTTAAATGTCTTGGCTATGCTCCATTTTGGGTGGAAACATCAATTTGGTTATATTGTAAACACACTTTGCTCTTTTTTCTGTCAGGCCAAAGCTTGTTCCTCAGCGAGCATTGTTCGACTCAAGAACCTGAACAGAAGAACTGTTGATGTTCTAGCAGCTAGATTGTACTTTTATTATTCGTATAGTTATGAGCTCACCGGTGATCTTGCTGAAATTCGTGGGTGAGCAACTCATTACCTTTATGCTTCTTCTTTGTAATTGCAGTCCACGAATATCTCCACCATGTATGTATGTAGATGATTTGTGTTTGCGTAAATAATTATGTTTCCCTTGGCATATGCAATATACTCTTAACCACTTTATTCTAACCTTCTCTGCAGCAACCTCCTTGCCTTGCATCGTATTGCTACTTTGCGCCATGACGAGCTGGGTCAGGTTTGTCATTAAGACACATAATGATATTCAGCATTAGCGATTTTGAAGCTAACATGTGTTTTAATGGGTTTATGCAGGAAACACTTCTGAATCTGTTACTTCGTAATTACCTCCATTATAACCTTTATGATCAGGCTGAGAAGCTAAGATCTAAAGCACCACGATTTGAAGCACACTCGAACCAGCAGGCAAGGATATTTCTGAACATATTTGTGATATCTGCATGAAATGAAGGAGCTGGTCTGCTGGATTAGAATTTCTTTTCTGCATTGCATGTGTAATTGGTATAGAAAGGATGATTTTTAATGCCTTATAGCTGTTCACTTTTAACTTACATTTGGCCTGCCAGCTGTTGACTGACATTTGGCCTTAAAGATTTCATGTTCATAATTTATTACATTTACCGCTGCCTTTTTGTTACATGTTTATGCATTTGTTGTTTGCTATCTGCCAACCTATGCCATACTTATTGCAGAATTTCTCATTGTGACATCTGGAAATGGACATGTTAATACGTTTAAAGGATGTTAACTTCAATTATTTTTCTCTGCAGTTCTGTCGATATCTGTTTTACCTTGGGAAGATTCGAACAATTCAGTTGGAGTATACTGATGCAAAAGAGAGTCTCCTGCAGGCAGCTCGAAAGGCCCCTGTTGCAGCTCAAGGATTCCGAATTCAATGTAACAAGTGGGCTATATTGGTCCGCTTACTATTGGGAGAGATTCCTGAGCGGACAATCTTCATGCAAAAAGGAACGGAAAAGGCTTTGAGGCCATATTTTGAGCTTACAAATGTAAGTATCCACACACATAGATGCTGACACTCAACGCAGATATACATGCTAACACTCACTCACAGAAACACACACATATATACATTCTAAATTGTAAAAAGAATATTCTTTTTCAAAATAGAATTGAACCAATTAGCGATTTGCTTTTCTTTTTGTGGTGACCAAGCCAAAATGGGCATTGTTAGTCAGTTATTAGTTCTGATAATGGAAGGAATATTGTAACTATATGTGCATGAACTTTCCAGGCTGTACGTATTGGGGACTTGGAACTCTTTAGGGTGGTTGCCGAAAAGTTTGCTGGCACTTTCAATAATGACAGGACACACAACCTGATTGTTCGTCTGCGACATAATGTCATTAGGACTGGGTTACGCAACATCGGCATCTCTTATTCTTGCATCTCGCTTGTTGATGTTGCCAAAAAATTGAGGTTGGACTCTGCAAACCCAGTTGCAGATGCTGAAAGCATTGTAGCCAAGGCTATTCGTGACGGTGCAATTGATGTGACATTGGACCATGCAAATGGGTGGATGGTGTCCAAGGAGACTGGAGACCTTTATTCTGCAACTGAGCCTCAAATTGCCTTTAACTCTAGAATCGCCTTCTGTCTTAACATGCACAATGAAGCAGTTCGGGCCTTGCGGTTTCCACCAAATACACACAAGGAGAAGGAGAGTGCTGAGAAGAGGAGAGAAAGGCAACAGCAGGAACAAGAACTAGCAAAGCATATTGCGGAGGAGGATGATGATGATTTTTAAGAATGGTGCCATCGTGTCTTATTGCTGCAGACACACATCCACCTTTTTTTGCTTCCAAAAGCTTTGAAGTATTTTCATATCTCAATCATTCAATTCTGATGAATTTATGACTTAGATTAAAGCTTTGTTTTGTCTTTCATTTTTTTTTTCCTGCATTTTGCAGTAGGAGGTTGTTCTTTATGATTAGACTTCTCAACCACGGCAATATTATTATGAGTTGCCCATGAATACGGGGTTAGGGGTATTGTATTAATCTACAAAAGTCAGCATTTTGTGTATAGGTAATTAGTAAGAATCACCAGTGGGCCTGTTATGTTTTATGTTTAGAAATATGAGTTGTAGGAATTTTAAATTAAAATTCATATGGTTGTAGAATGAAATCATAACAAGCAACGAAGTATAGCTGTTCTCAAATAGAATTATTAATGCTCAAGGCATAGTGACTGCGTGATTGATAAATGAGAGCGCAGCAAATTCATTGCATTCATAAAATTATAGAAAGTATTATTAGGCCGCCTGAGCACTTTTAAAATGCCATAGCGCGAGTAAAATAATGACTGAAGATTATGTAATAAAAAAAATAGCGGTAAGTAATGATATAGACCCCAATCTAGTTTAAACCATCCGTGGAATCTTAAAGAAGGAAGTAGAAACTAGAACTAAATAATAGTATTAGGCTTCTGACCCAAATTTTAATTAATTTACTTCAACGGTACACCTAGTCAATTCTGTAAACTGTGTTATCTATAAGATTCCAATTTTGAAGTCAATTCCAAACACATATTATTGTTATTGAAAACGATGATACCTTGTCTATCTATAACTGTAGATACATGCATACGATTTATTTTTGAAGAAAAACCACCGCCTATGAATGTGCGAGCGGTCTTACAGTAAATGATTGATTGATTGATTGATTGCATATTTCATATATGCGATACTGTTTTGTATCGTTGTGGAATTTTGCATCTTTAAAAAATTTCCGAGTGCATGAACTAATAATATATATAGATATCTGTATTGCATGTTGGGTGACGGTGTTGTCATCACGTGCAATATGGAAATATTCTATTAATACTTGGTAAGTTTAAAATGTGTAGATCCAATTGCAGCATTTGTCTTTTTAACCGAAAAACATTTTGTTTCCTCTTCAGCTTCTACAGAGATTGTCTGTTACTGTTAATATTAATATTAAAGTTACTGTCACAAAACCGGGTAATCGGATAAGCACAACCATGAAATAATAATGCCTACCAAAGAGTACATTATATTATATTAACACCATTATATATTCTGATTAAGAACCTACTTATATGAGTTCTAACCTGAATAAATACATGTTAATAATTGGTTATAAAACTCAAATCCATGGGGATTGGATTAACCGCTTTAATTCTATAACGCAACATTTTGTTTTTCATGCAGTTGGGTTGGTCGTCTGGATATGATTCAGATTTTTCTTCTTCTTTTTTTTTTTTTTTTTCTCTAGTTGCTTCGCTTGTCCTGCATACATTGTGATAGGGGAAAGAAAATGAAAATTATTAGAAGTCAAAAATTTGCTTTTAGTTTTGGCCGTTTGTTCAGTCCTGAATCTTATATGCGTAACTATTAACTAATTTAAATTAACAACCTAGCATAAGTGTGAGATTTTGCTTTCCAATTTCTCTTAAAACGGAGACAGATCAACAAAGAGATTGTTGGCATTTTGTATGATGTGTCGATGTCTGATCGGTTTCCTTTCAGAAAATTCGCATTTTGAAATTATGATATTATCCATGGACCCATAATTGGTCATGTGGTCCATCAGTCGAGTAAAAACATTTCGAATCAACAGCTCTGACGTGAAGATAATGAAGACTATAATTACACAATACAATACAATATATATATATATATATAAATTCATATCTATGTATAAACTAATGTAACATTATTGTTATGTGGTGATAATCTAATAATTTCAGATAATAGGAATTTGTATCATGACATGGAGCATTGGATTTATTAAGCAAGCAAATCACAGGGTTAAGATGAAGATTAAATGTAATGAAACCTTCACCGTCTAATATTATTGTCAAAATGTGAAAGTGTCATGTGCATGTGCATGAGCATGACACAGAAAAGAATACTGCCATTGTTATCATGTGGGTCAAAGCGAAACCATGTGCACTTGTATAATATGACCTAAACAAAATATTCTATCCCACAAAATCACATTACAGATTGTCTTTTTATCTTCAAATGACAACAACCAAGTTCAAGAAAAAAAACTCATAAACAACAATCGAGCTTCTGGTCTTTGATCCACTCACGGCTCTTATGTTGGGTATTCCATGTGGGTATACAAGGCAAGAGTTAGAGAACGTGGGAATAATTGAATCAGATTCATAATTCTTCAGTCTTGCAGAGATAATTCAATTAAAAAAACATTATATTTTATTGTTTTAAATTCCTCTCTATTTACGGTCATCGCATGTGAGCTTGTTGCATTAGAGATTCGGTTCCTTATTTAAACAAGCTGTTCTTGAACTTGTCAACGAATACATCCTCATTCACATCTTCTTGATTTTTGTGAATCTTTATCTGCTTGTCCTGCTTTAGACCAAAAAAATGGCAAAAACCTTCTTTGCACTTGCATTAATAATATTGATTCAATTCTCCTCTTTTGCTATCAATATCAATGCCTTTTCGCCTTCAGGCTGGACTAAAGCTCATGCCACATTCTATGGAGGAAGCGATGCCTCGGGAACAATGGGTATTTAAATTTAACAATCAAGACTTCTATCAATTCCCTGAAACTAACAAAATGAAAAACAATTTTCATAAACATATGATTTGTTTGCTTGGCTACAGGGGGAGCTTGTGGGTATGGAAACCTGTATTCAGCCGGATATGGAACTAGTACCGCTGCTCTGAGCACTGCATTGTTCAGTGATGGAGCTTCATGCGGACAATGCTACAGAATCATGTGTGATTATCAAGCTGATCCGAGATGGTGCATAAAAGGAGCTTCTGTTACAATCACTGCCACAAACTTCTGCCCTCCGAACTTTGCTCTTCCAAGCAATAACGGCGGCTGGTGCAATCCTCCTCTTCAGCATTTCGATATGGCTCAGCCTGCTTGGGAAAAGATTGGCATTTACAGAGGTGGAATCGTCCCCGTTTTGTTCCAAAGGTACTCACAAAATCATAACAACACTCTTTTCTGTCATTTTCATTCCAATTTACAAGAAATTCCCAGGCGCCTTTTTTTACTATGTATATATACATATATATATGTTTAGGGTTCCATGTAAGAAGCGAGGTGGAGTCAGATTCGGCATTAACGGAAGAGATTATTTTGAGCTTGTATTGATTTCTAACGTTGCTGGGGCTGGATCCATTCAATCTGCATACATCAAAGGATCAAAAACAAATTGGATGGCAATGTCGAGAAATTGGGGAGCAAACTGGCAATCAAATGCTTATCTCAATGGCCAGTCTCTGTCATTCAAGATCACAACCACTGATGGCGAAACAAGAGTTTTCCCCGACGTCGTTTCATCGAATTGGCGATTTGGCCAGACTTTCTCGAGTAATATCCAATTCTAGTCAAGTGAAAATGGGCTTCAGGTTTCAGGGATTGTGGTTTCAATAGGCAGAGGCGTGCTTGTTTATTTCATTGAAGCAGCCCGCCACATTTTTACAAATTTACAGAAATGATCTGGTCGGATGGAAAATTTCTGATGGGTACATGAGATTATTGGAAGCAATCCAGGAACTCGAAGCAACAAAGATTTCTTCACAGATTGCTGGAGATTTGTGGATGCTGAAATTGTTTAAAAGTCATGTTAAATAGTCATGAAGGACAATAAGTAGCTCAGCTTTTCATGCTGCAGCTTCAAGTTCAACGTATACAAATTTTTGCTTTTACAAATTATAAGTTTGTAATATGATTTTTTTTTTTTCTTTCTTTTCTGGGTTAAGTAGTTGTTTTATCATTAATTTGAAGGTAATAAAGTGACCAACGATCTTTTTACCTTTAACCCATTTTGTTATTCATTCCCCTTAAAATATCAGTGTATGTATGTATGCGTCATTTGAAAGTGCTTTAACTAATTATTCCATTCGATATTTCAGTTACATATGCATTTGGGGAGTGCTAGCTTTTGACGCACTACCAAAGAAAAAAAAATTGTCAAATTATCAAAAAGTGCTTTTGTATGAGAAAACGATTTTTTGGATCGCAGAAACACACAGAATTACGTTAACAAAAACTCCTCATCAAATGCTGGCAAATTCTTTTATGAAAAGCACTTTTTATAAAAGCATTTAAGAAGCGCATGGCATTATCTTATGCACTGTGTTAGGGGATCAGTATGTACTTACACATTCGTATGAGGATAAACTTTGGCATTATTGACAGCAAAAAAAAAAAAAAAATCCATTTCTAGGCGATTACATTTTCCAAAGTAATTATATATGTTCTGGTTTCAATTAATATGAAATGAATTTGCCGTCTGTATATGAATGAATATATAATTGGAGCAAAAGACAGGAGAGATGAACACACGCAAGCTAGTCTAGACCATGTCTATATATAGCAGTAGATCACTCTGATGCCGCCCAAACGGCTGCTCATTGGTCCGCATGTATAAAACTAGCAAGTTCATGCAGAATCACCATGTATATAATTTATTTTATTTATATTTAAGTGCTGGTGCTGCAAGTTATAGTTATATATCCCTTTTGATAATATTCTAATCCCTCAATTTGCTTGCTTTTGCTAGCTGCGCCGTTGCAATTAATGAAGACACAAACTCTCAACGAGCAGCTAAAATGAAGTAGTTGGCTAACCCCCTTGGCCTCGTGTCTCAACCTCATCTGTCATCAGCATATGTATATAACATAATACATATGATCCCCATAAAATTAATATATGTACACTTGAAAAATTAAATAAAGCCGCTATTTTGTTGTAAGTTTATAATTAAATCCGATTTTATCACAATAATAATTAAAGTGTTTCGTAACTAATTATTTTTTAGCATTTCTTAATTTGTACAGTTATACTATATTGCGTCTGCAGCCGAAAGAAAAGTAGTTATATTTTAGTACAATTAATAGTACCGAATGGAGTATTCAAGTCGACCGGACCCAGCTTCTAAAAATGGAGCCTTAAAAGTCTCTGCCGCATCAAAAAGTGGAGCTTAATTTTAAAGTCATCAAACATATATAACAAGTAATTAAAAAAATAATAATAATGACCAAAATTAATTTCATAGACTTAATTGGATTGGATTTAATTAACTTGGAATTAAGGTCCTGGAAGATGTGAGAAAATATATACATTCTGGAATATATTATTGGATCGATCATTTAATTAACTAATTTGGTTCATGGATCAATTTTTATATATTGGTTTGTTTATTTATTAATTAAGTTATTCCAATTACTGGCTGCAATTAGGCAACGGTTCCCTTATTGGTTCAACCCCCATCCCACCCAAGAGTCTGTGGTGTTGGGTCAATTTTGTTTAATCTGTAATCATGTCTCTAGCTAAACAAAGAAATTCTAGCGTACCCACACAACACACACACACACACACATATATTATTGTGCTTTGCTTACCTGCTGACATGCATTTTCCAAATTCTGTTAATTAAGGAGAATCTATCATATATCTTATTGTTATAATTAATTAAGAGAGATATCTACTTTCGAAGCCTACAGAGGAATTAATCATCATTCAAACTAGACTATTTTATATCACTTAAGGCTTAATATATATGCTTGCAAAATTAACATTAAAATAAATAATAGTTTTTTCCGCTTAGAACATCAATAACTAATTAATTGCGATCAACATGAATTATCTTCTGAAATTATCAGTTTGCTTTATCCCTACACTATTACTAAGCAGGTTTCTTTTATCACCAAACAGGTCACATGTATATATTGAACTGTCAATTAAAAGGATTAATAAAACGCCTTCATTTTCCTGTTAAATTAAAGAATAGCGAAATTGTGTTAGTATCACTTTTCTGTAAAAGAAAAAGAAGACTACCAAATTATATACATATATATTAATGTGACATAAAATTTTCTTCTTATCAGAGGGATGCTTCAATGCTACTCCACTAGCTGGACATGTTCTTGATCACCGAATTTGTTAACAACCATTATCTCATATATCCCAATAACAACAACTCCAAGTTCCCTGTCTCCTGCTTTCACTATAAATAGCATTCTCTCCATTCTTGTTCTTTCACAGAAAATTAATTAAGCAGCAAAATCTCTGAAATATTAAAGCAAGCTAGCTAATTAATTAATTTTCTACAATGGCAGCAGCTCTGATATTTTCCCTTCTCATGTTTCTAATTCTATTTCATTCTTCTTCTGTCAGCGCTCTGAGCTCAAACTACTATCACAAAACATGCCCCCAGCTCGAAACCGCAGTCACAGAAGCCGTCAAGAAAGCAATGATAAACGATAAAACAGTTCCAGCTGCTTTACTTCGCATGCATTTCCACGACTGTTTTATCAGAGTAAACTTAATTAATTATGTATATATATATATATATATATATATCTTACGTGAATATTTTTATTTCCTTTTCTTAAATATTGTTACTCGCACAGAAAATTAACATGCATGCGTATTCAAATGTAATTAGCTAGTCTAATTATATACTTTGTTTTTGTATTGTAGGGTTGCGATGGTTCAGTGCTGTTGAACTCGAAGGGAAAGAACAAAGCAGAGAAAGATGGACCTCCTAATATTTCATTACATGCATTCTATGTCATTGACAATGCAAAGAAAGCTGTGGAAGCTATGTGCCCTGGCGTCGTCTCTTGTGCCGATATCTTGGCTCTCGCTGCTCGCGACGCAGTTGCCCTGGTTCGTACATTATATCTGTATATATTAACCAAAATTGCAATAATTAATTTTCAATTAATATAACACTTGCACGATCGACTTGTAAAATTCAAGGTTTTGGTGAAGTAGCTTTAACTGTAACACTTATACCATAGACGTCTATATAATTATTATATATTAGATTCTTTCTCTTATGCAAGAACTTTAATTTTAATTTGCATTTTTGATTAAAATGGAGATTTGGTGCAAATAAAAAATTATTAACATTTCTCTTTGCTGCTAGTCTGGAGGTCCGACGTGGGATGTTCCGAAAGGGAGAAAAGATTGCAGAATTTCAAAAGCTATAGATACCAGACAGTTGCCAGCTCCCACCTTCAACATATCTCAACTTCAAAAAAGCTTCTCCCAGAGAGGTCTTTCCATGAACGATCTCGTCGCTCTCTCAGGTAAAACTTCGATTGGTCAAGCCTTTAAGTTAAAGAGAATCGATTTAGCACACATTTCTGGGCGCTGACTATATTTCACGATTGATTTTATGTAGGAGGACATACTCTTGGGTTCTCTCACTGCTCATCTTTCCAAAATAGAATCCACAATTTTGATGCAACTGTCGACGTCGATCCGACGATGAACCCATCGTTCGCAGCAAGTTTAAGGAGCGTATGTCCGGCCCACAACAAGGTGAAAAATGCTGGAGCCACATTAGATTCAACTACGATAGTGTTTGATAATGTGTATTACAAGCTTCTTCTTCAGGGAAAGAGTATTTTCTCTTCTGATCAAGCTCTGCTTGCTACGCCAAAAACTAAAGCGTTGGTTTCCAGATTTGCTAGCTCCAAAGCAGCTTTTGAGAAAGCTTTTGTGCAGTCTATGATTAAGATGAGTAGCATCACAGGTGGAACAGAGATTAGGCGTGATTGTAGAAGAGTTAATTGATCATTTAGTGAATTTTAACCAAATTTGAAGCTGTGAGAGTGTTTTGATTTATGGACAAGACAACCCATTTAGAATTATTCTCAAATTTGTTATTTTTGAGTGTCAAATTAAGCATAACAGAGTGGTCATTTGTGAGTTTGTGCAGGAGTTGTTCCTCACCACTGAAGTTAATGGTAAGGTCTTAGAATAATACTGCATTAAAAGGTTGCTAAAGAGTTGATCCCCATGTCCACATGTATTTCGATTTCTAAACTTATGAATAATTCTTTTTCTTTTTCTTATATTTTTGCTTAAGTACCATTCTTCTCAACACCTACAACTATATGGGTTTCCAAACCAATAAAAACCCTTCCCACTAAACTATCGAATTTGTAAAGAAGTTTGACACCAAAAAAATATCTATTATTTCAATATTGTATTTTTCTCTATTAACTAGTAATTATTAATTATAAGTTTTTTAACTTTTTTTTTTTAAAAAAAAAAAAAGAACATATCAAATCTCAAGAAAATTTGAGTCCATTAAAAAATATTATTGGAACTTCAAAACTTGAATAGCATTGCTAAACATGAAAACAAAAATCGAAATAATTGGGAAGAAATATCAATAATAATAATAATAAACTAAAATATAAATAATAATAATAATAAAATATGGGGCTCTAGATTCACAGATTAGAATTGGGCTCAGATGGCCCTCAATTTGAGTTTAAACCCAATTCCAAATAAAAGAGTGTTCTACTGGGCCACATAATTGGATCAAATCGGGTCCAGATCCGGAAATCGAAACAACAAGCATTTGAAATAAGCAGTACGGCACGCTGAACAACTGAGACAGAGACGACTTCTCGCAATTTTTTGTACGGACTATCTAACTCTGATAAACTGATATCTCCCTTGGCTAGATTTTTTCAATGAATAATCACAGCGTCGGCGAAACAAACAATTCAGAAACTGAAGAAACAGAAAAGCAAGTACAAATACGAGAGAAACAAGAAGACAATGAAGAGGAGGAGTTGCGTAAACTTCTGCTTCCTAATGTACAAGAGCTCCCTCTCACTCCTCCCTCAGCCGTTGATTCCAACTACATCGCCTACTTTGCTCCAGGTTTCTCTTCTTAGTTAATCAACTTCCGGTTATTTTATTTGTTTAATATCTAAAACCCTGAACAATCTGGATGATTACAATTATTTTCATTTTTTTTTAATTTTTACAGATTTTATGAAAGCGGGACATGATCAGTACGTTTACCGCCATGCGAATGGGTGAGATTTGTGAATTTAAATTTTAATCAAATGTTGAATTGTGAAAGTTTGGACTTTTATTATCTAATTTTGGAAATTCTTTGGTTTTCTGAAGGTTGTGCGTAATTGGATTGGCTCCTACACATGCGGCTTTTAAGGATGAAGGCGGAATCTCGGCCGTTGATTTTAATGTTGGGAAGTCTGATCGTAGTGGCTTTAAGGTCACTGGGAAGCGAAAGAAGGTATTCTTTTGAGTGTTATACTGTAGCTTTGCTTCTCAATTTGTAGATTACTAATTGAAGAGTTTATTTAGTGGTTTAAAGAATTTTTTTTTTCTATTTTTTGTTATCCAGAATGCACAGCATTTTGAATCAAACACGGCTTTATGTAAAGTGTGCACCGATAGTGCATCTTACATTGTGAGGTAAAATTGCTTAGTTTTGCTTCCTTTTTCTGTTTCAGTTACTTGATTGTTTTTTCTTCTGCTGGTTTAGTTTTGATAATAAGTATCTCTTCACAGGTGTTGTGTCAAAGGCTCTCTGTTGGAAGTGAACAGTAGATTAATCAGACAGCCGGGATTGCTTAATTCATCGGTGAGAATAATTAAATAATTAATATAGTATGCCTTCAGGATTTTTTAAAAATGTTGGTTGCGCAGAGTAAGCTTTTCCTATTCACAAGCTTGTATCAGTTTTTTGTGACTTCCTACAAAAAATGTGAACTTAAAGATGTGAAAGAAACAATCTTCTGCTGGCTACTTGACTAATTCTGTTATTGTGGTCTAGTGAGTCTTGATTGAAAATTTGTAGAGTTTGGAAGAGGATAGTTTTTCCTTATGGTGATGACACAAATCCTTTTGCCATTGATGGAAGAGAGTTAGCACTAACATTTGATTGATGTCTATGTTGTCGGTCGGAAATACCATTATAGATTTTGTTATTTCTAAATTGTTTAGTCAGGTACTTGGATAGCATAATCGCACTGCTGAACTTTGTTTGCTCTGGGATTGGAACCAATTAGTTCTATAGACAAATTCTTTGAACACTTAAAATTCCTCTTATTTGATCACACCGTGAGTGTTGTAATATATATCTACTCTAGTTTTTTATTGCATTGGATAGATAACTTTGTAGTGCTGCCTTTCAGCAGCATGCATAAGTTTTCCAGAAATTCTTGTTCGCATGTGAATGTTTCTGACTAAATTGCAGGCAGAAAGAGAAGGATACATCGCTATCATCATGCCAAAACCAGCAGATTGGCTCAAGATCAAGAGTTCATTATTAAGCCTTGAAGAATACAACAGAATGAGAGAAGCTTGCTAAATTATTTGATGTGTGGTCCATGATGAGGGATTGAAGAAAATAGGTATTCACAGTGGTGTTTCTGCCTCAAAAATTGCGTACATTGGAGACTCCCCGAACATCAGTTCTTCCATTGACCTTGCTAGGTGCACGTAGCAATTTTGAAATCCTGATATTATTTATATTCTTAACATGTTTTTCTATCTTATTTGGGGAGGATGAATTTTATTATTGTAACATTTCATTTGTATGTATTGTTACTATAGTATCATATCAGTTTTTTCCTGCAATGGTTAGAACAACATGGTCAAATATGACTCAAAATGTTGTGAATCAAATTTTTTGCAACCGTTAGAACATTCTTTGATTCTTAAAGTAAAAAGCTTCCTGTATTATTTAAATGACAATGCAAAGATTTCTTCTTACAATTTCAAATGTACTAAGTGGCTTGTTTATTTTTATATTCCTAAAAGAGCTTGCTTGCCTGTTTACATTTTTCTTCTGGATTTTCCACGCGGCCTTGACTCCACTGGGCAGACTGATCGTAGTTCAGGCATTTGGCTGCCCGTCCAAAGGAAAAGGATTGATGAGATGCAGAAATGGCGAGCTCATAAATAGGCAAAAGGTCATATAAATAATGTGTTCATATTCCAATTCAGCAATCAAATTTGAAGAAAAGAACTCCAAAGGCACCATCTCTATAGCTTCAAAAGTAATTGGCTTGATTTTAATTATCGGTGAGACAAGATCCAAGAGCATCATGTGTTATTTTGAGGCACCATGATCTCTTGTAGAGCAAGCCTTCTGGATCTGTTTATAGTGAGAAAACACAAGTAAATATGTTCTTCAAGCTCCTGTATCTGCTCCAGAAAGCTAAACTCATGGATTTGAAATTCTTTCACGGCCTCTTTTAATATTTCAGATTTTCCATTCCTAAGACACATACTGGCAACATCTTTCCGGTGTTCTACCTCGTCGTGTAATCTCTTCACCATCCGACTTATCGTGTCAAAGTCGTTGATCAATATGTAAACCCCTTTTGCAGCAACATCAAGCTGCGCCGCAAATCTTTCAAGCAAGCTCGTCTTGAAACCGCCCTTCACCACCTTGATTTTTCTCTTGAGTAGAACTAAAGAAGAAGCAATTAACCCCGGTGCTGCTACAATGCCAACCATACTGTGGAGTAGAAACACCAGCATTGCAACCAGAACTGCACTTTGAGAAATTACAAGGCCGTATGCACCCACTTTCTTGGAAAGTTTATTGAATTTCACTCTCCTTCTAATCTTCTTGCCTTTTGATGTCAAAGTATTGAGCAATAACATGTTGCTATGATGATGATCACGGAACTGCACCGAGTTAACCATTGATAACGGGTTGTTCAACGATGCAAATGCATCAAGATGTCTGAACATAGCGTTACAATTATGCACTTTTTCGCTTAGCTTGATCACCCTCTGGATTCCTCGATAATTAACACGAGTTTGATGGACACGTCGGAGGAGTAATTCACAGACATTGTAAGCCTCTAGGCTGGATTCAAAGTAATTGACAAGAAGGTGATGGAATTGCAAGCTGTCTATCATTTGCTTTAGGGTTTCTTGCTGCGGTTCAAGAAGATATTCAGAAAGATGCACACAGAAAGAAAGGGAAGATGTGGAGTTAATTCCATTATTAAAGCTTGTTCTTCCTATCTGTCCGTGGGCTTTGCTCCACATTTCGACATAGGACTTTGTTCTGAAAGCTTTTGTGTATTCTTCATTGACACTTAGCTTGCAGCTCAAGCTATCTGCATGTTCCTTCTGAGATTCACCTGAGACCACAAAAACATAGATAAGAAATCGAACAACAAACCCATTACCAACCTTTGCCAAAAACTAGAAGACGATGAACAGAGAAAGAGAAGCGGTTAATACCTGCCCTTGTAAAGGAAGATTTCAACTTATTCCACAAAGTTTTCGTCATATCTGATCAATACAAAAATAAAAAACTACTCAATCTTAGAATAGAAAAAATGGGATTAAAGAAACAGAGACAAATGAGAGAATCAAATTGTGTATGTGGATGTATAATAGAGGGATCGGAGCTGTTTGCTTGAAGAAAAGTTGAGAGAAAAATCAGGAGAAGATATGAAAAGTTGGCAGTTAGCACCGGCATGAAATTTGTTAAATGGCTTTTGTCACACGATAGCATTCCTCGCACGTTGTGTTTTTATACGTGTAATGACATGAAACAACGCTTTCGAAATTGAAATCAATCAATCAATCGATGAAATAAATATGGATTATTGTTGCTTCTCGTACGCCATTTTTTATGATTAATTTTCTTTTCCATTTTCAGTTAATAAATTAAGCATTTAGCGCGCAGCTTCTATCAGTTTCCATAACGTGCTGCATATTGCAACTATATTAATATACATATAGAACTTAGTTTAGAAGTTTAACCGTTACCCGATTTTCCATATTTGTCATTTACAATTACCATTGAAAACGTGGTGGTTTTATAATTTTCCGATATTTATCTCTACAGCGAGATTCCCCTTACGTCAAGTTTAAAATACAATATTCTATTTTTTTTTTTAAACAACAAAATTACTCCAAAACTGATGGGTATCATATCTTGACTGGGTGAACTACAAAGTGCTGTTCTTTATTTATTTACTTATTTTTTAACTACCCCATCCCCATGTGAAGCCGTCTTAGGTTCTTCTTCTGCTCTGGGTAAAGACCGCGTTTCTTCTTGAAGAAAAACGATGATCAACTTCACATATTATTGTAAAAATTGTGTAAAGCAATATTAATTCTGGTAACTGTTGACGTTGCTGATTTGTCATCACCAGAGCCCCACTCTATATAATATTATAATTATTATTGCTTTAGAATATGTGATTGGAAAACTAGTTGTTCAAAATCAATGATACTGATAGATATCTAAATCTATTGCCTGGCCTTGCTTTGCTTTCACTCTTTGATACCGCCAATCACAAACATGATTTGGATTTCAGTTTAAATACGAAATCTGGATTTGGCCTTTCAGAGCGAGGGACCTACTTTAATACATTCCTGCAATGGTTTCCAATTATATATGCAGTTGCGTACTCTTTCATTCAATCAAATTAAAGTCTAATTTATTAATTTAATTGCATGGATTAATTTAGAGACCAAAACACACCACGCAGTTACTAATATAATTCTCCTTCGTATTTTTTCTTCAAATACTACTAATTGAATTAAAATTCAATCCAATCTAGTGGTATTTGTCTCAGCTGTATTTATATCAATTACGTTGTTTCTAATTATACAACATTATACATCCTAAAATTAAAATAATTAAGCAAAAATGATATATATATATATATATGCACTAATATTATAAATTGGATCATGATCATCATTTCAACAATAAAAGGAAGTCAGGAATTAATTGCTTACTACCAATGTATATATATCGGGTAATATACAAGTGTTATTGTCGATGACTAGGATTCGCATACATAGGATGCAGAACTGAAGAAGTAAATTCTATATATATAGAGAGAGAGAGAGAGAGAGAATTTAAGCCAAGCCATGCAAATTAAAAATAAGCAAACAGAAATTGGAAAATGAAAACCACTAAAGGCAATTAATTAATGCAGCTACTCCTTTAAAGATTGCCTGCTGAATTCCTGCTGGCCGTCGGCAAAGTCGATCACAAAACGGTATCGAACATCATTTCTTGCGAGCCGATCCATGGCTTCGTTAATTTGGTCTGGTTTCACAAGTTCGATGTTGCATGTAACATTGAGTTTCCCACAAACTTCCATCATCTCTTGCGTCTCTTTCATTCCTCCTATCATGCTACTCTTCACACATCTCTTCCCTGAGACGTATGTACGTGTATATATATATATATATATATATTTCATTGCATTAATTTATTTTAACAATTAAACTAAATGATAAAGATCGATGTGATATGCATGAGTACTCACCAAATATCAATGGAAAAGCAGGAAGTTCAAATGGTTTATCTGGTGCACCCACCACTTGTAGAGTTCCATTCACCTTCAGCAATTCTAAGAACGGGCCAAGCGAGTGCTTTGCTGATACTGTGTCCAGGATGAAATCCAGGGTTCTCTTTCCCGCCTGCATCTGCTCGGGCTTGGTGCTGAGTATGAACTCGTCTGCACCCAAAAGCTCTTTAGCCTCCTTTTCTTTCGATGGAGATGTGCTGATGACTGTCACGTGATGACCGAACGCCTTGCAGAATTTGATTGCCACGTGTCCCAGACCACCTAGACCTACTATCCCTATCTTCTTCCCCCCTGACTCTGAGCCCATCAAGTTATTGTCTTTCAATGGAGTGAACACTGTTACTCCGGCACACAGTAGCGGCGCCGCTGCGTCCATCGGCAGGCTGTCTGGCACGTGCACCACATACCTTCAGTTCATGTCGAATGCCAGTAACAGCAATTATGTCAGGTGAATTTTATCTTAACTATACAGCATAAAATAAAAATTTTGAAATTTCTATATTAATTCTCTTCTTACGAAAATGAAGTTGGAAATTATTTTCTTAGAAATAACAATAATCATACAAATAGCTACTGATGCGATAAATGTTAGATATAAACTGACGATGTGATAAATATAAAATTAATATAACTAACTAATAAAAACCAATAATACATAGACAACAAGATTATCATATAATTCTGAAACAAGTCAGATCAATTTAATATATCTTCTTAGGAGAAGCCAATGATCGATCATAGATCCAACCGAATTATGTGACAACATTAATTTAAAAGGGTGCTGGATTTTGTTTGGCATACACAAACATACAAGACGTTTGGCTGCCCCATTAAAGTAAGTAATTCATAGTAATTAAGCAGCCTTCACCTCATTCATGCGGAGATGGCTTACTGGATTTGATGCGTCTTTTAGGACATCTTGTGAGCGGTGGTATTAAATATTAAATGATGAACAACCTTGACATCTAATACGTCAGTAGGTAGCCCAAAATTACACCAATTAATTCCTGCACGCAATTGTCATTATTTAAGCTGGTCCAAGTCCAACCAATTCCAGTACTAATCAGTGTATGTAATAAAATATATATAAACCCATTTGGGTTTTTTTTTTTTTTTTTTTTTTTTTTTTTTTTTAAGGGAAAATATGTTTTGTGTTGTTTGCTATTGGTACGGTGCCAATATATATAATTAATTATTAAAGAAAAACAGCAAAATGTCATAATAATTGTGAGACCTAACAAACTGAGTACTGAGGCGTTAGTTAATATTGTTTGAACTTTGAACCGACGGAGAAGATGGAAGGAAGAGAGTTAATAACCACCTGTAATCTGCAACCAACATTTCAGAGTAGCCACCATAAGTGATACTGCCGTCCCAGAAAATGCCATTGTAGATGAACTGTAACTGTTCACAGTAGTTCTCTTGCGAGTCTTTGCAGTGCTCACACTTCATACAGGACGCTGCCAGACAACCAACTCCGGCTCTATCACCAACCTTGAAATTCTTCACATTGCTCCCCACCTTCGTGATAATCCCAGTGATTTCATGTCTACTCCATATAAATAAATAAATAAATAAATAAATATCACGCAAACATATATATATATATATGTATATATAGATAACCAAATTCATTTTGAGTAAGAAATAGTGTTCTTGTGTGTCTGTATGCATGTACCCAGGTACAATAGGATACATGGTGATTCCCCAGTCGTTTTTAACGTGATGGAGATCGGTGTGGCAGATTCCGCAGTACAGGATTTTTATGGTCACGTCATTGACGCCGTTTTGTCTGCAAGTTATCATGCATCTTGAAGTGATCGAAATCTTGATAAAAAATTAAAAAAAAGAGTGCCCGCGCTAGCAAATACTTTGGCACGTACCTTCGCTTGAAGATGTAGGGAGTGAGCTTGCCAGAGGAGTCGCGAGCGGCCCAGCCGGCGACGGTCTGTGTGTGGTTCGGAGTTGTTTGAGCCATGAGGAAATAGGAATAATGGGAATGCAGGTGAGGCAGAGAGAGAGAGAGAGAGAGAGAGAGGAGAATGGAAATGGTCTTGCCAAATGTAGGTGAACTTTAAAAGGTGTAGTAATGATCTGTCTTGTCGCCGTAGTGGGACAAGACTAGACTGCAGCACTACAGTGGGATAGGGAGGGGCTCTTCTTCTTCTGTAATTTATATATACTAAATCCGACTTTTTATCAGTCAAAAAAATTTTTAATGATAAACGCTTTTTTTTAATTTTTTTAATATTATTTAATTAACATTAAAGAAGATATTTTAACAATTAAAAAAGTTATATTTTTTTATTAAAAAATTTAAAATTTAAACTTTTAATAAATATAATTTTTTTAATTTTTTAAAAAATAAAATTATTTAAAATATTTTTATTTTAATTTTAATTTTTAAAATAAAATATTAAAAATTTATCTATTAAAATAATTATTTAAATTTTTTTAAAAATTTTATTTATAAAAATTTTATAAATAAAAACCTGCAAATACTTTTATTTAAAAAGCTGTACGAAACCCTGAATTACTTTAAATTTTGAAATTACAATACCTTTCATTCAAATTCAACTTGCAACTGGATTCGATCTTAAAGGACTTACCCTAAGCCCAATCTTCTCAAGCCACAGTCAACAAACGATGTTTGTTTGGACATTTATCGACTTTGGGCCTTGTCCCAAAGCACCAACGGGTTTAATCCACCCTGCTTACTTCCATGCTTAACCTAACATCATTGCAATTAAAGAATAACGTTGTCTTCTTTCAAATTAATAATAATAATAATAAAATAAAAAAGAATAACGTTGACTGTTATCCAATGAGTGGGTGAATTTATAATTACCCGTAATCAAAATCAATTTTCAAATTAGGTTATGATTTATCATCTATCCCTTCAATCCAATTAAGAAATAAAACTTTGATTTATCTATTTAAAATTTAAATTTGCCAAGAATGAATGAAGCTCCTAGTTAACAGATATAGAAGAAAAAAAAATCCTTAATATTTTTTTCAATTTAACTTTCAATTAATTTTAAAGATATTAATTGTTGGATAGATGGAAAGAGATAGATTACAATTCACACTAATATTAATAATATCGAAAGAGACGAATAGCGTTTTAATTGGTTGGGAAGAGAAAAATGAGAATCCATTGCTATCATAACTATAGTAAAATTTGGACTAAAGTACCATGGTTAATTGAATTATATAATATTTGAAAATAAAATAATTTTCAGCTTGCAAACAAAAACGTGTTAGACGTTTAATTTCAAACGATTTATAAACGTCACCAATCACAAACACCTTATAACCTAGCAAATACCTAAAATGACACCGTTTTGCTGCTTTCTACCTAATGAAATTACCCAATTTTTTCGGACTCTAAAACCATAAGCAGCACAATTTTTGTCACCGGTAAAATCGAGGCATTTTTTGAACAAGAAAAATATATATATATATAAGTGATTAAAAATAATTATTCGTAATTAATTTGTTAAAATAATCTATCTAACTTTTTGATTATGACCCATCCAAAGCAAAATTGCGTCGTCCACCATTCACTGCATACTATGGTAACCTGGTATTTTTTATTACACCCTCGACCTGATATAACATTTTCTAAATAAAATACTAACAGTTTTCATCTCTAAATTTTAATAAAATAATAAATTAAAATATAATCTGATAAATTTTAACACTTTTATCCTTACAGTTATAACGATAAGAAAAATCTATCGTAGTTACGTATTTATCCCTAATGAACAATGATGAAACCAGGACAAAGAAAAAGCTGCAATAGATCAAAATGCGGCCGTGAGCCAACCACTCCTAGCAATCTAATCTAAGCAATTTCAGTAGCAAACTAACCTAAGCAATGTCATCACTACCTACCCTTAATCTAGTAAAACCAACAACAAATTCAATAGCAACAAAAATCTAAATGCCAACAACAAAATTCAACAAATCTTAGCAACAAATTCAAGTAATTTTAGAAATTTAAGGTTATAAATAAATTCATATAACACAAACGATTACAATTCACGTAATTTCACCGTCAAAATCCACTGAAATCGTCGAAATCTAAACCCAAATATTGAGTTTTATATTTTAATTTTTGGTTAGAATTTAACACATTTTCTATCTTTAATGCTTTTGTCAGAATCGGAACCAATTTTGATAAGAAAGAAAAAAACCAAATCTTGATATTGAATTTCATATTTTAGTTTTTGGTTAATGAAGTTTTGAAAAAAGTGAAAAAAATAAGTAAAGAGAAATGAGAAAGAAGAAGAGAACAGATCAAAGAGGGAAGATTAATCTTATAGGTGAATTTTCATTTTTCTCCTTAACTTTGTTATAACAATAGTATGAATGGCAAAAATCCCCAAACCTGTGAGCCTTCGTCCTAACCAGCTTAATTTGGGGTAAGTATAAGGTTTAATTTTAGATAAAAAATGGGTTTAGGATTAGGTTCAGAGTTAAAAAATCTAACCCATTTGATTATTGGGGCGGGTTTAGGAATT
The DNA here is from genome assembly GCA_022749755.1 of Azadirachta indica. Classification (NCBI taxonomy): domain Eukaryota; kingdom Viridiplantae; phylum Streptophyta; class Magnoliopsida; order Sapindales; family Meliaceae; genus Azadirachta; species Azadirachta indica. Next base: position 3,084,675 of record CM040449.1, read on the forward strand.
ATTCATTTCAACTCAACATGCCCTATTAACCCGTGCACATATATATATAATTTACCATAAAAAAAGGTTGTTTATAATAATTAATTTTTAAGAATAGTTTTTTAATATAATTTCAATAAAATTTTTAACTTTTTTCTTTTTGATTTTTTGTAAGATGATAAAGAAAGTTAAAGATATTGTGAAATATTTGAATTATTTGTATTTTTTATTTGAAATGTTACTATTATAATATTTTTATATGAGTTTGTGTTTTTATTTAGAATTAGAGTATTTAACTTGTTAGATATCGTTTCATAATTATTTGTTAAGATTTCATTTTATTTTATTTTTATTATTTAATTTTTAGAAGAAGTGGTTAAAAGTTTACAGCGTATTGAGAATTTTAAAATTAATTCAATTAATGTTCATCATGAATTGCTAATAATTTAAAAGTGTTTTAAATGTGATTTTCATCGATATATGTACGATGAGATTTATGGAAAAGAGAGTAAGAGAAAGAAAGATAAAAAATGAATTAGATTTCTTATTAAAAAACAATTATTCTTAAAAATATTATAAAAATTAAATTAAATTAATATTAAAAAAAATTTGGTCAAACAGAGTCAAATAAGGCAAGTTGGGCGGGTCAAAAATAGGGACGGGTTGGTCTTTTTCTTTTAAATTGTGGTAGGGTCAGGGTTGGGATCAAACATGTCCAAAATGGGACGGGTTCAGGGATGGCAAACCCCACCCCGAACCCGCTCTATTGCCATATAGAAATAATAGGGATAAAAATGTTAAGGTTTATCATATTATATCCTAAGTTGTTATTTTGTTAAAGTTTAGGGAATAAAATATTGTTCCTCTTTTTTCCAATCTTTTTCTTTCTTTTCTATTATCGTCATCAAAGATGTCATGCTAAGTACGCAGCGCAACAACGTAATTTTATAGGCAATATTATAAAAAATATAAAAAACAATTATATTTTTCCTTCTCACAAGTTAGATACTATATACTTGTTAGAGTGAATTTTGAGAGCACAAAGAAAACGCTAGAAATCAATGCATTTCTAAATTCGAAAATTTTCCTTTTAAAATAAAATAAATAAATTCTTTTTTTTTTTTTTTTTAAAAAAAAATTATGTTCCAGAAGGCTATGGTTGGTAAAACCATTACACATGTGAGGTTAATTTGGTAAATTAGGGGTTACACAGACAAAATCCTGCAGCTTGCTAGTTGCTGAAAACAAAGCCTGGAAGGAAAATAAAACAGAGAGAGAGAAGAAGGAAGTAATAGGGAATTTTTTTGGGTGTTGTTTTACAGCGGTTGAAAGCTCTTTCCCTCTTCTTCGTTTTGATCCGTTTCTCCTATATACAGATTTTATACATTCTGCGCTCAAAATCAAAACCTAACATCTTTTCTATTTTTTTTTTTGCCTATATTGTTTTAGGTGGTTAATTAATAATTAGCCAATAAAAGAAATATTTTATTAATGTGTTCTGTCATACTGATTAAAATCTTCTGAGATTTTGTTCAAAACCCTAATTTGAATGGCTATGACGGCTGATTCCACCACCAATCACCACACTCCACGTGGTTCCGGATTCTCCGGAGACGGCCTTTCAAGTCCTCAGCTACAGCTTGCAAATTTTCCATCACCATGGTCTCAAGTTGTGCGAGGCGAGTCAGAGGCCCTTTTAGCCGCCGTTAATCATCCCTCGTCTTCCTCACCACAGCCGCCTTGTTTTCTACCGGAGCCGACAGATAGTGTTTCCCCTTCCAACGCGGCTTCAACATCATCGCCGCCGCCGGATAATACCATGGCAGCTGAGAGCCCGGATGCTAATAACGGCAATGCCGGTCGGCCGAAAAAGCTGGCTTGGAACAAGCCATCAAACGGCGTCGTTGAGGTTGGTCCTGTAATGGGAGCTGTTTCTTGGCCCGCTTTGTCTGAATCCACCAAACCCTCGCCCAAATCATCATTAACTGACTTGTCTTCTTCGAGCACTGCTTCTGATGGATCAACCTCGGGTAATCAGGTTTGTTGCCGATATGTAGTCTCTGTTTGGTTGCTTAGCAAATAATATGTTTCTTATAATGCTAAACCTTCCCAATTAGGGTTGCCTGATACAATGACTGCCCAATAGTTAACAATTTCGTTTTCAGTTTTAGAACACAAGCAATAGTTATCAAATGAAATTTAATTTGTTATGTTTTTTGTTGTTGGTGAATTGTTACTTACTCTATGCATGACAATGTTGCCAATATTTTTATTATAATAGGTACCTGTAATCTCTAATTTACCTCAGAAGCTCTCTGCAGCAAATGTAAATCCTAGTTCCAATCCAAACCGCACCATGCCTGGCCGACAAAGGCCGAAACGTGGAGGCAATGTTAGCAGTGGTGGAGGTGTGCCTACACAGACCAATTTTACTCGTCCTCAACAACCTCCACCACCACCACCACCTCCACCACCATTTCCTGTGTTTCCAATGCCTCCAAATAGTTTTGGTAATCTGGTGCCACCATTACCAGAACCGGCCCCAAGAGAGCCTTTATACAGAGGTAGCAACTGGGAAAATAGACCTGTGGGAGCATTCGTTCCTCAATCACATTCTGGAAGTTCTTCTAGAAGGGGAAATTATGGGCTACGTGGAGACGGGAACTACCATAACAATTTCGGGGGTCGTCGTGATCAGGATCGTGTTAGAGATGTCCATGTGCAGCCTCCTAGAGGTCCTCCAAGGGGCTTTGTAAGGCCTCCACCACCCAATGCAGCCACATTTGTGCCACCTCAATCCATGCGACCTTTTGCAAACCCCATGGGATTTCCTGGCAAGTTTATTTTCTAAGCATGTCAGCACTTTTGACTTTGATGATTTGATGTGGAATTCTAATATCTTTATTTTCGCAGAGTATATATATATTCCTCCAATGCATATGGAAGCCTTGAGGGGTGCAGGAATGCCACCCTTCATTCCTTCGGCACCAGTGCTTATGCCTGTTCCAGAACCTTCTCTGGCTGCAATGCTAATCCATCAGATTGAATATTATTTCAGGTGCTTTGACATTGCTTGCTTTTTGTTTATTATTGATTTTTTAGTGGAGAACATCAGCAACCAAGTGCAACTGTTATTGATATGTTAAAACTGTTATGGATCCATTTTGTTTGATGTAGTGATGCTAACTTGGTGAAAGATGAATTTTTGAAGTCTTACATGGATGATCAGGGTTGGGTACCAATTACTTTAATTGCAAGCTTTCCGCGAGTAAGTTTTTTGCTTAAATAAGTGATCTTCTCTTTTCTATTTGGTTGTGATTATGATCTGTTTGGAGACTTCAATTGTTCAACTATCCTGTACTTCCTTTTGACTTTGTGCTTTTAGGATCATTAAAGCAAACTTCAACTTTGGGATTATGTCATTTTATGTTTATTTCTGGAGGTTTAATAGCGTATTCATAAAAAAGTATGCTGTCAATGTCAAGTGTCTGTGAATTCAAATATTAGGTGCAAAAATCAGGTAGTATTTTGTATATTCATTACCTCAAAATCCTTTTTATCACTTCAAATCCGCTGACACCAGCCATAAATCTGTTTTTATATTTGTTAATATTCTTTCAAATTCCAAATTCAATGCATTTTTTAGTGAAAAAATTTACCTGACCATACTACCTGGTTGCTACAGCTCTTTTTGTCCTTAATGCTTGTCTTCAGAGGGCTGGCGTGCTGGAAGGATGAAGAGGCTGTGTAAAGTTTTTCTTTATCAAGATTAGACTAATGAATTTTAATTTACCATGTTAGTACGAAGATGGTTGGTGGCGTGATACTTGTCTTACTTTAGACAAATAATGTCTTGTTGGGAGAATATCTTATGTTTTGAGGGATAGATGTCGTCTAAAATATAGACAGAGACTAGGGTTAAGAGGCGTGAGGTTCTTAGTTTTAGATGGAAGTACAACTTGGACTTTCATGTTTTAGGTTGAAAAAGGCAAGTGTAGAACTGAAGGCTAAGTTTATAAGACAACTAAATAGGCATGAAGCACATATGTTAAGCACCCTTGACCACAGAAACTATCAACATTGATTAATAGTTAGTTCAGATATCTACGAGTTAAAGCTCGCTATAATCAAATAGGTTTATCCATGCCTGACTGTCTGAAGCACTACATTGCTGCCCCCTGACCGTTGACACCTCTTTTGCCTCAGATACACCTGGAATGCACTTCTCTGTTTTTATTGCTTCAATGTGTGATAGTTCATAGTGACAATTTATTGTGTTTATTAAGGGGACTACAGTGTGCACTATTGTCATTGTAGTAATTGCTTTGGGTTGGAGCTGATTCTGGTGAGATTGTTATGAAAATTGAGATGATAGAGTACTTTGTTACCTTTTGCATCCCTTTAATCTTGTTATTACTAGGCTGTAAAATTTTCCCCATTGACAGAAATAATTAGGAGTGTGACTCTGACTAACCCCTTGGATCTTTAAAATGGATAAAAGGATGTTCCGAATGGTACTACTTGCTCTCAATTTTACTCAGTGTAGTGCGATGTTCTGCTTCTGTCAATTTAATTATTATTATTAGTGATCCCATGCTTTCTAATTGCATTTAAATTAAATTCATTTGTACCGTTTGTGTAAGTTTTCATGTTAGACACCCTTGCACAGATCAGGTTTTTCTGTATGGTTATGTTTTTGCAGGTTAAGAGTTTGACAAATAACATTCAGTTGATATTGGATTCCTTGAGAACCTCAACTGTTGTGGAAGTAAAGGTAAGTTATTCCTTGTATTTGATGATCTATCAATCTTAAGCATCAACCTTGAAAGTTTATGTGTGAGGGATGCTGTTGCCATATTGTATTTGGGCAACTAGACAGCCAGTGTCTACTATTTCTCTCTGGCTAGTCCAACTTGTTTACTGCTGCAGGATGACAAGTTGAGGAGGCGTAGTGAGTGGATGAAATGGATACCTGCTCCTAATCGAGTTCCTACTGAATCAGGCTTATCATCTCCTGGTAGATCAAGCGTGGATTTGCTGGCAACTTCGTTTCAGAGTATCACAGTTGAGGAAGGGGCTGCTAACCAAAGCAGTATAACCATTCCTGAAGATGCTCCTGGGAGACATTCATCTGAATTGACTGGCCGGTCACAACTCAGCAATGGGGAGGCCGCTGAAGATATGGTTTCCAACCAAAACTGATCAATGGAAGCCACCACTAATGCTAAGCACGATCCTTGCTAGGATGGTGTATATTTCTGGAGGGAAGGAGCGCTTGTTTGATGCTTTTGAAGGTGTTGGAATATCTTTACTTTTCTGTCACTTTTCTCAATTTTGGCAGAATTTTGAGGCAAATAGAGAAAACAGAAATAAGATATATATAAATTATTTTTCGAAGATAAAAGAAAGGGAAGAAAGAGACGCAAGAAGAGCTTTTAGGTTATTGACTGGGTTTGAATTTTATGAGGCTATATTTGATTGTATAGTTTGGTATTTGTGGATGATTGTGTTCTCATCATATGGTGATTTCTAGTGGCATGGATGGATGGATAGATAAAGCATCCGGGAAAGAGAAAATTCAGAGTTCGCATTTGGGTGAGTGTGTTTTATCAAATATTTTCGGTCCATAAAACTCCAGTTTTAGGAGGGAAGGATTTGCATTACTTTTTGCTTTTTTAGTGATTGGTTGATTTCTTACTATTGATTTATTTGTTCCTTTTTCTCTTTGAACTCAACATCTTTTATCACATATATTATTAAATTTCTTATAACATCCCTGGCTATACCATCAAGGAGCCATGCACCAACGATTCTTTTATTTGTGAGCATTTCATGTTTTTCTAATTTTGGTAGGAAATTGCAATTTCTGGCTCCTGTATACTTTTTAATTTATTTTATGTTTCTTCTGGAATAGTTCTATTAGGTTATTTGAACGTTTGTCATGGGTCTTTTAGTATCGGTTTCTAAATTATTTGCTTCAATTTGAAACTTGCGCTTTAGTTGCTAGTAGTAGCGTCCACTGCTGTTGCTTGGCTTGCTGCTTGAAATTTAATGGATGCACCTGCACTTGCACTTGGATTCCAAGACATACCCGTTACATATTAGTAGGGTTATCGGTTTGCAGTCCGGTTACATTTTTCACTCCTGTTCCTAAATTACGTCACTTTGATTCATTTTAAAAACAGTCTTGGGAGGACTTTGCGGATGGGACAATTTGTATAGGTAATAATTTGCTATAATAACCTATATTGCTGTAGGCTATGCTCGGTAGATTTGCAGATAGATTTTGACACGATATGCTTGGATACGCGTGGTTTCGTTGCCGAGTGCGAGTGGGTTCATATATTACTCGGTCAAATTTGTGCAGAATGGTGTCACTTCAATTACGTATTATATGATGTTTGTGTTGTGAGAGGAGGAGCTGGCACCAGTGGTTTCAATAATGGCTTCAGGCTACTACGATTCCGTAAGTAAAGAGAAGTTGATGTTAGGTTAGTACTATTTTTTTTCTTTTTACTATTTAGCAACTGTTTTAAGTGGAGGGTGAAATAAGTTCATCTGTCTTAAGTGGAGGGTGAAATAAGTTAAAAAAAAAAAAAAAAAAAGAAGAAGAAGAAGAAGAAGAAGAAGAAGAAGAAAGTAGAGTGAGTGGGTAATCGATGAATTTGTCTGTGATTCTCAGTGTCGGCAGCTGTATGCATTAACCCCATCAATTTTGACAACACAATGCGCCTGATTCTGACTCCCCTACTGGGTATTCTCTTTTCAGAGAGAGCAAAGCAATGAATAATGATGATACTTGTATAGTTACCATTACCATTAGTGTAGATAGCCAAATATGCATACGGTTACTCCTTTTTTAAAGCCTACAAGAAAAATCTACCCAACTAGAAGTTTTAAAGGAATAATATATGGCAAAACAGTATAATTTTCTTGACTAATCACAGCCGTTGGATTTTCCAGTCGATGTTCATCAAAGTCACGACAAAAGAGAGACGCTTATTGGAACCTCGGGATATGTAGATGGCAACTTACTTACATTTATAGCTAACATTACAGTTATAAAAAATTACTCAAGAGATCATTGATTCACTGTACAACTGTTTACAGACCTGCTGTCGTGGGATTGGGAATGTGTTCCGAATTTTTGCACAAAATGGGGTAATGAACCACTGAACAAACGGATGATCCAGCTTCCGAGTCTCCGAAAAAGTAAAGATCTAGAACGGAGAACGAGGAGAAAGGACGAAATGATAGGTGTTTTAGGGGGAATCTCATCGAGTGCAGTCTGCAGAGACGCAGTAGCTTTCAATCACAACACAGCACCCCCGCTCTTGCCAATGGGTGACAAATATGTACTGCTTACTCTCTTTTAGCCTCGTGATCATGATCATCAATCTTCTACTCTCTTTTATTTCCATCTCATCTCTCTCCATCCATTCTAGCACACCGAGTTTGGTCATGTGTGCTTTGCAACATATTTTCAACTTTAGCCTAACATATTTTGAGTTTTGCACTGTAATCGATGTAGATGTAATAATACATTTTATGTATTGCAACTCGCTCCAAAAACTTATCGAAGTCTACGATGTACATTTTAATATCCAATATTTATGTGCAACACTTGTATACAGAAAGACAACGACGGGGATTTTGATCAGTGTTGCTCTCAACTCTTTCTATGTAAGAGCTAAGAATAAAGGCAACATTGGACAATCCAAGTTTTTTTTTTTTTTTTTTTTTTTTATAATTAATATTACAATCCTAGAAGACTATTTGAGATGTTGAATAGCCCTTGTATAGAGAGGGTTCTACCAAAAATTCTGAAAAGTTTCTACTATACTTGATAAGTCCTGCCAACTCGTAGCCGGTAGGACAATCCCAGTTGGGCAAACAAAAACAGTTATGTTCATTTATTAAGTTTTTCACATAATAAGTAGCAGCTGTTGGTTGGCTCCCTTCAAGTTAACAAATTCTGTGCGGTCATTCTTACGTGAGAATACGTGCGCCACCAGATCATTCTCCGTTGCTTCATGTAAAAGAGGAACATACGCACTACGCAGTTAGATGCAATCTGCAATTGCAAATGCTTCAGATAGAGCAGACCAACATCAGAAATAAGCAACACACCCCTTTTCATATTTTGAACATTTTCATATTTTATGCACAGGTTTCGGGACACTCACGGGAACAAGTCATCCTTAAATTCGATTGACTGATGACTGGAAATCGTGGTGAATTAATGATCCTTTGTATACAAAAATTGGAAACAATATTGAATAATCTTTTTATATTAAATTTGTGGAAGGCAAAGACAAAAATAAATCGAGACCTAATTTCATTCACTGTAAAAATCTAACCGGCTACATAGAATCAACCCATTAATGCTTTCACTCAGGGTTGGGAGATATAAATGTAGCAGTGCCAACCTTTATATATGTTTATATATGTTCCATTTATTCTGCCTAATGTCTAATTACTGTAAAAGCATCAACTGCATCATAGCGAGGGAGTTCTCTGATCTCCACCAATGGGCTTCCAAAATCTCTGGCGAATGAGAAAAAGGAAAAGAAAAATGTCTTAAAAAGGCCAAATTTATAAATTTTATTTTATTTTCGAAGAGTTAGGAAGACACAAATACACATAGTACATTTTTGCATACGGCGAGGGAGCAAAAGACCTATCTTTAACCTTCTCTGCTCGTCTCTTTCTCTCTCTTTCATTACTCACTGAACCATGTGGTCTTCCTCTGGTAAAAACAAAGGTCAAAGTAATGGAGCTTTCAGTTCTTCGCCTTCAAAATCTTCTACCTCATGTTCATCTCCTTCATCTCCAGGGACGCCAAACAAAAAATCCATGGAAGAAGTTTGGAATGATCTCAACTTAGCTTCTTTGCAAGGTCACTCTAACGCAACCGTACCAAACACCGCCAGCAGTCCTAGTTATCCTTCAGGTTTGATATTTCAGGATTTTTTCGCCACAGCGTTTAACAAAGACCCGAAAGCAAAAGATGCTGGTTCCCGTGAGCCAACTCCTCTCAGAGATATCACTCCTTTTGGTTCCCATCATGGCACTATGCTGAGCTTGAATTCTGGGTCTGAGTTTCAGAATCTTGAAAGGGATTCTCCAATTCATACAATTAGGCCAAGGCCACCAAGCCAACAATTGCACGTTCATCCCAATCTTGCTGCTGCCTGCCCTTTTGGTAGTTCTCTCCACAACTCTCCTTTTGATGCTTTAGGTTCTCCACCGCCGTTTCAACTGGGTTCTCCACTGCCGGTACCCTTGAAAAGGCCTCAGGAAAATGATGATCTTTCCGACGATCGGCGACACAAGCGCTTGATCAAGAATAGAGAGTCAGCCGCTCGTTCCAGAGCAAGAAAACAGGAATTTTTCTCTCTTTTTTTTTATTACTGAATTCGATAGGAATATTACAATGTTTATTTTAACAACTGATGTGGGTCCTTTCATTTTTCTCTAATATTTCTGCAGGCTTATACAACTGAGTTAGAGCTTGAGGTTTCTCAACTGATGCAAGAGAATGCTAAGCTTAGAAAGCAGCAAAAGCAGGTATGTTTCTATATATATATATATATATATATATATATAAGAGACAGCCTTTTTTTATTTCTTATTTTGAACAAGAGATCTAATGAGTTATATTTGTTTTCATTATGTTTTACAGTTATTGGCGGCTTCAACCCAGATTCCCAAAAAGCGCTCTCTCTATAGAACCTTAACGGCTCCATTTTGAGAAGTAAGATTTGCTTCCCATATTTATTTACTAGTTCGCTCTTATTTGCCTTTTTTCTATCATTTAAACCAGTCGCTCAACCAAAATTTCCTTTTAACAAATGAAAAAGATTGGAAGTATAAGATTTTCTTCTCATCAATGTGGTTAAATTTGCCTTTCAGGTTGTGTGTGTTGGTTCATACATCTCTATCAAGTGGCCGTAAAAGAAAGAGATAAGGAAAAAGGGATTTCAGATCCCAAGCTCCGGGACTCATGCCTATGGTGTTTATTTTGTTACTATTTCTGTGTATGTATGGTATTGGATCCTTTTGTCTTTTAGTCCAATCTCTTGCTTTTCCCAACGAAGCGATGTTGGTGCGGAGAAATGATAATATATGATTTATATATTATGCACTATTACTACTACTACTACTACTGCCACCACTAGGAAAAAGAAGAAAAAAATTGAAAAATCTTTGGCTATTTTGTTTTGTTTGTTTTGTTTGTTTTGCTATATAAAGATATGCAGTACACAGATGGGACATGTTTGGCTATCAAATAGCAATATCGCTTTATTTTCTCTCACCCTTATCAGTGTTATCCTTCCCTCCCATGCATTTCTTAATCTTAAGCCTGATGAGTAATCATTACTAAAGTCAATTATCTTTTGTGACTGTTATAACAACAATAATAATAAAAATAATAATAATAAGGGCATAACCCTCTTATGTATCATATAAACTATCACATAAATAAAAAGATCTAAGATTGTAATATATCCTTCTTCTTTACTGTTATTAGACTAACGGCAGTGTATGTAATTATGAAAATGCCTTCAACTCTATTATGACAACTTATTTTTTTTTATTTTTAAATTAACATAATTTGAAATTAAAAACAAAAGTAAATCCTAAAATAAATAAAACATAAAATGAAAGCAAATAAAACGACAATTCTAAATATTAGTAGCAGTGGCCACTCACTGGTTTTCGTCCGGGCCACTGACCATTGCGCAAGTCAATGAAGCTCTGCCGAGTTGTGTTACGGTAGTAACTCGTCGACCACAGCGCTATAGCACCCATCGATCACTAGCCTGCAGTGCGACGGCGGCGTTGTAGTAGCTTCAAACCTCTCCTCTCTGGGTTTTAGTAGCAACTTCGTTCAAGCCAATTAGCCGTTATCCTCACCAGAGCAACCATTACCTATATTACCTTATCACCGCCCATCACGTTGATGCCGTTGAGCAGATTTCAGCAAGAACCTCAAAAAAAAAGTTTCATAAAGTTTAAATTTTTAGGTTCAGATACGAATTATTGAGAGATAACAAAATAATTGTAAGATTATCATTGTGATTGTGAATTTTATTTTGACTTTTGTGTTTAATTACTTTTGTGGGCTGGGTTGATGTCAATTCTGGTTTTTTTTTTTTTTTTTTTTTAATTTCAATAAACATCTTGGTGTGTAGATCTTGTTAATTCCTCTCTTAAGTGAAGAATAGTATAAAATAAGCTATGATTTGTAAAAAATTGTTGGTGTTTGCACGATTTTAGTCTATATTTTAAATATTTAAGAAACATTCCCATTTTTCCTAAGTGTGCGAACTCTAAAATCAGGGTTTGCTCATATTTTAGACAAAAAGAATCAATCAAAATCAAGCTACTTTTATGTTTTTATCCTTGAAATTGACGGTCAAACTAATGGTAAACTCTTAACTAAAGAGGGGTACGTGAATCTATACGATAGTTTCTGATACTTAATACGTGATAATACGGAAAAATGCCCATTACTCCCCTAAAATTTGCTGTTAATACCCTCTTTTCCCCTCATATTTCTATAAATGTTTTGGAGACCCTTGCCGTTAGCTCCGTCCCCGTTGAAAATACTATTTGGCTGCAATTACTTTGATACCCTTGACACAGATGTTGGGACCCACACTGAAGACTTCATACAAATTGTCTGCGGGATCTAAGTTTATACTTAATGAGTTATTAATATCATTTTTTTTATAATTTATAAATGAAATAATATACAATAAAACTAATGAATTAATTACCCTTCAACAACACTACCAAATAAATGACTTTGTATTAACATATTAATTAGATTTTAAATCATAAATAAAATATTTATCTAAACATACATATATTTTCACTTAAAATTAAAATAAACTAATATTTATTTATAAATAATTTAGTGATATTGACATTTTTCTCATGATATTTAGCTTAATAGGTAAATATTTCCTGATGTTTGAGAAAAGATAAATATCCCCGTAACTTTTGAATAAATAAACAAATACCCTATAAATTTTTATTTCCATTAATTGACAAGTTAATTATTATCATTTGTATCTCCCATATTTTATATAATAATATTTTGATATATATTTTATTTTAATATAACACTTTCCTCTTTATTTTAATATTTTTACGCAATATAATTTTTTTAAATATAATAATTTAATTCACATTTAATATTTTTTTTCATAATATACTCAAGACTAAATACATTTTTAATTTATTATTTCAATAAAAAATTAAAAAAAAATAAAATATTATTAAAAAAATTTAAACAATAAATTAGATTAAATTCATATTAAAATATTTATATCTTTTTTTATAATAAATTTGATATTTAATTGTTAAAAAAAATTTTAAAATATATTTTAACATCTTATTTTTATATTAATATTTTTACTTAAAAGAATTTATTAGATTTACTATATTTTTTTGAGAAAATTTATGAAAATATAAATAAAAAAGTAAAAAAAAAGAAAAGAAAATTTATGAAAATATAAATAAAAAAGTAAAAAAAAAAAGAAAAAATTTAATATCATTTGTTAATAGAATTAATAATTAAATATATTTATATTCTTATTAACTAATTTAATTTAATTTAAATTAAAAAAATAAAAAAGAAGAAAATTTTTTATTATTTTTATTTGTATATATATATATAAAACATGTATTTATTGTTTATATTTTTATATATTTTTTAAAAAATATAATAAATTTAGTATAATTTTTTAAATGAATATATTACATGTAAAAATAAAACGTTAAAAAATATTTGAATTAAATTTTTTAATAATTAAATATTTATTATTATAAAAATAAAAACAAAATATTAAAAATATTTTAACATATAAATATGACTTATCTCATTATTCAAATATTTTTTAACGTTTTATTTTTACATGTAATATATTTATTTAAAAAATTATACTAAATTTATTATATTTTTTAAAAAAATATATGAAAAATATAAATAATAAATACATGTTATATATATATAAATAAAAAATAATTTTTTTAATTTTTTAATTAAAATTAAATTATATTGATTAATAAGAATATAAAATATATTTAATTACTAATTCTATTAACAAGTAATATTAATTTTTTACTTTTTTCTACTTTTTTTTATTTAAATTTTTGTAATTTTTCTAAAAAAATTTAATAAATTTAATATATTTTTTTTTAAAAAATATTATTATACAAATAAAATATTAAAATATATTTTAAAATTTTTTTAATAATTAAATATTAAATTTATTGTAAAAAAAATAAAAATATTTTAACATAAATTTAAAATATTTTAATATAAATTTAATTCAACTTATTGTTTATATTTTTTTTAATAATATATTATTTTTAAAATTTTTTTTTATTAAAATAATAAATTAAAAATATATTTAATTTTAAATATATTATAAAAAATATTAAATATGAATTAAATTATTATATTTAAAAAAATTATATTATAAAAAATATTAAAATAAAAAATAAAATATCATCTTAAAATAAAATATATATAATATTATTATTATATAAAAAATAAAAAAAAAAAAAAAAAATAAAAAATAAAAAATAAAAAATAAAAAATTAATAAATTAATAAATTAATTAACAGAAGTAAAAATTTAAAATATTTACCTATTTATCCAAACTTCACGAGCATACATTTTTTCCCAAGTATTACGAGGTATTTATCCGATCCTTCTGTCTCCTCCATTTTTCGCGTTCTCGTTAACTGGAAACACACCCTACTAGACATACTCACTCGAATCAAATCTACTTATCTCCCATTTAATTATAGTTAAAAGCGGATAAATTTTAAACCAAAAGCATAAACCCAGAATAAAAAATTTGGATAAATCCAAAATAGATAAACACAAAATCACAATAGGCTTAAAAAACTACAAATTTATCCAAATAGGAGAAGCTGCAAGGAAATCTTATCCAAAACAGAGAAACCGCAACCAAATCTCCCCAGAACAGAGAACCACAGCCAAATCCCTATTCTTTTTCATTTTTTTTCCCCCCTTTTCCCATCTCCTGCAATTCTCTATTTTTTTTTTTTTCTTCCACTCGATTGTTCGCCTGAGGCAACCACCAGATTCAAAAAACTCCAGCAACCACCACAAAATACAAGATCTCCGTTGACCACCATCAGATTCGCAAAGCTTCGGCGACCTCCCCCTTAGTAATTTCACAGTTAATAATCTAACGAAAAGCTCCTAGCCCACTCTCACCGTGGATTGCCATGCAGATCACCACGAATCCGGATTAAACCCACGAGTCATGGTTTTCATCCGCAATTTTTCAAAGATGAATAACACCAAAGATTATAGGGACTTGCTTGTGGCGTCTATGGTGGCTATCGAAGGCTTTCAATCGACAAATTTTGGTGGCTTTCAGCAATTGAGCTGGAATTGGGTGATTTGTTTTTGTTTAGAAGAGATGAAGAAGTAGTAGTAGTGGAGAGAGTGAACGACAAAATGAAAAATAGAAGAGAGAGAAAGAATAGATAAATTGTTTATAAATAAATATTAATATATTAGAAAATATTAATGGAAGATAAGTAGACTAGATAACTGTTAAATGTCAAAATACATTTTTACCCTTAAAAGTTGCTTTTTGAACTGGGACGGAGCTAACGGCAAGGGTCTCCAGAGCATTTATAAAAATATAGGGGGAAGCGGGTATTAATAATAAACCTTAGGAGGGTAATGGACATTTTTTCTCGTAATAATAAATACTTGTGTCCCATCTTCTGTTTTCATTTGAGCTTTTTGGTCTGATGTATGGTTTCCAACTACTGGACTACTAGTGTTCATCCAACGGCCTCAAATTGCTCCTTAATTTTATATTGTTATATTACATATCTGGATATTGACTATGGGTCCTTGCTTTTTGTTTTTTCCATTGAAATGTTTACATTATTGTTATGACATTGAATTTTGATTTAAAATACAAAACTCAATATTTCATTTAACATTAAAATATTGTCAATTTGAAACTAAAAGTTTGCGTCTTAGGCACACTAATAATTGCAATTTTTAATCCAAGTTTAAGAGTTTATAGTGACTCACTAACATACCTTGGAATGTAAATAGATAAATGATATCTTTAGTTGATAATCTGTTGAAATTCAGGGACATTAATATTATTATATCATTTCAAATGCGACATTTTAGAGAAACGGTCAATCCACAATAAGTTAAACGGTGTACGATGTTTGTTTGTTTGCTTGGTAATTAAATATTTATATTTTTATTAAATTCCCAAAAATTAGAAATTGGTATTATTGTCATGTCATCTACCATAACTAACCTTATATTATTATTATTATTATTATTATTATTATTATTATTATTATTTATTGAGCTTGGCCACCAAACACCAGTACTACACTGCAGTAAAATAAATTTTATTTTATTTTTTAATCTGTTCGGATAAAAGTTTACCAACAATTGACACGAACGCTTAAAATTAATTGTAAAAGTAAAACCAAGCAATAATTATGGTAAATAACGTTGGTGGTTGGTGTTGTGGCACGTGGCACGCATGAAGACTGCTTCCCCCAAGTAAACACGTGAGAGAATTAGTCACGTGACCCATTCCATTGTTTTATCGTAGACTGGAGGGGGAGTTTGTAAAACAAGGAATACAAACTTCCTCTATACAGTAAAACCATCTAAGTTGACTAATGTAAACGTGCAAGAATTTGACTCATGTAAAATCTTTCATCTCCATTTCATATTTTTCAAACTTTGAACCTATAATTTTAGGGTAATAAACTACATTAGCCGCCGCCTCCTCCCCCTCCATTAGGCCAAAAATCAAACATCTATCCCCTCCACCAGTCCCCACCCCACCCGTTTTCAAGCGCTCACCGTTATTCCGAACTCTTTAAACTGTATTTCACGAAACCGATGTCAACGAAAATCATGGTAGGATTAGCATGAAACAACTTTTGATTTGAAGATTTCTGGGTGAGTTTTGGATCCTGTGTGATGTGGTTTTGATTCGAATTTGGTTGTGGGTTTTCTTTTTTGGGTTTTTTTGAGAATATTGGAAAATTAATTAGAATTTCTTGATTATTCTTCTCTTGGGGTCCAACGAAATTATTAACAATGATAAATTGAAATCAATTTATCTTATAAACTTAAAGATGAGTGTTGGGTTGGCTACTAACTGGATAGAGAGAGAAGGATAAGGTTTGGTGAAGAGATAGTGGTGATGGCGGAGCTCCTATACTGAAGTCGGTGGCGGGTTGTAACAATTTAGGGTTTTAAAAAAAATAAATAGTTCAAGGGTATTTTGATAATTTAATAGATTTTCGTTAGTCAATTAACAGTCAATGTAATGGTTTTAGTGTACAGGGGAGGTTTGTATTAGTTTTAACAAACTTTCTATCTAAGTGTTATTTTGACAAACCTCAGGGTAGGTATGTGAAAATACCCCCGTTAAACAAATGCAAAACTGGGCGCTGGGCTTGGCTTCCCTTTTTATTTCTTTCTTTTTTTTTTATTTTTTTTTTATTTTGGTGTCTGAATCTGATACAACTTACAAAGATGGATGGGGGCCCAACTCGTTGGTCCACATTATGATTCATGGACTCTCTACCTGGTTGTATTTGTATGTTTTTTTTATTTGCTGCCACCAGTACGTAGTTGGCGGGCTATAACTGTATCAGACATTGATTTTGGAATCGGGACCCGATGGACACGTGAGTAGGGGCCCACTGCTTTTGTCAAACTTCATATCATAAAAGGAATCAATCTTGCGTTACGTAATCCCCGATTCATGAGCTTGCAATTGCAATTTTCTTTCTTCTCTTTATTTATATTTTAAAAAAATAATACCAAATCAATCCACTTGATACTTATTTGCGGAGTCTAACATATATATATATATATATATACACACTAAAAGATAATAGTAATGGTAATAGGTCTAAGGAAGGAACTTTAATGACGGCATAATTAATCATAATAATGATTAATAAGAATGTTCATTGAGTAACTAAAAGATTATGATTGTCATGCCATGTCTATGTATGCCCAATTGATAATTTGTCTAGGGTTGATAAAATTTTTTATAAGTATCAGGTTTTATAAAAATTCAGGTTTAATGAAATAAAATTAGGGTGATGTAATAAAAAATAAGATAAAAATAGAAAAAGATTAACTTTTATATTGTTAATGAGGTGAGAAATAGTTTAATATGTTTTATCTTATTATTATATATTTTTTAAATACGTGTAATGATATATTATAATACGTTATTTTTTAAATAAATAAATATATGCATACAAATTATATTTAATCAATAATTAATAATTTTTTATTTTATCAAGTGATGAAATTTATATTTTTAATATAATTATTACATATAAATAATATTATAAAATATTAATAATATTTTTAATTAATATTAGTATAAATAAATACAAAAATAAGAAAATAAATAGAGATGAAAAATTATTTTTTTATAAGAATTTTTTATTTCTATCCCATTAAATTTTTATGAAAAAGTGGGGTGGAGAGCAGAGATTAAAATTAAAATAGAAAAAAAGCCTCCTTACCTTCAGCTGGCCCCATTGCTATTCTTGCCATGGAAGTGGAGTACCCTCAACTGAAGTCATCACTTTTCAGTGCCTTCTGTTAAAACCTAACTATACTGCACGCTTTCCTCCCCGAAGTAGTAACTAGTAAGTCCTGTCGCTTTCAGCTTCTTTATTTATTTATTATTTTAATAAGAGTTCCTTCTCTTCTACACAGTCATTTTTGGGTCAGTTTGCTTTTAGCCGTTCGGGTTGTTGGGCTTATTTGAGTAGGGCCAGTTCACTCAAGTCAACGGACCGTAACCATCAGTCCAACAAAACACTATTTCAGAGTTAAAATGGACAGGAATACCCATTTTTATTTTTTAAATAAAATATTTTACTAAAATAGACAAACAAAATAATAGCATTATATCTTAACAAGTGATTTTTTTCACCGATCCAGGTAAAAGAGGGAGACAGTTGAAAGTATTGTTAGAAAGATGGTAAAAACCAGATGACATAGGCCCACTATTTTAAAATGTCTTTGTTTGCAGGCCCAGTTAAAACCCACTTCAACAATTTGCTTTTACTTTTTTCCTGTTTTCAGGAGTCCACTTTAAAATCAGCTGAAACCAATGACTGTTTGAAGTTGAAGCCAGCCTATTTTACGTAAATCAATATAGTAAGTTAGATCTACCGTCTGCGATAATGCCTACACAAATATTGGTGTTAATTGGAGAAGGGTGGATTCCACTTTTGACGGATTATTATTATTATTATTATTATCATCATCTTAGCCTGACCAAAAAAAAAAAGTGGTGGCAAAAGTGGCGCACTCATTCATTGCAATTTGCAGCTACCATTCGTGAATCATGAGCCACTTAAAAGAATGAATGGAATCAACGCTTTCCCCATTACGTAGGATTCCTCCCCAATTATCCATTATTATTTATTATTGCATTGCTGTCGTACTTGATTCCCAACCCAATGAAAATTAAGAATGATGAAATTAATTAGCATGGAGCGTGCCTTACTTGACGTTTCATGATTTCTCCCTTTCTGAAAAAGCTCAATTACAGAGTAGATAATTCTCTGAAGATAAGCAACATGCCAAAAGCACTTCTTCACATTTTGGCAGATTTTGTTGCCAAAGTTCTCAAGTGGGTCATTTATTCAGCAATTCACAGAATTGAAAACAGAACGCACACTGTAGATTTGACCAATCAAATTAATGGGAATGATAACAAGTCTACATTTACTTTAAACAAGAGAGAAAAACAGCTAGCTAGTAGAACACTGAAATTAATTATCTTCCTGTCATAATTTATGTAAAGAAAACTTCCCACCAAAATGGCATGGATTGTTCAGTTACGATCTGATCTGCTACGTACCTATATTTAAGGGTAAGATGTTGACAAGAATTATATACACAGTGCTTGCATGATCTTACTGAAAATCTCACCCCCACTTCCTCCCACCACTGTCACCACCATTGAGCGCACCCACCTGTCAATGGCTTTGATCGGATAAGCGTATATATATATATATATATTATCGCACTTTGGGTGGATATTATGAGCTTTAAGGCTTTGCATGCGTTTACATTCCACTCAGCAACTTGATACTATTTATAGCCATTGCAGTTACAGCATGCAGAGAAGATATATGGCGAACTGTAGCTAGGTTAGAGCTATGAAAGGCTTTACCATTTTGTTTCTTGTCTTCTTTCTCTTCCTTGGCTCATTTTTTATAGATTGTAGAGCAGCTCAAGAAAAGAATAATGAGGTTTATATCGTTTACGTGGGAGCAGCGGATTCGACGAATGGTGACGATCGCCATGCTCAGCTACTGGCATCTGTCTTTAAACGGTGAAATCTTATCACTCTTTTTATTTCTTAAAGCACATATCGCTTCACTGTACGTCCAACGTATACTGACAGTTTCTTGTTAGATTCAATGGGAGATTGGGTTAATGTAAAGTTGAAATTTTATCTGTGCTAGGAAAGAAAATGCTCTGGTCCGCAGTTACAGACATGGCTTCTCTGGGTTTGCGGCTCGTTTATCAGCAGAAGAGGCTCGTGTATTATCAAAGAAACAAGGAGTTGTATCAGTCTTTCCAGATCCTATACTACAACTTCACACAACCCGTTCATGGGATTTCTTGAAGTACGAAACTGATTTACTGATCGATTCCAAACCCAGTTCAGATTCTGAATCGCTGCTGTCTGAAGGATCAGACACTATAATTGGCATCCTAGACACGGGTAGATAATTATACTGCATATGTTTCTATTATGTGTTTCTTTTTTCCCAAAATAATAAATTTTAATTTAATACATATGGAACTTAATTTAATTAGGTATCTGGCCGGAGTCTGAAAGTTTCGATGACAAAGATATGGGTCCAATTCCGCAACGCTGGAATGGATCCTGCAAAGTGGGAAACGAGAATATTTCCTTCAGCTGCAATAGGTAAACATCCGGTTTAACAATGGCTTGCATGTATTGCAAATTACTGACGCATCTCTTTCATTGGTCAGGAAGATAATTGGAGCAAGATCTTACGATATTGAAGATGACTTGGTGGAGAAGTACCAGACACCTAGAGACATGCTTGGGCACGGCACCCATGTAGCGGCAACCGCTGCAGGACGAGCGGTGCAGGGTGCATCTTATTACGGACTTGCAGCAGGGACCGCCATAGGTGGCTCCCCTGGGTCAAGGATCGCCGTGTATAGAGTATGTTCACCTGATTACGGATGTACTGGTTCCAACATTTTAGCTGCATTTGATGATGCAATTGCCGATGGTGTGGATGTTCTATCTTTATCACTTGGTGCGCGAGCAGGAATTATGCGTGAACTTACAAATGATCCGATTGCCATCGGAGCTTTCCATGCAGTGGAGCACGGGATTACAGTGGTCTGCTCCGCAGGGAATGACGGACCTTCCAGTGGATCAGTTGTGAATGTTGCACCTTGGCTTTTGACTGTTGCTGCTTCTACCATTGACAGAGATTTCGAGTCTGATGTTGTGTTGGGTGGAAACAAAGTGATCAAGGTATTGATGTTTAATAAATTGAGAAATCTCTTTTTACATGAGGTTAAAGATTTATCTGTGAAGTAATAACATTTTCTGCATTCGTATTTCAATTCAGGGTGAAGGCATAAATTTCTCTAATCTCCAGAAGTCTCCCGTGTATCCGTTGATTTATGCAAAATCAGCCAAGAAACAAGATGCTGATGAAAATGAAGCAAGGTATAGACATACATAAACAGCAACGTTCTACATCTCATACTAATATTTACACAATTGATATAAATTTTGAGTTATTTAGGAATTGTGATGCTGCATCTCTGGATGGAGCTCTCATAAAAGGGAAGATTGTTCTTTGTGACAATGACGATGATATGCTCACAGTGGAAGATAAGAAGGATGAAGTCAAGAGTCTTGGAGGAATTGGTGTGGTTGTGGTTGATGACAAATCAAGAGCAGTAGCATCACCGTATGGTACATTTCCAATGACAGTGATTAGTTCAAAGAATGAGGCCGAAATCAAAACCTATATCAACTCAACCAGGTGACAAATTATTGATTACTTGTAACAATTGCTAGATATCTTAGTTTTCAACGATGATTATTAATTATAAATTTGAAAACCCTTTTTTTTATAGAAATCCAGTTGCAACAATTTTAGCTACTGTATCAGTGACAAAATATAAGCCAGCTCCTGCAATTGCATACTTCTCGGCCAGAGGACCTTCACCCATGACAAGTAATATTATCAAGGTAAAGCTTCTTATTCTCCCAATGAGTATACGGAAAATTCTGAATAATCTTTTTCCACAAATTTACCTGTTGTCTTCGATTTCATGCAGCCTGACATCACAGCACCAGGAGTTAACATACTTGCAGCTTGGATGGGCAACGATACAGATTTGGCTCCAGAAGGCAAAGAACCTCCTCTGTTCAATGTCATCTCAGGAACTTCCATGTCATGCCCACATGTCTCCGGAATGGCCGCTGCTGTCAAAAATCAGAATCCTACGTGGAGTCCCTCTGCAATTAAATCAGCTATTATGACAACAGGTGAACATTTGACAGCCAAATGTGCAAAATTTACGTTTGAACTTTGACTCATCTATAATAACCTGTTGGTGAATTGGCAGCATCTCAAACAAACAATTTAAGGGCACCGATAACCACAGATTCAGGATCAGTAGCAACCCCTTATGATTTTGGTGCGGGAGAAATCAGCACAACTGCATCATTACAACCAGGATTGGTGTACGAGACCACTACTGTTGACTACTTGAATTTTCTGTGTTACTACGGGTACGATGTATCAAAAATCAAAATGATTGCGACAAATATTCCTCAAGGTTTCAGCTGTCCCAAGGATTCGAGTGTCCATTCAATATCCAATATCAACTACCCATCAATAGCAATTTCCAGTTTCAATGGGAAAGATGGCAGGACAATAAATAGAACTGTCACAAACGTTGCGGGAGATAATCAAACGTTCTACACTGTAAGTGTTGATGCACCTGAAGGCCTAAACGTGAAAGTGATACCAGATAAAATGGCATTTACGAAGAATGGGCAGCAGTTGAGTTACCAAGTGATTTTCTCTTCTGCGTTATCCTTACTAAAGGATGATGTCTTTGGTTCGATTACTTGGTCTAATGGAAAATATAAAGTTCGCATCCCATATGTGGTAAGCAGTAAGAGCAGCAAGGATAGTAAGCGTAACTAATTATAGAGCCATTTCTAGTGAATAAGAAAGACACAGTTGTGTATTATATATTTATGTTTCAACAAAAAGCTCTAAATTAACAAAATTACTTGTCATACCACCTCTCTATCAATATCTATAATTTTCAATAAACCATATCTTGTTCTAGAAAGGGTGTCAACTGAAGGAGGTGGATTCCACTTTTGACATATGATCTTAGCCTGAGTAACACAGGAAAGAAAGAAAAAATTAATGGCGAAAGTGGAGCACTACTCATAGAAGTGCACGAATCACCAAAGAAGAAAATGGAATTAGACTCCGACCGTTTTGTGGGATTCCCATTTCATATAATTTTTTGACATGTATTCGGAAAGTTATTGCAGAAAACACATTGTACGGAAGCCAGTTTTTACAGCATAAAAATTTTATATTTCATATAATGTATTCGACAAAATCACCATCTCAAATGATACTTAAAAAGGCACAGAAAAATTAATCTTCACGCTTCATAAGTCTATAATAAGTTCTCAAAATTTTCGTGCTCAAATTTCATCTAATATTAAAGATATAAAATTAACAAGACGGTGACAGCCAATTACCTGAACTAATATATGTTCTAGCTAGCTAGGTTGAAATATAATCAAAAATAAAATTTAAAACACGTTATAATGCTCATTAATAGCAAAAATTTAGCAATTGTTAAAGCAAAAATCGAAATATATAAGATGTTCGAGTAAAACCACTTACTCAAACAAGTTTGTAGAAAAACAACTTGAATTGATCTAGATAAAATATAAGAATGAAGTATATAGTAAATGAAGAAGTTGTGTTAAAATCTTTCAAAATGTTATACATTATTAAATACGGAGGTTATATATCAAAAGTTTAAAAAAATTGTGGGTGGTTAATTTTTTAAGAAGAAAGTGGAAAATTCTTTTTAAAAGAAAGTAAATAAGTAAGTTTTTATGTAAAGTAAAATAAGATACGGGTGTTCTTGTTACAGGAGCACCAACGAATCGCTCGGGGAGACACAATATCATTATCAGAACATTATATATATTTTAGGAATAAAATTTCCCATAGAAGTATTACCAGTGGATATAGATCAGCTCAATAAGCCCAGCATTAACTTGGCAAATTTGTGTGTCAGAGTGTTCAGGTTGAGTAATAATAAATTACTGGTGAATTCACATCATTGAAAATTAACACTCATTTAGTTCTGTCACACACCGGCCACGCATATTATATATACTTCAAGCTTATCAGTTATACTTTAAATTATATATCATTATCAGAATATTATATTTAGGGAATCAAATATTTGCACATGAAAAGCACGCTGAAGTATTTTTATATCAGGCCTTAAGATTATGACCAGTGAAATATCAGGCTACCCGCTACCATTGACCGTTCCCACTCTCGATTTTATGAGATAAGCATCACATTTTCCTGTATAGTAATACTTCCACATGCATCACATTTTTCGTATATACTAATACTTCCATAAGCGTACATCCAACTATTATTTATGGCACTATGTTGGCTGAGATGATTTACTCTTCACAGAAAGCTAACTATTCATTAAAGCTATGACAATCCTTACAATTTTCATTAATTTGGTAGTCCTTGCGCTATTTTTTGTAAATACTAAAGCAGCTGGAGTCAATAATAATGGTGTTTATATTGTGTGCATGGGAGCAGCGACTTCAAGGAATGGTTCATTAAGGGATGACCATGCTCAGCTATTGGCATCTGTCTTAGAACGGTGAATATGCATTATGTTGAATTTCAATGAATTTTTATCTTAAACTTACTTGGGATATTGCGTTAGCAATAACTTGAATTTTTCTTTGTGCTATATATATATATATATATGTATCTCTAGGAACGAAAGTGCTCTGGTGCGCAATTACAGATATGGATTCTCAGGGTTCGCAGCTCGGTTATCAGCCGAAGAGGCTCATGCATTATCCAAGAAAGGTGGAGTTGTATCAGTTTTTCCTGATCCAATACTAAAACTCCACATGCACAACTCGTTCATGGGATTTCTTAAAGCAACAATCTGATGTACTGACCGGCTCAAACCCCAGTTCAGATGCGGAGTCTTTGTCTCCGAGATCAGACACCATAATTGGCATCCTAGACACAGGTGTAAATGTAAAACCAATTAGAATTACATTGCATGGTTACTATATAAAATGTATTATGTGTCTTTTTTTTTTTTTTGGGCCCCTTGAGCAGTAAGCTAATTGGAGTTTAATATATATGGAACTTAGGTATCTGGTCCGAGTCAGAGAGTTTCAATGACAAAGGTATGGGTCCAATTCCAACACGGTGGAAGGGATCTTGCAAGTTTGGAGATGAGAAATCCTGCAAATGCAATAGGTAAATATCATATAAATTTGACTTCTCAATCAGCTGCTATAGTTGTTATCTTGCACATTGTCATTCACCAAACCACAGGCAACTCATGAAACTGTCACTAAAAAACTTGATATCGTTGGCACTTGTACATCCATTTACAAATTTATGGTGTGCACTAAAATTTCAAAACTTGTATCAGAAAGATAATTGGAGCAAAGTTTTACGATCTAAAGGATAATTTAGCAGCAAAGTCCCAATCAGCGAGAGACATGGAAGGGCACGGCACCCTTGTGGCTGCAACAGCAGCAGGACGTGCGGTGCAGGGTGCGTCTTTCTATGGACTCACTGGAGGAACAGCCGTAGATGGGTCCCCTGGGTCAAGGATCGCCGTATATAAGGTATGCTCTGACGATGGATGCAGTGGATCCAATATATTAGCTGCATTTGATGATGCTCTTGCGGATGGGGTGGATATTCTATCGTTGTCTCTTGGTGGAGATGGAGGAATCAAGGTCGAACTTACCGATGATCCGATTGCCATCGGAGCCTTTCATGCTGTGGAGCACGGGATTACCGTGGTCTGCTTTGCAGGCAATGACGGGCCTTCCGACAGAACAGTTGTCAATTATGCACCTTGGCTTTTGACTGTTGCTGCTTCCACCATTGACAGAGATTTGGAGTCGGATGTTGTTTTGGGCGGAAACCAAGTAATTAAGGTACTGATATTCAATAGAATTAACTGATAAAAGTTGTTCTTATCACACGAAGTAAAGTGTTTTTCTGCATTTGATTGGTCAGGGAGAAGGCATAAATTTCTCTAATCTCAGAAAATTTCCAGTACATCCACTAATTTATGCAAAATCAGCCGCTAATACAGATGGCCCCGTTTCTGAAATAGATGTAGATAAAGCAAGGTACATGTAATTAGCAACATTCTATTTCAACATAATACTCAATGCGTTCTGTTCAGGAAGGAAAAAAAAATGAATATATATCGTAAAATTGTAAAGTTTACTTTTGGTGGATAGTATTGCATAGATGAACAGTACTGAATAAATAAATAGTATCGTATTATATAAGAGCACCGAAATACACCGAAAATACAGTTACTCATTTTTTACTTTCTTTACTAATGAGGTTGGTGTTAGGTGGAAAAAGTTTGAATTTGGGTAGTGGTTGGTAGGTGGAGAAATTTATGGAGTAAATTGTAGAATGTGTGTTGAAAAATGGGAGAAGGAAATCACTATAAATACCTCATCCCTTTCACCATTCCATTAATCCCAAAAATCATCCTTTGAGAGTTTCTACAAAGAGAGAAAAATTAGTTTCTTTTTTGTGTTGTATTCTTCACTTAGAGTTGTTTCTCCTATTTTGAGAAAGAGTGTGAAATACTCCTATTTAGAGAGTTGTTCTTTCCTTATTATTAGAGAGAAAGAGAGTTGTAATTCTCATTTTAAAATAGTGAAATACTCATATACTTGCATGTAGTTTTTACCCTAATTTGTTTAGAGATTTTCCACGTAAAATATTTGTGTCGATTTATTTTGTTATTTTATTTTACTATGAATGGTTATACCTTTTACTTATTATTGTTATTTTGATGGACAGTTATACCTCCTATTTATTTATTGCTTTACGGTGATGAATGGTTATATCTCCTACATAACGTTTATTTTCATTATTTTCTCAATTTCATTGTAATTGTGTGTTTTACTTCGACTCTTAATTTTCTAATATATATAAAACACCTTTCGGGAATTGCTATTACGCATTTCTGAATGAGACTCTGGTGAAAGGGAAAATTCATCGATGTGACAGTGATGATGATTTGATTTCATTGGAGTGGAAGAAGGATGAAATGAAAGGTCTTGGAGCTAAAGGTGTTATTATGATTGATGACAAGAGAAGAGCAGTGGCGTCCAATTATGGTTCGTTTCCAATGACTGTTATCAGTTCCAAGGATGGGACCAAAATCCATGCTTATATCAACTCAACCAGGTGATAAATTGTTTGATTAGTTGCATCACTTTCTAGTCTCTCTCTCTCTCTCTCTCTCTCTATATATATATATATATATATATATATATATATTAGAGTTTCAAAGATGCTTATTGATGAAAATTTATGATAGAAATCCATTGGCTAAAATTTTACCTACCGTGACTGTGCCAAAATGTAAACCAGCTCCTGCGATAGCATACTTCTCAGGTATAGGTCCTTCACTCTTGACATGCAATATTATTAAGGTAAAGCTTCTTACTTACTCCCTCAAAGAAGAGAATACAATAATCCTTTCTCACAAAACTTATATGTTATCGTCTTGATTCTATGCAGCCTGACATCAGAGCACCAGGAGTTAACATACTTGCAGCTTGGATTGGCAATGATACAAATATAACACCGTCTATTCAACGTAATCTCAGGAACTTCCATGTCATGCCCACACGTGTCCGGAATTGTTGCCGCTATCAAATCCCAATATCCTGCATGGAGTCCTTCCACAATCAAATCAGCCATCATGATAACAGGTGAGAATCTAACAACCAAATGTATAATAACTAAGTTATTTCAATATTAATATCTGATCGATCTGATGAATCTACAGCAATTCAAACCAACAATTTGAAGGCCCCAGTAAAGACATACTCAGGCTCAGTAGCAACACCTTATGATTTTGGTGCAGGAGAAGTCAGCACAACCGCATCATTACAACCAGGATTGATTTACGAGACCACTACTCTTGACTACTTGAATTTTCTGTGTTACTATGGTTATGATGTATCAAAAATCAAAACGATTGCAAAAAACGATTCCCCAACGTTTTAGTTGTCCCGAGGACTCGAGAATTGATTCAATATCCAACATCAACTACCCGTCAATAGCAGTTTCAAGTTTCAACGGTAGTAAAGGCAGGACAATAAGTAGAACTGTCACAAATGTTGCCGAGGATAATGAAACGACCTACGCTGTAAGCGTTGACGCACCTGAAGGCTTAAATATCGAAGTGATCCCAGATGAACTCCAATTTACGAAGAAAGGGCAGAAGTTGAGCTACCGAGTGATTTTCTCTTCTGCTTTATCATCACTTGAGGGCGATGTTTTTGGTTCGATTACACGGTCTAATGGAAAATATGAAGTGCGTAGCCCATTTGTGGTTAGCGCGATTACGCAGTCTAATGTAAAATATAAAGTGGTAGCCCATTTGCTGTCAGCATTTAGTTAGTGTGATGATAATTAATAAGAAAGACAAATAATTGTGTATTACATGTCTTTCAATAATTAATTAAATAAAAATTCTATATAATCAAAAATATTATTGTTAAAAAATATGACTCTTTTTTTAAAAAACTCATATTTATGTTTAAGAAGGTTTTGTGGTCTATTTTCTAATAGAAATATCCTTAAAACGATTAAACTTAGCTAAGGGCTAGAGAATCAGTTTATAAAGCTATGGGAGAAGAAAATATGCTGAGATTAGATAATGGTTATTCTCTGTAGAGATGTAAGAAAACATGGACTTCCACTTTTGACAGTTGCTGCTTCCAGCATTGATAGAGATTTGGAGTCTGAGGTTGTTTTGGGTGGACTGGAAACCAAGTGATTAAGATATTGATATTCGATAGAATTATCTGATGAAGTTGTTCTTGCAACACTAGGCTTAGTTGTTTTCTGCATTTATTTGGATTGATCAGGGAAAAGGCATAACTTAATTTCTCAAATCTCCAAAAATCTTTTGTGCGTCGACTAATTTACGCAAAATCAGCTTGTAATTTAAAAGGCAATCCGGCAGCTGACATAGATGTGGATAAAGCAAGGTGCACGTAAACAGCAACAATATTTTAATTCCATGTAATCCAGGGAAAAAATCCTTCTGATTTATTGGGGAATTGCTATTACACATTTCTGAATTAGTCTCTGGTGAAAGGGAAAATTCTTCTCTGTGATAATGATGACGATATGCTTTCACTGGAGGGGAAGAAGGATGAAATGAAGGGTCTTGGAGCTACTGGTGTTATTATGATTGTTGACAAAAAAAAGAGAAGTAGCCACGCCGTTATGGTTCGTTTCCAATGACTGTGGGGCGAAAATCCATGTTTAAATAAACTCAAGCAAGTGACAAATTATTGATTATTTGCATCAATTGCAGCCTTTAAGTGCGTAGCCCATCTGAATTGCAGTGCATGCAAATAATCAAATGATTCTACGCGAATGGGTTAATAAAGTGCGTAGCCCATTTATAAATGTTTCAATGAAAAGTTCTGAATTAATAAACATACTGTAATACCGCCTGTCAAAGTATATAATAACAGAAAAGAATTTTGGAAGTGAGGCTGCCTCACAATTCACACCAATATAAGGTGACAATCCAACTGAAGGAGGTGGATTCCACTTTTGACATACGATATATCTTAGCTTGATCCGGAAGCAAGAAAAATTAATGGCGAGAGTGGAGCACTCGTAGCATTTGTCATGAGACACTCAGGACAGTAGAAAGCGTGATTTACTCCAAATCCTGAGAATACTATTAATTATATCGGCACATTGTTATCTTGCTTGATTATTCTCGACAACCCACTTTCTGTAATCGAATGAAAAAAACAATCAAATATAGTATTCAACGTGCATTCAAGACATTTAATGTAATCACTGTCATTGTCCGCTATCTTGTATTATTATTATTTCTTTTTTTTGGGCAAAAGCATTACAAGTGGAGCATCTAATAGATAAGTGCAATGACTAAAAGCATTTTTTCACGTTGCCAAAGTTTCTGTGTGCAATATTATTATTGGTGAGTTCACCCCATTGAAGACACTCATTTTAATTGGGGACCCACCAACAAGGACGTAGTATAGACTTGAAACTTAAAATAGTTTCAGGTGACAAAGTCATATATAATTGGAATCAAATGAAATGGACATAAAGAACCACGCTGCCTAAACCATTGCTCTTAATTTAGGGCTTAAGATGTTGTCCGTAAAACATCATGCTGCCTAAACGATTAAAGATATATTCTTGTCTTTTCAGTGTGAAATGGTGTCGATTTAGTTCTAACGTTCTTAACGGCAATCCCTTTTAGCATTAGATGGATTTAATCAAAATTGGTTTTAGGAACTAAAAAAAGTGAAATAAAGGTAAAAATATTAGGGATATTAGTAATACAAGTGTCAAAATAATTGATTGAAATGACATTTTACAAAATCGTTTGGGATTAGGGAGTACGATTAAGTTTTAGCCAATGGCATTGGATAAGCACGTATCAAATTTTGCCAATATACTAATAATCCACTCAGTATCAAAGTTAACGATTATAATAATAACGCCACTAAGTTGGCTGGAATGATTTTCATTTTATTAAAGCCCTTGCAGTACGCCTAGAAAGCTATCTAAATTCTGGGTTGCAGCCATGAAAAGCCTTGCAATTTTCTTTTTGGTCTTTTTTCTCTTCCTTGTTTCATCTTCCGTAAATAACACTAGAGCAGCTCAAGACAATAATAATGGTGTTTATATCGTGTACATGGGAGCAGCAACTTCGACGAATGGTTCACTAAGGGATGACCATGCTCAGCTACTGGCCTCCGTCTTGAAACGGTGATATATATGTTTGAATTTCAATGAATAATTTTGATCTTAAATTTACTGGTTTATATTCAATAGGAGATTGGCTTAAGAAAGTAATAAGTTGAAATTATTTTCTTTGTGCTATCTAGAAAAGAAAATGCTCTGTTACACAGTTACAAACATGGCTTCTCGGGGTTCGCAGTTCTTCTATCAGCAGAAGAAGCCAATGCACTATCGAAGAAACCAGGAGTTGTATCAGTGTTTCGTGATCCAATACTACAACTCCACACAACCCGTTCTTGGGATTTCTTAATGTACCAAATTGATAAATCGATTGACCTAAGTCCCAGTTCAGATTCTGAGTCGCTGTCTCAGGGATCAGACACTGTAATTGGCGTCCTAGACACAGGTGTTCATTTATAAATAATGAGTAGAACTACACAGAATTAAATGTGATAGTTATTACAAATTATATAAGTGTTTCTTTTACAAAAGCTGTAAGTTAATTGCATTTTAATCTATATTGAACTCAGGTATTTGGCCTGAGTCAGAGAGTTTCAATGACACAGCAATGGGTCCAATTCCAATAAGATGGAAGGGATCTTGCAAGGCAGGAGAAAAGAGCACATCCTTCAAATGCAATAGGTCGAAACCATGAAATGACAAAATAAAAAAAAAATGTTACCCTTATCATATTATACATCAATTTACTTATTTATGGTGGTTATTAACATTTCATAATTTGTATCAGAAAGATAATTGGAGCAAAATTTTACGATAGAGAAGATGACTTAGCAGCAAAATACCAATCAGCTAGAGACACGATTGGGCATGGTACCCATGTGGCTGCAACGGCTGCCGGACGTGCGGTACGGAGTGCATCTTACTATGGACTCGCTGCGGGGACTGCTGTAGGTGGGTCACCTAAGTCAAGGATCGCTGTGTATAGAGTATGTTCACCTGATTATGGATGCACTGGATCCAATATATTA
The DNA here is from genome assembly GCA_022749755.1 of Azadirachta indica. Lineage (NCBI taxonomy): Eukaryota > Viridiplantae > Streptophyta > Magnoliopsida > Sapindales > Meliaceae > Azadirachta > Azadirachta indica. Next base: position 3,115,868 of record CM040449.1, read on the forward strand.
GCCGCATTTGATGATGCTATTGCGGATGGGGTGGATATCTTATCGTTATCACTTGGTGGAGAAGGAGGAATTAAGCGCGAACTTACCGATGATCCGATTGCCCTTGGAGGGTTGCACGCGGTGGAGCACGGGATCACGGTGGTTTGCTCCGCCGGCAATGACGGGCCTTCCAAAGGAACAGTTGTGAATTATGCACCTTGGCTTTTGACTGTTGCTGCTTCTACCATTGACAGAGATTTTGAGTCCGACGTTGTTTTGGGTGGAAACCAAGTGATTAAGGTATTGATACTCTTAATAGAATTAGCTGATAAAAATTATTCCTGCAACATCAGGTCAAGTGCTTTTCCCGAATTTGATTGATCAGGGAGAAGGCATAAATTTTTCTAATCTCCAAAAAGCTCCAGTGTATCCGCTAATTTATGCGAAATCAGCCGCTAATTTTAAAGGCAATCCCGCTGACATAGATGTAGATAAAGCAAGGTACATGTAATCAGCAACAAATTCTATTTCAATATAATTCTTTAATATGTTCTGAGGAAGGGAAAAAATCCTTTTGATTTATTCAGGAATTGCTATTATGCGTTTGTGAATGGGACTCTGGTGAAAGGAAAAATTCTTCTATGTGACAACGATGATGATTTGCTTTCACTGGAGGGGAAGAAGGATGAAATGAAAGGTCTTGGTGCAAAAGGTGTTATTATGATTGATGACAAAAGAAGAGCGGTAGCATCCACTTATGGTTCGTTTCCGATGACTGTGATCAGTTCCAAGGATGGGGCCAAAATCCATGCTTATATCAACTCAACCAGGTGATAAAAGTATTAATTATTTACATCAGTTGCAGCTCTTTTAGATATATCAATGATCAAAGATGCTTATTAATGAAGAATACAAAAAAATTTCTGATAGAAAACCGGTGGTTACAATTTTACCTACCGTAACAATATCAAAATATACGCCAGCTCCTGCGGTTGCATACTTCTCGGGTAGAGGTCCTTCACTCTTAACAAGGAATATTATCAAGGTAAAATTTCCTACTATCTCAATGACTATGCAGAACAGAATAATCGTTTATGACAAACTTACCTGTCGTTTTGATTTCATGCAGCCTGATATCACAGCACCAGGAGTTAACATACTGGCAGCTTGGATGGGCAATGATACAGATCTTACTCCAGAAAACAAAAAACCTCCTCAATTTAGTTTAAAGTCAGGAACTTCGATGTCATGCCCACATGTGTCCGGAATTGCTGCCAGTATCAAATCTCAGAATCCCACATGGAGTCCCTCTGCAATCAAATCAGCTATCATGACAACAGGTGACGATCTAAAAACCAATTTTACAGGAATTAGGTTTGAATTTTAACTGATCGATCTATAACATAATCTGTTGTGAATCTGCAGCAATTCAAACAAACAATTTGAGGGCTCCAATAACCACAAATTCAGGCTCAGCATCAACACCTTATGATTGTGGTTCTGGAGAAGTCAGCACAGCTGCAGCATTACAACCAGGGTTGGTTTATGAAACCACTACTCTTGACCGCTTGAATTTTTTGTGCTACTATGGGTATAATGTATCGACAATCAAGATTATTGCAAAAACTATTCCCAAAGGTTTTAGCTGTTCCGAGGGGTCGCATGTTGATCTAATATCCGACATCAACTACCCATCAATAGCAATCTCCGGTTTCAATGGGAAAAAGAGCAGGATAATAAGTAGAACCGTCACAAATGTTGCCGGAGATAACGAAACCATTTACTCTGTAAGTATTGATGCACCTGAAGGCTTAAATGTCAAAGTGATTCCAGAAAAACTGCCATTTACGAAGAAGGGGCAGAAGTTGAGTTACCAAGTGATTTTCTCTGCCGTTCTATCCTCACTAAAGGAAGATGTCTTTGGTTCAATTACGTGGTCTAATGGAAAATATAAAGTGCGCAGCCCATTTGTGGTCAGTAGTAACAGAAGTTAGAGAATGTAATGACTAATGAATAAAAAAGATATATATATATATATATATTTGTCACATATATTTCCTGTTTGCTCCAACAATTTCCAAGTGAGGCTGCCTCACAATTCACACCAACAACAACAAGGGTGTCAATCCAATTGAAGGATGTGGATTCCACTTAATTTTGTCATACAACTGTACATATAAAGGGCGTGCAAAAGTGGAGCACTTATAGCAGTACTATTCAGTGAACAACAATTTTCCTTTCATTACATGGGATTGATTCCAAATTCTAAGATGCAAGTGGATGATGCTTCATAGATAATTAAGCATAATGCCCAAAACCATTTCTTCATATCGGGGAAATTTGTTTGCCTAACTAAGTTTTTTGTGTAGGGGCATTTATTTATTTATTAATAATGTTAAACATACAATTTTTTTTAAATATAAAGCATGTATAATTAATACTGTACTAATAAATCAAATCAATTTGTATAAAAAATTTATAGAAGTGTTTATATACTTAACATCATCCGTTATTGTTCATTTTCTATCTATCTATCTATCTATCTATATATATATATGTATATACTGAATTCACAGCATTAAAACACTCAATTGTATTTCCGACCCACCAACATCCGGTGCAGGGGCTGTATATTAGACCTAACAAATTGTCATCGGAATATTATTTTAAAGAATCAAATGAGCATAAAAAGCACGTTGAAATTTTCTGCTTATTAGGGTACCATTTACAGCCAGCGGTATCAACACAACTTTACTTTAACCCCCTAGTCTTTTGTAAAATTTCACTCTATTCCGCAGAAGAAGTTGGAAGTCGGTTTTAATCAAGACTAGAGTGAAGCAAAAATATAATATTAGACACTGTTTTTACGATATGTATGAAACCAGTAGTCTACGGAGAAAGAGAGAAAGTGAGATGTCGCACGTATCACACTTTGCCTAAACATACAAATACTCCACTCATCGTCTAATTATTATAACATTGACTTCGCTGATATAACTTTTCCTCTTGGTTAAATCCATTGCAGTAGCTAGATAGCTAAATCTCGGTTACAGCCTTGAAAGGCCTTTCTTTCAATTTTCCTTTTTGGTCTTATTCCTCTTATCTCATTTCTCGTAAATTAATGCTAGAGCAGCTCGAGTGAATAATAAATGGTGTTTAATTATAGCGTGTACATGGGAGCAATGACTTAAAAAGAATTAATGGTTCATTAACGGGTGACCATGTTCAGCTATTGTCCACTGTCTCAGAACGGTGAAAATACATGGTTGAATCTTTATCGGATTTTGATATTAAATTTACTTGTTACATACAGTTTGAAGTTAATAATAAGTTGAAATTTCCTTTTGCGCCATTTAGGAAAGAACACAGTTACAGAGATAGGTTTGCAGCTCCTTTATCAGAAGAAGAGGCACATGCATTATCCCAGAGGGAGGAGTTTGTATCAGTAGTCTTTCCCGTTCCCACAATGCAACTACACACAATTCTCGTTCTTGGAATTTCTTCAAGTACAAAACTGATCCAAATCCTAGTTCAGATACTGAGTCACCCTCTAAGGGATCAGACACCTTAATTGGCATCCTAGGCACAGCTAAGAATTACATGGTTACTGCATATATGACATTATGAGTTAGTTTCCTTTTCAAAAATAGCAGGTTAATTGGATTTTAATTCCTAGACATGGTAATTAGGTATGTGGCCGAAGTCAGACAGCTTCAATGACAATGCCAACACGGGGGAAGAGGTAAATAAATTTGGCTTCTTAATCACCTACTTATATTTGCTTATCATGATATCTCATGTAACCTGAACCAGTGGCTAAAAATATTTGGTAGCGTTTGCACTTACACATCAAGTTACATAATAATGGTGTTCACCAACGTTTCATAATTTGTATCTGATAGATAATTCTAGGGGACAACTTTGCAGCAAAATCCCAGTCAGTTAGAGGCGTGAATGGGCACGGCACTCATGAGGATGAGGCTAAAACCGCCGCAGGATGTGCGGGTGAGGGGCACGGGGGCGGCTGTGGGTAGGTCTCCTGGCTCAAGGATTGCGGTTTATAGGGCCGGCATGCTCCCATGAAAAAGAATGCACTGGATCAAATATGATTAGCTGCACTTGATTATGCATGCTATTGCTGATGGGTGGATATCCTCTCGTTATCATTTGGATTAGGAGGAAACAAGCTTAACCTTACCATCCGATCATTTCATTGCATGAAAACCAAACATGACATTGAAGCTGAAATCACAACTAATCAAAGAGAATTCATTTCACAGTGAGACACTCAGGCCATTTTCCAAATCATAAAGTTTGCATCGCTAAACTTGTCCGTATTTTTTCAGGAAAATGGCACTTGATTAGCAGCATCACCATTTCTTTCTTTTCCTTCTTGTTCCAATTTCTCTAAAGAAGAAGATATAAAAATCAGTATCTGAGACTAGGGTATACAAAAATGGAAGTTAAAAATCTATATACTGGTTTACAAAATTATTAATCGTGTAGGGAACCAGTGTCTTCTGAACGATAGATAAGAACCAAAATTTGCTGATGGTGGTGATCAAAAGAACCAGTTACACCGAAGCATAAGGGCTAGTACTTTGGCATCTCTATCCACCACATAGGCAACACCTGGCTTCAAGCTGAATCTCTTATCTAAAGTAAGATCTATAAAAGATTCAATCTGGTATTGATCCAATCCTTTAGGACCATCAAATATTCCACTGAAACTGGCACCCCATCCTAATTCATCTTCACAATTATTGGAAATGGTAACAGCCCAACGTAAATGTTTGGAATCTGAATTTTGCATCTCGACCCAGCTACCAATTTTTGTGCTCTCATCAAGTTCTGTTTCCAGCTTCAGAGCAATAGAACCTGTGGACAGAATTTGCCGACTGTTTATTCCCAAAGGAGCAGCACTGGCTTCAACTGTTCTCTCGGGATCCTTGTTCTGTTTCAGAAAGCCTACTGGAACTGTAAGAGATCCAAGACTGACAAAGTGATTAAATGATTTAGGCCCTTGCTGAAGACCCATAAGAGAGAGTTTTACTCTTGACAGCTGACAGGCAACTTGCCCAAAAGTGCTGAAGCAGTGCCCAATTCCATCATAACCTAGCTGTGTTCCCAGCCCAGAAACAGATTGAGCCAATGAAGCAACAACATTGGGCTTTCTAACCATTAAGCCAATGGCACCACCATTATGCTGATTCAAGAGGGATGGGTCAAAAGATGAAATATTAGTGAGGCCTCTTCCCTGCGAATGCAATGCACACGATTCTTGTCATTTTCCAGGATAAGGTAAGTAGCCATATCATTTAAAGTGGTGAAAGATGTCAAGGATAAAACATGTGAAGGTGAATAACACTTAGCCACAAACCCAAATGAATTATAATTGCCACTTGCCATAATGGAAATAGGAACATGCCAATCAATAAGGACAAGTTAACTTATCTGTCTGCTAAAAGGATCTTATGGAAATGAAAACAAGTAGCAGAATGAGAATGCTGGAAAGTCCTATAGTTTGAAATCAAGTGAAGCATCAAAAGAACAGTGAGAATCAGGCAAGATGCATCTCTATTTACAGCTAAGGATCTCTAATCAAGTCCATTTGGAGGCTGAAAGATTTTAACACCAATCTAACTGATTATTCATTAAAGTTGAATGGCACAATAACTTCAAAGTAATTAGTTAACTTATAATAGCAAAACAGCACTCGACATGCCAGAATACAAGAAATAGGTATTCAACCTGAAGATGCTAAAAGTATAAATGAATATTAAATTGTACCCTATGGAAAGTATTATTAGCAACATCAAAATCTCTGTATTGAGCTCCAAATGGAACAACAATTGCAGAAAACCAATCACCAACATTTGCTGCATAAAAAATTTTTGTGAGAGAAAGCATGCTTCCCGAGATTTCTCCAAGGTTTCTGCCACCTTCTTGACTGGCCACAAACTCTGCTGCAAGAGTGTTGTCCTGGAGAGTAGTTTCAAAAGTGAACCTTGAATGTATTCCAGTTCTGATTCCTGCTCTATCAAGTGCATCAAAATGCTGCTGATCAACATTGCCCATCATCAATACAGCTCCCAGGACATCAACCTCTCCCCTTACATGAGTGCTGGCCGCTTGAAATGGACTTCCCTTGGAAGTTTTATAGAAGGAAAGCACTCGCTCAACTTTGTCTAGTCTCTCTCTTTGTTTCATCTGATCTGAAAATGATTCTCGTTGCAACCGCTTTAAAATCTCAATCTGAAAACAACTTCATGGAAAGAGTTATAAAACCCCAAAACACAGCTTGTTGCTAACTACAGAAGCCCTAAAATTTTCAAATAAATAACAGGAGTATTTGATGTTGTCACTTATCAAGAAAGAGATGATATCTCAACAAAATTCTTGATGTGAGTACATTATCCAACATGCGTTGGTGGAGTGTAAATGCAAGCATTACCCCATGTGTGAACTCATAATCACAAAAGCTAAGGTAGTAATTACACCAGCTTTTCTCTTTCTTTCTCCCATAGGCAAGAGAAATATATTAATTTAAATTTTTTTTCAAAAAAGAAAAAAGGCTAAAGCATCTGCACCTCAGAACTTCAGGTAAGAGTACAAGTCATGTAAAAGATATCAGTAGTTAGCCTAACATTGCCACATCAATGACATTGAAACAAATGAATTCTCTCGAACCACCTCTAGGAACTAAAAAGGGATTTGATTTATCACATTCCTTGAGTAGATAAAAGAAAAAGGAAAAAGAAAAAAGTGGCCTTGGATAGTGAAAGGGAACTAAAATCACTAATCCCACCGTTCCAGTATATCCTAATTCGTTGATTATTTAAATACCCATTACAGGTAATGGATAGCACTGATGATTAAGCACTTCCAAACAACATTAACCTTCAGGAGTTCATCAATTTGAGCAAAAGAAACCCTAACTGGTATTTTAGCCGAGGCTATTCGTCCAACATATAGTCCGCTGCATATTTGACGGCACAATAATACTCAATGATAAAGAGCAAGAACACAAATGATTAAAGTAAACAAACTTCTCGAGTAAAAAACAAAGAGAGACGAATAACAAATACCGGATTGCGGCTGCACGATTTTTCGCGGCGGCGATGAACGAGACCATCGACGAAGTTTTGGCTCGACTTCGCGAACTCTTTTACTTTATCGAGGGCTGAAGTTACAGCATCCATTTTAGAGACTTTTAAGTATATCAGTAATACCAGGAGAGCAACATATCAAAGAATCAGAGAAATTCTGCTCAGTTTCTTGGATTTTAAAATAAAAGCGGCAATGTTTTAGAGATTCTTGCTTTGAAACGATTCTTGTTGGTCCGTGAGAATATTTGGTACGCGGGGGCAATTTTGTCGCAACGTGTAAATTACAGGGATAATTATGTCCTAGAAAATAATCCGGGGAAGAGAGTTTCGTGGTGATAGAAATGGCTACAGTGGATCACAATGTCCTAGAAAATAACCAGATAATGACGTATTTCTTACATTTTCATATATAATGACATGGTTTCTCTATTTGTATCACGTCAATCCTTACCCAATACCCAATACCCACAATGAAATTACTAAAAGTTCCCTCATTTTTTAAATTTTGGGAGAATTAAAAAACACAAAGGTAATTTGGTCATTAACTACGCGAGGGTTAGCATTTATTTGATGAAATGGAGTAATAGACTGTCCTTATGTGTAGAAAGATAAAACTCAAAGGATCTGAATGTTATTACCCCTTAACAGTATACAAACCATTACAAATAAATAAATCCACCGGGTTTTCAAGGAAAGAAGTATTTAATTTATTAATAACCGAGTACAACTTCAGCTTATTATACATATTACCTAGAAATCTTGTTGATCAAATATTGGAGGAGCAGATTGACCATCACCCCGTATGCTTTCTCCGTAGGGTGATAACTGTCCCAGAACACATAGTTCAAAGCATTTCTACATGTAAATGGATTCCATTTATTGCACATAAATGCAACCTCAAATATACCCGCACCACAGCAACCTCTGTCTGAAACTTCAAATCCTGCATGAAACAAGTCATTGTTATGACATCTGTAGCCATGTTATTACAGAGTGGATTCATTGTAGCAGAGGATGAACTACCATATTTTTCGGGGGTTTTTGATCATGTCATTCTAGAGGTTGTAGTCATCGACATAGACCAACTTAGCGTGGGGAAGTTCACTGTTAAGATTGTTGATCACTTTTGACAGCTTGCAATTAAGCAGTTCTGCTGCCTGATTGTAGGTTTCAACACATTTTCTGCCTCTCCCTCCTCCCAATGTTCTCTGCGACGGCAAACATCCAACAGGCGGCGTACTGAAGACGCCAATCCTTCGTGCCCCCCAATTTGTGCAGATCCTCCCAGTTTGTAATCCATACTTCAATAAGTTCTAAGCTACATGCTTTTGCTTATTGATGTTTACTAGTAATACTAGATTTAACAATTAATCTTACCTGGAGGAAAAGTGAAGCGGAGCTAGCCAAATAATCGGTGTAAACCGAAACATTATATTCAAGAACTCTGGTTGGAGTGTGAAAATAGGTGTTGGCAATGTCATCGGTGCCTGCTGTTACAAAAAACAGGCTGTTGGACATAATGCTGATTGCTCTTTCTTCTCCGACGAGTCCTTTTATCTTGTCAATATATTCTTTGAAGAGATGTAATTGTCCCCTTAGTGACGTAGCTAACTGTCATATAAAATCTCAGAAAAGGTGAAGGGAAAAATGAATATAATAGACATTTTGATTTATTCATGAATTATTTCCAATTTGCGAATGAGAATCTGGTGAAAGGGAAAATTCCTGTATGTAACAACGATGATGATTTGCTGTCATGGCAGAGGAAGAAGAATGACATAAAGGATGTTGGTGGTGTATCATTATAATTGATGACAAAAGAAGAGCAGAGGTATCCGCTTATGAACCATCGTTTCCAATGACTCTGATCAGTTCCATGGATGGGCCAAAATCTACGCTTACATCAACTGTTTTTGAAGATTTCTTATAGAAGTCCTGTGGCTACAATTTTCCCTACGACAACAGTGAAACAATAGAAGCCGGCTGCTGCATTAGCATACTTCCCAGGCAGAGGCCCATCGCTCATGACAAGGAATATATCAAGGTAGAGTTTCTTACCCTTCCAATGACTATGCAAGGCAGAATAAATGCTTGCTCACAATCTCAGCTATTGTCTTGATTTCATGTAGCTTGACATCACAGCACCAAAAGCTAGCACACTGCAGGTGCATATAACTAAATCCACACGCCCAGGCGCGAGGCTCAGTAGCAACATCATATGATTTCAGTGCGGGAGGAGTCAGCAGAACTGCATCATTACTGCCAGAGCTTGTATAATAGACCACTACCCTTCACTACTTGAATTTTTTGTGCTTGTATGGGTATAATGTATTGAGAATCAAGATGATTGCAAAAAGTATTCCCAAAAGGTTTTACCTGTCCCACGCACTCCAGTGTTGTTTCAATATCCCACTTCACCTACCCATCAATGGCAATCTCCAATTTCAATGGCAAGAAGGCAAGGACAATAAACAATCGTCAAAAGTATTGCCGGAGACAATGCACACTGTAAGTCTCAGATGCACCTGAAGGCATAAATGTTAACGTAATCCCAGATAAATTGCACTTTACGAAGATCCGACAGAAGTTCAATTACCAAGTGATTTTCTCTTCCACCTCATCTCCCTTAAGGAAAGATGTCTTTGGTTCAATTAGGCGGCTTAATGTAAAATATATCAACTGCCTAGCCCATTCTTGGTTAGCAGTAAGAGCAGTTAACAAATTATGATCACTGAATTAGAAGATAAAGGATCGTATATTCACATCAATAAAACGATCTATCTGATAAACAAGCTGTCAAATATCGTTCCAACAAACCAAATTTCCAACTGAACCTCTCAATAACATCACTGCAAGCAGATAAAACTAATATATAAACACAGATGTTGGCAAGAGGTTAAATTCACAATGACCCTATATATGTTTGGACATGTTACCCAGGAATGCCTAACTGAACCGGTAGATGAACCTGCATTTAGTAAATACGCACACCATCTTATGCATTCTCTGCAAATTATCATCTACAAAATGCCGCTGTTGGCTTCATGATATAAGCCTGGTTGATCGCTCTATTGTTAACATCATCTCCTGATGCAGCGCAACATGTCAACATGACCTCTAAGCTTTTAACCAGCAGCAGATAATGGTTTCTTTGGTAGATTCAGCCAGAGCAACACATCTTACACAACTGGCCAGGTAGGGGACAATAATTAAACACGAACAAACTAACTAATAGGCAACAAAGAACATATACCATATCAACATAAGTAACAAGATCCAAAAGGACATCACAATTAGTAATACAGACGAGGTTTGAGCAATGTGATATTAAGACAACAATTGTTTGACACTTTACTAGCTAAAGAGGTTTGAGTCAATACATGTCTTCCAGAGCCAGAAAATAGAAAAAGGAAAGGAAAGACACAATTACAGATTGTTCATTTCAGTCTCTTTCACTCAAAAGCCCACTGATTCTCCCGGCGCACCTCCTCCTCCTCCTCTGGTGTAAAGTCATTTTTGATGTTGAATGTCTTGCGGATCTCCTCTGGAGTTTTGCCCTTAATCATGTCAGCAACTGTCTGGCAAGTCAGGTCCAGCAAGCTCTTGATGTTCAGATAGTTTGCTGCCTGAAAATCACAACACAAGAAATTCATACCGACAGTAGATTTGTTTGTTTTCCATTGGTAAGCAAGTAAACTAGAAATAATCCTAAAGACAGCAGCTTACATTTAAAAGGCAAAAACAGTTTTTTAGGAAAAAAAACAGGAAAAAGTTTGATTAAATGGGTCTTCAACAGATAAACAACAGCCCATCAAGTAATTGGCATCAGCGGATTGGCAAACTTATCATGAATTCATAGCATTCTAAATTTGCTGAGATCTGAAACTCCAAATATGACAGCAAGAACATGTAGGTTGATACATAGCTTCATAAATATATAGGAAATTCAACTTTCAATTAAACACCGACAGCATAAACATACCTGATCATAATTTCAACTCCTCCTTTAACCAATCACTGTTTCATAAAGAGTAATAACCAACGGCAACTGTTACAAACAAATCCTAATTCCTGGTTCATCATCCTATAAAAATTTAAAGCTAAACCCAAAAACAATTCATAATAACAAACTATGTTTGACCAGATATCCAAAAAATAACCACATTCTTTTCGTCCAATTTAAACCAAAAAAACACAATCGGGTTTCTTTCAACAAGATCAAATATTCTGATTTTACCCACATTAAACACACTAAAATTAAAAAAATTTAAAAAAAGTTACGTTTAATCAGGCCAATTTTATTAAAAATCCAAGCAGTTACCAAAAGAAATTAGATAGCAATAATCAATTAAACCCTGAGAACAAACACCCAAGATCCTAAAAGGAATCATCAAAGAAAAGTTGAAAGAGAAAGATAAGTAACCAGGATGAGATCAAAGAGAGTGGTCTGATCGACTTTGACGAACTCGGCATCCCAAGCCTTGAGATCATCATCGACGCCGGCCGTACGATCCTCGGACTTACATGCCTCGACGTGCTTCTTGCAGTACTCGATTACCTTGGAGAGGATCTTGCTGGTGACGTTGGGCAAAGGAATTCCATTGTCGGCACAATCGTCCTCAATCATATGCTTGATGGTTTGCGATTCCAACGCCACCAATTCATCCACCTCGAACGCCTCACCATCCGAGCTCTTAAGCGTGATCTTCCTGCCGGTTGACATTCTTTCTTTACCCTCGAATTGATGATGATGATGGATCGATCGATCCAAGAATTTTGAAACCCTAACTTTTTGCTTTTCTGATATATCTCAATTTCTCTGGGGGGCTGTGTTTATAAAGAGAGAGAAAAAAATGATAGAAACGAGTAAAACACTGGTTGGTATAATTTTTTAAATAAAATTTTTATTCTAAAATTTTTATGGGTAAAATTTTTAATAAAAATTTATTAATTATTTAATTATTATAAATAATTTTTGAGAAAATTTAAGTAATCACTTTAATTGATAAATTTTTAATATTTTCTTTTAAAGAAACAATATAAAATTTTTAAAATAAAATAAGAGTATTTTATATAATTTTATCTTTTAAAAAAATTAAAAAAACTCTACTATCAAAATCTCAAATTTTAAGTTTCTTCTAATAAAAGGAAAATAACTTTTTTAATTTTCAAAACTCTTTTTTATTTTCAATCAAAAGACATTAAAAAATTTAAAAAATTTTTTTATCATTAAAAAAATTTTTTTGACCAATAAAAAAGTCAAACCAAACGAGCACCGGATGCCTTTTCGTGAAATGGACAAATTGGTAATCGATTAATTAAATATTATTAGAATGGAATATTGGGCCTGATTTTGCCACGTCATCGTCTATAGCCTTATAATCCCAGTTAGGGAGTCATTTGGGCTAAAATGGAATCTATTAGTGGTAATATCTTTTATCTTAAAATTAATTATACTCAAGAACAAAAATGCCTACCAATTATTGGAGGCTAAATACAAATTTTAAATGTTATTTGATTATAAAATTATTCTCCCCTTCAATTTTACTTTTCCAAGTATAGTTTCAAGTATAGTTTTAGATAGAATGAGTATATTATCTCATTTATATACTCAATTCAATAAATTTATGTTTTATATATACATTCGTTTAAAAATTGATTAATTATGATAAATAAAATATTAATCAAAAAAATCTACCTTAATTTTTCTCTTAAATTTAGTACAAGTCAAATTTTATTTTTGAACTCTTTTCTTTTAATATAATCGTGAGACGAATTCAAACTTTGAATTTCTCATATTATATTATTTTAAAATTTTGATTAGTTGAATTAATTAGTGCTTACAGTTACAACCTATAAAATTTGACAAATATTTCCAATAAGGATTTGAATGAGGATATTGGTCTCGTGATTTCAGTTCTTTCAGCATTGAAAATAGTTGGAAAAGCTAAAAGCCTAAAAGCAATGAAAGAAAGCATCATCTACTATCTACGAAGCTTATACTTTGATAAAGGGCAGTGACTCTGATATTGATAGCATTGTCTACTATCGATACAGCAATTTCCTACTTCCCTTATGACGTAATTAAAGATAAATGTGCGTTGCATTGTATGAAAACAAAACATGACATTGAAGCCGAAATCACAACTAATCAAAGATAATTCATTTCGCAGTGAGGCCCTCGGACCATTTTCCAAATCATAAAGTTTGCCTCGCTAAACTTTGACAGTATTTTTTCATGAAAATGGCAATTGAATAGCAGCATCAACATTTCTTTCTTTTCCTTCTTGTTCCAAGTTCTCTAAAGAAGAAGATATAAAAATCAGTATAAGACATAAAAATCAGTATCTGAGACTAGAGTATAAAGAAAATGGAAGTTAAAAATCTATATACTGTTTCACAAAATTATGAATCGTGTAGGGAACCAGTGTCTTCTGTACGATAGATAAGAACCAAAATTTGCTGATGGTGGTGATCAAACGAACCAGGTACACCGAAGCATAAGGGCTAGTACTTTGGCATCTCTATCCACCACATAGGCAACACCTGGCTTCAAGCTGAATCTCTTATCTAAAGTAAGATCTATAAAAGATTCAATCTGATACGGTTCCAATCCTTTAGGACCATCAAATATTCCACTGACACTGGCACCCCATCCTAATTCATCTTCACAATTATTGGAAATTGTGACAGCCCAACGTAAATGTTTGGAATCTGAATTTTGCATCTCGACCCAGCTACCAATTTTTGTGCTCTCATCAAGTTCTGTTTCCAGCTTCAGAGCAATAGAACCTGTTGAGAGAATTTGCCGATTGTTTATTCCCAAAGGAGGAGCACTGGCTACAACTGTTCTCTCGGGATCCTTGTTCTGTTTCAGAAAGCCTACTGGAACTGTAAGAGATCCAAGACTGACAAAGTGATTAAATGATTAAGGCCCTGGCTGAAGACCCATAAGAGAGAGTTTTACTCTTGACAGCTGACAGGCAACTTGCCCAAAAGTGCTGAAGCAATGTCCAATTCCATCATAACCTAGCTGTGTTCCCAGCCCAGAAACAGTTTGAGCCAATGAAGCAACAACATTAGGTTTTCTAACCAATAAGCCAATGGCACCACCATTATGCTGATTCAAGACGGGTGGGTCAAAAGATGAAATATTGGTGAGGCCTTTTCCCTGCAAATGCAATGTATACGATTCTCGTCATTTTCCAGGATAAGGTTAGTAGACAAATCATTTAAAGTGGTGAAAGATGTCAATGATAAAACATGTGAAGGTGAATAACACTTGCTACAAACCCAAATGAATTATAATTGCCACTTGCCATAATGGAAATAGGAACATGCCAATCAATAAGGACAAGTTAACTTATCTGTCTGCTAAAAAACCTTATGGAAAACAAAACAAGTAGAAGAATGAGAATGCCGGAAAGTACTATAATTTGAAATCAAGGCAAGATGCATCTCTATTTACAGCTAAGAATCTCTAATCAAGTCCATTTGGAGGCTGAAAGATTTTAACACCAATCTCACTGATTAATCATTTAAGTTGAATGGCACAATAACTTCAAAGTAATTAGTTAACTTATAATAGCAAAACAGCACTCGACATGCCAGAATACAAGAAATAGGAATTCAACCTGAAGCTGCTAAAAGTATAAATGAAGATTAAATTGTACCCCATGGGAAGTATTATTAGCAACCTCAAAATCTCTGTTTTGAGCTCCAAATGGAACAACAATTGCAGAAAACCAATCACCAACATTTGCTGCATAAAAAATTTTTGTGAGAGAAAGCATGCTTCCCGAGATTTCTCCAAGGTTTCTGCCACCTTCTTGACTGGCCACAAACTCTGCTGCAAGAGTGTTGTCCTGGAGAGTTGTTTCAAAAGTGAACCTTGAATGTATTCCAGTTCTGATTCCTGCTCTATCAAGCGCATCAAAATGCTGCTGATCAACATCACCCATCATCAATACAGCTCCCAGTAGATCAACCTCTCCCCTTATATGAGTGCTGGCCACTTGAAATGGACTTCCCTTGGAAGTTTTATAGAAGGAAAGCACTTGCTCAACTTTGTCTAGTCTCTCTCTTTGTTTCATCTGATCTGAAAAAGGTTCTTGTTGCAATCGCTTTAAAATCTCAATCTGAAAAGAACGTCATGGAAAGAGTTATAAAACGCCAACACACAGCTTGTTGCTAACTACAGAAGCCCTAAAATTTTCAAATAAATAACAGGAGTATTTGATGTTGTCACTTATCAAGAAAGAGATGATATCTCAACAAAATACATGATGTGAGTACATTATCCAACATGCGTTGGTGGAGTGTAAATGCAAGCATTCCCCCATGTCGTGTGAACTCATAATCACAAAAGCTAAGGTAGTAATTACACCAGCTTTTCTCTTTCTTTCTTGCATAGGCAAGAGAAATATATTAATTTAAAATTTTTTTAAAAAAAGAAAAAGGGCTAACGCATCTGCACCCCAGAACTTCAGGTAAGAGTACAAGTCATGTAAAAGATATCAGTAGTTAGCCTAACATTTCCACATCAATGACATTGAAACAAATGAATTCTCTCGAACCAACTCTAGGAACTGAAAAGGGATTTGATTTATCACATTCCTTGAGTAGATAAAAAAAAAAGGAAAAAGAAAAAAGTGGCCTTGGATAGTGAAAGGGAACTAAAATCACTAATCCCGCCGTTCCAGTATATCCTAATTCGTTGATTATTTAAATACCCATTCAGATAATGGATAGCACTGATGATTAAGCACTTCCAAACAACATTAACCTTCAGGAGTTCATCAATTTGAGCAAAAGAAACCCTAACTGGTATTTTAGCCGAGGCTATTCGTCCAACATATAGTCCGCTGCATATTTGACGGCACAATAATACTCAATGATAAAGAGCAAGA
The DNA here is from genome assembly GCA_022749755.1 of Azadirachta indica. Taxonomy (NCBI): domain Eukaryota; kingdom Viridiplantae; phylum Streptophyta; class Magnoliopsida; order Sapindales; family Meliaceae; genus Azadirachta; species Azadirachta indica. The sequence goes on from CM040449.1 coordinate 3,131,865, forward strand.
ACACAAATGATTAAAGTAAACAAACTTCTCGAGTAAATAAAAAAGAGAGACGAATAACAAATACCGGATTGCGGCTGCACGATTTTTCGCGGCGGCGATGAACGAGACCATCGACGAAGTTTTGGCTGGACTTCGCGAACTCTTTTACTTTATCGAGGGCTGAAGTTACAACATCCATTTTAGAGACTTTAAGTATATCAGTAATACCAAGAGAGCAAGATATCAGAGAATCAGAGAAATTCTGCTCAGTTTCTTGGATTTTAAAATAAAAGCGGCAATGTTTTAGGGATTCTTGCTGTGAAACGATTCTTGTTGGTCCGCGAGAATATTTGGTACTCGGGGGCAATTTTGTCGCAACGTGTAAATTACAGGGATAATTATGTCCTAGAAAATAATCCGGGGAAGAGAGTTTCGGGGTGATAGAAATGGCTACAGTGGATCACAATGTCCTAGAAAATAACCAGATAATGACGTATTTCTTACATTTTCATATAGAATGACATGGTTTCTGTATTTGCATCACGTCAATCCTTACTCAATACCCAATACCCACGATGAAATTACTAAAAGTTCCCTCATTTTTAAGTTAAATTTTGAGAAAATTTCCAATACCCCTTCTTGTATGACCTAATATTTAAATGTCCCTATCGTTTGCATAATATCTCATTAGAAAAAAGGACTGCTAGGTCTCTTAAGTTTGAAAAAATGTATTGACTAGTCCTAAATGTTTGAAAATTGCCCATGCAAGTCCTAATTTGTTAGTTTAGAAAGACCGTTTAAAGCTGACTAAGGGTAAATTGATATTTTAATCTCTTTCTACTTGATATGTCCCATCGTGTCAATGTGTTTAGTCTTAAACTTAGCCCATGTATATTCCCTCTTTGACGCCTAATTCTTCTTATTTTTCTCCTTCAAACAAAATAACTCATCAAAATAAACCTAAAACCCTACCATCTATAGTTTTGGCGACCACGATGACCATTCTGATAGCATCAAAGACAATCGATTGGGACGAAACCAACACATCAGGTATTGAAAAGAACTTGATCTCTGTACATTTTTCTAATTATTCGACTTTAATATAAAATTTTTTTTAGACAAAAATGTGAATATGTTGTGTGTTTTATGGGTATTGATATAAGCCAAATTATGAGATTTTATTTTTGTGTGAAGATTGATACTATTGGGCTGTTATTGTATATTTGTTTGATGGATTTAGTCGATCTAAAAATGGGTAAAAGAGTACTTGATACTTTGATATAAGTAGAACCCTTGGAATCAGGTTCATACATGTTGATGTCCAATTTGTTTGAAGAAGAAAGTGGGGTTTAAATAGGAGAATATGGGTGAAAGAGTGTTGCAGGAAATGAATGAGGCTGACAAGTAATGCTGTGATTTGCATAAATAGTTTTCTTATTGCCATATTTTTATATTTGTGTTGGTATTGGTTTTGTTTGTTAGGTGAATGGTTTTGGGATATGGGTTAATGGTTTGTTTGTTAATGTCTTTTAATTTCTATGGGCTTTGAAATATGCATGTCATGTTCTGTTTGTTACTTTTAACCAAAAGATCAAAGTGAAAAGAATATTAGCTTGGTAGGTGATGAGATTTTAGTTGCGTTTTTTAGTATATTTTTCAATAGAAAAAGTGCTTTTATAATGGAGTCACAACATTGCAATAGAAACTTTGAGGAAGAAATAATATACAATTTAATTGTCGAAGATTTTAATAAATAATCATTCTGCATTGCTAAATTAAATATACATAAAGAATTTATTTTGATAAAGATATAAAGAAAACCAAGTTTTTCTCCTATCTTTGCAACACCCATTACATATCTTTTTACTAACATTGCAATTAAATTTATACCTCTTTTGTTTATGACTATACTGTGATGTAGATTTAAATTTATCTGAAGTTTCTTATATTTGTATTACTTTAAGTCAATTGTTGATATATATGTGCAACATGGTAGGATGGTGCTTAAAGATTAACTTAATTACTATAAAATCACTTTTGGGTTAAGTTTTAGAGAAAAAAGTTAAAAATAGGGCAATTAGAAAGTTTGGCTAAAATTTAATAAGTCACAATGTCCACATTTTTTAAGTCTTAAAGTAGTGAAAAATTAATTTTTGTAACGTAAAGAGTCATTTTATGTGTATATATGTGTATATATGGAAATTAAACTACCCATATGACATTATTGCTACCCCATTTTATTTTGTATACCATAAAATGTTTTAAATCTTATAAATGTATCTTTTATTACTTTTTAAGGCAAGAAAACTATAACATCCCTAATTTTAAAAAATTTCGACAGAATTTCTACTATAATATAATGTATGTCAAATATGTTATCTTGTAAGTTTTAAAATTTCACTTTAAACATTCCCAATAAAATTAAACACCAACTGCTTCATTTCATTAATTAGCAAAATATACTTAGTTCCACGATTTCTAACATCCAAATACAAATATAAAAATTACATCAAAATTATATATTGCAAACTTTTGCTCCTATAATTACACATAATTTCAAAAGTAGCAAAATTTTATTCTTGAAATATTCTTTGTCTTTTACTTACAAATTTTCAGTTTTACTAAATCTGAAAAGTAGGGATGAACTAATGTCTAATAAATATTTATATACAAAAGCAGTTTTAAAATTTGTAATAAATAAATTTGAGCATAAAAATACTTTTTAATTTCCAACCAAAAGTATAACAAAATATTAAATCAAAATTTCAATTTCAATATTCATATGAACAACGTAAAACATATAATTTCATACAAATATTTTTAAATTTTGTGCTTATGTATTTTACAGGCATTGTTCCGACAGATTGCCGTTTCAAAAATTGGCCATACGCACTTTAAGAGCATTATTCTGAGGGATCACATCCTATCAAAAACGATCTTTATGAGCATTTTTTCCAAGGACTGTCGGCCCAGACATTGGTGTCACATCACAACAACAACCATGGCAATATCATTTTCATTTATCAATTTATTTCACAACATTTCCATACAAAACATATATTTATAAAAAATACAACATGTGTTGATATAATTTTTTCACTGTATTTATAAATTTAACATTCCTATGAAATTACTATTTAAACTCGATTTGAAAAATAATTAATTGGATCAACATGTGAAGATTTAGGAATTTCATGCACATTTATCAAAATATCAACTGTAATTAAACACCATATTTTTCAGTTTTAAAATCAAAATCCACCAAATGTATATAAATACCTACCTAACATACACGTGATAATTTTTATGCCTCTGTTAGTTTGTCATTCTCCTCCCAATCACTTCTTAATACTAATTTAATAAATAATAATGAATGATGATTCAAAAATTCAAATTTTGTTACCTAAAATATATATCTAATTAAATATATATCTATATACTAACAGTTTAACTTTTTATAGCTACATAAAATAATATACTAATTTTTAAAAATTAAAATTAATCATTGAAATCATAATTTCAAACCAAACCTACCTTCTTTTTCTTTTCTCTCTTTTTCTTTCCTTTTTGATTGATTTTCGATTTTTAATTTGAAAACGAAGGTTTACGTGTGTGTGCGTGTGTATATATATATATATATATCCACCGCTTACCTTATTTAATTATTATATAAATTTTTTTTTAACATCTGCCACCCACGTAACCCACACACGCAATGCCGAAATTCATTCTTAAATTAAATTAAGACACATGGCGTCCTAATTTTAATTAAACCCTTCAACTTATTTTTTTATACATTTTGCCCACAAAAAAATTTATATTATCTAATAATTTTATTCTTTTAAAGTTATAAACATATTTGTTTTAATTAACATTTTTTTAATAAACATATCTGTCTTATAAGTTTTAAATTATTATGTCCTCATATAATATAAAGTGGATATATTCAACATGTATATTCTAATTAAAGTAAGGACATAGGGTATTACAAAAACTTCTCCAAGTTGCATAGCATTTCACCAAAAAGTTAACAATAAAAGGTGGGGCTGTAAGAGGGACCAATTTTTATTATTATGTAAATTTCTGTATTTTGCTCTGCTGTTTGTGTATATATATGTATTTTTATTGGGTCCTTAATTTGTCTCTTCTTTTATTGTTATTGCCGTCATTTTATTTAATTTTTCCTTTTTTGGGGTTTTATTGATCTATTCATTCAACTATCAAATGTGACTTTTGCTTTGTATACATACATATATATAATATACATATACATATATATATATATATATATATATGTTTATGTATGTATGTATGTATCAATAAATTAAAGAATCGTTACAACTTTGCGGGTTTTGAGACTTGCAGAATAATATATTAAAATTGTTATTAGAACTTAAGAATGAATAATATATTAACGAGTTGTTGAAAAATTGCATTGTTTAGAGTATTTTTTAATAGAAAAAGTGCTTATTATAGTGGAATTCAAGTATAAAAAATACTTTTTTTTGTCAATTAAAAAATATTAAATCTTTTTACAGTGGTAAAATTAATACACATGGCAAATAACGATAACACAGCACATGAAAGCCCTGATCCGGCTCCAACATATAATAATGCAATTTCAAGAAGGGTCTCTAACCCATCTCCTAAGAGTAGAAACAACCTTAATCTAATAGCAACAAATGATTTTGAGGATTTCGAAGAAGATGAGGCATATTGGTCAGATGAAGATGATGAAAAGGGTGTAAATGAAGTACATGAAGAGGGTGGTGATAAAAATAAGGAAAATGAGAGTAATAACAGTGAAGAAAGTGATATAATTTCTAATTACACATCTACAAAGGGTGAAGGTAAAATTATGTCTTCTTCTGAAGATGAAGATCCTATTAATAGGATGATAACACCATTGCATAGGGATTGCTTTCGGGAAGGTTTCAATGGAGAGTTTGGTTTTCAAGTAAGGCAACAGTTTGATAATACAAAAAATTCAAGGTTACATTACAGAATTTCATTATTAAGAAAGGTTTTGAGCTAAATAAGATTAAGAATGACAAGACTAGATTCAAGGCAACATGTGCTGCACAAGGGTACCTATGGTTCACTTATGCATCAATGATCAAAAGTGATAGTATTTCAGATTCAGAAGTTTAACAATGAGTATAATTGTGATAGAGTCACTTACACTAAAAAAGCATCATACATTTGGGTTGTAAATCAATTTCAATATATATTAAAGAATAATCTACAAATGCCAGTAAGGGCCATAAGAGCAGACTTGAGGACTAAATTTAGAGTGCATTGTCACAAGAAAAAGATTTGTAGCACAAAGAAAAAGGCCTTATAGACTGCTTCAATTGACCATGGACATTCATACAAAAAACTTATAAATTATGTTGAGATCCTACGACAAACAAATTCAAGGGTACTTGTCAAAATTAAATATTCAGGTACTTAACCTTTTTTTTGGATCTTAATTCAAAATTAGGATTATGTATGAAGATTAAATATACATATTGATATTTATTTCTTGTGTTCTATGCTCTAATTTGTGCTATTTTTTTGCTTGAATTTTCTATTATTTTATGTCTTGCATGTTTGATTATTTTTCACTTTTTTAAACCTTTTTGATAATTTAATTTTAAACAAAAATAATCACCAAAATTAAAGGGAGTTAATTAATTATTGCATTTTTTAGGTGTTTATGGAACAACTCCACCTAAATTCCGGCAATTCATGTTTAGTTTTCAAGCATTAAAGAACGGATTTGTCAGAGGATGCATATGGTTCAATGGGCTTTATGAATGTCATCTAAAGGGTCTTTATATAGGTGTTTTACTAGCAACAGTGGCTTTGAATGCAAATAGTGAAAATTTTCACTTGTGGTTTGTATGTGTGAATCTAAAAATATAGATTCTTGGAGGTGGTTTTTTGGAAATATTATATCGGTGGCTAGAAGTAAAGAACACTTGTGCGATAACTTTGATGACTGATCGATAGAAGGGTGTATTACAAGCCCTTAAGGCATGTTGGCTTGGTACAATAGTGAGACATTGTGCAAGACACATATTTGCTAACTTTAGAAAGAAGCATCCTCAAGTGGTTTATAGAACATTGTTTTGGGCAGCAGCTAAAGCCTATACACAGCGGGAGTGGGAAGATAACAGAGAGAGTATTAGAACAGTCATTGATGGTAGTCATGGTGTTTTTGATTACCTTGTGAAAATAAACCCACGTGAGTCATGTTAAGTGTGATCATGTGACAAATAATATGACTAAATCTTGAAATAGTTAGCTTGGTGAATTCAGGGGACAGCTTGTATTATGTTTGTTGAAGTGTATTAGGAAAAAAATAATGAAATGATTATGCAAAAGGTTGTCCTAAGTAAAGAAGTGGAGTAGCAAACTTCCTCCAAATGTTAAATGAAAGTTAGATGATTCAAGGAAAGATGGTATATTTGTGAAGGTTATAGAAGCCAGTGACTATGAGTTTGAAGTGTTAGATGAAAAATACTTTACTTTTGTTTTTAACTTGCAAAGGAAGACTTATAGTTGCGAAGCCTATCAAATTAGTAGTATTCCATGCAAAACATATGATGCCATGCAGTGTAAGCAAACGTGAAGATACAACTGATTATGTGGATTATAAGTTGTCAATCTCTACATATATGGCTACATTTGTCAAAATAATTCATCTATTACTTGATATGTCAACTTGGCCAACCATGGACGGCCTTAATATTGGCTCACCTGAAAAGAAAGAGAGAAAATTGGTAGGCCAAAGATTAGAAAAACTAAGAAGCAAGGAGAGGGACAAGGTAATAAAGCTGCTATTAGATTTGGAAATTGCAAAGAGTTTGGTCACAACAGAAGGGCATGCAAGGTTATTTATACTTCAACAAAGGTGATTACCCAAAAATATACTTATATTTCAATATTTATATTTTAAAAATAGTACACTAACAAATGTTGATTTTAACAGGAACCTAAAGTTCAAACTACAACACAAGTTGCAACACAACATTGATCACGTAATTCTCTATACCATCATTTTCTTTTAGTAAACATTCATGTTCTGCTAAAATTTATTTTTATTTTATGAATAAGAACTGACCCTAATTTAGTAAATTTAGGAAGTCAAAATCAAGCTTTAAAATTATTTATACAATCCAATATTTAAGGAGACATGCCCAACTTTTAGAGACAATGCAGCAACATTCTTTTTCCAGCCAGTACCAGTTATACTCAAGCCAAAATCAGCCTCCTAGTTGGCTTTCTTGCAGTCAAAATCAGTCTTTTTTAAGTCAAAATCATCTTTCTTCAGGCCAGCTATAAATTTAATACATAAGATTTAAACATTTGTACACCGATTTTTTATATTTTATTTGCTAGTCAATTTGAAACATATAGTTATTGATTGAGATTAAATGATTTAGATTTTATTAAATTGTTATTATTTGATTGAGATTTTGTTTAATTGTTATTATTTGATTGAGATTATTTGCAGATTGATGGCCAGATTACTTGATGGATAATAAAAATTGGTCCTCATTTATTTGTAGATTATTTGCAAACTTAATTTTGTCAAATTAGTTTGAATTGCAAATTTTCTCCCCATTTTAATTAATAATTTTGAATATTTTGGGTCAAATTTTTTAGAGAAAAGAGGAGTAAATGAAAACATGGCAAAAAATAAGAGAAAATAAATTAAGGATAATTTTGTCTTCCCATATAAAATAAATGAGGATAAAATAGTCAAAATTTGTAATATTTTACATAGTTTGAATGAGGTTTAATTTAATGACATGGCAAATAATTGAAATGACATGGCAGAGGCACATGATATAACAGGGATAAGGCAATTAAATCACATTCCATCCAAACTACCGTTATAAACTAACATACTAGGATCTGTATGGGCATTTTTCAAACCTATGGGACTAGTCAATATATTTATTTATTTATTTTTGAAGTGCATATTAGACGATAAACCCCAAACTGGGGTCTAATCTAAACACTCCTTATCTCTCTCTCACACAAATAGAGCAAATTGTTTAAATTATTGCTGTCTAATTTTCTATTTCCGATCATATCTACCGATTTGGTTCTCAACCTCTCACCTCTCAATTTCTTTACTTTATTTTTGTTTTAGGTATCTTGTTTATTTAGTGGCTGCAAATTTTCACTAGAGGAAGAGTGGATAGTGATGATAGTGATAGAGTTGCAAGCACAGTTTGGGAACAAATGGGCAAGGATTGCGACCTATTTGCCCAACAGAATTGACAATAATGCGAAGAATTCCTTAAACAATAGGCAAAAGACGTTGGCTAGAATTTTGCAGAATTTAGCAACACCTTCTCCCTCCAGTGCTAAATCACACAAAACAATAAAGGAAATTCTTGAGACTTCAGAGGTAACTATATTGCACCAATGTGATAAGCTATATTTTCAAGTGATTTTTTGGATTTTTTATTGTGAGGGTAAGATATGTTTAGTTATGGAAGAGGACAAAAAAAGTAAATAAAACAAGTTGTGGGATGTTAGACACAGTGATAAACGATTTGAAGGATTAAGACTGCAATGTTGTTGGTATGCCGGGTATACCAAATTATTTAATTCATCAAAAGTTTATTCAATTTTTTGATGATTTTTGTTAATAAAAAAAGACAAAACAAAGAATTATTTTATTGCTATGGTGTTGAGAAATGATACGTAGAGAACAAGAGAGAAAGATGAGAAAGAGAAGAGATGATACCAAAACAAGGAGAAGAAAGAAAATTAATTTTTAATTTGTTTTTATGACATGTGATTAATACAATTATATTTTATCGCCAAATGTCAGTTTACTATTTATTATTACCTCGTAACACGTAACTTGATAAAAGTACATAATTGTCTATGAAAAAAAAACGATTTATACTAACAGTAGGGAGAATTGAGGTATTAATTAAATAATAAGGGATGACGGGGTATTATGCCAAACAACAGAGGAAAAACAGAAATTCTCCCTTAAATTTTGGTCATATTGAAAAAAACAAAGGTAAATTTGGTCATTAACTACGCCAAGGTTAGAATTTATTTGATAAAATGGAGTCATGGACTATCCCTATGTGTAGAAAGATAAAACTCAAAGGATCTGAATGTTATTACCCCTTAACAGTATACAAACTATTACAAATAAATAAATACACCAGTTTTCAAAGAAAGAATGTATTTAATTTATTAATAACCGAGTACAACTTCAGCTTATGATACATATTACGTAGAAATCTTGTTGATCAAATATTGGAGGAGCTGATTGACCATAACCCTGTATGCTTTCTCCGTAGGGTGATAACTGTCCCAGAACACATAGTTCGAAGCATTTCTACATGTAAATGGATTCCATTTATTGCACATAAATGCAACCTCAAATATACCCGTACCACAGCAGCCTCTGTCTGAAACTTCAAATCCTGCAAGAAACAAGTCATTGTTATGACTTCTGTAGCCATGTTGTTACAGAGTGGATTCATTGTAACAGAGAATTACCATATTTTTTGGGGTTTTTTATCATGTCATTCAAGAGGTTGTAGTCATCGACATAGACCAACTTAGCGTGGGGAAGTTTACTGTTCAGATTGTTGATCACTTTTGACAACTTGAAATTAAGCAGTTCTGCTGCCTGATTGTAGGTTTCAACACATTTTCTGCCTCTCCCTCCTCCCAAAGTTCTCTGCGACGGCAAACATCCAACGGGCGGCGTACTGAAGACACCAATCCTTCGTGCCCCAAATTTGTGCAGATCCTTCCAGTTTGTAATCCATAATTCAATAAGTTCTAAGCTACATGCTTTTGCTTATTGATGTTCACTAGTAATTTTAGATTTAACAATTAATCTTACCTGGAGGAAAAGTGAAGCGGAGCTAGCCAAATAATCGGTGTAAACCGAAACATTATATTCAAGAATTCTGGTTGGAGTGTGAAAATAGGTGTTGGCAATGTCATCAGTGCCTGCTGTTACCAAAAATAGGCTGTTGGACATAATGCTGATTGCTCTTTCTTCTCCGACGAGTCCTTTTATCTTGTCAATATATTCTTTGAAGAGATGTAATTGTTCCCTTAGTGACGTAGCTAACTGTTATATAAAATCTCAGAAAAGGTAATATATATTGAAAAGATTCAGCAGTATAATTATGAAATATACATACCACTAGGTGAGATGTCAAAGGATCATATCCCGACCCGCTTGAAGCAAAGTTTACACCAGTGAGGAGGTCATTAGTTTGCAGATGCGGATCAAGATATGGTGGCAAAAGTTCCTTAATCCCCAGCTGTTCCACTGACATTAACGTATATTTTGGATTTGATGAATCAAAAAGTATTTTAAACTTTTTAGCTCGTGCAATCTTACGTTCTAGTAAGTTTTGAAAGAGAGAAAGTTTATGATATATATACCAATCAAGTCGGAAGGAAACTTTCCATTGCTAAATCTTCCAGTTGCCTGTCCTCCTATGAAGTCTCGCCCATACGGAGGGAAATTGCACTTAGAAAGTGTTACCTTATCGTTGTTGTTGCCTGTATCGACTATGGAATCCCCAAAAGTGAAAACAGCCGGAATTGTCGCGTTCTCCGGAAGCTTTACTATGGCTTCGGCTGTGCAGAAATGAAGAATAGCAAAGACATGAACAAAATAAGAGCAGAAATTTGACACCTTCAGACAGATAAACTGCATTGTTGTTGAAGTTCTAATTATTTAGTTCTGGAAAAATAGAAAACGATCAAAATGTCCTTCAGGCATACCTTGTGGTAAAGTAGTTATTTATACAAAACATGTGAAAATTAAATTCGTGGATCACGAGCGCCATCGTGTTAGTTTTAGTATTGGATTTGCACGTGCTAGTAATTAACGAAGCACTTCCTTTAGTTTGATGATGAAATTCTTTCCTGGACTGAGTTCACAAGATCTAGATCTAATACGAATGCAGAAAAGTTTTTCTTGTGGAAAAATATAAGCTTTCTTTTTCATAGAAGTGCTTTTTTCACTTCTACAACAGAATTTCTCTCATGCATTTTAAGCTTTCGTGATAGAATTTTTTACGTGTTAGTTTTAGTCTTGTGCGATTGATTTCCACGATAACCTTTGCAATTGATTGAATAATTTTTCAGCATTTATATAATTTACACGCAAACATCGCTCAAACCGGCCCATATGAAGAAATTATAATTAATATTCAAAGGTAAAAATATATATATTCGTGCCCACCATATACATACATCAGGTTTATACATATGATCAAACCATGTAGAGATAGACCTATACAAAGCAGGCCAACTACGGATCCTAGCTAATTGGTACTTGGTAACAAGTATAACCTTATACTACAACATGATCACATAAAAGTGAATACAAACTTAGAAAATATAATATAATTTAGAAACAAAATGAGGACCGTTGGAGGATCTTTTCACCTGATTGGATTAATGTAGATACATTAAGAGAAGTTATTCTTCAAGGTTTGAAGGATCGGAGAGGCAAGGAGTATGTATGCCTTTTCAGAGGGATGGGCGAAGTCCCAAAATACATATCGAGATGGATCGGAGCAAGTAGTACTATATGGCGTACAAATTAGCCTGCTGCGCAACATCCTCTATCTGGGACAAGGAAGCCTGCATTAATTGTCAAATAAGACAAAGATAATAGCAGTTAGCTTTGGTTAGCCTATTATTCTTTTTCTTCTCTCCCCATTCGGACCGATTAGCCCTCTATATATACTGCAATGATACTACTATTTCATATCATTAATTAACAACCAGATCTAAGGATTAGTGAGCATCTTTTATAAAGGTTGCAGCCTAGCTAGAGAACAAATAAATCAACTGTACTATAGACGATTTAATTACCTGGTGCATTTTGGTTCCCGATGATATCTAACAAAGGAGTGTAGACATCAACAGAGACCATCTTCGCTTTGGGGAGGGAGCTTTTGAGATTGTTAACCTCGGCTGCCAGATTGGAGTTGAACGACCTTGCTAATGCATTAACACCCTCTCCACATAGTCAGAATCCACCGCCTACTATAGATCTTGCCCCTGGTAGACAACCCAGTGGTAACGTGCTAAAAACAGCAACCTTTCGTACCCCAAGTTCGTATAAATCCTTCAGGTGATTTGGAAGTTAACAACCATATGTGTATATATACAAATGGGGAAAATTCTTATAAAATCCAAATTAATAATATCAATTAAATTAAATTACCTTTAGGAAAGAGGAAGTCCAGCTGACTAATTGAGAAGATTGCAAAGCAAAATTATACGGAAATCTCGAACCAGTGCCTGAAAAGGTGATTGCAATGTCATTATTCCCCGCTGACAATATAACCAAGCTATTGGATATGATGTTTTTGGCTTTCTCTTCTCCAAAAACGCCTTCAAGTTTTCTCAAGTATGCTTTGAAGTTATTTAATTGCTGTGATATCGATAGAACATTCTGATTTTGAGAATTGAGACAAAATATCAAAACTAATTAGAATGTAGGATTAAGTACACACAAACAGATTGTAGAATATCTAAAGTTAAATAAGTACCTGTGAACTAGATGTTGTAGGATCCAATCCGGATCCTCCTGAAGAAAAGCACACGCCGGTGAGAAGATCATTGCTCTGCAGATTTGGGTCAAGATATGCAGGTACAGTCTCTTTAATTCCTAAACCTTCGGCTGTAGAGAAAGAGAGTAGAGTATAATAGTAAAAAATATTGTATTGTATGCATATAAGATTGTATTAGGAACTAGTAATCTTCACTACCTACCTATTAAGTCTGTCAGGATTTTGCCATAGCAAAATCTTCCTGTAGGTTTTCTTCCAGTGAAACTTATTCCATATGGAGGAAAATTACACTTTGAATATGTTAATAGATTGTTGTTATTGCCTGTATCAAGGATTGAATCTCCGAAGGCCATAAGTGCCGGAATTGTTTCATTTTCTTGCGCCTCTGTGGTACTAGATACTGATAAAAAGAAAAACAACAACTGGGTACAAAATCTTGCAAGTAGCAGAAGACTGCTTCACACTAATAAGGAAACTTATTGTTAATTTTTAGTGAATATAATCTATACTTTAAGTATCTTGATGATGATTCTCTTAAATATTCACACACACACACATATATATATATATACATGTTATTTTGGCAATTTATTGTTACTTAAAAATCCCATTATAACTATATAAATACTTGAATTGGTTTTAATTCCGAGTTATTAATTCTCAAACTTTATAGTTGTTACCAAAAATTCGATATCAGTTAAGGCAAACTCATAAACTTGGAGATAACTTGTTAACAATAAGTAGATATCATTAGTAATTATTTTGACATTGGTTTCTATCATTCACCATTGCACAAGAATTATGTGATCATTATTAATTTTCATCTTATAATTATATTATTGTTATATATCTAACAATATCACATCCGTTTAGAAAGATAAATTTGAATAAAATTTTGTATATATAAGACAATTATATTAGATATATGTGTTTGCAAATTAAAACGAGAGAATGCATAATAATTTTTTTTTTTTTTGGGTACAAATAAACCCCAATTGAGCTAGATCTTTTGGGCTTTAAACACATCAAAACCCATAGATCCTGGACATAGCCCACGGGCCCGCTCGTTTACACTTTACATTGCCTAGCCCAAACATAGAATACGAAAATATTTTCACGTGGCAGTAACGAAGTACTTGCTAATATATTTTGAAGATGAACATCTTTCCTGATCTGAGCTCAAGACATATATGATGCAATGCAGAAAAGTACTTTTTCTGGTGGAGTAATTTATAAAATGCTTTTGTTACATCTACAACAGAGAATTCATCTCATTTTTGAGTAATGCATTTTAGGTTTTCAGATTTTCGATTAATTTTTCGTATTAGTTTCAGCCTGATGTGATTGATTTTTATCATAACCTTGCCAACATATACATATATATTGAATTATAATTTTCGGCTTTTAGTACACATGGAAGTAGGAGATAATTTTGGAGCAAAGAATTCTTGTTATTTCTAGCAAACGGCTATTGTGCTAGAAATACAATAGTACCTTCTATAGAAAGCAAAAAAGAAGCTAGGTAACACTATAGGATATTGTACAAATCAGTCTATAGCCATCAAGCAATGCAAATTTGTCTCTGTGTACATTGTGAGCATGATTGCTCATATGCGTGTTTTATATTGTACCAGAAGGCATGTCTTAGAGGTGGTAAATGGGTCGAGTCGGGCTGGCTCGGGTTGCAAAATTTAAGCTTAAAGTGGCTTTTGTACTAGGCCAGCCAAGCACATACAATCATCGTGCTGGGCTGGATCAAGACTGTTTCAAATTTTATAAGCCTAGCACGCCCCATTAAGTTCAGCCTACACAGACCATACTGGGCTTAACACGACCTATTAAGCTCAACTTACTTGACTTGGTTTAAGTAGGTCACTAAAATTTGACCCACTTAAAATGAGTCGAACACAAAAATTAAAGGTTATTAAATACATTATACCACCATTAGAACACTAACATTGAGTTACAAAATTGTGAAGATAAATAATATTTAAAGTAAAGATTAGCTATATATTTAATAAACTATCTTTATTTTATCCAAATTTTATAACTATTATTACCATTAATAATATTCTAACTATAATTTCATCTTTAATAATTATTTAAAAATAATTTTACAATCTAAATTATTTTAAATTATAAAATTACTTTATATGATATAAAATCTAAAAATATATTGATCAAAATCTCAAATATCACAAAATACTAAAAGGTAATAAAATCATAAAAATAACAAAATTTTATATATAACATTAATAACTATCCAAATAATTTATATTTGTAAAAAATATTGTTGTTTGCAATAGACAACTAATGATTACGAAGAAAAAAGAGAATAGTGAGGACAACTCATGTCATTTTTAGATCTTAGGATTTAAAAACTAATATAATAATTTAATTTTATCGTGACCTCTATTAAACTTAATATAAATTTTTAGAAAATATTAAATTCATTGATTTAAATACATATTTAATGTATTTAACAAAAATTAGATTCTATAATTACAAATTTTTTAATTTAGTATTAAAAACACACCAGTATTTTTTAATTTTTCATTAAATCTCATAATATAAATGAAATTTATTATATTTTTTCTATAACAATAAATTAATTTTTCATATGTGAAATCACTATTTCACATATCATCAAAATAACTTAATAAAAAATAAATATTTAATTTTTCACAAAAAAATAACAAAAATAAAATAATTGATAATAATCACCAATTGATAAAAATCATCAATTTAATAATCAACAATTATGACCATCAATTACAAATAAAATATAGTAATTTAATATTATATCTAAAAAATTAATTAAAAACAATAACTAATATAATGTGATGTCCGATCATATTCATACTTAGTTATAATTAAGATAATATAAAGAGATTTATACATGTAATTATTCTTTAAAGTTAAATAGTCAAAATGTTAAATTTCAATTTTGAAATTAATTTTTAATTTTAAAATTTAAGATTAAAATGACAATATCGATTTAATATTATTAAATTATATATTGAAGGAGATTAAAATGACAATAATAATAAATTATTTTTTTTAGCTATAATTAATAATTCAATTAATTATAAAATTTCAAAGAATTAACATTTACAGTAATAATTCAACATATAATAAAAAATACATCATGTAAATTCACACTTAGTTATAATTAAGATAATATAAAGATGTTTATACATGTAATTATTGTTTAAAGTTAAATAGTTAAAATGTTAAATTTCAATTTTAAAATTAAGTTTCAATTTTAAAATTTAAGATTAAAATGACAATATCAATTTAATATTATTAAATTATATATTGAAGGAGATTAAATGACAATAATAATAAATTATTATTCTTTAGTTGTAATTAATAATTCAATTAATTATAAAATTTCAAAGAATTAACATTTACAACAATAATTCAATATAGAATTAAAAATACATAATGTAAATTCACACTTAGTTATAATTAAGATAATATAAAGACATTTATTCATGTAATTATTGCTTAAATATAAATAGTTAAAATGTTAAATTTCAATTTTAAAATTTAATATTAAAATACTTTTATTTATTTAATATTATCTTATTATTTTTAAATATATTTTAGACCGTTTGGATTTGGGCGGTTTATGTGGAAACTGTTGCCTACAGCTTACTACTGCAATCTATGCAGAATTGGCTAACTGCACTCAGCGAAGCTTCTGACCCTTCTTAGTAAACTCAGTAGTCATCTGATCTCATACACCCGTTAACATATCCGTTATCAAATAATCCGTAATCCATACCCACCCAGTTACCCACCATATAAAAGCCCATCTTATACTCGTTATCTTCACTAGAATCACAATAAAGTAAAGTAACAAAGACAAATCCCTAAGATTTTTTCTTTCTTCTGCCGTCCTTCATCTTCACAAGAATCAGTGAATCATAACAAAGCCACAAATACTCTTTAATCTCCTTCGTCTCTCTCCACTCTCTGACAAGGATTTCGGGCTAAGATTTCCAGCTATCTCTTTACTCTCTGACTGAGATTTCGGGTTAAGATTTCCAACTGATTTTTCTGGTAAATATCATTACTTTGTTAGTTTTCTTTAATTTAGTGCTTTGTTACCATAATTGTTCTATTTTATCAATGTTTTCAGTCATCATCACCACCTATATCTTTTTGTATGTGCTTATAATCTTTCTCCTCATTTGTTCTTTTTGGTTTGGAAAGAAGATAAAAAAGTGATGAGAATAATCTAACTCTAAATTCTCATAATGATGGAACTCTGATATAAATTAAAAATAATATGTAAGTAATTATGATCATTTTGGAAGTTATGAAAAGGAAAATGGAACTACCAACCTTGTAATCTTATACATGCACTAATTAATATACATTAACTGCAACTAGGTAGATCAATGGTAGATTTAATTTACTTTGCTTGTAATGACAATTAGCTGCATATAAGTTGCCAAAAAGGGCAAAAAGAATTTAAAACATAAAAAATAAAAACCCTATATGTTAGTTAATTGTTTGCTTTAAGTACTATCAACATGATTGCATGTATGCACCCCATCTACTAACATTGATGAATTTTTGGGTATGATATTGTTATTAGCAAGACAGAAAATTTAAAATAAAGTATACCATCATTACCATTCTTCTTGACTTGCTTTGAATACTCATGTTGCCTTTAATAGTCATATGTATGCTGGAAGGCAATCTTAAAAGTTTTGATTGTATGATGAAAATAACTGAATAGGAAAATACGAAGTTAAAAAAAGAAAATAAGAAGTTAAAAAAAGAAAAAAAGAAGTTAAAGCAGAGAACAACAAATCACTAGAATGAATTATATGCACAGAGGAATATTTTATAATTTACAAGAGTTCGTTTTGATTTAAGTTCTTACGATACAACATCCCATTTGCTTGTATTCTAATGTTAAGGCATAATAAATCTTTGAATTAAATTTCAGTTTATTTAGTGCAAGTCTATTTCATTTTCTTAATAAAGTTGATGACTATGTAGAGCCATGAAAGTTTTTAAGGTGGAAACCTAGTGTCTAAGAATATAGCAAAGAAAGAAAATTTTAATTCCTTCCTTTGTTGAAAAAACAAAAACTAAAAACTGTTGTCTATTTTGTCGATGTTATTGTGATCAAAATTTAGCCATAAACGAAAATGTCTAAAAATAGCCACAATTATGAAAAAAATAGTGAATAAGAAAAAACTATAACTAATTATAATAGAAAGAAACACAACTAATATCGACTGAACATCTTTTTTCTTGTTATATTTTTACTTTAATTGAAATAAAAGCAAGATGTATTAAGTTGTTCTCTTTCTTTCATTCACTCGTATACTCTAGTACTCTATTCACATCTGTAGGTCAGTGATATTGTTAATTTTCTTATTTTCTCTAAACTATTTCAATTATAATGATCCATATAATTTTTAATTTAATTTAATTTTCCTATATTCATGAATATCTTTTAATTCTTACGTGACCTGTCATGCATACATATAAAATCACGTCGGATGATATAGTAAAACTTTTGCAATTTTTTTGGATATAGTGGAAGAATCATTACAATGAATAGAAAAATGTTTCTTTATTATATTCTTGTTGTTTGATGTTATTCCTTTATCAAAGAAAGGCAAACAAGTGACATTTAGAGTGCATACACGAGTTACAAATATTTTGGCCTTAAATTATAACTTCAATTTATTGGATTTGTTCATCTACTATAATTATTTACGGATGTGTTTTGTATTTGTACCTCAGGTAATTGACTCATTGTTGGATAACCATGGCATCTGCACAATATTTTCCAATTGGAACTAGTTCTTCTTTTGAATCTTCGAGTTCTAGTTCTAAAGGAACTAGAATATTAATTGTTTGGGAGTATTTTACATTAGAGGCTCGACCCAATACCTCCAGGCAAATTGAAAACAAAACCATTTGTAAGTTATATAAAAACCCCTAAGTTATTCAGCATTGAGCGAAACTAAACATTTGAAACAACATGCTGAAAAATGTAGCCAATTACATGCTCCCTTAGTTAACCGTACGCAATCTCAACTTGCATCATATGCTTCTGAGGACGTTATTTTTAGATATAAATATCAAAACATGAGAGAAGGGATGGCCAAACGGATTGCATCAAGTGAACTACCTTTCACTCAGGTAGAAGACAAAAGGTTAAAAAAATTTATACAAAGGTATGTTCAACCTTCTTTTAAATTAGTTCCAAGAAATACATGTAAAAGTGATTGCATTAAATTATTTCATCAAGTCAAACAAAATTTGATTGCATCTTTTCAAACATTTAAAGGTGTTGTTTCTGTTACTTCTGATTGTTGGACCGGATGTAATCGTTTGGGTTATATTTGTATTACTTCACATTATATTGATGAAAATTGGTTGTTGTAAAAAAAAAATTATTACTTTCCGTGAATTAGAATATCCTTATAATACTTTTGCCATTTTTAATGCAATTATATGTGTTTTTAGAGAATATGAAATGGTTGATAAAATTTTTAGAGTTACTTTTGATAATGCGTCTGCAAATAATTCTGCCATTGATATGTTTAAAAATAGTATAACACCTGTATGTGGTTTAGAATTTTTCCATTTGAGATGTTGTTGTCATATAATTAATTTGATTGTGCAAGATGGTTTAAGTTTCATTAATTGTCATATAAAAAAAAATTAGAGATGCATTATAGTATATTGGATCACATGGTTCTAGAATACAAGAGTTTAATGTTACTTTAAAATATAGTGGATTATAAGTTAGGCGATTTGAGCTTGATATAAAAACTCATTGGAATTCAATTTATCTAATGTTAAAATCTTGTGTTAATTATACTAATGTAATTACAAATTTTTATAATAAAAAAATGGGTGATGTTTCTTTATCTATTACTAATTGGAATATGGCATTTACTTTTATGAACTTTTTGGAAACATTTTATAATGCAACATTGTCATGTTCACGTGTTTATTCTTCTACTTCATGTTGTGTTTTGAATCATTTATATGATATTAGTTATACTTTTACTTATTAGAAATGTTGATAAGTTTAAAACTATTTGCTTTTTTATAGAAGAGAAATTCAAAAAATATTGGAAGGATATTCCAAAATTGTTTTTATATGCAGCGGTGATAGATCCTCGAATAAACCTTTCTGGTGCAAATGCATTAGTAAAAGAAATTTCAAAAAATTTGGGTATACATGATGAAAATGATAATGACATAGATTTGGAAAATTCTTTATTTAATATGTACATGCAATATCAGAATATGGCAGGAATAAATACGCAAATTTATAAGGGTAGTAGTGAACCTATAGCCAATACTCCTTTATGAAAAATTTTGAGTAATGTTAGTAGAAGTAGTTCTTGTAGTTTTTATGAATTAGGAAAATATATTTCTACTGATTATTGTACTTTATTGACTCTTGAGGAAAAAAGAAATTTTGATATTTTGCAGTGGTGAAAAGCAAATGAAAGGATTTTTCCAATGCTTTCCATCATGGCTTGTGATTTACTAACTTTTTCGATGTCCACAGTTGCATCGGAATCTATTTTTAGCGTAAGGAATAGGATGCTGGAAGAACGGAGATCAAGATTATCATCAAAGGTCTTAGATTGCTTGATATGCTTAAAAGATTGGGAGGATGAAAAAGATGGAATTCAAGACAGAAGTGATGACATGGAAATGGATGATGAAAATTAGTTGTAATTTTATTTTGTACTATATAGTGATGATGCGTGAAGTGCAAATGATAGATAGTTTAGTAGGTGCCAACCTAATTGGAATGTACTAAAACTATAGTGATGCAAGTTCACCCATTTTATTTTATAAGTATAATCATAATTAATGCAAGTTTGCATTTTGGTTCATTTCTACATCACAAAAATGTTCAAATTTAAAATATTCATCAAAATTAAAATAACATTTGAACTATAATCAAAATGTCTAAATTACAAAAATAAATTATTGGAAAGTAAATTTGCTGACTTAATTTTATTTGTATAAAAATCAAAATGTCTAAAGTATAAAAATAAATTGATTAAAAAATATATTTGCAACCAATCTGATTTATCTTATAATAAAAATTTAAAAAAAATGAAAGTTACAAAAGTAAAGATTTAAACAATGTATTATTTCATAATCAGAAACATTCGATAAAAGAGGCCAAGTAGGCTCTTCGACTCAGTAATAGCTCAGGGGCCGACCCGTTAGTAGCCCACGAGCTAATCTAACACTGGCCCGTGGGCTAGCATGGCCCATTACGGGCTCATGCTTGGTCTGGCCCATGGGCTTGATACTCTGGCCCAACTCAACCCGTCTATTAGACCGTAACTAGCTCGACCTGTACTGTTCATAGGTCGTGCTGGGTCGGGCCGTCACTGTTAAGGGACAAACTTGTAAACTTGGAGATAATTAGTTAACAATAAGTGGATATCATTAATAATTATTTTGATATTGGTCTATATTATCCACCACTGAATGAGGATTATGCCATCATTGTTTCTG
This sequence comes from Azadirachta indica, assembly GCA_022749755.1. Taxonomy (NCBI): domain Eukaryota; kingdom Viridiplantae; phylum Streptophyta; class Magnoliopsida; order Sapindales; family Meliaceae; genus Azadirachta; species Azadirachta indica. The sequence goes on from CM040449.1 coordinate 3,152,963, forward strand.
ATTACTCTTCATCTTAGTTGATCCGATATAATTATATTATTATTATATATCTAACAATACCACATCCATTTGGAAAGACAAGTTTGAATAAAATTTTGTATATATAAGACAATTATATTAGATATATGTGTTATGCAAATTAAAACGAGAGAATGCATGATAATTTTTTTTTTTTGGGGCTTGGATAAACCCCAATTGAGCTATATCTTTCGGGCTTTAAACACGTCAAAACCTATAAATTCTAGACATAGCCACCGCCCCATTCGTTTTCGCTTTACATTGCCTAGCCCAAACATTGAATATGCAAAATATATTCATGTGGCAGTAATGAAGCACTTGCTAATATATTTTGAAGACGAACATCTTTCCTGATCTGAGCTCAAGGCATGTATGCTGCAATGGAAAAATGTACTTTTTCTAATGGAGTAATTTATAAAGTGCTTTTGTTACGCCTACAACAGAGAATTCCTCTCATCTTTTAGTAATGCATTTTAGGTTTTCAGATTTTCGATAAATTTTTCGTGTTAGTTTAAGCCTGGTGCCATTGATTTTTATCATAACCTTGCCAACATATACATATACATTGAATTATAATTTTTCAGCTTTCTGTACACATGGAAGTAGGAGTTAATTTTGGAGCAAAACATTCTTGTTGTTTCTAGCAAAAGGCTACTCTGCTAGAAATACAATGACATCTTTTATAGAAAGCAAAAAAGGAGCTATGTTACCGTAAAGGATATTATACAAATTAGTCTATAGTAATTCAGTACAGACATGCTATGATCACCATCAAACAATGCAAATTTGTTTCTTTATACATTGTGAGCATGATTGCTGCAGTGCGTGTTTTGTATTGTACCAGAAGGCACGCCTTTTGTCTTCTTTTATCTGCTAGCATCCGTACTCCTTTGTTGGTTGGGCTATGCTGACTCACGATTTTGCAGAAGTAAATAGATATATAATCATAATATATATATATATATATATATATGGGATACTTAATTTAGATAGAAATTGATAACCGTTGTCAATCAGCAGAAATTGCTCTTCAGGTTTTTAAGAATTGGAGAGGTAAGGGTTCTGTATGCTTTTTCTAAGGGATGGGCAGAGTCCCAAAATACATATTGATACGAATCAGAGCAAGTAGGTAAGTATATTGATTACAAAGGATCCATACTTCTATATCATTCCTGTTGCGCAACATCCTTTATCAAGGATATCAAAAGTCTGTTATTATCAAAAATAAAAAAGCATGCAGTTAGTTTATTTTAGCATGTTACAGCCCAAAGAACAATTAATCGAAGGTTCTATGTATAGATGATTTAATTACCTGATGTGGCTGGATTAATTCTTTATGAGATCTAACAAAGGATTAGTAGATATCAACATATATAGATTATCTTCGCTCGGGGCCGGAAGGGAGCTTTGAAATCGTTAACCTTAGGCTACTAGTTTGGAATTGAACAACTTAATTTGCAGCAATAATGTATTTTCATTTTCTAAACACAATGTCGATCCCCCACCTACTAAAGTTCTTGGCCCTGGTAGCCACCCAAGTGGCATTAATGTACTAATTAATTAATTGCCCCTGATATTGATATAAATGACAGATGTCGATAACATGGGAAAACTATAGGAACTTACCAGAATGTAGCGTTAATGAAACACAAAGAAGCATATACTATATAAGGATAGAATTAAATATAAACAAGTACTTGTGTGCGTACTAGATGTTAAAGGATTCCAATCCTGATGAGCCTTCTGAAGCAAAGCAATGCATATATATACACATACGGGTTGCAGCATCTTTGCTTTGCAGATTTGGGTCGTGATACGTACGCTGGTGTAGTCTCTTAAATTAATTCCTAAACCTTCAGCTGTATATAGAGGAGAGAGGAAACTATATAACAAATATTAATTCTTAGCTTGTCTTCTATGCGTGCGTACAAATTATTATTAAAAACTAGCATTTAATCTTGACTACCTATTAAGTCAGTTAATAAAACGGTTTCCATACGGTGGATTTTATTTACAATTTGTGAATGTTGAGAGATTGTTCTTATTGAATCTCCGAAATACGCTCTATATAAGTGCCGGAATTATTCCATTTTCGAGTAGCTTTTTAGCTGCCTCTATGACATTTATAGTTTAATAAAACAATATTGGGATCGACATTTTGTACTTTGAAGAACAATGTTCTACAGTCTACAGAAAGGAAACTCATAATTTTTTAAAAACCTTTTTAGTAGATTATTATAATGTTTTTAGTATCATCTTGACGGCTTATATATATATATATATATATATATATATACACACACACATGCATAAGAAACCAATTGAATTCATTGCATATCGGCGGGACTATTATTATCCCTAAAAATCATATATATATCAGGCAGTCAACCATTAATTTCGTGAACGCCAACAGATAATGGAACATTCAATAGTTACACTTTTTAGCTTAAATATTAATTCAGTAATTCAATTTACGAATTCTAAATTTAATCAATTAAAATACCTTCCCTTCAAAATTCTATTGGCTTGGATTCAGATTCTAGCCAATTAATCAATTGTATTCTATTATATTATGAATAAAGTAAAAGCATTTTATATGGCAGTTAAATTTCTTTATTTTGGATATAAATTAAAATTAGTGAATTTATGACATTAGTGTTTTTTTTTTCATAAATTATTGTTTTATATAACATAATTGAATACATTTTAATAGAATTAATACCAAAATTTACATATTAATTATATTAATGAATTCTCACAATTATATCTTATAGCTTTATTTTGTTTAAATTTGGATTGGTATAAAACAAATAGCATTTTTTGTTTCATAATGTGGAAACAAATAATGACAATATATTTAAGCATTTACATGTATTGGAATTTGAGTACCTTAATTAAAGTTAGTTGAAGTGTTGAAAAACTTTGGGATATGTTTAATTATTACGCGATACCATTAATTGTCTTCAATGCTATGTTATTGAATGTGTTTTATGATAGTTAACCATCAACTCTGCATCATGTTTAAGTGAAATAGTTATGGAATAAAATATATATATATATATATATGATGAAACTCAACCAAAAATTAACATTAAATCATAAATCTGAAACAATTTAGAAATGGGCTCGTTGTGGACCGCAAAGTCCAAATAATAAATAATCTTAATTATACCAGAACTAATCATCCATATAGATAGCTAGGTAGGAAAATATCTAATCTAAACTGTATATTACTAATTGAAAATGAAGATTAAGAGAAGTTGTTTTTCAGATTTTGAAGTATTGGAGAGGCAAGAATTCTGTATGTTTGTTCTGAAGGATGTGCAGAATCCCAAAATACAAACTGAGACGGGTTAGGACATGTGAAGGGAGTTAGCATGTTACAAAGTGGCCCAGCCTCTAAGATTCCTGTGCCGCAACATCCTCTATCACGGACTCTGAAACCTGACAATAATAGTTAATCAATTTCTGTTAGAGCCAAATAAATAAAGTAATTATAGCATATATTGTTGAGAATTACAATTCAACTCTTCTGGAAGGATTTACCCGATCCTTGATTCTTGATGAGAGCAAGCAATGGGTTGTAGACGTCAACATATACTATCTTAGATTGGGGAAGAGAGCTACTAAGATTTTTTAACTCAGCTGAAAGCTTGGAATTGAACAACTCTGCTGCTTGATTCAAGTTTTCTGCACATTCTCTCAATAAACCCCCTAGTAAAGTTCTTGTCGCTGGTAGGCAACCCAAAGGTAATGTACCAAAGACAGCAACTCTTCGTACCCCAAGTCCATGTAATTCCTTCAAATGATTTGCAAAATCATAGCAATGAAATCATGAACATCTTGAATCATTCGTTTGTTTAGTGTAACCAAGCAAACCATTGTATTTTTGATTAAATTCTTTGAATGCAAATTACCTTTATGAAAGAGGAGGTCAAGCCAACTAATTGAGAAATGTACGAAGGAACACCATATTGGACAGATCTTGAACGAGTAACAAAATAGGAGATTGCTAAGTCATTATTCCCCGACGATAACAGAAACAGACTATTGGATATTATGTTGTTTGCTTTCTCTTCTCCCACAACTCTTTTAAGCTTTCCCAAGTACTCTTTAAAGTGATTTAATTGCTCTGACATTGATATAACTGACTGATTTCGGTAATTAACATAACGGAAAAAAAAAAAGGGAAAGCTAGTTAGATTACTAATTAATCAATTGTCCACAAATACGCTAATTAAGTAGAATTAAAAAAGTACCTGCATACTACATGTCAAAGGATCCAATCCTGACCCTCCGGAAGCAAAGCAAACGCCTGTTGGAAGATCTGTACTTCGCAGATTTGGGTCAAGATATGCGGGCACTGTGTCTTTAATTCCTAAACCTTCAGCTGTAGAGAAAAGAAGAAACAAGAATACATATACATATATTTCATACTCGACGGAAACTGGAGCTTTAATGCTAATGCCGTGGCATTAATGGGGTGAACGTAACTCTGGCTACGTACCTATTAAGTCAGTGAGGATTTTTCCGTTGCAAAATCTTCCTGTGGGTCTTCCTCCAAAGAAATCTTTTCCATATGGAGGGAAATTACATTTTGTTACTGTTATCAAATTGTTGTTATTGCCTGTATCGAGGATTGAATCTCCGAATGCTATAAGCGCCGGAAATGTTCCATTTTTGGATGCCTGTGCGGCAAAAATCGACAGAACAATAACCAAAACTGGAAACGAAGTTTTGTAAATAGCAGAAGACTGCTTCACAGAGAGGAATGCCATTTTTTCAAGTGAATATATTACTTATAATTTCAGTATGTCCGTTGGTGATGATTCTCTTAAACGTTCACACACACACACGCACACATATATATAGATACAATGCTAGCTTTGATTAATTCCTAAACAGCCGCTGGTCAAACTTGGTTTAATTGTGGCTACTTAACCAGATGGGTCATTCATTATACTGATATTATTAGTCTGTTACGAAATATTGGATGAGCATTACCTCATTGTTTATTGAAGAGTTTTTATCTTTATCCAATATATATATATATATATATATTCGTAAAAATCAGGTAGCATGGTAAAAGTTTCCATGCTGAAATTATCAAAATCGTTGTATGGTAATCACATATAAGGCAGTTCGCAAGAGAAATTTCAGAATATATTACGATCACCGCAACTTTTAGTAACAATATACATTAATACATATATATATATATATTTAGATGTCATATTCAGTATGTGATAGTAGAAGAGATACTTGAAAATTTAGTCAGTAATACATCTTTGAAGGGAGAAATAAATATACAGAGCGTTAGATGCTCCTACAAGTACTAAAAGTTCCACTGTATTGAATACTATTTCGTATTCAATGTATTTTAATTTGCAATTAATTAACCATTTTAAGGTATTATTGAAACAATATATATACTCATGAGCTCTCGTAGAAAATTAATCCAAATATATATACGTGCTGTGGGCAAATTTACCGTACAAAATGCTTTAAAATAAGATTAGGTTCAGCAAATCCATACGTACTGAAGGATCAAATTTAAATTTGAATTGATATGATATATTTTTCTAACAATTTAAGTTATTTAATACACCGTATCTTTTATCACTGGCCACTTGATGAAATGAAAATTTGGAACAAAAACATAGCCCATGTAACAGTAATTCCTCTTCAAATTAATTAATTAATATATATTCTTTGTCCAAACGTCTACCAAATAGTTCAAATAAGGAAATATAATTAAATCCTTAATGACCGATTTCATATATATATATATATATGAGTTCCCAATAAAAATATATTTGAGACAATGTATAGCCAAAATATTTTATAACATTGTTTTTCATGATATCATGCTTATATTTGCTATATATATATATATATATATATATATATCATAGTAGGAGAAAAATCTTGATAAATTGTATTAATTAAAAAATCGACACCATATATTATTAGGAATTAATCCATATCCAAACTACATGGCAGATAAAATATCCAGAGATCTAGCTCACTTATTAAAATAAAAGAAAATTATATATATATATATATATATATTGCTGTTGTTTGCCGAAAGCGAAATCAGAAATTGGTCGCAAATTCCAGGGTAACATTGGACATAACTATTTTGTATGCTTTTTCGGTGAGATGAATAGCGTTCCAAAACACATAATTGAAGTACCTATGCACGTCCCTGGACTCAATTCGTTACATAGAATTGTCATTTCCGCCTTACCTGTACCACAGCTCCCTCTATCAATGACACCAAACTCTGTAATCGGTCATTTACTTAACATATATATATGTATCTATATAGTTAACCGAAGCTTTCATTAATTTATAAGATAAAATATTATATATATCATGTATACCATATGCTTGAGGGTTTTGGATGATTTGAAGTAAAGAGTCTGTAGACATCCAAAAATACCAGCCTGGCCCGAGCAAGATTGCTATTAAGAAAATTTAGCTCGGAGGAAAGCTTGGAATTAAATAATTTTGCTGCTTCGTTGAATGTCTCTCCACATTCTCTTAGCATACCTCCTACCACAGTTCTTAACGTAGGCGTGCATCCTACTGGTATTGTTCCGAGGCCGCCGATTTTGCGAGCCCCTAGTCTGTGCATATCCTTTTGAAATAGGATAAAGTTGTTGAGATATGTAGATTTAGCGATGATTCATTCAGGATATATAGTAAGCTTTTTAAAATTGTTATATAGCAGAAAAACTAAACGAATCTTGAAAGATGCACAAGCCTGGCTAACCAGAAAATCTGTGTATGAAGGAATATCATACTGCAGAGATAACTTATGGGATCAGTAATAAAATGGGTAATTCCAATGTTGTTATTGCCTGCTGATACTAGATACACGCTGTTGTTTAGAATTGTCTTTGTTGTCTTCTCCCCAGCAATCCTTCTTAGCTTCGCTATGTAGTCTTTGGAGAGGTCTAACTGATCATAAAATGATAAAGCTAACTGCATACGCAACCCATTCCATCAATATATACATTCAAAAGATATCAGTGAACGAACATATATATATTCAAGAAAAGCTAGCTTAAGTATTCTTATCATATGAGGGCGTTCGCATCTTTTAAGATATAAATTTAGGGAAAAGGTAGTACTATTTTATACCGAATCAGCACTATTTTGCACTAAAGAAGCATTAATTTGTGCAAATTCACATTTAATTTAATAATAATTATTATTTTAAAAAAAAGAGAGAGAGAGAACGTCTTCATAAGAGAAACCCTCTTAATTAATACCAGTATCTTGGGTGTTGTTGGGTCATATCCACAGCCACCGGAAGCGAATGTCACACCAGTATAGAAATCTTCTATTTGCAGATCAAGATATGTTGGGGGAGAGAACTCTCCGATTCCCAGTTCTCCGGCTGTACAAGTAGCAGAATCAATGGACTAAAATTCTGGTGCATGTTACAATTAACGTGCAGAATATGGCATGTGGGCCAAATAAGCCCAATCAATTAAATTATAGGCTTTAATGTCAAAAATATGAATCCAATATATTGATATTGATATTGATATTCATTCACATGCCTATCAAGTCCGGGGGAATTTTTCCGTTGGCAAATCTCCCGGTTGGCACCTACCTGGTGTCTTCAAATAGTTGTTATTGCCATTATCAACGATAGAATCTCCGAACACAAACATCCCTCAAATTGAATTATCCAACGGCTGATTCACGGCAGCTTTGTTGCCGGTGCTGAATAAAAATGATACACAAATTGAGAATATTAACGTTGAAGGACAAGCAGATGGAAATCTGATGGAGTGGAACGCCATTAACTGTCGTAACCATATCTACAAATTAAGCGTGTGAGAATTAGGTTCAACAAAAATAATTGCATCCTCTAATTAACTCTTTCTCTCTTTTTGTATCAGTAAATTACCTGTAACGAAAAGGGTAAAAAAAAAAAAAGGTAAGTAATGTAACAAAATTCAAGGGGATGAATCACTTCAGAAGAAGTTGTTCAGATATTTCTTCAATAAATCAGAGACGAGGATTTTATATGCTTTCTCTGTAGGATGATAACTGTCCCGAAAAAGATAAGGAGATAAATTTTTACATGTGTTCAAGCTCAAGGGGCTACATAATATTGCTGCCTCGATAGTTCCTGTGCCACAGCATCCTTTTTTCACAATTTCAACTCCTGAAAAAAGCAAATAATTTTAATTCGAATGTGATTAAATAGAAGTTCATAGACCCAAATATTAGTATCCCATTTTATTATTATTATTATTATTATTTATTATTATTATTATTATTATTATTATTATTATTAATAAATTAAAGAAATTCCAGGAACAGTAAAAGGTAGAGGTAATTAATTAATTAATTAATTAATGTACGTACCGAATTTATTAGGATTTTGTATAAGATCTAGGAGAGGGTTATAGATATCCATGTAAACTATCCTGGCATCGGGCAAATTGCTGTTGAGGGAATCGATCTGTGCAGACAATTTAGCGTTGAACAACTCCGCTGCTTGGTTGTAGTTCTCTGCACAATCTTTCCCTGCTGTGCCTCCTCCGAGGGTCATAGTTCTTGATGACGGCAGGCAACCCAGCGGCGGTGCACCCAACACTCCGATCCTTTGTACCCGGAGCCCATATAATTCCTTAATTATATATAAGGATTTCTCAGCATGACATTATAACTTTTTAACCAATGCAATCAAATAATGTTATTAGATATTATTAAGTTTTGTTATTTTTTTTACTTTGTGCCATTATAAATGTATATTTTCTAAAAAAAGAAAACCATAATATATAATGAATGCTTTCTTTACAAAGTATTTTTTTCAAAAAATAAAAAATAAAAAAACTGTTGCGCTTAATTTGCGTCGCATTGCAAACTTCTTACGTGCAGTACTGATAATTAATATCGTATATAGGCCGATCATTTCAACTGAAACTATTAATTTCTTGTTCAGAAAGTTAATTCATACAGCTAGCACTCCAGTCAATGAAACAAACAAAAGTGAATTCAATTACCTTTAAGAATGTGGAAGCAGAGACAGCTAGAAGGTCAGTGTAAGCAGGGATGTCATAACCAATTTTCCTAATTCTGAAGCCAAAATAGGTATTTGCAATGTCGTTGCTGCTTGCTACCACCACAAATAGACCTGCTTTCAAGATTGTGTCTCTTCTTTCGTCTCCAACTATCTCTCTCAACTTTTGTGTATATTCTTTGAACAGTCGTAACTGGTCGGATAATGATATCGCTGCCTGAATTTTTCAAAAATAAGGGGGAAAAAAACATTGAATTAATATAAAGTAGTGTAATTAAAAGTAAATAACTAATATTGTTATTCCAAGGGATTAAATGTACCACAAGTTTTGATGTCAAAGAATCGTATCCACAACCGCCTGACGCAAAGCTTACGCCGGTAGGTATCTCTTCTAGGGGCAGATTTGGCTGCAAATATGGTGGCAAGAACTCTTTTATGCCCAATTCTTCCACTATTAATCAAAAATAAAATAATAAATATAATAGATCCAACGGAAAGAATTCTATAGATGAAGTACAGTGAAAATGAAAATTTGTACAATGTGATTAAACCTACTAAGTCTGCCGGGACCTTCCCATTTGAAAATCTGCCAGTTGGCATTCCTCCCATAAGGAGGGAAATTGCTTTTAGCCAACGTTTTACGATTGTTGATATTGCCTGTATCAACGATTGAATCTCCAAACATAATAACTGCCGGAATTGTATTATTTCCCGGTTTTTTCATAAGTACAGCTTCCGTTCTGAAAAGTAGAACTGAAACAGTAAGAGAAAACAAAAGAATGGAGGATGAAGAAGACGGTTTCATAGGCTGAGACTTCATTGTTTTTCCAAGTATTGCTCGATTTGGACCTATGACACTGTTTTATGTGCATTATATATATTGTGAAAACTCCATTGATTTCATTTAATGGCCAATTCAACATAGAGAGTATCGATCGATCTGTGAACTATACAAGAAGTAGTTATATCTCTTAAATTACTGAAGATTCACTGATCAGAAACGCACAGCAATGTTTTCCAAAACCATACTGCTATCGTGCATACTTTTGTATACAGTTACATTCCAGCCATTTTTAGCATTATATGTAGAGGCGAGCAACTTTAGCTGGATCGCTAGCTAGCTAGTTTAATTAATTAATTATCCTCGTGCTATATACATAGAGCACATTTCCACATCTACTTCAGCTTTGCACTTTTTCTACAAGAAGCTGATGAGAAAGAGAAAATCAAAATACAATCGATCCAGTGGTATTGCCGGTGGCATACCCCATGCTGCTATGTCTCTCAACAGCCACCGAGCAACAGACTCTTTAAATGTTTCCAGGGAATTAACAATAATTTTCCTTTTTATTTATTTATTTATTTATTAGTAACTTGCTTTTGAAATATCGTGTCAGATTTTACGTGGTGCGTATTTAAAATGGAAAGAAATAACAAAAAACTGTCGTCCCTAAGTTTTCATCTAGTTGGATTCTAAAAGTAGGTAGAAAAGACAAGTACTACTGGAGTAGAATGAATTAGTAAGGCAAAAACAGATATGTATGCGGGATTGCCCTGCCCTATTAGGAAAAGTTTGGCTTTAAAAAACCGTTGGTGATATTGCAGCACGCAGGAAAGTTGGGTCTTTCGTGCTAGCTGAAAACTATACCGAACGTGACATTCATATATATATATATATATACAGACCATAGTGATAGAATTATAAATTAAGCCTATTTATTTCGGTAGTTCCACTGGTCCCATTAATAAAAACAAAAGCTAACTTATTTATTTATAAATGAAATGGGTGGTCAGAACTTGGTGCGTGTACATGTGTGTGTCTTCAAACATCCACGTTTTTGGCTCATCCAAAATGCAGATGATGGAGAAAAATTTCTACTCCTTTCACATATTAATGATTGAAGGATACGATGACGGTAATATTAATATTTATAATTGTTATCAACCAAAATTCTCGTTATTCAATCTAAGATTTTAAATTTTATATACATTGAGGTACGTAGTAGAAGTATATGGGTCGTACCATATAATCTATTACGCAGATTTATTTATTTATTTGTTGAAGTTTATGTTTTCTCTTGCTTTCAGATAAACAAATGGGATAGCAGATTGTTTGGCCAATACCGAGTCTTTTTATTGTGCCAATTTCCTTTAATTTCATTTAATTTGCTCAGAAGAGCCTCCCGTTGGAAATTAAGAAACTCTTTTTATCTCTTGATGCAAATGGTTACATTTGAAGAACAGTTGCTTTTTCTTTTTAATTGTTTTTACCTTGATGCCTCAATTCTTTCTACCCTAGGTTCAAAATAAAACAAAATATATAGAAAATGATTTGCCTTAATTATCAATTTAAATTTCCCTTTGAGGAACTATAATATATTCAACGCATAATATTATTTCAATTGCTTTATCATCTCTTACGTGTGACTGGTCAGGGCCCACTCTTAAAAATAATTAGAGAATTAATTTCTCCGAAAAAGTAATAATATTAATGAGACAAGTTATCGATTAAGAAGTTAAGTAGAATTAAATTCTTTTGTCGTTGTCTCTTGGTTACTACATAATTAAAACTTGTAAATGAATTTTGAAGGAACATAACACTTCAATCAAAGCCAAAGTCCCGCTGTTTGAAATTTAAAAAACAAATATCTATCCAATTAATTATTCGTTGCCTCAGGAACATCGAATTTAACTTACAAAATTTGACAGAAAAAATAAAAAATAAAAAATTCTTTTATTTTTTCATTTTGTATATTAATGGACAATACAAAGAGATATCAAATAGCTAAAATTTTCTGGTTGATAAACATAGACACATTGCGTCAAAGCAATACGCAATTAATAATATTTTAAAATTAGCAATACAAAATCATAAGAAAACAAATGATATATATATATATATATATATTATTATATATCATAAACATACAATTAAAAATGAATATGAAGCAGTGCAAGTGCTGGATAAAAGGCAATGGTGCTTGCAATATTTAATTGAGGAAGTTGCATGCATCTCAAAAGAATTCCCCGACATATTTCTGGAGGAGTAACTTGACGAGGGTTTTGTAGGCTCTTTCTGTGGGATGATAACTGTCCCAAAACACATAACTGGAAACATTCTGACAAGTAGAAGAAGTCATCTGGTTACATAGTACTGCTACTTCTATATTCCCTGTACCGCAGCATCCATCATTCACAACTTCGAAGCCTGAAACAGAAACAGCAGGTTAATTAAATAAATAAAACTAATGAGTAAATTAGCAAACAAAATGGTTAATCATCAACTAGTTGAATATATCAGCATGTTATTTGCTTTAATTATAATTTACCTAACTAAAGATGGGTTTAATTAATATATAATTACCATATTTTTTAGGGTTCTGAATGAGATCGAGTAGTGGGTTATAGACATCTATATATACAATCTTGCTGTTGGGCAGGCTGCTTTTGAGGGAGTCCAACTTTGCAGACAGTTTCTTGTTGAATAACAAAGCAGCTTGGTTGTAATTTTTTGCACACTCTCTATCAGTTCCTCCGGCCAATGTTCTTTGTGACGGCACACATCCAATCGGCGGTGCACTGAAAACTGCAATTCTTCTTGCCCCCAATCCGTGAAGTTGCTTTCAATCATCAAAATATAAAAAAAAAAAAAAATTAAATAAATAAATAACCCTGAATGAATTAATGGACGAATGACATGAAATTTTCTTTAAAAAAAAAAAACTTAATTAACTAATTACATTCAAGAAATCGGAAGCTGAGTTAGCCATAAGGTCGGTGTATGCCGGAACATCATATTGTGCTCTCCTTGCACGAAGGATGAAGTAGGTATTGGCAATGTCATCGCTACCGGCAACAACTAGAAATATACTTTTGGACAAGATGAAGTTTGTTCTGTCTTCTCCAACAAGTGCTTTCAGCTTCCCTATATACTCTTTGAAGTATTCTAACTGATCTGATAATGATAAAACTGACTGATTTTTGTTTAACAATTGAGTTAGAAAATTTATGATTTTCAAATAAATAAATTATTATTAATAAAAGCAGATAATGATCACATCACATCTCATCACATACCACTAATTTGGAAGTCAAAGGATCGTATCCTGCGCCACCGGAAGCAAAGCATACGCCGGTGAGCAGATCTGAAGGTGACAACGTTTCACTCACATATGCCGGCACAAGTTCTTTGATTCCCAATTCTTCCGCTGCAGTTAAATAGAAAAATTACTCAAACAATTTGCAAAGTTAATTAAGTATAATATTATAATTACATTTAGAAGCGAATTGAAATATTAATTGTTAGTTGACTTCGTAATAAAGAGCCGAAAAAAGTCGTGATGATTAATTAACCTGTGATATTTGAACCAACAAATTAAAAGAGTCCATGGCCCGTGATCAGTAGTTTTCATTTTCATTAAATCATGTTCGAATTTTCCAAATATAATAAAAATTTTGACGATCATTAATGTCTTTCTTGACCTTAATTACTGGTGCGACATTTAATTAATTTACAACTTTTCTATTTAGACAAGACATATACCATAAAGCACTAAACTATATATCCACACTTTACAATTAAAGTAAAACAAGAGATTTTACTAAGGTATCAATAAACTCACATAATCTTTTTGTTAAAGAGTTAATAGTTAATAAATATATTGGCTTACACAAACTGAAACTTGCTACAAGCTGCGAGGTCCGTTGTGGAGAAAATTTATAAGACCTTTCATTTTAGAACACCTTCGTAATTCTATCAATTCATCGGTACAATAATTTAATAAAATCCTGATATATATATATATATATATATTTGGGAAAATCACTAGCTACTAAATGATTATAGTACAAGTTATATTTATATATTATAAACTTTCACTAAGATAAAAACACGGAGTCTTTTAGTTAGTTTGTTCTGAAGGGGTAAAATCTATCATACCCAATATTACAAACATTTCATGTTCAGTTATATCGATGGCTACGATACGTAATTAAAGAGCTGAAGATAGAAATGAGAGAGAGTGTGTTATGTTTTATACCTAGGAGGTCAGCAGGAACTTTTCCATTACAAAATCTTCCTGTTGGAATTGCTCCCTCGAAATCCTTACCATACGGAGGGAAATTGCACTTAACTACTGTCCTCAGATTGTTGTTATTGCCTGTATCCACTATTGAATCTCCAAACACGATAACTGCTGGAACAGTTTCATTTTTGGGTAGGTTTATCGAAGCTATTGTGTTGCAGACAAACGAAAAGGCAAAAACAGATAGCAGAAAGGTTGTGGGACAAAAAGGGGGAGAAGAAGACGGCTTCATGAATAGAGATTAGAGAGATATTGGGTTGTTTTGGAAAGTCTTCTGTCTTTCAAGAACAGAAAAAAAACTATAAGCAGTAATTGATTTGTCTTAATTTCTTGGCTATTACGTGGTATTCTGAACCTATTTATATGCAAAAAAGATGCAAGGAATTACCTTTACAGACATTTTTTGAGCACACAGCAGTAGATCATTGTTTGTTTTTGCTACGAAACAGGATATAAAAATATAATTTCTTTGGATGTCGTAGATATATATATATATATATATAACATTTTATAGAATTTGAATCATCTCCTATTTTTAAAAATTCTTTAATTTTTTAACATAGGTATTTATTTATTAGCTATTAATCACACACTTCAACAAATACAGGTACCATTTTAATTAATTAATTAGGAGATAATCTAATATTAATGATTCATTTATGATTTTAATTATTTATACGTTTTAATATATGCATGGAGAGATGTTTTACTTTTGTTTGGAGCTAGCTAGCTATAAAAGGGAAGAAAACTGAACATACTTCAACCTACTTCCAACGATTTCACGAGATTGATAACGAATGCAGAAAAAGAAGACACAAAACATAATAATTAGGCTTGAATTTCAACTCAGTTTCTCTAAATTCTAAATTTGTTTAACTGTTGTTCATAACATAAATAAATAAATAAATAAAAACATAGCTCAAATGTTTTTATTTCTTCTATTCAAAAATTTTAGTGCAGCCCCACAGCCGTTTTAAGGCATGGGTTTGTCCGCCTCTCATTCATGCAATTTCTTCTTTTTCCTACACAAAATATAATAAAAAAAATTATATACATAAAAAAAAGAATATTATCATGTATGAATTGTGATATATATATATATATATATATTAGGTCAATTATAGAGTAAGGTCATATTCATCCCACATTAGGGTACAGCTGTGCACTGTGGTGGCAAGTTGTCTACAACATCACGGACTAAAAAATTAATATAATAATGTACTGGCTATTATACGGTACTAGTCTTCAAAGATAAATTAGAATATACAAATTAAGAGCAGGAAACTTAATTTAACTTTGAAACATAAAGATCGATCAATTCTAACAAAGAATTGTCACAATCTAAAGCAGATGCTAACTGCCCTTCTCACAACCACCAATTATATTTATATAACCCTCTCTCTTAATTCTTAAAGTCACCTGTTTGAGCTTTCAATATCACACAATAAATGATGACATATGTATTAATCTTTTCATGAATAATTTTTTTAAAGAAAATGCAATTATCGATCCTTATTATGGGAAAAAATTTTCTTGCTATTTACTCATCTTGATTGTTTGGACATGTGTGTTCTTAATTAGGCAGTCAATGAGTTCAAAATTATATTGTTCGAAAGCAAATTTGAACTATATATGAAATATTAAACAAGAGCCAAATTAACCAACTTCCAACTATTTGCAGGATAAAAATTAATCTGTAAGCAAATTAAGCACAGCACAAGTTGATTACAACTAATTAGGATGAATATTTTGTATTTACATTTGCATAATGTTAAGCTTAATTATAATAATGTATATGCGTGTGTGCGTGCGTGGGCATACATACAACGTACGTCAAGCATGCATATTGGAAAAAGGCAAATGTAAGATTTCTATGTTAAGCAAAGCAAAGTTGGTGTAGAAATAAAGGGCTGACGATCATCTCGTGCTGTTTATCAAAAGTGGAAGTTGACGTTTACTGCTTCATGCGTTAAGTAGGTGGGCTACCTGCATTGCACGATACCATTATCTTTCAATGCAATCATTCATTCGTAAATTACATGCACATAGAAATGGAAAGGATTAAGATTAATTTAATTTAATTTAATTGCAGTTTGAGTTGGATTGCAAATGCAATATGGATTCATTGAAGCCGGAGAGTGAGAGAAAACATATGTTGCTCTCCTAAGCAAGTATTATATTTGTTTGGCGAACAACTAAGAGCAAACTCGAGTGTTAGTGTTGGGTCATACTTCCTTTTGGTTGTTTGTGTTGGATGACCTGTAGAAATTCTCGACGTTGAGCTAATTCTTTCAGGTTTTGTCAAGTCTTAAATCTTCACCGATCATCAAATTGTTTAAAGAAAAATGAAAAACAGAAGCAAGGAGTGGAGAATATATGAGCCTCTGGAATTTTTTGTACTTGACAGCAGTTTTTA
Source organism: Azadirachta indica (assembly GCA_022749755.1). Taxonomy (NCBI): domain Eukaryota; kingdom Viridiplantae; phylum Streptophyta; class Magnoliopsida; order Sapindales; family Meliaceae; genus Azadirachta; species Azadirachta indica. Next base: position 3,169,530 of record CM040449.1, read on the forward strand.
TTATACAATTGTTATAGATGCAATTGATACATTACATGTGTGGTGTGGTCAGGAAGATCTGCGTTTTAAAAGCAAAATAGCTATATATATATATATATATATATATTATATAGAGCATCATATTCATGGTTATTGATGCATGCATTAATGAAGTCTATAGGTATAATAGAGTATCTGCAATTCAATTCAGTGCTAGGCTACCAGCTAGCTAGCTATCTATAGGTATAATAGAGTGGTGCATATATATATATATATATATATACATACATATGAGAAGATCACCAGCTAGCCTGGCCAAAAGAAACCGATCGAGGGAAAACGAGAGCAAAGAAAGTGATTTTGTTATATCTTGACTTTGTAAATCATCTTAAACGTAAATTAATGACATGACACATACCACTAAACTTAAATAACTGTTAAATGTTGAATTTATGAAAGCTAGCTAGCTACATTAATATTGGATTAGAAATACACCGTGCTTTTTGCAGTTAATAATTAATTAATTAATTGTGCACTAAAAGGTTGAGGTTGCTGTTTGTTCGAAATGAAGCGTAACCGGTCATTATTGATCACATTTTCATTTTGGCATGCTGTTTGCATCGTTCTATATATCCTGCTGCTAGCTAGCTAGAGCTAGAGCTAGAGCTAGAGCTAGGACAAGGCCAGACTGATGGAACATAACATATGCCGCTCTTCTTTATTCGCAGAAACCAAATCTCTCACCTTAATTACTATTACTGTTTCTCTTTTAATTGTTGCTACTATCTAATATCTATCACCTTCTTATTAATGGCAAACATCTTTTGTTAATTGCAGGTATTATTGGTTTGTTCAATTTGACAAAATCTCTCGAATCAATCCTGGTTACAAGAGATTTAACTCTGCAGCCTGCTCACAATAGATTAATTAGTCATTAGAGGAATATGAAGAAACGATGCCATAATTGAATATCTATTCTTGCGTGTATATTTATAATTTATTTGCTTTATGTCAGTCAATATGTATTATGATTATTATTCATTTCAAATCAAACGAACCAGTCAGTTTCAGTTAGTACAAAATAAAACACATTTTTCTTTTCTTCTCTTTTTTTTTTCCCCCCTTTTTTTTTATGCGAAAAGTCTTGATTAATCACCCACAAACATAACAATGTGCACGGTTTTATTCCAATAAATACACTCATCATCTTATACATCTACTTTTGGTGGTGGCTGACTTATACTTTAGATAGAATATAGATAATATCGCATCAAATCACATGCAACGCAACACTCCCAAAAGCAACCACCATAGCCAACGGTAGGTACAATTTTTGTGCGAGCCTTGTATTGGTTCTAACCATTAACGAGAAGAAAAATACTTCTTTAGTTACTTAAACATTAAATCGGGATAACAGAATAAACGTACGTAGAAAATCCAGTTGATCTTAATTCAGCGGTCAAAGTAGCCAATTTTCCAGAGAAAAATAAAAACTAATAGTAAAATAGATAACCACCGGCCGACCGACGGACTGACTAACTTTTAAGCTTGTTACTACCCAAAGAGAGAGCGAGATTGTAGTATTTGTTAACACTCCAGCACAATTGGCCCAACCTCATACTCAAGAATAATAGAAAATGGCCCCTTCTCCTTTCTTAAGCCCATATCCAAAACCCATCCCCAAATCAATGGCGTCTTCAGCCCGTCCCACCCCCAACTTTTCCCTTCTATTGACGTTTTTTTTTTTTTTTTTTTTTTTGCTTGCTGAACCTATTCCTACAAATTTCGATAATATATTTTATTAATATGAATTTATATTTTTAAATTTATAATAAAAAGACAAATAACATTATTAGAAAACGGATAGGGCTCCATTTATTTCAAGAACAAGAAGAGGGAAATCCTAGCATTCAAAGAGAAGCATCCATCAGTAAGAACTGTGCTAAAACAAATCACAGTCGCACTCCTCTGTAGATTAACCGTCAGTTTTATACACAGCAAACTCGATTGAATGCACTTAAATATGCACACTACTAATGACAAAACAGTAGACAATAGGTCTATAGAGTTATCAAACCAACCAAGAATAGACGATATACATGCTAATCCAAATTATTAATGATCACAACCTGACCAAAGATCACCCGGAACTACTGTAAAGGGGCATTGGGAAGCCTTTTCCGGCTGCAAGATCAATGAGCACTCACAAGGAAAGGATGCTGACAAACTCCACATTCAATAGTCTCAGAACCCGAGCTTGGAACTTGGACCTGCAACCATTCTCATTATCAGCTAGCTATGGTGACATCATAAATTTTATACAATCGTACATGACAAATTTGTAGTCTATTAAAATACTACATTGATTAAGATTTACATCTGATGTTATGTATTGGGTTTGAATTTGTCCAACAGTCTAAAACTAGTGTCATAATTTGCTGTAAATTAAAAAAGGTTTCCAGCTAACAGTGGACAAGAATTTCAAACCTGCAAATGAACGGTGCAAGTTGGACAAGCAACTTCCCTCATCCTTCTACCAGATCCATCAGACTTAGAGCCTGAAAAAGCAAACAATCAATTACCAGAGGTTGTACAGTGCCACCATCTAATATTGAAACGGTAGTCCTACTGCTGATTTAACTACATCACGAAACTAGTCAATAGTACATCACCAAATTTATGTAAATTCTGGAACAGTCAACGAAAATTAAGCCCTTGTGCACTACTATATTACCTGATGATGCCTTGCGATTTCTCTCCATTTCCTCCTGTCACAATCGATCACCGTCAGATGAGATTATCACAGATACTGAAGTAAAATACGACAGTTCTAAGGGTTGAATAACAAAATATTTACCTGAAGCTTCCTGGCAAGATCCTCATGACTATGTAATGCAGGTTTATTAGCTGCTTCTCTAGCATTACTTAGCCTCTGAGTCACTTCAGCCTGTCAAGCATAGAGACACTGTAAGGAATAATCCTAGACCATGCAGACTATATGTCAACACTAGGCCAAGAGCATATACATGCTGTACATTTGTAATAAAGTGGCTCCGATTGAATGAGTCTTAAAAAAATGAAGAAAAATAGAGAAAAATGAGCACTTCTACACTTGCCTATAAAGTTAAGGTTGCAAATGCAATGAACTTCATAAATCCAATTCTATGCATCTAACCACTACATATTTAAAAGCTTGCCACATACAGGCAGCTTTTATTCTTCATCATTAAACGGAATGAATAAACATGCACAAGTAATCACTTCAAGAAGTCCTGTTGATGATGAAGACAAAAGATTCAAACAAGCACAGGAATCAGAGTTCCCATCTAAGTTAGTCAAAAGTTCAGGGACCTCATTAGGCTTGGGTAAAATCAAAAAAAAAAAAACAACTTTCAGTTCAACTGGATATCACATCTGTGTTCACCTATTTTAGACTAGTGCAATGCCCATCAACTTAAAACAATTTCATCATGTCTATGAAAACAGGTATTTTTCTTTTATTTCTTTTCTTTGTTTATATATATATATGGGTAATGAGAAAGTCGACTGAAACCAATCTTTTTTTAAATGGGCAATGAGAAAGAACAATATGGAATCATTTCATGCCATCATACACCAAACATTTTTTCACCGACAAATAAAAGGAAGTTGGATAACAAGCAACTTCAAATTCAAGCTTTATGATTAAAGTACGCAGGACAAAGACGTTGATCAGAAACCACCCAAAAAAGAACAATCAAAGTTACATAAGATGGAGAAAAGATCTGTAAGCAAACGTATAACACATACCATACATCGGTCACAGACTCGAACAGGCTGAGCATTCTCATCAGCAGTAAGAGCAATCCTACCATGCGTACACTTGTCACAGAAAATATCACCGCAATTCCTGCAGTGATGCTGAAAAAGAGGAGACAACCATAAGGTTAAGCAGCAAAAGTATAAATAGATCACAACTTATAACTAAAGATGTACCTTGCGCACAAAAGCCCCAAAATCTGTCCCACATGATGTACACTTTGAAACAGCTTCATCAGGGACCTATGGAAATAAAAATGAAAAACTTAAAACTCCAAGAATACTAATTAAATGGAATGTAACTTCCTTCAAATAATAAAATGAATGGCATACATTGGGAAAATGTCTATATGCAAGAGAAATACATTGAAGCAAATACATTTTAGAACACTAATCCTACCCAATGATCTTTCTCCTCATTGCCAGGTTTTATCAAGTTCATCCAATCAACAAGTCCTTTTTTCTTATCCACAGGCTGTTCAGCCATCTTTAAGGAGTCAGAAGGCCTGGTTCTTCCTGCACCCATCTCCTTCAACTGCAATCCAAAGGAACAGAGTCACTTCTGTGGGCTTAAAAAAATATATAGAAATCCACTACCCACGCATATGTTACCTCTGGTGGGCTTAAAAATTAAGTCAGAATCAAGTCAAACACATAAGAAAATTGTGACAAAAACACAGCCAAAAAATTAACTGAAGTAAATTCTTGCATACAATATAAATAGTAAGGGTCATAAAAGTGATCCCCACAGTAATTATAACCAGGCTCTAAAATCCAAATGAACAAAGATGCTAAAATCATAAGTTTTAAGATCTCAATTAGGGTAGATAAGAAGAAGCTCTCAAAACGGCATTGGTACAACAATCTCGAGTAGCTCTAAAAGAACATAGTTACTCCCATCTCATTTGTACAATGTGCAAATACTCCAGAAATGCTGAATATACCCCCAATATGATACAAAAACTTAAAATTGCATATGGACCAAAGTGAAATTCAAAAATCAAGCGACGTAGGCAGTAACTAAGCTGCGTCAAAGAGGCTACAAAATATTCACTCTTTTGATTTTTCAAGACATTTAACCTCAAGTTCAGCACATTGTGATCATAAGTCATCATTTGTAGAGTTTAATAGTTGTAAATGTATTGAAAAATTTTAAATAAAAAATAATAAAACGAGCAGGTAAAAAAAAAATTGTTCAAAATTTTATGAAGTCCAACCTGTACAGTGGCAGCAGTCACTGTGTCCAAAAGTGTGGTGCTAGTATAACTATTTGATTGTAATCTGATACGTCTGGGTTCAATGTCCACAGAACTCTTGGACCAGAATGCCAAGGTAGACGAATCGGCTAGCTATACATGGAAAAAGAAACATGCATCTCCCAGTTAGCTGGAAAGTACCAATGAAATAGATTGAAAAAGGGAAATCAACAACTCACTTCACATCTTGTAATATTCTCAAGAGGATATATTCTCAATGTCCTGCCAGTATTTGGATCAAGCATCCGGATTCCATCCAAGCCAATCTGCAAGAGAAATTTACCACATTATGATAGGAACGCATTAGACCACACTAAAACAGAACTAGCTGTGTGGGACATTCACAAGGCTCTTGATAATCTCGACCAAAGGGAGATGAAATCTTACATAGAAGAGAAATGATAACAAAAATCACCAAATTCCAGGAAGGATTCTACATCCACCTCTGTGACACTCGAAAACATTTTATATACTATTTTCTTAATAAATTGCTAAGCAACCATGGCCACTAATGCAGGAAAAAGTACACCTCATAAATCCACAACATTACCAATAAAACATGCCGACCAAACTAATATTCCAATCAATTCCATTGAAATAACCAACCTTGTTAAGATCAGCAATCAATAATTGTTAAACAGTACACATCAATTAGAGAGTACCTGGCAGAGGACGTCCATGGTACTCTGGCCTCCGCTTTCAGCCAACAACTTGACTCGAAACTTCTGGACTCCACTCTTCACATCCTGCTGCGTCTCCGCCTTTGGTATTGCTCTCACGATCTTACTCGAGCCAGAAGACACTGATGAGCGCGAGTCCTTCCCAGACGGCACACTGATTGATCGTCCATAATCATCAAACAAAGTCGAAGTCGATGACATTGGAGCCGTGCCACGCGCCCCGTACGGCTCCACCTTGCCCCCTTCGTACGCATAAACACCGTCTCCATATCCATCATCGTAACGTGAATAATTAATACTCTCCGATCGCTTTCCATAAAGATCGGAGCCCAAATCCGAACGGCTTCGGTTATAAGTACCGTATTTGTCGTCAAAATAACCTCCCCCGCCATCGAATTTCATGAAATTGGGATTCTCGTACGGGTTCTCGTACACCGGCGGGACCGATGATCCTACGTGGCTAAAGGGGGCAGAGTACGCGGAGTAAGGTGAATTGGCATTGGGAGTTTGCGGAGGGTAATTGGGAGCCGCCTGATGCTGGTCAACCGGCGGGTAATAAGCCGGCGTTTGTTGTTGCGTGGTTGAGGGTGGTTGGTAGGCCCCATGGGAATCGTACGCTGGAAACTGAGGTGGTTGTTGCGGAGGAGTCGGATTGAATGAAGGAAGTAAATTAGGGTTCGGCGGTGACGGTGTTACTGTCGCAGGTGCTGGCGAGTAAGACGGAGCCGTGGGAGGGGCAGGATCGGGATTTTGAGAATACGGAGCGCAATTTTGGGAATAACCGGAGTACTCTGACGGCGCGTAACTGGTGCTAAACGGCGGTGCTGATGCGTAAGTACGCGGATTAAGATCGACTGTCGGGTTCGGACTCGGATTCGAATTAGGGATAGGGTTCGGATAGTGAGGGTATTGTGATTATAGGAGCTGTAATCTCCTTGTTGCATATCGGAAAATGAAAATTTGAAGCTTTATTACGATTACGGGGAGAAAGAGAGGGACGGAGTGGTTTCTTTGTTGGGCTCTCAAATAGACGCTGAGACGATGATGGAAGGAAAGAGTAGAACGGGAGGAAAGATTGGGAATATTTGGGGAGAGTCTGTGTGTTATCCTTCTACAAGGAAGCTACGTCTATTGCGTTTTGTCTAGTCGACGCGTGGTCCGAGACTTGTGGGTGACTGGGAATGACAGGGACCCACTACTTATAAAGGTCGTCCGTTTTAACCGTCCGATAATGGGATCATTTCATCTTGGCGGGATATATTGAATCGGTTGTATGAATATACTCTGTGCCAGGGAGTATGGCATAGTTTCCGTGCATACTCGACCATCGTCTTTTATCTTAGTCTTCCCAACGTATGATCAAAATTAATTGATGTGAAATTTCGTCCATATTTTATTTGATAATTTATGTTTTGTGAATTGCCAATAATCTTTAATTTATCTCAACTAATTTTAATAATTTTCACCGTATCTTTAAAATTTTTAAAAGTTTATCGTACAATTTTATGTTTTAATCCTTACTATTATTTTAAAACTACCGAGTTTTAACACATACCTCCCCTAAAGTTTAATTTTTTAATATTTAGAGAGAAGATTTGTTTTAATGTACACATACCTCCTCTACAGACTTCCACTTCTATCCATAATTATATAAAAGATATATTTACCCTTCATTTGTTATTTTTAAAATAAAAATAAAATTTTAAACTTGAAATATTTTTTAAATTAAAATAATATATTATTGAAAAATAAAGAAAAGGGAATGCAAAATAAAGTATAGATTCAGCAAATATTAAAGTTTAGAAAGGAAATATAGGTAAATGACAATTAAAACTGATCATTTCATATAAAATACAAAATAATATGAAAAATAATGGTGAAATTTCAATAAAGAGTGGAATCACAGTAAAAGTGAGGTCTTTCTATCCCTCCGAATAAACACAAAGAGTATTAATTTTAAAAAGTGTATAAATGTATTATTTCATTTTAGTAAAAATTATCTATATTTAAATAATTTCATCAACTCGAAAAAAAAAAGGACAATTAAATGATAAATGAAAAATTGGATAAATAATGGAGATGGTCCTCCGTTTTTAATAACCCGAATCTCAAAAGTTTTGTTTTACGATTAAAAGGAATAAGGATTTACTTGATGTAACTTTATAATTAAAGTTTTTAAAGCAAAATTTTTACAAATAAAATTTTTATAGGTGGAGTCAAAATAAATGGAGTAAAAATTTTTATAAGTATGTGTTAAAACCACATATTTCTAAACTTTAATTTTTACTGAATCTATAGTTCCTTTTGTATTTTTTTTTCTTCATTTTTCAATAATATATTATTTTAATTAAAAAAATATCTCAAGCTTAAATTTTTGTCTTTATTTCGAAAATAACAAATGAAGGACAAATGTGTCTTTTCCATAATTATGGATGGAAGTGAAAGTTTGTAGGGGAGGTATGTGTGTATTAAGCCAAATTTTCTCTCTAAATGTTAAAAAACTAAACCTCAGGGGAGATGTGTGTTAAAACCCTTAAAACTATTAAAAGCAGTGACAGAGTTCTTAAGGGCTCAGATAGGAGCGGATAAAAAATCTAAATCGAACCGAATTGGATCGGACTGAATTCAAAACTGATAAGTTTGGTTCGATTTTTAGTAGAATTCGGTTCAGGTTCGATGTTTAAATATAAAAATGTGAAAATTTTAGTTCGATTTCGGTTTTACACAAAAAAATTCGGACCGAAGCGAATTTTTTTATTTTTTATTTTACAAATCAAAACGATGTCGTTTTGGGTTTTAAGCCAAAAAATAAATAAATAAAAATTTACACTTTTAGTTCCACTGCTACATTCTCTCAATTCATTTTTCTTCATGTTCCCTACTTTTTTTCATTTTCTTCGGCTTTCAAAAAAGAAAAACACATTTATTCTTGGATTGTTCATTCTTCTAAATTCTAATATTCAATTTCTAAGTTCATTTTCTTCACTTTCAATTGCAATTTGCACCAGTAATAAGTTAATAACCCTTAATTTCATTTACAATTTCCTACAAGATTTGTCAAATTTATTATTAATGTTTGTAATTTTTATACTAATCATGTTTTATTCTTTGCATTCTTATTTCATTCAAGTCATTTTATGCTAAATCTTTTAGTTAAATCACTAAAATTATACGTTACTTGTTTTGTGATTATTATTACAGTAAAACCTTAAACTATGGCAGATTATATAGTACATTAATTTTTATTTGAAAAAACTATGAAAATGAATTAGATATTAAATGTGAAATGAGATTAAAAGGCTTTTTCTGGGCATTTTCATACCCAAAACAGCAGCTGTTCTAGACATCTACTGTCAATAAGTTTCTTATAGAAAATGATAATTAATCTTGTGAGACATATTTGTTTATATTATGATTATATTTTGTTTGTATTCATTAATTTTATGTTTTTTTTTTATCTTTTTTTAGATGGACTTGACTTACAAAAGGTGTAATACAAATAAGGATGATGAACCAAATCAAGAGGAAATTTCAAAATTTGATAAGAAGTTGAGATCCGATGTTTGGAAATTTTTCACTAAGTTGCTAGGTGAAAAAAGAGCTGAGTGTCATTATTGTCACAAAGATTATGCTTGTGAAAGTAGCACTGTTGGAACTTCTGATTTGCATAAACATTTGAATAGGTGCCTCACATATAAAAGTAGTGTGGTAGATGAGAAATAAACAGTATTAACTTTTATGAAAAGTAAGACTGATGGTGATGATGGTAAAAGTACTGCTATTACTTTAATGTCTATAGGTTTTAACAAAGTAATATGTAGAAAAGCATTGGTCAAAATGATTATTGTTGATGAGTTACCTTTTAGTTTTGTGGAGGGTGAGGAATTTCGAGAGTTTTATAGAATTGCTTGTCCAAAGTTTGATATTCCATCACGAAGAACAATTGCAATGGATGTGCTTCAGTTTTATGTAAATGAGAAAACCTATACATATTTTCTGTAAATAGGCAAAGGGTCAGTATCACTACTAACATATGAACTTCAATTCAAAATATCAGCTATATGATAATCACAACGCATTTCATTGATAATGATTGGAATTTGCAAAGGAGAATATTGAGTTTTGGTGTGGTTCCAAATCATAAAGGGGAGACCATTGGCAAATTGATTGAGGTATGTTTACAAGATTGGGGTATAGAGAGATTGTTCACTATTACTGTTGATAATGCAAGTTCAAATGATGTGGCGGTAAATTACATTAAAAGAAAGTTAAAAAATTGGTGTAGTGATGTTTTAGTGCTAAATGGAGAATACTTGCATTTGAGATGTTCTGCGCACATTCTTAATTTGATTGTTGGTGAAGGATTGAAAGAAGTAGATGAAACAATAATGAAAATTCGCAATGTTATGAATGACATCCGATCTTTTGCAGCAAGACTAGCTAAATTCAAAATATGTGCAGAAAAAAAAAAATTTCATCCAAAGGACTTGTGGTGATGGATGTTTCTACAAGATGGAATTCAACGTACTTGATGTTGGAAAGTGCATTAAAGTTCCAAAAAGCATTTGATAGAATGCAAGATGATGATTCTCTTTATTTGCCTTATTTTGAAGAAACTGAAAATGGAAAGGTAAGGCTAGGGCCACTAACTTCTTAGTGTTGGAAAAAAGCAAAAAGATTTATGAAATTTTTGGAGACATTTTATAAGGTAACTTTGAAGTTTGTGACATCAAATTTGCATTTTAATGAGATGTGGAAGATTCAAACACACCGCAAATACTTTGTACAAGTAAAGATGATTTGTTATGCAATATGGCGACTAATATGAAGAGGAAGTTTGATAAATATTGGAGAATATAAATAAATTGTTATTTGTTACAGTTATGCTAGATCCATGTTGCAAAATGAATTTCGTGGTATATTATTTCAGTTCTTTATACGATTCCAACACAGTTGAAGTTATGAGAAAACACATTAAAGGGTTGTTATATAGTTTATATTATACCTATATTATGTGGCATGCAGATATTAATGGTGATATAGCTTGTGGATTTAATGGTAGTAGTCATCGTTCTTGTGATGAACCATGGCCAAATATGTTGGTGGATGATGATGATGATGATCTTACTTTTGATAAACCTTGTGATCATTTTCAACAGTTTTCAATGCAAAAAGAAATCCACCATGATATTGAAGGAAAACATGAGATTGAGAGATATTTGTTGGAACGTGTTGAGTTTTCTAATAGTGAGAATTTTGATATTCTGTGTTGGTGGAAGTTGAATTGTATGAAATATCGAGTTCTATCTTTGATAGCAAAAGATGTTTTTGCTATTCCAATCTCCACTGTTGCATCTGAATCAGCATTTAGTACTGTAAGGCGTATTCTTGATCCATTTAAGAGTTCTTTGACTCCTAAATCTGTTGAGGCATTGATTTATGCACAAAATTGTTTACGTTCTTCACTATTTAATGATCAGCCATATGAATAAGCATGTGTACAGGAGGCTAAATTTTATGAAGAAATTGAATCAGGTGATAAAAAGAAATGAATTATTTAGTATACTAGTTTACTTGTAAGTTCATAAATTTCTAAGTTTTTTTTATTATGATACAGAGTTTGTGAAGCCAACGCAAGGAGTAGAGGAGCACATAACTATTGTTTGATAATGCACTTTAAGGTTAGTTGTAATATATATATTATGTTTAATAATTGTTCACAAAAGTATATATATATATATATGTCATGCTATTTAAATGTCTTTTTTTATACTTTATAACTTTGTATTTCAAATTAAAGTGGCATTATATTTAGATTATTAGATGATTTGATTAAGATTTTATACCAAGAAAATATAGCAAGAAATTATAGTTTGTTTTTATATATGAAGTAATTATGTGCAATTCAACATAATGATTTGATTATGATTTTATTAGAACTAGATACTTGGTTTGGTTTAGATGGTTAGATTTCTAAATAATCATTATCATTTTGCAGAAGTAGATTGCTTGGAGATTGCTTTGTATACAAACTTCTAAAATCACACATTAAACGTTTATTATTGTCTATCATTTTATTTTTAAGATTTAATTACTTTACTACCTTACTGAAAGTTGTTTTTTTTTTTTACAGGTTAGATTTTTTTTTTTAATTTTTTTTTATATACTATTTGGTGTTAGTTACTAACTTTTATTGTTATTGCTTGTTTTGTTTCTTATTAGTTATAAATTTGCTATTGACTTAATATTCCTTGTTTTGAGAATGTTGAATTATTTATCGATACTTGTTTTATTTTTTTCAATTTTGAATTAAGTACACTTAATTATTTAATTTTCTTAATTAATTGTTATTGTTTGTTGTTTATATTTTAGTATTTTACTGAAAAAATTAATTAATCCTCAAACTAATTGACTCATTAATTTAATTAATTAGCTTTATTGATTAATTAATCATATTATTATATGTCAAAATTATTTTCTTTATAAGTATTGAATTTGAATTAATTAACTATAATATTATATGTCAAAATTAGTTACTTTACAAATACTGAATTTGAATTGATTAATTATATCATTATATATCAAAATTATTTTTTTTACAAGTAATGAATTTGAATAATTATTTAAAATTCATTACTTATAAAAAATTAAATTTTTGATTTAAGAAAATATGACAAATTTAATTAAACATTTTATTACTTATATTTAAATTGAATTTAAGGAAATATTATTTAAATTGTTTAAAAATAATTACACAAAAATGTTAAAATCAGGCCGACCTGAACCGGACCGATTGATTCGATTCCGATTCGGTATTATTCATCTATTCGGTTCAGTTCGGTTCTTAATATTAAAAACCTGAAAAAATCAGTTCTAGTTAGGGTTTGTAAAAATACAGAACAGATCGGATCGACCCGTGCCTACCCCTAAGCTAACGGGCCATGCCTCCCCAAGTCCGACCAAAATTTTTTAATAAATTATTAATTTTTTATAATTTTAATTAAAATATGTAAAATGTTAATTTGATCCCCTTTTAGATAAAAATTATGTATTCTTATTTTTTATATTTTTAATTATTTATTTTAAATTATATATTGATAAATTAGTTAAACATTTTTTTATTAAAAATTTCAAAATAGTGATTTCCACCTATCTATTAATACTTTACATAATAAAGTAATTTTTTTTAAATTACTTATTTAATTTTGTCTTCCATATAATTGAAAATTTTTTTCATATAGGAAAACTATATAATTTTAAAAATCTTTTCTTTGTTGAAAAGATATGTGCTTAAAAATCTATTCCCTAAAAAAAATAATTTTTATGACTAACCTATATATATCATGGACCTCTATAAAATAATTAAAAATATTTTATCTTATTAATTTTTGAAATTTAACCAAATAAATCTAATTTTTATCTCTACAATTCAAAAATATTCACAGGAAAATGCCCATTGCCCCTTGATTTTTAAATCAATACACATTTATCTCATATATTTTTTATAATACTCCATTACCCCCTAACTTTTAATTTTTTTTTGGTTTTTCCCTTCGATTCAATTGGTTCATATTTCAATTATAAAATGGTAGAATTAAAAATATTTAAAATATTAAAAAGTAAGATCAGAACTCAAGGAGGTGATGGGATATTAATAAAAATATAGAGAGTAATGGGGTATTACCTCAAAAATTAGGGGAGAATCAAGCATCCTCCCATATCCACCCTACAAAATATTATTAAAAAAAGTCAAATTTTTAGCTTTTTAGACAAAAATACTCCTAATATCCAAAATTATCAAACTTAATTTTGGCTTACTTTAGCAACAAAAGTATTAAATTAAAAGTGACTTTCAAGTTCATTGTCATATAGCACACGAAAGTATTATAATAAATCGAAAGTTAATGTAACAATTTAAAAGTAACTCGAAAGTATTTTGTTAAGCTTGGGTATAAGAGTACCTTTTGTTCTGAAACAAACAAAAATGAGCACTTTTTATTATCCTTTTGTAAGGACTATTTTTTATTTTTTGGGGTAAACATTGAGTATTTCCAATTATTTTCCTTAATTTTCGTTTATTTTCTTTTTTCTTTGACTTGAGGTAAGGAGAAAAAGTTTTCCAAAAAAAGTATTTTTATATAGGTATTTTAAATTCATGCATTATCTAATTTTATTATATATGAATTTGTAAAAATATAACTATAAATTATAATTATGATAATTTTATGATAAATTCATTATAATGATGATATTATTTTTTAATATTTTAATTTTAATATTTATTTATTAATTAATTCAAAAAATTAAATTATTATTCGGTCATCCCAGATCTTAGATTCTAACTTTGGCCTGATTAAAAGGATAAAATTATAATTTTATAAACTTAAATTAATTAAAAAAAATCTTTATTTTTTTCTTCCTTCTCTCCTCTGTTTTTTTTTTCTTTGTTTATTCTTAACAGTCATGGAAATCTACCTTTCTTTATTCTTTCCTAGCAACCATAGAAGGCAGCTTGTAGCGGCCATGAAGACTGCCTTTCTTTGTTCATCCTTAGCAACCATAAGAGGTACTCGCAACAACCATCGTGCTACCTTTCTTATTATTCTTAACAACTATGAAAGGTTGTCTGCTGCGGACACGGAAGAGAGATGAAAAGAGATGAACAATAAGGGAGGAACAAGGAAAGAAAAAAATAAAAGAAAAAATAAAAAATTAATTTTAGACTGTTTAGGGTTATACTGTCTTTTTACATAGTCAACACAGTCGACTAAAATAAATTGTTAAAAATAATAGTTAGAGTTAACGTTTGAAGTGGCATGACGACTTTTATAAATTTTAAGGGGCACGATAAAAATTATCAAAATTAGTTAGGATAAATTGAAAATTATTCTTTACAAATCACATTTTATTTCGTATTTTTCTGATCATTTAAACCAAAAATATAAATTTTTATACAATGATATTTATAAACTAACATAGCATTTTTTAAAAGTGTTATATAATTTTATTTATTTTGATTTAAAAAATTTTAAAATATAAACATGTAACAATATTATAACAATGTCACGTATAAATTTTTTATATAAAAATGTGTATATATGATGTTATATTTTTCTTATGCTTACAACAATAATGGTAGAGGAACTTTAAATTTAGGATTATTTTTAATTTTGGTTCTTAATTTATTGACATATATCAAATATATCATCAATTTATAAAAAATCATCACTCCACCTCTAAATAAAAGTAAAAGTATTTTTATCTTATTTTTAATTAAAAAAAAAAAAAATAATATAATTTCAGTTCTTAAACTTTAACGAAATAACAAATCATGATATACTTTGACCAATTATAATATTTTAATTCATACTATTATATTTAGCATCATCCATTAAAAATTTTCAAGGGTATAATTTACTTTTTTTTCTAACATTAAAGAAACCATAATTTTAACGCACTCAATAAAAATTCAAAAGAAACACAATTCTCCTACAATTACTTAGAGATTTATTATGGCTTTCATCAAGCAATTTTTTATATATAATTTAGAGAAAATTTATGTTCGAGAAAAAGATAAAGAAGTAGTGGCGGTGGGCGGTGGACATGGCAAAGAAAGTGATAGAGAGAAAAAAACTAAAAAATAATAAAAAAGATAAAAGATGAAAATGAAGGTCTTGACAGTGGTGATATATTTGGAGACGCGAAGGGAAGAAAGGTGACAATAGAGATAATAAATTAGCATATTTATATTTTATATTTTATATTAAAGATAAATAGTATAACATATTTATTTAAATTTAATTAGTTGGGGTATATTTTGTATTTTATTACTATTTAATAGATTAATGTAATAATAAGAATTAAAATATTAAAATCAATTAAAGTGTGTTTTAATTTGTTGTTTGACCAAAGTTTAGGGATTAAAATATTATTATTTTACTATTTCTAATTAAAAAAATAAAATATTTTTTTTTATTATGAATTAAAAGTAGAATGATGATTTTTAATAAATTAATAATATATCTTATGCGTGTCAATAAATTAAAAAATAAAACTAAAATTAATTTTTAACCGGTAATTATTCTAACAAGGTTTTTTATTTATTTATTTTTTTAAAGAAAAAGAAACTCACTACAAAATTATTTGTTCCGACAATATGTAATTAAACACATGATGATGTTTCTTTGTCTACGTAATGAAATATAAAATGTCAAAAGTGGACTTATATACTTGATTCAATAATAGGCATTGCATAGCCAACCACAAAAATCACAAAAACTAATGTTGGTATTTTTAAATTATTGAAAATTTAAGATAAAATGTTTGAAATTACAATTTCTGAGTAATTCACCCATAGAAATCGAGACCACGCACTAGGTCTGGGTCTTTATTGCTTTCCAGTTCCATTTTTAGTTGTTTACGGTTTCGATTGTTCTAATTCAAGCAACCAATTGAAGACGAATTTGTTTCTCGGTTATTGCCAAACCATCAGAATTCAAAGAAGTGTTTATTTAATTTTCGTTAAACAAGCGGAACCTTAACAGAATTAACGAAGCCAATTCAAGGCCCGCTGCTGAGAGTTGAGAAAGTCGGTCATGCACGTGGCAAATCCGCAATGCACCTCACACATCTGTATGCCACGTCAGACGCCTTGTTAGCCATGCTTCTGCTCCCTCTGGGGACCCACGGCTCTCAGATGTGTACATTATCATCACAACCGTCCACGTGTACTTCCACGCTGTACACATGAACTTGTTTTAAAAAACGAGCAGTGTCTCTGGATTTGTGCGAAGGAGAGCAGCAAATCACAGTCGCTTTTCTACACGCACAACATCTCCAGCCCAAAAACAACAGGTTTTTTTTTTTTTTTAAAAAGCTTGGAGACGGTTTTAAGTGCGCGGGACCCAATTGCATCATCCCCAATTGTGGTCCCATGCGAAACTCAACGGTGGGACCATCACGTTCCGCTAAGGGGAATGGACTTTCTTAAGGTAATTAGGTAAAAACAACTAAAGCAAAGCAAAGCAAAGCAAAGCGAAGCAAATCAAACCTACAGGGTTAGGATTCGACCTTTTTTCTTTTTTCCCTACTTGTGTACACGACGACGATTACTATCTTGGTGCTGAGATATTTCGATTTTTATTAAGCAATTAATTTTCTTCAATTCACTGGAAGAGGGAAACAAGATAATGGCGGTGACAATTCCTTCGTATTTACTTACGACGTCCCCATTGTTGATTCATTTCAGTTTTGCCTTGAAAATCTTTTTCTTGTCAGCGAAGGCAGTGCACTTTTACGGCTAACAGAGAGCTGGCCATTTTTTTTTTTTTTTAAGAAAGGTTTAGAATTCTTTTTCTTCTACAAAATCTAAAACAGGAAAATGAATCAACCCCGAAAAAAGTTTAAAAAAAAAAAAAAGGACAAGATTCTCATTTCTCATCTTACTGATACTATCATCATTTCAATTGATTTTTGGGTCGTCGCAGTACATGCAAAAAAGAAAAAAAAATCTGTTAACATTGACCCAGAAAAGCAAGAAAAAATACATAAAAAACCAAAAGAACCCATAATGACAGTACATTTATCAACAATTGTGCTTCCCAAAAAATAAAATTTCGTCTCCTTTTTCAATTTTCTTTTGTTTTTTTCTTTCGCAACGCGGGCTTTTTTCTTGTTAGACCCAAAAGATCTCCATGCTTGCTTCCTTGGCAGATTTACAGACAGGACAGGAAACAAGAAAAGCTTCACATTGCTTGCACGAACAGAGGTGTCTGCAAGGTAAAAAAAGAACGCACGAGTTCCTAGAATTGCAGCGTTTACAAGCTATCTTTTTACTTTCTTCTTTCAGTTCTTGTTCTCCATCACATGAAGAAGAACCACAATAAACTGATTCTGCATCTTCCGCTCTGTTGCTGACCATCACCAGTCTTTCTCTGACTTGTTCAAGAGTGTTGCTTAGATCCATAACCATGGCTTCGTTTGCTCTTGCCAACCTTTCCCATGATTCGCTCTCCATTTCTGCTTTCTTCAAGCAGGCTTCAAGCTCCATTGCTTTTTTCGTTGCTTTTGCCAAGTCTTCTTCTTTTTGCCTCATCAAGTTCATCGCCTTTGATTCCACGCCCTTTAGCAGGATTGCTAGTTGTTGTTTCCTTTGCTCTTGCAAAACAGATCTTAATCTATCACTCTGTTTACAAAAACACCAGAAAATACAAATGAGAAGAAATGATAATTCTAAAACAAGAAATGGTCCATAAACGCTATACGAAGAAACCCCATTCGGAATGCGAAAGATTTTTACCTGTATTTGGAGAATGCAGTCAATCTCCTGCCTTTGCAACTCGAGTTGAGAATGAAGAGATTGAGGCAGTGACATGGAGAAAAAACTACTATCAGAAGTTGATGCAGAAGAAGAAGCTCCTCTGTTGCAATCAAAAGCAGTCGTGTTTTGATGAGGAAGAAGATGTTGATATTGAGGGCGGTTTTGAAAACTGAAACAAAGATCAGCAGCATCAGTGGGAGGAAGAGGATTATTTACCACCCAATCCTGCAAGCCACACATGGGTAGACCCAAATTATCAGGATGCAACTGTGCTTGAACAGCCATAATAATATCTCTGCCAGCCAGAAAGCGAGAATAGAGTTAACAAACGCCAAAACATCCCCTTCGATTCACATATTTCATGAAGCTATTAATAAGAAGGGAAAACAGAGAACGGATATGAAATGGAGTTGGGTTTAAAGCTAGAAGAAGAGGTTCTTGTTATTGTTATATCAGAGAAGATACAAGCCTCATAACTTTCTCTCTCTCTCTCTCTCTCTCTCTCTCTCTCTCTCTGTCTGTCTATCTTTTTCTCTTAAATTGGCATATAACTTTTTACCATCTTTGTAATTTTGGTTTCGGGTTTAACTGAAAGAAAGAGACTATTAGAAATGAATTTCGTGCATGGTTATATACATATATATATGTATATATATACATGTGTGTGTATATAATGTGGAAACTGACAATCCTTTTTAATGTAATAATATAATCAATTAATGAGGGTTTTATGGATATGATTTGTTCTCACTGAGGCAATTAAAGAACGAAATATGCAAAAAGAAGAAGGAAACGAGAGGAAAGAGAGCTAGAGAGAGCCTAGGAGTACGAATTACTCTCTCTCTTTCTAATTTCTATTTGTCAAATCCCAACAACAAGCAGCAAAACCAACAAAAGAGCATTTATGAGAGAGACGTAAGGGTGGCGGTAAACGACGACGTACAAACACGCAGATTTTGTGACAGCAAGTCACAGAACTATCGGGTCAGGCAGCGGAGAGCCTTTACACAGTAAAAAAGAAAGGGAAATTCACTCAACTGAGACGTGCATGAGTCAGACGTTATAGGGGAATCAGAGATTGGAGAAATTTGTCAGTTTAGTCATTGGGAAGGGCTGAAGAATAGCTATTTTTGTCTAATTCATTTTTCCATTTTCAAATTTTGAATTAATTCCATTTTAATAAATATATATATATATTACTATTTCTGGCCTTTGTATTTATGTTAATCGGAAACGACAAAATACCCATGCCAGACTAGCGAACGGTTGCCGCATGATGCCACGTGGAGAAATCTAACCCCTCGGATCATAACCACATCGAGAACATATGATATATCCCGCGTGGCAGCGTTACCGAGTTACGTTCTGTTCCATGTTTAACGCAGGGCCCACCTAAATGTCACTTCAAAATCTAAATCAACAACCAAAACCCTCGCCAGGTTCAGGCATGTCGATTAGCTTAGACTTTTAATCATAACGCCTATAAATCTACAACCTATAACCATTTTCATTTCTTTCAAATCTACATGCGAGACGCTGGCTTGCCACGTAGCTGCCACATGCAAATTGCAATACCCGCGTAACGTGTGAAACACAATATTTCTTTTCTTTTTTTTCCTTTTGACCTGACGATGGTTTCCAACGAGTCGTCGTTTAAACTGTACGAATATTGTGTTACAGCTCTACGTTTACTTGACGGTTATCTAGATAATACCCAGCTGTAATTAAGCAATAAATCTGAAAACGCCGGTTAATTCATAGCCCCGTCTCCGTACCACGACAGAAGATGCCGACTGTTTAGGCAATTAAGAATTTGTCTTTTTTGGTGGGTGCAATCTGTAAAGACAATTAAGAGGGTGCAGGTCGAGTCATTTTGGTAAAATAAAATTGGCCCGAGAAAAGTAAAGATTAGGTCGATTAAACTCTTAATAATAATCTGGTACAAGTACAAGCTACCAAGGATACATTTGATACTTGCACGAAATTAGACCGTTAAGAACTCAACAGATTGAAATGCGGCCTGAGTTGGACCTAAAAGAAGGCCTGATTTGTCGGGAACTGAAAATAAGGAAAAAGAAACAAATACAAGAAAAAGTCTTTCATTTTTTTAGAACGGAATCCAAGTCTGATCTGTTAAAAAACAGAACCAATCTTCAACAAAATTATGTTTCCACTTACATATGAAATCAGCGTGCAAAAAGCATATACCATAAAATTAGGCTCCAAAATCTACAACCAAACTTCATACACGATTGAGTTTTTGTCTTTTTTCACGCAAATTTGTTCAAACTTCAAAATATGACTACAGACATACATAGCAGTTCACTTTCCTCTTCCATTTCTAATGATCTCAAATCAAAGTCTTTATCGACCACACAGCCTGTATAAAGACCATACACAATACGTGTAAGTCACCATTTTGTCTCGGGAAAATAAACAAAAAACAACACGGCAAATTTGCCCTGCAGTTGTCAAGCCTAGATAGCCTCTCTCTTTCACAGTCCAGTCTTGAAAGATTTGACCCAAGTTAAAACCAACAATATATTATTTCCGGACAAAACGTTGAAAACTTTGAAGTATATCTCAAGGAAGTAGAAGTAAGAGAAAACTATTGACTAAAATTACCAGAGATTTTAAGTACAAGTGTACAACTTCATAAACACTCATGGACAGATTTTAGTTATCCACAAAAATAAAAGGACTGCAATGTTTGCATCAACCGGCACTAAGTTCACCAGTCATTGAATCATTACATAAAACTTAAAATAAGCCAAAATTTTGGAAAAAAGATCCAATCAAGACTTGCAACACTATCTTTCTAGATCAACCACAAAATGTTATCTAATCCCCTGTTTTTTCTTTCTGGTAAATGTTTATTGGTGAAATATTTTATTTGATGTTTTCAGAATTCAACAACCCACCCAGAAAATAATCAATTCCTACTCCTTAATCCTAGAGGATTCACCCACGCTGCTCTCCATTCGGGTATACCACTCCCCAATATGACTATGATCCACCATATCTTTACCTGACTTAAGGTGTCTAATTGGCCTCAGGACACCAAATACAGCAAGATCAGCTAAATTTGGTTTTGTGCCACCTGTTAGACGAGACAGAGACAGCCATTAACAGTCGTGATCCGTGCGCTCATATCTGCTAATTTAAAACACAATTTAGAGTTGAACAAACCAAGATATTGCTGGCCATTTAAAGCATCCACCCATGTTTCTGCAGCTTCATACAATGAGGCTCGTTCATCAGTGATATTGTGTTTCTTCTTCAGTTTCTTTGAGACAAAATACATGGCAGCTGCTCCAGCATATTTTGCTACTAACCTCTCCATAAAACTGAAATTACCTGTATTTACAGGGAAGAAACCACAGGAATTTCTGTCTAGAATAAGCAAACAAGCAGAGAAGCAATCAACTGACAATCAAAATTTGTCTACACAAAAAGAACTGGAGGATTTTCTTTCACATTTTGTCCAAACCTGCCAATCATATCACCCATTAGGATGATGAAACTCAAACAAAAATTTCGATAGCAAATAAAAATCTCTTGCAGTATTACTGATGCAAAATGACCCAAAAAGAAGCCCTTAAATTTTGGAGCAAGAACTGTTCGAAGGAATGCTAAGAGAACATAAATCAAGAGCAAGAAATGTATAAATAAGTGCCTAGACCAAATCACAAAGGAATGATACCACAAAAGACAGTCAATGTCGGCTAAATCAAATGCCTGTATATGATTTGTGGCTAAATTTGTTAAACAAATATTTGTTCCATACTCAAAAAGCAGGGAATATCAATAACAAATATTTGAAGATAATTATTTTGTTGAAAGCTCCACATTTCTTTCGGACATGGCCTAACTACAATCAACTCTATAGAAAATTCCTTCATCACCTGCCTACAGTTAGAAAGGATATATATTTCTGCACAATGTCCATCATAAAAGCAAGATATAAATTCCATGATTTATATAGCTTCCAATATTTCATGAAGTACTAAGCTTTAAAGCACGTTAATTATACAAAACGATCCCATAATTGTTAGTTAACTATTTTAATTGCATCTGAAATGCCCCTTCCATTGGCACCATTCCTCCCTGACAAAAAGGACAAACAGAGCATAGCCAGGCAGCACAAGCAAAGCACACTCTGTAAAGCCTCAATCATACTTGATGAAGGTCATATCTCCAGCCCTATATCACCCGTCTAGGTCCACCCACAGAGAAGTGGATTGTAAATTTCATTTGTGCTTCATTTATAATACAAACTTTGTGATGATGCTTTGTAAATTTTTCATTAATTAAGCAACTGAAAATATATTGCAAATAGCATTTCAACCCTAAACTGAACTGCATGGGACACATTATTAGAATATCATACTCGTTTTCGTCAAATGAGTACACAACAAAAAGAGTTTCTTGAACACTAAAATAATGAACAAACACAATTCAAAGAGATAAACAAACAAAATAAGAATTATTGAAAAAATAATATCAATAAGAATATCAAAAATTCATAAATTCAATTGAATAATACTGTAAATTATTTGATATATTACCTTGAGTGGTGATATAATCAAATGACTCAAGTGCTTCAGAAGTAGTTCGGTATATGTTTGGAGATAAGACATGAACCAAGTGATTATCCACCCACCTGCATCAGGAGAGGATACATTATCATTTGTTCTTTTTATAAGATGTAGAATAAACTACCATCAGTCCACATATTGAGTCAAAAGCAACACTAGGGCAAAGATAAGATGTGATACGGATTAGTTTTAACCACTATTCTAGAATATTCCGAGTACAGGCAGAAGAAGGTTCATACAGGAACTATAGACCAAGTTTGCACTGCCACATTGATGAACAACAGTTGCACAGACGCATTCAGAAAGAACAAAGCAAGTCAGAGAAGAAACCGAAATAATTTGACTTGTTTTAAAGTTGAACAATGAAGAACATAATCTTACCCACGCCACTTCTTCTCTTCGTCACTTTCAGATGCAGAATTGTCAGGATGAATCCTTTGGAACAGCTTATCAATTATATCTGCAAACATGGAATACAAAAATTTGGCGTATATAATCACATCTAAGTTTGTAAGCAATTAAATTTCATGTTCATTAAAGGGGGAGTTAAAAAAGAAAAAAACCGAAACTGCAGAGAAGATGGTATTGAAAATATAATACAAACCTGAAGAATCCACCATCTGTTCACCATCAACTTTCAGTATGGGCACCTTCTTGTACTCAGACCACTTAATTTCTTTTTTATTGATGGGGTTGACCTCCACAACTTTATAAGGAATTTTGTTATAATCCAAGAACGCTGACAGAAAAGGAACAATTGTCAACAAAACAGATTAGTTTTCCGAAAGAATCAATCAAGATGCTTCAACTTATAAATCAGAATCAAAAGAAATAACATATTGTATATAATTTTTTATGGACTTCGTTTGTATCCACCTCACGGATTTCATAAAACACATCCACACTAACCAATGCAAAAAGTCTTCTAACGATTTCCTGGTTCAATTAAATTACAGAGAGATTCCACAGACAAGAAGGAGATTTCTAAAGTTCATCAAACTGTTCCTATAGTGTTCACCAAAGCAATAAACTGCAAGACATTATTTGCTCAAAAATTGAAAATCAATAATATATTTTCTTCAAAAAAAAAAAAGAGCAACTATACGTAGAAATACAATAACATTTGAACGACAAATGGTATAATTAGGAACCTTTAACTTTGTTGCAGAAAGGGCAAGCTTCGTACTGATAGAGAACCACGTCTTTCGAAAGGAACTTCAGCGACTGGGGCTTCTCCTTGGCGTGAGCGTCTTTAACTATAGACGTGGCTACCGCAGAGAATCCCGCGACTACGCCAGCAACAGAGGGACCTGACTTCCGGAATCGATCGGCGATCTCTTGCGCGAAACCTTGGGAAGACAAGAACGTGCTGAACAGAGCCGGTTGAGCCAGCTGATGCCGAAAGGTTGCAGGAGTGGCGCCTCTCGCAGCGGCTCGGCTCAGGGTGGCGAGTCGGTTAACTCTCCTCATCGTTGCCAAATCGAGCTGCACTGTTTCTAGAAGTTCTTATGAACGTGTATGTTCTCCCTTAAGCTTGATTCGATTCTTTTTGCTAAGGGCTTGGTTGGGGGGCGTTGATTACGTTTTACCAGGGTTTAGGGTTTTGACTGACCCACAGTTCCTTCTCGACTACCACTGATGCCTACTCGCAACAAAGAATTAGACTGTGGAAATATGGTTTAAATGTTTCCTTAATTTTAAAATTAGCCTTATTCGATTGGAATATACATTTATAACCTCATTGCGCAATGCGTAGACCGACGTAAAAAGTCGGTTAAGCCCTCAACTTTCTGTCTATAAATGGGACTGTATACGCGTTTAGCAAAACACGCTCTCATTCTTAACTCTTCGAGTTCGCCTCCAATTTTGAGAGCCCCCAACGTGCCCTAGGTTTTCATTCTTCCGATAAAACCCTAAATTACGAGTAAAGCTTTCTTCACCAGTAAGTTAGGATGTCAAGGTGCTATCCTTACCGGCCTACAGTATCTGTGAAGAACGGGGCTAGTGGTGAGGCCTTGATCGGAACGATTAAGGTTCGTTGAGCAATTCTGGTTTTTGCTTTTATTGCTCAACTGATTATCTTTTAAATATTAAAACTTACGAACTGTTAATTCGCGCTATTTGTTTTCTGAAACAATTTATCTTCTAAGCACGCCGTGTTTTCTTAATATGGGATTTAGGGTTTCGGATCTGAAGATTATCAGGATTTGTGAATAGTTGGGTAGATTTGTTAAATCTTCTCTTTAACGATTTGATTTGACATGTAATTGAACAATTATTTGCAAGTAAAAATATGTTTGTGTACTGATTGGTGCATGTTAGTTAATGATTACTTTGATTGAATAACAGAGATTCACCACTCGGGCTAAGATTTAGCTGGAAATTTCAATTATTTGCCATATTTTTATGCTGTTGTGGGCCTCGCGTTAGAAGCTAAGTACTGTTAATAATACTCGTAACTATGGTATCTATATCATTTGGATTTTGCATCCGGGTTGTTGAATTGATCTCGGATTCAGTTTAAGTATTTGTCCAACACTCAATTTATAATAAGTACACTCAGTTGATAATGGTTTGATCTTCCTGAATTAATAGATGATTAGGGGAAGTTTATGCTTCTCTTATTTGTGTATATTTGTTACTACCTACATAAATGGTGAATTTACCATTTGGCAATTAGAGGTCATCTAGCAATCTGTATGATATTAACTTTTTGATCAATCATACTGATTCAGAGAAGCCATCAAGGTTTTTGGACTCATTATACGTGTAATATCTTTTGTTGGGTGGTTTTCTCCTTTCTGTTTTGAGACATTGGCAAGTGACCTTCATTTTGCTTTGAAGATTGCGTCATTGTTAGAACCATCTTGCATGCTTCTTCTTTTCTTTAGAACTCTGTTCTGAAATTGTTATTCTGGTGCATTAAAGCTCCATCATGAAAAGGAGAAGTCTAAAACAGAATCATTGATAGAAAAGAAGAGGGACAGGAAAGATAAAAGGAAAGAGTGGAAAGAAAAGGAAAAACACTATGATTTATGTGATGGGCAAGTGAAGAAGCTCCATAATGAAAAAACTTACCAAGAAGAGAAAAATAGAGGTCTGTTGGTTGGGTGCCTTTCAAAGGGTAGTGAAGAAGAAGCTGAACGTTTGGAGAAGAGTGATCTAACTGATGAGCATGATGAGCCCGTGTGCTACTTGTCTGATGGCAACCAGAGCGGCAACAAGAGGAGAAAGCAAACCCCTCCTATTATATCATCTGTTGCACCATCCAGCACATCTATCACAGTTCATAGTGAGTATCTTGTTTCTTCAGTTTGTAAATTTCATTAGATGGCTTTATGTTTTCTGGAAAGCGATATTATATTAACATTCTATGAAATGTTATTTTCACAACAGAAAATATCATTCGGATTCGGCTTTCATCTCAAAAGCATAGTGAAACTGATGCATCCCTCAAGAGTGGACAACCCAGCCCTACACTTGGAAGAGCAGCCAATTCTCTTGGTCAGCCAAAGAAAATCCTCGAAGTACCAGATCAGAAACAATGTTGCATTACAAATAATAATGTTGATGACAAAGCCAGTCCTATTCGAGATTCTGTGAGGAAGGAAAGCATTGTTGATTTTGGTAGTAAGTTTGCTGGTAATGGGAACACATTATATGAGAACGAATTGGAGAGTACAGAATCATTTTACAAATCTCTGATAGAGAACTGGGTTCCGCCTCGATTTGAATCCGAGCGAAATGAAGTTGATGATCAAGAATGGCTTTTTGGGGCAAAGAAGCAACCACGAGAGTACAAAAGATTAAAGGCTAGCAAGGACGTGTTATCTCGGCAAAATTCTTCTTTGTGGTCTTGGGCTCAACACCTGCCGGGAGCTGACATATACGCATTACCTTATACATTACCGTTTTGAAGTAGGGAAAGGGTGAAAACCAGCTGGCGAAAAATTTTTGTAGAACTAAAATTGTAGGGACACTCGATACCCATCTTGGGCCATCAACATGTACAGTTGTTATACAACTAAAAGTGATAAACCTAATCCATATTTTTTATTTTTTCAGAACATATTGGTGAATGAATATATGCTGTTGTGGTTGCCTTTTCCTTTTTCTTCAAGTTGGTTATACTATGCAAACAAGAGAGTTAAGAGGGAAATAAAATGATGAGATGTGGATGGCATATGCATGCTTAAGGGAAGATCATTGTTACATCTGACGTAAAAATAATTGTGTACGCGATTTGATCTAAATTTACAGGGCCGCTTTTCACACAGCGGTTATAAGCCTACTAGAGCACGTTCTTTGCTTCGTGTCGGGAAAGACCAAACAAAGAAATAAAAAATGACGAAATTCAAATTCTCAATCTTGTTCCATTTTTAAGTAGTCCTTCAACTTAAAACGCCGCTTTTGTTCTGCGGTAAACAGTAATACAGAATCGACAACACTACTAAGTGATGTGGCATCAAAATCTGTGTCCAAAATTGTTAAATCTAAATGGAACCTGCCTCCACATTCCAGAAGATCATCATCCTCCTGGTTGCCCGTCTCTTTTGCATCATTAACAGCAGTGTCGACCAAGTCCTTTGCATCATTTTCTCCTCTCAATAGTTTAAGAATCTGCAGTGTACATCAATTGTTCTCTTCTTAGCTAAAACTTTATTGCCGGTTTACGAAAAATTGAATTAAACTTGTTTCACTTTTCTAAACTTTCCTGGAGTTGATTTTATGATTATTAGTATTAGTAATACCTGGCTGACTTTAGGGCGTTGTCGAGGTGACTGGCTGATGCAGAGATTTGCCGCAAGGACCATTCTTTGCATTTGAGCAATGTCAAAGTCGTTATTTAGACTTGGATCGAGTAATTCTTTTGTATCCCCACTCTCTAATATCGGTTTTGCCTGTAGTTAAAATAACCCAAAAAAGAAAAAAGAAGTAGTTTATGTACCGAAATTTTCTGGCCAAACTAGAATTTCAACTAATCAAATTATCTTAAAAAATTTCTTACCCACTTGACCAGACTCTCTCGTCCATTCAGATTGTTGGAATCAATTGGTCTCCTTCCTGATAACATTTCAAGAAGAACCACACCAAAGGAGTAAACATCAATTTTGTCACTGACTTTTCCATGCATGAAATATTCCGGAGCTATATATCCAAAAGTCCCCACCACTACTTCATCAATAATATAAGATGAATCTGTTGGTCCCCATACAGCGAGCCCGAAATCAGATAACTGTAATGAAGGAAATCTTTGTATCAGCAACAAGAATCTCAAAATAATTGACAGAGAATTTCTCATGGAATTTTGCACTAGTTGTGTCCATTCATTATTGGACATGGGTTAGCTACTCTACAAACGTATTTTCACTATTTTCTAATTTTGGCAATGGTCTGAAATGGAATGAGGTTTAGTATATGTGTTGAAAATAATACCTGTGGCTGAAACTCGGTAGAGAGAAGAATGTTCGAAGATTTTACATCCCTGTGAATGACAGGGCGCAAACATTCATTGTGCAGGTAATTTAGAGCCTCGGCAATTTCAACAGCCACTCGGTACCTCATCTCCCATGACAACACAGAACTTTTACCACCACCTGTATTACACCCAAAACTTATGTACATTAGTCATTAGTAATTAACATTGCAGCAACTTTCTTTGTAGAGGCAAATCATGAAACTGCGCAAGATTACCATGAAGGCTTTCCTCTAAGCTTCCCTTGGGCAGGAAATCATAAACCAAGATCAGATTGCTGTCCTCGATGCATACACCCACTAGAGGTGTTATGTTTTTGTTCATTAGGGAAGAGGTGACGTCAACTTCCAAGGAGAAGTCATTCCAGGCTTCCTTGTATGATTTCAGAACCTTCGCCGCCACCAGTTTGCCATTTGGAAGACATCCTTTGTATACATTGCTACAACCTCCCTCTCCAATCAAGTTATCTATTTCATGCAAAGCAAATTTATTTAGTTAGAGAGATCAATAGTTCTGTGCCTTTAGGCCATACTAATAATTTAAGTCTCAGAAATTGAACCTGAAGAAAATTTAGAAGTTGCTTGCTTAAGCTCCTTATAGCTGAACATTTTGCAGCTAGATGAGACTAATCTAAAGAAAACCTCTGACTCCCTGGGTGACTTCGGTGTGAGACAATTCTCATCATAGTCTATGCTAGGGGAAATCAAACTGATCTGGGATTGGGGAGTTGCTGGTGTAGATCGATTGGGCAATGACGCATCTTCAGATTCTCTTGAAGAATCCAATCTCACAGAAGCTTCTATCCGAAGAAGAGGCCAACCAGGCATTGATAATGACAAGTTTGTTGCATTTAAAGAAACTGTTTTCAATGAAACCACTTGCTGTCCACAACAAATTCTAAGATTCTCGTCCCTTGCCTTCCTGCTGTCACCTGTTGACTCTTCGATAGTGTGAACTTCTTGTAGACTGCTTCCTTCAATTTCGCGATCATTAAGGAGAGAATCATCAATTTCTCTGCCAAGAGAAATTTTTTGCGAATCTAAATCAATCATGTGGTTTTGATCGGCAACTGAGGTGCTTCTACTAGGTAAGCTCATTACCCACTCGACCACAGACATATCTCTCTCCCGGCGTCTACTCAAAGCTTCAGAATTCTGGCTAGTTCTTCGACGAAGAGGCCATCCGAGAGTTGATTGTGGCAGCTCTCTTCGGATTATAGAAATTGATCTCAACGTAAACTTTTCCTCACAGTCACTGAAAGGAATGCAGTCCTGATTATTCAAGTCCTCAGTATCCTCTGTCCATGCTCTGGGTTTTGTATCCTCAACCACAAGTTCATCTCCTAACCTAATCCTCCGCAACCTGAAACCTGCAAAACTGATTAGATTTCAGAAACCTTCTGGCTGGGAAATTCATAGAAGTTCATCACATAGTAAAGACTAAAACCTCTTTGTTGCAGAAGTGAAAATCTTGTTGGGATAATCGTTTCGTTTTGGACAACTAGAAAGGCAGTAGTCTCCGGTAACCAATGAAGGCCGCGATGTAGAAATGAGAGCCAGCTCCTAAATAATGTTTGTGCACTGTATTAGTAATTATTTTCCAGAATTCAGTTCCTGAAAGAATCGAAAATCTCATGTCAACTTACTCAAGGGAGTTTTCCTTGTTTGTTCCCGCAATCACTTGCATGGCTGCACAATTTTTTGGCAGGCTCTTAAAGACTTTATTGATTAAACTTCCTTGTGAAACTGAATCTTCAAGACCAATCTGATGAACCTTCTTCCCTCCACAAAAACCTCTGAAAAATTTTGAATGATTTCCTGAATTCTCTTTAAAAAAACACTCTGAAATTGCAGTTAATTAGAAAAACAAGACCGTTTGAAAGTTTCCCATACAAATGAAATTAATATGCAGAGAGTGGTAAGTAATACCTGAACCTGAACTAACAAGGGAGGAGAAAAAATGATTTCCTAATTTGGCAACTTTTACAAGAACCCGGCTGAGAAATTTTGAAGTATCGTCGCCTATTAGAATTCTATGAAGCTCTTGCTTCTTCCAGTTGCACTTCCTTCCTGATATTCCCTTCTTAGTCATTAGTTTCCCTGGAAACCACGCTACCTGGTTTCAAGTTATCTCGAGTTCCAAGAGTTTTCAGACTTGCTGATGGCCTTCATCAGTCAAATAAAATCTGCTTGAGTTTCATATTGTTGTATAAAAAATGGTATACCATTACCAAATCAGAGTTTTTTTTTTTTTTTTCAGAATTTAACCATTGTTTAGCAGAATAATACAAGTGAAAAAATATAAATAAATCTCAGGAAAAGTCTCAGGTTGGTTCATCGAAATTATTTAATGTAATAAAGAAAGAGAGAGAAAAAAGGCAGAGGTCAAATGAGAAGATAATTCAAAACATTAAAAAAGAGTCAACAAATGAGACGACAGGATTCTTCCTTATACTTTACACTGACAATTTGACCATTGCTTTTCATTTGATTTTATCTATATCTAACCCAAAAACCGTACCATGAAATAAAGATTAAGCGTTAGGCATTAAGCCATAGCTGCCAATACTGTCAGGTACACCGAACGTGACTAGTATTAGTAAAACCTGGTATAAGCGTATTTCTTTTTTAATCTGAAAGTCAAGGATTCAACTGCGTACGTATGCAAGTCAAAATTGGCGTAACGCAAATTTAACCCTCATCAATTAGGCGAAAATTCCAGTTTTCACCACACCAGCTAACATATAATACATACTCATCCCACGTTTTCTCTCGTAGGGGAATGCTTAAACGATGAAAATTTTGCTTGGTATTATTGAACACTGAATGATGAAGGATACTTAATTAATGGGGAGCCGGGTCTGATTAAACAGACTAATTGATTGTAAATGATGATCTTTATTTTTAGTGAGAAAATCCGAATTCCTCAACCACTACGATCAATCAACGGGGTAAATCAATTTGTGTTGTCACCTATTACGTGTCGACATCGGGCCTGGTCATACAAGAGTCAGATCTAATGATGAGGGTTGAATATTTAGGATCGGGACGTCGTTTTCTTCAATGGATAGTTATAATAGCTTTTGTAATGTAGACTAGTTTAATAACATCACCGGCAATTTCTAGTGATCATCAATTTACCATGGACCACTAAACACCCCCACCCCCCCCCAACCCAACAACTCCCGGGCATACGCGAGGTTTGAATAAATTGTGTTTCAGTCTAATCTATCCTTCTAAGCTTGGCTTTAAATGCCGTCCCCGCATACGCAATAAACCATTACTCGATGAGCAAAGCAAAATAGTAAGAATACATCAAAATTTTTGAACCCTTACCGAGATCAGTCTACCTTTGACGTCAAACAAAAGAAAGAGACGAATAATCTGTCGTCCATTACCGGAAAAAGAGCCTACAGGAATTTGTCTCACAAATAATTTATAATCTCTCCTTTCTTTACAGGTTAGGTAAATGATATAAATAAAATAAAAAGGTTTTACCCAAATCAGTTTGCACAGATTAAAAAAATGTGCTGCGTTTAGTAAAGTTTATTGGAAGTCATAAAATAAGCCTAAGACGGTGACAATGACAATAAAAACCTTTTAAACAGCGGAAATCAATTTTCTTTTAACCAAGAACGATGAACCTAAAACTGATTTTGACACTTTTCGGGTAGGTCGTATGTACTGTTCAAAGATTGTCTTTAGCAAGTCACACCTTGATGGCATCAAATTTCTCGCCCATTGCACCGCCTTTCTTTTTCTGGAATTCAATATATCGCATCGTGCTGGCAAAGAAAGCATTAGCAGCAGGATCTGTGGTTGTGGGATCACTCTGCATCTCAGTGGTTATTAATTCAATCAGACTTTGGATTGCTGAACTTGTTATCTGTGCATTTCCTTTCTCGTAAAAATAGAGGTACCTGAAATAAATCAAGGGCATCATTTCAACACATCGACAGAGGCTGTTACACGAGGAAATCGAATTCAGTAACATTTCAAGCTACTGACTTGTTTAGTATTTCAACAAAGAGTATGACAGGCCCACTGCTACCCCGCACCACATTGGCCATTTGTTGAGCAGCATTTGCAATCCTCAAAGCACGCTTTAAGCAAAGAAGGACCCTACAATCACGCAAACACTAACAGTCAATTCTCTTCCATAACATGTAACATATAGGAAGCCTATAAGTTCTTCACCAAGACTATCAATTCAAAACCATTAAAAACCAACCATTAAAATATGACAATGATACACAGCTCAGCGTAGAAATATGCATCCAAACTTGATGCATGAACTCAAACAAAACCATGAAACGATGCGAGTTAACATCTCTTAATGTTAAGTATGAGGCTGCACACCTTTCTCCGTCCTTAATGCCATCTTGATCATCAACCCAAAAGAGATGTGAGCATGCATAAACGGCTCGGCATTGATCAGGCTTCTTTAAAAGCCTTGCTGAATACTGAACAAGGAGAAAAATGTTAAAAGAATTTCAGAATACCAGCAAAGCAAATTAATCAGAAAAAATCCAAGCACTTTACCCCCGTTGCCTTGTGTGTCAAAGTATCCCGATTCTCCACACCAAATACATTCATCCTCTGTAGAGCTCCAATTATCAGATGTATTGCTGTCACCTGGGCTTTGGAGTCCTAAAAGCATCGACATATACAAGATTAGAATGCAAACTGGCCAAATGTGACACATCTCAGTTTATTGATAATTACATTAATATAGATTTTAGCTTTCCCTTTTTCTTGAGCGGTGGGTTATGATTAACCAGAAAAATCAATTCACAAGGAATTACCGTAATTTCTTCTTCATACATCACAAACGCCTGAGTGAAAAATTCATAGGCAACATGCTCGAGATCACAGTCGTTAGCAGCCTGATTGTCAAGACACCAAAATGATTAGAGTTTTAGGCTTAAGAATTTACGTCCTGCAAAAGTTGTTCCAAATTATAATTAAAAAGTCTCCTTTCAGTAGCATAAGAACATTTTTATATAAACTATGCAGTAAGACTGATAGTAACTACAATATTCCATTATTACATTAACTGATGCATCACATGAGATTAATGTGGCTTGACAATCTTCTTAGCATGCATGGAAGAGACTTTTCCACAAATTTTGAGGATGCTTCATGAAAAGTTGCGGATCTCAAGCAAGTATAAACTCTTTATGGAGCACTAAGATTAGTCAAAACTTACCTCAGCACATTGTAGATGCAATCTCAATGCCAGTTCAGGTGATGGAACAGATGAAAGAGACTCAACAGTCTGCAATCAAAGCAGATAAAGCATAGATGTGATGATGATAAGATATCAGATAAGACATACATGCTGTGGAAAAGACTATATGCTTACATTAACATAGAACACTTTTGTTTTTGGCATAAGCATAGCCAAAAGAACAATTCAAAGTTCAAAGAAATAACATATAGGTGACAGGAAAAAGAGTTGACATACATGATGTAAAAAGGACTATACGCTTACATTAACATAGAACACTTTTGTTTTTGCCATAAACATAGCCAAAAGAACAATTCAAAGTTCAAAGAAATAACATATAGGTGACAGGAAAACGAATTCCAAACCAGCACTGGTAGTAATGGTAAGTCCAAATGACATGAGATTCAAGTCTTGAAAAAAGGAAAAAGAATAAATAAAATGTTTTCAAAACAG
Source organism: Azadirachta indica (assembly GCA_022749755.1). Classification (NCBI taxonomy): domain Eukaryota; kingdom Viridiplantae; phylum Streptophyta; class Magnoliopsida; order Sapindales; family Meliaceae; genus Azadirachta; species Azadirachta indica. The sequence continues at coordinate 3,203,318 of CM040449.1, forward strand.
TACTACAACAAATGAAAATGTCTACCTTAACAGATTTCCCACATAATTGCATGATAATAACACTAACCTAAGAACACTAAGATTGTGGAATCTCTTCTTAGGAGATATTATGAATTTATTAAAGAGTAACCTGACTCAAGAGCTGAAATATTTTCTTTGGTGTTGCAGGCTCTTCTTCTCCAGCTAAATCTCCATCTTGACTCTGCAATCGCCTAATCAGCTAGAAGACAAAAACCAAATCAAAAGAAATCTTTTAAACGTGTCATTTTAAAAGATTATGAACTAATCATATACACTCTCAGATCCAAGAGGTAAATCTTGCAGTATGTTTAACTGCATCAAATTTCCACAAAGAAAATAAAGAGTGGATACAACTTAGCGATAAATTCCTAAAAAACACAAAATACTACCTAAAATGTTTGTTCATTTTAACTTTACAATAGAATTAAGATAGGTATAATAGTTATAACACCAGAAGGGGGCTAGGAATAGACAGCAAATTCCTTTCTGATCCCTCAACTCCAGATTCACAATCCCATGTTTTTGCAAAGTATAACTTGTTCAGGTGCTGTAAAGATGAATGTAGTGATATAACAAAGATAGTCTAGAAATAAACGAAACTTACTCTAAGTGCAGAAAATACAAGAGGAGGAATGGTAAATGGTAGTCGTTTGGGTCCGCCAGCCATAATATGCTTTCTCACCATACATATAATCTGAATATTAGTGAATCATAGGACATAAATGTGTTAGTATCTGACAAGTAAACTAAAATATAACATAGAAAGCCACAGTCAGACCTGGAAGACAGTTCAAAAAGGATAAGCTTGCTAAAGAGATCCAGATGTGTCTAGGAGAATGATAAATATTTACATAAGCACCATAATACATATATAAAAAAGCTCAACGCACCTTCAACATTTCCTCTGGGTCATCATTATAAAGCATATGTATGAGACGAGCAACAGAATTTTGTTCCTCCTTGAAATCCTCCTCATCAAGCTATCAGTAGATATCAACCCCACCCCAACAAACAAAAGGGAGTCACCACTCATTTGTAATTTAAGCAACAAGATAAATTCCAAGAATAACATAAAATTCAAAGATGAATAAACAACAGGCTAAGGGATAATTCTAAAATTAAAAAATTAGTTTACAAGAATAACATATAACATATAAAATTCAAAGATGAATAAACAACAGGCTAAGGGATAATTCTAAAATTTAAACATTAGTTTACAAGAAAATTCCACAGGAATAAAGCTTTTGTTATGTACCTCATCGTGATCAGCTCCATCTAAATCTTTGATGAGCCCTTTTATTAATTCAAACAACACTTCAACCTATAATGAGCACATTAAGCATGTTTTCAAGAGGAAAACTTGATATCACTAGACAAACAGAGGACTGTACCTTATCTGCAGTTGATATGCAAGTACTGTTTTTCATAATACTTTGAATAATAACCATTGCCATCACTTTATTTGTTCCGTTATCGAGGTGGTCCATAATTTTGGGATAATTAGAAAGTGTCAGGGCAGTGACAATATCATTGTATTTCTCCAACGGAGCACTTAAAAGTGCAACGACTTGTTTTGTTGCCCTAGTGTCTTCAAGCTTCGGTGCACTAGATAGCACTTTAACACCTGCTCCCTGTAAAATTATTTAGCAGAACAAGAACAATCAAACTCTCTAGAGTATTCTCCAATGTATAAACATGCAAATGGAAGTGCAAAGAAGATGCAACCTATATGATACGGATATAGTAGGCAGCAGGCCCAGCAGTCTAGTGGAAAAGACAAACTTATGGGAACTTAAATAATTAAAACTTGAAAGAATACATACCAGTACTTGATCAACATAATCAAGCCGATCAGGATGAACTCGAAGTGTAAATGTAAGAAGAGAGACATACAAAGATACAGCTCCAACAATAGGCATGTCAACCTGTGCTTCTATCACCTGCCATTAAAAATTGGTGATAAACTTGAATGTAAAATCCACACTCTAGCTTGAGCATATCATACAAGTTCCTCCCCCAATCCCACCCGCTTCCGAAAGAAAACAAGAGAAAAAGGTAAAAAGGAAATGTTTGCGGAATCATCATCAAATTTACTCATATTTCTCACATATGATAACAGTGAAAAGAAAATACACTTCCATATTTTTTTAATCCTCAGGATGTTCTCAACCACACAGATTTTGCACAAAAAAGCTATGGTTCATATCCCACTTTTCATGTTTCTTCTCTTATAACTTCAGACCTTTTTAAGTTGGCAACAAGTAGGTATCTTTCAGAGTACTGCAAAAAGTTCAAAGTAAATTCGCAAGCTCAGGGCAGCGACCATGTTACCTTGCCAATGGCATTGCTTAATTTAGCAAAAGCTTCAACTTGCAGAAATTCAGGTAGTACCTGGGAAACAAAAACCATAATTAACAATATGTGACAGAAAATATGCAAAAATAGTATTTAGATAACTCACATCTGCACTTGAAGCAGCATAATTTGACAGCCTGTCCATTAGTTGAGATAGCACTGTCTTGATATCAACTGTTGGCTGAGAATCAAAAGGATGATGCATAAAGGAAAATAGTCAGCAAGCTGCTTTAATTGATCATATTTTTCCCCAACCAAAAATAAGGGACAATGCATTCTCCAGTTTAAGCCATGAAACATACCTGAAGCTGGGGGCAAGCACCCAATAGTGTCTCCAGGGTCTGCAAGTGGTACTCATCTGGAAAGACCTGAATTATGCAATCCATCAGATAATATTGGGCAAGTTCATCTTTACAGTTCACAACCTGCACAAGGCAATTTGGATTCAACTTAAACAGATAATCAAAGAGAAAGTATATTATGATATTCTCTAAATCAGAACATAACTAGTGAAAAGAAAATCATTTGACCTGCTCTAGGACTCTTGGAAGAACATTGTCTTTGTACATCTCAAGGTCCACATCTTCAATTTGACTGAGAACGTGGAGGTTCTTTCCCACCTAATAAAGAAATTCAGAGAAATAAAAGTGTAACTTCTCTGCGGAAATAATTAATCTTATCTGCTGTTTCACCTAGCAATAAGTTCCAGATTTTGACATTACAAGATCACGTAGCTCATTCCTTTCCTTTTCCCGCTTCTCCCTTACGCGACCAGGTCCCTGCAGACCAGAAAGCCCAATTGAACGCCTCAACTCAGGATCACCAAAGAGTATGAATGATTCACAAGCACCATGACACCTGCATGGCCAAAAATCATGCTCTCATGATTCATTTCTACTTTTATGGCATGCAAGTACTGTGGTGCCATGCAATGTACAAACACACTAAGAGCTAGCAGATGCTCAACAAACCTGATGCTGCATTCGAACCCAAAGTTTATTCATCTCAGTAAAATTCTGTAGCACAAATTCTACAGCATCTGCCACAGTGTCAGCATCTCTGCAGGAACATAGCAGCTCATTTGAATGAGTAACCACTAATCATTCTGATATACTATTTGCAAACTGTCACAATGAAGCCAAACACAAGTTTAAGCAGTCAAATTAATCCTATTAAACAACTCTTCATTTAATCAGATGATCTTCTCACCCTTCGTACTCAGAACCAATATCTGGTAACTTATCTCTGCTGATTTGAGCAAGGTAACTTCTCAGAAAGAGGCCACGTATTGGATGTTGAATGCCACGGCACATTTCCACAAGGTCTTTAAGGACATCCTTAGCAGGAGCATCTTTAGATTTAATGTACACAGACCCAACTGTACATAGGAGATACCTGGTAGATTAACAAGAAGTTTATATAAACTGAAATCACAGTAGATGTAGCTTACATACAGACGATTATCAACAACTGAAAAGAGATTCGCTGGAGTGTTTATTACTTACAATCTAGGCAATATATTGCCAGCGTGTTGAACTAACTCATACAGATCAATGATTGACACACCGTGCCTGCTTTCATCTTTGAAAAACATCTCCAGTTTCCTTAATTCATCGAAAGCTCGCATGTCTAAGAAAAAACACAAAACTAAAATCAATTACAACCAACAATTACAAAACATGTGAAAACAAAAAAGAATCAAGAATTTAAAAAAAAAACAAATTTACAGAGTTCGTAGTATTTGTGAGGAGAAAGTTTGGAAGTTCGAAGCTCGGAGAGCATCTGAGCAGAGTATTTGAGAGCTTCTCTCAAACTATTGGAGTCCTGAGATTGTCGTACGAAACCATAATTAGAGACTAGATCAGAGCGGAAACAGACTTAGTGAACGGAAACCTAGGGTTTGTGAGAATTAAAATTAGAGAAAGTACCAAGGCCCGATGCATGTAAAAGGCGTTATGTTGAACGCCGGCTATCCCTTCCGCCAACCATTTCTCTTCGTCTTCAGCTCCGTTCAACTTCATTTTCCTCTTTAATTTGATTGGAAGTTCGATCGATACAGGTTAACAATATTGAAGGAAAAGGAGCGCACTGTTAATTTAATTCAATTATGGGAAAATATGCGTCACCGCACGGGCACATCTGTGCATGGTTTGGCTGTGACCGACCAACGAGCACTTGGAACTTAAACTAACGTTTTAATTTCGTTTGACTGAAGAAACCGTCAAACGCACGAAGTTGCCGATGGCATGAATGCTTTCCGCACATTTACATAGGCGTAACTGAATGATACGAGAAGTTTATTGCTTCCGATCACGAGCTACTATTGTCCTATTTGATTAGACCAAAAACTAAATAAATAAATAAAACAAAATTAGGTAATACTTTCACGGAATGTAACGCTGGTGATTACGCCGCTCTTGTCCAGGAGGAAAGACAACATGTAACATTATTTTAGAACGAATAAGTTCATAACTACTTGGTGCAAAAATGTTATAGTATTTTGAACTTCAGAGAATTAATCTTGCACAAATTTCTCTAAAAAAATATTTACCAATAAGTCTAGAATCAACTATGAAAGCTTTGCAACAGTTCGAAATTCGCATAATTTTTTATTAACATGTAACATTATTTTAGAACGAATAAGTTCATGAAAATATTCTATCGCATCATTTTTTATTAATTAATGTTAATATGTGAAGCAGTTAAGTGTCACGTCCACTTTTATTTCTCATCCCACATAATCTTTTATGTGGTTTAAAGTTCAACAAATTGGTTTTATCAAAAATGAAGTACAAACCTTCACAGTGTAAACCTTAGAAACATATTGACCTTGGATAATCAAAGACGTTAATAGATAAATTTGGCATCATTATTTTCCAGTGTTCTAAAAGACAAATCCATTATTTATTGGAATTTCACGCCCTCTCTAAAACGTCATTTGTACGAAAGACATGTCTGTCAATAAGTATCAAGAATGGACTGGACCATTAAAAGTGATTTTTTTTCTTTTATCGAAAATGCACTGGCCGAGAGTTATGCGGTGCATCTAGACAGTAGAAACAAAGGAAACAGGTTGACGTTCTCTGTTAATGGAAGGAAACAGTTTATAATAGGGATTCTTCCTCACATCTAGAACTGATTCATACCCGGAGACAAAATACAAACATGAAAAGCAAAAGAGGTGTGCACATTAACAAAGGAATGCTTTAGTCATCAAATACACATCACAGGCTAATAAGTAAAAAATTTGAGAAATAAACCATCCGATGCTTCCACAGAAATCCCTATAAGGTCAGTCAGAGATTATACACGGCGGCTAGCTTGCTGCGAGGACCGCTTGCTGTGTCCTCATGAAACGGAAAAAGGTATTGCAATGAAAGACTGTAGTAAAGCTGGCTGGCAAATTCATGTCATTTTCTCTTTTGTCAGGATCTCAGTCTTTCCTCAATCACAGGATGGAGCAAGCCTTCTGTGACTTATTCTTCTTTTTCTTTTGCTTTGGCGGTTGCAGCACCACCTTTATTGCTGCATCAAAAACTGCCTTCACATTCTGCATTGACATCATAAGTATTGTCAACAACAAGGGCCTGAAAACCATTTTCCGCATTTACAAGTGGAAAGTGATGGAGAGAACATGCATACCTGTTGTGTCTTTGAACTGCATTCAATGTAGGCAGGAGCTCCAATCAGCCTCCTCAGTTCCTCTCCCTTTGGTAGAAAGCAAATCAAGATCATTTTAGCAGGCATAAAAGGAAAATTTTAGGCTAAAGAATACACTGATTCAAGGATTGCTGTAACCTTTACCTGAGCTGTAGTAATGGGCACAGCACCAGGATGATCTATGAAGAACTGCTTATCATCTCGAAGATCTGCAAATGGCAAAGGCCATATAAAAGCCGAGGACATCCTTCTAGAAAGAAATATATTAAAAAGTAGTGCAGCAGAAAGGTTAAAGCCAAAGATCTAAGCTGAGAATTTTCAAGCACTAGCATCAAAGTTAGTCTAGAACAATTTAAAGTTGGGATTGCCATAACAAAATGAATGATGAAAGGAATTTACAATTTTATTCATTATTATAGAAGGAATAAGTAACTGCCATTAATTAAATTCACCATCAGAATTAACAATATGTGGGAAGCATAGAAAAGGCAATGGATGACACATTCAAAATAATGCAATAATTCATATGATTAGAACATAAATTATAAGAACTAGTGGATTACTGAGTATGATTATCATTTCTATCTTCACAACCAATCATCTCCAACCATTGAACAGAGACATCACACGAGGGTAGTAAAAACTAAATGCAGAACATCATTCTGAACAGCAACCATAATCAATCAATTAACCAACACCAAGGCAGAAGTTAGGTTTCAACATCAAAGTGATACTTTTCTTTTTTTGAAAGAAAGATACCTGTTTATTCTATAGCAAGGTAGAAGTCTGTCAATACCTAATAATTCCTCTTCAAAAGGATAACAAAGACAATTTCCATACAAGACTAGTACCATTATGTTATAAATACATGAACATAAAAAAAAAGTAACCTTACTAATTTTCAATAAAGCCCAAGCTAGATGGTCATGTTTCATATCTTAAACCACAACTACAAGCATGACAGATTGAAAATGATGCTATCTTAATAAACTATGTAACGTACGTTGATTAGCATCCCTAATTTGAAAAAATGAACATCAATAGGTCAATGTTTTCATTTATGTTGCAAGAGATTAGGCTTCATGGCAGCCTCAAGAACCAATGAACCTGCTTTGCCATTGGATGAGAAAATTGACTTCACGACAAAAACGTGGGTGGAGCAAGGAAAAGGGGTTTGCAATCATAATCCTGAACCTTTTAGAAGGTCCTTTAAAGGTATTTATTACTGTTTCTTATGATTGCATTGCTCCCTCACTTAGCATCAGTTAGTTTCATGTAAAATTGCTTATTCTAAGCATAAGTTTCCTAAGAAGTCTTTTAAGCAATAAATGAATAATGATTCGTGTTTCTTAACTACACTTTTCATTCATACGAATTCTCTCAGCTCCCAGAACTAGACATCTTCCTTGCACAAAATTTCTATCCTAATGTTTTCCGTTCACGTGTCCTTAGGGTCAAAGCAACCATCATCCACAAACACAAGACTATTTACAGGTGCTTAAAGAAAATAAGTCATAACAACAAAAGGATAATGAAGAATGTTACCAAGCTTTGTTCCAACAAGTATTATTGGAACACCAGATGCATAATGCCTCAATTCTGGAATCCACTGAAACAAATTAAGCAAACAATTTATCAGCAAATATATTGCATTTCCCAGAAAACTTGTATCAAACACGTTGTCTCAAAACAAGAAGCCATAGACAATTCAAAACCTTCTTGGCGACGTTTTCATAGCTGGCCTTGCTAATGAGAGAGAATGCAAGAATAAACACATCTGCTCCTCTATAACTTAAAGGTCTCAATCTGTTATAATCCTCCTGACCTGTTCAGAAGTAACCAATTAGTGCAAAAACAGAATAGAAAATCTCTTGGACTGATAAACAAATTAAAAAAAAAAAGTTTAAATCGTGAGCTAGAAAATTACCAGCAGTATCCCACAACCCTAGGTTAACAGTGCTCCCATCAACAACAACATTTGCACTGAAATTGTCAAACACAGTTGGCACATAATCCTGTTTCCAATCACAATTTCCAAAGGGAAGTCCGTCAGAAAGTCAATAGTTGCTAATTTCAAAGTTTTGTATCCGAAACACACAACATAAAATAGTAACACATGATAGCAAATTGCACAGAAATCTCTGGATTATAAGAATATATCATCCGATATTCCAAATAATAGAGCAATTGTATACTGCAGCAATTAGATTAACACATGATCTACATACTCATGCAATGAAAACCTAAAACATTCAAATTCCAAACTCGCAGATCAGCTACAAACTTGAAAATTCAGAAACAACGATATTACCGAAACCGCAGCATTTTAATGCCACAATAAACCAAACAAGAGCGAAAAAAAGGAGACACATTAAAGGAACGTAGAATTAGTAACTGACCGTAGGAAAAGTGTTGCTGGTATAGGAAATCAACATGCAGGTTTTACCGACGGCACCGTCGCCGACGGTCACGCACTTTATAAACCTTGACGCGCTCATTTCCGCCACCAGATCTCTTTTTTGTGTAAGTTTGTTTCAACAATATATCATAAAGAGAAATCGTCTCTTTTCCTTCCACCTCTCCCTTAGATTTCCTTCATTTCGAATCAAGAAAACAAAACTGACTTCATAAACGTCGGCAAAAGGGAACAAATTGATTCAAAACCTTGATCGAAGTATTTCACCTAAGTAAAACCCTAACTGCAGAGGCGGACAAAGATAAGAGAAAGAAACGGATAGGAATTTGCTAAAAAACAAAATGAGAGAGAGAGAGAGAGAGAAGGGGATGATGATGAGCCAATTAGAGAAAGAGAAGCTGAAAGAAATTGCTTTGCGGTTGAGACGTTAGCTGACCTAGCCAACCTTTTGCCAGCTATGTATCCAACAACTCCTTATCATCATTTACCACATATTTTCATTTTATCATTATTCATATGCCTCTTCGTACTACCAATAATTTGAATACATAAAATAGAAAAACAATAGAGAAAATTTTCACTTTAGTCCCTAATCGTTTGTATAAAATTTTTTATTTTTAAGAAATCACCAACCAAAAAGAAATACAAAGAAAATTTTCACTTTAGTTCCTCCTCGACTAATCGTTTATATAAAATTTTTATTTGAAGAAATTAATTCGACACTTTGTAACCAAAAAATTTTTAGTAATTTTTTTTTTCATTTAAAACATAAACCTGACTTTCATTAAATAATATGTTGTCTAAATTTTATTTATTAAAATGATGTTTTTACTCCTTTTAAAAATTAAATAAAAGTGATGGTTTTTAATTTATTTCTCCCTTTAAAATGAGAATTAAATATTATTTTTTATTAGAAAATATTTTTAGAGAAAATATTTTTGATTTAATTTAATGAATTTAATGTAAAGAGACTCTCGGAATTTTGATGATACTATAAAATAAAGTGGACTAAAATAGTAGGAACTAAAAAGAAAAAAAAGATAAAATATTAGAGATGTTTGTGATATATCATCAAAGTAGATGAGTAAAATAAAATTTGTGAAAGATTATGGACTACACAGAATTTCCCCAGGAAAGGACAATGCCGTTTGCTCTTGGACTAAGAACCAATAAGAAGGAGACACGCAGAAAATGACGAGGAGTAGGATCCTCTAAACGTGCGAGGCGGTGTCATTCCATGATCAATTTTTAAGCACTATTTAATCAGGTTTATAGAAGCTCAAACAGACGTGCCAAAGTGAGACACTGACACAAGTCTATGCAAAAAATTAGAAAAGAAAAAATAGGAAATCCCAAATTTCTCACGCAATCGGTAAATAAATATATATCTTGATGGAATTTGTTGGGATACTTCCAGACCGTTGATAACTTCGATTCCGTTAATTACGCACAAATTAATTAAGAATTTTCACTTTAATTTTAGTGGTAGCACATGGGATGAATTTGGTTACCAGGATACCAGCTTCACTTGCCTTGACTTATTAAGGATATTCCCTTACCGAGCTCTTTCAACGGGATCATAATTTCTTAACCAAAATAGCTGAATGGGTTGGCCCAACTTATTTATAAATTTTGGGCTATACTCTACTATTTGCTTGGGTATTCTTAAGATTGTTCTAACTGAATGCAAAGAAAAATGAATGGAATTAAATATCATGGCTTCATGCAAAAGGGTTGCCCTAGTGCATGCCTTATAAATTATGTTGGTGATAATTGATTGTGCTGTTGTGGGGGGTACTAACCTACCTATATTTGTTGCAGTAGCTGTTACATTTAGGAAAGAAGGAAGAACGGGAGGGCGGGCGGGCAGGAGTACTCTGAAGAATCAGCACAAGTATAAAACTTCACACTAGTTCTAGAAGAAGGTTCAGTTTGTTGACACTAATTCAATCAAGTAGCTGGCATATTTAGTGCTTTCGATAGTAACTGATTGCTAATAATGCGGCATTATTTTTAATTTCCCAGATTATCCTCAGCATAACTGTCCAATCTCTAAGCGAATTAAAAAGAAACAGAGTGGGTTTGTATTCAAACATTATTGTTCTGATTGTGGTGATTTATATGGCAAATTTTGTGGTTTAAGAATAAGCAGTAAAGACTGTTGAATGAAGGTCGAAAACTCTCAGCTTAAGTTAGTGAAGAGAAATTAAGAATACTTCCATATCATTCAATGGAAAGCATTAAATAAATGAATATGATCTAGAAAATAGTCTCTTTGCTTTCAATGACCTGCACCCATCAGATTGTAGCATCTTTTTCATATGGATAAAATTAGTGCATTGCGAAAGCAGCTTAGGTAGACATGGAGTATTAATGATAGATTAACCACTTTAGAAACTGGTAATACATTGGGTTTGAGGTCTGTATCAAAAACCTTCAATTATGATAAAGATTCAAGAAATGACTGCTTTACTTTTAAGTAAACCAGTATTTTCTTTGCAGGGTAGCCAAATTTTGATTGAAACACTCACATTATCGTTCAAATCTGGCATTGCAAAATAAAACCCATCACATGGTAGGGTGGTCCCTCAGCTTGACATTCATGACAATGAGTGCATTAAGTAGTAAATTGTTTTCATCAATCATCATCCAGCTGCTAATCGTCACAGGTCCACGCAACAGCTTAAGAAGCAAAAAGACGATCATAATTAAGTGAATCAACCACAGAAACCAGCAAAATCGGCTAAAACAGTTGTTAGCTTAATTGCTGGAAAAATATAATGTCTTCTAGCATTTCTATTTGTTGACGTACGTCTTCTTGGCACCATTCATTAGAAATCTCTTACACTAAAATTCTTTCGAAAAACAGTTAAAGGCCGAGTTGTTGGTTGGCCAACTAATTAACCTTTACATTTATTGGCGGGAGTGATACATGAGACACCTGCTTGCCTTTCATGTCCCATTTTCTTTTTTGATCTATCTTCTCTTTCGCTTGTTCTGCATGTGTTCGTGATTGCATCCGTGCACATTGTTTCAGAAATCAATCTGTAAGCAGGCTTCAATGGAAGGAGTTGAGCTAGCTTGTGATGGGGTTAATAGTGATAATTTAGATCAGAAAGTAAACCAGCAAACAAATTCAAGCAAAAAGCAGAGTGTTTCATTCCTTGGTTTATTTGCTGCTGCTGATAAAATTGACTATGTCTTGATGTTCTTCGGCAGTCTAGGGGCGTTCGTACATGGCGCCACACTTCCTGTGTTTTTCATTTTGTTTGGTCGTATGATTGATTCTTTAGGGCATTTATCTTCAAATCCTCACAAACTGTCCTCTCGCATCTCTGAGGTAAAAAAAAAAAAAAAAAAAAAAAAAAATCCTCCAAGATCCGAAAGGTTGAGATGTTGATTTGTACTAATAGCGGTTTCTGATTCTTTTATATAGTTAAAACGAAAGTATTTTCTGGGATTGCCAATATATGTGTGTGATTTTACAGAAATTGGTTATATGATTATCTACATTCTAGCTGGTTAACCATTAACCAATGCCTAGTTTTCATGTGACGTCTTATATTCCGTTTCTGCAGCATGCTCTTTACTTGGTGTATCTTGGACTTACTGCTTTGTTATCAGCATGGATAGGTAAGTTTTCTGATTGCAAGCCTAATCTGTCTGGCACAGTTTATATTTCATGGCAGCTGCTTTCTTTTTTTTTTTTCCATACTTGACACTTGATAGAATCATTTCAGGTGTGGCATTCTGGATGCAAACCGGGGAGAGACAGACAGCTCGCTTGCGTCTCAAGTATCTACAATCAGTCTTAAGACAGGATATGAATTTTTTTGACACAGAAGCCAGAGATTCTAACATCATTTTTCACATTTCAAGTGATGCAGTACTAGTACAAGATGCAATTGGTGACAAGGTACACCAGCAAACAAGGCCCTGAATATAGTTAGTATGTTGACAAAGCTTGTACAGTATATTTAATTCTATCCTCATATATTTTGATGCAGACAGGCCACGCTCTACGCTACCTTTCTCAGTTCTTTGTTGGATTTGCCGTAGGATTTACATCAGTATGGCAGCTTACACTTCTGACACTCGTTGTGGTTCCATTGATAGCTTTAGCAGGGGGAGCTTATACAATAACTATGTCTACATTATCAGAGAAAGGTGAAGCTGCTTATGCCAAAGCTGGGAAGACTGCAGAAGAGGTAATCCACTTACTTTCTTAATTCAAGATTTTTTATTACTGCATCTCGAAACCTCCTACACCTGAAGAAAACAATTTCCTTTCACATGAATCAGGTTATTTCACAAGTTCGGACTGTATACTCGTTTGTAGGAGAGGACAAAGCAGTAGAGGCTTATTCTCATTCCCTTAAAAATGCCCTTGAACTGGGGAAGAAGAGTGGAGTTGCAAAAGGTGTTGGGGTTGGCTTAACTTATGGGCTGCTGTTTTGTGCTTGGGCATTGCTTCTCTGGTATGCCAGCATACTCGTAAGACATGGCCACACAAATGGAGGAAAAGCATTCACAACAATTATCAATGTCATCTTCAGTGGATTGTAAGTCCATATAACAGCTATTTATGGATTTTATAAACGGTTAATCATATTGGATTCTTGTTTCTGTAGTGCTCTCGGTCAAGCTGCTCCAAACCTTGCAGCAATTGCCAAAGGCCAGGCAGCTGCTGCCAATATCATCAGCATGATTAAAACAGAATCCAACTCCTCCGAAAGGCCAGAAGATGATGGAATTATGTTGAACAAACTGGGGGGGCAGATTAAATTTTCTGAGGTCTGTTTTGCTTATCCTTCACGACCCAATAATATGGTCTTCGAAAGTTTGAGCTTTGCAATAGATGCTGGGAAGACTTTTGCATTTGTTGGTCCTAGTGGATCTGGGAAGAGCACAATCATATCCATGGTTCAGCGTTTATATGAACCCCTTTCAGGTATCTGATTCTACTTAGCATAAACTATTAACTTGTATTTAAACTTTGAGAGAATGTATGAAACATGGATCAACTTCCACTAGGGAAAATATTGCTGGATGGGCATGATCTTAAGAGTCTTCAGCTAAAATGGTTGAGAGAACAGATGGGATTAGTTAGTCAAGAACCAGCATTATTCGCGACAACTATAGCCAACAATATTCTGCTTGGTAAGGAAGATGCAGACATTAATCAGGTTATAGAAGCTGCCAAAGCTGCTAATGCACATTCTTTTGTTCAAGGATTACCCGATGGTTACAATACTCAGGTGCGTCATATTCCAAGCCACTTTTACTACACAGGAACTGCTATTTCCAATTTTGGATTCATTTTTTTAACTCCAGAGGTTTACCGGTTTCTTGAATTTAGGTTGGAGAGGGAGGAACTCAGCTTTCTGGAGGGCAAAAACAAAGAATTGCTATTGCTAGAGCAGTGTTGAGAAACCCGAAGATATTACTTCTAGATGAAGCTACTAGCGCTCTTGATGCAGAATCAGAGCTCGTTGTCCAACAGGCACTCGAAAAAATTATGTCAGATCGGACTGGAATTGTTGTTGCTCATCGGTTATCCACTGTTCGAGACGTGGATACAATTATGGTCTTGAAGAATGGTCAAGTTGTTGAGAGTGGAACTCATATGGACTTAATATCCAAAGGCGGCGAATACTCAACTCTGGCGAGCATGCAAATATCTGAACATTTCACAAATCCAAGATCAATATGTTACTCCGATTCTTCTAGGCATTCTAGCTTTCGAGGTTCTTCCAGACATTCCAGTTTCCGCGATCCTATTCACAGTCGAAATTATGAAGTTGAGTTTGGATCAAGAGAACTGCAATCAAGTGATCAGAACTTTGCTCCCACCCCAACAATTTGGGAACTACTAAAACTAAATGCACCAGAGTGGTCTTACGCTGTGCTTGGATCAGTTGGCGCAATTCTGGCTGGCATGGAAGCTCCTCTGTTTGCCCTTGGAATCACACATATCTTGACTGCATTTTACTCTCCTGATGATTCTCAAATCAAACAAGAGGTTGATCGTGTAGCTCTTATTTTTGTTGGAGCGGCGATTATCACCATTCCTGTATACTTGTTGCAGCACTATTTTTACACTTTGATGGGGGAGCATTTGACAGCTCGTGTTCGCTTATCAATGTTCTCAGGTAATTCTTCCCTCTACGCTGTCCAGTTTACGTAATTTTGTCCTTTATACTCGAAGCAATTCAGACAAATCTGAAATCTCTTTTCTCATATCAACTGCAGCTATCCTTTCCAATGAGATTGGCTGGTTTGATCTGGATGAGAACAACACCGGCTCATTGACGTCAACTTTAGCGACAGATGCGACCTTAGTAAGAAGTGCTCTTGCTGATCGCATGTCAATAATTGTGCAGAATATGGCTCTCACAGTGACTGCATTTGTTATAGCCTTTATATTAAGTTGGCGCATAGCAGCCGTTGTTGTAGCCTCTTTACCCCTGCTTATTGGAGCTTTCATAGCTGAGGTAGGCATTAAAATCACATTCGTCATGTGTGCTGCTTGGAACAACTCGTTCAAAATTTCACACATGCTTCTTTTTTTCCTGCAGCAACTATTTCTTAAGGGTTTTGGAGGAGATTACAATGGTGCATACGCTAGAGCAACTTCTGTGGCTCGTGAAGCAATTGCCAATATACGCACTGTTGCTTCATATGGCATTGAAAACCGGATTTCAATCCAGTTTGCCTCAGAACTAAACCAACCCAACAAGCAAGCACTTTTGCGAGGCCACATAGCTGGTTTTGGCTATGGTGTATCACAGTTTTTTTCTATGTGCTCATATGCACTTGGCCTTTGGTATGCATCAGTTCTTATCAAACAAAAGGGCTCCAACTTCGGAGACATCATGAAATCCTTCATGGTTTTGATAATCACAGCACTGGCAATAGCTGAAACGCTTGCCCTTGCACCAGATATTGTAAAGGGTTCGCAAGCACTTGGGTCAGTTTTCAGCATTCTCTACAGGAAAACCGCCATAGAACCTAATGATCCTGCATCAAAAGTGGTAACTCATATCAAAGGAAATATAGAGTTCAGAAATGTGAGTTTCAAGTACCCTGTGAGACCTGATATCACGATTTTCGAGGACTTATCTCTGAGAGTTTCAGCTGGTAAAAGTCTTGCCGTAGTAGGCCAAAGTGGGTCTGGAAAGAGTACTGTGATTGCCCTCGTCATGAGATTTTATGACCCTATTTCAGGTACAGTTCTGATAGATGGATATGACATTAAAACCTTAAACTTGAGATCCGTAAGGCGAAAAATAGGATTGGTTCAGCAAGAGCCAGCATTGTTTTCAACAACTATTTATGAAAACATAAAGTATGGAAACGAGGAAGCATCAGAAATTGAGGTAATCAACGCAACCAAAGCAGCAAATGCTCATGGATTCATTAGTAGAATGCCTGAAGGTTATCAAACTCATGTGGGGGACAGAGGGGTGCAATTATCCGGAGGGCAGAAGCAAAGGGTGGCAATTGCCAGAGCAATATTGAAAAATCCATCCATTCTTCTTCTGGATGAAGCCACAAGTGCATTGGACACAGCATCTGAGAAGTCGGTTCAAGAAGCTCTGGATAAGCTCATGGAAGGCCGAACAACAATCATGGTAGCACACAGATTGTCTACCATTCGTGATGCAGATAAAATTGCAGTGCTACAACAGGGGAAAGTTGTTGAATTTGGAAGTCATGAACAGCTTATCAAAAAAACTAGTGGCATCTACAAGCAATTGATCAGACTACAGCAGGAAAAGAACACACAAGTCATCGAGTAATTGCCTCGTATGAAGTAGTCGACTGAATAATAAGGATTTAAAGTTAAGCGTAGCACAGTCTTCTGCTTATCAACAAATGTAAGCATATAAGAGTATATTTTTGAGTTTTTAATCTAAAGCTATAGATTTGTATATAAGAACGTGCCTATATTTTGCAATTAGTTTATTTTATAATTAATCGTATTCATGTTGGTCATTTTACACTTCTATGTCGAGAGACTTTCTTCAATGAAGGGAATTTCCCGCCAACTGTGTTCCGCAAAAGAAAATAAAAAAAGAAGAAGAGAGAGATAGGAGTATCAAATCAATGAACGAAAGTAGTTGCCAGGAATTATCTCTCCTATCAAACAGCTCTAAGAAAATCTTGCTACAAAAATGAAAAACGAAAACTTCATACGGCTGGGTTTAGAAGTAATGATAATGGACTCACCGTAGAAATGGTAAGACCATATCCTCGGAACCTTTTCAATGCAACTGCAACAACGACCTTGCTATCTGAAGATTGGAGGGTAGAATAGGTAAATCAAGTTGTCGTGAGCGTTTAATTTCAAAAAAGAAAACCGGTTCCTTCAATAATTATCTTAAGCTCCAATCTAAATGAACCCAATAACTAACTAATTAATTATACGGACCAACTAGGTTTGGGCTTTTATAATTAAGTTAAACTACTACGAAGCCCATACCTTATTAGGGTTTATCATCCTAGGGTTTATAGAAACTAACAACAAATTTTTTCAATTCTGGAGCAATTTCCCAATCTCGTGTAGTCACAGACCTACGAAACAAGGTACGCTCGCAATCACTATTGTTTCAGTATCGGCAAAGGAAAAACGAATTTTTTGTTGCTTATTTTCAGTCTTGATTTGATAGAAACGACTGGTAGGGGTACTTCTGAAGCTTCATCGCTAATTCTCTTTTAATGAATTAGGATTTGCTGTAACTGTGATGTTGCAAAACTCTGTTGTTTGCTAATTCCATTTTATGATCATGTAATTGGAACGAATCGACTCTACGGCTGAGTTATATCCCTTCCCTGTCCCCTGAACAGCATTACGTAAATTGTAAATTTTTTTTTATAGTAAGAAGAAGATAGCATACTTTAGTAGAAACGTTTCTGTATTTCCTCGTTAACTCTTTGATTATTTTTTAATAAACAGTTTCGATTTGTTCATTTGTATTTAAAACTGCCTTGTTCAGTTGGCAATTCGTAGAAAGTGCATCCATGGCAGATCCTCTGGGACGTGATTTCCTGTTCTGCAAATTCTGTGGGACAATGATGTGTTCAGAATCGAAGTATATTGTATGTCCCTTGTGCAAGTTTAAGAGAAATATTGAAGGTACACCTTTGATACATAATTTTTTGTTATTTTATGCCACTGAAAGGTATATGTTGCAGACTTGAATTTGATTTGGGAGGAAACTTTAATATGTGATTCCCAAAATGTTTTCCCTACATTCAGGTTTTGGAGCATAACAGAAATCTTATTACTGAATGATAATTTATTCTTGTTTCAAACCCTAATTTTCATTTTTCAATTTCAAACTGACTTTCTGCTTTTCTGAACTGACTAACACTGTCTGCAGAAGTTGCTGACAGAAAAATAGGCTACACGATCACTGCTGAGGTACATCTTTAACTAATTTGTTGTTTTTTTTGTTATTGAAATGATTGCTTATTGTTATTTTTATTCTTGTCATGGTTGGTTGATGTATGGTAGGAACTCCAATATATATATTTACAATATGTTTACCATATCCTTGTGCCAGTTTGCTAAACTTTCTGCAATCTATGTTCTATTTTTTTCTCAAGTGTGTGTGTGTGTGTGTGTGGTGTGTGAGATAGCGAGAGGACTCTGGCATATCAATTATTCATTAGTTTGATCTTTCTTTTAAACTGGATGTTCAGGCATGAGTAAAATTAAAATTGTTTAACAGGTTAGAATTGTGCATGAATAGAGCAGTAATGCTACTACAAGTGTGATGGTTTCTAACAGAATAGGACAGCATATTATTGTTAGGTTATTAGTGACGCATTAAGATATTTTCATCTTATTGATATTGCTTGCAGCATAATGATATTTCTAATGCTAGATAGAATTTTTACTCTGCTACTAGTTAGTTTAGCCAAACGCATTTCGTTTAGTGTTAATTTGTTAAACTTACCATAAGATGTATAGATGTTATTTGTGGATTATTGGACTAGTGATGTCTAGTTGGCCTACCAGTCCATTACAAAAGTTTGAATAATCTTCTGCTTGGATCAATTTTGGGGATCTGCCTGTTGATGCCCTTTTTTTGGAAAAAGAAAAAAAATTTTAACATATAGAAATTTTCTTTCACATTTGATAGATGTGTAAATGTAGTGAAGTAGCTTCCTCTAAATAATCTTTAAATTAAATTGAGATTTTTCCATGTTTCATGTCAATGTCAGCATCTAAACTAGAACTTGTTACTCTTTTGCATCCAAATGTTGTATTTTCTTCCTGTTTATTCATGGTATTTCTATTGAATTTATTGTGCCTTGTTGTAATATATTGCAGGATATTAGAAGAGAGTTGGGCATCTCCCTATTTGATCAGATTAAGGCAGATAAAGGAGATGACAAGTTGCAATTGTCCAAGGTAACTGCATTTAAAAAAACCAATGTATGTAAATGATATTCTTGGGAATCTGTCTATTTTTCTAATATGAATTTGTTTGACAGGTGAAAAGGACTTGTGAAAAATGCCAAAATCCAGAGATGTATTATACGACGAGACAAGTAATTCTCTCCCGAAATGCGCATTTCCTTTATATCTATCGCAGATGAACATAACTATCTGACTTATCTCTTCTATCTGAACAGACAAGATCAGCTGATGAAGGGCAGACTACTTATTATACTTGCCCACAATGCGGCCACAAATGTACAGAGAGTTGAGTTCGAGTACGATGGATTCTGGTTCCAGGATTCTGGCATGATATGCCCAAATTTTGGGAAGAACGAACTGTTTATTTTATCTTTGTTAGACAAGGAAGTAGAGAAGATGGAAAGTACTCTTGTTTATATAGACAAGTAATCGCAACAATTTTTGACCATTAACAGAAGAATTCAACTTTTTGTGATGCCTTTGTGCTACAATATCATGTAATACTAAGTAGTAAAATGATTTCAATGTGCATATAAAGTAAATAAAATCCAAAGCTTCCATATATCTCTTTTTGTGCACCCCATTTCAAAAACTCACAGGGTGATCACGTACTTTCCAACGACCAAGAAAACAAATAAAAACGGAAAAAAAAATTACAATAACATTGACCGAAGCATACTCTCGATCAAGCTTTTATTTACACTAAAGCGCCCAAATCAACAATCCCAGGTCACAAAGCGAAAGAGAAAACAAACTTCAGCGGAGGCGTAACAGGCGTCGGAGATTGTCCGTTGCTCCAGCATCAATCCCAGCAGCCTCAGCGTTACAACTGATAAGCTTTGGTCTAAGAGAGAACTTGGGCAAAGGCAAGCTACTTGGTGGTGGAGAGATAGTAAACGCAGAACCCGAAAACTTCTCAAAATCCTTGACAGCAACAATACCTGCACATAAAACCTTAGATACATCCTTCGGAAGATCATTTGGGTCTGGTCCTAAACGGTTAACTGATGTTACAATAAAAGACTCTGAAATTTCCTGTGTTGCCACTGTTGTTTCAGCTGGTTTAAAAAATTCTAGCTTTGATTCGTTTTCATTTTTGATGAGTTGCTTTGATTTCTTCGGCGCCACAGATTGGTCACTGTTTTTGGATTTTCTGTTAGCCAGAGGGCAAGAAAGGTATCGGCTTCGAGACGGAAGAGAGTTGTGAGTTGGTAGAGGAAGAAGAGGTGGCGTTTGCTGTTGTTGCTGCAGATAATTGTGAAGGGAAAGTGAAGGAGGATATGAATATGAGATTGAAGGTGGAGGAGCTAACAAAATCCCTCTATGCATATTTTCATTGGGCTTAGAAATGAAACCACGGGTGTTTTTCTTTTGATTTTTCATCTGATTGTAAGGAGAAAACGGTTGATCAGGAGTGGCTTGTACCAAAATAGTCTCCATACAAATTTTGAACAGCAGAGTGCAGAATACAAGAAAAGATTAAAAGATTTCCAAACTTACAACTAAAGAAAACAAAAGGCTGTGATCTTAAAAAAACACGATCAATCGCCTGGAATCTTCCTTCTATATAAAACTAGCTATAGCAGTTTATAATACTGAAATCGTTACAGATTTTTCTCGGGAAAGTTGCTCAGAAAGAAGAATTGAAAAAACTACTAACAAAAATTTACAGAGTTATTCTGCTAAGTTAATATAGAAAAATAAATGCTTAGAACCCACTAGAAAAGATCATAACATGATCTGATCTTTGATCGATATGAGAGAATTTTGATCCAGAACGGATCTAAAGTGACCTGTTTTAAAGATATGTATTGAATAACTTTCAGTACCCAGGCGTCATGAAACTTCAACTTAATACGTCCTTTTATAGAACAGAAGCCTCCAACGGCTACTTTATTTATTATTATTCTGTATTTAGTATTTTTTTTTTATATTTTTCATTTTTAATTAAAATGTCTCAATTACTCCTAATTTACCGACAACCGTTGCAGTCGGCTACCCCAAAGTCCCAAGGCGGGAGACACTGTAGGGCGGCAACCGCCGATGCGATCTTAACCGTCAGATTACGTATTTTATTATAGCCGTTGGGTTGATTCTCACCGTTGATATACTCCTCGGGTTCCTCGGTCAGATAAGGACTGAAGAAATCCCAACCATACACGTTTTCAACATTGTGGGCCCCATACTTTTTAGGTATTGTTTTAGTCTTCATGACCTTATGTGGAAGGAATGAGTGAGAACAACACAATTATTTTTTTAGGCAAAATTAAAAATCAATTGTCCCGCAATAACAAAATGCAGGGAAATCTAGCTATCGTCCACGTGGCCCTATATCGTCCACTCTTTCACTTACCTCTGTAGAGATTTTCTCGGCCATGATTTGTGGGTCCAATATTTTTGGTTGGGGGTGTCAACTGTCGAAGTTTTCAAGTAAGGATACTAACATTTAGGTACTTCTATTTGTAATTTTACAAGTAAATACACGATTATTTATTTATATCAAATTAGTCCATATGTATCTAAACATCTATTGATTTCGCACATGTTATAATAATAGATGTGAAATTGTAAAGTTCACTTTTTTGGTAAATAATACTATATAGATGAACAGTAATATATATGAATAGTACCATATCTATGAACATTGTCGTACTATATAAGAGCACCGAAATACACCGAAAATGTAGCTACTCCTTTTTAACTTTCTTTACTAATTAGGTTGGTATTAGGTGGAGAAAGTTTGAATTTAGGTAGTAGTTGGTAGGTGAAAAAATTTGTAGAGTAAATTATGGAATGTGTGTTGAAAATGGGAGAAGGAAATCATTATAAATACCTCATCCCTTTCACCATTCCATTCATCCCAAAAAATCATCCTTTGAGAGTTTCTACAAAGAGAGAAAAATTAGTTTCTTTTTTGTGTTGTATTTTTCACTTAGAGTTGTTTCTCCTATTTCGAGAGAGAGTATGAAATACTCTTATTTAGAGAGTTGTTCTTTCCTTATTATTGGAGAAAAAAAGAGTTGTAATCCCCACTTTAAAATAGTGAAATACTCCTATACTTGCCCGTGGTTTTTACCCTAATTTGTTTAAAAATTTTTCCACGTAAAATATTTATGTCGATTTAATTTATTACTTTATTTTACTATGAACGGTTATACCTCCTATTTATTATTGTTATTTTGATGGACGGTTGTATCCCTATTTATTTATTACTTTACGGTGATGGATGATATACCTCATACATAACGTTTATTTTCATTATTTTCTCAATTTTATTGTAGTTGCGTGTTTTGTTTCAACTCCTAATTTCCTATCAATAAAAATTAAAATTTAGTATTATATAAAAACAAAAGTGAAAGATCCAAATGGTACTTTTAGAGATCAAGAGATTTTTGAGGGAGAATATAAGATTTATAAGGGTTTTAAACACCATAATAATTATAATAACATTTTATAATCATTGCCATTTATAATTTATAATTTCTAATAAAAATGAAAATGTATGATTAGTTAAAAAAAAAAAAACTTAGTTGAGATCTCACCTCCGAATAATTGGTCAGTGGAACATATCTATTTATTTGGTTAGTTATCGTTAGTGCAAAGAGGAGGGAAAAAAATAGGTTTTATGGTTTATAAATTATTAATGATCAGTAACATTTAAGCGAGAAAATAGTACGATATATATATATATATATATTGACCATACTAAATATGCAAGTTAATTAATCAGAGGGGTTATATGCATTTGATAAGGGAAGTCTTGAGTTGCGTCCAGTCGCAGGAAAACAAGAATTGATGATGATAGTGACTCGTAAAACACGATCAAGTGATTTTATTTTATTTTTGGGTTTGGGGACAGCCAGAGGATCACCGAAAGTGAGTTTATTTTTCTTGAAAAAAACTATATGGTTGAGCCAATCTCCGTGGTCCAGGGATAATAATGAATAATGGATTATGTAAAAACCACGTGCACAGTATATAATATTACATATATAAATATATATATGCCCATCCATTCCTCCGAAATCATGAAATTTATAGCGTAATATTCTTACTTAGGTTAGGTAGGTGACACGTTGCTTTAATAGAAAAAATACGTAAGATTTTTGTTTCTATTGTAATTTATATATGTACATTATCTTATATAAATATATATGTGTAGAAAGTTTTAAATGTAACATGTTTTCCTCTTAAATTATTAGAAGTTATACATACATACGTAGAAACATTGTTAAAATTTAATTTGCTTATAGTCAGAATATATATAACAAACACCACAAATTACGTTACAAATTGATATCTTGTGCCACCACATGGGCACCGACCATTTGATAGAATCCTAATTCTTTATAATATTATCTGCTGCAATTGGGGATTGAAAAAGTATATATTAATTGATGTAATCATCAAGTAAAGCAAACTCTCTCCTTACTTATTGGTCATTTTATATTTCTCGACGGCTTGTAGACCTGTAGTTATTGGTCATTTTCAATTGCTGTCTGTCGTCCATATTTGTTGGCTGGCTCCCATTAGTTTTTATCAAAGGCTGACGAACTCTTTTCAGCTTAAATTTTTTCGCTCCTGGAAGTCAATAAAAGGAACAGTATAAAAATGTTTTAATAAAGTAGATATTTTATTAATTGCCCATGCATGCATCATCGCATAAAGAAGAAAAGTTTAAAAGTTAAGGTCGGTTTATTAAAAGAATACGAAATGATAAATTATATGTTTAACCATTTTCTGAATCAGATCCAAGTCATTATATATTCCTCCCAAATTTTTCTTATTTAGTTATGAAAAAAGTCAGCGTGTAACTAAACGATTAATAAATTTTTATTAAAAATTCTACTCATAAAAATTTTACAAGTAAAAATTTTATTTTAAAAAATTTTATTTGAAAAATTATACCAAACAAATATACAGTATCCAAAGCAATTTCTGTGATTTTTTTTTAACCTTTTCCCACGATGGGTTAACGTTGAACAATCTCAAATGGTTGGGCTACTTGGGTTTCATCTAATTAATTTTTTTGTTAGTGATATAAACCGGGCTTACTAGTGAAGCCCGTAATTAATCTGCGGTGATCTATTATGAGTACATAATTATCCAAAAACAAACGACATGTCGTTTGTGAAATATGCAAAGCAGCTGACAGGTGGAAGGCAGTGAGAGCTTCAACGCCCTTAGTTTCTGGAGTCTCTTCCTGTTAACAAGGCAGTGACAAGCACCATAAAACTGATTCGCAAGTGATATTACGTTGAACGACCCCGCATGACTGCCACCCGAGTTTCGAATCAGAGATGCGCAAGAGATACTTCGCGGAAAGCAGATGTTAGGATTTCCAGCTAATGAGGTCTCATTGAAGACTAACAGAGCTCGAGAGTTGTGAGGCTCGTCATCTGTTGAATTTCATCTGGTATTGGACCTGTGAGTTTGTTTCTAGACAAATTAAGAATGTTCAGAACTGTCAGGTTATAAATTCCCTCAGGAATCTTGCCATAGAGGTTCTTTCTGCCAAAATCAACGGATATCAGAGAGCTGCATCCAGTAAGAAGAAGGAATTTCACCACTGATGTTGTTTATGCTGATATCTACGATTGAAATCAGCTTTAGACTGAATATCTACTCAGGAATTTCCGTTGGCTTAAACTTGAAGGAATCGCACAGGAGATATTGCAACTCGCCATATCAAGGACTCGGAGTTTATAACTCAACTTACCAAACTCAGTTGGAATTCCTCCATAAAAGGCGTTGTAGTACCCAATATACAGTTCTCTAAGATTTTTCAACGGAGACAAAAACGCAGGGGCTTTATAATAGAGAATGTACTCTCTCAGTTTTCAATCTTTTTTGTTTATGCCTCTGAGGCTTCCAATGGGAACCGGAAGTGGACCGCTGAAGTTGTGTCATGCCGTCTATTATTTGTCTAGGGAAATTGTCTATATATAAAGAAGTTACCTAAGATGTTAAAGACCTCGAGAGCCATAAGGTTTGCCATCTCTAAAGGTAGTCATGCGGTGAGGTTAATATTAGAGATGGTGAGGTTGGCAAGCTTGTTTAGCAGCCCAATATCCGGCGTGATCGTACCGCAGAGAGGCACAAACGACAAGTTCATGAGAGAAACCACACGCGAGTCTTTGTTGCATGTAACACGAGAGAAGGAGCAATGAGAGCTGATGAGTATGAAGAAGATGGCTCCCAGTCTTGGAGTCCTGAACCTTTTGGTCTAGTCATGGAGGATTTGACCTTCGACAAAACTTCAAGTTCTCTGTACGACATAGCATATTAAGAAGAGTGTAACAAACAAATAAATGCATGTCAATCAGAAAATGACAACTGGTTGTGGTTTTTCCTGTCCATATTTAAACTCCCACTGGTTGATCTCTTTTACTTTTGAAGATATATCAACTAGTGCATTGCTTATGAATGGAATGGTGAGTAGCCTGCTCCGATTATTATCAGAACTGACATTTTCAATTTACTTTTAATTTATTCGAATGTCATTCCTCAAACGAAAGTGAAAAACAAATTCACATTCTTCAAGCCTCTGATTAATAGGCGTGAGGAATGATTTAAGCGTTATGAAAAATAAAGAAGACTACAATCGTAACAACAAAACTTATAGTCGGTTAACTAATGTATATCCTCTGAATAGAGGAGAACAATCTTCCCAATTCTTGAGAGTTAGCTAGTGTACACTGAAGCAACCGGGGATATAACAAAGATATGCTAATAGGTATGACAACAAAACTTATCGTCGGTACGCTGAAGTAACAATCTTCCCAATACTGAAGCCTCAGCTTCAAGATATGCTAAAATATCCGTCCGTCATGTTAAGGAAAATGCAACGACTTGACATCCAATCTTGTTAAACCTATGTGTTGATACTGAAAATTGTACCTTCTAATATTATACAGTGAAAATTGTATTTTCTTACTTTTTTGTAAGGAAGGAGAAGTTTATTGATAAATTGATAAAATAACGTACTTCCATCTACATGGATAAGGCATAATATATATATTATCAGTTTTCTTACCATAATAGTATTAAGAATTAGAATTTTCATAAAATCCGAAATGTATTTTGCAGGATTCTAACTTACCTTAAATTAAAACTTTCAATTCTAATTTTGCTTTCTCCGCAAAAATTCTTTTCTAGTCAGACTCATTTGTAGAATGTACAACCAAAATCCCTACCCATCTAAGCTGAGCAGGACGTATTAGGACTAATCAGGTATTGGGTCTGCTAGCACAAAATCCATTAATTTTGTAGACCTATAACTATCTTCCCAAATACCAAGCCCCCTAGTTTTCAGTGAAACTAACATTTTCACTAAAAACTTTAGTTAATAACAATCTATAAACTTGATCTAATTAATAACAATCTATAAACTTGATCCTCAACATCCAAAAACAACTTCTTCTCTTTATTGTAGATAACTGAGACGCATCATAACTTGAACTTGCTTTCAGTTCTTCTTTTATATTTCTTGATTGAAACGGACTTTGCTAATATCGAACAGAGGTCGACATAAAATCTAAGCTTTGACCAAGTTTTCTCTTCAACAATTTCTGTATGAAATAAATTTTATGATTCTCTTGATTATTGTATGGTTTGAACTAAGATCATATTTTTTTGCGATAGTTTGTTGAATAAGCGAAATTTTCTAATTTTCTGATCTGAACTATAGTCAAATATTTTTGTGAAAATTTTTTAATCTTTTGATCTAAACTGTGTTCAAATCTTTTTGTAAAACTTCTTGATCTTTTGATCTGAACTGTGATCAGCTCTTTTTGAGAAAATTTTTTGAACTTCTGATCTGAACTGTAATCAGATCTTTTTACGAAAATTTCTCTAATCATTGTTGTTTGATCTAAACTGAGGTCAAATCTTTTTACAATAATTTATTGAATAAACAAAATTTAATAATTTTCTAATCATTGCCATTTGATCTGATTATAGTCAAATTTTGTTCCTAAAGAGTAGAATATCAGTTCACGTAACTTTTTAATAGTAAAATATCAGCTAATTAATTCTTTGTGAGCAGTCGAATGTCGTTAGTTTGAGATCAGGACTTCTTTTTTTTCTTCTATAACATCTTGTAGAGAAATCCGTAATACAATTGTAGAATTTAGCATTGCTTTTGAAAAATTATTTAGGTTGTGATGTAGCTTTTGCACTTTTAACGAAGAATACATAGAAAATGTCATCTTTATTTTTGCAAGATTTGTCATCGTTCTGTGATTGAAAGAGTCGGAATGATGTTGTTGTCCTTTTGCATTTGGGTTAGCATTCCTAAGATTTTTGTCCCTTAATAGACAATAAAAAACAAAAACATTTACCTTTTTTAGAAATAAAGTGAGCATTCAACCATGCTAATAAATCTCCTCAGAAATTTTAATAATATAAAAAATTAAAGTATTACTAGAAGATTCCCTGGTTTAGGTTCAGTAAAAAATAATTTTTCTTGCAATTGTTGATTGAATCCAAATCTAGATTTAAAATTTCATCCAAAAAATATTTTCCTTGCAAGCTCTCTTTCGAATTCTGTTTAACCATAGATTTCAGTTCTAACTTATTGAAAATGATATGAATCATCATATACACAGGATGGTTTTCCTCGTTGACAATCTGCTTTTCCAAAATTCAAATTTCTCTTTCCCCTATACAATTTTCCTTAATTTGTTAAAAAGCCAAAGATTATACTTCATGCCCACGTGGAAGGATTCTGGCATTCTAAATGTAACCAAACTGAAAATCTGATCGCAATGTAATTGTCAAATTCCTTATTGGAGAATTTTTTGATAAAACTAGCCACATCCTCCGCCGACTTGGTTTCATCTAAAGATGGGGGCACCAAACGAGTATGCTAATTTGACTTGAGTTTAATTTGAAGGTAGGAGCACCAATCGACTATGCTAATCTAAGTTAAATTGATTTTTATCTAAAAGTGAGAGCACCAATCAAATACTCTAACCTGATCTGACCTGAAGATGGTAGCTTTACAATGTATCAACAGCCCAGACCTGGAATGATTTTCTGAGAGCGAAGGCACCGAACGAACATATTGACCTGTCCTAATCTGAGCTGGCCTGGCCTGATCACAGTTTTTTTTTTCCTCTTGGCAAACAGTACTATATGTACTGAAATTTTGGTTGGTTTCAATTTGATAATTTTTCCTCTATGTAATGAAGTGTTGGTGCCAATACCATTCAATACAATCAACTACACTGCATACTTGTGCTTTCAGTTCTTCAGTCATCTCACTACCGTGTTCCTTGTTGTCGATTTGATCATCATTGTCGATGACAGTTGGAAAGCAAAAAGACTCAGAGGTGATGGAGTTTGAAAGAAAGCCATCAACGATGGGCCAGTTCGTTGTCCAACTACGCGAAGTATTGTATTTGATGTTGTTTTTCTATCTATATCTTATTCTATTATTTTTGCTTTTTCCTTGAAAACATTTCACCAAAACTGAAATGCATAGAAGATTTCTATGATTGCCACCTCGTTTTGATCAGTTAGGATACAAATGACAGATCAACAGCAGCTGAACAAATTTAGCACATGGTTAAAAGATCAGCAGCAATCGATTAGATCAACAACAACTGAATACAGCAAGTCAGGTCTGAAGCAATTGAGTACATTGAGCAGAGTATATGCTCATAGAGCATATTTTAACAAAACATTCTTAATTCCTGAATGTCATCTTTCCATGATTTTTTTTTACCACGCTTTTTTTTCTCTTCTTTTTTTTTTTTTTTTTCTTTTGTCATGAAGAAGTTAATAAGCTGAAAAATGAGACTAATTGAAGACGTGAATCAAATGCTAGGTGCGGATGAGATTCTGGGGCTGCTTGTGATAAAGGATAAATTATAAAAAGTATAGACTCCCATCAGAGAGTCAGCAACAGAATGAGAGACCTGGAATAAGGTGATGGTTGAAAAGCATCTTTAAGTTTTCTAAACTCATTCTGAGTTGGTTGGTAGTAACAATTTAACGGTAGTGGTAGCTTGCTTGAGGACAACAATCTGCCACAGCTGTAGACAATTTCTTTCTTTTTTTATACCACACTAAATCTTTTCACACGTAATCTGATTTTTTAGATATTTGGCCATCATAAATTCTTCCCATGGCTAATTTTGCCAAAATTTTTTTTAATAATTATTTTTCTTTTTCAGCCTCCAATCTCTCCACCATTAATATATATATATATATATATTACCACCAACAATAAATATTCCACCGTCACAACGTCTGCTGCGTAATCTGCTTTTATGCCGCTACTCAACCACACTGGATTTTTATTTCTCCGCACTTGATTCTTCCCATGGTTTTTTTCTCTATTTCATCAAATAAATATCCTATCATGTTCTTCCCTACTAACTCTCACGACTTTTTCATATAATTTTCCATAAACCACGCCAATATTGATACTGAAAATTATACCTTCTAATATCACACAGTAAAAATTCTATTTTTCTTGCTTATTTATAAGGAAGGAGAATTTTATTACTGAATTGGTAAAGTAAAGTGTCTCCATCTACATAGGTAGGATATAATATATATACTGTCGATTTCCTTACCTTAGTAGTATTAGGAATTAAAATTTTCATAAAATTTGAAGTGTATTTTGCAGGATCCCAACTTGCCTTAAATTATAACTTTCAATTCTAACTTTACTTTCTCCACAAGGATTTCTTCTTGGTCAAACTTACTTGTGGAATGTCCGACCAAAATCCTTACCTAACTGAGCCGAGCAAGACACACTAAAACTGACCAAGCATTAGGCTTGCTAGCACAAAGTCCATTAATTTCTTGGACTCGTGACTATCTTCTAAACACTATGTAATAGAAACAAGAATAAAATGAATTGCTGAATGCCGACATATATATTTGTCTGCAATATGAACAAAGCCTAAATGAGAGACTCCTTAGACCAATAACTAGCAAAGCTGCCCACAAGAAAAATAACTATTGTTAATTGTTGTGCATAGATTCTGTGAGAATTTATTGCTTGGTTGAGGTTTAATTTGATTTACTATTTGGGTTTATTGTGCTTTGTTTCAGTTACATTTTACTAATTTTAATTATTTTTTCTGAAAGTAAGTATGATTATTTATTTCGTCAACAAATTTAAAATGTGTTATACAGTTTATATGAATTGCTCGAATTCTAATTGCGAATATTTAGGACTTTAAAACTATTGATTTAGTTAAATATGTAAGGAGATGCCATGATCGAGATTTATGGTGATTTAAAAGCCGTAATAGATTTCTGGAGTAAAAGTTATTTGAAAGGGTTTTCTTATGCCAACCAGACCATTTACAAATCACTTTGTCTGAGTGGGAAATTCTAAAGTGAAACTAATTATTAGAAATAGTCCTTAGAAACCAAAAGAAAAATGGAAGAACAAAAATAAAACAAAAGGCAAAGGACATCTAGGTCCTTAAGATTTGATCAATTAACCATATAAAATTATAAATCCTAATAGTTTTAAAATTTATCTTAAAAGTTCTAATCAATTAATATGTATGGTAAATTTGAGTGAAAAAATATGATTTTATAACTGTGCCCCTATTAATTATTATACTTAACTCCTTTAAATTTCTGAAAAATAAAACATTCATACATAAATTTTTAATAATTTAAAAATATCCTTAATTTTTAAATAAAGATAAAAATACCCCTAACTAACTATTTTTAATAAAAAAATAAATATTTTAAATTTAAATTGGGCCAGAGAAGAAATTATATTATTAAGACTTTCAAAATAAATTTTCAAACTATTAAAACTTACGTGGCTGATTAGCCAAGTCTTAAAAACCTATATGTCAGTTATGTTGGGAAATTTCCGGTAAATTTCATCACTTTCGATCAATCACTATTTACATAAATAGTACTTCGTATATATAAATAGTAATATATAAATGAATAGTAACAAAGAATATTATCACAATCATTAACATAAAAATTTTATGTAGAAAACTCCAATATCAGAGAAAAACCTTGAGCTCTTAAAGGAAAAAATCTACTATGTAATAAATTTATACAATTACACAGTTTTTACTCTTAAAACTCAAAATTTGAAATATACCACACTAATAAGACTACTCAAAAAAATACTCTCATATAAGTATTTTTATTCTAATTATTTCAATCACAAGAATAAAGGAGAATTTAGAATAAAATATTCAAAACACCAAATATTTATCTAAGACTAAGAATGGATTGCATTTGCTAGCTTTTAAACGAGGAGGATAAGGGCTTGCTATTTATAAGCAATCCCTCTCCAATTTTTCTTTGAATTAGGTGCCACTTTGTCAAATAATATAGGCACCGTTATGACCTATTTTCTTCTTTTGCTGTGCATGCACTGTACTCCTCCTTCTTCTTCTTCAAATTTTGCTACACTGAACATTAAAATGTAATGTGTGTGATTCTTCTTCTTCAAAAGTTCGCGGTCCTCAATTTTTTTTTCTTTATTTTATGTGGGTCTCACCTCAAATATAATGGACCCCACAATCTCCACCTCCACCATATTTAGGTGAAATTGTCTTCTCTTCTTAATCATCATTCCCTACCGTACTGCGAACAGTAACCACATGTATATATTAGTACGTATAAATAGTATCCTACACAAATACCAAACTTCACTTCTGTGAGAATTTTTACATAATTGTCAACTTAAAAGCATACATAATTAAAATAAACCAATTCCAAGCATTTCATCTTCGATACATGTCAATCAAAACCCTGTTGAAAAATTATGATGCAACTTCCTTGTTGGCTTTTCTAAAAGTTCATCAACCATTAACATTAATTCCACCACACACCTTGCATTAACGCCAACCAATGCTTGTGCGCAAACTTGTGGACCCACTAATATTAACATATTTTTTATTATAACATTTATCGGCATACCATAAGGATACTTATGTCCTTTTCAAAGGATAATTTCTTCTATAGAGACGATATTAGCAGTACTATCAGTATCTCTACTTACTGAGTTAGAGCTACTAGCTGAACCTGTTCCACTTTTTGGATAATTTTTCTTCACATGCTCAGGTTGCCCACATGCCCAAGCAAACCGATTTTTTCTTCATGGAGTTCTTTTTCTTCCAATTTTCAGCTACCACTACCGTTGAATTTTCAGGTGAAACACTATATCCTCCTCTCAACCTTTTTTCCTCAGAAAAAAGTTTGTTGGTGACATCTGAAAAGGTATCTTTTCCTTTCATGTATCAAAATCAGTTTCATATGTTCATAAGAAGATGGAAAAGACTAGATGAGTCTCAATGCTTGGTCCTCATCATCAATCTTGACTCAATAGCTTCTAGTTCCAAGATAATCCCATTAAGAACACTTAAATGATTTAAAATAGATGTACCTTCATTCATACACAGTGTATGATATTACTCCTTCAAATACACTCTATTTGAGATGCTTTTTGTCTGATACAACTCATTTAGTTTCTCCCAGAGAGCTTTCGCTAAAGATATACCATGCATATTTGCCAAAATATTTTTCGCTAAACACAGACGTATTGCATTTGCAACTCTCAAATCCAGATCCTCCCAATCTTCATTGCTTATACTAGATTTTGTTATTTCACTAGTTTAGCTGGAAGTAGGGATTGGTTTCCCCTTCAAAGCCATGCAGTCTAGATTGAATTAATACATTTTTGACTTATACTTGCCACAAGCCAAAATTAATTCTCCCATCAAATTTCTTCACCTCGAACTTAATGTTATTTGATAATTTGACACTCGACATTTTTGCTACAAGAACCAAGAGCTCTGATACCACTTGTTAGGAAATTTTGGGTAAATTTCGTCACTTTCGATCAGTCACTATTCACATAAAAGATACTTTTTATATATATATATATATGAACAGTACCATATAGATGAATGATAATATATGCCCCAAATACGTTAGAATTTAGACTTACCTAAATTTACCTTCAGGATTTATTGTTGTAAAAATATAAAAAAAAATTATCATAATCACTAAAACAAGAATTTTATGTGAAAAATTTCAATACAAAAAAAAAAACCACGAGTTCTCAAAAAGAAAAATTTACTATATAGTAAATTTGTACAATCACAAAATTTTTACTTTCAAAACCCAAAATTCTAAATACAACCACTCACAAAACTACTCAAAAAGATATTTTCATACAAGTATTTTCACTCAAGTTATTTTAATGACAAGAATAAAGAAGAATTTTGAATAAAATACTCAAAATTTCTCTTAGACTAAAAATGGATTGGATTTGCTTGCTTTTAAACGAGGAAACCTCTAATTTTTCCTTGAATTAAGTGTCACTTTGTCAAATAATATAGGCATAGTTATGACCTATTTTCTTCTTTTGCTGCGCATGCACTAAACCCTTCCTCCTTCAAATTTTGCTGCACCGAACATTGAAAATGTAATGCGTGTGATTCTTCTCTTTAAAAGTTGGAGGTCGTCAATTTTTTTTCTTTATTTTGTGTGGGTCTCACCTCAAATATGATGGACCCCACAAGTTATCCAAAAAAAAAAAGAAAGAACAGTAAAACAGTGCTCAAGAAAATATGAAGAACTCTCAATTTTCTATATTCGATCGATTACAAAGAACTAAATATATGTACGGTTAAAAAATGCACAAACAATGACCGAGTATTGCTCTGATTAAAGAAAAATTGAGGGCTATTACACACAACTGGGTGGATTTATCTTCAGCCGTAATGTTTTTACAAAAAGGCATTTCATAATTTTTCTGTACTCAATTCACCTCGTCAAATCGGAAGGAATAAACGGGCTTCAATATTATTAAAAACTTCCATCAATCTTACGCTATAGCATACAACGCACATCTGGTCCAAACATTAACGATATATCCTATAAACATAGAAGTAAACTCGTGTTTCTAAGATCAGCATCCGATTATATAGAACGCCGTAAGCTTCCGAGGCCTTAATCTACGGACTCTCTTCATGCTCATTCTATAATAAGCAAGGC
Organism: Azadirachta indica; assembly: GCA_022749755.1. Lineage (NCBI taxonomy): Eukaryota > Viridiplantae > Streptophyta > Magnoliopsida > Sapindales > Meliaceae > Azadirachta > Azadirachta indica. Next base: position 3,237,208 of record CM040449.1, read on the forward strand.
ATTAACTAGCGTCATGGCTATGATTAGAAGCTTTGAAGTATCAAAAAGCTGTCCCTCGATTTTTTAACTCAGTTTGTCAAAGATGGGCAAGTGACGTTGTGCATAGGTAGAGCTTGGGATTTCCAGCAAACGAGGTTTCGTTGAAGACCAAAAACTGACCGCCAGTGGAACTCTCCCGTGAACTCATTATATGAGAGATCGAGAGTCGTGAGGCCTGTCATGCATCGAATTTCATCTAGTACTGGACCCGTTAGTCTCTTTCTGGACAAATTAAGTGTTCAAAACTGTCAGGTTACTAATTCCCCTTGGAATCTCCCCGTGCAGGCCGTTTCTACTAAAATCAGAGAATGCTAGAGAGCTGCATCCAGATCTGGAGGAGGGAATTTCACACTTGTGCTGTTTCCATAGATATCTATCTTCGAAATCAGATTGAGCTTAAAGACCTCAGATGGAATTTTACTGTTGAATATGTTATTTTGGAGAGAGAGAGAGAGAATGTTAAGATTAGGAAATTTTCCTGTTGCGGGGGGGAATTTTGCCGGTGATGCTATTGTTTGCTACTTTCAACTGATTGAAGTGAAAGCCCGTGACATCTTCTCTGGAACTGGAAGTACCCCTGATAACTTGTTATCGTCTAATTCAATTATACTCAACAACTGTAAATTAAAGGTTCCGGCTGGAATTGTTCCCTTCAGGAAGTTCTTTGCTCGAACTTCTGTTAACGAATTGCAATTACCAAGCTCTTGAGGAACTGAACCAGAGAAGAAATTATCCGCCAGAATCAATGAATCCAACATACCTTCTTTGCATAAATCACGAGGAATGGTTCCGGTCAGATGATTTGTAGTTACATCGAGTATCATGAGCTCCCCGTTCCGGTCAAGAGTCTGAGGTAGTTCCCCGCTGAAGTTGTTTTACCATCTGATGCACACTGAGATTTTGAAGATCTCCCGTAAATTCGGGAATTCTGCCTTGAACAAATGGATGAGATAGATGTTTTTCAAAACCGCGAAACTCTCAGGAATCTCTCCGGTGAGTGCATTGTACGCGGGATCAAGCGTTCTCAAGCTAATCAAACTAGCTAATTCAGGGGTATGTGTCCTTTGAGATGGTTGAGCTGAAGGAACAACGAATCCAAGAGCTTTAATTGGCTTAAAGTTATAGGAATCTTAGCGGAGATACTGCAACTCGCCTTATCAAGAACTCTTAGTTTACTCAATGTTCCAAACTCAGGTGGTATTCCTCCATTAAAGATGTTGTAGTAACCAATATACATTTCTCTAAGATTATTTAACCGAGAAAAAAAAATAAAAGTTTCTATAAATTTGTTGGAATAAAAATTTATTTATTTAATTTAAAATTTGACAAAAAAAATGTTTATTGGTAAATGAAAGTTAGAAGTTAGTAGAAAAAGTAATGAATTATACAAGGATATAAGGAGTATTTAACATAAACTAAAATAAGTGAGTTTAATTAAATATATATTTTTCTTTAATTTTAATTATGATTAAAATTATAAATAAAGACAGTGGGATTCTAGAGGAATTTGAAGGGGTGGCAATATTATTACTCTTTTTATAATGATATCTTAATTATTAAGACATTTCATTGAAATTTTAAAATTTTTTAATATTTTTATAAGTAAAATAAATCCACACTTCAAAAAGTAAAGCAACCTCTTATAACCTCCTCATCTACTTGATGTCCCAGTTAGATAAAAATTTTAAATGTTTAAAAAATTAAGAGAGAGAAGGTGTTTTAATTATCAATGTATGTGATATAATTATGGTGCAACAATAATTATTAACATAGAGTTTTACTTTTACAGGGCAATAAAAGGGTGCTAGTATCAATTGCCACCACTCTTCCTAAAGATTCAGCCGAAGCATATCATAGAATACCCATTTTTGGGCTCAATTTAGGCCGCGATTGACAGGGTGCTGCATACAGAAATGGGTACGGTGTTCGGGGCTTAATGAAGCAACTTGCCAGACTGAGGCACATGGGCTTTAGATTAGTTTAGTCTTCTTCCCATTTTTCTTACACTGTACACGTGGTCAATACATTAACATGGGGTTAATTTTTTCAAAATTCTCCTTCCAATTTTTCCTTGTCAAATCGGATCGTCCGAAACTCAGATTGAGCTGCACTTAATATTTAAGCCTTCTGTCAATCATTTTGTAACGATTTGTCGTTCCACATATGCGATAAAATGAAGTTTTCCAGTGTTATATATTAGCCCGTGTAATTTCGGAATTCATCGCTACTTCCTCAGGTTAGAAATATAGTAGCTATAATGCCCAGAATGCAGTGAGCTTCCGGAGGCTTAATATTTTTTTACTCTCGCCATACTCATTCTACAATAAACAACCCACTAGTTAGCGGTATGGCTGTAATCAGAAGCTTCCAAGTGTCAAACGGCGTTGCATGGCTGTCACCAGATTGTTGAACAGAGTTTATCAAAGATGGGCAAGTGACGTTTCGCGCCAAACAGAGCCTGGGATTTCCAGCATATGAAGTTTCATTGAAGACTAGAAACTGACCGCCGCTGGGAACCCTGCCCGTGAAATCGTTGTATGAGAGATCGATAGTTGTGAGGCTGCTCATATATCGAATTTCATCCGGTACTGGACCAGTGAGTTTGTTTCTAGACAAATCAAGTGTGTTCAGAACTGTGAGGTTACGAATTCCTGTCGGAATCGCCCCGTGCAAGCTGTTTCTACTAAAATCAACGGATGTTAGAGAGCTGGAATTTCACCACTTATGTTGTTTCCACTGATATCCATCGTAGAAATCGTTGAGATTTTCAATCTCAACGAGATTTTCCCAACGAGATTTCCACTGCATCTGGATTGTGTTGCTTCTCGTGATGCAATCTCCAAGCAAAGTGCCAAAAGATACGAAGATTCGCTTTTGTTTACGAAAAGGAAGATGTTTAATGAGTGGAAACAACATAAGATTTCTACGCTAAATCTCGTTGGGAATTTCGCCGCTAAATCTGTTGTTCTGAAGAGACAGAATACTTAAATTAGAAAATCTTCCTATTGTATGCGAAACTTGTCCGGTGCGGTCATTGTCGGACAGTTTCAACTCTGCGAGTGAGTCTGATCTTGACATGCTACCTGGAAGTGCGCCTGATAAATGGTTGTCGTTCAACTCAATGATTTCCAACAAAGGCATATTAAAAATTCCAGCGGGAATTGTCCATGAAGAAAGTTTTCCATCGCTCGAAATTTGGTTAGGGACTTGCACTCGCCTAGCTCATCAGGAATTGGACCGGAGAAGAAATTGTCCATCAGTATCAATGACTTCAGTTTGCCTCCTTTGCACAAATCAGGAGGAATGAATCCTGTAAGGTTATTCGTCGTAACATCGAGGATCAAGAGCTTCTCGTTTTTGCCAAGATTCTGGGGCAGACCAAGTGTGAAGTTGTTACCCCATAATTGCAGTACCTCAAGATTTGGAAAATCTCCTACAAACTGGGGAATTGAACCGGAAAGATTGTTCTTGAACAGATGGATGAGGGTGATGTTTGTCAACGCTGAGAAACTCTCTGGTATCTCTCCGGTAAGAGAGTTGTACGAGAGATCAAGCATTTTCAAGCTAGTCAAAGCAGAGAGTTCCGGGGGTATATGACCTGTGAGATGGTTAAACTGAAGCAATAAAACCTGCAAGTTCTTTAATTGGCTTAAACTTTTAGGAATCACCGGAGATATTGCAACTCGCCATGTCAAGAACTCGGAGATTACTCAACGTTCCAAACTCAGGCGGAATCCCGCCGTTATAGGTGTTGTAATAGCCAATGTACATTTCTCTAATGTCTTTTAACCGTGACAAAAACGCTGGAACTGTACCGTTAAGTCCGTTACCGTTTAAGCCTAGATACTCCAAACTCCGAATTTCGGAGTAACTCCCCGGTATTTCGCCAGTGAAGAAATTGCCACCAAAAGAAAGATGCTTGAGATTTTTGAGGCTTACAACCTCAACCGGAAGTGGACCGGTGAAGTTGTTGCTGTAAGTGTCAAGAAACTCAAGCTCAGTCATTCCAAGAATAATTTGGCCTGGGAAATTACCATTAAAGACGTTGCCGGAGATGTTGAACACCTTGAGAGTCGTGAGGTTCGCCATCTCCAAAGGCAATCTCCCTGTGAGATTAACATTGCTGATAGTGAGGTTCACGAGCTTGTTTAGGAGCCCAATCTCCGGTGGAAGCGTACCGAAGAGAGGCACGAAAGACACGTTTAGAGTAACCACACGTGAGTCTTGGTCGCACGTCACACCAGAGAACGAGCAATGAGCTGAGGGTGAAGATGATGGATCCCAGTCTTTGAGTCCTGAACCTTTTAGTCCAATCATGGTGGATTTGAGCTTCAGCAGAACATAAAGATCACTGTAGGAAGAGCATACCGAGAAAAGAATAAATAAAGAAATGCAGACGTAAAACCTTCGAGCTGCAGTGACTTTCATCTTTTTTATTCTCCTATAGTTTCTTCTTACGAAGCAAATCAACCATAAATTAATGCTTGGAGTTAGTTCGGCTCCAGAAATTAAATTACAATTTCGAATCAACTAAGTCAAAGAATGACAACATTTATTCTCCTTTTAATGATGTGGGAACGAAATCATATTCTCCTCTTCTATGGTGGAATTCTGAATAAGAATAATATAAAGCAGAGATATCGATTAATTGGAGAATAAAGATAGCCGCTTTCCTTCATAACAACAGAAAAGAAAAGAAAAGAAAAAGTAATTTTGCTCAAGTTTAATTTTCTTCGCACCAGCTGTACCATATCCGGCGAATGGATGAGGATAATTTTCCCAAGTCTCAGGATTTTACAATTACCACGTATAATATGCTTCATAGTAGGCAGCAGAGGCATCTATTATGCTTTCAAGGGCAATACTGCACGTACGGGAAAAATATGCGGAACATTTGATGCTGTGGATGGAAATGGAGTTCAAGGTAGCAAATAATCTCAGATCTGATCAATTAGCATGAGCTTCATGGTTGGACATTATCCAAACCCAACAACAAACTGAGCCCAAAATTAAGCCCAAATGCCTCAGCGCATGGATGGTAACTACTTGCTCGGGTTACAGTGCAGCATGTGAATGCCGAGGTTTTGAAAATAACGGAGCAATACGATCAAATTATCACTATGTTTATTCTTTTTTCTACTTCTTCTTCGAAGTGCAGGATAACCCCGAGGGGTTGCGGGTCTTTTTCTACCAATTGGAGCCCTTCCTTCACCACTCCCATGGGGGTGGTCTACAGGGTTCATAACTACTCTTCTTACTACAGGACGCTTACCTTGCCAACATTTAGATCCGGCTCTACCCAAACTTTTCTGATTCACCCCAACATTCTCCACTTGTCCGATATGGTAGAATCAATGGGGCCTAAGAGGCGGTGGTTTACCCTGTGGTGGATGTCAGCGATTTGAGTCCGCTTATCTCCAACTCGTGAACTTAGCCGATACAAAGCTATATGAATATGGTAGCACCCAATTTTTCCGATTCGGCAGTTCGAACTATGGTTTATCATTCATGGAGGGGGGAAAGCTCTCCGTTCCTGGTTCTCCTGTAGCTGGATCCTCCAGAACCACAAGAATCCTTATTTAGAATGGGATTCCAATTCAGCACCTTTTGAGATTTTGAGAAGAGTTGCTCTTTGGAGAGTACAGTATGATGAAAGTTGTAAGCTATGTTCGGGGGAGAGTTATTGTCTATCGTTGGCCTCTATAGTAGAATCGGTGGGGGCCTGAGAGGCGGTGGTTTACCTTGTGGCAGATGTCAAAGGTTCGAATCCGCTTATCTCCAACTCGTGAACTTAGCCGATACAAAGCTCTATGAATATGAACGTACTATTGGAGCCCCAAGTCATTTTCCGCCAACTCACTAATTACATCGTACAGCAACACTAGTCAATGCCCAATCAACTATAAACTCTTGTATAGGCCCCGGTCTGTCGTCAATGTATGGGGACCTGAATACGAATTTTTTAATCCCTTAGAATGATATTTATTTCAGTTATAACCAGAACAATATTGTCTCTCTCATTATGATACCAAAGAAAGTTGGAGGAGAAGAGAAAAAAATTCTAGAGGGAGATAGAGAAGGAATCAATTTTAATTAACAAAACCTCACACCATACAACGGGTTGGAGAGGTGCAAGATACTGTTGTAGGCTCACCTCTCAACGCCAGCTCAACACAAAATAACAGAATTAAGGGTCATCATACACATGTGACTGATACTACTAACAGTTATAAACTAACATCACTGCTAAAGGACATTATTTTAATAGAAACGGCAATGAACGTATTTTTCATATATCGATCCTACCCCCATAAAGAACCTTGTCCACAAGGTTAACTTGAGGGAAGCACTACTCAATGTCGAATAGAAATTCCTAAGTAGGCTCATTTGGAATTCGATTTGACCACTGAATTAAAACTTTAGTGGGAGCTTGCTTTCCTCTTTTAACCATTTTCCTATCAAGAATAACAATTGGTACTGGTGGCAAGACAGGAGAAGTTAACAAGTTAAGTGATGGAGTAACATTAGGAGGAGTCATCTTTTTGAGCTGAAAGACATGGAAGATAAGATGTATGCCTGAATCAGCTGGTAATTTGAGCTTGTAAGCCACTGTACCTATTTTGTCTTCAATATAAAATAGACCAAAATAGAGAGAAGAGTTTGTGATTGGTTCTGTTGCCTACACTCTGCTGTTTATAGAGTTGTAACTTGACATAAAGCCAATCACTAATGTTAAAGGTTTTCTCGATGTGATGGGAGTCAGCTTATTGTTTCATGCGATTTTGGGCTCTATTCAAGTGAAATTTCATAATCTGCAAGGCAAGTTCCTTGTCCTTGAGGCATTGATCTACTGCTACAAGTAGGGAGTCACCAGGGAAGTAAGGAATATATAAAGGAGGTGGGCTGCCATACACAATTTCAAAAGCAGTAGTCTGAGTGGCAGAATGGTAGTTAGTGTTGTACCACCACTCAGCAAGAGAGAGCCACCTCACCTATTGTTTGGGATTTTCTCCAGTCATAAATCTCAAGTAGATCTTAAGGCATCTGTTGACAACTTCAGTTTGTCCATCTGTCTGTAAATGGCGTACGGTCAACTTGAACAATTCTACTCCTTGTAGCTTGAACAATTCATTCCAGAAAGAGCTAACAAAAATTGAATCCCTATCACTAACAATGGATGATGGCAACCCATGTAATTTAAAAATGTTATGTAAGAAAAGTTGTGCAATAGTAGAAGCTGTATAAGGATGACTTAGGGCCAAAAAATGAGCATATTTACTGAGCCTATCGACAACCACTATGATCACTTCCTTACCATTTGACTTCGGCAATCCCTCAACGAAATCCATGCTAATGTCAGTCCAAATATTTTTATAAATTGGTAGAGGTTGCAGAAGCCTTGGAGTGCTAACATGCTCTGGTTTACAAGTAATCATAATATAAGGTGCAGTTCATAATATAATTTCTAACATCCTTTTCCATATCTTTCCAATAAAAATGCAATTGCAACCACTTAAAAGTAGCTTGTCCTCCAAAGTGGCCCCCTACTGGTGAGTCATGCAAAAGCGTGAGCAGTTTGTGTCTCAATTGAGTGTCTTGGCCTACCACTAATCTGCTTTTCCTTTGCAATAAGTTACCATTCCCAGTATAAGAACTATGGTCATCTTCCCCTCCCTCAAAGACCGAATTATACTCTGGATATTAGAGTCATTACTCCAACTTTCTTCTATCCTGGGAAACAAGCCATTAACTAGAGTAAAAATTGTTAAAGCAGCAAATTCTGAAGCAGGTAATCTGAAGAGTGCATCAACAGCCACATTTTCCTTCCTTTTTTTGTACGAGATTTCAAAATCATAGCCAAATAACTTGGCTATATATTTTTGCTGGTGAGTAGTAGTGATTCGCTGCTCCAAAAGGAATTTTAAGCTCCTGTGATTGGTTTTAATGAGGAAGTGTCGGTAGGCCATATAAGGGTCCCATTTCTTGACTGCGTAAACCACTGCCAAAAGCTCCTTTTCATATATTGACAGGGACTGATGCTTCAAAGCCAATGCCTTGCTGATGTAGGCAATGGGGTGACTATCTTGCATCAACACTACCCCTATACCAACATCACAAGCATTAGTCTCAATAACAAATTCCTTGTCCGGAGAGGGCAACACCAGTACAGGTGTTGAAGTGAAAGCAACCTTCAATGCTTCGAACGCTTATTTAATAACAGCTATCTATATGAACCCGTCTTTTTTTAGCAAGTCAGGGAGAGGCTTGCTGATGACTCCATAACTCCTTATAAACCTTCAGTAATAGCCAGCCAACCCCGAGAATGCTCTCAATTGTTTGACATTAGATGGTACTGGCCATTTAGATACAGCTTCTATTTTCTTTGGATAAGTAGAAACTCCACCGCTACTAATAATGTGACCTAAGTATTCCATAGAAGGGCTACCAAAGATAAACTTACTCCTCTTAGCAAATAGCAGATGCTCTTGGAGTTTAAGGAACACAACTCTTAAATGCTGCAAATAGGACTGCAAATCTCTACTGTACACCAAGATATCATCAAAAAAAACAAGTACAAACCTTCGAAGGTAAGGCTTGAAAATGTCATTCATCAAACTTTGAAAGGTGTAGGGTGCATTGGTTAACCCAAAAGGTATGACAGTGAACTCAGTACCCTTCATATGTTCTAAATGCTGTTTTATAGCTGTCAAGAGCGTACATCCTAATTTGATGATATCCCGAGGTAAGGTCAATTTTAGAGTATGTGACAGCACTATGCAACTCATCCAGTAACTCCTCTATAATAGGTATTGAGAATCTATCCTTAACGGTTTTACTATCGAATGCCCTATAATCAATACACATCCTCCAACCATTATCCTTTTTTTTAATTAAAACCACAAGAGAAGAGTAAGGACTACCACTATGTTGTATAATGCCATTCTTTAGTAGCTCTTAAACCATTTTCTCTATCACATCTTTTTGTAATGGAGAATGCTTATAAGGTCTAATAGTCACAGGCTTAACACCGTCAACTAGGGGTATTTTATGGTCATAAATCCTATGTGGTGGCAGTTGGTCAGGTTTCTCAAACAGGAATTGAAATTCAATCAACAACTCAGTAAGTTTAGGGTCATTTACACAGTATCAGTGCCTTTCTACATGGGTTATGAGAAATCGGCTTAATAGAAGTGGTAGTGATGCCGTACAACTGATAGACACTATCCCCAAGTCGAAAGGATATTGCTAGTGATTTGAGATTCCAATTTATATCTCCTAAAGTAACCAACCATTGTATTCCTAATACCATTTCACAACCCCCAACGGCATTACCAAAAAGTCAGCAACCAAATAGTACCCTTGCATTTCCTATCTAAATTGCTCACAAAAATGTGTGCAAGTGACTTCCTACCCATTAGTCACCTTGATGTACACTGGATTAATAAGTTTCAGGGAACAACCCAACCCTTTTGCCAGGGCAATATCAAAGAAGTTATGAGTACTTCCTGAGTCTATGAGGATATGTATGGGCTTTCTCTTAAAGTTACCTACAACTCTCATGGTTTGATAGGTCTGCTATGTGGGTCCTCCGATGTCATTGAATGATATTATAGGTATGACTAGTGATTCTTCATAATCCCACGAAAATTCTTCACCATCCTCACTGTCTGGAAACTCTTGAATCATTATCATGTGGAGCTATTTCTTCTTGAATTAATGACCAGGTGTAAACCTTTCATCACACCAAAAACACAGATTCTTCGCCCTCTTTTCATTTATTTCTGTATCTATAAGCCTTCTTGTCTGGGTTGAAAGGGTTTAGCATTGTTTTTTGGTTGTGATTTAGCGATTGGTTAAGTAGGTAGTAGGTTGTTTGGTTTAGTGAAAGTAGCAGGGGTTGGTAACAATGGTGGTAAGGGAGATTTGTTCTGGGTTGCCCCTTGGGTTAAGAATGTAGGAATTGATGGTTTATTATAGTAGGACTTATTAGTTCTGGTCGCCGTGAGGTAAGATTCCTGCATTCGAGCGAGAGCATAGGCTTGCTGCAGTGTTTTTGGTCCAAACATTTTCAATGGAATGCGTACCTCATCTCTAAAGCCACTAAGGAAACAGCTGAGAGCATATTCCTCTGACAATGTAATCTTATGGGATAAGACATCAAATTCTTCCAGATACTCCTGTAGATCCTGCTTGTGTTAATCCCTTCAAATCCGCCATAGGATCTTGATAGATTCTTTCACCAAATCTACCCTTGAGAGCCTCTACGTACCCCTCCCAAGGTGGTTCGTCGATCATGTTCCTGTTTGTGAGAAATGACTAGTGCTAGTGAAGAGCCCTATGACAGCAAGCTTAACCTTAGCATTAGCAGGCGTAAAATCAATCTGGAAAAATCGATTGCATTTGAACAACCATCCCTCAAGGTCTGTACTAGCAAATTTAGGAAACTCAATCTTAGTGAATCGAGTGGCGAGCTAATAGCTACTGTTTTGGGTTCCTTGGTTATCTTGGCTTAAATCAACAAATGAGGGCGGTGAGTTAGTTTGATTCTCTGGGTTATAGGGTGGATTAGTCTAGGTATTATGGTTGTTTGAACTTCCAGGTGAGGAAGAGGATTGGCCTTGGGTCCTAGGCTATGCTGAGGTTAAAAAATTTTCAGCTCGCTCAACATAGAGCTCTGCTGCTTATTTATCATTTCTACGATGGTTTGTTCTTGCTGCTTGTTGTTTTCAAGCAACATTCCTTTCACCATATTTCTGATACTCTCCTCAAGCCTTTTGAATTCTAGAGAGCGTGTATTTTCTGCAACGGACACGGTGAATGGCGTTTGGATTTGACGGGAGTTGGAAGGAAGAAGGAAGGATCCGAACAGCTCTGATACCAAATGATACCAAAGAAAGTTGGAGAAGAAGAGAAAAAAGAATCTAGAGGGAGAGAGAGAAATTAGAGAGAAAAGGAATCAATTTTAATTAACAAAACTTCACACCACACAATGAGTTGGGGGAGCTGTAATATAGTGTGTTGCAGGCTCACCTTTCGACTCCAACTCAACACAATATAACATAAGTAAGGGTCACCGTATACGCATGACTTATACTACTAATAGTGATAAACTAACATTACTACTAAATGACATTACTCTCTAATGAAAACAACAGTGAACACATTTTTCATATATCACATTATAATCCCACTAACCTTACTGTTGAAAATTACCCTTTTTTTTCCCATATACTTGCCTCTTTAATAACTGTACTTTGCTCATGAACGTGCTAAATTGATAATTAATCAAATACAGTAGCGGTTGCTATAAAACAGTTGTTAAGTGCGAGGCTGGATGATTAAATGTGCGGCCATAACGACTCTGATCTTCATGATAAATTTATCATCCACTGCAATCTCACACTATATATGTTCTATATAATTGGGCGTTTTGAGGATGCCAACGGAAGCAACAGGCCAATTAATTTTTTTTGTTCTCTCTACAAAATAAATGGTTGATAATTATTATTTATTGACAATTTTTTTTTCTTTTTGAAAGGATGTTGATCGTTCATATAACATGATTTGTGAAGTTTGGGGCATAAAAACAAAAACTACTAATTTATCTACAACATAAACACAACAAAAGAAAAAGTCTCTCTGTATGGACCGACATGTTGCTATCACATTCACGGATAACACAGCACGTCCATAACAATTAATGACATTAGTCTCAGTCTATTTATCATAAAACGTCAGTCCTCGCCAGCACTTAAAAAATTAGCGCGAGAAAAATTCGTATATTTACTCCTGCTGCGAGGATTTTATTTTGTATTATTTTAATTTTACACTAAAAAATAAAGAGGCCAAACGTGGCGGCGGGTGATACTTTGTAGCATTAGGGGAACCGATTCATCTCCGTCACTACTTGTCTAACCAAGCTCTTAAAAATCTAACATTTTTTCAAAAAGGAAAAAAAAAGGTTGAAAAATAGAATAACGAAACGAAACAAAACGTCAAAACTCAACCACTTGGCCGTTACCGACAGTTCGCAAATATCACGCGCTTGAAAATTTCATTCTCAAAAGCCGTTGTGTAAATCCAATGGATCATTCAACGTAAGCACGGGCCACAAGAATTCAATGCTCCTTTATTGCACTTCCTGATAATGTCAAGATTATCCCATTACATTGTTTTGGTTTCCATTTTTTGCTTTTTTTTTTCTTTCCATGCCCAGTCCATGAATGCACAGGAGGAGTTATAAGATTGCAAAACCAGAAACAGGGAATGCCCTTTTGTTGAACCTTGTTTTTCTTTTCCTCTGTTTCATGTGATCAGGGAAGAGCTTAGAAATGGGTATTTTCAGTACTATATTTGGCTTGTTTGGTTTTGGATTTGGAACTTGTCTTGGGCTTGTGGTTGGTTACTTTCTTTTCATCTACTTCCAGCCAACTGATGTGAAGGTCTGTTTCTGTTCATATTTTTTTGCCTCATATTTCCAATCATATTACTTTTTGATTGCCTATTCTCATTCTTCATGGATATTCGATTTGACAGTATTTTTATGCCAGTTTTGTACGTTTACCTGTGGACGGATTTTATAAATCGGGTGGAAGGGATTTGTGGTTTATTAAATTAATTGTTCTAGTAAATTGGCCATTAAATTATTACTCCTGTTTCCTAGTGAAAGACGTGTAATGCGTTATTAAAATCTGTTAAATCTAATCGTGTTGAAAACATCAACAAACATGGGTTTAGAAAATTTTGGAACGAGGAAATTTGGTGTGAACATACTGATATGCTTCCATAGTTATCAAGAACTTTGAGCGTTAATGCTTACTAGTTGATTATACAAATATGCGGTATTTGTATCACTTGCTTTCTTTCACATTATGTGGTAGTGGTAAATTAAAACATAGAATGAATTTTCTCAAATAGTTTTAACTTCATCTTATTGCCCTTGTAATCTGAACATTCCCCACCTTTCATAACTAAAATATGTATTAGCTAACAGCAAATTAACGAGGAAACTAGCAGAAATCTAGATGTGATGTGACTGATTCTGCTGAAGTAATTTATAGTTGTTTTAATTGTGGACTCTTCCAGGATCCTTTGATACAACCTTTGGCTGAGCAAGAATCCATAAAGATGCAACTGCTGATTCCAGAGATTCCCCCGTGGGTGAAAAATCCAGATTATGATCGTGTATGTAACTGTTGCATTTATCTTTCCCTCCGGCTTTAGTTTCCACATGTATTACTAATTTATTAGAAGCTAATGCATTACTTAGGTTTATATTGGGCTTCTCACGGTTTTATTTTTCTGCAGGTTGACTGGATTAACAAATTTCTCCAATTTATGTGGCCTTATCTGGACAAGGTATGTTGTTTACAGTGCAGCTACAGTGACGCTTGCATTTTGTTTTCTGGTTTCTATTTTCCTTGTTGGTGAATCACTTCGACTTCCATGTGTTGAGTGTTGATGCTTCAAATTTTGCAGGCAATTTGCAAAACTGTAAGAGAAATAGTGAAGCCCATAATTGCTGAGCAAATCCCTAAGTACAAAATTGATTCTGTTGAATTTGAAGCGCTTACCTTGGGTTCCCTACCACTAACTTTTCAAGGTTGCATTTGCTCTCTCTCACACACAAGAACGCACATCAATGACTTCACTACTTTTTCTGTATGTTTATTCTGTCCAATTCGAATGAGAAAAGTTTGTAAAAGATATGTGCAAGTCATTTTGTAGTAGTAAACTAATAGAGTTAAACTAAACTTTTTGAAGCTGGAATGACGTGTTTGAATTCTCAAATTACATTACAACGGCCGATTGGTCTCTATAACCTTTATGTTCTGTTCAAGGATCATTTGGGTGAATAATTTGAAGTTTCTTGTAAACTTCTCATATTTAGTGGAAAGGCTCATTGTCTGGATCAATAGCAATAGCAAGGGAATATGTATTCTGAAATACATGTTCGTCAGTTTTTATTCTTTTATCATGCAGTAACTTTTTTGAAATGTTTCCTTAACCAATTTGCATTACTAAATTTTCTGTTTTTCCTGTAGTAAATGGTTCTTGAAACAGAGCTTATTATTGGTCCATTTTGTGCTAGGAATGAAAGTTTATGTTACTGATGATAAAGAACTGATTATGGAACCACTAGTGAAGTGGGCTGGGAATCCTAACATCTCAGTTACAGCTAAGGCATTTGGGTTGAAAGCCACAGTTCAGGTAACTTCTTGGACAACTGTTTGGTGAAGCAGAGATTATTGTTGTTAAGTTAGCTACTTGATGTTGAATGACTATTCCGCAATCATAAAGAGCACAAGAGGCATGCATGTGCATTCTCTCACAGACACTGATAATGTACCAATAGGAGTGAAAGAAATAAACAAAGTAATTTCCGAGTAGTTTGCAATGGTGTGTATTGATGCATTTCTGAATATTTCAGGTGGTTGATTTGCAATTATTTGTATCTCCTCGTATCACCCTGAAGCCGTTGGTTCCTTCATTTCCTTGTTTTGCCAAAATATTCGTGTCCCTAATGGAGAAGGTACCTGCAATGGCTAAAACTAAACTGGATTCTTATTAAATATGCTTAGCACAGTTATTGTACTACTGACTCCCATATATTGAGGATGTACAGTTAAATCTCCATTTTTTTCAGTCTCTCTCTTCTTTACTTTTCGTCCTGCTAATACTATTTGATTTTGCAGCCACACATTGATTTTGGCGTAAAACTGTTAGGGTTAGATGCTATGGCCATTCCTGGCCTATACTCATTTGTCCAGGTAAAACCTCTATATTTCCATTGCTGGTTCCAGAGATGACTTTTTTTTCTTTGTTGGTTCCACAGTTGCCTTTTTCTTTTACCTTTTTCTTCTTTTCCCCCTAATGGTGGGGTGATCGTGGGGGCTTGTTCAGGAGCTAATTAAAGATCAAGTTGCAAACATGTATCTGTGGCCTAAAGCTCTTGAAGTACAGATAATGGATCCTGCAAAGTGAGCATATGACTTCCCTCTGTTTTTCATCTAGACATTAAGATTTTTCCAAAGACCTTGCTAATTTTGCTTTAATTGACAGAGCTATGCAAAAACCTGTTGGACTTCTTAACGTAAAGGTTGTGAGGGCAATGAAACTTAAAAAGAAAGATCTTATAGGTGCATCCGACCCTTATGTGAAATTGAAGCTCACAGATGACAAGCTCCCTTCAAAAAAAACCACTGTGAAACATAGAAACTTAAACCCCGAATGGAACGAAGAATTCACATTAGTGGTCAAAGATCCAGTGAATCAAGCTTTGGAGCTGAATGTCTATGATTGGGAACAGGTATTTTAGTTGAATGCTTTTTTCTTTTCCCACAGATTACTTCTTAGAGGAATGTCTTGACTGTATGTTGACTTGATATAGGTTGGCATCCACGACAAAATGGGCATGAATGTTGTTCTTTTGAAAGAACTTACACCTGAAGAGCCAAAAGTTTTCACTCTTGATCTGCTAAAAAATATGGATCCAAATGATACCCGAAATGAAAAGTCACGGGGTCAAATTGTTGTGGAAGCATTGTACAAACCTTTTAATGATGATGAGACACCACCTGATTTTGATGATCTGAATACAGTTGAAAAACCTCCGGAAGGAACACCTGAAGGTGGCGGTTTGCTTGTAGTTATTATACATGAAGCTCAAGATGTCGAAGGAAAGTACCACACAAATCCTTGTGTTCGTATACTTTTCAAAGGGGAGGAGAAAAAGACGAAGGTATGCCATAACCTCGAATTTAAGAAAGCTCTAAGCAGCATAGCTGCACCAAATCTTGCGTCTAATATGTCCATTTTCTGGCATCGTACAGCGTATAAAGAAAAATAGAGATCCAAGATGGGAGGAAGAGTTTCAATTTATGCTGGATGAGCCACCCACGAACGACAAACTTCATGTAGAAGTGATTAGTACTTCCTCAAGGATGGGATTGTTGCATCCCAAGGTACACGTTGCATTGATCATTGTTTGTATAGTTTTCTGTTCTTGAAAGCACAGATCGAGCTGTATACTAAGTTTTATTTTCATGTACGTTTTTGAATTAGGAAACTTTGGGTCATGTCCTTATAAACCTATCGGACGTAGTGAACAACAAAAGAATCAACGAGAAATACCATCTTATTGATTCAAAGAGTGGTCGGATTCAAATTGAGCTGCAGTGGAGATCTTCAGCTTAAGGTGTTTACAACTCTGTTCAAAAGGTTGACATTTCTCTTTGTGATTTTCGTTGCAGTAATGTCGATACATGCCCTGGGAGTAGCTTTGTGATAGGCTTGACAGTAGATTGGTTTTTGTAAGTCTAAGTTTCCAGGCATTGTAGCTCTTCTGGCTTCTAATTAAGATTAGAATAGTTTGTGATTGAAATGTTGTTTTTCCAAAATTATAATTGTCATTAGATAGAATCTTCAACTATCAAATATAAGTCAAAAAGTAAATGATTTTGAATTTACGGAATATTTAACTGTGGAACCAAAGTAGACTCAAGCACATATCCCAGTGATCTAGTTTTTAGCAGCATTCATGTGTGAAATCTGCGTTGATCCCCAAATTCTTGTACTTCAGGATATTTGTTTAACTCCTTGGGCATTTTTTTTCCTCTTTTTTTTTTTTGCCCTTTTTCTGTGCTGGGCTAATCAAAACTTTTGTCTGTTCATCTGTATGATGGCCGATATACAGCACGAGCGAAAGTTTCTCAATACAACCCCATTTTCAAAAGCAATGAAATGTTTGGGCCCTTGTTCATTAAAAGGGTGTAATCAGAATACTTGTCGTATGTATTTAGCACCACCTCTGTCAGACAATCTAAACTTGTACAGGCGCCGCGCCACCAGGAGGAATAATGGGCCAACCTAAGGGCCCTAATTTGGAACAAAACAGGGCAGCCCGATTGTAAAGTCCAGAGATTGCGACCCAAAGAATAAATGACATGCTTTAGAGTAATGTTGGATGTGACGTTTGCCCACTGCTACAAGCTATTCGATAGAATGCTGTTGAGAATGATTCTTCATCATCGTGAAGTTGAATAATTGTAGATTTTGTCCATTGATAGACGAGCTTGTTATCTTCTCGATCTCTTCCTCGTCTATCCATCAAATCTAATCTAATTTCTAAACTGGTGAAAAAGGCTACTAGCTTTGCTAAAACCAGTAAAAGTAGGGTCATTGCAATTTTACCGAGTAGCTTTCCCAAATCGTCCTCTCGATCCTTCTGGGCAAAAGAATCTTCATGGGCCTATACAATAGTCGCATTTGTCATGTTTATTGCACGTCGCAGATTAAGAAATTGCCTTGCGAAAAAGAATATGATTGGAATAATGAATTGGCAGATTATTGGATTGGATTAGGTCTATAATCGGCACCACACTCATATCACATCATATAAAACATGTTTTTTTTACTTTCCTGCGTAGATCGTTCTAGAAATTCCAAAATTGGCTTCGTCGATTGAACTGATACCGTTTTAGTAGTACTCTCATGTCGTTTTGGGTTGACTCCATTATGCTATAAATATTTATAGATATAGAATTGAAGTGGAATTAGACGCCTAGACCTCGTCCTATGAAGCACTGTATGTGGCAATGGTAACTCCCAAGTGCTCTAACCATGGTTGAGATTCTCTCATTTTCCTTTCTTCACAGACACACACACACACACACACACACACACACATATATATATACACACACATACACACACACTCTCTGTAAGTGTAAAAGCAGACTTATCTTTATTCTCCATTGCACTTAGTTGTATTCTTCCCATTCAAATTCCAATTAAAGCGTTTCTATTGGATGAAACTAGAATATGAATTTGTTCTCCACATCCTAGTGGAATGCTTATTCTTTGAGAAGGAACACATAGGTTCCAAAGTCTTCTAACCACAACTTACCTGGCTTTCAAATTATACTCGCAATATAACAAAAAATAATGCCCGTATCCTCTTAAAAGTACTTTAATTTCTGCCTTAACAAAACTCGGAAAGTCACTTTTATTAAAGAAATTTAGGTCTCAGTCTACGATCTGACTCGTTGAGTTAATGGTATTGAATCGGTTCCAAGAGATTGGATATGTTACGGCAGATGAACGTTGTCGTATAGGCCATTTGACCAAGGGGCCACCACTGGACGGTCCAGATTTGTGTAAGAAGAGTAAAGGACAAAAAAAAGAGTGGACTTTCAGCTGAAAGACGAATAGAATCAGAGGAAAAGCTTCTGTTAAGGAAAAAGACACAGACAGCCTTTGCCCTGGGTCCATCTATTCTTTAAAGCCCCTTCAGTGTTCGTCGGTTCTTCATAAAAGGACAGCATCCACATTGATATTTGATGATCCCAAAAGCTCAGACTTAACATTTGATTTTCCCCAGGCCATCACATAAGAACAAATTTCTCTCAATTTTACATTCATTAAACGACAGCGTGTAAAGAAGTTTTGGATCATGAACTGTGAGTCTGTGAATAGTATTGCATTGAAATATTGCCAAACTAAAAAAACTTAAAAACAAATTATCGCCCACGGTACCGATAACAACTTGCTGGTCTGACACGGGCGCGGAAGACTGCAAAATTATCATGCCCGTCTTTCAAATAAACAGATCACGCCGTCAGGAAGCACCCATCAGATGAATACGTACCATCATAGGCTCTAGGTAGCACAGTAGCGTATACAATTTAAACTCCGTTAACGAATAATGTGTTAAATTGCCCTTCAAAGCAAACACCGTCAATGCGCCGTCAAATCAGTATTGTACCGCACAACCATGCCAAATTGAAGGGGTGTGAGGTTAGGATATACAAATCTCTCATGCAATCACAATCCCCACTTTCTTCCTCTGTTATATTTTTTCTCTCCATCTTTCACTTTCACATTATTTTCCAATTGTTAATTCATACAAGTTTGGATACTTGAAGGCTACGATTCTCTTTACAAAGCACTGCAGTGCTCTACTTAACACAGAGTTCAAACCAACTGTGTTTGCACTGCATGCATTGAATTGAAACAACGCTACATTTATTCCTTTCCTGAAGAAAGAACAAACAGTGAGCAAACACAGAGATGAGAACTACTACTAGTATTAGTCTTACTCTTCATCTCCTCGTTTCGTCATCTCTTCTGCTGTTCTCAGTGTGCTATGCCTACAGTGATCTTGATGTTCTGTTGAAGCTCAAATCCACCATGATTGGACCAAAAGGTTCAGGGCTCAAAGACTGGGAGCCATCATCTTCACCCTCAGCACATTGCTCGTTCTCTGGTGTCACGTGCGACCAAGACTCACGTGTGGTTGCTCTGAACGTGTCTTTCATGCCTCTCTTCGGTACGCTTCCACCGGAGATTGGGCTGCTAATCAAGCTCGTGAACCTCACTATCAGCAATGTTAATCTCACAGGGAGACTGCCTTCGGAGATGGCGAACCTCAAGACTCTCAAGGTCTTCAACATCTCCGGCAACGTCTTTAAAGGTAATTTCCCTGGCCAAATTATTCTCGGAATGACTGAGCTTGAGGTTCTCGACACTTACAACAACAACTTCACCGGTCCACTTCCGGTTGAGGTTGTAAGTCTCAAAAATCTGAAGTACCTTTCTTTTGGTGGCAATTTCTTCACTGGCGAAATACCGGAGAGTTACTCCGAAATTCAGAGTTTGGAGTACATTGGATTAAACGGTATCGGACTTAACGGCACAGTTCCAGCGTTTTTGTCTCGGTTAAAAAACCTTAGAGAAATGTATATTGGCTACTACAACACCTACACCGGAGGGATTCCGCCAGAGTTCGGAAGGTTGAGTAATCTCCGAGTCCTTGATATGGGGAGCTGCAATATCTCTGGAGAGATTCCTACGAGTTTAAGCCAATTAAAGCTCTTGCATTCATTGTTCCTTCAGTTAAATCATCTCACAGGTCATATACCTCCCGAACTCTCTGGTTTGACTAGCTTGAAATCGCTTGATCTCTCGTACAACTCTCTTACCGGAGAGATACCAGAGAGTTTCTCAGCGTTGACAAACATCACGCTCATTCATCTGTTCAAGAACAATCTCTACGGTCCAATTCCCGCATTTATAGGAGATTTTCCAAATCTTGAGGTGCTTCAAGTATGGGGAAACAACTTCACCTTCGAACTGCCAGAGAATCTTGGCCGAAACGGGAAGATCTTGATACTCGACGTTACCACGAATCACCTCACCGGATTGATTCCTCGTGATTTGTGCAAAGGAGGGAAGCTGAAATCGTTGATTCTGATGGAAAATTTCTTCTTAGGTCAAATACCTGAAGAGCTTGGCGAGTGCAAGTCGCTGACGAAAATTCGAGTCTCGAAGAACTTCCTGAATGGCACAATTCCTGCTGGAATCTTTAATTTGCCGTTGGTGAATATGATTGAGTTAGAGGATAATTTGTTATCAGGCGAACTTCCACAGCAGATGTCAGGTGCTTCACTCAATCAGTTGAAAGTTGCAAATAATAACATCAGCGGAAAAATCCCGCCTGCAATCGGGAATTTGCCTAATCTTAATATTCTCTCTCTCCAAAACAACAGATTCGATGGTGAAATTCCCGTGGAGATCTTCAATCTGAAGGCGATTTCAACTATAGATATCAGTGGCAACGACGTCAGTGGTGAAATTCCCCCTTCCATTTCCGGATGCAGATCTCTAACATCGGTTGATTTTAGTAGAAACAATCTCCGGGGAGATATTCCGCAAGAAATTTCAGATTTGCGAGATCTAAGCATTCTCAATTTATCCAGAAACCAACTCACAGGTCCAATACCAAACGACATTCAAAGCATGATGAGTCTCACAACTCTTGATCTCTCTTTTAACAATTTTATTGGTAAGATTCCTTCTGGCGGCCAGTTTCTCGCTTTCAACGAGACCTCATTTGCTGGAAATTCCAATCTTTGTTTGCCGCGCCACGACAGGTGCCCAACTTCAGCGAACTCTGCTCAAAACTCTGATCACGGCCATATGTCGTCGTTTGGTACTTCAAAGCTTGTAATTACAGTCATTGCATTAATCACTTTCTTGTTGTTGATCCTTGTCACGGTTTATAAATTGAGGAAGAGGAGAATCCAAAAATCAAAGGCCTGGAGGCTAACTGCATTCCAACGGTTAGATTTCAAGGCTGAAGATGTGCTGGAGAGTTTGAAAGACGAGAACATAATCGGCAAAGGTGGTGCTGGAATTGTCTACCGCGGGTCTATGCCCGATGGTCGTGACGTGGCAATCAAACGCTTAGTAGGTCGAGGAACTGGACGGAGCGATCACGGTTTCTCGGCGGAGATTCAAACTCTGGGTCGAATCAGACACAGAAATATCGTGAGACTGTTGGGTTACGTTTCGAACAAGGATACAAACTTGCTACTGTACGAGTACATGCCTAATGGAAGCTTAGGAGAGCTGTTGCATGGAGCAAAGGGAGGGCATTTGCAGTGGGAAACGAGGTATAGGATTGCCCTGGAGGCTGCTAAGGGTTTGTGTTATTTACACCATGATTGCTCGCCGTTGATCATTCACAGGGATGTCAAGTCTAACAACATACTGCTTGATTCCGATTTTGAGGCTCATGTTGCTGATTTTGGGCTCGCCAAGTTCTTGCAAGACGCCGGTGCCTCCGAATGCATGTCAAGCGTCGCTGGCTCCTATGGCTACATCGCGCCAGGTAATTGTTGTTTTTTTTTTTTTTTTTCCTTTCTCTCAAATCTCTTCAATCTCTCCTTTTGTGAACTCTTTTTCTTAATAATCGCAGTTTGAAGTTAGATAATTGACTAATCTTTTGAGTTTCATGTTTTCACTTTGTGCTAGTTCTTTGGTTTTCTAAATCGTAAGATATATAATGGAAATTACATTGACTGGCATGTAACTCAATGGAAATTAGGAAGGTAACTGTTAATAAGACTTTCGTTTGGTTGACTTTGAAAATATTGTGCTGAGGTGGCATATTAATGGATTCAAACATGGGCACATGCCATTGGATTGGGCTGTTTCTCGATGGCCCAAATGATAGCCCAATAAAATCTAAATTCATTTTGCCGAATATGATTTGATGTACCAACTGCCATATTACATAATCCCGAAGACTCAGAACAAGATCACCACTTCAGTCTTTGAAAATTCAACAAGGTTTGACCGTGGCATAAGCACCTGAATTTTCATGACTCTCTGTGTGTTGTCTGTTTGTTGTACGACAGAGTATGCCTACACATTGAAAGTGGACGAGAAAAGCGACGTGTATAGTTTCGGTGTAGTGTTGCTGGAACTAATAGCCGGGAAAAAGCCAGTTGGAGAGTTTGGAGATGGGGTGGACATAGTAAGGTGGGTCAGGAAAACCACATCAGAACTATCTCAACCTTCCGCCGCAGCTTCAGTGCTGGCAGTTGTGGATCCCAGGCTTAGTGGGTACCCACTGACAGGTGTTACTCACTTGTTCAAGATTGCTATGATTTGCGTTGAGGATGAAAGCTCAGATAGACCTACCATGAGGGAAGTTGTTCACATGCTTGCCAACCCTCCCCAGTCTGCCCCAAGCCTCATTACTCTTTAGTTCTTGTCTTGGTGCTTTAAACTAGTGTTTTTGAGTAAATAAAACCCAAAGCAAACTGTAATAATTTTGTGACAAGAGTTGGTCTTTTTGTGCATGTTAAGAGAAAAAATCCTCTCTTTAACTTCCATAGTGGGAGAAGATTGTGTGTTTTATGTTTCCTGTAAAATGCTGGTCTCTGTTTACTTTGTTGTCTTGTAAAAGCTACTCTGAAACTAATTGAGAAGTTGTATATTTGATAGTTGCTCTTCTCTGTTTTTTCTTCTTTCCATTCGGTGGAGTGAATTTTAATATCAGTTTTGCTTCAATGCTTGAGTTATTGTTTACATTATGACAATATATGGTAATACGTTACCGTTTCAATAGATAACTAATGTGATAATAGGGTGGTCAATATTATTTAAATTGATGGACTGGGCCGATAATTCTATAGTGATTTATTGACCTCCTATTCGCTTTCAATAGATATCTTATCTGATTTAGAGTGGTCAACATATTAAAATTGATGGACTGGGCCGATAATTCTATAGTGATTTATTGACCTCCTAGTACGCTACGCTTTCAATAGATATCTTATGTGATTAGAGTGGTCAACATATTTAAATTGATGGACTGGGCCAATAATTCTATAGTGACCGGAGCCCAATAGGCTAACCAGTTCCCGGTTTATTTAATTTTAAGCATTATTCCTCCTTAAATTAAATATTTCAAATTCTTCGTTTCCGCCAATTTCAGAGGCGGAGAATCAAGGGAGGATGGAGATGAAGAGTCCTCCGTCATGTCCAAAAACAGTCACAATCCGTCGAAACCCTCATCGGAAAGCTAGACCTACGCCTTCCACAAACGCCGTCCAAAATCCCACTCCTCCAACAAACTTACGGGAAATTTCGTCGTTCCCAATCGACGAGATTCTGTCGATGCAGATTCCTCAAAACCCCCAAAATAACTCTCCATCCTCCTCATCATCGGAGAATCTCAAGGTTTACCTCAGAGTTCGACCTCTCATTTCTGGTAAAATCGGTAATCAACATTTTAAGTCGAGAACTAAGAATGTTTGGCCCCAAAATACACTCAAGAAGAACGCTGTTAAAGAGAAAAGTGCTAAAAGCAATCGCGGCGGAGACTGTATAACGATCAATGATCCTCACTCCGTTACTCTATTGCCTCCTTTGGCCTTACAGGCATCCAAACGGATCAAGTCCGAGGTTTATCAAGGCTTTTCTTACGTGTTTTCCGCCAATTCATCACAGGTTTGGGCTAACCTAATAAAGTTTCTCTGACGAATTTGAAAGCTAGGTCTTTCATTTAGTTTTGTTTTGACGAATTTTTTGTTCTTGTAGGATGAAGTATACGAGAAAATGGTAAGCCCTTTAGTGGAGGATTTTCTGAAGGGTAAAAGTGGAATGCTGGCTGCACTCGGGCCTAGTGGCACCGGCAAGACTCATACAATTTTTGGCAGTCCCCGGGAGCCTGGTATGGTCCCAATTGCACTTCAACGGATTTTCAAGAGAATAACTAAGAGTTGTTCTGAATCGTCAAGGTAATGGATGAGAAATATCAGATGTTTTCTTACACATGTATATGTTTTGTTACAAAATTCTTGAATTTGTTATGTTAACAAGCAAACTAACTAGGGGAAGACAACAAGTTTACAAATGTTTTCCCGTTTCAATTATGTTCACTGTGGAAAGACAATAAAGCAATCAATGCTATTATTTGAGCACTGTCTTAACAGGGAAAAAAGAGTTTGACTTTGAACTTTTGATGATATTAAATGGCACTTCAGCAGGTCATTTTACCTGTCAGTATTTGAAATATACTCTGAACGGGGGAAAGGAGAGAGAATGCTGGATTTATTACCGGATGGGGCTGAATTATGGATGCAGCAGTCAACCATTAAAGGTCTACAAGAGGTTGATATAAATTTTGTGTGCTATGTTAAATTATGTCATATATATATATATATTGATAATGGCTTTCTTCTGCTTTCTTGGTAAATGTAAACAGGTTATCATTTCTGATGCGGCTCAGGCAGAATCCTTGATCGCTCGTGCAATGCTGAAACGTGCCACTGCTATGACTAATGCAAACAACCAATCCAGGTATGTGACAAATATATTTAACATTTCTGTTTTCTAGTTGTGAGAATAAGTTCCTGGATAAATTCAAGAGTTTGGCTAGTTTTCACAACTAGAATTATATAAGAGTACTCTTCCATTGAGATGTTTATAGTTCCCTTTCTGCATGAAGCAGGATTACTCGTAGATTTAGCAGGATACTGTATTAAAGTATCTGGGCAAAATAGTTCTAACATGCTATTGTGTTTTTGATGCTTGAAACAAAGTATGCCACTCAAAATTTATATTTTCAACAAAATCACTGTTACAAATTTATTCAATTATCTTGATTTTTGAAGAGCAGACCCTACTGAAATGGAAAAGAGTTGCTTTAAGTTTCTACTGCAGAACTAATCAGTGGCATGTGTTGGTTAAGTTGGTGCCCCACAATTATTGCATTATATGTTTTGTTTCTTGCAACAAATTCTCTGTTATGTTAATCAGCATTTACTCTTACTTGTCTGCAGTCGGTCGCAGTGCATCATCAATGTGCGCTGTGTTGCTAATGACCTTGACAAAGAGGATGATGTTCTTGTAAATGATGCTGTATTAACCATTGTTGATCTCGCTGGAGCGGAAAGAGAAAAGAGAACCGGCAATCAGGTTTGAATGTATATTTTCCTTTATCTATTTCTTTATACCACAAATGATTTATAGTTTTTCGATAATTCTGCAGGTTACAATGTCATTAAAACTCTACTGATAGTGATATCTCAGTAAAGAATTATAGCTTCTTTATTTATCTCAGTTTTTGGTTCTATCATCTTGCAGGGTGCAAGATTGCTGGAAAGTAATTTTATCAATAAGACATCTATGGTTTTTGGCCTATGCCTAACAGTATGTGAAGTTTCACATGGATCTCCTAGCATCCTTGCTATATTCTTGATGATAATCTTGTTTCATTTTCAATCTTCTTGTTTTTTAGAATATTGTAATTTCTTCACTTATAATTGAGAACCTTAAGACTCCTCTAGAGTGTTCTCTTTTCCCATCCTTTTCCTCATGACTGTAACTATTTGTTTTTCAGTCATTGTTGGAGCACCAAAAGAATCCGAAGAAGCAATTGCAGAAGCACTTTCAGAACTCTCTGGTAATGCTTCTGCACTCCTCAACTGATTATCATTTTTCTTGATGTTCCTCTTTCCAGTGGATGGCATATTTGGCTTCTTAATTGTCATTGCATATGATTTACATCAACAAATAGTGCAAACATGACTTTATCTCCAAACAGTTGACCAGGTACCTGCGAGATTTTCTTGAAGGAAAGAAAGGGATGACACTGGTATGCAGTTTTCAATTAATACTGTTATGCTTTCATAGATTTCTAGGTTTCTGTGATGGTATTACGAAAGATCTTACCTTCATCCTATTAATTTCTGAAAAATATATGTATTTTTCCTTTAATGTTTGCAGATTTTAACTGTAAAATCAGGAGAAGAAGACTATCTTGATACATCCTACTTGTTAAGAAAAGCTTCGCCATATATGAAAATTAAGTAGATTTTTTATCCTCTTCCTCAATCTTGGGAATGTCAAATTTATTTTTATATGATTTTGTGCTCACGTCTGTAACTTATTTAGGTTTGAAAATGTTGAGGGCTCATCCACTTTGGTCTGTAACAAGAGACAAGTTCAAAGTTTGTCTAGAATTGACCAGCCCAAAAGAATGAAATTCAGTGGTCTTGAAGCTTGTTCGGTATTTATTTATCCTTTTAAAGTGCAGTTTCTTTTTTATACCTTTTCCATCTGTTCTTCCCGTAACTTTTCTCACTTTAGATCTAACTTAATTAAAATTGCATATGATTATGATTCTTAGTCTATGCAATAAGAGATGGCCTCTTAGTACTGACATCCTTAATGCAGGGCTATAAACTAGTCTGGGTTATGCAGTATACCTCCCAGTTAGGAGAATCAATATTTTTATGTTTTGGTATTCTAAACCTTGAGCCAACTGCTACAAATATTTTTTTATGAATATTTTTGTTTGAGAATTTTATAATTTGACACCTGTTTTAAATGCTTCATATTTGTCTATTTTGCATGAGCATAAATCACAATGTTTAAGTGGTTACGAAGAACAGAGGTGATGCATAGGGATTTGTTTACATTCATTTTTCTTTCAAACTGTCAAGAATATAGTCTCAAGTTTAGGCCTTTGAATTATGATACAAATATATCATCTGTATAGCCTTCAGATGTTAAACTCACATTTTCAAATTAAATATTTGATCAAATTGTATTATTTAGGCTTATCATGCTTAGATGTTATCATTCTTGTAAAGCTGCAAAATGAATTTTTCCTGTCATTAAGATACAGTTTATGTTTTTACAATCAGGGAAAATTTTTGGTGTAACTATTAAAGCCTAGGACTAATGAAGCAAAGTGGGTCTTGAGAAAGGCCACTTCATGTAAAATTGCTGAAAGTTAGAATTGTACCTATCAAAACCACAAAAACCTACTTTGACTGGGTTTGAGAATTTTTCTTTTTAACTACAATAGTTTATTATCGTTATTTATTATCCTGTTGGAGTTGATTTTAGGGATGCGCATGATTTTATCCAGGTTCTTGGTCATAATCTTTCCATGCTCATTTTAAAACTGCAACATAATTCCTCACACTATTTTATTTTCATTTTTTTTTTCAGATTGAAGAAGGAAAAAGAACTGGGGAGAAAAGCCAACATGCTGAAGAAGGTTGGACAGAAGGCAGAATTAATTTATGTGATTCTCCTATGACAGAAGGCAGAATTAATTTTTATGATTCTCCTATTATCTTCTTTCAATCATATTGTTTGGTTTCTTTTTACTGCCTGACATAGTTCTTGACTTTCATTATAGACAGCAAATTGGATATTAAAAACTGTGTTTCTGTATATTTTGATCCAGTTGACTTGGCAAACAGAGAGAGAAACTATCAGATAACCCAAAAGTTTGCTAAAGCTGCATGGAATGTATTAAAGCAGTACAATGAAAAGCTCAAGGTAATGCAATGCATAGCTTTTTTTGCTTAAACTTGCCATTAAAGGATTTCTTTTCCAATTAGTCTTCATGATGTTCCAATATGCCTATTTATGCAAATTCAGCGGTGAAATTATCATAGTAAAACTTGAGAACTCTGGTAATAATCAGGTGGCAGAAAATGAAGTTCAGAGCCTCACGAAAAAGCTGAGTGATGAAAAGATAAGAAATCTTGGGCTGGAACAGAAAGTTAGGGATTTGAAATCCTGCCATAATTGTTTTAAGGGAAATTCAGTTGAAGCTACATTTGCTAAAGTAGATACTAGCCTTGAATCTGTAATAAATACAGAAGCCCTTGAATCAAGTGAAACTGCTGAGGTATGCTAAAAGCACTTTATTTTTTATTCATCCTCACGTACAAAGACAACATGATAAGACAGTTTTTGGTTATATATTCTTTTTCCTACTTGATTGGTTGCTTCTTTTCACTATTCAAGCATATAAATATGAAACCTATAGTAATGGTTTCAAGAGATATTTAACTTTACAAGCTTTTCCCGTGTTTAGGAAAATGTAAAGGTTGATTCCTTAAACTATGAGGCTTCTGGATGCAATAGCACTCCCAAGACTTATGATTCAACTCCAAGTAAGGATCAAGATGTGCTTTCCCAGGTGCACAGACAATGCCTTGATCTAGTGTTAATTCTCCATCTGCTGCTAATCCATTATGCTACAGATGCAGTTATGCTCTGGGTATTGATTAATAAAGAAGCTTTTTCTTCTTCTTTCTTTTTTTCCTAAATTCAGATCAAAGTGGATGTTCACTCTCCCAGTCTCATGACATCTGAACACAATGTCATTTCTGAACGATGCGACTCTTCTTCAAGAGAGCATCAAGACGTATTAAATCAGGTGCCCAGGCTACTTATTCATTTTAAATTCATGTGGTTGCTCTCTGTTAACAATTTTATCTTTGAATTATTATCTAAGGTTCTGGGCCAAGTTATTCTTGGAATGGTTGGGTAGAATCATGACAGCTTTGTGCTAGATCTCCTCGCTGACCTCTTGTGGAAACTTCGTTTTTTTCTTTTTTATTTTTTTTTCCAAAATCCTTGTTTCTCTTGTTTATTATAAGACCATTGCAGTTATACCAATGCAATTTATTCCTAATTTATTATGATATAATAGCAGTTATACTTTGGGAAATGTTTAGTGATGAAGCTTATTCATTTTGTTTTTCCATGTCCAGATCAATGTGGATGTTCATTCTCTGAGTCTCGTGACATCTGACTGCAATACCATTTCCGAACAACATGACTCTCCTTCAAGAGAGCATCAAGATGTATTTTCTCAGGTGCCCAGGCCACTGACATAATCATTTTTTAAATTCACTTGTGGGTTGCCTGCTTGCGACAATTTTGTGTTGGAATTATCATCTATGGTTTACTATGGCAAGTTATTCCTGAAATCATTGTGCAGAATGCTCACAACATTGTGCGATATCTTCTTACTAGTCTCCTCCAAAAACCTTTTTTTTTCTGCTAAATCTTGTGTCTGTTGTTTAATCCGTATCACTCTTTATCAAAGTAAAGGCATCATCACCTTTTAATTTTACTTGGATGCTTGGAGAAAGTCCCTTTGATGAAATGAAATTTTCTTTTTTAGGAATATCAGGTGGCACGTTTTAACCTGGAAGTGGTTAATACTTCATGCCTTTCTGTTGAAAACTCTAATGATCAGGACTGTCAGGTATAACTACTGCACACTCGAATGTTTTTAGGAGGGCTTAAGCAAATTTTTTTGACATTTTATATATTTGCTTTCAGAAAGGGTCAGAATCCAACACAGCTACAGTACAGTGCATAAATCAGACATCTGAAATAATTTCTTTGAATAATGAAGATTTAAATGCATCTAACTGTCGGGCCTTCAAAAGTAATCCTCCTAATGCAGACACAGCAGGTTCGAGTCTAAAATTCTGCTTTCAATTTCTATCCCATGTCTGCTTGTGCAATTGGCAAGAAGAATAGGGTTGCCAGACTCAAAGAAAATTATGCTAAAATGTGGCTGGTTGTAGAAATTAGAAAACCAGGGATTGGAACATGCATTGTTTTGGAGAACACGAGACCTTGCTTGATGCAGTTGTATGTTATCTAACATCTTTTTTACTTTTTTCTTCTTCTTTGAAATTGTGGACAAGAAAGATGTTTAATTGTCAAAGCATTTGCGCTTCAAAGTTCTTGCAATCATATTTTTGGGTGAAAACTTGTCTCAAATGAAGTTGGTAGTCTGTCATGTCTGGATATATATAGGAGACATTTCATTTCAGTATTGTGATTTGGGTCACATGTCATGCATATTTATATTCAACATTTTAGTGACTAACTATGTCTTACAGATTATGTGGCCACGGCTAGTACAGACACCAGTTCATCAGTGCCGCTGTTTCCATCACAGAGTGTGCCAGCAGAGGTGAATTTTTCTTCAATATTATGTCTTTTTCATTAATAATGCCAGCTCTTTTTCTTCATTCTTTGAATTTTCCAATACCTTTACCGTGATTTTCAATTTTTTTTTTCAATGCTTTGATTAAAGCTGAAACTGTTGTTAAAACGTGAAATATATACTGCCTATTGGGAGTGCATAATGCTGCATTTCTATGATTTACTTAATTTTTCTTCCCTGTACATTATATTATCGTACATTTAATGCATTATTTATTGTTAGCACATAACAGCATAGATTTTGATGTTTCAGAAATTAGAAACAAAATGTTCACTGGCTAGACTGTCCTTTATTCTATATATATAAGGATTTGGAGAAGATCACATCTGCTTTAGTTAGCATATATCTTGACTTGTTCCTTATAAATTTATTTTGTTCGCCAACAGCGATAAGAAATTTATTTCCTTTGCCTTGTAGGAATCACCAAACTCATCACCATCTCCAATAACAGTTTTATCTACCCACGAGTGTGACATCAGCTATGTGCCAAAAAGGGAACCAAGTCTTGATGCTTCCCGCAAACCCTTAAATATGGAGAAACCAAAAAGGTTGGGTTATATCTCAGTTAAATGCCTGGTTTTATTGCTTGCCTTATTCCTTCCTAGAATCATGACACTGAACGCATATTCTTCCATACAGATATGTGACAGTTTTTCTTTCTCCTTGAATTGTTTTCTCGTACTCTGATAATCAGGAGACTTTTGCCTGCTTCATCCATATTGCTAAGGGATATCAGTGCTTTGGGTGTTGAGGATGAGACTGAGAAACCAAAGGTGAGTGGATAATTTATTCTATCTTCCCCTAATCTTTGACTTCAATGGACATAACAACTTTTAAGAGAAGTTCCCCCAAGTTTGTGAGAGAACCCATCAAAATAACAACGGAGTTTTGACTTTCGGATTGGAAACCGCATGGTTAGAATGTTGGAAGCAAAGTTGGCTGACTAAATTGAAACTTCTATAGAATAGTTATTACTCCAAGTTTACTTGCAAACAGGCAATCCACAGAAAGAATAATCTTTTTCCCAATAGTCCGTTATTTTTTATTATGTTCTCCTGTAACTTCTTTGCAGGGGAGTAGAAAGGGAAAGAAAGTGGTAGGAAATGAAGGCAAAAGAACTCAAGGTAGTATCTCCCTTTTGAAGTTGCTCAAGAACAATCTTAATATCTAGAGATACTGGTTTTATAGATGTATGTAAATTCTGCATTTGTATAGGTGGGCTGTATGGTTTCAAAATTCTAATATAAAAATACGAGTCTTACACTTTTTGAAGGCATACATAATTCTGTCTTATAGGGTTTAGAGCAATCTATAATTGTATTTGATTAAAAATAAATACAAAATAGTTACCGGTTCATCCATTAAATTCAATAATTCAGCTTGTACTTTCAGATCAAGTAAAATGTAGATTGGGATACTTAGCATATTTAGCAAAAAGAAAAATCTCTTTCTATCTTCTTGCCCCATTCTCTACTCAATTAAAATAGCTAATATTAATGGGAGGGACGGACCATTCCAGAAACGGACCCGTATTGCCAAATCCATCTCACCGAGGCCCAAAATGTTTTCAGAAATTACTTTCTTGTTATGCTTCCCTTTTTTTTAAAAAAAAAAGGTTTAATTTTAATTTTAAACGCAAAACTAATTGAAGTTGGGATTTTTCAAATCGAGTCAAAAAGATATGTTGAGGAAATTGAGCCTCGAATACTGTTCCATCCACAATGGTGAATCAGGGTGGTCCACGTCCACCCACGAGCCACCCGATTTCTGTTTTTTCTTTTTGATGCATGTCTACTATCATGAATCATATACATCCTTTTTAGAACTTTTGTTTATAGATTCTATGAATTCAATAATAATTACATTATGTTGAAATTAACGTCTCAATTTCCACTAATTACCGTCTTAATCGACATTTGATCCGCACGAACTTTTACTGCTTTTCTTTCGCCATTCTGTCAACACGATTGCTCTCATTTTCATGACCATTTCAAGTATATGATTTTAAATTCCCCTTTCCCATAGTCAAACACGAGTTGCAATTTTGACCATCGTATTAGTAGTAGTAGTAGTAATATAAACTATAAATTATAAATATCCTGTCTTATACATCAGTATGACAAGTACAAATGGGCCAACAAAAATGCCGACCGTTTTATGCCGCATGGTAACGCATATTTGGGCCGCCAAAGGTGACTAATAAGACAACCTGGTTTCTAATTCTAACATCACGTTTACCTTCATTTGTGTTTTGAAAATTTTTAAATATTTTTAAATAATAATATTACATTATAAGCTTTCTTTAAACACTTGAGCAACAAGACATATTCTAGAATATTTCTTGCTTTGCTGTCTTGCCAATTGTGAAACTCAGCCCGCAATCCCAGTGGAAACAATTCTTGAAACCCAACGTGCAAGCGAGGAATTTAGTCAAGAATCATGTTTAGACTTGTGGTATGTGCGTAGAAATGTCATTTTCCTAGAGTTGGCAAACAATTACACAAGTAGAAAAAAATCAACAATTACAAACCCAACACAACACGATATGGTATATAAAATCGTTGTAAAAGAATTTTGTTTTGCCGTCGAGAAGCATATGGTTGGCAATAATTAATGCATGTGTTTTTAATGCTCGTCTCAATATTCTATATGTGTGAATTATATATATATATTATATGTGTTTTAAATGTGATTAATGTTATATTTATCATATCTAATGATTGGTTAGATTTTAAAGTGAATGATGTATTTGTAACAATAATTTCGTAAATTAACTGTCAATGATACAATATGTATGTTCCATCTAAGACTTTTTTTTATGTGTGAATAAATGTATTTTAAGATAATATAATCATTCATAAATTAGTAATATATGTGTATGAGTATGAAATTTAAGATTCTATTAATCTCAATTCAACATTTACTAACTAAAATTGAAAGATGAATAGAAAATTTAGTTTTTATTTTTTGAAATCAAGAGAGCATCCAAAATCGAATCAAATTGATGGATTTCATAAAATTTAAAAATTGACAGCATATGAGCATTTTATTAATTCTAAACAAATACTTAACGTTTGACTGTCATGCACTTAATACTATATGATGAAACTAAATTTTTAATGTTTATGCAAAATTCAAGAATTAATTGTACGAGAAAGACTTATATCAACCAACATACCATATTATTTTTATAATCGTCTTATAAAAATATTTACTTTCAAATATTTAAATAAGGTTAATGACAAAATTTAATTATGTGTTTTCTTTTTACTTATTATAGAGGTTGTTTATGTTCCATGCACAAGGAGTTCCTGTTTAGGATAAAAAAAAAAAAAAAGAGAAAAGAGAGAAAAACAGAAAGAAAAGTATGCTTCCAAATTTCACCTTTACTACCCAATAGTAGGAAGAGGTCCCCAGTCATGCTATCTCCATCAAACCACAGAAGAAAAGTCAAATGACGCTTTACGGAAGCATCATGTAAGTGAAATTAAAAGCTCTAACCTACTTTGATTCACTAATTAAGCAAATTAAAAGGACTAATTGCCACTAATAATATTTCTTGATATTTTCTCCACTAGCATTTCAGTCCACTGCTCTTTATTGTTCCAAAATATTTTTCCATATTAAAATACCCATTAGGAAAGAGTCGATATGAGATAGCATATTATTTAAGCTGGATACAGTAGAGCCAAGTGCATAGAATCCAAAACCCACCTCTAAATACCAATTTCCACACGTGTACACTGGCAAGTGACTCAAGGGTTCGGGACCCCACAGACCGTGACAACGAAAACCTCATCTCCTTTTCATAGCTTAGACCTTGTCCACCTCCTTCTTTCAGTGAAACTCTTTATAAAAAGCCCCACAAAAAGCATACCGGAATTGACAGTTTTTGGTGCTACTACTGTCTTTTTTATATTCCCCATAAATATACCGTTACCGGTTGACCGGACCTACCGGTTCTTTAGCCCGACCCGAATCACTCACGCTTCACGCGTGTGATTGCCCAGTCGCGAACTAAAACCGACCAGAAAATTGACAAAATTAACTCGAAATTTGTAAATAAAAATTTTAAAAATTAGAAAAAAATTAAAAAAGAAAGAAGAAACGTTGCTCTCTCCGGTTCGAAAAAAGAGAGAGAGAGAATAAACACTCTTCTCTAATTAGAGAGTGATTCAAGTTTAGAAACACAGAATTTCGCTTGTTCTATTTAATTGGAGCTGTGAGTCCCAGCTAGGGTTTGGTTTCATTCAGGTGAATTTCTCACGAAGGTATACTACATGTCACGCTTATAATTACTTAGTTTTTTTTCTTTTTATTTTTATTTTCCAATTTTAATTGTTTTTGTTTTCAATTCGTTTCCATTTTCAGTAGTGGCGTTATTAATTACTTATCTCTCATTATTAATTATTATAAATCTTATTAAATTTTAGTACATATCTTATGAATTCGCACCACACTTCACATATGAAGCTGTAAAGCTAGGGTTTTTGCTCGGCTTCACCTGCCAATTCTGAATATTAGGGTTTGATCTTCTACGCTCGTAATTATCTAGATTTATTTGGGTTTTTGGGTCTGCCAGCTGTTTCAGTGGAATTCTAAGGAATTGTAAATTGTTATTCTTTGTTTTAATCAGATTGGTATAAAAATTGTTCATTGTTTGGTGCGTTTTCAGTTTTTTGTTTTCTCTGTTTATTAGTTTAGGTTTACTTTTAGTTTCTGTTTAGGGCTTGATCTTACTGTTACTTTACATGGCCGTGTGCTTGTTTCAGGTTTGAAATTCAATTTATTTGTCTGGTGTTCGTGATTGGAAAGTTTTGATCCTTGGATAGTTGCACCATCGCAAATTGGGCATTGAATTGTCTGGTAATTTACTGCTTCCTATTTTGTTATATTCTATGTTCATCTGTTAGGGATTTTCATCTGTTTTTCTTGTTGATATTATTTTTTTAAGAATGGTACAATGGGTTTAACGTGATCTGGTTGCCTGGAGGATATAATATCATGGTAGTGGCACTTTTTGTTTCTGTTTGATTTATTGTGATGTTAAATAAATGTTTCAAGTAATAAGTTGAGGCCTCTTTGTTCTAGGAAGTAAGAGGTGTTAATTGAAAGAACATCTTTATCGTTCCTTGGTAAATAGTTGTAGTAACGGAGAACTACCGTTGAATATCAGATTATGTGATTTCAAGTAATGCGTTTATTCTACTATATTCTGTAGCTAGGCTTTGAGTGGATAAACATCTGAAAGTCCATGAAGTCATCTCCTTGCGTAATATGTATGGCTTAGTCCTGTCTGCTACACAGTAACATCAGCATTCAATCATTGATTTTATCTTTTCTGATAACTATTTTTATTTTTGTGCTTATGCGGGGTACTGCAGAGATGTTTTTAGTGTAGATCATAAAGTCAGTGATGAATTCCTTTATTTCTTTTAGTGGTTCAATTGCAAAGTTTCGTAATACTCAGCATCAAATATTAGTGTTTATGTTTATCTTTCATGTTATTTCATAATTTATCCTATAACTTTTATATAATTATTTCAGCAATTTGCTGATGCTAGACTCTTGTCCTTGGTAGTTTATGATTGTCACTTTCATTTAGCATCCACACTATTGTCTACTGTCATATTTGTCGTGTTATGATGGCTAAATACTAACTTTGTGATTTAATTTTGGACCGCCTTATCATTGATACTTGAGCTTCTGAGTACAAATTCTGTTTTCAATGTCTCAATTCATTTGTTTTGGTATGTGTTATGCAGGGTATCTGATAAATATTGTCCTGAAGGATATTTGTAGTTTTGATGGAAGGAAAGTTCTTAGCATGTCTCCTTGACTTTTTTAATGCTTGGAAGCATGGTATTTAAAGCAATATGACACTTGAAGATTTCTTTCAACCAACCAAGATGAAAGAGGGGCTTACAGCCCCTTCTCTAGTGGAGGAGCTGGTCAGCATAATGCAGAAGGAGAAAGACGCTGGTGTGAAGAATATTGGGGATGCAACTAGACAGTGGGCTGCTGTTGCAAGTGTTATTGCTGCCACCGAGAACAGAGATTGTCTTGATCTGTTTATTCAATTAGATGGATTATGGTTCATCGATAGATGGCTAAAGGATGCTCAAAAGTTTGCTAATGACACAAATGAAGGTTTTATTGAAGAGTCAATTACTGCAATGCTAAGAGCACTTGAGAAGCTGCATATAGACAATGAAAGGTCTGTTTCTTCGGGAATCTGGATTACTGTCCAGAGTCTTCTTGGTCACAGTAGCTCTAGTGTTCAAGATAGAGCAAGAGCGCTATTTGAGAGCTGGAAGGAGGGTAAAGTTAGTGAAGAACTTGACGATGATGTTAAGTGTGTTGGGCCTTCTTATGATGATGACATTGCAGTCAGTGCAATACATGCGAAAGAAAGTAGTGGGGCAGAATCTTCTGTATTAGATGTTCCTCCTCCTAAAGCTAGCTTTAATGAAGAAAATAATGTAGCAGAACCTGTTGGAGCAGAAATAATGCCTTTAAATTCAGAATGTCGTCAACCAGAAAACACTGACGATGTACAGACTAAAAGCAATAATAATGAACCATGCTCCGACATTAAGTTAGATGTCATTGACATGCAGGATAAACCTCCGGATCATGTGGCCTCCAAATTGTCAAATTCTGTCGCTGCAAATTCTTTTATGGAGGACAAATTGCCTGTAGGTACTGTAGAGAGAACATTTTCTGTTGAGACTTGTAATTCTCCAGCTTCAAAGCAATGCTGCAATGAAGAGCAGTCAGATGCTCTGAAAATGAATGAATTGTCTAAAGATGAAAATAAAGCGGCCATGAAAGTCTGTGTGACAGCATCTGCATCTACTTGTACAGTGGAGGCTAGAACTGTTTCTTCAGCTGCAGATGTTGCAAGTGATCATGACATTATGAGTGCACCTTCACTTAAAAACAATATTGGTGCCTATGAGGACAATATTAATGCCAATGAAGGTGACTTAGATGTAAAAGCTACCATTGATGGGGATGTGAAGACCCTTGCATCTGAGCCAAAAAGTGGGATGGATAATATGGAAATCGCTAATAATTGCAGTAGGCCGGTGTTCAAGTCATCTGGTGAGGATTGTGAATGTCATTCTGATTCCATGCAGAATTCGTCTGGCAAAGAGTCTATGTATGGAAAACACGAGGACTTGGGGACTTCTTTTTCCAGGATAAATCGAATCGGAGCAGCTGAAGAAGATAAGGAACGTATTAGTAGTGATGGAGTTTCTGATTTAAGAAATGATTCCAATCTTTCAAAACCCACAATGGCTATTCAGAGTCCTGTTGCAGCTAATAAGAGAACGTCTGATATTGAACTTGAGTATGGCATAATTGATGCCTTAGAAGTGGCTCGAAAAGTTGCCCAGGAAGTAGAGAGAGAAGTTGTCGATTATAGAGAACGGTCATGCAGTTCTTCAGAGAAAATTTTGGGTGGTGGAATTGGGCCACCAGAAAGCCCAGATTCTGTAAATGAAAAACAGGATCTAGTCAATGAAGTTCCATCAAAGGAGGTGCCAACTGAACAAAATTATTCTGCTGAGGCATATCGTCGGGTTGAGGGGCAGTTAGTTAACTTAGATAATGTAGAAACTGAACCTGAAAATGGCACAGCTGATTTGGAGTCCTCTCAGGTTACTGAAGCAGAAGTTAATCCAGAAAAAGGTCTTTGTGGTTTTGATCTGAATCAAGAAGTCTGTTCGGATGATATGGATCGTCCAGTCAATCCTCTCAACCCTGTCTCTACTCCTGTTTCTGTGGTTTCTGCTTCAAGGGCAGCAGCAGCTTCGGGTTTGCCTGCAGCTCCTTTGCAGTTTGAGGGGACTCTTGGATGGAAAGGAACTGCTGCTACTAGTGCTTTTCGTCCAGCGTCCCCACGCCGAATTTCTGATAGTGATAAGACAACTCTCCCTATTGGGGGAGCCAACAGCAGTTCAAAACGAAGGCAAGATTTTCTTGATATTGATCTGAATGTGGCTGAGGCCATAGATGAGAAACTTGCTGATCTAATACCAGAGAAGCAGATTCCAGTTTCATCTAGCCTTCATTCTGCAGAATCTTCGTTGGAAATGAGTCCAAAAAGATCAGAGAGGCTGAAGCTGGATTTAAATCGTATCAGCGATGATAGTGATGCTCCAGCCACAGATTTGAGAATGGAGACACGGCTTGTTCCCAACCGGAATGGCCATTGTAGCCCATCTCCTGCATCCTCCTCCTCATCAATGCAGCCTTGCTTGAGGAACATTGATTTGAATGATAGGCCATATTTGCACAATGATTTTTCAGATCAAGTGCCCCATCATGGTAAATCTTCTCAAAATGCAAGTGCTTTTGGCTCATCTAAAGCAGATGATCCTGTCATATCTATCATGGGTGCCAGAGTGGAAGTCAACAGAAAAGACTTTAGTCCTCAGATTTCATCCTTGCCAAATGGCAGGACTCTTGAGACGGTGATGGATGGTAACTTGGCAAGGAGTAGAGGTGTTCTAGGGTTGGGGAACACTTATACACATTCTCCTGGTTTTGGTTACAATGGATGCACAACAGCTCCCACTTTGTCTTACTCTTCACCAATGTATGGACCTGGTAGCACAATTCCTTATATGGTAGACACAAGAGGAGCTCCTGTTGTACCTCAGATTGTGGCTTCTGCAGCAACTGTTCCAACATCTTACTCCCAAGCGCCACCCTTCATTATGAGCATGACCAGTGCATCCTCTGGTTTGAATGGTGCGTCACGGCCTAACTTGGACCTGAATTCTGGTTTCCCAACTGAGGGAGGAAACAGGGACTCGCTTGGTTTGAGGCAGCTTTTCATGCCAAGTCAAGGCAGGTCAATGGAGGAGCAATTGAGGGGTAGCTCACAACCCTCCTCAAGTTCGTCTGGGGCTGGCGGGAAGAGGAAGGAGCCTGACAGTGGGTGGGAAACCTTCCAGTTAAATTATAGACATCAGCAGCCTCCTTGGAAATAGGAAGTTAATATTTATCCTTGCTTCTTCTTCCTCTCGTGGGATTGGTTTAAATATCCAATCAAGCTGATTGATGTTTGCATTTCCCAGATAACTGAGAAGAGTGACTAGAGAGCCCGTTGGCTTGATCGGGAGGGAAATTAGAACTCAATAAAACAGGGGGGAAATTATGAATGTAATATAGTTCGTGAGATTAATTGCTGAAGGAAAAAAAATTAGGTTTAATTATTTTAACTTTGGTTTATTTTCTAATTTTTCATCTGTGTTTCACAGAAGGCCATTGCAACCATAGAAGACATGGTACATGTAGGCTGTAGCTGTAACTTGTCTCCCATATATATCACAGAAATTTAAAGGACTTAGGTCTTTTTTCAACCATGCATTATGTGGTGCTTGAGCTTGAATGGAATTCATGGGTAAATATGGAAGTTATTATCTGCATTTCTGTGTGGTGTTTTAGACCTTGCATCTGTCCCAGCTGTAACGAGATCCATGTTAAGATCCATGTTTTTGTAGTTCAAGATATAACGCCAATTGAGAGTTTATTCCAATTAACTTCTACTGGAGTCTGTAAATCAAATATGAAAAAGCCTAGTTTGAAATCAATCTTGCGTGGATTTGTAATTATTTTTTTCTTGCATATTTATCAAGGCTCCGTTCTCCCGAACAATGCTTTAAAATGAAACATTTCCGCACTGAGTATACTATCAGGTTTTTCCAAAGCAAGTTCGATGTATGAGATACTCCTATGTCAACTTTCGCCCTCACGAAACGTAGAAAATTTTTGAATCCAAGTCCAACAAGTCAACTGTGCATTTCTTTATTGCTTGCGGCTTCAAAATCTGATGATACATCTGCCCTAGCTCGAGGAAGGCTTTGAACTCCAACGAGAGAGGACCAACGAGTATTTGTTAATTTGATAGCCATTTGTAAGAAAATAAAAGTAAAAATGAACATCAACATCAACACCTACATTAAATTATATGATAAAATACATCAAATAAGTTTCGTCAATTACTTTTAACAAAAGGCATGTAAAGAACAATAACCATCCACCAGCTTAAACGAAAGATAGAAAACAATCATGTAAGTTGCCTGCCCTCCTCCATTAACCCCCAGAATACTGGATGGTATCCACTACACAATTTCTGTCTGCAGTACCTAACTCTCTTACAGCAGAAATGTTGTCACGCCAATCTCCTTTCATAAAATACACAATGGGAAATATCGAATGCCCGTATGAAGACTATCTACGCTTATAACTGAAAAGGCAACAAGATAAAAGTGAGCAATGTTAAACACAGAATTTTGTAATCATTCAGCTGCGTTTAACAATAATTGAGAACTACCAAAATCAATAAAAGATACATGCACATAATGCATTTGGAATTTGTCCTATGACAGCAATTGGCTAAGCAACATAGCTAAAAGAATCACATGGCTTATGGAGTTCCTCATTCTGCTCACATGGCAGATTAAAAGTCAAGATAAAAGATTACAATGGGACACGGCTGAGTTCTCATTTGAAAAGCATGTCAAGGTAGAGAACTGTGGCAAAATAATATTTACAACTATTCCTCTTGTTCCTGTTATTGCCTATATTCTGCCTTCCACATTGATTGCAATTAGAATTTTAAACACAAGTAGCAGGAAGAATACTTGGAACACAAAGATCAATTGAAACAAATAAATGAAATAAAAGCCAACTCATACCGTGACTTGCTCTTAAATGAATTCTTGGACTTCCTCTTTCCTGTACCACCACTTTTCTTTTGCTTGTTCTCACTCATATCACTCTGAAACAGTTCTCGCATCTCTTCTGCCCTAGAATGAATTTTGGGAGAAGGACGTTTAGATTTCTGACTGTTTGATTTTACAATCTTGCCAGCATCTAGAGCCTTCTTCTTAGCTTTCACAGCTTTTGCTCGTCGGTAAGCCAAGTCAACCATTGATATTCCGATCTTTTCTTCCTTATCTTTTCCTCTACCCTGCAGTTCTTATATGTGAGTATGCCGTGCCACTTTGGAACAAACTCAAAATTAAAATAGTTAAAAGAGAATATGTTGAATTTAAAAGCACACAGCAACACCCATTGCCATAGCCACGCATGCACACACTACTGAGAAGTTCACTAGCGACAAATCTTTATCCATAACAAGCTGAGGGGGAAGAGACGGGAAAACACATGCACAAGATGACAGACTAGAGAGTCTCAAGAATTTTTCCAAAGAGGCATATGGATGATGCGCATATCTAAATTTAGCTTCTGTCCTTCAATCTAGAACAAAAACACCATTTACTTATAGAAGGATATCACACAGTGAGAACAGCAAAAATTGCATACTTGTGATTTAACTTGATTTTCATCCTCCATCATCTCTCTAGCTGCTTCCAATTTTCGACGCTTCTTCCGAGGCAAATTTTTCTGTTCAACAAACATAACAATGTATATCACAGCCAACAGTTACACCAAAAGTCTCAACGAAAAAGATAATACAACTCAAATTTAAAATAATAACCACCTCGCGTTCTCGCTTTCTCTTTTCCTTCATTTTAAGGTCTTCAGCTTGTTGGGCACTGATCACCTCATTTCCAGAACTTTTTCCTTTGTCCATAGTTGCCTGTCAAAAAGGAAGTGGAAAGTCACAATGTGACAACGAGACTTGAACTATGCTGACAAGAACCTAAATTATTTCCATACAGCCATGTTGGTGATTGTTGTATGGAAATACAACTATCATATATATGATAGTAAAAATTCAGGATATAATAATTCCAAGCATGTATATATAGATTAAGATTACCTTAGCTGCCTTTGCTGCAAGCTTTTTCTCCTTTTCAGTCATGAACCAAGTTCTTTTAGGGCGTGAATAAATTTCTTCCTTATGTGCAATCATATTCTCGGCCTACATGCATTATGGAGATGCATGAGATTATTTAAAACAGCAATGCTTAAGCAGAAAATGACAGGTACTAAATAATATCCTCTATTTTTTTATCATGGTAGGAACTAAATAATGTCATCCTCCAACAATTTTAAAAAAAATGTCAGGTACCAAAGAACCATAAATAACAAGTAGAAAAGCAGAACCATGCTCCTCAATATATCACTATACAAGTTACATAAAAGTAGGATGAAATACCTTTGTTGCTTCCATTTCAGCTTTTCTTAGGGCTCTCTCTTCCCTGCAGTATTTAGAAAACCATAATAAATATACAAAAAAGAATGGTTCAAAAACTTTGGCATTGAAATAGGAGCCCAACCTTTCTTCTAGAAGAATAGCAGCCACTTGATCTTCCATTTTTTCGATTATCTGAGACCACTTAGTAATTGATTGCTCAGCAACAATTCGGCTCTTCAACTTTGAACCAACTCTCTTAGCCTATAAAATGGGAATGACAATTTCCAAGTAAATCATATTCAGGTTTTAATTGTGGTCAAGTATAATAAATGTTTACAAGATACATTGATTTCTAGAGGACAATTACAAATGCCTCCATTAATTTCACATAAAGTAACTTGTTTTCAGCCACATAGTACCATTGACCAAGAAAAAATTATTAAATAATACTTTTAGTACACAAACTCAAATGGATGTGATGTAAGAACCAACTTATAGTTTAAATAACAATCAAGTAATTTCAACATTTCTTGAATGACTGCCTTTCAAAGGGCTGAGATTGCAAACACCACTATCCTCCTTAACTTATTTAATGAACAAAAACTCAGACAGGTGACAAATTGTCTATTCTTTGAGAGTAAACAGTGGATCAAAGCAAATTCAGCTCCATTTAGATGTAAGGTAATATGACTCACAATGGCTTTTAAAAGAGAACGATCATTGTCTGTCACAAATGTAACAGCATATCCTTCTCTGCCGGCTCTGGCCGTACGACCCACTCGATGAACATAGCTGCAGAAAGAAACAAAAATAAGGAGTCACTGAAATGTAAAAAAGTGAGTGTAGTTTAAGTCAAAGCAAGAACAAAAAGGTCAACTGCTCACTAGCATATAAACGATCATCAACAAGGAAAAGGAATAACAGCATCTGAACATTCACAAATAAATGATGGTAGAAGCTGATAAGTTTATCGACACATTACAAAATAGTTTTGCACTTACCTAGTAAGGTCCCGAGGACAGGCAAAGTTAATAACAGTTTGAACCCCAATTATGTCAAGCCCCTACAAGTGGTACCAAAAATGAAGTGTCAGATAAACAACACGGCTTATCATTATTCCAGCCAATAAAACTAGAGCCGAAATTTTTCAAACTTATGAGACAAAGGAGCAGGTCAGTAAACCCACAACAGGATCCAACACAAATCCATTTGTGAACTGTAAAACTCAACCAAGCCCCCAATTCATTCCACCAAAATAGAAAGATTAGAAGAAATGATATTCAAAGGGGAGTGTGA
This sequence comes from Azadirachta indica, assembly GCA_022749755.1. Taxonomy (NCBI): domain Eukaryota; kingdom Viridiplantae; phylum Streptophyta; class Magnoliopsida; order Sapindales; family Meliaceae; genus Azadirachta; species Azadirachta indica. The sequence goes on from CM040449.1 coordinate 3,280,800, forward strand.
AGAACAGCGGTGTTGGGGAATATAGAGTTGGTGGATAAGAGACATTTGTGCATGAAACCAGGGAAAGATGAAATCAATTGTAGAATCTCTGCTTACACGAGCAGCCACATCAGTTGCAATCAAAAAATCAACTTCCTGTTTCCTAAAAAGCTCCAATGCCTACACGAAAGAAAATTATGGGTCAGAACTATGGAATAAAGAAGGAATCACTACCTCAATAAGGAGAAAGGTGTAGAATTTTTCTAGACATAAATCTAGTGAAGAAAATTTTGTGTAGACTAATATTATAAAATGCAAAGATTAACTCACTTCAAGGCGCTGCGCTTGGGTAAGATTTCCATGAAGCTCAGCTGCTTTAAAGCCAGCTAATCCAAATAAAATCTTCAACCTATGTGCAGCCTGCTTGGTGCCACTGAAAATAAAGGTGCAAAGTCACTACCGAATTCAGATAACTGATAATCCCTGCAACAGTAGATAACTCAAATGTGGAACACTAAAATAAAAAAATTTAGACTTTTAGGACTTTACAATAAAACAAGATTTACGTTGCTGCAACAGTCATTAACTCATGAAAATAAGATGACATAAGGAGAATAAAACCTGAAGATGATCACTTTGGATATGAAAGTCTTTGAGCACAAAGATAGAAGAACTGCTTCCTGGTTTACTTCACGCATTCGGCGTATCCTAACCACCCTGCAGAATAACAATCATAGGTTCACTGAGATTAAATTATCAGAAGGTACACTTATACACAATGATGAAATACTAACACAGCATAACATAATCATGAAAAACTGGATGAAGCCAAAGAAATTACTCCTCTGTCAATGTTGAGGGACGTTTTGCAGATGGGTCAGCTGAGAGACGCAAGGGCTTGGTCAGAGAAAGCTTGATAAGCTCATCAACTTCTTCAGTCATTGTAGCTGAAAACAGCATAGTCTGTCTTCTTTTGGGACAGAGACGAACCTGAAAATAGAGTAAAAATCATCAGAACAGCAAAGATCCAACTTAAAACAAATAAATTAGTCAAACATTTGACCAGTACCAACTTGACCACTCTTTGCTGTTCGCATCAATCATTTAATTTAGATTTATCTAATCCAAGCAATAACAACTACAACTGAGCAATGTGCGAGAAAACCATAAAGAAGCCACTCTTCCACCTCAGTAACTTACGAGATTTGAGAACATTTACTCTCCAAAACCAACAAGAAAAGCGTGAAATATCTAACATGCCACAATACGTTTATCTACATACCCAAAATTACAATTCTTGCAGACACAACATAGTGAAGGAATAGGTACCAGCTCATGAATTTCAGCACTGAATCCTAGCTCCAGAAGACGATCTGCCTCGTCGAGGATTAAAACCGCAAGATCATCCAAATCCACGGACATTGAATTGCGCAAATGATCTATCATGCGCCCAGGAGTAGCCACAACAATATCTGGCATTGATCTCAATGCTGTCTCTTGCACCTAGTACAAAAGTAACATCAATGAAGTATTCCTGATAATAACATCTGTGAAAAGAACACATAGCAAGCAAACTGGAAATGTGTATATTGAGCAGACAAAGTGAGAAGGAATATTGCATACAGCCAGAAACAAGATCCTTTTTCTGTCTGTTTAAAGCTCTGAAAACATTACAACACATCTTATGAAATTAATTATTGATTTCAAAATTTCTGGCTATCTAAAAAGACCTAGAAATAAATTAAAATCATAAAGAGGAAAGTTAAGTAATTATATGACTGAACTAGAAATATGAATCTTTATTAGCCAAGTGTAAATAAATTAAAAATCTGCTCAGAAGAAAATTAACAAATGACAAACCTTTGTTGACAGCCCACCAACAACCAGGCAGCATCTAATATCAGTAAATTGAGCAAGTTTCTCTATCATACTCTGGACCCTATAATAAACACATAAAAACTTATTAAAAGGTAGAAAGAGGTTGGCAAGATAGCCAAATAGTAGAGAAAAAATAAAAAGAAAACGATGAATACTTTTGCAATGAAAGCACAAAAATGCAAAGACCTAAGGAAACATAAATAAGCAAATGAAAACACTCACTGGACAGCCAACTCTCTAGTTGGAGTAAGAATTAGGACCCTTATTGCAGGAATACGTTTTGGTCGGAATAAAAGCCTCTCCAGTGTAGGTAAAGCAAAGGCAGCCGTCTGTATCAAAGAAAAATCATCCAGTTAAAGCATTATCAACATTAAATATCAGAAATTAAACCACCACTAAGGAAATAATATACCTTTCCGGAACCAGTAATTGCACTTCCACAAATATCGCGCCCAGTCAAAGCTAGAGGTATACATGCCGCCTAGCAAAAAATAACAAACACAAAAAATTTAGTGAATTTTAGACACTAAAATATAACGTATTGACAGTAATAACACAGTAGGTGCAACTGGGACCTGAATTGGTGTGGGCTTAGAGTAACCCAATGCCTCGCAAGCTCGAAGCAAAGGGCGAGATAAATTGAGCTCCATGAATGAGTTGGCATGAAATGACGCTCCTTCCGAAGACGCGAAAAACGATTTACTATCACCGGCATTACTAACATCATCTTCATCTTCTGGTTCATAATCCTCCTAAAATAGTTATCTTAGAAAGATTATTGACAGTCTTGATATCAGAAACAAATATATATATATATATATTTATATAAGAATATAAGAGGGGATACTTGTTTGTCGGGTTCGGAATCGGAGTGCTCGTCATCGGGAGTATGGGTGATGGGAACGGAGCGCTGTTGAAGGGATTTACCGATTTTGAAATCGACGGAGGTTGTGCTTCGACGAACGTGTTCTTCGGCGACAGATTCAGCGTATGCAGCGAAGTCCCAAGGAGATTGCTTCCGTCGTTTTGGCATATCTTCTACTTCTTCTTCTTGTTCTTCTTCGTACTCGGACTGCGAGTCTTCAATATCTTCATCGCTGGGCGGTTCGAACACGAAACCTGAATCCATGGATTCAAACTCAACAAGGCTCGACTTCACCGCGTTGAGGAGGGTTTTGCGATCATTAGGGGTTTTAGACAGGGAAGGGAAGGGAAGGGAAGGGAAGAAACGAGAAACGACGCCGTGGTAGATGTTTATTTAATTATTTATTTATTTGTTTTTGCTTGGCGTCGGCTTTCGCGGTCGCGGGGAGTAGTGAGAACGAAATAAAAAAATTAAATAAATTAGAGAAGAGAATTACTCTTTTATTTTAGAACAATAAACATAATCTAAAAACGAATTAATGACGTGGCCTAATAATATTGATAATCGTTATTCACATTATTTATTCTTATTAATCATTAATTTAAAATGTTTATCAACTAATGCTATTATCACACATCAATTTATCAGCGCACTATTCTAATTAATTCGCTATTTTGCCTGTGTTTCAATTCTGGTTGAAGTTCTACAACATCTTTGATCTGAGGAATTCCGATATGATAATTGATAAGCAGGTTGGTTGAAAAACTGATTAAATTTTGAGACGACGAGACCCTCCACTTGACCCGACGCGGTTCCAGATTAGGGGTTGCGAAAACATTACATTTTCCACAAAAGATTACGGTTCCATTTTCCTCCGAACAATAAGAAATTTAATTACATATTAGTGCCAAACAAAAGAAAATTCATGCTTTACGTCCAAGGATAGATAACCCATTAAAAACATGCGCTATGGTGAAGTTTGCAGGGATTATGTTCGCGTTGATGTAAACAAATGCTAAAACATCCATTAAATTACTTGGTTGATACCGTTTGTAAATTCAATTTGCCAATTAAGTAGGAAAACTTGCACCAAAGAAACTGATATATTACACTCAAATCACCAATTTCAGGGATTTTATATTAGTTACAAAAGCAAGAGATTTGGTTAAGAGTAATATGATAAAATCAGTCATTTAAAGCTAATGGACAATCCAGCAACTGTATGTAGGGACACGATAGCATCATTAGCCTACTCTTGTAGCTCTACCACTCTTCTTCAACCATGCAAAGAGAAGTAGGTGAAATAAATCGAAAGAGCATTCAATGATTTATGGACACCAAAAACTTCTGAAATTGCAATGAAGTTTGAGCTTCAACAAAGAAAATATATTACATAAGCCCGAAGCGAAAGTAGAAAGCCTCAAACAGAGTATCTACCATCTACCATCTATTTAGGCAAGTTTTCGCGTTTCCCTCTGTTCTTAGTCTGGAGCTTAAGCTCATCCTCCAGCAAAATCTTATCAGCACAAGAAATTATCTGAAACTACAATAGTTAAGCAAATGACAATATTCCAAAACAATTAATCCAGTCTCACAATCTACAACGGACAACTTCCAAAGATGTAAACTTGCAGGTTTGCACTGATCTACCATGCAATGGCAATGCACATAAATAAGTTAAAAAAAAAAAAAAATTCGAGTGAATATAGTCTCTATTCATGCAAGTGAAAACCATTTGATCCACAACTACAAGTCGATAAAGTTCATAAGTATCTTTTTAAGCGCAACAAGGCAAAGGCTACAAAGAAGCTTCCACAAAAAATAACAAAAGGAAACCATCCCTATGTTCACTAACGTGTTGAAATAAATTCAAATGTGGTTCATAACCTCTATTAACAACAAATGGCACAACTCAAACAGCTTCAAGTTTTCACTTACTTTATGCAAATCCCAATTTGAATGTTTACAACTAACCCTTCAGAAGTTAGGTTTTATAATATCAGCAAAGGAAATCCTTAATTCTGTAACTAGTCTAGGCAGCCGGTGTATGCTAGACATGCACCCAGACAGTCTCCATTTAAAGAGTTAGATAACAACACAAAAATGCAAGAACCACAGAGGGCTGCATGATATGCCAGATTTGAGCCTAGACGGTGAAAAAGTTAGCCAGTAAGAAGCAAAAGAACTACAGATTCCATTAAACCCTAATTTCTCACAATTGAATGCAGCCTCAATAAACAAAATTCACAGATATTAAGCTTAATGGTATCCATATCGCATGCATAGACACACACAATAATAAGCAAATATAAACCACCATATATGGCAAATAGCCAAATGATAGTTTCTTAAGGAAGGTAGGTGAGGCAGTACCAGCAGTCACCCATCACAATCTCTTAAAATGAAAACAGTGTTTGGAGACCATTTGAGTACACAAAGCTCGAAAAGCATTTGGAGCATAATTCCCACTTTCCTGTTCCTTTCCCCCTTTAATGCATACGTATAAAAAGTTGAATGGAACTAGAAGTAGTAGAGAATCCATGATTTTGTTGATGCCACCCGATGAGTTTACTTTTAAGGTAAACAATTAGATAGCATTGTTGTTTATAAAACCTGCAACAAGAAAGGAAACTTAAAAACTTACGTGAGTCTGAAACTAAGCAAATGATATATGTCCTAATGGTTTGCAGCTCAAATGGTGGGGGCAAACTTTCACTGATCTGATTAATGCAATGTCTCCTATAGTTTTATACTTTATTTCAATAATCATTGTACACCTTTAATGGCAGAGAATTATTGAATTGGGTTGCACAGGACCAGTAACCATCCCAATTTGAGCCCATATTATATACATTAAAAGCCAAATATAGATCAACTGTCACTTCATCTAATTCACAAGCAAATAAACAATCAAAAGTTCATGAACAAAGAGAAGCACATAATTTTCACGGATACCAGTTCCAGTCAACCCAAACTCGAATACTCCCCAGCTGAGCCGGAAGTTCCACCTACACCGGACGTCACTCTCTTCTTTCTCTCCTCCTCGTACTCCGGATCATCCGTTGGCAATTCGAACCTACAAACTGGGCATGAATTCCTTGAACCTAGCCACGGCACGATACAGTCCCCGTGATAGCCATGTCCACACGGCAACTTCGTTGCCGTTTCACCAACACTGACGATATCCTTGCATATAGCGCACGCGATAGTTTCCTGCTGGGACAAAATCTCCACCGTTGGTAACTCCAATACAGCAGATTTTGAGGCAGGTGGGGCCCCTCTCCTTCCGCTATCGCTCTCTGCCAAGTTCTGCAGCAACGCCTCATATCCAGCTGCGTCCACATAATCCTCTGGATTACCGATGTAACGATCAGACTCGGGCATTTCCACGCTAAATTCTATCGAACTGTCGTCCAAACCCATCAGAATCTCCGCCCAGTCCAGGATCCGATTACGTCCCGTTCTAGCTCGGGTTGCGAAGTCACGGATCCGGAGTCGGAGTACATCCCGTCGCCTTCGTCTCAGATCTTCTTCGTCATCGTTTTCTCTATTCTCTTCGTTCTCGTTGTCCGAGCGATCTTCTCCTCCTTCATTTTCTTCCTCGTCTTCGTTTTCATCTTCTTGGTCGTCGTTTCGATTCTCTTCGTTTTCATCATTTTCATTCGCATCATCATCGTCCTCGTCGTTTTCCCATCCATCAAGCTCAATTCGAAGAAAATCGTCTTCAGACTGCGGATCTTGAGTCCGCTGCGGAGGCGTGTCCTCGTCACGCGCGGCCTGTGCGATTAAACGCAGGACCTGAAGGAACTGAGATCCGAAGGTGGGATCGTCAGCATGATCCGGAGTTAGCGATGGCGAGGAGAACGGCGGGGGCAACGCGGCTTGGATTGATTCAACGAAGCCGTTCTTACATTCATGACAAATAACATCAGTTAGATTGGTAAGGGTTTCGATGGAAACACGTTTCTCGCAGTGATAGCACCAATACTGCGTCGTATCAGTATCCGACGCGGTAGGTGTGGTCGGTGTTGCTGCCCGAGATGGGGATTCAGCCATGAGTTACAGATAGTCCGGTTCGTACGGTGGAGGGGAGGAAAGAGTGAAGAAAGTAAGGTAGGTTGATTTACGGTGACTCGCGGACAGTGTCAAATTGTTAAAAGGAAAATGTAATGCGTTCTGAAGGTGGTTGTTTGCTTTTGAACCATAGCCATTTGATGAATGTAACCTGAGAAATGATCTCAGAAGTAGCGGGATGATGGACGGTGATTATTAGCTAACGAATTGCGACGAAATTTGAAGTCAATTCAAGATTTGTTAAGACAATCGAACGGTAGATGTCCGGTGGACTCGATTTCAAATAATTGGTGGGCCCGGAGGATAATCACGGACCAATAGCAAAATGATCCTATATAGTGGTGCGTTTCTTTTGTCAATGGACTTTCTAACTCTCCTTTTGATTTTGTGGGCTACGGTCATTGATAATTGTCTTTTTTTTTTTCCCGTAAGGTAGACTTGGATTCGGATGTAACATGCTCATCCAATGGCTTCAAGGAAACAAAAGATCGATCTCACCTTAGTGCTGTAACATTCTTACGTATTTAAAAAAATAAACAAATAAATATATGCAAGTGCACAACTAATAGATAACAAGTGGAATAAAGGAACTCACTCGGGCTTGTCCGAGGGGTAGGAGGTTTGGACTCCACTTGGAGTCCCGGGTTCGATCCCTACTCATCCAAGTTAATAGGTTAATTTCCTTCTACATGTGAAGGCATCTATATTAGGTAAACAATGTCAAGCACGTAATTCTCTCCGCATGTGAGGACACACCCATATTGGGTGAAGAATTCCACATTTGAGGGTATTCAATCTACATGTGAGGACACTTACAAGAATTCTTAAGAGTATCATATTTAATCAGGAACATTTACTGATTAGACAACAATATTCATATATCCAAAAGTGTAATGAAAGAATATTTACCGATGAGAGTAACAACATTCATATATGACTTATATTATCTTAATTTATAGTGATAATATTTATATACAACAGATTTATAGAGCTTATCCCTATCTTGGGAAGTGACTAGAAGCAGTGCTTTGACCAAAATATTCTGTATATCCTGAAATTTCGTTCACATTTCTCCTTTTTTGCTTAATTACTAAAAAAACTCCAGATTTATCAGTGGATCAAGAGATGATCTACTAAAGAGTACTAACATTTTTATTAGACTTTGTACCTCTTTCATGTCAATCACTGCCTTATTCTTTTGAAATTTACCTCAATTCCCTTATTACTAATCATATTACCCAAAAATATGCTCAAGCTAACTCTAAAAGAATATTTCTCAAGATGAACTTCATATAGTACTTCGTTAACTGTTCAAACGTTTGAGTTAATTGTTAAAAATGATCTAAGATACTCGATGACTTAGTTATCATGTCATCTATGTATGCTTCCATCGTCTTTCCAATTAAAGACTTAAATATCTTATAAGCTCGTGGCTTGTGTAATTCTACTAATAAATGCGTGTCAAATAATAATTCAATATTAAAATTTCTAAGACTTTTAGGTATACATTATTTATAGGTCAGATAATCTTGATCCAGTTACTATATGCAATGCCACAACTGTGCGGTCTTACATCTGTGTTTGTTTCGCATATAGTATAATCAGACTCACAAGTCACAACCTCGATTGAATAGACATATCAACTACAATTGAAGAGGTCAGGCAGTGGACTAAGCAAATGTAGCAATTTGTTTGTAAACAATTGCTGATGTTTATTATTATAATATTGTCTTTCTTTTCTCCAACACTCCCCCCACCCCCCACACAAAAGCCCCCCCCCAACAAAAAAAATGTGTATAGTAAAAAGTAACAAAATTATCACGATAACATTAGGAAAAAACACTGGAATTGCGTCAGTTCCTCTTGTTCAGCTGACAAGTACTTGCAAAACTTAAGCTTAAATCCAAATTCGAAGCCTCACGATTTGCTTCCAATTTAATTGATTTCTATATAAGCACGAGTAACAAAACTGAACACAAAATATTTCATAGACTCGGATATACAAAATCATTTTTTTCTTTTTTCCTTGTTTTGACAGTCGCACGTGGACTGAGTTACTAGTTACCGGTGCAGTGGAAACAGGGCTAAGTACAAAATTACAGGATAAAACAAAATCTCGCCAGCTAAGTGGGCACCAAAATAGCAAGATTTACTTCTCAAAATATGCAAATATTGCCCTGGCAAAATCATATGTTTACATAACTAATTCATAAGCTCGGTGCTTACATAATTCATAGAATTCGAGGCCTTTTCTAATTTCACCAGCTACTTCTACGGCTACTCCGGCAATGGCAGGCGGTGTGTATAGACAATTTTGAGCCCAACCTTCGCTTAGCAAAATCAGTCTTCTTTTAACACCTATCGTCTAGTTTGGGTTCCGATTGAACATAAGACAACAGATAAAAAATTTCATAGGTCACAGCATCTCTTTCCTGCCCACGCTTGTCTCGTTTAATTCTACATCGAAGACAGCAACAACCCAATATCCCATCCACCATTCACAAGATCATTCGTCATCCTTCATTCTTAGCTATTTTTATCTTTTTTTCAAAAAATGGAACTCGACGGTTACACAAAAAGCATGGCTCATGCCCCTAACCCTCGCGGGCATCATTGTATACGAAAATTATTCCACTTCCTTTAAAAATTTTATCATACATGTTATCTTATTCATCTCAATCAAAGCAGCAAACACCTAGTGGCTTTTGTAGCAAACGCCAACAACCAACAAAGAGATATATACATAATGTGTAATTAATTATGTATTACAGTATTAAAAGTTAAAAAAAAAAAAAAAACTTCCATAATTTTTAATTACTAGATTTTATAAAGCACCGTACGGAACTTGTTGAGGCAGCCTGAACCGGACCTGTGAAGCGGGTGACCGCACCGCCACGCCGTGCCAGCAAATACCACCCTTGCACATCTCGTGGCTGTGGGCGTGATGATGATCCCGCGAGATCGCATACGTGGCTTTACGTGATACGTCCCACGTCAGCGTTCCAATCAAGATGAAACCCACTATTGTGGTTGATACAATCAACACAAAGGCGCTGCTGAAGCTCCGTCCAGTCACCAACCCATATGCCTTAATTCCCGCTATCACTGCCACGTAGATCGTCGTCAAATTTCCAACCACTGTGTCAGATAGTGCCATCTCTGGGACAATCTTGCTCTGTTTTAGTTGAGCTGAGCCTCTGTTTTATAAAATGAAGATTTAAAAAAAAAAAAATTGGTCTCTTTGAGGAAGGGAAATTGGATCAATAGTGAAGCGAAGGAGTGTGCGCAATGCAAATCTGAAGGGGTTTTATTAAACAAGCTGTCTTGGGAATGTCGAGGAGGCTTTATAATGGAGTGGAAATTACAAAAACGGCATCGTCTGATATCCCTGGTTTTACTGAGCTTATCTTCGTAGCTTTTGAAAGGTTAGTGGAAGGCATCTATTTCTTGTCCTACGCCCGCCGATTTTTTGACAATCCAAAGAGATGATACCACGTGTATCCATTTGCTTTGACTACTTTTGCTGCGTGGCTGTATCCCCATCCCCGTGTCCTTTGTTCTTGCCCTTTCTCTACAAAAGTAGTAAAATACGACGCCGTCTGCAAGCGCAAATCATTTTATACCATAATCCTCTAACATGATTAGATAATTCAGGGTTGGATATATACGCGATCAGATCATCCTGATGGACGTCGGGGTTTGTGCCACGTAACACTGCTCGCCGATTTCTAGACGTGGTCATGCATTAGTAACCGTAAAATTGAGATTCGACCAAATCCCTAAGATATTTGCTGTTGCTTAAAGTTTCCCCCTGTGCATATAATTATGAAGTTGCTTAATGATGAATGTGATTTGCGAGTACGACTGGAAACCATATTGCGCCTGTCTTATGCTGTTAACACATAAGGCGACACCATTATTTACTTTGAGCATTCCAAGCGGGTTACTAACATGTAATCAGAACTGGTTAATGAGCAAACGTGTTGCTCGGATGCTTACTGCTACTATCAAACGTCTCTAATAAAACTTGAAAGGAGCAAGGTATCCAAGATTCGATATCTAAATGGTGTTTAACGATTCAAAGGATCTTGGCCAATTTCCATTGATGTTTTGAGGTTATTGGGAAGCGCCCACAGATATTCATGAACCTGATGATTCAACCCACAAGTGTGGCCAGTTCAGTGGATTTTTAGTGCACATTTGAATCGACACTAAAGAAGAGTTATCATTTTACCACGGCTATCCTGCTAAATTGACAAATTGGAACTGTTGTAGCACAATGTGATAATTTGGCTTATCACATGTCAATTTTATATTTAACAAAATTCACAGATTATCTACCCAATCGCACACACCATAAGGCTTAAATGCGTTTACTTAGATGTTTCACGTGCTGACGCTCCTTGATTGTTATTATTTGTAGTATATATATATATATATGTATAAATATTGTAGTTAATTTTGAAAGTATAGTCCACAAAATATTTGATAAAACATTTTTTTAACAAAAAAAATAATTATTATTTTTGTTACTAATATTTGATATTTTATAATTGTAGTTTATAGTAATTATTATTTTAAAATTATAACAATTTAATTCCAAATATACGTCAACATCCTCTTCTAATCTCTTTCTTAATTGACTTTCAATGAAATATTAACACATGTTAATATTTAAAATAAAGGGTAAAATTTAAATTTCAATAAGTTTTATTCACTTATTATTATAATTTACTATGATTAAAATTAAAAAAAAATCAACTAAAAATATTGACTACCACCACAATCACAAAATATTTTTGTTGAATCATAAATACCACTAAAATTTTTGTTGAGTACCCTATGTCATTACACTATCATTATATACATGTAGTCTAAATATAATGATACTATCATTATATACATAGAGTCTAAAGTTAAATTTAAATTTAAGTAAATCGAGTTTTTTGTTTATTGCATTATAATTATTATTTTGTATTTTAATTTACAATTGGAACTATAAAACCGTAATATCTTAATATCAAACAAACTTATAGAATCAAAGGGTGACCAAACTAAAGTCATGTGATTACTTCAACTATTGTATTAGGCCTAATAACCCGTGTAGTATTGATTTTTGACAGTGAAATTGAAATTAAACCAAACTCATATTATTTGTTATTGTGTCATACTCTCGAGTGCCATTTACCGCATCAGTGACAAAAGAAGTATATCACAATTCACATGTAAGCTAACACTTTCGCAGCGTGCCAATTTCTTTTCAAACTTTTTTCTAGTCACAGTCTAAAAGTTATGGCGAGCTTTCGAGTGAAGCACAAGGCAATCACACTCTGGCAAGACTTGGAAGCAACTCGACCAACACGACACTCATCTAAGGACTTTGACCTTCTGTCCTCGAGGGGAAGCTCATCTTCACTTACAACGAAAACTACTAGAACCGATGACATTTAGTATCTGACAGCGATTAAGCGTAGTTAAAAATGTAATGTTTTCATTGAATGCTGATACTTTCTTGCAGTAATTAAAAATTAATGATTATTTATTTACTTGCATTGTTTATTCATATACACAATCATAAGAACATTGAAATTTTGTTTCTGTAAAATTTTCGTCATTTTGGTCCTGCCGAGATCTGGTAAATTTGTGCCACAGGTTCATTCAAGCTCTGTCGGCTTCTACGATCGTCGGCTCAATTCGCACGGTTATCTTTAGTGGGTTTCCCTCGTAACCTAAACAGGCTCGATTGTGCCCCAAAACAGGTTTGTCTAGGTTCCTGTCGGCGATTCGATTATGACTATCCTAAGATCCAAACAGGCAAACGGAATTATCTAGAATTCCAATACAAAATCGACTAATATTTCGCCACGTTTCACAAATAGATCTTAGTCGTTTGATCAATCATCTGGCCAAACGATACGCAAATGAGATTGGTCCAGTTGACACAGGTCCTGAGTCGTCCGTGGGGCCGCCCAACACACTTTCGATCTCCACGTCAAGGAAACTGAACAAAGCCAATGATATCCTGCCACGTTTCAATCATCAAACCTAAACCGTCAGATCTTCCACGCTAGCAACAGAAACTCCAATCCAAACAATTTAACACGAAACCTTCAGTCTCGTCAGATCTAAAGTTACCGCTTAGTACCAGTGCTATATAATCCACGCCAAATGAGGCACAAAGAGTAAGGTATAACTGATCATTTGAACTGATCGAAGCTACTAGAAATAGTTTCAAAGTTGACGATGAGGAAGTGGACAATCCCTTCCATCTTACTTCTCTTCTTGCTTCTCGTTCTCCTTCCAGATCAAGGTAGGCTAACGGTTTTCTGGATCTATGGGCATTATTTCCAGCGTTAAGCTGCATTGTTTAATGACGTATAGTATTCGCAATCGGATCTATCATATTTCAGGTCGAAACATACAGGCAAACGCGGAGGATGAATCTGATAAACTAGTAGATCCTCCGAAGGTTGAGGAGAAACTCGGAGCAGTACCAAATGGTTTATCGACAGATTCTGATGTGGCGAAGAGGTTTGAATTATTATTTATGGTTTTTTGTGATTGTTATCGTTATGGTTTTTTTTTTTTTTTTTTTTTTTTTTTGGTTAAAATGCAAATTTTCATTTGGCTTCAGGGAAGCGGAGTCGATCTCGAAGAGGTCGCTTCGCAGTACTGCGGAGAAATTTGAATTCCAGGCTGAGGTGTCTCGGCTCATGGACATTATCATCAATTCTCTTTACAGTAACAAAGATATTTTCCTCAGAGAGTTGATTTCCAATGCTTCGGATGTAAGCACTTCTGTTATGCATTTTTTCTTTCATTTCTATTATGATTTTGACACTTTATGCAGAAATTGAATATATTGTTTTTTCACGACCGTTTGAATTTCAGGCGTTGGACAAGATTCGATTCCTCTCTCTAACAGACAAAGAGGTGTTGGGTGAAGGCGACAACACTAAGCTTGACATCCAGGTTTGTGCTGAATAAATCTCGAGTAGCTTAGTTATGTTACATTAATGGTGATAAGATTGTCTCATTTAATAATGAATGATTAAGTTCTCGTGCCTTTAATTGTTTGAGAAAATTCATTAAGGAATTTAGCATTGTCATAGAAACCTCAACAGTTAAAATAAATATATTTATAGGTTTGCTTGTGATGAAATGCAGATTAAGTTAGACAAAGAGAAGAAAATTCTTTCAATTCGTGACAGAGGTATTGGTATGACAAAGGAGGATTTAATCAAGAACTTGGGAACCATAGCAAAATCTGGAACTTCAGGTAATTATATTGTGTGAAGGCCTATACTTCTGTCATAAAGGATACTGCATTTCTCTAGTTGAAGTGTTGAAGGATGTTAACTAGAGTTATTGTTTTCATGCAGCATTTGTGGAGAAAATGCAGACAAGTGGAGATCTCAATCTTATTGGGCAATTTGGTGTTGGGTTTTACTCTGTATATCTTGTTGCTGACTATGTGGAAGTAATTAGCAAACATAACGATGACAAACAGTAAGTCCTTTTTTTCGTTGATATTAATGGTTAAATTGGCTGTCCATGGAACTGTCAAATGATGGTCATGCTGATTTTTTTGCCTCTTAGGTATGTATGGGAATCAAAGGCTGATGGGGCATTTGCAATTTCTGAGGACACATGGAATGAATCTCTAGGACGTGGAACTGAGATTAGATTGCACCTCAGAGATGAAGCTGGGGAGTACTTGGAGGAGAGCAAGTTGAAGGTCAGTAGTTCAACATAGTTTATTGAATAGAAATTTGTTTGTTCTGTTGACTATTTATCGATCAAACAACACAAATTTCTTGATATGCATGGCGAACAATTTAATGTCAAATGTTTTCCTTTTGTATTTGCATGATGAATTTTGGTTACTGGAGATTAATTTTTTATACTTGATATTTTTTTCCACAGGAGTTGGTGAAGAAATATTCTGAATTTATCAATTTCCCCATCTATATCTGGGCCAGCAAAGAGGTTGACGTGGAGGTTCCTGCCGATGAGGATGAGTCATCAAGTGATGAAGAGGAAAAAAGTATGCATTACCATTCCAAACTTCTTTATGTTGGATTTGGAACTTAATGTTGATATCACGAGACCATTTACATTTTGTGCATCAGCACACTTGCGAAGGTAGTTGCTACACTTCTCACTTTGTTTTATTTACTCCACTGCTACTAACAGCTGAAAAAGAAGATGAAGAGTCTGAAAAAAGTGAAGATGAAGATGAAGATTCTGAGAAAAAGCCCAAGACCAAGACAGTGAAGGAAACAACTTATGAGTGGGAGCTCTTGAATGATGTAAAAGCTATATGGCTGCGAAATCCTAAAGAAGTGACAGAGGAAGAGTACACCAAATTCTATCACTCTCTTGCAAAGGTATTATACCTTATGGAATAGCTGTGGATTCCTCAGAATAGTTCAGATTTTGTAGAAGAAAATTAGTTTTTCGAAGCTGGCTGTTCTATTAATCATTTGCACATTGTTTTCTTTTCAGGATTTTAGTGATGAGAAGCCTTTGGCATGGAGTCATTTTAATGCTGAAGGTGATGTTGAGTTCAAGGCTGTTTTGTTTGTGCCTCCGAAGGCTCCTCATGATCTGTATGAGAGTTATTACAACACCAATAAGTCCAACTTGAAGTTGTATGTCAGACGGGTCTTCATCTCAGATGAATTTGATGAGCTTTTACCCAAATATTTGAACTTTTTGAAGGTATTTGGGCTTTTGATAATATATTTTACTAGATATAAGATAGAATCGGTGTCATGATTTTGTTCATAAATTGGTGCAGGGTCTTGTTGATTCAGACACTCTACCACTCAATGTATCACGAGAAATGCTTCAACAGCATAGCAGTTTGAAAACAATCAAGAAGAAACTCATCCGCAAGGCCCTCGACATGATACGCAAAATTGCTGAGGAGGATCCTGATGAGGCCACTGGCAAAGACAAGAAAGGTATGCTTCAATTAAGAAGTTTCTCAAAAATGATGTGGAAGCTCTTTTGTAGTTTTCTTGTGAGATAAATTAAAAATTCTTGTCTGTTTTGCGTTCCATTAATTATTACTGACGGCAGCCTTTGTATCTGTCTAACTTTCTTTCGCCAGAGCAGAATAAGTTTTCCTTTCATTTCATGTGATTTGTGTTTTAATAATTAATTTTGTTTCAAAATGGTTAGTGGAATGCACTAATGTTGAATCTTGATGCTGATGCAGATGTTGAAAAATCTGGTGATGATAATGAGAAGAAAGGTCAATATACAAAATTCTGGAATGAGTTTGGCAAGTCTATTAAACTTGGTATTATCGAGGATGCGGCCAACAGAAACCGATTGGCAAAACTTCTTAGATTTGAGAGGTATCTGTTTGAGTTCTTAAATTTGTCATAACATTTTTGTAGTCCAGGCATTATTGTGCCTTTCTGCTCAGTTCCTCTCACTGAGGAAAGAACTCATGGTATTTGGACTCTCTTACAGCACAAAGTCAGGTGGTAAATTGACATCTCTGGACCAATACATTTCAAGAATGAAATCGGGACAAAAGGACATTTTTTATATAACAGGAAGCAGCAAGGAACAGCTGGAAAAGTCTCCATTCCTTGAGAGGCTGAAGAAGAAGAATTATGAGGTACTCAGAATGATTTGGTTGTTTACTTGTGCAAAAAGTTTACCTTTTAGTTTGTGTAATTACTTTATCTGTTCTTTGGTTTGCCAGGTTATTTTCTTCACCGATCCAGTTGATGAATATCTGATGCAATACTTAATGGATTATGAAGACAAAAAATTCCAAAATGTATCCAAGGAGGGTCTTAAACTTGGCAAAGACTCTAAAGACAAGGAACTTAAGGAGTCATTCAAGGAGCTCACCAAATGGTGGAAGGGTACTCTTGCCAGTGAGAACGTGGATGATGTGAAGATAAGCAACCGTTTGGATAACACTCCTTGTGTAGTTGTTACATCCAAGTATGGATGGAGTGCGAATATGGAGAGGATCATGCAGTCTCAGACTCTGTCAGATGCTAGTAAGCAAGCATATATGAGGGGCAAGAGGGTGCTTGAAATCAATCCAAGGCATCCAATCATCAAAGAGCTCCGGGAGAGAGTTGTCAAGGACCCTGAGGTATCTTTCGCAAATTTTCTTCTCATTTGCTCATATGCGGAAGCATGAATGTAGAAATTCGGTCATTTGGTATCTGTACATCCTTGGTTTGAAGATTTTAGCTTCGTCTATGGTTATATTTATGATTTAGTGCAAGATTTTCCAATTTCTGTTCTTTGCGCTGATTGGTTTCCTTTCAGGACGAGGGTGTGAAACAAACAGCCCAGCTTGTTTACCAGACGGCACTTATGGAGAGTGGCTTTATGCTCAGCGATCCCAAGGATTTTGCCTCCCGTATCTACACCACGGTGAAGTCCAGCCTCAACATTAATCCCGATGCAACAGTAGAGGAAGAAGATGATGTAGAAGAAACAGAGGCCCAGACCGAGACAAAAGAAGCTTCAGCTGCTAAAGATGATGCGGATGAAGAACCTTCTGCTGTCAAGGATGAGTTGTAGATTGCCTGAAGCACGGCCAACTTCCCAGTTTCGTGAGAGAAGCTGGAAAGCACTAGACCATGCATTTCCGTTTTTGAGTTTTGGAAACTTCGGTAAAAGAGAAATTTAGATAGTAGATTCTTGTAAACCGTAATCACCAGTAATTTTTGTCTTTTAACATTATCAAGGATGGATAAATTGCAAATTGTGACGATTGTGTACTTTTTGCTTCTGAACTTGCGTGGCTCGGTCTCTGAAGAAATACTGGTTTAGTTCTCACTTCTGCGGGGGTCATCGGCCTATGGGCTTATTTACAATACATTTTGATGCCCATGTGGTCTGACCATTGAGGGTTGTTTTTCGTTCTTTATTTTCTCGTTGGGCTGGCAAAAAAATCGTTTCACCTCGAAGATAAGCCAGTGGATTGAAATGTTTTACACCGAAACGGATTTTTTTGCTAGTTTCCGTCCAAAAGGTGATTTTTATAGAAATCACGATGAGGGAGAGAGAATTATTCCCTGAAGATTAACTTGAGACGACACTATCAATAACACGCAGATAATCATTTAAAAACTAATATTGCAACTGGGGGCGAGCGTCTGTTTCTCACTTATCCAAAGTTTTATGTCATTTTTTAACTCTAGTGAAGAAACTATTATTCTTTCCAATTTTCTTTTCCCTTTTTGCCTAACTAGTGATTTGAAAGGATGAAAGAGCCAGATAAATCTTTGTTTCTTACTTATCCAAAGATTAATGTCATTGCTTAAGTTTGTTTACTAATCACAAGATCTTTACTCTTTTCACCATTTTATTTTGCAGTTAATCTTTTGAGCCATCTAGAGTGAAAAGTCTAAAAAATAACATTATCTTCGGTTTCTTTTTTTGTCTAATCTCTTTGCTCAATTAAGAACTAGATATGCGTGACCCAGTTCTTGCGACTCATAAATTCTATTGGCGAACGGTAACCAAAACAAAAGGCCGTTGGTATCGACTTTAGCAATGGCCAATCATATTCCCAGTCATAGTCATGTAGTTGCAGGGGCCAAATTCTTCTTGTATTTGGGTAATGTCAAAGCTTCAATTTTGTCTTAATGCCTCTTACCTTTTCATTAAAAAATAATATTAATACCTACTAAATGCCAATGGTAGACATTATTTCTAACCTCTTAAGATGGAATTTCAACCATTCTGAAGCTTTCTGGGCACAATCGTACAAACCTCTGGCCCAGAAAGAAACATTCAATCAACTTTTGCAGCTCCAACTTGAAGATGATTGATCCATATATATATATATATATATATATATATGCTTTTGATAGAAGGTATCCCATGCTTCAGGTTCAAATTTTCAAATTCTTGTTCTAATGTAGACGGGTATATGTTCCTAGAAATTTTTGAACAGTTGCAAGGCCAATATGCCACACCTCTATTCCTCTATCAGAAGTCCTAAGAGGATTGGTACTTTGCATGCTATATTACAAAAGAATCTTATAAATCAACATAAAATCTTGAAATGTGCTGGAAATTAATTTGTCGTATTAATTTATGCTAGTTAGTTCAAAGGTATAACGAATGATTGCTCTTACAAAACTGCTGAATCATTAAAAAGAAAGAAACAACATGCCTACAAAAACAATTTAATCAAACAAAATGAACTATGGCATGCTACTTTAGACACCATAATTAAATTCCTCGTTGCAGGAAATTATCACAAGACTACCATGCTTGCAATTCCAGCAAAGTGGGCTTCTTTTATCAGTTATACTATTCCATACATTACCCAACAACCATACCAAACTGCGCAAATTCTCAGTACAGCAGCCACTTTTTCGAATGCCCATCTAAAAAGTAACCAATTAAAATAATGACATTTCATCTCCAATACAATGAAATGAAAAGCTCTCCTTCCTATTAATCTTTACTTTAGAATACATATAGCCCTCGGAAAATGAAAAATAAGAAAAAGGGAAGCTGGAAGTATGTGTTATTTTTGTAGTAATTCTATACATGTGATCTAGAAATTCAATTGGGCTACAAGTTATCTCGTGGACTTGGCTAGCAAATTAAAACCCAATTAAGCTACTGAGAAAGTGAGATTCTAATTATAAATAGAGGGATAGAAATATTGAGGAGATAACAGAAACAGTTAATGTTGAGTGCAAAGACGAAGAAGAAAGTATTCTACATGAATCTCCTGTTACGAAATTTGGTAACCATGAACTATTTTCATCCATTGGCTCAGAACTTGACCGGCTACCAGATCCATTTGTTGGGGTTGTTGTTGTTGTTGTTGTCGGAGAAGCACTAGCAGATTTTTGACTGTATAAAAAAATTACATTACTAAAGTTAATACAAAATTTTAAATGCCATATTATTTTTATTCTTTATTTGATACCTTCATGAAAAATTGAATAAAGGTTCAATATCATTATTAGCCAATTATCTATAAAAAGAAGAAAAAAAAAAACAGAAATAGACATCTCACAAACGATATGAACTAATTTTAAACATTTACAATTACATTTCCATCATTTATAATTTATATCGCATGTTGCTAGCATTTCTTTGCTGTAAGCCTCGATTATCTAATGGCAATCAGCTGTGAGCTTGTGGTTTACAAAAGCAAGCAAAAATAAAAAAAGAGGTGGAAAAAGTAGCAGGAAAGTAAATCGGAATACTGAAAAGGAAGAGGACATTGACAGATCCAATACGAATCTCGTAATAATAAAATATAATGATAAAAAAAAATGTAAAAGAAACAGAATAACGTTAACAAGTGAAGGTGATTACTAGTAATTAACTGATAATCCTTACCTTGTTACTGAAGGGCAGAATGTAATCGTATAATCAGCTCCCGTACATGTAAATGTACTCGTAGCATCATCATACGCGTAGCTATACGATCTCGGACACGCCGATTTAAACATTTCCGAGTAAACGGACGGCCTACAAGTGGAAGGTGTAGCGTACGCGCCACTGCAACAGTATTCAGGATTCCCAAACGCTTCACATGCACTCTTACATCCCTGACCTGACTGCACCCGTAACTCCGACGGACACCGCTGGTTCAAATCAGTTACACACCCGGTCGACAAGCAACTACCGCTTCCGTTAATCGGCTCAACGATCATTTGTAAATTGTAACCGTCGACTAAGCTTACATCATAAAAGTCCTGAGTACCGGACCCGGTTGTAAACTCGGCCAGAGTAGCTGGCGGGCTTGCGCTCAAACCGTTACATTCGATTTGGTTCGAACCGCAGTCACCGGTTAAGCAACTTCCCGTACCTGCACTCGGATCGAATGTACAACCGGTTCGTCCCCAGAATCTTCCGGACCAGGTTGGAGGAACTTGAAGTGATCGGGAACTACCGGGTGTGAGTTCAAAGCCTGTGCTCTCTAATTTTGCATTGCCAAGAATTCCAGGCCATACTGTGTAGCTACATTTGTTTACTAGCGTAAATGTAGCACCTGATATTCCTGTTAAAACAAAACCCAAAAGAAAAATAAATAAATAAAATAGCCGTTAACATCGAAATCTCCATTGAAGTAATCAGGAATAATGCTCTCCAAGAAATATTAGGTCATTGGATATTGTTAATAAAATTATGTTACCTCTGAAAAATATAAGGAAAATGAGACTGATGTACAACTTGAGAGAATGAGAGAAGATCGGATCCATTTGTACTGTGCTGTGATGTAATGATATGTGTTGGGTTTAATACTGTTTCTGTAGATCAAAATAGGGCTACATGCATTTGTCTTTTTAAGGGGAAGAAAGGAGAGATTCTTGGCTTGATATGGATGGTAGTGGGAGGAGAAAATGGAAAACCTATTGGGGTTCGCCGCCCATATATAAAAAATATGTTTTTTGAACGATAGTATTTAGAAATTAGGGTAGGAGAGAAATTCAATTAATTAATAAAATTTTTATGTCAGCTGGTTTGCTTCACCTTAAATATTAGTGGAAGTTAGAATGAGATCTACTGTTGTATCAACAAATAGAAAAACGGAAACTAAAATCTGAAGTCGTATGATGGGAAAAGGGATCCCCGTTCATTAGGATAGTCAAAGTGTAAGGTCTGAGACGTTACCCAAAAAAAAAATCTATCTATATTCAGTATCATCGCAATTAATAATTACTTTTTATAATTAATTGAGTACTGTTATATATATATATATATATATATACACACACACAAATTCATTTACGTGAGCATATATTTTTGTTATATGAAGCTTTTGTAAGTTTAATTTAATTGACATTTGATGGGTGTAAAATTGCTGGATGTATAAATAATTAGGAAATGATTTTTTGGTAGTCTCGCGTCTAAGTAGTTCTGATAAACATCCATTTTTTTAAAATTTAATTTGATTGATTTTTCTTTTAGTATATATGAAGGATCTACTTATGATTGATGATTTGGGTTTGTATCTCTAATTCATGAACTTAATTATTATATATAACTTATTCTACCAAGCAAACGTGTTTTGAAGAAATATATATAAGAATCTCAGCCATTTTGTTATAATAATCAGTGGGGCTAGCTAGCTTACATTTCTACTGTCTTGACAACTCGAGGGAATTAGATTCCTAATTGTCTGATAAAATCAACACTTCATATCAACACACAAAAGAAAGTTAGAAGCAAATAATATTTATAACAACATTATTTAATGATTGGTATCACGTAATTGATCAGCCAGTTCACATTACTCTTGATATTTATTTAAATATTTATAAAATCACCCATTTCATTTCATAACTTTAATGAGCCATTAAATAATCATCCAATCATACAAATAAATTAATTTACTTTTATTTAAAATTTAAAATTATCATGAATATATTTTGTGTATAGTATTACTCTCTCATTTGTTAATTCTTAACATTGAAATGATAAATAAGCCACACAACCAATGGCTGGTAGTAAGAGATCCTATTAAGTAAATTCTTTGTTAACTATATTAATTGTAACGATAATAATATTAAATTATTAACGGTGAAGCAACAGATAAAAACAGGGATCTATTTGCTTAATTTGCATGTACCAAGAAGGCGGTTCGTGGGACGGTGGGAGCACAGCACAATTATTAGTAAGCTTTGTTTAATTGGATGGCACGTGTCAATGAGACATTGTCCTTATCCAACGGCTATTGGCACTGAACTCTGAAGTCTGAACCACGAGAGATTGTCGGACTAGCAGAAAATTTTGTTGGGGAGATGTAAATTAAACAGGAAACAGTAAATATTTACATAACTCGTACGAAGGAGAGCGCAGTCTTCGGAAATGAAATTGAAATATACAAAAAAATAATAATAATAACAATAATTCGGAGGTCTGAACCGATTGCGATTACGTGGGACCAAACAGGGGTGTGGAGCCTTTAAAGCTAAAGGTAGGAACCAACTTTGCTTTTTGGTTTGATCATAGCATTAGATTTAGAGATGACGCCGCATGCATGCTGATCCACGTCACTTTGTACATTGTGCCGTGGAAGGCACTTGATCGTGGGACCCTACAGTCTTACAAGTAATAAGCCCCTTGTTTCTCATCTTCAAACTCTGATTGATCGATTTCCCCATTGCAATCACATCCTTGTTGAAAATTCCTGCATGCATCAATATGAGAAACTCCATATAAAATTGCGTCTGTAAGTCATAAAGTAAGTTGTCAGGATGGCCGAGTGGTCTAAGGCGCCAGACTCAAGTTCTGGTTCTCGATAGAGAGCGTGGGTTCAAATCCCACTTCTGACAAACGAAAACTGTATACTATTTTTTTGTAATTTTCTTTCTTTTTGTTCCTTCAATTGTTAAATTAAATCAGTTTTCTTAATGGGATCTGCATTTTATTTCTTTGTAAGGTAGCTAAACAAGTAAGTTTTCTTAGTGGGATGTATATAATTTAGATTTGAGATCCTATTAAATAAAGAGTGAGTAAAAGTTATCGAATCAAAGTTGGTTGGCTGAAATCTGTAGTGAACAAAGTAAGGTGTGGTCAACCAACAGTAATAAGGGCTAGTTCTAAAAATTAGACAGAGATATACAAGGGAGCACATGATGATGCTGTCCAAAAGTGAATAATAATGTCTGCCTACGTCGCATGTCCAAAAGTTGACATCTTTTCAAGTCTCAATGCAATCAAATGGTTCAAGAAAAGTTTTGATTTTTTTCATAAATTTGGTGTACGTGCTTCGCGTAAAATGCAATATATTAAAATTCACTTCATAACGTGCAACACACTATAATCAGGAGGAAATTATCAGATTGTAAATTAATATATGACACCTGTATAAGTTTGCAGCAGCAACCATCGGAAGTGCTTTTGCAAAAATAATTTCGAGCAATAATATTTTCATGTCAAACGATAATAAATTAGTAATCAGTCAAAAAGGAACGAGTTATATTAATTTGATATGAAATTATAACATTAATTAGTTGTATGTATGGATTAAGCTAAGCTAATGAAAATTAACTGTTGATTTGACCCTGCTTGAGAAAATCATTATCTTCACTTTAATTAATCAGAACAAACGACGTGCAGAAGTGGAATGTCTACGTTGCATGTTTAAAAGTAATAGGTTGTTATCCTCTTATCTTCCCATACGCACATGTGCATTTCGCAGTACCGATGTATCTTTTGAACAAGCTTATCAATATTAATTTGAATTAATGCCAATACAAATTAATATTAAAGTAATCCCCTCAACTATTACACGCAGAGTATATCAGTGGTAAATTGATTAATATTAATGCGCTAACTTTAATTTTCACTTATCGGGAATTTGCTAGCCAACATTCGAGAATATATATGTGGACGTGTCCATGTGGGGATGCATGCATGTATTTAAGACCTAGAAAGTAATAAACTGAGGAAAGTAAACTGGGGTCAACTTTGACAAATTTATGTTCTAACGGTTATTTATTTATAACGTGTTAGATTAATAATATTTGACATGCATGTTAGCTGTCGTGTAAAGCATCATGTTTGGATAATTGTTGCTGTTATCTATCTATCTACATATATATATATATATATATGTTTTTCTCGCTTTCCTTTTCCCTTTTTCTTTCTTTTGCTGAAGATTTGAGTCACACTTGATCTAATAACAACAACAACGTTCTATATATCTTTTTCTTCAGAACCTCAACAAATCTTTAAAGCAGCTAGCGACGCTGCTTTTTTCCCTTTTTTTCTCAACTTTAGTCTTTACATTGTGTCTGCAACAAAATTTTGACTTCGTAATTCTCTAATAATTAATCTCCTCCACTAGCTCGCTGATGCATGTAATGTAATTCTACAGGATATATAAATGTTCAAGCAGAATAGGTGAGTACGGGGTCCATGCTATAATATTTCATGTTTCGAAAATGGGAACCGACAGCAATACAACTTTCCTGGAAAATTCACCAGATCGACCTCACAATCGATCCTAAAAATTCTGTATATATCCTAAATAATACTAGATGCATGCATGCTTTTAGTTAGCGAGAGGTTGATGACTAATTTCCGAATTGGATAAAGCTGCTCGCTTTCTTTCTTTCTTTCTTTCTTTCCGATGCACGAGATTAGCAGAATCAAAGTGGAAAAGAGGTCAAAAAAGACACCAACTTGACGTGGATACAATTACTGCTACGAAAGCCAATTGTGTGGAAAGCTAGCTTTGGTTATCAATTTTTTCTTCATTTTGATTTGTCATTTCAACTCACTTATATTATATATCTAGTATAATCGTAAATGATGGAAGAAGAGACTATATATCTTCAAAGCTAAGATTTTGCTAGCTATCTCCTTTATTTTATCGGGAAAAAGTGGGGGAATCATCAGAGAATGTGCTAAAAATTTCTTAATATCATTTATAGAAAAAGGCCTGAGTACTACAACTACTTTAGTTGTTTCGCGTAAGCTCTCTTTTATGAATGCTTATGAAGCGAAATGGATGATTTTTTTAATTTTTAATCTAATGCGTTAGAGCTTTGAACTACAAATGGAAATTCCTTTTGGACGTCGCAATTATTTCATATTTTTGCAAACGTATTTTAAATTAATTTTAGCTTATATAAGAATGAGGTAATTTTCTCTTCATTGTTGTGTTGTTCCAGCAAAGTCGGAAGCTTCAACATTAAATGGGCTCGTTTATTACATCTGGCCCAAAAGGAAAACTCCATTTTATTACCGAAGGAAATCAACTTCTCGTTTAATTGCTCGCCACACCTATTACCTCAAATAAATAAAATACGTCAATAAGCCGAACTGTGAATGTAAAACCCAAAAATTCAAAGAAAGCCTAGCGGTTTATTAATCTCTGTCTTGATAGTAACTGAAAATCCATTTTTCTGTTTCTTTCGTTTTTATTAATATTTTTCTTTCTTAATTAACTTTGTCCAGGTCAGTCAAAAGAGGCAACACAGCTTCTGCTTGAAGATTTTACAAAACTATTAATAATAAAATTAACTAAGAGAAAGGTTGATGCTCGGTATTGGCTAGTCAAGTTACCTTATCCAAGTTCGGGTATGTAAATTTTTCAATGACAATATTTAATAAATAAATGAAACAGAGAGCATTTTTTTTTACTCAAGGTGCCTACAAATATATATATATATATATATATATATAGCTCGCTTTGATTGACCTGACCAAAAAGCCATCTTTTTATGTGTTTGATTAGAGACCACTAACTTCTAGCTATTATATTTTTTTAATGGATGTTTACAATAAAACAGATGTAATTTGCATTGATAATGTTTAATTTTCTTGTCCGCACACATACAGGAAAGAGTCATGCAGGAATGATTAATTAATTAATTAATTAATATTAATTTCTTTTCAATCAAAGAAAAAGTTGCAGGGGAAATGAAGTGAGTCAATGGACGCAAGTAAAACTGGTTTCAAAATTAGGCGGGTCGAGTGTAAAAGCAATAATTTGGCCATACTGTAATTGCACGTGTCTTTGAAATTTAAATACTGCGCAGCGAAATTTCAAATATATAAAATTAATTGTAATCCTAATCCCCGCCGGCGGCCGACATTAGCAATTGAGATAGCCTAAGACTTTCTCCCGAGTTTTACGGTTTGAAATTAATTATCTGTGGACCATAATAATTAATTTCATATATATTTTAGATTCATTGGCGTCTGTATATAAAAATCTAATAAAATTCAACACTCATTATACCAAAATGACCAGGTAATTATTAGCAGTAACAAATGAAGAATGCAGATTGAGATAACTGAGAAGTTGTATTCGGGGGCCCCCAAAAAAAAAAAAAAAAAAAAAAAAAACAAAGAGGAAAAAAGAAGGCTTTATCATATAAAAAAAAAAAAAGTAGTAGAGTTAATGGAAATCGTGGTCATTAATAATGATGGGGCCACAGCCCACGAGGATTAGCTACAAAGACGCATCAACTGTCGGGCTGTGAGGCGAGGCCAATGCGAAGCACGCAACGCAGCGTTTGCACAGTACTAATCTTAATCTGATCCCTGGAACAACTCCACGTTCGCGCACATGAGGATTGTATTTTAATTTGTAGCCACGCGCAGCGTCAGTACTAGTTGACGTTAGCAAATGAGCATGGGCACGACATGTGTTATACATGCTTTTATGCCGACTTTCAGTCGTGGAACTGGAACACACAGACACTAACTTCGATTTTAGTTAGTTACTCACAGTTTCGAATTGGGTACATCCACGTGCTGGTTGTCAAAAATTTTGCTAGCTGCTTAATTAATTGTCAATTAGTTCGGAAAATCAATGCTGGATCAATGGCATGCAGGGTATATCTATCATATATGCATCCGCATCTTTGGACATCCGAACAGAATTAATTAAACCACGTGCTATGTATGTCCAAACAACAATTGATCCCAATCTCCCCAAAAAGCTCTAGCCATATAAAATTATTGTTACATGGGAATCCGAGGCTTAAATATTGAAGAAGAGATGCTGCATGTCCAGAGAGAGACGGGGGAATCAAGATCAATGCAATCAAATTGCAGAACATGCGAAGTTTACGTGTGACCGAATCGGTGACGATAGTGAGACCCCTTACCCACAAAACTGCAACGTTGAACTTCAGTTGTATTGCTGGTAGACTACGTATGGGATGGAATCGCTACCTTCCCCTCGTTGAATTTCAATGTCCATCAAACTTTTTAGGTGATATGTGATAAACCCAATTTTAATAATCAAATTAATAAAGAAACCAGAAATTAAAATACACATCGTATAGTCTGGCTCTAAACTCTTCTTCAATCATATTAGAGTTTTTTACTTTAAAAAATTTTTAGAGATTGATAGAGAAATGATACCAACATCTGCTCCCTCAATAAAAACTCTTAATGAGAAATTTAATATTAAAAAAAAAAAAGTTGTATGCAATTGGGGATGGTAGGAAATACCGAATACGAATCCACTTGTAGTTCGCTGCTACTAGCTGTTTGTTAGTCATCATAAGCATCACCATCCACGCCCTCTTACATTCACCAATTTATTTATATTATCCACATCGTATTCTATTAAATTCGTTTTTTCTTTTATTATTATTTTTCGTGCGATTGCCAAAATCCCTTTAATAGATGAATGAATACAAAATGAATGCTGACAATAAAGACAGCTAATGTAAAGACAAATGACGATAATAATGATAATAGTAATAATATATATCTAATTATAGAATTTTAATTTTAATATTGTCACCGAATGCGGTAGTTACATATAATATGAGAAGCACAACAAAAGAATCCCATCCCCCTCCTATAATAATAATAATAATGATAATAATAATCTAACAACAACATATAAAAAATCAAATTCTAAATTTAAAAAAAAATAATAATAATCCTATTTCTAAAAGTTTTAACTGGTAGCTACTCTCATTCGCGCGTTCTCAACCTCCGATCGATTTGCCCGTTCAATATAAATGTCAATGAACGGGTGAACTTTTACCATCATGAGTCAGCTCCACATCACCGTGGGCCAAATTACCGGGACCCATTGAAACAGGTGACATGGACCATACACGAAAAAGGTGTAGTACAACAAAAACGGTAGGGGTCCACACTGGAAACGACAGCCTCCGCATGGGCCGAAGTTAGATGGGTAATTTTTTGTATGCTTACGGGCCTACCCCTATTGATAATAAAAATAAGTTAAGCGAACAGGGATCGAAGGAGTTAGAAGAGTTGCTGCCACAGCCTCCAAATTGCCAGTGTGATGGTGATTATACCCGCAATACCACGTGATCCAAACACGTGGGTACACGTGGACGGCGATGCGCTGCTTTGGTCCAAAGCGCCTTCGTACACCATCGTGCTGTCAACCAGTGATGAATTGTTTGTATTGCTCCCACTGTTTTTCCCCTGTGAAGATTTCTGACTGGAAAACAGAAAAAAGTAACCGTTAGGACTGAATTATGATTGAAAAGAATAAAAATAACCGTTGACGTGTCGTCTAGGGATTGGCTTTTGATTGAGCCCCCACAACTGGCCGTTACTTGTCATAGATTGTCGAGTCAGATACTCGCCTTTAGGGACAGTAATATAGGAATTCGTGAATAGATTACCATGGTTCAGATTCAGTTCCCGAGTCTGTAAAGGGAAATAATGCTAAAGAAGACACGCACATATTAATTTTTTAGGCATCCTAGTCTTTTTAATGAAAGAACAGACTATCTAAAAAGACTGAATTACCCACCCTTCTACACACATAATTCTACATTCTATTCTTGAGTGGTTGAAAAATTTTATGATTATGATGATTTAGGCAACATTCTTGAGGGTAGGTTTTCAAAAGTTGACGTTATTGGGCACATGAATAAGGTGTGGCCATTCCGGAAATGCGCCCATGCATTGCCGTTTTATGTCGGCAAAACAGGGCTGGGACCTCGGCTTCAAGTACGTGACTTGGTTTGCACGAATTGCTATTAAATTTTTAAAGCCTCGGAAATGACACCACTAAACAAATATCTTAGATATTTCTTTGTCTGGCCGCAACGTTAATTAAAAAAAGAAAAAAAGAGCTGAGCCCTAGAGAGATAATTTCTGGTAAAAACTCCAACGTTCCTACTGGCAGCTTTATTAACTTTTTTATTATTTATTTTTTTTTAACGGAAGAAAATAACCTGTAACGTTAAATTGTGTTAAAAAGAAAAATTACCTGGTGTTGGGTGAAGGGCAAAAGGTAACGGTATAGTCAGGTCCAGAGCCGCATGTGAAGGTGCTAGTTTTGTCATCGTAGGCATAGCTGTACGCGTGAGGACACGCGCTCTTGAAGATCTGAGAATAGCTGGATGGCTTGCATAAGTCCGGAGTACTGTAGGCGCCATTACAGCAGTATTGTGGCTGTCTAAATGCTTCGCACGCGCTCTTACAAGCCACACCTCCTTTGCCATCCTCACTCATGACCCTGAGCTCTGAAGGACACGAGCCGTTCAAGTCCACCACGCATCCCGTGTTTGTACAATTCTCCCCAGTACCACCCTGAGGAACAACAAGCACAGGGAGGTTGTACCCGTCAACCAAACTTACGTCATAGTAATCTTGACCGCCGTAGCCATCAAGCTTGAACTCTGCCAGCGTGGCAGGTGGGGCAGCGCCATTTCCGGAACACTCCTGTTTGTTAGAGCCGCAATCACCTGTGACGCAGGTGAATTTACCGGCGGAGTCTTGGGAGCACAGGGTTCGACCCCACATGCGGCCGCCCCACGAAGTGGGCGCGGTGATGGTTCTGGACTCGCCCTTCTGGAGGGCGAAACCGGTAGTGGAAAGTGGCGGTGAGTCTGCGTTTGAAAGAATACCTGGCCATACTGTGTAATCGCATTTATTCACCATTGTAAAAGTTGTAGACATCACCCCAGAAATAATTAAATGAGAAATTAAAACAGAAACTAATAATGTTTGTTGCGCGGCCATTGAAAAATATTATTAATATTCAAACAAAATAGAGGGAAAAGGAAAATAAGAATGGAAAGGAGTAGAAAAGAGAAGAAGAAAATGAAGAAGAAGAGGAGGAGGAAGGGGAAATGTTTGTTAGCTCTTCTTCTTCTGGTGGAGGAGAAGGGAAGGGAGAGAAAGAGGAAGTAAGAATTGGACTGAGATTCCGGAATGCTGCGAGAGAACAGGGTATTTATAGAGCAAAATTGGTCGAATGCCGAAAATGCATTTACAGACGACGTCGTATAAAGGGAAGTGGAAGGTCCTGCAGGAAAAAAGGTGGCGTTGATACACGTGGCAAAGAGGGGTTAACAAGTTGGGTCGGGAATTTAACTGTAGTATTTGTTTATTGCCAATAGGCTGTAGCATCGAAAATTTATCTAATGTCATGCTATACGAAAGACTTTCAATACCAAATTGCAAGAATTTATTTGTAACTAAAGCAGTACAACCTCTGTTTGTAAAAAAAAAAAAAAAAAAAAAAAAAAAGTAGTATTAAGCTAACTCAATGAATTGATTTTTTTCATTTTATTTTAAGGCCAGGTTATATCGTCAAAATTAATGCATTAATTTAAAGACCATGGCATTTGTTTTTGCTATTATGTCTCGTATTCGACTAGCATAATATTACTTAAATGTGCAGCGGTAATAGAAAAATATGCAAATTTCAAGCCCTTGACTCGTGATTATTTTATTTAAGATGACTGTCAATTAATCAAATTAAATTGGAAGTTATTCTTTTCCTTGTAGTCTTTGTAACTTATTAGTTTAGGATTTACACACATTTTAATATGAATGGGAGTTATTGAGGAAATTAATTGCTGAAAACACCATGAGAGGGAGGGCAATAGCTAGCTAGCTAATTCGTCCTTGAGTTTGGTTTGCCTTCTTATGCATATTTAAGAAGCCGCGCTATAAATTTCTTAACGAACGGGCGTCCCCTGTCTATATTGACAGGAATAATGCAATTTATAGCAGCAATGTTAATCATTTAATAGCTTATGTTATAAAAATGATAAATTATACCAAGAATGTAAAAAGAATAGGCAAATTAAAGAATATGAATTTAATGGTTTCAAGACTTGGGAATATTTTACTTTGTAGTGGATAAATGGGATTTATATAATATTGTTGTTGAACAGGGGAAGCAATAAGCAATGAAAGAATACCCAAAAAAAAAATCGAAGGGAATAAAGTAATAAGTCAATTGCGGCTGGCAGCCCCAAGTTTACAATTTTTCTTAATCTAAAGAGTCATATTTGGTACAAATGCACGTTTTGTTTCCCGGAAGGTCAATTTCGCAGGAAAATTCTTCATGGTTTGCAGCAAATACTATCCTGCAGGACAAAAGAGAATTGAAACTGTGATTAGGCAAGCCAAGCACAGCACTGGGCCAACTACAGTTTAAGTTAGCTGAGAATCCGAGGTATTTGGTTCAACTACTAGCTGCAACTTCAGGTTCTGTTTCAATCATTAGGTTTCCTCCCAAAGAAAATAAATAGTCTTACCTCAAAACAACTAATCGGGTTTTCTTCAAATGTCCGAAATTTTCAATTAATTAATTATATCTTCACTCCACTTTTCCTGGAGATTGATAAAACTGAGCAAAAAACGATTTCTGGGGTTTGAATGTGTCGTTTAGCCACCGGGTTAGACTGGACTGTTTGAAGTTCAATTATAGATGTTAGCCAAGTTTGGCACGCCAACGCCACCGCCACCGTGCATGAACTAAGTAATCTGTGGTGCATGGTTCTGTTATCTTATTGGGCATGGGTCATTTTCAATCATGAGTACTTGGTAGCAATCAGAAATTAAATGAATCAAAACCAAATGGTGTACGTACACTAAATTAATTTGATATGACTATCTATCTATGCATGCATTTATTAGTTTCTATTCAATCTTCTTACTCCATTTGGTCATGTTGATCCATGAGTTTTACCTATATACATAATTTAATTTATGTTTGTTTTGCACAAATCGCCAAACATTATAGTTTAGTTATAGGTTTTCTTGTGGCAGGATTCTTTACCAACTACGTGGCACTATGAAACGACGGTCCACGTCTCATAAATGCATGACCACAGCAAACCACTGCCGTTTACTACCGCAGTAATTGTTTCATTTTACCTTACCGGTGATTAGTCCGAAATTACCGTTGAGGTGCATATATCATTTTGACAAATGACTTTTGTAAGCATATATGTTTAAAAAGACAAATAATTAAGGTGTAATAATCATTACTTACCTAAATTAAATAAAAAAATTACTGGTCCAAAATATAACCAACATTGAGACGACAAGTGAGGAAAATAACTGTGGTACATTTGACTGAAATTATGCACATGATATTTTAACAAGTGACTTTTATAAGAGTGTACCTTAAAAAGACAAATGACTAATGAGTAATAATCATTATTTAATTAAATTAAATAAAAAAAAATTGGTCCAAAATGTAGTTAATATTGAGATGACAAGCAAGAAAAATAGTTGTGATATAGGAAATAAGAAGCCAATACGTACAGAGAATAACAATGATATCCTCCTTTTCTTATGATAATAAACACTAGGTGAGTGGAGGGGAAGATAAGTAGAGACTTACTTTTTTTCGTGGCAGAGCGTAGTAACTCATGTGAGGAAACCTATATAAATGAAGATCCATCACAAAATTTTTTTTCTTGCTACATATACTCTATAAATTTAATTCATGCTCTATCATTTTTTTTAATAAATCTTTTGATTAACGTGATTATCTTATGATTTTCATCGGCAACACCACCGGTTCCCTTGACTAATTCTTGTGATGCAAGTACTTACTTTTAAAAGTACCGTGAAGGAAAATCTATCCTAATAAGTAAGTCAGTCAAGAATATTAAGCCGATGAACAAATCCTATTATATATTGTGAACAATGCGTTTCTCAGTCATTTGACAAATTGTGTTTATTGATTGTCATTTATCAATGTAGCATTTACATGTCTCAAGGCTAAATTTCATCTTCAACGTGTTAATATCACTTAAGAACAATCGTTCTCTTACGCCAACTTTCATAATTTTAAAATATGGATGTAAAGTTGTACAACACTGCATTTGTACCGAAGAAAACCCGGCCTTCTTGGCAAACAATCTGCTAATAGTCATTGACATCCATGTACAAGCTAATGTTTACAAAGTAATGGTTGTTTTGAGTACTTCATCCTAATTTAATTAAGAAGGAATTTCTTCTATAACTTTCAATTTTAAAATCATTAACTATGTATCTTAAAAAAGCTTATTAATTATAACGGAAATAAACACTAATAATTTGTTAATCAAGTATTATAAATTAGAAAATAAGAAATTATATAGCTAGAGAGAGGACGTTCCACTAGTTAATATATAATAAATTGTTAATTCTCTACATTTGTTTTTGTTTTGACCTCCCTTGAAATCTGTTCTAAAGTTTAGGTTTGATTAGCTTAGCTGAGGTCCAATATGCAAGGAGACAAGAAAGTTAGATTTGTAAACATCATATTACTTGTTTTATAAATTATATATTAGCTACATGCAAGCACCATATTAGCTGCCATAATTCCCCTTTGTCCCAAAGTGGTTAAAACTCATCTCTGTGGCTTCTTCCTTCTCAATCTCTTACATCTATTTTTAATTTTTTGCAGGCTCACAATTGACAATATCAATCATAGATTTTTGGGATGTGATCTAATGTTAACAACAAACTTATTTTTTAGTAATTTTCATATTTGAAAAGTAGTCGTGTTTTAGATCACCTTTTGTGGGGTCAAAAATGTTCTAGTGGAATCATATAATGTAATAAGGGAAGTATAGAACATACTTATATAGTTTAATTAGACAAAAACTACGATGAGGTGATTGAATCTTGTACATAAGACTTTTAGTTAGTGAAAAATTGTATGTGAATAGGTAAGAACAGGGACCATATCCAGCTTATTAAAATTGTGTCCAAAAGCTAATACTCGTGTTTGTATTCACTGTAAACCGGAATATGGACACGTTAGGCCTTCATATTTAACATATTTAAAATGTCTGTTAACGTTTAAACCGCCTAATTTTAGTTAACCCGAAGAGAAAAATCCCTATAAAACGCGGAAGTCTCACTTTTTGTCAAAAAAGCAGTCTGGCTTTTAGTTTGATCATGAAAAAATAAAAAGAAAAGTTGCCCAACACATGGCTTATTGTCATTGAGCATGAAAAAGACATCAGGATTTTTACCGACAAGCGGAATAATAATAAGAATAGCCCTGAAGTGATAACTTGAAGAAAAATTGGTCCTGTTTTGACTTGATTCTTATGGTATTCTGGTAGCATTTTTCAGTTTTTTTATGCACGAGCATAGCATAATGTTTTAGTTTTAGTTTTGGTTTTAGTTTTAGTTTTTGTCTTGTCCTCATCACAAAATAAAGGCGTCTTTACTCTTGAGGGAAAATAATAGCTTTCTTGCTGACTCAGGATGATTGGACATGAATTTATTTTCTGTAACAAACTTGCAGATACATTCGCCGGATTTCTTTGAAATTAATAGATGAAAATTCAACAAAGGAATCACAATTCAAAAGTGGAATATAAGCATGAAAAATATCATATTGTAGCTGGATTTTGATTGCGATTGCGATTGCGGGGACAACACAGCACTGGTTAGTGGAAATGCAAGTAACAACGCTCTTGGAGTAGTTGCGAAAATTGGCAGACATACCGAAAAAAATCACCTGCAGTTTTGAAACATTTTTATTCAAGTTTACACATAATTAACAATATATTTGGTCCAGAGCGACCTCACCATAACTCGCATGAAAAATCGTTCAATCTCAACATTTAAACACTAAGACAAAACTGAAATAATTATATATGTGTATATGTGGGCTAT
The DNA here is from genome assembly GCA_022749755.1 of Azadirachta indica. Classification (NCBI taxonomy): domain Eukaryota; kingdom Viridiplantae; phylum Streptophyta; class Magnoliopsida; order Sapindales; family Meliaceae; genus Azadirachta; species Azadirachta indica. The sequence goes on from CM040449.1 coordinate 3,315,952, forward strand.
TGCTTGCGTCAATTGCTGCAATCGTGAAATCAGATTATCATCAGCTGATTATAGATAATTGCAAAGGATGGCATCATTGGTTTCGTAAGTTTCCATCAAGGGGGGAAGTGATAACAATTTTTAAGCAACCTTGATGCTAATTGTCTAATTTTAAATCACATCTGCTGATGCAAAAAGCAGCCATAGATTAGAGATTAGACAAATTAAATACCATTATTGACATACAGGATTGCTTAATATAACTTTGTTATTTTTGTAGGTTTCTATCATGACAGATCAGTTATTATCTTCACCTCATCTATTGGCCCGTATTCTTATTGTTCTCCAGTATATCTGTAACCAACTTTGTGTTGCATATTATCAGTGTAAAGTGTGAACCAGAGCACAGCCTAAATGATAGGGGTTTGATCTTTTTCTTCTTTCTGAAAAAGATATAGTTTTATTTTCGAAGGATTTGACAAATTATTGTTGCTTGCGTTGTGTAGAAGACAAGGACTCTTTGAAATGATGAATTTGGACAAAAAGGGGAAAGAGTGAGGCTTGCTTCATTTCACATTATTGCAGTAGAATATTGCCATAGGAGGATTTCGACAAAATGGCTTGCCAACTTTCTAGATGGTATGATTGATTGCAATGTGAGGAAAATACGCTGACAAATAACGTATGCCAGAAATCCCATAACAGATTGGGCTAGGCCCAATTATCACAAACACCCGAGCCCGTGACCAGAGAAGGCCGAAGAGCATGCAGCCCACATAAGACAAACTTATTCAAATCAGGCTTCAAATGCCTAGAGAAGCTTTAAAATGCTCATAGAAGAAGGGAAAAAAAAAACTTTCAAAAATCAGCAGATTTTCTGTGATACCCGATGTGTTATGTAGATGGCATGTAAATGCTTTGTAAAACTAACTTTATTACCAAAAGTAATGATGTTACTTACAGATAAAAATTAATTAGATATGGCTAACTGATGTCTGCTTCGCAAGGGTATGAAGGAAACGTGTGAGGGATTTTTTTGCGCGTATAATTGTTGCATTTGCTTGTTCCTTTTCTCCCTCATTTCCATCAGCAGTGGCCCGACTTTCTTGAACTGTGAGGACTCTCTTGACAAGTTTCCGCAACTCCTGTCAAAAAGGAGAGTATAGTTAAATAAATGACTTAAGGAATCCACCATTATAGGAAGCGTGACAGCAGCTCCATAATTTATCTATGAAATATATGCGTTGTCTTTGAAATTGAATTTATGGCTCAAGTTGGAATATTTAGATGAATTGGCAATGCTGAAATTATTGCCAGTTATTCAAGTTTCAATAACTTGACTTTTTTGTAGAGAAAAATTCACTCTTGGAAGATCTAAATAAAATTTTTATGGTGTAGAATGTGCAAGCTCATGTTTCTAGACAGATAAGTGAAAAAATGTTCAAATGACATACTTTCATTTGACAAACAGTTTATTTTGTCTTTCTTAAATCAGAGACCTCATGGGCAATAACAATATATATCCGGTAAAGCATTAGACGAAGTGTTCTACTTACCCTCACGGGCCACAACAATAGGTATTCAATAATGCATTAAAACTTGCAAAGGAAGCCTTCTCCTTACCTGACGATCAAAATCAACACTGTGAACTGAATACACTTCATTGGTAATCTTAACATCCTTGCTAATCAGGCCATCGTACCATCTAGTTGCTAAGTTGATATACTCATGTGAATCCTGAAAATAGTGCTTCAGAAGTAAGACAGAATACAGCTCCAAGAGTATTGATAGCTTTTAGAGTTTGCAAGTTTTCAGACTGGAATCAGACAGCAAACTAAGGTCTGCCTTTCTAATTTTTTAGCGAGGTAATGATGAAAATCTTCCCAAAGGATTTGGAAAATGTAGTTTCATTCAAACGAAAAGAGCCCAACTTTATCATATACCTCCTCTTCATTATTGTCATCAGTTTCTTCAGACTCTTCGTCATCATCTTCAACGTTTGGCATATGCGAAGCAGCTAAAACCTGCAGAGTACCATGATCCCCAACTTTCGTAGCTTGAATTAAAGCTTCCATCAATTCAGGTTCAACTTCCCGCAACAGTTTCCCTAACACACATTTCACCTTTTAAGTAAGATCGTGCGCGCACTAACTGTAGAAATGAGTTTCCATTGCCGCTTACGAGACAAAGTAGCTAACTCTAGAAATGTATTGTTTACTTTGCAGAAATCAACTTTCTTACCAATGTAATTAAACTGCCTCCGCTTTCCTTCTCTAACATCTGGCCCTAGTCTCTGCGACCAAAACGCAAACACCCTATCTTCAGCGACAAAAATAACTCCACAGCAATTCAAGAACGCAGAGATATAGCTAACAACAAAACACAAATATGTATACAATCACCTTAACTAGCATTATAGCATCGAACACATCTTCGTCGAGAGAAGCCACCCTACAATCCCAATAACCAAAAAAATATAAAAGAAAAAAACATCGTTACATGTTGAATTGAACTTTTAATTCGTAATTTTGAGAAACGTACTTGATTAATTGTTGGTATTATAACATATTTGAAGCGTACCTGAGAATGCGTTTAATTTGAGGAGTGGAAAATGCGGCAAGCTGCATTCCCCAACGGACGGCACGCTTAGCCTCGCGCTTCTTCTGGTTGCGGCTTTTCTTTTCCTCGGAATCGGACTCACTGGTGGAGTCATCTTCTCGAGGGACCGACAGCGGAGCATTCGGTGGTCTGACTGCACGTGGGCGCTGATGGACGTTACGGTGAGAGGAAAGCGGTGTTGAAGTTAAAGAGAGAGAAAACGGAGTCGTTTCTTTGGTGGATGTCGTTGCTTGTAAAAATGAGGAGAGGAAATTATTGATTCGAGCGCGATAACAAGAATGCTGCTGCAGCCTTGGCCGTTGCATTAAAGGTCGTATCAGCCGAGCCATTCTCTCACCTGCGTCTCCGTATCGAGCTGCACCAACTAAAGCAGCGTTCTTACGAACACTGACGGGTGTTCTCCTTAAAATGAGCTGAAGACAAAAACTTGGGTTGGGCCTTGTGAGCTGGGTTTCATCTTAGTAGGCTCCTACTCGTGTTTGTAGGATGGATTTAAACTGGGCCTCTTAGTCTGTCAAACTTCGAATAATCCACCGTCGCATTGACTAACCGGCAATTCCTATGTGAAAGGGCGTCTTAAGCAGTTGCGTATCGCGGCTGCATCTACATTCACTGCTTGCATGTTAACTGTGAGCTCTTCACAATGAACTCAAGACTAAAATTAAAATCAATAATCACATAGCAGACAAACGGCTAGTTGCGAAATTAAATGGGCTTTACCGCAATTTATGAGTTTTTTATACGTTTAATTATCAAATTAATGTAGTAAATAATTAAATGTCCGTGTTTATTTCAGATTATTCTGTATAGTTGTGCAGTTTATTTTTCAAATTAGAGCACAATTAAGTGACGCGAGTGAAATGTCTATGAATGTTAAAATAACTCTTTTAGATATGCGGTTAGTATTTAGGTTTAATATCAGACCAATCCATCATCTGAAAAATGGTCCATACAAAAAAAAAAAAAAAAAAATCGAAAGTATAGATATACAGAGAAATGGATCCGAATTTCTATAAATTCCAGGCTGTAAAAATGCTGCCTGTTTTTGACTTTCAATTGCAATCTTACATATTTACAGATATTAGCCGTAATCCCAATAATTACACAAGATCAGGGGCCGACTTTCTTTCCACCTCTTTTTTTTTTTTCTGGTTTTTCGGAGTCTAACTATTGTTGACTACCAGCATTGATCAGTTTCCCATGTCCGCCGTGTACCATACCCTGAAAATCTGGTGTCGGTTCTGGGTGAATTCGCCATTGTGGTTGCTAATCCTGAGATTGAAAATTGAGTACTCAATGGCCTTCGTCGCCTGAAAAGCGTGCGATCATAATCAGCACGTTTCACCGGATCAGACAGAGTTTCATATGCTTCATGTACCTTCATGAACTCATATGCTGTATTCTCATTTTGACCGTTAATAGTGGCCACATCAGGATGCAAAACTCTAGCCAATCGACGATAAGCAGCCTTAATCTCCGAAAAAGTGGCTCCCATCTGAATCCCCAAAACTTCATACAGCGAGCCCGGCGACGACGCAACGTGATGAGTTCTCGTTCTCTCCGCCGTTGATGTACAAGCTGCGGCTGAAATCCGAAGTGGGTGGAATTTTACTCTCGTGGGCTTTGAATGAATCTCGTTGAGTATAACTTTGGAGCCTATGAAAGTTGAAGATGAGCTAAAAGATGATGCAAGAGAATAAGATGTGGAAGCCATATCTATCATCAATCCAGTGTTGTACCGTTTGAAAATGTTGAAGAGGAGTTGAGCGTAGGTTGAGATGACTAAGACGAGCGTGTTAATTTATAGGCAGTGGAGGGACTGATTTAACCATGGTTAGTTTGGTTGGGTTAACAATAATAGGCTTACCCGTATGGATATTTAGATACACGCGCTGACTCAGCGAACGTCCGTCGGCGTCCCAAATTAATTTATCCCATAGGAGAGTAACATCTGACTTTTGGCTCTTGAAATTTAACGCTCAATCTTTTTTTTTTTAATTTCATAATTCCAAGGATTTTTTTTTTCTTTGATAAAAAATTTTAAATAATGCTATTTATTATTTTTGAGTTTAATTAATGAGAGTTTATTGACTATTAATCTGTCTTCAATGTGCCCTTGTTTTGGAGGGAACTTCTACAAGATTCCTTTTACAATGTTTAATTTAATCATATGTTTTGTGCGTCACATTATGTTATATTATAAGTTATTCCTTAATTTCAGTGGATTTTATTTTTATCACGGTCAATATAATTTATTTACTAATTTGCAAGTTTTTTTAATTATTATTTTTATATAATTAATATGCACAGTTATAAAAAATTTTATGATACTAGAATAAAAAATTTCAGTATCAATAACTCAATTTTATTGATTTTTAGATTTTAAAATTTAAATTTGAACCTTTTATATTATATAATAGTAATTAACCGGTTTATTAGATAACATGTCAAATTAACCGGTTAAAAATTATTTTTTTAAATTTTTTAATATATTTAACTTATTTTGTTATATTTTAATTTTTAAAAATATATTTGAAAGACAAATTCATATATTATAGTAAAAATTTTAATATTAAACGATGTGTTATACATATTAGAAATAATCTAATGTCATGCAATCAGGAAGAAGAAGAAAAGAATGAGAAAACTTTGATTTGTACACATGTAAATTTAAATTATTTAAATAATTGAATTAAATTTAAAACATCAATAATCATTTTTTTTAAAGCATACCCATACGTTTAGAAAAAAACATATATTTCTGTTTTTTTTTCTAATATTTTATATAATAATAATAATAATAATAATAATATAAAATTATGTAAAATTTGTAATCATTTTTATAATTTTTCAAGTATTCAACCTTTTTTTATAACAAAATTTTCATTGTAATCTAATTTTGTATATTTGAATTACAAGTAAAATGTTGATTAACAATCCTCATATTACATTTTTTTATTTATTTTATTCTATTTACAATTATAATATTGTTATTTATTATTTTGTGTTCATTTCCATTTATTTATCACAATTACATTTTTTATGCTATTTTTATGCATTTGATGTTCATTTTTATTATTTTATGTTGGCTTATTATTTACTATTTGTTATTTTTAATGTTTATAAGTATTACGTTTTACATACATGTTTGTCTTGTATTTTAATTTTTTATGTGTATTTATACATTTTATGTCACCATTGCAATTTTTTAGTTTATTTACAACTAGTTGTTGTCATTTGTTAATTTCATGTGAATTTACATTTTTCTGAGTATATTTACATTTGTAATGTTAAATTTATGACTCCGATGTTCATTTTTGCTATTTTATGTTGGCTAATATTTTTTAATTTTTAACATTTACAAATATTATGTTTAACATACAAGTTTACATTGTAATTTAATTTTTTTATGTCGAGATTATAATTTTTATGTATATTTATTACTTTTTATATCACAATTATTTTCTTTTTATTTTGTTTACAACTATATTATTGTTATTTAACAATTTTACGTTAGTTTACATTTTCAATGTTGAATTTATGAAGTTGATATTCGTTTTTACTATTTTATGTTGGCTTATAATATTTTTTTTAATTTTTAACATTTACAAATATTATGTTTTACATACAAGTTTACATTGTAATTTAATTTTTTTATGTCAAGATTATAATTTTTATGTGTATTTATAACTTTTATATTACAATTATTTTCTTTTTATTTTATTTACAACTATATTGTTGTTATTTAACAATTTCACGTTAATTTATATTTATTTACATTCATTTAATTTTTTATGTAGTTTTTATAAAATTGATGTTCATTTTTATTATTTTATGTTCGCTTATATTTTTATTTTTAAATTTTAAAGTTTACAAGTATCATATTTTACATACAAATTTTACGTTATAATTTAATTTTTTATATCAAAATTACGATTTTTATGTGTATTCTTAAGTTTTATATCACAATTATTTTCTTTTTGTTTTGTTTGTAGATATATTGTTGTCCTTTAACAATTTCACGTTAATATATATTTATCTCATTTCATTTTCATTTTTTAGTCGTATTTATAAAATTGATGTTCAATTTTACTCTAATACATCAACTTATATTTTTTTATTTTTAAATTGTAACATTTACATATATTATGTTTTACATACAAGTTTTACGTTATAATTTAATTTTGTATGTTAAGATTACAATTTTTATGTGTATTTATAAGTTTTATATCACAATTTTTTTTTATTTTGTTTACAACTATATTGTTATTATTTAACAAGTTCACATTAATTTACATTTATCTACGTTAATTTTTCTATGTATATTTTATACTATTGTTTTATTTTAAATGTTAACATTACAAGTGGAATGATGATTTATAATTTTTATCTTACATATATATTATTTTATTCTGATTGTAACTATAATTAAAAATATTTTCCAGTTTAATGTTAATTAGTAACTATAATTTTATGTCAGTGAAATTTAACAAAAGTATAAGAGAGGTAAATTATTTTTTAATCCAAAATGTTTCATAATCTTCAACTATAAAGACACAAAATTCACCCAAAAAAACTTACGTCATTTTTTTTTAAACTATAATATTTTATTTTTACAAATAAATTAATAAAATAGAATGAAAAATAAATCTCACTTTAATTGATGTTTGAAAATTTTCAGCCAAAAAAATGAATATTGGATTTGACCGTAATAATTGTAAGAGAGAAGTTTATAAATTAATAAAATTAGGTTATAGAAAGGAGTTTGAAATTGATTAAAAGTCAAAAGAAAACTGAAAATAACCGTAGGACTAGTTGAGATTGATTAAAAATAAAAAAAAACTTGTACAATCGATAAATTAAAATAATATTTTAAAAGTAAAAAAAATTATGGACCATTAATTTCATCCAATGGTTCAAAATTTTAACGTTATCAGTATCGGAAATTTTTGGTCGGTACTGTAGAAGGATCTATACAGTTATACATCAACCATTAATTAATAAGTAATATTCGAGTAGGGGATCAGATAAAATGCAAGTGTATGAATTTTATAAATTTTAGTTTGACTATTGAAATAAAATCAATAAATTTTTTTACAGTTCAAAACATTTGAAAAGAATCGTTGTCGAGAAGGGAGAATATTAGCCATGACGACAATTAATTTGTTTCCTTAAATGTTTAATCAGACGTCCTTAATTGCAGTCCGTTTTCTTTAATCATACTGTAAACTTGTTTAATGAATCTTTCACACAAGAAAATTCCATAAAAATTGTTGGAAAGACCAAATAGTCCGAAAGGGATCTTTTAAAACTATGATGCAATTGGCAAATTTGCACTCATCCTGCAAATTATAAAACACGAGAGAAATTTCCTAATGGAAAACGACACCGGAAAGACATTCTTCTAGAAGATAACTTCTTGATATTTCGTTGGTTCTTTTAACAGCGTTACTTATTTGTGATTCTGCATTTGTACTGATAGCCACTGACTACTGGCATCGCTGACTCAGCGATGACAACGCAACGGAGGATTCAGCGACAAAATTCGCACACGGAGTCCTATTGCTATTTCGGCGGAGCAGAAGATAAAATCACATTTTTCTTTTTACTCGTGATTGTAAAGAAACAGGAGACACAAATCACAATCATGAAATCAAATCTTTTGGCTTCGTTCTTATCCAAAAACAACGCTATAAATTGATGATTTCAAAAGATTGGAAAGAAAATTTAATTAACTATTTTACATTATGAAGTTATAATTTTTGTTTAAGCAATGTGTTATGAAATTGGGATAAGGCCATACACCTTTACTACTTAGAGACAACAGACAGATCAGCAAAATAGGCCCACAAAATACCAGGTGTGGTCTTCGCCTTAACTTGAGTTGTTGTTCGATTTGACTAAAGTTCATCGTTCTCCCATGTCTTCCTTTCCGTTTTTGGTCTCTCATTTTCCTGCATAAATTCCACGTCACAGATTTTTTCTTTTATCATTTTTTTTGTTTATCAAAGTTACCGGGAAATTATAAGTTTTTCTTTAAAAAAAATTAATTAATTGTGACAAGAAATGGAAACGCTTATCCATCTGAAGATAAACAGGTATCTCAGTCGAAATCGCATTCACATGGTGAGCACGTGGCGGGGACTAAGAGGCAAGAAGCCAAAAAAAAAAAGTTGTAGTCTCTTTTGTGGAAACGTGTTTCAGCGTAGTAAATGTTCGAATAAGTGTCTGCCAACTGTACGATGACTGGTGGGGATTACTGCAACATCAGACTTGTCAACCCCACGCATTTAATTTTCAACAATTGAGAGAGAATACTGAGGGCGGCAGCAGCAGTAAACTGCAATTACATCTTCTAGAACTTTCCTAATTCCCGCACCTTTCGGGTTTCGCGGGGCTTAAAAATGTGGCCTTAGATATGCTAAATGCCGCCCGTAACATGACGTTAGTATTAGGGTCTAAGAATGAGAATATATTCCCTCTATTACTACTTGACTGACACCGCTGTAGTGCTTGTTACACAGAACATATTAAATGGTGCTGCTATATGTCCCTTTTTATAGCTTGTGTTTTTATCAAAACGGGCGGGTGATAATATACAGCTTTAGCATTGGGTTCGGCTAAAAGTACAGTACCATATAGTTGTGAGAGAGGAAGCCCAGATCATCATTTGCCCATCCAAGTCCGAGATTCTAATCATCCTCCGTCGTCGTAGTTAAGTTGATTGGTGATCCTTATTCCACAGACCAGGCATGGTAGAATCCATATGAATAAAAAGAAATTTGGGTTTTAATGTAAGTCCAAATGCATTATTGAATTAATTTATTCGGCTTGCGCCATTCTTGTGACTAACCTGTGCTCTAACAATCAGATAATCCTAATCCAAACGACCAAATTAACAATGAAATGAAAAATGCTAAAACACAATTGGGGGTCCTGGAGAGATCAATAGTTATTAAAATTCAACACAAAACGCATCTTCATTTGTTGGTTTACATATACCCTTTTCCTACTTTATTGGTTCGTTAGCACAGATCTTTTAGTTTACACAAATAAAACTCCTCTCCATTCCATTAAACTTGCATGAGATCACATTCCATTTGTCAACCAAAATGGACCAAATGAGCCCCATCAGGCCTGTAAACCTAGTGCTGGTTCTTTTTCTTTCTGCTTTCACGCCGTTCGTCGACGCCGACTCGCCGCTCCTCTGTCTTGAGTGGACTGTTAGTTACTCTCAGCGTGCTCCTCTTGGTGTCGATAAAAAAGTTGTTTTCCTTTGCTGTTTCTAACTCGATTTTCCATTTTCTAGTTAGGTACTTTTGATATTGTCACTAGTAAAAATGTTCATTGTGTGATCAGGTTATTGTAATCAACGATCAATTCCCGGGGCCACTTCTAAATGCAACAACAAACGACGTTGTGAATGTTAATATTCACAATAACTTAACGGACCCATTTCTTATGACGTGGTAATGGTAGCCAATATTCGCTGTCTGTTTTTTTTTTTTTCCCTTCTATTGTGTGAATTTTGTTAATTATTTTCCATTACATATTTCAGGAATGGAGTGCAACTAAGAAGAAATTCCTGGCAAGATGGTGTGCAAGAGACAAATTGTCCCATACTACCGGGGCGAAACTGGACGTACAGTTTTCAGCTAAAGGATCAAATCGGAAGCTTTTTCTATTTCCCTTCACTTCTTCTTCAGAAGGCTGCAGGTGGATATGGTGCAATCCGAGTGAATAATCGCGGTGTCATTCCTATTCCATTTGCTCGACCACGCCGAGAATTTGATATTCTTATTGGAGATTGGTATAATGCCGATCATCGGGTATGCTTATAATATATGAATATTTATGACTACTTTGCTCTTGCTGTTATTGTGCGTAATTGCAAAGGAAAATGTGTTGTCACAGGACATGAGAGCTTCGCTTGATGTAGGAAGCTCTTTGCCTTTCCCTGATGGAATTCTCATCAATGGACAAGGACCTAATCAAGCAACTTTTAATTTTGAGCCAGGTAAATTCTCATGTAGATTTACTTAATTTACATGTAAAACTGAACACTTGCTAGACTCAAGTTGCCAATAAACGCATTGCAGGAGTTACGTACAGGTTAAGGATTTCGAATGTGGGCTTGAAAACATCTCTGAACTTCAGGATTCAGGATCATTTAATGTTGTTGGTGGAGACTGAAGGATCTTACACTGTACAACAATACTACAGTAGCTTGGATGTTCATGTTGGCCAATCTTACTCTGTCTTAGTCACAGCTAAGAGCCAAAATAATGGAATCTCTTATTACATGGTTGCTAGTTCCCGTTTTACTCCTTCCGAACTTTTTGGTGTTGGCATAATTCGATATCCAGACTCTGAAGGAGATCCCTACGGCCCTCTTCCTTCAGGGCCACCACCATATGATTATATTTTCTCTCAGGATCAGGCTCGTTCAATGAGGTAAATTACTCAAAGTTCCAGAAATAAAACAGTCGGTTAAATGTTTGTCATTTTGGTGTTTTCAACAGGTGGGATTTAGCAGTAGGAGCTGCTAGGCCAAATCCTCAAGGTTCTTTTCACTATGGCAGCATCAAAATCTCTCGCACACTGTTCCTTGAAAACGGTCTTATGTATTATACTGGAAATAAACTCCGGTATACAATCAACGGAATATCATTTATCCACCCAGACACACCATTGAAATTAGCTGACTACTTTCAGCTCTCTAATGAAGTAGTACCTATTATTTCTCCTGACTCTGAATCCCCATTTGTCACTTTTCCTGCTTTGGGCACTTCAGTTATTGATGCCAATCATCACGATTTCGTCCATTTCGTCTTTCACAATCCTCTGCCGTATTTACAGTCTTGGCACATTGATGGCTATAATTTCTTTGTTGTCGGGTGAGCCAAGCTTGCACAATTTTGTATTTGGTATCATAGTTGGGTTAATATTTCTACTTGTAATACAATTGCGTAATGCTATTTGCTTTGCAGCATGGATCAAGGGCCATGGGATGAGAGCAAGATGGCAACATATAACATGGTTGATGCTATCTCCCGCTCTACAGTTCAGGTTTGTTGTCTGCAACAAAATCTAACTTCAATTATATATATGCTTGACATTCATGTTTATGTGACATTATAATTGCGATGAATGAGCAGGTTTATCCTTTTTCGTGGACCGCGATATTGATAAAGTTGGATAATCAAGGGATGTGGAACCTTAGGTCACAGAATGCAGAGAATTGGTATCTTGGGCAAGAGCTTTACATGAGAGTCAAAGGTGTTGGGGAGGATGATCCATCCACCATTCCTGAAAGAGATGAAGCTCCAATTCCTACTAATGTCATCAAATGCGGAAGAGCTGCTAATCTATAATCTTCTCGTCTTAATTAACTTTAAGCAGTTCAGTGTATTGCAACCGTATAGACATTTTTGTGTAGTGCACGTTATCAGTATTTATTTGTTTACTTTCCACCAAATGTGACAGAGTCAAGTGAAGAATTGATTAGGTGAAATCAAATACTTTCATAGCAGCAGATTGAGTGGCTTTTTGAGAAAGTGTTTCCGATTCGTGAATTGCTTTGGATGGACAACTTTCATGCTTTGATTTTGCACCGAAATTTCGAAGCCACATGTTCTTGTTAAAGCGGATTCAAGCAACAATGATACTATGCCTTAATATTCAAAAATATCTCTTAATCCATTAATCTTATTGGTAATCCATCCATATTTTCATGTTGTAATAATTCTAAAATAAAAAAAGAATTTGCGATATAACCTTAATACGACGTGACATGTGGTGTTGTGCAATAGCGTGATTGAGAGACTTGTTTAAATTTCTGTGTATTGACAATATCCCACATCGGCCCATTAACAAATATACGGTTTGAAGTCCGCGGTATAAACAAACTACTCGCAGACAAACGCAAGCATGATCCTTCAGGCAGCAACGGGATGTGATGAGTGGTTGTCGCTCGCTAAAACTTTTGCGAGATGGGTGTCCGCCCCAAAGCCTGGTTACGACACACGGGGCACTCCTGTCTCTACCAATCTGATCCCTACTTGAAGAAGTCAATCTTCAAGGCTAGTAAAATATTTGGACGCTTTGAAAACATCTTGTAAGAAAAAACAAGTAGACTCTGGTTATTCATTAATAATAAGCATTGATTTAATTAATAATACGTCGACATACACAACAAATAGAAACCAGCAAGACCATGGATCCAGTAAACAGAAAAACGGAGCAAAGCAACAGTAGAATAGGGTAGAATTGGGGAATTTAATTCAAAGGGTATCAGCTATTTCTCTTAAGAAATAAATCCGAGGTTGGCAATCAAAGCGAAAAAAGAAGAAACCAAAGCAATTGCTATGGTGAACCTATTCTTGTCTGAAACACCAGTCTCAAAAGTGTTACTGCTATCGGCTAACCCTTGCTGGTTACCAAACGGCTGATTAAAAGAGGAAAATGGCTGCTGATTCAACCCCAAGAAAGGTTGGTTTGTGGAAGTAAATGGCTGAGCATTGCCTGACAAAGGCTGGTTTAGGCTCTGTTGGGGATAATTTAGCTGTTGTGGTGCGAAAACTGTCTGAGGCTGTTGCTCCGGGTTGTGTAAAGATGGTCCAAAGGGCGAATTTTTGTTGGTAGCAGGAATTGGAAATGGAGGGGAAACAGGAAGAGGCAGATTTTTGCCATCCTGTCTAAGGCCAGCAGGTACTTGTTGCTGTACTGTGGTTTCTTCAGTTGATTCAGTTGGCGACTGAGCTTCTCCTGGATGAAGAGAGGAACAGTGGAGGACAAGAAGGAGGAGAATTAGAAATGGTTTCGGGGTCTTGAAGATTTCCATTGGTATTATGGCACCAAAGAAGCGACGGATCTTATGAGTGTAGAAGCGTTGCTACATAATTATATAGTGAACGAAGGAAGCTGGTGCAACTGTTTTTTTAATTTTTTTTTCTTTTAAACAGAAATAGGAGCAGTTGGACTATTGGTCTATGTAGATGGGATGTTAAAAAATTAAAATAAAACCCAAAATCTGTTCAATTGCGGTACTGTATGATAGAACTGAAATAGAATCAATAAGAATATGAAAGCAGTTAAACGTGTGTGCTTTAGGCCTAACTAAAGCAAAAAGTACCAACTAATTCACTAAATATTAAATCTGGTCAGGTAAAGCATTATGCATCTGAACTACAGTTCTATTGTCACAAATTTTATGATAGACACTGCTTGAAGGTTTACAATGGCACTGAATTTTTAACCAATGTGGGATGGGACTACCACACCAGTTCACTTTTATCCATCCACAATTCGTCCAATTCATATTAATTTCGTCATCATTTTTGTATTTCTGGTAAACATGCCACGATCCAAGAACTATATATACATGAAAAAAACTAGCATCTTATAGGAATAAATATACAATAGAATGAGAACTGGGTGATATCTTTAAAAGTAAGCTGCAGAGAGAAACAAGATGCCTAAAATGGGTTTACTCAAGACAAGATCGACAGAAGGCTCAAAATCTGGAATCTAGTCCATCCATAATATCCAATATATTAGCCTGTGGATACTCCAAGCTGTGTCTCACACCTACCTCTCTGTTAGGAGAGTTGCCGGTGCTTCTGCTCAATGCCCAAACTCTCCTTCCCTTCTTGGCTACAGAAAATTCCTGGCTTTTGCTTATTCCTGGAATTAATCTCCTTGCACTCACCCTGTCTAACAAATTTCGATCCTCTGGAGATAATTGAATCCAGTTGTTCTCATCATTGTTCAGAGATAGAATGCGCTGCATCTTAGAGTGTAAAACCATTCCCTTATTGTTAGGAGATCGTGTAGGCAGAGGCCGGGAACCATGATCTCTATTTCTGAATACGCTAATCAAACGGTTAAGCCATATCACCAATTCAAGAATGTATTTTTCCGTCTGCTGTTTGTCTGCATGATGCAGTGTCTGTAGGCGTGTCAGGCTATTGTTTTTAGTTGTACTCTTGCCAAACTCATGACTGTCAAACAAGGAAAAAAAAAAAAAAACATGTAAAACTTCAACCCAATGATGCATTCCACGTAGTGTATTAATTCATTGCATATACTGGGGAAGAAGAAACTGACCCAGTGTTTGCCCATTCTCCAACCCAGCCGAAACCTTGATGTGCTCTGTCATAATTTGGAGCAAAAATAAGGAAGCAACTATATTAGACAGTAGCAAAATAAATTATCAAAATGTCGAAGTAAGATACATTGGAAGCCGTTGTCATAAAATAAAAAAATTGCAAATAGCAGTGAGAAGTAAAAAAAATTCATAAAACAATCTTGGCATACTTAGTCGTATTAGTGGCAACTGGAACTAGCCACTGAAGTGTCTTCTCCATTTCTGCTTTGATCTGAAAAGCTGGGAGCTGTAGGAAGACAATGACCACCAACTAAGTAACAACGGCAGTCGCATAAATGTTTATATCATACATCAAGCCCCAACAGTAGCTGTGGTTGATTACAAGAAATAAATGGTGAAGCCAATTATTCTACAGAGAACATACCTCTTCCTTCACTGTAAGAGTCTGCAACCTTGAACGTAGAGCTGTCTTAACATTGGGTGGCAACCCATTATACAATGTGTCCCTCATACTTGGAGGAAGGGAGGTCGGTCGAGAGGCCTATTTAATGTATAAATTTCCATCAGATTACATTTTCAATCTGGCGAATTGAATGCAGATAGTAAACGTGAAATCACAAAAGAGGAAGAATACTTACAACGTTATCTATCTGATTGATTACGTTAGCATAGTGTAGTGCAAGACCAGCTAAACCTAGGCTTTGAGGGGGCCTACTGGGTTCCTCATTAACCATTGTCCTACCTGCCATAAATGAACAACTCCATAAGAACATGGACAATCATTAATCGGGTATCCAAAAAAACCAAAATTTTATATGAAGATTCAAGTAAAATTGGAGAGGGAAAGTTCTCAAAAGCAGGACAAGTAGATAAATCTATATGAGCATCTAATGCACAAATGCATATGTTTCATGGTTACAAGTTCATAAGGTATTTGTTTCTTCATTACATCATTAAAGTTTGAACCCACAGACTCGTACCATCATTTCCAAATGCTTCCAAGATCGCTTGATGCATATATGAAGCAATATCAACAAGCTTCTCTATAATCTGTAATTAAGCAAAAAAAGAAAAGAAAGTTTAAAAGAAGGTACTCAACTCTATAGCAAAGCACTCTCTAACCTAACTTGTATAAGCAATTCTGAAAATTTCAAGAATCCTTGAGCAACACTAGAAATTTTATCATGTCACAAGATACTTGATTTTGACCAACGCTTAACAGCTATAGAGTTGCTATTCACATTGGGAGATGCTGCATATCATCATAGTATTGGCGGTGCCCCAAAAGATAAACAAATAAATAAAGCAAAAACTAGTAAAATAAATAACTTATTGAAGGAAAAATGTTCATTTGGTAGAAATAAATCATCAATCTTTCCTTCAACAGAGTGTTTAGCAATCGGTGCTTTCCTTCTCAGCAGTAATAACATACCTCCTCCAAATTTCTAGACCAAAGAGACTTCTTTGTCAAGCTCCTTACAAGCTTCTTTTGTTGTTTTAGTTCACTTTGAAGAATCATGAGACTCTCTCCTGCAACTCAAAAGAATTAGCCACTAAATAAAACTATTGCAACAAATTTACACATGCCTTTTTGAGGCTATACATGCCTACGCCTATTCTACTTAGTTTGTGATTAGATAAAAATGTTATACAGGCCTAACCTTTTCGAGGAAGATTTAAGAAGTCCAGTTCTTCAAGCTTTCGCTGATAATCTTGGTCAAATCTGTCCATGGCATTCAATTCATGATACAATTCCTACATATTTTAAAAGAAGTTAGGTTTTTTGTGTAAAGTATGTAAACTGAAGCTTCAAAAAACCAAATTCATACATATAGACCCAGTGTATCTAAAGCTTGGAATATTAATCATAATTCAATATATCTAATTCCATATATAACATGCTCTGAAATATGAGAACTGTAAATAGAGAGTGAAAAATGGCAAAGAATAGAACGGTAAGAAAATTGATCACTTGAGCTGGTATTGTTGGTTAGATGCATATGGAGATTCATTGAAGACTTGAGAATGCTTCCTTATGATGGGATGTTCTTGGTTGCCCATTAAGAAAAAAGGCACTATTTTGCAGGATTGCGTACCATCTATACAAGATGCCCCAATTTGGACTAGGCATTGCACAATCATTCAAGTGATTGCAGCATCCCACAAAAATAATAACCGAATCCTGATTACAAACCAAGAGCCAAGCGCTATTTAATAAGAGAAAGTACTTACAGAGGTATGCTGAGCCAGAGTCGTTAACTCCTGCATTCTCATTTCTGCCTCTTCTCTAAGTTGTTTATGGTTGAGATACTCCAAATTTAAACTGAAATGTTGCAATCATATTGAAAAATATATTCGTTTGTCAGTCACTATCAGCAATCTAACTATAAAATTTTTCATCATAAAAAGTCTACCTTACTTTGAAAAGTATCTATCCAGATTGTGCCATTGCGGGTCTTTACAAAGATTTCCGAATCTGATTACTTCGCGCAAGAAGACATCCAATTCCTCCCTGTGAATGCCAAAAAATTAACAATGAGACGTTGTAGTTCTTTGCCTATGTTGCAGTAGAAAGAACAGAGCAAAGGAAAACTAAATTTCTAATAGGCAACAACCTCTTGTCAGCAGCAGCAATCCTCAATAGCTCTTTCATATCTGTGGAAACTAACTTTTGTACTCCCTCTGACTGCAGTATCTCCTTTTTCAGGAACTGGATATTTTCATCTGAAAGAGATTGGAACAAGTTTGCACCTTTTGCTATTGTATTAGCTACTTCAAATGCCAATATAGATATTTTATTCCCTCTAGAAGCAGTGGTAGAAATAAATCCACTGTTGGCATTCAAATTTGACATGCTACTTCCTAGTGCATCAAGAACATCTACAGTCATCGCTAGACCTGTGATTCCACCTCTTCCCAGAAATGACCTTTTCTGGGAAACCTGCAAAATAAAAAAAAGAATCATAACGGAAGGCATTGAAACTCGTTATGTCCAAACCATCCTTTCTTTCTGTTTTCCCTTTTAATGCTAATATAATCATTCTATACCTTATCAAAACAATCATCTAATGTCCACTCAAATATATTGAAACAAACCTTGGTACTGCCTTTCTTATCGGGATTTGATGATAATTCACTGGAAAATGACAAGGCGGGTTCTTCCCGACTCATTTTCTGCTTATTCTTTCCAAGATCATCTACTTTTGCATTTGAATGCTGCTTCTGGTTACTTCCCTTCACTGATTTCAGCTTCCCAGAAAATTTCAAATTATTTTCTCTGACCTTTCGACTTTGTGTTGTAGTTCCCCGAGAGCAAACCCCTCCCATCTTTTCCCAAAGCAATTTATTCCTGATCAAGAACTGTGCAAAGAATAAATTTATTAAGAACTAGAAAAACAGAAATTATCGTACAGACATAATCGAGATATAAAAAAAAAAACAAAATCAAACATTTTCAATTATCAAAGCTAAAAATTTAAAAAAAAAAAATACAACGACTTGAGTCTTGACCGAGGTTAGTTTACATTCTACGGAAAACAAAATAACAAGAAGCATAGTACTCAAAAGAATCTCTACGTTTTCCTTTTCCTCCATGTTCTACCAACCAAACAGAAAACAGAGGAAAAAAGGTAAAAGAAAACTATGACGAAGAAAAATAACGCTTCTCACTAGATAACTCTGGCCATTATTACAAATCATAGATAGGCATCAGAGAAAATAAAAGAACGTACTTACTTGTTGATTGGTTGAGGAATAAACTATCAGAATTACAACTCTCTGTATTGAGCGAAAAACAGAGAGCAAAGCAATGAACTTTTTCTAAGCAGTGATTAACAAAACGGAAAAGAGAACGCGTAATAATCAATCAATCAATCAGCAACGGAAATCTCGTGGGTATTTGATTGAATGAAGATGCGCTTAACGGAGAGGAGATACAGTTAAGTTGACCATTCTCATTCTCATTCTCGGTAGACGACTTTTGTATGAAAGGAATGAAATCCCGCCCGCCGTGTCAGAGTTTGGTACGTCTGACTAGCGTTACTGTCACTCTTTGAATGCCCATTTTACCATTCTGCCCATCACTCGTATAAACGCAAAGATACCAAAAATGACCATTTTACCATTATGCCCCTCAACGAAGCTGAAGTAAAGTTTTGTTACAAAATGTATGTGCGGACCGATTCTACTATGTCTATAATTAGTTGAACTATATGAAAGCTAGAACTTTAAAGCATTATACTTTTATGTAACTTAATAATTTTTTTTTTATTTTTAAATTTTAGTTGCAATAGAAGCAAATGTAAACATCCATCTTTGCTGACATCTTTTGAATGGTCAACATTAACCATGAAAAAGGAAATTAATTTAAGTTTTGACCTAATCTTTGGTCCCAAAGCCGTCCCTTAATTACAAAATGATTTTTAATGTGGAGTGATGAATACTATAGATAATTTTAAGAATTGTAAATATTGTAAACTCTAATTTATTTGATTATGCAAAAAGTCGTTAGTCAAAAACCAAATTAAAAAAATTTAAAAGTTTGGACATTTGTCACAAATATCTGCCCACAGTAGTCTAGTGTTTTCGCGTGGATTGGGAAGATTGGTTTTGGTACATCAACAATTTTTTATTTTTTCTTTTTTCTTTTTTATAGTAACCGCTGATTGAGTTTGAGTTTGAGTTTGAGGTTTATTTTGATTTTATTTAAAAAAGAATTTGAAATCCGAGACGAGTTTGTAATTGACTTCTCATTAATTAGGAAGGAGTTTGGATGAAATGTGGGATTAGATGGTAAATGCAGCAATGACGTAAACAGAAAAACTCTTATTGATTGCCATAAAGCCCTAGAATGGTGATGACTTGAACAGGTCGTAGTATCTGTATGTAGCATTTAATATTATTATGTCCAGATTCTGAAATTACTGGGACGTTTCTGTCCTTTGGGTTGACGATGAAAATGAGGAGCTGAAGAAACTTCTCTGAGAATGACATTGATAGGCTACGTACAAACTTTAATTCGTTGGAGATCCTTCCTGGAAAATTCTACTTGAACATTGCAATGCTAGCAGCAGTGTAGCATTGATTTAATTTAATATGCCATGTGATAATGCTGTGAATATGACTTCAATTGTACTGTATCTTGGATAAGATATGTTAGAATTAAATGATCAATGAGATGTCATTTTGAATTTTTTTACAGGAGGAACAAAATTTTATTGATGTTGGTTTTGTTGTTTGTAGAATTTTTGCTAAATTTGTAATTTTAGGCTCAAAATCATATTTAAAGTCGTTTAAATAATTTTATAAACTCTTGCTATTTTACATTATTTATATCGTTAACAAGCTTCTATTGTTAAAAGTTTACAAATCCCGACTTTTTTAAACTAGCTAGTAGTTGTTATTGATTCAAATTATTAACAAAAATTTCTTTCTTGTGAAGAAACTTAGCATTTTCGCTCTGTCGAGTAATCTTTTGTGTTGCAGCTGGAGCCAATTCCTACCATCTTCGAGCTAAGTTATTGGGTACATAGATCGAAGGAGAAGACAAAGATTCAGCTAATCTTTTTATTATTAATTACATCCTAATACTTACAAATTAAGATAATGAATACACACAAAATGCTAAAACTTATATTTGACAATGAATGGAGAAAGAACCAGATATAGCGTATATATATATATATATATATATATTTATATATACACACACACACTCTTATGGAAAACGTTTTAATTGAAACTCTTAACCTATATATCTGACATTTTAACCAAAAAAAAACAATCATATCTGATAACTGAATAATTACTTATATTCTACAGATTATAGCAGGGTGAGTTTGTTTTTCTTTTATACATCAATCCACAAACAAACTTCTTGAATGATGCAAGATTTCTCCATTGCAAGAAGTGATCATAGGTTTTAATTCATTGCTAGCCCCGCAATGCCTTCTCTTCCAAGAAACGATGACCTCTGCGTAACCTATAAATTAATAAAACAAAACCTCAATTTTTTTTTTTAAAAAAAAAATTATTTTACTAAATAAAACGTAATCACAATCTTATAAGTTCAACATATCATTTAATTGCCTTATTCTCTGGCAACAGGTTCATTCTCAAAGATAATGGAAAATTCCCCAAGCAAGCTTATAGGCAGAACAACATCAATCCTAACCATAAGCACTATTGAATAAAATATTTTGGCTTAAAATTTCATTTTGAACCTTGTTTCTAGCCATTAACTAGAGAACACAACATTGGGCAAACAAAACCGAGTTCTGTGTTTTCTATTAGATCAGCCTGCAAACACATCTTATATTCTAAAACCCTGCACAAATATATCAAAATGAGCTCTAACATTTCATGACATTAATGGCGTAAAAAGAACATTTTAGATTATACAGCTACCCGGATCTGTTTGTTCTTTTATATTTGAAGGCGCAGAACGTAGTTATATTATATATGCAGCCATTTTCTTGGTACGACTCGTTTCAAAATTTAAGGTGAGGGTCTCGGGGTTGTTATTTCCTAAGTATATAGCAGTGTTTTTATTGATCAGTAAATTCTCCATAGGAAATAGAAAAGTGAAACTTAGAACAAACATATCTTGTTCTCTGCCATAAAATTTGAATTATTATTTTGTCAATAATCAAATTGTTGAGTTGGTGTTTTTTCAAACCATATATATTCATGTACAAAACAAAACAAAACAAAACAAAACAAATACAAATGCGTTGAGCTCAGGCCTTGTTTTGAAACTTTTTTAAACCAATATGTCAGTTATTTGAGACATACCTTGGAAGCCCCCGCCTTGGCTGATACCGATAGCCATTCCCTGGGAACTGGCAGCTGTAGCGGTTCCAAATTGATTCTCTTTCTTTGCTTTCTGCCCTTCTCTGATTTGATATTCCCGGTAAAAATTGAAGGATTTTGTTTTTCCATTCCTCCGGAGCAAACACCTCCCATCTTCGTACAAAACGAAGGGGAAAAACTATTACGTTTTTATTATGAACGAAATTGATTCAAAACTAGAATGTAAGTGAAAGTTTTCTTGTCCTGAAAGAGAAAATGAGGGTACAGCGGAGTTAATTGTGCAAAATATGTCAGGAGTACTAAATAACAAATTACATAAACGAAGCAGAGAAATTGAGAAATGTACCTGCCAAGTGCCAACCGATTGACGCAAAACCTACAAATAATTTGATGGGCAGTATGCACTACGAGAGAAGCTTAAGAAGGTCAACAAGCGCTCGGGTCAAGTTGTGAACAACTATTTAAATTTAGCAGAAATATTTTATTTCATTTAGGGTATTATCATATAACATTTATAAGTTCATCTTATAGAATAAATAGCTTTTTAAACTTTCATCTCCCCAACTTTAAAACAATAACATTTTGCCTCTTATATTATAGATCTTTTTTAAGATTTTGGACTCTTTAATTTAACTATTTTAATGTTTTGGCCCCCCAATATTTCAGTTGAACGAGCGCCTCCTAATCCTTTTTCTCTGGTGCTGAGAGCTCGGTAGTTTTCTACGGGTTGACGAGTATCAGTCAGGAAGACTGCTATCTTTTACGCTGACTTTCTCTTTGGTTTCCCACAAAAAAAAAAAAAAAGAAAAAGGCCCTCCGGACTTGGGCCCATATGGGAAATGGGCCGGGCTGAGTTGAGCTTCCCGCCAAAAACTGTTAAGAGAATTTACGGAGGGAAGGGCAAATTCGTCTTTACATTGTAATGATTACAGTTAAATGTGATCTGGTCCTACGTTGATGGGACATGACGAATGATTAAGCTGAAAGGCCATGTTTCATTGTCGTAAACTAAACAACTGCTCAATTTTATACGATAAATAATGTGGAAAACAATAGTGTTTAGTCCACGGTTTGCTTTAATCATCACCCCTACTACAGCCAAAGCCGGCACACACGCACACACATATATATATATATTAATGGCCGGCAATTTAAAAAAATAAAAAATAATTTTACACAAATCCAATGAAGTTAGCTGGAAGAAAATTGTTGTTTTAAATCATCATTTTTCTTTGAGCTTAGTAATTTCTAGAAGTTTGGTTTGCAATGGCGCTGAAAGGAAATGAATTTCAAATATCTTGTGTGAGATAAGGTATTTGATGAAAAGCTTGCCTGAGTTTGGTCTTTGCTTGCTTATTTCTTGATTGGCGTTATACAGAATGTCATGAAAAATAGTGGTTTGATGCTCTTGCTGTTTTTACTGATTGCGAATTTATAAGTTCAGTTTTCCTTCTGAAACATGGCTGGAAATTATAGGTTCGCTATGGACCAAAAGGACATTGTAAGATTATTGACAACAACTGTTGGAAGTTTCATACAAGATCAGTTGATTAATAAGGAACAGAGAGCTCAACACAAAGAACAGTGTGCAGAGAGATTAGCAGCTGAAGATGGGAGCTCTGATAAAGATTTGGAGGTTCGATATTCTGATCAAGCAGTACTGGCCAATTTGGATTGGGGTATTGAAGCCCTTGAAGAAGCTATCAATACCTCCAATATGGAAACTAAGCTTGCACGATTAGACTATGCAGAGAAGATGCTGCAAGTGTGTGCCATGTTGGATTCTAATCAGAAAACTGCTGGAGTTCCCAACTTCTACCTCTCTGCTTGGGCTCACCTCAACCTTTCTTATCTTTGGAAACTGCAAAACAATGTTCACAATTCGGTTCTTCATGTCCTTGAGATGTTTACTATTGATCCATTCTTCTCGCGGATTGATTTTGCTCCTGAACTGTGGAAAGAACTGTTTCTTCCGCAAATGAGCTCAATTATTGGGTGGTATTCAGAGTCAAGACATAGACTTATGATGGAAGTAATTCCTGATTCCTCTGATTTGTCCTTTACTGCTGAACTGGACCAATTCTTCAATGAATCTTTGATCTTTACTCTGACGCCAGAACAAGTAGAGAAGTTGCAACAGCTGGAGCAGCTTTATGGAGAATCATTAGATGAGAATACACGGCTGTTTGCTAAATACTATAAGGATTGTATAAACTCTGATTCAACTACTAGTAAGAAGATTGTTCCAATGTTACCCATTGCAGAGCCGCCAATGACTCCTTTGCATGAAGTCAGTCGGTCTATTCCTGATTATGTAAAATTTGGTCCGGTCTTGCCTAAGAGTGCAGGATTTTCGCCAGTTCTTAAATCAAAAAATAATGCAAGAGGACCTAGCAGGTTAGTTCCTAGTAATTTTGGAATGAAAATTTGCTAGTTGTGTAGTTATCTATAAGTTAAAATTCAGCTTCTATTTTGATTTCTTGGTTATTTGGCTTGCAGAATGAAGGTAACTTCCCAGTCCTCACAGGATCTCGAGGAGTCTTCTATGTGGGATCCTCAAGTAAGGCTTCATGTTTCTATAATCAAACTTGCTTCATGAAAGAATTATACTAATGATATAAATCCCATGTTCCTTACTCTTTAACACTTTTATTCTTGGTAAAAATTCCAGGAGGACTTGCTCGACGAGAATGAATATGATTCTGATTACGAGCCTAATGATGATTACATGAATTCTGGAAATCCTAACTCAGCATCTCCTAGTGGCACAAAAATGATTGAGGATAAGGACAGCGGGTTAAAAGGGCAAGACTTTGTAACAAGGAACAGAACACCTTCTCCTTCAATCTTCTCTCCCACGGATTCTCCTAAAATTCCTTCTCCGAAGATCTTGTCTCCAAAAGCAGATGTGCCGAATTTATCTCCAATACCTGATGTTCATTGTAGACAAGAACCCACAGCTATATTGAGACTTTTGTCGAACCGCATGTCTGATTGCTCTATCGGAACATCCTTGCCTGCGTCTCCACAAATGAATAATGATTACAGCATTAGCTCAGTAGAATCAGATGCTGAAGTGGTAGTTTGTTAAAATACTCATGATATGCCTAAGTTGTCTAATTTGTTTGTTAAAATGTTGTACTAATGGTTGCTCTGCAATTTAGGAGAAGCAGAGCAGTTCAAGGAAAAACTCTGGTCGAGCAAGGAGTATGAGTTATGACAATGTGAACATCGATTTGCTGGATAACAGGTATGCTCTACTTTTTGTTAAATATTCAAAATCTTGGAATTTAAATAGTAGCTGTGGTATTAGATCGAGCTTTGACTAGAATACCTACAGAAATTTTATTAAAGAAACTTAATCCTGCTGAATTCTACAGTCCCCACAATGAAAGTGATGAAGGAAGCCAAAGCTGCATTTCACTCCCCTGTTCGGAGAAGATGACCTCTCGATCAAGACCACCAAAAGATTTTGTTTGCCCTATTACAGGCCATATTTTCAATGATCCAGTTACTCTTGAAACTGGTCAGACATATGAAAGGAAAGCAATTCAAGAATGGCTAAAAAGAGGAAATACAACGTGTCCCATTACCCGGCAACCCCTCTCTTCAAATGCACTGCCAAAAACGAACTATGTCTTGAAGAGACTTATAACATCTTGGAAGGATCAGTATCCTGATCTTGCTCAAGAATTTTGCTACTCCGAAACTCCAAAGCATTCTTTTGGCTCTCCCTCCGTAAAAGAAATGATGTTGACATCCACTCCATCTAGAGCATTCAATTTTCATATTCATAAGAGCACAGATGATTATATCAATCACCGGAGCAAAAGATTTGCACGGGCTGCCATATCTACATCACCAACTAGTGTGATATCTCAAGCTGCTGTTGAAACAATTATAAATGGGTTAAAACCGTATGTTACATGTCTTTGTACTTCAGAAAACTTGCAAGAATGTGAAACAGCTGTCTTGGCAATGGCAAGATTATGGAAGGAGGCAAAAGCTGATCCTGGTGTTCATGTGTATTTATCCACCCCGACAATTATAAATGGGTTTGTGGAAATATTATCAGCCTCTCTAAATAGAGAAGTTCTTAGAACATCAATTTACATTCTTTCCGAGTTGATATTTGCAGATGAAAGCATTGGAGATGCTCTTACCAGTGTAGACTCTGATTTTGATTGTTTGGCTGCTTTGTTAAAAAATGGGCTAGCTGAGGCTGCTGTTCTTATATACCAGCTACGGCCAGCATTTGCTCAGCTTTCAGCTCATGACTTTATACCCTCACTTATTCAGCTTATCCTTAACAAAACTGATGAGTTCGATGGTTTGCAATTTGTCATGGAACCCAAGGATTCTGCTATTGAAATGCTCGAACAGATATTACTGGGAGGAGATGAAAACAGCAGATCCCTAACTGCTCTGAGTGTCATCTCTGTGAATGGGATTCCTGCCTTAATCAAGTGTTTGGACAGGGTGGAAGTAAGGAGGTCCATTGTTTCCATACTCCTATGCTGTATGCATGCTGATAAAAGTTGCAGAAGTTTGATAGCAAACAGAATTGAGTTATCTCTTGTTCTTGATTTGTTCCATTCTGGAAATGATAGCGTGAGAGGCATATGCATAGATTTGCTCTCAGAGCTGGTTCAGTTGAACAGGTATTTATTATCTGTTATCTGCTTTATGTACAAATCTTCACTTCTATTAATAAGCATAGTCATATTTATTTATGTAAAACACTTTTCTCTTCCTCTCTTTTCCCATGCTATCTTTTCATATATTGGAACTAGTAAAACTACAGTGATAGGTCAAAAGGGAAGAAGAGGATTTTTGGAAAAACAAACAGCAGTTTTGCGAGTTTCTCTGATTGTTTTCATTTTGCTTCTAAATCGAGATGTAATCATTCACACTGATTAAGCTAGAGCTTCTCCATCTAATGCTGTTTCAGGAGGACCTTCTGCAACCAGATTTTGCAAATAATTAGAGATGAAGGAGCATTTAGTACCATGCACACCTTTCTCGTTTATCTTCAGATGGCTCCCATGGAGCAGCAACCTGCCATAGCCTCTCTTCTTCTTCAGCTCGATCTCCTGGTTTGCTTTTTCTCTTCGAAATCAACCACAATAATTGAAACTTGTAAATATAAGTTTTAATAAACAGCACTAGAATATCCAATCATAGATGCTTATAATTGTTTTTACCAGGCTGAGCCACGGAAGATGAGTATGTACAGGGAAGAAGCTGTAGAGGCTCTAATTGAAGCACTCCGCAGGAAGGATTTTCCCAACTCCCAAATGACTGCTTTAGATGCTGTACTATCTCTCTCTGGGCGTTTCACTTCATCAGGAAAGTCCTACACGGAAGCTTGGTTACTCAAGTTTGCTGGCTTTGATCTACCTTACAATGAACTGATGAAAGCAGAGCGCTTTAGTAAACCCGAATATGATTTGCAGGAAACAATGGTTAGCATCGTATAGCTTTTGGCTGGTTCCAGGGCTTATTACCCTTAGATATTATATTCACTAGTATGTCAATTCTGAATCTCAAAATTCTTGTATGTAGGAAGAGGAAGAAAAAGCTGCATGCTCTTGGGAGAAAAGGGTGGCATTAGTACTCTGCAACCATGAGAAAGGGTCTATATTTAAGGCATTGGAGGAATGCCTCAAGAGTAATTCTTTAGAGATGGCCAAATCTTGCCTTGTCATTGCCACGTGGCTAACTCACATGCTTTCCACTCTTCCTGATACTGGTGTAAGAGGCACCGCTCGCAGGTCTTTGCTTGATGAATTCATAAATGTGCTACAATCTTCCAAGAACCTGGAGGAGAAGATTTTGGCAACCCTTGCTTTGAAAACTTTCATATCTGATCCAGGTAAACTTAATCCAAGAGTTTAACTATTACATGCATATATTTTCAATGAGGGTAAATAACTGATTACTGAATTTCATAATTCAAGTTGCACTTGAGGAACTGGGAAAGTATGCTAAATGCATCTATGGAACCCTGAGAATGCTTAAGAAGAATTCATCTTTGGTTACTGATATACTGAAAGCTTTGATGAATTTGCCATCAGTCAATGCAGTAAGTGAATTACATTTGCTCTCTTCAGTGCAAGTAATTTCAGGCAGTACCTTATGAAAATTAAATTTTGTGCATTGCAGACAGAGTTGTGGAATTGCACTGAACTAACTGAGTTGGATTCAAGCACAAATGGTGAAGTTGTGTCTCTGATTCACCTCAAGGGCCGCATTTTGAGCAGCCATTCGGATGGGACTATAAAGGTATAGGCCACCCAACCAAGTTCATATTTTCACATAGATGTGGATTGTCCAGTCTGACAACTGTTGGTGTTATCGTTGCTTCTAGATGTGGGATTCTGGGAAAAGGATTTTAAGATTGATTCAAGAAGTTCGAGAACACACAAAAGCTGTAACATGCCTCTGCGTTCCACCAGCTGGTGACAAACTGTACAGTGGTTCCTTAGATAAAACCATTCGAGTAAGCTATCTCATATCATATCTATTCCAAGAATTGCCTAAACATTCAAAGGAACAATAGTTTTACACACATCCTCAACAGGTATGGGCCATCAAACCAGAAGAAATTCACCGTCTTCAAGTTCATAACGTGAAAGAGGCAGTACACGAGCTGACAGCCAACGCGGAAATTGCTTGTTTTGTTTCTCAGGGAACCGGCCTTAATGCAAGTTCATTATCATCTCCTTGAACAATTGACAAAAAGATTGATTGCTAAAATATTGCCCTGTCGCAGGTGTATAATTGGTCTGGATCGTTAAAGCATATAAACTTCAATAAACATGTGAAATCCCTCGTAATGACCGGAGATAAATTATACTGCGGTTGCTCTGGTTACAGTATTCAGGTAAACATTCTAATCTTTAATGTCCTTGCGCGGTCAAATTTCAACCTGTATAGCATCGAATAAAAGCATAGCTGTTGATCCTGTTCTGTTGGGGAGAAAAAATTTCAGGAGGTGGATTTGACCAATTTAACATCAAAAACATTCTATTCTGGCACAAAAAAGTTGCTGGGGAAACAAACTATACATTCCCTGCATTTGCATAATGGTCTTCTCTACGCTGGCGGCTCTTCGGTTGATGGGACAGCAGGAAAGGTAAGCAACTATCTTTGTTGTCGCTGATCTTGGAAAAAAATTCGTCTGTAAATGGATTATTTTTAATTTTCTTGCAAAAATTTTGGTTACGTAAGGTATTCGTCCTCCCAACCAAAGCAGCTGCGGGATCATTCTGGACGGGATTCGATATCCTGCACATAGCTGTCAACAGTGACTTCATTTTTACGGCCACAAAGTGTGGAGTCATTGAAGTTTGGCTGAAAGAAAGAGTCACCAGAGTTGCCTCCATTAACATTAACGGCGGTGGGCATACGAAGATTACATCGTTGATTGCTGATAAAGATAGCGGGATGCTTTATGCTGGCACCTCTGATGGCAAAATCCAGGTTAGATTGCGAAACACAACAATGAAATGGTTGAAATTTTGAGATTTTTATACTCATTTGCTTTTGAAATATGATTGCAGGCTTGGGCTCTGGACTAGACGATGGTCTTTACAAATCAAATCGTTGTGATTTCCCTCCTCCTACACCTACTTACAGAAATATTAGCTCCAGAATGCCATTGAACATACTACTGAGGAAGGGCAATTCATTATAGTTTCAATTATTCTCCAGCCTCCATGTAATGAGTTATTAGTTAAATAATTTAACACCAATCTTCAAAATGGAACGAATCTGTACATGTAGCGTAAAATATTGGAAGATTTAATTTTTGATACATCGCGCACTCTCCAGTATCATCAAAAATCTGCAATGCTTAAATTTTGTAAATACCAAATGAAATTGAAAAATATGTAAGCAATGTTAAATCTTCTTTAAAAAGAAAAATGAAATCATCAGAAACATTGGATCAATGCATCATTGTTGACACGAAGTGTCTCGGACGACCGTCGTGAGAATTAATCCGGTTTCATCACCTGATTCCATAGAATTATCTGTAACGGCAAAAAAGGAGCGAAGGAGAATTTTACAAAGAAATTGGTTTGAGCCCGATCGACAAAAGTCGCCGCCTAGGGTTTCTCTCGGCTGAAAATGCTTTGTTTCGCTGCTACTCCGTCCAAATGACCGTCTCATTTGCAGTCTAGACTCATAAAGGATTTATGAAGCACTAAGAGTCTGTCAGTAAGTAGGGTTTCGGTCATTACTTTATTGACGATTCTATCCCTGATTCTAAGACTTGGGCTTGTGGTTCACGGAAGCAACAAGGCCGTACAGCCTTCCTTATGGCCCGACCCGTTTAACTGTGAAGAGAGTTTAACATACGATAAAGAATATGACCAATTATCTGAACGACGTCGTTGCAAGTTTGTAGCTCGGGGGTCTGTCTCCAATTTTCACGTACAGTGGGCATTTGTTGGATCGCCGGTGACGCTTCAGTAGCAAAACAAGCATATCTCTCGCTGATTGTAAATAATCATGTCGTGTGATGGATTCCCTCCTTTCATTTCAGCTCAGCTCCATTACCTCCTTAACCACTGTCCTCTAAGCATCAAGGTAATCTATTAATCTAGGGTTGCGTTCTCTAAATCGATATTTCGAGGGCATAGAAATTTTTTAATCCCAGTTTACATTTCTTTTTCAGATTGAACAGGTGTGGTCTGGAGGCAAGTATTCAGGGAGTCTTGATCGGTTTACTTTGCTCATACCTTACTGTCTAGACACTATCAAATGTTAGTATCATTTTAAAGAATTTGCTGGACTCTTCCAATTTTTCTCTTACTGATTTTTGTCTCTTAGCTTTCTTTTAGGGGATGTTATGTACAATGCAGAGTTTCCACATGCCGCGCCTGATGTTATATTCGGATCTGAAGACGAAGATTTTCATCCATTTCAAGATACGGGTGCTAAGAGCAGTTTGGCTGATTGGAACAACAAAGATCCCACGCGGCTGTTGGCTCTCATTCAGGAATTGAGGTTATGCTTCGAGTTTTGGGAACTTACTTTGTATGCTTGAGGAACTTCGTGATTTGGGATGAATTTTGATTATTTTGCTTTGTAGGGATCAGTACATGTCCTATCAGAGGAAGCGTGTTGGGGAAGTGGATGATGATCGGTTGAAATTTGAAATTAGCACTATCTTATCGAGGGAGGTAATATTTTGAGTTATTGATAAAATAAATGTCCTGTGTGATTCTGCCAATCTTCATTGCATGTTGTCCGTTCTCAGACTGCAGTTGGTTTATTCACGGTGAAGAGAAGATTTGCTTAAATTTAGTTCTCATCTCTATTATAAGTTCTTACAAGAAACTTAGTTACATAAGTTGCTATTTCTTCAAGCCCTTACTGTGATACAAAAATGAAAAATCAGAAGTGAAAATTATGGACATTTATTTCAAGAGCTTTTAAGATTGCTTGTGAGCAAATGACAATAAAATGTTTAAGGTGATGTTGATGGTCAGCATAGCCCGTTATCAGTAATTCAACTTCATGAGGGCCACTGCATATAAAGATGATAACTATAGTGAAATCATGAACAATAAGAGCAAGAAAGATAGTGGTTTTTTGATATTTTGATTCTAGTACTTTATATATGCTAACACCTAATCCATGTCGTTAGGATTACATGCGATCCCTTTCTTTTTTAATGCTTGAAACTATATCAATATTGCTCTTCTTTCGTTCATTGGTGGTTTCTGTCTATGTTCTGAAAAATTGGATATTTGGTTAACTCCCTTCATTCTGGCAGGGTATTGAAATGCATATGAGTTCTGGCATTGAAAAGGTACTTACTGTAATGAACATGATCATATCATTTCAATTGGTTTATGAGCTGATAATCTATGACCATGTTTTTCTATTTATACTTGTGGTTTCTTGCCTCTATATTTTAGCGTAGCCAGAGGAGGTAAAATTTGCTGTGCCTCTTATGGACACGAACATAAATAAATTGGTGGTAGGGTGTCCCTGGAGACATCAACAGAAAATATACTTACAGGTTGAATTCTCTTTATTACTTCTCTAATATTCATTTGTTATTTAAAAGTTTTTTTTTGGTGTGTTCTCTCCTGCAACCATCTTCAACCCTATCCTAAATTGCTTTATGTGGATTTGTTTACAGGTTATATATCCTGTTAGTAGAAAGTATGTATCTACTCCTTCAGCACCTCGTCTCAAATTAATGTCAACATCCGAGTTAAAATCTCTGTTTTCCACTGATGATGTCAAACTTCCTCCGTGGTTGGATGGAATGTAAGTTATGGATTCTAGTATATCTTTATACATCACATATCCTTGTGATTTTTCTTTTCTTTAAACCCTACAATTATGTATGTGGTTTGTGCTGAAAAAATAGTTTCATTATTTGTTTTCTGCTTAAAGGTGCATGGCCGAATACCTTCCACATCTAGAAGAAACCCTTGAAAGACAGGTCAGCTGTATTGTTTTGTGGTAATGCCTTTGAACTGGTATATTGGACATTAATAGTGAGTGTGACATAAAGCTTTCTTCTGTATTGTAAGATCTTAGAGGCAGTCACATTAATTGAGGTTAGAAGGCGCTTTATTGAGTCGTTAGCTCCATTGTTTGGAAGACCAATAGAAACTGATACGGTATGCGTTCTGTGTATATCTATTCTGCAAAAAACTATTAACTGTTATTTGATGAGACTGACTGATAGATTCTTATGGCATTTCTCTCAGGTTTTTTACCGAAAGTCTATGTTTTTTGTTGCCTCCGGTGCATTTTCGTTCCTGGTACTATCATAACTTCACTACTCTCACACATGCATAAATGAATTATAGTTAGTGTATCCTGCTGATAGCTTTATGTCATATCAAATTATCAGGCAATTTTTTTCTTTACCTGTTATTGATGAAGAGTTCTTAAAACAATGTTTTTAAAAATATTTGGTTATCATCATTTAATGGTTGAATTACCTTTTCTTTTAGTAACCATTATTTTTTGTTGTCCTACTATTGTAGGTGCTATTTTTCCTTTCAACTCAATTTCCAAAGCAGCAGCCAGCTTTGATGCTTCAGAGTTCTCTGGTAATGTTAATTTTACGGTTTTATTGTTTATTGAAAATTTCATTTGTTGCCCGAGCATGTGTGTAATTTGCCCATGAGTTTCTGCCTTGAATCAAGAGAGAGAGAGTATTACTATAGTTGCTAGTCCTTAATATAGAAAGTGGCAAGATCAACAACTCTCCTCGGGTTCTCTCACTACAGCTTTTATTTTTGACAATAGGTTGATAAAATATTTGATAAATGCCAACGATTTCATAATGAAGAGTAAGTGCAGCAAATTTATATGTCCATAAGCATGAATATAGAAGATTTGAGTTATTATCAATAAGTCTGAGGAGAAGATATGAACTGTTATCAATGAGTCTGAGGAGATCTAGAGATAAAGGTGGTCATGCCCTCATCATAGATTGTCTTTCATTCTCTTGATACTCTGCCACCTACTTTATCATATTATCTGCTGTTTGCACATCAGGTTAAAGATCCTTCTAGTGATAGTAAGATCTACTTTTGTTGCGAAGGTTCACATACATAGTGCATTCATTTTGTTTAAATTTATACTGTATGGCTGAATGAACCATGATGCGTTATCATTTGCTGAATCGACTTTGAAGCCTTAGGACATCATATAGGTTAAACATTGGAGAATTCACTACTCTATCCTTGACTGATCGTGGCGACATACACGTCCTATTGTTCTGCAATCCTTACTGATCAAGCTATAAAATTTGATTTTGTAGTATTTCAACTCTCAAGGCATCCCTGTCAAATCGCCTCTTCTGACAGATTATCCATGGAGTCCTAGATGGGAACAGTCACAAATGGCTGAGCGAATATTGTGAGTGCTTTGGTTATTTCTTGATGTTTGACAATTACGACAATGCATCATGCTTTTTCCTAATGTGAATTAACTTTTACAGTGAATTTTTGGTCGATGAATCTCTCAACTTTAAAAAGTACTGCAGCGAATCACAACTTCAGCATTAGTGCAGTCTCTGGAAAGAATTACTGGTCCTTATGTTTATTGTTTAGCCCATACCATTTAAAGTTGTGTAAAGTGTCGAAACTTTATCTTTGTATTACCCAATGACATTGTGGATTACTTTTGTCAGAATTGGTTTAATTTTCGTTAACATTTATATATATCTTTTTTTATGAAGAAATGAAATGGCGAATCTATTTGGATCTAGGAGAAAAAAAAAATCACAGAAAAACCGGAATTTTTTTCTTCATTCTCTTTTGGCGCCATAAGTTATTTGGCTTACATAATGGTGGATCCGATAATCAATTTGGTTTCCACAATTATGAACTGACAATCAATGTGTATTAGGGAAAAAAGGATGAATATCAAACGGGATTCTTCTTTATCATGATTCTGTCGAAACATGCTCGGAGCATGAGATTATTAGAGGGCTAATGTTGGTTAACCTAAAGTAAGCAAATAAATTCTGATTCATTAAAAATCATGTACTGTTAGTTACGATCCGGAAATTTAGTTGAATATATCTCTAAGAGGCAAGTGACTTAACATTCCAGCTGGCCCTAGACAGTTATTTTCTAACCCTATATCCTTACACGTGGCATGATTGATGTTGTGGCGCGGTGAATGTGAAAAAACATAACCGCACCGTGAGGGTGAATGAAAATATTACCCACATTCACATTCCGAAAATAGATGCACCGTCCAAACGAGCGCAACCCAGCACTCTGCAGGCAGTTGGTTGTCCGTACTCTCTCTCTCTCTCTCTCGCCAAATGACAGCACACCTTTAGAAATATCCCCCTCTTTATAATTTCCTTCTTAACCTCTTCCGATTCTTCCTCAGTCTCTCCTCATATCCTCTCTCCCTCTCCCTCTCCCTCTCCCTCTCTCGTTCAATTCATTTCTCTTCTATTTCCATTCCTTTGATTTTACTTCAACAAACACCTAGAATACAATGAGAGAGATCTTGCACGTTCAGGGAGGCCAATGCGGTAACCAAATCGGCTCCAAATTCTGGGAGGTGATTTGCGAAGAGCATGGCGTGGACCCCACGGGGAGGTACAGAGGAGACGGTTCGTCGGATCTTCAACTGGAGCGGATCAATGTGTACTACAACGAGGCTTCTGGTGGAAGGTACGTGCCCAGGGCTGTTCTCATGGATCTCGAACCCGGTACCATGGACAGTATCAGATCCGGACCCTTTGGCCAGATCTTCCGTCCCGATAACTTCGTGTTTGGACAGTCCGGTGCTGGCAATAATTGGGCCAAAGGTCATTACACTGAAGGAGCCGAATTGATCGATGCTGTTCTTGATGTTGTTCGCAAGGAGGCTGAGAATTGTGATTGCTTGCAAGGTATCTTTGGCTTTCTGAATGGAATTTTGATTGAACTTGAACCTTTTCAATCTTGTTATTCAGTTTTTATCGTTTATGAGTTGAATGGAAAATTAACCGTGTAAATCGTGCATCTCTGTTCATGTGGTTGCGCCTTAGTTTTATGCTTGGTTCGTTTTGCATTTGACTCTTATTATTTATTGATTGAATCATATATATGGTTCTTTTCACACTTTTTTTTTTCTTAAGTAGATTAGAATTTGATGAGATGTCACTAAATGTGCAAGTGTGAGGATATGACTTTTTGAATATTGAAGAAGGAGCATTAAATCAGTGTTCAATAGAATCTTGAAGACGGAGATTAACTGTATGGACTTCATTGATCTAAATTATTAAGGGGAAAAAGAAAGATCTGAAACATGGACTGTCCTATTGGCTCTTGCTGTGCTTAATTTATTGATATTGTTTGATTTTTGGTATATGCAGATAAGAGTTGTTATCAGTAACGCCCTTTTTGTCTGGTGTGTAGATAGTGAAGAGTGTGGACATATTTTATTGGAAAACTTTTGTGATATGCAATATAATAAATCAAATCTACTAATATCTAATTTTGTCATATCATGATTGTGATTGCCCAACAACATGATATGTTTTCACTATGCCGACGTTGCTTTATTATTTGTAAATTGACACAAAAAGTAGATCTTGTAAAATTCTGAACCCATTTGCATAGCCATGTGGTCCCTGCCAGCTTTGCCATCTTATGGATGTTGTCTTTACATTATGATGCCGTGTCCACTGGGATATCTGGATGAGAACGATAACTTGTTATCCATGAACTGTTATGAAGATGAAGTATGATGTAGTTTTTTCTTAATCATGTCAAGATATGATTAGTTTAACTAAATAATATCATAAATTATAGCATAATATGTAAGCATCAGATCTTAGTTTTGGGTTATATTTGGTATAAAGTGTGTTGTAAGATTAAAACATAAAAGATACACACACTAATTCAAATCCCCTGGACAACGAACTTAGATCTGAATTAGAGTTATACAAGGATTGGTGCCAACAATCGGCTCATAACATTATTTGATGATCATTTGAATAACTGTAACAATGAAATTGCCCAATTGATGCTGCAATGATAATCATGTTTGTTGTAACTTCTTGAGTCATGTTGTAAACTATGATGTTTGATAATGCCTATTGCTAAAATTATCACCATAGTGCTGTAATCTGAAAAAATAATGCAGTAACTTTTGAAGCAACAGTTGTGAATGTGAAGCTAACTTGATCTATTTGCTACTTCCTTTTGCCATTTGGAGGAGATTTTGATGAGAGAATGATGGGAGTTCCTTACTCTAGTAATGGATGGCAATGTTAATCCTTTTTTTTTTTTGTTTTAAATTGGGTGATTAAACTGATTTTCTATTGCTTTTTTGGGCCAGGCTTTCAAGTATGCCACTCTCTTGGAGGAGGTACGGGTTCTGGCATGGGAACTCTCCTGATATCAAAGATTAGAGAGGAATATCCGGACAGGATGATGATGACTTTCTCTGTTTTCCCTTCTCCAAAGGTCTCTGACACAGTTGTGGAGCCATACAATGCAACTCTTTCCGTGCATCAGCTGGTTGAGAATGCTGATGAATGCATGGTTCTTGACAATGAAGCACTTTATGATATTTGCTTCCGGACTCTGAAGCTTAGTACTCCAAGTTGTGAGTATTAAAAATAATTTTAGAATTATTTGTGAAAACATGAAACAGTAGGAAAGTATTAATCATGCCTTCTTTTGCCTCAAATTTGCAGTTGGAGACCTGAATCACTTGATTTCTGCAACTATGAGTGGTGTCACTTGCTGCCTGAGGTTCCCTGGGCAGCTGAACTCCGACCTCAGGAAGCTGGCTGTTAATCTGATCCCATTCCCACGTCTCCATTTCTTCATGGTGGGTTTTGCACCACTCACCTCACGTGGATCACAGCAATACATCTCCCTCACTGTGCCAGAGCTGACTCAGCAAATGTGGGATGCCAAGAATATGATGTGTGCCGCTGACCCCCGCCATGGCCGTTATCTGACAGCCTCAGCAATGTTTAGAGGAAAGATGAGCACCAAAGAGGTGGATGAGCAGATGATTAATGTGCAGAACAAGAATTCATCATACTTTGTTGAGTGGATTCCCAACAATGTGAAGTCCAGCGTGTGTGATATTCCACCAAGGAGTCTGAAGATGGCATCTACTTTTGTGGGTAACTCCACATCGATCCAAGAGATGTTCAGGAGGGTGAGTGAGCAGTTTACTGCCATGTTCCGGCGCAAGGCCTTTTTGCACTGGTATACCGGTGAGGGTATGGATGAGATGGAGTTTACTGAGGCTGAAAGCAACATGAATGACTTGGTAGCTGAGTACCAGCAATATCAGGACGCAACAGCCGATGACGAGGAAGACTATGAGGAGGACGTTGAGGAAAACTATTCCTAAGAACTGCAATCTTCCTTCTTTCCTCATCTATTGAGTGGCTGCCAGTGGTTTTGTGTTGATCTGAACTTGGATGTTTTTGAAGATCGATTTTATTTGTTGTTTTTTTCAAGCATTTGAATTAAGAATTGTCAGTCTTTTCAATTTCTATTCAAGCGTAATCAATGCTATTTCCTGAAAGCAAGTTACTGGGGATTTGATTTTACGTGAAATATGAATTAAATTTGCTACCAATATTGATTGCCTAGCCATTAAGATTTATGTTAGAGATCTTTTATTTATTTATTTTTCACTCATTCCGTATGATAATGATATTACGAGTGTTTGTTATGTAAGAAAGAGCCTTTAAATATCTGAATTGGGCCAATGGCCTTGGGCTTAGCCCAAATAAAACGACATAATGTCTTGGTATGCAGCGGGTAGCCCAAACGAAATGCCTGTCAACTAAATTCGGCAGGATGTTCATGGAGTTCTGTTAATATTTCACTTTAAAAACTCTGATTTAAGCAGCAAAATATTATTAATTTTTTAACGAGAGAAAAAAAAATTTATGAAAAACAAACTTTGAGATATAATATACGAATATCGCAATAACTAAGAAAAATTCTGTTAACCAAGGAGAATGAACCTAATTTCCACTTGGAATTGCCCGTCCTCATCACCAGTAAACCATCGAAATTGAAAGGAAAAAAAAAAAAAAAAGAAAAACATAGAAGAGTTTGCTTCAACAAAGAAACTGCTAAAGAAAAAAAATAAGAAACGACGACAAATTAAAGAATATC
The DNA here is from genome assembly GCA_022749755.1 of Azadirachta indica. Lineage (NCBI taxonomy): Eukaryota > Viridiplantae > Streptophyta > Magnoliopsida > Sapindales > Meliaceae > Azadirachta > Azadirachta indica. The sequence goes on from CM040449.1 coordinate 3,354,115, forward strand.
AAAATTTAAAACTGAAAAAATACAAAATGCATCAGAGTCATGGAAGTATGAGTTGAAACACAGCTCACAGTATAATATTATAACATGCGAGCTTCTCAAAATTCAATATATCCTCATCATTTGCAGTCCTTTCCTTTTATTTAATTAGAAAATATGTATATATATATATATAATACAACAATTTGAAATAAAATAAGCATATTAATCTATACACATAGAGTAAGATAGAGAGAGATGATATAATAAGAGACAAAGAAATTAAATTAAATTTCCTTAATTAGAAAAGTAAGTGACCAAGGGGAAGCCACGCCACATTTGGGGGAGGATTGCAGGCAGCCGTGGCTGCCTTAACCTTAAATATAAACTGAAGCCAGCCCTTAGGGTTAAGAATTAGGGATATCTTAACTAGGGTTGTCAAAACTGAACTAGGGTTAAGTTCTGTGCAGATCTGTTATTGATGATATACGGTCGGGATCATCTCACTGAAAATTGGGCTTCGAAATGGTCAAGTGCTGTGCAGATCTGTTATTGATGATATACGGTCAAGATCATCTGACTGAAAATTGGGCTTCCAAATGGGCTGGCAGTTTGGCAGACACACTTATCCTTTAACCATAAGTCCCACCGCACGCAGTGTACAAGTCCGTATTTCACACGAACCAATCAAAAATCTGACTGTACTCGCTATGACTGCTGTAGTTAGTACATTGCCATTCGCCGGCGAAGTAATAATAAGTCCAAAACTACACGAGCAAACTGCTAAGCAATGACTGCGAGGGCTTCCCTTCAGCACAAAATTTTAAACGCACATATTTGTATTTGGAAGGAAATTATATGGGTAGTCCCGAAACAAATATAGTACTCTGGTTTGGAATTTTTTTTTTTTTGACTTTTTTCTCAATGCGACAACTAAATGGGAAAGAAGACAGAATTTGTGCTCCGGAATCGCTGTTCTTGTTAAATTATAATTTGAAGGGAGGATTCGTTTACCAAATAAGACCTCTGCGTCTTCTTGGGTGATTGGGAAATAATTAGCACATACCAATTGTAGAACTAGAAATCCATTGCATTTATGAGATGAGCTAACTGCCTCACATTAAGATAAAAATATTCATCTGCTTTCTTTTTTAACAGTAAGAAGTGCAAAATGCAACGCTTTTATCCATAATAAATATGTTTTACATTCGTGGGTTAGCTTTCTGGGAGGGAGCCTGCACAAATTGGATTATCATGGGACATTCAAGCCCGCCCTGCTTGCCGCCACATTGCAGGGAGAGTCATTAGCAAGTTTCACATTTCTCAAAACCTTACAGCGAATTTGGGAGACATTTAATAACGAACGATTGGGAAAAAGATAAAAAAAAAAAAAAAATTTATAATATTGAATCAAACAAAATCTCAAGCACTCACTAATTTACACTTTATATTGACTCAACTACATACAATATGCTGGCTAATTAATAAAGCCGAATTGAATTAAAATCATTGGAGAAATAGAAAATCAAATGCTCATCTCATCTACAGACGGGATAACGTAGTTTACTACCAGCAGTAGGATTCTTAGACCTGCAAATCTGAATTCTTCTCTGTCTTGCTTGTGCAGCCAATGCCCTGCTTTCATTTTTGTCTGCTATGCCCGAGTTAAACGCCGCTTGGCCAGACTCCATGATCATGAAAGACTCTTCTGATGATGAAACGTTTAAATCAGAAATAACAGATGAGCCCGCATTATCATTATTATTGATCATGAACAATCCACCGTTGGATGTCAAGAAGGAAAGGTTTTGGCCATATAGGTAGTGAGAGCTTTCACTGTTGTGAGCCGTCTGACCCATTATGAACGGTTGCCGATGTACCGTGTATGGAGTTTGCTGAAGGCGATCTTGATGAGCTACTTCCACTGGATGATTCAAGCTCAATTTGGGCTGTGACTGTTCTACTTGAAGACCAAGAATCATCTGTAGAAGAAGGAATATACATAAAAACTTAGGACCCACCTCTGGGAGAAAAAAGGAATGATTGATTTATGACTGCGAGCTAGGGAAGCGAAACTTACCCTCTCTTTCATTGTTTTCAACTTCAAATTAAGAGCTTTTTGTTGATCATAATAACGCTTTAAATTCTTTATCTCCTGTTGTAATTCAACAAAAACAAAAAAAGAATTTCACATTTATCGGCTAAAAATACCAGTCAATAAATATATTAATACAAGGGATAAGGTTGAACAGAAGCTTTTTCGGAGGGTAAATTCCAAGAAAAAGGACAAATTAATTGCAATTGAAAAGTCACCTCTTTGAAAATATTGTTGCGCTCAGTTAACTCGTCTTTTATCTTCGAGTACTCTCCTCTTTTCTGCTATAGCAAATTTAAACACACGGATCAGAAACAAAACCCTGAAAACTGAATAAAATAAAATAAAATAAAAAAATACAATAAGCGAAGACTAAAAACAAAATTACTTTAAGCCAAAAAAAAAAAAAAAAAAAAAAAAAAGGAAAGAAAGACATACCCTCTTGAAAGAAACCTTTCTCCTAGAGTTGTGCTTGGATTTCTCATCAGATTCACTAGGCGAGAATAAGAGCGGCGTCGCTGGACTCAAAGCTTTGGGTTTCTCAGTCTCACGTGTCGGAACCACTGCAGCAGCTGCCACGTCTACAACAGACGGCGGCGGTGATGGTAATGATGATGAGATGTCACGCAAATAAGATCTCTTTTTCTTGGCTCCCCAGTTGAAAAAAAATCCTGAGGAAGACTCGGATTTAAAGATTAGATTGTGGAGCTCTAATAGTATTGCTGCGACTTCAAACTCATAGTCATGAAACGTTAAATCATTGTTCTCTTTCATTCCTTTCTCTCTACTTGTTTACTTCTCTTCTAAATTTTTGTTATTTAAATAAACAGAGAATTAAGTTCACATAACCAAAAAAAAAAAAAAAAAAGGAAAGGATGGGGGAAGCTTTTGCAGAGAAAATGGAGAGACACAGAGGAGATTGGATACTCTTATTCTTCTGCTTATAACTTGGAAGGAGAGGTTTGTTTTATTAATGGCACAAGGAAAATCTTTGGTGAGGGTGCGTCTTGCGACACGTGTCGTTAGAAGGGAGTTTGAGATCGTTTAGGGTTTATGGTCTTTTTGGCTATTAATTTATCGCATTGGAGATTCCAATCACAATAAAATAAGAATCTAAACGGATTTAATGAATTCGTTATTGTCAAAATAAAATAAAATACTGCGCTGTGTTCGGTTCATAATTATTATTTTGGATTTTTTGCAAAATGTTTTTATTATAATAAGATTTTCTGTGAGTACATAAAAGTGTAGTTGAATATGTTAAGTTTAACAATGTGAAGGATATAACTAAAGGACATAAAATTTATTTATTATAATGCAACTCTTTTTCTTTCTTAAATTAAACCATATGTCTTATTTTATAAAGTATTTTGGAATAATAGAAAGGAGAAAAAATACAGTCAAAGAGAATTCAAGATTTAAATAATAAGTTTCATGTTAATATCAAAAATTTATTAATAGAGGTGATGAAATATTCAAGAAATATTAGAATATAGACAACCGCAGAAAATTTAGTTATATAAGAAATAACTATTGAAAAAAGAAAATGTTTTAATTAATAATAACACTATCATATAGAATTAATTTACAGAATATTGTAATTTTAAAAATAAAAAAAGCATGCATTAATAAATGGATCGTAATTGAGAATATCACCGCTTCTTTTTTATTTGTTTGGAGTATTGGGATATTGGTTTTAGTTTTATTGAAGAAAAAGAAAATGACAATATCTTACGAGGTGTTTATATCTCAGTACACACAAACCCAGGTCCAGGTGAAAAGAAAACGAGGACAGAGAGCGACTCACGTTACACAGACATACTATAACTTATGGATTATGACTTTTGAGGCAATGCTTAGATTGGGCCCTAATTGCGTAACTAGCAGCCCAAATTAGACACTTATACAAAACCCGGCCCGTTTGGGCCATTTGTGAAGGGCAGTGTTACAGCCCAAAGAAGTTAAAAATTAACGCGCTTTGCACGTAGTACGGGTTAATGGTTTAATTCCCGGATAAAAGCCGTACAAGGTTGAGAGTAAATATTAGTTGACGAATTAAAAAGAGGTACATTGTAGAGAAAATAAGAGTAAATTCTTTATAACGACATTAGCGAAACAATAATTCCTGTGAAAGTAAATTAAAAATTTTATTTCACCACTATTACTTAATATGTTCTAAATTTTATATAATTAAAATAATATTATACTTGATATTGATGAATTTTGTAATTTTTAAATTAAAAAATAAAATAATTTTTAAATTTATTTTAGTTTATTCGGCGAGGCAGCTCCCGCAATCTAACGCGGCAAAATCCCAAGTATTATATTGTTATTATTGAATATTGGAACAATAACATATCATTTTTCCACTTTACATAAGAAAATGGTTCATAAAATTTTCATGATACATGAATATTCACATCTTAAATGGGGTTACATACTCTAACAAGGAATGAAAATTCAAATTATTAATTAAAGTTCAGGTCCCGTTCATTAAGATTAAAGACCGACAAAATTTATCATGTGTTAAGAGTCAGTAAACTTAAACATTAAACATGATTTTGAATTTAAATTTGAATTTGAATTAGAGAGTATAATCAGTTAGAAATCAATCAAAACACAACGTTAACCAAATCGAGTGACAGTAAACAGATGATAAAGAAATTAACCAATAATTAACATAATTTTACTTGGCCTTCTGTTTCTTTGCCATCTTTTTAATCGAGGTGTCATCATCGGAGTCATCTTCTGAGCTTCCATCATTAACCTTTCGCTTCTTGGACTGCTTCACAGCAGCCCTGGAATCTGTTGTCTTCTTCGGGGATGACTGTTTTTCCTTAACAGTTACAGACTCGGTGCTTCTCTTAACAGCTTTTGTTGGGGAACTGAACTTCCTCATCTGTTTCTTTTCAAAAACATTTTTTGCCTCATCAAATGAGAGCAAACCGGACTCCATCATCCTGCAATCACATTCAGACACGTGTATTTTTGTAAATACAAGCTTCATATGTTTACAACAGTGATTGAATTGCAGAGAGAGCAAATAAGAGAGTGTAACTTGGTGGATCACTAAGTTATCACTGGTCCAGCTAAGCTAAAAGGGGTGGAAAATATTATATTAGACTAAATTCCAATTATTTGAATGGGAGTTGGATCAAAATAAATATTCCTATTATCTTAGAATGCAGAAAGTATCTTAGAATGCAGAAAGTATCGTATTCAACCTATACATTGATTTTGAATCTAATTCAGGGACCAATTCAGCTTCCCCTTTGGGATTTGATTAACGATAGAGAGAAAAACCATTCACCATTTACTGTTTGATATCCCAGCCACTTGTGGAACGGCAAAAGTTTAGTCCACAGAGACAAGGAGTTAAGTGCAAACAGATTTACAAAAAAATCTGTGAAGCAGTAAAGTTGGAAAAATTTTAGGAAGAATCAAGGCCACACCCAGCATGCAGATAGATACACAGAAAATCTTTCAGGAAGTGCAATTAGATAAACTATTCCTCTCTTTTCTCTGTTTGGTTAAGGGAAGAGAGAGCAGACTTGCATGTTAGACAGTATCCAGTGACCAACACAAGCTATATTGCATTCACTCCAATATTAGATGACTATACTGGAAAAATTCAGCTGTAATTCCTAATTAAGCACTTATATGATAACTTTTTATGTTTATCAGCTTCAGAGAAGAAAGGTTAAGAGCAATTAAAAAATAACCTGTGGCATCTAAAATTTAAGAGAAACTAAACAAAATATAGTACAAGGTTACATGACAAGCATTGAGAAAATTCCCAAGCAATTTTTCCAAAATTTTTATTTAATTACGTATACAGAAGGATATGCTATTGGCATCCTTGTATGTTGATAACTCCTGTGAAATCCACAAACAAATACGACTTTCTGAATTAATTCAGACAAACTAAACAGAATACAGTTGCAGGCAAAGGGTATCCCCACTACTTTCACAAGAACCAACAGTGGACTATATGGAGATATGGATCCCACATACATATATATGATGGGCAGTTCTTAGCGACCACCAAAAGGAGATAACTACAACTGCGAATGCTGCCCATCCTTGAAAGCAAGTACTTTGATCCTATAAGGAGGCCAGAAAGGAAGCATAGTGGGGAGAAGTAAGTTGGTTGCAGAATCCGACCAAAATAAAGATTATCAATACCCAACATTGTCCAAATTATGGATCAATACTATATTAGTAACCACACCAAGAGCCATAAATGTTAAGTGGCAGTGTAACTATTTTCAATATCTTAAAAAATTTGGGATCCACTTAGGTCATACTGCATCAATGCTTTGCAAAAATCTGTAACATGCAAGATTTCTGCAGTTGTCCCAAAGTGCGACCTCCCTTCAGGTCTTGTGGTCTGTCTCCATGTTAGTGGCTACTAGCACTATTTTCTCTGTTCTGCAGCCTCCTGTGATATAAACCTAGATGAGCCTAAGGTTTGGTTATTGTGGCATCCAAGATTCATGGATGTGTTCACTCTTCGCAAACAGCTAGCAGATCTAAGATTATAACCCTTATTGTCTGTTCTTGAAATATGAGGAATTAAAGAAAAATAACCCATTCTCTTTCCTTTCCTTTTTCAATTCTCTATGTTCCTCTGTAAAAGTAAATCTAACATAATTCGGCATGACAAGAGTCTCACATTATCAGATAAAATAACACAAGCAGAGCCAAAAAGACTCACCAGATTTGCGCCATTTCGCTGCGGGGAACTTGCTTATACAAGGTTTCATAAAAAATCCTAAGGGGGTCTCTCTGCAATTTCAATACCACTTATTACTCAAGAAATCCTTTAATAATAAGAGAAAATAAGAACCAGAACAAAAGAAAATCATCAAATAGGAAACTCCTACTAGTCAATTAACCCAAACGCACAATTAAGTATTTACCTCCTCTGGAGGGTCCCGCTTCTGACCAGGCAAATCATAAACCTTTTTCTCTTTCTTCTTCCCATTCTGCTCTGCTTCAGCTTTCTTCTCCCCCCCCTTAATTTTCTTCTTCTTCAGCTCCTTCCCCAATTAACGTAATCCAGAAAAGTAAACAAAATCATACCCATTAATCAATTAGAACTTCTTTTAGTTGCTGTTTAAAAAGAATGTACGAAAATTAAATACCCCACATAGCTAGAACGTTTAGCATGTCTATTGGAATTATTTAGCTCACTTTAGGTAGGAGTTTTCTCTTAACAGTAACATTTTCCTTCAATTTTTTTTTCAGAAAAAGGGAATAAAAGTTAAAAAAGAGAAACCTTATTGTCAGCCTTAGTAGCGGCAGCAGTGGAATTCCTTTTGGAAATGGGTTTATGATCATCATCATCACCATCAATGGCATTCTGCTCCTTCTTGACCTTAGAAACAGCAGATTTTCTAACGGGTTTCTCAAAATCGTCATCTTCATCTTTCGGCTCTTCTCTCTTAATTTTGGGTTTAGTATTAGCATTCGTGAGTTTCTTCTTACGAGATTCCAGAATGGAACTCAAGCTATTATCGTCCGAATCCAATTTGTTGACTGCCTCGGCATCGTCCGATGGCATCTTGTTCTTCCTCAGACGCTGAAAACCTCAAATGTGATTTGTGAAACCCTGGAAAAGTGTCACTGGGTAGTCTGTGCTTCGAAGCTGCTTTCGGCTCGTTTTTTTTATTTTTTATTTTTTATTTTCTAGAGGGGAAAAAGCGCTCCGTTTTGGGTTTTAAGGTTTTTGAACGTTCCGGAAAAATAATCTTGAACCGGAGCCAATGCGTTTTCCTCTAAACAGCTAAACTTAAAAAACCACCCCAGTTGGAATCTCTAGACGGTACCGTTTCATCGATGCTTTTTATTTCTATTAAAAAAAGAACGACTTGGGTTACTGCTGCTGGGCCACGTATGGCCACAACGGGTATGGTTGATCCAATCCAACACAGGAGCAACTCATAAGCTACATGTATGACACGTGCCCCGTAGAACCCTCTACCACGACTAAGTAGTCACATCAGACGGAATTTTGCTTTTTGTGAAAAAGTAACTAAAAGAACTTGGCATGAAAAGAATTAGATTCGTTCGAATGTGTTCCTTCTTTCTATACATAATAAATCTGTGTACAAAATTTTATAGAAATAGTAAAAATAATCAACTCTCAGTCCTACTTGGTCGGTTGAAGATGGAATCAAAAACGCAGAATTTATACCAAAGCAAACATGCAACCATTAAAGCAACTTTGTGGGTATAAATAAGTTAATCTACATGGATAAATTGTGAGGTTCAGAGAAGAAGAGCTAGCTTGAAGACAGAGAGATGGGATTGTTCTTTAGAGAAAGAAGAGGGCCTGCGTGGAAGCACGGCTGGACAGAGCAAACTCTAGCTTCAGTTTCTGCACCTCCTTTGCCTTTACTTGCAATTTTTGGGATTATAATTCTTCTCTTGATGCTATCATCTTACATAAACTACAGGTTACAGATGCAGCAAAGCATGATGCACTTAAAGCTGTTTCTCTTGATCTTGCCTCTGTTGTTGATTTTGGCTGCTCAGTTGACCTGGTCTTTTAGGCCCGGAATAAGGTGGGCTTCCGAAGATACTGCCGGCAACGTGCCTTGGACTGTGCTGCTGCTTGTAGTGGTGCTCCTGGTCATGGTCTCTTACCACTCTCAGATTCAATCTATCTGGACTCCGACCGTTTAGAGCCCTGAATTAAATTACTACAAAAACTAGGTCGTTTGAAGGGAACGATGTATTATATTAACCTTGTTTGTTGTCTTTTGTACTTAGTTTGTGATGAGATTATCAGTTAACGGTTTAAAAGTTACAAAGCTTGAAAATTTGTTCGATTCTCACTGTAAGGAAAAGCTCTGATGATAAATGAAACTTGATGAGCCTGAAACAGAGTCATTCACCAATGTATTTTTCTGCTTTTAATGTGAATTACAGATATATTTTGCTCCCAATGTGTGACCATTGGATAATTTACATCGAGACCCACAAAAACATTAGACAATACAACAAGAGCCAGTTGTGAAGCTCAGTGAACATATACAAATCTATAGCCATACTGTTTAATTTGATGGCGGAGACATTTGTTTAGAAGGGTGGTCATCTTACATGGTTAGATGAGTTCTTTAATTTGGGGAGTTTAAATTCAGCTGAGAACAATTTCGGAGTGTCTGAAATGGCAATAACATCAACCGCTTTCCTCTTTACACTTCTGCTTCTGCTGCCCTGATGAACAAAGATTTGAAGTTAGATGAGCTTAGATCAACAAAGTGAAAAAGGGCTCCTTCAGGTTTACAAGACATTGAAGCAGATAATTTGAGTACTCTGAACTCTTGGTATCAACATATCATGGAAACAGATCAACTTCACTAGCTATATTTCCACTGCCACCAGATAATTGAGAAAACATAATGGTTTTCATCATCACTAGATCAACATTTATTGAAGCGTTCAAATTAAAATAGCTTTTAATCGGTGACTTGATACTGACTTCAATTACAATAAGAAAAGGCTGATTTAAGATTACAGGCTGTTCTGAATATTAAATTTAAAAGGTAATGTTGCATCATTTTATGGTTACGAAGAGTAATATGCCCCAGACAAAAGCTATCCTAATTGCTGGATGAAACTACTAATTCAGAGAATTTAAAAAGAGAAAGGAGACTAAATCTAATTTATGCAATTATTAACTCAAGGTACCTTTCCAGCGTCCGCTAGTTCTTTCTTACCGACAACATCACTTCCTTTTTTGCCTCCTAATGTTTCAGCTCCTGTTCTGCAATGATTTGACAGAGGTGTAACTGAAGAACTTCCAGATTTTGTTAACCATTCTTTCATCACAATTGTATTAATTCCATTCTGAACGTTGCTTCCCACAGTTGAAGTTCTGGCTCCTGCTGTGCAACCATTTAAGACTGGTGTAACTGCAGAACTTCTATGCTTTCTTAAAAGCTCCAATTCCTGAGTGAGTCTGGAGATTTCATCATTCCCTTTATATGTGCTAGCCTCCATCTCAGCAATTTTGGTTTTTAACATTGCAATAAGTTCATCCTTCTCATTATTAGATGACTGAAGTTGCTCCATGCTGGCAAGAAGTTTCACCATCTTTTCATTTGCCTGATCAACTTCCACATGCTTTCTGTTTAATTTACTTGTGAGATCAGTTTCCATAAGCTTATACTGGTGCCATACAAAGTTCTTCTCAGCCAAGAGTGTAGACACCTCAGAGTTCTTTTCAGAGGAAAGTTTATTGTATTCAAGCTTTAGTCTCCTCACTTCCCCTTGCAAGATCTTTGAACCAACTGACTTTGGTTCACTATCCTGCAAACACTTAAAACCTCACATCATTTTTAAAAACATCGATAAAAATCTCAAGAAGAAAAAAGAAGAAGAAGAAAGGGATATACTTTTGGGTTTTGTCTGAGCAAGTCAAACCATGCCCTGAAATCAGTCAACTCATCATCTGTGTAATCTGCAATTAGGAATAAATGTGATGTAATTAGACATTGTTTTATTATGTTAAACAAGATCTTCAAGCCTACTAACAATTATATTCCTTAGCACCTTACCTATCTTCAAAATCTGACTTCAAAATATTGCAAACTGTGTGATTTCTAACCCGACACAATAATTTACGTCAGTGAAATGGAGAAGATGGCGTGATTAATATTATAAATATAAAGCTACACGTAACTCCGAATACACCCAAATCAAATTACTGCATTTAGCCCCTCAACCAGCAAACCAAGTCCAAGTAGTTTGTAAGTGCGCATGTTTTTTTTTGCCCCTTTTCTGGTTTGTTCATAGTCTTCCTTACCCAAAATCACAATATGAGATTGCTTAATTATCCTTAGGCAGCATATTTCTAATAATTCAACACATCAAAATAGTTTTAGAACGAACATAAATGCTATTCTGATTGCTCATAAACTGCGGAAATAAGAACATAAAATCTAGCACAATTTCTGCCCACTTTTTCTTTCTCTTCCCACAAATCGAATCAAGAATGAGCAAAAGCCTAAATCAAAAAGTAAATAAATTAAGATATACCAACCTAATTTTAGTTTTAAGAGAGAAGCCTCCCTATGTTTCAATCCCAACACCATATCGGATTTAGCCGTCTCAAGCAAGCATGTCATTTTTTGTGCCACCATATCACTCTTCATCTGTGAAAAAAGAAAATTTCACAACAAAGCGCCAAAAATAATTCATCAAATCAAACCAAATTTAAAAAAGGAAAGAAAATCCCCAAAGCCTAATTTGAGAATCAGCACAATTTAGGGCTTACTTGACAGACATAATCTTCGTAGAGACGAATATCAGATACCCATCTATCGTGTTGCATCTTTATACGATCTTCGAGGATTTTCCTCTCTTTAACGAGAGTCTCGAGCTGCTCCTGTTGGGACTTCAACATTTTAACCAGACCATTGAAAATTTTATCCCATTTTTTACGTTCCGACGTCCCTTGAGAGTGCGTTGTTTTACCCATATGCAAAAAAATTGTTTTTTAGAGCAAAAGATTGTGAAGAAGAAGAAATCAGGGCGTTCCAGAGTTGCAGATGGAGGACGATAGGACCGTTGTGATTCAAACAAGAGATACAACGGTCGGTTCTCGGTATATTTTAAACGGAACAACGTAGGGGCTCTCTCTAACGTGCGCTGGTTATGTAAAAGTATGGATTTGGGCTCTCCAGAGTGTGCTGTTTGCATAGTAAGTTTGGATTTCAGCTTCTTGGAAGGTATAAATGGGCTCAACTGGGTTCTCTTTTTCACAACAACTAACATATCTAATAAATACCTTTTTTTTTTTTTTTAAATAAATGCCTCATAAAAATTTTATTTCACGATAATTATGATTAAAAGTGAAAATTATAATACCTTAATTTTAAGTATATTCTTAATTAATTATAAAAAAAATCCTTGAGACATTATATAAAAAATATAATTAATAATTTACTTCTTTATATTTACATTTTATAATGATTGAAAAATAATAATCTACTATACAAATTCAATAAAACAGTGAGAATCAGAGTAGAATTAAGATGCATAATAATAATCTCAAACTCAAATTTGATAATATAAAATAACATCGCAATTCAACAGTTCTCACTGCTAATTAAGCTGGAAAATAAAGCCTAAACTTCAAATATGCATAATTAAAAATGAAAGATCTAAACTCGTACAGAAGTAGTCATAAGGAAAATTTACGTTGGGTAACTTACAAACACTATCTTCTAGTAATACGAGACATATAGGCAAATCAAGTAGAAAGTTTCACGCCAAAAAAGCCAACGGAGAGGACAAAATTTTCTTCAAAGGAAACATCAGACTGTAAGTGCTATAACAACAAAGAAACAGTTTGATGCTGCTATCTGGTTTTCCCATCACGTGGGAATCCGTCTTTCCCAAATTGCCGAGATTTAACTGGATCAGACCATCAGATTTGCCACGTTTAGTAATGGGAGATTCTGGTTTTATAATTCATTCCAAAACAATCCATGCTGCCAAGATCGTTTATAACAAGGAAATGTTTGTGCTTTGTACTTCGTAGCCGCCGAACATCACTAATATTCATCGTTACACGGTTTAGGACAGCACTGAGCTTTGTCTTAACGTAAGCCAAGGAATTGAGAAGACAAGATTGTGGAGAAATTCCAAGTCTTTCAAGCCACTTACCGGTTCTTACAAGATATCCTTCGTTGTCCAACCTGTCACCGTCATCATGTACCGTTGGATTAGTCAGCTGTATTTTACCACGGTACTGTCACGTATATAATGCTCGTCATGGAGGAAGCATGTTCCTTTCAATCGTTTATCAGCAAGATGCTGGTGTAGTTTACCTTCTTGTTCCTAAAGTTTAATTGTTTCTCTTGTATAATTTCTTTGTGAGCTCAAAGCTTCTGTTTTGTCGTTGGATTTCTGCTCTTAGCGAAAGGTAAGCATTGATTTTCTTCTTCTGTTATCTCTTGACTTTTTTTTCGAGGGATGCTATATCTGCTTATTACGTAGTTGCTTTTAGATATTTAAGCTTATGTACTAATAAGATCTTGTGGGCACTTTTACTGGATTTTCAAGGTAAATTAATGCCAGGTCGTTCTGAATTTCGGGAAAATTTATGCACTTTTTACTTCTACAATTTCAATATGCCTGAAATACATCCTATTTATGGATGTATGAGCTGTGGTTATGTCGTAAAGCACCAATGGATGGATTTTTCCATCTGCTTGCATTGAACGTAATTCTTTTGGTTCTTGTGGCTTGACTAGGAAAGAATGATCGCAAGCTTCATATATTTAAATCTAAAATTTGTTTCTGTAGATCGAATGCAGATTACTGAAACTTTAAACTATCGCTGTATATAGATTTTCAGATCAAGAATGTCTCCGATTGCTGTGGATGGGGCCCAAAATGGAAATGTCAAAACTCTTGAGACAGTAGACACGATTTTTGAGATTGAAGACTATGATATATTTAGGTTCTTGGATAGACCCAGACCTATAAATATCGAGAGGAAGAGATCATTGGATGAAAGGTCATTCAGCGAATTGTCCATTACTTTATCCTCTCGCTTAATAGACCATCTTGAGAATCATCTATCTCCACCAGGTAGAAGGTCTGGCTTTACTACACCTAGATCAAACAGTCACTTTGAGTCGCATCCTATGATAGCTGATGCTTGGGATGCCTTGAGATGTTCTTTGGTTTACTTCCGTGGGCAACCAGTTGGGACTATTGCCGCATTGGACCACTCCGTTGAGGAACTTAACTATGATCAGGCGAGTCTTCTTTCTCTATTTAATTTAGTGTTTGATTGCTGTTGTTTTATTACATGGTCAGAGACAATTAGTATCTGAATGTTGTGTAAGGTTTATCATAGATTATCTAGTTTTGACTGATATCTACGTGAGACCATTCTTCGATGGTGAAGAGTGAAATCCGCTTTTAGTGTTCTTAACGTTTGATGTATTTGATGTCAATCTCCTTGTGTTACTCAATTTCAGGGAAAAAAAACTCCGGTACAAAGTACAGTAGTGATTTTCATTGTACTAGGTATACTCAGTACTTCATCTCCCTATTTTAGTCCGAGTCTCTCTCCAAGCCCACTTTGCCCGATTAATGGGATGTTACCATATTCACATTTCTCTTCTGTCGATAAATTTGTTAAATTTTCTTGTGAATACTGTCAATTATGTTGCAAAATGCTTGTTTTAGTACCAATAACAAAATATACTAAAATGTACTGAAGGAACAAAAGTCATGCAATAACCATCATTATTAGATGCAATGATGTGGCATACTTAATTACTTCCAGAGCCTTAAATAAGTAGCCTGTAGTGAAACAAGGAGCAGTTTAATACATCACACAATTGGTAAATAAAAACTGATTTCAGTATATGAAAAATCTGATCTATTTGCGTTCTATTACTCCTATGTGAAATATATACCCTTTTTCTCTTGTTGAGCCTTGTTCAGAGTTTTAGATGCAATAACGCAGCTTCACCCAACTTGGCAGGTTTTTGTTAGAGATTTTGTCCCCAGTGCCTTGGCTTTTCTAATGAATGGAGAGGATGAGATTGTCAAGAATTTTCTTTTGAAGACTCTTCGTCTTCAATCATGGGAGAAAAAAGTTGACCTTTTCCAACTAGGAGAAGGAGTAATGCCAGCAAGTTTTAAAGTGCACCATGATCCTGTAAGGAACACGGAGACTTTGATTGCAGACTTTGGTGAGAGTGCAATTGGAAGAGTAGCTCCCGTCGATTCAGGATTTTGGTGGATCATATTACTTCGTGCATACACAAAGTCTACAGGAGACACTTCTCTGGCTGAAATGCCTGAATGCCAAAGGGGCATGCGCCTTATTTTGAGTTTGTGTCTCTCAGAGGCTTTGACACATTCCCAACTCTTCTTTGTGCTGATGGCTGCTGTATGATCGACCGTAGAATGGTTAGTTTCAAATAATTTATTCTTTTTTAACTTTTGTGCATTATTTCTAGATTGAGCCTTACATCTTTTAATGCATATTACGTCTTGCATTTTGAATTCTCTTTTGGGTAGATGTACAAACTTGTAACAAGAGGATTTACATGTGATTTAAACTTTAATGATTCCTTTTCATCCGAGTTTTGCACTGACTAATCGCATAGTGCCTTATTTATTGATGCAGGGCGTTTATGGGTATCCTATTGAAATACAAGCACTTTTCTTCATGGCCTTACGTTGTGCTTTAGTGTTGCTTAAGCAAGATGCTGAGGGAAAGGAATTTGTGGAACGCATAGTTAAACGCCTCCATGCCTTAAGCTATCATATGCGGAGTTACTTTTGGCTGGATATGAAGCAACTTAATGACATATACCGGTACAAAACAGAGGAGTACTCTCATACCGCAGTTAACAAATTCAATGTAATTCCGGATTCTCTTCCAGATTGGGTGTTTGATTTCATGCCAAGTCGTGGTGGTTACTTCATTGGAAATGTGAGTCCTGCAAGAATGGATTTTCGTTGGTTTTTTTGGTTGGGAAATTGTGTGGCAATCTTATCTTCTTTGGCTACCCCTGAACAAGCTTCAGCCATAATGGATCTCATTGAATCGCGTTGGGAGGAGTTAGTTGGAGAAATGCCATTGAAGATATGCTATCCTGCCATTGAAAGTCATGAATGGCGAATTGTAACTGGATGCGACCCAAAGAACACAAGATGGAGTTACCACAATGGAGGATGTTGGCCAGGTAAGCTTATGATGATATATATCATGTTGTAACGCAAGATTTTTCCATCTTCGAGAATATTTTTGTTCTTCAAAATCTAAGAGTAACTTTTCTGGTGCAGTGCTTTTATGGCTGCTTACTGCAGCCTGTATCAAAACTGGTCGTCCGCAAATTGCAAGACGCGCGCAATTGAACTTGCTGAAAGCCGCTTGTCTAAAGATCATTGGCCCGAGTATTATGATGGAAAGCATGGACGATATATTGGAAAGCCAGCTCGTAAATTCCAGACTTGGTCCATTGCTGGTTACTTGGTGGCTAAAATGATGCTTGAAGATCCATCTCATCTGGGTATGATTTCTTTAGAAGAAGACAAGCAGATGAAACCCCTTGTGAAAAGATCTACTTCCTGGACTTGTTGATACCTTTCAGCCCCCACCGTTTGTTTATCCTTTTCTCCGTTTGAACGTCAGTAAAATTCCTCGAATTTTGAAGTAAACAATGCAATTTTATGTATTATACATATACAAGCAACTTCATGCGTTATACGATCTGATTGATGAGGTTAAATTATTATATCTTGATTAACAAATCATGCAACAGTTTTTATTAACATATAGGATTCTAACGACCATTTTGCATAAATCCCATAAAACTTTGAACTCTCTCATCATTAAAACTTTAGTTCAATGTATGATGATTCCAAATTTTTTAAATAATTACCAATCATAAGTTTATACTAAATTTATGTTTTTTTTTTATAATTTTAAATCTAAATAGATCTCTAGGACTCTAGCTCTCTAAATGGAGTTATTTAGTTAAAGGAATTTTTCTTTTTTTAGGAAGGTAGATATGCCTCAAATGTGTGGGTCAATATTTAAAAATAATTTTATTAGATTGAATGGTGGGTAGAGGCATTACATCCATTATATAAACTCCAAGTATAAGTGTGATGTATGTGCTAGTTTATATATATATATATATAATATATTTATAACATTTAAATATGAATATTTATACCACCAAACTTTAATCTAGTAATAATGAACTCACGCTCACAATTTGTCCAAAATAATGTATTAAATAGAAAGTATATATAATAAGTTTCAAGAGATGACCTAATTAGTTATATTTTTTATAGCGAAAGTTAAATGGTTAAGTGATGAATTTTCTTCACAATAACCTTGATTTAGTTTATATTTGTGTATAAGTGGAATTTAGGTACGAGAAAACTAAAAATAATAGTAATAATATTAATAATATATAGAATAGCTAAAAATAATACATGTTGATATCTGATGACCAAATTTAATATCAACAATATGTAAAAATATTTTTGAAATTATTATTAAATATCGGTTATATATCTAATGTTAAATCAAAACCTGCCCATTTTTATTAATATTACTAATTTTTCATTATACCCAATATGGAACATAAAATTTCCTTTTTTCAAATATCGTGTTTGAGTTATAATGCGTGGGCCATAATAATGTAGGTAGCCCAAGCCCAAGCCCAAACCCAAGCCGAAGCAGATGATAAGAGTCAAATGAGTGAAGGTTAAGTGGTGCGGACACTATCGTTGTAGTGGGTAGCTGATCAGAATATGCGATAAGTTTAACTGCCCATTATCCAACTCCGACCAACTGCTACTGAGTTGCACGTGTCCCAACATAACGAATTTAATCACCGTAAGATCCCATGTTTGGCCTATTTACTTTCACACGCATCCAAAAGTCTAAACGGGAATGCTAATTGCTAATTACAGTAATTAGTCATAAATCATAAATGCTTCTATTTTTTAATTGTTTTCCCTTCGGAAAAAGCTCAAACGCAACTGTTGTGCGTCCACAACAAAAGACCGGAACAGAGGGAAACGAAGAAATAATATAATGAAGGGAAATAAGACGCCGATCCATGCGGCGACGACGTGGGTACGTCGGCAACCGCCGAAGATCAAGGTATTTTTGGCTGTGATTACGGCCATGGCAGCTTTGGTATTCCTGAGAATGGTGGTTGAAGATCACGACAGCCTATTTGTTGTTGCGGAGGCTGTTCACGCCATTGGAATCTCTGTTCTCATCTACAAGGTCACCAAAGAGAGGACTTGTGCTGGTACCTTCCATTTTTTTTGTGTCTCGTGGTTTTAGCTTGATTCTTTGTTTATTTTGTATTCCATTGTAATGCTTTCAAATGAGAATATGTAATGGTTCGGATTTTCGCAACAGGGTTGATATTTTGTTTTTGGCTCTAAATCTACTCTCTCGCGGAAAAATAAAATAATCAGTTTTTCAATTAATTAATTGATACTTAAACTTAATAACATGTTTGGCATTTTGATCTGAGGGCATAAGGGGTCAAAAGTCTGCATTTTTTTTTTTTTTGGGTCAAGGTTATGGATTCCAGGGTGGTAATTAATGGCTTTCTGTGTCATTAATATCTCGTTGCAGGACTTTCACTTAAATCACAGGAACTAACAGCGATATTTTTAGCTGTTAGACTCTATTGCAGTTTTGTCATGGAATATGATATTCACACAGTGCTTGATTCAGCTACATTGGCGACAACCCTTTGGGTTATTTATATGATACGTTTTAAACTGAAGTCTAGTTACATGGATGACAAAGACAACTTTGCAATCTACTATGTCGTAAGTCCTCATTTTGTTTCATTCATGTTTTTCCTTTGTCTCTGCATAATTGAGTCACTGTTGATGTTGTCTGCCCTATATATTCAAATGCATCTTTGTGTCTGACAATAATTTATGATGTCTCAAGTCTGCAAAAGTTTCATTTTTGGTGATTTGTTGTTATTGTTTTTTTACAGGTTTTCTATTGGTTTTTGTACTTTGTAAACTTAAAGAAATCTATGTATTTTTTGAGGAAATTCCGCAAAATATATCTATGTTTTATTAAAGCATGGCTTTTGTCTTATTTATTTTTAGAAGTTTCTGAATTTATTTGTGTTGGTTTTCTTACTCTCTCTGTTCTGTTTTTTTTCTTCTTTTAATTATCTTGATGTAGTTGATACCTTGTGCTGTTCTATCTTTACTCGTTCATCCATCAACTCAACATCATATAGTTAACCGGATTTCTTGGGCTTTCTGTGTCTATCTTGAAGCCGTTTCAGTCCTACCCCAGCTACGAGTCATGCAGAACACAAAGGTATGGTCGAATCTAGTAAAGCTCGCACTTATTTCTTTGTTGGACAGTGTATCATTGTATTCCATACCTTAAGATCTACAAAGATCATCCCACTGTTTTTGACACTCTGCTACTTCCAGGAATTTTTTATTCTTTTATAAATCTATTTGCTACAAGTTTTCTTTCTTACTGTTTATTTGTCTACATCTCAGATAGTTGAACCATTCACGGCACATTATGTATTTGCCCTTGGAGTAGCAAGGTTTCTCAGTTGTGCACATTGGATCCTCCAGGTTTGACACTGCAAACATAAAACTCATGTAGATTTCATGTCTCAGGGTCTGATTTGGTTATTGGTTTGGCCAACTTATGTGGTTTGATCAACATTATCTTCTTGTTATACTTGACCAAGGTATTAACAATTATTTCAGATGTAACTTATTTGCCTAGTTTTAACGTTTATCCACTCATGAACAATGACTTGCACTGATTTTGCTCATGCAAATGTAGTTTGTTCTGGCCTAGACACATGGATCTACCTGTCTTACTTTGAAGCATTCTGATACCTGATATAAAGATTAGTGGTTTATTATTTTGTGCTAGACCTATGGTTTGTAGATGTCTTTTCCAATTGAGGGCTCATTATGACATTAAGTAGTATGTGTAGATTGATTTACATTCATAGTTCATCTAAGGTGATATCTTCTTTTGTTAACTTAGGTATTGGATACGCGAGGACGATTATTGACAGCCCTGGGTTATGGATTATGGCCATCCATGGTTCTTCTCTCTGAAATTGTTCAAACCTTCATTCTTGCAGACTTTTGTTACTACTATGTGAAAAGGTGGGTAGGAGCATTAGTTTTGTACATGCTGTTAATGTTCTGAAATCTGAATTGCTGACCATCATTCTCAATGTTGTGTTCTTCTTACAGCCTTGTTGGTGGACAACTTGTTCTGCGACTTCCATCTGGTGTGGTGTAATAGTGAAGTCAAAAACAGTAAACTGTGATACCAAATAATGGAAGCTGGGAATGTGGTTGCCTTCTCTTCTCAAGTCCCTTCTCAGTGATTCTGGATACTCTGTACACTTTTTTCTTGTTGGCGGCCGTAGAGTAATGCTAGTTAGACTGTAAATTTAGGGATGAGTTATATTATGTTATGGACATAATCTAGTATAATTATTCTACCGTGAGCAATTTAAACTAAAGACTATTCCTTTAGTATTTTAACCAATGTTTCTGGATTTAAGATTAAAATTTCCGTTGTGCTATGTTTTCAATTCAGAAGCACATCACCATGTTTTGGTAATTAATCTATTGCATAAACAAATAGCGCTCCTAATCAAGCGTCGGATTGATCTTAAAATCAGAAATGAAGATATTGTGTCAACCGGTTTGCCTCGTGATGTGAAATCAATCTTGCTTGTTGATATGCATTTCAAACTATCATCGTCATAGAAAGACATTGAAATCGCTCTTCTGTTCAAGAATAATCACAATGTCTCTGTTGTATCACTTCATGTGGCCACTGGCCTCATTGGCCGCACTGATTTCCCATATTTCAGGGCGTCGAAGACAGTCGTTTGCCTTATCTAAGTTCGGGTATGGTGTCAAGAACTTCGTATTCAGCTTTCCAGAGAATACCTAATATGTGTGGCGGAAGGAGAATCGACATTCCCCAAAAGTTGTGTGTGAAAGGCGTATAATGGGCTGGACCATGAAATCCCAGTCCACCGAGTGTTTGCAAGCCACAAAAACGACGCGGTTTTCGCGGGCATATTTGTGCAACTCTGCTCTCACCAACACTTTTAATCCAAGTTTGTTTTTCAATTATACCGATGGACCATGTTTCTGGCAACGCGTTAATGAACACGATTTCTGAATAACACAGAGTTTTCATTTATTAGAACTTTATTCGTAACTTTTAGGCGGATAAAGCCCATAGTTTAGTTGACCAACTTTCGGCAGAGGGAACATGATCATTGATTTTCCTACATAAAATAAAATGAATACAAGAAAGAATGGCATCAGAAATTCAGTGGTAGGCAGAAGGTCCTACAATAATCTATTACCCTACTTCTTGTGTTGATTGAGTTTGGTTCAAATTCCTTTCTAACAAAACGTAATATTTTAGTTCAGAAACTATGTACTGGGACAGCCATTGGAATCGAAATTAGGTTGTAATAATAGTAGTAGGTTTAGCTGAGAGCCAAAAATCGATGATAATTCTGCGAAAACATTGCTCGAGCGTTAATTGATTTCGCCTCACACGATTGATAAGTTTCAGCCACCTTTCCAGTTTCTACGATCTCCGAATGCGGCCACTGAAACCCCATCTTAATCAAATTCCAACGAATGATATAAATCTTATCCATCATAACCTGCAAAACGACAGATTTTGCAATCACAGGGAAAAGCAATTTTCTTTTCTTTTCGAATTATCAGGCATGTAACAATTTTCTTTTCTTGAGATGAGATGGACACGTTGCATGAATGAGCGGAATACAGCTGTTGTGCAACTTTGTACAGCTGTAGGAGGAGTCTGTCTATTTCTCGGAGGGAAGATTCTGAGTTTTGCTCTATCGAGTTCCACAAGCTTTCGATGCTTCCAAACCAATCGCTTCCACAGACTGCACGTGTGGCTAATACCCCCGTCACCTTATTAAATTGGCAATTTCTAAAGCCTATTTTCCTACACCTATTGGTTATTGCTCTCAAAAAAACAAAAAAATATATATACATATTAGAAGATATTTCAATCGGCGTTGCAATCGAATATACTTATGATTGCAATCAATCAAACACTAATTGAATTGAATGAATTTACTCTACTCTTTTTTTATTTTATCGTAATCATATACATTACACGTTCAACGTTAAAATAAAATCTACCAAATATTTATAAAATGGCACAATTCTTGGCTAGCTAGCATGTAGAGTCGACCAACAAACCTAAAAACCATAAAGGCCTACATTAATCATGAATAAGGTATTCCTAATTTTAAATTCATGAACAGATGAGCAGGCTTAATATTCCATATTTAGATTCCTGATTAGCCCATTGTTTGGTGGAGTGGAGTCCAGTGAGATTAGGTAAGCAGATATAGTACTAGTTGACAGAATATGGTATACAATAAACATATATACATTTTTGTTTGAAAAAAGAAATCGAAGAAGGTGTCTATAATAATCCAAACGAAGGCGATGTAAAGTTTGGCACTACATTAAAATTATCAACTCTTCAATTATCGCCCTTCCCTATTCATTTATGTACTTGTCTGCCTACACATATTTAATTATTAGAGGATAAATAATTTCCATGTAAAATGTGTAGATATATATAACGATTGATGAGTAATGTTGTGCGGGAGGCTGTTGGTAATTGAAGTTATTCGAGATCGTCAGATACTATAATTAATAATTATCCACTTTCATACGATTACCTTGACAAATCTCTCGGTTGACTGTGGAAATAATTAATTTAATTGTATAACAAAGAGCTAGGCATTTGGAGTCAATGAGTCAAAGGAGTCCAACTAAGCTAATTGATTTAATTATCAAAGCTAAATTATGTGCTAAGCTACATGGAAAAATGTTCGGAGTAAAGCGAAAACCATGAGCAGCTCACAAGCCAAGAAATTAATATTGAAACGCCTTCCCCCAAAAGTGCGTTCCTCAAAACGATTCCAAATGGCATTTCTAATCTTTTCACAAGATAATCCTGATAGTTGATAATTGTCATTTGTCATAGGTCCAACAATGGGCTTTTTCTTTTTTTATAAAAAAAAAAGAAAATGATTCACTTACGTGTACAAACTATGAGAATGTCCTGTCAAACCCTTCCCTGCATGCGCCTATCCCATCCTTAATTACTCCGTTCTTTCCCTCTCAAAATTTTGCTATAAATATCAGCATCCTCCTTCTCATTTACACACCAAGAAGAAAAAGAAAGAAAGATTTTGCAATAGATTTCAGTTACCCAGCCATCAGAGAAATTAAAGCTCTGCCTCTACTACTTCTACTTTCTTGATAACTAGCTTTTGATTAGCTATGGCCATCTCCAAGGCTTTGATTGCTTCAATTCTACTCTCACTGCTTGTTCTCCACCTTGTTGAAGCTGATCAGATGGTAAAGTTTGGCTTATATATTATTAGTTCTTTAGTTATTCTGATTTATTAATTCTTAATTAGTTACTAATCCAAATTACATACATGCTACCGATCGAGAGATACAGGTTGACACAGATAAAACACATGGTTATCCCAAACCAACAATTGGTAATTCTTTATCCTGCTCGCTAGATACGTGTAGATAAATATAGCTGTATATTAATCTTGGCGCCATTAACTAATAATGACATTTATAATAATTAATATTCGGTTCATTTGTTGATCAGACTGTGGAGGTGCTTGCAAAGCAAGGTGCCGTCTATCTTCGAGGCCACACCTGTGCAAGAGGGCGTGCGGAACCTGCTGTGCGCGTTGCAACTGTGTTCCTCCAGGCACTTCAGGCAACACTGAGGTCTGCCCCTGCTACGCCCAGCTTGACTACCCACGGCGGCAGACGCAAGTGCCCTTAAATTTATTAAAACAACCTTAATTAATTATTCGCTCGGAACTTAATTTCATACATACATACATAAATAAATATGTATGTCTGCTTTATTGTGCGTAAAATACATGCCCACTGCTTGTGGCCAGAAAAAGAGACTATCATAAATAAATAAATTATTGTGTATAAATGAGTGAAAATGTTTCTGCTTGCTATTGTATTTAATTTTCTGTAGAACAGAGAATAATAAGATGTTTTTTTGTTTGTTTTCTTCTCCCTATATACTCCGAATTGATCTTTCTGCTCATTTTCCTCTATTTTCATTTGTTTTGTTGTCAAAAATATTTCTTGAATAAACAAATAAACAATAAAATATGTGACAGAATTCTATTTAAACGATTTTACAAGAATATATATATATATATGTATATGTATGTAATTCTGATCTATTTTCATTAAAAAAGAAATGGGAAAATGCTGCTGTGCATTGTGTTGGGACTTTGGCTGATGTGAAACTCAAAGAAAGAGGTGACAATCACGTCACTCTTTTAAGAAATTTAAAAAACATAAGAAATCGTCTGAAAAGACAATGAAGGCTGATGTGTGTTTTGTTGGGACCCCAGGCTCATATGCCCGCTCGGTATTTGTATACATGTATAGTCTTATCACCACTTACCTAGCTTGACAAATCGATTGATGTCTTGTTGAATTTATCACAGTTTAATTTTCATCGCAGAAGAAAATTGTTCTGAAATAAAGGTGAAATTTATTTATTGGCATTCTCTTCATAAAACTTATATATAATTTTGGGT
Source organism: Azadirachta indica (assembly GCA_022749755.1). Classification (NCBI taxonomy): domain Eukaryota; kingdom Viridiplantae; phylum Streptophyta; class Magnoliopsida; order Sapindales; family Meliaceae; genus Azadirachta; species Azadirachta indica. The sequence goes on from CM040449.1 coordinate 3,378,400, forward strand.
TTGTTCAAAAAGGTTGACGCACTTGAAAAATGATTTTAAACACGTTATGCTTTTGTGTTGTGTGTTTCAAGCGATATCAACTTTATTGTAAACCAGCTGCTTTAAGCCGCCGTGAAAATGACCAAACACGGATGTAATATAGAAAAGCTCCAGCTAGTTGATCGATGGCAACTGGTACCAGTTTTCCATGGCCTTATGGACAACGATTAAACTTCCCAGTTCGGCAGTCCATTTGGACCATTTTCGACAACAGTAAATTAATCGAACCATATACAGGAATACAAGCATTAAGGCGCAGAATTGTAGATTCTAAAATTGTTGGCATGGTTGTATGTGGGGAAAATGGCTTGAACCCCCTAGGATTTGAGGTAATTACCAACTTCTCTCTTAATGTTTCAAAAATGCTTTAGACACTCCTACTGTTACCTCCATTCAAGTTAAAAAGGTTGCCTTTAAGGATAAAAACGTACTTTGTTATTTAATACAATTTTCCTAAGCCTAACTTTGGATCTAGCCTACCCACTCTCATACTGGCACCTCCTCCACTCTCACAATAGCCATAGCCTCCACCATCCATCGTCATCACTTTGGCCTTTTTATCCATATAACAACCAAATCCCACCTTCCCATTCCTCCTCCACAGCTCCTTATCATAATGATAAAGTAAGGTGGTTGTTCAATCAAGTGAATGCTAAGAATGTGGTTTCATGGAATTTGATGATTTCTACACGTCCAAAAAATGTATGGCCTAAGAAAAGCATTGATTTATTTCATGAGAGTGGTTTCATGAAATTTTGTATTGATTAATGTTTATTTAAAATATAATGTTATAAAATTTAAATTATTTTATTAATAAGTTTAGGAAGATATTTGATGGATTTGTATATATTAATAAAATATATTAATAAAGTATATATTATTATATTAATAATTAATGAAAAAGTAGAAAAAGTAGACCCTAATATATGTACATATATATTATTAAAACCTAAGATATCATATATATTTATTATATTAAATTACTATTTATGGGAACCAAACAATTTATACAAAATCTAGATCACGGGTTCCACTGTCTATCATAAAGGATATTAGGATAATTGTAGACAAAAGTTGCTTTTTAACTTAGACAGAGGCAACGGCGGGGGTGTCTAAAGTATTTTTGAAACCTTAAAGAGCATTGAGTAATTACCTCAAATACTAGGGGGTCCAGAGAATTGTTCCACTATGTGCTAATATAATTTAATATGGCGGCCATCGCAGATATACTTCTCTTTCAAATTGAAATGCTTTTCAATTTGCCTCAACTCAATAAATTGAATTCAGGATTGCTATAATGCACAGAATGACTGGCTCTGCACATGTGAAAGTGAAACATAAAAAATGTGCAAGCAAGAATTGCCAAAATCGATACGATACTTGAGCCAAAAGCAAGCATCTCCACCAGGGTTTAAGAAACAGAAAAAGGAAGTGCTAATTCCTTCGCACTAGAGGATGATTTCTCGAGAACAATCTCACCATAATTTGTGTACTACCACATCTTACCAACCAATTATTGGGCCAACAACACATCTTTCGCATTTCTGCAAAATGAATGATGGGATTTTAGTTACCATTGTGATTACATTGTATAAAAATTCACCTACACGATACGTTTGATGCCTTGCTGTATTCATTACACTTGCGAATGAACACCTGTCCTTTCACCTACCCTCTTTCTGGTTTTTACTTTGAAAATAATACACCTACTCTATTTATTATCCTTTGTTCTTTCTGCTAAGCTCGCCTGCTATAAGTATTGCATGTGTGCAATACCATTATATATCATTGTTTAGGACGAAACTATAGCTATAATAATGCAAGTTTCTTATGAATCCATGGCTATCTCCAATATTCTGATGGTTTCATTTCTCTTCATGTTTAATTTCGCCATCCTCCAGCTTGTTGAATCCGATGATCGGATGGTAAAGTCACTAAATAAACTGTATGCAATTAATGCTCCTTTTAGCTAGCTTTGTTTTTCCAGTTTCTGTTCTCACACAAACTTGGTGTGTTATGTTTCAGATAATCAAGAATGTGCCAGAGACTCCTGTCGGTCTCCAGAAAATTGGTAAAACTCCTCAATTAATATTTCTAAACTCATATCGATCTTAATTTGATTGAAATGCAGGCTAATTAAGGTTGGTTTATGATTGAGGTTTCAGACTGTGACGAGGCATGTGCTGCAAGATGCCAGTTATCGTCAAGGCAAAGACTGTGCAAGAGGGCATGTGGAACATGTTGTGCTCGTTGTGATTGTGTTCCTCCAGGCACTTCTGGTAACTATGATGCTTGCCCGTGCTATGCAAACATGACTACCCATGGTGGTAGGCACAAGTGCCCTTAAATATTACCCTTTCCTTCCTCCTGTATTTTCCTGCTATAGCATCATCCAAATAAAATAATACGCCACTTTTTCAATGTCCTTGCGATAAATGAATGATTTTACCAAACGAAAGGTTATATTTAATTAAAACATCAATTCCACGTTCTGTAACCGGGCCATCAATAAGCGAGGTTGTTTGGGTTTTGGGCCAAAACTTTGCAAATTCATCAGCGCCCCCTTAGGCTTTAGTTCTGAGACCATAAACATAAGATGGTGTTATGGGCCTCATAGAAACCTTTTTCCGGAGAAATCTCACGGGATGTATGTATGCAAGATTGTCGCTTTGTTCAACAATTATCTGTCCGGATAGATAACCCATTTGTACGTTCAAAAATTTCCTTCATCCACGTAAGGAAAAGGAATAACAATTCGTATTTCTTACCCAGATAAATTATCAGTTCTTTATTCTAATTATTAAGAAATATTTTATTATTGAAAGAATCCATGTACTTGCAACCATTGTAAAACATTTGACATTATCTTCATGTTAGCTAACTAAAATAAATCAATGGATCAGTAAATTTTTTTTTGTTTTTTTAGCTCAGTTCGCCCGAAAAAATAAATCAATGGATCGTACCCCGTTTAAATCCAAACATTTACATGTTCAGGTATATCATGAATCGTTCATTTTCAATCCGAGGGAGACGATTAATTTTAGCAGATGAACAATATTACCTGCTCCGACGTGGCGTAAAGGGCTTCGACCACGAGCCAAAAGAAACATAATTATCAGAAAAGCCAAGGGTGTTTGGGTAATTTACAGCGGAAGATACATTAAAGGAGCTGAGAGTCACGCAGCATGCGTGAAACTGCCACGCCGAGGTGCGGAAAATCGAATCATCACATCCCCGTATAATCAAATACTCGGCGTAAACTGATCCATTAATCGCCAAGTCCTAACTCCTTTGCCTATCCTTTCTCGTGACTGCCAAACTTTCTCTAGAATGCACTTCGCAGATTTCAGTGTTATGAGTGAGATTTCCACTCTTTTTTACCGGATACCAGTCTCACTCTCCTTTTGGCGCGTGGACAACAACAAACAGAATCACTCATTTGCATTTCCGAGCACAAGACACTAGGAAATCACCATGGATGCCTATTACTAGAGCGTGTTTGTCAAGTCCGTATACTTGTACATCACATGGAGATACTGGATATGGATATATTTTATTCAAAGAAGCAGGTTAAAATTCATAGAAAGGAACAGAATATTTTTTCTTGCAGAAAGATCAGTATTTTAGAGAGTCTCAGAACAGTCTCTGATGGTACGGAGAACTGCGTCTGACACGCGTCCAACGTCCACGAGATTTGCAATTATGACCGTTGATTAAAGATATTCGGGTTTCGGTTACCAGGCCGATTGGAAGCCTGAAGACTTCCTTCGAAACGGCGAGAAAGAGAGAGTTCATTTCATCAAGAAAAAGCCCAAAAAAAAAAAAAAAAAAATCAAATCACAAATCGCACAACCGTTTGATTTATAGGCTCTTATGCATGGAGGGAGTAACGTGGAGGTGAATTGATCCGACGTGGCTGACACGTGAGACAAAATTATCTAATCTATCGGTGGGAGATCTAACGGCTATGAGTGAAGAGAGAACGGAGAGCGTGGATCGTGGGAATGACGTGAGAATGGGACTTGTGTATAAATGTGATGGGAGAGAAAAGAGTGGCCGTTTTTCTGATGCATTTAAAAGGCGATTTAACAGAGCAAAAGCTTCGGATTTTCCGTCTCTTGGAAGTTTGTGTGAGCTTTTACGAGAAAGAAAGAGAAAGAGCTAATACACCCACTAACTTATTAATTCTTGATGTGAATTCAATCTCTGGTCCGGTAATAGTATTGAGGAATTAAAGAAGGTTGTTATGTTGTCACTTTGCTAGATATATATTTATGTACATTTCTTGTTGCTTTTCTCGTTTTGATGGTTTTTTGTTCATTTCCTTAATCTCAAAGGAGGTTTCGTCCAAAAAAACTAAGTGTGTTTCTGTGAAACGAAGGGATGGTGATTTCGGTGGGTAATCTACAGAGCAAAAAAGTGAAAAGAGTTATATAGGTTTGGTGCTGGGAGATTCTTACATTAGTTGTGAAGTATAAATGAGTGAGTGAGAGAGAAAGAGAAAGAGAAGGAGATGTAATGGCGTCTTGTTTCTGAAAGGATTTTGCACGGATGTATCAGAGCTTTTCATTTTCTTTTTCCTTTTTTTTTTTTTTTTTTTTTTGTTGTGAGTTTTTCGTGTGCGCCATTTTTACTTTTTGATTTTATTTTTAAATTTTTTCTCCTCTGCTTTATTTCACGAAGAACCTGATTCTCTGAACCCGAGGAACGAATTACTTTTTTTCTTTATTTACCTTTTTTTTTTTGAAAAAAAAATTTGGTTCAATCTCTCTTTCCTAGCTTTTTGTCTCTTCTCTTTCTTCTCCCTCTCTAATTTTTCTGGGCAGCTAGAACTACTCAAAGCTCACACATAAAGAGAGAAGGAAGCGGAGAGATATCTGGGAACTAAATCGATTTTTCTCTTCTCTGGAAAAACCAAACGCCACTTTTTCACTTTCTCCCCTGCAAAAGCTAAACCAAAACGAAAAAAAATGCAAAAAAAATGCAAAAAAAAAAAAAAACTCATCTCTCTCTCTGTTTTCTTTTGTCTATTCATTTCCATTTCTATTGTTTTGATTGCATTTCTGAATTTAAAACATTTGTACAATACAACAAGCTGATTTCTCTAATTATCCTCGTTTTTGGTTATTGGAGGAACTGGATATATAGAGAACAAAAGAAAGATCTGGGTTTTGAGTCTAGAAGCGTTCGTTGAAGGTTTGTTATAGATCGATTTAGAGCCGTCAAAGCAGTTTTGAAAAGCAGATGTTAGTGTTGTTTTCAAAATTATCATTACAGAAATGGACAAGAGTCGAGACGTGAGGCGAGTAGCCAGTCGGTTCTCGCGACAGATTAAGCAATCTGGACAGAAGCTCTTAGCTGGTGAATTTACTCAACTCTCCTTAATTTTCTGTACAAACAAACAAAACCTCATTTACGTTTCTTGTCGTTTTCTGTGCATATTCTTTCTCTTCTGTTTTTGGTGATAAGAGTTTCGAAGATAATGCGTATCTCTTGTTTTATCTCCTTTTATTGGTTTGTTATTGTTTTTTTTTATGTTTATGTTTTTCTGATTTGAAGGTTTAGATGGTCTTGCGGAGGACTTTGTTTCTTTGGAGAAACCGAAGAAAGAGAGACTTATAAAAAAATTAAGTGTTGTTAACAAAGCGAGTACAAGCTACGAAACTGTGAAATGGGTTGTAATACTAACTTGTCTGACAGAGAAAATGAATTCCCTTCGCAGTGTCCGTCTTCAATGAGTAACGCTACTACCAAGACATTCAAACTTCCCAAAAAGGTATGTTGAATTTATTTTTCTTTCAATTATTATTTTTATTGTAGTTTATTTCCTCTTCAAATTTCTAATTTTTTTTATTTCTCATTTTTTTTTAGTTTTTTGATGACCGCAATTGTGTTGATCATTCCTCTGTTCCGCGTAAGGTACGGTCAGGTATGTTTGTGAATCAAAAATGGAAGATTTGGTTTTTTGTTGCTAAATTAAATTTGCGAATTTTATTATTATTATTATTATTATTTTAAAAAATTAATCTATTTCTGCTATTATTTTCTTGTGGGTCTACTGCTACTTAAAATAGTTTACCAGTTTCAAATTCAAGTTCTATTTGGTGGGTCTTCCGGGAAGTTTCCTTTTCTTGGTTTTGCTTAGCGACTGATTTGGATTATAACCTAAGCAAAACGAGTCTTCTCGCTTTATCTTTCGTTTCGTGGACGATAGATTCTGTTTGTTCTTTTTATTAATTTAATTTAATACAGTGTTGCGACTTTGATGGGTGCATTGATTCTTTTGAAATAATTATATTGTTGTTTTTGATTTTTGCCTCTTTTTGTTCTGAAGCTTACTTTTCCAAGAGGGAGATATACTTTTAACTTCCTATGAATCATAAAGGTTTTTTTTTTAAAAAAAAAAATTAAAGGGTGAGTGGAAAAGAAAAAGAAAAAATCAAATTCAGCATGATATTTTGTAGCATTAATTTGTCGTAATTTTGGATTTCACGTTTACAGCAATGAAGAAGCGAAATCGCGAATCTATCTCTCCACCTTTACCAGATTCAAAGAAGCTTAACCATACAATAGGTGGAGCGGAATCACTCAGAAAGGATGGCCTAAAGAAGTCCAAACTGAGCATGGTTGTGGGTTATCTCCAGCTGACCATTTCAATTCATATTCTTTTGGGCTGAGAATTTGAATTTATATAGATGGGATTGCTTTTGTAGAAACAGGGAAGCTTGGACTGGTCCCATAAGCAGATTGTTGGCCCAATCACTAAAGATGAGGAAGAAGTTGTGGAGACCTTGTATGCTTTGGCAAGAATGTTCCCTGACAATGACACTACTGATAAGAGTAAATTGGATATTGCTCGTTCAGAAGCAAATCCTCCAGCTTTGCTTGAACATAGGGAGAGCCCTACACCTGCAATCAAAGGTGATTTTTGCTTTCTTCTATCTATTGCTTCTTGAAGTGATTGCATTTATTTTTCACTATTTTCTGGTTTCTTAAGTTGTATGGCTTTGTTAGATTCTGCAGTTACCAAAGAAGACTTGAGTTCAACTTGCCCCTTGAGAAATTCTGAGGTTCCTCGTTTATCAAATATAGAGAGTATGCAGAAAGAACCTGCTGAAGTCAACTCTTCGAAGGAAGCCAGTGTTGAAGAAAGACCTGATTTTAAGACAGTAAAAATTTCCATACAAAAACTGATAGTTGTGTTGCACCAGTAAATATGCACAGCATAATGCCTTCATTGTCTAAGAGAGAACATAACAATGAAGAACCGTCATGCAATCCTGCAAATCTTCATGTTTTGCCTGAACTATCCCTGGATTGTGGGTGGGTTCTTTTTCTATCAGATTCAGTGCTCCATTTTTATTGACTTTTCTCTCCTGAGTCTTGGTATTACCTTAATCCAGTGTATGTTTTTGCTCCTGAAGCAGATTAGAGCAGTCCACTCATAAGGAAACCCCACTTAATCAAAGAAAACCTGAGGTTGTGACAGGGGTAAGCATTAGTTTCATAGCTAGTACACTTCTTCTTTCAGTGATTGAGCTACTAATTTTGATGGTTCTGATACTTCTCAGGCCGCCACCTTCAGAAGTCAATTGGTACAACAAGATATGGTCATGGAGTCCAGGAAAAATAGTATGATTCTCGATAGCTTGGCCTTCTTTGTAAAAGATGGTTGTCGTATGTACTATCATACTAACTGGCTGAAATTTGTGATTCTTTGTTTTAAAGGCCTTGCACTGTGGCCAGGTTTGTCTCCAATGGTGTTGCATGGTGCTGGGAGTCCTGGTTCTTCTTCACTGTAATTTTCTTGGTTCCTATTGTTTTACCTTCTTAATGTCCTTGCTTTATCATCTCAACCGTGTTGCCATTGCAGGTCCCCCGCTGCTAAAATTCCAGCCTGGCTGGATAATGCCACGGGTACCACCAGGCCTTGTTCATTAGAAAATGGCCCTTTGACTGGAAAGGTATAGTGTTGCTCACAAGTCACAATTTCTCAATATATACTCTGATTCTTTAGGGGAATCCAAAATAATGCTTAGTGTATTATTTTGAACGTCTCATTGAGTTGGTGGTGGACTGTAAACTATACAGGTTTACAAAGGGGCCACTGATAGGGGGTCTCTGAAGAGGTGTGCTGCTCATGTTTACATCAGTCATCTTATTCGAGGTTTGCAACTGCCAGAGAATAAAGAAAAGTTGCCTCTATACTGTAATGAGTTCAAGCCACCTCTTGAAGGACAAAGGCAAGGAATCCTTATGGCCATTAATGACTTAGATAGAGTAAAAAAAGGTTTAAATGGAGTTATATCTAGTAACAATATTGGTAGTACTGCTGCTGAAAGAAATTCAAGTGAAGCTAGAAGCGGCATTCTTCAGCACAAGAGGCTCCATCAAGATCCGCAACAAACTGCTACAGCTTCTGGGCTGTACCATTTGCAGAAGCAGGTAAGCTTGATATTGCCATTGGTGATTGTTGTTCTAATATCCAATATTCTGATCAATCTGTCTTTCTGGCAGAGTTTCAATTTCTTGTCTCTGTCAGCTGGAGGAGGGGGACCAGAAGCTATTAACTGCTTTCACAGAAACAGAAATAATGCATTAGAACAGCCATCACCTTTTCAATTTTCTTACCTTCAATCTCTTCCACAACATCAGAAATTCATGCCACTAGCAATGTCCCAGACTTATCATACCTCCTCTTCCTGCCTGGCCAAGTCTTCCACGTCCGCAACTGCACCTACACAGCAGGTTTTTCTCTCTCTTTCGCTTGTTCCTGTTAGTTTATAGAATACCTCGATGTAAGCCAGCTTGTTTCTCCAACTCGTTTCATTAGCTGTTTTCCTAAGTTTTTTTCATGCATAGACATTGGGACAGCTTGATATGGATTTACCCATAATATACCAAGCTGACACTTTTTGGGCCACTACAGGTGTTGTAAGACCCATGTAAGCTAAAATGTACTATTTCTGAAATATGATTGATTCAGTATTTAGTTTGTTCATCCATCTATACGGCATTTTTTTAAGTTGGTTGTTTAGAAATGTCAATTTTTGTATTGATATTATGTTGTAATTGTTGTCTGTAGGTTCAGTTGCAATTACCGCCATATCTTACCAGCCCATTCCTTGGCCCTGCTCATACAAGTTCCGCCATCTTGACAAAAGAGCAGCAGCAGCATCAGCAACAGCAACAGCTTTGGGCAGCCCAGCTAGCTCATTGCAGACCTGCGGGTAATTCTACAGCAATGAGCCAGTTTCCAAATTGGCCAAATGGGAGACTGGACTCGACCCTGATTCCATGTCCCCAGTCATTCATATCACCTTCCCCTCCAGCACGAGAAGCACTTGGCCATAAGTATACTCAAATTTCTCAACAGCAGCAGCAATTAGTGGCCATAACTTCAACATTACCCTCCTCTGGAAGGGTGAGAAGGCAAGACCATCATCTCCCCGTAGTCTATGAGGAAATTGACGGTGGGTTTCGAACTGGTGGTTCATTGCCCTTGCAATTACTCTGCAATGAACGGCTTTGAAATGGGCTTGCCAGACAGTTGATGGATAGTAACATTACTGTATTCTTTTCTACTTTTCATGGAACTCAGTTTGGTCCTTGACATGATTAAATATAGGAGATCAGGGCAAGAGAACAAATCCATTCAAATATTTGGGCCATCAAATACCCCATGAGAAATAGAAAGGGGTGGGGCAGTTGGATGTTAGGGGAAAATGGTTGAAGCCCATCAACTGCAGTTGTTGATTACGAAAACATTCTACTCTAAGCTTGTTTGAAGCACGCTGGCGCTCATTTATAAACAAAGATGACGGAAACATTAAACGTCCACATCTCCGTCCTCTCAAACCCAACAAGAGCGGGTACCCTATCCCCGCTTCAAAGGAAAAAAAAAAAAATTTCTTATTTGGTCTAATAGTAAGATGTTTTTTAACGTTGGGGAAAAGATAGATAATTTTTTTACGTTTGTATAAATAGATAAATATTTTGTTAATTTTTATTTTTTATTTTTGTTAGTTAATCAATTAGTTTATTATTATTTGTGTGCTTAATCTTTTACATAATAATAATAATATGATATGATATATTTTATTTAATTATAATATTTTATTTTTTATTTTAATAATTTTTACAATATAATTTTTTTTAAATATAATAATTTATTTTACATTTAACATATTTTTTATAATATATTCAAAATTAAATATATTTTTAATTTATTATTTTAATAAAAAATTTAAAAAAAATAAAATATTATTAAAAAAATTAAATAATAATTTAGATTAAATTTATATTAAAATATTTATATTTTTTTACAATAAATTTGATATTTAATTGTTAAATAAATTTTAAAACGTATTTTAACATTTTATTCTTATATTAATTTTTTTATTTAAAATATTATATTAAATTTATTATAATTACTTGAGAAAAATTATGAAAATATAAATAAAAATTTTAAAAAAAATTTAGTATCATTTATTAATAAAATTTATAGTTAGATATATTTTATATTTTTATTAATCAATATAATTTAATTTTAATTAAAAAATTAAAAAAATTTATTATTTTTATTTGTAATATATATAATATGTATTTATTATTTATATTTTCATATATTTTTTTTTAATATTTTTTCACAATATATTTAAGAATAAATAAATTTTTTAATTTTTATTTTAATAAAAAATTTTAAAAAATACAATTATTAAAAAAATTTAAATAATGAGATAAATACTCATATGTTAAAATATTTCTAATTCTTTATTTTCACTTTCATAATAATAAATATTTAATTAGTAAAAATTTAATTAAAATATTTTTTAATATTTTATTTTTACATGCAATATATTTATTTAAAAAATTATGTTAAATTTATTATATTTTTTAAAAAAATATATAAAATATAAATATAAATATAAACAATAAATACATGTTATATATATATATTACAAATAAAAATAATAAAAAATTTTCTTCTTTTTCTATTTTTTAATTAAAATTAAATTATATTAGTTAATAAAAATATAAAATATATCTAATTACTAATTCTAATAATAAATAATAATAAATTTTTTTTTTTTTTTATTTTTTACTTATATTTTCATAATTTTTTCTAAAAAAATATAATAAATTTAATATAATCTTTTAATAAAAATATTATTATAAGAATAAAACATTAAAATATGTTTCAAAATTTTTTTAATAATTAAATATCAAATTTATTAAAAAAAAATTATAAATATTATTTATGTTATAGCGCAGAGGAAAGCAGATGAGAATCGTAGTATGCAGAATGGTAGCTGTTTTCTGAGGTCGAGTTATTTTCCATGAAAGATAAAAGAGGAAGAAACATTTGAAAACAGATAATTGTTTAACGAGAGTGTGAAGCAAAGTTGTAGCTGATGAAAAACGCACAAGACCAATCAACTTAATCAAGTAATATAGTGCTGCAGTATAATCAGCTTCAATAGCTAAGTTGGAAATTGCTATTGACAGCCTTCGGCTAGCTGATAGCACGCATTCATTTGATCAACTACAACCAACAGAAACAAATGCCTAACGATAGAGAATGTGTACCAGATTAAAGTCTGACAGACAAAAAAGTGCAACAGTTCCAAGTATGCATCTTTTACTGATTACTAACAAGAACTGCCCACAAAACCACAAACAAGCAAATTTGGAGAATTTATGTGTTCGGTTTCCCGTAATACAAGCCAAGGGATTGGCTTTTCAATTGCCGATGATACAAGAGAATGACTAGCTGTGCAAAAATGGGTAAACAAATTATAATAGCATCATCACTTGGGAAAAATAAAATAAAAAGGCAAACCAAACAGCACTTGTTACACCCTTTATTAATGGATAAATTCTTCACTCTAGTTTCTCCAGTTCCCCCATTCTCTCTATGATTGCCTGCGCATGCAACAAGAAAAGGAAAGATATAACCATATCATACTGAATAGCACTGCTTCCAATTCCAGGAAACAATCAAAAGAAAGATAATTAAGTGCCAGAAAACTTTATACCCTCTTGCTTGTCTCTTGAAGCTCTCCGGCAAGAATGAACTCATCAAGTATCAAATAAACCTTCAATGAGGTAAAAAAGAACAATAAGCTGTACCGGCCCATAATAAACATTACAATGATTGGTGATAATGCTCACATTTAGGGGATAAGAGGCATTTGAGTTTAAACTTTAGAGAATAGATACTAAGAAAACAAATAATGTCAGCAGTTTATATCAATGATCAGGTATCTACATCATATGCCAACACAACTGAACGCAAAAGGAACATATGACAAATAACATTCCAAATATCCTGTAACTGACATTTACAAATTTTCTGAGCTAGAAAAAGGGCAATACGGGTCTCTCAGACAAGGAGTAATAATGGTTAGAAACAGGTATTTTTCACCCATCCATTGAGTTCTCTGCACCAGAGTGCAGAGACATTGCTGCTTCTAGCTTCCAAAGTGGCTATTCCATTTAGCTGTCATTCAGTCTAGTTTGCTTGGACTGAATGAAATAAATATATAATATGCTATTATAGTTAGCCTCATTATGAAAATTATATTTAGAACATTATAAGTTGAATGTCTCAGTCCCTTAAAGAACGTTATATTAGCTCCAGACAACACTTGGTTGGGGGCAAGGATAAGTGAAGTACTGACTGACTCCATGACTAAATGGATTGGTAAAAACATCAGCTATTTATTCAGCAGATGCAAAAAGCAAATCAAATTTGACGTGAAAATGTGATCTCATACCTTGTGAAAATTGAATACCAAATCTAGCTCGCAGACATTGCTGAAGAAATGATCCAATATTTCCACAAACAAATGGATGCACTCTAAATATGCCAATTCATTATCTGTTATGTCAACACAAAGCGAGAAAAATAATCCAGCATATCGCCTGTAGATTACCTTGTGTGTACGAAACTGCAAAAAGTACATAAAGACCAAGAAACACAAGCACACGTATATTTTAGACAGTCCACAACATGAAAACTAAAATTTGTAAAAGTAAATAAAAGAATAATATCAAAAGCACCCAGGCAACTATTGTAAAAGGCTCAGACATGCAAGCTATTCAACCTTCAATGGGCACTCTTCTTAGCTTACAGCTTCTCATAGAAGAATTTGGAAACTCTTCTGTTGTTCTATCCGTAATATTATTAACTACAGAATTGTGACAAAATAACCATCAAAACCCATAAACTGAACACCATTTCTATTTCTATAATATCACAAGTTTCATATCCATTTAGCTTTGAAGGGTGAAAAAAAAAAAACCAGCTCATGTAGATCAACAAATCAGCCTCCAATAAATGAAGAGAATTACTAGAATCGTAAGAAGTTTATTCTTGTTTCCTACATTTTTCGGTCGCTCAAACAAAGCAAAAAAGAAGATTAGCTACAATGGTCCTAGCAATTTAAAACTATAATTAAAGTCACCCACCTCAACGAAATTCGTAAACTTGGGATCTCTGTTCACCACCAATCGATGAACCTAAAACAAGAACACCAAATGTTAAACCCTAGAAATGAGCAATTACAACAGTGAATACCAAAAAAAAGAAAAAGATCATACCTCATATTCGACCTTGTGTTTCTCGGAATCCTCAAGAGGAACATAGTACTTAGCAAGACGAGTCTTGCCTTGCCTTGCTGTTCTGTAACAATATAAATCGGATCTGCCACATAGATAAAAAGACGTCGAAATCTTAGTATCATTTCAAGTCTTCGTAAGTAACTGCTCGTAATTTTGATCAAAATAAACCAGATAATTAGGGTTACCATTGTTGGAAGCTTGAAAGAAGAATTAACAAACCAAAATAACGAACTGTACGTAGTGAGGGGAAATCTAGTGAACGATGAAATTTTTTTCTTTCGCTAAACCAGTAGCTGGTTGAAAATTCAGAAGAGGAGGGGATGAACCTAGCGTGTAAATACTCGTACACTTAAACTGAACACTAATGGTCTGCTTTTAAGGCAAATGTTTAATGTGCGAAAACTCGAGCCAATCGTTGTCGCACACGTCGGTCATGCGCCACATGGCACATGCCAGCATGTCCTTTGGGGCAATTTTTTTTTTTTTTTTTGCGAAAGTTAAACTATAACTAGGTTTTATCATAAATAACTGTATTTAGGGGGCTCTTTTAAAAAATAACAGGAAAAAGGAAAATAGAAATTAGTTATTTTCCAATATTCCACGGTGAAAATGGCTGTTTACTGAGAAAAAATAGAAGTTTAAAAGAAAAAAGACACAATGGTAAAAACAGAAGGCTGTAATAATTTGTATTCAATTTTTTTATTATTTACTGCGTACAAAAATATAGTACAAAATTATACGGCAAACAAGGTAGTGTGATCTGACAAATTATTTGTTCTACAAAAGTACAAACATTGATGAGTTACAATCTTGAAGCGAATTCCTGAATTGACATTTGACAACGCATTCTTTGATTCTCTTATTCTCAAGCACAAGCCGAACCCAGCTAAATTACAAAATCCATCTACTACTAGTCTTTTGAAGAGAGATCAAATTAGATGCAGTCTACAACTCTTAGTAGTCGTGATCATATTTGGAGTTTGCAGAAGCCAAGAGAGCAGCTCCAATGCCAGACCCATCTTTTGTATGTTCAATGACTACATTCTTTGATATTTCTGTGCCTAGAAGCTCAGTGACAGCCTCTTGCAGGTATCTTCTGTACTGAGAATAGTTTTCGTACAAGCCCCCATCCATTGCCACCACCGTCCTCTTCCCAAAGATGACTCCTTTTGAATCCTCCTCCATCTTCTGTAGAATGCCTACAATTCCTGCACCAGCTAAGCAGCCACCTCGCCTGACAATGGTGTCACATACTTCTACTACCACCTTCCTAGCATTTAAGTTGGATTCTACCTGTGAAAAATGGAGAAGTTACCCAAAAAAAAAGTTCTGCTAAACATTCTTAAATAATATCCAGGTTTCAATGTTATTGCCAATGATGAAAAATGCTTAGACTTCAGTTCAATTTCATTATAAAGAAGCTAAATTTGAATAAATTTGAAATGTCAACAGAAGCTGAGAAATTTACCCCAGCTAGATCATATAAAATTAATCCAACAGATTGAAGATCTTCGGAATTGTCCTGCTGCATAGCACATATGTTTGGCGTCCTATAAAGTACAGTTGAGAACATGGTTCAATACAAAAGGAGATTTATTTTGAACAAACTGTAATGTATCATGAATTGCCCACAATGATGGGGAAACTTGCTGAGAGAGATGCAAAGGCCAAGAAAGAAAAAGGATATACAGCACTGAATAAAAATGAAAGAGAGAGGGAGTATTTCAGATCAGCATCTGTCTTTCAAATGAAATTTTTATGACCAAATAAAATCATCAGTGCACCTACCCATTGATCCTCATTTGGTGCTGGAATTTTATGCAAGATTTTTAATTCATCCATTATTGAGTTAGCGAATCAATCCAATGAATGGCAACCCTGTTCTTGAAACACAAGCCCAAAAAGATGAAAGAGGTTCCAGTACTGGGATTAATGCAGCAATAGTCCAAATAGCATGGTGCTCAGTCTATTGTAGCTTGAATGATTTTAAAAGCAAGTATTTTACAATTTCAAATTCTACTGTTACCTGGTTATGCTACAGAAAGAGGGAAGTACTAGTTACCTGAATATAAAAGGTGTAGATAATTTGTCTGGGACAGATTTGCCAAACAATGCACCATCTTCTGCCATATTCACAAGCACTCTTCGAACAATCTCACCAAGATACATTCCGGAGATTGTCTTCTCAAATATCTTCCATGAAGATGTTTTATGATCAAATAATTATATAGTCAAGTTTCTACATCAATAATTAATAAATGCAAAAGTAACAATGTCAATAGGAACAAAAATTACCTGCTCACCGGGATTAATACTGGCAGCATCCATATCTCTATCAAACTCAGTTAAGGGAAGACCTTTTGAGAATGCTCCCCATTCAGTATTAATTATCTGTATCAGGAAAATTTTTCAAATTAAGACTTGAATCAAAGCTAAGATTAATGAAGAGGTTGTGAAAGAGCAACAGTTTGTGGTTGGGGCCACCCTTACGCACCGTTTCTCCAGAAGGAGACTTGCTGCCTTGTAGCTTAGGAATTGCGTCCATCCGTTCTACGTAGCAAGCATTGGTTCCAGTACCCAAAATGACAGCAACCATGACATCATCATCCCAGTATCTAGCCCCAGCTAGTGTTCCCACGGTATCGTTAACCTAATTCACATTAAAGATCCATAAATTGGTCATCACTCTTAATTGGAACTGTGTATGAGGTGAGTGTTAGTATAAGCACAGCATACCAGAGCAGACACTCGCATATCTAATCCTCGCCTTTCCATTGCTTCATTTAAACAAGCAACTACATCTCTGCCTGCCTGTAAAGAGATTGGAGTTCACCATTATGTTTGTATCTGGAAACCAATGAATTTCAATCTTTCTAGCCACACACAATGAACACAGTGGATCCTGCATCCATAGTTTCAAATTACTGTTACCTCAGAATTTCCAAAACTAAACAATATGGAACTAAGAAAATTCTTAGGAAATGCAGCTACTGGAATGTCTAAAAAGTTTTGGTAGTGAAATGGTGAAATTTAATAATGAACCTTCATTAAATCCAGAACAATATTTGTTGGCTATATGCAGAAAATTTGAATTTGCAGAAATACAAACCGTTCCTGAGACTGCAAAACCCTTTGTCCATTTTATTAGAATGCCAGCATCAATGGATGTCTGCTTCACAGGGAAAGAAAATGTAAATCCAATCTCCCTCTGCCTCCCATGGGGCAAGTGAAATTTTCCGCCTTCCTTTTGTGCAAAATTTTCCAGCCCAGAAGCAATGAAATCAAAAAGCTCCTATAGTTTTAAGAGTTAAAGCAATTAATGAGCGTAAACAAAAATGTTAACCAACTAGACAAGCTATTAAAACACACCTCAGAGGTGCCGAACATGAGCTCTTGAGGTATAGAAACTTGTTCAAATTCAGTGGCTTGAACGCGCTCTTCTTTCCAACCTAATTGCACCCTCAGCACCCTAAAGTTTGTGCCACCGAGATCCAATGCATAGAACAATCCTCTCTCATTCCTTTCAAAGTACATAATATTATCAACAAATTTGATTACAATTCCATTTCTGGGAAATATAATTCCGTTCACTGGGTGCAAAAATTCTGAGCCATCAAACAACTAACAAATAGTTAAAGGAAAGGAGAAAACAAAATATACATGAATACACATGGGAAATTTTTTATATCTTGATTGTTGCTCCATACAAAGTTGGTCATGTTCATATAAAAATAACTTGGACATTACGAGATCT
Organism: Azadirachta indica; assembly: GCA_022749755.1. NCBI lineage: Eukaryota > Viridiplantae > Streptophyta > Magnoliopsida > Sapindales > Meliaceae > Azadirachta > Azadirachta indica. Next base: position 3,395,819 of record CM040449.1, read on the forward strand.
CCGGAAAGAATTCAGGAAATATAATCTACTATTACTTTCTATGTTCAAATATTGCAAAGTTCATTAACTGAGACAAGCTAAGAAAGTTAAAGGAACTAAAAATAGCAAAGTATCAGCATACCCAGTGGGCAAACTATCAACATAGCTAAGTATCATTTTGAGATCGCTACCACCATCAACAGCAAGCCCAGCTCTCATATCAGCGGTCATGGCGTCGGCCACGTGGCGCAGAACGGGCAAAGGAGTTGCACAATCTCTCTGTAACTTAGTCAAGATCGGAGCAACTGAGACAACGCTTGGTCTTACAACCATTCTAAACCGAGGCCCGCCTTTGGTTGACCGTGAGAAAGAGAACGATCCAAAGGCCCGTGACATTGCTGTTGAGGTAATCGACATTTTGGGTTGACGGTAAGATCTAAGCAGAGAGAATAATAAGAAAGAGGAAAAAGAAAATTGTCAGGTTCGGACAGAGAGTACATAGTGAGTGTTTTCTGCGTCACTTTATTTCTTGATAGCAAGGTTTCAACAGTTAGGTTCCAAAAATTTTATTATTAAATTTAAAAAATGAAATAAAAAGATTTCAGTTAACGGGTTTCTCGGCCAGCCAACAATTAACAACCTAACGGTTTGTTACCTTCCGGTTCTACTTTGGTGTCTGTTATTTTGTTTATTTAATTTTTTTAACTTAAATAAATAAAATTTGTAATTTTGATATTTGGTTTCGGGTAATTTTGAATGGGGAAAGAAAGTTATAGCCTTGGAGTGCTCAGATCGGGCGGACAAGACGATGTTGACGCCAACATCTCTGCTTTGTTGTTTCTTGGTGATGTGGTTTTGAGTCCAAGTCATCAACTTCTTGTTCCGTTTGGATATGCTAATATGTGCTTCAGCGCACCCTACGCGCGTTGTTGGGCCTATCGTTTGAGTTCTTTCATTTAATTGGAAGATTTGCTATTAAAAGATTTTACAAATAACTTTTAGGCCATGCTAATTGACGGGGATGAGAGATTTGTTGCAGGATTTGTCGTTTTTGTGGAGGTAGATTTTCATTAATATTTGCAAAAACCTGTCGGGAGGATGATATGTGTTCGAGTGTATGTTTGCCTTAAATTGGCTTATTTGATGCCAGAAGACAAAAGAAAAGTAGGCAGCGGCAGGAATAATTGAATTCAGTAGTGGTATTTACTTTTAATGGAACAGATTAGTGTTAGCTAGGAGCACAGTGTAAAGATTTTGAAAGAATTATCACACTAGTAGTTACAAATTTGTTTACATCAACATGATGATTTTAAAGCCATTTTTGCTAACGAACCAACCAATACTAAAATTAATTATTGAGTGTAGCAGACTTGGGGTTAACGGAAATAATTTGGGATAAAAGGGCTAGTTAGCTTTAGAAAATTAGAAATTTCATGTTACGTTTTGCCAAAATGACCTCTTTTTTTTTTTTTTTTTTTTGTCGGTTGGGGGGCCCACCATGAAAACACGCGAGTGAGGAAACTGAGATTCTTTGGGCCCCGTTGATCCGTTGGGTGTTGGTGAAGAGTCATACTCTCTTATTGCCAAATGAATACAAGCGACCCAAATCCACAAAGACCAAATTAACCAAGACTATCCAACCACCGCCTGAAAATAAACAAAAACAAAGATCACTTTGGAAAATATAATAAACAGAATTCTAGTGAAGTAGACGCGAAGTAACGAAGCTTAGCTCCCGTACGATATTTCTTCCATTGCTCTCTTAACAACATTACACCTATCAGCTGCTTGTAACCACCTTCTCTCTCTCAAATCCTAATTAAAAGGACATTCTTGTCGCCCTCTTTCACTAGGCCCTCATCTTTATCTGTCTTCTCCTCTTCATTCTTTGTTCTGTCTCTTGCTCCCGAAGAAGGAGAACAAGTGTCTGAGCGAAAATGGATAGTGAAGATGGAGTACCGGTGGTCAACAGGGCTGAGATCGACACCACGGCTCCGTTTCGGTCTGTTAAAGAAGCTGTTGCATTGTTTGGTGAGAAAGTTTTAGCCGGTGAGGTCTATGCCAACATGCTCAAAGAGGTGACTTCTGTCAGCATATTATTTTTACTATCACTACTTGGTGATCAGAGATATTTCTCCTAATTTTTCACATGTAGATTCCCCATATTAATTTATATATGAAATCGTAGCAGATGGCATATAAAACTTGAAATCTTAACTCGAACGTCTTTGTTTCTTATTTTCTTTTAACGTAAGAGTTGCTTAAGATATTTGTCATCGAAGTTTTTATGAACTTATATATGCATATGTTCCTGTCTGTTTCTCCATGATTTCTGGAAGAATTGTTGGTGCACTCATATTAATTTCTAATTCTACTGTCATACTACTGATGAAGTTTTGGTCAACGACAGTAATACTGATAAACTGTTACATTATATGTATATATAAATAATTCTTTGCTTGAGGCGGAGTACAAGGCTTCTTCCGGTTAAGTTGAGAAATCACTGTATTTTTTTCACTTTCTGTAATTTTCATTTGATAGAATAGAAGTACATTAAAAATTAAAAAAAAAAAAGAAAATTGTGGACAGTAACTTGAAGAACCTTTTGATGAAGGAGATGACAAGTAAAGTTGCATTCGTTTTCGTGTTAAATCATGTTTTCTCAAGCACGAAAGAGATCTATTAATAATAATTAATAGTCTTCAGTTTTAGTGGTTAATTAATATTTAATAGTGGATTTTAATTTACTCTTGAGGATGCATGTACTCATCTGCCTAATTAATTGGTATTACGTGATATCTAGATCCGAAGTGATGCCAGTGAAACTGTGCTTGGACCCTCCAAGATTGGAACTATTACGGCTGAGCTTGAGGAGACGAAGCAAAACCTGCACAAGGCTAAAGAAGAAAGCACGATGATGGCGAATTATCTATCCTCTCTTAAACGGGAGCTTGAACGAACCAAGAGAGAACTCCGACAAATGAAGGAGAGGGAATCTGAAAAACAAATGATGGAGTTTGAGATTGAAGATGTCAAAATTGTTGAAGATTCAACGAGATTTGAAGTTAAACCACAAAAATCGGTTGAAGAAGGAACAGAACTTCAAAAGAAGAGATATGTAACATTTGCAAATCCACCATCTCTAACTCAAGTTATCGTCCCAAAAAATGTTGTATTGGAGAGACACCCTTCTCTGAAAAAGAAGAAGAAGAAGCCATTAATCCCTCTAATTGGTGGGATCTTTTCAAGGAAGAAAGGAAGCCCAGAAAATTACTGCGCCACCAGTTCTTAATTAAGTACATTTCATTAACAACATTATGAACTCAGTTACAAGAATAATCTACAATTTTCATTTTTTTTTTCTCCTTTTTACTTTTCAAGTAACCTCTTTCTATACTTTTTAGCCAGTACAGTTGGCCTGCTAAGCAGAGTATGGTTGTTCTTTTGAGAGAACTCGGGCAATAAAATATGTACAATCTGTGTACTTTGCTTCCTTAATAAACTATCTAAATGCTTAACTTGAACTGGAATTATATTCGCCCTGCTGAAATTGCAGTCCAGTTTTAGGATTTCATTTACTAAAAATGAATTCAACTTCTTTTACCGCCAGCTTTTAAGTACCGGACTGGCGGACCCTAGGCCATTTCATTCAAAGCTGTGGTCAAAGTAAAATATGTAAGACGACCCTTACAATAATTCTGGCATGTATCCTACATAAGCCCCATCTTTCGAATGCTTTGAATGGGTTCTTTTAACGGTCCAAAATAAAGCAACTGTACCAACTTGCTCTGGCCTAATCAGCTGTAGCCTTACTATCATAATTGGCTGAATGCGGTCCAATTCTCTAGTCTTAATTTCTAAAGCAAACGCAACATCAAAACCAATTTCATAACTATATGGACTGGCCCGTCAGATTAGCATTGCCTTGCATTGCTATCCTTTTTTTTGGGACCTGAATGGAGATTTAGAGCTACTCCTAAAAGTTTTCTGGTCAATACCCCCCAAATAGTCATACACAATGATTGAACCCAGGCTTTTGTCACTGTGATTTGTGCAATTTTCATCTTCATAAATTGTCAATGACACATTGTCTTGTCCAAAAACGGCCCATATCCTAATAATTGCCAGCAATCAGGCACGCAAGGCAGAAATGAAAAGTAAATTTCAAATCAGTAAGAGCAAGACGAGAAATAATAGCATTTTTAGATCAAGGTTTTTTGCCTCGATGTACACAAAAAACAAACAGAAGAAGTCGTGCTTCAATTTGTGGGACTATAGCCCACAAATTAAGAGAAACTGCTGACAGATCCAACAGAAACAACGTTAAATCTTTTTTAAATGTATGAGCAAACGGAAGACAGAGTGTAAAATGAACCATAGTAAGAATGCATGCATGCATTAATTGCATCAATAGAAGAAAAGAACACATGAATATCAAACCAAGACATCAGATTTTCGACCATCCAAAATCCCTTCCTGGGAGGACTTATTGAAGAATTCAATGCAATCAGCAATGGCCTCGGAATAATGTGAATGAGAGGAGTAATAAGAGCTGCAAGAAGTCTTTGGTGGATCATATCTTTCGCAGGTTTTATGTCTGGAAGCCGATGATGTGTTTGCCGAGCCACGAGAAGGGAAAGAGAAGATAAGTCGCATAAGAATCTTGCGGAAGCGATTAAAGAGTTTCATTGCAGAGAAGTTTAGCTTATTGTGAGAGAAAAAACTGTTTTGAGGGAATTGATGATGAAAGTTATCGCTACCAGCTGGACTTACTTGTATAACAAAGCTCTCTCTTTGAGGCCTGTAAATTGACATTGTTATTCTCTCTCTTTCTTGGCTTGTTTGCCAGATACCCTCCTGGAAGTGTAATGCTATCATGTATGTCGTTTGGCTGTTAGGATATAAAAAGAGTTGAGGTTTTCAAAGGTTGTGTTTATTCTATTTGGGAAGACTCAAATAGCATATTCATAAAGCGAAAACCATGTGCCCAAATCATTTGTATGGGCTTCACTTGTCCTGACAGAATAGTTTCTTTATTAAACTTCGTTGATTATCTTCAAATACAACCATGAAGAAAATTCAGTTATTTTAATCTGTGTTTTTATGCAAGATGGAATGAACATGCAGGCTGGGAACATTGAGTGTTTGATGGCTTTCAATCTTAAAGAATAGATTTGTTGGTTAATTTATAAGATTATCAAAAACTAACTGTCTTGTCTACATGTGAAACCAATCCGGAATGTCCTTTTTAAAGCTTTTAAATAAAAGTTTTAAGTGCTCCTGAATGATGGGTTAAGTCTCTTTGTCCCATAATAAATCCTAAAAGGATCACTAACCAATGAGCACTTGAACATAAGTGACCCCATCTGACAAATCAAACTCTTAAAGGAATGATATTGTCCCAACTCTCGTAATCATTAACTCTCTTGATGCTTAATTGATAGTAATATAAATGAAATCAATTGGCTTTAACCCTCATTTGATATTGAATTCCATCAAATGGTGATCAAATGTGAATCCAATATTCAAGTGATGATTGCCTCACAGTGAAAGTAAGTGCGAAAACTTTACTATTTGTATCTTTGGCAGCCTTTTGTTATTGGGTAAATGCTGATCATAATCAAGTATATAGTTGTGGGTAGCCTTTGTTTGTACATATAGGCATAAGGATACAAAAGTGGCCCAAAGAATTCAAAGGAGCAAAATAAAAAGCGGTTTGACAGAAACCTATTTAATATGGGAAGAGTTAAAAATGATGAGACTGATCAGAAGAATTCAGATGATATCATTAGGTGTGGAGGGCTAGAGATGATGATTTTGTAAGACAACTATTATTGTGTCTCGTACTTCCTTTCCTTAATTAAAGTGAAACGATAATGAGGTCTGAAGGTTCCTTTCCTTAAAATCTCGGCCATTATACCATATTATCGACCCAACTGTATTCTAAGTCTGGCATCTGTGAAGCCCATTGCCAGTTTAATGTCGAGATAATGGCCGTAATCTTACGGATTTATTGGGCTTAGTGTTTGGTGTAACAAAGAGCAGCATCTTCTTATATGGTATAATGGGTTTTATGCTTTTGCATAATGATTTACTCCTAACTATGAAATAGAAATGTTGATAGCGGTACGCTTTTAACCTCTAGCATTAAATCAAATTATATTTAGTAAGTAATGTAATTGTGTCGCAGATAATATGAGAATCTGAAACTGAAACTAATTAGCGTGAGTAACTACATATAATAACCACAAGCACTTGATTATTATGTCATTCCATAAGTATGTTGTTTCGTAAGCACTACGAGTAAGTATAAGATAAAACTATGTAGATTACATTTGAACACTTTTCAAATGGAGTGAAAGCGCCGGAATTCCCGAGCTAGATTCGTAATCTAATCATTAGATATGCAAAGCTAAAATCTCTAAAGTAGACGCATCTAAAAGAAGAGAAGCATGCCGGCAAAGATTAAACGACACGTCGCATTTTGCCTCTACATGAAGGCAAAGTATATTTCTCAATGAATGCTGATGCTTCTATAATATTTTGCTTGCCGGAATTTCACCAGTAACTCCTCAAATTTTGATTCAGTGCGTTTTATTTGCAATAATGTTTCTAATAATTAATCTCCCAAGGCCATGGGGACATAGGACAACCTGTGTTCAGGTAGTAATCGTGCAATGATATATTTGAGTTTATTCTATAAATTTCCATTTTTTTTCCAATTTTGGAACTTATTTCTTCTTCTGGGTGTTGATGAAGTAGCAACACACCGACACCAAGCATTTACGCTCAACCTTGACATTTTTGTCTATGGAACAAGCCATTCATATTTTATATTTTTCCCCCGAGTATTTTTTTTAAAAAAAAAAAAAAAAAGATTGCCAAGACCATTCAGCCAAATTTTGGCTTCAGTAACGTGCAAAGCTACGTCGATTAAGAGGGACTGGCCAATTATCAAACTGTCAACGCGTGCTACTTAATGCTTGCAAATCTCAGTTGTTAGCGAATACTAGTGTTGATTAGTTGTACTGTCAGTAGGAAGTTAAGTAATAATATGGTCCTCCAAAATTTATTTAATTAATTATATATATGGTTTTACGTGCGAGATTTTCAGTACCTTCAATAGAGAGATTACGCTAATTATTAAAATCAAGCAGGAGCCTCCCTATGATAAATTTATAATTGACGAATTCATGGCCGTAAATATTATAATAATCATATTTTCAAAAATCCAAACACTTAGAAACAAGGAGAAAACAATGAATGAGCATATGGGCACTGCCCACGCATGTGTTGTCAATGATCATCTGTCCCGTATGACACCCATAACTTCACTGCCCGGCCTTGTCTAGGTTACCAATTTGCTTCATATTCAAACTTATATTGCAATTAATCCGATAACCAAGAAAATCCCACGTGGTACTTAATAATTTCAGTGCAATATTGCCTTTAATCACCCAATACTTTTTAAATAATAATATTACCTGTTGAAGAAGACCTGTCGACAACATGCATCATTTGCTTGAATAAAACTAAAAACTGAAAACCTTCATTCACCATTTCATCGAAGAAACTAATAACTTGGAAAAAAAACAGTACAACTAACAAATCAATCATATATATATATATATATATATATATATAACGTAGATGTTTATTGTGGTCCGTAAAATGTCAGGGCTTCATATGAATACCGTGTATCAGGAGACCCACCCACCAACTAAAGTAAAGACTCTTAGGGGTGTGATTTAGCCGGTGAAAGGTGCCGATTGAAGAAGACAGGTCAAAGGCAATTGCTACCTCTACGGTTTCTGCAACACTCTCTCTTAAAAGTTGCAGTTGCTTTGTCTATTCGTTACTCCTGCTTTCGTCACGCGAACAATCAATGTTTTTATTCACAAAATCGATGCAAGTTTACATAAAAAATTTGGAATCCTACAAGCTTACGTAGCTATATATGTCACGGCACGAAAGATCGCATGTTGGCTGGGTGTGCTGGGGTGTGACAACTCAAGCACATTGATGTTTCATGGTGCAAAGTCGGCTTCAGTCTCAAGGGCTATCATGTAGAGGGGACTTAGACCACCCCTGCCCGAACTGGTCGGGGACTGAAGCCGTCCTCCTGATGAGGCCAAGGTAGGCCGAAACCAGTTAAATATGCGACGGGATAACAAGGCTTACCCTCGACATGGGGGTCTACGAGGGTGCCGCACGTGCCTCTCCGCTGGGCGCGTGACAGATGGTATCAGAGCAGGAACGAGAATTTCCGCAAAATCTCGCTACGTTCCTGACTCCTGTGGGAATCCATCGAGATGGCCGAGGATATTAGCCCGTAAGATTGGGCGAGGGAAAACGAGGTGTCTATTGTGTGACCCTTTGCCACGCAGCCTCGAATGTGGGCGTGCTCGCACAATGTTGTGTCCTGCGGTATGGGGATCTTCCTGGGGGGGAAGATGAGCATTGTGGTTTGAAAGGCAACCGCATAGCGCCTCATCTACGCCAAGCACTGCTACCACCGTACGTCGAGGATGACGTGCCCGCACGACGTGGTGTTATCGTGTTCTCTTTATGGGAGTCTCCTTAGCCCGGAGGAGATGGGCGTTATGGAGTGGAGCGGCATGCAGGGTAGGACCTCGATGGTCTACCAATTGAGCTGGCGAAAAATTTGAAGATGGCCGCGTGCACGAGGACGTGCACGATTTTCGGTGGTGGAGAATGTCACGGCACGAAAGATCGCATGTTGGCTGGGTGTGCTGGGGTGTGACAACTCAAGCACATTGATGTTTCATGGTGCAAAGTCGGCTTCAGTCTCAAGAGCTATCATGTAGAGGGGACTTAGACCACCCCTGCCCGAACTGGTCGGGGACTGAAGCCGTCCTCCTGATGAGGCCAAGGTAGACCGAAACCAGTTAAATATGCGACGGGATAACAAGGCTTACCCTCGACATGGGGGTCTACGAGGGTGCCGCACGTGCCTCTCCGCTGGGCGCGTGACATATATGTATTTAAATTTTGCTGGTATAATTACTATAACAGTTTAACGAGCACGCATGCAGTTGAGCTAAAATTCTGTCCTAGCTAACCCAAAGTTCTGATAAGATGTGAAAAACTAAATAAAAAAGTTATATGTACACACAGTACAGAAATGGGTCAGCGCAGTTAAAGCCAACCGTTTGATTTAGTCATGTGATCTGATAGGAGCCGTACAGATTTTTTAGGATCAAAGAGATTTGTAAATCACAACAAAACAAGGAAGGATAGCCCTTGCATTATAAACGAACAACTCCTCGAAGTTGGAGTATATCCCAGCGTAACCGGCTACAGAATCGTATGAGCCAGCAGACACGCTATCCTCTTCCGGCGGCGCATCATCCGTGACGCGCTTAACTCTCCCGGCTATCACGCGACAGACCAGCATGGCTCTACGCTCGTCCGTACAGTTTTTCAATGAATCGTGGGCCCTACCACTGCTGGCCGTGGTGCGAACCCCTTTGCACTCCTTGCCCTGGAACCCGTGCCTGATGATGGTGCACACGCTGCAGCCAGGAACAGAGCCGCACAAGCTGGATGAGCCGCGGGAGCCGAGGTTGCATGATAGCGTAGTGCAGTGGAATCGCAGGAGTTCGTTTCCGTCGGCTGCACATCTGGGGTTTTTTCTCGTACTGTTGAGTGCACGAGTCTTGACGGCATCACGGCAATCCTCAAACCGTTGGATTGTACGTTGAGTGTTGTGGACCTTTAGTATCCGTTCGATCTTACACATGGGGCTGTCTTTCTTGAGCCAGCTTGATTTGAAGATTATCTCTACGATGTTACGACTCGAATCCTCTGGGCCCAGCTCCGAAACTGCACCAATATCGAAAAATTACAAAATATTACCCAAGTACATTAACTTCGACTTGTCGGTAGGGTCATGGGCCATCGGCCAACAGGAATCAGCCACCTAAGGATATCAGTCTACATTTATATGAGTTAGCCGGGGACAGCTGTAGTATTGCACTAACTGGTCCCTTGACCTTGAAATGACCTGCCGTATCATTGGGTAAGACTACCCCACCATATGAAAGGTAAAATAGATAGTGTTGCTGATGAACAATTTTGGCAAAAGAACAACTAAAGTAAGTTCAGTAATCCAAAATTAACGGGAATTATGTGTCCTATCACCAAAAATAAATAAATAAATAAATAATTATGGTTCAAGTTTTAGAGCAACGTTTCTAAAAGCTGGTGGGAAACAAAATTGACTGGACTTTATACTGTTCTTGATTGCATATTAACAAGATCAATAGTGAGAGTAGATAATTAAAATATATAGACTAATAAATTAACAGAGAATTTCATTTTATTTGAATTATTATGAGATAAATATAAAAATAAAATTAGGAAAAGTACCTGCATGCCGAACTGCTTGATGGAGTTCCAAGCTTTCAATCTTTGGGAAGACCTCTCCACACTGAGAGCAGGCGCAAATGGTGGTTCTTGCAGAAGGGAACCTGATTTTAGCACTGAGATTCAACACATTTCGATATTTGCTAAATAATTAAAGTTAAATTACAAAGAAATTAAAATGCGAAAATAAATGTATAATACCTGCTGGCGTCGATGATCGTGTGACATTCATAACACCCAGAAAGCTTTCTGAATTGCATGCCTTTGGAAGATGACGTATATGTTCCACCCCCGTTAGATCTTGCTGCAGACCGTGTTGACGTCCCAGTTACAGCTTTTCGACTCGGTAACCCGGTTTCTTGACCTACTGTGCTACTCTCCGGCGAGTTATCAGCTCTGTGTACAACCTTTGTGTTCCCGTGAACAACGTCTTTGAAACTGCATATGGAGCTGCAGGAAGATCCAAGCTTTGAGTATCCCTGAGCGTTCTTTGCTGGGTCGTGTACTCTCGACCCTTCGATCTGTTTACAGGTGAGTAAATTCTTGATTTGGGCCCATGAAGATGGTTGCTTCTGCTTCTGCTGCTTTTTCTTGCGTTTCGGTGGTTGCTGCTGTTTTCTGGACTCTGCGGACTCTGGTAAAAAAGTTAGGAGAGCCATGAAAAGTAAGCCTAACAGGAAGAGAACTTTAACAGAGCCAATTCTCTCTTTCATGAGAGAGGAGGAGAGAAGGTTTTGAAACTTGATAGAGTTTATTTTTCTGTAACGCAGGAAGATCCAAGATGGATAGATAATAAGGAGGCGAAAGTGAAGGTGGTGGGGATGGGTCTCGGTTTTTTTTATTACGCCATTTAATTCACTCGGCTTTTTGATTAACTTCTGTGTTTGTCTTGCACAAGCCAGTGAACCTTTCCACAATAAATGCAACTTGATGGTTGACTTTTTAGTTGACCGAGTCAATTGTAAATAAGTTCCATCTTGCGGTGTGTGTATGCAGATGATCAGGGCGTACATATTGCACGTTCTTTTCTTGTGTTATTGGTGTTATTCTCTAGTAAGTCCTCCTTTATTTGGTTAATTCTTTTTTCTCCATTTAGACTGTTGTGAAACTTGAAGAAGTTTATCCTTTGTTCTTGTGAATGAAACAAATACCGAAGACTTCCAAGCATAAAGTGGAGGATAGGATATATAAAAAAAAAAAAAAAAAAAAAAAGAGTAGTGGACAATTAGGTTATTTTGTGTATCGTAATGATATGTATGCTGGGGTCCAGATTCCGAAAGTTAGCAAAAGATAAAGCGAATGAGCCAAAGAGACATCATACAAAACATGCACAAGGAATATGGGTTGCTGTTCCAAGTCGCGTCTTTCAATGTCTTTCACTATATTTCGTTTACAAATTAACCATATTGATCACCTCCTTTCCTTTTTCCCACTAATTCTCCGCCCAGCTTCGGTATGAGTACTCCAAAAATACAGCTATCAAACAGTTCCAGCCATCGAAAGTGCGTTCAGGGATGAGCCACTATACTATTGGCTAGCCCTAGAGCAACTTGTCTTCAGGACTCGCGTACGGGATTTGTTTTTTTTTTTTTTTTTAAATTTTTCTTTAACAATATATAAATAATTATGCAATTAAAAAAATAAAGAATCTTTAAGAGTAGTTAGAAGTCAGATATAGATTTGGCCAACCATTCGATTAACAAAGATTATGGAAAAGCGGTGTCTCCTTGTCGTCTGCAGCTTGCGGAACCAGATCACCTTATTTCTGATCCATTATGTTGCCATTAATAAACAAACAGCAAACAAATTACCACCAAAAAAGGAAATTAGAAAAAAATTAAAAAAAAAAAATAAGTGATATCAGACTGCAGTTCAGACAGAAATATAAGTAAATTATAAATTGATTAAAAAACCTAATCCTTTAATATATTGCCGCTCATGACATAAGATTCCTACCCTAAAATTTAGCCCCCGAACCAATGTTGATCGAGCTAATTAACCGATGTATGGATGAATTCATTGGTGTTGCGTACAAATCAAAAGTTTACTGAGTCACATATTATTTAAGGTTAATACCATGTGGGGCTGCTAGTTGGCTAAACCTATACCTACAGTATAGATAACAGAAATTTTGCCGATGTTTTTCTATTTGAACGCATGTGAGCTAGAGTTTTGATTTTGTATTGGCCATATTAATAGTTGGCTACTCATGGTCGGATCATAAGATTAGACCACATCACTGCTGCTTTAGTAAGCTAGTATTTTATTGCTGAATCATATCTGTTCTGTCTGCCCGTCGATCGGGCTTATTTTGAGTTTACTAGCCTCCCAATTCCCGGCATATTTTCGTAAAGAAAATCCTTTTAAGCACTTCAATCGGTACTTGGTACTTGGAAGGCCTCGGTTTTTTGCCATGTACGATTTCCTTCCGGAAGTGGACCTAGTGGTATTATTGTGATTGGGTCTTCTGTAAATGGGCCTAGCAGGGTTCAGAGGGGCTGTTCAGAATCTCCATCACAAACTTTATTGGGCCAAAGAGCATCGTCACTACTGAATAAAACTAGCAACGGTTAAACCCTAGTTTCAGGGTTTTCATACCTTACAGGGAAAGTGGGAAATTTCGAATGTTTCAGTTTTAGTCGTTGAAAAAGATTTTCCTGCTTTTAACTTTTATAATATATATTTTTTTCATCAATACAATAAAAGCAATATCTGTACAATAAGGATCAATAGATGGCGCAAGATAATCTTCAAGTGGATCCAATCCAAAACGCGAAAGTGACCTGGGAAGGTTGCAGTGTATTGCTCGATATCAACGACGGCGACCGTCTGGTTTTTGCTCGCCTCACGTCCGGCTCGTAAGTTTCTCTCTGTTTAAGCTGTTGGTTACTTAATGCGTCTATCTAATTTGCTTAATTAATGGATTTTGCAGGAAGCTGAAAGTTGTAAATAAGAATTGCTCTCTGCAGCCATTGATTGGTTGTCCTTTCGGTTCTCTCTTTCAAGTTGATAATGGAAAGGAGGGACCTTATTTATCTCGAGTTATTCCCTTCACAGAAGGTTGGCCATCAATTATTTTTTACAGCCAAGTTCAAGTTGTTGCTTTCTTTGATTAAAAAAAACTTATATTTTCACTATAAATTTGGCTCATGTTTTCAAGATTATTGACCTTTAGTTGTAAAATTGTGAGTTGCTGACCGTCCGCTCTCATTCCATGTAGTGTAACTATAAGTTTGGAGCTTATTGGTTTACGAAGATTTTCTTTTTTCCCCTTAGATGATATTCAAGAAAAAGGAGATATTGAAATGAGTGGCGAATTCAAAGATAATCGAGCCATTGTTGACGATAATAAAGCCCAAAACTTAACTGGTGAAGACATCGATGAAATGCGGCGGTAAGAACATAATCTGACTTAAGTTTGATATTGGCCTTTTGCCAGAATAAACTTATTAAATGCTGTCATGAAGCTTTTTATTGAATATTTGTTACAATATATGCAGACAGGGTGCAACAGGCAATGAAATTGTTGAAGCTCTCATTGCTAACAGTGCAACTTTTGAGAAGAAAACATTGTTCTCACAGGTAAGTTTGTTTATGTTAGGCAAATGTGAATTTTTGTAATCATTTGCAGTTGACCTGATGTTTAATTCATCTACAGGAGAAATATAAGCTTAAAAAGCAAAAGAAATATGCACCCAAAGTCCTTCTAAGGCGTCCTTTTTCACGAAGGTTACTCTTGTGCTCTTAAATCTATTTTCACACTTGCCCATTTGGAGTTTATTGATTTAGTTTGTGGTTATGTCCCATTTTTTTATGATCTCCTCTGTTTCATGGCCTATGTTTCTCATTTTTTTTTTTCCCCAGCATATGTGAGGCATACTTCAAGAAATATCCAGCTAGAATTGGGTAATTCTATTATCACTTATGAACTTGTTATATGTTTTTAAAGATCAAATTTGGTTGACATCTTTAAATTTAAAAAAAAAAAAACCTGAGCTATCTGTTTATAGAAGTTATGATTACGCATTGCTTAAATAACATTATTTTGAGTTATGATTTTGTTAGTGTGTATTCTTTTCAAGTCAAACCTTTCTGATGAGATTTTTGAGAATACAAGTTGGAGCAAGACATTAATGTGAGTCAATTAACATAACCAAAGGATTGGAAAATTTTGATGGCTGGATTTAGATACCTTATATTTATTCCCCAGCTGTTATATCTGCAGTTGATCTTTGAGTGATTCCTCCAGACTTCATTCCAGACCAAGCTTTTTGTAACATTACTTCAGGTTTATGTGGATGAATACTTTTTTCACCTTGATAAAGAAGTTATGTTGAATACTTTTTTCATCTTCACAAAGAATTTATCTCTTCATGGTGTGAAACTGTTGGTTGATTTCTCGTTTTTTGATACAATCACTAATTCCGTCTTGTGCATGAATTTATTGTTACTTGTTTTGCTTGTTGTGCAGGTTCTTGCGAGTAGATACATTATCTCTTCTGCTTTCAATGAGTAATGTAGCTGCCAATTCTGATGTCCTTGTGGTGGATATGGTTGGCGGCCTTCTGACTGGTGCTGTGGCAGAACGCTTAGGAGGTTTGCAGTGAATTTTATTTCCGGGGTTCTTTATTCTTATCTGGCATATTGTAATTGTAGATTTCTGAAATGAAAGACAAACTTTTGGAGATTATTTTTTTAAGAGAAGAGAGATTGTGGTTTTGGTGCTGCTGTGATTATGAAACATAAGAAAGTGTAGTGGTCTTTTAGGTTCAACTTTCTTCGTAAGCAGACAATATTTTTCCGTCTATTGTGGGTTTTCGGCACTCTCTGATTTCTGAATAATGCTTTTGATCAACAGGCAGAGGTTATGTGTGCAATACATGTTTTGGAGATTCACCATATCCTATGGATGTAGTGAGGATATTTAACTTCAGCAATGAAATTTGCAAGAGGTACATCACTCTTTACCATTATCATATTCATAAGTGCTTCACTAGTCGTATTATTTCCGTGGTTCCTCTCAGGACTTTGGAAGCTGGTTAGTAATACATTGAAAACCTGTCAGACCTCAAGAAGCTAGTGCATATAGAAATATCTGCTTAAATTTTCATTTTTTTGGATTTTAGAGGTTCACCTATGTTGTTGAATGCTTGTATTTCTGCTAGAGTTAGCTGTGTTGTGGAATTTAGGACACTGTAAAAGCAGTCGTTTCTTTGAAGTTTGGGTGTCTTTTACTCATATAGATCCTCATACTTCCATTGCTGCACCTGGTTCAAGACATCACTTTTTAGCAGTGGAACAAGTTTTCAGGAGCAGTGGGCTTTTTTAATGCTCTTGTTCCTAAAGTTTGTCATATACGATTTCTTGGCCATGCTAGACATAATATAATTTTCTATTCTTCCCCATTTGCTCCATAATCTAATATCAAATCCACTTATGATGATACTTCAATATTTCCTTGGTGTAGAATTGTGCGGGCTTCTCTGACTGATCTGAGTCTATCTCAGAATGGAAGTTCTCAGCAAATTGACCAGCATCAAAATGCATGTGACATGGAAATCCTGTCAAATGTGAGTGTTTCTTCCTTATTGTCTGCAAGAGTTTCGTTTTACTTTCATCAATTTTATTGGACTGCTGATTTGTACAGGGACAAGTGTCTTCATCGGTCGGCACAGAAGATGTACCTCTTTCATCTGAAAATGGGGTTTCAGGGCTTATTACTGATGCCACTCTTTCTCCAGCCAATAAGATTTGTAAAGCCCCAAAAGCAGGAGAGAAGGCATCTCGAGAAACCCTCAAGTTGTGGAAAGAAAATGGTTTTTCTAGGTGGCTACAGTTGCTGAGTAAGTGACTTATATTGGAAAGTAGCATGCAATTTTCATCTTACTTCCAAATTATTTTGCAGCCTAATAATTGTTGCGCCAGACGTTGATCCTTGGAACTTAGTTAAAGATCTCCTGCCGCTGTTAGCATATTCAGCTCCTTTTGCAATCTATCACCAGTATTTGCAGGTCATTTTTTTCGAATACTATTATTTAAAAATAGGTAGAGCTTAATTTTTTTTTTCTTTTTATGAAAAAGCCAGTACAGTAATACTGGCGTGGTACCTAATTTTTTTTCCCAAATGGTTTGAGCTACATTTCAAACTTGATGGGACAAAAATTTGACTTAAAAAATTTGCGATATTAAGTCTTCTCTTATCTTCTTCTCTTATCTTCTACATCTCATGTATGCAACGATTTTATTATGATTTGTACATATGGACTGTCATCTTGCTTTATAAGTTTTCTGAATGATTTTCCTGTTAGTTGGGAGTGATCAACTTATACACTCCGTTTTTCCTCTGGTCACTTGCAGCCTCTTGCAACATGCATGCACAACTTACAGCTTGGGAAAACAGCAATTAATTTGCAAATTACAGAACCTTGGCTACGTGAATATCAGGTTGCTTTTTGTCTTTTTTTTTTTTTTTTTGGTTTCTTAATATTATTTGTTTGTTTATGGAAGTTTGTCCTGATCTATATATGACTTGTATGTGGAAATGAAAATTGGTGCCTTTTATTTCTCTAAAGAAGCTTGGCTGTTTGTGTTTGATTCCCTTGTTTTCTGATAATCGTGGACAGGTTCTTCCCTCAAGAACTCATCCTTGCGTGCAAATGAGCGGATGCGGTGGATACATTCTGAGTGGGACCAGGATAGCAGCTAATGCCAGTCCCCCACAACTATGTCTATAAATAATTTTTTTTAATAGCGTATCGATGTCGATTGTTTGTTGAAGAGCATATACTAGCAGCCCATTTTTTGGGGTTGAGAATGTACACTAGCTTTTGACTAATTAAATTCTCTCTTTTACTTTATTTTTATTTTTATTTTTCTTGACTTAAATCCATGCCATCCGCATTCCTGTAAACAAGCAACTTTTGTAATTATTATTATTATTATTATTATTATTATTATTATTATAGTTATTATTATTATTGTTATTTTCGGCGTCCACGAGTCACAATTTCTGATGGCGTAGATGTTAACTACGAAAAGGGAACTGAGATTTTGACAGGAATTCTTATCACTGCAATCAAGTTTAACTCAAGGACGGTTTCTTAATTTTAACATGTGGAGCAACAAACAAAAAATTTGTGTTTATGTGAGAAATGTATTAACGCTGCAACAAACTCGATATAACATCTTCTGTACATAATAATTTACGAAATACAATTAATATAAAATATATATATATATATATATATATAAAGTGGAGAGTGTAGATGGTAAAAAATAAGTACAGCTTTCTTATAATAAGGTCACCTTAGCAACTGATTACCTGTATTCACCTTCACGTCGATAAACAAAGTAAGGACATGTATTGGAAAAAAACCATTAGAGCGAAAGCAGCTGCTTCCTTAATTCTAGAGGGAGCGCTACTAGACTACCGAATCAGAAACTCGATTATTATTATTCATAACTGAAGTATCCACATTAAAGAAAATACCCTCACAAATAAAATAAGACTAATGAAAAATAGACCCTTAAACCATGACATGAAAAGACTTGTAACATAAGACTTGCAACAAATCGCATGACGGACAAGCCGAAACACTTCGATGGTAAGTCAGGTGAATGAGAAAGAGAGAGAAAAATGAAAAGAGATGTGGACAAAATTTTAGCTAAAGAAGAGAGAAAGAGAGTTCGATTACCTGTGATTGCCATTACCTTTTATAGCCCCTTAGTGAGAAAAAGCCTCTTCTAAATTATATGACCATGTCTCATCCGCGAAGTGACCGACTCTTCTAATTTCGCTAACAAAGCTCTATTGACATACCAACTTGTTACCTTTCCCATATTCTCGTAAAATTATTGGTTCTTAATGCATTTACAATGATTAGATTTTAACGCAAACCGCTTCTTGTTACGTGTTTCAAGTCATCGGTGGATTATCCTCCCTTGGGATTGTAGTTAATTCACTTTGACACTGAGAACATCTGTCTACCGCGGTCATTCTGGTTCTACATATGTGTGGCAATATGGAAGTCTCTAATGAGTATAGAAGAAGTAACATACCGAACTAACACGAGCTCCCATAGAATTCGTGCCTATTGGAATGCAACAAAGCACCCTTGGATATACATAGAGCAAATTCTGCTTCACCATATCTTTGAGATATACTTTAGAGATCGTATTTCCTGGCATCTTGTTAGACCCTTAATTTCAAAATTTACAAAAAGACTTGGGTTTAAGGCCTCACATAGGCTTACGAAAGCAATATGAAGGTAAGGTAATTTTGTATATTTTGGAACTTACAGGCTTACCATAAGATCGTGCAGAGAAGCGAACAATATGTAACAGCTGAGCTGAAAGGTGTTTTTGGAAAACAACGTGCATAGACGGCGACATTGGAACTTATACTTATACAACAATCTCATGTTATGGCGGCAAGCGAGCATATGCAAGCAGTAGTTAAACAGTGCCATGGATGGCGGCTAAACAGACTAATGTGGTGATTATGAAAGTAAAGGTTTTAAAACAGTGAAGGATGAAATTGGAAAGGCCAGAAAAGAATGACGTCTAAACCTACTCTCCTTAAGGTGGCAAGAAAAAGATACCACTCTCCATGATATATTACGGTACGTAGTTCCTTACTTTGTTCTTTTAACTTAGTAAAGGTCTAAGTAGTAGTATACATATGCGTCACTTGCTTATAAGAAACCAAGGATATTGGTTGCATTGCATATTGTGCTTATAAATAAGATCTCGTAGAATATGCGTGCTTGATACAACAAGTGAGTGAGTTTCAAAGACAACAAGAGTCTATCTATGTATTGTGCTTTTTTTTTTTTTTTTTTTTTTTTTTTTGAGTTAATAAGAAATATTAAAGTTCAGCAGTGCCTATATAAAATAATTGGTACATTGTCTTTAGTCTCGTGTATAGAAAATAATACAAGAGTAACCTTAATTGCAGAATCTTCAAGTATGCTAATGCTTAACTCATCGTAAAATTGTAATAAATTAATACTACAAAAAGAACTTTGTGACACCACTTACCTTACCTTGATAAACTTTTATGTATCTTCTAGATATCCATGGAGCAGATTTCATCGTGCATGTTAACATATTTATTAATTAAAAAGATGTTCATAAGTGCTACAGCCTACAGTCGTCACTGGTAACAGTAGTAGACATAAAACTCAATTTCTTCTTTGGCAGTACGGTTAACATGTTTACCATATGTGTATTTGCTCCATGCCGGTAAAATATTAACAAACATTAAAAATAATAGTTAATTAAACTTCAAATTAAATGTTAACATATTTATTGATTAAAAATGAATTGAATTACCTTTAATATCCATCTTCTTTTGAAAAAATTGATGAACACATTTGTTTTTTTGATGAAAGACTCCGATAATTCACGATATGAGTAACTTGAAGAAGATCGTCTATACATCTCAACGACAGCATGTGGCATTTCGGAAGTTGTGACGGCGTTATGAAGGAGCGTTCTCTGGAATATAGTGTTGCTTTGACGGTGGCGAATCATAAGATTCCATTGAAGGAGATGCTAACGGTAGCGCCACAGGTTGAATCAAGAGAGAGGGGAAGTGATTCTTTTAGATGAAATAGGACGTATGATTCGAATTTTGAATCCGTTTTTATCTTTTTCCAATATAGTGATTTGGTGTTTCTAACATGGGCTTGGGCCTAATATTGATTAGTGAGTTTTATCAGACTTAAACGCCCAAATTTTTGTCTAAAAACATCGCACGTTTTTTTTTTTTTTTTTTTTATTTATTATAACAGTTTTTTATCTCTTATTAAAAAAATAAAATTAATTAAATCATTATATATATTAAAAATCTATTATACCATATAATATTAATTATTATTATTATTTTGTGTGCATCTTTATCGTAACATAACTAAAAATATATTTCTTTATGAGTAAAGGTATAAAATTGGAAGAAATTGAAAATATTCTTCTTAGGGTTTATTTCTTTTTCGACAGGTAATGTGCGTTTCTCGAAGGAATATTATATTTGATCCCTCCGTTGGTGAAATATAAACCGTCCTTTCACATGAAGCAAATCTTCTATTCTCTATTTTTACACGTGCCAATTTGGGACTTGTTCATTTGAATAAGCCAAATTAGTTTCTAGTTGCGCCTTCTCATTTTTTTCTTCTTAGCATATGTGAAGCCTTCTTTAAAAAAAAATTCAACTAGACTTGGGTAATGTTATTAGCACTTATGAATTAGTTATATCTTTTTAATGAAATTTGGTTGATATTTTTCTATTCTAATAAAATATAAATAAAATCGAGTAATTTTATCATCATTTATAAATTTGTTATATCTTTTTTTATGATCAAATTTTGTTAACATCTTTCTATTCTATTAAAATATGAGGTATTTGATTATGAAAATTCTTATTATATCATGCTTAAATTGCATTCCATTAAATTAGAAAATTGTATGTTCTTTGCAAGTCAGAACATTATGTGACTCAATTATTCTATTCCATCCAAAATAACGTTATTAATGATAAATTAGGAGTTAAATAAATATTTTTACAACTATTGTAATTAAAATATTCCAACATACGTAAGTCTCTCCTCCATCAACCGGTACTAGTTACAGTCGTTTTGATTCCTTGATTTCTCTCAATAACAACTAATAATTCCATTTTCCTTAAAATTTAAAATAATTTTTAAGTTATATATGCATACAAATAAAGTTCAGACTTCAGTAATTTAAAAGGAAGGATCTCTTAAATTTCAAAGCTGTGAACTGTAAATCCATGTTGGGCCTTGGGCAATGAATGCGATTATGAGCTGGTCTTCATGGGCGATAATGTTGGCAGCCCAAGCCCAAGTAGATGATAGAGTCATTCGGGGTAAAAATAAAAGAGTCATAAAATGGGAGGAAAAAGAGTGAAAAAGGAAAATTAAGAGGAATGGGAAGCAGTTGTTGTTGTGGCAGCCAAAAGGCGGGCCGCGAGCATTCGAACTCACCGCTTCGCCTGCGCGGTTTATTCACTCCCTCTCTCCCTTTCTCTACTTCCTCTTTCCATTTTGGTTCTCTCTTTTATTCCTGTTTGCCGCCCTCTTCACACACTCACTATCAATCCTCCCTCTCTCTTATTTTTTTATTTTTCTTTCACTTCCTGTTCCCTCCAACTCCCTCACGCTTCCAGTCTCTCTCAGTGATGGCTAATCCCGCCGAAGATCCGACCCGACCCCACAGCCACCCGTCTCAAATTCAATTTCAGTTGCTTCAAAATCGCAATCAGACGCAATCATCTTCATCTACTTGTATTGGTGCTAATCCAACGCTCCATTCCTTCCTTGGTCGGCTGCCTTTCCCTTCAACTCACTCATCAGACAATAATACTGATGATAATGTTGATACTTCTACTGATATTAAACATATTATCAACAAGGACGACACGCATTCCGCTTTTGCAAGGCTTGCGGTGAGTTTGTGTCTTTGTTTTTTTTTTTTTTCAATCTCTTTTTGATATTCTGTTTTTCTGCATGTCACTCGTTCGTTGTTGTTATCATTGTTTAAGCGCAGCTTTGGTGTTTAAAATTCCCGGTTTTTTTTTTTTATTTTAATTTTGTATTTCCAAGTGTCGTTTGTTGATAATCTTCGCCCTGTGTAGAACTTGAAATGCGTAGTACGCCATTTCTCTCTTTGCCAATGCATTCAAATTCTTGCTTTACGATGCTTTGTAATTTTTGGTTGAGTTGGGGTTTTATTTCAAGGGTAATACTGTCTGATCGGTAATTCAAATTGTGCTTGTTTTTCCTTGCTGTGAATATGTAGAACGTATTTTTTTGCTACTATAATAACTTCTTCTTGCTTCATTGTTCATTTGAGCTGGGAAATTGCGTTGGCACGTTAAATTTTATCATTTGATACCTCTTAGAGGGGGTCTCTTTTTGGCGATGCGTAAAGGTTGTATGTTAAGTAGATATTTGTTATTTATCATTTTGCAACATATTACTGTGATTTGTGCAATGATTTTTGCAGTTGAAGCAAACAAATGATTTAGGCAATCATGTGGCTCAAAATAGTGGACAGGCTCCCGTCCCCAGACGTAGTAAAGTTCTTAATGATCCTTTGCTTGAACCGGAGTCTTGTGCAAGTGGTAAAAGTAATAGGAAGCCAAAGGTTTTAAAATTTACCAAATCTGGAACCCAAAGAACAAATGATGGTATGTCCTTCCGCTTGGCCAATTTGCAAACTGTTGCATACGTCAATGTCTTCAGCCCTTCTTCATGGGCTCATTGACCCTTATACCATCTCTGATTTTTGTTACCAGATGCTCCTAATGGTTTGAATCCAGCTAATAGTTGTCGTTATGACAGTTCTTTAGGTAAGTTTGGACAAATAAAAATCCGTTTGAGTTACTGCAACCTTCTGTCTTGCTAATGTGTGAAAGAATTCACATATGTGAATTCATTTGGTATGCATCTTTGAATGGAGGGTTTCAACTTTGATATTCTTATTGTCATGGCCTATGGTTAACTGTGATGTTGCACATGGCAGGCTTGCTAACAAGGAAATTCGTCAATTTGATCCAAGAGGCTAAAGATGGAACCCTTGATCTCAACCGTACTGCTGAAGTGTTGGAGGTAAAGTAAAGTGCATTCCAGCCATTCCATTTCAAAATTTTAGTATTGGCATTAGGAGCTATGGAAAGGTTTTCTTCATGATATAATTAATTCTCGCCTTTTATTTTATTAAAATAAGTTATGCGGTGAAAAAGTAGATAAAACATTTTATAAATGTTTCCCCTGCCATAAATTTAGTCTTTTGGCTTGTTGAGTTATAACTATCTTATGTTCTTTCCATCTATATGTGTTATATTGGTTCTGAACAGGTCCAAAAGAGGAGAATATACGATATAACAAATGTTCTTGAAGGAATTGGATTAATAGAGAAAACATCAAAGAACCACATACGGTGGAAGTAATCTATTATATTCTTATTACTTTTCTGTTTTTGTGTTTACTTCTTTGAAAATTTTAATTGATTATGACTTATGGGCTTGATAAACAGGGGATCTGACTGTTCAGGGCCAAGGGAGCTGGACGATCAAGTTGCCAGATTAAAGGTGTAGATTTTGAACTGCATCTCCTTCGATGCACAGATAATTTTGTGTGTTTTCTACTTTTTAATATTTTGTGAAGGACTATTGAATGGTCAATTGTCATCTTGCTTATTCATATATGCTGGCAAGGATAAGAAAATCTTACTCTTGGTCAAAATTGAGACTCCAAAGCCACATTATCTGCGTGTTCCTTGTAAAGTTATGCTACTGTTGTTTCATTTCTTGAGTTACTGATGTATTTAACTAAAACTTAAATACTACTGTGGTGGAGGCAACTGATAATATCTACGAGGAACTAGATCATTGACCATTGTGTTTGGCAAGTTACTTTTGGGGTTCTGTGGCAGAATGTTTACATTCTGCAGATAAGTGAATGTTTTGTTTCACTTTCTTGAATATTTACTTTATGCAGATGAACTGATGGGCAGGCAAATAAGAAAAAATGGTGTCAAACATTATAATGGGGTTCTGTTTGTTTGAAAATGTTGATGTCCTTTAAAAGAAAAAAAAAAAAAAAAGAAAACACTCTGGTTAAGGGATCCGTCTAAGTGGAATTTCAGCTTCCCTTTTGTTGTAGACACTAGACAAGCATTTGGTCTATCTGACTAACTACCTCTATCTCTGGATTCCATCTCAGGCTGAGATTGGAAGTTTATATGCTGAAGAATGCGGGATTGATAATTCCATAAGGTTGGTTATCAATGATTTTGCTGAGACGTTTTCCTTTTGTTGAACTCCCTCGCATATTAAAGTTGTCTTCTTGTTCTTTCTTCAGGGAAAAACAGGAGCTTCTGAGGACCCTGGAGCAAAATGAAAATCACCAAAAGTACGCTCTCTTCTCCCTGATGTTTCCGATGATATCCATTATAAGTTTTGTTTCTACATCAAAGTTCTCCTACTTCTCTCTCTTTCTGTATATATGTAATTTACCAACTTATTATGTTAGGTACCTATTTTTGACAGAGGAAGATATTTCTAGCCTTCCATGCTTCCAGGTCATTTACTGTAAATATGAAAATTTCATTCCATATTTTAGTGGATGATAAGCATGATCAGTTGATTTGGTCAAGCTATTTTTTTCACAGAATCAAACATTGATTGCAATAAAAGCTCCTCAAGCTAGTTATATTGAAGTTCCTGATCCTGATGAGGTGTGTGGAGTTGTGGATAGGGTTTGAACCCTTCCAATTCGATTGATATCTGATTGTTTGCCCGTTAACATGAGCAGGAAATTAGCTTCCTCAAAAGGCAATATAAAATGACTGTTAGAAGCACCACAGGACCAATTGATTTGTACCTTCTGAGGTATTGTTATTTTTTTTGTTGTTTGTTATTTCATTTTCCTGCTTTCATTGTTTTCACTGTGGTTTTCCATCTTAATGGCCATCTAAATGATGATTGCAGCAAATATGAATGTCAAGCTGAGGACATTAGTATCCAGCAGACAAAATCAGTGGATGCATCTACTTGTAATTGTGGACCATGTGGAATGCAAACTCCCGGGCTGGTTTCAGAACATGACGATGATCAAAAAGCTTGTTTTGGAACATTCGACTTGATGAGCTCTGAAACATCTGGGATTCAGAAGATAGTTCCATCAGATTGCGATGTAGGTTTTTGAGAAGTTTAAAAGCAGCAGTCTCAATTCTCACAGCTTTTGTCAATTTTACGTAAAATTTTGCCGTGTCTGAAACATTGCAGATCGATGATGATTATTGGCTCCGGTCAGATCCTGAAGTCAGCATTACAGATTTGTGGAGTAACTAGAGCAATTCAGATCTTGTCGTTTGAAGGTAGCTCAGATGACGGGAAAGAAAACCGCAACCGCAATTTCAAGTGTAAATTAATATTAAAAGATAATGCCTAGTGAGTCTCTATGGGGAAGCAGTTGAGAGGGAGTCGGCGAAACAAAAAATAAGGCATACATAACACAACCTTCAGATTCAACTCGACTAATCCATAGGCATTCGCTCCAATGGCCAAACTTGGATTCGCGACACCTATTATTTATAATTGTATTGTTGCGAAGTCACCGAATAAATTCTGTTTTGCTTGCATAACATAAGTTGATGGAAAGAAACAATTTTACCAAGTAGTAAAATGAGCCCTTGCCTTAATTGTCATCTAAGAAATAAATAAAAGATTCAACTGGAGGAATAGGACCAAGGCTTTCTCCTCTCCTTGCAAGGAGCAATTTAACGTTAAACTATATTCTACTGCCTCAATCGTCTCTCTTTCTTTTGGTGCCATTGATTTATAAAATCAAGGATTCAAGATAAAGAAAATCGATAATCTTTTCTCTTTCAATTCCTCTCTCACGTTAATACTATAATTGCCTGAAAATTAATATGCAATATCATTACTGAGTCAAGTGAAGTCAAGTTAAAAAGCCCCTGAAGAGCAAGAAACAAAGAGAAAGTACTCACGAACTCAAAGTGCATGATGTATATCACAATGAGCATACTTCATTAGCACCACTGCACCCTAAATCTTCAATTATTACACATTATAATAATTTGCACATGCACCATCAATCAAATTCTATACCTACTAGACCCGTAACATAACAGATGCACATCAAACCATGAACAGATCATCAAAAACAAAAAAAGTATAAGTTAGTAGTTCGGAAGTCAAAAGAAAATTTCATTACTGTTTTAGCTGAAAGAGGCACGTGGAGACGATGACAACACTGCGAGCGGACGCTATGCGTCTTGCGGATAGGAATTGGTTGAAATAGTGTTCCGAAGCAGGCCTAAGGAAATACGGATACATAAAGTTTGGTGCATTGGAATATTTAGTTCGAAGTAATTTGAAAATATTTATTCGAATATCAATATATTATAAATAGTTTTATATTTTTGTTTAATAAATAATTATTTTAAAAAATGAATTATTTTTAACTCTTAACTTAACAAATATATATATATATATAATACTAATAACTATAAATAGTTATTAATTTGTTATAATTAGGATATAAATTTATTCTTTTTACGATATATTTACGATATAACAAATTTTTCAAGTTTTAGCAAAAGCTGCTCTCTAGATTGCATCGTTTGGTTGAAAAGCTTGAAAGGTAACGTTGTTCTGGGAAGCATAATACTCGTTGATACCGAATTCAAAGGATTGGTGCACTTAAATAAAATAAAAATAAAATATAAATAAATAATAATTTATTAATGAAATATAAATTTATAAATTTATTTATTTTACAACATATTTACAATAAATTGTAATATATTTATAATAAATAATAAATATTTTATTATTATTAAGATAAATTTTAATAAATTAAAAATTTAGTAATTATTTTTAAAACTATTTAAATTAATTAGTCTAAACAACCAAATCTTAGCATACCCTTTACCTTTCTAGACCTTAAAAAATAGGTTTAGGTTTCGTCATCCATCTAAGATCTTGTGACTGATTTCTAACTTCTACAAGATGCTATTGCTCAGTCTCTAAACAGCTACTTCTTAAATTTTTAAAAATTCATAAAAACATATAATTATAGAATATCATTTTGTTAATTAAAGCGTACAGAAATAATCTTTAGAACGCGTAATAATTATTCAAAATAAAATATTGTTGCTTTTACTGAAAACTTTAAAAATAAAATAAATTATCACATAAAAACTATTTTTAGTTCACACTAATTAATTAAAAAAGAAACATCTATTGATTAACAAACTTTTTTGGTTCTAAAATAAGAATAGGGAAAATGTTTAGAGTACTCTTTGTGGCATTTTTACCCAGTACAAAATAGAAATATTCAGATTCTTCTCTATTATATAGCGAGGAATCAAGTGCAGTGTTACTTCCCAGCGCAGTTTGACTCGGAGCCTAATCGAATTTGATACTCATGCTTTCCAAAATTGTGTTATTTATCCACAAATTTCACCCACAATTTGATCATATTCGGCTGAATAGAAAATGCACATCTCGTTGGCAGCTTATAAACGCTCTTCACAACCAGCACTTTGACGACAACATTTTTAAAGCCTTGGATTTTCATGTAAAATTATCTGACATCTCCTGTTCAAAAAATAAAGCAAAAAATGAAATTGAAACTAGAAAAGGCACAAATTTACATCAATGTCTACGAAAGTAATACAATAACTACCATCATTCACCTCCTGATTAAATGCTAGTTTTTGTAAACTAAAATTCGGAAAGAGTTGAAGCCATTCTTTAATTGTTTGGTGCAGAACGGTTTCTCCTCAATTTGCGTGTTACAGGGCGTTCTTCCACAACATTCTCTTTCGGAGAAGGGTTTGAGCTTTCATTTGCAGGAGAAGATACTGGATCAATCTGCATTCCTTCTGCCTCAGTTGGTCTGTCTTGACTGGTAATTTCTGGTATAGAATGGCCTTTTGGAGATTTGAGGCCGCAGAATTGACTTTTTGAGAGGTTGAAACTGCAGAATTGGCTTTTTGCGAGGTTGACGCTGTAGAAGTTGCTCTTTGAGGATTTGTTGTTTTTGCCGAAGGAGCTACTTCAGGCACTTGCAAAGGACCTACCTCTTCAACTTTCTCCTTTTGGTGCTGACTTGACGAAGTGCTAGATGTAGGAGAAGATGGTTCTTCACTCTCTGAATGTGTTGCAGTTGCTGGTTGGCAGTTGGGAACGGAAGGTTGGCGACCCTTTGCACTATGTCGGGCCTGCAATGTCAAGAGTAAAATATTAAGGAAGACAAACTAAGAGCTCATTTCTTTCAACAAATCTTCCACTTGAGTCAATCATTGCTAGATGCAGTTATGATCACAAATCCCTTAAAAGTACTGAATTTCCATTCAACGATGGTGAATGATCCAATAGTAAGCTCAAGAGAGTAGTAGCATTAGTGGTGCTATAAATTAGGAGGAGAATATGAGATGCTATTATACAAACTACAAAGATTTTGGTTAAACCACTTCTTTATTGGGATGCAGACTCCAAATTGATCTGAAAAATTCCTGATAATGCCGTACCACTCAACCAACAGGAGGACATAAACCTTAACATTTATAGAAAATACATCTGTTTATGAGTCCAAAGGGACTATTTAGCTAATTTAAGCAGAATAGCAGACAAAGTATTCCTTCCCTTTGTTAAAATGGTACGCCCAATTGCAATAACCAAATCATCGCATTTCAGTAGAAAATCTTAGCTGTGTTCTTAAGTTGCATTGACAGTGTTCATTACTTCTCACTGGTCTTTAATAAAAATCTTAGTGGCTTCATTGTAAAATTACATGATACAGTAAGACAAAAATCATTGAAGTGGCCAACATGATTATGTTGCCACAATAGGGTGCATTCCTCCTGTGTCTTGACTACCCAAATATTCCAGGCATTCCACAAAATCTATGCACAGGGCAAAATTGTCACTAGAAGTTGAACAATGTGGTAAGTCTAGTCTGATCTAACTGTGGTTCACAAGTACCATTGTGCTATGCAGAATACATGATAAAACTATGGCGCAATAAATTCCTTTTTTTTTTCCTTTTACCTGGGGAGGGGGAGGGGGAGGGCGAGGCCTTGGTGTTGACTGTGAAGCAACATACTGCAAAATCTCAAAAACTCTTGTCTGGCCATAACTGGCAGCTCTTTGCCAATATATAACTGCCATATCTCCAGCTCTAGTCCTTAGTTCTAACAAGTTTCGATCAATCTCATTCTCATGCTTTGCCACATATGGTCTAAAGAAAGAATCATACACGTACGTAGTTCCCTGACACAGTAAAACGATGATAACCAATTACAATAAATCTGAACATAATAATTCATAGTATATGGTTACACACAATATACGGGTAATTTTTCTGCTCCAATAAAAATGCATACCTTAGTTTTTGGGTACCACAGATAAATAAAGAATGCCAACTTTGCTTCACTGTACATTGGAACCCTTCAAGAAAGCAAAATAAACATAATTAGAGGAAAACAGAAGCAACAAACTTAAGATTTGACACCAAATTCAAATTAACATTCCCTACCATGAAATAAAAGCATCACCAATTCTCTCACAAACAGTCAAAACTGCAACCAAAATCCTGTAACCAAAAGCAAAGCATATACGTTAAAATGCTGTTTCAACAATAAAATTACTGGATAATTACATTAAATAGCACAAACAATAATCAACAATTACCAATACTGGCACCAAAATCGAAGTTGCTCAATCTCTGGCTTATTCTTCTCAACAGTTTTGTAGCACTCATAAGCTGGATAAGCATAGCCAAAAACCATCCTACAAGCACATTTTAAATAATATGGTTCAACGAACACAATATAACCACACAAAGGCAAATGAAAAAGAGAAAATTAAATTGCAGGCAACTTACACTAGCCCTCTTGTAAGGAATGATCCAATCATTTTCTCACTGACAGAAGTAATGCGATACCAAAGAACTAGCAGAAAAACACGGAACAAAAAACAAATATTATTAAGAGTTATTCTAGCAGCTGGAAGATAATTACACAAATCTTTAAAAAAATTCGTGCAAATCAATGTGTCTTCACTTCAACTCAATTTTCTCACCAAACAAACAATGTTCTAAATTAGTAATGTACTGTACAATTTCAAAATTAGATAGGAACTATAGATTGCAAAAATAATTAAAATAATAGCCATAATAACGAAATGGAGAACCATATTGATTGAGCTTAACCAACAACCGACTCATAACATTATACAAATAACAATGTTATAAACAGAAAAAAAATCAGTTACTAAACCTCAGTCACATTAGCGAGGTTAAAACCTGGAATAAGTCGCAGAAACTAGGGCCAAACAGTGCCTTAAAAGTTACTCCCAACCACCAAAATCATAAAAATAATACCATTATCAAACTACGACTCCGAGAATCATACCAAAATGATTTAAATATTGAAGTATGATAAATCATTCAAAGTGAGGCAAAATATGAAGTAAACAGAATGAAATGCGAACTAGTACCTTCCGGTGACGATTATTATCTCGGAAAAAAAATGACGAAAATGAAAATCAGTTTGGCACTGAAAACGAGAGTTCTTCCAAAGAACGAGAGAGATCAGAAAATCGGCGATAAGTGAGAAAAGATCGGCGGTGAACGGAGCAATCGGCCCCCACCGAAATGCCACAGCTAGCCGTTACGAAGTCGGCGTTGAAAGAGATTGAGACAGAGAGAAAGAGAGTGATAGCAGCGGTCTTTTGTGTCGTTTTTTAAATATTCATTTTCTCGTGTTTTCCCTTCGGACTGTATCTCTATCCTGCTCTTTTATTTCGGATTTTGTTTTTTTTAATTTTTTCCCTTTCGTTTGCTTTTAAAGTGTGTAATTTAATCTGATTTAGAGTTCCGTAACTACTATAGAAAAGTTTGTGTGCAGTGAGAACACGAGGATTGGTGTGCATCTTATAGTTCAATCACCGTATACTTATGCAACGGACGGATCACACGTTCCGTTGTCACCTATGGCTGGACCGGTTTAAAAGCTTCCTGGTTCCAGGGGATCCCTGCCGTGAGTTGGTTGGACATTTTGATAATAAAGCATGCCACCTGTGAGTCACAGAGCCATTTGAAGCCTGACTAATGGACAAATTTAACCTCACAACAAAAGAAAATAGCGCACAACTTTTCAAATCTTAGTGGCATTATTGGAAACTCATCTGGCACAGTCACCTAACTTCCTCAACGGCATGTGTAATAAAGCAAAAGCCCAGCGTAGACTCATCCAGTAAAGTGTGCGATCGTTATGGATAACGAGCAATGTTTACATCATACATCATAGGCCCTAAAGTGTAGAAAATTGGAAGGTGGGGTTTTTAGTATAATTTTATTAACCCGCAACCAACCATCATCCACGGCGGTGTGCGCCTTTTTTTCCTAAACTTTTAGTCGGACGGACTCCCACTCTCGACTAGAATTCCTTCCATTTGCTTTGGCTTCAATCCCACTTTTTTAATCACCCTCGCATGGAAAATAATACACCAACGTCCTATTGTTACAGGATACTGTAGCTGCTACCTTATTTTGCGGATAATAAACTAATTTCGAAAATTCTGTACCATCTAGAAGGAAGAATCAGGAAGGGCAAAAGCCTAAAAGGTTTGGGCTAATAACCCGCAATATTAGCCAACTGCTAGTAACAATGGGTGACTAATATTAACCCGCAATATTATCAGGGTCCACTCTTTTTTATTGCGTTCTTCTTGAGTAATTAAGTAACAGTACAATAACACAGCAAAAGGGTAAGATTAATAATTAGTTAGCTTTCGGATGAATGTGGGCTATTATTATAAAGTTATCAGTCTAATAATTTTGATTCTCATCTTTAAATGCAAGCCGAGGGTGACGTTGATATATATGCTTGGAATGTCATCAGATGTAGCTATATATAAACTGTACGTTTCACTTTTGATATACATGTAACTGACAATACGGTGGAATTAGCCATAAACCAAAAGCTTTTGGAATAATGCCAGCGGCTAGAGCCCTGTGCAGCCGATATGATATACATGTGCTGCTGTACATAACTTTAGCTTTACCAAAAAGAAAGTTGAACAGAAATTTCAACTTTAGGAATAATATGTGCTTAACATGACAATTAGAAAGATACCGTGAAACAAACTAATAACCTTTGGAGATTTTCTCTATTATATATGTAGCTTGACAAGATCGTTGTGTCAATTGCAAGGAAACTTAAAAAAAAAAAAAAAAAAAAAAGGGAAGAAAGGAACGTTTAGAGATGAAAAGAGGAGGAGGCATGCATGTGGTTGTGGGGGAGGTTCCAAAGCCTTGGATTCTACGTTTCTCAAATCAAAGTAATAGTGTATAGTGAATGGTCCATAGCATTGGCCTCAAGGTGGGGGACAAGCGTCCAATGTAATTTAGACCAATTTCAAAGGCAATGTCATTTTTTCACATGATTTCAATCATGTATGTTTGGTGCCCTGTCACTCTCATCTCTTACTCCTCTACCCAGCAATATCCTCCTCTCTCTCTCTCTCTCTCCGACTCAAAAATTCGCAGAGCATTTGCGCCAGTTTAGCAAGTCTAAGAAATTACATTGATTACTGAAATGAAATTATAGATTTGTTATATCCTGTAAGCCGTTCGTCATGATTAGTGTTTTGGATTCACTGCGTTGGCCAATTAACTTGCACCTCGTAATTTAACTGGCCGTTTTCACTTTTGATTCCTTTCACGTCCTATACGAAGTTGACGGCCGGATAGATTTGGACATCGACCAGGTCGAAGGAAAACAAATATTACGCGTTTATATCATTTGGGCTAGAAATGAGAGGTCCAAAAAAATCCAATTGCAATTTGGGCTCCAATTTGCAGAGTTCTCAAGCCCAAAAAATAATCCAGAAGATGAGAGCCACGTGGAGGTAAAAGAATCTAACTGTCTGGTTGTTAACATTCACATATCCAAATAGTCCAGTCTCCGCTTTGCTCTTCTGCCTCGAAAATAGACATTAACTGAAGTCGAAGTTGGAGAAGAAGTGGAAAGCAGAAGAAATGTCAATAGCGAATTCTGTTACTCGTCTTCACTCTCCATTTCTTTGTTGCCCAGTTAAGCTCTCTTCATCTTCGAGTACTTCTTTATTATACAGAAAAAACCAACGGTCGCCGGCGTCTTATCCGTGCATTAGAGCTGAACTCGATCAAAACACGGTCGTTACATGCATCCTTATTTCTATTTAAGCCGATGAGTTCAAATAGTTTCCTATTCGAGTGTTGTAATTTTTACGAACATTAGCAGGTAGTGGCAATATCAGTTGGGCTTGTGAGTGTTGCCGTTGGAATAGGCATTCCAGTCTTCTATGAAACCCAAATCGACAATGCTGTAAGATTCTATTTAAAACCCGTTCTTTTCCTTTTTTTGAATTTCTGTTTTCTCTCGATCTTTTAGTTGATTTACTTCAAATTGTGGATAATTTTCCAAGTTTCGGTGTAGGCCAAGCGAGAAAATACTCAACTATGCTTCCCCTGCAGTGGCTCTGGTGCTCGTAAGTAACTCTTCAGTCTTCTCCTGTTAATATAAGCACCATCGATTTTTTTTTCCTTTTGGTGGTAGAACTCCACGATGAAATTTTTTTTCGTTTTGGTGGTAGAACATCTCAATGAAACTGTTCCTACGTTAAATTAATGATTTAGCTGAAAGTTTGCTTTGATTGTTGTGCTTGAAGAACACATGAAATCTTCACCCATTGTAGATTTTGTAGGTTTATTTGGGGGAGCAAAATTGTTAATGAAAGTTCTTTGGTGAGGCAGTTTTTAGGATGTGGGTTTGACGCCATATTAAGCAATTCTTATGTGTTGCAGATTATGCTTTGCTGTTGCTTCTCGGTGCATTTGTTGTTGAAATGTCTATTGATTGAAGAACTCATTGTGCCCATCCAGTTTCAGTAACATATATCTCTATAGACTTGTTCGTTCCCCGGCCATGCTCTCAGGTTCTTGCAGTGAAAGACTACAAATTTCTTGAATTGCATTTCTTTTAATTAAATTTGTCAAACGGAGCTAGGTTGAGTTACTAGTTTGTTTATAACACCTATTGTAGGGATGACCTACTTTCCTTAGTTTCTCTCATAGCGAACAACTTCATTGCATATAATTATTCATTGAAATTTTTATGCATTTTAATGTATGGATTGCCTTTAAAAAAAAAAAAGGTGTGGATTCATTCCATTGCCTAATCTAGCAAATAAATCTACTGATGAAATTCTTTGTCTGGGATTATTGGATATATGTTTCTCATGTTGTGTTGAGACATGTCTTAAGGAATTCCCTTGTATGGTACTTTTGGATAATATGTTCACCACCTCAAGCCTTTGGCTTCTAGAGAGATGCAGATTTTGCAAGGGAACGGGCAATATTACAGCAGAGCTTGGAGGGGGTGAAAAAGAAGTCTCAAAATGCATTAACTGTGATGGAGTTGGTTCACTGACGTGCACTACTTGTCAAGGCAGCGGCATTCAACCTCGATATCTTGACCGCAGGTATGAGGTTCTGCATAATGTTGCTTCTCTTTCTCCTTTTACAAGCAATCAAGAATTTTCCAGAAAAGTAAATTTTATGGAGTTATGTGGAAGATAATCGAATATGGCTATCATACAGTTTTTGATATAAAATTTTTATAATTGTCTCATTATACAACCAAATTATTAAGCAATCAAATTCAAGACTTGATATTTTACATTAATGATACTGAAAGGGACAATCAAATTGTATGAAAGTATTGCTAACAGGAGTGTGCATTTTGTTTGTGCAGAGAATTCAAAGATGATGACTGAAATTCATCAAGAAATAATGGCAATGATTGTGGATTTTCAGTGGCCACAAAAGGCTGAAATAAAGTGGAATTGAAGGAGAAGAGATGAACAAACCATTTTTTTTTTTTTTTTGTATTTTGTTGTAATACATTATTTATTCTTCATCTTCATTATTTTGTAGTTTCAGTTTTGTTGCCCCTTGCTTCTGATGCCTTCATGTGATGTAAAATTGTAAACTGAAGTTTTCATATGAATTCCGTATCCTACTTCGCTCTTAAGAAATTTATTCTTTTTGATTAGATTCTGCTTTCCTGGTTCTTCTTTGGGTTAAGTTGGGAATATGTCGGATGCCCCTTCTTGTTTGGCTAATTCTCTGTTATCCCTCTATTATTTTGAAAATATCTGAAAACTCTCTCGACATTATTTCCGTTAATGAAAAAGGTTAGTTTTTTGTGCAATTACTCATTTATCCTTCTGATTGTGTTTTAAGTTTACAAAAATTGTTTAATCGCAGTCGGCCCACAATATTTTGGAACGAGAATAAGTCAAATTATTTTAATACCTCCGATAAATAAGTAAAATTACTTTAACACCCTTAATTATTTTAAATTTTCTTGGAATAGATTGGTATTACTTAAAAATATATGTACATACATAATGCCCTTCAATTTAAAATTAAAAAATTATAGTAGTAAAAAATTAAATGAAAACTTAAAATTTAATTTTTTTATTAATATTATTTTCTTTTATAAATAATAAATATAGCATGTTAATAATAATAAAATATAATTTAATATAGTATTTTCTTTTATAAGTAATACATGTAATATGTTAATAATAATAAATATAATTTAATATATTATTTTCTTTTATAAAAAATAAATATGATATGTTAATAACAATAAAATATAATTTAATATATTATTTTCTTTTTTATAAATAATAAATATGATATGTTAATAACAATAAAATATAATTTAATATATTATTTTCTTTTATAAATAAATGTAATATGTTAATAATAGTAAAATAAATGTAATATGCTATTTTCTTTTATAAATAATAAATATATTAATAAAATAATATATTATAATATATTTATAAATATTATATTTTATTACATATAAAAGAAAATATATAATATACTAAATTATATTTTATTATTATTAACATATTATATTTATTATTATAAATTATAAAAGAAAGTAATATCAGTAAAAAATTAAACTTTAAATATTTTATTAATTTTTTATTAATATGATTTTTTAATTTTAAATTGAAGCATTTAATGATCATTGTAT
This sequence comes from Azadirachta indica, assembly GCA_022749755.1. Classification (NCBI taxonomy): domain Eukaryota; kingdom Viridiplantae; phylum Streptophyta; class Magnoliopsida; order Sapindales; family Meliaceae; genus Azadirachta; species Azadirachta indica. The sequence goes on from CM040449.1 coordinate 3,431,843, forward strand.
TGTGTCTCTAACACAAGCAATTAGGAATGAATTATTATATTATCCTCAGCCCACTAATTTTTTTACTAATAAAAATCCCCTCAATATTTTTAAAATAATAAGAGAGTAATGAAAAATTGGTCAAATAAAAAAGGGAGTATCGGGCATATTCTGGTTAAGTTATTTGAATGGCCATCATGAGTGATGAGCAGTAGCGCCACTGCAGGTCAGGATCCGAGAGGATAGTGGGTTTTCCACAGTCCAAAATCCAGACAACAATATGGTTGAGATACACTTTCTTTGAAAGTCTCATTCAAGGGTTGTTGCTTCATAATGGGACTTGCTTCGAGTTAATTTAGAGTTTTAAGGATTTTCCAAAAAATAAAACGGAGAGAAGAAAAGAACCGAGTAAAGGATAAATTAATAAAAACAATTCTTTTGTGTACCCATTAAATCTACTGGAATAAAAGGGAGAGAAGAAAAGAACAGAGCAAAGGATAACTTAATAAACAAAAACAATTCTTTTGTGTACCCATTAAATCTACTAGTTTATTAAAGGACCCATGACGGCGCCAACTTATTTTTTAGAAACGATCAAAAGGTGTCTTAGATGTTGTTTTATAAAAAATCAGGGGTCTAAATGTTATTTCATTTTTATTTTCAATGAATGAGAATCATGGGGCACAAAACACATTTAGTTATTTGGTCGTTGAGGTGTATTCGTTTAGGGTTTAAAGCGGTTGGCTTGCAAAGTGCTAGGGATTTAACAGAGACAGATAGGGAGAGATGTTATTCATTATAGGTTTGGGACTGGGAGACGAAAGAGATATAACGCTAAGGGGATTGGAGGAGTGAAGAAATCCGAGAAGATTTACATTGAAGCCTACACTTCTCTTCTCTCTTTTGGTCTATCAACAGATGGCATTTCCACTCTGGTACTTTCATTCTTTACTTATTTTTATTTTTATCACTTCTTAAAATTGTCTTTTTCTTTTTTATTTTAAATTTTTTGGATTTTATTTTCTACAGGAAAAGCTGTATGGGAGACCGATTACACTTGCTGATAGAGAAATGGTAGAAGAGAAGGCTGACCAAATTCTGTCTGAAGCACGAGAGTCTGATGTGGCTTTTCTTGTCGTCGGTGACCCATTTGGGTACTCTGAATCTTCTTTCTTTTGGCTAATTACATTTTGTTAAGTGGCTTTTATTGATCATACTTCTGTGTTCTTGTTAGTTTTCCTTTTCTTTATGCTCTTAAGGTAACCTAATTGCTTGTTATGGTGTTGGAACTGGGAAATCATCATCTTTTATGGATGTTTACTGACATTTGCTAATAATGATTAAAGGTTTTTCATTTTTGAATCATACTTACTGAATTCAAATAAGAAAAGATTGTGAGCTGAGAAGCTTTCGAAATGGCTTGTATGCGGAATCGTTCTATCTGAGTGCAGAGCTGAAATTTGAAAGGGAATTGGGATGAGATTATGATTCTTTCATTTGGTTTTGTCTCCTTGATTCATAGTTTGTAAAGTAAATAGTTTCCTGAATTATTAAGATCTCTGTCTGCTGTAAGTTTTTCTGATTTTTTTTGTTTTCATTGTCATCACTCATATTCCTCCATTGTTCTAAAGTCTACCATTTGGTTTGGCATACAGAGCTACAACACACACTGACCTGGTCGTCAGAGCCAAGAAATTGGATATTCAGGTGAAGGTTGTATTTAATGCATCAGTGATGAACGCAATTGGAATTTGTGGGTTACAACTGTACCGCTATGGAGAGACAGTTTCAATTCCATTTTTTACTGAAACTTGGAGACCTGATAGCTTTTATGGGAAAATTAAAAAAAATCGTTCGCTTGGACTGCACACACTCTGCTTGTTAGGTGAGTTTACTTTCTGTGTAGATTGAGTCTTTAGTTTGTTAAGTATGGAAACTGTACTTCAGCCTACAGCTTACAACATCGTAGAATTGTGGTGAAATATATGAACTAGTTTTGCTAACCAGGAAGCAACTGTACATGTTCCTAAAATTCATGTGAACCTTACTCATACATTACACACTCTCGCATAGGGCAGTGCTATAGTTTCATCCTCAGTCTTCTTAAGAAACTTCCAGAGTCACAGAAACTTTTGAATCCGTTAAGCTTATTATTTCTTTTCCATCACATTGTTGTCACTACAGATATACGAGTTAAGGAACCTACATTGGAATCTTTGTGCAGGTCAGTATTGAATCAATATGGTATTATTTTACACATTTCCTATCTATGCTTAAATTCTGCATTTCTAGTGTTGCATGCACTAATTACTTTTCCTGTTTTACCCATTGAATTTTTTCAGAGGAAGGAAGCAATACGAACCCCCAAGATATATGAAAATCAACACTGCTATTGAGCAGCTTTTGGAGGTTGAAGAACTGCAGGGAGAATCTGGTGAGTCTCGTGAGTTAAAAACAATCTTCGGGCCTCCCATCTTGTCAAGATTGTTTTTGAAATGGCCAAAACTTAGTTGCCTGCATTAGTTTCAGACTTTAGTCAAATAACTTTACATGATGATGCTAACAAGAGTGATAGGAATAGGATACAGAGTTTATCTTTTTGATCTGATAATTTCATGCAATTTTATCTTTACTGTCAAAACCATGTCTGATAAGGCAGATTTTAGTGTCAGTTTCAACTGTATTCATGCTGGGGCCCCATGTGGACCTTAGATTCACTTCGGGTATGCCAAGAATATAATCAATCAGGACTGCCTTCTACTTTCCCAGTGCCAACATGCCAGGTTCCATTGTTTTTGTATCTCAATATGAACCATTGGTACTAACTGTGAAATTTTGGTATCTTGTTGCATCTCCTTGAAGTATACAACAAAGATACTCACTGTGTGGGGTTTGCTCGGCTTGGTAGTGAGGACCAGATGATAGTAGCCGGTACGATGAGGCAACTGCTGACAGTTGATTTTGGAGCTCCTTTGCATTGCTTAGTTATAGTAGGGGAGACCCATCCAGTGGAAGAAGAAATGCTGGATTTTTACAAGCTTACAGATGGTGTTCCTAGACAAAATGATAGTGAGACTGCATAATATTTTGAATTCGATGATGCAGATACTTCCTCAATGGGTAGGTCAATGTTTCAATCTAATTTGCTTCTAAAAAATGCTCGAGGACCAAATTTGCTCATTGTTTAATTTCAATTCGCCCTCTCTTCCGGTTGCTGGTCGTATTAGTTAGTCGCAAAAGGATGGTGCAAGATGCTTATATTAGATCACAAATCATTGTCGAGTGTCAAGAGGAACCCATTTTTATACCAACAAAAAACAATGCCAATTATTCCTTTTGTGTTTTTCTTTGAATTATTATTATTATAGTGATTGTTAAACTGCATACCTCCACCCTCCCCGTGAGATAGCAGAACGGTTTCATGTGGTAAAACAAAACTGGTAAATAGACTCCGTGACGTGGTGTTGGCAACCCGTTCCTGACGTTGAATTATCCTTCAACAAGAATATAATAAAATGGAAGAAAAGGAACTGAATCAAATGACCATAAAGCTAAAGAAGTTTGTCGTGAAAGGAGATGTTCACTGGAAAGAAAATAACGGGCTGAAATAGATCAAAGCATTTAGACAAAAACGAAACAACTCTCACTGGAATACATTTACATGTCAGAAACTAAATTCATTGTTGTCAGCAATTAGCAATATTGAATTGGATTGCTCACTCCCTATTTGTAGCAACCTTAGAATGTGAGATATGGCAGTCTTGACCGTTTTCCCATATTTATGCCATACAGCTCTGGAGTAATTTGTCCTACTCATGTAAAACTAAATTCTGGATTCAGCTAAAACTAGCATTAGACATGCATTGGCATATCAAATTTTCTGCTTCTCCAAATGCACTTTTAAAAAATTTCACGGTTCCCCATGTGCACCTGTACTATGACTGCTCAAACATTTTGCCAAGAATCCTAAAGCCATAATATGAACAAACTAGTGAAATTAAACTATACCACCGATGTTTACACTTCCAAAAAGCCAAAAAGCCCATCACCTAACTGGATGTGGTGAGAGTTTTCCCACACTTTCCTTGCAACCAAGTCAATCTTATTTTCTCCCCATTTAAAGAAAGAAATGTCTCCCTCAGGTTAGGGTCCTCAAAGAGGTCCAAAGCTGCAAGGTAGAGCCCATCATCTAGCGTTTCTAACTCATCCAGTGCTGCAATGCAATTAGTTATTGTAAATCTGTCATCAACCGGTGTGATTAACCCTGACCTCAATTTTGACGCTGCAATCATCTTTGATAGAGCTCCTGCCATACCTTCAAGTATTTCTTGATCTCTTCTACTTTGACCCAAAGAAGAATGTCTCTCAGATGACCGTTTCCTTTTTCTCTCGGCTATATTCTTGATCACATTTTCACACGTTGAACCATTTCCTTGCACTAATCTTGAACATGATGGATTCTCGGGATGTTGGGTTTCATCCTCAAGGCATGAAGGAATGGCCATAGTATTATTCCCAACAGATTTGTCCAGTCCTTCAAAATGACTTGACTGAGCATATTTCCCATCAGCTGATGTATCTGCGAAAATTGCACACAGCTGGTCATATATTGGGCAGTCCTTGACTTTAATTGTGTCAGTCCTAGGTTGTGCCTGCAAGAACAACCTATTAGGAATGCAGAAAACAACCATGAAAAAGAAAACGGAAATCATGTTCCAGAACTAAAGAAACTTACTGCAATGTCTTCCCACAAGTCAAATCCAATGCAACAAGAATCCTCAATAGTAAAATCATTTTGATTATAAGCAGACTTCAGATTGTTGAAGCGGGTCCGCAGAACATCCAGATGCTTTCTCAGTTGATTGTTATTGAAGTTGAGATCTGTTTGCTTGTTGAACTCATCTCGAATATGATTCCATGTTTTTTTATCAAAAACATTGTTTGGTCTGTTTCCCAGTTGAATCTGCTTGACTACCAGGTCTGCAAAAATCCTATCTAATGATGCCGTCCACCTTGTTCTAGAACGTTCTTGCTTGGGTTGTTGAGTGGCTTCACTATCCATCCACAACTAAATAATATGCATTAAAAAAAAATCAAGAAAACACCAGTCAACATGATCATCTTAATACATCTTGCTAAAAAACCGACCACTCTGTCAATCACACTTGCAATTTAAGGAATTTGGCAGGAAGTTATCAAAATAGCCTAGCTTAAAACATTCCCTAAGATTTGAAGAAATTACAAGTTCAATAACAAGAAAATAATATGTGGCTAACATGTATGTTAATTCAATGGGGAAACAAAATTTATGAAAGCTTAGATATCAAAATATAACAAACGCACGTGAAAGTTTATTATTACCTTAAGTTAATTTTCGACCCAAATCATTTCCTTACTGGGTGCATGTGGCTATCAATTGTGCTCCTCTGCAACTGCAAATAACAGCAACAATTTCACTATATATCAAATGTGACAACTAACCAACACGAAAAAAATTAACCTGGATATTTGAGCAAATAATGAGTACAGATTGATAAACTATCCAAACCGAATAACACACTCTCGATATGCGTGAAATCCTTCGCTAAATTCAGAATTCTTAGCTGCGAAAATAAACGGAATAAGTATACCCAACCGCTCACCCACTTTAAAACCCTAATGCGGAAAAAAAAAAAAAAGAAAATACTTAATTTGATTTCAGTACAGATGCGAAAAAAGTATTTGACGCCTAATCTCCCACGGAGAAGATAAATATGATAGTTTCCAATAAAAGAAAAGAGTATGATTACACAATAATGTCGATAATTGTCTAAGTGCGGCGATGGAGGTTCATTCACCTGATCGGAGAGTTGATCAGGAAACCGGATAACGGCTGACACCGCCTTCCAGTTCCGTCTTCAATAAAATAAAATTTTAATAATTATAATAATGTTTCAATCTTGCATTTATAATTTTAGGCTTACCCGATAATCGTTATTGCGCAACTTAAATGAGGGAACACGTCAGTAACGCCTTGTCAAAAACATGACAAATATTAAGTAAATACTAAATATCTTATAAAATTAATTTTAAAATATAGCATTTTTTAACTAAAATACAGCTTAAAAATATATCTAATTTTCATATCTTTTCTACTTTATCCTTAAAATAGGATTTATTTCAAGTATTTTATCATTAATGAAAAAAAATGATACAACTTACATGAATATATGTGGTTACAGAAAAAGATGCTCTATCAAATCCGAATTTCTTCTATTTGTTATATCAAATGTGAAGATTAGTTTTCTAATTGCAAATTAAGGCAGCAGGTTGTTTTCATTTTCTGTTTGAAAGAGTAGCCGATTGTTTTCTCAACTGAAAAAATAACAACAAAAATGAATGGGCTTGTTCAAATGGTGGGTCTACTTTTAGTAAACATAGATTGGGTTTAAACTGAGCTCTTGATCTGAGTTGGGCCCAGCAATTGCATACAAGACAAGAGCGGTCTCACGTTTGACCCAGTCAAACGTTCAATCCTTTTGGGCGCAAATCCAGTCCGTAAAATAAGTTTTCAGTGGCATTTCCGTCAATAAGAGAAGAAAATTTCAGAAAAAACCGTTGTTTTTTCCCGCGTGAAAGCCCGTCACATTTTGGCGAAGAGCCAGCTGCCCTCGTTCCCTAATTAGACCATTTTTACGTAAATTTATAAGCCAAATGAGGCACGTTGGCCGGCACATTTCCTCGTCAAACAAAACAACCAACGCGCTGCACTGGGTTCTGTTTCAGAACCTCAATGCATCTTAGTACCTTTTGAATCGGATTAGATTAAGAAAGACAAAATTTTGGTAAAATGGCCTGCAAACCATGCGGCGTTTGTCTCTTGGTAATGATAATAGCGGCTGCGATTGTGGGTGGAGTTCTTTACGTTGTGAAACAAAAACAAAGTAAATCTAATGGCTCATCCGGAAAATCGGAAAAGGGGTACGCCGATGCCCTCAAAATCGCCATGCAGTTTTTCGATATTCAAAAATGTATTTTCTTCTTCTTCTTACCTTCATCTTATTAATTTATGTAATGTCCTTGTATTAAATGTTCGATCATTTGGCTGTTGCATATATGCAGCCGGTAAGTTGGTGAATAACAAAATAACATGGAGAGGGGATTCAGGGCTTAAAGATGGAAGTGAGGCAAAATTGGATCTTTCGCAAGGATTGTATGACGCGGGAGATGCAGTGAAATTTAATTTTCCAATGGCTTTTACTGCAACGATGTTGTCGTGGGCAATCCTAGAGCGCGGTTCCCGGATGGATTCAAATGGTGTGGATCAGCTAAAACACGCTCAAGACTCTCTAAAATGGATAACTGATTATCTCGTCAATTGCCATCCAAATGAAAATACGCTCTATATTCAGGTGGGTGACGCTGAAAAGGACCATAAGTGTTGGCAAAAGCCTGAAAGCTGGACAGGAAAGAAACCACTCGCTCAGATCAACAAAACTGCCCCCGGATCAGATGTTGCGGCTGAAACTGCAGCTGCTTTGGCTTCGGCATCTATGGTTTTTAAAAAAACTGATTCAACATATTCATCCAAGCTTCTAAAGCATGCTAGACAATTGTTTAGCTTTGCTGACAAATATAGAGAACTTTATAGTGTCTCCATTCCCGAAGTAAAGACATATTACAATTCAACAGGATACGGGGACGAGCTTTTATGGGCAGCTAGCTGGTTGTATCACGCAACCAAGGAGAAAGATTACATAGATTTTGTGACTGGCTCAGCCGCAGATGATTATGCTAACTTCGGAAAACCAAGCTGGTTTAGTTGGGATAACAAGCTCGCAGGAACCCAGGTATATTTTAGCCTTTTGAGGCCGTGAAATTATAAGCTGCTAAAAGCTTTGCAAAACTACATCCGAGTAGTTTTCTGCTGCTTAACTTGTGAACAATCTTGAATTTGCCGTGTAGGTTTTATTATCCAGGGTATGCTTCTTTGGTGGAGAGGATGGCTCAGATAGTAAACTTCAAAAGTACAAGGCAACAGCTCAGAGTCTCATGTGCACTCTTCTACCAGAATCTCCATCAGTTACTACGGAGAGAACAGAGGGTAATTAGTTAATTTCTGCTTGTAGAATTATTATTGACATTTCAGTTAGCTTCATCGTGTGTACGTCTTTTAATTTGTTTCTATTCTAATCTTAATCAAAACACGCAGGTGGTCTTATATGGATCACCGAGTGGAACGCTCTACAGCATCCCGTTGCTGCTGCATTTTTGGCTTCTCTATACGGGGATTACATGGAAACATCAGATAACAAGGAGCTTGAATGTGATGGAAAAACTTTCAAACCAGGAGATCTTCGTGAGTTTGCCCGGAAACAGGTGCGCGTACACCATGCCCAAATTCCACCATCTTCGTGAATAATATATGTTAAAAATGGCTTTAAACACTAAATTGTGCGTGTATTGTAACATATAACTTGACGTCCAGGCTGATTACGTTTTGGGCGACAATCCAAATTCAATGAGCTATCTCGTTGGGTATGGAAGCAAATTCCCAAAATTTGTGCACCACAGAGGAGCTTCGATCCCAGCTGATGAATACCCTGGGTGCAACGACGGGTTCAAGTATCTGGCGTCATCTAAACCAAATCCCAATGAAGCAACTGGAGCACTTGTGGGGGGACCAGCCCTGAATGAAACGTACGATGATAACCGGAATAATACCCAGCAAACCGAACCAACCACGTATAGCAGTGCTCTCCTTGTTGGTCTCCTCTCAAGTTTGGTCACTAGCTCTCAGTCTGTAGAGAAATCCTTCCCTTAAACCTAGCTTTAGCTGTTTATTTCGTTTGACTTGTGAGATTGTCAACAGCGTTTTTCTTCGGAAGAAAATAGCTCTGTCAAATTTTTTTCAATTGTTTGAATCTGCTTTAAAGGGGTCTATCACAGTCCTTGATAAGATCTAATTTTGAGCTTAATTTATTTGTTTCTGTTCTAATAATAAAATCTTAACATCTTTAAAATGGATGGTCAAACAAAGAGTGATGATTTGTAAACAGTTGCAGTCTAGTATTAGATAGAAAATTAGATATTTTCATAGAAAAATATTTAGTTGCAAAATCTAGTTTTATGTGTTGCGGATTTGAATTCACTGTTACTATAAAATAAAAAAGTTTTGTTTCTTACAAAACTCCTCCACTCTTAAAAACATTCTATTATAAGATTTAATCTGTAAATGAAAATAACATTGCACATTAATTTTAGATGATTATGTCAAGTCTTCTCTTTTGAATGATATAATGTTTATTAATCGAATTCTATAGTTTTTAAATTATTACTACCTTATCATTTAATCTTATTTAATATTATTTAGGATAATAGTAAACTTCCCAAACTATACCTTTGTCTGTATTTTAAGTGATGTGGGTCATGTAAAATATTGTCAAATTTGTCATCCAAACTCTCGCCGCTTAAAATAGGAGTTAGGATAATTATTCGAAATGTATAATAATTTTGTTTTACAGACTAGTTAAAATGAGGCCCATAAGTCAACGGACCATAAATAATAATCTAAAATATCATTAAGCCCAAGTGGGTTGGGTTGGGTTGGGCTGAGGTCATAGTCCTCCGTGAGAATGAATCACGTTAGGCCCAATGACGGTGAATTAATATGTGTAAACGTGGGTCCTTGCTTTGTGGTCCCGGATGCTGACACTGCAACCGGACCAACCACTCCCCGCTACACAGCGCACTCCACCCACTGATATTGGCCACTAATACTAGTTAGCTTTAAATTTAAAGAACTCATTCCAGCTCGTTTAACAGTCAAAATCGATTGGGACCCACTTCATAATCAACGGCAGATAATGAGTCCTCCTCCACCTTCCATTTTCCAAGCAGTCAACATTCGTTGCCTCTGTCGCAAATCACCTCCTCACGCACAAATAATTCCAGGGCCATTTCCGTCATTATGTGCCAAAAATCAACGATTTTATCCCGCGTGAATACTACTGTCGGTGTCGGAGGAACTTCCTCATTACACACTAAAAAAAAAAATATCTGTGATCTGATTTTGTCCTAGATCCAGCTACCGTATTCCTCAATTATACTCTGTTAAACTAATTCAGCACCCCAATACTAAATAACGGCGCTGCATTCTGTTGTGTTTCAAAACCCTAAGCGCAAAGCTCATTGCACTGTCTATCCATGCCAACATCATTTTGAGTTGGATTTAGATCTGAAAAATTAACGGCATTGTGGTGAAATGGGAGAGAAACCGAAGTCCAAGGGTTGTCTCGGGTGGTTCTTGGTACTAGTAATCTTGGCCCTGGTTGTGGGCGCCGTCGTTTACACCATTAAAAAGAAATCTGGTCACTCTAATAAACCAGCCCCGGTTCCCGGTCCCCCAGGCGCTGTCGAGAAGAAGTATTCCGATGCCCTCAAAATCGCAATGCAGTTCTTGGACGTACAAAAGTGTACTTTCTTAATCTTGTTATTCCTTCCAATGCACATTAAATTTAAACATTTTAATTGTATATTATTCCTTCAAATTTGTTTATACCTGTAACGTGAAATGCTGCTGATTAGATTATTAGCTTTGGATTGATAGTTTACCCCTTGGATTTCTTGGCATTTACAAGTTATAATGTGAAAAATCATAACATATTATTCCTTTAGTTTTTTATTTTAGTTTTCTCGTTATGCCAATTCCTTGGATTTTTTGGCTGCAGCGGGGAAGTTGGTGGATAATAAGATATCGTGGAGAGGGGATTCAGCCCTTAAAGATGGAAGTGAAGCAGGTGTGGATCTCTCAAAGGGCATGTATGATGCTGGGGATCACATGAAATTTGGTTTTCCGATGGCTTTTACTGCGACAGTGTTGTCGTGGGCCATCCTTGAGTATGGAGATCAGATGGAGGAAGTGGATCAACTGGCACCTGCTCAGGGCTCTCTCAAATGGATTACTGATTACCTTATCAATGCCCATCTCTCTGAGAATGTGCTCATTATTCAGGTTGCTATGCTCTTCTGCTCCTATCCACCGACTTATTTTTGTTTCTCATAGTCTCTATGTATATGTGAGTTTGTGTCTCCATTTGTTTTTACGTTATTAGATTTCTGCTAAATACTAATGGTAAATCGTGATAAAATTTGACCAACATCCGCAGCTTTAGGTTAGATCAACAAATTCTTTATTTATCACTGCTTTTTGTGGTTATCTCTTGTATTTGTAAATTCCATTTTGTCAAAGCCTGGAATGAGATTGAACCATAATGTAAAAAATATATCTTAATTTTTTCAGAAAAGTTGTTAAATGGATTACTGTTTATAGTGATTTAGCCTTGTATAAATTTTGCATGAACATGTACATCCCCAATTTCATGACTACTGAAGAATTCATTTGTCATAGCGATGAAGTGTGTGAAGTATGTATTATGGCATAACTTCAAACTTTTGGCAGGTTGGTGATCCTGATAAGGACCATAAATGTTGGGAAAGACCTGAAAGCATGACTGAGAAGAGACCTCTCACTCAGGTCAACACATCCTTTCCTGGAACAGAGGTTGCAGCTGAAACTGCTGCTGCCATGGCCTCAGCTTCTCTGGTGTTTAAGAAGAGTGACTCAACATATGCAAGCACACTTCTTAAGCATGCTCAGCAGTTGTTTACCTTTGCTGACAAATACAGACGTTCATACAGTGTCAGCATTCCCCAAGTCCAGAACTTTTACAACTCAACAGGTTATGGAGACGAGCTCTTATGGGCTGCTAGCTGGCTCTATCATGCAACAGGGGATCAATCGTACCTTCAATATGTGACTGGACCAAATGGAAAAGCATTTGCTAACTGGGGAAGTCCAACCTGGTTTAGTTGGGATAACAAGCTTGCAGGAACACAGGTAAATTTCCTTTTTTGCAGACATAATATCCAGATGCTGATGTCACACTTTGAAACCCGTGGACTTTATGATTAACTTTTTTCAGTGAATATCTACATGGCTAATGTTTGGGATGCATGCTGAAATTCATAGCAATATCGATGGCTCACTCTTTGGTCCATCACTTTTGCATTTTAGCTAATAATATTTAGCCTTTATTAATTATTATCTTTATGTGTTAGTTGTGGCGCATCCAAATGAATTATGTATATTAGATTGTAAAACACATAATGATGGCTATCAATTGAAAGATCATTAGATCTTGGAAGTGTTCATGTCAAATCAATTTGAAGGAAAGACGTGTTTTTTCCTATATCTTATTCATAGTAGTAGTTTGTGACCAGACCGCCTTACATTGATGGGACTCCTTTAGTTGGTGTTCAAAACTATAAAATCTGCTAACCATGAGAATGATCAAAATTTTCAGTGACATTCAAAAGTAAATATTGTTGACCTAGTCAGAAGTATTTTCCAATTTGGCTTAGTGATGTTGCAGTCCCTTTATTAAGAACTTCCTTTCTGTGTGATTTTTGATCACTAGGTGACTCTCTTTTCCCAAATTTGATTAAGACTGTAGCCTATAATTTTCAGAATCCCTGTACACGATGTTACTTGTTATTCTACTTCTGAACTTCATCAATCAATTTTGGAATTTGCATCAGGTCTTGTTATCCAGGCTAAGCTTCTTTGGTGGTAAGGACACCTCTAGCAACTCTGGCCTTCAGATGTATAGAAAAACAGCTGAGGCTGTTATGTGCAATCTTCTACCAAAATCTCCGTCAGCCACAACCAGCCGTACAGACAGTAAGTAAAATACTTATTTGCTTTTATAACTTTCTGGGTTACTATTTTTATTGCTCACTGTACACTTCAAATAACTTATACCCTGCACTTCCATTCCATCATTGAGAACCACCTTTTCCCATTTAGGCAGAGATATTGTATATATGAATATCTCTTGATCTGGATGTTATATTTTTTATTGCCAGAAATTAGGGTACTTAACTATCCCATGCAGGGTGGCATATGCTTTTATGGAAACTTAAATGAAGTCATTAGTTCTGTCATTCTACTTTATTCTTAGGATTGCTTAATTATTCGCTTTTGTTTATTGTCATATTTTCTTTGATGTAGGTGGTCTTATATGGGTCAGTCAATGGAACTCTTTGCAGCATCCTGTTGCTTCAGCTTTTTTGGCTGCTCTGTACGGTGACTACATGCTTACATCACAAACTGCAGAGCTAACTTGTGATGGACATTCTTTCAAACCAAAAGATCTTCGGGCCTTTGCCAAAGATCAGGTATTCTATTTATTCTCTATGAGCTGTAGGTCGCAGAGGTGCAACAAATGCTAAGATGTGATAAATGACTCTTGTTAAGAAGTAACATTCCTTCCAAAACTGATCATGTAAATTTTTTCTGTTTCCCAGGTGGATTATGCTCTGGGTAACAATCCCTTGAAGATGAGCTTTCTTGTGGGCTATGGAAAGAAATTCCCACAATATGTGCACCATAGGGGGGCTTCAATTCCTGCTGATGCAACCACTGGTTGTACTGATGGCTTCAAGTGGCTTGACTCAACCCAACCCAACCCGAATGTAGCTATCGGAGGACTTGTTGGGGGGCCTTTCCTAAATGAAACATACATTGATTCTCGAAACAACTCCATGCAAGCAGAACCAACCACATACAACAGTGCTATCATTGTCGGCCTCCTAGCAAGTCTGGTCACCACTTCTTCTGCAGTAAAATCCTTCACCTAAAATGGCCGCAGTACATATAGCTTATTTTTGTATCAAATATATGTGCACGTGTGACTGTAAAATTTTGTTCTTAAATGGTTTGCTCTACTCAGGGTTCTTGGTATTTTAAGGGGATAAACCTTTTGTGTAAGCATAAGCCGATTGTAGCAGTAAGTATTGTCGTGCCCTTACAATTGTGGGTGTTGTTTTTTACCTGCTCTTGCTTTATTCTGTTGATTAAATTTTAATCAGTCCCGAAGTTTAGTTGATCAATTCTCAGAACCCGGCAATTAGGAGAAAAGGAATTGTTCATGAACAACGAAACTCTGGTGGGACGTTTATCGGTGGTGAACATCCACAAAACAGCAAATGCAAAGCTCAAACCAGAATAGCTTTCCACATTATCCTCCGAACAAAGACGGGGTGGATTGTTATTCACGTCATCAACAGTATTAAGCAAAGTACAGATAGATGAATGCATACACGACCCTCAAATCTCAACCACATGGGGAAATTCAAGATCATGCTTATCCAAAAGAAGAATTAAGATGGGAAAAATGGGGGAGCAATACTGATAACTATGGGGACATTGAATAAAGTTTAGCTCTTTTTGTTTCCTAATTTCCAGTCCTAGCCCAATTCATGAACAAAAGGAGAAAGTCATTCACATTAGCACTCCAAGTGACCGGCACAAGCACAATGCCTGTGTATCGACCTAGGCCTTTCTTATCTAATTAATTAATTAATTAATTTCATAAGGTATAATAATAGTATAGGCAAGGGCCACTTTCCCTCCACCGTTGCTTTTTTTCTTTCTTCATTTCTCTTCTTGTACACGAGTCACTTTGTCCATGGTCCCTGCGGTGCATTCAAGGTCGGGTTTTTTTTTTTTTTTTTTTTTTCCTCAAAACAATCCTTTTCATTTGCATGGTCCCAACCCCATCTAAAATTAGGTTTTAAATGAAAATAAAAATCAGTAGCATCTATGAATATATCAATCTGTATCGTAGCTATTATAACTAACGTTATGAATTTAGGTATGAATTATTTTACGAAAAACCAAGAAATGGAATAATGATGCAAAAATTCTTTATCAATTAGTAGTTACCCTTTTGCCTTTTCTTTTTTGTATTTCTATTTTTCTCTCTCTGTCCCGATCAATCCCTTTGATATGAAAGCAATTCATAACAACCCATCAATTCAAAAGGAAAAGAAAACAATATTAAATGTACGCAATTAGTAATGCCGACATTAGAAATTTTGCTAATAAAATCAACGGCCTGGTTTATTCAGGTCAGTTTTCTATTTGACAAAGTAAATTCCAATAATAATAATAATAATAATAATAATAATAATAATAATAATAATAATAATAGTAGTAGTAATAATTCACAGCTACAACTGACTTTCTGTGTGTGAAGCTCGCATCTACAAGGGATGTGTGTAGTTCGAAATTTGCTAAAATCTACGGTCATTAATCCTCCATAACAATTTTTATACATTTTGATGATCAAGTCAACGAGCAATGTCTGACTTATTTGTATAACCCAACTGTTGCTCCATCTCCCAGCTTAACTTCGAGGCCACCCCAGAGTGCTTCGGAACATATTCCTGATTAAAATCCAACGGCTCTGATTATGTCACTGCTTTCGACTAACTGATTACCATCCTAACGTGGTGTGTTGCGCGTGTGCATACGTGTACAGATATAATTGGACAAGGGTAAATGAAAAACGTACCTCAAGCTCGCACATTAGTTCCTGGGCAGTTTGGGCAGAAACAATAATTTGTCGGGCAGCGGGTGCTATGAAACCTTCATCAACAGCCTTGTCTATGAACGATAACAATGAGTTGTAGTATCCATCAACGTTCAACAAACCCACCTGTGTCAAGAATAATTTAATTTTTACGCTAAACTAATTTTCGAAGTACTATTAATTAATTAATTAATTAATTAATTAATTAAATAATTACGGGTTTATCATGGATTCCGAGTTGAGCCCAAGTGATTACTTCAAGGAGTTCTTCGAGAGTTCCATATCCACCTGTAGATTGAATTTTAATCAGCCTTTAAAACTACAGTTATGTTAAAGTATGGGATTAGATTTAGCGTGGCTAATTAAGTAATTAAAAATTGAAAGTAGAGATTTAAACACCTGGCAAAGCAATAAATGCATCAGCTTGACGAGCCATCTCAGCTTTGCGCTGGTGCATGCCTGATACAGCTCTTACTTCTCCCACTGTCTCTCCAGTTATCTGAAATATTTTACACCCCCCAACAAAGATGCTTGCTTATATGTAAAATAAAATTACAGGATTCATTTTACATAGAAACTGAACTTATTAATATTCGTGTTGCATTTTTAAGTTGATAAATTACCTCTCTGGGCATGAGGGTCTTGGGAATTACTCTGCGGATAAAGAAAAAAAAGGAGAATGAAAAATGGTGTGGGTGACACTGGCAGAGAAAGAACAGAGAGAAGATGAAATAAGTTTGCATATTTATATATGTATATACCCTAACACGTGGCGACCACCATCATATACAGCTTGGGAAACAAGACCCATCAAACCAATGCTCCCTCCTCCGTAAACCAAGTCAATGCTTCTTTCTACCTGCAATTATTTTATACACTTACGTGTTTAATTCAAAACAAAACCCCGCAAGTAATATTTTTTCATTGAAATACAACTAACGTACAGACACTTTCATTAATTTTATTATTATTATTATTATTATTATTATTGAATTCTCCGTTTCTGTCCATCTTTCAATCCAGGAAAAACAGAACAAACAGAGCTTACAGAATCAGAATGAAAGAATAGGATCAGTTAAGTTCTAATTTATTGTAGTCGGGGGCTGAAAAAAGCCTGGATTCCGGATAGAAATTAAACTAAATATTACAGGAATCACCAGAATGGTTTGGAACGGAACACTTCATGATCAGATGTTTAAGAAACTGCTTGTCAGAAAGAATTGAAAACGAGAATCAGAACAGAACAAACTGGGACAAAGTTAGTACCAGTTGTTTGCCAAGCTGAATAGCAGCAAGCTGATAGCTAGGATTCTTGCCAGGGCTGCTCCCACAAAAGACACAAACACGTCTGAATCTTGATTTCGTGGGAGGCTGCAGGCATTGGAGCTTCTGAGTTTCCATAACAGGAAAAGTTTTAGAACAAAATTGCTTTCCCTGAATTGGGATTTTCTGTTGTAAGAGAATTAATGCGTTTTTTTGTTGTGTTATAGGAGAATGAGAATGAGAATGAGAAAGGGAAAGAGAAAAGAGGAAGACAAAGTCAGCAGCTGCAGCAAAGCAAATCAAATGTTTTTGAAAAACTAAAAAGCCCAAAAAGTAAGGGAATGAGAATTGGTGAGATTGGTGCCTTTTCATATATCCAATTCGATGTCACGCAAAAATTTCATTTTCTCGCAACTTCTCATCTCATGACATTTTTATTAAACGAATTTCACGTTGTTAAGCAAAGTGATATGTCGTTTTCATTTACACGTACTCTTTGGTTTTAGTTGTAATAATCATTATAATTAATAGTAATTATACTTGCTACAATAACAATTCTTGGAATATGCAAGTATCCATAATGATTGGGCTATAACTCCCTACAATTCTACTAAGTCTCTTTTTTCCATTTTCTCCAAAACTAGTCATTCATTGCTCTGATCATGATTGCCTTCTCTCCACTTAACAAACATAACAATTTTTGGTTTCATTATCCTCGAAACCAAAATTGCTTCGTTAATAATTTTTTTTAAAGTCATCAGTAAGAGATTTAGAATTCAAATTTCACTGATATACTTTAAAATTGAAGAGAGATTTAATTTTGAGAGTATCGTCCTCTTTATGGGATCAAAACTTAGGGCTATATAACCGCAAAATCAATTTAATATAAATAAACTAAAAATATAAAGTTAATTATGTTAATACAAAATAACTGGGTTTTCATTGTTTAACTCTTTAATAAATAATTATGAATATGATAATAAGATAATCAACATGTTTGATCCACAAAATATATATTAAAAGTACACTCAGATTTTAAAAATGAAAAATGTTATATAATAATTAAATATTGTTTTTGAGTTAATAAAATGGTTTTGATGAGGGGGCCATCATCTCCATTCTGATTTATGAAATATGTTGGTTTTATTCAACGCGCAATGGAAATTGAAAGTTTATTTATAAATAAATTAATCTAGTTGGATAATTGGGAGCCATGTTAATCAACAATACTCTTCCTATGTTTTGTTGATGAGTATCCAAAGTATTTTTAAAAATATATATTGAATTTATCATTTCCTGCAAATTATACGAGTAATCAAAATTCTCATTTCATCGAGTAAATATAATGTTGCGGTTAATATTTAATAAAAAAAAAAGATATAAATAAATAATAATCATGCATAGATATATATATATATATATATATAGTATCATTAATACAACTTATATATTAATTAATTAATTAATTAATTAATTAAAATTAAAATAAATAATGTACACGGTGTATCATATTCATATCCATGTGACTGAAGTAAGTACTTGGCTCTTAAGTTACATAATATTCCACGACGAAAACAAGTTGCAATTGATATTTGAATGAAGAAAAACACTTGCTTAAATTAAATTAATATATAATGGTAGATGATTGATTAATTACATAATAATCCTGACATATGTATCATGCATGTATGCATAGATGAAAGAATTAAATGATAAGTTGGTGGACACGTGATCCTATGAAATGCAGTCTGTCCCACTAGGGAAAAATCATTACCAACTAATTAATGCACTAATTAGGAAGTTTCTTCTTCGTGATCAGCTACATACTATATATACTATACTAATACTGCATGCTGCTGATACAAATTATATATATACTCACCCACATTCATATTCAGATTCAGCAGATATATATAAAATAAAAGGGAAAAAGAAACTTTAAAAGGGATCGATCTGAATCTCCTTAATCAATTAGTGTACTAATACTACCAATTAAGCTGGAATATTGGAGCAACTATACTATACTATACTATACTATACTATACTATACTTTATTATAAAATACTATTGAAACTAATGTAATATGTATTACAGCTGTAACCTTGGTTGTTCATATGCATTTGTCTATGCCTAGCTAGCTTCTTAATTTGCACTCCCACTCTCCCCTCCCACTTCAATCTCTGCACTGCCCCCTCTCCGTCCCTATATATATATATATATAATACATAGTATTCTCAATCTACAGTGATTCGGTGAAATTAATTACATTATTGTGTGTGGCAGTCTATTTAAATTTTAATTGGTGCTAGGCTCGCTAGTGCTATATGTATTGTATATACATATATGTGTTATTAATATAATTAAGAGATATAACCCACTTTCCTTGTGCTTATCTAATACTGCACTTATGTTTATCTTCTTCTCTTGTATGCGCGCAGCCCTTCTTTGACGGTAATTATTAGAATAAATATCCTATCAAATTGTAATTTTAATTTGATAGTAATTGAAACTCCACTGTGAATAAATTATTATATAATTAGTTTAATCCCTAAGACAATTAAACAAACAAACAAACAAACAAACCTGGAGAATTAGAGGAGCTCGCTCGTGCTTGGACTCGCTCGCTCGCTCGTGCAGCAAGATTCTCGATCATATATATATATATATATAATGAGAACTGAAATTAATTTATGTAACGAAATAGAAGTTAGTTCATTATTATGGGATTTGAATATGATTCGATTTAAGTGAATTAATTAATTAAGTGATGAGTACGCTCCATCGACCTTGTACTTTCTCAAAAGGGGAAATTGAGGAGATCGAAGCATATGCTTGCTTTCAGTATCCAACAGAATCTCTACTATCAGAGATAGCAGTTCAGCTCGTAATCTCTGGAAAACCTCTCTTTTACAATGTGTGTATGTGTGTGTGTGTGTGTTTTTTTTTTTTTTAATTTTTTCTTTAGAATATTGTATGTATGAGAATTCGGTAAGTTTCCGATGGTGCGTCGACGAAGACAATGTGTTCATACGTGTAACAAACTCATTTCTCAAGAATAAATTAATACATATTATTTAATTTGTTAAAATATATATATATATTAATCGGACGTAATCAAAACATGAAATACGTAGATAATAATATTATGGTTATGTAATGTAATGTAAATAGTTTGACTAAATTACGCATATATATATTAATGCATGCAATTAAAAATTAACCAACGATATAGATATATCTCATTTTATGATTTATGAAAACTGCCTTTTATTTTCATTTCTTTAATTTAATTTTTAATTAAATTAATTAATACGTACAGATAAAAAAAAATTGTTAATTTCATATTTTTACACATATATTTATATTTATTCATAAATTATGTTAGTTTTTATACACTTTTTATGTTCAAAATTAAATTTAGTACGTATAATTAATATATTATAATTAATAAATATATGTATAAAAATATTGTAGTGTTGATTCTTTTCCCGCAACATTAATTGTTAGGTAGCTTCTTCATTAGCTGGTTTGGTTGTTCTTGCTTTAATTTGTATGTATTTCTCTTTCAGAATGACTTAATTATTAATTATATTGAATTCAACAGTACTTGTTATCCAATCAACAATGGTTTCCCACTAAACTTAAACTTATCTCACAGCGTTGGTTGGTTGGTTGGATGGTCTTTGCCTCGTGTTTGGTTGCAGGTCTCACTTCACTTCTCTGTACGAATTACTTTTTTTCCTAAAAAAAAAAAAAAATCAATTAGTTGGGTCATATTCATCATATATTAATTTATTTTAATTGTAATGCATAGCTATCTGTTTGTTTTCTTCATTCTTTCCATCACTTTACATGACTTGTTGCCTTCTCTAGCTTAAAAGTCATGGACAGAAATATAAATTATAAAATTATATATAATTAATACCATCACCACCCACCTGTCACGTATTTGAAGTGCTTTCCCACAAAAAGTATAATTTCAGAATTGTTGACTAATCTTGTATACTTTTTATCATTAATTTAATTTAATTTAATTTAATTAATGATGCTGTTTAGAGGACAACACATGATCAATTGACAAATTACGGTGAGCCTTGCTTTCTTTTTAATCTTTTGGAAGGTTGAAGAAGAAATAACCTAATCCTATATCTGCCAATTAATTAATTAATTAAACAAATTGATTAATCTATTCATTCGTTTGGCTTAATTCCATATACATACATCTCTGTGCAAGAAAGAATAAAGAGATCATGTATTGTTGGTGGTGACAAAGTTTTTCTGGATTTTTTATGACCTTTTGTTACTTGCAAGGGTTTTTAATATAATTCATACACGAGCCACCTTTTTTTTGTTTGACAAGTCAGATATATTTATTTATAGTCTTTGTTAGAATATGAAAGGATTAGGGTTTAGAGTCAGAATTTCATTATCAGAGAAAAGTTAATTTCTTTAGCCCCTCACCAAAGTGACAATATTTTATATGTGAAATCACTTTTTTAATTGGAAATGATGGTGGCTTATCCTAAAACTTTGCTGTGTTATATTTATATATCTATATAAATCTCACTCATAATTAAAGGCTTCAAATTTCTCACTATCTAATTCTAATCAATTTTTACATTATTAAGGTTATTATTCACGTGATTAATTATGTATATGGTTAACATAATAATTATGCATTAAATTAGTGTTGTGAAATATGATGAAAAGTTAGGGCTATTGGTTGGCTCTAGGCTCCAGGCTCTCGCATAAATAATATCATATCAAAATACATCTAAATGTAATTAATTAATATTAACTATCACTAAAATATTAACCATATATATTAATCAAAATTGGAATTTTTATGTGGGTTGCCTGCGCATAACATTTATATTTATTTATAATTATCAGTAATATCATTTTATTAATACAATGATTAGCATTTTATTAATTATGGTATTGTATAGACTAGTTTATATAATACAATTTGAGGACCACATAATAGTGTAACGTCATAAGTGACCTCACCGATTTGTTTTTCTAATTCCTTCAAACTGCATGCACGTATATAAATAATTTGCTATTTTATTTTAATTATATTTATGGGTTTAACAATCCTATCAGTGTTGACAGGGATTCTACTCTTATATTAAACAACCCTTGGTATCATGGGCTAATTCATAATCATAAAATAATCTACTTGAGGCCCAATTGGATGATTATACACTTAATTATCGGTGTTTTACTTTAATATTCATATTATATACTTGATTATTTATATTTATTTATATTATACCTAATTAAAATCAGATATAATAAGAATTACGTTGTCAAGATATTTTAGATTATGTTTGCAGCAATATCTCCTAATTTATCTTTTTTTTTTTTTTTGAAAAAAGTATGTATAAATCTTTCATTTTTAATATTGTATTAATAAATTTTGACATCTTACTAATCTCATTAATTCTAATAAAAATTTCTATGTTATAAGTTGATAATTAGAGTGAAATTCAAAACATTATGAATTATAATGAAAGAGGGAGAAAAAATGAAAGAATGTTCGACCCATGATGCACAAGAATATAAAATTAACTTGATGGAACATATAAGAAGAAAAAAAAAAAAAAAAGATGTAGGAAATAAGATGGTGAGAGCAAATTATTCGTGAAATGAAGCAAAACAGATTGGAAGGAGATAAGATATAATTTGATTTTGATTAACGAGCGCTAACGAAGGGAGAGATTAGATCGTAGTTTGCTGAACAAGTGGCAATGTAATGACCGCTGACCCAAGTGTTTGACAAATGTCCGAATGTGGGCCACCGACCAAATACTCACACGTGTGTGACATTCGAACTGAACTCAACGGAGTTAAGTTGGGTGTGAACTTGAGAAGTCTGATGTGACGTGAAGTTGTCGACACAAAACGATGGACGAACGAAACATTCCAAATCTAAGCCGAAATCAATCCCCCCTTAAATTATTGAACTCAATTATCTTTACTCAATTATCTTCTATACATATATATATATATAATATTTATTTTCTTATTTATTTATTTGACAGTAGAACAACAAGGGCATTTCAATTGTCAAGGATACAGATCAATGGGACACCAACAAATCCCACCCTCCGACAAATCTACGCTGTGACTCCGCTGCACACGTGCGGTTTTTGGGCCCTCCACCTCAACCCATTTAAAGATAAAATAGCCAAAATAAATAAATAATTAACAACTTTATTGTTGCTTTATTAAAAGAAAAATGTTTTTCCTAGATCTATGTGAATGTGTCATGTCTGACAAGTTGTATTGAAATGACTACACTGAATTATAGAGAATGTATGTATGTATTTAAGATTGTAATAAGGTCACTGGTCACATCTTTAATTATGTTATAAAAATATCATGAGTAATCTTTGCCCCCTTCATTTATGTTAATAGGTATGATTTTCTTAATCCTTTTTAATTTTGACCATAAAAGCAATAGAGATAGTGATATGATATTTAGGCACGTCTTTTCTGCCTTTGATTTAAGACTCATCTTTTCGATCCCGGTCCTCAGACAACATTTGAATTACAATCTGAACTTCGTCTAACCCCATAATCTTGATGTCAAGTTATATTATATACTCAATTCAGTATAAAATTAATTTTGTTATCAAACATCCATAATTAAAAAATAATAATAATAATCAATCTTTTCGTGTATAAGATTTTGTCCCGTCGAAGTTCGAGCTATCTGGGCCCTCACTAGATTCTTGTTGATAATACCCGATTCTAAGATATTGTTGATGATCTCATCTTAAGACGTGCAGAGCCGAGCAGACGTATCCTTAACTCTAATATATTTTCTTCTAAAAAGACTTTCTCCCGCTCGAACGCTTTTTTTTGTTTTGATCTTCAATTATGTTTCGAGTGAACCCCAGGAGACTCCGCGCTTACGAAGGGTAAAAGGGCGTCATGAGAATGTTGGTGGGGCGTTTTTAGTATCGTTCACATTGTTTGAATATACATTTTTGGGTCATTTAAGGCTAAGTCGCACGTCTGTGTAGCCTTATAATTCTTTAGAATGAGCCATAGGAGAAGATAAGTAAGCGTGACCAGCAGAAAGATCAGTCTCCGCCTCTGGAGAATAGACTTCCCTTATAAAATTTATAGCTCATACCACGTACTCCAGCCCCATTCGAACTTAAACATACAGTGATACAAGGGAAAAACAAAACACAACACACCAGAAATATGAGCTTTAACCGGCCTGCTCAGTATTTTCAAAACAACAATCCCATTACGACAAATTAACATGGAATAATCTATCTATTGAATGAAAAATTAAAAAATAAAACAAAATTTATTATGCTATTTGCCCAATCAAATTGAAACATTGAGATAGAGAGAGAGAACATCAGGGCCGCAGAAATACAAACTGGAAGAACTAGATAAAATTGACTATTGTACAACAATCGCTTCAATCGCTTCAATCGCTGGCATCATAGGCCATAACCAGAGAACAGTTAGTTCTATTAACGGCCATTCCCAGGTGGCGGCGGCGGCCTTTTATTTGGCCTTCTGTCTAAAGCTGAAAATTGATTGCTTCTCTGCTGATTATTTTGTTGATGGTGGCCGTAGTTTATTCTCTGCTGATTACTGTGTAGGTAGCCGCCCTGGTTTCCTCTCTGCTGATGGTGGCCCTGATTACCTCTTTGTTGATAGTTTTCTTGATGATGGCTATAATTTCTTTGCTGACTACTGTTGTGTTGTTGGTGACCAAAGTCTCTTCTTTGATTGTGGCCAAACCCTCCTCCCCTGGGCATGCTCTGGTTGGCACCACCCCACTGATTAAAATTACCAGCAGCAGGTGATTGGTAGCTCTGGAAGCCACTGTAACCATCTTGAGCTATTG
Organism: Azadirachta indica; assembly: GCA_022749755.1. Lineage (NCBI taxonomy): Eukaryota > Viridiplantae > Streptophyta > Magnoliopsida > Sapindales > Meliaceae > Azadirachta > Azadirachta indica. The sequence goes on from CM040449.1 coordinate 3,456,383, forward strand.
GCCCGTTTGGGTACCTTGGTCCTCCATTCTGATGAACTACAGGAGGATTGTACAGCTGCATCAGTTGCTCTCCACTGGCGTTTCTGTCATACTGAGGATGAGACCTTCTGTTCGGAGGATGAGAAGTAGTGGAAGCATACTGATGAACGTAAGCACTGTCATAGGGAGATTGCGCACCAGGAATTGATGGCTGGGAGTAACCTCCAGAACAATGATCTGTTCTAGGCTGCGGAATCCTATGATATCCCTGATCATAACCCCCATATTTTTGATAGGAAGGAACTGGAGGGATATAGGGGGCTGCAGCATAAGGTTGTGGTGGACTGCACATTCGATTGCCATACCCATTATGATCCACTTTCATTTGTAAGCTATTAACAACTAGTCTGTGTGCTGCCTCCCCAAGCTCACGGCCAGAAAGGGTTCCACGGGGATTTTGCCTGAGAAAACATCAAGCCCACTATTCTTGAGGCATAAACTACCTACACAAATACAAAGGTAATTAGCATGTTAAGATATCGATGCATACCTTCCATTTTCATACGGCCTCCTACCAGAATCTTCATGCCACAATACAGGTTCAGGTTTCAGGTCCCCCAATTCAACCATCTGCAAGATGGAAAATATAACATAAATGAAAACAGAAACATCATCCACCTAGAAAAATCATTCCCACTTAATATTCGAGCGCTCAGACATCAGTGTTTTAGATGTAGTATAATATAATTAAATACAACATATCAAATCCAAGATACGTCCACACATGATGTACACATGCACAAGCACTTGCACCTGCGAACACAATATTATCCAAATCATCTAGAAAACCCCAGCCATGTTTCATTCTGCAAAATATTTCATCAAGTGTGCTTGCAAAATACAATATTATTCTAAAATTTTAAAATGAAACATAAATTACATAAACTAAAAGCAAACAGTGTTGCTTAGAAGAGACATGGCACCACTAACACCAACAAAAAAAAACTTTAGATAATAGAAAACATCAACATCATACTGACTGAAATTGCAGGCAATTGACCGAGTCAAACAAAATATTTAAGTTCCTCATATAAAGCAAAAAACTAGATAGAGGATTAACTATTGTCAAAAAAGTAAGGAGCTTACTGGCTTCTACATACCCTTTTAGGAAATATAACCCCAGCAGGAGGTCTGGTGATATGTTTATGTGCATCCGGGAGTTTGTATATAGCACATCTGAAAGCCAGGGCACAAAGAAGAAAAATAAAAAGAATCAGAAACTGAAAATCAACTCATACAACATGATTACTTCAAGCCTGCAACAAACAATTATATTCAATATTTAGAAGCTTACAAGACTTGGTTGCCCATTATATCTTCCAAGCCCTCAACTGGAGATCTAAATATAGGGGGATGAGGATCACCAGCACAAGGAGATATATAACCGTTCATCCCACCGCTGCACATACATAAATAAAATCACTATATAGTCCAAGGATATCCTAAATGGGCTGCACTAAAAATCATAGAGCAGAAACATAACCCAACCACAAAGCAACACGACTCCAGACTCTTCCACTCAATACTGGAACACCGCACTAAATATGCATGCGAGATTGTGAACAACTATACAAGGACTGGCCAAAGGACACCATATCAGATACATTTACTAGATGAGCTCATACATTCAAACTTAAAGCAGTAAGATTCAAGGTGTAAGGACAATATTGGAGCCTTCTGATAAAAGGTCAATTTAAAATAAAAATGTAACTAGCAAAACAGAATTACAAACATTCTACTCAATAGCTAAACAAATTGGGCACAGTGGTGTCATAAATCTGTCATGATTATTAGGATGGTCAAAATGTTAAATAAACTAACATAGAACTCTTTCAGAAAAGCTGCAACATCAGCAGGAGCACAAAACAAACCCAACTGCTCAAAAGTAATTTCCTCTAAAATAGTTATTCAAGCTTGGCTTACTAGTCATGTCGACCAAGTACAAACTATAAAGAACAAAGCTTAAACATTCCATGCCTGACTTGATATAACCTATCAACGTGATATTTATGCCATGTGGAAAATGTCAGAAAAATAAACCATTGAACTATTAAAACATAAATATAATTAGAGTTTATTAATACAGATTAATGGACATAGAAATGTGGACAAAATCATTCAGCTTTCAAAGCTAGAGGTAGATGTGGAACATATAACCATTGCAACACAGACCTTAACTCAGGTTTGAGACGTTCCTTGACTTCAGATCGCTCCCTGTCTGTTAATTGTTTACAATGTTCATCTAGTGTATATATGCTCGCAGAGAGAGGATGAGACAGGAGAACAAAAAGCATGTCAGACATCAGACTGTTTCTTCGCACTTCCTCCTCCTACAGGAGGTGCCACATTCAGTCAGATGGCAAACAAATTTAGATGAAAAACATAAATTATCCAACCCCTTCCCCCCTTCTCTCTCTCGCTCCTCTCTTATGAAAGAAAAAGACAAATAAGCATCAGAAACAAGCTTAACCAAAGGACCATACCGTTAAAGTATGCTCAACTTTCTGGACCTCTGCAAGAAGGCGATCTTCGTCAATGAAAGGCAACTTTGCAATACCCTTAAGAGAAGAAAGTAGAAATGTCAACAACACCACCCATTTTTCAAAAGGAAAAAACATATATACTTCAGTAGAAAGTCATTTTTGTAGAGTATTGTCAGTGAATTGAATAAGAAACGCAATTCAGAAGATAAACTCACCTGCCATGCATACCTCTTTCCATTCATGTCTACTTCAAAATCTGACAACAGAAACAGAATATCAAGAAGTTGGATCTTGATGAATATGAATTTGAAATAACTATAAGCTCCAGAGCTTCGAATTAGCAACGATGCATACCGGTTGGGTAAAAGTCAATTAAAGGAGAGTTTGGATCTGTCATCAATTTCCTATAATGCTCGGGAAGCGCATGGGCACTGAAAATTGAATATATTAGCACCTTTCTAATCAGAAAAATTCTAAGCAACAAAAAAGTAGCATCTGCACCTTGCAGCAGGAAAAACCCCCAATAGTTGATCAAATGGTTTGAAGGGACGCCCCAATTCAAAGCGGATATCAAGCTGAGCAAGATCTTTGAGATCAGAAGCAAAGGGGGCATAATGATAAGGATAAAACCTGAAACCACAACAGTGTATAACAATAAAAATTATATGAATACAGAATGGAAGATTCATATTTAAAATACAAACTCAGGAATGACAGTAAAACATCCTGGTGAGGCTAAGATAAAACAAATCTATAACAATCTAGTCAACAAGCTGCCACAACCACTATCGCTCACGTAGAAAAGATGGGAAAAGGTAATAAATACCAGTTCTGAGTCGTACAAGCATCATAAGTTTAGACAGTTTTTTTTTTTTTTTTTATAAAGAAAACTCACCACTGCCAAGAACAGACACCTTCATAGTAATAACGCATAACCCAGCATAGCCCTTCTGTGTATCTGTAAACCTACTCAATTGAAGCTCAGAGCATAAGACATACAATATACAAACAAATAAACATTCAACAATAATAAGATGCAAGTTCATCCAACTTACAACGTCTTTTCTTATCTCTTCACGTTCCTCAGGAGTTTTCACATTAAACTTCTCTTCATAATATCTTTCTTTCCACCCTGGCTCCCCCAATTTAATCTGATAAAATAGTGTTACAGATATATATCATTTGCCATACCAAATGCTCATAACCACAAATAACAAATTTTATTCTACTAACAGTGATGTTTATCACTCAAATTCACAAAATAACAGCCAACTATCCCACAAGCAAGCATCGCCAGTCAACTAATTTAAGCATAATAACATGCATGCTTTTGGGCCATTAATCTCATCATTTACTTCTTAAAAGAGAAAACTATCATATAGTATGGCTAAATATAATAAACTGACACTCATTTTTTTCTTTCAGGTGACAACTACTGCACTTCAAGCAATGGGCAAAAAAGCAATCAACAGACAGAGCATCATTTTCAACAGCATGAAATAAAAAATTCAAACCTTGTCTTCTTCTGGATTTTCTGAGTTAAATGCATCCGACTTCTCCCGAAGTGATTCCTTAAGCTTTGCTTTCAGTTCTTCCTTATTTTCCTGAAGCTGAAGATCAAGGAGCTGATTTAAGATGCATCACTTTAGAATTAACTAATCCTCATGAAGCTTATAAGAATATAACAGTTAAGTAAATATGATAATAAATGCAATCTTAACTCCTCGCCAGCAAGGCCCATAGAATATGAGTCCTAAAGAATGACTGGAGGAGTCAGAATTACATTAAAGTGCCTCTCCTGAAGCAGGAAAACATACATCTGTTTCAAGACTATTCTCTGCTTCAACAATGGCTGCACCAATAGTGGCCCCTGAAGTCAAACGAGGAACTTTATGGGGTTGAGCAGTTCCTTTACCATTCTTATCTAGCCTGCCAACACATTCATTTTGCTGAAATGGTGAAGGAGAAGGACCCGAAGCAAGACGAGAACCATGAAATCGAGCAACAGGAACTAAATCAGGTTGGGCTTGGGGCTCTGCATCATCTCCTCTTTTTGATTGTGCCTTTTCACGCTTGATTCTTTCAGCCTGCCTCTGTAAAATATAAACCAGAGACGATTATCAATGCTCAAAGATACAGCTAACCTACAGCAAGTTGGAGCCTCCCTCACAGCCTAAACAGTATAAACGTGCAAGCCACACTAGCCAACCCATTTTCCTTCCAAACCTCAGAAAAGCAGCTCTGTCCTCCCCTGCTTGGAGAAAATTTTCTTAAAATTTAGGTCTTAACTATCTACTTAATTTTCCCTTTGGAATTTCAGTTCTAGGATTGTAGGACATTCCAATGTGAATTACTTAAAAGAAATTAGAACCTTCTATCAGCACAAACTGATGGCATCTTAATTCAACAATCCTTCATAAGCCTAATTCGAGTTCACCCTATTAAGAAGTACTTCATGGAACTAGATTCCTAAATTTCTAAACTGTCCCTAATGGACCTCGAATTCCATCAATTGGCATAACTAGAGAAAAATTAAAAATTTCTCTTACATTCTCAGGCCGGCCAAAGAATTTGATATATCTTTAGCATGTTGAACATCATAAATAAAATTTCGTAACCATGTTGATCAAGAAAGAAAGAAAAGAAAACCTGATGTAGTCTTGCTCTTTTCTGGAATATTTTATCCTCGTAAGATCCAACTGCTTGAATAAAATGCTCCACCCTGCTCAAATTTGGCTGAGAAAGAAAACAAGAGCACAACAGTTCAGAGCAATCTTCCAGAGAAGACAAAGAGAAATGCCAGATAAAGTTGGACAAAGCAAACACTTGAAGCGGCTAATATGAGACATAAAACCTAATCAAATTAATACCTTGCTTCCATCAGTCAAGTAGCCGCCCAAAGCCCCAAATTCCTTCTTATAAACTGCCATCAATAAGTTGATTGCACCCTGAAAAATACACATGATAATAAAGTAACTCAGTTGCACCTCCATAACATTTTGCACTGCAGTTCTAAGCTCAACCATCATTTTACATACCTCACGAATCTCTAGGGTTGGCATATGTGGCAGAAAGTCATTGCCAACGAAGAAACACATAAAGATAAAATCATCCACAATGCATTCCAAATCAATCTCGAATGATAGGTTAGGAATTCTGAACTCATATTCCAGATATTCTCTGAGAGTCCAAATGTGGAGAAACTGTAGAAAAGATAACATGTTTGGGACTTAAGAGCCAAAAGATGGTGATGCATACTGTTATACCACATCTACATTAGAAATTTACACCAGCAACTTTTTGAGGATATCCTCAAAACTTACTTACTTGATATGGCTTTTTGGGCACAACCTCATCCCCTTTCTCATCAAATTCTCCTGCCTTTCTCTTTGCCTTTCCTTCACAATTGGCAGCTAAATGACCCATCTGACCACAAAGGAAGCATTTGTCTTGCTGTCCAGGTGTAAATACAACCTGGAACATATCAATGAAAAATTAATACTCATTAATTGGAAAATAGAGAAAAAGGGAGTTATAGCAGTCACTTATTCTGAAGAATGATCATCTACCTCACCGACCATCAATTAAACAAAGGCAGTTCAGATGGAAAGAAAAGTAAAAAAATGAAATAAAATTTCCTCCTGAAAAATATCAAAAAACTACAAAATAAAGCAGCATTTAACAATGGTAAAATACGAACCTCTCGAAGAATTGAAAAATGAACTTCATGTGTAGCCAAAGCTAACATAATCAAATCCGCATCCTGTCATACAGCTCAAATTAACAGAGCAGACCATATTAGTCACATTAGTCCGCAAATAATTAGGACACGTGATCAGTGTACAGATTCCCAATTAAAGTTGATGTCTCTATCAGATATAAACCTAGACTATGGAGGGAGAAGTATACCAAACCATAAAGGCAATGACGAGTATTTGCATCATAACCAGGAAGGTTTCTTTGAAGACGAATGTATGACATAATCTTGTGTTCCCCTTCACCAGGAACATTTGCATCAGAAAGGATGACCTGCAAAATAGAAGTGTAAGAAAACGGTAAAACACTGTCCATTCATTGTTGTATAAAGGATAAGTATGCAGCTTTCATTCCCCAAAGATCTAAAATACAAAGGAAAAACAAAGAACTGTGATTCTCTTTTCACCTTTATTTTTTCCCATCCGGGATCATTATTTAACCTAAGATGAATATAGTACTGCAATGCAATTGACAAAACAGCCATAAAATCAGTTCCAGGAGTGATGACATTAGAATCAAAAACTTGTGAATCCACTTTAGGAGGGAGCTTTCTGCCTTCCTTCTCAAATTCCTGCCGTAGCCGTTCTTCTTCAGCTGCCTACAAAATAAAACATTCAGATCTAGAACCGCAACGCAGCTTATCACTTTGTTTGCTCTTTTTTTTTTTTTTTGTTCATCATTCAGAATTTGGAGTGCAGAAACAACATGAAACGTTATGAGAAAATAAACACCCATTATCCACACTACTTATGAAGTCAACAGACAACATCAAGAACAAATGAAACAAGAAAAACATCAACGTTTCTGAAATTAATATGCAAGGACACCATCATTCCAAGTTAACGGATTCCCAATCAATGGTTAGGATATTATCTTTCCTAATTCCAGAACTCATAACCAAGTCCCTACAGCCCCCAAGTTATAATAAAATAGAACAGAGAAAACTATAGCAAGTTATAGGCTCATCAATATTTGGAAATCATAAAATAGGTTCTTGATGCCTCTTCAATACTTGAAAAAGTAAAATCAGAAAATCTGGAATGCGAAGTATTGCAAACATTACCACTCAAAAATGCATTTTCATGGGTTTATATTCATCCATATAGCAAAATCTCAAATCCTCTCATCATTTTCAAACACTTCAGAATACCTATTGGACATATATGAGAAAGTACGAATCTTGGGATTCCCAGATCTCACAATATGTGCGTGTGCGTGTATAAATATATATATATATATATATAAAGAAAAAGTTCTGCACCATAAATAGAATGCCACATCAACATGTTGATTTGAATAGCAAAAGAAGGATAAAAGCATCTACACATATACATAGGGAAGAGCCACCTATACAATACAGAAGGTACATACCCCATCAGCAGCATCTTTAGCTGCTCTAAAACGCCTAGATCGCTGTTGATTCATTTTGGCCCGTGGGGCAACACCATCTACAAGTTGTTTCCAAATAAATCAGTATCACAGACAACATATTTGTTAACTACTCACACTAATATGTTAAACCCCCATCCAAACTACATACTCACCGATAGCCATGTACAATAATTTTCGAGGTCGCACCATCACAAAAAGTCTGTCAATGTAATCAAACATGCATTGAAATACCTCGGCAAAAGTTGTTGGAGCGGGCTGCATCAGTAAAATTGCATTATCAAAAACTCACAGAAATTGAAGGTAATTACGTAATCATTGCCTTTTCATCTCCTAATATGCAGCAGTTTAACACTTAAATCCACAATATCAAAAATTTCACAATTAAATGAACTCGTACGAATAGAAGCTTACCCTGTCTTCAGGGTGAAAGCACGGGTGAATAATCCCATTCATGTCGAGATATAAATTGTCGTATTCCAAATTGTTAGGATTAGGCTTACTCGTATCCACTGGAATCTTAACGCCATCGATTACGACAGGCTCTTCCTCGATCACGTCCACCACCACTAGCGGATACTTCTCCGCCAACCACCTGTAGAACGCCGGTACTCCCATTTGCCAACACTCAAGTTCGCAATCTCATAAATCTTTAACGTAACTCCAAAACAAACGATCGAAACCCTAATTCAAATACGGAAAGAAAGAATATGCGAAAGAAGAAACCGCGCTTAGAGTTTTGTGTGGCCGTGTAAGAAAAGATTTAGTGACGAGGCGGCCAATTAGGGCACGGTGATAAATAGGGAGACAGTAATGCCCCCCGAGCGCTGCAACAGATGCAATTAAAATTTCGGAGACTTTTGAAAGTATTGAGGGTGTTTATGTCTTGTTAAAATATAAAACAGAGCGCGTGGTCTGTTTGCTTGGCCTCGTCCACCTCCAGATGCGGTTAATTGGTACGCCATATTTAATACATAAATATAAGAAAGATATTTTCACCGCGAGGCTCCGTGTTTGACTCCAGTTGTCTGGACGCCGGAAAATGAGAACACATTTTTACGTTTAAAAATTCATCACTAGGCCAATTGGCGTTAAATATAACAATATATATACATATATATATATGTATGTATATTCTCTAATTAATTAGAATTACTTTCTTTTTTTTTTTTTAGTTTTGTTAAAATGTTGGACTCTTGGTACTTTTAGGTTTAAGGAGAAATCCTTCCGTTATTTTTGTGTTAAGCCTCGAATCTTAACTATGAAAATGGATACAATGTCATGCCTTAATCTCTAAATTCAAATTCTATATTGTGAGATTAATTACACCAAAAAAAATAATGTATCTACCTAGTAGTTATTTTCTAAATAAAAATTCTACACTGAATTAACTTATGTCTGATATATGAGACAGAAGATTCAAGCCCCTGGAGAACTCTGAACTCGAGATGAAGCCAAAATTTTATGGCACATACACATGCATCTTGAGCTAATTTTAATACCGCTATTTATTACTTAACATGAAAACTGTGTTTGAAACTTGAAAGTCAACATAAAAAATGTATTTTGAATATAGAAAATGTGAATATATTATATACTTGGGTCTTATTGAACTAATTGTGTACAATTAATTTAACATTCAAAATTGAAAGCATATTATTAAAGAAACAAAAAGAAGAGCATTGAAAGCATCACGGAAAATATCTGAATATCATCCATTGCATGGTAATCAGGAATCCAACTTATGGTTCTGTCCGATTCCGCAATCGGCTTTTCAAGACCGAACTTGGGCTGACATAAAACATTACACAGGTATTGCACAGGTATTACACAGTCCCTCACCGCAAATAACCTTTCTGGTCCCCAACAATTACAGCTTAGAGAATGCAGACCAGCACCAAACTCTTGTCCACATACTGAAAAAAAGCCAAGACTAAACGTGTGGATCTCTTTCAGCTGCCACAACTTAAATTCCCTCTGCACGAAAATGGTCTCCAACTCACGAGTTACAACTGCAGTTACAGTCTCCCCTTTCCGGCGGATCTCTACATCAATCCAAGAATCTTTCTTCCAAATTCTTAACCACCAAAAATTCCCACGAAAGTCATGTCCCTAGCAATTAAAGTACACATTGCTTCTCACTTCAATCTCAATCCTCGACCAGTCAGACACAGAAACTTGACAGATTACAACGTTAAAATACGACCGAAACCCATTTATTATTCCAATCAGTTAACTGTGTATCAACCCAACATGAATGCTGATTCAGTTTCAGTTAAATCATCTTCTTCCGTGATTAAGAGTTCTTTGATCGAGCCGGATGGTGGGGTGCTTGTGGATCTGGTGGTGCCAGAGAGCGAGCGGGGATTGAAGACGACCGAAGCAGAGTCAATGCCGAAAGTGCAGCTGACTGGGATCGCTTAGAATGGGTTCATGTGATCAGCGAGGGATGGGCAAGTCCGTTAAAAGGGTTCATGAGGGAAAACGAGTACTTGCAGAGTTTGCATTTCAATTGTCTGAAAATGAAAGACGGGACTATAGTGAATATGTCCCTTCCCATTGTTTTGGCAATCGATGATGAGACTAAGGAGCGAATTGGGCCATCAACGAATGTGGGATTGGTTGGTCCTAGTGGAGACCTGATCGGAATTCTTAGGAGGTCAGTTTGTTAAATGACAATGCTTTTAAATGTTTTCTTTAATTTCTAAATCATCATGCATACGACCTTGTTGTATTTAGCTATTTTTTAATTGCACGCAATGGTTGGTTGAGGCTCTAGAATTGCATTTTGAAACATGTAAAAGTACCTTCAGGATGCCAAGTGTACAATGCTTTCGGGTTGCTTGTGGATTGGAGATTCATTTTGTATGGCTTTTGTTTTGAGAATATGTATTTGATAAAGCTTTTCTATAAATGCGGAGAGGTGATGGGCTGATGGTCAGTGTAGTGGTAGCATAAACTGGAAATATTTTTGTGGGAAGAGGACAATAGATAGTGGATCAATATCACCTATTGAATTTTGATTGATCGGATACTGAGACTAGCCTAGTTACACGACGATCACTTTCTGAGCAACTTAACTTTAGAATGGTTCCTAAAATTTCACTTTTACTGCAGTATTGAAATATACAAGCATAACAAAGAGGAAAGAATAGCTAGAACCTGGGGAACTACTGCACCAGGATTGCCATATGTTGAGGAGGTTATTACTCCAGCTGGAAATTGGCTCATTGGTGGAGATCTGGAAGTGTTCAAACCCATCAAATACAATGATGGGCTTGATCACTACAGGCTTTCTCCTCAGCAACTCAGGAAAGAATTTGATAAGCGTCAGGCTGATGCAGTTTTTGCTTTTCAGTTAAGGAACCCTGTACATAATGGGCATGCTTTGTTAATGAATGATACTCGCAGGCGACTTTTGGATATGGGTTACAGGAATCCAATTCTGTTACTTCATCCTTTAGGAGGTTTCACAAAAGCTGATGATGTGCCATTGGATGTTCGAATGGAACAACACAGCAAGGTATACGCACTGAAAACATCTATATATCCCTAATAATTATTCTGATCTAGGATTGCTTTGCTATAATAATTAGCGAAATTCTTACTAGTGATATGATTCTTTGTATCTTGTGTAGCTCTCAACTAGTTCTATTACTATTGTGTATGTATAGAATACTAAATGGTCGATAAATTTCCTTGTTATCAAAAGAATTGTAAATGACTTTTTAGGATATGAATATATTACCCAGAGTTTTATGATTTTCTTATCATCTAGGAGCTACTTCACATTTAAACTATAGACTGTGTGCAGGTGCTACATGAATCACGTTAAATCTGTCTATTTCATTTTGTTTTCCAAAATATCTAGTTGGTCAGGGCTTTTTCTTTTTCTCTGCAGGTATTGGAAGACGGAGTCCTTGATCCTAAGACAACTATTGTGTCCATATTCCCATCACCTATGCATTATGCCGGTCCAACTGAAGTTCAGTGGCATGCCAAGGCACGTATAAATGCTGGGGCTAATTTCTACATTGTAGGGCGTGATCCTGCTGGCATGGGTCATCCAACAGAGAAGAGAGATTTATATGACCCAGATCATGGTAAAAAGGTTTTGAGCATGGCCCCCGGTCTGGAGAAGCTAACTATTTTGCCATTCAGGGTAAGTATTTTTGTATGTTTTAATTGGTTATAATCATCGAACCTATGTTGTTTATTGTAATTCTTTGCAATTTTATTCATTTGTCTTATGAAACTGCAGTAAATCTTCAGGGTTGAATGTGTCAAATTAGCTTTATGTTTCAGTCTGATTTTTATTAAAGTTGGTTGTTGATGTGTTTTAAAAATCATTATTTGGGTTCCATTTTGCAAATAAACTTGTTATGTAGAGTTACCATTTCAGATGGTGTGATATCTGTCACGAGATTGTGGTAAAACTTAATACTAATTATAAGCATATTGTAATCCTGGAGTGAGGAAAAACTTCTGACAACTGCTAAGAATTGCTTAGTAATGTGTGTCTGATCACTGTAAAAATTAACAAACCTAGGAGCTTCTGGAATGGGCTGGAATGCTTATGTGTGTGTGTGTGTGTGTAATTGTGTGGCACTGCTACATATAACAGCAGAGTTTATGGGAAAGACTGAAAGGCTCCATGTTTTTATTTGTGTTTACTGCAAAAATTGTAGTACAGCAGAGGATGCCCTTTAAAGAGCAGGTGCAATTAATTGTATAAGTTGACCTTCTTCCATGTTCATCTCATTTAAATGTCAATATTCTCTCTTGAACCCCAAGAGATTGTAGCTTTTTCAATCTTTTATATATGGTTGATGGGGGTTCTAATTGTGTGGCACCACCTTCTCTTTTCTCCTATGTCGTCCCTACATTGCCATTAATCTTCTTTCTTAATTTCTCCAGGTTGCTGCATATGACACAGTGGAAAAGAAAATGGCATTTTTCGATCCTTTGCGTGCTAAAGATTTCCTCTTCATCTCTGGAACCAAGGTAGGGAAAGTATTTATAGACTTGTTTCTTTAAAAATTGCTCAAATCATGTAATGGTGAGGCTTTTGAGAAAAGGGAAAACAGAATGATGGAAAGTATGAAAAAAGGCTTTGACAATCTATCATTCTTTATTGTACTAATTCAACCTTCTGTTAAGTCTGTGCTACCCCATTAGAAAGGTATTCAGTATATAACTGTAAAATAACCCTGTTCACCTTAGATGTATTTGAAGGTCAAAAGATAAAAGTTTCTACTTTTTGCCGTAGATTTACTCACGATTGCTGAAAAATTATATTTTTACTGATAATGAAAAGTTCTGATAGTTTTAATTAAGTGAAACTGACCTGTTGATATTGTTGGTTGTCTCCAGATGCGAACTTACGCAAGAAATGGGGAGAACCCTCCTGATGGTTTCATGTGCCCTGGAGGATGGAAAGTCCTAGTTCAATATTATGAGAGTTTGCAAGCAGAAGAGGCAACACAGCAACCGGCAGTTTTAGCTTCTTAGATCAATAATTTATTACCAGAGTCTCTTATCAGTTAAGTGAAAGAAGAAATTCAAGTAGAGCACCTTCAAGTTAGTAATAGCACTGGCAGCTACCACGTTTGGAATCCTGCATGTCCAAGGAATAGTCGTATGCTTATTATTATTATTCTCCATGTTTTAATATAGTTTTTTAATTATGTTCGAATTGAGTGTATGAGGAAATCAATTGTTGCTAATTGTTTTAAGGGTATTAAGATATCAAGCAAAACATCTCCGGATTGTTTTCTGCAAATACATGTTACGAAACAATTGGTCAGTTTCCTTTTTCCCTTTTTTTTTTCTTGGGTTTTTGTTTTAATTTCCCCCACGGGGGAAGTTGGGCTTTCGTGGACCTGTTGGCCCAAATGATGTTCCGACCCATGAGAGACTGACCAATTCACTTCCTTCAATGGGTCTATGTAGACTTTTTGAGTTGGTCACTACTGAATGGAGAGTAGAAAGTGTCTTTTACTGAATGAAGTATTATTTATCGAATTATATTGGCTCGCATGCATGTGACATTAAATTAAATTAAATTAAATTAATAGTTATGACAATAAATAGACAATACATTCAGGCTTTTGTCTTCAATCCTAGACATACTAATTTCAGGCCTAGTATTTAAGCGGACGATTGAGGTGGAATCAGCCCGTAAAACCCGCGACACCTGTCACCACCCGTAGAAGATGAAGTGGTATACGTAACCTAAGGCTAATGGACCTTTTAAGTTTTGTGTTAAAGCTTCTTCCTAATTGATGTTCGTTGACGTTATGTTAGAATTGAAAAATAAAATAGGAAACTAAATAGGGAGTCAAAATTTTGTAGTTCGCAAAAGTCGCGCACTGCGCTCGACAAAGCTGAGTGCCTAAAGATCTTAGCTAATGATTTTAAATTTTAGGTAGCAGTAGCAGTCATTTTAAGTCATAGGCTCGCTCATTCGTCTCAGTCTCTTATTATTCCGAACTGCTTTGGACTCGACATATCATCAAACACCGGTCCTCTTGCATTCGGATACTTGACCTTGCGAGGCTGGCTGGCTGGCTGGCTACAGGCTATAGCCCTGGCCACATCGTTCTTCAATTGTTTTATCATGTTTATCCGTCGGGGAGGTAGTTGGAAAATCAAATTTACTTGTTGCGTGTTTGATTATAGGTTGATAAAAGTATCAACTAACACGGGTTGAAAATTTCATGACTTGGTGCTCCGTTGATTTGATTCATTCATAAAAATTCAATTTGTATTCTGCATCTGAAAACGCGGAAAATTTAGTTCTCGTGATCCAGCAGGGAACAAATGAACAATTCATCCACCCTGGATTGGACCCTATCAACAGAAACATTGTTCCCTTGCAGCATTAAAAGATGATGCTTCCTCCTTCTACAAGGTTATACAGTACATTTGCCATTGCAGTAATGGTCTGTGGTACGTCCGTAACCGTAAGTCCTTGGCGCTCCGTATTCCGGGGCTTAGCTGTAATGGGTCCTTTTGGACCTCTGATCTTCAAGATGATTCTCCCTCGAATTTCTTTATTTATTATATAGGCATATATATGCGGCATGAAATATGTCAGTGTCACATTTCCCTTATTTAATTTCGCAATTGACACAATACTGATCACAATTCCCTTTCCAGATGCTTAATTTTAGGCGGACACATTGTTCAAATGTTAACCGTTGGCGCAGCTAGTCTTTGTTTAAGTTTTCTATGTAATTTTAAGGTATTTTTATTTAATTATAAAAGTAATAATATCTCAATTTCTAAATATATTATCACATATATTAATAATAAATTTCTATTCTGTTTATTTTTAAGTTGGGTATTTTTTATTTCAATTCAATTCAATTGCATCGAAATCCTTATATTTTTGTTATAGGATGATAAAAGTCATCCAAACATATTATAGACGTGGGTCGGGGTTCAAATTGAATATAGCAGCTGGTAGAGATAGTTACAACTTACAACCTTACCAATTAATAAAGTTTTTAGTGCCCATTATTTAATTAAAAATCCCATCTAAGAATTTTTTGCATAGAAAGGTAGAGAGAAAAGGGGTCCTCATAAAGGATCCAAATGGGTAGTTTATTTACAGTTTTGAGTTACCAACCCAAACAGTTGGGCTGACATTTTATGTCCTTACAACTTTGTCTTTACAAGTAGCACTGGCGGCAAAGGTAACATGGTCTTCATGTGCTTGTGTGTACATATGTATATATACAGTCCTTTTCTAACCTAGCATTGGCAAGGGAGTAGAAGCTAGAAAATCGCTCATTTTGATTAAACCTAAAAGATATGATAACTCGATGCACTTTCTTTCGGTGATTATATTGGGTGGACCCATCGTCATATTTCCTTCTGTTTTTATCCTCCTTTTCACCAGCCAATCTCATTCACAGAACGTGCAGAGCATCCTCTTTTCAAGACTCCGTTACCCATGGCCCCATTATTTATTTATTTTTTGTCAAACCCGATTTGGCAGATAATTAAGCTTTGGATTAGTAGCTAAAAATAATTTACGTTAATTAATTACAAGTAGATATAATTAATTACGTCCACACGTTTAGAGTATACGTGCATGTGTACACGACCCTGAGTTTCATGTACTGTCATGATACAAGCTAATGCGAAGAAATGACATTAAAAAAAAGGGCTAATAACGTTTAGTCCCCTAGGTTTTATATATTTACGAATTCTAACAAAGTTCTTTCATTTATATTCAATGATGTTTATTAGAACCACCATATTATCTCTATCACGTTGAGTTTGGCCTTTAAAAATATTAAATTATACAAATTAATACTAAATAGTAAGCTCCATTATTTGAAGTATAGCTAAAACTCACTTGTCTTTCCTTAATGGTCGGGAGAGGTTCAAGTTCCCTAGTGCAATGTAGAGCAGTTTATTTCTTAATTGGTTCTCTGGATGGACCCCGGACTAAGGATAAGATAACAGTGCTAATAAAGGCTAAATTTGAGCTACCTAGGGACGTCTTTGATATAAATAGAACATTGTCCTTTTACAATAAAAATACAAATAATAGGGACTCAGATGTTATTATCCGGAAGATAAAATTAAAAGCGGGGAAGCGAAAGTGGTGGGTGGTACAGACCGGACGAGCCGTAACAAGCAATTAAGCACAGTTAACTAAAAAGCGTAAAAGGACGGACTCTTTCTGGGCCTTAGAACATGGGAGGGGTGTAGTAGGAGTAGCTAGATTGAAAGACAGAAAGAAGGGAAGAAAGAAGCGGTTGTGGTTCCCATTTAATTTCAAATTTATGTTTGAATATGACTCAGCTTTCTATTCGGTAGTGCGTGCTCGTACTGGAACAAGGACCACCTGTTTACTCCATTTTATGCTAAACCATTAAATACTAATCTACGAATAGTGTTCACCAAGGCCATATCTAGCTGCTTTCTGCCCTTCCTTTTCCTTTCATTTTTTTGCCGAGTTTTCTCCTTCTGTGTTGTATTCTCAT
Source organism: Azadirachta indica (assembly GCA_022749755.1). NCBI lineage: Eukaryota > Viridiplantae > Streptophyta > Magnoliopsida > Sapindales > Meliaceae > Azadirachta > Azadirachta indica. The sequence continues at coordinate 3,473,052 of CM040449.1, forward strand.
TTCTTCAGAAAACCAACTTCAGGAAGAATATTGCATGGTGCGCCGCGCTCTATCTCTGTAAATATGATAAACTGAGCTCGATTAGTTTAATCCTTGGAAGATATTCACTTTTCTATTTTGCATGTGCAGCCACATGTGCAAGTTAATAAAAGATGGACAAAATTGGAATGGCACGATTAAATTTCCACCATTAGCAAGCAATTCACATTTGATGTAATGGTCCAATCGGGGGTAATGGGACCTTGCTGCCTCTCTCCTCTTCCATAGGGAACTGTTTGGAGATTCTTCTAGCTCTTGACAGAGGCAAGAGCTCAAACAGCCTATGAATTTAGCTTTGGGACAATTATAACCAAACACTAAGGGGAGAAACTCTTGCTGCAACTTTTTCCTTTTGGCCATTTTTTATTCATTATATACCCGTAATCGTGGAAAGCCAAATATCACGCTCAAAAAGTAGCGAGTAATGTTTATATTATGTCTGATTGAGAATTTTTCTCACTTTGAGCGAACACTGTTTTAAAGCATCTGATGATTTGGCTAAATCTTATTGCTTGTTACGTTATGGAATGGTTTCACATCTCTTGGATGCTATTGTTATTGTTGTCTTCGTTTGAAAAGGGTTAGTTTAGAGACGAGAAAGTTACAGGAAAAGTGAAAACTCTTGTGCATGAGAAGTTAACTAATGATGTAAGTAGAGAGAACAAAACATGAGAAAAAAACAGGGAACTCGGATTGCAAATAATTTTACAGGTCAATATTATTTCTGCCTTCTGGGGCCAAATATTTTGAATTTTTTAGTTGAGTGGATGTGTTTATCCAAAGAAGATAACCTAAAATCATAACTAAACATCTCTAAAAATATATATAAGAATTCTCAACCAAAGGGAGTACATGATTTGAATCATTAACTGGGGGCATCAAAAGTAACCTGCTGCAAACAGTCACACAGATGCCCATGTGATGGCTGCTCTGCTCTATATCAGTAATTTGATTTACAGAAATACTAGGCTCAACAATTAAGACATGAACAGAACTTACAGCTACAATTTGTGGTACACTTTGGTACACTTATTATTGACCCCTGAATAATGAACCAGAATGGAAGGAAGAAGAAGAAAGAGGAAGACTTTTTTTTTTTTCAAATTGGGAGTATTTCTTTAAGCCTTGGGAATTTATAGGTTAGAACAAGGAAATGGAAGAATGTGTCAAAACAACCCATAAAGAGGGGGCAAATTAGCATTGAAGCTGCAAATCAGAACTAAAAACAGAGTTAAATGCACACTAAAACAGCTAGCACGAAAGAAAGTTACTCGGGCAAGAGGACTGACTGCTTCTGTTTTTAGTTTTATCTTTTCTCTTTTTCCAGAAAGAGTTTAAAAAGTAAATATATATTAACAACTCAAACGTGAAAGTACAACAGAGAGTAAAATTATTTGAATGTTGAAGGCAAAGGAGGGACCCGTTGTCCTTAGGAAGGGCAACAAATAGGGTTTCAAACCAATGCGATTGGCATACAACATGTCCTTATAAGACTTCACGCACACTCCAAAAACACCCATGGGTCTGTTTTTTGCACCCACAACCCCACATGACTCTGTTTCTCTTTCTCTATCTACACCTCCCTAAAGCCAAAATTCTCACCATAAATACACATACACATTCTCATATTCCTCTCAACACTTTCACGTCTTCTCAAAACTTCTTACACTTGTTTCTCTCAAAACTCTCTTCTCCTTTCCCTGCCTAAATACTTCAAAAATGGCCATCAGGAAATCACACAAGTTATCTCAAACAGCTGTTATCAAGCAGATTCTGAAGAGATGTTCAAGCTTGGGAAAGAAACAAAACTACGATGATCAAGGACTTCCGGTGGATGTCCCAAAAGGCCATTTTGTTGTCTATGTTGGTGAAAACAGAAGCAGATATATCGTGCCAATATCCTTTTTAACTCGTCCTGAGTTCCAAAACTTGCTTCAACAAGCAGAAGAAGAATTTGGATTCGATCACGACATGGGTCTAACTATTCCTTGTGAAGAAGACGTTTTCCGGTCTCTAACGTCAATGCTCAGATAAATGAAGACGCTGAGGCTTAAGTGAAGTACTTGTTCGATCGTTTGTTTTTGGAGAAAATGGCTAAAGATGAAGCTGCTTCATTGCTTCTCTTTTGATTTCGGGTTTCAATTTTCCTTTTTACAGTAACTCTAGCTAACACAACCTAAGGAAGAAACCCATAGATATTATCTGGGTTTAGATTTGTAAATCTGAAATTAAGTTTAGCAATTAAGCATTTTCCTCACTGTGGTGTGGTGTTGTAATTACTACCAATGTACCCTGTGGGAGATCATCGATCTAATATGTTAATTAAGATCAAGGTTTTTTAATTAAATATTAATATCCCTCTTATTCTAGATTCTGTCTCTCTTTCTCTTTCGCTATTTGTTTCCATCCATCTGCATGCGTGTTTTATACAAAATAAAGCACGAGTGACAGACACAAGCTCGCTTTTTTTCAGGGTTTTGTCTTAAGAATCTTTTTTTTTTTTTTTTTTTTTTTTTTTTGCGTTTAATGCTAAGGCTGTTTCAGGTTAACTAAACAGTTTTAGCCGTTAAAAACTGTTTAAAACGTACCTAACAGACACATGTATAGAGAATGTTTCTTCAGAAATGAAGAGGAATAATCCTTTTCTTATTCCCGATTCTCTTCTTACACAACTCACTCATCCATTCATTATTTTCCAAATCAAATCTTTCAAAGTTTAGGTGTCAAAAGAATCTAAAGGAAAAATAAACTCATCTAAGAATTTAACGAAATATATTATTAGATAGCTTGAACGGTGCGGAAATTGAAAAAGAAAGAGCTGCTAGCCAGATGGAAAGAGAGATAGAGAGATCGATAGGTAGGGGTGAAGGCTAGTAAATTCAGCGATCACTCAACATCCAATAGGATTTAGAATTAGGACCCATGTGACGGTGGTCCTCCAGGGAAATCTCGTAAATCCTTGCAGGATTTGTAGTCTGATATCTGATGATATCCCTTCGATCATAAAATAATAAACACTATTTAAGTGGTGGCGCACCACCAATTTAATATGGACGGCTCTGATTACAGACCCACTTGTTTCTGTTTTCTTCTGCTGCGGTGAATCTTTGATAAAAAAATCACACACTAGTCAATCGTATCCCATTGATAATATGATATTTATCTTTCATGATTGTGGTTTGAGCATCCATTGCATTTTGTGGTCCATCGCTTACAGCAATACAATTTTAATAATAATTGTTTTGTAGTAACTCTTTTTTTTTTTTTTTTTTTCACCAGTGGACCCAACCCAAGAAACCGTACAGACCGGTACACTTTTTGAAACCCTAGTTTTATGGGATTTTATAATCTTGCTTTTCGCAGTTTTCCATAAAGTTATAGTTTTTTTTTTTTTTTTGAAAAAACGAACAAATGAATTGATTGACAGTCACAGAGGCTAAAATGCTCAAGAGTCGCTGCGTTCAAGAAATCCAAAATGGCCGTTGGATATAAAATTATTTTTTAAAAAAAAAAAGAATAATAGCTATAACTTTTACGTGTTCTTCAAAACTTTGACCATGGAGATCAGATCACTGTATCCTACCATTTTTTATTTGTTTATTGTTTTAATATTTTGCGTGCCGTGCATTCAAAGAAAATTTTGCTACGGCCTGCATAGCTAGGTGGAGATAGTTTTCTCTTCTCTTCTGCTTGCTTTTCTAGAAATAGGAAGAACTAGCTAAACTTAATTGGTAGGCAATAAAGATAACATAACCTAACATACCATAAGATAAAAAGTTCACTGAATTCGGCTGATATTCACAAAACTGAAAGATTAGAGCATAAAACTATATATTACCCAAATCCAATCAACAAATGACATCTATGCAAAACTTGGTTTCAGGTTTTGTTTGTATAAAACTACCACCACTATTCACTAATTTGTTTTTACATAACATGGGTTTAGGTTATAGGTAGCTAGGCTAGGCATTTAATCCAACCGAAAACTTGGCCTCTTTTTAAGTTATGACTTTTGTGTGTTTTGTTTTGGTTCAATGTAAATTAACTGTGGTGAGTTGGAATTTTGAGGGCCACGATTATATTTTTGGTTGGAATTATATAAATAAGAGCTAGAGGAATTAATTAATATGGGCTGAAAAAACTCAATAAATGATTACGAAGGAAGGGACCACAATACGTTGAAATAGAGACAAAGTTCACATGTATAATAGTACGATCACTGAAAGATATATATATATATATATATATGTATATAGTTATGTCGCAAGCTTAATTAGCTAGCTATAACCTCAAATATATATCTTTAAATTTCATTGTTTTTAGTTTCTGTCCCGTTAATTCATGCACGTCCCTTTTCATTTCTGCCTGAAGAGTTAGGTGGTGTTGTCAAATAGAGTATGGTTACATACAATTGGGGGTTACATCAGAAATTAATGAACTAATTAATATAATAATGAAATTAAATGAAAATAAATTAGATCGAGGATGATAGAAGTGTCGAGTAGGTGGGAAAAATAATGCGGGATCATCAGAAAGAAAACTCATGTGATTGTATCAAATCAAGTAGTTAGAATGTCAAATTATAAATACGTTGTTAGCAATTTGGTATAAGCATAATTGAACAATTAGGGGAAAAAAACTTGCGTAATCAGTGTGTCAGCTGAGAGCTGATTAATGACATGACTTGACATGACGAACATGAAAACTCCAGGATTAAGGCTAAATCAAAGGAATCCAAAATTAACTATATATTATCGTAGTCAATTTATTTTATATAATAAAATTCCTAGACGTGTTGTTTCTCTGCAGATTACTGATTCCAATCTTTAAATTTGAAGCGATGAAGAAGCATTCTTATCTGAAATCATACAAGAGAAAAGGTAGCAATCCAATGATATTGGAATCATCTAAATAGTAGTTACAAGTTTCGAGTGAGGTTGTTGAATTCTCGTATCCTTGTCACTATATATATATATATATATATATAATTACTGTCATGATCAGTATTGAAGGAAACTTCTTGCTTCGAGATAAATTTCGACTCTGCCAAAAGGACTAGAAAATTCACATGTCGACGATCCAAAAAGACAGAGAGATGATCCCACCACTGCCTCAATTATATATATACATATGAAACGTTGAATTCATAAATGAACAAATAAGAGAAAAAGAAAAAGAATTTCCAAATCAAATTAATGTATAGATATTACGAGAAAACTTCTAAATTAAATGCTATATATATATATATATAAATAAATGAATAAAACCCAATTTTTAATAATTAATATATAACACGGGGCTAGGACAAAATTAAAAGTCCAACAATTAATAGAATAGACAGACTATGACCGATAAGTTGTGATAATTAAATTTGTTCATGCATATATGTATGACTGATATTATATTATGCATCTCTAATTACCGCATGCAGTTTCTTTAATATTTCTCTAGAAGCAGTAGCAGCTGTATTGATGTTATAGAATAGAGATTGTTGTCACTCTTAATAATTATATTTAATTAATAATCTTAATTTCTAGCAATATCTGTTTTTTTTTTTTTTCGGTCCGGTTGTATTTGGACAACGAGAGCCACTTATGTTGGGAGGTAAGCTGTTTTGTAGGGATATAAGAGTACTGGATGTTTGTTGGGTTGATTTGACTTTTGCTTCCCCAGTTTCTCATCTTAATTAATTGGTTCTCACTAAACTAGTTATTTAGTCCAAGTTTTACATCTCAATTAATTTGATTTGAAGTCTCAAACATGTACGTATACGTATGTATCTATACAGATTAAATTAAAATTGTAACATATTTTGCATGGCGTACGTATTATTTTCATTTTCAAAATTTCGCATGTGGCGTACGTCCAATTAAAGCCAACTGGAAATTATTGTGATTATTCCAAATCCAATGAACCTGCAGACAAGCATGCAGAAAAATTCTGGAGCTCTATTCATATTGAAGAAACTAAATGCATGCAAGATTTATAATAAATTTCTACACCAGACAGAAATCCACGATTTCCGTATGAAATATTTTAGTCTACAATAACGTGCTATATATATATATAAATACTACATCCGTTCCCCTTCTCAACCTTTGACCTTGAACTACTACTCAACGAAAATTTAAAATTTAAGGAAAAATATTATTATATCCAGCTAGCTTACACAATAATCAATCAACAATTGATATTATTAAAGCAATTTTTTTTAGTTTATAATAATAATAATAATAGTAATGTTGAAACTTGAAAATACAGCAACAGTTGCACGGAGTTAATAATGAAATTAAACATATATATATATATATATATATATATGAACGCATGTTTTCCTTTTCTGAGGTTGAAACAGATTGGGGGCCATCGGATGGACCCAGCTTCCTCGGCAATAATAGAGAAGCCTGCAATGCATGCATTCATGCAGCTTTTGGCAGCTGGGAAAATTTGTTATTAACACTACACCAAATTTTGAATTATTCTTGTCGTTGTAGCTTATTTACCAAACGTATATCACAAAGGGTAGTCCTTCCACTTTCCTTGCTAACTCATTGTAAAAGACTTGCTCGCTGCCCTAGACTAGGCGGCAGGATCATTGATCTCAGGTTTTCAACAATCACATTATTCCACCTACTGTCTTGAAGAGATTTTAATATCTCAAAGGAATTAAGTGAGTGAATATTATGATTTCAAATGGCAATATTCCAAGAGGAAGGCAATAGCCAATGCAGGCGCTAACCCCGCCATCTTGAATTTGCATGCCTTTTTTTTTTTTTTTTTTTTTCCTTTTCTCGGATCAAATCGAAATAGGGTTCCAACTTTTATAATGGCACCGAAGCGAAGACCAAAATCATCATCCTACAAAAAATATTCGGTTCTGAGATTCTTCGACGGAATCATATAATTTGTTGTGGACGTACAATCAACGATGAAAAAGGCCCAACAGTGCTATAGAAACGGCCCAAAGTTCAGCAGGCAAGCATAAGCCACACACAAAAATGTGATGATAAATGCACCCTCTTCGAAAGGCGTTGATAGGCTGCCTCTTCTTTATGAAAGGGGATGCATTAGATATGGCTGAGGTGCTTAAAGAATGCCCGACCCGATCTAAAGCCCCACTTTGTGCCAGCCCTTTCCCTTCTGAGAGTCACTTCTGCGCTTAGCGCAATGTACATTAAAACAATTAATTAAAAATGATTTTCCCTCTATTAATATAGCATCCATAAGATTAAAATTTTAGATCATTTATATTTCATCCAATAAATTTCTGAGTCATTAATATATATATATATATATTCACGATCAAAAAGAGAATCTTTAAACTCATATCGTACTTTTATTAGAGGCTCTAAATCGAATACTCAGGTTTGTCATGAAAAAATTGAATAATCTCGGTTTTGTTTGAATAGGAGAGTGAAATTGTATAATAACACTGCCACATGCAATACATCCAAAATATTTTGTAGAAGTTCAGAAACTATGTCATGTTCAATTAACAAAATTACACCAAGTAGAAGAAGAAATACAAATTAACTGACATAGATATCATATACAGTCATTAGTTACAAAAATTACCAGAAGTTCAAAGCATTATGTTGTAACGTTGAACCCAAGAAAATTCAGCTTCACAAGTTGAACCTCACATCCCTGATGTGATTCTAAACATCATCATTATGCCTGCGAGCTGCAAGCAAGCCTAATGCCCGTTCCTTCCTTTTGAAGAAAAGAACCTGCTGAATCCTTTTGAATTTTTCTCCGGAGTTAGGGCAGAAGAGGAAGAAGAAGAGGTTGATTTTGTAGGCCTGTGTTTTGGATGTTTTGTATTGATTGGTGATCTTGTGAGGCTCGCTTCATTGTCTGACGGGCTACACGGGGAGGTATATAAATCCAGCGGAGACTCGGCACCTGCTCTTATTGCATTGGAAGAAGCAGCGGTGTCCATGTCTGTATGATCCCTGTCTTGTAAGTTCATGTTACTAGTAGTTGTTTCCTCAGGGAACCCTTCACCCTTTTGGCTCCTCTCGCTATATGGAGATCCGGCGAGCTCTGATTGAGGACGTAAAGATTTCAACTGCTTTCCTAGAAGAAATATAGTTTCCTGGCACTCTGCTAACTTCTCTGCTGCAGCTGCCAACTCTTTCTCCTGTGACCCAATGGAAACATCACAATTAGAAACAACAAAGCTAGGACAACAACTTTTAGGTGTTTAAGAACACATTAAAGTAAAAACCACAAAATCTTTTGGTTTTATTTTCAAATTTAACATATTTTTGTTCACTAAAAAAATAATTTCAAGCAAGTACAGGAAAATCCAATTTAAGAAACATAGTAGAAAATATAGTCTCACCTGTTTATTTTTTGTATCACCATCAGCCTCTGAAGAACAGACAGCACAATTCTCATTCCTAGAAGTAAATCAAAATTGCAGAAGTTAGAAATAAAGTCAAAACTGGATGGAGCAACAGGCAATCCTAGAAAGTATACAAATATAAAAATGCATCACTTAGTTGTGTGGTAACAGTGTAAGGATACTGATTTGACAATTCCTCAAGGCAGAATGTACAATGAGGTCAAACAGGTCAAGACCGTTAAAATCAATGTACATAATGAATTCCTATATCAACTATTACTCATCAGGTGCACCATGAATATAACACAGCAAGTCCAATCATTTTAATGGCTCAGCAATAGCTGAAACTAACAAAGAGAAATTTTACTGATTACGTGGGTCCTTCGACTTTGTCTTTTCGAGTTCATCAAGGGCAGGCAAGCAAATCCACAACCATAATTCTAGGTTTCTAGTTCCAGTCTGTCCATCATGCACAAAAATTAGAAAATTTGCATATATTTAAGTCCACAGGCAACTTGCTAAATTCTTTGACCTATGTACAAACAAATTGAATTTACTATCTTGAAATCCCAAATATAAGAAAGTGGCTTTTCCAGGCAATGTCTAGACAACATTTTTGTTGCCCTGAAAAACAAGAGGAGATTAACATTTGAATTCAGACTTCACTACAGACCCGTAAGTCAAGTTATTGTTTTGAACAAGTTAGACATAATTCAACCAACGGCTAACAAACGTTTAATGCTAACCTTTGTAATTGCTCCTGAAGTTCCTTGCATCTAGCCGAAGCATCATGATGACTCGTCTTTTCATCTTGGAGTTCATTCTCCAAACTTTCTATTTTTGCTCGTAGAAGGTTCACCTCAGTTTCTAATTCCTGGGCACGTGTTTCAAGAGACCTGTATGACTCTGCCATACATTTGAGCTGCGTCTCAGCCAAGCTGTTTGACTTTTGAGCAGAAGCAAGCTGTGATTTAATTTCTGCTAGAAGCTGCTCAGTTTCATGTAACTGAGACTTGGTCATCTCCAGATTTTCAGTACATCTAGCTAGATCAGTTGCCAAGTTATCTTTCTCCAACTTCAGTTCTTCAAATTCTTCCAATGAGAATTTGCATGCCGTGGTGTCTGATTCATAGCCTGCAACTATGTTACCATCATCGGGCACCTCAGGATCTGAAGAAGGATTAGAAATGTGCGCACAGCCATTTGGATATCTTTCTCCTGATGGGTCTCTCTGTATTACCTTATTCTCCGGTAAGGCAACCTTATCTATACAATCAGGACTATTAGGTTCTACTTCAGCACCCTTATAGCCCATGACATTTATTCTGAGTTCACTGGCTTTAGCTAAAACGTGAGAAAGTGCAAAAATAAAGTCAACGACACTTATGCTACTGTCTACAACCTTATTAAAGGTGACAGAGAACTCCTCGATCTTTTGGCTTAATTCATTTCCGTCAGAAGATGTGTCATGAACTGCCTTTGCTTCTTTACCCAGGAACAATACAAAGTCATGAATCTGATTAATAGCAACCACTAGTTCTTGGCTTATAGTCTGAACAGTTTCGATAACCGGCTTACCATCTTCAGGCAGATCAATTTTCTTCTCTGTATATAAACCAGCATCTTCAGGATGAGCCTCTGTATTGCATGAGGCATCAGAACATTTTACTTCCTCAGAGACACAACTTGCGGAGTGCTGATGCTTAGTAACATGTGCATCCTCCACAACTCGTTTAATATCCTCCACAATTTTCCCCACATCAGCATCTTTGGACATTGACTCAAGCAATACAGAGATTCTTGATCGAAGTTTTATCATTTGAAGCTGGCCTGCATCAGATTCAGGATGCACTACAGACAATTCCATATCATGTTTTTCAGACTGGAGATCGTCACCACAAGTGACACCTAATGAAGCATCACCGTTCACAACTTCAGATACCTTGTTTGGACTGTCAGATACAACAATGGCACCATTCGAATTTGTGTCATTTGATAAACATGCCAACTTTTCCATCTCAAGAAAGTCATCCATAAGCTCCAAATGCTTTGCAGTTTCAGCCTTGTGTGACTTCCCAATGTTCTTTTCCTTCTTGATCTGGGAGACCTCAGAGATCAGTGCTGTTGCCCAAGAGTCAGCACAGCTTACCTTGTCATCATTTTCATCTTCAGACATGGAAGTCAGGCTAGGTGGATTGCTGGCATTTTGACTCGAGTACCCTTCAGCAGCAACTTGAGCCATAGACTTTGATGGACTTTTCTGTTGATTGGTGATTTGCAGTTGTGCTTCTAAACTTTGAAGCTTGCTAGCTGTCTTAGCACACAGATTCCTTGAAGCCTGCAGTTCACTGTTACGCTTTGCCAAAGCTTCTTTAAGCATCTTTGTTTCTTCTTCCATTGCCAATAGTCGTTCTGTGAGAAACTCGTTCTCCTTTTGGAATTTCTGTACATTGTCTAGCGAAAACTCGGACACTGGGGATAAGTGTGGACTAGTTGGCTTAACAGGAGACCTCCTTACCCGGCTTTCTCCATAGTCTCTGCCTAAACTTTCTACCTCCATCTTCATCTGTGCAAGGGCAGCAGGACCAGGCAACTTCTTCCGCACAAGACCTCGTAATCTTTGGCACTCTGCTTCTAGCTTAGCAATCTTCTTGACTCCCTCCATATGCTGCTTGTTGGCTGCTTCTGCAGACCTCATGCTCATGTTCTTTTCTTCATTACGAATTTCTAGCTCTTTGGAAATAATGTGCAGCTCATACTTTGCTGAATTTATTTCCCTTTCACATTGTTCAATATTGCTCTTCAGAAGTTCAATTTCAGCCTCAGCTTGTGATTTTTCTTCACTAATCTTGATTATCATATTAGAACGCTCTTGCAAAGTCCTTGAAAGCGCTGCGTTTTCAGCTGCAGATCGAAGGAGTTCTTGCTCTAAACTTTCCATCTTTGCTTCAAAATCAAGCCTAATTTTGTCCCACTGCTTAGTTTTGGTAAGAACTACCTCTTGCAGTTTCTGTTCATGTTCTTCCTTCAGATTCCGTATCTGCCGCATACACTCTTTAAGAGCACCATCCAAATGTGCTGCTCGATCTTCAACGGTGAGCTTAGAAAGTGTGACAGATTCTAAATGATTTTTCAATGCCAATGCTTCTGCTTCAGCTTTTTCCCAACCTGCAGGAGAAAAGATGTGTCATTTCAGAAAATCCTGAACAAGAGGAATCGATAAACTTCTAGCCTTGAAAGAGCATTTTAGCAGGGATGGCTTTTCACAGGTAGTAAGAGTAGCTCAGCAGCATACCTGAGACAGCTTCTTCAGCAACTTTAGTATGTTGTTTCACAAGGTCCTCTTTTGTAGAAATCTCTGAATGTGCTGCTGACAAATTTTCATTCAATTCTTTAATTTGCTCTTCTAGTGTGTGAACTTGTTCCTCATAAGTCTTTACTTGATCCTCCAGACCAGTCAGATGTGAGTATGATTCCACAGAAATTTGAACATATTTTGGTTTTTTGTAACTATCCTGTCATTATAAAAGACAACCAACCAGAAGAATTAGCCTCATCTACAGATACTCATTGAGAGAGCATTCATTGCTAAACAAAGTCTGCCCTAAATGGCTTAGCAGGAAATATGTAAGTCTTGAGTATTAAAATAATCTGTCCAACCAATAAAATCAGAACAATTTTAATTTTAAAGTCCTTTTTTCATGAATAATTTTACTAATATTAAAGCAGTATCATATTCCGTGTTAGTCACAATTTAGTATATCGTTTGAACTAGCCAGAATGATAACTCTTTCAAAGTTATCGATACAATAAATGACTATTTGTAAGTTAAAATCGTCACATGGCAGTAAGAAAGCCCAGAGTTCGATCACAGCTTTCAATAAGCATGAGGAACCAACGGGCAAAGTTAATATGTACACAGATATGCAAATCATTTAAAAGGCTGCTTAAGAAGGTATTTAGCGTGCAGATTTGACAATGATAGTACAAAATTCAAACCACTGAAATCGATGGCCATACCTGATTGCCTTGAGATCCAGCTGTCACTGAAGTGGCAGCAGCAGCGGCAGAGTCCGATGCGGCAGCAGCTGCAGCTGCGGCCTTCTCAGCTTTTTCAGATGATGATTTTTTCTTCCAGGGCCAACTCCGGCGGTCCATCTCAAACTGTAAAGTTTGCATAGGATAAAGGTTAAAATGACAGGAAATCAATAAAGAAGTAAAAGAAATAAAGAATGATGAGACATGCAACAAGAACTCGATAACTTATAATTAGCTTAAACAGCAGCCTTTAATACATTAACACAAAACCAACAACACGTAAGAAAAAAAATTAAAAATAACAACACAAAATAAAATGTGCTGCGAATGTGAAATTGTTGAAAAACAACTAAAAAAAATGCGAGTAATTACATGCATTGTTTTATAGCTATATAAATCTGAAGTCTAAAATCAGAAAAGGAATCAAGAGCATCACTGTTTCAGACGTTCATTTGAAGTATATCAATTGCGTGGTATCATCTCCTAAGATCTGACTATTTTGATTGCTTAAGATCTAAGCATCATAAGAAAATTTCACATCAATGATGGAAGAAACTTAACCCAAAAAAAAAAAAAAAACTAACAATATCATTTCCTCTAAATATCCATCAAGTCCTCAGAGTTTAGAAGACAACATCTTAAAATAAACCAAATGAGATCCGAATTAATCAGAAGCTGTATGGAAAAGAAGAAGAGAAGTGTAAACGCAAAAACTTGAGCTGAAAATATTAATTAAAATAAATTACACGGCGCAACAGAGACAGAGCGATGTCAAAACAAACAGGCGATTGTACCAAAATCTGGATTAAAAACAAAAGATTTTCACAATGTTATGCGGAAATGGTTGAAACTATACTCGGATAAGTAAATCAAACCAGAAACAAATAGAAGATAACTTCGAAACGGAAGCATTCAACAACAGAAACCACACCGACAAAATAAGATAAGAAACAAAAACAATCTGCGCCTGATACAAGTAAAGCGTTTTGAATAAAACCAAAGACTGTTTTCAATAAGTAGCAAATGAAAACACTTGAACGGAAAATAAATGGAAAATAGAAAATTGAAACAAAAAAACGCACTGGTCTCACAAACACTGTATACAAACAAACGAAATAAATAAAACAATGAATTTTGGAGATGATTATTGCCTGCAATACACCTACCAGGAGTAATGTAGCTTCAAAAGCGATTTAAAAATGTACGGAATTGAAAGAGTTACTCAGTTAACAGGGACCAATTTCTTCGAGATTCAGCAATAAAGATCTATTGCTAAGGTTTTAAAACGAGGTCGTTTATTGTTTTCCTTACAGAGAATGATTAAAGAGAAACAATGGAGGTGTTGCGGCGGCGGAGAAGGAGGAGGAGAAGCGGTGGTAGTGGTGGTGGTTGTGCTGAAATAGTTGGTTTGTGGACTTAGGTGTCACTTAAAAGGCAAGACGTTGCAAAAGCTCCAAAACCATCACCTTTTAAATAATTGTTTTTTTGGAAACTCTGAAAACCAAAAAAAAAAAAACAACAGTGAAAATATTTATTTAATTTGTATTTTAGTGTTTATTATAATATCTGAATATTATTAATCTGATAGATGATTATTATTGCTTCGCAGATTTGCCCCTATGAGATTTATAAATGACGAAGGAGGCCCCACGCTTGTGCCAGAAGCTTAGCTGAGCTGTATCCGATATTTGGAAAGTTCTGTTATGGTTTGTATGTTACGACTTTGGACCACCGTCACTACTCACTACAGCTCATAAGTTCGAGTGCAGTGACGATAACATGTAATGACAACACATAAGCTTTCATGGATCGCCAAATCTAAACCGTTCATCACGCCATCTTGATGCTTTTTCACCTCAAATTTTTGGAACGATCAGTGAGAATATGTAATGATCTGGCCACCACTTAGCGAAATCAGGCATTAGATGTTGATTTAACGAGATCTAAGTTGAAAAATGATGGCTATACTCCTTGTTCTAGGGTAGACATGATTATCTCTACATGATTTATTAAATTTGTAGGCCCAAGAATAAAATCGTAAATACAAAATTTCACTTTGTGATCTGATTATGTAAATATGCAAAATAAGTGTAGCAAATCTTGGTTTGAATATTAAGTGTTATACGAGTTATGGTTGTCATTAACAGTGACAATTCAATAACAAATTCCGAGGACAAATCAAATAATACAATCATATTATTTTATGCCCATTACAAATAAAGTACGAGAAACTAAACCAACCAATAAAATTATTGGTTATTTTGAGAATATATGGGCTAGTTTTTCTTTATCTCTAACGTCATCACCACCATCATCATCATCATCATAATCGTTAATCAGTATTCAAACATGTAAACGTCAAATATATGCAAAACTAGTACCAGTGTTAGGTTTAAATAGATGGTCAATTTAGAATATAATTAAACTCGTATAAAACTTAAAACACAAGCAAAACATATATTATATGTCAATATATATTTTATCTTGTTGGGTTATATGTCAATGGCTAAATATTGTGGTGTCAAGACATCATCTTCTCCAACCAAAGCATTGTAATTAAGATAACGAGGGGAGGAATATATAAAAAGAAAGGTGACAGTTGCCCTAGGAAAATGGGACATTTCACTATTTCAGAGTTGGTAATTAATCAGCTTTTCAACAAAAGTTATTAGAAATACTTGAGTCTTTGCTTTGGCATTGGGAATTTGTACAATATATAATTAATTATTCACACTAGTAACAAGACATATGACTTATATATATATATATATATATATATAGTGGGGTAAAGAAAATGTCTTCCATTGCATAATTTCAGCAAGAAAACACAAAACTTGATCATCACTTGTGATTGCTTGCATGTTTCACCAGAGTGGTGTGGTCCTCATTTACGAATCCCAACTTCAATAATGTTTTAATTTGTTGTGTGGTATTGCATATAATCCCCCACACATTTGTATGATTCGTGTCTTGGAAGTCATGACGATAATACATGCTAATAATGATTTTCACAAAGCGAAAAAACAACTTAGTTTCTTAGTTTTGGTGCTTTGAGGATTTCATGTTAGATTGCGGGTATCTGAGGACAAGGCATCTATGACTATGACGTCGTTTTCTACAAGTTGAAGTATCTCTTTCTTTCTACCCTTTCAAATGTTTAACTTTGATTTTCCTTCAATAACCAAGCACTCTGTTGTGGCCAGTGGCCACTCAAGCTATCGTAAAACAACAGAACATCTAGTGCGTATTGCAAATATGGTTATTTTTCTCTTCGAAGCCTAAGCAGTCGTAGGCAGCTTTTTCTTTCTCATAAAAGTCACCCAATTTTGTTAGTGTAATGCCCACGACCACGATTTCCAAATTCTTAAGTGCTCATACAAGTTTCACAAAAATTGAGTTGAAATTTTTATATAATACGTCGACGTTTCGCTCGTTCGTAAATTTTCAATGCGCGCAGACGAAATTGAAAAGTGCATGGGCGCGGGAGGGGCAGAAGCCTAAAAACCGTTTGATGATATTCCGCAACTACAGTAGTCCGTTTGGTACTATTACATTTCCTAGGATGTTCCTTCCCTAAGTCAAACTCCTTTTTTTCATCTGACTGGCCTTTGTTTCTGTCTATAAACAGCAGCGGCCTGCCTGCAGAAGCTGTGCAGCCAAGCCACGCACACACACACACACACACACGGGGTTACTTTTCCCATTTCAGCCTTCTCTTCTCCATTTTTGATTAATTAATTTTGGACGGTCGCGATTTGCTTTTATACTGTTGATTCTTGGCTTGGACGAAGAGGAACGTGTGACGTCGGATGAGGAAATCAAGTCACTCCCGCATGTTTGTACACAAGCTGCACACTTATCGATTTCTTTAGGCGAATCACATGGTGACATGTCAGCGGCATTTGGCATCTTGGAAAGTCACTGTCTCGACAATGTAATATGGATATTTTCAAATTCCATCAAACGGCGGCAGCGCGTGTATAAACCCATAGCCTTTTCCTTTTTAAATATATTTCTGAGTTCATAAATAGATACACGTAACATAAGAGGAATTATTTGATAATTAGTTAATTATAAAATATTCTCATCCCAAAAATAAGTCAATATTTTATTAAATTTAGAAGATGGTGATATCTAAAGAATCTTTAAATACCTTTTAATCTGTCTAATAATACTTACAAATTAAATAATAAAAGGGAAATTAATCTTAATGAACCGCATATAATAACAATATATTCCCCCATCTATCAATCAATTAACAAAAAATAATCCCACATTCAACAATAAAGAATTGAACCTAATTTTGTTTTTACCGAAATTTTATACGAAAAAATGCTACGCGAACTCATAATAAGCTAAATAGATAAAACAATCCTTAATGGGCATTAGCGATATAATCATACGTGTTAATTAAAGGGTAAACAGAGTAGGTGATGCACCGCCAATACAGTATGAAATAGCCAAGGGAGACAAATATGGTAGGGTGGGTGTGAGAACCAAAACGCAGCGTATGGTCCCCACACATAGAGACACGCACACAACATTGAAGCGCTTGTAAGATAAGGGCCATAATATAAGAGGGCCAGATCCTTAATAGTGGAGCAGAAAAATGGACTGAGTGAGGAAGCAGCATCCAAAGAACAGTTAAAAAAAATTAAATTAAAAAAAGACACGTGGTCCCCATCCTCCACACGTTTATGTGTTGTTGTGATAGCCTTTTTATCAAGTGGGGACCACACCAATGTGCTTCAGTTTTACATTTACACGTGTCGCAGAAAGCGACCACGTTTCATTAAGCCCGGATGCTTGACAGCGTCGGCAGAGAGAAAATATAGCAAAACGCTGCGATTTACCTGCCCAATCACGACAAACTGTAATTAAACCCCCCCCTACCCCCAAAAACAAAATAAACCAAAACGGTGAAAGATCATTACATCTAAATAAATAAAATTTTAAAACTTAAAAGAAATATTAATCTGACGAATTTAGACTGCATGTATCATAAAATACGTTGTGTGTCCCCGTACGGACACTGGAGTCCTAGCAGAAATAATCGGGCTATTTTCGGTATTTTAGTGGACGGATTGGTTAGTGTACATCTAAATCGGGTGTATTAACACGTACTTATCAATCCTTATCAAGATTAAATAAAAGCAGCCTTTTATTTATTTATCTATTTTAAATTTTAATGTTTGTTCTGCTCCAAAATAAAAATAAAAAGCAATTTTAATTTTACAATCTCGTGACTCTGGTTCATAAGTCGTATGCATGCATGAGTAATTTTCTCACGTCTTCACTATGTGGTGTGGTGTCTTCATCAATAATCAGCGTAGAAACTGGTGTTACATTGTCCCCGAGCCAAAATAACAACAGCATTATCAGTTATCAGTTTTGTCTAGATTCTCATATTTATGTTAAAAATAAATGTAAAACTGAAAAAGAAAAGTGGAAATAAACAAGTTGTTCATTTCCAAAGAAATTTTCTTATGTCATTTAGACAATTCTTTGTTGTTAATGAAAACGACGAGTAACCCGTTTGATACCTGATTTTATTATACATGGAGTATGTACGTATACAAAAACTTTTCAAATTAATGGCGACAAAGGAATAATTGGATTATATAACATGAAAGGTCGTAGCAGTGAAATAACAAGCTAACCATTGAATTAGATTAACTAATCAACATACTTAACCTGAAAACTATTTGCAAAATTTTTTTTAAAAAAAAAAAAAAGAAATTATTTTTTTCATGAAAGAAGGGAAGTGACATATGTGTATCCGTCAATAACTACTATGTATGTCGACTGACATTTAAAGAAGCTCAATCTTGTCCTGCCCGTATACTTGTCGCCAATAAGACCCGCCGCCCGAAATTAGGCCCCAAGTCATTTTCTTTAAATAAAAATTAATGTAACCAATCAATTAAAGTTCAATTGAATTATTAGTTTCTGCTTGTCTATTTTACAATAATTATTAAAGCTTTAGACTAATGAAATTACATCATAACAGGCTTTGATAATTCAAAACATCAAAATCAAACCTAATAAAATATTATAAAACCAAATTAATATCAACTGTGATCGGAGATTAATGATAAGTGGATTGCGACAGTTCAATTTAGCTGTTTCTTTTCTTAATTTTTTATAGTGCAAATTATTTTTCATATGCATGTGAATATTGCAGAAACATAGATCCTATGAGTTTACGCAATTGACAGTGTTTGAGGTTCTTAGTTAATTAAATTATTAAGAATAATAATTTATTAATGGCATAGCTGTAATTGCAACCTTAAAAAAAAGAGTGCGTGTGAAAGAATAAGATAATCCAAATTGTTAGAAGAGAAAAAGAGATGAAGCCTAAAGGAAGGGAAAACGGAAGGTTCCTTGGCGGGAGGCCTAGTATTGTAAGGAGAAAAAAAAAAAACTCTCTAATTGAAGCTAGAATGATAGCATCTTCGAATATATTAGTAATATAAGACCAGACTCGGTATATATGTACACAGCTGTTAGCAATTGCAGATATGGGATACTTGTGGCCAAATTACATAATAATAATAATAATTATTATTATTATATGCTTCAGTTGCACTATATTTACATGTTTTACAGTACAAAATTGGAGTATAAATATATTAGTTAGCAATATGTGTTTTTCCTTGTCACTCTTGGACTGGGCCTAATTTGGTCAGTATTTTTATTATTATTACTATTAATATTTTTGATGTAGTGTTAAAACTTAGAATCAGACATGTTGCACAGAGATTTAGTCCGTGTATATTATGTAACATGTACCAAAAATTGTGAATATTGGGAACATTAATTAATGAGTTGCAATGCAGTGCACAAGCGTGCAATTGTTATATGTTGTGGGTGTGGTGTATGTCATGTGAAAAGCCGTGTAACGGATTTACAGATGATCAATTTGATGTCATTGAAGTTGTTGTTGGGCGCCCTTTTTTTTTTTTTTTTTTCTTACCCTTTAAAAAATGAAATCAGATATTTTACTTAGAGCATGACATTAAAAAAGAAAGAAAATTGAACAACTTTATTATAATAGTACAAGAGTAGATACGTTGTAACGTCATTGCTATAAAATAGTACTAACCGCGCTTGGATGCTTTTAATATAGTTAATTATTTCATTTATATTTACGATAAAAAACTATCATAGAATTATTATGTATAGTACAACTTTTTAATTTTTCAATTATTTTTGTTATTATAATTTTGAAATCTTTTTTTTTTATCACATCTGTTACCTTATAAAAAAAATAAGAATAAAAATTAAAAATTAAAAATTAAAAATTACAGCAAAAAATATAAGAAAATTAGAAAATTAAAATGGTGATTTTATATCGTAGAAAGTTGTAGTGGGGAGTATCTAGCAGTAAGTAAAATGAAAATGAGAGGAAGAATAAATAACGAATGAAATGAACCTACCCCTGTATCTAGAAAAGAGGAGGGTGAAAATGATTGCAAAGCGGAGCCGAGAGGAGCCTCATTATATATATATATATATATATTTATATGTGTGTGCTTTTTATGGGGGAATTTTCATTTTTCAACCTTTGCTTTGGTGGTACGAAAGAATTTTTGTGTAAAATTTGGATTTTTTTTTTTTTTAAGAAAAAAGAGAAAATTATACCAATTGCCAGGGACCCACATGTTAGAGAAGACAGCTGCTGCTTTAGGGCAGGCACCTCTCTCTGCCTTTACTTTTTTTATTAATATTTCTCTTCCTTTACTTTTTTAATAACGAAGTAAAGGTTTTTTTACCTCTCTCTCTCTCTCTCTCTTTGGATTCTGATTTCTCAGCCTTTTCTTTCTTTGGTACTTCTCCAAGCCACCTGGCACTTTTTCTCTTCTATTTCTCTCTCTGTGTCATGCCGATCATAATCACATTATTTTTGTTATTTATCTAATTGCCTCCCTCAACGTCCGTTACTTATTTAATATTGCTAATGATCTCCATTTAACGCATGTTATAAATCTGACGGACATCAGTCTTGGCTGGATCCAATTGTTTGTTCAAGTTTTCGGCATTACTTTAGAATTACAGCTTTTACCAGTTGGGAAGGAATTTTGTTTGAATTATTTTTAACTCTAATTCACATTTATCGACGATTTTTGTATTTAATCTAAAATACTGGTAAGTCATAGACAATACCTTTATTCGCAATAAGTAATAGCAAAAACTGATAAAATGACGCATTTGTTCTTCTTATTGTTAACATTGCGTGCTCAAAAATGAAAATAACTCTTTAATGTAATTGGCAAAGTATATCTTTTTAAAAAAATAAATCAGTTATGTATAGCTCTTTTTTTTTTTTTTAATCCTTGACACCATTATTTTTATCGGTGATCTACTATTAATAAGGGCACTCCTCAATATCTCACCAATATTTTAAATTATATATAAAAACTATCGATAAATATCCGATAATGTTGAAAATAATATGAATTGTTTAAGGCTTTGATTTGACAGGGAACCGAACTCGATGCAGGCTGGACCCTATTTGGTAATTGGTCTTGATTGTTAGGGCTTACTGAGGGCCCATTCGTAACTTTGTAATTACAGTTTATTGAAAATAAAATTGTACGCTCTTTTCACTGAATTGAGTTCTGTTTGTTCGTACTTCACTTTCCGATTGTTTTGTTTCAATATAAAAGTTTGAAAACCTGAGAGATTACGAAATATTTATGCCAATTTGGGATCGATTCATTTAATTATATTACACGAGTGAATGATAGTATAATGGTGTGGTGAAATTAATATTGCCTAAAATTGTGTAGAACGTTCATGCAAGTTATGGAAGTCGGTCTCGCTTACAAGACTAGGATTCAATTAATGCAAGCTATTCTTTTCTTCTTTTTTTTTTTTAATTTACAAGTGAGTGAAATAATAAAATCCCAAATCAATTCCACGTATATTCGAATGATTACTGCTAAAATATTAAAAGAATACGACAAATGTCAAGATGGCCCGACTCATGAAAAAGATAAAAAGATTGGAAATTATTAAAGTCATTTAAGCTTTAATTTGATTGATTTGGATACTCGTAATCCGACTTTGACTCTTTAAGCAAATCACAGTGTTAATTAATTAATTAATTAATTAATCAGGCTATAATCATTCTTACTTTAAAATAACTTTTTTTTTTTTTTTTAAAAAAAAAAGGGGTGAGATAAGTGAATTTCATTGTTGTCATGACTAATGGATGTTGCTCATAACATAAAGCACTGAATTTACTCTCAACTTATCCTTTTTTAACTTTTTACTGATTCAATGAAACTAAGCTGTCACTTTTTACGAGTCAGCAAGGACAAAACCAAAAGAAAAGAATAATCAATCATGCGCATGACATATTCTATTTTTTTGGTTTTTGGTTTTTGGTTTTGGGCATATCTCACCACTTTACTTTTAGAAAGAGATTTGGCTGTTGAAAGACGAGGAATGAGCTGAAGATAAAACGTTCTCCTTTTTCTACCATGTAAGAGAAGAAAGAATCTCGTCGCCACTTTTACAGGTTTTCTGTTACAACCCGGGATAAGACAACGCTGCCAAAATCACCTCCACTAACTCCGCTTTAGACAACGGTGAATTTCCGAGGATAAAAAGACGGCGAAAGATACTCCAATTTTAATTAACGCAACCAACATTTAATTTCTCAAAAACTCGTCCCGTTCAGATGCATGCCCATGGTTGTAATCTTCTTGTTTGTTGTTTAGTTACTGTTCTTCTTTTTTTTTTTTTAATGGAATGGTACGTAAGGTAACTCACACGCGCTATTATATTATAATTAACCGCAAGGAGCAACTTAGAGATTTTTCTTGCAACCTTGTTGCATTGTGTCCAACAACCAACAACCGGCAATGCGATAAATGCTGTCTTCTAACATATCTGTTGGTTCACTCTTCTTCCAATTATCACACACCCTCTGTTTTTTTCGAATTTCACTTTTTAACAATAATGAGATCATTATTGCCTGAAATAGACGGAGATGTTCCTGTTCAAAGGATATATCAGAAAATTAAAAGTATCTATTGCGTTTTGTTTGTAAAGCCCCGCCTCAGAAGCAGGCCCATGCATCATTTCTCGGCCCAATCACATTGCAGTTCCTTTCCATGTTGGGTTTGCAGATTTTTTAGAGTATAATGATTAAAAAATAATAATAATAATAATAATTATTATTATTAATTTTAAATTATACCACAATCCTTATCCTTTTATTTACAACTACAGTCTATTCCTGAAATAAAATATATTTCCTAATTTAAATTGTATTTTAAAATGATGGGAAGAATTTTAGGAAGAAAATAAAATATTATAGTTCTTAATTTATAATAAAGTTTTTTTTTTTTTTTTTAAAGAATAATTTGTATAAGAGCTCGTTTAGAAAATATTAAAATCTTTAATATTTTAGCAAGGTATGTTAAAAAATCTGAGCCAAAATACCAGTACTTTGGAGACCAATACATCCCATGGACGTCTGGGCCTTCAATCCAACCCTCCTTTTTTTTATAATTTCATTTTTTGTGATGTGACGAGCACGACCCATTAGTTGCTAATCTCAACTCTCAAATAAGTAAGGCAGAAATCCCATTTTCAGTAACCGTTCTGTAGGGATAAAGCTTATGCATTTGAAATAAAAATAATAATCAAACAGAAGAATTAATTGTGTTTGTTCTTTTCTTTTTTTTTTTTTTTTTGTAATTCTGAATTTGTTGATATATTACATCAAAAATCAATTAAGAATTTAATTTATATATATGATACACTTTGGACATCTACATATAATTTAATATTTATCCTCATTATTAGAGTGATATTTACTTGTACTTAAAGGCGAGAAAGAGTGATTGCAGAAGTGTAATTAGCTTGTTTGATTTAGAAGTTCCAATCAAAATCAAATTAACATGTAAAATCAAACTAGAGTCCTATTTTTAGCATTCAATTGTTTTTATTTGATCACAACTTGCTAAACCTTTAGTGGATACATACATCATAATTCAAACATGACCTATGTTTAAAATTTTCTAAAAGTCAATAGAAAGGATCTCCAACGGGAATTACTTAGACTAATCAGAATGTTTTCCTGTCAATTTTGTCTGAAGATTTTGTACCTGCAAACTGGAAAAAGCATTATAAGTCTACGTTTAGGCTATTAAACCACGGGAATCACTTGATGTTCGACCAATTAAATAACCCATCTGTGATATATACAATAGATTAGAGTGGACCAAATTATTGTAGTGGAATAATAACGATACTGTATCCTTCGTATTAACAGACCTATCATACTGAAATCAACCATATATTATCCTGACATCAAACCGTCCAACTTTTTCAGGATGAGGTCGAATCTAAGCCTCATCTCATCCCTGTTCCCATTTTGATTAGACACTATGTTGGAAACTTCTTTCCGGACCGACCCACCACCAAGCGAAGGCCCATAACAATATCGATCAATTCAATTTCTCCTTTTCCTTTTTTTTTTTTTTTTCTGCAACAAATTGACTTCCATCATCTCACCTGAGAAATATTTTACCTTCATCAATTTCTCCCCACTATTTCTGGTTCTTCTTCGGTATCACATCTCATCACAGAAATTAAAAAAAAAAAAAAAAAAAAAAGAGTACTGATTGATAAAGAGGTCCATTTTGTAGTTTAAAGTCAAAGTTTGCACAATGTCTTTCTCATTTTTCTAGTGTACAATTAGCTTGTCATTTTCAACAAAGATCGTCCTCTGTATGCGGTGGATCGAGAAATGTATTGTTATTATTATTAAACACGGAAAATGGAGAATTTGTCCAGCAAGTCATCTGCATAACAGCACATGCAGGCTCGCTCAACTCAACGGCGAAGAAACATTGACTTGGACGAAAGGACAAGCATTTTCAAATTTTTTTGAGACTGGTGAATAATCTTACAGAGTCAGTCAATGAATCCACTTTGAGATGGGGAACGTTCAAAGATTAGAAACTGACGCACGTTATATATATAATTTACTTGGAAGAGGAGCCAAAACCAATTGGTTTTGTACTCCGAACCGCTGAAACAGGAGAGACATTATGTACAGTTTTTACGGTAATTAAAATAGTTATTGGTTAATAAATAACAGCCCGCGAAGAGAAGAGTGCTTATGAAGTGAATTAAATAATACCGGTAGCCCACCATTGGAATTGCGGTAATTATAAAAAGTGAAGAATGCTGAACTTGTAAAACAAACTATAGTGCAAATAAAGCTCGTATTCAATAATTATGATTAAGTCAAAGATGTATCATTCAAATTGGGTATGATTGGTGGTGGATCACCATTACTTTTACTTCTCGTTCGCGTGGCTTGGAGTTGTTGCCTACCAACTGAATTATTACTATCAAGCTCGATCGAGAATATTACTCTAAACCTGCAATTCTGTAGATCTTTCCCTGTATTCTCCCTCTTACCGTCCTTGATCTTATGAGTGAGACATCAGATCGTATTAATTCTTCTTCTAGTGAATGGAATCTCCATATCAAATTTAGAAAGTGAAAAAAAGAAAAAAAATTCTACACGACGGTTTCTCGACCAAAAGGGCCCAAAACTAGGTTAGGAGGGAGAAATAAGCAACCAGCCATTTGCAAGTGCTTGCTGCTAGCTGCAGAGCAAGAGATGCATAGAAAGAAGCGACACAACACATTCTGTGATAATCACACAGGAAATAACCCAAAAGGGAATATGATTTTCGAGAGGGTAAAGACAAATTGTTGAATCAGGTGAAACAGAGCAAATGGGAGACTTCGTGCTTTCACGTGGTTTGGTGCTATTATAACTCCCACAACGGCTATTCATTATGTATGTATAATAATCATTCATTATTTAAAAAAAAAAAAAAATACTAACAAGACACTGGTACTACTATCAAACCGGGTAGCAGAGAATCATGCCCAAATTTAATTTCTATACAATATTTCATTGGAAATCAATCAATAAATCACATAATTTACAAAAAGTGATTTAGTAATTTTAACAATCACTTCTTTCTTCTTCTTCTTCCTTGTCAAGCTTTCTTCCTCTTAGATTCTCAAGTCTCGGAAATTTTGCATCAGACTCCGATTCGAACCCGGGACGACTCGGCGGATAACTCACCCACCTGTTATGCCATCTCCGTGCATTCTTCTCCGGAGCAATTTAGGTTATGACTCAGCTTCATGATACTTAACTCACAACCGAAACACCCAATATATAATTTAATTTCCCTCCAAGATAAATGGGAAAAAAAAAAAAAAAAACCGACCGACTTTACTTACCATTTGTTTGGTAAGCAAGTCTAAAACTCCAAGAATCAGTAAACCAACTGGGGCAACTCAACCGAGTCAATCACATACATGAACTCGGCCACTGTATTTTAACTGTATATGTTTTTCCTCGTACCTGGAGGCGAGCTCGCTCACTTGGACCGAGTCAAACCCGGGTCAGAATCAAAGTATTTATTTTTATTTTTCTGTCCGAATCGGCCGTTTCTCGGTTCCGTAATTTTCTTACCATATAGTTTTGTTTGCAATTCCATGAAGCAACGGTCGGGATTCTGTCCAACAGTCAAGGTTTTTCTTAAAACCCACGTGGCAGTATCTCTGAAGATCCTCAAGATTCCCGAATCGGGCTGATTGACCCGACTCCGATCGTGAAATGAACCGAATCACTTCTTCGAACACCGACTCGTCGCATGGGATTGCTAAGGGACCTTGGTTAGTGAATCCGTACTCTTCTTCGGCTTGAACAAGAAGTTTCTTAAACACGGGATGGTTCAAGTACGTCGCTCGCACAACGAATCTCCTGCAACTGGTACCCACGCAGACCGCCACGTGTCCGGCAGGGACATCGGACGGTATGCCTTTGGCAGACATGCGAGCCTTGTTACGCCACCTTCGTAGCATTTGTCTTAGCCTCACAATGTGGCGGATTTTACTGCATTTTCCTAATCCAACGGACATTTTCCGAGAAAAAGAAAACGAGAGAAACGAAATGGGTGTGTGTTGGTTTTGTAGGTTTCGGTTTCTTGGAACTGATGATTGCGAGAGAAAATCTGGGGGGATTGAAGGTATGGGAGGGAGAAGGTTTATAAAGAGGGAACGTTAAGAAAATGCCCTTGCTTTTTGAGATAATTACAATTTTGTGTATGCTGTTGCTTAAACATATCAATATTTTTTCTTGGCAGACTATAGATTTACATTGGATAACATTGTAGCAAAATAGTGAAACAATTTGATATCATTAGCCACTATATAATGATAATTAATAAAAACTTAAATTAAATTTAAGGAACACGAATTAGATATATATCATGTGATTTATCATGAATTGTCAAATTTAGTTCACTGTTTGAAGACATTTGGTCTAACTTACAATCTTATATATATATATATATATATTATAATAATGGTTAAACATTTAGATATTTATCGGTAAACCATGTGAATATTGTGATTAGTCTTGAGATTATTTTGCGTTTTGAAGTTGGTTAGCTGAAAATATTCTTGATTAGTGTTTAATAGTTCATTAATGGTTATTCGTTTCAAGTGTCAGTCATAAAAGGGAAGCTATATGTACATTACAAAACAATATTATGTTCGATTTTTTATTTTCCTCAATTAATGCGGTGTTAAACCACGGGAGCAACATGAATTTTGAATGTAAACCACTGATTAATCCTTATCAGTAATCACAAATTCATAAACCAGCCAGATAAGAAGTAATAAAAAAGAAGCCGTGATTATTTTTATGTCTGTAAATGATGTAAGTTAGAAGGGTTGATAGCCGCCGAGGGGACGAAGAAGAAGGGGGATGGGGGGCGCAAAAGCAAAATGATAAAAAATAACAGCGGTTTGCGCTGTCCGTGCGGCATACTTTTTAGCACGCATGCGCCAAGTAATTCGAAATAGAAACATATATCATAAGATAACCCACCACATGCTAGGTTTGAAACAAAAATTAAAAAAAAAAAGTCTTTCTCTATAAGTGGTTGAGCCTATTCAAGATGCCTTTGTTTTCTTAGAATAAATTTAAATTTTTGAAAAAGACGAGAAACACAGCTTCTCTTAGAAGGAAATGATTTTATATTCTCCAAATCTGACCTTGCCCCATGTGCAAGGGTGCCCCATCTTCCCCTTTCTTTAAAATTACAAATCAAACTGCCAAAATGTTCCCTCCTAATCACCATATTGCCCGTGTTTGATCCTCTCCCCCAATCAAATTTCAGCCCTTCTTTTTCTAATTACGATTCCAAATTCTTGACACGTGGCTCTTTATTTGACCATCAAGATCAATCAATCATCTTCTATCATACACTTATGATACCCCAGCCTACAACATTTCACTAATTCATCTTAATATTTAGAAATTGAAAGTTTTTCTCTCTCTCTCTCTCTTTTTTTTTTTTTTAAATTTATATTAATTATTAAAGAAAAGGAAATTTTGAATGGTCAAGATGGGCCGTTGGGATTCATGGGTCCACGTGCATGTTATCGGAGATGGGTGCATCCCCCCAAACGTCACATACCACATAGTTCTTGCCCCACTTGTTAAGATTTAAGGATCATATCGTTTATTATTATTTTCTTTGTTCAATGTTTTAACACACATAATTTTTAGGGCAACATATATAATGCTATAATATCCTTCTATTATACAATTAGATTTCATTATACATCAACTATTTTTCTTGTTTTGTTTTCTATCCCATTTTAAATTACGTTTTCTCTGTTGTTATTACGACAAAATTGTGGGAAGATTTGGAGAATATATGCAGTATTTAGGGAAGGGTAGTTTGGAAATTTTACGCGACATATATGAGGCCAATTCAGTCTTCCAACCTTTTTCTAATTTATTTTGGGTTTGAGATGTTTATCTACAAAAGGATTTAAGTACTCGGTCACTAGGCTGTGTAAAAATCTCGACTGTCAAGGGGGAAAGTGATGACGTGTCACAAATCGTTAATTAAGCTTCAATTCTGCTCTTTAGTCGAGGAATATCGTTATCCCACGTC
Source organism: Azadirachta indica (assembly GCA_022749755.1). Classification (NCBI taxonomy): domain Eukaryota; kingdom Viridiplantae; phylum Streptophyta; class Magnoliopsida; order Sapindales; family Meliaceae; genus Azadirachta; species Azadirachta indica. The sequence goes on from CM040449.1 coordinate 3,501,504, forward strand.
AGTGTCAGGAGCCAACGTGGCATCGTCTCTCCGCCTTGGGAGTCATAACGAATGGGTCCCGTCAACAAAGAACCCTTCCAATTGGCCAATAAGATATATATATATATATATATGTATATATATTAATTTTCTGATATTTAATTTTGTGAGAGTTAACAGTTGCCAGTTGGGAACTTGGAAGTACTTTTGACAAAAGTGGCCGTCTAGGTTCGTAGACGCTTAGTTGTACCGAAAATGTGTTCTGTCACGGGCACGGGCCTCGCGGGCCCAGGCTCTCTCGTCTCCTTCTCGTACGGCGTAGTTTTTGGTTTAAATAAAAACTACTTTAAACAGTGAACTCCTTGGGTGTATTCCGCTCACACCCATTTCAATTACCGCAACAATTATCAGCCAATCTAGCATAGATTTCCTCATAATTGTATGAGTACCATCCCAGTTTCACGGTGGCGCGAGCACTGAGTTATTCAAGGCGACGAAAAACAGGATTAGATGTTAAAAAATGGAAACAATTGTTAATTACTTATGGAAGGTGGAGAGAAGACCTGCTTTTGTTTGTAATTTAGTTACAACAGAAAACTTTTGTTGGTAGTTTGGAATCTCTTTCTATCCCATTTAATCCAAATGGCCTTTGTGTTAATTAATCTAATATTATCTAATTAGGATTAAGGGGCGGACAGAGTAGTAGTATTTGCTAATAAAGTAATTAATAATAATAGTTAAAAGGATCACATAGCTGGCACATGATGACAAGCTTGTTTAGTTTTATTATTATAGACAAATTAACAACAGCTTTGTATGTTTCAGCAACTTTCGGCGCCCGTGTTTAGATGGCGACACTTGTCTAATTCCAATTCTTACGTTAATGAGTTAATGTTTTGTCTTTCTATTAATTCTTGTTTTAATTGTATGCCGTATTCAGTCAAAATTAAGGTCTGGGTACTCTCAGATAATGCAAACGTGAGGTTGTCTTGCAGTGAAACGCAAACGCAGACTGGGACTAATATTGCTACAGATATATGTTATTGCACCGTAACGTGAGAAGATTTGCCGGATAATGAGATCTTCGACAGCTTCATGAACTCATAACATGACACGCAGCGTATTCATTTTCTGGATTTCATGTCAGAATATATACATTGTATCAATACATCATCTGATCCTAATTAATTATCCACTAATATTATTTAACCTGCTTTGTTTGTGGATGGATATATGTACATGCATTCCTAGCTGTTAATTACCTTAATTAATATGAAATATTTAGAAAAGTACGTAATATGCCTTTGTTAGAGGGAGCGAGTTATTATTCTTCTGTGTATTAAGGTTATACATGAAATATGAATTTTTGTACGTATTAATGAATAAAACCAATAAGCCGATATTAAACAAAACAGATTGGTTTCAAATCTGCCCAACACGTTCAGGGAACTCCCCCAACTTCTTCGCTTGGTTCCCCGTGTGATATATCTTCATGTGCCAAAGACAAAATTTACTTGGACCTTTTTTGTTTGGTTCTGAATTATGATATTTGCAGTTGCTTATTCAAACCAACCAATAACAACCAAATTAAGAAGAAAAAAAAAAAAAAGAATTATCCAAAAGTTTATGTGTTAAGTAGAGCTAAACATAGAATGGATAGGGCAAATTAAGCTGTAGCCAGTTGGATGAAATTATAATTATCCATGTACTTAATAATTAAACTAAATTTCTGAGTACCAAATTATAATTCTATTAGTTGCTCTGCCTTTGTTTGGTGGCATTTGCTAATTTAATATTATTTTCTTATCTTAATATAAATAGAATTAAATCCAATTTCTGAGTATTAAAAGGGCATATTCATGTATATTTGACCTTGGAATTAATTGTCTGTTAAACTCAATTCAATTAAGAAAAATAATTCGGATATTATTATAATATGTTTCGAATGATTTATTAAAATTAACTACTATATCGGTCTACGTTCGGTCCACACCTCCTGTCATTATCATAATTGAAAAGAAATTATAAAATTAAATACTGGAACGACCTTAAATTTCTCTAGCCTTATACTATTATTGTTTGGACAATTGTAAACGGGTTCACACACTCTCTCTCTGTTTTTTTTAATAATTCCGTGTAAGCTACTTAAAAAAGTGTCCTAAATTAGTAGTATATATATGTAAGTACATGTACCGACGATGGTACAAATTAATATACTTTACAGCAAAGCTTATATATAGTAATTAATCAATCGATCTAGTTAAGGAACCAGCTCAATAGCCCACCATTTTGGTCGTCGTTGACACAATTTATTCTTATATTTCATCAATTTAGATGAGATTATAATATAAGAGAAATAAAACTACATTTCAAAATGAGCTTTACTTAGTGTTATTTAATAATTGTCTTAGTTATTTTATTTTATTTTATATTTTTTACAAATAAATTGATTCTTATGTTTGGTGTGATTGTAATTAGAAAAGCAGACGCGGTGTTTGTTTAAAATAGAAAATCAGCTAATTTTTTAAAAACTACGGTGGAATTCTATAGTCTGTGTACATACGTACATACATACTTATGTATTGGAAGACACTGTCCTCTCAAATTGAATTGTAATATTGGATTTTAGAGGGTAAGTTCCCAGAAAAGTTGAAAATTTTAGGAATTAATTAAACGGGGAATTAACACATACCTCCCCTGAGGTTTTGCTTTTTAACACATAGAGAAAAGGTTTAGGAAAAAGAACACATATCTCCCCTGCAATCATCCAAGTCCATCTAATTATAATAAAAAGTCTTAATTGTCCTTCATTTTTTAATTTTTGAATAAGACAAAATTTGCATTTTAATTCCTTATATTTATATTTTAAATTATTTATTATATATTGTGAGCCTCATTATCAAAATTAGAAACTTATATTTTTATTTTAAATTATTTATTGGTTATTGTGGGTCTCATTATCAAAATTAGAAGTAATGTATCTGACAACTTTTTGATTTTGAAGAGAGAAGTAGATTATGTTGAGTGTAAAAATAACGTCGAAGGGAAAGTAAATTATATTTATGCTCAATCAGGCTGAATTTTGTCTTTTTTATTTGGGTCAAATTTTGTTCTAAAATTTTTGTATTTGTTTAACAGTAGTAGATTGAGATGTACTTTTTATTTGATTTATTATTTTTCTTTTTATATTGTTTATTTTCTTAAAAAAGAAAATGCTTGTTAATTTTTATTTTACTGTCTTTAAGTAAAAATTTCTTGTGGGTAGTGCATTTGAATATTAAATATAACTGAACATGAGGTCATTGCTCCAACAAGTTAAACTCAGTGTTATTATTGTTCGGACACATTAAACGCCAATCAGTCGTCGCCACTCACACACACTAATGTTAGGCCGCCATTGCTACTTGCACGTATCAATTACAGTTTTGAAATAGAATAATAACATAATTACAATAAAATCATATGTGTAGCTATTGAGTAATGTTGCCTGAGATCATTTGTTGCAAAAAGAGAATGGGCGAATCTCTAAGAGGTAAAAAAACCATACTAGTGGATTAGGCTTATCACCGTTAGGAAACTTGCGAGATTCAAATGTTGGTGTATCAAGAAAGTGAAGTATAAACGAAAGAATTGGACAAAACAGTGAAGATTGGACTCTTGTGGTCTAGTAATTTTATAATAATACTCTTAAATCAAACAACAATATAATGGACTAGGATGGTTTCAAGGGAGTTATGTGTTCTTTTCTCCAAACATTCTCTCTAAATGTTAAAAGTTCAAACCTCAAGGGAGGTATGTGTTAATTTCCCTTAATTAAATGGATGTGATGAGGTGATAAGCCGTACGTAAATGGGAGCAGATCCTCATCATTTGCACAACTCGTAACCCACTCAAATTAAATTAAAATTTTAAATATTATTTGCAAAGCAAAGCAAAAGTAGAAGACAGTACACATAAGAGTTGCACTTGCACTATCACGTACAACATGCAAATGCAACCATTCATAAACAGTTCAGTTCAGTTAGACCCATTTTTTTTTTTTTTGGGAAAAAAAAGCAAATATTAAAAGAACCCACTTCCCTTCTCACGTAATTGTTGACGAAAAGGTCTATAATTTTATTAATTTTTAATCCCAAACTTTTTGCTTTCATTATGTCAACGTGTGCATGCACACCTCCGAAAGCAAAGCAAAGACATACTCTTTTTATCTTCCTTTTGTTTCTTTTCCAGCTTTAATTTCAGAAACTAGAAAATAAAAATAAATAAATGAATTGGACGGTGAATTAAGAATCTATCTGTGTAGACTCTAGTCTTTGTTTGTTTGTTTGATTGATTGATTGATTGATTTGAGGATTTGAAGAAATGGTAGTACTACTACTATGCACAAGCCCATAGATTGCCGTAACAATCTTAGTCTTACCAGTCTACTCCACGACACAACCCAATAGCCAGCTGCCAGCCCATTTGCTTCATAGTAATGCATATATATATATATATATATATATATATATATACACAAAACAGAAGTCATCAAATTATAAAATTCCCAATTTACCTTTTTCTTTTTTATAATAGTTTAATTAGGATTGGCCATTCCCAAGAAATCCGTGCTCTCAAGGAAAGGAAGAAGAAGAATGCATTCAATATTTAACATACATCGCAAAATTCATTAACCGCCGCCTGTTTCTCTTCAATTATCAATACCCTTTTTTTTTTCCTTCTTCTTCTACAACTTTGAAAGATTTAAGTATAAAAAATTATTGAATTGCTAGCTGTCGTAGCATTTATATTCTCTCTCTGAATCATGATTGGGAAGAATTTAACTAATTATTTGTATTATTATCACAGATTTCTAGTGGAAGAGAGCAAATGATATTATTAGTAAACGACCCCTTTTCTTATTGGCAATTGTTCGGTGGATATATTGGGTCAAACTTTAACTTATTGCTAATCATTCCCTTAACTGCCTTCAATTTTTTAATTAATTAATTCTAATCATTCAAAATGGTGGACGTGATAACTTTTAACTTATTATCATCTTGGATAACAAAAGATTTTCACTGTTTTTAAGTCAATATGTTATACAATTTTATCCCTTATATATCATGATAAACTAACCCATATGAAATTAATAAAACCATAGCTTTCATAATACCACTCCCCTCATTTTGCTTTCATATTAACATTTTCAGTCTTTAAGAGTTGCATGAATGAGTTCAAGTAACATCTAACGACAAAAATATTATAAATTAATGTACGCATATAAAAATTTAGTAGAAAAGCACAAAATTCAGAGTTAATTGCTTTAATTTGAGAAATATAAACAACAGATTTAGATTTTATTCGTAATGGAGGTGCTAGCAATTAAAGTTATGGTTGAAGTGGCATGAAAACTCCAAGTGTAAAAATAAATAATTTACTAAAAATTCGTGTTACTTAATCAAAGCACTTTGGGTGTGAAATTAGGGATGGCAAAATTTTCTATAGTGCCCCAAACTCACGGGGATCTACCCTTAACGAGAAAAAATTTAAATAAATTTACGGAAATAGAGTAAAGAATGGAAAGAAATTAATCCCTAATTTATTAATGGGACGGGGATTGATTTACCTCTCCCCACCCCACCCCCACTCCATTCTCCAGTAAAACTTAATATAAATATATCATAATTTATAAATTAAATTTTATATGCGTAAATATAATTTTATATTATAATTTTTAAAACTATATATTATAATTAAATGCAATTAGTAATAAAAAATTATGAAATCATGAATTAATGTTATAAAAAATAGAATGTACAAATAAATAATAAAAGATTAAAAATTAAAAAACTCTTATATTGTATTTCTAATAATATATTAATAATATTTTTATTTAAGTTAATTAAATTTTTATATTATTAAAATTAATTTATAAAAATAATATAAAATAGAAAATTAATACGGGATAGGAAACTCATTCCCTGAAAATTCTGCATCTCCGTCCTATTAAATTTATCAGGGAATGGGGTGGGAAATGGAGCATGGCTCCTCACATCCACCCCGCCCCATTGCCGTCCCTATATGAAATATCGTCTTAACATATTACTAAGAAAATTAACTCTTCGACTTTAATTCTATGACTTAAAAATTAAAATTCATGACAATATATCCTTGTTAAAACGAACAGCGATCGAGGCTGAAAGTTTACCTTAACTTAAAAGGGGTTACACATAACATCTACTGCATTAATTTGAATTATGATATCTCTCAGCATCTAACCAAGATCTTTCGAAATCCATAATCAACATGCAAAGAGAAAGATGTCAGAAGCGTTGTCAGATAATGAAAGATGAACCGAAAAAAGATTCTAAACATATAACTAAATATATTTGTCTCTTTATTTTTCTCAACTATCATGCAAGAAGAAGAAGAAGAAGAAGAAGCTAACAGTAATCCCATCTGATTAAAAGATATGGAGCTTTTTCTTTCGGATAACTTGATTAAGAGTAAGGGCACGTTACAAGCCCGGATTATGCGGGGAAAATTTTGTCATAATCTGCTGATTAAAATAAACTGTCTCTCACATGCAAGTGAGAATCATCTACCAAACTGAAAACCCCATCTTCTCCCACTCATCCTCCTTCTCGTCCTCGTCGGGTCGGGTAATATTTCTTTCTTTCACATTTTAGTTTTATGTTATGTATGCTGAATGTATATATTTTTTTAATAGTTTTGATATTTGGATTTATTTTTTGGGAATGGGGGACCCATAACGAATAAATCTGAGGTGTTTGTGATAGAAACCCCATACCGGATTAAAAATTTGATCATGATTCCAACTATACAGATCTGTTTGTCATATCAGCCGTCCATTTTTTAAGCTGATTTGATTTATAATATTGCCAATCATAAGTACATGGTGTAAATGGAATGTACTTGCTGCGCACCAAAATCCTCCACAAAAATGATTGATAAACTACCACTAATGCTACAGATTATAGACCAAGTCGTACTCCATTTTATAAATACGTGTAAATGGAATTAGATTGACGAAATCGGGGGACCAGAACCGTATAGTTTTGACATCTGTCCAGGCTAGCTGTATGTAGATCATAACTGCTCCAAATGTAATGCTATGAAGAATCCCACCGAAGATAGTATACTTTTTTTAAGGCTTGAAGCAAGCTCCACGTTGATTGATGAAGACAATTTAGCGGCGCATGTCAAATAACAAAATGATTACTGAGTACTGCTATTCGTGAAGCAAAGAGTCAAGTGTCCAGCCAGTAAATTTTTGGAGCTTACTTATGTAACAATGCAGCCCATTAACGTTATCTGATTGTGATATGTAAACACATAGAAGATGAAAGTTCTGAAATTGTAATAAGAGGAATAGGGAAATCCATATTTGATAGTAAATTTTCTGTTAGCAATGAACTACATTCCTACTCCATATTTGAGGATCAATATCACAATGACCCGAAGATTGTAAGGGTCGCTTTCGAACAATTTGATATGGATTCTAAATGCTTTTAAGGAGATTTGGTACATTAGTTGATGTGTGCTGTGAACCTGAGCTTATCATGATCGCATTGCGGGTTAACCTATTGAAAAGGCACATAGGTAAAAGGGTTAAACAGGGAACAATCTACCATTACAATTTTGATCCGGTAAATTTGGAAAACTGATAAGACAAGGTGCTTAGAAGTACTCCGGTCTTGTAATCTGGATCATAAAATGTTCCATTGCGCGAACAAGGGAAATGGAGTAGGGAAATACCCAAAATGTGATAGGAAAAGGTATTCATTTGACAGAAATCTGTAAAGAGTCTGTATTAATGGTTGCTGAACCAAAGCAGTACAATCAATATCATTCAAAAATTTACACTGCAAACGAGGCTTTAACCTCTTGTTATGGTATTTCAGGTACAACATAATTCAAGAATTATAGTAGGCCGTCAAAAGATTTGAAAGGAAACAAAGCCATTTTCGCTTGCAAGAATGCATTTTTGTCTTTCACTGTGTCACAGAATTGGCATTAGCCTGCTTTGACTTTCTCCCCAAATGCACCTTTCAGCTACCCAATGTTTGCAACTCTGCAAGCATAAAATGTCTCAAATTTGTGGAGATCAAGCCAAACTTGAATCGAAACAACCAAAAAGGATACATCAAAAGTAGATATACACCACATTAATGAGAAGCCATGGTATTTAATGCTCCCGAACAAGGTAAAGTGCCCAACTTGAGAAAACAAGGTAAGCTAAATAGAACAAGTGGTTTGAGACACCTCAAGACGTGGCTGAGCTTAATAAGGCATTCAAATGAAAACATCGATTTACCTAATTAACTAACAACAGGTGTTTGAAGTCTTTCATGAAAACAAAGATCAAAGCTCGAAACTCAAATAGGCATACAAATAAGAAGATATATTGGTGAATCCTATGGGTCTAGATTCAATTTAACCTTCTTCAGACTATTAGGGAGTATGGGCTTTTCTACTTTCACAAGTATCACTGGGAAGAAACTGCCTCTCATGCAAAATTAAGCTCCAGCAAGCTGCTCTGCGTCATTGTGATTCTCTAATTCTTCATTGTTCTTCCCAGGGTTTTTCATTTTGCATATGCTAGTAGAACAAGGTTCCACATGCCATGCATCAGTCTTATGAATGGTCGAATAGGCATCCAGTTGCTTTAGAAAAAGCAGAAAACTCACTCCATTGAATCAAATTGGAACATCCAAGTGATAACCAATCAGGTTGAAATAAACATGGGTAATTGGCTAAGAAGTCTGAGCTTATACAATCATATCTACAAAAGCTTTCAGACCTGTAACCATCAAAATGGTGGGATTAAAAGTTTAATGGAGAGAAGAGCAATTCCAAACTAAACCAGAATAACTCAAGATCTTGAAGTAGCAGTTACTATAGATTAGAGTTGACAAATTACCCAAGAAAATCATTCTACAATTAAGATCCAGTAGCAATCTTCAATGATCTTCACCAAATCTATGCTTCTTTGACTTCTTTATTTGATGGTCATTGCCCAAGGAAGATACTGCCCCAACAATTTTTTCATTGTCCTCAACCTCCGTTTCCCCCTCACCCTCCATCCTCTTCCTAAGGCTGCTGCAGTATCACATACCAATAAGGTCATGCATAGGCGTAACGAATGAAATTTTGATAAATTTCAAAACTTCATCCAAGTTCTACGAGTCCAATTTCAAGTTCAAACCTATCAATTAGCGAAACATCTTCTGATTTCTTATCCAACCAACGGATGCTTCCTGTATGAGCTGGGATTAACGATCCAGAAATGTGCAATATTTCCTCATCAAAACTGCTAAGATGAATCAAGGTAAAAGATAACATATTAACAAAATTCAATGGAAATATACTTAATTTTTTTGGTTAAAATAAATAAATTCCTTTTTTTGGTTAAAATAAATAAATTCAATGAAAAGCTATAAGTCACCTCTTAACTAAAAACCGTATTGTGGTTCCGACCTTTATAACATGCCGCTTGTGTGATCTGCTAACAAATACTTCCTCGCCATGTTTCTATGTCAGAAGAAAACTTTGGAGGCTTAAAAGCATTGACTCTCAAAATATGACATAATAAAATCAAGCAAAAAAGAACAGAGGGTTACATGAACATCAAAAGACAATGGCCAAATGATGCTTACGGTTTTATGTTTGAACTCTTCTCGGATGTCTTCATCTACTATGGTTGCAGATGAAAATCCAAGAACAATCACATGAATGGACTCTTGTGTAAGCTTCACTACTTTCCCTTCTGAGAGTGGAAAAGGAAACAAAATGAAGGTGCAGCACATCTAATCAGTAAAAATGAATTACAATTTTGTATAAAATTCAGCACTGCTGTACAAATTAGGAAAAAGCGTATCTTTTTGTTTCAAAAACAAAAGGATAGACATCAATACATTCACAATATTGTTCCAATTAATCAGAAGGCAAATTACTCAGAAAGTATTATAACTAGCGAACAAAATCCTATATTCATCTTTATGTTCAGTTAATAAGGTGAACAAAACAGGGATAGTGAAAGATCGTGAAAAAATACCTAAGAGCATAGTTGGCTTTGGAGAAAAAAGTAAGAGCTTTGCTTTCAGCCTCACACCAAAATAAGGATGAATCCCGGAAAGAATTTTTCCACTTTTCTCCAGAATGTCGACATCATAAGCCAGCACAATACCTTCAAAAATTTCATTGAACCTGTCAGGCAAACCAAATGAAGAAAATATAAGAGGTTCATAAATACCAATATACAAACTCAAATTGGTCCCACGAATCTCAGTATTAACTTCAACAATGGCCTCAAATTATAACTCAGATCACATGCCCAAATGTGCAACATCTATCATTCATTGTTATTAAGTATCATGAACAACATGATTATCAACACAGATTCTTAAATGACTACGAAGTTGCAACAGAAACAATCATGACCCATCAAATAATGACAGCAAAAATGATTAAAAATAAAAAAAAAGGGGTAAAGAGACGAACTTGAAGAGAAGAGAGCTAAGCTCCCGAAGTATGGCTTGAGAAACCTTGTTACTCTTCGATGGGGGCAAATACACCACCAAATCAGCATCTGATACTTTCAGTCCCTCCATTAGTAGCTGTATCTTAAACCCTAATCACGAAAAAGTTCGTTACCGGATATATTCTGAAGCATCGGCGACTCTAAAACCCTTCTGGAGTTGCAGCCTTTCCCTCTTCGGCTTTAGGGTTTTAACTTTTAAGTTTTAATCATGTAATAATTTGGATCGCGGGGTTGGACTATAATTTGGATGGCCGAGGCCGAACATGCTAAAGGGGCCCATTTAGAAAGTGGGTACAAGAAATGGGCCGTACAAATTCCCAGTATACAGATCAATGCCCATTCAGTGATGGATAGTGAGGCCCAACACATTGCTACCAAGAAACGCTTGCACCAAATATAAAATATGAATGAACATGAAAAAGAAAAGAAACTCTGGTGGGATATGAGTGAAATATGCATTTTCCAAATTCCAGCATTTATTTCATATGGCCTATTATTACCATTGCAAGCATTATTGATGCAAGAACAAAGACAATTTTTAGTCCATTAGACTGGGCTGCGTATTGAAAACCGATGCATCTTTCTTTCTTATCATCACATGCACTCAATGTCAATGATGAAAAAAAAGCTCATCATATCATATATTCTAGTGCTGTAGTGGAAAGCTTAATCACTAGGGAGAAGAAAAGGCACCTCTCTTTTTCTTTTTTGCTCTATCTGTAATTGAAAAAGCCCATAAAGCAGCCTTGAATCTCGGCCCACAACCGTAAACACAAAAGTAAAGTGATTGAAAAAAAAGAGCAAGTGGAGAGTTACAGACAAAATGGAGTTCAATATCGTCAGATAGATTCAGACGCAAATGTCTCCTTACATCCCTACAACTTACACTGCTTCAATGTTCCCCTCATACCACGCTCGATTCTAGTTTTTTTCACTTCCAATTATCATATGTGGACCCCAATTTCCCCCCAACATTGTATCTATTCTATTGGAAAATTCCATGCCTTATGTCTGTAATGTACATTAGTGCTTTTGTTTTTTTACCTTAATGAAAAGTTGTAATCTTTCTTTATAACAATCTCATCATTTGTTTTTTTTTTTTTTTTTTTAATAATGTGTACAGTGAGTACTTCCCTCTTCAAAAGAAAGTATATACTACTCGATTGCACCTTGAGATCTCGTCTTGAAACAGATGACTACAGTTATATAATTTGTCATTAAATTTCATTGCACTTTCTAACTTTCTACTGACTATAATATTACAACTGTTGTATCATAAATTGACTCGAAACGGAACAATTCCTCTGGTATGCGAGTACATAAGCTATTGCCCCATACCATGCCATAAGAACGGGCATGAATTGGTCAAGAAATAGCTTGTTTCCTCGGGGCGGGGGGGAGGAGAAGTTTGAAGGCATTTTTGTCTCATATGTATACATATAAGAGAAATTAAATTTAAATAGCTCTCGATTCTGTCGGGAGTTTTTTTCTTTTTTTTTTTTTTTGGTTTTTAATAATGAAAACATCTGGGTGTGGAGAGATATTGTTTAACACGGCGTGGGAGGGTATCATTACTCTCACCCTTTCCACAACAAATCATTACGCGTTGCCCTGAATTAATTATGAGGTAAGAAACTAATAAGCTATAACAATAGCTTCAAATAGCAGTAGCGAAGCAGGGCCCCTACTATGTACTAATACAATACTTTTTCCAAGCCCTTGGACCCCACCCACATGATTTATTGGAAAATATAAATGGATCCCACATAATATTTTCAGGATCCTCCAGATAGCCCAATTTGTGCACATTTTGGCGTCGATAAGCCTTATCTTGACTTTGTTTAGTGATGTCACTTGCTTAAAGGAAAGTAAAGTTGGACCACTATGAGTGCCAAAAGATCTAAATCCAATTTGGTTGATGTTTGACCATTTTGTATTGGAGATTAAATGTGTATGATTAAAGTCAATTAGAGGTCAAATTAAGACTGTATTTAAGGATGGTGAATGGGACCCATTTTGAGTGCATGGTTCGCCACTTGTAAGAAGGTGAATGGTGTTTGGATCATATGCATCATTTAGAGAATCGAAGTCCCAAGTAAAGCTAGTAATCAAGTGATGCGATAAGCTGAGAATGCGGCGAGTTTAAGTTCCAAAGCCATTGAATTGTGTGCGGAGCCTGAGACAGTCCATTCCAATTCTTATTTCTTTACCCCGCGTGCCCGCTCGATTTCGGAGTCAAATCCTAACCGTCCGATTACGACCCACATGTATAGAAATGCATGCGCGAGGCACATGTTTCCTGTAAACGTAACGTGCCTACCTAGGGATTGCTGACGATGAGATTAAGAAAAAGAAGGTTGACAAGATTGCGTCCCGAAAAGAAAAGAAAAGAAAAGAAAATTAAATTAAATTATTACTGTCATTACTATTATTATTATTGTTCTGCTTCAGCCCAAAATCTCACCATCAGATCACACACACGGGAGCGAGCAAGTGGGCCCGCGATGGAAAGTCCTTTTAATAGGATAGGCGGATTCACACCGGAAAGTTTCTCCATAATATGAACAAATGGGGATGCGTGCTCGAAGCTTTCTTTATTTTTTTTTTTTCATGCGCATTCAACCATGCAACAGTAGCCAAAGGCATCATTTTTCATTATATCATGTACATAGCATGAGTCATTTATTATGGAAAAAGGTTACAGCTGCTGCTATTGCTTACTCTCTTCTTTATCTATCTTTTTTTTTTTTTTTTGGTTAGTGGGATTCTGGGAAGAGTGCTCTACCAACCAAAATATTTTTTACCATTTCTTGCAACTGATAGGATAAGTTGTATTATTTTGGACCAAATAATATCATGGAAGCATTATTTGTGAAGATATTGTTACCAAAATCGGCTGGCTACTCGGATGATTTTCTCTTTAATGGCTTCTTGAAAGCTAAGCATAATCATGAATTATTTTTATTTTTATTATTATTATTATTATTATTGTGACAAGTTGTAAGGAGAAAATGTCCAGATCGAGTTAATATTCGTTTTCTTCCGAGGATTTGTATGGTGGGCAATTCATTGTTTGCCAGAGATGTTTAAGTATGTTTCTGTTCCTTCGCAAGGCATAAATAAAGGAATAATAACCTTTAAGTATGGTGCTGTATTTTTTTATTATTTCAAATAAAGGATACTTTTTGTACTTTATATCAATAAGTCCCTAAATTAATTTCTAATTAACTGACTATATTACCTCTACAATATTGGAACTTTCTTCCATTACAGATCAAGATATAAACAAAAAGCTGAAGGATATTTAAGTCATTTCGAAGGGAATATCGTGCCTATTTGATACAAATAGATAAAGATGTCTTATTCTGAGAAATCATAAAAATTAGGGTCTTCTATGTAATTACGCAGTACAAATATAATTCATGCAGAAAAAAGAAAAAGAAAAAGAAGAAAGGAAGCGGCGCCGTGGCCCCGCAGAAGGTGTCAGCGGGCCGCCACGTTTCACTGCTAGTTAACGTGCGCCTCTGCCACCATTGGTTTGTCGTGAACAGCACGCGTGATGAACGGTCAAATATCAGGCGCAAAAGCACAGAAGGAAATTGTCTTTTATTTTTCATTTTTATTTTCAGTCCTCAGTTCCAAGCGTAAAAAATAAAAGATTCCATTTAAATTTAGCACGAAAAATATAAAATGGAACAAAGTGTTTTGCCATAACAGGGCAGGTGAAAAAATGGAGCTGAGTGTTAAAAGCTAAAGAGAAGCGAATCTCGTAATACACGTGCTAAAATGCGCCACCATAGACATAATACACAGACCTTCTCCCTCCCTTTTTGAAAAAAACACTCTCTCTCTTCATTTTAGCACTGTTTATAAGTACTGTTGTTCTGTTTTCGTGTTCGATTAGTCTTGCTCTGCTTTTTTTGCATTTCTTTATTATATCTTTATTTTGCTCTTTTAATTTTTCTACACAGTTTAAAGCTGCAACGGAATCCCCTTATACAGAAAGTGTGTGCGCAGGACAAGAGCATAGCACACTCTCAAGTTTCTAGCAAATAAATATATGCTCTAGATAGAGAGATTATATAGAGAAAAGAACAGTTCTTTTTGAGGGAGAAGGGGTCAAGGCTGAGGCAAAAGAAGGAATCAGAAGAGTATTATTTTGGTGATGAGTTTTGTTCCATTGAAAGGTCGGTTTCTTTGGGGGATAAAAACAAGAATTACACTCGATAGTAACCCAGAAGAGAGACAACGGATGCTTTGGGTCGCGTGCTTTGATGCAAACTGATGGGTTTCTTGTTGTGCAAAAGCCCCGCCTTATAGATTTTCACAGTATCACCTTTTCTTTTCCTTGCAGGCTTTTGTTCCTTGATTTTGGACTCTTGAAAGTGCTTTGCTTTTGTGCTTAGCTCAATTGGACTGCTTTTTTTTTTTATCATTACTTTTTTTGTTAGAGCAACATGAGATTCCATGACATGGGTCGATCGTAGTTTTGGAAGGTTTGCTGAGGTGGGTCTGTTGTGGAGCAAGTGGGTTTCTGAATTTAAAAAAACATGTTTGAAGAATGAACAAGGAGTTTTGGCAAATTGAGTTTTGTATTTTGATGTGAAGATGAAATCTTTATTCTGAGTTCTTCTGGTTGGAGGGAAAGGGAAAGAGAGAGAGGGAGGTAAGCACGTGATGGGTTCTGTTGAAGAGAAGATCAAAACTGGAGGGTTGGTTGGTCGGGCACAAACAACTTTGCTTGAGGAAATGAAGTTGCTGAAAGAAATGCAAGATCAGTCTGGTTGGTTATGAAATTTTCATTCCTCCTTTTTTTTTTATTTCTCTGGTTGCATTTGAAGAGTTCTATCAGATGGGGAGCCAATTCTGCTTAACTTCATGAGAATTACCTTTTGTTCTGTCGTTAAAAGTTTGGCTTTTTGCCTGTGAATCGAAATGAAGAACTAAAGCTTCGAACTTTAATTTTAAGTCGTGTCTTTGAGGGCATTTGATGATCTTGGTAGTCTGTATCTATTTTTTTCAGCTATTCTTCTATATTTGATGCATTATTGGAGTGGCATTTCTGTAGTGTCTTATGTAGAATTGGTTCTGGTTGCTTTCAGGGACCAGGAAAGCCATAAATTCCGAGCTCTGGCATGCCTGTGCAGGTCCCCTTGTTTCATTGCCTCAGGTTGGGAGTCTTGTGTATTACTTCCCTCAAGGACATAGCGAACAGGTTAGCATTTGTTTTTTTCACACTTGTTCTTCTGCTTCCTGCGGAGAACTACCTAACATTTTGCCTTCATAATATAAATGGTAAAAATCTTTGCTTTCTGATCGGCCGATATATTCTTGTACCCTCAACATCTTAATTATTCTTCTTTCTGAAATCCTTCTGAGGTTTTGTCGAACTTTTATCGTGAGTTGTTATAAATGCCGAGTATCAAAGCCGTTAATGTTGGTATTTGATCACAGATAGCAGGCTCCCGTCTCATAGTACCAGAGATACGTTAAACTACGAAACTAAAGCTAGTTTTGCTACTAAAGTCCTGCTCAAATATTTAATTTAAAGATAAGCTGATTAAATATATTGAGTAAAACCATCTGGCTCTTGTCTTGCCTTATTATGCATTTTGAATGCAACTGGCAGTTTTTGGGTTGTTCTCTAAATATTTTGGGAAATAAATCAGGAAAAATAATGTAACTGTTTCTTCCGTTGAGTTGCATATATTTTTCTAACTTATCATTTCCAGAAATTAGCCGTGCATAATTTTAATTCCAAAGTTGGCAAATCTTTAATTCAAATATTCCATAGTCTGTGACCAAGTGAGTGGAAGGAACATCTCAAGCATGGTACAACCGGGAGCCATAAGGAGTGTTGCATTTATACTAACTTATGATTTTATGTACTATGTTCGGTTCTTTGATCAGGTTGCAGTTTCTACTAAAAGATCAGCAACCTCGCAAATACCCAATTATCCTAATCTCCCATCTCAGTTAATGTGTCAAGTACACAATGTTACGTTGCATGTAAGTTGATTATAATTATATATTGCTTATGTTGCTAGCTGTACTTCGTCAGAGCATCTATTTACCTCTGCTTTGTGATCTGTTATAGGCAGACAAAGATACGGATGAAATCTATGCCCAGATGAGTCTTCAACCAGTGAGCTGTGTAAGTTGTGCTATCCTAATCTCTGAAGTAATGGCATTAATTTTTAGTGTTAGTACTAGAACTGCAGAAACTTAAAATGGAGCATGATCTATTCTTCCAAGTAAATTGGAGGTTAGAATTGTTTACCACTGATGCTGTTTCCGTAACATATTTCCCTTTGGATCAGGAAAAGGATGTATTCCCTATACCAGACTTTGGACTAAAGCCCAGCAAACATCCTAGTGAGTTTTTCTGCAAAACTCTGACTGCAAGTGATACAAGCACACATGGTGGCTTCTCAGTGCCACGCAGGGCAGCAGAAAAGCTCTTTCCTCCACTGGTGAGGTTTTAATTTGGTTTAATGGATAAATTTGCAACCTTTTGTGGGCGAGTGGCGTACTTTTTGTTTAAATACTGCATTTTATCTTTTTTCAGGATTACACAATGCAACCACCTACTCAAGAGCTTGTTGTCCGAGATTTGCATGATAATACCTGGACATTTCGCCATATATACCGTGGTGAGGTTGCCGTTAATTTTAACATTGTCTTTTTCAATTTCTGATACTAGAATAAGTGATTTGATGTTTAATAGAATAAGTGTTCTGGATTTCTGATGATTGATTGATAATTGATTTAACCATACTACATGTTTATGCCTTGTAATCACATCACAACGTGGACTAAAACAATTATTTATTGTGTTATGTTTTAAGTTTAATAGTTTAATCTTTTTCTACTCTGAAGATAGAATCATGATATTTATTTTCTCCTATTTTTGTTCCATTATGCAGGGCAGCCAAAGAGACACCTTCTCACCACAGGTTGGAGTTTGTTTGTTGGCTCAAAAAGGCTTAGAGCTGGTGATTCTGTTTTGTTTATTAGGTAATTTGCAGTCATACTGATTGTTATGCTGGTTTGACAAACGGAAGGTTTGAGTGGCAGAAACTTGCTTACTATACCCAAGTTTTCTCTGTTGGCCATGTATAATGTATTTGTTATTTGTTTATTGGATGTCAACCAATAATTCTTCTGGTTCCAGACTTAAAACTTTCTATAACTGTAGTGCGGCCGTTTCTGTCTGGTTTTCAACTCAAAAATGGATTATTTTACGCCTTCGTTTTAAACTTTTTCAAAATGGTAGTTTGGCATGCCTGTGGAGTATTTTTTACGCACTACAGGCACAACTTATTCACTGGGATGAATATGCTTAGGTTATGTGAATTGCTTCTAAGTTTCTCCTTTTGGAACTCCTAACCCAAGTAATTATGGTTCCACCTTTCACATGTTGATAAGCTGAAGTAACTGAATATCTGTTAATTTTGATAAGTTGAGCCTCAGCAGAACAAAAATATTATAAGTTTTCTTTGATTTGTTATACAAATCTTTACATATGTTATAGTTGATATAATTTTCTCATTTTAATTTATTGCTTCTTGTAAGGGATGAAAAATCACAGTTAATGGTGGGTGTAAGGCGTGCAAATCGTCAACAAACAGCCTTACCTTCATCGGTTCTGTCTGCTGATAGCATGCACATTGGTGTTCTTGCTGCTGCTGCTCATGCTGCCTCCAATCGAAGCCCATTTACAATTTTCTACAATCCTAGGTTTGTTTAACAAAGATTGTTTGATTTGTTTTCTTCTTTGTTACCCTCTTTCACCAGTGTGCCTCTGTCTCTCTTTTAGTGGTTGCTGAATCTGATTTGTTGATCATACTATCTTGTAGGGCATGCCCTTCAGAATTTGTTATTCCTTTGGCTAAATACAGAAAGTCTGTATATGGGACCCAAATCTCTGTTGGCATGCGGTTTGGGATGATGTTTGAAACCGAGGAGTCTGGTAAACGCAGGTAATGTTTTGAGTGATGGAATTCTCCTATATACCAATTCTAGCATGGTGTATTTTGAGAGGTATTAGGAAAAAAATTAGTGGGTATAGAATTTAAACATTTTATCTGATATATGTCAAATGCAGCATACAATGAACTACTATTAGTAGCTTTCCTGTCTCTTCTTTTCATTATTGGATTTCTTGCAAGTTTAAAATCTATAACAGTGCTTGTTTGTGTTAATGTCTAGACTCTGGTTAACTGTTTGCCATATTATTTACAGATACATGGGCACAATAGTTGGTATCAGTGACTTAGATCCGTTGAGGTGGCCTGGGTCCAAGTGGAGGAATCTTCAGGTGAAATAGTTACATCCAAATTTAGATAATTTATATCTAAGGTTCTCTGTTCATATTGGAACTTCACGTACCTGCTTTCTCAACAGGTAGAGTGGGATGAGCCTGGATGTAGTGATAAGCAGAAAAGGGTTAGTTCGTGGGAAATCGAGACTCCTGAAAGTCTCTTCATTTTTCCTTCTCTGACTTCAGGCCTCAAACGACCATTTCATTCTGGATTTTTAGGTGAGTTTAGCTTTGTGCTGGTTTCCACAAAGCATGCTTTTTGATATTTACTTAGCTTTGATATTTGTGCCACCAGGGGCTGAAACTGAGTGGGGAAATTTGATAAAAAGACCCCTTGTCTGTCCCCCTGAAATTGCAAGTGGAGTTATGCCATACTCTCCAATTTCAAATCTGTGTTCTGAGCAGTTGATTAAGATGATGTTGAAACCACAACTTGTTAACAATCCTGGAAGCTTAGCATCTTTACAACAAATGCCTGAGGCTAAAGTACCGCCACCAGAAGAGGCAAAGACCCTGCAGGCTACAATCAATCAGAAACCTCAGCTTCCCCAGTCCGAAAATGTTAGGGTTGAAAACCGAAATTGTTCTCAAATCTGCCCTGACCAAGCCGATACCATCAATGCAAGTTCATCAAAGATAAGTGTCCCTGGAAAGCCTAATCCACAGAGCAAATGTGAGAAGCAAACACCAGCTGGAACTAATTCTGATAATTTGAAATCAGAACCTGGGAAATCAACAGAGCAGTTGAACAATTTAACTTCAACTGCAGACTGCAATGCAGAAAAGCTTTCTGCTAGTCCTGTAAATCCACAAAACCTCATTAACCAGCTTGCATTCCATAACCAGAACCAGGGTCTTGTGCAACTGCAAACTAGTGTATGGCCAATGCAGTCACAGTTGGAATCAGCTGTATTCCAAGCACAGCAGATTCATGTACCTCCATCTGATTCTACTGGTCTCAATGGCTTACTACCTGTCCTAGACACTGATGAATGGATGTCGCACACTTCTTGTAATTCTCTTGCCGGGATGTGCAATAGATCGCCTGGGCCTTTACCCATGTTTGGGTTGCAAGACCCATCAACAATGCTCCCTGAAGTAATTAATCCCTCTGTGCCTTTGCCTGGTCAGGAGATGTGGGATCATCAACTGAATAATTTGAGGTTCTTATCCCAAGTTGACCCGCTTACTTCATTTACTCAGCAAGACCAATGTAGCCTAAGTTCTGCTGGGTTGAGAGATTTGTCAGATGAGAGCAATAATCAAAGTGGGATTTACAGCTGTCTTAAAATTGATGTTAGTAATAATGGTGGAAGTACTATGATTGATCATTCAGTATCCAGTGCCATTCTTGATGAATTTTGTACATTGAAGGATGCTAATTTCCAAAATCCGTCTGATTGTTTAATGAACAATTTTAGCTCCACCCAGGACATGCAGTCTCAGATTACTTCTGCAAGCCTAGCAGATTCTCAGGCTTTTTCTCGGCAAGATTTCCCAGACAACTCAGGTGGCACATCTTCAAGCAATGTGGATTTTGATGAGAGCAGTCTATTGCAGAACACCTCATGGCAGCAAGTAGCTCCACCTGTGAGGACATATACAAAGGTAGTAAAATTCTAGAATGTTTGCACAGAAAATTCGTACACTTTTGAAGGAACCAAATTGTTTTCTCGTCTTGTATTTATAAGAGGCCTGCACTGCTGTATCGATATTGTATTAAATCTCGTTGATACTTTAACCACAGTGATGATAAGAGTTATATCTGGCTGACAGGTTCAAAAGGCAGGGTCTGTTGGGAGGTCAATTGATGTTACAAATTTTAACAATTATGACGAACTCTGCTCTGCAATTGAACGCATGTTTGGACTTGAGGGACTGCTAAATGATCCACGAGGTTCTGAGTGGAAATTGGTGTATGTGGACTATGAAAATGATGTTCTACTGGTTGGGGATGATCCGTGGGAGTAAGTGTTACCTTCTGATCTATGTGCTGTTTCTTTTTGTTGCAGACTATTTGCCGGTTAATTTTGCATGTTCCGTTTATGCACATCAGTCCTAGAGCTAAATAACTGTTAAAATTCCTAGTTTGACATGGCTTATTCCAGTACCCAGTTTGCTGATGTTAAAATTCCATGTTTGCATGCTTACAGGGAGTTCGTTGGCTGTGTGCGTTGCATCAGGATTCTCTCACCTCAAGAAGTTCAGCAGATGAGCGAAGAGGGAATGAAGCTTCTCAACAGCGCTGCAATGCAAGGCATGGATTGTACGAAGGCAGAAGTTGGCCATGCCTGAAATGGTGCATGGAGAATTGCAATTGATCCCACCAGATTACACAAGAGTACTTCTTTCTTGCTGCCTTATTGCCAGTATGAATACATGTATGTGATGTTGTTGTACTTCAACGACGGCCTGTAGCCATAACCTTTGTTTTAGAATTCAATTGGAAAGTTCAACTGTGATGGGAAAATGTGGGAGGTAACATTTGTTCAGTAGGAAGTGATAATAGTATCAGCAAACCCTGTTAGCGAATTTAGACTTGCGTATTGTTATGAGACGATGATTTTACTTCTTTCGTTAAATGAAATCTAGTAGGTTTGTCAAATTTTGGTGGCGATGGTTGTAGATTTGGACAAACAAATCTACCACAGTTCATTTCCTCTATTATGTCGAATGCTAAATGAGAGCATCCAATGAAATGCTATGACACAAACACTTGGGTAGTTGAGAGCAATGATTTCAGTTTACTTTTCGGCCCAGTTTAGCCCTAGCAGCGAAGATGTTACTCTTACCATTCCAATTTCATTGTAAATTTCCATATACTTCAGACAGCTAATACCCCCTAAGACCGCACGCAAATTTGATGACTAATTTCCAAGTTCCAGCAGACAAAATGTACTTGGCAAGTTGGCATACTCTACTTCCACCTAAAATCACTTTGATTCTTCTAGTGCAGGAAATAGAATTCCTCATCAATGGAGTGGCAGCTGACTACAGAAAACTTGGCGTTGATTTTGAAATAGAAGCGGGACAGGAAGGTTGTTGTATCAATCGAATAATTGGATAACCAGTAATCAAGCATGAAAATAGTACAAAGGAAACGAGTGGTGAAATGATTGATCAAAATTTATGCATTACCAAATTTGAAGATGCCAAAAGGACGATCTGCTTATCCAACAGGTTAGAAGAAAATTGAATCCAGGCAATTCTGAAACCCATCAAGAAGCTGGAAACTAGGAATTATGCCATTTGGATGACAGAAAGGAACATCTGTTATGCTAAAAATATATTATTCATAGAAAGTGAAAAACAGTATATATCTTAACAGCTTCATGAAGTTATAAATAACTGATTCACTGACTTCAATTATATTGTTCAAATAACTGAAATAATTGCCATCACCTAAAGTACAAAACTAGAGATAAAACATTTTTAAATTACAGAAAATAGATCTCATCCCCCACTGCAGTTTGCAGTTTTGAAAACGAAACAATAGATGCACTTATTCGACATTCAAATGAATTTCACAAGGATCCTGAGACGATGAACTCACTTGTATTTGCTATCATGTATTTTCCATTCTCTCCAGTTTCTAGCGAAAGCTCAATCATGAAACTCTTACCGGCTTTTGTAGAACAGCTGACAAGTAAACTTCAGATTTGCCTGTCTCTCCCTTCTCTCCCACGACCCACTTCAACTTTTTATACCCAAATCGTTCTATCAAACGAGTTAAAGCCCTCTTCTTCTCATCATTGGCATAATAAAAGTTATCCAACCAGAACAAGCCACCAGCCCTCAGAACTCTATCGATATCAAACATTAAGAACTCCAATTTCTCAGGTTTGCCCCCAACATCCAATCCACTAGACGCATGAACCAAATCAAACACATTGTCATAAAAAGGGAACCTATGATCTAAACTCAAATACAAGGGAAAAAGCCCTCTTGCAGCGATGAATTCACTGAAAGGGCCATCGATATTCAGTGTGTTAGTGATCACAGTCACATTTCTCTCTGCCATTCTAGCAGCAAAGGTACCAGACCCACCTCCAATATCAAACCCTATTCTAATGCCTCCACTTCCCAAAGCTAACACATCATCAATTAGGAAATCATTCTTGCCTCTAGCCTTAACATATCTCTGATTTTCATTCCCATTATCCAAATCAAAACAACCAATACATTCCCGACTCAATCTTTTACTATTCAAACAATCAAAATTCTTGCAACCAAGACCACTCCAAGTCACAATCTTATCACTAACAGGTTTCCAGAAAGATGCAGGAAAAGATTGAAGACCAACCTTTGGAACAGACTTGGCAAAACATCTCCTTCTAGGCAAAGGCTCGCATCCACGCAAAATCAGCTTCTGGGCAGGGCTCCAATCATCCGGACAAGGCCCAGAGACCTTATAAGTCATGTACTGAGTCAACAAATCAGCAGATTTCTCACAAGTGTGCCCCACAGATGCCACCATTTCAGTGATCCCAGTTCTCGAATCTTTGCCAAGCGGAAGTTGGTGGTGCTGGAGAAACAATTTGAGCTCGCTTGCAATATTGGGTCTAGAAAGATCGATCGTTTCATATCCCAAAAGCTCTTTTTCCATCTTGGCAAGTTTTTTCTGAGATGAATCGATCTCTTTGAGAATAAGAGAGACATGTTCAGAGATTAAAGAAATATTTTTGTGGTTGTGAACAGGCGAGGGATTTTGCTGATCTTTAGGGGAGGACGTGAAGGCGTATAAAGCAAAAAGATTGGTAGTGATAACGGAGAAGAGCATGAGAATGTTCAATGCTGACGAACATATTGTTGCTCTCTTGAATCTAGCTGTTCCATCACCTATTTTCAGTGAAACTGAGCCCATCTTGCTCTGCTTTGCTCCTGCCAGAATGCCGCGGTAAGAGAGTGTAGAAAAAAGAGTCTTCGAAGTGAGATTCGTGTAGTGGGTGGGGCAAGTAGAGATTTTATTTATAAGAGTGGTTAAGAAGTTAAGGGAGTAAATTTTCGGACAGTTAAGTGCTGTCGGTCTCACTTATGCTAGAGAAAAATGTCAATTTTCTTGAGTCTGATTGTACAGTATAAACTGAACATATCACTTAAAATTTTGATTATCTAATAGCAATAGATAGGATTAGGCAGAAAAATCGGATTGGATCCGAATATCAGATTGGATTTGATGTTCTATATAATTCGATTCAATTTTAATTTTTTAAATAAAAAATTTAAAATTTTTTATTTAACTTAAAAAATTTAAATTAAATTAAATTAATTATTTTTAATATTTTAATATATAAACAATTTCATTTTATTGTATTAACATAAAACGATATCATTTAATAAAATAAAATTTTTAAAAAATAATAAATTTATTTAAAAATTAAATCGATTAATCTAATTTTAATTTAATTTTATTATATAATTAATTTGATACTATCTATTTTTTTTTTATTTGGTCCTGTTAAGTTTAAAAATTTTGAGACTCTAAATTTTTGTTTTCAATTCAAGTTTTTAAAAATTTAGATTAAACTGGACCGTCTTTACCCTTAACAATAAATATATTAGAGGGAGTGCTTAAAAAAATTTGCATTCTGTGAAGTGAACGATGAAATATAACAGAAAGTGAAGCAGAACTGTAGAAGAAGATAAACAGAGCATGCGTTAGACGTACGTGTCAAGATCCAGAAAATGGTGGACCCACAATTGCTTTTACTTATACAACAAAGCCAACAATACGTAAGATTTCCTCGGTAAGGAACGAATAACAATCACCCCACCTCAAAGTCAAAAGCTTCGACGAACTGAGTTGCAAGTTATTTAACTCTCCAGCATGGCTTCGTTACGTTCTATCTGAAACTTATTAAAAGAGTTTCGGCAACATGATTTCACCTTTTTCCATTGTAATAGATTGAAAATAGCGGCTAATGTCTCTTCAATAAATAAAATTATGCAGAATCTAACAGAGATATGATATTGTTGACTGCAAATTAATAAAAAATAAACCCAGATTCTTGAGGCTTTCTCTTGTTCTTTTTTGGGTGGGATCTGCCACCTTTAAGAATATTGGTGCCTCAAGGATCTAGAGCGCAGAAAGTTCTTAGCTTTCCAATCCTCATGAACAGCAAGGTCGATCCAGTGATCTCCCTCGGGCTGGACAAACTTGGCGGCACTCTTCTGATCCGTGGAAGATGTCGCCAGCTAGAATTGGGGGAAATGATGGTTAACATCTCATCACTGCCACCAACGTCTACACTAGCCAGTAACATCTTTAATTATGGCGGATGGCGGATCTAGAGGAAATTCTGCCATTTGCCTGCCTGACTTGGTTCCAAGACTGTACAGATGCTTCATATATACGGTTGACATGTGAGCTTAGGGCAAGGGCAGATCCATAAAAATCAGAAGACTGGAATGAGAAATCGGCAGGGGTTCATTTACTGTTTCTGTTAAATATAACCATGAAGACACCCTTTTGTGAAAGCACAAAGGCTATGGACATTTTCTCAACAAACAAATTAAAAGAGGAAGGAGTAAGCACTATCACTGAAGAACATTTACTGCTAGAGAACTTCCTGACTGAACATCATAAAAGAACCCTTTGCATCAGGAAGCAATTAAACCATAAAAACAATAGTTCTTCTCCATATAAAAAGACAGTTGACTCTCTTTCTCTCCCTAAAATATAAAAGCAATAAACAAAATCTTAGTAAACTGAACAAATAAATCAAGCACCATCTTCTGTGAATGCAAAAAATCAGACACTGGAGCCATTCAAATGATCAATGGCTAATTATTTTATCCAAAGGACATCTCCTCAGTGACGTGCCTTCGCTTCGGCCTTACTATGTGACTTTGCTTTCATCTGGTTAAAAGAACAAAGTCAAATTGGTTAAAAAAGGTAGATTTCACTGTTATTCAAGGTACCCTTAAAAGGAAGGGATTAAGAACATCATAAAACATGAATTTAGCACCTTGAAGATGCATACAGGGAAAACGGTAAATAAGCCCATTGTTATAAATACCATTTCAATTGGGAGAGCAAAATAATTAGCAAACTAACACGCTTCTTCATGCTGCTCGTATCATCACACATATCAAACGATATTGACTCCTAAACTGTCTATGATTATGCCATAAACTACACTTGACTCTCAGATTGCACAGGTGCAATCTCATAATGATATCAAAATAAATTTAGGCAGACAGTAAGACGCTCTGTAGTAGCCACATTGCTTTTATCATTCTAAACTCAAAGGCAGTGAATTGGTCCCAATATCAACTATTCATCTAGACCAACGCCAGAATCTGACTCCAACTGCAATCTTCATACCAAATAATTCTTAAACTTTGTCTCTAGCACCCATTTTACACTGAAAGAACTAGTTAAGCTTCCACAAGCTACTGGAGCAAAACCAGTTCGTTTTTTGAACTTTTTTGTTCAAAAAGTTACGTAAAATGATGAAAGGCAACGCATATTCAAAGAATGTACTTATGCACACGATAAATACAAACTGCTAAAATAAAAAATTTTCCATGTATTTTTAATCAAATGAACACAAGGTTTTCTATTCTGATGACTAAAAAATCTCAAGAACAGTGACAATGAAATAAAATATAGACTAACAAATAAGCCAAAAAAATAATTAGATCTGGCTAACAAGATATCAGAATATCAGAAATGAAAATCATACACGCTTAAACGGTCAACGAAAGGAAATAACCTCAAGAAACTTGAGCTTCATGTTACCGTAAACTACGCCAAAAGTGAAGGCCGATGCACGAGCCACCTACCAGGAAACCAAAGGAATTTGAAAAGCATAAAGAATTAGAAAAGAAAAATGATCCACAATCAATAATCCGCCACGTTACAAAAGAAGCTTAATAAACTGCCAAAAAAGAAAAGAAGACGAATAAATCCATGATCAGTTGTTCAGGTCAGTTTATTTGACTTCGATCGATGTACGGAGAGCAAAACGACGTAAAAAATGGCGTTTAAGATTATTCCTCCTTTTAAATTCTATAATTTCCGGATCAATTAAGCGGATGGTAGATACTGTATATTAAGCAAAGCTTAATTTAGATTGACAAGCAAAAGACAAGTGCCAGAGAGAGAGTGCTGGTGCCGGAATAAGGTCCAGGAGGTGGCGCCATTTGATTGGATGATAATCTAAGCTCAATAACAGCTAAAAACCCTTCCAAATGCCGCCAATAAATCCCCCGATCACAAACTATCCACGGTTTTGCAGATGAGATTCTCTCTCTTCCCAAATCTCAACTCAGCGTTTCTAACTCTCCGGATCTGAGATTCTGACTTCATGGGCCTGTGTAAAATTTTCGAAATTACTCCGTTAATAGGCTCGATTCAAGGCCCAAGTTAAACGAACTTATAGTCAGAAAAGCAACCGCCAACGTTTCGAACGGAAAAATATAATAGAAGTGATGTTGTGACATACCTAAATACTTCGTATTTTTTTGGGCGCCGATAATTCTCAGATTTGAGAAAAAAGAAAAATATCTGCACTTAACTGTTATAAATTTGATTTGTTAAAATATTAGTATTTGATTCTTAAATTTAAATTAAATAATAAAATATAATATAATTTTTATAATTAAAAATTTAGCCTAATAATTTCTAACATATTAAAAACTAAAATGTTAAATTTAAAAAAGTTTATTTTATTTTATTATGTTAAAAATTTTAGAAACAAGAATATAATTTATTTAAATTTAAATGTTAACAATAAACTTGAATAAATTTATATATGAAAATGCTCAAAACATTTTTTTTATTTTATTGATATTAATTTATAATGTAATGATTATAAAATTTTTTAATAAAATATATAATATTTTATTTAATACATATTTAAAAATTATTTATTTTCATTGAGAAATCAATGATTTTAATTTAGGTATTATAATTTCTTATTCTCTTTTTCATTGCAAAATAATTGTTTGTATTTGCTCCAACTTATTGTTAGCATTTTAATTTACATTAAGGATATTTTCGTACGCCCCTAACATTTGAAAAAATACTACGTAATTGTGAATTAAATTTAGTATTGTGTTAATGAAATAGATATTTTTATATTACTATTTAATAGTTTAATTCACTTTTTAATAATTATATTAGAGAATTTTGATTATCTTTATTGTAATAAATATATTATATAATTATATTAATTATGCATATGATCATTTATTTAAGAAAAATAAACAAAAATAATATATTTAATATATATTAAATGAAATATTATATATATTTTATTTAAAAAATTTTATAATCATTATATACTAAATTATTAACTAATAAAGTAAAAAAGATGGTTTAGAGGATTTTAATGTATAAGATTGTCTAAATTTATTATTAGTATCTTAATTTTTAAATAAATTATATTTTTTTATTTATATTTCTTTAAACAATAAAATAAAAATATATATTTTTTAAATTTAACATTTTACTGCCAAATAATATCTTAAAAATAAAAAATTAAATTATTCATTATAAAAAAAATTTGTCTTATTTCTAAAAGAATATAAGGAGAAATTTAAGTAAAATGTGTAACGCTTGAGTTGAATTTTTAGTAATATTCACTATTTAAAATTTGTTACAAAAATAACTTACTTAAATTTTTTTAAACGAAAATATCCTTATTAAAAGTATATATCGGCTATTTTTAAAATTTTTTTATGAGAATATTTTAGTTTAAATGAATCATTTTTAAAACATATTTTAAATAAAAAAACTAACATATTTTCTTATAATATTTGGCCTAATAAACAGATACTTTATAATGTTTAAGAAAATAAATATGCCTCTAACGTTTGGATAAATAGGCAAATACCCTCTAAACTTTTATTTTCGTTAGTTGATCAGTTAGTTTATTATCATTTGTGTCTCTCATCTTTTACATAATAATAATATGATATATATTTTATTTAATTATAACACTTTACTCTTTATTTTAATATTTTTCACAATATAATTTTTTAAATATAACAATTTAATCCACATTTAATATTTTTTTCACAATATACTCAAAACTAAATACGCTTTTAATTTATTATTTCAATAAAAAATTTGTAAAACAAAATATTATTAAAAAAATTTAAACAATGAGTTAAATTAAATTTATATTAAAATATTTTAAATTCATGTTAAAATATTTATTCATTTTTTTCTTTTTTCTGCTATAAACTTGATATTTAATTGTTAAAAGGATTTTGAAAAATATATTTTAACATTTTATTCTTATATTAATATTTTATTTAAAAGATTATATTAAATTTATTATATTTTTTAGAGAAAAATTAGGAAAATATAAATAAAAAAGTAAAAAAAAAAGAAAAAATGTAGTATCATTTGTTAATAAAATTAGTAATTAAATATATTTTATATTCTTATTAGTCAATATAATTTAATTTTAATTAAAAAATAGAAAAAGATTATTTTTATTTGTAATATATATAACATGTATTTATTATTTATATTTTTATATATTTTTAAAAAAATAATAAATTTAACATAATTTTTTAAATAAATATATTATATGTAAAAATAAAAAGTTAAAAAATATTTCAATTAAAAATTTTTAATAATTAAATATTTATTGTTGTAAAAGTGAAAGTAAATAATTAGAAATATTTAACATATTAGTATGATTTATCTCATTATTTAAATTTTTTATTAAAATAACAAATTAAAAAATTTATTTATTCTTGAATATATTGTGAAAAAATATTAAAAATATATGAAAATAAAAATAAAAATAAAAATAAAAATAATAAATACATGTTTTATATATATTACAAATAAAAATAATAAAAAAATTTCTTCTTTTTTTTCTATTTTTTTAATTAAAATTAAATTATATTGGTTAATAAGAATATAAAATATATTTAATTACTATTATATTAAATTAAAAAATAATACTAAATTTTTTTTTTTTTTTTTTTTACTTTTTTATTTATATTTTCATAGTTTTTCTAAATAAAATAATAAATTTAATATAATCTTTTAAATAAAATATTAATATAAAAATAAAATGTTAAAATATATTTTAAATTTTTTTTAACAATTAAATATTAAATTTATTACAGAAAAAAAAAAAAAAAAAAGATATAAATATTTTAACAAGAGTTTAATTTAACTTATTATTTAAATTTTTTTAATAATATTTTATTTTTCAAATTTTCTATTAGAATAACAAATTAAAAATGTATTTACTTTTGAGTATATTGTGAAAAAAATATTAAATATAAATTAAATTATTATATTTAAAAAAAGTATATTGTAAAAAAAATATTAAAGTAGGAAATAAAATATTATAATTAAATAAAATATATATTATATTATTATTATATAAAAATCTCCCAAGAATAAGATATCTATTGCACCCCAAAATCGCACAGGTACTCGCTGTTTCTCGCAAAAAGAGTTTAAAGGATATATCACAATATTCCGTAACTTCGACAGACAATAAACACGTAGCATAACACAACGTGGATTAGGGTACAGAAACCGTGGAGGGACGGGTGTCGGCATCTGAGACTGATGCTTCACTTGCTTTACAATTGCTATATATATTACAAAGGAAAGCGCTAAACTGCGTTGTCGTTCATGTTCGCGAGAAAATACAGAGAGAATGGGACTTGGAACATCATCGTCTCGAGAGCAGAATGTTTCGGCTGAACAAAGAGAAGTGGAAAGCCTTGCAGCTTCTACAGGAGCACTTCCTATGCTTCAAAATGTCTTCCCAAAGCTTGTCAATCCTCAAATAAATGCAATTCCTCTCCAATCTCTGCAGGTCCACTATATAATTTCATATTCTTAAATCTGTTTCCGTCCTTAGTTCCTTATTATTAAATACTGGAAATGTTTAAGTGTATTTGTGTTTGTTTTAAGTTTACTACGTTATTGATCAGTGACTGTAATGGGTGTTAGCTTTTTCTCTGTGTGTGTTGGCTGATATGTATTAGCATCTAAGTTTTTAAGAACTTGATTGATTTTGGGTCTGGAATTGTTGTATTGATGTGTTTTGTTTGATACAAAGTATTTCTTTTTTATTCGTTGAATATGTTTTATGATCTAATTTAGATTTGAGTATTGTGCTGATATGTAATTTCTTTTATTTTCTCCCAGCAATGTTTTAGCTTGAATTATGAGAACCTGATTTGTGAACCACCCAGCATGGCTGATTCCTTTCGGGGATTGTTGGATCATCTGGGTTCATCTGTAGCAGACTTATTTTTCATCCCTGCAAAAGGAGGATTAAGTTGGTTTGACCTTGTGAGGGGTTATGTTAAGTGCTGTGGAAGGTTGCCTGCCTCAGTGTCGCTCAATACATTGTTGAGATTATGTGCTATAACTTTTACAAGAGCAGGACTTACTTTGAAATTGGAATTTGAATCTGATGATGCTGATTGTAAGATAAGTGGGTCTCTTCAGCCAATTGATGTGCTTATGATTTTTTGGATGTGCTGGACTATGTTGTGGGATACTAGAACTCCAAAAATTTCTAAAGGAAAAGCTGAACTTTGCCTGCCAAATGTTAATCATCTGGTATTATCTGCTGTTATTTCATGTGCTGGAGTTGACAGTGATTTGAATGTAAGGGATTGCAACATCTCAGATTTGGATACTCAGCTTCCTGTTGGAAAGTTTCTTACATGGACTTTGACAACAGTGCCAAACCTGATAGACTGCTTTACACAATTTGTCAATGCAAGACTCCAACACAGTGTTGCCTCTGAGGTATCTAATTGCTGTCTTTAAGTTGATAGCAGATGAGTAGCCTTTTTTCATTTCTTGTCAAACCAATATTATTTGTTGGGTTGCTTCATTTTACTGCAGACCAGTCAGTTATATTATTGTTGCTATGCATGTTAATGTATATGATGATTATAGTTAGAAAAGCTGATGGATTAAAGATTTTGGTGTCTTTTTAAAGTGTATCCAAGACTACAATATTAGTTTCTCTACAAAAGATGTACTGCTGGATTATGCATTTATTTTGATATATTCGATTTTTGATAAAGGATGCCCTTTGCGCTTGGTAAGAGGAGTGTTTTCTCTTGGTGGATTTTTGGGTGGATGAAATTACATAGCTACTGAAATTTTCAGCAAAAGTATGAGACTTGCTTTGTACTTAATGGTTTTTGGAACTCAATTGTGCTGTCATAAAGTCCTGAAGCATTGGCTATTTCTTCATGCTTCCTTGTTTTTTATATGTCATCTGTGATTGTGGATGGTTTTTCCCTGCCCCAGCCCAATGAAATTTGCACCTGCAAAATTTTATTCAATTTGCTAAGATATCATTGGTTATTATTATTTCCTGACTGATGGCAGGATGCATCAGATACTTCTACTTCATCATTGGGAGAAATCTGTTCAACTAAGGCACAGGACACTCATCTTCTATCCCCTGGAAGGGCATGGGCACTTTCCCTTGCAATCAGAAGTTCAATCAGTGAAGAGATTTTGAAATTGTGCTCTCCTATTAGTAATGTCGAAGCAAAAGAAAATATTCTCTATAGGTATGGGATCTTCCTATTTACTTCAAGTATTGTTACTTAATACTTTCTTGCTCTTTGATATCAAGATACCAATTTCTTTGCTGATTGTGATGGTAAATTTGTGGCTGGCCGCATCTTTTTAAGGTTTCATATGCAAACTCAATTGAACAATTGCTTACTACCCCACCAAATTATATTTGAGCTTCTATTTTATACTACTATGCAGGTCAACTCTACATGGCAGGGGCTTGAACAGATTTTGGTCTAATATTGAAGGTTATCATAGTCCTTTACTAATGTTGGTTTCTGCCAATTCTGGCAATGCCCTTGAGGGTGAAACCAGTGTCAAGAACTGGATCATAGGTGCACTTATTCAAGAAGGTTTTGAAAATAAGGATGCATTCTATGGAAGCTCGGGGAGTTTGTATGCTATAAGTCCAATCTTCCATGTGTTCTTACCATCTGGTATGTAAATTATAGGGTGAGGGTGGGATGAGGGAAAAGAAGAGAATAGGGCGTGCATACTGCATGTCTCATTTTGATATTTGAATGTTTTTGTGAGGGGCGGGGGGAGTTGAGGGCGGCATAACTGATGAGCTAAAGTTCAAATTTCTATTAGCATTTTTTGTTTTCAGACTTGTGTAACTGACCTTTGAAATTGTAAATAGGGAAGGAGAAGAATTTTGTGTACAGCCATTTACATCCTACTGGTAAAGTTTATGAGGCACATCCAAAGCCTGTGGGAATAGCATTTGGAGGAACCATTGGCAATGAGAGAATCTTTATTGATGAAGATTTTGATAGGGTTACTGTTCGCCATCATGCAGTTGACAAAACCTACCAGCCTGGCTCCCTTAACCCACATCAGGTACCGTTGTTTGTGGCAACTAAAGCTAATATTTTATTATACCAATTATTGAGATTTGTATTTGTGTTTTACATGCCAAATTTCACATTCACATCAATTCAAATTCTGACTGGTAGTATGATGAATGTTTTAACATTGAGGCATGCTAGGTTGCATAGATTTGCTGGGGCATTTTATTGTGGTGCGTCCTTCTAAGCAACACTCTTTTATTTGTATTTTTGTCTAATTTTGGTTCTGCATTTTGACTTTGGTTAGACTAGTTGTGCTTCTAATTTTGTTTGATTGCCATAGACAATCACAAAATGATATATTTAAGTTGAAATATTTTCTATTGGGTACAATATATAGATTCAGATGGAAACTCTACTGCATATATTTGGCCTCTATACTGGATATACGCACTAAAAAAATCCAAATCGCTGATTTGAAATATTCAAGCAGATTTCAATGCATGAATTTATATATTGCAGGGGTTTCTCCCAGTTGAATCACTGATTACAGAAGTGGAAGTTTGGGGATTAGGTGGGAGAACAGCGAAGCAAACACAGATGTCATACAAGAAGAGAGAGGAACTTTTCACTGAACAAAGACGCAAGGTAATTGACTTAGATCAGTTTTAAGATCTTTGTATGTCTATGTGAATAAATCTCAAGAGTTGCATGTAAATAGTTCAAAGTAAATGCTTGTTCATCCCTTTTGCAGATTGATTTGAAAACATTTGCTAATTGGGAAGATTCCCCTGAGAAGCTGATGATGGATATGCTCTCTGATTCCAGACCATCTAGAACTAGAAGGGAGGACCCAAGGCCGATAATGTAGTTTGTAATGGATTGAGCTCAGCTGTTCATTGTGGGATAAAACTCTTCCTTTTGCCCCTTCTTTGGCTCATCACCGTTGGTAAAACTAATATTACAGGAAGGTCAATCTACCCACCAATTCCCTCTGCATGTAGGTCTAGTGTACAGAACTCCAGCTGGAGGCACGCTTGTCCAAAGCTTCCCCCAGTATATGAGACTTGTGTCCTTGCTTCTGTATTCTATTATTTGTGTTGTTCATACTTTACCAATTTAATATTTGAACGCTTGTATGTAGTGAAACACAGCTGGATATATTTGTTCACAGTTTTGATGTTCATTGGAACACTCTATTTGTTTGAAATTTGCGGTACTTGGTGCGGCCTCCATGTCAATTTTGAAAGCACCATTGACGGTCTGGGCTATTAGTATATCTCATCATGGAAACACACAACCGTCGGACAATTAGAAGCTTTACTCCGAAGTATGTACTACAAGTTTATGTACTACAAGTTGTAAACGTAAACATTACATCCTGAACTAGAAGTTCATTGAAATGATATGGAGATCAAGACAACATACAATCTTCCATCCCAAAACTTGATTCAACACCAACAAAAACAACACGCGTCCATTGTAGGAAAAACATCTCAATTTCAACTCTACTCATAATAGACACCACGAAGAGGTTCATAGTAGTACAGGCCAATTCCCCAATTATTTGCCCCAGCGTGCATGAAACTACAATTTCTCTTCCAAACATAAACTAAATAAATTCCAAGTACTGAAAAAAGGGTCCAAGCTGAAATTCTCAATGCTTTTGTACCTTCAGCAAAAATATTCATGCTAGTTGCACATATCAGAGATCAAAATCACGTTTGACATTTGGTGCTTTTTTTTAACTAAAATGGAAGCTTCCATAGTTGGCCATCTGCAGTGAGCTGAAGCGATGTGTAGCTATTGCTTCTTGTCTTCCGCTTTCCTTGGCTGCCAAAACATAAAAAGGATGATAATATCATAATGCAAATAACAAGAAGTTTTGACTGGACAGGAGAATACATAAGCTCTAAGAACTAGATATTCTGCTGACTGCTTACATAAGTTTACCATTTTTAATTTTCTACAGCTATGCATATAAGGAGACTACCCCAGCTGAGGATGGTGAGGTCAACATTAAGATCGGGTTTTGCACAGAGCAAAGTCTATTTTCATTTTCTCCCAGAGACATCAATCTCATAATCAAATTGCTCCATGTATCTAATACTTAAAATAGTGCATATAATTCTTCAACATGGAAAATTAATATTTAACTTGGAGAAACAAAAAAACTGTGGAATTTCTGGTTTCCATTTAAGAGCTATTCATCATGACATATGCTTGTTTTGCCCTTCAAAACGAACAGGCGAGAAGGGTGTATAAGGACCTGGCATAATACAATAACCTATCGCCCAAAGGTAGCTTTTCCTTCCCAAACATGAAGTTGAAACATAAAAAACTCACACTGGCTTAAGAAAGTCTTCGGTTCAAAGACGGAATTAGCTATCTGTTAGTAGAAAATAAGAGTTACAGTCACGAGTTAGCATACACTTACAGCATAATAACTGGATTTAATGGAAACCATAAATTCCACATTTTCACAATGGCAGACATAAACTATTTGTGCTATTTTATTTCCATTTTCCAATACAATGAAAAATCAATTAATAAAAACAGGTTGCTGGGAAAATCACTCCAAAGACATTGGGACTAAACGGCAGAAAAGACTAGCTATCAGATAAAAAAAGAAAAGAAAAGTGTCTGACATCATAGTCTTCGTGGTACTACAAGAAAAACTAAATAAACAGAACAATAAAATCATGGATTTGATCTTTCATGCAAAAACAAACACCACCAGGTGCCCGATGAAATGCCTCAATCAAAAACAAATTATAGGACAACCCAAAACCAACCCAAAAAAAAAAAAAAGAACCTTGGTACCAGGCGAAGGTTGGAGAAGCTCCTCCTGCGGAATAATAACGGGCCACTTCTCACCAGCTTCACGGAACATTTGCTCGGTCTCGAGCATCTGACCCTTCTCGAGAATCATGCTCCTAATAGTCTGGGCAGGAGTTGAAGTGGCATCAAACACCTCCTCGACTCCATTGACGAAAGTCACCTGGATCTGGGGAGGGTGATCGTCAGTTCGTCGCTTGACCTGAATCTGGCAGTTAGGGTTCGATTCTTTAGCCTTCCGTGCGTTGCATTGAGCTAAGAACTCCATGCATGATGCTGTTCTTGGGTCCAGTGCGTTGAACTCGATCCGCACTCTGGATAGAAACTTCAACATTTTCGCGCCCCGTTTATTCGACTTTCCGTCTGGTTAAAGATCTACAAGAACTGGGGTTTTAGTTGTTTAGGAGAAAGAAAAAAGGCTAGAAGCGTAAAAATCAACTAGTGATTTAACAAAAAAAATATCACTATTTACTTCTTATTCATTTCCTAAAATCAATTTTTACCATCTTTTATAATTTTATTTAAAAAAATTATATTTTATTTTAATAGACAAAATTACCTTCATAAATTACTTATTTAAAAAAAATGATATTCAAATTTACTCAAAAGTTAACTTTTAAATAAGTTTAAATTTTTACTTATTGAAGACAACAAATTTATATTTAATCTTTTTCGAGAGTTCACTCTCAAGTAAGCAAGAATTCAGACTTGGTCAAAAGTCTACTCTTAAGCAATATTGAATTTTTTCTTACTCGAGAGTCAATTCTCGATCAAACTTGAATTCTCTCTTATTCGAGAGTTTAATTTCAAATAAGTTTAAATTTTTTTTTGCTTAAGAGTGAACTCTCGAATAAAATTGAATATAAGTTCTACTTCAGGTACATAATTTATGAGAGTAATATTGTGTATTAAACTCAAATATGATCATTTTTAAATAAAATTATAGAAAATGATCGATTTTAAGAAGAAAATAGTGATTATTTTTAGTTAAATCCCAATCAATTATTATTTCATGCTTTTGAAATTACAATGTAATAATAGTGCGGCCCGCTAAGCCCTCTCTTGAAAGGCTCAGGCTTTCTTATGTTATGCTGGGCTGCCCCAGCAACTAGCTTTTTTAATTGCTTGATTGTCCTTGGGCAATTTGTATATAATAAAAATCAATAAAACCGAAGCATTCAAGTTGAATAGCAAATTTCCGAAAGAAAAAAAGAATTGTCATTACAATAGTCAAAATCCTCGGTTGAGATTGTGAATACACGACCTCAATACAAAAACTCAAAACTCGATTACCAGTACAAGAAAAAACATTGAATTAAAATTACACTATTTCCAGCAAGAGCAAGCCAAAAGTGAAATTTTCTTTTCTTTTCCCCGCTTTGAACTTAATTCAGCCTAAATTAACTGCTAATCTGCCTATCCATTTTCATTCTCTTTGCATTTTGCACCTCTTGCATGTTACCGCCCCGTTGCTGGGATGATGTATCATGCTGGTACGAACAATTGGCCCCATGTCGACATCCCCTTGAACTGTTAAAATAAATACATGGCTTCATTATTTTGGGCTTTGATTCTCTTGATTTGGGATTATTTACGAATTCTTGGTTTGTTCCTGGTTGATGACTGTATCGGCTACTAAATTGCTGCGTGGTTTCTTGTCTATCTCCTCCATGTTGCTGAATCAAGCTCTTATAGTAGTTTACATCTTTAGCTTGAGAAGGTCCAAAGGAAGGTGAAGATGAAGCTGCTGGAACAACCCCAGGTGGTTTAATCCATGAATTTTGAGGATGCCCAACTCCAGCACCATTTACTTGAGGATAAAAGGCTCCGCTTGAAGTAGCCACCATTGAAGGTGAACTGGTTTCCATTGTATTGATACGGACAGGAGAAGGATCTGGTAACACTACAGGAGCAGCAGATGGAGGAGGGGGATGGTCTGAGAATGGTCCTGAAGGCAAAGTTTGCTTGGGTATGTTCCGTGTGTTAGAGGCTCCTCCATAATCTGTCACCAATTTCTCAATCGATTTTGGGTTGCTCAGGATTTTAATAAGCAAATCATGGTCAATCAAATTACCATGCTCATTGCTCTTTGAAATTTGAGTCAACGCAGCAGTTGCAGCAGCAACTACATCAGGGTGAACACCATGGACCATTCCAGACACTGGTTTCTCATTGACAAGAGTATTTGAAATGCTCGGTATGCTGCCGTGAGGATGTGGTGGAATTCCAGGAGACAAAACTGGCGGCTGCAAGCTCATGGGAATACTAAATGGTGCTACTAAACCAGATGGTGTATCTGCAGCTGCTTCTTCGTCTTCAATGGGAGTAATGGGTATCAGAGGAGTTTGCTGATCATTGTATTGTGCTTGCTCGATGTCCATTGAAAGAGAGGAGCTGTACACAAGGAAAAGATTTCAGTTAAACAAGAAGTGCAACTAAAAGAAAAAACAATTGGAAAAACTAGCAAACTATCAAACTTTGGAGGGATGGCAGATGGGCGTGGATAAACTGCTTCAAGCACTCTTCTCTCTCTTTGATGTTGAATCTCCACCTCTTTGCTTTCCTCCCCAGCAACCACTTGCCAGTTAATGTCCAACTCGAACTGTAATAATTATAAAATCCAACTTTCATATTAATAATCCAGGTATCAATGAAAATTTTAATGGAAGGTAAAGGAAAACTTGAAATCAAGTACTGAAGCTGAGATTTACCCTGGGAGGACATCTCCATTTGATAAGGGAAATTTCAGACAAGTTAATTTGAAATTCGTTTGGGGTATGACCTCCTTCAAAGCCAGGAGGAAGAATGTCATCGGTGCCAACACCATTTGAATGTGACAACCATGAAGATTTTGCTTGCAGGTGATCTTGAGCACCCAGCCCAACTTGTGAAGGAGACTCCTCCGACAAAAACAGCCGTTCCTGTAAAAAACAGAAACTTCATGAATCATTTAAAATAGAATCATTTGATGCTTGATTTTAGTAACTCTCTCAAGCTTCAGAATAAAGTGGTAAACAAGAAAAAGATGATACAAATATTCGTCAATACTTGAGAAAAATTAGAAATCAAGTATATACACATACAATCTTCAAATATTTCAGATCTAAAAGCTATCTAATTTCTCCTTATATTATAAATATATGTAACTTAAAACTTATCATCGATACTGTAATGACAATCTTCAGCAAAAGAACCAATGACAACACAGAGGATGAAGATAAAAACCAATTGCATATCAACAAGAGTAAATCTGCATAAGATGAATGCAAATGATCAAGCACTCTTCTTAAGTGCACCTGACCTGTCAGCTGTTACTTATGGAAGTGATATTATACTTAAGGTGTTTTTCAGACCTCTATCATAGCAGAATGCATGCTAAACCAAATAATGGCCAAACATTTTCAACATAAAACCTAATAGAGGGTATTTCACAATGTTCAATCACCAGCAAGTAACAACTTATTTGCATTAAATGGATATGGGCCTGTAATCACACAAGAAGCTTGTGGATGTCAAAGCACAAGATAACTAAATGAATGAAACTCCTCAATCATTGAGTAGATTGATTCAGATAAAAACTATAAGCAGTGAAACACTGTTAACAAGGAATCAAATGGCATTTCCAGATACATCACTCATAGCTACTCAATATATACTTTCAAGCAGCTCTAGTAATTAAAGTTCTTTCACATCACAACTACAGCCCTCATTCACAGCAGCTAAAGCTCCAGCTCTAGTGATTAAAGTTCTTTCAGATCACAACTACAGCCCTCATTCACAGCAGCTAAAGCTCCATAAATTCTCTCTATATCCAACTAATTCATTGATCAATTATCTCCAGCATCTTTCAGCGTTTCGATTCTCTCAGAAAGGTAAGATCAACATAAATATGGACAACTATTACATTAAATGCTGGCCAAGCCAGAACAAATACTCATTTTGAAGATCTAGTGGACAGGATAAGTTTACAACTTCTTGTGCACAAATGGCATAGTTGTTGATCTCTGGGGAACATTAAAGTCAATCAATCCAATAACGAAGTGGTTCCAAGTAGCTTCCAGCCTCCATCGATGCTTCCAATCCCAATGCAGGAGTAAGAGCTGTAGACAACAACTCCAATTAAGAGAAAATTGGGGACACAATGTGTGCCACATACCATAGGAGAGCAAAACCTGCGTTAAGTGGCTGGCTGTCCAAGGACTTCAGTCACCTTTGGTCTGATTATCCTGCATATCTCATTCGAATGTCTGTAGGACTTAGCCATGAGATTATTATAAGTTGGCCGTCCCTCAATGGAAGGGGCTGTACTCTCAGAACTATTCTCCTTTGCAGAACAGGCAAGAAAAATAAAACATGATTTTAGACAGAACCAAATAACAGAGCCCTAATAAGTTATGCCAATTCATACTGCAGCATTGCCATAATACAACAACGCTAGTAGCAAGGAACAAATATATCCTCTCAGTGTCAACATCCACATTTACACAAATGCTTATGCACACCCAAACCCTATGTTTCCTATAAGAATATTTTGCTTTTGAAGCAGTGAAATGTAGCAATAGCCATGATAACACATCCTCCAAATAGAAAATACAGAATCTATGATGCACACTTTATGTAGTAAACTCAGTCACAGATGAACTATTAATCAACAATCTGTGAATGCAACTATCAAGCATATATTGCATAGTGAATATCAAAGTAGTAATTCAGCTGCTAGAAGTATAGCCCCCACTATTTGACACATATCAAATCCAGGAAAAA
Organism: Azadirachta indica; assembly: GCA_022749755.1. Classification (NCBI taxonomy): domain Eukaryota; kingdom Viridiplantae; phylum Streptophyta; class Magnoliopsida; order Sapindales; family Meliaceae; genus Azadirachta; species Azadirachta indica. Next base: position 3,542,282 of record CM040449.1, read on the forward strand.
ACCTCCATGCATCAATGATGTCAGATACCTACAAATAATGGAAATTTCACTTATACTAACCAAAGGCTAAAACAAACACCAAGAACATAACAAAAAGAATCAAGTAATCAATGTGACCATTTAAGAGAAAGGAAGGCCACTCTCTAAAGCTGCCATAATCAATTATTCTGGAAAAATTCCTAGTACACACACATGTTGCTATCCTGCCACACTGAAACAAAACAGCAGATGCATGCACTATGCTGCATGGAGAAAAACTTTCCAAACAATCGCTATATCAATATAGCTAAAAAAATATATTTTTCAGCTTAGAATGCATCAAAACATTGCATAAGTACCGAACTTCTGCTAAGTTCTTTTATCATAATTCCACATTCCTACTGGCAGCCAAAATCTTCCATAAATTCTCATCAAAGCTTCAAAATAAAATGCAAAACTGTTAAGGAGTTCAGTGTATTTCGAGTCAAATCCCTTTCCCTTCCATTCATTTTAAGGAATCCTGTTAATTGCTCCAATGTATTCTTAACATAACTCCAACTATATAAATTGTTAAGATAGCTTTGAATCTAGAATATGCATTTAGTTCGAACTATAAAAGAATCTGAACTTCCACTTCCAAAGGGAAGAGAGCTAAAGGAGATTAATTCAGGACCTTGGGTTTATGGTAAAATCAATTCAGCAGCATATCATTACACATCAGAAGAAAGCATTCCTAAACATGATTTTTACCAAGGAACTTCAAGTGCCATAAAGGATGAACTTCAATACTAATATGTTCCAAAAATAGTTCTGCAAATCAAAATATTGTGATATTAGTTAGAATTGCCATTCGAACCACATTTAACTTGCAGCACAGCCTTCTGCTCAAACACAATGCAAGCCACTTAATTTCTAAGTAGAATAAACATAGTAAAGCAACGAATAAATATTCAATTTCAAAAAATTCATCTCACCGGTTGCAGTAAAGAGAAACTCCGATTATCGCATAATCCCATTAATGCATGAACTCACAGCAGTTCAGATAAGTAGTAAAAATAGACGGACTAAATTGCCGAACAGTACAACAAAGAAAACCCCGTTATCAAGAAAACAATCAGGATTCACATAACCCTCTTTCTTTTTTTTCCTTTCTTTTTTTTTTTTTTAAAAAATTTGGGTACGTTTCCTACAATATTGGTCATCAATTTGATTCAGTATTACTTAAGTCCAACAGATACTCATCAAATTTGTTGAAATTGATAATCTTTTTACCTGACAAAGGTTTACATCTGGTGCCCAGGAAATCCTTTTCGATTTGTGCATTCCTCGCATATTTACAATATTCTCAAAAATACAACTTCTTTCCAGCTTCGATTCTCAGTACATATTATATATTGCAAGTAGTAGTGGTTTTCAATTCACGATTTTTAGGGTTTCTTCCGATTCGAAACCCTATCTAGACTAGTGATTTAAAAATCCCTTGCCGATTGTTGAAAACCCTAAAAAGGAAATTAAAAACCTAATAACTTAAAAAAAAAATTTACAAGATTGAATTGGAGAGGCACAAAAGGTGATCAGATATATAGATTTCGAAATATCTGTATTGAACAATCACTAGTAACGGAGAGATCCCAGGAAACCCTAGATCCTCCGTGTTAGCTGCTCTGCCGTTTCAAACAATTAGTGACACCGTATGGTTTAGTTTTCTATTTTACTCTTTATTAAATTCCTCTGGCTTACTATATCTGTGCTGTACACGTACGATGGATGGAACACGAGCTATTTCGGCGCGTGTCCAGTATGATGTTGTTAGGGCTAGGGGTTGTGGTTCACGCGTGGTAAACTAGATAGGGATAGGAATTTTATCTTGTAGTGAGGGTGGGGATTCTGACCACAGTTTTTTAATTTGGAGAAACGATGAAAGGACGGTAGATGATGAAGGATGTAGGAGCAGCTATGGTCTAGTCAACACCAGCTACAAGGTCATGTCTGTCAGGCGCTTTGCCACGTGTCTTGACGTGTTGTGCTGTCCTGTCTGCTTGCTTCATGGGCCTGAATTTGAATTGTTGATGGAGCTTGAAAGGCCCATAAAACGGGTGTCGTCAATCGTCATGTAGTGGAGCATGAGCAATTTGTCGATTGGGGGTTTCAACTTGCGGATGGCCACGCCATTTTTGTGTTGTTGAAGGTTGTTGATATAATATTATTATAAATGTTGTTTAGAAGTGGTCATCCTTTGTCATTGTGTAACTCTCTTGTGTTAAAATAAGGTCATAAATATGACTCGTCTCATTCATAGATGACACAATTAAAGATTTGTTTGGTATTTTTTTCAAGTAGAAATACTTTTAATAGTAAAAATAATTTTTTTAAAATATATTTTTTTAATAAAAATTCTATTAATTATTTAATTATTATAAATAATTTTTGAAAAAAAATTTATACAATGACTTTAATAAATAAATTTTCAAGGTGATATTGTAAAAATAAAATAAAATAAAAATATTTTAGACAATTTAATTTAAAAAAAAAAAGACTTAAATAGTCTAAAACTTGAACTTAATTTAATAAAAATAGTAAAACTTCTTAAGTCCCAAAAATTTTTCTTTAATATCAACTAAATGACACTTAAAAAAGTTTGAAGCAATACAAATTCATATAACAGTATTAATGTGATTAAACTTTTGATATAAAATCTAACTCATTTTACTTATTAGAATCTAAAAGTTTAGATGACTTCCTCAACTTGTATATTTATGATTGATTTTGCATGCTCTGTAGGATCCAGTAGTCACCTTGAATATGCAATCTGCACAGCATTCTAATGCAAGTTATCGTGCCCTACCCTTGCGGAGTGCCCATACTAATAAAGGACTGCAGATTTACTAGATATATTCTTTTCAAGTATTTATAATTCCGTTACTCTAGAAGCCATCAAAAAATTACGTAATGCGCTTATGTTACGTGTTTGATTTTTTCCTTTCTGTTTGTATTTTTGAGTGGGTTGGGTCAAGGGCCTATTTTTCCCCCTTCTTGCCATACTCCAAACGCTAGCAAATGTTAGGCCCGGGCTCCACTTGCGTTAAGTTTCCCCAGAGTGGAGAACGCAAGGCGAAAGCACGGCTTCTATTAATGGACGAGAAGGCTATTTGCATTAATTAATGAGTCAATGGATGAAACAAAAACCATTTAATTTTGCAGCAAATGCACCAAAGGAGATTAATCAGTTTATTACAAAACAAAGTGGTAAAAGGACTACGGAAGCTTTCCACTTTATAGTCGACGTGTCAAACTTTCAGACAAAACATCCCAATACATCTGTAACAAGCCTATATAATATCACACAAGACACTCTAGAACAAACACACAACCATGCCGAAAGTTTGAAAAAAAAAATACTAAATATTATTGGGCAACATTAATATACATGAAATCCTTCAGTTCTCCATCTGCTATAACTCCACTGTCGTGCATATTTCAGCGAATGCAACATCCGAGATCAGAAGACTGAGGTATAAAATCTAGATCGTGATCAGTCAAGTAAACCAACAACAGACTCCAATTTCCTATCTGAACAGGTTATAGACCTCGTGCCAGAGATGAGAGCACCTTGAATATTTGCTCACCTCTGCCATTTTCTCTCTGAAACAAGCAGAATAGAGGAGTCAATTGCCAAAACTACTAATTATTTTCAGTAAAAATTAAACCCGAAGTCCAAAACCTTCCGCCTCAACTGTCCATGTTATGTTATTTAGATAAATCAACTTTCAACCACTCCCAACAAGGAAAACAATGAAATTGACGTTCAATAAAATTTGGGATGCAAAGTGATAGGCTTCTGTCACTCTAGTATAATTGGAACCGTCAGCAATGACCTCTGTGACATAAATAAGGCACACTCTGGTATTATTTTTCTTCCTTTTTTGCATTTGTGGTGGTAGAATAAAGGGACAGAGAAGCATATTTTAGTAAAAAAAGTGTTCATATGAAAGTATCAGCTAAATCATCATTCCAAAGTAAGAGGAAGTCAAGAAAATACCATGAAGAGCTTGGGTACCATTGCCCTTTGCTCCCTGTTGTGCTTGAGACATTGACCGCTGGATACGTGGAGAACCCTGCCTTCCATTTCCAACTGGTAAGGAATGACGTTTCTTGATGTACATGTCTCTGTCTTGCACATCTGGACTAGATCTTGGTGAGTTATTTGCTTGGATCTTGGCCCTTGCAGATTCTGTGGCCTGCATGAAATGGGGTAGAGAATTGCTACTAGTATGATCTCCTGGTTCTTGATCAATGTTATCAATTTTCGATGAACCGAAGGAATTGCGTCTCTTCCCACTTTTCTGATCTTTCGGAACTTGTTCTGTACTACTTCTTGCACCCGAATCATGATTTGGATTTGATGGAGATGCCTTACTCACTAACGGTGGCTTGCGCCTCTGGTTAGACCCACTCTTGTCAGTTCTATTGCTTTTAGCTTTCACTGATATCTGACTTGAAGGCGTTCCTTGGGATTCTGGAACAGTTATATGGCTTCTAGGTGAAGCTTCTGGAGATGATCTGTATGTTTGATGCCCTGTCTCTGATTCCCGTTCTTTCGGGAGTTCAGATGCACCACTCTCTGGCTTCTGCTCTGCCTGTGGAGCATCCATCACTACAAATGAATTGACAGATTCACCTTGAACATCAACATTTTCATCAACTTTCTGCGGCTTATACACAACAGAGTCAGACCCAGCACAGACTGCGATTGTATATGCATCATTAGCCTTAACATCCAAATTATTTGAGTTGTTAGGATCATAAACTTCTTTCTCTGCAACTTTGGCTTCATGTTCATATTCTGTGGTTCCAACTTCTGATCTATTGGGAGAATCAAGAGTGGAAGAAATAGAAAGCTCAGTGCCACATTCCGAGCCACCATATTGGATCCTTGAAACCAAGTTTTCTGCTATGCTTTGATCCTTTGTCCTGGTTAAGGTATCTGCTCCAGATGAAAATATGTCAATGTTTGAATCAACTGAAACATCTTGGTGCTGCAAACTGATTGATCTTCCAGAATTGGCTGATAAACTACTAAGCTCCTCAAATTTTGTCTGGACAGCAATGAAGGCTGGATTACTCGCCTTTCTTGATCCATAGACAAACTTATTCCCCTCAGTCTCAAGATTGTCAGAGGCAAGCCTTTTCATAGAACGTTTGGGCTGTTCACTTTCTGTTTCAGGCTTACTAGGGAAAGACTTGAGCTCTTGTTCAGAAGCTGCATCTGATTGCATCTTTTCATTTTGATGGGAATTTATTTCTACTGAGATCTCATTCACATCAGATAAACCTGTTTCCTCAGTCTGACACAGATCCAAATCATCTCTCAACAAAGAAGTTGGCTGGCTCTGCTGAAAGCTGAACTTCTCTGTAGCATAAGTAATCAGATTTTCTTCACTGTCAGATGTTACAACAGTTTTCATAATACTTGACTGCTTATCTTCTGGATCACATAAAACTTCAGATGCCATTCTAGTTTCCACTGGAGAGGCGAAATTCTCATTCTTCTCATTTTCAGGTTGCTCTACCTTTGACTCTGGTTCAGGCATCTGTTTTGTGACAGAAACAGACATCCACCTTTCCAGCCAGCTCCAAGCAGAATCTAGTTTTGCAGGATCACACTTGATGTGTATGCCCTTGTTCTTCGGAGTTGATTCCATTAGCTTTAATTGAGGGAAGTATCAGTATGTAATGCAAGATATAAACTACATTGCCTACAATAAAGCTACAAAAAATAAAGAATAAAAAACAGAAATTTACCGTACCTGACGAGCAAACCTATTGCTAAGAAGATTCTCCATTGAAGTGTGGGCTGCATTCGGCTTAATTATTGACCTCCCGTTTCTCTGAAACAGGAGCAAATTATTAGAAAAAGTTGTTCAAGGATGAACAAAGAGCAGCTGCTGTCTACAAAAGTACAGGCAAAGATTTTTTCATCAAAGGGATAAGAAGATAATGTTAACTATCTTTACAAAACCAACAGAGAGCCATATTGCAAAACTTACATGCAACAGGAATTTGGATTAGAAACCTAGGTTACTGTTATAGTCATCGGCTATGCAATGATATTAACATTGGTGTACATAGATCTTAACTAAAGCACATATTTTCCAAAGAAAATTTAATCTTTTTTTTAGATTATTTGTTCGGAAACATCATTTTCTCTTTTGATTGGGATACAAGTTCTGAGGGTCCATTCTTTTTAGTTTGACTATAATCCGAGAGTCGCATGTAAGTCATGCCTTCACACCTAAACCCAGAGATGACAGAATTTGCGTTAATTGTTCTCCTATAAACAGAATTTGGGACAAAGCTAGGCCACAAACTAACAGATTTGAGAGGAGGTTTCCTTGAGATTAGTACCCAGCACATAATTCAATCAAACCATTTTCAACTAACATAGCATGAGAAAATCATCCGGTAGGCAGGTTCAATTAATTTGGGTATACTTATTTGATTGCATTTGCACTACCGATATTATGGAATTGTTAGTATCCTTCTCATCCTTCCCATTTACCTCCTTCTCAAGACGGGCACGGCGAGCACGAACTAGAGCTTGCATCTTCACAATGGCTTGTACACAACGTAGAGTTCCCCTGGCATGCCTCCGAACCAAGTGTCCTCGTACAGCAGCTTGCAACTTAACCACATTCTTAAGCTTTAAGAGTTCTCTTTTAGCCTGGGAAATTATTAAAACAGGATAAGTTAAAGATAATAAGTAACCAGTAAATTCATCATCTGCATCCTTAAGAAAACATACCAAGAAACCTCTGAGAGCAGTCTGGATGATAATAACAACAGACTCGTCAAGAGTGAAGTCATCCTTGCTTTCAGCATCAGCGTCAACAATGGCCTCAGTTGCTTTCGGTTCCACTGGAGTTGACAACTGGGGTTTCTCCATGCTGCATGGTATCATGGGGGTTTTCTCTGGAACTGATATACTGGGAGGTTGGACGTTAACATCAGTCGACTCTAGGTTTTCCATCTTAAGAGAAGGAGGGGTTTCTGATATCACGCTGTTGCTAAGCACTCGATGCCGAGCAGATCTCTTCCGGAAACTCCACCCACGTTTGTCATTTGAACCCTTGCTCTGTAAAGATATTTAAATATCTATTAACCTTGAAAGAAAGGAAAATGAAACTGCAGAACAACCACCCTCTCCTCCCAACTGATACAAATGTGACTTAAGTATATACTAAAGACTTTCTTCGCCACAAACTTTGACCAAGTTTTGAAAGGAGAATGACTTTGCAATGTCATAAAAAGCACATAAATTAAAGCACGCAAGTAAAAGTGCATTTTCTCTTTGGGATGAATCTTCCAAATAATTTGCATTTTTCCACAGTGCACTTTGTACTGAAATAATCATGAATATTAATGAAACAAAGCTTCCAAATGATTTGCATTTTCCCCCAGCACATCTCTCTGATCAAGTAATGACTTTGCAACTTGGTGATACTAACAATAAATTGTATCCTCAACACTAGAATGTGCTCCAACGTTCCAAGTCTCTGTCAACCATTGTCATGGCTCGTAGGATATATTTGGCGATGGATCATGTTGTGTGCACAACCTCAAATCTTATCAGTGAAATCGCACATTGATGCAACATTTTGCATGGAGTTCTAATAATAGCATAAGTAAGATTCTAAAAGACCAAAAAGAAAAGCAATTTTAGGTCTTCCAATAGGTTTGATCATCAGGCATTACAAAGAACAACACAAATTGTGATACCACACTACAGAATTATCAAATTGGGATTGTTCAGTCAAACAAAGAACAGTCTTCACATACAAATATAAATATTTAATAATACACATCCACATTATACCTCGCAATGCTCCACTGAATCTAAACAATACAAAGCCGCATTTGGATCCCTATTAGTTTTTTCTGTTATTTGTTTTTCATTTCCAATAAAAGTAATAAATTAACCACTCAGCTGAACTTCGACACTCAACCATAAACTGGATTAAACACACTTGACCGCAGATCTTGACAAAAACGACTTCAAAGTTTAACAAAGTAACTAAAATCCGCCTGAATTCATTAAAAAATGAAATGCAAATCGGAACGAGCAAAAATTACGAGACCAAAAAAATTGTAGAAAAAAGCAAAAAGAAATGTTAGTAAAGAAAACAGGGGTCGGAAGCCAGTCGAATACCTCAGTAACGTCGAGATCACCGTTGTCAGCTGAGTCGCTGCCGCAGGTGATGATTTTGAAACAAGACGGCGATCTTCCCATATCTTTGTTTTTTGCTTTCCTTATCTTTGTTTTTCTCACGCACAGACCTCACCCTCTCTCTCTCTCTCTCTCTCTCTCTGAGAGAAGACACCCTATATCGTTGCGTTGTGTTGGAAATTGTAACACAGGAGCCACGGACCTCAACGCACTCCTTAAATGGGGTTTAACTCCCCAGTTGGAGTCCGCCACTACTTAAGAAAAGTCCATTGCCTTCGTTGCCCAGTCCGTTGAGATAGGCGAAGAAAAGCTGTCAGATCTCCACTCTTCTTTTTTCCTTTTTTTCTTTTTTGTTAATTTTTTTCTATGATCATAGCAAACAAACGTAAATATCTCATCCTGCCGTTCATCATGAGACTCGCGAGATGAATTTTTTAATTTTTTTGCAATAGCGTGAAATTTTGTCGTTTTATCCATTCATCATACCAAATTTTTTTGTCCCGAAATATGGTAGATGACAATTAACAATTTTGGATGTAATGGATATTAAAATGATAATAATATTATACGTATAATTTTTTTTGCTTTTATAATTTATAACATTTGTCATGTGTAGTATAATATCAAATAAATTTTAAAATAGATCTTAAGTTTAATTAGTTAAATGTGTTTATGCTGACTTGCTGAGATATAAAACCAAATTAGACAAACACAGCTCATTAATGATTTTAAATGGCTAAACAAATGCATTTGGATAAAATAAAGAAAAAATGTACAGAAAAAAAAAAGTTAGATGAGGCTAAGCTTCTCATGAGTTAATTTTAGTTTATGCCAACTTTTGATTGCATGATGTCTTTACTGATTGCTTAGAGGATAAGGGTGCCCCAATCCTTTGTTAAGTTGTAATCTCAAATACAATTAATTTTATGTGAACAACCCATTTAATTTATCAAATAGCGCAAGTTATCGTGAGACAAATATCATAATTGAGAAATTGAAATAAGAATTGAAGAAAAAAAAATTAAAAAAAAAAAGGGAAGGAAGCGAGAGGGTGGGGCCCCGGATGGGGCTTTCATGTGAAGGATTAGGAATAAAATAAAAACGGTGGTGTCTGAAGAGGAAAACGGAGGTTGTCTGTTGTGTCCGAGTATCGATATGGCAAATAATGTTATGCCACTCTATGATGGTATCAACCGGTAACCTACTCATTTGACAGCTCTTTTGTCTTTACGCGATACGTGGCTTCTTTGAATGAGCGCCACGTATAATCACGTGGAATCCACCTCACATCACGGTTTCTGTGTATGCTATATACGATCTGCAGGGTATGCCATGTTTAGCTGCTACAGCGGGGTAGTAAGTGGGGATGGATAATATTGAAGAATGGAATGGATGCTATGAATCCGTCAAAGTGGGACCCACATTTTTCTAAAAAATAAAAATCAATGATCTGTGTTAGATACAACTGCACTAGGAGAGGATATTTAACCAACTCATTATCATTGAGTCTAAATCCAGCAATCAGCATAGCATAGCGTACTCTAATTACTACATAACTTAAGTAGTCAAACTATGATTATTAACATTAGTTTTGGAAATACTGAAACCTAGTTAACATGGACCCCATCTGAGCAAGATCAAGAGAATGCTGATTCTTCATTATGCATAATTACTTCAATACACCTTTTCATAAAGTCTCTTGCTATATATTTTGGTGAGCATATAATTCATGGATAACAGCTACTGCTAATTTATTAAGAAACATGGATTATGTGAAGAACATAATGTCTGAGTGTCACCAATACCATGATAAAAGCGACCCATATCCACGGACATACTTGCTTCGGTTTTGGTTTTATAGTTAAGGAATGTCTCGCGCAACATTACGTTAGGCCAGTGTTCACTAATTTCAAGTTTACATTTAGTTTCCCTACTGTTTCTTGGTATCTAATCCAATTTATGATGAAATTAACTTACCTACCCTTCACTCAATCAATTTTTTAGTAGTAGAACAACGTTTTCATCTATTTCTATTATGATTTGGAACAAAGAGTAGCAATCATAGAAGGGAAATTAAGGCCAGGGGTTTTACTCCTAGGTGAGGAATTATTTCAGCAATCAAATTGATATTTTTAGGTACAACGGCATATGACTGTCTACCATTCGCCCCCTCTTTAATAAAAAAGTATTATTGGTGGAGCCCTTTTCACATGGGAAGTAGCCAATGATCAATAATGCGATCGTATGTTGTTTTCGATAACATTGTAATTAGCTGGAAACGACTCTGCTTTGAACTCCCTCAATAAGCAAAATGCGGGCGGGCATTCTCCATTTTAGGGTATCTTTCTATTTGGATACGAGACCGGGCATGTGTTGGCAGCGTGAATGGGACTTTTTTTGGGCCATGACTTCATCAAATGGAACAAAGCTTGTTGGGAGTAAAGTCACTGACAGCATGAGAGCTATGGATGATACCTCCCAGCTTTACGATTAACTTTTGAACCAAATACAAAGGGATAACAATCCCTACGCCAAGCTTAACCACAGACTCGCAGTCATGTCACAGCTGAGTTCCTTTTCTTCCACAAGCTATTGACAACATGCCTAGCCTAGGTGTGGACAGCAGATATGACTATTGGGCTAAGTTTGTATTTATTGGACCCTGTTCGAATCCAGGCCTTGGAAATTTCAACTTCGGGCTTGATATTACATTTTACAATGGTTCAAATTCCTTCGAATATTAGATGTAGACAAGCATGGGCATACTGGGTCATTCAATCACCCCGAGCAACAAAGTTTTAGGCTTAGCCATGAATACTAACTTTACCTTAACCACCATATGTAATGGTCCTACAGCAGTCTTTTCACTCACCCTTAAACCACAAAATAGAATAGGGAAGCGGACAGTCTCAGGCTTATTATAATCGGCCATACCGCCTCACTTCACAAGTATTGCGTGGTTTGCTCCTAAGACAATGGTTTCTCATATTACTCCTTTTCTTTGTTCTCCAAACATACGGAACAACAAGAAGTGTTCGTATGCCTCCCGGACCTCAGAGGTCTTCCATTGATCGGGAATTTACGCCAGTTTGATAACTCAGTCGTTAATAGGATGCTTCGTCGTTTCGGATTATTTTCCTTTCTTGGGCTGGGTTGACAAACTCAAAGGAATGGTCATCGCCTCAAAAAACAATTTCAACAACTCATCTATCAACATTTGGAGCGTATTTGTTTATATCTGAATTGAATAAAATAAATATTTTATTTATCAATAATACTTATAATTTATTGTTTAATATTTATATATATTAATACTTTTAAATTTTTTAAAGTATATATATCAACATATCAATTTCATATTTATACTTAAATGTGTAAGATAAAAAAAATCATTAACTTATTCAAGAAATAAGAAACATATTTTTTTACATGGTATCAGAGTTAAGTTTGGCTTTGTTTCAGTCCCAATTTTTCTTTCGGTTCTATTTTTGGAATTCCGTCTCTCAACATTCTCAAACCGCCATCCTTTTCAATCGTGCGTGTACCCCACATGCTGCCATTTCTGTCTAGGCGTAAGTGTCACGCCCCACCTTGTCTCGACATCCATTTTCAACACCTCCGGTGCTTACAACTTTAGAATGAGCTGGTCAACACAGTCGTTGCCTTTATTTTCTTCCATGCGTCACTCTTCATAACTGCAAAGACAACGTATTTACAGTTCTATTAAGCTTCAATCCGGCCAAATAGTGGCGCGTCTTGCCTCACCACCACCGCCATTTGATTTAGAATTGGCCAATAGTCCTTCACGTGGTCCTCAATCCCCGTTTCTAATAACTTATCACCTCGATCAAATTTAAGTCAAACCCACTTTGCCTATTCTTGCTTCGGTCGATCAACATCGTGTCTTGTTTCACTACCGCCGTTGTTTGCCTCAGAAGAGATCAACCAACCTTTCTGTGGCCTCTATTCCCTATTTTCGACCATCTACCAGTATAGTCAATGCCAAGTCCAAACTGATTCTACCTTTCACCGTTTTGAAAAATTTTTAAGCGAGTCAGCCATTATGCAGGTCTATTTTTTCACATCTTTACATCATGGATAAATCTGATGCTTTTCACCCTGGGCATAATTATGTTTTACGAGTTCAAGCAATTTCCAGTTTTCTCAAGGTATGTCGTCATTGGCGATATGTTACTAGCCATATCATTGAACCTATTAAAACAGATGAAGATACTGATGAAAAGATAACTAACCGTTTGGAAGAGTAAGACAGCAAAAATCAAAAGAATATTATATGGTTTTGTAATACTTTTATCCCTTCCGTCCATCTATAATTTGGGAGATTTGAGATAGCCAAAGTATTATAGGACTTTCTTGCTCATCGGTATATTGTTACTGATTTGTCACACTAGTATTAGATCGTATGCAAGCTTCATCAGATGTGCTAAGAGTCTGTTTAGTTTATGTCTAACTTTTACTCACAGATTTAGTTTTTATGGGATCAGTTATCACTTTTAGAACTTAAGTGATTAACCTCTAAAGATATAGCGAGATTTGCTTCTTATAGGGACAAACAAAGATTAATGATGTTTCTCATGGCCTTTCAAGATATAATTAAACTTACTCAAACTTCCATTCTTAACCAAAAACCTTTAACTGCTCTTGATGAAGTTATTGATGTGCTTGTCTCCAAAGAAACTTAGCTTGCTCATCTATAACCACCTTGCCCTGACACTACTCTGGCTACAACTGTAGCTTATCAGTTTGCCTCTACAATAAGCTGTAGCTATTGCATAAAAATAGTCACTAGGTTCTCAATTATCCTATTAGAAGATGTAAAGTTTGTTGCAAAGTTGATCTTCAACACTTTGCATGCGACTATTCAAATAAAGGAAGACTGAAGTATCTACCATTATTTGTTGCTGCCGCTGATAACACCAATGACTATCTTACCTCTCCATCTCTTACCACCACTGGTCTTGCATTTTTTCTTCAGCAACTTTTGCAGAAATCTAGTAATCCTCCTATTTCAACTTCCTCAGTTCCCTCAAATACATTCTTTTGGTACTTTGACTCTGCGTGTTGTAATTATATGACTGCAAACTCTATTATCATTTCTTTTAAATCTTTTGTCCAACATTTTCCTGCCATTCAAACTATGAATGGATCTACTATGCATGTTAGTTACTTAAGCTAAATCACTTTATCTAATCTCTTTTTACTTGACATTTTTCTAATTCCCTCTCTCACTCTCAACCTTTTATCTATTAGTCAATTGTGTGATCTTGGTCTTCATGTTCTTTTGACTACTTTTAGTTGTCGTGTGTAGAATTCGAAAATGGGTCAGACGCTTAGGATAAGCCATAAAGTTGGATGTTTATTCGAGCTTCTCAGTCTTCATTTGCCATCTACATGTAGCTTTGTTCCTCTGTCTATTCCCTCCACAACTTCTATCTCTTCCTTGAGTCTCTAGCACTCCTGATTAGGGCATATGTCACTCGATCGTCACCGTTCACTAGTTTCTAATAGTATTTTGGATACTGTATCCTATGATCAAATTGATTGTATCTTTTGTCAATTAGCAAAACGTAATGTTTTACCTTTTAATAATAGTAACTTTATTTCTACTGCTCCATTTAATCTCATCTATTTTGATATATAGGGCCTTCCTCTAATACCACTATACGAGGTTCTAAGTACTTTGTTATTTTTATTAGTGATTACTCAGGTTATACCTGAATTTATTTTATGAAACATGTATCAGAGTTATTTAAAATCTATTATGATTCTGTTAAAATGATTTAGACATAATTTTCTTGTTCCATTAAAGTTTTTCGCAGTGATAATACTATGGAATATAGAGATTTTGAGTTTTTAGATCTCTTGTAAACCAATGAAACTTTTTGTCAGCGCTCCTATCCTGACACATCCCAACAAAATAGTCAGGCTGACCACAAACACAAACATATTCTTGAAATTGTTTGTGCTCTTCTTATCTCTGTCTCTTGTTCCGAATGTTTTTGGGGGGAAGTTGCTCTTACAGCTACATACATTATTAATCGTCTTCCTTCCCCACTCATTGGTAATCGATCTACTTATAAGCGACTGCATGAGACTCTTCCCAACTATCGTCTTCTTAAAGTTTTTGGTTGTACCTATTTTGTTCTTCTACAGCTTCATGAATATATCAAATTAGAACCTCGAGCTCATTTATATTGTTTTTTGGAATATGGCATTGAACACAAAGGTTACAGGTGTTAAGATCTTGTGTCTAATCGACTCCGTATGTCTAGACATATAGTCTTTTAGGAATACAAAATGTTCTCCTTTATTTCTAGTTTTCGTTCCGATTCTAATCTTACTCCCTTCTTTACTTACGATTCTATAGATTTGTTTCTTAATAACACTGATGCAAGTAATTCAAATGAGCCCTTAGTAGATATATGCACTGTACCACTGCCTACTTTTGAGCTAACAACTTCATCTTCTGGGTTTACATCTAACGCCTCCACCGTCCCTCTGTATAACTCCTCTGATCTTTCTCCTCCACCTCGTCAATCCAATTAAGTAAAGAAACTTCTTATTAGACTTCAAGATTATCACTACTTCTTTACTACTCTTTTCTTGTATGAGCCTTAATCCTATTTCGAGGCCAGTTCTAATCTTATTTAGCAGCAAGCAATGGTTGAAGAACTACAGACTCTTAAAAAATCATGTACATAGGACCTTAAAAATCTGCCACCTCAAAAATCAACAATTGACTACAAATAGGTTTGAAAAATCAATACTAAAACTGATGGCTCTATTGAACGATATAAAGTCAGACTAGTTGTTAAGGGATTCAATCAAGAGTATGGTGTTGATTATGAAGAAACCTTTGCCCTATGCTTGTATGACATCTATACAAATTCTTTTAGCAATAACAGTTGTATACCAATGGACATTGTTTTAAATGGATGTTAAAAATGTCTTTCTCAATGGTGATCTCACTAAAGATGTTTATATAAAGCCTTCTTTAAGATATTACCATCCACCAAACAAAGTCTGCAAGCTTCGTCGTGCCTTGTATGGTCTCAAACAAGCTCCTCGATCTTGGTTTGCCAAGTTTAGCACTATTATTTAGTAACTTGGTTTTTATTCTATCTCTTATGATACAGCTCTCTTTATTCACAACACAAATCATGACTATATTCTTCTCTTACTTTATGTGAATGATATGATCATTATTGATGATAATGTTGATGGAATATCTGCCCTCAAAACCTCATTTTAGCAACACTTTGAGATGAAAGATTTTGGGCATCTTAACTACTTTCTTGGTTTGGAAGTACTTTTTGACTCTAATGGCTACTATCTTTCTCAGGCCAAGTATGCATCAGATCTTCTTGCTCGAGTTGGGTTGATTAACAGTAAAATTGCTTTTACTCCTCTAGAGCCCAATGCTAAACTTACGTCCCTTGACGGGGTTCCACTTGAAGATGCCACCCTTTATAGACAACTGGTTGGTAGTTTAGTTTATCTCGTGGGTACTTGACTTGACATCTCTCATGTTATTTATACTGTGAGTTAGTACATGTTTGCTCCCTACTCTCCTCATTATGCAACTGTTTTTCACATTCTTTGTTACATCAAGAGCACTCTATTTTATAGGCTTCATTTCTCTGCCCATTCTTCTTTACAGTTACGTATCTTTTTTTATACAGACTAAGTTGGCGATCCTACTAATCGACACTCTACTACCATTATTTATTTATTTTTTTGGTGATTCTCTTATTTCTTGACATTGTTAGAAGCAAACTGTTGTGATAATAGTAGTATTATTAAGATTGCTCACAATGATGTCTTCTCTGAACACACTAAACGTATTGAGATTGATTGCCATTTTATTCGGCAGCGTATCACTTAAGACATTATTACTCTTCGTTCGATCCTCTCTCTAGAACAACCGGCAAATATGTTCACCAAAAGTCATTATTCTGCTCATTTCCGTTATCTAATATTTAAATTTAAGATAATTTCTATTAAGTCATCTTGAGTTTGAGGGGGGATATTAATGATAATTGATTAATAAAATTAAAGTGATTTCTTTTTTTGATTTTGTTAATTAAGATTATAAACATTTTCCTTTTTTACTATGATTTCTTTTCCCTTTTTTCATTTTGATTTCTTTTCGTAAATATTGTACACAATTATACAATATTTGTTTTTTTATTTATTGATTTGTAAAACTTATATAAAGTTCACTATTATAAATTAACTTGTTCAAGAAATAAGAAACATATTTCTTTGCAGGTATAATTGACATTTTACTTGAAATCCGACAAGATCGGGATCCATCTAGGATTCACGTGAAAGCAATGCTCATGGTGGGTTATGCATTTTGCTTATTTTTGGAATTTTAGTAGGTTCCAGATAGAAATATTGATGTTGTTACGATGGTTGACTTTTTAATTATTCAATTTTTGGCAGAATGTGTGAGGTTCTTGGTGGAACAGACGCAATTGCTTCTACTGTTGACTGGGCTATGACCAGCCTAATGAAGAATCCTACGAGGATGAGGAAGGCTCGGGAAGAAATTAGGCATTCAACGAAAAACAAAGGTTTTGTTGGCAATGACAAAGATGGATGACCTTCAGAGACTACAGTATTTAAAAGCTATAGTTAAATAGACATTAATTTGCAACCACTAAATCCATTAATTAATTAATTACTTGGTTTCGTCCAGTTTGTGTTTAATTTTCTTTAATTATTTGCCTATTTATGTGAATTTTCTGTATGGTTAATCTATTTTAAGATAAAAAAATCTGGTGATAAACTTATTACAACCACCTTAATTTATGTATGTATATATATTTTGTCGGTTATAACAGAAAATATTTATATAAAGATCGAGTAATGTCTCAATTAATTGATAATTACAATAGATTTGCTGTTAGCGAGACGATTCTCTCAATTATGTCAAATATATAAACAAATTAAAATAATCTACAAATACATAAAACAAATCGTAGTCCTACCTTATTCCATTTAAAAAAAAAAAAGAAAAGTACTCCATGTGCATCTCGAAATTTCTGCACTTTTAATTTCTTTTTAAACTACAGATAAAATAAAACAGCATGGAACGCTGTACTCATTGTTCTCTTGTACGTCAGATTTTGATTATAAAACAACAATCATGAAAATTAGTTAAAATTAATATACATTTGTACGTATAGAAACTACAGTGTTCCATGATGGTCAAACATAACATTAGCTAGGTGGCAGAATCGCCAAACTTGCAGTATCTTGGATGAGTTCAAATATTAATTTCTTCAATTATAAAAGGTTGAAACGAGACAAATAAACACGCAACAAAGATCGATCGATAAAAAATAATGTAAAATTTCAACTGACCTTTATATATATATATATATATATGCATATATAATAATAATAATAATAATAATAATAATAATAATAATAATCTACAAGACTATATCCCATATCAATTAATTTTATGATCTCCTCTATTGAACTCGTAATAGCTAGTGGAAGAATTGTCAAACTTGCAAATAACTTCACGTAATAAACCACATATTACTTTTGACATTGTCGAAAACTATAGGTGGAAAATATTCAACGGAGTGATTTTTTTTTAATTTTAAAAAACTTTAGTCTTTGTCTCTCATCACATTAGTCGATAGATGACTTAGATAAGCTTAATCTGTTTGTTAATTTTAATAACCTCTTTATTGGCTGAAAAGTCAAGCAGTGGTGTCCCGTTGATGATTAAAAAGCATGTTAATTTCGTAGTCAACAGCTACCATTTTCCCAACAATGCATTCACGCGAGGAACGACACCCTTAATTGTTTTAGGTCAGTCATATTAGCATTATTATTGTCTTCTCCTTTATTAAATCATTCTACAATACGATTATTGTGTTATTATTTTATTATATCTCTAAGTCTCTTACAACTTACAAATAAGGGGGAGACGGAAAAATTGTGTCTTTCAAAAACAAAGGCAAGTTTAGACAATTAAGAATAATAATATAATAATAATATTTGATCTTGAATGAGTTTGTTCACAATCACCCTCAGCTCACTGCATTTGAATGAAAATATTTCATGTCTTTCTTACTTAATTAGTTCGAGAAAGTACAAGTAGGTTTATATATATGTATATGCAGATCATGGTTATCATTTTGTATCACAGAAAATAATGGCCCTTCTTATCATCCTTTTGTTAGTCCCAGTATGTCTGTTGTTTCTTCTCCAGAAAACTAGAACTCGTAGAAGTGTCCGTTTGCCTCCAGGCCCTCCAAGTCTTCCTCTAATCGGTAACCTGCATCAGTTTGATAGCTCAAACACTCCGCGTTATTTCTGGCGGCTTTCTAAACAGTATGGCCCCGTCATATTGCTTCGTTTTGGTTCGGCATCAACCCTAGTGATTTCCTCGGCAAAATTGGCAAAAGAGGCCTTGAAAACCCATGATCTTCAATTTTGTGGTAGGCCTTTTTTGCTTGGCCAGCAAATGTTATCCTACAATTTCTCAGATGTGGCTTTTACGCCATACAACGCTTACTGGAGAGAGATGAGGAAAATATGCGTCGTTCATCTCTTTAACTCTATTAGAGTTCAGCAGTTTCGTCCCATTCGAGAATATGAAGTCTCACGTATGATTGAAAAGATTTCAAAATCAGCTGCTGCTTCCAAACCTGTAAACTTAAGTGAGATTATGCTCACTCTTACCAGTACTATCATATGTAGACTTGCTTTCGGCAAGAGATACGACGATGAAGGAAGTGAAAGAAGTAGATTTCACGCACTGCTTAATGAAACTCAAGCCATGTTGGGTAGCTTCTTCTTCTCAGATTATTTTCCTTCTCTGAGTTGGATTGATAATCTCACGGGGATGAAACGTCGTCTGGAAAAGAACTTCAAGGAATGCGATCAATTTTATCAAGAACTCATCGATGAGCATTTACATCCAAATCGACCAAAGACTGAACAAGAAGATATAATTGATGTTTTACTTCATATTCGGAAGGATCGTGAGGTTAAGGCTTATGTTACTATGGATAACATCAAAGCAGTGCTCATGGTATGGTATATATCTAATTAATTTCTCAGCTTTATATATTTTACAGCTTAAACAGATCAACGAAGCTGTATTGCTTTCTGTTTGCAGAATGTATTTGTTGGTGGAACTGACGCGGGTGCAGCAGCTGTGGTTTGGGCTATGACAAATCTAATGAAGAATCCACAATCAATGAAGAAGGCTCAAGAAGAAGTTAGAAATGTAATAAGAAACAAAGGGTTTGTAGATGAAGATGATCTGCAGAGATTACAGTATCTAAAAGCCGTAGTAAAAGAGACAATGAGAATGCAACCGCCAGTTCCATTAGTTCCAAGAGCAACAACAGAAAGGTGTATTGTAGATGGGTATGAAATACCAGCTAAGACAATCGTTTTTGTGAATGCATGGGCAGTAGGAAGAGACCCTGAAGTGTGGGATAACCCATTGGAATTTTATCCTGATAGATTGATCGGCTCTTCAATTGATTTGCAAGGACAACACTTTGAGCTAATACCGTTTGGTAGTGGCAGAAGAATTTGTCCAGGAATGTTTATGGCAGTTTCTACCGTGGAGCTTGCACTTGCCAATCTTATTTACAGATTTGATTGGGAAATGCCACATGGCATGGAGAGGGAAGACTTGGATTTTGAAGTTTTACCCGGCATTACCATGCACAAGAAAAATCCGCTCTTGCTGGTGGCTATCAACTGATGGTGTAAGTGTCAACTGTTTATCATGATGACTTTCCTCAACCCGTCAACTGTCTTTTTAAATACTGTTTTATTATTATTATTATTATTTTTCCTTTGTCTTATCCCGATGCTAATATATGTCAGATTTTATGACAATGTCCTGGAAAATATTTGTAGTAGTAACAGTCTGTTCAATAATAAAATCAAATTGATTATAAACATACTGACATAGTTTTAGCAGAAAAAGGAAAATTTTGCACACTTTAGTCTTGTTCTGATGTGCATCATGAAATTTGGTTTGAATCAACACATTAATTATAAAGTCCCAAGGTTACATGATGTAAAAATATTTTAAAAATTTTATTGGGATATTTATATATATATATATATATATATCAAAACAATCCAAGTATAGGAGACTTTTCTTATGTGTAATCTAAAATTAATATTTCTAATTTATAGGTGACTGAGACATCACGTTGCATATTAATTTTAATCAAGACACACAAGTTAGGAAACACAGTATTGCTTATATAATAACGATTGTGTGGGTAGTTTTGAGGATCGGGCTTCACCGAAGAAATCTTATTAAATTGGGCCGTTGGTTCCGGGTCTTGAAATTATATTTTTTGTGCTGATCCGTGAAGGGCATGTGTTGAAATTCGTAGTGCTTTGTGTTGCGCATGGGCCATTATTTACATCAAACACACTTAACATTACATCGAATAACCTAGTGCGTTTTCGTTCTAGGCATGGGTCTAGTTTGGCTCTACATCTATATCTATGCTTGTTCAATTACAATATTAATTAAAAATAGAAGAGAGGAATTTATCATCACTGCGTTGAAGTAGACGTAGGATAAGGATTGAAGTCATAAATAAGCAAAAATAATTAAAATGCCTAGTATAGGGATAAGGATAAGGATGGGGTTTGGTTTAAATAAAAATAAATAGAAAAGAAAATCTTCTCATTCATGATAACTTTTTAGTTAAATTATGATTTTAGTGATTATATATTTTTAATCTATAAAATAATTAACAATGGTTTTGTACATGAACATTGGAGAGAATTGAAGAAAATAAGTATGCATGGTTCATCTGCTTGCTTCTAAACCTGTCAACAAAATGACGACTACTCTTACTATTGCTTTTGGCAACAGCTACGAGAATGGAGGAAGTGAAAAGAGTAGCTCTTCTACATGTATGCTTTTGAAAGTAATTATTTATATTTTATAGATTATTTTCCTTTTTATGGGTTGTTGAAAAGACGTTTAAGAAATTGGATCGATGAACACTTAATTTATTATATATATATTTATCAACAACCTATGACTGACTGATCCAAATAGACCAAAAAGTACTGATTAAGTTGATGACATTACACTTCAACTTAGAAAATCAAGTCAAAGGAGGAGTAGTACTACTATCTTTGCTATAGAATAATAATCATAAAGTACATGCTCGAAATTTTGTGGCTTCAGGTCACTTTAGAGAGTGATTTTACTATGAGTTGGGATATAGCTTCATGGTAAATCAGACCTTATAGTAACAAGTGAAAGCTTTGTTGACGAATATGGCATTAAAAATTAACATATCTTATATAAAAATATAAAATATTTGGATAATAATGCCATATTAATTTAAATGACGATTGAGTTTATATACAAATTTAATTTGAATATACAGTAATACTTTTTTATTATACTCTTAAAATACTTTTATTGTCATTATCTTAGAAATGAAGAGCATTCTCTTTAGTTTTCTTTTCTTTTTTTTTTTTAACTTTCTTAATAAAAGTTAATTTTTCTATCTTTTTTTTTTTGAATTTTTAAACTTAGAATTCTGGTTCTTTTTTATAAAATAGGGGTGGGCGGATTCAGATTCATTTTGATTTTTATAAAAATTGAACTGAACTTAAAATGTGTATATTGTATAATCGAATCGATTTAAATCAAAATAGTAACTTCGACTTGTTTTGGTTCAATTCTGAAACTTTCTAATTCGGCTTTACTTCACTTTTGGTTTCAAAACACTTATGAATATTATCATTTAATTATCTAATTTATTATAAAATTATAAAAAAATGAAATTTTAAAAACTATGTAGTAGCCTCTATATTTATATAAATTTATGAAAATAATTATAAATATTTTAACTTATTTATAAATTATAAAATAATTAAGAGTTCAAAAGATATTTTATATTTGAGTTTGGATCAATTTCGATTTTATGCAAACCCAAACCAAATCGATTGAAGTCGAATCAATGTAAAACTGAACTTATTTTATAATCAAATCGAACATAACTAAACAGTTTGATTTTATTCGATTGAATATTTTTGCCCAGTCCTAAATGGTATTACCATACACAAAGAAAAGAATGTTTGCTTAGGGCTGCAACATGAGAACCGTGATTTTTAATTTTCGACATTTTTTCTTCTAGATAGAATTATACATGTTAATCTTTACAAAATAACATTAGCCCGTTTACCTTGGTTGGTAAAGAGTAAGACTTAATTTTGTGGTTGCGTGTTCAAGTCCCACGGTGAATGCATTATTAATAGTTAATTATTTTTAAAAAATTTTATTATTTTTCATCCCTTTAAAAAAATTTTCTTAAAAATAATTATAATTTTTTTTCAAAATAATAACTCTGCTTATTTTTAAAATAATATTAAATGTTTTTATTTTAAAATAATAGTTTTATTTCGTGGAATAGAGAATATTATATTTTGTGACATATTTATAAAGCTCTTTTTCAAAATTATTATTTTTAAAATTTTATTGTTTTTCACCCTTATCAAAAAATGAGTTTTGATAATTACTTACAATTTTTTCTCAAAATAATCACTCTACTCATTTTCAAAAATAATATGAAATATGTTATTATTATTATTTTTATTTTAAAAATATTTTTTAAAATTTTATATTTTTGACATAATTAAAAATTTTCAAGTTCAAATAAGAAGCCTGACATAAAGGAATGCTTGAAAGGAAAAGACTAATGGGAGAAGAAGGTAATTAAGCAGAAAAGTAGGGCCTTTTTGGGGAAAAAAAAATTTAAGAGGCAAGCAGTGTACCAATAAAGACATTTGGCGAAAAAGTGAATGGAAAGTAGTGAAAACTTGTCTAATTGTTGAAGAAACATTCTTACAAGACTACCAAACTCTCAAAAAGTTCTAGATAAAAGATAGAGCCAATAAAATGGCGACACTTGTCAACAATAGAGAAAAATGACAGTGCACACTATGTAGTACACAACACAAGGAATTCGACTCTTTATCATCTCTACATAAGTAAAATTTCACTTTGATCCTTAATTGACAAATAAGATGCTTTAGAATATTTGCACAAATAGCAGTAAAGAAAAAGGAGAATGCCTTTCCATTTTAATTAATTTTAGGATGGGGAAAAAAATTGATGACAATTTTTCTCGTAAAATCAATTTTTTTTTTTTCTCTATTGAAGATTCTCAAAAGTATTAATTGCATGGCTGCCCTTCCAATTCTTTTTGAAATTTAAGTCTCTATCATATTAGAACTGAAAAAACTTAGTTTTTGAGCTAAGGTCAAATTCTTATATAAATATTTTATAAAATTTTATTTTTAAAATGATTGTTTTTAACTCATTAAAAAAAGTATTTAGAATTAATTATAATTTTTTTTCAAAATAAAACTCTAATTATTTTTAAAAATAAAAAATAATATCAAATATGATTTGAATGTTTTATTTTCTCAAAGTGTCATAGTTGTAGGGCTGATTGATAAGGATAAAAAAATTTGCTGATAAAAAGGGCATACATGACAAGTACAGCCCTTTTTTATATATTCTTTGATAAGGAGTGATAACCGATGTCTGTCTTATTAATAATTGACAGATAAATTTAATATTTTCTAGACGTCAAGTAGCAAACAATCAATTAAAGTAATGCATAAATGTATATCAACCATAATTCACCTTTATTTTTGAGTGCTGATCATATATTCTTTTTCTCCAAGTGTCAATAAAAAAATTTAAAGTAACCTATAAAAATATCAATTATTTTCCTATCTTATTTATTTATTTTGAGTGCTAATGTATTATATGTCAACTAGAACCGTCCTCCATGTTCATCGCCGAATATGAATAATTTTACTCACCATTAGAAGAATTATAATACTTTATTCATTCGTTTTTTTTATTTTTAGTGTTGATATTTTATCACATACCTATCTCAACCATCCAAAATTTCTATATTTAGATGCGAACAAATCTACTTTCATATCAAAAAAGCAATTTTACAAATATATGTGGAATATATGATAACCATATAATTTTATTACTTAATTTATACAAAAATTGGTATTCTTAATATAATTAAAGAATCATGATCTTACTTTTTTTTTTTTTACCATTTTTATATTGCTGATATATTTTCTCAAATGTCAAACAATAAATTAAGATAATCCATGAATATATGCGTTGTATAATTCTACTACTATCTTTATTTAATGTTGATATGTTATCATATATTTTTAAACGGAAAATAAAGAATGAAAGTAATATATAAATATATATTTTTTCAAATGTGAAACAATAAATTAAAGTGCGTATATATATATACATTAAAATATGTGGGTTTTATTTTGAAAAGATTAAATAGTGTTATCAAATCTAATTATCTGGAAATATGAAAAAAAAAAAAAGAAAAGAAAAATTGGGCCGGGTGCATCTATAACTTTTTGTTTGTTGTCGTATTCTTCATTCAGAACAAATTAATAAAAGGAGAACAGCGCGGAGGTTACGTTCGGATTGAGAGAGTAACAATCATCAAGTGCATTTGTATGTATTATATTTTTTGAGGAATAATATTTGGAACTAAAAAGACAAGTAATCATTTCGCAATCGCACCGACAATAACAAATTACGTTATCATTGTAAAATTATGACAAATTAAAAACAACTTTAAATTTATTTAGTAATACTTGATTTAGATGATTAAATAAATAAGTAATTTGAAATGTCATTTTTTTTTAATTCAATTAATTAGGATCTGATTCTGATACCATTTTGCAAATAGGAGTGTCGGTAGAAGTCGAATTTTGTGATGAGTAGTATTGCACTGTTTTGTATGTATAAATAAATAAATAAATAAATAAACAAAAAAGGCTGATAAGAATCTTTATACGTGGTTGTCATAATTTTATATTATCTTTTTTGAAGATTGTGCGAAACATTCAAATCTTCTTTCGGCGTTCTCTTTATAATATAATATTCTATTGTTTCACAAAATAACACGGGGAATTTTCAACAGTAATTAATCATATAATGATATAATAGTCTATCCTTTAATTAAGAATATATCCCATGCATCATGAATATCAATCTTATCATGTTACCGATAAGATTCATATATATATATATATATATATATACACATGTATGTAGTACAAATTTTCTAATTAAATTCTTTTGCTCAATGTATATATATTCGAAATCCAAACCTAATTATTAATCCATCAATTGTCTTAGGTAGCTAGCAACACGAATTTCTTTTTTATTTGATTTCATAATTTTCAGTTATTTAAAACGGGAAATTTAATTCAAATGGGTGAAAGAAAATGAGAAAATTATTCTTGACATGACACGAGTAGTTTACATTTACCACATGTTGTGCTGTTATTATTATTGTTTTCTATTATTACAATTTACCATCTACGAGAGAGAGAGAGAGATGTACCAAATATGTATATACATACTATTTTGACTCTACCAACACAAATTTGGTTCAATCATAATGGATGAGTAATGAGTTCCACCTCTATGACTAGCTATATATAACACGTGTTGTGAAAGAATTTGGACAATTGCTATTTGAATCCTAATATATATATATATATTTTTTATAAGAAAAAAAGTTAACAGATCGTATCAACTATTGCAGTTATAATTATTATTATTAATTTTTATACTGATATGCGTGATTCTCGTGGAACACGGGTGGATTGTTTGTACGTGTCTCTTGTTTAAAATTTTATGATAAATCCACTAAAATATATTACAGTCAACAAAAGCAATCTACTTACGAAACTAAATTTAGTATTAGTCAATGAATCAGCTAACCCGGCCGTGTTCAAAGAACACGATATAAATATGATATTATTATAATTCTCTAAAGTTTGAACACGATATAAATATGATATTATTATAATTTCCTAAAGTAAGGTTTGAGATAAAGAGATCAATAAGATTTTTTATTAAAAATATTTATAAACGTCATAATAATTTTTATTATTCCAAATTTAAAAATAAAATTTTATTAAACAAATATATAAATGATGATGATGATGATGATATAATCATCCCATTCAGATTTTTTTTTTTCTTTATAATTTTTATGATTGTTTCGGTCTATAATATTACATTAAACAAAGTACATATTACCTAATTATATATTTGATACCAAGCGGTCAAAAAACACAAGATAAATTAAGTACGACATTATTAATTATATGTTTAATTAAAGATTATTTGCGGTCCACTTTATTTTAATTAACAAATGTAAGTCAGTGTATATATATATATATATATTAAAATTTAACATAGGAGGTATCCAAATAAGGCGCGATAACTACGACGTTAATATTAACTTATGTGATTATTAATTTAATATTAATATTAATGTTAATGTAATGGTCTCATCTTTTAGTTAATGGTTGAAGATCCTTCAAAGGACCAAGTGGCATAAAGCAGTGCTTTCGAATAATTAGTAAACTTTGTGCTCTATGATAATTGTATTTTTCCTACGTTACACTTGTATGTATGTATGTATGTATGTATGTATGTATGTATATAAACTTTACTGTTTTAAATTTTTTTAATTACATAGTTATCTCAAATTTTTGTTATATAATTTTTAATTTGTTATGAATTTAATAATATATATATATATAATAAAAGAGTTCAAAATACTGTTTAATTACCTGGATATATACTCGTTCTCGTACTTGGCCCTACCATTAATCAATTAATAAATCAATCAACCAAAGCAGAACTACCAAAGAAAGAACATACTCATGATGATTTTTTAATAAGGAAAAAAATATATAGATAATACATATTCGTACAAATTATAGACATTTTATTGTAGTTGCGAAGGTGCTGGGCTAGTCCCCTTTTGAGTTGATGTCAAGATAGCGATCGCTTCAATAAAAGGTACGTGGATTCAATTGTTTCTTGTTTCTTTGATAAAATATATACTATAATTGTGATAAGGAGGGGATGCACCTCCGACAAAAATTAAGTGTTTTCAATTATACTGGGCCTGGGAAAAGTAAACACTGTCCAGATGCGCAGAGATTGTTCGTGGACTGCGGTCTCCACTCTCCAGCTAGCTAGCCACTTTACAGTAAATAATTAATTATCATTTTCATTTATTTATTTTTTAACGCACGATATTAGACGATAGTCATACATCACGTGTCGTCACGCAAAAATTATATATCCTTCTTCCTTAGAAGCAACCCGATATATATATAAGTGCAGTAAGTTAATCAGCATCACATTAGGGCATTAGCTATTTAGGAAAAGTCTTTATGTGTGTTTTGGTTTTCCTTTTCTGTACTCGTTGCAGTTGCCCTTATCATAATAATAAGAATGGATTTGCCTATCAATATCTTTCTTCTCTTTCTTCCTATATTCACCATCATCATCTCTTTTCTTCTCCAAAAGTACAAAACTAGAAACAACGTGAATCGTTGGCCACCTGGCCCCCCCGGTCTTCCCTTCATCGGCAATTTACATCAGATTGATAACTCACGCCGATCACGTTACTTTTGGAAATTATCTAAACAATATGGTCCTTTCATGTCTTTACGTCTAGGATTTGTGCCAACCCTTGTAGTTTCCTCTGCAAAAATGGCTAAAGAGATCTTAAAAACTCATGATCTTCATTTTTGCAGCAGGCCTCCGTTGCTCGGCATTTACACTCTTTCTTACGGTGGCTCAGATTTGGCTTTCGCACCCTACAATGATCACTGGAGAGAGTTGAAGAAAATATGTACTATTCACCTCTTCAACTCTGTCAAAGTGCAACAATTTCGTCCAGTGCGAGAAGATGAAGTTTCTCGTATGATTCGAAACGTATCAAAATCAGCTGCTTCTTCTTCTACACCTGTCAACTTAAGTAAGTTAATGACGTCTCTCACAATCGCCGTTACTTGCAGAGTTGCTTTTGGGAAGAGATTCGGGGATGAAGGAATCGAAAACAATAGGTTTCATGCATTACTTCATGAAACTCAGGATGGTTTTGGAAGTTTCTATTTACTAGATTACTTTCCTTTCTTGGGTTGGGTAGATAAAATTTTCACAGGACAAATTCGACGTCTTCAAAATACCTTCAAGAAATTGGATGCATTCTACCAACAACTCATCGACGAGCATCTCGATCCAAAGCGACAAAAAACTGAGGAGGAGGATATACTTGATGTTTTACTTCAACTCAAAAAGGATCGTTCATTTAAAGTTGATATGACTTGGGATCACATCAAAGGATTGCTCATGGTAATCTAATGTGTATATTTATTCATATGTGCTTTTATTTTATATACAATTAATATAATATATAGTACTATTTTTTTAATTGTTACATGTGTATGCTTAATTAATTTTTGTTGGCGCAGAATATATTTATTGCCGGCGCAGATACAGCGGCAATTACTGTGATTTGGGCTATGACATATTTAATGAAGAATCCTCGAACAATGAGGAAAGCTCAAGAAGAAATTCGAACATTAATAGGAAACAAAGGCTTTGTTGACGAAGATGACGTTCAAAAATTACCATATCTTAAAGCAGTAGCGAAAGAAGCGATGAGGTTGCAACCGGCAGTTCCAATACTACCGCCAAGAGAAGCAATTGAAAAGTGCAACATTGAAGGATATGAAATACCGGTTAAAACACGAGTTTATGTGAATGCATGGGCAATAGGAAGAGATCCTGAAGCCTGGGATAACCCAGAGGAATTTCGTCCTGAGAGATTTATGGACGGCTCCATCGATTTCAAAGGCCAAAATTTTGAACTGATTCCGTTTGGTGGAGGCAGAAGAATTTGTGCAGGAATGTATATGGGACTTGCGCTACTGGAGCTTGCACTTGCAAATCTTCTTTACAAATTTGAATGGGAGCTGCCGCCTGGAATGAAGACGGATGACTTAGATTTTGAAGCTCTACCTGGTATGGCTGTGTACAAGAAGAATCCTCTGTGTCTGGTTGCTAAGAACTATATATGATGGCCCGGGGACCGTAAATTAAGGCACATGGTCTGTTACACTTACACAGCCATCCTCGTTTGTTTGGCTGAAGTTTGTATGTTATTCCACTTGGATTTTGAAGTCTAAATAAGTTGGCATTTCATTTTTTTTTTTTCTTAAAAAAGTTTAAATGTGGCTGAAATTTAATTTTGACCCAATATGTTGATTTTTTTTCCTTAAATGTTTAATATAATTCATTAAAAAAATAATTTCTAATAATTACATTAGTGTGTACATCATTTTTTTTTTATCATATATGAATTATTTTATTAAATACAAAATATATAGGATGATAGAATTTGATAGACAGAGATGTTCACAACAAATAGGTTAGATAAATGATTAAATTGGGTTTCAAAATGTACATATTAGCAAATATATTAACAAAATAAGAGTATTATTGAAAAGGATGGGTCTATGGACCTATTTGAATTTTAAAATTTACTTTAAACATCAATATTTTAGTTTTAAAAAAAATTATTATAAAAAAACCCATCGTACAATTTGCTATGTATCAGGATAGTTTACTTTTCACGTTAATTTAACACGCCTATTTCTCTATGATTTATAAGTTATAGAAAAACCATAATGTCATGAATTGAAAGAATTTTAATAGTCTATAAAATATTATATACATCACATAAATATATAGGAGAAAATTTTCTTTATTAACCGTTATTATTTTTTATTTTTAATTAAATTCGAAACTACATATTTTAAAAATAAAAAGTATGTAATGTCGTGAATATGTTTGAGTATATAGGAAAAATTAAGATGTATACTAAAGATATATTTAACTAAAAATTGTTTAGGGATTTATAAATGCGTATAAAGTAAACCTTTATTTTTAAATTTTTAGAGACTTTTATGCAAATTAAAGGATGTTCATAATAGATTTTATGGTGAGAGTAGACCCACTTTATTGAAATTTTAAATTATTAAATTTATTTAAATATTTAATTATTTAGACGTAGGAACGATAAATAGTCCCTTAAATTTATACAATTTACTGCATAAATTGTAAATTATTAAATTTATACACTTTTAATGATTGATATTGTATCTCACATATATATGATTATGAAATATTAGTTACACACATTAATTGCATATATATAAATTAGATGGTTTATAAAAATATAAAAAATTATATATACTTAAAAAATACTATTTATCCATCCACTTTATATATTAAATTAAAATTTTTAATTTAATTATATTTAAATATTTTAAACAAATTTTTTAAAATAAGTTAAAAAAAAAAAAAATTTTTTTAACTAATATCTAAATAACTATATATAATCTTTTCTCGTTATATGAAAATAAGGAACGGAATTTAGTTGTAAAAACTAAAGTAAAATAAAGATAAATAAGTATTAGATATATTTGTGATATAATATTAAACTAATTGAGTAAGATAATAAAATTTCACAGCTAAAATGAAATTCCCCTAATAAAGTAAGAGATCTAATTTATGGATTACGCAACACAATGTCTCGGAACAGCCTGTAAATTGTAATTCAACAAGAGGCGGATATATAGTTTCATAGATTAAAATTTTGTTAAATTAAATTATTTGTGGTATTTTCCAAATATTCTTACTCTTTCACTGTGCGACGTGATCCAGCGTTAACATGTTACATTCGAAACAGTATTAATTTAGTCCTCAATAGTTGCAGGTTTTCTTTTTTTTTTTTTCTCAATTTTCCCACGGGACTACAAAAAATAACCCCACCTTTAGAACTTGAAGCCGATTTTAATAATTTTTCTGTGAGCTGTCAGTTGTCCAGTACATAAGAAACCAGTGAGCTAATATTGAGATTTATTTTATTCGACTGTTGAATAAATAAGGTTGTATACATATATATATATATATATATATTTTTATGCGTACAATCACATACAAAACAAGGCTTTCGAAATAATATTAGTTTATGGTCAATAATTGATGTCAATTTTTTATTTTGTTAAATAATGTTAATGTCAATAAATATATACAATGTTGGTTAGCTTGAGTAAGATAGAATAATAAATTATGTTTTTCTTAATTAGTAAAATGGAGTGTAACTTTTATCAACTAATTAATATGCTGACGCAGTTTATTTATTTGTTTATTGTCCAAACAAGGTTGTTAACAAAAAGATTTGATTCCTGAATAGAAGATCTGTACGCGTTCTTAGCTTTTAGACGATTAACAGACAAACTAATAAAAAAAATCAATATGCTTTTTAATTTCATGTTAAAAATTAACTTAATTGATTGTTGATTGAACTAATTAAATTTTTTAATTTTGTTAATTATAATTGAATATAAATATGTTATTATTACCAAAAGGCCCAATCATTTAATCGAGACATGATTTTGTAAATAAGTTTTTATTAAATAATTGATTTTACTTAAAAGTTAAAACTGTTTTTGACGTTTTGACATAGCCCCCTGGTGGGCTACGTTGAACTTTTGGGCCAGTTCAAATGTAGACCTAATAATAATAGCGTGAATGCCGTGGTGGTGGTGGTGTTTGTGGTTGTTGTAGTAACCCCGTTGTATTGTCCCTTAATTCGGATAATATTTTGAGAAATAATTTAAAAGTCATTTTTTTTTTGGTTCAATTTATCAAAATAAATCTCTTCTAATATTTTGCACTAAATTAGTCTAAGATTTTCTTTTTAAACAAAATTACTCTTTACTAGTCATTATACACAAATATTTTTGAGTAAGGTTTGAACTCTTAAAAATTAACTTAAATTATCTTCAACCTCAACCCCAATCACTTTTACTTGAAAAATCATGCATATTATATTTCAAACATCAATCATAATAACCTAATCAAACATTATATTTTCCTAAAATTATAAATACTTTAAAAAGAAATAAAAAAAATTGTATAACATTGATTTCTCAATATTTAAATACATTCCTAATTTTATACTTCAATGTAATAATAATGTTCAATGCTTCTTTCGTGTTTACCATCAATATAGTTGGAAATGTGGTGATTTGGGAGCATATGACATAGTACTTGCAATTTGACAAATTGAATTGAATTTTACATCTTTTAAAAGTGTTTGACAAATGAATGAGGTTGGAACAAGAAAAATTAGGGAAAAATCAACATTTTGTGTATAATAACTAGGTGAGGGATAATTTTTTCCAAAAAGAAATCTTAGACTAATTTTTTATAAAACATCAAAGGGAAGTTATTTTCATAAATTGACGTAAAAACATGATTATTTTAAAAAAACTGGCTAATATTATCATACATAGAGAGTAAGGTGAATTTATCATAACTCCTAAAAATATTCATAATATGTTATATGATTGTGTTTTATATTGGATAGGTCACAGTTATGTAATCTATGCAAAAAATTTGTTATTGAATGACTTGATTCAATTCAATGTTTGAATCTCAGTAAATATATATGAGCTTTGTTTATTCCAATTAAATAAAAAATATGAGGTACCTGGTCTAAATAGATATAATATATAATCCTAAAAATTTGAGTTACAGATTGTGCTATTAGAAAAAATAATATAAGTTATATCATTTATATAATTTCAAAGTAATGACTAATAATTGATATAAAAATATAGGTTAAAAAGAGTACTAAACATTCTACTTATATATATATATATATATAAAATAATTTATGGAGAAGTCAAAAATACACTGCACCCTTCCAATATTTATTTTATTAATGTTTAATGCGATGACCAATGTAATCAACTATATCTAAAATAAAAAAATATTTATTTATTATGTTTATTCCATGTGTTGTACCTAACGCTTTTATAAAGCGAGTACACGTCAGTTTTGGGAAATATAAACCAGAAGCTAATCATGTGTACCTTACATATATCCAACAAGTGGCCAATTAAATAGCTAGTCTCCCTAGTACGACTCCAGAGGGCAAAAATATAACCCTATTCACGGAACTCCGATCTAACAAAGTCTTAACAATTTAAAAATTAATAATTAAAAAAAAAAAGAAGATTAGTATGATCATATTAATTGGGTGAATACATGTACATATACTCTTCTTATTATTATCGAGTAATAAAGAATTCCCATAATTTTGTCCATATAAGTAATGTGCAGATTTGCGTGCATGTTGCTCCACTGATAAATTAATAGTTTAGGGTCACCAAATGCCATTCGTATATTTTATTTTTTTCCAAATACTAATCATTGACGTGACCATAATTTTTTAAAAGTGTAAACCACGTTTTAGTTTTTAAAATTTAATCAATTAACTTAATAAATCTCACTAATTATTAACATATTTAAAAAAATCTCAACTTGTTAATTTATATCATCTACTAGAGTAGAAAAGTGTGATTTTTTTATTTTACCTTTGTTGACAATTAATGTATGCCTATATGGTTATTTGATAGGGAAAATATTGTCCACTTTAACATATTTGAATTTAGAATTTTACAGTCGAGTTTAATGCATTATTGACTTTTTTTGTTAATTGCTATTGATTACAGTCTAATATTATTTTTTGGGTCATTAAATATATCATTAAAATTCTTATTGAACACTCTGCATAATTGTAATATCATCATTACCATTTAAACAACTGTTCGTCATAAATCTAAAATTGAAGTTTTGGATGTAAAAAATTCAACTTCAAATTTATAGTGAATAATTACTTAAACAACTGTGGTAATTGTACTATTTTGTAGAGTATTAAACTACAATTTTAATAATGATGATCCGAAAAGATGACATTAGACGATGGTGAAGTTGGTCAGTGCTTCTCGGCAACAACAATAACAGTTCATTAAATTTAATTTTAAATTATTCAGTAATATGATGATATATGTTACAGTAAAATGTATATATATATATATATATATATATCAACGAGTTAGCTGTTATATTGTAATATATTAATCGTTGTCACTGAATGATGTTAAAAAATCATTTTGTCCACTTTTCTATCCAAACGAACAATACAAATAAACTAGTTGGGGCTTTTTTTTTTTTTTTTTTTTTTTTTTAGTATTTTTGTAATTAATGACATTTATTAGGCTAATTAGCTAAAGTTTAGGGACTAAATGTCGTTTACCTTTTTTTTTTTTTTAAATTAAGCTAGTTCATCGCGACGCCTAATTTATTTTAAGAATTAGCACCCTTTGCTCCATACAAGACAATGGCTCTGCTCATCATCCTTCTATCTGTCCCCCTTCTCTTGCTGCTTTTTCAAAAACAAAGAAGAAGAAGAATTGTTCGTAGGCCACCCGGTCCTCGTCGTCTTCCTTTAATCGGAAACTTACACCAATTTGATAGCTCAAACCCTCCACTTTATTTTCAGAAACTTTCTGCAAAACATGGACCCCTGATGTCGTTTTGTATTGGCTTTGTACCAACGCTAATAGTTTCCTCAGGTAAACTAGCTAGAGAGATTTTCAGAACTCGTGACCTTCAATTTTCTAGCAGACCTACCGTACTTGGCCGGCAAACCTTGTCTTACAATGGCTCAGATTTAGCTTTTGCTCCGCACGGTGATTACTGGAGAGAGATAAGAAAAATATGTGTTCTTCATCTCTTCAACTCTAGCAGAGTGCAACAATTTCGGCCGATTCGGGAAGATGAAGTTTCTCGTATGATTGAAAAGATATCAAAATTATCAGCTGCTGCAAAACCTGTCAATTTAAGTGAGATAATGTTTTCTCTTACAAGTACTGTCACTTGAAGACTAGCTTTTGGAAAAAGGTACGAGGACGAAGGAATTGAAAGAAGAAAATTTCATGCACTTCTTAAAGAAGCAGAAGTCATGTTAGTGGGTTTTTTCTTCTCAGA
This sequence comes from Azadirachta indica, assembly GCA_022749755.1. Classification (NCBI taxonomy): domain Eukaryota; kingdom Viridiplantae; phylum Streptophyta; class Magnoliopsida; order Sapindales; family Meliaceae; genus Azadirachta; species Azadirachta indica. Next base: position 3,577,330 of record CM040449.1, read on the forward strand.
TCATTTTCCTTTCATGGGGTGGGTTGACAAACTCACAGGAACGAGTGGTCGTCTAGAAAAAGTTTTCAAGGAATTGGATAAATTTTATCAAGACCTCATCGAGGAGCATCTGGATCCAAAACGTTCAAAACCTGATCAGCAAAAGGATATAATTGACGTTTTACTTCAGATACAGAAAGATCGCGAGAATAGAATTTGATATTACCGAGAATCACATTAAAGCCATACTCATGGTCATCTTTTTTCTTTTTTTTTTAATTAGTTTTGCTTGAAAATAAAATCTGCTTTATTTTTTAAATGATTTTATTGTTTACGTTTTTGTTTCTCTTTGCAGGATGTATTTGTTGCAGGTTCAGACACGAGTGCAGCTGCTGCGATTTGGGCTATGACGCACCTAATGAAGAATCCAAGAGTAATGAGGAAGGTACAAGCAGAAATTAGATCTATAATTGGAAAGAAAGGATTTGTAGATGAAGATGATATATATATAAAGGCTTTCATATTTTAAAGCGGTAGTGAAAGAAGCAATGAGATTGCATCCCACCGAATGCATTAATCCCAAGAGAAACAACTGAAAGGTGCATCTTAGATGGGTATGAAATACCAGCAAAAACGTGTGTTTTTATAAATGTATGGGCAATAGGAAGGGACGCTGAAGTTTGGGATAACCCAGAAGAATTTTGTCCCGAGAGATTCGTCGGCAGTTGTATTGATCTGCATGGACAAAATTTTGAGCTAATACCATTTGGTGGAGGTCGAAGAATGTGTCCAGGGATGTACCTGGGAATGACCATGATGGAGCTTGCATTTGCTAATCTTCTTTACAAATTTGACTGGGAAATGCCTTCTGGAATGAAGAAGAAAGACTTAGATTTTGAGATTCGAAGCGGAATTATCATACATAAGAAAAATCCTGCCTCGCTTATAGCTAGGAGGAACAACTACATATTAAAGAGGCAAGGCACATGTACATGTATTAATTTCAGTTCTCTTTGCAACTTTTGTAATTTGTTTCTCTGTTATGCATGAAATAATTGGGCTTCAGTAATATGAACTCTGTTAAGTGGGGCGACCCTTTTGGTTCTGTACTCAGTGCAAGTTAATCGGCTAAATTTCATTGTGACCTCAGATTGCAGTAACTACAGGCCTTATTTTTCTTTATTTCTGAGCATTGTGGGTGCCCATGGATGGGGCTGGGCTACGCACCGTGGGCTCATAGTCATTTTCGAATAATTATTTTTTCTTTTTTTTAAAACATATTCATATAATTGTTGAGAATCATTGTATGATTGTGTATGTTATTGTCACGTTTTGTTTTGTTATTAGAATATCTTAATTGACTGGATCAGATATCATTGCATTTACAAGCTGCGTGAGTTGTGAGCAGCCATCTTTGCTACGGCAATCCAGGAATTGATAGGTCTATTCCGATTGACCGAGTGTACAATTATTGCTCCGCTCCTCACACTATCAAATCATCTTTTTGAAGATTATTACAATTACGTAACCACAATTTAGTCGGTGGGGAGATTGAGAATAGATTCTGTAGAGCGAGAACGACTAATTTTTCTTATTTGATTGAGTTAATATTTTATTATTTTTTTTTATATATTTATTTAAAAATTTTATTAATTTTTAAATTTTAAATTTTAAATTTTATTATTTTATAAATTAATTAAATTAAAAGATAAAATTAAAAAAAAATGATAAAATATTAAAAAAATATAAAATAATAACAAAGTATTAATTTAAAAAACAGAAAAGTAAAAAACATTTTTTTTACTATAAATATATGTTTTAATAATATTTAATGAAACAACCTTTAGACCAAAAAAATTTTTTGAATTAGATTTTTTGATGGAAAGAACTTATCTAACTATTTTTAATAACAAAATTTTGATATTTTAATAAAAAAAAAAAATAATATAAAATTAAAAAAAATATTATAATTAATTTTATTCTTTTAAAAAATTAAAATATTTTACTATCAAAAACTTAAATTTTAAATTTTTTTTGATAAAATTTATTTAATTTTTAAATTTTTTTATTAAATAATATTTAAAAATTTGAAAAAAATTTTTAATATTAAAAAAAGTACTTGTGACTAATTAAACAAACGATAAAATTAAAAGCATAAATTTTTTTCATAGAAGAAAACCATTAGTGTTCGGACAGGAATGATATTAAAACAAAACAAATATGCATCACTAAGGCATTGTGGTCACGTGATTTCTATCGAAAAGAAAAAAGAGTACTCTAGCTGTAACGTCATTTCCGAACTTTAAAAGCTTCAATGAAACAAATAAAATAAACAAATTAGACATTTCATCTTCGACAAAGTCAGTAGCTAAAAACAAATCAACACCTAACCCTCTCCCTCAATTAAGTAATTCACGTGACAAGAGCAATATATATGGAAAAAGGAAAAAGAAAGAGACAAAGCCAATATCTACAGAAGCAGCTCACAGCTGAGCCAACGCCTGAAGCAGCCGCCGCTTCCTTCAGTCGAGGCCACTTGGCAGGTGGCACATGGGTTAAGGAGGTCATCGTCTGTTACATTTCCAGTAAGTGAGCCAGTGACGAGGAATTTAACCGTCAGCAATTATCCGTTCATTTTTAATTTAATTTAATAAAATGACAGCAAGCGGGTCGGACAATATACGCCCTATATAGCATGCAGTTGTGCAGCAAAAATGTTGTATGGCAATAGATCTCTGATCACTTCCATTTTGATCCCTTCGTTTATTTCTAAAGGGTTTAATTATATCTAGTTGCAGTAATCATCAATGGCTTTGCTTATCATCCTTTTATTTCTTCCTATCTTCCTCTGCATTCTTCTTCAAAAGTACAATACTAGAAAACATGCTATTATTCGTTTGCCACCAGGCCCTCGGGGTCTTCCATTAATCGGCAATTTACACCAGCTTGACAGCTCAAACCCTCCTCGTCAATTTTGGAAACTATCTAAACATTATGGTCCCCTATTGTCTTTGCGGCTGGGATTCATTCAAACTCTGATAGTTTCCTCTGCAAAAATGGCCAAAGAGGTCTTGAAAACCTGTGATCTTCAATTTTATAGTAGGCGTGCCTTTCTTGGTCAGCATACCTTATCTTACAATGGCTTGGATTTGGCTTCTGCTTCGTATAATGAGTGTTGGAGAGAGTTGAGAAAATTATGTGTCATACATCTTTTCAACTTGAACAGAGTGCTACAGTTTCTTCCAATTAGAGAAGATGAGGTTTCCCGTATGATTGAAGACATATCAAAATCAGCTGTTTCCTCTGAACCTGTCAACTTAAGCAAAATTTTGATGTCTTTGACAGGCAATATTATTTGCAGAGTTGGCTTTGGCAGGAGGTACGATGATGAAGGTGGAAGTGAAAAGAGTCGGTGTTATGATCTCATTCAAAAAATTCAAGTCGTCTTTTCAAGTTTCTATTTTGCAGATCATTTTCCTTTCATCGGCTGGGTAGATAAATTCACAGGAAAAATCCATCTTCTTGAAAAGGTCTTCAAGGAATTAGATATGTTCTACCAAGAACTTATTGACGAGCATCTGGATCCAAATAGACCAAAAACCGATGACGAGGATATACTTGATGTTGTACTTCAAATTCGGAAAGATCATGACATTAAATTTGATCTTACTTGGGATCACATCAAAGCAGTGCTCATGGTTAGATTGTAGTTAATTTCTACACACACACATATATATTGCTCCAAATTTCTGTAATTGTTTAGACATAGCTAGCTAGGATCATCTAATTAATTAATTACCTTTTCTTTTTTATTATTAATTAATTATTTTTTTGATTACTTTGGGGTTACAGAACGTATTTATTGCTGGTTCTGATACAAGTGCGGCTACCGTGGTTTGGGCTATGACCTATCTGATGAAGAATGCTGAAGCAATGAGGAAAGCTCAGGAGGAAATTAGGCATGTAACAGGAAACAAAGGTTTTGTTGATGAAGATGACATTCAAAGATTACCATATGTTGAAGCCATAGTGAAAGAGACGATGAGGTTGCAACCCACAATTCCGTTACTGCTGCCAAGAGAAACGATCGAGAAGTGTAGCATAGATGGATATGAAATACCACCTAGGACAAGGGTGTATGTGTATATATGGGCAATAGGAAGGGATCCTGAAGCTTGGGATGAGCCTGAAAAATTTCATCCTGATAGATTCATGGGTAGTTCTATTGACTTGAAGGGACAAAACTTTGAGCTAATACCATTTGGTGCTGGGCGAAGAATTTGTCCCGGAATATCAATGGGACTTGCCACTGTGCAGCTTGCACTTGCTAATCTTCTTTACAAATTTGACTGGGAAATGCCGTCTGGAATGAAAGTGGAAGATTTAGATTTTGAAATGTCGCCCGGTATTACCATGCACAAGAAGAATGCTCTGTGTCTTATGCCTACAGCGCGCTAGGATCCACGCATCACACACACACAAGCTTAATTAGTACTCTTCCATCGATCCATCGATGTTATTTGTTAGCTCGATCCTACGTGTTTAATTATTCAACTTTGAATACCATATCATATCATAATAATACTAGTTTCTTTTTCTCTCAATTTCTTTGTGTTTTTATTGTGTTAATTATCACTTAGCAAGAGTACTCAAAAGAGTTTTATATTTACTATAAGACTAACCAATCAATGAATTAGTTAGTAGTAAATTGCATTATAATTCAAGCTAATTTTAGAAATATGATGTCAAATAAATAGCCAGGGTTATCACGAGCGTTCGTAGAAATTACAGAAAACGTTACCAACACTATTGCCCATTTATAAAAATATATACCTTTTTTATAGATTAAATTACAAATTTATTTAGTCTGATTTCGGTTCCAAATTTATTGAGTTCCATTTGGGTTGGTTTTTATTAGCTTATTGTTACTCCGGTTGGCCACCATAGGAGCTTTTTGAAGGAGCTGTTTATGGAAGCGCCCGCATCTGTTTCCAAAGCTTCGTTAGGAAACCCTGTCTACTACAGTGTAACAAGATCAATAAGCTTGCTTACTGGCCGAAGAAAAGAACAAAGTTGGTACAAGCTGCCACCGAAACAATTTTCACACTTCTCCATGATATCAAAAAAATAAAGATTAAAAAGTCCACTTTAATTTTATCAGCTGAGCACAATAGAATATGTGAGCGAGTGTAGAATAGAGAAAAAAAAATTGAAAAAATTAATGAAAATACACCGCTGACTGTAGAATAAAATACACTTCTCTACATAGAGAGAACAAAATTTCTGATTCGAATGGGTCAGTACATCAGCTATGACTTACGGGGCCGTCCTCTTTTACCGGTTTTTCCTTGGACAGATTGTGAACTTTTATTTGCTGAAGGAGGGCGACCACGGCCACGCCCTGTGCCTTTTCCATCACTGGATGACTTATTAGCAGCCTTACCCCGACCTCTCCCAGTGGCTTTTCCACCTGCCTTCTTCTTTCTCTCCACCTGTCCATTGGCCTCTTCCTCACTGTCATCGCTTTCATAATCACTGTTCTCTTCTTCTTCTTCTTCTTCTTCTTCTGATTCCGATGAATTATTTGATTTCTTCCTCTTCTTGGAGCTGTCAGAAGCTTTAGCAGCACTTTTTTTTGTAGAAACTGTAGTTTTGCTCTCAGGTTCCTCAATCTCTGCACACGAAGTATCTCCAAATTAGTCCACCAATTATAATTACCTTGCTTAATTCATCATATACATGACATAATACCAGACCATGACCGCCAAGAATTCTTCCTACCGTGGATCAGCCCAATGTCTAAGACCAGAATATTTCAGTGAACTTACCTTGATCAGAAGCCTTGCCATCATAAACATCAAGCTGTCAAAATCACCACATGTTAGGTAGCCTTCCACACAAAATTTAACAAAACAAAATGGAAAATAACAATAAGCAGCAGCTAGAACAGAGTGATCAATCTAGAGAATTGTGTCTAGTAGAACAGTTTGGAATTGCATTCTAATCACGAACAGGTTCCTCATCAATAAATTGGTATGCCATTGACAGGATTCAACAGGATCTAGTTTAACCTACTTGAGCTTTGAGAATGAAAAATTAAAATAAAAAAATGCAAGAAGAATTAGCTAATAACAAATCCCGAATAGCCAAGCTCAGATTGGTTCACCTGTAAGAAAATTTCATCCTCCAAAAAAATGAGTATAGCAGGTGACTAGGACACACTTTCAATCTCGAGGTCAATAAATAAACTTCTGCAACATTTTCAATATTCTAAGAAGTCCCGATGTACTAGATTTTATTTCAATTTGCATTCTATGCTTCATTTCAATAACACAGAGTGAACAAGTGCTACCATTACCATTATCAAGCATAGAAAAAGCAAAAATCATGCAAGAGTTACCTGGTCAAGTTGGTCACCAGCATTTGTTCTATCAACTACAATCGTGGAATGGCCGAAACCACATGCAACACTACAAAAGAAATAATAAACTTTGTCACAAAGGTTTACAATTTTTCCTATAGATACATCGAACAAAGCCAATATCATAAACACTTCCATAAATACCCACTTGATTACATGCATGCCCTCGAGAATATCTACCTTTTTGGGCATTGCTGAAGATCTGAAAATCAGAAACACATCAAATTGAAAATCAACCCAAGTAAAGGGAGAAGCTTCAAAGTAATAGAACCATTAAAACACTGATGATTCTCCTACTTTTGTCCATTAGGACCGTATCCCAACTCTCCGTACTGTGCATGACCCCAACTAATGCAGGAGGAATCAGCACCAACAAAATGATGCATATTGCCCGAATCCATGCAACGTAAATTCCAGCCGCTAAAAAGAAAAGGAGAAAAAGAGTATTAGAGCAGCAAAAGGCAAGTGCTTTGAAACATCCACAGGCAATATCACAACCAAGTGCAAGCTATCTCAATCTCAATGCATATGAAAGACAACTAAACTCATCCCCAAAGAGAGAATAAACACAATATTAACTGATTACAATTTTGAGATTCCTTAAATTATATTAAGATAAATTTAACTTGACCTAGTATGGTTGTAACTTTGATCTAATAGGATTCTAGACGTGAGATTTGAGTAAACAACTCAAAAGTATCAATGAGCAGAACCTTAAATCCATGAGAGGTTTAGGATACATCCAGTCATCACCATTGCTTTTAATTTTTCCCCACATGTACAACTGTCCACCACCTGGAAACCAAAAAAAAAAAACCTAAAAGTTATCACTTAAACTCAAAAGCTTAAGCTGAAAATTTCTCAATTCCTTAGTAGTTTGATATACAGAAACATAAGCAAATTCAAATTTGTAATACAAAGCATAAAGACATTATTGGTCTTGTAGCAATAAGCATAAAATTGATAATCTCACGATTTTGTGGATAAACAAATGTTTAGTTTTAAAACACAGAATATATTTACTTTTCACAGTGCTAGGCTGGTTATATTAATGAGGTCATCATCCGACTTTCTTGAGTAACTTAGAACACTATACCTATGCAAAATAATAAACAGCAAAGACAGACAGAATACTGTTGACTAACTATATAATTAACATTATTAAAATCCAGTAGTTTCACTGTAACACAAATTTTTAAGCAACAAAGTACCTGCAGTACATGAAGAGTTAACAGAACCAGCTGAAATAACTGCATCAGGTGGTAGAATATTATTCCTCTGAAAGACTTCAACACGACGAGGGACCCACTCATCTTTCTGCTCCCTATGTCCAAGTCTACAAATATTCAACCAAAGAACCATAAATGAATGATATGATTAGACATTGCATAAAGAAGCATTCAAGTTTCAGAAAAGACCACGCATCAGAGAGCTAAAGTAAAATAAAAACTACTGACCTTCCATAACCACCAAAGCCCCACCTAAACATATTTTCAGCAAATATTATTGTCATTGCCAACATATATCAGATATCCAAATGAAGATAAAAGCAAAAGCCTAAGAAATAAACTCAAAGGAGAATGTACTTACGTGTAAACATAGCCCTTGGAATCCACAGCCACTGCAAGCCAGAAACAAATTAAAAAATGAGATAGAGAACAGTGTGAAATTTGTTGAGAGGGAAAAGCAGACAGAGAGAGAGAGACAGAGAAGTAAGCAGGTGTTATCATCCACCTGTATGGTTTGTTCCACATGCAACTTTGACAATAGTTTCTCCAGTGAGAGAAGCTATAGCTCTAGGGCGTGGTTGGGCCTCGTAAGCAAGTCTCACTGAGCTATCCTTAGTATTGTACTACAAGCACATATAATTTTATGTCAAGATCCATAGTGAAACCAAGTCTCCTTAACACTTTCAGTTGGGAGTTGTAATTTGGTTAACCAATACGTAGTTGAAATCCAAGAAAATTATCAACCTAATGCCCAAATAGTCTGTTGCGTGTTGAAACACCTTCCTTAAAACAGGGAAAATTATTCCAATTATATTAGAAATAAAATATCTTTCCAATACACCTCTTGTATTCCATGAACCCAAGAGTCTCAAGGACACGTTATTCTGACTATGATTACCAAATTAGAACTATCAGGCTAAATATAAGTTTTCTTCATAGAGCATGCTGCATGACAGTGGATTTCATACAAATGAGCAACCACCATCCAGAATACAATGGCTGAAAGACACATTAATGCACATAAGGTGCCATGTCTGACAAAATTTTAGGTCGTTATCATATAAGGCACATATTAATTTAAAGAGAAACATAAAAATAAAAATTAAACTTCTAAAAACTTACCTCATTATCCGTTCCATGCCCAAGCTGACCATACTGTGGAAGGCCAGCAGTCCTAGAAACCACCAAATGATTTTGAAAATCAGCATGTAAAGTAAGAAAATTGGAACACAGAAAGCCTGAAAATTATCAGCTGCAATCAAGGACAGAACCAAACAAATCTACAAACCATACAGTATAGATGCTCCTTCAACAGAAGATAACCACACTGTGAAGTCAGCCCCACAAGCAGTATTGGTGACTTCAGAAACAAGACAGCGAACAGGAGATAGCTCAAATTCTACAAAAACAGAGAAATACAAATATGAACAAGACTCAAATGACTGGAAAGGCACACTAATCTAGAACAATGTGATTTAAAAGAATTCATTCTTTAAGATATAACAGCATACAGAGAAAAAGGTAGAATTTCTCATGCAAAATGACTCCATACAGAACCCGTGCAGCATAAAAATTAAACCAGTTTTCCATCAGTAAAACAGGTGGAACCATAAATGAATCTATTAGTGTATCTAGGCTCATATGAAACAAAGTTAAACTATTTGGATTGTCTCAAAGCCAACAACAAAATGCCCATCACACATATAAGAAACTCTTTTACTCATGTGAAACCATTTATAATGTCAAACAAGAAAAGAATACCTTAAAACACCAAGTAAAAAATTTATTTAGAGCAATTCACAAGAGAAATTAATGTTAAAGTTCTCATTCAGTGTGCACCCATCTTAGACAATAATCAAAATTTAATGAAAATTCCCTTCTAAAAGTTATTATTTTTTGGACGAAATTTTGTTAAAAATGAACTTCACAAACCTGAACCTACCATTTCTCACTGAACCTGAACCCAGCTGCCCATGTTTATTCCAACCAAAGGCTAGGGAATGACCATCTTCAGTAACCACCACAGTGTGGTTCCTCCCAGCTCCAGCCCTTTTAATTTTGTACCTTCAGAAACACAAGCATCACTAAGAATCAGCTGTTACCCATAGGACATTTCATAAGTTCATTGAGCTAAAGCTTTATAACAAATTATAACTCAGAATTATCAAATAATAGAAACATGAAGATAATGAGGTAATAACAAGAAAAAGAATTAGCAAAACTTTTACTTACAGGTCAGCCATCATCGAATTTCTGCATTATGTGATCTTACAGAGTCTTAATTCAAAAATCAAGGATAGCATGTCTATAAAATAAAAGTCAAAACTTACATTCCAATATCATTGTCTACAAACTTAAATAGAAGTTATATAAATAGAATTGAACCCAATAACAATGAGACAACTTACTTTGAAAGCTGAGAAACAACCGTCGGCCTATCACGCTGAATTTTATCTCCATGACCCAGTTGCCCTTTCTGCACAGATACAATCGCAAGCTTCGTTAGTAGATATAAACAGAGCAGAATAGCACTAGAAAAACACATTTACAAGAATCCAATTCGAAGAAAGGTTAATCGTGCCTCATTGCGTCCCCATGTATAGGACCGCCCTTCAACATCGATCGCCACACAATGACACGAAGCTGCATTACCATTAACATTAAAGAACAAAAATTTCAAAACCATCCCTTCATTATAAAAACTATCCAGCAAGTAAAGCCAAAAATCAAACGTAAAAAGACTTTGTATAAAAATAAACATTTATAAGTTTTGACTTTACTAACCGCAACCGGAGGCAACGAACCGGATGTCAACACCAACTAGAGGGCGGAGCCGAGTGGGAGAGACCAAGTTGCCTTCAAGAGCACCTTTGCGTCGACCAACCAAATCCCAAGACGTTGATCCACAAAACAACAGTTCCCCTCCCTTCTCCGTCTTCTTCTGCTCCTCTTCTTCCACCTTCTTCGCCGCTTGTACATCCGACATTTCTAGTAAAGAGCACGAAACCCAAAATGGAGCAGATCGAAGCGGTTGTATTTGAAATTATAACAAACAACGGTCTGATAAGACTAAAATTGGCGGGAAAGAGGGAGTAACGGCTAGTATAAGAGAAGGAACAATGGGCGGTTTTAGCAGTGAAAGTGAAGAAGAATAGAAGAAGAAGAGCGAAACCCTAATTCAGAAAAGGGGAAGTTTATAGCAATGGAAGAGTGTATAAAAAGGATAAAAAAAGGATCGTTTGGGTTTTCCGAGAATAGGGACTTTATTAATAAAAGGAAATAAATTGTGGAGAGAGATTTATAACGTATGTAGTAGTAGTAGATAGATTTATTGCCCCCGTTCCCTCTTCTAGGACTATTTTCTCTTTTTGTAAAAAATTAAAAAAAATAATGTATAATTATTTGTGGCATTTTGTTTTGTTTTTTCTATCTCTTTTCTAGTCATTGTCTAATAGATTTTCTTCTCTCTTACTAGCTTGTCTCCATTCTTCAAACTGTGAAGAAACTGCTTCCTAAGACTAAGAGCATCATGGGTAAAATAAATTTCATGGATTAGTCATAAAAAAAAAAAAAACTTAAATACGAAATCAATTTACAAAAAATAAAATGACATAATAGTTTTGATTCGGCCATATCGCATGGAGCTGTTATGGCCAGTTTAACTAACTATTATGATGGAATGGATAAGTGGCTTTTGAAAAAAAAAAAAAAATGGATAAATGCGTATCCAATGGTTTGACTTCTGAACGCAATCCTTTTGGGCCATGAAACGGGTGAGGCCATCTGCCGTCCGAAAGTTTTTAGCGGGCTGAGTTATCAAATAGGCTGTGATTCTGCTTCTGCTTCAGCTTCTTCTTCTTCAAGTTCAACTGCTACGCAGAATAGTTCTTTAAATATTTCTGAAAATATCCATGTCTTGGTAATTCCTGAAACGCCTACCTCTAAAAATTTTGAGCACTCGAACCAATTTTATTTGTTAGTATTTTCAATAAATTAATTTTATAATAAAATGGAGAATACTAACGCCGATTAAATACAAATAGTAATAATATTAGCAAAAAAATATGAGGTGATATTTTTGACATCATGGTTAAAAATATACGAAAATTTGTAACAATATTTGCATAGTCTTACTAGAACATTGTATCATTACTATTCTAGTTTTTCCGAAAGCTTGGATCAATACCATTACAAATTTACTAAATAAGAAACAGGTCAAATTTCAGAGTTTAATTAGGAGGAAATCTATTTTCAAATATTTTTAGAAAAAGAAAATCACCTTTATATCCGTCCATTCTATTCAGCACTGACAGTCGTCTACAGCTTTCACAGTTTCGTAGGAGGATTTCTTTTTTTGTTTTTGTTTATTTGGCTCAGATAATTCATTGGCGGTAACATACAAAAATTTAAGAGTAATACTGCACATTTTACATAATTACCTTAAATTATTCATTCTAACTAATACAACATTCATTGATTGACTATCCAAATGGTAAATTACTAATTGTACAAATATTGGACTTCAATAAGTTTTCTCTTCATAAAAATGTGTATTTGATGGCATAAAACTGACTCGCGGAGGAAGTTATCTTAGACACGTGGCGGTGTGCCGTGGGTTGAGCGAAGTTAGTTGATTCATATATCTTATTATTAGCTCATGAAACTAATGTTGGCCTGCCCATCTTGTACCCTTGCTACTATCATCCGCTTGCTCTGCTGATGTTCTGTAAGGAAATAATAGGAACAAATTATTGATTCTTATCCTATTATTATTATTATTATTATTATTATTATTATTATTATTATTATTATTATTATTATTATTATTTTGTGTGTATGTGTGTGTGTCTGCAAGTGAAACACTATTTCAGGCAGCAAATGAATGAACAAGCAGATAGTTTCAATTCTCCGTCCAGTCTTCTGAACACGAAAACCAAACCCCCCAACAAAAACAATGGTCAAGTTTGTTAACAATATAAAATAAATAAATATATTTTGGGGCCAATATACTATGAGCACTATACTGCCCTTTATTTATTTCTTTCTTATCGGGCTCAGAAACTATGCAATTCGAATCAACAGAAGAATTATATGGCTAGCTTCTCATTCCTATCACTTAGGATCATGATTAGCACTACCAGCCTCACCATTCTGCTGCTGCGATTGCTGGCGTGGCATCTGATAAGCATTCACTCGGTTTGGCTGCTGATTCTGCACTTGGTATATCTGATTGTTGATGGAAAGCTGCTGAGCCATGCGGTTAGAAAGATGAGCCTCTCCACTGATCTCTGCAGCTGCGAGCTTCAATCTCTGTACTTCTGCAGCTAATGCCTCATTTAAAGCTGCCAAATCAAGCACCAAAATAGAAAGCGTTATCTACGATGCATAAGACCACCAGCATGATCAGAAAATGGCAGAATAAACAATCAAAAAACAACCAAGAGAACTCATTAAGTTGCATTTAGAGATGGAAACCACAGTAACAAGACTATATATATTCACAACATGTCCTTTTATCTTATGAAGGCGGTGCTAGTAACAAGCTGAACTAGTGCAATGCTAAGCACTGGTCTCACAGTCTCCAATCATAAGAACAAAGAATAAATTACTGATCCCTAGTGATTAGCCATATATAATATGCCCAGACCAACAAATAAAAAGAGAGTTCATGAGCAGTGAACCTGATAAAGATATCATTTTTGCAACAACAAGAATTATGCTTGACAAAATTCTCTCAGAAGAAACAAATGAATATGCAATCATAGACGTTTAGAATGGTTGAGAAAGATGCCAAGTATAGAATTGGAGACCATTGAGTACAATATTGGCACCAGGAAAAGTGTTGCATTTTCCCAGAGAACATGAAATCTCAACTCTAGTTATCCTTGAATAGAGTTCATGCACTAGATTACTAACAGTCTATATTAAAAAATAACAAGTTGGACATGTTGTTGGACAGTTTATATTGCTTTTATTCCTTTGACATCCTCTTTACAGTCCTTATCACCTCTGACTGAATGCCTCATATCCAGAATGCTTCATCCAAAGACATTCATCATCATACGAGAACGTCAACAAATCAAACACATAGGATGTCTCAAGACCAAGGATAATCTTAAATACAAATGTTATTTTCATGGTTTGACAAAGTTTGCTCTTTAAAACTCAAGTATTTTCTAACAGAGGAGGCAGAACAAAATTTTAAGAACAAGTCTTACAAAATTGACAGCCTGAATCAAGCTGGTTGGCTGTGACTCTGGCGACAAAGCTCAGAGCCCATTTAGATTTAACAAATCTAGAAGAAGAAAATCAGTCCAAAGAAAGTGATGTTACTGCAAAGCCCTTATCTTAGAGCCATCAAGATAACAAGAGGCATCAATCAGTCTAGGAGATCAAATGAAAGAAAAACTTCAGTTTGGTTGACAGCATATGTAATGACTAATGAAATGCTAAGAGAAATACCAGAACAAAAGGCAAATCATAAAGAAGACTTCTCCACATATGATGTTGTTAACAAATATGAATAATAATAGCAATACATCCTCTATTTCAAGCATATGAATAGGTAGGCTTTAGTGACCTGATGACTAAGCTGAAGGCAGTTAAAAAAAAAAAAATTATACCATCTTTGAGCTGAGCCTGTTGCTCCATGGCCTGAAGACGGAATTTCAACTCATTGTTATGACTTGTGAGCCCTGCAGAATCTCTCTGAAGACAAACAAGGGAAACCAATAAGTAGATGATTAAAATTGAATCAGAATAAAAATGGGAACAAAATAATTAATAACTGATCACTGGATAAAATCATTAACAGTGTATTACTCACCTGCAACATTGTAACCTGGGCAGACAATGTGGTAGCCTCTGTCTGCAGAGTTTGCACCTTTTGCTCCAATTCTGCAATATAGCGCATCTTCCGCTCCTTGGAACGAGCAGCTGATTGACGGTTGGCCAAAATCCTAAGATGAATAAATGAAATATAAGCAAATGAACTCAATGGACCATTCAGTTCCATCTTAGACAAAAGTCAAAAGCACAATACTGTGGAAAGCTATACCTTTTGGCTCGTTTGGGATCTGATAGCGCAATCTCTGCAAGCTTATCATTTGCCAAAATCTTTTTCAGTTCAGCTTCATTGAATTCACCATTCAACTCCAAGCTGATCCTAGCTAAGTTCCCATCAATTGAACTACCAGGTGAAAGTTGACTGGCCAGAGGAAGCTTTGGTGATTCATCATCAAAATGCATATCCCCAATATAACTATCCATTGAAACACTCCTATAATGCCTAACAGTCGGAGCAATTTCTCCACTGGCACTTCTCTTGATTCCCTCCCTCTTCTCACTCGAAATACTTGAACTAGTCCCAATCAGGCCAATGGAATTTCCATTTGCTCTACTTTCAACCTCATTATCACTACTTTCACATCCATTTGTCTTTGTGCCACTGGCTCTACTATCCAAATCCTTATCCTCAGTACCAGATGAGTTCAATGTGTCGATATTGTCCAAATTCATGTACTCACTAAACAAATCATCCACAACCTCTCCCTCTGATTTCCTCTCACCCATCCCTTCTGCATTGTTACTCCCACAATCCTTATTATTATTCCACTCGGATTCTCGTTTCACCAACTGAATTGGCTTTTCAATTCCTGAATTTTCCCTCACAGAAACTGACCTATCCAACACTCCCTTAGTACCAATAGGTATCAATTGTGGCGATGACTGAATCATAGCTGAAAATCCCAACGGAATATCACTACTAGATCGCCTATGTCCTCTACGAGGAGGTAAATTCTCACCAACCCTTGACGGATTCACTCTACTAACCGGAGAAGGAATTGATAATCCGTGAGAATTGCCAACTCTTTCTTCTCCACACACATTATTAGAATTTAGGTCAGAGATATGCGATATAGACGACGATTCACGGTAAGTCAATGGATTAGATGGACTCAACGGAGGCAAAGAATCGAGTGAAAAAACAGAAGGTTGAGACAAAGACCTAAAATGAGATGATCCCGCATTCGAACTCGGAAGAGAAGACATCATCTGTGAATAAGGCAAGGAGATAGAATTATTTGGGTGTGAGGGAGGTATACCTGGTCTCTTGTAGCTCTCGGGACTCAAGTTCTGAGAAAATTGACCCATTTGACTTCCACTGTAAACAGGCTTTGCAATAGAAGAAGGAGAAGACTCCAGTTTTTGCATATTTCCCTAATCTTATTACAATAAGCCCTAAAAACCTGAAATCATGAACACGTCATGATACTCAAAATACCCAAAATCTGAAAAGAAGAGAACAGAGGAATTTTTTTTTTTTTTTGGTTTTTTGGTGTTGATAAACATATAATAATTGTAACTATAATATTTATGGATATGATATCTGGTTATAAGCCCTATATAGTTTGGTTTTAAATACAATGAATCAATGCATACATACACTGGATGTCCGTACACGGCAAAATGAGCTACGATAATGTATAGTAAATCTGAGAAATGAAGATTTTGTTAGACTCAAATATGGCGGTAATCACGCGAAATTTACAAACCTGCCGAAATTGCAATTATAAAACTCTGAATTAGTGTGTAACCTCGAACTTACCGAGAGAGACACAAGGCTTTCGTGTAGGACAAGAATAGATTTTCCACTGCCCACTGCCTTACCTCAGCTTTTACTAATTAATTAATTAATCAATTCAAATAAATAAATAAATCATACGCCGCGTGTACGCGGTTTGCGTCTCGCGCGACCGTGAATCTGCGTTCCGTCGTCACCGCCGTGGATTTAAAGAGTATTATTACCATTGTAGATGTAAAAAATCTTGTTTAATACTTAGAAGATAATGCATAATTAATACATTATTATCTTTAAAATATATTTTTATGCAACTTTTCCAAATTTTTGTGTTTTTTATTTTGTTTAGGAAAATTAACCATAAATAGATTATTATTATTATTATTATTATTATTATTATTGACTTTTTTTTTTATCCATTGGTGTTTCCTTTTATTATGCAGTATCGAGATTAAAGAATTAAAATTTACATTGATATTATCAGGCCTAGTGCATGACAGTTACTAGTTAAATAAATACTGACTGTTAAATTATTATAAAGAAATCATTATTTTTAATTTTAAGATCTATTTGTATTATTTAAATATTGAACAAGTGTTTAAGACCAACGTGGGCTGGCCCAAGTTTTCGAGCCGCAGACAAGACTGGGCTGGCCGAGTAATATGTCGTTCGTGACACAGATTTTATGCCAACTGGCGAACTACGAGGAGCTGTCCAATCTAAACCCTAACATTATTTCCTTCCCCAAAATAAAGTACCAGTCTAGTAATGCTTTATAAAACGATATGTGGAGCTCATTTTGCAAACCCTAGCTCATTTAAGCCGTTTCTGGCTTCCTTTCTTAACCAATCATTTCTCTCTGGTTCTAATTCTTGAACTCGTTTTCAACATTTTTTCTTAATTTTTTCTGTCCTTTTTTTTTCCCTTATATTTCTATTTCGTGTGCAAATCTGAAGAGCTCAAATGATGAATATGCCGAATCTTTGAATGCTCAAACTTTGTTTTGGATGTTATGATTCATTATTCATTGAATAGGAAGATCTGATGCCTCTTCATGCAAAATCATGTACTCAAACTTAGTTTGCAAAATTTTTTATACTATTATAATTTTTGGATGATGAGAATATTTGAAATATACAGTTATCCCTGTCCGATATATAGGTGATGATATTTCTCAATTCTGACAACATTAGTTATTGCAATTTCTTTTTAAAATTCTCAATTATATTTGTATTATGTTTGGATTTTTTTTTTTTTTTGAGTTTTCGGTTTTTTCTTTGATGGAGGCCAAGGATGATATTTTTTGGAGGTTGACAGAATGCAAGTGAAATCATTTTCACTTGCATTAATGTTAGAAACCCATGAACTAGGACGGTCTGAGGCTTTTCTATATTTAGATTTGTTTTTTTAACTGTAACAGTGTTGATGAATGATGAGAAAATATATATTACAGTTATCCCTGGCTGATTATCTGTGCTGACAATTTGTATTCTGACATAAACACTGTAAAAAAATCATCCTATGCAAGCTCTAATGCAAGCTTTAAACCAAAAAGGGATTTTATGATTTTAATTTTCAGTTTTATTCATTTGTCCATTTTTTTTTCTTTCTCTTTCCTTTTTTCTTTCTTTCTTATAGCTTTGAGCCATTTTAAACGTCTTTCTGGCAGCAGAGAAGTGGGGTGATATTCTTTGCCTCTGAAAGGAACCATCTTTGAAATTGGGTTTAACCTTTTAATGTCTTGACCCTGGAAGGAAGTAAAAATGAGATAAAAGGAACTATCCTTGCTATTACCAGAGCACCTGATCATTTTAACCGATAACATATATAAAACAAAGCATCCGTAGCAAAACCAATTATAAATCAGAAAATACAAACATCTTCAAATTAAACATCAAAATAATCAGTTCTGTTATAATAACACTTCTGTTCATAGAAATAAATTACAAGAAGTTGAGATTCAGTTGCTTCAGGTACTACGACAGTAGAGATCTCCCTCAACACTTTATATCATCACTTATCCAACCCATATTGTACAACGACAACAACAAAAATGTTAAAATGGTAAGACATTAAAAAGCAACTTTTAAGAGTGAGGGCAATCCTGCTGCCATAGAATTAGCAAAATCATATACGGTGCCCAACAATTCTCAACGTGAATACCTCGGATCCTTGTTTTCCCCCACAGCTCGGAAGCAATTTCATGCTGGGGCATAGCATACAGTGATACAGTGTTTCTCTATTCCTTCATCCAAATCGATTTTCTTATAATCTACTTGATTGTTATGTAGCGGTTTGTTCCATGCTTGGCCCAGTGATCCTTCAGATCAACTGGATGTGACAGATCATGGCCTTCGGCTGCAAGACGTGTAAGAAGCTTGTTGAAAGCACTTCCACTCATCTTCCGCCCACCCACACGAGCATGCCGTTTGTTGGGCACTGCTGGTAGTGGATACATTGACAAGGAGGTTGTGCAACATGCAGACTGCCATCCCCCATTTCCCCACTTGTAACACTGCCTCAGCACCCCCGTGCATGAGCAAGCAGGGGGTGGCATTGTTGACTCATCAAATGTAACCTGGTTTAACCCCAGGACCTGACCTTTCCAATCAGACTTTGATGCTGCCAACTGTTTGTTTACATCATCACCTCCACCATCCAAATCATGTGTGCTCTTCCACTCATTTGACTTCCCAAACACAATCTTGTTCAGGTCCTCATTCTCCCGCTTAATCTTTCTAGGAGGTTTTGAAGTCTTCTTATTAGGTGACATCACCTTACTGGGCTCTTTTGCTCGTTTACCCCGCCGTGACTTTGCAGCCTCAGAAGAACCAGGAGACACTTGGACGGCATCGCTTGTGTGCATTTCCCTTGCATAAGAAGCTTCACTCATGTGGGGCAGATGATGTACATGCTGCTGTGGATGGTGGATGTGCTTCACACCACGTGAGATTTGGCATCCGGGTGGACATGATGACATATTACCAGTCAAGGAGTTTTCTCGATACTGAAGACTTGCAATGGCATTGTCTCGTTCCAAAATAGCATTGTTTCGTTCCGCAATGGCCGTGTCTCGCTGTAAGAATGCCATGTCTCTCTCCGCTATAGCTGCCTTCTTTTCAGAAAGAGCCAAATTTCTTTCTTGTATAGCTGCATCTCTCTCAGCCATAATGGCCATTATCTGTTTCATTGATGGTTGATGATGCATGAACCACTGTTACAACAGCAATGAACAAATTATCATTAAACAGAGGACCTTATTTAGAAAAATATCTCCTCTGCAAACTGTGCAATGTTAAACCACATTGTTTCAAGTTTCAGTTATATGCAGAGTTTCATGTAGGTACCTGTCCCTGAGCTGCTTTGTATTGTTCAGCTTTGTGTCTCCCATTTTCACGATGCCCCCCATCATCCATTTGAGATGCACAAAAAGTTGTAATTTGCAGACGACAGATACACTATTCAACTCTGTGCACAATGCTCAGTCAGCTAAACAGGGTTAATTTTTGTGGCAACATATCCTGCATTTCAATGAAAAGAGGGGAGGGTGTATCCTCATCATTTCCTTTATGTTTTAGGTGGTAACTAAAACGAAAGTGTGTGTGCGTGAGAGAGGGTGAGAGATAACATATGTGGACAGGTGGGGTGGAGAATAACTGCAAGGACATTACCACAGACATTTTGGCATCACAGGCAGAAACTCATACTGTCAATCCCTGCATGGGAAATATTGATAAATAAATACATTATCATCATGTGAAGGAAACCCAAAAATTCAATGACATTATCATTCCTGAACTTCTATAACACAAGCAATCTTCATTACGTCCACAAAATGGAAGCTACAAAATATGGATACAAGAAAAGGCCAACATTGTCATGTGTATGGACTCGGCGCTCAATACAGCATATGATGAAACTTGAAGCATGACAGTGCTGACGTAACCTCTCCTTGCAAGGAGGGCTAGAACAACGAAGCAAAGCAGGTGCAACAACTAAAGGACAGAAATTTAGTGAAAGCCTGAAATGCATAGAAGGAAACAACATTCTGAGACTGGATAAGTATCACAAGCACAAGGATAACTGCATAAGCAAAGTTATGTCACTTATTGGACAATATAAGCATGAACATCTTGGAACTACTGCACCATCTGTTGTGTGCAGACGAAAAAGAAGGGACAGTTACTGAGAAATGAAATTAGTATCTCATATGCATAGCACAAAACGTATACCCAAACAATAGGTAGCAACCGAGTTGGGAACCAAAACTCCTATAAATATGATGCGAAACTGTTGGGATAGGGCCTAAAACGTTATGATCCTAACATAAAGGAGATATTTTATGAAAAATCTCGAACAATTGGGCAAAATTTCAAGCTGCCAAGAGGAAATGAAGCATCGAGATTTCACAAACCCCAAAAAAATAGATCCAATTTCTCTTCTAGTCAAACACTGGAAATGACCCTAATCCTATGGTTCAACGATAATATTCAAAATACCAAATCCTCTGCTAGTGCCCAAGATTGAAAACTCCAAAATTCACCTACCAAACAAGCTTACACAACACTTTCTCCGCAACAGAACCAAAACCAGGGAAATCAAGAGCCTTTAGGTAGTCAAAACAAGCTTTACTTGCTCACACGAGAACTCAACAAACCCAAAACTTAAATACTAACAAAAAAACAAGTACATATCACTTCAAAAACTTGCTAAAACCCATTTCAGAAAACAGAATGTTCTACACGATTGCGAAAGGCAGAAATAGATAACAATAATCAGATTACTAAAATTCATGCACAGACAAAAAATAAAATATGATAGGAAGAGTAATCAAAGCTTACTCAGTGAAAGAGAGAGCGAGCAAGAAAGAACCCTAATCGAAAGGTGAAAAGTCCGTGGAAGGGAACGGTGGAAGAAATGAAGAGAGAGAAAGGCATAAGAATTTTTCTACTTTATGTCCTTGTTTGTTATTTACTCGTTCATTTCCTCTTTCATAACTCGCCTATCTACTCACTGTTTTCTTGTCTCCATTTTATATTTTTATTCAGCTCATTAAAAGTCTTAGCTTAACCTACAGCGGGGTGTTACTGTCATGAAGACAGGGTAGTGATGAGTGATGAGTGATGAGTGATGAGTGATGAGGTAAGGCAAATGGGCCATCGACACAAACTGGGTTTCCACCGTCTAATGTGGGCTACGCCTGGAGATTCCTATTCGATGGACGGTTGAGATTCTTTTATTGGTTTACATGTTTTAGACTTTTAGGAGAAAATGACAAAATAGTGAGGTGCTCGTGTTCCCTTTTTATGGGGTCTGGTAATTGTGTACTTGATCCTAGTCATTATTATTAAGAGGATTAATGACAGTGTCATTAGGACATAATGGAATCGACCAAAAGGATTTTGTGAAATGTTGGATTGGCCAATGACCCAATGGCATGGTGTTCTTTACTTTTCTTTTCTTATATATATATACACACACATATAATATATATATCTTTTTTTGCTTTACATTTTATAGATTATAAATTTAAATTCAGATACGCATTTGATCAAGCTTATCACTGCAAAGTTATATGAGTTTATTTGAGGTAAATATTAGATCTCAAACATATCGAGTAATGCTAAATTTTGTATCTCAACTTGGCGTTTATTAATTGAACGATGAAAACATACTGCATCGAATGAAAAAGTATCGTTATTCTTATCAGATCCCTGTTTCATCAAATATTTAATTTTTTTATTTGACTGTCCATCAATGGGTTTACTAAGCTGCTTGTCATTTCAACATGCATCTTCAAGCAAGTGGCTGTCATTCTATGATTCTCAAATAAAACGACATATCGTGAGCAACATATGAATGAGCTGACTACTTATCCACTGATTTCAAAATAAGCTAAAAAAAGAAATTCTATAATTAAGTTGCATGAACTCAATTACGCATTTATATACAAAGGACTATGCCCTGGTAGACAAACATATAATCTCCCATGATGTCAGAGGCTGCAATTGGGGTAGGGAGCTCTCTGGTTCAATATGCTTCCATAAGAATAACACCCATTAAATCATAAAGCACTAGCTCGAGTTCTTTGAACAGCCGCTCTCTTAATGTAATTTTGGGAAGGGTGCAAATCATTAGCCTGCCTGAAACCTTACTCTACACTCTCCTTCTCTACACTTGACTTGCTCAGAATGAGTACACCAATGACAATGAACATGGCACCGGCAAACCACTGTGAAACAAGGTTTTATCAGAAATATGTAACAAGTAAAACGACCAAAAATCATTAAGTACTTTGGTTGCATTTTAAATTTAAATAACCATCAACAATGCAATGTGGTTTAGGAAAACAATTCAAATCAAATGCTGCACAAGATCCATGCTATCCCATACAGAGAAAAACTAAGGATATACACATAAGAAATGCATGATATGTTTTCTTCTAATTGAAATGCACAGCAGAGTGTACTGTTAAAGATTAACAATGGGATAAGACTAGTGTTGATTACTTGCATTTTATTGCTCAAGAGCGATCTTAGAACTTCAAATTTTTTTATCTTTATATACCAATCATTGTTTCACCATAATGGAATACTAAGCACTATCAACAGGTAATTATTAATTATCAATATACAATACTATTTATAGTTAGATTTGGGCCAAGCTGAAACAAACTGAAAGAAAGGATACATGACCCCTCCTCAGTAATATGGTTATTCCAAAGAACATTGCCTAGTTTGGAACTTCTTTTTGCTGCTTTTGTTCATTTATGGATAAACCATCACATCTTCACACACAAACAATCTGTACTTTCTCAGTTGACAAAACAAACCATGCAGAAAACAGGGGTGAAAGTCACCGAGTCATGGTATGCAATATTTAAGATAATCTTCTACAAGAAGCTTAGCTAAAGATCATCATTATTTCATGGCAGGATCATTTTTGATTGACGAAACTTCAAAGCATAAATATATCAACTTTGATTACATAACCAATACGTACCTGAAATGATAATGGTTCCTCAAACAAAAGAAATCCAGCTAGACCAGAAGAGAGGAAGTTAGTAGCAAAGTTTGTAACTGTAGCCTGTAAGGATGAGAGAGCTTTAAGACTTTTGACATAACATGCCCACATTGTCACGTTAAAGAGCACGACCAGGCCACATCTAATAACCTGTTAAGAATGAGAAAAATTCATAGATCAATGACATACTGAAGAACAAAGAAAGGGGCTAAAATAAATGCACAAAAAAGTTGCCTACACATATGTCAATGAAGAATAAAAGCAAAAATTGCACAGGAACTTTATCCTGAGCAAATATCGTTAGAGAAATTTCTAGTTACACATGGATTCAACTAGAGTAAAGAACCTATTTCTTTGTGAAACAACTCATCCTATCTACATTCAGAATCTCACTGCACAAAGACATTCGCTGGTTATTAGTTAAGCGTGACCATTTGTGTATACACTAATGGAGATTACATAGAAAAGAAGCAGATATGTTCATTGCCATAGGTTGCGACTAATCATTAATAAAAGTGTAAAACTAATGAACTAGATGTACTGTAGTCAGAGAGAACTAAAAAGGAAACAGCATGGGTATAATTCTTCACTGAGAAAGCTTTAGACAAATGATTAACTAGAATGTTCACCGGACAGTCAAAAAAATAAATATCAAAAAGTTTAGATAGATCACGAAATTCAATCTTTCTTTCTCTGCAATAGATGACTAATGCTAGATGCTAATATTCGTCGACAAATTCCAGATTGACGTGCCCGTTCTAATCATTAAAATACGAAACCCGATTGGATCAGAAAACATAATTCAAAAGTAGCTAAGGCGATTCTAATTAATTCACAGAATTGAAATTTGTGTAGGATCCGATCTGGTTGAAGGATGGGAATTGACTACCTGAGATGAGAAGAACTTAGCTGATATGGCAGCTAGAGCAGCATTAAGTCCAGCCGAGACTGTCCATGCGTAACCTCCGCTATTCCTTCCCTCCATAACTGTGAATCAGAACGTAGAAGAAGCTATTTAGGTGCTTGGGAGTTGGAACAAGCGCTTGCCTTTCAGGCAAAAGCGGTGCGTTTTAATGCCAACTGACATGTCACGTGCCAGGTTGTGTAAACAACTCGAGTATTAAGTTTAAATTCTTTAAATGGATTTACAATTTTATTTGTCATAAAATAAAAACTAATTTTTTATTTATTTATTTATTTTTCTTATTGATATTACAGCTAAACGATGTTTGAAAAGGCTTAGATATGTGGAAAATTTATAATTCGGAAAATTTATATTTAGTACAGACAAAGTTGTCACTAAATGGTTATTAACGCAAAAATATTTTTACTATTTATAAAACGAACCACGCTATTCAAAGTCATGGTGAGAACCAACAACACTTCTGGATTTTTCCTTTACAAGCTTTAAAAAATTAATCAAATATTTAATTTAATATATATTTATATATATATATTTTTTCATGATCATGTCCATGTTAAATTTTAAAAACAAGTAGTTTGAGTAAGACTTAAATTACTGTGAACATGATAATCGATGCCAGGGATGAATCACGTTAAAGAAAACTGATAAATTTTGATCTTTTATAGTTTGCGGTTGACTTTTTTACTTACTTTATGGTTATAATGTTATAAATTGGAAATTTATTTTTTAAATAAACTTCTCAATAATATTAAAAACCAATAAAAACAAAATATATGTAAATATACATGATAAACGCTGACGATAAGTACTGTAAAACTTTGATTAAATACCCAACAATATTATACTTTTCAAATGATATTTTAATTTTTAGTGTCTTAAATAATATTCTAAATAAATAAATAGGATCAAAGTGATTTATCTACTCAATATTATCTAGGATAGATTCAAAATAGAAATATTATAGTTTTTAATTTATAATTGTGAAGCTAGTAATAAATATAAAATATCTATTAAAATAAGATGTATCGGATATTTCAATTATTGTATTTTTAAAATTACATAAATATACATTATACCAATAAAAACATAAAAAAAAAATGAGTAATGGTTCATG
The DNA here is from genome assembly GCA_022749755.1 of Azadirachta indica. Taxonomy (NCBI): domain Eukaryota; kingdom Viridiplantae; phylum Streptophyta; class Magnoliopsida; order Sapindales; family Meliaceae; genus Azadirachta; species Azadirachta indica. The sequence continues at coordinate 3,602,602 of CM040449.1, forward strand.
CCAGTAAAAGCAGGGCCATTTATGTTTTGATTCAATGATAAATTCTGCGGTCTCATCAAAGCAATGCAACTATGTTTGTTAAGAAATATAGTTTTTGGGAAGTATAATTTGATTTATGATTTATCACATCCATATTTAAATTTGGAGAATTTTTAACAGTAACTAATATTAGTTATTGATTTTCTTAAATGATTACCATATAATAATATTACAAAAATGATCAAATTTAAATTAAAATACTCTCATAAAAATTTTTTTAAAAATGACCACCAAGTACATTCACGCGGGGTATTTTAATCCAAAAAAATTTAAAATGGTCATTTTTTAAAGATATTTTGAATAGTAATTATTACCGAAAATTCACCCTAAGTGTTGGTCATTTTTGTTAAATTTTCTTTAAATTTTTACTTTTTTTTTTTTATGACAAGAACTTATATTTCTTTCTATATTACTATTAGAAACTTATTTATTATTAATGAATAAAGTACCTAGTGATTAAAATTATGAAAATTAGGGGCTTAGATGATAATCCCAATTATATTTATTTTTTTAACTATACAATATTATACGTAGCGTTTAGGGTCTGATTTCGATAGGCATTATGCATGATCTATGAATTATGATTCACGCCCTAATCCGGAAATAAAATAACAAAGGGTAACCGTTTACGATGAGTCCAATGAGACGGCCGAGTCAGGTGGGTTAGCCGCGTTACGACTCGGTCAATTTCCTCTCACAGAAGAAACACAAGTCAGCCACGTTGGCAATCCGCCTTCGATTAAATCCACCAATCAGAAGGGACAATAAGGATCGAGGACCTTTCAATGATGTCCCGGAAACGCCGACGTTTTTCTAATCACCCATTATACCGACCTAATCCTTTCTACCTATATAAACCCGTACTTGTCGCTATTTTCAAACCTCGTCTCGATTTTGTTTTCATCTCTCCTTAACTCAGTTCTGAAAGTAAGTCGGCTGTTCGTTCGTTTATGCGATATAGAAGGTAAAAGCCGTGCTCTAATCATCGTTTTTCTTGAGTTGGAGTTTATAATACTGATGCTTCGTCTGCAGATCTGATTGAAAGACTTTTGTGGTTTGTTAATTGTTGCTGTGTGTCTTCAGTTTGTGTTTCTGATTAAAAAGCAATGGCCCGTACGAAGCAAACTGCACGCAAGTCGACCGGAGGCAAGGCTCCGAGAAAGCAGCTCGCCACAAAGGTATGCCTGGCTAGGTTTTTCTTCACAATATGTTTGGTTTGAATGGAAATTTTTTCCTGCAAAATTTTGTTGGAAAATATTCAGCTTTTAGTGTCTCCTACATAAAAAGATTAGGAATTATGATTAGGTAAACATATTTGTACATTTGCAATTCTAGCAATTCTATTTTTGGGTTAGGGTTTCGATATTTTCTTTGAATTATCTATTTCTCGTGTAATTTAATTCTTAGATCGAAAAAAATTGATTTTCCAATTGATTGTTATGCGGTAATTTACGAAATACAGGCTGCAAGAAAGTCTGCCCCGACAACCGGTGGAGTCAAGAAGCCTCACCGTTACCGTCCCGGAACTGTTGCTCTTCGGTAAATTTCTTTGGTTATTTTTTGGCCTTATATATATATATATATATATAGGAATTTATTATTATTTGTATGTGGTTGATATGTTATTTTATGATGAAGCATATTAATTCTCTTCATCTGATTGACAGTGAAATCCGTAAGTATCAGAAGAGCACCGAGCTTTTGATCCGGAAGTTACCCTTCCAGCGTCTGGTACGCGAAATCGCTCAGGACTTCAAGGTATAATTTCTCAGGCCCATTCTAGCCAATAATATTCTATTTTAATTTTAACTGATTGTTCTTTTTTGGGGTTCTGTTTGCTGATTCATTTTTGTGGTTGCGACAGACGGATTTGAGGTTCCAAAGTCACGCAGTTCTTGCTCTTCAGGAGGCCGCGGAGGCTTATCTCGTGGGTCTGTTCGAGGACACTAACCTCTGTGCTATTCATGCTAAGCGTGTCACCATTATGCCCAAAGATATTCAATTGGCGAGGCGAATTCGTGGCGAGCGTGCTTAGTTGTTTCGTGATACATTTACCATTTGTGTTTTTGGTAGGGGAGAATGCGCGTTACTTTTTTAAAGCTAATATTCTATTATCTGTTATTTTTTTTAATATTTTAAATATTTTTTATTTTATTAATTGAACTGAAAGATAAAATAAAATAAAAAATTCAGAGATTAATGAAAAATTGAAAAAAAATACAAGGCGTAATTTGGAATTAGTGTAAAAAGTAGGGTAACGGGCATTCTCCCTTTTTGTAGCTATTGTTTTAGTGCTTATTTGAATTTGTATGTAAAATTTGACAGAATAGTTGAACGTTTTAAAAGAAATTTGCTGCATAAATGGTGTTATTGTTTTAGTAAATTCGATGTTTTTAATATTTGTAGCTGGTTTTGTGCTCCCAATCTATTTTGTTCCGACTTTCGACCGGCTTCTTGATGGTGTGGATTATACACTATCAGATCAACGAGTTTTATTCAATAGCATTCTCAGTGCAGGGTTACAACGTTTATTGAAAAATAATTTAATACGTGATGGGAGCAAAAGTGGCGTAGCATGGAAGCAGGTGCATTTAAAAATAAAGAGGGGTGTCTTTAGGGACAGAGCAAATGCCGTTTTCGGAAGCCCAATCAGGGGGCAAGTAGATTGATCTTTTATAACATGGCTTTATTCTGGGTACTCATAATGGGCCCGCATGAGTTTTGTTTAGTAGGGGTTCTAATAATGGACCAGCCAAAGATAGGATATTGGTAAAAGGGTTAGCGGAAGCGGACTAGCATGGCTTGGGTTGGGTATCAAAATCATGGACATGGATGATCCACGGGGTTTTTCTTTTTTTTTTTTTTAAAAAAAAAATTAATTGGCGATGACGATTGGTTTACTATGGATTGGAACCTGAGAACGGTATGAATGCCTGTTCGAAAATAGAAACAGAACAGACCCGTGATCCTTGAAGTCAAGGTCCCAGTCCCAATAACCCGTGATACACACTAAAAAGATGCCATTGCTGTCAGCACACTATTAACGAACAATTCGCAGAAAACGCTAAAATAAGCCTTTCGTCAGACACGATTACTTTACTCCCCAGTCTGTCATTTATTTCCTGCTTCTGTATGAATCAAACATGCATGCGTCTCTTCTCAGGTCTCCCTCACATGAATTCCATACTTACATAAGCCACCACGCTATAACTATATTAACTTTTCCCAATATATTAGATTTGATTGTGTTGGTTTATTTGTATACGTTAAAAATTCAATTCATTATTCCGATTAAATATTTTGCTTTAATCTTTTTGCATGTTTCCAGATGCAAATGCCGCGTGCACTGATCTACTGTTTTTTACATAGCATAATTATTTTGGTTATAACACCATAAATCTAAAAGCTCTTGCATGGGATGTCTGATAATATGCCACAGCTGGCAATTAAGGCTCTGTTTCAAGTTTGTACAGGTTTGCTTCTCCAAGTCAAATTTCTCTTTTATTTTTGTTTTACTTAATTAGATTGGTCCCCGAAGCTAAACAATATTTAGTACACATTCATTCATTCAAAAGAGATAATTAATACATAATAAAGAAAAAGTAGGCTCTTTTATTCACGTGAGTGGAAAGTTAATTATACAATTTAATTTAAGCCTAGCTAGCTAGCTAGCTAGGTGAAGGAATAAAATCTACCCAGGTCATCATCTGCATTTTTATAACTTCACTAACCTTGAGGCCAGAGTCGGTATAATTATTTCAAATTATTATAAGCTTAACATATATTTTATATATATATATATATATATGTATAGTATACACCAATACCATGGATAAGTAAATAATTTGATGATGTGATGAACCCTTGAATGCGACGTTCTGCCAAATCTGAGATAGAAAAAGACTCTTGTGCAATATATATATGTATACATAGCATCTTTTTTTTTATCTGAGGTCCTTTACGATCTTATTTTTGGTTTAAATTTGAATCAAATGAAAGGAAATGAGATATTGACTGGCGTAATTCATACAATGCATTTATTGGAAGCCAAAAACTGTAATGCTGATTACTCATTTTCTTTTCCAGACTGGTTCTGGAAATGGAAACAAGAATATATATACACACACACACACACACACACACACACATATATATATATATATATATATGTGAATACCAATCCCCACAGCCTAAGAAAACTCGCATAGAAGGAAACACCTCCTTTTTTTGAAAATGATATCTTGTAATAAAGCATAGAAAAAGAGAAAAAAGGACTGATGAATGAGGGAAACAATAAAGGAAAAACATAAGCTGTACGAGATAAGATCATGTGGTGAGATCGTCAGGATTTTGGGAAGTTTCCTAATCCCAAAAGCTTTTGGCCCCACTTCATTTCATATCTCCTTTCGGTACATTGATTTGATTCCGCTCAAATTAAATTCAGCAGCTCAATTCCCTGTTAACCAATTAAACGCCCGCAGTTTATAATGCTTCATTTTAATTCGAGTATAATTATTTACATTTTATCTTCTGATGAACAAATGAATCCGTGCTGTGTATTGATACATGCAATATTATTATTACTGCATGCTAGCTAGGTTAATTACTAAATAAGTCATAATTTTACCGCTATATATATATATATATGTATATGTATATACTTTTAAGGTAGCACTGAAAGTTTCTATTTTCCGGTTCCGTAATTCAATTTATTGGATGGATGCCTTTAGCCAACTTGGCACGTCTCTCTTAAAAAGCTAGAGTATTATACTTCCACGCATCTATTAGCTAGCTACGGAATTAAGCATAAAAGAATCCACTCATTTTTTTATTTTTTATTTCTTGCTGTAAAATAGTGTGATGAAGGACATTGTACAATTGGTACATCAAATTAATCCGTAAAGACAGACAATTAATAGGAAAATTGAAACAACCTTTACAGTGCCTTGAAGTTGAAAAGTAAAACGAGCGGAATCCTGTGAAATTATTTTGACATCTTATTTTCAATTCAGAGTATTAAATTAAAAGAAAATGGGAAAAGTTTACTGGACTTGGACCCAAATGCCCTCGCTTGGAATGTCTTGATGAACCACAAACAGAAGATAATATCCTGATGGCGCGAGATTACCCGAAGGAGGAGTTGTAACCTGAACTTGATAATTCGTTTTCCCCAGAGGAGTCACCTTCTCACTTCCAAGTACCAGCAATCTGTGATTCATAGAGAATGAATGCGTCGTAAAAGATGGCGCCACCATCGTTACATACACTTTATCTAGAGCAACTTTGCCCATGACGGCAAATTCTATCACTAGTTTTTGCTTGTGTTTTAGTTGAGTGTTTGATTTGACAATTTTCGGACGCAAGTTTGAAACTGTTGCGTCCAAATACGGTGGAGAAAATGCTTCTAAGCTTAATTCTGTCGGGAAAAGTACTCCTGTAAAGTTATAGAGAGCATGGGGATTGCTGCCCCCAACAAGAACGCGGCCGTCACGAAGTAAGACTGCTGTGGAATGGTACATGCGTGGTATAGTCGATGGATTCTGCAACTCGAACCGTGACGCAGGTGGGTTGTCGGGTCTGTAAAGAACCGGTTCCAAAACGGGTTCTCGCCCTAATTCCCATCCAGCTGTTCCTTTCGCAGCACCATTAATGATTAGCACGTTGCCATTTGGAAGCAATGTCATGTCTCCCATAACTCTGGGTTTAGGCATAGTCTCAAGGACCCACTGTGGTTTCGGGTCGTTTATTTTGATCCTGGCACATGTATTCAGAGCCCCGACAAAGGCACCGTTTTCTGCTTGCCTATATGCTCCTTTCGGGGCTCCGCCGCATACCAAAACTTCAGCTTGAATGGCTGGCGATTGTAAGTTCTTCAATGGAAGCAACACTGCAGAACCTGTGCTAGGATAAGACCTTGGATCAGCACCAGGTATGGTTGGATACTCCTTCACCACCTTGTTGCTTGTATAATCGAATAATATAGCTCGATTGTTGGCAAAAATGAATAAATTACCATCGACATTAAGGAAAACAAATGGGTATAAATTGTTCTCTACCCCAGCATCGTTAGTTTGGACCAAAAATGGCAAACTGTACACATTTGGAGCAGTAGTTTTCGGATAAAACTCAAAGTTGAATTGCCTTCTCCCGCCAATCACAATCTGTCTACCATCAGGCAGAATATGATTCGTCGCATACCATCTTCTTGCTCCAAGCCCATTTTCAACTTCTTGCCAATCACAGTTCGGACAAGGCCTGAAAATCCTGATCCTACGTTCTCCATCATTGAATCCACCAGTCTGGATCAGACGACCATCAGGCATTACGGCACCGGAAGAGCACCAAACATCAGTTTGGACCATCAGAGGCCGAACTGTATTGGTCAGAACATTGTACTCAACAGAGTGAGCAGTGCAGTCAATCTTCAGAGCAAGATCTCTTGAGTTATTACGACATTTCCCATCTGGTAATGATATATTTGATTTGCCAAAATCTGTCCTGTCGAACATTATGACTCTGTCGTTGTTCAGAAGCTGCATGTGCATGGCTGATATGCCAATGCTTTTCTGGAGAAGTTGCCATCGGCCACCCGCTGCGTCGGTTAAAACCCGGTGGCTGGAGAAGATCAGTTGAAATAAGAGCAAGGAAAGAATAAATGTCTGCCTCATAGCAGTTTATGCTTTTTAGTTCTCAGATAGTATGTGTTTGGTTAATCTGGTCGCGGTAATGGTGTAGCGGATGTCTCGAAATTGTCTGCTTTAAATACTAGTAAGTGCGTTGAAGAAAATGAAGATACCACACGCAAGTAAACGCGTGGGGTAAGATTCTCTAATTGATAATGATAATTTAGATGGAATAACATATAAAAAAAAAAAAAAGGTTGTAGATACATATATCCATTTATTTGGTGCAATTTGGCATTACATTTTCATGCAGATGCATGTGTTGAGACTAAACTTTGGTTGTATTGATTATTCTCTCATGTTAGTTGAAAGCACATCTGATTAATTAGGTGGGTTTTAATGAATCTTTGAATTCCATTCTCAGAAATGGTAAATTAATTAGGTCGGAAGAGTTAATGTCTTTCATGTTGCATCCGATTTATTACTGCACTAAGTTTGATCAATAAGGATATAGTATTCAACCATGTACTCTTTATCTTTAAAATTACAAGTTTATTTATCGAATTACTACAAAAATAAACTTGTAATTTTAACCTGCTTGTTGATTATTTGGATTGATTAAATTCTTAGAATAGTATAAAAAATGTAGAGCTCCTGTTGACATCGAATTGAGGCGTAATTTAATATACAATAATTGAAAAAAAAAATTGCATAAAAAAATTTAAGGCATTCGAATCGCGGAGGGCATGTATGTTTTGGCAATGGAAGTAACATATTAAATATTCTTTTTTAAAAAAAAAATGAAAAAGAAGCGTACTAATGGGTCCACGCGCGTTAACGAAGCATGTCTGGCGAGCTTCAAAACTCAAAAGGTTTCTTAACACGTGCAAGAAAATGGGGCCGAGCAGAAACAGAAACAGTATATCTATCGCCTCTTGACGTCTATCTTTTGGTTCTTCAGCAGCAGCCGATGACTAGAAGACTGAATATATATATATATATATATATGTATGTATTGTTCAACTTTTTCTTTGTGACAGCTCAAGGCATAATAATATTATTAGTATTTAGTACTATCTGCTTAAGAAAAACGTACAGATCATTAGTCTCTCTTTAATGTATTATCAATGTGATCGTTTTTTCTTTGTTTTTTGCTTTGGAATTATTTACCATTTATTTTATTATAATTTGCGTAATTAGATTCTTTTCATGCGTCATTAATTTTAATTAATTAATTTTATGATTAATCGACTCAGCAATTTAGAACGTGGGCCAACTATGGCCCAAAAGGAAAAGCGCAGAGTGCTTTCTAATGGAGTCCACGTCCGACACCCGGCAATAAATCCATTGCGTTTGAATCGGATTAAATAAGTCAAAAGTAACTCATTATGAGTTGATTTTAGATAACTAAAATAGAGATAATTTTCAATATTATTAATAACTTAGAGGTCTATACTCTATTGATAGTTTATATATTCATGTCTAACAAGTGTATTTTTTATTTTTCAATAAATATGGAAGTTTATTTATAAATTGTAAAAAAATTATCATCCTTAAAATTAGTTTCCGTTAAATTGAGGAAGGATAGTGTATATTTAAATGTTTATGTTAAGAAAAAAGAAGAAAATATTTTAAACTTTGTTAATGTTTTAAAATATATTTTTATCTAATCCACATGCATAAATATTAAATATTAAACTAATTCTTGATTTAATGAATAAGGTTAAAGTACAAAATTAGGCAAACATTACCTAACGTTTTCTACTATTATCGTTATACATGAAAATTGTTATATCTTATTAATTCAAAGCTCTTCATATATATATATATATATATATATACACACACGTGTAAATATATATATATATATGTATATATGCATGTGTGAACAAAATATTTTTAGATTGTGTATGAAGTAACGCATATGATTTAGATTTCATTTCGGTGGGAAAAATATTCCTCTTGAAATTCTGGTTCATATCATGTTTCTGTGCATACATACATACATACATACATACATATATACATACATACATGATAGTACAGAAAAAGCCTGCTCTTTTTATTATGGATTACAGACAACCTGACCCAAACTTTTTGTAATTACATACCGTAAAAGAAAACATCAAATCAGTTTAAAGAACTAAAAAAGGCGGTTTATCATAATTGAGTTATTGACATCTTGCTTTTACTTTTAACATTGATTTTAAAAATACGGGGATGAAAGTATTTGATAAAATATTTATTGTTATTTATAAGTAACTAACTAATTGATATTTTGTTGCTCACCTATTTGTTAATATTTGTTACGTAATATATAAACAAGTCAGCTTTACCTAATATAAATTAAAATTAAAATTTTTAATTTTCTAAAAATAATCAGATCTATATATAAAGATTTTGCAAATCAAAATATAAATTTATGACAAAAAAATCAAATTCATAATATTTAATTCTTATACATTGATAAAATTAGGTTTGATGGGATTTTTTTTTTTAACTAAAATCTAAATATAATTATTCATATATTTAACAGTTGTTTATTTGTTAACTTATATCTAAATATTTATTAAAAATATTTAAATATAATTAAGTTAAAATTTTTGACTTAAATATGAATGAGTAAATACTTAAATAATTTAATATTTTTATTTTTCAAAAATATCTCTATTTTATTAATGTATTTACTAATAAAATTAAAATTTTAATTAACTATTTTTAATGTATTTCTTCTCTATTGTGGTTCCCCTCTACTTGTCTTTTAAATCATACTTATTTTATACTTTAATTATTGTAATAAATTTATATATTTACATAATTATAACTATATTCAATATGACCTATTATTTTTATTTATCTTTATATTATTGATTAGAAATTACTTTTTAAAAAAAATCATGTATCAAATAAATAAATAATGTATATACTAATATAATTTATTTATTAATTTTTTTATCTATTATTATGCTAATATAATCAAAATTATTATAAATATAAGTATATTATTTAAAAGGGTATATATGTAAAAATATTAATTTTTAAATTTTTTATTTTATTATTAAAATAAATAACTTAATATTTATTTTCAAATGTTTTAAAATAAAAAATAAATATATCATTTAGATTTAAATTTTAATCATATTTAGAGTTAAGATAAAAAAATAAAAGCTACCTAAAATTAAAGGCAAAATGTAAATGCAATTAATTAATTAATTAATTAATTAATTAATAATTAACGCTTTGCCTAGTGCCTGCGATTTATAGTTTTGGTCAAATAATTAAGTATCGTGGTTCATGGCATATATATGCATATTATTATCCTTACGTACAATACAATAATAACCGACAAGAAAGACGTGCTAAATATAATATAATAATCGGATATTATTCCTAGGTGCTAATGTTCTTAAGCTAGCTGATTAGTTGTAAGATCTTTTTATGCATGTAACACCAACAACAAAATCATATTGTTAAATATTTTCTTTATGCTTAATTAGGTACATTAATTTCATAATTAAACACATGATGATGATGATGATGATGAACTTTGCAACTTTCTGTGCATGAATGTAGTATTATTAATTCTGACTTTAGCTTATAGACATAATTTCTTCGCATTAATTATTATATATATATATATATGTATATATGTATGTATGTATATTACCAAGTACATTTTCTGCGCCTCTCCTACTTTCATTTCATATACAAATAATTAATTTGTTCTCAGATTTGTCAGTTAAAAATGTTTTATTTTTAATTTCCCGAAGGATTTAAGACTTTGGAATATGTAGTATAATAATAAATGGGATAACACATTTTAATTATTATAAAGTTTAGTTGTCAACCAGTTTTTTTTTTTTTATAAATGATTATAAATTTATTTATTTATTTTTCCTTCAGAGAATTAAGTTACAACCTCTTATAATATTGTTATATCATCGAGTCAAATTCAATTGTGGAGTGCACAAATTTGAGAGGACAGGCTAACTTCGAGGATAAGACCATTTATACTCAATCTAGCAATAACTATTCAAACTGGCTCTAACATTTGAACAATTTTATGAAATTTAATTTTAATTAGTTTTATTTTATTTTTAATATATATTATCTCATTAGACATAATTATATATAAATTTATATATAATTATGAAAACAAATTCATTAGATATAATTATATATCAGAATTTAACACTAATATAAAAAAATTCAATTAATCAACAATATCAAAGAAAATAAATTATGCGAGTTAAACATTAATAGGTATAAATATAATTGTATAGATTAAATAATATAAATACTACATATAATTATTAAAATAAACTCATTAAACATACTTGTATATAAGAAATTAACACCAAAGTAAAAGAGATTTCAATTAGTCGATAATACGAAAAAATTAATTGTTCAAATTAAACATTAATAAGTACAAATATAATTATATAAATTGAATAATATAAAGACTACATATAATTATTAAAACAAACTCGTTAGATATAATTGTATATAAGAATTTAACACCAATATAAAAAACTTCAATTACTCAATAATATGCAAAAAAATAAATTATACAAATTAAACATTAATGAGCAAAAATATAATTGTACAAAATTGAATACTATAAAGACTTTATATAATTGTTAAAAAAACTGATTAAATATAATTATATATAAGAATTTAAAGTAATCTATTACAAAAGATTAAAACATGATAAAATATTAATAAAGAAATTACATTTGAAATTTTTATTTTGGGTTTCAATGAGAATTAGGATATTTAGGATAAAGAAAAGTAAATAAATGAGAGTTATTCCCGGAAATTTAATGAAAATTATTGAATTAAAATGAATAGATTATTAATTTAATGGTAAATATTTTATAATTTTATATATTATAAAATAATTTTTATTTAAAATATTGTTATGTTAATTTTAGTAGATTAGATCAGATTTTGATAGATTGACAATATGAATGTATTATTTAATTTATTTTAAGCAAATTTTAAAATTTTGAATCCAACATGATCCACTAACCAACCAAATCCACTAAAAAGCATATAAGATGGGATCAAATTGAGTGAATTGGTTGATTAAATTGAATTCTCAACACCTTTAATTGTAAGATATCCTAAAGACATTTATGTAAAAGTGCAATTTTCTGTTTATTTAACGAAAAAATCCTGACAGTGAGGAGGTTTTGATATTTTTTGAATAATAAAGAGATTATGTTTTCGGATCTAACAGGAGTAAATTGTGGTTTTTCCGTTATTCAAATTGGCTCTCATATTTGAAAAATGTGAAATTTAATTTCAACTAGTTTCATTATATTTATAATTTTAACTAGCTTCTCGCCCACGGGATTTTCCCAATTCAAGAAATCCAAAATAAATAGTCATTTTCAGAATTTCTCAGGATTTGTTTATGGATATTTAATTTCAATGCCGTAGCATAATGGGGCAAGGCATGCGATTTATAATTCAACTAATAAGCTAAACCCTGGACAATATTAACAAATCAAAAGCACGATTGCAACATTTAATCTCTTCTCAGATTCCAAACATCTTAATCAATCAATCAATCAATCAATCAATCAATCAATAATTTTCGATTGAACTCCATTTCCTAATCATGACCTAATCCCATTGAAAGAGTTGACAAAGCTTTTCTTGCGCAGCTCAGGGGTTTCATTAAATTAATAATAATCTATAAAGTTTTAAAAATTGCAAAAATACAAAGAAGTCGACATTGTTCATTGTTTATACTTTGAAGATTTGTTCTAATCATTAGCTTATTTGAAGACTCTTATGGCTGCCCCGTTTTAATTTATTTGAACAAAATTAAATAATAACAATAATAAAACAAGAATATTATAATAATTAGGTAGCCAAAACATTTCTAACGAAGCATCAAGGTTCAGGTTGGTGGATTTAGACGTCTTTGCTTAAAATTAATGTATCCCACGTCTCTTATCTTTTTGGCTATGACTTAATTCAATTCCTAATATCTATTACTTGCTTAATTGGTTTATTCTAAATTTTTTTTTTTTTTTTTTTTTTAGCTATTAAGAGAGGTGCTTTTCATCCAAGAGAAAGTCTAATATAATATTTTTGCTAAACTACCCCGCACGTTATTTATATGCGGGTTCCATAAGTTTTTATCATTTTAAATATGGATTTAAAATAAATGACGTGATTTTGTTGCACAATCTTATAAAAAACTTTCTGTTAATCATGCACTAATACAAAGTCACGTGTAAATATATTTACTTAAAACATTAATTTATATTATAATTACCATGATAAATATATTGTTGACGTTTAAAACGAAAAAAACATTTTCTACTTTTAGTGAAGAATTTCAAATTCGGTGACTAATCAGAAAGAGAGTTCAATTTGGATTTTATTCGCGTGCTATGAATATACTAATAACCTTGGACGAATTAGAAAAATTATCTTGTTCATCTAAAAGAAGAGTAACTTCTTTTCTTTTGCAAGAAGGAAAAGGAATGATATATAAAATAATAACACTAACAGCAATTACTGGTTAATCCTGGCCGGTGGAGTAAAGACAAAAGTCAGTGTCCAATCCAATCAATACTAATAGGAAAACTCATTAAGGAGGCAAATTTCGGAATCATTTGAGAACGAAAAGACGTACGACTGCGTTTTATTGACTCGTTGTTATTTAACATTGATCCAATGCAGCTGTCCCCCGTCAGCCTGGACAAAAAAAAAAAAACACTGAAAAGATTTAGACAACAATCAACGGAATGGAGTTTGGCTGGCGTTGAGCAAAGGAGACAAATTAAGCTGAGTTATGATTCTAATGGAAGACGATCGAGACGCGGATTAACATCGTACGCGTTAATTTGTTATAACCGACAGAAATTTTGGACCAATAATTAATTCTTAATGACAACTTTCACAAAAGATTTAGAAATTAACGGTGCAAACTACCAAAAGTTTTCAATGAGATTTAGTAGTATTCACAAGTTACATAATTAATTGGCTGAAGACTATATATAGATCAGCTTTTACAAAATTTGGGTAGTTGGAATTGTTCAAGCATTTCGGAATATATACGAACACGCAAGCCCCCGCGCGCCCACACCATGGCCACCGAAATTAGTGGTCGTTGCGCGATTAATTTTCTTGGAGTAAAATTTGACAGAACAGAAGATAGAAGTTGTAAGTAGTAATCCATTTATAGTTGAAATTATATGCACGCGTTAAGCAAGCGCATACAGTCCGAGTAAATGAGACGTGTATAGCTCTGATGAATCTAGGTTTCAGAATTCCAGAATCAATGTGAAAAACATTTTCAAATTTTCCAGAATTAGTCCCATTTATTGTCAGCGTGAGACAGATTGATTGATTGGAGAGTTGTGATGAAAAGACTTGATGAATATGGCTTTGAAGCAATGATAATATCCTCCCGGAGTTTCTTATGGATAAGTTATACTCTTCACATATACACTTGTTCACGTCAGCTTGGCAGGCAGCGATCGATCCTATGCCTTATCAAACACACCATCTACTATCTGATCAGTACATGCATGCGTGCTTCTACTTAAACTGGGTTTTACTTTTCTTGCGTTACCCTCGTGGAGAAAATACAGATTTACATTTGCTTAGCAATCAGCACACATCAACATCAACGCCCGGATGACACGGCCAAAATTGTGGGCTCGAACGATTTTGTTCTGAATTGGATCCTCTCCGAGCTTTGAAAAGTGGGCATAGGCCCACAGTTTCTTTCCGTCGGGATCATTCAGACTCCTTAATTATGCGAAATCGATTTTAGACCCATTAATATCCTGATTACACCCTCCCTTGACAAAGACAATATACCCATGCAGAGAAATAACAAGCGTGTATCTACATTCAATCATCCATTGTCGTCTCACATACATCAGACGGTACAAAGTGGCTAAAGATATGTTCTAGACTATTACATGGCTAATTAACCGTGAAAGCATACCGGTTAAAAGTGTTTGATACACATCGGTTTCAATGCAATTTACACACTTTTCCATTCACATTTTTGACATCTTACAGTAATTGTAACTTCAACGCAATTCCAAATATATCCCATCTTACTCTCCATAGGGATCTTCACATACTAATACTAACCGCGTATTGTTTACATAGTCCATTCAGAACAAAAGATAAATACAAAATCTGAAATCATACAAATGATGCAGCACATACGATCCACGATCTATACCATTCATTTGCACCACACGACCAGTAATTAAAGGTGTAACGTTGATATTCATTACTATGGCTTGAGTTCAAGCTCGTGGGGGATAGAGTTCCCATAGTGCCACAGTTGTGTCTTCAGATGCAGAGGCCATAAGCTTACAATCGGATGCAAATGAGACAGCATTGCACTGCAATCAATAGTAGCAGATAGTTTAGTTTTATCAAATGTCACAAACAAGCAAATGGCAACTTTAAAAACAAGATGAAGTTGAGAACTTCAACAAAGTAGAAAATATGAAACTACACTAAACAACAAAGCAATCAACATGTTGCCAAAATAAGAGTCCCATATAGAGGAGACAGAGTAGCTTGTATTAAGCTTAATTACTTGAGACAATATGGTTGTAAGCTTATAAACTGTAGATCTCAAAGCCAGTGAAAATGGAACATGATATATAGACATAGGAATTTCCAAGTAATGAAAAACAAACAAACAATGTAAAAATCTCCCAACTGAATATTTTTCATGTTAAAATAGAGAAGAATAAACATCAGAACCCTTGACGACATTCCTTTCATTCATTTTTATTTTTTAAATCTAGGACAAGGACATACCGTAGCGTGATGATACTTCAATATTGCCAGTGGATTTCCTTTGCGATAATTATATATCCTAACTCTGTCACAAAGGAGTACTTAAATTTATCATAAAAAGGAGTAAAGGAACCAGAAAAAGGGAGTCAACTGAATGAGAATTGCTAAGACAATAGTTACCTTTAAAGCACAACCTGCATGCTATGAATAGTTACTAGACTTTGGCATGGTGGTTGCAAAAGTTAAGCCAAATTAAAGAAAAATGAATATTTATCTTTGATGTTGTTTCAATTTCTCAAAGGAAAAATTGAGAGTGAAACATTTGTTAGAGGTTAGGCAGTCTTTCCTAGAATCTAAATATATGGTCAAAATGCCTAAATATGCACTTCCTGGTTTTAGCTCCACCAGTTGAGTTTTATGAAAATATTTCTCCAAAGGAGCTTTGCAAGTCCTAATAATTTTGGATCTGAAATCTGGATTTGGGTGTCTCTTGGAAGCCAATAGTTAAGGAGTCAAACAGTTTGCAAGAATCCACTTTGAAATATATTTAAGCACGCTAATACATGTTACTCTTTTCAAGGAGTGCAAGAAACGCTAGTGAAGTTCTAGCAAAGACTACAAGGTGATGCATTAGAAATTTTCCGCTGAGAGAATCTTGAAAGTCATGAGAATTCTTCTCAGGATTTGGCCGAGATCAAATTGGTTTAAAAAATGATCAACAAAACCAAAGAGAATGATAGTTCCTTGTAAGAACATAAAAATTTATAAAAAGTGATATATGACTCGACCTTTTCCTCTGGATATATGATTCAGTCATTAAACCAGGCACCTATGTTATCTGTAGGACTGTATCTTATGTCTTTTCCACTTCAATGAATATCCTGATAAATTAAGACTGGATAGACGTGGTGAGAAAGAAAAAAAGTCAATACGTACCGGTGGTCCCAGCCAGCAGTTGCAGCAATTTTGCTATCAGGTCGAATTGAGGTGCCTGATATGCCAGGTCGTTCCAAAGTAATTTCTTTCTTCATCACACAAGAACCCTGTGTTATTATGTAATAATACTTTAGAAGAACAGTATGGCACAGTTAAGAAAAGAAGCAGAGGGCAGGTCATTAGCACACAACTAGTAATCAAGTAGCAGCACTGAAACAAACCGGTGAAACTAAAAGGACAAGATAATAACCTAGACGCATTATGAAATTTATAACTTTCAATTCAGTTGCTCAGTAATCAATTTTCAGCTACATCAACATTTCCAAATTAATAGTAAGCTTGTAATAAGGTGCAAATGGAAGGATTGCATATCCATCCATCTTATGCTCACTTCAACATATCTCCAATTAGCTGTAGTGTAATGCAGTAGGAGAGATCATATAATGAAAACAAAAAGGAGCTTTAACTAATGACATAGTGACTTACTGTGGAATGATCTAAATTATACATCACAATTTTTTGGTCTGCAGCTCCTGAGATAATTCCATGACACGGCACATCTATGCTTAGACATAGAACTGTACAAAAAATATAACCATGAATCACACTTTGAATGAGAAATATATGTGAAGAAGAAAATGAAGATAAAGAAGAATACATGGGGATTCTCCAAACGCTGGATCCCAAACCTGGCTCTAAATGGAACTTGACAGCAGTGAGTGGAATCCCTGGATTCCTTATATCCCAAAGAAGCATGGAACCATCCTCATAACTGCCATGCGCATAAAAAAATTGAAACACTATTAAAGCATATAAATTGTACTGTTTGTGAAATTTAAGCTGGAGATTTGGTAGGTCTGTTTCAGATCAAGGAAAGCATGTGATCCACCAGTATACAAATTTACAAACACAAAGTCTCAATGCTGGATAATCCGAATTTAGTGATCATAAAAAGATTGCTGAATATAATGAACATCTGAAGGTCAACCAACCAAATTCAACATTAAATGTCTAGCATTTTAGCATGGAATTTATATTACAACATGCTTCCAATCAAGACATTTCCAAATTTGTGCAATAGAACTAATAAAAGTGAACCAGAAGTACTTACCCAGCCAAGACATTTATGAATCCTTGTGATTTAGAGGGTAAATATGCTTGAAGCGCCATGCACATCCCTGAGAAGAAACAAATCATCATGTATCTAGCTTTCGGAGCTTCAAAGCAAGCATATCTCTTGGCAATCATATTCACCTTTTTGGAGGTTTTCTGTCATGTATGATTCTTATTCTCCTTCACTTTTAAATTTTTTGAATCATCAAGTGTTTGGACAATGATCAACTGAGCACAAAGTTTGTGCTCCCCAAATCAAATATTTCAAAACCCCAGAAGTTAAAGTAAATGACTATGTAGTCAATAATTCAAGAATATTAGAAAAGAATTATGTGATTAAATTAGTGAATATGATAGATATTGCTCTATATATATAGCTTCATGCTTTGTTCAAATTAGTAACACAAATGTCATAAGCCAGAGGTGAAATAAGAAGAGAAGGAGACCTCTTTCTTTGGTTGAAATGTTTGGCGAGCCATGAGAGCTGTTTTGAGGTAATTGTGCACACCTTTCTGCAGTGTTGAGATCCCATAACTCAACCTTTACACATTAAACACACAGAAACAATGAGCTACCGGGAACTGCAAAACATAACATAATTCTTTAAAAAGAAAAAAGAAAAAAACTTGAGGCTGAGAATTGACCTCGGAAGACTGTTCTCCTGCTATAGCTATAAATTTAGGTCCCTCAGCATGCACATCATCTATGATTTCAAAAATTATCTGTTAATTCTTGCTTGAAATCATCTTGCAGCAAGACCAAAACAAGTAAAATATCCAAGGAAGAGTGAAAACTCTGAGAGACATGTATACATAATGAATATTGGTCAAAATTGTGCCTCGTCTCCCCTAACAGATCTTATTACCAGGACTGTTCAATATATCGCAACTAGGGTGGATAAATGATAGAACGGAACAAAGATCATTTGTAAATACATAATCCAGCATGCATTCCCTGTAGGAAAAATTGGGAGAAAAAGAGCTAGCCTTAGAGAAATTAAGTCCCTGTTCTTATCATTTGTGTGATAAAAGCCCAATCTTGGCAAATTTGAGTTCCCTACAGCAGAACAATTCTAGACTATCTATATCCTTCACCTACGCTTTGATTTTTTTTTTTTTTTTTTGAAAAGAAAAAAAAGAAAAGAAAATTATTGAAGCAAAACCTTCAAGCTGGTCAAACAATCTATTTGACTTGCCATAGCCTCACCTCTGCTGTCATACAGACTTTCAGTATCAACAATTTCTCTAACCTCCCTTTCATAGGAATCCGTAGGCCCTTCAGCTTGTTTTGCATTAGTATAAGCTTTCTTTACTAATGAAAGCTTGCAAAAGTGATAAGAGTTTGTTTTGATAGTCAGTGAAGGGTTCCTGCTAACAACAAAAGCTCAAGTTTAACAACCAGGACAAAATTAACAAGGGGACAATAAGGTTTCTTTGGAATGGTAAAAGATAAAAGTTAAATGAAGTACAGAAAAACCAGCAAATAAAATTATACCGTCAATTAATCAGTTTCATCTTATTCTCTGCTAACTTAGCAGAGAAAGATACAGCAATTTACTTCTCATTGTTGAGAAGCAGTAAGAGAAATCATAAACAAACCCCACTTCAGACAAATCTATGATTATTCCTCTATTACTCTAGGTTGATGAGACAAACAAATAATTTTTCTATATGTATATAGACTGTAAAGTACAGGCACTCTAGGAAATGCCTGATGCTTGAAATAAAAAAGAACAAACAATTCTACTCATATCTTCTTACAGGCACTATGTAAGAACCAAATATTTTCTTCTAATGATTTCCAGCTGACAAATAGTTTTATGTTACTACCAAAGTCCACATGGCATCAATATATGCAAATAAAGGTGCTAAATCTTGTATTATGCAAGTATGCCACAATATTTCGCTAATGATGGTTAGTCGGCACAAAAGTAACTAAACATGTGCTAATTCATTTATAAGAGTGAAAGCATGGTACCTTGATAAACCTCCATTTTCTATGTCCCAAAGTTTAATAGTTCCATCCCTACCCTGGCTACAAACACCAGAGAATATGTGCAACCATATTCATTAGATCAAAAACCAAAACCAGAAAAATTCCATCATATTCAACTTTATGCCAAATAAAAAAGAAGCAAAAATACTAAAAACCACCTAATGACTTTGTTGAGTCCAATCAAGGGACTACTAGCAACAGATATAATCCCGTGTGCCGCACTGTGCACCCTGCAAGCAATTCACTACCATTATAATCAACAATCAAAGCATGATCATTTTATTTTTAAAAAAAAAAAAAAAAGAAACAGAAAAGGAAAAACTGGACCATGCAGACGATATGGTTCGACGCTGGACTGTATCCCAAATTCGCAGCTCACCATCAGTAGAACTGCAAAATTAGAAAATCAACTTTTGTCCGGAGAGCGAAAATAAACAAACAAAAGAATAATAAGAAGTTTGAATTTAGTACCCAGTGAACAATATAGGCTTGGTTGGATGGAAACAAACATCCATAACAGAAGCTCGATGGCCTCGCAACACTGCCACGGGATCGGGTGGCGGTCTCTTGCTCATTCTCTTTTAATTCTACAATACAAGTGATATAAATATTTGCAGTAGAACACCCTTAACAGTTCTTTTGAACCAGCAACCAAGTTCAGAGGTTCGAACTCAACATCGTACGCCGTCGTGTACGCACGGCAATAATCGATTTCTCGACTTTCTAAGTATTTGGCTAATGGTAGAGTGGGCCTGGACCAATCCAAAAGGACACCGCGTAGGACTGTAGGTAGGATTTCCACGTCGACCATGATTCATTATCCATAAACCAGTGGTTTATTTATCGAACGTAACTAAGCTTGACAGCTATCATTTTTTTTTTTTTTGGAGAAATCGATTGCTGTAAGGTTTGAAACCATTAAAATATATACATTAAACGTACTTTTACTAATTATGGGTTATTTTCATATACCTCCCCTGAGGTTTGTAAAAATCATACCTCAAAGAAAGTTTGGAGAAATTCACGGATATCTCCCTTGCTACAGTGATTCCGTCTTATTGACCGTGAGTTGACTCCGCTTATTGACCGTGAGTTGACTGTAAATTTTGGATATTTTAGTAAAAACGATATATTTTGACAGACTTAATATCACTTACCTCTGGAATGAACGGTATTACGATTTATTTGAAAAAAATTATAAATGTAAACAAATGAGAAAAAAATGGTTATGGGTTTCAGTTCTTACTCGGATAATTTCATTGCCGTCAAGCATCACCATTTGCCGATTAGAAATCACCACAAAAATCAAAATACTCCATCAAACAAATCCCTCACACCGGTCATCGGTTTAACTCTTCTAACCAAAAGCTAATCCATTTCAACTTCCTAAATCCAGAGTCATATTACTAAAAATTATCAGAAACCCATGAACCATTTTGCTGTTGTAGAAGCAATTTCAACAAAGATTTGTGATTTCATTTGCCATTAAACGAATATCTAAGTTGATAAAAAAATACTCATAAAAATCAGCAAGCAAATTCTATCAATTTTTTTTAGTTGCTGTACTTTCTTCAACTCAACATAGATCTCCTCTTAGCAACTCAAAAAATCAGCAAGCATATTTTCTAATCGCTGCCATTTCCTACAAAAAAACTCACCATTATTTTCTCTTATTTAATTCTAAATAACAAGCTAAATCATTGACACTTGTTAATGATACTGGGTGGAAAATATTGGCTGCTGGCGGTGGGCAGAGACGACCACTTGTGCGTGGGGCAGCAATGAACGGCGTGAGGATGGCCGGCGTCGACGGTGTGAGCGATGGGGCGGTGACGACGGCATGAGCGATGGGTAGTGACGGGCGGCGTGAGTGCGGGAAGGTCATGGACGGCGTGAGCGGTGGAGCAGCGTGTGAAGCAACGATGGTGGTGGCTGCGTCGACTGGTAATGTGCGGCTCCCACAGTTGACTCTCCCACAGTTGACTTTTCCAAAAATAGGGTTAGAAATTACACTTGCAATACAAAGCCCAAGTGAGGGGTATTTTGGACTTTTAATATTTTTAATTGTTAAACTCACGGTTAATAAGACGGAATTACTGTAGTAAGGGAGGTATTCGTGAATTTCCAAAAAATTTTAACCTATATGTGATTTCGACAAATATCAGGGGAGTTATGTGAAAATTACCTACTAATTATTATTCTTTTGAATAGAATACTTGAAAATGTTCACAAAAAGAAAAGTTACAATTTGTTATTTTATTATTTCCTTTTTTTAAATATAAAATAAATTATTAATGGTATTTTTAGTTCATATTTTATACGGCTGATTTAACTAGTAAAACTTAGAATGAGATTCAAACATTACTCACACACAAATTAAAAAAAGGGTCTGTGAGTTATTTCTTGCAATATTTTGAAATCAAAATAAGTTATTAAAATCAAATTATTTACTTGCTTTAAACAATAATGGACCAACCACTTGAAGAAATGCAGCCAATGATAATGCATACGTGTAATCCGTTTTCCATTTTTATTTTTTATTTTTAAATAAAGACGTCATGCCTTAATGTTGCACTACGACTAGGCAAAAATACTCTCTACGAAGTCGGAGAAACAAAAAAAAAATTCCTATTCCGTGCTAGTACTAATTTCCGAAGACTTTGCGTTTATACCTTATTTTTTATTCCAATTATTATTATATGGATATTTGCACCGAGATCTTCAATGTTTCTGTTTATCTCATTTTCCACCTGTCTTTTCAGAAATTACACATAACGATATCCAGTAGTTAAAATATAATTACAATCTTGTTTTAACCAAAATATTTCTAAGATCATTGTGTATTTGATTTCCTTCAATGACTGTTATATATGATTTATTGTTTTATCACTAGTTTAAACTTTCTATCTATTTCTTTATTTTAAAAAAGTTTAAATTTTTGTCTTTAATATTAATTTTAATTTATTTATTGACTTAACATCAGTTAAACTTTTTTGTTTGATTATGAATTATATTTTTTGTCTTTTATTGTGTTTTTTTGCCTCCTTCATTGAAGATTACAAAATTCTCGTTGTTTTAAATTAAAATTTTTCACCATATCATATATGCATTAGAATTTATTATCCGATCATATATTAAAAATTATCTATCTCATTTTAAATAAAATTAATACAACAATATAAAGATGATTTTCATCCCAAAGCAAGTATAATCAACAATGAAACAATAAAAAAATTAAATAACTATGTCTGGAGTAAAATTGAGCGGAAAGCGAAGGGCAAAGACATACTCTTATGTGCATGGGGATAAAAGTCTCTTACAGAGTTAGTCAACCATCGCAAGTTCGCAACCAGTTCGAGCTATGAAGCTAGTTTAACGGAGGGATGGTTGTGTAACCTATGTTCATTTCAAATACTAAAGGACTGTTGTGTCTATTTCTTAAAAGTGTTTTTCCTAGTCAAAGTAAACATAAAATGGAGGACTTTAACGAAATAGCTATTTATTTTGTAAGGGAATATTTTATTAATACATTTTGTTTTTATTTTCACTCCCCTCATCGCGGCGCAGTATAAACGGCCAGACCTCCGATTCCAGAAGCAAGACGCTAACGTGCGCCACTCAGTCTCCGTGTCAAATCCATTAACGCCACCGTTCGCAGCTTCTATTTCTCAGGTCTGCTTTCCAAACTCGGTTTCTATCTCTATATCTCTTTCTCTCCGTCAGGTGGTTCAGTAGCTCTTACAAAAACCCTAGGCTCTTTCATTGTTTAGTGTCGTCAAATTTCCCCGGTTAAACTAGAGAGAAAGGCATTGAGAATACTCGAATGAGAGCTGACTGATTGAGAGAAAAATTATTGAACAATATTTAATTTTTTTGATAGCCAGTTGCCCTTGTGTATTTTGGCCTTTAATAGGTGCTGAGATTTTCGGGTTGAAGAAAACTTATAGTTTATGGCTGTAATTGGTTGAAGAGAGAATCGAACACAAAATATGAGCATTAATTTTTTGTTAATAGAAAAATGGAAGGTGATGAGTCGGTGCAAGACTTGCTATTGGATTCGGCCACTAGTGCAAAGCTAAGGTCACGAAATAGTTCATCACAGAAATTGGCAAAACCTAGGGCTAAGAAAATGGAAGGTGAAGAGAAGAAATCCGAGTCTAAGAAAAGGTTGAAAACAATGGAGATTGGTTTAGATTCTGAAGATGATGAGCCCATCAGGTCTTTGTTTAGGTTAAAGAACGTAAGAAATCCTAAAAAGGCGAAGGGGACGTTAGAGAGAGAAAAAGGGCAGAAGAGAGAAGGTAGTGAAGATAAACTGAGGGTTGAGGATGGGGATTTGGGGGGTATGGATGATACGCTGGCGAGTTTTAGGAAAAAACTGAAGGGACCAAAGAAAGATACTAGATCTGGAAACCTGAAGGGAAGGGGTTCAGCATTGGCTGGGCCTTTGGATGATGGTGTGGTTTTGGATGTGAAATTGGCACCAAAGAATGTTGAGAAAGTTTGGGATATTTGTCAGAACAGATCTGCTGTGTCTGTGGATAAAGGGGTTGAAACTAGATGTAAAGAAAGGGTTAAGAGACCGAAGATTGATTCTAAGATGACAACAACTGGGGATCATGTTTTGTGTGTTGATGACTCCAAAGTTATGGGGTCTTGGTGTGATTCGTTGGAAGAGCAGAAAGGGGAAGAGTTATTGCCTGGGGAAGGTTCCAATCACTCGTCAGATGAAGAGGTTGATGATTCGTTATCTGCCTTTGTTCAGAGAACACAATCTGGATTAATCAAGAACACTCAAAAAACTTCTGGTCCGAAACAGAATAGTAATGATCATGGTTTGGGAGATGAATCTATCCCTGTTTCTGAGGGTGATTCAAAGTCCATAAGAAGATCGTGTTCTGTTTCTGCTTCAAAAGTGACCAGAAAAAATCCAAATTTTGATGATAGTTCATATGTGGTTTCTGATTTTAGGACTTTGGAATTAGACTCTGAGCGATGTCGGACAGTTGAATCAATGTTAAAGACTTGTCAGTCTAATGTTCAAGAGGAGCTTACTATGGATCCTTGCAGCTCGAACAAATGTGATGGTGATGGCAAAAGTCATACTTGTCTTCTGGTTGGCGATGCTTCGGCCCTGGACCAAAAGGCTAAATCAGAAACTCAACCTTCGAATGACGGTTTAAAGTTTTGTTCTCTGGATAAGGCAAGCACTTTGATTATTGATGATGTTGAAATGCCCGATCCTGCTTCTACCCCAAAGCCGATGGAAGAATTTCATGAGTTTGAGGGTGAGTCTGATAGAGTTTTTACTGATCCATTGGACCTACAATCTAATAGTATTTCAGCAATGAACGTTTCTAGTACAGACCCTGAAATTTCCTCCTCTTCGATTGGAAAAGAAGTCCCATTGCCTTCTGAAGGCAATGCGTTAACAAACAAATCCTGTAAATGTACACCAAAAGAGATTCGGATATTGGCTTCTGAAAAAATTCTGGAAGCAACCTCGAAGGTTTTATCTTGGAATTCCTCGGAAGCTGCAAAATCAGAAAGTGTGTTTCATTTTGATCAATGTGCAACAGGTTCCCAAGAAATTCCACCTGCTTTATCTAACCCTTCCTCCAATTTCTTGGAGCTGGTAAAAACTGCCAGTGATTGTGACATTCCCAATACTGAAGAGCCAAGTTGTGCTGCAGATTATTCTAAAAAGGAAAATGCTTTAGTATCTGATGGTGAGTTGTCTTCAAAAACTGAAATATCTTGTGTACCCCAGGAATCTGGATTTAATATTCGGAAGTGCAGCTCCATTTTCAATTATTATCAATCTTCTGATGCATCTAAAGGGACTTTTGTTTCAGGTCACGCTTCTCTTTCTACCAATGAAGAGGCTAATGGAGGTTCCCCTTCCTCTGTAGATCCAGATGAAAATGGCAGTTTTACAGAAGATGCCGTGTCCATGCCTGATTCTGAAAACAGAGATAGTAAGCTATCAGCCGTTCAACGTGCTGTGCGCATTGCTAAAAAGCGTAGGCATGGAGATATGGCTTATGAGGGAGATGCTGACTGGGAGGGCTTGATAAATGAGCAAGCATTTCTGGAAAATCATCAGGTTGTAGACTATGACCGATCTTTGAGATCAAGAGACAAGTTTGATTCCTCTTCAACTGCTGTAACTGAAGCTGAAACTGATGGGGCAGCAGCAGTCTCAGCGGGGCTGAAAGCTCGTGCAGCTGGTCCAATTGAGAAAATTAAATTTAAGGACATCTTGAAGCGCAGAGGTGGGCTTCAGGAATATTTGGAATGCAGGTTAGTTGTTTTTGAAACCTAACTTTGAATTCACATTCTTTATTAAGCTTTCAATTCAAGGGAATTTAAGTGCTTGATGTAATGCAGGAATCAGATCTTAAGTCTTTGGAGTAGAGATGTTGGCCGTATTTTGCCACTTACAGATTGTGGGGTCACTGATACCCCTTTGGAGGATGAGCCACCACGTGCTTCCCTAACTAGGGAGATCTACAAGTTTCTTGATCACAGTGTAAGTTTGTAACATCTTACGAGTGTTTTTGTCTTATAAATTTTTTTTTCCCCATGTTCTCATAAAAAATGATTTGACCACCTGATTTCTTATGCTTGTCTGCTTTTTCGATAGTGTAGTTTTGCAAAATTTTATTACTTTGGAGGATTTACGAATGGCCTTATCCCGGTAAAATTTTGAATGCAAACAAACGTTTTGACAGGGTTATATAAATGTTGGTATTGCTTCTAAGAAGGAGAAAGCAGATCATAATGCTAATTACAGTTATAAACTACTCAAAGAAGAAAAGCTTGATGAAAGTTCTGGGGCTTCAGTTGCTGATTCAGAGGATGGAGTTGCTTTCATACTTGGTCGGGTTAAGAGTTCTGAAACTTCTGTGGAGACCAAAACTGGTGTTGTATTCAATGATGGAAACCAGAAATTTGATGCCAAAATTGGAAATTCAACAACACAACAATTACCTGATGAGACAGAGCAGAAAGCAAACCCTGCTGATGATTGCCAGAAAGGTGGATGCAGTGATGCAAAAGCACACAGCAGATTGGTTGGTGCAGATGTTTTGAGTGCCGAACCATCTTGTGGAACTGCTGATGGGGGCACTGTTCCTCTTTCAGTTGAAGAGAGGAATGATTCGCACAGTTTTCAGTCTGCTTCTTGTGATGATACCGGAGGGAACTATCATTTGCATTGTAATTCAGAAGTCAGGAAGAAAATCATTGTAGTTGGTGCTGGTCCTGCTGGATTAACTGCTGCTCGCCACTTGCAACGACAGGGTTTTTGTGTAACTGTGCTTGAGGCTAGAAATAGGATAGGTGGTCGTGTTTACACAGATCGCACATCGCTATCAGTTCCTGTGGATCTTGGGGCTAGCATTATCACAGGTGTTGAGGCTGATGTGGCCACTGAAAGAAGAGCAGATCCTTCCTCATTGGTCTGTGCTCAGTTGGGCCTAGAGTTGACTGTGTTGAACAGTGACTGTCCTCTTTACGACATTGTTTCTGGTCAAAAAGTTCCTGCAGGTCTGGATGAGGCTCTGGAAGCGGAGTACAATAGCCTTCTTGATGACATGGTATTGCTTGTTGCCCAGAAGGGGGAGCATGCAATGCAAATGTCTCTTGAGGATGGTTTGGAATATGCCCTTAAGAGGCGTCGTATGGTGCGGTTAGGAACTGGTTTTGAAGAAATTGAACAGCACAATTCAATGGATGCTTGTTCTAAAACAAGCAGTGTTGACAGCAGAGTTCCTGAAAAATATTGTTCTCAAGAGGAGATTTTGAGCCCTCTTGAGAGAAGGGTTATGGATTGGCATTTTGCCAACCTGGAGTATGGTTGTGCTGCTCTGCTCAAGGAAGTATCTCTTCCCTTCTGGAATCAAGATGATGTTTATGGAGGATTTGGAGGAGCTCATTGTATGATTAAAGGGGGTTACGGCACTGTTGTCGAGTCTCTTGGAAAAGAACTTCCCATACGTTTCAACCATGTGGTCACAGATATTTCATATGCCTCCAAGCACTCTGAAGTGAGTGATAGTCAGTGCAAAGTCAAAGTTACCACATCAAGTGGCCATGAGTTTTCAGGAGATGCCGTGCTTATTACTGTGCCACTCGGATGCTTGAAAGCAGGAAGCATAAAGTTTTCCCCACCATTACCACAGTGGAAGTATTCTGCCATCCAGCAGCTTGGTTTTGGCGTACTTAATAAAGTAGTATTGGAATTTCCAGAAGTCTTTTGGGATGATACTGTGGACTACTTTGGTGCGACTGCAGAAGAAACAGACTTGAGGGGCCAGTGCTTTATGTTTTGGAATGTTAGAAAAACGGTCGGGGCTCCTGTTCTAATAGCCTTATTGGTTGGTAAGGCTGCTATTGCTGGTCAAAATATGAGCTCATCTGACCATGTAAACCATGCAGTGATGGTTCTTCGTAAAATTTTTCGGGAGGCTTCAGTACCTGATCCAGTTGCATCAGTAGTGACTGATTGGGGCAGAGATCCTTTCAGCTATGGTGCTTATTCTTATGTAGCCATAGGAGCATCTGGGGAAGACTATGATATATTGGGCAGGCCTGTTGAGAACTGCTTATTTTTTGCTGGTGAAGCCACCTGCAAGGAGCATCCTGACACTGTTGGTGGTGCAATGTTGAGTGGGCTCCGTGAGGCAGTGCGCATAATTGACATATTGACAACTGGAAATGACTATACAGCTGAAGTAGAAGCAATGGAGGCTGCTCAGAGGCAGTCAGAGTCTGAGGAGGATGAAGTTAGGGATATAACAAGGAGACTTGAAGCTGTTGAGCTTTCCAATGTCTTGTACAATAATTCTTTGGATCGGGCTCTCTTATTGACCAGGGAATCTCTACTACAGGACATGTTCTTTAATGCAAGAACTACTGCAGGACGTTTGCATTTGGCCAAGGAGTTGTTGAATCTCCCTGTTGCAACCTTGAAATCATTTGCTGGGACCAAGGAAGGGCTTACGACACTCAACTCCTGGATACTGGTATTTTTGTAGTGTTAATACATCATCTTTATCAAACTTCTATGGGAATTCCTTTAATTATTGTACTTGTCCTTGTAACCTCTTAAATTGCCATTTATGCATTTTAGAGTTTTAATATATTACTGCTTCGGACTTGATACGAATTTGTTTGCTTAATCTATATGTTCTCCTCCTCTTGGCCGTATGAAGTGTTCAGCATGTGTAAACTTAATGAGTTACTCTTTTCATTTATCACAGGACTCAATGGGGAAGGATGGGACTCAGCTTTTGCGTCATTGTGTTCGTCTTCTTGTGCGTGTTTCAACTGATCTACTTGCAGTACGTGTCTCAGGTAATGTTTCCACATTTTGGTTTGGGCTAAAATATATACCTAAATCATGCAAATCACAAACACACATGGATGCGGATTGTGTGCCTATTTTGAAAACAAAAGATACATTTCAAAGGACTGCAGTTTTGGCAGTGTTATGAAGCAAAAAATGGGTTTATAGATTTATTGTGAAAGATTGATGTAATCTCAGCAGAAAGGGCTTATAGCTTTCTCTGCACCTATGTATGACTATGTATGAACTGTTGCAGGTATGCATAATGCACCTTTGTGTGGTCATATGTTTGCTTGCTAGTTTACTGATCTATTCTGCTGTAGAACTATGAGAGGAACAATGGGTTGCATTATGACATTGATGTAATTATTTTACTTCTTGGTATAGGCATTGGGAAAACTGTGAAAGAAAAAGTTTGTGTGCATACTAGCCGTGATATACGTGCCATTGCAAGTCAGTTGGTTAGTGTGTGGCTTGAAGTCTTCCGCAAGGAAAAAGCTTCAAATGGTCGACTAAAGTTATTTAAGCAATCAACCGCACTAGATTCTTCCAAGAGAAAATCTCTTAAAGACCCAGCTTCAGGGAAGCCGCCTCTACACTCACATCATGGTGGTTTGGAGAATAAAGGATCTGCTGGAAGCCATTTGACTAATAATGCAAATATCAAGAAAGAGAATGGAAAAACAATGGGCAAACAGGATAGTGAGGTAGAAGACAAATTTGCTATGTCTGAAGAAGAACAAGCTGCATTTGCTGCAGCGGAAGCTGCTCGAGCGGCAGCTGAAGCTGCGGCTCGAGCTGCAGCCGAAGCAACTGCTAAGGTTGGTGTCTCTTGGTATGCTACTCACTGTAGAAAATCATACATGCAGTTTCTTTAATGAAATGCTTAATTCATGTACATACTAAGCACTCTTTTCTACAAACTTTCTGTTGCGTATATGAGACTGCTCTTTCAGCATTGGCTTGAAAATGATTGTTATGTTCAAAGCTTGTTTATTTTTGTATAGTAGTTTGATTTTTAACATCCAGTCATCACACATCCTTTCTGAAATACTTGATGCAATTATTTCAACTGTGTAATAACGTTAAACAACGTGCTGCTCTTCCATTTGAAACGAACCCCCAAAGCCCCTTGTTTTCTTTATTATGCTGATAGTGTGAGCTCATGCACTGTCCAAGTGAGGACAATGAGATTTTTACTTACCTCAAAGTTGGTGTAGGGGCAATGGCACTGCTTTTGTGAGCCCATATTACCCATAGGCCATACATTGTTCTCCCTTGTTTATTTTCCTTTCCCCTCCTTATTTTCCTGTTCTTGGTTTATTAGTAACTAAAGGTTTATTATTTGCAGGCATTTGCATCCTCTGGTCTACAACTACCCAAGATACCCTCATTTCACAAATTTGCCAGACGGGAGCAATATGGGCAGGTGGATGAATATGATCTTAGAAGGAAATGCTCTGGTGGTGTTTTGGGAAGACAAGATTGTATATCGGAAATCGATTCCAGGAACTGCAGAGTGAGGGATTGGTCTGTTGATTTCTCTGCTGCTTGTGTTAACTTTGACAGTTCAAGAATATCTGCGGATAACCTCTCACAGCGCAGCCATTCAAATGAGATTGCATGTCAATTGAACTTCAGAGAGCACTCTGGAGAAAGTGCTGCTGTGGACACCAGCATTTTCACAAAAGCATGGGTTGATACTGCTGGTACTGCAGGGATTAAAGACTATCATGCAATTGAGAGATGGCAATCTCAAGCAGCTGCAGCTGATCCTGATTTCTTCAATCCAGCCATGCGTATAAAAGATGAGGAAGATTCAAACACGAGCTTTAAACCGCACACTTGGAAGCATGGTAGACAAGCAAATGATAGCTCTGTTTCCCAAGTAACAGTTAACAAGGAGTCACTTGAAAATCGTCCTCGAGGAGCAGATCATATAAAGCAGGCAGTTGTAGATTATGTTGCATCATTGCTCATGCCCCTGTATAAGGCAAGGAAAATTGATAGGGAAGGATATAAATCGATAATGAAGAAAAGTGCAACAAAGGTTTGTTGTTTTCCTTCTCTTTCCTCCCTTCTGGTTTTATCTCAGTACATATTTGATGCTGATGGTTCTCGATCTAATACATTTTGTAGAAATACAATGTGCTACTGCTACTTTTACTCTTTTATCTCTCATCCTTGTTCTTTTTGTTTAACAATCAGGTCATGGAGCAGGCTACAGATGCAGAGAAGGCAATGGCTGTTTCTGAGTTTCTTGATTTTAAGCGCAGGAATAAGGTATGTACTTGTCTGTATGGTATTGACATTAGTTCTCTTTATACGTAATACTATTGTCTTAATGCCATCAAAGATGCCTGTGGCTCATCCTATCATGGATCTTTTTATACATATTGCTGGCTTGCATATTAACCTTTTTTGATGAAAAATTTGCATTGTTTGTTGTCCTGAAAAATTGTTGGAATTATTGCTACTACTACTCTATCTTCTTTCAGCTTGAGGAGCAGAAAGAAATACATCCATTTCTCTAATTTCTTTGATTTGTCTCACGAACTATATTGATTTGTTATTACTCTACTAGACATCTCTTTTAGGCAGATATTGCCATAGTGGTCTTCTGTAAACTCTGTATCTTTGATCAAACTTCTATTCCTTGGATCCCTTTATGCAGATTCGTTCCTTTGTGGACAAGTTGATTGAGAGACACATGGCCATGAAGCCAACCGTTAAATCTTGACTATCTTGGGGATTGTCTGGTGTGCTTTTGTATGAAACTCACAATGGAAGTCTGTTCTCTCAGCAGATGCTGGTGGTTTGGGGGCAAAAAGAAGTGTTGACTGGGCTTCCATAATTTAAATACTTCCTTCAACCTGCTGATATGCCCACAATGATCCCAGGTTCCACAGAGAAAGCAGATAAATTATTGTTTCTTGTTTGATCATAGTCAGTGGATCTTGATGCATATCGTTAGTTATTTGATGGATCTTCAATGGACTGAGAATTGGTACTTTTAGCTGGGGAGACCATTTCTGATTGTGGCTTCGACCTTCTGTATTATGAATGGGCTTGGCACAGTGTTTTATCTCATTTCTTCTGGACGGTGGACATCAACATGTTTTGAAGGTGGCTTAAGATTGCTTCTAGCAATTTATTCATGTCAGATCAAGGTGTAATTGGAGGGTGATTGTTTAGGACCCTAATCTTTTATTCAGGGACCACCTTAGATGAGACGTGATTGGTTCTTAACTTCTTCAAGTTCTCAAATCTGTACAGATTAGGATTATTGCAGTAGTGATTATCATACAAGAACATTTTTCTATTTTCCTTAGAACTACTTCCATATTGTCCTGATTTTTAAGTGAACAATTACTAACCTCTCGTTTATCAAAACTCGAGCTAATGAATGGTGTTTTACATTTTCTGGTTCTCAATTACTCCTTGGTACTTTTATATCATTTGCTTTTTTGTTTGGGGTTGGGGTTATAGTGGGGAGGTGTTCACAAGTGCACCTAATGCACATGAAGTTTAACTGTTTTAACATCACTGCTCCATTTGATTCATAGACCTAGTTGATTGGACATTTGAAGTATGACACTTGGTTCTAATTAATTTAGATTATTGTTTACGGATTTCTGATGATTTAAGTCAGTGTTATATTAGCATCTCAAGTCCTGAAAATTCCTTAAGCATTTGATGGACTCTTTAAACGTAATGGAGTTTCTTTCCCTTCTCTTTGAGCCAGCAACCTGCGTTATCACTTTACTGCTTCTGTTTTGTTTTGTTTGTTGATAGGTCAGGGAGAGTACCAGGGTTGTCCATGTGAGGTATGCCCTTTGTTTTTGTATATCATTTATGCCTCTAGTTCATAGTTTATTATTATAATTTGGCAGTCAATTTGCAGGTATTCTGGATAATTTCGCAGTCAATTTGCAGGTATTCTGGATGCTTGCTTGTATTCTTTTATTGATATGGAGGAATTCTCAATTCCCAGCAGCTGATATGTGTGATCATAGATAGGAAACTAACGTTGGAAAGGAAATCATGGGCCGAAAAGAAGCTTAAGACTGATTACATTATGTATTGGTCTTGGCATTCCGTGCTGTTTTTTCCATTGTTTGCTTTTTAAATTAATGACACGTAAAAGAAAGAAATTAACTAAACCATGTTCTCCAGAGTAAATGGTGTTGGTCTATGCATGCTTGTGGGTTTGTGTCATTGCTATGCAGATTTGTAACATAGGTGTATCACAAGGGGGAACCAAAGAAAGAGTTGGCTGCACCATCTTGAGTGGAGGAAAAGATGGAGCCTCTGAATTGGCTGTTGAAGGTTTTTAACACTCATTGATCAGGTGATGCTGTTGTGGTTCATTTAGATGCAGCTCAAACAGACCATTATTATGGAACTTTTGAGTTGCAGTTTTATCTTCTGAATATATTTTGATGAATTTGTAATAATTTGTGTTGGAAATTTCTCCTTAACTTTGGGTTATTGTTTTTGCTTATCTCTGTAAATATATCCACTATGAATAACAAAATCTCATGATTAACATTATCCCTTGTGCCTCCTCTTAACTCTTTCTCATTGCCACAATGATGGCCTTTCTGATTTCATGCGCAATCCGGAAAGCTAATTTGGAATAGACCTACGATTCCCCTTCTTTATTGCATTTTTTATGTTATGCCTAACCGGTTCATTCATAACTAGCAAGTGGGAAATTATGAGAAATGATTTTGATTGTTGATAAGCTCTGGCTACTTGTGAGAATTCTCTCTGTACTTGGTCGGTTGCCTATAGTAAACAGAGTTAAGATGAAGAGGAGTATACAACAGTAGTGAGTAGTGTCCTTGTTTCTTATTGTAGATATAGAGATCTAGTTGGGAGTGTTTTCTTTTCTTGCTTAAAACAAGAAGAATAAAAACAAACAGAGTGAGCTTTGGGTGTTGGGTAGATGGGAAGGACATTGTTTTGGTTTATTTTTAACATTGGATACTAATAATTCAGAAGCGTAACCAATGATGAAACAAACGACAGGATGCTAAGAGTCTGCTGGGTGACAGTTTTTTGGCTAGAATTTTTTGAAATAAATTTTTTATTCGAAGAGTTTTTAATAAAAATTTATTAATTGTTTGTTTGTTATAAATAATTTTTAAAAAAATTTAAATAATTATTTTAATAAATAAATGTTTTATAATATATTTTTAAAAAAAATAATATAAATTATTTTATCTTTTAAAAAAATTAAGAAAATGTTATTATTAAAAGTTTAAATTTTAGTTTTTTTTTAATTAAAAAGATAATTTTTTTAATTTTTAAAAGTCTTGTTTAATGTCAATAAAATCAAACTAAAAAATTTGAGGAATGATTTTATCATTAAAAAATTTTTTTGACTAATAAAAAAATTAAATTAATCGGATACTAAATAAGAAATACACTTATAAAGTTCTTCGATTATATTTTCAAAACGGACAGATGAGACGGCGTCAGACCAAATGTAATTTTGTTTGGACTGAAAAAAGGCAAGTATTGAGGTTATTTAGTTGCACGTATAACGGGTGCCTTTTGACTAAAGACGATTAACCCCCATTGCTAGATCATGCCTTGGTTACTATCGAGTGAGAATTCAGTTCATAAATTCGGATTGGCAAAGGGTTTAAAATCTTTTTGCAAATGGCCCGTTAAAAGGCCCATAACTCTGTTGCAGCATTTCTTTTTATGCTGGTTCATTGGACCACGATAAAAACCCAATCGGATCCACAGTTACAAATCGGTGGTAAAACTAGTATCACGAGAATTCGTGATCAAGAGTCATTCAGTGGGGAGGGCGTTCGCTGCAGGGAGAGACAAAGAAAAAACAAGTTATATAAGTATACATTCTCAGATCCGATCCATCTCTCTGCAAACTAACGAATCGAATCAAGTCCAACATGTCTTCGATATTCAGTGGCGATGAAACCGCTCCTTTCTTCGGCTTTCTCGGCGCCGCTGCCGCCCTCGTCTTTTCATGTAATCAGAAAACACAGACACATATTTTAACTACTCGATTCGTGATCCCTTACTTCTTAATTTCGATTCTAAAACAGACTTTGGTTTTTACTTGGTAATTTCGATTAGAAACTGATATGGATCTGGGGTTTTGATTTGCTGTATCACAGGTATGGGAGCTGCATACGGAACGGCGAAAAGTGGAGTGGGTGTAGCGTCGATGGGAGTGATGAGGCCGGAGCTGGTGATGAAATCAATCGTACCCGTTGTTATGGCTGGAGTTTTAGGTATTTACGGTTTGATTATTGCTGTGATTATTAGTACTGGGATTAATCCCAAGGCCAAATCCTATTACCTCTTCGATGGCTACGCGCATCTTTCTTCTGGTCTTGCTTGTGGCCTCGCCGGTCTCTCCGCTGGTATGGCAATTGGGATCGTCGGCGATGCTGGTGTTCGGTAAACTCTCGCAACAATCTTTATTTATTTATTTATTTATTTATTTTTGACTCCGATTAGGTCTTGAGGTGATGAAACTTGAATTCTTAATTATTATTTTGAACGCGTAGTGTGACTATTATCTATCTTGAAAGCGAAGTTGCAGAATTGCTATAGCTCTGTATTGACAATTATATAGATTTGTTATTTATTTCAAGCTACAATATGAGAAGATCTTGTATAGCATAATATTGGGAACAGCAAAAATTTTGATTTTTTTTTTGGGATCCTTGGATAGAAGAAAATCATGCTGTATTGATTAATTCGCACTGGTTTATCCAAGTATGTTGCAAGTAAGTCTGAGCTAACACTTGTTTCGATGGTTTGCTGTCTGTTCTATTCATCTTTGAAGATTTTTAACTTTTGACCATCGTTTTGTATCATGCTTTTGTGCTTCTGGTAAAATGATAATCCCTTGTTTGAGGCAGTGAGCTGTACTGCATTGCAATTGATTTATTTGTGTTAGTGTTTTGGATGACATTTTGCTTTTCATTTTCTAAATATAGTGAGTAAAAATTTGCGTCTGGGAAGTCCTACCTTTTAACATGGAATTTTAATTTGCAGAGCTAATGCTCAACAGCCCAAGCTTTTTGTTGGGATGATCCTCATTCTCATCTTTGCTGAAGCTCTGGCCCTCTATGGACTTATCGTTGGCATCATTCTTTCTTCGCGTGCTGGTCAGTCAAGGGCCGACTAGAGGAGGGCAGGCAGGGCTTTGCTCTCTGGTTGTTTGGCCTGTTGTGTTTCATTAAGAATTAGTTCATATTCATAATATCTTATGGCTGGAGGTGGTTGCTAGAGGTGGTTCTGTAGTGTTTTTGACTTCAAAACTATTGTCTGTGCTCCCAGATGGATTGGATAATTGTTAATGCGGATGGAGAATGTAGAATTAGGAATTAGCTTCTCCGTTAATAAAGTTATGGCATCACTTGTCATTGTTTAATGTTAAAGCCTGTTTCTTTTTGGATTCTTTTCTAACTTTGCGTAATGATCGCATGATCGGTCTCCTGTAATGTTCTTCGAGGCTCTTTTTTCTCTGCTTAAATCTTAAGCTCTATTTTTGTCCATTTTTTCAGAATGGGGTCGTTTAATGTGCGGCAATCATTTGCATGAAAATGAAAATTAAAGAAAATTTTTTTTTATTAAAATCATAATTATTAATACAATCAATATCAAAGTAAACGTATATTAATTAATAATCAATAAAAATATTGCAGACACATAAGGTGCTGTTTACAATTATTAACATTAATATTCGTTGGGAAAAACCCGAACCCGTTGACCACAACAATAAATTTGAAATAAGAGAAGAGGGTTGAGATCCATGAGAAAGTTCCGTACATGTGTTTCTATGTTTCTGTAAAGAACTAATCTGTCTCCTGATGCTGCTACGGCGGGGGTTCCTTCACGATAATGCTAGTATCTAAGCCACGCACAGGCGATCCCCTCTCACTGTCATCGTGCAAATGCCCACCAGCCTTGGCTCCTCCAATATCGCTTATGTTCCCAAACATCAGTATAATTATTCCAATGGTAGCAGCGCTGAATGAAACCCCAAAAGCAGAGCTAATATTTCCAGCTACAACTGATGCTACTGAAAAGCCTGCACAAGTGCCTAGAGCTTTTATCCACGAGAACCCTACTGAGAAAGCACCTTCTTTACCATGGGGTGTACAATCTAGCAATAAAACTCTTCCAAAAGCATGTAAAAGCGCGGCCGAAGTACTTTGTATTGCAGCAAAAACTAGCACATGTTGTCTCTGCCAATTCTTTTCCTTGTAGTAGAATCCCATACCTGAAGTAAGTAGGGCTAATAGAAAACCAAGCAGTTGCATTTTTAACGAATTTGCTTTCATAACATGTTGCAGTGGTTGCAGAAGCGGGAGGGAAAATGATGGGAAAATGAAGTACATTAACCAGAAATAAAGGAAGAATATCGGTTTAAGACACAACTGGCCTAGTAAATATAATAAACCCCCAGAGAAAATGCACATTGATGTTAAAGATGATAGGAAAACCACAATCAAACTTCCAACGGCATGAGGATGCTTGAAAATTGTTAGGAAATAGGTTGTGGGCAGAGAAGAATTGGGAATATTGGGCCCATGTCTAATAGAGATGACATGCAACATTCCTATGAGCCATTTGAGGCCACTGAAAATTGAGACAATCCAGAGACTAGCAAAAGGGTCCTTTTTATTTCTAAGCATATGGTAAGTGAAAGCAGAAATGATGGCTGAGCCTAAGCAGCCAGCAGAAGTGGCATATAGGGAAAACCAGCCAGAGACTCCTCTTCTAACATGGAATTGATTTTGTTGAAGAGTTGGTTCAGTGAAGCCGCGAATTATAAGGCCAAGGTGGCGAGTGTGGGAAGCAGTGGCAATGATGTAAGATGAAACGATAGCTGCAATGTACAGTGGGAATATATATGGGGTTCTGAAGAAGCCAACGGGGAGGCAGAAGAGAGGGCCAATGGCTGTTGCGGCTGCGGCAATGTGTTTTTGGTTGTAGCCATGGTCAAGGTGGTTCGATATCATCCCATTGAATGGAATAACCAAAATCAGACCAATAACCCAAGAAATTGAAGTCCATTCCATTGCTGAAAAATTTAAGCTGTTCACTGATATTGTTCCGTATGTCAGTCGCTTGTACCTGCATCAATAGACAATAATTAACAGTAGGTACTAATGGGTGAATACGACAAATGTATATTTTTCATGATGGTATCAGGATGGACAAGTATGAAAAATGCATATAATAGCGCAATGATAATATTCTTCAAAGTATTAAAGAGAAAAACAGAGAAATCCTGTAAACAAACAACTGATGTAGAGAAAAAGCTTACAGTTCAATCTGCCTGTTCCGACAAGGAATGGCCTTCGGGGTTTCTCCCCAGCCGTCAGTATCCTCTTCGGGGAACTTCACAGTTTGACTTATGATTAGAGGGAAAACTACGGGCACAAGCGTTGTAAAAATGAAATGAGAACAGAGTCCATACAAATACCAAACCCAGATTTCAAATTTTGTTGGCTTCTCTTGTATCCCAGCATAGATTCTGTAAGCTTCTTCTGCTCTCTCAATTTTTGTAGCAGCATTGTGTAAGTCAGCAGTGGCCACTTCTTTCCCTT
Source organism: Azadirachta indica (assembly GCA_022749755.1). Classification (NCBI taxonomy): domain Eukaryota; kingdom Viridiplantae; phylum Streptophyta; class Magnoliopsida; order Sapindales; family Meliaceae; genus Azadirachta; species Azadirachta indica. The sequence goes on from CM040449.1 coordinate 3,641,064, forward strand.
CTTCTATTGACAGCTTTGAGAGTGATATTGCACTAGGACTTGATCCTTGGTCATCACGGCTTGTTTCTGCTGCTGCCATTCTTTCTTGTTTTCAATTTAGTAATGAATTGCCAATGAGATCATATATATGATTATTGAAATGTGAAGTTAATGAAAGAGCGAGCTGATCAAGGGTATGTAATAGCAATGGTGGCCATCGGCATTCACAGCTGTTGCGAAATTTTCGAGATGGTTAGCAAGCTATGCCTCGGTTTGTTCATTTTATAAGAAGGTATTTCGGCATTATTCTTTTTACTTATTGTCTCTTCTTAGACAACAATCCCGATATTAGCTTCACACTCTACAACTACAACCGTTTTACTCTTGATTGTTTCATATATTCTTAGTTACTTCACCTTGTTTGACCATTTTCATGTTTACTTGATTATTTATTTATTTATTTGACCCTCACACTCGACAGTCTACAACTAATATTGCATGTTTATTTTATTTTTATTTATATGATGATAATAACTTATTTAATTGAGATCCCGTATCCGTAATATGTTAAAATAAATTTTAAATAATCTATTTATTTTGAATGTAATTGACTATCTACACTGTAATTTTCATGGTATAATATGTATACATTTTTATATAATAAATTAAAACTTTAAAATTTGAACTGCCGTGAATTATCCCTCATATCCGCTACTCTAATAATAGATATCTGATATTGAACAAGTTTAGTTTTACTCAAAATTAAACCGAGTATTTAACAAAAATGTAGATAAAAATGAATACTTGACGGGCACAAAGATGATGGATACATCTTTTTTGGGCCCCACCGGCCCTTTTGTTCCTAAATTGTGGGGACAAACGATAATTTATTTATTTAAATGTAATTGACAATATTGGCGTTTAACACGTTAGCCGTGACGTTACGGCCAACGTGTTGTAGTCTATCCACGTCATGGCGAACGTATTTTGTAGTCCATTCTATTCGTAACACTGTCCAAAATCAACTTACAAGTTACACGTGGCGGGAAATTAACCGACGCTATCGTATAATTCTATAAATAACATCTTGTTTTGATTCGTTGCATAATAATTGTGTAATCGAATGAATCTGGTACGTCATCGCTGGTCGATCTTAATTTCGAGAATGGCCGATGAAATTAGCAAGAGCGAGCTAAAATCATCTACCGCCGCCGCGACGGGAACATCTACCACTGCAAAATCGAGATGGTCTTGGCCTACTGCTCTTCGTTGGATTCCCACTTCTACCAATCACATCATTGCTGCTGAAAAGCGTCTTCTCTCTCTAGTCAAGTAATAATTCTCTCTCTGCAAACCCTTATTTTCGACCTAAATAATTCTCTTTTTTTATTAAATATTCTTGTCCTAGTTATTGAATTCAGGGTAATAAGTTTATGAAAGCTCTGAAATTTGATGTTCTAGTATCCATTTTTCCTGACCCTGCAATTCTTTTTGGGTGATGCGAAGAATTGAAGATAAAGAGTAAGAACCATTGAAACTAGCGTAGAGAATTAATTCGAAGTTTGTTGCTCATTGGTTTAAAATTGACAATGAATGAGTGGAATTTTTTTACGTTTGCTTCAGCAATTAAACCAAGCTTCGTTGATTTGTTTTATTTTTCTTCCGAGGTTTCCTACTTTTTTGACATTTAAAATAACATAGAAATAGAAATGCAATTCGAAGTTATGTTTAGATAGCATATGGTTTTGTCTTATGTTTAACTTAAATTCCACTCAATCCTAATTGATCCTCTCCTGCTTCACATCTTTGTCTATTGTCTAGTCTTGTTTAATCATATATACTTATAACTGATGAGAGTTTTATCAATGGGGTATGATGGATATATCAAACCACTTTCAGGACTCCATATGTTCAAGAACAAGTTAATATAGGTTCAGGTCCGCCTGGGTCGAAAATCAGGTGGTTTCGTTCGTCAAGTGATGAGCCAAGGTTCATCAACACGGTTACTTTTGACAGCAAAGAGGGCTCTCCCACTCTTGTAATGGTTCATGGATATGCAGCATCTCAGGGCTTCTTCTTTCGCAATTTCGATGCACTTGCTAGTCATTTTAGAATCATTGCTGTTGATCAACTTGGGTGAGCTCTTTGGAATTTGTGTCATGCTTGATTAATTGTGTTCCATGTGTCTTCAAATTGTATGATTTGCTTCCAGCCTTAACTGAAATTCATTTCTCCTGTACTTGTGCTCATATTTATGGTGGTCCATACATTTGTTCATTTTTTGAGTTGGTTGAGCTTCTGAAGCCCTTAATCTCTACAGTTTTATGGATTTGGGGGGTTCCTCCATGTTTCCTTTTGTTATGGTGAACAGCATATTTTACGGATGCTGCAATGTTAATAGCTAAATACTTTGTTACTTCTGAGTTGGGTACACTATAATCTTATATTGTTGTAGGTTTCTTTTCTTCCATGTTTTAAGTTGCTTTGGTCTTGAAGAGGCATTTTTGTGTGGAATGCTTCTTTCTCTTTGGTTGTTTAATTGTAGATGGTGTTTTTCTATGCTCATGCTCTCACATATTAACTACTTTTGCAGGTGGGGTGGATCAAGCAGGCCCGACTTTACATGCAAAAGCACAGAAGGTTAGTTATCTTTATGCTCTACATTATCAGGGTCAGTGGTGGAGCTAGAAAATTTTCTTAAATACACTAAGCTAAATTTTCAGTCAAATCCTCGAAATTAAGAAATTTAGATAATGAACTTCGAGTAATTTTAAAAAAAGAAAGTTATATGTACACAATTTGAAAGCGAGAATGGATAATCTTATTTTTAATCTAAAAAGTGTGTTCAGAAAAATAGGATAAATGATAGTGTAAAAAATTTTGGGCTTGCAAGTAGTATGAGATAAAAGGGGGGTATTCCGAGTTTATCTTACCTACCGTAGGCCTATTACAGCGTCACAAACTTTTTCACACCGGAAGGTTATTAACAATATTTATGTTATGAAAAAGTACGAAAATCAAAAAAGAAGATTATTTTTTCTTTTTGATTTGAAAAAAAAACAAAGAAAATCTATTTAATAGAATTCTAATAAACTAAATTCTAGAATTTTAATAAAGATCATAATAAAGATCATATAATTATTAATAGAAATCTATATATTATATATTTGAGCTCAGTGTTTGGCAATCTCTCTCTCTACTCTTAATTATAGGAAATATTTTGCCACAGATAAAGTACTAGAATTTAATCTGTGTTGTATATGATAATGCAGAAACCGAAGCTTGGTTTATTGATTCCTTTGAGGAATGGCGCAAAGCCAAAAATCTCAGCAACTTCATTTTACTCGGGCATTCTTTTGGAGGGTATGTTGCTACTAAATATGCTCTCAAGGTGATTGCCTTTCCATGTTGGTAGTTGAATCTTAAAAGTAATATGTGACAACTTTTCCTAATCTGATGCCAATTTTATTCGTCATAGCACCCTGAGCATGTTCAACACTTGGTTTTAGTTGGACCTGCTGGATTTTCATCAGAATCAGATGCCAAGTCTGAGTGGCTCACCAAGTTCAGAGCAACATGGAAAGGAGCAGTTTTGAACCATTTGTGGGAGTCTAATTTTACCCCTCAGAAACTCGTCAGGTACACTTGCTTGTTTTTGTATGCATGTATGTATCCTTGTTTTTCTCACTTAGTTGAGTTGTAATGGTGCCTAGAAGCATTAGCAGACATTGTCATCTCTTTCAGTAGTTTCAGATTATCGTTTCATACATTTATTTTTCTTTATCTGTTTCTTTTCAAATTTTCCAAGCTTTTGTTGGCAGAAAGTCAATAGGTTCCTTTCAGGCATTAGTCAGCACATCAATCTAGCCTATGAGCCTCAGAACTTGCAGTTGGTTCAAATTACTTATCTTTTCCAAATTAAATAGGTTTTTTTGAGGATTTTATTCAAATGGACTGCCTAATGCATCCTGCAGTATAGGCTGTTGGACATCAGCTGCAGTTTGTACATGGTAGATGATCGATAAAATTTTCAATCCTTTATATCAGTGTCTGGTGCCCTCAGATAGTATTTTAAATCTTGTATCATATAACATACTGAATATAAGATTGCTATGAGTTACCTGAATTGATTGCTTTGTCATATACTTGATAACTCTTACTGCAGAGGTTTAGGTCCTTGGGGTCCAGATCTTGTACGTAAGTACACGAGTGCTAGATTTGGTGCATACTCATCTGGAACTGTATTGACTGAAGAGGAGTCCCGATTGCTAACAGGTGTAGTAAGATTTTATACGGTGTATAGCACACAGACATTAGTAGATATCTGATGGTTGCTTTTCCCTCTTGAAGATTATGTGTACCATACTTTAGCTGCCAAAGCTAGTGGAGAGCTGTGCTTGAAGTACATATTTGCTTTTGGAGCATTTGCTCGAATGCCCCTTCTACAGAGGTTTGATGATCTAACTTGATCTGAAATTTTCTCGTAAATTATCTATTATGAAATTGTCTTGCTTTCTGTCATGTTATATGCTACACATTTTTGCAAATTATCTAGTTTGATAGTATCTTCTTTAATATTATCCATGAAAAATAATTATTCATTGATTCTTTGTTTGCAAATCAATCAATTAATGCTTGTTTTTTATTGTTTCATGTGTGAGTTGCATATTGGTACTGTATAATTCATTGGTTTATATCTATAGGATATAACTAAAGTTAATGGTGCCTCACATTGGTTATGATTCCTATATGTGGAAGGACAAGAACCTAGAAATTTGCTGGGCGGTTATAATATGATTTACACTGCATGATGCTTTACTTTTGGGACTCTGATGGAGTATCATGGTGATAGAACCTAGATAGGAAGAAAAGGAGAGGGGCTTTTTCTTCCCAAGACCAATTTGGTATAGAAACGGGTGTAACTGGGAATTTGTTCAATATGAGATTTTCAACTTTCTACAATCTCATTGGAATACTTGTCCAAACTTCTTGTTTATGTTAGTTCTATGTGCATTTTATATTTGGTTTGACTCATTTTCTCAATTATGATTGTGCCTTTTTGCATGTTAATTTAGCTTCTGGGTTTAAGACTACCTTCTTGGATTCACCATGTAAAGGACCTCTTGAAACCTCGAAGTATATCTTTAGTTACGACTGGGGACAGTTTGGATTCTTAATCTCCTCCTAATGTTATCTAATGGATTGTGGTATGGTCTTAGACAGATAATAGACAATTCAATGTAAACTAGTCAGACTAGATTGATCTGTTTGGAGGACAACAGAACTTAGAATCCATTAGTTCAAAACTGTTGAGTTCAAAGAACGGCTGAGCTGAAGAAGCTCTTTCCTTTGTTGACAGTGCCCCAGAGTGGAAAGTGCCAACCACTTTTATATACGGCACCGAAGATTGGATGAAATATCAAGGTGCCCAAGAAGCTCGCAAGCAAACGAAAGTCCCATGTGAAATTATTAGGGTCCCCCGGGTATGCATCTGTCTGTTTGTCTTTCTTTCTTTATATCATATTTTTCTATCTACAAATAAAATTCATCTGATAGTAAATATGCAGGCTGGGCACTTTGTGTTCATAGACAACCCAAGTGGTTTCCATGCAGCCATGATGTATGCTTGCCGGAGGTTTCTTTCACCTGACCCTGATCATGAACCTTTGCCTGAAGGTCTGACATCAGCCTAGTAATTAATTTGTATGTTGTAATATTGCCCTCCCATTCGTGTATAGTATATGTAAGTGACATGGACTAATTAGTCCGACAACCCATTCTTTTCATCAATAAAACATTCTTTACGAGTTATGTGTACATTTTCTTATTTGGTTCCAAAAGTAATTGGGGCTGAGAGTAAAGACTTTAATCATGCCAGTCTGTTTGATGAATTTGGGCAGCTCTTGCCGGTCGTATCTAGGTAGCGGTGGCCTATAAGACTCGCATGAGATGATAACTTACTTCATGCCAAGACGATTCGTGTCCTGCAGTAGCTGGTAATGTCGGTGTGTTTAGTATTTACAATTGACAAAGCAGTGGGGGAAAGGTAAAAAATAATTGAGGAAGTTAAAAAGTAGACAATGACAACTTGAACATTCAGAAAAAGACTGAAGCCCCCTGTCTGTTGTCATGACCCGATTAAATTGTTTGTAGTCACAAGACGCATTAACACGCTGCCAAACTTGTCATCTACATTTACTATAGAATTTAAACATGATGAGCTAATAAAGCGGGTCCCAAAAGCCGGAACCATACAACTTCCGTGCCACCAAATTATTGCTTCACAACGAGTGACAGGACGCTGAGACCGAGTCAGGGACCACGTGCTGGTCAACATTCTGCATTTCTCCTACGTGGCAAGAGGGCCCGAAAAAGAATCTAAGCGCTCCTCCGCTTGAATCTGTCTTTAAATCGCCAGACTGCTGCTGCTGAACACATTCAGGGATGCTGACGCCATCTGTCTTTTTCCGACGAAAACACTTCCAAACAGAGCTTCTCCCCTTAACGGCTACTTTCTCCTCCTTTCACTATTCGCCACGTGGCTTCCCAGTATTTGCTATAATTTATTTGGCGGGAATGGGCTTATTCTGGCCCATTACCCAGGGAAACATGGGATTTTTTTTTTTTTATAATCTAGTGGGGGACCCACACACCTTCTTCAACGGCGCCGTCGGGTCAAAGGGATATTGTTGTACAAAAGGAGGAATAAAGTGTAAAGTTGAAGAAGCCATTGAAAAGGAAGGATACTGTTTTTTTTTTTTTTCGCTGTAGGAAAGGTAGGATACTTGATATTTGATACAACATACATATCTTAACAAAACAAAAACATAAGATAATGTCCAAGAATGACATAATAGAAGTAATTCTGTACCAAATTTCCACCAGCCAAAAAAAAAAAAAAATCACATTGGTGAAGGAAGTGAAGTGGGATCAGCTGAAGATGGTATATCTGGTCCTACCCTGCAACCCTCAAGCATGAAAACAATATCTGCCATTGATGGTCTATCAAGAGGATCAGTCGCCGTGCAAAGGAGTCCCACTTTAACCCCTAACAAGAATTCTTCCCACTCGGATGACTCGGGATCTAACTCAAGTAACCCAGGCTCCAGCAACTCTGAAATTTGACCTCTTTGCAATTGCTTCTTTACCCATTTTACTATATCTTCATCTTGTGTAAACATTACTGGTTTCCTCCCAGTTAGAATTTCTAACAATACAATCCCAAAGCTGTACACATCAGCTTCTTTTGTTGCTTGACCAGTTAACACAGCTTCAGGTGATACGTAGCCTAAAGAACCAATTGGTGTGGTAGATGATGAGGCCTCAGCTGGGGTTGCTATGGTTAAACCGTCTAGCCCGAATTCTGATAAATGAGCTTCAAAATCAGCATCGAAAAGGACATTCTGTGGTTTGACATCGCCATGAACCATATCAAGTGAATGTAAGAAAGATAGTCCGCGTGCAATGCCAAGTGCAATGAGGTGACGCATTGGCCAATTTAGCACATGTCCATCTTGATGAGAAGCTTCTTGAAGAAGAGTGGCTAAGTTTCCATTAGGCATATAATCATAAACGAGCAGCCTTACATCGGGTGGTCCTGCATAATAGCCACGTAAAACAGTTAGATTACGATGTTTCACTTTACCTAATGCTTCAGCTTCTTTGCGGAATGTGTTTTCATCAATGGATCCATCTGGAAGCCTGCGGATTGAGAGAACCATTCCATCTTGATATGAAGCCTTGAATATAAGACCATATCTTCCCCTACTTAATACATTTTCCTCATCGAATTGCCTAGTTGCTTCCAATGTCTCTGCATATGTTATCTTGTTATTGAACATAACAAGTTTTGGTCCTCCATTTTCTCCACTTCCTTGACCCCTTTCAGCACCTGAGCTAACATGAGAAGGGCTTCGCTTCTTCTTTCCAGTTGCCCAACCTCTAAGCTTCTTGCGCCAACGTAAGAGGCTGTAGATATAGCCACTACAGCACAATGCCAGAAAAAATGCCCCAGCCACAGCCACACATATCAGTATAATCAGCCTCTTCATTTTTCTCTTCCTCACATTAGCACATTGTATATCTAATGGCTTTCCACATAGTTCAGGATTCATAGCAAATATAGAAGGATCATTGAAACAAGAACCTAGAAATCTTGGAATCTCACCTTCAAGGTTATTCCTTGACAAATTTAAGTATTTCAAGCTTGATAAGAGAGAAAGATTTGCAGGAATAGCACCAGTCAGTCGATTAGTGGAAAGATTCAATGCTGTTAGGTTTGATAACTTTGATAATGATTCTGGTATGTTGCCTGATAGCTGATTCACATCCAAGGACAAAGAAACCAAAGAAGAACATTTAGAGATCTGCTTTGGGATTTCACCAGTTAATCTATTCTGACCCAAATCAAGCTTGCTCATACGAGATAAACGGGAGATCTCAACTGGAATACCACCTGTAAAATGATTTGAACGAAGCTCGAGCACTTCAAGACCAGAACAATTACCAAGCTCTGCTGGGATCATACCAGAAATTCCATTGTGGGACAGTGAGAGAAAAACTAATGACTGAAGAAATCCATAAGTTGCGGGAACCTTACCATGAAAGGCATTACTTCTGAGGTTCAGATATTGTAGACTAACTAAACTGCTAAAACCTTCAGGAACATCCCCAGTTAACTTGTTCTCCTGAAGACTAACAACTAGTAAACTTGGCAACCCAAAAAGCTCAATAGGTAACTCGCCAGACAGATTTTGCTTACTCAAATCCAAAATAGTCAGTTTCATCAAACTCTCTATACTCCTAGGAATATTTCCTGAAAACCCACAAGCGCTCAGATTAAGAACAAGCAAACCCTTCAAGTCCCCTACATTATAAGGAACATTTCCAGCGAATTTGTTATAACTGAGGTTCAGAGTAGTCAAATTACTCAACCTCATTATCTCTTGCGGTACACTTCCGCTGATATCATTTTCGCTCAAATTCAATGTTTCAAGCTGAGAAAGATTCCCAAAACTCAACGGAATCGAACCAGAAAACATATTCCTTCCCAAGGATAGAGTCTTCAATCTACTAAGTCTGCCCAAAAATGCAGGAATTTGACCAGAGAACCGGTTCCCTTCCAGATCGAAAACCTGTAACAAACTGCATTTGGCAATCCCATTAGGAACTAACCCATGGAGCGAATTATTGGCCACTCTTAACACCTCTAACTTAACAAGATTTCCAACTGCGACGGGTAAATTACCGGAGAAGAAGTTTCCAGAAAGATCCATAACTCTAAGTGTAGCCACATTAGTCAACCATGATGGGAACGATCCACGTATTTGATTACTTTGCAGGTCCAAAACGTCCAATGCACCAACACACCTTCCATTTGGCGGCCTAAAAACACCCGTGAATGCATTAAAGCCCAGTTGAACTATCCTCAAAGAAGAAAAATTGCCCCAAACATTACACAGGACACTTAGAGGAACCATACCCGACAGCTCATTTCGAGATAAAGATAGCACTTGAAGAGTTGAAATCGCCCCAATGGTGCCCGGAACCAAACCTTTAAGCACGTTATCTTCAGCGCTTAGATGTATTAGCGAGGAACAGTTTGATATAGCTGAAGGTAGAGTTCCGTACAAGTGGTTGAAGTCCAACCACAAATACTGAAGCTCGTGAAGTTGACCAATACTCGCCGGAACTTCCCCGGCAAAAGAATTATGTGACAGATTAATGAGTAGAAGCTGAGATTTTGACGAGAAATTTCGCGGTATCTCACCAGTAAATGCATTTGAGGATAAATCGAGATATCGGAGAGATTGCGGAATATCCCCGGGTATTTTACCCGACAGCAGATTATGAGCTACATTGAGGACTTGTAGATTTGTCAGGTTAAAAATAGACGGTGGAAGATTACCGGAGAATGAGTTGTACTGCAAGTAAACAGCGCGTAACAGTGAGCATTGAGAGAGAGAAGCCGGCACAGAGCCGTTAAAGTAGTTTGAGTGAAGACTTAATTTCCGAAGCTCGTGTAAGTTGGCGAGTTTGTCAGTGAGTCGACCAGTGAGTTGCAGACGAGGCAACCTGAGCTCGCGGACTCGGTTGTTGTAACACACAATGCCACGCCAGTCACACGGAGCTAACGGCGTCGACGATTGCCAGCCGTCGAGTGCACCAAGTGGGTCCTTCAGGTTGAGCTTGAAAGAAGTTAATGCTTGTATCTCCGATAAAACGACGGCGTCCTTTTTACTGTAAGCTAACAATGCAGTAGCGAAATATGTCACAAAGAAGAAAAAAATAGCCGTTAGGGTTGCCATTGAAGAGTTTTCTGATTGTGGGCAAGTGAGTGAAGCAGAGTGAATAAAATGGATATTACGTTGTTAACAGAGAATAAGTTATTGGGTTTCAGGAGGAGCGTATAAGAGAGAAGATGGAGAGAAAAGAAGAGTGCTTGACAGAAACGACGCCATTTGTTGCGCCAGAAGTGTGTGTTTGTGTTCCCCTTTCTCTTTCTATCTTTAGTCCTCTCAACTGTATATATTATTTATATTAAAAAAAAAAAAAACTGTATATATTAGTTGGGTTGGTTTGCTTGATTTCCTTCTTCTCACTTCCCCAAGAGGCGCAGGGTCTTTTTTTTTTTTTTTAAGGGAAAGCAATCGGGGTATTTTATTTTTTTTAAGTTGTCAATAGGGAAGAATCATTAAGACTTGTGATATCTTATCACGAGGGGGTTTTCATGTTGTCACCCTCAACTCAATAGTCATTGTTGTGTTGTGACTTGCCACTTATTGGGTCAGCTGCTGTTGCATAGATGTCTAAAGTTTTCTTCTGCTACTTGCTAGATTACATGACGATATTAAATTTGCGAAAATGTGTTGAATATATAGCAAATGAACTGTGTGGTGCTGCATGCAAGATCACGAGCTTTCCAGCGATCTATTATGACTAAGTGTCAAACAGAAAGTTTAGAATTTGATAAAAATTAAAAAAAAAAAGAAAGAAATGGAATGTTTTACTATATTATAAGAAACTTGGTTCTTTTTTGAACATGGGGTGTAATAAATTAAAATTAGATTTTAGAACCATCAAAATGAGTTGGAAAATGAATATTCATATTGACCAACAGTATCCTCCGCCCTTTAAATATTATGCGACTTTACTGCATGGTTGTTAGTGAACTACGTACATTTGCTTCACCAAATTGAGTTACGCGGTTACAAGTTCTAAAATTTAAAGTAGAAAATTGAACTGTAATTTTAGCAACTAATTATATGCATTCATGCACACCGATTAACAACCAACATGCAATTCCATTCCATTTCCAGCGACCTAGAAACTTTTGTAGAGAAGCCAATCGGCAAAGGAACATTCCTGTAATTGTTGTAAACCGAAATAATAATTAGCCTGTTGAGCTAGTGGGTTCTCATGGAGCCATCATTGTGAAAGGAAAAGTGTCAGAGGACATGATTTTTATCTTGTTTTATTATTATTATTATTATTTTTCTAACTCTCATGATGTTAGATCGTCAATAATCATTTAAAAGTGTCCTGAGGACCAGATTGTTGCACTAAACATACTCATAACAGACCTAACTTAGGCTGCCTCCCCTACGGGGCAGTTTGATCGTTAAATACCAGCGTAACAACAATGGTCCATTGCTGTCTCTGTTCAATAGTCAACACGGTTCGTTCCACTAAAGCCTAGTAAAAATAGAAAGCAAGGGCTCAATGTCACGGTACGAGAAATCGCATGTTGGCTGGGTGTGCTGAGGTGTGACAATTCAAGCACATTGATGTTTCATGGTGCAAAGTCGGCTTCAGTCTCAAGGGCTATTATGTAGAGGAGACTTAAACCACCCCTGCCCGAACTGGTCGGGGACTGAAGCCGTCCTCCTGATGAGGCCAAGGTAGGCCGAAACCAGTTAAATATGCGACGGGATAACAAGGCTTACTCTCGACATGGGGGTCTACGAGGGTGCCGCACGTGCCTTTTCGCTGGGCGCGTGACAGATGGTATCAGAGCTCAAGGTTGAGCAACACAAGGTTGAGCGGAGACCTTGTTGAGAGGGAGCTTTCGAATCAAAAGTTGCGTGAAGGGAAACTCTATCAAAAGGAATGGCCAGCGTTTCTGACGTTACCATTGCAGGTGAGGAGGCCCAAGTGCGGGGACGTGACGAGCAACGTCCTACCAAGGGTGGAAGCAAGAGGGCGCAGTCCAAGGACATGGTGGCTGTCTTGGACGCTCGAGTAGCTAGCGTGGAAGCTTTTGTGGCAAGCGTAGACTCATGCCTCGACGAGATGGAGCAGCGCTTCGACGGGTTGGAAGCGGAGGACAATGCTCTTCGTGAGGTAGTGGAGGTGTCTACCGCCAAACTCGAGGATGCCTTCAAGCAAGAGTTGCTAGCGGTTCACGACCGTATGTTTAGGGACATCCGAGCCTACATTGATAGGGAACTCGCCACAATTAAGGAGGATGTGGCTTTGTGCAAGCGTGCGGCAGCAAGCGGGATGACTACCACACGTGAAGCACCAAGAGTCGATGTCCCCAAGCTCAAGTCCTATAATGGCTCGAGGAGTGCCAAGGACGTGGACAACTTCTTGTGGGGAATCGAACAATATGTCGAAGTGATGGGCATCACCGATGAACAAACCAAGGTACGTACCGCTACCCATTATCTAACCGATGTGGCTATGTTGTGGTAGAGAAGGAGGTACGGTGACATTGGTAAAGGGACATGCACCATCGAAACCTTCGATGACTTCAAGCGGGAACTCAAAAGGCAATTCTATCCGGAAAATGCCGAAGAGGAAGCATGAGGCCGGTTGCGATGCCTCAAACAATCCGGAAGCTTGCGGGACTACATCAAGGAGTTTATTAGCTTGGTGTTGGAGATTCCGGATATGAGCGACAAGGATTCGCTCTTTTTCTTCATGGATGGGCTCCAAGGATGGGCGAAGACGGAGCTTAGGAGAAGAAGTGTGCAAGATCTTGCAACCGCCATAGCCGTTGCGGAGACTCTCACTGATTACTCAAGTGAGCGATCAAATACCAAAGCCAAGGACAAGAAGGGTGGCCAAGGTAAAAGTGGGGGAGACCATAGCAAATCGCAAGGAGATGGTTTCCGCAAACCGCCTAGCGGCAAAGAGAAGCCAAGGAATGACAAAGAGAGGGATTCCAAACCTTCTCGAAATTGCTACTTTTGCGATGGTCCTCATTGGATGCGGGATTGTCCGAAGAGGAAGGCATTGAACGCCATGGTGGCTCGTGCGGAGGAACCACCAACTCGAGAGGGTGACGCGGCGATGGGTTCTTTGCAACTACTCAATGCCATTCGAGCAGTTCCGGAGGCACAAGCAAGGGGGCTTATTTATGTTGATGTGGTGATCAACAAGGTACGTACAAAAGCCTTAGTTGATACTGGTGCCTCACATAACTTTGTGCAGGTTGACGAGGCCAAACGACTAGGTCTCAAGGTGACCAACAAAGGTGGCACCATGAAGGCAGTAAATTCAGTCGCTAAACCAATCAAAGGTGTAGCGCAGAAGGTTAAAACCACCATCGGAGAATGGAAAGGACCGGTAGATTGGTCGGTTGTACCTATGGACGACCACAAAATTGTGCTTGGGATGGATTTCATTGATCAAATGAAGGTCGTACCAGTACCATTTGCCAACACCATGTGCATCCTTGATGGAGGCAAGGCATGCATGGTTCCGATGTTAAGATCAAGTAAGGTGGAGACTAAGACACTCTCGACCATTAACTTAAGTATTCCCGAGGGAAAGCTAGTAGGGAGGATTAAAGAAGGATTGACCCAAGACCCTATAGCCAAAAATATAGTGGTGCTCGCACACGAGGGGAAGATAAGACGGTTTTGGCTTGATGACGGATTGCTCTACGCCAAGGGGAGGCGAATATTTGTGCCGAAGTGGGGTGGTTTGAGGAAAGAGCTTATCAAGGAATGCCATGATTCCAAGTGGGCTGGACACCCCGGGACTAAGCGCACCAACGCTTTGTTGGAAAATTCGTACTATTGGCCAAGGATGCGAGAAGATGTCGAGGCCTACGTGCGGACATGTCTTGTGTGCCAACAAGACAAAATTGAGCAACGAGCATCCGGTGGGTTACTTGAGCCATTACCGATTCCGAACAAGCCATGGGAAAGCGTTTCCATGGATTTCATCACGTCGCTACCGAAATCGGAGGGGTATGGAAGAATTATTGTGGTGGTGGATCGTTTTAGCAAATACGCGATTTTTATACCGGCACCTGCGGATTGCACAGCGGAAGAAGCTGCAAAATTATTCCTAAAGCATGTGGTGAAGCTTTGGGGAGTGCCGAATAATATTGTAAGTGATCGCGACCCACGGTTTACCGGGAAGTTTTGGTCCGAGTTATTCAAGATACTTGGAACGGACCTTAATTTTTCTACAAGCTTTCATCCTCAAAGTGACGGACAAACCGAGCGTGTCAATGCACTGCTCGAATTATACTTGAGGCACTATGTGAGTGCCAACCAAAGGGATTGGGCCAAGTTGCTAGATGCGGCTCAATTTTCTTACAACTTGCAGCGGAGCGAGGCGATTAATAGGAGTCCGTTCGAGATTGTGTTGGGACGACAACCGACGACTCCACATGCACTAGCCTCAAGTTATGATGGAAAAAGTCCGGGAGCCTTCAAGTTCGCCAAGGCATGGCATGAACAAGCCGATTTAGTTAGGGCGTATCTAGATAAGGCGGCTAAGAAGATGAAGAAGTGGGCGGACAATAACCGAAGGGACGTGGAGTTCCAAGAGGGGGACCAAGTCATGGTGAAACTCTTGCCCCAACAATTCAAGACATTGCGCAAAGTACACAAGGGATTGGTTCGACGTTACGAGGGACCATTTCCGATCATAAAGAAAGTGGGCAAGGTGTCATATCGAGTTCTTCTTCCCCCTAAATTGAAGATTCACCCCGTCTTCCATGTAAGCATGTTAAAACTTTACCATGGAGATGAGGAAGATCCGAGCCGAGGGGAGTCAAAACGGGCTCCAACTGCCGTGGTAACCTCTTTTGAGAAGGAGGTTGAGTGTATTCTTGCAGATCGACGAGTTTGAAAGCGAGGAGTGCCGAACTACACGGAATATTTCATCAAGTGGAAGGGATTGCCCGAAAGCGAGGCTACATGGGAGCATGAAGATGCACTATGGCAATTCCAAGAGCACATAAAGAGGTTCCGTGAGGAAGACGCGACGAGGACGTCGCGCATTTAGGTGGGGGAGGATGTCACGCCCCGCGTGAATAGTGCCTATGAACAGTAACTGTGACCAAGACGTTGTGCGGACAGAATTCGCGCAAGGGAAAATCCGGGACAAACGGGCACATGAGCTTTGGTAATATGACTCGTCGATAGAACGGGTTAAGTGGGGAAATGAGGCATTTGGGCCAAAGATCCATATATTCTTCCTTATTGGCATTATTATACTTATAGCCCAATGTTAGCCCAACTAGCCCAACTTCTAGAATGGTGGCCCAATTAGCCCAAGTTCTAGAATTGTGTAGATAGCATTACCATTTTGACAATTGTGTAGATATTTTCTAGGACATTTCTAGAAGGCCAATCCTAGCCCTCAAAAGTGCATTTTGAGGTGCAATTTAGGCCGTCCATTTTATGTAAGTTTTCCTATAAATAGGTGAGGCCTCATTTGGCCAAACCAAGCAACCAAGTAATTAAGCAATTAAGCAATAAACTTGAGTTGTATAAATCACTCTTCACTCAAACTCTTATTGCTCTCTCTTCTCTCTTTATTCATAAGCTTCCGATTTAGCGCATTGCAGGTGTCTAAGGCTTGCTTAGTAAGCGGAGTTGCTAAGCGCCGCACAGTCGAAGCAAAATGTCACGGCACGAGAAATCGCATGTTGGCTGGATGTGCTGGGGTGTGACAACTCAAGCACATTGATGTTTCATGGTGCAAAGTCGGCTTCAGTCTCAAGGGCTATTTTATAGAGGGGACTTAGACCACCCCTGCCCGAACTGGTCGGGGACTGAAGCCGTCCTCCTGATGAGGCCAAGGTAGGCCGAAACCAGTTAAATATGCGACGGGATAACAAGGCTTACCCTCGACATGGGGGTCTACGAGGGTGCCGCACGTGCCTTTCCGCTGGGCGCGTGACAGATGGTATCAGAGCAGGAACGAGAATTTCCGCAAAATCTCGCTACGTTCCTGACTCCTGTGGGAATCCACCGAGATGGCCGAGGATAATAGCCCGTAAGATTGGGCGAGGGAAAGCAGGGTGTCTATTGTGTGACCCTTCGTCACGCAGCCCCAAATGTGGGCGTACTCGCACAATGTTGTGTCCTGCGGTATGAGGATCTTCCTGGGGGGGGAAGATGAGCATAGTGGTTTGAAAGGCAACCGCATAGCACCTCATCTACGACAAGCACTGCTACCACCGTACGTCGAGGATGGCGTGCCCGCACGACGTGGTGTTATCGTGTTCTCTTTATGGGAGTCTCCTTAGCCCGGGGGAGATGGGCGTTATGGAGTGGAGCGGTATGCAGGGTAGGACCTCGATGGTCTACCAATTGAGCTGGCGAAAAATTTGAAGATGGCCGAGTGCACGAGGACGTGCACGATTTTCGGTGGTGGAGAATGTCACGGCACGAGAAATCGCATGTTGGCTGAGTGTGCTGGGGTGTGACAACTCAAGCACATTGATGTTTCATGGTGCAAAGTCGGCTTCAGTCTCAAGGGCTATTATGTAGAGGGGACTTAGACCACCCCTGCCCGAACTGGTCGGGGACTGAAGCCGTCCTCCTGATGAGGTCAAGGTAGGCCGAAACCAGTTAAATATGCGAGGGGATAACAAGGCTTACCCTCGACATGGGAGTCTACGAGGGTGCCGCACGTGCCTTTCCGCTGGGCGCGTGACATCAAGCTCAAATGACAATAAAAGTCCAAAATTAGAGTCTTAACGGAAGAATAAATAAGAGGGCCAGGCCTAAAGTAAAAATAAACAGAAAAGGCCCGACCCTCAAAAGAAAACCCCAAAAAAAACTTGCCCCAAGAAACAATTGAAGCCTCAAGTTCAGAAGAAAAGGTGAGAAAAGCCTAAGCGCGAAAGAAAAATAAAAACAAAAAAGTAAAGATTATTGGCACATTCTAATTGTCCAGATGAGCAAGTTTTCAGGACCATTTTACTTCTGTTGAATTCTGTTGCAGTTGCATGTCATGATAAAATCATAAAAGAAGGAACTGAGTTGGGTTGGGCTATCGTGTTTTGTGGCTAGAGCTTACCCGAGTTGCCGCCTTCGTTCACACTGTACTAATTCATGGCTAAATACTTTTCCTATTGATTGCAGCTTTCTCCAGACCTCCGGGAAAAGCATGAAAAAAAAGGCTCGAATGGTACGATCCCTCCGTCACCCAGAATGTAGGAGGACGGGGCCAGTAGTCTTGCACAAGATTTACAGGCGCATATCGATGAGACTTTGGAGGAAATCAACCCGCGCTATGTTCTGGAACTTCTAGGCAAGAGGAGAGGAGGGTCTTCAAGGTCTGCGCAACATACTATGGGCTGTTGGAGCCTTGAAGGAAGAGGAGCACCTGCAATTGCTGGCGGATTCACGCGTGAATATTCATATGAATTAGGCCTTTCTACGCATGATCAGCTGAGCAGGCAGAATACTAAATTTTCTGTCAAACCCACTTCGTCATTATTTTGCTGATCAACTTTTTCCTTTCTTAATTTATGCTTTGGTTGGCTTGAAGTATTTGCCTGCTTGGAACATCTCATCTCTTCTAAGCAAAGAAGTATTTTAAAAACAACGAAGATTTCAAGTAGACAGTGGATATTCTCACATCACTTGTAGAAGAAAAGATGCTTCCCGAAAAAAGATTTCATGAAATCTTCATTGTTTTTAAAATACTGGCATTTCTTTGGACATTTAGCTAATTTGACGGGCCTGCTGCAACTCGTTTGATATCTAATCCTGGTCGGTCAAAGGAATTGAGGAAGCAAAAGTTTTGACATTTTTTATGTCCTCATGTTGGACCTTGAATTTTATCTTGATGAAATTGATAGTTTTGTTGTCTTGATCAATGTCGCAGGGCCTCTGGTAGATGAAAAGTCAGGGGAGGAATTACCCAGAATGGATGCAAGGTTGGCGAAAAGTATCGTTGGCAAGTGGCAGAGTATCAAATCTCAGGGCTTTGGATTTGGACCTGATTGTTTCCTAGGAAAATTGACAGAGGTAAGAGTTATCAGTTGTATGCTTTTTTGTTCTATAGGTGGTTGGAAAAAAACTATTTCCTCCGAGTCATCACACCTTCTAACCAAATAGATTGAATAATTCTTGGCCGTACCTGACATTGTTTTGCAAGAGCTATACTTCCCTGGTTCCAGTAATTTAAATTTCCTCAAGCAACATAAAGTTTGAACCGGAACAGTCATTAATTAGAGGATTTCTTTGGTTGATGTCTAAGCAAAAGATATTTTTTGGGTGGATTTATTGCGTTCTTTGGCCCTTAACGGAAGGGAGGAGAAAGAGAGTGAGAGGTATTAACAACGCTTAGGGCCTTTCACTTTTGTTGGACGAATGCCCTGCTTCTAAAGTCCCGCGCGCCAATTTTGACTGGTTTTGGACAGGATATGCATTTACTGTTAACAGAGCTGGGGACAAGGTAGAAAATAATATTCGAAGTTAAAAATTGACAGTGACAGATTGAAGGCTAAGAAACACTGAAACCCTGTCTGTTGCCTGGCCGGGTAAAATTGCGGTGTTGGATCTGAACTTCGTAGTCACAAGATGCATTAACACGCTGCCAAACTTATCCCGCAGTGTCCCCATTTATCATCTGCAGTTTGCTACAGATTTTAAACCTGATAAAGTGGGTCCCAAGAGCCGAAACCATACAAACTCTGTGCCACCAAATTAGTGGTTTTAGAACCTACCTCTCTAATCATGCTCAGGAAAAAAAACACCGATTCTTCTTCTCAAGTCTATAGCCAAAACCTAGTTACCTACAACTGAGTTTGTTGCTCACTCAATTGAGTCGACTGGGAACGAGTTGCGTTTCTCTAATTGTCCTACTACAAGCGGTTTAACTCTTGGGATTAATAACAAAAATAACAATCACAACTGCAACAATAATACAAGAACCAGAGCTGCAACGAGAATGTCATTGTTGTTAATTTCGATAGCACTAAAATAATTGCTGATGCTTTTAGTCAAAGACTTTCGACCTGCAGAGGAGTTAAACATGAAATGGGAAAATTGTCGAGCATTTATACAATTGCCGCAAATCAAACGGTTCAGTAACGATAATGGATAGTTAGAGAGAGAGGGTAAATGTGCTTTTCTTCGTACATTCTCTCTGTGTGTTAAAACCTGAAACTTCATAGAAGTATTTGATAATACTCCCACCAAATTATTGCTTCACAACGAGTGACCGGACACTGAGACCGAGTCGGGGACCACGTGCTGGTCAACACAGCATTTATCCTACGTGGCAAAAGCACCCACAAAGAAACCAAAGGGCGCCGCTTGAATTTGACTTTAAATTGCCAGACTACCGCTGTACACATTCACGGATCCTGACGTCCTCTTATCTTTTTTCGACGAAGACGCTTTCCAAGTTGAACTTCTCACAACGGCTACTTTCACAGTTTCACCTCCCTTCATTATTCGCCACGTGGCTTCCAAACATTTGTTATTATTTACTTGGCGGGAATGTGCTTTTTATGGCCCATTGCCCATTGCCTATTGAAACATGCCAATGTGTTTGACAATCCGGAAAGATGTTGTGCAAAGGGATATAGGTGGAATAAAGTGTCAAGAAACAATCTAGAGAGAAAAAGCTACTGTTGAAAAGGAAGGATATTTGATACAACAACATACATATCTTAACAAAACAAAACAAAAGATGATGTCCAAGAATTACTCCTTTAGAGAATAATAGCAGTAATTCTGTACCAAATTACCCAAAAAACAAATAATAATAATAATAAAATCACATTGGAGAAGGAAGTGAAGTGGGATCAGCTGAAGATGGAATATCTGGTCCTATCCTGCAACCCTCAAGCATGAAAACAATGTCTGCCATTGATGGCCTATCAAGTGGATCAGTAGCTGTGCAAAGGAGTCCTACTTTAACACCTAACAAGAATTCTTCCCACTCGGATGACTCGGGATCTAACTCAAGTAACCCAGGCTCTAGCAACTCTGAAATTTGACCTCTTTGCAATTGCTTCTTCACCCATTTTACTATGTCTTCATCTTGTGTGAACATTACTGGTTTCCTCCCCGTTAGAATCTCTAACAATACAATCCCTAAGCTGTACACATCAGCCTCTTTTGTTGCTCGACCAGTTAAAACTGCTTCAGGTGATACATAGCCTAAAGAACCAATTGGTGTGGAAGATGATAAGGCCTCGGCTGGGGTTGCTGTCGTTAAACGGTCTAGCCCGAATTCTGATAAATGAGCTTCAAAATCAGCATCAAAAAGGACATTCTGTGGTTTGACATCGCCATGAACCATATCAAGTGAATGTAAGAAAGCTATTCCGCGTGCAATGCCAAGTGCAATGAGGTGTCGCATTGGCCAATTTAGCACATGTCCATCTTGATGCGAAGCTTCTTGAAGAAGAGTGGCTAAATTTCCATTAGGCATGTAATCATAAACAAGCAGCCTCCCATTAGGTGGTCCTGCATAGTAGCCGCGTAAAACAGTTAGATTTCGATGTTTTACCTTGCCTAATGCTTCAGCTTCTTTGCGGAATGTGCTTTCATCAATGGATCCATCTGGAAGCCTGCGGATTGAGAGAACCATTCCATCTTGATATGATGCCTTGAATATAAGACCATATCTTCCCCTACTTAATACATTTTCCTCGTCAAATTGCCTAGTTGCTTCCAATGTCTCTGCAAATGTTATCTTGTTATTGAACATAACAAGTTTTGGTCCTCCATTTTCCCCACTTCCTCGACCCCTTTCAGCTCCTGAGCTACCATGAGAAGGGCTTCGCTTCTTCTCTCCGGTTGCCCAACCTCTAAGCTTACTGCGCCACCGTAAGAGGCTGTAGATGTACCCACAACAGCACAATGCCAGAAAACAAGCCCCAGACACAGCCACACAGATCAGTGTAATCAGCCTCTTCCTTTTTCTATTTCTTACATTAGTACATTCTCTATCCAATGGCTTTCCGCATAGTTCACGATTCATAGTGAATACAGAAGGATCATTGAATTGAGAACCTAGCAATCTTGGAATCTCACCTTCAAGGTTATTCTTTGACAAATTTAAGTATTTCAAGCTCGATATGAGAGAAAGATTTGTAGGAATAGCTCCAGTCAGTCGATTAGTGGAAAGATTCAATGCTGTTAGGTTCGATAACTTTGCTAATGATTCTGGTATGTGGCCTGATAGGTGATTCACATCCAAGGACAAAGAAACCAAAGAAGAACATTTAGAGATCTCCTTTGGGATTTCACCAGATAATCTATTCTGTCCCAAATCAAGCTTCTTCACACGATATAAACGGGAGATATCAACTGGAATACCACCTGTAAAATGATTTGAACGAAGCTCAAGCACTTCAAGACCAGAACAATTACCAAGCTCGGCTGGGATCATACCAGAAATTTCATTGTTGGACAATGAGAGAAAAACTAATGACTGAAGAAATCCATAAGTTGCTGGAACCTCACCATGAAAGGCATTACTACTGAGGTTCAGATATTGTAGACTAACTAAACTGCTGAAACCTTCAGGAACATTCCCGGATAACTTGTTCTCTTCAAGACTAACAACTTCCAAACTTGGCAACCCAAAAAGCTCAATAGGTAACTCACCAGACAAATTTTGCTTACTCAAATCCAAAGTAGTAAGTTTCATCAAACTCCCTATACTCCCTGGAATATTTCCTGAAAATCCACCAGCGCTCAGATTAAGAACGAGCAAACTCTTCAAGTCCCCTACATTGTAAGGAACATTTCCAGCAAATTTGTTATAACCGAGGTTCAAAGTAGTCAAATTACTCAACCTCATTACCTCTTCCGGCACATTTCCACTGATATCATTTTCGCTCAAATTCAATGTTTCAAGCTGAGAAAGATTCCCAAAACTCAACGGAATTGAACCGGAAAACATATTCCTTCCCAAAGATACAGTCTCCAAGCTACTAAGTCCGCCCAGAGATGCAGGAATTTGACCGGAAAACCGATTCCCTTCGAGATCAAAAACCTGTAGCAAGCTGCATTTGGCAATCTCATTAGGAACTAAACCATGCAGCAAATTATTGGCCACTCTTAACACCTCTAACTTGACAAGATTTCCAACTGCAACCGGTAAATTACCGGAAAAGAAGTTTTCAGAAAGATCCATAACTCTAAGAGTAGTCACATTAGTCAACCAAGATGGGAACATACCACCTATGTGGTTATTTTGAAGGCCCAAAACCTCCAAAGCGCTAACACACCTTCCATTTGGCGGCGTAAAAACACCCGTGAATGCATTAAACCCCAACTGAACTATCCTCAAAGAAGAATAATTGCCCCAAACTTTACATAAAACACTTAGAGGAACCATACCCGAAAGTTCATTTCGAGATAAAGACAGCACTTGAAGGGTTGAAATCGCCCCAATTGTGCCCGGAACCAAACCTTTAAGCGCGTTATCTTCAGCGCTTAAATGTATAAGCGAAGAACAGTTTGATATAGCTGAAGGTAGAGTTCCGTACAAGTGGTTGGAGTCCAGCCACAAATACTGAAGCTCTTGAAGTTGACCAATACTCACCGGAACTTCACCGGAAAAAGAATTGTAGGACAAATTGATGAGTTGAAGCTGAGATTTTGACGAGAAATTTTGTGGTATCTCACCAGTAAATGCATTTGAGGATAAATCGAGATATCGGAGAGATTGCGAAATATCTCCAGATATTTTACCCGACAGGAGATTATGAGCTACACTGAGGACTTGTAGATTTGTCAGGTTAAAAATGGACGGTGGAAGATTACCTGAGAATGAGTTGTACTGCAAGTACATAGCGCGTAACATTGAGCATTGAGAGAGAGAGGCAGGTAGAGAGCCATTAAAGTTGTTAGAGCGAAGACTTAATTTCCGAAGCTCATGTAAGTAGGCGAGTTCGTCAGTGAGTCGACCAGTGAGTTGTAGGCGAGGCAACCTGATCTCGGTGACTCGGTTGTTGTAACACACAATGCCACGCCAGTCACAAGGGGCTGACGGCGTCGACGATTGCCAGCCGTCAAGTGCACCTAGTGGGTCCTTCAGGCTGAGCTTGAAAGAAGTTAATGCTTGTATCTCCGAAAAAACAACGGCGTCCTTTTGACTGTAAGCTAATAATGCAGTAGTGAAATAGGTCACAAAACAGAATAAAATAGCCGATGGGGTTGCCATGGAAGAGTTTTCTGTTTGCGGGTAGTGAGCGAAAATAGATGCTATGTTGTTAACGGAGAAGTAGTTGTTGTGGGATTTGAGGAGGAGCGTATAAGAGAGAAGATGGACTGAAAAGAAGAGTGCTCGACAGAAATGACGCCATTTGATGCGCCAGAAGTGGTGTTTGTGTTCCCCCCTTTCTCTTTTTAACTTTCTATTTTTTTTTTTTTTTTGGTTATTTTAAACTTTCAACTGTATATATATAGTATATTATTATTTGGTTTGTTTTGGTTTGGTTTGGTTTCTCGCTTTCCCAAAAGGCGTAATATTTTTTTTTCGGTTAATGAAAAACTATTGGTTTTTTTTTTTTTTTAAGATGTCAGTAGGGCAGAATCATTAAGTCCAGTGACATCTTATCACGAGGGGGGTTTTCATACTCTCACCCTTAACTCAACAACAGTCACTGTTGTGTTGTCACTTGGCCACTTATTGGGTCAGCTGTTTGCATGCATTTCTAAAGTTATCTACTGCTACTTTTGCTAGATTACTTTACAATATTAAATTTGTGAAAATGTGCTGCTCATTTGTTTGAATAGCCAATTAACTGTGTGCTGCATGCAACATTATCACGGGCTTTCCAAAGATCTACTATGACAGGTGTCAAAAGAGGAAGAGAAGATGACCATTTTGATAAAAAAAAAAAAAGAATTAAAAAAACTAGCGCCTTTGGAACGTGGAATGCAATAAAAATTTTAGATGTTAGAACAATCAAACTGAGTTGGAAAATGAATCTTAATTTACTGTGCCCCTTAAAAGATAACACGATTATATTGCTTGGTGGATAGTCAACTCCGTACATTTGCTTCCCCAAATTGAGTTGCGTGGTTAAAAAACTTACCACACTCTAAATCAGAAATAGAAAATTGAGCTGTAATTTTAGCACCTAATTATATGCATTCGTGCACACCTATTAACAACTAATATGCAGTTCCAGCGACTTTGAAACTTTTGTAGAGAAGCCAATCGGCTGAGGAACTTTCCTGTAATTGTGAAAGCTCAAGTAATAAGTCTTTTTGACTCACAAGTTTTGAGCTAGTGGCGGGTTCTGGCGGAGCCATCATTGTGAAAGGAAAAAGCGCCAAAGGACTTGATTTTTATCTTTGTTTTTTATTACTATTTTTTTCTAACCCTCATGATGTTAGATTGTCAATAATCATTTAAAAGTTTCTTGAGGACCAGATTGTTGAAGTAATGTATTCACAACCGACCCAACTTGGGGTTGCTTGCGGGTAGGTTGATCGTTAATCTCTTTACTCTCTCTCTCTCTTGGTCAGTGAACTAGGTTGGGTTTGTTCCTCTAAACCCAAGGTAAAACAGAAGCCAAATGAAAATAGAACTCCGAAAAAATAAAAAAATTCCCCCGAGAAATAATAAAACGCCCAAGTTCCAAATCCAAGCTCGAAATAAAAATAAAATATAAAATCCCAAAAACGAAAACGATTTCCGTTGCCGGGAATCGTACCATGGTCTTTCGGGTGAGAGCCGAATATCCTAACCAACTAGACTACAACGGAATTATTGCCATTTGACTCAAGATAATATTCAAAACTTTAATAAAGATTTGTTCTTCTAATCGGACAGGTCCATACCGGATACCATTTAATATGAAATTATATCTTTTTCAAGATTCAATAACATTATAAGGATATTACGATCATTTCAATAATGGTATAGCCTATCTGATTTGGTACAAATTATAAACTATATCTTTATTTCAAAATAAATAAAGAAAAATTATTAAAAAAATAAATAAATAAATTAGAGATCCGGAAATATTACCTCATTCTCAAGTACTAAAGATAATCATTTAAATTTTTTTCATTTTTAATACTTTTTTTCTGCAACCCAAAGCAAAACACACTTACTCTCGGTTACACAGTAACAGAAAAGAAGTGAGGGTTTAAGCACAGACGAAACTGCAATGCAAGCCTTGAGCCACGTTGATTTCGGTCTTCGTAGTCCACTGCTCGTTCCAGTACCTCCTCCTCCTAAACGGCCCTCCAAATTCAATCCCTCCACCGTCTGCTCCGCCAGCAAATGGGCCGACCGCCTCCTCGCCGACTTCCAATTCTCCACCACGGACAATTCCCCATTGTCATCAACCACCGTCACTCTCACTCCTCCGCCTCCCGCCCCTCCCACTGACCGCCACGTGTCCATACCCATCGACTTCTATCGGGTTAGTCAGTTAGCGTAATGAATTACTGAACTGAACTTGCTTATTCACTAGTTAATGATTTTACTAATTAATTGAACAGGTGTTGGGAGCGGAGACTCATTTTTTAGGCGACGGTATAAGGAGAGCTTATGAAGCTAGGGTTTCTAAACCGCCTCAGTGCGGATTTAGCGCGGATGCACTGATCAGCCGCAGACAGATTCTTCAAGCCGCTTGTGAAACACTAGCTAACACTAGTTCAAGAAGAGAATACAATCAAGGTCTCGTCGATGACCTCGATGAGACAATCCTCACCGAAGTTCCCTGGGACAAGGTGATTGCTGTCGTTTATTTTATGGACGATTATGTTTTTTGAGCTAATAGTAACAGTTTGTGTGAACCTTGAAGGTCCCTGGAGCATTGTGTGTGTTGCAAGAAGCCGGGGAGACCGAGGTGGTGCTTAGAATTGGAGAGAGTTTGTTGAGAGAGAGACTTCCCAAGTCTTTCAAGCAAGATGTTGTTTTAGCAATGGCACTTGCGTACGTTGACATGTCGAGGGATGCTATGGCGTTGAATCCGCCCAATTTCATTAGAGGTTGTGAGGTGCTCGAGAGAGCTTTGAAGCTGTTGCAGGTAGTGCCAATCATGCTTTCTCTCAGATTGAGCATTTTTTTTTTTTGGGGTCCTGTTTAGAGAGGCATTTGGATAAGAGATGTATAATCAAAGAGATGAAACTCCAAAAACAGATAGTTTCCTCTTTTGTAAAGAGAGTGACACGACATTATAATTGTCTAGATGAGAACTTTCAGGAACCATTTTTATTTCTATTGAATTCTTTTGTAGTTGCATGTGATGATAAAATCATAAAAGAAGGAATTAAATTGGGCTGGGCAGTTGTGTTTTCTGGCTAGAGCTCACCAATGTTGCTCCCTGTGTTCACATTGTTCTAATTCATAGCTAAGTACTTTTCTTTGTTACGTAGGAGGAAGGGGCCAGTAGTCTTGCATCGGATTTACAGGCGCAGATTGATGAGACTTTGGAGGAGATCAACCCGCGCTATGTTCTGGAACTTCTAGGCTTACCGCTTGGTGATGAGTATCAGGCAAGAAGAGAGGAGGGTCTTCAAGGTGTGCGCAACATACTATGGGCTGTTGGAGGAGGGGGAGCACCTGCAATTGCTGGGGGATTCACACGTGAATATTTCATGAACGAGGCCTTTCTATGTATGACATCAGCTGAGCAGGTAGAATACTAGATTTTCTTTGTAAAACCCAGTTTGTCCTTATTTTGCTGATCAACTTTTTTCCTTTTTTAATTTTATGCTTTATGCTCAATTTTCTAACTGTATTTTTTCTTTTTCTTTCATTTTAAATATGTTTTTCACCTTGAAAGGTTAAACTGTTTGTTGCCACACCAAGTAACATCCCAGCTGAAACTTTTGAAGCTTATGGAGCAGCACTTGCACTTGTTGCTCAAGCCTTTGTGGATAAGCAACCTCATCTGATCTCAGATGCTGATAACCTCTTCAAGAACCTTCAGCTGAATAAGATAACAGGTCTACAGGACCCTGGATCTACCTATATCTCCTCGGAAAATCATGAGGTAGATTTCGCATTGGAGAGGGGACTTTGTTCACTGCTTGTTGGCAAGCTTGATGAATGTCGCTTATGGTTGGGCTTGGATAGTGACAAGTCACTCTACAGAAATCCCTCCATTGTAGATTTTGTCTTGGAAAACTCAAGGGATGATGATGACGATGATCTTCCTGGGCTTTGTAAGCTGTTGGAGACATGGTTGGCAGAGGTAGTTTTTCCTAGATTTAGGGACACCAAAGATATGCAGTTCAAGCTTGGTGATTACTATGATGATCCCATTGTCCTGAGATATTTAGAAAGGCTGGAGGGAAATGGTAGTTCACCCTTAGCAGCAGCAGCTGCCATCGTTAGGGTTGGGGCTACCGAGGCTACTGCTGTTCTGGATCAAGTTAAGGCTAGTGCAATTCAGGCATTGCAGAAGGTTTTTCCTCTTGGTCACAGGGACAAGACTGAAAAATATCAAGAAGACAGAGAGAGAAATGATTATGTTCCTGTTATAGAAACTGAAGAACCTCTGACATCCAATCAAGATGACTTTGCTTTTTCAACTGATAGTTATGAAACAAGTAGTTCTTGTCAAATAGACGAGGAACAATTAACTAAGGAAAAAATCAAAGATGCTAGTGTGAAGATTATGTGTGCTGGTGTGGCGATTGGGTTGTTGACTTTGGTTGGCTTGAAGTATTTGCCTGCTAGGAACATCTCATCTCATCTAAGGAAAGAACTTGGTTCAGCCGAGACATCTGATGTTACTGTAGGTAAGATTTAATGGCGTATTGCAGAAGCCATCATAATAACTCTTAACTGGGATTACTTGGAGTCAATGACATGAAATCTTTTTTCCGGAAGTATTTTAATCCATATGTTCTATAGAAGCATCTTTTCTTCTGCTGGAGATGTGAGAATATCAACTGTATGCCTGAAATCTTCATTTTTTCAAAATATTTGCATTTCTTTGGACATTTGGGTAATTTGATGGAGCTGCTCCAAATTCCTTTGATATTTGATCTTGATCGGTCAAAGGAATTGAGGGAGCAAAATTTTTTGACGTCTTCCATTTTCTCATGTTGGACCTTGAATTTTATCTTCATGAAACTAATAGTTTTATTGTCTTGATCAACCTCCCAGAGCCTCTGGTAGATGAGAATTCAGGGGACAAATTACCCAGAATGGATGCAAGGTTGGCAGACAGTATAGTTTGCAAGTGGCAGAGTATCAAATCTCAGGCCTTGGGACCTGATCATTCCCTGGGAAAATTGCCAGAGGTAAGAGTTACCAGCTTTATGGTTTTTTGTTCTAAGGTAGTTGGAAGAAAACTATTTCCTCCTAGTCATCACAAGTTCAAACCAAATGGATTGATAATTCTTGTCCATATCTAACATTGTTCTGCAACCTGGGTGTCAAGGAGCTATACATCCCTGGTTCCGGTAATTTAATTTTTCTGAAACCCCAGATAAAATTTGAACCGAAACAATCATTTAATAGATGATTCCTTTTTCTGATGTCTGAGTGAAACATATTTTCTGGGTGGATTCATTGTACTCAATTTTGACCAGTTCTGGACAGGATATGCACATTTTTCAATTACTTTTTTCCTCAACTAGTAGACAAATGCACGTTTTAATTTACCGTCCTTTGTCTCTAAGAACACAGAGAAGTACCTGTAGTCTGTTTTATAATGATGCCATCATCACGTGCTGCAAGTTTGTTTTGCATCAAAGTTTCACTTCAGCAAAGTATACTATTATTTCTTGTGTTCTTTTATCTGTTGGGTTACCTGGTTTATACACAACTTTAATGTACTGTTTTGTTTCATTAATTACCTATAGCAGTAATGAATGTATAATTCTTTCTGAATACTTTTGTTAATCACCACTGCATTGTAGAAACAAAATTTACTTAACACTCAATGAATATTTTTTTTTATTGCCACTGCATTGAAGAATTTTCTTAACACTCAATGAATAAACACACTATGAAACTGCCAGGTTCTGGATAGTCAGATGTTAAAAATATGGACGGATCGTGCAGCTGAAATTGCACAACTTGGTTGGATATATGATTGTACTCTGTTGAACCTGAGCATCGACAGTTTGACTCTCTCTCAAGATGGGCAGCATGCCTGGGTGGAAGCAACCGTGGAAGAGTCTGCCCGCTTGACAGACATGGTCAATCCAGAGAACAGTGATGAAAAAATCACGACTTACACCACGAGATATGAAATGACCTGTACAAAGACAGGTTGGAAAATTACTGAAGGATCTAAGATCATTTACAAATGATGTACAGCATTATTATAACTGCTTGGTGACATTTCAATCACTGTTTTTCTACAACCTTGTAGCTGTTTATACTTAATATCCTTGAACATATGGCCATTGAACTAGCAATAACCAAGTTTATTCCATTTAAATATATTCTATATACATGGAACGTTGTAAATTAACATAGAGACAAAATAGTAATCAGTAACTAAGGTCAGTTCACAACCCTCCCATGATGTGAAATCAGAATTGCAACTGTTGTTATTAAATTGAGAGGATGGGGATACCAAATGAATGTTAAATGTACAAGTCAGTATCTCTCTTTATCTTTCGTGGGGCAAGCTTAAAGTAGAATAGACCTGCTGCGTTTCCAGCTGTATGATCTTCGGCTGGTAGATCGGGATCCTGGCGAGAAGCTGAGTCCAAAAATCTCCTTAGGGGCTTGGCCTGACTGTACGAAGCCGACCAATTTTGCAACAAGAGCCGCGCTTTCGCTTATATGGTTTATGTTTTTTGTGTCTGACCATATGCGGCGTGCTAGTTGTAGACTTCTCTGCTTTGTGTTTAATGCGATCCCCCACTCCTTGTAAAGTTCCTCTCTTTCCTTCCTTGAAAACTTCTGGTGAACTTGCTTGCTCAACGTGTCCCTCTCTCGGTACAGAGCCTTCAAGCTGTCCCATCATAAACAATGTTAAATCTGAAAATGTGTGATTTAAATAGGGATGGCAACAAGACAAAATGAAAGAAAGGAGGCCTTTCTCATTTTCTATCTTATTTTAATTTTAATTCTCATTCTCTAACTTATTTTTTTAAATAAGAAGTGAATTCTCATTCCTACTTATTTTTCTTATTTTTTTTATTTATTTATATTAAATATTAATTAAAATTATTATTAATATTATTAATATGTTATTCATATATTATAATTATATTAAAAATATAAAGTTGACTATTTAATAAGATAAAAAGATTATAAATTATTTATATATAATTAATATATTGTAATTATATATGAATCTTATTATTCCATTAACAATATAAGAATTAATTTTTTTATTTTTTATCTCATTTTTTATTATATCATTTCAATTTTATCTCGTTTATTACAAATTTTTGTAAAACAAAATTTAGAGGAAATTTTGCCCTCTAAGATTAAGATTTGAAAAACGAGATAAAATGTCCATATGAAAGTTGGAACACAGTACCTTGAGGTTAAACTTTCCTTCGTGATATTACCACCTTTGAGAAAGGACAACCTTCTGAGCTCTACCTCCATGTACACAGAATCCGAAGGATCACCTTTGAAGAGCAAGAAGAAGTAAGTTCTGTGAACCAATGGTACATTGCACGAATTCCAAAGTTCAATTATCTCTCTCCGCTGCCTCTCAAATTCTGCAGGCCAATTGAATAGTGCGGCATCCTTTGCTTTTCCATCATCCTTTACTTTCCTCGTTGACCCTTCAGTTTCGTTATCAGTACCCGTTTCGTGAACCTACCACAGAACAAGCATAACAATCCACCCGCGCTTAGGGCAAAACATAAAAGTTTAAAAACCGATTAGTTATATTAAATATATCTCCATAATTTTCTAGCTTGTTTCAATGTTTCAAGAAACAATCTAGACAAGGTTGTTCTGGTCTGGTGTGTTTCAAAAAACATATCCGATAAGGTTTTGCATCGACAACATGAACAACTGACTCTAAACATATGAAAATCTTCAACAGCCAACACATGGTGGAACTTTTAGGTGTAAATCTACCAAAAGAAAAGGAATCAAAAGTGAAGTAGACAGCAAATGCTTGATATTGCCATATTTCTACAACAATATGTTTTAGAAATATGCTGTGCGTCAAACCATTCAACCATGATAATAATTGTGCTTATGTTTTATGTACTAGATGCAAAATACGTTAATTTGATCGAAAAAAGACGATGCATCTAAGTAGCAATAATATTTACCGCTATGTGCCAAGCAACAAGATATAACTTGCTCAAGAATCAAGACAGTAAAATGAGTATTCGATGCAGAGAGAGAAGCGATGGGGTAGGCAAGTGATGGTGGTTCTTACCAAATATGCATCAAATTTTTTCGGAGACTCAAGTTTGGCCGTTTCACGCTGTCCTGAAAATTGGTGGATGCCGCTATCTTCTGTATCTGACTCTTTGATGCTTTGTGATCCAATTGAAGCACTACTAATTGAAATTTCATAATCTTTTCTGAAAAATTTTCCAAACTCAGAACTGTACCGCAATTCAGAAAGCCTTCTGGATGCTCTTGCAGGAAAATTGTTTTCGGACATATTAGTTGGTGTATGTACGGCCTTCTCAAACCAAAGAGAAGATGTATTCTCGCTGTGATCGTAAATGCTACTAGCATCTTCTGCATCAGACTCTTTGATGCTTTGGGTTTCCATAGAAGCAGCACTAATAGAAGTTTGAGAATCTTTCCTGGTAAGATTTCCAATCTTGGTATTGTACTTCGAATCAGAAAGCCTTCCGCAGAAGACTCCGGGTCTTCCAGAGACATTTTTATTAGACCAGGTAATTGCTATATTCTCATGTTCTGCCTTCTCAAGTGCTGGGGAAGCCGGTATTGACACGAGAGCTGCTTTGCAACTTGCGCTTTTACTCAATTTTGAGCTCCTGCATGTAGATACATCTTCAGAGGAAGCAGGAGATTGTTCCATAGGGTACAGACTTACAAGATAGCTGATAGTTTTCTGCAGTTCCTGAATTTTTTGCTTCAAAGCATCGTAAGTTTCATCTTTATCAAGGGACGACTCTTTATCTTTCTTCTGCGGGGAAGATGATACTGCAACTTCACCCGTGGCTTCTGTCATCGATAATTTCCCTTCTTCAGGACCCCGTAACAAGACAGCGTCGTCTGTTGTTTTCTCAGTGCTTGATTCTTCCGGGGATAATACCGCAGCCTCATCTACGGGTTCTGCCGTAGATAATTTCCCCGCTTTTTCTTCAAGCCCAGGTAATAAGACATCAGATTCCATTTTCCTGTTAATGCTTGATTCTTCCATTTCAACGCATTGAACTTCGTTGCAGGTGCCTTCAGATTCTTCCTCAGCTTTTTGAGCGATCTCATCCCAGCCTTGACATGGATCAAGCCCAACAAATTGAGGAGTACTGCTATCTAGCAGAAAATTATCTTCAGAATTCACAGAAAGCCCAACGAATTTGGGAGTACTGTCAATATTCGTCGGATTTTTGGTTGTTCCAAGTCCCACATCTGAATTAATAGAATTGGACATATCTATTGATTCTACTTCTTGACATTCGTCTAATCTTAATGCTTGATCTTCTCCAATTGATAGTAGCAAATTGTCAACTCGTGATTGAGCAATATCACGTTGTCGGGTCAATTCTCTTATCTCGCTCTCCATCTTTTCAATAACTGATTCTTTCTCTTTCAGCAATGCAACAGAATCCCTTGTCGAAGCAGTTGATTCTAGACTCTTCATCTCGCCCTCCAGTCTAGCCAACTCTCTTTGTAGTTGCTTAACCAATGCTTTATCTGACATTACCACATTTACCTGTGCATTGGTAGTCACCTCTTTAGCACAGCTCGCGAACAAGAGAGTATTTCTTGATTGTTCAACATGACTGCGAGCAGGACTCATAGTGCAAATAATAGCAGTTCTCGCATTGCCTCCTAAAGAATTCTGCAGAATCCGCGTCAGCTTAGAATCTCTATAAGGTATGTGTGCATTTTTTCCCTTGCTGTATCCAATAATGAGAGTAAATCGTAAGGAAAATGAACAAACTACATTGGAAAATGAACAAATATGAAGAAATAAAGAATTAGAAGAAGAAAGTGTTCTGTTAACTCTTTTTTTAGGCAAGCATACAAATAGAATTTGCTTGACATTTGAGAACATTCTCAAATAATCCCAATGTCAAAGCATATATTAAAAATTGCAAAGGCCAATTAGATGATTTCACAGCCAGAATAGAAAGATTATTCCACCTTAATTTGCGAATTACTGTTCCGAGTGTCAACAAACTTCTATTTATATGGCAACCTTCTTTCAATCTGGCACCAGCATTTAATGTTTGAGATGCTCGCTCACTCCCCGCAAGATCAACAAAATTCTGCCAGACACCAAGTGTATTACTTTGTCTTTCATATATAAAAGTCTAGAGGAGGCCTCCGTAGAAAATTTTTGTGCACAATAGTTTAAAAGAAAATAATTCTAACATACCACACTAGCTGCTAGAGTGCTTGAATTTTCAGCCCCCATATATTCGCGAGCAGAACTTTCAATTGTCTGCAAGAATTCATCATTTCATAAGATAAAAAACCATAGGTATATGTACTTGTCCAAGTTAGATAATTTCTACTTAATTAATTGATTTGCATACCAATCGCAGAATTTGATGCGATCTGGAGCTAGTTTCATTCAGAGAGGTCTCCCCTATCTGCCTTTGAGCTGCAAGAATGCATCAAAAAGTTTAAAATATAATATAAGCAGCTGAAAATACAACTGATATCAACATAATGCGAAGAATTTTTCTCACCTTCACAGATGGCAAGGAGTTCCCTCAGATGGCTCAAGTCTCTTAGCGTCTCCTCAGTGAGTCTCTCAACGACAGTTCCTCTCTGTTTGAAGTGAAAGTGTTACTAAAGGTGTCTATTCACGTTAAAATGAAATTAACCCAAAGCAATATCCTGGCCAGATGGGAAAAATAATGAAAGAATATGGCAATCACCTCTGGATCATCGAGGAGCCTAAGTGGGGTTGTGTCTGAGATGAGAAGGTCTCTGACAGATTCATTGTAAATCTCCATTGCAGAGAATTTCAACACAAATTCTCGTTCTTGATGCTGTAATATAGACAAGAATTAAAACTATTTCTATGTTTCAGTGCAATATTCTGATAAGACTTTAATGGTATTAAACTAATTTAGAACTTTTGAACATTTAGTTTACCTTCTCTACGTAATCATATATATCTTGTACAGCATATTCAGTAATTCCACGCATTGTGTATGTCTTTCCACTGCTGGTTTGCCCATAAGCAAAAATGCTTGCTGAAGACATATTTTACGCATTCAGAAGAGTTTCAATGAAGCATGCTGTAACAGATATCAGTAGACAGAAAACAACGGAAAAAAAGGTTACTCACTGTTAATGCCGCTGACTACAGAAAGGGTAACTTCTTTTGCTCCTTCATCGTATACCTGCTTTGTGGGGCAGTCATGTCCAAATACTCTATCTATTCCCAGTAAATTGACCAAAACAAGAAGAGAAGGCAAAACAAGGTGAAAAAAGTATATTATACTATTAACTTATGAATTGCAACATTAACTACTGCAATAATCAAACAATTTTCTGAAATAAATGTCCTGAACTGAGCTTGAACACCTTTTATTTATCAAATCTAAAGGAGAAAAAGAGTATATAAAATATTTTTCATATTGGAAATTCAAATATGACATACACTCATACAGTTGTAAGCTCCAGAAAGTTTGGCAATGGGTTGTCACCTATTCTTTTCTGGGGTTCGGGGTCGGATTGGGAAGGATTTGTCAGTTATGTTAAATTAAATTTCATTCAACCGTATTGCGTTTGCATGATTGGTTCGGCAAAAGCATTAAATACGGCAGAAAGCATGTTAGAGAGAAGGAAGTTTAACATAGAATTAGGAATGATGCCAATTCCTCAATGTAAATGCGAATAGTAGCACAAAAATTCAGACTCGGATAAGAAGCAAACTAGAAGACAGGCATTTAAAACAAATTTCCTGAAATTTTAAACCAGATGCAAAAATGCTTGTTAAAAAATAAAACAATAAGAAACTTTCAAGTATAGAATATCGAAATAGCAACAAAAATTGTCGACACATGAAGAGAAATATGTATACAAAGCATTAGCTTACCAAATGAATAAGCAGCTGGGTACATAGACCGTTCGAGTAAGCTATTCTTGTATATGATGGTGGTTTTGTTAATGCACTCCCAATCCGACACATCGTTCCTCGAATATTCTTTCTCATTCAAAGGCCTCAATCTAACCAAAACCAAAATTCTCTCTTCTTGGCCAGTGGGCAGAGACAGATCCTGAGAGTCCCCAGGAATTATCTCCTCTCCGCCCATTGGCCCTTTATTTCTCCGCCTTCTCTCTTATAACTTGATTTTCTTCACAAACAAGTAAACAAACACAATCAGCACTTGTATCTACAATCCCTCTCGCCTTCAATGAAATGCAGATGGTAAAAACACAGAATTTGAACGAAATCGTCTTAGAGTATTTACAAAAATTGTCCTGTAGCGACTGAATTCAAAAGGAAAAGTAATTAAGTGGGAAAGATTAAATAAGAAACTACAAAATTTAACTTTGAACAAATTGCACTTACGAAAAATGCTGCCAATGCAGGATGATTTACACAGTTACCAAAAAAAACCAGAAGACGGTTTTCACCCGTTGAATTCATAAGGGCAAAAGTCGGGTAAATTTGTTAAAATTAAGTCCCGTAAAATCAGAGAAAATTCGACTAAAATTGACTATCCTCTCTGTCTCTACAGAAGATGAGGGGAAAGAAAGAGAAAATAGCAATGGCTACATCTGTCTCTGCTGACATGGGATTCTAACGACCGTTGAAATGTAACCGCCAGCATTAACTAACTAATGTGAGGGCTGATTTACCTTTTCAACCTCGTGTTTCCAGCGTATTAACGCCTTCAACCACCACTCTTGGCTCTTAATTCTTATAAAACTCGGAATCAGAATGTCTGCAATCTCTAATTTTTTAGCTTCTTCTATTTAATCATAAATTTTTTATGCGCGGGTTTGACCACTGAATTATGATTCAATCCACATCTAAGTTAAGCTGCTTTAGAATAAATATTTTTTTCTCCATAATTTCTTATATTTCTCCACAACATTGCATCAAAGAAGCAGAAAAGAAAAAATTTCTATAATGTTTCTTAATTAAGAGATTAGATGTAAATCAAATACTCGTGTACATTCGATTTTGTACATTTTCTAACAGCCCAAACCATAATACAATTGTTTCATGGGTATAAAAATTTGATCTCAGAAATAAAATATGAATAAAAGTATTAGTCAACACTTCTGAATTGGACAAATGTTGTTCCTGTCAATGTCAGGATGTCTCATCCTGAAGATGAAGCTAATTAGGTTGCTTGGCGCATTTCTGCATATCCTTTCATCCTTGGTAAGTTCCATGAAGTCTTAGAATTCTTCTATTTGTCTGTGCGTAGAAAAAATTCTATGTATAGTGGCGACCTTCCGCGAGAAAATCCACTTTAGCCACTATGATGTGGAATATAGACTCTCTGTAGATCAACAGAATCTATGCCTACCAGTAATCACCACAAGAGCATTCACCATTTCTAAAATGATGAAATCTCTTTCCATCTCTCACGACTATCTCTCTCCCTGCTACTTTTGACATGAACTTGAAAGCATTATGACAGTCCCCGCAGATCCTAAGATTTTTTAAGACCCTAATTGTGACACCACGTGGAAGTTTCATAAGACCAAATGCAACTGCAAGCTTCTCGCTGTGAGTAGACAAGGCGTACTCCTTCTGGTCAGATTCCATATCATGCAACACAAACTTCGTGTCAGGGGCATACCCTAGTTTTCTCATCTCCAATACCAGTTGCTCAAGATATTCATACACTGCTTGCACCTCGGGATGCACAGTGTCATCAACCAAAAATACATGGACCTTGTTCTCAACTTCAATCCAACTACAACCAGGCTCCTTTTTTACCCCTCTGTCCCTCATTAACTTCCGCACTTTAGCAACATCATCCCATCGCCCCAAAGTGGCATACATATTTGACAAAAGTACATATGTTCCATCATGTTGAGGTATCAGCTGAAAAAGTTGTTCTGCTGCTTGAATCCCCAAATCCATGTTTCCATGAATACGACAACCAGCAAGAAGAGCCTCCCAAATTGGTGCACCAGGTTTGAATGGCATTGATTCAATCACATACTTTGCTTCTGAGAATTTTCCAGCTCGACACAGCAAATCAATAAAACGGGCGTAATGATCTTCACCTGGAGTTATACCATAAAGGCCTTGCATTGAATCAAAATAACGACGTCCTTCCTCTACTAAGCCTGCATGGCTACAAGCAGAGAGAACTGTGAGGAAAGTTATCCGGTCCGGTAATATTCCTTCTTTCAACATCCGTTCATAGAGTTCTATTGCTTGAACACCATCTCCATGCTGCCCCAATGCTGCAATCATAGCATTCCAAGAGACTGGGTCCACATTAGGCATTGTATAGAACACACAGTTGGCAGCCTCGACAACACCACATCTTGCATACATTGTTATGAGTGCATTTCCTGCTGAGAGGCTTGACTCATACCCAGACTTAACAAGTTGGGCATGGAGCTGGCATCCATTCCCTAACGCACCAAGTGTGGCACAAGAAGTAATTGCTCCTGCAAGTGCATAATCACAGGGTTCAAAACCCTCTAATCTCATCTGACTAAACAGCTTCAAACCATCTTCCCCAAACCCATTTTGTGCTAATCCCGATATCATCACAGTCCATGTCAGAAGATTTCTTTCCCTCATCCCTCCAAAAAAGGATTTGGCTTCATCAATACGGCCAGCACTCACATAAGCTGACAAAATTGCATTCCATGAAACAAGGTCTCTAACTGGCATCTGACTGAAAACAACTCGCGCCTCATCAACTTTACCACATTTCCAATAAAGGGTAACCAATGCATTATTGACAGGCAATGAAAAATCCGGTTTAGGCTCAGCCTCTGTCCTCAATAAATAAGCATGCACCTGCTTTCCAAGCTGAAATAATCCAGCATTAGCACAAGCACTAATTACACTGGTATAAGTAAACTCATCCAGCTGAATTCCCAACATAAGCATCTTCCGGAACATTTCCAAAGCTTCTTGATAAAAATAATGATGTACATAACCTGAAATTAAAGCGTTCCATGCAACACCTAATTTTTCACTCATTCCATCAAGAAACTCACGGGCTGCTTCAAGATCATCATTCTTCACATACCCAGTAATCATTGTTGTCCATGACAACTCATCTCTCTTGGGCATCTCATCAAACACTCTTCTAGCTGCACCTATCAAAGACCGCGACGAAACAAATGGTGAAGACGCACACTTAACGTAGACAGATATAAGTGCATTCAGAACAGAAGTAAAAAGTCCCGTTCCTGACTTCACAACTGCGCAATGCATTTGCATGCACTGCTTTTCTTCACCCGCTAAAAGTGCCAAGGCACTAAGAACACTGGTAAAAGTAAAATTATCAGGCTTAAAATTATCCCGTCTCAAATCACAAAACAGTTCAACAGCAGCGTGACCGTCATTATTATGCGAGTATGCCGTGATCATGGCATTATAAAAAACAGTGTCTCGCATTTGTAAGGGCGTTTTACTAAAAATCTCCCGAGCCAGCTTTAGATTGCCCGAAGCAGAATATGCGGCAATCAACGTTGTTCTCGACACTATGTCCGGTTGGGGAATTTCGTCGAACAGTTGCCTAGCATAGATCAGTTTTGATGTTTTACTATAGACTTCGATCAGACGGTTGAGTATATGGCCACGTGGCTTGAACCCATAAGATATCATGTGGGCATGGACAGTGCGGGCAAGGGATGATGCGATGGGATTTTTAGGATCACATAGTTGCAGTTGGGAGGCATAACAGTTTGCTATCGTATGGAAGGAATTTGCATTCTTCATGTTTTGCAACGGTCAGTTCACGTTACACGTTAGGACTGAGAATTTAGGAAGAATGAGTGATCGTTGATCTATTTATTATTCACATCGCTAATAAATTCAAACATTAGTTATTGCTTTACTGCCAAATAATTTATGAAGGCGGAAAATTTTCTTATGAAACACAGTTGAAAAATAGAAAAGAAACGGAGTATTCTCATAAATCATTTTCGTGATGCGTAAAAATTATTTGAATTTGCCTGCTGTAATTATTAGTTGGAGTTCGGAAATATTGTTAAAACAGATAAAATTAATACTATTAACTGTAGGTTTGATTTCACTTTTTTATTAGTTAAAAAAATTAATGTTAAAATTTTTTTTTTCTTGTTGTTTGATAGTTATTGGAAAAGGATATTTTAGAATTAAAATAATTTAAATTTTTTTAATTTTTTTAAAAAATTAATAATCTAAAATATCTTTGTTCTATTTTAAAAATTTTATATTATTTTCTTTATCATATAATCTTAATAAAATTTCGTCTGCAACTTTTTTCTTTTTGGGCGATCTTGTATTGTTCCTTATTGTTATTTTAGTTGCTGAGTGTAAAATACAGAGCTCATGAATATACTTAATGGTTATGTATACAATTGTATGATAAAATAGTTTCAACTGGCAGCACTAATATCCTCGTTTCATTTTCATGACAGTTATGTAGATGATATTCTTCTCTTTGTACTTTTTGTATATTTGAGATAGTGTATATTTCTTTTAACATCTTGTGAATTGTGATCCTCTGTTCATTTTCCTCAATGTGTTGTGTAATTCTATCAGGTATTAGTTGCGTGCAGTTTAAAAAGATTGAAACCGTTGAATGGAGGAATTATGTAACTCTTCAAGACATGGAAAATTTGTTCTTAAATATTTTCGCGTGTAAGACATGGAATCATGAGCATTAATATCTTAGATGGTCTGTGGCTTCCTTGGAACATCGCCTTTCCAATGCTATCAATCCAGTTTAAAGTGTAGGACAAGGCAAACGTAAGTTCACATTACACTGAGATTTTAGGGAGAAGGAATGATAAATGATCTTTAAATTCATGCTTTAAGGCAAAATAATATATAAAGTTGGAAAATTTTCTTATAAAATATAGCCGATATTTTTTTAATGAATGAAAAAACGAAGAACAGAAAGGGAACTTTTTTCTTTTTAATTGAAAAATAGAAAAGAAACTGAATTAATGATATTCATAAATCCATAATCCATCATCGTGTGTACAAGTTCTTTAAACGGCATGCTGTTAAACGGATAAAATCAATATGGGGGTAAATCTTCATAAAGTTATGCTATTCAAACCCCAATGTTATTCTTAACGAACTCGACTCAAATTAAATTATTGGGATGGAGGGGATTATAGCAATTTTCGTAGGTAGTGCCTATTAAGCCCATACAAGAACTAAAAGCGTGAAGCATTCGGTACCAAACCGAGAAGTATTGAGCGCCAAGCAATGCCGCCGAGTGCTACGAAAGAACCTGCTCGAATTCGATAAATGCGCTGGCTTCATGAATGATCACCGTAGCTAGTTGGCTGCAACTTCTTTTCTTGGGTCAATCTTGCATTGTTACTCTATGTTATTCTAGGTGTTCAGTGAGAAATATGAAGCTCGTGAATGTGGTTAACGGGTATGCATGCAATTGCATAGTAATATTGTTTCAACTAGCGGATGCGATATCCTTGTTCCATGACAGCTATATACGTAGATATCCTGTAATACTCTGTTCATTTCCTCAATTTGCTGGGTTTATTATATCACTTATCAGTTATTTGAAGCTTTAGAATTATTGTAACCGTCGGATGGAAGATTTACGCAATTCTTTTAAGAAATGGAAAAGTTTTTGGTAAAATTATCTTCTCTTGTGCATCAGACATGAGGTTAGTTTCACTGATGTTAGCGTTTGCTTTTGCAAGAGTTCACTTACACTAATCACAAAGGAAATTATTGCTCTTCTGACTTCTGCGCCTGCCCCCTTATACTATTCTCTTTTTTTTTGTTCACTGTTGCTTACAGGCAAGTTGATTGGAAAGTTAATTGTGATTATTTGTTGAGTTAAAGATTACTGCTCTACATAATACATTCTTTAGCCTTGATGCAACCCAATAGATCATAACTGCTAGGCTGGTAAGTTTGGTTATTTGGGAAATTAATGGGAGGGATTGATTGATGGAGCAATAAGATGACAGCCTTGGCACTTGTGTTCTTCCACGTTGTTTGAGCCGTACGCAGTCAAAGTGGGTGATATAAATCGATAGTCTTTTGAGTATAAAAGGTAGAAGGGGAGATTCCTCGGCTGTCATTTTCCTACCATGTCTGAAGACAGGGGAGCTCTTTTGTTCAACGCCAATTTGATTCATGGATTTTTTTTTTTTTTTTTCCGTTTGATAGTTCTTACTGGCATTGCACAAATCCTACTGGCTAAAAACACTGCCGTGTTGATCATCTCAGCTCGTATAGATTTTGAACTTGGGTATACAGCCGAATTAAAATTCTAGAAAAAAAGTTGTCTCTCTCTTTTATGTTTTAGCAATTTAATTATCTTCAGAAGTTCCTTATTAAGTATTCTGTTATGATTCTGTCCCAACTCAGATAAGAAGACCCAACCGCCTATAACAAGCCACAAGCATACTGTTGCTGTTGTCTATATTATATGCCACACACCAATACTTTCTTAGAACATCAGCTTTCGGCCATTGGGTATGCATATGGTTATCAATCCAGTAAGTGTAAGAGAGGGCAAAGAGGCTTCATGCAGGAAGCCGGTCCCAACTGACCACAGTGCAAATGCAACTGGCGGCATTCGACAGGACAAAGACTGATATTTATTTTCTATTTAAATTAATATTAATGTAGTAGTCATTAATAAAATCCCGAAGATAGTTTACGTTTAAACAGTGAAACATTAGTGCTAAATCAAAGTTTGTTTATGTAGTGCCAAGTTGTGCATTTGGCTTGAATACGAAAGGCATGCAAGGAAATGACATGGGAAGAACATGAGCGACGATTGATGGGAGATTTCGATTTCGGAAGGTTCGCATTCGTATAGTTGTAGCTTGACTGACCACTACTACTGAGTGAGATGCCAATCACTTACTTAGGACTATCAAAAAGTTTTAATTATCATAATTATATGCGGCTCAAATTAAATTCATTCGGGAATCTTACCCTATTTATATTTAGTAGCATGCACAAAAATTTTTTTTGAAAAAAGAGAAAAAAATAATAATAAGATTGCTTTTCATCAATATATGATCCTAATATTCCATGACCATGAGAATCATGTCTATTAAATTAATTAAAAAGAGCAGCCTTGTTTCTATATTCTATTTATAGATACTTGAATTGAATAACCTTTTTAGAATTACTTGAATATGTGAGTGATTATCACACCCATTAAATCCTAGCTGGCAAAGCATCTACTTTTCTTCCAAATCTAACTGCCAATCAACACAAGTCAGAACCAGAAGACAAAGAAAGAGAAAGACAAAACCCTTTTTTTTTTTTTTTTTACCGGCTCCGAACCCAAAAAAATAAAGAAAATGGGAGCCCTTTCTCCCTCCTCTCCCTTCTTATCCTTTCCTTTTGCTTTTCAGATCCAACAAAACCAAGTAAACAATCCGAAAAAACCCTAATTTAAGCCATAATCATTACAAAATTCTCAACAGCAATTAAACTAACCTCTAATGATTTAGGGCTTTCAAATTTTAAACTTTACCCTTTTCTTTTTATCAACTTTTTTATATTCTCTTATCTACTCCTCCTCTTTGCGAACCCTAACAAAACAAACTCGAAAATGACTAGCAGAGGGAGCAGATCGGAGAAGGTGAAGAGAATTTTTCAACAATTCGACGCCAACCGCGACGGTGGCCTCAATAGGGAAGAAATGGCGGCTCTAGTGGTGGCCGTTAACCCTAGAGTCAAATTTAGCGACGAACAAATCAATGCGATTCTCGACGAAGTGTTCCGTACTTACGGCGAGTTCATCGACGGTGAAAAGGGTTTAACTTATGACGGTCTGTTACGAACCTACGACGACGGTGCCGGTGACGTGGACCGAGACTTCGATGCGTTGGGGCTCGAGCTCAATTTAGACGAAAACAAAGGAGCTTCGATGGTATCTGAAGCTTCTTCATCGTCAATTGTTGATGAGAGAGCAATGGAGTCGCAAAAGAAACAAAGGACGGCGGCATGGGCGGTTTCTCCCAATCACGGGATAGTGTTCGACGACACGTGGAAAATTGTGGATGATTTGGAGATTTTGGTGAAGAGATTGAAAGCGAAGCAAGCGAAAGATGGGAAATTCAAAGGTGAAAATTTTGATGCGTATTCAGATGCTGGGTGGTCTAGAGAATTGGGACCGTCGGCTGAAATATCAGAGAAAAGGATTTTTTGGGAAGAGTCGGGACATGATTATGCTATTTTTGTGAAGGAATTGGGGGTTCTGAGAAACAGAGCAGATGGGGCGAGGTCAAGAGAAGAAGCTTTTGATGGTCATATGGCCATCGGTAGGGTTTTGTACGAGCACCAATTGTTTAAAGAGGCTTTGGTGAGTTTTAAAAGGGCTTGTGAGTTGCAACCAATGGACGTTAGGCCACATTTTAGGGCGGGGAATTGTTTGTATGTACTAGGGAGACATAGAGAGGCTAAGGAAGAGTTTTTGTTGGCATTGGAAGCTGCCGAGACAGGTGGTAATCAATGGGCATACTTGCTTCCTCAGATTTATGTCAATCTTGGGATTGCGCTTGAAGGTGAAGGTATGGTTTTAAGTGCTTGTGAGTATTATAGAGAAGCTGCAATTCTCTGTCCAACTCATTTTAGAGCTTTGAAGCTTTTGGGTAGTGCACTTTTTGGTGTAGGAGAGTATAGGGCAGCTGTTAAGGCATTAGAAGAGGCTATTTTTATGAAACCAGACTATGCAGATGCACATTGTGATTTGGCATCAGCTTTGCATGGCATGGGTGAGGATGAAAGGGCAATTGAGGTGTTTCAAAAAGCTATTGATTTGAAACCTGGTCACGTAGATGCTTTGTACAACTTGGGTGGGCTTTACATGGACTTAGGTAGGTTTCAGAGAGCTTCTGAGATGTACACTAGGGTTTTAGCAGTGTGGCCAAACCATTGGCGAGCACAACTGAATAAGGCTGTCTCCTTGTTAGGGGCTGGAGAAACTGAAGAAGCGAAGAAAGCTTTGAAGGAAGCTTTGAAAATGACAAATAGGGTTGAATTGCATGATGCAATATCGCATCTGAAACAATTACAGAAAAAGAAAGCAAAGGGTAATGGAGGTACCAATGTTGAAGCGGCTTTTGCACTTGTGGAACCCTCAAAATTCAAGATCGTAGGTGAGAGGACTACAGTAAGGCAGGACTTAGCTAGTGCTCTTCAAATTAGGGCTTTCCAGAAAATCACTAGGTTGAGTCGCTGTGATGTGGAGCTTTTGAAGAAAGAAATGGCTGAAAATGATGTACCAGTGTCTTATTCTGGAGGTGGTGGTCCTCAGAAATCCATACGTAAGCCTAATTTGGAGGAAATTCTCCGCAAGTTCCTTAATTTTCTAAAGCCTGAAACTTTTCAAGGAGCTGTCAAAGCAATAAACGAGAGAATCCTCTCTGTCCTCGATGAAACAGGCTCAGGCAGGGTGGACTTGGGCATGTTTTATGCTATTCTGGCACCCATTTGCAGTGGTTCTCCAGAAAAGCGCAAAAGAGTGGCCTTTGATGCACTTCTGTGGCGTCCTGTAAATGAAGG
Organism: Azadirachta indica; assembly: GCA_022749755.1. Classification (NCBI taxonomy): domain Eukaryota; kingdom Viridiplantae; phylum Streptophyta; class Magnoliopsida; order Sapindales; family Meliaceae; genus Azadirachta; species Azadirachta indica. The sequence continues at coordinate 3,685,996 of CM040449.1, forward strand.
AGGTTCTCAGATTAGGAAGGTTGATGCTGTTGGATACATCAAATTTTTGAGGGCTGTTTATGTTCCTTCTCACGGGAATAGTGAAATGTTGGAAGTCCATGGAGAAACAGATTCTTCGATGGTATCTTATAGCGAGTTTCTTGTCATGTTTGACGATCCTGATTGGGGATTTGGCATCATGTCTACTCTGATGAAGCTTGAAACTGGGGATAGGAATCGCCATGGACGTCATGTTTGCTCAGTTTGTCGCTACCCAATTATTGGCTCTCGCTTCAAGGAGATAAAATCTCATTTTAGTTTGTGTAATCAATGCTACAGTGAGGGAAAGGTTCCACCTGCCTTTAAGCAGGATGAATACAAATTTAAAGAATATGGAAGCGAGGCTGAGGCAATGAAAGATAAGTGCATGTGCTTTACCTTGCAATCTCATAAAGATACATAGCTAGTTGGCTGCAACTTCTTTTCCTGGGTCGATCTTGTATTATTCCTTTATGTTATTTAGTTGTTCAGTGTGAAATATAGACATGAATGTGTTTAGTGGGTATGCAGGCCCTTGTATAATAAGTTGTTCCAACTGGTGGCTCTGATATTCTTGTTTCATGACAGCTATGTAGAAATTCTTCTCTTTGTAATTTTTGTATACTTGAGATGTTGTATATTTCTTTAACATCTTGTGATCCTCTGTTCATTCTCCTCACTTATTGTGTTTATTTCTCTCAGGTATTAGTTGTCTGCAGTTTAAATTTTTTGAACCATTGAATGGAAAAATTATGTAAAATTTTTTGAACCATTGAATGAAAAATTTATATCATACTTTTGAGTTATGGAAAATTCTTGTGTATGAGATGTGAGGAGGTTAATTTCACTGATTTTACAAAGTTTTTCCTGTTTGCTTTTGGAACTGACTTACTGATCACGCAGGAAATTATTGCTTTTCTGCTACTGTGCCCTTACATTATTCTATTCTTTTTCTCACTTATTCTCACTCGCAAGTTGATTGCCTGAAGTTAATTGCAATTATATGTTGAGTTGAACATTTACTTCACATTATTAGAACCATTCGTTGGCCTATCCTGCTCACTGATGCAACCCAATATATTATAACTGCAAGGCTGGTTAAGTTTATTTGGGAAATTTTGGTGAGGGATTGACAGCTATTGTAGCAATACCATCAGACTCTTGTGTTCTTCTGGGTTACTTTACCCTGAAGCAGCCAAGCACGGTGACAGACTCATTTTCTTAATGTGTCTGAAGACATGTGAGCAATTTTATTTTGCTAGAATGTTTTACTTGGATTGGCTTCCATGCATAGAGGTGTTTGTTTGACAGTTCTTAATGGCATTGCATCATTTCCCACTGGCTAGTTTGAAGGTTTAAAGATTAGTCATCTATATTTGTAGCTTAGGAAGAAGAGGATTATTGCTGGTAAAGGAAAGAGAGAGGTAGATTGAATTGGCATTTGCTTAATGAATTATTTGGCTGGAAAATGATCAAGTTATAAGTAATGTGATAGGCTTCATATTGGAGAGGTTCTTTAGAATATCATATGGCTCCTTCTGCAACTTTAGCTGAGAAGGTTGTTGCTACTATGGCAAGCCGGACCTTTTAGGAACAGATCCATGTTGACAAGTGACAGCCGATAGGAGGAAAAAAGGGCATTATTTTGTTAGGACTGTTGAATTGCTTGTGGCACAATTTTGAGCAATTATGAATCTACCATTACCAGTTCGAACATGAAGCCTAAGAATGATTTTGATTACAAATCAGTGACCGACATGTTTTGATGATTTGTTTGTAGAATTACACAGTTGCTGATTGATGCCTGCTTGGATTTTGGATCCTTTGTGGAGTGGGAAAATAAGGATAAGGGATTTATGTTGCTGTGCTTAAAGCACTGTCGTGTTGATCGTCACTTCGAACCTTGGGAAATAGCCTCGGAATTTGGGAGCTACAGCTGAATTTTTAGGGCTGAAAAATCTCTCTTTAATGTTTTGGCAACTTAATAATCTACGCAACGGAACTTGCTCGTTCTAGAATTGTTTTAGTAACTTGTGTGATCGGGTTGTCATGTATGATTTGTCAAACTTAGCAATATTGATAATCCAACGGATTGCCTCGATTATTCTATCTTTGTTTCTTTGTTTTTTTTTTTTTTAATTTTATTTTGGGTTGCGCTGAATTATAAGTGAAGAATAAGTAACTTTTGGAAATTTTAGACTTAAAAGTGTCATCCCTCGTTATTTAGATGGTTAGGATGTTCGGCTCTCAAAATCTGGGTTCGAATGCTGATTTCCGAATTCATTTATTCAGATGAAATTTTTTGTTAATGTATGTAAAGTACATATGGTGACTTAAAAGGTTGGTAGCACATTCCAAGAACAACTAAAATTACGGGAAAAAAAAATGACACCTTTTTACTGTGAGACAAATTATTGGAACTAAAGTCAGCAAAAATGACACCTTTTGTTACTGTGAATGAGCAAATATGAGAGACAAATTATTAAAACCAAGTTAAAGTCAACTAATCACATGCACTTGATGATCATATCCCAATCCAATTATCACTTATATGTTAGCTTGTGATGGCAACAATGTTTTGATGATATTCGTTTCACCTCTCCTTTTCGATGGTTCAATAGATATAAAAATAGTCACACTATAAATATTGCCATATCCCAACTCACAGAAAAAGACCCAACCGTATATATAATAAGCCACACGTACATTATGCGGCGTCTTAATCTTACCTTTCTCTCTCTCTCTGTTTTTTTTTTTTTTTTTTTTTTCTACACCACGTAGTATTATATTTTTTTAATGGTCTGTGGTCGTCCTAAGAACATTCTACCAAGTATATATTATTTAATTAATTTGTTTCTGCTGTTTATTTATTTAATGGCCATTCGGTACATGGATGTGCATCCATCTCAAGCAAAGCAATGTCGCCATAAAAGCTACCAATACAAACAGCTGGCTGGTAAGAAGCCAATTCAATTTTCCTTTGGATCTACCCAATGCCTTTCAAATTCATCGTTAACACATACCGGACAAGTAAAAAGGAAATAGGGGATCGCATAGTTTACTTGCTATCTAATCATTAGACTTGGAAAGAACAAGAGCTAGTCTTGATTAGTAGAAAAAGTTATATAATTTTTAATAGATCCGTTATAGTCTAGTTGGTCAGGATATTCGGCAACGGAAATTTGTTTTGCTTGTTTTTGGTTAAATGGGCTTACAGTTTATAGCTTTGTGTTCAGTGGGCTATGGCCTCATATGTTCGTGTCCTAATTTATGAGTTTGCGTTAATCCGGCTTGGACTTTAGGTAAGGAGGAGGCAAACGGGCATTAAAATTTATACGGGGAAGCGTAGCTGGCGCGCGTGCATATATATAGGTATTATATCTGATCGTATTTTAATTCGTAATTTCATAATAAATTAATTGATACACATTATAAAATAAATAAATTATTGATATTCCAATAATGTGTATGTTATTGTATGCATGTATGGTGTAAGATTGTCTTATGATTTATGCCAAGTAAGTAACCTTATGTTATTGATTTTACGGCATTCTGATGAGAAATTCAACAAGCATGACACAAATTATTATTTTATTATTCATTAACATTTCCATCCAATTTAAATACAATTACATTTATTTTGTGACCACCTCGAAAATGGGAACTGTCACAGGACCAGAATTGACTGATTATCTGATTGCTGCATAATTTGGATTCTTTATATCCTCTGATCGCTCATGTTGTTTAACAATGAAATATTAATGCAACCAGGAACCGTAATTGCAGGCTTGATTTTGTTACGAAACTACACTGAAGTCCAGGTCTGTTTCTGCTGAAATGACATGAAAAACTTATGATGCATCATCTATTTGGTGTGAAAAGAAATGACCAATACAATTCAAACACTATTTCTAGCTAGCACACAAAATCATAGTTATCTCCAAATTAACACAAATGAATTATAATCAAAATAAATTCATAAGCTTTAGACGCTTTCGAGGAGCATACACAAAATGTGTATGTCGACTTCAGCCGAGAGGATAGTTGTGCATATTATTATATACATGACTGTTATAGTTATATTGATACTGATGCCCATTATAGCAGTAGAATCGTCCTCGTCGTTGCCAATATCACCTATCGAATCAGCAGCGTCTCCTCCCATCCAGCCCTTCAAAGGAGGGAAGAAATACTATCAGGATGAGCCGAGCTTAGAAGGAGATTATGGCATCTGGAACCCAACACCACCAACATCTGGGGGAGCCAACGCTGCCCCTATTCCCCATGCACTAAAATTACACCGCACTTCTCCTCGGAGCTTATTTAATTCTGATTTCCCTTTCTCCAGCACCGCTCCATCACCATAGACAAATTACGCTGGTCATATGTAACCAGTCGTGTGCTTCCACTCTTGTTATTTTGTTTCACAGGGTATGTACTAACCATGCAGTTATAATACGTATTAAACAGCTATGAGTTTAAGAAGTTTTTTACTTTATCCTCAAATCTATTACGTATACCACTGATATTGCTTGTAAATGATTTTCATTATTATTTTTCTAACCTAGTGCAACAAATCACAAATGGATGATTTTCATTATTACTTTTCTAATCTAGTGCCACAAATCACAAATGGGTGATTCGTAATTGAATCTGTCCTCGGAAGACAATCAGCTTAATTATTTCAAATTTCTGGGACTGAATTCAGCTAATTATTGGGCAAATTTTAGAATATGGACACAAAACAAAACAAATGTCATTTCAATCTACAAACTGAAGAATACCATCAAAATTTGTTTGATTGTATGTATAAACATACATACGTTTCAACCAAAAAGTAACTGACACGAGAGCCACAATGGGCTACACCAGTACTGCTACTCCATCCCTTTGCAGGTCTTGCAGAACCCTATTCTTAAAAAGGACACACAAGGAACCAACATCTAAAAGTAAAATAATAAATCTTGAATCTCAAAACACGGAGATCAACTTCCTGCATGCTCACATGCTACCTAACGGATGGCAGCAGGTTACTACAGTTACAATCCGACGGTGTTGGAATTAGCAATGAGAAGAACCCATAGAAATCTTACTGGCTTACACAACAATCTCGTGTTACATTTTACCTATTCCAAAAAGAAATTAGCCTTCGATTTTCAATTAAACCATTATCAGGGCAATACTCTATCAAGCTTCAGAACACAATATTGTTTCAACATAAAGATATTCAAGGAATCCAAAATTATATTCATCCAAATTTCTAAATAATGTAGCAATACCCTGTCAATTGAAGAATATTTAATGATCAAAATACTTTACATCAGATGAATGGAAGACGGGCCAGATACAGCACCAGCCTTTTGAGCACGCTGCGCTTCACACCGATATAGCCCCTTCATTTCTTTTTTCGCTCGCCTAGCTTCACGTCTTTCCTCCTTCACAGCAGCCTGCACACATCATATCATTGTCAAACCACAATATGAGTACATAGATAAATAGTAAAAATTCAAAACAATATTTCAAGGCATCCTGAAATAAGCAAGAAGGCTGTATAAGTACAAAACCAACACAGAGTCAACAACTTGCATCCTAATGCATGCCACAGGCACAAAGAAATGTGGAGAAAATATCGAGCAAATACCTTCCGTTCTTTTTTCTCCTGCTTTGATTCTTGGCCACGTTGCTTCCTCTTCTGTGGTTCAGTTTTCTGGCCACCCATAGACTTCATTTTTTCTGAAGTTGCCCTGCGACTATGAGGCAGAAAGTCCACAGGTAGCTTCTGTTTTCCTTTAAGGGATATGACATGATTGGTTGCACTCGAGGCTCCAGAGACGGTTTCAGCTAACTTCTTTTTTCTTGCTGACTCTGGAGCTTGAATTTTACCTGGGTGATTATCAAGATTTGAATAAGTAGAAATGATGGTCTCACAATCCCATTCCTCTGACTCATCACTACTTTCCTGCACAACAACTACTTCTTCGTCTTCATCTTCATCTTCATACTTCTCAACATATTCGACACAGCGACGGATTACATCTTCTGCTGGAACGTCATAATTGTCATCAGTTTCCAAGTCGTCTGTTACATGGTCATTAAGGACATCGTTGAGCATATTGGCAAGAGATTCTTCTTTTCCGGCTATGTTAACATCATAATCATCATCACTGTCAGTGCCATATTCTTGACATTCAAGCTGTATGACAAAAGAAGAAATGTTAGAACGAAAGAAAATTAAAGCAAAAGAGGGAATTTAGATAAAGGCATCGACCACAAAAGAATAGAGTGTTTATCCTAATTATACTCATAAACTCATGAGACATAACTTAAACTTAGGCATATTGTGTACAACCATAAACCAAGAAGATGACCCGAGTAAGAATGCACAGCAATTTGCCGATAGAAATTGTAATAAACATTGTAATCAATAGGAAGTACTAAATAATTCATATACAATGCACTATCATAAGGCCTTGAGTACAACATTACTAATCTGACTTTTGTCTCTGAGCTGAGTGTTAGTACTACATAAAATTTAAGTGACTGCTCAAATCGAACCAACCATCTGATTTTCCCTAATAAGCTCATTGAATACATTCAACAAGTAGAGATATGAATAATGTAAAGCAAGATCCTCACATAATTGAAACTTTTATATCCTAAACCAAAGTTAATTTTCCTGCACAAATGGTTCTTGGAAGCTCAAAATATCACCAAAAAAAAAAACATTAATAACTTTCATGCTATGGAAAAGACACAAGTTAATGCGTGACTTGAGGAAGAAGCAGTTGGTTACTTCATCATCAAAACTTAACAATAAAGCAACGTTATGCTCAGTGAGAACAAAAATAAAATAGAAGTAGCTATAGGTAAAGAGTCTAACCAAATCAAACTGCTCATCCAGAAGTCTCCGAACTCGCGGTTTATCTACCACACTATCATGTCCTGCATCTTGAACCACATTGTCTCCACTGACCAAACTAAGATGATACTCTTCGTCACCAATCACTTCATGGTCTACTTTAGATTCTTCAACCAAATTCAACTTCTTATCAATCCCTAAATTCACCCCTTCTTCCGGACGATTCGCTTGAATGATAAAATCCTCCTCCAAATCCTCAACATCAGAACCAAACCGTGACAAATCACTATCGTCAAGCAAAGCGGCCACTTCAGGATCAATGGCTTTCTGAACCTTAACATTAACTGTCTTGGAAGACACACTATAAATTGACTTCTCATGAGCTTCATTCTTTACTTCAGACATATGCACTCTTGAAGCATCATAAGCCTACAAATAATTTAAATAGACAGCCTTCTCCTTATTAATAATTAAGGAAAACTGGAGAAAAAATTTTGAAAAAAAGTTTTCAAAACAAGCCCGAAAAATAAGTATAACGAACCTTAATATCGCGCGGGAGCTGATCGAGCCTGAACTTAGGGTTATGATAAAAAGCGGACCCACCACCGGTATTTTTAATCTCTCTTAAATGAGCTAAATAATTATATCCATCATCGGGAAACCCCAGCTCCAAAATTTCTCTCCTTATGTGCTCCGGCAACGGCGCCGTTCCATCCGACACATTAAATTTTATTGCCGAGGCAGGTCCGGCTGGCGCATTAAATTCCCCTTCATCATCCTCGTCGTCAAGCGCGTCGGCGAATCTCGAATCGGAATCATCATAATTGTCCAACGAGTAGGAATTATTGTCGACTCGTACGAAGACTCGATCATTGCCAGGAGTCCTTTCATTGAAGTTGGGATCGGAGGAATCACGGACAAGTAATTGAAAGGTCGCGGCCTTTTTCTTGTCGATGAATTTCTTCTTCCTGCCCATTAATCCTACCGAAGATTCTGTGCAAGTAAGGTGATTGAAAATGAAGCGACGACAGTCAAGCGTTAAGGGGAAAGCTTGTGAAAGCGTAAACCCTCGACCACTAAACCGGCTTTCTACAAAACCCTAACGCTGACGTGTAAGAAAATAATATTTTCTTGATGGAAAAATATAAGAGTTCCAGGATCCGAACACGTGTAATCGTATGGGGGGCCAAGTTATGCCTGCTTGTGGATCAAAATCGACTCAAAACCCATGCAAACGTGAAATTCCGGAGCCAGTACTTCTGAGTGTACCACCATATTCTCTAAACTATTCCCTCCTCTCTTTTAGGCTCCACTTATATTTGTCTTTATTTTTTGAAACTGTTAGTTACACTTGTTTGATTGTGTGCGCGCTACACACATATTGTATAGTTGAAAATTCAAATTTATATTATTTAAGCATGCTTCAATAAGAATCTTATATCTTGATTCGCCTTATTTGGATATATATATATATATACACACATATATAGTAAGACTTTTATTTCGTTTCTTACAATCTAAATTAGTAAGAAAGTTCACAAAAAAAAAAAGAAAAAGATAATCCATTACCGACACAAATAACTTTATAAATGTTATAGAAAAAGACTATAAAAAGTTCTATTTAAATAAAAAAGCTAATTATTGTTTATTAATTCTATCAACGACTACATTTATAAGTTTATAAAATATCATTTCTATTTTCTAGTAAGTACATTCAAACCAAAAACAAAACCAATTGAGTTGTAAAATATATGATTTCTTATAAAATAATTGTAACTATTTATAATTGAACTTGGGTTTCATTTTTTCTTTCAAAAAAAAAAAAACAAAGAAACTTAGAGTTCCATTATTATTTATAATCACTATTAAACAACATCAGGATAGAGCTAGTCGAAGACAGTAATAATAATTATTTTAAAAAAGAAATAAAGTGAAAAAAGAAACATTTACAGCATGTGAAAAGCGAAAAAACCCGCCAAGATTTAAAATACAAAAATTATGTGTTACGGCAACATTGAAATTTCACAATTACGATTTCCCCGTTTCCCGCCAATATTGGCTTGGCGACGTGGCACGCAATGCGAGCTTTCACACATGCTAGAGAAAACATACGCTATCTCTGAGTCCACTAGATCGTACCCTCCAACAATCAAAAAGCAGAAAAAAAAAAGGGAAAATCTTATAAACCCCAGCGGATGATATTTTGCTGCTAAATATCGCAGCCGTGTGAAGCTCCTCCAGCACAGAGGTTCGTTAATCTAAGTCTTTACGGTTTAGGGTTTACTATCGTAGTAGTTGCTCTCTTATTTCGTTTGTTTTTTATTTTAATTGATCTTTTTTTGGTTACGTCGCGGTCCGGTTATATAGTCTTGTATTAAACGATCTATTGCCACTGCACGTTTTAATTGTCGTGGGGTTTTTATTGAGGTGTTATGGGGGTTTCGCACCTTATTTTTGTCGAAGGTTATAGAATTGGGTATTTGTCGGGGGTCTTGCGGCGACGCAGATCTGTCCAAGTAGTGTTATTAGAATTTGAGCTGGATTTGCGTTGTTCCAATTTATTCTCTTCCAATCGGAGGCTACAGTTCTTTTAAAATGGAAATGGAGACAATTGTTGACTCCGGACATTTGAGTTGAAGAATGCCTTTTGTTTTCTTCGTGTTTTTTATTTTAGCTGGGATGAAATTGTTTAATTTCGGCGACTATATGTTAAAGAATGTTGTGTTATTATAAAAGGATTAAGCGAGTTTTAGGGCCAGTGTCTACTTTAGAATTTCACCATAAAATTTAGTGCCAAACACTTACTGATTCATAAATATTGAGAGTGTTTATCACATCTTATTGCATCTTCTACTCATTTTCCACCTCTTGTATCAAACGTGCTCAAAGTACATGGGCTATGTTTGGAATGTGTTATCTTTATCATGTGTGGGTTCGTTAGTACATGGGCTGATCATCAATTTTACATTGCATGCACACTATTGCAATTGTTATATGGAAAACGTTTAGCTAATGGGTATAGGCCAGGTGTTTTTAGATGACAGTGACTGTTATATGGCAAGTTGTTAGTAGCTTAGAGAAGGTCACATGTTTAAAAATAGGTGCACAAGCATGATGGTAAGAGTTTAACTTACTTCTAAAGTAATATTAATTGATCAAGGAATAGCTGACGTCTGTTGACTTGCAAATATTAATGGTTTGTCACTTTTACTCAAGATGAGTCTCACACGTGTCAAAATTGTTTTCCTTCATCTTGAAGGTATGTTTCTTTGGAGCAACCTGGAATGCCTTGAAATTTTGTTAAAAGGTGAATAATTGGATTATTGTGCTCTAGGCACGGGTATTTTCTGTCATAGGCAATGATTAAATCCTTCAATATGCTTTTTCTTATCACACTAATTTCCGTATTTGGTGCTTCTTGGGTAGCTATTGCCTTTTGTTTCCTTCATGCTTCTTTCCATATTAGTTCTATTATAGCTACCAAACAACATTGATGTTTTCAACCTTTAACCTATCAACCATATCTGTTTTTTTTACAATCTTGTGCGTGCTCACATAAATTTAGGGGATTCATCTTGATCCTTCCCTCATAAATTCTCTTGGCCTTTTCATTGTATGCATTGTTAGGAATAATGCTCCAACTGTTGCTAATTTCCATTGTTGCAATTCAACAACAAATGTATTTATTATATTTGTACCTTGTACATTTAAAATACTATATCAGGGCATTGAATTGCCGTCTACAAGTTATTTCATTTAAAAAAAAAATTGTACAATATAAGTAATGACATAATCTTTGTCTCTTCTAGTAAAAAACAATATTTTGATTTGATTGCATCACAATTCACATAAGAACATAAATACATTTTAGGAAAACATTGGTGTAAATTTACTTCATTTCTTATATAAAAATTTTGCTGAATTCTTTTGGTTGCTTCAAGTGGTCAACATGATTAATGTTAACTGTTGTAGATACTTGAATTTTGTCTGCTTAATTTAAGTGGTACAACTCAATGTGACTGCGTTTGGTATAAGAGTCTCTCCCTCCATTCCTCCTATGGGTGTGTTCTGGGGAAAGTAATGGGTCTGCATTTATTATCCTTACACATATGTGTGTTTTTATGGGTGTGTAGTGGGCCTTTATTGTTGTTGTAGTAATTTCCTACAAGGATACTAGCATTTTTGCTCTCTCTGAGGAAATTCTGCTTTGTAGCCTTGAGCTAAACATTGTCAACTGTCAGGATTTGACTAAATAAAAAGCCATTGGGAAAAAATTGATTTATGTGAAGCACAGTGCTTTATATGAAGTAATATAATAATCATGAACTATTTTCAGCTCAACACAATTGCAAGATTTTGCATTTGTATATCCCCTAATAACTTTTTGAAGACATATTATCCTTCAACAGATTGTTCTTGAAATGAAAACAAGGAAATGCTTGTGACAAGTGATGAAATCTGTCTCTCATCTGTAGATGAGTTGTTACATGGTTGGCATGTTGTTCCTTAAGGTATTAATTTTGCCTGCCTAAATTTGAACTCTTATACTGGCTGAGAACTTTTTTGCTTGCAATTGGTATATGATTCTTCATCGTGGATATGCTTGAATTGAAGAACTGTCTTGTAATTTTAAATGGTATGCTTGGGGCCTTGGCGACTGTACTTTGGAAGTTGGTGTTGGAAAAGGATTTTATTTTATTGTTGGAATTGGTGCATATATTTGAAGGGTAAGGATAAGAAGTGGTCCAATGGAGATAATCTTTGGGTGTGTGATTAATGTTGACAGGGAAGCTGTGGAAGCTGTGTTTGGAGGTGGTGTGTTTGTGGATCAGTGGTGGTTGACGTGATTAGTAGGAGATTTAAACATGAGTTCACGCAGCAGGAGTATTAGCAGGAGCCGAAGTCGGAGTCGAAGCAGGAGTCCGCGAGATCGTAGGATTCGATCTCGGCACTCTTCCTATCGTGATGGTCCTTTAAGAAGAGAGACACGTCGTGGTTTCAGGTTCTTGGTTTTCTAATGGCTTTTTCCTTTTTTCTTTTATTCAGAATGTCAATGCTCAAAGAGGAAAGGAATAGAAAATAAAAGAAATTTAAAAAAATTCAAGAGAAACAACCAATGAGTATCTTTGTAGAATGTGTCCTTTGAGATGTTCTGTTTGTAGTTCATGTTGTGGCTTCCAATGCAATTTTTGCATTTGTATCTATGCCAAGAGGTGCCTTTCCCCTCCTTTTAAGCTTGTTATACTGTAATATTCCAAAATTACCCCCAAATTGTGCTCTTCATACTTATGGTTTAAATATAATGCAGTATTTTTTTTCTTGCCTGGGGTATGCAATTGGGTTGAGGTGCATAATAGTACTGGAATTGTCTTAGCTGCCCCAGATGCTTCTTATGTAGTCTGTATAAAGATTCGTGTTCTGTTTGTCTGAGATGCACACTGAGAGATCTTTGGAGAGGATGGACTTAAGTCACTCAGGAGAGCATGATTTCTTTGGCGCATTCATGATGTTTTTGTGGTGGCACACTCCCTTTTTATGAGTAGTTGTGGCAGATGGCTGAGGTTTTTTAATTGTTTGTATGAGATTTACCAAGTGAAGAAGAGAAATTGAGGGGAACAAGTCTGGGTTCTCTCTTTTATCTTCGAGAATAGGATTTAGACTGTGAATCCATGATATTAGTGTTCCTTTTGAGGTATGTGATGCCCTGTTGGACAGCAACCTTTGCTCGTTATACCTCTGAGTGTCAACATACTTTCTTTGTACCCTGACTGGATACTGAATTCTTCTAATTACTGGGAAAATGGTTTAGTTGGTTATTCTGTGAAGATATATTAGGTAACGTTCTCAGAGTCATTTTACTGGTTTATTAAACATTGTCCCTCTAGATAATTCTTAATTAGTCAATTGAAATTGTGACTCTTATGGATTATTCTTAATTGCCTCTAATTTAATTATGGAATGTCTCTAGCCAAGGTAATTTGTGCAACAACTGCAAGCGGCCTGGTCATTTTGCCAGAGAGTGCCCTAACGTTGCTGTTTGTAACAACTGTGGTCTTCCTGGGTAATGGATCCTTCTTGCATTACCATCATGGAATTACTTCATTTGCTAATATTTGAACTATGCATCTAACATTTTCTTTTCAGGCACATTGCATCAGAATGCACTACACAGGCAAGGTGTTGGAATTGTCGAGAACCTGGGCACTTGGCAAGTAACTGTCACAATGAGGGCATCTGCCACTCATGTGGCAAAACTGGACATCGTGCTAGAGACTGCTCAAATTATGTGCAGCCAGGTGGTGGGGACTTGAGACTCTGCAACAACTGCTACAAGCCAGGCCATATTGCAGCCGACTGTACAAATGACAAAGCATGCAAGAATTGCAGGAAAACAGGCCACATAGCTCGGGATTGTCAGAACGAGCCTGTCTGTAATTTGTGCAATATTTCTGGGCATGTGGCTCGACAGTGCCCAAAGGGTGACTCTCATGGTGAGAGAGGTGGTGGTAGATCTGGTGGTTATCGCGACGTTATCTGTAGGAACTGCAATCAGGTGGGCCATATGAGCAGGGATTGCATGGGACCCATGATCATTTGCCATAATTGTGGAGGCAGGGGTCACATGGCATATGAGTGCCCATCGGGGAGAATAGCTGATCGTGGATACCGCCGGTACTGAGCGGGTATGCATGGTTCCGTTCAGAATACTGATTATTGCTTTGTATTTTGGTTGTTGGTTATAGACTTTTTTTTTTTTTCCTTAAAAAAAAAAATTGTTGGTTATAGACTTGGAATTAAACTTTTCAGCAACTGTAACAGAGCCCCGACCATTTTAATTGCCTCAAAGTTTTTTTTTGTTGGTCGTGATTGTTATTCTTTCGGACATTATGCTGTGTGTAATTGAATTTGTTTTGTCACTATGCTCAATTTAGGGGTGTCATTTCTAACGTGGTCGAGACCTGCCCGGGGCAGTGTGTTTTGATTATGACAGGCTTCTACCTCTTCCTGCAGCAAGCTGTGCGCCCGTGCCCCATCTCATCATTTATGTCCCTTTAAGTTATATTGAATTTGATTGACCAATTGAATTAGGAAAGTGAAATTACTTGAATTTTGGAATCTTACAATATTTTGGATCAAAATAGAGCATTCAATGTCATAATGCAGCGGAAACGAAAAAGGAAAATTTAAAAACTTGACTTTTGGAGTCTTTCAATATTTTGGATAAAAACTAAAAATTAAAATTTAAGATACATTAAGTGAACTTACTAGTGTGACTTCAAAATAAAGATACTATGAGCTTAAATTACAAAAAAAAAACAAAAAATTTCTCAAACACACTATTAAATTTTCAAATGGAAGCGTAAATGGGTACGTGGAAAATCAAATCACCTGTGCCACGTGTTAAGCTACTCCTTACCAGTCATATGCGCTAAGTTTCCCGCGTGTGTACGGAGAAAGCGCCCGTTTTATTCTACCCGCCAGGGACCGTTACGATTTTGAAAAAGTAAAGGCGGTGGTTTAGTTGTCGTTTTGAAGCAGTCTAATCTTGTTGATTCTTGCAGCAATTTCAGGCTGAAGAGTCCCAACTCCAAAGATAATCTATTTGAATATTCTTTTGTAGAACCAAACCCCAATACCTTCTTATTTGGCAGCTCATTGCAAAGTTAGATGCAGTAACTCATCGATTTTCGGAATAATGGAGACACCGTTTTTGACATCTACTCAGAGATACGCAGCTGCTGCTCTGTTCGCTCTGGCGCTTCACCAATCACAAATTGATCAAAACCGGATTTCAAATCCTCTTTTACCTCTCAAAGATGAGCCAATCAGTGAAGGCGTGAGAGTTGCCGAGAGTGTTTCGGTTTCAGATGCTCATCAGCTTTGGATAGATGAAAATTCTGGTTTACTTTTGCCTATTTTTTGGTATTATTTTCAGCTGTAATCTTCTTTTCATATTTTGATTTGCATAGAAATGAAAATGTTAAGTCAATTTGCGTTGATCGATGGAATAGGATTGGTTTGAGGAAAGCTTTGTGATAACTAGAAGACTGGGCAGGGTGTAAAATTTACGAATAATGGAAGCTTTAACAAATTGGGGTTTCTTTTTGGCGGGTTTCTTGATCTGAAAATGTTCGTGCTGGAATGTAAAACTGTATCATTTTTAACATCAGCTGGACTTGTTCGCTATCACAATCCAATTACAATGGCTTTTAAAATTTAAGAATTGCCAGTAGTACTTGCGTTAATTCTGTAAGAACTTTGTTTTGAGCAGCTTTTTAGAAGTAGATGACCAAGCGCGGAACGGGATCAAGGAAACTGCAAGAGTGTCTTCACAAGTGACGCACCATGTTGGAGCGGTATGCGATTTATTGCTTCAAGTTGCTTCGATTGAAAAGAAAACAGAATAACTTTTATTAGCTTTTGTTTGATAATTCCTAGTTTTAAACGAGCCTGATGTTTGTGACTCACTTTTATAACAAATTATTATGATATTATTTTACCGATGACTGTTTTAATAGAAGATGATTTGATCTTTTAATATTTTTACGTCAAACTCTCTCTTGTCAGAGAGAGAAATTATTAGTCTTAAAATCTGTTTTATTTTCCACGACAGTTCATATTAAGGTTAGAGGAGGATTTTGTGATAGAGCAGGATACGGGTTTATGTGCTTATTGATCTACTGTATGACATTGTTTGAAAAACATCTTTGCTTGCGTGGTTCTGGGATTTTGGCCTGCATTATTGTGCAATGTGTTTATTGCCATTTTGTTGTGTTGAATATGATATTCATTTTATCACAGTTCTTGAAACTACTCTCCGAGGAAAGTGATGAAACTTCTTCAGAAAGAATAAGCAAGGAACTTGCTTTGACTAAATCAGTTGATTCAGTGACACTTACCATGGAAAGCTCTATTCTCTCATTTGAGGATAGTCATGGAAACAATGAATATGAAATCAAATGCCATGAGACATATCCTAATTTTAAGACAGAATCAGTCTGTCATGGGGTTGTGAAGTCCTGTGAAACCAAACAGGGGACGAATCCCGAGATGTCCACCGAAGAGAAAGTCCAAAGTGAATCTGGGAGTAACATTTCCAAGCAAATAATGGAAGAGGAAACACTGGTCACATACCAGAGGAAAGTAACAGTTCTTTACAAGCTTCTTTCAGCTTGTATAGCTGAGAATACTGATGTTAACAAGAATTGTTCTCGAAAAAAGGGCTATGATGCTAGACATCGTGTGGCTTTACGATTACTGGCAACGTGGCTCAATGTGAAATGGATAAAAATGGTTTGTCTTCTGAAAATGTTCATTTTGTGTAATTATTTTGTATATCAGCTGTGGCTTGTATCTTATTGATAACATATGAGTTATTAGACACAAAGAAAAGCACACAACATTGGTACGTTCCAATAATTAAGTTGACTGCACTTGTTTGAGGACTTCTCGCAGCTGTTTTTTTTTTTTTTTCTCTAGAATTGAACTCTGCATCCTCTATATGAATATTTTGTTTTATAGGAAGCTATGGAGACACTGGTTGCTTGCTCCCTAGTGGCTTCAGAACAAGAACAAGTTGAAAAGAAAGATGAAACTAGAAAGTCAGAAGGTTCCTGGAATATCTGGAATCGTGGAGGTGTCATTGGTGCCGCCGCTGTAACAGGAGGAACACTGATGGCAGTTAGTGGTGGTAATATTTCTGTTTAGCACACCAGATCTTTTCTTCAAAAGGAACTTGTGATAATAGTGCCTTTGTTGAAGTTTTTATGATTCTTAACAGGATTAGCTGCCCCAGCAATTGCACATGGTTTGAGTGCTCTAGCTCCTAGTCTGGGAAGTCTTGTCCCTGCAATTGGAGCTAGTGGATTTGTTGCAGCGGCTAGTGCAACAGGATCGGCTGCTGGTTCAGTAGCTGTTGCTGCTTCATTTGGAGGTATCATGTTATAGGTTTGAAGATGCTTCCTTCATCTTTAATGTTGGAATTTCTAAAGACTTTGTTGAACTGCCTAAGTGCTGCTTGCCACTTGCAATAGGCAATGTAAACTTCATTTCTAGCACTATGGACATGTATTTTAGATGTTGGTTATATGGATGTCTTGTACACAAGAGAAAGGCTGTGATTTGTTGATATTGATTCTTGTGAAAATTTACAAATATTCTTGTTTGGGTCACCGCTCCTAAAAGGAATCAATCTTCGAATAGTGGATGCCAGGTTAGGACTAACTGTTGAGGATATGATGATTTATGGTGACAAAAGGTCAGATGATATGCATTGTGGAGAGAATATTCAGTTGTCATGCCATGATTGCCATCCATCCTAGTATTTTTTATTTAAAATTTGAAGAGAGAAGAGAATAAGGTGGTTCCTCATTTACTTTCTCTTTGTGTATCTCATCCTCAGCTGCTGGAGCTGGTCTTACAGGGAGTAAAATGGCAAGAAGAATTGGAAGCATTGATGAATTTGAGTTCAAAGTTATTGGAGAGGGCAAACAAGGCGTGAGTTTTATTTCCATTGATTTATTCATGACTGTTTCTTTAGACGCAAGGGTGGTAGTCAAAACTAACCAATGGCTTTGCACATTTCGTGTTTATACTGCCAGGATCTGTATTGATTGTGGCCTCATCTTGCAATATTTACTGATTTGCTTACCGGTTGTATTTAATCTTTTTTGCAGCGCCTAGCGGTTGGAATCATGATCTCTGGACTTGTCTTTGAACAAGAAGATTTTATCAAGCCTTGGGAGCGTCATCAGGATAATTTGGAGAGGTTAGAAATATAAATATTTCCATCTGTACCCGTTAAGAAGTCACATGCTTATGTTTTCAGCAATAGATCTTGATATTTGCAAGTTTATTTCTACATTGTGAAGGTGTTAGTGTTTTTATGTTTGTTATTGCACATGGTACTAATGTATTGTGTTTGGAGAGTAAGGAAGAGAGATGATAATTCCAGAAATTGTGATTCATTCCTTCCACAACCAACATGTTTACATATATTTGTATTGGCTGTTAAGGTTATTCTTGATTCTTTTTCTTTTTTTAAAACTGAATATCCTTGCTTTAGATTTATCTAATTTGACTATCTTAGTTTTGTTATGATTAGAATTATCCAGAACAGCAAATTACTAAATTATTATTAAAAACTTAGTCAAAATTCTGGACTTTTCTAACATTTGCTAGAAGAGACTCAACTTCAACACTCCTTCTTGATGCTCTTCTTGCAAACTCCAAGCTTATTTCTAAAGTATTCAAATTTTATTCTTGGCAATGCCTTGGTGAATATGTCAGCGATTTGTTCTTGGCTGCTGCAATGCTCTAAGCTGACTTGCTTTGTACTTTTTGCTTCTCTAACAAAATGGAATTTAATCATAATGTGCTTGGTTCTCTTGTGTTGGACTGGATTCTTGGTAATGGCTATAGCAGATTTGCCATCACAATACAGCCTTGTGGGTTGATCTTGAACTTTTCCCATATCTGCCAGAATTCTTTTTAACCAAAGAGCTTTATTTACAGCTGCACAGGCTACTATATATTCAGCCTCTGCAGTAGATTGAGCAACAGTTTCTTGTTTTTGTGAAAGCCAAGAGAATACCCCATTGCCAATGGTAAATGCATAACCAGATGTACTTTTCATATCATCAATGGAGCCAGCCCAATCATTGTCTATAAAGCCCACTAATTGTATATTTTCTGCACCAGTGTATATGATTCCACAATCAATAGTTGCCTTGACATACCTCAGCACTCTCTTAGCCGCTGCAAGATGATGCTGATTTGGATGGTGCATAAATCTGGAAAGGAGACTTGAAGCAAACATGATGTCTGGTCTGGTGGCAGTGAGATAAAGCAAGCTTCCCACCAGACATCTATAATGCCTTGCATCAACTTCAGATGAGTCGTCTTTTCTGAGAGCTTCTCATTTGCTGCCAATGGAGTGTCAATTGGTTTGCTCCCCTCCATTTTGAATTTTTCTAACAACTTGGTTGCATATGTCTTTTGACATATGAAAATGCCTTCATTGTCTTGTGTGATCTCCATACCAAGAAAATAGTGTAGAAGTCCCAAGTCTGTTATTTCAAACTCTTTCTTCATTTGTTGCTTGAATTTGTGAATTTGAGCAAGATTGCAACCTATCAAAATCAAGTCATCAACATATAATGAGAGTACAATATTATCAGAACGTCCACAAGCCTTGACATATAGTGTAGGTTTACTTGGACTCCTTTTAAAACCTTATTGTAGGAAGTAGGAATCTATCCTACTATACCAGGCTCTTGGTGCCTGTTTAAGGCCCTATAGTGCCTTTTTCAGTTTTAGGACTTTGTTCTCTTGGCCTTCCACTACAAATCCTGGTGGCTGCTCAATATAAATTTCTTCTTCAACGAGTCCATTGAGAAATGCTGATTTAACATCAAGCTGAAATATTGGCCACTTCTTTTGAGCTGCAAGTGTAAGGATAAGTCTCACAGTATCTTGTCTTAAGGCTAGAGCAAACGTCTCATTGTAGTCCACTCCAAATTGTTGAGAGTAGCCCTTTGCCACTAGTCTTGCTTTATGCTTTTGGATAAAACTGTCAAGATGTAATTTGGTTTTGAAAATCCATTTGACTCCAACAATGTCTTTATCTCCAAGTTTCTCAACCAGCTCCTATGTTTGATTTTTCTCTATTATTTTCATCTCCTCTTGCATTGCCTGCCTCCATTCTTATTGATGAATTGCCTCTTCAAAGCAGGTTGGTTCTGTTGTTGCAATATGACATGATTCACATTGCTCATAAATCTCTGAAGAGATTTAAATCCTCTTTTTTGTGGGGCATTTGCAGAAGAAAATGGTAATGATGAACTACTCCTTCATAGCACTGGACTGATTGGAGTAGTGAGTTCATGTGAGGAACTATCAGGATTGTGAATTGGAATGGGAGGTACTAACTCTGTATCTGATTCTTCTATATTCCTTTGAGATGGTGTTATATTGGACTGTTGCAGTTGCACCATTTGTTGCTCTTCTTTCTTTTCTTCCCAATTCCAACTTGCTTCTTCATCAAATATCACATCTCGACTGACTAAAACTTTCTGAGTTTCAAGATTATAAATTCTATATCCTTTAGACTAAAAGCTATAGCCAATAAAGATGTCTTTTTCTGCTTTCGACTTCAATTTGTGCCTCTTCTGATCGGGAACCTGAATATATCAGATGCAGCCAAACACTGTCAAGTGTTTAACTGATGGTTTGCTACCTGTCCATGCTTCTAATGGAGTTTTGTCTTGAAGAGCCTTGGTGTAACACCTATTTTGAAGATATACAGCTGTGTAAACAGCTTCTCCCCAGAACTTGTTGGGCATTTTCTTATCTTTCAGCATTGATCTGGCTATCTCCGTTATCGTCCTATTTTTCCTTTCACAGACGCCGTTTTGCTGTGGAGAGTATGGGACTGTTAGTTGATGATGGACACCTGTTTCATGGCAGAATTTGTTGAACTCTGAAGAATTATACTCTGTTCCGTTGTCACTTCTTAGAGTTTTCAATTCACAACCACTTTACTTTTCTACTGCAGCTTTAAATCTTTGAAATATCTTGAAAACCTCTAACTTTTCTTTCATGAAAAATGCCCAAGTCATTCTAGAAAAGTCATCAATAAAAAGAATATAGTACCTGCTACTGTTAAGTGTGGAGTCCTCATTGGCCCATACACATTTGTGTGTACTAGCTGCAGTTTTTGAGTAGCTCTCCAGTCAGTGCTTGTAGGAAATGGTTTTTTCTGCATCTTTCCCATCTGGCAGCCTTCACACACTCCTGTAAAGTCTTGGCTGGTAAATCTTTCGCCAAACTCTCCTATGATAACTGTATTAGAGAGTTGATGCTGCAGTGCCCAAATCTTCTATGCCAAAGCCAAATATCAGCTTCTATTTGTGCTTTTAATGAAGTTTCTGCAGGATAACTCCATGGGATAGGAAAACATTTGTTCTTAACCTCCACACTTTTAACATGCTTTTTATGTGGATCATAAATATTACAAGTAGAACCTTTAAAGTGCAAGGAATAGCCGTTCCTCATCATTTGAGACACACTGAGCAAATTTTGATCCAACTCTGGCACATAAAGCACATTTTTAATTTGCTTGATGCCATTATACAGTGCCTCTTCCTGCTGATTTCACTATAGCTCTATTTCCCATTTTTATAGGAATCCTAACAGAGGTGTCCAGTTGAGTAAAAATATGTCAGCTCTTGGCCATATGGACGATGCAGCCACTTTCTATAAGCCAAATTACTTCACTTGTTGAAGTTGGAACGACTTGTTAGGCTAGGAACGTATCTTCAACGTCTTGAGCTTCAGACATGTTGCTTTGTTGTTTTCTAGATTGTTGCTTGTTCTTGGATCTGCAGGTGTCTTCAAGATGACCACATTTGCTACAAATATTGTATTGTGGCTTCTTTTTGCACCAACAGTCCTTTTCTTGATGATTAGTCTTTCTGCAAATACCACATGAGGGGTATTTTCCTTTCTTTTCCCTTTCTTTTGGAATGCCTGCAGAATTTAACTTATTTTTCCAATTCCTCTTTTGCCTCTTAATTTTGTTTTGAAGAAGAATTGTTGTTTCTGTGAGAGGATTGCATAGCACCTTCAATAGCTGCTTCAGCCCTTCTTGCTTGTCTTTGTTCACAAGCATTGAGAGAGCCAATTACTTCTGCTAGAGTAAGTTCATCAAAATTTCTTGATTCGAGTACATTCACCATAGAGTCAAATTTTTCTGTAACTGAAATGAGCAACTTTTGAATGATTTTTTGATCTGTTATATCTTCACATATGCCTTTATTTGATTTACTACTTCAATTACTTTAGTAAAGTAACTTTTTATGCTTTCACCTTCTCTCATCCTTAAATTTTCAAAACCTCTCCTGAAAGTTTGGAGTTTCATGGCTCTTACCTTGGCTGTGCCTTGAAACTCATTTTTTAATATCTCCTAGGCTTCTTTTGTTGTTACAGCATTTATGATTCCTGGAAAAATTGGATCTGCTATAGCTTGGTGAATTTTTGCTAAAGCATCTGCGTCTTTCTTGAGCCATTCCTTCATTTGATCTGTTGAGAGAAAAGTAGTAGGTGGTATGGTGGCATTTGTTGCAGATGATGGTACTGGTGTTAATTCTGCGGTGGCTTGGGCATGGGTTGTTGCTACTGGTGTTGCAGGGATGCCTTGCTCCACCACTTCCCAAAAGTCAAAGGCTCGAAGAATGACTTTAAATCTGATGCTCCAATAATCATAGTTTTCTCCATCAAGGATTGGAAGTAATTGTTGCTGTGAGCTGCTGAATGATGACATGTTTCCAGAATTTCGGGAATGAAAAATAGTGCTGGAGTTGTGCTAAAATGATGCCAAACTAGTGCCTAAGAAAGGATTGACTTGTGCTCTGATACCAAATGTTAGTGTTTTTATGTGTGTGTTATTGCAAATGGTACAAAAGTATTGTGTTTGGAGAGTAAGGAAGAGAGATGGTAATTGCAGAAATTGTGATTCATTCATTCCACAACCTACATTTTTACATATATTTATATCGGCCGTTAATTCTAGATTCTTTTTGTTTTTTAAAACTCAATATCCTTGCTCTAGATTTATCTAGTTTGACTATCTTAGTTTAGTTATGATTAGAATTATCCAGAACAGGAAACTACTAAATTATGATTAAAAACTTAGTCAAAATTCTGGACTTTTCTAACATTTACGAGAAGAGACTCAGCTTCAACAGAAGGTCTTAAGTGTTGAGTGACATTCACCCCTCCCCCTTTTTTTTCCTTTCTCTTTTGCAATTATTTTTCTGTTATCCTGTGTTTATTTCTACCCTTGTCAAGAATTACTGCTGCCTGATTTGTTCCATCAGAGATTTCAAGCAGTGATTTCATTTCTAGGGTACCAACCCTGCCACAGGGAAAAATATTAATACTTCACACATGCTTTTAATCGCAAGGCATGTCTTCTGTCACTACTGGAATGGAATATGCTTTGTGACTTGATATATCTCCAGTTGACATTACATCGTGGTGCCTTACTCATTTCAATCCATCTTTGCTCTGGTTTCAGTAAAGCTTTCGAGTAGCTGGCTGTTCTCTGGAGTTCTTGATTTTCTGCATCCTCATGTATCTGTATTAAGTTACTGATATAAATTTAATAAATATATAGGTATGCCCTACAGTGGGAGTCCAACCATTTGATTGCAGTGAGCACAGCAATACAGGACTGGCTGACTTCGAGTACTTTTGTGAAACTTATGGTGTGGATTCACAATTGCTACATTTGGGCATTTCTGACAATCTTGCTGCTTGCTGCAGAAATTGCTATGAAGTTGATGAAAGAAGGTGCCATGCAGACTGTAATAAGCTCACTTTTAACGGCATTATCTATGCCGGCAACATTGCTTCAAGCATCAGATCTAATAGACAGCAAATGGGCAATTGCAGTGGACAGGTTCCTTCTCGTTGCCATAGAAAACCTTCTAACTTAAATAGAAGATAATATAGTTTTTATTTCCAAATATTGCTTTATGCTACTCAACAAAGTTATTTGAATATGAATCTGGATTTTCATTCCGATACTTACTAGCTTTCAATCCCAGAGTAGTTAGATTTTCATTCTAATCATGCAAAAATCATCTTGTTAGATTACTAAACTTAAAAAGTGCATGAAAATTTTACGTCAAGCATGTCAAAACCAAATTTGCCACACGCTGTTAATCAATACCCAAAATTTTGTGTTGGTAAACATTTCCCCATTTGTGTTTACATTATTATTATTCCGTGGCAAAAGATAAATGTCTTAATTGTGTTTGATTACAGTATCGTAACACTCTCCCCGTCCCCAATCTCTCTCTCCAATTTCAGATCTGACAAAGTTGGTAAACAGCTTGCTGAAATTTTGTTGGAGGGATTGCAAGGAAACAGGTGCAAATGATCACATAGTATCATTAAAATTTTTATTTTATTGCCTCAAAATTAAACATTTTGCAGACCTGTGACACTAGTAGGCTTCTCACTGGGGGCCCGAGTAATTTTCAAATGTCTCCAATGTTTGGCTGAAACAGGAGACAATGGTATGACTGCCTTTACTAGATATATTGTTGTTGTCTCCTTTTTTGCTTGGTTGGGTTGTTATCTTTTTTTTACAATTCTGTAGCTGGATTCGTGGAAAAGGTTGTTCTTCTTGGAGCACCAGTTTCAATTAAAGATGAAAAATGGGAGGATGCCAGGAAGGTGCTCATATAATTAATGTCCACAAAGTATTTTTCCTCACCCCTGGTCTTTAAGACACTAAGACTTGATAGCCATTTGTAGATGGTAGCTGGGAGATTCGTCAATGTTTATTCTACTAATGACTGGATGCTGGGAATTGCTTTCCGTGCAAGGTAGGTGACTTATATAGGTGATCCATGTACTAATATATCCACGGCGGATCTTTTGCCATCAACTTATAGAATAAGAACTACGTTTTGTTGTGATATTATTATCACCATTTTGTATATCTAGTTTCGAAAAGCACATTTTATTCATAGTTGAACTTCTGTCCTGTATGACTTAATCGTTTCCCATGTCTAGTTTACTTTCTGAAGGATTATCTGGAATTCAACCTATTGATATTCCGGGGATCGAGAATGTAAGCTGCATACCCTCTCATTTTGCATATGGTGTTTTGTATTGAATTATAATTGATTTTTACTGGAACTGCAGGTTGATGTTACTGAACTTATTGAAGGCCACTCTTCCTACCTTTGGATAACAAATCAAATTTTGAAACAGCTTGACCTAGAGAGTTATTACCCAGTTTATAGAACCACACACGCCAAACCCAAAGAACAAAAGAATTCGACAGCCGAATTCTCACCAGTTCAGTGAAATTTCTATTTCACGTCACCTTATTTTATTTATTTGGTTTCTTCTTTCTAATCAACTATATGATTTCAATAAGATTATAAGAATATTATTCTGTCAGAAATGCTTCAAGTACCCCAATAATTTATATTCAGACACTACCAAATTCAACTGATCACGCACACGCCTGGTAAGTCACGTGCTGCCCTAACATTGCTTTTGTAGTGATTTAGTGAAGCTCTTAAACTCTTGTAAACAAACGAAGTTGTGGATTAAAAGATCTCTTATTTCATATAACTAAGTACTACAATTATCTCTTCTTCAGACCGCTGGATTGTTAATTTTAGGACGTGCCAATTTCCTTTCTGTTATTATTATTATATGGATCCAGCTTTCTAGTTTGCGGACAGGACATCAGTGGGGGAAAGGAAAGGAAGGAACATAACGTGTACGAGGTACTTGTTAAAAACTTGAGCTTGAATCTTTTTGTACCAGTTTCATTAAAATTTTATATATATATATATATATATTTTTCCCTGTACAGTTGGAAACATGATGGCACCAACAGGCTTATCTGTACCTTACAAGGAATGCGTTTATAAGTGACTCCCCCACCAGCTCTCTCTCTACTCTCAGCTATGTACATAATCTCAAACGTCTAGGTCAAGCAATGTACATAAGCTCGCGGCCAAAATGGTCATAACTAATGACCATTTGGTAACGACCGAGATGCTTGAAATGAAATGCGAATGTTAGCTAGAAGCTGGACCATTCTCCGTAGGTTGGCTTGTCTGTTTTTGGTTACGTATATGTCTATATACATATATATATATGTATGTATGTATAGTAATCTCCAATCTCTCGTTACAACGATCATAATGACATCATATAATTCCTTCCGGAATTGATGCGCCTGTGGAACATAGAAGAAGTTTCGAGGTGGCAAAAATGATTTTAATGATATAATTTACTGACTCATCCTTTACTATAACATACCTGCCATCTCGATTATGCTTTTTCGTCATCTTTTACTGATATACAGTAATTGAATTGGAGTTAAGTGTCCATATATATTCCATTTTTATTGTCAAGTTGTGTTTTAAATACCGATAAATATTAGTAACTGAAAGTGGGTGCCATGCAAGTGTGTGAGGGCAGGTGGTGCCCACGATTTGAGAATCCCAGCATGCTCGCTGGTCGCTGCAATTTTATGTGGGGACAAAAGTGTTCTCTAAGGAATCTTCTTCTCATTCTCATGCTCTGTAATTTTGAGAAGTGAGAGCAACTAGCAAGATCGTCTAAAGTTCGTTTGAGGTGTCTATATAAACAGAAGGCCACATTTTTGTTACACAGTTGCAACTTTGAAGTCGGCATCAAAACATGAAGACAGCAAGAAGAAGTTTCTGGGTTCTCTTATTTCTATTAACGACAGTTGCTGAGCTGAGAGCTGGTGAAATGGAAAGTGCAGGTGCTACTCGAACTCTAGGCAACGATACTTCTTTAGCTCTAGCTGATCTTCCTCGAGGAAATGACAACATAGAAGTTGGTAACAAGACAACTAACACCGCAGTTGTCGTCAACAGCAAGAATAGATATAATGGAGGAGGAGGTGGTGGTGGTGGCGGAGGAGGCGGCGGCGGAGGAGGAGGAGGTGGTGGTTATGGATGGGGATGGGGTGGTGGTGGAGGAGGAGGAGGCGGCGGCGGGGGAGGAGGTGGTGGATGGGGATGGGGTGGAGGAGGAGGTGGTTATTATAAATGGGGATGTGGTGATAATACAAAATCGGGCAAAGGAAGAGGAAAAGGAAGGGGAGGATGGAAAGGCATTAACAATCAGGTGCATAGAAAAAGAATTTACACAGAAGACTACAAGCTAGGTGAGTTTGCGCAGTGCATGAATAGAGGAAGATGCAGAGGCATGAGATTGGACTGCCCACTTCATTGCAGTGGACCTTGCTTTTATGACTGCCAATATATGTGCAAAGCTCATTGTCGACGGCCCTGATTGATTTGCCTCTCATTTCTTAGCCATTCTTTTTTAGATTTTGTGTGTCACTTATTACCGACGGAATAAAACAGAATGGGATGGGCATGTTTGTCGTTATCGATCATCATGTGATAAAAGTTCAATGGGTTGGGTGTGCGGTATCGTGTTATGTAGCTGATATGTAGTTCGAGTGACTGACGGAAAACCGGAAAACAAAACCTATTTTTGTAGTTATTTAGACGTATTTTTTTACAGGAATGAGAAGGATAATTCTTATTTTCTTTAAGAGTTTGGTCTAGTCATAAGATATCCCTCATTCATTCTCACTATTTTGTTCGTCGCTGCCAAAGTTTGGTAAGTTTCTAGCCTTCCTTTTCAGGAATGGATATAGCTCAACTGACATATAGGGTAAATATTTGAAGCAGACTTTAGTTGCGTTTAATTTCAATTCATGATCTTGACAGATAGGTTAACCAATATATGGGACAGAATTTTTTTTAAAAAATTGGCCAAAGAGACTCACAAAATGTATAAAAGTGAGTAATCAAATTTTTAATATGATACTAATAGATGTATTTATATTAAAAAAGAAGATTGAAAAAAAAGAAATAATCATCCAGCATCCAGCAAAATGTCGGATGGTAGAGAAACACGCTCTCTTCTCTGGAGTCCTGCATGATCAGGATTCTCTCACCTCGTGGGATTTCTCCACCTATACCTTTAATATGAGTTTAGATATGTCTAAACACTCTAGACTATGATAGGAAAATTTGCCTATATAGCCACTGTGACCACCCAAATTTAAAAACAATCACAACTATAAATTTAGTTCAAAAATTATCATGTCAAACTTTTTTTTTAAATAAAAATGCCCTCCTAACCAAAATAAACAAAAATCCATTTTTTTTTACTTTTCCTACTCTTCTCCTTTCACTCACCTCTTTATCATTGCATTTTCAAGCAAGTATATTTTTACACTTTGGAATGAAATGTTAAAAAGTTTTCATTTGGTTTTAGTCGAAAGTAGTGAAGATGTACTTTTGACTAACGGAGCAAAAGAAACACTTTCAAGCAAGTGAATTTTGTACTTTCGAGTAAAATGCTTGAAAATATTCATTTGACTTTATTTAAAAGTGTAAGAGTGTATTTTCATATAAAGAGAAAAAATAAGCACTTTCGAGTTGTTCAAAATTATATTTTCGAGTAATTCGCTCGAAAATGAAAAAATAGCCTTGCTCCAAAAATAACTAATTTTTTAGTATTGTCTCGAACCTCAAATAAAATAAAAAAAGTGAAAGAGAATAAGAAAAATAAAAAATTGAATTTTGTTAATTTGAGTTAGAGGGATATTTTTTTTGTCTGAAAACTTTTGAGATGGTTGTTTTGAACGAAATTTTGTATAATAGTTATTTTTGAATTTGGATGGTAAACAACGGCTATGTATGCAAATTTCCAATTATAATATTATAATACTAAAAGAAATGAAAATTTAAAAAAAAAATGCCTGCGGTGATTTATTTACTCTCGCTCTGACGTTCTATTACCTTTTGTGGGGAGCTGGGCTGGAGTTATTGGGCCCAAACCAATGATTTGCATGGAGCGACAAATCAAAAATCAGCGCACGAAAAGTTGTGCTTCGTCAGTTAGAGAATTGGACCGGATCTGTTTGTTACAAGTCACTGTTGTCGTCACAAAACAAGTAAATAATTGTATCCCATAGAAACGTGAACATGAACATGAACATGAACAAAAGACATTTAATATATGTAACCCACTAAATACAGTTCATTAGATCAGACCATAAAACTTGATGTTTGTACAGGAAACAATCCGTTTCGAATATTGGTGGATATAGCCCGTGTCTGAAACATTACAATATAAAGCGTTTACTTCATTATGTGATTGTAATTCTCTCCCACAAAGATTGTTTTGAAAATTGTCGTTGATGCTTTACAGAGTCTATTGCTGGTGGGTTCATTGTAAGGAACTAAAAATTAAAAGTTAACAGCACCTTAAAAAGCATCAAACTGGTCAGTGCCAGCGAGGGTGAAAGGAGAAGTTAGAGCAGCAAATAATGGATCTGGTTCCATAAAGAGTTCAGATTCTGCAATAGAAAATACTATTTTATCACAGCATGCGAAAGAAATTGACAGCACGCACGCATTGGCAAGAATTAGATTGGTAGGATTGTTGACAATTTTTAAAGCCATAATTCCCGGGATTCAACTATCGAATGGTTAAAAGACCATTTCCCAAAAATCCTTTTCAGGATTTCACATTATTAGCCAATACGAGCAAGTAACGCGGAATGCAGAGTGTTAATTGTTAATACTAGCTAGATATAGTGAAGGGTTACAGTCACTGTGTTTTTCTTCTACAAGTTGTCAGGACTCAGGACAGCTACCCATATTTCATTTCAACCTGGAAGATTTGGCACATGCTAAACAGTACATGCTTGTGAAGTGAAACTGAAACTGAAAATACACAACCAAATGAATTATATTTATGTGATCTTGAATGGAACGAAATTGATTGATGGGTTCTAGTACTCTCGTCCCCGGGAATGAAATTCAGCATTAGGACAACCAGGCCATCATTTTTCCAATTTCTTTCTTTATTTCTTATCCGACCAGCGTTATCTTATAATTATCATTATTCATTATCTATCTATTCTCCTCCCTCAGAGTTCACAATCGCAATAGTTCGGTGCATCTCCCCCACAAAAGAGACCATTCTAGTGCTTTTTAACAGTTTCTTGCTTAAAAGTTTCCTTAATTATTTGTTTCCCTAGACCAATTTTGCAGCAGTAGAGATGCATAAAGTATAGTAGTAGGTAGAAATTGATGAAGGAAAAATAAAGGGTCTTTTAGCAGATCTTACTATTTACAGAGATGTTTTTGCTCGTTGCAAGTACAAAGAAGATGAAACAAAACGATGGAGGCAAAACCCAGTTGGATTTGGACCACTTAGAGAGAAAGTGGCCAAAGCAACTACTACAAACTAAACCAAACTAGAAAGAAATCACAGCACAATCAAAGAAAGGAAAATGAAAAAGAAATTCAAAGCCATATCAGAAAACATTAGCAACATAAGGGTTGGCTTTGTTCATGATAAAGACGATGTAACTTAGCGTTTAATTCTTCTACCAGAAATTAGGTCTAGATCTCTTGAAGCCAACAGACTGAGGGCTGATCTGTGGAACTGTAAATACATCATCTGTATTATATCTCCTGTTGTTAGCTTTCATGCTGTTTACCTCATTTGTTTCCCTGAAACTTATATGTTCCCCAATTTGTGAGGACTGTAGTGAAGGTTGCAGAGGAGTTGGGGCTTGAGGGACCCAAATTCCCATACTTTCTGATGAAAAAGAACTCAAATTGCAGTCAAAATCAGTGTCCGAGAACGGCAACATCCCATCATTACTCTGCGACAAATCAACATGGAAAAAGGTTGAGATCCATGAGCACTATAAATTCCATGCCACACAAATCAAGTCAACATGTTGTATGAGTAATGGGATTTCGGAAAAAGGTAAGATAAGATTGAAGGGATTAATGCAAACCTTACAGAAACCAAAGGGATCCGAAGATGAATCAAGAAAGTCTTCAACATGCCAGCCTGGTAACATTTCTAAGTACTCTGATATGCTACTAGTTGAAACACCATCTTCACTAGCTACCAAACTATCCCCACTATTGTTCACGATAGCAGTTGTAGGTGCGGTTGCGGTTGAAATCTTGGTGGAATTAGTAGATGGATTTGAATTCAGAAGAGCAACAGAAACAGGTTTCTTGATGGAAGATTGCTGAGATTGAGACTTAGCATCAGGAACAGAATCACATCCGTTGTTCGCAGAAGACGGGTAAAGAGTAGAAGTAGCAGAGAGCTTAACCCCAGTTAGAAGAAACCTATTATGATTCTGGGTATGCTCGTTGGCTGTATGAATTGGAATATCACAGTCCCTGCATAAAATCGCTCGGTCTTGCTGACAAAACAAAAAAGCTCGCTTCTCCTGCAAACAGTAGAAACAATCAGAAACAGATTCAACAAAACAATTAACTTGAAAAAATAAACAATAAGAAAGAGGGATGACATAATTATGAAAACCTGACAGACGTCACAGAGAGGGAATTGTTTGGTGGAAGGATGAACAAGTGAAAAGCGTTGATGTTTAGAGGCCAGTTTATTGGCATGGTGGACACGATGGTCGCATGTATCGCAAAGAGCAGCCTCATCGGCGGTGCAAAAAACTGAGGCCTCGTCTTTATTACACACGTCGCACTGGATCTTCATCTGCTTGCCTATCAGCCTTTTAGCTTTTGTTCTTTATTTTCTGCAATCGCATATGATTGCTACAGACAGTAGAAAGCTTATATTTTTTTGGCCAATCTAATTTAATTGCTACAGAGAGAAGAAGGGTTAAGAGACTATAATTGGAGAGAGAGAATAATGGGAGAAAGAAATTAGACAGAGTTGGGTTGACACTTTGAAGAAAAAGAGTGCTGGAGTGGGTTACAAGAGAATCATGTGCGTAAATTGTAAAAACTAGCAAGGGAATAAACAATTGAAAATTATTAGTAGATGTGAGGTAACGACGGTTCCAATTCTCATCTTCTTTAACTGTGCAAGTATGGAGACAGAGAGAGAACGGGGGAAGAGGAGCAACACAGTGACATGGGGTTTCTTAATTAATTTATTCTGACACGAGATTATGTTATTGTGATTTTATTTTATTATTCTGTTTCTGGGATTTACAGTGGCTCGTAAGAAAGGTGAGCAATATCCTATCCCGCAAAGTTTGCAAAATCTTTGGGAAATTTACGAAAATACTCCCTCTTCATACCGCATTTTTAAATTGATTACTGTTTAAAGTTGTTTTTAAAAATGATCTAAGTAAAATATTTTAGACAAAATTACTCGTTAACCCAAAAATTAAAACTTCTTTTTCTTTTCCATTTTCTTCTTTTTTCCATTTTCTTCTTTTTTTTTACGTCTTGCCTTAATAGAGAGATTTTTTTTCTTTAATTTTTTCTATCACAAACTCATTTTTTCATTCCATTTCAATTGAAGAAAATCAACCAAACATTAAAGTACAAGTAAGTGGGTGATTTTTATTTGAAAAATAAACGAAGAAAATTTATTAAAAATATAAAAATTAATGTTGTTTGTATATATTTTAAGATTATAGTGATAAAAATTGTTATTAAGATGTGTGTAGATTGTTTGAATATGTTTGGTATAGATAATTGAGAGAGAAAATGAAAATTGAGATTTTGGGAACAAATCTGCGATATAATTTCGATTATGGGTAATTTTTTCTTCATAATCGAAACTAACTCTCTATCACTAGAAAAAAATAGCCCGTGATCGAAAGTTACCTTTAATCAAGAGTAAATGACTGCGTTTAAAAGTTTTTTTTGAGTACAGTAAAATTTGAAGGGCTAAAATCTGAACTATACTTTCGATTGATTCCCCGCCAAAATACAAAAGATATGTTTTCGATCATATAGTACTCAGCAATTTTGAGCATAAGTAAAATTTATAACGTGATCGAAACTGTAGTTTCGATTTTTCTAAAACCAGAGACAACATATAAGTAGTTTCGATCACGAGGTGCTCAACAATTTCGATCATGTACAAAATTTTGTGTGTAATCAAAACTGTAATTTCGATTTTTTGATAACCAATGACAATATGTAGATAGTTTCGATCACGTAGTGCTCAACAGTTTCGATCACGAGCAAAATTTTTAACGTGATCGAAAATGTTGTTTCGCTTTCTCCAGAATCATTGATAGAAAAAGAAGAAGTTTCGATCGTATTGTACTGAGAAATTTCGATAACATGCAAAATTTCTTACGTGATTGAAACTGAAGTTTTGATTTTTGTAGAGGAAATATACAGGAGAAAGGCAAGTTCAGTCATAAGTAATCAATAGTTTCAATCACATTCGGCATCGGTCATGATTGTTATTACTGTTTCGATTTGGGTGGAATTTATTAGGAATTTTGCATATCATTATATCTATTAAAGAACAATAAAATTGAATATAATTATTACTTTTATTACAAATCAATTGAACCATTATTTATCAAAGTTTGTTGTTCAATAGTGTACACATTATTGTTGTAGTAAATTATGTTGACAAATCTAACACTTCAAAAGGCCAACAAAACAAATTGTCTTTTTTAAATTCCAATTACCATGTTACATTCAATTAATTTAAAAGCAGTGTAAATTCATTCTCATAAACTAATAATAATAATAAGAACTAATTTCAGAACGATTGGAACTGTACAGAACCCTGAAGGTAAGCTATATACATGATATCTAAATATCCATCAGTAACATGTCTAATAAGGCGAAAGAAACACATATGTCTACAACAACTGGCCCCTCCATAACTTTACAGCTATCCTCCTCCTAAAAAAGGGCCCATTTGACGACAAAAATTATAGGGGTCTGCCTAGTCCTAAGTAATATTTATACGTCTCTTGATGAGGTATTCCATCCACTAGGCGTACCAATTCAAACTAATCAACACGATACTTGATCTCAGTCTGCATGTCGTAAAAACCTACATCATGTAGCAAAAATGCATTAGCTCACACATGAGCCTCATAATGTTGGTCATCACCTAATCATAATGCACTAAAAGGGCCGAGTCATATACCGTGATATGCCGTCTTCGAAAGTGTGCTGCACATGCGACCTAATGATAAGAGTTAATACAAATGGATATAAAAACCTCATTAACAGTCTACCATGAGCGATGCACACTGCTCTCTCTACCCTCTACATGTGACTCAATGTCAATACTTGAAGAGAAACTTCTTTTTGCCGGACGCTCCTTAAGATAATTATTTCATACACATTATAAATACGTCTGCAACTATTTGTCCAAAAAATGAAAGACTTGGTGTACAATATTAACAATAATAGATACAATATTAGGTATGAACACCTATATTTTAATTTAATATAAAGTCAACATACATAAAGGTGTGTAGACGCAACAGTCCACCGTTAGGACACCTATTCGGAGTATGCCCCCTTACTTGTGGGCTAATAGTAACATGGATAGTAACTATCGTTAGTGACTTTGCCATACGTATACAAAAACTCAACTATGTTAATAATATTATATACACAATTCTAACTAAATATAATTTTTCATAATTTAAGAAAAATAAAAATTGCTCAAATTCTGCTTAAAAATAAGGGGCAAACGACAAATTTTACTTGTGTTTAAAAGAAACTTTCAAGCGCGGCCATTTACCCTTAATTAAAGGTAATTTTCAATCATGGACAAATTTTTCCTCGTGATTAAAAGTTAGTTTTGATTATGAAGAAAAAATTGCCCATGATTGAAACTACATCGCAAATTTGTTCCCAAAATTTCAATTTTTATTTTTGAGTTAAGGGGAAATTTTGTCTAAAAAATTTACTTGATCATTTTTTAAAACAACTTTGAATAGTGGTCATTTTAGAAAACATGGGGTAAACAGTGAGTATTTTAGTAAATTTTTCAAAATCTTTTAACCGAGGGCTGATAAGATATTTGATCAGCTCTAAAATAAAACGAAAACTCTCTATTTTAATCTCTTTTCAGTCCAATTTTTATTTTTACTCACCTTTATAATTTTCTTTTTAATTTTAACCAAGCGATCATAATTTAAAAAAAAAATTCCTATAACGGCGTAATCACATTTCATAAAAATACTATGTTTTCTATTACGAGATTTTGAAACATGAATAAACTCAAAATTATGAGTATACTTGCATTTGAAACCCTAATTTATTATACACTCAAAATCCTATTTTCCAACATATTAACTCAACTTTTAAGTATGATTTAATCTATCATTTTGAGTTAAGGTATATTTTAAAGTAGAGTTTCTCATATGCTGAAAATAAATTTTCTAACATATTTAAAACTCAACTTTCAAGTATGACTTAACTTATAATTTCAAGTTATGTTAGAAAGTAGGGTTTTTAGCATACTGGAAACTAGATTTTTTGGTACACTGAAAATCATACATTCTAACATAGCTTAACTTATGATTTTGAGTTAAATTATGATAGAAAGTAAGGTTTCTAATGCACTAAAAAGTCTAGTTTCTAGCATGATAAAAATTACACCTTCGAATATGTTTTACTTGAAAACTATATATTAAATCGGTCTCATGATTTTTAGTGTATTGAAAATTAGAATTTTAAGTGTATAGTACATTAAGATTGTTAGTGCGTTTATACTTATAACTTTGAGTTCATTTATAGTCGAAAGTGTCACGATAAAAAATATGATATTTTTGTAAAATATGGTTATGATAGTGTTATCGTCCAAATTATTGCTACTTGGTTAAAAATGAAAAAAAAAAAATTCAATGCCTCTTGGTTTTCAAAATTAGCTTTAAAAAGTGGTTAAAAAGAAAAATTTTCCAAAGAAAAACAATTTTAATTATCTTCGTTTGGTACGCGGGGTCCACTCTTGGCCTGCTGGGTTATTAATTAATTTATTTATTTTTAATGTTAGTTGCTAAATCAAACTGAAACTGGTCAAATTATATTTAAATTCCTCGTCAATCCTGGCTGTCCATATTTATTAATCAATAAAGATGCCAAGGAAAGCCATCTGCTCCGCGGAGAATCTCGAGAGTATTTTCATTTGACATGACATTTCCTCGCAGTTGACATTAACTTTCATAGCCATGTTACACTATTGCGAGAGGGGAATTTTTTTCTATTTTCACATTTTATGTTATCGGATGAGACTCATTACATTACGAGAGGATGGCGTTCAACATTTGGTTGGTGGAGGGGGAAAACTCCTGCCAGTCTAACTTTATGCTCTTCTTGGAAGGGCAAAGATCAAACGTATCTTTCTGCATTCATCGTAACTGGGGGCAATGTGGATCCATCAGTGTCCTCCCATATGCCATCCTAGTAGGTAGTAGCGGA
Source organism: Azadirachta indica (assembly GCA_022749755.1). Lineage (NCBI taxonomy): Eukaryota > Viridiplantae > Streptophyta > Magnoliopsida > Sapindales > Meliaceae > Azadirachta > Azadirachta indica. The sequence goes on from CM040449.1 coordinate 3,721,678, forward strand.
TAGTGCATACTTAGAATAACGAGTTCATCTCAAGATTAAAAAGACGTAAAACATTCCACTTCCCTCTAGCTAATGCACAATGTATTTGCCTTTAAAAATAAATTATTGTGACAACGAGTGTACCGAACAACACTATATTTGTCAAATAATCAACGGGCAAGGCTACTAAATCAGAATTAGAAAAGCAAGAGATAAATCGCGATAAAGTGGGTCGTGGGACAGGAAGATGCGTTGGCTAACACTATAAGACAAGCAATGCTTTTTCTGGCTTAAACATGATTGCATGAATGATGTCATTTTGTTAAATACTTTTATGTATGAGAATCTCGAAAAATCATAAGATTGCTTAAAATAGAAGTCGGCATCAAAACATTGATATGATAAGACTCGAATAATCTTAGTTCATGCTTGGATTCGAATGCCATTCACTTGAACGGGAATTTGGAGAAGAACATAGGCCGTATACGGTATACTGTTCCCATCTGCCAGGCAAAACAACAGAGGCCAGAATTTGCAACTTACCTAGCATTTTCATAGCCGAAAATTGTACAGGAATATCATATATTCCCGCAATATCTGTCACAGTAGACAACAACAGCTGCTACTTTATCTTTGATGCTTTGATTTTGAAAGTTTAACACTCCAATTATCATATTAAATAATTACAAAGTCATTCTGAAAAGCTTTTATTTAACTATTTTCTAATCCGATGACTGAAACAGTGGTGCAGCGAGTAAAGAAATCTCCATAATAATAGAGTGCAGTGGTAAAAATACATATTTAAATGTACAACAATGATGATTTTGCGTGCAAACAATCCTGGGTGGAGTCCACTAGACGGTATCAACAATTGTGCTTATGAAAATTATTGAAAGCTAAAGCTAAGAAAAATGATTTTATAGTGACAAGTCCAAATCTAAAATAGATAACAAATAGTTCTCATATTATTCTGTATAAAATGATAACAATCACATGATACAAGCCAGATATTTCATTATTGTGAAAACTTAAGATCTAACAATCACCACTTTCTTTCGTCATCTTCAGTTGCTTTCTTTTATGCATATATTGGAGTGGACCAATTATGAGATCATGGAAATTGTTGACCTAATGGCCAATACTGATCTTGTCACATTCTACAGTTTAGGCAAATGTTGAGCTTAGGTTCTGTCTACTAGGAAAATGGCCTGACAATTAGTTTACGAATAGATCATAGTTAATCGATTCATCATTCTCTTTCCAGTTAATGTTTCAACGCATATGGTTTAAACCAAGAATATTCTAAGATGACTGATTGACTGATGTAATATTGGAGAGTCTGGGTAATATTATGTCAATTCTAAGACAGACTGACTGACTCGCAGAGTATGGGGAGGAGAGTGGGCCGGGATGCATGATTAATGAAATATTCTGGGACTGACTGGTATTGTATGGAGAACAAAGCTATTGCTCCAAGTAAAGTTTAGCATTAGCTTCAGCAATAATGAACATAGGATGTGTTGGATAAGGTTTATCCCTGGACAGAATTAAGAGTTTTATAATGACAATAAGGTTGCCACTTGGCCACCACCGCAGGCTGTCTATTTGCTGTCTCAAGGGCTGTTTGGCTACACATATTATATTTTGCTCTGCCTAGTCTAGAACTGAAAATTTCACAGAAATGAGGCTGATCTTGCCTTTAATTTCTACATTTATACCTAAGAAATAAGGCAAAGACATATGTAGCTTCTGTCAACCAAGTCTAGATAAGATAATCCTGAGGTTTCTGACCAAAAATTCTTCTTATTATACCAACAATTTAAAGGAATAAAATTTTTAAATTGCCACATCCTTTAGAGAAAGCACATATATTGCTTCTAGATGTCACCTTAATGACTCAAGCAATATTCTTTCCGCAACTAAGTACAGTACAATAATTATTTAAAGAATCTTGAATCCATCCAATAAGGTCGAGAAGCTTTTAATGCCTATGGACCAAGCCTGGTTTTGGCCGATCAAAAGATCCTAGACCCATCCAACGAATCATTTCAGGAGGATCACAAGCTTCAAGATTTAGTAGAACTAACATTACCAATATAGATTGAAGAGTAATAACCAAAAACGCTAGGTAGCTACCTTATTGCATAAACTGGGTAGACAACTGCAACATCAGAGAACTGGATGGTTTATTGCAGGGGATGACATAACCTCCCTGCATATGATGTACTGCAACGCACCTGGAAAAAAGGAAATTCTAAATTGTAAATACGTACACAAGCACTTCACATTCCTGTTTATCAATTCTTATATAATTGCTAAAGGTTTTAAACTACTTAGCCATTTGATCTCGCACAAACCTGTCAGTAATAACAGAATACTTCATTTGTGCAAAACATTTCATACCTTGACAATCACCAACTATTTCTGAGCACTTACTTTTGGAATATGGATAGATCTTGTAGACCAGTGCATGTATCATCAGCATTATTCTTCTCTGTTGTGCTCTCTCCTATCCCCAACTTTTAACAACAGAAATCCAAGCCGATAATAATTTGAAAGCAAAGACTTCTTTTTCATCATCTAGAACTTTCCGAGAATTCCCGACAATCAAGACCACTTCCTTATTCTCATAGTATCTCGGCTATGAGTCCACCATTCTTGCCGCTAATTTCACCATTGCAAGCGTCTTTTTAATATATTCACCATGTAAACTGTGTTTTTAACATAATTTAAGCAAACGAGCAACCTATTCTAAATCCTAGAAATCAATTCCAAAAATTATCTAAGCGACCTGTTCACAGCACTTTTAAATACAATATTAACAGTTCCATCACATTTTTAACGTAATCTACGGACTTTTCTATAAACACAATTACGAAATCAGAGATTACCTTATCCTACGGCACGGCAAAGAAAGAATAGCTATCGACGGCGGGAGGGAACGAGTCTCCCTGCAATTTCGTGTGAAGAACAAGAATCACTAATACGGCTTCTAGTTGTCAATTTAAAAATTCAAGCCATTTTAAACACCAGAGCCAGCATCAACTGTCGAGCGTTCCTATAAGCATTCTCGATTTCTACACACCCATAATTTAGAAAAAGGATTCTCCATGTTCCAATGGGCCGAAAATCAAAAGAGGCCCCTGCGAATTTCTGGGGACGTAGATTGGACACGGGACCCACAAAGGATCGCAAATATGTATTTTCTATTTGTAACTTCTGAATTGGTGGGCAATAAAGGATGGATATAAAACCCCAAAATAATAATACAAATTACTGTCTTCAGTCTAGAGTATGATTCATCGTAATAATTAAAGCATCACAATCACATGGAGAAGACTAATTGTTGGGATTTTCAATGCTAGCATAGAACTGAAAATTCTGAATCCATAATTAAAAAATGAATTTAGGTAGTAGAAAAAGGGTCGATACATCTGATGCTGACCGAAGGGTTCAGTGATCCGTTGGCTTTTATTATTGTATTTTTAGATTGTTTAAATGAAAACAAGATCAGGAAATATAGAAAAGGACCACGACCATGACCATCAGTAGATCTGCAGAAACGTAAAATCAGAGACTGGAAGGAAGGGACTATTTTGTCCTAGTGGAATTGAATATACAGCGATGCTGATGCATGTTGCTCTTCTTAAATGCTTGTGCAGGCAATTAGAGAAGTGCACATGCGCTTGGCGTTGGGAGGAGGCAGTGCGGACTGCGGAGTAAAGAAGAAGGACTTCTGACCACGCAATGTTTTTGCATTACTTACGTGGTAAAACTTAATTTAAGCAAACCTCATAAATTTTTGTACTTTCACCAACTTCTACTCGTTTCTGCTGTTTATCTTGCCTCTAAGCAAAGGTGTGCGTAAAAATCTTATACTAATTACGGGACTACTACTGTACAGTTTGCTCATAGATAGATCATAGATATGCCGTTGGGTACGAAACGGCACCGTAAGTCAAAACAAATGGGTCTGCTCGGCTATAAACGACAATCAGCGTGACAAAAATCGATTCTTTGTAGCCGTCACGGCGCAGCATCCACTTGCTTCAATAAAAAAGTAATTGGTCTACTCCAATTTTTACTTTTGCTTCGCAGGATAAAAGCTTTTTACTCGTTCCCTCACTTCTACTTTTACCATCAAAAGAATCAACTATAGAGATTCAAAAACTGTTGCCTTGATTGATGAACTTCTAGTGTAGAACGTAAAACCGAAACAAAGTAATATATAATAATATTATTATACAACTATGGTTATGGGTGAATTTGTCTATGGAATCGCAGGGCGAAAGGCGTTCTTACAATCAATTAACGATTTCTGATCGGCACCTTGACAGAAGAAAAAGGTGTCAGGACACATATACAAACAATTATCCGCCTAACTCACGTTAGCAAAACCCGGTTTCATGCCCATCAAAGGAGCCGCTATCGGTCCAAACAAATAATTCCCACCCAACAACAGCCTCTCAAACGACGACGTACTACCCGCATGAGCAGCCACTTTTAACGCATAGTGTGTCGGTATCATCCCCCGTAAACTTTATTATGCTCCAAAGAAAGAGCTGACAACTTCGGCATTGTAGCCATGAAAGCCGGTAAAAATCCTCGAAGTTTGTTGTAACTCAAATCAAGAGCTATTAACTTACTTCCCAAACCCATGTTTCCTGGTACATGTAAGAACGTGAAATTGTTGTGAGAGAGAGTGAGTTGCTGTAAGGAAGAGTGGTCAACGAGAACTGAAAATAGAGTACCAGATAACTTGTTGCGGCTCAGATCAAGCACTTGTAAAAACTCCATGTCTCCGATATTCTCCGGGAGATTTCCTTCTAAGTTATTGTTTCTAAAAGAGAGCTCCACGAGAGAAGTTGGCAGAGTAGATGGAATTTCTCCGTTGATTTTATTATCAATAGCATCAAGAAAATATAAGTTCTTCAGAGAACCCACATAAGGAAACTCGCCGGATATGTTGTTTTGTTGTATTTCTAGTCGTTTTAAGCTGATCAAACCATTGAAACTTGATGGTGTTGGTCCCTGAAAGTGGTTGTTGTCGAGATAAAGTTCTTCAAGGTGGGAGAGTGAGCCAAGAGCGGCGGGTATTTCACCTGAGAATGAATTTGTAGAGAGACTAAGTCGTTGCAGCCGAATTAACTTAGAGATTAAGTGGGGGACCGAGCCAGAGAACGAGTTGTCTGATATGTCTAAGGTTTGTAAATAGGGAAGATTCCATTTGGTTGAGCTGAGTGAGCCCCAGCAACCAACGGGGTCAAGAGTTATCTCGGTGACTCGGGCCAGAGACGATTCTGTCACACCTGAAACCACATGTAAAGCGGTCGCTGAAGAGGTGATCACACGGGTCCACCGAGAAGTCCCTTGAACTCACGCAAGATCCAGGAGCTATTGACCCGGGTTCTATCCCTACGTTCAGAGCTTTAAGCACTTTAACGTCACCTGGATTGGTTCTCGAATGTAGAGTAAAGGTCAGCTTTGGGCATGTGATTATCAGAAGAAGTAAGAAACGCAAAGAGAAATGCCGTCCACATAAGTTTCTTGACATTTTTGCGTTTCTATGCATTTTCGGATCTGTTTGAGGGTTATCGACGAAGATTTTGCAGGGATTTAAGGACTTTGAGAGTGAGTGATGCCTTCGATCGACTATACTGAATGGTTTGAATTTGGACCTCTGTACGGTAGATAAGGAATTAGTTACGTTCTCAACCGTTAGATTTGGATTAAAAGAAAATTCGCCAACGGCCCAATTATGATACGGGGAATTCTCAAATATAAGGGATGATGGGCTTCGATTTGTGGGCCCCCATGAGTTTCATCCATTGTGATAGATCTGAGTAATGGGCTTCACCGGAAAATTCACATGATTGCCGGAAGGTGCTTCTCATACTCTCAACATAGAATTATGAGTTTGCATTGCAATGCAGGTAGTCCTCCGTTACCATTAGTTCCAGTTATTGAAGCTCAATTCCATGCGATTTCATCTCCCATTTGCAAAGCTCCCGGTGAGCTAGTTTCATAAGTAAAGAATTCAGCAATCTGGTGTGTCTGAGTTACTTTCATCCAAAAGTGAAACTAATACTTCGTTTGAAATTGTGATACTTCTGGTAGTACATTCAAAGCAACAATAAACAAAGCCTGAGAGGCGGCTAGTTAGTTCCCTATTGGTGATGAAATGATTCTCAGTATTACATCACAGGTCTCACTAAGTGTTGTGTAAACCTCGCAGAAGGGAGAAAAAAGCTCCATGTAATATAAAATGCTTCTAAAATTTGATAACAAATTCTACTCTCATTTTATCCAAAAGCCATAGATACACACTACAGTAGAATCAATACCCTTAGGAACCCAGAAAGTGCAGTAACAAAAAAAATGAGCACCCTCTGATAGCTTTCTAATTCGTGACATTTATGCCATGATTCAAAAACTCGGTACTCATGAGTTTGGTTTTTCTTTGGTGATGCTATTCAAATACCGCTTTATGCAAGTTTGGCTTGTCTCAAATATGAATGGCATCCCACGTATCTGCAAATTCACCACTTCAGCAAGTCAATTAGGCATGAATGTTAAACAGAATGACATTCTAGAAACTAGCTCGGGAACTCAAGCTGACACTAAATAAATCTAGATAATTTGCAAGAGCAATTATTTTTGTAATTGAGAAGGAACTAGATGAACAAACCTCAATCAAACAACTGGAACTAAGGCTCAGACTCTGCCCAGAGGGTACTTCCTTGTTATTTACCAAGATTAAACACTTGCCTAGATTTTTCAGATGGAAAGATCCAGTCTCGTCCATATTTATGATTGCCTACATTAATGTGAAATAAGGTATTTTTAAGAAAGACAAAAAAAAATCATAGACTTGTTTCGAGTTATAACCAAATGCGTGTTTCTCTAGTTAACAGTGCAGAAAATCATCACATTCAGGGTAGACTGTTTGTAAATCCTATCAGAGTGTCACAGAAGAAGAAAGGCATACTAAGGGCTGAAAAAATATTAGAACTGTTGCAACATTCTAACTGCTGTCGTCAATATGATTTACAGACTAACACTACCCAGAAGACAGTTCTTCTCTGGTGTTCATTACCTTGAGTATGGGCTCTTCTAGTTTAATAAATCAATATATTGTTACCGGTACGAGGACTTAGGAGGGAGGAAACAAAAAATGAGCCATTGTATTTCCAAAGATGAAAAAGCGCATAAAATAATTGTGACTAAATATTAAAGAATTAAGGAAACTGAAGCAAATCTCACCTGTTGCCGAGATATTTTATTAGCACGTCCCTCTCTTCCTAAGTCAATGTCAACAACAACATCCTCCGTAGCTCTGCCAAGTAAAACCTACGTATTGAAAATGAAAAACTGTTACAGAAATCGAAAAGATATAAATAAATAAAAAATGACAAACTAGTCTAGAACAAAATTGAACCTCTTTTAACAGAAAATGAGTCCAAAATTTAGCTCCGAATTTTATAGGAATAAGTAAACTTCAAATTCTATTAAAGCAATCAATTGTGCATGCTCATGTTATGTGACAATACAAATGTCCTAGATGGGACCTCTATGATCCTATAGGTGTCTATTCCAGAAAAGACTATTTAGTGAGTTTTTAAACCACACATGGAATTGGTGCCCAAAAGTAATAGCCTGCTAATAACTGGGCCTAGCTAAGGAAGGGATATCCACACCTGATAAAACCGCAGAGTCAAGCATTCAACTAACAGACATGGAATGGTTGTTGTTTTATGTTAATGAATTCAAAAATTATTACTGTTGATATAGAGGTATTATAGTAAATACTATTCAGGAGGCAGTCCCACAAATGGAGAAAAACCAAGAAAGATTATTGTTGCCAATGAAAATAAGCTATAGACTTTGCATATCTAACTACCTCAGGCTTCTTAATATAATGCTTTGAATGACGACCGTACAAAATGGCATATGCTCCATGAGATGCAATGGCTCTTTGCATGTAAGAATGAGCACCCTGTTCAAGCCTGATGATTGCCCTTCTAGTGTCGTCATGCTGATATTTAGAGACTGCACAGGGGCAGAATATTATAAAATAAAATTTCTAATGAGCAGATATATAAAATATATAGACGGGAAAAGTAATTAAATTAAAATAAACTACTGCATTACCTTCCTGCTCATATATGTCCAAGTCATCTGGATCCAAGTCCATATCAAGAATCTAGTTTACAAATTTAAAAAGAAAAAAAAAGAACAAGATTACACTAATAAATTAAAAGAGTGAAGAAACTGCAACAAGTGAATCATACAAAAACAAAATGGTCTCACATTAACCACAAGCTCATATGATTTACCATTGCCTCAATATCAGAAAAATAGGGTATATCATCATCATCACTCTCAATAGATGGCTCTTCTGGCTCTGATGTTGGAGGAATCACTACTGGTTCTGAATCAGGAATTTGTATGGATCCTACTTCTGCATTTGATACTTGACAATCTTGAACCGTTAATGGATCATCTAGTTCCTGTTTAATGCCATTAGAATTCCTATCATGGCCTCTGTAGCCATCAGAGCGAAAAGCTGGTTTCTCCAGGAAAGGATCGGTCAAGGTATGACCAGGATCCTTTACCAGTGCAACTTCTTTATTCTCTTCCTTTCTTCCACGTTGGAGAGTGTCTGTGCCAACATTCATTGAATTAATTTGAATGGAACCACCAGAAGCAATACCTGGAGTTCTAGATGCCAATTGTGAGGAGTTACAGCTGGGTGGTTCAAATTTGACTCCAGAATCACCAACTGCTTGGAGTTGAGCCTTTTGTGGTCTCAAATGTGATCCCATTATATGAGGTGAGGCATGATAATGTCCTGAATTTTCTTGACCTCCCTGCATCAGGACTGGATCTCCTTCATTAATTTTTCGGTTGCCTGAGAAATCCTTAACAGAGCTAGAAAATGGTTTACCAGCTTCTTTAAAATTCTGTCTGGTGGCAACAGAAGCAGATAGTGGCTGCAACTTGTTGGGTAGGAGAACATGATCATTGCATGGAATATCTGGATCTTCAGTATTCAATGTGCAACACATAAAATCCTCATTCTTCTCAGGAAATTGAGGGTCTGAAGCTGATGTAGGTGATGGTATTGGAAATTTTTCAACTGACTCAGCAGGACATGTAGCAGACACATTTGTAAGGCAATCTGTAGTTACTGATGTCTCTGGTTCTGGACTGTGCATGTGTTCTTGTTTTGCTTCATTGGGGGAATTCAACAAAAGTGACAGACCATCATAGTAAGACTTATCAATCATTTCTTTCCCATCATCATCCATAAAGAGGAGTTCATCATCATTTGAAAAATTCAAAAGAGAATTTGACAATTCTTCAAGATAACCTTCTGTGTTTGCAGCTGCCCTTTTCAACTCATCACATGATGTCTGCATCTTCAACTTGGAATTTGCATGTACAAAGTCATATTCTGGTGCACTTGCGTCCTTAGTGTCACCATCATCGGCAAGTGCAAATGTATCTCCCACATGCAAATCTTTTTCTCTAAGACTGTCGCCAACTGGAATGGTTGGTGTTGAAATGTCTTCAACTGTTCTCCAGATTGGCATCTCAGGGAGCGGAGATGAGTACTCCAAGTTCTGAAATGGTGTACCACACTCTGCAATTGGTGAAGGAAAGACTTGGCTCCCATCAAAATCAGAGCAAACATTTCCTGGATCATTATTAATTTGACCATATGTAGATGGGGGATTTGCCTCAGCATTATCGCCTTCGAACATGCTGGGTACTTGTCTTGGTTGACCCAATTCCTCCATCCCAGCGCCATTCCCCATAAAAGACTGATTTTCTTCAAATATACGAGGAATTTCTTCATGTATGTTACCCTGCTGCATTGGAAAATCTTCTTCAACTGTGTGATCAATTCCCCCATGAAAGCTATGGACCGCATGAGCATTCCTACAAGCACCACCATCATTGATAGAGATTTCAGGAAAAGTATGATGCATCACATCCAAATTTGAGTCTTGAAGCCCAAAATGATTTGTCATTGGATCTCCCAACATATAATTTTCGGATAGAGGCTCGTCTACATTCCCAAAGAAATTTTCATTGCCAAGAAAGCTCAAATCTATAGAGTTAAATGGCTCATTATGTATTCTCTTACGCAGCGCATAATAACAACTACGGACACTTTCAGCTTTTCTCTTCCCAGAAAAAAATTTATTTTCCTTTGAATTTCCAGCTCTAGTGAGTTTTGATGGAAGAGTTGGAGCAGAACGCTCATACTCAATCATGTGCAAAGAAGCCTCAGCAGAAACAACTGGATCATAAAGGAGAGAATGCCACCTATCTTGCAGTTCTCGGACAGTAAATTTTCGGGAAAACTGCACTGCACCTTTAGCAAGTGACTCCAAGGAAGCACCAGCCTGCAAGCAGAACAAGAGAGATATAAAATCAAACAGTGATTCCTAGACCACAACTATACTAAGGTGCCATAAACAAGAAAGGTTTACGTAATACAGACATAATGCATATACATTCTGGAAAGATGCAAAAGCTGCACTTTTGACAATAATTTTGACTCTTTAGTCATCTGCCTTGCAACGCAACTACTCAACTTATAAGACTAGAAGGAGTTATAGGATTTCTTTGCTTGACACAAGCTGCAAACTGAATCTTGAGAGAGCTCTTCAAAACAATGCATATAGGTAAAACATGATTATATGGCTTGTTATGTTCACAGTCAGAAAAGAACAGCTGGAGATTATGTTCATAAACCCTAATTATTATTGTTCATGTCACACAACTATCCAAAATAATAATATCAATCAGAGTATAAATCCACTCTAGTTCTCTTTACCTATCCTTGCAACTGAAGATCAATAAGGGTTTGAACACATCATCCAAGCACATTGTTCTTTGGAGGTTCCAATGCTTCTTATCATACTTTTTCATTTAATTCCTATAGTCTAACACCTGCCTATAAACCTTCCACTAACAAAAGAGCTCAAAGTTGAGAGTTATAACTGACCCCAAAAGAGGATAAAGTCTTCATTTTATAAAAGCTGTTTTATGAGCTACAGAAAAATAAGTTTTTGACATATTTCTTGCTTTGCCTGGTAGTCAACTTCAGCAACGTATCATGTCCAACATCCTAGGAAGTTGGACCTCCAAGTATTAAACCTATAATTTTGCTCGTAATTGATAGGTTATAACATATGTTTTGACTAAAATTGCCACTTGAATTGCACCAATAGAAAAGAATTTTACGGAGGTAATTCTCCGACAACAATCTAATCTCAACCGAGTTTCCCAAATTGACACCCTGACAAGCCCCAAAGCCTAGTTTATTCCTAATGTAGCTTCCAGACTATCCTAACACCAAAAACGCTCTGAATATGCAACTGCACAGATGCAAAGAAACAGCCATACAACCTGCGTAAGCAATTCAAGGGCAAAGAACCTAAAAGATTCACTTCCACACTTCGCAATGGCATCCTTCTAACACCAATAGAAAGTAATTGTACACGTGTTTGCAAACCCTAACTGCTTGGTAATATTCCTTTATTTTGAACCTAAATGTGAAGAATCATTTAATGGTAATTATTAACTATTTTAAACTAAAATCTACTAAATCAAGAACACATTTTCATAAACAAAGAGAATGAATGCGCACGCTTCATTCAAACAATTCGTGTTCCAACACAAGAAACCCCGAATTCCAAAACCCATATAGGAGTTCCACAGATATCCAAAGTACAAAAGTATAACAATTAAGCAGCAACAAAAGAACCCCATAAAACTGCACTAACTATTTGATAAAAAACCACTAACAAGTTGGAAGAGAGCCTAGCTTGTGAACAGTTAATAAAATTGAAACCAATGGGTACAAAATGGAAAAGAAAGAACAGAATAATGTGTAATAAATAAAGAAAAAGAAAAATGGAATTACCTCAATAGAGTTCTTTAACAACAGGTCATCTTCAGGTAGCCATGGAGAAACTGGAGCCAAAGCCCCCATCTTTAAAACAGAAGTAAATTCTCTCTTTGTCTCTACTGTCTCTCTCAAGAGCGTGAGCGTGAACGTGAGCGTGCTTGTTTTCCCTTTTTGTGGGAGAGAGAGACACGGAAAATAACAAATAAAGAGACGAACTGGGGTTTAAGAGAAAAACCTAACTAGATTATATGTTATAATTTGTGTTTTTTTCCTTTTATTATTTATTTCTTTTTCTTTTTCTTTTTTCTTGACACGCACGGTGAGCCTTTTTTTCGAAACATGGACACTTTGACAGGGATTCGGTGGCTTCAAGTCACGGTTGATTTCACATATTTTCCATGAAACCGTAGTCAGGGTAGGGCACGTGCAATTCTTCTCGTTAGATTGACGAGGACTTCAGGAAATTCGCAGGTTGTCGCGGTCGATGTACTTGGCGTTGACGTTTGACTGAAGGGTCTATTTCCGAATAATATTAATTATGACAAAATTTTACTTTCTGTTTTAATAATTGCTAGGAAAGAAAATAAAATAAAAATAAAAACCCTCAAATTGAAATTAAGCTCCGTACCAACCATGCAAGTAATTGTAGGATTTAATTTTATTGTTGAAATATATAGAGGAGGTATATTTTGGATAGTCAAATTATTAGTTCAAAGAAAGAAAAAAAAATCAATTTTTCTATTTTTAATTATAACTGTTAATGATATTCATTGGTTTGAGCAAGATATTACACAATTTAAATTTAGTTATGCATCGACATAAGAAGAATGTAAGGTGTACATAAACGAATAAGGTGTGTGCCTGTGTTTTCTTTTTTTTTTTTTTTTGTTTTTTCTGTTGGGTGGGGGCTAATAATTATTATGACATCCTGTAATGATGGTATATAATGCCATGCACACTAAGTAAAAGAATTGTTAAAATGAAAATAAAAACATGATGAGAATAATTGAATGAGACAAACATGCTAACAAGGATGTCATGTGTTAAGTCAAAAACTGGGAAGCATGTTTGAAGCTGGACCATTTCAGTATTAGAATGAACAATGATCATTGAAGAATTTCTTATTTTAGTTGCTTTATTTATTCTGAGAATTATATATTGATTTATATAGGAAAAAAATTATTACATTCAGAGGCAGAATATACAAAGAAAATCCGAAGCTTTTTTACAAGAAACATGTGAAGGGAGCATTGAAATTGGTTGAGTAGTTCAATTGATCACTGTATTGAATATATATATATATATATATATATATATATATATATATATAAGCCACGCAATTTCTTTCTCTTAGTGCAAATGCTGCCAATCAAACAGGAAAATTAATTGAACCACATGCCAATCAAAATGGGTTTAAAATCCAGTGCAAACAAAGAAATTAGCCAACAGAGATGCACAAGAAAGCAAGCATAGAGTATTCCCAGATTAAAAGCATTTTGTTGTCTTGACAGAAAGGCTAAGCAGGGCACAGCTAGCATTAGCAATTTCTAAGTCAGCTAATTAAACAAGTACTAGGAAAGTCACCATGACAAAAGAAAGTGAAACTAGCTATCTTTCAAACACAATAATTATTCTCAGTACTAGGAAAGTCACCATGACAAAAGAAAGTTAAACTAGCTATCTTTCAAACACAATAATTATTCTCATACTTTTATATAGTAGTAATTAGTAAACTTGATATGCCAAGTCAGCTTGGATGCTAAGCTATTCCACCGTCTGATCATGCTGATCCACAGTGATCTTTTGGCTAATTTGGCTGCAAGCGTAAAGCAAATATGCCAGGACCTCCACTTTGGAATCCGATAACGGAATCGTAGTGCCCTCCATTATCAACTAATCTAAAGTGTGGATCTTCCCCTTTTGCATTTATATTCTGAGTCAAACCGAAATTTCATTAATTTTCATCAGCTCTTTCCCTTCAATTTAGTTTCTTCAATTTCCCAAATCATAAGGAAAATCTATAATGCTAAGTAAAAACTTACAAATCCATTCTGAAGATCTTTGTTTATTTCTTCCACATTCCTCAGATTTCTGTTTATTTCGTCCACACTCCTTACCTGACGGACAGCGTGGAAAAGTTACACGAAATCATGGATTACAGGTATAATTTGACAAATAGAACCCACATACCTTTTTCTTGCAGGTTTCAATCTGATTTGAGAGCACCCGAAACTGTTACTCATAAATTTGATAGAAGACGAAGAAAAGATTTTGTTAGTGATCAGATAGATAATATTAAGGAGAGAAACATTGGAATGTAATCTCCGTTGTGGGACAAGGGCTTGAAAACTAGTTGTGTGCTAGACTAGAAAGCTCTACAAAGATGTAAACCAAAAGTATGCAAATAAAATCAGATAAACATTTTGTGAAAATTCACCCAGTGAGTTCAAAAAGCTAGAAACTAAAACATTGTGATTGTGAGACAAACTAAATAGAGAAGTGGTGGATTTCCGTTGAATGGATAATCTAATCCCAACATTTCAGCAAGCAAAGATTAGTTATAAGTTACAAGGTCTTCAAATTACAACAAACCCTGCGTTTTAAGTTAACCAAATATCATTTGCTAAGAAAAGAAAGTGATATTGTCCGGACTTGATCATAAATAAAGCCTTGTCAATTTACAGTATAGGTAGAAGTTGGAGCTAGGCTTCTCTCCAATTTCACTTCCATTCTTTTCACAAACAAAAAGACCAAAAAACAAATGGAAAGAAAAAGAAAAGGCCAACTTTATTTTAGAAACATTATAGCATGAATAGTTTTAGAAACAATCTTCATTGACCCTGTTCATTACAAGTTGCTACAGTAATCATAGAATTGGAATATTTCATAAAGCAAGACGCTCAAAATTCATGTACGGCAATTTTATGAAGGAAAAAGTTAATGAAGGCTTCATTTGGACACGAAGAACAAGAAAAAGAAGAAAACTTTATACATTTGATTCAATTAATTTCAATCAATTTTCCTAATTAGTAATTTTCCAGATCCAAATATATAATAAATGGGAAACATTACTATTGCAATTAATAGTACTAAAAGAACAAAGAGGAAAATTGCCAGTAGCCAGATGACAATATATACCTTGCGTTCACGTATAACCCTCAAACTATTATCGATATCTTGTTGAAGAGTAGGCAGTTCCTCCAAGCGCAGTTCGTTTAAACTTTCGCCCAGCCTATGCCTATCAAAAAAATTTGCAAAATTTATCGTCAATAAAACTTTCACGATCACCACCACGCTATTTGTATTTTAATAAAAAGCATCTCTTTGTATCAGTTACTTAATTTCCTTGCGTAGATTTCTGTTCACTTCCTTCAGTTTCCTCAACTTCTCTCGCATCTCCTGCACAAATATCATACAGATAATTTTGTGTTTAAACATTTTACGTTATGCATTTTAAAAACTGTTTTTAGCCAATTGATCCGGAAACTTGAAATTGCTTATTAGAAAAATAAACAAGTCCTTAATTAAAGAGAGCGCCTCTCAGAAAATAGTTGTTAATTGCTGGGAAAATTTTATTTTAATTTGTCTCAGAATTAAACTCTTAAACCTTTTCTAGGGTTAGGGTGCTGGAATATGTATATATATATATATATATATATGCAGCCATGTTTCTTTCTCATACAAATAGATAAAATTAAAATTAACAAACCTCATAATGAGAACTCCAAAGATCTATCCTTAATGTCTTCTGGTACTCATCGAGCAAATGCTTCGTTCTGCAAGTTTACAAATTCAAAATTATTAAAAAAAAAAAAACTAAAAAAGAAAATCATTTAAACAAAATTAATTATAACATTAGGTTTTTAAGATAACCATACGTAGTGGAAGGGCTGATGTATTCATGGACCTTTCCAGTGGTAGAACACATGATAATGGAAACCTTGGCATCACAGAGAACGGTGAGTTCATGAGCTTTCTTGAACAGTCCATTTCGTCTCTTAGAATAAGTGACTTGTCTGTTGGTTGAGTTCTCAATCCTCTTGATCTGAATCTTTCCTCGAGCCATGAATCCAAGAATCTCTCTGATCTGAATAAGGGGTTTGGTTGTATTTCTCTTCGTTTTTCTATCTCTTCTCTTTGCTTTGGTGTGATATGATTCTTAAAGACAAAGCAAGAAGAAGCAGGAAGATAAAAGAATGAGTACATTGTTGCCTAAGATGGAAAGAGCATTGCCCACATTGGTGAAAGGTGAATCATGGAATGATAAAACGGGGTAATGTGTTGGTGTTTGATATATACCGAATATCGATGCCTTTGGGACCATAACATAACGTCTTTGTGCTTCTTCGTCAAGGAACCACCGTTTCCCGTTGTGATTGACACTTTGACCTGACAATCCAACACAGACTACTTCTTATTCATTGGCTTTTGGGATGCTCTATTATTTTTTACATGGGATAATAACAAATAATACCCTTATAATTATTGAAATGCAAAAGTAACCAAACGCTGCATTATTAGATTATATTACTTTTAACTTTAACGTTGAAGAGTATTCCGATTTCATATAAATCGATAAATTATATCGTTACTATTGAAAATACAAAACAATTAAGGATCCGGAAGTTATTTTCCTTGTTTGACATATGTATATGAGCAGTTCGAAATGACAGCGTTTAGCTTATTAGAATTTCCTTTAAACGAACCCCTTTTACCTGTAGTGGAAACCGGGAACAGTATGCCGTTTAATTTATTTTGGAAGATAAAGAAGAAAAAACACTAAAGGGGACTAAAAAGAGCAAGAAAAAAATAACTTCGTTTCTGGAAATTGAGAGAGCAATAATGAAGCTTTTCGAACTAGCTAGTATCACTATTGTCTGTAGCCTATACATCTAAATCAGATAATTAAATATATATAATTTAATGCCAATTAATTTCTACTGATTTCGCAATTCCTGTGGAAGAAAGAAGGAAGGTTTTCTTGTGTGATTTGTAAAACAAGGCATTACTTTGCTTTAATTTGCTGCGCTCTCATATACTCAAGGGGTTTGTCGGCGCCTGCATAGCGCTCATAGCTGAGTCAGTAGCTGGAAGCTAAGTTCTTGGGAATAACGTTGAAGAGGCTAACGTTGTTAAGTTTCAAAAGTAATTAACGTACGTCATTTCAAATCTACTGTTCAAAACATCAAAAGGGCATTCTAGATTTAAGACCGCTGGCTGCAGGTCCGGTTTCTGGTCCGTAACGGGTAAACAAAGTGATGGTTATCTTGTGATTAACTAATGTCTTAATCAACAACAAATTAAAGAAGATTAAATTAATGCAAGAATTAGCAATTCAAGAAATAAAAGCCAAATCTTCTTTTTGTATGATTTGTAAAATAAAGAAGACATTGCTTTGTTTGATTATGCTGTGAAATGAAATATCCTATGGTTTTTTTGGGTGCAGCAATCGTAGCCAGCTAGCTAGCTAGCTAGCTCAAGCAGTAGCCTATGGGGTCTAAGTTATATTATTGGTAATTGAATGCTGGAAGAAATTTTGAAGAGGTTAACGTTGTTAAACCTCGAAGTAGTCATTTCACATCGATCAGTCACAATCAAATCAGAACTATTAATGCGAAAACTATTTATAAAACTCTCTAATTTCCGGTCCATGAGCTTACCCCTGGCTGGAATCTTGTAAACACCATCTCATGGTTTCTTCCCTTACAATTATATCACACAGACAAACGTACGTACGTACACCAACAAGAAACCTCTGAGAATAAGAAAAGGAAAGAAAAAAAAAAAATTTCTTTCTTCAACTTCTAAGTCTTACAAGATTCAATTTTGTTTCATTTCTCTAAAATATGAAACTAATTGATTAGAAATTATCTTCTTTTAAAAGCATCAATAAATGACAGATATCGTACAAAGTTTCGTATGATAAATATGACAACTTTATAATTGTTATATGTTTTTCTATAATTGATTTTAATTATTTACAATTAAGATTATCCAACTACTCACTTAGTGTCTAGTATTTAGCCAAATAAAAACTTGTTTCCACCTTGTCCGAATTTGTACTAAACCTTGACTTTTTATGTATCTAACTTTTGAAAGATTTTGCCAAATTTATTGGATTGTTTTAGATCATACAGACAAATATTTGATATGTACATAAATCTTGTCCAATTTGTGCCTGAATAAAAAGTCATACAATGAACAAGTACCTAACACCGTAATTTGATTTTGAAAAGCTCTCCATATCCATTTAAATAAAGTTTCCTTGTAGTAGTAGTTATCTTCGAGTCTAAACTCAACGATAGTATGCGTTCTACCCATCGTCTTCATCTTGTTGTGATATCGATATCCCAGCTGCATTGATGGTGCCATATTTGTTCTATCTGACTTCAAACATTTATTACCTATATATAAAACCGTATATATATTTTGTTTGTTTTAATTTATACATTTTATAATCGTCAACTAACTTAGTTCTTAGTTGTTTCCCACATTACAGCTAGGTTAGCTAGCTCTTAGCTTACGTTATTTTCAAAAGCTTCGATTAATTATGCATTTATGACTTTGTAATTCAGTGATATATATCTACCTATCTAATTTCAGTCGAACTTTGCTGTGTCTATTCGCTACAATTTTGTTCGATTGTTTTATAAAATTATAATCTGATTAAATTAAGAACATAGATATTCGTCTAAGACAGCCATAAATCAGTTGATATCTTGAATAAATAAGCAAATATCAGAAGCTTCCGAGCTATGTTCCCGAATATGTCATATATATCATTGTCTTCTTCCTTGGTGGAATTCAACATCGAGTAATAAGTAATCATAAACATTATTACATCACGTACAAAATAAATTTTAATTATTTAGTGTGATTTGATAAAATCTTATCTTAATTTAATCTTATCCCCTGTGAATGAATACGAGAAAAAAGCCATGAACAGGAAATTTTTAAAAAAAAAAAAGATAAAAAGCATTAAACCAAGTCCTGAATAAAAGAATATTAATGTTTATGCCCCGCAAACACTTTTAATAGAAAAATATGTATATGTATATCAATCTGAATTGAATTATTGTCGTATATTAAGAATTTGATTCATATCCCAACTGTTATTCTCTAGTATTATCTACAAAGCGTTAACTTTGCTACTTGTTATATTAAATTCTCTGTAGTACATATTGTTTCATGTATAAATTACACCATTTTCACCATGACGAATTGAATTTTCGCCCAAGATATAATCTAGCCTTTTTCCTTTTTAATGCCTTCTTTTTCGTCATTATAAAGTTTTTAGGTGAATTATTAGTCGCAAGTATTAATGATGGTTCTGCCATTATCTAATTTTCTGAATAATTAATGTTTGTTATTAATCAAGTTCTATTATTGCACAATCGATTGCCATACGGTGGCATCAAACCTTCAGATTTCTTCATAAGCCATAATTGAGCCAAATTATATATGGAGATTGGAGAGATATATGTTGCTGAAGTCTGCTCCAATAAACGTCCGCCAATCGCCGAATTGAATCGTATTAGCTATTTCTAATATAATAATTTCTCTTTCATAATCTAAGAAGTACACAAGTACAATAAATCGACAGACAGCCTCACCAAAAATTAATAATTAATTATTATATTAGAAACACCAATCATTCTAATATTAGTTAGAAGTAGCAATCACGAAATTAAATTCACAAAAAAACAAAACATGGAACCATGGATTGGGGTTTGCAATGTGTAGAAGTGCAACTGGATCATTGTCTGGTAGAAGCATTTTCGTATTGAGCAGAGTGCAGACTGTCAATGAAATGGAAACCAGAATAGAGAGGGCCGAGAGAATAAGCATTAACACGTGTGAAATGCTGCATTTCACTTCCTGGGCATAATCTTTGGAAGCTAGAGCAAGCACAGTGAGAGGAAATGGGTAAGCCCACCACGCCACGCTGAATCTTCTCATAGATCGCCTGAAAAGTGCTGGCCTACAAACCTGCAATTTACTCAAAATGAAACGATACACACACACACACAACAGTTAGAAGTTTTGAGAATACATACATATAAACGTCTATATTAACCAAAAATAATTAAATTATTCTCCTCACGTTTATTAGAAAGCCAAAAAAGAAAATAAATATTCAAATTTTTTATAATTAATTAATATGCTCTGTCAATAAAAACAATCGCAGTCTATGGTACATGGGAACCGTACTTTGTTGATATATACAGCAAGTTCTAAAAAAATAAACGTACATCATCGAAATTAGTCTGCTTAACCAGCTGTAAAATTTGTCACTACCCTGCAAACTAAACCTCAATATTCATGGCCATCTTATTTTAATAGTGTATGGCAACTGAAATCACCCCGATTAAAATTGTTGTAAATTTTAAAATTCAAATTTTGTAGATAGCTAAAAATTGCCTACTTAGTACTTCCAGACAACATCACTTTCTTGCAAAATTTTTTAATACAAAACATTAATTACCAGTGAAGTGAAGAGGAAGAGTGAGAGAGAAAATAGCATCTTTGATGCGATATCAAAAGCACCAGCAATGGATTCCCAAGCCATGCTCGCCGCACTCGGTGCAGCAAAGAACAAGAAGAAGACCGGCCCAAGCATAGCCGGAAGCCGATTGCCGCCGGATAAACGCTGATAAAGGGTGACAAAAAGCACAAAATAGTGCACCATCCCTAGTGAAAACAAGCATACAGCACTCTCTTTCCATCCCATATTAGCCGCTGCTTGAGCATCAACCAAGTTCCCGATAACTGATAGCTGACTTGTTGGATTTGCAACTGCTGATAAAAACTTCTTTCCTTTTGTAAACCACTGACCGTATATTTTCACATCAAGCACCACATCTGGAACAGCAAAAACCCACCATAGAACAAGATATGATACTGCCTTTGGAGCGATGAACGGGGCGGATTGAAGTAAAAGAAGCCATGAGATCCAGGGGGCAAACAGGTGGTTAACCCCTACATGGTGCAAGAATTCTACTTTCACCATTTTAAAACAAAACAAACATCTTAAGATGTAAACAAGGGAAAGCAAGATAAGAGTGACAAGAGCGAGAGACCACAGTAAAAGAAAAACCGTGGGGTGGAACATTGTATGGACGACATGTCGTAGAGTGTTTGTATGGTCATCATCAGTCGGTGCAATTAACGTCTTCCATAATAAAGCTTGGCCACCTAGGGATAAGCTTATTCTAAAAGAACCGGCGTGAAATCCGTTTAAGATGGATTTTAGTGATGGCTGGATTCGCTTCAAAACGAAGCTTCAAAGGCTGCGTTGATTTCGTGCGGCGAGAGTTGCGATGGTTGGTGTGTCGATTATGAGCTCAACGTGGGATTGGGATGCTTGGGTTGCCGCCATTAAGTAGCTAGGATTTTGTGAGTGAGTATTAGTGAGTTTTTCTTGGTTAAACTTATAGAGCAAGATGAGTGAGAATGAGACAAACGAGACTTTCTAAAAATTTGATCCAAGAATATATGCATGCATCGCGCATGGGCGTTTGTTTTCGGGTCATGTAAGTAATATAGATGCTATTTATTAATGTGCAACTGTTGCTGAGTTGGCTCTATTTTTATTTAGGCTCTGCGCATCTTAAAATTCAAAGATTTTAGATGGGCCAATTATAACACCACTCTAGAGGGCTCGTTCTCTTGGCCTAATCTTTTCTCGAACCATGCAACTAGGTTTGCTTGGAAGTAAGAAAAAAAACTTCCGGAATTCGATATAACAGTAGTATGAAAAGGTCAGAGTTTTCACAGTAAGGGGCCATTAATCGTAACGGAACCAATTTGTACAAGTTTCAGCCGCCGCACTTCTAATTATTACAGTCACTTCAACTACACTACATGTCCAATTAAGAATTGTAATTTAAAAACTTTTCTGTCATTCTATAGACGAATGTATTTGTTACTTCAATGCTTTTAGAACCAAAATAACTAGCTTTAGTAGTTTTACTGTTTTGTTCTTTAGCTTAGGTTTATCAAAAGTGGTAGTAGGCGGCACGTACGTGATGGCGAGTGCTGTAACCTCTGTACTATTGCCTTCCTTGAGACAATTAATTATGTCATGTAAAGGCCAATCCATGACATATGTAGCTTGTCCACGTTGGCTGCTCTAAATAAAAAGCCAAAGCCATGTCGTATCTGCATTCGGAATCAAAAATCGTAAAAATGAACGAGTACCTAACACACCCCCACACCTCCCAACAATTTGATTTTGACTAGGTTTAGATATATCACATACCTATATATCTATTAAAATAAACTTTGCTTGCAGTAGTTGTTTTCTTCAGTGTAAACCCCACGTTAGTCTGCGTTTTGTCTATCGTCTTCATCTCGTTACCATATCTCTTCATTGATCGTGCCACATTTGTTCTATCTGAATCCAAATATTCTAAATTATCACCATTTTTCAACTATCTTAGCTCTGAGTTGTTTCCCACATCATAGGTTAGCTTAGCTTATGTTATTTTCAAAAGCTAACAACTTGCATGTCTTCAATTAAGAATTAATTTATGTATATGTATGTATGTATGTTTTTGTCATGCAGTGATATCTACCTATCGTCGAACATTATTGCTGTGAATATTCACTACAAATTTTTATATGTTTTTTTTTTTCTATTATATTCTTGATTGTACTGAGAACATAGACATTCGCCGTAGGTAATATCTTGCACAAATAAGCAAATATCCAGCTGGAAAGTTCCGAAATATATAATACCATTGTCTGCTTCCCTGGTGGAGGTCGAGGTCAAGTAATAAATATTACATATTTCATACAAAAGAGAAAAAGATTTAACTAATTAATATTATTTGATGATTTCTTATCTCACATAAAATCATAAATTAATCTTACCCCCTCTGAATGAATGCGAGAGAAAAGTCAGAAATTGAGAAAAATTTAAACAAATCTAGCACATTGAAACGAGCCCGAGTAAAAGAATATTAATGTTTTATGCCCCCACCAATTAACCCCGTTTAATGAAAAATACATCAATCGAAAAATGAAATATTGTCGTGTATTAAGAATTTGAATCATATTCCAACTCTTACTCTCTAGTATTATCTAATATATATCTATATATCACATTAGCTTTGTCTTCTTGTCTTCTTAAATTAAATTCTCTCCAATGTAGATTTTACTGCATTGAAGGCATAGATTATGAAAATTCAACGCATGAAGCATTGGATTTTCGCCCAAAATATACATTTATCCTTTTTTTTTTTTTTTACTTTTTAATCCTTTCTTTTTCATCATTAATGAATTTCCAGATGCTGCCACCGCCACTAGGTAATTTTTCTTTAATAATAATGTGTTGAATTAATTGCATAATCGATTGCCATGCATTAGGTGGCGTTAAGTCTTCAAAGTCAATTGCCTCGTAGAAGTTGAGCCAAATTATGGAGAGTTATAGGGGAAGCTTCTCCAATAAACGTTCGCCAATTGCCAAATCGAATCATACAAATTGATTTCTTTCTCTTTCATAATCTAACCAGTACGCACACAAGTACATTAATTAATTATATTAGCTGCTACGTAATCACGAAAATTTAAAAAAAAAAAAAAAAAAAAACTAAGAAGTAGGGTTTGCAATGTGTAGAGTTGCAAAGGGATCGTTGTCTGGTAGAAGCATTTTAGTGTTAATCAGAGTGAAGAGTGTCAAAGAAATGGCAACCAGAACAGAAATAGCCAAGA
Source organism: Azadirachta indica (assembly GCA_022749755.1). Classification (NCBI taxonomy): domain Eukaryota; kingdom Viridiplantae; phylum Streptophyta; class Magnoliopsida; order Sapindales; family Meliaceae; genus Azadirachta; species Azadirachta indica. The sequence goes on from CM040449.1 coordinate 3,745,298, forward strand.
GAATTAGCATTAACACATTTGCAATGTCGCCTTTCACTTCTTCTGCGTATTCTGTGGAAGCAAGAGCAAGCACCGTAAGTGGAAACGAGTAAGCCCACCATGCCACGTTGAATCTTTTCATAGATCTCTTGAAAAGTGCTGGTCTACAAACCTGTTTATTTACTCCAAACAAACAAAAAAAAAAATTCATTAAATTATAAATATATATATATATATAATATACAGTAACAAAAAACTCATTAAATTATTTTTCTCACGTTTATAAAACTTATTAAAATTTTATATCGTTAAGAAAGCAAACATATATATATATATGTATATGAATATTCAGATTTTTTTGTAATATGCTCTGACATTAAAAAATGGTATTCCATGGTACATGGGGATTGGGGGCCGTGCTTTGTGGACATATACGGTACTAAAGAATAAGGAGAGCATCAAAATAACCAGCTGTACAATTTGTCACTAACTGCAAACAATTAAAATCTAATGTTCGTTGGGCATCTTATTTTATTAGTGTCTGAAACTGAAATCAACCCGAATAAAATTGTTCTGAATTTTAAAATTCCAGCTCAGCTCTGTAGATACATGGAGTAGTCCCTGCTAGTTAATACTTCCAAACCACGTCACTTTCTTGTAAATTATTTTAATACAGAATAAAACAAAACATGATTACCAGGGAAGTGAAGAGGAAGAGTGAGAGAAAGAAGAGCATCTTTGATGCAGTGTCAAAACCACCAGCAATGGATTTCCAAGCCAAACTCGCCACACTCGGGGCTGCAAAGAACAAGAAGAAAACTGGCCTAAGCATAGCCGGAAGCCGATTGCCGCCGGATAAACGCTGATAAAGGGTGACAAAAAGCACAAAATAATGCACCATCCCTAGTGAAAACAAGCATACAGCACTCTCTTTCCATCCCATATTAGCCGCTGCTTGTGCACCAACCAAGTTTCCGATAACTGATATCTGACTTGTTGGATTTGCAACTGTTGATAAAAACTTCTTTCCTTTGGTAAACCACTGACCGTATATTTTCACATCAAGCACCACAACTGGAACAGCAAAGATCCACCATAGAACAAGATATGATACTGTCTTTGGAGCAACGAACGGCGCCGATTGAAGTAAAAGAAGCCATGAAATCCAGGGAGCAAACAGATAGTTAACTCCTACATGGTGCAAAAATTCTACTTTCACCATCTTGAAGTAAAACAAGCATCTTAAAATGTACAGAAGAGAGAGCAAAATAAGAATAACGAGCGCGAGAGACCACAGTACAAGAAAAGCCGTCGGGTGGAATACGTGGAAGATTTGTCGTAATGTGTTCGTATTATCACCATGAATTGGTCCAATTAATGTCTTCCATAATAAAGCTTGGCCCCCTAGAGATAAGCTTATTCTAAAATAACCACCATGAAATCGGGTTAAGATGGATTTGAATGAGAGCTGGATTCGCGTTAAAACGAAGATTAATAGGCGGCGTAGATTTCGTGGGGCGAGAGTTGTGATGGTTGGCGTTTGGATTATGAGCTCAATCTGGGATTGGGATGCTTGGGTTGTTGCCATTAGCTAGGATTATTATTTATGTGAGTGGCTTTGATATGTATTAGTGAGTTTTCTTGGCTAAACTTTGATGAATTTTTATAGGGAAAGATGAGTGAGAACGAGACAAGCGAGATTTATTAAAAATTTGATTCGAGAATTTGTTCGCAGTTGCGTATGCATGCATGGTTTTTCCTGGGTCATGCGCAACTGTTTCTGGGTTGGCCTTTTCGGGTTTAAATTGAGCTCCGTTAACTGCACCTCAGAATCCATTCACCCAAAAAAGGGTGCATTGGGGCCCATTCGAGGATATTAGATGGGCAACGGCTACCCAGATCGGCCCAATCTTTTCTTGAAGCATGCCATTAGGTTTGATTGGAAAAATGGTGTAGGAAACGAAATTGGAGATAACAGTAGTATGAAAGGGTCCGAGTTTTCACAGTCTGGGGCCGCTAGTCTGACTCTTAATCCAGGAATAGGTTTATATGGTGGGCAGGTACAGGCACGCTCATTGATCGATCCATTGGAGGAATGGATCCCCATGGTCCCGTTCGTTGCCTCCAATTTGCACAAGCTTCAAATATCAACCGCTGCTGTTCTGATTACAGTCATTTCAACTACGATCCAATTTAGAATTTGAAATTAAACAGCTTTTTTTTTTTTTGGTTGGGTCATTTTATATACAAATTTATTTGTTAACTCAAAGCTTTTAAAAATCAAAATAACTAGCTTTAGTAGTTTTACTGTTGTGTTCTTTATCTTAGGCTTATAAAAAGTGGTAGTAGGCACGTGATAGCGAGTGCTGTAACCTCTGTACTGTTGCCTTTCTTGAGACAATTATGTCATGTAACGGCCAATGCACCAATAATATTCGTAAAGGGGAACCTACGGTCTATCATTTCAGTCTATAAAACTAAATTCTCATCATGTCCAGCACATGCATGGCCAGTCCGACCCCACAGTAAGTTTGAAAACGGGACCCACCCTATTTAATTTAACCCCCTGCCGAAGATCATCACTATCCTTGTTACCAAACAATCCTTTGGTATCTGTATCTATACATGACACGTATCTTATTGCGAGTGTTTGGCGTAAACAAATATACGTGTACTACCAAATAAAATACACATTATGTCCTGATATGATAAAGGCTACCGCATAATAAAAGCTGGATTCTTGTAGCTGAATTGTTAAAAGGGCTCTTCGCTTTTTGGTCGGATCGGATGTCGTTCATTTTTCATTTCTTCTACGTATTCGAAGAAGAAAAGCAGAAATCAGTTTGCATGTACATCTGATGTATACAATAATTTATTTTATAAGTTTAGGATTGAATTATAATGGCTTAAGTAAAAAAATTTGTTTTGACCGGCAAAGTTACAATTACATAGCACTTTTGAGCCTCAAATTGCGTCCATTTAATTACTTCTTTTAGGGCATGCACTCGAGCCTCATTGGAAAAGAACTTGAAGAGTTCTGGGCTTGATAGAGTATGCAATTATGAGTTTTTTTTTTTTTTCCGGATTATCTTCTTTTTTAAGAGCTAGAATAATAATTCTAATTCTTGATATTAATTATGAAATGGCAACTAACTATATGATAAAATAAAATGGAATAAAATAAAGATTTTGATTATAATTAATGATATCACATCAAGTTTAAATATACATTAGATTGAAGGAAAGAGTAAGAGCAAGTTGTGAGTACGAGATGAAAAATGTTGAATGAAAAATGAGTAGTAATAATAATCGGCGGGGACAGAGAGAAAATGAATGAACGATACAGGGAGAGTCAACCAGGAGAAAGCGAAGCACAGGGCTCGAGAGTGAAAGACAGTGACGCACAATTATTGGGACTCTCACACATCATCATTCACCACCCAATATTTTTCATTTTCACATTCACAGTCTCTCTCTCTCTCTCTCTCTCTCTCTCTCTCTCTTCCATTGCCTTTACGTACCAAAATTTAACACTGGCAATTAATTTTGCTTTACTTAAGCACAACCCCATTAAAATTCTGCTCATTACTTTCACTAAATTTGAGGAATAGCTCCATCTTCTAGCTGTTAGCAACCACAATCCCTCTTTCCTTTCCTTAGAAACCCATTTCACTATTTTATTTTATCAAAATCCATACATTTTCAAGCTTCATGCTCGTATCATCATTGTCTCCGGCGTGTTCATTTCTACTTTCCCTCAATCATCATAGTAATAACCAAAAACAAATAAACTTAAGAGTTATTAGTTTATATATATATATATATATATGGGGTGTGAATTCAATACTATACAACATGAGGCAACGTAGCTTTCAGCGTACCTTGGAGTTATTATCCACAAAAAAAAGGGGACACAAATCATGTGAAGCCCAAATTCATCAAATTTAGGAGCTCCATGTCTGCTAGCAATAAACAAATCGATCGATTGCGGACAATGAAGCAATAGTCAACAGCGGAAAGGAAAAAAACACTAAAAGAGAATTGCCTGACTGCCTCGGGCCCCTAATTCCTTAATTACAATTACCATTAATTATTATCATTCAACGTTAAAGACGCAATTATTTCATTAAAATGTGGTGCTTAAGATAATGTTTGTTAATTATATATATAATAATGATCATGGTTATTGTATTATATATAATTAATTAACTTTGAATTAAGCCGGACCGAGGTAGGGGATGGTACGGTGGGATTGAGGCCGCCGGAGTCCGTACTTTTTTATAATTAAATTACTCGAATCCAATAATTACTGCCCACTAATTTGGCGCGGTTTCACGTGATTATTTGATAAATAGGTTAATTAGCTAGTGTGGGCATGGTATGGTATGGGGCTAAAGCTATGTATATGTATATATGCTAATGCTAATGCTAATGCTAGGAGAAAGTCATTTTCCTACAAAGGGATAATTTTATGGAGTCGAGCCTATTGCTATTGCAGTTGCAGAGCTCTTACATATACACATATATATATAAAATCATTGAAATACAGTAAATTATTACTACCCTCAATGGACCGACCAATAAATATTAATTATGACTGCAAAACTTTACTAAACCACTGCATCATGTAAACTTTCTTGCATTGGGATCGAGATAAATTATTCTACAGGTTGGTTTTGAGAGGTTTGTTGATTAGTTAAGTTGTTAAAATTTACCTTTAATTTTATTATGTTATAACCTAATAAAAAAAATAGTAATAAGAGTAATGAACAGTAGTATGTTTATACTCATTTACTGATATTATTCTTATTATGTTTTGTCAAAATTTATATATACAAATTTTACATAAATAGTTTATACGGTAATAAATATTATAAACTATTAAGTAAAAAAAAAATATATATATATTTTTAGATTAAATACATACAAGTAACAAAAAATAAAGTCAAACATTTCATTAAAATTTGGTAACAATTATGAATAAGAAATGCATAATTGCACGAAGAGGAGGGTGTGTTTACCAAAAGTAAACGGACAATAGTACTCTAAAAAATTGAGTGATTTTGAATTTCGTTCGGTTGCTTTAGTCTTCAGTCAAACGGTGAACCAAGAAAATCAGACTTAAGAACAACCAATATTGCTTAACGCGAACCAAAAATAGAAGCACACAGTACCAATCAATTAAAGAATCCGATAATCAGGCTTAGTTTAGTTATTAGTCTTAAATCACACGAATGTGAAGTAAGAAAAAAAACTGTTAGTCAAATCACATAGAAAATAAAAATTAACGTGGAAAATAATGGATGTATGTCTGTGAGGTCACAGTAGTTGAAAGGAAAGTTCAGTTCAATCAACACGTATTGAGATTATTCTTTATAATCTTGAATTAGGCGTTTTTTTAGTAACTTTGTGACCCCCTTTTTTGGGTACACATTTTCTTAAAGTCGGTGATAAAAATTACAAAACACAACACAGCAAAGCATAGCACAGCAGAGAAGAGCACAGCTCGAGGAGATTTGCACTTTGCCTGCAGTTCCTTTCAGAGTTTCACTCAGTTCATGTTTGGAACGTAACATCAGCTGTGTTGACCAAGAGTACGTTTTGAAATTTTTAGATAATTATTAATTAAAAATTAAAATTGATAAATAATTTTTATGATGAAGAAGAAGAAATTAAATCTGGAACATGTAATATGGGTTAAGAGAGTCAATGATAAAATGATTACACAAAGAATTGTGAGAGGAATACGAGGCAGGCATTGACGAGGAAAATAATACTCTTTTTTTTTTATTATTATTGTTATTATTACTTCTAGATACAGGCAATGGACAGGTAATAACAAATAATACGCACGAGAAGTTGGAAAATAAATAAATAAATAAATTTTCAATATAAACTCGTGGGAAGATTTGTCAGTAAGATACACTAGGAAGTCTCTATAACTTGAAATGTTTTTCATCACAGGCATTTTTATTATCGTTAATTTTTCACATATGACCAAATAAATTATACGTGTCACGTGAAATGGGTGTCTGTGATATTGCTAAAAGGGAGATACATGTAACATGTGAGAGGTGCGTTTTTTTTATTTTGTATTTTTTTAAAAAAAAATATTTAGGGTAGATTGCTTCGTAGATTAAAAATGATGTAAATCAATCTTAATTACAGGAAAGGGACAGAAAAAGTACCAGCGGGTTTTCCGGTGCAAAGGACGAATAAGCAAAAGCTGATGCCGTGACACGTGGAAGAATATGATCCGTTGGATGAACATGCAAGGGCCGAGATCGTAGCCTTTATTTGATCAGATTCATTGAAACTGGAAGAGAACTGTAGAGAAGTGCCCAGAGAGATATTCTTAGGTAACTTGTTTGTTTATTAGTATTACCTTACTTACCTTCCCTCATTTTAATTTTTCTCAATCTCTATCTCTCGCTCTTTCTTTGTCTCTAAAACAAAACAAAACCAGAGGGTTAAATGAGAGAGAGAAAATGGGTTGGCTTTTGTCTTAAATGAGGATTGTGTAGCAGAGTGACGGTGCAGTTGCCATGGCGGCTTTGCAGAGCTCTAATTCTGTATCATTATTGCTTCGAACAACGAACGAGAATTCAAGCTAAGTCAAGGAACCATCTTCGCTTACTATTTTACCCTAAAAATAAATACGCTTACTCAAAATTTTCCTCAAAAGCTGCAAAAAACTACTCACAGAGTCAGAATCAGACCAAGATCAGGTAAAAACGACAACTTCCAGTCTCTTAAAAACCCACCTAAAATTATCCATAATTCAAACCCAAAAAATAATTCACAGCCAAAACTGTTCCTGGTACTAAGTTATTGCTATGGATTTTTGGTCTAAATTGAGGTTAGTTTCAGCTTGTGGGTGCAAGAAATGGCAGGGTGGTTCTACTTAGGAGGAAGAGAAGAAGCTAGAAGCAAACAAGAAGAAGAAGAAGAAGAAGAAGAAGAAAAGGAAGAGAACCTGTATTTGTACAGATCAAACGAGGAGATCTACAATAAAGGATTTGAATTATGGCCACAGTATTATCATCAACAAGAAAATATGAGCAACTATGTCTCGTTTGGTGTGGGTCCTAGTAGAAGAAACTTCATCAACGCCTCTGATGACTCGCCAAGATCGGGTTTTTCTGGGATGAGACAAGGAGGAGGAGGAATGAACTGTCAAGATTGTGGTAACCAAGCTAAGAAAGATTGTGCTCATATGAGATGCAGAACTTGTTGTAAGAGCCGAGGGTTTCAGTGCCAAACTCACGTCAAGAGTACTTGGGTTCCTGCTGCTAAAAGGCGAGAGAGGCAGCAACAGCTATCAGCTTTGCAACGACAGCAGCAGCAGCAGCAACAACAACAACAACAACAACAGCAACAGCAACAACAAAATCAAGAAGAAGAACGACAACAGTTTCTAGGAGAGAATCCAAAAAGGCAGAGAGAGAATCAAGGTGATACTCCCTCTCATGCCTGCACTTCTCTTTTACCCATCAGCACAACAGGTAAAGTTATAGTTTTTGAATACAAACAAAGACTACGAAAAAACGCTGCCATGATTGAAGGAATATATGAAATCTTGAAAAGTTTTGTGGGGAGAAATTTCAGGAATCATAATACTTTGTAGAATTCAAGTTTGGTGAGATCTTGAGCAATTTGAAACAAAGTTTTAAGTACTGGTATCCAACAAAATCGTATCATTTGCGTGTTTGGGAGTCTACCTCCGTAGTTGTCCACCCACATCGATTACTTTTCCTTCTCTTTACTCCTTTTTCATTCTTCTACTGTTCGTTAGTAAAACTGACGGAAAAAGGTTTCATAAAATTAGCAAAAATTGTTCTTCCTTTGTTCCTAGTCTTTCTTTAAGAAATTGTATGGCTTAGCTTTGATTCATTATTGTTTTCTTGGGTGCTGAGATTAGGGTTGGAACTGAGTCAGTTCCCATCTGAACTGAGTTCTCCAGCTGTCTTCCGTTGTGTAAGGGTAGGCGCCATGGACAATCCTGATGAACAGTTTGCGTATCAGACGGCTGTTAATATCGGAGGACATCTTTTCAAGGGACTCCTTTATGATCAAGGCCCTGAAAGTAGTTACACCGCAGCAGGTGAGAGCTCTCAACAACTAAATCTTATCACGGGAGCAACAGCCACAACCACAGCCACAACTGCGCCTGCAAGCAACCCATCTCCTGCCAATTTGATTGACCCTTCATTATACCCAGCTCCTCTTAATGCTTTCATTGCTGGTACGCAATTCTTTCCACCTCCAAGGTCTTGAAATGAGACCTGCTTGAGAGCCTTAGCTTTAAACAAAGCTTCATTTGTCATGCAGCTACTATAAATTGTTGGTCCTTTTTTTTTTTTTTTGGTTGTTATGTGGGTTCCAGTAGATCTTTAACACCCAATGAAGTAGAAAGCACATATATGGAAAAATATTGATGACGAGGATGCATATGATATGGGGATGTTGGTTGTTTTGTTTCGAATTTCAATTGAGATTTGCTTAGTTAAATTTTGATATTATCGATACACGATATTGTTTTCGTTTTTAGTGTACTTGTGCAGCTGCAGCGCAGCATGTGGATGTGTGCTTTTTCTATTTCTTTTTGTTTCCTAGCTGGTTTCTTTATGGTTTCTCTTTTCTGGGTTGATATTGAATTTTGCTTTCTGGTTGGTGTTGAACTCGAAGCCGCTTTTTCCCGCTTATCCGTTTTCTTGCCGGATGAAAATGGGACGAGATAGGTTTCGTGTTTGGCTAACCAAAGAATTTAGATGCCTTTATTTATTTATTTATTTATAATAGCTGAACAATCTCTGAAGAAGAATATATAAAAGCAGCGCATGGGCAGCTTTGCTAGCCTTTGTTGCATTTTGTCAAATGGCAATTCCCCATTCCAGCTCCAAAAGTGAAAAAAACCATGTATGAATGAAGAATTCATGCCCTCTCTCTCTTTTTCTTTTCTCTCTCCGCGTGTCTGTCTACATATACGTTTATACACAATACTTATATATACGAAAATAGATAACTTTTGCAAGCATTTATATCAACTACTTCTCTGCAAGACGATAAAATTTAGCTACTTGAATAGACGTGCATGGATGTGACCTTCTCAGTAGAATGGAAAGTGCTTGTCACAGCTCATTAGCTGATAATGTTTAATGCTCCTGCAACTATGTGCATGTGATTTATGTATATGTAGACTAGAACTTATGATATATATATATATATATATATATATAGGGTACGGTACGTATTGTTTAATAGGGATTAAAGATGCTTCCATAGACTCCTAGATTTAGTACATCGGAAACAAGCAGAAAAGCTTGTGATACTTTCCCTACTTCTGTAATATAATCTGACCCATAACATGTGCTCTCATCTGCCGTTGATTAAGGCACTGCACTCTTAAAAGATCCATTACACGCTAGTGTGATTAATATTGCTGTACTTTTATTTCTCTCTCTGACAATAGGTCGAGCAACAATATATTTAGGAAGAAGTTCTTGGTCATTCTTCTTGTATACAGAAGATTCTTAAAGAGTTTGATATTGAGGAAGTTGTGCATTCTTCATCCCCGTGAAAGTTATGTTTTTAAGTCTTAGTTGGGACAGAGAGGTTTTGAAGAAATATCACAACCTTGAATTCGATATTTTTGGTTTATAGATCTAATTCTTCTCACTTCTATCATTGAAGCATCAGATGTATGCTTCATTTGTAGTTTTACCTTAACAAAAAACGGAAACAAAATTTCTGCTTCAATTATTAGGACAATGTTGTACTTATAGCAGGTTATAAAGACCAAAGCTTGGGGTTATATAATTTAAACATTCTTGGATCTCATACCTCAAGAAGCCAGATATTGTCATTATTTTTTTAAATGCTATTAGAATTAATTGGCAAAAAATATCATAAATAATTCTTGCCCTCCAACGTTGTTGGAAATTATTTCACAATTAATGTAGGCTGCTTTATTGACATTATGGTCTGTTTTTAAAAGTATGAGTGCTTAAAGCTAGGGTGCGAAAAAAATAATGTCAGTTCCTATGCATAGTTGCTTACATTATATATCTCCGGATGATGGAAAAAGAAATGAGCTTCTAATTATCAAAGGAAATGAAGGATTGATAGGTTCACAATATTGAACATATGAATTATTGAGAGTAACCATGTCTACATTGGATAGCTGATGGTTCAGTGATTGAGTACGATAACGATGTTGTGAAGGATAGATGTGGTATTGATTTGTCTCTAGCCTATTATTTTCTAGCCTAAAATAAAAACATTAAGGGAGGGAGGGAGGGGGGGAGGGAGGGAGGGAGGGATTATGAATACCTAATCCACGAATGATCCAACAATTGTGTATCCCCACAAAACTATATATGTTAAAAAATGAAGAAAAGAAATGTTTTTAATGCATGTCGATAATATACTTCTTTACTGGCATGCAGCTGAGACAATTAATGTGTGTGTGTGTGTGTGTATATATATATATATATATACTGTGCGCTTGTGAGGGAATGAAATCCTGAAATCCTGGCAAAATCCGTATCTTTCGCTGCAATGCATTATGCATATATTATTAAAAGCCCATTTTTCAAGCTGACTAGAGCTAAGTACTCAGACTAACTTGGCATTTTCATCTCCACAAACCGATTGCTACTCTTCCATGAAGTGTATATGTTTAACCATATTGAGTTATCAAAATTTGTTGTCTTCCCAACGTGTTGTAAAATCTATCAAGTCGATCTCCTTCTGCAACGCGACATGCATTCGTATTGTTTATTTGATTGGTCCCCAGTTATCCCGAGTGATGGTAATATGGAAAAAGCCAAATGATCGTCCAGAATAAACGCTAGGGTTTCTTACAATAGGCACTCTAGCTTTTTGAGAACACATACATAGGTTTTGTTCAGCCGCATGCAAATCAACTGTAAGTTTTTTCTCCTTGGCTTTGATGCAGAGATATATATACAATAATTAATTAATGTGGTCCAATTAATTTCAGTTTAATCGTTTCCCTGCAGCTTTGCTGCAAGCTGCATGCGCGGTGGAAAATCCCAGTGGGTTTTCTTTGTCATGCATGATAAAAAGACCTTGAGTGTATCGAGTCCCGCAGTCATTGACCATCAGACCATGCATTCTTTCCTCAGCACTTTTCCTGAAACCATCAAAAAGACTTGTCATATATAGCCGCAATTGAGCTAGACTGACGGGAAAAACGTCTAATGATGCACGTATATTATGTATATATTTCTTTTCTTCTGTTTTTTGTTTTGGGCAAAAAGTGTACTATTAAGATTACAAAATTTCTAGAATTTATATGGTTATTAATTTAGCTGGTAATTGTTCACATCTACAACATCTAAATATTCTGATTTGTAAATTGAATTTTCATTTAAAATTGTTTGTTTAATTGATTTGATAAATGTAATTACAAATTCACCTCTGAAGATATAATGAGTTAACCTTAATTTAGCATGCAACAACGTGGGATGCATTAATGACTTACAGAAAATTGAGGGTTATTTGATGTTTGTCAATAAATAAAAGGATTATGTTTATCGAATAAATATGAGGTTTAAGTTTTGTCTTTATTTTATTAAGAGTTTGCATTGAGGATATATTATCTTATTTAATTGTTTTTACGGTGATCTGAACTATTCTGGTTTGGTCAAGAGAAAAATTTATAATATTTTCATGTTTTCTTGAAGTAAAAACAAAAAAAGCTGAAAAGAAAATGAATTTTTCTATTCCAAACAATACCCTAAGTTTCCAAGAAATTGGGTGGGAATTAAATTTGGCTTGGTTCCGAGGCTTTGGGGAAATGTCAAAACGATGCGTTTAGTACGACGCCAAGTGTTATAGGCGACGAATTAAACGTCGTCGCAGAAAGAATTAAATTTTTTATATTTGTCCGATTAATCACGTGTCCTGAAAACGACGACCACGAAACCGACACCATAAATGCCCGCGAGGGGACGAATCTCGCAGAGTTTTTCTGGTGAGAAAAAAAAAAAAAAAAGAAGAAATGAATTGAATTAATTTAACCAGTTTGACAAATTGATTGTCCGGTGAATTCTCACCCGACCACGATCTGGTGTACATATTGATCTATATAGACGCACATTGTATAAAAAAAATTGTATAATTATAAAATTAAAAAAAATGGTGGTCGGTGGATGTTGGCCGACGATGGATCTGCTGCGGTCGGAGCCGATGCAATTGGTGCAATTGATCATCCCTATGGAATCAGCTCATCGCACGATCTCGTATCTCGGTGACCTTGGCCTTTTCCAATTCAAAGACGTGAGTTAATTTCCTGATTAATATTGCGCTGAGCTAAATGTCATTCCTTATAAAATTGAGCATTACGTGAAATTTTCGCTTTGTAAATTGAATTACAATTAGTAGATTTTACTTTACAAATGAAATGTATTAGCGTGATAAATTTTAAGTATTAGCTGAATTTGAAATTTCGGCATATTGAGTGGAAGCAGGTCTCAAATTTAAAATTAAGATAGATTTTTTTTTCATAGTTTGTTATGTTTTGTTATAATTTCCTTTTCCCACTGACCTTTCATGAATTTATTGCATGCATTGTATTTTTTTGTTTGTAGCTCAATGCTGAAAAAAGCCCGTTCCAGCGGACATACGCTGTTCAGGTGCGTTTTCTTGACCTTCAAATTACATATGATTTGGTTTTCACAACAGAATTTTATTCTCATACAATGTGTGTGTTTATTGGAGTAATATTTAACTATTAGGAGATAATAATGTTGTGTATTGAATTGCTGTGATCATGTACTTCAAATAGACCTGTTCTGGTCCGGTCATATGATATGTTTTCAATATGTTAGCTGGATACTTGGTCTGTGTTGGTAGCTGGATCAGTTCAAGATATCTTGAAGATGACTGAAGCAACTCTGTGAAAAACTCTTTTATCATACTTTTGACATTTGCATTTGCAGGAAATCAGATTAGTACAAAGATTCAATTATCATAATATTATTGTCATTTTTCATAGTATGCTAGTTATTTCCAGAGATCTTTTATGAACAATGTAAGTATATGCTACACATGTATATTTAGTTGTATTTTGTTATGTGTTTATCATTTTACCATTCAGATGAAAAGATGTGGGGAAATGGCTCGCAAGCTACGGTTTTTCAAGGAACAAATGTCAAAGGCAGGTTTGTCTCCTCCATCAAGGTCTGCAGAAAATGTGGATATTGATTTTGACAACTTGGAGGTATTCTAGTTCTTTAAATTCTAGTCTGTTGGATTATGAAGTATTTGATGTTTCATATTTAAACAACTTTCTCGGAGGCATGGTTAGGTAAAGCTTGGAGAACTTGAATCTGAGCTGATAGAGATGAATGCAAATGATGAGAAGTTGCAACATGCTTACAATGAACTGTTAGAGTATAAGCTGGTTCTGCAGAAGGTATGGCTGGCTTTGCCGCTGATACCTCTTAGTCATTACAGTTTGTTAATGTTTTCATTACCAGTGTGGTGAGAAATCATTTTGAGGTGGCAACTCCATTGTGGAATTACTGTGCTAGCAGTTGCACTAGAATTTAACTGGTTCTGATAAATAATCTTCTGATTTTATATTATGATCAATTGCAATATCTTTCTATAGCAATATGTTCTTGACGCGGAGGAACATTCCTAATTGGATATTATCACTACCCCGTTGTAACTTCAGTTAGAGAAAGTTCAGATCAATATCTTTCATTATGTTGCATATAACACCTAATTAGCATAGCGTCCTTTTTAACCCAGAAAATCATCTTAACTGGAAGTATTTTGTCACTGTTGTCTCATTTCAGGCTGGTGAGTTTTTCAATTCTGCTCAAAGCGGACCTGCATCTCAGCACAGAGAACTTGAATCACATCACCTTGGTGAAGGATCCATTGACAGTCCATTGTTATTGGAGCAAGTAAAGTGTCTTAGCTCCAAGTTTCTTCTTTACCACAGTCAGTTGATATCTTCTATTTTCCTTTATATGGGGCTTATTAATTTGATATTGTGTAGGAAATGGTAACAGATCCATCAAAGCAAGTTAAGCTGGGGTTTGTCAGTGGTCTTGTTCCAAGAGAAAAGTCAATGGCTTTTGAAAGGATCCTGTTTCGTGCAACCAGAGGCAATGTGTTTTTGAAGCAATCTGTGGTTCAGGATTCTGTCACTGATCCTGTGTCTGGAGAGAAGGTTAGTGCTTGGATTTTCAAATCAACTCTGTGAAGCCTTAATCTTCTACTGTATGAGGTAGACTACATAAGTCCATTTTTGCTTTCATGCTCCATATAGGGAGGACTTCTTTTAAATCACAGACAGTGATTCCTTTATCATGTCTCTAGATATTTAACTTCTTGGAAGGGTGTAATATTGTTTTTGTCTTTAATTGCATGCTTTTTTAACTTGGGTTTTGCTATAACCAATAAAGTGTTTTTGTCTTCTTGTTTCGTATCTACATATTCCAGTGTGTCTGTCCACCTGTTTTATGCCAAATGATAATTTTACCCATTTATCTAAGAAACTCATGGGGAGTCAATTACAGGTTGAGAAAAATGTATTTGTCGTCTTTTACTCTGGTGAGAGAGCAAAGAACAAAATTTTGAAAATATGCGATGCCTTTGGAGCAAACCGCTATCCATTTGTGGATGACTTGGGAAAACAATTTCAGATGATTTCAGAGGTATGCATTTTTCCTTCTGTTGGATTTGTCCTTATTCAATTGAAATCTGAAGCATAAGGATAATGTAACTTGATTTCCTGTTATATTTTGGGTTTTAGTGGTGTTATTTGGTATAATTGTGACTCATTCACTAAGATCTAGAATACTATTTTCTCCTTCATTTCTTTCTTTTTCCTTTTTTGGGTCAGTGGGATTATTCTTTGTTATCAGTTAAGTCATTGTAAGTTCTTGTAGTAACATCATCACTGTTCTGGTCCTAAAATATTAAACTGCTAAAAGGGTGCATTTTTTTCTTCTTCTTTTTATTTTTGTTTGGGGGTGGAGCGTCAGTTTTGTTCATTGTTAATAGTTGCTTCGTTTTCAGTTCTTACAGTGGCATCAGCTTATGTTGCTTGTAAGCAATTGAACTCACAGCCACATGAATTGTTAACAATTGTTTAGATGTGGCATCTGGTTACAACTTGGTGGAAGTCCTAGTTCTGGGTTTTAGTTGATTAGTGACAATACAATCTGAAGTTTGTAACTACTCTAATTTCCAGGTGTCTGGAAGACTTTCAGAGCTGAAGACTACCATAGATGTTGGGCTGGTGCATCGGAGCAATCTGTTACAGACAATGGGCTACCAAGTTGAGCAATGGAACCTCCTGGTTTGTTTCAATTTTTTGATTTGATATCCTGTGGTCTTTTCCAGTGAAATATTAAATCAAATATGCTCTCTTGATTTTGTGTCTGTATGTGGACATGTGTGGCTGTGTAGTGGGATCAGCCACTTTTGAGTTGACTTGGGTATATGGCTGTAAGCTTCTTTGTTTTGATTTATGTAGGTGAAGAAGCAAAAAGCCATTTATCACACTTTAAATATGCTCAGCATAGATGTGACAAAGAAGTGTCTTGTTGCAGAGGGATGGTCTCCTGTTTCTGCAACAAATCAGGTTTGTTCCTTTCATACTTGTTGGTTGAAAAATTAAGAAATAAATAATAAAAATGTTTGTTGTTTTTATCTGTATTAGTTTCTGTCCTTGTCCTGTGCGGTGTTTGTTGTTTTGCCTTTTGCTTGAATTGGATCCTAGTACAGCTCGTTGTTGGATATAATATTTAACTACCTTAGGGTTGAATTTTGCAGATTCAAAATACTCTACAGCGGGCAACCATTGACAGCAACTCACAAATTGGGGCCATATTCCAGGTTTTGCAAACAAAAGAATCACCACCAACCTGCTTCCAGACCAATAAATTTACTTCTGCTTTTCAAGAAATTGTTGATGCGTATGGGTGAGTCACTTCAGGAGCTGTTCATTGCTATGTATTGTAAAGGCAATCAAAATGCATTATCACTGCAAGTAATATACCTGCTAAGATATATGCAAATGCCTTTATGCTAACTCTGCAATACTAAATATTCATGTGCTATCTGATTCAGTTGGAAATTTGCTTCCAACGGTTTCAACAATGATCTGATAATCCATGTCATGCTGTCCACTGACATATTTTGTGGGATGCAGTTGGTATATGACATTTACAGACTTAGTTGTTTGGCCTTCAGCTGCTTATGTCCCATGCAGCAATAAGATAATCTTTTACCCATTTGAGAATCTTATGATATTAATTTACAGTAAGACAATCTTTTACTCTTTTGAGAATCTTAAGATATTAATTTATGTATGGCCTGGACTCATTTAGTTCGCTATTGCTAAATAATCATTTTGCTTAAGAGTTCTCTGATACAAGGTTATTGCAGGGTTGCAAAGTATCAGGAAGCAAATCCTGGTGTATACACAATTGTCACATTTCCTTTTCTTTTTGCTGTAATGTTTGGTGATTGGGGTCATGGTATATGTTTGTTGCTTGCAACACTATATTTCATAATCAGGGAAAAGAAATTTTCCTCTCAGGTAATTACATCACTTCTTGGTTGTTGCCAGTAAGCTTTAGTTGGTCTGTGGTTTCGGTATAGTTATCTATTTTTCTTTTTTTCCCCCTAACAGAAGCTTGGAGACATCATTGAAATGACTTTTGGTGGCCGTTATGTTATTATGATGATGGCACTGTTCTCAATCTACACGGGATTGATATATAATGAATTTTTTTCAATCCCATTTGAGCTATTTGGGCCCTCCGCCTATGCATGCCATGACCCTTCCTGCAGGTACTAAATCATGTGTGATGGACCATAGTATATATGGGTAAAGGTAATCTGTTTGTGTAAGTTACGCCCATCCTTTTGGTTGCAGGGATGCTACTACAATAGGTTTAATAAAGGTGCGTTCCACTTATCCATTTGGTGTTGATCCAAGGTGGCATGGTACCCGAAGTGAGCTACCATTTCTTAACTCATTGAAGATGAAGATGTCAATTTTATTGGGGGTAGCACAGATGAATCTTGGGATCATATTAAGCTACTTCAATGCAAAATTCTTTGGAAATGACATAAATATCTGGTAAAGTATTTTGTTCAGTCAGATTCTTGCATTTTTCATGCATGATTAGACTGTTGATTCTCGTGTGTGTGGTAGCACTCATGTTGGCTCACTATTGGTAGAGTACTTAGCAATTTTCTATTTGCTATCTCTTGCAAAGAAGAGAATTCTTGAGGCATCTATCTTGAATATGCATTTGAAATGGATAAAGTGATCTTTTATCTGCTTGGACCATGGTTGAATTTTTACTCTTTCTCTTGTGTTGATCATTCGTTTAAAGGCTATTTACTTGAGATGATTTAATGATGATAACAAAAAAGTGAACTGCCTAACCACGGACTGTCGCAGGCACCAATTTGTTCCCCAGATGATATTTTTAAATAGCTTGTTTGGCTACCTCTCTCTCCTCATTATTGTGAAATGGTGCACTGGGTCTCAAGCTGATCTATACCATGTGATGATATACATGTTCCTGAGTCCTGCTGAAGATCTTGGTGAAAATCAGCTTTTTGTCGGCCAAAAATTCCTCCAGGTATAAATATTGATTATGTGGTAATTGTTTCATATAGTACATGAAAGTGACAGTGATTGATATGTGTTCATGTTCCTATTATTAGATTTTGCTGCTACTATCGGCCCTTGTTGCTGTACCGTGGATGTTGTTTCCTAAGCCATTTCTCTTGAAGAAGCAACATGAAGAAGTATGCTAGACATGTTTTTCTTTTTCACCACTAGTTATGCAATTTTATATAACTGTCTTTTAGAAGCTCTTGTGTAATTCCTCCCTAATCATCTTGTTGATCCTTGACCATTTCATACTGTTGTCTTCAGAGGCACCGGGGTGAATCCTATGCACTGCTTCATAGTTATGATGACCCTCTTGAAATGGAGCATCGTGATCCCCATGGCTCCCATGGCCACGAGGAATTTGAGTTCAGTGAGGTCTTTGTCCACCAACTTATACATACCATAGAGTTTGTTCTTGGAGCAGTGTCTAATACAGCTTCATATCTACGTTTATGGGCCCTCAGGTACTATTATTTTGGCTTCCCAGCTGCAACAGAAATCTTAACATGCATGGGTGTCTAACACCACGCTGTAGTTGCTTATATGTTGTGATTTTGAGACATTCATCATTATGGTGTTAGTTTGGTAGAAAGCTTAGATTTTTTTATGTGCTTGATGACACTAGATAAGGGTTGCATCTCAGACTCTTTGAAGGGGTATACTGTTTAACTTCTAATCTTTGCTTCTCTTGGATTAGAACTGTTGGTGCATAATGACTAAAAGTTGACATACCATGCATACTGCTGACAATAACATAATAAATTGAAATGAGGCTTCCAATATGTAATCCAATTTGTTGCGAAACTATGTTGATCAGATGGTTAAGGTCTGACCAATGAGGACTTTCAGCTGCATCTCTAGAATTTTCTTTACTTTTTGGTTATACGCTTTTCATTGATTTAAAAATGTTTTTTAAATGCATACTTTCTACTTAAGATTTATAAGTTAAATGTTTGATATCCGGTTTTTGCTTCATTCAGTCTAGCCCATTCAGAGTTGTCAAGTGTATTTTATGACAAGGTTTTGCTCCTGGCTTGGGGGTAAGTATCTTTTATGTCTGCTATTCTTTCCAGATTTTTCCTCTGCTGCAAATGGCTTGAGATATCAACATGGTAAATTTATTAATTCATTGTGAATAAATGCAGGTTCAACAATGTCATTGTTCTTATTATTGGAATAATTGTGTTTATATTTGCAACTGTTGGTGTGCTCCTAGTAATGGAAACCCTAAGTGCATTCTTACACGCGTTGAGGCTACACTGGGTGGAATTTCAGAACAAGTTCTATGAGGGTGACGGTTATAAATTCTGCCCATTTTCATTTGCCTTACTCAGCGAGGAGGATGAATGATTAACTGCTTGAAAGCTAGGTATAGTCTAGAAGATAGGAAACATATTTGATTACATTGAATTTTCCGGGAGAACAGACAGTGGTCATTTTTTTATTTGCATTCTAAATAGAGATTCTAGTGACTATAATTGAACTAGCAACTGGGGATCCTTGAAATGCAGTTGCTGCATGGTGAGTGATTGTGAAATAACTAGGCTGGCAGATCAAATTCAAGTTAAGTAGGAAGTTGAATTTGATCTTGTCGAGCATCTAGAGTTTATTGGAGGAGAGTGCAGATGGTTTAAGCGATTTATTGAGAAGTTAATCTATGGGAAATTGTATCTAAACTTAGTATTGAGCAAACCTTTTAGGTCTCTAGAATTACGACTGTTTTTGGCTTAGTATCCTGATTCTGCTATTGCGATTATTTTCTGGGTGATTTTTGTTCTGTTGTAATGTTATAACGGGGAATGCTGGTAAAATAATGTCCGCTGTCAATCTGCGGAAGCCATGGATGTAAGTTGTATTCTCATTTCCATATGCTGAACATGGATTGATCTATTGCTGCGCCCTATTGTTGGCACGAAAGAAGGAAAAGAGGAAAATCGTCATATCCGGAAACCAGAAGGTAGGAGATACGGTAGTGCATCTTTTATTAATAAAGAAATTTCTGTGCCCATAGTAAACAAATATAATTTCCTGTATATCTGATATGAATTAACTGTCGGCAACCAGTCGAGTCGTAATTCCATCACGTAAATTAAAGCGATCGTTTTATTTATTCATAAATAATATATTAAGGGAAAGGATATATGTTAAACTACTGAAAATGTAATAGCAAGAAGTACAGTATAATATCGTATTAATCTAGCGATTACGCAGAAGGCACGGGGATTAAAATATGCCTTACATTTAAGCCGTCTCCAACGTCTAAAATATCCATTTTCTCCCCAGTCTTTTCCCCAAGAATTCTTTATGATCCAGTAACGACGATTAACATCATATCTGCCATACCCTACCAAAAGCAATCCAAGATTCAATATCCTCCTGCTGCAGAAGGCTGGGCACGAAATTCCTCCGGTGTATGTTTTCAAAAAAGCAGCATTAATGGACACTGGAAACCGATATAATCAGCGTTAGTTACTCGATTTAACATAATCAGATTTAAATCTAAATTACAATCCGACGATTGGACATATCTAAAATTGAGCCGCTAACTAAAATTATTATACCTGAAAGAGGGCCGTACTTGACCATATTGGCAACATAATGACGTATACTAGGGCGAACGCTCATGAATCTCGATTCAGACGCAACAATTTGGCTCGTCATATTCGCAACGACCTCTACCGTACATCTTGTAAGGGTAGTCTTCATCCCTCTCAAGTCCGATCCTGGCTTCGTAACCTGTATCCACCTCTACAACCGCGATCAGACCTTAATGTTCTTGGAAAAAACTGCCAAACAACACTAATTAAAACAAGAATATTTATCAAATTATATATATATATATATATATATATACAGACATACATACATACATACACACACGATTATATAAAATTCTAACCCCACTGTCACAATCCATAGGCTGCTGAACGCTCAGGTCCACAAGATCATCATTAGCAAGAAAATGAGCACCTTCTAAAGCCCCTACAGCTGAAAATGCCCAGGACGATCGACAGAATTTGCCCTGCATATACATACATATATAAAAATTCAATAACTTATGTTGGCAACAGTGAATATAAGATGTATAGTATATACATAATTATACGGACCTGAACTTTAACTCGGGTAACGGCATCGTTATCGCGCCGGTCAAACTCCGGGGGAAGATTGCTGGTGTTGAGAATAAGAGCTTCGTTCACGTCGTTTAAAAGGTCTGCCTCATCGTCCAAGTCCAATAATTGAGTGCTGAACTCTGAATCCGTTAAGTCAGAGAACTTGGTGATACCGTGGACAGCGGTCGGGTCCAACTTCTGATGGCGCATTGCTAACCGCAGGTTAGACATAAACACGCCGAATCTGTAGTTGTCCTCTTGCTGTGTACCGTATTGTACTTTCTCTTAAATGCCAGGAATTGATGCTTTGCAGCCGAGAGGTTGTAGTGGCTTTCTGATATTACAACTTGACGGATCAAAGGGTCGTCGTCCCTGTACGTCAATGCATTGGTAGTGGATATGAGAGAGAGGTGAAGGAAGAGGAGGAGAGAGCTCAGCAAAGAATGAGCCACCATTTTTGGGTTTTAAGCTTTGCTTGTGTTTTATGAGGGATGAAGATCAGTCTGGTGGACTGGATTTTATACTAGTGCCAGGCAGGGAACCGTGATCTACTGTTTTTATACATTATGGAATCCACGTGTTCATCAATTAGGTTTTTCTTGCTCTTCTGGACATGGAAACAAAAGCTTGGTAGTTAGAATCAGATTCATTAATTTGAAAGGAATTACTCGTGTCCCTTTCTTTTTTAATTTAAAAAATACTGAACATATGAGTGGATATATGCTTCTTAATATCAAGATTGAATCAAGTAATTTAACTAATTAATCAAAACGTAATCCCTAGCGAAACCTTGCATAGTTTCATTAACTCGTGTTTTTGGGTTGTTGACCTAGGATATCCTCGCCAGATCGATTTTATTCGAATTTTACTAAATGTTACTTTTTAACCATAAATTTTTATTTATTTAAATGTTACAAAATAAATAAATGGAAATTGACTTTTTGTTTAAATAAAAAAAATACAAAAATTCGCGTAAGCAATGATTCTTATTACGTGCGTAGAGACCAATATTATATACTTCGTTACCCCCCTCCAATTGAAACTTGGCCTTGGGGGGAAAAAATGAAAAAATTAACATGACATAATTAATTGTTCTTCATATTGGAAGGGAAACGTTCATCTAAGCTTGTCCTCGTCCACATGTAAATCCCATGCATACCCTTACTATCTTGAGGCAAACAGTTACATATAGCAATAGCATTACGCACCGATAACATAGGCACGCAAACAGGGCATTCTAACATATGCCTAAACGTCAAGAGCATATGAAAAGCTCCTTCATCGGCCGAAACATGTTCGTAATAATTGCAGACAATTATCTAAAAGGGCGATCCTATTATTATACATATTACAGTACTTCTATTTACAGAAGCGCCAATTGCCTAACACAACCTCCATTAAAATATCTAGTGTGAGGTTGAATGGACAGCAGCTACAGATGAAACCATGGAGTCCACTCCACATACGTTCCGGCCCCTGCAGATCTGGTAGTATCCATTCTCTCCCCAGTTCTCTCCCCAGGAATTCTTAATGATCCAGAATGGCTTCTCCTTGAAGCGGATAGGAGCATAACCTGCAGATCCATATCCCACAAGAAGCACTCCATGATCCAAGTGCTTTCCGCAAATGTATGGGCATGAAACTCCTCCAATGTATGTTTGCATGAAAACGGCGTTGATACCCACTGCAAATCCAAAACACCATAATCAACACAAAACAGAAAATGAAATATAAGACCCTTATAGGAGCTGAAGGAAGCTAAGTTACCTGCAAGAGGACCATGCTTCACCAAGTTTGCAGCAATTTGATCTTCATCAGTGGATATAACACTGAAGTTGGATACAGAAGCAGCAATTTTACTTTTGTCAAATTTGCAGGCACCGCGGTCGGTTCCAGTGTAAGGATAGTCCTCCTCTCGCTCAAGTCCACCAGCCTTTAGTGTGTATTCGAATGCCGTGGTCATTAACCCACCATTGCACCCAGAGTCACATGCACCATATTCTTCTGGATCACACTGCACAAAGTTACAAACTTATTTCAGTACAGATATTAATGTTTGTCAAATTGTAAGCTGTCACATGAGCTGAGAGTTAGCTCTCAAACCAGTCTATGAATCACTAGATAAGATAAAGAAAGCAAAGAATCAATTTTGAGAACAAAAGCATATACGCTAATTTTCATTACAGCCAAGAATTACCAAAATGATTGCTTATCTTAATTCATATATTCCATCCACAACCTTATTTCCACTTAAATAAAATTTACAAGTTTGATTCAATTATCTATGGTTAAAGTGTAAACTCTTCCTGCTTTGATGAGCCCAACAACAAACCTTCCTCTCCTGAAACCCCGGAGCAAAAAACAAAAAAAAAAAAGCATATGCACAATTGATCTCTCTTGCAAAACTTTCTGTTTTAAAAACAACCATTTGTGACTAGAAATTGCGATTGATCACGTCCTACCAAACAAAGCATGCAGTGACAATCTACATATATAAGGTCAACAATAAGTTTCAGAATTCTTTAAAAACAAAATTGAGCCTACACCATATAATAACAATATTATGAGCTAACAAACAAGAGAGTGAAGAAACCTCATGATCACAGTCTACGAGCTGCTGCTCACTTAGACTGAATAGCTCTCCTGTTGCCAAAAAGTGAGCTCCCTCCAAAGCCCCAGTTGTACTAAACGACCAGCACGATCCACACGCACCCTTTATACATAGAAAACCGTAGATACGTAAAGGTTTTTCCTTTTGTGCAAAAATCTCACTTCAAATCAAATTATATAAAGTACCTGGTCCTTGACGCCAGTAACGGCGCCGTGATCGCGCCAATCGAAGTCAGTAGGAAGATCGTTGGTGGGAAGAATAGGAGCCTTTTTAGCATCGGCTGGGAGCCGAAGCCGCCTATTCAAGCCAAGGAACTGACGCCGGAACTCAGATGGTGTTAAATCGGAGAACTTGGTGACACCGTGCACAGCAGAGGGGTCTAGCAACTGGTGTCGCTTGGCCCGGCGCAAGTTAGCCTTGAAGACCCCGAATCGGAAGTCGTGCTCCTCTTGGGTAGCATAAGTTTTGCCGAATTTCGATTTGAAGAGGGAGAAGTGGTGTTCCGCCTTCAGGAGGTGATCGTCAAAGTCTGACGACACCACTTGCCTGATTAAAGGGTCTTCATCGACTTCGTTAGAAATCACGGGGGACGCAAGCACAGAGGATAGAAGAGACAAGAGGAGGAAAAGACAGGAGAGAACAGAGCGATCCATTTCCGACGAGAGAGAGAGAAGGGCCGCTGAGCAATGAAGCTTTCTGACGGTGCAGGTAGATATTATATGCAGTTAGGATATTGCTTCCCAAGAGATAGTAAAGTGTCCGTTAGCTAATAGGCTGCTGACACGTGGTTTGTTCTCATTCGCTGGTCGTCTGAGATTTGAGAAGGAAGACAATAGAAATGGACGTCGTTAATGGTTGTTGACATATGCAACGTGTATGGCCCACGGGGAATTGCTGCTTGGCGTCGTTTGATTGCTAAATGGAGCGTGTGATTTTCAAATTTTGATGTCATTTTCTTCGCTTCTGCGAAGTCACTAACCTTTGTTTTATTAAGACCACAGCTGTGTTTTTCATTTATTTAGAAGATTACAAAGATAGATATTATGAATTAGGATTATGACAAGTTCCGGTACAATACGCAAACAAAAGGGAAAAGAAAAAGAACATTGGGCCGAGCCCACTAGCCCACTAGCCCATAGTTAGAATACCTTATTTTTTAAAAAATTGACATAAAATATGAGCTAACTATTACATACCAACCACCCTGACTTTCTTGATCCCTTTAATTATTAGTATATTGCAGTTCATAGTAAACTTGACATTATCTCTAAGTGATTAACTTACTCCTTAAGCAATATCCTTTTTTTTTTTTTCGATTGATCTGAACTTAAGAACAACATGCAAATTAGTCTCTGTCTGCCATCCACAACCTGTCTGCGTTATTTTTATTTGTATCTATATTATATTAATGCGATGCAGCATTGTTTGCGATTTAAATATTTATATGATAATGAATTTGAAGTTTTGGAAAATATAAGTTTGAGCTTTGTGACCCAGCTACACTCGGAAGGCCCAAGCCCAGCATGCTACCGCCGTTCCGTAAACCCAAATAAGAAACATTTTCTCAGGTGATTCAAATGCTAAACGCACCCGCTCCTGCTAAGTTTCCAATTCTGCAAGTAAATTTTTTGCCCTTTCTTCCCAAAGCCTCAGGCCTATGGATCTAGGTTTCTCTCCTGATTCTGACTGGTCTCGATAAAAGAAAAGCAATCAAATGTTGACACGTATAAAACTTTGGCGTGAGTTCTAGGCTCGCATGTTCATACTTGACCCCGGTTCGACCGGGTTTGGTCAAGCCCTCAGTTGAATTTCAGAATTCAGAATAGAGAAAGAAAACACGAAGACAAAACACAACTAGAAGCTAGAAAGCCCACTGAAAGAGGAAAGAGAGACCGGTTTCTTCTCTAGAAACAAACAAACAAAGGAAAGAAATAGATGGAGGATGATCACAGTAACAACGGAAGTGGCAAGGGAATTTTGGAGACTGGAAAAGCCGATAGATCTGTCTGGTTAATGAAGTGTCCATTCGTAGTGGGTAAGTCTTGGCAAAGTCATGCTGCTTCTCAAGATTCTCAACCTGTAGCCAAAGTCATTCTCTCTCTCGATCCTCTCCAGTCCGACGACATGCAGGTACGTCAGGCTCATCCAATTTATATCTACTTTGTACCTTTTTTTTTTATTTATTTCTTGATCGATCTACTCTATCGTTTTGTGATTGTTAGTTCGATAGGTTGAATTTTTTTTCCTCATAGTAGAAGCTGTAAGAACTTAATAATTTTGAATTTTTGCAAACCCTAGTTTATTTATGGTGTCGAAGTAAACATGTGAAGGATAAAAAGTAGAGGAAAAAGGAAAAAAATTGATTCGTATAAGTTGGCAGTGACTGATACCAGTGGTTCTATTGTATGTCGCGTCAATTTATGAAATTAATTTGCATTTTGGAAATATGTTACGATTGATATTATCATTTACTTTCATACTTCCATTACTTTTTGTGCAAATTTCCAGCTTACAACATTGGAAACTGGTACTTCTTTTCCTTGTTAGAATAAATCCTTTTATGTATGAAAGTATGGATTTAGTTACTTTGTTAATGATTGTTTCCTTATGTCTAGGGATATAGTTGGAAGATTTGGCTGCCGTTTATAATTTTGGCAGTTGTCTTTTTAAATCAATTCTGCTTTTTATGTTTTTCAGTTCACTATGGAGATGACCAGCACTGATGGTGCCAACATGCCGAAAAGTTATTCTTTGAATATGTTCAAAGACTTTGTTCCAATGAGTGTTTTCTCTGAGACAAGTCAAGGTTAGATCTTGCTTCTTATCTTGTTTAGCGATTCATAATTATCAATTCTGTTTCTGAATTGCTATTCTGGTATGTGTTTCAATCTTACATGGTATCTTGGAAGGTGAAAATTGATTGCCCCTTTTTTTAACTCTCCATGCACATGGTTGAAGTAACTGCTTGCTTCAATTTAGTGTCCGAAGAAAATTGAATATGTTCATGATTTTTCACTCAATTGGGATGATTACTAATTGGAATGGTTATTTGGTTATGGTACAATTGATACTAGAAACTAGTGAGAAAGGTTGGATTTCAATTCTACATAGGGATTATGGATGAAGTTTGTTAGTGAAAATATATGGCAAATGACTGAATGGTACGCTAGCATTCTGGCCCTTGTGATTCCAGCTTATTCTGGTGAATGCTCTTCTCAATTCTTATACTTTATGAACATAACCTGGACACTATTTTTAAGAAAAGAACTTGCCCAAAATGTTCATTGTGAAGTTTAGCTGAAGATCTTTGATGAGTGAATTGTATGGTTGACTTTTAATTGGTTTGAGGGTGGTAAAATTTTCCAAGATTGTTCGATCTGGAAACTTAAATCTAGCCTTGCATATGGTTTGACTTCACAATATGACACACACCCTTACAGCATAAGTTTTATCTTTTATGACCAGAAATATTTAGGAATTGAGAAGTTACTGTAATGGTAGATAAGTGGTATAAATTTTTTTAACTTCTAAAATCTATTTAGTTTCTGTTAAGAGACAGGTTAAAATTTGCATTTATATTTAGGTAAGGTTGCAATTGAAGGGAAGGTGGAACATAAATTCGACATGAAGCCCCATGAAAAGAACATTGAGGAATATGGCAGATTATGCCGTGAAAGGACAAATAAATCCATGATCAAGAATAGACAAATACAGGTACTGCATTCATTCGCTTTTGCTTTAGCTGTGGCAGTTTTAGTTCCTCATGATGATAATGCAACAATGCTTATTCCTGCTTTCATGTGTTTGAAAGGTGATTGATAATGACCACGGAGTGCATATGAGGCCCATGCCTGGAATGGTTGGCTTAATTTCATCCAACTCTAAGGTATTGATTTTATTTCGTTTTCAGCATTGTGATGCTGATTTTCCTTTAATGCTGGCTTTTGTGTTACACTTTATTGTAAAACGGAGACTTGTGTTCTTGAAGTTTGTGTATGGGTGCAAACTTGGTTAGTCTGGGTGTGCTGAGACATGTTGTTAAATAATAAAGTGCTGGTTGGGCTTATGTTTGGGGAAAATTTACATTTTGTTTGTCTATGATGCTCTAGTATTTTTGTAATGTGATGTTATTGTTTAACAGAACAATACATGTACTCTTGCTGAAAAATTAAATAGTCCTGATTGTCTTTCTAATACTTGTGTGCACATTTAAGATTGGTATCAGGTCCCTTTTTTCAAGAACATGTTGTATCATTTTGTCTATTATTTTTAAGCAGGATAAGAAGAAAACAGCACCAGTTAAACAGTCAGATGTGAAGAGAACCAGAAGGGACCGTGGGGAATTGGAGGATATCATGTTCAAGCTATTTGAAAGACAACCAAATTGGGCCTTGAAGCAGCTAGTCCAAGAGACTGATCAACCGGCGGTATGTTACATCTTTTTTAGCCCACTTCTGTGTATGTGAGTCATATTAATCATGACCTGATGATCTAGTGATGGTTATAGGTTTCACTCTCCAGGGCCTAGGCCTTCTATCTTTTTCCTAATGTCTTATATGAATCATGATTCATCTGCAGCAATTTTTGAAAGAGATATTGAATGAGCTCTGCGTCTACAATAAGAGAGGAACCAACCAAGGAACTTACGAGCTAAAGCCAGAATATAAGAAATCAGTTGAAGATGGAGGAGCTGATTAAGTAGTCTTCTTCTACACCTGTAAGACTAATTACCGTTCTATTTAGTTTATATTCTTAAATCCTTTAGTAGGGAGTAAAATTGTAACATTGGAGAACAACTATAGTAAAAGGAAACAAAGGAGAATAAGTAGGGAAGCATGGAAAGAGGGGGAAGGGTTCTCTTTTTGTGAAGAGGAGCCTATTGTCTGAGATCCAAAAGGTGTACTATTAACCTATTAGTTCTTTATGGTTAAATGAGTATGAAAGGGATAAGTAATTGGGAATGTCTGTCATACGAGCTGGGACAGTGTATATTTACAACTTTATTGTAGCTTGAAAGCAAATCAGCGTTTTCCTGTGCAATTTCTCAAGAGTGCTGAAGTATTTTCTATTTGGTCAACTCGTTTTGTTTTCTGTCTCATTGAATACAATTTGTGGGTGAGAAATGTATTGCTAGAGGAGTACAGCCGGGATCCGAATGCTATAACTCTCATATTTTTGGTTTGACCCAGTCTGTCCCAATTCTGTTGTGGCAGAAAAATCTCATTTCAGCGAGATTATATTATAACCGCTGGTCTTAAATTTGGGCGACGGGAGCGCTAAATAGGCAATGTTGAGTCAGATGCTTGATGTGCCAAATTAAATTCAGCTTAAAAGACGGAAAGAGATGAAAGCTCACTCGATCTTCATTACCAAATCATGTTGCGGCTATTTTTAACAGGACTTGCAGGAATATAAAATTTTATCGACCAGATCAATTGTAGTTTAAAATCTAATTTAGTAATTAAATTTTGAATATATCATGTTGATATGTTCTCCTTCTGTGTAGCGTGTAAGTTAATAATGCATCTGGCTTCGGTTTACAAGCTAATTAATGAATGATTTGTGATAATATCACACTTTAGCAAATAATTAATTGAGTGTTGTTTACCCCATGTTCAAAAATTTTTTATGATTCAATTTATCAATAAGGGAGTTCATATTTAGAATACGTAGTGTTACCCAACTATTTGAATATAGCTTTTTATTAAACTAAACTGGTGGACTTAAAAGTGAACGGGAAAATCTGGTAATATTATACCTGCTGGAGTCTCAAATCGAACTGAGTTATATTTCGTTAGCAAATATTGTCAGGTTATTTCTTAGCAATAATTGTATTTTTTTTTAAAAAAAAATTTTTATAAGCATAAAGCAATAAATTTCTACGGAAATATATTACATAGCTCCTTTTGGGCTCATAAAATCGCGGTCGTATTCGTTTCATTTTTAGAGGTTTTTTCGTCTTTTCATTTGTATTTTGGGTTGAAGCTTTTAATGTTGTAAACGTGAGGCCTATTTTTCATACAGTAGTGATAGGACAAAAGTTACTCCCCACTCGTATATTTCATCTTTTAGAAGTTGTGGAAGGGATGTATTAACTGAAACATTTAATTTCTTAGCATATATAGATAAAACTATGTTGTATCTGTAAATCATCTGCAATAGATTTTGAAACAAATATTAATCAGAACATAACTGCAACAATAAACCCAATGGATATTGCTGCATGAAAATCATTACAGGTTATACATATATATATATATATAAAATTAAAAATCTGAGTTCAATTGGTAGATAAAAAAAAAAGTCATAAAATAAAAAAAAGCTATGAACTAAGAACGTCAATGGCTGCGCATATAAAAAGTCACGTTAATTGCACCACCTCAAAGGAGTACTCGCATGCCATTAAATGCTTTATACGTAAGAAAAGCTAGCAAGCAGTATGAAATTATAGAATATATGTTTAGTGGGTATTTTGCTGTCTATTCGTAATTGGCAGATGAGCATTAGTTATGGACTATATATAAACTTAATCCTCAAAGTCTTCATTCCATTCTTTGATATGACTGCTTGTTGTCGCACTGAGAGAAGGCAAGACGAAAAGAATTATATTGCTATATATCATAAATGCCAATTCCATGCATGGGCGAAAACAAATGAGAGAATACTTTACATTGAGTGATCAATATCAATATCAATATCAATATCAATATCAATATCAATATCAATATCAATATCATGATAATGAACTACTAAGTAAGTAATATATATATGGAGGGGTGATGGTGAATGTCACGATGAAATTAAATTTAAGAATCTTATTCCTTTGCTTTTAATTAATTTAGACCTTAAGGATCACATGAATGGAAGCAGATCTGGGTTGAATTAAACTTGTTGTAGTCGGCCACTAAATCAACATGAAAATATTTTTGATTTTCAGTGCCTCTTCCTCTCTTTTCTCGAATTTTATCATTACGCGCATTGAGAAGCTAATGGCGGCATTCATGTCAACCAATTCGTTAGAATCTTTCAATTTATTCAACAAGCTCATCTTTGAGGCGTTTCAATTTATTCAACGTGCTCATAATCTTCCAAGCCTGTCAGAATTTCCAAGTGATATATGTATATATACAGTTATCTCCACTCAATGTGCTTGTCTCATGGGATCATTAAGGAAATCAAACTTTTTTAACCAATTTAATTAATTATAAGCATTATATGACCTGAGAGATTGAAAAATGGCACATATATATGTAGTAGCTATCTAGATATTGTATACTAATGTTTAATTTGTGAAATTAATTTCATGTAATTAAATCTAAATTTGCACCAGCCTGCTTGGCTATGGTATTTACTTTTTTGCTTCAACATGAAAAAGACTTCTGTTATAGACTTTAGAGAAGCTAGCTCTTAGGCTTTATGCAATACATGCATGCTTTTATTTACTTTTTTATTTTTTTAAGCCATATAGAGATATTAAATATAACTATAAAGGGTTCATACACTCTTTGGCAACAATTAATTTGCACGGCGTTTTCTGTATATGATAAGACTAATCGTGCCTTGCAAGTTGAAATTCCAATTGACGTCTTACCAAAAACCTGATCTCTTAACAAATAATGTGGTTGCTCATTGAGTGGATGTTGAAGAAGGCATGCAATTAGCATCTCCTTATATATATCATGCCTGGAGTAAAATGACCTCTCCATCTCTCTCTCTGTCTATATATATATATATATATATATATATATATATTGTTGAGAGCGAATGGCCACCATTGTGTCACTCACTGATTCATCTTGTTAGACCCACGCGAGCACCAAAGATACATGAGCTTCAAGAAAATGACCAACTAGGAATCTTCTCTGTCTCTGCTTTGTAATATTTGACACTTATCTTTTTTCAAAAGATTCCGTTGCTATCTTCTCATCAATGAAAGCGATATCAGGATGCGCATTGATCAACAAAATCATCAACTCATGGCCACTTCAACTTTATATTGTATTGCTTACTGCTAGTTGAGGGTGAGGGACCCTTCTTTCACTATGGTGCAGTTTAAAGCAATGGTAAGTTGATACTTCGTCACTCCCATAAACGTGGATACCAAAAGTAGGGTTGCAATAAGTGAAGAGAGATGGAAAGAGTCAAAATGCTTTTCGATTAATGAATTGGAATTTGGAGATATAACCATTTTAATAATTTCCTGCCACGATAGATATTATTAATCTCGGACCCAAAACAAACACAATTTATTCAAGATGATTGATTATCTGTTGTTTAATTAATTAGCTTCAACACAATTAATATATATTGCATGATTGTAGCTGGTTTTGGTAATTAAACTTGATCAACCTAGAAAATTTCAGATGCATGCTATACGTAGTTGTTGTGCCTGGGATTTTTAAATATATCGTAACTAACGAAGATGTACATGTAATTGATGGCTCCTAAATGAAGGAATTTGTTGATGAAATTAATTTCATAGAAATTGGATTAGATATATGTATATGTGTAAGATATGGAGAAGAGGACTATCTTTCAAATCTCTCATTTCTACTGGTAGTTTTACTCCAATTATTGGGATCGGAGAAATTTATAACTGAGAAGGATGGAGGACATTTCCTGATGGCTTAGTATGGGGGCTATAACTGGATCCGCGATGGATCCTCTCCTTTCCCCAGTGGAAACAAAAGAAAAGGAAAAACTTTTCTAATAACAGTTCCTAATCTTCCGTTATAATCTCCAGAATCCAGTTTTAAAATGGATTTGCACTTAATTCATCATACATAGTACACACCATTTTTCTAACGAGAATACAAATACTCGCTAGAAAGTATCTTGCTTCGTCCAGTCAACAAGGATTGAGAGGTTTTGAAACAAATTACAGCCTCTTGATGTAATTTCATTCATATATATATATATATTTATATAAGTCACACTGTATATACTTAATTTTAATTAATCTAATATAATATGGATTATTTTTTTATAATTAAAATATTCATTGTAATGTTACATCTATGCAAGTGAAAACATCTAGTAGTTCAATAATGAATTAATGCATTTGACTGCGGAATGATGTGCACATCTAAGAAATAAAAGAATATATATATATATATATATACACTATGTAATTGTAGCATGTGGTATAGTAGAATGATAATTAATTAATATAAAATATTAATTAAATTACCCAAATTATGCTTTTTAGAGAGAACATTTGCAATGCAAATCTTAACTAACTTACAAATGGTATAGCCAAACGAACAGGCAAAAACAAGTCACGCAAAATTAGCAATTAGTTAAGTAGTCAATTTTGGTGAACTGTTGATTAATGCCGTAATCATCAAGTAATATGTTAATTAGTTTTCAGTCAAAAAGAACAAACACCATGCCAGTCAGCATCGATCAATGCATTATATGGACAGACGAAACCTTTAGCAATAGCAATAGCAATGGCACACGCAATTTGTAAAATTATATGAACCTATCTAAATCTAATCACGTAGGGTCTATTAAATATTGAATAATAATAATTATAATAATGAGAAAATTAAAAAACTTAAAAGCATGAGAGAACTATTTCACCAAATATCCATCTCTTAGCCTTTGGTTATATTTGGTGTGCGGTGGGTGGAATCACTTTATGTGCCAAAAGAGCCAAACAAAAGCAATAAAGAGAATCACTAGTAGTGCTTTTATCTGCTACCGAGTGAAAACATTAAAGGATCAGCTAACTCACAAAAAGCTAGAAGGATCTTTCCAAACTTCATTTATCATTTTTTGTGATTTCTCTTGTTTTCTCTATCTAAAAGCAGTAGATATTTTAGAAAATGGAGAGTAGAAGCACAGTCGATGAAAATGGCCAAACGTAAGTAGCAAAGATTTGAGTATACGCCCTGTTTTTGGTAGTTACCTTCCACACCACCTAAAAAAAAAAAAAGTAGCCTTATTTCAGTACATTAATTCTTCTTCCTCTTCTTCTTCTTCTTCTTCTTTTAAAAAAAAAAAAAAAATTGGTCTCTCTGAAGAAAGAAATTAAAAAGCAATCATGCTAGCTGCTGTATCATGCTATCATTTCAAGGGCCTAGATGTATATCAATGATTCTCATTTCTCAAGTTGAAAGAGTGTGTCAGTCTTATGGTGGGCCGTAGATCATGCATAAATATCTCTCTTGTAATTTCGGCCGCTTGATATATACAACATTTTTCCAAAGGTACAATTCTAAAAGCACGTAAAGATACCATCAGGCATTTTTGATGTGTATCAGTATTGATCCATTTTCAAGTCAATTTGACTCTTCTTTTAAAATTTAAAAAAAAAAAAAGTTAAGTCAATTAACTCAATGTTATGGTGGGCCACAGCACAAACAATACATATGTCTAATTATAGATTCATTTTTACGCGCACGATACGATACTGTTCAGTGATGATTAAAGAGGCCACCAGGCGTTTACACAGATTAGCAAGCATATATGTGCCCAATTAATGAATATGATCATCCTAAAGCTTTTAGAGCAACTGAGGTTTTTTCCCGGTAGCTAGAACTTAATAATTGATCGGGGTTTTCTTTTTCCTTTTCATTTTCTGTCTTGAATAGTTGGTTCAAATTAACACTAATAAAAGCTCCAATTTTTGAGAGTCATGTGCAGCTAGCAATAGTAACCATGTTTTTAATATTTGGTTTCATTTCATTTCTGTGGTTTTGGTGAGTTTTTGCATCAAGTTAGTGATCTCTTGTGTAATGTTGCAATCAAAAGCTAACAAATGACCCACTCTTTAGTCAATGAGGGGCATGCTTAAATTCAAAACTAGTGATTGATCAGGTTACTCAGCAAGAGGCAGAAACCATTAAAGCTGACGCCAGACTTGCTTTGATTTAATAATGAAATCTTTCATATCTTTATGCATGATTGTAACACAAACGTGATGGCAAGATTCATATATATCTTAAGAAAATTGAATGCCCACATTGAAGATGACTTAACATATGCACCAGTCCATGCAAATTTAATTAATTAATGAGACTCGTGCTTGACTGCCTGTGGAGAAACAAAAGTTTCACGTTGTCTGGCCGGAAGGTGTTCAACATCATGTTAAAGAGTGATGAGGACTGCCATTAATTCTCTTTCTTTCTTTCTTTCTTTCTTTCTTCTTCTTTTTTTTTTTTCTTTCTCTAAATAACTAACATGATTAATTCTAGTTCATTGCTGGACAGCCAAAGCATGCATGCAGACAACCTTAGATCTTTAATCAACGATGTTTTATATGATCATCATGTGAATTTCAAAATTAAGGAAGGATCAACTGACAAGATTAGATTAATTACATTACATACAGTAAATATCCCTTAATAAACATGAATTATAATTACTAATTATATGGATTAAGAAGGTGCTCCATGCTTTCCCTGACTCGTAATTAATGATGCTGGCGTGACAAGGATTTTTCACACCAGGTTCCATTTTTATTTATAATTAATTAACTTGCAGGTAAATTAGTAAGCAGGTTTACTTCAGTATATATCTAAAAATTCTAAGGACGGTATTCACGGGAACCAAATTTCTGTAGCAATAAAGGATGATGAAACCTCACGTGAATGAAAACCGGCATCACGTTGGTTGCAGATCGGCCGGGGATGAGGCCGGCCGGTAGTACGAAATTAGACCACGTATACGCTTGCTGTCAATGCGCCACGTATGCTTCCTATGTGCACATGTAATGTTGGTGTCACCAAATCGTCGAATTCCTCAATTTTTATTAAAGTAATCAATTTAATTTCTGCTTTTTAATTGAATTTTGAATATAATAACATTGAATGGGATGACTGCCTTCCATACATTCCGGGTCTAAGCAGATATCTATATAATGTAATCACAAATTTTGCTTTTTCTTTTTAAAGGTAGAATCATAGACAAACTAAAGTCCACTATCCCTTTATTGTCTAAACATTTTGAGTATATATATATACATATATATATATATAATATTTATGCCATCATAATCCAAATAAATGTCTAAATTAATTAATTAATTAATTAATTAACTAAATTAGGTCAGCCGGAAAGAACTCTCCCATCCACCAGTAAAATCACAATAGTCTATCACTAACGAAATATTTTTTTTAAAAAAAAAAAGAATAGAAAGAAGAAGAAAGGTTTTTGATCAGAGAGAGGTGGAGCAAAAGACTGGGTTTGAAGATTCTCTCGTGCAAAGAAAATCTATTATAGCTGTCAGGCATGTACTTATGTGACCCAAATGAGAATGAAGTTGTGCAAATGCAATTAAGATAACAACTGGATTGGTCAGGGTGGTGTCCGACCGGTTCATGCAGGCAGGGTCAGACCCAGTTTCTTTCTCTATTCCTAGACTCTGGTGTGTGTGTATATACATTACATACCATCAGATCAGCAGCTTTATTAATTATTAATTATTATAATTATAATGTATATATACTATGAAAGCAAGCTAAGCTGGGGGATATTAATATTATATTGCTGTCAGATAAAAACACTTTTAAAGATCGAAAGGCTGATATACCACCTCTTTTTTTGAATTTTAGAATGATGGTGGTCTCAACTGAGGGGGGACAACATGTCTCTTAAAGCAAGGGAGTTGATATCAGAACAAAACCCACCATTGGGCGAAATTTTTGAAGTGGGAACCTCGGTGGAAACACTTCATTAGGTTATTTACGGTAAGGATTAACTTCTTATATATTTTTAAAGATAAATGACCCTTTAAACTTTAATTCAATTAAATAAGTCAAGCTAGTACAGTTAATTAATTAAAGGTCTTTATTGATTTATACTATGCACCGGAAAATTAAAAAGCTTAAAAAAGATGGATTCCTTCTGTTGGCTGCTAGCTTTTCTTTTCTTTTTTTTTTTTTAATACTATGGTCCTCTCCTCTACCAAAGTGGTCTATATTTTTTTAAGGCTCTTTCTCGACCAACTGTGGACCCTTAACTAAAAGGAAGTTCTCATCAAATTAGCTTTACACATTCGAATTAAAATTAATCTGCTAGTGTAATGTAATCCTAATCTAATCCTACAAAGATATATAAATATATAATTTTTCTCTAGCTAGAGAGCTGTAAGAGGTAATCTTGGTAAGATTATGAGATGGCAAATCAATGACATTTGAGTGGATAATTAAGGGATATCTCCGACAAGGATTATTTAATGAATGGTTGAGATTGTTTTACGAAGTTGTACGGCGAGAAAACAATTTAATTAATTAATCATATATATACAAAGTAATAGAAAAGTCGACACTCCAGAAGAAGAAGTATAATGAAGTGTATACTCACAATAAAGTATATATTAAAGTATTAATAAGCCAAGTAGCTAGATTAGAAAAATACAAGAAGAAATGTAAAAGTTTAGTAATGTGTGTGGTGGGGTTTAGAAATTTGATGGGGGATGAGAACGCATGGCCTGAGGTTCCCACCTCCCCCCTCGTGCGCGCTATCTATCAATGGCGGCTTACTCTCTTTCCCCTTCAATTATCATCATTAATGGCATGCTGCCAAAACAGAACTTGTTAGATAATAATCTCCGAGTTCTTCCTCTCTTCAATTTTTTTTCCCCCCTTCTTCCTCTTTTACTTTCTCTGTTCATGTAGTAGTGGGATTAGGGTTGTCTTGTCAGCTGAGGAGGGTGGAATAGAGAAAGAATGTGGGAGACAGCCAAAAACATTTCAAGGCCAAGTAACAGTCGATATAACGTCTTTAATGGGCCCATGTGGGCCATACTCTCCACAATTACGTTGCCTTTCCTCAGCTATATTTATACCACCAATTCTTTCCCTAACTCCTCGCACCACTTCCCTTCACTACTTTTAAGTTGCTTTGATTTCCATTAAGTGTTTTTCAGTTAGCTAGCTTCAATGGCTGATACAGGTGGTTCTGCTTCTTCAAGGAGAATGTCGTGTTCTGTGCCTGAAAGGCTTCAGCTGCACTTGGCCATGTTGGCTTTGCAGTTTGGCTATGCTGGTTTCCATGTCGTCTCCAGAGCTGCCCTCAATATGGGCATTAGCAAGCTTGTGTTCCCTGTTTACAGGAACATCATCGCGTTGCTTCTGCTCCTTCCGTTTGCATATTTCCTGGAAAAGTACATCGCTTATAACCCTTATATATTTTCTTCAACTTCGTTTATATATACATGTGCTCGAAGGATTTGATCGACCATAGCATAACGAGTTTTAAATTTCTTCTTTTGCTCAGGAAGGAGAGGCCAGCAATGAATCTCAACTTTCTCCTTCAGTTTTTCCTACTGGCGCTTGTTGGGTACTGATCAAACTTTAAAACTCCACAGTAGACAACAAACAAGAGAAAACAGTATATGAAAACTTGGGTTCTATTATTGTGTAAAGATAATATTCTAAATAATCTCTTTTATTTCCATGTTTTATGTACGTGACAGAATAACAGCAAACCAAGGATTCTACTTACTGGGGTTGGACAACACCTCGCCGACGTTCGCCTCAGCCATCCAAAATTCTGTCCCTGCCATAACCTTTCTCATGGCAGCTATGCTCAGGCATGTCCGCACTTGCTCTTTCTCTTTTGATCACTTTCCTCTAGGGTTTAGTATTAAATATGCATAAATGATCCTGAAATCCTTAACAACGTTATGCGCTTTCCTTTTTTTTTTTTTTTTTATTTTTCAGGATAGAGAAAGTAAGACTAAACCGAAAAGATGGTATTGCAAAAGTGCTGGGAACTATCTGCTGTGTGGCCGGGGCCTCGGTTATCACCTTATACAAGGGTCCAACGATATACAGCCCAGCTCCACCACTGAACCAACCCACACCATTGTTTGTTTCACTGGGAGATGCAAAGGGCAAAAATTGGACCCTTGGTTGTATCTATCTCATTGGCCACTGCCTCTCCTGGTCCGGCTGGCTTGTGCTGCAGGCACCGGTTCTCAAGAAGTACCCAGCTCGCCTCTCTGTCACCTCTTACACATGTTTCTTTGGACTCATTCAGTTCTTGATCATCGCTGCCTTCCTTGAGAGAGACCCACAGGCTTGGCTTTTCCACAATGGTGGAGAAGTCTTCACTATTTTCTATGCGGTTAGTTTCTCATCATCGAGTCAAATTAACCTCCATCACTAGACAGCCTTTCTTTTTTTTTTTGTTAATTTTTTTTTCTTTTCTATTAAAATTAAAAAAAATTTAAACTCAATTTCCAAGTGAAATCCGGTCATGAGTATTGTTCCTACTCCTTATTTTCGCGTGTCGTTTTGTACATGATGTAAAAGAGAACGTGGGCCTGGTAAGTAGCTAGATATCTTCTTTGTTAAAGAAATGAAAATGGCTACGTCGACAGTCAAGGAGTACTTTGGAGACTGTTAAAGTCTGTCAAGTCTTCCATCTGTACAAAAGGGTAACTTTGTAGTCCTCTTTGGACATGTGCGAACCAGTTCTTTATAGATATTTAGGATTTAATTTAATTTTAATTTTTGTGAATATACTTTAGTTGTTATAATACACTTATACAAAAGGTGGTTATGCTAATGCAATAATGTAGGGTGGTGGTGGGTATTTGAAAACGAAATTGAGAAGGAAGTTTATTTTAATTTTGTGTTGACCTATGTATCTATAACAGGGAGTGGTGGCATCAGGGATAGCATTCGCTGTACAGATATGGTGCATCGACAGAGGTGGACCTGTCTTCGTTGCTGTTTATCAACCTGTTCAGACTCTTGTTGTCGCTATTATGGCTTCCATTGCTTTGGGCGAGGAATTCTACTTGGGAGGGTAAGTAGGCTCCTTCCTATAAACTAAAAGAAATCGGTCGACTCATAATAACTCTGGATTGCATAAATCATGCACTGGTGGGGTCCATATTGCATCCCAACCGTAGGATCAACGGACCTTTAATACACAAAAGCTTGGGATTGGAATGTTTGACTGCAATACGTCCCAACCACTAAAATGACAAACATCACGAGGCTGTGGGGTATAGACTCTTACAAAACCCAAGAATTGAAATAAAAAATAAATAAAATACTGTGATAAATGAATTATTAAAGAGGTAAAATATCGTTTTCACTTTTTCTGATTGAGTCTTACGTATTGTGGTTCTTTATGTACAGGATCATTGGGGCGGTGCTGATCATAGTGGGATTGTACCTAGTGCTGTGGGGCAAAAGCGAAGAAAAGAAATTTGCATCAAAAGAAAAGCTTATGATTCAGTCCACTCCAGACCACGGTGGCAACAGATCAACAACCCACATTAAGACTTCTCTCACTCAGCCTCTTCTCCCTCCATCAACCGAAAATGTTTGATCAGAGAAACCCTAACATTGACTACCATGTTCTCGTCAGGTTGGTATTCGCAGAAAAGAAAAAACAAAAATTGCACTACGTATCCTATGTCAGGAAAAAAGAAAAAGAAGCTTGTGTGTGTACCAAGTTCCTTTCATTTCCTTTTTTTTTTTTTTTTTTTTTTGTTGGGTTAGTAGTGGTTCGTTTTCTCTGAGAAGTAGAGAAATGAAAGTTTTTCAAGGGGATGAGTCAGATATTCATCGTCATCCCATATGCTTTATATCTTAATTTATGGTTTGATTTACGAAGAAAAAAGGAGATATGAACAATATGATGAATGAAGATAAAAGCTCAATGTCATTATGGTTTGAAGTGATGAATTAATGGACCCACGTATTGTACAATTTTAATTTAATTTTCAGCACATATATATAATTTCTCGTCTATATAAATATATATATATAATTATTTATACTCGAGATTGCCAAGCATGCTGATATTGTTTCAGATGGCATCATAAACATGCTGGTTTCAATTATTTTGGTCGGCATAAATCATACAAATTTTTTAATCAACAGTTTCTGTTCATCATTATATCTAATTAACATGTTTCCGTCGGGTAAACACTAATTATAAGCCACATTTGAAAAAGAAGTTCGGAGAATGAATAGTATGGGGGGAAATTCGGAACATAATCACTTTTTGCTTTTGTGAAAATGAATGAGTATTTTGGTGAAAATTTGTTATAAGATGAGTTTGTTGTTTAGTGCAAGGAAGTTTCTGCAATTACACTGAAAATGTCTCGAAAATCCAGCCCACCTGTGGCTGTTGGGAGTTGATTGTTGAAGACAATAGAAAGGGGACAAAATGCTAGGAAAGATTTTAAAGTTGTATTAACAGATCCCAAGATGATATAATTAAAGATAAATCTATGATTAAAGTCAATTTTTTTCATAACATCAGTACTTTTTTTTTTAAAAAAATAAGTTTATAAAAAAATAAGTTTTACAATAAGATGCTTTTTCTTCTAATGATGTGAACGGGATATTCATATCATTTTGCTTTTTTTCCCTTTGGTTTTCTTATCTTTTACTCTTCAGCCTTTTCTTTTGGTCCTTAAATCGCAATACCAACATCGAGTTGTAAATGTTTATGAACGTACACTGGCAGTCTCATGACTCAATTCTAAATGCTACGGAGAAGAGTTTTTAGAACTCATTTGAATCGCATTAAAAGAAAAAAAAAAAAAAACTCGGCCTTTCTTTTCATAAAAAGATTAATTAAAAATAATTGTTACACATCAATTATTAATAACTAAAATTAAGGAGTGACATCCCTTAATTTTTATACAAATTATGATACAAATTTTGAATTATCAGATAAAAATATATATGATCGATTATTTTAATTTAAAAGTTTAAAATTTATGCCATAATGTGCATATATAAAATAAAAAGAAATAATGTTCAAGGATGCGGCCAATAGAAGTTCAGAGCTTCACGAATTAAAAAGAAAAAAATCACCTTAATTTATCGTCATGTCTCTTGACTCAAGCATGACGTCCTTTTTCGGAGACACTGTTGATGATAAACAAGCTTAAATCTCCGCCTTAGCCAAGAGTCCTAATTAATTAAACATAAAATTAAAACAAAGTTAATTTCAAGATTAATTTACGATTAAATTTACTCAAAACAAAAATTAAAATAATTATTCGAATTCACTCAATAAATTTTGGAGTTCCATGTAGTATAAAAGAATTTATTGAGTAAAATTGAACTTGGACTTGAGAAGATGAAAACCAGATTTAAATACTGTTGTCTAAAACTTTATTATCAAAATTACCTTTTAGAATCAAGTGGTAATTCCAACTGTTGAAATTCCCCTTCCCTTGTAACGCCAAGCAGCCCATAAATACAGCGCGAAATTGAAAACATTAATTGCAGTCAATAGCCAGTAGTAATAATCTAGGTTGCTCTTGTTAAGATCATTTCTCAGCCAGCCTTTCTCATGGCCACCTGTCGCATATTCAACGACCTTAACAATTGCACTGTTTAACCAGCTTCCAATTCCAATAGTACTCAGAAAAATTGCACTGCTAATGCTTCTCGTTCCGTCTGTTGCTTCGTCGTAAAAAAATTCAAGTTGACCCACGTATGTGAAAACTTCTGCACTACCCACAAGAAAAAATTGCGGAAACAACCAAAACACGCTCATGCTAAGTAGCGCAGGATGTTCTTCACGTCTCATTTTTTCAATCAAAGCAGCCAACGCTAATGCAATTATTGACAGAAATAGACCGACGCCCATGCGTTGTAAAGAAGTGATGCCGCGTCTGTGTCCTGTGTATTTCCGAAGAACTGGTACCGTTGCTTGTTCATAGATCGGGACAAGAATGATGGCGTTGATGGCAGAGAAGATGGTTATGGAGCCAGTAGGGATGGTGAAGTTGGTGCCTAGGCTACGATCCATGATTGCGGCTTGGTTGAGGAAGAATGTTGATAGTTGAGCGAAAGAAATGGCGAGAGCTATAGTTGTTGCCCATATTGGCATAACTCTAATGAATGACTTGAATTCTTCCACCTGAGTTACTGTGCAAAGCTTCCAACGGCTCTTGGTAACAGATTCTGGATCCGCCACAACTGCTGCTTTGTCTAAAAACCTGAAAAACAAATTAAGAATGCCCTACTACATCAT
The DNA here is from genome assembly GCA_022749755.1 of Azadirachta indica. NCBI lineage: Eukaryota > Viridiplantae > Streptophyta > Magnoliopsida > Sapindales > Meliaceae > Azadirachta > Azadirachta indica. The sequence continues at coordinate 3,787,653 of CM040449.1, forward strand.
AACAAAAATAGGGTAAATCAAAACGAAGTCTATATGAGAAATTATTACGTAGAGAATGTCAACCTATATTGTGCGGTATGAGTAAGTTTTCCTGTAACCAAGATAGCAGATTCCTCAGTTCTGACCTCATAAAGGTCAGCTTCACTTCCCACCTGTACTCCTCTAAAGTGATTATTCAAAGAAGCAACGAGAACTTGAAGAAATCTGGTGAAAGGACTTCCCATAGGCTTTTGATAGCGATAATAAGGTAAACCAGCTGCTAGGATGATAATGGAGCAGATCATTGCAAAAGCAGGGACTCCAAAACCCATAATCCAACCTTTCTGTTCTTGAAGATACACCATAAAGGTGATACCTGATAGTGCGCCCATATTTATTGCAAAGAAAAACCAGTTAAAGAATCCGTATTTCAATGGGAGTTCTTTATCATCTGCTTCATCATATTGGTCTGCCCCAAAAGATGATATGCATGGCTTGATACCTCCGGTTCCAATTGCTATGAGGACCAATGCACAGAAGAGGAACGCGTTTTGGCCGGCGCTGGCTTCTATGCATGTTTTTTCTGTGCATGGAGGTGGACGTAGGCTGTCGACAGTGGCCGAAACTGTCAACAACACCATCCCCTGGCATGAAAGTCATCGACAGCATTAGATTTCCGAGGATGGAAACGGCTAACCTACAAATTGGATCCAGCATTTGAATAGCTGGGCTAAAATTGGGCTAAATACTGACTCGCAGCCCAATGTAACAATGGATTTTGTATTAACGCTCCAGAGTTTTCGGCTCCCTTTGGATTCAGCTGCCGCTATACATATTGCAACACTCTCAACTGAAGACGAAAGCCGGGGTTGCTCAATTGAGTCCATATCCATTTGGTTTGCGTAAGTCATACATTAGAATTTATTAATTAAATTATTACATTCCAATCCATCTATGATATCACATGAAATAAAGTAATTCTTCTATATTTTTCGCAATCTACAGTTATTGGTTCAATGTAAATTATCATTTAATAACTCGTTTGCTTACCGCAGCATAGATGCAAGAGAAAACGATGATCGTTTTGAATCGACCCAGATAAGCATCGGCCATAAATGCTCCAAGAATTGTTAGCACAAAAGCAGCTCCAACCCAATCAGATACATGAGTAGCAGCAGATGGAAGCGATTGATGCATTTCACGAACCAAGTAAGCCCCCATGTTTACAGCAATGGAGTAAAAGGCCAATCTCTCAGCCGTCTCATTAACTGCAAAGCAAAGATTAACATCTCACCCACATCCTCCTGTTCTGCATATCAGTAATGAAGAGGATAAAAATAGCCTTAGATTTGTTAAAAACCTATGATAAATCGAGATGCCTTCCATCCTCCAGTTGTTTGCTTGTCCGCAATTTTCCCTCGATAATCAACACTTCCATTGCTTACCAATGTCGACACGTTAGCTTCCTGCAAGAGACATCGAAATGCATTTTAATGATCCAAAACTGTTTCATTGCATGGATGATTCAAGAAACTAAATCAACCTTTAAAAACCTTCTCAATTTGCTGGTTGTGTTCTCCAAATGTGTCCATAGCAGACTGATCAGTGCCTCAGACGGGTCACCTGTTCACTACAAGAAGCTGTAATGTATTATATTTACGACTTGTATATGCAAAAGACCAAGATAAACTTATCGGAAGAATTTTCGGGCTGTCTTTGAAGAAGAAAATTGAACAGCAATGTAAAGAAATTATATTTTCTGTCATTAATAAAAACATGTTGCACAACTTTCTTTTTATGGAGAAAAATGAAAGATTTAAATGTCAATGATGTAATTGCGAGATTTAGTTTCTATAAAATAATTTCCTAATTATGGTAAAATTTATTTGATCTTTTGTCATGTAAAATCTTTCATTAAATCTTGGAAAAGATAATTTTGGATATTAAGAATGATCTTTAACATCTTCATTTGGTTTTTGTAATCCTTGACGTAATATTTACCTAAATAAAATGAAATAAAATAAATTAAAAAAATATTGGAAAATGAAACAACTGAAAGCCAATTAAGATAACCTAATTGATTTAAAGAAATTTCACAGTATCTAAGAATTTGACCTAAGGATTGCAGTAGATTTGACCTCAAAATTTTCATTGTCATTAGGTTCTATTAGCTAGTTGTAAAATATAGTGTGATTCATGAAGTTGTTTAGTATCTGAGAAATATTAATTTTAAAGTTTGCCTTTTGACCTATTAATATTTAGGAAAAGTTTTTAGTTACTTCTAATTATGTTTTCGCACTATTTGTATTTTGCAAGTTAAGAAATTAGAAAAATCGCAACTCGGACACTTTCAGATTTGGGAGTGACAATTGTAACGGTGATTTATTCATTTTCCACAAGATTCATACTTAAAAGTTATCTTTGACATGTCTTTTTCTGCAAGTATTGTGTAATTAGAATCTAAAAACATGTTCTTTGGTTTGTGTTAAACGAGTTGAGGTTAAAAAGATAATTATGCACCTGTCCAGTAGAGGGTCATCACCTGTTGTAGTCGCCAGCACTGCTCTGAGTGCATCATCCAACCACTAAAATGATAAACATCGCAATGGCTTACCACAAACTATAGCTCTTGGTTCACCGTCCAGAGACCACTAATTACAAGACACCTTTGGAAAATGAATTAAGACACATAGTCTTTATTAAGAAGAATCAATATTTTCAAATATTTTCCGGGGGTGCAAATTTGCTAATATTAGTTGTTGGTTAGTGCAAGGAACGTTTTAAGCAAATACCCAGAAAATTTTTCAAATCGATCGGTTCCTTAAAATTAAACAATCTGCATGTTGAAACTTCGATGTTTGAAGACAATAGAACGACAAAAAATTCTACGTACGTAAGATTTTTAAAGTTGTATTAACAGATCCCGAGATGTATAATTAAAGATAATCTCTAATTAAAGTCAACATTTCTCGTAATAGTTGCAAGAACCGAATTTCTTATTATGAATTTATGCCTTGTTGATATTTGATCGAATTGATTGAGATTGTGTGGTGTGTGGTTTTTCAAGGAAAGAAAAACTTACAAAAACAGCGAGAAAGAATTAATAAAGAAAAACTGATAGAAGTCTCTTTAACGTTATCAAACAAATAAAGTGTATAATTATCTAAAATATAAGAGAATGTTACTCAATGTCAAAATATGTTAGAAAGTAGTCCCTCAATTAATCACAACGCGACAATTTATGATTAAATAATTATTACCGATAGTATCGTCACATAAGTACATGCTTCTTTTATATGGTCTGTGTTACTTTTTGTTGATAGGGCATCGCTTACTAGGAATCAGCAATGACTACATAAAAAGATGGAGGAGGTTGTTGGCCCCTAACTTTTCCAAAAATTATGACCAAAATGTTGAATTATCAAATAAAATATGCTCTATGATCCTAATATTTTGATTTTAAAGTTATGACATAATTTTCATAAAAGGAAAAGATGGGTAGAGGATTCTGCGCGCCAATCAAAATCTAGAGCTTCACACACTTGTCAAAATCCTCTTTATCGTCATCCTTCTTAACTTGTCCATGCACCCAATTCAACAATGGCCTCATCTCTCACCGAGTTGAAATTCCCTTTCCCTTGCAGCGCAAAGCAGCCCATATATACAGCAACAAATTAAACCATTAATTCCCGTCAATATCCAGCAGAAATAATCAAGCCTGCTCTCGTTAAGATTCCTAAGCCAGCCATTCTCTTCTCCACCTGTAGCATGTTCAACAATCTTAACCATTGCACTGTTTAACCAGCTTCCAACCCAATAGTACTAAGAAAAATTGCACTGCTAATGCTTCTTGTTCCATCTGTTGCTTCATCGTAGAAAAATTCAAGTTGACCAACGTATGTAAAGACTTCTGCACTACCCACAAGAAAGAATTGCTGAAACAACCAGAACACGCTCATGCTAAACAGAGCAGGATGTTCTTCACGTCTCTTTTTCTCTATCAAAGCAGCCGAGGCTAATGCAATTATTGACAGAAATAGACCGATGCCCATGCGTTGTAAAGAAGTGATACCGCGTCTGTGTCCCGTGTATTCCCGGAGAATAGGGACCACCAAGTTCTCATAGATCGGGACGAGAATGATGGCGTTGATAGCAGAGAAGATGGATATGGAGTCAGTAGGGATATTGAAGTTGAAGCCAAGCCGGCGGTCCATGATTGCGGCTTGGTTGAGGAAGAATGTTGATAGTTGTGCTAATGAGATGGCGAGTGCTATCGTCGTTGCCCATATTGGAAGAACTCTAATGAATGACTTGAATTCTTCAACCTGAGTTACTGTACAAAGCTCCCAACGGCTCTTGGTAACAATTTCTGGGTCCATTACAACTGCTGCTTTGTCCAAAAACCTGAACCCCTATTACATATCAAAAGCAGGGAAAATAAAAATCAAGAAACTATATACGCAGAGAATGGATGCCAACCCGTATTGTGCAGTACGAGGAAGTTTTTGTGCACCCAAAATAGCAGATTCCTCAGTTTTGACCTCATAAAGGTCAGCTTCAAGTCCCATCTCCACTCCTCTAAGGTAATTCTTCACCGTAGACTAACTTGAAGAAATCTAGTTAAAGGACTTCCCATGGGCTTTTGGTGACGATAATACGGTAAACCAGCAGCTATAACGATAACAGAGAAGATCATGGCCGCAGCAGGGACTCCAAAACCCAACCTTTCTGTTCTTGAACACACACCATAATGGTGATAACTATCACTAAAAGTGTGCCCAAGTTTATTGCGAAGGAAAACCAGTTAAAGAATCCGTCTTTCAATTGAACTTCTTTTTCATCAGCTTCATCATATTGGTCTGCCCGAAAGATGAGACGCAAGGCTTGATTCCTCCTGTTCCAATTGCTATGAGAACCAATGCACAGTAGAGGAACGCGTCTTGAGCGATGTTTGCTTCTATGCATGGTTTTGCCGTGCATGCAGGTGGACGTAGGCCTTCCAGAGAGGCCGAAATTGTCAACACTACCATTCCCTGACATGAAAATCAACAACACCGTGAGAGGTATTGGAGAATCGGAATCGTTGCAAATTGGACAGGATATTGCATAGTCGGGCTTAAATTGGGGTTCATACTGAGTGGCGACCCAATGTAATTAATGGTTATTGGTTGAATATGACTAATTAATGGCTTTTCTTACCGCTGAATAGATGCAAGAGAAGACAACGATTTTGTAAATCAACCCAGAAAAGCAGCGGCCATAAAAGCTCCAAGAATTGTTAGCACGAAAGCAGCTCCAGACCAATTAGAGACGTGAGTAGCAGCAGATGGAAGCGATTGATGCATTTCGCGAACCAAGTAAGCTCCCAAGTTCACAGCAATGGCGTAATAGGCTAATCTCTCAGCCACCCCATTCACTGCAAAACCAACATTTAACATCACTCACAGGTCGCAGATCCCGTATATATGTATGTGTGTGTGTGTATATATATAAAACCAATATAATAGAGAGGATAAAACTAGTGTTATGTTTGTCAAAAACCTATGATGAACGGAGATGCCTTCAATCCTCCAGTTGTTTGCTTATCGGCAATTCTTCCTCGAAAATCAACACTGCCATTGGTGACCAACGTGGACTCATTTTCTGCCTGCAAGAAACATCAACATGCATTGTAATCGACACAGTTTCGATCGTTGCATTAGATTAATTATTTTTCTTATATATATATATATATATATATATTGATTGAAGCAACCTTTTCATTTTGCTGGTAACTTTCTCCAAATGTGTCCATGGCGGCTCGCTCTCTCCGGTGCAAGATGCTGTGATATTATTATATTATACTACATGCTATTTTCTCGTATAAATATTTATATATAAAAGATTAAGTTGTTTATGAGAATGATATATATTCAGGATGTCTTGACGTAACATTTAACTGGATGAAACGGAGCGCGCAAACAAACAAAATGTCGCAAAAATTAATCAAACAACCGGCATGCAGCTGGTTAAGGTGAAAAAATTGTTTAGACCAATAATATAATTAACAAATATTCATAACTTTTAATTAGGAGCTAATTTTCAACCTGCTACCTTGCATTTTAGTTACAACTTACAATTAATGCTGTGGACAGTTCGATCTGTTACCAACTAACTTACCGTTATTTACATAAATCATGCATTGCTGGAGTACTCACATATTGCCTCCCAACCGTATAAAAGAACGCAGCTTGGGATTTGAATGTTTGAATTATTAAAGAGGTAATAAATTAATGTGGTTTTCACATTTCTGACGGAGTATGAGTACAATCATAATTATAATTATAATTATGTATTGCGGGTCTTTTATGTACAGGAAGAACTTATTGCATGGTGCTGATCATAGTAGGATTAATGTACCTAGGGCTGCGGGGGAAAAAATTTGAATTTGCTTCATCGTACTAAAAATTAAAATTTAATACAGGTAACTTTTTGTTTGATCAATTTGGTTGGAATATTCATATTTTATTTCGCTTAGTTCCTATAGTTTTGGGTTCGACATCAATCAATTTAGGTTTTTTATGTATCTCCCTTCCACTAATTCAGTTCAATAAAATATTTTTTTTTTCCTTTAATAAACCTTTCAAGGAGAAATAATATTTTTGTCCTGATTTTAATTATAATACATTTTACCTGATTTTCACAAAATAACATAAAAAAAAAAGGGTATTATCACACACCTCCTCTGAGATATTAAAAATTATCACATAAATAAAAGATATTGACTTTATATCATATATCTCCTCTTAACTGTTATTTGACCAATATTTACATATGCAATTATAAAAAATGCCCTCAACTTTTTTTCTTTTTTAAGAATGTGATTAAATTGGACCGGTCTTGGAGTAATCCATTGGAAGGGAGGAGAATGAATTTTTGGCAGAGAAGGATAAGTTTTTGGGAGTGGTGAGTATGGAGGCGGATGAGTTTTTAGTGGTAGTGGTGATGGATATAGTTATGGTTGGAGGAGTGATGAGTATGAAGGTATTGGTCATGGGTGGTATGGAGGGAGTGGTGGTGGTTATGGAAGAGGAGGATGAATTTTTCGTGGCGATAATGGTGGAGGATATGGTTGAAGAAGGGAATGGAGGGTATGGAGGAAGAAGACTAGTTTTTTTATGGTGGTGGTGGTGGATATGGAGGTATGGAGTTAGTGGTGATGGTGGGTATGGAGGTATTGGTGGTGGGCATGGAGGAAGATGAGTTTCTAGTTGAGGTGGTGATGGTGGGTATGAAGGAGGACGTAAGTGTACATATCAGTTAGATTAAAAACAACAATTAAAATTAAAATATTTTTACAATTATACTCTTGAAACTAACAATCAACTTTAATTTCAGGAGAGATATGTGATATAAAATTTATACTTTATATTTATGTGATAGTTTTTGATAACTCAAAGGAGTATGCAATAATACCTCATAAAAAAATTAATTTTGTCTTATTATATCTTGGTAAAGCACTACTAAAACCCTTATATTTATATGAATTTTACACCTTATTTTAACAAAATTTTGTCTTATCACACCATGTAAAGGACTAAAAAATCCTTTATAATTATCCTAGATGATCTTGATGGAGTAAATTTGTTTACACTTTACTTCGACATTCTAGGTATTCTTACATTTTCATTTAAAACTAATTCACTGTCAATGTAATAACTAACATATTTAGATAAATTTATATCATTAAATTTTTTTATAAACACAATATTTCGGAAAATATGAATATAAAAATTACTCACTATCTATCTCATGTATCAAAAAATTTAGCTGTTAGAAAAAAATTGATCCTACGTCAATAATAATTACGAACCATTGGCAATTGTGATCCAAAGCGATGTAAAACGATGTGATTTAGAATTATTTTATAAAACATTAATTAGTGGCTAAATTGTTGAAATTTTTTAATAGATAAACTGAATCAAACAAATTGTTTTGAGATCTACACCGTACAAAATTCGAAAAAAAAGATCCCTTATTTTCTATGAACATTATTGTTGCAAGCATATATACTTTGAATAATCCAATCAAGAAAAAATTTGTTAAAAGAAAATTGAAAGATCAACAGAAAGCAACAAAAAGGAAGACTTAAAGTTTTCGGTCTTGGAATGAGAAAGAGAAAATGAAATTACGAGAATCTAATTAAAATGAAATTTTAAATACAAAACAAATGTTGCATGTAAAACGTAAATAAATGAAAAGTTAGGAGAGACCCATTAAATTGATAGATCAATAGACTATGATCTATCAATTTAATTTACTAGTATAAAATTTATGTCTTAATTTTGCATAAAAAGAAGGGTCAATACATAATGCTGTCAATATAAACTTAGAGTTTCACGCTTTGAAAATCCTCTTTATTATCATCTCTCTTAACTTGCCCACCCAAATCAATCATGGCCTCATCTCTCACAGTCGTCGCAGTTCCCTTTCCCTTATAACGCCAAGCAGCCAATAAATACAGCAAGAAATTGAAACCATTAATTCCCGTCACTAACCAGTAGTAATAATCAAGCTTGCTCTTGTTAAGATCATTCCTCAGCCAGCCTTCCTCTTCGCCACCTGTAGCATGTTCAACAATCTTGACAATTGCACTGTTTAACCAGCTTCCAATTCCAATTGTACTGAGAAAAATTGCACTGCTAATGCTTCTTGTTCCGTCCGTTGCTTCATCGTAAAAAAATTCAAGTTGACCCACGTATGTAAAAACTTCGGCACTACCCACAAGAAAGAATTGCGGAAACAACCAGAATACGCTCATGCTAAACAGAGCAGGATGTTCATCGCGTCTCTTTTTCTCTATCAAAGCAGCCGAGGCTAATGCAAATATTGACAAAAATAGACCGACGCCCATGCGTTGTAAAGAAGTGATACCACGTCTGTGTCCCGTGTATTTCCGAAGAATTGAGACCATCACTTTTTCATAGATCGGGACAAGAATGATGGCGTTGATAGCAGAGAAGATGGTTATGGAGCCAGTAGGGATAGTGAAGTTGGAGCCCAGATTTCGGTCCATGATTGCGGCTTGGTTAAGGAAGAACGTTGATAGTTGCGCGAAAGAAATGGCGAGAGCTATAGTTGTTGCCCATATTGGCATAACTCTAATGAATGACTTGAATTCTTCCACCTGAGTCACTGTGCAAAGCTTCCAACGGCTCTTGGTAACAGATTCTCTGTCCGTAACAACTGCTGCTTTGTCTAAAAACCTGAAAAACAAATCAAGAATGCCGTACTACATCATAACACAAATAGGGTAAATCAAAATCAAGTCTATATGATAAATTATTACGTAGAGAAATTAAACCTATATTGTGCGGTGTGAGGCAGCTTTCGTGCACCCAAGATAGCAGATTCCTTAGTTTTGACCTCATAGAGGTCGGCCTCACTTCTCACCTGTACTCCTCTGAAGTGATTCTTTACACAAGCAACAAGAACTTGAAGAAATCTAGTTAAAGGACTTCCCGTGGGCTTTTGGTAACGATAATAAGGTAAACCAGCACAAAGAACGATAATCGAGCAGATCATGGCCCCAGTTGTGACTCCAAAACCCACAACCCAACCTTTCTGTTCTTGAAGATACACCATAGCGGTGATACCTAAAAGTGCGCCCATATTTATTGCAAAGAAAAACCAGTTAAAGAATCCGTATTTCAATTGGACTTCTTTTTTATCTGCTTCATCATATTGGTCTGCCCCGAAAGATGACACGCATGGCTTGATACCTCCGGTTCCAATTGCTATGAGAGCCAACGCACAGAAGAGGAACGCGTTTTGGCCGCCGTTTGCTTCTATGCATGATTTTGCCGTGCATATTGGTGGTCGTAGGCTGTCTACAGCGGCCGAAACTGTCAACGAGACCATTCCCTGACAAGATTTGGAGACATCAAGTTTTGGAGAGTGGAAATTGCCACAAATTCGACCCTATATACATGGTGGGGCTCAAGATAATTTTCAGTCAATTCACTAATGCTATGAAATCACATGTAATTAAACTAGTCTTTAATTTATTTTTTTCACAACATATAGTTATTTGGTTCAATGTAAAGTTTCATATAACTCATGCTTGCTTACCACTGAATAGATGCAAGAGAAGATAACGATTGTTTTGAATCGACCCAGATAAGCATCGGCCATAAATGCACCAAGAATTGTGAACACAAAAGCAGCTCCAACCCAATCAGATACATGGGTAGCAGCAGATGGAAGCGACTGATGCATTTCACGAACCAAGTAAGCCCCCATGTTTACAGCAATAGCGTAAAAGGCTAACCTCTCAGCCACCTCATTCACTGCAAAACCAAACATTATGATCAATCGCGTTACGCATTTATCCTCCTGCTGCACCTGCATACGTATAAATAATGAGGATGGTAAAACTAGCTTAGATTTGTTAAAAAACCTATGATAAACGGAGACGCCTTCCATCCTCCAGTTGTTTGCTTATCGGCAATTCTCCCTTGAAAATCAACACTTCCATTGGTGACCAATGTCAACACATTTGCTTCCTGCAAGAAGCATGAAATTCCTTTTTAATCAACACTATTTTGCTTTATTGTATAGATGATTAAAGAAACTAAAGCAACATTAAATTAACCTTCTCCATTTGCCGGTTGTTTTCTCGAAATGTTTCCATACGGAGGAAGAGCCTTCTCAGATGGATTCACTGCTATCCGCAAGAAGCTGCAATATTATTAATATGACTTGTTTTCTTTCTCGTTTATTTATAAAAGCTCAAGTTGTTTTTCGAAAGGATTGCCTTGACGTAACATTTAACTGGATGTTTAAACAAAACCCTTTCAGATTCCAGTTAGGATACAGAATTGTGCCGGCAGCAGGTAATAACATTGAAATATGTTTGGCTCACTGCTAGGGATGCAAATGGGCCAAAGACAAGGTCACAAAATGTAACAATCACAAGAGGGTTAAGATGAACCGATTGTTAATTTAGAGCAACAAATAATATTGAAAACTTGTAGGAACTTTTCAAACTGCCGCCCAGCATTTTGGTTATAACTTGCAATGCTATGGACAGTTCCGTTCCGTTGGCCTGACTAGGTCAATGTAAGTTCTCATAATTCCTTTTTATCTTCCACAAACTTACAGTTTTTTTGCCATTAACTGATAAAAGAACCATCTTGCAGTTAGATTAGATGCTTTACTTGTTTGTTTGTCTGTTGCAACAGAATACTAGGACACAATGAATGACACTTTGTTCAGGACATTAGTTTGGGCTTTGTTAGAAAATTGTTCGAGAGTCTTTATTACTTATGCCCCTCGCTAAAAGGCTGACAAACATGGTTCCTTCTTTTATTTGGAGCGGGGAGATGTGGGCTGGGTCAGTCCGAACCTAGTGACTCGATTAAAGAAGTTAAAGATTGTATAAATACCCTGATCACTTTTATAAGTACGCCCACAAGTAAACGCGTTTTTCAACTTATTTTTACTGGAGATTTTTATTCGTAAACAAACCTTTATTACTAACCCTTCGCTAATTCAGTTTGAACAACAGATGTCAGAACGGTTTAGAGTTCCAAATTTAAATCACCACAGGAATTGTAAACTTCTTTTGGGTTTCGGGAGGAATCATCAGCAGTTAGATAGAAAGCAAGCAAAGAATAAGCTAATTGCGTATCCATCATGGTAGAAACAGAACTTTAAAAACTTTGTTTTATTGAATCCAATATATTCAGGCCTGTTTAGCTAAGCCTGCTACTCTCTGTTCTACGCCAGCCAGTAGCTCCATGGGATTAGCTGAATGCGGGTGCTGAGTATTTGAGGACTGGTATTGGAGCTTGGAGCTATTACCAGAAGTTTTGGAGGTGAAGTTATATAGTATGGCTGGGCTACGTATGATCTGCTCCAAAATAGGGAATTTATCAAGGCTTTTTATGAGGGGATTAAGCTCGCAAGAGACTCGAGCCTTACCCCATAATAGCAAAAATCTGCATGTTGATATAGGCATCAAATAAGGGATATTCCATGCTGTCTTAAAATAGAAATTTAATTGCGTGGACAAATGGCACGTATTGTGGTTATTTGACTGACAGTTAGCAGTACATGTCGAAACTAAAGCTGAACCAACAAGCTCTGTTCTTCTTTCTCAATCACAATTCACAAGTACAAAGGTAAGCATCCCAACCCCGCCGTGTAGTTATACCAAGATCAGCAATCAAGTTTAAGTTACTGGGTTAAAACTAAAGGTTAACTATTTGAAACGCGGCCCGTGGGAACTCTAAGATTCGTATCAAACAATGAATATTCTTCCCGCCATTCCCAAATAATAAATGGGCATTTTTATTTAATGCTGTAGCTGGATCAGTATTTCTTAGAACCTGCTGTGGCTGTGGAAAGTGGAAATATGGGTGCGAGGTGGGATTTTCTTGTTCTTCTTCTTATAGGATTGATGTCGAATACTGTTGCAGAGTTTTGCAACGTTGGAAGAACAAGTAGTTTTGTCAGAAGTGCTAACTTGTCTCTTGATATGCCATTAGACAGTGATGTCTTTCGAGTTCCTCCTGGTTATAACGCTCCCCAACAGGTATGGTTGTGTTTGTGTTAAACTTCTTTTTGTTCTAATTTTCCGTTCATAATTGATTCAATCGGCAAAATATGAAATTTTTGGAAGAAAAAAACAAAAATTCAGTATCTCTTGTCTTATGTTGTTTCCCTTTCCTGAAATGAAATGCTCAACAGCCTTAGCTTAAATGATTAAAACTAATAATTTAACCCACTTTCCACAAACAATAGGATGGACGATTTTCCTTCAATTATTCGATGATTATGCCTTGCCTGTTTCTTTATTTGTTCATAATTTTTTATTGATTTTTGATATTTCTAATCGAAGGTTCATATAACACAAGGAGATCATGAGGGAAAAGGTGTACTTGTCTCTTGGGTTACTCCCGATGAACCCGGTTCCAATACAGTGCTTTACTGGGCTGAAAATTCCACGCACAAACAAGAGGCGGAAGGCATTTTTCTTACTTACAAGTTCTACAATTACACTTCTGGTTACATTCATCACTGTACCATTAACGATCTGGAGGTGTGTACTTCTTGCCAAATATCTCATCTGATTGATCATTTATTTCTTTTCTCTGCCATTAGTTTGATGTTTAGTTTTTAAAGATATTTGGAGTAAAATTACTACTTGTGTACTTAACTGTTGCAGTATGACACAAAATACTACTATGAGGTTGGAATTGGAAACACAGCACGACAATTTTGGTTTATGACTCCTCCGGTCGTTGGCCCCGATGTCCCATATACTTTTGGCCTCATAGGTAATATTTCCTTTTCTCGAGTTTGTTTCAGGTTTCTGCTTGAGTAAATTATTTGCTTAAATCATCTTCTCTAAGTACTAGCGTCTTCCATTTAGTAATTTTCTCGTGAAGAATGCATTTCTAGCACTTTTTTGCTTCAAAATAAAATATGCTCTTAAATTCTTTTATACAGCAAGAAAACAGGCTTACTTTCCAAATAATAAAGAAATTGTATATATATGACTTTCTACAAAATTGTATCTTGCTCTCACTTTATTCTTGCATGTTGAGCAGGAGACCTTGGGCAAACTTATGACTCAAATAGGACTCTTACCCATTATGAATTAAACCCAATGAAAGGGCAAACTGTATTGTTCGTGGGAGACCTCTCTTATGCAGATGATCATCCATTTCACAACAATACCAGGTGGGATACTTGGGGAAGGTTCACAGAGAGAAATGCTGCTTATCAACCTTGGATATGGACGGCAGGAAATCATGAACTGGATTTTGCTCCTAAACTAGTATGCATCTCGTCTCCACGCCCCTTCAAATTTTATTCTGAACTTTGTGCTAACATCTTGTTTATAGATTATATGTTCTAACTTAATGGTTTATTTTAACTTAAAATAAAACAAACCGATTCTGTTTCAGGGTGAATATATACCATTCAAGCCCTATTCAAATCGTTATCATGTACCATTCATTGCATCAAACAGCACTTCTCCTTTTTGGTACTCAATCAAGAGAGCTTCAGCATATATTATTGTTATGTCTTCATACTCTGCTTTTGGTAAGTGATCGTTCTCAATTTTATTTTCGTATTGTTATCTGTGTGGTCTTTATCAACCTAGTCAAACAAATATTACTGTGGGCATTAACAGTTTAGCGCGTTGTTGGCAGAAACATCAATCCTATTGCAAATTACATGGTTAATCACTTTGTAAATGCAATTTGTTTAGTGATTTAATGATTTTCATGTCATCGAGAATACCGTTCCGTCATTTGTCAGAAATGATTGTTCGGATGTAACAGATTTAATAGCAGGGAGATCTCTCTCGATAATCTACTAAAATTTTTTATTTGTAGGGAAATACACTCCTCAATACAAATGGCTGAAAAAGGAGTTTATTAAAGTGAACAGAACCGAGACACCATGGCTTATTGTTCTTATGCATTGTCCACTATACAATAGTTATGTACACCATTATATGGAAGGGGAAACCATGAGAGTAATGTATGAGCCATGGCTTGTGAAATACAAAGTCGACGTAGTCTTTGCTGGTCATGTTCATGCCTATGAACGATCTGTAAGTTCATATTTCTCCTTTTATGGGTATCTTTTGTTAGGCAGCAATTTCTTCAGTTTATATAAATTTGCCCTTCTGCGGAACATACTGTCTGCAGATTTATTTGGCTATGTGCTCTACAAAATGTTGTCTTTTTCCGCTGCTATCTTGTAATATCCTGAATATATAAATTAGAGTACTGAATTTAATCTTCATCCTGTCAGTTGAATTGAAATTACTGCTTGTTGCTGTTCTTCTTTATCTATTGCAAGATGTATGGTTTCCCAGGAGAAATGAACGTGAAATTAAAGAGAGAGACTTGTATTTAACATCAGATTACAGCCTAATCATTTGCATTTCAGGAACGTATATCCAACATTGCATACGACATTGTAAATGGGTTGTGCACCCCAATTATTGATCAATCTGCTCCAGTTTACGTAACAGTTGGAGATGGAGGAAATCTAGAAGGATTGACCAAAGAGTATGTTATGAGATTGGCCTTCTATGATCTAACGCTATCTTTACAATTATTACTACTTTGCTAGGCATTCCGCTTTCTTGGACAAAATTTTTTTTTAATATTCTTTTCTTCCAATTCTCTCTTTGAATTGAGCAGAATGACAGAACCACAGCCCAGCTACTCAGCATATCGTGAAGCAAGCTTCGGTCATGGAATATTTGATATAAAGAACAGGACTCATGCCTACTTCAGTTGGCACCGTAATGAAGACGGTTATGCAGTAGCCGCTGATTCTGTATGGCTGCACAACAGATACTGGCAACCTTCAGGGGAACTGCCAATAGCTGCAATATGATGCCAGAATCATCTCTAGAACAAATTGCTAAAAACATGTAAATCTTCAAGTTAATCGCTAAATCATTTAGCACAAAGATCTTGAAAAATTTGCCCTCAATATTAAGAATACTACATACAACACTTTTTTAGAAAATAGCTCTGCAAATATAAATCGGTGATTTTACCAGATGATGATAAGAACGTGACTTTTAGAGGCATTTTCCACATCCATAATTGCATGCAAATTAGTTGAAATTTTTGAGAACGCAGAGGATTTGATTTTGGAGGCGGGTTTGGTTTTATTTGTCACTTTCACTTGGGCAGGACGGAGGCTTGGTCCAGGTCGGTGGGGCAACTAACGTTTGCTAGTTACAACGCTTGTCATTCATGAATCACGTGCGTGAATTTGTGGGTTTTCTTCAAAGAGTTTATTATAATTTGTTGATTGTCATCTGCAAGTAATATTTCATCCTTAAACAATTTATAAGTTTAATAATATTATAATAATATAATTTGAATTTCACTGGACTTTACTGCCCGTATCAACATGGGAACTCGTATTGAAACGAGGGGATGTTCATGTTGGAACTTCACAATTCACAGCACAGCAGAGTAAATTGAACAGAGCTTTTCTGCATTCTTCTTTTTTTTTTCTTTTTTTAATAATATTGATTTAAGTCATAAATATCTCTCTCAAGACCCTTGATAGAAAACAACTACAATTTCTGACTCATAGCAAATAAAATCAGAAGCCCTATCATAATAGACGATCATTATCCTCACATCTAGAAGATAGGGAGATAATGTTCGAACAAACAGAAAGGCTTTGAAAGTACAAAACGAAAATTCTGTTTCATAACAATATTTAAAAGTTAATTTAGAAGCTCTTAAGTATAACGATAAAATTTGAATTCCATATGATTTTTTACTCCTCGTAATGAACTCGTATGGAGACGGGATGTTAGCATTTCAAAGCAGAATAGAAATGGATAGAGCTCATCTGTACGTGGAATTAAAAATTGAAAAAAAAAAAGGGAAAAAGGTTCTGCGTCATAAAAAGGAAATAATTTTTAAAGATAATTCACAAACATTAATATAATTTGCATTTCCATGTTTTGCACATGTTGGTATAAACATTATAGTATTTATTTTCTGATAATATAAGTACGCTAACAAGTAGCTCATAAAATAGCCACGACAAAGCCTATAGAAAAAGCCACGTAGCTTCGCGGGCGTTACACTATATATATATATATATATATATAAGGCACACATCCTATTTTTCTCTCTTTTTTTTTTATAACTTTTAATATATATATATATTTTCTCTCTGTTTGGCGAAGTGTGGAGACTGCCATATATTATATAGTTTATTTACACATGTACACGTAAAATGCGAAGAACTAGCAGCTATTGCATTTGATTTGACTTGGTTACATCAGGAAGCCAACTATTCAAACGCACCGGGGTGTCTGCAACATATCCCAACCACTTCCATCCACAAAGTTGCCGGCAAAAAGCGCCGTCTCTCCCATATTAGGATACTCGATTGACATTGCTGCTTCTGCCCATATAGACTCATCGAATACAGGCAAGTTCACGTTCAAGTTCTCCCAAAATCCATCCATTCCCTGTTCGTTCTGACCTATATTTACATCATTTTCAGCCAACTTCCCTTGAGACGACTGCACGCTCTCTTCAGGATAAGACATGATTGAGTTATTATTATAATTGTAAATTTGTGTTGCATCACTAGGCCCGGGAAGTGGGCTGTTTGATGAACAAGTTGTACCTGAATTGTCATGAATGGTTTGAGGTTGATTACCCATTTGAGCAACCTGGATATTGGCAGAAGGTGTTGGATAATGGGAGTTCACGCCTAACTCGGGCAAATTGAGTTTGGCGTCTGGGCCATGAAGTTTACGAGCAGCAGCATCGTAAGCCATAGCAGCTTCATGGGATGTATCAAATGTCCCAAGCCAGAGACGGGCGCCGCGATTTGGTTCACGGATTTCAGCGACCCATTTGCCCCAAGTTCTCTGACGAACACCCTTGTAAGTACAGAGAGCATTCTCAGGGCCGCCCTTGCCTCTCATGCAGCCTTTCCTGGAGCTAGCCTGTGCAGGCTTCTTAAGGGTTTTTTCCTCTCCAATACCACTCCCCATAAGTGCTTTTGACATTGTTCGGGACAGCAGGACTCAGGAAACTAGAAAGTAGTTTTAGCGATGATAAGTACATTGTGTACGGGAGGAGGCGGATATTTATATATGTGAGAAACAGTGGGGGAGGGAGATAAGAGCTTAACATGGAATAATAAGGCACCCTTTGAAACGTGTCTGTTCACTGGGTTTGGGCTGATACTTGGCAGGAAGAACTAGTTTGATCGTGTCCACAGTAAAGCTGAGTGTTATTTCTCATAGACACAGTTGGCTTAGACTATTGTCTTTACACAAGCTCAGGTGGCAAACACAGAAAGAGAAAAATGGAAATTCTAGTTCTAGTTTGCTTTCTTTAATTGAAATGTTTTTTTTTTTTTGGGATAAAAAATGAAAAACAGAATAAAAATGGATAATGGTCATTTACTATTGGGGGCGGTGTGATTGGGGGCATGCAAACGGTTGAGGATAAGAACATGCGGGCGTTTCTAAAACGAGCACGTGACAATTAGCAAGACTGGTTCGATACGTGGGTTTAAAAATGCCATGGGATTCATGAACCTGACCCACTCTTCCACTCTTTACGAGTTTCCCAACAAAGATACTTAAACCGTATTCAATGAATCTTTCCGATTTATACACTTAAAAACACCTTGCTCACGTACAACTTCTTTGATTCCATCTAGCTTTCACACCAAGGCTAGGCAACTATTCACCATTATGTGTGCGGAAACCTGGATAAAGGAAATGCCTCGTACATGTAACAGGATAACACACTAGCTGTATAACACTGCCTACAACTTTAATAATTGAACTCACATCAAGTGAAGCCATTTTAACGTATTTGGCAAATATCCAGTCAACCTACAAAACCACACATCGGCTCCCAGACTTACTTGCATAAACATTTAAATGAATTCCCACTATGGTTTTTGCAACCTTCAATCCGGTGTTAATCTTGCAAAACCTCTTTATTATTAATCCCGGCAAACTGAAATTACTATCAACCGTGAGCTGGAAGCCATTTATATTGATAATTGGAAAATTCACAGTCAGTCAACAAAACTACATATCATCGTCGCTACACATACAAAAGTAGGATACAGTACTCGTATTTCTGAGTAACGTGGCACTTATTGATTGACTATCGTATTAATGATAGTATAGCCAACAACGATGTGATTCATCACAAATATTGCTAGATGTCATATTAATTAGAATACAAACTTTGTATCTCAACCTTCGAATAGTATTTTTTACAATTTTACTCCAACTGTACTTAATTGTAAATTCGTAAAGAATCCAAAAGATAAACCTCATCTTAAAATAAAAAAGAAAAACCTTAAGCCCTATTACCTTAAGTATCAGTATCACTCACCCACAAGAAGTAGGCACTGGCTTATACGATCGATGACATCCATTGATACACATTAAAGTGTTTCTAACAATACAATTAATCCATTTAACATAAATTATCAACCAATACTGTTTACAATGCTTCATAAGAAGCCAAAGAAACAGTTTGGGCAAAGTGTTAAAAGATATGAAGATTACAAGGAAAAAAAAAGGAAAAAAAAGAGGACTATAAGCACCTTAATTTCATGTACACATTCCTGACTGCAAGTCAAAACTTTGGCAGAGATGGTATGATTCAGTTTTGGACTCTGAAGCTTTGGAGTGGTATGAGAGCTAACATGGTTTCAAGGATTCGTGCACAAAAGCCAAAATCATGCTAACCTCAAAAATGGAGGGCTAGTAACATATAGCCCTGACCAAGACTAAAAGCAATCTGATGCTCTAACGGTCTCAAACTTGGACCTATTGCTTAATTGGAATCTCAATACTTTCTTAAAGCTGTCCTAATCTCCTTCAGCATCTCATTTATCTTGATGCCTTTCCTGCAAAAGAACAAGATACAATTTTCACTAGGTTTGAAAAAGAAAAAAGCAAAATGAAACTGCAGAAGGGAGTGGAGGCTAACATCCTTATGAAGTGCCCAGATTGCATAGGCAATTGGCCAAGATGTACATATTACAAAATTTCAATGAAGAAATATCAAAACACTACTAGTGAACTTACAAGACACTAACACCGACAACAGCAAGGGGGCGTGGATAATCCTCAAGTTCTTTATCCTTTTTATCTTTGTTAGAAGTCCCTGAAGATTGTGGATCTTCTTCACCACCTTCAGTTGACCATGATTGAACTGTATCCTCAGACCTCAATTCTATTTCAGAAGTTACGTTATCGCTTCCAATTTTCAATATTTCTTCAGTCAAAGATGCAAGCCTATCCCTTGCCTGGAAAATAATCATAATGTCTCTTAATGAACATATTTGATGAAAAGAAAATTGACAAGATCAGGCATTTTACATTAAGACACTACTGCATTACTGATAAATGCCACCATACTGACATAGGATTCAGAAATGGAAAAGGTGAAAAAAAACCAGAGCCACAAACCTCAGGAAGGTCAATCTTGTTGAGAACCACAATATATGGTCGATCAAGGTACTTAGGATTGTACATGCGTAATTCCTACATAATAACAAGTTCTATATTTTAAGAATAGTGGAAATTTTGAAAGACACAGGATTAAACACATACAAGAAACAAATGCAGATGAATTTTATTAACCATGATGTGGCTGAAAACTGCCCAACAGCGAGATTTACAAGAAATTAAATATAACTAAGCAGAACAAGGGCATGATTCAGGGAATGTTACTTCTTTGACAGTTCTGTAGTCAATCACAGGGTTCTCAGCAGCTGCATCTACAACATGGACCACTAGACGAGTTCTCCTTAGGTGCCTCAAAAAATTCCGACCAAGACCCTGAAGCAAAATGATGACAAGGTTTCAGTTTTAGCTACTATAAACTTCATAAAGAGCAGTTGAATGATATGGACATCAAATGGTACCTTCCCCAGATGAGCACCCTCTATGAGACCTGGCAAATCTGCTAATGTTGCTTCAGATGAATACTTCCCTGCCCCTAAAGTAGGATCACCGTCAAGGCGCCCAAGGTTTGGCATCAATGTTGTGAAAGGATAATCAGCAATATCAGGTTTTGCATTTGTAATGGCTGCCAGAAGCGTTGATTTTCCAGCATTTGGAAGTCCCTACGAAAGCAAGTAAATATCTAGTTAAGGTTTTGCTATAAGTTAGTTCTTCCTCCTTTCTGTATCACTGGTATTTAACAGACACAGAAAAGCTAGTTACAGAACCAAGCTCACTGAGAAAGCCACTCAAAAGGAAAGCCACTATTTGATCAACTCACCATAAGTCCGTAGCCAACAAATATCAACACAATTTTTGACCAAAACCAAATTCCTAGCCAGATATATTCCAACCATACTATTTTAATGAACCTCAAATGGTTATACTCATCAAAAGCAATATGGAGAATTTTTCCTTTTAACATTTGAGAGCAAAAATATATGGTGAATATCTTCAAGATTTGAGAGTTATTGTAGGGAATGGATCAAGCTCAAATTAGGCTGAAAGTTATAACCCAAACCATTCTCAATAAGAATCAGATTGACCCATGCCAAACTAGTCCCAAGAAATTTTTTACTCTGGTTTCTGTGCCACAAAGCAACAAAGACAAAGTGAAGGTTACATATCATTGCTCAAGAATTCAGATAGATGTTAGCAACTTTGGACAACTTTTTATAAGAACCAACACATGAAAAACCCAAGTGCTCAAGATATTTCAAAATGTGCAGTACATGCATACATGAATATAAAATAAATATTAGGCACCTTGCCTAAGTTCAAGTTCAGGGTATGTAAGGGGTGAAAAAAAAATATGCTTTGGGCTTTGCCCACCCCTTACATTTTAAAAGAAAAAAAAGGAATACAAAATAAATGTACACACTTACAACTAGACCAACATCAGCAACAACTCGTAGAATCAACTCCAAACTAACTTCCTCTCCAGGCTGACCAAGAACTAAAACCTGCAATATATAAAAAATGCTCAATATATACAAGTATTCTTTTGCATACGAAAGCCTGAACATCTTAACAACCACACATACATCATCTTTGTAGTACTTCCACAGAAGGGTATAAGGTTTCTTTTCAAACAAGTCCTTCAGAGAAAGATAACTATAAAGAGAAGGCACACCCCTGAATGAAACAGATAACATTATAAAATGAGTACACTCTTCGATGATCAACCTTGTAAAAATGAACAAAACGACGCTAAAGAGGCCTGTGTGACAATCGTACTATCGATGTCAACCTTGTAAAAGTGAACAAACTATAGTAAATATGTAAAGGAAAAGAAAGGATTATAGTTGTTATGGAGAATTATGCTTGCACTTGCAACATAAAAGGAAAATTTGCTTTCACATTTTTAGAAATAGTTTTGTTCCACTAAATTATCAATAATACTACAGCAAGAAAATTAAGAGTACTGTCTCCACCTTATCGGTTTCATCTCTCATGATATTTGTGGTTAAAGCCATCATCCTTTTCCTTCTACGTTCTGGCACATCCAACAAGCTAATCTGCCACAAATTTTTAAAAAAAAGTTTTAAAAGTAAAATATAAGAAGTCACAATCTACATATTGAGATAAAGGTAAAAAAGTTTAAAGGTAAGATTTAAACAGTGTGCTTTAATATCAGGCCCTTTTATTAAGAGAGTGAGTAATCCAATTGTAATTATTGTTCTCAGGTGCATTATTTACCTTTCAAATTGTTAATAACTCATAGACTACCTTCTTAGACCAGCAGTTGGTAATTGCAGAAGTGTAAATTATAGTTAGAGGAACGACAAAATAATGTTAAACCAAATGCAGCACTTCCATAAGTTAATAAAAGGGACAAATATCTTACTTAAATTTCAGAAATTCTGAATGAACAAGCTCTTACCCCTCCTTGTCCACCCCTTGCAACAAGTACTTCTTCTCCCGGATGTGCTAGATCAGCCAACAACTTCCCTCGCTTATGTTTTACAACTGTACCTGTTAAATAATATGCATAATGACAGATGTACAAAGGATTCAAAGCATGCTTATTATCATTGACATGCTA
Source organism: Azadirachta indica (assembly GCA_022749755.1). Lineage (NCBI taxonomy): Eukaryota > Viridiplantae > Streptophyta > Magnoliopsida > Sapindales > Meliaceae > Azadirachta > Azadirachta indica. The sequence continues at coordinate 3,810,221 of CM040449.1, forward strand.
AATCTATACTCAGATAATATCTAGAAGTACCACTATAATTTCCCCTTAGGAGTTTTATACTAATTTTCTAACATACAAACCTACAGGCACAGGAATACGCAATGTTGGGGCACCAAGTCCATCATGCAATAGGGAGGACAAAACACCCATTGCATCCACATTTCCACCACATTTTGCATTATACCGACTTTTCTTGTGAAATTCCAGTAATGTATCTTTTCCCTCATTTGCATAAATTACTACATCACCTCCATGCCCACCCTTAGGAAGAATAAGTGATCCATCAAAATCCCTCTTATAAGAGCTTTTCTTCCATGTCTTATCTTTGGCATGTTTTCCTTGAGACTTAGCAACACTTTGGTTGGGCATGCCAAGGACTGCACCATGCCCCCCATCTCCTGAACGAACTGTGATGAATACCTGATCAAAATACTTGTGTGGCTCCTTAATGAACGTAGCTGGGCTTTCCAAAGGCAACTCTTTGGTCTTAGTGAATCTGCAGTTGGTTGCACTGTAGCTCAAGTTGTCACAATTGATTTTTCGCCAATCAAACCTAACAATAAAAATGGCCGGTGAGAACACAACTGCAATAAGAAGCATCAATATAAAGAAACCGCCATAAGTAAACTACCAAGCCATCCTTGTCAGACTATAGGAGAGTAAGGAGACCGGTGACAGTCAAAGCATGTTGAATCACGCAAAATTGGTGCAATTTTTGTTTCTGCAACTTCATTTTCAGGGAAAATTTGAAACCGTTTTGAACTGTTATGCCACTAGTAGTACCAAATGTGGCGAACTTTGCATCATGTAAAAGGTTATCCTAATTTGCCCGTCATTGTTGAGAATTCTCGGGGAAGCAGTAAGCCCCTGCACTACAGTGAACTTTCGTTCTTGCTGTTTCAAGGCACCACCGATAGTTCATCGGTCCCAAAATGAACATTGACAATGATCTTACCGACAGTTCCATGGTCAAAACATCAGTAACATTAAATATTTGGATAAACTTTGTATTATGGTATCAAATTACCCCTAAAAGATTCAAATTATGGAAAACCCTAGAACTGATATTCTTGAAAATCATCTGCAATTTCGAGTTCAATTGTTCACTTAGATATAGAGGAAAGGGGGACTGTAAAAGGAAAAAACAAGTGAAATGAAAATTAGCCAGAGGAATTGAACAGAATACCTTTTGAAGACAATACGATCGAAGAATAGTTTGTTATCATAAGGCTGTAGGCTTACAGACGACTGGGACAGTGGAGAAGCAACAGACAGCATTATCTCAATTCTCAAGAGCCAACAAAAATGCAGCAGAGGCAGATAAAGAGCGAGTGGGAGGAAAAAAGGCTTGTAGTTTAGGCGGCATTTGTTTAAATATATTTCTTAATCCCGAGCCCATGTGTTTTTTGGATGGATCAATTGGCGCTTTGCTTTTTTAAAGATTACAACTGCGTCGCCTTTAACCCCGTGATGTCGCATCATTAGAGCGTTGGGCTTTCGATATGTTTGCTATTGGGCTGGACTACTGATTTGAAATAGATGGTCTAGTGCCCAATCAAGAAATTATTATAAAATGAAAAACTGCAGAACATAGAGAGAGTTGACATTGGCAGAATACAGAACAATACTGAACTCAACATGGATACATATTAAATATGAATCTACTTTACCCACCTTCATAACTTGGTCAAAAGATGATACAGGTTCACGAAATTTTTTTCTGATTAGAAACACCGAAGTCACATCCATATTCTTCCTTTTCAAATTCAACCGCGCATAATCAAAGGAATATCATCTATCTCTAGGAACAGCAAAGAGAAACCATTCACTCAATAACGAAGTCACTGTAAATGTAATTCCTAGGTTGAGTCAACTAAAAACCTTACATTAAATTACAAAATAATTTGTATTCCTACTGTCCTCATATAACCATGCAAAAATATACAAGCCACACTGCTAATAGTAAAACCTGATGCATTTTCTTTACGGCCAATCCAATCATGAGAGGAGGCATATCTCATCAAATGCAGGACATCCGAATGCATGAGAGCCGGCAAAACAACTTTTACAATTACGCAGGCATTAATGACACTGCTATTCATAAGCAGACCTTAAACCAAAACCGTATGTGGCAACAAGACTTGGAGTGATCTGGATCACTCGTAGTGAGCAAATCTAGAAATGCTTAACAATTTAGCTCTTGAGAAAGTCCTTCAGAGAAAATGGAGGAAACCCATCCTACAAAAGAACAAATCAAGAGAGTCAGTCAGATATAAGTCATTAGCTGTCCAGCCTAAATACATAATCTACTAATTGTATTCCATAAAGCATCATATATCATTCTTCCTTAACATGGTCATATGTGGTGTCAACCTCAAAAAAACACACAGCAAAAACAACATGAAAGGTCCAATACTATTAAAAGGAAAATGTATCCAGAAGTATTCGACAGTAGTCAAGATGTCAGTTGAAGGTGAGCTACTAGAAGCAGTTTACAAACTTTTCAATACCTTCCCAATTTCTTGACTTAAACATTGTCTAACAGCTGTTGTCTGTTGTATCAACCTTTCCATTGCAGCATAGCTTGGACGGTTTTCATGTGCTGACATTATATCAGAGCCACATGAAATGAGCGGATCTAAATATAAAATATTACACATCTATACAATAATTTACAAATTTCTGGTGCGCAAAAGAAGTCACTAAAGAAACAAACCAAGAACCGCTCGGTTCAGATTATCTGCAACGTGTTGCCGGTATTCCATACTAAGCAAATGAAACATTGGGGATTTCTCTGGTTCCTCGTAAGCAAGCAGAGCCATAAAATCCTACAGCAAAACAAACCGTGTTTATTATCTGACAAAATAAGAAACAAACTCAGTAATTACACTTAAATTTGGCATCTGACAGAAACATACTTCAAGCTTTTCAACATATTTTTGGACCTTCCCAAAAGGGGTCAATTTGGTCTGCGCAAATTCCAGAGCTTCTGTGCTGCCACAGAGATTAAGAGAAAAAAAAAAATTTGAGACAAAGAAATTGACTATTTGGCTCTTCCAAGAGATATTATTGAAATTTTGCTCACCACTTCCTAGAGCAGACAAGCTCAACAAAATGAAGGCTCAGAAGATCAAAATGCAAGTCCTTATTTTTCTCTAGTAAATCATTAGCCAGCTGTTCAGTCAGTTCAATAGCCTTAAGTGCATTCCCCTCTAATGCAAAATGAAGAATTCCTGTGAGAATCAAACACAATTAGCGCTGGCAACTATCAATTTGTCAAACCGATTGTGAAGGAATGAAATCAGAACTCATCATATGCTCATAATATACAGAGAACTAAATTCATATGTCACAGCAGTAATAGCATGAGCAAACAATAACTGCACAACCCAACAATAAACATTATATCAATTGATGCAGCCATACAAATCCATAAATGATCAATGCGCCGAATGCTAGAGAAAAAAGTCACGTACTTTTTCTTTTATCCATGTCCTCAAGACAATCTGTCTCATCGGGCTGCTTTATCCCAGTACAAGTAATGAATGAATCCACAGTTTCTTTATAGCAATTATGCACGAGATATGACAGTACAATGTTGTGGATGTCATTGTCATTGATGGCCTGCAAGAGACAGATGAAGATAAACTGCCAGAAAAAAAAGAGAAAAAGCATGCTGGATGGATGCTTATGAGGGTACATTATCAAGCATTAACCGCACCTTCATGGTGCTTTGTTATGGAAACAAAATATACAACGTAAGCCAAAGTTAGTGACACGCTAAAGTCCCCAAGAACCACCTGCAGCAAGAGTCACTTTTCACTTTTCTCCTGCCAATTACTTCTCTGAACTAGACCTCTAGCTGGCACTTCACTATTAATCCAAATAAACATCCACCCTTAACATTGACATCATAAATGACATAATGAACCAGCAAACAACAACCTAATACTGATCAAGAAAAGGTGTAATGTCAATTTTGCAAAAATCCTAATTATCCATTGATTCAATTACATGATTGGTCTTTGTTAAATCCCACATTTAATATGTGTCTCGCCCAGCAAACCTTCTGTCCTCAAAAAGCTTCCAACAACACCCAATTTATGTCATATTTGCTACTTCTGGAATAGAAAATGTAATACTCTCAATCATGTTTCAAACGCATACCCCAAATGCTCTCCTCCAGATTGGCAAATTCGAATAACTTGCCACATAAACCATGTTCATCAATTAAAAACATGAACTAATTGAACCACATTATTTCCACTATACCCTAGAACGAATAACAAAAGGAAAAAAAGTATTTGAAGCAAAACAATTAATAAGGGAAATACGGTTTCAAATTTCAATCATTAACCGGAAAAAAGCCAGCGAATTTAAAATAAGATGCAATTGAACAAAAACATTTGCCACAATCAGCAGCAATTAGACAGACAAAATCACTAAATTTCAAATATTTCAGGACATTAGGACCAAAAAAAAAAAGGGTTAACAACTTACAATATGCTCGTACTGACGAGGATCGACGTCCATAATGGAGCGCAATTGTGTAAATTTGTGTTCGCCGTTGAAAGAAGGAAAATATTGACTTCTTGGCGGTTTCTGATTGGCTCTGCGTATGTCTCTGGAGCTGGTGTACAATAGATGATCGATAGAAGAGATTTGGTGATAATTTGAGCAAACTCGGATCTTCTGAAAGACGGAGACAAGGAGATATGTGATCCCAAACAAAACTGCTTCTTCTGTTTGTGACTGTGTCTGCGTCGCGCTTGCACACGTGCCGTTCTATTTTCCTACGTAACTTATTAGTCAGCAGTAATAATTTTAACACTTTGTTTGACCTAATAATTTTTAATCCTTTTAGATTAATAATTAATAATAAATTTTAATTGAGGTCAATTTAAGACATAAATAATCTTATAATTCTCGTTTAATATTGGAAAATAATTGAAAATACCCCTACTTTTACCTCAAAATTCGAAAATGCCCCCCTCACAAAGTTTCATTCATGTTTGCCCAAAATTAACTAAATTAGACATATTTACCCTTATACCCAATACCTAATTTTATTTGCCCCAAATTTTCCTGCATTCGTAATACCCAAACTCAACCAAGTTTCAAGCGAAGGAACATAATTTCAAACAAGTCAAGAGAGGTAGGCATTGCAGTGGTCGGAGAAGGAGACGATTTTTAGACACCAATTTCGCACCAAATAGTTAAGGTTTTCTTTTCCCATTCTTCGCTTTCGATTTGAATTCTTACATCTATAATTTAGGATTTTATGATATATTTGGGGTTGGAAATAGATGAATATATGTTGTGCGATATTTGAAAAATATAATTTGAGATTAAAATGTGGAAAAGTTTTATTTAGAAGATGAACATGATTGTTTCAAGCAAAATGGCTTGCTCAAAACTATGAACATTTGAGCAAATAAATTAACACTCTTACTTGAAACTACAATTTTGAGCAAGGACATTAATTTATTTGCTTGAATGTTCGTAATTTCGAGCAAGCCATTTTGCTCGAAACAGTTATATCAAATAATTGCTTTTCTATATTGTAAAATGTTTGTTGATTGTATTGGAAAAAATATTGTCATTTGTTTATTGTTTCGAGCAAAAATTTTTCCTCGAAACTGCATACATTAGAGCAAGGTACTAAACTCTTACTCGAAACTGCACTGCAGTTTTGAATAAGACGGTTTCTTCCTCAAATGAACTTAGTTTGGAGCAAATCATTTTACTCTAAACTATTATGCCGCGTTATTGTTCTTTATATGCTGTGTAATAATTTTTAATTGTTTGGAAGTAATGCTCTTTATTTGTTAATTGTTGTTTATATGCTGAATTTTTGTTGATTGTTTCGAGCAAAATTGATTAATCGAAACTACGTACATTCGAGCATAAAACTAAATTGTTGCTCGAAACTACAATTTCAAGCAACTGTAGTCTCGAAACTGTAGTTTTGAGCAAGAGTTTAGTTTCTTACTCGAATGTACGTAGTTTCGAGCAAGTAATTTTACTCCAAACTGTTTTGTCAGATAATTGCTCTTATATGTTGTGGAATGTTTGTTGATTGTTTTAGAAGAAATGTTTCTATTCGTTGATTGTTCTGTATATATAGATTGTTGGTTATTTCGAGCAAAATGGTTTGCTCGAAACTACGTACATTCGAGTAAAAAACTAAACTCTCACTCGAAACTACAATTTTGAGCCACTACAGTTTGGAGTAAGAGCTTTAATTTATTTGCTCGAATGTACATAGTTTCGAGCAAGCAATTTTACTGGAAACTGTTTTGTCAGATAATTGCTCTTGTATGTTGTAGGATTTTTGTTGATTGTTTTGGAAGGAATGTTCCTATTCATTGATTGTTTTGTATATGATGATTATTGGTTGTTTCAAGCAAAATGATTTGCTCGAAGCTATATACACTCAAACAAGTAACTAAACTCTTGCTCAAAACTATAGTTTCGAGTCACTACAGTTTTAAGCAAGTGCTTTAATCTATTTACTTGAACGTACGTAGTCTCGAGCTAGCAATTTGGTTTAAAACTATTTTGTCAAATAATTGCTCTTTTATATTATAGGATTTTTATTGATTGTGTTGGAAGGAATGTTCCTATTGTTGATTGTTCTGTATATGTTGATTGTTGATTGTTTCAAGCAAAATAGTTTGCTCGAAACTACGTACATTCGAGTAAGGAACTAAACATTAGCTTGAAATTATAGTTTGAAGCACTGCAGTTTCGAATAAGAGGGTTATTCCTTGGTCAACTATACGTAGTTTCGAGCAAACCATTTTGTTAAGAAATTTTTACTTCTAATTTTTGTTCTTTATAAACTATGTTAACCTTCTTTACTTGTTTGGAAGGAATATTCTTTATTTGTTTATTGTTGTTATATACTAATTATGTTTCACATAATTGTTTCGAGTAAGTGTTATGTTCACATTGTCGTAAATTTTCATTGAACTAATATTTTCAACTTTTTTTCATGTACAGAGAGGATGGTTACTATCACTACTACATTGAAGACGAAGAAAGAGGACCATTTTGATGCAATGGTGACATCACTGTCACACTTATGTGATATGGCGGCGATACATGCGAAGCTAATAATGAGGTAGCAACAACTATCTCAAGAGACATGCTTCGTACATTTTCTCAACCTGAATCTAGACTTGAGTTTTTCAGGCAATATAGTGCATCATATGTTGTTGCACGAGGTTCAGACAATGTGGGCTGAACAAGAGCTGTGGTATTACGTTGGAGGCAAGACCACGAGATTTTTCCGAGTTGAGTTCGCATTGATCATGGGATTGAGATTTGGGCCATTTCCAGATATTATTTCGTAGAGTGATAGGTCACGGGTTAAGTATTTTGGTAGGAAACTTTACATTTCATTGAAAACTACAAAGGAGTTTTATGAGAGAATCGACTTAAGTTGTATAGATGACATGGATGCCATGAAGCTAACACTATTGTACATTCTTCAGCGCATTCTATTGGATAGGGGTAGCAGATATACTTTTGATATGTAGATCTTACGAATTTTAGATGATCTGGACGAGTTCAACTGATATCTGTGGGGTTCTCTTGCTTGATTGTTCACGCATCGCTATATGAGTGGGGTGATGGGTGGGCAGGTTGAGCATTATCAGAAGAAATTAGCTGTGGCATTGGCGGAGGGGAAGACACATGTGAACAAATACAATGTTGAAGGCTTCCCGATAGCATTTCAGGTATTATAACCTTTTTTACTTGTGTACATCCCTATGTTGTACAATTATATATAATTTTTACCTTACTTTTTGCATTTAATTAAGTCACTAATAGTATCGAAATAACTATATTATTCTTTAGGTCTAGATTTATAAGGTTGTCCCCAATGCAAGGCTCGAGTTCGCACAATCTGTGAATGACCGCTTACCTCATATGTTGAGATGGCAATCAATCGGAAAGAATGTTCGATCGAAGGACTTAGATACACACATATTTAGACCAAGTGTGGTAAGTTATATTACCGAAATTGGAATTTAGTTTAGTTACCTATAGTTGTCATTAGATTAATTGATGTGTTGTATAAATGGTTTAACTTACTATTGTTTTGACTACTACAAGCTCCGAAAATTCTGCAGACGTTGGAGTCGACAGCTCAGGAGCGTACACAGCCATATGTAAAGTGCTTAGTAGAGTTTATCGATCATAATGCATTCAAGGCTGTACCCACCCCTGTCGACGACGAAAATGATGGGAATGACATATCCTGTCCGATAGCATATGCTGTTAGCACGCCATTCACGCCTATTTTAACCGCTCTAGCAGCCACGACTGCGTTAATTCTGGCTCCGTCAGTATCGGAAAAGGTATAGCACATGAACTTTGAAATAAATGTGAACTTCTTTACTTGTGTTAAACCCATACTAGCTTATATTATTTTTTTTTACACTTATATTGCTCTGACATTATAGCGCCTATGGCCTCTTTGAGCCAAGTGAGTTATGAAGCCTAGTGAAAAGCTATTTGCAGAGTCATCCGTTGGCAAAGATGACACGGGCATCTCTACAGATGTTCGTGCCTTGTATGCCGAGTTCGAGGCTTTTTCAGTGAGACTGACGGAGGCATTGTAGTTACAGCAGTGCTACATCCGCATGATCGTCCTACGACACAGGTATTTAATTTTTTTTTTTTTTGGTTTTCCAAGCTGTTGATTGTGAAAAGGCTCAATTCGATTAAATATGTAAGAAATGGATACTTGAGTCCCCAATTCGATTATACAGGTTCTAGCTTTATTGAAATTTTCATTTTTTCGAAGAAATTGACATTGAATGTACGTTTCATGTATTTCAAGTGACTGAGGACGATGAAGGGGGTGCAAGCATCCGCATTGTCGACTAGCCCCCCTTTAGATGAAGAAGCCTGATTCGATCGCAAGTACAAGAGGTCTAAGCTATTTTGAGCCCCCTGTTCTGACCCGTCATCATATCAAATTAATGAGTTAGCGAGACTTATGCCATAGTACGGCTCTGGATACCAAATTAGGTCACGAGCACCAGTTCCAACAAAGCAGTATGCCCAGTTTTGTCGATGATTAGACACTCTAAGAGTATGTATCAAGACTGGATCAGGCACATTGACACCGAAGTGGATTAAGAGCGTGTTGGATCTCAGGTTATGGCTAGACGATGGGGTAAGTGATTTTGGACACTTATGTTAAAATTATATTTTAATTTTAAATTTGTTGCCTTATTTGTTTGTTTATTTGATGAAACAGTATATGACGGAATACTTGGACATGTTGTCGCAGTTAACTTGTTTGCAGGGACTTGATTCGCTAGGATTGGACAGTTGCTTCTCCTTATCTATACATACATTATAATTGTTGTAATCTTTATTAATTGTCACATTCTTTTTTGTATTACTCTCAGTTAAGGCTAACATTTACAATGTATGATGCATAGCCAGCTCTTAGGGAGGTGTGGAAGGATCATATGGCGAAGCGGTTAGCTGAGGACAAGTTTCCTCTTAATGCAAATATCCATGAATTCGTGGTTGGAAAACATAGGCTTCTGCAACAGGACTGGATTCAAGTGCAGAACGTGTACATCCGTATTTGTATATATGACAACCACTGGGTTGTGTACAACATCCAATTACAGCGTAGAGAGATTACCGTGTATTACTCATACCTAGGGCCCATGGCGATCAGGAGTTGGATGATGCTATGCAGCCATTGTGCAGACTTCTTCCGCACCTACCTGAATAAACTGGGTTCTTTAGGTTCAGGACTGATGTTCGTGATCCATTGTCAACCTTTAGGTATACCCGACCGATTGAGGGTATCCCATACCAACATCCAGGGTCGGAAGACTATGGTATATTTACATGTATATTTATCCAATATTTAAGGCTAGGGATTCCTTTTGATTTTGGACCAAGTGATGGCTAGTCTTTACGTGTGCGTGTCGCAGTGGACTTATGGTCGGGCAAGTTTTCATGAACCCATATTGTTGTACATATATTATTTTTTTGTAGAGTGATATATATAATTACTCAGTATTTGTCGATTTTACACTAAAATTAATGAATTAATCATATAATCCAATAACTACATTAAACACTTAAATTTATCAATTAATAAGAATATCAAATATTTAAATTCAACAATTAATAATAATAGTAAAATTCAATAGGGAGACACATGAATTCATAATAACATAAAATTATTACAAGATATTACATTAGCTTAGTTACAACTAAAAAAAAAGGTTGAATATGAAATGTAAATCTGTGTAATTAACTCTAATCTAACAGAACTGAATTTTTATAATTAGCCTGATTGTGACCAACTTGCATACAATGACTACATCTCTTTTGCACTACTTTTTCGCCACTTGAAGGCATACATTGTTTCATGGGACGACCAACCGATGGCTGTGTCTTGGAGGCTTGACGTTAACTTCTCGCACCTTAGGTGGAACTACCCAATCAATGTCATTACCAACGGGATGAATGGGCTCCACGTATGCTACCATGTTTACATCGTTGGTGTAGTAGTGGGAGCACAAGGAATTGTGCGACAAACACACGTGTTTACAAATCGCTAAAGCATGCGCACAAGGCAACTGTTAGATGTCTACATATTTGCAATTGCATTTCTTCTCTCGTATGTCGACGATCTCCACACATCCTCGCTCCTTCACCTTGAACTCAAACCGAGAGATCATGTGAACTGTTATAATACGTGACAAATCAGTCTACTTATCCACCTTCTCTTGCACAGTTTCAGTCAAATACTCATCTCTCACAGCATGCAACTTTCTACGCTCATAAAACCACCTCTATACGAATAATCTAATGTAGTCAACTAAAGGAGTAATAGGAAGATTGTGAGCGTGTCTTAACAATGAGTTCATACTTTCTGCAATGTTCGTAGTCTGCATGTCATACCTACGGGACTAAAATAATAATCTTGCCCACATGTGCAATCCAACCTCCTCCTCTAGGTATTTAGCTGCCTCAAGATTCATTGTCCTTAAACTGTCCATGTATTTGTTGAACTCACTTTGTCAGTACGCATCTGCTGCCTTGAAATATGCTGTCATAAAAATGTTTTTCTTCTGTTAGCGCATCTTGAATTTTGCCTTCAAATTACAACATATGTGGTATATACAAAATCCGTGAGTTGCCTCAAGGAATATCATGTACACAGCCTTTATATGTTGCTATGGTGATCTGAGATGAAAACTAAATTTTCAATTAGTCTGATGGCATCTCGAAACTTCTCCATAAAGCAAAACCATGATGCTTTATTTTCAGAATCAACAATGTCATAGGCAATTAGATATATTTGATTGTTGCTGTCTTGTGTGACTACTACAAACAATATCTCTTGGAATTTGCCTTTAAAGAAGGCGCCATCGATAGCTATAACCGGTCGAATGGTGTTGCAAAAACCCCTAATGCATGGACCTATTGCCATGAAAAAGTATAAGAAATGGCCATTAATGTCTATTTCTAAGACTGTTAATCTCGTAGGATTTTTCTCCTGTAACATATGACAATATAAGAGGAGTCCCTTGAATGATTCAGATGGATCTCCACAAATAATCTCAAAGCCTTTTTCTTACTACACCAGGTTTTTGTGTAACACAAACAAACTTCATAATCATTTTGAATATCATCGCGAATATTCTTCAGAGTATATGTCCGCCTGGCGTCTTTGAACTTATCTTTAATGAGTTGACTAATTAACCAACTACTTACTTGGCGGTGCCCATCATAAAGCTGCTCATTTAGATAAGTATGTGTAACTTATATACAGGTAACTCTAAAGAAAGTATCACTGTCATTCCTAGTTGCCCGAATCTGCCATTTATACCCCTTAATAATACACTTCGCCTCAAAACGCCTTGTATCAGACTTGAAAATTTTAAATTGGAAATGGTTCTTCAATGTCATCATACTTAATTTATTACGTAGTTTTTGTTTGGTACTAAAAATCTATCTAACACACACATCTCCCAACCCAATGGTTGACAAAGCATCGGCTTTTATGCACGTAGACAGTGGAAATAGAGGCAATTACCAAATATATTGATTTGATGACGATGGACATGCCATGGAGCTATTTCTATATGCAGGATTAGCACAAACGTGTTCCGATGCCCTATTTTCTTCCTCATCGTCTGCCATATTTATGCCTTCATACTCAAGATGAAAGTCAGTACCATCAAAGTTCCCATCATTATCATGGTACTCGTACTACTGCTCTTCATTGTAGCAAAGAGAAGAATCGCCTTTATTGATTGTGGTGGCATTGTTCTCAGCCATAGGAAAATGATTCTTATTGAGTGGTGGCTCTGTATTTTGTTGCGATGCTGAGCAACACGGATGAAATGTTATTGAAGGAACCATGTCATTCACTTGATTACTACATGGGAACTGTTTCATCATCACAAGCATTAGTTGACTCAACTGGTTACTTCCATTAGAAGATCTAAATAGAGGTATCGTGGTATCATATGCATCATTATGTTTCGAAACATATACTTTTGAATGTTTTGCCCTTCCAACAGGGTCTATAGTAAGATAAAGATAACAATGACCTTTCATACTTGAAACATATCGCAGATCATTAATAGTAACAAATGCACGGAATTAGTTCTTTGTATTGATCTTTGCAGCTCTTTGAGGCAACCCCAACATTCGAGAGCTACCAACAAATATCGCTTTTGCAGTAATTATGAAATCCAATGGATTAATCCCCCATATAGAGTACAACATATACATAAATTCGATAAAGGTTATTTTTGCATCAACACACACCGGCATGATATCTCTGCCAATGTAGACATCACTAGCACTATGAGTTCATTCCCACAAACCTCCAAAAAGTGTAACAATCGTAATCGGCCCTTGCATAACTGTGTCAAAAAATAAAAAAAAAAGTTTTCCAGCAACATATATATGTATAAAAAACTATCACTTCATTAACTATAACAAATGTCACTAGAGTTTCGAATAAGATTAAAAAATTTCACCATACTTAAAATTTCACCTTACTCGAGAAAGGTGAAAATTTCACCTTGCTCGACTGTTGTTTTGAGCATAGTAAATTTTTTCAACCTTACTTGGAACTCCTTTTATTCCTACAATCTTTTCCCTTAATTTTCATCTTCAACAATTGCAGGGTTAATTTTCCCACACCAACAACATAATGTATGTCACAATTACACCCTATTTCACAACTTCAAGCATTTACCCCAACCAAATTCATACATGTCCCACATAATACCATTTTTTTTCACCTTATAACTTATATCAAAATAACAAGTTGTGTAAAAAAATACTAATCTTTTTTTGTAAATTCTTCGACAATCTTTTGAAATACGGTAATCGTATGGAATTAGTTTTTAGGTTCTAGGTGTTCGATTTCTATGGGAAAAGAAAAAAAGACAAGGGTAATCCAATTAAAAAAAAAAGAGAAAAATAGTATTTTGGGTATAAGGACAAAATCGTCTGAACATGTCACATATGAGCAAAAATGAATTACATTTTGTTGGGGGGGGGGGCCACATTCGAATTTTGAGATAAAAATAGGGGTATTTTCGGTTATTTCTCTTTAACATTCACTTTTATAAATGGATTGATTTTTTTTTTTTGGTATTGCATTGTATCGTATTGTTTTTTTATTCAATATTCAAAATTTTTCCGTTAAATCTAACTTGAAAGTTATTATGGACCGGGTACATGATGATACCCAAGAACCTAAAAAAAAATAAAGGGCTCCGTTTGGGCCCATATGACATGTCTCATGGATTTATTTTATTATTAAATATTAATTAACTTTCTTGTTTTGTCAAACAAACATTACGGCTTTAACTTTGCTTTCTCAGAACAAGCGTGCGCGCACACACCGTAGAAAGTTAGAAGTTGGTCTGACGCTTTTGCAGAAAATAGGAGCGGAGCCAGGCAGGCCCCGTTTGGACATTCCGGTGAAACAAAACAAAAGACATGTTTCTCATACTGCTTGGCTCACCACATCTGTAGACACTTTATTCCAACCAACCAATTTCCTCCCGTAGCCCCAACTACGCCTCTACGTCTCTCTCTGCACTGTAGCCAATGAGTATTCTTAGTTTCCTTCTCGTTTTTCTTCTCCTTTTCTCTGCCATCCCTCTCAATTCTTGTTCCCACATCACTGAGCTGTTCGAAACCTGGTGCAAGCAGTATGGCAAAATGTATTCATCAGAACAAGAAAAGCAGCACAGGCTCAAAGTGTTTGAAGACAACTATGTTTTTGTTTCACAGCACAACGACAAGGCCAACTCTTCTTTTACTCTTTCACTCAATGCCTTCGCTGATCTCGCTTACCATGAGTTCAAGTTCTCTTATTTAGGATTCTCTCCTGCAGCTATTAGTCTTGGTAGGAGAAATGTTCAAGCGCCCGGTTACATCCGTGATGTTCCTGCTTCAATAGATTGGAGAAAGAAAGGAGCAGTGACAGATGTCAAGGATCAAGGAAGTTGTGGTATAGTTACTTCTCTGTTCAAACTCTCACCTTCTTGATAAACATGTTTCTGGAAATGTCTTCGATTGATGCCACGTTTTGTGTTTTACAGTAATATGTGTTTTTCGAAAGATCTATTTCATTCATTGAATTTTAATTTGAGATATCATATAAGTTTGTAATAGTTTGACTTACACGCAAGATGGGATCTGATCCATGCTTTGATGCTCATCTGGAAGTTTCACGAGGAAAATTGGTTCCAATTTGATTGTTAAAAATTTTTAATGAGCTTTATTCTTCATCTTGGCTTTCACTCTAGTTTTCAATTTTGTGGTTCTCCGTCATAGCACTGTCCATCCAAATTTGTTCATTTTCGCTTTGTTCAAGTTTGTGCCTTTTCTCCGAGTTCATGTCCCTGATAGGTGGCCTATAATTTTTATCTTCAGTAATGGCGATTTATTTGTATTCTATTGTCTATTTGAAGTCACTTGGACTTCCGAGTTCACACATGCTTCAAACTTCATGGTTGAAGTATTTTTATTATGTCCAGTGGAATTGATTTGGCTATATGCACAATCATGCACGGTTGATTTGTGCCCTTGCATAATGAGGATTATGCCATTCATTCTTGATTTGTGATCTTTGGTCCTTCCAACACGCAGCCACTCCTGGCATATAAATGCCAATATGATTAGTTTAATGTCTTCAAATTATATCTGTGAGAATGTTACTATGGCAATCTTTGATGAGGTACAATCAGATTGTACTTTTTAATGCACTTCAGAAATAAATCTACTTTTTGCATTGCCCAGGTGCTTGTTGGTCATTTGCAGCCACTGGTGCTATTGAAGGTATAAATAAGATTGTCACTGGCTCTCTTGTCAGCCTCTCTGAACAAGAGTTGATTGACTGTGATAAATCTTATAATAATGGTTGTGGGGGTGGACTCATGGATTATGCATATCAGTTTATCATAGATAATCATGGAATTGACACTGAAGAAGATTACCCATATCGAGGTAGGGAAGGGCAGTGCAATAGGCAAAAGGTAATAATTTTAGTTTCTTAAGCTTTCTCCCTCACTTTTGTATATCTAAAAGTGATTCTTCTTAGACCAATTCTTTTCTCCACTCTTATGCATGGAGCTTTTATTCATTATATTAACTCTGCATGTTTTTCCCTTTTACATACATTGGTATATTCATGTTCCCACATTATTTTTGTTGCAGTTGAAAAGGCATGTTGTAGCAATTGATGGTTACACAGATCTGCCAGAAAATAACGAGAAACTGTTACTACAAGCTGTGGCAGCCCAGCCTGTGAGTGTTGGCATATGTGGCAGTGAAAGAGCATTCCAGTTTTACTCCTCGGTTAGTCCTAATGAGCAATCTTAATGTTAAATTTCTTTTATTTCATCACCGTTGTTGTCAATTGTTCTAATAATTGTGTGATAGGGGATATTTGCTGGGCCTTGTTCAACGTCTTTGGATCATGCTGTATTAATTGTAGGGTATGGTTCCGAAAATGGAAATGATTATTGGATTGTAAAGAATTCCTGGGGAAAGAATTGGGGAATGAGCGGTTATATTCACATGCAACGCAACACTGGCAATTCTCAAGGCCTCTGTGGTATCAACATGCTAGCTTCATATCCGACTAAGACCAGTCCAAATCCACCTCCCCCGCCACCACCAGGTCCCACTAGATGTGATCTTCTTACTTATTGTTCAGCTGGAGAAACCTGCTGCTGCATGAGGAGGCTTTTTGGAATATGCTTTTCATGGAAATGTTGTGAGGTCAATTCTGCTGTGTGCTGTAAGGATCACCATCATTGCTGCCCCTCGGACTATCCCATTTGTGACACAAAGAGAAACCAGTGCCTTAAGGTCAGTTTAAAATTTGCCTTTTTTGCATATTGGGCTCCATATGGTATAAAAAATAAGGTATAATACTGCCCGTGAAAAGCCACTATTATCTTAATTTATGAGGACAGAATTTGGCCATTTATAAAACACCTCAAATCTAGTAACTTCAAAAAATATTATTGTCTGCTAACATGGTTTAGCTACTGTAATCTAATAACAACATCTTATGCTTGCAGCCACCTACAGGGAATGTTACGCTAGCAAAAGCATATAAGAAGAAAGGCTCGAATTTTGGCGGTTGGAGTTCCTTTATTGAGGATTGGCTTTTGTAAAGTAACTTCAGTTTGTACTAGTGTTTCATTATTGATACCATACACGATGTATGCATTACCAAAACAGAGGACTGTGTCTACGAAGAACTTTAAGTTAATATTTTTGTATAATAAAGCCATTTTTTGTATTACTAAAATTGGTGAGTTGGTGTGGAACATCCTATCTCTGCCACTTCTTGAACTTCTATGTCTATTTCGTTTCTTGTTATCCTCAAAAAGGAGACTTTGAAGATTCTGTAAGACATCATCTTACTACATTGAATCATTACAAATCCACTCTTTTATGAAGCAATGGCCGGCTTTCAACACCATGAGTAACATAGCTTACAGATTTCAAGGGCACGCTCTATGTATTATACCCACTGTAATTAGCACCAACTGTGAAGCGCACTTTTGTTTCTTTAAAAAACTTGCTGGTTAGGTTATTCTAATTTACAGATATAAGATTATTATCTTGAACATCTACTTGATTGTATATATTCAAACCAAGGAGCATCGCAACCCACATGCCTCATTTTGGCTCAACTTTTTAGAATCTCACATCACTAATTTGCGTTAAAACAAAAACCAGTACTCACTAAATCAGTCAATTTTCAATCTACAAACAATGAAGAAGGCCAGAGTCCGTACAAAGGAGTATCCAAGTTGTGTGATATCACATAGATTGAAGGGCCAACGTCAGAATGGAATACAAACAAGAAAACACTGAAAATGAAACTATGCCATACACCAACGATTAGACAAATTCAACTTTATAAAAATAACTTCTTGTTGTGGAAAAGATACTACGAGTAAGGTATCACGTCAACAAAAAATTAACTGTTTATGTTGTAGAACTCAGGTGAGGGAGTTAT
Organism: Azadirachta indica; assembly: GCA_022749755.1. Lineage (NCBI taxonomy): Eukaryota > Viridiplantae > Streptophyta > Magnoliopsida > Sapindales > Meliaceae > Azadirachta > Azadirachta indica. Next base: position 3,827,787 of record CM040449.1, read on the forward strand.
AAGCTGCTGATGTGGCTGCCAGGCTGGAAAAGTTATTTAAAAGCAGTTACAATTTGGTTTTCGTTTCTTGGGGCTATATATCAGCTGGAAAGCTGACTTGAGAATAGAAGTGAGTTGAAGCCAGATTCCATATTCTCTGTAAACTTGAGAATTCTCTGCACTTGTTCTTGATTGAATGAATTTTTTCTGGCTATTTTCTCGCTTAAGTACTGACGCCCGCAGTTAAAATCCTTCTCGTCTCGATTCATATCTAGTCTTGCATCATGGTTTTCCTTCTTTCACTGTCCAAGATCCAATATGTTTTTGCAGGCGTAAGCTCTTTCTCTGTAACGATCAACTTCATTGATTTCTTTCTTCTCTCTGTTTTCCTTTTGTCTGCCATCCCCTCAATTCTTGTTCGCACACCACTGAGAAGCTCTTTGATACTTGGTGCAAGCAACATGTAAAAATATATTTATCAGGGCAAGAAAGGCGACACAGACTCCATGTCTTTGAAGACAACTACCCTTTTGTTGCTCAACACAACGACATGGGCAACTCTACTTTTACTCCTTAACTCATTGCCTTTGCTGATCTTTCTAACGAATAATTTAAGGCCTCTCATTTAGGTTTCTCCCAATCTGCCGCTAATGTTGATAGGAGAAACGTTCATGCGCCCAGATACATTCACGATATTCCTGATTCAATTAATTGGAGAGAAAAGGGGCAGTAACCGATGTCAATGACCAAGGGTTATGTGGTGTGTTGATTTTTTCTTCAAAATCTGTCCGTCTTCATAACCATGGTTTCTTGATGTTTCTTTGATTGGTGAGCATGTTTTGTGTTTTTGAGTGATCAGCCTTGATACCCAGCATAGTATAAATTGTTAAAGATTCATTTCAATGGTTGAGTTTTAGTCTGATATAAAAGTTTATTCCTATTATTGACTTAATGAGCATTGATAATTGGGTAGTTGATTAGTCCCTTGTATAATTAATGTTGTGAAAGTAATGCGATCGGTTTGCTATATTGATGATCTGCTGTTGTTTGTTAATGCAATTCAGAAATAAATCTAGTTGTTGTATTACATAGGTTCTTGTTGGTCATTTGCGACCGCCAGTGCTATTGAAGGTATTAATAGATTGTGACAGGCTTTCTTCTCAGCCTCTCCGAACAAGAGATAATTGTGATAAAAAATAAAATCTGAGCTGTTTTAGTGGAAACGTGGACAATGCATGTAAGTTCATTATCCATAACAGAGGAATTAACACCGAAAAAGATTACCCATGTCAAGGTTGGGAAGGTTGGTATTGTTGCAATTCACCAAAGGTAATAGTTTCAGTTTCTTAAGCTTTTAGACCAATTCTTTTCTCCTCTTCTATATGCTCGTAGCTTTTCATCATTACTTTATTTGTTTTGTGTTGCAGTTAAAAAGGAATGTAGTGACAATTGATGTTCACATAGATGTGGAAAAAGATAACGAGGATCAGTTACTACAATTTGTGGCAGCTCAGCCTGTGAGTGTGGGCATATGTGCTGGTGATCCAGAATTCCAGTTTTACCACTAGGTTAGCCTCAGTGATAATCTCGATTGACAGTAGATTTCTATTAATTAATAAATTATTATGATTAAAAGCGTTTAATGTTTGTGTGACAGAGGATATTCACCGGGCCATGTGTAACTGATCATTTGAATCATGCTGTATTAATCGTGGGATATGCTTCAGAAAATGGAATAGATTACTGGACTATGAAGAATTCCTGTGGAAAAACTTGAGGACTGAACGATTATATTTACATGCAACGCAACACTGGAAAACCTGTAGGTCTCCGTGGAACAAACAAGTTAGCTTCGTATACCATAAAGATCAGCCCAAATCCACCCACTCCAGTTGCCACTAGATGTGATTTTTTCAGTTACTGTGGAGAAGGAGAAACCTGCTGTTGTGCCTGGAGTTTACTTTGGAATGTGCTTTTCATGGAAATGTTGCCCCAGTGTGTGATACAAAGAGAAAGAAGTGCCTTAACACCAGTTTAGATGTCTCTTCTTCATTAATCTTTAGTATGTAGCTAAATACGCAGGACAAGGTCAAGTACTTGAAGCTTCAAGGAAGTTTGGCAGTTGGATCTTTTAATGTCACTTGGACATAGCCGAGAAACCATTTTGCTTTTACGAATTTTTTGATTACTGTAATTGCATGTTCAATTGTTGTGGAACATCCTTGATAATACAAATACATCACATATATGTTTTAATAACTAATGCTTCAAAGGAGTTGGTCAAGTTGAAGTACATATATGTTTTAATAAACAATATTGCCGCAGTCCTGATTAAAAGTAGAATTAAGTAGATCATTGATTAACTTGTCCAAAAACATATAACCGTATTATTTTAACCGTATTTAACTGTTAAAAGTTTGTTGTAGAGTTCAGTAACACGCTGCTACTGATGTGGCTGCCAGGCTGGAAAATTTGGTTAAAAGCAGTTGGAATTTGGCTTTCGTTTCTTGGGGCTATATATCGTGTGCAAAATGACCAACTGTGATGATCATCTGTGCATTCTGAATCCAAAAGAGGCGAAGAAGAGAATTCTCAGTGCTGAAGCCAGAAGCAGGTAGATACACTTCTTTCTCGATTCATTTCTGTTCTTGCATCATAGTCTTTATTCATTCATTCATTCTTCAATATTCAATTTTTATTTCTGTTCGTGCATCGTGGTTTTCATCTCATTCATTGTTCAAGCGCCCCCTTACATTGGCGATATTCCTGATACGATAGATTGGTCAAATAAAGGAGCAGTCACCAATGTCAAGGATGAAGGGAAATTGTGGTATGCTGAATTTTCTTCAAACTGTTTTGTTTCTTGAAGTTTCTTTAATATCTGTTATGATATTGCTCTTCTATTCTTTGATGAGATACTTATTAATGAAAGCAGAAATAGGATTGATTCTGATCAAGGGAGTTTTTGTATTGGCCAGTTGCTGGTTAGGCATTTGCGGCCACCAGCGCTATTGAAGGTATAAATAAGATTGTGACAGGCTCTCTTGTGAGCCTCTCTGAACAAGAGTTCATTGATTGCAATCGAAAATACAATATGGGCTGTTGGGGTGGAGTGGTAGAATTTGCATATCAGTTCATCATAGATAATTATGGAATCAACACTGAAATGAATTGCCCATATCGCGGTAATGAATGTATATGCTACGAGGATGAGGTAATGCTAATACTACAGTTTCAATTTCTGAGACATTCTCCTCTCCTAGTCCTATGCATGTTAGTCTTAAAATCATTACTAAATTTTTGTTGCAGGTTAAAAAGGCATATTGTGACAATTGAGGGTTATGCAATTGTGCCAGCACATAACGAGACCCTATTACAACAAGCTGTGTGTTGTAAGGACCGCGTTCACTGCTGCCCCTCTGATCATTCAGGTTTGTGAACTCGAGAAAAAAACGATGCCTTAAGATCAGTTTAAATCTCTCTCTCCCTCTCTCTTTTTTCTTCCCTTCAGCTATTCAGCTTTTGTATAGTATAAATAAGCAAAACAACGTATAATCTTGCTCTTGATTATAATTTGGCCATTTATAGTACACTTAGTCAAATCTGGTAAAGTCTAATATAGCCTTGCATACTGTCACATGCTGAAAATTGAAGTAAAAATTCTGGCAACGTGCGGCACTTAAACAAGCTTCAAATGCACTGTCCAAGTAAGCGTTGAAGACCCAAAATCACTTTGTATGTGTGTTGGCGTGAGTGGAGAAGCAATGTACTGCCAAAGAGAGAAATTGCAGTGAAAACAGTAGAGAGAAAAGAAACCCACCTTCTGCCTTCTTTTGGAAATGGAAATGGTTGGTTTATTATATTGCACTACACTTACATTTATATACATGGAATCAATGGATGAGATTTGGCCCTCTCTATACAAATGGATTGTGGAGATTATTTTACACATAAAAATCCCACCTACCACCACTAAATATAAAATTGGGCCAATTGGATTAAATACAAGAATGGGGTGTATTTACAAGCATGGCCACATTGGGCCTACAACAATATCAACCATTTGGGACAAATCCAAGCATAACTGGCTTGCATGCTTGCTGGTCCAAGCTACCCAATATCCTCATGAACTGCCCCAAATCAACCATCAAGCCTCCAACACTCTAAGTTGACCCTCACAAGCTTACTGTCTCATGGCGCGCTCATGCATCGGAAGGTGTAGCTTGCGTGCCCGTGTGTTGGAGGTTGCGCGCTGATGTGCCACTACGTCTTCGGTGATTCCGTTTGCATTTTGGCGGCACGTGACAGTCTGTAGCATTCTGCTGGGAACGTTTCGCTAACAGAAGCAATTAAAATGAGAGGCCCTTCGAAGAAGTTTGGCAGCCGTTGGAGTTCCTCTGTAGACGCTTCGATTTCCTAAAGTGATTTGTACATAGCAGCGAATCATTTCTTTCATTTTCTTTTTCTTTCGTTAAACCCAAACAGAGGACTACAGTGACCTCAAAGTTCATTTGTTTGTCCAATCATAGCCAATTTTTTGACTGCATGAAATTGGTTGGTGTGAACAATTCCTGGATAATAATGTTTGTTATCTCATCAAATGAATGAGTTGTATAGGACACCTTGATAAAAACCACAACTCCTGTATACATTTTCTCTTTGATTTTGTTTTGTCAGCTATATGATATAAATAAAGCATCTTTTAATCCATTATGTTTTAAATGAACGTCTTGAAAATCCTGAGTAACATATTTTGCATTTCTTTTTTTTTAGCAGGAATAAATTAACTTTGATTTTTAACACAACCTACAGCAGACTTTTCCTATTGTGTAATATCCACTGAAATTTTCATGAGATCACCAGGGAAAAAGAAGGTACCAAATCTGGAGCTCACTTTTGTTTCTTTAACAAAAGTTGCAGGTTTCTCTTCCTAAAAATGAAAGAACAAAAAAAATAAAAAGAAATAGACAACTTACTGGTTAGGCTTTAGAATGGATATAAGACTATCATGAAAATATACTCGATTGTGAAATACATATGTGGATAATGGCAGGCCGCACACCTTTTTTATGGCCTAGATTTAAGTTCTCAGTTAACTAACATAACCTTGAACAGAATCTACCTCTTTCTCACATATTAACAAAAATGTGGGGTGCACTGAGAAAAGATGTTTGATAACCATTATCATTACCCTAAATCAGATCCCACTTAATAACGAGTTGATTTCAGACTAAAACCAATGACACAAGCCTCAATCACTCAACCATGAAAAGGAATACCAAGTTCTTTGTTATAATAAAGATGGACCGGCCATTGAAGAAAAGAATAGATCCAAGATCGTAAAGAAAGAAGATTGTAACGTTCATCTGCCCTAATAACTCAAGCGCTGCTTTATGGCATTCATAATGTGAAGATTTATCGAGAATTAAATTATGCAAATTGAACAATGTAAAGCTATAAGAATAACTTATTGTCATGGACAAGATACTTCTTCGATTGTGTCATGTTAACCACATTACCCTCCACCTAAGCTGTTATGGAAATAGCGGAAATAATTTCTCACCTGAAACTTCAATATAATTTGCAGGCTGTAAACCATTTTCACAACAACTAATTTTTATTGAAAAATGTAACATGCTAAAGCACATCTATCACGTACATTTGGGACAAGATCCATTCAGTTTTCAAAAGAGTTGATTGTAGTTGTATCTGGAGCAAAATGAGAATTTGGCTCAGGCATGACCACAAATATGTTGCACGACAAGATATCACAGTGATTTTCCACAATCATCGAACCAACATGAATCAATCTCCCAACAAGGGTTCAACCGAGCAGAGCTCAGATGAATATTTGACTTTCAGAGATCAACTCAAAATAATAAGCCTAAATAATCAAAACATCACACTGTCAAATTCTCTAATATACAGAATTATATAATCTACACTAATACAATTTACATGCATATAAATGCAGACGTAACAATTTTTATCGATCAAACACTATTACAGTTAACATATATATAAATGCAGATGAAACAATTATATCCATTGATTGAGTTGAACCATCCAAATTAAGCTCTTTGTTTGTTGACAAGCAAATCAATCAAAGAAACGAGAAAGTCAGAAAATGTTACCAATTAACTGAAATTCAACATCGTGCATGTCTCATATGTATCTCCAAGGAACAAGTAGAATCTCATTTCAGTCTCAAACAGGTTCAGAGGATAGAAAAAATCAAGAGCCACAGAACTTGCTAAGAAATAACCCATATATCAATTATCAATTACGTGCCAGTTTCAAACAGTCTATAAACATCTAATAACTAAAGGAAATTGCACGTCAAAATTTACAACTTTGCAACTTGGGGTATAAAATCAGGCAGTACAAGAAAAACAGGTATTTAATACCTACAATTGGTCCCTAACTTGAGGAGGGAAACACGTCTTTGACAGCTGAAGCTGCAGTCAAGTAATTAAGCGTGTTCCTCAGAGTTTCCTTCTCTCTCTTGAGTCTGGCTGCCGTATCTTCTAACTCAAGCAATGCCTGCTGCTCTCTGGGCGCACCTTCAAATGTACTCCCAACAAAAAACGAAAACGGCGTCGGAAATAGATTCCTTCGCAGATCCACAACCTCTTTTTCTGGCTTACCATTCAATCGATTCGATAATCGAATTACATCCTTCATATAACCCTCGACGTCATTAGCCAATGCGTCCAAGTCTTCCTCCCCAGACGGCCGGTCCTCCAGCCACGTCACCTCCGCAACAAGATACGGCTTTGTACGAACAATACCCGTGACACGGAATCTTTCCTGTCCTTTACATATGAGAAAAAATCGATCGTCAACTAATCGCTCGTGCTTTACTATTTCACCAACGCAGCCGACTTCAGCAGTTCCCGAAACCGCGTCCGAGTAGATTACACCGAAGCGAAGGTCAGTCTGGAGAAGAGTGTGCATCATAATGCGGTAACGAAACTCGAAGATCTGAAGAGGGAGGATAGCACCGGGAAAGAGAACGAGCGGAAGCGGGAAAAGCGGCAGCTCAACGACGTCGTCCGACCTCGGAGGGTTAGTAGGATGCTTTTCGGGGAACGAAGAAGCCGAACAACGGAGAGCATTACTCCTTCCACGGCGACTAAACGGCGGGGATGATGATTTAGATAAGAATTTGAAGGATTTAAGATTTAAGATGGTGTTAGGGTTTAAGGAAGGTTGGTGAGAAAAGGACGAAGTAGATGAAGGGGAAGGAATGAGCTGGGGAAGAGCCATTGTTTTGCTGTATTGAGTTTAACCGAAGTTTTTAATAAGTGAAAACGGGAAATCGAGGGATTACCATATCAGTGAACAGTAGAATGATCCGGGTTTGAAATTTGGAGTAAGTGATAACTGAATTTGTTTTCCTTGAAAAATCTAGTGGTTTTTAAAAAGCCGTCAGGGAAGGGAGCGGATGTGGATAATATGGAGCGAGAGAGCGAGAGAGAGAGAGAGAGAGGAATGTGAGGGTAGGATTTTGGGTGTGGTTTGAAGTTTCGCCACGTGGGAATTGGGTTATCTGGAGATTTTGTTGTGGCACTATTTGTACTAGAGGAGTCACTGTCTACTCTAGCGGTGCCTGAGATGAGGCTGTGCTTGCCCAAATCATTTTCTAATCAGCAAAAAAATCTGCCATTTGTATCGTATTTCGGCGGTCCAATGCTTGAATGCAACAAATTCATTTTTTATGTTATTGCATGCCTATTCGCTGATTCTCATTGGGTTTATTTAGACACACGATGAGCGTATTTAGTAAAATGTGCTTTTAGACCCATATTCAGAGTGGAGTAGCCCGACCCAATTATCACAGTGGTCAAATTTAAGTTGACCGGCAGAGCTTTGGACCATTTTGCAGCATTATATTCTTCGTCTAAACCAATTAACAAGAGTCAAAAAGTTTTTCTGCTGCCCGTCGCCACCGTTGATCATCCTCGTCATCAAATCGTCTGTGTCAGTTTCGTCTTGCGCCGCGTGTAGCCAAATCAAGCGACCGTTTGTTCTTCGAAGTCGCTGTGTTCTCACCGACCGACGATGACACAAACGACTGCATAACTGACATACGAGAATGCGTCACGTATTTCTGGAATCCTCTTCACAACCAAAGACAATGACATTTCCATAAATAACAGAAGTTGAACATTTGGTGTTCGCAAAGAAAAAGCTATAAATATAGAAGTCTCATTTCGGAGGCTTGCAACAATTTTCTCATAGTTTAGATATCAAATAGAGAAACAAATACAGTCATTAGGCGTTGACAAGATGGCAGAAGTGCAAGTGCAAGAGGAGAGACAGTTGATCAGCTGCCACACTATCGAGTCGTGGGACGAGCAGCTGCAGAAGGGAATTGAGTCCAAGAAACTGGTATATTGAAAGCACTTAGTTTATTTTGCTTATCTGGGGTCCTTTCTTTTTTATTTTTATTCTTTCTCCCATACGGTCGTATGATGAGTGAGTTATATTTGACAGATAGTGGTGGACTTTGCAGCTTCATGGTGCGCCCCGTGCCGGTTTATTGCTCCGCTTGTGAATGATTTGGCGAAGAAGACGCCGGGTGTCATATTCTTGAAGGTAGACGTGGATGAACTGAAGGTGATAAACAAATCAAAGCCTTAATCTTTTACTACATTTTGATACCATATATTATGACTATCAATACAAATCGATATTTATGAGGTGATTGATTAATTGGTATGGTTTTGCAGTCTGTTGCTGAGGACTGGGCCGTGGAAGCCATGCCGACTTTTGTGTTCATGAAAGAAGGCAAATTCTTGGAGAGGATTGTGGGAGCGAAGAAAGATGAGCTGATGCTGGCCCTCGCAAAGCATGCAACTGCTGATGCCTGATGCTTGACATTACTCATCAATCTCAAGTTTAGTTATATATGTAAAGCGTGTCCTTTTGTTTCTGCTTTAATTGCCTGGTTTGAGTTTGGTCAATGTAATGTTGCAATGTTAATTTAAAATTAAGCGGTTTACCAATAAAATGACAATCTTTTGATTCCCTGGAGTTGCTTTGCGAACCTCAGCAAATGAAATTTATACTTCTGGCTTCTGGAAGAACTAATAAAGACTTGAAATGACATATTCCTGACTCAAATATGTTAAGAAATGGATGCTTCAGGAAAAATAGGTCGAGTTCAAAAGATACACCCTTTGCACAATAATAACTACAATCAGTAGTGTTCCCACTTTTAACTGAATTTTGATTACTGGGTATTTCCTTTCCTTCTGGACTTCAAACATCGATCTTTTGAACACTAATTATTATTTTATCCGCATCCAAACCCCGAATTAAGACATTTGAAGTATCACTTGCTAATTGCTGTGAAATTCTCGGTACCTCAAGCAAACATATCATCATTTGAACACTAATGATCGCATTGTATTCAAATGATTAAATTGAAGAATAGTCTTGAGTTCACTGGTTTCCGTTTTCCTTGTAGTTTGTTTTGGATGTCAACTAGTGTTTGGTTGGGATTAGTGATTGAATTTCTTTATTTTGTATGCTTAATATATGGACCATTTTTGAAATCTATCCCTCAATGAAGTGGAAGGAACATCATCTTTTAGAATTTAACTCAAATTCAATTTCTTGTTTAAGAGGTTTGGGAGTCGGATTTAACACAGGACTGCATTTAGTTTACACATGTTTAAGATCAAGATACAATACTTTTGAAAGTGTGGGACTGGGTGTATTTTAAAAGAGGAGTGTATTTAGTCTACTCCACATTTCACACACATAGCAGTGAGGAGAGGCCCAAATGAACAGATACAGTTGTCAATGGACTGTTAGAGCTTTGGCCCATTGACAGAACCCTCTTCTTCGTCTGAACCCATAAACGAGGGGCTGATATTTCCACCGACCTTTTGTTTACTAACACCCATTTATATCCAATCTTACAAATTATGATAATTCTCATATAATAATAAATAAAATCTAGTTTTAAATTTAAATGTTACATGAGGTCGATTTATAAAATCTTAAAACGTAGATAAGAGCCATGACCGTCCTTAAAAGGATGCAAATTTTTATGCGGGCCCACCTCCGTTGAAATGCACCCTTGTTCTTGTTGTGATGATGAAATCACGTGCGTCAGTTTCAAAGACGCGCCGCGTGTATGCAAGTCAAGCGACCGTCTTTCTTCGAACCTGCAGCGTTCTCACCGAGGGGTAGAAGAAGTTGACCCTCTGGTATTTGCTACCTATTTATACGGAGATAAGACACCCGAGGTCGATCAAAAAACTTCACGGAGAAACGAATACAATTATCACATCTCGATAAGATGTCGGAAGTGGAAGTGCAAGAAGAGGGACAAGTTATCGGCTGCCACACTGTTGAGTCGTGGAAGGAGCAGCTCCAGAAGGGAACCGATGCCAAGAAACTGGTATGTTAATCGCACTTATGTTTGTTTTCCTTTATTTATTTATTTTAACTGTCAATCGATCTGAGAAAGTTGTTTGACAGATAGTGGTGGACTTTACGGCTTCATGGTGTCCCCCATGCCGGCTTATTGCTCCAGTTTTCACTGAATTGGCGAAGAAGTTTAAGGATGTGCTATTCTTGAAGGTGGACGTGGATGAATTGAAGGTAACCTAAGCCAATCCCTTATTACATTGTCATACTTTAGACAAGATGATTGAATGATTGATTGATTTAATTTTATGGGTTTGCAGTCAGTCGCTCGGGAATGGGCGGTGGAAGCCATGCCAACCTTTATGTTCTTGAAAGAAGGCAAGCTTTTGGAAAAGTTTGCGGGAGCAAACAAACCTAAGCTGGAGACGCTCGTTGCAAAGTATGCAGCTGCTGATGCTTGATGCATCATGAAGGACACATGAATATCAGCTTCTCCAAGTTGTAATAATGTTCAGTTTAGTTATGGATCTGGTGTGGTGTTGCGTTATGCGTATGTAGAGCGTCTGTTTTGTGATTACTTCTTTTGCTTGGTTGAAGTGAGGTTCATGTAATGGTTCGATGTTTGTCTGAAAGCTTTTCATGAATAAATGACAATCTTTTGATAGCCAAGAGATGTTTTCCAATCTATGCATATCAAAATTATATTTCTGGCTCATATAGTCATCAGAGACTTCAAATCACATATTCCCGATACAAGTAAAGCAATGGAAGCCTTGGAAATATAGCTTGAATTCAATCGACACTCCGTCACACAATAATCACTTGCTAGTAGTGGCATCCCTCCGTGACAGGGTTCAACTGGGTATTTCCTTTCCGTCTGAACAATTCTGACATCTTTTGAACACTAATTATTTGTATCTTAGCATTACATAAATTGTTTCTAGAACTGCATCAAAGCTCCATACAACACATCGGAGTATCACTTGCTAATTGCTGTGCAAACCTCACTACCTTAAGAGAAGATATCATCTCTTGAACAGTAATGGTGGCATAGAATTCAAATGATTAAATTGCTGTTCGTTCTATTCACTGTAGTTTGTTCTGGAGTGTGCAATGGTAATAAGCAGCTTACCAGTGTCACCTTCAACAGAATCATTCATTATTTTGAATCAGGTTTGAGTGGTTGAATCAGCTGTTGAACATACAGCTTCGACAGATAACCTCTTCAATACATTAGGACATGGGTCTGCCCCAAAAACATCATTGGATATGGTTACAGAGCAACTCTCCCGCCCTATGCATTCCTACCAAGAAGAAAAATTTTGTGAGAAAGATCAGTATGACTATCTTCATAAAAATTACCTTTAAGTTGCAGAAATGCTATCAGATTCATGAAGCATAACAAAAGAGAAAAAAAAAATAGTTTAAGGAAGTACCTTCTCTACAACAGCATGAGACTTTGGAGCATGACAAGCTCCTTTCTGAAAACTTCCACAAGTTCCAGAAGGAGTCCCAAAACTTGCAAATTTAATACTTGTAACAGACTGGCCCTGTGCGCAATGCAAATCAACTTTGGCAGGTTCTGTTGTATCACCCAGGCTCTCATTCTCTATAGCATAATTTTCAGTGGAGAGCTGGTGCTCATTCGCATCAGCACAGACTGTGGTCACTGACCTCTTCATAAGAGCTATCCTTGATGTGTCGCCACCAAGTTCTTCAAAAACTACCAACAGATTTTTTGTTGGCTTTAGCCAGGATCTGGGAACATGATACCTGCAAAATCCAAAGATTTATTTGAACAGGTAGGACTCATCTGACAATTCAAGATCATCAAGTCTCTTATATCAGTGCACTACTTATGAGTTATAGGGTAATACCATCGTTGGGTTGGTCGGCCACATCCACGTTGGCACTTTGGAGGGCGGAATGTCCCAGCATAACTACAAACACTGCAGTCACCTTTCGCATAAGCCATCCAATATCTCCCTATGCTCTGCCCATTGACCCAAACTTGACCTTTACCCATACTACGCAAATCCAAAGCCAGAGGCTCATTTCCAGTAGGAGCATCAAAATATGCCTGCAAATTTCAAACTAGCATTTAGCTTCTAAAGACCAAAGCTACTTTGCTTACCATTGGTTATACAAATTATACTAATGTTCAGTCTCTTTTTACCTTATGCCATTTCAGAGGCTGCTGGCTTTGAGTTGCTAGTGAGCCTCGCGTCCAATCAACAGATGAGGCTTCAGTTGGTGACACTAAATTCATTGCCTCCCCTTTTAAGCCAACCTGTACAAGAAAAATTCAGTGAGAGGAAACTTTTGGCATTGTTAGGGCAATGCCAGACCCATCAAAACCTACATATAAACATGATACATATTTCCTCACCTGGTATGACCACTTCTGCCATGTTAAGTCTTTATTTCCATGGTCTAGACCATGCAGCATAACTGCACCCCGGATTCCTGTCTCCCATGTCTCATAATGCAATCCAACATTCTACAATAGCACCACAAAACTTATATAATACGTGTATTTCCCAAAGAGTAAAGGAATGGTGACAGTCAATTTGCACTTCAACAAACAAGTGAATTGTTGCTTAAAATTCAAATAGAAATATGCTTAGGAAACTAACAGGTAAGCCAACAGCTATGCTGAGGAGTGCAATCTTATTTATTCCAGCGTGCAAGTTGACTGGTCCTGCAAATGTGAACTTCCTGTTCTCTCTGGTCCCAAATGCTGACCCTGTTGTTTCAATATATCATTCAAAGTAAAGTTACGTTTTGGCCACAAAGAGATACACGATTAAAGAGCCAACCAACAAGAAAAATGCACTCCAACTCAATTGCTCCAGGAAAATAAAGTCCAAAAGTATACCCGAAAACTGTCCATTGATGAAGACATGAAGAGCATGTCCAGCTGACTCTACAGTGAGAGTGGGCTTTTGTCCTCCTCTTAGAAATGATTCCGATGAACTAATGTCAACACTAGGTGAAATACAAACCATGAAAGTTAATATAGCAATGGCAAACTTAAGTTTGATGCCGCAAAACACATGCATTACAAATATATTTGTATCCAACAACTTTTAAGATTAATTTGAGATTATTTCATGCAAATCAAGATCCTTCTGGAAATCAGGAAATAAGCATTCAGAGAAGCAATAATGCACTACACTAACCTGGTCATGTACCACAGATAGTCACTATTATCTCTGGTGACATTTATCTGCTCCCAGAGTCCAACAGCTGTCATTGATGAACTCTCACCCAGAGAAGAAATATCTTCATCATAAGTTTCCCATGAAAACAACTTAGTACCGGTTGGCAACATTTGCATCTGTGTGTTTTGAACTGCAACCTTGATGAGCATAAGACAACCATAGCAAACAACTTGGTCAGAAAATTAAGAAGAGAAAAGAAAAATAAACTGCAGAGAATATGCTTTTGAACTGGAGTTAATATCACTTTCAAAATAGATTGCCAGCTGGAAGTTTACTCACCTTTGCAGTGTTAAATACCACATTCTTGCAATCAGGAAGAATGCTTATGGACCAAGGGGGCAAATTATAATGCCGGCCATTAAATGTCACCCTAGCAGCAGACTTTGACTGGAAATTTGAAAGAAAAGCTGCACATTTTCCCTGCCCTGCAGAGAATATGTGAGCCTGAAAGATGACAAAATTCAATTCAGCATCAGATGGAAAGATGTTTTGTAAATTGTGATAGTGGTACCACCAAAATAAAATAGAAACTGTTATAGAAAATGCTAAGCGGCTAACCTGCTGATAGGTTCCCAATGAAGTCACAGTTGGATCTGAAGAAACTAAAGCATGTTCACATAGCTTAATAGCCTTGTGAAGCTCCTTAAGATGACCATACTTAGGCTGCCTGATCAAACCTGCATATGGCACAGTGGTTAGTTACAAATCACAGATCCCTGAAACATATTCTAGATCCACATAACTTTAGGAGTCGTGGATCATAATTTTGCAATACTGGTTGTAACGAAATTTTGCCAATACTGTGTGTGCAAGCCAAAATTTTGCAAAATATGGTAACTTCTGAAATATTTAAGGACATCAATCGCAAAAGGAAAGAGCTTTGTGCCTTACCATATTCATCAAGTGGAGCATCATAGTCATAACTGGTCGTAACGAAAGGGCCTCCAGCAGTGCGCCCAAAGTTGGTTCCTCCATGGTACTGTCATAAGCCATGCCATAAACTATGAAGTCAAATTTAATGCTACTGCAATATGTTGTTTGAAACCAAGCTAATCAATTAAGGTAACCAACCATGTAGTAATTAACAAAAGAGCCGCCTTTTTGTATAAAACGAGCAACTGCAAATGCCAAATCTTGAACTGGTCGTCGGTAAACAGGACCACCAAACTCTGTAAACCTTTTTAACATGAGGAAAAAGATTAATTAGAATCATAGGAATAGAATTCTCGTAAGCAACTTCAAAGTCATAAGTTAAACTAATGTTTACCATCCACTCCATGCCTCAGTCCACATTGTAGGCTTGTAAGGTTTGTTGGGAGAGAAAGCATCACAGTAAAAACCATTACAAGCATTTATCTGTTGACAGATTTGGTGAGAGCAAACTCAGAATTTCCCTTTCAAGAAAAGTTTCTTGATCCCATTTAAAGCCAGCATCAAACTAAAGATCAGAAAACTGCAAGAAACTCGATTGAGAAAGCTAACCACAGGGTCTGGGGCATCATCTTCTTTGCACATCACCCATGGGACTCCTGTATCCAATCCAACAGCCATCTTTGCGGCCCAATTTATATATGCATGACCGGCAGCTCCGAGTGCCCTACTCTCCGGTCCATACTCATTCTCAATCTATATAAACAAAATTAATAAGGAAAGATATAATAGATAAATTACAAATTACTTAATAGTCCATTATTAGGGGTATCCATAGTGAAGTGCCTAATCTATTTCCAGCAACTTCTCTTTTTAACAGTCAAAACATTTTTAGCTCAAAAAAACAAATGTGTCCCATACACCATGAAATAAACATGATTCATCAAACTCAAATCTAGAAGGCTGAACCCGTACCTGGGAGAGGATGATGGGACCACCTTGTGATGCGAATAACTTTTCATTCTTCATCATCTGGACAATTTTCTGTGTGAATCCATGCATTGCCGCCTTCAGAACAAGAAAACAAATTAATGTTAAATACTGAAATCAAAGAGCTTTATTGACTATCCCAATTAATTCCTCCAATTTTTCGGTCAATCTGAGGGTTTTTTTTTTCTTGTGTGGAAATAACTTCCCAGAGCAAGTGAAAGAGAAAAAGAATAACCTTGAAGGGGCCATTATCAGTTCTAAAGCTGATACCAGGAAAATACTTCAACCAAACCGGAAATCCTCTGCACAAAACAGAGTGAGCAAGTCAAACAAAACAATCACTCCAAGCTATAAAAATTAAAATTTCCTTCCCAGAAAATAAAGCTATAAAATTACCATACTAAGCACATAATCTCTAATACAAACAATGTAACACAGATCTAACCAAAAATAGCAACAATAGTTATTCTACAAAAGATAAAGTACCCAAAATTCCACTCCGCACAAACATAAGGTCCAATGCGGAGATGAGCATATAGCCCTACTTTCTGCACTGTCTTGATGAACCGCACCAGGTCGTTTCTTCCCTCAAAATTATACTAAAAATATTCAAAAAAATTATGCAAATTTAAAGTTAATGGAAAATAAACGTCCAGAAAAAAGAGAAGGGAAAAAAGGCAAAGATCCATAAGAATACATTTCCAGGAGACGGTTCATGTAAATTCCAAAACACATAGGTGTCAATAACATCTAAGCCTCCGTCTTTAGCCTTCTGTATAAGATCTTCCCACATCTACATCCACACACAGCAACAACAAATAAATTTATTTAGAAAAGAAAAAATTTCGTCAAAGAAACGTTGCACATATTACTGAAATATACAACAAAGTCAGCGAAGATAAAAAGAAATGGAAATATGAAGCGAGTACATCAGGAGTGCTTCTGGGATAGTGAATGGAACCGGAGATGAGAATTCTCCTCTGCCCATTGATGATAATGGCCTTCTTATCATATGTCACAGTGCACTGTATCACTTCAATACCAACCAACATTGCCATCAAGAACAAGGTCAAGAGCTTGGAAACTGAGCTAGTTTCCATCTCTCCCGTTGCACGACAATTTGGAGGGAAATTTCAAAGACTAGTAGAAATGTGGCTGAGGATATGAACCTCTCTTGTGATCTGCTACTGTGCCACATCCATTGTTTCTGAACCCTGTCGCTGCAGCTGCATCCTGCTATTTATATCATGTTGAGCTGAAAGCTCGTCATCTCTGTTCAATTATTAAAGTGCTTAGAAGGAAGGATAAAACCTTCCTGGAAAGTTACAGAGTAAATTAATTACACTTACCCAAAATGATTAACTCGCTTTCTCTTATTTTGTCATAAACTCTGAACTTCAAATTTGAAATTTTAACTGCGAGTGAAAATGTAACTCCGAAATGCTAGACAGGTAATGTTTTGATCATCTTGTTTGTTTCTTTGTTTTTGAATTTTGTTACTACAGCTGTAAAATTCAGATTCATCACATGGGTGATGGAGACTCGTCTAGATAAATAGCATAAAATATTTTCCCGTCTAATGTTACAACCAAAAAGAAAAAAAAAAAAAAAAAAAAATTCGTCGTTTTCAAAGATTAGTTATAAATTTGTATTCACGGAGTTGGCTAAACCATAGTTGTTAAACCTTTGTGAAAAACAATCATTTTTTCTACAATAATATGTCATGAGGGAAAGTTTCATATACCTCCCCTAAGTTTTTCCAAAATCACATATAGATAGAAAGAATGCTTTAATTCACAGGTAACACCCCTCTGATTTAACGGAAAAGTGATTTTCCGTTGGTTAACTCACACTTTTGAATGCAAAGTCGATTTTGTCCCGTAAGTCAACTTTTGTTTTGACGGTCAATCAATAAAATATCAAACTTGGTTTTTTTCTTTTTTGTCAACTACCTTTGGGGACTATAAAATTCCAAAGCAACAATTTTTTCATTTTAAACTATCACAAAACAAGGCACAAACACCTCAAATCAAGAAAATCCAGAAAACCATGAATAAAATCCCACAAATTTTAAATAAAAAAATATATCAGAAATTTGGAAGGAATGAGAGAAAATGAAAAAATAAAAATACAAAATATCACAATTAGGAACACAAAACAAAACAACAATAAATAACAAAAGATTTTATTTGTCAAAGTTTCAATGTCTCTTCCTCTCCAGTCTACAAATTTTGTCCTCAACTCTAAAATAAATTCAAACACTTTCTTCTCTTTGCAAGCATCTCTTTGTCCATGTAAAAATTTTGGACACTCAATTTGTAAGCTGAATTTTTCCAAACTTTCATACGCCTAAAACTAGAAAAATAAAGAGATCAAACCCACATCCACAAACCCAAAATTTTCTCCTCCAAAATAAGACTTGTTGCCAAGTTCCTCTTCTAACAACTTCAATTTTTCTGTTTTTTTACAATCTACATCTTCTTTCCTTTAGCATAGATATGCAATTTATTTATTTTTCTTTTGCTAATTAGTAAATTAAAATAATTCACTAATTAAATGGATATAATTAATTAATTAAGAATCTTATATTTTTTGTAAAATCAACCAGAGAACCTAGCTTGAGCACTCTAGTATGGATTAGGGGGAGGTGGGGCCTTCTGGGATGAATGAGAAATAGGGATAGAGATAACAAGAAGGAAAAGGAAATCGAGGAGAGGGAAAGAGAAAGATAAAAGAGCAAAGTGGGAGAGCTAAGAGTGTGACAGAAAAAGTTCGGTGTAGCAGTGGGCTGTCTGGAATGAAATGTCTTTATTGTCCTTCGAACAAAACGAAAATGTAATTTCCGTTAAACTGGAGGGGTACTACCTATGAAGTAAAGCATTCTTTCCATCTACCTGTGATTTTGGCAAACCTCACGGGAGATATATGAAAATTCCCCTATGTAATAAATAGCCTTCAAGTGACAACAGTGGAGGCAGAGGGAAGCAAAATATTTATGTTGCATGCTTTTCGTGCTTTCATACTGGACCTAAAGCTGGGGCCCTCCACGAAAATGTGTCCTCTGCTTGAGGGCATGTGCCTAGGCTTTGCACATCAAACCACTCCACTTATTTTATGTATTAAGGATTATGATTGCGATTGCGATTGCGATTGCGATGACGATGACGATGACGATGACAAAATTTTATCCTCTCTGTATTCTGCATGTAATTTGTCCAGGCTGGTACCATGTGATGTGTCACGTTAGCGGATGATGGAGAAATATTGGGCGCTATACACGACAAAAATATAAACAAATATACTATGGATGTGGATGTGGATATGGCTATGGCTATGGCTTAACAAATAAATACCGAGGTGTTGGGGATTTCTGAATTGGTTTATAACCACACCTCCAATCCAAGCCCATGGCACGTGAAACCTCTCTTACGGAATTACATTACGTTAATTCGTTTTCTGTATATATATATATATATATATATATATACCTTCTGTCTCACTTTCGGCTGTGTGACTAGAGACCCGAACCCTCAGACAGCGGGCCACGCCTCGCTTTCCGTGAAATCTGACAGTAAACTAGCTCACTATTTGTTCAGCAAATCTTATGTTAGATTTTTCAAATTTTATTATGTTAATCAATAAAATTAGTTGCTGGTTAATACCTGATTATGACCATGATAGACAATGAATGTGTTAAACATCATTTTCTAATGATTTTACGTCAAATTGTTTAAGCAAATTAGGATACGAACCCCCAAATAATACCAATTGGGACAGTGGCTGTGGCAACAATAAGCTTAACAAAGTATGCATTTTTTTTTTTTAAAAAACAATTTCATCTTTACTATTAAAAATTCTTACCGCAAATAGGCTTTGTAAGTCTGTCCTCACGCCGAGTATGGCGTGTAGGCCCCGTTCCACTCAATTTTGTTCGTGCATGATTGACTTTTATATTCTAAATTAAAATAAAATAGTTTGATATTGATGGTTAATACTTAAATTTTATTCAAGAATAACTAACAAGAAAAAGAGAAAAAAAAAAAAAAAAAAGGGGATGGCTTCGAAGTTGCACCAACTTTAGCGATGTTAAAAAAAGGAAAAGATTACGTAGGTGGGGCATTAAGATTTTTCCTTAATAATATGAAGTGAGCAGTAAGCAAGGGGACACCGTTCTTGTGCCGTTTGTTTCTCTCTACTTTTATTTTGAAACCGTTATAGAATTCCGCGACGCTAGATCTCCGTTCCGTTTACGTCGGTGAGCCGGTTCAGCGTTTCGAGATGTGATTTTGACGCGTGATTTGATTAGTTGATTACCACGATTGGTCACGGTGAATTTCACGCGCCCTTGGGATCACGTGGAATAGTTTCAGGTCCTCTTCTTTCAACAAGGATTCCCTACTCACTATAAGGATAACATTTATTTTTATTATAGAAATGGAATTGGCTTAAGACATGTGGGTCTCTATCTTACTTCTCGTCTTGTCTTTTGCTTGGGTGTTACTCGAACATCACTGACGAACTGAACACAATACAGAATGTTGCTTAATTTATTCCTTTTCGGAAATTGCGTAAAAAAAACCAGGCTTAAAGCCCAAAACTTTTATGGCTTTCGCTATCACAGAATTAGGCCTAGGCCTGTATTTCTTGGGTAGAATTTAAGCCCGTTTCACTTTCTGGATATATTTGCCAAACACAAAGAACATCAGATTCCACATTTATCTGGACCAGGAAAATTCATCAACCATTTAAAGAGGATTCATGCAAATCCTAGAATTAGGATTTTGGTCACTAAGGGTAATTATGATCATCAAAACTCTTTGTATTTTTCGCAGAGCATTTCATCAAAATAAAGTGGCTTTCTAATATTTATCAAGGTTCTTCAAGGATTGGATTCTTGATATCTTGTCGGTTTTTAGAACCTGGAATATTGCCACTACTCAAATTTGAATCCCCTTTCCTTCTATAAAATTCTCTGGGCTAGCACTTAAAATATTGCCACTCAAAACCGCATTACATTACATCTTAAATTACCCTTCAGTGGAAGCATTTCTCAATCTTAGAAAGCAATGGTAACATTATGCTTTCTCCGCTTTGCTCTTATCTTTTTCCAAATACGCGCTGCTTCTACTTTCACTTTGCAAAATTTTTTTTTTTTTTTCAAGTTCAAGTGATTTCAAAACTAATATACTCCTGGTGCATGTAGACATACGAGAGTAATCACGTCACCGTCGGACCTTGGGGAGGCCAAACTGGAGCAAGGTGGGACGATGGACTTTTCAGCGGCGTAAAGCAAGTTGTGATCAGCTATGGAGCTGCAATTGATTCCATCCAGATTGAGTATGACAAGAACGGTTGTTCAGTTTGGTCTGACAAGCATGGCGGAACCGGTGGTTTCAGAACAAATAAGGCGAGTTGCAGGAACAACATTATCTTTGTCCGATTACTGGGAAATTTATTAATTTCATACACAAATTGTTTGAAGTTTGCCAGACGTGAATCATTATAAGCTTCTGCATTTTGTAATACTGTTTAACTGGTTCATCAATTTCTTGCAGGTCAAGTTTAATTATCCCGATGAGTTTCTTGTCTCAATTAGCGGTTATTATGGTAGTAACGTTGACTACGGTCCAGTTCTCGTTCTTTCACTTTCTTTGGAAAGCAATAAGAAAAAATATGGACCTTTCGGAATTCAACAAGGAACCCATTTCTCATTTCCGACGAGTGGTGGCATGGTTGTGGGATTTCATGGCAGGAGCAGTTGGTCTCTCGAGTCCATTGGCGTCCATTTGAAGCCTGTCCTGATGCGAAATCCACCCGATAACCTTACTGCATCGCAAAATTACACAAGCAATGGCGTTACTGAGAAAACTAAAGGCTCTCTGGTAAGAGAAAAGAAGGACAACTTATTTTTGCCAAACCGAAGTTTTCATCGAGTTGAAGAAGATGACGACTTCTGGGATAATCCTAAAAATTACCAATCTGAAATCATGTATCACAAAAGCGGCTATTCTGGTTCAACTGTTGTTAAGAGAACCACTGTTGTTAAATCTACAACACGTCACACCAATAGAAGAACGAACGGACCATTTGAAGATGAGCAGGGTGTCATCTTCACATCTGGAAACAATGGGATTATTGCCGGATTACCAGCAACAACAGGACGGCTTGCTGATTTTTTTGGAGCTGTCATAGAAGGAAAACCACCACTTCCTCGGCCTTTCAATGATTCATTCAACATGACTGATGCAGGAAAAGGACCGCTTGCTGATTTTTTTGGAGCTCATGTCATAGAGGAAAAACCATCACTTCCTCGGCCTTCCAATGATTCATTCAACATGAATGATGCAGGAAAAGGACGGTTTACTGATGGTTTTGGAGCCCATGTCATAGAAGGAAAACCGCCTCTTTCTTGGCCTTTCAATGATTCATTCAACATGACTGATGCAGGAAAAGGACGGTTTGCTGATGGTTTTGGAGCCCATGCCATAGAAGGAAAACCTCCACTTTCTCGGCCTGTCAAGGATTCATTCAACATGACTAACAGGAAAACTTCTCAGGTACTGTTTGAGTATACTGCTTTAAAGAACTTAGTGAAATTGTGAGATGAAAATCAATAATGAACTCTTGAAATTATAGCATTTGAATGTCTAAAATTTTATGTTTCCTTCAGGGTTGCCCTGGAACGGTGAAAGAAGCAGCTCGGTTTAGTTTAGGACCATGGGGTGGGAATGGAGGTAAGCGTTGGGACGACGGAGTTTTCTCCGGGGTGAAGAAGATTTTCTTGTTCAACGGCGAAGCCATATATTCCATGCAAGTTGAATATGATCGAAGTGGCCAACCTGTTCTGTGTTCTAGACATGGAGGTGGCAGCGAAGGAAGATCTTACACGGTAATTGCTACTGCTTCACTCTACAAAATAAATTTCAAATTTGTTCAATTGTCGATGGATTTCATATATTTCTGCCGAAAAATGCAGATTTCACTTCAATATCCGCATGAAGTTCTGACTGGTTTCTGTGGATATTATGATTCACTGACGGGAGAAGCAAACGCAAATGTCGTAAAATCTCTCACGTTCTTTACCAATAAAGGCAAGTATGGGCCATTTGGAGAGGAAACGGGAACATTCTTCGCATCGGCCAAGTCTGAAGGAAAGATAGTTGGGTTCCACGGAAGCAGTGGCTGTTACTTGAATTCCATTGGAGTCCATGTGCAAGCGTAGTATTCATGGAGATCAATACATCAGTTCAGTAGCTAGCAAGGAGAACGGAGGAGTGAGGACTCTGTGAAGAGTAAAATATTACATGGGAACTCTTATTAAGGTGCCATTTGAGTTTTTACCTTCTTTTCTTTTCTCTAAAAACAACTTTTATGTTAACTTGTTTCGAAATAAAATCGTGAATAGTGAAAATGAGCCACTATTTTTTTAAACATGAAAAACATCAAATTAACATTTTGCAACTTTTCCAGAAACATTTTATTTGTCAAAAAGATTTTCCGATAAAACATCAAAACATCTTTTGAACTATTTTTTACTTTCATATACAATTTTCATAACAATTAACGAGTTAGTAAAAGAATTTTCAATTCTAAAGATATTAAATAAATAAAAAAATATTTTTAAAATAACAACAGACGCATCCTACGTATTTGTATTTAGATGGTTATCTATTGCATTAAAAAGAAAAAGATGGTTATCTATTGCTTTTACAATAATATATAATGAGAAATAGAAAGTACAAAATCAAATATTCATTTTTTTTCGAAGATCACAAGCTAAGTCTGGACAGTATTATAATGCAGTAGTTGTATGATACAATCACTACTACATTTGAGCAATCAAAGATTAATTTAAAATTATAGGAATTTCCCATTCATTATTTTAACATGATGTATCATATTCTTAGAAGTATCACAGAAATTACGGCAGTAAGACTCATCCAAGTTTGATTATTTTGTCTGGAAGTCTGAAGCTACACTTCGGCAACGCCCAGATATAAAACATTTCAGAGTTGGGCAAGATACTTTCTATTATCCTGAGAGGCAGCAACTGAGTGTTGCTGCTCTATGCACCCCACAGATACTTTCACTGATCTAATTGGAAAAATACTGGGTGACACGTGCCTAATTTTAATGCAGGCTTGCAGCGCAGATAATGGGCCTTATAATCAATGTCCATATCCAATTCAGACTTGTCTTGAACCGCTTTATGCACTACGTTATTGGAAGGAATTTTAACACATATCTCTATGTTTTAAATTTTAAAACTTAAATACAAAGGTTAAAAGAAGGACACTTACCTCCCTTCTAACTATCCAAAACTATTAATCAAACGTTACCATTAAGAATAAATTAGTAAAAACATGCGATTTCACTCTTTACATTCACTTTGTTTCAGTTAAAGATAGAAGTTAGAAGAATAAAAAACCACTTTGACAATTCAAGTGTGTCGATTCAAGAGTAGCAACTGCCCTGATGTTTGAAGAATCGATGAATAGAGGGACAAAAATCTTCATTTTGCGCCATTATCGATGTTCATGGGTATATATTTAGCTAAAGAGAGAAACAATTTAGGCTGTTGTTTGGTGACTTCTTTAACTCCAAGAGTTCAAAAGAGTATAATCGCACTAAAGACTGAAATTTTATCAAACTTAATTCTTATTTCAGTTTAGGTAAATGCTTGACTCACTTTATAACATGCATGCTTGTACTTTGGTTAGCTTTTAGGTAATAATGAATAGGTATTTTTATTCTATGTAATATATGCATCTACTTGTATTTGTGAATGATTTAATTGATCAGATATAATGAATAAGAATGCTTGCAGAAAGTGTGTATAGGTTGCTATATTCCGATTTTTAGTGTTGTTTCAATAAACATCTATTTTAGTGTTATTTAACACTATTTTGGTGTTAAAATTACTGATTTTAGTTCAGTATATTTTCTGTAATTTTTATAGTTATTTTCACCTTATTTCAATGCTAAAATGGTGCCAAAATTACTCATCTGTATCCAGAGTTTTCCATACTGTTTTGATGCTATTTTGGAACTTTTTTGTTTGCTTCAATGCTATTTTGATGCCAAAATTGTTGATTTCTACCCAGAATTCTTTTTGATATTTTCTATAGCTATTCTATTGTTGTTTCAATGATATTTTGGTTCCAAAATTACTCATTTATATGCCCAAAATTTTTCTGTTGTTTCTAGAGTTGTTTTGAGCTTGTTTCAATGTTAAAATTATGCCAAAAATACTAATTTCTACCAGAATTTTTCCTCTTTGTTTCCTTACTCTTTTAGTGTTGTGGAATATATGTGGATGTTGTATGTAACTTTTGTGGAGTGTTGTGTTGTGTTTATTTAAAATAAGAACATGATTAAGAAACGTGCTAAGTTACTGTTTGTTCATTTTTCCTACTATTTTATGTTATTTTAGTGTTTTGTTGAGCTTGTTTCAATACTATTTTGGTTCTAAAACTGTTGATTTCTACTTATAATCTTTTTTTGTTGTTTTCAGAGCTATTTTGAGCTTGTTTCAATGGTAAAATAATGTCAAAACTACTTATTTTGCCCAAAATTCTTCTTGCTGTTTTCCTATTATTTTAGTGCTTTGCTGAGCTTGTTCAATGCTATTTTGGTTCCAAAACTGTTGATTTTTGCTCAAAATTTTTTATTGCTATTTTCAAAGCTATTTTAAGTTTGTTTCAATACTAAATGATGCTAAAACTACTTATTTTTGCCTAGAAATTTTCCTGTTATTTTAGTGTTTTGTTGAGCTTATTTCAATACTATTTTGGTTTCAAAACTGTTGATTTTTGCCCAAAATTTTTTAAGCAGTTTTCAGAGTTGTTTTGAACTTGTTCCAATGCTAAAATGATGCCTAAACCACTAATTTTTACCCAGAATTTTTCCTATTGTTTTAGTGCTATTTTAAAAGTTTTTAGAGATTGTTTCAATTATAGTATGGTTTCAAAACTGCTGATGTTTGCCCATAATTTTTTTTTTTGGTCAGTGCTTTGTTAATATTGTTTCAATGTAATTTTGGCGCCCAATTGGTAGGTACATACAAGCTCAAAAATGGGATGGGTTCATTTCACTTATAGTGTAAGGAAGGATGAACCTTGGATGAGTATAATAAGAAGTTTGTCTTTAATTTCTCGTGGTTGAAACATTGATGTAAACCTTAAATTTATTAACATATAAGCTGATTTCACTTTTTTAATGTTAATGTTGTATGTTTGTGTGAAATTTTTATTGGTTGTTTGTTTAGATAACGAGCTGAAGGAGAAAACATAATCGTTGGTTATAATAAGTTACAAGTAAATACTTAGCCTATAAACTTTTTTTATTATTTTTTACTTTTAAAATATCGAATAAACACACTTGCTTAAGTTTTGAAAATGGATAATAAAAACAAAATTTTATAGGCTCAGTTAAACTAATAAAAAGAAAGAATACAAATATTAAGAAATTAATTGTCTCATTTAAATAAAAATAATATGATTATTTAAAATTTGACTAACAGTCTTAAATAGTCAAAGGTAAATTAAGTGTGCATATTTTTAAATTTTACATTTAAGTGTTAAAGTTTCGACATTAAGTAGTTACCTGTTAAAATCTCCTATCGAATAGATATGGAAACTGGTACAGCCACTGGTTGTAGATGATGTCACTCTCATCAGCAGTATCCATTTGCCTGCACTGTGGCTTCCACTTTCACTGCCTCACAAATTACGATTCATTCAATCCGCTTGGTACACTCCAACATTTAATCTTCTTTAAAAAGGGCAAAAGTTAGTGTATATATATTTGAAGAAATGGAGAATTTGATGATGCCTTGCATGTCTGTATCAAAATGTCCTGTAACAATCCCACAAAAACAAGACATCTTATCTGAATTCTCATCAAAACCCAACAAATCCACTCTCTCTTTTACCAAAAAAAATGACTTAAGATTCACAGACGCTCATTTAAACTACCTTTGTAGAAACGGCCGTCTTACCGAAGCCATAACAGTTCTCGACTCCATTGCCCAACAAGGTTCCAAGGTAAGACGCAACACCTATATCAACTTACTCCAGTCTTGCATTGACGCAAACTCTATTACTCTGGGTCGAAAACTACACCAGTATATTAATTTAGTGAAGGAAATAGATGTGTTTGTGAAAACTAAGCTAGTTTGCATGTATGCAAAATGTGGGTCTTTCAATGATGCACGTAAGGAGTTTGATGAAATACGTGAGAGAAACTTATACACGTGGTCGGCGATGATCGGTGCATGTTCCAGAGAGCAGAGGTGGACGGAAGTTGTTGAGCTTTTCTTTTTGATGACAAAAGATGGCGTGTTTCCTGATGATTTCTTGTTTCCAAAGATTTTGCAAGCCTGTGGCAACTGTGAGGACTTCGAAGCTGGAAAATTGATGCATTCTTTGGTAATAAAATTGGGGAAGAGTGCTGTTACGCGTGTGAGAAATTCAGTCTTGGCTGTGTATGTAAAATGTGGGAAATTGAGTTGGGCGAGAAGTTTTTTTAAAAGCATGGATGAGAGGGATAGCGTGGCTTGGAATTCGATGATATCGGGTTATTTCCAAATTGGTGAGAATGAAGAGGCTCACAGTTTGTTTGATGAGATGTGCAAAGAGGGGATTGAACCGGGTGTAGTAACATGGAATATCTTGATTCGTAGTTATAACCAATTAGGGCAATGTGATGTTGCAATGGAAATGATGAAGAAGATGGAGAGTTTGGGGATTACTCCTGATGTATTTACTTGGACTTGTATGATTTCAGGGTTTACTCAAAATGGAAGGACGAGTCAGGCCTTGAATTTGTTCAAGGAGATGTCCTTTGCCGGGGTTAAGCCAACTGGGGTTACCATTACGAGTGCCATTTCTGCTTGCACAGATTTAAAAGCATTAGAAATAGGGATGGAAATTCATTCTCTTGCTGTTAGGATGGGCTTCATTGATGATGTACTGGTTGGGAATTCACTCATTGACATGTACTCCAAGTGTGAGGAGTTAGAAGCTGCTAAGAGAGTTTTTGATATGACAAAAGAGAAAGATGTTTACTCATGGAATTCAATGATTGCTGGACACTGTCAAGCTGGCTACTGTGGTCAGGCCTATGATCTCTTCATAAAAATGCAGGCATCAGATGTACCACCTAACGTCATAACATGGAATGCAATGATCTCGGGGTATATACAAAATGGAAATGAAGATGAAGCCGTGGATCTCTTTCAAAGGATGGAAAAGGATGGGAAAGTTAAGCGGAATACAGCATCATGGAATTCTCTTATTGCTGGTTACCAGCAACTAGGACAGAAAAATAACGCATTAGGGGTATTTCGGAAAATGCAGTCTTTCGGTTTTAGTCCAGACTATGTTACCATTTTGAGTGTCTTACCTGCTTTTGTATATTTAGTTGCAGCAAGCAAGGTAAAAGAGATACACGGTTGTGTGTTGCGCAGGAATTTGGAGTCTTCACTACCTGTTATGAATTCACTAATAGACATTTATGCCAAGACTGGGAATATTGTATATTCAAGAACCATATTTGATGGAATGCCTTCCACAGATATCATTACCTGGAACTCATTGATTGCTGGTTATGTTTTACATGGTTGTTGGCATGCTGCACTTGATCTCTTTGATCAGATTAGTAATTGTGGACTTAAACCCAATAGAGGGACTTTCGTAAGCATTATCCTTGCACACAGTCTTGCTGGAATGGTGGATGAGGGAAAAAAGGTTTTCTCTAGCATTACTGAAGGCTATCAAATTATACCAATGACAGAACACTACTCGGCTATGATAGATTTATATGGCCGTTCCGGAAATCTAGGGGAAGCAATGAAGTTTATTGAAGATATGCCCATAAAACCTGATTCCTCTGTCTGGGAGGGATTGCTAACTGCCAGTAGGATTCATGGGAACCTTGGATTAGCAGTTCATGCCATTGAAAATATGCTTAACTTGGATCCAGGGAATGTGTTGATTCAGAGGTTAATTGTACAGACTTATGCTCTATGTGGTAAACCTCAGGATGCTTTAAAAGTGAGAAAGCTTGGAAAAGAGATCATGCTGAGAAAAGCTCTTGGGCAGAGCTGGATTGAAGTTAAAAATATACTTTATACATTTGCTACAGGTGATCGCTCTGGACCTTGCTCAGATCTTTTGTATTCTTGGTTACAGCACATGCCAGAAAACATAAAGTTACACAGTACTCACTGTGGGTTTTGCATCGATGAAGAAGAGAAGGAAGAAATCAGTGGTGTCCACAGTGAAAAACTTGCATTAGCTTTTGCCTTAATTGGGTCATCCCAAGTACCTCATACTGTAAGGATTGTGAAAAACATTCGAATGTGTGGAGATTGCCATGAGACTGCTAAATATGTCTCCATGATGCATCACTGTGAAATATATCTGAGTGACTGTAGATGCCTGCACCATTTTAGAAATGGGAAATGTGCTTGTGGTGATTATTGGTAACATAAAAATGGTGATTGAAGAATTGATTTTAAGATAGCTTTCAGTGATAGCTGATTGGCTTCTTCAAAATATCTTAATATCACCCAAGCTGCTATGGTTCCAGGCAATGCCGTGCAGGTGAGCAGATTCCCTGTGAGATAATTTGTTTGGTTACTTGGTTCCTTTCAGCATATATTGAATCACTTTATCTGAAACTTTAGAAGTGATTATATTGTCTATTCTGCATTTCAGGATACAAGTTGTATGTCAGCTACATTAGTGACCTAATGGCAATTATACTTGGCAATTACTGAGGGTGAGATATCCTCCCATCCATGCAAAGTCCAGTTTATTGACAGGTATACTGTTTTGCTTAGTTATTTTATATTAGTTAAACAAACACTATGGCGTTAAAACTTTTGTTGCTTTGGCCTAAAGATGGATTGATTTGCTTGTTAGGTTAGCTCCAGTGTTCCTTGATTCTTGAAGTCTCATAAGAAGGGCTTGTTGGTGGAACCGAGTCATTATTTACACTATGTTCAAAAGTATTAGTGTACTCGAATATCTTCTACGAGCATTTAGCTTTCTTGCCGAATCCTTCACCGCATATCTTTGACAGGTATTCTGCTTGACCAGCTATTCCTGTGAATATTTAGTGCTCCTGCTTACTTTTTCCACATTAATGTTCTGAGTGGGTGTAATCAACACTCAGTTTTATATTGTTTGAACAGGCGACTGTATTATCCCAGAGGAATGAGCAATAACTGGCTATTATAGATGGCCATATGGATGCTAACAAGTGATATTAATCTTATAAACAGGCTCAACAGAGGGAGTAGTTGTATTGTGTATCTCTAGGAGGAATGCAATGCCTGGAGTTGGAGAGTCATGTTCATGGAGAGTTATTTTTGAGATTAACTTCATGCTTTCTGGGAGTTTCTTTACTGATTGATCATGCTAACCTAGAATCATCAAGTAAATGTTTGACAGGATGCAATCAAATCCAAGGGTATATGAAAATTTACATCACTATTAGCTGTTATTTTATGGTGAATTTGGAAGAACTAGACAAGTCATTCTGCTATTTTCTTGTGCAATTAGAAATGTAAAAATGACTATATGGAAAGCTCAGTTGTGTAGGAGACAAATCATTGTTCGAACACCGCCGATCTCACTTCACTTGCAAGGAAATTTAGGTTACTCATATTTGGTGAAATAAAGCTTGGAATTTAAAGAAGGTGAGAACCAGCCATCTTTTGAAGGGATGGGAAGATTCCATTCACAGGTCCCTATTAGCTGGCAGTAGGATAGGAAGAAAGAAGATGCTTGTGGCTTGTGCATATAACAGTAGCAATTATGAAGAAATTACTGATAGAAAATTGAAAAGAATATGAGCCCTGCCAAAAGGGAAATGTTTTCCGAGACAGCAGGACTCCATTCTGGAATAAAAATTTTGGTTGATATCTTATTTCTTGGAAGGTATGGTTGGGCTCTTAAATTCTTAGTTTATTCCAAATTGAGTGCAGTGTTTTTTTCAGGTGCAGCTACTGTGCTTGAATTCAAGCTCACATGGACTAGAAATGATTACGGTTAAACAGTGACGTACAGAAAAGTAATTTTCATTAGGTGAAAAGATCTTTAGATATTCTAAATAGGAATATTTATGGTTGGAAGCTTCTACTAAGATTGCATATATACCCCCTGAAAAGTGAAAAATCTTTTCATAAAAGGAAATTAGGAATAAGTTACTGTGTCTTTTACTCGGCTTTTCTGGTGTGTTTCCTGATATTCGACGATTGGAATAGTTGCGGGGTTGAGCATCTTCGAAGGAAAATAAAAACGCAGCAAACTTCAAAGAATGGAAAAAGTATACGAATTAATGTGAAACTCCGAAAAGAAAGGCACTCAGCAAATTCACGGTTTATGAAAATCTTGTGCATGTGATTCATAAAGACAGCGAATTAGTCGAATTAATTTTGAATATTAGTTCTTATTTTCATGAAAATTATGTACAGTCAAGAATAATATTGAAAAGACCAATAAAGGACCTATGATCGTCACAAATGCATTCAACTTTTCTGGCAAGAGATAAAGATATTTAATATGATTATCCAGGATCCGATTCTGCACCTTCGATTTAGTGCCTTTGGTAGTGGAAGACGGAATTAGCTTCCTCTACGCACTTCTTGAACTATTATATTAAAAATTCCATGCACTGAAATACGCTCCGTTTCTGCTTTCATAAATGCATGTCATGTCCTCCTTAGAATTCATCGCAGCATTCAACGAATTCCCAACGCTTGTTTCTTAGCCTTGCTTGGTACTTAAAAATGGTAATTACAGACTATGTGTTGTTCATTATATGGTTTTGATATATAGCTTCAACTACATGAATGAGTTATTGATGTCTGTCAAATTGCTTCTTTGTTGTTTTACCAAATTTTGAGGATAACGAGAAGAAACCAATATCTGTCGGGCCATGGGGTGGTTCAAACGGCACTCGTTGGGACGATGGAGTTTTCACCACAGTGAGGCAGCTCGTGATATCCCATGGAGCTGGTATCGACTCCATACAGATTGAATATGATAAGAAAGGGGGCTCATATTGGTCTGAGAAGCATGGAGGAAATGGGGGCAATAAGTTTGACAAGGTCAGTACATATACCCTTCATACTTTTCCCCCCTTAATTTTTTTGTATGAGTTCGTGTATGGTCATATTCTGAAACATGAGTTCCTAACTATTTTAACCATTTTCAGGTTATGCTTGATTACCCAGATGAGTTCCTAACTTCAGTTCACGGACACTATGGTCCCATAAACGATTGGGGATCAGTATTTGTGAGATCACTTACTTTTCAAAGCAACAAGAAAACATATGGACCTTTCGGTGTTGAACAAGGAACATATTTTTCTTTCCCGATGACTGGAGGCAAGATAGTTGGTTTCCATGGCAAGTGTGGTTGGTATCTGGATGCCATTGGCATTTATTTAAAGCCCGTTGAAAAGAAGGTGACTTCGATACCCATAGTTCATTCGCAAAGCACTGTTACCAGTGGAAATGAGAAAATTGGCTACTCACTGGTGCAAGGGAGTGTGGGCCAAAATTATGATATAGTTCTAGCTGTGAGGCAAAAAGATTCTTTTAGGGCTCCTTCGCCAACCATAGTCTCTCAGAAAAGTCCTCCAAGCACTAAGAAAGGTCCTACAACCATACTCTTTAAGAAGAGCTCTAGTTCTAGTTCCAGCTGTAGTTCTGATGACTCCAGCAGTGATGAAAAAGATAAGGTGAATTATCTATTCATATTACTTATTTATTCTTTTCTTGAATAGATGCATGATTTTGTTTTCCATCGTTGTTTCTTGTTACAGAAGCGTGGTAATGAAAAAGTGCCACCAAAAGTTGAAGGTGCAATAACATACGGACCCTGGGGTGGTACTGGTGGATCTGTGTTCAATGATGGAACCTATACAGGCATTAGACAAGTTAATATATCACGGAACGTTGGAGTTGTATCCATTAGAGTTTGTTATGATCAAGATGGGAAAGCAGTTTGGGGAAGCAAACATGGCGGCACTGGCGGATTCAGAACTGACAGGGTATCTTATAAGCTTTCTTTCATAGAGTTATTGACAATTTCATTTGCATATAACACAATAAATATTCACATAAATTACCGCTTACTTTTGGTGCAATTTGGCAGGTAATCTTTGATTATCCATATGAAATATTAACGCATATAACGGGAACTTATGGGCCTCTGATGAAAATGGGTCCAAACGTCATCAAGTCACTTACTTTTCATACTACCAAAGGTAAGCATGGACCATTTGGAGATGAACAAGGACAATTATTCAGCAATAAAGTTGGAGAAGGAAAAATCGTTGGATTCCATGGGAGAGACGGTCTATTTCTGGATGCTATTGGTGTTTTCATAAAGGAAGGGAAAGTAACACCAGCATCAAATGCTGTTGCCAATGCAATTGTCAAAGTTGATGCGCCTATAGCTGAAATTGATAACCCTCAGTGGTCTAACAAGCTACTAGTAGCAAAGCAAGCACAGATGGAAGAGGTGGATAATCATGCTAATTACTTTTAAACAATGTCATTAATTAAATACAATAATTAAGGGCATTAATTCGCAATATAACGTTATTAGCATATACTATATGTACAAAGTTTGTATTTGAACTAACATGGCATCTGATAACTGTTGATTCTCTCAGGTTGCCTGTGGGGTGATAAAAGAACCGGCTGCATGCGGACCAGGTCCATGGGGTGGAGATGGAGGAAAAGCATGGGATGATGGTGTATTTTCTGGGATTAAGCAGATATTTGTAACAAGAGCAGAAGCTATCTACTCTATTCAAATTGAGTATGATCGAAATGGGCAATCTGTTTGGTCTGTAAAACACGGAGGAAATGGAGGAACTTACACACACAGGGTAATAAACATGAACTAAATAGCAAATAAAAATTGTTCTCACAGTGGCTATCTGTCTTGATTGATTTTCTTAAATTGTGCAGATAAAATTGGAGTACCCACATGAAGTTCTGACTTGCGTAACTGGGTATTATGGTCCCATCAGTAAAGATGAGAGGCCAAAAGTTATAAGGTCACTAACATTTTATACTAGTCGAGGAAAGTATGGTCCATTTGGTGAGGAAATTGGAACATATTTTACTTCAACTACAACAGAAGGCAAAGTTGTTGGGTTCCATGGCAGGAGCAGCTTATACTTGGATGCCATTGGAGTCCATATGCAGCATTGGCTCGGAAATCTCAGAACTGCAAGACCATCTCGCTTCCCTTTTCTCAAGTAATTAATTTGTGTCTTAAGCCATACCTAAGTAATTAAGATGGTGTGTCTGTAACATTCATGATGCAATAAGCCTGCATTTCGGATGGATTGATGACTAGAATAATATGTGTTGAATACAGTAATATGTGTTTAATCTCATGCCTTTTTTATCTGTCAATCAGAGTATTAATTGTAATGCTGCAACTAATTAAAAGATTACGGTGCAAAACAAGATCAACTAATCATTAACTAATACGTACCCAGTTTCCTAGTTCTATGTTACTGACATAAACAACTAACAAAGATTCACAACGAAGTCTTACATAAATAATTTTAAATTTATAAATAGTTAGGTATTTTAGTAAATAAACATGCGAATAATGTGATGGAAATAATTTATGTGAGACCTTATGGAGATCCATAACTTGTAAATTGAGCCAAAAAACCTATTGGGAATGGGGTCCCTCCAAAGTTGCATTGTGCTTTCAGAGCCCTTTTGACAATGAAGGTTCTGAAACACAATAAAAATGCATTTGTTGTAGTTGTAACTTGAAAAATGAATAGAGTTAATGCCTGTCCATGTAAAGCCAAGACACACATACACACACATTTATATACATAATAACCTTTCAAATCAATAATACAAATCTGTTGTTTAGGTTAGGTTTAATACATATATATCCAAATTCCCCATCCCAATCATATTATTAATCGAACATACCAGCTGGTTAAATTTAATCAGTGGAACCCAGTAAAGAAGAGGAATGTGAGACCAAACGAATCTTGGATTTCAATTCAATTGCCTTAAACATACGGTACCGGTTTGTATAAGTAATAGCTATTGTGCGTCCAACTCTCTTCTCTTCTGAACAGCAATAATATATTATAATATATATATATATATATATATATTATAACTCTTTTGGATGGACAGAGAAGTAAATAAAAAGGAAAAGGTTTTGGATGAAGGAAAAGTGTCCATAAAATATAAATCTGAAAGTTGCCAGAAAATTTGGTAATTAATCAAGGGGGTAATGACGTTGGATTTGGGATTAGTCAATTGAATTGCCAAATTTGCATTTAAGGACAAACATGAAAAGCTAGCTTCTAGCACCTGTACATTATTATCACATGATGAAGTAGACGTTTCAGCTGAATATATATATATATATATATACATACACATATAAAATTAGAGATGGTGTGCAGTTGCAGCTTAATTAGCCATTGTAATTGATCAAGCAGGGGACCCATCCAATTTTGATATTATTGATACGATTGATCAAATAATTAACACTGACCTAATTATAACAAAAATAATTCATTTGACCAAGATTTTGTGTTAGATTTTATTCCTGTGGCCGGCGTACCTTTTGCATGGGAAAAAAACATGTCTCATTTTAATAATTTATTTGGGTCTCGGACGGATCGACGGACATGTTAAAACACACATTTTTAATAAGCAACATTTATTAGTTTGTATTTGTATTTAAATAAAATAATTAACAATTAAGTTTAATTAATTAATTAATTAATTCTTCAGTTAGTAGCCAGATGGACGCTTGATAATTGATATAAGCTCTGTCACCTATAATAACCTATTGGTCCCCATGCATTAATTGTAATTGTATGTATATATATATATATATATTCTTATATGGCTACAAAAACTAATAGCTATATATATATATATTTATATATATATATATACATATAACTATCGAGTTCTTATCTTTTTAAAAAATAAATAAAATAAAAATCAGTGGTGTCAAAACGTTTGCTAGCTAAATTATGTAAATTAATGCTGTCAATTTGATGTATCTTTCTGTACTATATTTTTGGCATCAGAGAAAATGTTGAATACATACAATATTGCAAGCACCGTTCATTCATTCATGGTTTTATATATACATATATATATTGGTTGGTTCCAGTCCAGAGGAAGGAAATTCCCGGAAGTTATTTCTTCTGCCTTGGTAAAGCGAGCTAGCTAGCTACCTAGGTAACAGTTGGTAGGCACTAGGTGCCTGGAAATTAATTATAATAGGAAATATAACGAAAAGACGTAACGGTCTCTTCTGGTGAGAAGAAAATCTAGACTAAATCATACACATATCAAATTTGTCATTTTTTCGGGAAGCTTCTCAGTCTTCCGTCTTGTCAAGCTGCATGAATCTTTCTAAATTTGGCAATCGAGTTGCTGTTACAACACTCGTCGAATTAATGGCCCTCCCGGGTACCCTACGAATGTAGTACTGTACTAACTGCCTCTAATTGATGAAGATTATTATATGCTAATCATTAAGATATTAAATTCATGTGTACGTGTATACAGTAGTAGTAATTAATTTTGACAAAAGTCGGGTATTATGGTTTGCTTGCCTGCCTTCCTTCCGATCCCTTCTCTTCTGTCATCTATTATTATATTATATCAAATTAGTGAAGTAAAAAAGAAAAACCATTCGTTCGTTCGTTCGTTCGTTCATTCATTCATTCATTCATTCATTCATATTCGACCTTTATATAGACATACATATATATATATATATATATATATATAAGCTTTTTCAGACATCACCGAAAAATGATCAGATGATGATGGAAACTCAACTTGATTGCTTCAGAGCCAATCAACATGTGTACATGAGCTGGCTGGTTTCAAATCCTACTCGTAACTCAGTGAAAATGGTGTATAGAAAAAGAAGTAGATGGTATTTTTAATTTGGCTAGTAACTAACTAATTAGTCTGTCAGGATGGTGACTCCTGTGTTGACTATTAACTAAAGGCCTAAGCCCTTCAGGACAGCAATGAGTTCCATTCCACCTCAGGAACCGAGGTGCCCAGCTGCGACAAAAACCCATCACAGTCTCCTGTTCTATTTTTGCTGTGGCATGTGAAAATTATTGCACCAAATAAACTTCATACCTAATCTCGGAAGTTGACACTACAATACTACTAGTTTACTACTGCATGCAGCTACAGATCAAGAAGAAATCTTCCAGCATTCCTTCTGTCCGTAATAAATTGGAATTTCTGTTTAACAATATTGGGCATTAAGTTAGCTGTAAAAACTATATATATTTACAATGAAAGCTAGCAAGAGGGAAATTAAAGCAAAGCCTTAAGTTATAACTCCTTTTTCTAAATTAGTCTCTGTATTATTTGAATTTGATGATGATGAAATTTCGTATAAACTGGAAGAAAGAGGAAGAATCCAATGAAAAGAATATTTGGCGTTAGGTTGAATTTAAAAATAAGAAAAGCTGATATACACACTGAAAAAACTTCTCTTAATTAAGCAACTAGCTATAGCTAGCTAATTTGTCTACAAAGCGACGCCTCTTGTAGGTCCGTATTAATTGCAGCGAGCTGATTGCACTTTGGAATAGAGAGAAAGGGAGAGATAAGCTTTGGTTAAATATATATCAGAAGAAAGACAAAATTAATGATGGTGTGCATATATATATACATGTACAAAGAAAAGTTAATACATTCAAATTATGCACCAGTATCTTGTTTTAATTTTAAAGAGAAAAAGGCCGACCAGAAGCAAAATTCCCGGAGTTTAATTAATGAAGAAAATAATAATTAATTAAGCAAATCAGTCAACCTAACCTACAGCTAGCTAATTGCCCGATCGATCAATGAATTATGCACTTGTATTAACTTTATTTATATATCATTTTCTGTTTGCAAATAATATTGAATACATCTACATAAATCTTGAAAGAAATCTGCTTCAATCTGCTTCAATTGATTATCTTCACGATTTGGTAATTGATGATATATATATCTACCTCTCATAATCTCATGTGGTCCTGCGGTTCCATTAGTGAAACTTTTTTCTTTGCTTTTTCATAGCAATAATAATAATGGTACAAATAATTAACACAACAAGTATAATGCTCATGTTTTGTCACTTTACAGATATGATCGATTGATCAATGAGATGTTTCATCACCATCACAAATAGTTCAATCCCAAAGATGCATTGCATTTCCTACTAGATATATATATATATATATAGTTATTTTATAATAAATTAATGTATCAACATAATTAGATTGGATAGTACAAAGATGCTTTTACGTACTCCATTCATTGGAGTGGACCATCAGACATGTCTAATTAATGCACCCCATATTTAATCATTCAATTTAATGCTGTGGTATTTTTACTATATTGTAAAACTAGAACAAATAAATTATTTGTTAAACACCAATTTTTATATTCGACGTCAAGTAATTTTACCTGGTAACAGTTTGTAAGTTACTATTATCGTTGTTTTAATATATATCAAATAAAATCTAATTAATTAAAATATTGGGAAGTAACTTGTATCTTATTAATTTGAATACCTTATTTTACACTACATACATATACATATCTATATATATATATATATAATGAAAACTAGCTACCTACCTACCTCTAACTTGTTCTTACTGATAATTTGAACAAAGATTAAGAGGAGATATGGTTTTGGATTCTACTGGAACATGTATGATTACGTTATATATGAGGGTAGCCTAATATTCTCTAATACAAATAAATTAGCAACAGCCAATAAAATCTAAGCATCGTTGTTGACGCCGGGCATATATATATATATATATATATATAGAGAGAGAGAGAGAGAGAGAGTACAGTACTTGAACTGATATCGAGTCAGTGAGTGGCGAAGGAAGGAAGTAATCATAATTAATAATATGATTAATATTCCAAAATAATAAAAAAAATAATATTTTGTTAGCATCAATAATATTCGTTATAAGGAGCCAATCTCGCAAAAAACTGCTTTTACGATATGAAATGCTTTGTTATTAAATAACAACAAATTAATTAATGCATGCTGTATAAAGTAGAAAAAGGATTCTGGTTCAAATTAAGAGAAAGAGTCCAACTCATTCACCCATAAAGATCCACACTTTTTTTTTTCATTTATTTGATAATTAATTAATATTTGTCTTGTGTTTCAAACATATATATGCATTAATTCAATGCTAATTAATATATATAGTTTACGTAGTATTTTGAATAACTAACTCAACACAATATATAGTAATCACATTCATATTATTGATGTTTATTAATTAATTTAATGAAGAAAAATGTGGACGCATTGCGTTTATATATTTGTATATGTTAGGTCTATTTCCACTATTACAGAAGAAAAAACAACACATTTACATTTTTATTATTATTGTTGAGACTAAGTTAATTTTTTAATATATTATCAGATTAGGTGTGAAGCAATGCACCCAATTATTATTTACTTACTATTTGAAAATGATTGACACTAGAACTGTCTCTTTTCTTAATTAATTAATTAAACTAAAACCCCATCTCTAATTAAACAACTAGCAATTTACCTAAACGTACGTATTAGTTAATATAATTGTGCTTATTATAAATAATTAATTAATTTTTCTCTAAATTAATAAATATCATCAACTGCTGCATTAGCTAGAAGATTTATATATAAATATAATACATGTTATCTCGGGTGTGTTATACGTATATAGATTTGCTTAGAATGGCTACAATTCTCCTCTTTTAAGAAAAAGAAAACAAGAAACAAAAGGTGAATTGAGACTAGTGCTGCAGGCCACTTCATAAAAAGGACGTTGTTGAGGAAATTAAATCTTTGGTTATTAATTCAAAAACATTGAATCTTCTTAAAGATTTTTGACTCCTTTATTTTGCTTTATTGCAAAATCACATTGTCTCCAGCAACGTTGCCTAAACAAAAAAGAAAAGTGTTTATATCACATGCACAACACTTTGTAAATAAATAACCATGCCATACGTATTTTTCTTGTCTTTTTTTTTTTTTTAATTCTCTCTCTCTCTCTCTCTCTCTTGGTAATTAACTAACGCATGAAATTTAATTATGATTTGTTTTTCTTAATTTTCATTTTCCTAAATAAAACTGTTTGTCGAATATGAATGATTAAATTCTGTTTAATTTATTGGCTACAGTACAAGGGAATGGTAGTTAAATAAAAAATTGGAAATATATAGTCTTAATAATATGTTGTCGAATATATAAAAATATTAATTAAATAACAAGCACGGTTTTAATTAATAAATATTTAATTTTTATTGTTATAACTATGAGTATACACAGACAACACCTGAAAAACATTGATTATTGACTAAAATGAATTAAACGCGTGCAGTCAACACCAAATTTAATTTACGCAGAGGCAAGGCAAGCAAACACGCTAAGGCAAAAAAAGACTTGACTTTGGGGTTTCACATGTGTTAGTTAAATTGAGTTCACATTAATTTGAATTAGAATTAATATTTTCACATGCAAAAGTCCCTTCCTTCCTTCCTTCCTTCCTTCTTTCGTATTTAATTAATTTATATTATATTTCCATATAGCTGTTGCGGGAAGATGAAGGACCCACCCCGGATGTTCATGTTCCCCACCCCACCATTACTCTCTTATCTACGTATCTCCCTCTGTTTTGTCTCCATTAATTAAACTCTTTTATTTATTAATTAATTAATTGATTGAACCCATATATATCTTTCTTCCATCTAATTAGTTCATCCAAGTCAACTTAATATATACAAAATAATAATAATAATAATAATAATAATAATAATAATACTTTACAAGATTATAACATGTGTAATTATATATGTTAATTGATCTTAATATTTGATAAATCACGAGGGAGGCAGGCAGGCAGGCATGCATGCATGCTTAAATATATAATTAATAATTAACAATGGAATGATGATGAATTTTGCATGGCATTTGCCCGAGAGATCGACCACATACAATTATTATTAATGCTTTATTGAATTGCATGTAGGAAATTAATGGCAATTGTACAAGTACTCCTTACTTTAATTGATTAATTGCATTCATTCATCGAACGCTCGAAAGCAGCAGAGTACTGTTATTGATGCTTGAATAATTGTTACACACTCTCTCTCTCTCTCTCTGTATATATATCTCTCTGTGTGTGTGTTCAATTCAATTGCGGGGGAGGGAGGGGGGGGGCGCGGGGGGGGGGGGGGGGTGGGGGGTGGGTGGCGCGGGGGCGTGGTAAAACAATAGTGTACTCCAAGCACAAGCACTTATAATGTAGGAGGGCCAATCCATGCAACTCTACTTCCTACATAATTTCTTATATTTTTTTTTACTATTATTACTACTATATATATATATATGGTTGGATCATATATAAAAATATATGAACGTCGATCGCCAATTATAAATTCTTAATTCCCCAATTAGGGTATAGACTTGACTAGCCGTAGAAAATTGGCAAAGACACTGATACACACCTCTTCATTATATATAATATGGAAACCCACCCCACCCCACGCCATTGGAATAGATAACTAAACCTCTATTTTTAAAATATTAATTGGAACCCATAATTATTTAAATAACCTAGAATACATACAATTAAACTAATAATTAAATTCGGGTAACCACCAAAATCCTACTTGTCCTTTCCTTGTCATGCAAATTTATAATTAGAGAGGACGACTCTGCTAAAAACCAAACTGAAATCTAAGCCTAGATCTTCTGGTTTTCTTGGAATTCAAGATCAAAACATACAATTTATAATTAATATTTAAATGATGATGAATTTGATTAATTTTCGGTTTAACCATTGGGCGTTAGCCGTGAGAGAGAAGAGGGAGTTGAAGGAATCTTTTTACTTATTATTGGTTAGGAGTTAGCGAGTGGTAGTAACGTGTACTACTATTATACATAACGTAAACATAGCATACAACATAACATCGTTTCGTCGTTGAGTCTCTGCAACCACGTGAACCCTTTGCTTGCTCGTGTCCCCACAACGATCCGCCGTATCCATAAGTGGGCCCCGACAGTGCAATAGTCGTGTTCCAATCCCTCATTCCATACACGTGTCTCCTCACTCCTCGCACGTGAAGAACCACGTGACTCCCCGCATTCCTTTGCTGCTTTTGTCCTATAAATTCAAAACCTGTATCTTATATCCTAGACAAAACAATTTTTTTTCCAAAAAAAAAAAAAAGGAAAAGAAAACAAGTAGTGTAGACGTAGTCAGACTCAGACGACTGCTCTCTGTACACACAACTTGAGATAGGAAAGAGAGAAATAATAATAATAATAATAATAATAATAAAATAAGTCTCAATAGTTGGTTTTACTCCTGTAGAAGTAGTAGTAGAAGAGGCTCCTCGTTTTGCCTGCCTGCCTTCCTTTCATCTCTTCTCTGCTTATTTTCATTTATCTTTTGCTTATAAAAACAAAAAAAAAGGCAAAAGAAAGAACATGGAATCTGTGCATGTTACGTAGAAAATCTTTAAAGCGCAATCCAGGCTTACGTGAGCCCCCACGACTCCCCACAACGCTGCCACAAGATTTTCTTCGCTTTTCTCTAACACCGCCATCGCCAACTTCTCCCTCCCTCCCTCTGCACACAGTTTTTCTTATCCTTCAACGAGTACGTTTCCCCCACCCTCACCTCACCTCACCTCACTCTCCTTATTCTTTATAAATTTGTTTTCCCACAAAACATAGAAAAAACATCTCTTTCTTTTTTGTGTTAAAACTTACTTCTTGCTACTAATTACACAAACACAATGGCCACTAAGCTTCTTTTAATGTTCCTTCCTATATCTTTCTTATTATGCTTTACCGTGGGATTGGCAGTGGACCCCACGGAGCTCTTCTTCCTCGATGTCGACAGTCGGCTTAGCTTCAAATCTTCCGACGTGGAAACGGCTTCGGTTGATTTTGGCATGCTAGGAAAAGCCAAGCCGAGGGCAGTTCTGCACCCGTCCTCAGCTGACGACGTAGCTCGGCTTGTTAAAGCAGCCTATGAGTCAGCTAATGGGTTCGCCGTCTCGGCTAGGGGTCATGGGCATTCCATCAACGGGCAAGCACAAGCAGTTGATGGAGTCGTGATTCAGATGAGCGACTCCGAAGAAACCCGGTTTGGCTCCGGAAAGCCGTTTTTGCCTCAGGTTAATGAGAAGGAGAAGTATGTAGACGTGTGGGGAGGAGAGCTATGGATACAGGTTTTAAAGAGTACGCTAGAACATGGTCTTGCACCAAAATCCTGGACTGATTACTTGTACCTCTCTGTGGGTGGTACGTTATCGAATGCTGGGATTAGTGGGCAAGCTTTTCATCACGGTCCTCAGATTAGCAATGTCCATGAACTTGAAGTTGTTACAGGTAGAGGTTTTAATTCTCTCTCTTTCTTTTTTGCACGGTGCTTTTTGTTTCTACAGTGTCAATATGTTCTCTTTACTGTAATTACCTTTTTTTTTCCTTTTCAAAACTTTTTGTGAAGTTGGATTTTTCCTGAGTTCAAAGGTTATCTTTTGATGTTTTCAAATACCTTCTTATGTGGGTTTTTTGTTTTGATTTGCTGAACTTTCATATTCGCAAAGTATTATTATTATTATTGTTTGATCATGGGTTGATAAGATGGTTTTGTCTTCGGAGTCATGAACAGTATTTTGTATACCTTTTCCTTTT
The DNA here is from genome assembly GCA_022749755.1 of Azadirachta indica. Taxonomy (NCBI): domain Eukaryota; kingdom Viridiplantae; phylum Streptophyta; class Magnoliopsida; order Sapindales; family Meliaceae; genus Azadirachta; species Azadirachta indica. The sequence goes on from CM040449.1 coordinate 3,871,015, forward strand.
TCTTTTTTGGTTTTACTTTCATATATATTTTTTCGATCTGGGTATAGTTTCTTCATTGATCTTAATTTTTAAATGATACTACGTAGTTAATTTTCTATAGCATGCATATCTTCATTTATAAGAAACAATTTGTGGCAAACAGGCAAAGGAGAGCTCTTGATATGCTCAGAAGAAAAAAGTTCAGAATTGTTCCATGCTGTTCTTGGTGGTCTAGGGCAATTTGGAATTATCACCAGGGCTAGAATTGCGCTTGAGCCAGCTCCGCAGAAGGTAGTAAAAACTTTTTAGTTCATTGAAATGGGGTTTCGATCTTTTGGACACATAATTATACAAAAAATTCCTAGTATTAATTAATGAAGAAAGAAACCTAAAAAGCAAAAATAATGACAAATAAAAATAAAAATGTTTGGGGTCCATCTGTGCTTTTAAACCCATTCAAAACGGCCGTGCTAAAGCTGGCAAGATTGTTGACGTCTCCTTTCGACTATAACGTGGTCTTTTTCTCTCTTTTCGTGCCTCTTTAATTAATAAATTAATTATTTGTTTTGTTTTTTGATTTTATTTTATTTTAATGGTGCTGGTAGGTGAGGTGGATTCGAGTATTGTATTCCGATTTTTCTACTTTTACCAGAGACCAAGAATATCTCATCTCTCTGCATGCACAACCTGATAGCCAAAAATTCCATTATGTGGAGGGTTTTGTGATTGTTAACGACGGTCCAACTAATACTTGGAGGTCCTCTTTCTTTTCCCCTCGTAATCCTGTTAAGATTAACTCCCTTCCTACTCCTGCTGCTGATGGGGGAGTTCTATATTGCTTGGAGATCACTAAGAATTACGACGAATCCACTGCTCCTGATATCATTGATAAGGTATATATTCATTTTTTTGTTAATTAATTAATATCATTATAATTATTTTCTTATCCAAAATTAATAGTTATAAAAATTAAAAATAAAAAAATAAAAAAAAGAGAGAAAAAACAATAGTACAAATAATTGAAAGGCTGAAACAGACATAATAATATTAATATTAATAATAATAATCATCTAGTATTATTTGGCATTAATATTGTTCTATTCTATATATTAAAGAAGATAGCATTTGTATGCTGGACAATCCATGGAATGTACTCTTGCTATGTATTGACTGTCTTGTTACTATAAATGTGTCATATGCAAGCTGTATTTGATCAACCAGCATCCCTTTATTTATTTATATGTTTGTTTTTATATCTTTGTTGTCTAATCAAATCAATCAAATTCAATAACTTTTTACGCCATTAAAAGTCGTTATAATGCATGGCTGTTCAAAGTCATTTTCCATGGAAGTGGCTGGCTGCCAAATGCATGCTGTAAGTGTTCTTACTATATATTATGCTGTGTATTCTTTTTAATTTTTTCTTATATAGAAGTTAGAACATTCTACGAGCATCGTTGTCTTTCTTTGTATTATTGTTGATATTCAAATGCATTGGGTTTGTTTTTAATGCTTTATATGATTGAAATTTACTCTTAAAGCAATGATATAATAATAGTATAAATGAGTATTAAATTGAATATAATACACGCTAGAAAACATGGAAGATCTTATGTGATCTATCATCCCATCTTGATACTAATTAAGAAGGAATGCAACTTTAATTTTAGTTGAATATATATTAGTAATATTACATTTAAGTATTAGGAAATCTAAGCCGTCCGTGGTCCACCCACCTAATTATTCTCTTCCAATTAATTATCTTGCTTTGAGTTAAGTAAAATATGATTGGAATCGAACTTATCCTGACAAAAGCAACTGTTTTGCAGCAGCCTTTTTTATATTTTTCTTTAGTGTACTTTGATTGAATTTTCTATTGTGCGTTTGTTTATAATGACAACATATTTAATTATGTACTGGGTTTTGTTAACAGGAAGTAAACTCTCTGTTGAAGAAATTGGATTTTATACCCGGATCAGCTTTCACAACTGATCTGCCTTATGAGGAATTCTTGGACCGGGTTCACAAGGCCGAGTTGAGGCTCCGGTCCAAGGGTGTGTGGGACGTCCCGCACCCTTGGCTTAACCTATTTGTCCCCAAGTCTAGGATTACTGACTTCGATAAGGGTGTTTTCAAGGGCATTTTGGGTAATAAAGCAAATGGCCCCATTCTCATCTACCCAATGAACAAAAACAAGTGAGTTAGTTCTTATATTTAATATTAATATTAATAATATATAATTATTATTATTATTTGGTTCTTTTCTTACATATAAAGCATTGCATCTGCATGCATGCATGCATGCAACATGCAAATTTTTATTTATATTACATTACATGCATTGCTCATATTGTCGACATAGATAGCTCCCATCAAATGTCGTGATGTTGAGGTCAGGTCATGCATGCAACATGGATGTGTAATATATATATATATATATATGTCAATACATAATGCATATTATCATCTTTTAGCTCATGAATTAGCTAATTAACAATTAATTAAGGGTGGGTTTATATATATATATATATATATAGTTAGGAATTAATGTCGGAAAGGAAACACCACAGAAATTGAAGGCAGCAATATGGTGGATGCTAGAGAAGGGATAGTGTGATCATGACTGTAGTGGTGTAGTGTACTTTTAAGTGATCAGATGATGATCGATCTCAGAGGTAATTTATGTACTTCATCAAGGACTGTCGGCAAAACCTTATTAGCCCTACCTTTGCAACATTAAAATTTCACCATCTGATTTTCACTGACCCTTGTCTCCATCATCACAACTACCCAGCTGCCTTAGCTAGCATTGATATTACCGATTGAATAAAAGATTGTCGGCAGCAAGTTTTCATTAAAGCTTGAAATGTACTGATCATATCATTAATTATACATTCAATACAACGTATTCTGGATTGTTCCTTTATGACAAAATAATTAATGGATAGTTATGAAGTAAATGAAGTAAATAATCAGGGAGAGATATAGAGTTAATTAATAGTGTTTAGATTATATGCGAAGATAACGATAGGGTACCTGTAATTAAATGGGTGTAAAGATGACATGACACATAAGAAATAAGGGTGGGGTGGTCGTAGAATGAGATCGGGACATGTGGCATGAATTGATGATAAAGAAACACGTGGCCTTGCATGCGCAAATCCAACACAACAGATGAGTGTTGTGTGTCTAAGCCAGCTAGGATGGAAGAAAAAAAAAAAAAACAAAAACAAAACCGTATCTCAAGATTTTTTGACTGGAAAAGAACAAAATGGACAGTAATGATCATGATCATCCAAGTGGGGAGATTCTCGTGTCAGGGAGATCTTCCAAAAGGGACCCACTGATGGGATGGTTGTGGTACCATGATATGTCCTGTTTATTACGACTACAATGTAAATTCAGTTCCAGGAACATAGCCGTTAGTACACAGGTTAACGGCCCATCCCTTCCCCCTTTCTCTTTTCTGGATCCTTTCGATTTGTTCAAAATCATCAATCTAATCCCGACTACCCATTTTGCATTTTTAATTGCATTAAGATTTTAATTGCATCACAATATTTATGTTGTTGCTTTTGCTTATGTGTTGATAGTTGGGACCATAGGAGTTCGGTGGTAATTCCTGATGAGGAGGTGTTTTATCTGGTTGCATTGTTGAGATCAGCTTTGAATGCTGGTGAGGAGATCGACACCTTGGAGCACTTAGAGAATCAGAACCGTCAAATCCTCAGGTTCTGTGATGAAGCGGGAATCGAAGTGAAACAGTACTTACCTCACTACACTACACGACAAGAGTGGGTGGACCACTTTGGAGATAAGTGGGGTCAGTTTTATCAGAGGAAGATGGAATTTGATCCAAGACACATTTTAGCTACAGGCCAACTTATATTTGAACCCTCCTTCACATCTTCTACTATGCCCTTGTAGTCGCAATAAACAGTTAAAAATCTGAACAGAAACAACCAAAAACCAAAAAATAAAAAGAGCAGTACTACTACTACTACTACTATGCTGAGACTGTACCGTCTTAGGAATATTCTTATTGCTTTTGTTGTAAATATAATGGCAGAAGAAGAAGAAGAAGAAGAAACAACGGGAAAGGAGTACTAGTGTTGTTTAATGAAGATCCTTATTGAATAATTATTATTGGGAATAAGAGGAGGAATTCAGTCGGGGGCAAGTAATTAATATAAGAAGGTAGATTGAATAGTGTAGTGTAGTGTATGTTAGGTAGTGTAGCGTAGCGTATGAATGGAGGGGTCCATTATCATGTACAGCACATGTCATTTTGCAGATTGCAGTGCCCGTGATCCCGACCGCCCTACTGTTGTTTCTGGATGTTGTCCGTAGGTAATCTTAAAACAGCTAGCTGGTTCAGATTCCAGTTCCATGCCGTTTGGTTTCTTTAGCTAGCTATTTACTCTGTTACCCCTCTCAGTTACTCTTCCTTTCTTGTTTGTAGTCATATCTAAAGAACAACATCCTTGTAAATGTAAGCAGTTTAAGTTTTAACATAATGCAAAAGGTTTATATATATATATATATATATATATATATATATAGGGGAAGCTTTTACTTTAAAAAAAAAAAACCAGAAAAAAGAAAAAGTTTCCTATTACTGCATCCACAGACAATCGTCATACTAGTAAACAAGACGATGAGTTTTATTCCTAATAAGCACTGATGGCGTGAAACGCTACTCAGTTAATACTCTTTCAGTCCAAACCAATCATAAGTTCCAAACAGAACAAACAAAATTTATTGGGGTGTTCACAGATGAAACAAAGGGAGCAGAGAGAGAGAGAGTAGAGAAGGTAAAGAATATTCCCTTGGAAGCTTTTGCAAATACATATCATTGGTAAATCTAGTCAATTTCTATCCATACAACTATATTAAATCCTATGTTGGTTGCAACTGTCACAACATCAGCCGATAACACAACCCGATTAGCTGTATGCAACATAACATGTACATGGTTACTCACTAAAGAGGCCCATCTCAGTTCAATAAATGATTTGCATATGCACACAGTGCATGACGCATGTCAATAGAAAAACTGGAAAATCTTTGTAGTGAAGCAATTGGCCCGGCAATCTCGATTTGTATTTTGAATTAATGAAAGAAAGAGAAAGACAACATGGCTTTGCTTTTCCCTGTTCAAGCAGCCACGCAGGCAAATATGTAACGAGATGGGCAAGAAAATTTTCACTTTCACTAACTTAACAGTACACAAAAAAACTACTGCTCACAGAATGATTAGCACTTATTCAAATCATCCTCTGCTTCATGTTGCTTTCCAAACTTCCTTAAAGCCAGAGAATATACTATTTTCCTCCTCACTGACATTCCTTCAGCCACCAATTTGACAGCCTGAAGGCACATCAATATTTTTCATGAGCATTCATCACACTCATCAAAGCTTAATAAATATTAATTATATTTACAATGGAGATGCAGATAGAAAGCATGCAATAAAGAAAGGAAAAAATATACAACAAAATGGAAGCCATAAAAAATATACATGTTAGTTAGCATCAGTTTGACTCATATTTACTGTTACAACTGGAGTTGTTTCCCATGCTTTTTTATAATATGGAAAGTGAGTGAATCTTTCACAGTGACTGCCCTTACTGACATTATCTTGCCAGAAGAACCACACTGATTGTAGTCCTATTACTCATTAAGTCCACTGGTAGTTTAAACTACCCCATATTCCCTGACAATCAGTTCTTAAGAGGTTTTGAGAAACATATTTGGATAAACCACAATTTGGTAAAGTAAAAGCTGCTACAGTAGTATAGTATTTACCGTTGAAAGATTATGCCCATTGGAGATAAATCCTCTCAATTCCTTCTCAAGCTGATCCTCTGACGGAGTTTCAAATGTACTAATTGCCTTGCCTTCAATTAAGACCGTAATTTCTCCTTTTGGTTGATGCATTGAAAATGCTTCTTTGGCTTTCCCCAAAGTACCCCGCCAAAACTGAGTAGGCATTCATTCTCATTTGTAAATCAGAGATCATAAAGGCAAATCCATAAAGTGAATAACAGATAAAATGAATATTAATCAATTAAACTGCAGAAGTTCTATTTGCCACAATGGTATCATGTGTATTTGCACCATATAAACAACTGAGCAAGGTTAAGGTCAACTTTGCTGGATGAAAAGTAGACTTGAAAATGCTACACAACACCAGCACGTATCATATAGATTAAACTATTGTCATTTTATAATTGTGAAAGATATATCTATCCACAGTCCACTGTACTTAATTTGCACTTGTTATGACATGCCATTTTCCTTTTAGCCCTCCCTTTGAGCCATTGACAAGAAATATCAGGATCTAAATGCCCACTCACAGAATAATGGATAATCAGTTATAAGCCACATCTGAGGTTGCAGGACCCAAGGACTACAAACTTTAGGCATAAATGCAGAGGCAATATGCCTTCCAATCCAACATGTTTATCTTCCTCTCTGCGCCTATATAAGGAGTTGATTCTTTGTTAATGAAATGAAAACTCTCCTTTTTCTTCCCATGTGCATTATGCAGATTCATAAACAAAAAGATAAAGGGAAACAACCCAAAAGAATTCCATGCAGAAGCACAACCAATAAATTAGTGTAAAAACACCGGCCCATCCATGCCAAAGAGCTACTGAATGACTCTTTTAACTTTTAATTTTCTTCTATCAAGAGTCATAGCCTACATCTATGTGTTTTGCCTTTTCTTATTCTCCTAAAAATAAGGTAAAGAGGGCTTATGGAATGATCCCAAAAGATGATGAGGTTTTTCTCTTTACTTCTAGATGCAACAGATCATGAAAAAAGCATGGATAACTTATCTAAGTGGCTAAAGTCAATAACAGCAGATTCAATAGACAGAATAAATTCAAAAGTATTAGCATACAATAACTTAAAAACGAAATAATGCATCTCAATTTAGGAAGGGAATCTTCAATCAGCATCACAATCTTATTTTCCAAACCAATGAAGCTATACAAACAGGAAGCAGTGAATCACATAATGTAAAAGTCTACCTCTTCATGTAATTTTGTTATTTCCCGAGCTACTACACATCGTCTGCAATGCAATTAATTAACTGCCATCATTATCTATTCCTCTTATTAGTGAAAATTCAAAAATTAAAGTAGATGGCACAGAAAAACACACAGCAGTTCCATTCTATGAAGTATAAAAATTTCAAATTGCCACCACAAACCAAGCATGCACGAAGATATAGTTCGTGTGTAACAAATGAAATTTAGTAAATAACTTATATACCTTGAGTAACCGAAAAGTGAGGAAGTTTCTTCAAGAAATTGAGAGAGCTTGTGAGGAGGAACATAAAATATTTGTGTTTTCATCTCATTTGCAGACACCATCAGCCTCTCTCTCCTTGATCCAGCATTTTTAGGTAGAAATCCAACTGCAGCAGTAGAAGTCATATTAGGTCCAGTACTGTTGGTACGACATCTCTGTGAAGCATGGCAGACAACAATATGAGAAGGAATTACAAAAAGTACCAAATGTAAACTCATTGGTGGCCAAACCGGAGGCAGAAAGAGCAGCTACAAAAGCGGAAGGTCCAGGAATTGGAACAATTGGAATACTCTCATCTGCACATAGTTTTGCCTGCACCAAGATTTTGCATATGCAATGGTTACATCTTCTACTAAGTTAGAAGTATAAATTTCTGGGGCATTTTTAGCGTTAAATTTAAACAGAGAGAGCAAGTTAAAGAACCTAAAGGACTAGGGATTTGTTACACCACAATTGAGGTAGTAATTGAGTACACGCCTTCAGGAGAAAACTTGTTCTGTTCAGAAATTTACCGTGTTGAAAGTAATAGAAGTTCAATTAAACTTTCTCCAGTTCATTAGGATCTGTTAGTTCAATCATATTCAAGACTGAGAAAGTAAATTAATTTTCAAAATCAGATACTTCCTAGTCAACTGAGATTTCTGGGAGCTGATAAAACATTGTTCCAACAACCAATACAACATTCATACAACATTTTAGCTTACATCAGACTACCCAAGCTGCTATGGTTTGAGGTGTACTGTTCAGATGTTGCCAAGAGAAAATTTGGAGGATGAAATAAGGAAAAAGAATATAGTTGTCATACCCAACAGTGATGCAAATGCAATGCAATCACTAATGTTTTAAATAAATGTCATTAAATATTTTATTTCTTTTGGAAAACAAGATAAGGCTGCAGAATGTATCACATACTCACCAACTCCGTACCAGGATCACTAATGCCAGGTGTCCCTGCATCACTGATCAGCGCCACGATCTCACCCTGTTTCAACCTTTTTAGAACTGTTTGTTCTCTTTGTGACTCATTGAACTTGTGATAACTCAGCTGAAATCTAAGGCCTACAATTAGAATTGATGAAAATGCATTGAGGCACAACGAAGACGCATAATGTTAAAAGGTTTAAGAAACTTACAAGGGGAGTTTTAATATTGTAATACTGAAGTAACTTCCCTGAATGCCTCGTGTCTTCTGAAAGTATCACATTAGCTGATTTCAAGACACGAAGAGCCCTGCATTGGTAAAACTAATAACAGAATCAGAAGCTAAGTTTCGATAATGAAAAATGGAAATTCAAAAAAAAAAAAAAAGAGAGAGAAAAGAAAAAAGACAGTACCGCAAGGTGATGTCTTCAAGATTCCCAATTGGTGTTGCTACTAAATAGAGTCCAGGTATGAGAGGGCCCTATAAGAATAACCATATGACATCAGAACTTCTCTCCATATTCAACAACTAACTTATAAAATCGAACCGTTTAACAAAGCAAACAGAGCCATGAAGGAAAATAAATAGAAGGCTGGTCTTACAAGTTTTGAAGTTTGTCCAGGGATTAAGTCAGAGATTTCGGAGGATGTTTGAGACTGTGAGCACGAACATAAGAAGAGATAATTAATTTTGGGGATGAGAGAGATTGATTTTAAGTATGTTCGTTCCGCTTGAATACGAAGAAAGCTACGAGGTCTACACCGCAATGAAAGAGCTGTCGTCGCGAGTGAATTCGCCATTACAGGAATTATTCGAATCAGCCTCATAGTCATTTTTGCCTCGTCTCTGTAGTCGTGTAACGAGCTAGGCCTACTGGAAATCTGGACATTGATCCTCAACTTGCCACTCCTTGATTAGACGACGGCGTTCAATACTCACTACATAATTTCAACAAAAACGACATCGTTTTCTTAGGATCCGAATTGTTTGTCACTGACGACGGCTGTTCTGTTTATGTTGGGGATATTATTGTTGGGCCCCCAAATTTTGGGTAAAAATTAACTTACTCTAGAATTTTTGGCCATGCAAAATGAAAAAGAATGATAAAGAAAACTAAAATATTATGAATAAAGTATTAAAGTAAGGAAAAGAAATTCTTTTTTGATAGAACCAAAAATCAAAGTTTGTATTCGGTGTAAAAATAAAATATCCGCCTATATTTTAAATTGACGTGATAGCTTAGATATTATTATTTGTAGTATTGATCTTATTTATAATCATCGAAATAAAATTTATTTTATGAAATTTACAAGCGAAAGATTTATCATCTCTATGAAATTAAATTCAAGTTATTGCAAAATAAAAAAAAATGATGAAAATATGAAAATAACATGTATAAAAATGATCAGTTACAGTGGTTAATTTGACTGAAACTTAATTTTTTAGTTCATATCAATGATTTAAGAAAAAATTTCAATTACAATATCCTCCACAATAATTCTTAACCTTTACCTTTAAACTATTAAAAAATAGGTTACTTTAAACTATTAAAAAATATATAAAATCACCGTATCGCCTTATTTTCATTTTGTACATTCTCTTTTAAGTTGATTTTGGGAAATACATGGTTTATATTGTAACAAGGTTTATACCCAAAAGCCCTCCCTCGGATTGGCACCTGATTATTAATAAATCTAAATATATGAAAAGAAAGTCTTAATTTACGTAAATAAAAATGTATATTTCTTAAAGAATAAGGTTTATACCCAAAAGCCTTCTCTCTGATTGGCACCTGACAATTAATAAATCTAAATATAAGAAAAGAAAGTCTTAGCTACATAAATAAAAATATATAATTCAATAAAAAATTTATAATTCAAGCCAAAATAAGACCCTAATTCAATTTTAGGTCATATCCGTGAATTTACAAATAGACGAAGCCTGAACCAAGTACATTTGCGCAGAACATCTAGACTTGGCCAAAGCCTTATAGCAAATAAGGGAAGCTTAAAATGATTGGGAAGATCAGAAACTTCAAAATTTTTATTGCTACAAGTGAAGAACCCAAATTAACCAATACTAAACTTCTTAACGTTATTCGGGAAGTGACGACTATTGCACCAGTAAGAATTCTGCTCATGGTTGCTAGCTCCTACAAGGCTACAACCTATTTTCTCTTCACCCTTCTGTTATTAGATTTCCAAAGCCTAAATAGTAGCAATATAATGTCTTATAAGGAAATCATAGGCAAACCAACATCCTGATGATATGGTATTTGCTCCTATTCATAATCAGGGTATCATTGAAGTACGAAACATGTTCCCAGAGGCCAACACATTCAATATGAAATCATCCACAAAGTACACAGCGAGTAAATCACAAAAGTAAACAGGCCTTTAGAGGCATGGCAATTAGAGCCCTTTTTCCCGATGCCCCCAATGAATATTTCACGAAAACCTCCTTTTTATACACAGGTTACAAGCAATTGATTCTCCATCTATCATTACACTTTATCATCATGGAACCACCATCTTGTCTCCTTTGGAGATCTCCCATTCCTACAATTCTTGACATAACGGTCGTTATCGGCTGGGCGTTGCTGCAAGATAACAACGTGCAAATGATGCTCAGATTGCATATTGGATCGTTTAAATAGAAGTGGAAGGGGGATAGGGCAATAGAAACACTGAAATATTAGGCTTAGAACCAAACCTTCACAGTTGAGCTTGACAACATGGAGAGAATGCTGATACATACAGAACTAACAGTCATTGCTGGGGACCAAGAATCATACAGAATATCTGCAAAGACAAACAGCAAATAAGTGGCAGGGCGCAGAACAGAGAGCCAAATATACTCGCTCAAATAAGGAATGAAACTAAATATTTAATAAACAAAATCTAGTTTGTACCTCTTCCTTCAACATTAATTAACAGCAACCATTACTCAGTGAGTTCATTTTAAATAATCATTCTTAGACTGTCTTTGGTAGTATACAAGTAGACAAACAATAATTTTGACAGTTTGCCTTAACTTCAAACCATAAAGAGAAATCAGAAAATCCAAACAAATTCCAAATAATAATAATTTCTTCATTTTCCAGCAACGAATCAGAGATAAAGTCAATTGAATGCCCAAAACATAATCAAATATAAGCATATTTAGTTTCTTCAATTTGTTTCCAAACATGAGGGCCTAACATGTAATGTGATATGAAGCGTTGATAGGGAAAGAATCAACCATGCAACTACACATCATTGTTTCAGACAACTTGAAAATGTCAACTACAGCATGAAATAGATGCATTTGTCCTGCTAACTTAACACAAACATCAATGCACAGAACACCCCCCAAATTTCAGATAAACAGTAATAAGCACCCATAGTAAATAACTTTCATATCTTATCACAGAATTTTTGATGATCTGGCACACAAGATTAAAAAGAGAAGAAAATGCTAAAACAGCTTACTGTAATACAAAAAATTATCATCCCATTGGAGTAACAACAGACACCACATGCATATTACCCACTTACCCGAAACCATATATCAACCATCACCACAAAACTAAATTTTACAACTATATAAGCCTGACTAATTTTTCACAACTAATACTGTCTCATCTGAAAGAAAACATGTCAAGATCATAGGAAAACATAAAGGTTTACAATCATATAAACTATGTTACCATCCCTCATAAACTACAGAACACAGGCATATTTAGATATAAAATTGTACAGAAAAAGCCACGAGTTGTTGGTCTGCAGACTCTTTGTTCTCCAAGTTTGCCTCGGTTTCAGAAATGACAAAAGGAAATGATGCACAGACAAATAATTATCTGAACCAGAATTCAGATTATCTTCCCAACCAAGGTATAAAAACTTAAGGGTGAAATCTGATAGAACCTGACCCTGCACTACAAACACAACTCTCAAGTAGTTTGGCTTAAGCTTTAGTAGATGGCCAATCTCACAAGCAAGATAATTGACTAGACACTGACTAAATAATATCTTGTGATTTATAGCATACGACCGACTCTTAACAGCTCAAAAAATTCAACAACCTTGATCAAGTAATCATCATTGTTAATTGTTGAGCAATTTATGATCAATAATTTGAAGCAAGAGATTACGAAGCATTGTCATACTAAATAACCTTCACGAACTCACTGTCTTACGCAATTAATTACAAAAGGGGGAATTTAAAGCCAAAAAGAAATAAAAACTAGAACAAAGCAATACCTAAACAGATGTGCCCATTGCTATAAATGTGAGGATGCAAGGGAGCCGGAGGGAGAAAGATCACCTGTCCAAAAATGTTTAGAAATTAAATTGTAATTACTGCAATAAGAAAATCACCTATAAACTAGTAAGCATAATTTTCAAAAGCAAACAATAAAAGATAATCTACTTAATATTCTCCAACAATTTTCACAAATTCTCGGCAAACAAAGAGAGAGCAGATAAGAATTTTAAACGGAAAACAAAAATAAGGGAGATGTACTTGAGGTGCTTCCATAGGATAATGCTCAGGAAAATCTACTTGAAGCTGATACGTTTCGTTCGCATACAGAGTCCCCGGTGCTCCGTTGACTTCGATTATCCATCTTCACAGAAAATGAATATCATAATCAATCGCTCCAATCAAATATATGAACTACAAAATTAATTCAATAAATGAATGCGAAATCGGACCGAAATTAAGAAGACTAATTAAAAAAAACCTTTGAAGATTATCGGTGACTTTGTGTTTAAATCCCACAGGAGGATTAACCTGCCATTCCACGAGCTCTTTCTGCAGTCTATTAGTTGCGATCTTGCTTAAAGCCTACGTAAAATAAAATAAATAAATAAATAAATAAGTCAAACACTATAAATCAAGAGTCGAGAAAACATGAAATCAAAATTAGGCTCAAGTAGAGAGACCTTGCGGGAAGCAGCAGAGGAGCTGGTCATGACTTCTACGAGGAGAGAGACGGTACCGTCTGGCCTTTTTCCTGTGATGTACTTTTTCGGAAATGAACCAAATCTGGTTTATTGTGCGATAGAATTATGATTGGTAAAGAAAATCGAAGACTAGTGAATCGGACGATCTAGAATTTGTTTTGGGTCATGATTCTCTCGTCAGGATTGGCTTACTGTGTAGGGTCTATGACGCGAACAGTCGGTGATTGTAAAGCGCGGTGATCTTGCCACGTGGTATTCGAGATCGCTAGATCTTCGTAGGATCTTCTAATCCCCTTTTTGGGCGCGGATTTTCTCCATGGCGAAGGAATATTATATTACGTGGCTGTACTTTGCGTGATATCTGACGAGTGGGGAGTCCTTAGGAATTCACTTACTAATTTCTTGCGGTGTACTATTTACGTGTTATTTATCCCTTCGTTATTTTATTTATTTTTATATAATTAATTAAATGTTGATTATAATAATAATAATCACATTTTTAGGTGATATGCTTTCGGTGCAACGACGCGGCAGATAAAATTGGGAGCATTGCAAATAAAATTTGGTTTTTATTGGTTCCGTTGATTCACAGAGAAACATGTAAAGCACAATTTTTTAGTAGTAGGAAATGGAAGTGGTCGAGGGTAACATGCCTAATTGGAACAATAGTAGGAAATTTTGCGACACAAATGTTAAAAACAAGGGCGGACGATATTTCTTGGCAGCAGATTAACTTGCACATATTTGTAGGCTTTAAGAAGTTAAAAACCTTGGGTGTAGTTTTAGTAAAGGAATTTGAGGCTGGCTATTTCATAATCCTGAAATCATGTCCTTCTTCTTCAATCTTCTGCTTGATCAGCTGCTATACCTTCCTTTGCTGCAGAACTGCTAACAAAAGATGGATTTGAGTCTTCTGATGAGTCTGCGATCTCCTCTCTGTACATTTCTTCTATCATAGGCTTCCACAGACGAACTCGAGCATTAATGAACCAATTTGACACCTGAATCAACAATTGACAATGCCCAAATTTTACATCAGAATAAATGCAGATCGACTGGCAAATAAATATATAGTCGCTAACAAGAATTTGCGAATAATAATTACTTGGTTCTTGGTCAGGCCTGTCTGTGATGCCAACATTAGCTTTTCAGAGTCATTAGGATAACTGTTTGAGAACCCATAAAAGCAAGCCTCAGTAAAACTGGCAAGAAATGGCAATGTAGAATACCAAATTTAAAGCACTTACGGGTGAAGAAAGTGTTCAAAGAGCCAAGAGCGAAGAATTGTTACAGATGTCTCTGGCAAACCCCTGATTGGTCTCCATATTTGGCTTTGGCTTTGGAACATTCCCAGCTGTTGAAGAGACACCCTATTATGCCTGGTCTCTCTATCTAACAAACAAAGTTGCGATATTCCTGTGCTGAGTTTTGGCATGTCCTGAGAATATCTTCTGCTTGTCGCATTTATTTGAGATATTATGGCGTCTCTTAGATTGCCAAAATGCCTTGACATTGCTTGGAGAGCCATAGCAGTGTAAGACTTTGCTGCACCCAAACCTGCTATCATTTCAAATGATGCCACCACTTCTTCCATTTGATGGTAGTATACCTCATATTTGCTCTCAACCTAAACAACAGTAAAATTTGGAAACAATTTTATCAGGTTGAAAATTAACTTATTTGATTAACTGATAAAGAATTCCAATATTCAGTATGTGAATACAAACCTCCTCCAACAAGGAAATAAGCTTTGCAATTCTCAGATGAAGTTCGTGTTTCTCTGCAGATAATATCCCAGTTCTGCATAATTCTGCTTTTAATTCAGTTGATAATCTTAGACCTCCTCTTCTGCTACCATGATACAGCTTCCTAATATATCTTTCATCATTCATGCCAATGTTTTTACCAACATTAACAACTTCTTCTAAAAGGCTTTGAGCTGGTTTTAGAAATCTTGAACTCCCCACAGCATAAGCAAAAGATTCTGTGCCATCACTGGAGCAAGAGCGATTTAGTGAGGTCGAAGATGAAGAGAATGTGCCACCGGTAAATGAAAACCCTTCACTCACATGCTCCACGCCTGGATTACAAACTTCTCTAGATTCATCCCCAAAAAATAAATAATTGGGAACGGCAATATCTGAATTTAAAGATCTCTGGTTGTAATGGACAGATGGAACCAGCATGTGAGAACTAAGAGATAAAGAAAGACTCTGTGATTGGTCATTGGTTTCATTTGATGCTCCAAGAAGGTCCATTAAATGTCTACTGTGACTTATTTCCGATGATTCCTCTGCTACGGCAGGAGCATGAACAAGTTCCATTGATCTGGATATTCGTTCCTCAAGAGACTGAATGCTTGGCAACAAACCAAGAGATTGAGGATATGCGTTATTGCCTCTTAAAGCAGACCCATAAGTATCAAAATGTTGGTTGGCAAGGTTCTGAGTTGTAATCGAGTCTGACATGATGAACTGGTGTAGCATATTTGAAGCCGGATTTGGGGGTGAGTCTTTCGAAACCATAGTTGCTGAACTAGAAGTTTAAAAGATATATAAAACTGAACAAGGATTTGCTACAAGGCAAGAGATTATTTTTCTTTTTTAACTCGCAGAGAAAGAAAACAAAAGATAAGTATAAAGGTTTATTAGCAGATGTACTGAACAGATTCCTGGTTTTACCATTTCAAATGCACAAAACCTCTACTGTAGGCAGTGAAAGATACACCAAGGGAAAGAACAAATAAGATTAATCATAAGATCAAGCATCGGGGAAAAAGATAAAACATGGAAATGAACAAAAACAAGTACAGAGATAATTCTAGTGGACCATTTGAAGTTATGACTTACTTTAACGTGGTGGAAATCTGCACTAACTTGCATTCAAGTCAACTGAAACCGAGAGAGATTCAGAAGTAGTAAACATAAGTAGTAGTGGGGATAATCACGGAAGGATTTCTCCCTTCAAAGCATAACACTTTTTCAAATTTTCAAATATAACAAAATTGAAAATTTGAAATTTGGCCTGTAAACAGAGAAACAGATGAAACATAGAGTTTCAATTTGTCTATAGAGAAGAACAGAAGGTGAAAGTACGGGACAAGAAGGACTGAAAGCAAGACATACTAAGAAGTATTTGTCAACTAACCCCAACTCTTGATTGACAGGTTTGAGGAACTAACAAACTTCAAAAGAACCATTAAAAGCTAAAATGGGATTCATTCTTCCTTAATAAACATAAAAGATGAAAGGCAAAGCAAGCAAGAAAGCACCTGGCTATGAGCACTAACGTACCTTTGCTGAAAGTAAAATTTAAAGATAAAGCAATGACTCTGTCTCCCTTCTTCACTCTCTCTCTCTCTCTCTGTGAAAATTGAGCAGGTCTAAATCTAAGCAGCCAAAAGCTATAACACCTACGGATATAGGTCTCTGTTAGTTCTTCAAAGAAGCAAAGCCAATTGGCTAAGTAGAAATCAGACAATGACAGGTAAAGATGGTCCCGCAACTTCTCTGACCATAAAACAAGAAGCAAAAGCATCAATCCTTCAGCTTTAGTGCCTGCAGTTACATTTCTTTGGGAGACTCAAAAAGTACTTTTGGCTCAATACAGTGTAGTAGTCTCTCTCATCTTGTCACAGAACAAGAGCTCGTAATATGTTAAAATGTTTTGTTCACTGGGGTTGCTGTAATCTGTAAAAGGTAGAGAAAAAGTGGGCTGTCTTTTGCACACTCCCAGTTTTAAGATTGTCTACTTGCGAGTCTGTAAAAAATGTAGGAATATCTAACTTTTCCTGTTAGATTTTGTGATCACGCATAGAGGAGATGTTGAAAGGACACTGGAAATCACAATTTTAAGATTGTCTACTTGCGAGTCTTTAAAACATGTAGCAATATCTAACTTTTCCTGTTAGAATTTGTGATCACGCATAGAGGAGATGTTGAAAGGACACTGGAAATCACAATCTTTCAAGAAAACAGGAGAAAATTTTTCTTCTTCCTTTCTTTGTTTTTTTTAAAAGAAAAAAAATAAATGGGATCCTGTGCTCTCACGGAGAGGTGAAACAGAAACGGATGTTGTTGGGAATTCGGTTTGGTGTTGTGTTGGCGTGCTGATTAGATTGATTCTGGATGTAATTTTTTTGGTTACATCCTTTTGGATGCTCTAAGTAATGATTGCCATATTTGTTCCTTCGGCCTCCTCCAGTTGTCACTTTCTCTGCTCTCGTAACTTTGTTGCTTGTTAGACCTGGAAGGCCCACGCTACATTCATAGATTAAAGTATCTGCATTATCTGAATCATGTCAGCATATTTTAAATGAACTTAGAAAAAATCTTGCAACCCTCTTTGCTCCTCTTGAATATTATTACCCATTCAATTCGGAAGACGAAGCTGAAGCTGAAGCTGATGATACGTTTTAGCTAGACCTTGCTGAGCTACTGTATAGGTTTGTATAGCCCTGTTTCTGTTTCGTTCAAGAAATCCTCAGAGACTGTGCTACTACTCCATGGCCATAGCGAATCGTACAATCATTCTAGACAACGTTACCGAGCAAGGCAAATGTGCAAGAAAAAAACAGCGGCTACATAGTTCTGGTGCCCAACCATGAACTTCCATACATGCCAAATGCTGGGCTGTCCCAGTTGGTAGCGGGATTAGACGGGCTTCCGTTGCCAACACTATTTTATTTTTTTTGTTGGGTTGGGCTTATCTTTAACGACTGTAAATGCATATGTTAACAGAATATATTTGTTATTAGAATTATAGTTTTTTTATTATTTTTAATTCGATTTAAATGATTATTGAAAAAATTTCAAGAATTTTTATATATTTATATTAAGAAAATTTTCAATTAATTTAAACACAACTTTCTAAGTTGTGTTCTTTTAAAAGATAAGTTGTTATTGAGTTTTTTGATGCACTTTGTCTGTGCTTTGGTGCGGACATATATGTCTATTAAAGTTACCACTAGCACATTGACAAATAGGGATATAAGACATATAAGAGAAAGCTTGACATCATTTTGTAAGTACACAACTTCTTTTTGTCAATATTGTCCTGATTTTTTTGTATATTTGTTGGTATATTTTTATAAATATTTACCACGTGTTTAATCTTGAATACTATCTTTTTATCTTCTTTTACTCACATTATATTAATTTTTTTTTTGTTTTTTTAGATTCTTCATTTTATTTAAAAAAGTGATTGATATTACAATTTTCATATTATAATTTGTATGTGAAGTAAAAACATATATGTTTACTACAATTATTCATGCACTCGATAACAAATTAAGTTGAATGTTTAGAACAATATCTTGAACAATGACCAATATCTTTTCTTTTTGGTATTCCCTATATAAAGAGATCAAAGTTAGTGAGGTTAATGACTCGGTGGTTAAATTTAGGTTTTATTTCTTCTAAATCATTATTTTTGAATTATTTGTAGATGTTTAGGTTTGTTGGGATTGTAACAATTAGTAACGCGTTAATAAAATGATATATTTCTTAAGTGACATGAGTATATTAATGTAAAATCAATTATATTCTCATCATGAATGAAGCACACAAACAACTACTAGTATTTGTTAACAAAAGGTGGTTTGTAGTGTATTTAACTACAGTTGATGATTTAGAGAAAGGAACATGTATAATGATTATATTAGCAATTCAACAAAGTATAAGAGATTTCTATATTCCATGATGGTTGCAAAAAGATGATCCATCCCCTACTCTGCAATCTTACTTCTAGTTTTCCATGAGAAACAGGAAAACAAAATATGAAAAACGTTAGCTATAAGATCTAACATACTATTGCAGTCATTTGATTCGATTTGTCAACATACTCGTGGTAACTTTCGTAGACATATATATCTACACTGCAAGGACAAACTTCAAGATGAAAATTATAACAACGAATACTATTCTAACAAAATAAGTCATCTGATTAACAAGAAATAACATTAATATAATATGAATATTGAATATTGAAGAAAAAGAAAATATAAATTGAATATCAAACAAAAAATAATAGCATCAAGTAAACTTAATACATATAAATAATCCAAAGATATTGGTAACAAAAACAATAAAACCAAAATTTAACTTGTGAGAGTGAAATGATAATAACCCTATTAGCATTTGACATAATCTAGTATATTCTCATATACTCTTTTATGATGGTTAAAAAAATGATTATCCATCCCCTCCTCTACAATCTTATTCTTATTTTGATCCATATATAAAAAGGACAAATGATTATAATCATAAGGACCAAACATAGTATTATGATCATGTAACTTTATTTGTCATTGTGATCGTAGTAACTTAAGTAAACATATATGTCTCCATCGTAGTAACTTAAGTAAACATATATGTCTCCATTTCAAGTATAAACTCCAAGATGAAAACTGTAATCATGACCCTTCTTCTAACAAAATAAATCACCTTATAAACAGGAAAAAAACATTAATATAATATAAACATTGAACATTGAAAAAGGAAACAAATAACAAACATTAATGGAACATAAAATGAATATTTAACAACAAAGAAAATGTCATTAAACAACAGTGGTAGAATACAAGTTGACATAAATGGGTGCTGGTGCTTTTATGTTCTTTATCTCTTGTCTTTCTGCTACATCTCTTCATACTATTTGTTTTCTATATTTAGCTACCAAGATTAAGGGTTGCAATTCGGGTTTATAAGTTGTGTTCGAATCGTGTCAAATAATTAATCATGTCAGTAAATTTCAATCCGAATACGACTCATTTATTAATCGTGTTAAGGGTCTTCAACTCAAACATGACCCATTTATTAAACGGGTGACATGACACGACCTATTAACCATTTTATTAATCAGATAATCTAACACATGACCTTTCTTTTAACAAAA
This sequence comes from Azadirachta indica, assembly GCA_022749755.1. Lineage (NCBI taxonomy): Eukaryota > Viridiplantae > Streptophyta > Magnoliopsida > Sapindales > Meliaceae > Azadirachta > Azadirachta indica. The sequence goes on from CM040449.1 coordinate 3,891,079, forward strand.
TAAATCACCTTATAAATAAGAAAAAAGCATTAATATAATATAAATATTGAACATTGAAAAAGTAAACAAATAACAAACATTAACGGGACATAAAATGAATATTTAACAACAAAGAAAATGTTATCAAATAATAGTGGTAGAATACAAGTTGACGTGAATCGATGCTGGTGCTTTATGTTCTTCATCTCTTGCCCTTTTGCTACATCTCTTCATACTATTTATTTTCTGTACTTAGCTGCCAAGATTAGGGGTGGTAATTCGGGTTCATGGGTTATGTTCGGGTAGTATCAAACAGTTAACCGTGTTAGCAGTCCTCAACCCGAATATAACTCATTTATTAATTGTGTACACGACTCATTATTAATTATGTCAAGGGTTTTCAATCTAAATACGACCCATTTATTAAACAAGTGATACAATACGACACATTAATCAATTTATTAATTAAATAATCGTGTCAGATTAACCCGTTAATCCGTAATTGTGTCAGTAGCCTTCAACCCGGACACGACCTATTTATTAAACCAGTGACACGACACGGCATATTAACCCATTTATTAATCGAATAGTCGTATCAGATTGACTCGTTAATCAGTTTAATTTAAATAGAAAAAAATTATAATTATAGAGAATCAAACCCAAGATGTTAGTTTAATATAATGTTAACCACTAAATTACAACTATATTTTTGTTTAAATTGTAAATGCATTATTTATTTATATGATATTTTAAGTTTTTTATATTATCATGTTAACTTATTTTACATAAAATTATTTTAAATTGTGAATGCTAAATTATTACAAGTAATTAAAATAAAATTATTTAATGAAAAGTATTTTCAAATTAAAAAATTACTAACAATAAAAAATTATTTCTTTTCTATTTTTTTTATTTTTACAATAAAATCAAAGAAGAAAATAAAAAAATTTTAAATTTCTTGGAAAAACAATTTATGAACATGATATTTTATAAAAACTGATTATGGATAAGATTTTTTTTGTGAACTTCTATTATCTAAAAACATATTATTCAATAATTATTCTTAAAAAATAAAAATAATTATAGTTTTAATACAAAGTAGTTCTTTATTTTTATATTTTTTTGCATTATTTTTTGGAAAAAGTTTAAATAAATTTTTTCTTTTCATTTTTTGATTTATTTATTTTTTATTAGATAATTTTATTCTCATTATTATTTTAAATTTTTGGAATCATTATTCATTTAATCATCCATCTAACGTATATAGTATATAACATGGTGTATGCATAATTATTTATTGATTAAGTTAATTTAGTAGTTGAAAATCTAATTTTTGAGTCTCTCATGCTTATAAATATTTAATATAACCATTTTGACACAATTATTCATTTTTATAACATATTAAATAGTTATTAATTTTCATAATCTTATTAATGTAATAGTCATATATTAATATTATTAATTAATAAGTGTTAGCAATTAAATTTAAAAGTTTTAGAAAAATAACATGCTAATTAACTAGTAAGTCACCTCTATTATCATTTATCAATTCACAGAGTATAAATTATTTACCAGTAAACTTAAATTACAATATATATGCAAATATTCGAATTGTATTACAATAAGTTTAATTTATAATAAATTTTTCATCATAAATTAATTAAGATTATGTCAAAAATTTATCAAAATAAAAAGTATTAATTTAGTTAATTTATCTTCACTTTTTTCTTAAAATAATTAGCCTCCAATATAATAAAGAGTAACTACATTATATAGAACAATATGCCTTAAGTATTTATGTTGATACACTTTAATTTGAAAATTGAATAATACAATTTAGCTGGAAAATTAAATAAGTATTAAACAATTAAATTTGAAAAGTTTTAAGAAAATTACATGCCATTATTAAATCATCAATGACAAAGAATAAATCGTTTCGTAGTAAAATCAAATTATGATAAATGCACAAATATCCAAATCGTGTTACAATAGCTTAAATTACAATGACTTTTTAAGAATATAAATTATGTATACAAAATTAATTAAGATTGTATTAAAATTTATCGAAATGGAGATTATTAATCGATGAATTTATTTTCACTTTATTTTTTTTTAAAATGAACTCCTACTTATAATAGAGTAACTATATGAATATCTTTTATTTGGAGAAATATTTATTATTAGATGATTTTATTTTCTTTACATGACTATATTTCAGTTTAATTATTACATATATAAACTTTATTTACATTATCGTTAAATAAAATATCACGAGAAATTTATAAATTATTTGTTATGAAATTATGGTTATCAAATATTAAGTTAAAAATATTTTAATTTTGTTGTATTTACAAGTAATTATTAATTTTTAACATTAAGTTAAAATCAGTACATTTAAAACTATTAAAAATAATTTAGCATTATAATACAAAAAGACCTAAAATATTGTAATATATAAGTATATAATACACCTATAATTAAAATAAAAAAGTGATAGTAGTTTAGTGAATAAGAAAGCCACATTGTGATCTTGAAAACTTGAGTTCAAATCTTAGTAATCATAAAACCCAGTTACTCAAATAATAATTATGTCATTAAACAGGGTTGAGTTGAGAAGGTCAAATGCAGATACGATTCAATTAATACATGGGTGACACGAATCCGACACAATTATTAATCGTGTCGACTTACCTGCACTCAAATTCAAAATTTTTTTGTTGTGTTCATGATGTGTTTGTGGGTTGGGCCAAAAAATACCACCCTAGTCAAGATTATTAAAAATGAATTTAACAAAAAAAAAAGGTGTTTTATCTTCGGCCGCTAGGATGGAATTTAAAATAATATATGCTTCTATATATTGATTTGCCTTTTGACTTAGTGAGGCAATAAGGACTTAAAAAATTGCATATTATGTAATATTTTAAACAAACTGAGTCTATTAAATATTTATAAAGAAATATAAAATAAAATTTAATTTTTAAATTTTCTTAAATATGGGTGTACTAAGTAAATGGGTGTTTCGAATAAATTTTAGACGGAAAAGATCGCCGTTAAACAAAATGAATAAACTGGCACACGCACATATAACGGAATAATAATATTTAGATCCTTGATTTTTGAGGTTTTCACAAATTAGAATATAAATGTTTATTTATAATAAATAAGTCCGTAACTCCTATTAAAATAATATATTTACCCTTTTAGTGTTTGATTTTTTTAAAAAAAGTACTAATTGTTCCTGAAAATATTACCAAATATATATTTAGTCTCAGTAATTTAAAAATACCTATTTAAATCTTATTTAATGCATGTTACATACTTAGATTAGGTCATAATTGATATCAATCGACTCCAAATTTCTTGATTTACTCAATGGTATGTTAATTTTGAGCAATTAATATTAAAAGGGTGTCAATACTTATTCTGAGCATGAACTATTTAATGGGTTAGGAGTTCAATGAGTAATTTTTAATTTGATAGAACTAAAGTATACATTAAACCATATTTTAGAGCTCTAACAATCTTTTTCTCATTTCAATCTTTATAAAACTTAACACAATAAAATAATTTATTCATTTTAATAGAGATAAGACATCTAGGATGCATTTGGTAACGTTTTTAAAATTATATAAAATCTCAAGTTCCTTAATACTTAAAATTAGTTTATTTTTAAGTTGTCTAAATTTTAAAGTCAGGAAAAACTCATTTGAATTATTCACCCTTATTAGATGTAGCGTAAAATATATTATTATTCTAGTTTTTTTCTTTTCACTATATGTTCTAGTTTTCATTCTTAATATTATATATATTAAGATGTTATTGAATATATGAAAATTTTAATCGTAATTTTTTTTAAATAAACTACTTTAATAATTAGAAAAGTGATACTCTTACATGTTAATAGCATATATTGGTCTTTTATTTCCAAATGGCATGTTATACAATAATATCGCACTTAATTGATATTTCTTTTGCAAGGTTCTTTATTCAACAAAATACACACGACTATTTATATTTCCTTTTTCACATATACCCTAATGGCCTTACTTATCTGTTTGTATATTACAAGTTCTATCGTATCATATTACACTACAAAATCATGCAACAGATGAGGATTACCGAACTTATCTTGCGGATTACCCATATCCATGCAATGATAATCTACGGCATCATGCTCAACAGAAGGGGCCACAGTGTTGTCGCCTCCTCCAATATTGTTCCCAGCAGATATAGGGAATATATCACTTTCATGATGTCTTAATCCTAATGCAAGTGTTACCTGGTTGCTAACTCCAAAACCACTCAACTCTGACATACCATATGTACCAGTAGCACCCATAAGAACATCATTACCTGTTTGGTTTTGGGGGATGATGTTGTAAAGTCTATGGTCATTTATGCTAGGCCTTTCATCCTGCAATCTCATGATCCCAGAATTGAAGACATTATCTCCATGACCACCTTCATGAAATGCTGAGCTTGCTACGGACTTGTTCATTTCTATATCAGGGATATGATCAAACTTAAGGTCATGAACTTGCTTACCAGATTTGGATGTTAAACTGTCCTGCATCTCTTCTCCTCTATTTTCAGGTGCCGATGAATTCTCACTACATGCTTTCTGTACATTTTCAGGACAAGAGTTAGAATTTTCCTCGGGATTACCAAATTCTTCTTTGTACATCTCCTCCACCATGGGCTTCCAGAGACGCACCCGAGCATTTATAAACCAGTTTGCCACCTGATACAGACACAGGAAATAAAGATCATGCAACATGACAAGAAAACTGGAAAAATTAACCCATATGAATCTCGTGTCATTAAGGTACGCCTTTAAATGGTAAGACAAAAGAATAACAAGTTTGCAGAAAAATGAATTAATGGATCCTGGAGAATTCTTCAACTTTCTTCTATCATTTTCTTTTTTCTTTCTCCTTTTTGTGACAAAATTTCTTTAGTAATATTAAGATTCATACCTAGGTATTTATTAGGTATTCAATTCACTTTTGAATCCAAATTTTCCCAATATGAAGTCACAATTATACCATATGGTTATGATCTACCGGTCCAATAAATGAATTTCATCTCTTACTCACCTGATTTCTGGTCAAGCCTGTCTCTCTTGCTAGCGTAAATTTCTCGGAATCACTTGGGTACCTGGTTAAAACAAAAATCAGCAAAGAATGAGAATTTGGGGACCAAAGTTCTTGGAAATTAAAAAATTTAATAAAGAAAAAAAGACTGCAGGAACATACGGATGAAGAAAATGCTCAAACAACCAAGCACGGAGGATTGAAACAGAGCTCTCAGGAAGCCCTCTCTGAGGCCTCCAAGCATGTCGCATCACACCCAGCTCTTGAAGAGCCCTCTGTTGTCTTAATTGATGATCCACAAAGCGAAGACGAGGTATGGTTACTTGACCATTTGACGAAGACTCTTGCTCCCCAAGGCTTCTCGGAGTCACTTGAATCTGGCCACTTATTGCGTCACGCAAAGCGCGGAAATGACGAGAAATAGTTTGGAGGGCAAGAGCTGTGTATGATTTAGCTGCCCCATTCCCAACAACCAAGTCAAATGATGACATCAATATTTGCATTTGGTGGTAATATTGTTTGTATCTTCTGTCTACCTACAAGGAAAACATTAGAATTAGCAGTATTTCAACACAAGTGCAACTCAGCTGAAACATAAATGCAATTTGTGCCGTATTCATAGTACTATCACTGGTGTACTCCTGAACGTCTGTTTCATAACAGTCAATTAAAAGCACCTTACGTACAAACCAACCCTAATCGAATCCATGCTGTATTCAGAGTCATATTACTAGTGTACTCTTCAACATCTATTTTATAACAGTCAATTAAAAACATGTATGGGAAAAAGATATCTGAATTGTTTAAATAGCAATTTGCTAACTGGTTGTCAAGTTAATGATAGCAGGGAAAAGGGAAAAAAAAATACACCATCATATCTAAGGATCATAAACGATAAGAATTAGACAAGCATCCATATTGATTAAAAAATCAAATGCAAAGAGACATAGTTGCTTAAATCTGGAGGCAGTGACTTACCTCCTCCAACAGGGACAGGAGTTTTGTCTTCTTATTCTGAAGATCCTGTCTTTCTGCTTGTGATAACTCAGAAGATGAGTTGGCAAAAGACTCCATAGGATTTGAAGAGCGGCCATCTGTTGCAGGCAGCTTAGACAGACTATTGGATCTCCCATCAGTCCCTTTAGTGTCATCCAAACAATTCCCGTTACAGTTTTGTTCTTTATTAGAATTTGGCTGCTTCAAAGCCTTTTGGACATTAACCACCTCATCAAGCAACTGTTGGGCTGGTTTGAGGTATTTAGATTTTAATATAGTGTTCGTGAAATTTATCGGTTCATATTGATATGCATTAGAATACATTTCTTTGTGGCCTACTGAGTACCGAGTGTTGCACAATGACTCTATTTCGAGACTAGACAGTAAGCCTTCAGAAGTCCTCAGCTCCTTTCTTTTTTCGCTTTCATCATCTTGACAAGGCATTGTAACCTTCCCTGGAATCAGAAGATGCGTTCTCAAGAATGAAGAGAAACAAGGGCTTGAATACTGATACTGAAATGAAGGCACAGAAACTGCAGATGTCATATGTGTACCAAGGCTTAGTGATAGTCCTTGACACTGAAAATTTTGTTCACTATCTATCATGCTTGGCTGCGTCCTTGGGAACACCTGGGAGTCCCCAATAACAGAATTACCTATCAAATTACCTGTTCCAGTGTTTAATTGCCCATTGATGGATGACAAAATCAGTGTATCACTTGTTGATGGAATGAACATTTTCTTGTTTCTACCTCCAGTAGATGGGATTTCAACGCAACTCTGATGAGAAAGGGAACTCCCGACAGGGAATATCTCTGAATACGACCCAGCAGATGAAGCTTGATTGACATACATATTTATATTATCAGGATGGGAAGACGATGGACCCGGAAATAAAGTTGGAAACCCCTCTCTTTGATTGCTTAAGCCTGGATTATAAGCAGCCATCTCTGGTCCAGTAGTGGCAGATGAATGGCATAAATATACCATTGCTCTCCATGAATTAAATGATCATCGACAAATGTGCTGCCCAATCAAATGGTGATCAGTCAGTAAACCTATAGAAACCAAAAGTAGAACTGCATAAGAGGTCTTTTAAATTTCTTAAATCATATCCTAAAATCCTCCACTACATTCTCATATCATCTCTAAGCATGTAAAATACTACGAAAAAGTTATGCAAAATCTTCAGGCTTCAAGACCATACAAACTTAAATGTGATGTGAACAAAAAAGATAATTTACAGCTGGCTATCATGAACAGTGCAGCAATACATTTTTCCTTGTAATTGTTGCACATAAGTAGAGAAGTTTCCCATTCCCAACCGAAAACAAAGACAATTCTATACTAAACTATAGCAGGTACTCTTATTCACAATCTTTTTGTGAGATCTCTGACACGAATAAAACTAGAAAGATAATAAGTGCCCTCAAACCCCTAACTAGATTGACCCAGAAGAAAAAAGTTGTGCTATTCTGTGAAGAAATTAGGATATTGGAAGGTGCTGGTGGAATTTTTTTTTTGCAAGTATATTTTCAGCTTCTTGTGATTATCCCAGCATCCTTTCATAGTTATTTCCATTGCAGAGCTTACTCGAATATGAGAAAAACAGAGAAAATAAAACAGAGCAAATTCAAAATTCACCTACAGAGAGGACAGACTTTAGAGGAAAATTAACAAGAAATTATAAACCTATGGCATGTAAATGAGCCCACGACAAATTAAGAGGTACAAGACGCTAAAAAGCTGAAACAGGCAAAAGAAAAGTTAATAATAATAGCCCTCTTTTCTCCTTTCCTAGCAATAACTTTTTTACTTCTCTTCCTATTTTCACAAAATTGCAGCCATCATTCGATCATTAACCCCATCATAAGAAGAACAAAATCACAGCCAAACTCAAAACCCATGTGATCATCATACAAAGTAAAGGTCTCAAATTGTTTTCCTTTTTAGCTAATTCAATTCAATATCCCATCATCATCAATCATCACAGGAACAAATACTCAATTTGGCAAACACAATCAAGCATCAAACTTCACTCCCTATTATTTCACCTCAGACACACAGTATCAACAATCATTACCAATAGAACACGGTAAAAAAAAAAAAGAAAAAACAGATAAAGATTAAAGTACCTGAAAACCCATATAAGCTGCTGAGCCTGTTGTGGGGAGCAGAAAGCGTTTGAAAACACAAAGACAAAAACCAATCCCAAGAGATTTATCTTGTAATCACAACCAACTTGCTTATGATTGGAACATTGACACCAATTCAATAAAAAAATAATAAATTGATCCAATCAAAATGATAAAAAAATCATATATCTGACAACAACAACAACAACTATTACAAATGTTATTTTAAACAAATACTTGGTAACTTAATTAGCTTGTCAATTATTCCTAAGAATCTCACGTGTGAACTAGAACGTTCTCTCAACAACACCCAAGTGGGAAAAAGTGGTTGTTAGTTTTCTTGCTTAAGTTAAGAGACTTAATTAAACCTAACTACCAGTTGGTAGACCTGTAACGCGCCCTTAAACCTTCTTTTAACGCATAATAATACTTGTCACAACTATTAGTTTCTGTTTGGTTAATTGTTTTCTTTATAAGAAAATTAACGACCGCGAAAGTGTTAGCTGTACTCGAAGTAGGTGAAAGTGACAAACTCTCACGTTTTGTTTTCTGTTCCCCTCCCTCCCTCCCTTGCTTCTGCCTCTGCACGCTTGCGGCTAACGACCATCGCCTCAGGATGTGAAGATTGGTAAATAAATAATTTTGTGATTCTAATTTATAGTTAAAAAAGGTTTGAGAAGAGTAATATATGAACTGTCGTCGTCTGCCTACAGTATTTACCGCTTATAATTTCAGAAATGAGATGTCGAAATAATTCGGGAACCTTGTTTTCTGAACGACTTGTCCTTCCCTTACAAAACATTTTAACGACCGGTCGTTTATTTTAATTCTTATTATTCCACATGTCATTTAGCAAAACTTAAAAAGATTTCATCCCTCTAGTATCCCAAGCACTCACTTGCAATCAAACTACAAAATTTTTTTGGCCGAAAATTTTAAGAGAATCTTTAAAGTTTTCTATTAAATTTAATATTTGTCATTTACCCTGAAAAAATTCGCCATTTTCTATATAATTAATCATCCCAATTCTTTGAAATAAATATGTAAAATGTATAGTTGTACTCAGATTTTAAATTAATTTTTTAGTGTATATATATATATATATATTTTTTTTTTAAAATAATAAATTTATAACTAATAATAAGCGCAAAGATATTACAAAAAAGTATCTCAAATTTGTAAATCCCGTTAAAACTGTTGGGAATTGAATTTAACGACGGTAACCATATAAAGCGTAACGACCATACAGAGCGATAGAGTTGAACGCTCCAGAGTTTGTCAGTTTCAGTATGAGTTTATACTTCTGTTCCTTCACTCGTTCACTACCTCATTTTCACGAACTCAATTTTGAATGGAGTCCAAGACCTAATCGATCAATCTTTCCTTTCAATTTAACTACACGCATCAACAGTTCGTCAAGATATAACTCTAGACTTGAAGTTGCGTCTCCTGATACTGTCGTACAGAGTCCGATGATTGACACGAAAGAAGAAGAAAAAGAGGAGGTTAGCAAGGTTTTAAATGGAGTTGAAGGCACTCGATCAGATGATAAAACAGTAAATTCGTCATACAGAGTTAAGAAGAAGCGAGATGATGAAAACGGTTATGAAAGCAGGTTCAAGCTGCGAAATGGAAAGGAGGTAGTTCCTTTTTGTTTTGAAAATTTACATAATTATACTTAGCTGAGTGAGCCTTTTAATATTAATGGGAAATGTTTCAAATGATTTTTGTGTAGCGTTGCTTACATGTTTACTTAGTTGAGAAATTTCTTTCAATTACTTAGGTTTTCAGTATAATACTGTAGTTTTTTCTTTGTTAAAATTAAGCGTTACTTAATAGAATGGAGGACCTTTATATATAGCCAATTCAATTAGTTGGGATAATATTCGGTCTGATAAGTTTTTGTAGCAGCAATAGTATAGCAATGGGGTAGCTGAGGCTTGTGTTTCAAACTAGGGCACAACATGCCATGCAAGTTAATTTTTCCTTGATAAGAGGGTTGAATGTGGATTCGACAAACTCTGTTGTGGGAAATTTAGAAAGAGCAGTTACAGAGTGACGACCTAACAACAGTGATTTGTAAAGTTTTCATCTGGTGGGATGTTTTGGAGCCTACGCTGTCTAGTTTGATATGGTAAAGATATAACAATACAGAGCAATTGTCCCCAACCTATTCTTTTTAGTGTTTGTATAGTATTATTCAGTTGCATCTATTTTTGTTATTCATTTTACTGAGCTCCTGCTGGGAGAGAGTTCAATTGGATTTATTTTTCACTTAAGGTTTTTGAAGAAAAAGCTTACCTTGTGGGTGTTGAGCGCAAAGGTGACATAGAGAATTTGTTCAGTATAGAGGAGTCTCTCAAGGAACTGGCTCAGCTATCTGACACTGCTGGACTGATGGTTGTGGGTTCCACGTCTCAAAAGTGAGTATTGTTTAATATTTTTTTGGGTTCAGCAAGTAGAATGCTCTTCAATATAAGGGTCACTCAAGCTTGATGTTCATGTGACTTATGATGCAGGCTAACTTCTCCAAACCCAAGGACATATATTGGATCTGGCAAGGTTGCTGAAATTAAGAGTGCAATTCATGCACTGGGTGTTGAGACTGTGATATTCGATGATGAGCTTTCAGCAGGGTAAGGCTTGTATGAGTTGATGGTTTCAATAAATGCTTCTTGTTCACAATACTTTTTTGGATTAAAACAAATTGATTTTTGTCTGTTAGAATTAAAATTAGATTTATTATTAGTCTTTTCCAAATTTGTTAAGAGTTCCTAAATTTATGTGGATTCCGAAGTTAATAAACATTCCTACTTGATGTTGTTTTATTATTTCAGCGTATATAAACACATGCTTATATACTTAGTTTATAATTTAAGAAATGTTCAATATAATTTTATTTTCTTCAACATGATATTAGAGCAAGTTCGATCTTAAATTTGAGAGTCAACTTAGAAAAATTTGATAGCGATGATGGCTACCTTATGAGATGGTTACTGAGTATAATTTAGTTTTCTACTCAAAAAAAAAAAAAAAAAAAAAAAAAAAAATCTGGAAACCTTGATTCAAGGTATAGAGTTGTTCTCAGTACTATTTGGATATACTGTTTCTGGATACTATAGGATGGTACTGTTTACAGATTCCTAATATGCTGTCCTTTCTTTTACTACTCTTTGCCTATAGAAAGGCATCACCAGTTTTCTTGACCTATTGTATCAATATTCTTCGCTTATGAAAAGGCACAATCAATATTCTTCACTTATAAAAAGGCACAATTAATATTCTTCGCCTATGAAAAGGCATAGTCACATTTTTCGCCTAAAAAAAGGCATAGCTAATATTTTTTGCATAAAAAAAGGCACAATTAGTATTTCTCGCCTAGAAAAAAACATAGTCAAGTATTTCTCTCGCCTAGAAAAAGGCACAATCAAGTATTTTTTGCCTATTAGAAGGCATAAGATCGTCTCTTGAAGGCACGGGTGGTTTTCTTTTATTTTTTTATGTTTTGAGATTTTCTTCTAATCGTATTAACTTCTAAACTCAAGTTTATTCTATTATCTTAAGTTTGAGGGGGAGTGTTAGAATTAAAATTAAACTTATTATTAGTCTTTTTCTAATTTGTTAAAGGTTTCTAACTTTATGAGGATTCTTAAGTTAATAAGGATTCCTAGTTTGTGTTGCTTTATTATTTCAGCTTATATAAAGGTATGTGTATGTACTTAGTTTATAATTCAAGAGAGATTCAATATAGTTTTATTTTCTTCAACATCATCATTGTTTCTTTGGGTTTTATTGGCACTTCTTTCCATGCATCTTCATTCATTTGTTATTGTATTGCAATCAATTTGCATTTTGCGCAAGAATCTTTCTAATAAATTTTTAAAGATATAATGGACAACAAAATTTTCTTTATAGGAACTAGGCTATTTTTTTTTCACTCTTTTTTGAATTTTAGTTGTTTTAACCTTATTAAGTTGCATGCACTGAGGACAAATAATTATCTATGCCCATTGGACATAAGTTGAAGCTGAAGTTGATTTACAGGCCTGGCTTATGAACTTGAAGTGCCAGTTTCCTTGAATTTTTCTGGATAGCCAGTATCATAATGTTCCCAGGAATTGGATTTAGTGTAATTTTGACAGATTTTTGTATGCCTTGTATTCAAGTTTTATCCATCTAGGTAACGCTTTTTCTCCAACTCTCTCTTATTCAAAACGAAAAGGAAAAGGAGCAGTCTTGTCCTGTTTCTGTCTTATCATATGGGCCACTAACTAAATGAAGTCTTTATGATTCAACTTCGTCCATGTCTATGCTTTCTATCAAATACAAGGTCCATGGGGTCTCTTAATTAGGAACATATATTTTATACTATGTTTTGCATAAATCTTATTAGACAGTTGCGCAATTTGGAGAAGACTTTTGGTGGAGACGTTAGAGTTTGTGACCGCACTGCCCTTATTCTGGATATTTTCAACCAGCGAGCAGCAACACATGAGGCAGCTCTGCAGGCAAGTTTAATTGCTATTCATTTGTGAATAATTTATCTATATGTGATGACTTAACTTCGTAGCCACAGTCTTCCAGAGGTCTTACTCCATGCTTAAGTTCAGGTTGTTCAAGTCTTTTGAGAAGCTTGAATGATGTCTTTGTCAAAGCCCAAATTTTCAATGCTTTCACACTCATGAGCGAAATTTTTTAGGTTGCATTGGCACAAATGGAATATCAGTTACCTCGATTAACTAAAATGTGGACTCACCTTGAGCGTCAAGCAGGAGGCAAGGTGAAGGGTATGGGTGAGAAACAAATTGAAGTGGACAAACGTATCTTACGCACTCAAGTAAGTCACTTCTCTTATGTCTCTTGACAGATGCACATCAGTAACTTTTTTGTATTGTGGACTTCTTGCTTAGTTATGTTTGATATTTTATTCTGAGGGAAGCTCATAATCTTTTTATTTTCACTGGAGATTGAGTTCGGTCTGAGTATCTGACACATTGTTTCCTAGATTGGGGTTCTCAAAAAAGAGCTAGAATCTGTTAGAAAACATCGCAAGCAATACCGGAATCGGCGTTTTTCTGTACCTGTCCCTGTAGTGTCATTGGTAAATAAACACATGAATATTTTGTTTCCATATTATCAGTTTATGCTTAAGCATGTTGAGTTGTAATTTGTTTAACAACGTTTTAGGTTGGGTATACAAATGCTGGAAAGAGTACACTTTTAAATCGATTGACCGGAGCTAATGTTCTTGCTGAGAATCAGTTATTTGCAACCCTTGATCCAACTACAAGAAGGGTTCAGGTGAGAGTTAGATGTATTGAAATCTATTGTTGGAACATGCTTTCGGAAGTCATCTATGCTCTATACAATTGCGTAGTTAGAGTAGAAAAATAGGTAAAGTTGTTTACATGCAGTAGCAAATTGTATCTTCAACATTTTGTCCCATCTTTGATGCTTTCATTGACAGTGTAGTGTTTCTGTCCTTACAATCCAGAGTTTAGGCCTAATATGGAGAAGTCAGTCCAATCACTTAGGATATTTCTTGATTTAAAAACTATGGGACCTTGAAATAAGTTAGTAGAGCATGACTTAAATTTGTCATCATAGATTCTGAAATAAGTTCCTTTTGTAGATATGTAACAAAAAAGACCTATATTTCAGTTTGCATCAGACGACAGAAGGATATACTGATATAAGTTTATGCAATTTTGGTTATGCTTGCCGAAACATGATACGCTTATTTTGTTTGTTTGCTGTCTAGATGAAAAACGGGAGGGAGTTTCTTCTTACAGATACTGTTGGTTTTATCCAGAAGTTACCAACTACACTGGTGAGGCCCTTAACTACTCAGCTCTCTTCCCATGTTTAACATCACGGTGCAGTTCCTTCTGGTATTGCCTTCTTTTCAAAAATTACAGTTAGCCTCACCATCATAGAAAAGGCTTCTAATGAACATTAATTGTTGAACCCTCCTCCGAAGTCAAATCCATCAAGTTTTCTCAATACCGTTGACTGCACCCTACAGGTTGCTGCCTTCAGAGCGACACTGGAGGAGATATCGGAGTCATCACTTTTGGTGCATGTAGTGGACATCAGGTCTGATAACATCAACCTGTTAGTTGGAACCTAATTCTGATGATTGTCTAAAACAATTGGATCTTATAGAATACAACTGTCAAGTGCAGCCATCCGTTGGCAAAGCAACAGGTAGATGCTGTGGACAAAGTTCTGTCAGAATTAGACGTGTCATCGATTCCAAAGTTAATGGTCTGGAACAAGGTACTGGGTTTTCTGTTTCATTTATTTATTTATTTATTTTTTCTGTGATTCAATATTGACACTTATGAAGTGTAACAATCGAGTCTTATATGTATACTTTTTACACTTTTGTATCTGCTAATTTGTTTTTGTTTTCATTGCTCTAATTCGTATGTTGGTAAGCAGACTATCAACTCTAATCTGTGTTCAGTTATTGAATAGACTTGTTCCCTCCCCCTTAATTTGTTGTTTGTGAGCATTGACTTCGACACTCATCTAGTTTACTTTAAAAGGTCTTGACTTTTATTTTATATTGAGGGTTGAATTATTTTGCTGATTTAGAAATTTATTATTTGAATTTTAAACTCTCACAAGCTCTGATTCATTGCCATATCAACTTTATTTGACAATTTTTTTATTTCTGCTGCTGCTTGGGCAGTTTGATAGGGTTAGTGATCCCCGAATGGTCAAGTTGGAAGCAGAGAAAAGAGAAGATGTTGTCTGTATATCTGCTTTGAATGGTGAAGGATTAGATGAATTCTGCAATGCAGTTCAGGAAAAATTAAAGGTACTGAGTTTACTTCAACTTTAATGCCCTTACAACCATGTTCATTCCTTATACTAAGTGTGACATTCATGGTCAGGATTCTATGGTCTGGGTGGAAGCATTGGTTCCATTTGACAAAGGGGAGCTTCTTAGTACCATACACCAGGTTGGGATGGTGGAGAGAACAGTAAGTATTCCCTAGATATTTAGTTGATTTTATTTTCTTTTAATACAAAAAGGAGAACCGATAATTTATCAGGGCTTAATTTTTCTGTATTTTTCTTTCTTATTTATAGGAGTACACGGAGGATGGCACATTAGTGAAGGCATACGTTCCTCTTCGTTTTGCAAGGTTGCTGACACCAATGAGGCAAATGTGTATATCATGACCCCAACTTTCCTAATTGACCTTTTTTTTTCCGGGGAGGGAATGTTTCCTAATTGACTTTTAATATAAATATTTCAATTGTTGTTATACTGTTTTTCATGATGTAAGTATAATCTTACAGTTTTTCTGATTGATGCTACTGTTCTAGTATTGCCCTATCAAAGGGTTCTTCTGTAAATTGCATAATTAGCTATACCAAATCCCTATATAAATTTTATGTATTTGCAATTTGCTACTTGAACTGTGTTAGAACCCAATGCATTCATTCAGAAAAAATAAAAAATAAAAAAATGACGAACTGATGATTGGATGGGCTCAAACCCAAGAAATTGGTGTACAAGTTCATTTGCTATCTTCTGCCTGGTTCAGTAGTCTTTTATATTTGTACGTAGAAGAATCTGCATGTGAAGTTGAAATTTCCTACCGTAGCAGGTTAACCACTCAAAGTTTTGAATTAGTCGTAACCTGTTAGCATGATCCATTATCGGAATATTATGAGGAATTTTGCTTACGTATATATAAAGAAGTTTATTCACTACCATAAAAAGGGGCTTAGCTGTACTCTAACATATGTTACTAATGATCCTTAGTGTTCAATTAAAAATCTCCTCTTACTAATGAGGAGTTAAAAGAAACTTGAAACTAAAGTCGGATAAGCAGACTATATAATTTGTCCTTGGAGCAGGTAGAACGGATACACTCCTCTTTTACATAATCGGGTATCAAATGTAGTAAGTAGTATACAGACAACTAGTTGACAGAGTCACAGCGCGTTATATTAGGTGTTTTATAAGAGGATTTGGTGGAGAGAGTGGTTGATTTAATCACTATAAATATAAAAGCCAAGCCCAACCAATAAGCAAAAAGCACAGAGACGAGTCCTGGAACTCTAATGATCAATGGCTTTCTTCAAATTTACTATCAGTCTCATGCTGCTAGCTCTGCTCTCAGCCAGATTCTCCCTAGCTCACCCTGGAATCGGATTTGGCTGGGGCGGTGGCAGTGGTGGAGGCTTCCATGGTCTTTTTCCACAATTTTATCAGTTTTCATGCCCCCAAGTTGATGACATTGTCATCTCAGTGCTCCGGAAGGCCATTGCAAAGGAGCCCAGAACAGCTGCTTCTTTGCTTAGGCTGCATTTCCACGATTGCTTTGTTCAGGTCACCCTTTAGTTTTGCAAGTATAAAATAACTAAATATGATAAATTGCACTAATGCTGCAAATATATTCCTGCAAAAATCTGTCAAAGACAACTCTTTGATCTGAAGTGCTCATCACCATATCACATGCATGCATGCGTCCACGACTAACAAACGACTTGATTACTTATTACAGGGCTGTGATGCATCGGTGTTATTGGATGACAGCGCAACTATAGTTAGTGAAAAGAATTCATTACCAAACAAGAATTCTCTCCGAGGATTTGAAGTCATTGATGAGATCAAGGCTAAGTTGGAAGAAGCATGTCCTCATACTGTTTCTTGTGCAGACATTGTGGCCCTTGCTGCTCGCGGCTCCATTGTGTTAGTAAGCAAATCTCCGACTTTAAACTAGTTAGACATATGCATTTCTAAAGATTCAGGTCCTTCAGGTTCAGGACATGGTAGTTAGTTATTAACTATTAATGGGTGTGCTTAAACAGAGCGGAGGACCATCCTGGGAGCTCCCACTTGGAAGGAGGGACTCCAAAACGGCAAGTTTAAGTGGCTCAAACAACAACATTCCCCCACCAAACTCCACGATCCAGAACCTCATAACATCCTTCAAGCGACAAGGCCTTGATGAAGTAGACCTTGTTGCTCTTTCAGGTAATTAATTATACTTAACATCATTTTAGCAAACACTCTAAACCATAAGACACTTAATACACATTCTTTTGTCATATTGCAGGAGGGCATACAATTGGGGTTTCAAGGTGTGTGAGCTTCAAGCAAAGGCTATACAACCAAAATGGAAACAACCAACCAGATCAGACTTTAGAGAGAACTTATTATTACGGTTTGAAGTCAGTTTGCCCAAGGACAGGCGGGGACAATAACATTACCCCATTAGACTTTGCTTCTCCGGAAAAATTCGATAATACATACTTCCAGCTCATTCTGCTGGGCAAAGGGCTTCTGAATTCTGATGAAGTTCTTTTGACGGGGAGTGTTGGGAACATCGTCAAATTAGTTGAGACATTTGCTGTGGATGAAGAGCTCTTCTTTAACCAATTTGCGCAGTCAATGGTTAAGATGGGAAATATAAACCCTCTCACTGGTTTCAATGCAGAAGTTAGGAAGAATTGTCGTCGAGTTAATTAGGAAACTGATTATGCATGTCATATCACATAGTCAAAAGGCTATTTTAAGTTTGGTTATGTATGCTCTGTTACGTATCATCCTTCAACTCTTATGAGTTCTTTTTTAGTTCAATGCTCTTTTCTGTATACTCTGCTCAACCTCAAGGCTTTTCTTTAAGCATTTATATTTAATTTGATAAGTAGAGGAAGAAATTGATATAAAATGATTTTAATTTCATACCATGTTATTTTTTAACAAAAAAATATAAAACTTGTGACAAAAGAAAAACTTAAATAAAACAATTTCATTAAAACTATCTAATAAAAAATATATGTAACGTACTTTTAAAATTTTTCTTTCATTATAATCATCTCTATCACGTTTAGTTAATTTTAAAATAAATATATGTTGGACAAGAATTTATTAGGATATATGAATAAATATTGACTAATTATATTTTTATTTTATTTAAAATTTCCTTCATGTGACAACGATATAACACAACCATGGTACAGCTACATGAGTTTGTATATGTGAGTTCGTTTACATTGTCTTAGTCATTTTAACTAATCAACTTTCTGTTTCAATAATTATTTTTATTTTAAGAGTTTATTTTTTAATTTTAAAGAAAAAAATTGTAATATTGGGTCGGTTGGAGCCCAAAACAATGCCTATAGGAAAAACGGGCCGGCCTGTTTAACACAACCGGCGTTACTCATCGTCTGTTTCACTGGGTGAACCTGTTACGTGAAGGTTACTAGAAGAAATATAGGAAAATTAAGGTAGCAAAATTCTCTCTGGCAATTCGCAAGAGATGTCGTTGTCGACGGTGCAGTCTGCAATTAGATCTCTGAAACACTCTACTCATTTCTTTGTGATCTAAACTAAAACCCCTACAATTTTATATCTGTAACTCAATCGGAGACAGAGAAGCCTTGCTGTAATAACCAGCGTCCAGTTAGAAAAGGAATGGGCAAGCAATCAAACGCGTGGATTACAATGCAGAAGAAGAGATGGCATTGGCCTCTAATGATTCTCGGAATCTTCTCTTTATCAACCGCTATGCTTTTCCTCTTAAGATCCACAGCCTATTCATGCAGCGCTACTACTACTACTAGTAGTAGCAGCACTACAACGACAACTACCACTCATTTTACTAGCGGCGAAGAAAAGAAAGAATCAAATCCTTTAAATTTTATGAAGTCAAAGCTTGTTCTTTTGGTCTCCCACGAACTTTCCCTTTCTGGTACTCTTTCTAATTTGAATGTTCCATGCTTTATTCTCATTTTCTGTTTGTTTCTCGGGAAATTAAGGGATAATTGACGTAATAAATGTACAGGTGGACCACTGTTGCTCATGGAATTGGCATTTCTCTTGCGGGAAGTTGGAGCTGAAGTTGTGTGGATAACCAATCAGAAACCGGCCGAGCCTGATGAAGTTATTTACAGTTTAGAGCATAAGATGTTGGACCGAGGCGTTCAGGTTTTGATCATTTCTTTAATTTAGTTTATATTTCTGGCTCGAATATCACTACCCTTCTAATTTTAGATTTTGGATTACAATGATTGTAGGTCTTCTCTGCAAAGGGTCAAAAAGTTATAGACACTGCTCTTAATGCTGATTTGGTCGTTCTAAATACTGCTGTGGCCGGAAAGTGGTTGGATGCTGTTCTTAAGGATAAAGTTTCTCAAGTTCTTCCGAAGGTTCTGTGGTGGATTCATGAAATGCGAGGGCATTATTTCAAATTAGAGTATGTTAAGCACCTACCTT
Organism: Azadirachta indica; assembly: GCA_022749755.1. Lineage (NCBI taxonomy): Eukaryota > Viridiplantae > Streptophyta > Magnoliopsida > Sapindales > Meliaceae > Azadirachta > Azadirachta indica. The sequence continues at coordinate 3,910,527 of CM040449.1, forward strand.
TTGTTGCAGGTGCCATGATCGATTCCCATACAACTGCTGAGTATTGGAAGAACAGGACAAGAGAGCGTTTACGGTACATATAATTCTTACTTCCACAACAATGCTGTTAAATTCAATGTTAACTTCTTGCATTGAAGTTCTTCGCTATAGTGCTCCTTTTTTTTTGTGCGTTAACACATATTCTTTGTAAATGGCTCTAAACTTAGATCTAGGCTTTTGCCGATGGTATTACAGCTTCTTCTTAATGCTTTTATTAAAGTCTGAATTCGAGCATATTGGTACCCAAAAAATATAAGCTAAAGTCTTCTTATAAGGTGTTATTGCATTCCTCTGTTCTGAATGACGAAAATAAATGTGGTATTAGTAGACTAGCTAACTATGAATTAAGGTTGTTTCAATATGCACCCTAGTGTTTATGCTGATACATGGTATATCTAATTCTTGCTTAGTTATTAAATAATTATGCCAGACAGTTGTTAGCCTCTTTAGTAATCCATGCTCACTATATGAATAAACTTTAATATGTTAGATAGGCTAATTGTGAACACTTATTCTTTATCACCTTGCTACAGTTACAGGTTGGAGGGATATGTATGTGGCATACTTTTGATTTTTTTCCTTAAGATCCATTCATGTTTTATTTTAATTCCTACATTCAGTATTTTAATTTCAGCTGCTTTTTGTCATTATTTGAACCCAATATACATGTTAGACTTTGTGCTTTACAGGATTAGAATGCCCGAAACATATGTAGTGCACCTTGGGAATAGCAAGGATCTCATGGAAGTAGCTGAAGATAGTGTGGCCAAGAGGGTTCTCCGTGAGCATGTGCGAGAATCTCTTGGAGTGCGGGATGAAGATCTACTCTTTGCCATCATAAATAGTATGTTCATCATGATGAAGCATTATGTATACCTGTTTAGTTGAATGTATAAAAGATTTCTTCTTTTATTTGAAGAACATTGATGATCAGGTAGCTATATAGGGATTCAGTCTGTCATACCAAGTTGGCTTTCAAGTGAATTTATTGGTTCAAGTAACTCTTATTCTCATTTGAAACTCAGTTATCACAGCATTTTGTTTACCATTCATTTTGTCCTTGTATTAGCCTTAAGTGTGCATAAGAGTCCTTGGCAAAGTAGCAATTCCACATCTTAGTTCACGTTCTGGGTTTGGATTAATGCGAATGATTAGTCTTCTCTCTTAAAACAGTAGTGTTGGCTCTCAATATTGACAGCAGTGCATAGTGCAAGGTTATTTGTTGATATAGTCAGGTAGGCTGCCTTGACATCAGAAAACCAGTCAATATGTAGAAATTGGCAATATGCAGCCAAATACACTCTTAAGAAAGATCAGGCCCTCCCCCTCTAATAATGGAAGCAAGGTCCTAAAAGGCAGATCAAAAGGTCTTCTGTGTATGATGTGGCTACCCGGCTTAAAAGCATCCCAGCACACATTGCTTTTGGGAGTACTTCCTATGCATGGATTTTAATTTGGACTTCAATTGTTAACGTGTGCTTCATTTTTCGAATATTCTGCTATTCCAAGAATGATACATTTAATAAGCTGGTCCTCATATTTGGAGAATTCTGCCATTCTGCTATCTTTTGAGTGTAGGATGGCACCAATTGGAACTTTGGTATTTTTCCTTTATTGGGCTAAAGATTTTAATTTGTAATAGTATGTTAGGTATTCTGTTCTCTGTTTGCCTTGAACATTACTGTACTTTTAAGTCCAGTTGATTCTGTGCTATTTTCATATTTTCTGAGCATTACCCTGTATATAATTACAGGTGTTTCACGGGGTAAAGGTCAAGATTTATTCCTTCGTTCCTTTTATGAAAGTCTGCAACTGATCCAAGAGAAGAAACTGCAGGTGCCCTCAATGCATGCTGTAGTAGTGGGAAGTGACATGAATGCTCAGACAAAGTTTGAAACAGAGCTGCGCAACTTTGTAGTAGAGAGAAAAATTCAGGATCATGTTCACTTTGTCAACAAAACCCTGACAGTCGCTCCTTATCTAGCTTCCATCGATGTTCTTGTTCAGAATTCTCAGGTATTTTCTGCTGATTTCTTTTCCTGAATTTATACAAGAAACAAGATTTGTTGTATATTAGTTTTGTTTATCATTGTTTTATCTGCTTATTTACTTTTGTGGTGAAAAAAGCAAAATGAATCTTACCCACATCGGTAACCTATATATCAGAATGAAGAGAGCTAGGACCATGAAATATGCCCACACTTTTGTTAGGTTGTGGGTTTTTAATCAAAGCTGTATCTGCAGAAATTCTCGGTTGGAAGTCAAACACGATATCAAGAGAAAAGTTTCTGCTCAATGCTACTCTCTGCGTTGTTAATGACTTGGTTATTTGGTTTAATCATACACACAATAGTAATTAGGTTTCATAATGCTGTTCCTTGTCTTTCATTTCTTTTATTGCTAGTGTCCTGGTTTGCTTACCTGAGCGATGGACGCTATATGTGAAATTTGTTTTGGTTTTTGCTTTACTACTAACCCTAATGTTGATATTAATGTGTAGGCCAGGGGAGAGTGCTTTGGTAGGATAACCATTGAAGCCATGGCTTTTCAGCTGCCTGTATTGGTATGGCCCTTTAGTACTTAGTAAAATGATCTTTCCTGATCTACCAACTTTATGTTTTACCTTAGACTTGTGTTTTTGTAAAAATATTAATGATACTTTTGTGTTTGTTTTCTATTTTTGTCCCGAAAGTTTACCCTTGCCCTCGGGGAAATAGTTCTGGCTTCGTTTTTACTAAAATCACAGACCCATATTTCTCCGTGCATTTTGATTTTTGTTGCCATCTTTCGATTAAACTGCTGAATGTGTTAGTCATGATTATTCAGGGCACTGCAGCAGGAGGCACCATGGAGATTGTAGTGAACGGAACGACCGGCTTGTTACATCCTGTCGGAAAAGAAGGTGTGATACCTCTAGCAAATAACATGGTGAAACTAGCCACACATGTAGAGAGGAGGCTGACGATGGGAAAGAAAGGATACAAGAGGGTGAAAGAGAGGTTCTTGGAACCTCACATGGCACAGAGAATTGCCTTGGTGCTAAAGGACGTTCTTCAATATGCAAAGACCCACTCACATTCTTAACTTGTTCTGCCACTTAACCATTTGGTTGAAGTTTTCTCCTGCTCAGTGTGCATATGGCTGAGGAAGTCGCAAGCAAAGGTCTCATAGTTCTGAAAATCGTTTGTACTGTATGTTGCGGGAAATTCATAGATAGGAATAGGATATACTGAGTTATTCGACTCGTCTGTGTTATTGTCGTAGTCATGTTTCCTATGTTGTTGACAAGATTTCTGGGCTCCATTATAATTTATGTAGAGATTTCAGGCAGCCGTTTCCAATTGTAGACATGCTTACTGCAACTCAATTGTGTTCCACTCTTGAAAATATGTGTAGTAAATCTTTGAATTTTTGTTTTAGTTGGATATAATATAAAATCTAATCATGGATAAATATTCCCATTTTATTAAAATTTATATATGTTAATTGGTTCAATTACAAAATATAAAGCTCTTTTATATCTGGCAATAAAAGACAGGATTATATAATCAGTTGAATGGGATTTGAAATTAATGATCTCCACAGGGGCAGAGCTAAACGACGCCGCATCAATATTTAACTGATTTCTAATGTCTTAGTTTTTTTTTTAAAATTTAACGAAAATAATTAATAAAATAAATTTTCGGTAATAATTATTATTTAAAATATTTTTTAAAAATGACTATCTCAAATTATTTTAGAGTAAAATATTTTTGTGCGAATGAATTTGATAATTTTTTTTAAAAAAATTTTATAAAATATTTTAATTTAAGTTAGTTATTTTTATAATATATTCATACGCGAATCATTTAAGAAAATTAATAACTATTATTAATTATTGTTAAAAATTAGCCGTGCTCCTTTACTGCAAAATATTTATATCTGAAAGGGGTAAATAAGGAATTTTATTTCGCCACCCCTCCTCCAAGAAAGCACATATTACAAATACGCCTCTGCGACGAAAAAGCGTATATTCTATTACTAGGGGAGCATCGCAAGACAAAAGCTTGACGAAAGTCGATCTGGGAGCCGGAGCCGGTTGTAAAAATGAGTGAAGGAGAAGATGCCGTAAGACGCAGGAATGCCGTCACGGAGTACCGGAAGAAGCTCCTGCAGCACAAAGAAATTGAATCTAGAGTTCGATCTGGTTAGTGCATACCAATACTATGCGCTAGATCTAAAATTGCTAAATTTGTATCTCCATTCATATTAGCAATTGCTTTGTATTTGGGCTTTTCGTCCCTTCTTTCAGAACGAGTGACTATTTATTATTATTGGTTTCTAGGGTTTTTTGTTTGGTGCCGAAGGCACGTTGGTGCTCTAATTTAGTTTGGATAACTTTACTTGTAAATTTCATGATAATTAAATTAATATTCGAAAATTGGCAATGTCATTTCTAGCGGAGTCACTCAACACGCTGTAGACATTAAAAAAAAGGCTTTAATTTTGAATATAAGCACATGAGAAGTTGCTTAGCTTTTGTTGTTAGATAAAGAATATCATGGTCCTAATAGTAATAGTTAATTAGTTTTTTCTGTGAGATGTTTATAAAAAAATATTCAAGGTGATAGATAATGTTGACCTGGAACTATGAAATGTGCAGTGAGGGAGAATTTGAGGGCTGCAAAGAAGGAGTTCAACAAAACAGAAGATGATTTAAAGTCTCTTCAAAGTGTTGGACAGATCATTGGAGAAGTTCTTCGACCTCTTGACAATGAACGCTGTAATTACCCGTTTCTACTGTGTTCTGATATAATTATTGTACATGATTTTTATTGTTTTCGGGTTATTTATATTGCATTCTCTCTTTCTTTTTTTCTTTTAGTTACAACATCTAGGTTTCATTTTTGGAATGAAGAGAGTGATTTCTTTTATTTGTTTCAGTGATTGTTAAAGCAAGCAGTGGCCCTCGGTATGTGGTTGGCTGCCGCAGCAAGGTTGACAAGGAGAAGTTGACTTCAGGAACGAGAGTGGTTCTTGATATGACAACTCTCACAATTATGCGAGCTCTTCCCCGTGAAGTAAGTTGTAGCTTTTGGACTGCATGTGTAACATATCTAATCCAGTTATATTTATGAAAAAGAAATGTGATGTCACATCTGATTTTGATATGATTGGATAACAGGTGGATCCAGTTGTTTATAACATGTTGCATGAAGATCCAGGTAATGTTAGCTACTCTGCTGTAGGTGGTTTGTCTGATCAGATCAGAGAATTAAGGGAATCCATTGAGCTGCCTCTTATGAATCCTGAGCTTTTCCTTAGAGTAGGAATTAAGCCTCCCAAGGTAATAATTCTTTTTCTCTTTGTGCTTATTCACGCATTTTCTTCTATAATTCCACCCTATTGGGGTGGAATATATTGCATATTTGTAATGTTTGACCACTAAGCATTTTAGATTTTTTGTTGTCTCTCTTCTAGGGTGTTCTTCTTTATGGACCACCGGGCACTGGCAAGACATTATTAGCAAGAGCAATTGCCAGTAATATTGATGCCAATTTTCTTAAGGTTATATTTTATTCTACTTCTTGCTACATGAGTTGCATTATCATGTATAATGTCCGTACAAACTTTGATTTATTCTATGTTCTGATGTGATGTAGGTTGTTTCAAGTGCCATAATTGATAAATACATTGGGGAAAGTGCTAGGTTGATACGAGAAATGTTTGGATATGCACGTGATCATCAAGTAAGAACCTGCATTATCTCTTCCCATATGTCATATTTCAATATACTTTATTCCTTATTATTTGCTTTGTTTGTCCAGCCCTGCATCATATTTATGGATGAAATTGATGCCATTGGTGGACGCCGTTTCAGTGAAGGAACCAGTGCAGATCGTGAAATTCAAAGAACACTCATGGAGTTACTAAACCAGCTTGATGGATTTGACCAGCTTGGAAAGGTATTTTTCATGGTCAATAACCTAGACCGAGGTTTAAAGTATGCTCAATAAGCTAGTGTGCGTGGTTCATAACCGCCAAAATGTGAAAGCAAGTGTCATGTACACACATAAAACTCACACGTATATGCCTATGGAGAGGAAGAGATATAGAGAGATAGCATAAGCAGTCCTCTGAATTATTTTTCTCATTATCTGGATTTATGTCCCATATTAGGATTCTGTCATAAAACAGTTGGACATTTTTCTTCTTGAATATTAGATGTGGTTGTAGTTAGGTTGTCAGATTTTTCATTAATTATGGTCTTTGCATATGTTAAGTTTGCGTTTGAACCAACACAGCTCCTTAAAGCTGTTTTTGTTTTTCTCTTTTTGGTCAAAAATTGATTAGATAGATGTTTTGCCTTTTTATAGGTTAAAATGATAATGGCTACCAACAGACCTGATGTTCTTGACCCTGCACTTCTTCGTCCTGGACGACTGGATAGGAAAATTGAGATTCCATTACCAAATGAGCAATCAAGAATGGAAATTCTTAAAATCCACGCTGCAGGCATTGCTAAACATGGCGAGATTGATTATGAAGCTGTCGTAAAGCTTGCAGAGGTGAGTAGGTGTTGGTTTGAGATTGTGTCAAATGGTTTTGCTTTATTTTAACATGCCCCCATTTGCAAATGCTTCAGGGCTTTAATGGGGCTGACCTCCGAAATGTTTGCACAGAGGCTGGGATGTCAGCAATCCGTGCAGAACGTGATTATGTTATACACGAAGATTTCATGAAGGTAAAGCTTTATTATTAAATAAACTGATTCTGATAGGCAATTGATATGAGGAAGACCCCATTTTCTCATGCAGTATGCACTAAAGTTCTCATAAATCATGATTTCAATATTAACTTTCTGAAATAGAGCAATGAAAAAAAAAAAGGATTAATATATTTTAGTATTGAGAAAAGTTGCATACTTGATATGCTCAAGCTTGATTCTGTGATTAAATTTTGCAGGCTGTCCGGAAGCTGAATGAGGCAAAGAAACTTGAATCAAGTGCTCACTACAATGCTGATTTTGGAAAAGACTAAAATATTTTGAGTTTAGAGCCAAGGTTGTTAAAGGCAGTGCCTTATTTCAGATGTAATATCTTTTTCATGTTCTTGTGACAACATGTTGCTCTACTTCTTTTTAAGGCAGTTGTTTCTTTAAGTGATGTATTGCTCTATATGTTACAACAGTGTTTCACTATAGAAAATGGTGCACAACTTGAACGTCTAAATGCTTAAATGAATTCAGCCCAATTCTTCGTCATAGTTGTGTTTTGGTGGCAGTTGGGAAATTGAAGTATTCGATGGTAGTTCCCTATTCATAGTACGAGGTCTTATCATTTGGAAATAGGTTTGTATGTGTAACCTGCTTACCTCATCTTGCTGAAAATCCACATCAATCTCGGTGCGGAAGATAAGTGGGTATGAAAATTGGGAAGGACCTGGAAAGGGGAACGTGGGTCATGAATAAAGTGCAAATACTATTTTATCAGGAAGAAGGGTTTCATTGCAATGTGATATTGGTTTCCTGATATATTTTCAGGTTATTTGTCACTCTCAAGTTGTATAGGCGTTTGGACTTCAGCCTCGTTAAGCGTTTTATAGGCATTAGCACCTCAGTTTCGTTAAGCGCTGCGGTAGTTTAAATGATTTTAAACAACGATTTTCAGGAAATAACTTCAACGATTAGCAATCAATGACATCCAACTGACAACATTTGTGCTATAATTGATTATATCTATCTACAAATGAGGCTACTAAGATGATGAAAAAGCCAAACAGTTCAACATTGCTGTCTCAACAATACAATACATAGTGCAGAGAATTTCACAATTCAATGAATAATTAGTCAGCATTTTTAGATTTCCATTTCGCTAACTTGTACATAACCATCCTCGCAATCTTGAAGAACCAAAATGCGCTGACTAGCTGTAGTCCAAGTGCCATTGCCTACAGTAAAAGAAATTAATAACCTAATATGGTCGGTTGCGTTTTTTTGGTTGGATATAAATATGATAGATTAGATTAGAGCCTTGTGTGAATGAATTGAAATCATTATTTACCTTGATTAGTAGTGGATTGCTAGCAGAAAGCGTCATGTAAGTGATATAAGGTCCGCACCCCATCCTTGCAAACGTAAATATCCCTGCAAAAGATATCTAAGCAATGATGCTAAAGTTTAGTATTTTCCTATTTAATTTCATGCTTAAACTGGGGATTCAGATTTGTCCATTTTGTGTTCTTTCCAGGGTCAGAACGAGAACTTACATCAGCTATCAAATTAAGGCCAGTGTCCCTGTAACCAAGCTCTTTAAGCATCTCTCTCCAGTGGAGGAAAGGGCTAGAGATCTCTGCTATCCATAATGCTGCTACCATCTCTGATCCGCACTGCAATTTTTGTACAGCACTAACAGAGCCAAATCAACAAAAATGCAAGAATTTATAAACAATATTACAACAGAAAATATGTATTCCGAGTCAGGCTTTGCAAACACAGTAATAAATGAATAAATCTTACTAACAACTTTACAAAATGAATACCTGTTCATATGCAAGACCTGCTCCAAGTCCAATAATGCTGATCAAGTGGTGAATCGTATTGTCAAGATTGAGTCGTTTATCGAACTGGCAACATACTAGATCATATATTAGATAACCAAGACTCACAACCAATGCTTGCATCTGCCAAGTTTTCAATTCCACCATTAAAATTCATAATACTGTTTACAACATACATAACAGTAATGTCCAAGTTTGAAATCTCAGAAATATTAATTATCTGAAAAAACAAAACCAAATCAAAACGAAGAACCTGGCGAGGGGAAGATTTTGAAGCCAAAGGACAAAGCGGGCAACTCCAATCTTGAACAGAGAGCGAGGCCAACGTTACAGCTAAAGTTGCATGAATTGTAGACACCAGACGGTTGCAGAATTCAAATGAAAGCTTTGGGAAGATTTTTCTGATGGTCAGAAACGCTGTAGTCCATGAAAAACCTGCCAATACAACCAAGTTTACGTAATAGACTCCCATCTAAATTTCCTTAGTTCAATAGTGCAAAACAGATCATAATAAAGCCGCAAGAAAATAGGAGACGACCCCTAGACGTAAGAGAAATTAGAGATGAAGAAGCTTTTCAAAACCATCTGTGTGTGTGTGTGTGTCCTGGACGACTGCTATCTGTTGTTGGTTGAATTTATTTAGTGTTTATAACGCCGTTAAGTTATAGGTGGAGTAGGTTAGTGACCAGTGAGCACACTTGTGTTTCAACTTTAATGGTGTTTGTTCTATTGCGGACAAAGAACAAATGCCACATTACGTATAATATCATATGTTTTTCCAATAATGTTTTTAAAGAACAATTCATTACATAATTTTTTTTCCTACAGCAGACTTATACTGTTCAACTTTTCCCTTTTTTTTTTTTTCCAACAGTTTTTGGTCAGAAATTGGTAAAAAGCCTAAGCCTCAGCAATTATTAGTTTAGCCGTTTGAATTTATTTGTTTATTAAATATGGTTCAGACGGTCGTTGGGGGTGACCCTGAAGAATCTTTTCTATGGGTATTCTAGTTAGTGATCACAATCCGTTGTTCATTGTTCAAGCTAATTATTTATTTTGTAATCTCAATTCTAAACGAAAACTATGGTTATTTAATTGTATCACATAATCTTAAATAGAACAAACACAAAAATAAATAAATAAATAAATAAATAAAATAATAACCAGCTTAAGTTGGGGCGAATTGGAATTTCATCCGAAGTACAGGGGTTAAACCATAAAAATCTCAAAAGTTGAACTAAAATGATTCTTATTTTGACGAGGGTTTTTAATTGCTTCCAACGCCCCCACACAATTGATATTTGATAATATCGGGTTGATTAGTCGGTAACCGAAATTTCGGGATGGAGATAGGTCAACTATCGGGTCGATTTGCTGCTGTTCCATTCCAGTTCAGTCAGGTCCCAAGGACTAGAGTTCCTGCAAGAGCCCAAGCGTCCACGGTTCTTCGGTGTTCCACTCCAACCGTGACGATTGGTCTCTCCCAACCCGGTAAATTAGAACGGCAATCTCCAAATCGGATGTTTATTCTAGGCATGGGTTTCGTCGGACGATTCTTCGCGGAAGAGCTCAAGAACGAAGGCTGGTAAAATGCATTAAGCATTGTTTTACATGTCAATTGTTTTTAATTTTATATTATTAGCTAATGGAAATACATACAGGATTGTGTGTGGGTCTTGCACGAATGTTTTGAAGATGAAACAACTTAAAGAGAAGGGATTTGATGTTTACCTTTTCAATGCCAATGAGGCAGAGTAAGTTTTCTCTTAAAAAGTTAAAAAGACTTTTAGTTTGTTTTTGCTGCTTATACTAATTATTTTGCAGAATGATGATCCTAAATACTCTGAAAGATTACACGCACCTTCTTGTCTCAATCCCTCCCGTTCTGGGTATTGGTGATCCGGTATTTTTTTCTTTTTTGCTATTTAAGTTGCAAATTTTTTGCAGGTTGGTATTTACCAAATATTTTAACCGATATGATCTGCACAAGAGTCTCAAACAAAGCCCGAGTTCATTTACCTGACAGCAATACTGAAGAGAAAAGTGAAAGTACTGATTTTACTGCCTAGTCTGGCTCACTCTTTTCTAAGTGATTTTATAGATGCTTCAGCATGGAGAGCTTCTAAGAAGTACGTTAAGGGATGGGCATCTTCAGTGGCTTGGTTATTTGTCATCAACTGGTATGTATTAATCATAATTGGTTGTCGAGACGTGTAAAGCATACTTCTCAATATTAAGTATTAATAGCTATATGTGACTTATAAGATTGTGAATTGCTGCCACTGAAGTAGTGTTCACTGGTTAGTTTTATATAACCTTTTTTTTTCATCAGCATCTAACCTCAGAAATCAATTGTTGTTTTCTGTTTGGCAGGTGTATATGGACATTGTGATTGTGCGTGGGTAGATGAGGGGTGAGTGAATGTTAACTGATACTTTTATCACGTAAACTGTTGCAATAAGCTGAGATAATTTATTGCAAAGTATAACCTTTACTCTCTGGCAGTTACCCTGTGAATCCTATGAACGAGATGGCTAAATTGAGATTAGCTGCTGAGGAAGGATGGTTAAATCTTGGACATGATCTTGGACTCTCGATACAAGTATTTCGACTTGGAGGTATCTATGGCCCTGGCAGAAGGTTGTTATTTGTATTTGAGCTAGACCACATATGCTGCTATTTCTTGGATTATCTCTGAACCCAAAAAATAAATAACATTGTTTAGGCATGACCGTGCAAAATTAATTTCACAGTCAATCTGACCAAGTTCTGACAACTTTGGTTTTTTTCACGTTGATCACTTTAAATTTCAGTTTGGTCTAGTTCCTATGCTCAAGTGGAGCTTATTTCTGGCTATAGTTTGTCTTCTTAAGATTGATTTTCAGCTAAACTGTTCCCCTTGCAGTGCTGTTGATACGATAATCAAGCAGGTACCTCAATCAGAAGGCCAGAAAATGAGAAGATCCAGGCAATACACTTCCAGAATTCATGTTGATGACATCTGTCAAGTACTTAAGGCTAGTATTAATAAACCATCTTCCTGGTAATCCTCTAATGCGTACCTTGCTGAACTCGACTGTGTTTTCTTTATGCATTAATTGTTCAAATTCTGAGATACCAAGTGTGGACACCCCTTTAATAGAATTCTGAATAAGAAATATATCAACCCTTCATCTTTTTAAGGGTAAATTTCAGTACAACCCCATCAATTTTTTGACAAACATCAAATAACCCCAAAGTTCTTTTGTAAGTCTACACACACGTGTTACTCTTCCATTATAATCTACTATTTTAACAGTAAAATGTAATTCTAGAATATTAGTATTTCGGCGAACATCTTTTATCCCATATATCCCATATCAGTTAATTATAACGAAAGAGAGTAACAGGATGGACTGTAAACTTACAAGAAAGGAAAATTGAGAAGGGTACTAGTGAATCTGAAACTTAATTTGCAACACCTTAATATGCCAAGGCAAATTGATGACCTACAAAGTCAATCTTGTTTGCCTTCAATATATGAAGATGTAATTAAAGTGGGGCATGTAATCCACGTCCTTGTCATCTTTCGTCTGCACATTTATGTTTCTAGCTTGGCTGGATTGCTTTTGGAACCAATGGTGTTCATTTTCAAATGCCACATAACTCTGCATGCATGTACACACAACAAGAATATGCAGTACAGCAGGATCAGGGGATAGGGTTAAGTATTATTTCGTGTCTTGCAATACGTACTATTCATTATTTTTCAGTGTGAAATGAGGAAATTTTTTTCAAGTTTTACTTATCTCCTATTCTCAGGAACATGTACAATGTTGTAGATGATGACCCTGCTCCCCGAGAAGAGGTGTTTGCATATGCAGGGGACTTGGTTGAGAAAAAGTGGCCTGGCAGGCTCGGACGAAGCCGGTCTCTGGATAAAACAGATGCATTGCCTGAGCATGAAAATTCAAGAGGTGAGAAGCGAGTCTCCAATGCTCGTATAAAGAAGGAATTAGGAGTGAGGCTTCGACATCCCAGTTATAAATCAGGATTGCAGAGCATTATTGACCAAATGGATAGCGATACCAATGTAGTCTCTTAGGTTCTTGGGTAATAACATCACTTTACGTCTTTTGATTTAACAACTTAGGCCTTTCAGAAGTGTTATTTCAGTCGTGAATTGAGACAAGGCATTTTTGTTTAATGTAAAAAAGTTTTTTTTATGGAAGGAAATGCAATGATACACTATTTTGTCTCCTCGCAATGGCAAGTTATGGCCAGTAGATGGGTACTTTCACTTTTAGCCATGTATTGAAAAGCCAGAGACAACAATAAAAAAGAAAAAAATTGTTAGTTTGCTTCGTCGTCTAAAATTGTAACGAAGTCTTTCAATCAAAATCTCGGAGTTGGTGTTCTGTTTGTAACTAAAGGGTCTCATAAATCAGGATGGCCGAGTGGTGTGAGGCGCCAGACACAAGTTCTGGTTCTCGTGAGAGAGCTCGGGTTCAAATCCCACTTCTGAAAAGTTTTGTTTTTCAGTCTTCACTTCTGGACCATTATTCTCGCAAAAAGGGCTTTTTTTTTAACAGCTTCATTACAATTTTTCGCCGCAGTCGTCTTTTCGGCCTTTGTTTTTTATTTTGGGACTATTATTCACAGGTCACCGGCACTTGTTCCATGCTTAATTTTAAGCGATGAATTCAATTAAATAATGTGACAGTACAACTTTTCCCTATAAATATTCCAATTAATGCAAAAATTAAACGGGCTACGCCGGAACATTTCGATTCATACTGCTCTCGCATGTACGAGTTCCACCACTTTATTTACTTCTCACGTTTTTAATCTTATGCAGCCTCTGATAACGGCGTAAAGTAACTGGTATCTTCCAATTCTAATCAATTTGCCTATTTCCGTAAATTCCAATTCGCATCTGATTTTATTTAGCGGGGGCATTTTAGCAAGGGACGAACAGTATAGGAAAATTATCATTGGCCGTACAAGAAAGCAAGGATATGGCGCTGAGCTGCTTGTGGACAATTCCCATCGAATCCTGAGTCGCAGTTGGTCGGAGCCATTCATGATATACACAGAAATAAAAATAGATGAAACATTTCATTAACATCTAACCAAAATTCCTAACAATCAAACATTTCCAATAGCTATGTGGAAGCTCAATAAACTGACTTCATTTTCTTTCGTCTCTAACTACCAAAAACCCACCACAACGTTCATTTTTATTCCTAGCAATTCATGCACCAGCCTGACCCAGGTCAACCGGCTACAAAAGGTTCAAATTATGAATAGGTCATCAGGTGGGTCAAATGTAGACTGTTCTACAATGGCCTTCTATAGGGACTACCTTGGAAAGAAAAAGGAATATATAGTACAATGAAGAATAGATCTTAGACGTCAACTGTATCACAGTATCAGCATTCGCATGCAGCCTACCATCAACTTCACATAGTAATTCACATCACCAGCACTTCTGGGGAAACCTTTATAAAGGAAACAACCATATTAATAACCCAAGCAAGAACATTTGAAATGAAACTATTTTGATATAAGTGCTAGCATATCAAGAGATAAAACACAGCTCCTCACCTTTTATGAGTTGGGACAAAATCAATCTTTCTTATATCTTGCCCAAAAACCCTTCTTCCAGACAGAATCATTATCTGTTATTGATCTACTCCACTTGTACCCAAGCGAAAAATGCCGTCTCAAGAAAGGCTTCACTGAAGAGTTCTTGGCACTAGAACTAGCTTCTGTCTTGGGAGTTTTTCCTTCTTGTTTGGCATCTTTTTGGCAATCAAAATCCTCACAATCATCATCGAGATAACTATCTATGACTCGGTTTCTAGATATCTTATGGTGTTTGGCCTTTAATTCTGCTTCTGCTCTTGAAACTTTTCTAGAAATCTTTGACATTTGGCTTTCTCCAACTACGCATATTGGGCAAGCTGGCTCATACTTATCAGTGTCTGCTGTCATAATCTCCAAGCACTCGGCATGGTAAACATGTCCGCAGATGAGCACAGCAACCACTGAGAGTTCATTGTTAGCAGCTATTCTGTGGCTGCACCATGAAGATCTCTCTGTCAATAGTTTTGAGCAAGCACCACAAGCTTGCAGATCCATAGAGGGTGAACATGAGAACCTACTACTGGATCCACTTATATTGCAGTGACCAGAGCCCAGATGCTCGCTGTCAAAAGACCACCTTGCTCTTTGAGAAGAGGCCACAAGCTCAGAAAAGGTGCGCATGGACCAGCCATCAGAGGACCCACCACATGACCCAGCAGTTAAATCACTGCTGCAAGTGGAAAGTACAAAAGGAGATCTTCCTTCAGACATACAGTAATTATTTGGAGACTTCAATCCCAGGATTCGACTATCAGAAACCTGTCTCAACAGCCGGTGCCCGGGTGAATGACGAGCCCATCTAGATGGGGTTGAACTGGGAGGAAGTGGGTGGACATGGGCATGGGTAGAGAAAGGATCAGTAATCGGTGTTGAAAATGATGAAGGAATGGAAAATGAAAGCTTTTGTGTAGAGGTATCACCAATGTTTGGTGATTCTGCCAAATTCTTCCCCTAAAATATTCAAAAAGAGGCAAGATGAAAATCCATGAATAGACAGAATAAGAAGCTTACACATTACCGAGAGAAAAAAAAAAATAAAAAAAAACTCATGAATTTGGGTTTCAACAAGTACAAACTCACCTCTATAGAATAATTGCTAGCCATGGATTTCACTTCTACAGAACAATTGCTTGCCATTGATATGTCTGAAACAATGATGCAGATGAGTATCAAATACAAAACGAACAATGCAAGAAAATAAAAGCCATGCTCAATGAAACATATTATTTATGGCAGCATAATGAGAAATGGAAGTCAAGAAAAAGGTAAAAGAACCAAGCTTTTCATAATAACGTCTCAAAGCGTATAGACTGCGTTAATGTTCTAATTCACAGTCTTTTGTTAGTATCATCCTACTACAACAGTGTCCAGAAGCACATGCATCCGACAATCGACATTACTCAAACCTAACCCAACTGTCCAGTAACAAGAATCAATTTGTGAAGAGCAATAAATGAGAACATATGTCCTACAAGTGAAAATTATTAAATACTTATACAGTTCATCTCTTAAGATAACATGTATGCAATTGACCACATAAATGCAAAAGACTGGACAATTACAAATATACGTCGACATTTCTAAACCAATTTATAAGAAAACATTCACTGTGGACTTGCAGGAAAAAGTATAAACACAAAATTACAAAAATTTACCTGAAGGCACAGTCATCAAATTCACAACCATTTCTTCATGGACTGGTGATTTCTGAGAGATTGGCGTTCCACAATTCTCAAAGCTTCCCCCATCAGAAAGATTACCTTTTTCAGAACCTAATGCCACTTTTATCTCCCTACTCAAGTTCCTGCTGACTCCATGAGACACTTGATACGAAGATTCTTCAATTTCACCAGCCACACGCCTTTGATTATCCCACCTGAAGCTCCACGATGGTGAACATGTGATGTTTCTGCGCAAAGTTTCAAGCCTTCTTCTATCAGGAATGGTCGTATCCCTTGCAGCAACACAGCAAACCGAACCCATAATCTCTCATATACAGAAAGGTCTATCTGAAGAAGTTGCCTGTACTGTACTTCTCACGCAGACCCCGAGAGGAAGCACTAGATAGAATTAAACATATATTATTTGAAAATAGAAAATGGAATAAAAATAAGATGATTTTCAGATTCCACCAATGTACAAACAAACAATTATGCAAACAACGTCTCCTCAAAAAGGAAAATTTTAATGAATCAACCAACATTTATTAGATGACTATCCAAAATCAGCCCCGCTAAAAGACATTAGTAAATATAGAAAAGGTGTAGTAAGTTTTTCGTCCAACGAGGGAAATGCATATAAAGCGTTAGGATAACCCAAAAACAGCAGCCAAGGACTAAAAAATCAGCCATAGAATAAAGCAATACAACAGCATTTGGAGTGTCAGTAAGCAAAGAAACACAAAATTTCAACGCAGATTAGGTCAAAATCAGAAGCAAAATGAGTTAATGAAAAGACTCACCTGTTTAAGCTACGCAATTTTTGCAACGTCCGAACATTTCAGGGAAATTCGCCATGGTTCAGGGCAAAAGAAAGAGACGGATTTTTCTCCGTCTTCCATCTCTATCCTACTCTCACTTCCTCGCCGGATTCTCTCTTTCTCCTCGCCGGTTCGTCTACCTTGTTGCCCAATTCTATCTCGTCCGAGTTCTTTCTATTTTCTATTTTCTTTGCTTCAATCACTCGTTCACTCTACCTATTGCTCTTCTACCTAGTCGGATCTCTCCTCGCCGGTCAGTTTCTCTCTCTCTCTTTTGTGTCTCGCGCATTGCACGAGGCTGGCTTAAGCAGCCAGCACGAATGGGTCTTCGGGCGCCAACCCTAAGCCCAATTTAAAGTGGGCCACTGTCAGCCCAAACATGAGTACCTGGGTCAGGAGTTAATACCAAAATCAAAACTTAGCTAAATACACCCATCTCTTTTCAAAATACAACTGCCCAGAGTGTGGTAAACTGGGCGGGGCGTTGACACCCAGATCCAGATTAAACTCA
This sequence comes from Azadirachta indica, assembly GCA_022749755.1. Classification (NCBI taxonomy): domain Eukaryota; kingdom Viridiplantae; phylum Streptophyta; class Magnoliopsida; order Sapindales; family Meliaceae; genus Azadirachta; species Azadirachta indica. The sequence continues at coordinate 3,927,722 of CM040449.1, forward strand.
ACGCACCTCCCGAATCCGAACACGCTTACCTTCATGAGAGGGGGTGTCGTCAGAGAACTTTAGGCATGTTTTTAGTATCCTTTGACATTAAGAGGAAAGACGAGTCTAAGAAACTGGGCTTGATCCATTTTACCCAATCGTGGCTCCCGTCCTCATTTTCTTATTTCCAAGTTCGAAGTTGGTACCTTGAGTTGCTTCTAGCTCGACTCTGTTCTGCTTAACGAAGATAGGATAGGCTATGAAACCGAGAGAGATTGGCGAAAAACCCTAGTGACTTCGCTGTTCTATTTTGGGGACCTCTGCTTCATCAAATTTCAATTCAAGGTAATTTCTTTTTGCAATCTGAGTCTCTATCTCTCAAAAAATTTTGGTTTTATTTATATTTGTATGTTGTTTAAGTGTGTTATTATATTCGTTGTGGCCTTTCATGTTGTGAACATTGAAAATGAAAAAAAAAAATTGAAATTAATCTAAAACGCACCACTGGAAGCCTGTGTGTTTCATTTTTTTTTTTTTTTATGAATGACAGTAGGAAGCTCAAAAATGGTCTCCTTTTGTTAAGCAATGTTATTATTTAATTTTTCTCTCAATTCCTTATTTATGAATTGAAGTGAAATAATGGTCAAGGATTCTGAGGAACCCTTTGTGTTTCAGATTTTTTTTTTCTTACGAATGACAATATGAAGCTCAAAAATGTGCTTCGTTTGTTAAGCAATGTTATTATTTAACTTTTTTTCAAAATTCCTTATTTATGAATTGAAGCGAATAATGTTCAAGGATTCTGAGGTTTTAAATTTTACTCTTTTTTTGGACAATCGGTTGGAGCATTTTCCTCTTTTTTTTTTTTTTGGGACGGTCCTTTTATTTTATTACACAAATGATTAACCTTATTTCTTAATTAACTCAAAGAATTTCAAAATTGAAGAGCCTGTTGATTGATTTTAGGTCAATCATCAACCATGTGGACAAGATTTAAGGAAGAAGGCAGCTAGACATTCTTTTGTAGTTAGGGAGTCCTGAGATATAGTCTATCCTGTGCTTTTGTCCTGTTCTTGGTGGTTATAAATTTATTTTATGCTGTTAGAGCCACGGCTTGGTGTTATTTTCTAGGTAGTTTGATAAGCCCATTTATAGCACCTTTTGTACTGCATACCCTTTCTCATGGGTTCATTTTACATATAGCATGTTTGGCTGCTGGATTTTGGGAGTTATCAGTGTGTGTAAATTGCCTAGTCTAATTGTCGGGTGCATTATCTCGATATCTATTTTTTGATGTGTAGAAGCACATCCTTGATAGCATATACTCCTTCCATGTAAATCTGTCATCTGTAGTGGAAGCCTTATGAATCTACCTTTTATATCATTGTTGCTGCAAATGATTGGAGAGTTGATCTTGATGGGTTGTAGGAACTGTTCCCGTCCATATTTATGTTTATGTGCAGGTTTGATTCTGTTACTGTCTAGTAATATTCTCTGCTGAGGAAAATATTTCCTCCCATTTAACATTATTGGTTTAATGTAACCATGGCCATTTAGTTACTTTGAAATGTATAAGTTATAATGACAGCATTCTAGCTTCAGAAATAGGAGGGGTATCCCATTTTATCTGATATACACACACGCACAGACATATATTTGTCCTTTTGATGTTCTCTTATTTTGCTTACATACTACACTGTGTTCTTTTCACAGTGGTTCTCATCTAGGTTTTGGCAATGATTCTTAATGGATTCACTACGCCCTCTGGGTGTGTTTCTACAAACTCAAAAGCGTATAAACCCCAGCAAAGTTGCTTCATTTTTGCAAGCATTCCTTGTTTGCCTGCTCACTCAGCGCTTTTAGGCACCAAGAGTCCATGGGAAACACGTCACTGGTTTAGATCCAGGTCTTCTGGAGGTATATAAATATCCTTTTCAACAGTTATGTCTTTCTCTCTCATTTGGCATCTTGAAAGTATCTGCCGTGGAACTACAGAATTATGGTTAATCCAAACTTGGACCTTAATTTTGGAAAGTCGTAGGAAGTTTGCGCAATGATGATGATTCTGAAATGTCTAGCCTTCTGGGGAATTTTTAAATTGTTCTAATCTATATTGTTTTATATGTAGGTATTTCTGTTCTGCACCTTTCTGCTGCATCAACCCCACTTTTAGGCGGTGATCAAGGTAGTCTATCACACACAATCCCCTCATTACCTTGGAGGCACGGATTTCGTTTGTCCCCTCAAGCATCAAAGGAAGCCTCATCCGGTTTCCGCTTTCCTCCTATGACCAAGAAGCCTAGGTGGTGGTGGAGAACTTTAGCATGCCTCCCCTATTTAATGCCACTCCATGAAACATGGATGTATGCTGAGACAGCATATCATTTACACCCTTTCTTAGAAGACTTTGAGTTTTTGACCTACCCATTCCTTGAAATCCTTGGTAAATTTCCAATCTGGTTCTTGATGGCATACTTTTTTGTTGCATATCTAGGAGTGGTGAGGAGAAAAGAGTGGCCTCACTTTTTCAGATTTCATGTGGTGGTGGGAATGCTGTTGGAGATCCTCCTGCAGGTGGTGGGGACTGTTAGTCGTTGGTTGCCAAATGGATTATACTGGGGTAAGTTGGGGATGCACTTTTGGACGGCTGTAGCATTTGGTTTCCTTTTTACTGTTTTAGAGTGTATAAGATGTGCTCTTGCAGGTATGTATGCAGATATCCCATTTATCTCTGATGCTGCATACATCCAAATTCCTTATGAATAAGGAAGTAGATATGACACAGAATTAATCTAGCTTTCTGTTTTGTTGTGGTTCTGCTGTATGGGGTCCTTTTTAGCTGAAATGCGTGGATTTATGTAGACAACTGCCTTTTTCAAATGTTTTAAGCTAATTAGTTTATATTTGTGCTAGATTATCTTCTCCTGTTCTCAGTCATGTTAATTGTCACAATGGATGAGTTGATCTAAGTAGTTGCTGGATAATGGATTTGCCTGACAAACTCTCACGTTTTGATTTTATGTTTTCGGGCTCTATCTGACACTGTTATGTTGTGGCTTCGAGCCATAATAGTGATAAATAGAATTGGGGGTATTCATTAAACTCTTTAGTTGCATAGTAAAAAACATCAATCCCAAACTAATCTTTGCTAGTCAGTCTTTGTTGTTGAATGGTTTTGAGTTGAACTCACAACTTGGCATTAACTCTTTTAAGGAATGGAAATACATTCGCATGTTAAATCATAGAACCTTTTTCCATTAAGTACCGGTTCATCTGCTCATTAGGCTTGTAGGCATTGAAACAAGCCTATCCTACCTTGGCAAACAACTTAGGAATTCTAGTTTTGTGCTGTGTAATGTCACTTCTGCAAACACTTTCAAGCTTTTCGCCACTCGTGTTCTCGGTGATGCATCAAAATTTAATGGCAGGGAAATTGCCATGCCTACGTCTCCTTCAAGCCTGGGAATGCAAAAGAAACCAACGGAAAGCATCCAAGAAAATGGTAAGAGGTCATTGCCACAGGTTTAATGTTCATTTGTCGTCAGGAAACCTAACTTACCACTTCAATGATATTGATATTTTACTAACAACAATAACCAACAAAACCTGAGTGCTGCTTATCAACAAAGCAGTCCAACTTACTACACTCATTATTCGAGATGATAAGATTCGCAATTCCCAACTACTAAATTTTGAATCAATAAACTAGGTGTCTCTTAGCCCTGAGTTATTTGAATTATTTAATATCTTATAGGTCGTCGGCATGTCATTTTTAGTCTCACGTCATACTACCCCCTTGCCTTTCATGCTTTTGCAGGCCATTGTCGAAAGCAAAAGCTTTTATATATATAGTGTTTGATCGCCTGATATTTTATTGAATTGGTCGTCGGCATGTCATTTTTCTTCTAGGCTCTACTCAAATTAAAATTGGAACTAGAAGTAAAAGAAGCTTCTACATTTGTATGAAAGTGTTCAAAGAAGTTCATACCAGATCTTGATCAACTGACCCGGTTCATTAAATTCATGATACGTCAAATTATATGCAAAAGAGTTTTCATTCAAATGCCCTGCAGAATCTAAATTTACTGCCAGTGACGTTTTCTTTAGAAGTAGAACTTTTACATTTTTAAGAGGTGGATTCTTGAAAATGGATAATGCTTGCTAGCTTGCACCAGTGAAGTCATAGATTGAATTAAATAAAGAATTACACCAAACATACTCGCAAACAACAATGGATGATGCTCGTTGATGTAGAGTGACAATTGACAATTGAAATTGTGTGTTACTTTTGGGTTGCCTGTGTCCTTCCATTGATTATGTTTTAATGTATAATTGATCTTGGTTGTAATCCCTCTCCACCATACAAGATTAAATTATTAATAACACCCTTACTTTTTACTTTTTTTCTTTTTTTTTTTAACACTAATAACTTCTTTTAAACAGCACTTTGGCAAATGTTTACTTGCAGTATAAAGCCATTGAAAACTAAGACAGAAAATGACACCATTAATTTCTCTAACTGGGGATGGTGCCACTTGCTTTGATCATCCTCTAATTATAATTATAATTACAATATTAATAATATTTGAACTTTTTGTAGCAAGCAATCAAAACCCAGATATAAAGAGGGGTGACTTGACAGTGGATTTCATCATAATTTTTCTTCCCCTTATAGCTATTGCTGTGCTGTATTAATAAAATGGGTGCCTTACCTAAATTCACGAACTTCGATTCTTCCTTCCTTTTTTGTTATTTCTCTAGTTAATTGGCTACGTCTCCTTTCCATTTATACGTTTTTTAATCAACAACATCTTTATATTCCCGTGTCACAATTCGTTTATATTGTTTCCATGACATCCTAAGCTTTTTCTACACCACTTTAGGAAAGAAGGTTCTTGAATACAACAAAATGTCTTACACGTACCCTTCATGTGTACTCTAAATCTGAAATTCTTTCTCAGTATACAATAATTGGCTATAGTAATTTCAATTTTTGCCCTAAAAGTTTGGTGTTTAGGTCACAAATAATTCCTTTTTTATTTTTTATTTTTTATTTTTTATTTAAAAAAAAAAAAAACTGCAATCGGCTGAACGTGCCTGAGGGTGGGATTTGACAGCCAACAATGGATGAGCTTATGATACATGTTTTATTTCAGTGTCCTTGGTATTATATTTGAATATTAAAATCATTGTTGTTATGGTAGAACAAATTGTTGTGGGTAGTTACGAATTAAATTCAAACATGCAATGACTTAAAAGTAACATGCGAAAAATTCAATGAAAAATATATGCATTGAACCTGGGCCAAATTATATATATATATATATATATATATAAATTTTATCACACTTTGCCGCACAGCTCAGTATATATAATATAAGAAAAAGAGAAAGAAAACGAGTGAGATTAACTTATTTTTAATCTTAATTTAATATGTCCTTCTTCCGCAACATAATTAAAGTTATCATCATCTTCTTCTAAAGATTTGATTGATATACATGCAGTGTTTGGTTGTGCAGACAGAATCCTGCCTGTATCGCCATACAAATTTCTGTATGCAAAAGGTTTGGTCTCTTTCCACCTTCCTTGATATAACCAATCTCCATATATATATATATATATATATATATATATATGCAATTCAATTCCTAATTTAATATTCCAATAATTCTTACTAGTTCGCTGAAATTAAATGGGATCTGAAATACCTGTTTATTCTTCTTCTTAACTCTTCATCTCAATTTTTTTTTTTTTAAAAAAAATAGCATGTGAAGCACAAGTTGTTGATATTTTTTTGTTATTAATTCCATTGAAAGTACAGGAGCTAGCCGTCAACTTTGCACATATTTATTTCTTAGTATTTTATCTATTCGATTAATTTGATTTTAAGTCTAGTCAAAAGGCATTTCTGAATAGATTATTATAAAATTTTGTTTAATTTGCAGGTTAATGATGAATTAATTACTTTAAAGCTTCAGTTTTTACGATTAATTAGGGCATTCAAGTGTAGACAAATTCGCCCTAGGAAGAAAATAGAGACAATCGATCAGCCCAGCCCAGCCCAGCCCAGCCCTTAAAACAATTAGGCAACGGCTATTATTAATTTGAAATCGTGTACCTTTCTTGTACCCCAGCTCTTAAAGGACGCAGGGCAGGGTCCGGACTAAAGATATTTATTAATGGCCACTACTAATATGCAACTACTTCTCTATAATTAAATCCCTTTAACAAAAATTAGGTTCTATTGAAGACTCTGATATTTTTGTTAAAATTTTGAAGATAAAATATTTCATAAATATTATTTATTTAATATTTTATTTAAATTTATAATTGTTGAATTGGTTCACTGTTTATTCACCCACGTCGTTCTGTTGCTTGGAGATGCCAAGACTTACTGCAAATATAAACGAAGAAATGATTTGTTGGACAACCAAAAAGGTTGCATGAAAATAATATCATTTACATATGGGAATAAATCCTAAATGGACTAAAAAATATTAGGTTGAGACAAAAAAAGAAAACACTACACAAAAGAGAGATTGAGAGATCATATATTTGTATAGATGAAATAATTAAGCTAATGATGGACATGTAGTAACCAGAGAGAGAGAGAGAGAGAGAGAGACAGAGAGATCAAATACACATCCATTCAAGAGTCCCATATATATTTTTTATATATAGTGGACACATTTCTACTAATAAAACCCAAATAGTCCATTGCATTTTTGGCTTTCAGAATTCAGATGATTCTCTCAAACAGATTAATAATCATAATCCTTCCTTCCTTAATTCCTAGCTTAGTTGATAATGCTAGCTACAGGACTATAACTAATAATATATTATAACAATAATAATACTAATAATTAAAATACAAGCCAAACCTCTTTTTCCACTCCACATCATTTCAAGACCATAATCAAATTACACCACCAACCCAAAATAAAAAATAAAAAATAAAAAATAAAAAATAAAAAAGAGGAACAGACAAGACAACCATGATTGACCAATATCTACCACATGTTGATGATGATCAGATCAATATTGAAACATTTCTGCAGGAGAAGCCATGATTGGTTGGTTAAGATAGACGATGTTCATTGGGTTCATAAATCCATCACAAATTGTGTTAATACCACCCTGATGATGATCACTCTCAAAAATTCCTTTGCTCGGGTTAATAAAATTGAGGATCTCATTTAAAGACTCCAGCCTTTGGCTTAGTTCCATTAACTGAGCCCTTAAAATGGAGTTTTCATTCTCAATATTCATGTACTGCTGGGTGGTGATATTGATGCTTGTAAGGATCTGGTTATTGTCTTTCCTTAGCTGTGTCACTTGTGCCGTCAAATCATCCAAGTGCTTCTGTTTTCTCATCCTGGATCTTCTTGCTGATTCTCGATTTGATTGCATTCTCTTCCTTTTTCTTTGATCCATCACCAGCTGTAAATTCTCTTCAGACCCTGAGTTTTGAAGCTGAGTGGAACCTGATGAATTCCCACTACCACTAGACGAAGCCATAGTAAAAATACTTTATATACACTGGAACAAACCAAATAAAACACTAACAAAATCTAGGGTTTTAGAATTGACCTAACCTTGTAACCACAGGACCCAAACCAGTACTAATTCATATTCGGCTAATATTTCAGACACTTATTATATATGCAGTTATATATCAAAAATATATTTAGCTATATATATATATATATATGTATATAAATATATATCCAGGCAGTGATTTGAAAAATTATTTATGAAAAAACATAGAACCAGTAAAGGAACACAACGGAGAAAGATTGAACGAGATGGGTCCTGCGCCTGAGGGAGGAATTGATCATAAACCCGGAACGGAGGATTTCACTAAGAACTGGAGACATGAATATCAAACATCAAGAATAATAGACTAAGCATCAAGATTTGCAGAAATAAGCGTTTTTTTTTTTGTCGGGCAGAGTAACAGTACAGCAACAGATCTGAGCAAAAACAAAGAAATTTTGGCGAACTTACAAGAGTTTTGACTTTATGGGTTTTTGGGATAGACTCTAAAAAAAAAAAAACCCAAGACTGAGCAGCCAAATTAAACCTAGGAGGCACGAGAAGAGAACAATTAACCAAATATTAACGCTGATGACTTAAAACTAGCGGAACTTCAGCAGCACTTAGAACTGGAAAACAAAGAGAGAACAGAGCCTAGCCGATTCTTAAGAGGGGGAGAAGAAGAGAAAGAGGAAGAGGTTTTTGAGAGTATTGAAGGGGCAATTTATAGATCAAGAAGGTGAAAAAAGAAAATAAAATAACGTAAAAATTGGAATAAAGTAAAGAGCATAGGAATCTCCTCCGAAGAGTTGTTGGGAAGGGAGGTGATTAGGCATGTGGGGGTGGAGACGAAATTTCCACAACCCCCCAATTCCAGCTGGTGAGCAAGACTGACTGCCTGACAACATAATTTATTATTATTTTGTCTCTGCACATCTTTCAGGTTATTTTATTATTATTATTTTTTTAACTATTATTACCTCACTTTTACCGCCTGTACCAGATTTAAATGTAAAAGTACCAGTAGTTAATGTGAAAGGTGCCGCTGAACAAATCTGCTGGAATCTTGTAGACGGGGGTGGCACATTATTCTAGGTAAAGGGCAATTTAGACTTTTTATTATAGAAATAGATGAGCTAAAATCCAACCATCTCATACCACATGTCAACTAATCATTGGTGTAAGTGAAAGGCCAAGATTGGGCAGACATCGGTTTGTGAAATTGATGGGCACTTTAAGAAAATAATTATGTGCTATGATTAATTTGAACAAACTAATATTAAACAGAGTTTTAAGTTTGTGCCCATAAAAATAATAAAGATATTTCATTATCTTCTCACTTTGACCTGCGATTTTATTGCATCTCTCTTGAATTATTGCGAGTCCCTTGCATGTATAAGTTCTTCTTTTAGTCTTAATCCAATACAGGAGGCAAATACTGTAGTAAATTATTTTTAATTTCGTTGTTGAAATTGTTCTTGTAATTGACCAGAAAAGAAAATTAATTAAAGCAGTACAGCTAGCTCTTGGCTTATTTTTATATATATATATATATATATATATTTAATTAATTAAGTCCAAACATTGGGCTGACGGTAATTAATTTATATGAATAGCGAGTGTTTGGGGAAAGAGCAATCAACTTTAGACCATTTTAGGCTGCTAAATTAATTTAAAGAATCTGGAAAAAAAAAAAAAAAGAGAGACCAATGGTTGGATTCACTTTTAGACATTTATCTTAGTGGTTCATAATTCGAAATATTTAAGAATATTATGTTCGTGATTTTAACCTTGTTAGTTGATTGGCTGTGGTTGAAAGTTTCTACAATTTGTATATATGCACACATATCTCATCACAAACAATATGCTTCAGAATATTCGATTTGATGCTATCATAATACATGATAATAATAACATATTCAAGGAATGAATATCTAAATTATGATATATTCCATTGATTTAAATTTATTTACTTTCGAATTTTCTTTTAACACGATTGTATATATTTGTTTATGCCAATCTTATTCATCAATTATTATTAAAAATTTATATACTATGTTCAAATAAAAATTCTGATGAAGAGATAAAATACCTATCATATAGATAAAATATAAAAAAAAAAAAAAAAAAAAGTAAAAGAAAGTAAAGAAAATATGGTGGGTATGCAAAGCAATAGCTATCATCAAGAATTTCAGGAACATGGATATGTAGCCCTGCTAAGCAAAGAGACACCACAACAACACTTATTGGTCTATTTCACACCTTTCACATATGCTTTTGATGTAGAGTGGGAGCCTAACCTTTTTTTTTTTTTTTTTTTTTTAATTATTATTTTTCTTTTTTTAAAAGTTATATGTTATTAGATGTATATTTCTTTCTTCACTTACAACATAAGAAAAAGTGTGAAGGCAATTGACAACCCTCTCCCTCCATCATCATACAGTAAAAGAAAAAAGGAAAAAAAAGACATCAACATGAACGCCCCATCTGATTTTAATGCAATCTTGTAAATTTGTATGTTATTGGTTTCTTACAAGTTGCAGTATGGCCAATCTTTCATTTCTACTAGAGCATCTTCCTGAGAGAGACAACTCATAGAAACAGTTCGTCTACTCAAAAAACTTTTAATTCATAGCCAGGCAAGTATAGATAGGCTCAGCCATGCACTACACATTAATTGGATCACAGATTTCATTATGCAGTTTTAGCTCCGAATCCAAATACATTCAATCTTTCAAATTTGACATAAAACAAAAGCCCCAACTGGAGGATTCAGACTTGTCTATATATTCTCTCGCTCTCTCTCTCTCTCTCTCTCTCTCTTTCTATATATATATATATATATATATATATATATACATAGACGACAATTATTGTCGATCCACAGCGATCTTGGATGATCAATGTGGTCCTTCTAAGATCGTATCAGCTCAAAGGAAGTGCTTTTTTGTTGAGTCAGATTGTTAACAAATTGGTGAAAAAGTTGGTTTTGTGCCAAAGAAGCTAGCTAGGGTACACATGGGTAGAACCGTAATTGCAGATGAGTAAACAGGGGTAGGGCTTTTTTAAAAGTGATTTTCTTTGTTGCTGCTTATTTCAGAAGTTCAAATTTACTTGACAGATTCCAAGTTGCTCAGCTACTTGCTTCTTTGCGAGGCATATATATACATATATATATATATATGTACACAAAACCATCGTGCTTGTACATGTCACATTCAACGGAATTACTTTTGTGTGATTTGCCTCCTCTACTAGTTTCTTTGGACTTGGAGGCTAACAATTGCGGATAAAAGAGATTTAAAAAAAAAAAAAGAAATAACCCTAATATTAGTGTTGCTAATTAAAACGTGGGCAATCCCAATTTATAATTTTTTTTTTTTAAAAAAAATAAATAGGTTAAATGTCAATTTGTATTGCTTACTTTTTGTTATACAAGTTGACTATACTTCACCTGCTAAATTTAAAAGTATCTTTCCTCTGAAGCTTGATACTTTGAGACTTCAATATTAATAAAAGAGCTTGAAATAGAGTGCTAGTGGGTTTGGCATAATTAAATGATAATTAATTCTCCTCTTGTCTATAATAGATCAATTAAAAAGATATATATATATATATATTATTTATATATATATATATTTTGCTTAAACTCTAATAGACAAAAAGTTAGGCCTAGAGCTTTTGCTTTTGAATATTAGAGAAGTAACTTCAAAAAATTAATTAGTGTACTGGCAATTAAGTTATAAGTGGTTAGAAAATAATTTATGTCATCTATATATATATATATATATATATATATATAAATACTCTGGGGGTTCAATTAAGTGGTAGATTAAATCAATTCCTAAACGTTTCTACCTCTTCCTTACATTTAAAAAAGAAGAAGAAAAAACTAAACCAAGTGAATATAAGAATGGTCAGAAAGTAACATTGTAGATAATATAAATGCAAGTGGATTTAAGGCACTAAAATGTCTTTTTTTCTTAATTCATTATTTATTTTATCTAGATCGTAACGAAAATTAGTCTTTTTTAATATTAAAAAATGATGCTAATTAATATTGACTTTGAAATTAAAAATTAATTGCAACCTACTCAATTCATAGAAACAAAAAAATATATATTATTTTTATTTTTAAAAGAAATGACCTGAGAATATATACAAGGTAGTTTCACGGTCATTAATTAATTAGTCTCTTTCTAATACTTAAGAATTTCTTCCCTCGTATCTAATTAATGACTCCCAATTGTTTGCTTAGCTGAGACATCATTCTAATTAATTAATTACTGTAACTTTCTAATAAGGTTGGGTCATTTTCAACTTATATATAAATTACTCAAAGGATTAAAAAAAGAAGGCAAATACGGGTGTAAAACCATTCATCGTCCTTTAATTATATGATCACCGTTAATTTTATTCGAGAAATTCTTAATCACCTCTTTTTAATTTTCTCTCCATTAGATGAAATTAGGGTGCTAGCAACCAAACAATTAATGACTACATCAAAACTGGCATCAGATTGCAATATACATATATCCGAAAGGAAAAATACGCAAACAGAAGCACTATAGCGTTTTTAAGAGGTGAAACCACTTTCAGTAATTTTTGAAAGCAAAGAAAACAAAAACATGCTGCCATCACAAGTAAAGCGTTTTAATTTGCCCGTAGAGTCCTGGCCCCATGACAAATTAGCAATACAGTATAATGAAAGAGACCTACAGACCGATGCATACAGGTGGCTTGGATCTTGCGGATCCAAAGAAGAATATACTCTTACTACTACTACTAGTGTTGTTTATCTATTTCACCCTTTAACCTCTGCCCTCTTCTAGAATTAATCAATTTCTATCATTATTCATGAATTGAAATTCAAAGATTTTCTCGCGCCCCACTAATATTTTTTGATGAGTTTCTTTTTTGTTGCCATAATAATTAACTTTGAAGTAACATGTTATATGTATATGATAATATTTTTGTTTCTATTTGCCTTTTGGAGGTGAAAATAATTTAATTGGTATTATATATGATCTTATATAATAATTATAGTCTCTATATATATATATATATATATATTAAGAACATTTGAGTGAATCTAGCTAAAACAGTTTTATTGCTTTTCTTTCTGAGATCTTCTTCTTACTTAGAGTCCGACAATAAGGAGGAGAGAGAGAGAGAGAGAGGGCACAGTAAAGAGAGTGGTATGGTCGGTCTTGTAGGGTCTGACAGTTAATAGTCTATTTTTTAAGCTCCAAAAATACAAAGAAAAAAAAAAAAAAAAAAAAAAAAAAAGAAAAGCCTATTTCAGCTTTTTCAAAAGAGTCCCCAAACAAGTGGAGTGTTACTTCGACTTTGTAAGCAATGATTTTCGCATAGTTATCTTTTTCCTCTTTAATGTGCCCAATTTCTTGGCCAACTTTTCTGATCAACCACATGGCGTCAGTTAGTATTGATTACAAATATTTTCAGGGTATTCAGATAAGAAAAAGAAAACAACTTCAAATCTTTTACTTACTAGTCTTACTTCAGTAACCATATATCACTCTTCTGTGTCAATTCCTAATTGTTTGGTTTCACTCAATTAACTCGTGTATTTCTGTACTGTACTGTACGTTAGCTAGCTAGCTAGCTCATCCCCATGTGATGTGCCACCGTAATGTGCATGGAAAAAGCATACATATCAAGTGCTTTAGCTTTATGATCTTTTTAACTCTAGCCTAACATCACAAGATGAAATTAATGTCTTGAAAAGGAAAAAGGGAATAGGGTTTCTTTTCCTCCATGACCAGACGAGCATGGAAACATTCTTAATAAAGTGAAAGTAACAGTGACTAGCTATACAGCTATAGCTACCTTAAGTACTATAGCTGGGGTTGTAATGTTGTCTTTCTTTTTTAGTTCAAGTTGCTTGCTTATCTCAATTCTAGGGTTCCATATCTATCCCTTCCCCAAAATATGCCTTCCTGATGAAGGCAAACATCTTATTTGAATGCTCAAATTGTCACAATTAATACGTAAAACTGCAAAAAATTATTATGTTTCTGCGTGAGTCAAACAATTATAATATTTCATTCAGTGAAAACTAATTTTTTGGGATTACCATTTTTTTTTTACTTATATTTGATATCAAGAAATTTTATTAATCACATAACAAATATAATTTTAAAGTTATAATAAAATCCTAACAAAGCTTTAACCTATTAATGATAAATATCCTTTTTTTTTTTCTCAAGTTGAGAGCTTTTCTCCATTGAGCCGCTCGGACTAAATTCTAGAGGAAGGAATGACATCGAATTTGAAGAAAAAAAAAAATTATCGATCAAGTTGGTAGGGGGCCTACATTGTTTAAAAGTAAAATTTTCCCAATGAAATTAAGATAGCAACATTTCATCAAATTATATATATATATATATATATATAAAAGCAGAATCACATTCCAAGTCTGATATATAAATATATATATATATATTAATTGTTATTCTATCCAATAGGGCCAAGCACCAAACGAATTAAGTATATATTCGCTGTCTAATTTAAACAAATATATATATATATATATATATAAAATTCAAAGGTTGAAAAGATTCATTCATTACCCATTACAAGCAAAGTGTCAATCAGCAGAGTAGTCGAAAAACCCTCAAAAGCAATTTCAAAGCAGTTCAAACTTGGCTGCTGTGTCTCCAAATCATGTAAACTATGGTCTTACAGAAATTTGCAGAAGCTGACAAAGAATCCCACAACTTTTACTACTTTGAAGCTCAAATCTTATCTTATACAGACGCATCCGATCATTATTAGCTTTCATTAATTGCCAAGAATTTTCTTATTCGGAAACCTTAATATATATATATATATGCATTAATTTATATATATATATATGTAGGATAATAATTATTCTAGCTTCGTGCATGTAGCATCTATATTAATTTAATTAACGGTTGATAATAATAAAATTTATGAGACTTGTTCCCCCGAAAAAATCACAGGAAAAAGAAAAAGGTAAAGGGGCTTGCTCTTTGATTGACAGGCGCCAAGCTGTATGTAAAAGAGAGCGAAGTACATAAGCCATAAAGGTTGTTGCATAAGTAGAGCCAGTTGAAAGACAGAAAATGGCTGGCTCATGGCTCATGCATGGTTTTTGCGAGAACAACGAATCGATACTGGACCCTACTTACTTCTATTTGGGCCTTTCCACCAGAATACTACCTTAAAATAAAAAAGATAGATGGATGCTTGCTTGCTTATGTACAAGCGCCATTAACTCAACGGCTGCCAGCAAACAATTTAGTCCCACTCCCGCCACCACCAGTACCACTTTAAGAAAATAGAAAACCAACGGCTTACAATAAACTATTTTATGTGGGCATGTTGATGTTGCCCATGCATGAATCTTTACCCAGTTGCTTCTGACGTTTTCAGTTTTGATGCCGCTTAAAAAGGAAGTTACTCTAAAAATGTTCCAATTCCAAGGCAAAAATAAAACAATCATATCTACGAGAAGTTAAAAAACGCCTCGTTGCTTAACGTTGGCGATATGCTAGAGTTGACGCAGGCAAAAAGAGAACCCAGATGAGTTGAGACGATAAAGCGACCAACCAATTCTGCTTGCCCCTGGGGCATCACTTCAGTGCTCTCGTCGCAATTTTGACAGAAACTTCGGTTTTACTGCTCTCACCTGCGGGCTGGCACCCAACTAGGGAGGCTTGGGCTCTAGTTTCAGTGGAAAACTAATGCGTCCACCCAGGTATGGTCCTGGCACGATTGGAGCCCAATGTACCATCGAAGCATCTTTGTGGACATGGAAAATAATAACCCAGAAGCGGATAAGGAGAAAGGCAAATTTATGTACACAAAATATGATATCATTAACTTATTTTCACACCTAAAATTGATTTACAAAAATAAGTTCAGACACAAACAGCTATATACAGATTAAACAGGCCACCTACAGTACGGACCTCAAACTTATAAGTAGGCTTTAAAAACAAAAATCAGTCATATCATGCATTATAAAACTATCAATGCGTGTTCCTGAGGATTATTAAAAACGGAAGAGAAGAAACGTAACACAGACAAGTAATGGGTGCCACCAACAAAAACATTCCTAGTTTGCAGTGAAAAAGCCTCCATAGTCCACCGCTGAACCAAGAAAGAAACGATTAGGAGCCCTTCTCAGTGTCGGCTGTAAGAGCCTCGGGGTGGTAATGGAGCATTTCCTTCCACATCATCTCCCTTATCATCTCTTCCCTCAAATCCTCATCCAAGTCAAGATCAATTGGCACCTGGGCTGGGGGGTTAGTGTTAGGATCATACAGGGCAGACATGCAAGGGTGTTGGAGTGCTTCAGTCACACTAATCCTCTTTGAAGGGTCAAAAACAAGCATTTTTTGCAGTAGATCGATAGCTAAAGGATGGGCGTGGGGGTAGAGACGGGAAAAGGGAGTCCCAGGGGAATATGGAAGCGATTTAATGTATTTCTTGGCCTTTGGGTTGTCAATAAACTCGAGATCCTCCTCCCTCTGGCTGCCAAGGATGTTGATGATAAGTTTAAGTTGATTGAGACACTCTGTTCCAGGAAAAATAGGTTTGCGACCTAGCAGCTCTGCAAAGATGCATCCAACAGACCAGACATCAATGGATGTCCCATAGTTGTCACAGCAGAGGAGAAGCTCTGGGGCCCTGTACCAGCGAGTGACAACATACTCTGTCATGAACTGACCGTTGGCATTGCTAGTGCGTGCCAGCCCAAAATCACATATTTTTAGGTCACAATTTGCATTGACAAGAAGATTCCCAGGCTTCAAGTCACGATGGAGAATGTTTGCTGAGTGAAGATACTTCAGGCCTCCAAGCAACTGCAAAGGAATTATCAAGTAGTTCAAGCAGTAAGGCTTTGAAAAACATCTTTAAAGTTTTTGCTAGCACATAAAATGCCACAACTTCCGAGAGTCTGAAAGCCCAAAAATTTAGCAAGGCAGCGAAACCTAGAATTTCAGAGTTAGCAGAAGAACTATTAAGATGATTAGATTCCTTAGGATAACAGTGCATAACCATGTCCAGTGTTGGAGACTCTGCAGCCTTAGCAGAGGAATATGCTAAAATCAATACTTCATTGAAATTTTATAGAGAGACAAAGTAATTCTTTTGAAAGTCCATCAAACAGTTATTGAACTCAGTATAAACAAGATGTAGGAGACAACAAAATTCAATTCAAGACCAAAAGCCCTAATAATTTGGTCAAGGTGGCGATTTAAAGATATCCTCCCTAATTTTGCGCCAATAATCAACTCTTTAAAGGAATCAAAACAGTAGACAGTGCTCAGCAAATTGTTTGACAGCAGAGACATTCCGCCCTGGACATTTATACCTCTCATCGTGTCCCTCACTGTCTCCTTCAGAAGTGATTAGTGGAACTGATCTCCTTTCTCTACTGACAGGTGCTAAGAATTAGTCATATGTAGTGCAGAGCAGTCCTATTCTATGACTTGAAAACAAAATTCCAGGATGCCAAAGAAACCTTTTAAGGTCAACAGAAAATGGAAGGCTATTGTCTTTAGAGCTTATCTAATAAAAGTTCCAAGTATTACTGACAACTAAATATGATGTCAATACAGCCATAGTACAAGAAAACCACATTATATAGAATTCGTCTATTTAGGTTGTAACATGCAACTGCTAATTAATACCCTATATAAGCTACAAGAAACCAGTTCAAGACCTGAAAGTGTAAGCAGAACTTATTGCAAAAGAAGCTATCTGTATGATTTTGGAGAGTGTTAAATTGATTAGTGCTGATTAATCATATGGATAGCTTCTTTTGCTATAAGTTCTGCCTACCAATCACTTACCACTGCATAATTAACTTTAAAGTTCCCAAGAGCAAAGTCATCCAAAATAACGTCATTTTACCTGGAAGAGAAAGTATTGGCAGTGATCATTTGTGAGTGCCTGAGAGGACTTAATAATTTGATGGAGATCAGTATCCATGAGTTCATAAACCAGATAGACATCCTTGAAGCTTCTTCTATGAGTAGGCATCATTATATCTTTCAAAGCAATCACATTTTCATGTCTAAGATTCCGAAGAAGCTTCAGTTCCCGCAAAGTTCTCAGTGCATCAACACGGTTCTCAAATGCATTGTTTATTTTTTTTATTGCAACTTTCTCATTGGTTTCTCTGTTCAGAGAAGAGCAAACTACACCGTATGCCCCTCGACCAAGAGGTTTGATGGGCACATATTTTGTATCAATCTCAAACAAGGTTTGCCACATCAAATAATAATGTTTTCCTTGAGATCTAATCCCATTTGGAGGCTCAACTGGAGTTGCCATTTCCTGTGGATCACCAAACACAAAAGAAATGACCAAAATTGAAGAAGTAAAATAGAAGTGCGAGCAGAGAGTGAGGATCAAAAAACAACCAATGTTTTACACCATTTAACAACTTCCAGTAGGATTTATAACCCATAAACTAACAATAGCATTTCATTTTTGCCACAATTATGGAATTCATAAACTTCTAAATTTAACATAAATTCCAATTCATCCAATCAAAATTTTGCTCAAAAAGAAGGTTTATTTAGTATACAACATGAGTTTGTAGATTATATCCTACAGAAAATCTTAGAAATATGATATTTTGAGATGCAATTGCCTAACCAAAAATGCATTTAATTCAGTAATTGGAGTGATTAACTAAATAGACGTAACACCGAAAGTCAGTAAACGCTGTAAGCTAAAATAGTTTACACCATTTAATTCAATAACTATGTGAATCAACAAATTTTGTCCAACTTTCTAGAAAAGCTATTTACAAACTAGTAGAGCTATCAAAACTGCCATTAAGAGAAAAAAGAGTAAAAAGGCTTAGAATATTCATAATTTAAATGCAAAATTCAAGCAGCAAAACTCAACCAAAGAAAAAGAAAAACTCGCGAACCCATCAAAATAAATTCAACAAACCCCAGATGTCAGACGGATACTTATATACTCACCCGTAATAAATTTAGGCACAAGAACATAAAAAGTACAGTACCAAAATACGAATTGCACAATCAAACTTATAAAATCAAAATGATTCTGAAAATACAAGGTTACCTTGTGCCACAGAAAAAGGTCACTTTTTCAAGGCGACTTCTCCAAATCTCCTTTGCAACAAAAAGAAGCTAACTTATAATTTTCCGCTGACGTGGAATCACCTGATACAATTGGCTAAGCTACATCCGAATCCATCTAAACTCTTCTGGAATTCACCTCGAATTAAGAACCCAACTCCAAATCCATCCGCAAAGTTAGAGTTACCTTTACTCGTTAATTGGCGCCAGATTGCTCTATAACTTAACTAAAGCATTCGATCTGTAGAAAAAATTGGTTTTCAATTTCTATATATATTTTTTTCTTGTCGACGCTGAATTAGATGGGATTTCACCGCAATAAAAATTCGTTATCTGATAGTCACAGGACAAACATATATATTTATAAACTGTTGATTTTTATTTTATGGGTTTGGCAAAATGCATCACGAGCGCCATGATTCGCTCTTGTAACGACAGCTATGGATGTTTTTCTTCTGATTAATAATGGGTCCCATTTTTATCAACCCAATCTTTTGTTTGTGTTAGATCAAGAAACAAACTACTCCTAAACGACGACGTGTTGCGGCGTTGTTGTTTTGAAGTTTCTATCTTTGTTTTTTAACGTTGACATGACGTTATGTTCTTTCTGGGCAGGAAACCCGCTTCGAGAACAAATACAGCATATTTTATTTCATAGAATGACTGTGACTCTTTTAAGATCAACTAATTGGCGTCAGTATTTTTTCTTTTTTTTTTTTTTATTTCTTTCAGAGTCAATGTCATATTGTCATTGTAACTCGAGATAATCCATTAATTAACTTTTACCTCTCTATTATTGCAAATTTCTCTCAACTATTGCAAATTTTAGCCCAAATATAGTCTGAAGGATTGGGCGAAGGATAATAAACATATTTTGCTATTTATATTTAGCGGCACAAAAAATTTATTTTATGCAATGAGCGTAGATCGAACACGCGGCCTTCAGATCTTCAGCCTGCAGCTCTCCCACTTGAGCTATCCCCGCTCGGCACTAAATTTTAAAATTTATTAAGTTTACTAAAATAGAATTTGGTATTTATATCACAGTGGACTATCAAACTCGCAAGACCACGTTCGCTGTAGAACCATCGCCATAGTACGACTAACTAATTCTGTTTTGTTGATTTTCTTTTACATTGTTTGCAATTGTTGCTTGTTATTGATGGACTGGAAAATCTTGACCGGTTGGAAGCGCCTATCAAATTTTTCTCGGCCTGGTCAGTAATTGTCTAGTTCAATCGAGAATGGGCCATGCGAGAAAAATTCTCGTCTGCTTGATATAAGTATCGTTTTACATTTTTGTGAGCTTGTTTTGCAGCATGGGGTTTCATATTTCCATTGCTCATGGACAGCTTAAATATGTTCAACCAACTCATGTCTTGTTATTTTGGGATTGTTTGTTAAAGCAGACTCATAGAATGGCACTGATTTTGTTTGAAAAGCAAGTGTAGCTGCCTTGCTGAATGGGTGGTTTTAAAAATCATAGTTACTTGACACTTCATTGTCTGCATGAGAGCGTAGGAATTGGCTTCCCAAATGAATGGTTCTTCAATTCCTTTATAATGATTGACTGTTTTGTTACTCAACTTCCTAGTTCACATAGAATAGATGTGAAGGAAGATTAAATATGCACTCATTTTTACCTCAACCCACTATGATTTTGTGAATAATGTGCATTTGTCGCCTTGTACCTGATAATGGGTGCAGATTGGACTATTATTTTTGCCTTTTACTATGTAGGAAAGCATTTCTTGACTCTTTAATTAATCAGTGCAGATAATGATGAATTACAGAGAGTGAAAAGCAGACATATCTCTTGAAAAGTGAATATTTTGAGAGGAGGCGGAAGAGGGAGATTCACCATGCCATATCCCTTTTGTAAGTGTTTTGAGAGGGAGTACAGATAAAATGGTGGTTGCCACTTAGCAATTTTAACTTTTCATCTTCGAAATGAATGCAGTCTAATGTTAGTTTTATGCTGACAAAATCTTCAATATCTATAATCATATCTGGGTAATTAGAATGATCAAGATGAAGGCCTAGCCAAAATTCAATCATCTCAAAGGAGATCGGTTGTTTACTTGAAATAGTTTTGTACCTATGTTTTGGACACTGTTAAATTTTTCAGCTTAATCAACGTTACAGATGATTACCTCTGTGGAAATGTTTTCTAGGATTAGTCTTGCGTTCGAGCCTGGTGGTTAAAATGCAACTGATTTATTAGGGAAGCAGGAGTCTTGGCTCCAAAGATGTAACAGTTTCTCCTGAAATTGTATTGGTGCTTGCTTTTCCTTGCACTTGTTACTTGAAGGTTTTTGCTTTCGATAAGCATGTTTTCTGCCTCCAGTTACATATTTGCATTGACTTCACTACAGTGAACTATTGATACTCAGTAGTGATAAAGTGTAGTTTTGGCAGACTTGATCATATGCTTGATGCAAAGCCGATGTTCTAATTGGAATTTGATGGTCAGTGATTGTTCTACTTGGATTTGTAGTCTTGACATAAATTTACATTTTACTCATAAGGTTGTTCCACCTACTTGATGCAGGATATTTTGAAAGAAAGCATAACTGGTTAACATGACATTCGCCATCCTAATGTATCAAAGGCACAGCTGAGATGTTTTACCGTGCCAATTATGCTCTGAATACTGATTGATGAGAGAGCATGGGAGCATATAACGGCTATCTTTTAAATGATCTTAAGAGTAAAAGAATCTCTACAACATCTATATTTTTTTATATCTAAATTCGAAGTCTAGATATAGTTTCGTTGTAAACTTATAATGTTAATTTAAAAGTTAGGAAGCACCTTCACAGAACAAATATGATATGATCGTCAGAAACTTGCATATCTCATTTTCTCATGAGGTCATTCTTCAAAGTCTTGAGACCACCTCTTGCAATAGGATTTTAAGCTGCAAGAAAAAGAACTGTGTTAGAGCTCACTTTGAAGGCCCCTGCTGTGTTGGATAAGATGCTTTAGGCTTCTCTTTGAGTGATTTTACAGAAGTGATTGTGTTATTGGAACTTGGTGCTATCTATTGTTGTCCTATTCAGGAGGTTTGTGTTCTTTGCTTTTAGGTTCTTTCATCATATATTGTCATGATCTCTTTATGGCATCAATTAGACAGAATCATCCCTTATATGGTAAAGGGGGCCAATGTGAAGTTAATCAAATTTCAACTGATCTGTCAAAGGTAATTTCCTAGTTAAGAGTTAATTACCACTGTTTGATTTTGTGGTTAAATAAAGCTGATCAGCAAGTTGTGGTTGTATACAAGTGAAAATGATCTATATATAAGATCTGATTACTTTTATTCCTGCAAATTTAGGACAATATTTATATAACTGAGCAATTGATTCCTGTACCAGCTGATTGAGATCTTGGAATCTTTTTTAAGTTTTGAATTTGACGACTTCATATTGCTGAATTTTGCATGTATCTCTATGTTTTCAGACTTCAGATTGCTGTATCTTAGGTGTATTTTTATGGTTTCAAAATAATCTAGCATCTTCCTAAAATTTCAAAATTCATTAGAAATCTTTCTTTAAATATTATGTGAAATTCTGTCAAAGACCTTGCAGGAATGTCATCTTCGAAAACTAAATTGACTAGATCTGCCTATATTTTCGGGCAAATCTTTGGAGAGATTGGTATTTTTTTTTCTGAAAAAAAAAAAAAGAAGAAAAATTTATCACTTGTTGCTCAATAGAAATGCCCATTTCTCTGTTTTTTTAGTGCAGGTCAATTATTTGGAGATTAGCAACAAAGACCTAAATTTGTACCAATGGATAGATACACTGAAAATTCCTCATTTTGCGGTGTAGTTGTATTCTTTTCCTGCCCCTATTCTCTTGTTCCTCCTTGTGTATGCTGGTCTTTTTCACCGACACCAGATGAATCCAAGATTGCAATTATGCGAAGATGTTACATTCCCTTAGTAAATTAATTTGATCTATGCATCCAAAGATATTTGACTCATTTTCATTGATTGAGAGCTTTTTCCTGGAATCAAGTAAATGTGAATAAGAAAATCCTTTATTTTTTATCAAAAAAGTTCTAAGCCACAAGCTACCTCAAAATTTCCAGGAGGTCCTACTTCCAAGTAGTGGAGGTAGCCATGCGTATGGGATCTTGGATGTGGAATTTGGAAAATTGCTTCTGACAGTGGGGATGTGGCATTTACTATCTACCATATTGTTGAAGATGGCGATGATTGATAATGATGATAATAAAAATTGTATGATTAGGAAAAATGGGTGCACGTCACATCAGTAATGGAATGGCATTATGGTAGAATGGATAATGACATCACCAAAGTGCCCTTGCATTTTCTATGGAGAAGCAAACCTAGACTGGTAATTGGCTCCATTTTTAGGCAGGAAAATGTGATCAGATGAAAATTTTAGCATTATGTGAGATTGGGCAGTCCCAGGTGCGCTTGACCAGAACTGGATTCCATATTATCCCCTGGGCAAAAAAATCTTGAATGGTCTAGTCCTTTGCTGTAATCCTTGGAATAGGATTAAACAAAGTGCACTTAAGAAAGTAGATTCTAAACGCCGTATCAGAAACCCTAGAAATGCTCCGCTTATCTCAAGTATTAGTTATTAGATAACGTACCACTGCAAAGTTCTTCTCTTGCGTTGCTAACGCTACACATTCTTCACTTGGACAGGAATAGTTTATACCGATAAACTGATGATATTAATCAAGAATTTGATGCTAATTCCACTCTTTATTTTGTCAAAGTTGTTTTCTGAATATTATATATGTTTTATGCTTTATTTTTGACTACTTGTGTCGACAACTGGAATCATATTTAATCATTCCCATCAACAAAATTTGTTGAAAATGGAAATGAACCAAAGCCTTTGATGCAATGAGTAGCATATGAAAGCTTTAAATCCCTTCCAAGTAGCATAAAGCATTTCAACACTTTTTTGATTAGTTATTAAATCTTGAAGGCATAATTAGAGATAAAGAGAGAGAGAGAGAGAGAGAGAGAGAGAATTTCAATTTCGGCGCATTGAGGCGGCTGAAATTTCGTAGGCAGTGTGGTTTTTCTTGGTGTATTATGGCCTGTGGGGGGATCGGGTTCTTAAGCAATAAGCACCTTTTCCTGCAAAATATGTATTCATTCATTCATTCATTCACCCACCCACCCACCCACCCACCCAAACTGGGAATTCAGGGCTTCAAGTAGTTAATATTCGTTACTCAAAAACAAAATCATAACCAAATGCATTGTATTCCTAAGCAATAGAGAAATCAATTAAATTACAAGAGATGGGGGCTGTTTGAATTGGACATTTGCCAAGACAAAAATTAGGAATCAAAAACGTTTTATGATCAAGAAAGTTTACTTACCGTTGAAGATGATGCAGCAAGACAGCAAGTGCATATAAACGAGACATAGCACATGATATGCATGATAAAGCCACTCTGGCAACTGATGATGTAGTTCCCCAACCTCCAAACAGGGAATTCAGGTCCAGCTTTTGTCTTTAACCACAGTTAGCTTCGGTTCACCATACTCTATTCTATATATTGTCTGTCATCCGAGAGAACGAATAATCCCAAAATTCTAACCCGTGTTCAATGCAGTTTCATGTTGAACAGAAGAATAGCAGCTCTTGGGATTCAAATAAAATTTTCCCTATGCCCATATCGTATAACGGGATCACGCTCATAAATGCCATTAGATTTACAATCTGCATGTATTTTTGTTTTTATGTATGAGTATGATTAAAAATATTGCTTTCTGGATTTAAGCTCAAAATATCGATACATTTACCTTTTGGAATTATGATAAAATTGCCTACACTACACCCATTAAAACTCCTTTATTTAATGAATAGCCTTATGTAGATATACAAACTGAAATTAATTAAAGAAAAAAAAAAAAGTTCACTGAAATTGATGCGAGGAAAAATCAATCACCTCTTACCTAAGTAAAGATGTAAAATTAACTCGGTTATTTTTTTGGGGACGCCAATAATTGATGCTTGTTAATTTAGCAGTGATTGAAGTTGAACCGAGAATTTCTACTTCCTGCCTGCGTTCCGCACGTGCCAAATGCTACAACTAAGATTTTGTGCTTTACAAATTGAAAAGTGTTATAAGCGGCAGTAGGCTTAACAAACGTACATATGCGCGACCCGTTCTTAGTGTCGCTCCGTTAAAAGGAATCTGATCGTACTATCATCATATCCAACCGTAGATTGACCCACTCTTTCTCTTGTCTACAAATCCCTCGTCCCTCTTAGCATCACTTGTCCTTCTTTCAGTCAAGTCCTTCTCTTCTCTTCTCTCTGATCTCTCTCTCTCTCTCTCTCTCTCAGGTTTCTTTATTAACAAGAACAATTTTTTAAAGCTGCTGGGCAAGTATGTTAAAATCTTCTCATCTAGAACTCCCAGATTGCTGTTACTATCCAAACCAACCAATCTCAATCTTCCCAAACGCCCCAACTCCTAAGCATTCCTTGTATCTCTCCAATCTTGATGATCAAAAATTCCTTAGATTCTCCATTAAATATCTTTACCTTTTTAAGAAATCTATAAGCGTAGATATTTTGAAATATTCTCTTTCTAAAGTTCTTGTTGAGTATTACCCTTTAGCCGGTAGATTGAGAACAAGTAAAGAGGATGATCATAAGCTTGAAGTTGATTGTAATGGAGAAGGAGCTGTGTTTGCGGCTGCTTTCACGGATATGTCTGCGGAAGAGTTTCTTGAACTTTCCAGGAAGCCAAACAGGTCTTGGAGGAAGCTCTTGTATAGAGTTGAAGCTAACAGTTTTTTAGATATTCCTCCTCTTGTAGTTCAGGTCAGATTAATTTCTTTAACTTTCTTCCTTTTCTTCTCGCAACTCTTTTTGTTTTTTATTTTACATGGGTTTGATTCTATTGTACCCGACGTTTTCTCTTTTCTTCTTGTTTTTCTTTTTAACTTAAAATCTTTTGCTTTTATACCATTAGGTGATTAAAATCCTTTGTTAATTATGAACATTAACCTGCTTAGTTGTTCATCCATTAAATTTGAGTTATTATAACTACTTCTAATTCGAACTTACATCTCACTAGCTATCAAGTAATTTTTTTTTTTTTTTGTATACTTCCAAAATTAATTAAGCATAAATATACTTTAAATTATTTTAGTTCCTATTATAAGATAAATATATTAAGTAAACATCAAATTTATCTTGGTTGCGTGGATGAGCCAATATTCTTTGCATTGCTAATTATAGTTAATTATATATATTTACATGTATATATAATAACCACATTTTTTTTATTGTATAAGTATATATAGTAATTCTTTGTTCTTCATGGTGATCTTTAAACCAATCCTCTGGCATTATCAATTATAGATAAATATATATATATATATGTATATATATAGAGTAATTCTATATTTTCCCTTGCAATTATTATATATATATATATATATATATACTTTTTTTTTTTTCTTAAGTCAATCCTTTTAGATTGTCAACTGTATATTATGTAGGTAAGGCAATTAATTATATGCGTTTTTCGTTGCATTCTTTTCTTTTTTTTTCTCCTGTCCTGTCGAAGTGATGGCACCTAGAGGAACTTCCGTCCCTCTGCAAAGGCACAATGACGATGGCAATTACTTTCACATAAACAACGACGTCGTATCATCTGAATTTCATTAATTGCAATTTTTCATTTCATAGATAATGACCGAAAAGAAGGTGACCCTACTACTACTACTACTACTACTACTACTACTTCTAAATACTACAATACACCCACCTCAGATGATAATAAGATGATACTGGTCATCCCTCTTGCACAAGCTATCTATCTAGGTTTGTGAACTTTGGGTTCTGTTTGGTCCTCCTCCTTTTTCATATGACAATATTATCCCTATTCTTTTATGTAGAATTTTATTCTACAATTGCATACACAGCTGAACTTGGAAGTTTACCTCAGCCTCCTCAGGTTTAATTTTGCTATTAGATTTAATTTACTGCTTACTTGCAGGCAACGTATCTCCGTTGTGGAGGAATGATCCTGTGTACTGCGATCAATCATTGCCTGTGTGACGGCATCGGCACTTCACAGTTTTTGCATGCTTGGGCCCACGTGACCACCAAGCCCAATCTTGATCTACCAATCTTACCTTTCCACAACCGCCACGTGCTAAAACCCCGAAATCCACCGCAAGTAACTTTTGCACATCACGGATACACCAAAATTACCCAAAAAGACATTGCCCAGGTGGAGATCAAGCAGTACTTACAATCTCAGCCGTTAGTTCCAGCATCCTTAACCTTCGCCGCGTCCCATATTCTTCATCTCAAGAGAAACTGCGTGCCATCCCTAAAATGCACCACATTTGAAGCACTAGCGTCTCACACGTGGCGCTCCTGGGTTCGATCACTGGACTTGTCCGCTTCTCTCAACGTGAAGCTCCTTTTCTCAGTTAACGTGAGGAAGAAACTACACCCTGAACTACCGCAAGGGTATTACGGGAATGGATTTGTGTTAGGGTGTGCAGAAACCGGCGCTAATGACTTGGTTAATTCCAACTTGTATCATACAATCAAGTTAGTTCAACAAGCTAAATCAAGTTTAACTGACGATTACGTTATGTCGATGGTTGATTTACTGGAGGACAAAAATTACAAAACTGACCTTTCAGCAAGTTTGGTGATTTCTCAATGGTCGAAACTGGGATTAGAGGATTTGGATTTCGGAGAAGGGAAGCCACTGCATATGGGTCCAGTAACAAGTGATATTTACTGCTTATTTTTACCTGTTATTGGTGATTCTAACTCGACGAGAGTGCTTGTATCAATGCCGGAGAACGTGGTAGAAAAGTTTGTATTTTACATGACTTCAGAGTTTTTGGACGGTGAAGAGAAAGAGAATAATAATTAATGCAATGGAAAGGAGTTTGCTTTTAGTGATGGAGGTATCATATCAGGCTGCGGCCACGGCAATTAAATAATAGTTTCGTATGAATAAGCTGAAGAAGCCTTTTTGTTCAATTTCTCTTTTAATTTACCTTTTCCTTTTTTGACTCTCCCACGTATATATAATAAGGAGAGAACTAAACCCATCCACTGTAATTTGATTATATATAGAGTGAATAAAACTGACGAACTTTTAGAACGATTCAACTGCTTTTATTAATTTGCAATATATATAAACATACATGTGATCACAGATTCACAGTAATCGAGCTAGAAGCGGCGAAGGAAATTAAGGGTAACTTTGTAATAACCCAGTCTTAGCTTTTCTATATAAAATTTCTTAGTAATCCGTAATTACGACTTTTTTGAAGATTCGATTTGCCCCTATATTTAGTTGTTTCATTGCTTCTTCACCTACCAATTTCCTATATGCATCTAGTACAACCTTTAATCGCGTGGATCGTTTCTTTAGACTTATAGGTTACATTAACCTAATTTAAAAGCAAAGGTCGCTTTCTTATTATAATCTAGCATTTTCTTGTAGCAAACTTTATGTGCTGTCAAATATACAATTTGGACCTGTAACGATCGAGCTCCCAGATTGTGAAAAGCAAAGGAAACGATATCACACATTTGCACGAAGATTCATTAGAGAGGGTGTTTGATCGATCAAGTACTCGAAGAAAAATTTAAGATTGTAATTTAAATTATGTCCTTCAATGTTGTCTGCAAAAGCTTTCAGTACAACAATATGTAGCTCTATTAATTAAGTTTATTCTCAATTAACAACCAAATTATTGCACATTTAATTTAGAGAGAGATTATGTATCATATATATATATATATATATATATATATATAGGAGAGTAGCATATGTGTGAAAGATGCTAAAAAATTATAGGATCGGTATTAGGTATATCGTCTGGATCGAATAAGCATATATCAGAACCTATATTGCACCTCTCACTTACTCTTGCCTTTATTCCAAGCTGAAAAGAAATAATTGTCATCATCGTGCATGAATTTCAACGGATGGTGCGACAACTAGAGAAGGGAATTTCCACCATTTTTCTTCAAGGATCATGACTAGCTACTCAATATCGTGCATGCGTTTTCATTTCTATTTTCCAATGTCCTTCTCACACATCAACTGATCAAATCGAAGAAGTATCTTGAATTAATGTCAGTACATATAATTAGCGTAAATTCTGTCTCACGCTACCGACACTAAATATATTATTGCCTTAAATTTACATTTAATGAATAATCATTTTAGTTTTTCTTAAAGAGGCTACGGTCAATCAGAAATTATGGTGGGTTCAATTACTTTAGTTAGTGATTAATCTTATCACAAACGAGAACTTTCTGACCATATGTATATATTATTTGTTTGATTTTATATAAACAAAAAGTTGCTTTTTATCTCTTATTGCCTCTTGTTTGATGATAATGTTGCTATATATAAAATATGAAATAATTGAAGTTAAACCGAAATGCAAGGGTCATGGCCAACTAGTTATATTCTTCTCTTTTTAATTTGTTTATATATAGTTTTCATTATCCAAAACGGTGATGAGAAACTTAGTTGCAATTAATCTCAAAGATACATGTAAAGAAAGAAAGTACACCAGTTTCTGCGTTTATTCGTCAAGTAAATGATAGATGATGATGATGATGATGATGATGATGATGATGTTGGTGATGTTGGTGATGGTGATAGTGTGATCCGATCTTCCATTTGGAGATTCCGGGATTGTATATTTCTGCCAGCTATTCCACCATGCACAGAGATAACTGATGTTAACTTCGCACCAATCTGATTCTTACAGCTGAACTCGTGCTGGTAGGGATCAACCATTCCATTAAAACCTAGCTAGCTAATTAAGATCTTTTTATCATCACTTAGATTAAATAATTAATTGCCCGTTTTCAACAGCACGTTCATTCTCAGATATGTTGATCACATATTATATTGTTCTTGTCTTAACAATATTTGTTCAATTTGTTACAACAAGGTTGTCGTAAATAGTCTTGTGTACCAAAAATAATGAGTTTGGGCAACAATTTTGAGTTGAGTGGACTTCCTTTTTGTTCGTTCTTACTGGCTAGGCAACCGTTATTGATATTATATATATATACATATGCATGCTTTCCGACTATCGAGATTAGAGAACAAATCTTTGCATTTTCTGCTGGAATTCCATGTACAGGCCAGCCTGGAGTATATAATCAAACTTATCACAATACAATACACTAGTATCGCTGATGCGCAGTCGGCATTGCATTAATTAATTTACAAAAGGATGGTGGACTTGTAGACAAGACTATAAAAATTCCAGCTTTCAGTTCGCATTAAACAGAAACATTATGCTGGATTGGAACATTTAATGTTTCACATGGCCTACAGAACAATGTTCTGTGGATTGGAAGGCAATAACAGATTATTTAAATTTAGTTTATATATATATATATATATACACAATTAATTAATATACTATATATGTTAATCTATAAGCGCACCACCCCTCGATCATCTAGACATTACTTTATAGACCCACATGAGACATTGACTCATCTCACTAAAATAACTATTTTTGTTTTTAATTTCAAAGACAACCCGAGATTCCGATCTTGTGTTGCATTGCTAGTCCACACTTTTCAGAGTTTTCTTTTCTTTCTTTTATTTTTAATTTTCTTTTTAATTTTAAAAAATTTGCCATTGTTTGTCACATATTTATTTATTCATTATCTAATTTTATATAATTTCTTTAATTTAATGATAAAGAATAAATTTATCTCCCACTTTTTTTCTTTTGACTTTTGGAAGGATATTGCCATTGACTCTAAGTAAATACGATCTGGAAAAATTCCGATACGCTTTTGACAGAAGTTGAGTGGAAATTATTACAAGAAGCCAACGAAACTCGAGTTAGTTTTATTTTTTATTTTAATTAATTAATTCTAAAACATAAGAACAGTAAAAATACTGCTGCTATGTTATGCTGTATTAATTTGACAAATAACATTGAATAAATTTTGTGGGTCACGTGGGTCAAGAATCTTGGGCAGGTAATAGAGACTGTTTGTTTCCCACGAGAAAAGAAGTCATTTTCCTTAAAAATTTTCACCGATGTAACAAAGGAAGCGTTAGCACCACTGGCTTTGAACTAATCGTCATCTACTGTCAATGCCTTGGACATTAATTCATAATCATCACAACGTGACTTTTCTCTGTCTGCCTACTGGTGACAAATACTCTTTTTTTATGCTCGTTTTGCTCATCCATTGCGTCACTCTGTCTCGGACAGCAGAAAAAAAAAATGAATTGCCGTTTTATGTGGGTCTACTCAGCCTTGTCTTGGATGTCCTTAGTGATTGGAGTTTCAAGTTGTTGGGTTGTCTTCCAGTTGCATAGTGCGGCGGTTTTACTTTGCGGTGTAATTAACTCTAGGCCCATATGCCCATTGGCATTCACAATAATTTGGGCTTGAGGTCAGCCCACGCTAAGTACTAAAAGAAGTCACACGCGGTATGTGGGCGAGTGATCGGACGAATCACGCGAACGCGTAACAGATTGAAAGGACGTCGACGCGTCGTCGTCGACTCGAGTTGAGACTGCGAGAAGTCAACGCCAAAGTCACATGGATTGCGAGTTCAAACTAACTAAATATTTCAATTAAAGATATAAAAAGCCGGTAATTTAAAACTAGCTAGGGTTTCGTGTCGACATCACACCGACATTCTCAGCTTCGTCCGCTCAGTTTCAGGTACGGTTGTCTTCTCGAATCTTTCTTTCTTGTTCTGGTTGTTTGCTGATAAATTTGGGGAGAAGATTTTTATTATCTGGATTTTGTTACAGCTTGGAATTGAAATATACTATTTTCTTTAATTTGTAGGTATTGCTGAAAAAAAGTAGATTTTATTTTCTTGAATTCTTTATCTGGTGATTGCATGATGCTTGAGTTACATTCTTATTCAATTTTTTTCCTTTTTAATTTTTGGTTCTTTTTCTTGAATGGGCTGTGAAAATTGAAAGTTTCGGTCTTTTATTACTTCTGATTGTATCATTTGAATTTGTTCGTGTTATAGGCCTTGTTCTTTATTTGCTCCTTATTCATGTTTATGCGGATGATCTGAAGACATGGTATAAATTGGTTTCAAGAATTTTGAAGTCCTCACTGACTCGAATAGTTTTTAATTGTTTTCAGGCCATCCTTTTTTGACTCATAGAAGACTTTTCTGCATCTCTATCTGTGTATGGAAACGAAGGGTAGTCCAGATTTAGTCTCACTGATTCTTGGTGCACTTAGTGCAACTGTTTAAATTTTCTGTTCCACCTAGAGCCTGAGTGTGTCAAGGGTCAGATTCTTAACTTTTCTTTTTTTTTTTTTTTATACACAACTTATTGCTGAACCTCTCTGTCTCTCCCTTCCCGTGAATCCTGCTGACCGACTAGCCAGTTTTATCACACCTATCTTTTTTTTGAACTTATGCATACTAATTTTCTATTTGCTCAGGAGCGCTAGCTAATAACAATTACTATCTGTTGTAGTAGATAAGTTAATTAAACTCAGCCTCAATCTTAAATTAGTTGGGGTTAGCTACATGAATAATTTTACCCCTGTTCTGCCCTATCTGTTGCTCAATTCTTTTTACTTGTGATAGTTATTTTTTTGGTTCCTTGTATTGGTTATGGAATCTGGTAACCATGCAATGAACTTCAATCCCTTTCAATTACCCAAATTCTTGCTTTTAAATTATCCAATTTGTATTCACCATGTTTCTAACCTTAAAATTATCAGTCGTTAATGTGCTGAACATCTGTGGATAGGATGTGTTTCTGAAGGATTATATTTTAACGTCTTTTCAAATTCAACACTAAATAATTTTCATATTCGAAACTAGTCCTGATGGCTGGTAAAATCTTCATTTTACAATGAAGTATTATAAGGCTATTATCATGAAGGAATTGGTTTGGCCATCTATATACGTGGCAAAGCACAGCAAAATTGCTCCTGAAATCTGCAACAATAAGTTTTCATGGGGAAGGAGTCATAAAATGGTATGTTAGTTCATTATTGGCAATAGATACCTGTGTTTAGCTGCTGGCATGCATTGATCTATTTATTAATGATTTATGTCCACACAAATGTTACTTTAAGAAATGGACTGGAACTTTCCCTACACCCTCTCTCTCTCTCACTCTGGTGCTAATTTTATTTGTTTTTCTCAAAGCTTTTCTTCTCAGACATTATTGATTTAACATGCATGTTTTTGTCCTGCAGAAATTCAGTTTTTTTCTGGTAGGTTCTAATTAAGCACGCTCGCTCACTGGCTCAATACATATTTGGTTCTTTTTGCATTGAGAAGAGAAAGATGATGATGGCCGAAAAGATGCCAGAGGAGCCTCAGTTTTGTATGCACAAATGGTACTTCACTAGAGAAGAGATTGAGGATCTTTCACCATCTAGGAAGGATGGCATCAGCCTTGAAAAAGAGTCGGAATTACGGAAGCTATACTGTTCATTTCTCCAAGAGCTCGGCATGAAACTTGAAGTGTAAGCTTTATCATCTTCATTTGCTTTGGCTTCAAGTAGAACTATCATCTGGTGTTTGTTGGAAGGGTAAAAGGCTTACAACTTTATAAGATTTGGTCTATTAAACTGATTAAACCTAGTGGTTTCAAAAAAATCCATTAAAATTCCAATTTAGTAAAAGATAACGATTATACCCCTATTAATAATAGTTTAACAAAAAATAACTATTAAATTTTTAAAATTAGGGGTATAGTTATCTATAATAATTAATAAAATAAATATATATTTAGTTATAAATATTTATAAAATAATACTCGTCGTTATTGTTATATTTATTAGTTAGGAGTTTAAAAATAATTTTCTTAGTTAACTACCATTAAACAAGTATAAAATCATCATTTTAGTAAACTAGGATCTTAATTGGTATTTTTGAAACTACTAGGACTAATCAATCCAATAGACCGAGCTTTAGGGACTTGTAAGTCCTTTTCCTTCATTGGAATTATATAGTATTCCTTGTGATAGGTAGTCTGAGTTGCTTTTCTTTCAGTTCATAGGTACACATTTTGTTTCTTTGTTAAATGTCTATTAGGATTCTGTTTGATAAAACCAGGGTTCAAGGGTACAAGTTTGCCTCCTTTTTATCAAATAGTGAAAAAGCTGTGTGCTCTTTCATCTAAAATTCATATATTCTGCATGATTAAGTGAATTTTATTTCATCTTTACTGAATTGGTTATGTTTCTGGTTGTTGATCAGGTTCAGGGCTGTACGCTCTTAGATGTATGTTGTATGCATACGTCTATTGTACTGTGGCTTGATCAAAATCTTGAGTTATTTCAAACCACCAATTCAGCTGCTTATGTTGAAATCAGATTGAATGTGTCCATTAGAACCACTCTGTGTTGAATGGAGGCAAAAAACTGTTGCTCTTTTCAGTAGCTGTTTTGTTCCATCAGATAGTGAATATGCCCTTACAATTAAGAGCTACTGACAAATTCCCTACTAGTCCTTTTAATTGTTTCAGATCCGACGATGAACCTTTATTAAGAACTTAAGATAATTTTTTGTAGTTGTGATCAATTATCTTCATTACCTTAATTTTCTGTGGAGAGTTTTTTAGTGCAGTATGTTGTCCAGGATAATGATGGATAATGTTTGTCTTTCAGGCCTCAGGTGACAGTCGCATGTGCAATGATCTTGTGCCACCGGTTTTATATGCGCCAATCTCATGCAAAGAATGATTGGCAGGTATGTGCATTTCCTTACATTCATATATGTGCTTCGCTGTTTCTCATTATCTGAAAAGTGAGACTGCTGGATTCTGATTTTTCTAGACAACATGAATACTAATTAATTGTGTAGTACATAATTGGCTGACCCTGTATTAGACTTCTATGGCAGTACTCAGGTGTGCCAAAGTTTATTTTGAATTAGTCATAAAAGCTACCTCTGTTGTGCTGCTTTGCATGATAAGACATACCCTCAACATCTCTGGATGTTTAGAAGCAGAACATATAAAACTTATTTTTTTGTTTAACATTTTTATTCCAGCATAAAATTATAGTTCTTCGGATATTCTAATTTACTTGATGGTAGTATATGTTTTGCAGACAATTGCGACTGTAAGCCTATTCCTTGGTTGCAAAATAGAAGACACACGGTGCATGCTGGGAGATGTTGTTATCATGTCTTATGAGATAATTTATAAGTGGGATCCTTCTGCCCCACAGAGAATTAGACAGAGGAGAGTAAGTATACATGCCTATGCTCTTTCAAGTCTTCCTGACATTGTGTCCCTTGCTCATGCGCCCTCTTCTCTCTGTAGGATGTTTACACTAAGCAAAAGGAATTAATCTTAATTGGAGAGAGGTTCTTACTGGCGACAATTGCTTATGATTTTGATATCCAACTTCCCTATAAGCCGCTTATTACAGCTTTAAGGAGATTGGACCTTTTCTGTAGCCTTGCAAAAGTAGCATGGAATTTTGTGAATGACTGGTAAGCACACTATTCTTTTTACTTTTAACCAATTTTCTAGTGTGTGGTGAAGCTAAGATTATAATTGGGACCTCTCTTTGTTTCCTTTTTCATATGCATGGGACTTGTAGGCTCTATACGACGCTGTGCTTGCAGTACAAACCCCATTATATTGCAGCCGGTTCCATGTTCCTTGCTGCAAAATTTCAAAAGGTGAAGCTTCCTTCACATAAGGGAAAATCTTGGTGGTTGGAGTTTGATATTTCGCCCAAGCAGTTAGAAGGTTTGCTGCTATTTATCTCCTCACGTCTGCTTATTAGTTATTAGGGTAATTTTTAACCTTGGTGATGAGTGTGAAGCATTAATATCTTACATGAAAACAAAAGATTTTGCATGAGTAAAATGGTTGACAACATTATCAAGTATATTCCTTTCTTAGTATACCATAACTTCTTATAACAAGAATTAATAAATTCAGACATGCGTCTGGTAATACTCCTTGTGTTGATGATTTACTTTCTCATATGCTTCCTTTTCTTAAATGTTTTCAGTGGTCATTAAGCAGATGCTGAAGTTGTTTGAGCAGGATAGAAAACAAACTCTACCACGTAGATGTACTCAGTCTACAGCTTTGTCTGGAAAGACAAATGTTAGTAGCCCACAATCATGTCTTTCAGACGGATCTGTTGTCAGCAGGGATTCTAGCCATGGAAGCATAGCAGAGACTGACAGATTTGGTGGATCTCTGGCTGGCAGGGGAAAGCACGTTTCCATGAAAGAAGATTTACCCTGTCAAACAAGTAATAGTACTTCAAGCAGTGTTGTTGAGGATGGAGAAGGCGTGAGTCAGCCTAGAACAGCAGAATCTGATCAGAACCCTGCCTACAAGAACGTTTCTGTTAATAGCATCCATAGTAAGATAGATACTAGCCGAATTAGAGAGGCATTGAAGAGGAGAAAACGTGCTGACGAAGCTGCAAATAAGAAGCTTGTAGAAGCTATAGACCCTGAGATGGATAGTGAAGCCTGGATAGAAAGAGAGCTGGAAAATGGAATAGAGTTGGAAAGTGCCTCTTCCACAAAGAAACGAATCAAGCATTGCGAAGTTTTGACACATTGACTACGGCTGGAAATTCTTTGAAATTTTATTAGTATTAGAACAAAAAAAAATGTGAAATTATAGTCGATTTGATGGCCTTCAATTTGTAAAGTTAACAAAATCAGTTTCCAGGGCATTTCTTGGCAATTCCTAATGAAATATTAATAATAAAGTTTTCTTGCTACGTTATTGGAGTGAGATTATTCATGCGGTAAACAAAAGTTATATCATTGTCTTTCTGTGATGGTCCTGCAGTGTAAGTAACAAAACAATCAAGACATTTTAAGTCTTTAAGTTTAATTTCTGAGTGGGATATAATTTATTTATTTATTTCTAAAACCAAAATAATAATTTTCTAATTTTTTTTTCTGTGAAATTGAATTAACATTTTATCTGAAAATTGTCTATTATTTTTTAAAAATTATTCTTAAATCAAGATTGATCAACATTCGTTCTTTTTTTTTTTTTTTTAATTTTTTTGTTGTATGACAAAAAGATCATGAACCTAAAACCATAAAACTTTAGATAAGATTACCGTAATTTAGGGTTAGGGCAGCAACCCATATATTAAATTAAAAGTTGATTTTTTCGTCCTGATGCGGTTGACTGCGATCAAGAGAAAAATCTCAATGAAAATCACTTTTCAATATATGTAAAGGTTCCGAACTTGAAATAATTTATAAAAAGTTTCTAAACAAACTTGAACATAAAAAGTAATAAAGCCTTTAACGAGAAACTTAAAATTAAACCTGATGCATGTATTATATATAATTAATGTATAGTAATTGACAATAATTTTATATGTTGATAATTTGAAGAGTCAAAGTAATATCATTGACCATTAATGTGGCTTTTTACTACGAGACGAGGCGAGGCGAGGCGAGGTGAGGCGAAAAGGGCAATTTTAATTGCAGGAGTCCAACACAAAAACATTTATTCAGTCTTTGACCATCAAATCAAATCCATGAAAGCAAAAGCAATTAATACTGAAGGTGCCGACGTCAAAATCCAAAGATAGATAGACATATTATATATTCAAGGATTGGTGCATGTTCTTTATATTTAACAAGTGCAGACAGCAAGCAAAATAAATTAAGGATCGAGTGGCAAAATCTGTGCCGTCGTTGTTGGACAATATATGATATCTCTATCGGCATCAATCGCAGTATATATTATTCCCACTGGTATCTAGCTAGATAGCTACAAATTAAAACATGTAGACCCAATAGAACAGATTATAGGAACCTTCAAGGAACCACATATTATATATAATGTATGATATATAATATAGATTTATAAGGGTCCGTTCAGTGGAGATGGAAAGAAAAGAAAAATTAAAGCATGGCCCCCTGGTGTTGGATTTTCATGCACTCAGCTTGAGAAAGCATATATTCTCCGGTTCCAACGTCTTGTCTTCTTCTCACACACCTTTAAATCCTCTGCTACTTTAGACCTTCTTTTAAGGGCTTTGCCAAAGTTTTGACTTAAAGTTGCTATATACACATATTAATCAGGGAATTAATAAAACAAACACTATATATATATATATATATCTACAAATATATCCATGAGATTAAATAATTGGAAAAAGAAAACTCAACCTTATAATTAATTAATTATTGTTTATTATTGTAAGTAACTCATTGTCAGATTGCCAATATATATTTCATGATTATGACATAATTGATTAATTCTTTGAAACTTTATATGTATACATATCCCTGCAAACTAGCTGATATGTCACAAATGGGCTGCTCTCCATTTGGCTCTGAAATGAATGTGTTGTACAGTCAGGATGTTGAATATTTATTAATTCCTCTAATCATGTGGTTCACAATTATTCGCGGGATTATGTACATCTTATATATATATATATATATATGTATGTAAATTAAATATTGGTTAGAATTTGAAGAAACTACAACAAAAGGAAATGGGAAAAGATCTGTGTGCTTTGTTGGAATGAATTATTTATTTTACCACCTTCTTGAAATATATAGAATTAATACTTTTGGTACCTGTGAAAAGAATTTGCATTTGAAAATGATAACAAAACGAAAAAGAATTAACAGCCAACGTACCTGTTGGATGTTGTAGGGGCACCAAGGGGAAGAACTTAATTGCAAACATATATGTATGTGTATGTATATATGCATGCATGTATGTACGTGTTTATATATATATATATATACGCGTGTATAAGGAAAACTTGGAAATATTAATTCTTGGAAAATATGTGTTGTCATTAAACAGCTAAATTAGTCCAAATTCCATATATATATATATATATATATATATATATACTATACCCTACTAATTAAAGTAATTGAATTAAAAAGATATATTTGAAAATTAGTATAACTTTACAAAAGTGTATGAAAGTGGTAAGTGTGCCACTAATATTGCACGGGACTTTTGACCATGGTGGACTGGGCACCACCCAAAAAAAGGATATAGTTTCTATTTTAATGATGGTGATGGCCCCTAAAGTCATCAATGATAGCTAATTACTTTTAGTTGTTATAGATCATATTAATTAATTTAATTATCAGGTAATTAGAGATAATGCACCCAATTCAAAGAAAAAGGATTACTATTATCCTTTTTTCATCTTTATATATATATATATATATATAATTACTTAATAAGCTAGTGATCATAGCAATTGTAAATTAATATATATATATATATATATATATGTTGATCACTGTTATTTTATCACATGATCATTCACCCAGCTTCATCTTCAATTACTAAAATATATGTACAAATGGAACTTTTATATTTGATGATCAATCCCTTCTTGTTAGATAATTTTAACATAGTATTTGATTAATTTATTAGTTGACAATTTCCCCAGCTTCATGTTAAGCTCATGCGTAGACAAAAGAAGGTGAAATCTCCCATTAGATTTTGTTTGGATGATATGATAAGGTGATCACTTGCATAAATAAATAAACGTATGTATGTAGACTGAAAAATTAAGGAACAACATGCTTATATATGCAATAATAATATATAGTACACTGTTAAATTAACAGACAAAAATTGCTGAAATTTCGAAGCACAAGAGAAAAGGAATTTTAACCAAATTAAGAACTTTAATTGTGATTCTTGGGAAAATGTAAGATTCTGTTTTCAAGACCATTAATTTCTTATAATTAAGTTATCATTTCTGGTTTTCCAGAAGCCGCTTTTATTGGGACAAGAAAGCAAGCAGTATGTATATTATATATACACAATTATTCAATATTCCATTAATTTCTTAAAGCGATTCTCTTCACTCAGTAGTGCAACTATATATATATTTAACAATGATTTGCGGTGTGACTCAGTCAACCAGAGGAATCTGCCTTGACATGCTCATTAGTTGGTAGATATAGCGAATTAATTATAATAATATTGTGATGTATATATAATGTCAACATGCATGTATGTATATATAGGGCATTAAAAATTTGCATTAGTTTGTATTATTTTTAATATATTTTCTGAACGAATCTTTAAGATTCATGAAAGTGAGAGTAAAATTGAAACAATATTTTATATAATTTTATTGTAAATTGATATAGCTAGGGAGGGGCAGCTTTTTTGAAATTGAATCTTGGAAGATAGTGAGACTAGGAAATATATATAGGTGCATATATTCATAAAGTTTGAAGGAAAGAAAAGCTAGCTGTTGATAAAGAAACAAAAGCTTTGAAGAAGAAATTAATGAAAAGGGAGAAAAAAATAGTTAACAAACAAATATAAGGTAAGGGCGTGAGTGTGAGTTGGGGTGGGCGTGCAGGCTGCAGCAACGATAGCAGGAGGGTTTAAAAAAAAAAAAAAAAGAGAGGAGAGATAGCAAAAAGAAAAGCAAAGTATTAGCTTGCCCATACTCTGATCTCATCACATTCTCCCATCTAACTTTTCGACTGATGTGAACTTTTGGTGGGCCTACGAGATGATCAAATTATTTTATATATATATATATATATATACATATAAGCATTCTTTGATTTGATGGAATGACAGCTTAATCATACTTGCTTAATCTTATTTCTTGTTATACATATTTATTAAGACAAAGGACTAAAGTTCTCTCTTTCTCCCTCTCACAAGCGAACAAAATATAAAGAGAGACTTGTTTCCTATCTTTATATATACATATTATTCTCATCAGTGAGGGTTTTCCAGACGTAAAAGTCACTCTCCAACCATTATTTTTTATGTATATTAATTTCCCTCCTCTTTCTAATATTTTTCCATACAAAATCGTCTTATGCATGAACTCATTTAATCTTTTAATTAATTAAGTATATGTAGCTTATTTATTTGTATGTATGTGTATATATATATATGTATATGTACACATACTAGTATACAAGGTAGGTACAGGAGAATGGGTATAGGTTTCTATATCTATCTAGGGTTTGTGTCGTTCTGTTTGCCACCAAGGAATATGAGTGACAAATTTCATTCCCTCGGCGAAATCATAATGAGAACTTTGAATTACAACATTTTTCAAAATGATGACAAGGTCATAAATGCAAGCTTCCTCATCTTCCATATACGTTATCCTTTGCCCTACCTACCTAGCACCAACACCAAATGATATATCCAACCAAAAATTATAATTACAAATGATATATACCAGAAAATGAGTTACCTAGCTATATAATAATTATATATCATATCTTTCCTGAATTCGTATCTATGTTGGCTGGTTCATTTTCAGTATCACGAGGACATTAATTGTACATACATACATACATACATACAATTTTTTTGTTTTTGTTATATATTCCTGTTAATAAAATACCAATCAAGAGCAGCATGATTAAGTGTGATTCGAATCTCTCTACTTTATTCACCAATCTTTTCTATAAACTAATTAAGTAAAATAATAATAATGGTGAGCCAGCTACTAGCTAGCTAAAAACTCATGAGATTTTCTTTTCAAATTATGAACAAAAAGACATTGTATTTCATTGAACCATTGTCAACCCTAATAATAGAGAAACGACAAATTCTGTAAGACATGCATAAAAATATTACAGAGCAAAAATATTAATTCATGTGAAATTTTTGCTTGCAATTAAAGCATGATTAATGGGTCTGGACTTTGGCTTGCAATAGAGCAGCTTGTGGTTAAAGCTTGCTTTCGAAAAAATAGGCAATAAAGTTTGCGGTCTCTAAAATTATGTATGCAGTTTGCCCATTCACAATAATGGCTAGCTAGCTATCATTCATCATCTCTCACTCTCAGCTCGAAATAACAATAGTATCCTACAAACACCATATGCTTAGAATTTTTAAAGTTAATATCATATTGGTGTTTTCGGTCAATTTACTCTCTTAACCTTACTTGCTGTACAGACTATCATTTGCCTTTTCTCTTTTTTTTTTTTCCTTTTCCCTTTTTAACTCCTTTGTGTGTTTATGTTTATCTCTAAATTAATAATTAATGTTTGTTTATAGGTACAAGTATAACAACTAATAAACCCCTGTCATTTCATATTAAAAGCATAATTAATTAGATATCAAAACTAACGAGACCAATATCGTACATTAAATTTCATACAATTTATTGAACAGTAAAAGTGCTTTTGAGTACTAATTATGTGTTTGAATATTCATTTTAAATTCCATATATATGACTCATTTTGACTGATAGAGCTAATATTTTAGTTTGAAATACAAGAGATTATTATAATTAAATTGTTTCCTTTCTGAATAAGAGTATTATACATATATATATATATAAACTAATCCGTGGGTCTCAATCAATAATTTTTTATGGGGGAGAAATAATATATATATATATATATATATATGAGTTAAATTGAGTATTGTTTAACTGAAGAATATTGGAGAATGCTCACTGTAGAGGCAGATTGTTGATCTACACGTAGATACCAACTAAATGAAAAATATATAAAGAGCTTGAACATGTGGGGATAATATAGATATAAAGAGAGAGAGAAATAGGGCATGGTTGCTATCATTATTTCTGTTCTCAGACCTTTGTTGAAAGCCTTGGGATCGAAGGCAGGATCTTAATCATGTCATAGAGGAAGTATAATCATCCTCCTGTAATTGCAGAGAGTGCAAAAAAGCATCCAGCCAGCCAGAAAAGAGGGAGAGTTTGAGAGAGGATATGATACGAACAAGTTTAATTTCAATCTTATATTGAGAGAAGCAGCAAAAAAAGGTGAGCCTGAAAAGAAAATTAATAAATTAATAAATAAATATATTTAAAATTTTTCTGAGAGAGAAGTATGGAGAAAATTTATTGAAGCTCTCTCTTTCTTTCTTTTCAAGGCTTACTTTAAGATAGAAACTTGAAAGAGTAAAGAGGAAACGCACACCAAAAGTAGCTAGCTAAGCTAAAAGCGAGAAGTACTGGTGTGTGTGGGAGTCCCCCTGAAGTAGTGTCTCTTTGAATATAGCGAGAGAGAGAGAAAGAGAGATTCCATCCCTACAGTAAGCAGGGATTAGTAAAATTTTAATTCCTTATATATCTTGGGATTTTCAAGCCTTTTTTTTTTAAAAAAAAATTTATCATCATGGAGTCTGCAAATATCCATCACGAACATCAGCTTCGAGACCAGCTTGTTGGGTCTTCTTCTTCTTTACCTACCCCATCAGCTTGCCATGGAGTTGCAAGCAGCACCCATACTTGGACCCCAACCCCAAATGTCACTTTGTAAGTTCACTCTTTCTCTCTCTTTCTCTCTGAGCTTTCTTCAATGAATGTTGCCTGTTCACAATACCATCATGAATTTACTTTAAGATTTGGAATCTCTTTGTTTTTCTTTTCTGATTTGATGTGCATCAATCAGAAACTGCATAAAAATCAAACTTTGCTTGCTGGATTTTGTTGATTATATCGGATTTCAGAAATTTTTTTTTTCCGGGATTACTTTTTGGAATCCAAGAAGGATTTGGGTTCATACAGTACACCATCAAAAATAACTACTCACAGGCACAGCACGTCTTGTGAAGTAAAAATAACGCACTCTTCTGTCCTTCTACAATTTATTGTATACTGTTTTTCTTGTTCATCTTCTATATATTTCCATACTCATAGACTTCATCATTAATTTTTGTTTGACGAGGATCTCAATGTATGAAA
Source organism: Azadirachta indica (assembly GCA_022749755.1). Classification (NCBI taxonomy): domain Eukaryota; kingdom Viridiplantae; phylum Streptophyta; class Magnoliopsida; order Sapindales; family Meliaceae; genus Azadirachta; species Azadirachta indica. Next base: position 3,971,036 of record CM040449.1, read on the forward strand.
TTTACATTTGTTTTCTCTGAACTCTTCTCTCTCTCTCTCTCTCTATCTATCTATATATATATATATATATGCAGGAATGCCACGGGTAACTTTAATCCAAGCTATAATGGAGTCATCTTAAATTCAAGGCAGAAAAATGAGATTCTATTCCCTCCTGTCAATAGTGCCATGATCCAAGAACCAGGCATACACTGGAATAGTAATGCAGCTGAGAGCTTGACCAGTCAGACCGCTCATGACATACACCTAGCAAAAATTAAGGAAGAGTTCGCAGATTCGTTCCCAAAATATACAGAAATGTTAAACAGCCCTTCAAGCATTGAAGACTCTCATCTAACAACGACGAGGTCCTCAAAAAATGAGCAGAAGGATTTGAATGATCTTAGTGAGAAGCTGTTGCTGAAGACCATCTCTTCAGGTTTTCCAATCAATGGGTATCAGTTTTCAGCCGGAGATTTCTATTCTAACCCCCACAACAATATTTCAAGTTTTGGAAGCGCTATGCCCAGTAGAAGAAACTTTAGCCAGATTTATCCCAGTATAAATATTTCGAACTTGAACCAATCTGCTTCAGCTACTTCAAGCAGCTTTGACATGAACTTGCAGGCTTTGGATCTGTTAGCCTCTGCAAGATTTAGTGGGAATTTTAGTCAGTCTTCGCATGATAACCTTGGCATGTTTGAAGAGAGCCTTCCTTTCGGTTTTGAAATACAGCAATCAAGTCGCCGGCCATCTTGTAGCCCTAGTAATAAAGTGAGTACTGCATATCCTTCCTGTTTACGCTTTTCTTAAGTATCATTTACTTTTATTGTGAACTTAGCCATAGTTTAGAGACGAGCATCATCACAACACATCACCAATGTAATTATTACATTAGAGATAATAGCTAATTGTTGTAATTTGCAATTTAGTTATTGATGCAACCCAAAATTAATCTACAATCTATCTCCGATGATCTGCATACAGCTTTAATATTATAAGATATGGTAATATGCAGCAGAAATACAAATAATATTGACATATGTATGTTGACTTGCAGCCTCACAATATGTAATATTCGGAAGAAATTTGGATCAGTAAGCATATATATATATATATATATATATGGTAAATCTATATATTAATCGTATGATTTTTTCTATATATATATTGAAAGTTGGCCTTTTATTGTAAAAAGTTGTTAACCAAAGTTATGTCTCCAAAAGAATAGCCTTTTTCTTTTAAGGTGGTGTATATACTTTAAGCTTTAAACGTTAATGTGTTTACCCCCTTTATCAGAATAATTCAGTCTTTTATATATATACTTGCTTTTTGATCTTGATCATTCAAACTGATATATTTGTATTACTCGCTTGCATTTCAAAGATATCATCATCATCATCATCACCTTTCAACAATAGTGAAACAACAGCGGAGGCAAAGAGACCGAGTGGTAATTTGAGGCAGCCAACGGCAACGCAGTCACAGTCTGCCGCCAAGAAATCGAGATCGGAGTCACGCGCTTCCTGCCCTCCTTTTAAGGTGCCAAATAATTTATTAATCAATCAAACGTATAATCATATCCTGTAAATTAAATTGGCCTTATTATATTACCCGAATTAAAGATTTTCTTTCTTTAATTATGCGTTTATCTCCTGTTTTCTTCGGCTCTAATTGCATGCTCTTTATCACGGCTTTATATCTTTCATATATATATATATATATATATATATATATATATACAGGTTAGGAAAGAGAAATTAGGAGATAGAATTGCAGCTCTTCAGCAGTTGGTTGCACCCTTCGGCAAGGTAAAATTAATTAACAAGTTAGCTAGACTAATTTCTTCAGGAAATACAAATTTGAAGAACTGATATGATATGATAGATATGTATATAAAAGATATAGAAATTAATTAAGGTGGTAGTCTTCCTTTTTTCTAAAAGAGAATATATAAGGAAATGACGTGTGTTTTTGCATGTGGCCGGATGGAGAATATTTTCAGACAGACACTGCATCCGTACTAATGGAGGCTATTGGGTACATCAAATTCCTTCAAAATCAGGTCGAGGTACTCTCAATTCCCAACATTCTCATTGAAGTTTTCTTTTCTTTTTGTTTTATTATGTCCCCATTCTGACACCTACCTTCTCTTGTATGTATGTATGTATGTATGTATGTATGTATGCATGTATACGCATACTAATACTAATTTCTCAAAAATATAACTGCTAGAGTACAGAACCCAATCCGCTAGCTTTTAGATGTGGAACCCTAGCTATAAGCGCAGGCAGCGGAGCTAGGGGTTTTGTTGGGCAACACTTTCCAATTTAATTATTAATTTTTTATTTTCTCCCATAGATCCTGATTGCCTATACCTCAGTTCATCATTGTCATGCATCTTATTGATTACTTCCTATATTTGCTCAGTTTTTGTGCAATCTTACCAGTTAACGTATGCAATGCGGTCAATCAGTTCTTTGACATTAGATCAGTCTGAACAATTCATTGATTTGTTCTTAAAATATAAAACACCACACACTCCTGCAATTTAACCTGGCATTTCCCAAATGGAAATTATACTGCTTGCAAGTTTATTGCATTTCAGCGAGCCTGTGGCAACCGAATTGGTTCGAAAATAAATAATAATCAACATACTGTAACGTCAGCAGTGTGATCTAATTTTTCAACTGTTATTAGCAAGCATATATATTCCTAGTTCATAATAACTACTTAGTTTAATTTGTGATTCCTCGTATGCTAGTTAATTGACTTCTGGATGCAGACATTAAGCGTTCCTTACATGAAGTCAGCACACAACAAGTCTTCTAGAACGATTCAAGGGGTAAGAAAGATTCTTCCAATTCTATTGCTAATAATAGAGAATTGTGCATATACATATATAAAGCCAAGATGTTGATTAGATTTGTTGAATGGCCGAAGGATTCAGTCATTCATGTGACATTTCGATTGAATTTTCTGGTGTGATGCCAAAAAATGGTGGAACCCAAGATTAGACATTTATTATAATTATAAATAAATTAATGGCTTGACTTTCTATATCTTCAGAAACGATTGAAAGGGTGTCGATGTAAAGGGATAACGAGACTCTATAATTTTCCTTTCCCACATGCTTGGCAAGATTGAATTATATTGTAGCAATAGAAGACATGATGATGTGCATGTGTCATTTCATGCTAACACGAATTTATTTACTGAAAATGAAAAATAGGGTTCGATGGAGGAAACGGATGAAGAGCCAAAACAAGATCTAAGAAGCCGAGGACTGTGTCTTGTGCCATTGTCATGCATGACTTATGTAACCAACGACGCCGGTGCTGGAGGAATTTGGCCGCCGCCTGCCTTCGGTGGAGGAACTTAGTTTCTGTATTTTAAATAAACAGTAGGCAACAACTGCCTACTCTGTTTTGTGGTAGGAGCAGAAATTTGCTGATTTTAATGGAGCAAATTTGGTCATCTTGTTAAAATTAATTTATTGCATTCCAGGATAGACCAAGTTTGATCCATTAACATTTAATTCATGTCCCCTCTATATTAATCTTAATCTTAACGGAACTTTTTCCATTTTTTTAATGTGCGTTCTACTTCTACCATGCTATTCGATTCAATCATTTGGTATTATTTAGTGCACGATCTTGAGAATATAAGAACCAGAGTTTTTTTTTTTTTTTTTTAAATTTTTGCAAAGAAAAGGTAAGGGTAGGAAACAGATAAGCAGGCCCAAAACCGCCCATGTAATTATGAGACTTAGAAAAGCCCATCATTCTTTTTTCTTTTTTTTTTTTTTTTTTGTTTTTTGGCAGTAGCACTGCCGCTGCAGGCACGCTGCACGCGGTGCAAAACTTGAGACTGTCTGTCTGGTCCAATCTATCTTATTTACTCATTACACTCCCATAATTTTCCCCCTTTTTTTTCATTATTTTCCAATTTCAGGTTAATTTCTTCAATTGAAATATTTAGTGTAACACATCGGACAAGTTTCAGATCCCCCTTTCGCTTTCGGCCATCCCAACTGCACTGATAGTTAACAGTAAAATTAGGGTGTCAATTTACCCCACCCAAAAGTTTATTAATCATTGGTAAATGAATTGCAATTCTTTGGAATGACTTTATTCGTCAATTTTGGAGCAAAAAGACCACAAGATTAAGCAAATACGAATTGCATCCAATAATTTTTAAATTAGAGAGCAGTCAAAGTTGACTAATATTATAGTTGTTTGATTGTAAGCTCGCAGACATGCTTTGGAACTTGGAGTGAACATTTTTGCAGCATTTAAATTATGATTAACGCCATGGCTTCATGTTTGTAGAAAAAGTTTTCTCTACCGTACGTCATAGCTGCCACCAAAAGCTTACGTGGGATGGACATATTTGGGCACAACTTTGAAATGTTGAAAGACTTCCAATTAAAGGCCCAGAGGCTCAAAATCAATTGTCCACAAACCGCAATTTAAATTTTAGGGAGATGAAGAAAAAAATTCATCGCAATTGTAAGGTTACAGGTTTGAGCAAGGTTCTTCTTTTTCACTTGTTTCTTTAAATCTCTGCAGCTGAAAATATTGTTTTGGCGTGCATTCAATTTTCTTACTTTTTAGTTAATTAACAGTAAATAAAAGTAGCGGATTCGGATATAATTATTGGAGTCCATAGTCCCTACGTGATTCTCTTCATTTAGGGAGTCCGTATGTTAATTTTACAAAAGCATCGGCCTTGGGGCTATGGTTAGATTTTGGTGGAAGCCCATTTCCTTCTCGGGCTAAAATGATGTTCACGAGCTTTAGGTTCTCGGTTCTAGTCTCCTCCTCTCCTCCCTAATCGTTTCTCAATTTTGCTTCTTTGGCGCTCCCCAGCCTCTCTCTTCTTCCTGGAAGCTGTAAAACTCTCCGTCTTCGATTGCTTTCAATCTGATTAGGTTAACATTTACTTGCTTTGCTACTTACCTTTTTTCAGGAATCATAACGAAATTTGTTATTACAATTTTAAGATGTAAAATTTTTTACTTTTGGGTCCTACGTAAAATTTTATTTTCTCTGTATATAATTAAAATATTTTGCATTATATATAGATATTTTTAAATAATATAAAATACTCAAACTACCTTATAGTGAAGGGATATGTCATCATTCCAAACGTCACTTTTAAAATAATTAATACCCAATTAAAACAAGTATAAAAATAAACATATATAGCACAATATTTATGTATCACTAGATTTAATACATCAATTTTTGTTCCTTGTTTTGCAAATCTAGGAACAAAAATTAATTATTTTTGTGTTACATATTGCCCATTAGAATTATCAACTCAATTAGTTTAAGCTACTTCTTGTTTGTCTTTAAATTTACTCATTACGAACACCAAGTTGAATGATTTACAGTATATGTTTCAATCTTAAATTATAAATGATTTTTTTTTTCTGTAATGATGGAAGTGAAATCGTTTTGTTAAAAAAAACGAGTACTAGCTTATGGTATATAGGTTGTTGGCTTAACTTGTTTATTGGCTAAATTAATTCAACCATATAATTTGAGAGGGACTGAGGAAGGAATAACATAACAAAAATAATAAAATAAGACAGAATCTTAATGAAGCCGCTAATTTTAGTTTGTGTAAATATAATATTAGGGTCTAAAATGAAAAACAATGAACTCTTATACCATCATCCAGTCCATCCAGGGCCTAAATCAAATACTGCAATTTTGACCCGACTACTTATACTTAATATGTGTGCGAGGACAGGAGAGTTTTCGACACACTTAAAACCCTAGTCATGCATTGGGTTTTCTTGTCTCTCTGTCTCGAGATTTCTCTTCAATTGGTTAGTTTGATTGGGATGTTTTTTTTTTTTTTATTTGGTTTGAAAATGGGGAAAGGTCTTCATTAATCCCAAATAAGCTGATGTAAAAGTAAAGAGTGCTTATTTGATTCATGGGAGGCGAACAACAAAAATTGAAGTTTCGCGGGTAATGCCTTCTCTTTGTTGTTTACGTGAAGGCGTTCATTAGTAACTCTGCCATACATTACTTTACTTTATCTTCGAAAACCGAAACCAAAAGCTAATCTCTTTTTCCAATTAATATTTGCTGAAAATCTTACATTATATTATCAGTCTTTGGATGGGTGCGTGTTTTTCTTTTTTCCTTTTTGTATGCTTTGAAGTTGTGTTATGTATTAATTCTTTACTAATTCATGTTTATTTTAAAATGGGATTATTGGAATTCAACAGCTATGTTAATTCCTAGGCTTGTAAGAGTTGGAGCTTATATGGTCAGAGAGCTCTCAAGAGGTATGTATGCCTTCCATCTCTAATTCTGGTTTATTTTGATAAGATCAGCATTTTATGTTACATTTATCTATTTACAAGTAGCCGTTTAATAGGTTTTCTACGAATTTGGTTTTGTTTAGCAAAAGGTAACTTTACTCTTTTTCCTAATTTATTGTCTTCTACAAATTGAACAAAATGACTCTGTACTAATTCAATTTCATTCTCAATTTCTACCTTGTTGACAGTTGGACATACATCTCTTTCTCCAACAAGATGTATATGTTAATATTCCACCCCTTTGGTTAGTAATCTTTGTTTTCATCAACATCACCCTCCTTTTTGAAGTAACAACTGTACAATTTTTTTAATAGTGCATTTGGTGCTCACATGAATGATTAAAAATGGTTGACTGGTTTGGATTTTATAATTAAAGTTGAAATATTTAGAACCTAAACTGAGGAAATTATTCAGTATCTTCTGCCCTTGCACTGCTGAGAAACAAATATTCAGTAGTGGAATTTTGCAACAAATGAAATTCTAGAATTGTCTTGTCTACTCCAGTCTAATCTTGTCATAGCAAAGCAAATAGTCTAACCACAAAAAACAATTGAATGTGGTTTACAGTTATCTTCAACATGAAACAATTCTATGTCTTTTGCTTCTAGAATCTGGATATTCTCCTTTGTATGGCCTTTGAAGAATTGTTGAAGTAACATGTTCCAATATGCTTAGAATAATTAATTGTCCTGTTCCATGAACTTAGAAAGAAATTTGTAATATGAGTATAAGAGCTGAAGCTATTCTTGATTTCTATGCCAACGGGTACAGCCTACAGAGTGTTGCCCCTATCCCCAAATTTCGTCATGGTTCCAAATGGCAACTTATGAGTTACTGGTGCATATTGCAATGAATATACATAACACCTTTTAAGGATATAATTTTCTTCTCTGATTAAATGACAAGCATAAAGATGAGCTCAAAATTTTGTGTAGGACTTGAAGTTCTTCCTCTTCTTATTCTTTCTTGCTTTCTCTTTCTCTGGAAACAGTTGTGTAGCATATAGTATTCTGAATGAGTCTTAATCCGATTTGCAGTCTTATTTTTAATATGTATTTGATTATTTCTTTCTTCTTTGTGAATAGTCTGAATTATGGCCAGAAACTACGGTGCTCCAAGGTTCTATATTTCAAAAGCATCTTCAATTTTCTACCACAGCTGTGAACAATGCGACTAATGAAAGCAGTGAACAGAAAGATATGTAAGCCATTGGATTTGAAGACTTATAAGAGGAAGTTAATTAAGACAGTTTCAGGGACATATTTTCTGTGATTAAGTAGTTTTTTTAAATTTCTTTTTGTTGTCTTTGGCAAAAGTTTGCTGCTTCAATGTCTGTCAATTAAGTATATGATCCATATCTACAACCCAGTTTGTGCTATGCAGTTCATGCACTAGAATGAAGAATAGATTTGTTCTTTATCAGAGCCCGGCACTAACAATTGACATGTTTTGCTTGTGTACTTATAGTTTGGATATGCCAGCAATCATTAGTTGAATCCTTGTCATGCATTACACAAGTACATGGTGGTCTATTCATGCTAGCTGGTAGAAAGTTGTGCGGGTTGGTAGTGAATTAAAGATAAAATGATGATTGTGGGAGAGGAAAAAGTAGTAATAGGAAAACTTTTGTCTAAGCATTGATGTTAGTTTTTGTACTCTGATCAGCAATCTCTTTTTTTCTTCTAGGGATAGGATGCAAATCATCTTCCTGAGTGGCTTTACTTTACCAGTAGTTTGAATCTGGATTGGAAATAATGTGGCTGTTTCTTCTCATTCAGAAGTTTATTATGCAGGATAAATGTGAGATTGGTTGGTAAGGATGGAGAGGACGAGAATATTAAGGTCCTGACTGGAATGTCTATGTTAGAAGCGGCCCATGAAAATGATATAGAACTTGAAGGCAAGGATTCTTATACTTTTACTATCCTGTGTTTGCACACGATTCTTTCTTTTTCTTAATCAATGATTTTCTGAATTAATTCTTTAACTGTAGACCCCGTTTCCTGTTATTTTTGTTTCAGTCTGTTTTCATAAAGTTCTTACTATCAAGTATAACAGAACAGATCTCTCCCATATCGCATTGATTTATTTTAGATATATTACAAATAAAAATAATAAAAAATGTTCTTTTTTATTTTTTAATTAAAATTAAATTATATTGATTAATAACAATATAAAATATATCTAATTACTAATTCTATTAACAAATGATATTAATTTTTTTTTTTTACTTTTTTATTTATATTTTCATAAATTTTCTCAATAAAATATAATAAATTTAATATAATCTTTTAAATAAAAAATACTAATATAAGAATAAAATTTTAAAATACATTTTAAAATCTTTTTAACAATTGAATATTAAATTTATTGTGAAAAAAAAAAGATATAAATATTTTAACATGAATTTAAAGTAACTTATTGTTTAAGTTTTTTTAATAATATTTTTTTTTTCCAAATTTTCTATTAAAATAACAAATAAAAAATGTATTTAGTCATAAGTATATTGTAAAAAAAAAATTAAATATGGACTAAATTATTATATTTAAAAAAAATTATATTATAAAAAATATTAAAATAAGAAGTAAAATGTTATAATTAAATAAAATATATATCACATTATTATATAAAAGATTAAGAATACAAATAATAATAAATTAACGAATTAACTAACGAAAATAGAAATTAAAAGGTATCTGTCTATTTATCCAAATATTAGGAAGGTATTTATCTATTATCCCAAACGTAAGGGTAAATGTAGAAGGACACAGCATTAAACAAATACGCATTAAAAAATAATAACTCCTTTTAATTGGACAGAAATGGAAATTGACTAAAATTATTATGTTAATGACTCCTCTTCTTTGGTTGAGAGCCCGCAGCCATATTCCGGAATTTTGTCTGTTTATTTTATTTTTAATGAAATATTTTGTAACTTGGACTGCACTTATTTGTAGTGTATATACATATATATATATATATAATTAATTAATTATCTAACAACGTAGCAAGGCAAGGTAAGGATGGATGGGACAATCACATTTGTTGTTTTGAGTTGAGAAGAAACGCCAGCTATTTCATGCTCATTGTAATGTTACGATGTTTATCTCTTTTTTCTTTTCAGAAGAAAAATTGAAAAAAGAAAAATCATAACAGTATTTTGTGAAAGAAATATGGGCAAAGTCTTCTTGACAGAGAATGAAACAAAAAATCTGGCCAAAATACGAAAAATGATATTTTTAGGCAGAAAGCACGAATTTGATATTCGGAGAGGAGGCAGCCTTATCCAAATCCAAATCGGTCCTAGAGAATCTTAATACACGTGTCACTCTTCTGGGCATTCGGATATTTTTGGCCGCCGGCATCTTTCATCCGTCGGATTGTTAATACTGCTGCCACCACGTAATCCATCGTGTGCATTTTCCTTTAATGTCCTTTTTACCCCTTCTAGCTACAACTACTTCCTTAATTATGATAACAATAATAATAATTATTATTATTAAAATTTTTCTTATTATGCTGAAAGTAAAGATGGGGTGTCGTTTTGAAGTGGTTGGTTATCACCGATTGACGCACGCTTTTAAATTAAATATTGGTTGAAATTTTAAAACTAATTGATATGTGTTTGTGTCTTCTATTACGTATGATGTTTAAATTAACATGTAGGATTAGGCACAAATTTATAAGAATTTCGTCGTTGTGTATAACGAAATTAATTTTAAGAATAGATCTCATAAATAAAATATCTATTTCAATCTCCAAAATCCAAAAAACCCAATCACATAACATAAACATACGATGTCATTACATTATTATCCAATAAGGGCATGAGCGTCATTTAACCATAAATGTTTATTGATAATGGGTAAGATTCAACGTTGCTCTCTCTAGGTGTGTAGAATAAAGAATCCCTTATCTTACTTAGCTTCTGTCCTTCCTCTCGTTCATTTTATCTGATTCCTGTTGTTGGTCGCTCTGATCCTGAAATAGCTCAAAAGCTTACATCCGAAGCTACCTCTCTCTCTTTCTACCTTCATAACTAACTACTTTCACTACCACTTAATACTTCTTCCACCCAAATCCTGACTATATTATTATTAATTCGTATTTCAGAACGGTCCTCTGTTTGCGCACTCGGTTAGGATTCTGTTTTGGATTCAGAAAATATTCAAAATATCGGAATAACTCTGTTAATTCATGTTATTGCTGTGATCGGTGATCGCAGAGGGCGTTGATCCGCTTAGAGGTTGAAGAATTTTTCATGTATGATCGGTGTTTTTTATTTTTATTTAACGTTTTGTGATCTCAGTTTGATTCATTGATGATTTGACTGTGACGACTGAATAGTGTACTCTCTTTCTCTCTCTTTCTTGATTGGTTGCTGGGAAAATTTAGAAGAAAATCAGTCATTTTTAATATTATGAACTTTAATTTAACTCAATTTTCAAGAAATAGAGTCTTCGATCTTATTTAGGAGAAATTAAAATAAAAAAAGAAAAAGAACGAAAAAATATGTCAAGTGGATGATATTTGTTCTACGGGATTCTAAATTAATGGAAAGTAAACAAATTAAAATTCGAATGTTAATGCAATTATTTTACCAGCTCTGATAGTTTTAAGTCCTTCTACTTTCACTATTTTCCCTCAGCAATCAAGCGATTATGATTAATTTTCGAATCCATTTATATATTTTGGATAGGTTTTAAAGTACTAAAAAGATGGTATCGCTTCAAGGACCAGTTATTTGCCCAGCTGTTCGTGCAAGACAAGCAGGACTTTACACTCTGCCGGTCAACGGCCCTTTGATGAAGGCTAGAGTTTTGAGAAGCGAGTTGTGGGGATTCAAAGGGTTGAGTGGTATCAAGACTAAGTTGGGTGTTTCCAGTCGCCAACGAAACACACCAAAGTGCAAACCGGTGCAGTGTACTTTCAGCTCTTCCTCGAATGGTAATGGAAGCATGGCCGAGAACTTCAATGAAAATGATGAAGATTATGTCAATTCTAGTGTTGTTGAAGCTGGTATGGTGGTTGCTTAGTCATGATTTTCTCATTAAATTCGGTGAATGTTCCATGAGTTTATTTGTCTCTTGCTGTGCTTATCATTATGATTTATTAAAACTAATTGTACTTTCTAACTTTTTTTCATTAGGAAGAAATAGAAATTAGGCACTGATTTTTTTTTTTTTGCATAATATTTTCTGGCGTGTTGTTAGTTGACCTGTGTTACTTGGTTGATACCTGTAGTTGAGGTGAAGAGTGGAGCAGATGGTTTCACTATCAAAATGAGGGATGGTAGACATCTCAGATGTGTTCATAACAATCCTCAAGGTGGACATCTTCCAGACTATGCTCCCCATCCTGCTATTGTATTGAAGATGGAAGATGGGACTGGTCTTCTTCTTCCAATAATTGTTTGTACGTGATCTTAGACTCTTATGGTTTTAGTGTCAGAGAAGCTTCATTTTCATTACTATATTCTTTATTGTTGATCAATTCCCAACAAATTCTGTTGTTTGCCTTTAATTGCAGTAGAGATGCCAAGTGTGTTGCTCATGGCGGCAATGCGCAATGTGCAAATTGTAGGTTTTAATTTCCTTTACTCCTCTTTCTTTCTCTTTTTTGGTAATTTGAGATGGGTTTTTGGTTTTCCTTTCTAGTTTGGATGTGACTATTGGCTTGTGGCAAACTGTAATATAAAAATATGTTGGCTATTGCTATCAGGCTAGACCCACTCTGTATCAAGTTGTCAACGAGATGATTGACAAGATGGGCTATGAAGTATGTCCTTCATTTGGATTCTCATTTTAGATTACTGCATTCAGTATGATCTATGGCACATGATATACGCCTTCATAATATTGAATTATGGCATGTTGTCTCTGTTTTCGGCAGGTCAAACTTGTTAGAGTTACCAAGAGAGTGCATGAGGCTTACTTTGCACAATTATACCTCACCAAGGCATATACCTATTGCAGCTTTGTACTTCAATTTTGCTCCATTACTTCATGATCTTGGTGTTTATGAAGACTATGTTGGATGTGGTCACAGGTAGGTAATGAGACAGAGTGCGTCAGCTTTGATCTTCGACCTTCAGATGCCATCAACATTGCAGTAAGATGCAAGGTAATCTAGCAATCATTTGGAAATGGTCATATTATTTAAATTTTTAAAGTCTTGGACCTGCTACTACAATCAATTGTAGTTGTGAGAGAGATTTTCTATTGAATGAACTGGTACCTGAAATGTCATATCAAAAGGAGTTGGGAAACATACCAAGTGTCACTTCTAAACCATATTGGTATATTTCACTTCTGAAGAAATTTACCTTGCGGAAAATGAAGTTGTTACTAATTGCTTCAACATGCTGCCGTCTGTGCATTGTTTGTGACAAGGCAATTTGGCGATGCATTGATTATATTCTTGTATTTCATGCAGGTACCAATACAAGTCAACAAGTACTTGGCATACAGTGACGGGATGAGGGTCATTGAATCTGGCAAACTGTCAACACATGCCCCTGCTTCAGATGGCTTATTATTTACTGAACTTGATAGGTCTGTCTTCAGATCTTTAGAGAATGTTTTTTAAATTCCACTTTCTGAAGGAAGAATAATTAGTCTAGGATGTATATACAAATTTGCGGTGCTTTTGTGGCTTGATTTGGATATTCCAATCCTTTATGCTTCATCAGTGGCAGTTTTTCAGTTTACATAAAGAATTTTTGGATGCGCTGCTATTTTGCGTACAGTTTGAGAAAACAGTTCTTGCCTAATATCTTACAGTTTGACTTTTGGTGCCAGCATTTGATAATGTCGACCTTGCGAAGCTAGAAAATTCATAAATGATAAGAAATTTAAAGTTTGAGTTGAACTTCATGACCATTGTCACAGGGCTATTGGTGTATTTGTAATTGATGACTGCATTAAGAATTTGAACAAATAGATCTAGAGATTCTCTCATTCTTATTCTTGCTTTTTTTTAGTGAAAGAGAGAGTGTAATTGAAAATAATATTTTTCTAGGCCAAGTGGTCAACCTTGCCTTGATACAAAGGAGTTTAATCTTGTGCGTAATATGTTGATAGCTGCTGTTGAGGAACGCTATAGGGATGCAGGTATGTCTCTTTTCTATCCCTTTTGCACGTTTTCTTTTTTATTAAGGACATTTTCCCAAAAATGGAATATTATGCTTTCGCTAATTAAATAAAAAGGGAAAGTGGACATTGCTGAATGTGTGCACTTGCAAATTTGCTTGAACCACAGCCTCTCGCATCATTTGGCCAGCCTGTTGGATATCAGCACTGTAAAATTAATTCAACTAGTTTCATGATACCATTTTCAGGCAAAACCTATTTTTATCAAAGGCCTAGTGTTTTGAATGAGGTCAATTTTTTTACGTTACTTTTGTGTTCTAGAATAATCCGACAGGTGAAATGCTGTTATTTTTTATGGTTTCCTGTTTTAATTTCCCTAATCCCCCGTGCATAAATGCACAAGGCTGCCATTCTTCTTTCAGTGTCATTGAATTTTCCTTATTACTGAAAGGCTTCTGAATTTAATGACTTACTACAGCACAATGGAGAGACAAGCTTGGTCAACTCCGGGCTAAGAGGAACTTGAGGAAATTTACATGACAGGTATGAAGCTCATCATAAGTCCCATTTTACTGAAAACTTTTAGGTATTGCTGAACTACACTTCTCTATTTCTACTCTCTTTTGTTGGGCCTACCAAAAATTTAGCTAACAAATTATTTCTGTCTGTTTCAGATGGTCCTAGAGAACTTAAATTGTAAATAGAAAAATTGTTGGAAGCTGATGAAGTCGACCACTTAGAGCAGCAAACAATTTGTGTCTCTATCCCTTTCTACTAAATATGTAGTAAGTTTGTGAATATATATGTATAGATAAACTTTCTGCTAGTGTAATGATGATGAACGTTACACTGGTTATCTCGACTTGTTATACTGCTGCTCATTCCAAAGGTCATGGACTTGCTATGAGTAAGGGGTTCTGAACTTAAGCTGTAGAATATCTAGGTGCAGAACCATCATCCTACAATGAATTTTTCCTTTTTCTGTGTCAGTTTCATTGGATTGCTTGGAGATGATAGATTTGGCTTTCAGTAGTTTTGCCTCAGTTGCAGGATGGATTTGGAATAGGGATTTGTGCAAGTTGAGAGTTGAGAATTTGAGTCTTGATTAAATATTATATTTGTCATCGTTCGGAACCGTATGTTGCGTGTTCTCACTCTCAAGGATAACAAACTTGAAAGCATTTTTGAGGTTGTAAGTTGGATTGCGGATATAGAACGACACAACTTGCTGAGATCGTAGGCAAACTCTTCAGCCTATCATAAGGCTGAATTTGCTGCGGGATCACATAGTTGTTGCCTGGGATTACAGCAACAAACTAGTTATAAAATGTTCTAACAATTAGCCTAAGTCTTATGGCCAAGTAGTAGTAACGGATTGGAATTTGTCTTGCGGAAGGAAAAAAATTCAAAACTATGGAAGTCAATCTGAAGAAAATTGAACGTGGATGAATGAAAGCGAATGCTGAGTTGTTATAACCCGTGAACTGTGTATAGTAAGAAAAAATGAATGCTTCCGATCTTAAAATATTATTTTACAGGTTAATATGGTTTTATTTTAAATGATGCGATATTTAATTAGATGAGTAATATATTTTTATAGTTTTAAAATAATTTATCACCCTATTTGAGATGTTTAACATTACCTAAACTTTATATAGGGTGATGTCGTTTTGAGACTATTTAATGGAATTATGGCATTTATTTTTATCTATTTTGTTTTTGTTATTGTTATAATTAATTAACTTAAAACAAATAGTAAATATCAAGAAAAAAAAAAGGATTGTGCAAGATAGTGAAAATAAATTACTATATATATGTGTATGTATATCATGTCATTACTTTAATTAAAATTAACATTTCTAATTTAATTATATATGTTTTTAATAAATATTGGGACATGACTTAAAAAAATAAATTGCTCTTCTACATTTAAAAAATTTAATTCAAATTTAAATGAGAAAAACAAAGTGACTCTTAAGTGGAAATTGAAAAAATGGAACATATAATGATAAAAATTCAAACCGTTCATTTGAAATTTGGATGCCAAACATATTGCGAGGCAGCTCAGACTAAAGAAATTATCAGCCTAAAAAAGTCAACTTTGTTGTAATTCAGAACAATTTCGAAATTCAAATGGTAAGCGTACAAATCGCACGCTCTCCCGATGGAGAAAAAAAGAAAAAAGGTTAAAGGCAAAGGGTGTACGTATTTTCACGAATCAACATCTGAATTGAAAAGTCAAAAATGAAAATAAATAAAAGAGCCAGAAGCTCAGAGAAGAACAGAAACGAGTTTGACTTCCCAAAGACTCAACCTCTAAATCCCGCCAAATTGCACATGCCATTACTACCTGTTTCATTGCCACCTGGCAGAGGTCCTACCGAGACATGAGCGGCTTAAGAAACTACGCCAACAACGCCGCATGCTATTCCTCATCGTCTCATCAACTCCTCTCTCCGTCACCTCGCCGTAGCTTGCTTCCCCGATAATCATTACCTTTTATCTTACAATAAATAAAAAAATTAATTCATAATTATTCCACCATATTGCTTTCATTACCCTTACACGGTTACTTCATCTTTTGTCTACCTCAGCTGGTGAGCTGGAGTGTCCAATTAACAACAAAACGAAGATCCAAAGAATTACCACATCACAAATTTATAATTAAAAAAAAAAAAACTGAATAACGTAACGGCAAATTGTTTGGATCTCTTACTGCCTTAAATGATCGGATTCTTATAATCGACTTGGATCTTGATCCCGTCAACTCGCAGATATGTCCGGTTCTCTTGATCGCTTTGCCAGGCCTTGTGAGTATACCTTTTTCTTTCACTCAATTGAAGATTTTCTTATATTTGAATCATCGTCAATCTTAAAGTCTACAAATGCGTTGTGAATCCTAGGTTTTTGATTTCTCGGTTAGTATTCGCGTAATTGGATTTGATTAATGAGAATGCGTCTGTATATCGTTCACATTTAAGTATACCTTCTACGGCCGACAATGGCTGTGAAATTCGGCATCAATGTGGTTGTTGGTACAGTAGCTAGCAATGAAAATTCAAATGGTTATATTTTGCTCATTGAAGTGTAGAATTTTCCAAGAGATTAATGTGATAATATTTTACTTACATAGAAAAGGGATTCTTTTTGCACGATGGAGCTTAGACGTGCTAAATACGACATGATTTAAACTTTTTTGGTTGTTTCTAGGCTTTGAGGGTTTCTCTAGCAATGATGAAAGAAGAGAGCAGAAATCGGATTTTGAGAACTCTGAGGATGACAGAAAGACTAGAATGGGGAATCTGAAGAAGAAAGCAATAAAAGCATCTAGTAAATTCAAACCTAGTTTTAAGAAAAAGAGCAGGAGAAAAAGTGATGACAGAGTCTCTGTTTCCATTGAGGATATTCGGAATGTTGAAGAACTACAGGCTGTTGATGCATTTCGACAAGCACTTATATCAGAGGAATTGCTTCCTGCAAGACATGACGATTATCACAAGTTACTGAGGTGATCTCCCTTTCCTTTTATTAGTTGTTAATTTGTATTTAATCACAAACAACGTAATTGCTAGCTCTCATGACCACAGTCTTTCCAAAGGTTGAGTTGTTATTGAGACTGTTAAAAGAGCCCGTTGGATTACTGTTGTGATGGTATTCCTTGTGTTTTTAATATCTGTTTCTTCATAAAATCTTGTCATAGCTTGCCATATAAACCTCAATTACTACAGATTGTATTTGATCTTTCCTGCTTTATCTTCTTAAATTAGTATGTCTCAGACACACACACACACAAACATGGGAATATATAGTTGTTTCAGCTGGCTCTGTACTTCTTTTAAGTTTCATCCCCTGGAGTTATTTTGTTGCAGATTCTTGAAGGCGAGGAAATTTGATATAGAGAAATCAAAGCACATGTGGGCAAATATGATTCAGTGGAGGAAAGACTTTGGTACGGATACAATTTTGGAGGTAATTTCATTAAACAGTTGCTTTCATTATCCTCTTTGTCTGCTGGTTTTTCTGATTTTGGCTATTGCCAGGGTTCTGTTTCCTGAGAAAAATAGGAGGCCTAAATTTTGGCTCCATATTTCTGTAACTGACTTCATGGTAAATACTATTTTTTGGTTTCAATAAATTTTTTCCTTTTCAGGATTTTGAGTTCAGGGAGTTGAATGAAGTTCTAGAGTACTACCCTCAGGGTTATCATGGTGTCGATAAGGACGGTAGACCTGTCTACATTGAAAGACTTGGAAGAGTTGATCCAAACAGGCTTATACAAGTGACTACCTTGGACCGATATGTGAGATACCATGTACAGGAGTTTGAAAAATGTTTTGCGATTAAGTTTCCAGCCTGTTCTATTGCTGCAAAAAGACATATAGATTCGACTACAACAATTTTAGATGTTCAAGGCGTGGTATGCTGTCTCTTCCCTTTTATCCCCTAATTTTTTGTCACTCTGTTTGTTCAACTAGTGTTATCCTGGTACCATTTCTTTGGGTTTATAAGACTAGATTACATTTCTATATTTCCGATGCACTTATTGGTTTTTTAGGGTTTTAAAAACCTGACAAAGTCTGCGCGAGAACTCATCATGCGGCTGCAGAAGATTGACGGTGACAACTATCCTGAGGTAGGCAGTTACATTCTTTTTTTTTTTTTTTCAAATATTCTGAAACTAGTTTTCAGGATTAATTCGTGATTCGAGATTAGCCCCTGATACAAATTGTTGGGGTTCAATGTGAAACAGATATTACATCCTCTCTATAAAATGTAAATGTCATGTTTGCAGACACTCTATCGAATGTTTATTATCAATGCTGGCCCTGGCTTTAAGTTGCTGTGGAACTCAGTGAAATCTTTTCTTGATCCAAAAACAACCTCCAAAATTCATGTAAGTTCATGAATTCGTTGCATTGTTCTTGCTTGATAATCATGAAATCATCAAATCTTCACAGTTTACAGAAGTTCCTATAGAATCATCTGACATTTTTGGGAATTTCCCTCAGGTCCTCGGTAACAAGTACCAGAGCAAATTAATTGAAATAATAGATGCAAGGTGATTAGTTTTGTTTTCAAATTTTTTTTTGGTTGGATTTTGAGTGCACTAGTTATTCTCATCATTTTTTTAACTGCTTATAAATTTATTTATCTTGGTATTTGTCTAGTGAGCTGCCAGAATTTCTGGGTGGTGGCTGTAACTGTGCTGATCAGGGAGGTTGTTTGAGATCCGATAAGGGGCCTTGGAAAGATCCAAATATATTAAAGGTTTGCTAATCTCATCGAAATCTTTCAATGTTGATAATTATGTGGTTTGAGTTCGTTCAGATCGACTTCTATCTCTCCCTTAATCACCGTGCTTCATCAACTTGATTGTTTGTCCACATGCACAGATGGTTCTTAGTGGTGAAGCATTATGTTCCAGACAAATAGTTACTATTTTGAATAGTGATGGCAGAGTAATTGCTCGTGATAAGCCACGTTTTTCAATGGTAAGGTTATTGGACCATTTTTCATAGTTTATGATACAGAAGCCAGCTTGCATTTTACAATTTCAGATTCAGTCATGTGTTCTCTAATGCAGTTTATTAATGTTTCATTGAGTCAGGTAAAAAGTGGTGATACATCTGCAGCAGAGTCAGGATCTGAAGTAGAAGATATTGCCTCTCCTAAACCAACAGGGAGCTATTTGCTCCAGAAGTTGACTCCTGTCTGTGAAGAAGTAAGTGCTTGTATTTTATAGTGATCAGTGGTTTAAAAAAAGGCCAATGAGCTGTATTTAGGATAACTTTTGATGTGCATGCACGGGTTTTCTTTTTGTATGTGCATGTCAAATAGTGGAAAATCTCTTGCTTGATTGCAGCATTTCTGCTCTCTGTATTGTACTTCTGTGAGATAAATGTTTTTCTATTTGATGTTGCATCAATCTAGCATCTGGCAGATAATAACTTTGCTGTACACATGCCCACCACCTGTGCAGTGAAGCAATTCCTATTTTTATCTCACAATTTTGATTCTTTTAAAGTTCTCATTTTCTAATACCAACATTCATCCCTACATCTTTTTGGATTGTACTGTACACATATCAATGGGACACCTCTCAGCTCCAGACAAATTAAAACATAGAATTCCTAAAATTACAGCAGAAATAATGAATACTTGGATATTTGATTTGAAAAGTTTCTTTCAACATTCTTCAACTGATGTCTCCTCCAATCTCATTCATTAAATGTGACTGTTTGATCTCTCTCTTTCATAAGGGACTACAGTTACTATATAGTCAATAATCCTTTTGATGTTTTCTAGCCTAAAGTTGTTGGTGAGGCAAGCTGTGGTGGTGGCTTCTCTGAGTATGATGAATATGTACCTGTTATTGACAAGGCTGTAGATGTGGGTTGGAAGAAACAAGTGTCCCTGCAAAATCCATATTATCCTTCTGAAGGTTAGCAAGCTTGATTAAACCATTTTGGAACTCATCCTTTTGTTAATTGTTGTTTATATTTTATTATTGTAATAGCCTTAGTGTATGTTAGAATTGTTGTGTTGACTGAAAACATCTTACCATAAAAATAGATCAGGAGATTCTTGTCATTGCCTTCGGTGCACATCTAAATGTTGGATTGTGCTAGCATATGAACATGATTTTAATAGAAAATTAAATTTTTGAAACCTTTTAAATGATTTTATATCTTCTTTCCTATTGTCGTACAAAATCAACAAATATTAATTAGATCAGGTTGAGGGTGTAAAATTTCTGAAACTAGGAATAGTTCGGGATTGGTGTGGATCATAAAGTAATTTGCGTTTGCTGTTTAAAAAAAAAATACTCAGTTGTAAAGAGAATTAATCACCAAGTGTTTTTGGTAAATTTTTTTTTTTAAACCTGATATCAAGAGCAACTTCTTTATTTTCTAAAATCTGCTGTAAGATGAGATGATTTTACAAAAAGTGATTTTTGAAAAATTTTATTAAACACCTAAAATGACTTTTGGTTACTCAAAATCACTTTTGACCATTCCAACAACAATCTCAAACTGATCCTTATAGCGATCATATAAGCTATTTTTGATTTCTGTTTATTTTTATACAAAAATATTGACTGGAATTCATCACAGGTGTACACGCTTTGCCAAACACAGAAAAAGGCCCAGAGGGAACTTTTGCTTCTATATGGGCTTCACTGATAGCCTTCTTCATAACCCTCATCACACTTGCCCGTTCACTCATATTCCGGGTGAATGAGGAAAAGTTCCCTGCTTCTACCCACTGCATAACTGACATGACTGTTGATCCAATGCCCGAGGAGGTGTTCTTCACTCCTTCACCTGCCCTGAGATTTACTGAGGCAGACCTCTCCACTGTTTTGAAAAGGATGGGTGAGCTTGAGCAGAAGGTTGACATGCTACAGGGAAGGCCTACCCAGATGCCATTTGAGAAAGAGGAGTTGCTGAATGCTGCTGTTTATCGTGTGGATGCATTAGAAGCAGAGCTTATAACCACAAAAAAGGTATTTATTTTTGTTTCATGTTTTGTCACATGAAGGAAATATTTTGAGGATATAGGTTCATTCCTTTGCTGCCTTCGTCTATTTAAGAAATATAGCCATGAACCAAACATGGTCAATTCTTGTTTGAATATGGAGGTTACTCTACCAATTGCTTTAGATCCCGCATGGCTTTTTCTTGGGAATGTAGGTGGTTACTTTGACCACCTAAGTCATTTGAAATGTTTTAATTTTCCATGTAAAGTTTTGCCCTCTGTATCTACGCATGTGTTTTAGAATTATGATGTTCTACCTCATCTTTTGCCATGACTTCTAATAGTTCAATATAGTCCTGTTCCTTTCAAAGGCAGCATGTCCTACAAATGAAGCTAAATTAATTATTTTAAACAGCAATTGTGATTTTATATGTTGAATAGTTACTGGCCAAAATTTTTGCAAATTGCTAATTGGTCTGCAAGTGTACTTTTGATCTCCAAAATACTGAAGCTTTACCTGACCATTGCAATGCATCTCAGGAAGGATAAGATGCCTGAAAGAGGGTTTTCTGCTATAACATCTGTTCTTTAACAATTCTTAAGCTCAACCAAGTGTTTTTGTGCTGCTGTACATGATCAATTTGTGAATAATATAAAATGCTGCTTCTTGAGCAGGCACTGTATGAAGCTTTAATGAGGCAAGAAGAACTTCTCGCATACATAGATGGCCAAGCCAAAGCAAAGCGCCGGGTATGTTCAAATATTCTCCTATCATGACTTGAAACATAACAGTACTCCATTTACTTAATGAATAATTTTATCTGTCTCTCCAATTGTAGCAGAAAAGGTACAATTGCTGGTGAAGAAGAGATTTCTGTACAGAAGGCTTTTTAGGCTAAATGTCGCTGCCTGCCAAATCATTTCTGCGTTTTTGCTTAGATCAGTTGGTTCACAAGTAACACAAGGTCTCTCACATATTATGGGCTTGTAGTGAAGGAAACTATTTGGCTATTTACATTTCTACTACATTTGATCGCCTGCTACGGGGAATTTTGACAGGAAATTTCTCAGTGAAGCTGTGATTATTCTAATTTTGGAATAATACGTGAGGTGTAAATAAAATGCATACCACACCGTTTTACTGTAATCTTGCAGTTATATAAATCCTTTATCTTCACTTCACTTCAGTTCCCTTACCCTTGATCTCTCTCGGGTTTTGGGTGGGTAAAGTCAACATCGGGGAATGCAGAACTCGTTGGATGTTGATTGAATTAGGAATTTGATCAAAACATTGGATCAGCATTCAATTCTGATTGAATTGGGATCATAGAATTAATGGCAGAAGCGTCAAAAGTGCCCATTGTCCTACTTACAAGCGGCTTCTACCATTTTAGCAACGTGATTATGTTTGAAACGGGAATATTTGTATTATACATAAGATGTTGAAATCTTTGAAATTAACAAATCAGGAGTTTTTTTTTTTTTTTTTTCCACAATAAGACAAACATTAGCCTAAAAATAAATAAATTGCTACTAAAGAAAAATATTAATTCCAAAGCTAATAAAAAAATATAAAACCAGAATTAAACATTTATTTATTTAGAATATTTATTTTTTTATTTAACCATATATTTATTAGAAATTACCACTTAACTTTGTAAAAGCTTCAATAAGTCGTGGATAACTTGAAAGTTTTACTGATCTGAAAATTCTAATTGCAGTATAATTAGAGCAGTTCCCATGTCAATAATATTTTAATAATTTGAAAATGACGATAATATAATAATAAAAAAAGAAGACACCTATTGATATAATTAGTTTAATAACTGAGATAAATATGTGACCTCATGGCGCTTATTAATATTAAGCAGTTCAGTAACATTTCACAGGGCATAATCGGTACAGTCGTTTATTCCAGAAGAAAAAAAAAAACACCCGAGAAGCCTAATTGAGAGCATTTGCATGCCATTCCTTCCGTTCCTTGCAAATATTTCTTTTTAATGCCGTTTCTTATAAATGTTTAAATCAATTATTTCCCCAACTTCCCTCTCTCTTCATCCAACAATCTTCATCAATCTTGTACTTGAAGACTTTACACGTCAGTAACTGAAGCACTTTCCCACCAGGTTCATAAACCTAATCGATTCTCTTGCTCTACATTTTTTTTTCTCTTTTAATTTTCAGATTTGATTGAATCATCTCTTCGCTCAAATTTGGTTATTCAAATATTTTTCCGCTATTTTATTATAGTTATATATTCATTTTCAAGCTGACTTTCAATTCTGGCGTCGCAAGTCGCGTGGTGCTCGACGGGGCCGCCCGAGTTTGAGTCCGTTTCCCCTCTCCTTTCCAACTTCAGAATTCATAGGGAAACTTTTTTCATATCTAAATCTTTATCTCTCTTGTTTTTTCCGATAAACCGTGCCATAGAAAATCAAACTTTTTGATGAATATTTTGTTTTTCACATATTGTCCACAGATGAGTGATTCTTGCTAGCTCGCAGCAAATACACAAATGCTGATGCAACTTTTAGCTCGGAGGACTTTTCGTCATCTCTCAGTATACTTAATTAATGCCTTTAATAGTTTTGGATTGTATGAATATTTCTATTCTTGAAATTTCTGATAACAGATACGCTCCATTTGTTAAGTTCCATAGTTCCTTGTTAAATTTTGCAAAAGCTTGCTTTCCATTATTGAAGAACTTTCAAAATAAACTCAACATGAATTTCTATTTCTAATTTTTAAGCGATTTGCATCATAAAGTTAAAGAAATTTTGAGTTCTCAATTTTTTTCTTTTTCAAGTATATAAGCGAGTGACTACCAGTATGCTTATCACTTTTCAGGTTATGCTTAGTTCTTTTAAATGTAGCTTCAACAACCTTGCTTCTGTGTGTGCATTGTCACCATTATTTAGTGTTCGGGATGTGAATGCTAAGTACAAATCCTATGAGAAGTTTTTCGTCACGTCTAGTAACCACATGCCAGTCCTATCTAATGACAACGCTTCTGTGCATCCACATGCACGGAGGACTTACCAAGTTGTGGTGGCTGCAACTCGTGCTATGGGCATTGGAAAGGATGGGAAGTTACCGTGGAGGTTGCCGTCTGACCTCAAATTCTTCAAGGAGCTCACAATGACTACATCAGATCCTGGGAAGAAAAATGCTGTTGTTATGGGTAGGAAAACATGGGAAAGTATTCCTCTGATGTACCAACCTCTACCTGGTCGATTGAATGTTGTGCTGACTCGATCTGGGAGTTTTAGTATCACATCTGCTGAAAATGTTGTGATATGTGGAAGCATCCAGTCAGCTTTAGAATTATTGTCAGAAGATCCTTATGGCTCGTCCATAGAGAAGGTGTTTGTTATAGGTGGCAGCCAGATATTAAGGTAGTAATTCTGTTTGTTACTTTATTTTTAGATTATCCGCTGTTGTATGTTGGAAAGACAGATATTGATGTTTTGTGATGCAGGGAAACACTAAATGCCCCTGGATGTGATGCCATCCACATTACTGAGATTGAAACTAACATCGAATGTGATACCTTCATTCCTGCTATTGACCTTTCTTTGTTTCGACCATGGTACTTGTCTCAACCATTGGTAGAAAACAACATTCGATTTTCTTTTGCAACTTATGTTCGTGCAACAAATTCTTCTACTAGAACCCTAGCTGCAAGTAGTCAGTTGGAACGGAATGGTAGTTCAAATTTTAATAAATTTAAGGTGAAAAGGTTCACATTCCTGCCAAAATTTATTTTTGAAAGACATGATGAGTTTGCGTAGCTGAGACTGGTTCAAAAAATCATATCAAGTGGCAACCAGAAAGATGATGGGACATGGACTGGTAGTCTATCAAAATTTGGTTGCCAGGTAATATTAAATCCTGGTTTTTGTGCCTCCTGATTTCTTTCTTTGTTAATAGTTCTCTTACATATATATGCTGTAACTTAAATCACATAGCTGCAATTTTGTCTTGCACTTAACTTTTCTGCACCTATAGATGAAGTTTTCAATCTGCTTAGCTCTTTGTTTTTCTGCTTCTTTCCATTTCCTTTTTAATTCTTATTATCACGACATATGCTGAAAATTAAATGGCAAAGCTGTGATCTCATATTTTACCGCGTATTTCTGCTCCTACAGATGAAATTCAATCTGCGTGGATCATTTCCTTTACTTGCAACCAAGGTATTATATTGCTCCTAGACTCCTTCTGACCTGCAGCATCATCTGTTTTTGTTATTTAATGTATAGCCTTGCAACTACAAATGCTAATTATCAGATTTCTTAGTGTTTTCTTTGACCATTTCTTTTTCACCGTCTTCATTTATGTTTTCTCAGTAGTGGTTGTGTTTTGGCAAGGAGTAAAGCAAACTATAATGTGAGTAACTATATTGTGAGTAACTTCATAAATTTACTAAACCTTTTCAGTGAGTAAAGCAAAGTATAATGTGACGAATTTCATTTGGGACTCTTGCTTTGGCTCACAAATTTCATTTTGTTTTTGTCAAAACCTATTACCTTTGTAAATGCACCCTTTGTGATGATACCCTAATCTTTTTGTGAACAGAATTCGTACTTCTTGGGAAGCAAAGAATCTTTCCCTCAATATTCAGAAATCTTAGATTGGTCTGTCTCCTTTGAGAAGCATGTTTTAATAACCTCAGCTAGGAATAATATTTACCCTTCCTATAGTGTATGTCTTAAGATACAACTGGTGGTATTCTCTTGCAAAGTCAAATGCGCATCTTCGGAATTATCGGATAAATAAATTAAAAATCACAACAGTAGAATAGTAGTTACGACAAAGTGGGAAATTTAAGCTAATCTGGATTTCAAACATCATTTGTGGGATCAGATTTTGAATGACAGGCTATGATCCTCAAGAAAAGAAAGAGACGAAAATGGTAGTCTAGGGCTTTAAGAATCTAGTGCAAAATATTGACTATTATTGCCCATTGCCCCTTGCAGACTACTTTATTTCTAATATCTTGCATGGGTGTGGTGTCTCTGGCTGCATTTTTATCCTAGCCTGCAATTTAAAGGTTTTTATAGTCCTTGCCTCATGTATGCATGTAGAAGTAGAGAAACTTTTTCTAATCATATCTTCATGTAACTTAGGTCATTAAAGGAATTATGTAAGTGATGTTATTTGAACCAGTACAAACACAAATATGCCTGCAACATTTCAAATACTGAGTTTAGTAATTTTTTTCTCTAAATCCATGGAGGAAAGCTGTTGGGGGAAATAAAAGTAGGCCGCTACAAGGGACTTTCTACATATCTTAGTACCAGGCAGCCATCCTAAAGTAAAACTCTTAGCTTTCATTTTTGTTGCTGCATAACTGACGTGGCCTTGTTTTGGAGGAAAGTGACAAGCCCTTGAAGTGCAACTTCTGTATCTTTGCTTTTCATTAGCTCCCCTGCAACTTCAGCTGTTGTCGCCTGAACCTTCTGTAACAGCTGCTCAATGTTTTCAAATAGGTAATGCTCTTGAATTTTCAAATAGTTAGACGCAAGTGTCTTGAAACCGCTAAAAGTGCAGTATGACATGTGAAGGTGCATATCCATGCGTCCTGGTCTTAGCATCACTGGATCAATACGGTCCTTGTGATTCGTTGTCATTACTAGTATTCTCTCATCTCCACAGCTTGACCACAGGCCATCAATGAAGTTCAGCAAACCAGAGAGACTAACCTGTAACAGGTTTGTCTACATAATTTGGATTATCGGAAATGAATAAAATCTAACACGCGAGAGAAGCGAAACAAACTTACGCCATCGTGTTCATCTTTCTCAAAAGAATTGTCAACATCCTCAATGACTAATATTGACCGACTGCTTGTCCCTATCAACAACCTGCTCAAATCTGAATTGCATTGTATTTCTTTTAAGTCCGAATCATAAACATCAAACATCAAATAATTGGCCATGGCAGCAACTAAGCTTGACTTTCCCGTGCCTGGTGGTCCGTATAACGAATATCCTCGTTTCCAAGCCTTCCCTACATGCCTATAATACTCCTTCCTCGCTATGAACATATCAAGATCATCAACCAATGCCTTCTTCGTCTCTAGATCCATTGCCATTGTGTCAAATGTAGCCGGATGTTCAAATTTGATTGAACCCCAGTAATCAGTGCCATTATAATCAACCGGGTGAAGCTTCAACGTCTTGTTTTCTTCTCTTATTTCTTTCCCTTGTTGAAGAATATACCGTAAGTAAGAATTCAACACCATTTCTCTATATTTCTTATGAAAACTCAGCTCAAAATACCTCAACTCTGACCTGGACAGCGCACCGTTATCAGGTTTTACGTTGGAAACCGGCCTTTGGTTTTGGATCCGTGAAGACACCAAAACCCACGTTAACTTCACGCCCTTGTAGAAATCAACTAATTGCTGACTCATATCAACCGTGACGGTGATTCCTGTCTCTTTCGGTTGTTGATTGACTTTGATTCTTTGTGTTGAGGGTGATAGCTTTGCACCCAAGTAAATATTGGCCGCATCAAAAATGTTGTTTGGATCGACGCCATCGAACTCTTCAATGATAACGGTAGCTTGACCTGATAAACCAGTGAACAAATTTTGAAAGCGTAAACGCCAGTAATCACTGACGGAGTCAGGGATCAGAGTGTCGGAGATAGTTCGCCAAGCCGTCACCGAGGTGACGAGAGCGCCGGCTACTTTTAGAGCGGTTTCGTAGTAGAACGGTAATGTTACGGTTTCTCTTGCAAACTTCATTTTGTGTTCTGGCTTTTACGAACAGGGGTTAGGGTTTTAAGGGGGTTTTAGATGGTAAACAATAAGCAATTATGTATATGCTTGCAGAGAAAGAAATGTACAGAGGATTGTAAAGCAGAGGCAAGTGATTTACCAATTTGCTACGACAGCTGTAACGCCATCACTCGAAAATGAGATGGCAAAATTGGACTTTCATAGTTCCGGCAACTGAATGTTTTAATAGAATTGAAAACGACGTCGAATAGTAATGAAAAAAATATACACTGAAAGTTTTGCTGCAATGATATTAAAAATCTCAATATCATACAACTTTTGGGAATTTTCTTAATTGTGTAGAGAGAGAGGGTAGGGTAGAGCCGTGAATTCTGGAGCAAGTTGATATTTTTAATATAATTATTATATATAAATAATAATATGATATATTAGTAATATTTTTAATTAGTATTTAATATAAATAAATAAATAAATAAAGAATAAGTAGAAGTAAGAAGTCTATTTCTCATACAAGAATTATCTATTTTTGCCTTCATTAAATTTATTGAAAAAAAGAATGAAAAATGAGTATTAAAATAAAACGGAGTGGAGAACTAGAATAACCTCCCCACTATAAAAGTTATATGTTATCTTCAAATATTAAAAGTATATTTAACTTTTTAATACGAAAACCCTTTGTGTTAATAATAATAATAATAATAATAATAATCCCAAAGCATTTTGAATTATTACGCTGCTGCGTTCCCTTTTTGTAATAGACTGCCTTACATGGTTTCTTCATATATATATATGTATATATTTTTTTCCTGAATGTTTTCGTTTGACTATTTAAACTGTTTAATTTTATGTTATTTTCAGCGTTGTCGGCAAGGAGAAAAGAGGAGACGACAAATCGTACACTCATATTTTAGTCGTACGGTAGTTACCACCAGTTAAAGCGGCGACATTGAGTTTACTTCGTCTGAGTTGTGCGCATTAAACACAATATAATTCTCAATTACTTGGTTTCAATTTCCACAAAATGCCAGTGTATCTTTAATGAAAAATAAAATGATTTTAACTATAGTTTATGGTCGAAAATGGATAATTTCATTCCTGGAGGGGCAAAAGACATTAGGTATTATGTTGTAATAGCTGTCTTAAGTGAAGAAGATTGAAGATGTGACCGCCTCTTTCATGTCTTTTTCCTCTTTTTAAAGTTCAATTGAGCTTTCACGTCGATCTCGTATTTTGATCTATCAGTGTAATGTAGACACTTCCTCCGTTGATTTACGTTTATGTTAATAATAATGTCTTACGCTTATATCAATAAAGCGACAGATCATTTGTCGGAAATCTGGACGCAATTTTATGTTTTGACAAGCCACCAATACCCAGTAATTACTTTACAAATCACACGATATGAACGCATGCCCCAGCAACCAAGCCCCCAATTAGTCCGAGGATATGTCAGATTCAGAGTTTCATGTTTAATTTTTCTACCATCTTTATCAAAAATTCATTCAAGTTGATTTGGTTTTAACCACTTACTCACTCTAATCAATATCATAACATGTCTTCTATATTTTAAAATATATTAGGAAAATAAAGATACGATCCGTGTAAGAGTTTGTATCCCTCAAATTATTGTTGTATAGGAATTGTCCCAACATAGAAAGTAAGAACAATATTACATTTATAAGAAAAAGTAATGTATCATGAAACCCTAATCATCTAATATTGTGTAATAACTATTCTTTTAAGCTCTTATTCCATGAAAGTAGGAATGCTGAAGAGCTCCTAGACCCAGAATTCATCATCAAACCTAGAGGTGGAAACATCAGTTTCGTGCTTTTAACCAAAAAAATGTACGTATGGCCGAGCAATGTAGTATCTGTGATGTACCTCAGGCTTCAGAGATCACAAAAAATTAAGCATTTTCAGATCCAAGTTCCAGAGAAAATATGAACAAATCTTACTCCATAAACAAAACCCATCAAGAAAATATGAACAAATTCAACAAGTAACGAAAGGAAAAACTCTAGTACTTATCCAAATAAAGCCTGGAAATGGAGCCAACAAGGAACACATTTGGTCAACATTATTGACAAATTGTTTGAAATACAAGAAACGGGAAAGAACTAATCAAATACAGATAATAACGAAACATGGGACTTTTATTACATGATGGAGCAGTTACTGTAATAATCTTCTCCAATGACATACCAGACATCACATCTTTGACATGTCTTTGGGGCAACGGTGATGACATCTTTCTTCTCTTCCTTCTTCTCTTCTTTTGGAGGCCCTATACTCACAATTGATGCAGATTTCCTGAATTCTCTAACCTTTTTAATGATCTTCACTGGATCGGCTTCACCAATCACTGTCACTGTGTTCTTTGATGGGTCCATGACAATAGAAGTTATACCTTCTATTTTTGCAATTAACTTCATCACCTTCTGCCTGCACTTTGAGCATAGGAGTTCCACTGACACTATTGTTTTCTGCACCGAGAAATAAAGAGTCAGTCATCAATAGAGTCTCCCGGCTCAGGTAATTTAAATTCTCCTGCATCAGATGATCAGAAGTAGTACTGCAGAGTGTCAGTGTGAGTAAAGAGTAAGTCGGGCATTAAATATGCAACAAATAGAATATGATATG
The DNA here is from genome assembly GCA_022749755.1 of Azadirachta indica. Taxonomy (NCBI): domain Eukaryota; kingdom Viridiplantae; phylum Streptophyta; class Magnoliopsida; order Sapindales; family Meliaceae; genus Azadirachta; species Azadirachta indica. Next base: position 4,001,316 of record CM040449.1, read on the forward strand.
AACGGAAAATAATTAAGAATTATATAAGAATATCCGAGAAGAGATGGAACCTTTGACATGAATTATGTTCAAGAATTAAACCAACTACAATAATATAAAAATGGGCAGAGATATGCTGGTATAGACAATATGATATAGGTCCGAAGTTGCTAGATATAAATTATTCTCTCTCTCTCTCTCTCTCTCTCTCTCAACTTCTTTGCTTATTTAATTGAAAATATTGAGCATAGTTTTCCTTACATTTTTTGGATAGAAGTTTGGTTGAAGACTAAATGGAATGACAGTGTTAGTTGCTGACAAGTAAATGCTAGTCAGAACACTCTTGATTATATCACCTATTACCTCCCCAAAGCATTCAATGGAGAATTCACACATTAACAAACTAAAGCTAAAATGTAAATAAACCATATCAACATATAACAGTCACTCAGAACAATCTCAAACCAATAAGCCAGGTGATTCCCAGAGCCCACAAGGTGTCTTGGATAACATGCATTGAAGAAAATTTCACCCACCTCTGCAAACTATTAAATTCATTTTTGGCTGTACTCAACACAGAGATAAAGAAAGAGGCCTTTAACAAGTCGGGAGCTCATTATGGAGCACATGGTGCAGTTGAGCTGCTGCCAATATATTGCACCTCAGGATTGTTGAACTGTGCTGACAAAAACAGCAACATTGCTCAACCATGGTACACGAAGCCTTCACATTGGCTACAACTCCAAATCTGAAAGTCTGATCCTGTGAGTCTTGGGCTCAATTGATTCTGCAGCATAATTTGTTCCATATAAGGCCTAATTATGCAATGAAGTTATAGACCTGAACTTAAAAATTACAATTGAGAATCTCAGATCTAAGGTAGAAACTCATTTTATTTATGCAACCAATAGGAAAAGGAGTCGAGCACAATAAATATCAAAAAAGCAAGATCAACTGCATTTAGAGTACGGCTGAAAAGGAACTGGGGGTAAACTAGAGATGCCAGTTCAAATATTAGGTCATCAATTAATTAAATACTAGTAGATAAAATGGATTAACTGCAAAGCTTAAATGCCCATCTTAGGAGCATGGGCAAGAAAAAATGAATTGCCACCCTGCCAGACCAATGGCTTCCACTGATGTGAAACATCTGCAAGCATACAAGTTTTACTGAGCATGTAACTACAAAAAAATTTACTAGTTTTCCATCAGCCAGTTTTGCCACCTACACTGGGTCCCTGAGGAAAGATGAGGTTACTGCTGAACATGTTTCACCTTGCAGTCTTGCACAATTAATTAAAACCACATATTCGGTTTACAGTATCTTGCAACTCTAACTTGAGATAAAGATAATCTGGACAATATATTCCTCCCAGCACTCTCAGAGACCTTTGCACTTCAAAGTTGCTCAATGTCTATCATTAGAAAATTAATCTTAAACATACAGGAAAGTCACTTTTTTTGTTTTGGCTTTGCATAGCGAGGTAAAATGAAAAATAAAAACTATACAATGTATTTTCCACAGTGAAATCTGGAGGCAACTTCCGAGGCACTAAAACACTAGCATTCTCAAAGGACGGTTGCAACCTCAATTGTCATCATCGAAAGGTTAAGCACTCCTCCTAACTATTCAGTTTCCACCACAACGCAGTTAAATTATATCTAGCTGTAAGAATTTATTGGCGATGCGGAATTGGGATGAAATGGCACAGAAGTAGTTGGCATATTGCTTTCCATATAGGCCCCGAATACTCCGTTCTGTCACTTTCTACCCTTCTCCCTCATTAAGCCCCCATATATATGAAACAAGATAGAACAACTAAGTCAATCTCCACAGAAACAATTGGCACGCGATACGTAGAGCAAAAACCCACATCCACGCCAATACAATTACAATAGCATACACTTGCATGCAAATGCATCATTTGTGAAAAGAGTCTCCAACATCGATGGTGATAAGAAAGCAATATCTGCATGCAATGCCCACAGGCAAAGCACAGATAATTTCCAGAAATCAATACCCTGCCTTGAGGAAAAATTCTACATTATGGGGTTGATAAGCTTATATAATCACTTTACAAAAACTTTAAAAGGTTGATAAAGTACAAAGTTCAAAACATATGGCTATCCATTTTCACTTTTGACTTCAAGGAGTAACACCATGTACATAGGAACTCACTCCATTAGCATAAACTGTAAAGAACAGACAAAATCATGGACACAATTACAGCAACTCCACAGAAGTGGCAATACATGAATACAACAAACCAGAGAAGAATTTTTTAAGCTTGAGAACCAGTTGAATTCCTCACTGCACCCAAACCTACATGTAAGACTAGCATCCAATACTTTTAGCTCCGATTCTGTCAAATTTTTCAGGTGCTGCAGAAAAGCAGAGGCAAGAAGAAGTGGAAATTGCCAGTGACTAATATATACGTTAAAGAAAATAGATTTTATAGCCAAACAAAGAGGGAAGAAAAACATAACCAAATCTACCAATTGCCAAAGATACTCTTACAAACATCATATAAAATTTTATGTATGAAAATTTTTCACAAAACTGCCAACACTTACCAGACTATTTTTTGTCAAAAAGTATCCTCCAAGGCTTAGAATTACAAGCATTCATGCTTATAGCTTTATTTACTCCCTGCTTCATATTTGCCATCTGCAAGTAACAGCGTGCTATCTTCCTGTCTTTTACATAATACTCTTCCATTTTCTTGAAAGGTTTCAAATCCAGGTCAATAAAACACGCCTAAAAGATTGCAAGAATAAGATCTCAAAACCATATGAAAGAAAACACCCAGCTATCTAGAAATAAAACTTCAACTAAGCAAATTTACAAAATATACTAATATTGGAGAAATTTACTGCACTCTCCAGTTGTAATTTACCCACAACGAAAACTGTAATGCATAATGTGAAGCCATTTACCTTGTAATCAAAAGCTTGGTTTGCTGACTGCAAGTAGACGCTATCATAAGATCCTGAAACATCACCCTGCTTTGGTCTAAAACAAATCATCAAACTACAATCTTTTGCAGTTGCAGCTATGAAATAGTCCCTCACAATCTTCAAGCTTTCCTCCAAAGGAATGGAATGCAAAGTGGTACACAGGTTTACATTCTCTTCATCTAATTCTCTACATACCTTGCAAGTCTGAGAAATTATGTTATAATATGCATGAATTGCCCCTTCAATGTCAAAATCATCAAGTTTTTGAACTTCAAGAAGCCGATCTAGAATTCCAGCTTGATAAACTGTCTCAGCCACAAGCTGGATAAAACTATTTGTACGCAGACCATCATCTGCTTGAATGACACACTTGAGCGCATCTTCGAATGCTTCTCCTGTTGCAAAACTAGTTCTGCCTGTGCCACCTCCTAAGCCCCCAAATATAAGAGAACCATTCAAGAATACACGGAAATTGTTCTGAGGAGTCGTATACAGAGCCTTGATAGCTTTACATATTCTCTCTTTGGACCTAGAGAACAGGTCTAGTGGATCATATTCACTTAGTTCTGATATCTGTGAAATAATTTGGAATCAATGAGAGTGCAACTTGAAAATTAATTTTTAACTTGGATTGATACAATATCCCATGTAATGAGAATGGGGCTTCTATGGGACAATATCATTTATGAAAATTGGAAGTGATATGAAATAATACAGAAGATAACTTGCAACTTAGAACTCAAAGAAATACAGTCATGGGAAGAAAAAAATGACCTCCTGATCACACAACTTCAGGGCTTGATGCATTTTAAAACGACTTGTGCTCCTTTTAATGGCATTTTGTTTGGCTATGAATCTTGAAATTGGGAGAAATCCACATTTGGGCTAGTTTACAGAGACACATGGACAATAAAGATTAGTGGTTTAATATTATATTTAAAGAAAAATATACAGTTCAAACAACAACAGAAATTAACATTGTTAGAAAAGACTTTAAGTAAATACACAATTACTAGAAGCACCTTTATTTCAACAGCTATGCAGGGTTCCCCTTTGAGAATGCCTGAAATGAGGAAAGTAGAGTACCACTATTATGCTTCAGAGTCACTTTTTGTATAAAATACATATACAGAGATGGCAATTACCCTGAGGGCAAAGTGTGTGATCAGACAAGAGAAGCACAGAATCACGATGTACATCAACCTCAGCAGCATCAACTCGCCAAGCAGGACGCTGGCCTGTAACATTCTTTTGAACAGACTCAAGAAAGCCCCTGGTTACACGAACACGCATCTGCAAAGTTCAATGAGCAGAAAGAAAACAAATTATAGTCACAACATGTAACAGTCAGCAAGTAGGATATGAAATACAAGTCAGACATCAGCTCCATTTCCTAAAAACACCTTCATATAGATGACTAACAACCACATTAGGTATTAATTGATGAAAAACTCAAGTGGGCTTTCATTAGCATAATAATAAAGTATCCAACTATCACATAGCTTTTACATAATTTAAATTCCAATGACAGACACCACAAAAAGAAAAAAAAAATTCTAATTTATTACTTATTAGGGGTTGAGACCCAACAAGAATAACAAATAATGACTTCATAAAATAAGCTTTACTTTCTTGCTAATGATCAAGGAGAGAGGAATGCCTATTCCCTATTCATGGTTGTTATATGTAAAAAGAAGTAAAATTAATCACTTACTTCCATGGCTCCCAATAAATTACCATCAAACAAATATAACGCTATCATATTTTCTTCACCAAAATTTAAAAAGGAAACAAGTAAGGAAACGCACTCCAGCATCAACGTATTTGGCACCTAATAATGGGCTCATTATCTGCTCCACATATATTCGCTCCAATACTTCTTTGCTAGAAGACGATAATAGCTCTTTATTGTCTCTCCACAAAAGCTGTTCGTGCTTTTCGAAGATCGAGCCACCATTCGCGCACTGCGTCAATGGCTCTTTGGGTTTCTTGTTTCTTAGGGCCTTCTGTATTCGCATCACTTTCCCAGTCTTTATCATATACACAGCAAAAACTTAAAAAAGTTAAAAATTAATAACAATTTCCGAACTACTCCACTTTATAATTTCATTTTTCTATCGTACAAAGTAAGGAATTAAAGTTATATGAGTTTACAAAAGTGGGAGAGGAGCCGGTGTAGGCGAGAACGAGATTACCAGCTCCTTCACCTCTATAGATCCAACCAGCAGCGTCCTTTTGGTCTAAAATGACCTCCATAATTGTTCACTGTCTATGATCCATCTCGCCGTCAGAATAAAAGTTCATAATTTTTTTAAAAAGCAAAAAAAATATTCCATTTAAATCTAGAGAGAACTGCATTGGTTGTTCAAATTTTGAGAAATTAATATTGCCTACCCGAATGAAGATGCTCGAATCAATATTGAGCAGCTCCGATTAGAATAGATGCTTTGGTTTGAATACGCGATTTCACTCCTGCTGCTTTTGATAGGAACAGAGCAGCAAGGAACAGTACAGAGCACGAATTACACTCCCGCGGCTCCTTCTTTCTTGCGAAAGAAACAGACAATTAATTTGGGCGTTTTAGTGGGTATTAATAAATAGATATAAATGCTTTTAGGTGTTGTACCTAAAAGGGATTCATGTGTTATTGGAAGTTAAAATTTGGGCAAATAATCTCCCAGGGTACAACTGTGTAACCAATTATTATTCAGCGGTTCTCGGGTGCAGCGTTGGAGGACATTATTTTACACGACAATAAGTCTCGCATGGTGGACTGAAACAAAGATCGACAGAAAATGACAAGTCACGTGAAAGGCACCTCAAAAAAAACGACACCGGTTTCATCCTCTGTTAAGAGATTTGGGTTGGGCTTTCAAGCCCAGATCGCAAGAAGCCCGAGAAAAAGAAAAATGTCATATAACACGCCTTTGACCCCGCTTTATTCCATTATTATTATTAAGGGGTATTTTCAAAGTTTAGGAAATTATCACTTTGCAGGAATATTTGGGAACTTACCTCCCCTAGAATTTAGGTTTGACCTTTACTTCACAGTTAATGGGAGGGTACTTTTGTAAATTAAAGTTAACAAACTGTACTTTTCGGCCTTAGAAGAAAACCAGTCTTCATCTATGTAGGCTTCAAGTTGCCACCTTTACTGCCAATGTTGATCTAGCTCTTTTTTTTTTTTTTTTTGGTTAATTAATGCTATCACAAGTTTCTGACTTTTAAGTCTACTGTCACAATCATCTAATTGTCGCTGGATTGTAAGAAAACTATGGCCAAACCAGCAACCTCTGTCGTCGTATATCCTCGGCCACAATTTCTTCTTCTTCTTCTTCTTCTTCTTCTTCTCCCTACACCACAATAAGCAAATAACTTGAAGAATTGGAAGAAAGACATTCAAGCTTTTAACATCACTGAGGATAAAACCCAAATTCTGCTTTTAAGCATTTGCTACAACAGTTTTGCCAATTTAATATTTTTAGTTTAAACCCAAATTGTGATCTTAATGTTAAAAAAGAACCTTGAATTAGACCTGTTTGTCACGGTTTTATCTCTAAGAACTCTATAGGATTTATTTTGGTATTAATGGTTATCTATCTGAACACCCTAAGGACTTTTGATTTTTATAGTTTTACAAATAAGACTAATTGATTTATCAATTTCAGTGCATCAGTATAAAGTATGTTCTTTTTTCTTGCGGCAAGATAAAAATCTCGTAATCTCAGCTGACAGATCTCTGCGCGAGGTTGCTTTTAAGCTTTGGAAGGCCTTGAAGTATGGAGCATGACATAGACTTCATTGAAAATTTGCTTTTCTGGAATGATGCTCAACTTTGGGCAAAGGAGATCGGAAAATAAACTAGAATAACGAATCTCTGAGTTGAATATCGTATGTTTTCCTCTTTCAATTTATTGATTTTGTCTTGCCAAGTGATTTAACACTTAAGGAGACAGTTTTTTTTTTTTTTTGTTTTTTTTTAACCTTATTCATTGCTTAACAATCTCATCACTTATTCATACTTGATGAAAAGGAGCTTAACAAATGTTAGTGATGTGATGAAGTTTTAACTTAATTTTGTCATTCGATATATTTGTTTGTCCATGGAATCTGGCAATTCTTGTTGGAATTACAATTGCAAGCCCGGTTACAAACTTTCATAATAGTCATGTTTTTTATTTTTTATTTTTTTAATCGCATTTGCCGGTGTTCACATGCAGTGAAGTTTGGGGTTATTTGAGTAATTGCACAGTGTATGGTTGGCCAATAAATACTTGGGGGAGGTAAGTGAACGGTTCTTCAAACCTTTCCCTAAAGTGATTGTTTCCCAAAGCTAAAGGGAGGCATATCGCAATATCCCATATCATTGTAGGGACCGCAACGAGGATGCGGTGTTAAATTTTAAGTGGGGCCTTTGCTTTAATTTTGTGGTAATTATACGATGTGCTTTGGCTTTGGAGGAGAATCAGACCGAGGGGGACCCTGGCCAGTTCCTGTGAAGAAGACAATCGGAAAGGTTGGTCCACGACCACGTTCGGACGTTCAAAAATATCTTTGTTCTTATCGTGATTAGTATTATGTACGATCTTGATTAGATAAGTAAGAATGAATTAGTGAGTGCTTTCACTTTGAAATTAAATCATTTACGATACTCCCAACTAATTAATGACAAGAAGCATCTCCAACTCCAACCGCTATTGCGCACGATATGACAAAATTAAATAATTAAATAAATAAAAGAAATGGATTGGCACCAGCATTATGTAATGCATGCAACTAGCAGGCTACAGCAGCAAATGTTAGAATGCAATTCCAAGCTGGAAACATTAATTGTTCGAGTGCTGCCATAGGCACGACTCCCCCACCTTGTGTGTAGATAGTTTTTCATTATATGTGGATCGATATTCGGGGCTTGAACTCGCGGTTGCACTATAACCAGTACCAATCAAAATAAGCAATTAGGAGTTGACGAGAAAATGACATTACCTTTGAACAGCTAGCCCACTAAGCAATAATTAATATTACTTGTGGAATCTTTAAAAGATGAAAATCAAGTATATGTCATTTCCTCTCCGGCGTCCACAGTCCCATAATGGCATATTATATAACACACACGTGTATAAAGCCTTTCAAATTTCCTTGTTTATAAGAATCTCCTTTGAATTTGGAGCTAATAGGGGCCGGCAACTGACCAGCAGTAGACGAATATGTAATTCACGCAACGCGTTTTGGTTGGCATCTTCAACAGAAGAAGAAGAAGAAGAAGAATAACAACACATATATAACAAAAACGTGGAAAATGTTTATAAGATCATCATGTCATCAGAGTACTTGCAGCATATGCTAATTGCTAAAGAGATATAATCTCATTCACATGCAGGCTTGCACACAACGTGGCTATTCGATTCCCACTCAATTAATCGGTGACGAAAGTTAATTGAGTAGTAGTTTTCATTGACGACGTGTTAATCAACCTTTAATTTGTGGGCAAGGTATACGTATACTCCAAGCATCTGTTGTTATTAGGAGATTCCGGAAACCTCAAAATTCAAAATTCAAAAATGGCTATTGAATTGTATATGACTTACAGGCCGTTTTGCTTGTATAGTCGCACTTGTTGACCTGGCTGACCAATCAGCGTGCACACTACTGCTATGACTATCACCCCTGGAAGAGGAAAAATGGTTGGAATAGCGTTGAACTAAATTAATAATGTAATGATTATACAATTCAAGTCTTCGTTTTCATATAGACTTGAAGGTGGCTTAATTAATTCTACACCTCACATTTGTGCGTATGTAACTTCGATCGATTATTAATTTCAAAACTGGCATGCCAAGCGAAGCCTCCTGTTAAACGTTGGTTATACAATCTTAGGTTCCGTCTCAATCAATTTAAAAGGAAACCTAAGTAGTGCATCCATCATTTATCATGAAAAAAATGTGAGATCTTATTTTCTTATTATATACTCGCTTAAAGTCTCTAGTTTGTTTAATCACATGCATTGACTTGGATAAGCTTGTTAGAATTAATTCAATATATAACTATAATATATACTGGCACAACTATTTCAGTGAACATAATCTAATATTTGAAAGTACAATTTTATATAAAAGTATTCAATAAGTAATCACTTGTACTTGATATGCTAATATTTATTGCTTAAATCTTTCTCTGACCACTAGTTTTTGGAGGAGATATTGTTTTAAAAAAAAAAGAAGAAAGAAAAAAAGTATGCTTGTGTATGAAGTATGCTAGAATAGAACATTTTATTTGCCTTTAATGTGATAGAATATAACATGACTAATTGTTAGCAATGAGATTATAAAATTGTACCTATATAAATAATTATGATAGTGCAGTAATTTAAACCCTTGCACCTACATTGGTAAAAATATGACATGACTAAGTGGTGAAACTTGCAAGACGGAAAAAGCAATTTTTTTAAAATCCAATTCCTATTCTCACCCAAACTTGACCCGAATACGAATTCTAACCCATATTTAAATGGGTCATCCAAAGTGGTATGAATAAAATAATAAATTTACATTAAAAAAATGTTAATTTTGACAAGAAAAAGATGATGGCATAAGGATTTTTGAATTTTTTTATTTATAATAGAGAAAAATAATAAGTAAAATTTTAATAAGGATTAGTTGTTATTCTCCCTAATTAATAATCAAAATGTCAAACAGTAAGATTTAGATATTTCAATTTTAATTTTGTAGATGATTAATCCAATTGTTGATGCAAAAATTTGAGAAATGGCATAAGATGAGAATTTGACACAAAATAAGTAAGGAAAAGAAAATAAAAAACCAGATTTTATGTGGTTCAACACATAACTGATCCATAGGCTAAATATTTGAGAAGAGATTTTAATAATGCTAAAAAATTTCGGTTGCTACAGGACAAGCAAAACCTTCTCTCTCTCTCTCTCTCTCTCTCTTCTCTATATGTCTTATTTTTTCTCTCTATAGCATTTCTCACATTCCTTTCTCTTTCTACTAATACTCCCCTTCTATATCTTCTATTGTAAAATTTCTTTTATACACAATCTAGTGAATTTCTCTCTTAGTGTTTACCTATGATTCCCCGTCATTAGATATCATCTTCTTCTCAAATTTATTTTCGTTATAGTTTAATATTAAGTCAAAATTGCATACGTTAGCAGGCTTGTTCGCTTTGGACCAAATTGACTTGATTTGTCTTTGCACTAGTTGGACTTTAATTGGACTTGTTTGATCAATTCTCGGACTTAGAGGTGACGCATGTAATTTAGATAAAGTTAGTATTATTTCAATCTAACACTATTTATAATTGGTACTATTCATGATAAGTCTGTTTACGGCTAAATTTTTTGCTTTCATGGCTTTTTACGAGGGAATGCCTAGCACATAATTTTTTGCCTTCATAGCCTTCAAGAGGGGGATGCTTAACTCACAATTTTCTGCCTCCGTGGCTTCTTAGGAGAGGGCTCCTAGGACATGATTTTTGGCTTCTATAACTTTTTAGAAAGGGGCTTTTAGGATATAACTCTTGTGCCTCCATAACTTCCTAGGAAGGAGCTTCTAGGACTTAGTGTAATAGGAGACAACTTACATGGTGTAACGGGAGGAGATGAACTTATTTTTCTTCCAAAATTATCTCCATTATTTATTACTAGAATTGATAATTTTTACAACACTAATGATATAAAATTGAGTAGAAAAATTCTTTTAGGAATTGCAATCCCGAATAATATTTAGAACTTAAGCTTTATATATACATATATATTTCTATATGTAATAGCTAAATAGCTGATTTTTATTTTTTCAAGTTGTAAATATGCTAAATGAAGTTCATTTGCCTAACTAGCGCAAATGCCTCTTGGTAGTGTTTCAGGTGGACAATAGGGTCAAGGTCCAAAACCTTTTTCCAACAACCACCGCCCCACCCCAAAAAAAAAAAAAAAAAAGATGTATAAAGGACAGAATCGAGTTTCACTATCCTGTATAGTCAATACCGGCCGAAATCCCACACCCTTCTCTTTTCCCCAAAATTAATTTTCTTTTTTGTGGATTTCGACAATTCTTGCTTCCCTCCTAGACATTGATTATAAGGTTAATGTCATCTAGGTTCTTAAAGTTTGGTTAATTAGTCTGATTAGTTCTATTAATTTTAGAAATATGTATAAAAATCCTAATTTACTGTAAAATAACAATTATATCCTTTGTTTAATAGTAATTGACTAAAAAAAATATTTTAACACTAAACAAAAAAAATAAATATTAAAATAATAATAAGTATTATTTTATAATACATGAATAATAATTAAATATTTATTAATATATTATAACTATAAAAAATAAATTTATTTATTTTAAATATATTAACAATTCAATATTAATTAAATATTAAAGAATAAATAAAACAAATCACAAATAAATATTAATCGATAAAAAAAAAATATATCTCAATATAATATTTATAATTATATATAATCATAAATATTATACTATAATATAGTTATAACAATTCAATATTAATTCGATTTTAGAAAATAAATAAAATAAATCATAAATAAACATTAATTTATAAGTAAAAAATATTACAATATAGTTCTCATAATTATTATATTTTATTTATAATGTATTAATACATATTTAATTATTCATGTGTTATAAAAAAATAATACTTATTATTATTTTAATATTTATTTTTCTTAAGAGTTAAAATGATTTTTTTAGTCAATTACTATTAAACAAAGGGGTATAGTTATCATTTTATAGTAAATTAGGGTTTTTTTTTAAGAATATATTTGAAATTAATAGGACTAATTAGACTAATTAAGCAAACCTTAAGGACACAGAAGACATTAATCCTTGATATTATATATATATATATATATATATGTATGTATGTATTTGTGCACACCCTACATTTGAAGCATGGTCCCAAAAAGACATTATTATATTTTCAGTCTACATGTCTTAGCTTGAACCGAACCACGCCATTCGTTTTTCTAGATAGAATTTAGGTGGGCGAAGGAATCATTCACAGTTCTTCTTAAGGGAGGATTCTCATTTTCTTCGATTGTTTCACCTAATATCTCTAATACCTGATTGCTCTCTCTTGTTTGGTTAATACTTCAATTTTCCGAACGTTATTTTTATTAACAAAAATTGTTACTCTTTTAAGATAATTAAATAATTTGACATAATTTTAGTATATATGTACATATTATTATAACACATGTCATTTTTTACTAGGTAACTTCCAGTGGGATTAACTGTTAATACCGATCACCATCGATTATTATTGATTATTGTAGTGATCATTCAATAATAATTAATAATATTTATGGTAGCTAAAACGGAAGACACTCGATGATTAATGAAAGTCAGCAGCAATAACCAACAACGATCACCTCAACTGTAGGTTGCCAAATTGAAAAAGTTATTAGTTTGGCTGTAAGTTACCAAATATAAAAATAACACAATATCTGAAGCAATTAGAAGGGCAAAGTGGTAATTGACCTAAAAAACTAACAATTCGCACGTCCTCGTGTTTTCTTGCTTGGTTCTATATATAGGACAGACGCACTCTCAACTCTTCAGGCTTTTCACCCTTCACTCTTCATTGGCAAAAAATATAGAGAGTTAGACATCAAGAAATGGAAATACTTCAAGTACTTCACATGAATAAAGGGAATGGTGAAACTAGTTACGCCAAAAACTCCACCGTTCAGGTTAATTAGTCAATACATGTTCCGATATTCTTTGCCAACTTTCCATAATCGCATTTGTATTATTTATTAGTTCATGGCACAATTCATGAGGCTCAAGCAACAGCCAAAAGCTTTTCCCTTTATGTTCTTTCAGTTTACTTACATATTTTTTGCTTTAGGTCTCTCTATTTCTGATTTAAAGAGTATCGTTTGCGTTGTGTTTACCTGCTTTTCTTTTTCCTTGACTCACAGTACTTTTTGCAATTGTGCAGAGCAAGATTATGTCAACTGCAAAACCCGTTATTGAGGAAGCTTTACAAGGAATCTTATGCGAAAACATCCCAGAGAGCATGGGTATTGCAGACTTGGGTTGTTCATCTGGACCCAACTCCTTGCTTGTGATCTCTGATATGATGGACATCATACACGACAAATGTCACAAAATGGGTCGTCCATCACCGGAATTTAGGGTTTTCTTGAATGATCTTCCAGGGAATGACTTTAACTCCATATTCGAGTCACTGCCAGCCTTCTTCAGGAAACTAAAACAAGAGAAGGGCGCAGGATTCGGACGGTGCTTTATATCGGGCGTGGCTGGTTCGTTTTACGATAGACTGTTCCCTAACAAGAGTATGCACTTCGTGCACTCTTCTTCTAGTCTCCACTGGCTCTCCCAGGTTGGTATGAGCTACTTGTGTACGTACAAAAATATACGTATGATTCCTTAAACAGTTCCTATATGTGTATCATTTTGATTGAACTCATGAATCCACCTCCAAAAGCAAACCGGCCTTGGTGGTGAATAAGAATTAATCTGCTGGGATTTCCATTCGACTTGCACCTATACGACTTAATGACAATGAAAACTCGAAGACGCATGAACTTTCTTATACAAAATTTTCACGGATATAAATTAAATTCCTCTTCTTCTTCTTCTTCTTCTTCAATAGCAAACAAGATTCCATCATTAAACTTTTATCTATTTTAAGAACTTTTATTAGTTAAATTAAATAAATAAATATTACCATGCATTTAGCACTCTGATTTTAATTTGTAGAAAAACATAATATATATCCCAAAGATCGATGTATATGAGACCTGGATAATATATGAATGAATGATAGGTGGCTAGTTGCTGTAGAAATCTTTTAAGCAAAAATCTAGTATGCGCGATCAATATCTTGTCATTTAGGGAAAATTGAAAGGTTCAGCGTCTTTCTGTCATTAATATTGCCCGATAATAAAGCCATGTGATGATGGAACCACAAGATATAGGCGGTCACAGTATTACTTTTGATGTCTTACATCTCAAGTGAACTTATGTTCTGAAAGGATATTTTATATATATATATATATATATATATATATATATAAATCCCAATATCACGTGATAGTATTGAGATAACATTTAGCATTACTTCTCCGGTAGAGTTTGTGGTTGAGAATAGAATAGTGGCTGAGAAATCAATAGTTTTGTCTTACCTTAATTTTGTTGATTTTCAAAAAGAGAGAGGGGACAACTCAACTTGTGAATCGAATGGAGAGTTACAGTGACAGAACCAAGGTGGCTCTATCAGCTAATTACTGCTTTTTGTCCTATCATAGATTAGGTATGTAATAGTCTAATTACCAGTCGTAAGGCTTTGACAATTAATATTCATGAGTATACTGCAGAGTGCAGATGTCGAATTCTAGTTGGAATTTAGTTTCAATCATTTGATATTCTTAATTGCTAGGTAGCTATTTGTATACCGCATCTAAATCATAGAAGATTTTAGTAATTAGATAAACTAAGTAAAGTGAACTTAGATGCCCAACAAGCTTAACATATATATATATATATATATATATAATTGAATTTCAAGGCATGTAGCAGCAACGTCGTCTGTGGGAATGACGAATTAAATATATGCGCATGCAGGTTCCAAGTGTTTTAGAGAGCAATGCTACGGGAGCGTTGAACAAGGGAAAGATCTACATATCTAAGAGCAGTCCACAGTGCGTTTTGGACGCATACTCGGCGCAGTTCCAAAATGATTTTTCGCTGTTTCTAAAATCACGAGCAGAAGAAGTGGTCCCTGCTGGAGGTCGTATGGTCTTATCTTTCATGGGCAGGAAATCCACCGATCCCACCACCGATGAATGTTGCTACCAGTGGGAGCTTTTAGCACACGCTCTAATGAGCATGGTTGCAGAGGTATGTACGTACTAATTTATTATATATAAGATTTTTATATTATATTTTTCATGCCTTATTGTACATGTATGCATATATAATAAAGAGATCATAAGTAATCCAGTTGCTTAATTAGAGAAATATATGCACCCAAATTAATTTTAAATAGTAATTTCTATACATACTATATGCTTACTTTTACAGCTGAGGAATTAATTAATACATGTATATTATGTGGTTAATTTAATTAATTGTAGGGTCTGATCGAAGAGGAAAAGGTTGATTCGTTTAATGCTCCTTACTATGCTCCATGCGCTGAAGAAGTAAAGTTGGAGATACAAAGGGAAGGTTCATTCATGGTGGATCGCATTGAAGCATTTGAAATTGGTTGGGATGGGGGTGAGGTTGAAGATGATGTGATTGTGGACAAGACATTCGTTGCACTATCAAGAGGACAGCTAGTAGCCAAGACCATAAGAGCTGTAGTGGAATCAATGCTTGAGCATCACTTCGGGAAGAATATAATAAACGATTTATTTCAAAGGTATGCCGATTTAGTGGAGGATCACTTGTCAAAGAACAATGCCAAGTACGTCAATTTAGTCATTTCTCTCGTCAAAAACAGTAGCTAAGCAACCCGGTGGCAATTATTAAGTAATGAATAATTTTGTTGAGAATTAATATATATTTAAGTATTTCAACGCGTGTCTTATAATAATTACAGCTAGCTCTCAAGTTAAAATGGAAAAAAAAAATGTGCCAGCTTTCTCTAAGTATTGAGTATTACATTCATCAAGTTGAATTTTAATTCATGATCTCTATTTTTTTTTTTTTTTTTTTTTTGGAATGTTGTGTAAGCATGCAGCTTTACGTCGTGTGTATGTATTTTCTTAATTGCTTTTGAGCGACGTGTTTCTTCATTACTGTTGAATTTTATGTTATCATGAAATCTAGCTAGCAAGTTTGAAAGTCGATAAATGTGTATAAGATTTGGGTTGATGTTGATCAATTCATTTACAGCTTTATAACACTACAGGAGCTGGACCAACTAATTAAACAAGGCAGGATTAAATTAAATTTTGAAGTCAAGCAAGGTTTGCTGCACGCAGAAATAGATAATATGAAATATTTGACCAGCTGTGTTATATACAATGTAACAATTTCAACCTAAATTAAGAACTTAATTTGTATATATTCTAACTTTATTGCCTGCCAAATTCAAATTCGCAAGATTGCAATTGACAACTTGAAGAAGGAAGATAGCTTGGCTCTCTGTGTGAAACGGAATAACTTAGAAGAGCTAGGGGCTTGCCCAGACCACGCGGAGTGCAAATCGCTCGCTTGTATTCTCATTGAAGTTTCCATGGACCAGGATTTTCCAGGCCGAAAACTCGGCCTCGAATTGAACTTAAGGCCATATATTGGGCCCGGTATCTATATTAATGATGATTTTTGGATTAGGAATATCTAAGATGGATAAATTAAACTCGTCTGAAGTTTAACAGTTGCAAATATTCAAAGACAGTAATATATATGTTGACCATTTCAATTGCTTTGCAGGTGAGTAGTACTATGAAGTAAGAGAATTCGTTTTCTAAGAACAGTAAATGTACATGATACTTCGAGTTGTATTGAAACTATGAACATGAATTTTAATTTGTTAGTCCGCCTAAATAAATGTGTTATTGAGCATATGGAAGAGCCGATTGTCACTTATCCGAATCTATATATATATATATGTGACGCGTATATATAATGCACAAACAAAAATTGCACAGCAAGGACAAGGATTTTAGTTTTATTATATATTATATTCTGAGATTAAAGTGATTATGGATGTATCAGGAGTTTTCTGTTCCGTGCTTTAGATTATTATTGGGCAGTTGAGGTTAGAATTAGGCAGATTCATTTTTACCTAATTCTTACCGGTCGATTCTATTCATTGAGTTTGGTCTGGATTTTCTATAAATAAAGGTCAGGAGTAGTACTCTGCTACTGTTGATTTACAAAATCCAAAATTGTCGCACTGTAACTAACTAACAATATTAGAAATTACGATTTATTCATCAATCATATATAATTAAATTCGTAGTTAAAAATATTATATACAGAACAAAATTAAAAAACAAATTAAAAAAAAAAAAAAAAGGGTTATAGCTAGAACGTAGGATGCCATAACATAATCTATCCCATCATTATTAATTACTCTTGTCCTGTCGGTGGTATAAGCACAGAATGCTTGTAATCTTTCTAACATAACAACCATGGAATAATTAGCAATTTGATGTTCGGTCTGGATAACATTGGGGAAACTTCAAAACATGTTTATATTATAGATATTGGTAAGCGTATGACTTAAATCCAAGATAGAAAGCAAGCAACGCAACTCCTAAATTTATCCACAAACACGTACCCAAATAGAGAGATAGAGCTAGAGCCTAGAGGTGTGTTTAATTAATTGGTTAATTTGTGTCTGCTGACCATCGATCAAATTCAAAACAAAGAACCTTTTGTAATTTGGACAAAGACATCGAAGGCAAACGACAAGTACACCAATTCTTGCACTAACCTATTTTATTTAATTTATATATATGTATCTATATATGTCTTCCAAAAGGGGCGTGGTTGAACATCTTCTTCCTCTTATCTAATTTATTTTATCCGAATATTATATCAGAATTTCGATAATATATACGCATATATATATATATATATATAGTTAATGATTTTTTTCCTCACAGAAAAATGAAGGAATATTAATCATACAAATTATTGAAGAAAAAGATACATGTTGATTAAAAAAAAAAAAAAATTTAAGGTCGCTCTTGATCATGCATCCACAAAGAATTAATTAATAATTAAAAAGCAAATTAATTAAGTTGGCTGGCAAGGGTAGTCCAATTAATGATTTAATTTCAGTTGGGGGCTCATTGACTACTGAATACTGACTCCTTGAGTGCGTACAGTTGGATAATGCAATATAAACTACAAAATTTGTCTTTGTTTGTTTCATTTCAACAAATTTCATTGCCAACTCCTTCAGCTGGTTAATTAATTTAAACTGTAAAACCCAATTGTCTCCCGAACAACCACCAAATGAATGAATATCCCGGCCCCCAATTTATATATACCAATATTATTATACCCCAAATAATACGCGGATGTGGACCTACCACATAGCTAATTCCATGCATAACAGCAAATAATTTCAGACATATATATATATATATATATATAAACATTTATCTACATATAATAATATTGTAATAGAAGTTAGGTATCTGCCTCACATCGATCGTATAGTACTTTTTGAATTTTCTTGCTGAGTTCTTGTCAAATTCCTTATCCTTATTGAACTTAATTCCGACATTTTGAATCTGTAATGAAGTAGGTAATTTTTGTTATTTGTTCGACGTGTACGTGTTCTTGTATGAACATATATA
This sequence comes from Azadirachta indica, assembly GCA_022749755.1. NCBI lineage: Eukaryota > Viridiplantae > Streptophyta > Magnoliopsida > Sapindales > Meliaceae > Azadirachta > Azadirachta indica. Next base: position 4,019,581 of record CM040449.1, read on the forward strand.
TTTCCACTCTTTAAATTTTCTTGGAATTGCAATGCCTTGTCACTGCCCTTATTGCTTCGATACTAAGCTAGAAATGGCTTCCTTATATCTCCACCCCATTTAACAAGGTCTGAATTTTCAAGTAATAATCAAGTATATATGCTCTTTCTTTTAATGATCTGGGAAAGTGCAACCACAACTCGGAAGAAAGGATTGTAGCACAACATCAATCAAATGAAGGGCGAATATATATATATATATATATATATAGGAAAAATAAATGGACTGTATTATATTTGATACCTCACGAAGAGCAACTATATTATGTTAATAAATTTAATTATGTGATAGTAAAATCTTAATTCAAAAAGGAAGCTCTCCTATCAATTCCTTATCAACTTCATTATTTGTCACAGTTAATGTTGGTATCCTTTTCCCTGTTCAACTTGTTTTAAAAATGTGCAAACAAGTTGCTAGTTTTGCTTCGGGGCGTGACACTAGCTAAATTATTTGTTTATTATGTTTGATACTATATATTATAAATTAAAAAATAGAAAAAGACAAAGAATTAAGACCGACGAGAATATGTATATATCTTATGAACAAGTGTGGTCACAATTATTTCATTTGATTAAGATTTGTTGCGATTTCAGGATGCAACATGGATTAAACTTTTTTTCTGTTCAACTTAATCTACTCAATGTGATGTTGACTTCTCCAATCAAAAACCTTTTTATTATTTTTATTGATAATCCTCTTTCTATTCTCACTAACTCACTGTCATCTACCTACAGTCTCTCAAATCTACTCCTCTAGTTGTTCTTAAGATTATTTAATCTTAATCACTTTTAAAAGAATCCTATGTACAATCTTGTATATTAATTAAGAACACAGATTTGGTAAATATTATTCATTAATTTTTTTTTTACTATTAACATATTAGTTAGTGTCCTACTTGGAATTTATTTAATAACTAATTTTAATTTTATCTGAATTTTTTCACTCAAATTAAGTAGAGATAAGAACCCATAATAATTATTGTTCTTTTTAATTTTAAAAGAACAATAATTAAAGTAATAAACAGTTACCTACATTTTAATTGCAAGTATTTATCAAATACTTACCTATTAATAATTTGAAATTGGCAACACTTCAATTTATAAAATGAACTATATATATATAAGAGAGGAAGATAGTTTGAACTCTGAGGGCTGCTTAATTATGAACAAGTCCATGGTGCGTGTGTGTATATATATATATATATATATATATATATATGGCGAGGTTGACAAGAAGTTAATTTAATTATTTGTTATTAGAAGAGAAAATGAATTGCTTTATGACAAATGACAGCTAGTGAGCAGAAAAAAAAGAAATGGAAATGTGGAGGGAGATAGGGTCAAGCATGTATGTATGATATAACTTCCTAGCTATTATTATTATTGCTCCAATATGCGACAACTACTGTATTATATATATATATTTATATATCTATATATATGTATATTCTTTCTTTCTTGTGTTTTTATTCGTTTATCTTTTTAATCACTTTTTCATTTTGTAATTGTAATTGTGGTATCATTACTCTTTTTTTCGTTAAAATATTATCAACCTGCAGCTTCTTATCGGAAAAACAGGAGTCTTCATCGCCACATACACACAACCTTTTATTTTAAGAAACTTCGTAACATAAGCAATGTTACAAAATACATACATATATATATATATATATATATATATAGAGAGAGAGAGAGAGAGAGAGAGACAAAGACAGTTGTTTTGGACTTCTAACAAAAGAGGATCGATCAGTCATCTTCTTATTCAACCTGTTTCAATGTTTTAATACTGCTCTTTTCGCTTTTTCATTTTATATTTCTGTAGTTAATTAATACTAACATATACAACAAGTATGTTCAAGCAACATTTCAGAGTTGATGATGATCGGCATGAATGCTGATGTTCATAGAGAGATAGGACAAATGGATGCAGAAACATGACGTGAATTTCTGTGTTCTATACGACAGCTACGTAATTAATAGCGTCATGAAATGAAGGGGTGAGATAAAATAATAAAACCCTGCTGAAAGTTGACATATTCAATCTTGATAAATGACCTAAAGAACTGTATATTTTGTACGGCAGAAAAAATAATTGAGCTAGCTTTATTGTATTGTAATGTACAAATTGTTGGTGATGGACTAGTGCCAGTGCCAAAAGGATAGACAACAAAAGGGGAAGAAATATATGCAAGCTTGCTGTGATGATCATAAACAAGAAAAATAAACCCTTTATACCTTTTGTATCAGAAATATTGCTACAACAAGTGGATAAGAGCAAGCAGCTTCGTTATAAAGAAGTCACTATAAATACAAAATATATAACAAGACCAAGCCCCCACAATATATAAAGGGATTTTCTTTTCTTCTTTTTTTTTTTTTATATAACAACCACTATTAACCATTCCCTTAAACTTTCTTGCTTTCTTTTTCTTGCAAATGGGTCCCTTGAAATGCAGAAAATAAGCTAAAGGAATAGAAAACCACGGAGAAAGAAAAGGAAGAGAGAAAAAGGAAGAAGCAATGGAATGTTTTTTTTTTTTTTTTTTTTATTGGTTTTTGGAGATGTCCCTACCAGAGACAATGTGGAGGAAGAGGCAGAATTTAACGATAGTGGTGCGGTAACTTTGCTTGCATGCGTACAGAATATTAATTATTTTCTAATGATATGAGAAAAAAATAATAATATTAAAAGTATCTAAAACAACCCGCTTCTTATGTTAGTGTAGGTAATTATGACAAATCCAGTTAACAGATTATGAAAAAGCTAATAATTCTGCTGTGTAACTAGAGTCTAGCATGCCTAAAAATGAGCAAAAGTGGCTTTTTTCAGAAGAAGACTACAAAGTTTTTGTTAAAAAAATCAGACCCTTTGTGCATTATTAAAGATTGATACTGTTAGCACTTTAAAAAGCCTGGAATTTTGGGTCACAAGGGGACAATCAATTATATATATATATATATATGTAAATCAAAATGATTGTGTAATTAATGTGTTCTTGCTTCCTGACTTCAGCTTTTTACGGTTTACAATTGCTGCCTTTTTGACGCCTAGCCGAGGAGTAGCAGAGAAGAGGGAACAATTAAATTAAAAAATCGACCTAGTAGATTTCTTAAAGCCTCAAGAAAACAGATTAAGGCTTCATATCCCTAAGAAGATACTATATATACTACACCGTGATCATCATAATACACTAAATACAAAAGTACGAAAAGGACATACACCAACACAAGAGCCAAGCTCTGCCCTCCGCAGTAGTCAGTTTTGTAAAACTTAGGTGGATTGCCAAAGGAAAAGAATAAGTGCAGCGAAAACCAATGACATAATTAGAACAGGATAAAGGGCAAGTGCTCAAAACTGAAAGAAAAAAGAACCGGAAAGGAAGATAAGGTGATAGACTGCTAGTACTACCTGCTGCAGCTACCAATTATTCCTACAAGACCAAGAAAAAGATCCTGCAGAGAGAATAAACCCACATGCGCGACCAATGAAATATCCATTTACCAATGTACAATCAATTCAACCCGGTATCCGAAATTTCACAGAAAAATGATATATATATATATATATATATAAAATTCCACAAAGGATTTTCAATTTCCTCTAATTCCACTTAGCCGGGAATTATATCACTGTACATCCCATGATCATAAAAAGAACCTTTATGATCATTTTAAAAAAAAAAAAAGTAAAAACGCCATTAAAATCCATCCACAGATTTTTTAACAACCTCAACTTTTCCTAATTTCTTGTTAATTTTCTACGGCCTTTTCGGACTTGATCCTCAGTTACGAGATGTCAAAGTGATTGCAACACACTGTTTTTGTTCCAGCTTAAGATCAAGTGTGTTTTCTCGAATCAAAGTTTTCTTCTTTGTAGCAATGAAAGTTTCTATTGTCATCCTGAACTCTTCGCTGCTCAAATCATCCATCTCACAAGATCTCCTCGCCGCCACTTCATGCTTGATCACCGTCTCTGATCGCTGCAACTCTCGCCGGTTCTCCCTGTCAAGTATCTCCGATCGAGTCCTCCTGTACTTCTTCGTCTCAGTCACCGCTTCAATCTTTTTCTGCTGAATTGGACAAAGTACCGCTTGCTTTGCTTCACAATCCTTCACTCTACTAGCACCTACCGAATTTTTCTCAACTGGAGAATTCTTAACCGCATTATCCACGCAAATGATTTGTTTGTCAACCACGGTATCTTCCGTAGTGGGAGAGTGATCGATGGCGGCCGCGGTGGTGAAGGTCCGGCGAGGAACGTTGCTGCTATTGTTGTTGCTGTTGGTGATAGTGACGTACTCATCATAGAAATCAGGTTTGGTAGGTTTTTGGGAGGGTATAACGGAGATGAGTATAATGAGAATGTTGATTGAGATGAAAACGTACAAAGGCTTGGCCAAAACGGCGACGTAATGGCGGAGGAACTGTCTGGCCATTTCAGCGGCGGCCGGGACGCATGTGTAAGAAGACCATGAGAGCACAACCAAAGCCGCAAAGACCTCGGCAAAGAAGGGAAAAATCTTGAGCCTTTTGTGACGATTGTACCTTCTCATAGCTTCGGTTTTCTCAGCTTTGATGCTGTTAGATTCAAAGGAATCCATAATTGAGAAATGATTATGAACTGTAGGAGAGAAAATGAAACGATTTTTGAAGGTGAAGACTGCAAATAAGTATGTGTGTGGAGCGAGCGCCAAGAAAAACTAAAGAGGAAGATTTTCCGTGATAATAATGGGGGAGAAAAGAAAAGAAAGTGAGGAAAAATAACGAGTTGTGAGAAATGAAGATTATGGTAAGGTTTATGTACTTAAAACTTTTAGGTGGGTTTTGAATGGAAACTGAAGATCTCAATAGCTCTCTTAGGCTTTTATAGATGAGCTTTCTAAGTGATTTTTTTTTTTCTATTTTATAAATAAATAAAAATTAAATAATAGGAGGTAAAATAGCTAGCTAGGCTGCAAGGACAATGGACCGAACTACGACCGGACCCGGCCGAGCACACATGGTTGCAGTGACCCGTGCGGACATGAGACTCACTGACTGACGGGCAGACCCTAACCCCAACAGCTCTGCCAACGTGGACTTGTCTTCTTCCTTAGTAAGTTCTCTCTCTCTCTCTCTCTCTCTCTCTCTCTCTCTTATCTAATTAACAATTTATTTTTTATAAAACAAAAAATTGTTTCGAATTTGATAATGTAAATGCTGTGGCCCATTAGAACTAATTTTGAATTAATTTAAAAACTTCTCATTTGCCTTTAATTTATTTGGAGAATTTAATTATATTTGTCGGCAGAGAGTTTTCAGCTTTCTTCGGCTATATTTTGGGCACTGATATGGCTCATCAATATTAGTTAATTTCAATTTGAAACATCATTAAGCTAGTAATTAAATTTACCATATAATCTTAATCTTTTTTGGTGTTCATTTCCTATTTTGTCAGTCCGCTATACATGGGTATTAAGGGCAGGGCATTCGCAGTCATTTGTGTTTTTAAATTAATGAGACCTTTTGCCCTTTGAAATGAAGTAAGTGCTGCGCTCTTTTTTTAAGTGCTAATCACATGACTTGCAGCCAGAAATTAACCAGAATTATCTACGAGTACAATGTTCATTATGCATTAGAAAGCAAAAGAATTAGATGAAATTTGGAAGGTTAAGCTAAAGTAACATGTCATACATATAATGATGTCCCAATATTTGGTCAAAGTTTGTGTGCCTGCAGCTCGCCCTCTAGTGTTCACATGGTAATTGACAACTGCTTCTTAGGACCATTAATTGATTAAGACACTAGATTATAATTCTGCCTTATAACTTCTTCTCTTTTTTATTTATTTGTTTATAATTAGCAAATGACGTTATGAAGTTATTACAAATCCTTTAATTTCCTCCAAATTTAATAATCGATATACTAAAAATTCCAAGCCGTATACCATATATAAATATAATTCCCTTTAATCTATTTTTCACGTGGAGCACTTGCGGTGTTCATCCATAAAAATAAAAATTGACAATTTCTTTCTTCTCTCAACTGCTCAAACCCCTTTTCTTTTTGTACATTAATTATTTACCAAAAAAAAAAAAAAAAAAAAGAAGAAGAAGCAAGTAGTATGCGTTGGACCCATAATTAATCCCCCGTTCAAGTTGGCTTGTGTGTCCCAACATGAAATCTTTGCCACTGTGTTGTTTGCATGGGAAAATCATGAGCTTCCGAGAAAAAAGGGCTGGAGAGAATACGAGTGGTAGTATATAAGCTGAAGGGAACAGTCGTGAACAACTGGGTGGTCTGGTCTGTTCGTTGATGATAAAACCACGAAAGTTAGAAATATTCATTGATTGATTAAAGAAGAGCAAGTAAAAGCGACATTCCAAAATTCACGCCCCTGCTGTGCTGCTGCTGTACGTACTTTCTCGACCTCAGAAGTAGCTCGCTAGAGCTAGCTGCAGTGCCAGAAAGAGATTTCACGTGACCTCTTTCAACTAACCATATTATTATACATACGAAAGCAATTTGGTAGCAGATTTATGAAAAAGACAGTTGCGTGCTTTCCTCTGTGGGAAATCATCCCGCTTTTCAAACCATATTAGATTTCTAGCTCTTCACTACTACTACTCCGCAATTGCAAATCCGCTAGTTAGCCTCCGTTAGGCACGGCAGACTCCTTGTTCTTTCATTTATTATAAAATTTAAAAGTAGAGGAAAAAGAAGTATAAGGTCATTGGAGGATAAAAATAATCAGATATTCTTACTTAATCTCTTTCGATCTTGTTTTAGGAGAGAAAAAGGTTTCTTTCGTGAATAGTGATTAAGCTTTTAATCTCTTCTTTAATTTTTCTTTACCCCCAAACGAAATATTAATTCGATAGACTTTATGATCGTGAATAAGATCATGAGAATCGTGAGCCAACCCATCAAAAAGATTGGTGATTTTTCAGGGTAATCTCGTCTTCGAAAAGAGCTCTCTAGAATAGGTCATATATAAATATTGAACAATTTTGTCATAACCAAGACATGATGTTACTTTGTAAGCAAGATAAGCAGCTAGCGCGCACACACACACACAAATATATATATATATATATATTTGTTACACAATGAAGCTAAGAGGGTAAATTAATTAATTAATGTACATATATCCAAAGTCACTAATAATGTTATTTATGCTTTAATTCTCTGGGCTATATATATATATGTATATATATATATGATATAATATAATATAAAGCGCGCTCTAAAAAACTTTTCGCATCCGTGAATCATAATGGTGTGATTATTAAGATTAGGTAAAGGTGATGTTTGATTGTTAAAAATTATAAATTACTAAGAAAAAGCTTAGAAACTCACAATCGGTTGGGTCCCCGAAAATTAAAAGGGAATAATAATGCATCTCTCTGGGATTTATTTGCCTACCCAAACCTATTCACTTTGATAATGAATCCCTTTTCAAGCCAACATTTGTGGAGGTTCTAGTCTCAATCATGTATATGCAATCATATTGCCTCCCACTTGAATCTTCTTTTTGGTTAATTATTTTTATCTAATCAAAAAGTGGTCTTCCACTATGTATAATTTACATGCTACTGGGTACTTAAATTATATATCAACCATTTGGTTAAATATCTATGCAGCTAGAGGATTAAGTCGAATTTTTTTTCCCGTTACTTCTTTGTATTTTTCCTAATACTAGTTGAAATTAATTAAGCTGAGGCTTCATATATTATCTGTTTTTGTGTGTTTGTGTGTGTGTGTGTATATACTTGTTTAAATAACGTTCCTCATATGATATCACTGTCTTGACTTACTGTAATATGTCTCAATGAAGATCATATGAGATATTTTCAGATTATTTTAATATTGTTTGTGAAAGAGCCATTTATAAATCTAATTTTATAAATAAATTGTCAAAGGATATCAAGTTCAGTAAACAAACAAGAAGATCTAGTTAATCTCTTTAAAATATTATACAATTCCGTATATATAAATTAAATAAATTGTTAGATGAAATCTTATCCGAAATGTACTGAGTTTTGTGTCAATTGTAGGGGGCTTGCGCTGCGCTCCTTAACAAGAAAAAAGAAAATTAGGCAGTGACCCGTGTCACTTGGTAATGGATAAGAACGCATTATATATATACATCACTGCGTCTCTTTTACCTCTTTGGATAATACGATATCTGTATGCAAAATGCATGGAATGCGCGCATGTAGTACTATATATACTTGTTCTACTGAAAGAAACTTTTGTTGTTTTTAATTTCTTATGCATGAAGCAAATAAACCAACATCAAGAAATTAGGATAAGAACGAAGGAATTCCTAGACTTTTATTACGCAATATTAAAGTATGAAAGTGTTTCTGAATTTGAAACTTTCTTCTTTTTATTACTACTACAAGGTTTCCCACATGCAAGTGTAAATGCCCAATTGCTACTACCATGGGAAGTGCTGTACTTTATTAACTTTCTTACCGCCACATATGCTAATAATTCTAATGCAGTGAACCAGCTGAGATTGATGTCACGCCCCGCGTGAATAGTGCCCATGAACAGTAACCGTGACCAAGACGTTGTGCGGACAGAATTCGCGCGAGGGAAAATCCGGGACAAACGGGCACATGAGCTTTGGTAATACGACTCGTCGATAAAACGGGTTAAGTGGGGAAATGAGGCATTTGGGCCAAAGATCCATATATTCTTCCTTATTGGAATTATTGTACTTATAGCCCAATATTAGCCCAACTAGCCCAACTTCTAGAATGGTGGCCCAATTAGCCCAAGTTCTAGAATTGTGTAGATAGCATTACCATTTTGACAATTGTGTAGATATTTTCTAGGACATTTCTAGAAGACCAATCCTAGCCCTCAAAAGTGCATTGTGAGGTGCAATCTAGGCCGTCCATTTTATGTAAGTTTTCCTATAAATAGGTGAGGCCTCATTTGGCCAAACCAAGCAACCAAGTAACAAAGCAATCAAGCAATAAACTTGAGTTGTGTAAATCACTCTTCACTCAAACTCTTATTGCTCTCTCTTCTATTCATAAGCTTCCGATTTAGCGCATTGCGGGTGTTGAAGGCTTGCTTAGTGAGCGGAGTTGCTAAGCGCCGCACGGTCGAAGCGAGTGAAGAGAGTGAGGCCGTGACAGTTGGTATCAGAGCTCAAGGTTGAGCAACACAAGGTTGGGCGGAGACCTTGTTGAGAGGGAGCTTTCAAATCAAAAGTTGCGTGAAGGAAAACTCTATCAAAGGGAATGGCCAACGTTTCCGACGTTACCATTGCAGGTGAGGAAGCCCAAGTGCGGGGACGTGACGAGCAACGTCCTACCAAGGGTGGAAGCAAGAGGGCGCAGTCCAAGGACATGGTGGCTGGCTTGGACGCTCGAGTAGCTAGCATGGAAGCTTTTGTGGCAAGCGTAGACTCACGCCTTGACGAGATGGAGCAGCGCTTCGACGGGTTGGAAGCGGAGGACAATGCTCTTCGTGAGGTAGTGGAGGTGTCTACCGCCAAACTCGAGGATGCCTTCAAGCAAGAGTTGCTAGCGGTTCACGACCGTATGTTTAGGGACATCCGAGCCTACATTGATAGGGAACTTGCCACAATTAAGGAGGATGTGGCTTTGTGCAAGCGTGCGGCAGCAAGCGAGATGACTACCACACGTGAAGCACCAAGAGTCGATGTCCCCAAGCCCAAGTCCTATAATGGTTCGAGGAGTGCCAAGGACGTGGACAACTTCTTGTGGGGGATCGAACAATATGTCGAAGTGATGGGCATCACCAATGAACAAACCAAGGTACGTACCGCTACCCATTATCTAACCGATGTGGCTATGTTGTGGTGGAGAAGGAGGTACGGTGATATTGGTAAAGGGACATGCACCATCGAAACCTTCGATGACTTCAAGCGGGAACTTAAGCGGCAATTCTATCCGGAAAATGCCGAAGAGGAAACACGAGGCCGGTTGCGACGCCTCAAACAATCCGGAAGCTTGCGGGACTACATCAAGGAGTTTACTAGCTTGGTGTTAGAGATTCCGGATATGAGCGACAAGGATTCGCTCTTTTTCTTCATGGATGGGCTCCAAGGATGGGCAAAGACGGAGCTTAGGAGACGAAGTGTGCAAGATCTCGCAACCGCCATAGCCGTTGCGGAGACTCTCACTGATTACTCAAGTGAGCGATCAAATACCAAGGCCAAGGACAAGAAGGGTGGCCAAGGTAAAGGTGGGGGAGACCATAGCAAATCGCAAGGAGATGGTTTCCGCAAACCACCTAGCGGCAAAGAGAAGCCGAGGAATGACAAAGAGAGGGATTCCAAACCTTCTCGAAAATTGCTACTTTTGCGATGGTCCTCATTGGATGCGGGATTGTCCGAAGAGGAAGGCATTGAACGCCATGGTGGCTCGTGCGGAGGAACCACCAAGTCGAGAGGGTGACGCGGCGATGGGTTCTTTGCAACTACTCAATGCCATTCGAGCGGTTCCGGAGGCACAAGCAAAGGGGCTTATCTATGTTGATGTGGTGATCAACAAGGTACGTACAAAAGCCTTAGTTGATACTGGTGCCTCACATAATTTTGTGCAGGTTGACGAGGCCAAACGACTAGGTCTCAAGGTGACCAACAAAGGCGGCACCATGAAGGCAGTAAATTCGGTCGCTAAACCAATCAAAGGCGTAGCGCAAAAGGTCGAAACCACTATTGGAGAATGGAGAGGTCTGGTAGATTGGTCAGTAGCACCTATGGACAATCACAAAATTGTGCTTGGAATGGATTTCTTTGATCAAATGAAGGTTGTGCTAGTACCATTTGCCAACACCATGTGCATCCTTGATAGAGGCAAGCCGTGCATGGTTCCAATATCAAGATCAAATAAGGAGGAGAATAAGACACTCTCGGCCATGCAATTCAAAAAGGGCTTGAAGCACAAGGTGTCTCACCAAGATCGTCTTCCTCCAAAATCGAAGATCCACCCCGTCTTCCATGTAAGCATGTTAAAGCCTTACCATGGAGATGAGGAAGACCCGAGCCGAGGGGAGTCAAAACGGGCTCCAACTGCTGTGGTAACCTCTTTTGAGAAGGAGGTTGAATGTATCCTTGCAGATCGACGAGTTCGAAAGCGAGGAGTGCCGAACTACACGGAATACTTCGTCAAGTGGAAGGGATTGCCCAAAAGCGAGGCTACATGGGAGCATGAAGATGCACTATGGCAATTCCAAGAGCACATAAAGAGGTTCCGTGAGGAAGACGCGACGAGGACGTCGCGCATTTAGGTGGGGGAGGATGTCACGCCCCGCGTGAATAGTGCCCATGAACAGTAACCGTGACCAAGACGTTGTGCGGACAGAATTCGCGCGAGGGAAAATCCGGGACAAACGGGCACATGAGCTTTGGTAATACGACTCGTCGATAAAACGGGTTAAGTGGGGAAATGAGGCATTTGGGCCAAAGATCCATATATTCTTCCTTATTGGAATTATTGTACTTATAGCCCAATATTAGCCCAACTAGCCCAACTTCTAGAATGGTGGCCCAATTAGCCCAAGTTCTAGAATTGTGTAGATAGCATTACCATTTTGACAATTGTGTAGATATTTTCTAGGACATTTCTAGAAGGCCAATCCTAGCCCTCAAAAGTGCATTGTGAGGTGCAATCTAGGCCGTCCATTTTATGTAAGTTTTCCTATAAATAGGTGAGGCCTCATTTGGCCAAACCAAGCAACCAAGTAACAAAGCAATCAAGCAATAAACTTGAGTTGTGTAAATCACTCTTCACTCAAACTCTTATTGCTCTCTCTTCTATTCATAAGCTTCCGATTTAGCGCATTGCGGGTGTTGAAGGCTTGCTTAGTGAGCGGAGTTGCTAAGCGCCGCACGGTCGAAGCGAGTGAAGAGAGTGAGGCCGTGACAGTATCTGTCACGCGCCCAGCGGAAAGGCACGTGCGGCACCCTCGTAGACCCCCATGTCGAGGGTAAGCCTTGTTATCCCGTCGCATATTTAACTGGTTTCGGCCTACCTTGGCCTCATCAGGAGGACGGCTTCAGTCCCCGACCAGTTCGGGCAGGGGTGGTCTAAGTCCCCTCTACATGATAGCCCTTGAGACTGAAGCCGACTTTGCACCATGAAACATCAATGTGCTTGAGTTGTCACACCCCAGCACACCCAGCCAACATGCGATCTCTTGTGCCGTGACATTCTCCACCACCGAAAATCGTGCACGTCCTCGTGCACGCGGCCATCTTCAAATTTTTTGCCAGCTCAATTGGTAGACCATCGAGGTCCTACCCTGCATGCCGCTCCACTCCATAACGCCCATCTCCTCCGGGGCAGGAGACTCCCATAAAGAGAACACGATAACACCACGTCGTGCGGGCACGCCATCCTCGACGTACGGTGGTAGCAGTGCTTGGCGTAGATGAGGCGCTATGCGGTTGCCTTTCAAACCACTATGCTCATCTTCCCCCCCAGGAAGATCCCCATACCGCAGGACACATCATTGTGCGAGCACGCCCACATTCGAGGCTGCGTGGCGAAGGGTCACACAATAGACACCTCGTTTTCCCTCGCCCAATCTTACGGGCTAATATCCTCGGCCATCTCGGTGGATTCCCACAGGAGTCAGGAACGTAGCGAGATTTTGCGGAAATTCTCGTTCCTGCTCTGATACCATCTGTCACGCGCCCAGCGGAAAGGCACGTGCGGCACCCTCGTAGACCCCCATGTCGAGGGTAAGCCTTGTTATCCCGTCGCATATTTAACTGGTTTCGGCCTACCTTTGCCTCATCAGGAGGACGGCTTCAGTCCCCGACCAGTTCGGGCAGGGGTGGTCTAAGTCCCCTCTACATGATAGCCCTTAAGACTGAAGCCGACTTTGCACCATGAAACATCAATGTGCTTGAGTTGTCACACTCCAGCACACCCAGCCAACATGCGATCTCTTGTGCCGTGACATTGAGCTAGCTTAATTTGGGACTTACAAATACAACACAACATTGGGACCAATTCGAATTGATAAAAGGTCCTAAGGTTTGAAAAATTATCAACAATTTGGGTTCAGATTTTATCGCTTTCCAGTGAAAAAGAAATCCAAGTTAACCACGATTGGTTTCAAACAGAGACACGAAAGGATTTGATTGAACAAGAAAAAAAACTCAAAAAAAGTGTTTTGTCTTGCTTTGCTTTGCTTTGCTTTGCTTTGCTTTACTTTACTTTACTTTAGCTGTAGTTACGTGGACCCCGCAATAAAAACCCCAGCCAATCTTTTCTATCTTGTGCCACGTGTGCACCCACTTGCCCTTATGTGACTGGATGTCACAGATAGTAGTATCCTTGTCATCTTGCACGTGCTTATATCTTAATTTTAGAATTTTCCGTGTGGGCAAAAACGCTCTCTTACTCAGTCTATATATCTGAGAACTTTTCGCTTAAAAAATCACTAATATAATAAACTCGAAAGAAATATTTCTGGAAAACAATATGATTCATGATTCAAGGGATTAATGCTTTGTTTTGCAGGGGTTGAATGAGATGGATATAAATAAAGGGCTCCATTTGCTGAGATGTTGATGCTGCTGACTTGGTTTATTGTTATTCTTTTATTTATTTATTTATTTATTTATTTAGCGTATGAGAGAGAGATTAGACAGCAAGTATACATTTCTGAAAGCTCTGGTAGATGAATAAATTAGATTATCTGTAAAGCAAAACAGATCAATGCCAAAGCTTTTTAGTGGTGAGGATATCGATTATAAAAAACAGAAAGAGAAGAAAAGAAACTACTTTTCACTACAACCGAGAGAAATCGTTCAAAAATTCTGGTAAAAAGTCTTCCAAAAGGAAAAACAGATTGGACGTGGCACCCAAATATAGAGTTTATTGACGTCCTTTTTAGCTTATTAATTCAACTTTGTTGATGTAAAGATATTTGAATTTTGACGGGTGGATAACAATGTGCATTAAAAATATAAAAATATTTGTATGCATTTCGCTTTTGGTGAAATCGAAGTTTCAACGACTTTTCTTTATCCAAACCAAATCTCAAGTAAGATGTCTGGCAAAGCCATTATAGCATTGTCGCAACAGCAACGGCATGGCTCTCTCTCATTTTAATACATGATCTTTTTGCAAAAATAGTGATTTGAGGATGTTTCATGAGCCCTGCAGCATCAACCCATCGCTATTATATTACATTTCTCTCCGACATTGGATTGTGATTCGTGAAAATGATTTAGAGGTCTAGAAATTTAAAAATGATAATTAGATAAATGCACATTAAATGCTAAGTATCAAATTGCAAATGTGAAAATCTATACTCCGTCTAAGATTGGCAGAAAATTCAATACATAAAAGGTCCTCAATTTTAGACCGTTGATGTTATACTGACATCTTGTATTGCACAATATAACTGCGGACAACTCCAAGGAGCCTAAGTCAAGTCTCAAAGACAAGTCAGTCAAAAGCCAAGAGCCCAGGCTGGGCTATTCCAAGTCTCTCAGTAGCATTTTAAATAGGGCCTAAAGAGAATGACGAACCCATTTTGTTTTGCTTCGCCCATTTTAATTGAACATTGTTCATGCTTATTATGTTTTAAAAGAAGGATTTTCCAACTTCTTGACTTGTTTCTCGTTTTTTCTGCAAGATCAGCTTACTTTCATACTACCCAAAGCAAATTGATCCATCCATTGAAATTATTCTATCTCTTCCAGTAAAATTAAAGAGGAAGAAAGGACAATGGTGCATCAAGCTATAAATACCAATGAAGTTCAGAACCAAAGATATACCATCCTCCCATTTCAAGAAAGAGAGAACATGGCTAGACTAATCAGTCATCCAGCTTCTTATGTCCTCTTGTTCCTTTTGCGCTTTCTCCTTGTTTCCACTGGTATGCAATATCATTTTTGTCCCCAGTTTCCTTTTGGTTCCACTTGATCTCTTTTCCTACAATGTTTTTTCTCTTCTAGCTTCATATGACTCTACCCAGGGAGATATTGTGTGTGTGAAATAGCTCATTAACATATTCTGTCTATGTGTTTTCTGGGATGCAGAGATGGGAATGGTGGAAGCAAAACTCTGCCAGAGGTGAAGCAAAAAATGGTCAGGACTTTGTGGAAACTCAGGCAACTGTAATCGTCAGTGCAGCAACTGGGCAGGTGCTTTGCATGGAGCCTGTCATGCTCAATTCCCAGGATTTGCAGGTTTTCGTTACTTCAAATGTTGATCCAAGCATCAAGCACAACATCAGTCTTGATCAACGAACATCAGTCTTGATCAATGAACATCTTCATATGTACAAAGTTACTGCCATGACTATCTGGTTATGGTTTAATAAATAAGTCCTACAGGTACTGATCGTATGTATCAAAATGTTTCTGGCACTGTTCTCTTGCAAGTATCACTTTCAAGCATTGACTGCCTAGTGTCTTCTAAATAAGCCATCCATGACCGGTGAGAAGCAACTATGACCACAGCATCATGGAAAGAGAATCTACTAAATAAGCCATAGATGCATTCACAAGTAGCAACCATGTCTCCTGCTTTTAATTGTAATCTATATCGATGAGCATAATAAGTGCAATGCTGCAACTTAATCTTTGCTCACTATAGGTTTTCCTTACTCTATTTATGAGAAACGAAATCCACAACACTGACAGAAAATGATATGAGGTGTGAGGAAATGTGTCAAGGAATTCTACAACATACTAGTCTTTTACACTTAATCATCTCAAACAAAAAGAATAGACTTACTGATAATTTCTAAGAACCTTACACATAATTGGTAGGAACGCCTTCCATCTCCAAGTTTCCTTAACTCATTGCCGATAAATGAATAAATTCAACCATGAAAACTATAGATAATGGAAAATCCTAGCTAATTACTCGATAAGCATTCGGTAACATGTTGTCCATGATACAAAATTTGAGTTTCTACACCAAGCCTAATGCTTGTTATCATTTTTATCCATCATTTCCTACTGTCATTTCTAAAAGTCTAAAATCTCAATATAAATTAATGTCAATGTGCTACCTTTTCCTAGGAAGTAGGAATACGGAAAACGCTAAGACGTTAAACTAATAATCTCAATTTCCATGTAATTAATTTCTAGAGGAATGATAATGTTGTGCAACATCAGCACATTTCAAAACACAAATAAAAGCATTCAATCAAATAAAACCCTAATTATCCAGTGAAATTTCCTGTTACCTAGAAACAATGTGGTGTTGATTTCTACTTCTTCTTGCCACCTTTGAAAGCACCGGATTTGCGCTTGGTTGGCAACACAATCTCTCCTTTAAGAACAGGGATTTCCATAATCTCCGACAACCCGCCGAACTTCTTACGGAACTTCTCAACCTGGTCGGCGTCGACAACAAGAGCGGAGCGGCCGCCAAGGTAGAAAGGATGGTTTCCCGACCAGACATCAACGGAGTACTCCTTCTGGGTCCCACCCGTCGTCATCACCAGCTCACCATTACAGTACACCTTGGCATCCTCGTAGAATTCCGGATGTATGTTCTTCTTCCGACAAGTCACCACCACCTGGGTGGTCCGGTAGTTGCTGCCCACTGCTGCACAGTTCACCTGAATAACAACACTTGAATCAAATAAAACTACGCAAAAGAAATTGAATAATTCGTAAGAATTATGCTTTGCTTACTTTTCTGGTGGGGATAATTGAAGCGGAAGGTTTTAATTGGAGGAATGTGTTGGGTAAAGTAAGCGCCATTTTCTCTGTTGCTTTGTGGGAGGGATAGCGTAATAGCCGATTGTTTTTGTCAAGATAAGTGATGGATATGAAAATTGGCTGTGCGACGATGATAGTATGAATTTACGGGAATACTCTCCCTCTCCCTCTCCCTCTCTCTGGGCTGAGGTCGTAAAGTAGTATTGGGCTTCTACTTTGGGTGAAGTGGCCCAGTTTTAGGAATCTGGGCTCAGCCCAATTAGCCCATTACTGGTCCAAAGTTTAACAGCCGCATTTCGCCGGTCCAATTAAACCCAAAAGGGAACGCATGCACAGGAGCAATACCCATGTGGTCTGTTTTGTCGAATTATTATTTAGAAAAAGAAAAAAGAAAAATAAAAATTGGGCAACTTGAATATTTTCTTTTGTGGTTAGATAGATGTCAATCAATCTCCTTGTCTAAGTGGTGGGCTTGACACTGACTTCCAATTCCAAGTGCTTCGCAGACTCACATTAACATTCTCGGCCACATATAAATGAAGCAAAAAACTTTTGCCGACTGCCAGCCATTCAAGAAAGCAACTCGGCCAAATCAACATGTTGTCCAACTTATACATCGTATATATCAATTTTAATAGGATATATAAATTTGCTAACTTGTGGCTGTTACTATCTTCTATTTGACGTTGAAATTTCACAAAGTATTTGAATTGCACCCTGATTCGATTCAATGAATTCAATCAGACGCACAGGCCTTGTGCAAATTTGAAAATATATGCTTCTGGGCCAAAATAGTAGGCGCAATGAATATACAGGGAAAGTATTTCGGATTTTCTTTTCTTGAGTTTGAAAGTACTGATTCTTTGTTTCGTTTGTTCCACGTGGTTGGCCAGAAATGACGCATCCACTGAAATGACTCGTGATATTTAACAACCTTAATACATTTTTTGAAGTATTAACGCGTCATTGAAAACTATCAGGGAGTTGGTAAGCTAGAGGCTGACAAACTGACTGCACAGTGACAAAGGCAAAGATTGCAGACAGCGATGCTCACATGGGGAGTTCGTACCAATAACCATGGCGGTTGTGTTAGGAATATCAACCGTATATCTTCATTCTGCTGATTCTTTGCTCTTCGCCATCTGTAACGATAGTAGCTGTCATTTTCCACCCAAACCTCACGGCAACGTGTCGCTTAAATGCTCAGCCTATTATACAGTTTCTGCATTATTGTGATAATCAAGTTTCGAATCTCAAATTATAAACAATTCCATATTTGTAATTAGCACGCGGTTCATACCATAAATTCGTATGCTGTATTAGACCACAAGTAGATCCTGGTTCGTAGGACCTGTATTTATTTTAAATTAACCCAAAAAAAAAATCAATGGAAATCATTAAAATAAACATGAGCTTGATATAGGAAGGTTTTAGAGTTTGGAAACTGACTCGTTCAAAAGCCATACAAGTCTGTAGCTACTACAGACCCGGAGACACACCCAGATTACATACTCAGATTCACAAGGAGCAGCATATTAAACATGAAAGATATATAATTAAAATTTAAATCCCATATCGCAATTTCATCTCGCGACTACTCACTAGCCATTAAAACCAACTGCGTGTAACTCTCTGATTCCTTCTTCTTCTTCATTTGATTTCTTCTCATCTTCCTTTTCCAGCTATCGTCTAGCTTATCACATTTCTTCACTGCCATTTTCGTTTTTTTTTTCTTCCATTTTTCCAATATCTTGGTTATCTATATGATTGGTTACTAGGATTTCTGAAAAGGTTTGATCTTACCAAAATCTGGGTGCTTTGGATTCCTCGCGTCTGTAGTGATCTCTGATCCAGGTGTAATTCCTTGTGATAATTGCTGACCTTACATTTGGTGGAGTTTGTGTCTGTGGATGTTTAGAAAGTTTGAGGCATTAATTTAACTTTACTTCCACGGTATCACCGTGTCATTTGCTTTACAGAGTTCAAGATTCGTGAATTTCAGATTCTAGATTCACTTCCCTTATAGAATATCCACAGGACCATCTCGGGTTTTCTTTTTTGTTTTTTAATCTAAAAATAGCTTTCTTTAAAGAATGGATTCTTGCTGTGCTGCACTGAAGGCCAATGCTCAACCCGTTACTGGTAATGGAAATACTGGATTTTGGGGAGAGAGTGTCAAGGCGAGTCTTAAGAGCAGAGGCTTCAGTTCTCCTTTGTGGAAGAGTTTGAGAAGTGAAAAGTTAAACAAAAAGGTTACGAATCATGGAGTTGCATACTCAGTTCTTACATCAGACATTAACAAGGAGACCATGGTTAGTACATGAACCGAAATCTTGTCCTCTGATTTTTTATTTTTCGTCTGCTGACATTATGAAATTTCATTTCAGACATTCCACCCGCCGCCGTTTGAGCCTCTACGATCAGATCCGAAAAATGTGGCTGCAATCATATTAGGCGGAGGTGCTGGCACACGCTTGTTTCCTCTTACCAGTCGAAGGGCAAAGCCAGCGGTAACAAATCGCTAATACGGTTTTCCTTAGCTTAATTTGAAAAATATAACAACATAAAAAATTTATGATAAATTGGGTTGATATGCAGGTTCCTATTGGAGGTTGTTACAGGTTGATAGATGTCCCGATGAGTAATTGTATCAACAGTGGTATAAAAAAGATATTTATAATGACACAGTTTAATTCCTTTTCCCTCAATCGTCACTTAGCTCGGACGTATAATTTTGGAAATGGTGTGAGTTTTGGAGATGGGTTTGTTGAGGTAAGGTCATTTTGGAGAATAAGTATTTTGAAACCTGATAATTCGATATGTTACTAATGTTTACCTGAAATGCATACTTGCATCGGTTGAAATTATTTTATACTCTGCAAGCTTAGGATTAGAATCTTCTGCGAAATGCATACTGTTATGGTTATGGCAATTACGGATAGCTCAGAGTTAACATGGTCATCCAATTATCTTCTGTTGTCTATTAATTTCATGAAGGTTACATGAATCCATATTTACCTGATAAGCAGGTTCTAGCTGCTACCCAAACACCTGGAGAAGCAGGAAAGAAATGGTTCCAAGGAACAGCAGATGCTGTTAGGCAATTTGTATGGGTCTTTGAGGTCAGTGAGTATATGTTTAGAATTTATATTGAAATTCTCTGGGTCAGTGGACTAAGTGGCTTTAATATTCATGCAGGACGCTAAGAATAAGAATGTAGAGCATGTATTGATATTGTCTGGTGATCATCTTTACCGAATGGACTACATGGAGTTTCTGCAGGTATATGCATTTGCAGCCTCATTGGTCAAGTATTTTCATCCTATACCCTTATTACATGCTAAAGGTCTGATTTTTGAAAAAGTCTTCCTGACCTGAGGCATTCTGCTTGCAGAAGCATATCGACACAAATGCTGATATTAGTGTATCATGTGTACCAATGGATGACAGGTATTTTTAACATGTTTTATTGTCATTATGCAACATTCCTTGGAAAGTAGTTTCAGTGTTATGAACTATGATTGTGATACTAATATGCATATACGTTATTGGGAATTTAGATTCATTTCCCAGTTTCTCAATCTGCATATTTTGTTTTTGATCTTATGCACTTGTAACATTTATAGTTGGATGAAGTCATTCTTCAATTTGCAGCGATAAAACTCTTTATTGTTCCTGAATATTCTATAATCTCTATTCCAAGTTTTCTAATTTAACTCAATCTTGTTATCTCGCAGCCGTGCAACAGATTATGGACTGATGAAGATTGACAATAAAGGACGCATCATTCAATTTTCTGAGAAACCTAAGGGCCCTGACCTGAAAGCAATGGTAAATACTATCCATCATACATAGGTTGATACAGATTTCCTGAGTTCTGTTCTTCTTCAACATTTCTTTTCCCGATACATAAACAGCTTTCTGCCTAATCTTCATTCTTGTTGTTACTTATCTGACTGTAGGAATGTGATACCAATCTTCTTGGGCTATCTATGGAAGACGCTGTGAAATCCCCTTACATTGCATCAATGGGTGTGTACTTGTTTAGAACTGATGTTCTACTGAAGCTTTTGACATGGAGCTATCCCTCGTGCAATGATTTTGGCTCTGAAATCATTCCATCTGCTGTGAAGGACCACAATGTCCAAGTAAGATAGCTCCTCAAATGTGGACAATTCTATCTTTTCTTTGCCCCTGCTTTCCTACACTGTGTGCTTTTGTATGTGCCTGACCTACTCATTAATCTGGTGAATGGTGATCAAGCTGCTGAGATTCTGAGTGTTCTATGTTACCAGGCATATTTATTCAATGACTACTGGGAGGACATTGGAACAATAAAGTCCTTTTTCAGTGCCAACTTGGCCCTCACAGAACAGGTCGGGATTACTGTCATTCATGACTTCATTAATGTTTAGTCCTGACATTGTTAAATCAATAAACAGAGCAAAGCAGAAGGATTTTAATTCTGTGAACTGATCACTTGGCATTTTTTTCCTGGCAGCCCCCGAAGTTTGAATTTTATGATCCCAAGACACCTTTCTTTACATCTCCTAGATTCTTGCCACCGACTAAAGTTGATAATTGCAAGGTATGACCAAGAGCTTATATTAGGATAAATTTTCATTAATCTGACTGTTACATCTAACAGCTCAATTGTTTCTTACAGATTGTGGATGCCATAATTTCACACGGTTGCTTCTTGCGAGAATGTAGTGTGCGACATTCCATAGTGGGTGTACGCTCACGTTTAGAGGCTGGTGTTGAGTTTCAGGTAAGCTTTGTTTTTTCCTTTTTTTTTCTGAGTTTTCCTCAGAGTCAGCATAGACATGGGAATTTATGTTTGGTGAGAAACTGAAAGTGACTATTAAAAAAAGGCTTCTAAGAGCCATTATCTAGTATATAATGGTGTACGATGGAGAATTCTGATTTTTACTTCATTCTCATACGATAACTATATGCATACATGGGATTATATGTCTATCCAGGATACTATGATGATGGGTGCTGACTACTATCAAACAGAATCCGAAATTGCATCTCTGCTTGCAGAACGAAAGGTTCCAGTTGGTGTTGGTCAGAATACAAAAATCAAGTGAGTGATTAAGTCTCTTCTCTCTCACACACGCAACCAAATTGCAGAAAATCACTAGGGTTAGGATGAAGGATTACTAATTTTGAGTTTCCTGAAAACACGCTGTGATTGATGGTCCCCGATACTCCACCATCAAGTCAGTTCTACATGTGTATTGATTCATAGTTGTATAAACTAATGCTTAACTGAAAGTATTATAATTTTTCTTTTTTGCAAAGGAATTGCATCATTGACAAGAATGCCAAGATCGGAAAGAATGTGATCATCGCTAACACTGATGTAAGTCTTACCCTTCATAGGAGCTCAAAGTTGTGGAAACTTTTAGCAATTGTTAAGTGTACTGCATTTATATGATTGATTTTCATCTGCTTAACAAACGCTTTAATTTCTCAGGGCGTTGAAGAAGCAGACAGGCCAAACGAAGGATTTTACATTAGGTCCGGGATCACAGTCGTTCACAAGAATGCAATTATTAAAGATGAAACAGTTATTTAAATATTTTGAACTCTTCCACGGGCATTCATGTTGAGCAGGTGTTAGATGGAAACAGGGAGAATCTGACCTGCTGCCTTTCACTAGTTTGCCGTCAAAACGTAGTAATAACGCTTGTATATGTAAAATACAGGTCCCTTCAATGTACGAAAGAGGGAGCTCCCAAGAGAGTTAATTGTAGTTATTAAATAAATGCAAGTGTTTTATTTATATGTTATGGTTCCCCTTCTGTCATTCCGAACGGTATGTAGCTGAAATCCAGAGAGAGTTCACTCATAAATAGAACTCTATTGATCATATGCTTTTTGGATTAACAAAATTCATCACCAAGTAGAATGCACATACATAATTCACTTCTGTAACGTCAGTAACATACTAAGTAACGAAATATAACTGTAATATTGTCAAAGACGAATTCTTTTATCAGTTTCCCGTTCCATTTCCAGCCCACCAATGAGCCCTTTCGATCTCCCTAGCTCTCTTCCATTTCCCGATGTTTCTCAGCCTGACATACATCTTCCGAATCCGATTAAGCTTTTGAGATTGATCGGTTATGATGCTTGAAGTTGAGGGGCTCTCACTGAAGATCACTTCATACCCATCACGGTAAGAGTCCATTCCTTCGGTAAAAAGTTGCCAGAACATGCCACCAACTGCTGCACCTCCACTCCTAGCTGATGAATAAATTGCAGAGTATACAGCGTCAAACAGTTGGTCCCTTTGGTTGGCACCAGAAGTTCTAAGAGATTTTCCAAACTCAGCTAAGAGAATTGGCTTATGAAGGATGTTCTGCGCATCTTGAATATGATTGTAGAGCCAATTTTTCAAAAATGAATTTTGACTTTCCTCACTTGAACTCGGAAACCTGCACGTCAAGAAATTGATACTCATCCTTAGCTGGGTTCTGATACATGTACAGCATTCCTCTTTAAAAGGAGATTTTCAGGTGATAAATTACCATTGATCAGGATAAGAATGAACTGTAGCAAAATCAACGCCAGGAATTTGATTGCTGGCAATGAAGTCTGTTCCTACTTGGAAATTTGGATTGTATTGCTGCTTCTCAGATGAGGATGGTCCATAGAAGCCTTCCAAACCCGCTTCTAATAAGTGATTCCCATCGATAGATTTTACATAAGAAGCCATCTCTGTAATCCAAGCCTGTTGTACAAATACAATTAAATCAAATCACGTGAATATGTTCTTTTAATTTCTTTTTCCCATGTGTGTTCATTGTGCCAGTCAGTTTAAAAGCCACAGCCATCAAACTACAACTTGTGCGACAAAAGTTGAGGGAGGTAATGACTACTAGAGCAATTAAATGACACTTCGTGGACAAAGTCAACTTTTACTTTTATAGGTGCGTAAAGCAGGCTAACTAAACCTATTCTATCTTTAATTTAATTTTACAGGTACCACCAACTCCATTTCCACGGACACCGTCTGTAAACTGTGTTGAAAAATGAGGAGATTATCGAAGCAAAAGTTGAGAGGCTCCTCTGACCTGAATGGCTTTTCCCGACGGATCTGCATAACATCTTGGCTCATTCATAAGCTCCCAAGCCATTATTGTTGGCTCATCTTTGTACGGAACTCCTGTCACGGTGTTTCTTCTTGTAAGAACAGTCTGTTACACAAGACACCAGATCAGTGACATATTACCAAATCCATTTTGTAAGCAATCGGGAAACTTTTATGTATGATTCACCGACTTTTTAGGACAGAGAAAGGTTTATCCCATCAAACAAGCAAAACAAAGGAGGAGAATAAATCAACTGAACTAGGAAAGCTTTACCTATGAACAGTTACTTTAATTGGCGCTCCCCGTATGAAGGAAAATAAAATAACAGCAAGAAAAAGATCAATGAGTGAAAGAGAGAGAGGACAATGACTCACCTTGATATGATTCTTGTAGAATCCCCTTACTACAGAGTTTGTAAAGAAATCATCATCAGATGAAATAGACTGTCCCTGACTTCTTGCCCAGTTCACATACTGCTTCTTCCCCCCAAATTGCTCATAGTTATTCACTAAACTCAGCACTAACTTAATCCCATATTTCTTTGCTTCAGATATTACAAAATCCAGTCCCTTAAAGCCATGAAAGCCAAAATTTTTAAATAGAGAAAACAAATGCAAATTAAAACCATATCATGGAAAAAAAAAGTATTGGATTAATCAAGTTGTTACCTGGAACATTTGCTCATTATATGAACCAGGAGAATATTGCAGGGGGCTATCCCCACCATCACTAAAAGCCCAAGTTCTGGCCATTGAAAGGCCGTGGTCCTTAGCTTGTTGAAACAGAGAAGAAACCTTGTCTTTCAGATATGGATTAGCTCCAATATTCATCAGCCAATACGCATTGAATCCATTTGCATAAAATGGACTCCCGTTTAACATTAGTTGAACGCCTTTGGCTGTGATGAACCCGTCATCTGCTTTTGCTTGAAAGAATATCTCCTGTTGTTGGATAAACAGAAGAAGAACGAAGAAAACCACACTCCATTTCTTCATTTCTCCTTTCCTCTTCTCACAAACAAACTCAATAAAGATTCGTAGATGCTCAACTTAGCTTTAACTTATATAGGCAGATGTACAAAGCCGTACTTCAATTTGTTTAACTAAGGAAGAAGTAAATGTAGATTGATGATGATACTGCTTCCATAATTGTTTCTTTATTATCTGGTGCACGGGGTAGTTACTTTTTCTTGCCAGTGGAGTTGAAAACCCGATACCACCCTTCCTTTTGTGGCTTCAGTGATCTACTCCATGTGTAGTATAGGGGTCTTACTGTCCAACAAATAGAATAAGGCAGCCCATATCACTGCATTATCAGAATTTACTTTCAACGGAATAAAAGGATGAAATAGAAAATACTAGTTTTTACCCGGAACAAAAGAAACGATAGTAAAATCGACACGGTGTAAGCAATATCTCATGAAGAAATCAGCGCATTTTTGGACTGAAGGTAAGTATATATACATAATAATATATACTTTTTTCTGGGCACGTACTGACGGCACCACATTCTGTGTTTAATTCTTCAATAAAGAAATAAAAATATTAAGTATTATTTTCGTCAGAACTCGAAATGTGAGGCGGATAAACCTCCCCACTTACCTCGAAACAGAGATTCCAGTAGTAAAAAATCTGAATAATTTTTTATTACCCACTTTAGATAGCATTTTGCAGGAATTGAAGCTTAAAATTATTCCAGCATTTAGCGTCGATTACGGAGACAATTAGAAACAGAGCTTTCATTTTTTGGGGTGTGACGTTGTGAAGCACTTCCCATGGAAGACGCTGAGGATTCAACTGATTTGCATATCTAAGAAATAAAATGAGAAAAAGGATCTTGTGATTTATTAAGAGATGTTGATCCTACGGATCATGATCGTTACACGTGGATGTTTCATAGGAGCTACGTGACCACGAAATTGCATCTCGTTGCTTTCGGCTAGCGGATGGAGACATACCAAGATTCAAAAGTGCAATGACAACTTTGAAAACCAAACCAAACCAAAGCAAAGAATAAAGTGAAAGTTGGAGAGAGCGCATAATCCACGGAAACTACTAAGAGGATCCAAATGCAAAAAATTAAATCCTTCTCTCTCTCTCTCTCTTTTTCTTTTAATTTTTAGATGTCATAAAAAAATTATTATTTAAATAAATTTATTTTCAATTGTGATGCAAGCAAACTCAAATCAAATTCAAAATTTGTTATCGTAATATTACAAAGTATTTTAATTTTTATTAATGTTATACTAGCAAAAAGTTATATATAATTATTTGAATTTCGTTTATGACGCACATATATCAGGTCTACTTTATTTCATAAACAAAGATGGATTGAGTTAGCTTATATTTTATCTACTCTTTAATTATTTGTTTTTAACGTTTAATTTTACATCGTTATAATTATCATGTATCAATCATTTTCTCACACTCATCCGTCTAATTTTATTATTTTAATGTGCCGACCTTATTCTATGTGTCAATTTTTCCTCATAACCATTCTAATTATTATCAATTAATTTGTTTCAATCAAGTAAAAAACATAAAATAATTATTGAGCCACCTATCAGTTAACCTAAATTCTTAGGGTTCTTACAATTGCAAAATTAAATGTAAATGGAAACCTTAAATAATACTAATTATTATAATAATTTCAACCTTATGTTTAATTTAACGGAAAAATGCCCTGGACGCTCCTTGGGTTTGAGGTAATTATCTAATTGTCTCCTAATATTTCAAAAATACTTTAAACACCTCTCCCGTATCTCTGACTAAGTTAAAATAGTAACTTTTGACTATAATTACTCTAATACCCTTTGAGGCAGACAGTAGAACCTGTAATTTTGTACAAATTGTCTGAGTCTTATAAATAGTAATTTAATATAATATATAAAATATCTCAGGATTTGATAATATATATATATTATATTTTTTCGACCTTTTTTTACTATTATTAATATAATAATATATACTTTATTAATATATATATATATCCATCAAATATGTACCTAAACTTATTAATAAATTTATAATATTATATTTTAACTAAACATTAATCAATACAAAATTAATCACCGTTTTCTTTCAACTTCTTCTTTTGTTTTTTGGCTTAGAGAAATTTTATTAATAAAATAAACAAATCTATACAGAGATTGAAAGTGCCAAATTAATAAAGAATGAAATGAACAAAAATCAAATACTGTCTCATTAGAAATTCCTATTTCTTTCTCTTGCACGAACTAATTAATATTTAGTTGACATATTTTGTGATTTTGTATCTTCAACTGCGGTATAATTTCTCTAAAAATAATATAATTTTTAGGGTTTTATTTTTATATTTTATATTTAAGATAATATAATTTTAAATTTATATATACATATTCAGTTTTATTTGAAAAAATAGTAAAATAAATATTAAATTTATCTATTTTTTATTTTAAATTATTTAGGATAAATATTATATTTTTTATTTTTTTATTTGGTCATCATCACCTTGGCTTTGGAATTTGTATTAACAAAGGTCACCATCACTTTTATTTTCAATTTTTTAAATAAAAAAGTACGTTTTTACCCTTAAAGGCAACTTTTTAACTCGGAGGAGGTAACAGTAGAGGCGTTCAGAGCATTTTTAAAAGCATAGAGGGAAGTGAATAATTATCCAAAATTATAGGGGGGTCATAGACATTTTCCCATAACCTAATTAATTAAATCAGATTTGTTAGAATCCTCACGCGCGATGACTGCTTACTTGAAAACGCCCATAACAAAAGTCACATATCCACGTGAAAGTTGGCTCCACTCTCACATTTTTGCCATATATATATATATATATATGATATGAAACCTGAAACAGTTGCACGTACGTAGTTGTCGATCAGTACATTTTAGCTATAAAATAATAATGCAAGTTTAAGTTACCGATGTGTACACGTTGAGAAGTACCGACGCGCTTCTTTTAGCTTAGCGTAATTTGTGGCTGCAGGTGCTAAAGTTGTCGGAGGGGCTGGTAGGCATCCCACGGTGTGTGTCTCCTGCATTTTAACAACACGCAACCGCAATTCATTCTCCTTTTATGTTAGATATTGTGCATCAGCATATGTTTATGAACCTGACTACTACTCAATTGAACGACATTATCAAATACCACATCATCTTGTTAGGAGGTTTTGTGTTGTGCCCCAACTACCCTAAAAGTATCGAAGAAGTAAAAGAAGATAATGCCGGAAAGCGAGCGGTATCTTTCAATGAATAATAATATGGGTATATGCATTCATGGAACTTGAAATTGACGTTGACATTGTGGACACCACGTATTTATTTCAAGCTATAGCAAACGGCTACAACCTTTCCGGAATAGCTGACTGCGCTTGATTCCCATTCTGCGAATTTAAATCCATATTGACGAGGTGGACTAGTTAATAAGCGATCCCAATGGTTCAGTGCTGGGGCCTTAATTGAAAAACAAAAAGAAGGTACAAATCCTCTTAGGCTTTCCACCTAAAATTGTGCCATGGAAAGACCCTCTATCTGTACTATCCTAGCAATGGATTATTTATTGCTGTAAAACACAATCTATGCATAGGCCTAAACACTATAGCCCAATGTCAAATAAAATAAAATGAACTATAACACCAAATACAGGCATATTTATTCGAGTCTAACACACCCCTAATTTTTTTTTTTTTTTTTGCCTTTTCCTTTTCTGCAAGTCAGAGTGACGACGATTTACTTGTATAACTTGCTTAACAAAATTGAAAGGGCGAGAAAAAATTGACGTGACAGTAAAGGTCCCTAAGCTTTTAAGATATGACTCATCATGTTTAACCAAGGACGCAAAGAAACCTCATTAAAGTAATTCCCGAGCCTATAAACAATAATTGCAATCCCCGAGTGGTAACTCACGAAATATCCTTTTATCTTTTATGTACACTTCATATTCATCCCTACGCTTGTGTTCATTCATCTGCTCGACCGTCAATTCTGCATACGTATGTTATAATGAGACTGTAAATATGATAAAGAGTTCATGAAATATGGACCTAATTCCAGAGCCTCTTATATTCGATTTTCTCATTCGACTTCCTGTTAAGACTTTAGTAAGATTCAAGTGCATTAACAGGTTCTGGTGCGATTTAATCTCCGATCCACATTTTATCTATGCTCATCTAAAACGATCCAAGGCAGCAGCAAATGACTCATGCATATTATTGATATCATGCATTTTGAACGATGATCTTAGCAGCGCCAGCACCTTATGCTTCTTCACCGTCGAAGATTATACGCCAGCACTGGCAGTGTTGGAATACTCGGTTAGGGTAAGTTTTGACTCTTACATTGTATTGCCTTCTTGCAACGGTTTAGTCTGCTTTTACGGAGCTCACGGTGGCGGAATCCACGTTTGCAACCCTACCACCAAAAACGCAGTGAGACTTCCGGGCCCAAGCACTACAGCTTTTCGGTCGTTGCACTGCGGATTTGGATTCGATCGGAAAACTTGTACTTACAAAATCATCAGGATTTCCGAGCAGATTAATCATTTGGCTGATGACCCCAAGATTGAGATATTTACCATGGGCTACGATAATTCTTGGAGGACAATTAAGTACAAGGCAGCTGGTTTCGGATTTCTTAACAGACAACCGCCAGTCTTCGCCAGTGTTTTCTTTTACTGGATTACTTCTTCTTCTTCTTCTTCTTCTTAATAGCATCATTCAACATTGAAAGTGAAACTTTCGGATTCATTAATCCTCCGAAAACTGTTTCAAGCAAAACTTGGAGTATGCTATGTCTCCAGGAATTGCAAGGGAAGTTGTGCTTGGTTGACATGGATTTCAATTTGAATCCTGCAGGCAACAACAAGAGAATAGACATTTGGTTTCTACTTTCTGATGCTGGTAACAAAATTCATAAATGGGTTCAAGAAAATATTTTTCATCCATCCGAGCCTCTCCACGCCATGCGTCCTGTGGCGATTGACGGCAGAGAGATTTTGTTGCATGGATTTATCAAGGGATTGGGTAATCTGAATTGGTACAATCTTCAGACTAGAAGTTTCCGACAAGCTGAATTCAAAGGGATCTTTTCACCGTATTTTCACATCAGTGATTACGTAGAAAGCCTCGTTCCCTTGAGCGGTTGAATTGATCAACGACACAGTACTGCTGTTAGATGTCTCCATGGTACCTCCATCATCCATTTATTAAGTAAAATAATTTTTTACCTATTTCATTAATTTAGTGTATTTTTTCTTTTATTTTTTCATTAATTACGAGCTTGAATTCTCTGCGTCTGCGAGGTAATTTAAATGGTAATATAAGTTTCTAAGAAGTAGAGCCAAAATTATAAAATAGAAATTTCCTCTTTAACTATACCTACCAGATCCAGATGTTCAATCTAACTTCATGAATCCATGAAGCAAACAAAACAATCAGATTAAAAAATAGATTTTAGTCTAATTATTCACTAATCGTTACGTAAACATATATTTAAGATTTAAAATATATATGTAAAAAACAATAATTTACATTTGAAAATCGCAGGTTTATGGAACATGAGTTTACGTGTTTAAGGAGGACTGAATAACAGTCAATTCAATAATATTATATTTATAACGTTACGATACGAATAATCAATTTAATAACATTATATTTATTAAGTTATGATATTAATTTGATATAAACAATAAACCGTTACTTCATTTATGATTTATTGCATCAATTGAAATATAACATTTATATAATAACTTTTTGTGTAGCATTACTTTAATTAATTTCTGATTTCTTAATAATTGATACAAATTTAAAAGGCAAATGCAAATTTAAAAGTCTTAATTTTTCTTTCATATATATATATATATATATATATATATAACAGTCATCATATATAGATTGTACTTTTAAAAATTTCAAATAATAATAACCTAGATATGTTGTTTATTGTCAAAATTTTGTTACAAACTATTTTAGAATATATGATAATTTCATAGACACATATAGATAACTCAAATAAAATATCTATGTTTAATTAAATTCTTACTTTAATCTAAATTTGGGGGTTTTTTTTGAACTAAAAAAAATTAATCACAAATTATAGGCCCAAAGTAAAAAATTTTAAATCCCGAAAGCTATTAATAATTTTGCCCCAATGGCATTTTAATTTCTAGTGTGGGGGCAGACGTCAACCACCACGC
This sequence comes from Azadirachta indica, assembly GCA_022749755.1. Taxonomy (NCBI): domain Eukaryota; kingdom Viridiplantae; phylum Streptophyta; class Magnoliopsida; order Sapindales; family Meliaceae; genus Azadirachta; species Azadirachta indica. Next base: position 4,050,576 of record CM040449.1, read on the forward strand.
ACGTGCAAGGGCTGGTAGTTAATCACGTGGGCGAGAGTGGGTGTTGAGCTAAAAACTGAGTGTGTTAGATGAACTACGACATCTAATATATAAACAAGTTCACCGCAGGAAGTAATTCCACCAAAGTTTCTCAAAGAGTTTCCACCTTCTTGCAGTCTTGCTTTAATTACAACTTTAAAGGATATTAATTTTTGTATCGTTAATTAATTCATCATGGGCTCAGCGTCTGAGATTGTGTGCGTCACTGGTGCATCTGGGTTCATCGGTTCGTGGCTCGTTATGAGACTGCTCGAGCGCGGTTACTCTGTTCGAGCCACTGTGCGCGATCCTGGTCTGGTTTCTTTTTCACCATTTTAGTTAATTTTCCTGTTGCAGTGGAGTCTTGTTTAATTGTTTAACTTTTCTTTCTATACGTTGGGCAGATAACGTGAAGAAAGTGAAGCATTTGTTGGAGTTGCCCAAGGCCAAGACGCACCTGAGTTTGTATAAAGCTGATTTAGCTGACGAGGGAAGCTTCAATGCAGCTATTCAAGGTTGCAGTGGAGTTTTCCATGTCGCCACACCTATGGATTTTGAGTCCAAGGATCCTGAGGTATCTTTAGTTTCTTCACATTAAACTGTGAAAGTCAACTAGCTACAGTGTTAATAAACAGTTGCAATAATGATTAATATTTAAAAATGATTACAATACAGCAAAAATGCAAGTGGGGCTACTTCGGAATTTCTAGTCCTTCGCTTACTTTCTGGGATAGAAGGACATAGGCCTCATATATATCTATATATGTATATAAACTTTTAGACGTAACCGATCGTTTCCAAAGGTTTGAAGGATTAGGAATGTGAAATTGATGATTTGTGCTTTGACAGAATGAAGTGATAAAGCCAACCATAAACGGGGTACTGAGCATAATGAAAGCATGCAGAGATGCTAAAACTGTCAGGAGGCTGGTATTCACATCATCTGCAGGAACTGTGGATGTTGAAGAGCATAGAAAGCCAGTTTATGATGAAAGTTGCTGGAGTGATTTGGAATTTGTGCAAGCCGTAAAAATGACTGGTTGGGTAAGTACTCAGCTATCGTAATTTCTTTAGTTTCCAGTGAAGGAACATACTTCAATTCAACGTACCCTGTTTAAGCTCTGCTTTTTTGTTTATTGTGATCAGATGTATTTTGTCTCCAAGACTCTGGCAGAGAAAGCTGCCTGGAAGTTCGCTGAAGAGAATAACATTGATTTCATCAGCATCATTCCAACTCTTGTAGTTGGCCCATTTCTTATGCCATCAATGCCTCCCAGTCTGATAACTGCACTTTCGCCCATCACTCGTTCGTAACTTTTCAATTTTGTAGTTCTTTTTTGGCTCTCTAGCGCTTCTGTCTTCGACTTCATGTCTCTCAGTATCAGCAAATAATTAATCTAAGAATTTACTTGATTTTTAAGTACAGGAAATGAAGATCATTATCAAATTATAAAGCAAGGGCAGTTTGTGCATTTAGATGATCTATGCAATGCGCATATATATTTGTATGAGCATCCTGAAGCGAATGGGCGATACATCTGTTCTTCACACGCAGCCACCATTCTTGAAGTTGCCAAACTGCTGAGGGAAAAGTATCCAGAGTTTAACGTTCCCACTGAGTAATTTAAGACATAATATTTCAGAAAATTAATTTGTTGCCTTTTTATTATTTTATATATATTTGATTAATCATTGTTGCTAACTAGGTTTAAAGGCGTGGATGAAAACATCAAAAATGTCCTATTCTCTTCGAAAAAGCTGACAGACTTGGGATTTGAATTCAAGTACAGCTTGGAGGACATGTTCATTGGAGCTGTGGATACTTGCCGAGTCAAGGGATTGCTTTCTGTTTCTACCGAAAATCCTGTCAGCAGGACTGATGGGAATGTTTAAAACTATTTGTATCAGTCTCTTTTATTTTGCGTTGAACCAATTTAAACGAAGTTTTATCTTTTGATTGGGTGATTTCAGCATACTGTTTTAATCCTATCTTGTACTGTTCCTGGAAATAAAAGTGATCTTCGTCGCCAGGCCTTTTGTTACCGTTTACACAAATGGCTATGAAACCAAGAGACTGCAAATAATTTGAACCTCAATGACAGACGTAGCTCAAAAGACCTTGTAATCATTTTAATCATTGGTCGTAACCACAAGATATTATTGTACCCCATGACGTGGATGCCAAGTGTCTATAAAAAATTGAATAATACCTTGCTATTAATTATATTGAGTTTTTCCTTTTTATAGTCAATCCACTATCACATAAGAGGGATGCACAAACTGATTTGCTAGTGTAACCCCAAAAATTAAACAACGAAAAGCAAAAATTCCCGGTACCTAATTTACAGTGATAAAAGTCTTAAACAAGATACGATATCATCTTATCCATATATCTTTTTAATAAATGTTTGTTATAGACCAATAATTATTATAATAATAATAATAACGGCTACGATGATGAACGAGAATTTAAATTGGCCTAAATTTTTTAATTTGATCAGTTATATATTATTTATTGGATCAGTAATTACTTGAACAAGTAATTTGATATGAAACTGCTCTTGTTTTAATTAAAAAATAATTATATTTTTTCAATTAAAAAAAAAATTTATATTTTAAATTACTCAGCGCGTCAATCATACCAAAAATTACATTCTCATCATCGGTGGTATTTTACGGTACGAACGACAATGCAGTTTCTTAGAACCCAAGTCCAAACGGCCCATGTCTAATCCGACCCGAAGTCCAAAACACCAAGCCAAGCCGGTATAAAATTAGCTGATTGCTTTTAGTGGTCCCCACGTCGATACCAGGGGCATTTACGTCAACTGAGCCTAATTAAACCCCAAACCTCTTAACTAAACCTCCAGCTCAGTCCACCGAAAGCTCTCGCGCTCTCGCTCTCTCTTTCTCAAAGCTGTTCCCACCAACAACAATGGCGGCGATTTCAAGTTACTGCACATTTCGGTCGGACAAAATGGCTCTCTCTGCTTCATCTTCTTCGTTCTCCGTAAAGGTTATCTCGAAAGACTCGCGATTCTTATGTGTTTCGGCCTCTCCTTCCCTGACTTTTCCGGTTCTCCGAAGAACCATCTCGTGCCGGGCCTCCTCTGCCGCACCAGCTCCACCTTACGTCGATCGAAAAGGTCAATTTTTTTATTCGATTCTTAGTGCTTTTTATTGATCACCTTTCAAGTGTTTTGTTCTTAATTACAAAATCAATGTCATGTTTGCTTATTGTTGTTGAAATGTTGGTTTTTGTGTTGAATCGTGATGTAATTAGGATCTGGAATTAGTTTAATCCGACTTGCATTATGAGTAATTAGTAATTGATAATCTCTCTATGTCATCTTACTTAGGTTTTAATGGTTGGAAATGTTAGCGTTACTGGGCAATGGAGACCATTAGGTTTTAATGTAATTATTCTCTTTTCTTTATTAGTACAGATATCTGTTGGTGAATCTTTATTTTTTGTTTGATTAGTGTTTCTTGTATACTTTTTTCTTGAAGTATTATTTTCTTTGTGAACAGTAGCTTATATGATCTGATGGTTTTACAAATTGAAAGTATTAGTCTAAATTTCACTTCCTAGAAAGTGCTGATGGATTTACAAATTGAAGGGCATGTGATTGCTTGTGTTTACATTTCACAGAATTGTGGCATTTTATAAGTGATCACATTGAGATTCTAAAATTTCTATTTTTCTTTTAGTAATTCATAAGTGTTAGAATTGGTACAGAATACTAGCCTAGATAATGATGAATGGTCAAGTGTTAGAATCCCTTTTCAGATTGGGTTTCGCTTGTAGAACTGCAAGTTTAAAATACAATTTGTTTATAAACATTTCACAGTACTTTTTCAATGGAGATGCAATCTATTGCAACTGAAGAACAGGTAAACAACACTAATTCTAATTTTGTCATCTGTATTTTACAGCAAAAGGAGAGCTGAAGGATTTTCTGCACATCAGTGATTTTGACAAAAGTACCATATTGAAGATTTTGGACCAAGCTGCTGAAGTCAAGGCACTGCTCAAGTCAGGAGATAGGTCTATTCTGCCATTTAAAGGGAAGACAATGTCCATGATCTTTGCTAAGCCATCAATGAGAACCCGGGTTTCATTTGAGACAGGGTTTTCCTTGTTGGGAGGCCATGCTATATACTTAGGACCTGATGATATCCAGATGGGGAAGCGAGAGGAAACGCGGGATGTTGCTCGTGTTTTGTCTCACTACAATGACATTATTATGGCACGTGTTTTTGGTCATCAGGTATGCTGGTGAGTTTCTTATGTCAGGTTTGGTGCTAAGTAAATATAAACATGTAAAAGAAAGAAATAAGTTAAGAAGAAATCAATATCTATTTTCATCTTTCAACTGCTTGTGAACTTTTTGTTTCTTATGTTCATGTTCCCCAAGACATCCCATGTCAATGCTTTGATGTAATATCTTGATGTTTAATGGTTAACCTCCGTAGCATAGATCCCTGGTTCTCACCTGTTTTGGGTTACAATGTAGCAGACTGGGGAATTCTTGTCACAGAAACCAGTACCAAGTCAGCACAGTTGTTATCTTTTACCAAGCTTTGATATTTCAGCGTGGTTCTGATTTTGAGTGTTCTCTTCATTTTAGCTTTCAGTTTCTTTGGAGGATTATCTAGTTAAAAATGCAATAATGTTACCTTTTCTGTTGCAGGACATTCTTGATCTGGCTAAATACGCAAGTGTACCAGTCATCAATGGCTTGACAGACTACAACCACCCTTGCCAAATAATGGCTGATGCCCTCACCATTATTGAACACATCGGTCATTTGGAAGGAACCAAGGTTAGCGCATTGCTCAGCCAGCTTCATTTTTGTTTGTTATCTTGCTACAGCAGGGATCAAATATTTGGGTGCATGCACTACAGTAACTGTTTTAATGCCATTGCAAAATCCAGGTTGTCTATGTTGGAGATGGAAATAACATTGTACACTCTTGGCTGTTGATGGCATCAGTTATTCCTTTCCACTTTGTTTGTGCCTGCCCAAAAGGTTTTGAACCTGGTAAAGAAACAATCGAGAAGGCACAACAGGCTGGAATTAGCAAGATTGAGATTGTGAATGATCCACAAGAAGCTGTCCAAGGTGCTGATGTTGTGTACTCAGACGTGTGGGCAAGCATGGGGCAAAAGGAGGAAGCTGCATATCGCCGTAAAGCATTTCAAGGGTTTCAGGTATTCTTTTTTTAGGATAGCTTACTCTATCAGTATGGTGATTCTGAAAGAAACGTAAATCTCCAGATATTCATTGAATTCTGTTGTTACCTATCCAATACCTATTATCTGGTAACCAATGAATACTGCCCAAGATAGTTGTTGCTTGCAGTTGAAGAATTAAAATTTTTTCACATTCAATTTGTTTCTAGGTGGATGAAGCTCTCATGAAGCTAGCGGGGCCAAAAGCTTATTTCATGCATTGTTTGCCAGCTGAAAGGGGAGTTGAGGTGACTGATGGTGTTATTGAAGCTCAGAATTCTATTGTCTTCCCGCAAGCTGAGAATCGCATGCATGTGCAAAACGCTATAATGCTTCATCTGCTCGGCTTATAATTATGTCAAGTCCTTTAATGTTAATGAGTAGAGGCCATACCATGAAAGCATCGAGATTTACAATTCCTTGTTTCAGTTAAAACGGGTGTAAAAAATTCTTGTGGGTTGAGTCTGTAGTAATTTGCTGTCTGTTTTCTTCAACCAGTTTACGATCGCAGGGATTTTGATTCGAGTTATATCATGATATATTATTGGCCTTGGACTTTAAGCTCCAGATTTTATCAGTCTTGAAGCAGCTGGACAGTTCTCTGGTTGCAAGTGTATTTTCGGGCAAATAAACTCTAGGTAGGTACGATTTGCATGGAATCAGGAGAATATTAGAGGAATGGCTAAAGCTTGTTTCCTACTTGTGATCAAAATAACTTACAAATTTCTTTGACCTCATGGAATAATATGTTAAAAGGAAAATTGTCTAGCTGAAACGACCTGAAAAGAATGGTGGATGCTTTGTTTCCTACTTATAATTACATTATACAATTACAAATTATGTACCAGAAAATGCTTTGCAGTTGGACAATTATCTACCGCTCCTCAGAATTGAATTTGTTCCAAGCCTCCTGTAGACAACATAATACAAAGATTAGGCGGCAGAAAAACAGTACTCATACTGGAATAATAAATAGATCATGGAATCATGAGAAGGGGGTTCGTTGACAGAGGCCTAAGTGACAGCCCAATATAAGATACATGGCCCACTGTTGTAAAAGCCTATAGCCGTATCGTGTAATATTTGCCACATTCGCAAACAAAATCATAAGGTCCCGGGGCTCCTGGTAACTGTTTAATTTGTTTTTCTTTCTGTCAAGAATCACACATTTCAGTCATGAATCTCGGCAAATCGCCAACTAGAGCAACTGACAATCAATACGAATATGCTAGCATATTATTTCTACGATTAGTTTTCATGAGATTCCTTGTTCCCTTAGAAACCCAACTAAGAGAGCGAGAGAGGGGTTGCATTGCAACACACCTTTAGAAGATCAAAAACCTTCTCACATGTGTACTTCTGTTGCATACTTGCACCCCGTTGCTGTAACTTGTCAGGATGAACGCAAAGAGTTGCCTTCCTGTAAGCTTTCTTTACAGCAGCAGTTGCTATAATATCTGTCAGAGGAATTGGCTGCCATCCACTATCAGGCCCAAGGATCTGCAAGCAAAAGACAACCCAGTAAAAACCTCACTCAATCTAGAATCCAGATTATCCACATCTTATGCTAAGACTTGATATGAAACGTTAGGATAGAAATCCATGGAGAATATTGCTTGGACGTACATATTGGAGCGTTGAAAGCAGTGCCCGCAAGTTTCCAGTCTTCCCACTTGACCACCTTTTGACTTCAGCGTCAAGGACTCCTGCTAATCTCTGTCATTATAATTGAGCAAGAGAGTTAGAAAAATATTTCAAGCCCAATAATTAATTGCAAAAATTTCCTCAACATATTTCATTAGATAATCACATTTCTCTCTGCTTGTTCCCTCCAAGCAAGCTGATCTCGCATGTTCTTCTCTGCAAGAGCTTTTGCCTGAAAGAGGAAAACCATAACCCATGAAACAATCAGCACAAGTCAAAAACTTCATATCCTTGTATAACAAAACCAATAGACATACCGCACGTTCTGCTATACGTTGGTGACTCTCCAATCTAGCTTTGAGCCTTTCAGCCGATTCACCATTAACTCCATCAGATTTTACGGTAGAATGAGGAACTACATAAAGCACCAAAAACATTCCAATTAAGAAATGCAGTCTAAAACTCCTTCATAAAACAACAACGATATTAAATGCAATAGTGAACTCTTCACGGTATTGCATACCATCCCGACTGGAAGAATTAGAATATCCAGAACTTTGGCTAGAACCTGAACCCTTATACTGTGAATCCTGCAGGAGATTTCATGAATTGGTTAATTTGCAATACCACTAAACATGGGAAGAGTGATGGGTAACAAAAGGTGGGAAAGCTCACATTGGAAGCAGAGCTGTGTCTTATTCCATTTTCTCTGGAAGAACTAGAGGATTTTACAGCCTGATTTCTTGCCTGTGATGCAGCTTTCTTGGACATTGCTTTTTCTAGGGCACGCTCCCTGGCCTCTGCAGTTGCTCTCTCCACAGCAGCACGCTCGGCTTTAAGTCTGGCTTCCATGGAAGTCTTGTCTGCAGCTAACTTGTCATTCACCTCAGCAGCAGCCCTCCCTAATGTTTCTTGGGCATCAGCCATAGCCCTTCGACGTGCTTCCACATTTGCCATAGCTATCCTTTCTGCTCTTTCTCGGGCTTCAGTAAAGGCTCTTTCACGTGCTTCACGGATTGCTCGTTCAACAGCTATCCTCTCCTTTTCTCTTTCCCTTTCCTTCTCTTTTACTTCATCTAATTTGCTTTCACATCCCTTCTGTCGCTCTACTTCTTTCGGTATAGTACCTTCAGCTTCCATCCCTAGTGTTTTCAGGGTTTCCAAATGATTATCCTTCCTGTGTTCTGTGCTTTGGCTTGTTTCCCTGGATTCCCCTTTCCCTTGATACATACTAGGCACTTGAGTTGCATCCACATTCTCCCCATTGTCAATCCCCCTATCCTCATGGGACCGTTCAGAATTAGTCTCATCTTCGCCCTGTTTCATTGCAGCCTCAACCTCCTGAACATCCTCAAAGTTTTCTTCTGATTCAGAAGTCAATTCTTCAACAAAATTTGCTGCATCATTGAATGTACTTGGTTCCTTCTCATATTGGTCACTCGACTTTTTCCATACATCCATGTCAGAAACTCCTATATTTAACCCCTTATGTTCTGAAGCCTGGGCCTTAGTTGTATCTTCCACTTGTTTCTGAATCTCACTGTGTAGTTCAAGAACAACTTGAGCTAAGCCAGCTATTTCATCTTCAAGTATCCCTTTTTCTTCCTGGTCATTTGCCAAATCAACTACATTTGACTCTGCTTCCCTCTCTTTGCATTCAGATGAAGCTTGAGATACTTCCACAAGCCCCTCATTCTCTTCATAAGTGGGAACCTCCAGATATTCATCATTTTCATGATGTACAAAGGCCACTGGAGTCTCATTAAGACTGTCAGTTTTATCCTCCATACATATATCATTAGCTACCTCAGGATTGTTTTTGAAGTGCTCACAAGCCTCTTGAGTCACTTTCATCTTCTCATCTTCTTTTCTCTGATCAATCTGTCTGTGTACTTTTTCAATTTCCTCCCATTCATGACTCTCTTCTAGTCTCTTGTCATTTTCTTCAGCCTCCATAAGCTTCCCTTCTGCTCCCAAGTCTACATCCTCTTCTAATTTCTCTCCACCTTGTTCTCTGTCATGGAAACCATTAATTGTCACCCCAACATTTTCCTGCTCTTCAGCTTTATCAGATGCATTCTCAGCATCTTCTCTACCATGGACATCTTCTAATCCTTCTTCATTTTCTTCCGACCTGCAAGATTCTTTTTGTTGGTCCTCAAATTCTACCTTCTCATAAGTTGCTTCATCTCTTTTCCCATTTTCTTCAGGATCAAAATTCTCTTCTAGTGTGAACTCATTTTCTTCTGTATCAGGAAACTCTTCAGACCTAGTATCACTTTCTTTTTCCTCGAGTACCTCTTTTTCTTTATTCTCATTTTCCGACCACATCCGCTCCTCTTTTAGTATCTTAATCTTTGTACGTTCATTGCCCCTTGGTTGCAGTACCAGGTTACCACCAGTCAAATCCCACAGCCTTCTCTGTTTCTTTTCACGAGCTTCTACCTTGTGGGATGTGTCAAATGTCACTTCTTTCTCTTCCTGCGACCCAGAAACGCTCGTTTTCTTTCCATATTCGTCTTGATCATCAACCCCTTGATCTGACTGCAGCTCATACACATCCTCTTTTAACTGACAAGCTGTTTGTGCTGCATTGCACTTCCTTTCAGCCACCTCCTGTTTGTGACCCTCTTCAAAAACTTGCAGCTTCTTGCCATTTTCTTCCGGGTTCTCAAATATTTTCATAGTAAAATATCTCTCTTTCAGTTCAAAATCATTTACTGCTTGCACCAATTTCGTCAAGATGCCTCCCCATTTTTCTGCTTCCAGATCATTCATTTCTTCTCGCCTACGATCCATTAGTGTTGCATTGTTTTTGTCCCCATGTGTTCCACCTGAAGCTTCTTCGGTGAAAAGCATGTCATCCCTTTCTCTGAAGTCTGGGGCCGCTTGGCCTGCTTTCATTGCATTTGGCTTTTCTGGCCTGGCAAAAACTTGCATTAGAGCATCACCTTTTCTGCATTTCAGCCACTCCTCCTCTCTGAATTTGTATGTTGGATCAGTAATTTTACCTTCTCTTCTCTTCTGAACCTTTGGGCCATCATCAAATCCCAGTTTGACATGATTTTGAAGACCATCCTTTTTCCTTCCCATTATTTCTTTTGCTATTTTTATTTTAGCTTGAGCCTCCTCTATTGCCTTTTTCACAGCAGCCGCAGAGGCAGCGGCAACTGAATTTGTGTCAACTTCCTCGTCAAAATAAGGTGGTGAACAAACGCCAGGAGCTTCTTCAGTAGAATTCCTATTGGAAACCCCAACCCTCGAACCCATTGATGTCTTAGAATCACCCTTATTATTACCTAAGCTGCCAGACTGACTAGAAGTTGGTGGCACTATTGAAGGATGAGCCTTATGGCCATTTTCAAATGCATCAAAAAACATATCATTAGAATTGGATCTACTGTGACTGAATTTATTTTGAAATTTAACACCATCCATCGAAGCTTGTTTGCCAGCGCCACCAGGTGAGTCAATTGATGAAACTTTCCTGCTACGTTTCCCATCCATGATCTCCCCATTGAAATTAGTATTAATATGAATCCCATTTAACACTGACGATAATGACTTATCACCTTCAGTAGACCTTGACGGAGCAAATTCATCAATTAAACAAGTATAGCCCGGTACAGCATGGAGCTGAGTTACGTGTGTTGTCCCATTTGTCCCATTTCTTCTCTCTTGGTTGGCTTTATGATAAGACATTTTGAACTGATTCACACCATCAAATGATTGACAAGAGTCTTCATGTGATAAACCTTGATTTTCCACTGAAGAGTTCGAAGGACGCGATCCGGGGCCTGGCTCAGCCGGAATCCTATAAAACATCAAAATTTAAGAGATGACACGTCAATTTACAAGTCCTTGTAACTATAAATATTGCCTTATCGGCTTATGAGCAAGCAGTTTCCTTACCTACTCCCTTTTCACTACCCAAACATTGAGTTCTTTACAAGTTTTCAAGTCAAAATACATGCCCCACGAAGCACAGCACGGTTTCAAGTTCTCATTTTTATGAAATTAAAAAAAAAAAAAGCAATATTTCTCCATTGTTTTCACTTTTAGGAACCATTTTCATTTTTTCTCCAACTCAAAAACTCATTTTCAGATCAGTGAACGCCTGCAGGGAAAATGACATAAATATTTCCAACAACCAAACACGCCCTTAGACAATTAAGGAAATTAAAGTTACTAACTTACCGAGTCTCTTTAATGCAAGTGTCTCTTTTCTTCGATTTAACTGAAATCTCCTCGTGCGTAAGCGCAAAATCAAACCCTCCAAAACCACCAAAAATGTTTGAGTAATCAAGTTTCGAGCTGTTAACGTCAACAGAAACCTTTCTTTCATTCAGCTCAGGAACATCAAGAACCGGAATCGAAGAACTAGTAGCGCCACCGAATATCTCACCGAAGTCTTCTTCCATACGAGAGCCAACCTTCATTGGACCGCTAAAAACGCCATCGTATATATTCGTTCCGCTGAAACTACGGCCATTCATGAGTTTCTTAGAGAAAGGAGCAGAAGAAACTTTCTGGTACTCCATTTTAGGTTTTTTTTATTCTTTTATTTTGGTTTTAATTTTCTCAATTTTCTTCTTCCTCTCTTTAAACGTGTTCTTTCGTCTGCAGAGTCTAAATCAGAAGAGGAGAGGAGAAGAAACGAACGAGAAAATAAATGAAAGAGAGAGAGAGAGATACGAGAAAATGAAGTTAATAAAAATTTAATTTTTTACTAACACTGTTGGTCAGTGTACGGTGCAAGGGGGAATGGAGAATCGGCGATTTTCTACGTTGACGATGGTGGTAAAAGATCGGCCGATAACTGAGTAGCTGATGAAGAAAGGGTGACCGGCAAAGCCGGTGACAGTGAGATATGAATTTGCCTTTCACTTTTGTCGAAAAAAATTGGCTTCTCTCTTGTCGTTTACCCGAATGTTTTTTCATGTCCAAGCTGTAACCAATCCTAGATGCCGACATGGCCTGCTCTCATAGGGCATTGCAGATATTACAGTAAAACATGAAGGATAGTTTAGGAATTAAGAATTGTACTGATTGGTGAGTCAGCATTTTAGAGTTACAGCTGTCGCTTGGTAAGAGTATTAGTTGCAAGTATGAGGCACACGTGAAGCGTTGAAGGTACTCCTGACCTTTTTTTTTTAAAAAAAACAGAAAAATGGAAATTATAACAAATAAATAATAATAAAAAGGAAAAGGAAGTTTCATGCAGGGTATGAGAGGCTATAATTTTTTTTTTATTATTTATTGGAGGTGAATAATAATAATTATTAAAACACCATAGATTCTTTGGGACAATTATTTCACATTCCATTCGAAACCGAGTTTGTTCACAATCACATGGGACATAGAAGGAAGGAACTGTGAAGAGGAATACGGAATCAGGGAAAAATTGGACCCCACCCATGCGTAGACACGCTTAGCTATTGCTATATGGTCCTTATTTTATGCATTTCAAATCATCCCATTTTCGTATCACTACTCACTCAGAGTCAAGTCAGTACCAATGTACCATCCCTTTACTGTCTCCAGTTGTTGTTAACTTTGAACTTATCATTTCATACAAAAAGAAAAAATAAAACAAAAAACAAAGGATTGGAGAGGGCCCTGGGCCCTGGGCCTGGGGCTTTCAAATTGTTTTTAGTAAAGTATGAAATTATTAATAGCTTTTCAGGTCTCGGTATTGGATATTTTTATCTTAATGATTTTTGTTAGCAAAATATTTAGACGAGGGACGCCCAACACAACACAACGTTCTCTTAGGACCCACGAAATTATAGCAGCTCGTCTTTTAATGTCCTACCTCCTAGGTCACTTTCTTGATAATTATTATTCAGCCAAACAATTTTTAACGTGTGACGGAAAATTGGCTCGCTGTTTTATCGCTTAATTAATTAATTCGTCTCCCACCCTTCCTCCTTGCTGAACAGCACAAAAATCCTCTGCTTGCTTGCTTGCTTGCTTGCTTTCTTGCTCAGTTTTTGTTTCCTTGCAGCGCCAGCGAGATAGTAAATCAGCCTGGAAGCATATAGGCTTTAATTTAATTGGTTGGGTACATAAACATATAATGGAACGTGAATCATTCAACTAGATAGCTAGATATATAGCTATCATGTGTACGTTGAATAGCTTTATATTGTGACTGACTGTTGAATCCAAGAAGAGACTAGCTTTTGTGTGCAAAGCAATAATCAGAGCACTTTTAATCTAACCAGTACTACTGGTGAATCTAATAATAATGCCCTCAAAGAAAATTAATTGAAGATCCAAAGCATATATAAAAGCAAAGCAGATGGGTAGCTGCTATTTCAGCTGTGCTTTTTTCGCATCTTTCTTTTTTCTCCTTTAGGAGGCTCCTTTTTTAACCTAGTGACTACCAACTCAGCCTGTTCAGCATTAACCGCCCGATGAAGCTTAGCTTTTTGATTTGGGTACGTTAGCCGGCCAGCTAACTTTCTTCCTCTTGTTTTCTGTATCTGTTGAAATCTTTTCCTGTTAGCCCATTCGGGGGAAAAACAACAGAGACATTGTACCAACCCACCAGATGCGTCCATCTGTAATTGTATCTCATCTAATCTCAGCTCATGTGCGGACATTATGAACATTACCTTACTGTTGTTTTGCTTCATAATTAGAGCAACACCAACTCTGTAAATCAAAATTTTCCACATTATATTGTATTAAAACTCATCCTGATAGTCGAATTGATGGTTAATCTTGATTTACTACTTGTTATTATAAAAATGAACCTAATAAATTTATATTAAATTTAAAGGCACAAGTAAAACATCTTATCTTAACAAATATAAAAGGCGTGTAAGTTGAAAATATGTTTCCCTATGCTACATTCATCAATTGCTATTGCTATTGTCATACTATGTTCACATTATATATTTGTTATAATCTTCAACATTTGTGATAATTTTTAAAAGGAAATTTTTCAACAGTAACCAATATTGGTTATTGATTTTCTTAAATGACCACCATATAATATATATTACAAAAATGATCAATTTGGATCAAAATACTCTTATAAAAATTTTTTGAAAATGACCACCAAGCACATTCACGCAGGGATATTTTAATCCAAAAAATTTAAGATGATCATTTTTTAAAGACATTTTAAATAATAGTTATTACCGAAAATTCACTCCAAGTGTTGGTCATTTTTGTTAAATTTACTTTTTAAAATAGAAACATACATGTCAAGATTTCAGTGAATTATCATTATACACATAAACAGGATATGACAAAAAAAAAAAAGTGTACTCTTTTATTATTATCATTATTATTACCCTGGAAAATGTTAGGAAGAGAGGAGATTTGTTTTTTTATTTTAAGGGCCAACTGACCATGTTAAAAGCCCACACCCACCAAAATGCTTGGAGAGAAAACTAAAGTCAAAGTTAATTTCTATGACCCACAGAAGTGATCACATCACATGGGCTACAAAAAGACGGCTCATTTGTGGTTGTACCCTGAAGCCCAATTTCACATTTCTATTGCATTTGCTGACCGGTAGTAGCATTTTAACATGGTACGGCAAATACCAAATGACTCCACCTCTCAAGTAAGTGACCTCAGTCCAAAACCCGTGTCTCTGCCTTGAAGAAAAAGAAAAGGGCTTTAAATCCCTCCGTCATCTTTCTTCCGTTCACTCTAGATACGAAAACAAAACGCTGAGGGATTTGCTGCAGAGTTTGGATTAGTGTTTTGGTGATTTTAAGACCGCGTCGTAGAGATTAAACCCTAAAAATGTTCAGGAACCAATACGATACGGACGTGACGACATGGAGCCCAGCGGGTCGATTGTTTCAGGTAGAGTACGCGATGGAGGCCGTCAAGCAAGGCTCCGCCGCAATTGGCCTCCGATCTAAGACCCACGTGGTCTTGGGCTGCGTTAACAAGGCCAACTCCGAGCTGTCGTCTCACCAGAAGAAGATCTTCAAGGTCGACGATCACATCGGCGTCGCAATCGCTGGTCTCACCGCTGACGGCCGTGTCCTATCTCGATACATGCGATCCGAGTGTATTAACTACAGTTTCACTTACGAGTCACCGCTTCCCGTGGGCCGCCTCGTGGTCCAGCTCGCTGACAGAGCTCAGGTCCACACTTTGAAAACCCTACCCTTTTTTTTAGTTAATGTAGAAGTCAATTTGAGTTGAGTTTGATGAGTAAAGTTATTATAAAATTGTGTCAGTGGAAGAGATTAGGATTTTAGATTAGGGATTTCCCAATTGGTGACTGAAAGTTCTAGATTTTGTCTAGGTATCTGTTAATTTGAATTGTGTTTGTTTTCCTTTTCGTTTTCTCTTTAAAGTTCAATACTTCCATATGTTTTGGTTGAAGTAATTGCAATGTAGGTCAAAACAAATAATAATCTAGGCTTTGTGTATTCATGTTTCTGTGATATCACAAAAAATGTTAAAATGAATTCCAATGACAGATAATGTGCAGGATGCAGGTGAAGAAACATGAATACCTGCAAGAACTAGAGTTGAAACTGGTAGAAAATGAAATTCCTTGAGTAATACTCAGTAATACTGAACCAGAAAACTTCTTTGTCACTGGTTCAGTAGTCGGAATAATTTACAAGAGCTGCACTGCAAAATGGAAAATAAATCAAAGAAGTTTTCTGGATTGCAGTGTTAAGCATGTCTCATTATACAAACAGAATGAAAAAAAATTACAAACACCACAACCCAACATGCACACAATTTACAATGTTGAATTAGGTTGGCTGTTTTGAGCCAAGATTTTAAAATTGTTTTTTGGTTATTCGTCATGAGTTATAATATTCACATCATCTTGTCGGTGATTAACAATAACAAGTTTCGGGGCATATTGATTGTCGTAAACAGAGAGCAGGAGTATTTAGAGGGAGAGAGTGTAGTCGTATACTTGTGTTTGACCTAGCAACTATATAATTTTGTTAAGGATGATTTCCCAAATTTAGGCTGATGTAGGCTTAACTCTGGTTTGCATTGCGGTTTCTGGATAAATGCTTGTGATAAGAATGTTATGAATTTTTCCATTTGGGCTTCTACTTTTTATGATGCAGTGCTGATGTGAATAAAGATTGATTAACTACAGGTGTCTTTTAAGGAGTCATTTTTTGATAATATTCCTTTATAACATTAAGAACTGATCTATATTTGAATCTTGTCAATAATTGGAGAATTTAGATAGGCCGTTTTTATGATCTTAGCTTTATGCCTTAGTTGAGTGATTAGGAAGGATTAGATTGTAGAAATTATAACTTGTTTTCTGCCGGTTCATTTGTGCCCGGAACTTTGACTTCCAAAATTTCTATTTATTTTGTGTATATTTGATGAAATGAAGTCATGATTTACCCAGTAGCTTTCTTCTTCTTAGAATTAGCATGGAGAAGATAAGTTTAGTCAACTGGATTTTTCTTGAAATCTATTGGTTAGTAAAATTTTGGGATGGGGTTGGAGGAATGGGCCTATCATGGTCCAGTGTTCAGGTTATTGGACCTAGTTTTGTTGAGTGATGAAAATTGTATCATAGAATGCAAGTTGTAGCTATCTGAGCTTTGTTAATACCACTCCCTATACCATTTATAATTATTTCTCCATGTTGCTTATTTCATAATTGGTCATCGCCACTCCCTGTGCAGTTTATAAGTATTTCTCCATTTCATAATTGGCTGACGTCTTCATTGATCAATTCTCTCTCTGTCCCCCATTCCCTCCCTCCCTCCCTCGTCTCCCTTCTGACTATTTTGCATCCAATCAACAGGCAATTTATGTTAGTATTCGAACATGCACACTCCTCTAGAATAAGTTGGGGCAAATCCGTGTAGAGTTTTTGAGCTGTTTTTATAACATGTAGGAAGTATGTAATTATGATTTAGATATTATATAGTGTTATTTGGTTGTTACATATTGATGCCTTATTATTTTCCCAACTTAAGTTTTGCTGTAAATTGTCTTTCTTCTCTTCATATATGTGCGCAATACTCTTCAAGTACTTGCATGTGCTTGCATCAAGTTGAAACCTTCTGCTCCCTTTTTCTCTCAGATACAAATTCACACCGTAAATTGTCCTTCATTGCATTGCGATGCCAGCTAGTAATTCAAAATAATTGTACGTTTCCCCCATTCTCAAAGTATTAATTGTTTGCACATATCATTTTAAATTTTGTAGAACAGTTAAATATCAGCATCAGTTGAGCAACATATTGGCCTTCAGCTTTTAGATTTCCTAATGAAAGTACCAAAACAATGAAAATTCACTGAGAATAAACAATTATGCCGATTAAATCAATCTTGCCATGTTGTTTCTTCTGTCTCCTGAATGTTGCACCACATTGCTCTTTGGACTTTCGAGTTTATCTCTTGTTATAATCACCATGTTTGCAGTTCATTAGAAGAGGAAGAATAGAAGGTGGTGGGGGCGTGTGTGGTGTGTGGGTTTAAGGGAAGCAAAAGCAAGTTACTGTCTATGAATTTTCATCTGTAGTTATAATACATATTTTGGTGACAGGTATGCACCCAACGTTCATGGAAACGGCCTTATGGAGTTGGCCTGCTTGTAGCTGGCTTGGATGAAACTGGAGCTCACCTTTACTACAATTGTCCAAGTGGGAACTACTTTGAATATCAGGCATTTGCCATTGGGTCCCGATCACAAGCTGCAAAAACATACTTGGAACGTAGGTTTGAGAACTTTATGGATTCCTCAAGGGAAGATCTGATCAAGGATGCTTTGATGGCAATAAGGGAAACCTTGCAAGGAGAAACACTGAAGAGTTCTATTTGCACAGTGGCAGTTGTAGGAGCTGGAGAGCCATTCCACATCTTAGATCAGGAAACAGTACAAAAGTTGATTGATTCGTTTGAGATTGCAGGAGGAGAGGAGGCTCCAGCTGCTGCACCAGATAGTTCTGCAGAAGGAGGTGCAGCTGCAGAACAGAGTGGTGCTGCAGAGCAAGGTCCAGCACCAATGGACATTTGAGAACACAAAGGACGGGTACTCCAGCTTCTCCATCTGTGTGTTTAGATGAGGTTTTTAAACATTTGTTTGGATGATTTCCATGAAATATAGTTAGCACATGGGAAAATCAGTTTGTTGGATAATTTTATTTTCCTCTTATGGTGCAATTTATCTTGCCTCATCAGTACAAACTTTTTAATGTTATAGCCTTGGATGAACTCCCAAACCATTTTACGTTAATACTCACGTTACATTCGTGGAAGTGGTATGACAATGTCGACCTGGAGAATATTTAGCTACATTTATGCGGCATATTTGGTCTTTAGAGAACAAGCAGTAGGGGTATGATAATTGACATGCTAAAAACCATCATTCGTCCTATTTGAGTGCAAACTCCGGTTTCATTTTAAGTTGGGCTTGTCGCTAAAAGAATTGTCCAAAATGAGGGTGGACGACAACCGAGGGTTATTAAACATCTGGGCTGTCATCAACATTTCGAGGTGAATAACATTTTTTTTATACAAATTCATTAATAGACTTCCAATAGTACAATGAAGGCAGAAGTAATTTACATATAATGATGTTACTCCAACAGTCTACAAAGTGTTAAAAATCTTCTCTCGTTACTCTACATGTATTTATGGGTTTGTAACTTGCTTAAAAATATATCATATTCGGAGTTAACCGATTGCTCCTGATATTTGCGCATTGGAATTTTTCAGTGGATGGCAATTGTGCGCCAATACGGCAACAATCATACACATGCCGTATACAAAAGTTAGTTCGAAGTCCCAACATTTGAGGCAAAGGTAAACTTTTGAATGGGCTACTTTGTTTCAAGCGTCAATAAAATAAAATTTTACATGAATGGTTTCTGATCTCCGTAGAAATGACATTTCGGTCAAATAAATTTAGTAACTCGAACAATAAAAATATTTTGTTCTTCCGTGGAGATACTGTCTTGTCTGCATGCAAGTCAAACCAGCCCCAAAATGCAACCACAGCTGCCCCTTTTTTTGAATGAGATAAATAACTGCGATAATATAAAAAAACAATCGCTTCAATAGACGTCAAATATGGGTATCAGGAATAGGGAGACCCTTGATTTGCATATGTTTGCGCATCCATTGCCAATTCTCTAGGGTGACCTCACCCCCAAGAGAGCGAATAACAGCACCACCACTGCATGAGCCTACTTTGCAACATTCTTCCAAAGATAATCCCTTCACTAATCCATACAAAAACCCACTTGCAAATAAGTCTCCAGCACCAGTGGCATCAGTTGCCTTCGCCTCTCCTATGGCCAGCATTCTCACAATCTGAAATATTAGAACAAATTTTTTACCATGCCATGTTATTTTTAGAAAGAAACCACAAGTCAAGCATTCCATCAATTGTATTTCGTTTGGGTTTATAAACAACCTCCTTTCCATGCTTTGCTATGCATCCATTAGGACCTAACGTCACCACAGCCCATCGGCAGTGTTTAGCCAGGAACTCAAGTGCAGCCTCTGGATCAGCATTTTCTTCACCCCTGTAACCATTGAAAGAAAAATGAATGCCAGCCACAAGAATCTACTCCTGATTTTGCAAAATGAAAATGAATTTCTTCGCAACTGAAGCATCAGCAACTCCTTTTAATTATTGTTTTGACACGTGTAGACTACAACCAAAAAACAGTTACCTTCCTAACTCCGTTGCTTCGTCCTCATTGGCAAAGCAGAGGTCTATATCCCCTGACTCCAATAATTGCAGAAGATGAGATCTAAAATTCCGAACCATCTGGCCAAAGTTAAAGACTATATAAGATAACACAATCACACCTGAAAAATTATTGCATTGACAAACAAATGCCAATTACAAATGATACAGTTCCACTTTGGTTACACATGAATTCACAAGTCTACAGCTCTGCTTTCCCATGGCAGAAACTCTCAACAATGATGTTTCAGTTAGCAGTAAAAATCTATCTCATTGCACATTTAAACGTACCTCAAAACTTGCTAAGTCCAGGGAGATGGAAACGCCCTCCTGTTTGGCAATCCGAATAGCCGCTTGAATAACTTCTAGATTGAACATTCCAAATCTCAGAACCAACCACTGTAAAGACACATCAGCAACCAAGTCCATTTCAGTCTAGAAAGCTACAAACCTAGTCAGATGACAAAACTAAGTTTGTTCATGGTTTGAATAAATATTGTTTGGTAAGTCGATCACAATTCTAATTCTAAATCATATAGATCAACATATCTGAAAATATGCCCTGTAGTGCAGTTGCATGGGAAACAATAATAATAAGAATAACAACAACAACAACCTAATTGGAATAACACAAAAAAAAAAAAAAGGAAAATCACCAGAACCAAGATAAATCAACATATTTTAAAACCTAGTGCAAGAGGCCTAACCTTAGAGCCTTTAAAATCCTTGGCGACCAATTCATCTGCCTGAAGCACAGAGAGTTCATACCATAAACTTATGGTTCAACGAGAAGACTGCATAAACCCATAAAAATAAAGAAATACCTGAATTTTGACAGCATTTGAGAGACAGGGCCGCATTGTACGATTGCCTGATGCATCAACTAGGCAAACACACTGTGGCATACCATTTACTGATGAAGTTTCAGCACTTAGCCACATAGAGATCAACAAGGAAGATACAAAACACAATCAAATGCATAAGAAATTTCGTACACAAAAAATAACCTGGCCAGTTGGTCCTCTCTTCATTCTCAATCTTGAAAC
The DNA here is from genome assembly GCA_022749755.1 of Azadirachta indica. Lineage (NCBI taxonomy): Eukaryota > Viridiplantae > Streptophyta > Magnoliopsida > Sapindales > Meliaceae > Azadirachta > Azadirachta indica. Next base: position 4,071,193 of record CM040449.1, read on the forward strand.
ATTCACTGCGCTAAAACTCATGTTACTGACAAATAACTGGCCTTGCTGATCATCTCCATATGTACCGATCAGCCCACAAGGGACCCCGAAACCTACGCTGAGTCCTCGGATGGTATTAGTGACACTACCTCCAGCTATTGTCTTTACAGGAGAAGGTTCATCAGGTGTCGATAGAATGTGGGTCTTAACCTCACTCAATATATGCTCAAGCTCTTTAATTGCAACCTAGACACGGAATTTAATTGGCAAAACCATCATATTTTTAGCTATTTTCATTCTCGTCATCACACAAACAATCCTACCACAAACCCAATTCACAACTAATTTTCCTACCAATCTCGAGTGTTTCAACCAGAATTGAACTTCAAAGTAAACAAAGTTAATATAAAGCAAATAAAAAAAGAGAGAATTAAGTGGAAGGAAGGAAGGAAAGAAAGGAAGAAGAGAGTACAGGAATAGAGCCGCCGCGTTCACCGGGAATTTGATCGAGCAAGGACCAGTCAACACGTGCCACGTGATCTATGAGGGCGGCGGGTTGAAGCCCCAGAATTATAGGAGCCTCAGTCTCAGCGTTCTGGATGTTAGGCAAGGGTTCTGCTCCCATATTCTCCTTTCCCTTTCAAAGGGAAAACCAAACACCAAACTAAAGTCGAACAAGGAAAGTTTGAAAGAGACAAAAGTAAGCACAGTTTGCCTGCCTTCCTTCCTTCCTTCCTTCCTTCCTTCTTCCCACTCGTCTCCTTCTTTCTTTCCTTTAGTATTTATAGACTCTCTCCTTACAGGTCCCCTGAGAGTGGGCATTCACCCTCCTCTTTTCCTAAATTACCCCCCAACTCTTATTTACTTAATAATTAAATTTTTATTGGAGACAGACTTGAGAGTTGTTTTGTTGGTCTCGGTCTCTACTACCTAGAACCTTTTAGAGGAATAATACTAGTTAAAATTAAATTTCGCTGAAATTAAATTAACGAAATTATTGGTATATGTTTGTTCAGCGTGAGTTAGATTTCTAATTGTTTGATTATTGCCTTATTTTACTAGAAAATGCCCTTTTGTTTAACTTTAATTAATTGACAACCAATGATTAAAATAACATGCATTTGGAGAAATAAATATAGACACTTTCTGATCAGATTTTGCAATTTGAAGCCACTTGCTCGTAGTCATAAATGTGAAAGTATGCAAAATCTTTCTCTAAATTATAAATTAAAACGTATCCCAGAAGTTTAAAATTAGCAAAAATCTTCTTGTGGCGTGAATGTGAACAGGGAGAGTTTCCTCTTCCCTGACACAAATGGTTTAACTCCTTGGCCCTACTTTTTCCTTTCAATTAGATACGCGATATGTGCCACAAACAAATAGGAGCAATTGTGGCCGCATACTTCCACTAGACGCTTCAAAAAGAAAAGAAAAGTTAATAAAAAAAAAAAAACTTATCGATGAATTCAGGAATAAATAATTCATTTAACTTATCCAAATATTTTATAGAAAGAAGAGATAACTTTTTCAGTCGTCGGTCTTTGCTTCATTTAAAATTCCTGGGAAAATTTTCGGCGCTTGAGACTTGAGTGCTTTGCTTTCAGCCAAATGGCCTCTCCGTCAGCTTTTGCTCATCATATTCCCCCCGATTCATCATCATTCATTGGGCTTGGCTGCCCCATACGCCTGACTATAGCAGTAGATATATTTTTCCTATTCCCTACTTGATTACACCACATATTATTCACCCATTACTGTACCACCACTAACCAAGCTTCCAACACTAAAACCATTCATTATCAAATATTAAGGTAACAGGCTACCCACTATTTTGAAAAGCACACACGTATTAATTACATTATCGTGATCAATTAATGTGTGAAATTTATGCTTATATTAGAAGACTATATTAATATATAACAAACAAAGGAAAAAACACAGCGCTTGAAATCAATTAAAGGGTATATGTAATAGGAAAAGTACAAAAAAAACGAAACAAAACAAGGAATATATGGAGATCTATATGATTAGAGAGACGACCCTTTTTGTCGTTTCAACCACGAGGCAGCTGAAATTACGGAGAAATGCATCTTTCACTTCGGCTTTTCTAGATTCCTCCTCAGCCTACAATAATTGCATAATAGATCTGACCTTGGGCATCATTTTTTACACACTATTTTGGTTTTCTTAACCTGCCTAGGGTTTCGATTCGGGGTTTAGCACATGGGTTAGGTTCCAAGAGGTTGGCATAATTCACGCTCGTGTATTGTTCACTTTTTATTATTTACCAATCAGCACCTATCATTTCCAAGCTTCCAACAAATAGACAATTCGAGTCTTTCGGATAGAATCCATCAGAAGATTCAATTTAGATAATAGTGTAAAGCAATCAGCCAAGAGCAATGAATGTAAAACATTCTAGATTTTGGATTCCACAAACATCTAAGAGAAGCAGCTAATACCCTGCGTTGAATGCAAGCCCCCTAGAAATTCATATTCATGTCATTGTTATGCCTAATAACGACCTGAAACTTGACAAGTGCATACAAACTTACTTAGAGAACAAGAATCTTTAAATTCAAGACGAGAACATTTGACATACACGCTGCTTACCAGCGTTCGTTTCTTGCAGAGCAGAAAAATAAGAGTTTTAAAACAGCCACAAGAAGAGCAGAACTGAAAGCTAAAAAGGAGCCATGATTCTATCCTACATGTCTGCTATTATTGGGAACAAGGGTGAACCCGTCTTCATGTATTTGCAAGTAACAACAAATATTTCTTGATGTCAAATTTTCAGAATCAAATTCAACAAAAAGTACCTAGGGAAAACATCATTTCTGCAAGGACTTTGGATCTTTGATGCTATCAGGAACAATAATTTCTTGGGGAGTTTCACGAACAACACCTAGCATTGAGTCATATTCCTCATCCCGACGTGCAAACTTCTTACGAAGTACTTTCTCAAACTCAATCTCATCAAAGGATTTTGCATTCTCGGCTGCATGAACCTGGGCCAAGTTGGAGTAATTAGTGGCTGACTGAGAAATAAAGGCTATCTCTTCGTCGGTGAGCTTTCTAAGGAATTTTGCTGGATTGCCTCCCCATACCTGTAATATACAAAATTACAAATAAGAAACTGGAACCATATACATGTTTGATGTTTATTAGTAAGAGAGAAACATTCATGGCATGGTTGAGGGAATTAGAATTGAAGGAGAGCTGATTTGGCCTGAGCAACGAAACTTAACTCCAATCTGAAGTTCTACCCACCTAGGAGATAGAATATATAGCAACTTCCAACTTAGTAGGAAAAGTTTGAAAAAGCTTCACCTTTTGCGTCAACAATACAAATTTACCATCTAGATGCTCCCCTACCGAATCATTAATATAGTCTCATTCGAATAGTAAAAGAGAGAACACAAGGGGAAACACAAAGGGAATTGATGACATGAGATGTTTTAGCATTACGAAAATCTTATCCTAAAAAGAAATCATTATCAAACACCACATTTCCCCGGGTGGTCGAGGAGTCAGGATCATTCAGATGAGCTGGAAATTTAGTAACAATGTCCTATCAGACCCACTTGCCAACATGTCACGCCAATCACATTGGCTAGGCAAACAACTAACACCAAGTGGTTTAAACCTACACTTAGGTTCACCAGAGCTTCATACCAGTTTTGACCATTTTACCTATCAGATCCACTTATTCAACATGTCAGGCCTTATCCATAGATACAAGCACAGGCTAACTGCCCCATGCCCACCTCACTATTTGTGAATTTCTTCACTTCAAATCTTCCATATACGTCCCAATTCCTAACTAATCCATGCAGACTTCATAAAGCATGCAACTCATTGCACATCAAGAAGAATCCAAGGAAAATCTAGTGGACATTGTTAATAAACCACCAATAAGTAATGGAAAAGAAAAATTAAAAAAAATTGAAAGAGTTCTCATTTTTCCACATGAATGGAGATGGATGGTCCAAATTCATTATTGCAAAAAAATAAATAAACAAAAAAGTACACCTTAGTATCTTCCTAGAGTGAGAAAGATGAGTGATATACCTCTCCAGAAGGGATCCTAGTATTCTGCCTCACAAGAGATCCAGCAGCAACCATGCCATGTCTTTCAACAACAACACCATCAAGTAGTGTTGCTCCCATGCCGACAAAGGCTTCATCCTCAACAGTGCAGCCATGTAAAACAGCACTATGTCCTGATCAGTCAAATACTAAATCATAATCCAGAATATAGATGGAACCTAAATTTGCCAGCTAATATTAAAATATGGCCAATCTCACACCACTCACCTACGGTAACATTGTCCCCAATAATGGTTGGTAGCACCTTCCCACTTAGGTTAGATTTTGCCACATGCACAAGGGAGTTGTCCTGTATATTAGTTCCTGATCCGATGCTGATGCTGTTCACATCTCCTGTGCACAAGGAACCCGTGATAATTAGCAATATCTGCCAAACCAAAAGTTCATTTGCGGCTGAACAAATAGCAAGAAGGAAGAATCTTAAAATTCCCTGTTAAGAGGGAAGCAGCACTAGGTGCTCAAACTGAATTAAACTCGCAATGATGACCCAAACATGAGATTTTAAGTCAATAATCTAGATGAAAAGTGAAAGATTGGCAGTGTCTTTCTATCACTTCTTATAAGTTTGAGAAAAGGTACGTGGGGAAGTTCAAGCGGTGCATAATTGGCGACAAACAACACAGTTCAAAATGTCCCACCTTGATCCAGACAAACAAATTCAGATATGTATCTGCCTATCAAAAACCATGCAAGAAACCAGGCATTTAGCTTATGCAATTATATAGAAAACGATAGAAAGGGCTGAGGGTAGGTGTTAAAAGACTAACCTGATTAAAGATTTCAAACTATTTGCAGTTAACTAATTTAGAGATAAAAGTTAAATGAATTCCTCCATTCCTAGTAACAAACACAATGATTATAATGCATAAGAGACAACTAGCTCAAAGGCAAACATGTAGCATTGCAATTTCTGGATGTGCAAAACTGCAAGTCCTTTGATTTCAAATTTTTTTCTTTAAAAAAAAAAAAGACAGAGAGAGACAGACAGAGAGAGAGAGAGAGAGACAGAGACAGAGACAGAGAGTCAAGTAGACATCAGTAAACCTCAAGTTTTCTCTCAAACAATAAAGGTTAGAAAGAACCTATTTCTGATTGAAAGAAAATACTACTGATAAATTGTAAGCCAAATTCATCACAAATGGAACATTAAGTAGTAGAAAAAGCATCTTACCTCGCAAAACACATCCATACCAAATAGATGATGCTCTTCCCACTTGAACATCTCCAATGACAGAGGCACTTGGGGCAACAAACGCATCCTTGTCAACCACAGGAGCTTTATCAAATATGTTCATGAGCGTTCGATGCCTAGACACTATTAAAAAAAAAAAAGAAACAGATTAATACATAGTTAGATGAACAAAAGGAAGATAGAACAGTGTAATCAATCTAAATTTCTATTATGACAGGTAGCAAATTATGCAGTGACATAAAACGTAAAAGTCAACGTAGATACATGTTTGAAAGGCCAACAAACACTGACCACTCAACTGTTCTTCCTTAAAGAATTGAAACTTTACTTCAGGTCTCATAAAACCTCACTGATTAAGCACATTTGATATCTGATATACATCACATGAATCTTTCCTCTGCTGTTTAAATGCTTGAGAAAAGGTTATTCATAAAATTTTAATAAAAACTGCCATCAATCACAAGTACTCAACCTGACACATAATATTCAATCTGATAATACCTACATAAAGGAGTGATCTAATCACATTTTATTGAAATGCCATAACGTCAATTCTTTATCATCAATTTCATTTTGTGAGAATAGCATCAATTCTCTTCAAGTGGCATCGACAACAACAGACATTAACACGAAACACCATACAGGCAACTCAGTATCTGCACAAATAGAGCTCACTCTTGAAATACACGCACACTATCCACGTGTAATCATGTTACATATGTACATTTGGCATGTGACCCAACTCCTAAGCTCACGAATGGTCAACTAAAAGTTCTTTCTGTGTTTGCAAACGTACAACGCCAGACTCTACTGATCAAACACATAGTCTACCAATCCCTATCGATCCAGACAAGTCAGAATAGTACTGAATCATTATGAACTCTTAATGCGCGAAGAAAAAGGTTATCCGCTTGTCATTTCTTTTAAAGAAAATTAGCTTAACAATAAATACTAGAATGATAAAGAGGACATGGATTTTAAGATATGCAGATAAGGAAAAGAGATCTAGGAATAAATAGAGAGAAATAGGAAACTCACGTTGTTCTTGGAAATAGTAGTTTCCTTGGAGGCGGCAGCCAAGGCGATCAAGCGCTTGACCAGTCTCGCGAATCCAGAATCCAACAGTGTATATCGCTCTTCCTAGGGTTCCCATCTCTTCTTCGTCTTCGGTTTCTTGATTGGTGAGAGTGGATACTTGTGGAGGTGAGGCTCACTGGGGCTTTGGGTTTTTTTAAGTTTGAGCTAGGTGTGTGTGTGTGTGTGTGTGTGTGAGAGAGAGAGAGAGAGAGAGAGAGAGAGAGAGGGAGAGATGGGGAAGGAAGTTTGGGGGAAGAAACGATGCCGTACCAGTAGGCCAGAATATCCAATGGCTTTGGGAGGGCAAAATGGAGTTTCATTGCCGGCTTTAAAATTATTATTTTCCGTAAAAAAAAAAAAGGGAAAATCACAGTTTCCTTAATACATTTTTTTTTTTTACCGTTTAAATAACACAGTTATAAGTCCCTGGTCAAAAATTTGAGAGAAAATTCTTTCTAAGTATTTTTAGGAGAATTTGTTATCTGGACCTTCACTTGAGAGGTCTGAGTTCTTAGCATCAAGTTAAAAGTATTGGTGACATGAAAAATCACAATTAAATTCACGAATTCGCCATTTTAATTTTTATTTAGTATGTAGAGAAGAATAATTATTTTTATTGTACATAAAATGATTAATGATGAATGTCTAGTTAATTTATAATCGGGAATTAATATTTAATTCCTCTCAACCTACTAATATAACGCATGTAAAACAAAATTGCATTTGGTAATTTTATGTAATTAATCTTAGTTTATTTAAAATGAATCTGAAGAAATTAAATATCAAAAGAATGAATTATTTATAACTTGTTTAAAAAAAAAATTCTAATATGGATCTAAATAAAATTCGCATACGGGTCTATATGTGTGTGTTTTCAATGGAAAATTCGTATATATTTTTTCAAATAATGTTTTTGAGTAAAAATTCGTAAAAACATAGCCACAATAATATGACAGACATGCACATAAGATATAAAGATAAAAAGGATTAATAATCATCAAAGTCAAAACAATCCCTTTCAGAAGTTCTATTTCTAAAATAATCCTTTTCATTGAAATTTAAAAAAAAAAAAAGGAAAATTCGTAAAATAAAGCCCTCCATCTTTTTCCCATGAGCCTAGTAAAACACTGCGTTTTGATGAGTAAACTGAAAATTGAAAATAATACATCCGAATTCGGACATACGCCGGAAAAAGAAATAATCAAAATAGGTTCCATTTCTCTGCAAGTTCTCATAGAAAAGAAAAGAAAAAGAAAATTAGGACCCGCAGATCCATAGATCTCGATACTGCTGTATCCTTAACTTGGCGTTTCCTGCAGGTGAGTTATTGTTTATGTTCTCTCCGTTTATTTGCAGGTCATGTCGTCTTGACGCCATATCTAGGATTTTATGTTTATAGAACTCCTACGGCCCCCAATTTCGCCAACTTGTTTTTTTTTTTTTATTTATTATGCTGCTATCATATGGGAATTTAAATTTGCCTGTTTCCGTGAAGAGTTATTGTTTCCGGGTTGGATTTAAAGTATCAACACGATTTTTGATTATATGCGGGGTTCGCATGGTTTTGTGTTTATGTTGGGTTTTAGTAGCTTGTTTTTCGCGGTAGAAATTCTGTTGCTTATGTTCAAACCTACCGTGTTGCTGGTGGTTGAGAAAAGACTTGGAAAATATTAAAAAATGTATATAATCCATATTGTAACCTTTTGTAATTAATTCTGATCAAGAAAACTGAATGGCGTGCTTCATTCAGCTTGAATTTTGCTGCCTAAAATCGAAATTGAAACTCGAACCAAATTGAATTCATGAAACACAGGATAAATTGTTTACTCACATTGTTTCTTAAACTCAGCCATATTTTATTTATTGTGAATCTGCAGGAAATTTAATCTAACATTTCATGGAAGGAGGAGCTGGGGCTGATGCTGCCTCCATGGTGGCCCCTATTGCCAAGTGGAGAAGTGATTTCGCGAGGACATTTCAGTATTATCTAGACCGATCAACCCCACACCCCTTGTACAGGTGGCTTGGAACTCTTGCTGCTGCTGCAATTTATCTGTTGCGTGTTTACTATGTTCGGGGGTTTTACATTGTGACATATGGCTTAGGAATCTATATACTCAATCTGTTGATTGGGTTTTTATCGCCAAAGATTGATCCAGAGTTTGAAGCCTTGGATGGAGCTTCATTGCCAACTAAAGGATCAGATGAGTTTAGGCCCTTTATTCGCCGACTTCCTGAGTTCAAGTTCTGGTAATATATTATGTCAATATGCTACTCATATCTAATTCCAGGGTGTGACCGAGTGACATAATGTCTTCATATTTTTGGTAATCTATATACATCATGTGACCACTGGCCTCCTTGGTTATTGCATATACTTTTCACAGCTTGTTAAATACTTAATTTTAACAATTTTTTTCATTTATATGTATTAACATTCTAATTTCTTTGAGAGAATGAAGTGAGTGTAGCCTCTCCATTCTTCCTTGGCATTTTTCTCTGATGTTTATCTTCTTATCACTTTCGAACCACAAATGTCATACTTGTTTTAAATGAATGATGGACATTTTGTTAAAAGAGATGCTGCAATAAGAGAGGAATTAGTTGCATGTATGATGCTGTTTGATATGCATTCTTAGCGTCTGCTAGGTAAGTTAGATGCTACAATAATGTGACTGCTAGGGAATAAATAATCATGCTGAATGGAGTGGTGCATTCTTAAGGTAGGCAAGTGAATGGAGCATTCTGGCTTGCTTGTGACTCCTTGGGGTTAGTACAATCAGTTTCACTAGAAATTCAGTTGAGTTTCTGTTAGAACCATCCGTAATCTCTTTCCTTTCAAGGTAGTCATTTTACCTTTCCCTTCCCCACCTTATCTAGTGCTGCAAATTTTAAATCCTTGAGTGCTTTATGATAAGAAGCATAGTGGATTATTGAGAAGATAAGGATTGTTGTTACCAACTTTAGTGATTGAAATAAGATTTTGAAGAGTTGAAAGTATTTCTTCCTCTAACTTAGACTGAAGATTAAGTTATTTTCTTCAATTTTGTTGCTTCAGGTATGCCATCACAAAGGCTTTCTGCATGGCTTTTCTTATGACCTTCCTTTCTATTTTTGATGTCCCTGTTTTTTGGCCCATATTGCTCTGCTATTGGATTGTTCTGTTTGTCCTTACAATGAAGCGCCAAATCATGCACATGATTAAGTATGAATATGTTCCATTCAGCTTTGGGAAGCAGGTAAGAGCTTTGAATTGTTGTTTTAGCACCTTCACTCAGTCTTCTGCTGCCATATGTTGAATCTACTCTATTTTACATTTTGAGATTTGTGGTGGGATTTGAAGACAAATTTTTCCATAGAGCATTCTCTTAGTGAAATGTAATGACTTGTCTCCTTGATTTCTGACAGAAGTACACTGGGAAAAAGCCTGTTGCAAGTACCAGTGGCTCGCCCAGGGGCTGAAATTAGGTCGTAGGTGATTGGAGGAAAACTGAAGATGTGAAACCTTCCTATAATTTCCCTTCTTTTGTTTTTTCTTTTTGAAAAAAACCCTTTATGAATTCTTTAATTGTTAGATGGAACACATGTTTCGTATCATATGCAAATGCAAAGTTCATATGCATGTCGAAAGTTCCATACTTAGGGTTCTCACCTTTTTCTTGTGGGACCTAGCTTACTTGCACCTTTTTCTTTTTTCTTTTTCCTTGAAATATAATTCTTTGTGTTGTTGTATTTTTTAATTAACTAAATCAGAAAGATGATCAGCCATCATCAATATTTTAATTGCCTCTTGAGTGTGTTTGAGATGTCAGTTTGTCTCAAGTGCAGCTGATATCCTTTTTGCGTAATAATTATTCCGTAACACAGTGTTAGGTAGAACTAATATCATTTTCATTTGTACATACTTACATTATCCTTATCCATGTATTTTTTTCCTGGTAGGAACCTGATGATATTGTGAACTGAACTGGACTGAATGGCCATAAATTTTGCATCTGCTTATACATTTCCAATTTTATCCTCACATCCCCCTTAACTGGGGATGAATTACATATAAAACTGGTAACGGAGGCAGCATTGCCATAAAACTTGAGTAAAGCTCCCATCGTAAAGGCAGTTGAGTTTCTTCTTGATCTACAGTTACTTTTGACCAATGATCGTATAATTTTAGATGAATTTGAGGGTAATCTGCCAAAACTTACTCCTTACCAAATACTTCAACCGTTTTGGCTTTGGTTTTAGACATTCATAGTTCAGGTTTGAAATAGTACTTTCTCGAAGGCTGCAAATTGGAGTGTTATCTGGTGGTGGGGCGGCCTTCTTTTTGTAAATTCATTTTCATTATTAGGTTTTTGATCAGCTTATTATCAATTGCTTGAGACTCAATAAACCTCTTTGTTCCACGTGGCAGTAATGAGTATAACCAAGCATAGTCCCAGTTCATTTGAGGCCCAAAGCGGCATCAGTGATTGGACGTATTTTATAAAGGAAAGAAAGCAACAACAGCCGATGATTGACTTGGACATTGGCACGATATTGCCAGATGGATGTCTAATCACACAACTAACTCGACTAACAACTCTCCAACAACTTAACGACGAAAATCATAATGTTTATATTTTAGTAGCTTGACTTAGCTTGATTTATATATACAATAGAATAATAATACATATTGGTTAATGATTTTCAAATTCTATAATATTAATATGGTTGTTTCTTAAACATGGCCAGCTATGATGTTCTAGGGAGCTTTTGCTTCTGCTTTCGTTCTGATACTTGGGATAAACCCTTAACATATTCTGCTTCAGTTTTCCCTAACAAATGACCACCAGAGCATTTGTTCTTATATTCTTCATGTGGGCTCTTCTCACCGTCATCACTCCTACGCTTATTATGTTGTCAGAGTCTCTGAAAACAGACTTGGATCAAAATGGTAAGACAAATTGAATTTATCCTACCTGGAAATGAATAATCTTAATTCACTCAAAGTTTCAAGCCCTGTTACTTGACAGTTGTTCTAATATTCCAGGAAAAGCGAGTGAAGGAATGAAGCCTAGGAAAATGATGACATATCTGGAGAAAAATCTGAGCATCCCAGTAACCATGCCGCCGAAGAATGTAACAGATATGTCACTGACTCCGGCACCAGAACCAGCTTTTCCACCAATTCCTGAAGTAGAACCAGCTGATTCGAGAAATCAAACGCTCTCCCAAAAACAAAGAGACCAATGATGAGAGAAGTCAATTAGTCCAGGCCAATACGAGACTGTGAACTTGTCGACGACGCCTAGTTGCCAGGTTTGGAATCAAAGCCGATGCCTGACTAACGCTGTTTTATTGTTTTAAAGTGCTGACGATCACTGAGCTTGGGTTTGTTGATAATAATTTGTAAATACAATGCAACGTGTGCATACTGAAACAGCAATTAATTATTTAATTTAGTTTTAATATATATATATATATATATACACACACACTGATAAAGAAACTGGGGATTAGAGTGTCTATTTAATTTTGAGTTATTTGTTGCTGATTTAAGGAGTTCGCAATTTATTTTCACACATCAACCCCCAGAATGCAGCAGTTTCTTCTTCTCTCTTGCTGAATGATATGTTATCATAATATATTTCTTATAAAACAGCCTTGTTGAATTGGACAACCGGTGCGGTTTGATTTTGATGGAGTGCTATATATTATATATTTTTATTTATTATTTAAATTGGAGACTAGTTGATGCACCCTAACCACAACGAATTTCCAATCTTCATATTACAAATTGATAAAACCAGCGAGACACACGCTGATCACAGTTTTGCTCTATTATTTCAACATATAACGAATTTTAATTTCTTTTAGTTGACAAATTTTGTAACTTGAGTGTGATATTGAGAGAAGATGTCAAATTGGCAAATTTGAAATCACAATTCAGCAAAAAATGGTAGGCACGTTTGTTTGCATTCAAATTACCATGCTGATGAATATATATTCAACTTCGCCATGAATTGAAACTCCGGTTACAGCCTTGGTGGGGTTCTCTGAGATGTCAGCAACAATCTGTTCAATAAATAAATAGCAGTAATTAATTAAATAATTAATCATTAGATTAATCGTAATTTCTTGCCCCTTCTTGGACATGACATATATAGGCATCATGTCACGCTTGCGCATGCCCATTTCTGTCCTTGCATCTAATAAAATAACCAAAAAAACCAAAAAAAAAAAGGTAAAGCAATTACTCGATATATAGTTGACTGCAAATCCATATGACGGTGGGGGAGTGGTCCTCAATTAATGATAGTAATGTTAATTGGTCCAATATGGTTTTGACAATTGACACCACAAAACAAAGAGAGACTTCTTAAATTGAAAGAATTATTTCGGGCCACTTATTTTGCTTACCATGGCCGCAACAAAGCATAATACATAATGTAATATGGGTTGCAATTATATTTCATAAGACATGCTTGCTTTCCATCTAGCATCTTCCTGATCCACTGCCGTACAACTACAATAAATATATGAACTGCAAGAAATTAATTAATTAAGCCCCACATTAATCGAGTAGATTAATTTTCTCCAGACGTTTAGCGTTAATTCCAAGACATGGTTGATTAATTATCAATTGCAAGTTAATTTATTTTGACAAACATCTTCTCATCCATATGTGACTGACATTTTAACCTCGAATATTTTCTTATGCTTACACTTCCTAATGATTGGTCTTCACAATTATATATTATTTACTTAATATATGTTAATATAATATCTTTATTTTTTAATAAATTAGAAATTTCTACCTATATAAAAGCTACAACTTTTGCTGTCCATTTAGACTGTAAATCGTTCTCACGTAAGATTTTTAACTTTTAAGCACAAGTTGTTTGTCATCATCAATAAAATATTGCAGACCATAAGCAACTAGAAGTTTTTTTTTTTCTTTTTCTGAAAATTTAATTTTAGACCTATTCAAGGGCAAGGAGTCGCTTTCTTAAAATGTTTAATGCCGACAAGTCGTTCTGAATTTCTAAATTATAGCATTAAGATTGAAATTAATATACATAAACTTCATACTTATATATATATATATATATATTTATGTCACCAATTACAAGCAAGGATAGGAGAGGTAAGAAGTAATTTCATTTATACAACACAGTGTAGAGTAGACTGTAGAGCTGACAAACTCAAATTGTATTTTCACAGAATAATATATATATCAATGAACTCGAAAGAGCAGCAATATGATAACGCGATTCATAATCCAGCATGTAAAGAAAAGAAAACAGCACTCACATCACAATATATATAAGCGTAATTATAGTTACAATATTAATATATAACAGTGAAAGTGGATGATTTAATCAAACGAACTGCTGGAGGTATTCTTCCACAGTGGTGTATTTAACATCTGGGTAAAGCTCGGAAGCCTCCACCCCAAAAGATGGCTCAATTTCAAAGTTGGTCTGGTCACCCTTCACAAACACTGAGTGGTTGACTGCTAGCACTATGTTCAGGGGAAGTGGAGCTTCTGCAGGAATCAAATATTAAATATTAACCCGAAGTACGTACTTGCCATTAATTATATATATATATATTATTAGAATGAAATGATCAATATATAAATATGCATATGTATATGTGTAAGTGATCAGAGGGAGACCTTGGATGTCCCTGAGAACTTGCTCTTCTGGAACATAAATTTTCTCAAGAGTCTTGCCAATCTTGGTCTCCCACATGGCCACAAGTTCGTTGAATGAAAGTGTGTTTTTTGGTGGCCTTATGTAGAGGACTTTGTTCAATGTTCTTGGGTCATCCACAGCTTTTATTGTATATGTTCCAATATCAGTTTCATTGTTGAAAACCGCTGCGCATACATGCAGAGAATAGTGAATTATTACAAATGAGTGAATGAATGAATATTAATTTAGATTTCTAGATCGATCAAAGATGGGTAAATGAATTAGTTAATTTATAAATACCTTTGGCGTTTCCATCTCCAAGAATGGTGACTTTGTCTCTGGGAGGAGCACTGACTCCTGGCTGGCACAGTACAGGCAGAAAGTAGGCAGCGAAGCAGTTGGAGGACACGTATGTGTAGGGGATCCCTTCTGCCTCAACAGCACGCCGGATTTGGGCCTTCACTGCGAATGATGTTTTCGCCGGCTCCACAGCATTCACACGATCCACATCGTTTCCAAATTCCGATGGAAAAAATCTCTGATAATGACAACACATACATACATACATACATACATACATACATATGTATATATATATATATATGCATGTATGATAGAAAATTAATTAAGGAACATGCTAGCTTATTGTCTAATTTGATGCAAATGTTACGTCATGAGTAATAGTGTGAATTCGAAGTGAGATATTTTCCAAAGAGTGGTGTTGTTCCATCGTCCATATATAATAAATAGTGGAATTCAATTCAGGGGATCCAACAATTGATTAATGGACAATGAGCTCCTGCCATGATATCATTTGACTTCGCTTTACTCATACCATACCATACCATACCATACCATACCATACCATACCAATAGCAGTTGTTCTAAAGTCGGCGGTTGGTTCCGCCGAAAGCATATGCATACTCAATTATATATATTGCTACCAATTAATCAGCATATAATTAATATAGTTGACAAATTATTCCAATATTAATTCTCTTTTTCCCAATACTAATATTTTTTCAACAATTTAATTTAATTTAACGAGTTCATATTTAAATATTCTCATTTTTTTCATTTATTTATTAAGAACTACATACTTGGTAGCCATATATATATATATATATATAATATATATATATATATATATATGTATGAATGATACTTTATCGCAGAAAAGCAAAGCAACACATACAATTAATAAACCAAATTGGATGCTGATTGAATTGAGAGACGGACGAACCTTAATATTGCCAGCTTCTTTAATGGCAGCAATGATCTTAGTCTGATCTGCTAACTGCATATTGCCCACAGTCGAAATCACCACGTCCACCTGCTTTATCGCTTTCACCAGACTCTCATGGTCGTATAGATCTCCCTGCATGATTAAAAATAACACAAATTAACCCATGAAAACGTTTCACACTTCGATCAATCTTCATTCATGAGCAAATGAACGCAACTCAGAAAGAGACAAATATGTATGTGTATACGTACATGGAGCAAAGTGACTCCCAAGTTCTTAAAATTCTCAACGAGTTTTCCCTTGACAGGATCAGACACAGTGCTTCCTCTAACCAGAACGAACGTAGGATGACCGGCCTTTGCACTGGCTTCTACGATGAACTTTCCGATGTACCCAGTGCCGCCGACGATCAAAATCTTGCTTTTCTCAGCCATTAACGGAAGTTTAAATTTTTAGCTAGGCAGGATATGATTAACCAAAATGTTGCGGAAGTCTATACGGAGTTTGTGAACCAACACCAGCTGGAGCACTACATATGGATCGAATGCGGATTGTGAAATCACCAAAATAGCCTTCCTTTTAGGACTCTCACATCCCTCTTTCAACTAGAAACTTGATCGGTTGGTGAGTTTTACTTTGATTAGACTCGTTTAACTTGAAGAATCCAGAGCTTAATTATTCCGCAGAATCTACAAAGTTTCCGGTAAATAATTTTAAAAAAGAATTTTTGTGATATATATATATATATATTTTAAGAGTGAACTTTAGAAAACGTACATATTTAAAAATATTTATCCAACAACAACTGCTTCTTCAATGTTGAGGATCAGAATTGTTTGTTGTGTAAAATGGACGTCTCGACTCGTATTTGGGAGCCGAATTTCAGGTGCCGAGGCTGTTTTCTTTGTTATGGGTGGCGGCATTTGCTCCAACCTATCAAAAGTGACAAAAAAGTCAGCCATAACAGGGGTTGGTGAAGGTATTGACAATTGCTTCACATTTTTCTAAACAGTGCATAAATTAAATTACATACCGTATAACACGTAATTGTAATTTCACACTTTGCACTTTGAACACCACGTCGGTACTTCAAGAAAAAAAAAAAAAAAGGAAAAAATTGATTACAAATTCTTCTAGATCTTTCGATGAATGCGCCCAAGTAATCGACAGGTTCATTTGTTAGCGTATATTACTATTTTTCTTTTCAACAGAAAAATGCCAGAGTTGCTTAAGGTAAGACTTAACACATGGGGCTAATATTAAACCACTTCTTTTTGAAAAAAAAAATATATGTATATATATATATATATCCCAGTGGAAGATTTTTTTTTTTTTGACCCAAAAATAATGGTTAATAAATAAGGAAAAAGGGAAATTAATTAGAACAAAGAAACGCTCGCATATTACAAAATTTCCAGCGGTGAAGCTAGACACACACACATACATACACATACACATAACATACACATACACATACACAAATGGTGTTCTTTCAATTGATATTATCAAATATTTGAAATTTATATTCATGAAGTAAAAATTTTATTATACTAAATAATTTCATATTTAAAAATGAGACCGATGAAATAAAAAGGCAACCCGCCATCATTAATTACGGTGCGACAAAGTCTTGTTGGTTATGGAAAAAAATTGAGAGGTTTTAAGGGATAACATGGTCATACCATGATTGGTGCCTTCCTTTCTGGATGACCACTGACCGACTGACTGACTGACTGGTACAATCATTTTTGAGTAACCATTAAGGTATAGGTGCCATCAACCATTATAATGTTTCAGTTTTACGTCAAAAGTATTTTCTAAAAATAATTAAAGAGTGTTGGTTGCCACATGAAAAAGAACCCAACCCACCCGTTACTTTTTCTGATAACAGCTGTCTGTGTCCAAGAATAAGAAGCGTGCATTCCAGAAAGGAAATGGATAAACCAACCCAAAATATTTTCACAAATGCCTTCAGATGGCAGCAAGCCCATTTTTCTTAAGCAGGTTTGATAGAAAAGGTAATTCTCATCACTAATTTCATTTCCCTCCTTCGTTAAAAAGTTTCCAGATTCTTCTTATCGGCATTCCAGGAGAGAGAAAAACAAAAGGATGAACCAAAATAGTAGAAATCTCTGTTAAATTTACTTGGGTTTGATTTTGATTCACTACGAACTTACATAGCCGGAAACAACTGCTATTTACATGAAGACGCATTTATAACTTCCTATTTAACACCCACACCCACACCCACACCCAAATCCAATCGAGTAATACATAATTTAAGTTTATAGATCACGAGGATGAGTAAAACTTCAAGCCACTTATACAGAGGAACTGGTAATTAATTAATGGGTGCTGATTCCGGCATCTGCGTTTGATTTTGAAGCTGCAAGATTGGCAATATGAAACTGAGATGCGTAAGAATTGGAATTGCCTTCAAGCACAGGAGGTTCATTTAAAAATGCCCAGTTGCTCCTAGTCCACCTGCAATCACCAAAAAAATATGGATGTAACAAGTGTTTATATGCATGGATTTGATATAAGATATATATAGTATTACTTGATAGATTATATGATACTCGTTCAGATGAAGCTCACCAGCCATTTTTCTTTACGAAGTTTTCCAAGTCTGTATCTTTATCCATGTTCATGAAACTCTCCTTTGTAATTGTATTGGCCATAGGCAAGGAGCTGGACCTCCGAAAGTTTATTTCACTGCTTTCCTGTCATATTTGATGCATATTAATGAGGAATATTCGTAAAAATAAGGTTAATTTACGAAGTTGTATCAGAAGTTCTACCTGTCTGTTTTGGGGACTAGAAATTGCTTTTAAATGTTCCTCCTCAATTTTCTTCTTCGCTCTCCAGTAAGCTTCGATCTCTTCCTTAGTAAGCGACTGATTCCTCTTGTATTTTACTGAAAAATAAACATTACATATCAAATATTACCCACTAACTCGTAACATCTCAAGACAAACATATAGAAAAAGGTTACGAATATTTACCGAATTTAGGATCTGATGTAGGGGAATCCCATCCTGCCATTAGAGAACCCATTTTCACTCTCAAATCTTTCAATTCCAAGAATGATTAAGAGAATATACATCGCTTTTAATCTTGGTAAATTTTTACTTATTTATACTAATGAAGGCCAATGCTGTTCGTGGGTGGGACACTTATCTTTTCCTTTGTTCTTATCCCCAAGAGATATTTTTTTCCTACATATATATATCTATATATATATATAGGACGGGGAGAGTGAGGTCTCCAATAGATAATTTTTTGGATTTTGTTGTAAAGTTGATTTGATGCTTGATGCTGATAAGCACCATTAACCTTAGCCCATAAATAATTCAGCAGCCCACAGATTTCCGCCAAAGCTATAAAATGGTTTATTAGTGATGTAATTTACCATTAATATTTTGTCCTAACCAAGATGTGACAAGCCTTTTTCCACTGTTTTTAATGTGACCATTGCATCTATAAACTTCTGGGATTTGGGTATGGGCTTTTACCACTAGTTCTAACCTCTAGGCTAGGCTCACAAGTCACACCCGTTGGCCCAATTGAGCCTGCAATGTGGATATTGGGCTAAGTTGAGCCCTAGTGCTTATATCAATCCGCAAAGTCCAGAATGCCTTTTCGTGGAATCCAAACGTAAAAGCAATTATAAATGGGCATGATTTTCGGCAGCAAGTTGTTCCCACTTAGAGGCAGACAGGAAGTTCAAGGCAGAATCAAAGTCAATTTACTTTATCATCACTTTCTCGTTAGCAGAGCATGCATGGCTGTAATTATGAGTAATCTTCTCGAGGTCTCCAATATCTATCGCAACTCGAAAACTTTGATGCCCTAAATTTACCCATCACCTCTACTACTTTACCCAAAAAAGAATATTAATTTTCAGGACTTCTGGTCAAATTTACAGAGTTACAATGTCATCTTCAGTCGTCTTCACCATTGAATGCACTCAAATATGACTAGAATTTGAAACCCCAGTAGGCCATTCAGCTGTGCTACCGTAATCAAAAACTGTGGAGTCAGTCTCTAAATTATATATTCAGAACATGGAAAGTGGGGTACCACAGTAGATTAACCACATATTCCTGTACTCATACATTATTTGGCGAGTAGGGACTTAACGCAGAAGTCAAAATACAAACTTAGCTGGCACTACCTCTAAATTTGGCACCAAATTTATGATGAACAAGAAAAAGGAAAAAAAAAAAAAAGGGTTGAGGTTTCTAATTCCAAATGTGTGGCAGCCAACCTTACCCAGGTCGAAGATGCTGATCAATTCTTGCCTACGTGCCAGCTCCGTCTGGCGTTGTTGGCATATTTCCCATCGGCAAAACTTCCAACAATAACGGCATAAATTCAACCAACTGTAATACCACAACGCAGTATTGGCCAAAGGGCTCCACATTTCACTTCACTTCACTGAGGATCGATCGATCGATCGTGAATTAGCTAGGTCGCTGCTTTTGAATGAGACTTAAATGTGTTTGTTATTCATCTACTTCTACTTGGAACTCATTGTACGATTGGAAGCATTCGTTTGTTCTTTTACATGTGTAATAAAGTAGTTATGTATGTAGCTAAAATAAAAAGGAACAAAAATCTTTATTATTTCTTCTCTTCCATCTCGCATTGCTTCCTGTAGTGTAGAAGCTGTAGACAGGCACCTAACTTCCCACCCTTGCTTTGCTTATACTTTTTTGAGTCTCATAATTTCTAGTTTATTCTACCGTATGTTATACAATGAATGACTAGTACTATGGAATGATTTTTAAAAAGCTTGAAATATATATCTTGATAGATACAGTGAATAATATATATATATATATATATGTTTAACAAACTTCTACCCATTTTTTTTTTTTATCAAATTGCTACAATATCAATGGAATGGGATGGGTCCTAGCTGGGGGCTTATATACCTACCATTCTTTTAAGCTAGCATATATGAATACCCATGCTGGTTAAGAGAATATATTGCAGAGAAAAAGTATTGAGTATGATAATTAATTCTGTTTAGCTGCAGGTAGTAGACACAGGCATATCCAAATAAGAGATAAACTAATCGTATTAAATATTAATAAAGAAGAAACTAAAATGCTAGCTAGCTCTCACAGTACTCACAACGCCGCACTCGCACATGCATTCACAGTACATACGTTTGAGACCCTAGTTTTTGACCAAAAGCAATATATATAATTAATTAATTAGTTTTATTTACTCTCTAATTAAATAATAATCTGCATACCTACACGTGCAAGTGCGAGTGTTGCTGGGCACCTCACTGACATCGACTAGGCATTCTAAGAGCCATTGTAATTTCACGTAACTAAGAATACGGTGTGCCTCGCTCAAATCCACGGTGTCAACGTCAGGTACTGGAGCTTGATGATGTGACAACGGTCGTTGAGGTTCCATCTGAATTCTGATCACATCACGTGGGATTTCAAGCTGGTCCCCGCCAAACTTCACCACGCGTATAATTCAGCTCGCAGCATCCACACGTGTGAAAGAGAGAGCAAATTATGTCCAATTCCATCGTCTCTATTATTATTAAGCTTAATTAATGATCCATGCAATGCAACCATCACTAACATACATAATATGTATTGCGCTAAATGCTGTCGGGGGCAAAAAAGAAGTGTTAACTGTTAACATATGTGGACATGCAATGAAA
Source organism: Azadirachta indica (assembly GCA_022749755.1). Lineage (NCBI taxonomy): Eukaryota > Viridiplantae > Streptophyta > Magnoliopsida > Sapindales > Meliaceae > Azadirachta > Azadirachta indica. Next base: position 4,092,171 of record CM040449.1, read on the forward strand.
CCTTATTACATACAGACAGGTTTTGTTAATGTTGCGGTTTCTACACGAATTTGACTACTTCCAACATCACCGCCTCTTCTCTTCTCTATAACTCCGTCTTGTCGATCAACAGCATTGGAAAATGCCCCTGGATCCACCAATTTCCTTGTGTCCCATACAAATTTTCATTCATTTAAGTAAACACATCTTTCCTTCTAATCTATTTCTATAAGAACTATGCCTTACCTTTTTCCCTTCGTTTTCCATTCTGACCATTTAGATATGACTGTGACTTACACACAACTCTGCTACTTTAATCGAATCTAATGGGTAGTTGTTTTTTTTTTTAGTTGAGAGATTGGATTTCAATGCGTGATGTCTTCAATTAAATAATGGAATAAAAACAAATAAAAGAATATTGTTAAATGACGTGTCCTGTTTTCACGACCAAGAAAGCAAACTTAATAAATAGAAGCTTTAACTAATTCAAAAAAGCTGGTTCCCATGAGATAATGTTTTTTCTTTTTTTTTTTTTATTCGAGTATCATTATTTACATCTTTTTATTATCGTATATATATTAATTAATTAACTAATTTAATTCCTCGGTTTCGTAATCTCTGTTCGATCATTTTTTTTTAAATAAAAAGAATTAATTAGAGTGTTTGTGACGACACTGCCAATAACCATGATTAAAAACGACAGTGCTTAATCCAAAAGCATCAAATTAGCATGTTTTTCAAAGTAAGACATTTCTTTTTTTGTGGTGAAGATTAGAAGCAGAAAATCAAAATGTGAACCAAAATGAAATAAATTGAAATTTTTACTTATTTATTGTAAAATCACGAAAATCGAAGCATACGGACGGTTATCTACGAAACAGCCAAGTAATCTAACGGACGAAACGAGACTAAAAAGAGAGGTCAAAATTTAAAAAAAAAAAGTGAGAAAAAAAATACACGTTTAAATAAGATGAGAAATCGGGATCCGAGAAAAACTTTTAGTTGAGCGGCTCGTGGCAGTGGCTGGGCAGAGCAGCCTCTCTCAGGTCTGGCGGTGGTGGTGGCGGCGGCGGCGGCGGAGAGAGAGACGACGACGTGATAGAGCTGTTTTGAAGAGGACTCGCTCGGCATTTCGTAATATATCTGTCCTCTCTTTTAGCGATTCGTTAAAGTTTGTTTCTTTCAAGATATCGGGAGATTCTCCAAGTTGTCCCTCGTCTCTGTTCTCGATTCACCCTTTCTTCAAGTTGTTCAGAGAATTTCGTGATCTCCTATGAATTTGTCTCTCCTTAGGTACATGAATCTGTCTTTCTCCCCTTTCCATGTTAGATCTGCAGTTTATTAAATGATCACAGATATATTCAAGTTTTTTTTTTTTTTTTTAAGTTTTTAGCTAACTTAGCATAATAATAAAAATTATTTTCCAGTTTGTTCTTGGTTCAAATTTTTTATTGGTTGTTGTTGGATTATATAGAAAAAAGAAACGTATTATTTTCTTTAGATGAATGCTTAAACGTTTCGAAACTTGAATAGAGATTGGTGCTTTTTCAGTGAAAGTCTGAGTTAACCTTTCATTTTAAGGTTAAATATCATTCGAAATATGATCTTTACAAGGCTAGGCTAAGGAGCCCCGATCTGTGAGGTAAACTGAAGAGAAAAAAGGGAAAAGGTTATTTATATATAAATATGCATCATGCAAACTCAACCAATTATATGTAAAGCAGAGTAAATCTGGATGGAATTGTAATTTATCTACAATGGCTTCTACAGCAAAAAGTGCTAGCTGATTGAAGATGGCGTTGAAGAACATTGTTCGTGAGCTTAAGGAAATGCGAGATGGTATAGGCAACATATCAAGAAGAGGTTCAGATGCTGGGAAGCACAGTATGCGACGCAGAGGGCGAGCCTATATTGCTCCTGAAGGTTCTTCATCGTCATCCTCAATAATTATTGAGCAGAGCCAGTGGGCAAATATACCCCCTGAATTGCTTCATGACATAATTCAACGCATAGAAGCAAGCCAGACCTCTTGGCCTGCCAGGAGAGATGTTGTTGCTTGTGCTTCGGTTTGTAAGTCCTGGAGGGCTGTTACAAAGGAGATCGTTGGGACTCCTGAGCAATGCGCATTGCTCTCTTTTCCCATTTCACTAAAACAGGTATTCCTTCTGCGAAATTTTGTTCTCTTTTATGATAGTGTCTAGTACCAGACGTATCTGAATTTGTGATTTTGGTTTTTGAGTAGCCGGGTCCTAGAGATGCTCCTATTCAATGCTTCATAAGGAGGGAAAGGCCAACTGGAACATTTAGATTGTATCTTGGTCTCAGCCCTGGTAATTATTGCTAATTTCTGATGTTTTCTGTGTTTTCTTTTTCTTTTACTGGGATTTACCAATGGTCTATGTAAACAAAGAATTTGGGAATTTAATCACAAAGGTTGTGCTTTTTGTAGTTTGACAATCAGTTTGTTTAAATTAAGGAATGCTTTAATGTTGTCCATTCCTATGATTGGTTTAAATCATTCAATAGATTATCAAATCTGTTCTGAGCCCTTATGGGGCCGATTGTTGTTGATACTCTTGAGCATGAGAGCTCAGTTTATTGTCCTTGCCAGCAACTCTCCTGGAAGCATTTTTGAAGATCTCTATTGTTTATTTTGCCATACACAATTTTTTCTGTGCTTGAGACTTGAGATAAAACTAGGTCTTTATATATATTTTCTATTCCATCCGGTTCTTTAGTAACAGATTGTCAAAAGGCTTAACATTTATCTGTTCAATTGCTAATTCATTATGCTGATGTTTTTAATTAAATTACAGCTCTTTCAGGTGATATGAGCAAGTTGTTGTTGGCTGCAAGAAAGATCAGAAAGGCAACGAGCACTGATTTTGTGATATCCTTAGTTGGAGATGATTTCTCTCGAACAAGCAGTACTTACATTGGAAAACTGAGGTGAGTTCTAGCCCCACAGCCCTGACAGATTCTTATTCTCATATAAATGCATCCCTCTTTCATGTGATTAATCAGCAAACTCTGTACAGGTCAAATTTCCTGGGAACCAAATTCACAGTTTATGACAGTCAGCCTCCATGTGACTCTGCCATCCACACCAATAGTAGATCACATCGGAAAATCTTTCCAAAGCAGGCATCTTCAAATGGATCTGCAAGTAACTATAGCGTGGCCACCATATCCTATGAGCTCAATGTCCTCCGCACCAGAGGCCCAAGAAGAATGCAGTGCACCATGCATTCACTCCCAATCTCTGCAATTCAAGAAGGGGGCACTGCTCCTACTCCAACGGAATTCACAAATTGCCGCCATCAGCAATTTCCTTCATTACCACTATCTAAAGGGAAGTCTAAAGGGAAGAAGCCACTTGTTGATTTCAGCTCCACCAGTCTCACTGAGCCTCTGGAATCATCCCACCATGCTAGGGATCCCCTGGTTTTGAAAAATAAAGCTCCTAGATGGCACGAGCAGTTGCAGTGTTGGTGTCTTAATTTCAAAGGACGAGTTACAGTGGCATCTGTGAAGAATTTCCAGCTGGTGGCAACTGCAGAGCCATGCCAAAATGTTCCGGTAGCAGAACAAGAGAGAGTGATTTTGCAATTTGGAAAGATTGGCAAAGACATTTTCACTATGGATTATCGCTACCCCCTTTCTGCCTTCCAAGCCTTTGCAATCTGCTTGAGCAGCTTTGACACCAAACCAGCTTGTGAATGATCATTCTGTTTTACCATCAAGAGTATGATCATGCTAGTCCTCTAATTTAGTTGTACATATTTGTTTTGATGGAAGCACTTTAGGCTTTCCGTTTTGTTGTGAGCGACTTTCTACTGCAGTCTATCTCTTTCATGTAACGACAGCAATGCACAGAGTGTAATTTATTTGCCAAATCTGCCTATCTGCAGGATGGCCGTTTACAACATTTCTCCTTGGACATGTAGCTTCATCACTTTCGAAAATTTTATCTATAATTTTTCGGGGACTGAGAGATTGCTTCTCTTAATTGTATATTATATACATTGTGTAACTGAATCTGAATATGAAATTAAAGTACGCAGTGCATTTTCTTTAACATAACATGTGAAAACGATATACATACGCAGTATAACCGATGGATTATTCAGCATCCTTATTATCAGTATATATTAGCTTACTATACAAGTATTTTGCAAGTCCGCTGGTAAGAAGATATTGCGAAGTTGTTCTGATGTGTTGATCAGCGCTCCCGTATCTCCTCATCTTTGTTCTTCTCCCCACAGTTATAGAGACAACCATGCCGTCGAGGCTTTTCCGGATTTTCTGGGTCTGAGTCGCTTGGTTCCAGGAAGAGCCCTCTGAGGCATCGTCTTCTTACTATGGGCTGATAAGTGAGATTCTCGGCCGGGTTGACCGTAAATTGGGCCTTGCGTGTCTCAACGGCCTCTGGTTTAATGGTTGACTTGGTGGGTTCTGCAGCTAGACTCTGAGAGAAAACCATCTGAACACCAGGGTTTCTTTCATTGATTGAACTGTTGAACAAAATCGAGTTATTAGTGCTTTGTGTATTACTGTTGACATACGCCCTTGGTGCTCGATCTTTTTTGGTTGTGGGATCTCTAGGGCTTTTACCCCTGGCGGTTCCTTCTCCATCAGTGGTAGTTTCAGGGGTTTCATCTGACTTGAGCTTATAGCCCCGATGAATGTGGACAGACCCATCCTTTTTTGTTGACTCTGAGGCCAGGTGCATTGATGCTCCTCTGTTTTCACCTGCTATTGTTATAATACTTGCAGGTCTATCGCCCATAGGCTGTTTTGGATGCGCTGTGACCAGCTTGTGAACAAACCTCGAAATATCTTCCCTGATCTCTTTGTGCAGTGGGGCTCTTTCCCCGTTGGATATGTCCGACTTTTGATGATTACCCAGCACGATCCTGTCCTTTTGATGTGTTGCACTCACAGTTTTGATATGTTTTTCTTCAGACATGAAGGGTGCCACTGGCTTCTTTCTATCGAAAATTTCATGCTTCTCCTGCTTACTTTCTTCCTTCTGAATTCTGCCACCGAGAAACTCTTTGATTTTGCTCTGTGTTTCAAGGCCTGATGCTCCAGTAATAAACTTAGTGATTGACCTCCGCATCTGTTCATCAGCTGAACCATCAGGCTTTTCTTCTTTCACAAGTTCTCGTGCAACTCTCTTTCCATCTTCAGACTTGGCTTCTTTCACGAGTTCTTCAGCATCTTTCTTTCCTTCGATTTCCTTCAACTTTTTCTCTTCTGAAAGAGTCATCGGATGACCAGCTTTAGCCGGAACAGACTCTAGCTTCTGACGTGCAGCTGGTGCTTCTGGAGCTACAGTAGAAGCCGGTGCAACTGTCACCGAGTTTGATGCTGGTTTTATCTGTTCTACTACCCTGTCAGGCTTAAAGGTGGCCTTGCCTCCGGATTGGAATTGAGATTCAGAAACAATCTCAGATTTGATTCCTGTCTTCGGTTGAGGTTCTTGTCGGAGTTGCAGAGGTCCTGCTGCCTTCCGTTCTTTCTCTTGCAGGTCAGATAATGGGGGCGAAATAAGATTAAGAGGATGCCGAGAGGTATCTTGTGTTGGTGATTGTCTTTTTTTTGCTGGAGATGGGGCCTGCGAAACTGCTCTGGCTGTTGGCTGCACCTGAGTGGGTTTTCGCATCGGAGAAGAGGGTTGGCTTGTACTCTGAGGAGCCAAGCGGGATGGTGATCGAGGCTGGACTGGTTGCGTTTGAGAAGCAGTGCGGGATGGAGATGGGGGCACAGAGGCAGCCCTTGTTTGTGAGGCGGCTGCACGGGATGGTGATCTAGTAATTGTTGCACGAGATGGTGATGTAGGCTGAGAAGTGACTCGGCTTTCTGGGGGCACAGAGGAAGCTCGAGTCTGAGTTCCACGAGATGGTGATGTTGGCTGGGAAGCAACTCTGGATTCAGTGGGCGCGCGAGGTGATGGTGGCGGCTGAGGTTCTGCTCTTGGTGCCGGCTGGGTCTGGGGAGGTGGCTGTGCTGGGGCTATCCCTGCAGGCCGAAATGGGGGCCGTTGAATGGGGACACTGGAGGTTGGCTGGGGTGGGGCTTGAATTTGAGGAGTGGGACGAGGCGGTTGAGGCTCAGGTGTAGGACGAGGAGTCATTGCTGATAGCCATGGAAGTCGAAAACGGAATGGTTGCCTTTGTTCTGCCATAATTATCAGGATCAGAAGAAAATATGCAACAATTGAAACTGGATTATTATTCGAGATCTTGTGGCAGATGATGCTATTATTTTGATATGATGTATGTTATATATAGGTTTGTATTTGATTCCTCAGAAACTTCTAAGTTGTTTGTAGTGTTAGTGTCTTATTGTTGACAATCTTCACTTTTGCTTCTTTTCTTTTTCTGAAGACTTGAAAGAACAAACCTTTGAATATTAGAAGAGAAGAAAAGGATTCTTTAATCAGATGTTCCTTCAGTGTCAGGTCTAGCATCTCATTTTTATCGCCCTCAGGTTTCCCAATTCTCTCTTTGGCAAGCGTTATGGATTTGATGCTCTGAAGAATATTTTTCCTGAAGGCTTTCCAAGCATATACTTACCTGAATGTCGTCTTCAAAACAATAGTTACATAAGTGAAAATCTATGTGCGTGATATATGCCGAATCTCCTTAGGTAGATTACTCACTCGGGGTTCCGGATCAAAAGTGGAGAAGCTCCTTTACAAGCTATGAGTATCATCCCGGGCTTGTTAGAAAAGACAATAGTCTTTTTGAGGTTAATTAACTATTCATATATATTAACTCAAGAATTTTCGGATAGGGATGCATCCACATTTTATTACAAGCAACTGTTCAAAGAGAGTTGTTAAATAATAAAATTATAAACCATTGTCAGAATTAAAATATTGATTATGCAACTCGTTATACATTTTATTTTTTAACCATTTTTGTACACCTACAAGGAGTGGCTTATTCAAATTTTAATTTTAAAAAAAGTGCAGACATTCAGCTGGAGAGAAAAACTGTGCACTACTGTTTGTCTTATTATTGCATGATTGGCAATTTGTCATCTGGTCCTTTTTCACAGTGACCAGGTTTTCTTGATAGTAACAGTAATATGGACTAAGACATGTAAAATTGAAGAGATATCTAGTTTTTCAGGACCCTGTGAACTAAAAACGGTTATTTCATTCCGGCAATTAAACAAGTGCTAAGCTAAGCTAAGCTTGTGGTGTAGTAATATGTGGTGTTCTATGACTCCCCTGTGTTATGATGTAAATAAGTCACTATATCCCACCCATATTTGTCCCCTGCTTGATCATGATTCATGAACGAACAAACAATTCATGCAAAAGAAGCAAAGTTCCAGGGAAGCCAAAAATCTGGCAAGTATTCCCTTTTTATCCTTGATTCATTCAAGAAAAGAACTCAGTGAAGTTACTTTCACAAGCAATATGTATTCGTGCTGTCTTGGGTTCCTTTGCCACAACAAATTAATGTATTAGAAAATTGGGAGGATGCACACCACTCGACAAAATTTTGGGGCGGCTTAAGGCAACCTCGGATTCTTGCCTAATTTTCTCTCTAATTTTCAATTTTTGATGAGAATATATGCAGCCATTAAATATTTATCGAAGCGAATATTAGCCTGTTTTATGCACTACCATATCACTTTGTAGTGTTGCTGAAAATTGTCTGGAGACACCGAACTCTGTGTCACAGACAGAAGTCGTCAGTGTAATATTCTTATTCTGTTATCTTAAGCAATCGAGAAAAAAAAAACAGAAAAAGCAAAGCCTGTGAAAGATTCAATAAGTTACCACTTCTTTTGTCTAAATCTGAGGCTGATGGATTAACTGTGAGCCAGAGAAGATAACTTATTTTTTAATTTCAATTTACCACAGGGCTTCAACTTCAAGAGAACTAAATGAAGGAAGTTTCGGACCAAACTTTCTAGCTGTCGGTCACCTGTGCTTGTAAGAGCCAATTTTCCTTGCATGTCTTGCAATGAAATGAAGCAAGGTACCAATGCAGATTAAAAAGCATTTCTTTGTCTAGACATTCAAGTAAAGAACTCAATGAAAATTTATTTCTCAAGTAATAGTTCAGGACAAGATATTCTTTTGTTTAAATCTAGAAATAGTCACTCATGGGAGAGGTCCAAAGCGTCACTGCAACCAATTCCATTTTTGTTCCAGGTAATTATCTTAATACCTTTTTTTCCATTTGAATTTCCAATGGATGCAACCCGCTTTAGGTTTATTCTTGTTATTTTCTTATCATCGTAAAATTCAGAAGATAGAAGGAAGATACTGCTTAAATTAATTATAAACGACATTAAATTTCAGTACACGGAACCAACAATGTTTGGGAGAGTAAGAACTTGCCGAGAAGTACTAAGGAGTGCATTTTTCAAGCATTCTCAAGGGAGATATGTTGTCCAGGGAAGAAACACATGTTCTCGTTTTGGATGTGTGACCTCATCATCATCGTCTTTGCCCGTCGAAGAGAAAGGATTGGAGAATATAACAGTGGCTGAGGTTTTGATGACCAAGGAGGACGACAAAGAAGGGGCTTGGTTCTGCTGCCGTTCGAATGATATTGTCGATGATGCCGTGAGAAATGTAGGTTTTTACAGAACTTTCAGAAATCATATTGGATTTTTTAGCTATTTTTTCATTAAGTAAATTCACAGACGTAGTCGTTATATAGCAGATGGCACAACATAATATTGGGTCATTAGTGGTACTGAAACCGGGAGAGAAACAACATATTGCTGGAATTTTCACAGAAAGAGGTAACTCGTTTTTCCCTCTGTCGTCGAATGGGACATACTATTGATTCCAAAAAGATAATTAACTGATTTTTTTTTTTTTTTTTATGTTGTAATGGTGGACAAGCAGACTATCTGAGGAAAATTGTTGGGCAGGGAAGATCAGCTAAATACACAAGAGTTGCGGAAATCATGACTGATGAGGTAATAATAAAATCTTACTGTTTATGAATAGGCCATCTCCAATCTAAATATAACGACAACATTGCTCAGAAATGTTAACTTGGGACAGAATAAATTAATTACTCTGCCGTCCGATGCAAACATTCTTCAGGCAATGCAGCTCATGACAGGTAATTAACAAACGACTGATTGATCGTGTATATATACATATATATATATATATATATATATATATCATGGAATCTGAAGAAGAGGGCATAATCATGGATTATTAACAATGCAATGCTTGATGTTAACCAGAAAATCAGATACGGCACGTCCCAGTAATAGATGGGAAGATAGTTGGCATGATTTCTATCGTCGATGTAGTACGTGCAGTGGTGGAGCAGCAGAGTGGAGAATTAAAACGATTAAATGAGTACATCACAGGAGAATACTACTAGAATCTAACTAGTGATTCTAAGAGGAAAAACTTTGATTTCACGATCTCGTCCAGCATCAACTCCAATTTCATTCAGGCCGAAGCTTAACAAATATGCCATCAATCAACCGCTAATGGACTAAGGAATGTTTCCCCTAGTTGATCGATGTGAATCAAGTCAAAATAATACAATCATATTGATCATAGTGAACGTAAGCTACGTAACTTCCTACTTCCATTACAAAAATCTGTACTGCTATAATTCTCATTTTCTGGAATGCCACGTATGTCCAAAGTGTAACATCTACTAAAATAATTCAACCATTCAAAATCGATGTTCCGAAAAAAATAATTAAGCCAAAAATTTTAGGATAAGGAATAGAGATGGCAATAGAACGAGATGGGGGTGCAGAGACATGTCTTATTCCCAGTACCCTTTTTCTATTTTAATCCTCATTTTTCACTTTACTTTCTAATAAATTTAATGACATGAAAATGAAAAATTTTCGCACGAAAAATAAGTTTCTCATCCCCGTATCAATTTTTTATTTTATATTACTTTATAAATTAATTTAATAATATAAAAATTTAATTAACTTAAAAAAAAAATATTATTAATATATTATTAAAAACATAATTTAAAATTTTTTTAATTTTTAAATTGCATATTTTATTTTTTATAATATTAATTTATAACCCATAATTTTTTTTTATTATTAATTATATTTAATTATAATATATAATTTTAAAAATTATAATATAAAATTATATTTAAATATATAAAATTTAATTTATAAATTATAATATATCATATCTTAATAAAAAATAGAATGAAGATAAGATAGAATTAAACTAATCCCTACTCTTGTCCCATTAATAAATTAAAAATTAATTTCTTTTTATTTTTCATCTCATTTCTTATAAATTTATTTAAATTCTCTTTCGACAGATCTTATAAATTTGGGATGCCACAAAGAATTTTTACCATCCCTAATAAAGAAGCTTCCCAGCATACTTTTTTCAGGTACTTATTACAAATGACCAGCGTATTGTGGTCCCAGAAAAAAAAAAAAAAAGACAAAATGAGGGGAAAAAAAATGCATTATATGCATTTGCGCATGCATACCACGGGCAAAACTGACAAAACAAAATAAGGTTAAGATTATAATGTAGAAAAAAATGCTCAACTCAGTCCTTCATGAAGAACATCTCTAACTGATTGAGAATCTCTTGCCAGCAAAAGGCTTGAGAAGCATTTCTGAAAACTATCTCGTTGGTGATCTTATACGGTTAAAGGTCTGGGATGCCATTAGGGCAACTTTTAATGACTCAGATGCAGCAAAACCCCGAGCCTCCATCAGCCCGTGTAGCCTTTGAGCATCTTGTACAAATCCCCCTGCTATAAGCCCATTAATAATCCTCTCAAACTCATCTCGCCCCAGTTGATCCTTCTTGGCTTCCAGAACTCCTAGAGCCTGAAGAGCCTTCTTCTCAACCCTAGCTCTTGCATACATATCGCAAAGGCTTACATGAATCTTAAAAGGTGGAGCCTCACCCTGCTCGGAAATCTTGCCCAATAGCTGCTCAGCCTCATCAATCAGCTGCATCTTACCCATCCAATCCACAAGAACAGTATAGGTAGCAGGTCCAGGTTCAAATCCATCCTTCTCACGCTGCAATAAGAGATTTAAGGCCTTATCCAATAATTTCTTCTTTTCATAGGCAGCAATCATGCTAGCAGTGCACCTGTCATCAGGCTTGTACCCAAGTTTTATCATGTAATCAAAGTAGCTCCTTGCCTGATCAGGTTCACCAGCTTGTCCATGAGCCTCCACAAGCAAGGTGCAAGACTCCAAAGTTGGTTGGAATCCTGCAAACTGCATGGTGGTTGCAATTCGTTTGGCTCCATTAACATCACCACATTGGGCAAATGACCGAAGTAATGCCAGGAAAATCTCCCTTGAGGGCTTTATGTCTCTTGTCTCCATTTCTCTCATCAATGATTCACCCAACTTGGGTTGGCCCTCATTTACATATGCCATGATCATTGAGTTGTAGACCTTCACATCTGGTAGGAAACCATGGATCCTCAAGCTCTCAAATTCTTCTTTAGCACGGTCAAGATTGCCTGCCTTGCCATACATGTGAACGAGAACTGTGGCTGTCAAAATATCAGGCAGTATACCATTCTCATTCATCTTCTTTAGAATTCTCTCAGCATCATCTAAGCGGTTCTCTTTAGCATGGGCATCAATAAGCTTTGAGTAATCACGAATGTTTGTCTGGAAAGATTTTTCACTCAACACAAGTTCAGCTACCTAAAAAATAAATCATTCACTTAGTAATTACATCAAAATACCCAGTACCAAAAGAATAGATTGCTGCTAATTAGAGGTTATTTTCTACTAATCAGAAGTTTCAAATTCAGGTCTTCATGCATATTTTCACATTTAACATGCAAGGGCATAAAAATATGTGCCAAGCAAGACACTTCCAATTACCACAGAGCAGCATATAAAAGAAAAAATGATACAATACAAAGAAAATATATTAATACAAGCAAAGCAAAGCTAGAGTTGGCGTATCGTGCCACACATTTATGCATAAAACCAATTAAGAAATCACAGTTATCTCATATTAACATCCAAATGTCAAGCAGCAATTTTGTTTGCATTTGATCATTTACATCTGCAAAAACAATTGGATTTCATCATCCAAATAAGCCAAATGAAGTTCATGTTCATATCACTGTGAAATATCCAAGTGGAGAAAAAGTAAGAAGATAGTTAAAAGGCCAGACAAGAGTTAATAAACAATTTTGTCCCTTCTACACATTTCAATATTCCACCACGTTAAAGAGCAACATGTTAATCATAAATATTGCAAAATGAAGCAACAGTATAGGATGAAGAAGCTTTTGGAACCAGTATACCTTGAAATACATTTGCGTATTCTGTTCCTGCAATCCATCAAGCAAATTGATCCAATCAATCCTGCTAGGCTGTAGAAGCTCCTTCCACTCAGCCAACAACGGAGAAGGATCTTCCGTCTCTTTTAATGAAAGGATCTTGTCTGTAACCAATTTGCCTTTCCCAGATATCGGCTTTGGTTCCTCAGGCCAAATGATCTCTCCTCTTTCATGGATCTTATCAGCCACTTCAGTCCACTTCGGATCTGACAGATCAAGTCCATAAATTCTGTACCTTATCTTCCCGTGTCTCTTTGGAAGAGTGACAACCTTAGGGTTCTCCTCCACCCCAGCACCCTCTTCAGCATCCTTGCCCTCTGCTGCCTCCCCTTTTTCTCGTGCTCGGGCTTCTGCTCTAAGTCGCTCCAAGCTCACATAAAAATCACACTCCTCCATTTTGTCGCGTGCCCATTTAAACCTAAGCTCTCTCAGGATATCCCCCCGAATACCAATTTCACCAGCAAACCTACACATTTCCTTCACTTCTTCAGATTGCAAAAACCCCTTCATTTTCTCCTTCTTCCTCACTTTCTCCATATCCTCCAACACCGAATTACTCACTTCCCAGACTGTTTTCCACAAATCATCACTAAAATCTTGATATGGAGAAGCCTCCATTGATCCAAGCATCCGCTCAATACCACCCTTTTCCATCTCAGATACAACTTTTTCAACAATTATCAATAGCATACCATCAATCGTCCGCTTATCAGCATCCGGATAAGCCTCAGGTATCTTCCCACGCATTATCCACACAAATCGTGACAGAAATTCATTCATGTCTCCATCCTCTTCCTCCTGAGAATCAGTTTTCGGATCAATGCTTGAGGCGATTTGTTTAGTTTCTTGATTTGAATGAATATATCTTTTGAAAGACACAATTGGTTTTGGGGTTTTAGGGTTTTGGTGGAGAGTAAAATAATCAACTTTCGGTGAAGAAGAGGAAGGCAAGAGCTGAGAATCTAAACGTGCAGCTAATGACCTCCCATTTAATTTTGATAAATTTTTTATAGTTTTCCTAGAAACGAAGTGCTTCAAATTCATTGCCACAGAGAAATAGAAAGTCAAAAACCTAATGAAAAGTTTCAGAGCAACCACGAAATGAAAACAGGGGGAAAAAAAGATTGCCCACGAAAGCAAATCAGCTGGTTATTATCGTTAGCTGTGATGTACCTTAAACGGAAATGAAGTTATCCGGGACCAAAACGAGCGACTGCTATTTGAGGGTTTAGTGAATAGAGTGGAGATGGAAGACTGAAGAGAGCTAGGGGTTTTTCTCGGGGAGTGGAAGAAGGGGGTACATACAGAGAGTTGCGCTCAGTCCATGAATGGACGTTACGCGACACCGTATCTGGCGAAAAGGAGGGTGTGTGTCAAGTATAACGGCGCCGTTTAGGATTGCCATTGAAAAAAAAAAAGAGTAATTTTAAACAGTTAAAATTTTTTTTAAAATTATTCTATTTTAAACAAAAAAAATAAAAAATTGCTTTTCAAATTTTTATTTTGAAAAATAATTTTTTATTTTTTAAATATAATACTAAATATATCTATTTAAAAATATAAAAACTCAAAATTAATTCTAAAATAATTACTAAATTTTAACTTTATTTAAAAGTAAAATTATTGAAATTAAAAATTTTTTATCTCTGATTATAACTTATTTTAAAGCAAGCATTATATATAGACAGAGAGAACGACAAACACTTAAATTAGTTTTTATTCTTCATTATTCATTATATACATTTTAATCATTTGCATTACTACATCATGTTAATACTAAATTTACCAAACACAAAAATTTATTTTAAAATATAAACTAATTTTAATAAATAAAATTTACCAAATATTAAATTAATTCTTTTTAAACTAATTATTTTATAGTATACAAGAAATAAATTATTTTAAAATTAAGAGCAATCTCAGATTAGTTTTAAAAAAATACCATTCTATATGATGATTAAATTTTTGAAGGAATCATATATAAGCTTTTTATAAATTAGAATTTTTAACGAAATGAAATGAAGGTTGTTTATATTTTTAAGATAATTGTTATCACACAATTCGCGCAAAAACAACGTTTTCACAAAAAAAAAAAAAGTAATTTTTCCTGCAGATATTGATTATTTTACAAGCGAAATAAACGCATCAAACAGGAAGAAGACGTTCATATTGTGAATTTTTACTAAAAGGTGGACTTTTAGAAATGGATGGTAACTGTTTAAAAGAGAGGTCTATACATTACAATGACAAAATTGAAGTAGAAGAACCAAAAAGTTTGCTGCTTCCTACATATGCAGCAACAAGCACCTACATTCCTTCCTATATAAGGTTATGTTAGCCAGCAAGACATCAAATAGCATGGCGGCAGCCACCACAGTGCATCACTGTCAGTATAGTGACACTTGTGAGTGAGGTTCCACAATCAGCGCTATCTAACTCGAGAGGGAACAAGGAAAGCTAATGCTTGGCAAGTAAAAATCTTGATATTTTCCTTCCCAGAAATGTAGATGTCATGGAAGATTTTCTGTTATCTTTATGGTGACTACCAGAGTCGTCTGACGTGTCTGAGCTCAAAGCAGCATGAGGAATTGAATATTCTGAATCATTATTACCTTCTTTACTATATTCCAATAGCTTGAGCAACTCTTTAGCAGTCTTCTGCCCTCTGGAATTACCATTCACTGAAATATCGACTAGACATTGAACGATGCTCTCTGTCATGGCCACCTGACAGTACTCAGCACGTTCATAACACAAAGATAAAAGAATGTCCACTAAATGTTCCTCTTCTTCTTTGGTTGCAGTTTCCAGCAGCTTCGCTATTGAAGTGATACATGGATTGGTTTCAGCAACTGCAGTCCTTGCCTCCTCAGATGTGCAAAGCACTTTGATAATCTTAATGCAGTACCTTGCCAGATTAGGATCTTCCAAAAGATGAACCAGCTTTGGGATGCAATCCAAATATACAATGTGGTAAATAATCTCATCATCACAGGACAGATTGCATAGGATCTTGATAGCCAGCTCATGGAATTTGCTGACTCCAGTGTCGAGTATTTTTAGGACAGAAGGAACAATGCCAGATGCCATAAGTCCAGATTTATAGTTTTGTTGGCAGGACAACACTGCAATTATTGCAAGCGCCTTTTCTGTGATTTCAGAATCTACAAACGATGCCAATGTGTATATTTCCTCATTGTGTAAGGAAGGCATTCCATCTCTGCATGAGACAAATGATTTCATTAGAACAGGATGAACTATCTTTCTTCAGTAGCAAGTACTAGTAAATCAAGAAAATAAATATGCTAGAAAACACATGAATTAGAAAATAACAATTTGCATTTACAAATATAGTATTCATGCTTCCACTAACAAATACCTAAAACCATAAAAAAGGAAACAGACTTTTGCTAAATGCAATTGCGACTTCTATAGCTCTTTTACAAGTTTATCCTTCTAATATGTTGTCTGATGGAACTATAAAATTATTGTTGAACCTGCATGCTTTCTATTACCAGCAAGTTCCAGTAGTTGCTCTTGATGAGTATGTTTGATTGCGTTTTACGGTTAACAAATAGAACTTGTTCAAATAAGGTTTTTGTTTCACTCTTTTGGTAGATGAATAAGCTACTTAATGATTACATATAGGCATCTAAATGCATGTACAGAAATCTTTACCTGTTTTCTGGTAATAATTGTCAATCATTTTTTTTTAACACTTAAGAGATAAGAAAAAGAAAATCTTATCAATAATAACTGGTCAAGGGGAAGCATTACCTGCTGTAGCTTAAAACTGACAAAAGCAACTCTGCTCCATCTTTCTGAGCTTTTACGTCACATAAATCATATGCATCCTTCAAAAACTTTATCAGTGGTTTCGCATAGCTGTATGAAGATGTCAAATGACGAGGCTGGTCATTGTCTTTCAGTTTTTTTATTAAATTTTCCACCACATCACACTGGGATCCCCATGGTCGAAGAGCAAATTGCAAGAGACAGGTTAAATCAGTGCCATGTCTAGTTGTAGAAGATTGATATTTGTGAGAATCTACATTAGTTTCAGGTAACTTACTCCTGAAACTATCATTTTTCTTGCCATTTGATGGATCTAAACAACGATCAGTATCTGAAGAGCCAAATGACACATTACTGATATGAAGGCACAAATTATCTACAGAGCTGCCAAAGCTAACAACAGAGCTGGAAGATGAAGTTTCGCTTGAAGAAACAAGAGGAGGCAATTGTTGTGGGTGTGGCTCAGGAATATTGATTCCACGTTCTAAACACCACCTCAAAATGAGTCCTTTCATTGCTAAGTTTGGGGTAAGGGACAAACTTTCCAGCCTAGTATGAGTCTTGGGGCATGTCTTTTCACCATCATTAAACCATTTCTCTATCCAAACTCTTTCAA
The DNA here is from genome assembly GCA_022749755.1 of Azadirachta indica. Classification (NCBI taxonomy): domain Eukaryota; kingdom Viridiplantae; phylum Streptophyta; class Magnoliopsida; order Sapindales; family Meliaceae; genus Azadirachta; species Azadirachta indica. The sequence goes on from CM040449.1 coordinate 4,108,887, forward strand.
ATGTCTTCCCAGAAGCAATAACAACAGGATCATACATCAGTCTCATAGAGATGGGGCATTTAAATTCTTCAGGAGGTTCAAGCATACCACATTCATTGACTTGGGTCTCATCCCTCTCTTCATGCAGACCAACTGTACTCTCAGTTTTGTGTTTACAAATTACTCCCCCATACTTCCTCAAAAGATACAAGAGGTACTTCAAGATTTTCTTCTTCAATGTATCTGTATCACAAATTTTATCAATAAGTCTTTTAATACATCGTTTCTCTATTAAAAGAGCCAATGGCGATGTTATATTCAGCCTTAAGGCAGCAAGCTGAATAGCCTCAAGTTCTAACCGGTTTATGGAACCTGATGCAGCTATGTCACGCTGAAGTAGTTCCAGTACAATCTTCCCAGCCTCACCTTCAGAAGGTTCTAAAGAAAACTTCGCATTCCTAAGATCATGAATAATTCCAGAAATCTGCAGGAAACTACGTATGCTCAGTGCCGCGCTTTTTTTTTTTTTTATGTAAAAGTTATAAAAGACAAAAGTTCCAGGTGTATAGCAGTGACAAGGCAAATAAAGTTTGTGGCAGTCACATCAGAATGAAGCTGCCCAACCCTATCAGCAACAGCTTATTTCTAGCAGCATACCTCTGCACTCAACAATGGTGGAACAATATTTTGAATTTGGCTCAAATATAAGTCCAAAGTGTTTCGCACTTTTTCAAATCTTAACTGTATCCTATCAGCTGTTATTGCCTGAAAAATTTTCATTGAACATGTTATAATGAAGAAAAAAAATTATAGATTAAAAGTTAACAAAAAAAGAAAAAAGAAAGAAAAAAGGCCTGGATTTTATTATATGAATATGGATTCATTAAAACATTAGATGTGCTTGTGAAGTTGTGTTTGTTTGGGAAGATGTGATAAGTAGTGCAGGACAAAAAGTATAAGTTACAGGCATGGAGCATTTAGAATACAGTGTGTAAATCTGTGACAGGAAGTATATCTTCAGCATATTTGAAAAGCTTTCCCATTCTAAAACATACACTTCAGACAAATGATCCTGAACATAAAATTTAGAGAAAAAGAGTGAATCTTAGGCACTATATGTTTTCCATTTTTGCCTTTTGTTCATATCATAGGTGTAATTAATATACATACCAAGTAGAGTTTACTGCATTCAGAACAGTGCTGAATAAGTAACTTGGCTTTATCCAAGGCAACATGAAACATGCAAAGGGCATGAATTCCCGACGTGCATCTTGGCCGAGCAGATTCAATATCTGAATATATGTGTGAGATTCTATGAATTAACTTCTTGAGCTCTGCACACATCAAGCGATGCAACTGCATTGATGCAATATGGCATATGCAAGTAAAAGTTAGATTTCATATCAATTGGAGCATTGAACAAAAAACACCAAATACAAACAGTCTGTATAAACTTGTATAGTGCTTTCTCATATTGTTATTTTGCATCTAGTACTGTGATACTAAGGCTCTCCAAAGAATTTCCAGCAGTTTCCCCTAATTAAATGTGGATAAGACACTTTACCTCATGTTGGGTTTTTTGTGTTTTTAAATGCTACACATCAGTGCAGCAAAGGAAAATTTCAATCATGAATTCAAATGACACAAACTTGCCTTACTGCTTATACTCAACACTATTTGTTACCATACAATTAGGTTATTAAATGGACTAAATTCCAAATTGAAAGTATGGCATCACAATCGTCGTGGAGCAAATTAAAGAAATATCGGTTTTAAGATAAACAAAGTGTCTGATGTTTACCTTGACGGTACCGTGATATGGAAGTTCCATAGATTCAGCAACATTACACCCCATCCGATACAAAGAGTATCTTAATCTGCAAATGAATGTAAACAAATGTCTAACAACTAGAAGAACGAAAAGTTGAACAAACTCATAGTTTGCTTTGTTTAATCAAGGCTGTTTAGCTTGTGATGGAGCAACAATAACCCAGAACAACAAAATCCTGGCAGTGAAAAAGGATGATAACAAGATGCTTTGAGATCATCATATAAATCAATGTCCAGACCCGATAGCCACAACAAATCACAAGCAAGGAAGTAATACAAAAACCAGGTTTTTACTTCAAATTTAGGCGGGTCCCAGACTCTTGTTATGCAAAGTAAAGAGCCATGGAAAAACTCAAAAGAATTAAAGAACTAACCAACTACTCAACTAGTAGAATACACAGCAGCATGAATAAAGAACCCAATACAGAACAGCTGCATCACAGAACAGAACCTATGTTGAAACATCACAAAAGATAACATTATCAGCAAACCCAACAACAAGAAATCATCCTTAAAATTATCTAGTTAAGACCAGAAATACAACTATTGACAGGAAGCCGAAGACAAATACTGTTCTGAAAACCTTAAGCAGATGTTCACTTACCTCAAGCAAATATGAAAAAAGCCGCGGTTACTTGAGAAAACTCATGCGTATGTAAACTCTCAATTTCTCAAGACGAACAAGTCTTCCATTCCAGAATAAGCCGGGTGTTTGCTAATGAGAAAGAGAGACAAGGAGACCAGAGTTTGTATGCATGTTTTTTGGAAGGAAATACAGCGAATGAATATTAAGAAACATCACAAAAAGTAAAGCAAAGCAAACAAAACTCTTCCTGAGCCCGTTGCTGCACCTAGAACTTTGAAGTCAAGAAAATAAAAAATTACATATAAAAATGGATAACAACATTAATGGTCATTGTCCCCAGTGGTCCCCAAACTGTCATAGCAGCCAATAGGACCAAATACATAAATATCAAATTAAGCTAATTAAAAAATAAATAAAAAGACTATAGATGAGCGTTCAGTAGGCGTCCTTCTACAGTCAACCTCCTGGAAAACAAGTCGTAGACCGGCCTGTGGAAACAATTATAAGCTAAAAGAAGAGAAAGTGACAAATAGCGAAAAGTGAAATAGTAGGACCCCGACGACTTTGTAAGTTATAATGGAAGACTACGGCCTAGCCGGGATATGGAGGGAGCGTCTCTTTCAGGTTCAAACCTTAGAAGAAATTAGTTTACATAACTGTGAAAGTTGTTCCACGCGGTTCTTGGTTCTTATTCATACCAAACAGGCCAGGCTACAGCCTTCTACTGCTGCGACTGTTATTTACATACTTGTCAAAGTTATTCCACGCGGTTCTTGGTTCGTTTTATACCCCGCAGACCAGGCTACAGCATTCTACTGCTGCGGCTGTTATTTAAATGTAGAAGAATTGACTCAACCATACATGATCATGGCTGTCAGTGACTCTGTGTCAGTGTCCCTGTGACTGACTACATCCTTTTCAAGTGCTCGACCGCTCTTTGGGCTGGGCATAGAATATGAAAGCATCATGGGTTAATTAAATGTGGTTACTGAAATGAGTAATACTAAAACCAGTTCACTGATATTCTGATTACACCTCAAACCGAGGCCCAACATTACGTTACAAACCAATGGAATACAATCCAGAAACTTGCTGCAAAGGTACTAAATATCCCGTGATAGGAAGAACATGTTCTTGGAAGTCGGAACAGTTTCAATTAAATAATCAGAAGGCAGAACCAAGGAGCTATTTTGTTTTCGTCGCAAGTCTTCGTACACTATTCAGAGAAACTTCTGGCAATGGACAGTATAACAAAATAACCATCAAATCTCTCATGGTTAAATGCATAACTAAAAGCAGTTATTCTTTTACATAGGACACAGGACAGAAGACCGGGAATCTTGATTGCCTGAAAAAAGAAAGAAAAGGAGAAACGACTTTATATAGAATCTTTACAAGTATTCACCAATGAAGGAAAATTATTCGGGTTCAGGCAAGTATTTAATTTTATGCACTACTTATCAGAATAAAACGAGGCAATATCATTGGTTGAGCTGTTATATGTGTATATATATGTTTATTGAATATACGCCACCATCCCAACATGTTAAAAAAATCGTCATTCACCTCACAAGATTGTACAAATTGCATCCCATTGGCTACGACATGTCCAATCCTTATCTTTTGGAACATTCTATCAGCTAAGCTAAGGTGCTTTTTCTTCCAAGTAGATTCAACGATAAAAAGCCAAATAATTTTTCTATTTATTCAAAGATTCCCTCTAATCGTGGTCCTCGTGCTTTTGCTGCTATCTTATGAATGATGAACCATGTATTCAGTGGAAACGGCTGCTCCAACCCCTGAGAAGTCACAGATTCCCGGTCCTTTTTTTTTTCTTTTTTTTAAAAATGTGATGCTTTTAGAGAAAGCGTCCAACCAATAATCTACCTCCAACTTTCATAGAGGATGATTTATTTCGGATTGAAGATGAGCATCACAAGAACCTGTAATTTGTAGTTTTTCTCTAGAATATAGCGTATCTTTTGCGTCAATAACATAAGAAAGAAAACACCCTATTTATAGATAATAAAAGCAAAGTAAACCTAATTAATATTGATCAGTAACATTTTGATTTTTATCCTGATATAAATAAAACCATCCGATAGTTTTTATCTATATTATGGAAAGATATCGTTCGTTTAAGAATAATAAGTGGTTGTCTTTTTCCCATATATTGAATTGAGTCAGTTCACGATGGACGACCCCATAGACAATAACCCCATGTCCAAAATAGTAAAGAAAAATCAGCGAATCAAAATATGAGTGTGAACCTGAAATAATGTTAAAAACACGTGGTTTTACGAGTACCCGTTTGAAAAAATATTGTAGATGGCAATGGAGAAAGGAAATTAATAAGGGAACCCATTGACATAACTTTTCCAAGAGGTGGACTTGAGATGATAAGGATTCTAAATATCAAAGATTTGGTGTGTCTTTTTTATGAAGATTCCTCTTGCATTTACTTTAATAAATCATCAACTAGGCAAAGTAAGTAAATTAAATGGTTTCATTAGATTCTTTCTGAACAAGCAAAATTAATCAGATTCTTGCTTTACCAGTGTCATTAAGCTTCTTTGCTTCATTTGGTAAGGTAAGTTTTTTTAAGGTATACCAAATTGGCTGAAAAAAGCAAAGATTTTATCAATAATGTCGCGTAATAGGAGTGGCGACCTTTCAGCAAACAGTATGAATTAACATTTCTTAAATAGTTTTCATTACGATGCTTCGACAAATACAGTATGTCACCCGGATACATTTATTATACTTTTTAGTGGAACCCAGTTAAAATATAACAAGAATTAAAAATTAAATTATTATATCGATAAAAAAAATTAAATAATGGATGTCTTTCCTAATTTTTACTACATCAGAGTTGTAAGTCCTACTGGAAACCTGACACAGAATTTTCTAACAGAGCAATACCTGTTGACATCACTTGCTAATACAGCCCCCATATAAAAAACGATTCTTATCACTGCAGGCACGTCTCGCCAAATTGCACACTTTGGAATGTTGCTCATGAACGGTACCAACCTGAAGCCCATAAGTCACCGCTTTCAAGTTCCAATATTAATTCTGTGACGTACTAATTTCACAGATACAATCAAAACAAATTGCTAATTTTTTCTGAAGCTGACATGAATAGAACCAGAAACAAGAGAATTATCAACCCCCAGCAGCTTGATGGTATCTGTAACAAGCACTGAAATAAAATTATTGCCAAATTGTCATCATCTTCACTAGAAAAGAATAATCATATTCTTCGCAGAGAAGGGTATATTACAACAAGTTGACGAAATGAGGTAAGGGAAAGGAAATCTTTTAGCCCCCACCGAAAAGAGAGGTGGAATATCTTACTGTGGATTTTTGTGTATGGGGGCTTCAAAAGGTTGGGGGAGAAAGAAATTCATAAAATCATGTTGTGGGCGCATCTATGCTGTTGGGTAGACTGGGATCTAATCCCCACCAGCTGGTAAAAATTCTCAAAGATATAGTATAAATCCACTCCATCCGCAACTGATGATATTATAAAAAGACAAGGAAAAGACTTTCTAAAGTGCTAAGACTTTGACATTTGATTCTCTCATTCCATTCTTGTCCTTCTTCTTATGGCCTTTAATTGCTTAAGCAAGCAAGCGAATCCCATCTTGTTGCATCTCTTCAAATTTTTTTCAAAAAATAAAAATATTCGCCAACTTGCATAACCCACCACCTCTTCCCTCCTGCTTATAAGGAGCAGACTTGCCAAGCTCTTTCCCATACCATCCCTTGACTTCAGTCTTCTTCCTTAGACTAAAGGGATTCCTGACTTTCATTAATTTCCTCTCGAGTTTCTTTCCCTTTTCTAGTTCCTTTTGCTTCTTCAACTCAAAAGGTCGATACCCACATTCTTAATCAAGGGAAATGGCATCAAGCTCTCTGACCTCTTCACGTCGTTCTGATCAGTCAACTTGGACAGCCGAGGAGAACAAGCGATTCGAGAGGGCACTGGCTGTGTATGACAAGGACACACCAGACCGATGGCAAAATGTGGCCAGGGCTGTGGGTGGAAATAAGTCTCCTGAGGAAGTAAAGCGGCACTACGATCGCCTGGTCGAGGATCTCATGTTTATAGAATCTGGCCAATTCCCACTCCCCAATTACAAGACCACTTCCAGCGGCAACTGCATTGGCATTACTGATGGACGAAGGTATATGCTCTACTGCTAACTCTTATTACATTACTGCATAATATGTAAGTCTGAAATCCCCAACTCTTTTCTTTCTCGTTACATTGTTCTGTATCCTAGAAACTAAATTAGGAACCCTCAAGGCCGAAACTAAAGTATAGTCCATTATCAGCTTCTTCCTTTGTCAAAACTGTACTTTTGGCCAATAGCTCAGTTACACAAAATTGAGAATGTTTTAGGCCTAACTTTGTATACCCTCAGTATGAGAATTATGCATGGAAACCAAACTCTGTTCCTAGAAAATTTGTCGAACACAAACAATAACTGTCAACTTATTTGCATGCATGAAACACCATGGCAAGCCTCAACTCCTAAGAATAATCGTAATGTGATTGCCGTTAATTTACCACCACGAAGAGTTGAATAACATGAGTGCAAAGTGAATTGCATATTCTTGAAACAATATATTTGTCAAAGATTATTAAATCCATTGTTTAACTAATAACTCTCAGAACTAGTAACTTGACGACGTTTGCTCTGACATGTCATTCATTCTTCCTTCATTTTTCTGTTAGCTACAGTTCAAACCAAACACCGACCTTCATTCTCCAATAAATATTATATTAGTCAATATAATATATATACATATATATATATATATATATATTAGTCTACCCATATTCTCAATTCAACTTCGTAAGAGAAAACCCACATGAAATCTAATCCTCTTTGCATTATATCACATGCACAGGGTCCTATAATTTGGAGCTCAGCCCACTATCACAAATAAACTATTATAAACATATATAAAACACGGTGTGTACGTACTTCCTTCCACTTTCAGTATCGATAAGAATCATCTGGTGTGTTTCATCACATTCTGCTGTAAAGTTTCGATTTCATTAATCCCTAGATTTTCTCAAAACAGCGGTTCTTGGATCTAGCTCAAACTTGAGGCAGCATCAGCGGCCATATATATATATATATATATATATATACAAAATAATCAAATACATTAGCCACGCTCTGCTCACTGTTCTTGCCCTGTTTAATGTTATAATTTGTGCTAATTAAAAAAATTTAATGACAAAATGTGTGATATTAATAATTAAATAAAATAATTGTGTGCAGGATGAAGAATCTAAAGCTCTAATGAAGTGCATCCATGCACGTACTCAGCTGCATATGCTGACAGAAGATCTGTAAAAACACATGCGGACATGCAAGTATAAAATATGTGAATCTACTAGGTGGTTTTCGTTTTCCCCACTGTGCTTACCGTATGGATGTAATGTATTACTCCTAATCGTTCTTCAAAAGAAGTTAAAAGGAGAAACTCTGTGTTATGGGTTCACCTTAAACTTGTATGTACTTACTGTGTTGTAATAAATTTTCTAATTAAAGAAATCAGTATGTGTTTTGTGCTCTGTAATTATGTGCATAAGTAATTTTTGAAGCAATAAAGGAAAAAAAAACTATTATACGAATTATTTATGAGAATAATTAAATACAATGAAAAGAATGGAGATGCAGGGTATCGATCCCGGTACCTCTCGCATGCTAAGCGAGCGCTCTACCATCTGAGCTACATCCCCTGTTGGCACATGTCTCTCATTTTATGATTTCACTTAAAACTATTGGAATTGTTTTTTCCGTTCCGTTCCCTTTTTATGGTAACGGTGAGATAATCCTCACCGGCTATTCATAACGGACTTCTGCATCCAAAATTTTCGATGTTGTACGGCGTAGAATGATTGAACAAACTGGGACTGAATGAAATATAAGGCCAATAAAATTGCATGGAGTTCAGTGGCAAATTAACTGACAAGTGTATGGGCATTGGTATCATAGTGAGTTCTGCAACGGCTTCCCAAAACACTATAAATATAACACCAATTCAGTCGTCATTTCGACCATTCATAACACAAGTGTGTTAAACTGTAATAATTCACAGTTGATTTAAAAGAAAAAAAAGCTTTAAAAAAGATAGTAATGGCAAAGACCAGGGTTGTTTTGGCATTTGCACTGATGGTGTTTCTTATAATCCACGCAGTGTCAGCAGACTCAAACGCTGCAGCACCAGGTTCTCCCCAGGAAGCCCAGAACTCCAACATGTCATGGTTTGAATGGGCCACGAGTAAATTCAGGTAATTATATGTATATATGCAATACAATCCTTCTTAATTATCCTCTCCGTTAGTTTGAATATTGGATATATGAATGTGTCTGTGCGAGTCTGAGTGGGTTAATATTTTTCTTGCAGTCGTATGTTGGATTTAAGAAATTCAGGTGGAAAGCCAAAGAATTCAGCAGAAACGCGAACACCGACACCAGCGCCAGCACCGTCGCCAAGACCGCTCCTGGTCTGAGCATAGGGTAATGCGGATGATGATGTATGCACATCCACAAAATTAACATATCTACTTAATTAATTAGCATTAATTTACAAATTAAATGTAATTACTAGCTGTGTAACCTGTCGAGGGCCTGTTAGAGAGTTGGGATCAGATGATTCCCTGCTCAGACTTCTGCTATTTGGGTCTCTTCAGGTTGCGATCGTGTACATATATGTCAATGTTAAAGCTTACTGTAAAAAGTTGGTCGAATAAGTGTTTCTTAAATATCGTGCGTGTTATTCAGCTAAGGCCAAGACCAAACAAAACAAAAAAAATGGCGCACAGTGCTCAGGCTTGCTCGTAAATCAAAATATCAAATGAACCGGAAAAAAAAAAATTATTTACAACTCAATATGTGAAATGTGATGATTTTTCATTTTTTTAGTTAGAATGCGTTGAATGATTGCCCGTTCCAATGATATGATCAATCACAAAGTCGAATATGTGTTAAAATAAATTTAATTACGAGGTGATTTTGAAGTAATCATTAATGCAGCAATATGAAAAAAAAATGAATTAGATTAATTAACTAAAAGTTTTAAGAATTAAATCAATAATTACTTATTCATGAGTTGTTGAGGTCCACGATTATTGTTTTGACCAGAAATGAAATATATATATATATATATATATATATACATATACACACACACACACACATATATGATACGAGGGGAGTGGGGTTTGGCCTAGGGGCTAAGCAAATGAAAATGAAAAGACAGTTTTTGGCGCAATGAAACAGCAGATGAAGAGCAGCATAGCATTCGGCCGGCCTCATTAATATCAAGAACAAACACCACACCAGCATGGCACTGAGACGTAGTTTGACTCATTCAAATAGATTTACAGAGAAAAATGTTCTTCCGATCGAACCGCCACATATCGGTTGCCATAACAATTCAATTTAATTTCTGCCACACCAACTAATATATATATATATATATATTATATTAGTTTGACTCATTCAAATAGATTTACAGAGAAAAATGTTCTTCCGATCGAACCGCCACATATCGGTTGCCATAACAATTCAATTTAATTTCTGCCACACCAACTAATATATATATATATATATATATTATATTATATTATATATATATATATATATATATGTTTCGTTCACACGCACGGACACAAAAATTCATGAAACTAGCTATACATTAACTCACGCCATGCTTTTAGCTCACCATTTTCATCCTCATTAATTATCAAGGACAATGCATATCATGATATGTTATTTCATTTTCCTGGCAGTGTTTTTGAGAAATTTTAGACAGCAAGGATGAAAGAGACTCGAGCATATTACCAGAAGGGCAAAAAAAAAAAAAAAAAAAAAAAAAAAAGAAGAAAGAAAACTAGTAAGTAAATTAACCCAACAACTTAACTTGGTTTAGAACAATGCTAGTAAAGAAAAGAGAAAAAAAAAGGATTGAATCTTCTGAATCATGATAAGGCCTTTAATCTCCAATTTAATTCTCTTTAATCCGTAGCTTATCCTCTTTACTTAGCTCACATATGGCCTTTCTACTCACCTACCATAGAGATGAAGCCTAATCCGTGGCATCTTATTAATTTACACTGGGTCTGCAGGTTGTTGCTTCTTCACATTATTCTTATTATTGTGCATCCAAACCTTGAAAACCTGCCTCTTCACTCCAACCTCAGCACAGAATTTCTCAACTTCTTCCTCATCTTGTTTCTGTAACCTCCACCCCACTTTCTCCGCAAATTCCATCATCTTCTCTTTTTGCTCCTGTGTAAATTTTGTTCGAAAACGCTTCTTGGACAAAACATAAGGAGGAGGTGGTGGTGGATGTATTCCGTCAGCATTAGAGTGGAAAACATTAAGATCTTCGCTTGAAGACTCGTTACCCCCGCTGATACCGCCAAAAGCCACATTCATCGGTGCAATAATTGCACTAGATGGACTGGTATGCATGTTTATTGTATATTTCTGATGATGTATCATGGTTGGAGACGGCAATGCTGGAGGTAGTTGAAGTGGGTTAAGCATTACAGCTCTTCTTCCAGAATTTGCAGTGAATTGCGACTCTCCATCGAGTTCTTTTCGGTGAAAGTTTCTGTGGCAGTCACAAGCAGCACATTTCAAGGCTTCAATAGTGCCTTCTTCCCCGCTAGGCATGAACTCGCCGCAACCATCGAAAACATTGCCACCAATATTGGCTGCGTGGTTTTTAAGACATTCTCGATACCTACCATTAGTTGCTGGTTTCGAGTTTGACACGGTGGAGATCGGTGCAATTGTGGCACTGGTGACAGTAGCTCGATCTGGGTTCGGAGATCTTCCTTGGCCAAGTGATGGTTGTCGTTGTAAATGATGATCTAGGGTTTGGGGGAAACTGTGGATTGACGTACCATTATTGTTCCCATCTCTTCTTCTTTCCGAACCAGGCGTTTTGGTTTCATTTTCCAGCTTTATCTCCATCATCATGCAGCAAAACCTCAAGTACTCCTCTCAACAAAATCTATATAATGTCTTGATCTGTTGTGTTGATCTCTTAATAAAAGTACTCTCAAATGTTGTACCTTCCCATGCTTTAAAAACAGACGAACATGAACGTATATACATATAGCTTACCTATATAGCCAGATATCTTGCTGTTTTACTCTCTTGTTCTCGATATTTCAGCATAATGCTCCTGCAACCACCGACCGATGCCTCTAATTTCAACAATTTCATTCAAGTGATTAAAGCATAAGCATAGAAAGAGAGAGAGGAGGAACTATAGCTGGGGAGAGATTCATGTATTATGGCAAATAATTGAAGATAGAATACATACCCTCAAGAAAAACAAACAAGACATTAAAGTTGAAAGGGATCGAAACTCACAGTTACAGCTGGAACAACAAAGCATCTGCAGAATCAGCTCCAGCTTCAGCTTTACCATCGTCAAGCTCTAAACTTTCTTTCTTTCTAAATTGGCAAAAGAGAAAGAGAGAGAGAGAGAGTTAAAAGCTTTAGGTTAAGGAGGATAGTGCTGCCTCAGTGCTTCCAGCAAGCAAACCAACTACACATCCAACAAGAGACAATTTGGTTGCTTGTGATGAAGCCGGGGAGATAAGGGTCAAGTTTTAGTGAGAGAAAATATAGGGAGATTAAGAATTTCTTTTTTATTTATTTATTTGTTGATTGATTAATATTATTTCAAAAACGTTTTCTCCGACAACGTCATGTTCATCCCTCCCCCACGCCCTGCAAATTGGGTCCCACTCTTTCCTCCCCTTCATTATTGCTTCTCTTTCTTCTTTATCTTAACCCCCTTGAGTTGAGAGTTGAGACTCTCGACCAAACACAACTAACGGCTCTCACTCATGATGCGACGTAGATTTAGCTAAACTTGTTATCAGCACTGAAATAAACCCAACTCGAATTTCAATAAAATTAAGCACGTAATGAAACATAGCTTAAGAAGCTAAGATTTAGAGACCGTGCCAAAAAAAAGGGTGAGAGAAAGAATAAATGGTGAAAAAGTGATAAAAAGAAAGGAAAAGAAAAGGGGGAAGGGGTGGGATGGTCCATGCAAACAGTGCAAATCATGTAAATTTACTTGTCCTGTAGCTAACGTTTGTGTATGAAATTGAAATTGAAATTGGAGTTGAAATTGAAATGAATGAAGCATCAGATCAGCAGAGATCAGGAGAGAACAGCGCAAATTGATATATATCTGCAAAAAAACACTGGCAAACCGCGCTTGCCCCAAGCAATGTCTTTACCTTTCCGTGATGCAATCGATGATGGCTAATATTTATTTGTCTCTCCCCTTTCCACGTTTTTGCTTTGGTACTTGTTTGCTTCACTGTTCATTCTTGGTGCTCGACAGCTTCATCCAATAGAATTCGCGAACTCAGAATCCTCAATAGTGCCCCGGATCTCTTTCTTGCTAACACAACCAAGCAAATTTTTAAAACAAACAACGAAAATCCTGACCTCAGTGATGTCATCCTACACTACTTTCTTTCCTTTCTTTTTCTTTTTTCTCTGGGTGAAATGGGAGCTTCACAAAAAATTGTCTGAACTACTGCTACTCAAATAATGAATGATACTACTGCACTACAAACAAGTTGCTACTTGCACCTTTCCTTCACCTATGATGTGAATTTACAGTCCTCTGTTTCAACTTTATTAATAAAATGACAAAAGCCAAAAATTTATAAACTATTCACGTGATCATATACTTATATTTATATATTTTACGTGCCGTGATTCATTTAATTAATTAGGTTTTGGAATTGCTTACAATATTATAATAACGAATTTGCAATGTCAAACATCCCAGCTGACAAAACACAACACACCCTATACAAATTAATCTCCAGCTTTATATATATATATATATATATATATCTAATCACTTTATGGCATTTACTCGCAGCTTTATTATTAATTATTAATAAACTGTGTATACATTATTACGCAGTAGATGACTCTATTAATTGATTGACGCTGTTTAAGTTATTGTCAAAACTAAAATACTTATCATCGAGTTCTATATGAGAAAATATAAATCCAACGCAATATTAAATTCGAGAATTATAGGGTAAGGAACTAATACAAACCTTATCTTAGCTGTCTTATATATATTTGTTAGGAGATAAGAACACACTTCCGTCGTCGTCCAGCGGTTAGGATGTCTGGCTTTCACCCAGGAGACCCGGGTTCGATTCCCGGCAACGGAAATGTTTTCCTGTGGTGTCGAAAGTTTTCCTATTATCACCCTTGACCCGAGGTTTTAGAAACATATCAAATTAATCGCCAAGTAATATTATTATTATTCTACCAATTAATTTAAAATTATTATTTTAGTAAAAAAATTTACTATATTAATCGCAAAAAGTTTATTGTTTTTATATTAGTCATTTTAATCTATAATATGATAATTTTATCTTTAATTTAAAAAAAAAGGGGTGTAGGCCTTTTTTAATCTGAAAGATTTTACGCTAATGACTTTATTAGTCTAAATAATTTTAAAAATATTTAAATAAGTATAAGTTATTAAAAATAGATAATATAACTATATACAATAATTATTAATTAACAAAAAAAATATTAAACCTCTAAAGTTTGGTAAACTACAATATATTATATAAAAATATATTGATATTATATAATTTATTTTTTTATTGATATTTTTTTTATTATTTTATTTATATTTTAACTGCATACAAATATATTTTATTTAAATTATAATATAATCATAAATATTGTATTATAAATATGTTATAATTAAAATAAATAAATTTTGATATTTATATTTTATTTATATTTAATTTCTAATAGCAATCAATTGAAAATTGTGTTGTAATTATTTGTAACAATATACATTTATAGTTATTTGTAAATAGATAAATGTGCACTGTTACAAATAATTATACTACAATTACTTTATTAATATATAATTAAATAATATTAATTTATTTTTAATAAATATATTGTAATTTATTAAAATGTATAAGTTTATAATTATTTTTTTGTTAAATATTTTTTATTATATAAGAATATAATAGTTGTTTTTTAATAAACTGAATTTTTTTTAAATATTTTTAAAATTATTGGGATTATTAACTGAACCTTAGTCCAAGAACAAAACCCGTTTACCCCAAACATTGTAACGGGGGTCCGCCGCACGGGTCGCTCGGCTTGGCCCCGACACCTCCCCGTATCAGTATGCATTGCTTGTAGGCCGTCGCCCGCTAGTACAAGAACCAATAACTCACGAACACAGCACGACCGTTTTGCATTATTTGAATTTTTAGTAGATAAAAAGGATGTGATTGACAAACATTGGCCATTACCAAAACAAATTAATAATTCCATTCATAGACACCTAAAACTACAATGAAGAAAAGCCTTTCATGCTCTTACAACGGAGAGAGCAGTGAGGGGCGACTTTGGTGAGAAGAGCCCGATAGGGAAAGATGAATTTCATTTCTCTCTTCAGTTTTGTCTCTTCTTCTTCCTTCTCCTCCACTTGCACCAGTAGTTGACAATAAGGTGCTCTCATTGTTGTCAAATCGCATCTCCATTACTACACCCATTTTACCTCCAGTAAACTTATACTTATCCTTAGCTGCCCACCTTTGTACTTTTCCTGAGGTTGTTTTTGGAACATTTCCCCCTTTCACAAGAATCACTAATCCAACTTCCACGTTTTCTTCTTTCAAAATAGCTTGCTTCATCTTCTGACAAATGATCTTCAACACCCCAGTGTCTTTTTCACTTCTCTGCATCTCTGCAATAACGGCAATCGTTCCTGAAATCTCGAATGCAGCAAGACAACCTCCTCTTAGATATTCTGGACAGCTGTTATAAGCCGCAGTCTCTATGTAATGAGGGTGGATTTCTTGATTGTTTGCAAGCTTGATAACATCTGAACATCGACCAGTCACAAAGAGAAATCTCTTGTCTCCCCGAACGATTCCTCTATCTCCTGTGCGTAAAAAACACCGGCCGGAAATATTGCCAAGTCTTGCTTGAAATATCTCGCGAGTTAAGAAAGGATGACCAAGGTAACCAGAGGCATTGCTTGGAGATGAGACCCAAATTTCACCCTCGATCCCATCCTGTACAAGTTCATGCGTATCTTCATTTACAACTGCAATCTCCATGTTTTCATCTTCCTCATATCCAGAAGGAAGCCGTGCGCTTGGTAAGAGCTTGTTGTGAGATCGAATGTTTTGGAAAGAAGTAAAGTTGTCATTGCTTCTCCAGGCTGTTGAAACAAATGTGTTGTTCTCTGCTAATCCATAAGATGGAGAGATAGACCACGGGTTTAGCCCAAATGGCTTAAATAAATCAACGAATTCTTCAACAGAGCTCTTGTATATGGGTTCATTAATCAGAATCAAGTTTCTCATACTCCTTAGATTAATTGATGAGGTGCCTTTGTCAATCCCACCTCGCTTCACAACCAGCGGCAATGTAAATGATGGAACAGGAGTGCAAGTAGCCTTGAAGTTTGTAATTAGCTCCAGCCATATTCTTGGCCTCTTAACAAAGGCTGCAGGGGATGTTAGCACACATGTTGCACCACATACGACAGTCAGCAACAGGAACACGAGGCCACAATCGTGGTACTGAGGCAACCAAGAGACTATAACACTATTTGGATGAAGATCATAGGCTTTTCTTGCTGTTCTGACGTTGTGAGCAGCAGAGCCTGCGGTCACAAGCACCGGCTTCGGAATCCCAGTTGAACCTGAAGTGTACTGAATCAAATACACTTCTTCTGGTTTGGACCCATTATACAGTAAAGAAGTATCCATATGCGAAAAAACCCTTTTGCCTTTGATATCATCTGTAGAAATCCACCTTAGGTTGTGCAACATTTCTGCTAGATTTCTATTGTTAGAAGATGAAGAGATGTATTTTTTAACGCTGGTAATGTAGTCTTGGTGAGCTATGGCAGCTTTGGGCTCTGTCTGTTTGAGAACTCTAACGAGATGATGATAATTTTCTTTAGCAAAAGAGGGGTCAGGTGGAAACATGGGTACGCTCAAAAGGCCAGCTCTTTGGCAGCCAAAGATGATCTCAACTAGCTCAAGTCCCGGAGGGCATAAAATGACAACAGTATCACTTCTTTGCAATGGAAGAAGCAATTGAGAAGAAATGGACTGCACCGAGTCATTCAGTTGAGCGTAGGTGAGAACTGAGCTCTTGTTTTCATTGGCCGAGTCATCTTCAACCCAAATGAAAGCTGGCTTGAACCGCAAGGCTGGTAATTTAGACCACAGTGGGAGGTAGAGATCGACCACAGGTTGGTCGGGAAAAGAAGGGTCATAATTCTCGTATTTCATGTCAGCCTTCTTATTCTGTTATTTTTGGCGAGTGACAACCGTATGTTTAGGCCATCTTATAGTGAAGAAGAGCGCATAAATTAATATTAAGAAATTAAGTTCGAAATATACTAGAAAGAATAAACAGATATTCGACGAGAATATCCCACTAATATTATTATCCAGAGCTGAGCTTTCAAAAATTAATTATAGACGAACGTCGTCTTATCTATGTTTTTGTTCTTCTTGTCGCACTCTTCCATTCCATGCCCGCCACGTATGTAGTCTGATAGATAGACTGATTCCAGCATGTCTCCCGCCAGCCCAAGCCGTCCTAAGATTGCTCCAAGGGGATCGTATAAATAAAAATAAATAATTAATCTGAATCGAAATATATACATTATATGGAGGTAACAGAGTTCGTTATACGAGGCTCCCCAAGGTCAACCGATGTATTGTATACAACAAATACAAAGGAACGCAACTGCAACGGCGACGGCTGTGGCGGTGGCGGCGGCTTACAACGCATTACTCCGAAATGTGATCCAGACAATTAACTCACGATCGCTGAAGAGATATGCTACCTTTACAATCTAATGGATATGTTGTTAGTGTAGACAATGAGTTCCCTTTCTATAGTTTTTCTAATATAATTTTATTTCTGTAAGCTTAGTTCTTTTTGGCTGGCCGGATGGTTTCCCATGAATTGCACGGACAAAATAAAATGATTTTTTTTAAGACTCCGATTTCAATTTCAATTTCAATTGTATCCCATTTATGTCGAGCCCTCAAATCCATTACCAACCCACTATCTTTTCTTTTTCCTTTTTAAATAATGCTACAATTTTATCCTAAACAAAATTTTCATATCAAAATAATGTGACATAGGTCTAACATTTTTTAAAATTAATGCCTAGCTAACTCAGCAAGCTTATTCCACTATGTAACACCAATTACACGCTCGTCTATCATTTTTAACGATGATGTATTAATTTAGCTGCCATGGGTGTAATTATAATTAAACTGCATATTAAACAAAGAAAAAAAAAAAAAAAAGTCCAGTTCACACACAATAGTACTAGTCAAGATTTTTACAAAGATGCAATGCAGATATATTAGAGTTCCACAAGGGAGTCAAATCGCAGTTAAAAGTCAAAGCACCAAAGCATTTCCTTCTGTTGTTTCCTATAAGAGAACACTGACAACTGAAAATTGGTGTCCTACAACAAGATCTTTATTTATTCCCAGAGCAGAATTACCCAACACAAATGTGATACACTCAATACCTTGGATGTCCAAACTTCCGGCAGTTATATTTCCCAGGCATACACTAGCATTGCTTTGAATCCTTTCACTTGAAAATGAACAATTGACAGAGATGACTGTAAAACTTCTTTAAATTTTCCTATTATTGTCCCCAAGCACAGGCCCTAGAGATTTGACAAGATCAGAATGGTTGTTAACAAATCATCATAGAGACAAGTAAGAAATAATTACAGAAGCTTTCAACTAAAACCTCTAATATATCATTATCTAGCATTCTCTTAATCATAAGTAGAAGGTATACATTAAACTGATTTCAAAGGAGAGTTTAACAACCTACAGAAAAGGAATTTATGTCTCAGAAAGCCCATCACTGAGCTATAAACTGCTTATAGGGGAGCAAATCTGTTGTATGAGCCCAATCCAGCGAAAAAAATATATAAATTGAAAGGGAGAAAAAACATCCGCAGGAAAAAGGTTTGAGCTACCTACATCACTAATAAAAGAATAATAATCAAAATTATAAATCGAAATCCCAACTTGCATTGCACACATCCTGAAATCTGCTAAAACAAAGAATGGCATGTGTGGAAGAATCAGCCAAACTTTGCATCTATTCTCCAAAAACAAGAAAGTCATGGAGCCAACTGGAGACAGTTCAATTTGATAACATGCTGGACCAGCTATTCTCACAAGTCAATTGCTCATCAAAATCATTAAGTTCCCTCTTATCTCTGCCTCCCACAAAATAAAGTTAAAATTGGAAAACCAGCAATAACTCCACAATAGGCAACAAGACTTAGGATAATAGGAGTCATTCATCTGTCACTGATACTGGTTAACATTTTCCATCGCATCCCTGCACTGGACCATCTATGTTACTGTTCATAAGTAAATAGGCCGCCAGTTGATCTGACCTCTTGCAGTGGAAACAAGAGATTTAGGGTTCGAGTCACCCTCACACCAACTTCGGAGGGGGAATTATTTACTTTCTGTTTGTGTGGGATGAGCCGCAATGAGGCGTGCAGCTGAGAGAGAGAGAGAGAGAGAGACAGCTATCTAGGTTACAAGTATTCCTAATCCTACTTAACTAGTTAAAAGAAAATTCACTCAAATCTATTCCTTACTAGACCCTGAAGGAATATTATCACTTTAATTCAGGGTGGTAAAGAAATTGGTGTCCAACACAAACAGCTAGCAGCAAGTCTAGCAAATGGTAAGGCTATTTTTTGGCATCAGATCTATCAACAGAACATACCTATTTGCACAAGTTTCTGAACAGGAAATTCAATTAGAACTCTTTTCTACACACACAATGACGAGGAATACTAGGCCCCAACATAGGGGCAGTTCTATACAAAATATTTTCATATTTTAAGAGAAATCAGGCAATTATAAATAAATTCATAATGATTTCCAATATCTTGCACACATGCAAATCATAAAACAAAAGAAGTAGCTCACTTAAGATAAATAAAAATGAAAGCCACAAGTGAATGCTAATATTTTCTTCTCTTCATTACAGGTGTAGGAAAATCACTAGCATCGATATCCTTTTCTATACATCTAAGTGATATCTTTTTTAAATGGAAAGACTGGCTACACGGTCTTATAAATTTAATTTCCAAGATCTGCAGGCAGGCAGGGACACTAGACCATACACATAAACAAAGTCCATCCACATCACTTCAACTGAAAAGTTGATTTTCCTGTTTTTTAAATTGGTAAAATCAACCTAAAATAGCGTGTTTAATGTCACAGATCAACATGTTCCAATATGACGTCCGTTATTTCTTCTTCTCCAAGAAGGGAAGATGATCTTCACATTATTATTTCAAAACACGTCAATTTTGTCCTTATATTGGTATCTTGTGCCAGTACATTTTCCCATGTGGATTCACATATTACCGTTAAATGAAAGAAAGTGGTAAAGTTTCTCTTCTGGCTCTTCATGTCCAATAAAATAACAGAATCTAGCTTAAAGCTACTGCACCAGCATCTATCTACATACAATTACACTTGGCACTCTCATAACCAAACCATATTCAATGAATTATCTTCAGAGTTAGCATTAAAAAACCTAGATTAGGAGGTCATATGAAAATCATTAGATAATCTATAACGAAAATAAAAAATAATCAAAATCAAGGGAATCTAGATTGTAACACAGGGGAACACAAAGATATTGAAAGCAAACGTGCCAGAAGAGAACGGACTAATTCCAGAATATAATATGTGGCAAACAATACGAAATGCATGAAGACAACTAGGGTGTCTATCAACAAACAGAGCTCTGCTTACAAGTGATAAGAAAAGTACAATGAATCAGGATTTAAAAAACAATCTTCAAAATACTTCTAAAGAACCATGGAACCTACGTAAACCTTCCAAGATAGACCGCTAGTAGGACCTCAAGTAACTTTGAAGAACCAAACCTCATTCCGCATAAATGAAACTAAATAAATGACCATAATGGAAATACACAACTTCTAGGGTTTAAAAATTCATTTTATACGGAGAAAGCAAGTGACTGTTTGAAAATTAACTTAAGGACTGGCTCTATAGAAACCACCAGGGACATTACAAAGAACTAAAATTACTGAACTGTAAAGTAAAATACCCATAATCGAATAAAGTGCCACTCACATTGCACATAGTAACACAAAATTCTAAAATTTTACACAATCAATAGTCCGAAATTAGGTATCAAAATATATAAACATGCAATATAACTAAGAATTGACGTGAAAGTCATGATACCCAATGTTGATAAGGCTATTTATCTGATCCAAAAGTTGTGGCTGCTGCTGATGTTGTTGCTGCTCCTCCGGCTGTGGCTGTGGCTGTGGCTGTGGCTGTGGCATTGACGCACCAGCTGCCACAGCCGCTGCACTTGAAGGTGCTCCTTTAGCTTCCACAAACCTCCACAGATACCACGAGGCCACCGACCTGTATGGCCTCCATTTCTCACACAACTGGTCCATCTGTGACGGCCTTGGCAACTCCTCCAAATTGTACAGCAACTGAACTCCTTTTCTTACACCGAGATCATTGATAGGCAGAACGTCCGGTCTGTGAAGAGAGAAAATCATGAACATGTGCACAGACCATGACCCGATTCCATTAACCATTGTAAGCATTGTGAAGAGGGACTTATCATCCATATTTACAATCGCTGAATCAGATAATATTCGATTTTGGTATTTTCTAGCAAGATCATGAAGATAACTCGCTTTCCGCCCGGATACCCCGATTTGGCGGAGCTGCTGAGGGGTTAAGGCGAGAACAGTCTCCGGAACCACCCCAGCTTCACCACCACAAAGCGCTATGAAGCGCGTGTAGATCGAAGTTCCAGCTTTGAACGCTAGCTGCTGGTAGAGAATGCTTCGAGTTAGGGCTAAAAACGGAGTATGAAACGAATCAAAAGTTGGAGGCGGATGGAGGTCAATTAAGGAAGCTAACAGCGGATCCGCGTTACGGAGATGGCGAATCGCAATTTCAACTTCGCCTTCCGACGATAGGGGCCGCGCGATAATTCTGGGAACAGTTAGGGCTTGTTGCTGTTGAGTGGTTCTGGATTTTGAGGACTTCGTTGATGCGGTCTTAGACGATTCAGTTTTGGTCGTTAAGACGTGTGGAGATGAACTAGTGGGGTCCGTTCCGTTATCGGGAGAGAGTTTCCGGATTTTTCGAGGACGTAACGGAATTTTTGATGGAGGAGAGGAAGTTTGGGTTGGAACATTGCCTACGTCGGCGGTGGTTTCAGTTTCGCTCGTTGGGACTGGGATAATAGCGAGGGCGGAGTCTTGGTGCGATTGCGGCCGGGCTTCGGTTTCAGGTTGGGTTAGAGGTTGGGGCTGTGGTTGAGTTTGAGTTTGGGTTTGGGTCTGGGTCTGGGTCTGGGTCTGGGTCTGGGTCTGGGTCTGAGTCAGGGTTTGCTCCACCATGTGTGCGATCACTTAGATAAAAATCGGGGGGAGTGACTGTACTAATGTGGACGGCGAGGGCGGGGCTGCCGCGGCGGCGGTGGTTTAAGGGGGAAGAGAGTTGAGTTGAGTTGAAATTGTGTGTGAAGTGAAGAGTACGGGTTATTGGATTGAATGGTTAAGGGGTAACAACACGACTGAACTCTAGTGAGTCGCCTATTTTAATCTCATCCGATATTATTATGTTTTTCTCAGTTCTCTTTAACAAGTGTTATCCTCCGAGGAAGGGAGAGTTTTACTTCTGTTTTTCCACGAGCTCTTAAAGCGCGTGTCGTAGTTTTTATTAGGTTGGGACAGTTAATATAGGCTACAGCGTACCAGGCCCATTTGATTATGTTTTGGGCTGTAGTAATTGTAGGCCTTTCTCCATAAAACCCAGTTCAGAATTTGCTGGGTGAGTAGATGAGATGAGATGAGATATAAAAGACTGTAAAAACAAATGGTTTCCTTCGCTCGATACCACGGAATGCCTCTAATATATTCATCCGCATGATTACGACCATTGATTTAAGGTCAAAATCACTATCATGGACCACAACCATTTAACGCAATAAAGCTTAAGATCGGTTTAGGTGGGCCTTCAAAAATAACTCGTTTAGATTGGTTTGATTCAATACGTATTTAACTTTTATTTTTGATGGGTTCATTTGTTTATGAACTAATCGATTTTGATTCTATTTTCAATCTATTTTGCCTAGCCATATTTGCTATTGCGGTTAAACTTCGTTTTTTTCTAAATGCTGTAAAGGAAATCCAGCTAAAAATTTTAGTTAGTGTACAAGTTTATGGTGGATTCCGAAGATCTCATGGAACGTATTCAAGCATTCACAGAAAAAGGTTTAGTTTTATTTTGGGAAAGTGAGAGAGTACACAAAAATTTTATAAAATTAGTGTACAAGTTGCAACCAAAGCATGACACCGAACACCCAAGCCTTTGTCTCAGTGACAAACGAATACACACCCATAAGGATGTGTGTCCGAATCCTGCCTTTAACAGAGTTCTTCTCACAATTTGTGAGATATTCTTCCCATTACATGTGGGATCTATCTTACACCCTCTCTATTATATGTAAGGTGTATCGAGTTACAATAATGTGCATTTAAAAACTCTTGGTAGAGTTTTAATATAATATCAATAGATGTATTTGTACTTATAAAAACAAATATATATTAATATTAATGGATTGTGAGCCTGAGCCGAACCCGCACACAAAAAAAAAATAAAAAATTCAGACACTTTTCCGCGCGAATATTTGCAGTATCTTCACAGCTTGTTTCGCGACCAACTCCATCAAAAGTTCTTCTAACGAAGCTTTTCATTTTCATCTGGTAGGCACGTGTACCATGCATAGCACAGTACAATTTTGCCAACTGTATAATTTTCGTAGTACAATTTACACGTGACGTGTGCAGAAATGACCGTGAGTCCGACAATTTGCCTTGCATACTGTCAACTGTCTGTTTCAACAGTTACATGAAAATCATACACCTGTATACATTTAGTGTATCTGCACAATCATACGAATATTTCTACGGTATACATAAGAATCGGATCAGTATAATCATTTGTGCACTATGACCGTTTGGTGGAGGAGAAAATTCTTGGCTGGTTGAATATTTGGTGGAACTTGTGCCATTTGGACGAGCCCTGGAAGAGAAAAAACAACTTAGATGTTACCTGTACTAAAAGCAAGTGGGGTATTGTTATATAATTGATAGGGGTTGGGTACGCAGACAAAGAGGGCTTAAATAATGAATAATAGTGAAGAAATTTGGGACACGTAAATGCACAAACAGAATCACGTGGATGAATTTTATAATGAGACGTTGTTCAAAGCTGTCTTTTCAAGGATCCCAAGTGTTACGAATTTAATATCAGTAACCTAATGTAATTAGTTGTTAAATGCGGTTTTGAGTTGGTTTAGTTTCGTATTTGCATCTATGGGATATTTATGAAATCTCAAAACAACAAAATGAGACAGAGCCCAAGCGTACTTGGCTAATTTGTTGGTTTTTACGGTGATGAATGATAATTCCAGGAGCCAGTTGTCGAGAGCTGAGTTGTGCGCGATTAACAGTTTCTTAGCAGTCGGGGATTGCCATCAGAGCACAAGAAGACAAGCGCATGATTAAGACACAACACATATAGAAAGATCTTCCTCTCTACTGCTCCTCGCGGCTCGTATTTCTCTTTCTCATGGTCCCAGCCTAACACCACCTTTTCAATTTTTCTTAACGTTCTTCTGTTGAATATCATCTCTCTTAAGCATTTCGTCGAACGGTATTCAAAGTCCATACTTTGCTCTTCCTTTCTTTGAGATTTAGACAGCGAGAAGAGCAAAAATGAGTTTCAGAGACGAAAGTGATGATGGAAATCTACGTAAACCCTTTTTGCATACCGGAAGTTGGTACCGTATGGGCTCTAGACAATCAAGTATGATGGGCTCTTCTCAGGTCATTCGTGATAGCTCCATCTCAGTTGTAGCTTGTGTTCTCATTGTCGCTTTGGGTCCTATCCAATTCGGTTTCACAGTATGCAACTTTCTCTATATTATTCTGTGTCTCAGAAGCTCAAGAATTTGCTATTGCTGGATGCCAAAAATAACTAAACGGAGAAGAACTGAAAGTTTTCTCTTGATTTGTTTTTGTTTGGGTTTTTTTGTAGTCTGGCTATTCATCACCAACGCAATCTGCAATCACCAAGGATCTTGGACTGACAGTTTCAGAGGTGGGACTTTTCGTTTGGAATTAAAAATTTCGGTTGGATTTGCTTTTATATGGTTTCTAACATAGTTTCTTGGAACAGTATTCTTTGTTTGGTTCACTATCAAATGTGGGGGCTATGGTTGGAGCAATAGCTAGTGGTCAAATTGCTGAATATATTGGGCGAAAAGGGGTAGAACATAATTGCTTACATTTAACTTTTTTTCCATTCTGTTTCAGTTATTGTTTCTATAGCTTGATGATAGCTGTTTTTTTTCCCTTTCGCGTGTGTTATTTGCAGTCTTTAATGATTGCTGCTATTCCTAATATCATTGGATGGCTTGCCATTTCTTTCGCCAGAGTGAGTTTTCATTACAATCTATCGTCTTTAGTGCCAGCATGAGCGTGTAAACTGATGTTTATTTCTGTTGCCTTGTGAAGGATTCATCTTTTCTTTACATGGGAAGGCTGTTAGAAGGTTTTGGTGTAGGAATTATCTCTTATACGGTAATCTTGAGTTACGATTTGTGTTGTTTGGTTAAATCTGTGCATGAAAGCAAGTTGAGAAAACCATGCTTCTTCATCTTCTATAGGTGCCAGTGTACATAGCTGAGATAGCACCTCAAAACTTGAGAGGGGCCTTGGGTTCGGTGAATCAGGTTGGCTGTTTTTTGGTGGTTATAGCAAACATGATTTGGTGTGATATCTATGAACTCTTACAAAGTCAAACTCAAATCACTTATCAAAGTCAATTTTCTTGTGTAGCTCTCTGTCACAATTGGAATAATGCTGGCTTATTTGCTCGGCCTTTTTGCTCAATGGAGAATACTTGCAGTTTTAGGTAATCTTCGAATTTATCAATTCCCTTGGCAATTAATTGTTTCGTTCATCTCTTACATGAATGGAATCTTCTTAATATTTTGAGTAGGTGATAGTTATTAAATATAGAAACTTTGAGAGTGTTATTGCAAGTTCTAGGTGAGCAGTGGCCACCAAAGATGGTTAGTACAGAGGAAGGATTGTTTTGTGAATAGTAGTCGCTAAATCCCAGTCAACAGCACTTTAATGAATTGAATTTGCAAATTGGAAGGCACTGTAGTTTCTTCAAATAGCTTTGAGTAGTGAAATCCTGAAGATATTTTGGCAGAAGCTTCTTTAGCATTATCATCAACATTTTCTATTGTCTACAAGGGTTGGTGGTGGTGCCCAGTTAGTAAAGACAATAATCATCCAAGTTTACCGCAATTCATTGTAGGTGGTCAATATGATTCTTCATTATCCCAAACCCTGTACATTTTTGTCCCATGGTCAACTTGCATGGTTTTTATTAATGGAAACACCTGAATTCACAAGTTGAAGCTCTTCCTCCTTTTGTAGAGGAACAACTACCTCGATGCATGATTCTAATATGCTTTTATAATTTATGGGTGAGTATATGAATTATCATTTCTGAATGACAGAACTCTGTCATCTTTTTTGTTCTTGCAGGAATATTGCCATGTACAATATTGATACCTGGCCTGTTTTTCATTCCAGAATCTCCACGGTGGCTGGTAAGGTCCATGAAGGAGGTTGTTGTATTCATTATAGTTGCAAATATTGATGTAACTTCATGAAGCAAGTTTTATTTTCCCACCTTAATTTAGGCAAAAATGGGTATGACAGAAGATTTTGAAGCATCTTTGCAAGTTTTGCGGGGCTTTGATACTGATATTTCCATTGAAGTGAACGAAATTAAGGTAACAATTAACTTCTTTTTTATTTGCTCACTGCAAAGTGGTCCCCAGCTTTTACATATGCAATCTCTTCTCAAAAATCCTTGGGCAAGTTTTTTTATTTCTGCGAAATAGTAGTTCAGATAATTTTATCTTACTTGCATCATGCAGAGGTCTGTGGCGTCAACTAGCAGAAGAACAACAATCCGGTTTGCAGAGCTCAAACAAAGAAGATATTATTTTCCTTTGCTGGTGCTAAATTATTCCTAGAAACTTTAGTTTCCATCCGCCTTCATTTTGGCCTCACTTTCAGCAGTTTGTAATCATTCAAACCTAATTGTTTGTGACTGATATCTTGCAGATTGGAATCGGTCTTCTTATCTTGCAGCAGATTAGTGGAATAAATGGTGTTATATTCTACTCCAGTACTATTTTTGAATCTGCCGGTAAACAGAAACTGTTTCCCTATCTATTTTTCTAATTATTCGTATGTAGCAAAGGGAGCGTGTAAATGCATGTACATTGGGAACCATTATTCCCCTTAAAAAAAAAAAAAGAGTAAGAAATTCGACTATGTGCTTGAAAGTACATACACCTGCATAAGTTCAATTCCTTGTTTGCCTTTAAATGTTTCCCAGGACTGCAGTCGAACAAGTTTGCTTTCTACCCCTGATTGGCCCATAATTTGCTCATTATCATGTTTAGTATCTCCTTCTTGGCTATATATGTTGATTCAATGGAGTCAGTGTTACTTTTTGTCAGGTTGAGTTTAACAAGATAAATATCTTTTTAGTGTTAAATTCAAATGTCTCTGTTGTTTTCCTTAAATCTTTGACAGGGATTACTTCAAGTAATGTGGCTACATTAGGGCTTGGTGCTGTTCAGGTATAGCTTGATGAAAACCTTAAAATAAGATGTTCTTTTTCTTATCTAACCTGAATGCCTCACAGTTCTTTAAGTTGTAAAAATAACTGGAATATATACACTACATAGGTTGTTGCTACCGGAGTAACTACCTGGTTGGCGGACAAAGCAGGTCGCCGAGTTTTACTTATTGTGAGTTTAACCAAACATACGGTTAATTAGCCATTATATATTTGCTTGGAGATGAGAGTTGGCCAATATTCTCGTTTTTCTTATTTACTGCAGATTTCCTCTGCTGGAATGACTGCGAGCCTCCTAATTGTTGCAGTATCATTCTTTGCGAAGGTATATGGTTGGATCTTGTTAAAAAATGATATCTTGAACCACATATCCTGCGGCTTAGGTATTAACTAGTTATCAGAATATTGAAGGATCCTACATTTTGGGGAAAGTCTATCTCATTGCACAATGGTTTCTGATTTATTTTGTCCCCTGTTCTTGATTGACCTCAGGGTTATGTATCGGACGATTCTAGCCTTTATGGCATATTGGGCATCTTTTCAGTTATTGGAGTTGTGGTATGCGATATGACTATTTTTGCAGATTGCGGTATTCTCATTCTTGCTGAACTTTATTTACTACAAGTTTTACTATCTTCCTAACCAGTTTCTTTTTTTTTATATTTTTCAGGCCATGGTAATTGCATTTTCTCTGGGAATGGGGCCCATTCCTTGGCTTATCATGTCTGAGGTATCGACGTATGTTCCCACATGATATTACAATTCCTTACTTGGATCTGTTCATGTTACAAATATTCTCATATTATTTCCATGCAGATTCTTCCAATCAATATAAAGGGACTTGCTGGAAGTGTGGCTACTCTTGCCAACTGGTTTACTGCCTGGCTGGTTACAATGACTGCAAACTTGCTCTTGGATTGGAGCAGTGGAGGTTTGTTTCTCCCTTTGCTTCCAAATGCACAGCACAATGCAGTAAATTTTTGGGTGATAGAGATAGCACTTCTATCATAGACGTTGTGATTACAATAGCTTCTCTTATGTCGATTGTTTTTTGGGTGTCTGGCTAATCAGCGCTACTTTACCTATACAACAGGAACCTTTACATTGTACACGATTGTAAGTGCTTTCACTGTGGCATTCGTAAGCATTTGGGTTCCTGAGACGAAAGGAAAAACTCTTGAAGAAATTCAGTGGTCCTTAAGATGAGGTTGTCTTCCCTTTTCTTTTATTCTTCAAAAGCAGCCATTTCTGGTATTCCCATTTTGAAATGAACCCTTCCTTAGATATTGCGCAAATATGTAAAAGATTTTGTCAGCAATCAGCATATATATATAAATGAAAGCATGTTTTCTGGTCGGCAACTTGAGCTTTGGCTTGTATTGCTGTATGACGGTGTATTATTTGTGATCCTCTATCTAACTATTGTGAGCTTATTGTTATATTTAATTATTAATTTCATTGATGCTGTTTTTGATAAGAAAGCTACCTGCTCTTTCATAGGTAGCTAGCGTGCCTGAGCATTTGTGATGCGAAACTTGTAATAATAGAGATATGTGATGACACATCTAATCCAGAATGAATTAGATTTGATTAAATATTTGGAATTTTAAACGAAGCTATCCATGCATTAAATGAGCTCAATTTTCGGAAGCAATCTCTCCAGTCTCCGATAAGCTATCCATGCATGAAATGAACTCGAAATTTACAGAAGCAATCTCTCGAATCATTATAATCAAAATGCGTGCAATCACGCTTTCACCTGGGAAAAAAAGAAAAAAATCATTGATTAACGTTAAAATTCTAAACAATAATGAGTATAAATCTTTTAAATTAACGTTTAATTTAAATAAATATCATAAAATTCTTCTTGATTATTTATTAATTTCTATAAAATAATTTAGAAAGCAAAATATTTTAATTATTTTTTAAAAATATTTAACTATGAAGCCCCAATAATTGTTAATGCTAAGAAATTATTAAAATTTAATACATTAACTAATATTTTTAGACATTAAAAAAAAAAGATAAAGCCTTTAATAAAAGCAGTCTACTATTAAAAAATAATACAAAAAAAGCAAAAACGGAAAATAATGGAAAAAAGAAAAACGACATAGTTTTTCAAGATTATAAATATGTCAAAAGTTTTCAAATTAAATCCGCCTAATCAGAGTGCCAAACGGAAAGTGTGAGAGAGAACCAGAAACCAGAGACAGAGCATTGGTCTGAAATCATGGACAATACAAATGATCCTCACAGGCCAGTTCCTATAGTCCTCTCTCGGTCTGAAATCATGAACAATACAAATGATTCTCAGCGGCTAGTTCGTATGGTCCGCTCTTTTGGAAGCTTCACAGCACGAGTCTTTGGTTTGCATGTATGATTATATTTATTGAATTGCTTGCATTTTAAACTATTTTATAACATTAATTTTATGAAATCAAGACCTAAATTGGTGTAAATTTGATTAATCTATCGTAGAATCATAGCTTGCAAATTAAACTGTAATGCATGATTTTTGAACCTTTTGTGAACTCAAACAATACGTGATTAAGAGACATGAAGATCGCGATTGACATTTGAGTTGAAATTAGTTGTTGTTGACAATAATCGGTGATTTTAAGACATTTAAATGGTGATTTTCGTGTGAGTTGGAGAAGGAGATTTAGCGTCGAGTTTAGTTCAGCTGTTGATTGATGATAATCCGTGATTTTTAGACATGGAGGTTTGCAAGTCTGTTGAGACCGTTGAGGATTGAGATTTAAAGTTCACTTGTCGTCGACGATGAACCGTGATTATTAAAACATGGAGTTGAGTTGAGTTGAGTTCAGTTGTTGCTGTGATTATCGAACATTGAGTTGAGTGGAGATCAGTTGTTATTGACAAAATTTTCGCCTGAGCTGGATATAGTAGATTTAGCCTTGAGTTTAGTTCACCTGTTGATTAAAGATAATCCATGATTTTGAGATAGAGAGATTTGCAATTCTGTTGAGACTGTTGAGAATGGAGATTTAAATTTTACCTGTTGTCGACGAACGTGAAGTCGATATAGCATTAAATGATAGAAATAAATATTACACTTGATCACAATACATGATTGTTGGATAGACATTTGCAACTGAGATATCTAAAGATAAATTGAAGTTTGCACTTCTTGATTGAGATTAACTTAGAGGTATGATGATTAACATTTTTACTTGTTTAACTTTTAAATATTTGATCAGTAGTTGGTTGCAATTGTAGTGTTAGTATTTACTATGAGTTTTCAATGTTTTACTAGGCTTTAGAAGTCATGGAATGGACAATGAGCTTTGTAGTTTTTCCATCCGAGATGGTAGCTGCTTTAATCCACTATCTGGACGACGCTCATGAATAGAGATGGCTTCGAGTGTTATTTGGAATATCAGTGCTCAACTTTCTTATGTTTGTTGCTGTGAAATGTGCGAAAGCTCATGGTTATGGAAGAGGTCTTAGGGTCAGGGCTGGAGGTTTAATATGGATTGATCGGCATGGGGAAGTTTGTGGTGCTTTGATCAATTATGTGGAAGCATGCATGAGGATAATTCACATTTTCTGTGTTTCAGCTCAAACAATAAACAAAGAGTTTACTTGTCTCTAAGGATTTAACATCACATATATTCTGATGTTGCTGTCTCTGTGCATTGCGTTTTACAAGTGCATCACTAATCTGAGCATTGTAGTCAACATGATTGACTATTCTCATATAAAGCACTTTTACCTGATGTCGATGTAAGGATGGCGCGTGTTAGAATTAAGAAGATCAGAGGCAACAGCTATGTTTTTCAAGGTGGTTGATAATGAAGAGTAGGGTTGTTGATGGTTCATGTATCTTTTGCATTGTTGATGATGTAAATATATGTGTTTTACATTGTGGCTTTCTCCCCTACTACCAGAAGTGGGCAAAAAAAGGGCCTTAACTGGATCGGACCTAAATCAAATCAAAATTTATAAGTTTGGTCCCGTATTTTATGTAATTCAATCCGGTTTCGAGTTTTAAAATAAAAAACTTGAAATTTTCGATTCGGTTTTGGTTTTAATCCAAAAAATTCAGATCGGATCGAAAATATTATTTTTTTAATATTTTTTCATATAAACAACGTCGTTTTATTGTGTTTTTATAAAATAACGTCGTTTAATATACTGAAAAATTTTAAAAAAATAATAAATTTACTCAAAAATTGAACCGATTAGTCCAATTTTAATCTGGTTCTAATATATAATCGATCCGATCTGATTCGAAATTTTATTCTTATTCAGTCTAGTTCGATCTCAAAAATTTGAGACCCGAAATTTTCGAGTCCAGTCTGATTTTTCAAAAACCTAGACGGAACCGAATCGTGCCCACCTTTACTTACTATACCAGATTAAATTGATGACTCTATTGATGAATATACGCACTACTTTTGCATTATAACTTTTCGGATGATGTAGCTGTTATCTCTTGCATTGTGTCTTCTACATTGTAGCTTTCAGTCTATATATAAAACTGATGCAATTACTGGATCTCATGGATAGTGCAATTATGTCTTTTAATTTGCATTAGTGACTCCCTTCTCAACTATTGGATATACTCCGCCTTTTTATATTGTGGATATGATCTCTTAGTTGTTTTCTTTCGGCAGTAATAACTTTTTTATACTGTGGATATGATCTCTTAGTTGTTTTCTTTCAGCAGTAATAACTACGTGGGAATGTCCTAGTTACTTCCAGCACCATGTTGATAACTACTGCTTGCACAAAGTAACCACAAACATAATATCAATCTGCTTCTGATTACGTTGCTAAATACTTTCTTCCAAGAAGTAATCGATGATATCATATCATCTTAAAACCTGAGTGAACAAACTTGGCTCAGAAAAGTTCATCCTAATTCTGGTAATAAAACAAGCATGACGTTAACGATATGTGTTATGGGCTCATGAATCTCAAGTTCTAAGTCGAAATCCTTTTTCACCAGTTATTGCTACGTTAGTTGCATCATCAGAATGTAATTTCAGGTTGAGTTCAGTTAACACCAGCACAAGCAATTACAACAACTGTGATTTGGGCAAAATGGAAGAGCTTGAGTTTACAAGAAAGCAAGATTTATGAACAAAGCACCAATTGAACACACAAATTCTGTTGTATTGGAAAGAAGGTGGAGTTCAGTCAACATATATGGTTAAGCAAATAAACTCTGAAGCCTTTTGATCCACAAGTGTTTTTAATTTGGACGACCCAAGACGTTGACCAGAGCTGATCAATGGTTGGCGAATTAATTCTCCTGAGAAAAAAGTACAAAGTGGCTTCTTTCTATAATACAAGAAAGAATTAGCACACAAATCAACAGTATATCATATCATTTCATATTAAAATTAAGCCGACACTCCACTGCTACTCTTTGCGACGATTTTTTTGCATCAGCAACCGCAGTTTGTTGTTTAAACTCAACTCCAAATAGTCCTAAAGTTAAGTTTATCATCAACATAACCTCTCCGACTACGATAATTGCCACCGAAGTGTAAAATACTCATTTGCACATAACCCACACAAGGAACAATAATACATTATAATATTCCATCCTCTTGTTTCCTGAAAACAATTCCAGGACTACGTCTTACACAACATAATAATAGCACTATAAATAAAAATAAAATTCATTCATCATTCGTTAATCAGAAACTTAAAGATTTAATTTGAAATTAAATCTAAAATCCATATCGCCATCGTAATAATGAATAATAATAATAATAATAATAATAATAATAAACAACCAAAAAAAGAGGGTCAAAACTTTACCTGCCGGCTTGAAATCTGCCTCTCTAAAAATCCTAGAATTTTTTATTATGGTAAGAGAGAAGGAACTATCATATAAATAACTTTATATTGATTCAGAAAAGGAAACCGACCGTCTCCTTTCCAATTAAGTAAATAAATAACTTTATAATTGCGGATATTCAAAAAGACAAGTATTAAAAGAATCTTTAATTAATATTACAATTATAAATTTTTAAAAGAATAATAAAGTATATAATTTTTTTTAATCAACAAAAAAATTTAAACAAAGAGAATATATAATTCAATTAATTTTGGTTAAAATATTTTTTTTTTCAGAAAAAAGGAGAGAAATTTGATTATTTTTATTTACCTTTATAAAAAATTATATTCTACTCATTATATTTTCTTAAAAAATTATCAAACTCATAATTAATAGATATATAAAATTAAAATATTAAACATATTTTATTTAAATTATATATATATCTCAAATTATTACCAAGAAAGTAAAATTAAGGAATTAATATTTTAACATATGAGTTGGTTTCAACTCTAAACTCATTGTTAATTTTTTTTCTATAATAATATTTTCAATAATTTATCAAATAATAAATTACGATATAAACTTTTAATTTTAATAATTTGGCCTTTAGTATGTTAATGATAATAAAGACTACATTGTTAAAATTAAAAAATTGTCTTAATTTATTATTTTAATAAATATTAGAGATAAAATTATCATAATCCCACATGTCACTAAGTTTAATTTATTATTTAAGCAAATAAGATATCTGTCTATTTATTTAAATTTTAAAGATATTTAAAAAAAGGATCTTCACGAAAATTTTCAAAATCTAAGTTAAATAAAATTTTTTTATTTTTTAATAAATTCATAAAAAATTTAAATTGATAAAGAAAAGAACTGGAAAGAGATAATTGATAGTAAATTTTTAATCACAATATGAATTTGGAAGGGTATATTTGTTATAAATTAATTGAATGTACGTTAAAAAAATTTAATAAATCATTTTCATAAAAATTGAGAATGCTGAGACAATAAGGGCTATTTTTGAAATTCATGAGCGTTATGAGACTTTTTTTTATTATTTTAATAATTTTAAATGAAATTTTAAAGAAAATTGTCCAATCCTTTCCTTGAAGTTGGGAATTGTATGACTTGAATAGAAAAAAATTAGAAATATATCACTTACTTTTCCTAGTTAATCTTTAGTTTTAAGAACAAAAATGTTAATGTAATAAAATTTTGATTGTTATTTTTCTATCTAACAAAACCAAAGTATTTTACCAACCATAAAAATTTTATAAAAAAATCACATAGACAGTAAATATGAAAAAATAATTTCTAAAGATTTTATAAGATTTTGTGTTCAAGAAGAGGAAGAGAGGAAAAGAGAGAGACTTCTAGTTTGGATTTAAAAATTTCAGTTGGATTTGCTTTTATATGGTTTCTACATAGTTTCTTGGAACAGTATTCTTTGTTCGGTTCTCTATCAAATGGGGGCGCTATGGTTGGAGCGATAGCTAGTGGTCGAATTGCTGAATATATTTGGCGAAAAGGGGTAGAATACAATTACTTACACATTTTAACTTTTTCTCCATTCTGTTAAGTTAATTGCTTCTATAACTTGTTGATAGCTGTTTTTTTCCCCTTTCAGCAATCATTAAAGACTGCTGCTATTCCTAATATCATTGGATGGCTTGCCATTTCTTTCACCAGAGTGAGTTTTCATTACAATCTATCATCTTTAGTGCTAGCATGAGCGTGTAAACTGATGTTTATTTCTGTTGCCTTGTGAAGGATTCATCTTTTCTTTACACGGGAAGGCTGTTAGAAGGTTTTGGTGTAGGAATGGTCTCTTACACGGTAATCTTCATGAGCTACGATTTGTGTTGTTCAGTTAAATCTGTGCATCAAAGCAAGTTGAGAAATTGCCAATACTAATGCCATCTATCACCTTCCCATTCTGGAGCCGATATTCCAATACTAACTGTTGGCGACGATTTTTTCGTATCAGCAACTGAAGGTTGTTCTTCATAACTCAACTCCAAATAGTCGTAGAGTCGAGTATATAATATAATCAATGAAACCACGGAGACTGAACAGATTGCCACCGAAAGTGTAAAACACCCATTTATACACAACCCACCAACGAACAATAATAGATTATAATAATATTCCATCTTCTTGTTACCTGAAAACAATTCCAGGACTACGTGTTAAACAACATAATAATAGCACTGTTAAAAAAAATATGAAATTCAT
This sequence comes from Azadirachta indica, assembly GCA_022749755.1. Classification (NCBI taxonomy): domain Eukaryota; kingdom Viridiplantae; phylum Streptophyta; class Magnoliopsida; order Sapindales; family Meliaceae; genus Azadirachta; species Azadirachta indica. The sequence continues at coordinate 4,144,251 of CM040449.1, forward strand.
ACATCATTCGTCATCGTCATCATCATCATCATCATCATAATAGTAATAATAATAATAATAATAAACAACCACCAAACGCGGTGGTCAAAACTTTTACCTGCCGGCTTGAAATCTGCCTCTCCAAAGTTGTCTTTAACACTTACATAGAAAGCAGATTTCTTAATTTTATTCATGGCAAGAGGGAAGGAAACCGACTGTCTCCTTTTTCAATTAAATAAATAAATAACTTTATATTTGCAGGTATTCAAAAGAAACAATACATCTTTAATTAAAAAATAAAAAAATCCTTATTCTTTGCCTGGAATAATTACTAATTATAATTACAATTTAAATATATGATCGAAATACACATTGTCGTGTCCCCCCCCGGTAAGTAAAAGTTAAAACTACTCTTGAGGATTAAAATTAGAATGTACCGTTTAATTGTGATTAAAATTGATTCTAAGTAGAAGAAATTAAGATCGTAGCCATCAATTCTTTACAATTCCAACAAGAAATTCTTCAAATCATAAAACTTAAGTCGTGGAAAGAAAATCAAAATTTGGGATGGTAATTAACGGTAGCCTAATTTACTTGAACACCAATCGCATCACTGTCGGCGCCACTACCGCCACCGTGTCTAGCGCCGCCTGACTCCATAGCCGGTGGTGGACAGAGATTGAAGATCAACTTTCTTTACGATTGTGCTTGTGTAAGTTCAACTTAGCTTTTGATGATAATGCCTTTGACTGCCACGATAATCAACCGTCTAGCGTTATGCGAGGAATACGGAATTTCGATACTGCTGACGACGATATGTTGACCCAGGTGATAAATTTCTCTGACGTTAGGCGCCCAATAGCAAAAACAATGAAAAGCCCTAAGCATAGTTAATAATGGTTTGGAATTGGATTGTTGAACCAGGCTTAACAATGTTTTCTCCGCGACAGAAATTACTATGCTTCGACTGAATTTCTTTGACCGCATCGATTGTTACTATCACCATTCACCACCTTTAAATTACTCTTAAAATCCCTTTTTTTCTTTTTTTTAAAACAAAAAATTTATAATTTTAATCTTAATTAACATTAAATTAAAAAAATACCAAATAAATTTTATATTCAATACTATTTACATCCCATTATTTAATACTTCTACTATCTTTTAACTTCTATTTACTTAAAAATAAATAAATTTTTAGTTGCAACATGAAATTGAGTAGGAATGCTATAAATTAATCTAGCGTATTTTAAAAAAATTAATTACTCCTTTTCAGTAAAACAAAATAAAGATTTGAGAATAATGAGACAGTAAAGACTATTTTTTAGATTAATAAATTGTTATTAGAATTTTTTTTATTATTTCAAATAATTTTTAAATAGGATAAACCAAAAAAAAAAAAGAAGAATAAGAAAAAAATCGTAAGCATTTTGAAAAGGCCGTCAAATACATGATAAAATGCATTAAGTAGATATACCGAATATGCAAAGGAAACCTCCTTCTAAACCAATCATAGCTCTGTTAAATTCTAAACTTATCATATACTACTGATATGTTAATGTAGTTGTTTGCCACGTAAATCTTGTACTAGTCTTCACAATCAGGATAGAATATAAATGAATACTAACAAGGTAGCTATTTTGCGCTTGTAATAACTAGTTTCAAGCAAAAAGATCAGTTTATAATGGATGCCGGCAAAAGGAATGCCCATCGGTTAAATATCAGCGGGATAGGAAATGATTGCTCTATTGAATGGCTTCCTTTATGAGTTTCTCGGTTAGGGCTTTCGGGAGTCCCATTACACTGTCCATTGCTCCTACCTGCAGAGAATAACAATGTCATTCATCCACCAATAAACAGAAAATATATAATTGCAACACTTGGCCGAAATTAGAAGGATGAACAAACTATGCTGATACATTCTCTTAAGACCGTTCAGGGTAAGCTAGGTGGGCCTGAAGCCACACAAGTTCAGGCTAACTTGTATTACAATTATTTAATTCAGGTTCAAGACACTAGCAAGCAAATTCTGATCTGATCCAACTAATTTCTATGCTTGTCCTTCTCTAAAGTGTTCCAAATGCTATGCTTTATGTCCTATTATCTATTGCATTGAGAAAATCTAAAGGATAAAAAGATTAAGAAACCAACCACTTGTTTAACATATGGCAAAATCAAAGGATGTTCAATTATAAGTCCCCCAGCAACATTGAGAACAATCCCTTCCTCAATCTGAACAAGAATAAAGGAAGAAGTAAGACTATAACCTGCAATCCCATATGAAAAAAAACTACCATTCGCAAATGAAAACTACTTTTACCAGCTTCTCGATTACTTCATCCGGTATCTCATGGAACTGGATCTGCAAGGCATAACCAAATAAAAGTTATTTTCCACATATAGTAATAATTTGATTTGTTGGAGAAATCAATATAAATGTTTGCATCTGAATTCCACTGAAAAGCCTCCTTTCATGTTTATCAAAACAGCAAGTGCTATCTTGGTTGGAAGTGTAAGAAAAGAGATTGCCAGAAGGATCAAAAAATGACCATGATTTACAACAAAATAGCAACAAATGTACCTCTACCCTATCCCATTCTCCTTTTCTGAACCCCGTTTTAAAGTTTGTAACAAGAACAGATCCCACAGTTGCACATTGCCCCCCTGAGTACCCTGAAATTCCAATCAGTAAATCACCAGAGCTTGGGAGAACGCAAACAACAAAAAATGGAGCAAAGAATATTAAGCAAACCTTTTATGAATTGCCATGCTTCTTCCTTGCTGGACGGTTTTTCTCTGATCGCACCTTCATAGACCACCACCTGCAGATCATTTAATAATAACAGTGAGAAATAACAATGATTGACTTCACTCCCAACCAAAGAAAAACAATTGAAAAATTCTGTTACAAGCATGTCTTATCACCAGGAGGCCATTTATCTTTAAGGATACAAAGTACCAATGAGTAAATGTGCTTAAAAAATATAAACAGCAAACCTCCTATGCTTATAAAAGGCAACACCAAAAAAATAACTGGTGGCAATTGGGTGAAAAACTGATAGCTGCAGGTGTAAACTTCTGTCATGTTAGTACAGCCAATTTACATGTTTAACATGAAGAAAATACACCTATTTAGCAAGTGCTGGATTTATAAACAAACTTGAAAGAAAAGGTTGGCCTTGTTTATCTTGAAATTAGCATCAACACAAATACTCATCAGAAGAACTGAAGAATTAACATCTTCCAAGACAAGTTCACTGACCCCTACCTAGATACCAATTTTGTAAAATTTTAGCATAGTAAACTTCAAATTGCCATTTAAATGTCATATGTTCTGATTTGACTTCCCTTAACTGTTATGGGTTTACTTCTTTCCTTCTTTCTCAAAAGGGTAGGGCAAGTCATCAAGGGTTTGGTATTCTAACAAATTAAAATGCACAAAACAAATATGAGAACACAAGTAATTTAAGAATAAAAATATGAGGTAATAGATTTATACTTGATCACCAGTAATTACTATTGTTGGCTCAGCTTCCTTTATGCAGTCACCAATGGGGAGCCTATTTAAGATGGCTTCTGCCTGTGAAGAAGTTTTGTTAAGATAAGCACCAGAGTTTGACCACAACTAGAAGCCAATAATAAAATACTAAGGCTGACCACATTATATGTAAATAGTGATTCAAAAGATGTGCATTATTACAGCTGAGAGAAGAAGCACATGCAAAAAGCATTTTATTTTTGTCTCCAAATATAAACAACCAATCAAATTACATATACATTCACAGTGAGTTAAGACACCAATTAACAAGCATACTTGAAGATTCATGAAAGAAATTAGAAAAGATAATTTAACTGTAATCTCTTTGTAGTTAAAAGGAAACTTCAAACAGGAAGCTCCATTAGACCGATGGAGCAATTAGTGGTTCTCACACTAAGGTACAATATTCCCCTAAAGAACTCAAGATATCCTCAATCGATAAATGGCACTTGGTGATAAAAGGCTTGATACTACCTGCTAGTTAAACAGGGAGTATCATCTAACATAAAAAGAAAACAAGACATACTGTGTCTGCCGTAATTAAAATCGCTGATTCAACATTCCCCAGTTGACTTTCCATGGTTTGTAATTTCGAAATTATGGAATCGGCCTGAGATGCAATTCATTTAATCAATGACACACTCCTGAACCAAACTCCTTCCCAAAATTCAGGTTCCAAACAGATAATAGGACAATGTAAACTAAAATTAACCCTACAGCCTCAAATTAATGACAACAAGTCTCAAATAGAAGCTGTCATTAATCGTCAATATTGACTTGGAAGTGAAATTTAAAGCATCATAAGAGAATATACAACCTCTAATTACAATTTCTCAATGAACCCAAAAGGAAAAGAAAAACCATCCCTTTTAACTGTCCAATTTGAAATTAAACGAGGAAGGACTTATGATGCTTTTTAGTGACATATAGAACACAATCACCTTCGCCTCAGCAATAGCCATTACTAAATCTTCAGGCTTCTCCTTTCGAATGCTTTTCTCATCAATGTCTGCAGCCTAAATAATGACTAGAGTCAACTTACTAATAATAACAATTTAACTCACTAAAAATCTAACTACAAAGAACAAGAAGCTTAAATTAAAATGGAAAAAGGTACCATGACTGTGAATTCATATCCCATTTCACCTAATATTTTTCGACGTGGCACTGAAGATGATCCCAAAATTATCTGAACAACAACAGTAATTCGACACAACAAAGAATTTTCAAAACCCTAATTACGAATAAACAAGTAAAACAGAGAAGAAAGTAAAGAAATTGAAATTGGTACTACGTGCCTTGACTGGAGTTGCACTGGATTCCATGGCTTCCCACTTTGTCGGAATGACGAGTGACCGATGAATACGAACAAACAGAACGAGGAAAGTGGAGGAGTTTGCAACCCTAATTGGTCATTAGGAAAGGGATAAAATAGTAACACCATTCAAAGCAAAATAATAACAAAAAGAAAACCTGCAAAAGAAACGTTTTTTTATCCTAAGCGTATTAAGAAACGTTTTTCAGCGTGCACATCCTTCCGTGGTGAAAATAGGCTCTACTCTAGCAGTTCATTTGTCCAGAAAAAAGATGGCGCTCTCTTTCTGTTGTCTAAAAGTAAATTCGTCATTTGTAATCCTTACAATGTTATATATAATTCACATTTGAATATAAATAAAAAAATATTTAGAATAATGATACTTTGTCTTTAAATTTTATCAAAACAATAAATCCTAATAATTTTTCTAATTGTGATAACTTTTATCTGAAACTAAATTTATAAGCAATAACTGCTTATATCATTTTAGAAGATTTTGACACAAACAACTTAATTAAGATTTTGACACAAAACAACTTAATTAACAATGGAATAATGTCTTTTTTCTATTGCCATTGCTAGGGATAGCAAAATTCTTTATAAGTTTGGGGTTTACGGGGATCTTCCTCAAATAGAATAAAATTGAAATGATGTAATAGAAAATAAGATAAGAAAAGAGAGAAAATTATTTCCATATTGTTAAAAGAGGTGAGGAACAGTTTGGTACACTCTACTCTACGTTTGCCTCATTTCCCATCCATATATAACAATATATTATAATATATTATTTTTAAAATAAAAGTTATATATTTGCAAACAATATTTAATTAAAAAATATAATTTTTTATCTTATCCAATAGTAAAGTTTATGTTTTAGTATAGTATAATTATTACATATGAATTATATCATAACATATTAATAGTATTTTTAATTAGTATTTATTATAAATAAATATAAAAAAGTAAAAAATAAAAGGGGACAAAGAATCCGTTCCGTGATATAGAAATCTTTCATCTCCATCCTATTAAATTTTATTAAAAAATAAAATAAAGAAGACAATCAAAATAAAAATAGGTGAACCTCTCCACTCCTACTCCCACCCATTGTCATCCCTAACCATCATTATAGATTAATTATAATGTCACCCAAATCGCAAAACAAAATTATGTTGCTTTTTTAAAATATGATTCCGGCTTCTACAACAAAGATTTATAGGTTGTTTTATTTTTCTTCAGCGATATCAAACGGAATGTGTTATATACATATATATGGGAGAATTAGTTAAAGTCAACTAAAATATGATTTCATTTTAAGAAATCTTATCTTTTTTGTCTAATGAAGGAATGCTCGTCCCCATTTATCTCTCCCCAAAAGTTGCTCGTTTTGTTTTTGTCCACCTTGGACGGTTCCAACTCTTATCGCCGACAATGATTCCTCGTTACTTTTATTTAATTAATTAGATTTACAGACACTTACATATATAATTAAACTGAATATAAAATTATAGACAAGATACACGAGGGTCTTTTATCTATATATTTTTGTATATGTCTTGTCCTCCTTCTTTCACAGTGAACGGCATGTGGTACATTGTTTTAAAGCATTATCTCTTATCCTTGTTGATGTGAAAATAAAAACTGAAACGAAACACTTTTATATATATAATATGGCATTGCATTGAGAATAATATGATACGAGGAATTAATAACTTGGAGAGTCACTAATATAATTAATGACTCACATATATCCTCGCAGTAGTACATTTAGGGTAGAAGAAAGGCAAAGGAAACATATATATATATATATATATATAATATGTGAAATTACAATTATATATGGAAATGAAAATGAAAATGAAGAGCCAAAGATGGCTAATCACATTTTGATTCTTGTTACTTAAAGCTCCCAATACACATGGGATCTTTATTCCATGGATATTCTTCTTCATGCTTCACCGAGCCTAAGACCCTTCAGCCTGCATGGAAAATGTACATATATATAAACAAATAACATAATAAAATAATTCAAAGATTTTCCTGAAGTAATTAATTTAAAAAAAAAAAAAAAAAAAAAAAAAAAAAAGTGGCCTGGTAGTATACCTTTGCTGTTGATCATCCATGTAGCTGCTGTAACCTTTGTTGTTGCTGTCTCCAATTTTCTTGTAATTGGGCAAAGGGATTTCGCCAGCTTCAATCTTGCTCACATCTTCAACAAGCATCTCATAATGCCTCTTCACTTCCTCCACAGTTTTTCCACCCACGGCTCTGGCAAGATTGTGCCAGCGATCCGGAGTATCCTTGTCGTAAATGGCCAAAGCATTCTCGAACAACTTGTTTTGCTTTGCAGTCCATGTCGAGTTCGACGCCATTAATTAATTGCAGAAACTGATCGATGAACTATACTATACTATACTATACTATACTATACTATACTATACCATACCATACAGAGTCGTCAGAGAGAGAAGTTTAAGTTTAGAAGAAGATCGATGGTGTGTGGGAAGAGTAACATTGCTAGTCCTTCATATATAGCAGAAGGAGCTGAGGAGAGAAATTAAAGGAAATGGAGGTGGTGGGCCAATATAGGGTAGCTTGCTTGAGTAATTTTTCTATGCTCGGCCGTTGCTTTCCAGGGCAAAACAAGGGACTTGTGCTAAAAAACTACGTGGTTTTTTACTTCATGGGTTTCCTAGCTAGCTAGGTATAATGTGCTTAGACTCAAAGCAAACATAATTTCAGGCCGGTTTTTATTTATCCAAGAAAAGTTAGTTTCTCTAGTTTCCAATTTTGGTTTGCTCCATGTTTTTCAAGTTTACTTCATCTTCTTTTTATGCACCGGCTGTTACTCAAAATTAATTACATATGAAAATCGTATGTTGCCTTGCATTTACAAACATCTCTCACGTGATCGTTACATGTGTATACTGTATCCTCCGCGTATATGCGTGCATGGAATACCCTACATGTTAATTTCTAGACAATATAATAATTATTTAATTGATACAGTTGGGATCGAGTAAATATATTTATATATATATATTTATATTTTTATATTTATATATATTTTAAAAATCTAAACTTATTTTTCTAAAAGCCATTTTTAATTAAAGCATGCATACTTTTTTATTGCAACTTTGGAGAACTTTCTTGAATAAATTATAGAGCATTGATTTTTTACCTTCTTTTCCCTTTTGTTTCCAGGTAAGAAAAAGTTGCTTCCAAGTGAAGCTAGTTTTCACTTTGTCTTTGTGAGAATGACAAATTAATATAGCTGGATACTTCCTTTTTCTTGCAAGGTGCAGTACTGGGAAGTTGTCTTGCACATAATTAGCAGCAGTCTGTCTATTTTATAATTAAACACAAGTTCATGCCGGTCAATATACAGCTTCAGTCCGAATCAATTACATTCAAGAAATATTTGATATGCATATCTTCTTAATCTGATCAATTCACTACCCATTTTTAGAATAATGAAAGAGAGACATCAAATACACTGATCGTTTACAGGAGTTCATAATTTTCCCGGGCTGTACCTGAATGAATGAATGATCAACAAGTCACGGGCGCAACAGATGGCCCAGCACTGTGCTAAACAGTAACTCTCATTTTAGGCATTTTCTGTAATGTGTTCATCAGTCTCATACATCGATCAGAGATGCTGCACCAACTGTTGCTTGTTAGTCTATTCTCAACAACACTCCAAATTTGTGTAGCTGGCTTGTATATCTCTACGTACAAATATTATTTGTACTTTGACGTGGTTGTTTCTGCAGAGAATAAATTTTCAGGTACCCTCTTCTGTTCTCTTTTTCCATGTAGCCAGTGTCCTAATTGATAATTAATGAGCTAAAAAATCTTTCTGGTTAATTATACGGTATGGATGTGATTCTTTCTGTTTCAAATATTCAAGTGTTATAGATTGTTTAAGTTAATAAATATTGATTGCAGTCTGCAGACAACGTACAGGTTATAAACAGAGAGCAAGATACTAGAGTATCAGAAATAATTTATGAAGGAAATAGGGCACATGCAAATAGGGAATATCTGTAGTAATAATGCAGGCAATAAGATATATATGTAAAGACAAGAATCACTAACACATGAGCTTAATATATATATATACACGTTCCTACGAATGCAGAAACGACAAGCAATTAATTCAAGAATCTTTCTAATTTCATGGTGGCATGCCGGGAAGAGGGTTAATTAATTGCCAAGCTAGCTAGCTTAATTAACGTTCTCTCTGAAACAACAGTACAGCTAGCTAGCTAGCTGTATCTGTCGCTACCATGTAACCTAGAGTTTAACACATTGATACGCAACTGCTGCCTTTGCGGCAAGATAAGATAAAAATTAGATATATGGGACGTGTTTGCTCAAAAGTAGTATGTATATCCTACAGCTACGTACAGCTATTTATTTTCTGGGTATCTTTTAATAAATAAGGGCTGACACACTACAAGCAAACCATTAATTCCATTTTGAATCACTTAATTTTGATGTTACATCGATCATTTCTGAATCTTCCTTCTCTCAGAAGCTTGGTAGACTTGGTTAATTATCAATCATGTTGTATTAATTGGCTTCTGGAAAATAAAAGGTGAAAATTAAGAGCCAATCGTGTGGTTGACCTTGTTTCCGTGGTGACTTGAGCGACGAATGCACAAAGAAAGTGAAGACTGATCCTTTGAGATATTATAGATGATGATCGATATACATTGTTGTGTGGAGATATATAAATAGAATCCTTATCATCCACGTCCATTATTATAAGTAGAATTTATCTCTCAGGATATTCTTTCCCTTTCGCATTCAGATTTGAAGCTATGTATATAAATGGTGGCCCTGCAGCTGGATGGTATGCAAGTTGGAATTGGGGACACCTTGAGGCAGATGCCTGAGCATGCAAGACCAGATATAGTGAATATATGGGTTCAATTCTGACGACTATTACTGATGGAAATGGGGAATATTATCCCATCACTTTTTATTATATAAAAGTAAAAAGTCTTCGATCTAGACTTCTCAGCATATCATTGATATTTTGGCCATTTATCATATGAAAAATTGAAAACCAACTAAAGCTAGCGCCTTTCATGTATATATACTACGGTATTGTTGAAATGCTTATCAAGTGAACAAATAAATTAATAATGAGGCATATGCCCCTCAAGGGAAACAACTGATATATATTAATTTATTTGAATATATATAGACACCTCAGTTAAATTATACCTATCTAGCTAGATTAGTGAGAAATGTTAAAAATACTGAACATCCTCCAATTAATTAAATATATTAATTGCTAATGATGAAGTAGCTAGTGTTATTGCAGTTGATCATGAGATCTCTCAATTCATTTACATAAAATATATATATATATATATATATATATATAATTTGTTCAAACTCAAGAATTTGCATAATCACAAGGGGGACAACCAATGATCATTTGTTGATGATGACGTACGGCTTGAAAAACTTTTCAAGGTATATACCTATTGAAAAAGGTGAAATATACTTGAGACTATACATCATGCTACTGATATACATGTATATATATATATATATATATATATATATTTGGAATCCTTATCATCCACGCATGTTGTTTCTAGCTAGCCCTACCTAGCTTCTGTGGATATATACCAATTAATATTTCACTACAATAATAATATTATCAATTGCTATGAAAGCCAAATTTATTCGCCGGGGTCCCTCCTTGCAACTTGGTGTTTGACATATTTAAGAAAGTCGCTTGTTTCGGCTACATTATTCCTTTCACGGCTACCGAACCATGGCTCAACTTAACCCCTTTTCTCATTTTTGTATGCAAAACAAAATTCTAACGATCTAACCCGTACGTACTACATTTTTTTTTTTCGAATATTACATATTACATATATAATTTATCAATACTAAATTAGAAATTTATCGAAAATCGAAGAGTTTTGATCAAATCGAGTCTAACGCCCTCGAATATCTGCACTCAATTCGAGTGATGTCTACCTTCACAAAAAAAGAAATTTACACATATTTAAATATGATAAGAATCCCATGTAAGATAAAAAAAATTTTTTAACATTTGCATAAGAAGGGAATCGAAGCTGGCATTCGCCAGCTTCTGCCCACTCGAACTAAGACCGAGTGGTTGTATGTACTACATTTGAGACAAGGCAAATATATAGATTTCGTACAATCCTTTATATATATTCATTGAGCGCGTGTTTGCTTTTCAAGAGAAAAGAAATTGTATTTTCATTTATAAATACAATTAAGCTGGCATATTAGTTTCTGAAAATAAGTAGATTTTTTAATACTATATATATATATATATATATATATATCTACGTGTTAATTTGACTATTGAAGAGAATTGTTAAGATCACAAGAGAAAGAGAAGATACTGGGGATAAAGAGAACGAATTGTGGAACAAAAGTAGTAAATTCTGCCAGGCTGTAGTATTAGTAGTAGTAGTAGATATATTGACTTTAATTTTACATCATATTTTCGCATGAAAGAGTTGAGCATAAAATGTATTGGAAGATTCATATGCGATATGGCTAGATGATATGGATTCCGGTTGCTTTTTATAATATGCGTTTTCAATCTTTTTCATTTTGAGCCAAGATTACGTAAATTCTTCTTCCCAGTTGTCTCGTCTATACATAACAATTAATGTACATGCACATATCTTGTACAAAATGCTTGCTTCCTTATATTTGTCTATCCATCTGTTTAAAAAACTGGCAAAAGATTTCGGATGATTTGGGTCAGAGAACGTTCCTTTCGCAATTAGGTCCTTTATTTGTTGGGCTTCTACTAAAGACCTAAGCCTCTCGGCCCGCTTTCTAGGAAAATGGATAACAACGCACTCCAATAATACATATCCAAGAGTCTACAAAAGTAATTGTGAGATTGTAAAGCCACCTCAAAATAAATGAAATTTGTTTCGAGTTTGCTCTCTCTCTCTCTCTCTCTCTCTCTCTCTCTCTCTCTCTCTCTCTCTCTCTCTCTCTACACTCAATAAACCCAAAAAAGACAAAAAGATGAACCTTAAAATTTTGACAAATCGAATTAGTATTAAAATAAAAGAAAAAAAATTGAAGAAAAACTCTGAATTACATTAGTTGTACAATATTATATATAAAATTATTTTGAAAACTATGAAATAATTAAATTGATGAAAAGATAATTACAGAAAATAAGCATGTATTTATTTTATAATAATAATATTACTAGATTATTGTAAAATTATTCTCGATTTTTTTGGACCTTAAAAGTCTAATAAACTAATTAGTGCTCATTACTAAAATAGATATCCTTGAGGCTGTCAATTCCATGACACGTAGAGTATTCAATATTGTGTATAAATTAAATAAATGAAGAAAGTTTCATTCAATTATATATCTATTAAGTGACAAATAAGGGAAGAGTAGTTTGATAATGAAATTCGACTCTCAAGTCAATTTTTATCTCTCAATGATTCTACTACCTTTATGCGTGGACTGAGTCAAAATGGGCCTAATACTACTATTGTTTATTTATTTGCCGTGGTGGGTAGCTGCTGGAAATCCGAAATTGACGATTATAATGTGTTAAAAGAGGGTCGCGCTCATCAAAATCAATCATCATAAAATCCAATTTAATGTTACAATCGCCAAGTTGGACACGTATTTTTCATCTTTTTCTTTCCCATTGGAATCTATAAGGAAAGCATAATGATTGACTGTGACAATTAACTTTTTTTTTTTTCCTTTAAATAAAAAAAGAGAGAAATAATTCTAGTCCTCCAATTATGTCATATTTTTGGATTTCTTTACTTCATCATATCATTATTAGGTCACTTGGATGTTATTATTAATTAAATAGTACTGATATAATAATCAATAATGTAATGGGTTATATTTATTATAGGTGTGTTTGAGAATTGTTTTGTTAGCTGATTTGTCAAAGTTTAATTGTTTTTTTCAGAATAATAAAAACAATCCAAAACCTTTGACTTAAAAATTGAGTTATGGAATTATTGAGTTCAGTCGATATAACATTCGATGATGATGCAAATTGGCATTTAGTTTTAGTTTTTGATTAGCTTTAATTAATTTGATGAGATAAGAATGGAAATCCCACACCCACCAATAATTTTTTTTTTTTTTTTTTTAATTTTTATAAGAAAGGCCAAAAGCCAACGCGTAAAGCTGTCACGTCCACGTCGGCTTACGCGTTGGAAATTGCCACGTATTCCCATTATTGTCAGCCAAATGACAATCAGTTCATTGCTTAGAACTGCAAAACAAGAAAACACCCGACTTTCCTCTTTTATTTTTCTGAAAATATTAATAATAGTAATATCAAGAAAAGACGTTTAATTTTATCTCTTTTTATTTTTCCGGCCGGGTCGGGCCGGATAGATAGCATTCAATTCATTATAAACCTAACCTAAAATGTTAAAACTAATAATAATAATAATAATGCATCGCGGCAAGCAAATGGCAATCTTGTTGAATTATTTGGCGAAATATCAACTAATTTTTCATACCCTTCATTAAAAATTATTGTCCTAAACACAATTAATCAATTAAAAAATTAAAATATTTTATAAAAGTCAGAAAAGAAACCGAGAAAAATCAAAGCTTGGGAATTGGGATTCTTTCTGAAGGCGTCGAATATTGACAGTTACGTGACGGTAATATATTTATCATAATGGAAAAATTATATATTCCAGCCCTCGATGTTTGTGATTTCTTAAAATAAAGATATAATTTGTCTCTTTATATCAATAGATCCTTAAACTCTATTCAAATTCAAATGGTTGAAACATACTTTTTAGTGTTATGATTATTATTATTGTTATTTTTATTTTAGATCGAACGAGATTGTCTAAAACGAAGCAAATCTTATTTTAAAATCTACATATTCTTATAATAAGATGGTTGAATTTTAGTGTTATAAGAATAATTTAATATCTTTTCATGTCAACTTATATAATTTGATTAAATAATATTATGTACATAAATAGGAGTGAAATTAATTTTGTAATTATGAGAAGTCAAATTGTATACAATCAAAACTTTTAGGAGTTAGACATAAAAATTATATTTCAAAGAATTAAAAATGTAAAGAATTAAAATTTTATTAAACTATTTTTTTTAGAAAAAAGAATTAAGAGTACTTTACACTTTATAATAATATTGTCTTTACATATAAACTCAAACTCATTCGTATAAATTAATGTAATAATAATATATCTTTTAATGAATAAAAAAATAAAAATTGTATGAGATATGTGATAATATAAGAATTTATATCTATGGAATTGTGGAGTTTGATTATTTGAGTAGGAAATAGGAATGATTAGCGACGGGCACATTTGATGTAAATAGGTAAGTGATATTCTTATTTAAGAAAATAATAAGAATATAAGGACCTGAATATTATTACCCGTTATTCTTATTATGCTGTTACATCACGTTCCTAAAAATTTTTAAAAAAAAAAAGAAAAGAAAAGAAAAGAAAGAAAGAAAAAATTGCTGTTTCTGTCCATATCGAGTCTTGACTAGGAAAAAGCAAGTCAATGAAAACCCTAGAGCCGAAGGAATTTCCTCGCAGGATTTCTTAAAATTATATTACATTATACAATAAATCCATTGAATGGAATTAATTATCAATAATATTATTGATATATAATATTCAGTTGTAAATTGTAATTTAATTAAGAATAAATTTTTTAATTAAAACAGATAGTCATAGATAAATGTATACGTGATAAGAGGAGATAATATTTCTGCATGCAAACAAAAGGAGCGTGAAAAGCTGAGCCAGGCCGAGGTTTGAGCAGCAGATTCAGAAGCAGAAGCAGGTTCATTTAAAGAGTCCGGTGGTAGTGAAAGCGACACACCATTACTATATATATTGCTATTAACGGAGACTCGGCGGTTGGGCCGGCGCCCCACTTCATTGACAATTCATTATTCATCGTAAATAAATAATGTCCAAGCCAAGCCAAGCCAAGCCAAGCCGAGCTGAAGAAGAAAAGCTTTTACTAATCTCCTTTGATTAACGTTAACTGTGTTTGACTGCCCTCGTAATCGGAAAATTAATCCTATAATATTTACATTACGGTAATGGTTAAATTAATTATTCTTCTGGATCGGCGTTAAATGAGGCAGAACAACAACATTGAAAGCAGAATCAAATCTCGTGATTGGAGGTAAGAATATTAACTCTGAACAAACATATCCATTTTGTTTTTGATTTAATTTATTAACCAATAATTTAAATAATAATAATAAAATTAAATTTGTCTGAAATTTATCACTGCATCTTAAAACAAAGTAGTGGTGCATTTCCTTACATAAATGTGCAGAACCACAGTAGAGGAAGAATCATTAAATGGTAAAACTAAAACAAAAAAATGAAGCACATGGTCAACAACAACAAAATCAACGACAGTATATGATGCACTAAAAGTTTTCAATTTTATTTTTAATTTTGTTATTATTATTATCATTATCATTATTATTTTCGTTCAGTTCAGAGGCAAGAGACAAGAAGATGAGCCACCATAAACTGTCATGAATATCATCTTCACAGTACTCTCAGCCATGGAAGTGAGGACAAACTTTTTCTTGGAGGTAGGGGTTTTACTTCTCTTATTGATCCAGTGCGTACTAGCTCAGCAAGTTCCGTCGAAGTCCGCCGTCGAACGGTCCGCATTGCTCCATCTCCGGTCGTCTTTAGGGCTGCGAAGTCGGGACTGGCCAATAAAACCAGACCCATGCCGCTCCTGGAGAGGAGTCCATTGCGAAAACGGATACGTCGTCGGTATCAATATTTCCGGTTTGAAAAGAACAAGAAACGGTCGGCTCAATCCGCGGTTCAATGTAGATTCTTTAGTTAACTTAACTCTGTTAAGTTCTTTTAATGCTTCTGGGTTTTCGCTTCCGGGCCCAATACCGGACTGGTTAGGTAACCAGTTACCGGCGCTTCGAGTGCTCGATCTCCGGTCTTGTTCGGTCTCCGGTCCGATTCCAGGTTCGCTTGGTAATTTGAACAGATTGAATTTTCTTTATTTATCTGGTAACAATCTTGCTGGTAAGATACCTGCTACATTGGGAGAGTTAAAAGAATTGTCAATTCTTGATCTTTCACATAATTCTCTTACTGGGCCGATACCAAACAGTTTCTCATCTTTTGGAGACCTTATAAGTCTTAACATTTCTTCGAATTTTCTATCCGAGCAAATTCCAAGTGGTTTAGGTTCACTTTCTAGTCTTCGGTTCTTGAATTTATCAGATAATAATTTGATGGGTTTTATTCCTGGTGAGCTGGGAAATCTTGAAAGATTAGTTGAGCTTGATCTTGGCAAGAATTCGTTATCTGGGTCTTTGCCTGTGGAGTTGAGAGGGCTGAGAAATTTAGAAAAGTTGGTTATTTCTGAAAATGGACTAGAAGGTGAACTGTCAGATGGTCTGTTCTCGAGTCTTGATCAGTTGCAAGTTGTTGATTTGACTGGGAATAAACTTGTTGGTGCTCTTCCTGTTACATTGTTGACGAGGCCTCATTTGAGGTTTCTTGATTTGTCAAGGAATAACTTTATGCGTTTTTCGCCGAGCTTGGGTTTGAACGGTAATACCAGTGATGCTGCGTTTAATTTCTCGAACAACATGCTCTATGGAGATTTGAATTCTTCATTTGGGAAGTTTCGTTGGATTGATTTGTCGAGTAACTACTTTCAAGGCAAGGTAGCTGATGGTAATGGAAGAAATGTTACCCTTGAGAGAAATTGCCTTCAAGCTGTGCCAAACCAGAGGACTTTAGGGGATTGTAGACTTTTTTATGCCGAAAGAGGGTTGAGTTTTGATAATTTTGGAGCCTTAGATCCAACACAGCAACCGTTATCTGAACCCAAGGAAAAAAGCAGCAAGAGATGGATATTCATTTTGGTGGGAATATTTGGTGGGCTTGGTTTCATTGTGATTTTGGTAATTGTGCTTGTACTGATCCTCAGCAGATGTGATAAGGGCATTGCAAATCAAAGAGGCACTGCAAATCAAAGAGGCACTGCAAATGTGGGTCCTGTTCCAGAAGGGGACAGCACACGTCCCCCTAAGGATTCAACTATTGTATCTGGCGTTGGGGATTCCTTTACATATGAGCAGTTGCTCCATACAACTGGTAATTTTAGTGAAACAAATCTCATAAAAAATGGGCACTCAGGAGACCTTTTCAAGGGGACTTTGGATGGTGGGACTACTGTGGTTGTGAAAAAAGTCAGTCTGCATTCCTTCAAGAAAGAATCATACATGATGGAATTAGATTTGTTCGGCAAAGTTTCACATGCAAGACTAATACCACTTTTGGGTCAATGCTTGGAGCATGAGACTGAGAAACTTTTGGTATACAAATATATGGTACACGGAGATTTGGCTAGTTCCTTCTATAGGGTTACAGATTTGGAGGATGACAGTTTACAATCCCTAGATTGGATCACAAGATTGAAAATTGCTATAGGAGCCGCAGAAGCCCTATCCTACTTACATCATGAGTGCAACCCTCCCCTTGTTCACAGGTATGAAGAAACTTGCTTTCAGCAATTGCTATTCTCTATTCATTTTAATGGATGGCTTTTTCTTGATTATGACAATTTTGCATTTAATGCAATAATTGCGGTTTTAGTTAGAATTATTATGTTGGAATTTCAGCACTGAAACTTAATATCAGATTTCAATATTCCAATTAAGATTTATGCCTTAATGTAAAAAGTGGAAAACGTCCAAACTCTAAAACTACACTAGCAAGATTTTTATCTTATTTCAAAACTTTCTACATGATTAAAGCCAGCTCTATTCTTTCCTTTGATTTGATGATGGCATGTGGACTGTGCATAACTCTTTAATTTATTGAAATTTGTGCTTGGTATTGTAAATCTTAAACAAAACTGTTTTTGGTGGACATAGAGATGTTCAAGCTAGCAGTATCCTTCTTGATGATAAATTTGAAGTTCGGCTTGGAAGCTTGAGTGAGGTTCGTGCTCAGGAAGGAGATGCACACCAAAATGTGCTGACAAGATTGTTGTGGAGACAGTAAGTACCTTTCAGCAATTAAACTTTTCAGCAGTTTCCACATGAACACTCAGAAGAAACTAGCAGTTTGTCCAACTTAGTGGTTTTAGTATTGCTTAATTGAGTTTCCATTTAATTTCCTTCTTCTGATGATGGTGTGCATATTTTTGTATGTCCTCGGGAGAGATTTAAGTGTTGCTATATAGGATCCTTGCTTTACCCTGACTCTAACTTGGCAAATTTTGTGTAAACAATCCATGGCGAAACTAATGTCCTTTAATATATGATGATAACTAGATGTCAATGTCTAGTTCCAAGATGGTCTCACATCTTTTGAATTTGTGAACAATGTGTAAGAATTTGAAATGAAGTATAAGACACAAGAGATATATAAGACTATGGGAATTACAGATTACTTGCAAGTAATATGATGTATAACTCAATATGGATGCTGGTACCTAGTAAGTTTATCTTCTTACTTTGTTATTGATGATAGCTTAGTTGCATGAAATGTCCTCGAGCATTGATGGGATATAATTTACATACATTTGGTTTCTGAATTTTGGCTGGTGAATTAAATTTCAAAATATAATTTGACCAGTAATTTATCTAATTATTTAACCGAGGTTAATCAAAAGAAACATCATTAATAACTGCTTCCTCTTGTTCATGGTAAGTATACTGTGTGTTTTGTTTTGAGTGATCTGGGTTGAGCTATAATAACATTTTTCTCTTGCTGATGTGCAGAACCTCTGATGCAAGCTCTTCTGGTATGTAAATTTTCTCAGACATATGTTTCTATATTTCTTGATTCTTTGTAAATCTGTTAGTCAGTATATATAACTATTAATTTCTATCCCTGTGAGGTCCCTCAATAGACCCTACAGTATATTCTTAATTGAATTTGACTGTAAACTGTATCTTTTAGTCTGGTGGTAAAAGTCATCATAATCTTACAATGACGAGTGAATGGCCATTAGTTGAAATGCTGCCTGTCTGTGGTGACCCAGCAGATGACACAATTAGTTGTCAGACTGCACTAAATGTTAAGAGAGTTTCATGCAAAGGCATATCCTTGGCTGAAGCAGGCCAATTTTCTAATGGAATTGCATATTACTGTCTGGCTCTAGTGTTCATCTTGTCCTTATATACTTGGGAGAAGATAAAACTAAATAGAAAAGTTGATTATTGGATTTCT
Source organism: Azadirachta indica (assembly GCA_022749755.1). Taxonomy (NCBI): domain Eukaryota; kingdom Viridiplantae; phylum Streptophyta; class Magnoliopsida; order Sapindales; family Meliaceae; genus Azadirachta; species Azadirachta indica. The sequence goes on from CM040449.1 coordinate 4,163,346, forward strand.
TTGGTTTTTTCGCAATTTATTAAGATTTGAAAGGAAAATTTAGTTAATTATGATGTATTTTCATGTTGAACAGGCTTGTCCACGGCAACTTGTGCTTATGATGTGTACTGCTTCGGAAAAGTCTTACTTGAGCTTGTAACAGGCAAGCTTGGGATTAGCAAATTAGATGATGCTACTACAAGAGAGTGGTTGGAACATACACTACCTTACATCAATATATATGACAAGGAAATGGTGACCAAGATTGTTGACCCATCCCTGATCATAGATGAAGATCTATTGGAAGAAGTATGGGCCATGGCAATTGTGGCCAAATCGTGCCTTAACCCTAAGCCTGCCAAACGCCCCCCAATGAAATATATTTTAAGAGCATTGGAAAACCCTTTTAAAGTGGTGAGAGAGGAGAGTTTCAGCTCTGCAAGGCTGAGAACCACCTCATCTAGGCGATCTTGGAGTACTGCTTTCTTTGGTAGTTGGCGACAGAACTCATTGGAGGGTGGAACTGTTGCTGGTCACACAAACAGAGAAGGTATCAGTGGTCTGAAACAGTCAGGGAGAGTAGGCTCCCATGGTAGTGGTGGAATTGAGCACTCATCTTCAAATAAAAGGTTATCCAGTGAAATCTTCCCTGAACCAGTAGAAATGCAAGATATGGAGAGGCAAGACGTGCATTAGATTATCTTTGAATGATTATGCGGGATCCTGTCTGAGTTGTGTTCTCATTGGGGTCTAAGCTCTGATGAAGATAGTCAGTCGAAGGACTGTATGATGAAGATAATCCAGTGGAGTTGATAATGTTTAGGCGAGCAAGGTGGCTTAAAGAGTGAGTCAATCAGACAAGAAGAAGCTATTTTTTAACCATTCTTTTTCCATTTTATAGCTAGCTTGTTGGGGGAGTGGAGTGGTGGGGTGGGGAGGCAGGGAAACAAGCTGCAATATTTTTTTCCTGTAATTGGTACATTCTCATAGATGTCCATGTGAAATTGTAAAAGAGTAGGATTTCTTGTTGTGGCGTAATCTCAAGTTGAACTTAATTTAGGAAAATCAAAAGCAAATTGAATATAGCTAGAAAACCTTATTCCTTGTGCAGAAGTTAGATTTGGATTTGGTGAATAAAAACTTCGAACTTACTTCGACTAATTTCAGATTTAAATTGCATGGCCTTAAAGTCCAACGCGAAGGCATAGCTAACTGCACTCAGTAGGTGTAAATAGCAGGAGCATCACCGTGGCTATGTTTCTCTAACCACAAACATAATGGATCAAACAGAACAACAAAACAGGGGATTATTGAAAAGAAGACAATTGAACTCAAATCTTGTAAAGAAATGACAGTAAACCCTCGTAGTTATTTCAGTTTCTGTCCCCAATTTCTTCAAAATCTATTCTGAATAGACAACCTATAACATGAGGCTTTATTATGTAACTGTCTGTCTCCGGCTGTGGTGATTGGTGAAGAAGCACAAGCACTTACACGGACATAATGAAGTGTGAAAGAATTAATAATCTGAGCTGACTCAGGCTGAATCTGATGTCGCTCCAGCTAAAAGAATTTCAATTACTGAGCTGGCAGCCAGCTGTTGCCAGAGTGGGTGTAAAATGCAATAATGCCGCCTGTGCTGAATAACTTACTAGTTTCCGGCCTCTGTAACAGAGAAATATATATAAATATATATTTTTTATATTAGCTTGCCAAGCCAAACACAACTAAAATTCCGATTTTCAGTATCTTTACTCTTCTCCATCCCAACATAGTCTTCAGGACAAAAACGAGTTACAAGCTGACGAATGTCAAGCTCTGCACAAAGGAATCAATAACCACATTTTGCTTCCAGTGACAGCTCAATTAATTATCAATCATGTTTCTAGACGCGCCCATTCTCTTCGACAACCCAACGGTTAAACATCAAGCTTGGACAGTTTAGACTTTAGCAGCAGTCTCCCGGAAAAAATAACACTTTATAAACAATTTTATAGAAACACAACTCTGGCTTCTTGTTTTTCAAAAATCTTTTTTTAAATTAGAGAAGATGATGCTAAAAGTTATTCTCTTTTTCCATTTGAAAAATAAATATGTAACTGTTGAAAGTTTTATAACTGTTATAGTTTTGTTATTTATAACATATATTCAAAATGTTAACTATTGTTATATTTAGCACATAAACTTTTTGAAATTTAATTTCGAATAAAATTTAGTCCTTCAAAATTATTTACTGAACACGTTTACCCTTCTTAAATTTTATAATACAATATTTTGGAAAAATGTTATTGAAAGCCTTTTTTTTTTCCCACTTGTCGAAGTCCTGAATTAAAAACACTGTACTGTGTTGTGGGTTGAAGCAAATAGAAAACATCGTTTCAGGCTCCTACAAATACCTTTTGCGGGTTGCTAAAAGACAGCCGCAAATCCGAACATAAAACGACGGAGATGAACTTCGTACGATTATTTTTCACTTTTGAAGTTGGTGTACTTAGAAGTGCTTCAGTAACGGCTGAATGATGTCAGGCTCGAGTTTTTAGCCGGAATCCGGTTTTCGATTAAGGAAATGAAGGCAAGAAAGGTCGGCACATCCCAGCTCTATGAATCCTCCGGGAGAAAATAATAGAATGCTTCTTGGAAATGTGCTACACTTGTCAGGATGCCAGCAGGTACCATTAAAGGGGAAGAATATCAAATTCATGGGGCATAAAGTCTTCGCTAGGTCTGTAGTATTTGTCTGGAGAATACAAGCTTAAGTTGGACACTTTACTAGTATAAATGCAGGCAAATCTTTCAACCTACCAGAGAAAAAGAACTAAATTAATGCTTCATGGATGGTACAAGTTAGAGCAAGAGAGGATGAAAATTAATAAAGAACCGAGAGACAAGAAGAGCATAAAAGCTATCTCCTTTTTTTATATTTTATTTTTTTAGTTTTTAGCACCAGGGTCAATTCAACAAAACGACCACAATATTTCTCCAACTTGCCACAAACCTATGTTTACAGGCCAAATCTAACTACTTGAAAAAGGTTAAATAGTACCTGATGAGCAAAGCGAGAATTTTGATAGCCGGTCTTCATCATTTGTCCCCATACCTTGTGAAACTGAAATTCCAAAACAAAGAAGGTATCACCATCATTTTCATGCCACTACAATCAGTGGCTAAAAATATAAGGAAATCAACATCACAAGGCACAAATGAGTTCTCCACCTTTTTGTGGTACTCCCGCTGCAACTCTTGATGCCTGCTTCGCACCTTATCCCTTTGAAACTATCAAATCAAACCATTAAAGAAAAATTTTCAAGTTAATTTACGCATTCATCTGGATAAACTTTTAGATTTGCTACACGATCAACACTACCAACAACTGGCCTAACCTCTAATTCATCCACTCTGGTGGACATTTTTTTATGCTCATCAACGCTAATATCTTCAAATCTGGAAAGAAAAAGAATCAATAAGAAAAGGAAGATCATAAACTATGACCATATAGTTACACCCCCAGATCAAGTGCAAAGCATATAATAAGGAATTCAAGAAAAAGAATACCGACTTGAAAGACCATTTCAAATGATGGATTTGGTCTTCAACGAGATTTCGCTCATTCCTCAGCAATCGAAGTTGCTGTCCACATATACACATTTGAGTTTAAAGTAAACAGCAACTGATATAACAATTGCAAACTATTAAATTCATCATCAACCTAATTTAGAAGGTTTTGGACTAATTTGGTACTGCTCCCTGAAAACTATTTGACAATCTGAAGCACTATGCCACAGCAGATGCTCAAGCTAGCAGTTAGTTGCTTTTGATGTTGTGTTCATACCTACCTATCAGTGCTGTAATGTATTGAAAGTGTGACCTTAGTGAAGATATCACCATTCTTAAACTGATGTGCAATCTTTTTCAGCTAGAGAACCCCATACAGCTACTGGTACTACAGTATGATCACATACACTTATATAGATACTAGAAGTTCTAAAACTCACCTTACGCATATCTCTCAATTCCCAAAGCAACTTGACCTCCCTCTCAAGTTCAGGCACAACAAGCATTGTTCTCCAACCTGCTCATTAGGAAATTAATTAAACAGCAATGAAACCACAATTAGCACTATAAATGCCAGAAAACTACCTGTAATCCACATTTTTTCTTTTTGAAAATCCATTTAAAGATAATACACAACAGAATGATTATTAGTAAATTGTATAAAAGATGAAACAAGATTAAAATATCGTACCAAGAACCTTTTTGCTGCGTAAAATATCTCCATAGATATGGTCTCCAACATAAAGAACCTACTAAAAAGTTACAGCTTACTGTTACAACAGTAGACTAAAAAGATAAGTTGTGCTTTAGTAACTTATGACACAGCGCACACAATAAAGCATTACCTGTGAACTTGACTCAATTGACAGCAATGTATGCAGATGACCAACATTCCCTCCCTAAAATGACAAGTTTGGATACATCATTAGATTTATTCCTGTTATTGCAACTAATAAGTAAAATATTGTAGCTAATAATCCCTTTTTACTTTCACAAGCATTGATCAAACTAGATCTAGCAATCTGCTAGATGTACTCCAAAGTACCTGGAAAATTCGACCACTTCCATTTTGTCCTTTCAACAATAATCTCGGTGAAGAATTTCCTACCTTTTCAATAAAACATATTAGGTATTTCCTAACAGAAGGATAAAAGGTGTCTCAAAATATGCATACTCACCTGGGTCGTAGGTGTGCCATTATCAGTATTAAGTAGCATCCCAGACTCAGGTTCAACCTCAAAAATATTGGCATGATTATCTTCATGGAAGAAGCCTGGTTTTGCACTGCATTGATAGGTAATTTTTCAAAGTAAGATGCTGAAGGACTCAAGCATTTGACCACAAGATGTAACTGTTAAAGACATAGTTGTCAAGGGAAATTAGTTAAAGTTTGCCTTAATCTCATGATAATTAGAAAATCCGAACGTCTGATCAGCTGATGTTCTAAACATCAAGCATGCTTGAGAATTCTTATTCACACAAAATGTTATAGGGTATGTATTAGTTTATGATGTCTGACAGAAGCAAATGACCTGCCAGTTATGACTACATCAAAGTACTGAAGCCAAGCAAAGTTGCGAGTGCCTCTACCATCCAGTGTCTGAGATCCACAGATGAAGTTCATCACAACGTTTGTATAGTCCCATAAACTGAAAAACATGAGAGGTGAGATATGTAAGCTTTAAACCAAATAACATGGACTAAATTCATTGATTAATCCAACTCAATTGTAATCATGTTATGAGGAAAAATGAGTTAAACAATAGTGATACCTATTTGTCACCAGGAATGTCGAACGACCGGAAGATCTGAGCATTTTCAACATGGGCACTATTGAAGTATCCTCATTGATATACCTAACATAAGACAGAACAAAAAAAATGGCTATGTGAAAGAGAATTCATCAATAATTTTATGAAAGACACGAGTGTGATCAAATCTGAAACCAATAAAAACTAGGCTGATTCCAATTTGGCCACCAGCCTTCATAACTTCATAACATATTGTAACTCACATCTCTTTTAAACTTCAAAAAGAAATAACTAGAGTTGATTAACAAATCAATTTCCTAAAAAATACGGGCTCCTGATAACCACTATCTAAATTTACATTACTATCTCTAAAAAATAGAACTCCTATTTATGCCTACCTTTTAGGATCCTTCGCAACCATTTGCTTAAAAGACCCATCCCGATGGCATAAATCAACTGCAGCTTGAACATCTTTGTACATTTGAGCATAGCTGAGAGATTAGATAAAGAAAATCTAGCTATCAATCCTGCATAGTTAAGACTCATCCTGAAAATTACTACAGTTAAAACAAAATAGTATTTTCTTACTCGGTGCCATTTGGGACTTTTCCAGGATTATTGTCCATAAAGTCAACAAGTTGAGCAAAAATGTAGGCTTTAGGTAACGGAAAAAAAGTATCGGTGAGACCATAGTCTGGTTCGTCAAAAGAATCTCGTACCAGAGTATTTCCATACGCATCAACTTTCTCTTCCTTGGACATCTCTCTAAATCCATGGCAGGCAACTTTAACATATTTATGCCGATCCATCTGTATAATGAACAACCATTGACCAAGTGTTTCACCAATGAAAGCTAACCATAAAATAGTCCTATATCAACCAAAGTCAAGTTGACCAGACAAATGGAAAATAAATTACAGAACAAGCTAAGAGGAAAAGGGATTAATGGGATCAACCTTTAAGATATTTCCTCTCTTTTTATCAAGAACCAATCCTCTCACCATGTACTTCGAATCATATGACCACTCCAGCAACTGCATAAAGTAAGCTTACTTAACCAACTAATCACATACTGTCCATAGCTTAGAACCGAAAGAAATAAATAGCAATTGCGGTAAATCCCCAGGAAGATCGCATGACATTAGATAAAAAAATTTCATTTTCTTTTACAGTATAAACTACAAGTGAAAATTGCTTCATCAACTGAAGGACATTTATTTGCCTAGAAATCAAACACCTTATTGATTACACATGCACAAACTATAACAAAGATATACCTCTTGAGGATATCCCAGATCATAAACCAGTTTTCGGACTATGCCTTCATATATAAGGGATTCAAAAGTTTCGGGCTTGTATTGGGCCAGAGTGTAATCCATATCAAAGCCAACAGCAACAATGTTCTTCATATTCATTGATCTGGTGCAAAAGATCTGTTTTTCTATATCGATCTTACATCCTTCTTCAGAAGATGACCGTATACATGGTTCTTGACCACCTTCATCACAGCCGCTGTGCTGAAAATGTGATATTCTGTCACCTATGACAGTCCTGTGACCTTCATCTATCGAATAGTTTGCATGCAACGGGTTAGTTCCTGATATGTTTTGCAAGGAAAAATGATTAGCTTTAATGGTGGTGGAGATTGAAAATATTGTAGCACTAAATCCAATACTGTATAAGGTGCATATATGTCCATAAAACCTCAACTGTCCAAATATCTTGTACCAAAGCTGCAAAAAACAAGAAACAAAAGGACATTTCCTAAACGTACAAACTTAATTCCCTCTATAACACATGAAATGACACAACTCCACAGCTAATGGTAAGTTTGTAAGTATATTTCTAAGTTAAGTGGCGACAAAGCAAGCAAATACGATTAACTGCACATCCATGCACAGTCAAGATTTTCACATGCATTAACCATTATGTAAATCACAGATTAAATGTAGTTATATACACTGAAGGATAGAACAATTGGTTCACTTATTTCAGCACACAAAGACCGTTTAAGCTTAAGCTTGGTTTTTGATCTGGTGAAAATAAGGTTACGTTACCAGCAACCAGCCACTTATTTTTTCCCTCACCGTTCATCCAACAGATTCCAAAAATTCCCAAATCGCCCAATTCTTTCTAGTCCAAGAATCTTATCTGTTGTATCAAACAAAAGAGCACACAGTGCACCACATTAATTTCCGAGCCTAAGAGTCTTCCAAGATAGGCGCAAAGAATCACCTAAAATTTGGGTTTCTTGATAAAACCACAACTTCGTCGTCCCAAACTAACCTATAACCTTACACTAGCTAGCCTAATTCCCCAAAAATTTCACCAATTGAAACCCTGAAAACTTGTTTCTAAACACCATTACCAAATTTCACAGGGTAACAAACAATTTGAGCAAAAAGGAAAGTAGTATTAACCAGCGGCGTGAAACGCTCTTCCCCTGCCGGAAAATCCGGATGAAACGGAATTGAAGAAGAGAAAGAGCGAGAGAAATGAAACTCCGGTGAGAAAAGAGAAAGACAGCAATGAACGGGCTTCTTAGGAATTCTCATGGTGGAGTTGAATTGACATATCTGGTAATTTGTAGGCGGAAGGAAGGATAAAAGAAAAGAAGAACCGGATACCGTAACAAATATCCGATCACAACAATGCAATGAAATCGAAAGAGGAGAAGACATCTAATAACTCCAACAAGAAAGAAATTCAGTAATTAGGGACGAAACAAATACTGAATTTAATTCCAAATGCGATTGTCATTAACTTCTCTAAATATGAACATATGAATACGTAATTGTAGCGAGTAGGGGAGGGAGGAGTAAGTACTTTAATGTTCGAAGTGTGAACGTTTTGGGAAAACAAAGGAATTAGTATCGTTTTTTCTGCTTTTGAGGGAAGTACTGATTGTTAGTATCCTTCGACGTTACGGAAAGGGTTGAATTACACTTTAATCCCTAATTGTTAAGAAATTACTCCCTAGCCACCAAATTTGACTAATTTATAATAATTTCTAATTTTGCATAATCACTCTTTTTAAGTTGAGGTAGTATTTGTTATTCTTTTTATTCGAAATCTTAATAGAATTAAAACACGAATAAATATATAAATTCAATAATTTTAAATGATATATTTATTTTACAATTATTTATAATCCTTGAATATATATATATATTTTTTACAATTATTTCGTTATATGACCAAGAATTATGTATTTGAAAATAAATGAAATAATAAAAATATTTTTATAATTACAATTACAAAGATTTATTTAAATTTCAAATTTTAGTGAAGATATAATTACTAAGTTTGTTACGTTAAAGTTGAGTGCATAGCCACTTAATTAGCTAAAAACCTATATAAAACAAAATTTAATAAAAACTATTGCATTTTATTTTTTTTAAACTTTTTACTGTTACATTTTAAGTTTTCTTGTATTTTTATTAAAAATAATTCATCATACTTAATATAATAAAAGCAAGATCAATAACTCATTTTTTTATATAATTTTTTATATCAATTATAAGTCATTGAATTTAAACATATTTAACGGTTAAAATTATATTTGATATATAAATTAATTATACATTAATTATATGATCAGATACAATCTCAACATTTGCATGTGCGTAAATTCAATAAAGTACAATTGATATAAAAAATTGTGTTAAGAAAAGGACAATTAATCTTATACCAATATAATAGTTATTAATTATATTCAAATAAATAAAATATAAATATATATGTAGTTACATGTAAATAAAACAAGATATGAAAAACTGAGAGAAGATTCACAAACCACTGTGACTGTAGTACCAACGCCATTGTAATAATCTAGTCATGAAAATTGAAAATTAAGGAAATAGTATAAACTGTACGAGAGCTTGTTCATTGAGAAAAGAAGCTGCAATTTTTTCCTGTAATGATACTTTCCCGTAGTTCTCCATGTAAAACTGTAAGAAATGGGACATAATCTCAAGTTCAAAGTAATTCATGTTTCAAAAGCAAATTGATCGTACCTAGAAAAAATTATTCCTTTCGCAAAATTCAGATTTGGTGAATTAAGGCATTGCCTGTTATTCTTGAGCATCATAAATGTGCTATCTACCACAGGAAATTTGACGTTCAATGGCCCCCCGCTGCTAGAACGTTGGCAAAAAACAGCGTTGCTTGGGACTATATTTAACAGAGATGAAAAAATATTAAAAAATTGTTTAAAATGTAGTGTGTTTTCTGTAACTAGCAAATCCAGAAATCGGACTAGTTACTCTTCCACAACTGCAAGTCCTATCCTACCACAGCAGCTGAAAACATCACATACAGAAAAGTAGTAAAATTTCTAGGCTTTGCTTTCTCGTCACCAAATAGAAACATGCACTAAACTTAAAGAAATCTGCTACCTTTTCACTTCATTCCATTTCCAGCTCACTCTATTATTGTTTCACAGTAATGAAACCAAAACATAATGATCAAACAAAACAACAAAACAAGGGATTATTGTAAAGAAAGAAGATAATCACTGAAAGGAAACAGAACAAGACAATTGAACTCAAATTTTGTTAGCAGTGACAGTGACCTCACATCATTATCTGAGTTTGTCTCTGCAATTTCTTCAATCTATTAAAATATAATTCATAGAGAGATGGAAAAAGAAAATCAAAATCTAGTTTGATTAAACAACCTATTACATGGTGGGCATTATGTCGCTGTCTCCAACTTTGGTGAAGAAGAACTTGCATATATTGGGTGAAGGACATGTCCTTCCTTGGGTTCAACATGCACCCACTTGCGACCGCTCAGTTTGTGTGTTTCAAACTTTACCCGTCCTTCCTTCAGAGCATAAAGAGTGTGATCCTTCCCCATCCCTACGTAATCTCCAGGATGAAAACGAGTTCCTCTCTGACGAACTATAATGTTTCCAGATATCACCCTCTACCACAATAGAATCAAAGCCACATAAATTAATGGAAACTCCATAATTAACAATCACCAATATGAAGAAATATCAAAATTCACATTAGTCATCCACTAACCTCACCACCAAATTTCTTCACCCCGAGATTCTTAGGTTTTGAGTCACGTCCGTTCTTTGTGGATCCAGCTGTCTTTTTGGTAGCCCAACGCCTAAACATCAAGCTTAACCCGCCCGCGTATCCATCTAGATAAGAAAAAAAAGATAAACAATACAAGATTAATCTCGCACTATCAAGTAAAACGATATTGAAAAACAATCTGTCAAATTGAGGTGCACATTACCAGCAACGCTGCCGTACACAGGAACATTTGTAACCAGCTCTTTTACATTCAATCGTTTGCAAAACGTTGTAGCTAAATTAAACATGCTCATTTTCAATATGTTATTCTACAATTGAAACCACAAACATTTAGTACAATTAATCAACAAACATTTAGCAAGTGAAACATATTTCAACATCAGTCAATACATATCAGAAAAGAAATTTATAGAAAGAGAACTCTAAGGTTTTGTCTATGATGTTTCAGAAAACGTTAAATCACGTACCTCTGGATATGCGATTCGAGTTACTCGGATTACGTGATCGTTGATAGGCGTGAACTTGTTTATCTTCACAGCATTCCTCTAGGTTTTACTTCCCAGAGAAAAGCTCGAAAGAGGAAGGGATGAAACTGAAAAGTTAGGGTTAAGAGAAAATTAACCAAAATGTCCCAAACTTAGACGTTAAGCCACTAAAGCGACGACGTTTCAGCATCCTTTTGACAAAAGTGCTTTATGGGTTACTAAATGTAGCCCGGTTCACCAATAAAAAAAAACCACCGGCACTTAAGATTCGATATTCGGATACACGTGAAGTTTGGCTAACTTAGACGCATTCCGGACTTCTGGATGGGGCCGGCCCAGAGTTTTGTGGCTCAAGTTTGTAGCCTGAATTCGGTTTTATAAGGCCCACCTCAATAGGCCCTAACCTAACCCAGCCGCTGGAGCCCGTCGAGACAAAATAATTCTACTATTTGTTAATTGTTTTAGCTTTGTTAGTTAAGAATTTAGTGCCCTTGGTTTGACTTTTTTATTGGTTAAAAGAACTTTTTTAATGATAAAAATTTTTTTTAAATTTTTTAATATCATTTGGTTGACAATGAAAAAAAACTTTTGCGAATTAAAAAAACTGTTTTTCTTTTATTGGAAGAAATCCAAAATTTAGGCTTCTGCCAGTAAACCTTTTCCAACTTTTTTAAAAGGTGAAATTGTTTAAAATACCCTTACCTTATTTTAAAAATTTTACGTAATTTCTTTAAAATAAAACATTAAAAATCTATCTATTAAAGTAATTACTCAAATTTTTCTCAAAAGTTATTTGTAACAACCAAACGATTAATCAATTTTTATTAAAAACTCTACTCATAAAAATTTTACGAATAAAAACTCTACTTTAAAAAGATCTATTTAAAAAACTATACCAAACGAAACCTTAGACGTATTGTGTTTCCATCTTCTTAAGCTCGTTCACTGCTTGATTGTCATTAATCAAATATTGACCTGTTTTTGCGATCCAGGTTTCAATTGAATCATTCAAAACATATCCCTGATTATTCTTGGTCTGAATATTTAATAACTCAGCCATGCTTGTTTCGATCGTAAAAATCAATACCCTCTTGGTTTGAAATCTAAAGATAAACAGGTTCTAGAGAGAGAATTGAAAAAGATAAAAAAGGGGAAGAAAACATTTCCATAATCTCCAAATAGTATGCCGATGAAGAGAAACCGAAGGACTCCGACTGTGAAGTTATCCATTTTTAAAGAGGTTTAAAAATGGGCAAGACTGTTGTATCAATCCAAAGAAATCAGTCAACTTGGATGATTTTACATGTGCTATATTACAAGCATTTGCCATATCAAGTGAATTTTCACAAGGAATTGAATTACAGGAGCAATCAGTGAGTATTTTAGTACAAGCTCTACTTTATGCTCCCGATGACAAAAACAAATTAAAAAACAAAAAAAAAAAAAAAGAATGCTTCTTAGAGATGTGCTACACTTGCCAGGATGCCGACAGGCATCATCAAAGGGGAAGAATATCAAATTCGTGGGGCATAAAGTCTTCACTGGGTCTGTAGTATTTGTCTGGAGAGTACAAGCTTAAGTTGGACACTTGACTCGTGTAAAGGCACGCAAATCTTTCAACCTACAAAGAGAGTCAAACACAAATATAAGAATTAAATGAATGTTTCATCCTACAAGTAGGAGAAGAAAAAGATACGAAAATTAATAAACCAGAAAAAAGAAAGCGGCATCTACCCTTCTTTACCTATTTGTTTTAAAATTTATTTTTGATTTTATTAGCACCAAGCGCAATTCAACAAATGACCGCAAGATTTCTTCAAATTGCCACAAACATATATTACCAAGGAAATTTTAATTCTTAACTACTTGAAAAGGTTAAAACTTACCTGATGAGCAAAGCGAGAATTTTGATAGCCGGTCTTCATCAGTTGTCCCCATACCTTGTGAAACTGAAACAGTTAAACACAAAGATTTCTTCACCATCATGTCAGGCCACTACAATCAATAGCTAAAACATAAGGAAACCCATATTACAAGGCACAAATGAAGTTATCCACCTTTTGGTGGCACTTCCGCTGCGCCTCTTGATGAGTGCTTCGAACCTTATCCCTTTGAGCCTATCAAATCAGACCATTAAAGAAAAATTTTCAATTTATTTACAACATTCATGTGGAAAAATTTTTACCGTTGCTACACAATCAAACATTACTGACAACTGGCCTAACCTCTAGCTGATCCATTCTGGTGTGCATTTTCTGATGCTGATCAACACCAATATCTTCAAACCTGTAAAGAAAAACGATGAAAATAAGAAAAGAAAAATCATAAACTAGTTATACTCCTAGGTCTTCTAATATGGAATTCAACAGAAAAATAATTACCTGAAAGACCATTTCAAGTGATGGATTTGGTCTTCAATGAGATCACGCTCATTCCTCAGCAATCGAAGTTGCTGCGTGCATATGCATATTTGAGTTGGACAATAGAAGTCTAACGCAATTGATATAATAAACTACAAAACTCATTATCAACCTACTCTAAACAGTTTTCAACAGATCTGAGTCATCTCCCTCAAAACAAGTTGAAACCTGAACACTGCCACAGGGATGATAATCAAGGTAGCAACTAACACATTGATACCTACTTATCGCAGCTGTAATGTATTGGAAGTGTGATCATAGAAATGACATCAACATTCTTAAACTGCTATACACTTTTTCAGCAAGAGAACCCATTCTACTTCTGCTACTACATTGCTGTAACAGACATTTAGCTAAACACGACAACTTCTAAACTCACCTTACGCATATCTCTCAATTCCCAAAGCAATTCAACTTCCCTCTCAAGTTCAGGAACAACAAGCATCGTTCTCCAACCTGCTCATTAGGAAATAAATAAAACAGCAAAGAAACAACAATTAGCACTAAAAGGCCAAAAGGTCTGTTCTACACATTTTTTGTTCAAATCCATAGATCATACATAACAGAAAAAGACAATATTAATAAATTAAAAGAAATGGAAAAAACTAAAAGGTCATACCAAGAACCTTTTTGCTGCGTAAAATATCTCCATAGATATGATCTCCAACATAAAGAACCTGCTAAAAAGATACAACTTATTTTTGTCATTTCTAGTCAGCTTAAAGAGTGATAGCTACAACAATAGACCAGAAGATATGTTGTACTTCAGAAACTACTGACTCAGTGTGCATAATAAAGCATCACCTGTGAACTTGACTCAATTGACAGCAATTTATGTAGATGACCCACACTGCCTCCCTAAAAAGACCAAAGTTTGGAAACATCATTACAATTTATTACTGTTATTGAAACTAATGAGTAAAATTTAGGTAGGTGAGTGTGTTTTTTTTCTTTCATTTCATAAGCATCTATCATATTTGATTTAGTTATCTGCTACATGTTATTGAAAAGTACCTGGAAAATTTGACAACTTCCATTTTGCCCCTTCAATAATAATCGTGGTGAAGAATCTCCTACCTGTTCAACAAAACATATTGAGTATTTCCTCGCAGAAGGATAAAAGGGTCTTTTATATGCATACAGACCTGTGGCATAGGTGTGCCGTTATCAGTATTAAGTAGCATCCCAGACTCAGGTTCAACCTCAAAAATATTAGCACGAATATCTTCATGGAAGAAGCCTGGTTTTGCACTGCATTGACAGACATTAAAGTCAGATGCTGAAGGACTAAAGCATTTGTACTACCAGATGTAACCATAGAAGGATATATTCATCAAAGGAAATTAATTGAAGTTTGCCTTTATCCACTGATAATTAAATCATCTAAAATCTGAACGTCTAATCAGGGGATGTTCTAAACATGATGCTCAGTTGAGAATTCTTATTCACAAACAATGTTTAATAAATGTAGTAGCTTATGATGTCTCACAGAAGAAAATTACCTGCCAGTTATGACTACGTCAAAGTACTGAAGCCAATCAAAATTGCAAGTGCGTCTACCATCCAGCGTATGAGATCCACAGAGGAAGTTCATCACAATATTTGTGTAGTCCCATAAACTGCAAGACAATAGATGTTAAATATGTGAGCATTAAACCAACTAAAATGTGTTAATTCATTCATCAAGTCAACTCTAACATGTTATGAGGAAAAAAGAAGTAAGAGATACTGATACCTATTTGTCACCAGGAATGTTGAACGGCCAGAATTTCTTAGCATTTTCAGCATGGGCATTATTGAAGTATCCTCATTGATATACCTAGCATATCACAGAATAAAGCTACATGAGAGAGAATCCGTTAACTATTATATCAAACGTATGTGCATCATCAAATCCGAAACCATTGAAAAATAGGCTGATTCAAATTTGACCCCTGGTCTTCATAACTTCATAGTATGTTGTAACTGGCATCTCTTTTAAACTTAAAAATAAATAATCAGTCAGTTGTTTAACAAATCAATCTTCTCATTAAAATTGATCTACTATCTCTATGAAATAGGATTACTACTTACTCCTTACCTTTTAGGATCCTTCGCAACCATTTGCTTTAAAGTCCCATCCCGATGACACAAATCAACTGCAGCTCGAACGTCTTTGTACATCCGCGCATAGCTGAGAGATCATATAAAGAAAATTTGGCAAAATGAAAACCAAATAATATATTATCAATGCAGCAAATTAATCTTCCTGCATAATTAAGAAATAATATTTCTTACTCAGCACCCTTCAGGACTTTTCCAGGATTATTGTCCATAAAGTCAACAAGTTGAGCAAACAGGTAGGCTTCAGCTAATGAAAAAAGGGTATCAATCAGAGCATAGTCTGGTTCATCAAAAGAATCTCGTATCAGAGTATTTCCATAGGCATCAACTTTCTCTTCCTTGGACATCTCTCTAAATCCATGGTAGGCAACTTTAACATATTTATGCCGATCCATCTGTATAATGAACAACCATTGACCAAAGATTAACCAATAAAAGCTAACTATGAAATAGTTGTATAACCCACCAAAGTCAAGTTGACCAGACAAATGGAAAATAAATTACAGAACAACCTAAGAGGAAGAAGAATTAGCAGGATCTACCTTTAAGATATTTCCTCTCTTTTTATCAAGAACCAATCCTCTTACCATGTACTTCCAATCAAATGACCACTCCAGCAGCTGCATAAAATAAACTTGCTTAACCAACCAATCATATATTGTTCAAATTTTAGAAACCAGAAGAAATAAATAGAATGGTGGTTATTCTCCAGTAAGATCTCATGATATGGGATAAAAAATTCATTTTCTTATACTGTATAAAGTGCAAGTCAAATTGTTTCATCAACTGAAACACATTTATATGCCTAGAAATCAAACATTTTATTCATTACACATACATAAACTATAACACAGACAAACCTCTTGAGGATATCCCAGATCATAAACCAATTTTCGGACTGTCCCTTCATATGCAAGGGATTCAAAAGTTTCAGGCTTGTATTGAGCCAGAGTGTAATCCATATCAAAGCCAACAGCTAGAATGTTCTTCATATTCAATGATCTGTTGCAAAAGATCTGTTTGCCTATAGCAAGCTTACATCCTCCTGCAGGAGATGACCATATACATGGTTCTTGACCACCATCACCACTTGTGACGGGTGGAAAAAGTGATATTCTGTCACCAATAACAGTCCCATGAGCCTCATCCATTGAATAGTTTGCGTGCAACGGATTTGTCCCTGATATGTTTTGGAGGGATAAACGGTAAGTTTCAATGCTCAATTTGCAGTGAATATATTGTAGCACTAAATTGATACTGTATAAATTGCATATATGTCCATAAAACCTGAATTGTCCAAATGTCTAGTACCAAAGTCACGACAAACAAGGCAACAGACAGACATTATCTAAAAATACAAACCTAAATCCCGCTATTACACTTCGAAAGACATAATCCTGCAGTTCCTGGTAAGTTTGTAAGTAATTGCTCACTTAAATGGCTACAAAACAAGCAAACCAAGTAACTTTAATCCATGCACAGTCAACATTTCACAAGTATTAGCTATTATGTAAATCAATAATTGATTGTAGTTAATATTTCCATAAATAGACAATATTGGCAATTTTGTTCAGTGATTCCAGAAAACACACAAAAGAATTTAGTTTTTAGCCTTGTCTTTGATCAGTTGATAATTAAGTTCACATTACCAATAACCATCCACTTGCTTTTTCTCTCACCGTTCATCCAAAAGATTCCGAAATTTCCAAAACGTTTAATTCTTTAAAATGCTAAAATAGTGAAAAGGAAAGATAGGAATTATTCCTTCAAACTGAACGTATTACCTGATGTATCAATCAAAAGAGCACACAGTGCACCACGTTAGGTTCCGAGCCTAAGAATCTTCCAAGATATGCTCCAAGAATCACCTAAAAATTCAATTTCTTGATTAAAACCACAACTTCTTGGTCCCAAAACAACCTATATCCTATCAGTAACTATCCTAATTCCCCGAAAATTCACCAATTAAAACCCCGAGAACTTGTTTCTAAACACAATTACAAACTTTCAGAGAAGAGAGTAGCACACTAGAACACTAAAAGGCAGTTACGAAAACCGTAAAAACAAACAGTTAAAACAAATGCACAATACTTGAAGTACCAAATTTCAGCAACAAAAAAAAAAAACAGAAAGAAAGAAAGAAAGAAAGAAAGCAGTTCTAACCAGCGATGTGAAACGCTCGTTTCCTGCCGAAAAATCCGGGGTGAAACGGAATTGCAGAAGAGAGAGGACGAGAGAAATGAAAGTCAGGAGAGAAAAAAGAAAGGCAGAAATGAACGGGCTTCTTAGGAATTCGCATCGTGGATTTAAATAGGCATATCTGGGAATTAGTAGTAAGTGGAAGGAAGGATAAAAGGAAAAAAGAATCGGATACCAGAAAAAATGTGCGAATACAAGTTGGCGAAAGAGGAGAAGACATCTAATGACACCAACAAGAAAGTAATTTGATAAATTGGGGAGATACTTGAATTGGATTATCCATATCGGGAGGGAAGATAAGAGAATTTAATTCCAAATGCGGTTGGTTTTAACTTATGTTTGTTTGCTTGGTTCAGTTGCTTGAGAGAATAACTTATGGGGAGGGAGGAGGGAGAAATGCAAAACGTTGGAAGTGTGAGTGAGTGGCAAGTGACTGGTGGCGTAAAGAAAATGGATCGGATCATAGTACTGGGAGAGTGTGTTGTAGAAGATTTGAAGTTAGAGATCAGAGATCAAGATGCTGTGCCACGTCGGATTATTGAGTGTGTGTATGAGAGCCAGAGTTGTCGTAATTCATCCTCGGACTTTCTCTCGTCATTTTTCTTTGTCGTCTTTTCATCGACGAAAATTTCGATAAAAGTTTTTATTTTTTAATTTTATCTGTTTTATTTTAAATAAATGAGGTTGGAAAAAATCATAATTTTTTATTAAAATCGAAAAATCAGTTAATTTAATAAAATAAATCTAAAATTTTCATATCTACTCAAATTTGTTCATATTTTTCAAATACTATTGCTTTATTTGTTATGACATGCAATAGCAATCAACTTATCTCAATAATGTTTTTGCATTTTTTTTAAAAAATTAGACTACTTAAAATGGTGTAGCCTGTTCCTAAAATTACCAATATATTAATCTTGTTTTTTCTTAAAAATAATAGTGATACATTGGCCGTCATCAAACGTAAGTATCATTACACCCAGAGACAAACTCTGGGTAGTTGATTGCTGTATACTACTTCTAAAAAGGAAAGTTTGGTTTTGTTTATGCAATTTTAATTTAAGTTGTAACTAATAACTCTATTGATAAATTAATTAATATCTCCACTATAAAGCACTTAAACACAAGCTAATTACTGTAATTTTTGAAGTCGTCATATTTGAAGGGAACAAAAGGGTCACATTTGATATTTATTATATAGATTACAAGGTTATAGAAATTAGTTTTTTAATTTGGAAAAAAAAGGTACAAAATGTTACACGACCTTGCAACAAAACAAGATAAAGACTTAAGATATGATATTTCCTTTTTCTTACAGCACTGTTGTTTGCAGTGGCAACCAATTCTATTTATACTAATTAACAACAAATGAACCAAAATTCTTTGTTCTAATGTTGTTTCAGATAATTAATGCCTTTCAGAGTATCTTTCCACTCCCCATTTCGCTGTATCAGGTTCAGACCCAATTGTTGTTGATAGTGAAAAAATGACACAAAATATTAATCTATAATGTGATCACACCGTCAGCATTATCCGGTTCTCCAAAGTATAAAGATACAGAATAATGTACGGGGCATTTGTTCCACTGGCATCGGTTACGCTACCTATGCGGGGGATGATAGGAAGAAGAAACAATTCAGTATTCCAATCAATTAGTGTTGCATATTACTGCTTCCTTTCGTCATTCTTTAAGATAATAATAATCCCACGTGGAAACAACATTAACGAAGGCAATTAATTTTTTAATAGAAACTTCCAATTTGTTTTATTCCAAAAGTTCCGGCCGCCTCGTGATCTTCCCGATGATGGGTAGCTTCAATTCCGGCATTCGTCTACACTCGATAAATACTTCGTTTTATATGTACAGTTGACTGACTGAATGGCGCAAAGTTTATAACCACTGTTAGAACTCCAATAGAGACAGAATGGTATATGCGTAATTTTGTGATACTACATTCTGCAAAATACGTCTGCTGAATTATAAATATAATATTCCCAACTAGTTGCCGTCTGCGGGGACGATCTTGCAACTTTGAGGAAGCCATTAATGTTGGGCCTTGGGTTGGCAATGGTGGAACCGAATAGAGCTATGAGGCAAAAGGTGGCATTACAGAAATTATTATTAGTCACGGTTAGAACATAGGTATTCGATTATATCCCGGTGATGATGGTAATGGCAGAATAGAGTATTCGGACAAATTTGGAGGAAATGTTGGAAAAACGGAGAAAGTAAATTAGCAGTATGTGAGGTTATAATGCATTCAAACATGGAAATTTATTTCGCACCTATTATGCAGATTTCGCTCGACTGGCCCAGAGAATTTCTGATGACGATAAGCGGAAGAATGTTACTTTCTTGTGACAAGAACGTTAACAAATACCTCTGTTTCTAAACTAACCGGACAAAATATGGACCTTTTGGTTCAGAGAGTAGCAATGCTTTTAATTTTCCCGTGGAAGGTGGGGCAACTTTTGGATTTCACGGACGAGCAGCCAAATTCGTAGATGCAGTAGGCATCTTTGTTAAGCCATCAGTCCAATTCTGTTGTTGCCGAGAACTAATTTTGAATATTCTGAAAACACTTTTAATTATGTAATTCTATACGTTAACAATGTGATGAACGTGGATGTGCTGCGTGGTTCGGCCATGAGGTAGAAGTAAAGGTAAACAACGGGACGATGGTGTCTTTGCGGGTATCCAGCAAGTATATGCATGTGTATGTAATGGCATGTTTTGCTCAATTCTGATTCAGTATCAATTATCAAACAAGAGATGGGAAACCAGTCTGGTCGAGAAGAGGCGGCGTAGTCCATGGTGACATGTTTAGAGTAAGAAATGATAACTCTGCTAGTGCTATTAAAACTTGTTATCGATTTTACGTAGTATTTATGTGCAATGTTGACGAACAGATCAAGACAGACAGGGCAAGTGAATACCTGGTTGGAATGATGGGATTTTATGGGGCAGTTGGG
Organism: Azadirachta indica; assembly: GCA_022749755.1. Classification (NCBI taxonomy): domain Eukaryota; kingdom Viridiplantae; phylum Streptophyta; class Magnoliopsida; order Sapindales; family Meliaceae; genus Azadirachta; species Azadirachta indica. The sequence goes on from CM040449.1 coordinate 4,183,859, forward strand.
GGACAGTAATGGCTCTGAAGCGCTGCGTTCTCTTACCTTTTACACAAACAAAGGAAAATATGGACCTTTTGGAAATGAAATTGGTACAGCTTTACTTCTGCAGTGTCTGATTGTGGGGTTTTCATGGAAGAAGTGGTGCTTATATAGAGCGTTACGCCTTCACACGGAGTACTTTTATAAATAAATTATGAGGCTTGGAATTTCAACTTGCTGTAATCCTAATGTCATGTTTTTTTGTTTTGTGTAATCGAGCTATTTCTATTTGAATGTTGGTTGTTGATATATAGAAGTGGCTTCTGAACATGTACTTTTTCTTCTTTATGTTCAATTTTACGATAAAAGGCAAGCAAAACGCATGAAAATCAGCCAAAGGATTAAAAATATTAAGGCATAATTCTTTAAATAGGATTTGTGGATACAAATTTATGAATTGCTACAAAACCATATTTTAATGATTTAAATACAAAAGCCAAACTCATTTTAACTGTCAGAAACCCAAGCATGCAGAGACTTGGTTTTTGCAAGTGAAAACGTGAAAGCACAAACCCATCATGACACCAGCTATTCAGGGCCTTATCTCCTTCTCACCCTCCGCTCTCACCGGCTTATTGTGCTTCCCTCCGAAACCACTCATTTTAAATCGTAATCTGTCACCCAAACATCCAAACAGCAATCGAATTGAAATCTCTCGCAGAAACGCTATTGTACTCTCATTCCTCACTTTTGTGCCGTCGCTCTCTCAGCCCCATCGAGCCCATGCTTTCTCCATCGGAATTTGTATACGCACCACTCTTCGCACGCGCCATTTGCATCTTATTAATCGCCGTTTCTTGATATTGGAAAACCTAATTGCTTGTTTGTTAACGCAGCAGGACCAAAGGATTGGCTTAAAGAACAAAAGAGGAAGTCCTACAAGTTTCTTTTGGCCCCAGTCGATGCCTCCCGACAAATTCTAAACTCTGCCTATCTCTTGCTCGGTAAAATTCGTACTCTCGCTGTTACTCTCTCTATTTTATCATTTTTTATCGGTTATTTTGGATGATTTTAACAGTGTCCAAAGAATCTGACTTTACGGAGAAGGATTTAGAGGAGGTTCAAAGGATGTCCAGATCTGCAGCTAGAGATTGCGTTCCACGAGACAGGAATTCATTTGTTTCATTTCAAGCTAATACTGGTGTTGAGGTTTGGATTTCTGCTATTCTGGCATTCGTATTTGTTTCTATAGTTTTGTACAAATTAAGGTTTTGGCTTACTTTAACTTAATAGATTCTGCTAATGTTGTGTTCGCTTTTTTAATTATAACTAGATGACAGTAGCTTAAATGGTAGACATGTTCAAGTTTTTGAGCATCTAATTCCACGAATTGGTTTCGTTTCTGATTTTCCTAACATGAGAAAAATAGATAATTGAACAGATCAGAGATTTTTATTGTTTAATTCATGTAATTCACAGGTTTGTACATTTCGTTTGATTGTGAAGAATGCCTCTTCATTGCTTGATGATAAGGATCCAGCAAAATTGCAAGCTGAAGCTATACTTAATGATCTTATAAGGTAATTGATGGTTTACCAGGGAAAGCACCAAAATATAGCCGTTGTTCTTATTTGTGATATTTTAATCTGGTTATGTTCACTTAAAATGGAGTATCTTTGCATCAGGAATGATTGTTTGTTCTTTTTTCCCTACCTAATGCTTCTTATGTTGCAGATCTTTTACATCTCTCAATGGGCTGGCTGGTGACACTGACATCCAACTATATTCAAAAAGGTATTTCTCTTATGTCAAGCATACTAGAATATAGATGTAGTGAAGCTTTTTTCCTGAAGAATGTTACTTTTCTTGGAAGCATGGTGTTTGATTTGTGTTCATAGAAAATATTTCACAGCCACTTTAGCCTCTATCTTGCTCTTTCTTGGCAATCTTTAACTATTGTCTCAACTAAATGTTGCATAGAAGCCAAACAAATCTTGAGTTTCCTGAGTTGAAATAGAGGAAAGTGCAAGAAAACTTGCTTTTCACTGGTGGCACCCCAGAAACTAAATTTACTTTTCAACAGTCAGTTATCAATGGAAAAAAGAAAAATCAAGAAGTTTATGGAAGGCATAGAATTCAGTAAAGCATACGTAGTTTATTGTAAAATTGTGGAGAAAATTCTCTTTTGCCTTGTAGAATCCTTTTGTGCACATTTGGATTAGGAGTCAAACTAAAGCATGTCCATCAACAACATTGTATTCTGAGGCTGTTTACACAATGTTGTTGTACAACTGGTTGGGACAATGTCAGTGGCCTTCAGTTGTGTTTATTCTCACACTACATGCTACCATTAATTCAGTGCATGTGTGAGTGAGCTAGTCTCTGTGTACTGGTTTAAAATCGACTTATGAATTGCTTGGATCATTACTTCTTGAGTTAATTCTAATGGCAATTACGTGCTCATTCAGTATTTGATCTACATTCTTTCTTCAGTTATTTATTTATTTTTTGTTTTGTACCTTCTTTTTCCCTACTAATTATTTTGAGTCTTTATTGCAGACAAAAGTTGGCAGACGCACTCATGGATACCATATCTTCCCTTAACAAATTTGAGGAGGGCATTAAGGACTGCCTTGAAGTTTGAGCATTAGGACAATCTGGTGTATTTTCTGCTTGATACTTTTGTTTTATAGTGTTGGAACATAAAAGATATGGAATGTTGAAAAATGTCTATTTCAACTTTATATTTGTGCGTCTACATTTTGTTTGCCTTCCATTATTTGTCTTTTCCCTTCTTTCATTGTTCTCTGCACGTTTGTTCTTGCATAGCAGCAAGATATCTGTGTTGCAGTACTTTTGTGGAAAAGAAGGTGGTCTATGTTTAAATTTTCCAAAATGCTGCTTGTGCAATCAATGGTATTGGCTGGTAAACCTCCTCTCCATCCTGAAGACTAAGTTAATAATTTTGTATCATTTTAGAATTGATGTTTAAATTTTTGCAAACTGCTGGCGTGCATTGTGATTAGGTTCTTGGTAACCTGAACGCTGAGTGGCCACAGGAAACAAAGACTTTTGCCATTCTCCTCATCTGAGAATCTTGCTATACTCAGCATATGCAGTGGATGGAGAACCTTAATCAGCTGATTTTGACTGAGCATAGCACTTTTCTGTTTTAAATTTTTTAGTTGGTGGTAGGGTGATTGGGTGTTATCCTTTCTCTTTTGCTGTTTCCCGTTAAACCAGTTTGCAAAATCAAATTTAATGCTTGAACTACAAGTTATGTGAAATTCTTCTTTACTTGAAGTAGAAGTTATGTGAAATTCTTTTACTGGGAAAAACTAAGGATAGTATATGCCTAGTATTGGCTTAGGACAAAAAGTAAAGAACATTGGATATGTGCTAGTATGCATGTCTGTGACCTGCATATAGAATCATCACACACAGTTCAAATGTTGTGTTATGATTTGGTTATTTGTGTGTGTTCTCTGTTCCTTGACAAAGCCACAAACAATGATGCTACATCTATCCTTGAATTGGGAGCTGATGCCTAGGTTCTACATTATAACAGACATCTCTCTATGAAGTTGTTTGATTTGGTGAACCAGAAGCCTGCACCAAATACAGCCGACAGCATGGTGTTCCATCATCTGGGTGGGTTTGCACAGACCTGGGCAACCTCCGGAGCTTGTTGAACAGATTTAGTGGGTCATGCATGAGCCCAAAATGAGCATCTGGATCCCCAATTTGTGAAAGCTTGACATGAGAAAATCCTAGAGATGGCAGTAGATGATCTGGCCAATCACTATAAAAATGAAAGATGGAATTGGATAGCGTGGTTGACGGTTTGTTCATGAAATCGCCTAAAAGAACCGTTTGGACAAGGGTGCACTTGTCAGCTATGATCTTCAGCACCTGCATGGCGTGGGTGTGTGAAAGGTAGTAGATGATACCTTCTAGAACCCACACCGTGTTCTTCTCTGGCTTATACCCTGATATCTGAAGCTTTTCAAGCCAATCATTCTCTCTGATGTCTGCTGCTACTCTAGTTAGGGATTTTGCTACCATCCTAAGGTGCTGTTGTTCATCTCTAGACTCCATTGCTGCTTGTATGAGAGTGGTTTTCACTTGCAAGACTTCTGGAAAATCAACTTCAAAGACGTCACTTTCCTTCAGGCAGCCTAAACGGTATGCCCTTGTGTCCATTCCTACAAATAAAATGTGCGTCTATTATTGATCTGGTAAGCTATTGGTCATTATAAATGCAACTGAATCGTTGACTAACTATGATTGTGATTGTTCTGCTTCTGAATCAGGGGACTGTTTTCCTTTCAGAAAACACCATAGCTCTGTGACACAGTTACGCAAGCTATCTGCACAAAACATGCAATTGCCACTCTTTTACCACAGCTTTTTCTTAGTGATGGTAACAACTCTGAAGATTGGATGGTCATGGACCAAAAATTGCATGAATTATATTAAACTAATCTATTTTTGTGGTGTTTGTTCATTATTTATTTAATGAAATATGCAAATTTTAGAGATCTTGTAGACTCTGGATTCAGCTGCATTACTATTAATTGTATAATAAGAACAAAACATGTCGATACCAGGGAGAGGAGGGATCACAAACCTGCACCAAGGAGAACCACCTGTGCTTCTCTGCTATTAAAGGAATTAAGAGCAGCTTCAATTTGTGAATCAAACCAGAGGGTTCGAATGGCAAGAATTACCCCTGAAATTTCCCGGGCATTGTTGAGACGATCTTTCTTTATCTTTTCATGAACGCTTCTTAGATATGTCTCTCCTGCAAGCAAGTCTGCAAGTGGGTCATGGATTATGTGCGTCCACAGGGCTCTTCCTGCTGCAGTTTGGCATGCTGTCAGTTGAAGGGAATTCCACTGATTCTCAATTGTTGCATGGAGATGTCGAACAGTGTCAGTAAATAACAATTGTGGAAGCTTTAACTCCTGCCATTGTGGGTTTTCTGGCAAGCCATTTTCTTGGTCTGACATATCTTTGAATATGAAGCAAGTTTAAGACTGATAGAAGAAGGGAGTAAGAAGATAATGCGTGCAATATATAATAGAAAGGCTTTATGTTTATGCAAGTAGTGGGAATTGTAGTTAGAGATAAGAAAAGAGAGCCACACATAACCAGCGTTAGAGAAAATCCTTCAATCGTATCCAGCTTCTCTTCCTTGAAGAAAAGGTATGTAACAAAATAGTCCACGAGTGCAACCATTTCATGTGCCGAAACTTACCTATCTAACCTGTCCAATCCATCACGCAAAAAAGGAAAAGCAACAACAAACGGTTCCCACCAGAGATGACTCGTTATCAGATGTGGGTGGCTCCCTAGTTGCAAAATATAACCAGCCAACGCATTATATGCCCTGGTACGTACTTGTCCTTTGGTTGCATATGGCAAATGTCACAGCAATCCATGCCACATTGCCAATAGTAGTAGCAGGCAGATGGCGTAAGGCTGCTTTGAGTTGGTGGGGTGGTTGGACTTGGAAGATTCCTAGATGACGAGATCGCTTTGGCATTTGGCAATTGAGTGGTGTTAAATAACGTAGTGGTCTGCTATGATATTTAGAGATTTTTTTTTTTTGGATGTTTCTTTGGATTTCACTCATATTAAGCATTCAAATATCTGTCATGAAAGGAGCAGGATTCACCGATTCGGCATAATGTTGCAACTCCAATTGCAATATTTATTTCATCGAATAATCACCGATGCCTAAGTTTTCTTACATTCTTTTTAATGGTTGTAGTGGTTGTGTTATTATACCATCAGAAATTAAAAATTACCTAGGCAAATATATAAATTGGGTCTGTCGAAGATTGAGAGTCACATAATTGTGGTTGATTTAAAAGAAAATTCCAGACATTCTTCATGCTAATTGAAGTTACGACTCCACACAGTCTATTCCATCCCTGAGTATCTGACCTACTGGGTCTTGGCCAGCTCAGAATTTGGTGTTAGGTTTCTGAGCAGGACTAGAAACCACTTAAAAGTCTGAAAACACACAAGGGAAGGAAAATCAGTTGCGCCATTAAACAGTCTGTTATCCAAAATTCAAGCCTTTCTTCCAGGAGTTGAACCAGAACTGGTACCAAGTATCATTTATTACGATTCAGAAGAATGACAGCCACCGGCGCTGGGGGACCAAACGTGCAAAATAGGCCAAGACAAACCCTATCCGCATTGTATTTCACAGAATTTAGTTTATCATAATTTATATAATTTATATGGGATACTGACATTTTCCCTCCTAATATTTGACCTAATAAGTAAATATTTTCCTGATGTTTAAATAAATAAGTAAATACCTACATTTTTGTTTTCGTTAGTTGGCTGGTTAATTTATTATCATTTGTATCCCTTATCTTTTATATAATAATACTTTATATATATTTTATTTTAATATAACACTTTATTCCCTATTTTAATATTTTTTACAATATAATTTTTTTAAATATAACAATTTAATTCATATTTAATATTTTTTTTCATAATATATTCGAGACTAAATACATTTTTAATTTGTTATTTTAATAGAAAATATAAAAACTAAAATATTATTAAAAAAATTTAAACAATGAGTTAAATTAAACTCATATTAAAATATTTTAAACTCATGTTAAAATATTTATATCTTTTTTTTCTTTTTTCTGCAATAAATTTGATATTTAATTGTTAAAAGAATTTTGAAATATATTTTAATATTTTATTCTTATATTAATATTTTTATTTAAAAGATTATATCAAATTTATTATATTTTTTTAAGAAAAATTATCAAAATATGAATAAAAAAGTAAAAAAAAAATTAATATCATTTGTTAATAAAATTAGCAATTAAATATATTTTATATTCTTATTAACCAATATAATTTAATTTTAATTAAAAAATAGAAAAAAAGAAGAAATTTTTTTTATTATTTTTATTTGTAATATATATAAAACATGTATTTATTGTTTATATTTTTATTTATATTTTCATATATTTTTAATATTTTTCACAATATATTCAAGAATAAATAAATTTTTTTAATTTGTTATTTTAATAAAAAAAATTTTAAAAGATACAATTATTAAAAAAATTTAAATAATGAGATAAATCATACTCATATGTTAAAATATTTTTAATCTTTACTTTCACTTTTATAATAATAAATATTTAATTATTAAAAAATTTAATTGAAATATTTTTTAAAGTTTAATTTTTACATGTAATATATTTATTTAAAAAAATATGCTAAATTTATTATACTTTTTTAAAAATATAAATAATAAATACATGTTATATATATTACAAATACAAATAATCAAAAATTTTTTTCTTTTTCTATTTTTTAATTAAAATTAAATTATATTGGTTAATAAGAATATAAAATATATTTAACTACTAATTCTATTAACAATGATATTAAATTTTTTTTTACTTTTTTATTTATATTTTCATAATTTTTCTCAAGAAAATATAATAAATTTAATATAATCTTTTAAATAAAAATATTAATATTAGAATAAAATATCAAAATATATTTCAAAATTTTTTTAACAATTAAATATCAAATTTATTGTAAAAAAAAAAATATAAATATTTTAACATGAGTTTAAAATATTTTAATATGATCTTAATTTAACTCATTATTTAAATTTTTTTAATAATATTTTAGTTTTCAAATTTTTTATTGAAATAATAAATTAAAAATGTATTTGGTTTTAAATATATTATGAAAAAAATATTAAATATGGACTAAATTGTTATATTTAAAAAAATTATATTGTGAAAAATATTAAAATAGAGAGTAAAGTGTTATGTTAAAATAAAATATATAATAAAATATTATTATATAAAAAATAAGAGATATAAATGATAATAAACTAACCAACTAATTAACAGAAATAAAAGTTTAAAAATATCTATTTATTTATCTAAACATTAGGAGTATTTATCTGTTCTTAAATATTTAAAAGATACTTATTTATTAGAGTAAATGTTAGAAGAAAAAATGTCAATATTCTTAATTTATATGTATATTTATTTATATCACGGCAGCCGCAAAAAGTATCGGGTACACCTCAGAAAAGCACTATTAATATGCTTTTCTGGCTACTGCGCTCTTGGGACGATATGACATGCTTTACCATCGCACCGAGTCCACACGTGGACATGGTTGCATATAATCCGACTAGTTAATCAAATAACAAAAGGAGCTGATTAACACTAATTAAAAAATTAAACAGAATTAGGTTAGCAAAATGTAAGCAGATACCTAATCAAGTCGGCAAAAGATTTCCTCAAGTGGGTCCACGAGTCCGGATATATTACTTGTATCGAACTGGTGGTTGGGTGTGAGCGTATACACGAAAGAAATGATATATTGTAGTAATAAAACATGTTTGATACTCTGGAAGTCAATTTCCTTCTGCCAATTTCCTTCTGATCAAATAGAGGAAATTGAACTGAAAAGGGGTTGAAGCAACAGACAAACGGGCCCGTAACCACGCGTACAACTGCAAATCTTCTGTTTGAAATATCTGGAGAGCGAGAGGAAGCAGCAGAGAGAGATAAAGATAGAGATGGCGTCGGACGTCGCATGCTGTGGAACAATGTTTTCGGTTTATGTGCTGGTGATAATTGCGCTGGTTAGCTTCGCGGGTTTGATGGCTGGATTAACACTTGGTCTCATGTCTTTAGGACTCGTCGACCTTGAAGTCCTCATCAAATCCGGCCGTCCTCAGGACCGTATCCACGCCGGTATTTGTTTTTTTTTTTCTTCTGATGAATTTATGAATGGAGAACTATGTAAAGATTGATGAAATGGAACTTAATTTGGAAATTATTCATCACTTTTATCCAGAAATTTACTTGGCTTCTAAAATTACTTGTTCACTTCTCTACTTCTTGTTCAACAGGTTCTAACTGCTGTAAATTTACTCAATTTCCTCATTTGGCTGTTTAATATGGATTTATATGGAGGTTTTATTGTGTTGATAAGCTATCAATCTGAAAAGTTCGCTGTTTTTAATCATTTTACTAGAAACTTGATTAATTATAACACAAAATTTTTTGTTGCTTATCTTGAAGTATATTCTAGTGCTGAGACCGAGTTGATTCTTCCCTGCAACGGGTACTATTTGGGGGAGTGAGCCCACAGAATTGACATAGTTATGAGTCAACTTATGAGCTGTTAATATGTAGATGGTGTGCATGATTGCTTTTCTAACTTTTTGACAATCTGAACTATGATTTGTTCTGCTTTTTACAGCTAAGATATTTCCTGTGGTAAAGAATCAGCATCTTCTGCTATGTACTCTTTTGATTGGAAACTCTCTTGCAATGGAGGTAATAATCTGGTTCGATGTTGGTTTTATGAGACACAGATTACTGGTTTCTCACTTTTGATAATTGTTTCAATTCTCTCTCTTCCTTGCAGGCACTTCCTATATTCTTGGACAAGCTTGTTCCTCCATGGGCTGCAATCTTGATATCAGTGACTTTAATTCTCATGTTTGGAGAGGTTATTTATCTTTAAACTGAATTAGACATCCTTTCTTTGAACATGTGTCTCCCACTGAATTATTCTGAATTTTCTTTTGGTTATAGATACTGCCACAAGCTGTCTGCACTCGTTATGGCTTGCTTGTTGGAGCAACAATGGCACCCGTTGTCCGTGTTCTTCTCTGGTTGTTCTACCCTATATCTTATCCAATTAGTAAGGTATGATTGATGAACAGATAACATTGTAAGTTTAGTTGGGTATGATTGATGAATAGATAACGTTTGTAAGTTTAGTTGGTTACACATGTTTGTTTGGGAATTTCCATTTTCTGTGAAATTTGAGTTCCTGTCACTCTCTTGTAAATGTTATATAAATCACAGGTTTTGGATTGGATGCTGGGTAAGGGACATGCGGTTCTTTTACGGAGGGCAGAGCTAAAGACTTTTGTGAATTTCCATGGCAACGAGGTATTAAATTTGACATTTCCAGAATTTTCAGAGTAGTTTGCATTATGCACGTTCAGATCAACCTGTCTTTTGCTCAGACTTTATGCAAGTTGCTTTGGGAGGAAACCAATGATCAAACCTATAGCTTATGTTATTGTTGTATACTTCTCCTCTCTTGACCAAATTTTCTGATGGCTAATGTACATTCAAACTTTGTTGTTTAGGCTGGGAAAGGTGGGGATCTAACTCATGATGAGACTACCATCATTGCTGGAGCTCTTGAGTTGACTGAAAAGACTGCAAAAGATGCCATGACTCCCATATCGAAGGCATTTTCTCTTGATCTGGATGCAACTCTTAATTTGTGGGTTTTTGGATTCTTGTGCATTCTTTTATAATATCCTATGTGTTGTTCATATGTCTAACTCTCTTTCTTTGCAATTTAGTGATACCTTGAATGCAATAATTACCATGGGTCATAGTAGAGTTCCTGTCTACTCTGGAAATCCAACAAATATAATTGGCCTTGTTCTGGTAATTTTATTTCTTTCTATGCACAAGATTGTGTTTTATGGATTGTTGATATCAAAGGATGCTTTGCCTCCTTTTTTCAAGCAATTTGAATATATTCCATATTCACATGATCTCATCTCCCACTGAGTGGTAGAAAATATTAGTAGAAAAATGAACCCAGGAATCCAGTTCCTTTGAGAAAAATCTTTTATCCTATTGCCAGCAGGTTAAAAACCCATTACTCATTAGTTCCATCCCTAATTTTGGCAGGTTAAAAATCTTTTAGCAGTTGATCCTAGGGATGCAGTTCCTTTGAGAAAAATGATCATAAGGAAAATACCACGGTATGACGTGGTCATAGTTTTATATTTCCTTTGCAGGTGAGGGAAGATCTATATATGGTGGTACTTATTTTTCTTTTTTTCTGTTCTATTCTTCCTGCAGGGTGTCAGAAGTCATGCCTCTGTATGATATCCTAAATGAATTCCAGAAGGGTCATAGCCACATTGCTGTTGTATACAAAGATATAAACAACAACAAAGATAGTGAACAATTTAATGACAGCTGTAAGAAGCCAAGAGAACAACTAGAGAAATCATCAGAAAAAGGTGAGGATATATGTAGAAACAAAGATTCTGCTCAATTTTTCTGCCATACCTTTTTAATAGTAAATATTATATGGTTTTGGTTAGTAGTTGGAGGATTCTAGTCCAGTTTTTATCCATAACTCATGATTTATATATTGTTCTACTCATAGCAATGGACTTGTTCTTTAATTTCTTAACGAGTGTTCCAGTTTTATGTGTCCAGTTTAGGTTTGTAACTAACGAAGCGTACTAAAATGGTCTAATGATTTCAAATATTTCAGAAAATCTTGATACAGATGCTTTTTCCGGAACCTCATTTTGTTATTTTTACCTTATTTATTCTACTAAATTACGTGTTTTCAATTGCATCAACAAAAGAAGCCCCATTCAATTTTTTTTGTTCTTCCTCTGCTTGTTGCTTTTGTTTTATCATTGATTGCCGGTGCAAGATGGTTTTGTTGCCTGATCTGTTTCATATGGATGAAATTTACCGGTCTGGCTGAATTCTCAGTTGACGATGAGCATACTGCTGGCCAAACTTTGGGGAAAAAACTGGAAGCATTAGATGCTAAACAGACAAAGAAAAGTCCACCAGCTACTCCTGCTTTCAAGAAGCGACACAGAGGTTGTTCGTTTTGCATTCTGGACATTGAGAATGGTCCTATGCCAGAGTTTCCCTCCAATGAGGAAGTCGTAGGTGTTATTACCATGGAGGATGTCATTGAAGAACTTCTTCAGGTAAACATAAGTTGATAGCACATTTTGGCTAGGCATTTTGAGGAATTCATGAACCAACCAGTATCTCGGGTCATTTAGGTTTACTTAAGACATCTTTTCCAATATAATGGTAATGATGGTATTGCTCCCTGCATTATGGGTCGCAGCAGGCAATTTACTCTACTGCAAAGGTCTACAGGCAGTGTACCTGAGTGCTATATTTTCATGAATGGTGATTTCAAAAGTTAATATCTGGAGTGTCAACATGAGTGACTAAAACTGCTGCACAATTATGTTCTTGGAAGTTGGAGTTACCTACTTCTTTTTGGTTTTAATTGTCTCTGCTGATCTTTTCCAAACGTTTATGTCAGGAGGAGATACTGGATGAAACCGACGAGTATGTGAACATCCACAACAGGTAAAATTTTATATTCCCCATTTGGTTTTACTTCTTTGCTTTGTTATATGTGGAGCCTGTGATTGGATTGCTATGGAAGGGCCTGCTGTGGCACCATCCAATTTGTTCGAACCCATGCAATAACAGGGTTTCAACTTCATCTTTCTGTTGCTAAGCAGGATGACAGAACTGCTTATATTATCTTTCATAGCAAATTGAATAAATAACTCACCATTACCGGATTCAGTGTGCTGTATCAAGCAAAAATTGAGCCATATATGGACTCATCTTGTGGACCCAGGGAATGACCTTTGTGTGTCTTGTGAATGCAGGATTAAAGTCAACATGCATGCATCTCAGGAAAAGGCTCCTAGTAATACATCCGAGCCATCTCTTAGTGGCTCCTCTGTCACAAAAAATGCCCCAATCTCTCCTTCCACCGCAACCCCATCTCTATCAATCTCTAGCAATACTTCAATTACAGAGTCAGCCACCACGACGCATCGTGTTCTGGAAGCAGACATGTTAGAGGATAGGTGAAATTTGGGGTATTCTTGTGTGCTTTAATTAAAAGATGTAAACATAGATTAACCCGCAATTTAGTTACTTAGCCTATGGCATAAGTTGATGTTTAGGCAGAATGCAGTGGGGGATGTGATGTAGCTTCTGTATAAGGGGATGCTTCTAGTCTATGGCATAAGTTGATAGTTACTTAGCCTATGGCATAAGTTGATATTTAGGCAGAATGCAGTGGAGGATGTGATGTAGCTTCTGTATAAGGGGTTGCTTCTTGTCTGTTTTGTTTTAATGGACAGCTTAATTACTATTACTGCAGGCAAAATCAAAGTGAAATTTTAAGTCCATCGACTGCACCGAAGTATTCCATGCCTATGTCTTTGAAGATACAACTACAATTAGCAGAATGGATTAGAAAGAAAGGGGTGTAAAAACTCTAATTGCATCAAACAATAAGAAAATTGTTGCGGAGAAGCTAAGGAGACAACGTAAACGTTCGTAGTAGACAAAATAGAGTGTAATGAAAATGACTAAAATGACTAGACAGTTTTCTACTGCAGCTCGTAAGTCACAAAACATTGATGGAACGAGAAAACCAGGATATTTGTCCTGAGAAATATTAAACAGAATCTGATGGACTTGCAAAATCTTTTTCTCGTGTCACACTGCACAGGCCACTGACACTCGCATGCACTTCTTCCCATTAGCTGGAGCAGAAATTAAAAATTTAGAAATCATAACGATAATAAAAAGAATTACTAGAGCGAAATATTCGCCGCTGGTCGTTCCCGTTGAAAGTTCGTAGTGCTTGCAATTGTAATATCGGCTTTTTCTCACATGCCTAACGGTTGTCGGATCGTTATCTTCACTGTATTTTTAACTATTTCAATTTCTTACATCTTCTCACTCTGTTTTTTTTTTAAAAAAAAAAATATTTCTTCAGATTGACGGAAGATAAAAGTTAAAGGGTTAAATTCGGTAGGTGCCAGCCAATGGCTATAAACTAAACTAATCCCTGTTGAAAGCTCACCTTGTACATTGATTTATCAATACTCGATGTTTCGTACTTTTCAAGTATAAAAATCTTGATGAGATTCTCTTTATGTTCCAAATTATTATTTCTCCACTTCAAACCATTCATTTGTCGTCGCTCTGGTTAACTTGTTCCACGCAGATCTATTTCCCCGCTATTAATTTTTAAATTCGTATTTCCAAGCGAACTTTTTTGGTAGTTAATTTTTGTTTGTTAAAATGTTAATTTTTGTTTGTTAAACCTTAATTAGTTCTTTGGCTGGTTTTTTTTCACTCATTTTTATTGAAATTTCCTAGTTTGATGCCTTGTTCGGGTTAGTTCTCTTTATCATTGATTTGAGGTATTAGAGAAATGGCTATAGTTCGGTTAGCTCGATTGGGTCGCCAAGCAAAACGACCATATGGGTTGTGCGTAAAGATGACTGCAGTTGCAATCTTGGGTCTTTGCTTCATATTCGTTTGGTCTATGTTTTCTTCTCCTGCAAATTCAGTCACTACGCAAAGAGAGAGCTTTGACGACATCGCTGAACCTGTGTCTGCTAATACAAAGGTAACAACCAGCTCTGAGACTCAATCTAGAGAAAGGAAACCACAAAAACGTGGAATTGGTAAAGAAGAAGATAAAACGTTGAAACATGAATCTGATTTGCCAATGAAAGACGAGAAAAAGGTTAACGGATCTATTTCTGTATCTATTAATAAGCATGAATCTAGGAAAAAGAATGAGAAAAAGGTATCAGATAAGAAGAAAGAGAAACACGGTATAAATTCAGCAAATGAGGACAATGAGAAATCTGAGAATGATGACTCAGAAAAGGAAAATGATAACGAACAAGAACAAGAAGTAGTGGATGGTAAGGAAGAAGAACCTGAGACTGAAAGTGAAGTAAATGAGGAAACAGATGGTGATGTCAATTTAGTTCAACAAGAGAATGAAGAGATTGTGGAGAGGGTGGAAGTTGAGAGTGGCAGATCAAGTGGTGCAGGAAAGAAGAGGAAGGCAAAGGGTCCGGTGTTCGATCCCAAAGCACATTATAGTTGGAAATTATGTAGCACGAGGAGCAAGCACAATTACATTCCTTGTATTGATATAGAAAGTGCTACAGGAAAGTTACAAGGTTATCGGCATAGAGAGAGGAGTTGCCCCAGATCCCCTACAATGTGTCTTGTGCCACTTCCTCATGCAGGGTATGGCAATACAGTACCTTGGCCCGAGAGCAAATTGAAGGTATATACAAGGGTTGTTTATGTTCATTGAAGTTGTCCGTGGAGAGGCAGGTTTTGATTGATATTGTTCCATGGTATTACTTTACTCTTTTTGCAGATATTGTATAAGAATGTCGCACATCCAAAACTTGCTGCATACATAAAGAAACATCATTGGTTGGTGGAGTCTGGAGAGTATCTTACTTTTCCCCAGAACCAGTCTGAATTTAAGGGTGGAGTTCTTCACTACCTTGAGTCCATTGAAGAGGTGAGTTTCTTCTGTCAGTGAACTATAAGTTGAATAAATTATTTTCCGTCTCTTTTAGTTCCAGTGAAAACTTGACCAGAATACAGAACGCTGCTAGTTCCTTTGGATGGGACCAAAATCCTGGACCTTCTCCTTGTTTTCAATTGTTATCAGGGGAAACCAATAAAATTTTTGTTACTGTATTTGACCATTGACGATGATTACCTTAAACACTAATTATTACTACCACTTCTGTAGCTACCTCTAGCATGAGAATTATTGTCACCAACTTCTTTGTAAGACTTTTGGCTTCAGGCACCTATATACCTATCACTTAATGTGATTAGAAGATTCATGAGTGAACTCTGTGTCCCATCAATCTCCAGGGGACAAGAGGAAAATGGATACAAATTTTTCAATGATAAAGTGTACTTTATTTACAAGATATACATAAACTGAGCTTATGTAGGGTAAAATCTCTTGCATTCACCTGTTATGATGGTACAATGCAATTTCTCGCATTTGCTCATTATATCATGTTAATAAATGCTTCATTTCAAACATCTACATCCTTGCCTGATTCATGTTTTGATTGAATCTGATAGATGGTACCGGATATAGAATGGGGAAAGAATATTCGTGTAGTATTGGAAATTGGATCTTCAGATGCAAGCTTTGTGGCATCTCTTCTTGACAAGGATGTCGTCACTTTAACACTAGGCTTGAAGGATGATCTAGTTGACCTAGCACAAGTTGCTCTTGAGCGTGGTTTTCCTACAGTTGTAAGCCCTTTTGCAAATAGAAGGCTTCCTTTCCCCAGTGGTGTTTTTGATGCTATTCATTGTGGAGGGTGTAGTATACCTTGGCACTCAAATGGTTTGTGTTTCATTCTATCTTTATCCTTCACTTCATTACATTTACAGGTTGTGTTTCAGTTAGATCAGAATAATCTTTGCCCTTTTCTTCTAGGGGGAAAGCTTCTTCTAGAGATGAATAGGATTTTAAGGCCAAATGGATACTTTATTTTGTCAAGTAAACATGACAGCATTGAAGAGGAAGAAGGTTTGGCTCTTATGTCCTTTTGGTTTTTAATTTTGATGATGTTGAAAATCAAGCTGAAAAGAATTATTAAACTGGTCCATAAGCATTATTTTCATTCCATATGCTTGATATCGATAGTCCATCCGAAGCTGTTTGCTTTAACATATTGTTCGTTTCTCCTCAGCTTGTTGATCTGTCTAGAGTGGATGGGTTTAAGTTAGTGTTATGTGTTCAACATGCTAATAGCACGATAGATACTTAATAAAATATAATTCAGACCTTACATCACAAAAGTTATGTATACACCTTAGTTCATGTCTGGGCTGGTTTCTATGTCCAAGATGCACACTTATGTGCAGCAATAATGATTGCTTTTCGTAATATGCACATGGTTTGCCATCTTGAACTCTCAATACTTTGGTGGGTTTTGATGCCCTGCTCCTCTTCGGCTAGTAAAGCAGATATTGATGCACTCTTCATCAAGAAAAGAAGTGTAGACTTGCTATTGCTTTAAAACTTACGGGAACTATTGAGTGCTGAACTTCTTATCAGTGCTTTTTCTATGCTGTGTTGCTTTTTCAATTGAAGAAATTGTCTCATTCTCTCATGTGTACTAAGCAACATATTATTTTGTCCAGCCATGACCACATTGACAGCATCTATCTGTTGGAATATTCTGGCTCATAAAACTGATGAAGTCAGCGAAGTGGGAGTTAAAATATATCAGAAACCTGAATCAAATGATATATATGAATTGAGAAGGAAGAAACATCCACCTCTGTGCAAAGAAAATGAAAACCCAGACACCGCATGGTAAGCCAAGATAAGTTAGCTTTACAAAACTCATCTTCCTGTCTTCGGCAAGGATAAATAAGTAATCTCAATTTTATGCGGTATGCATTGAGCATTAGTTTAATATATGATACAGAATAAATCATGTTCACTAACATTGCAAGAAACTTGTGGCTCCAGAAAATAGAAACTAAAATCAACATTCTGATATGGATGATAAAATAAAATGTACACCTTTGCATTATATAAGGTGAATTGATGCCCACTCTCATTTGGCCAAAGCAGATAATCATCCAGTTGTGAAATAGATTAGGAGTCAATAAGCTATGTGTTGTTAGCATCTGATGGCAGTTTTGTCAACTTGATCGTATCCACAATTAGAGAGTATCAATTTGAGTTTCCACTTTGAAGATCATCAATATTGTGGTCATGCCTAAGCATTTGCAGTTTAGGAACTCTGACCAATTCAATTCGATTCAATTTCATCAAAAGAAAAGAATACAGTTCTTTCTTCTCCAGTGCAGAGTATTAACCTAGCAATTATGTATGTCCTCAGATTCAATTTCATCAAAAGAAAAGAATACAGTTCTTTCTTCTCCAGTGCAGAGTATTAACCTAGCAATTATGTATGTCCTCAGATCAATGCTTGCTGCCAATCTGATATTTGTTTTAATTTTATACCCCTTTGCTTAATGACTGTGTTTCTTAATAGGTATGTACCTATGAAAACTTGCTTGCACACTATTCCGTCTTCAATTGAACAACATGGGACAGAGTGGCCGGAGGAATGGCCAAAGAGGCTGGAAACTTACCCTGACTGGTTGAATGATAAAGAAAAACTGATCTCGGATGGAAACCACTGGAAAGCTATTGTTGACAAGTCATATCTCACAGGCATGGGTATTGATTGGTCGAAAGTCCGGAATGTGATGGACATGAAAGCTATCTATGGAGGGTATGCAAACTCACAACCGAGCATTTTACATTTACTTTGGAATTTACATATAAGTAATGGTAGTAATGCCCACAAGCAGGATACACAACGTATGTATTCTCTTTGATTCAAATGAATAATTCTGCTACTTGTTTTCTGATGTCCTCTCTCTTTTTGCTTAAGCGAATGCAGCAAATGAAAAATGATGTCAGGAAATGAAATTGTAATGCTCATTAAAATGCAGATTTGCTGCAGCACTTGCACAAAAGAAAATTTGGGTGATGAATGTGGTCCCTGTACATGCACCAGATACACTTCCCGTTATTTTTGACCGTGGTCTTGTGGGCATATATCATGATTGGTGCGAGTCTTTTGGGACTTACCCTAGATCTTACGACCTTTTGCATGCTGATCATCTGTTCTCACGGCTTAAGAACAGGTTAAACTGCTTTTTCAGTTTCTGCTTTGATAAAATATTTATCTTATCTTACTTTCCTGGTGATTTAAGTAAAGACCATTCAATCAGTAGAAAAGGAAATTATTGGACTTCATATATATTACATTTGCAGGTGTAAGCAGCCAGTTTCCATTGTGGTCGAGATGGATCGTGTATTAAGGCCTGGAGGTTGGGCAATAATTCGTGATAAGGTTGAGATAGTTGATCCACTAGAGGGAATATTGAGACGCTTGAATTGGGAAATTCGGATGACTTATGCCCAGAATAAGGAAGGAATCTTATGTGCACAAAAAAGCTTATGGCGGCCTTAAATCATGGAGCCTGAGTTTTGTAAATAGTATGACTGCAAATTGTACAAGACTATTGTTCTGAGCTGAGGTGAAGAAAAGCTTCAGATTATTCCCTTTGTAACGGAAAACGGAATACTGATTCTTCAATTTTGATTAGGCACATGTAAAAGCGAAATCATTCACAATTTTTCACACGACTGCTAGTAAAAAATTTTAACTTTCTTGGACTTTCTTTGCGCTTTTTCGCTGGCGCTGACATCATCAAATCAAAATTTAAAGAGAGGGAGAGAGGAATTACCCCTTTGCCTGATGAAAATCATCTCAATTTTATTATTCAGGTATCGAATTTATTTTATTTTGAAATTTTGTTCGTTCTTTTTACATGAACATGTTCTGTTTTAATTCCTCAAGGCAACACATTTCTGATTTTCGGATTCGTCGAACAATCCTCCTAAAACCTAGTATTTGAAATAAGCGAACCCAAGAAACTATGGCCCAAAACCTATTTTTTAGAACGAGCCCAACTCAACACACTGTTGCCCAGAACGCATGGTAAGAGTGAGTCCAACCCAACAAAGTATGAGCCCAAGCCCAGAACCTGTTCTAAATGAGCCCTTACTAAACAGACTTCGGCGCCTAAACACAGTGATAGAAAAAAGACCAAACCTAACAAACTGTTGCAAAAAATTATTCAGAAAACGCCAACCTACTATACTACGGCCCAAAAGCATTATTCGACTGAACCCAACCCAACAAAATATAGCCCAAAGCCAAGTATCTGACCTAGGCCGAATCCATTTTAGCTCTGCACCAAATCCAATCATTTGAATGAGCCCCATCCTTTTATCAAAAACAAAGAGCCCCTCGAACCAATTTGGGGTGTTTGCAATAATATCAAACAACAAAACTGTGGCCCAAAATAATTGCTTTAATGAGTCCAACTGAACAAAAGTTTTGGGCCCAAACCCGTTATCTATAAAAAGCCAGGCTAATAAATTGCGACCCAAAACGTGTTATTAGACTTAGTCCAACCAAACAAATTATGGCCCAAAGCGTCATATTTGATATAAGCCTAGCCCAATAAAGTAGGGAACCCAACCCAGTATCCTAATAAGCTAAAATCGCTACATACTAGCTAATCGGACGTGCGAAGCCAGTCGTCTTCTTCCTCCTCTTCAGTTTACGCTTCTTTTTGCCTCTCGACTCTCTCGACATGCCATGAACTGCACTTAAATCACATTGCAATAAACCCTAAAATCAAGAAACAAAATCCCCAACATGTCTTCATCTTCTATACGCGCCCGCCTCACTCTCGCGGCTCTTCTCTCGGCCACCACCTTTTATTTCGTCTACAAATCTCGCCGCCTCAACAGACTTCTCAGTCTCTCGTCAAATCCCAAAAGCCCTCAAAACCCTAAACCTAAAAAAGGAAAGCTCTTTTTCATCTCACAGACTGGCAGGTCAAAAACCCTAGCTGAACGTCTTCACTCTCTCTTAACCTCAAACGACCTCCCATTCGACCTCGTCGATCCCCAAAACTACGAGCCCGAAGACTTACCTAAAGAGAATCTAATTTTGATCGTTGCTTGCACTTGGGAAGGCGGAAAGCCACCAGAATCCGCGAAATTTTTTGTTAATTGGCTGGACGAAAGCGCCAATGATTTTAGAGTGGGTTCATTGCTGCTCTCCCAATGTAAATTCGCTGTTTTTGGTGTGGGAAGTAAAGCGTATGAGAAAACATTTAATATGGTGGCGAGAGATTTGTCTACAAAAATGAGAGAATTGGGTGCAGTTGAGGTTTTGCCAGTTGTTGAGAGTGACGTGGACGGTGGTGAGCTGGATGATGTCTTTGAGGATTGGGGCAAGAGAGTGGTTGCGATTCTGAAAGGCGGTGTTGACGTGGGGAATAATGTTGGTAATCTTGAGAGTGTTGTGGGAATGGGAAGTGATGGTGATTATCGTGGTTATGATGATGATGATGATGATGAGGTGGTCGAATCTGAAGTGGTTGATCTTGAGGATATTGCTGGTAAAGTGCCGTCAAGGAGGTCGGTAAATGTTGCTGAAACTAATGGAAAAGTTAACGATGGGAAGAGAGATATGGTTACACCGGTGATTAGAGCGAGTCTAGAGAAGCAGGTAATTCTCGTTTTAACTTCGTTCATAATTTTGACGGACGAAATGTTGGTGCTTCTTACATTAAACGTTGCTTCCAACACGAGGGAACTAAATTAATGATGGTTGACGGAAGAGCAATGTCCTCTCTATAAAATAAATTTGTCCTGTTAACTCCATACACTTTATCAAAACGTATATAACCATTGGTAGCTATGTCCCAGAGTATTTTAGCTATGCCCCAGAGATTTTTAGATTGAATGTAGGATGTTCATTTTTCTGGCAAATGATTTGCTGCATCAGTTACAGTTTAACTTGTTAAACGGTCATGGTCTAAACTTGACTGCTTTTCTCATATGGTGGGATCTGGTTATTATTTTCTAGTTATGATTGCGGTTTTCGATATGATTGGTTTCTTGAATTGATGTGATTCACAGGGGTATAAAATCATTGGATCACATAGTGGTGTCAAAATCTGTAGATGGACCAAATCACAACTTAGAGGCAGAGGAGGTTGCTACAAGCACTCATTTTATGGCATTGAAAGTCATAGGTGATTTTCACTTGCTTATGCTTTTTGTGAGCCCTATTTATTGTTTTGCATTATTGTAATTACTGTTAATTCCTCTTCCCCTCAGAATCAAGTAATTTGGTAAGCCTTAGTGGTTTCATTGTAATCACAAATTTTCGAATGGAACAGATGCATGGAGGCTACTCCTAGTTTGGCATGTGCCAACAAATGTGTCTTCTGCTGGAGGCATCATACAAATCCCGTGGGGAAGACTTGGCAGTGGAAGATGGATGATCCACTACAGATTGTGGATACCGCAATAGACCTTCATACGAAGATGATTAAGCAAATGAAAGGAGTTCCTGGTAAAGGTTATTTATTTGTTCTATTTGATTAGCCATATGGAATTGTCCGTTCTGCCATGGACAAAAAATCAACATCCATCCAGAAAAAGAAAGTAGTAAAGTTTTCAATTATTTGTTCACGCTTTCTAATTCTCCACCTCCACTAGACACCACTGTGACTTAGTGTGACTGCACTAGTTGCAAGTTGAGAACATCCTTTTTGGAGAAGTAACTACGCCTTTTGAGTGTGAAAAGACAAGGAAAGAAAAAATAATGTCAAGTTAATAATTTACAGCATGGACCTATTTGCTTGTATTGACTATAAAATTGTATCCACATAGGTGTTACAATGGAGCGACTGAACGAGGGTCTTACTCCAAGACACTGTGCCTTATCACTTGTTGGTGAACCAATTATGTATCCAGAGATCAATGCGCTTGTCGATGAGCTGCACCGAAGGCGGATTTCTACATTTCTTGTAACAAATGCACAATTTCCTGACAAAATTAAACTGCTGAAGCCAGTCACCCAGGTTTGTGGGTTTCAGTTTTTTTGAAATCGAAATTGAATGCTTGCTTATGAATAGCAAACCTATTTGATTGCTTTGTCACGTGCAGTTATATGTGAGTGTGGATGCTGCAACAAAAGAAAGCTTGAAGGCAATTGATAGGCCTCTCTTTGGGGACTTTTGGGAGAGATTTATTGTAAGTATGTTTTTTTGGTGTATATATACTTAAATAAGGTGTGAAAATGTCAAGGAGAAAGCTGGAGGAATTTGGAAAATCTCCCGAGGAAGAAATCGGAGGGGGAATAAGAAAATAAAGTTCATGGTATTTAGTCAGTGTTAATACAAATGCAGATTAGTGAATATCATGAGGCTTAAGTTTGGCATGAAAATTTTTCAGCACCCATATGATCATGAGTCATACTCTGTTATTACTGTCATGGGGCAAGCAGCACGGCAACTGTAGCTTTGATGTGGGTGTGAATTTGGCACCTCAGAGATTACTTATCCATTTTCTTGTGTAAATAATGCCAGGATTCTTTGAAATCTCTGAGAGATAAACAGCAACGAACAGTTTTTCGTTTGACACTGGTGAAAGGGTGGAACACAGAAGATGTAGATGCTTATTCTAAGCTTTTTAGCATTGGAAATCCAGATTTTGTTGAAATCAAAGGTGTTACGTACTGTGGGTCGTAAGTCTTTTAATCCTAGTCTAGTTCTATTGTGTGCAATCTTTTTGTTCTTGCATAGTGATAGAGTCTTCTTGCAGATCTGCTACATCAAAGTTGACAATGGAGAATGTGCCGTGGCATGCAGATGTGAAAGCCTTTTCAGAGGCCTTGGCTTTGAGAAGTGAAGGGGAGTACGAAGTTGCATGTGAGCATGTCCACTCATGTTGTGTACTCTTGGCTAAAACTGAGAAGTTCAAGGTCAATGGTCAATGGTTCACGTGGATAGACTATGAAAAGTTTCATGACCTGGTTAGTAATGCACCAAAATTTCAATCTCTGAAGTCTCTAGAAAGGTCAACTCTTATATTATATTTTTATTAAATTACAGGTCACTTCTGGAAGACCTTTCAGCAGCAAGGATTACATGGTTCCCACGCCCCATTGGGCTATCTATGGAGCTGAGGAAGGTGGATTTGATCCAGATCAGTCTCGATATAGGAAGGAGAGACATCACAAGTCAAGTCGCTGAACCGCCAGGTTAGGCTTACTGAAGATCTAAAATAGTTTTGACCTTCTTCTTCATTTTCTTTTCAATTTGAGGGTCATAAATAGTTTGGTGATACCTGGCTATCTTTAGGGGTACTGTTCTTAGTTGAGATTATTTTTTGACACCTGTATTTGTTGTATTTTTTACCTCAGAAAATATAAAATTCTGTAATGCTTTACTTTTGAAAGTAACTAAAGAGCATTATACGGGTACTTATTTAAGACTCAGGGCTCCATATGTGTTAAGTTGAATTGAAAGTGAATGAATTTTTGTAAATGGTGCCTAACGGTTATGTTGTCAATACATTTTCAGTTATTGTAACAGTCGCAATCCTCTGTTTCTTCTTCCTTGTAGTTTTTTGAGGTTGAGGATTGCTTATCCTAGCAGTGGTGTGCTATCAATTTAGCTTTGTTCGGGTGACCATGTTACTCATACTTCATAGTGCTCAGGTTCATCTGCATCTAATATTTTGTCAAAATGAACTATTACTGGCATATAGTTTGTACCTCACTCATATCCAAGCATCAATTTTAAGAAATATCACTATCATGGATTAATATCGTCTGACCAAAGTGGACTAAGAAAATTCCAATGACAATAACCACTCCCCTTCACAGTCCTTGACTTGTAAAGGTAGGTCATTTAATGTATCCAGAAATGTCTTTAGCTACCAAATCATTTCAATTACAAATCTTAATTTTACTCATCCTTTTGTTTCGTCACGCATTGCCATACCTATCCCTTTAAGTCAAGGTTTTTTGATTTTGCTTTAGTGTTTTATCTAATTATTTATTTTTCCTTTCACTTAGTCTAAACCCACCCGTGTCTCAGGGTTGGGAAGGTGCTTGGTAAAGGAACATCGTACTTTTGCAAACTCATTGCACCTACTGTTACATATTAAAAGTAAAGTTTCATTGATAACATGTTGTGCAATAACCCTCCCCTTTGGATCTCCAGAAAATACAACAAATATGAAAGATTTGTCGTGATACTTGCAGCATGAGGCAAGCGATTTTATTCAAGTTTTGTTTGAATGACATGGGGATTTGCAGTTTTGCAAATGCCATTGGAGTCGCTCCAATTCTTAAATTCAGCTATCGATGTTTATTCATTCAGTCATATATACCTGTAGCCTGTGTGAAGTAATGGCACACAAAGAGTGCTAAAGAGGAGTGTGAGAGTTTCTTTTTTTTTTTTTAATTTTTATTGAATGGGTATGGTATGCGTAGACTATGATATACTTATCCAAAATTTTTCTCAAATTTATTGGGCACTGAATTGGCCAAGCCAAACAAAACCACAATTATTTTGAAATTGTCAATGCCAGCTAAGGTTAACACAAAATTTTCAAAGAAAAACGCCTCTGTGGTGTTGTGCGTGTTGTGGTTTTACAGAGAGCCCAATCAAAATAGTAGGCAGACGAGAGATGGCATGGAACGGAGCGCGTGAAGACAAGATAACAGACCGGCTCGGCTGGGTTTTGATAAAATCACTTAAAACTCCTCACTGTGTTTGTTTTTACAACGAATTGAAAACTGTCCGAAGAGTTTATACTCAAGCGCCCTTCCTTCCCATATAAACTATAAAGACAGACGTCTGTCTCGCTGTCCTTTCCGTCCCATACCCTTCAGCTCAGCTCGGCTTAGCTTTGCCTTGGCCCGGTCCCCGCCCCGGCCCCCCAACCCTCCTTCCCTTTCTCCTTTCTTCCTTTCTTTCTTTCTTTCTTTCTTTTTTTTTTTTTTTGAAAAACTTGATCCCTTATTATTATTTATTAAATAATATTAAGATTATTATATACGTGGACCCCATTGGAACGGTACGATCCCTTCTAATTGGGCTTTTGCGTTGTGTTTTTTTTTTTTTCCAGTCGGCAAAATCTCATCTTCAATCTCCCCATCAAACACGTGTATGCCACGCCTATTTCCCTACGTCTGTCTAATACTATCAACTTGTCCTCCAGCCGTTGCTATTCGTCAATGAGGCGGCTAGGCTAGGCAATGTCCAGTTACTTGATTATCGTGCGTGGGCGTGGGCGTCACGTGCTACTCACTATGAGTCGGCCATCAAATGTTTTTTTTTTTAATAAACTAAAAAGTAATTGTTGTTATTATTATTATTCTTCAGCGCCTAAAATCGCAACAGCGACAGCAGCAGAGCTGGCACTGCCACTGTCAATGCTACTGCCATCAACAATTACCATTCAGTTTCCCCTCTTCCCCACCTCCAGATTTCTCAATCTTTTTCAGCCTGAATCTCATCAACGTCTCCAAAACCCATCAGATGAACTATATATAGATATATATATATACATATATATATATAACTCTTTCATCGACTTACCTCGGCAGGCCCCTCCCTCCCTCTTCTTCCTCTTACAAACTCGTGTATTACATACATGTAAACTCAAACCACTAATCTTTATTTTCATGCGTAATCAAGATAATAATCATCCAAAACTAACCAAATATGAATCAAGATTAATATTAGAAAGAAAGTGATAAGTAAGATCGCTTCAATCAAACACAAACCTGAGGTTCCAATTTTCGTTTCCATGTTTCTTTGATAGAGAAAGCAACAAACAAATGATCACGAAATCTACAGCCTTGCCAATCATAAAACCTCGAGGGTTGACAACAAATAAGGGTGACATGAATAAAGAAAAGAGAATCATTTTGCCTTCTATTCACCGAGTTAATTAGTAATTACCAGGAACGTTTAATCAGTTATATTTTCAGCTGCTCTTTCTGGGTTTGCTTTTTCTCCTAGCTCTGCTTCTTCTAGGAGGCAACTCCCTCTCAACGACAGATTGTCCCTCCCCTGTTTTTGTACCTTCCATAGAAGCTGATGATGTCTCTTGCTTTACTTCTGCTTCTTGTTGTTGTTCTTCCTCGCTGGTTTTAACTCTTTTTGATTGATTTTCACTTACTACTTCTTTAGGCGCGTGTGCCTCTGCTGGTACCGCTGCTTCTTTTTTCTCTTCACTTCCAGTTTTTTCAACAATCTTTCGAGGCCTACCTCTCTTTCTAGGGGTCTGCTGCTGCTGCTGCTGCTGCTGCTGGATTTCCTCTCCTGTTGTTGAAGCTTCAGCTATTGCTACTGAGAGCTCCTTTGTTTTTTGAGGCTTCTTTTTACCCATCAATATATATTCTCGATCAATAAACCATAGACATATGCTACTCTGATCCAACAAACAACTATACATCCACCAATAACAAGATTAACCTCTAACCCAAACAAATCATCAAAATCAAATCTTCCATGAGTTTTGATGTTTTACATGCCCTTTGTTCCTCTCTATTGAATCCCTAAATTCATTCTACAAAACGCCGGTTTTTTCTTTAAAGAACTCTCTCACTATTTCTCTGTCTCTCAAGGATCCTACTAAACCAATAACTAGACTAATATCTTTGACCAATACCCAGATTCTGGAAGCCCATTAATACTCTCTCATTCCCTGTCTATCTTCCCCCCTTTCTCTCTCTGTGCGCGCGTCTTACTATATTACCCAAAATAATAAAAAGCCTCTCTCCGACTACTATTGAACAGAATAAAAATAAACAGCACATAAAAGCTCAAAAGGCACTAAAATCATCTTTCCTTTTTTTTCTTTTTGAATCTATTTCTCTATAATAATATATCCAACTCATTTGTTGTTGCAGAACAATAAGACAACTTGGAGAAAATGAGGTCCAAAGCTAGCTAGCGTGAGGAGAAAATATAGACTACTTAGTAAGGGTAATGAACGGCAAAGTCCAAGTCTTTCTTAAGTCTAACCATGGTTAGATTTGTTTAGGGTTTATACCTCAGCTCAGGGTCTAATTTTCTTCTATTTCTATATGAATAAAAGCATATGGATTTTACGTAGGTAAAATCAGTGTACTTTCTCTCTCAGAGTCAGACTCAGACTGAAGTAGTCAAGTGTCTCTATCTAATATCTACCCACTTCCTGTGTCTCTTCCAGGGTTTTGCTTTGTATCCTGAGTTTTATTACCCGAATGAAAATTAATGTCAATTTGAACCCCATAAGATAAAATCACTCATGGAGGACCAAAAAAACAAACGAAAACATGTGGTTGTGTGAAAATTCAAGTGGTACTGGGATTATGT
This sequence comes from Azadirachta indica, assembly GCA_022749755.1. Taxonomy (NCBI): domain Eukaryota; kingdom Viridiplantae; phylum Streptophyta; class Magnoliopsida; order Sapindales; family Meliaceae; genus Azadirachta; species Azadirachta indica. Next base: position 4,211,323 of record CM040449.1, read on the forward strand.
GAACAGTGTAGCTCGGCTGTTGAAGCAAAGTTTGAATATATATATATATGTTGCGATTCGGCAATTTTGTCAAAGAAAACAAAAGAATAGGAAAAAGAAGATGGAAGGAAACTTGTAAAGGAGGTCTGCCTAGACATACATGTGGTCATGTGGAAGTGTTAACAACGTATACATACCTGTACATATACATGTACTTGTAAAGACATGTCCTCTAACAGAATTTTGGACGAATGTATGTAAATTTGTGCTCTGATCTGTTATTCTGTATTTAGTGGAAAATTTCTGGACAAATGAAATGAGAATTATGGAAGATCCTGCCTTTGGATTAATTACATTAAATACGTAGCCGAAGGTGGAAAATAAAAGGCCAAAAAAAAAAAAATCTCCGACTCGCAGAAAAGTTGAAGATATTATAATAGTCAACTTGAGGCCTCTCGAGCTCGTAACATCTACGCGTCAACTTGTGGTAACGCACAGCTTAAAGCCGGCGGCCATAATCATCTTTGTGGGTGGGCTCCACGCAATTCATATAACCCTACATGATCTATCAAAAATACTTTATAGATGCTAACATTTTTTAAAAATATTAACGCATTCATTTCTAATATCATAATATTAATGTTGTATCTATTAAATTATACGGATCAAAATAAATTATATGTCCAATATAAACTTAAAATAAGTTACTGATCGATGTGTTTTCAGAAAGTAGAAATACGTTGCAGCTGCTACATCATCAACATTAAGCATAAGCTGATCTCTGCACGAGGGCACTAATTAATTGTAACGCTTAACTTGAATGTTTCTGCTTAGTCATATCAAGCTGGAACAATAAATTAACAATACTTTTGCCTAAATTATGTCACATATGTTCGTTTTGAAACCCAAAAACGAAGATTAAAAAAAAAAATGGGGTTAACTTTTGACTGATTATGGCAGGTTCAATGTCATTTTCTGCAAAAATGGTGGGTTGCTTTCCTTTTCGAACGAAAGACTTGTGGATGGCGGAGAGTCTTTGGGTAGAGGATGAAAGTAGACGTTATACGCGGCCTGCATTGCGCCACTGATAAGGCCCCTTTGTAACTTTTGGTATCAATGTTTGAGGCCCACAAGGCCTGTGCAGCCCAATGGAGAAGGCAACGTTCAAGTACATGGAGCCGTTAATTTTACTCAAAGCCTGCACGTTCTTTTGAAAGACACGCCAGCCTCGTGATTGCAAATTGTTGGCTCCTAATTGGATAAGATCATCACATTATATAACCAACGTCAGAAAGGCCCATTTCTATTCAGATTTCCTCCATATGTTCTATACTTTTTTATTTTATCATTTTTATTGTACATTACACCCAAAAAAAAAAAAAAAAAACTATTATTCAACATGCACATACATACATACATTATATATATATATATATATATAAGGCCGTCAATGTCCCATATTTCAATTTCATTTTTTTTATTTTTATAAGAATTCCAGATTTCCTCCACCTCTACTAAAACTAAAATAAATAAAAGAATTTTGGGTTTGTGTAATATTGTTGGCCACGAATTCTGCTTAGAAGATCAGAAGCCTTAAGCTTAGACCTTGAAAGCAATTTGTTGTAAAGTGACTTCTCGTTGTAAGACTCAATAAATTTGATACAAATCAAGGTTTGTGGATGGAAGATTTTCTTCATAAGTAGACTCTCTTTATTTACTTTTTGAGAATTTTTTTTTCCTCTTTGTTTTTGGCTCTATATTTTTCTGGAGTAGGGAGCGTTTTTGTCTGCTCGTTGACGTGTGTGTTATTTGTTTATTGCCGGCAATTTTGTATGTACATGCGGTTTTTATTATTTACTTATTTTATTTTCTGATTTTTCTTTGGATGGGAAGGCAAGATGGTTGGATTGATCAGCTCATGAACTTTCAATCGGATGTTTTGCTTAGTTTAATTCGAGAGAAGTGAAGATACAGAAGTGAATTACGCTTGCTTAGCTGTAACTGCTGGTGCGTTTTTCTGTTTATTTATTTAACATCCAAAACGATTAAATTTTATGTTCTGTGAACTCTTGTGCCACTTTTTAAAATTTCTGCATTTTTTTCTTGAGATTGTTTTTTTCCTAGGCGGGTATTCATCAAAGATATTATGGAGTGTGTTTATACTTTGTATAACTTGTGTTGCTCAGATGGTAGTGGTAAAGTTGGCTTGCATCTCCAGTCATGTTATGATTTTTCTTTTTCTTTCCTTATTTCAAGGATTTCTGTTCCTAATTTTAAAATTTCTGCATTTTTTTCTTGAGATTGTTTTTTTCCTAGGCGGGTATTCATCAAAGATATTATGGAGTGTGTTTATACTTTGTATAACTTGTGTTGCTCAGATGGTAGTGGTAAAGTTGGCTTGCATCTCTCAGTCATGTTATGATTTTTCTTTTTCTTTCCTTATTTCAAGGATTTCTGTTCCTAAATAGTAGAATCTCTTTTAATAGACTTTATTAGCTGGCTACGTGTTATCTTTCTCTTCACTGGTCTTGTGAATATGACTCTAATTACTTGGATTTCTAGGTTTTGTTCCACTTAGTTTCTTTAATTTCAGTTCTTGTAGAAGGTATGTATAATCATTGACTTGTGATTATTTATCTGAATGGTAAGTGCTTTGTTTGATCTTGAAACAGGTATACTTCGGCTCTCTCTTGTTAGGAACTGGGTTCTTGCCATGTCATCACTGCATTCCATATTGGAGGGTTTCAGTGAGGAATAAGCTCCTGAATCATGGAGAATCCTTGTGAAACACCGATCAATGGTGAAGCAACTGATCACGGCCTTCAAATTATTAAATATTCTCCATACCAACCCTATACCAAATTATCATTGCCCTGGTTTGATTTGAGAGTCTTTTATGTGAGGGTCAGTAATTTTCATGTTGATGAATCTACGCCCGAATGTCTCACTCTTAACCATATCCCGTTGAGCCCTGACACTCTTTTAGAAGTTAATGGTGCTAGAAGCAGCATTTACTCTGATGGTGTCTCTTCACTTCTTAGAAGAGATAGGGTAGACAAGAAATTTGAAGAAGCCACATTTGTGAGCACAGACAGTATTAGGTTGACAGGGAGTGTGAAATTTGAGGTATTCGACAAAGAAGATCTCGTTTTATCTGGGGTTTTAGAGATGTCCAACAGTAATGGTTTCGTAGGGGAATCAAAAAATAATGTGAAACGTTGGAGCATGAATTGTGAATCCGAGATCAGTGCTGGCACTGGCTTTCTGAAGGGAAAACATACCATAGTTCCTGAATTGCCATTGCCCACAATTGAGGTTTATGTTGCGGGCAGCTTTGCAGGATCACCAATCATCTTGACCAAGACATTGCAGCTTAGTTTTCGAAAGAAGCACAACAGGAAGGGGATGTTGGATGCAATCCCAGAGTATGAGACAACTGAAGGTGAAAAACCTGCATCACCAGGCTTTGATTGGCAGGTAAAGCTACTTAAATTTTGATATTGGATATTCTTTGGTTGTATTTGGCTAATTTTTTAGGGATTTATTCCTCAGAGGTAACTTAGTGATAATCAGTTATTATAAGAGCTGAAGTGATTCAAAACTTTGGTGATTTAGAACTTGTAATAGTTTCTTTTAAATCTTTTTCTTTAATGCTCGTTACATGCTTCCCGTCTTCAAACATGTCATAACAGAAGTCTCACTCGACATTGATTCTTGGGCTGGAAAGTGGAATCTTATCCTGACTGTGTCTTGGGGGTATGGGCAGGGCAAACTTTTCTAGTGATGGGGTAGTACTATATTGCCCTTTCCACTTTTGTTGCTTTTCTTAATATCCTTGTTCTGCCAATACTGACTTGCAAGATCTTTAGCCCAAAGCCACGTCGAGGGTAGTGTCCACCTGTGAGGCCCACTATCTCCTGGCCTTCTTCTGGGCATTATTGTGATGGCTCTTATATTGAATGAATTTAATGTGAATTGTAATATGTAGTTTCCTGCATTATGGGTTTATAAACAACTGGCACTAAGCCCATAATCATTCACCTTTGAAGCAAATCCAATTGGAGGTCTTATTAGTGGTCATTTGCAGACCTGCCTCAGGGCTCAGGACTATTTTTATTGAGTTATCTTTTTGATGAGCCTCACTCCATGCTATTAATCATGTATAATACCTTTCTTGGGAATCAACATATCCTGATACATGAATGCATAAGCTTCAGTAGCAGTCAGTTGGCTGTTATAATCCTCAAATAATCAATGATTCCTTTATTGAGGGAGTTTAATACTTTTGAGGTTTTGCAGATGCTGCTGCTGCATTGTCACATAGAATTTTAAGCTTCCACATTACCTCATCCAAACTACCCTTGTTTTCACGACTATAACTCCTAATTAGCATTCGATAGCTACTACTTGAATAAGGTCATGCATTCCCATCTACTGAACAAATTCGTCTTCCTGATTTCTGCTTGATGTGCAATTTTTATTTGCAGCAGGTACCTTCTATCTTGTTATTTTGCAAATTGCATCCTTATACTAGCCAGCATTATGGATTCCCTTATCATGTTTTGTTCCTCCCTACGGATTTCATATAGAATGTAGTGATAATAGACAAGTGGTTATATTTTTCCCATTTGAATGTTTGATCATATGCTAAACCTCAATCCTGCCCATAAAATGCTCCTGGAAACTTGCACCACTACATAATATTAGAACTTTGTGGGCTTGAGTAATCTTTGAGGATATTAAGGGGGCTCCAATTTGCATGTCATCTATGAGAATTAATTGGGTTGTAAGTCCAATAGTTCATCATTCCTTTCCTGAGTTTTCTGACACTTGGTCTGGTTTTACTGTTGCTTATGATTTTGTGATTATGACATGCTTGTGCATGATTATCATCTCTTGGTATTTTAAACTATGATTGGCATCTATACTAAAGTTTGCATTTATAATAGCTTGTCAATCTCTGGATTGTGTCGACTGTTAAATATTTTGCCTCTAATCAAGCTGCTATCAGTTTCAGTGTCATGCAGTCTTCTCAGCATGTTTTGTCATGGTCCACTATAAATCACCCAGATCTAGAGTTGAGCAGATTCAAAAGTTGTCATGTGCTCTCTATATTAATGGATATGCTAAAGAATATAGACTTGCTTCTTTAATATGATTATTGTTTTCTTATCATGGGCTTTTGACATGGAGAACATTAAAAAAAAAAAAGATTTGATGATATCAGTTATTTTCTCTCCTAAAGACCTCTCTATGGATGCTCTCACCTGTATAATGCATTAAGAAACGGCTCCTTGAGCGTTCTGTGCTTTTTCGTTGTGAGTCTTGCCTTGGATTGCCTATTTTATTAGTGGTCCATTAGATAAGAGTATTTATTTCTTGTCTGTAATTTTCCTCCAGCATTATTTATGTCATATAAACTTATAAAAACATGGTAAATTTGAGTGGACATAGAGATTGATAGTGAGAGACATATTGTTCACTCATAATTTTCTGGTTTTAAACCAATGTGCAATCCTGATTTGCAGGTAACCAATTACCAAAATTACAAACCGGAAAATGACGAAGACTACAGCAACATGTACTGGAGGAGGACAGAATGCATAGATGGTGAAGACGGTGAACTCTCATGGTTCAATGCCGGTGTGAGGGTTGGCGTAGGGATTGGGCTTGGCATTTGTGTTGGCATTGGTATAGGAGTTGGCTTGCTGGTACGAACTTACCAATCTACCACCCGCAACTTCAAAAGACGGCTTTTGTGAGATCTGAGCCGCTATCCTCTTGATTCCCACAAAATCCAAACGCGGCTAACTTTGTCTTGTTTATGGGATGCATATTTGACTGAAGATTTTGGCTGAGTAATTCTGTGTGTAGCTAACAGTCCTTTATTTTTGGTTTTGAGAGTTTGCTTTGCTTATCTAGGCATCAAATGCAATGCAGTGTGAAAGATAATTAGTTGCGCAAAAATGGGTATGGACAACAGACTCATTTACGTTGATTTGAAGGTCATACACGTTTACAATTGTAGGACTTGAATTTCCGTGTAAATAAATCTGATTGTATGCAGCTGTGCTGGCATTTGGGAAGTTATCTTGATTTCGAATACCCATTTATCTTCATAATCAATTTACATTTTAGATATAAACTTATTTTGGTATTAGGGTGTGGCCGAGTTAAAATAATTATATTTTAAATATTAATAAAAAAATATGTAAATTCCAAACAAAAATAATGTTATTCGATATTTTTTCAATCTTTGTTTTTAAAGCACTACAGAATCACCACACTATTGCACTAAGCCTCGACTAACTTCCCAAACTTCACACGCTAGCACAAAAACAGACGGTAAAGTAGAAGGGAGACAACCATTAATACAAACTTGTTTGCTTCAACCAATTTCAAGTCCGAGTTAAGTAAGGATGGAAAAAAGACAAAACATTTCCCCTCGCATAGCGAGTAGTAAACATTGTTCCTATCCGAAGCATCAGATTATACTGTTGCAAAAATCTGATTTCATGTCTATAAATTTTATTTCGCCGCCAGTCGGAGGGTGGCTCAACTGCAGACTGGTTCTGGAGCAACCTCAGCACCAGAATGCCCATTACTAACACGTTGGAGTTTGCTATCAAATCCCCACACTCTTGCAGATTTTGCATCATCTTGAACCATTAATTTGGAGAACTCCTCATGATCATATCGCAATGTGGCTTTTCCTCCAAACTCTGTTGGAAGATTTTCCTCATCAAAATATGATTGCATGAGCTCCACACTATCCTTATTCTTCGGATACACAAATTTCACCTTCTGGAATGTCTTGGCATCCAAGAAATACTTGACAACCTGCATGCTTGGAGAAGGATCATGTTATCTTGCTAAAAGATTACTCTTTGAAAACTAAAGAAACATTAAAAATATACCAATAAAGAATTAAAAGAGGTAACTAAGATAAAAGTTCTTAATACAAAGAGAAGCAAGAAAACCAAACACCATGGAAACAGAATACATCTCAAGCAGCACGTTAGTATCATTCATTTTCTTTGTCAAAGTTTAGGGCTACTATATGTTATTGGTAGATCACTAGTCAGCGAATTTCAGTAACAATGTCTAATAAAAGAATCAGACTGCAGTCTAGGGGAGTAGAACCCAAACCTTCCAAAATGCCTCAAAAATCCGTGGAGGATTGTAGAGAAATGCAATTGCCAGCCTCTCAGGGTAGTGGTTTTGTAATATATAGATAGTATCCCGAGCTGTCTTGATGGGGACACTGGTGCTGAGAGACCATCCAGTGAAGTCTATTAACCATGCCATTTGTTCCTGACCATCTGGAAGGTTTAGGATAGCATTCTCTAGGAGATACACTAGATGCTTCATCTGGTTTTCTACTGACGTCGTGTTCTGCATCATTTATAGTTGCAACAGATTTTACAAATTATGGTAGTCAGCAAATGTAGTCCACAAAAATTTCCTAAATAAACTACCTGTAATCCTGGTCTCAATATGAGAACAGTCCTGCCATGACGGTCATGAAAACCAGCTCTGAATAACTTTCCAGTCTCACCTTCATATGCAACTTCATTCTGACAATAAAATCCATAACAAGATCGATGAGAGTTGCACTAACCAAACTCAAAGAAAGAAAAAAATATTATTGTGAAGTTTTATGTTATTTATTTCTAGCTTTTGTAAGAATAAATGCATAGGACAATCGAGACCAACTAACCCATCGGATTTCCTCAGGCTTATAGGTTGATCTCCATTTGAGTGACTCTTCCAACATTTTCTTTGCTTTGTCCACATTCCAGTTCCGAGCGTCCAGATATCTCTTCAAGCATGCATCAGTGCAGTACTGCAAACTACGTCCAGATAGTGGTCCAATTGCAGCCTTAAGCTCCTTAACCTGCTTGTTGTCAATTTTTACAGAAAAAAGGGTCATTTTCAAAAGAACAATTCTGTATTTTTCTTTTCTGTAAAACTGTGACGTAACAAGCTATTTTACCAAGTACAAATGATCGACTATGGTGTGGTAAACCTTTTCATAAATAGTACTGATGACTGAATTGAAGGCATGGGCATCCTACAGCTTTAGGGGATTTGCTAAGTGGGGCATTAAGTGAATACTATAAAAATAGAATCCATGCATATGATTATTTGTAAATAACTGAATGCAACCAAATGAACTGATTATTCACCTTTGATTCATGACGCAGTTCATCGTTCTCCTGCTGATCATGATGAGTATTATTCTTACGGCGAAACATGGACGTGGTGACTGATCCCAGACTTTGGCAACTGAGTAAACCTATAACATTAGGCAGAAACAAATCAAAACTTGTAGTACATATACAGCCAGGATGTAGAAGAAAGGTGATCACTGAAAAAAGAAATTAAGTCAAACTGCTCAGGAGGGATATAGATACCGAAACAAGGTAGATTAAACCATAGCCTCAAGTCTACAACTTAATGAAACAGTATATATGAAATAGATCAAAATAATATGTCTTCATGCTATAGAGGTTGCAAATCTACCCGATTGGACCTCTAGTAAAGTCAATTAGGTTTCATCTAATCCAGTTACCAAAGCTATAAGATGATTATCTTTCATCAACAATCCACTAATGTGATTGTTATAATACAACTCCAGGTCACGCCTTCTATTACAAAAAGTAAAACAAGGCAAAAAATATGGATCATGGTAGTCGTGTGTTACATCCACCAAAGAAGGATGATTCAACCACCCCATCCAACAACTCTTACATTTTGCCTTTCAAGCAATAGCCCCTCAGACAAGTAATTATCATTTTCCGTCTTGTGATTGCAGCTGGACACTGAACTGAGCTAAAATCTGAATATTATAACAATAAAAAATTGAAAATTGAAATTCATTTTGCTACTTATCATTGCTTTTTTTGAGTATTTCAGATAGTTATATTCCACGGGACCAAAATATATATATATATATATATATATATATATAATATAAAATTGGCTGTGCTAGTCAGCATTTAACTATATGGACCAATCGAGATGTGTTTTAGATTTCATACAGACAATATTTTTTGTATTCAAATTTCTTGCTCAGTTTTCCGGTAGAACAAAATCATTTAAGACAAACACATGCAATCGATAATAATTAAAACAAATTCCAGATGAGTTTTCTGCACTGTTAGCTCTCTCTATGTCCTCGAACAGCCCTATTCTTAACACAATATCCGCAAAATGATTATACACCAAAAAGAACAAAAAGTATATAATATTAAAAAAAATCAACACAAAATCATTAAAAAGAAATCATGAAGAAACTTTAGAATACCTGGTGAAGGAAAATAGAAAACCAGTAGTGCTCTGCACTGAATCTGTTCTCGAATCTATAGAGTGATGGGATCAGCGAAATCTCATGAACTATATATAGAATTGACCAACAAACAAGAAACTGAGAAAAAAAAAAAACAGTGGAGGGAGATGAAACAGTAAGTGTGAGGAAAGACCGAAATTGAAAAGAGAATTACAAAAAATACTTGCTGGCTCTTGTCCTTAAGCGGAGACTAACTACAGTGTTCCACTTCTACAGATATTTGTATGCAAAATAAATAGGAGGATCCTGCAGCAGCCAGCCGTACGGTGAGGTGTTGTGGAGCAAAACTCTGATGTGGTTGGCGTTATTCGGCAATTTACAGATACGAATATGATTTGATCTTTTTTCCCTACTTCACGGCCACTCTGTTGGTTGCGAGTAAGACGAAAAACGGAAAAAGGCTGTTAAAGTTGCAAGTACATGGAATTAGTCTGTACACGTGCGTTCTGGAACATCATTTGTCTTTGGTTTAGCTGTCGTTTGAACCTAAAATTAAATTTAATACGACAGGAAATAGTTTGGGTTTGCGGTCTAATCTAACGGCGTTAGCCAATCCTAGTTCTAGAGGGATTCAAGGTATTGAAAAATGAATCTTTTCTATGTATTTTGTATATCAATTAATTTAGATTTATGTAAAATTTTTTGCTAATTTGAACTTTTCTTTCTCCTTATTTCCGAGTCAAAATTCACTGAATCGAAAACAAAATAAAAATTTCAGGCATAATTATGGTAAAGTTTGGGTAGATTAGATTCGATCTACGATGATTAGGCCTTAAAAAAAAAGTATTTAATTAATTCTTAAGGATTGTTTAAAAAAAAAATGGAAGCTGGGTCGTTGCGTGGGCCCAACGGGATCAAATAGAGAGTAAAAAATAAGGGAAAACAGTGGCTTTGTAGCATGTGGCATGCCGCGTTAGTCAAATTCCGCCTGCCAGCGTCCTTGACTTGACTTAGTTTCTATTTTATAATAATAAATAAAATAATATGGCTAGCCTGTTTCTTTTCCAATTACTTTTAAAATCAACTACTACATGTTTTTATCTAGAAGACAAAGTTGAAAATGAATGCTGAGAACTATAAATATTATTATAAACGAAAAAATTAGACGTTGGAATTCAAGTGCCTAAGCTGAGAGCATTAGTCAGTCAACTGGAGAGGCAGAGGCAATAATAGAGGCAGAAGAAAAAAATTAAAAAAGGTCGTTGTCAACACACTACAATACGCCCCTAGGAGACCGGCAATTCTTTAAGAATTGGTTCCATTGAAGAAAATGGAGTAACGCAGCCAACAAAAGCAGCATCAGATTCCATTAGAAAGGAAAGAAATTGGACAACTTAGCACGTATCGTAGACCGAATATTGGACGAACACGTATACTACAACATAAATCAACCATATGTTCAGGTACTCCTTTATTAATTCGACTTTAATTTTAATTTTAGATTAAAAATATACACCTTGTCATCTACTACTAAAATTAATCGCATAACTGTGGTGGCATTGGCATGCGTTTTCTTACCGATTTGTTTTGTTAAAAAGATGAAGCAATTTCTTTTTCAGATTGGAGGACATACACGATGATACACACATATCTACTCCTTTTTTTTGAACTGTTGAAGGGGGAATTAGTCATTGCAGAGTCAGCCCACTCTTGTCACAAGTGTTCTTTTATGGCTAACCAGAGAAATGATAGGGGTCCGAAAAGTGAGGCCCAATTATGGGAAACCTAGCTTTAAAAGGAGGTGGCCCTGTGAACTTGAGCACCCACTAAATAAACTACATGGTAAAGGAAAATGTGTGACTGCTATGCAACCAAAAAGGAAGAAGGTGCATACCTTCCAGCTCATAAGTATGCCCAAGGAATGAGGTTGCGTGCAGTGATGAATTTGAAAAGGGACTGCTTGGGGATTGTAGAGTGATCAAATAGCAACTGGACGAGAATGAGAAGCATGTGCCCATGTTGATAATGGACTGTATTAAGCACTTAGAAGAGATGATCATGAGCTTGTAGGAAATAGTCGAAGGATCAAGCTAACACCTGGCCTATCTAAAGATTAAATAAAAACCATTATTATTATCTAAGCAATTGTTAAATAAAAAACTCTTGCTCAAATAACATTACTGAAATTAAGATACAAAGTTATTATCTCAACTTATAAAACACAACAAAACAAGTAGCAACTTATTAGTAAGCCTGCTATCGATGAAAGTCACCTAGCCAGTGCACAAACGATGATTATAAAATAATCTACTACAGTCTATGAATTGAGATGCTTGCTTTAGTAACCAAGAATCTGCATAACATATATAATAAGAATAGTTAACTTAAAAACTCGTTTCAGTCCACGCTAAAATGGATTTGAGGATAAGAATAAATTTCTGAATCTCGAGTCAATTATAATTTGTATCTACAAAACGTAGATTTAGATCAAAATTTTGGTTTTAAACTTTAATATTTGTCAGACAATTAAAGAAAAAAAAAAGTACAGATAAAACACGTTTTAGATGAATGAAAAAATAAAAAGAATTTCTGTCGGACGGCGATTTGGGTAACTTAGGTGCGTTTTATGTTAAAACGTGATGTTTAACTATAAGCGAAAATATTAATGAACAACGATTACAAAGTTATCAACACATAATCTGTTTACGTAGCATACAATTTTCTAATTAAATTAACCAAAACATTAAAAATTTTAGTTACGCACCCTTCATTGCCGGCTACCCCAACATGATTCCGGGCAATAAACTTATCATTTATTGCCTTATTTCCAGAACACACTTTACATTGTCTTCATAGGGACCCAGGTGGATTCGAACCACCAACCTCCCAAACCTTTAATGTTTGAGCGCTCTTCCTTCTTAGAGCTTATGGATCCATCCAAATCACGAAACTTTGACAATACCCTTAACATCTTCCATACCAAATTAAACGACATTAAATTCCATCGTACAACTAATTAAATCATTACCCTAAACTTTACGACAGCTTATGGTTTTCTCATAAACATTTACATTTTACCAAAGCAGTCCTTCCAACATCTAAAAAACAGTGTATAACACCCCAACCCTTAAAAATTGCCCGCACCAACCAGGAGGCTTGTCCTATAGATCGTAATTTTCACATTAGATTTTATATCCCCAAATTTTCTTTTAATAAACAATTTATTGCGTCAAAAATTCTTTTGAATTTTTGTCAGAGAAATAAGCCTTCAAAACAGAGCAACACATTCAGCGAGATTAATTGAACAACTCTTTTAAATTTCAATGAAAACGGACGTTTAACATATTTTTTAAAACAAATTACCGACATAAATTTACTTTGAGAATTAAGTCACCAAAACACTTTACGGAGTCATACATCTAACGAAATTAATCAAAATATTTTTTAATTTCAAAATAAAAAAGAATACCACACGACGAAAAACCATAGAAAAAAAAGAGTAACCGCCATAACAAATTTTTAAAACTTTTTTTTGGAGATTTAACTCATCAAAAAACTTTCCCCAACAGTGAAACATGTAACGAGATTACTCAAAATACTCATTAAATTTAAAACGATAAATGAATGTCTGGCATGCCCTATGGGACTAAAATAGCAAAAACATAAATAAAAAATAGTTAAGTCTCAAAATCATTTTTCAGAAATCGGCACAAGTTATGAAAGAACAGCATTTGCTGAGAACGACTTCAAAATATACATAAGGCACCCAAGATACAAGAGAACTTAATGCAAAGACAGATCATTTTCAATATACACCAAAATAAAAGAATAGAACAGAGAGAGATTCGAGGAAAACAAATTCTCGCTCTTCCAACTTTAAAGCTGGGTAAGAGTAATCTTGTACGGTTGACGAACTTGAAACATTACCTTGACCTAGCTAGCTCCCAGAGACAAATATCAATTTATACCAAACGGGCGAAAAACTCTCTTGATCACCAAGGCACAACTGCAGCAGCAACACTATCAGGACACAGAGAGAAAAAGAAAACACAATTTAATATTTGACAATGTTATCAAATTATAAATGCAATCGACTTTTACACAATATCACAGACAAAACAAATAAATCTGGCTCAAAATAAACTTCCTTCAAAAGAAACAAATATATACTGGAAAGAATATGAAATACTATTCATATAGGACTAAATAACTGAATAGTCAAATAAATCTGGCTCAAAATAAGCTTCCTTCAAAAGGAACAAATATATACACAGAAAGAACATGGAATACTAATCATATACTAGCAACCAACTGAACACCAGTGCATAAATAGCCAAAGAAATTGAAAATTCAAGCGAACAGAGAGAATTCCTAACTCCTCAAACTTGCCAGTCCACACTAATTGCAAAATCTCCCGCAAAGGGAAGCCAACTCGTATAAACATATCAAAACCACCATGAGGCACAAACATAGTCAAATGGACCAACTGCAGGTTTAAGCAGGTCTTGAATGAGACTGGGACAGGGTGAGGTAGAAGACTAACGAATTGCTAATACTGCAGATCCAAATCAACCCACAAAGAACATGTACCAACATAGGGATAGGTTGCACCAAGGTTCAATGCCAGGAAAACAGAAAAGAAAGATCCCAGTGCTCAAACGTCAACTATTCCATGCCTGATTGTCAAAAAATACATTCAGCCAAAATAAATCAACTGTAATCAAACTCAAAACTAGACAATCACTTTGAAAAGGTTTCAAAAAAGATACCCCTGATGTAAAGAACTCTCCTCTACACAGCCACCAGCAGCAGTTCAGAAATCAATCCAGAATGGCATTCATCCAGCTATCTTCGAACAATCTTCAACTCTTAAGGCAGTGCACAATGACAAGCTTCAGGAAAGAACGCTCGGAAATACTACACACTTCATAGAACCAACAGCCGAATTGCTAAATACACAGCATCCCAACCCATACAACATTACAACATAGGAATGAAACCGTATCCAACCCCACACAAAACATTGCTTATCCCTTCACCCAGTAGCCAGTACAAGCTACAAGAATCCTCAATGGTTTATGCAGAAGATTAAAAACTATTCAGTATACTCAAATTAAAAAGAGCTTGTAATTGCATAACAGAATGCTAACTGCAGCACTCAACATTCAAATCGCAACTACCAATTGCAAGATTTACTTCATGGGTCTTGGTAACAATTTTTACTATCGTATTTCCAAGTTTTTATAATATCCTATAGTCTTCAACATGAGTTAAAAGTTAGGCTCACTACTAAAATACTATGTGAACTTCCATTGTGAAAATAGCCAGAAGGTACAGAGTAGTGCTCTTGTCAAATCACTAGAGAATAAATATGGCAAAAAATTTTAAAAGCAAAAAATTCTACAATTAAACTGGTAGGTGTATAAGCAGATAATTTTCTTTCATGCACATGTAATTACATGATAACTTACACGCGTACTCTTCAGAATCTTAATAAAATAAATGTTTTATATAGCCCATATAATATTCAAATTGCAGGGTGCATACGTAAATATATTTATCAAAATTGATGCACTTGTAAGTCATATGCAGAGTCACTTAGCTTGTACAAGAGAATATGCACTTGCATATACTATTAAGTAAAATAGCTTGTATAATAAAATATGCATATACTGTTTGAGATTATTAATGAAAATAGGTGTGATTGAGATAACAGCAAGAATATACTACGGAAATATGCTTATGTATGATGGTATGCATGTTGAGTTTAAGTTCTTTAATATAGATGGATCAACTTGTGTATGACAATATGCATATGCACTGGAGTGAATTTTGTGATTTAATATGTAAGTTTGCAGAAAATAATAGTAATTATGCTGATCATAATCAGGGATTGTGCCTTCATGTGCAGTGTAGATAAGATGATGATCATCAATAAATTGTACCTTCTGGCTTTCCGTCATGTAGACTACCTTGGCTGCAGTGAATGCTTGATCAACTATTGAAATTGTGTGCAGTAATCTAATTTGCCTTCTTGACTCTAAATTATCGCACGTTTGGAATTGAACCAACCAGCTAAGATGAGTGCAGAAAGGCAAAAAAATAAAAAATAAAAGGGGCAAAAAAACACCAGGCACCATCAAGGGGAGAGCCGGGGCGAGAAAAAATAATAATTCCCCGTGCCATCTCCCCCAAAAACCAAAAAAATGTATAATTTTATTAGGGTTTTTTGACCTGCCATGCAAGCGCACCCGTCATGGCAAAGGTCGTAGTAACAGCCACAAAACATTAATCAATATCTCACATCTCACAACTCTCCTCAGCTTCTAACTTTTTTTTCACCTCGCTGTCACAATTTTTTCAATCCCCCACAACAGTTCTTTACTCCGCAACATTTTTTACTCCTTCCACACAACATAATAATCTTCAAATAAAAACATCTAAAGCATCATAAAATAAGACTATGCTTACAATCATTAGATACCAGCCACCAGAAAAAATTTTTCCAGCTTACTAATAATTTGCAGAAAGAAGTGATTGACTCCGACGTCGATAAACAGTACCATGAGATCGCCCAGATCTAGTGAAGCCACAATACCGATTTAATCGCCCAACTCTGATTCAGATTCACCAGATCTGATACGAAAACGTTGGCATGGTTTACAATTCCATCGTTGAATTGAATTTGAGCAGCGACTCAGCAAATAACGTGAGAATTCAATCTATCCAATGATCTGAGGGAAAAAAAATAAAAGCAAATATATGAACATCTGTGGACAACAAAGCAGATATATGAACATGCGACATGTTGCGCTAAACTATACTCAAAATTGTATCAAAAGTTGAATGAATCGAGCAGACAAAGAGTGGATCCAATAAATCACCTCCATGGATGGGGGCAAAACCAGTCGATCTATTGATCATGACCACACAAACTAGCCGATCTAACCAAACGACCCTCGAAGCGGAAGTCTTGGCAGAAGAAGTGAAAAGCCATGATCAAACAATAGATCGTTAAACGATCTGTTCGAATCTGGAGAGCTGCAATCTTGAACCATTGGCCAGAGAAACAGATCTACTATTAGCAATATCGAGCGTAAGGAGCTCCAAGTGATTAAGAAAAAGGGGTATGTTATGACTTATTAAGAGAAGGGAAACCGACTTATTTTGTAACCCTAGTGATCCAACAGCTGTTATGATTCGAGGAGTTACGAAATGGACGGTTGGATTTGCTCGATGTTATTAAAGTTGTGGTTGTTATTAGCGTGTGGTAAGCGATAACGTATGGACGGCTATTATGTATGAGGAAGGTTCTGGATCATGATGATTTTCTTGTACCACGTGGTTTACAATGTGTGGTCAATGCCACGCAACAAAAAAATTCCAGAATAGACCCCGTTTGGCTATTTGGATAAAATAACCAGATCACGTTCTAAAGATGCTATGAAAATAGGGTGTCGGCAAATGAGAAAGGGTTGATTTTTTTTTTTTTTTCCAATTACGAAATTATTTTATCAAAGATTTTGGATTATATTTTGTTAAGGTGTTACGCCAGATAACAATTCTCGGACAAGAAGATTAATTGGAGAAAAATCATACTAAAGTCGTGAATAAATTTTGTTATGTTATAGTTGGCATATTTACATTGATATAAGCAGATATTTAAAGATATTTATTATTCACAGCTTGGTGAGGAATAGAAGTAATAAGAAATCTAGGTTATGAGTTAGTTGTATAGTTAAATTAGCATACTTGTGATGATATATTCAAAATTCATAAAAAATTTCGCATTAAAAAAAAAGTCATGATATATTCCAAAAAAAAAAGTCACGATGGAAATAAATTCTAAAAAATTAATTTTCAAATATTAAATGATATTAAATTTGGTAGAAATAAAATATAATTATAATTTTTGACTTGTGTATTACAAATAAATATATTTGTAATTTTATGTTCGAATTCTAGACAAATACGATGCTTCGTAAGTAAAATGGATAATATACAAGTCAATAATTGCTAATATGTAACATGATGCTCACATAATCCATTACTAACAATCAACCTCTCATAATGCATTTTGTTTACACTGCTTTGTAAATTGACCAGATTTTAATAGATAAAAAAGAAGAAAATAACTGATATTAGAGAGTTTAAAAAGTTTAATGTAGGGTCAATGAATTTAATAACCTTGTGAATTACATTGATTTTACAAAAAATGGTTAGTCGTTTTAATGAAAGCCATGTTTTTAATTCAATTTTTCTTAAGGCATGAGTTTTTATTTGAGAAAATATGCATTAGTAAATATAAATTATAGATTTTGGCTATGTATCAAAAATAGTTATCGAATATATATAAATATATATATATATCTGATTTTAGTTAATATTTTGTATGGGGTTTGATCTGAACATACATGCATTAGAAAAATTACAAATAAAACACAATTGAAAAATAGATTTTAACTATATATATATATAAACTTTATTGTAGTTAAAATTTTATTTGGGTATGGATTTTTATCTGGGGACACATGGCTTAGCAAATACAAATTAAACACACCAAAAAGATAGACCTTCAGATTGAATTTTCTTCGGCGGCTTCCGTTGGCTGTGACCCGCAAACCCTTTTGACATTACATTGCATTGTATTGCAATGATGGATTGCATTTGCAAATGTTGATAGAAGTCCATATTGGGCCTTCACCCATGGGCCATTCAATAACCATGGGCTCAAATAAAGAGCATTCTGCAGAAATTTACAGACGTGTAACCTATCGTTGTGAGTTATTTTAGTTTGTCCAGATAAAGATATAGAAGGGGAAAAAGCCAGGATCAGACAACATTCTATTTGTTGATAATTTTTGCCATAGAATCTAAATTCAGAATGCAGCTGATAAAGGACAGGGGATCTCTAAATGGGGTTTTTCTTTTGTAATCCATACATAATTTAATTGATTTGATTGCTTGACATCCCGGCCGCACTGAAAGCACCCCTTTTTGTATTTTGGTTTCAGCCAGTTGGTTTAATGGCAAGATTTGGCGGCCTTGGAAAATAGAGAATAATATGTAATCATATTAATATTGAAGAAGGATATAAGAAATAGGTAAAATAAAAGTTAAAAGGGAGATGCCTC
This sequence comes from Azadirachta indica, assembly GCA_022749755.1. Taxonomy (NCBI): domain Eukaryota; kingdom Viridiplantae; phylum Streptophyta; class Magnoliopsida; order Sapindales; family Meliaceae; genus Azadirachta; species Azadirachta indica. The sequence goes on from CM040449.1 coordinate 4,229,728, forward strand.
TAAAGAAGAAGACTTGGAGAGTAAGCCCTTTGAAAGTTGAGCAATTGCTTGGATTAGAATCAAAGTCAGGACCCTCAAAATTTTATAGAGAGAGAGAGAGAGAGAGAGCTAACGTTCACGTCAATCTTTCAATGAAAATTTTTCATACATCATTTTTATTGTTACTGTGGACTGCACTTCCCACCTTACCCAACTCTGAAAGAACCTTTCCAACTAGAAAAGGAACTTGAAACATTCCAATTCTCTCGTGTCTGTTTAACCAACATCCAAGAAACAATGTAAAAAACATTCCACCATTTTTTATTTGGAAGAGTGTTGGAGCAACTCAGTTCCGGCTGCAAGCACGAGATGGCGAAGAGATCTGATTTTGCGCAGAAGCTGTTGGATGATCTGCGGCTGAGAAAGGAAAGACTGGCTGCATCACAGAGTTCAAACCGAACAAATACAACAGTTGCAGCAGGTAAGGATTTCTCGAAATTCTACCTTAGATGCACGCAGTAAGCAAATGATTTTAACACCTTGAGAGTGCAACTTCGTATTGAAGTTTCAGGTTGTTAGGGCTCCAACCTTAGCTTTTCCGTGGATCGCGATTCTTATTTCATGAATGCAAGCAACTACAAATGCAGCAGGCACTGCCTGCTTTTTGGTATAAGTTTAAAATAAATTCACTTACGTAGTTATATATTTGTCTCTCTGAGTCTACATTAAATATTTACAGATGAAATACGGCCATAGTACCTTCATTTGTTTCCATGAAAGATCTTTATGCCCTCTAACTTCTATGTAAACATCTTGCTTGAACTGGTTGCTTCTATGAGTTTACCCCCAAGACAAACGAACTGGTGTCAGAACAAATGCTAGGTTGAGTTCAGTTTTCCAACTAATAGAGCCAGAATGTGTTATGGAAATTGTACTATGTTCTCGTAGAAAGGGTGAGAATCTTAACTGTATAGACATTGTCATGTATTCCGAGATTGTTCCTTTTCAGAAAGTCACTAGCTAAGATCCTTTTGCTTTGTGTTAGACAATCTTAACTTATTTAATAGGTAATAATAGACGACGCTTAAAGTTTGGAAGTGCAAGCTTAGATGCAATAGCCTTAATGTTTTGGCTAGTAGAAATAGCCTGAGTTGATTAATCAAAACATGTAAACATGTGCTGTGTTTGTTGTGTCATGTACTCAATTGACAGATGCATATGCTTATGCAAGGACAAACTATAGAGGATCCAGGGGCATGAAAACAACCGAAACTGTAAGTTTTCGAAGGCTGAATTCAGAGTAATTTGTTGATATAACAATCGAAATAGATGGAATTAACTTGATCTGGTTAAAATGTTTTGTTTCCAGCAGACTGGTTTTAGAACAGGAGCCACGCAAAACAGGTCCAGTGGTGGCAATAAACACTTCACCACTAGAGAAGCTGCAAAACAAATTGTTCCTTTTAGGGGAGGCCAGAGCTCTGAACAAATGGGCGACTTGTCCAGGGCATTGGCTTTTGCCTTTGAAAATGGAGGCAAACTGAGAAGTATGGATTCGTCAGGCAGCACTACAATGCTGGCTTTCTTGAATCAACTTGGTAGAGGATCAATGGACTACACGAAGATGGAAAGAAGAAATATCGTAGACCGGCATCATCGGCCTTCAACTAGTCACTTCCCCACACTCTCTCACGTCCATATTGAAGAAATATCGAGGGGAGCACAGAAATTAAACCAGATCCTTAGGGCCTGCTCGAATGGCCTTAACTTTGATAGATACTCGATAGAAATTGGAAAGGAACTACTGAAAGGAGCCATAGATTTGGAAGAGTCTTTGCGGATGCTTGTAAACCTGCAGGAAGCTTCGGAGTACATGGTCAGCCCACAGAGAAAAAGCAGGATCACGCTGCTCGAGGAGGATGAAGATGAAGATGAAGATGACAACATTGTGAATCCAGCTGAACAGTGGCAGTTGGACCGGCCCCGATTTTCCTTTGATAAGCGCTCTAGAAACTATCGGGACATCCAAGAAGTTGCAAGGAATGATCTCAAGATGAGACTGGCAGCTCTGACTTACCCATTGGAAGCTACTAATAATTATATCTACGAAAAGCAATCATCATCTCACAAGCGCTCAACTAGCCGTGGCCCAAATGTCAAAAATTTTTCTGTATTCTCAGAACAGAAGAACACGTCAAGTTCATCTAAATCCAAAGTGGAAAAGGCAAGAATTCCTAATGTAATTGCAAAACTAATGGGGTTGGAAGAGCTTCCAGAAAATGAAGATTCAAAGCGCAACACACGGAAAGACTCTGGTTCCAAGCAAAAAGTACAAGAAAAAAATTTAAAGAAGACTGTGCAGGTAAGTACCAAGAACTCTAAAAAGAAGACAGATGACACTGAGAATCTGGCACCCCCAACTGCAAAGCAAAAGACTGTTCATACCAACAAGATCCATGCTGTCCAGAATAATGCTGCATTACAAGCAGAAAGAAACCTGGTTACCCGCAATGCTAGCTTCCAGCCGGTCATTCAGGAATTGGAGAATGTAAAACCAGCTACAGGATTTGAAAAGACCAGCATCAAACTAGAAAGGAAGCAAAGCAGCATTACCCAATCCATTGGTAACGTTGTCAGAGTGAAGGATATTCAGGAAAAACAGAGAGAACAGAAAGGTACAGAAAGCAGTAAATTCAAGGAACCAGTCTTAAAGGATGAGCTGCAGCGGACGGCACCACATATTCATAAAAAGTCAGAAGCAGGAGTCATGTACCCAGAAAAGACAGGGTTCAAGGAAGGCACCATCAGAACAGAAAACAATTACCCAAACAAACTTTTCCGAGTCAGTCAAGATAAGTCTCAAAGCAATCTTGTATTCCAGCAACCACACAGGCTCCGAAAATCAGAACCTCAGGATCAAGCGGGAGAGAGGGAGCAGCAGAATGCAAAACATAAGTTGCCAATAAGGAAGCAAAAAGGAAGTGAATCAATATTTACTGCTTTATCAAAACCCAGGCATGATGAAATTAATTTGCAAAAGCAGCAGTCACATAGAAACCAAGCTGCAGCTAGTAAGAAAAGTCTCTCTGAAGATGTTGAAGCGATGGGATCTGAAAGAATTCCAGTGGGCAGACACAATGAAGATATTGCGAGTAATAGAAGTTCTATTTCAGCTTCCAAGAACTCAAATCAGGATACATCTCCAAGAGATCTAGAATTCAAATTAAAACCAAAATCTGCCATTCCGTCACCTTTGGAAAAGAAACCTGTTCATGAACCAGACACATGGAAGGCTGAAAGTGCTAGGTTGAATAAACGAGAAATCCCTCGAAAAATCAACGAAGTAATGATTAAAAGAGGAGGCACTTTGCAGAACCCGGCCAAAGCTCTGAAACATCAGCATTCTATTTTGCAAGAAGTGAAACAGAGGAGTGCCAAAATCAGTGGTCCCAAAGAAGCAAATCATATCAGAGCTAGCAAGTCCAGAGAAACGGAAGTAAGCATCATCAAATCCAACATCTCAGTAGCTAGCATCAAACCATCCACTGGGACAGAGCAACTGCAGAAAGAAGCTGAGCAGGTTTCAGTTTTGTACGGTCCTGAAGAAGAAATCCAAAGCCTAAAAGAGCCACAAACGCAAGCTCCAGATGACAGTGTAAGTTCACTTTGTTTACTAGATAGGAAACATTTGAAGTAATAGTAGGCTCATTTCGGCATTTTTGGACGATTTGCTTTGTCCACAGGCTATCTCTGTGCTTGTGAATGATCAGCAAGGTGCAAAACCTGTTTTTGATGGAGATGAAGAACTCAAGTCCCACATTATTGAATCCAATTCACTGGATGGTAATTCACTTTCCCAAAGGATGAACCGTTACTTCTTTTTCCTAGTTAACAACAGGACTGTCAGTATCATCCCATTTATCTTCCATTAGGATATGAATTACCCCTGTTCTCATTTTGTAGGGATACATAAAGGCAGTACTGATATCTCTTACACCTCACAACCGGAGCACCGGAAAATTTCTAAATCAGAAACACCAGAGCCACTGAGTGGGAGTGAAAATAATTTAAAGCAAATACTGATTAAAAGCCAAGTATTTCTTCACACCGCAGAGGCTCTTTTCAAACTTAACATCCCATTTGGCGTTCTTCATGCTGGTGGCCATGACTGTCAAGATGAAGAAAGCAAACTCATATTAGACTGTGGCTACGAAGTAATGAAACGGAGAGGGAGAAGACAAGAACTAAGTGTTCATCCTTTCATTAAGGTCGGCATCACAGCAACAAAGGTAAAATCGTTGGACAACTTGGTTAGAGAATTGCATAAAGACATTGAGAAGCTGAAATTCTACGGCAGAAATGGGAATGCCGATGTGGCAGTTGAAGATTACCTTCCTAAAATGCTCGAGAATGATCTGTACAACAAGGACCCGGACTTGAATTGTATGTGGGACTTGAGTTGGAATGACATGATGTCTGCATTTCTCGAAAAAGACGATGTTATAAGGGATGTGGAGAGATACGTCCTTAATGAACTAGTAGACGAGATTACCAGAGATCTTTATCACATCCATGTTCGAGTTCAAGCATTTTGATCCGTTCGAGGTCAAATAGCTCGAGTAGAGTGGTTTTTTAATTTGGGTTATGTTTTTTTTTAATTTATTTTTGTAAAATTAGTTCGTCTTGTTTGGTGTATTAAACTTCTATTTAACTCGGTTTGATATAACTTTTTAAATAGATTTTTTTAAAGTAAAATTTTTACCCATAAAACTTTTATAAATAGAGTTTTTGATAAAAATTTATTAATCGTTTGGTTGTCGCAAATGACTTTTGAAAAAATTTAAGTAATTATTTTAATAGATAAATTTTTAATATTTTATTTTTAAAAAATAACGTAAAATTTTTAAAATAAAGTAAGAGTATTTTAAACAATTTTACCTTTTAAAAAAGTTGAAGAAACTATACTGTCAAAAACTCAAATTTTGAGCTTTTTCCAATAGAAAAAAAATAGTTTTTTTAATTTTCAAAAACTTTTTTTCATTGTCAATCAAACGATATTAAAAAATTTAAAAAAAATTTTTATCATTAAAAAATTTTTTTTGATCAATGAAAAAGTTAAACCAAACGAGCACAAGTGTTAGAGAACAATTTTTTCCTTTTTTTCCCAATATCTTCATTCGGTCCGATCTTTTGGGTCATGTTGAACCATATGGTCCAATGGAAAACGGCAAACCCATAACTTTTTTGGGCCATCATAGAAGCCCACTTATAATTTTAGAAAAGACACTTATGGCGATCGAGGATTTAGAACATACCATTTAGGCCATCATAACTCTTTTAGACCGTTGCTCCCGAGACTTGTGGCAGGAATTACCGAATATTGACATCTGCTATTAATAACATGATCATAAAAGTGCTCTTCTTTGAAGGGTATTTCTTTTATTTTTCAAATTCTTTGACACGAAGCTCCCAAGATAAGTTGGTCAATCAAACGAACGAGGAGGAAGCTTAATTTGTAAGCTCTGAAATGAATGCATTTTTTCCAATGCAATTCAAAGACTTTGTCATTTGCTTGTGCACCAATCATACCCACCTTCCAAAAGTTAGTTCACCTTTGTGCTTTTTGTCCACCGTGAGTCATGAATCTTTCTCAAGTATCAATATTCTATAATATGTGTGAAGTTCCCTTTTTTTTTTTTTTTTAACAGCATGCTTTAGCAAAATATGCTTTACTTCTTCTTTTTATGTCCAAAGCACTTTCCTTTGTTCAAAATGCTTTCGTTTTCTAGAAAAAGAATGTCATTTCTTAGTAGGGAAGTAAAAACCGTACATGAAGTCTCGACAATTAATATTGTACAAATAAAAAATATTAAATGCAGTATTTTTTTTTAATTGCGTATCACATTTAAAATAGAATTACTAGTTCCATCCAAAAAATTAGAAACAAGTTGAATGGTTTACACGCTTTAATCTCGTAGCGATGCATTTTCATTATTATAAAAACAGACAATGTCTCCAACTCTTTTAAAGTTTGGATGGATCTAATATCTCCGAATTTCGAAGCAGATGAGGGTCAGATTGGCGTTTATGTCATTTTATTTCTCAAAGACACTGGATTGACCTCCATCTCAAACGTATAAATAAATATAATTACAAAACAGAAGACATAAAAGTGGAGAATTATACGCGGGCCCGCACACGGGAGAACATCCGCTTTCTATTTAAAAGGTTTGGGCACCACAAAATCTTGTTATTTTGCGATTCTACCCTCAACCCGCTGCTCTTATTGCCCGCTTCTTTACCTTCGAAAGTCACTCGAATTCCACAACAGCAACAACTGTTCAGCTTCTTCAACCATGGCGGTGATTCCTTCTGCTTCTTTACTCTTCATCCTTCTTAACCCCTTACTCGGCGTAAATATTGCAAGTAAGTTTCTAAACTGAATAAAATAATTAAAACCCTGTTGCTGAGAATTTTTAGTAAATGCTAAACAAAAGCAACAGGACAAATTTTCAGCCTTTACAATAACAAAATTCTGATTGATTTTGCAGGGTCTGAACCCTTCTTGGGCATAAATTATGGCCAATTGGCGGATAACCTCCCATCACCGTCAGATACCGTAAAGCTACTGCAATCCACCTCAATTCAGAAGATCCGGTTATACGGGCCCAACATACCATTGATCAAAGCCTTGGCCAATACCGGTATCGATATCGTTGTCGGAGCTGCAAACGGTGAAATTCCAGCTTTAGCCTCCGACCCCAATGCTGCTAGAGCCTGGATCACCACCAACGTGGTTCCCTACTACCCAGCAAGTAATATCATCCTTATAATGGTTGGTAATGAGATCTCTAGCGATGATAATTTGAGAAAACAGCTTCTACCAGCCATGCAAAACATGCAAAATGCCCTGAATTCCGTCGCTTTAGGTGGTAAAATTAGGATTTCGACCGTACATTCAATGGCTGTGCTTGGGATGTCTGAACCGTCCTCTAAAGGAAGCTTTCGGACCGGCCTTTTGGATGTTATGAAAGGATTCCTTGGGTTCAACAATGCGACTGGTTCGCCTTTCGCTATCAATCCGTATCCTTACTTCGCCTACAAGAGTGATACTAGGCCCGAGACTTTGGCTTTTTGCTTGTTTCAACCCAATGCAGGGCGGTATGATCCATACACTAAGATCAGATACATGAACATGTTTGATGCTCAGGTCAGTTCAATATTTTTTTAAAAGAATTTGTGAATTTTCGTATGACTGTACCTGCTAACAAGTATAGTTCAATATTTTTTTAAAAGAATTTGTGAATTTTCATATGACTGTATCTGCTAACAAGTATCTGAATAATTTGTAGGTGGATGCAGTTCGTTCTGCTGTGAATTCCTTGGGTTATAAGATTGTTGATATTTTGGTTGCTGAAACAGGATGGCCTTACAAAGGAGACGACAAAGAAGTAGGACCAAGTTATGATAATGCCAAGGCTTATAACGGTGGTTTGATATCCCATCTTCGATCAAAAGCAGGGAGTCCATTGATGCCGGGGAAATCAGTTGACACTTATCTGTTTGCATTATACGATGAGAACTTGAAACCAGGGGCTAGTTCTGAGAGAGCGTTTGGTCTGTTCAAGCCTGGTGGCACCGCAACTTACGATGTTGGCCTTCTCAAGAGCAGCCAGGTAAGAAAGCAAGCTCATGTAGCATATTACTAATTTAACAATTATAAGGCTTTCGTAACAATAATTGATTTCACGTTCAGGGTCAAGGGAGTAACGGAGAGTGGTGTGTGCCAAAGGCGGGCGTAACAGATGCCCAGCTGCAAGCAAATCTGGATTATGCTTGCGGAAAAGGAGGGATTGATTGCGGTCCAATTCAGCCGGGTGGGGTTTGCTTTGAACCCAACACACTGTTATCACATGCAACATATGCCATGAATCTCTTGTATCAAAATAATGGAAAGCATGTGTGGGACTGTGACTTTTCAAAAACGGCAACCCTTTCATCCAAAAATCCTAGTGAGTTTTCCCTATTTAAGCTGAGTTTTTATCATCCACTTCCTTCGCGTTTTGTTCCACCATCGATGCGCTTAGCTTAATTACTCTTTGTGCCCTGCAGGCTATAATGGTTGCACTTACCCTGGTGGTGGCGAGGCTCCTGCAGAATAGAAGAAGCATATGTCAACAAAAATTAAATTGAAGGTGGTATTCGATGCTTTCAGCTATATATATTGGTTTAGGCATCTTCTCTCATTTCAGAAGAGGGAAGATTTTTCACTTTTTTTTTTTTTTTCTTGTGCGACTTGTTTGTCATAGACGGAGGGATTATGCTCTGTCCACAGTGTTTGTGACAGAATTAATGTATTAGAAAACCGTATCTCATGTAATACAAGATGTCGTATCGTGTAGCTTGAATCAAACTAATGGTTGTGTTTGATGAATGGAAATGTACATTGGCTTCAATTTCTATGGAGTAATGTGAATCTCTCCTTTATAATTATTGGAAAATGAGCAAAACAATCTCCGAATTTTATATGATAAGTTTCTTTTTACAGTGGGCTGGTTCTAGTTGAAATTAGATCGATTAAGCAATTGTATGAAGGAGAACTCTATAATCTCTATGTATGTCTATAGAAGCACATAATCTAAACACGGGGCTAAATATTGTATAATTTCCTTTGGCAGTTCATTGCCACATTTTTTCGTTTATTGCGTGACTGCATTGTTGCCAACGTTGGCCGAAAATAGTTTATAGAAAAATTCTATGTGGTAATACACAAAACTACGTGGTTCAATTGAAAATTAAAAAATATAAATATATATATACGAGCACAATAAACAGAAACTGACACGTAAGCAAGATTGTATTGTTGATCGGTTACTTTGGAGTTTCAATTGAAGAGAACAGACTTCCGATTATCACCAACTTAAATCTATCTGAATCCTTTTTAAAAAAAAAAAAAAACAAAGACGAATCCGACGACAAGGAGAGGAAGGATATGTCCGATGGGGCCGAGAGAGGGGGACAGAGAACGAGAGATGCTCATCCCAGTTGCCGGAAAATCTGAAAATGGAGCTCCCAAAAGTAGTATATCCCCTTCTCCATCGTCCCCTCTTGTTTCCCCTCATTCCCACCATCTCTCTGGCCGTGAGGTCTGAATTCCTTGTGTATTTTTATATCTTTCAGGATTTTGAATTCAGGGATATTTAGAAAAGCTCTGTATATATACGAATTCTATTCTATTTAGATGCATTCATTTTAAAATATTCATTGATCAACTCATTAGTTATAGAACCAAATGGTGTAATTAATGATTTCAATGTTTTGATCCATGCATTATGTTATGTAGGCATTTTCAAAAGTAATCCGCAGCTGGGCTTCCAAAAAGTTTATGACAGGGTGGTAAGTACTCCTATATATGTTCTATTAAATCAGCAAACATCATTTTCGTTGCATTTAAATTTAGGTGAAACTGATAATGTTTTCTGTTATAATTTATTTGTTTTAGTAAATTAGATTACTCTGGAATGATATATATGATCTGTTATTCTTAATTTAATTTGCAGCGTAATTCTTCTTCCATTAGCCACTACATTCTACATCACCTGGGTTTTCATTCGTTTTGTGGATGGTTTCTTCTCCCCAATCTATGATCAGTTAGGTATCAATATATTTGGTGAGTAGTTCAGTGACGACTCTGTCCTGTAATTGCAGTTTTTCCAGAGATGATGATTAGAGAAAAGTTATCCTAATTAAGAAATACTAATGATCTGTCAGTTTGAGTTTAATTTCATATGAAATGAAATCAAGCTTAAGCTTTTGCTTCGTTGAAATCATTAGTTGTGCTGACTGATGCGCAGGTCTTGGGTTTGCCACTTCAATTACTTTTATATTTTTAGTAGGGATATTCATGTCATCATGGTTAGGTGCTTCAGTTCTTACTCTTGGGGAATTGTTCATAAAGAAGATGCCACTTATTAGCTACATCTATTCTGCTTCAAAACAAATAAGTAGAGCAATAAGACCTGGTATGATTACATACTTTCTGATCATGCATATTAAATTAATAAATTCTCCGGTCTCTCTCTCTCTCTCTCTCTCTCTCTATATATATATATATATATATATGTATATAAAGCTAGCTACATGATAATCACGCAGATCAGAATTCTCATGCCTTCAAGGAAGTGGCGGTAATAAGGCACCCTAGAATAGGAGAGTATGCGTTTGGATTCATTACATCAACGGTTGTTCTTCAAACAAGAATGGGTGACGAAGAGCTTTGCTGTGTTTATGTGCCCTCTAATCATCTGTACATTGGGGATATGTTTCTCGTCAGCTCAGCTGATATTATGAGACCCAATTTGTCCGTTCGAGAAGGAATTGGTATGATTTTAAAAGTCTAACTCACATTATTAAAATTTAATTAAATTAATTTCCATCTATATGTATGCATGTTATGATCATTCTAAACTTTTTGGAGTTTGGGTTTTGGATGCATATTATGGTCGTGTGGTACAGAAATTGTTATATCCGGGGGAATGTCAATGCCTAAAATATTAGCTACAGTGGATTCGCAAACCATTCCACCAACAAGAATTGGCAACTTCGCACCACCTCATGTCTGATATTTGGTTGGTTTATTAGTTCCTGTTTGGAGATTGGCGAAACTATTTAACGATGGTTAATTCCAACACTGGCAATATTTATTTTTTAATTTTCTCTCATCTCAACTCGATCACTTGTACATATAGTATAATTCCACAGTTAGTTTGTAACTCTTAATATTTTTAGATGTGTTCACATCACCACTTTCTGTTGGTAATGGTCGCTAATCTGAGATAGTATTAACTTTCGGTGCACCCAAATTAATAAATAAATAATTCACCTAGCTGGTGTGGCCTGGGGAATTAACTTATACACATTCATATAAGCCAATGTTATGTGTTATTGAAAATGAGAATATATTAGAAAAAGTGAATGGAATTGCAATGCTTTTAATAGAATCTCTGGGTAAGCAATTAGCTAATACCATGAAGCGAAAAAGATTAGAACACCTTTCCTGAAATGTAACATTGGCATATGATTTCATGACTAAATATCAATTTAATTTTAAGTTTTCTCACGCATTTATTAATTTAAAATTTGAATTATAAAATTCTCGATGTAAAGTTGGGGTAGATTTTACTTTAAAAAAAAAAGTAAGCTTGAAGTATTTTTAAGAATTTATAGAGTTAAACTTTAATTTTTAATTTTCGTTAAGTAATTATGAAGTAAAAAGATATCTAGAAGAAATTAAATTTTGTGACCTAAATAGACCTTGCTCTTATTTAAATCACTTGCATAAAAGTATAACATATTAACTTTTCACATTGAGCAGCATAGGAGAAAATTTGACCGACTTTGTACAAATAATTTACAGACACCCTCGACACAATTTAACAATATGAATGGTAAAGTTTGATTGGACAGATACAATTAGCTAATAAAGGTGAAATCAGATCCCAGCTATCTACGTTAGAATTAGGGTTTTAAATTTTATGAATATCAATAGCAGTATAATACTCGCCGTCTAGGATTTATTTATTTTAAGAAAAAAAAGCCATCATGGTAGAACAGGCTCAATAGCCGGCCCATCTTCCATCAATATTATCCGACCCATGAGCAATAACTGAAAAATCCTTGCTTGCCTAATGCCCAGTAGCTAGTAACATAGCATAGCAATGAACACTGTTTTGTTTTTTGGGAGAAGGAGAATATGAAATCGAATCATGAGCTATCTGTGTTTCTTGATTCTGGTTTTTACCGATTTCGAGGTTCAGATGTGGTTTTTATTGACCCGGTTCGTGTACTCAACCGATTCTATACCCGATTCAGGATTTCTCACTCTGCGTACTACTCCCGTTTCTTCTTCGAAACCAAACACGCCGGACAAGAAGAAGAAGTTTGTTCAAGAAGTTCAAAAAAGCGAAAACGGAAACAGAAGAAACCTCACATTCTCAACGAAAGAGAACGAGCTGCAGATCAACGTCATCAGGTAATCATCTATTAATTGGCTTCTTCCCGCCAACTCTGATATTAACAAAATAACGTGAGTATTGTTAATTTGACTTTTGTGTTTGTTGCAGGAAGTGAAACCCTTGTTATTGAAGGCACACGAAACTCTATTAGGTGCGACTGATCTTTTAACAGTTATGGGCGAATTAAACAAAGATTCCGTTTCTTCAACAGGATATGGTATTGAGCAATCATTTATTGAGCTTGGAAGAGTTTGGCAAGCCCCTTTGTATGAGATAACTCTCAAGTTTAATCAATGTAATAAACTGTACAATTCTACTCTCTACTTGCCAGTAGAATGAAACATTGAATTGATATCAGAAATTATTGCGTTGTAATATGATGGCTTTGCTTGATGGCTCTTTTGTGCTGCTCATTCAGAGCTGTTGTTTGCTCTTTAGGTTATGTTTGTCTTGGGAATTTTCCCTAGTTTCTTTCACGATATACGTTTGTCTTATTAGACATGGTTTTTAGATTATTGAATCCTTTGTTATTGGTTTCTTAGGTTACCTAACTGATCAATGCTGTGAACAGAGAGTGATTCCTTTATTTAATAACTTGGTTGCCAATGAGACTGCTGATGATGTGGAGGCTGAAATTCTAAACAGAAGATATATATTACCAAGAGAGAGTTCCTTCTTCATGGTATGTATTTTAGCGTATTTAATTGTTTTACAGGAGTAATTGATATGTGTTAGATCCTATTAAAGTTTATGTTGTATGGAATGCTCAATATTCAAAATAAGTGTGTCTTACATGCTTTTGTATGTTGTCTTTGGCTGTGAGGAAGTCTGATCTGGAGCAGATTCACAACCTTATTCCTGGTAACTACTGCATACAAGCTTTAATTGTATTTGTTGAGTTTGTTGCCATTTGTGCCGGCAGCTTATTTTCTTGCTTGGAAAATCTCAGGCACTCAGTAACTATTGCCATAAGAAGAAGTAGATTGGCAGCTTATTGTTCAAAAGATAATGCTCCGACCGGACGCAACTCCTCTTATGTTGTCTCTTGACTGTCAATATTAATTATAGATATTAGATATTAAATGTTCTTTTGAATTTAAATCATGCAATTAGTTCATGATGTGCCTCACCATATACCTTTGTTAACTAGCAGTATGATGTAGTTACCCTTATGCTCCAGAGCTTCTTTGCAGTATCTTATAGAATTCAATCAGTTGTTAGAAAAAGTGTTAGTTTTTGCATTTAACATGTTTTAACAATATATTTTTTTTCTATCTCTTGCAGCTGAGTCTAATTGTGGCTTCAACCTTATAGTCATCGATCCTCCATGGGAAAATAGAAGTGTTCATCAAAAATCACTGTACTAAATCACATTCTATACTAATTGAAATACTTTTGAATATCTTTTGGATATTGCATATTTCTGCTGATAACTCTTTTTATGAATTTTCTTCATATGCATATCTAGAACTGCCATTGCAAATCATTAATTTACTTGCATTCACACTGCAATTATAATTTTTCACATTTAAGATAGATTGGTAGTAATTTTAGGTTCTATTGGTATCTGGAAACATTGACAAGAACAATTATGTTGATTTCATTTTCCTTGGTCCCTATAGGTACCCAACTTTGCCAAATAGATACTTCCTATCCGTTCCAATTAAGCAGCTTACTCACACAGACGGAGCACTTGTGGCCTTATGGATGACTAATCGTGAGAAACTGCACAACTTTGTTGAGAAAGAGCTATTTCCTTTATGGGGAGTTGATTATTTTACTACTTTTTACTGGTTGAAGGTGATATTCTCCCTTCCTCTCAATCTCTCTCTGTTTCACCTTCTCTGGTTATAAACTGGTTATTAAATTTTTATATTACCATGACAATCATCATCCAAGAACTCAAATGTTGCAGGTAAAGCCAGATGGCTCACTGATTAGTGACTTGGACCTCTTTCACCATAGACCTTACGAACACCTCCTTCTGGGTTACTGTTCTGGGGTGGTGAGTCTACGTAGTCGTAAATACACATATCTGTAATTGTTAATGCCTTGTAATCTATATTACTTTTCTTTCAAGGTATTATTTTGTTCCTTATGCCTTTCATCATTTTGCAGGCGGCCAGCTCCAAACACCACTCAGCACTTAGAGCTGTAAATAATCAAACGATCATAAGCATTCCAGGAGATTACTCGAGGAAGCCTCCAATTGGAGGTATTCTTTTTCTGAAAGTATTAACCAGAAAAAGAAAACTGCTGCCTTTTCTTTTTCCAATTTTCTTCTTCTTGTTATTTTATATTTTTCACTTTAGACATATGCTTATTGGATCAAACAATAACAATTTTCTCCATGAGTTATGTTGCTTTTTTTTTAATAATTATCTCTTTATTTTCAGATATTTTTGTATTGTTTTGCATTTTTGTCCTACGATTTCTCAAAAATAAGGAGTAAATATTTCTCTTTGTCCAAGTGGTATTTTGTTTCAATGCTGAAATTGCTTTTGTAACTAGTTTTTCAACTTTTGAGCAAGCAATAACTTTGCTGGTATTTCTTTGCTATTACAGAGTTGCTCCTGGAGTGTTTTCCTGGATTTAAACCTGCTCGATGTATCGAACTGTTTGCCAGAGAAATGACAGCTGGATGCCTTTCTTGGGGGAATGAACCTCTCCACTTTCAGGAATCAAGGTATTTTCTCGGAGATTAGATGAATAAATTTATCCGGAAGGAAGGTTCTTGCCTTCTTTCTCTTTGGGTAGCCGTGCAGAGAATTTGAACATGTAGCGTTGATCTATTAATCAAAGAGATGTTGGTTGACAATAAACTTTCAATCAGCTGATTACAAGATTGAAGATACGTGTGGTAATTGAGAGCAAGGCCTATAAGAGTAAGGATAACTTGTACTTACTAGGATAGGAAACAGGTCATTCCGTTTTTATCTGACAATTTAGATTAGATCAATCCCGTTCGACCATTTTGTTTCCTTTACTTTCCCTCAGCTGCGATTTATGAAATTTCTGCATGTAACGTATTAATTGGATTACCTTCTTGTATTTAAATATTCTTATTTTTATGGGAAGCTTTATTTGTTGCATGAAAGATAGTTATGCATACACACTTGTCTTCCTAATTTTGGTATGCGGACAGCTTGGCCCACGTATTTTCGCTCCTTTTCATAATGCCATCAAGTTCAAAAATTTTGTATGAAAGTAAACTCGTAGGCGTTTCATTTGATTGGAAGGGTCGGTTATGAAATTTTAGTAATGCCTTTTCCGTTATGCATTAAATGGTTTAATAAAAAATATTTGTTGATTAAAATAATGGTGTCGTTGTATGATAGTGGTAAGTATTTCGGCTGTCATGCGGGCGATCTGTGTTCAATCTCTAGCAACGGCGAGTTAAAATTTTAATTTTTTTAACTTGTTAATTCACTCTAGTATATTCTGGCTTCGTACTCGCTTTTAAAAATTTTATCCGTATAAAGAAACAGATGAAAATACCACAGCAATACAATCATATTTGATGGGACCGGTTCGGACAATGTAGACCCCAAGTCATGACTTTTTGATTGGTCATGGCTCGTGACCAAGTAAGTACATAAACTCACACGCTGTACAACAGAAATGCACACTAACACTGTTACCTGCACATGCATTGATTAAATTTGGACACTATTCTTGATGCCAATCCTCGCTGATGCAGCCAATCGCAGCTAACACATCTAACCGCTAATCCATAATTTACTCTGCACCTGGGCACACTATAGCATTTCCAAAAGAAACACGCTACATCTTTTCTGTTTCCTCCTCGCAAACCAGAAAGATTCTTCTACACTTCCAGCGAAGGGAAAGCGTATTCCTCGTGAGCATCTTGCTTCGCTATTCTTCTCTGTTTTGGGTTTAAATCATCTGCATCACAACCCACAGGAGGAAATTCTTTTTAAGTTTTAGAGTGAGAGAGATAGACAAAGAAAGAGGTGGGTTTGTCGGGAAATGACTTCAGATGGAGCAACATCGACGTCGGCAGCCCGGAGGAAGCCAACGTGGAGGGAGAGAGAAAACAACCGGAGGAGAGAGAGGAGAAGAAGAGCCATAGCGGCTAAGATTTACTCAGGGTTAAGGTCTCAGGGAAACTACAATTTGCCCAAACATTGCGACAATAATGAAGTCTTGAAGGCACTTTGTGCGGAGGCTGGATGGGTTGTTGAAGAAGACGGCACCACTTATCGCAAAGTAAACTAACCTTTTTCTCTTTTTAATCTGATTTACTAGTTATCTACGGGTTAGATCTGCAGGGTCTGCTGTCAATTTTTGCTGTTTTTGCGCTTTTATGTGCGATAATTTTGACTAGATTTCCAGGTTCTGGTCTGTGAAATTAAGTGAATAGTAAATAGGAATAATTTATTTGGGGCACCCTTTTAGTTTTTTCCTATTTATTTCTCGGATTTATGATTTTTTGGCAAAATATGGAAAATGTGAATCTGGGTATATCTGTTTGCTGCATCTTGTTAAGTTCTTGTTAATTTCATCTTATATGATATGGAGTTGTGTGGTTCGACAAGATTCGTTGGCTAAACCCGGCAACTTATGAACTAACAATCTTTCTTTAGAAGGGATATTCTGAATTTAGAATGCAATTACAGTAGTTTTTTGAATTAGTTTGTTGAACTTTATTGACTAATTGGAATGTAATTCAACATTGGTTTGATACTTCGGTTATTCATGATTTATTTCTGCATTACCATCTTTTTATGACTGATTATTATAAGTTGTCCAGGGAATGAAGCCTCCCCCAATTGATATAGCCAGCAGTTCAACCAGGATCACCCCTTACTCTTCCCAAAATCCAAGTCCATTATCTTCATCGTTTCCAAGCCCGGTTCCTTCATATCCAACTAGCCCTACTCGTGGTGATGCCAACAATTCATCTAGCCTCCTTCCATTCCTCCGAAGTGCAATCCCCTCATCACTTCCTCCTCTCCGGATCTCAAACAGTGCCCCAGTTACTCCACCCCTGTCATCACCAACAAAAAGTAAAGCAATTCCTAACTGGGAGTCTGTTGCCAAAGAATCCATGTCCGCCTTCAATTACCCTTTCTATGCTATTTCTGCCCCAGCTAGTCCAATTCACCGTCAGCTGTATGCTCCAGCAGCTACTATACATGAATGTGATGAGTCTGATACATCCACTGTTGATTCTGGTCAATGGATTAGCTTCCAAAAATTTGCACCATCTGCATCTGGTATGCCAACCTCTCCAACCTTTAATCTTGTAAGACCTGTGGGTATGGCTCAACAAGGTTTTAACAATGATATTCTCAAAGAGAATGGGCGAGGTCCAGAGTTTCAGTTTGAGAGTGCACCAGTGAAGCCATGGGAAGGGGAGAAGATTCATGATGTAGGTATGGAGGATCTGGACCTCTCACTTGGAATTGGGAAGACTCAGAATTAAGTTGAGGCAGGACAGCAGATTGCATCATGGAGGAATGTGAGATCAGAAAAATGTGATTCTGTGGTTGGTTTTTGGAGTTGAGAGTCAAAGAGCATTTCCAATACTTACACTTCAACGCACTCACTGAGCTTCGCTTATCTCGAAGACAACTCGGTTCCCTGGAGGAGTTAAACCTTCATCTCCAATATTATTGAAGTTTATTTATTTTCTTTTTCTTTTTCGGTTTGATGCTCAGATTCCCTCAATTCGATTGTTTGGGAATTCAGATGTTTGTTAAAGATTACCTGTAGATACTCGTGTGAATGTGACTATTAAGTTTCTTTGTAGAATTTGGTAAAACCTTACCAATTTTATAAATGTCTTGCACTATTAATGGATGTATCTTGTTGGAAAGAAAAAAAATTCTTAGTTCGCGGTTCTGAGTTTCCTAAATTATTACGTTTCCATTAACAAATTGCTTGTTGAAGTATTATTTGATCCGATTTTTATAAGTTCATATTAGGATGACTTACGATCCGCCATATTGGGTTGTTTGGCTCACGAAAAAGTGACAGGTGTTTTAATGGCATCGTGTGACAAATACATGTTCACTCGCAGACATATCAAATCCTAAA
The DNA here is from genome assembly GCA_022749755.1 of Azadirachta indica. NCBI lineage: Eukaryota > Viridiplantae > Streptophyta > Magnoliopsida > Sapindales > Meliaceae > Azadirachta > Azadirachta indica. The sequence goes on from CM040449.1 coordinate 4,247,784, forward strand.
ACAAGAAAAATGGAATAAACAAAATTGAATTATTGGGGTTTTAAATTATAGAATTGCTATAACAAAGCTACTTTCATTGGTCTTGGATGGAGGGGTTCTGGTCCTACCCATATCTCTTATCCTAACTTGAGGATTGTATTTCATTGTCAACTTGGACGTGTAGCTTCTATCAACACAGCATGTACTATGTTGTGTAATTATGCACTACAGCCAGAATGTTCATTAATTCTCAATTCATTCAACATTTTTGAATATCATTCCTCCACAGTAGCTAGTAACAAAAATAAGCACAGGAAATAAAGCTAAAATCAGAAAGGACTTTCTACAAAACTGAAATTTTATTACAAGATGTAGTTATGTGAACAGAAAATTTGAGGCGTCACCTAATAAGAATCTCTAACAATACCGCTGTAACATGAATAAGATGCACAAAGCATGTAAGGGTAAGGGCACATTTTCATTGGAACATGTACAATCAAACATCATAAAAGAATTCTACATTCCCAGAAGAGTTCAACATCTGGTAAGGGAAATAATAGGAAGTTATTGAACATGGCATAAGAACATCTTAAGGTGGTAAACTAAATACTAACCCAATACATGAGAAACTCTGCTCTTCATGTTCCTAGCTATATTGTTCTCATCATTCAGATCCGTGTAATTAGTCAGGAATAAGTGTGGGTCAAGCAAATCAGTCATGAGATAAGCATGTGTTTTCCAAAGCTTTGGTTAGTTCCTTTGTCTCCTCAATCTTGGGTTTTAAATCATTTTTGGGATTTGCATTGCACTCTTGGTATCTGAAGCATGTTAAGAGATGATCATTAACTATCCCAGACACTTGCATGAATGAGTAAACAACTGTTGGACCCACACAACGGAAGCCTCTCTGCATTAGATCCTTGCTGATGAGTTCTGCTTTCGGAGTCTTCACAGGTACTTGACGTGCATAACGAAATCCATTTCTCACTGGAGCGTGGTTCACAAAGCTCCAGCAATAGTTGCTAAAAGAACTGAACTGCTGCTGAACCTGCAAAACGGAAGAGCAAATAAAGTTGAACACAAACTCCCAATTTCTGCTGAATAAACTCTCAGTGCCTAGTGTAATCCAACTTCTTGTTATTTGTCTTCTAAGTGGTTTTTATACAATCAAAATATAATGGTCACCATATTTTCTTCTCTCCCTATAAGAAATCAAATCCAACATTTAAACCTTACTCAATGTTATATCCAATATTGGGTATCAGTCAAATCTATCACTTCCAAAGATAGGGAAGAGCCAAATCTTGAATCATACATCTGAAGGAAATGTGTGAGAGATGCAACCATTTGAATGCCTCATCATAACAGCATTAGTTGCTTATCTTGCCATGATTGCGCATTATACGTGGGAGCTTGCAGGAATGTATGTCTTGACCTAAATAATTACCTTGAGCATCTGTTCAGCATTTTCCACTATTGCACGAAGCTTTGGCTCGGATAACAGTAGGCTACCATTTACTTTCAATGACAGCAGCTTCTTCTCAGTAAACTGTGCAATAGATGATATATCAAAATCGTCAAAAAGCTTCCTGCCAAAGGAATCCAGAAACAAAAAGTTCATTACATCAGTGGAGAGAGGATGCGAGCACTTTTAAAAGAGTGGCTGCTAGTAAATAAAGAGATTAGAGACTGACAAACCTGAATATGTCTCTCTTGTTAAGAATTGCTGGCCAGCTGAGTTCTGCTAAGGCTTGTGAAAAGACAAGCAGCTCAAACAGCTTCCTGTCATCATAAACTGGAACTCCCCATTCTTCATCGTGGAAGGAAATATAAAGTGGATCTGCAATGTAACAGAGTGACAGTGAGCACTAATTTGGTTTTCAAATAAGACAATCTAATAAATGAGCAATGTATGAATGACCACCTCAATATCTAAATGACCCATGTTTTACAAGTTTCAAATAAAAAGACAATTTGGATAATTTGAAAATAGTGGTCACTGAGTTTTGTTAAAATCCACAGAGTATCCATGGCCGAAGAAGTATCAACTTTGTCAAGAAAAAAGGTTATCATCCCTGTTAAGCTCTTGGTACAACACTGCCACGCAAACCTAGGTTATGTTATTAACAAAGTCTGGCTATGATAATTTTACCACCATTTAATGTTCAAAATGAAACTTAAACAACATCAATGCAAATGACCATGCATATACCACTCTGCCATTTCAAAGTGGATGAGTCATCTTTAGCACTGTATTCTCAAAATGGATCCTTTGCCAAATCAATATAAATCTATACTACTATGCTGCACCATATAGGCAGCATGACAGATACCATTCTTATATTCTGGCCTAAGAAACATCATTACTGTTGTATTATGCTCGTACAATTAGCACATGCTTTGCATGTTCTGCAATCACTGAAACATTATCCATCTTCTTTGGAGAAATTAAAGGATTACCATCACCAAAACAAAATATTTTTTCCAGCAAATCTGAAAACATCTGAAAGTGTTAACTAACACATCCAAGTGTGACTAGTATAGACCACAAGGACATGGCATGGGTCAAAATTGCCCTTAAAGCTAAGTCTCCCTATTTAATAAACTTAAAGATGAACCAAAATGTCAGCAAACACAATAAAAATGCAGGTACAACCAATTTTAACTGAAAGCAGAGAAACACCTAAAATTAATGCAATAAACTAATCCTCCTAAACAAGGATATTGTTTTTCCTGTCAAGGGTTTACATAGGAAACGTGAAAACAACTTGAATTTCTATGAAGAAAGAGCATACCATCGTCCCAACAAAGAAAAAAATTTTTATGTTTTAAGAAATTTCAACATCGATGCCTTTTTATGCATTCCTAGTAAGTAATTATAATTACATTGAAGACATTCAATTTGTCAACAACTTCATAAACTTGAAATTTCTGTGGAAAATTTTGCAAAAAAGTAAACTTAACTTACCGGAGTTGGGTGTGATCCAATCACACCTCTTAATCGGCCCCGAGATTATCGGCGAAGCTTCTGGAATTTCGGAACTAGCATCGGGAACAATTTTCGTATTCTTCACATTGTTACGCTTCACCGTTACAGTCCTTCTAGAACTCTCAATTTTTTTGGCCGGAGAAGCAGTCGAAGAGGACGAATCCGAGGAACACGAGCTGTCAACCGAACCATTGTTCCTAATAACTGGTTCCGGAATTCTGGGAGCCGGTTTTATCGGCCTCCGTGGCTTCTTCGCAACTTCAGTCTTCCGTTTTGGGTCCTCGGAAGCCCTAACTCTGTTCCCAGTCGGTCCGAGGATAGCCCGCTGTTCAGAGACCGGTTTGGCCAATGCCTGAACCTTAGTAGCCATAGAAGTTTATAAACAGTGGAACTCCAAGAAATGCGAGTTGATTTGAATTTGAATTTAGCTGAAAACAGTCACACTCAAACTTCGGAAAGAGTAAATTATGAATATAGGTACCTGTGCAGCGGAATTTTCAAGAGAATTAGTGAAATGGAGAGAATTGTACAAGAATTTCGGTGAAGTTAGGGTTTTGTGAGCAGAGAAGACGAGAGCAGAGGAGGTTTTCGCGTGTAGGAATGGTGAGAGCAGAGGGCGCAAAATGACGAAACAACGGACGGGCGTTTGGAGGTTTAAAAACGGAAACCTGTTATGGCTAAGGTAACCGGTTGCAGCCGGTGATTGTGTCCGCGTGTCGGTGTACTTTTACCGTTTTGGTTTTGAAGGAGACTGGGTATATGTTAAAATACCGAATTCGCCTTCGCTTGTCTTCAAAATTACAGGACTGACCGCATTTTGGTTTGTCGTGTCGTCTTTGGTTTGGTGATTTAATTGTGTACCAAATAACTCATACACTAAACCTATCATTATTAATAAATAAAAGGGCAACAAATGAATATTGGTTCCTCTATTACTACACTACGAGTCCTCCTTTAATTATTGATTATTATGAGACAGAAGTTGGCACGCATATATGTACATATACCATTTATCACGTTAACATTAATTATGTTTTACAAAAGCTTAACTTACTTAAGTCATAGTCAAATTAAAAAAAAAAAAAAGAAGAGACGAAAAGGTTAATCATTTAAATAATATACATGTATTCATAGAAAAAAAAAAGAAGTGAATAAGAAGTTAAGTGCTTTTAAAGTAGAAGTAAATTCATAAATCATATAAAAATTTAAATTTGAGTGTCACTTGTTACTTGTATTTATTTTAAAATATAAATAACTTATTTATTTGTTTGTATAATTATATTTTTGTTGACATCAATGTACTAAAATTGAGATAATGAGACAAAAGTTTGTGCTTTTCTTAACTCTATGATGATTAATGATGAAAAACATTGAAAATTATCATTGTTATTGTTAGGGTAATCTCATCATTATCATAATGATAATAATATTAAAAATAAGATAACGTTTATTTTTTTTATTTGAACATTAGACATGATTGAAATATAAATTTAATTGAAATCTGAATCTGAATAATATATTTATTTCTTATTTTAAAATATTTAAAAATAAATATTAAGTTATTTATTTTGATAAAGTAAAAACTTTGAAAATTAATATTTTAACATATTTACTCTTTTAAATAACATACTTATATTTAAACAATTTTGATTATATTAGTACAATAATAAAAAAAAAAAATTAATAAATTATATTAATATGTATATTATTATTTACTTGATATATTTTTTAAAAAAAAATAATTTTTAATTGATGATATAAAGATTAATAAAAATTAAATAAAAATAATAAATTATATTATAATATATTTGTGATTATGTAAATATATAAATTTATTATAATAATTAAAATATAAAATAAATAGAATTGAAAAGACAAGTAGAGTAGACCTATAATAGAGAAGAGATATATCAAAACTAGTTAATTAGAGTTTTAATTTTGTTAATAAAATAAAGATATTTTTAAAAAATAAAATATTAAATTATTTAGATATTTGTTAGTTTAAATTTAAGTCAAAATTTTTAATTTAATTATATTAAAATATTTTTATAAAACAAACTACTTTTAAACATGTAAATAATTATATTTAAACATCATATAGAAAAACAAACAACCCTTAAGTAAATAAAAAAAAGATAAAAAGATAAATATGGATATGTCTATCACAAGGCTAATTATGGTATTTCCATTTACGGTAATAGATTAAGCTAATTGGAAGGCGGCAGTTGGAGCAAAGGAGAAAGGGGAAACTTAGGCTAAAGGTCGCATTCAGTTGGTAATGTAAATGTGGGGCAGCGTTCGTTTGTATGGCAAGCAAATAGTTTGTAAAGAAGTTCCTTACCGTTAGGAAAAAGAATCCAAAGTCTCCTCACCAGAATTAGAAGTTCCTTAACAAAAATGTTGGGTGGAAAGCTAACGGCTATATCACCTCACCTGAGCCATCTCTAGAATTTTTAAATGGGCTGGGCTTCTTTTTCTACTTTCCTCTGTTAAGGAAACTACAAGACAGGAACTTTTGAAATCCATAACTACAAGACAGGAACTTTGAGATCCAGTGACCCATTCATGCGGAATAATTTCTTTCGGAACGATCAATCTCATCCGCGTAATTTTAAAATGTCAAGCAGTAACTTAAGAAAGTTTCTGGTAAAATCGTTGCAATAAATCATTCCATGTACATTAACATTATATATGTAATAAATTTTATTTTCACATTTATAATCAATTAACTTTAAATTATATACATAAAAAAAATATGTTAAATGAACGTAAGAATAAAATGATGCACCTACTTTACTTAAAAAACTTTTAAAATAATTTTGTGTACATTTTCAGTTGTAAAAACTTGTTAATTCTAGTAAATAAGTCAGTAGAATATGCTTTAATTAATTTATAATCCAATAATATAGCCAAATTAAACCCTTGTTGTTATATCATCGAGAATAAAAAAAATGTCTACAAAAATTCAGGAGTGGGTGGTGGGGGCAGTTCATGAGTAGGACCAATAAAACACAAAAGTCTGTGACAAGGGAATCTGTTCTTCTTTATTACAAAAAAATATATATATATATATATATATATATTTCCCATAACCCCACCTCCTCCGCTAAGAAATTAATCGTGAGAGGAGAATGAGATGCAGATGCTCATCCCATATAAAGGGTAAACTAAACTTTTGAAAGCCACAAAAAGCTGAAATTATAGTTGATATTCTTTCGGATAAGCAATATATTATGAGCATTATAAAAGCAATTGCCTGTTATGCCTGTTGCAGAATCTTTTGGGCAGTAATTGAAAGGAAAAAAAAAAAAAAACTACAAGGAATTCCCATTTTAAATACCTTCATCAATTATAATCGTAGATAAACATATATCAATAAAAATTTCTAATTAATTGACGAAAGCTTAATTTGGCTTTATTTTTGTCAACATTTTGTGTTGGAAAAAATTCGAATAAATTACGTCACTTTCAACCAGTTATTATTCACATAAATAATATTTCGTATATATAAACAGTACTATGTAAATAGATATAAATAGATAGTAATATACACACCGAATATGTTAGAATTTGTACTTATTCGAATTATCTCTAAAATCTATTATTACAAAAATATCAAAATTGAAATGAGAATCATCCCAATTACATAATATAAAAATTTTACGTAAAAAACTTCAATATAAGAGAAAAACCACTAGTTTTCATAAAAAAAATTTACTATATAATAAATTTATATAATCACAAAATTTTTACTGTCAAAACCTAAAATTTTAAATACATCCACTCACAAGACTACTCAAAAAATTATTCTTATATAAATATTTTTACTCCAATTATTCTACTCACAAAAATAAAGGAAATTTAGAACAAAATACTTAAAACACATAACATTTCTCTGAAACTCTCTGAAATTAAATTGCATTTGCTTGCTTGGAATGAAGAAGAGAAAGGAGAGAGGAGAAAAGAGGCTTGCTATTTGTAGACAGTCTCCCTCCAGTTTTTCTTTGAATTAGGTGTCGTATTGTCAAAGATTATAGGCATCGTCAAACTTATTTTCCTTTTTTGCTGCATGTGCACCGAAGCATTGAAAATTGAATTCGCATGTTGCTTTCTCTTCAAAAAATTTGCAGCTTTTTTCTAATTTTGTGAGGGTCCCACCACTTAATTTTATGCGGGTCCCACCACTAAATACGGTAAACTTCCACAACAAACTCCACCTCCACCACATTTAGCTGGAAATATTTTCAAGATTTTAGTCTTTACCTCTACGAAAATTATCATGTTTTACCATAAAAAACATACACATTTAGAATAAACCAATTATAAGTATTTCATCTTTGACAATATGTCGATCAAACCTATACTAAAAAATTATGGTGCAACTTCCATATTGGCTTTTTCACAAGTTCATTAGCCATCGACATTAATTTCACCACACACACCTTGCATCAATGTTAACTAATACTTGTGTGTAAACTTGTAGACCCGCTAATATTAATTCATCATTTATCATAACATTTAGCATCATGTTATGAGGATGGTTATATCCTTCTCGAAGGACTTTATCAATGGAGACAACATTGATATTATTATCAGTATCTTTACTTACTAACTTGGAGGTACTAACTAAACTCACTCCACCTTTTTGACAATTTTTCTTCACATGCCTAAATTGTCCACACACCCAGCAAACCAATTTCTTTCTCATGGAGTTCTTCTTCTTCTAAATTTTTGTTGCCATTATTGTTGAGTTTTAAGGTAAAACACTATATCTCTCTCTCAACTTCTTTTTCTCGAAGAAAAGTTTGTTAGTGACATCTAAAAGAGTTATCTTCTTTTTTTTTTTTTTTTTTTACATGTATCAAAATTGGTTTCATGTGCTCATAAGAAAATGAAAGAAACTAGATGAGTTTCAAAACTTGATCCTTATTATCAATGTTGACTCCAAAAGCCTCTAGTTTCAAAACTATTCCATTAACAATACTTAAATGATTTGAAATAGATGTACCTTCATTCAGATGCAGTGTATGAAATTATTCTTTCAGATATACTCTATTTAAGATGCCTTTTATGTGCTACAACTCCTTTAGTTTTTTCCAAAGAGCTTTTGCTATAGGTATTTCTTACACATATACTAGAATATTTTTCGTTAAATACAGACGTATTACACTTGCAGCTCTCAAATCTAGATCCTCCTAATTTTTATCACTCACTCTAGATTTCATTATTTCGCCAGTGCTGCTGGAAGCAAGGATTGATTTTCCCCTTAAAGCCTTGTGTAGTCCGAATTAAATTAATACATCTTTGACTTGTACTTGCCATAAGCCAAAATTAATTCTTCCATCAAATTTCTCCACCCCGAATTTAATATGATTTGATGACTTGCCACTCGACATTTCTGCTGAAAGAATTAGGGAGCTTTGATAGTACTTATTGGAAAAAATTCAGGTAAATTATGTCACTTTTGACTTGTCACTATTCACATAAACAGTACTTCATATATATAAATAGTGTTATATAGATAAATAGTAATATACACACTAAATCCGTTGGAATTTATAGTTATCCAAATTTATCTCCAAAATTTACTATTGCAGAAATATCAAAATTGAAATAAGAATTATTACAATAATATAACATAAGAATTTTACGTGAAAAACTCCAAAATAAAAAAATATCATAACCTTTTAAAAAAAAAATCTATTATACAATAAATTTATATAATCATACAAGTTTTACTTTGAAAATCCAAAATCTGAAATACATCCACTCACAAAATTACTCAAAAAAATACTTTCGTACAAATATTTTTACTCCAATTATTGTATCCATAAGAATGAAGAAGATTTAAAATAAAATACTTAAAACACCTAACACATCTCTCCAGGACTCTTTGAAATTGAATTGTATTAGCTTGCCTGAAATGAACAGAAGAGGGGCTTGCTACTTATAGGCAATCCCCCTCCAAATTTTTTCTTTGAATTAGGTGCCGCAATGTCAGAGATTATTGGCACCATCAAACTTATTTTCTTTTTTGACTGCGCTTTGAAAAATTTATTTGCATGTCACCTCTTCTTCAAAAACATTTATAGTTTTTTTTAATTTTTTTGGTTCCACCACTAAATGGGGTGGACTTCTAGAACAATTTGCCCGTATAAGCGTAGATAACGCATAAAAGTCGAATAAAGAACATATTGTGCAGCATTATTTTAATAATTCAGAAATAATAAAATAAGAAAAAAGAAGTCCCCCAGAATCGTCCTATAAAATCAACAGACGGCAAATGAACTACGCAAGTTAAAACGCTTAATTGATGTTCCATTTATAGTGAAAAACCAATTCACCCACCTTGCCCGATCAGACATCCAATTCTATTGAAAAGATTAATCAAACCAGTTACCCTCGCAATTCTTTCTTTGAGACGCCATGGTGGTAACTGAGAGCTCGCAGCCACATACTGCGGTCATGGCAAGCCCAGGATTGGGCCATGTCATTCCCCTATTGGAATTCGCTAAGCGTCTTGTGATTAACTATGGTATTCACGTCAGCTTCCTTAGTATCAGCACCAACGAGGCGTCGGCGGCCCTAGACAAGCTCCTCCACTCACCCACCCTCCCTCGCGGTCTCGACATTGTTGACCTTCCACCGGTTGACGTTTCAGCTGTCACCAGCGATGACATGCCCGTCCTAACTCGCCTTTGTGCCATTGTAGAGGAGAGTCTTAAGTCTTTAAAGTCTGTTCTACTTGAGATAGGCAAGCCAAAGGCTATGGTCATCGACTTGTTTTGCACCCAAGCTTTCCAAGTATGTAATGAACTTTCAATTCAAACGTACTCATTTTGTACACCATCCATTTCTTTCTTTACGTTCGCGTTGTATCTTCCCGCTCTTGACTGCCAGGTAGAAGGTGAGTTTATTGACCTTCCTCAGCCAATTGAAATACCGGGTTGCTCGCCTGTGAGACCCGAAGACTTGCTGGACCAGGTTCGGAACAGGAAAATTGATGAGTATAAATGGTTTTTACTTCACATTAGCCGATTGCCTCTTGCAGCTGGAATCTTCCTTAATTCTTGGGAGGATCTTGAGCCTGTCCCGCTTAAAGCAATAAGAGAGCGCCCTTTCTTCCTACAAATTCCAACGCCACCAATTTATCCGATTGGCCCATTGATCAAGCAAGATGAATCGTTGAGTGCGTCGGAAGAAGAGTGTATGGCTTGGCTGGACAAGCAGCCGCCTGATTCAGTTCTCTTCGTAGCGTTAGGTAGTGGTGGCACTTTGACAGCCGAGCAACTCACTGAGATGGCACGGGGTCTAGAACTGAGTCAACAAAGATTTATATGGGTAGTACGCAAGCCTAGCGATGCTAGTGCCTACGCCACATTTTTTAACGTGGGAAGTGACGTTAACGATCCAAACGCATATTTACCAGCAGCGTTTTTAGGCAGGATTCAAGGAGTGGGGATGGTGTTACAATCGTGGGCTCCGCAAGTGGCAATTCTCCGGCATCCATCGACCGGAGGATTTTTATCTCACTGTGGGTGGAACTCGTCGTTGGAAAGCATATCTGGTGGCGTGCCAATGATTGCGTGGCCGCTTTATGCAGAACAAAAAATGAATGCATCGATGCTAACGGAGGATATAGGGATTGCCGTGAAGCCAGTGATGGAACCAGGAAATAAAGTGATCAGACGAGAAGAGATAGAGAGAGTGGTGAGATTGGTAATGGAGGGTGAAGAAGGAAATGTTATGAGGCATAGGGTTAAGGACCTAAAAGACAGTGCTTACAGAGCATTGGATGAAGTTGGCTCTTCTTATAATTCCTTTGCTTATGTTGTCAAGCAATGGAAGAAGGCTGATAATTAAGTCTTAATTATTACAACAGTCGGTTCTTTGTATTTGTCTATGTATGTCAGGCATTTTGAACTTTTCAGAATTAAAGACCTGTTGGAAAAATGGTTAATCACTTCCCGTTAATTTGTTGTTTCTTGCAAATTGATTTGCTGTGATGTTATGCTGTTTTGCGGACTCTTTATGTATACATGCAGGATACAAGTTTCGCTGCGTTACTATCATTATAACTTGTTAATTGTTTGATGAGGGGAATTTCACTATGAGCCTGTCCCGCTTCAAGCAATAAGGGAAAACTCTTCCGAGCAACCCACTGGAATTGGGATTGAGTCAACGAAGGTTTATATGGGTAAAGGAGCTCAAAAACAGTGCTTCCAGAGCGTTGGAGAAGGGTGGTTCTTCTTACGACGCGCTTTCTAGTGTAGTCGAGAAATGGAAGGCTGATAATCAAGTCTTAATTATCACTGTTAATTAATTTGCTTCCTAAAAATGGATTTGCTTTGCGATGTTGCGGTGTTTTGCGAATCTCTGTGTACTAGTCGGAATTACGTTTGTAATCTTAATTTATTTATCAAAACTGGTTTTGATAAATAATCTTATTCTTACGACTGTTAAGCAGTAGATAATAAAGTATTAATTTTGATAAATAATCTTATTCTTACGACTGTTAAGCAGTAGATAATAAAGTATTACGCTTTTTTTTTTTTCTTTTTGGTTGGGCGTACGTAGTTTGTCCGAATGTCCAATGCTGTTTCTTCAGAAAAACTCTCGAATTTAATCAGAGGGCGAGTTTTGACATTGGCAGGAGGCGTTCAGAAAATAATTATAATGACCCCCGCCGAAAATTATTTAAACAGATCGTCTGTAGCCCCATCGGCCTGCCCCTAATTTACTGCATTTATGCCTCCATCTAAAGCCCCCCATACGCCCGCCTATACTCGGTTCCACTCTCCCCCTGCCGAAAATGTACATAAATAGCCTCATGGCACATTGCCACGTCATTATTTCAAGCGGCACGCAAAATAAAGACTTGGATAAACCACTGGCGATTTCTCCAAAAACCGAAGTCGGGCAACCGAATCACGTTTTAAGTCAAATGGGCCCGGCTTCCTTCCTAATTCCACTCCAAAACACTTGTGTCATGTACAAAATTCACATCTTTGTATAGAAGTTGAAGGTCTGTCCTCCTCTCTCCCTCTCTCACCAACTCCATGGATTCCAAAACTTCAACGGCTCTCGCTTATTTACAGAATACCAAAACACCTGTTGAATCAAAATCCAAAGACAGAGACTTCTTGAACCATCTAGAAGTGTACCTTGCAAAGCGCGATGGTGTTGACAAGCTTCTCAAAATCTCGAGATACGCAACTAAGATCATCTTAGCCTCTTTGGTCCTCCCAGAAACTCTTCCTTTAACTGGTCGACTTAAGACTTTTGAGTCCAGCGTGGGTCTGAGTCGTAAAGCCTTTCGACTCGGCAAATTCGTCCAAGACGTGAACGCTTTTCGAAACTCTCATTTAGATTCCAGAGAAGATCGTATTCTCTCTGTTATTGCCTACGGAGGCGAGGGATTGTATTACTTTGTCGAACAATTTATTTGGCTGGCTAAAGCCGGATTGATCGATGCTAAACACTCGCGTAATTTACAAAAGATTAGTGCTTGGGCGGAGTTCATTGGTTATATTGGTAGTATAAGCCTGAAATTTAGGGATTTAAAGAAGATTATTGAAGACGAGGCTTGTTTGGCATCGACTATTGAGATTTCGATTTCGAGAGGAAACGGATACAGAGAAGAAGAGCAGAAGATGAAGAAACTGAAGGAGAAGAAGTTGATGAAGAAACTTTCGATTGTTCAAGATTCGGCCGATGGATTAATGGCTTTAGCGGATATTCGTGATGGGAAGGGAAGGCTATTTGGTCCCCTTTCGGTGGCCTCTGCCGGTCTTTTATCGGCGATCATTAGTACTCATAAAAATTGGGTGTCTTGCTGATTTTTATGGCGATTTCACAAGGTATGCTTGTTTCAGAATTAGGGTTATTTGTTTGTTTATTGAATTGTGAACTTCAGGATTGATGTTTGTGAAAAAGGATATCATAATGCTAGCTGCAATTATGACAGATAGCTGCAATTATGACAGATAGTGAGAGGATTCTTGTCCTGTCACTGTAGGATTATTCAATGTGAACCTGTGAAATTATGGGGTTCTCTTGTTTTCAAAGAAATAAAGGCAGGAAGATAAAGCAGTGGTTCAACTTATTATTGATTATTATTGACTGGATGAGCTTGGTGCATTTGCATTAGGCTGTAGGAAATTTTAATTGCTTCTATAATTATAACTTCCAACTCCATTGTGTCTGCATATGCACTTTTGAAGAGGAAAATATGGAGTGTTTTAACCATTTTAGAACTATGTTTTTAAAGCCGACTGTCTGTCTGCCACTACATAGATTCTGAAGCTTCACCTTTATAACTCCTTCACTGAACTTAAGAGTACCATTCAGTCAGTGATCATTGCACCATCTTGAAGCACACTGAGGAAAGAGAGGCCTTCATGAACTTTTCTTGATTTTTTATGCTATCAAGTTCATCTTAGCTTCCTTAGTTCTCCCTGAAACCCAAACCTTAATATGCCAAGAAGAGCTCTGAATTTGGACTACAAATCAGTCACAACAATTTGACTTGGAAAATTCATTCAAGAATTCACTGATCCAAGAAACTCTTATTTTGATTCTAAACCAGATATTTTTTTCTTTATCATGCTATTGTGGGTGAGGGCTTGTATTATTGTTGAATTTATTATTTTTTGGTGTATTCGGGTTTGATAAATCATAAACACTTGCAAAATTGGAAAAATTTTAGTACTTGGTTGAGTTTATTAGGTGCTTTGGTACTGGTAGCCTTCCAAGGACTCTTCATAGCTGACACAAGTTAGCAAACGAAACACATAAAATCCTGTTAACTAGAGTATTCTCCTATGTTTCTTGCCATTTATTATGGCAACAGAATCCCTGACCATGTGTTATAGCAATTCTTGTGATTGTATGATGTGGTAACAACTTAAGCCTAGAACTTGAGTCCCTGACTGTGGTAGGCTCAGCAAGATTTTATTAGCGAACTTGAGTTGATGATAATATATTAGAAGGATTTTATTGGTTTTACTTAGTTAGGGCTGTCTCTTGGGGAGAACTTGAGGTACCCTCACAACACTGAACGGTGTTCAAATTTGATATTCTGTTTGTTTCTCTTCACTTGGAGACAAATCATACTGCAGATGAAAGTTTTGTTTTCTGATTTTCTTAATTTTTGTTTTTCTGATATGAGACATTGTACAGATACTTCTATTACAGCTAGATGATATTTGTACAAATGACAACTTGAGATGCAACTTTGGAAATCTTTGCACTGGAAATATACATTCAAGTCCATTGAAAATGGGAAAACGTGCCTCATAGAATACTAAAATACTTGAGAAATCTGATGGTCAGACATTTCAGTACATAATTTTAAATGGAACATTGTATCTGTACTTGTGCTCGTGAAGTTTACGGATGCAGTGGCTCTTAGCTTAAAGCATAGCATAGCTACTATGTCTTGATAATTGTCTCAAAAACAATAATTCTGAGATTGATTGCCTGTTTCTCTGTTGCATCTTTAATCCAACTATCCTATCCTTATCTATTTGAAGATCAAAATAACTAATGTCTGGATGCTGCATATCTCTTTGACCTCCACATTTGAGTAGTCTATTAAGTGTGAGAGTTCAGAGAGCATCATTCTGCACGACCCAAAGAAGAAAGAAAGACCATCCTGCATTAGTTTGTTCAATTTTTTTACCTTCACATGCCATGGAGGGAAGTTAGCCCCACGTGTAATGGGAGAGTCCTACAGTTTTTGTAAAGTACGAAACTTGAATCTTTACTTAAAAGACAAAGGACCTTTGTCCCTTACTACCTAGTTGTGGCCAGTGTGACAGCTGATGTAGTCACTTAATATAAAACATACATTCGAAAAAAAGGATGATCTCCACTAGAAATTGATATTTAGCAAAAATTTAACTATTATAGTTTCAAAGTTAAACCAAAGTTCAACATTAGCCCAAATAATTATGTGATTCTAACAGTTATTTATAACATAACCTAGGTAATAGTATTGTGAGGATTACGTTCCTGTTAGAACTTAGAACAACAAAATTGACTAAGGTCCTGGAAAGAATTATCAAAATAGCCCCTTCTAACAGTCATTTCTAACGTAACCTAACTAAGGAGCATTGTAGTGTGAGGCGAGCCACTTATAATATTACCGGGCATTGGAAAAACAGCTGGCTTCTACGCAGACATCTTAGAATTTATCCTAAAAATATAGATAAAATGGAGTGACATTAATCCGTTTTGAGTAATAAATTTGTATTATCTGTTTAATCATTCAATAAATAAACTTCATGTTATTTAAAATATATTTTAAAAATAAAATTTGAGATTTATGGTGTTATTTTTTTAAGAATATTTTCGTACGAAACCATTTCTTTGTGGCAACTTTTAATGGATTTTAGCATATACCTTTTCTGAAGTTTGCGATTTTAATGTTTAAGTAAAAAGTTTAAAAAAAGATACACTTACTTCTTTTGAACCGTCAATTGACTATTTATTTTCACTTAAGATAACTATAATACCTTTAATTACTTCAAAATAAAGTTTAAAAAACTCAATTTTAATTTATTTGATGTTTAAAAAATTAAAATAATTAAAATTTTGATTAATGACAATTATAATTTATATTTATTTAATATTTATTTAAATTAAAAATTTATTTAATCATATTTAAAATTAAAAATTTAATTAATAATATTTAAAATTAGTAATTTACTTATATTGATTTTTTTTCAATTTTTCATCATTGCATTCAACAAATTCTTTGTGTAAACCTAAAAGCCTATATTTACTTTACAAGTCATAAGATTGATATTGAAGTGTAAATTTAATATGAATGTGTATAACATACTTTTGTATTAAAGTGTTTTTGTAAGAAGAGTGAGGTTGATAAGACTGTGGAGTTATTTAGTGAAATAAAATAAAATATGATTTATTACTGAAGAATTTGCAAAAGAGGAGAATAAGAAAAGCGATGGTTTTAATTATTACATATTAAGATTTGAAATTTGGATAAATATGATACATAAATAAAAATTAAATTTTTAGTTTGAATAAATATTAAATAAATATAAAATAAAATTATCAAGTTAAATTATCATTAATTAAATTCTTAATTTCAATAAATTTAAATACACATAAATTAAAATTGTTA
This sequence comes from Azadirachta indica, assembly GCA_022749755.1. NCBI lineage: Eukaryota > Viridiplantae > Streptophyta > Magnoliopsida > Sapindales > Meliaceae > Azadirachta > Azadirachta indica. The sequence goes on from CM040449.1 coordinate 4,263,902, forward strand.
AATTAAATTATTATTAATTAAATTTTTAATTTTTAAATAAATATAAATTAAAATTATTTTTGATTATATACAATTTAAATTTTTTATACTTTACTTTAAAATAATTAAAGATATTATAATTATATAAATAAAATTAGATAATTAATTAATAATTTAAAGAAGGTAAGAATACTTTTCCTTAAATTTTCTATTTAGGCGTTAAAATCGTAAACTTCTAAATAGGCATGCATTAAAATCTCAATTTTTAAGAAAACCATCATTTATCTTTCCTATAATTCATTTTAACTGTTAGTTGACTGTTGGATTGAAAGGTAAAAACGTTAAAAAAAAAAAAAAATGTAGCTCTTCTATTTTTTTAATTTTGCTTAAGAAAAAGGTTATCCCATCCACCCACCTAGCCCCCTCCACTCTCGTCTCCTCTCTTCCTCCGTCTCCACCCGGCAACAATAGTCATCTCCCCCTTCCTTCCCTCTCCACCCAACAACAATAGTCGCCTCCTCTCTATCTCCTTCACCACCCAACAATCGTCTCTTTCTTCACCACCCAACAACAACAGCAGCCTCCTCTTACCCTCACAACCCCAAAACCGCCGCCGCCGTCTCTACCCACATAATTAATCTTCAAATCTTAATAGCAACTCTTTCTTGAGTGGTATTATTAATGATTTAAGTTTTATAAATTTTTTATTTTTTTAGTCGACCGATAGTTTGAAGATGGATATGTTAGGGCATGTTAGGCGTTCGAATTTGCTGCCGCTGCTTGTTCCTTCTTCTGATATTTGGTCACTATTAGTTGGTTAGTTGTTGTGCATTGCAGGTTGTTGGTTGGATTTTGGTGTTTACTCCTTCGTTATGGTTGCTGCCAACTGATTGGCCTTTGATACTTTTTTGTCACAGCTGCAATATAGATTGTAATATTACAACAGCTCTTTACAAGGATTTCCTACTTTGTTTCACCGTTCCTTTTTGCCTTTCTAATTCTATTGTATTTTTTCTTTCTTTTTTCAATAATAATTTTTCTAAACTAACTTGAAGATTGGGTGTCATTGCTGGGATTTTGTATCTTCGAAGAGGAAGAATTTACGTTGAAGCTAATATTTTATTTTTTTTTGTTTTTCTATTATTTTATCTGAATTTTGGTTTCTGTTTATCAAAATAAAATACCGAGGCTATTTAAGTAATTGCATATTTTAGAGTTAGTTAACAAACAGTTAAGGAGAGGTAAGTGAGTCTTTTCTTAAAAGTTGCCACAAAGTGATAGTTTCTCAAACTTTAAAGGAGGTATCTGAAAATATCTTTTTTTTAAAAATAGTTCGCTTTAAAAGTAAGTTTGGAGACAAAGTTAAAAATGAAAAAAGAAACTTTAATTCGATAATGTAAATGGTCCTACTAGATCAGTTGAAATTAAGACCGTCAATATATATTATATCCAACGGTTAGACTCTAAATCCCTAATCTGTCCAATCGTGAACATACCAACTCGGTATCTAAACTCTCCATGTGGCGTATTTTAAGAAATTTTCACTCACACGCACCCTTACCCGCAACCGTCACGGGATCAGTATCATGATGCTTCTGTTAGATCTACAATACAAGCTTTCCTCTTCCTTGCTAAAACTTTGATGCAACGCACACCACCAACACAATAATGCCCAGCTAACAATTAAATTTAAACTTTGAACCTGATAACGTTTCTCTCATTACTGGAAAAAAAAAATAATCATAAATCAATGGAGTCCGAAATGAAAGAAGTTAATTCCAAGCCAGAGAAGTCGACTTCTACCGATGATGCTCCAACCAAAGACGACCGGCCTCTTCTCAAGCCGGACCCAGCTGAAAACCTTCAAGAGCTGGAGAAGAAATTCGCTCCTTATGTGCGCAACGACGTGTACGGCATCATGGGACGTGGCGAGCTACCTTTGGTCGAGAAGGTTCTAATTGGTTTTGCTATGGTCACATTAGTTCCGATGCGCGTGGTTTTGGCGATGAGCATGTTGATAGTTTACTACTTGATTTGTCGCATTTGCACGCTCTTCTCTGCGCCGAATCGAGACGAGGAGCAGGAGAATTATGCTCACATGAGGGGTTGGAGAAGGGCCGTTATTGTGGCGACTGGGAGGTTTTTGTCTAGGCTCATGCTTTTTGTGTTTGGCTTTTATTGGATTAGCGAAACATATAGGATTCCCGACGCTCAAGAGAAGTCATCCTCCACTGAGGTAATATTGATATAGATTCAGTTGCTAAATGCTTTAATTTTTGTAAATTAAGTTTTGACAGCCAATAGATGGAGTGTAGGGAGATTTTAAATTTGTTCTCTCCCTTTGCTTAGGCCAAAGAACAATCTGAAGAACCTGAAAGACCTGGGGCAATTATATCTAATCATGTATCATATTTGGACATTTTGTATCACATGTCTTCTTCTTTTCCAAGCTTTGTTGCCAAGGTTTGTTAACTTATCAAACTTATTACTTTTGCCAGATTTTGATCTTTCCACTGACTTGTTTCTGTTTCTATTTTGTCAATTTGATTTGAATTTTGTTGATGAAGAGATCAGTTGCTAAACTTCCTCTAGTTGGTCTCATCAGGTTAGTTCACTTCATATTAACATTGTCAAATAAAGTTATTGCACGGTTTTTGGTAAATTTATGTTTGTTTCATGTCATTCTTTATCTCTCTCCTTCATTTTTTCAAACCTAGAAACTATTAAGGAAAGTCCGCATTTCACTTATATCAAATTCTTACAATGGAGATTATGTTTTCTGAAAATGTAAGATCGAATGTACTTGAGTATTTGTCCATTATTTCCTGCTTTTTATTTATTAAAGGAAAGCAAATACTTTGTTTGTACTTATGCTTATTATGGTATTGTGTTCCTTCTTACGTTTACTTCTTGTTGTAATTGCATGTTCTATATTTGAATCTTCGAATGTGGGAGCGATTTTTGATTCTTATGACCTCTTTTTGCAGCAAGTGTCTTGGTTGTGTCTATGTTCAACGGGAGTCTAAGGCATCTGATTTCAAGGGTGTTTCAGGTATATATAATCATTGAACCGTGTCAACCCCTGATCAGTGTTCTATTGGATTTTTAAAAACAGATGAAGCTCATTGCCGGGACAAGGAAGGTCTTTTAGCTTCATTATAGAACCCAAGTAGTAAATTAAGTTAGAAACTATAAGACAAAATTAAGTTCGCTCATGTTTTCAATGTTATATTTTTCTCCTCTATTGGAGTACCCTATCCTATAAACATATTAACACATGATCAAGGGTGCCCGAGCCATGGATTTCCTTTAAGTACTACTTGGCTAATAAGAAAAACATGCATTGGCCACCGTCTCTTGTCGGGTGGCCTAGAAATTAAGACATCACATGACCGAAGTATTTTTTTCTATTCAAGCATGATTGCAGAATCACTGTCCTTTTCTGGCAGGTGTTGTGACTGAAAGAGTTCGACAAGCTCATCAGGATAAATCTGCTCCAATGATGATGCTTTTTCCAGGTTATTGTTTTTTATCCTGTTTATACATTGTTCTCTCTGTACTTTTACTTTAACCTGCATATTCACAAATTGCTACTTTGATGTAGTACAAGAAAAAGTGTTATAATTATGACCCCTAAACTGATAGTAGGGTTATTTGTGTATATAAGTTAAGTTGATCGCACAGAATACTTGTCATATTACAATGAAAGAATGATATACAAAATCAGAATTTGATGTGTGGCTTTGGAATGATCCATGGTGCTGTTGAAAAGCTCTACCCGCAACTTTACTTTTCTTTTCTCTATACTAATCCATAGCAATGCTGGATTCTTGGATCCCGTGATTTTTACTTTACTGGAATAGAATAAATAATGCCTCCAGGAACAGATAGTTTTTGTGATGATTTCATCTGCACTTTGACATGCATGTAATTGCCTGGCTTAATAACAGTTGCTGATTTCATCTTCAATTTCACTGCAGAAGGTACAACAACAAATGGTGACTTTCTCCTTCTATTCAAGACTGGTGCATTTTTAGCGAGAGCTCCAGTGCTTCCTGTGATTCTTAGGTATCCTTATCAGAGATTCAGTCCTGCCTGGGACTCAATATCTGGGGTAAAGATTCTCGAGCAAGTTGTTCATTCATGGATTTTATTATTGATTACAATGAAAGCTGTTTTGTTCTTTCATATCTTAACTTCAAGACAATTGGATTTGAAATGGTGGATACAAGAAAAGTTAGCAAACCTGTTTTCTGTTGCCTACACAGTCCAAAGAGACTAGAATTTTGATGTATTAGTCATTATACAGTGCCTCGGCATATAGGAATCACATATACTTGGTTGATCGGGTACTGCCAGTAGAATTATTAACCTAAAAATGGATATTGGATTTTGCATGATATAGTTTCGTAATTGAAGGAGAATTAATTTTTGAAGTTTCAAGTATGAAGATTATTGCAAATAGCATTGCACTTAAGTCCAAACATTCTCTTTTTAGAAATTTCTCTCTCTTTTTTTCTCGCTCCATTTTTGTCCTCTAGATAGTGTGTAGAGATTGTTCTTTGAAGTGATGATTATAGGAGTTGCGTAGCCTCAGTTTGCAATTCTTGGGTCTAATTATTTTTCCTGGATTGAGATGTTCATACCGTAACAGAAGTTGTCAATATGATATTTTCACTTGCAGGTGCGCCATGTCCTTTTTCTTCTCTGTCAATTCATGAATCACATAGAGGTGACAAGGTTACCTGTCTACTACCCCTCACAACAAGAGAAGGATGATCCAAAACTGTTTGCTGAAAATGTTAGAAGGTTGATGGCTAGGGAGGTATGTATTTCCTATAAAATTGTTGAAACATATCCTTAAAGGCTATCAACTATGAGAATACCTTGGAAGAGTGATAAATCTAAAATGCCACACGCATCATGATGTCTGCTATAAAGGCCAATGTGTTGAAGCCAGACTAACTTAACAGGAAACCTATGATTTGATATGGTTGTTGGGGCCTAATTTGGAATTCTGTTAAAAGGATGAAAACTATTAATTTGTTTAAATATCTTTGAGATTCTAGTGAATTGAGCAAGAAATTTGAGAGAGGATTCTGATTAGGGCTTGAGGAATCAACGAGGTTGAAATTAAAGCCATATCTTAGCTATATGGTGGAAGCCCATGTTTTCTCACCAATCTACTGAGGCAAAAATTGTAGTCGTAGAAAAGGGTTGACATTGATGCTCAACTTGACTTATGGTCTTGTGTTGCTATGCTAGTAGCATCTCTGGACATGAATTGTTTCCACTTCTGCTTTGCCTGCAGGGTAATTTGGTACTGTCAGATATTGGACTTGCTGAGAAGAGAATATATCATGCTGCCCTCAATGGTAATAATAGCCTGCCTAGTGTTTTGCATCAGAAAGACGATTGATAATTTCTTGGCCTCGCTCCCAAATGTTATCTTGTCTCAGTTGAGTTTCTTAGTTTCAATTGGTATTTTCTCATGAATGCACAGATAGAAAAGGGGTGGTTTTCTCTCCCCCTTCTACTCAAGCAGGAAGTGGGGTCCCAATGTTGTCTTGTAATTTCTTATATATGGAAAATGTGGCCATTGAATACAGTTTTAGATGTGCTGGCGGATCTCTTCTGTTAATACACATTCTTAATAAGGTCAACTATTAGATGCCCTGACAAACTTTTAGAAAGAACTATGCACCTGTAAAGCTGAATCATCTCTTTCGTGTTCCTGCAGGTTTGTTATGCCAATGCTAATTCGGATTCGCCGTCTGTATATTTGTTGTATGATTCTATTATATATGGAAAGATAAATTATTATATAGAAAACTGTGCAGAACAAGTGTTACAATTGTCATTTGTCATTAGTTGACAACACAATTACCGCAATTTGGAGTATTGTTGGGGATCTAAACTAGAAGCAGGGCCCCTCTGATGTTTCAACGTTTGCCAGTTAATAGAATCCGGGAAGTCGATCTATTTGTATTCATATTCGTATTCCATTCTGAGGTGGCTTAGGTATTTTACTAGTGCTGCTTAATTGGTGAATACAAATGTATAGCGGTTGAAAGTTCCAGTTCTATGGGTCATCCAATTGTCAGTTGTCTGCAATAGATTATGAAATCCGCTCTCGGACAAGGGATTAGGAGCTTTTTAATGGTTGTATACTGAATCAACAGCAACATAGGAGTCATATTTCTTTTCTTTCTTTTGCAAATTTTTTTGGAGCAAAATCTGGGTCACATGTATTTCTTTGTGGTGGCGCTATATGCATCGGACTTTGTAGGATTGACATCCAGTGTGTCTTCTGCATTTGAAGTTTGTTTCTGCAATGACTTAGGTCATACGAGTTAAGGATGCTATAAAAATTACTACGCTTTGAAATACTTTGCCGTCTCTGCTGAGTTTTGTATACGATGGCTGTTGTCTCTTGAAATGTACCGGTTTTGGCATTTGATGCAAATGAAAATAAAAGAAAAATGTGTATGAACAATTTGTTGGTTATCCAATAGAAAAAAGTTCTTATTTTCTGATCTCCGAGTTAAATAAAAAAACTGAAATTAAAATTAAATTAAATTTTTGATACGAAGGTAGACAAACACTATGGGTACGTCTCTCTCAGATCAAATCGGTACTTGGGGGATTCTGCAGTGCTCACATTCTTATCTTCAATACTTCCAAAAATGGAAACGTAATGTGTACAAAACGATCAACAATTTCGAGTTGCATTAATGAGTCATCACAATACTACTTCAAGTACACAGAATTTCTACAGACAAATATATTTGCCAAGAACAATAAATGATATCAGACAACCTTATGAGAGCAACGTATGCTTCCGATGAAGATGGCAACAGTTTCTGAGAGCAGATTGCATGAAGATGGCAAGGCATCACTCCAAAACTTTCAAACTAAGAAGAGGAGTATCCAAGTAATAAAGTAATGGCAACCTTCCGATGCCTGTGCTGGCATATGTAGATAACAGAAATCTGTTCATCAAGCGTATGGAGCTTGTTCACCGTGTTAAGAGAGTGCATGCCGAACAGTCATCTCACCTTTCCTTCAGTGAACCATTGTTCGACCTTCTCAATTCCCATGCTGGTAAGCAACCTTTCAAGGGTGATTGTAGAAGTAAGGAGGATGTTGACAATTGCTTTTGCCGCATTGAGATTGAAGACAGACAACTTAATGAACTTCTAAGCCTCCTTCTGTCACTATCAATTGGTTGGTAATTAGGATCATGCCGCACGGCAGAAATCTTCAGTGCTTCAGGAAGTATGCAGTTGCAGACTGAACCTACTCGGAAAATAAAAGATAAACATTGTGAACATTTCAAAGAGAGGACCAATCTACATATAGCTACATGATCTATTGAATTCATCTGCCACCCAGCTTATAATCTCATGAACCAAAGTATAAAAGCTTAAATGGATTTATATATCTTTTTTAAAAGCTAGTAATTTGTAATCACAAATTGCTAGCAGCTAGTAATTTGAGTCAGAACATGCTATCACGTTGTTAAAAGCTATTAGTTTTTCTAGATATTCAAAATTTGTGATTACAAACAATTCGTTAAGATAAAAAGTAATCAAATATCATTCACAGTGAAGTACTTCAACTTTTTGAGAGGGATTTTAAAAATAAATAAATAAATGAGAGGTAGCTGCAAATCAAGACTATGTATCAGGTGGTGTAAGGCACGAAGCAGACAGTAGATTAAATTAACAACTACCTGAGCAAGGAAAATAATGGGACAAGGAAATAGTACCTATATTTGCCAGTCGATTCACCCATTTTGGAATTGATTTCCCTGTTAGCTTATAGCAAATGTCCTTGCAGAAATGATTGCAGTTCTTGACAATCAAGTGATATGTATCACCATTGTAGCTTGCAGACTGTCTCTCCATGAACTCTCTAACCTGAATGGGGTCCAAGCATGTGGTCCCTATGAATATTGATTTCCTAAACTTGAAGCCTGGGCACTGCCGTGGTTCAACCTCAAAAACACCACTTGTTGGGTAGTCATGAGCTCCAAATGCATATTCTACACCATGGACTGCACAGGTGCAAGTGCAGCAGATTACATAAACCGAACTTGACTTGAAACTACAGGGTAATATAAAGAAAAAAATAATGGGACAGTTTTAATCTGTTGCTTCCTGTATAACTAACTGACCAGTCTGCCACCTGTGCAGAAAGAGGGGCTTAATAGACCTAGCTTCTGTGTCCCACGTCATGGGAAGAAAGATTTCTATATCCTCGAAAACATGTTTCATGCAGTAGTAGATGGCACCCTAAAATAGGAAAAGAGGGAAAAAAAAGAAATCCCTCTCCGTCCCCTTCCCTCCCCATCCAAGGACAACATATTGAAAGAGGATAGCTTGCCTCATCAAGAACCAACAATTGGCTTGTTAAGTGAAACTCATATGAAACTTCTTTTATTCCTCAAAGATAACATCTTTAATGTAACTCAATTTGAAATAGCCAGAAAGCATTTGGTAGAAAGTAGATCACAATTGTAAGCATCAAATTATTCATAATTCTGCAAGTTCATACCTAGACTGGAGGCATACTTTATTTTAGGTACAAAAATGAAGATAAGGAAAAATGCATGTAATGAACAAATTAGAGCTCACCTTCCACTCCAGAGTGAAAAATGCCTAGGCCAGCCCAGTATACATAGCCATTCATTGGTGTCAAGTCGTACACATTGAGATAAACTGGTGCTCGACCTGGACCATAGTTGGTTGACTTTGATTTGGGAAACAAACAAAAACGTGTAGCTGGTTTGCCTTTCAAGCGAAGAGGCAATACTGATTTCCATCCTTTCTTTGATCCAAATTTCATATTTGCTTAACTGCAAAATCAGAATTCAATCGATCCCTGAGTCCAACCTGTTCATACAAGCAGATATAATAAAGTTAGTCATATCATGTCTAGACATTCCGTCATTCACAGTTACAACTTTTTATATGTAGAATAGCCAAAAGGAGAGCTAACCATTGCAAGAAATTAAGATAAACAGCCCTGCAGATGAATGCTAATGTATTAGTCTACAGGAAGTAATTGCCTATGAGTTAGAGTAACTTCTAACCTTTCACCTCAAATCAACATAATGAGTAATTTTACATCCTTTTAATGACATGATCCTGCGTTACCTGATGCCATGGAAGGGCCTATTCCTCTTTAGAGGGTTGCATGCACATGTTGGATTTTTCAAGTCAATGTCATCCTAAATATTTACTTCTGCCAATAGATTCTATTCTACCTCGTGTAAGAGTAATTCAGATGTAGGCAATTACTAAGAGTTTTTTATTTTAACTTAAAACTACCCTATGATGGACACAATGTACTTTTTCATGTGTCTTGCTACCTTTGAATCGCTTTTGGCTAACGGAAAAAAGAATATCATAACTAATAAACATAAAATTTGCAAAGTCAGGTTGTCTACTGATAGATAAGTTGATCATGAGATGATAAACTAAGTCCAGCTTCTTAATTTGTGAGTCACATTCCTCCTGCATCAAAGCCAAAGTCACTGCCTAGAATCTGCTATAAGAATCCAATAATGTTGCTATTTGTCCTGACCATTGAAAAGTTGACTTCTCACGGCATTTCGTAATAAAACAACCACAAAAGTCTGGGACCAACCAAGACTTTCTAGAGCCTTTGAAGGCATCAAAGATGATTAACATACTGTGAAATATTAAACCGTGCCAAATCTATCCCAAGAGGGATAGCTTAATTTATTTTGGTCACTTGCCAAGGAAGTAAGAGGTCAAGGGATTCATTTCACCTTATACCAACCTAGGAGGGGAAATTTGAGTTTAGGGTGCGTGAAATCTTTAAAAAAAAAAATTGCCAAATCTTAAAAGATATACATTTTAGATTTTCAGAGTATTACTTAAATGTTAGTTTGGACTTTACGTGAATTCTAGTAAACGAGAAGTGAAATTCAGCACCATCAAAACTTGGACAAGATGGGAATTAATAAATGGTAATACCAGATTTGGTAAAATAACAAAGCCGGCAAATTCAATAAGGTAAAAAATTATAGAGAAATCTAGAAACTTCATATCAGAGTTTCACTTTAATGTTGATTACATACAACAATGATTTGAGAACATCCTTTTGTAGCAGCAGTTTCTTTATTTACAAACTCCAATGACATCATTATCAAAGTTCTTAGGCTCTAAAGATTTCTTAACTCATCTTGCACTTGAGACATCCCATTTACTCCAGTATAGTATGTCTGTTAGTAATCTTGGGTGAAATTTTTGATTCTATCAAGTTTCTAATAGTTTTGGCTTAGCAGAAGACAAAAACAAATCATCCGTCCAAGCTAAACAGAAATAAAAGGATAGATAATCTGCACTAATGTCAACGCTTGAAATTTAGAAACTATCTGCATCAGAAGTTGACAATAGTTTTTAATAAATTGGGAAATAATAGGTCAGTAACCAATGCCGGTGGCATAGGGCAGTAAAAAAGGAGTAATGGTCAACCTGAAATTTACACAAATTTTCTTTCCAACAACTTAGGGTTGACAAGCAACACATAATCCGTGTTATACAAGAGCAGAAGATATTGAAGCCCAACAATTATAGATAATGATACATTTTATCATTAACTATAAATGCTATAACACAGGCTTCAATAGATGAAGCAGAATAATATGAGCATAGAATGGCAGACAATGTTGACTTAATCTTGAAACTACTGAAACTTTTAGAGCTTAAACCAATTTTATCGTTCAAAATTAGATACTATTTATAGTAATTTTCACCCTGAAAGCAGTTAAAACTTAAACAATTAAGTGTCGAGAATTTCAAATAAGCAACGAGTTAACCAAATTCATCACAGAACTGGAATTGCAGTGTGCTTTTGAAGCTACGAAAAGAATAAGTCCAACGTGTGCCGCAGAGAAAAGGGTCAGCTTTAAAGAGCAGAATACAAGGAGAAATGCTTCAGATCCAGCAGAAACTATTTACAACAAAATAAATAACGAAAATAAAAGAGAAGGATACTTCAACAAGGCTGAGTTTCGAAACGCAAGTAGATCAGACCAAACAAAATAAAGTTGCAGCTGGTTACCCCCACTCATCAATAACAAATAACAATGTGAAAAGCAGCAAACTTGATCTGTTTGCTCTCCTTCCATGTTATACAAATGACAATATCTCGCCAACTTAGGACAGCATTCCAAAATCCTCATTGTTCTTCAGAAATTTCACAGTAACCAAAGAACCCCGTGAGAAAAAACACATCGAGCAAAATGGAAAAAGCCAAAACAGAAAACAAAGAGAAACGAAAGCAAGTTTTTTGCAGGTACAGATTTTAACACCAAAACTAGAGACTATTAGAAAGAGAACGGCTCAATAAAGAAAAATGGAGAGTAAATTAATGGTACTTACAGGTTTATTGAGGATGGACGTTGATTTCAATCCCCATACCGATAAAACAAACCGCAAGGTTAAGACTTATGTGTTGCTCAAACACACAAACCCATTTCCCAGTTCTGACAAACAAAATTAGAAACGAATTAAAAGGAGAAATCAATCTCAAACTTGGCGGTCAAAGAAAAAAAAAATGAAAACATAGACTCTCTCTTTGTACTTGGTTTATCTTCTCTCTCACTCTTAACTACCTAAATCCCAGGCAACCTGTCGTTTGGATAATGGTTATATTATTTTCAACTTCAAGGAGTTCTTTCCTTGTCAATAATAATTAAACAGAAGAAAGAAAATTAATTATGATTTTACAAGTCATTGTCTTACTGAGGTCCCTTATGATTAGGTTGAGTAAGAGTCCTTGTCTTTCTCAGCACGTGCCATGTTATTATATTCTTTCTTCAAAAAAATTTTCCCTGTTTTTTTTTCTCCGCCAGTACCTGTTTACCACCCGATAATTTACAGCCAAAAAGGAAAAAAGAAAATTTACTTAATTCATGAATCAACCAAAGAAAAACAGAGAAGGAGTTTCAACTTTTTGTAGTATCTCAGTTTTCAACCTGTATCCATGGAAGAAAAGTAATCTGTAATAATACAGTGGGGTCCGCAGTCGCCTAATTTCAACTAATATTAACTTCACATGTGATCAGATAAAATTATCTCGCTTGGTCAATCAATGAATTTACCTTCTTTCTTTTTCTTTAAAGCAAATCTCGTGCTTCTTCAATTATAGGTACATTTAGATTCATCACATCATGAAGTGGTCCTCCTCGTTCTGTATCTCAAAATTAAAAGCACACAACTTGGTGATAGAACAAAGACATTAGAATTTATGAACCACACCACAACCTCGAGCAAATTCTTCGAAATTATCATTGATTTATATTTCTACGCAATACATATAAATATAAAAAAGATAATATCTATAATTTACTAAATTCTTAACTTATTAAATTTGTATTTGCGGTTAAAGTGGGTTCGGTTTACATGTCATTTTCTTAATATTTTCAAGGACGTGATACATGGCAAGCATCTTGAATTCATTTGATAAAAATGGGCATAAAACATGCACGTGTCAATCATTTTCAGGCGGATCATCTTCCTTGAATATCCACTCTCGGTTCACATACCCAAAATAAGATAAACAATCAAATAAATCATAGAAAAAAAAAATCTAGAATTTTTAGAATATAGCACAACTATTTCGTAATATATGATGTAAATACATTTATTTATTCTAAGTAACTATCAATTTATTCCACAAATTTTCAATATATAAATACTCTTTTTCAGTATAAATGTATAAATCTTAACAAAATATATAGTTAATTAATTGTGATTATGTATTACTTTACTTTAGTTTAACATGACAGTTTCCTAGCGATGAAAGTCAACATTAATATGTATATGTGTATTGCAATAGAAAATTGCCAGCTCTTCATTGCAGAGGGATACAGCTACTCATGTCTTCTCAACTGCCTCCATGAATATCTTCTCGTGTTTTCATTTGTCATCCCTTTTAATTTTTTCCCATGAACAGAATACGACTCTCTCTCTCTCTCTCTCTCTCTCTCTATATATATATATATATATATATATCTTATTTTATATATATATATATATCTTATTACTGTAAAACAAATTTAGAAACTTTACAAGGAAATGAGAAAAATATTGTGTTTCATTTATGGGTAAAATTTATCTAAGCGCCATGGTGTTGACTGTTGTCTGTGTTGTCGTTTCGATGCAAGAGGATGTCTCTAGGGTAATAGATTTATGCCATCTGGCAACTTTTAGTTTAGAAATTAGAATTGCCCAAAATTGTTAACATTGACCACATGTGTCATACATGGGAGTGTTAAGGTGCAGATTAGCGCACACGGTGTGTCGTGGTACCGCAGCAAAACGACAAATAATAGCTATTGATTGTGGAATGGTGCAGGTATAGTTATTGTGCTGAAATCTGAGACGTCAGCTTTTCCCACGCTCTCACAGGCTTTTGATCAGATCACTTGCGGCCAAAATTAAATTACTTTTACGTGGGACCATTCGTTCAATCAGATTCAGATTGATTGATTTGGTCTTGGCATGGCGTTTGCTTTTCTGATTGTGTTTTTGTAGTCAAATTAATCATTCTCTTGACTGATCGATCGATTTACCATAATTCATAGTTTAGATAGATAATAGATTAATTACATGTTTAAACTCCAGTTAAAGTCGGATAATCATTCTCACACTTTCTTTGAAACTTTATAATGATTATAAAAGGTTGTAAGCTGCTTGATCTTGTTGCAGCAAAGAGAGGTAAATATTAATCACCAGACAGCCAAAATCCCACCAGTTTACCTACCTGCCTGCTTACTTACCTTTTATATTCTTTCTGGGTGACAAATTCAAATAACATAAGCCAGTCTGCATCAATTATTTTACTGGTTCAATCAAGGATCAATTCCCTTTTTTTTTTTTTTAATAATTATTATTCTTTTAATATTCAGATATTTTCCTGGTTGGTCATTCCGCATCAAACCAATGTTCTTCTCTTGTCCTATTGGGGTGGGCTAACCAGACCAGGGTCTGTTTTTCTGGGCCATATTAGTGAGAAAGGGTAGGCCACTTGCGCATGTTATGACAATTTCCGTGTCTCCCACGAAATATTCATGGCCTTTCACAATCAGCATAATACATTTCATTCAAAACTTGTGATATATGAAAAGGTATAAAAATATCACCATAGCAACTTACTTGCATCAATAGAAAACCAAAAAGAATAGGAATTACAATGTGCTCCGAACGTAAAGAGTATGGCAGATGTGATGAAAGTGTTTTGAGAAAGCACTTTTGTGAAGTACCCAACATGGCAATATGAATACTATACACAACAGATGTTACAATAAACTATATAAACAATAAAAATGATGTTGACATGAAATTGTATGTTTCATTTTGCACACTTCCAGACTACGAGAATGATCTTGTGATGTGTATTCTTGTCGACAGGCCTGTTGCTGTAGAACATTTCATTGTCAAAGAGAACCGAGTGAGTTGAAATGAGTCCATGCATCCTGTACAACAGTAGATAAACTTTGTTGGCTAAGCTTCAATTCACAATTATGTCAAAACCAAATTTGTCTTGCCATTGAAGAGGTTAAGACCAGCACAAGCAAAAAGCAAACTTGTCTTGCCATGCTAGAGGTTAGCAAGGCACATGGACTGATTGAAATGTTTCACCAGCCATCTTCTGGTGGGCACTACTTGCAAGAAACAATAGCTGGAGATTTGTTTCTCATTCCATTTTTCCAAAATGACAAAAAGATATTATTGAATAGCCAAATTATTAAATAGGTTGTACTTTGTTCAACCGGTGATCCTGAGAGCATCAGTTCCTCTTAAAGAATTAGCATGTCAATGAATAAAAAGTATAATATGATAGAAAGAAAGATGAAGAAACTCCCCATTTCTGAAAGCACAGGAAACTCCATTCAGTCTCATAAATCTCACAGATGAACTTAAATACAGAATGCAGGATACTTGGAAGCCAATCATCAGGCTAACAATCAATTAAGTGGTTCTTGTGCACTAAGATATCTTCTAACAGTAACTAAATGGGCAGAGCCTGCATACTAGTGGGTGCACAATTACGAATACCCAATAAGAAAAAGATAAATCTGTCAGTGAATTACCTGCAAAATATCAAAAACTTTTTCTGCAATGTATTTTTGTTGAGAAGTTGCACCCTTTTGCTGCAGTTTATCTGGATGCAGGCAGAGTAGAGCTTTTTGATAAGATCTTTTCACTGCATTTCCCTCAATTATTTCAACAAGCGGAACAGTCTTCCACCCACTCTCAGGCCATAGGACCTACACACATGGCCAACATTAGTTCCAAGAAATGAAGAAAGCTCACAGAATGCAGCTTAAGAAAATAAACCTTACTAGATCCAGTTTCCTCGGATATAACTAAATGTCATCAATATGAGATAACATAAGCCTAATATCATGCTAGTTGCACTTGCACATTATGAGATAAGATATTCATTGACACCAAAAGATAAAAAATTACAGAAAACTAAGTTGCGGATATAAACTGAAGCAGACCATTTAATTGTCACAAACAGGGTAATAAAAATCTATTATTCAGTGAAAAAGTCCTTCAATTCCCATTAACAAAGTGGATCCACTTTCTTTCTCAAGAACCGATAATTTCCGATAATTTTCAACTTCTTACCAGGTTTACATAATTGTTAACAAGCGAAAAAGAAAGGAGTTTCCAGGAAGAAGAAAAAGGGCTCAGAACTGTATCTATCCATCTGCCATACTCACATATTGTAAAGTTGACAGCAGCGACCGTATGTTTCCTTCCTTTCCATTTGACCACTTTCGTATTTCAGCATCAATGACCTACACCATCTGAAGTTTCAAAATTACTGCTTCACAACAAAATCATAAGCAACATGTTTTCCATGCATGTATACTATGTCACCTGGATATCTTCAGGATCACTGCTGGCTTTTGGTAGTTTATTCTCATCTTTTGTTAATTCTCTTACCTGTCCATAATGCCCATAAGCTAACTTGTAAGCAAATGCCATCATAACTATACCTCATACATATAGAAAATAATGCCCTTGTGTCATATATAAGCAAGCAGTCTTAAATGTACAACTTAATTTTTCAGATGTCTATGTGGTATATATTCAAGTATTTGAGTTATGTAACTTGGCACCATCTTCTTTCTTCTATATGGCAAAAGACCAAATAGTTAATAAGTGGGAAATCTATATGGAATCATTTTCTTTTGGGATAAATCACATACCAGAAAGTTTTCTTGGAATGACTCATCCATATCTCCAACGACAGCCTTTGAGCCATTACCTAGTGATTATGGGGAACTTATAGGCATATGTTACTAGTATAAATCTTAACAATAATCAAGTGGTAAATAGAAAAAGTTAATAATATGCTGAAAGGTAGTAGCAGTGTAAAAAAGGTTCTGTTGGGGGAGAAAAGATGCAACAGAAATAGGAGAATATATGTATTCTCTGCAAAGAATCAACTTTGTCGTGTCAACAAATCACCATCAAAACAAATAAGAAGTCCATTACAGGAAGCCATTAGAGACTTGAATTTCACAACAGCTGATGATAGAATACTGAAAATGCTGGTGTGGCTTATAATCTCCCAACTGATATGTACCAAATAAACCTATGCTCACCATAACAGAAGATTAGAAGAACTAACCAGTAGTCGAGCTATTCTTCTGTCCAAAAGTCCCACTAGACATACAGTTGGTGTTGTTTATGGCAGATTGTTTCGCTGACTGAGAAAGATTTCCATTAACCTAAATGATACCATAAGCGTTCATTTTTCAGACCCAGAAAAACTTTTTATAAAATAGATTTTTGCGTCTGGAAGATGTCACATTGAATCATCTATTTATATGTGGCTGTGTGAAAAAAGTTACTGTCAGTTGAGTACCATGATTGAAGCATCACCATATGGTTTTTTCTCATGCCCACTGGTCACATGAATTTTCTCATCTGTTCTAATCTTGCTAAAACTTGCTTCCTTCCCTACTTTCTCCGCTTTGGAATTGTCTGTATTCTTCCATCTAGAGCTCTGACTTTGAAGGTCAATATCAATTTTTGATTTTGATAAAACTTCCTCGTTGAACATTTTAACAAACTCTTTGACCTTTCCCTTACCTCTGGTTTTTCCAAGACCCCTGGAGTTCATGCTTGAACCTTGTTGGCTACCTTTACCAACTTCTGCACTGTCCAAAGAAGCTATCTTCCCATCCTGTTTCTTTATGTTTTTACTAAAATCGGGAACTACAGATGCCTTTTTAGTACTTTTAGCTGTTCTTTCTTTTTCAGTAGCCTTTTTAGTTATCTCCTCATTGCCTGCATAGAATAGAAGAAAACAAAGAGCTTTTAGCTTGAATAAAATTAAATGTGATCATAAGATACATTGCATCACTGTTCAAAGAATTGATCTAGAACATGACTCACTTTGTTCATAATGCTTATCATAGAACAGAGAACGTAGAGATTTCAACTCAGGCTTGTGAGCTTCTTCAGAAACCACAGAAACATTCTGAAATTTATTAAGAAAATCTTTCTCACACTTAGATTTAGATTTTGTTTCTTCACCAGTATTTTGTGAGGTAGAATCACCAGGGTCAACTCTTTCCTGCATTTTTAATCTATCTCGATTGCTTGTATCAGATGTACCAATATTTTTTTTGTCACGTTCTATTGCATAGGAATTAGCATTTGCTGATTTTCCATCTGCCGAAAGTTTAGAATCATGCAATATCTCTCTAGGTAATTCACTCTCTTTTGCTATCCATTCATCAGAGCTTGATAATCTATCATTATTGCTATTTTCTCTTGCTCTTAAACGACTCCCTCCTCTAAGAGGCA
Organism: Azadirachta indica; assembly: GCA_022749755.1. Taxonomy (NCBI): domain Eukaryota; kingdom Viridiplantae; phylum Streptophyta; class Magnoliopsida; order Sapindales; family Meliaceae; genus Azadirachta; species Azadirachta indica. The sequence goes on from CM040449.1 coordinate 4,281,754, forward strand.
TAGCTAATGGTATTCCCTTGCTTGCCCACTTGTATATTGAGAAGTGAAATTGGTTGCTGCTGGTCAGAACTTCTGAACTATTTGATTCTTTTTCTGAATCACCTCCTGTGTCTGCCTCAGCGGATCTGGTCAAGTTTAATGACTCTTTTCTGCTAAGAGAGAACTCCCGGGATAAAATGCTTTGGCGATATGAAGACCGATGATCATTTCTCTCCTCATCACCCTGGTTTAGGCTTGATGACCTTGAATGAGGAGATGAATAATGGCTTATACCATTTGAAGCTCCATCCTTGCTTTTACAAGGGCTATGATGAACAGAACCAAATGTTGGAAGTTCCATCCCTTTTGTCAGTTTGGCTGGGAGGCTGTCAAGAAAAATGCCGTTAAAGCTTGCCAATAGGAAATACAAGAGATAATCAGAAAGTAGAACGTGGAAACAACTTTGCATTCAGAATACACGAGGAAAATTAAACAGGCAGCAATACGTGTAAAAAGATGGAGAATGAAGGAAACTTGAGGAAGCCTTAGTTTTGTACTCAGTTACATGAATCGGTATACAAATAAATAAAAATACAGAAGATACAAAGAAAAAAATAGACTCAAGGAAAATTGGAAGCAATTAATTTGACAATTTTCTACCATGAAACCCATTAGATTGCCATGCTCACAGATGTTGAACATGTAAATTAGTGAGCTTTCTTTGGTGTAGATAGAAGTTTTTAAAGATGTATAAGATGCGTCTAAATGATGGCCAAACAAAACAAGACATACACTGTATTCCATTGAGAAGCAAGAAACAGTCACAAACAAAATTATGAACCAGATACAAGTGATCAACTATGGTCTATGCTTAAGGGAAATACAAGTCCGTTAAATTGTTATTGACCACATCATATTTTTCTTTTCTCTCACACTTTCCAGTGAGTAAATGGATCTAAATATAAATCAGAAACCTGAATTGTGCAGGAAGTGAAGTCCCAAATGGCTCAGCATTAGGTGGCAAAGGCCGAGCAGGGCTTAAAACTCGAGAACCCGGTGATGAAGAATATGGGTCCCAATCACGCTTCCTTGGAGAAGAACTCAAAGACTCATTGCCTTTATAAATGTCATCAAAGAAGTTCTCACTTGTATAACGCCTCCTACTGAAGCCTTCGTCCCCAAACACCGGCTTCTCGCTCAGACCGTTCCAAGAATTACGAGAAGCAACGTTTCCATCATCTCCTCTAAACACATAGTAATCCGTCCCATCGCTGTAACTGCATCGAAATTCATGAACTGAAGACCGCTTTGGTGGGCCGCCAAATACATCGTTGAAATCAATATCCGAGTTTCTCTGCTGTGCCTGAGGAGAAGAACGGTCGTTCATGAATGATTTCTGAGGACTATAACCCAAAAGAACACTTTCTCTTTGAGAAAATCTCTCCATTTCAAACAACACCCAGCTATCGCATTAAATTCTCAGCAGACAATATTTTTAAATGAAAACCGCGGGAAATCTTGAAGGCTGGAGACGAGTACCAACAGCTACAAAAACTAGAATGAAAATTGCAGAGTGATTTCAAAATTTCTCGCTGATGAAATGGAGAAAATATTTTGAAAGAGTGAACACAGACGAAGAAGAAGAAGAAGAAGAAGACGAGTGAAGTTGTCTGGGCGTTGTTGTGAGGAGGGGTTTAGCGAGATTTTGAAGCCACACAAGCTTGGTAGGGGAGGATCTAAGTGTGTGGATGAGAATAGATAAATCCAAATTTTAATGTAAGTAAATTAGTCCATTTTGTCACGTAGGTACCAGCCCTGTTTCACTAATTCTCTTGGTGACCGTTAACTTGAAATTTTCGTGACGCTGTGGCATTATGGTTTCCGATTGGTTCTTTGGTTGGATAAACATCTCGAAATTTGTTTTCTTTGCTAGCTTTTCCTATTTTGGAAATATGCTGGAAGGATCAGCTGATACAGGTTCTTCTCGATGAGAGCGCGTGGACCACCGTTTTGAGGGGACCTCACCTCGGTGTTAACGAATCAGTGCCGAGCGAGAGGTATACGGTCATAAATAATCGCCGGTTAGAGGCATAATACGATCACAAATATCTTGACAGGAGAACCCCCAACATTCGCCCTTCAACTCTAACTATCGCTAAGAGCAAACTGGTTTCGGTAAATTGTCAGTTTTGGTTCTACTACTACCAAGAATCATCATATGAGCTATGATACTTAATATCAGGAATTCAATCATTTCTATGTGTTTGTGTCAGCAAATTTCTCAATATATTATAGTTGCTCCACCTTAGGTGAGAATAAATTTTCGGACTAAACTTTCAGATTGGCTGAAAAGTGAGAGAAGGTGACATTTTAGTTAATAGTTACCATTGACCAGTGCACGAATTATGTACGAAGCAAAAATTTTTTTGAAATCATGAGAGACGGTTACACACTTCAGTGACTTGCTGTTTACCAACATGTAGGAATCCAGAATATTGGCCAAGAGTGAATAAAAGAAAAAGCCATCTGAAAATCGATAAGAGCAGATAAGCAACGTTTAGATGTTATTTGTACTGCAGGAAGGGGTAGGACACACAAAAGAACCAATATGAGGATAATAGCCGAAACAATTTTGGAGTTCAGTTAGTCATGACCAATTCTTCTATGACAGTTGAGTTGTGCCATTAGTTCTTTCATCTGTCTAGACATCCTTGATCCTAATTCTGCAAAAGCATAAACCAAATAACACATAGATACAAAAAGATGGCGTGTACTGTGCATAGCAAAGCTCGATATGAATTCTTCAGTATACAAAATATAGAAGAAAGTATCAATGTGAGTACCCAAGTGAAATTTAACCAAAATAAATAGCAATACAATTGAAAATTTTGAAAGGAACAACTGGAAAGAGGAATTGAGAAGATACGTCACATTGCTCTTGGAAGTAAAATCAGATTAACCTACCTGTATCCAGTGAACAATAGAAAGAACTGAACCGATGAGTCCATCTGAGGTCGAACTAGATATTCATCCCACTCCTGAATTGATGAGCCCATCCAGGGGTCAAACTAGATCTTCATTCCATTCCTACCAATCAGAACCATCAGGGAAAGCTTCCAGAGCATCTTGCTTGCCATTGACATAAAATTCTACAACTGCTAACATTCTTGGAAGTTTATCCGGGTGGTAATTTACATGAACAATTACTGGCTTTAACTTTTTTAGTTTAGCATCTTTCCTCACTGTCTTGAAGAGGACCTTGCTATTCATAAATAGATAGAAATCCATAGTTCTCTTAGCAGCATGAAGCCCATCATACCCAGGATGGGAAGGGAAAAAGAGCTCCTCATTAAAAACTGCTTGGTCCCATGAGTTTGATTGCTTAGAAAGTCGATCAGCCACACGATCCAAAAGCTCGATGGAAGGAATCGTAGGCCTTATGTAAAAGAAACCAGAGTTGTAAACCCATATCCTCATGGTATGAGCATATCGAGCCCATCCCATGGCTGGTTCATCAAAGACATCATTAAATCCATAGGCTGTCATATTATCATGACCATCAGTCATGGACTCCACATCTGAATCCCGATAAAGATAATCAAACGGGTTTTGCAAGTACACTATATCAACATCCGAGAGAAGAACACTGTATCCCAGCTGCAAAAACTCCCTTAAAATACGAAATTTCAACCCAGAGACTGCATGGTTACCACCTGTCCTTGCAATCGAATCAATACCCTCATCTGGATCTCTCTTGTACACTGGAACATCATTTGTTTTGCAGAATTCTGCAATCCGGTCATCTAATGCTACAACCACATAATTGGTTATACCCACTCTCTTGATGTTTGTAAACCAAACCTCCAACATCCTTTTCACATTTGAATTTGCAAGTGCAACTATAAGTTCTTTTCCAACAGCAACTTCTTCCAAAATCTTCGCCAATCTTGGGTTCACAGATTCATCACGAACAATGGTGGGGCCAGTTCTCAAAGCCTTAACAGTTCCAAAAGGCCCAACTTTGTGCTGTTCACCTAATACCATCACCTGCTTCTGTGCATGATCTTTTCCTTGTTCAGCCAGCCGTAGTTTTTCAGTGAGCTGCCTGACCTTCTTCTTCATCTCGGCATTCTTCTCTGTTAGTGATGCTATATCTGACTTCAGCATGTTAACCCGTTCCGGGGACTCACAAGAAGAGCCAGTCTAACAAACAAACAGTGGAAGTAAGACTATATGTCTTGGAAATTGCACACAAACTTTAACACCAAAGACTAGCCACCAGCGGAGAAGATAACATCAAAGCATGTCAGAATAATCCAGAAACTATGAAATGATTTGCTATGTCTTTTTGTAGCAGTTATAACCGATCCCAACTATCAAAGAATTAGAAAAAATCAATTAGAATAAAAGAAATTAGTAAAAAAGTTCCCCGGTGGTCATACAAATTAATCAATAATTTAGAACAAGAGAATATGATATACTCCGGACGTGTACTGGAGGAATGTGAAATTCGTGCATGAAAATGCAAACGTCTAACGCTTTTCACTGAGAAAGGGCCAATTTTCCCTATTTATACTAATACCAAATATGGTGAAATGATTTGCTATGTCTTTTTGTAGCAAGATTAAACACAGAGAATGCTTACTTCAACCAACAGCATGGTGCACGATAAAGAGAATTTATTAAATTCAGACAATGGAAGCCACCATAAAATCTTAATGGTATATGATCGCAATTCACAGGTCACGGAGATAAAATTTCAAGTCTATTTATATTCAGATAATAGAGCTCATTATTTATTTGTTGAATTCAATCTCATATGAATTTCCAAGGTAAAACAAAATAAATGAAGCTTCTCAAGTTTATCATCAGATTTAATGCCATTAAACCAAATAGAAACACATTAATATAAAATTAAATTAGCAATTCAAACTAAACAAGCAAGCAGAAAGAGTAATTTGAACAACAAGGGAAACCAGATTTTGAAACCTGGAGATTTGACTTCACGAGTTTACGATTTTGGATAGGCGAATTGGAGGTGAAGAAACCATGAGGAAACATGAAAGCGAAGACGCATCCGAGAAGGACTCCGATCACAATGGCTATTGCTATTCGAGATCCGCGAATCGATTGGACTTTTTCTCTGCGACCAGCCATCTCCCCCTCTCTCCACAATCTCTGTTCACAGCTCAATTTATACGAGATACTTTTCCTTTTCTTGGCATAAATGAAACCGGATTTCGATAGATCTTTGATTCGAGTTTAAATATGCTTCCTTTTCTGGAAATAAATTATGACCCCGAAACCCTAGCTCCAGCTTCTTCCGTCCACTTACACTATGAAACGAAGATTATTCAAAGAAGCCAAACAGGGACAAAGAAGAAAATGTTCAGTCGCTGCAGGGAAATTAGTCTTTGTAATGGTAACAGGGAAGATTAGAATAGGTATGATTCAGTGTTTCGCGATGTAATTTTTCAACTAATGACCAGTAGAGAAATGAAATCTAAACCGGTAGATGGTGAGGCTGTACGATCGAAGAAATAATCGAACAGTTTGAAATTGTCGTTTGACTTTGACTTGTTTTGTTCGGTACTTTTCATTAAGACAAATTAATTACACACACATAGCATGACAAACGTATGAGCGTTTGGAATCGAGTGCTAACTACGACCGCCAGACTGAAGAGTTTTACACGAGACTTTTTTTTTTTAGATATTAACATTTTTTTTCAGATATTTAAATAAATAGTCAGATACACCCCTAAATTTTTATTTTCGTTAGTTAACTGATTAATTTATTATTATTTATATCTTGTATCTTTTATATAATAATATTTTAATATATATTTTATTTAAATATAATACTTTACTCCCTATTTTAATATTTTTCATAATATAATTTTTTTAAATATAATAATTTAATCCATATTTAATATTTTTTTCATAATATAGTCAAAACTAAATACATTTTTAATTTATTATTTCAATAGAAAATTTAAAAAATAAAATATTATTAAAAATATTTAAATAATAAGTTAGATTAAACTCATATTAAAATATTTTAAACTCATGTTAAAATATTTATATCATTTTTTTCTTTTCTCTGTAATAAATTTGATATCTAATTGTTAAAAGAATTTTTAAATATATTTTAATATTTTATTTTTATACTAATATTTTTATTTAAAAGATTATATTAAATTTATTATATTTTCTTGAGAAAAATTATGAAAATATATAAATAAAAAAAAGAAAAAATTTAATATCATTTGTTAATAGAATTAGCAATTAAATATATTTTATATTCTTATTAACCAATATAATTTAATTTTAATTAAAAAATAGAAAAAAAGAAGAAAATTTTTTATTATTTTTTTATTTGTAATATATATGTATAACATGTGTTTCTTATTTATATTTTTATTTATATTTTCATATATTTTTAATATTTTTTCACAATATATTCAAGAATAAATAAATTTTTTAATTTATTATTTTAATAAAAAATTTTAAAAAATACAATTATTAAAAAAATTTAAATAATGAGATAAGTTATACTTATATACTAAAATATTTCTAATCTTTTACTTTCACTTTCATAATAATAAATATTTAATTATTAAAAAATTTAATTGAAATATTTTTTAACGTTTTATTTTTACATGTAATATATTTATTTAAAAAATTATGCTAAATTTATTGTATTTTTTTAAAAATATATAAAAATATAAACAATAAATACATGTTATATATATATATATATTACAAATAAAAAAATAATAAAAAATTTTCTTTTTTTATTTTTTAATTAAAATTAAATTATATTAGTTAATAAGAATATAAAATATATTTAATTACTAATTCTATTAACAAATGATATTAAATTTTTTTTTTTTTTTACTTTTTTATTTATATTTTCATAATTTTTCTCAATAAAATATAATAAATTTAATATAATCTTTTAAATAAAAAAATATTAATATAAGAATAAAATGTTAAAATATATTTCAAAATTCTTTTAACAATTAAATATCAAACTTATTGGAAAAAAAAGAAAAAAAGATATAAATATTTTAACTTGAGTTTAAAATATTTTAATATGAATTTAATCTAATTCATTGTTTAAATTTTTTTAATAATATTTTATTTTTCAAATTTTCTATTCAAATAACAAATTAAAAATATATTTAATCTTAAATATATTATGAAAAAAAAATATTAAATATGAAATAAATTGTTATATTTAAAAAAATTATATTATGAAAAATATTAAAATAGGAAATAAAGTGTTATATTGAAATAACATATATATCAAAATATTATTATATAAAAAATAAAGAATACAAATGATAATAAACCAACCAGCCAACTAACAGAAATAAAAAATACTTATAATAATAATATATATTTTTTAATATTATAAGGACATTTATTTTTCCTCGAACATCAGGGTATTTACCTATTAAGCCAAATATAAGAGGAGAAAATGTCAATATCTCTTTTTTTTTTTTAATTATACATACAATTATTAATATTATATTAAAAATTTACTAAAATTTTAGATTAAATTACATACATAATACTGTTCATAATTATTCACTCAATATAAGTAACATCTTATCAATATTAAATTTATAATATAATTAAATGGTACTTACTCCCATTAAAACAAATCTCCAACTTATCCAGCGCATAGCACTTCAAAAAATGAAAACAAAATCGATCTACACTCGTCATAACGCAATGTGGATTGTATTTTAAAAACACGATTATTTTCTTTTTCTTTGATGTCCGTTGCAACGAGATTTAAGGCACTATCAAAGATTCCAGCTGACTTTTAGAACGCGTAATTGGTTGAATACACTCATTAGGACTCTTTCAATCTTGCATGATCTAATCTAAGGCTTTAATCAACCACTAACCTCTCTTGATTTCTTGTATTTGCGTGTATCTTGATTGTTTATATTTTAGTTAAAGGCTGGAATAAAAACGGGGGCTTAACAACCATATTGAGAATATTATTATACATAATAAAAATATATTATTTACACAAACGGGAAAGCGGCTCGATCACCAACTATTTTTTTTTTTCTTTCTCTCTCTCTCTCTCTCCTACTGGGGGCACTAGCATCTCCATTACCAGACAACTATGAAACATATGACAAATAGAGGTGGTCCCAATGATGACTCAAGATGAAGGGAACCTCGGATGCCCACAAAATAATACCAGTCAATTAACCAAATTAACAAAATCGTGTATCTGCTTCCGTGAAACTGTTAATAGGGTCCTCCAAAGTCCTTATCACAACCTCAAGAACAAGACTGGTTTTCCTGCATAATAAGCATAAGCAAACTTTAACATCTTCTTGGTTAATAAATCAATATGACATTTATAACCCCATGCCAGATAAATAGGTGGCATACGGCTGCTTGAAATTAAATCTCCATATACTACCACACTGGTTTTCGGTTGGTCAGTCAAAAAGACAGAAGACAGAGTGAATGAGGAACTCAGCTGGACTAATGATATTAGTAGTGACTAGGCATTTGTAGTATGCAACGTAGAATAGGTCTCCCACCACCTCCAGTCCCACCATTACAAGGACCAGAATGGGGGCAGAGGAGTGAAGAGTGATAACAAGGGCTAAATTCATTGGAGGTTGATTTACGAAAGCAACAAAATAAAGAAGATGCATAATAGGTATAAGGAATTAGATACATACATTTTCAGAGCTAGTAATGTATGAGACAACAACAGTGATGTCATCCAGCTTGCCACCATAATAGCGGAACCCAGCGTCTTGGGCAGCAGTGGAAAAGGGTGTCTGCCGGTCTTTATCCTGTGCTCGTTGGCGTGCCAAGGCTGCTATCTTCTTAGCTGTAACCTGAGGGCCCAAGCCAGCTCTCACAGCATGAACTACCACTGCAGTAATTTCATTGTTGTATAAGTTATCAAAGAGCCCATCGGTGCCAGCAACTATAACATCTCCCAGAGCCACAGGAACAGTAAAAACCTGAATCAAATGGCATAGCTTGTTTAAAGATCCACAATCAACAGATAAAATATGGATATTCCTAAAACATAATAAATTCTCTTTCAGCCACCACCATTTTGAATGACTGAATTCCACTATCATCTAGCAGGAGGAAAAAAGGATAGAAAACATAGATGCAAACCAGATAGTGATAGGTAATTCTAATAGGGGTTTCAAACATTCATTAGATTTTGCTAAATACAGAGTTGAAACATTCATTCTAATTAGAAATATCAGCCAATGGCATCTAAATTGTGGGCCAGGGAAAAAGCTTCAGTCCTTATTAATAAAGGGCGTTCCATCTCATTTGAAACCTTGTAAATCAGCAGCCAAATAAACAAGCACTAGAACAACTAATATTCAAAGGGCCATGCAGGCCAAAATATACTGAAGCATTACATAAATATATGTTTTATAAGAAAATTTTCCTCAAGAATCAATCTAATCACAAATTTCAAATAATAGATTCAAACAGAAATGGTTAAGCTTTGTAAGAAGAGGAGAGCACAAGGGGAATATGAAAGAACCAACCTGACCACAGCTAGGTAGATCGCCATTACTTCCATACTCAAGTTGATAAGTGAAATTGAAATCATGTTGCTGTACAGGGGATTGGAAGACAGTGCATCCATCTCGAACTACCATAAAACCACTGTCCCCTAAATTGATGGCACGGAGACCCTGCAGTGAGTCCAATTTGCCAGCAAGTCAGGAACAAGATAAAATAAACCATAAAATAATTTACCACGCAAACAGGCTGGAAGTAACTTGAACTTGGAGAATTTAGACACAAGGAAGGTCACAGTGGGAAAGGAATTAGGTGACTGCAAATCTCACAGAGAAAATAAGTATACTAAATGATTTATTTAGCTTGAACTTTCATTTCGGATTTACAATGCCACCCCAATTAGCAGCAATTACTATAACTATTCTCAAATACACCTAAAAATATATGTATTTGCATATGTCTTATCCTTTTTCTTTCATTTCATTTTGGGTCCCTTTTCCTTTTTCTTTTCTCCCCAGAAATTAGCTAAGTCTTACCCTAAGTAGATAATGTAACTCCTGCTCTATATTCACTTTAACATGACACTCCATATCTAATTAAAACTTTCTTAGAACGACTACTCAACCAACAAGAAGGCACTACAGTGCATTTTTATGATGTCATGCATTCTGCATCGTGCCGACCACGAGAAAAAAATTTATGTGCGGGCTATTGCTGCTCATCATGGCATTAAAATAAAGCTGGGAATAGAGTCCTGCTCAAAATTAAACAACATACCTGGTCTGTGAGAGCTATGATGCATGCAGTTGAAGACCCTTCTGCTTTTGTGCTAGAGTGAGCTTTCTCCAAGACCCTACATGGGTCAATTGAACCATCAGGTTCCTCTTGAATTGCAGCAACTGAATTAGACATGAGTTCCCGGGAATACAGCCCCGAATCAACACCGTGATTGGCCCAGCCGCCCACACCATCTGCCACACCTATTGCTTGTTTATCAGAGATAAAGTGAGCATCTTCCCCGCCAGTTTCTTCTTTATCTGGATGGGGAAGGTAGCATGATCCTGAAAGTAGCTTTAGAGTTTTGCCAGCTGAAATCTTCCTGCAAGCAGTGGGTAAAGCAGCGGGATAAATGTGAATGCTAATAGAAATATATAACAACTACATTTTTGAACATAGAAAAAGAATGGGAAATTGTATTATTAATGAGAATAATTAGAATAGCATTTGAGAACATACTGATCTGATGAAACAGCAGAACTTGCATGCTGTTCCTCACCAGAGGCAGCATCAAATGAAATGTCAGGAGCTGTCCCAGCAGAAAAAGATGATGAAGGCGATGAGCTGTGGAAACCTTTTAATCCTGACTCTATCTTTGGAAAGAAGTTGCACCATCTTTTTGCTACATTACACATGATATATCCATGAATCGGATGTTTGTTTGATTGCTTGCTGTTTTTCAAATTCATGCTAGCCTTTCGGCAGCTGTCAAGGCTCCTAATGCCAAAAGGTACACCAACATTGTTTGTTGACAAGTAAAGGTGCCCACACCTTGAAGTAAAATAATATACAAAAAATTCACCACATATAGCTTTGGAGGCAGCCATTGATTTGTTCTGGCAGTTACCACTGACCAACAATTGACTGGAGTCAGAGAGTGCAAGATCGATGTGATAGCCACAAACCTGAAATGAAGGGCCGGACACAGAAGGAACAGAGAAAGAACGAGAGATTGCTCCAACAACAGAGAGGTTCCTTTTTTGGTTTGCTAACAGCAAATCATATCTTGCAGTAAATATTGTTCCTGGTCGAAGAAGTACATGCAGGTCCGCAAGTGATGAAAATCGTAAAGTATGAAACAACCTATAATTCCCCTGCCCAAATAGAATTTCTAAAGAATCTCGAAGCCCGCCTTCTTGCCCAAAGACTGGTCTCTGAGTTCTATTTTTTACAGCAGATCTCAGTCTCAAAAAATAATTGGATGGCATTTTACACTCTTAAACAAAACAGTTTTGCTTGAAACTGTTTATTACAGAGAACACGACAGTCACCACAGCTTATAAAAGAAAATCTCATAATTCTTAGAACATTTATTACTAATCTAAAACTAAGACTACTAAAAGTATGATTCTTCCCCTCCCTTCTATATATTACTATATGATTTCAGATACCTGAAAACAAAGAAACAAACAAAAGGGGTGCACATGATAAGTAAACGAACTTGGCCAAATAAAAAAAAAAAGCGAGAGAGAAACTGAAGAAACCACAGCTAAAATAACCGTATCTAATCAATATTTTTTAAGAGATTAAGAAAAATAACATTTGAGATCACCTCACCTAATCAGTATAATATAAAATAAGTATAAATCGGAGCTAACCAGGCGTGAAACACTAGTTGGAATTATTTTATCATCCAGTATTATGATCACCAACTTATCAACCATAATAAAAGATTAACATCTATATTTGCAAAATAAATTCATCAAACTATGACATAGATTGGAATCCTAACATCTATATTTGCACCATAAATTCATCAGACTAAGACATAGATTAAAAGAGCGCCTACACGCTATCATTTTCAAATTAAAAGAAAATGAAAAACCGAAAACTCGGAGTCAAAACAGTAAAGGAGATAGAAAAAGTAAGTAAAGTTTCTCTAGCTCGCCTTTTAACAAGTGAACTCTGACCTCCTCCACACATAGAACGCAGAGCTCAATCAAATTCAATTCCTCTCTTCTCTTGGGACAAAAAATTTAAATTAATTAAAAATAATAACCGACCACACAATCTTCAAACGGTAGGTACGAGACACGAGCCCTCCGCCTAGCCCCTCCGGAATTTGGAGATCGCTTGAACGGTTAATAAAGACAGAAGCGAGAATGTTCCGTAGCAACAAAACCCTAAAGCTTCAGAAAGCGACAAGGGAGTTAAGGCTGCGATTTTAACTTCTAGATAGTTTCATGTTATGCTAATTACGGACGCTGTTTTCCATTTTGACTGATTTCACACCGGCTACACGACGTAGCTCGCGTCCAGTTATGGAGATTTCTGAGGGTATTTTCGTAACTTTACCTGCCTAACTAAACGGGCGGGTTGTTATGGTCAGCATTTTCCCGTGGCTTCATGATGTTCCATCCAATTTGGTAGGAGAAATTTCTTAAACGTGCGCAGCGAATATAATTTTTTATAATTACGAAACTACCCCTCAATTTTTATATATTGTTGGCCAGCGTGTGAATTTTGATTTGTTATTCGAATAACACACTTACGTTTCTGCATCGAAATTTGTTGTCCTAATGACCTATATCAATACAACTCTCAATTTAAAACGTTGGATGGCGACAGCGTTCCGGATCTAGCTTTTGATTTTAAAAAAAATGTAAACCTTATCCACGAATGTGGTGCACGAAATGTTTCAATAGTACGCTAAAAGGAATATACCAATATTCTTTGGATTTATGAATTTTGTCTTATATCTCTAAATGCATATATTAACTTTATTAAAAACTGTATTTACGAAATAAATTGTCTATATAGCATATTATAGCATTTATTACAGTTTTTCGTTATGTTAGACAATCAAGACTGTTACATCATCCTTCAACACGAAAAAAATATTCCGTAATATTTATTTGTTCTTTTTAAAATCACAAGATTTTATGTGCCATTCTTTTTGTGGATCGTACATGTTCCGGGTCTCCTGCAACTTAATCCACGTAAACCAAATTCATTTCGATCCATGAACACAATGAGAATTTGTACAGATGACCCTATCAGGTACCCAAGAGTCAGCTGAGATCACTTTCCAATTGATTTCTTACAAATGAACTCCATGTATTCTAAGGCTTTCACTTGCAAAAACGCCAAAGATTACCTTGAAAATTTTCAATTCTGTATCCTGCTGAAGAGGATTTGTGCACCATATTGGGGCTGCATGCTTATAAACAACATTGGAGCATGAATATAAGTTGGCGACAGCAGAAAAGTATACCGTCGGATAATGATGGCTAGAACAATTTTTGCCTCAACCATCGCTAAGTTTTGACCTACACAGATTCTGGGGCCCAAACCAAACGGAAGGCATGAGGCTAAGTGCTTTCGGGACTCGTTAAATCTCGGTGGATTGAATTGATTTGCATCTTCTCCCCATATATTATCATCGTGATGTATAGCAGTTAAAGCAAGATAGAGTTGTGTACCAGCTGGAACGTCAAGGTCTCCTAACTTAACATTGTTTGATGTTTGCCTCATCAGCATTACAGCAGGCGGATAAAGCCGAAGTGTTTCATTGATTATCATGTTCACCTGTAACAAATGATCAAACAGATTAGAATGTCAGACAGCAAGGAAAAGCTTTATAGAACACAATATTTTCCACTATATGCATACATAAAAATTTAGTCACAATGTTGTTGTAGGGTATAGACTTATAATTATCTGTATCTAAAATGAAGTTATATCCACAACTTATATAAGTGAACAAATGTTACACTCTAATTATTGCCATTAATTTAAAGTTTCCAACAATTATTGTTAGTATATATATAATTCATCCATTCTTGTCCACTTTAATAATTAGCATTCAACTGAAAGAAGCAGCATGTTCAATTATAGTAAAGTTCTGAGAAAGCCTATGACAATTTTTACTCGAATGACTATTGGGTTATTTCCATCATCCTGACAGTACAATGCAAAAAATACCGTAAAGTAAATGAAACTCTACACTGCAATATTTTAGGCTGGATGATTAGTGACAATTATACTTACAGTCTTAAGATCGCTTAAATTCTCTGCAACCAGTAGCTCATTGTCACCACAGACATGAATTACTTCTTCTCGGGCCTTGATTTGCCATTCTTGATGCAATGATAGAAGTACAAATGCCCAAGTTAAAAGATTAGCAGTCGTTTCCTTTCCCGCAAAGTAGAAGGTCTTGCATTCATCTACAATTTCTTCCACCTCTAATCTTTCCTCTTGATCATCCTGGTTTCTATAAGATGATAGTAAAAGACTAAGTAGATTTCTTGAATTCTCTTTTGCTTTGCCATTGTTCTCTATCAGCACCCGAATTGATTCACGAGTGTCTGAGTCTAGTCTCCACCTGTCTCTGTTTTTCTTAGTGGGTAAAAATCTGTGTATAAAGAGACAACAGCATCACATAGAAAAGCTCAGTCAAAATAATCAAGAAAATAAAAAACTTGAATGTTGAAAGTGATTTCAAGTCGTGACATCACAAAAGTAAATAAACTGTAGCCCCATATTTTTTCCAGTCATTTGAAAGTTACAACTTAGAAAGGAAGTAGCAAGTTCTGCAATGAAATTCATCTTTCTAAAATCATCAAATACTTCGCTCCACGGAAATATAATGAAATTGGCCACTGCAATAGGATCCAAAGCGAAGCTACTCATTCTAAGACTTAATGATAGCAGTTATTTATCAAGAGTCACATCAAAAGCATTAGCAACAAATATATAACTGTTTCAGTTAACAGGCAGTAGAAAAGGCAGAAACAATTTAACAAAAAATTAACTATAGTCATCCGCATTAATTGTCATCGTACACCGTACATGAACAGTAACACTCTATTGAATTCCTCCATATTAGTTTCATTTAAGCTGGCAGTTAATGGAGTAGCGTGCATAGTGCAAGTGATCCAAACCTTTGAAAATTGTTAAAGTGTTTGACTGAAAAAAAGAAGTCACCTGAAACCTGGAATGTAGACACTTCTTATAGCTTGAGAGAAAAGGTGCATTTGCTGTTCTTGTAACATAAAAATACGTTTTCCTTCTTCAAAGCTACTTCCGAAAGCTGTTCGAGATATAATGTCTGCTGAGAGGTCATGAAGTTCTTTATGCACATCCATCTGAAATTCTCCTCTCCCTCCCCTTATCTCTTCCCATTTCTCAAGCATCTTCATGGTACTAGCCACAATTTCTGGCACCCAACCCTGTTCAAAAACAACAGATCAATATCTATACTAAAAATAATAATAGTAACAACAACAACAGAGAAAAGGGTTGCAAAATTTGAAAATAAACAGAAAGCGGGAGGTTTGTGCTGCGTGGTTACTGGTTACCTTAACTCGTTCCATGTTAAAGGCCTGGTTTGCGATCCTTCTGTGAATAGCCCATTTGTCACCTGTAAGCCCAACAAGTCCTTGCCCAAATAGCATCTTAGACAACGGGTTAAACGGAATCTTTTCAAATGATCCACCCGTATTCATGAGTACCTCCTTAATCATATCCGGGTCGGATGTAGCAAGCCTGGGCTTTGACCCGAACCAGTAAAGAAAAGTTTTCCCATACATGCGTGACCACCTGTGGTAAAATGGAGCTGTACGGTGAAGGATGTCGTGGTCGAAGGGAGATATCGGCTTGGTCTGCGCTTCTATGAAGAGACGGCGGATCTCGGCTGAGTTTCCTGTGATCAGACGGTAGCCAGGGCCACTTATGCCCTGTTGTTTGAAGTGGCGTTGAATTCGATGTGGAATCCATATGAATGAGTAAACAAATTTTACAAGAAATGTAACGAGTGTGAAGATCACAGGAAGAAGAAGATGCATCGTAAAATATCGGGGCAAGAGGAACGAAAGGATACAGCAACTATAATGGTGGGTGAGTTGGTTCGATGATGTTAAGTATATTTTTATATTATGGCGTTGATGAATGTGCTAAAATCATGTAATGGATTGAGATCGTCAATTATACTTACGGTGAAAAGGAACATAAATTAGTTTTTAAATACGTGGCTACGAGTCTACGACATTGCGTACGTCATTGTCCAAATATTTTAATTTCTCTTTAAGCCGAATTTAATGAACTGCTCCAGTGAGTCATCCTCTATGGTCAATTCAATCTTCTGCGTTTGTCTGAAGCTTTACTAGTAGCTTAGAGTATAGTAATAGTTAATAGTATAACTATTTACCTCCCCGTTTCGGAGTTTGATTTTCTTAAATTTGGTAAATTTTGGACGAGAATAAGCGGAGACTTTCTTAAACAGCGTCAGACTAAATCTTAGAAGACCTCCTACAAATATTAGTAGATAAGCACACAAAATTCTTTTGTGCTTCTTTCACTGACATTGGCAAATTACATGACGACACAATATAAAATAGAAACATTGGAAAATTACATACGGACACAATTTAACATTGATCTCCGTGAGCTGACAAAGTTTGAGGACACTAATATTTGGGGAAAAACACCAAAATTTGCTTCAGGAAATTGTCAATTGTGAATTCTTCTAAAGCGGATTTGTACGCCATATTAGGGCTTCATGCTTACAAACAGCATTGGAGCATGCGCATAAGTTGGCGATAGCACAAAAGTATATGTTCGGATGAGAATGGCCAGAACAAGTTTTGCCTCAACAATGGCCAAGTTTTGACCTACGCAGATTCTGGGGCCCAAGCCAAAGGGAAAATAAGAGGCCAAGTGCTTTCGAGATTCCTTGAATCTCAGTGGATTGAACTGATCAGCATCTTCTCCCCAGATACCAGTGTCGTGATGTACATCAGTCAAAGCCAAATAGAGTTGCGTACCAGCAGGAACATCCAGGTCTCCTAGCTTTCTCCTTTTAGATGTTTGCCTCGACACCGCTACAGTAGGTGGGTAAAGTCGAAGTGATTCATTGAGTATCATGTTCACCTGTTATGAAAGTTCAGGAAGTCAAAGCAGGAAAATGCAACTAGGATCGGCAGATTATATACTGAAGTATTAATTATACTAAGAATTTTAAGGTCACTCAAATTCTCTGCAACTGGTTGCTCTTTGTCTCCAAGAAAACGAGTCACTTCTTCCCGTGCACTTGATTTGCCATTCTTGATTCGATGCTAGAAGCAGAAGTGCCCAAGTCAAAGCGTTGGCAGTTGTTTCCCTTCCGGCAAAGTAGAAGGTCTTCAGTATATAATCTGCCACCTCCAATCTCTCCTCTTTATCGTCTTGATTTTTATATGACGACATTAGAAGACTAAGTAGATGTTTTGAATTTTCTATCGCTTTGCCATTATTCTCGATCAACCTCCTGATCGATCTGCGAGTTTCAGATTCTAATCTCCACCTCTCTCTGTTTGTCTTAGTAGGCAAGAACCTGTGTATTTACAAACACAAACTTGACCCCAAAAAAAAAAAAAAAAATCCTCGACTTAAACTATCGAAAAAAATGAAGTTCAGTCTTGCATATGATTTCCTTCGTATTAATGTCGATCGAAATTGTTATAGCACATTTTTTACTTTGCTAGGATAGTTTTTAGAAAGCCTAGTGTATCATAGGTGTTAAGATTTCGAACCTATAGAAGCTGATACAGTGAGGATGTATAAACGTCAACATTAATAACCTCCCAATACGCTTAAAGTAAAACTCACCTCGACCCTGGCACGTAGACACTTCTTGAAGCTTGAGAGAACAGGCCCATTTGCTGTTCCTACAACATAAAAATACGCTTTCCTTCTTCAAAACTGCTTCCAAAAGCTGTTCGGGAAATAATGTCTGCTGAGAGGCCATGAACTTCTTTATGCACTTCTATCTCAAATTGATCTCTCCCTCCTCTTATTTCCTCCCATCTCTCAACCATCTTCATCGTGCTAGCAACAATTTCTAGCACCCATCCCTATTTTCGAAACAACTTTGGTAATACGTCAATATCTATAATAATAATAATATTTGAAGATAATAATCACTTCAAATCGTTCCATGTTAAAGGCCTGGTTTGTGATCCTTCTGTGAACAGCCCATTTGTCACCCGTAAGCCCAACAAGTCCTTGCCCAAATAGCTGCTTAGAAAACGGATTAAACGGAATCCTTGCAAATGATTCGCGCGAATTCATGAGGGCGTCCCTAATCATATCGGGGTCGGATATAGCAAGGCTGGGCTTTGACCCGAACCAGTAGAGAAAAGGTTTCCCACACATGCGTGACCATTTGTGGTAGAACGGAGCTGTACGGGAAATGACGTTGTGGTCAGAGGGAGACAATGGCCTTGACTGTTTCTACGAACAGACGCCGGAATTAGGCTGAGTTTCCCTTGATTAAGCGGTAGCCAGGGCCAGTTATACCTTGTTGTTTGAAGTGACGTTGGATTCGATATGGCATCCATATGAATTTGTGAAATAATATTAGAACAGATATAACGAGTGTGAAGATCACAGTAAGAAGAAGATGCATTGTGAAATCTCAAAGCAATGGCAATGAAGGGACGGCAATTACGATGGTGGGTTGGGTCCAGGGTCGGAGCTAGCTTTGTAATGAATACAAATCAAAATTTGTGAGGCAAAGCATTAAAAAAAATAATAATGTTCTACAAAGTCAAAATCGTAAAATATAGTGCTTGTTTTTAAAAATTTTTTGTCCGGGATTGTAGTAGGGTCGTTTCCATTTTCAGATCAAGATGCCGTTGAAAACTTTAGGTATAATATTTTATGTTGGACGTTTTAAGTTAATATCGTCAACTAATAGCGGTCCTGAAAGTAAATTAATTTTTTGAGCAGCAGGGTTACGACAGTGCGTCTGTCATGAGAATGATTAAATAAGGTGAGGGAGTTAATTAAAGTCTTCTTATCAATAATTAAAATTGTCATTAACTGAATTGTTTAAATATTAGTGCTTGTTCAGAAGCGATGTCACCGCCCTAAAGTTGTTGATTACATAATGCCCACGGCCTTGCAATTGGAATCTATATTTTACAAGCTTTCAAAAAAGCAAGGGAATCTATATTGTGCAAGCTTAAACAAATGGGTGGCTTGAGTAACAAAATAACGATATTCAAAAGTTAACTTTTAAAATCCATGAACGTAAATTACGAACGATTCTCACAATCTTACAGTTAAGTACTATGGAAACGACGATCCCCGCATGTGTTAGCGATTAAGGGAGCTATGAGTTTGCTATTTTGTGCATATTCGGAACATATAAATAAGGATACGGAACAAGATTGAAACCAAGCCCAAAATCTGCGATTATTGTGTCTCTCCAAGTAAATCAATATAGCAACCTTACATTAAATGGGTAAAGTCGAAGTGTTTCATTGGTTATCATGTTCACCCGTTATGAAAGTTCAAGCAGTAATAAGGAAGTCTGAGGGCAGGAAAATGCTATTAGTATCGGCAGACTAGTGAAGAATTAAGTATTCTTACAATCTTAAGGTCACTTAAATTCTCTGAACAGGTAGCTCTCGGTTGCGACAGACATGAGTAACTCCTTTCCGGGCCTTGATTTGCCATTCTTGATGCATTGCTGGCAGTACGAGTGCCCAAGTCAAAGCATTGGCAGTTGTGCCTTTCCAGCAAAGTACAAGCTCTTGCATTCATCTATAATTTCTTCCACTTCCAATCTCTCCTCTTTATCCTCCAGATTTTTATATGATGACATCAAAAGACTTATTCTATAGCTTTGCTGTTTTCCTGTATTAGCATCCGAATTGATTTGTGAGATTCTGATTCTAGTCTCCAACTTTCTGTCTCTTAGTGGGTGAAAACATGTGTATCACCCAAAGAAAAAAGGCTTGCCCTCAATAATTGATAAAATGAGGAATTTGAATCTTGCATATGCTTCCAAAGTTACTGATATGATAACAAGCAAATGGACTGTGTATCTAATTTAACAATCATTTGGAACGTAGTTTTATACACGATAAGCAAACTACTTGCGTGAAGTTTCTGTTTCCTTGTTCACTGACACTTAATTTGGGCCCATGAATTATGGAAGTATAATGAGACTGGCCACTACAAGAGGAACCAAAGCATATCCTTTGTGAGATTATATGGATATGATTTTCAAGAGTTACATCCAAAGCAACAACAAAAGCTATAAACTTTATCCCGTTAAAGGGCATCAGATAAAGTACATTAATAAATCATCATTAATTAACTATAGTGATCAAGAGCAATTATCATCAAACACCTCTGACCACAGGTGTAACTAACAATGTTTGATAAGTGTAGCCTGCGTAATGCAATTTATCCAAACCTTATAGAATTTGATAAATTAAATATAAATACACATTTCTATAGATAGAATGATGAAAAACAAGTGTCACCTGAATGCTGGAATGTATAATTTCTTCCACCTCTAATCTCTCCTCTTCATGTTCCTGGTTTTTTTATGATGACAGTAAAAGACTTGGTAGATTTGTTGAATTTTCTCTTGCTTTGCCATTGTTCTCCATCAGCATCCGAACTGATTCACAGGTTTCTGATTCAAGTATCCGCCACTTCGTAGGTTAGAACCTGTGTACATAAAGATTAAAGACAATGGTATCACATAAAAAAGTGAAGAACTTGAAAACTGATTTCAAGTCATGACATAACAACAAGCAAATAAACTGCAGACCTGTTTATATTCCAATCGTTTGAAACTTACACACAAGAAAACTTAGAAATGTAATTAGCTAATACTAGCATGAAATACCTCTTTTTAATTTAAAGGATACTTCGGTCCAGGAAATAAAATGAAACTGGCCGCTACAAATCTACAATAGGATCCAAAGAAAAGTTATTGACTAAGACTTAACGATAGCTATTATTTTCAAGCGTCGCGTGAAAATCATTAAGCAATAGCTATAACTGTTTCCCTGTTAACAGGTAGTTGAAAAGGTACATAAACTATTTAATCAAAAATAAACTACAATCATCCGCATCAATTGTCATCATACACAACACATGGACAGTAACTGATTGTTAGGGTCGTGTCCTAAAAACATGTAACTTGTACATTATTAAAATAAATAAAATTAATATTTCTTTATATTTAATTATCTTTATATTTAATATCCAAAAAATCCAAATTTATTTATATAACCATAATCTTAATATGTATAAATGTTATATATACAAAAGGATTAAGATTATAAATAATAAACTGAAATAGTCCGTAATAAATTAATTAAAGTTCTTTAATTAAATATTACTAGTTTGATCTACTAACATTAAGAATGTGATAGTTTTTATCCGAACTGTCAATATAGTGATATTATGGCGGAGACATTTTATATAATATAATTATATAGGATTTGATCAAACAATTTGAATTCTCATATAAATTTCGTTACTAACTGAGAATTCAAACAATGTCAATAAATGATCATATGCAGATCAATTTTAATCCTGAGTAGTCATAAACTTATATTTATGCTATTAAATCTTTTGAATTACTTGTTAAAATTTGTTGTAACACAAGCTCAACACTCATATCTTGGAGATTTAATAAAATAAATAGATAGGAATATGACATACAGATATGAAATCCATTCCTTCTTATTGAAAGTCAGAAAGATGATTCCCTTAATTGTTAATTTTAGAATTGTATAGTTAAAGCGCTTAATTTATAATCAGTTTATAAATTAACTATTCAATGAAGAATTAATGAAACTTACGCATAAATATGTAATTAGAGAAATAAAACAGAAAATTGACCTCTCTCTAATTATGGACCGTTTATAGAGGGTTGAACTGCATGTCGTGATAATATCAATGAACTGCTCAAAGTTTTCTAAATAAATTATATTTATACTTTTAAGAGTTCAATTCCAGATTTTTAGTGGAATAATACTGGAATTAATAAATTAGATTAATTAATTAAAGAGTTTAATTAATTATCTAAATTTATTGGAGCTTGAAATTATAGGTGCATAGGTCCCCAATACTACCTCGTAGATCAGTAGAGTAAATAATATAATAGACAAAATTATTACACTAAATTTTTGTACATTCAAAAAATAGTTTTTTGGAATACATGTTTTAATTTGGATTTAATTAATTAATTAAGAATTAATTAATTAGTAAGATATTTTAAGATAAATATCTTTCATTAATATCCAAATAATTTAATTTCAGAAATTAAATGGATAAATTCTCATAGAAATATTTATCCTCTTTATGTTTTCTTTTAAATATTAATTTTAAATTAATTAGAATTTCACTTCTACAAGAAGTTGTTTTATAAAATTTAATTAATTAATAAATGTTATTAATTAATTAATTTGATTTTACTTGAAATTGTTTTAATTAAAATACTACTTCTATTAGGATTTTCTTGCATTTTTAATTAATTAATAAGTGTTATTAATTAATTAAATTAATTTTAATTATATTATAATTAAAATTATTTTAATTAAAATAGAAGTGATATAAAAGAAACAAAAAGAGTGGAAACTAATTAAAGAGTTTAATTAATTATCTAAATTTATTAGAGTTTGAAATTATAGGTCCATAAGTCCCCAATACCACCTCTTATATTAGTGTAGTAAATAATATAATGGACAAAATTATTACACTAAATTTTTGTATATCCAAAAAATAGCTTTTTGGAATAAGTGTTTTAATTTGGATTTAATTAATTAATTAGTAAGATATTTTAAGATAAATATCTTTTATTAATATCCAAATAATTTAATTTGAGAAATTAAACGGATAAATTCTCATAGAGATATTTATCCTCTTTATTGTTTCTTTTAAATATTAATTTTGAATTAATTAGAATTTCACTTCTATTAGAAGTTGTTTTACAAAATTTAATTAATTAATAAATGTTATTAATCAATTAATTTGATTTTAATTGAAATTGTTTTAATTAAAATACTACTTCTATTAGGATTTTCTTACATATTTAATTAATAAGTGTTATTAATTAATTAAATTAATTTAATTCTATTATAATTAAAATTGTTTTAATTAAAATAGAAGTGATATAAAAGAAGCAAAAAAGGGTGGAAACCCGATAGCGATTAAAAAAGAAAAGAGTTTTCTTTTTAACGTGTACTACAGAGAAAAACTAATTTTCTCCAAAAAATCACCATTATCTTAAAACAGAAGCCTACTTTTCTTTTTACGGCAACTACTGGAGAATTGGTTTGAAAACCATTTGTGAAGGAAAACCTGCAGCAAAAATGTTTTAAAAACATCAAGAGATATCTTTTCTATTCCTTCTTTTTATTTTTATTAAAACTGTATACTCATATAAATTTTTTAACTCTCCTGCCTTAATTTTTCACTATTTATTTGATAAAATTTTGCAATAATTGGTATCAGAGTCACGTTTATATAAGTATAGGGTTTTAATTTTGATGTATGCATGAGTGGGTATTGCATTATTTTTTTTTCATTTACTTTAATGAATGGTATATTTTGTCATACGATAAATTTTGTGTATGATCGTTTGGTCGTTAATTGTATGGTTCTCTGAGATTTAAATTTAATTGATATTTTATTTTAATTAGATTAAAAATTTTGTAAACCTATAAAAGGTATAGGTTCAATGTAATTTATTCTTATTATGTTGAAATTCAATTATGTTCACGAATCTTGAAATTGGAGTTTGTGAAAATACAAAATAAAAGAGAAGAGGACTTTACAGTGGATAGCACCTACTGCCGCAAATGGTAAGGCAATAATAAGGGCTGAAAGTCATCGCCCTATTGAAGCATTCACCAAGAATGCTTCTGCCTGGAGAAAAATTAGTGTATGAAATTTTTTGATAATTATCAATTAAATCTCTTTTAGTCTATTTTCATAAAAGCCCTTGTGACATAATTTAAATTTTAATTAAATTTTGTTTTTGGGCTTGCTAAAAAAAATTATTATTTTAGATATATTATTTTTTGGGCTTTTTGGGCTATTTAAATTAAAAAAAAAGGGTTTAAAAGTTGAATTCCTTTACTATAATTAAATATTGGGCTTAAGAAAAATTTATAAGCTCATATGCACATTTATTCATGAAAATTCATCAAGATGGGCTTATTGTGCACTTCAAAAAACTGTTATTTTATTTAGGTCTGTGAGCCTGTATACCTTTATAATTTTAATTTATTTGGGTTTGTAATTAAATATCTTAGGATACCGCCAAAGTTAATTAATTGTTAATTATTATTGTTATGAGTTATGTGATATGATAACATGATCATGCATAATAACATGCCATTCATAATACCCATTCATTGTCATTATTGAAGGTCATGCACACAGTAATTCTGCTTTATAATTAAACTCGTTAATTATCTCATTTATTTAATTGGATTTATCTAAATTAATTGTTAATTTTTAGGTTAGCCTATATTATTCTATTTTTAATAAAATGTGATTTTATTAAATATATGACAATTATTTAGGCCCATATTAATAGAACTACCTTATCCTAAATTGTTAGGTCCAATTAGATTAAAATAAATTATAAATCTATGCCCAATTAGATTGGATTCTATTAATCTAAATAATTAACCAATATATAATTAGATTCTATATATCTATTAATTATTAATACGAGATATGAATAATTCACTAGAATTATAAAACATAAGATATTTTATAATAAGAAACACATAGTTTTTAAAATAATGAGTGGGAGAGGGATATATGATAATATACCCCACAGTCTTCATTGTTAGTACAACACCGTGATATATAGGTAGTGCCTCGCGACACTTAGATTTTGTCCTCCTTACAGAGAGTGTCTATCTATATTAATATCAAGGTTGGCTTCCTAGTGATAGGGTTCAAATAATATATTTCAAATTTAACCTATCGTACGACGATATTTTTGAATTAAGTTATTAGAATCCAAAATAATGGATTACACTAATAAAGATACAAATTAAATTGTTAATTGTATCTTGACCAAAATAACGGTTAATAAATGATTGAAAATATGAGATATTTTGAATTTAATTTATTAATTGACATAATTTCAATTCAATTATATTAGTATGACCCACCCTATAGCGGCACATTAATTGTAAGATTGAATTATCGTGATTTAGTAATTTAATTATGTGTTTATCATATGCATCATGCGTCACGTTTACTATTTTGAAAAATATTGTAATATTAAGTTAACTATATTAAATGTTATATTTATTTATTTCAGCAATTATATCTGCAACTAATCCCATTATCGCTTTACTTGCAAACGAAAAGTTAAATGGTGAAAATTTTATAAAATGAAAGAGTAATATGAATATAATGTTGATATGTGAGAACCAAAAGTTGTTCTTTTTGAGGAATGTCCTCCAAAACCTATTGCCAATGCACCTCGTAATGTACGAAAGCGATATGATAATTGGATTCAAGCTAATAACAAGGATCGCTGCTACATGTTAACTAGTATGAATGACATGCTTAGACAGAAGCATGAACGGATAGAGACTGCATATGAGATATGGAAGTCCCTCCAGGTCATGTTTGGGCAACCTTTGGATCAATCACGTCATGAAATTATTCGTAACTACATGAATGCAAAGATGAAAAAGGGTGTTTCAGTTAGAGAACATGTTTTGAACATGGTGAATTACATGAATGAGGCAGAAATCCATGGTGTGACCATTGATAAACGTACTTAAGTTAGTATTATAATTAAGTCATTATCATCGGCTTTTACATAGTTCAAGACGAACTATATTATGAATGAGTTGAATTATAACATGACTCAGCTACTCAATGAACTACAAACCTTTAAGGGTATATCTAAAGAGAAACCCAAAGAAGGTGACGCAAATGTTGCTGAAGAAAAGCCTGCTTCCTCTAGCAAGAGCAAAAAATGGTTCTAAAGCACAATCCAAGAAAGCCAAGAAAGGCTCCAGAGGTAGCAAAAACAAAACACCTAAGGGAAAATATTTCCACTACGGAGTTGATGGGCATTGGAAGAGAAACTGCAAAAAGTATCTCTCCGAACTGAAGGATAAGAAGAAAGGTAAATCTGATTTACTAGTTCTAGAAGCTTGTTTAGTGAAAGATGATTTATCTCCTTGGATAGTTGATTTAGAAGCCACTAATCATGTTTGTTCTTCATTGCAAATGCTTAGTTCTTCCAGAGAGCTTGCTGATAGAGACTTCACCATGAAATTAGGCAATAGAACAGTTGTTTCTGCATTAGCAATAGAAGTTGTTCGTTTACATTTTCAAAATAAATTTATTATTTTAAATAATATTTATTTTGTTCCTAGTTTAAAAGAAATTTGATTTTAGTTTCTAAATTGGTTAAACAATAATTTAGCATTTCATTTAATGATAATCAAATTATTATTTCAAAAAATGGTTTAAATATTTGTTCAGCAAAAGAAGAAAATGGGCTTTATGTTTGAAGGCCAAATGAATGGCCATTGCTTAATACAGAATTATTCAGATTAGAACATGTTAAACCTAAAAAGTAAAAAGTTTCTCAAAGTGACGGGACATATCTTTGACACCTCAGATTAGATCATATTAATTTAGATAGAATTAATAGACTTGTAAAGGATGATCCTTTAAAAGAGATAAATGTTAGCACTCTACCTGTTTATAAATTTTGTTTAAAAGGTAAAATGACTAAAAGACCTTTCTCACCAAAAGGTAAGAGGGCCAAAGAACTATTTGAATTTATACATAGTGATGTCTATAACCCATTAAATATATAAGCTAGAGGTGGTTATGAATATTTTGTCAGCTTTATTGATGATTATTGTAAATATGGCTAAGTATACTTAATGCAAAGAAAATTTGAAACTTTTGGAAAGTTTAAAGAATTCTTAGCAGAAGTTGAAAAGTAGTTAGGTAAATCACTTAAAACTTTTCGATCAGATTAAGAAGGTGAATACCTTAATTCAAAGTTGAAGGATTATTTGCTTAAGCATGAAATTTTGTCCTAACTTGTAACACCTAGAACACCATAGCAAAATGGTGTTGCAGAAAGGAGAAACAGAACCTTGTTTAATATGGTTAGATCTATGATGAGCTATTCTTCATTGCCACTTTTGTTTTGGCGATATGCCCTACAAACTGCAGTCTACATTCTAAATATAGTACCTTCCAAGTCTATTCATCATACACCTCTAGGGTTGCGGAATAGTCGTAAACCTAGTTTAAGATATTGTCATATATTGGGGTGCCCAGCACATATGCTGAAAAGAAAGATTGGGAAGCTAGAACTGTGAACAAAAAGTGTATCTATTTGTAAGTTACCCTAAAGGCATTAGAGGAGGTTTGCTCTACAGTCCTCAAGAAAAAAAGGTGTTTATATCGACAAATGTCACTTTCTCGAGAATGACTACATAACAAACTTCAAACCTCGTAGTAAGGTTATACTACAAGAGTTACTCTACGATCAGATCAGACTATCACTGTTAACGGTTAATGAACAATAAAATCAGGAAACCACTGTTCTTAATCAAAACATCAGGGTGCCTCGACATAGTGGGAGGGTCATGAGACTACCTGCTCGCTATAGAGAGGTTGGAGAAGCACAAGTTGTTGTATCCGATACAAACCAAGATGATCTATTGACATATAAGCATGTAATAGAGAATTTTGATAAGAAAAAATTGCAAGAAGCCATGAACCAAGAAATGGAGTCTATGTACTTCAATTAGTCTGGAAACTTGTAGATTCACCTGAAGATGTCAGGCCTATTGGGTGTAAATGGATTTCAAGAGAAAAAGAGGTATGGATGGAAAAGTAGAGCCTTTTAAAGCATGGTTAGTGGAAAAGGGCTATACCTAAAAGGAAAGAGTCGATTATGAGGAGACTTTCTCAGTAGTGGCAATGTTTAAATCCATCTGTATTCTCTTATCTATTGCTACTTGTCTCGATTATGAGACATGGCAAATAGATATCAAGACAGCTTTTCTGAATGGCTATCTTGATGAAAATATCTATATGGTGTAATCAGAAGGGTTTGTGATGAAAGGCTAGGAGCAAAAAGTCTGCAAGCTACTTAAGTCTATTTATGTACTTAAGCAAACTTCAAGATTTTGGAACTTGAGATTTGATGAGACGATTAAATATTATGGTTTCGAAGAAAACATTGATGAGCCTTGTGTACACTAGTACATCAATTAAAAAAATGTGGTATTCCTAGTACTTTATGTAGATAATATTCTACTCATTAGAAATGATGTGGATACATTATCTAACATAAAGAAATGGCTAGCCAAGCAAATCTAAATGAAAGATTTGGAAGAAGCGAGTTATGTCCTTGGGATCCAGATTATTCAAGATGGCAAGAATAAACTCTTGGCATTTTCTTAGGCATCGTACATCGATAAAGTGCTTATACGATTTTCGATGCAAAACTCTCAAAAGGGGTCATTCACTGACTCGACATGGAGTTGTCCTTTCCAAGGAGCAATGTCCTAAGACACCTCAGGAGGAAGAGGACATGAGAAAGGTACCTTATGCATCAGCACTAGGCAGCCTCATATATGCCATGTTATGTGCAAGGCCTGACATTTGTTATGCAGTGGGAATAGTCAATCGTTTCCAATCCAACCCGGGATTAGGTCATTAGATTGCAATAAAGCATATTCTCAAGTATCTTAGAAGAACGAGAAACTATATGATTGTATATTCAAGTGGAGACTTAAACCCTATTGGTTACACTGACTCTAATTTTCAATCAGATAAAAACACTAGAAAGTTGACATCTGGGTCAGTGTTCACTCTTGGTGGTAAAGTTATAGTCTGAAAAAGTGTAAAATAATCTAGCACTATTGATTAAATTATAGAGGCTGAATAAATAGCAGCTTGTGAAATAGTTAAAGAAGTAGTATGGCTCAAGAAGTTCCTTACTGATCTAGAAATAGTTCCAAATATGGATAAACGATTAACCCTATATTGTGACAACAATGGGGCAGTGGCGAATTCGAAAGAACTAAGAATCCATAAGAGAGGGAAGCATATAGAGAGGAAATATCACCTGATCAGAGAGATCATGCATCAAGGTGATGTGACAGTTAAGAAGATAACGTCAGAACACAACCTTACAGACCCATTTACCAAGACATTATTAGTCAAAACGTTTAAAGGTCACTTAGAGGGCATGGGATTGAGAAACATGTCTCATCTGCTTTAGGGCAAGTGAGAGACGATTATTAAGGATAGTGTCTTAAAAACATGTAACTTATCCATTATTAGAATAAATAAAATTAATATTTTTTTATACTTAATTATCTTTATGTTTAATATCAGAAAAATCCTAATTTATTTATGTAACTATAATCTTAGTATATATAAATGTTATATATACAAAAGGATTAAAATTATAAATAATAAACTGAAATAGTCCGTAATAAATTAATTAAAGTTAGGTTCTTTAATTAAATATTACTAATGCGGTCCACTAATATTAAAAATGTGATAGGTTTTACCCGGACTGTCAATATAGTGACATTATAGTAGAGGCACTTTTTATAATATAATTATATAAAATTGGACCAGACATAATTTGAATTCTCATATAAATTCCGTTACTAACTGAAAATTCAAAAAATGTCAATAGATAATCATACGCAGATCAATCTTAATCCTCAGTAGTCATAAATTCATATTTATGTTATTGAATCTTTTGAATTACTTGTTAAGGTTTGTTCTAACACAAGCTCAACACTCGTATCTCGAATATTTAATAAGATAAATAGTTGAGAATGTGACATAAAGATATGGAATCCATTCTTTCCTATTGGAAGTCAGAAAGATGGTTTTCTTAAGTGTTAATCTTGGAATTGAACAGTTATAATTAGTTTATAAATTAACTGTTTAATGGAGAATTAATGAAACTTAACGATAAATATGTAATTAGAGGGGTAAAATAGAAAATTGCCCTAACTCTAATTATGGACCGTTTATGGAAGGTTAAACTGTATGCAGTGATTGTATAAATAAACTGCTGAAAATTTTCTAAGTAAATTATATCTATAATTTTAAGAGTTCAATTCCAGTGGAATAATAATGTAATTAATAAATTAGCTTAATTAATTAAAGAGTTTAATTAATTATCTAAATTTTTTTAAGCTTGAAAGTTCATGGTTCTCAATACCATTTCTTAGATCAGTGCAGTAAATAATACAATAAACAAAATTATTATACTAAATTTTTATATATCCAGAAAGTAATTTTCTGAAATACGTGTTTTAATTTGTATTTAATTAATTAATTAAAAATTAATTAATTAGTAAGATATTTTAAGATAAAATATCTTTCATTAATATCCAAATAATTAAATTTGAGAAATTAAATGGATAAATTCTCGTAAAGATATTTATCCTCTTTATTATTTTTTTAAATATTAATTTTGAATTAATTAGAATTTCACTTCTACTAAAAATTGTTTTACAAAATTTAATTAATTAATAAATGTTATTAATTAATTAATTTGATTTGAATTGAAATTGTTTTAATTAAAATATTACTTCTATTAGGATTGTCTTACATATTTAATTAATTAATAAGTGTTATTAATTAATTAAATTTAGCTTAATTCTATTATAATTTAAATTGTTTTAATTAAAATAGAAGTGATATAAAAGAAATAAAAATGTTAGAAACTCAGTAGCGACTAAAAAAAAAAAAGAGTTTTCTTTCTAATGTGTACTACAGAGAAAAACTAGTTTTTTCCAAAAAATCACCATTGTATTAAAATAGAAACCCACTCTTTCTTTACGATAACTATTGGAGAATTAGTTTGAAAACTATTGGTAAAAGAAAACCTATAGCAAAAATATTTTAAAAGCATGAAGAGATATTCTTTCTATTCCTTCTTTTTATTTTTATTAAAACCGTATATTCATATAAATTTTTTAACTCTCCTGCCTCAATTTTTCGTTATTTATTTGATAAAATTTGTTAACAGTAACATCTACCCCGTATTGGTTTCAGTTAAGCTTACTCCCGGTATTAGTTTTAGTTAAGCCGAAATAGGTTAATCGGGTAGCTTGCATAATGCAATTTATCCAAACCTTTAAAAAGTAAATGCAATGCTTATTAAGAAAAAAAAAAAAAAAAGTCACTGGAATCCTGGAATGTAGACGCTTCTTATAGCTTGAGAGAATAGGTGCATTTTGTCACGGGCTGCTGAAACGAAAGCAAAATCGCCAAAGACGTAGCAGCACCTCAGCGCGCAACCTCCAGCACACGGGCACACAAGCGACACCTTCCGACGCACGAGCGTGCAAGCAAAACGGTTCGCGGATGAACAGTGCCTCGGGTGAATAGTGGGCCGTGAGCCAGCAAGCTTGTGAGGGTGAACTTAAAGTGTTGGAGGCTTAATGATTGATTTGGGGCAGTCCATGAGGATATTGGGTAGCTTGGACCAGCAAGTATGCAGGCCATCTATGCTTGAATTTGTCCTAAATGGTTTATGTTTGTTTTAGGCCCAATGTGGCCATGCTTGTAAATACACCTCATTCTTGTGTTTGATCCAATTGGCCCAATTTTATGTTTAGTGGTGGTAGGTGAGATTTTTATGTGTAAAGCAATCCCCACTATTCATTTGTATAGGAAAGGCCAAATCTCATCCATTAATTCCATGTATATAAATGTAAGTATAGTGAAATGTTAAAAAACCAACCATTTCCATTCTCAACAAAGGCAGAACGCGGGTTTCTTTTCTCTTTACTGATTTCACTACAATTTCTCTCTTTGGCAGTGCATTGCTCTTTCACTTCTTACAACACACATACACAAAATGATTTTGGGTCTTCAAAGGCTTACTTGGGCAGTGAATTGAAACTTGTTCAAGTGCCGCACGTTGCAGAAATTTCTGCATCAGTTTCCAGCACGTGACAATTTGCTGTTCTTGTAACATAAAAATACGCTTCGCTTCTCCAAAACTGCTTCCAAAAACTGTTCGGAGCACAACGTCTGCTGAAAGGTAATGAAGCTCTTTATACACATCCATCTCAAATTCGTGTCTCCCGTCTCTTATCTTTTCCCATTTCTCAATCATCTTCATCGTACTAGCCAAAATCTCAGGCACCCAACCCTGTTCAAAACAACTTTCGTTACAGATTAACAATAATAGTAATATAACAGATAAAAGAGTTGCAATTTTTAAAAATAAACAAAAAGGTATTGAGAAGGAGTGCTGTGTGAGGTGGGTTACCTTAACTTGTTCCATGTTAAAGGCCTGCTTTGTGATCCTTCTGTGAACAGCCCATTTGTTCCCCTGGAAGCCCAGCTACTCCTTGTCCAAATAGCATCTTAGACAACGGGGTAAACGCAATCTTATCAAATCATCCACCTGTATTCATGAGTACTTCCTTAATAATATCGGGGTCAGATGTAGCAACCTGTTCCGATACATCCGCGACCACTGGAGGTAAAATGGTGCTGTACGGTGACGGATGCCTTGGTCAAACGGAGATATCGGCTTGGACTGTGCTTCTATGAACAGACGGCGGATTTCGGCGGAGTTTCCGGAGATCAAGCATTAGCCAGAGCCAGTTATGCCTTGCTGTTAGAAGTGAAGTTTGATTCTATATGGTATCCATTTGAATGAGTAAACAAATTTTAGAAGAAACATAACGAGCATGAAGATCACAGTAAGAAAGAAGAAGAAGATGCTGCATACTGAAATCTCACGAGAGAGGGAGGAAGACGGCAGGTGGGGTATGAAATTGTAAGCATATTTTATGTTATACATGGCTCTGATGACTCTGCTTGTAAATTATAGTGCCGAAAAAATATAAATAAACGGTAGTTAGCAGAACAATTAAATAATACACACACATGTATATAGCATAGCACCCTGTTCGAAAGCCATATTAGCTAATGCATTGGATTATATAAAGACTGTTTGTGATGATAATTCGATTATTGCAAGCTCTATTCTATCCAAAATGCAGATTGTCAAATTGGATAAAGAAAGAGATCAATTTAACAAGTTTGAGGACACGAAAATAGCATAATATAAGATTTACAGCTGGATTTATCCGGTAGACAATCACTGTACACCGATGTTGTTTGTGTACAGTCTCTATTTTCGATTCTCAATCCTGCTGAAGAGCATCTGTGCCCCATGTTGAGGTTGCGTGCTTATGAACATCAATGGGGTGTGAACATAAGTCGGCGATAGCACAAAACTGTAACTTCGGATGATAATAGCTAGAACAAGTTTTGCCTCAGCCATCGCTAAGTTTTGACCAACGCAGTATCGGGGGCCCAAGCCAAATGGAAAATACGAGGCCGAGTGCTTTCGAGACTCATTGAACCTCAATGGATTGAATTCATTAGCATCTTCTCCCCATAGATCAGTGTCGTGATGAACAGCAGTTAAAGCTAAATAGAGTTGTGTACCAGCAGGAAGATCAAGCTCTCCTATTTTTCTCCTTTTATTTGTTTGCCGCAGCAACCTCACAGTAGGTGGGTAAAGTCGAAGTGTTTCATTGATTATCATGTTCACCTGTTTTGAGAGTTCAAGAAGTACGTAACAAAGAGGTCTGAGAGCAGGAAATGCTATTAGGAACGGCAGATTGGTGAAGAATTAATTACACTTACAATCTTAAGGTCACTTAAATTCTCTGCAACTGGTACCTCATTGTTGCCGCAGACGCGAGTAACTTCTTCCCGGGCCTTGATTTGCCATTCTTGATGCATTGCTAGCAGTACGAGTGCCCAAGTCAAAGCATTAGCAGTTGTTTCTTTTCCAGCAAAGTAGAAACTCTTGCATTCATCTATAATTTCCTCCACCTCCAATCTCTCCTCTTTATCATCCTGATTTTTATACGATGACATCAAAAGACTAAGCAGATTTCTTGAATTTTCTATAGCTCTGCTATTATTCTCTATTAGCATCCGAATTGATTTACGAGTTTCTGATTCTAATCTCCAACTTTGTCTGTTTCTCTTGGTGGGTAAGAACCTGTGCGTATAATAGTAGAAATAAGAAGATAAGTAGAAGATATCCACCATAAAAAAGAGATATTTTAAAAATAGTTAATTAAAGTTTTAATTTTATTAATAAATTAATTAATAAAAATAAGAATATTTTTAAAAAATAAAAATTTTAAATTATTCAAATATTTACTTATTTAAATTTAAGTCAAAATGTTTAATTTAATTATATTAGTATATTTTTAACAAATATTCATATGTAAGTTAAAAAAAATAAATTATTTTTAAATATTTAAATAATTATATTCAAACTTTAAACAAAAAATTAAACGGTACCTAAACCTAAATTATCAAGAAAAATAAAGAATTTGAATCTAGCATATGCTTTCAAGTTACTGACATGATAACAAGCAAATTAAATGTGGATCTATTTTAACAATCATTTGAAACTTGTACACAAGCAAGCGAGTAGGTATAGTACTTGCATGAAATTCCTTATTTTTCTGCTCACCAACATGTAATTTGGGTCCATGGAAATGTAATGAAACTGGCCACTACAAGAGAATGCAAGGTACAACCTTTGTAAGAGTATATATATATGATTTTGGATCGTGAGTCACATCCAAAGCCATGGCAACAGCTATAAATATTTTCCAGTTAACAGGCGCTAGAAAAAGTGCAGTAGTAGACAATCAAACCGCTCTGACATGACGTGTAATAATAATGTAGTTGATCCAAACCGTTAGAATTTGATAAAGTGACATAAAAGTACGAGTTTCAATAATGCATATTACATAGAATGAGGAAAATCAAAAGTCACCTGAACCCTGGAAAGTAGACACTTCTCATTGCTTGATAGAACAGCTCCATATGCTGTTCTTGTAACATAAAAACACGCTTTCCTTCTTCAAAACTGCTCCCAAAAGCTGTTCGGGATATAAGGTCTGCTGATAGGTCATGAAATTCTTTATGCACTTCCATCTCAAATTCATCTCTCCCTCCTCTTATTTGCTCCCATTTCTCCACCATCTTCATCGTACTTGCCACAATATCCGGTACCCATCTCTGTATCAGTTCAATACAACTTTGGTTTTAGAAAATAAACAGTTTACAAAATTCCATTAAAATTAAAATGTGGTTGATGTTTTGTTGCATTGTCACCTTAACTTGTTCCATGAGAAAGGCCCGGTTTGTGATTCTTCTGTGAACAGCCCAATTGTCCCCCATAAGCCCAGGAAGTCCTTGCCCAAATAGCGGCTTAGACAACGGGTTAAACGGAATCTTTTCAAATGATCCGCGTGCATTCATGAGCACATCCTTAATAATAACCGGGTCGGATGTAGCAAGCCTGGGCTTGGACCCGAACCAGTAGAGAAAAGTTTTCCCGTACACGCGTGACCACCTGTCGTAAAACGGAGCTGTACGGCGAAGGATGTCGTGGTCAAACGGATATATCGGCTTTGAGAGTGCTTCTATGTTCATACGGCGGATCTCGGCGGAGTTTCCAGTGATCAAACGGTATCCGGGTCCGGTTATATCTTGTTGTTTGAAGTGACGTTGGATTCGATATGGGATCCATATGAAAGAGTGAACGAAGTTTACAAGAGATATAGCCAGTATGAAGATCGCAGTAAGAAGAAGATGATGCATTGTGAAATCTCGAGAGAGGACGGCAATTAGTGAATTACAATGGTGGGTTGGTGTGGTTCCATTATTAGATCAAGATGCGTTTTGGAGTATAATATTTTATTTTGGATATTTTAAGTTAATATCGCCAATTTATTATAGTGGTGAAACTAACGTTAATTAATTTTTATATATAAGGATTACGACTTTACGACAGCGTATGCCTGTCATTTCATTGAGAGTCTGATTAGGAGAATGATTAAAATAAGTTGCGGGACTTAAAGCAAACAAACTAAACTATTGGTTTAGTTAATTAATTAAACTCTGCGTATAAATAAATAATTTATCATTAGTTGAGTGATTGGATTTAGAATTTAAATAGTAGCACTTGCTCAAAAGCCACGTCACTAACCGAAATTCGTTGATGAGATAATGCCAATTAAAATTAGAATCTATATTTTACAAGCTTAAACCAAAATGACACTACCACGTATTTAAAAGTCATCTTTAAAGCCCATGCACGTAAGATTACGAACGATTCTTACAATCTCAGGATACTCCATTACAACAGTAAAAATAGAAACGTCGACGATCACTGCATGTGTTTGTGTTAGAGATTGGGATATAGAGAGAGAGCTATGCATTATACGTTTTGTGCATATCCGAAACGTATAACGAAGGATGCGGAACATGATTGAAACCAAGCCCAAAATGTGCGATTATTGTCTCCCTCCAAGTAAATCACTAAAGACAGAGAAAAATCCTTGTAAAATTAATGTTTGAGTACGTGTGACAGACGACTTGGTGGTGGGGCGAGAGTGATGCGTTACAATTGAGATTAAAAATTTTCCGTTTTCCATCTGGGATTAATTACTTCCCTTTCATATCATATATATATATCATATGCGACTGGACTGGTAAACTATGGATGAGGATTGAAGACAGTCGAGAAAAGAAACAACAGCTGGGCAGGCAGGTAGCGACTTACCACCAGGCAGAAGCCCCACCCGCCAAAAAATGAAGGGACCTACTGGGCAGGGCAAAAATGAATTGCTGACTCACAACATTTAATACATCTGACCGTTTGACTAGCCGGGTCCCGCAAAACCCAAGTAACAAGTTCAGATTTGACTACTGAGCCGTTGCTTCACATCCATTAATTCCAAAAAATAAAAAAATAAAAAAATCAGTCTCCTAACGAGGTACTACCGCTGAGGTAGTTTGTTTCTAATCGTTCATTCAAACCCCAAATTGATGAGTTTCAAATGTTTCAAACATTTACCATGCTTCTTCTTACACTGGCACATAAATATATATATATATATATAATTTTGTATTTATATTAGCTAGACTCGTAGAAAATTGGTAAAAGTGACGAGTATTTCCTCGTAATCACGTGAGAAGTCTCGGGGAAAACCGATTTCAATTCCCAAACGTGGAAGTAAACAATTAAAACGATTAAATATAACTAAACTGCCCAACATTAATTAAACATCATATTTTGTGCTTGCATTTGCTGCTAACTAGTAATGAACTACAGAGGTTGCTGTACACCATTATCTCCGGTCTCCCATTCACATCTGTCAGAGACTCGATTTAAATTAACTTATCATTGGAAAAAGAGAAGAGCAACTAACCCAATACAAATGAGTTGTAAAATAGTCTTTAAACCTGACCTTCCCTGATTTCTAAATATTTGTATTGAAGGAAGAGGATAAACAGAAACATCAGGCGTATGAAGTTGGCTCGATTGCTAGGGCAATGCTGGTCCATTGGGCTTTCTTTCAGGTGCACCCTCCCATGGTTCTCCTCCAGGTGAACTTTCTCTTCCTCCTCCATATGATATAGAAGATCCTCCAACGTTGAAGCCACCGCCAAAGGAAGTGAGCAGAGCAGAAAGTCCACTAGTGGAAGCTCCACCAGCACCTATGCCAAGTCCCAGAAGATCAAGTGTAGTTGGCTTACTTCCAAAGAGAGAAGACGGGTCCATCACGCCGTCCGTCAAACCGGAGCTCAGTCCGAGCCCAAGACCACCTGCTGCAGACGCAGAGTTATTTTCTTGCTTACCATTACCAGCTTGCCCAGAGGAAGAAGATGAAACTGCTAAGCCAAGGCCACGAAGATATGATGGGGTTGACGATGTAGCACCAATTTGAGCTGCCTTTTGAAGCAATGCAGTTGCAGACATGGCGGGTTGTGGGGACGGGGCGTAGTGGATATGGGATTGATCAGCTTTAGAGAACAAGGAGCAGCTATTGTTTGAGAGATAGAGCGATGGCGAGAGAGAAAGGGATGTGGGTTCAATGCCACAGCCTGAGGAGGGGCAATCAGAACGAGCCAAAGCAGAGATTTGATTTGAGAATGAGGAAGTTGCCGGTGTTTGCGATGGTTGTGAGATTGCTGAGGACGAAAATACACTTGCAAAGACACTGGTGGTGGTAGAAGTGGAGGCGCTAGTGGTTGTAGCCACTGATCTTGGCGGAGACAGGCCCATTGGATTTTCTGCAGGCATTTCTGTAAACGCATGAGCCAAAATAACGATCAGAAACCATGAGGAATGATAAAAGAGTCTGAAAAGGTAATGGTGCTGCGTGATGATTAAAGAAATAAATAAATCAATAAAAACTACGGAGAAACATAGAGCAGAAAAGGGCTTTTAATTTAGAAAACTTTTACATGCCATCG
Source organism: Azadirachta indica (assembly GCA_022749755.1). Taxonomy (NCBI): domain Eukaryota; kingdom Viridiplantae; phylum Streptophyta; class Magnoliopsida; order Sapindales; family Meliaceae; genus Azadirachta; species Azadirachta indica. The sequence continues at coordinate 4,320,153 of CM040449.1, forward strand.
ATAAAGGAGCAACAACTTGAACTGGAAAGCTTTAGTAGTAAAAGCAGAAGGCAATTATGGCGTCCTTTCTCTGTAACCTCTTAATTTTTTCTTGATCTTCGAGCTTATTGACTCTGCATCAATTTCACTATACTTCAAACTCTCTTTAAGGACAACTCTCTTTCTCTCATTCTTCTACCTATCACACTTTTGTTACTCTCCCTAGCCTGATGATTACCCACGGGAGAACCACAAGAAGGTAACCAAAAAAAAAAAAAAAAAAAAAGAAACACACACTATATGTAGAGACATTCACAAGAAAACCATAAAAAGATTCTGCTTAAATCGTCATTAAGATACATCTCACTCTCTTTGACTACAGACGATAACTAATTGTCTACAAAATTAGACCAATACCAAATACGTACCTGAACTCTGAATTGACAAACCCGGAGAAACCACGCCAGTTGACGGAGTCAACGGAGGTGGAGGCGGTGAAGCAACAGTCTTTGCATTGGGATTCTCTTCTCGACTAGCAACCGGTAGGGTTTGAGCCCTCGCACTCTCCTCCGCCAAGGCATCGCAAAACGCCCTGTGTGTTATAAAACTATCCCTCCTTCACCAACAAAAATGAATAAACCGTCAAACAAACAGAACTAAGAAACAAAAAATTATTTTCTTTAATTTAATCTATAGTAAACCTTGAAAAAATCGTCCCACAATCGCATTTATACTCTCTTGTTCCACAAGTCTTCATATGAGCCTTCCAATCTGACTGAACGGCGTATTTCTTTGAACACCTTTCACACTTGTATTTCTTTTCCCCATGTTTTCTACTGAAATGCTTCTTGATGCCAGTGAGATCACCTAGAGCTCTAGCTGGGTTGTGGTGCACACACGTGGGTTCCGGGCACACGTAGACTTTCTTGCGGATTTCTTTAGAGTTTCGCTGTTTGAGCTTCCACGGCAAATTGTGGCCTCGTCGGTGAAGCTGCAGGTTCTGGTCGCGTTGAAAACCTTTGTTGCAGATCTCACACACAAACCGGTTTGTGGCTAGCAAAGTCTTCGGTGATAAAGCGATAACCAAAGAATCTGGATCTGAAGAATCCAAAAAGGCTACTCTTTACCACTATTTAAGCATTAAAAAATTGAAAATTTATTTTAATTTTAGATTTAGATAAAGTTACCTGGCATTCCTGGGAGGTTACGCTTTTTCTTCTGAGGCGGTGGTGCTGCTGATAGAGGAATCATCTCAATCTGACTACCAGGAGATGACACACTAGCTTCTCCAGTAGCTGTAGAAACCGTCATTGGTGAAGAATTTACAATCTCCGTCATACTATTTCTCGCAAAAATTTTCAATTTCCTTCAACCATAAACCAAGCTCATACGCAGCTGTAGACTTTCAAGTCCTCTTCTACCTACTCTCTGAGCTCAAAGAAGATTGTTAACTAGGGTTTCTGTGAAAAAAAGAAGAAAACAGCGAAGCTAACATGAACAGTGAACTTCTGACGTTCCTACCTACTACTACGAGAACGATTGACTGGTAAAATGATCTTTGAATACAAAAATACTAATCGTTTTCCTCGAAAATCTGAAACTCGTTAAACCAACAGCTAAATAGCTCAGATTTACAGAATCGCGGCCACTATCTGATTCTCTCTTGGATGAAGCCAAATGAAACAGAGATTCAACGGAGTTGGGTAGTCATGATCACAGCAGGATGGACTTGATAGGCGGCGGTTTCATATCGAGAGAGAAAATAGGCAAGATACAGACCATTGAAGAAAGAGATTTAAATTGAAGTGAAGAAAATAATAAAAAATGGTTAAAGCGGCGCCATTTAACCATGGTTTATACATTTAACTATAGTTAGCAAAGTGGCTTAGCTCCAAGGCTCTCCTCCTGCTTGGCTGCGTAAGCAAATCAACCGTACACGTGTCAAGACAAGCGAGTTGCTGACATTTGTCGGGAGAAGTCGGACTAGGCGGTGCTTGTCGTTTAGCTAAAAAGTTTCAATATTTTTATCCACACTGCATTTTTTTTTGTGTTCTTACTGAACATTAAGGTTAAAAAGACAACTATGCCCCTACTCTTGACAGCATTCTAGCGTTAGAAATGGTGGATGGTTTTGACTTTTTAGCACCCAAGAGCAAGACAACGTGCTTTGATCACTAGACGAGAAATTTGTTCCTTCCGTCTGGTTAGCGACCATGTGTTAGAATTTTATAATAATATTTTTATGTCGTATTAATACAGCATAATGCCATTCCATCGAACCGATAAGGACGAACGAGACAATTGAAACAAATCTTACTATTTGTCCTAAAGTGAGTGGCTTTTACGTAGTTACGTTGAAAATCTTGTGCAATTTCACACTGCAGATACAGCTGGTTTTCTTTATGTGGTATGTTCCTCGTCAAAGTAACAATTATACCTTCATGTTGTTTTTCACCTTTTCTTTATTTGAAAAAAAAAAATATTTTTTCTGGATTTAATTATTACCTTCGTGGGCAAGAAACGTTGAGGAAGAGTTCCCGAACATGGCCACAGCAGTGGCAATTTCGTGAATAAAATGGTTCTTTTGGTGCAAAATTTTAGTAGTGTTGATTGTCTCCATGTAGGCTGTACGTCACAGTACTGTGCATGTGACAAATGGCCGGGGAGCCTCTCGCGTTTACAGGCAGGTTACTCGAATAGGTTTATGATTTAGTACTCCATATTTCATTACCCTTTGATGGTATCGCGGGTTCTAGGACCATTAACTTACAGGAGAAATCATCTCCACCGTCGGACTAATCAGTTGCATTTTGATATCATAGGATAGGCTGCGTCGCAAGCAACTTGCAACTTTCTTTCTCTTTAATTATTCTCATAAGTTGAAAAGGTGAAGACACTTTTGTCTTTTATGTAGAGAGGCCACGTGCTCTCGGCTACGCAAAGGCTACCTTCTTTTCAAAAGCTAGCTAGAATGCTAGAATGATGAGCAAGAGCAGGGGTAAATTCGACATTTCGATTAACTTTAGATGTTAGTCTGAGTCTGACCGTCCACAGCAAGTGGATCCCACCAATTCATTTTTATTTTGCTGACGTGAACGGTCCGGATGAATTCTGGCCCCACTAATTTTTTTTAATTAATTTGATAACTTTCTCATACTTAAAAAAGACCACAGAGTTAATAATCCGCAAATCATTAAGACAATACAAAATTGCATGTAGAAAGTTGAAAGTACGAAAACAAATTCGCTTTTATAAATGGTAAGCCATTTATCTATTAGTTGACGCCCTTTTTTTTTTTGAACATGTTAAATAAAACCCTTATCATTTTCAGGTTTTGGTCACTTCCATATGGTATGGCTACACAAATACAAGGAGGGAGAAGTCAAAATTTTATATTTATTGTTTTGGCCTTAAGCTTTGACCATATGTATACGAGCTTATTATTATGATTAATCGCCTTTCCCTGCCGAGAAGCAAATGATGATCGAGGAAGTTGAGCTTTTATATATATATATATATATATAATATATATTGGTTAAAGTGGAGTGGAGGCTGAAGAAATGATATATATATATATATATATGAATTAGGTCTAGTTTAGGAGCACATGGTGGCTCTAGTTTTGAACAAAGTCAAGGGACAGAAGAATCAATAATGGCTTTATTATGTTCAAGGAAAGCCGGTCCTTATGTGGGAAAATGACCTGGCCTGAGAAAATGTGTAGTCTAAACAGAAACTAGAAAGAAAAGCACCCACAAGACAAAGTACTTTTTTCACGTCTTAGCTTTTAGCTAATATATTACCACTTTAATTATACTGAGTTTTTGATAGGCTGATTAGATTTCGTTTGCGTTCCGCCAATCAAATATATCCTTTGATAGGCGGATTAGGTTTCTATAGAATTGTAATTACCGTACTTTTTGTTTATCATAAAAAAAAAGACAAATATTTTATTTTATAAACACAACTGCATATTATTCAGTTGATGATTGTAATTTTGTTGTGTTTCACAACGTGTACGAATATAAAATTACTGTATTTGAATAAAGATAAAAATTTCCAATATTCTCAGAATATGCGGAGGAAGCAAACATGAGTAATAAATTAATATAAAATATATGTTATAGAAGTAAGACAATTATAATTAGCATCAGAGCAAGGAAGTCATGTGACCATGCACATAGACATATACAAAAGACATAGTTCAATAATGAAGAAATCCGCTTTTGACAAGTTGAAAGCTTAAGAAAAACTGAGATACTTTAATGCCATTTTCATACTCATTTCCAATTTTCGTGATGTTATAGTTTTAATAAGAATATATATACAGCTGTAAGGTAATTAATGAGTGAAGAAAAACGATGAATAGCAATGTCTAAAGAATAAAAATGAGTGATGGGGCCCCGGGTAATCATCACCAATTTGATTATCTTCTAGCTGCTTTTTTTTTCCTTTTCTGACTCCAATACGCAGCGAAAGTCCACAATGAATCTTGCGATTAAGAGGGGGAAATGAAATAATACTGCCTTTCTTCTCTTTACTCAGTTTCAATTCAAAAGTGTGATCATGTCATTGGACCCAAACCAAGCCAAACCAAACCTTGCTATTATCATTATCATCCACACAAAATGTGGGGCATATAATATGACATACCGAATTATGGTGCATGGGTAAATAGCAAGGAATTTTTTTTTTTTTTTGCATCCACTCCTATTCCTATCACCATTTGCCTAACACCACGACGAGATTTAGGATCAATTGTCAAAAATCTAATAATATTCATACTTGTAGTCTTACTGTGTTTACGCTATAAAAAGATAACTATTCTCGTCGTCATCATATGTGCCAAAGACTCGTATTCCACCGTCTACGCACGGAGGATCGTGACTGTTCACTTTTTCTGTCCCACTGACTCTCGCAGTTTTTTAGTAGCGTAGCTCAGCTACACTGTTAAATGAGAAAATGACAACACCGTCCATACTCTTGATTCAAAGACAATCCATATTTGTGTGCAAAGGTGGGCGAGACACTCACAACCGAAAATGAATTTGGATTCGGATTTGGATTTGAATTTGAATTTGAAAATCAAAGCCAAACCACATTAATCATAAATAGTAAAAATAATTTTAAGGGCAACTTCAGCAGCGCTTCGCCTTTGGTGAAAGGTAACATGAAATTCAAAGCAGTTTGCATAAAGAAAACAAACGCACAACTGAATGATAGAGGTTACTAGAGAGTAGAAAATGGGCAAATTGGATTTCAACATTTTTTAAGTGAAAAACGTATGTATATGTACACAAAAGAGTATTGCTAACGACTCCTATCCACTTAGAAAAGATGAATCGAGAAGCTAATTGTGCCAGGATAAAACCTATCACGAAATGAAATGGTTCTTGGAATATACCATCATTCCTTATATGGAATTTACTTCTGCCTTGCTCTATCAAAAACCTGAATCTGACTCTTAACTGTTAAAACACATGCAAAATTACACAAGGGCTCTAAATTTTGTCGAACCATTTTACCTTTCAGGATATAAAAGTTTCTACTAACAAAAGTACAATTACAAAAATAAAAAGTGAACTCAGCAAGAGCATGATAAGCATTCAGGGTCGGCAAGTGTTGAATATCTCACCCCGCATAACATCAATTGGCATATGCTCAAATGTGTAACGCTCAGGACCTAGATACATGCCAGTCTTCTCCAACAGAGCAAGCCCTTCATCCCTACTGTATCTTGAAGAGTAGAGGTTCAGATACTCAATGTCCTAATACGGCAGCCAAACAAGAATTAAAAATTAAAAATTTATAAAAAGAAAAAGAATTAAGACATGAAACCTGCATCAGAGATTGACAAAACATTTTTGTTGCATCAGTCATCACAAAGAAATCTAAATTCTGAGAGGATTCAGATTCAGAAATAGCTAACAAAGTTTAAGAAAAACTGAAGTTCCAATAGTAAACAATTTGCCAGGAGGGATGCGTTACAGGATCAACATTAAAAGAAAATTGCATGTCCAGTTAAAAAGAGAGCATCTTTTGAGATTTTGCAATTATTACTGTCATTTTCGAAAATCGGAGAGATTAGCATGCACTTCCATAACCAAATTAAAAACAGCAAATTTTTTATTAGGAAAAACAGAAAGCAACGGGTTGGGAGGGAGGAGAAGGGCATTATAAATCAAGCAATTTTGAATTTAGAACTAGTTATTTGGGCCACAAGAACCATCCAGGATAAGGAATAAATGAAAACAAAAAATGGATAAACATAAAAATCATTATCAAAATCCGCCTGACCTGCAAACCACTGAGAATGCGCTCTAGTCTTAAGGAAGCAACAGGTTGACGTGAAGATGAGAAAACCTCACCAGGGTAGAACAAAACCCCATCACCAGGTGGGAGGCCCCGTCTAAACCTTATCTGCTAGCAATCAAACATTATATTCTAAGGAATTTCTTATTAAAAAATTGGGGGAAAAAAAAGTGGGCAAGTTCAGATAGTGCCAAACAAGTACTCAGGAAGCCAGGCAAATACCTCAGCACTAGGAGCTGTTGCCTTCTCGTAACAGTTAGCACCCCAGTATAAGAATCCTGTGCAACCTTCTTTCCATACACGCCACATCACAGCACGATGCTGTGTGCCTCGCATGCCAAGGTGCCAATTTGGATGAGGATCAGATGGTCCCATGCACACATATGTCCACCATTCCTTCAACAGCAAAAAATTCAGTTCTCTTCAGCATAGCTTCAACAATGCTCATAAACTTTATAGTGCATCCAGACATTCACTTCTCCTAGAGAGAGCAAATTGTCACAATACACCAACGTGCTAAAACCATCACAATTATATAAGAAATGGAACTCTTGGAACATATCACACATACGATATACTTCATTGTCAACTGAAATTCATACACAAAAAAGTGGCAAGCCAATTCAACATCCAATATTCAAGGCTTACAAAGGTTGATCAATCACATCATCTTTCATCACTGTCTTGCCAGAAAAAGATTATGCACTAGATGACAATATCTGGCCTAACAGACAAGTATTGACTGACAAAGTAGCTATCATTAACATTATACATAACATTCTATTCAAGTTACACTACCATACACTAGCAAATAAGTACACATCTAACAGCTCTGCACGGCTGGGTCCAAATCAAAGGCCAAAGGCAAAACCCCTGCTTGAACATTATGCAACATCATATAAAATTTTCCAACATTTGACATCAAAACTAGTGGTTCAACGAGGTGACCTCTAAATTCAGATATGGCATACATAGGTATTTAGAAAAGATGTTAGCTTTTAAAATTTACTTGGCATATGTTGTTGCTAAGCTATGAACTATTATTTGTCAGATCATTTAACTGCTTAAGAATAGCTCCATATAACAAGAAATTAGACCATTATTCTTTTGGAAGTGAAACTGTAAATATTCTCAGGATATAAGCTTACTGGCAGAAAATCAAAACTGTGCACTTATTTTAAAAAGATTATCGCAAAACATACTGACATCAACATTGCCATGTTATACCATTACCAGGATACTTCAGCACAGTATTTTTGACCTATAGTCAACCTATTTGCCACAGTTTTACCTGACCAATAAAATTAGTGGCAACATATCAATGGGTGATTCTCAATCTTTTATCTCCAGACGTATTAGGAAAAAGAAAATGAGGGAACTTGCTTCCAGATTTTCACTAGTTCAAATGGTAATAACAAGACAGAAGAGCCATTTCCCCCTACTTCTTTAACAAAAGAAAAGGCTAGGTACTCCATTGAAGCTTTTTCTTAGAAATTTCAACAATTTGTCTTTAGTCGTAATTTTGAGATTATTATTGTGAATTATCAGAAGCCCTTTTATTCTCCAACAAGATAACATCAAACCATCACAACTAGGAACAGAAGAAAACCCTACCCTACCTCAGCTGGCTCGTACTGCCAACCTCTCATTGTGAGGTCACTTGGGATGTGCTCCGCATACTAACTGAGCTATAGCTTGTTGGTAAAACCACAAGACTTTAATGGTAACTTTCCTGTATAAGTGGTGAGATGACAATTGTGTTAATTGCTATTTGTAACTAATATTAGTTAAAGATGGAGTTTAAGCTTGGAAAACTTGAATTGAGGTCAATGGTTCGCATTCCAACATTCTTTATCAACTTATCTGCAGGCATATCTTCAGTAGTCCCACTCACTCCCCAGTTACCCACTTAGCAATGGCAAATCCAATGCTGAATAGACTGCAGTTATCAATTTCCATAACGATTATCTTTAGGGTATGCAACTCAAATAAGAATATTGACACAGTTATTTAGTGACAACTTGAAACAGTTGAATGAGCTGCAGGAATATGGAAACACACATAGTTGGTCTGAAGTTAACATACTGTAGTCTGTTATCACAATTAACAATGCGTTACTGAAAAGGATCCAGAACACAGAATTATTTATAAACAGGTCAGTTCCAAACTTGTGAAGTCAAGAATATCTGTATGCTTAAATAATCATTCTTCTAGGTCAAGCATATTTTTGGACAACAAAGGGAAAGATTTGTGCCTCAAAAATGGAAAATTTTAGTCAGGAAAAGTTGCAAATATAGTGTTGTCAAGAACAACAAATCAGGGATCAAAAAAAGATTGAGGCACATCGTGAGCACAAGGAGCAAGTTAGTATTTGGCCCAGAAATCTGGAAGTTTGTGATGAAACACCTTTGTGACAGGGCTAAAACTTCCAAAAGCACATTAGTTGATAGTTCCAAATATCATCACACATCATTGTAGGATAATCTGCACACAAGTTTCTCTAGAAGTTTTCGAATGCAATAGCCAAAAGCTCTCTACGAAGATTACCTCCCCATTCTCAGGCTGCAGTTCTGTGAGAATATCCTTTACAAGATCCTCTCGGTTACCAAGCACCCACTCACTGCAAATAAAATGATCCATCTTTTAAGATACCATCTAATATCGGACTTAAACATCGGTTACTTAAAAAAATCAGTCACTTAAATTTAAACAACCTCATACCACTAACAGAAAAGTCAATTTAAGACAGAGTAGTTAACCAGACATGATGATGAGACATACACAAATCTTTTACAAGGAAATTATGCTCTCATCAATATCAACCTTGAATTGCAGTTAAAAGACCAATTAACAAGTAAATACCTTGTGCAATAAATTTGAGTATGAGGCCGTAGAAACTTTGGAACCTTTACAAAAGACTCAAAAGGAGTAGGTGCAAGCGGTGCATCACTTGGCCCTACATAAAAAGAATAAAACCGTGTTAGAACATTCAAGAAGTAGATAATAGCTAAACCGATCACAGCAAAAACAAAAGGGCACAGCGTAGTACATGGCAACATTCAAATATTGATAAAAAAACAAGTAAATATAATGTGCAACAGCACAGCAGAGTGGCATGCAAACCATGAAACTATGCAACTTAGAGCAACTTCTTCAGCTAACTAAAAATAGCACACAAATCCAGTATCTGAATGTGATTCATGATGCTGACAGATCTACAATAAACAAGCACAACAAAACAGTTGTAAAGACTAAAACCTCTTGTACCGGACTTTTTGGTGTCATATGCCAACTAAATTGATATCATGGACTCAGGCGGAGGCATAATTTAAGACACTGATAGGTAAGGTACATGAATGCTACTGATCAGCAGCATCATATGTAGAAATCGATCTTCTACTTATCAGATAAACCTAAACTGAAACATGTCGAATAGTTATTGAGAAAAATGAACTTTGATTCTGAGGCTTCTTAAGGGGAAAAATTACACCACATATAAGATCACACAAAATATTATTAGATTAGGACTGTGAAGCAATTTATCACATAAATTTCCAATTTTAACCACTGAAGAATACAAACAAGTCCACAACAGCAATTGGACAATCACCCAAGTGATAACAGGGGAAAAAGATGACAAATCACTCAAATGAAGTATAAATGGGAAAGTATATTAGTCATGTAAGGTGGTAAAAATCATACCACAATAGTAGGTGGTTAAAACACGAGCATCAGGAGCATAAGCATGAATTTCACTGGCCATGTTGCGAACAGAATTGTAATGTTCCATGTTCAGTGGCTGTCAGAAAATTAAGGCATGCACATTAATGAATGCACGTTAGTGTACCAAAAAGTTCATTATATATTCCATTGCATTAAGAACCCTCACAAGCAGAAATACAACCAATCAACATTAGTACCTCTGATTGCAACTTAAAGACAAAAGACATAAGACACTAAAAGCATAGACTGCAGAAGTAGAAAGATATCAGAAAATTATCTATCAGAGACAGAGAGTAGACAAACAAAACCAGATAAAGAAAAGTTCTCATTTCAGCACCCTGCTGTACTAAGTCCTATTACATGGATTACAAAAGCCATCATTCCTGCCAACGGTAATGGTGTTCACACCTCATCCCACAGGTAAAAATAGGCTTTCTTCCAGTGAGCTTTCGTCCTTAAGATCTCAACCTCTTTCTGCAAGTACTCCTTTGCTCCATCATTATTGCTGCACATCCACAAAGCCAATCAAAATTTTAATTGGTAGTATACCTCACAACAGTGAGAATGGACAACTGACTACATACCTTGAGACAGGTTGACTATATGGTACAGCATAAGCCGCTAATCGTGGATCTGAGAAGTATTCATCTGATTTTGGATGGTCAGCTGCAATGAACGATAGAGGAACATACATCAAACCAAGGAAGAACTAGCAATCAGCTAATTTCTAGAAGCAGATTTATGATAATGCATGATCTTCAGCTTTCTTGACTAGATTACCTGGCCAAGGGCTTGTATATGTCAAAACACGCATGCTTTCACCCCATCTGCAAAAATATGGGCTGATTCTATACTGAAGAAGCCATTTGAAATGCTGATCCAATGCCTCATACCACTCATCACTCCCATGTTGAACTCCAAAACGATCCTCAATCACAGTATCAGATATCTAATACATAGTTAAAGAAGCATGCAGATATTCTGTTCACAGGTAAACATATCCATTAGATGCAAATACACGACTAATAAGATAATGCGTTGCAAAAGACAATTAAAAAAATCACAAGACCTGCTTTAAGGCAAGGATTGAAGGTAGCATGCTTTAGCTACAGTCTGAGCCACATGGCAGAAACTTTACAATAGAACTTCTTTTCTTATTCCTGTTTCAAGAGAATCAAAAGGTGCTTGAATATATCAAAAGATGCATGCCAGCTTATACTGTAACATGCTTGGCCTTCAATTTTTGAAATTATCAAATGACCTTTCTCTCATTTTGATTTGCATGAATGACTTAGCTGTTTGATATACTTTAGACTTCTTTTTGACTGCATTGCCCCCTGAGTTTTAAAAATTCAAATTTTAGGCTTCTTCTGGAGGGCTTGTTCACAATCACATTACAGCATATATTCTTTTTTATGCAATGTCCATCAATACAAAATTACAAAGTTATTTCGTGTTTGCGCATGGGATGAGTTAGGGTGGGCCAAGGTAGACAAGATGATGATGATGATAATAAACAAATTTAGAGGATACACCAAATACAGCCGGCAGTGATGGAGTTGCAGGAAGAATGAAGTCCCAAACTGTCAAACTTAACTTCACACGTACTGAAAGATTTGATATAGCATCTTCATCCATCATATCAATTGGACCATTATCTGAAAAGAACTCAGAAAATAGAGGAGAAAAAAGAATTCTTCTTAAAGTAGTAGTCGCGGACTTCACTCTTTCTACCTAAAAAGAAAAAGGGCTTGTATGAAAACTTGTAACAAATTTGACCCAAATGAAACATAAGGAATTAAGTTAAGAAAAATCAATTCAGAAATTCACCACTTCATCCAATAGTTTTCCATCAATGGGCTCCACCATGTCGAGACAGTTCCTCAGCTCCATAAATAATTGATGCTTCTCACCTTTGCCCAAGCATTGCAATAAAGATCTGTAATAAATTGGAGCAAAATCTCCTGTTGACAATACTTATTGCATACCAGCAAAGGCTTTTGACAATGACAGTTCTAAACTAAATGTGGAACACACAAATATAAGTTACTGAAGTAAAAGAACCGAGAATGTTACTCTGTATCTGCCTTAGAAGTAATAATGATCTCTCCTTCATATAGACCCGGGGCCTGCGCAGTTGGGACATCTATGGAAACCCAAAGTGCAGTTGTTTCCCTGCAGGGGAAAAAACCAACAAATACCACCTGAGCTTCAGGCAACAAAAGTTATCCAGGTTCTTCATACTATGATATAATAAGTACCAATAAATCAATAAACTGGTGATTACCCAGGAAGTAAGCCTATTTGACTAGTTGGAAGATCAAGGGGGACAAGGGCGTCAGGAACACCTAATATGGGTACAACCCGCCTCAACATTAAAGATTGGCCAACAACCAACCTGCCCAGAGCCAATATTAGAAAACTATGAAGCAGAAGAGTTATTCATCAAGCTGCAACAAGAAAAATTTTCAAGAAACTAACCGATCGCCAGTTGTGGAGCATAAGTCACTGCACTGAACCTGCACAACACCAGCACTACTAGAACTGCTCCAAGAAACTTTTGGGCGTAGAGCAATTTGAACACTTTCTCTCTCATTTCTAGCTGCCAGAAGATTTATCTTCAAAATAGAAAAATTAGATGACCATACAATGTAATGTGACCAAATTAATAGGCAAAATAAGTTGCAGCCATAACACAGCAATAAAAGTTATATATTAATGCTTACAGGCTCCAAATGCCTAGGCATTTCCTGTGGTCCAACATTTGCTGTGCTTGGCATGCACCACACATGCACTAAATCTGCGGTTGCAACTTCTGTGGGATCAATAGACCCCTTCAGCGAACATGAAGAACCACCATCATTCCATCCATAAGCTGTCCCTCCTCCAGCCACACCTTCTACTGGGGGGACAACAGTGCCCTGAGGATTCTCTGCCAGACATTTCAACATTTGATAGAAAAAAAAATACAGATTAAATACATAAACACGATTAGCATGATGATCAAAATCAATAAACTGATACAAAATTAAAGGATAGGGACACAAAAAAATGAACAAATACTATACACTTAAAACAAGTGGAGTATTCAGAGTCTAAAAGACAAGATAACATAAAACCAAAGATTATAAACATAACAGAATCAGCTCAGTAAAGTAAAAGGATACACGTTAAATACATAGACATGATTTGCTCGATGATTGAAATCAATGGAAGTGAAACAGAATTAAAAGGATAAGGACACAAAAAAGAAACGAACAACGCCAGATTCTTAAAACAAGTCGAGCCTTCAGAGTCTGAAAGAAAGCATATAATGTAGTAAAAGCTCTTGTTGAGCTTCTCTCATCACCTAATTCCAGAGTTTGAAATCAAATTTATATTCATTCCTCTTTCGTTGAAAATTCATACCAACACTCCAAGTTATTTGATGAAACTGAAATGAAACCAGACTCAAAACAGGGATAAGACCAAAATTCTTTTAAATTCAACCTCTAAAAACAATTAATGAATTCTATGGATACTAAACTCGAACCTGTTTTTAATCTATATCAGCTATACAGTTCACTTGAACCCCCCAAAATATTAAAATAACAGTTGAACACAGAGAAAATTTAAAAATTAAATGAACAAATCAGTTTGGTTGCCGGGAAAATCCTCTTGGAATCTTGCTGTTTCAAGATTCTTCCATTTTCCTCTAATTATCTCAGCAACCAAACAGAATATAGATTATCAAGAAGATCCGATGCAACCGACATAACACAAAGTAACGGCACGGGCGCGAATGCCCGATAGAGAATTTTAAGTAATTGCAGAGACTCACCGGCGTTATCCATATCAGTGCTGTTATGGCAGTGATGTTCATATAATTACGACGATCTGGAAATAGATTCTTCTGAGTTCGATACTAGTTACTAGTCTGGTACATCCAGAGCAAGTTATCAACTGAGAGGGATGATCGCGTTTTGCGGGTAGAGAAATGCATTGCTAATTATAGGAAGCATATTGATATTTCCACTCCAAGATTTTCCTACTACATGCTCAATTTTACTGTATCCTTATAACTGTATATAAAGCATGTAACGGAGCGCCCCGTCATAAATTTATTATTTGCTTTTACAACTGTTCTTTTCTTGTTCGGGAGAAGAGACGGAAAATTATAAAAGATAAACCGTCGTCGTTACAAATAGTTAGTTAAACTCCCGTGGTTTGAACTGTTAATGTGTTGTTCAAAGTTTGTAATTAGTGCTCAATTTCACATTATTCGCTTATCAAAAGGAACAAATTGAGTCTGGATTATCTCACTTAAAACTCAATTTAATTTTCTGTATTATTTATTTGATGAATTATAGATTTTATTCAATTTTTCCTCTTTGGTCTTCTTTGCCATAAATTTGGCAGCATTCATATCCTGTAGCCATCAAAATTTAACAAAAACATAACCTTAAACCTTTCTAAGTTCACCTCAACAATTTCTAATGTCACCTCAATATTCTAATAAACAGAGTGTAAATCATCATGAAATTGACAAATTACTTCAATATCATATATATTACAATACATGGATACATATATTTAGTACTAAATGTAATTAATAAATAAAATAGTGACACGATTACCTCCTCTGAATGGACCACTTTCAAAATCTTCTTAAAATAGTTATTACAGAGGACGAGTGAATAATTATAAAATACTCATCAGAAGGGTGTACAAATTGCTTTTACAAACATTGAAATAATTAATTTAATCCCAATCAAAATGAGGTTCCCAATACAATATTTAACATTTTCACAGTTCAACAGTTCTAGCATCCCAATTGTGACCCTTCAAGCTGATCTATCTGAGCTCAATATTAAATGCCTGAAATAAAATAAAAAGAATAAATGAAATACTTAACTAAGATTAACTTTAATAGTAATAGATGGTATGTAAACAGTAACTTGTACACCATGTAAGAACATTAAGCAGCATCATTATATTGTTCTATAAATGCCTGCTTGAAATAATGTTGGCCAATATTTCAGACACATGCTGCATGACAAGCAGCAGACAGTAGTTCAATTACCAATTGAACTCACTGGTCCACAAGATCAAATTAGAGAGAGAACAACGAGATCAATAACTATGCATTCTAAACCCTTCGCACAGTCAGAGCAGATCCCTGATAACGTCTTGCACCCACTATTAATGCCATTGAGAGGAGATATAGAATCAGAAAAGGGCACACAAATATGAAAGATGAAATTTCTTAGAAGAGATCTAACCTTTGGGATTACTTCATTCTGAGAAAATGTTATAATGTTACATGAGTTCAGAGTCTACATATGCTTGCATTTTTCTGCAAAATTTGTTTCTGAATAGCAATTTAATAACTATAAAATGAGAACGTCCAAATTTTCTCCATGTAATATCCCAATTTATCAAAAACCACATCAACAGTCTTTTACAGATAAATCATAGACAAGAACTATAATGATAGACAAGAACTATAACCATATGCATGCAGAATATTGAGGCATGTATTATGGCTATAAAGCATATTATGATGAAAACAAGAACCCGTGGAAGCTTTCCTTATAAGTTGATACTGGCTTTACTAGCAGAAAGGCGAGTTTGGTCCCCATCATGTTTTCAATAAATCATGGGACATATAACAGCCATTTCTATACAGAACACACAAGGGAGTTCTACACATAACAGATACAAAGAACAATGGCTAATCCTGCAAGTCCATGCCACAATGCAAGATTCTGAAAAGTAAAACATAAGATAGATGACAACACATCTATAAAACGAAAGCAGAGACAAAGTTGTTATAGTTACCTTTGGAAGAAGGCAGTTACATATCGTGACCCATTGTAAAAGATGAACCACATCAACACAATCACCAAAATATCTGCCAAAATTAAGGAACTTACAAGTGCAACATCATAAGAGCAAGTTATTCTGTGTTCTTTTCTTTCCCTATTTAACATTTTTATTAAATTCATCAGAAAAGAACATGAAAAAGGATACTGAAAAGATAGCGTTCCCACCAGTCCAACATGAAGAGTCCGAATGTGACATTGTAGAGATAGATCTTACGTTGAATCCAGTTCATAGCTCTATATCCTACTAACAAATAATTATGTATATGTGCGTATGCCATGAGAATCAAACTAAGACAGGATTATGTCAAGAATGGAAGATATCAGATCTACATAATAATATGATATTTCACTAATCTTAACTGGAAACAAGCTGAATGGTAAGAAAAAATTATTCCCAATCTTACAACTACTTCAATCTGAACAAAAATAATTGCCCATTACAGCTATTAATGTTTGTTAGGATGCCACAGCAGGGGATTGCAGCCCTTCATTCCAGTTATATTAGATGTTGATGGAATAGTTATAGACTTGATTAAAACTGAAAGATATCCAAAATGAAGCACCAATCACATAGGTTTAATGTCTAATCCTATGTCAGGTTACACTTTGTGATCAATCATCTTTTTCTTCGAACTACCCTTATGTCATATAATTCGTTTGCTGGCCTGAAAAAAAAGGCTTAAATCAGGAGCCACAGCATCAGATTTTCATGCCAAGCCAGATTCTGTTTCCTACCAGTAAAATAATAACATACTAACAGCAATAGAATTCTCAATACCACAAAAAGAAAACATGTGCAGCATAATTTTCAAATCAACAACAAAACAAGCAAAGTCTCCTGAATCAGAGAAATTAATCCACAAGGGAAAAAAATCAAACCAACTGATTCAGCATCAAACAAAGAACAAACCCAATTTTTAAACCCTAATTCCAACATTTCAAGTCAACAATCAAATGCCCAAAACCATGTGTTACAGCTTTAGCAAAAACTAAAACAGAAGATAACAGATTTCATGCAAAATAAAAAAAAAATGCTAACCTAAGGAACGTGAGATCGAGGTCCAAGGTAGAATCAAGGAGCGAAGCGAGAGAGAGCAATTTCCTTGGCTACGAACGAAAGCAGATTGTCGATGTAAAGCAAGTTCTTAAGAGGTCTGGCTGCTATTTGTTGAATATTATTCGAAGGGAAAATGGCCGATTCTCTCCTTATTTTTTAGTTAATGTCTTTTTTCTCCCTTACATTGTTTCTAATATTTCGTCACTTTTGAGTTTAATTTTACTATTTAATTAATTTTAATTTTAATTTAACGATTTATGTTAAAATTATTGAAAAATAAATTTAAAATAATAAAATATAAAAAAATAATAATAAAATATTAACTCATAAATTAGGGAGAAATTGAACATTCTTCCTCATTCGAACGCCGAGATATGTGTATTTGGGGAAGAAACTTTGGCTGGTTGACCATTACCATATCTGCCCAATAAAATTTAACTCACCTATACAATTGGAAAAGTAACTCGTTTCAAGCGCGAAAAGACTAAGAGTCTGTTTGGTATAACTTTTTAAATAAAACTTTTTAAAGTAGAGTTTTTATTTGTAGAACTTTTATTAGTAGAGCTTTTAATAAAAATTAATTAATCGTTTGATTGTTACAAATGACTTTTGAGAAAAATTTGAGTAATTACTTTAATAAATAAATTTTTAATATTTTATTTTAAAGAAATTACGTAAAATTTTTAAAATAAAGTAAAGGTATTTTAGATAATTTCACCTTTTAAAAAATCTAGGAAAACTCTATTGCCAGAAGCCAAAATTTTAGGCTTCTTCCAATAGAAGAAAAACAGCTTTTTTAATTCCCAAAAGCTCTTTTTCATTATCAACCAAACGACATTAAAAAATTTAAAAAGAGTTTTTATCATTAAAAAAACTCTTTTAGCCAATGAAAAAGTTAAACCAAACGGGCACTAAAATACCATTAGCAACTTTGCCTTTTTTATAATAGTCTGTTGATTTCAAAAAAATAACATTTGAATCTACAAATTTATTATTTATATCAAATTAATCCCCACATTAAATAAATTCATAATTCAATATGACTTTTTTTAAAAGATTGTAAACAAGTATATGTGATTTACAATTATATCAGATATACATTCCTTATAAATTAATAAAACTCTTTCTACTTTTAATTCTTTTAACTTTTTAGAATAACATATCAAATAAGAAAAAAATTTATCTAAAATATTCTCCACAGTAATATTCAAAAAAATATACATCATATATTTTAAATTTATTTTTTGTTATAATTCCCACCTCATGAGTTTTTTAAAATAAAGATATACATAGTCAAATTTTATTAGATGAATGTACAAATAAGATAGCACACTCATTCCATTTAAAATTTTCTCATTATTCCCTAAATATAAAATGGCATGAATTAATTTATTATAAATGATAAATTTGTAAAAAGTATTCTCTTTTTAAAATACATAAACTATTTTGATAATATTTATCATCTCTTAAAAGTGATTATTATTTAAGAAATTAATTATTTATTAACTGGACTTCTTTTCGTGAAAGTGAAATATTAATGAATTGATTTTTCTCGCATTAATTATCAAAGTTTTTTTTTTAATTTTTATTGTACATTTGGGATAGAGTTTATGGTGTATAAAAAAAATTCATTATATCAAATAAAAAAAAAAAGAGAATGCACATTATCCTTTATTTTTTAAATCAATAGTTCATTACTTACTATATTTTTCTAATATCTTATCACCCTCTATTTTTTTTTCGATTTTATCCTTCAATTTAATTGGTTTATAAAATGATAAAATTCAAAATATTTGAAACATTAAAAAATAAAATCAAAATTTAAAATAATAATGTAATATTAAAAAAATATAAAGAGGAACAAAGTATTGTTCAGAAAGTAATAGACATTCTCCCAAAGAAAAAATATTATTATTAAATGAATATTGATTGTCAATAAAAATAAAATTATGCATAACATTCAATTAATCTCTTACATCCCTGAATTAATGAATCATCGGACTTATAAACATTTATTTAATATTTGTTGTTACAAATACTTTGTATTTTGTGTTGACATTTTTCACTGTCACGACATCTTAATTGCATAAAGATTGAATGGATGAGAAATACTTGACAAGGAGAACGTTGGTTTTGTCATATAACATTATCACGTAGAAATTTATCACAAGCGATACGTGAGGGTATTTTGGTCTTAGTATGTAACAGTTTAGGTTACATCTGAAAAATTTATAAGAAACGAGTCATGTTTCATTACAGGGAAGGCATGTCGACACAGAAAGCAGACGACATGTCATCTAAAACGAGGAGTGCTTCTGTGTCCAACGAAATAAAATAAAATAGCCGAGAGAGTATACAGGATCATCACGCAGTGGAAGGAAGGTTGATTCTCAGTGGGGTTGTTCTGAGCAGCGGAGGAGGAGGAGGAGGCAAAAGTTCTCCCGAGAAAGCAGGGTTTACAGTTTTGATTATAAAAACAGAAAATTTCAATAGAAAATAAAATCAGAGAGACTAAGGGAGAGACTAAATATAACAACCATGGAAAGTGCATTAGCGAGCGCCTCTGCTATCACGGACCAGAGGCAAAAGATCGAACAGTATAAGCACATTCTCTCTACTGTAATCTCATCAAACGACATCGCTCAAGCCAAGAAATTCATCGATCATAGTTACTTTCTCTCCCTATCTCTTTGATAAAATTCTTTACCTAGGGTTTTTGAACTTTATTGATTCTAGGAGAGGATTTTTTTTCGTTCGACCTCTTCAATTTTAATTATGATTTATTTTTTGATCTTTTATACTTTGCAGTGCTATCGGATGACGTACCATTGGTTGTTTCGCGTCAGCTGCTGCAGACGTTTGCTCAAGAGTTGGGGAGATTAGAGCCGGAGACACAAAAGGAGATTGCGAATTATACCCTAGCTCAGATTCAACCTCGTGTTGTCTCATTCGAAGAACAGGTTTGCTTTCTTTTGGAACATATTTTTGTTCAAGACATTGCTATATATTCCTGACTTCTTGAATGCCACATTGTTTTTTAATTTGTCTCATTGAGGAGTTTGAATTCCCACTTTCATTAGCGAGCTCCAGTTAGTGGGATTAGGTCCCTAGTTATTAGGATTTGGTGGTGGCTTGGCTGATAATAAATTGAATGGATTTATTGTAAAGTTTTTCATTAAAAATACTACAGTTATTATATGATCGGTATCATTTTGTGTGAGTTCAGGTGTTAATTATCAGGGAAAAACTTGCTGATTTATATGAGTCCGAGCAGCAGTGGTCAAAAGCAGCTCAGATGCTTAGTGGCATTGATCTAGACTCTGGAATGAGGTATGAGAAATAGGTTCTTTTTTGTTTTGATTACAAAATAAGGTATTCTTTCACAGTTTCCCAATTATTGATGTATTCTTGTGTTACATTTCCACCAGGGTCATTGATGATACATTCAGGTTGTCAAAATGTGTCCAAATTGCTCGCCTATACCTTGAGGTATTGACTTCATGGCACAATTGTAGTTTAATGCTGAAATGTTTTGCTCTCATATATGTCATTATGAAAGAGCCTTTTCATGGGCATGGTCCAGTTCTGTTGTGTGGTAATTGTCTGATAACGCAATGTTATCTCTCTAATCTCTGTGTGCTTGTGTATTTTCATTTATGCATGCTCTCACTTCTGCAGGGTAAGGGGTATGAAAGATTGTTATTGTGGTTTGTAGATAAAGTAACAGCAATATTTGAAAAAATTTGCTTATGTTGGTTGGTATTTATTTTCAGTTTTTTTGTGTGTGCTTAGTAAAATTAAGTAACGGCAGACCTTCAGGTTTAGCAGAGATATTTTATTTTTGAGAGGATTTTGCTGAAGCTGGATTCAATCATTGCATCTTTGGTTTATTTATTTTACGTATGGATATTGCCTCTGCTATGGTTTTACTAATTAAAGGAGGTTTCATGTAAAAGTTTCAGGTATTAAAATTCCCTTCAATTGCTTCTGTATATTTTGCAGGATGATGATGCTGTTAATGCAGAAGCTTTTATTAACAAAGCTTCATTCTTGGTTAGCAATAGTCAGCATGAAGTATTGAATCTACAGTACAAGGTTTGACATACGTTTGAGAGTAAGGATGATTGTTCCCTGAGAAGCTTTAGTATTTTCTTAGTTAATTTTGTTTTATCCTTTTCCTGTCATTAGGTTTGTTATGCCAGAATTTTGGATTTAAAAAGAAAGTTCTTGGAAGCAGCACTGCGATACTATGACATATCTCAAATTGAGAAGCGGCAAATAGGAGACGAGTATGTGTGTTTGTAACTCTTAAGTCATTGCACTTTTTTTTCTTATTTTACTTTTCAGAGTTGGTCACTTCTTGGAATATGTTGATGGTTGGCGTGCCACAACTGTTTCAAGCTTTTTATGAACTTTCTTGAATTGATTTGACTTCTAGGACCCTATTCTGCAAAAAGAAATGACATTTTGAATTTATAGTCTTGAATTGTTTTTTTTTTTTAAGATTCCTATAATATACACTGAATCATCTGAATAATACAAATATTTATTCTGGTTATTGTGATTATTTCTTGTATGAATGTTTAGTATTATTCTAGCCTGTCCCTTTGGCCCCTTTGGTGAATGAAGTTCAGAGGTAGCTAGAAGTTATGATTGTTTTAGATCATTGATTTGCTAGTGACGGATTTGATATACACTTGCCATCCCCTGTTTGAACTCAATTGTTTTATGGTGGACACACTTAATAAAAGTATGCAATTTTATAGAACAATTGATGAGGAAGCACTGGAGCTTGCTCTGGCTGCTGCTGTGACATGTACAATTTTGGCTGCTGCGGGTCCTCAACGTTCTCGAGTTCTTGCCACTTTGTACAAAGTAAACATTCATTTATTTAACACATTCAAGATTTGATTTTCATTGTTTAATTTTAGTTGTGCTGATCTATTGGAATATAATTCAGGATGAACGATGTTCAAAATTGAAAATCTATCCAATATTGCAAAAGGTCCTCTCTACCTCTTTCTATGGGTGTGCATTTTTGCACGAATTTCATCAATTTGTTTCTTATGTCTCTAGTTCTATAAAGACTCTTTGCCCGTATTATAACTGAAGTCATTGTGTGGAATTTTCCAGGTATATTTGGAGAGAATTTTGAGAAAACCTGAAATTGATGCATTTGCAGAAGAGTTGAAACCTCATCAGGTTATAAACATTTTTTGATACTTTCAAATGTCATATCTACAGTGTTTACCGTTTTATGGTCAGCCAGGTGGATGTCTCACCTTTCATTTACTTTTATAGAAAGCACTTCTGCCCGATAATTTTACTGTGTTGGATCGTGCCATGATTGAGCATAATCTTTTGAGTGCAAGCAAACTTTATACTAACATAAGTTTTGATGAGTTGGGCACTTTGCTCGGTATTGCTCCGCACAAGGTGTGTTATCATATTCTTTTTACTAAGTTCTACATCCTTATATTCCACTAATGGTCATCCTGTTCTCATTGTGTTGCTTGTCATTGATTCTTACAGGCTGAGAAGATAGCGTCAAGAATGATTTACGAGGACAGAATGAGGGGATCGATTGATCAGGTATTGATATGCTAGCTCTCAATATTTTAACTAATGTCAAAGGACTCAAAATACAAGTGACATTGGTTACTTTTTTGCACTTGTAAGTGATTGAAATTTGTTACTGCTTGGGCATATGGAGATTGGCAGTTTTACACTGTATCTAAGTTATGTTGGAATTTTAAGTCCTAACGTGTTTATTGCGTTTCATTCAATCTCCAGTATGATCAGTTATAACAAGACAAATTTCCTGCTTGTTTTAGTCAGTTGCTATAGTTACTTGGACCGAACTTCATTCCTGCTGATTAACTTTGTCTTGGATTTATCCTTCTCTGCATTTTTGCTGGGTTGGTCTACGTATGTTTTATGAATGGAGAAATTAGACAGTTTGATAGCAAAAGTGTATATTCACTAACATCTGCCTCAATATTCTATTATATTAGGTGGAAGCTGTCATACACTTTGAGGATGATACTGAGGAGTTGCAACAGTGGGATCAACAGGTGACGTTCTATAGCATTCACGGACTATGTTATAGATTTTGTGATTTGAACTATTCTGTGGTCTCTTAATTTGTTCCCTTGATTTTGCAGATTGTTGGACTGTGTCAAGCCCTCAATGATATATTAGACAGCATGGCTAAGAAGGGATTGCCAATTCCCGTCTGATCTGATCATGATCATCTTTTTACGAATCGAGATTTATTATTCTTCACTTATTTATGCATAGAAACCAAATTGTTCAGCCTTTTATCATGTTTTCATTTTTGTGAAGATCATTCAATTTGTAATTGCAATTCTGCATACCCATACCTGACAGCAACATGCATGGAGATTATTTATCATTATTAATAGTTTTTACATCGGTGTTCACTTTTGTTTTTTTAGAGTGATTTTTTTTTTTCTGTCAAATAGAAGAATTGGTGAATGAGCCTTTCGGGCAAGGTAACTTTTCATTTTCACTCACCGTCGTTGATTGAATTCCCGAGACTGTAAGGCGTCTCCTCTCGGAAAAATATCCATGGTTTTTATTTTTAGTTTTACAAATTAGAGTTGCAATGGAAATAATTTTGTTGTAATGATGCGCTGGCTCTGAATATTTTAATTGGGATTTTAGGCAATTCTGGCTGGTCCAGTCTGGTTCGTCTAACCAAAGGACAAAAGTAAACCGAAATGAGATAAACATGAGCACGCAAACGTTAACGAGAAAGACAATACTGAAACGGTGATTGTAACATGCCAATTGGAGTATTAGAGACCAGCGATAGGAGATAGAGAACGGTTTCCTGTAATATGAGATCATAGAATATATACAAGTCACACATTGATATGATCTTCAAGTACTAACCAGATGCCTTCCTTATTATTCAAACATTGTGAAATCAGTGATTGTAGAAGATAAAAGATAGCAAGAATTAGAGTCTACTTATTTTGAAAGCACAATTATTAAAAAATTTAGTAAACACCCCTTTTATTTGATAGTTAATATTTATCAATAACAAGTCTGTCATCTCAACCTCAATCTCAAACATACCCTAAAATAACAAAACAAGTACCTAACATCATGAAGTAATACTGCAAACCAGAAAAAGAAAAATACTAGATTCTGCTATTTTCCTTTCATTGCATAAAAAACAATGGATTATATTTCTTTCTTTACATGAAAGACAACGAGCTGCTGCTAAAGAAGCAACATATTACATCAAATTTCTCTCTCTCTCTTTCTCTTCTCTAATTTTCCTATTCCTATAATTATTATGAGCACAGTTACCTGTAAAATGATAAAACATATTTGACACTTGGAAAGAAACTATATACTATGTCCCTGGACCTTTGGCTGGAGACAACTTTGTTGGATCCTTTGCATTTTGTACAAGCACCTCATGATTTATTGAGGCCAACTGTGATAAATTCTGCACAAAAATGAAAAAAAAAAACTCTGTTTATGAAACTGAAACAAGTTCCAATTATAAACGAGATATTATCATTCGTTAGGATTTAGACAATATGGTCAACATACAAAGTAGGTGGGTCTCTCAACATCCTATGGTTATAATGCCCACAGTGTCTTATAACCGTTGCAGAGCTGTAATATTAGACAATGCATCTAATTTAGAGATTTCAGTTTACAACTACTAGAGAGTAAAAAATTCTGTTCTTATCCAAATTCTCATATTGGGGCCTAACAAAGCAAACGCTCTGAGCTAAAGCCTGTACACTAGATCTACTCACTCCTATACTGTGATAGCATGTGGATCAAAATCAGCACGTATGTAATTCCAATAGTACTTTCTTATTCAGGAAAGAATAGCACTTTATTACAGAGCCAGGTAGAGAACAAATACTTGTTTAATGTATTCATTAAATTATTATGATCTTATTTTATAAGCAGGTTTACCTTGAAAGAAAAATTTATTAGTGACAGATCAAGAGGAGAAGAATCAAACTCTGCAAGGTCTCCACATTCATCCATCTGAACAGAAAGAAAGAAAAGTCACAAAATAAGATTTCAAGAACAATTTTTGAAAATTTAAAAGAAGTGGATTATATATACCCTTCCCTAACCAGAAACCAAGTCACAATTGAAAAAGAAAACAAAAAGATAAATGATAAAAGAAAGAAGAAACAGAAAACAAAAGGAATGAAACATAGGTAAATCCTTTTGATCCAATAAGTATAGTTTACAAAGGTTTACACACAACTCTCAAAATTTTAATCTTGTACAGCATTATTTAATGTGCTATGGTAAGCAAACATTTTGCTTTACTTGCCCAGTCAAAGATCATTCATCAGCTGATTAATATTGAGCTTGCAGACTAAGGTAACATTTGCTTTTTTAATGTGAAATTTGAATAGACCTAAATGTCTAAATCTGAAAGGCATTTTTTTTTTTAATATCTACATGTAACTATTTAGTTTTTTTAAAAAATTAAAAAAAATCTGAAAAACAATTTGGATTTGCACATGCATCCCAGAGTCCAAATAGCTCATGGAAGAAAGGCTATATTCCATCAAAGACAACATATATTCTATAGATGGTCCCAGTGAGTACTTGTTATATTATCACCTGTGACATCAAAATACATCAAAAGACAAAACTATGTGCTGAAAATAGACATCCTATCCTAAATATCAGATACATGTTCTGTAAGTAGGCCGAAAGATTATTTGACTAGAAACATAAACATGTTAAAGAGGAAAACTAGTAATTTACCTCAATTCCGCAATTTGAAGACGAGTCATGACTTTCAGCATCAGAATTGCTATTATTCTGAACATCCGGCACTCCACCAGAAATTTGACTGAAGCGTGACAAGAAATAGCTTGTGTCATCTACACTTTCAGGTTGCGGTACAAAAGCAGCCTAAAGACATATTCAAAAGTGGAAAGCTTATATTATACAACAATCCCCATCATGACGAGAAACATTGTGGTGTTTACACAAAGATACACCTGCATTGCCCTCTCTTCTAAAAATATACATAGATATCATGTGTGGAAACAAGGATGCACATATGAGCTAGATATTAAAAATGGCTAAATATAATAAATTAAAATAGAATGGAAGTGTACTCATTACTCATGACTCAAGATGCAGCATCTCCGCCCGAGCATTTTTCTCCTCTAAAAGACCAATTGTACATACCCATAATGCATTTCTACCTAGAGAGAACCAAAATAGACAACTATGTTTGGCTCACATTGTTTCAGTCACCTTTTCCAAATTATTTACATATAGTCTACAATATGCTTTTTGACAAACTTTTCATAGAATTGAACAAAATCTTGATGTAATGAGAACCAGTTGAGCAATATATACCCAGTTAAAAAAATGTGTTGTGTCAAAATTCCAACCATTCAAGAAATTTTTTTGACCTATATATAAAAAATCTACAGACACCAAGAGGACAAAATTACCTTCTGCAAAGCAAGGCTGTCCCAGTTAACTCCCTTGAAAAAAGGATGAGCTTTTACCTACAAAGTAATATAAGTCAGTTGAAAACATGACCATGTTACTTCTATTTCAAGTTGGGCATAATTTTTTGTTTTTTTAAATGAGTTTTAGACAGTGAATTACCTCTGCTGCCCCATTTGCTCCTAGGCGCTGGTTTGGATTGTGAAGAAGAAACCTATTTAGAAAAGAATTGGGCAGAATAAATAGTTCAGCTAAAAATGTAGCCAATGCACAGTTAGGCAGATGTAAAAGGCTAAACATAATGTCTGCCACCATAAAATGCTATTAACAGAATATTACGAATCAAAGCATCTGCATATGGTACACAGTGAATAAAATAATAAAATAGGAACAGACGAAAAAAGCACCTTCAACTAGAAGCACATGCCTTTCCTTATATGGAAACATGCATAAAAATTATGAAGGTAATACTGAAAAAAACCTAAATTTCAGTGCCATGGAGAGGAAGATGTAAATATAATCAGTTAGGGTTGCATACCAAAATATAGCATTAGATTACAAATATATTACATAAATAATCACCCCTAAAAGACCTTCCAACCTCACTACCCACAAAGAAACCAAGGAAGATAAACTGACCAATTTGAAACACGACTAAAATTATAGATCTGCAAAGTACGACATTTAATTTCAAATGCAACTAAACTTATACAATTTCAAGGTAGAACACTTTAAACTGAACATGGTAATCCACAACTTTTACGATCTCAGTTCTGCCGGAGAACTATCTTCTTTCTTTCTTATAACATTTTGGTTCCCTGGATAGTGC
This sequence comes from Azadirachta indica, assembly GCA_022749755.1. Lineage (NCBI taxonomy): Eukaryota > Viridiplantae > Streptophyta > Magnoliopsida > Sapindales > Meliaceae > Azadirachta > Azadirachta indica. The sequence goes on from CM040449.1 coordinate 4,347,406, forward strand.
ACGTTGAGAATATTTGCAATAGAAAAGAACACTACAGATTTCAAGATCAATGTTCTTATGCAATGTGACACAATTCACTGATTCAAATACCATTTCTTTCCTGAATTTCTATTATTAAATCCCATACTAATTTTCTATGTATGGTGCTCGGACAAGATCAAAGTTTACTTTTATTTTCATATCATTAATTCTGATAGACAAATTTAAGTAGGGGTAAAGCATTATGGAGCCAAGAAAATCAACTCCAAAAACCAACCTGTTAATGAGATCCTGGGCCTCAAAGGACATGTCACTAGGAACATGAGGCCAGGGGATTTTTCTGTTAAGAATATTGTCAAATATTATCTGCAAGGTCAAGAAAAATGATAAGCAGCATTACAAAGAGAGGTACCAGGACAGTGATAGTTGATTCATATAATGTTATGCCTAATAAAACAAGGATTGCATATAATGAGTAATCAGGAGATGAAATGACCTACAAAGATATTCTTAAGAATATTAATAAAAAGAAGAAAGAAGATTTCATTACAGGGAATAAGATTATGTTCGATCAATTAATTCTAAAATATCTTGCAGCAACATTGCACATACTTAAATGGCAAAATATTTTCCAATTATGCATCATTTACTTCAAGAAAGCAATTTCATCAAACATCCTAAACAAAAGGAAAAATGGGTAATTAAGTTAGAGACTACGCATATGTAGAAGATACCTCGAAGATTACAAGATGGTCCTAGAGAGCGTACATTAGTACTGTGCATATTAAGGTGCAAAGATTGTTAGAGATGAAGGGTTCGGGCAAACCACAATTTGCAATAAACAACATTCAGGCTACATGTTGCTGAACCCACCATTATGAAGTACTTTATATATGATAATTCAGGGCAATAAATACATCTAATTGAAACAAGAAGTCACAGAACATTATTCTATTGAAAATTATTACTTCAATATCTTAGTCTAGATTAAACTTTGGTTCAACAACAACGATGAATAATGAAATGAACGGATAGATACCTCTGGACATTCAGCAGTGAAAGGTGGAATTCCAGTTATGAATTCAAATAAGATTATTCCCACAGACCACCAGTCAGCAGCATAGCCTGCATGAATACCCAAGAAGTAATTCAACTGCCTAGCAAACTTAAAATAAACAAGACTTCAGGTTGGATTCAAACCATGCTCAGTTCCCAGAAGAATTTCAGGGGCGAGGTAATCAGGTGTCCCAACAGCTGAGTGTTGATTTCTATCTGTTTGCTCATCATCAGGATTATGAGAATCTGATGACATAATTCCATTTGTTTCAGGTCCAGATAAATCAATTGTGTTGTTTATGAGACCAATTTTTGATAGCCCGAAATCTGTAAGCTGGTAGTAAAAGCAATGATTAGAATATCATCAGTAATATAACAAATGACTGATGCAGGTGTTAAATTAAAACCTACAATGTGGACATATGCTGGGACATTATATCACTGGAGTGATAAATCGTTTAGTGCTGCTACATATGAGAAGAAAATATAATGAGAGCCTATAGTAGGCTTATACATAATAGGCTAGAAAAAATTTAAGATAGTAGGAAGCAACCTTAGTCCTCATTTATATATATATAAAATATTGCAAAATCTGGATATGAAATTTACCTTAATTAAATCTATAGATGGAATTTCTCAGATTGAATGAAGGTGCAGCTTCATTTGGTTGATAATAAAATTTTCTTAATACAAATGCTTCCTAACATAATTTTATCCATTTGTATATATAAAGATAATCATAATAATTTTACAGCTTATGCAACAGACCTTAATATGCCCATCATGAGCAATTAAAATATTGTCTGGTTTTAGATCACGATGCACGATTCCAAGGGAATGGAGGTATTCTAAAGCAAGAACCTGAAACAAAAACTTATCAACTCAAGGAAGAGTCAGGACAAAAACTAAACAAGAATATAGAGGCGTATGTAAAAAGTTCTTGACAAACCAGTTCTGCAATATATATGCGAGCCACATCTTCCTCAAGGCAGCCGACTTTTCGCAGCAATGAGTACAGATCACCACCATTGAGATATTCCATAACCAAATACAGGTTATCTCTACAGGTGAAAGAATAAAAAAACCGGACCTGCAGCAACAAGACCATGTTCATTTGCAAAGGAATAAAAAATTTAGCCAAATATTGTTGTGCTAAACCATCAAAAATCCAACTCTGACGAAAAGAAGAACAGATTTAGAAAATTGAAGCAATTAAAAGCTCATTGGTACAGAAAAAGATTATTGATATCATGGAGATATGGAAGCTAAGAAATATATTTTAATTCATTCAAGAGTCAATGATTTGTAACTGAAAGCATTCCACAATGGAATATTACCACAAAAGGATTTCGCACTGTTATTAATATATTGCGCTCTGCTAATATACGCTCGATATCATTTTTCCGTATCATATCCAGCTTCTTGAGCACCTAGTGAGAAATAATTTACAGTTAACAAAGAATCATGCTAAAAGCACTCCAGAAATTATTAAAATAAAAGGTTACCTTTATTGCAAATAAATCTCCTGTTGTCCTTTTGCGGGCAAGAAAGACTTTACCAAAGGCACCTCTGCTAATTGGTTTGATGATTTCAAAGTCATCAATGCTTGTCCGTTCCTTGTGAGATGAATGTAAAGGAGTAGAACCACTGCTACTTTGAGATGCATTGTCTGACATAAATCTAGAATTATCCTTATGTTTGTTATAACTTGTAGGGCTTTTCTCATCCACTACTTCACAAGCAAATATATATTTTTCCCTGTATGCATATTCCAGAATTGTGACATTAATATGGTGAGCTGAGAGTAGTATTCCATATAAGTTATTCTAAAACGTTATATTACCGCAGAAGTTTCTCTACCCGGCCTCCAAAAGTGTCTATAACAAGAGCTTTGAGCTTGCTATGCTGTAAAACATCCTGTAAGTCATGCATGCAGGCAAGCAAAAACTCAGAACCTTCTTTCAAAAGATCTGTATCTGCCACACAGCGAGCTATGTCAGCAAGTTCAATCATCTGCCAGAAGAAAGGAAACAAATTAGAAGCATACATAACTTTGCTTTGTAGATGAAGAACGCATAGCTAGAACAAAAAGAACAGCAATATTTACAAAGAGAGGCAATGAACTATATCTAAGATCCAATTAGCCTGAAAATGAGATGATTCCACAGAAATAAATTTGCCAATAAACTAAACTGACCTGTTGCACATCCTCAAGCTCAGAAGGATGGTTACGCTCTAACCAGAAAGGGTCAAAATGGGCAGCTTTAGGGGTATTTGTAGAGGATACAGATGTCATGCTTCCTGTTGAGGAGGATGCACCACAGCTGCTCAGCTTCATACCTAAGAGGCCCCTGAAGTTTAAAGAGCCCAGGTGAGAATCATCTATAAAGGCAGTGTCCATCTCATGTATATCCTCAAACATTCCTTCAACGCCTTTATTTCGCCATTCACTTATTTTAGGAGAATAACCATCATGTGGGATTGTGGAGTTTGCTGTTTGTGTTCTTGAATTTTCAGGGCTGCCAATGGTTGGGTGAGAACTAGTATTGCATGACTCTGCAATCTGTTCCAATATCTCTGCAAGTTTTAACAGTCGTTCGTCAACATCTAGACAATTTAATTCACACTTATCTGCATATGCACATATGTAAGAGTGGGATTCCAGATGAGAAATAGGAACAACTTCCTCACAGATCCTACAGATTACTGAGTCACTTCCATCTAAACTTTGTGCCTGCTCATGAAGTGAACCGCAACTAGAATTGCTTACTCCAAGGATTTTCCCATCAACTACATGACACTGTTGCTGTTGCGAAAAAGAATAAAGTTCAGATTTCTGCAGTGGCAAATTTTGTTCAATAACAAAATTCTTTCTGGAAGTATGGTCAGCTGTATCTGAAGAACTGTAATGACTTGTCTCAGGGACAGAAGACATTTTATTTTGTCCGGGCAATTTGTGTTTGGCATCACCCTTCTGATATAATGTGTAATTGGAATTAGATTCAGTAATGCTAGGATTTGGCACCCAGCTTGTTTCAACGGCAGGAACACTTTCTAAACATTTCTTAAATTTATGAAGAGATTTCTCAGCGATTGGCTCACTCTCTTTCTGGAACATTAACAGTCTAGTGCAGCGAGTCAATATAAAGAGCATGCGTGTGAACAAATACTTGACTAATCCTGCTTGACACTGTTGTCTTTTCTCAGTCAGATCTTGGACAATAGTTTCACACTTGGCACGAAACAGAGAAGATGTCATCTCAATACATTGTTGCGCAAGAATAAGCAGGTTCTCCACCATCTCCTTCCCTTCAGAAAATGACGACTCCATTTTCTCAAGAGCATTCATAACATCCTTAGCAAAAATAGCCAGCTCTGAGTTCACAACTTCTTTGGCAGCATCAAATCTTGAATGCAATGTATCCAAAAGTTCCTGAATGTTACATGTAAGAAAGAAAAACAGGATGAAAAGAGTCCAACAACATTACTTTAATCTCAACACCTTTAATATCAAGAATATTTTTCATTTGAAAGTACAACCATTCAAATAAACTTATCACATCATAAAATGTTGGGATCTATAGAAGAACCTGTAAAGCTTCCACGCAGATGATATTGATCAATTAATGAAGAAGCAAATATTGTCAAATTAACAAGCACTTTTTGCATGAACTAAACGGGCAGTAATCTTCAGGATGCCACAAAATATATCATATTAAAATAAAGAACTCCCCTTAAGCTCTTTCAGACGCTGAAAAGAAGAAGGAAAAATGTTAACCATATTCTTACATAAACTTGAACATACCTTCAAATCATTGTAGCTGTGTGGTCGAGGGTAAATTGAAGGAATGCCACCCTTTGGCCCTAGTTCATGTGAAAAACTCTTCAAACCTTTTGGTACTTTATTGCAGCCCACATTCTCTGCTGAAGATTTCTTTTCACTCAAATGATTCCCTTCATGGCGTAATTTAGTTCTTGTAGGATCTTCTTCGTCAACATCTTTAACTTCAGAGCTTCTGCTCTGTCAAAAACAGCACGGTTTACTGAGTATTCATAGCACAGACCAAAACAAAATTATACATGAGATGCATAGAATTCACTTACAAACCATGTCAGCAGCATGCTAACCCAAGCCTCACCTCAATATTTGGAGAAACATTATTGAATTTGGAAATATATGATGTGAACCACCGAGCTATTTTCTTTCCTTTAGGGACTTCTGGTGCATATAAAACCAGAAAACACATCAAGTTTCTTTCAATTTCTTCCAACAACCAATCAGCATACCAGATAACCAGGAAGGTCTTATATGTCAAAGACAATTTTCTTTTGATTTTTTCTGTTATTGAATTCTGTCTCTTTCTATTGTTAAGTAACCTCTGCCACATATAGGAAAACAGAAATCTCATCATGTGAGCATTTCCAACTTATGGGTAACAAATCATTTTAGGCCCAAATGATAGTGTTAACATAATTCTCTTTAACCTTAATATGGATTAAATTACTTGTCCCATTTCATAAAGAGCACAGAGCTCAAATACATGAAATTCTTTCCAAAGAACTGTAAAGTCTAGAAATAGCAAAAGCAGTCCTCAGGAACAGACAAGAGACCAATTACCCACATGATGCCATCAAAACAATCATCAAAGAACAATTTTCAACAATTCATAGGTGGTGTGAACAAACAAACAAAAGGCTCAATTAGTACAACAAAGATATGTTTGGTACTGTTGGCTTCCAAACTTTAAAAGCAAAACCTGAACACTAATTTTAGTGATCATACTCACTTTTCTCTACATTTGATATCTAGTGCTTCTATCCCACCTCAATCCCAAAACTTACCCTAACAAGCCGTAACCTGGTGACCTGGTCTGCATAATTTGTCTCCTTAAAGAAAGATAAGAGGCTCAATCAAACTATTAGCAACCTATTACTTGATTCTGCCCCAAAATCAATAGCAGTACAAAGCAATATTTAAAGTCAACACCGAAAATATCATTTAAGTACTTTAAAAGATAGCAAGAACTAAAATTCTAATTAAACTTGAGCTAATTCTGAAAATTTAAACAAACAAACAATTAAATTGCTAAATTCATTAATTCTAATACCTTAAGAAAGTGTTCCTAAACAAATTGTACCGGATAAAAGTAACAAGTAGCCTCAAAAGGCTTCCACGTGCACATTAATAAGCGCCAATGTGAAAATATTCAAGTATACTGACTCATAATTTTCTGAGCAGGCAAAAAAAGGTAAACAAATATCAAACCTTCTTTGGAAGAGTTCGTAAGTTTGACATGTCCTTGAGCCGCAGTCTTCTGCTTCTGCTTCTGAGGAGGCCTTGAAGCGCCATAACTCCTTGACTCGGTCAATTCGTCCGGTTTTGAACTCGATTGATCCTTGGACAAACCTCCCCGAGTTCTAATCCGATTCAACCCGGAGGGAATTCCATTATCTTGATGGCTTCGACTCGCGTCGGCCATTACAGAGAACAATTTTCTTTTAATCAAAATCCAAAAACCAAACCCTGTATCTCTTCCCTTGATATTTCTATCATCAAAATATCAATCACCATCTTCCAATAAAACGTAATAATAATAATAATAATAATAATAATAAGCTACAAAGCCAAATAAGGCGCGGTCAATATCAATTTTTTGAAATAATTAAAATTAAACATGCAAATGAAAAAAATTAAAAAAAAATGAAAAATAAAAAAGCGCGATCAAGAAGATTAAATGAAAGTTATTGGCGAATGTTGAGTTAGGTAAATAATGAGAGGTTCGAGGACTAGAACGAGTCTGTTTTCCTTCCTTTTTGTGGTTGTCGTCCGTTGCGTTTTAAACACTCAAAGGAAAACGAACGCTGTCTTGTCTGTGTGTTTTTGCCTTGGCGTTAGTTGCCTGCTACAACGACTCTTTTAATAATAAATAAATACCGTATATACACAGTATATTGACAAATATATATATATATATATATCAATTTGTCACGTCGAACCTCCAGTTCTATGTGGATAATCTTGGATTTGTCGGTTTGCCATTATAATCTTATAGTGGGTGGTCTTTTTCTTTTGTCTAGTGGCAGTCCGTTAAGGGCGTAGCTGTAAATAAATAAAGAAATTTGGGGCATTATTCCAAAAATAAAACTACTATTTTTGTTATTTTAATTTTTATAGCTACGACGGCCAATTACTGAAACTTCGTAATTTTTTTTTATGATTATTAAATAATGGGCGGCGGTAGCAGTTTACCTCTATAAACTAGTTCATTGATGTCTGCTATTAATTTTTTATTTTTTCTACTAATTAACTCTTTAAATGTTCCTCACAAAGTCACAAGTGGTATTACTTATTATGAGTATTTTTATATTTGTAAATATTTGTAAATATTGTACTGAAATTCCTCGAACTGGGATAATGCTTGCACCACTCACCTCACGTATTGTTGGAAAGCCGCCATATCGACTGCCACGCGGAGGACACATGGCTCTTGAGAAAGAATGTCAAAGATTGAAGCCTCGGCTGATTTCAAAAGATGGTTTCCGTTAGTACTGACGACAGCTCACCGTTGTGATGATGCAATCGCTAGTAGTGTGAGCGCATTGTAGAAGAACGGGCTGCAACCCAAGTATAGCATACGGATTTCTACAAGCACCGCACTCATATTCCGAGTGCAGGCCTTTCTTTCTTAATGAAACGCGGCCTCTTCTTGTATTAGAAGTTCTGTAATTTGGTTTCCGCACTCTGCTGATATTAGATGCACGGGTTCGCAACTACATGTTTTCTCTCGGTGAGAAGATTTCAGACGCAAATCAGAAATTAATTTAAAATGTGCTTCGAGAAGTGTAACTGTAAGGAACTTCGAAAGTTTTGGCAACATCGCCAACAAAGCACCATATGAGACGATTGAAGAAAAAGAAAACAAAGCGAGCAAGAATAGTATTATGTTTAGGAAACGCTGACTGCTGTGATTTTACTCGATTTTAAAAGTAAAACCACTCAATTATGTCATAAATACTAACTTCTAATAAAACTCAGATTTTCTTTTTTGGTTTTAATTTTTTATATGCTTCAAATTTCATTTCAAAACAACTTTAATTTCAACAATATATCACCGCTATCTCAAGCTTTCCCTACGCTAATAACAATAAATACCGATAACTGAATTATTTTAAAGCCATGTCGAAAACAACAGAACCAAATTAGAGTTGCCCATATAACCGTCCTCTTTAGTCAAAATACAATTCACAAACCAAGCCATAATACTATTAATTTGTATGCAAGGGTGATAGAATTTGATTATTACCAGTGAACTGAAAATTTGGCAAAAAAGATAAAATATCAATAAACATGCTCATGACGTTTAACGTAGCCAACTAAGATGTGGAATTGAGGTACTATAAATTTTAATTCACACCTACTGTGAAATAGAGCCACTAATTATAAAATATTAGTAGTATTAGGGGGTAGAGGCGTAGGGTGGTAAGTATCAGTTGACAAATAACAATGAGTGGTGTACTTTCGAAGTTAAATAGACCACAACAATTACAGCATACTTTAAGGTGACTTGTTCATATATTTTTCTTGACAAACTTGGAAAACCTCATCAGTAATCTCATTTAATGGCATCACTTGATTTATCTACTTTGTGGTCAGTGGCCAAGTATGATAGGCAAGTATGGCGAAAGATAAGATAAGAGTAAAATTTTTCATTATTTGATCTCAAGTAGATGCTAAGTTACAACATTGCAAGTTCAAAAGGCTTCATGATGCCAAATGAACAGCTTTAAGATAAATCTAAAACGAACTTGATTCTCAGAGTAAAAGTTAGAGAAATCTTACCAAAAAAAAGGTTCATGCAATTGATTTCACAGGTCAATTGCTATCGTCAACAACTTGATTGTTTACAAATAGACTTGAGCTTCTCTTAGAAAAGCCAGCAGATTCCAGAGTTGAGCCCCTAAACTTAAGCTCAGAAGCTGATCTAAAATTGGGATCAACTGGAGGCCTGGAATTTGGATCGGCAGGGCTTGGCCTAAAGGAACTGGTTGCTCCACCAGGATACCGTGAGGGAGAAACATATCTCCTTGATGATCCCCTCAGACCACTCCTCAAGTCCATAATATCAGCATTTCTTGAAGAAGCATCTACAAAGGACCTGTCCCCAGAGCCCGATCCTATTGGAGATCCAGTTGCAGCAGAAGCAGGTGTCGAGCTAAAGGGTTCATCTGGTCCCCATGAAGTAAGTGCTTCTTTCTTCTTAGCAAAAAAGTGCCATGCACCAAATAGGAAAAGTATGAAGAAGAACACAGGGCTGGTCCATGACATCACACTGGATTCTCCTTTAAAAACAGGTAGCTTAGAGCGATACATGCCCACATACCCACCTCCAAGACCAAGAACAAGAAGCTTTTCACGGTCACTAGCTATCAAGGGTACCACCCTTCTTTTTTCCACCTCCACATCTGCATCCATCACTTGATAATTTAGAAATGATGATCTGATCTCATCCAAACCAGCTGAAAAAAGAAGTCGAGGCCCACCACTCCTCACATAATGCTGAGTTGAAACATTATACACAAAAATCTTCTCTTCATTAACAATAAGCAAATACCCCTTAATCGCCTGAAAAGCATTTGGCTCTTGCATGTCAAACTTTCTCTTGGATCTAACCCTGCACTTGAAGTTCATCACGTCACCCAAAAGCAATACATGAATCAAATCCCCCTCTGAAGTATACCCATAAGCTTTAGACCTCTCTGTGGCATCAAAAACATAATTCCTAACTAGAGAATGATTCAACCCTTCACATTCAGATTCCCTGACTTTCATAGTCCTTAAATCCAATGATCCGGCACCACTTTCTGTTAGAAACAAAAGCCTTTGTTTCAAGAAAACAAGTGGCCTACTAGACAGCATAGCAGAACCATGAACCATTCCATCTTCAGTAAAAACCCGAATCTTTCCACTAACATCTGCTGACAATATATATCTCTTCCTCCCAACATGATGCACTTCCAATATAGTTATAGTCAAACCCTCTTCTCCATTATCAGTCGCCACAAATTTACCAACATTTTCCATTATCAGTGAACTCCAATCTTCTCCATTTGATCTCTCATAAACCCTATGAATCAAGATGACACCATTTTCATGCCCCGTGACCACAACAGTCTCATTCTTGTAAACTGACACGTAGGAAACCATGGCCGTAACAGCAAACTCACACAGGGTATGAAACTCAAGTGAAACATCCCCATTTCTCAAAAACACAAAAACCCTCCCTTTATCATCACCGACTGCAACATATTTACTATGACCCTCAAAATCACGGAAAGGCAAGATGTTAATACACGTGGGATCAGATTCCAATTTCACTGCTGAAACAAATTGGAACCTGTCAGACCAAACTGGACTGTACTTGGTCACTGAAACAGCTTTCCCTCTCTCTCCATCTCGAATCTTGTCCTCCTCTTTAACTTCTTTAATTATCTTTTTATCATCATATTTTCTTCGGTTAATCTTTTCTTTCTCTTCAAGAGCTAATCTTAAACTCTCAAGACTCTGCGTCTCATCAATATATGAAACTTTTGAAGACTCCGATAATTTAGATTCTAATTTAGTAACTATTTCACTAAGGTTTCTCACTAACTCTTCAAGTTTATGCAATAACAAATCTTGTTGGCCAAAATTAATTTCACTTGGACTTTCAGTCTCTGGGTCACGGTAAGATACGTGGTTGTGCTCGTGTTGGATTGAGCTGACGAGAGTTTTATAGTTAGGTGGAGAAGCTAAAATGAAAAGCAGATAAAGCAAAAAGAACTTGCCTTTATGGGGAATTGCCATTTGCAAAGAAGCCCGAAGAATTCTGATTCAGTGTTGCGCCATTGTGATTTGCAGATCTTAGGAAACAATGGATCTAGATAAGGAGCTTGGAGCTGGAATCTATGTTAAATTTGATGAATCTGAACGTGGGATTTTAGAGACTTGGGCAGGAGTTTTTGTGTTGGGAGGTTTTGACTTGGGTCTGCACGTTGAATTAGGGCAAGAAATTCTGATTTTCCGGGCGAAACTTATGTGCTTCCGGTAATAACACATGGTGGAAAGATTTAGTAAGGTCGGTTTATCACCTGTTTATTCAGTTAACCCGTAGTAATGTGACACGTTGACACTTTAATCTGGTTGGTCAAAATGGGTTATCACTAGGTTGTAAGCCAGCCCACAGTAAAACGACACGTCGAGATTTGTGCAATTTACTACTAGTCCAGTAAACATAGAAATATTCACATATCCAACTTATAAATACGCACTTAAAATAATAATATTTATTATTAATATTTTAAATTATTCATGGTCCCTCCCCATTTCCCTGTGTTTTAACTCTTGTTTTTATTTGTCTGCCGCGCGATATTTTTTTGACATTTTTACGCGATTAGCCACCGGTTGCCTCTACACTAGACAATTTTTATTCCCATAGTGGGATAGGAATGAGAAGACATTACTGTATTTCCCACCCTATTTTCTATTTTTTTTTTTTCTCTTCTCATTCCCCCATCTTTATTTTAATTTTTTAATATTATATTATTTTATAAATAATTTTAATAATATAATATTTAATTAACTTAAATAAAAACGTCATTAACATGTTATAATATTATTTAAAATAAAAATTATTATGATAAAATATTAAAATAATATCTTTAAATTAAAATCAAAGTAATTATGTAATATTATTCAATAATTAACATCAAAAATAAAATAATAAAACAATTAACATAAAATATTTTGATGGAGAATAGAGTAGAAGAGGAGTAAGAAGAATTAAACTCATCCACGTCCCATTAACAAAATAAAAATTAATTTCTCCTCGTTTATCATTCTATTTTTCGTAAATTCACTTGAATTGTTTCTCATTATGATCAAGTCTCCGTACAGCCTCAAGTCAGTAGAAAATTTTGCCATCCCTATTCGAAGCTCGCGCTTACCCGATTTTTTCTCAAGTCAATTATTGACTGTCGATAATTCCAACCCCAAACTTGAATGGCGACTCCTACTCGTTTGATGACAAGTTCTACTCGTATGCATGTGAGCATTACCAGAAGGGGCAGGAAACGAAACATTGCATATTCTAATGAGTTGTCCGACAGCCGGAACAGGAACAGATTGTTGCATACTAAAAATTGAAGAGTACAAATTATGGCATCTTTGGCAAAAAAAAAAAAAAAAGAAAATCATGTTGCTGTAATGATGCGTTTGCAAAAATAAGCTGGCATCACATGCTGACAGCAGATGTAAATGCTAAAACATGATCCAAATCACGGCACGTGAAATGGATAAAATTTGCCAACAGATAATTATCTAATAAAGGAATTCTTGATTAATCTGAAGGCTGTAAAGGCATCCACAATAAACAAGAGGGATCAATGATTTCGCTACCTTATTAACTCGCATCACATCTAATTACATGACATGAATTAGAACACTTAACGGGCAAATAACTTTTTAGATTCTTTCTTCATCGGCTTCTCCAATTTAAATGTACCTAATATTGATTCAGTACGGCCAACCACACTACCTTCAGTGCAGCGGCTGGAGTGCAGTGAAGAACGCCTCAATATCTCGATTAATGCAGTACCTGAATTTGTTTCTGCAGCTGCTTTTGTGTTTTGAGCACTAGGTTTTATTTGTGAATTATAAACTCTGGTTGAAGCAATTTTTCTGGGTTGATTTTCCCTCTGAATCTGCGTGTGAGAACCCAATAAACATTAGCATTCATACATGCATAAGGATAAGCCAGCCATGCAAAATCAGAAAATGAAAAGTCAACACAACCATAGCCACAATGAATGTCGTTGACTGTACGCTACATTCATGCAGTCAGAAAAATTTGGAGGCGCAGGATTTTGCCACTTGTGAAAATACAATCTTTTATTTCCCATCTTGCATCAGATATCAAATAATAAGTGCATTGAAAAACATGAAACTAAATAACTTGGAAAAGAGACTGGAAAATTTGTCATCTTTGCAACCTTTTTAGTAGAGCCTACCATATCTGAAGAACCTTCTGACACTGAGGTTGCACTCCTGTTGTGGTTTGCACCTCGTTCAAAGATAAAAGACCGTGCCATGCTAGACCCATTCTTCTGGTACGATGGCAGAGAATGGTTTGATCCCCGACAAAGGAAAGTTGACTGAAATATTTTCCAATGGCAAAATTTCAGTTACTGACATCAAACAAGAGTAAATATTTAAAGAGGCTAAAGCTTTCTATAATAGATTATAAGAGGTTAGACAACAGAGATATTTCACTTGATGCCAGGTCAGTGTAGATTACACAAGATTCTTACATGATACTTAATTTCATCCTCAGGTGCTTACAGGAAAAGAGAAGGAGATAAGGAAAGACCATCACTTGTAATGTGCAGAGTGGAGACTTTCTGGCGCTGCTTGGTGCCATACCAGAAAATAGTGCTATTTGAAATAATTTACAGGGACTTGTTTTATTTATTAAATCCTAGACCAGATAATTGATTGAAGTAACTAGATGTGACATCCAGCTACTACAAACTAGTTTACCTTTGATGACATTGTCCTGTTTCCTCCTGTGAGTCGCATGTCAGAAAGGGCTGCAAATCAACAGTGATAAAAGTTAGGAAACAATGACCCAGAAAATAAAACTTCTTTTCCTAGTGCAATATACTACTGATCATAACTCCAAAAAATAAGTGCGCAGCATCATAACTCCATTAATTGAGACAATATAAATGGATCTTACCTGAAGTTTTTGGTTTTTTCCTAGTGTCAGGCAAAATATTCAGCTTCTTTATAAGACTAAAAAGTTCTTTGGAATCTTTATCCTCCGCTGGCGACAAGAATGTGGCCTGCTCTTCCTGTTCCATATCATAATGTTTAATTATTAATGTGAATGGGCCATAAAAAAATTGAGATTCGAACATAAAAGACATACTCATGTAACTTGTGCAGATTGCAGGATATTTAATTAAATAAATGGAGCATTGAAGCATAACAAATAAATACATAAAAAAAACAATATTAAAAAAATTGTATGTGATGAACTCCTAGAAACTCACTGATTTCTCAAAAAGGCACTGCTTAGCTAGACTCTTTTCTGTCTCTTCGTCATCAGATGATATGTATGCATCACCCTTATCTGTAAACATATGAGGAATCATTTCCTTTATTCTCCTTAAATTCATTCGCACATCATTCATTGGAGTTGAATTTTCAGTAGCTCCATCACCAGAATCCTCATTGTCTTCTTCACTTTCCTCATCTTCTTCCTCTTCTGGCAGAGTCATGTCCTTCTGTTTTGAACTACATTTAAATCTCTGCAAAAGTTTCTCTGTTCCAGCAGCATCCTGTTGCTCAAACCACTTTTGATGGAATTCATTGCACCTTTCAGCATCGATTTCTTTTTCTTCATATTCAGTTGCTATCATATCCTTTAGTTCCTCAACGTCTTCAATATCCTCATCTTCTTCGTTATCTTGGAAACGGAGTAGATCATTGTCACTGTCATCTTCTTCCTCAGCTTCATCATCAACAAATTCTTTAACAGGATTGGCATTTAGAGATGAAGACAAGTCAACTGATTGTTGTAGACAGGGATCAACATTCTCCTTGTCATTATCCTCTTCGTCAGAAGAACTACAGAAAAGAGTTTGAAGTTCAAGATGACAGGTTTTGCATTTACAAATGACAAGAAAGATCCAAGAAATGCATCTAGATCCATACCCCACAACTTATTATCATACGTAACAATTAAAATGTAGCTCTAGGTAATCCTGATTTAATCCCATGGCTACAAGTAAATAATCGCAAGGAAATTAGAAGTGGAAGAAGGTGGATGACAACAGATTTTATTCTGTAGAAACACATTAGTAACATCTTCAAAACAACAAAACAATCAAAGCTCCCAGCAAGGATGATGAAGGTAAAACCATGCAGTAAATTAAGAAGCTATAAGGTCAGTGGCACTGACATTGGTTCCTGTAGCCAGAAAAAAAGAAGGGGATAAAATTCTGGGACACTTACACATCATCAGGAGGATCAGAACCAAGCTTCAAGTTCATCGCAAGCAAGGATGGTGCCAGAACTTCTTCAACAGGGCTCTTGGGCAAGTCATCCAGGAACTCATCTTGGGAGGCAGTTGTTTGGGAGCCAGAAAACAGGTCCTTCAACATACAAATGGAAAACCAACTATATGTCACTGGAAGAATGAAAGTCTTTTTAAACAGCTGAGACATTTAGGAAATAAAAAAAAAGCAAGGGAGTATAAATATGGAAGGAACATGAGTGTCACTGACAGGAGGTCAAAATACTTGCTTGGTTTGCTCATCCACAGCCTAAAATTAAATCATTGCAAAATACATCAACATTACAGAATGGTTAAGTTGCCACTAACGTAACAAGAAAACATGTTTAAGGTGTCACATTAAGAGCATCAATAATGTTGACCAAAATTTTTTATTATTAATAATCAAAAAAGCACTTCCCAGCCTCAACAATGTTGCCAATGAACTTCTCTAAAAGGCAAGCCTTGTTTTGTTACTTATCAAAACATGAATTAGTAATAGAACATTGTTTATAAGCTTCAAAAAATTATCTGTATACATGCTTGGCAAAATTTACAATACTTAATTGTTTGCAATGTAAACAAACCATGCCAATCATACAACTATGTCAATCTGAATCTTCATTCATAGAGAATCAAGAAAACATCATGATATATACTCACCATCCAGATGGCAGCAGTTTCATGACTTGAGGGACTTAAATTATTATTAGGTGCATCCACAGACATGGCAGCCAAACCACTTTCCACTTTAGTAGGACAGGAAATTGCACCCTCACTTGCCGCTTTTATGCCCTTGTCATCTCTGCTGTCCTTGGCAGGGACATTTTTGGAGTCAACATTGACCATAAACTCTCGTGAAAAATCATCATAATCATCATCAACATCATCATAATTGTCAACAAAGGAAGTTTGGCTCATTTTCACAGATCTGCCGTGCAAAATGGATTTCAAACACATAAATACAAAATATTAACATTTATCCCAAGACTAAACCTACACAGACTAATAACAGAAGACAGCCACTCACTTTTTTGAAACCTCTAATTTTCTCAGTCGAATCTTTTCTAAAACTGAAGATATGGGCTTTTGGACAAGAGTTGCACATTTAAACGCTGCATCTCTAGTTTCTAACCAGAATGAATAAACATTTGTGAGTGCAAAATTAGAACATTCAAAGAATTAAATTGATAAGTGAGTTCCAATACTACCTCGCAACAGTCTCTGAGACTCAGCCCGGAGTTGCTGAAGCTGTTCTCTTCTTTCCTGTGGAATTATAGCAAGCACAAATTAGCACACCATGAGCCAATTTAAAGCAATTAATCAATAGCAAAACGAAATAGAATTACCTTTTCAGTGCGTTTTGTTACGACAGTTGATTTAGGGTCATCCCCATCACTGACACTCTTGACTCTCTTCCTCTTACCTTTCTCGTTCTCAAACGCATCAAAAGTACATCTTTTCTTCTCCGATTGCTCCACTCTCAAATCCTCATTTTCCTTTTCCTTTTCCACTCCCACGTCATGACTTAGATCTTCGCCTCTTTCATCGTATTTTCCGTAAAGGGAATCAAAATCTAATGTCCTCTTAGCACCACACGCATTTTCCTCAATGCGCAAATGAGCGCCATCAGAATCCAACACATTTTCATTTTCAAAACGCTCAGATCTAGACTCAAATCCAGAATCAGGTTCCTCCAAATTATGGCTATTTGACTTTTCAAGGTCTAGAGTTTCAAGTTTCGATTCCCCGGCAGCTTGGATGTTTGATTCACCAAAATCTAGGGCTTCAAGTTTGGGCGAATTCTCGTCAACCGTTTTGACTTTCTTCAGTCGCTTGAGCTTTCTCTCAGGAACTGGAGAAGAAGTTGATTCAGTCGGTGAAAACGATTCGAAATCGTCGACGCTTGCCATCTCCGTTGTAATCAACCAATGCGACTGGAGGGAAATAATTAGGGCTTTAACGATTTATGTCGGCAGCTGAAAGTTTAAGAATAGAATGTTGAGAAGGGATAAATGAAATGTGATGGCGGAATTTAGGCGGCAAATGTTTTTTGAAAACTGCTTTAGGTTTTGTAACCCGCCAATATGAGCCGTTCTGATGGGCCCGGTAAGAACCGCGGACTTCGTGATTGATAAGCGGTTACGATTAGAGGATGAACCGGGATTATGGAATTTACCAATTGTCATGTTGCTTCAAGTGGACGCCCCCTCCGATTTAGGCCACTCTCCTCCCACGGCCCATTATCATGGTGATACCTTTTTGTACGAGATACATGACTCTCCTTTTCTTTTTTTTTTTTTCCGATGAGAGGATATGTGTAACACTTCATTTCACTGAGGCAAATTGACCATATTACCTGAAGTTTGACAAAGGGTACGTATTTTTCAAGTTTGAGACTCGACAAATATTCTCTTTTGACACGTATAAATTGGACTCGACAAATATTCTCTTTGGACACTTATAAATTGATATGTTAGTTTATTATCACTTTTATTTATAAATTTTAACAAAATAATAAAGTGCAATATATATTTTTAATTACAACAATTTATTTTTTATTATTCACTACATACTAAGAATTAACACGATAAAATTAATATTTCTAATTTATTATTTTAATAAAAATTTTAAAAAAAATATATTATTATAAACAAATTCTAACAATGTGTTTAACCAAACTTATAAGCTAAAGTGTTTATAATTTTTTTTTAATCATAATTTGATATTTAAATGTCCAAAAAATTAAATGAAACATTTTTTTATTATTTTATTATTATATGTAACACATTTATTTAAAAAATATATTACATTATATTTTTTTAATAAAAATTGGGAATAAATAAATATATTATATTTATTATATTTTCTAAAAATTTATGAAAATCATAATGAATATAAATAAATAAAAATACATATATGGTACATTTACTACAAACAAAAATAATAAAAAATTTTCATCTTATGTAAAAGAAAAAATTGAAATAAAAAGAGAGTAGTAAATTATAATATGTAAATTAATTTTAATATTGTGTGTTTAGAGAATTAGTAGTTATATATATTTTTATACTGTTATTAAACGATTTAATTTAATTTTGATTTAAAATATAGAAAAAGAAGATAATTTGGATTACTTTTATTTGTAATAAATATAACATGGATGCATTTTTTATATTTTTTATTCATATTTATTATGAGCTTCATAATTTTTTGAAGAAAATACAATAAATGTAATATAATTGTTTAAATAGGCATATCATGTATAAAAATAAAATACTAAAAATGTTTAATTTAATTTTTTTTATATAATTAAATATCAAATTATTGCTAAGAATGTAAAAGAATAAGGTAAAGAATATTTTAGTATATAGTTTTGGTCCAACTCATTATTAGATTTTTTGTTTTTAGAGTAGTTTTTTTTCTAGTTTTTATTGAAATACTAAATTTAAAAATTTAATTTCGATGTTATAAATTGAAGAGATTAAATTGTTAAATTTAAAAGACTATGTCTTATTTTATTATCTTGTTGAAGTTTAAGGATAAAACTGATAATAACCAACTAACACGTGAATTTCTCCTGTTGTAACTAGTTATAAGGCCATAATTTTTCCTTTAGAGTTGCTCGAAAATCACTCTTGCAAGTAAAATTGATTGAAACCTCCACTTGATTTCATTGCTTAAGAACCTTTCCTTAAAATCTCTCAGAAACCTTTTTACTAATCAGAAAAATTTATGTGCCTCTCTATAAATTAATAATATCTCCCAGTTTCCATTTAAGAGACCGATCTCATATATTGAATTTTATACACAAATAAGTAGTTAACAGATTGTTCAACTCATGGTCACACAGATCACATCCAAGTAGTTAACAGATTGTTCAACTCATGATCACACAGATCACATCCATCTAAGCCTGGCCCGAGCTAGGCAGCGGCCAAGGTCTCTCTGATGGCTGCGTTTCTTACGAAGCAAAGCGGTTTATGCAAGCTGCATATGTCGAGTGGGAAGGTAACAAACTAGCAAGAAATGCTTGCTTGAAGATAGCCTATAGTTCCAAAAGGTAGATTGCCCAACAGCACCGAGGCGAGCTAGTGCGACACTCCCAACACGTTGCAAACCAAGGCAATCGCACAGCAAAACGGGGAGCATTTATGATTTAATACGAAAGAGTAGCCATCTGACAATTGATTCCACGGAGCTGCACCCGGCAGGGTAACCAGCTCAAAAAAAATATTTAATACAGAGTAGCCAACGTCAAGTCATGAACGACATGCTTGCTTAAAATTATGAAGGACCCAGCTACTATTTAGCTGTTGTTCCAAGTGGGAAGAAATCTTAACACGCAAATGAAAGAGGGATTACTGAAAAAATAGGTCACATTTCAAAGTTCCATGTGGTCTCAGCAGTTAATTTGGGCACTTTTAATTCCTCTGCCAGATTGAGAGCTGCTTGAATCTGAAAGAAAAAGTAGACTCAAGTAAGAAATCATTATGTTATAGATAATCAATAAAATCAACAAATCTAGCAATTTATCAATAGGCATCCAACATTTGGAAGAAAAGTGCAACTTCCCAGACCCTAATAGTAAAAATTTTAGTACAAACACTATTATTGCAATGCAGAAAAATCATTAAATTAAGGCATATGAACATCTGCAATTCTATTGGACTGGTGACATTATTGTATGACAATTGGGTGTGAAGACTTTTGGCCAACTCCTCCTAACCCCAGAATCCTCCAAACGCTGAACTACCATTGGCAGGGATGAGCAACTAAACCTTTGACACCACTATGAACTTCATTTCTACTAAACCATCAGAAAAAAAAAACCATCAAGCCAGCCACTGTTGTTGTGATAACCTCAACAAACATTGTTACCTTCTCAAAAATTAACATCATAATATGAATGTCAACTGATTTCCAACCTCATCTAGTCAATGGAATCCCAAACGAACAAAAGAGAGGTAAAATTAACCTAACTTAAACATCATAAGCCCATAACGGAACATGTCTTTAATAATCAAAACAAGTTGCCAAAATCTAAGAATAACCTTTCTCTAGACGAACCATACCATCATGTCTAAAGAAACTAGTATTCCCTTGCTTCAAACATCCCCCGTTCTCAAATTCTGAACTCGCACAATATCACAACTACCTCACTTCTTGGCAGGCTTTAATGGTCCATCAAATATATTCTCATTCTTCTATGTTTCCAAAACCTTTAACATGGTCAAGCCCCAAAGATTTACCAGATATCCAGTGGCAAACCTAACAGTCTAGTAAAATCACCCTCTCTGTCCCTCTCTCCTTCTCTTGTGATTGCTAGCCTCAACTTCCTAGATAAAAAATAAAACTTAATTACCAACATGGACCAAATATCCTACGATAAGTAGCTTAATCTAATTCAAATTTACTAGGATGGTGGCCATTTGTTGTAGAAAAGAGTAAGTCCAATTAGACCAATCTGACATGGAATCATTTCCTTGGTTGAGAGATTAATATAATTATGCACATATGTTCCCATGTAAAAATTTAAATACTCAGAATATAACCTCATTTTCTTTTCATTATTACAAAGAAAGCAATCACAATATGTTATATAAAATATAACTTCAAGCATAAATTCTGCAATAAAGCCAATGTTCCATTTTTACAAATATGCTTCTATGACATGAGCACAAAAAATTGGTCTCTGATCCACTCCAATCAAATCCTATTCTATAATTCAAATGTCTATAAACAGTCAAATTGAAGATCGGAAAATTGTTGAATGATGGATCTCGTGTCAACAATAAATAAGATTCTTGGTCAATGCATGCAGTGATTTAAACTCAAAATTTTATAATGAAAAAGGCAAAAGAAATGTCCACCCAACAATCAAAGAAAACAAAAATGCAACACTTATCCCTTTACCTTGAAATTCCCATTTTTCTTTGAATTCCTCAACCACTCCAGCGCCAACGCCTTGCTCGATGTCTGATAAGAAGCTCGAAACACATCATCACCATAAACTTTCCGAGACACAGCAAAATCCCAAGCATTCTTTCCCAAATCGTAGCATTGCTCAAATGTAGTCAATCCTCCATGAACATATGTGTACTTCAACTTGCAATTCCCTGAACCAAGCACGTGATTAGCTGATACCTTGTTAGCTGAATCAAACACGAGAGTTCCATCTAACATTGTCCGATTATCCCCTCTGCTGTGAATGTAAGTGAGGTTAAATGGTTTGTCCGCAACCTTAACTGTGTTCATAAACTGAAATCGCAAATCCTGCTCCACGAGACGCAACAGTGATGATATTAAGAAAAGATAAGCGCTTCTAGAGATAGTAAATATCTATTTCAATTACAGACAGTCACCGAACTCTTAAATTTTTTTTAATTTCCAGCAATTTCTCAACTAACAAACAGGTAAAAGAAAAAACAAGTAAACGTTAGTAAAAATTATTTTCGTGAAACCCTAATCTTTCCAAAAATTCAATTAAGTTACAAAAAAACATGGTTCTAAAAAAAAACACACCGAGTCCACGCTACGGTTTAATGTCAATTTTGACTCATTCTGCTGATATTTCTGATAATCAAACAAGACTTAGCCACATCAACTTGTGTCGGAAATTATGAGCACCTTTTTAGGGACGTTATAGTCGATGATAAAGAAACCGGGTTTCTCGACGGCTAGAGCCAAGCCATTCAAGCTGGGGCCATTAACAACAGTGGCATCGGTCATAGAAGCCCTGAGCTTGACATCGCCGGCGTTAAAAGCGAGGGTGGCGGCCGCAGCCGCGCTGCTCTTGTCTGTTTCGTACCTGCCCTTCAATGACGCCTTCATGTCAACAAAGAAAGACAGCGAGAGAGATAAAATGATGCAGACACTGGGAAGTTTATTTGTTCCGTGCTTGTATTTGCACGTGCCCGTTTCTTCGCGCATCATGCCTGCTACCTACCTTAGCAGTAAAACGACGCCGTACTTGGCACTCGGCAGGCAGTGGGCTGTGGGTCGCGGCCCTCAGGCCCTGACCTTGGATTTGTGCGGGCTAAGGAAGAAGAGTGTCCATTTACTAAAATATTTTTATAATTACGATTACACCTATAAATCGTTAATTTTAAACAATAAATGGCATAAATATTTTTTATGCACCTTAATTCTTTTTCAAAATTATATATTTACATATTAAAAAATATACACAATAAAAATATGTGATAAAAAAAAGGTGAAATCTTATTTTATTTTCGTAATCTGTTAAAAAGAATACATGAATAGGTAATTGTATGTAATAAAATATTTATGAAAGGTCGAGTGTGAAAAATCATTGACTAGTTAATTGTTGTCTAAAAGTTGTTTATTTAATAAAATATGAAAAAAGAGATATTATTTTAATTCATGTGAGTGAAAATATTATGCAACCAGAAAGAAAGAAAAGAAAGAAAGAAAAATAAGGGATCTAACACAACACAAGGACCATCTCGGCCTCAAAAGCCCGTTGGACGTATTCTGAAGAAAATACAAACTTGGCCCAAATAATTATGCAGCCGCTTCAGAAAGAATCTTCTTGCTAGTTTAGCCCAGTTGGCGCCTGGTTAATCCAACGAAGCGGATTAACCGAGCTCCCGCGATCAACGGCAATGATAGAACGATGGATTGGAAGACCGTACGCGTAATTAGCACTCGTAATCAATATGAAAGTTTATCCACACAACGGGAGCTTCCCGCCAAATCAATTTGGCGCGATATTCAGAGTATTCTTCTTTCTACTTTACGAGCCAGCCCTAACACTATCTCACTTCATTTCCTCTCTATCTCGATCTATTCAGTCCCGAAACTCTCTTTTTACGAGCCCACTCCTGGCAGATCTCAGCTGTTAATTTAGGTGAGTTTTGTTCAGTTGTAATTCAATAGTATTTTGAAGATTGTTTCTAGATATCAAAGTTCGCAATTCTATCCTTAGAAAAGATCTGGGAATAACGGATTAAATTTCTAGATATCAAAGTTCGCAATTCTATCCTTAGAATAGATCTGCGAATAACGGATTAAATTTCAATGTTATTTTGATTTCAATGCGATTTTTACTGTGTAGGGCAGTTTGTTAATTTTACTATCTCTTCTGAATCGGATCTATGGTTTTACTGTCGAGATCTCAAATTATATACGGATTTATTCATGACATTTGTTATGGTGATTGCAATGTCAATTGGTAAACATATGGAACTAGAGATGATGTTCAGTTTTTTGTCTTTGAAATGTCATTCGCTCTAATTTCTTTATTTTGTTTGTTCTTCAATCGCCCACTGTCTGTGAATTAATTAAGGTGGATTATCAACGTCATTTAATTTCTAACCCTCACACTTTAAAGGAGAGAGTTCAAAGGAAAGTCTATTTTGCAATCTTAACTACGTTTTGTGGGATAAGATAAAGTATTTGATAATTTTTTGTGCATGCATAAGCTTTTTACCCTGGGATTGTTTCTTCCATATCATAACTTTCCATAGTGATAAAATATCTGCATTAGAGAGTCTTAGCAGTATTGCAATTTAATTAGTAGGTTTGAACATCCATATCCTCACTTTGATTTTCTTCTTATTGTTTAACGGATATATCGGGAAATGACAGAATTTTCTTAATTTGTATTCACATCTATGAAATCACGAGTGGCTATTTTGTCCAAGGTTGCTTTGTCATTCTGGACTATTACTGAGAACTATTTTCTATTTGATTAGTTTCTTTATAAGTTTCTCTACCTTGCAGGACAAATATTTAGGTATCGTGTATGCAGTAACCAGGACAAGAGTTACATTCTGATCCAATGGAGTTAAGGAGTTGCAGCCATTTGCACTTTATCCAGGCTATCAAAGGTAATTTGGTTCTAAAGCAATTGAATGTGAACACTCGCGGAAGGCCAGCACTCATGTTTAAAAATGTCAAAGAAATATATGAAGCTGGAGGCACTGAGCATTGTGATTCAGTCACAACAATCTGGCCAAAAGATGAATTGGAGAGTATGCAATTTGGCCCTAATAGGGTCAAGTTTGAAAGTCCATGCCTGCCCATGGCAGAAAGAAGAACAATCAGTTTTGATACTTCTGAGCTAAATCATAGTGATAATGACAGAGGAAAAAACAGTAACTTGGATGATTTTACTTTTGGCAGTATGACGCTGAAACAGATTAGGGAGAGCTGCAAAGCAAGGAAAAGGAAATTTTCAGAATGTGTTGATTTTTACAAACAAACTTCTGAGAATTTCTTCCCTTCAGATCAAGTTCATGCTAACTTGGACGCCAACCAAGATGAATTTGATCTCAAGGAGACTCTCATTAGTTGGAAATCTAAAATTTCCAAGAACAGGAAGGGCAAGAGAAAATGCATCAGAAGCCACATGTCAACTATATGCCAAAGTGCCACAGCAACGGTTAAGGCTGAACCAATTGATCAAAATTTCTTGCAACCTATTGGCAGTTTGCCTGAACCTATTAACATTAAACTTGAGCTTGATGAGCTTGGTTACTCCAATTTTCAAACGAAGATAGGTGTTTTTGCTGATTCTTCTTTTGATTATAATGACCAAGTGGATTCTTGTGGAGTAGTAATAGATGAAGCACATGTGCCAGCTACTGAATGTGTTATGGAGACTGATGTGTCAACGTCTCTTGGAGAAGAACAGAATTGTACTATGAACAAGCCATGCTGTCAAAATGTGGAACATTTTCAAACCAATAACTGTGTTTCTGCTGATACTTCTTTTGACTGTAATGAGCAAGTGGATTCTTGTGGAGTGATAAACAATGAAGAACATGTGACAGCTAATGAAAACGTTCTGGAGACTGATGGATCTACATCCTTTGTTAAGGACCAATATACTGTGAATAACACGTCCTGTGAGTATATGGAGCATGCTGATCCTGAGTTTGTTTTTGATGCCAGGGTTTCTGGTTGGGAGATTGTGAATGAGGTTAGTCCAGAATCCTGTGAATATATGGAGCATTCTGATCCTGAGTCTGTTTTTGATG
The DNA here is from genome assembly GCA_022749755.1 of Azadirachta indica. Taxonomy (NCBI): domain Eukaryota; kingdom Viridiplantae; phylum Streptophyta; class Magnoliopsida; order Sapindales; family Meliaceae; genus Azadirachta; species Azadirachta indica. Next base: position 4,372,538 of record CM040449.1, read on the forward strand.
CTGGGGTCTCTGGTTGGGAGATTGTGAATGTGGATAGTCCAGAAATACTCAGCTACCAGTTCCCCGATTTTCCAGTTGTAAATTTGGAAAATGAAGCATATGTCATCCGCTCACTCCTTGACAGGGTCTCTCAGGATTCCATCTCGTACAAGGATCTCAATACTGATGTTTACCATAACTCTTTCGGTCTTTCTTCTACCCATAGTCAGTCATGGCCAAGTAGCAGTGATCACCCAGTTCAAGCACTTGATATGGTCATCAATAATTGGATCCAGTGCATGGGAATCATTAATGGAGATGGTGCATATCCACTTGAGGATAGTAAAAAAGATTATTTGCCTTCTGATCTTGAAGGAAGTCCTATCAGCCCTATCAGCCGCTGTATCCCATCCTGGAGTTCGAATTCTTTGGCTGACAATTTGCCTTTGGCAGAGGAAAAACAGCCCTTTTTGTCTGCCTGTGTTAATGCACCAAGGAGCTGCTCTGCAGAAATACAGCCCTTTGATGCTACTGATGAGCTTATAGCATCAGCAGAATCTGGAGATTGTCATCATTCAAAACTGCAGCGTCCTCCTGAAAGGCTCTTCTCCACCAGAAAGGTTTGGATGTATGTATAATTTTGATTTATGTTTCTATGCAAGTTGTTTCTCATGTAGTACTTTCACTTTCAGTCCATTTCTCCAACTTCCCAGGAAAGGTTGTGTAAGGCAATGAAGTCCATTGAGCTACACGATGAAAAACATTCAGGTAAGCACATTTAATACAGATGGTTCCTGCATAAATAAATTATATCCATTTGTTTATGTGTTTTGGAGAAATTGTTTTATACCTTCATAGCGTTTCAAATAAATTCAATTTTCTTTAAGATGCTTCATATGGAGAACATTACACTATGCAACACAACCACTTTACTTGCTTTTGACTTTTGAGTCTGGTAACTTTTATTTTTGACTTTTCCGTCTGCTAACTTTTATTTTTCACTAAGTTTTGTTTTCAAGTGTCAAAGATGTCTATTCCCATTGTTTATTTAACTGATCTTTACTGGGTGGTGGTAATTTCAGAATGTCGAGGGAAACTGTTGTTTGGGAATCAAGCTGAGAATGAGGTTGTTAGATCTAAAGGGTGCAGTAAGATAAGGAAAACTGAAGTAACTATCAATGCAAAGCAAGTCCTTAGGAAATCTAAATATGATAAGAAAGGGTTGAATCCTAAGGCCAATCTCAAAGGTCCTCATCTTTCTAGTGCAGTACCAAGTTTAAGCACTGGGTGTACCTCCCCACAGAAGTTATCACAGAATGCCATTGCCTTCACACAGCGGCAGATGCATGATATTGAATCTCTTACAACTAAATTGATGGCTGAGTTGAGCTCCATGAAGGATCTTGTGAAGGACATGCTGCCCTCTGAAGCTTGCCTAGCTTCATCATTCAAGCATAACATGGCTAAGGTATATTAATATTTTGATCTGCTATCATATTAGTGGCACCGTTTATTTTGTAGCCATGCATAAAATATTCACATTGATGTCTATGTTTTATTCTTGTGAAAGTTAATGATTAAATCGGGTTCTTTGACATTCAACTTCAATGAAGATAGCTTCATCTTGGGTTTTAACTCGTCGCTAATAGAACTTCTATGCTATGACCTAAAATTTGTAGAATGAACTAATCTATGTTGTGGTTTAAAATTTTCTTCCTGTGCTCCCCAGTATTTGTTGTAGCAAATTGTCTTAATGTTTTGCTATATCCGTTTTATATTAATCCTAGGCACTTCTCATTGTCTCTCAGTAGATTGCTTGAATGGTAAAACCATTAACACGTGCTCTTGCATCAGCTTTATCTTATTTGTTTTCTTACTAATTCTTTATCAAATAACAAATAGTGTGTTGATCCTTCAGTCTTAACTGAGACTTGCTCCATTAATTTTTTTTGGAGTTTCATCCTTTCTTTAAGGGGATCTTACTCTTTGTTTGGACTTTCAAATTTGTAAATCTTATGGAGATCTGCAGTAATTTATTAATCTTATGTCTCCTAGTCAAAGTATTTTTTTGCTTAGTTTCTTAGCTCTTCATTTTGGTCTGGTTGTAACTAAGTATGGGATTATGAATAGTTTGGTCAATGTAATTCCCAATGTCTGACTTTACCAGTATTAGCCAACTGTATCAAGACCATTATTTCTCTATCTGGTATGTGCTTGCATCATATTTATGTACATATACATTTTTATAATTGTGTGCATGAATTTGAATATACTTTTTCTGGAATATTATTGACTTTACCAGGTGACAGTGGCCATTAAAAATGCAACTAAAGCAGAAGAAACTGCCAAAAGATGGCTTTCCATTATGGCTAGGGACTGCAACCGCTTTTGTAAAATCATGGTGTGTTTCTTTTCTCGTACTCTTGAAAATACTATGTCTGCATGTGTTTATATTATCAGGAATTCCGTACTTGGGTGGTATTTTATGACATTCTTCTAACTAATTCAATTGGTCAATTGCAGAAACTGACAGAGGCAGGTTCTACCACTTCTAGTCCTGGACATGTAGCACCCAGGGAGAGGAAAAAGATTACTTTTGCTGATGAGGCTGGTGGAAAGCTATGCCATGTCAAGGTCTTCAAGGATGACATGGCTTCTCCACTGGAGCCTATTGAGATAGAGTAATACCTGCGAAAATAAAATGTGAAGCACTTGCTTCTATGCTAACCATAACTTTTGGATGCTCTTACATTCTACCTGTGGAAGTTGTTCACCTGAGTCAAGGAAGCATAACTTCTATGTACGTTTTACTGCATATATATAATTTTGACGATTGTCCCTTCCCTTCTCCCTTTGCCAGAATACACCTTGATGGCTGCTTATACTTTCTCCAGCCCTTGGCCACCATAAGCTCCTCCCTAACGTCCAGAGTGGAATAGCTTTGTCAGTGTCACAAAGTTTCTTACCAGTGGTAAGTTTCTTTTGCAAGGGCTTTTAACATCCGAAGTACAGAACGATTCTGTGTAGATTTTCTACCCGCATTGGCTGCAGTCCATTAGCCAAGCCAAGTTTGTGTCTCGTTGCTTTTCTTGCCCGTATGCAGCGGCTTGATTAATTTTTAGACATACACCAGACCACCTGGCAAATGCTTCTTTCATTTTCTTATTGATATTGTATTGCATCAGTAGAGAAATTAATCAAATTTTGAAATGTAAAGATTCCAGTGTCTTAGGATTATTTGTTTTTCCTAAACCTTTTTATTTTTAGTTTTTAACCATTTTTTTCTAGTTCCGCTATCTTTATCATGTTTGAAATATTACGTCCACAGCATAAATAAAATATTTAGTCTAATAGAATAAGCAAAAATAGAGTGATAATTTACCTCCAATTTGCAAGCTAATTATGAAATAATAAACAAATGGAACAATAATAATAAGATACCAACCCTCGCGCTACAATACAAATTAAACGCACGCATTTCTATCTTGTTCAGTCTTGCTAACTTCGAACTACCATGCTAAGTCGCTACCCTCTTCACCGAAAAATCACAAAATAAGACCTCCCAAATCTCCGAAAATGCCTCTACAATGATTCCATGATATTTTCTTGAATTCAAAGACAAAAAACACTGCAGAAGTTCCTCCAAGTCCTTAGCCTTAAAAATCTGCTTCTCCAATATCATCTCCAACATCGACCTCTTAAAATCCTCGTACGGATTCATCGATTTCTTCACCACTGCCACGCTCTCTCTCACCGTCCCCTCCGCCATGCATGGTGTCACTTGCCTGAGAAGTGATGCCTTGGCCGGACATTCCATCTCTGGTGATGACACCGTCATGTAATTTGATCCTTTATAATTCTTTGAAGCTTGGCGTTTCGTTCTTCGAATCTTCTTTATGTTAGTAGTTACTTTCTTATTTTTAAGTCCGTTTTCGCTGTCGTCAAATCTATTTATTGTGCTTTCCACTGAATGATCGAATTCATCAGAGGAAGATAATTCATGGGAGAAGCTTCTTGAAATAGATAGAAGGGTTTCAGTCTCTTTACTTTCATTTTCTTCGCTGCTGAAACATCCACTATCACGTGATGAAACACTTGCTACTAGTTTTTTATTCTCCTTAAATTTTTGCGATTTCTTCTCGTTTTTGTTTACCCAAACTGGTGATAAATCGCCGTCGCTTGATGCATCGTTGATTTTCCTGCGAGGTTTTTGTTCATAGGCTTTTGCGACTACGTGGCAACGAGCTGCTTCTTTCTTCAATGCATAATGCGGAAAGCTGCAATCGGACGACAAGTCCTCCCTACTCGAGCCTGATAGTCGATCACACTCGACCGATACTACCTTATTAGACGCGACGTGGCGCTTGGTAGAAGAACATTCAGGCGTTGATGGAGGTGGTGCCGGGAGGTTACTAGGGAAACTGATATCGAATGCTCTGGGGTTGACTGGAGATATCTGGAAAATTGCCGGTAATGGAGTTTCTGCGGAAGTTGTACGACAGAACTGAAGTGAAGGAATGACACGAGAAATCTTGAGCTTGAAGCGTTTAGCCATTAAAGAGAGACGATTTCTGAAATCTGAAATGGTTTTAGCATGCAACGTACAACAGACAACTCACAGAGGCTAACGCTTAAGAGTTGAATATATAACAGAGAAGGCCGGCCATGTGTGTACAATTAAGAAGGTGCCCACGCTTCATTAACAATTAAATTAAACTGAACAAATCCAAGTGAGGATATGCGGAACCGTTCATACTTGAAAGGTACAGGAAATTCCCTTGCGAGCGTTGTGTTCGAAGATGTCTGTGAAATAGGGGCTTGACTTACTCTAATTATTGTGAGGTAAAAACAAATTGTCTTAACTGATCAACTTGCATGGTTTTACGTGTTTGAACAAGTCTAATCTATGGATTAAGATAAAATGATATCATGACTAGCTTATAAATGCTTCCAGGAAAAAATAAATAAATTTACAAGTATTCGTAAAGTTTGCGGCGTGCAATATTCGAGACAAAATGAGAAAGGGATGATCTAAGAAAACTATGGCATCCGTATACATTAAATTTTTTCAATACGGGTTTTTTCTTAATAGCAGTAGCACTTAAAAATTCTTTTGGGAGAAATTTTAGTGTTACAGTATGTTTTTCGTGCCATTTTCTTGTAGACGGCCTTATAAATAATGGAGTAATTAATCGTATGTAGAATACGGAAAATTTTCGTCAATCTCAATCATAATCATGACGCTTGACATCATAAAATTTGGTCCCAATCAACATCAGAATTGAAGCCTTCGCTAGTTCATGCTTCTGATTAAGTAAATATTCTTAGAAAAAAAAATGTCGCCAAAAGCATATTTCTAAGGCAGCTGAAAGGAGACAAGGTTGTATCGTGGCGTACGTTGACGAATTCCACGCAATCCCCAAGCTACTAAACACACCAATCGTCAATCGCTGCCTACGAACATTATATCAAATATTTATTTTCAAATCAAGCTTTATCTTTCGGTAGCAATCGAGGCCGGAGGCGTAAAAGACGACAGAAATTCATGTTACGACCTGGTTGCCAAATACGTATAGAAGCATCACACGTGGACAAGAAAATACTCACTAAAAACAAAAGAGAGAATTCTTCAAGAATGAATGAGCAAGCCATTTTGACATTTTGACTAACAGTAAACTTCTAGCTGGACGGCTCCTTTTAACTTTTCAAGGCGGGCTGGCAGCCTGGCACATGACCGAGTTCAAAGGATGACCCGATTTTGCCCTTTTTGGGTCCTGTTATGGCATAAGTACTGTACACACCTCTCACATTTTCTTTAAAAAAATTTTATTCTCTAATTTTTTTGCTTTATTTTTCATAAATAGATAATTATAATAAAAAAATTTTGAAAACTCTGTGAAGATAAATACTACTTCCTCATGTACCTGTCGGTTTCATTTTAGAAGAAGAACGTAAAATGTTCTACATGAGATACCACAAGAATTGGGCCTAGAAACTCTACAAAGTAGCCGCAGCCGTGATTGGTCCATAGAAAAGTGAGGGCCCATTTTGGACCCAGTAGTTTCGTGATATCCAGTTTGGTCCTCAACCCAAAAAGAGAAAGATTAAAATAAAAATGGAGCCGGCTTGGCTTGATAGGGTGGTGGTGGATCAAGATTCACGATCTAACTAACGATCTTTAATAGTAAAGCCGAATTCCAAAACATAAACGTGCAAATGTAGCATTTTCAAATTCCATGCTCGGCTCGTTGTTGCCTGTCGATTGTGGGTTGCCACGTCATTGTAATTTAATTTCAATACATTACAACCCCATAATGAAATAAAATTATGTGACGTGTGGTTCTGCTATTGGCTAAATGTAAAAAATTGAAGCTGCAGGATTTTGATGTAGTAGGATTGGTCTTTGATAGTCAAGAGGAATTCCAAATAAAAAGAAAAAATTAAATTAAACGCCCATTGTAATGCCGCTAAAATCGTGCCCTCACGACATCTACGCGCAACGCAAGGAGCACCTTGAGGGACAAAATCCATCTCTCCCTCCTCCTTCTATTGCCAATGAACATTTTTGCATCATTTCCACACAAAAATTACCAGCTAGATCTTCAGAGAGATTTAGAAAGAGGAAGGTTTCCAATTAACTCTTTAGGATTCCTTCCCTCTTTCTTTCTATTGTGTATATATATATTTTAATTTTAATCAAAAACGTGATAGATTTTGTTATTTTCCATGAGGAAACTCTGTCCAAATTATGATAGAGAAGATGGGCTGGACACCGTCCTGGAGGTGCCAATACCTGAAGAAATGTTCAACAAAATGGGCAGCACAGCGCCTTTACGTTGGCACAATTTGCGTGCTTTGATGAAAGCTCAATCTCAATCTTCTGATAGGTCATCATACCTCCAGGCTAAATCTAACAATGAGTTTATGGCATTGCTCAAACTTGTTGGCTCTCCTCTTATCTCTTTTCAGGTTCAGTTGGATAATCTTCTCGGCCGCCCCATCAAAGATGCTAGCATTGTAAGTTTCTTTCCTTATCTTCCCCAATTAATTTCAAGAAACCATAGGTATCGGATCATATGTAAAAGTAAAACAACAAAAATATATAATCAAGTTAATTTTTAATGTAATTAATTGAGCCAAATTTTCTTCTGGGAACCCATAAATTTCTTTCATGGAAAAGTGATGATGAGGTTCTTAGAACGTATTGCTTCTATGGGGAGCATATTACACAACAATGAATCATTTTCACCAATAGAAAAGAAAAATTCTGATTGTATGAACAGGAAGCTTCTACGGCCAAATATATAGTACAACAATATGTGGCAGCAACCGGAGGACCAGCAGCATTTACAATGGTGAATAGCATGTATGCAGTAGGGGAAGTGAAGATGCTTGGGTCAGAAATGCAGCAAGGTGATGATAGTGTGCACGCAAGAGGCAATTGTGAGGCTGGTGGATTTGTGCTATGGCAAAAGAATCCTGATCTTTGGTCCCTTGAACTAGTTGTTGCTGGTTTTAAGATCAGCGCAGGAAGTAATGGCAAAGTTGCCTGGAATCAATCTTCTTCTCAACCAAATCTTGCTAATAGAGGCCCTCCACGACCCCTGCGCCGCTTCTTCCAGGTAATCCAATCCACTTCCAATGCTAGTACTCGTGTTTTCTGTTTTCCCTCGATTATGATAATCTTCTTCTGGCTGGAGGGTATTAATTGATCAAATGGAAATCCAGCCTAGGCCCATGCTTAGCTAAATGGACGGCCTATAACTATTTTGGCAAGAATGAGAGACAACCGAGGGAACAAAATTTTATTTCAATTATAACAGGAACATCATGCTGATGCTTCTGTTGCATTTAAACATTGAATGTACTGTGTGATGATCAGGGACTGGACCCCAGGTGCATTGCTAATTTATTCTTAGAAGCCGTGTGCATTGGAGAGGACACTATCGAGAATGAAGCTTGTTTCGTACTGAAGATCGAAGCTGGTTCAAACACCCTCAAAGCGCAGTGTTCACCCAACACTGAAATCGTCCATCATACCGTATGGGGTTACTTCAGCCAAAGGACAGGATTACTCATTAAATTCGAAGACACAAAGTTAGTGAGAATGAAAAGCATTAGAGGAAATGATAATGTGTTTTGGGAGACTAGTATGGCTTCAATGATTGAAGACTACAGATATGTTGATAGCCTCAATATAGCTCATTCTGGCAAGACTATTACAACACTTCACAGGTACGGAGGATCGCGTAATCATAAGAGAAAAATTGAAGAGACATGGCAGATTGAAGACGTCGATTTCAACATATGTGGGTTGTCAATGGAAACATTTCTTCCTCCAGCGGAAGTCAGAAAAGAACAAGATGGTGGAGAGCAACCTATGCCTCTGAGCTAGAATTCCTTTTCCAAGAAAAAAGACCAATAAAAATAAAGAAAAATGTTGTGTACATATAGGAGAATTTGAAATCATTTTTCTCTTTAAAAGGTAATTGGATTTGGAAATTTACCAGATAGGTTTATCGATCTCTGGATCTGTTTTCAAAAACCGTATTTTTGTTTTTGAGCGCGAAAACCACTAAAAAAGTACAATCCAATGTTTTCCTTCCTTGTTTCAGTTTCTCCATGGAGGTTGTGGGAGTAATTAGCCTTCTTTTTTTTTTTTTTTTTTTTTTTTGGTTATCCAGGGAAGTGCTGTCCTGTATTTGACTACATCACGCGTAGCATTGTTAATTCACTAGCCCATTCTAATATATATTTATAATATTCTTGTGCTTTGCGCTCTCCTCTACCTTAATTGTGGGTGGTAGGCAATTTTTTAAAAACAAAAACTTTCGTTCAATCATAGGTGACATTTGAGCTTGATTAACAAAGCCAACGAGACTTGTCCAAGCCCAATTCTCAATTAAATATACAAAACATATGTTAAATATTAAAAGAGGTAAGCAAACTAAAGCTTTTGGGCCAACCCTGCATAGCTTATATTTTCAGGAGTTCGGAACTGTCTAATAGATAACGTGTACTTAGTAACCTTCGTCCAATTAAATTGGATCAAGTGGAATCGCATGGACCTTGTCTCTAAACCCTAACCTTATTCAATGGGCTGCCTTCTTGGTCCATAATCACATGTAGCGTTACTTAAAACCTAGTTCATTAAGCCCTTTATAAATGAAACCTACAAGATTTCCCTTCTTCGCACACTCTCTGTTGCCGTCTCCTAGGGTTTTATGGGTTCTTCGTAAATTTCTTTTTCTGATTTCTCGATTCATTAGACGAAAAAGGGACGTTGTTTGCATCTGGTTTACCCTCTCCTTGTGCGGCATAATTCGATGCTGGAGGAGATATAACTGATGCAGATATTCAAAGGTTGGCTTACCAGCCCATTGCATATTTCTTCTTAGCAATGGCGTCAAATGGACCTACCGATACTCTCTTTTCCTTCGTTTAATTATTATTTTCTGTTAGCAGTTCTCTTTTACAATTTTTATTATACTTGTAAGTATTAGGAATGTATTGTATTGTACGGCAAGGGATGAAGATTATTTTATGCTACCCTGATGAACCGTGTAGACTACAAACTCCGCTTATTATCTGATGCCATGTTTGATAATCTTTAATTCGTTTTTTGTTTTTTGTTTTACGGTTCAAAATTTTAACTGTTATAGGATTTCCGGGTGAATATATTAAGTGGATTGTGCTTTAATATGGAAGGCAAATGATGTGATAAAAAATAATAATCACTTATACTACACACTGAATTTATTTGAGGACAACCACTCTCTCAATTTTTCTGATGTCTTCCTTATTTTGGTTGCTTTATTTTAATTTTATCAGATGATTGCTTTGTTAATTTTTTTCTGTGCTATATTATTGGCTGGCGTTGTGTTATTCAAAGATGAGAAAAAGCAGACGGGCGGTCTGACACTGATGCCGTGTTGAATGTCTGCAAATTTCCCAACTTGGGATTATCTCTGAGATGCAACATAAACCGCCCAAAAATTTTGTAGCTCTTATGAAAATATGAAGCTTTATTTAATGATTTTTGTTGGTTCTTGTTCCAGTTCTAAATGATTTGCTATTTAATTTCCGATGTTATTAGTTTATTAGGATTATTATTTTTGGTTCTTCATTGCCATGATGAAGTTGCTTATAAATATGTCTGGACATATGAGACTTGTCTATGATATGATATGCATCTTCTGAGCTCAAGTATGAATGCTTCACTTCTTTGTCTATTTCATTACTTTTAGTCTGTGCGTATTGAGTTAGAATGCTTTGAATTTCAAATAGACATTAGTGGATTTTAAGTGTTAACTCTAATGTTTATTGTTTCGGATAGTTGTTGTCTCTGAGCTAATTTGACCAAATCATTTTCTTCATAGCTGATAAATAGAATAGATGGGTCGTATGGGTTTTATTTTGTAACTAATTGTTATTTTCTTTTCCATCATTGATCATTGTTCTGAGTTAATGCAATGCAGGCTTGATCATGTTAATATTTCTGGTCAAGAACTTGGAATTATGATGTCATCTAATATATTAAATACATACCACCAATTGACATATCAATCGTTATGGCGTTTGCTTGGGCGGTATTTGGATTTTATGTTTAAGGCACAGAATCCAACCTGATTGGTGCAGCAGGTTCTTTTAAGGGTTGATTGAAAACTGTGTGTTTGGTTGATTGATGTGTATTTTCAGTTTGACTTTGCATCAGATCAGTAGACCAATCTTTGTAAGATAGTCCCCTTATTATTGTATAAACTTTTTTGTTGTTTCATTTTTGGATGTAACTTTACCTTTTATCTTATAAATTGTAGGAAACTGACAACAAAATAATGTTGTGTAGTTATGTTGCAAAGTTAATAAAAAATAAGAGAAAATGAGATTTTCCAATTTATTGGATTAATGATGTCTACACTATATGGATCCAGCTCAAAATGTCAATTTTCAAAGTTGAAAGGTATTTGAAGATTGGATTTTCGTATGTTCCGTTTATTTATTCATCTCCGTCTAGTGTTATCTTTATCATCAGTCTTCATTGGTGACTCGTCCCTATCCATGGCATATTACCGAATGCGCAGTAGTCTGTCTCTGTATAATAAAAATCTTTACGAAAATCGTAGTTGTGTGCTCGATAATGAATCCGGGAAATGAAGGTAAGCAACAAAACAAGGCAACATCGACTTGCACAGATTAGATACCAAAAGCTAATTTACAACCATTGGCGGCCCAGTATGAAGTCTTGAAGGTGCCAAAAAGTTCAGAGGAGAGGGACCCTCGGAATGGAGATGGGATGGGGTAGTTGCCGAACTTTCGTAGTCCATGAAGTCAGCCCACATGGCGCTGCTTCCTTCCCATGGCTAAAATTCTTATGCCAAAGTAATGACACATCAACTGCCCCGTCTATTAACAATAATTCTTCCCCCTCTTACTCTTCATTCTCCATTGCGTGCTGCTATTGCTCCACAGCTCACTTCACTCTCTCTCTCTCTCTTTCTTTTAGAATTTTTTAAAATAGTACTCGTCTTGTTTAGCTGCTAATTAATTCGTCCAAATGAAGAATGGGTATTTTTCTTCAACACCATCACCTACTAATACTACTACTCCCATTATTACTACTGTAACCTCGAAGAAAGATAAAGAAAGCTCATCATCATCTTCTGCTTCTGGTTTGTTTGGCAACAAAAATGGTTACAAGTTCTGGGTTTTATCTGCTATAATTCTGCTTGCTTTCTGGTCCATGTTTACCGGCTCTGTTTCTCTCAAATGGTCCACTACTAACATTACCCTATTCTCTGATGACCCCGATTCCCCTATCCACGACGATCTCGACATCCTCGTATGCATCCCATCTCTTTCTATCTCTCTGTTCTGTTCGTCATCCTTTTTTTATGTCTCTGCTAAGAAATTGAAATTTTCGTTCTGTTTAATTAATTAATGTTAATGATATTAATTAACAGGAAGTGGAGGAGAGAAAGAAGTTGGTAATGCGTATGTGGGATGTGTACAGTCATAGAAGTAGTGTTCCTTTGCCTCGTTTTTGGCTTGAGGCTTTTGAAGCTGCTTATGAGTACATGACCAGTGACGTTCCTGGCGTTCGAGACGTTGCCGTTTCCGAGATTGCTAAAATGTCTATGCGTTCCATCAATCTCGATCCACTTCCTGATCAATCCACTGTAAGTCACTCCCTCTCTTTCATAATTCTGTTTTTTTAAGAAGTAATTTGGCCGATTCTTTCTTAAGGTGAATTGATAATTATGATGCTGGTTGGGTGGTCCTCGGCTTTTCGAGCTTTGTGGGTTGTCTTCTTTGAAGTTCCAGATATTGAGTTATCTATATTCGTCTAATTAATTAAATATTTTATTATAGTATAAGCAATATATGTATGGACTGCTGCAACTCCAATTCCATGTTTTTAGTCACCGTCCCGGCGGTTATTTGGAAAGACATTTTCAATACATAACTAATGCCTTCATAAATGTTCTTCCAAATTTAATGGAGAACGTTAAAATTCTGTTTCAGTCTTTTGTTTTCAGATTGACATGTTATATTGTTAAGCATATCTACTTTTTGTCACGGCCCATTTAGCCCTGAATTGACACTATTATATTTTGCTTATTTGTTGTTAGAAACATTTCTGAGTAAATGGATTTCATTTTCATTATATTTTGCGATTGTAGGGAGGCATTAGACAAGCGATAAAGTAAGAAAGCAAGCTGGCAAGGGAAAGGAAGGAGGTGACTGCAGTTGGGACAATCCGATAACAAAAATCTATTGAAACCTCTTTATTTTTCTCTAATGTAAAAGTAAGCAAGCAGCACATGGGTAGGGGACCTGGCATAGAAGATTAGTGGCATTAGTAACGAATATTGAAACTTTTCTTTTCCTTCTTATCACAACTTCATTATCATGGTGTAATTGCACAACCTCTTTGCGAAAAGATTATGGTGGGTCAAACTTATTCATATTATGGTAATTACAATTTATGACTACGGGACAGGCTTGTAAATTTTAATAATGATGGTTCAAACAACTGGAGGAATATTGAGAATTTGTAATGTGTATAATTACTTTTATTTGGCCTCTTGGGGCTGCTATTTAATATATCATATTTGCGTACATCTACAATCAAATTGTGTCAATCAGTCTTCAATTTATAACACAACATTTGAATCTGAAGTGCCGCCCAGCTAAGTGAGTTCGAGTTCCCCTAGTAGATATCTGGATTGGCTGTTGTATATTGTTTAGAGACAATGACATTTGAAGTGATTCTAACAAAGATCAGAGAAAAACATTTATACAAGGCCCACCATTTGGAGAATAAAAAGATCAGGGTGAGGTGAGGTGAGGTGTCGAGTTTAAGAATTGTATCATTAGCTGCTAGCAGCATGTTACGACTTACGACTCCTTCAATCTAGGGGTGGCAATTTTGAACCTGATCCGTAAACACAATACTAATCCGACACAAAAATTTTAGATTTAAGTTAAGGTAAATCAACACAATTAATATTCGTGTTAGGTTCGTGTTATTCGTATCTGGATTTGACCTCTTCAATCCGCCAATCTGTTTAATGACACGATTATTATTTAAATAATCGAGTCGTATCAACTCGTTTAATGACACGATTACTATTTTACCCGTTTAGTGACACGATTATTATTCGGATAATCGATTCATGTCAACCTGTTAACTCGTTTAATTACATAGTTACTATTTTAAAAAAATTTGTGATTACTAAGATTTGAACACAAATCTTTAAGGTCACAATATACCTTTCTTATACACTAAACTAGTCCTATTTTTTTATTTAAATTATGGTGTCTTATATAGTTATATATTACATTATTTTAGATCTTTTGTATTATAATGCTAAATTATTTTTAATAGTTTTAAATGTATTTATTTTTAAATCAATGTTAAAAATTAATAGTTAATGGTAAATACAACAAAATTAAAATATTTTTAACTTAATATTTTATAAAAAATAATTTATAAATTTCTTGTGATATTTTATTTAACTATAATTCAAATAAAATTTATATATGTAACAATTGAACTAAATATAGTTGTATAAAGACAATAAAGTCATCTAATAATAAAAATTTCTCCAAATACAAATATTCATATAGTTCCTTTACTATAAATGGGAGTTTATTTAAAAAAAAAGTGAAGATAAATTCATCGATTAATAATCTCCATTTTAATAAATTTTTGATATAATTTTAATTAATTTTCTATACCTAATTTATATCATTAAAAAATTATTGTAAATTAAGCTATTGTAGCATAATTTAGATATTTGTACATCTACCATAATTTGAGTTTATTGCGCAATAATTTATACTTTATCATTTTTAATTTAATAATGGCATATCTTAATTTAATTATCTAATACTTATTTAATTTTCAAACTAAAGTGTATCATTTAATTTTCAAGTTAAAGTGTATCGACATAAATAGTTAAGGCATATTACTCTGTATAATATAGTTATTCTTTATTATAAATTTATAATTGGAGGTTAATGACTTTAAGAAAAAAGTAAAAATAAATTAACTAGATTAATACTCTTTATTTTGATAAAATTTTGACATTATCTTAATTAATTTATGATAAAAAAAACTAATTATAAATTAAGTCTATTATAACACAATTCAAATATTTGTTTATCTATTGTAATTTGAGTCTATTGGTAAATAATTTATATTCTGTGAATCGATAAATGATAATAGAGTTGACGTATTAATTAATTAGTATGTTGTTTTTCTAAAACTTTCAAATTTAATTGTTAACATTTATTAATTAATAATATTAGTATATGACTATTACATGTGAAAATTAATAACTATTTAATATGTTATAAAAATTAATAATTGTATCTAAACGGTTATATTAAATATTTTAATAAAATAAAATTAATATAATATAAATTTATTTATATCCAATATCCCTTAATATAATGAACAAATTGTCATATATATATATATATAATGTAACAAAATAAGTTATTTTTAATATCTTAAGGATGTAAATGTAATAATATAAGTTAAAAGTTAAAACATGAAGTAAAGTGCATTATGCATACTCATAAAGTGAAATGCATAAATAAATAATACGTTCATAATTTAAAATAATTCTATTTAAAATAATTTAACATTATAATATAAAAGAAGAACTTAAAATACATAAATAAATAATGTATTTATAATTAAAGTAAAAATGTGATTTTTTACTTAAATTAAATGAGTAAACGGGTCAACTTGATTAATAAATAAGTCAATCTGACACAATTATTCGATTAATAAACGAGTTGATAGATAAATGAGTCGATTCGATTAATAAACAAGTCAATTTGACACAATTATCTAATTAATAAATAAGTTGATAGGTCGTATTGCGTTACTCGTTTAATAAATGAGTCGTGTTCGAGTTAAAAATTCTTGACATAATTAATAAATAAATCATGTTCAAGTTAAAAGATTTCTGACACGATTAATTATTTAAAACAACTTATAAACCCGAATTGCCACCACTACTTCAATCGACTGATTCCATATACCTATCTATCTTTGCACTGAAATGAACCACTGAGGATCTGAGACCTATTGGAAACTAAACTAGATATATTCTATGGCACTATCGTACTGTGTAGTATTCTTCGAGTACTGTTCAAATACCACAATATTCGTCTTCAAGGCCTCTTCTGACAATAGAACTCTTCCCACGTGCAAAAACACACAGCTAGCACCACTCTACTCCAATTGCGTGTAAAAAAGATACGTAAGAAAATGACAAATTTGGCCGTGATTTTAATAGTATGAGTCGACAATGCAATAACATCAAAGTTGCGATAATGGAAAGCCGAACAAGAGACCTTAAAAACCAAGAAGAAGAAACTTAATGAGAAGTGCAAATGTTAAATAAGAATAAGTTCAACTGATTTATCAAAATTCTTAAAACCTCGCATGAAAGTTCTATTACGAAAATAACAAAGAATACTACCTCAAAAACACTACTTAACAAAATTGCTTGAGCAGATTAAATAGTACTGCCACTATCGCTTTATAGAGAGACGAAAAATACTGAGAAACAAAAAATCATGTACAAACAGTTGAACCAAATGTATTTACATCTGCTTCACCAAATATATCCTAATCTTCCACCATCTGAATCTCACCCATCAGGATTCGGTTACTGACAACATTAAATCCTAAAACCGAAGGGCTAACCTTCTTTCCTTTCTTGCCCTTTTTCTTCCCTCCCCCCTTGGTGGACCCATCAGGTCCTGCCGTGATACAATCCCTGTCTAAGTCTCCACTGCCTGCATTGTCAGAATTCATATCTCCGGCACCAGAAGTGACCTTTCGATCATTCCGACTTTGAAAGGCAATCTCAAGTACATCCGCTGACAACAACTCCTTGTAGTTAAGAAACTTGTCAATGAACTCGTGATCAGGATCAAATGATCCAAGGTTCTCCGTCAAAAGCAATTCAGCCTCTGATCTGGATTGCTTCAAACAAAATTCCAAGAAACTTGTATCTAGCATAAAGGACAAAATATGACATTGCATCAGACAAAGACTTCAAGACCATCGTACCCCGAAAACACATATTGAAACTTCAAGATCATTACATTCAAACCTCTTATTCTGTTGCCAACACTACCATCTGATGAAGTAGAAGAAAAAGAATTTAAAGAGAAACCAGATAATGGCAACAGGATACCTTTTGTCCCAATTAGCCTAACACATTCATTTTCACACCAGTCTCTGAAGTCCATGGCCTCTGCAATGAGTTGCAAAAATAGGAAAGGTCAATTGATATCTTTATTTGGATAAAAAGAACAAGAAGCTAGCAATAGCTTTACCTGAATGCTTTGTCAAGGCATCTTTTTTCCCTTTCAGGGATGACTGAGTACAGGCAGGTGAAGATGAAAGATTGCGCTCAGCAGGTCTGCCACCCATTGATTTCTGTCCGCTTAATGAACTGCCAGCAGTTGCTTTTACAGGAGTGCTTTTAGTTCCCCAACTGCCCTGGTTTGAAAGAAGAGGGAAATCTGCCCTGTTTAATAAAACAAAATAAAAAAATCAAATTCATCTTATCATGTCAAAAGAAGAAGATAAAAAAACAGACCTAATTACACTTAAGTGATTAAGAAACACTGATCTTCCGAATTACTAGCAAAAAGATTATTATGATGAATGATAAAATAATAATTTTCAACACAATCAAACAAGGGGGGAAAACAAAATAACACTAGAGGAAAACAAAAATACAAAATGGAAAAAGATAACAATCATACTGTTTAGTTTCCTTCTTCGATTGATCAATTGGGCCCCAGAATAGATCATCATCTCCTTTATACTTCAACTGAGAAGCAGCCTGTGAATTGATCTGGATAGTAGAAGCAGCCTTTGATGGAGAAGCAGAAACTGACCATGATAGACTAGCTCCTTCGGTAGCCTGAACAGGCTGGCTTTTTTGAGGAGTTGATATTTGACTTTGGGACTGTGCAGAAGAAACCTTCTTCTGCTCTTTTTGGATGTCCCTTAATGACGTGGGCTTAGCAATCTTCTTGGAGTCGGTAGACCAGGCAGGAGCAGAGGAAAAATTAGCAGATTCCCCCTTCCAAAGAACAAAATCGCCCAAAGATGGACCTGCTGGTATTGCAGGCAATACTTCCTTTTCCTCTACATTACGAGAGATTTTGCCCTTCTCAATGGGACTTGTACCAACAGGCACACCAGTAGTAACTGAGGACTTTGTAGTTCCAGCACCCTTAGCCTTCGCAGACTTTTTGCGACTCTTTTTAGTTTCTTTAGCCTCAATAAAGCTGCCATCATCTATAGACTCTGCAGGCATAGTTGTATTCTGTAATCCAGGCAAACCACAAATACTATTAGGAGCCTCCACCTCTCTTTCACTGGACTTCGCCAAAACTTCTTCTGCCAATAGATCATGTAACTGGCTCTTCTTGTTTTTTGTATTTGGAGAACTTTCAGGTTTCTCCACATTTAATCCTATAACAGCTACATCCTTATGAGTTTCCTTGGAAACTTTAGGTTCTGGATTGACCACGACCCCTGCCCAAGGAGATAACAAATTCATGGACTGGACAGAAGTAGTGATCTCAGACACTGCCATTTCAGCCTGCGCACTCCTCTGTTCTTCCTGTTGAATTTCCAATAATGACTTTGGCTTGAAACCAGGGGCTGGTTTCCAAGCTCGTTGCCCAGCCTGCTTTTGGTTACCTGACATTGAGGCAGAACCAACATACCCAGCTTCACCCTTGATTTCCACCATTTCAACATCATTCCCAGAAATTCTTTCAGGTAATAAGCTCTTACCATGCTGAGGATCCGTGTTTTCTGCAACAATAGCCACAGTTTCACTCTCTCTTTTCTTCTGTGAAGATGTTCCAGAGTGTGTTTCTCCTGCACCATTATTTGTCTCAAGCTTCTTATCACCAGCTGGCCCTTCTGCTTCAGATTGCTTAGATTGCTGCAAAGAGGAAGATTTTGATACTACTTTTGATTGTTCAAAAGAATGCGACTTGGTAGACTTCTGCTTTCTCGACTTCTTCTCTGATGCTTTTTTCCCCTCACGAACTTCGACACTCTTTACTTCTGTCACCATAGAAGGCCCATCTTTGCTTTTTTTGCTTTCAACCTGTGGGCCATCAAAAGCACCATCTGGCTCAGCTTTCACATCATTTGCAAGTTCAGGTGTAGGCACACTACTCTCACAAGTTACTGCAGATGGTACAACAGAAATTTCAGGAAACTCTGAAGGTAAAGATTCCACAGTAACCTCCACTGTTGCAACCCCGACAGTTTCATCAACCTTCCAAGTGTCTTCACACATCTTCTCATCAGTTAAAGAAGCATGGCAGTCAGAAGCAACGACTGGTTTCTGCACTAGAGAAGACTCCTGAGAAGGATTATTTATCGCATCCTCTGAGGAAAAGCTTTCACCGACTTTTGATAGAGCCAATGATTCCTTTGGGTGGATATCATCTATCTGTTCCAGAAGATTAGCATTCCAGCTTTTAGGAGAATTAAGCATCTGATGTGGCAACTGTACTAAAGAGGCTTCAGACCCAGCATGATGACTTAAATCCTGAGCAACAAGTGGAGGCAAATTCAGAAGATCCGTAGTACGTTCATCTTGCATCTTTGGAACTGGTATCTGCAAGCCACTCTGAAACAATTCTTGCGATGACTGAAGCCGAGAGGTATCTGCTGGTACACTCCCTGTTGGCATTGCAGTCTGTAACTGTGCATAAGACTGCTCATTGAAAAGCTGGTGAGAATGATGCTCAGACAGAACCTGAGAAAGCAACTGTTGTTGCCGCAGCAACTGTTGCTGCTCCTCTTGTTTTTGTTGCTGCTTAAGCAACAAAAGCTTATCCAATAACAATAACTGCTGTGCTGGCACAGGCGCCTGGGACTGAGCCTGCAATAAATACTGCTGCTGCAGCATATTTAACAATTGTGGATCTTGAGATAAATTAGAGGAAAGTACTTTTTCAGATGTTGACACACCAGCAGAATTATCTATAGTTTGGCCTAGTAAGTTTATTAAAGATGCATTCTGTGATTGCAACCTCTGTTTTTGAATCCCAAAGGGAGATTGGGGAGGAAAGCTTTGGGCATGATGAAAATCAAGTTTATTCAGAAGTGGATCCAAGCCACCTTGGACAGAGAAATTTTGCCATCCAGCAACACCATTATTTACACTGGAGGCAGATCTGTCTGATAAACCTTGGAGGATGGACATCAATTCAGCACTCTGAGAATGGGGAGGCTGCCGCAAACTGTCAGTTACTGAAGGTGGGAGTTTTGCATGTGGGCTTGGGCCGTCAGAGACTATATCTGTCTTCGAAACCATAGATGCAGCATCTCTTCCAGGCCAATATGGATAAGGATTGGTTAAGGACTTCTGTCGTTCGAGTGTCATTCTCTTTGCCAAGAGGTACGGGTCATTTGAACCATCTAAGCCCGATGGGGCAACACCGCTGGAATTATTTCCGATGTACCCTTGCAAACCTAGAAATCAGTCACCAATCATCAAATTTTCACATGACACCATAACTAATATAATGCAGAAAAAGAAGGGGGAAGGGAAGGGGGCTGTCTAAAGACACTGATTTTCTAAATCAAGAAAACTCATAATTCATCATGAGCAACCAAATCAAACTTTTTTCGTGAGAGTGAACCAACCTTGAGGCAAATTGCTCGCATTACCAGCCATAAGTGACTCCAAAAACCTATTTTCAGCTTCCATTGTTGAACCATCCTTATGCCGTGTCTCATTTCTCGTTACATCAAAGCCACTGTAATTTGGTCTGCTTGATGCGTCGGCGGTTTCGTTCTGTTTCGGCAGACTAAATCCAGGTGGTGGTCTGGCTTTAGCTCGCAAATGGGGCATTACATCACCAAGTAGTGAGAACGGTGAGTCCTTCGATGCACTGGCAGGGCGAACAGGTAAATCTATACCAAAATATCCAGCCTCAAACCAACCAATAATATCAATCCCACTAAAAGGGCCTTGAATTTCACCCTGAGGATCTTTGTAATAAAGTACTAGGTCCTCTGGTGAGGGCTGCAAAATCTTTCTAGTTTCTTGTTCCCTGTCCACAACTACTGATGGCAGCCTTTTAATAACAGAATCATCACTGGTCTGCCAGTTGGCTTCATCCCTAGAGTACAACGATTTAGCCAGATCACCTTCCCATTGGCTAGTGGTATCCTTCTGCAGCTGTGAACAGGCCATATCTGGGGTTAGAGCCCTCACATCACCGTGAATCTCCCTCCGACCATGTGAGCCCAAATGTGACCTTTCTCCAAGTGATGAAGCTCTCCACACAGTGCCAGAATGGACTGAATTATTTTCTTGCATGCTTGATTCCCTATTGACAGAAACCTCAGCCTTTCTATGGCCAGTATCTTCTCTAAAAGCTACATACAACCAAAAAATAAAAAGTATCAGTATGGATACCAGAAAATTCAAACCTCAGAAGATACCAGAAAACTGAAAATCTATGACTACACAAAATTCAGATCACTTTCCCCAAACCACAATATCATACTCAAGATTTCCCTGGATGCTGCGAGACAATCATGCACAAAACCTGGCTTTCTATGAGATATCTGTGTCAATGTACCTTCAGCTGTAAACTTGTTATCAGGTTGAACCTTTTGATCCTGAATGGTTTCCATCTTTGCGTTGGACCCATAATTGTGTGTCTGTCCATCCTGGGAAGAAACCTCTGAATAATTCGCATAACCACCCTTTAAATTATCAGAACCTTCATCTTTATAATCGTCAACAGCAAGAGGCAAACCTTCTTTACTGTCTGCTGAGACAAGAGAATTCCAATATTTCAAAACTTAATACCCCAATGAATGCATAAGCATACAATAAAGTATCTTTTGATAGGAGTGACTACCATGCTTGCTTCGTCTTGACAGAGGAAATTCTACTGAGCTCCGCCCCATAGATCCATCTTTTGATATCTGAGGAGCACCACTACTTACTATGTCCCCCTTGTCAATCCCTTTCAGCACAACCTATTCAAACAGTGAAGAAATCAAATAAACTGCAACAAGTATCAATTGAAATCACCAAAAGAATTCAGATGTACAATTACCATTTCTTCAGCATTAGGTGCCCAAAATGCTAGAGGCTCTAATGGTTCTTCCTGTGTAAGAGAAGGCACCTGAGCAAGCCCATCTATTAGTCTTCGATATGATCTCATATCAGTCACCCTATAGACATCAAGTAATTTTGTTCTACTATATCTTAAAGATTGATAATCTCCAATGCTACTGTCACACTTGTCTGGGAGAATTGCCAGAGACTGAGAATGGGTAGGAACACTGTTGATAGAGATCCCACCAGAATTGAGCTTCCCACGACCAGCAGAAAAAACTAGAGGAGTGCTTTCGCCGCGGCCACGGCTGTAGGAAAATGCAGAAACCTGTTTGTTAGGTGTTAAAGTTGGGTGATGAGAAAGGTCTCCTCTTCCTCGGCTCTGGGACAAGTTAGATCTCCATGGCCGATAAGAATCCCCATCCCTCTCATCCTTTCCATGACTAGAAAGGTGAGATAATCCTTTATCAAGCAGCAGGTCACCTTCTTTACTAGAGTCAGACCATTTCTCACGCAAGCTATCTGTCTCTTTATCATCAGGCCCCCAGCGTGTGTTCCATTTGCTCTCCCGCCTTTGATCATAGTTAGTATCCCTGTTACCTGAATCAGTCCACCGCTCAGAGGGAGCACGACGTGCTTCTCCAAAGTGCCTTGTGGATGAGTTTTCCATCCATCGATCCATCCTGCGGGTTTCCCCATGCTCTTTGTCCCCATCCCTCCAGCGATCTTTGCGCATGGAGGAATGGGTGTCCCTTTCTTCATCACGCCAGCGGTCACGGCGACCAGTTTCCATATCAAGCAAAGAAGGCCGGAACACATCCTTTTTCTTCTGTGTCTCATTCATCTCTTCACCAGTTCCAGATGACTTCATGATATCTGAACGATTTCCATGAACTGGATACTGGCTGAAATGGCTTTCCTGCTAAAATACCAAAAGAAAGTGTAGCATTGAAGCAGTGTAATTAATTATAACATTTCCAGTAGTAAAACAAAACTGAAAATCAAGTAATTCACAGAAAGCACATGAGATGAAACACATGTTGACCGTATCCATTACAAAAGCACAACATGAATGACAAAACGAAAAAATTCATAAGGGCATTCACAAATGAGCAAGACAAATGGATAAAGTGGATAAGTATATAGTTATATTGTAATGTATAACATACCCCTCCTATTCCAGGTTTACTCTCCCCTGGCTTTGGCAAAAGCCACTGCGGCGAAAGTGGAATAGGATTGTCAGATCCTTGAACATCTGCATGAATTAAACAGAAGCATCCATTAAAAATCTTGACCAAATAGCTAAATGCTATGATCAACAACCAGCCATCAGTTTGCAAGCCAAATCATACAACAGTCAATCAAACTGAATTTTGGTGAAGCAAAGCATTACCTAGAAAATGCAAAAAGAAAACATCACTGTAATCCTATGCAATTTGGAAGAAACAACATTAAATATATTCTTTATTTGAATTTGTCTATGTTCAGCATCCAAGATTACATATATTCTTTATTTAAATTTGTCTATTTTCAGCATCATTCCCTGAAAACCTGCAGGGAGAGCAGTCATGCTTAATTAATTCACCCAAAGCATATCTAAAAATTTGAAAAAACCATTTGGTTTTCAAAAGTACATAGAAAATAAAAGGCTAGATATAAATTTTCATATGCAAACACTTATGCTCCACCAACAAAGGCTTAGCATTAGAAACTAACGAGCAAAAAGAAAACTGCCAATTGATGACTGACAAGCAAAGTCATTGATCAAGCAAAGCAATATTAAAAAAATTAAACAACTGATTTATTCAGTAATATAGCTTATAGTTTGAACTTATCTCTTAGAAATACAATGACTGCTAGCAAAGACAGATCTTTCCAGTTGCAGGAATCATGCATTGATAGCTATGATAAATATTAGAAAAGGATAGATAAAAATGCATGATAAAAAAATTTTTAAAAAATGAATAAACTAACAAAAAGCAACTAGCTACAGTCCCATTGCAAATTTAAAATAGATGAGAAAAAATAATTTTTAATGTATATACACGAAATGTCAACTAATTAAAACTTTTTAGGTAAGAACAGCATTATAGCCGAAGCGAACTAGTTGATCTTCAGTCCTAATTACGGGCAAAATATTAAGACTTAAACGAGACAAAGATAAAGAACAAAAACAAAAACCCTAGTGAAAATAATGAAAATATAACCTCCCGGTCAGGCTAAAACACACTAACTTCACATTATTGGTATCGAAACCAAATAAAACTCGAATACCAGAACCTATCAGGCGCTTTCAAAGTTAACCAAAGTCAAATAAGCTCAAAGCCACAAATAGAGAAAAAGACTGCGACTTGGAGAAATTAAAAGATGGAGAACCTTTGGAGATCTGGGGGGGAGGAGTGACGGTAAGTTGGGGACGAGAGTCGCAGGTGGAGTTATTAGCTGCCATGGATGATCAGTGACGGTCGCAGGGAAAACCCTTGTTTGTGTGTTATTTTGGTTTTGCCTTTTCTTGATTGCTTGAGCGAGGTAAGAGTGGGAGAGAAATGGGGGGAATTTAGGTTAAAAAGGAGACAATAAAATAAAAAAGAGAGTGAGTAGGTTAAAACGATGTAACCCATCGGCTTACGTTAGCATGATTGCTTGTTTTGTTGTCTGACCCTCTTATTACTGCTCGACGAGTTCATGTGATTATCTTGACGTGATATATTCACGCGCTGAAAATCGCGTGACAGTGAAGCGTTACGACTCAGGTATTGAAGTTCCCTGCGTGAGTTGTGTGCACTCCATTCGGCGGTGGTCGCGGGAAATAAAGAGAAGGAGTGAGATTATCCGATTTCACTTTTGGTTAGTTCTTTTGGGGTGCGTAATGCGCCACCAACCGTGCAAATTAAGGCGAACAACTAAACGACTTGTGAAAGGATCGTTTTACTACGCGAAGTAGAAGTGTCGTACTTTTTGAGGGCTGATTCGGACGGCCTGAAACCAGTTAGAGACGAATTGTCTGCCATGCTGACTCACTGTGCTCTTTAAATTGTATGGTAAGATGCGGATGGACTAAAATAACGATAACATTATATTTTTCAATATTAATATTTTAAGTGATTGAAAGTTATTTTTCGAGCATAAAATTATATAATATGTAATTTAAATTTATCAAAAATAATTAAAATTATAATGATACTATTATTACTCTTTCAAATTTCACTTAAATTTGTTTAATTTATAATTTTCAAATTAAATAAAAAAATATATCTAATTATTCTTACAAATTATTAGTGTTTCTATTATCTTTCTAACTTTTACATACTTTTTTCTTTTTCAAACTTTTATGAATTTTATAATCTTCAACAAATTCATAAGATTTTTAAATTAATAAAAAAACAATTATTATGCAAAAAAATTGATAAAAAAATTTATTTGTTACAAATTAATTAGAGGTATTTAAAAAAAAGAATTAATTAATAGTTTTCACTTTTAAAAAACTAAAAATTAGAGTTTGTGAAAGAGTGAGATAATGAAGTGGTTACAATAATATCGGTCCTAAAATTAGTATAAAATCAACTTCAATATTGCTTAAAGTTACTAGTTTTAAGATATAAATTGAAGAATGGTATTGCAATCAAAAAAATGTTTTATTAATGTAAATTAATTGCATTAAACGGCCTCAACTTTTTATCTCAAATCCTTATTACTTAGTACATGATAATTAAATTAAAAAAATTGTTTGTAGTGTAAATTTGTTTGGGTACAAAAATATAAAGTTTCTAATTTGAATGATCTTAACTATGCAATATTAATTGTGTATATTAATTTTGTAATTCCTTGTCACCATACGAGGTCATTTTAGTCTCGACAATTTTTTTTGGGTTACGAACAAGAAAAAAGTACATGGAGATCCTTGAAATTTGACTTAATGAACATATAAATCCTAATAGTTTGAAAATTATCCATAGAAGTCCCAATTTATTTTTAAAGACAATTATACCCCTACTAGTAATAGTTATTTAACAAAAATTATTATTGAATCATTAAATGTGACAAAATATAATATATATGTATTAAAAATATATTAATAAA
This sequence comes from Azadirachta indica, assembly GCA_022749755.1. Taxonomy (NCBI): domain Eukaryota; kingdom Viridiplantae; phylum Streptophyta; class Magnoliopsida; order Sapindales; family Meliaceae; genus Azadirachta; species Azadirachta indica. The sequence goes on from CM040449.1 coordinate 4,398,250, forward strand.
ATAGATCATAATATTATTTTATAGTATATTAACTAAATAATATTTGTTAACATATAATAAATTTATATATGTTATAAATACTATAAATGATATTTGTTAATATATTATAACTAAAATATACATTTATTTATTTTACAATATATTAACAATTCAATATTAATTAAGTATTACAAGATAAATAAAACAATCATAAATAAATATTGATATGTAAATAAAATATACTATAATACAATATTATAATTTATATTATGCATGGTAAAATATATAAAATATGATAAAAATAAAATTTATTATTTATAAAATTTATTATTTATAAGTTTATAATATATTAATAAACTTTATATTAATAATGTACTATTTATTAGTGAATTTTTTATAAATATATTATATTTTCTCAAATTTTAGAGATATAATAATAATAATAATTGTAAAAAACTATTTCTAATAGCAGTATAATTGTCTTTTTAAAATAATTTGGGGTTTTTATGGGTATTTTTAAAACTATTAAAACTTATGTGTCCATTAAGTCAAAATTTAAGGACCTTCATGTCCTTTTATCTAGAGATTTAACTGACAATGACCACATTTGATCCCTTAAAATCAATTTGGACCACATAAAAAATTTTAATTCAAAACTAACCACATTTATATATTATGGACAAAACTAACCTTGACCACCTAATAAACAAAAAGCCCCCAGTTCTCTTCTCTTCTTTTTCAACTTTCGTTCAAAGCACTCTTGAGCCTGTATACTTCGTTTTTCTTCTCCATCTTGCACATATGTTTGCTCTTCTCCATTGTTGACAGTTTCAAACTTCTCCATCCTATACAGTTAGATACCACTAAAGCTTGTTCTTCATTGATTTTTAATTTTTCAATTGTTACAATTTGAATGCATGGAATTTGTATCAATTGATTGGGGTGAAATATTGTATATTATTTTGATTTTGGATTGAAAATATTTGGGAAGGGAGGATGAAGGGAAAGAATTGAAAAACTTGATTTTGGTGGTGGTCAATGTCCAGCAAGACGACCTTGCTCCAAAGCATGGGAAGTCATATTTTCGAGCAATGTAGCTCAAAAGTACGGATTGCCATACTCTTGAGCAAGGCAGAATTTGTTTTTACATTCTGCCTTGCTCGAGAGTATGGCAATCTATACTTTAAAGCTGCATTGCTAGAAAGTATGGCTTTTTATACTCTCAAGCATAGGATTATATAGGGGATTTGGTTCATATCACTTAAGAGAATGGGCAACCCATACTCTCGAGCAGGACACAATGTGAAGATATATACATACATAGTTGCCACAAAAAATCGAAACTCACTCTTTCTAATCAATCTTCAATTCCTTGTAATTATTATTTCTTCTAATGTATAAGAATCAATTATAATGACAAGGTGAATGGAGGTTTTTGATTGGGTGTTGAAGTTTTCGGTACAAAGTTTTCCATTCAAACTAAGAACAAAAACATAATAGAAATGAGAGAGTTTGCAAAGTGTTGATGAGATAATTTGGTTCAAAAAAGTGAAAGTGGTTAGTTTTCAATGATAATTTATAAAGTGGTCAAAATTGAATACAATGAGGGGATAGTGGTCAAAATTAGTTAAATCTTTTTTTTCTACAAGTGATCATTAACAATAACATAATTGGCATTAATTTTGATTGGTTGTACATCACGTGAACCATTAAAATAAGTTAGAATGTGAGATGTAGAAGGAATAATGTTTTTTTATGGTTTGTTGAAAAAGGAGAACTATGGGGAAGGAATTTTGACACGTTCTCCTTTTAAATAACATCAATTAAATCAAATGGGTAAACTCATCTTTCAATTAATGTGACATTTAAATAGAACATAATAAAATATCATATTTTGTTGCTGAATAAGTAATATTTGATGCCATAGTATTATTATGGATGACATTGATGAAAATTAGGCTATTTTAAATATTAATCCGGATGTTTATAAATACAATCAAACACTAAATTTTTTGTTTACATAAAATCTAAGGTTATTTTCAACTTTACTCTCTAATTTGTTAATAATCTTCATCAATAACATTATCTTTAACAAAAAATAATGAAATAATGTTTTTACCCTTATGCAATTAAGATTTTATGTGTAAAGACAAAAAAAAACTATGTGTAGTAAAAAGACCAAATTAACCTTGCATGCAACCAACTTAAAAAATTAAATAAATGATATATATTATTATTATTATCCAATCCCACCACATATTTATCATCATCTTCGGTCTATACACAACACGTCATCATCACCATCATCATCGTCCAATTTACAGGACACACACATCATCATATAATTTCTATCGAACTTGCATCTTCATCATAATCTCTACATTATACTTAAACATCCACCTAAACATTACAGGAAACCCAGCAAATCTACTTCATAGTCATTAACCAATTTCTTAAAATTTAACTTTTACACTTAAAAGAAAATCAATAATTGCAAAAAAATGAAGAAAAAAAATCTTTATTTTGATTTGATTTGATTTTCAAATTTTCTTAAACTTTCTTAAAAATATTTCTTAGGTACAGAATCACAATGCTCTTTATACCCATCCAATTCAACTTTCAATTTCTTTTTTCCCTCCTAACAACAAAAAATCTCAGTAATTTTTTTTTTTTCAAATCTCCATCACTATCATTAATCAAAATAATACTACTTCACTGCATATTAGATTCATTTGTAATTTATACAGAAACTCACAACAACGAAATCAATCAAGTTTTTATTAACTTATCAAAGATATCAAATTCAGAAGAAGATGATGAGGAATCCATCATTGTGTTACAGTGAAAAAAAATCGTTTGCTATTTTAATTAATGGCCAAGGTGAGTCAACTCAGTTAACCCTATTTCAACTTATTTTCTAATTCTAATGCTTTATGTTCCGGTGGAAAAAAAAAGGTGTACATTTTTTTTTCTAGTGATAATAAACCAACCATAACCTAGCGATCAGAACAAAATTTCATAATCCAAACAAAATTGACCACTATCAGAAGCACCACTGCCTCTAGAGTACTTAGAATCACCATTACCACCGTAATCATTGTCACAACTGTAACCACCCTGCGATGGCCACCATAACCAATGCACCTTTGTATCCATAATTGTATCCACCAGCTACCCCTTTACAACAGTCACCTCCACAACCATCATTGTCGCTCCCACGAGACAGAGCCTTGTTAATAATGACGTTACGTCTATCAAGATTCTGGCTGTTCATGCCCTCAATTGTATTCCCTCATTGCCTTCTCTTCACGAAAGGTAACGAATCTGAAACCTCTAAATGTGTCAATCTCAAGATTGTTGATGGTTTTTGATTCAAGAATCTCATCATAGGAACTGAAGGCTTTAGAAAAAGAAAAGTGATAAAAAATGAAAATAGAGAAGATGGAGGGGAAAATTATATATTTTATTTAATAAATTTAATTGTTTGTATAATTATAAATTTACCCTTATATTAATTTTTTTATTTTATAAATATTTATAAAATTCTAGATTTACCTTTAACACTGGTAACTTTAACAGGGATTTAATGTTAACAAATAGGGCTACTGCAAATAACTTTTCAAATTTCAAAATGTTGTTGAAAATTGTTAATAAATCAGGGGTAAATTTAAAAATAACCCTAAAATCTAAGACGTATTTTATAATTTCACTATATAAAATATCGCTTGACTTGTATAATAACACATCTTACCACAGAATTATTTTATGCACAAAAAGTTGTTCGCCCACCTTTACATTATCTTGTTAAATTTTTCTACATTTAACTATCAACATAGAAGAATAACTGCAAATTTTAAGGTAATGTAGGGTTACATGCAAATAGTTTGATACAATTTATAATCATTCTAATAAATTTAACATAATTTTTTTAAAAATTTTAATGTAATATAGTAGTTTAGTAAAATTATATAACACATTTTTATCAAACAAATTTATGTGACAAGTCGGTCCATTTATAATTTAACACTAAATATAAGAACGTAAAGACTAAAAAGGGCTCAATGCCTCTTTCATTTTTTTTATTGGTTAAAAAATTTTTTTTAGTGATAAAACTTTTTTTCAAAATTTTAATCGTCCTTTGATTAACATTGAAGAGAAGATTTTATGAATTAAAAAAAACTAATTTTTTTCCATTATAAGAAACTCAAATATTGATCTTATAGTAATAGAATTTTTTCAATTTTTTTAAAAAGTAATATTATTTAAAAATATTTTTATTTTATTTTAAAAATTTTATATTATTTCTTTAAAATAAAATATCAAACATTTGTTTATTAAAATAATTAATTAAATTTTTTTAAAATTATTTATGATAATTAAAAAATTAATAAAATTTTACCCAAAATTCTACTTATGAAAGACCTATTCTAGAAAATTATATTTGAAAAAGTATACCGTACCCTAGTTTAGGTTGTTTTGCTTTATTGAAATTTAGGGCAGTCTAGTTGTATGCCACTGAGTGTGAATCAGTGATAACGCGTGCCTTTAATACAGAAGCATGGATTCGTTCAGTAGGGGAATTTACTTCCCCAGTTCCCCAGTTGAAGTGCGTCGTCTAGAAAGTGGAGGAAAAAGATGGCGGGAATATTTCCCGCCATCAGTTGGGGATAGTCAGTAATCGCGGGATTTTCCATATAAAACGACGCTCCGAGATTATGGATGTATTCTTCCAAATGCCCAAGTCGTTCCAACTTGCCTAAACTTTTCCTCAAAATGGCCCAACCAGAGATGCAAAACCGCAGTCCCGAAGTCCAAGAGCCGTCTCCCAAGATTCCTAAACTCCAGCAAAACGGCGATCACGAAGCTCCTCAGAGTTCTGGTCCTCTTTTCAGAGTGAAAAAGCTCTCTGAAAATGCTGTTTTGCCTTCAAGAGGTTCTCCCCTGGCTGCAGGCTATGATCTCTCCAGGTAAAGCTCGAAATTTCAATATATCTATTAAAATAGCCTTTTTTTTTTTTTTTAAGGATTGTAAAACTTCTTTTTTTTTCATTTGTATTCTGCAGCGCAGCGGAGACGAAGGTGCCAGCAAGGGGAAAAGCTCTAATTCCAACTGATCTCAGCATAGCAATACCTGAAGGAACATATGCTCGCATTGGTAGAAGTTATTCTTCATGTTTTCTTTGACGGGCTTTTCTTTGTTTCTATTTTTTCAAAGATAAATATGGGTTTGGCTTGTTTTGTAGCGCCAAGATCGGGTCTGGCGTGGAAGCACTCAATAGACGTGGGAGCGGGAGTTATCGATGCCGATTACAGGGGTCCAGTTGGGTTGATTTTGTTTAACCATTCTGATGTTGACTTTGAGGTGAAAGTGGGTGATAGAATTGCACAGTTGATTATTGAGAAAATCATGACACCTGATGTTTTGGAGGTTGAGGAGTTGAACTCCACTGTCAGAGGCCAAGGGGGTTTTGGCTCCACTGGAGTTTGAACACCCATATTCATGGCTACGATCACAGTTAATGTTCTGTTTTAATGGTACTGTAAATTTAGGTTCGCGGGGTTAATTTCGTCGAACAGGTGGTGTACTTGTGATTTGTCTGGTTATCCTGTAAAAAGCCCAAGTTGCATCGTTGGAATGGCATGTGAACGACCTATTTAATCCTGAATCATTGAATTGAATTGGTTGTTTCTGTCTATGCAAATTGTTTTGGCTGTAATTAGCTAGCGGTAAGTTTTAATAGCATAAAATGCGATTATGCGTTTTCTATTATTCACTAAATCTTGCGCGCAAGCAACCAATAATAATAGTCATTTTTCCTTGTTTATGTTTAAAGTTTAAGCAATCCGTTATGACTCAGTTTTGAGGTCTACCAAAACTGCAAAAGGCCAAAAGACGCAAGGAATTTGTTCTGTTATCAATATCGTCTATTCCTATGAGTTTGCAATGTGTATGCAAAACATATTGAATTAGATAACGCCTTATCCGCAATTTGAGAAAGTAATCTGTGATCTAATTATCTAAATTTCGCGTAAAACTGACCCGGTATGATTCAACCCGATTTTGCAAACAATCAAAATAAAAAATCGTAACGGTAATGGACACAGGCGTTTGAAAAAAAATGGTTGGATTTGGGAAAATAACATAGGGGAATACAATCAAGAATTCTATAATTTGTACAAACCAGGGGGTGCAGAAGAGAGTACAGAAATATGCCGAAGTTCCGAATTTGCTTTATACAACATCCAAACTAGCTTTCACTTTGAATAGGGAACCAAAGATCAACACATTGTGCATGAAATACATGTCCGCAACCAGGGAAAATACGGTACCGGTCTCCTTTCTGGACGCTATCCAAGCAGACGGCGCAGTTTGCAGCGACGTTCACTTCACAATGGAACCAGGGGAGTTCTTGTAGTTCTTCAATAGACAAACCCGAAAGACAATGGTCTACCCGTGCCGGGTTGTTATCTTCGTGGACATCCATAACCAGGTACAGAATTAAAACGTAAATCACAATAAGAACTGAGATGCCAATAAAAGAAAAGGGGGAAGATGGTGTCGGAGAGGAGGAAGAAAGCATTTGGAAAAGATTAGAGCTCTCCATGTCAATGCCTTGCGGTTGTTTCTCCTTCATGACACCAGCCTGTATTGACTTCTTTGCCGTAAGCCCAAAAATCACGTGTCTTTCCCTTGCAAACTAACCAAAGGTTGCTGGTTTGAACCTATGAAGCAATGTCAACGATGAATTATCGAATTGCTTTCATAGCAATCCACACCTCGACTATGAATTCCTTCTTATACAAATTTCCTCGTGCAAAATTTTACATGTTTTCTCCCCGCTGTTAAGCGTGGTTCGGTCAACTCGCTGAGTTTATAGGATCAAGTTAGCCTTAACAGAGAGAGAACTCAAGACTGAAGCAAGGTACACTTACAGTGCAAGGTAAAATCATGGTGCTTCAATTTGCAGGACGAATTATTCCTAACACTTTCTAATTCAGAGTGTACAGTTTGAATTGAGAGGAACATTAGCTCAGCTCTCCCATGTTCAAATCCGATCACTAAAATATTTTAGAAAACTCAATGGCGGGTTTAACAAAATGTGTGCAAGCAAGCATTATTAGAGTATGATTAAGTTACAGAGTATGCCGTCCAGCTAGAGAATGCGCAGGAATAAAATGTATCAGTAAATTTCTGCAGTCTCAAAAACAATTTCGGTCAAGCTGATATATGAAGCCCCAAATATGAGTTCATATGTCATAATCGCTGAACTGTTCCAAGCAAAAACCACTTATATCCGTGGCAAAAGAGTAGGGGGATCAGCTGGGATATCAGAACTTGCCTGCCAAGTAGAAATACAATATTTAGTAACCATACAGAGGTATTATATTTAACAAACACTTCTCAAATGTCTATTCAGAACAAAACAAGGTGCTTTATCTGGAGGAAGCTTATACAAGGCATTAAAATCATTGGGACATCAAGATTAACTATTATCACTGGTAAACACCTCATACCGACGAGAAGGTGCTTTGCCATACCTCTAGGTATCTTGTTAGCAGTGCTGTAGTACTGAAATTAAAGCCCTCAATTGGTTCTCCTTTTGTACGAGAAACATGAAGTTGCTTTCTGACTTGAGTAGCCAGAGACTGTATTCACAAATACGAAGCAGATATCTTAAGGTATTTATTTGCGAAAGGGAGAAAAAAGGCAAGTTGTAACAAAGAAAACATGAAATGCAACACATATACAGATAGCCAATAGAGTTTTTATTGTACTGCAGTAATAAGATATCATCATCATACAATATTCTCAGGTTACACGCACCTTCCCTAGCTCAACTCCCCACTGGTCGAAAGAATTGATGCCCCATATGAAACCTTCCACAGCAATTCTGTGTTCGTAGATTGCCAACAACTGAGGAAGACCAGTAAGAATATGCAATATTAGGTTGTATAAACATTTCATATGGATCATATAAGCGAGGAAAATATAAACCAAGTGCACAAATAGTTGGATCTGACTTGTAATTTTGCTAGTTTTACATCTAAAGCACCAAAAAGAAAATCACCAAATTAACAGCCAGGCATTCATTGTTTTAAGTGACCAACAAAGTTGCCAAAACATGTCCAACAACAATTTATGTTGTAGCAATGGAAGTATCAAACATTCTCTCATTACAAATATATGGTTCACAACTTGTTCAACCAAGGTTCATTAGAGATAAAAGGAAATATATAATGCTGAAATTAATCATTTAGCAAACTTTTATAAACGTCCATTGATCGTACAATATGCTATTAACAATGATCCGGACTTCAAATGGTTAAACACTGATAGAGAAAGATTTCAGAGGATGTAAAGAATTCGAATAGTTAAGAATTAGACATGTAAATCTGCCTCAGTAAAAAGAAGAAATCACAAACCTGTCCAATATTGTAAGCATTCAATGATGGAAGCAGAAGGCTCAGAGAAGGCCGATTGCCTGAGAAGGTCTGTGATTTATAACACATAGTTAGGACTTCTTATCCACTTTCAGAACGAAGCTCCAGTACAGAAGCAGGAAAATACCTTGTGAGGAATTAGATGTGGAGGAACATTCTCTTTTTGCAGCTGTTCTGGCGTCTACAAGTGAGAGGTTTAATTATTCATCTGGATTTATAGGAAAGTGTTTTGACGTAAACTACATTTACTAGTTATATTTAAAACCTGTAGGATCAGATCTTAACATGGTTTTCATTGTTTTCATCCCTTTTCTTTTTAGCTCATATTTGGAAAAGGAAAATGCTCAGAAAAATTACAATGAAAAGGTGTAAACTTGAAACCTTTTGTTGTGGACTCAATAAGCAGTTGCTAACTACAAGATGTATGGAATTTCAAGAAGGGAAAACAACAGGAAAAGAAATCTCCTGCATCTTGATTCAGTTCGGAAAACAAAATCATAAATTTTTTATTCTTATTGAAAGAAAATCAAATCTCTCTTTGGTATTAAATCGAATGAAATAAACACTCAAAAGAAATAGAACAAAATCTACCTTCCCATATGCAAGGGCATCTGGCTGTGCAAAAAAGTTAGACATGAGCTCATCATGGTTACTCACCACTTCGCCTGCCAAAAATAAAATAAGGAGAGACTTAACATAATAATGCATAACTGAAAAGCCAAAGCATCAATATTCGACATTCAAATTACTATAAATAACAGTGACATTCACTCCAAACAAAAAATGAATTTAGTCTTATATTTACCTTTCAGGTAAACAGGTTGCTGGCTCTTGACCACACCAACAAAATCACAAGGAATCACACGTCCCTGATATTTTCAAAAGGGTGAGTTAATTTACATACAGTGCACAACATGGTGTAGATTGAGCTTAGATCCACCAACCATGTAAATTGAAAAAGTTTATAGCATAAGCCATAACTTCAATAAGATATTGTGAGAATTTAAATCATAAACCTCATCCAGGAAGGTTGGGTAGATTAGACAGGGATTAGGTACTGATACAAGACACACATATTACCTACCATCCATATTCAGTGCAGGGAAACTTCTCATGAATTATCTCATGCACATCAAAATTTTAATGATTTCTTATAGCTGCTATTGATTTATATGAAGAAATATAATGGAATAATATTTTTACCTGTTGTAACTTGTGCCAGAAGCAAAGGAACACAAGCATTACCTGATGAATTAGTTGATAGAAGCTGTGCTGACCATTTGTTCCCGGTTCACCAAAATCAATTTCACCAGCCTCAAATGGAAGTACTATGCCATCAATTGACACTCCCTTTCCATTACTCTCCATGCTAACCTGAAACAGAAAAAATATAGCAAGGTATAAGCACAATTAAAAGCTTTGAAGAAAAGGCAAACAAAAAAGGAGATCTGGTACATGCCTGTTGAATGTGTGGGGCAAATTTCTCCAGGGCTTGTGAGTAAGGCAAGATAGCCTGGAACATAACATAGATCGGTGAATAAAAGAGATAAAAACATTATATGATGCAGAATAAGTGGCAATTCAAGTTTAGTTTGTAGCAGAGATACTCACTCTAGCAGGATGTCCAAGAAATGAAACATTCCATACACTCAACAAGCCTAAAAGTACCTGTTGCACCAACAGAATGTTAGTAAAATGTTTATAAACAGACCACATTAACTGCATCCTAGACATCAGGAAGTCTTTCAAAGTCAAAGCTCCATTGGTAAAATTATCGTTTTCTGCTGTCCAGAGGGTGATAAGATCTCTGGCTTAAAAAAATAAAGTTATAAGGGGACTTACTGGTATATTTTTCTCAGAAGGCGCTGAATAGAAGTGCTGATCAATGCTTGAAGCTCCCTTTAAGAACCTTAAAAAAAATAGAGATTCTTATTAGAGCATGCATCAAAATCATGTCAAGATTAAAAAAGAAAAGCGTCAGTGCACTTATTTAGTACAAGAATGGGTTAGGAGCTACAACTCTACATTTTAAGAATGAAAGCAAAAATACAAAAAGGCTCAAAGAGACTGGACAGAAGCATGTATTTCATTTATTTCTTAGTTGCAATCTATAAAAGAATCTAACTCAATATACATCAAACCTCTTTTTCCTGGAAATGTACAGTATATTATGTCCATGTAACTAAAATCTAATGACAAGAAAGTAAACTTAATCTCTCTTCTGTTTCCACGTTCTCTAAGTTTATTTGAAGACTATGTATTCCCTTCCAAAATCAAGGCTTATGTTGGAATTCCATTCAATTTGCATAGCTTACTCTATAATAACTCCAAGGTGGATACCATAAATTTTATACTGCATCACAGATGTCCAAAGTGATGACAGTTCCAAGAAACATAATAAGAAGTTACCATACTTCTCCACAACCGAGAAACCATATTGAAGAGACAGAGGCATCACCCCGACAGCACTGCAAACTGCAACCAACAGTTCAATTACCGGTTAACATCACATTGATCATAAACCATTCTCAAAAATGTGGGAAAAAAAAACTTACCACTATAACGACCACCAACCCAGTCCCAGAATGCAAAAGCATTTTCAGGATCAATACCAAACTTTTCGACAAGCTGTGTTGGAAATAAATGAATAACTTCAATAGGTTAGTAATTTAAACCGATTATTTACATACTAACATATGTTAAAAAAATTTTACGCATACAGCTTCTCGATCCACAGGTTGAACCCCAAACTATTCAGAGGGAGTTCTAAGTCAATTAACTTTTTAATTACCACATTATACAAGCAACAAATTAACAATAATCAAATTCATATATAATGAAATATAGGAGCCAACTATATCAACACCACCACACAAAATATATCATATGTTGCACAAAGTTATATACTTGTATAGGAAAATTACCAGGTATTTTACCATAAAACACACGAATATAACCAGGGTTCCTGGAAGATCAGACTCCACAACTAATGTATTTCACAAAACAATCGATGCTTAAATAGTTACGAAAGAACTAATTGAGAAGCTTCAAATTACTTTATCCTCTCAATGCAAGAAATGAAAGAAAATTCTTACTGTGAGATTTGTACTGACAGCCACCATGTGCTTTGAAACTGCAGAAGGCCTAGACAAATAAGCAAAATCACAAGAAATTATGAGTCAGGGCCAGCAAGAGAGAAGAAAGAGAGAGAGGATGCTGAAACATAAGAAATCACTTATGAAACCAGAATCCTGAATATTTTAATAGGAGAAAAATGAATCTATTGCAAGTTGTAACCACTTAAGACAAACTATTATTAATGATTCTAAATCATTATTGCATGGAGGAAATTCTAAAATTAAACAAATTAATTTCTCATTCTTAGAGCATAAAATTCTTTTGTACTCCTAAATCCAATATTCTTTGAGTTTCTCTTAATTTTCTAGATTAATTCCTAAATTCCAAGTCATCCTATACAGACTGATAACAAAATGCAAAAGTACCATAATGACTGTATCATTAGAGAATGGGTAATATCATCAATGAACTGACCCAAGAGCAGCTGAAATCCATTCTCTGAGTGTTCGAGCATTCAGCATAGTTTCAGCAGTTGTAAAAGTCTTCGAAACCACCACAACTGCATAAATTTACGATAAGAACTAATAAAATGGATCAAAGTTCAAAAAAGGCACGTATAAAACACAAATGCAGTAATAATACTTAGTGAAATGAAGAAAACAACATTACCAAGGGTGGTTTCAGGGTTTAGTCCGTTCATGCTTTTAGCGACATCAATGGGATCGACGTTTGCAAGACTGTGGTACATAAAAATAACAAGTTATCATGTATGTTCAGATTGGGCTAGAAAGACCTCATGCAGCACAGCTGTAGGGCCAAAAAACCATTTCTAATGCTCATAGAGATTCGTACAGCTAGCACCTTCAATACTATATGATACAGAAGATCCCAGTACAAATTATGGTGACAAATAAGTGCTTACAATCGCAATTGTCGCCCTCTTGAAGATTCAATAGCTTCTGGATCTGCAAGTTGCCACCAGTTACTCTTATTAAGGAGTGCAGCAAAATATTACAAGTAAAAGGAATGCAACAATGTAAGAAAGTTAAACAACTACAAATGGGATGGTTTGAGCGGTACCAGTTTGAAGAGCAGTATGCACAAAGAGAGGACCCAAGAAACTACCGCCAATACCTACAGCGACAACATCCTTCAGTGCTTTTCCTGTGGCACCAACCTACCAAAGATTAGGCTTTACTAGTCAATCCAGGCACTTACTGTTGAAATATTATCTTTCTTTGGTGTTAAAAGACAAAAATAAATTACCCAGGAACCACTCCGGACCCTCTCGGAGAACTCCTGAATCTTATCCAGAACTTTCCAGACTTCAGGAACCACATTATTCCCATCACTATTGATGACAGCATCCCTTGGAGCACGGAGAGCAACATGAAGAACTGACCTATTCTCTGTGCTGTTTATCTGAAGGTGTCACCAAAACACAATGCAAAACAATGATATCATTATAATGCTAATGTCAAAGGATCATGCATATTCAAAACAATTATATGATGACAAAGCAAGAGGTCTAAACACCTCTAGCAAATATACTTCATTATCACAAAGCCAAACACCAACAAATATACTTTTGCTCATAGAGAGCAGGTGTCTCAACCATAATCAACAGTCCCACATAAAATGTTAGTGTCACACAACTATGAAAATTTATTTTATTAGGAAAGATAAACTTTCACTTACATGTTCCCCATTGTACATGCGATTAATCTTCTCTTTGAGATGAGCTGCCTGCAAAAAAAGATGCCAGTATCATTAAAAGATATATATTTATGATATGCGACTGCAATTACCAAAAGCAAAATAATCCAACTTCACCTCTGCCAACTGATAGAGTTTGTCCATGGTCTCTAGAGTGGCGTTTTGCCGCGAGTAATCCAGCAGCATCCCATCAAACTCCCTACAAAAATTACAACAAAATCGTAAACAAATCATTTACAGCACTGTACATAAGTTAATTAAAAAATAACCATGTATTCAACAATACACGCTGTGCCAATAACCTAGAGAAAGGTAACAAGCTTGAAAGATTCCAAGGGCGCATAATACATACGCTATCATCGATTGGCACCGCTCACTGTCACTCATCAAATCCCGTAAATGAGTCTTCTTAATTTCGTCAACATGGTTCTGCATAATCACATAAACACGGCATTAATTAAGTATCACCGAAGTTACAGTACGAGTGCCACAAAGGAGTATGCGAACAATTCACCTTCAAGTTCTTCCATGGCTCGGTGTCACAGATTAGACGTGGTGAAGCCATTTAAAATTGGCTGCAACAAACAACAGTTCTAAGACAATCAGAACCTTTCTATTATTCTGTGGCAGCTACGAAAAAGCAAAGGGAAATATAAAATCTTTAGCTGTCTTCACCACACTGATATAGAGAGAAACCAGATGAAATCAATTCTGCCGGTGTGCTCTCGGTTGGAATAAATGGCCACTTTAAAGAAGAGATAGGAATTACAGGAAGCAATAGATACAAATTTAAAGTTCAGTAATAATTCTATTTCCCTCCAAATTATAAGTTACCTAACGGCATTAAATAATTTTTCTTTTTATTTCTATGATAAGTGAACAACAATAACGAGCTTCATATGCTTCAACCTAAAAAAGAAGAAATAAAGAAAGAAACTGATCCGATGAACAAAACTGAGGATCGATTGATAAAATATAATGAAAATAAAATCAAGAAGATTTTATGAGGATATACCTGAGGGAGAATAGAAGGAAAGCAAGCAAGAGGTTTGTAGATGAATTGGACAGGAAGATAGAGGAAAACTATTGGCAAGCTGAGAGGGTGACAAAATTTGATGAAGCTTCTCAAAGGAGAGGACTAAACTTGCCAACTGGCTAGCAACGTGGGGCCAGGGGTTAACTAGAGCCTGATGAAACGGGCATCATGCTTGTGATCCGGATCAGGTGCTGTAATTTGTGATTTTTTTGGCCCATTTTTTAACCGGTTTTGTGTTTCTGTGGATTCAATTCCGTGGGCTGTGCAGCGGATTTAATTTATAACATGGCCGGCTTGCCGCATGCCATTGCTGTATATGATTTCGAGTGACATTTGCATGTTTTTGTCTTTTTTCTTTTTCCAAAAAGTGATATTTTTTATATGATAATATATTTTCATTGCTATATCAGTTTAACACTATAAATGATTATCGGAAATCCAAGTTCTGTTTCGTCAGTAACGTTCGACCTAAACACCGATTATCTTTGGTTGTAATATTATATACCTAAACGCAAAATTAAAAATAATAACACAATTATAACAAACATTGTATTTTTACAATTTCATTTACTATATATATTTTAATATTCTACTTTTTCTTCAATTAAAAAATTATCCACCCAAATAGGAACATAACTAACAACACTTGACGTTGTTATTATATATCATCCCAAATACTTGTTTCTTCCATTTCCTTTTCTTCTCTTCTACTTTTGGCATTCCATCTTTCCAATAACTGTTTCCGCAGTTTCTCTTTCTTTTCCTCGGGAGTATTCTAACATTTCTTTTTTTTTTTTTTTTTAATCCTTTTTTAATTATAGAATTGACTATATATATATATATATATACATTTATGTATAATCTCGTTCTAATATGTTTTCTATTATATTTATATATATAATCTCGTTCTAACATGTTTTCTATTATATTTGATCTTTTAGCGTTGTTATTAGCCTGAATATTGCAAACCAACGGCAGCAACTACCACCAAACAATTTTCAGGGGCCTATGACTGTGAGAGAGAAGTCCGTGTTGAAATTAATGCTTATGATATTGGTTGTATGATTTGGAACTATTAATCTGTATATGTTCTTCAAATGTTATAATGTCAGCATCCTAAAGCTACTGATAGTATGTTATTTAATTTAACTAAATAAAATTTAAGTGTGGCAGCACAGATAAACACACACTAATATTAATTCCAATAGCCTAGCCTAGCTAGAGAATATATAATAACAATTAATTAAGTTAAGCTTGAAGTTAAGATTCCGAAGGGTGCAAAATACATACACACCAATCCATCATCGATTTGGCAGTGACCAGTATCACTCATCAAATGATCAGTAATTATGTGTAAACTTATATTCTCATAAGAATTTGGTTGATATAACATTATCAACTTAACAAGAGGGGCTACTCTTCCTATGAAATAAAAGCAGCAAAAACAAACTGAAACCGTGAAGGATTGGAGAGGAAGAATTGACTTATGAGCATTTTGTTGTTAGTCTATTGTACGGAGACGAGTGTGTGGCAAGTCCAGCAATTAAACCATTTTTTTGAAAATATAGGTGAAGAGACCTCGATCCATGCAATCTTATCTGCGAGTTTTCAGAAAGTATATTCTGGTAATCCCGAAACTCGGGCAAAGTTTGAATGAATCGATACAGAGCTTTATGCCGGAATTTGGAGGTGAGATTTTTATCAACATTCCTTCGCCTTGGCCTTGCAAACAAACCTGAACGCTAACCGAAATTACTGGCACCGATGGCATTTAGCTTCATTTGCTTTGGCTAACCTGTGAAAAGTTCTATAATTAATATGCATTTTTTGTCCACAATACAATCTTTATTCCCTTAGTTAATTTTTTTTAAAGGAAATATGCTATCTATTGTCCTTGAATTTGATTTTGAATTTTAATCTCTAGTACTGAGCATGGGATATGATTTGAAAAGTATAACAAATAATGCACGGATAGAAAGAATTAATTTGTTGGATAAGGCCTATGTGTTTTTTTTAAGTTTTTCTTTTTCACCTTATAAAAATGTTAAAATTGAAAATTTTAATTAATGGTATTTTAGTTCATCATAAATAGAAAAAAAATTCAAATTTGAGACTTCAATATTAAATTAAAATTTTTAATTTATTTTATTTAGATATAATTATCTAAATTTTAAGTGTTAAGTAAAAAATAAATGCATGATTCAACTATTTTCAAATTTGAAACTTTATTGTTAGATTCACACGATTCAATTATTTACAAACCTCATACCGAAAAACCAAACATTCACCCGGCAAAAAGCAAACAAGATTTGAATAAATTTTAATATGAATTGAAATTATAAAACGGCCTAAAGTTTGGTTCAGCCAGCAGGTGCAGGTCTTTACAATGTCGGGCTTTAAGCTTTGAATTCCAAGCCTGCAAGCCCATATATTAATTTTCCAATTAATTTTTTTTTTATAAATTTTACAATTTAACTTAAATTCAACTAAAGAAACTCCGATTCAAAATTTTACCAAATAAACCAGTAAAACACTAAAATCTAAGAGGTTGCATTTTAAAAAATTATTTTAATTTTCAATTATAAAAAAATTTAAAAAGAAACAATTTTTATTGCATGTTTTGAAACAAATATTTTTAAAATTAAAACACACAATTTTTTAGAATTTAACTAAACAGTTGAAAAAAAAACTTTTGTTTTATTGACGAATTGGCTGTTTAAATAACAAACCAACCTATGCTGCTCAGACAATGACTTGATTAATTATTTACGCACAACATTGTTAGTTTTGGTCCTAATTCTTCATTGCTAGAATAGTTAAATGATTTTTTTTTTTTTTCAAGTTTCGAGTTGACCTAACCATCCCTTTCAAAAACTTGTTTGTATTATATTATACCCATTATTCTTTTATACTACCAATTGTCATGCTAATTTTTTTTTTTAATATTACAAGCATATTTACTATTTATAAGTTACTATAATTGACGAGAACTCTATTAGTAACATTGGAAATATATAGACACTATTGTAGCATACTCAATAATCAAGAGTCTATCCTTAATAAGAGGGAAGTCTACTTAGAAGTTTCTGCGAAACAAATGCTATTTTGTTATACTACACAATTGTAATGCTAATTTGTTTTTTGAGTATTACAATCCTATTTACTATTTATAAACTACCTATAATTGACAGGAATTTTACTAATAACACTGAAAAGATATAAATATTATTGTAACACACCCAACAACCAGAATTTTTTTTTTAATATTACAAACCCATTTACTATTTATAATTTACCTGCAATGGATGGGAACTTTAGTAGTAGCATTGAAAAAATATATACACTATTATAACACACCTAACAACTAAAATTTTACTCTCAATAAAAAGGAGATCGATCCAGAATTTTCAAACTCATCCCAACATTGGGTGTGAGTTCGATTGACCATCAAGCCTTTGGCCTGATGACAATTGTAATGCTAATTTTAATAAACTAAAACGTGAGAGCACATAGGCAACATTAATATTTTCAACTAGTTTTTTAGTTAATGTGATCACTACAAGTTTACTCTAATAAATGGCGGAACGCTTCAAGGACTCATGGAAGCCTTGGTTCCCAGGCTCCACAAAATTTTTTTCAATTTTTTAATATTTTAGCCCCACTTTTTAAATTTATATGTAATTTAATTCTTATACTTTAGAAAATTATTAATTTATCCTTTAGTTTATTTATAATTTTTAAAATATTGCCTAATTAACTTCATTTTTTTAGTCATTTTAACCCTCCAAAATTTTGGCCCCTCAATTGTTTAGTTTTAACTTTACCCCTTACTCTGATAGTAAACCAATTAATAAGTTATTGCCTGAAATAATTAGGGTCATTGGAATTCTATTATTGAATTACGTGTATAATCTTAGTTGTTGAATAATCAACGACATTTCGTACAGACAGTTGACAGATCACTTTGCATTTTGCAATTAAAACCAGGGATATTATCATTTTTCTCCCCTTGGCTTTGGAGATTTATCACTTGGATGGTGCAAATCCAAAAATAGGCAAATAACTCCCTTCTTAACGGCTCTTTTCAATTAGAATTAACAGATTTTGGCTGTAATTTTTAAAGCTGACAGTTCGAGAATGTTACGTGATTAATTTGGGGTTGAAAAGTGAAAAAGTATTTTTCGAATACCACAGCCAACATATTCAAATAGACAATAAATTGAAAGTTTAAAACTAAAAATAATGATTCAAGCATTACGATAATGTCAGGGTTAGGCAAGCACATACCCCATTGACGATAGCTTTTTCAAACTGCCTCTTAAAATATAAATTTTGCATATATGGTATGTTAACAACAGTAACAAATGACCCATCAAAGAAAAAATTAGAAAGCTAAAAACAGTTGAAAAAGAAATAAATAATCCAATTTGACCATAATAATTAAATAACCATTCATTCAAATTCAAGATTACAAAATTTTAAAACAAATAATTTTCCAAAAATAACAATATACTAGTCCTCCAAATTGTAAATAACAAAATGGATTATACAAAGCAATTGTATTCTCCAAACCTCACAAAGCTAGAAGCAACTTTAAGCATTAACCCGGTGATCTTCTGCAATGATGTTTTCACAAAGCAATTCTTCAACAAACACTCAAAGTTACCTAAGTATTGAAAGAAAAACTTTCAATCATACGCCCACATCAAACTTTTTTGGTAGCTCTCCATTGCAGTATTTTATACTATAATGTAAAAATTATAAACATCCTTAGTTTAACATTTAATATTTGTTACTCTGTAGCACTAGAACACGAATTAGTAGGCAAAGCTCAAACAATAAAAAAAAAAAGGCTTCGTAAAGAAAGCTTCACAATCTCAGCATAAACCCCAAGAATCCTTAAGACAACAATATAAACAATTTTCATGGTAGATGAGTAACATGAAAACAAAAAAATATGCAATTGAAAACCATGAACAAGTACCCAATCTAGCAGATAGGGAAACAAACAACACAAAACCTTTCAAATATGAAAGACTATCAAGATAAATATTTGCAAGGCTCGTAAAAAATAAGCTCAATGACTTGTGATGAAAGCAGTTCCAGTCAATGTATATCTAGTCAAGCATCAATCAGTTGGTTCGCAGAAAGGCTTTTTACAGCACATTTAAGGACTTCAATATAACCTACATGAAATGGCCACCATTTGTATAACTCAGATACACATAATATTACTAGTAACAAAACATAATATGTCCATTCAATATTACCAAAACAAACATTGTACAGGAAATTCACACAAAAGATTTCATTGTTATTCACCATGTATTTTTCCATTAAAAGAAACCTTAAAAATCAAACATATAATAGTTATTAGAACACTATTCACAAACATTTCAAATAAATCTTATTAAAGAAAACTAATGTAATATAAGATTAGTGAGATCTAAACCTTAATGAAGTTTTCAAGAGGCTGGGTTGATAGAGAAGAGGAAGCAAAAATAGAGGACCTTCTTCGGAACCTTAAAAGCCATGACACCAGCACCACGCAGGGATGGAACCATTCCCGCTTTAAAATTACCACATTTACTAATAACCTTGTAGGGGACGGTGTGTGGCATTTTGATCTTGTTACCCTAGTAACCACTTATAAACGTTATTATCATCGATGACAACAAAGGCCTTGAACTTTGTTCTCTGACCAGACCCAGAAGGGTACAAATTCAGCGTCTTTTTCCATTCTTCTGGCTGGAACATGGGAATGAGGGGGATGTGAGTGAAGTGAGTTTGGGTATTTTTTTAATTTGAGAAGCTATGCACAGAAAGAACACTAATTCTGATTGCATCTGTTGCTAATTGGCGCAATAAAGGTGAGTTTTACATTTTTTGGGAAATTGACATTTTTCTCCCGATGTTTGGCCTAATAGGCAAATACTCTCGTGATGTTTGAGAAAAAAACAGATGCCCTCTGATGTTTAGATAAATAGGCAGATACCCTAAACTTTTATTTCCGTTAGTTGAACGATTAGTTTATTATCATTTATGTCCCTTATTTTTTATATGATAATACTTTGATATATATTTTATTTTAATATAACACTTTACTCTCTATTTTAATATTTTTCACAATATAATTTTTTTAAATATAATAATTTAGTCCATATTTAATATTTTTTTCATAATATACTCAAAACTAAATACATTTTTAATTTGTTATTTCAATAGAAATTTGAAAAATAAAATATTATTAAAAAAATTTAAACAATGAGTTAGATTAAACTCATATTAAAATATTTTAAACTCATGTTAAAATATTTATATCCTTTTTTCTTTTTCTGCAATAAATTTGATTTTTAATTGTTAAAAGAATTTTCAAATATATTTTAATATTTTATTCTTATATTAATATTTTTATTTAAAATATTATATTAAATTTATTATATTTTCTTGAGAAAAATTATGAAAATATAAATAAAAAAGTAAAAAAAAAAAAAAAAAATTTAATATCATTTGTTAATAGAATTAGTAATTAAATATATTTTATATTTTTGTTAACCAATATAATTTAATTTTAATTAAAATAATAGAAAAAGAAGAAAATTTTTTTGCTTATTTTTATTTGTAATATATATAACATGTATTTATTGTTTATATTTTTATTTATATTTTAAAAAAATGTAATAAATTTAACATAATTTTTATTCTTATAATAATATTTTTATTTAATTATTAAAAAAATTTTAAAACATATTTTAACGTTTATTCTTATAATAATATTTTTATTTAAAAGATTATATTAAATTTATTATATTTTCTTAAGAAAAATTATGAAAATATAAAAAAAAAAAAAAATTTAGTACCATTTGTTAATAGAATTAATAATTAGATATATTTTATATTTTTATTAACCAATATAATTTAATTTTAATTAAAAAAATAGAAAAAAAAGAAAATTTTTGATTATTTTTATTTGTAATACATATATATATAACATGTATTTATTATTTATATTTTTATATATTTTTAAAAAAATATAATAAATTTAGCATAATTTTTTAAATAAATATATTACATGTAAAAATAAAACATTAAAAAATATTTCAATTGAAATTTTTAATAATTAAATATTTATTATTATAAAATGAAAGTAAAAGATTATAAATATTTTATTATATGAGTATGACTTATCTCATTATTTAAATCTTTTTAAAAAAAATTATATTTTTAAAATTTTTTTATTAAAATAATAACTTAAAAAATTTATTTATTCTTGAATATATTATGAAAAAATATTAAAAATATATGAAAATATAAATAAAAATATAAACAATAAATACATGTTATATATATATTACAAATAAAAATAATCAAAAATTTTCTTCTTTTTCTTTTTTTAATTAAAATTAAATTATATTAGTTAATAAGAATATAAAATATATTTAATTACTAATTCTATTAACAAATGACACTAAATTTTTTCTTTTTTTTTAATTTTTTTTTATTTATATTTTCATAATTTTTCCTAAGAAAATATAATAAATTTAATATAATCTTTTAAATAAAAATATTAATATAAAATAAAATATTAAAATATATTTCAAAATTCTTTTAACAATTAAATATCAAATTTATTGTAAAAAAAAGATATAAATATTTTAATACAAATTTAAAATATTTTAATATAAATTTAATCTAACCCATTGTTTAAATTTTTTTAATAATATTTTATTTTTCAAAATTTTTATTAAAATAACAAATTAAAAATATTTATTCTTAAGTATATTATGAAAAAAATATTAGATGCAAACTAAATTATTATATTGTGAAAAATATTAAAATAGGGAATAAAGTATTATATTAAAATAAAATATATACCAAATTATTATTATATAAAAGATGAGAGATATAAATGATAATAAACTAATCAGTTAACTATCAAAAATAAAAATTTAGGGTACCTGCCTATTTATTCAAACATCGGGGAGATATCTGTCTTTTTTCAAACATTAAAAAATATTTGTTTATTAGGTCATACGTTAGGGAAGAAAATATCAATTTCCCTACATTTTTTTAATATTAATTTACTTTTTTGCCCTTCCTTTGTTCTTAGTAAGTAATAGAGAGCCTTTAAAAGAAAGGGGAGATAGTTGCCTACTTTTTGTATTTACAACATCTATGTAACAAATCTTCAAACCTCAGAGGAGGAAAATGATAATATCTTTTTTCTACATTCTTTAAAATAATTTATAATTTAAATTGTTATTATTTTTGAGAAAATTTATCAAAATGACCACTGTTCACTCTGTTTTTCTTAATTAATCACTATTCATAATTTATTTAAAAAATGACCGAGTGAAATATTTTTGGATAGAATTGCCCCATTGACCAAAACATACATTTTCTTTCTTCTTTCTTCTTTCTCCTTCTTCTTTCTTTCTTTCTTCCATCTTCTGCAATGAATAAAAACAAACTCAAATTCATTCCATTATAGGTGAAGGAAATCAACAACCGTAAAAGTATAAGCAAGTGACTAATTACAGTTAGAAAAATAAGGAAAAAAGATTGTTGAAAACGAAAAAATGATGTTATTTGTATGTAATTAAACAATGTAATGATAGAAATAATTGTTGTGGTGTGTGTTGAATGTTTAAATGTGTTTGGTGTATATATTTGAGTGAGAAACTAAAAATATTACTTCGGAGAAGACAATCTGCGATACATATTCAAGCATGAGTAACTTTTTCCTCACGCTTAAAATCATACTTTCGAGCATGGGTAATTGGTTGTGCTCGAAAGTATGGTTTCAGCATGTTGTAAAATACAACGTGCTCAAAAGTATAGTTTCAAGCATGTTGTATTTTACAATATGTTCGAAAGTATGATTTCGAGCACGTTGTATTTTCTCAGTATTGATTCTTACTTGAAACTGAACTTTCGTTTTTTTAGAATAATAAAAAAAAATTCCTAAAAATAATAAGACAAACATTCAGTATAACTCAGTAATAAAAAGTGCCATAATACCAGATTTATGCATCAATGTAACCATTATATTTGTAATTTTGTAGATATAAATCAATTATACCACAATTTAATTTCATACGTTTACAAATCAATTGTACCATTATATTCGTAATTGGTACAATGTAAATCAATTATACCATAATATAATATGACACGCATATAAATCAATCATTTTATATTTTAATTAAATATGAGACTTTTAAATTCCATTACCTATTACGTTCAATTATGTCAATTCACTATAACATACAAATAAAAACAGTAAATGGATGAAATATAACTATAAAAATAAAAGGTAAACCATATACATAAGATACAAAGATGTATAAAACAAACATGAAAGGGCAAAACAAGCATAAGTCTATAATAATTGGCTCCTCCACAACTCTATTATCATCCTCCTTCTAAAATGGTCAAAATGCTTTAGCTTCAAATCAGTATTAATCGTACTCACCATATTTATGTGTTCCAAAAATACCAAGAAATGTTAGTGATATATTTTTCATATGCATGGATAGATAGAAACATAGAAGAACATAAATAGAGAAAATAGAAGAAACCTCACTTTCTGAAATCAAAAGTATAGTTTTAATCATGTTTAGTTTTTTCGAAGCGACCGAAAGTATACGCAAAGCATACTCAAAACCATACTTTCGAGCACTTTATAAAATACAATATGCTTGACATCGTACTTTTAGGCACGTTGTAAAATACAATATGCTAGAAATCGTACTTTCGAGTATGTTGTAAAATATAGAAACCGTACTTTTGAACATGTTGTAATATACAATGTACTCAAAATCATACTTTTAAGCACAATCAATTATCCATACTCGAAAATTATTTTCGAATATAAGAAAAAAGTTATCTTTACTCAAAAGTCTATCGCAGATCGCCTTCTCCAAAATGATATTTTCAGTTTCTCACTTAAACATGTATACCAAATATATTTAAACATCCAACACACACTCTAACAACTATTTCTATCATTACATTATCTAATTACATACAAACAACATCATTTTTTTCGTTTGTAACAATTTTTTTCTTATTTTTTTTAACTGTAATCGATCACCTCACCTGCACCTGCACCTGCACCTGCTTGCACTTTTACGGTAGTTGATTTCCTTTACCTGTAATGGAAAGAATTTGAGTTTGCGTCTATTCGTGAACGAAGATGGAAGGAAGAAAGAAAAAAAGAAAGAAGAAAGGAGGAGAAGGAAGAATCGAAAAAGAAGAAAGGAAGAAAATATATATTTTGATCAGAAAGGTAATTCTGTCTAAAACTATTTCACTTAGTTATTTTTAAAACAAATTACGAATAGTGTTAATTTAAAATAAAAAGATAGTGAACAGTAGTTATTTTGGTAAATTTCCCTTGTGTTTATTTTTTCAATCTAGAATATTCTACTGGGTTATTATCCAACTCTTATTGGTTGCGTCTCATCATACACCCAACAGGATAATGCGTATGATATTTTGACCGATTTTATGAAAAAAGTAGAAAAAGAAAATGCCAGTCTTTTTGAATCTTTGTAGTAACATCATTCTCGTTCGCGTTTGTCAGGCAAATTCTATTTATCATATTTGTATGAGCCAACGTAGTTATAAATTTTTTTTTAAATGTACACTGCACTTTATAGTAATTAATTTTAAATGTTTTATTCATCATGACAAATTAACATCGCTCTGAATTTTGCTGCCTAAAAGAGTACATGGGTGTCTGGCAAATTCCAAAATTTAGGCAAATAAAAATGGAAGGTTTGATGAAGTTCCCAGAGAGGAGATGTTTTTGTTGTCTGTAGTTGAGACGAGATAATCGCGAGTTTATGAAGGAAGTTTCCAGGAAAGAAGACAAAACCGGGAGCAGGACCGTAGCCTGTGGTGGTAGTAACAGCTTCCGTCACTTCATGACCTAAGCCAACGCTAACACGCCACGTGGCGTAATCACCGTGCTAAACTTTTGATCAAACGGACAATCTCATTGTTAAACTTGTGCACGGCAAATAATTAACCATAGTTAGTAACTCTCCTCCCGGCTATAAATACTCCGGTTCGTTCTCCCCTTCAAGCGAGTGATTAGTCGCTGAGAAATCGCTTCTGAGCTTCAGTCAGGCCTCTCAAAAAGGTTAGAAACCAATCATCAGCTAATTTACATTCGCTTTTTTAATTATTTATTTGTACTTGAACTGCTTTGATAAGGAAATGTTTTAATTTCGTGATTCGGCTGTTTTTTTCTGTCTGCTTTTCTGTAGTCATTTGTTTTCTTACTATTTTAGCTGAAGTTGTTAACATTGATTTAGTTGTTGAGAAAATGGAGGCAAAAGAAAGAGAATTGACTTCATCTTGATCTTGTTTATGGGTTCTTGACGAAAAGTTCATATAGTATTAGTGGCTAGATTAGGATGATTCGGTCCTGTTAAGTAGGAAATTCTTTTTTCCTTTTTTTTTTTCTTTGGGTGTTCAACATTTTCTTGGCCTTGTATTTGTTTATACTTTGTTACGGTGAGTTTGCTTTTGCGAAACAGATCGATTCAATGCCCATGGCTCTTGAGAAAGGGGAAAGTTTAGAAAATACTTTTTATACGTTGATGCCCTATTGTTTTCTCCTTGAGTGAATCAACTGTGCACACATAGCATCTGAATTGTAATTTAGAGCCATAGTATTTAGATCTTATGCAATTACCGGAATTATTATATTTGGAGATGTGATTCTTATAACTTTTTGCCGATACCTAATAATTTTTTACTTTTTGGTTCAGGTAGATGGTTCTTACTTATTGACTTTACTTATATCTGGTTAGTTATCATCTTGATTTCCCTCCCTTTTGCTATCTGACCAGAGAAAGAATCTCGTTACAGCATCATCTCCCACCTTGAATTGGGCATCATGTGTCCTCCAACAGCTTCCACGCCCATTGATATTGATTTTGCTTCTACTGATGAGGAGCTTGTGGTGTCTTTGGAGAGAATTATCCGCGGATCTCGGCTTCCAAGCAATGTAATCGACGATGTAAATCCTTTTAGCTTTATGCCCAAAAATTTACCGGGTATGTTTGATCTTCTGTTTATCTATTCTGTTAGATTACAAATCTTTGTTTGGTCAAATTATTTTACACCTATCGACTGTTTACAATTTGGGCAATTTTTTATTTAATAAAATAGTAAGCTTATGCCAGTAAAAGTAGCTTGTATCTGCTAGATCAAAGAACTCTCATTTACCCAATTTTAGTGTCAAATTAAGGAAATGCCCATGTAACATTTAGAAGGATTACTAAAGTAAGTGCTTCATTTGTGATGATTCAACATATGAATTATGTAACAGCAAATAACTCTGATCTTGGTTTAGGCGTTACTGATGTTATCCAACAGACCTAGTATTTGAGTCTCTTACATTTTTTTTTATGTCACTCAACACAAAGAGAGGTTGCGAAGGCGCGGGAGTCTAAATGCTCTCATCCTTGCTTCTTCGTAATTGATACAACAAATGTAATACAAATTATTAGCACAGCAGGAAGTAGGAAGCAGTTGCATTAGGACGTCACCTTAAAATTAAAACTTAAACTATGGGTCACCAGTTAATTCCCTATGTGTGAGTCGTTGGCTTGTCTTATTTCCTATCGATCTATGAGGCAACACCTTTTGTTTTTTTTGTTTTTGAAAAATTATTGTTTTATGCCAGAACAAGTTTGGTACTTTGTTTCCTCCAAGGAGAACAGAAGTGCACAAGATGGACGATGGAAGGCTAAAGGGAAGGCCTGCCAAATATTTTCAGATTCTGACATCACTGGTTGGAAAACTACTCTTGAATTTTTTGAAGGTCAAGCTCCTCATGAATATAAAACTGACTGGATAATGCAAGAGTTCACAATAACTCAGAAGAAACTGTGTGAGAACAGAAAGGCAGAGGTATTCTGCTTACCCTGTAGACTTATGCACTCCCATGTTTATTTCGTTTTTATTCTCAATCCAACCTGCCAGTCAATTGCGGGTTTGATTGGACAATGTGCAGGATTCTAGATCACTGTGCAGAGTCTTTCTGAGTGGTACACAAAGTCTTAATGATGACAAGCAGCCGAACTTGTCTGGTCCTGATGTTATCAGTGAAACTCTTAGCCATTCAACCCAAATAAGTTTTGCAAAAGCTGGGGATGATGAAAGACGAGGTTCCTCAAGCAAGCCCCAGGTATGTCAGCCTTAACATTCTGGCCTTCATTCCTTGCTGTTTGGGTTGGTTTCACATCTGACTTAATTGTTGTTGAATTTTTTCACATTGGTTGATGATTGCTTAGACTTATTCTAGAAGTTAAGTGCTTCTTTGAGGAGTTCTCATTTAATTCTGGCACCAAACCATCCATTTTAACTATTTAACTTAACATGTCTGACATAATCTAAAATACCTGCCATATATCTCTAACAATTGAATATGTGGAACTCTTGAGTGGTTCTTATTGCTTTAGTTACCTGCCTAGATTTCAATTGTTAAGAATAGTGATAATATGGCCAAGTTTTTTCTTGGTTGACGACAAATTTAAGGTTTTGTATCCTTTGGTATTTAATGAATCTAACAAAATCAGCTAGGTTCATCAGATGAGCACAATGATGAAGGTAGTCATCCATTGAAAGTTCTTGTGCGGCACAGAGATGATGATAATGTACTTGTAAGGAAACATTGTGGAGATAATCAGTCTGTCTGCAATCTGCTGTCAGTCGGTTATACAAAGACTTCCTTAGTTCCTTTTCTCTTCATGGTTGTTTATTTAGTTGCTCTTAGGGGTCTGGCTCAGGGGTGGGGACATTCTCATTGTGTGTTGAGGTCAGTAACATTTTGCAGGTGAATGATGACAATGTAACAAGAGCATTGGCTGTTATGGACAGACCGACAAATCATCCTGAGGATAACCTGCCTGAAATTGACTATTTTTCTGATGGTGACTTCTTGGAGTTGCGGGATCTTGAATACCCCGCATCACCTTCTTCGAGTTCTGACAATTCAAGTTGCATGACCACATCATCAGATGAATATTTTGATTCAGATGCTCTATTGCAAGAACTAGAACCTAAAAAAGGCAATGGCGTAGCTCCTGAGAATGCGGGGTACAAGTATAGTTTCTCTACCGCCCACAGACCAGATGAGGTGGTTATGTTACCAGGTAACATGAATTTGGTATCTAGAAATATTCGTTAACTTGGTGAGGTTACTTTGTTAACATATTAATATAAGGAATTGTTTCTGCTGAAACTTTTTGTTTTGCTTGTAATTGTTTTGCCAAATTGAATGTTTATATGTGTGGAAATATGGTAAATATTTAATTTGTCAGCAGGATCTATTATTCGCGTTGAAAGAAGCAAGCCTGAGACAGAAGAAATTGTCAAAACTAAATGTTCTATGCCTGGTTCATACATGGTGAATAGCAAGTTAGATTCAAAGGCTTTGAAGCAAGCAATCCAATGCCAGAAAGCAGACTATGGGGTTGAAGGTGCATCATCAAATTCCCATAATTTGAGACCATTGTCCCCTGGCCACTTTGAACTTCAAAATGGGGAAAAGAAGGCTGCTGTTGGGAGAATGAAGAAGCTTAAGAGGAAGTATTTCTGCTTCATGCCATTTTAAGTGCCCTTTGCATTTCACACTTATAGTGATAGGGTATAAGTAAATTGCCATAGTAAGAATAACAATGCTCTTGTTGGCCAAAATGTCTCTACACTTGCAAGCCAACTACATAGTTTATTCAGTGGAGTGTTTATGTTTATGTATGAAGTCGACTGACGTGTGTGTGTGTGTATATATATATATATATATATATATATATATAACAATATGATTGTTGTGAGTATAGTTTAGGGGATCCAGAGACTGAAAGTTGGAATAGAAAGTTAGGAAACTGATTACTTTCTTCATATATGTGAGGATAGGAGGAGACAGATTTGCTATTTTCCTGTTGTAAACTTACACAGTTGTCAGATTTTTGTCCATAGATTTATTCACAGACGTCGATCTTTCTTTGTGCCCTCTTTTCGGGCTGTGTGTTTCAATTGAAATCATTTATACACTACGTGATATGATTGGATGATTATTATTATGTGTATACTAAAATTTCATGGGCAGCTCACGGGCCCAAAGTGTGGCGGCCCGATAGTAGCAAATGGACCTGAACGTTACTGTAAGTTAACCGAACTGGCAATGGACTTAAATGTTACATTAAATTAACGGCAATGTTTTTTCACGTACACCCGCTCTTGCCTGTTGAAGACAATCTAATGTGCAGCAGGTCTAGACGCCCTGGCCGCAGTTCTCTTTGCCGTAAGAAAATGGAGCAGCTGCCCTCTTTAACTATTATTTGAAATTTTTCCAAAAAAAAAAAAAAAAGATTGAAGTCTTTCGGTTGATGGTAACGAAGATATGAAAGCGAAGCTAGCTGATTGGTCAGTTGCTACTGCATCATACTTTATTTTTTTCCCTAAATAACCCCAACTAAACAGCACCAACCAAAGGATATAAAATTTGGAAACCTGAATTGACCATTGACCTAATTGGTGTTGAGGCCCATGTGCCTGCCTAACTGTTCCTTCACCTAGGCTTAAGGTAAGTCAAGCTCCCTTATCGGGGAGCATCTAACGCGTTGCGAAAACAGTACAAAGATTAAACGCCACCGTTCCTGCCGTCAGTTGTTTAAATATATTATGTTTATTTGGAAACCCTAGTCCAAAGATACAAAAATGAAAGCAAACAAACCAATAACTTTGTAAAACAGGAAGATAAATTACATTATATTTCTATATAGCATTAGCAGCCATGACCACGAAAATGGAAATGGTAATTGGAATAAGAAAAACAAACCGCTCAAATTTCTTTAGCTGTGTCCCACGCAGGATCTCCTCTGCCAAAAAAATCAATCCCGGTGGACAGTTTTCTTTAGGCCCACTAAAACCCTGGTGACAGCTGACGACTCCCTATCACAGTATTACTAAAATCAGGGAATGCCACAGTATTACCTATATCCCTGTCCAATTATTGTGCCGTTGAACAGTTTTTGTTATTCTTTTTAGTCCTCCAAATTTTAATTATTTATTTTTAAAACAAAAAAAAAATACACCGCTATGTCAAATGAAATTTTGTATCAAGATTTATGTAACATAACGTAACATTGAACTATGGCTAAAAAATTGCAGCGAGGGATGGTGGCAAATGATTAGTAATAGTGACGATTTAGTTGACACTGAATTGAATTGGCATATAATTAAATATGATGAACATAATTGTTATGCAAGTATAATGGACAAGCTTTACCACGAAAGAAGTGACCAAAAGAAATCAAAGTAGTTAAGTGGTGGAACCCAGTGTCTTGTCCGCTTTTGCTATCATGCATAACCTATCAACGACGCTTGCCCTTGCCTGCCTCCCTTTACCTCTACCCCAATTTACTCTCTTTCACTAATTACTCCAGTAATTTGCTTTTATACTGGTATTGTACGCATTCCCCGTACTTTCTTTATTTTAATTTTATACAATCTATTATTACGTATTCTTATTCTATTCTGTTTCTGCCATGTTATAGAACTTCTAAGTGAGATTAGTAACGTTTTTGACACGGACACGGTACCTTTTGCACTAGTCACCACATAAGGACAAATTATAGTGTTCTTTAATTAGCAAAAGTACTAGCCTGGAAATAGCACACTTCACTAATGGTCAACAAATTCTGCCTAATTGTGTGATTACATGCATTATTACTGGTACTTACTGACATAAATTTTTTCACTTAACCAATCCGTAATGATTCAGTAGTTTGTCTCCCACGAATTTTATTAGTCAACGCTTCATATCAAACGACAACTATGTATTCAGAAATCAGATTAAAAAAATGGACGGTTCAGATTAATTGGGAGATCATGTTCATGGGTACGTTACATACTGCTAATCCACATGTTAAAATATTGCCGTCGTTTTATTAAATTTCTTTTGTTGTCCCTATCGTTTTGCTTTTGTACCAGGGTGTCCGAAAGGTCCACTCTTCTTTCAACTTTATGATCATTACACATGTTATATGAACATGCCTGCTTTTTCCTACGACTGTTGCCGTTTAGACTTTTCAATCGAACGGCTGTGCCGCGTTCTAATTGATCCAACGGATGTAATTTTCATCGTCCTTAATCAACGGCTCATGTTGCTCAGCAGTGGCGGGAAATTCAGGTGGGAAAATAAAAGCAAGGAGAATTTTCTTTTGGGATTTTTCTAAAGTGTCTGTGAAAGACAAACGTATGTGTGAGTGGGTATTCCCTGTCGGATAAGACAACACCGACGGAAGGTAAGCGCCTCCCTTCCACCACTTGGCCCCACTAGATTAATTTCCGGTATCCGTTACGTTACAATCTACTACTTACGTTATTTTTCTCTTTCCTTTCAAATTTACGAAACGGACACAGCAGCCTCTTTCCCATTTTATTTTTGTTACCTAGCGTAGGAAAGATTAAAATTAAGGGGTATTTTCGCATCCATATCTCTCTTAAAAAATTTACAAAAATTTCCTCCGCAACAATATTTTCATTTATGAAACTCAAGTAATATATTTGAATTAATAGATTAAAAGAGGAAAAAGATGAATAAGGCAAAAAAAATAATTTAAGATAACAATTTATTTATATGTGTTTATCAAATTATTTTAATTATTTAACGCTTTTCCAACAATTAGTATATGGTTGATGATATAGAAATATTGTAGCAGCAGAGGTTTTTATAAATTATCCAATTATTTTTTATTTATAATTTTTATATAATTTGGGGGTACGTAATTTGTATAAAATCTTTAAAAAAAATAAATTACTTAATATTTTATTTGTATAGCATTTATTTTATTAAAATAAATGCTATCATGGTAGTTTATTTATTTTCTTAGAGAAGAGTTTTTAAGTTTTTAAATATGGAAAAAGGCAAAGGTCATTATTGTCATTTGAACGTGCCCAGTATTTGCTTTTCCACTAGTCAAATGGTCAACCCACGGTAACTCAAAACCTCCCTAATACAGAAATGATAAACCGCAACCTCAGCTCCCTCCCATCGCATAATTAACGAGGCCACACTACATACGTGTCAAAATTCTATTGGTCTGTTTTTGCTCGTTGGGATTCATAGCAACACAACCAATAAACAATACCAATCACTCTCATCTCTCTCTTTCTTCTCTCACACAAACACACACACAAAAACTCACTGTCTCTGCATACTCTCTCTCTCTTACTCTGTGTTTTCTCTCTCCAAAACATCCGATTTTTCTCTAAAATTCTTCTATGTTTTGCTGTCAAAAACTCCACATATAAACTCAGCAATGCGTGATCTTCAATTTAAATACAATTTTGACTTCTAAATGTTTTGTTTTCACTGATTTTTGTAAAGTTTTTTTTTTCTTTTTTTTTTTTATGTTAAAGCAGAGACAATGCTTGAAACAATGGAGAGTTCAGTGAATGGCGGGTTTTCACAGTTACAGAGCTGTGGAGACAGTAGTGAGGAGGAGCTTTCGGTGCTGCCACGTCACACTAAAGTGGTGGTTACCGGAAATAACCGTACCAAATCGGTGCTTGTAGGCCTTCAAGGTGTTGTCAAGAAGGCTGTTGGCCTTGGCGGGTGGCATTGGCTGGTAATCATTGTTACTTCATTTGTGTTTTTGTGGAATTTGATTCTTTTTCACAATTAATTTCTCTTTCCCCTTTTCGCTGTTTAATGTGTTTTTCTGGTTTGAATTTTGTGTTTTAAAGGCTCAAAACCGTTTATCTTCTAAAAATGTGAATAAATTTTGGTGTTTTGGGGTTTCAGTTGTTACTGATATAATTTAATTTTATCTTTAATCCTCTCTTTTTGCTTTGATTTCTGTTCGTTGATAATTCCAAATTTCCCTATTATTACGAATGTAATTAATTTTCTGATAGTTAAGCGATGTTTTTGAATATTTTTGCAAATTGTCTCGTCTTCACGTCTTGTCTTGAGTGAATTAATGCTTTCCTTGTGTGTTTTCTGATGTAATTTTGAATTTAGGGATGTGGGTTTTGATTGCATGTTCGTTTTTAGCGATGGATCTGGAATATTTATCGTATTTAAGTAATGTGGGATTGTTTCTTTACATTCTGGCATAGATTTGTAACCATTTTGGGTTTATTTACTTTATTTTTATTTTTGTGCTTGAATTGGATGAAGGTTTATTTTATTTTTGAGCATGGTCTTTTGTTAAATTACTTAGGATTATGCCTTTGCATTGGGTGCGCTTTGCTGTTTTGCATGATTGGGTTGTGTGATAGGAAGCTGATTGAATTGGATTGTGTTGGTCATTTTCTTAGCTATGTTATGAAGTTCAACATTTATTTCTTCATTGTCGCTTAATTTTCTTTGCACAATCGAATGTTGGATGTTCTTCATCTTCTCGAAAATCATTTCTAGTTTATGTGCTTACACAATATTCAATTAGATTTTGCAATTTGTTGGTTTCCAACATATTTTTGAGTTTTTTCCATTGATATGCGTGCTGTTTTGGATTGAAAAATGATATTCATTTTTCTATAATTATTTTCCGCATTTTTGTTACTCCTTAATGGTTTAAGATTGCTTGCTTTTTTATTTAGTTGGATCTATTTCTTTGAAGGACGTATTTTATCTATCTCATGTTGTGAAGACATATGCAAGTGATTTTGCGTTTATTATCTCTGTTTTAGTTAGAGGATCAAAAGAGGGACTCAGTTTCAATTCAAACATCTCAGCTTGTTTATTTATTTTCTGCTGCTTGACCTGGAATTTGTTTTGATTCTGATTGTGGGATTGTTTTTCAATTAATAAAATCACAGGTTCTGACAAATGGAATAGAAGTGAAGCTACAAAGGAATGCCCTCAGTGTGATTGAAGCTCCTACTGGTAATGAGGAAGATGATGACCTAGAATTTGATAACGCGCCATGGAATATATCAGATATGGGTGAGTTTGGTAGTTCCGTTATTGGTTTCCTATATTTAAATTTTGTGCTTCTGTCATCAATTTTTATAGTTGCGTAAATGAGGACTCTGTTTGGACTTATAGGAGTCATTATTAATTTTAATGCTACATCTGATTTTGCAAATTTACAGTTGTTTTTCCTTTTGTTTTCTTTCTTCTTTTAATTTGAATCAGCCACTCCAAACGCTGTTTCCTTCAAATTTTGCTTCACTAGAGTTGTTACTGAATTGATTGTGAAACAGTCTATCTCTTGGATCTTTGAAATTGGATTTGGAATAAGATTATTTTATAATAGAAAAGTGGTTGAGTTTGTTACATAGGATTCATTGTTATCACCTTTTACTTTCACTATTTTGAAAGCTTTTTTGTCTCACTTCTTTATCTTTTTATCTGCCCCACCACTCTTTTAATTTCTATTTCTTTCCAGCATCCGATGACACTCAAAAGTCCCACAGATCAAAGCATAGAACGCATAAATCAACTGGATCATCTCACAAGACTATGAGCAGGTCTTTCTCTTGTGACTCCCAGTCAAAGAGCTCTGTTTCTACTCCCCGTGGGTCCACGGTATATAATCTGAAATACTCTAAATTACTGTTAAATACTATTTTTGCATGTTACTTGTCTACCTACAGAGAAATAACAGAAGATTTCTCAGTAACTTTTCATTTACCTGCTTATTTTTCTTTCTTAAAATATCCTTGGCAGAAGGTTGACCTTAGCAAACTGGAGATGGCTGCACTATGGAGATATTGGCGACATTTCAATCTTGTGAGTTTATACAAAGCAATATAGAATTTTTTATTGGAGCAAATTCTTTCATGAAATAACATTGTTGAACTTTCTAGGTGGATGCCATCCCCAATCCATCTAAGGAGCAACTAATAGATGTTGTTCAGAGGCATTTCATGTCTCAGGTATGTGCAGAATTCTTCAATGTCATTCTGCCCAGCATTACTGGCTTTTGTCAGCAAACAATTAGGGTGCTTGCAAATTCATAGCAAAATTTTCAGTATCTGCTAAACATTATGATTGAATAATACTATTGTTTGAATGTTTTCTCTTTGTTGGTGAAGCAAATGGACGAGCTTCAGGTCATTGTGGGGTTTGTTCAGGCCGCAAAAAGACTGAAGACAGTCTGCAAATGACGTTGCAATGAAATGAGAGATCTTTTGAGTATGGTTATGCTAACAAATACTGCTACCTTAATGTTCTCTTCCACCAGTAGTGACATATGTAACATATCTATCTATATATATATATATATATATAAATGTGTCCGTTGGTTGTTCATTGTTTTCTCGTTGCTGCCAATAGGTTAGTATTTAATTCAATGAGCTATAGAGCAGTCTTACTTTTTGATAGCATAGTTGTGTAGATATATGTAAAACTGGTGACTAGACCCTCTAAGAAGCGCCTTTGGCTTTCTCTCTAAGCGTTGCTTGAATGTATTTGCTGACTTTGGGGTTTTCCTCAAAAATGTATATATTCTTCGTTCTCGGCTTTTCTCCTCCTTTTACTTATATAACATGAGGCCTTTACTCTTTTGTGGCCCATAATAAATCTGAAGTTTGTCGGGTTCTTCTAGGTGGAGATAATAAAGAGAGAGAACCTTTAATGAGAAATTCTACCCCATTGAGTTTCATGTTTTTGATTATGAACTAAGTGGGTAGGTGATGGCCCAGCTTATTTAATGCGATGCAGATAATGCCTACAGCTACAGGATTCAAACTATATAGTGGTTCTTGTAATGTGAAGGTATTATTATTCCACCTGCATTTTATTACATTTGGATCGATTCGTCCCATCAGATCGAAACAATTGGGAGCAGCTGTGAAAGAGTTATGATGATGTATGAGTGTTGGGAAAAGTCTAATTCAATTTTCATCGATGAAGTTAATTGTTGTAACTCGTTTGCCTTGTGGATCCGTGAACCGTCGTATTCAATAATAATAATAATAATAATAATAATAATAATAATAATAATATATTATGTACCAAGCCAAGCCAAGCCAAGTCAAAATTGGCAGATCAGATATTTTAAATACCAAAGTAGGAACCACTATACTTAAGATGAATCAGCCGGCCCATTTTTCGCGCAGAGACAAGTCTTCTTGCTTCTCCAACAAAACAAAATTCATGTACATGATAGCGGCATTTATGTGCCCTCTCCTCTGCCCTGCCCTACCCTAATTCTCTGAACAAATGGTTCTATTTCTAATCGCCTTAACTTTTTATTTTATTTTATAAATATTCGTCGAGGTGGAGTATTATTATTAGTGTATATATATACACCATTATGTGTCTGCGTGTTACTGCGTGGTACTAGTCTAGTATCTTTTGAATTAAATTTCCCGAAATAGGAGTGGAGTTGCAGTCTAGTCTGGTCTAGATCTTAGATCATATACATATACAAGTAACAGTAAGTATGGTTTATAGTTGAAAATTTTTAAAGAATCGCCTACCAAAAGAGGTAACATATTTGCACGCCAATAAAGTTGGTTGATAAAACTTGGTATGTTATAAAGACAAAAGTGTTTTTTTCCCAGTCACAATAAAATTGAACCCATGTGCTCTGCCTTTACTTTATTACTCCTATTGTTTTGCCCTAACCCTAGTGTGTTAATATTTAATATTATTTTATAATTTTATTATTTTTATTCTCCGTAAGTTCATTCATTGATGCATTTATTAATTATTATCACCAAGCTATTACCCCAAAGGGAAATTTGTGGTTCGTCTGCATACAGTCGTCGTACACAAAAATCCGTTTGGTGTTGTGTACATTTTGCTTGGATCATAATTGATTTTATTTCTAACAAATTTTATCCATACATGTTTGTTTGTCTCCAAATTCATTTATTATTAAATCTCTCTTACACCATCCACCCAACCCACTGCTGTCAATTGCTACTATTTTTGCTGCATAAATTTCATCGTGCCATGATTGAGTTCAAATTACGATTCTATTTCTACCGAAGGGTAAGAATAATAATATTATTATTATTTTGCAAATTTCAACGACATCCCCGGCGACAATTTAACTGCTACGATATGAATAAATAATAGTCTATCCATATCGAAGCCAAATCCCAAGTGGACTGGACCCAAATGTTTTAAAACAGTTGTTTAAGTTGGGATGGGACAATCTGGCCCAAGTACTACTGTTATCAAGAGTTGGGCCCGAAAACTTGGTGAAAAAACAGGTTTGGACTGCAGTTGCGGACCAAAATAAATGAAAACTGGTGAGGGATACAAACTTGGGTGGTCACACATTTTTTTAAATGATTTTCGGTCTTATACATTTATTAAAAATATAGAATGTCCAGTAATAATAAAATTGGTTTGCATAAATGAAATTCGTATACATAATATATTCGAATTAGTGTATAGCATTTATTTGACGTAACTAACATTCAGAGTTTGCTTCATCATTTTAATGATATATGTAAAATGTACATACATACATCCATACATGAATGCATTTCCTTCTGGTAATCAAATTGCTTGCCAATTCAATTTGTCATTCTAGTAACCATTACAAACAACCTTGATGTTCCAAACATGCTATAGGCCAAAAAAAGAATGCAAATCCAACATTTGCGGTTTCTTTAGCTTCCACGACTTGAGGCCGACACAACAATATTTGAAAGTCGTCATACTTTTGATCACAAACACTGTTCTTTTCGTTTCTTTATTTCCTTCTCTGCCATTCATATATATATATATATATATATATATATATATGGTTGGCTCCATTGTCTGTACATAACCAAAGTCTCCATAATTGAAATATGATGTCACTATAATCAACTACACAACAAAAGATTCAACCACTTTTGGTCAAAGATTCATTTTAGAAGAATATCCCAGAAGCCGATTGGACATCAATGTCTTTGCCACTTTCTTCCGTGTTTAACGTTTTCCAGCCAATTATTAATTAATTCAAGTAGCTCACAATGAAACTATGTTTTCACATTAATCACACAACGCGTACAGTAGTATTGGGTCAAAGTTCAAACCACCTTAATGCTCAATCAACCAAAGCAGCTTTTTCTATCCCTGTATATCATATGCGTATGTATTCAGCATATTGCCTCTTCAGTAATTGCTGTTTTTTTCTTGGCTTCATTCATCAAACGTCGCATTGTAACCGTACAATTGCAATTGCAGAAAAGAACTTTGTATTGGTCATATGAAGACAATACATCACATTCAACAAAAAGAAAGAGCAAATTACGTGCATATGATATTCACTATTAAGTAGGTTTTGTTGAATGAACTTTTCCTTTAACCTGGGCAAATGGAATGGGAGCATTAATTCAACTTTCATTATTGATCTGCTTTACCAAAATGGTCCGAAAGGTGCGATTAATATTTTAAATAATGCCAATAATTAAACTAGCACTAGACAGCTTACTCTCGAAGGATTTAATATTCCTTTAATTTCGATGAATGAATGAATGAATGAATGAATTATAGTTGATTCAAGCAAATTACGTACTAGACCTAATATTAATATTAATGCCTAGCTAATAGAATAGAAGTTCCACCCACATCTTTATTCTTTCCTCTTTCCTATGCGCCAGTAGTATTTACATTTCCATTTGCAGTAAATTCGACCCGCGAAACCAATAGAATATGTGGGACAAGAAGGATTAATCGAAGTAAGAGAAGGCAGTTATTGGTTGAAAATATTGATATCTAGATAGTTGTGAGGTAAGCATATCTATTATATATCCGGATGAATAAATTCCCTTGTTGTGGTTAAGTTGGTGATACGAATCTAATTGTACGTAACTGAACGTTCTATTCGCACAAATGAGTTAAACGTAAGGGAATTTTGTTTGAACCAATAAAGATTCAACAGCCCGGGCGTAAATGGGGCTGCTGCTGCCGCCTGCCTGCCTCCAAGATTAATTGATACTACATACAGGAATCTGATAATTAAGATGTATTGATGAGATACAAAGTCATATGTGCATGCGAATCTTTGCGTTAATTATTAAGGGCATCTAATCTACGCCATGCAATTGTGTAGCAGAGGAATTTTCTATACATACATATATATATATATATATCTTGATTCCATTTCTAGATATATGAACAAAGTGTACAACATATATAGAATTTTTATCGTCTTTTGGAAATTTGACATTCGACAATACTATCTATTGAGATATGCAAAGACTTATTATTTAGAAATTAATTCCCCAAATTAATCTAATGGGAGCATCATTCTTAATTAAGCCACGAGCTAGTTTTGTGAAACGTTTCTTTCCAATTTGATGAAGGCGGAATGTGAAACAATAGGAGGAATATATACATGTATCAATTTATTGAAAGAATGAATGTAATTGCATGGATGATGATGACGATAATGATGATAATGATGATGTGGGGGGTTGAAGAATCTTAATATTATCCGAATTATTGAGTGCATCAAAATCTCATACTCTGCTACGGCCGAAAGGCTTGGGTTGAATCGATCTTCAGAAGCTGATTCTTCTGAAATATTGCTGATATTGACTTAACTAACATAAA
Source organism: Azadirachta indica (assembly GCA_022749755.1). Taxonomy (NCBI): domain Eukaryota; kingdom Viridiplantae; phylum Streptophyta; class Magnoliopsida; order Sapindales; family Meliaceae; genus Azadirachta; species Azadirachta indica. The sequence goes on from CM040449.1 coordinate 4,438,040, forward strand.
TACCCATTCGATCAATTGTGTTTTTAAAGTATATTTAAAAGTTGTACGTGCGTCAGATTTGGATCGTGGACATATATATATATATATATATATATTGCAATCCATATATTATATCATTACGTCACGTAATACGTGCTTCAAGTCTAAGCTAATTAAAGTCTAACTTTTAATATTGGATAAAAGTGTCAATTAGGCCGGGTTGGTGTGTTTTCTTTCTCATCCTCCTTAATTAATTGCGTGCTTAAATTAAAAGGCAAGGACATCTAACTCATGCAATTAATTTAATTTAATTATATATATATACATATATATATATATATAGAGAGAGAGAGAGAGAGAGGACAGAGGTTAATCCCCTTATTTATGAAATTGAAGGGCTGGTTATTAATTTAATATACATTTGTGTGTGTGCGTGTATATATATATATGCAGCAGTAAACCTAGAGATTAGGGAGCTAGCTTTGAGCATCGATCATGGTTTAGCTATAAGTCGCCTCTCTTGCCTAATCATTTTCCGAGTAATGTAGAATACTCGTCGAATTGCACCTCTCTTTCTTTTTCTCTCTCTCTCTCTATATATATATATATAAAAGAAAAGAAAAAGAAAAAGAAAATTAAAGGGTAAAGGTATAAAAAAGAAAAGCATTAATGGTGCAATCCATTTGTAGTGTGGGCTAGTGGACCTCGTCGGAAGAAAGCACGTTTTTGTCACCAAAATGCCATCACCCCCTATAGCTAAATTCAAAATTCAGTGGGGGCTTACGTACAAGTAGAAATAAACATTTTCTATATATAAAGCTAGAGAAATTAAATGATCACCTTAATTAGCAAGAAATTAAAGATTAAAATCAGGTAGCTAGCAGACATTACATTTTGTGCGGCCGGCCAATAAAGGAAATGAGTAGGCTGCCGCGATGGATTCCCACCACTACAAAATTCAAACATATATACCCCCCCTAACTTTCGGAAGCTAAATTATGTACCAACATTATTATAATTCTAACATATATAACGTGACACTTATATGTACATATTCAGATTCCCATTATTTTATATATATATATATATATATATAATGCGAATTTCATCATCTTCTGTTATTATGTATGGTATGTAGAGTAGACATGATAGAGTTGAAATTAGGCAAGACAAAGTTAAGTTGGTTTCAGACACGCGATGCACGCGTGTGGGCGGGAACAGAACATATGATATGGATGCATGTGTAGTAAGAACTCCACTTTTATTAATTAATTAAACTTAATTACTACTATTGTCTCAACTCAACTCAAGAACCTCTTTAATTTCAATCATCAATGGAATCCAACGGCCTAATTTTATCCCATTATTGATTTCCCACCTCCCCCAGAATATTTGTTGGGATTCTTGTTCACTAACAAGATCTTTTATCAATTTATTAATTATATATATATATTAACATGTTTCTTTTATTAACTCATAAATATATATATATATCAATGTTAAATTTGTTTCGAGTTATATATTTATTAATTGAATGATTCTTCATATTAATTTATAATTAAATTCATTCATTAAGCGGTTCTGTTCAATATTATTAAAATGCATGGTGGGACTATGAATTAATTAATTCAAATATATACCATGTTAATATAATTTAATACGAAGAATCAGTAAAAATGTCACAATCTAAGAGAAAAAGAAGCATAGCATAAGCTTATATACATATATATATATATATATACCCCGCATATGGTAGGCTTAAGATTCTTATAACCCCCACTTGAAATAAGAATCTCAATATATTACACGTCACCGTTACCTTTCCAAATTAAGGTTACAAATTGTAATTAAAATTATTAATTAATTAAGTATTAGTTAGATTATAAAACGAAATGTACGATAAGAATCAGGGTTGCGTCGTAACATATGTTATTTTTTCTTCTAGTTTTACATAGTTTTGAAATATAATGATTTTTGAAAAGTAATAAAGAAAAAATCAAGTATTCGAGTAAAGAAATCATCCGGGTTTCAGATTTCTTTAGTAAGATTAAGCTTAATTAGCTACTCCTAAGAATATATAACATCACTACCTTTTAATTTGATTTAAAAGAAAAAAGTAGTATTTAATTTCTTAAAATAGAAATATATGTATATATATCGTATTAATTAAAGTTAAGTTTATGGTAGCCGATGCAAGCTAAAAAGGAGTTCGGTAGGTCGACACTCGACACCCAGCTTCCGTGAAGCATTCTCGATCCGGAGAAAAACAATTATTATTGTTATTATACACAACGGGCTACCTATAGCTGGCGTAAGGGAGAAATTAATAAGCTATAAAAGACTTGAGGAGATTAACAAAACTTGATCTCTATCTCCATATATATATATATATATATATATATATATATATAACAAACACAGTTGAGTTGTGTAGATGGATCCCATTAATTAAAGTGAACGGAAGTTCATTCATTTGGGTTAGAAGAGAATCTGCCGTTTTTCCATACAAAAGCCCAAATATATATATATATATATATTTAAATTAATATATATATATAAACGTTGTAACATTTGAAGAAAATGACGGCCAGGGTTAGGAGAAGAAATTTAGTCTGCTTTTAGTTGTAAAAATAAAAAAAAAAAAAAAAAGCGCTGAGACACAGTATAATTCAGGAAAGAAATAAGCTCCATTAATTGATTTTTCCTGTGCCATACGCAGATTAATTGTGAGGTGATAATCTTGCAAACTGATTTGGCTCAATAAACCTGGTTAACCAAATCTAATTAACAAATTATTTAATTAATTAACTAATTACTTAATCAAACCGAACCCAAAAACAAAAAATATATATATATATATATTATTCTGCGAGTGTGGGTCCGGGTACGTCAGGGACAAAGAAGGCAACTCTGATATGATATGATATGATACTTGTCATTGGCTCGGGGGTATCTTTTTAAAACTAAAACATTATTATTATGTGCTCAGCCAAATCCCTCCAGCCTGTCCTGCAGGTGCAGGATTATGACCCAATTCTTTCCACCACCACAAATTTCACAGCCAAATTAATTAATTTCATTAAGTAATTCAAAATCTATTTTTTTTAAAAAAAAAATAATACGTGTAATTAAACAATGCTTTTATTTTCCAATTAAGAGAGTTGTTTTTGAACAGGACGAAATTATGAACAGGATTGTTATTAATTGGCACACGCAGCAGGTGCAAGGTGAGGGTGGATTAACTACAATGAATGAACAGTTTTTTTACACAATTTTATATTATTTATAAACTATTAAATTTATGTATATTCAATAATTGAGTTTATATTTAATATATATTAATTATATAATTAAATATAATTTAATTATTAAAATTATTTACATTTAATGATTTAAAATTAATGTAAAAAATTATATAAAAAATTATTATTATTATTATTTCTCTCTCTCTCTCTCTCTATATATATATATATATATAATACGTTATATGCGAAGATGTGAAGGCAAAACACGTTGGAGTTGAAAACGTTAATGTTTAATTAAAAGGCAAATGGCCAACATGCAAAAGGTAAAGGTTTTGTGAGTTACAAGTAGTGATCATCAACAATAAGTGAAGAAGAGAAGAGAATGAGGATGAGAGGGATGCGCATGTTTTGTAAGTGGAACGTTACTACTGGAGTTTCAGTGCCTAGTGCTCACCAAGTAAGCCAGCCCCACATATACCAAATATCACGCCATATAATTAATTTACAATCACATTCTTAATTATCACTATATATATCTATATATTCATTCTAATTCATCATTCACGTGGATCCGCGCACTAGTAAATACGTATGTATGTATGTACATTTATCATGTATTGTATACCCTGCAATTGCATGTACATGCATCTCCCTATCTGCTCTTCTCTTTTGTTCTCCGGTTTAATTTTTCATCTTCTCGTAGGTGGGTCTCTATTTGCATTATTCAATTTTCTAGTAATTTAATTTTTCTCAAAGGACGATTCTAACTTTATCAATTAATTATAGAGTATATATATATATATATATATATGAGAAGGTAATTTAATTTTTTTCGTTTAAGATGAGAGGTATATAGATCATCTTTCCTTAATTAGTTTAAAACGCATTGAAATAAAATTATATATATTACAAAAATATTCAACTGAAAATATAATTTATATTCAAAATTTTTTTTTATATAAGAGTACACGTATGCACATATATATCCTACGCCGTATTAATTGTCAAATCAACTAAAAATATTAAAGAAAACGATCATCAATTATTCCCCTCAAGAAAATTAATTAACTAATTTCTTCCACTGATTACATTCGAACAGCTAAATCCCTGTATATAAACCTATATTAATCATGGTAATATACGATAATACCATATAATCCGCATAATGAAACATAACCTTATTTTGCTAATCATATACGTATTTTGGAAATTATATAATAGACAATTAATTTTGTATTAATTATATAATGATATACATCAACTTAACTATATTTTATACTAAATAATGGGAAAAGAACAACCACTATATTGATTGTGTGACTGTACGTGTTGCTGATACCGTGATTTATATATATCAAAGGGTTTTTTTTTTTTTTTTTTTTTTTTGAATTTTAGCGGTTTATATATATATTTTAGGACATATTAATTAATCCATTAGTATCTGTTCATTATTTTGTCACAATATCAAATCGTACCATACCATACTATAACATATCATATCAAACCAAAATACAAATAAAATCACTTTTTAATACATGGCACAATTGAGTTCATGATAAAAAATTATATAAAACTAAAAATTTATAATTTTGTTATAAATAAAAAATAATACTATATTTTTAAAATTTTATATATTAAAATATTTATTTAAGTGATATAAAATTTGATTTATCACTATTATTTCGATCCCTTAATTAAAGTAATATATAAAATAATGTGGTATTGATGAGCTAACTTTTTTATCATTAAAAATAAAAATTTTAAAATATAAATTAAAAAATATAGTATTATTCTTTAAAAATGTTAAATAATTAGTTATCCATAAAATGAGTAATGAAATAATGTAATAAATGATATTGATAATTGTAAAATTATATAGATAAAAATGCCACATCAATAAAAATAGGTACTTGAAAAAAACTTTTGAGATGTCTACCGTCACTGTTTTATTCTTAAGGTTAAGTTTTATATTTTTCACAGATAAATATTAAAATTAATTTGGATAAATTAGATAACATTAATAGATGATTAAAATATTATTTCAATATAAACAGCGTCATCAAATCACTTTTTCCTATAAACGAATTAGGATTTCGCTCTTTCACCAGAAGCGTTCAGGAGAGGCCCTATCAGGGGCAATCCCGTCTTTTTATGAACGATGATGTCATATTCCAAAACCGAAAATCACTACAATCCACGCGAATGTTGATGTCGTGACAAATACTATCGAATGAAATGCAGCCACGTCGCTTCAATCTCTATTTTGCTTCATGAAAACAAGGCATAATACGTGTAGATTTTGTAAAATATTTTCCATACGTCGTTATTATCCCGGCGAGTAATTAAGATGTATATCGCCAATTTAACCTCCTCTCAGATTCTCAAAAACTCGAGATTCTCCTCCATCCCTGGACCCTATATATGTCGTCGCCACCCTCGCCTTAATACCTCAAGGCTTTTAGTCCTCAATTAAATTATCGAACCTATTACACGCGCGCGCGCACACAGTCTCTCTATAGAGATATCTCGCAAGGGTCGCAACCTCGTAACTCATCAATGGCTCTTCGGAAAACGCTTGTGAAGCGTTTCATTAACAAGAGTTACGGGTACAGAATCTCGTCACCGGCCGTAACTCTAGAACACTCACCCTCCACTCACAGTCTAGTCCCTCCAAATGCCGTCAAAACAAACTTCCACCTTGAATACATATCGTCCCCGGAATCCACGGAGAAAAGTCTCTTCCGGAGGTTTCTCCAGCGGAGAGCCATCAACCAAACGGCGACTAGATTGCCGGAGTTTCTCTCTCTACCGGTTGGAGACAAGCTGAGAGAGACACTCAAAAGCATGAACATTGCCGGAGATCGCCTCCGGTTAGGTGGCCTTGCGACGCCGGTTCAAAATCCGGCAACGACTACAGTTTCTTCTTACGGTTTTACTGTTCAGGACGCAAAAAAGTTACTGCGGCTGTCGCAGGTGGAGAAGCTGAAACTGAAGCTGAGGGAGATTCCAAAGAATTCGATTTCGTATAGCGAGTTTGTTGGGATCTGTGCAGATGGTTGTCACAATGAAGAGCAAGGAGTTGAGTTTGCTAAGTTGTTGGATGAGTCAGGAAACGTCATCGTGTTAGGAAATATTGTCTTTCTCCGACCGGAACAGGTATAATGCTTTTCCGTTTAGTAAATTTAAGTTTCTTTATCCTATTATTTTTTTTAAATATATGTATAAATATATATATATATATATAATTTTTTTATTTTTTATTTTATTAAAAGACAACTTGGCCTGATGAACGGCCTTATGTCACATTTAGTTTCTCTTTAGAGACTTCATAGACCCAAAACATGGATCTACGGTTATGTACAGAGGGTCTGATTCTGTCTTTCTTTCGTTCCTTGAGAACGAAAATTCTTTATTTCTCGTTCTCATTTGCGGTGTCAGACGTGTGCCTGAGGCTCTTAAATAACAGTTGTTAAGAAGTAATTGATAATGGGTGAAGAGGTCAGTGATTTAATAAATTCTTCTTATGTGATGGATAACAGGTGGCAAAATCACTGGAAACTATATTTTCTGAAGCAGTAGCAACCCCCAATGACCCGAGAAGACTAGAGCTGGAGCATATGGAGAAGCAGAAGGCCGTAATTGACCAAAAGGCTAGGGCCCTTGTTCGGGCCGAGCTCTACTGTGGATTGGGCTTTTTAATGGTACAAACGGTTGGGTTCATGAGGCTCACTTTCTGGGAACTCAGCTGGGATGTGATGGAGCCCATATGCTTCTTTGTCACATCGCTGCACTTTGCAATTGCCTACGGGTTCTTTCTCAGGACATCCACGGAGCCTACCTTTGAAGGCTACTATCAGCGTCGATTCAAAACCAAGCAAAAGAAACTCATGAAATGTCACGACTTTGACGAGGAAAAGTATGACAAGCTGCGCAAACTCTTTTACCCTGAAGGCTCCCCAAATTTAGATCACCGTCAACATGTTTTTATATAAGTTCAAAAGGTAAACTGAACAAATTTTGATGTTGACGAAAAGAGTACAAAATTCGGCAATTTGCTTCCAAAGTATTTGATGATTCAGCTTTTATCAAGAGTTATCAAAGTGACTGTTTATATGAATTATAAGATAGGAATAAATGTTAGATATGTGTTTTATGGTTGGCAACTAGCCAACTGTGTTTTACCGCGAATTGTCAATTGATATATATATTTTAGAGGTAGCAATTTTGGTTCACGGGTTGTGATTGGGTGGTGTTAAATAATTAAGAGAAAATTAACCAAAATGTCTCAAATTAGGCTGAATATTCAGTAATACATACTATTCAAAATTTGTTATAAAAATAGCTTATTTAAATTTTTTTGGATGAAAATATTCCTAATAAAAACAAATGTCAGTTATATTTGAAAATTTTTTTGTAAAGGTATTTTAGTCCAATAAAGTCATTTTTATACAAGTTTTGAATAGTAGTTATTTGAGAAAATTGAATTTCAATTTTGATTACTGTAAAAAAATATCCTAATATTTAATAGTGTTAATAGCACTCAACTTGAATACAATTATTTATTAATAGTATCAAAAGTTTTTAATCTGAATTTTCAACCTGAATACCATTCATTTATTAGACGGGTGACACGATACGATCTATTAATTCATTTATTGATCAAGTAATTATATTGGATTGATCCATTATTATTTGAATAATCGGGTTGACCTTATTTAATTTAAATAAAAAAATATAATTATAAAAAATTGAATTCAAAACTTTAATTTAATACAATTTTAACCATTGAGTTATAAATATATTTTTATTTAAATTGTGAATGCATTATTTATTTATATTATATTTTAAGTTTTTTTTTATATTATAATGTTAACTTATTTTATATAGAATTATTTTAAATTGTGAATATTAAATTATTACAAGTAACTAAAATAAAATTATTTAATGAAAAATATTTTCAAATTAAAAAATTACTAACAATAAAAAATTAAAAAACTAAAATCATAATGTAATGAGTTTATTTCTTTTTTTTTTTTCATTTTTACATTAAAATCAAAAACGAAAATAGAAAAATTAAAATTTCTTATAAAAATATTTTATAAACACGATGTTTTATAAAAATCGATTATGAATAAGATTTTTTTGTAAATTTTTATTATCTAAAAACATATTATTTAATAATTATTCTTAAAAAAATAAAAATAATTATAGTTTTAATAAAAAGTAATTCTTTGTTTTATATTTTTTTATATTATTTTTTACAAAAAGTTTAAAAAAAAAAAATTCTTTTCTTCTTTGATTTAGATATACTTTTTATTAGATAATTTTATTTTCATTATTGTTTTAAGTTTCTGAATCATTATTTATTTAATCATCCATCTCATGTATATAGAATATAACACGGTGTATACATAATTGTTTATTAATTAAGTTAATTTAATAGTTGAAAATCTAATTTTTGAATCTTCCATACTTATAAATATTAAATATAACCATTTTGACACAATTATTAATTTTTTTATAACATATTCATTTTCATAATCTTATTAATGTAATAGTCATATATTAATATTATTATTAATTCACAAATTAATAAATTATTTATCAATAAACTTAAATTACGGTAAATATGCAAATATTCAAAATTTTTTACAATAAACTTGATTTATAATAAGTTTTTTATCATAAATTAATTAAGATTATGTCAAAAATTTATCAAAATGAAGAGTATTAATTTACTTAATTTATCTTCATTTTTTTCTTAAAATAATTACCCTTCAATTATAATAAAGAGTAACTATATTATACAAAACAATATATCTTAGGTATTTATGTTGATATACTTTATTTTGAAAATTAAATGATACACTTTAACTTGAAAATTAAACAAGTATTAGATAATTAAGTTTGAAAAGTTTTAAGAAAATTACATGTCATTATTAAATCATCAATGATAAAGGATAAATCATTGTGCAATAAACTTAAATTACGATAAATGTACAAGTATCCAAATTGTGTAACAATAGTTTAAATTATAATAAATTTTTTTAATAATATAAATTATGTATATAAAATTAATTAAAATTATATCCAAAATTTATTGAAATGGAGATTATTAATTGATGATTTATCTTCACTTTTTTTTAATTAAATGAACTTCCATTTATAATCGAAAAACTATATGAATATCTTTTAATTGGAGAAATGTTTATTATTAGATGATTTTATTTTCTTTATACGACTATATTTTTTATTTTGATTGTTACAGATATAAACTTTATTTAAATTATTGTTAAATAAAATGTCACAAGAAATTTATAAATTATTTTTTATGAAATTATAGTTATCAAATATTAAATTAAAAATATTTTAATTTTGTCGTATTTATAAGTAACTATTAATTTTTAACATTAAGTTAAAAATAAATACATTTAGAACTATTAAAAATAATTTAGCATTATAATTCAAAAGGATTTAAAATATATATAATATATAAGTATATATTATATCTATAATTTAAATTAAAAAGTGGGGTTAATTTAGTGGATAAGAAATTAACATTGTGATTTTGAAGACTTAGGTTAGAATTTTAGTAGTCATAAATTTTTTTAATAGTAACCGTATCATTAAATGAGTTGATTTTGACAAATTTTTTTAAAATAGTAACTATATTGTTAAATAAGTTAGTATAATGTTATTAAATGGATCTCATTAATAAATAGGTGATACAAAACCGATACGATTATTAACATAATCATATATAGACTATAATAATTTAGAATCATATATATATATATATATATATGCGTGTGTGTATGTACGTATATACGAACGACTATAATCAGAATTGGTGGGTCGTGGGAGTTTAAAAAATTAATGCAAAATGAAATTATCAGCTGCACTATGTTAATTAAAAGCAGGGTTGATGCTTTAGCCCACTGCCGGACAGGACAGGACACTGTGTGTTACAAATACAATACGTCACCTAATCCCAGGAGATTTGAGTGGGTGAAAGTATGATAATAATAATAATAAAGCAAACAATTAAAGGCAACCGAAAGGGATCTGAGTGGAAATAGCAAGGAATAAATTAGGGAACATATAATTATTTTTGGTGTTAGGCTGCAGCAAATTAAAAGGCTATATCTATGGGGACGGTTCTATGTTCACGAGTTGTCAAAACTGAATGTGATCTGATAATCAAACTGGTGGGCGATGTTTAGCTGAACGAGCAGTGGTATGTCTTCACAGCCTTGCTCTCATCCGCTTGGATGTTTGCAGTTTCATTCGGCTCATGACCCAACTTCCAAGCTTCACAAAGATAGCCTTGAAAGGGGCCAAAAATACGATGGTGCGTGTTCTCAAATCAAAGGCCCAAAATTTGGTGATTTCATCCGATTACGATTACAAAACGACGGCATGAAATTACTTGGATACCTGGGCAAGAATAGGCAATATCTCTAGCATTAGCCCACTTGAACGTTATAGAGAAAGGAGAGGTCCACCGTATGATGGGTCATGGAGCCCACACAAAGCCTAGCACTAAAATCGCCCTCGCAATCTTCCTCCTCGAAGTAATATCTAATGGGCCTGTCAAGTATCAACACTTCAATTTCCCAAGCAACTCGAAACATTTGGCTATACTTACATTCACTACCGGCATAAATGAATCATCAGCTTTCCTCTGATAAATAGCATTGACCTCGGATTTTATAGAATTAGTTGTTTGTTTTGAAAATTTAAAGATCGACATATCTAGAGCATCTTTTTATGGCCGAATCAGCCTGTTTCTCTCCGTATGATTTGTAGCATAACAAATAGAAAATAAAAAAATAAATAAAAATGATTCAGTTATGTAAAAAAAGAGTCTCATTCTTCACGAGAACCAAATGCACACAATGTTGCTGATTCGAGATTTTTATTGCTTGTAATGTAATGTATATGCCTTATGAAGTACCGGTATAAGGCTCTCGCAGCTTCAATGATCCGAATTTATTGATTCTATGACATACATGGATGTATGTAAAAGAAGAGAACAGAAAGTTGATGAAATCTGCTGTGGAATTCATTTACATGAAGATTTTATATCTGGGCCTCCTCATTCAAAGTAAGGCCAAACGTTTGACAATTTCTCCTTGGAGTTCAATTTAAAATTTGACTTTCTTATTTTTATGAAACTTTACAACTCAAAATGCTTAACCATTGATATATATCACAACCAGAAAATAGCAATACAGCATCATTTCAGAGCATGTTTAACCAGAATTTCACGTGTTCAAAGTCTCAAACAATACTCATTTTCAGTAAAAGCTTGCACTTGCAGTTGCTTAATTAACGTACAAGTATATACATATGATTGGCCCTAAATTAATTATACATAATTATTAATTTTTCCTGCAGCGAGCTAGCTAGCTAGCTCTCATTTTACCCATAATTATTCACTCTTACTCTTCTGTGTAGATTTGGATTGAGTAGAAGAAGAAAATCATTAGGGTTTGGTGCCCACTCCGCCTCATGATTTACAACTAACTCTGATTCACGAATTTGAGCTATTTGCAATTGCAGTAGCTGCAGAGTCAGCCAACCTAAGAGGCAGTACCATTCTAAAACAAATAAGTGGTCATACTCATAATGGTCCATGCAATGCATTAATCAAAATTATTATTGATTGAATTGACTTTCTCACCTTCTTACTCAACGTCAAACGTAACACCTTCTCCCCTCCTGTTTCAATTATAATATTACTCACCCGAAGCTCATAGATGTTAATTTTATTGCACGTATAAAGTGGCTACGGAGACATATTTAGAGATTAAGGTAGTCCAACTATTCACCTAATAATGTCAACCTCCCACTAAAAGAGAGTAACATTTGTTGAAGCTAGCCCGGCTACTTGACTAATCACACAAATATAAATTCAATATTTCTACCTTTTACTTGCATTGTTCCACTCACGACGTCTAATCAACATCATACCACCACCTTCCAACTTCCAACCCTATCAATCACTTATTTTCTTTTTATTCTATTCTGTTGCTTTTTTTTTTTTTTTTTTAAATTTTAAATTTTAAATTTTTTCTTCCTTTTTTCATATATATTTGGTTTAATATTTTCCATCGTCTCCATTGATCTATAGTTAAGCAGAAGAGAGTTGGCAGGTTTTGGTTATCAAAATATTCCATCACTAAATAGAGCAAGCAACCCGCTCTCTTTCTTTCTTTCTTCTTGAAAATTATATATGTATACATATGTGTGTGTGTGTTGTGTCTTGTACTAACTTGAAATTTGGCAGTATTTGGCAATGTTATACCAGTGACATTCTTGTCTACATTTCAATTTTATGCACAGTATTTAGCCAATGATTCCAATGCCTTTCGCTGCCTAGTCACTTATTACTTGCTTTATATATCGTCCTTTCTTTCTTATACTTTAATTTGGCACAAAGTGGGTCAATACTGTTTATTAATACACCTAATTAAATAGTTTCTTTTCTAGGCAAAATGTATATATAATAGATACTCTTTAACACTACGATTTTACTTTTTATTTTTCTTTGTCCTGTATGTACCCATTGAGGGAGGTGCCAATCTAAAGAGGCCGCGTTATCATCACTTTGTTGAATCTTTTTAAACAAATATTTGGTCTTATTTTTCTTTGGAAGCTATAGTTTGTTCTGTAGTACAGCACATGACTTAACGGCAATTTCTTCACTCCTTCCTGCAGTCAATGTTTTTCCTTTAACTCCATGGAAATTTTTATTTGGGTTATTATATTTATATTAAGTTCGACATATATATATATATATATATATGCTGAAGAATCTCAATTAAGAAAGAGGAGCAAAAAGTAGCTCCTTTTACTTTTACTAGCGCCAGTTATATTCAAATGAATGCCTTGGGCTGTAAATCAAACACGTCCTTTCCGAAGAATCTGAATTTGCAATCCTGCAATGATTCCATTACTTTTTGAAGCTTCACAGCAATAATAAACTTCTTCTTCAAGAACCATAAAAGCCAACTAAATTAAACACGTATATATATATATATATATATATATGTATGTATGTATATACAGAAGAGACACATATCATTTAATTTGTTTGCTAGGTTTACCTACTCACACTTAGAATTCGTTGAAAAACCTCACAAACAAACAAAGGATTCCCGCTGGTGTGTTTGGCAAACCTAGCTAGCTAAAAGGATTTAAATTCCAAAAACCATCTCCATCTCCATCTCCTAAAACCAAAAGTTAAAAGGGTACTACAAAAAGAAAGCTAGCTAGCATTATCAAATATCATGCGCTGCGCCATGAGATGAGCTAACTTTAATTATAATCAGAAGTTCAATTTTGTGAATAACTTTTCACGCATGAACTACTTACCTTTTCTTTGTCTTCAACCCCCACCATCATTATGCATATATAATATATCACATTCACCGTTTTAGTTTTGATAATCACCTATCAGAAATCTTAATTTCAACTATGTATTTGTATGTATAGTTTTTTAAAGAGTATTTATACATTTCTTATAAACTAGTCACTCCACATTAAAAAGAATATTTTTATCTTTTTTTTCTTTCTTCAAAAAATATATATATATATATATATGTTCTCTATATAGAGTATTCACCTTAGTCGAGTGAAAACTCACCATTAGACGAAATTCTTCATTTGGGTTTAATTTTTCATATGCATTAGCGTTTAATTTTTTATATACTTTTGTATATATGAATAAATGGATTTTTAATTAATATTAATAAAATACTGTATATGTGTAATAAATGTCAGGTTAAGAATATTAACTAATTTTAACCAAAATGTTGGGTGTGATATGATAGTTGATAATATTGGAAAAAGCGTGCGAGTGGTTTAGAAACTAAAACGTCCAAATGTGATGCTAATTATATATGATAAGGTTTACAAGTCTTTTCAAAATGCAAATGGGTTAATAGAATTGAAAAAAAAAAAAAAAGAAAAAAAAAGGTAAACCCAGGTCCCTTTCTAAAGGAAATTCAAAAATATTGAGAGAGCATAGCACAGCATAATACTTGGGCTTGTCCACGGCCCATGATGTAGACTACATATATAATATAATATTTCATCACTTTTTTCTGATGGCATGTCTCTTGTTAATGACCTCTCCATACAAGTAAGATACTTGTCTGTCTCCACCCAAAATTATATAGAAACCAAATCAAATAACCAACAAGTTTTTTTTTTTTTTTAATTTTTTAAAAATCTTTACATACATATTAAATCAACCAAGTCCCTTTCTTATTTGAATAAAACAATACTAAAATTAAGTACAAATTTTTTGAGACAAACTGATAACATTGACTTTTATATTTTTCTCGAATTGATATTATTATGTTATATAAATTCATATGTATATATAAATTTACATCTCTACCATTATTTATTTTAACATAAGTGGTCACAATTTCTAACAATTTTTATACCATAAAAGTTCTTGTTCAAATCAATCTCCAAGTCAAACTTTATTTTTTAATTATGCTTTGATTAATAAAAAGGTTACTACCATGGAGATGATTTAATCTTTAATTAATTTAATGGTCTTTAGAGTACATAACTGAGAGCTTAAGATGACAGTAGCCAGGCAGAGTTTAGCCGTGGAGGTTTGCATGATATATGGCATTGATTCATTAATATCCCATTCATATATATAATTTTTGTTTTATTTAGATTCAGATGCATGCATAGTTATAAGTACTGTAAGAAAATATTAAATAATAATACATACTATAAACAAGATTATAATTCATAATCGTAGACAGCTTTTAAGCTTACAGATGAGCTGTGTTGTTCTAACTAATTAATTAATTAAACAATAAAATGCTGGTTAAGCAAACATATTTGAAGACAATGATAGATTGAATAATTAAACAAATAGAAAAAAATAATATGGATGGAAGGTCAAAGGCATCAAAAGAAAAATATATATATAAAAAAATAAATAAATAAACTAGGAAGGAAGTAGCAGGTTGTAATTTAGGTTATCAAAATACCAAACCTAACCACCCCCTCTAATTAATCTCAATTTAGTCCATCTCTTATTTATGATTTTTCTTTACCTTATCCACCAAATTTGGAATAGTTTCTAACCAATGCACTACTTCACGCAATCTTTTTTTTTTTTTTTAATTAAAATTGTGTTTGTAATTTATATAAGAAATGCAATATATCTGAAGGCAAGAAAGTGCCATCTTTTAGTTTTCATTTTCTATGGGTGAAAGGAACCTTAATTAATAATTTTTTTATTAAAATTTTCAAATAATCTATTACCATATCTCTGTTATTTTTGTATCGAAAATTGGCTAATAAGTTAACAAGAGAAAATAAGGAATTAAAAATGTATTTTCTGAAGAGTCAAACCCATATTTTGTAGAAAATTCTATCAAGTGTAGTCGGTAGGAATTGAATTGATCCATTAGGAGTGAGTTTGATTTTTACCATCAGGCCAAAAGTAATGGCTAAGAAATTGTATTCTTATTATTACAAAAAATTTTGTATTATATTTCAAATTCTTTATTACGTTATTTAAAATTTATGTCATATTTTATATTTTTAAAAAAATTAAAATGTAATAAATAAATAAAAAAACCAAAGAAAGAATATTTGATAGTTATAAAACTATAATTGATTTAATCTCAATTGACCCAATAAATAATAATTATGTTCATTTTAAACAATATATTTTATTGGTACTTTGGTACTGTTTACTGAATCTTCTTATTTTTTTAAATTTTGAAAACAAAATATTATTGAGGGGTTTTAACACATATCTCCCCTGAGATTTAGCTTTTTAACATTTAGAGAGAAAATTTGACTTAATATACACATACCTTCCCTACAAGCTTCCACTTCCATCTATAATTATAGAAAAAATACATGTGCCCTTTATTTGTTATTTTTGAAATAAAGATAAAAATTTAAGCTTGAGATTTTTCTTAATTAAAATAATATATTATTGAAAAATGAAGAAAAAGAAATATAAAAGGAACTATAAGTTCAGCAAAAATTAAAGTTTAGAAATAGGGGGTTTTAACACATACCTATAAAATTTTTTACTCCATTTATTTTTACTCCACCTATAAAAATTTTATTTGTAAAAATTTTACTTTAAAAAACTTTAATTATAAAGTTATATCAAGTAAATTATTATTTCTTTTAATCGTAAAATAAAACATTTGAGGTTCGAGTTACTAAAGATACAGGACCATTTCTATTATTTATCCAATTTTTCATTTATCATTTAATTGTCCATTTTTTTTCGAGCTGATGAATTATTTAAGTATAGATAATTCTTATTAAAATGAGATAATATATTTATACACTCTTTAAAACTAATGTTTTTTGTGTTTATTCGGAGGAATAGAAAGATTTCACTTATACTGTGATTCCACTTTTTATTGAAATTTCACTATTATTTTTCATATTGTTTTATACTCTATATAAAATAATCAGTTTTAATTGTTATTTATTTATAATTCATTTCTAAATTTTAATTTTTACTGAATCTATAGTTTCTTTCGTATTTCCTTTTCTTTATTTTTTAATAATATATTATTTTAATTAAAAAATATCTCAAATTTAAAATTTTGTCTTTATTTGAGAAATGACAAATGAAGGGTAAATGTATCTTTTCTATAATTATGGATGGAAGTAGAAGTCTGTAAGAGAGGTATGTGTGCATTAAGCTAAACTTTCTTTTTAAGTGTTAAAAAATTAAACTTCAGGAGAAGTATGTGTTAAAATTTCATATTATTGACCATGGGATACAAAAATATTAATATTACTTGGATAAGATTTTCAATATAAAGTTTTATTATTTTTATTTTTCCTTTTGTTGGGAAAGGAATGTGAGATATTTTTAATCCAAAATTCCAGGATAAGGAATCAATTTGCGATTTACTAATTTATTATTATGATTTATTATTGAAAGAATACTATTATTATATTCCTATTTATTATTAATTATAATAAAAGAATAGGTGGGACCGATCATGATCAGCAAGTTGGCTTAAACAAATGTCTTAGAAATCCTGACACCGAAGCCGTTCAAAACGTAAAAGTGGGCCACCCTTTTTTAAAATTTTACGACAGACCGGACTGGAGTTATTATGTTGACGAGGATGGAGCCACCTGTCCATCATCTCTCATCTCTCTCTATCCATTATTTATCACCGTGACTGCTCCCTGCCGCATCATATTCTTAACAACTCTCCTGCTTTGACAAACTCTTGTCTGAACCCGATGAGCTGATGTATTACGACGCCGTTTATTAGAACCAAGTTATGATATGAATTATCAGAAGATACGCACCAAAAAAAATAAATAAATAAATAAATAAATAAATAAATGAATAAGGCAAACAATTCTAAGGCAACTTGTGATTACATAGATAAGGCTTATCAAATCAAATTCCGGATCATTTTTCGAATTAAAAATTTATTTTTCAGCTGCACTCTCTTTTGAACCAAAAATGTTTAATTCAATAAAAAATGTTTATATAAATAGCATGTGCGTGTTAATTTAATTAATTGATAGTTTTTTTTATTGTGACTAGAGATTTGGAATTTGAATTACCATCAAATTAAAATTTTTAAAAAATAAACAAAATAAATAGTATATCATTTGACCAGCATACGAAATTAAAATAAAATAATTCCTGAAAATGCGTGTATTTATTAGTTATTACATCGACCAAAAAAAAAAAAGAAGATAAATTGACGGAATTAATGGCAAATTTGAAGTTTTAGGTGAAGAGAGAGGGTGAATGGAGAACACCTGGTCCTGATATTTCATCTCATGTCTGCAATAACTTTTCTTTTAGACAGCCTATTTTATCATTAATAAGGGATTTTAACACATATCTCCCCTGAGGTTTAAAATTTTAACACTTAGATGAAAAATTTAAGAAAAAATATACTTACCTCCCCTAAACTATTAGTTGACTATTCAATTTTATTTATATGATTATAATACCCTTAATTACTTCAAAGTAAAGTATAAGAAATTAAATTTGTATGTAATCAAAAATAATTTTAATTTATATTTATTTAAAAATTAAAAATTTAATTAATGACAATTTAATTTAACAATTTTAGTTTACGTATATTTAATATTTATTGAAATTAAGAATTTAATTAATGATAATTTAACTTGATAATTTTATTTTACATTTATTTAATATTTACTTAAAATAGAAATTTAATTTTTATTCATATATCATATTTATTTAAATTTCAAATCCTAATATGCAAAGTCGGCGTCTTTCTTACTGCCTTCTTTTGCAAATTCTCTAGTAATAAATTATAATTTTTTAGTTCACTAAACAATTTCATAACCTTATCAATCTCACTCTTCTTATAAAAACACTTTAATACAAAATTTATATCATATACATTCATATTAAATCTACATTTCAATATTAATCTTATGATTCGTAAAACAAATGTAGATTTTTGAGTTTATATAAAAAATTTGATAGAACTACGTAATGACGAAAAATTAGAAAAAATATCAATATGGTTAAATTACTAATTTTAAATATCATTAAATAAATTTTTAATTTAAATGAATATAAATTGTAATTGTTATTAATCAAAATTTTAATTATTTTAATTTTTTGAACATCAAATAAATTAAAATTAATTTTCTTAAACTTTATTTTGAAGCAATTAAGGGTATTATAATCATTTTAAGTGAAAATATATGGTCAATTGATGGTTCAAGAGAGGTAAGTGTGTCTTTTCTTAAAATTTCTATATAAGTGTTAAAATTACAAATTAAATTTCTAATTTTTAAATAAATATAAATTAAAATTATTTTTGATTACATTAAAATTGAATTTTTTATACTTTACTTTGAAGTAATTAAGGGTATTATAGTCGTATAAATAAAATTGGATGATTAACTAATAGTTCAGGGGAGGTAAGTTATCGTTTCTTAAACTTTTTATTTAAGTGTTAAAATTTCAAATCTCAAGGGAAGTATGTGTTAAAACCCCTTATTAATAATTTAATATATTGTTGAAAAACAGCCCCCGAAAAAACATCAAAAAAATTATCATCCCAACCCAACCCAACCCAACCCAACCCACCACCCAATCCATTTTGATTTTTCGTCATCTTCTCCTCTCTCTTTTCTCTCTGTTTACTGTAACTGTTTTCTCATTCAAATAAACACTGAAAATTCTTTGGATTCGGCTTACTCCATAACTCATTTATTGCTCTATGCTAATAACTCTATAAAATCATTTCTTACGAATCCAGACCTTTCATTGTTTTACTCCTTGTTTGTACAATAATCTGTGTTTTCTCTTTCCAATTAAAAAGCCCATTCTAGAATCGAAGCCCAGAGTCCTTCTCTCTTTTTTGTTTAATAAATAGATTTGAAGATTTGAATCAATCGATTGAAATGCGGAATAGCCTGCGATTTTTCCTGGTGGTAAAGCCGATCGAAAAGTCGCCGGCGATTTGATGGAATTGAGAATCTTAAAGCTAGCATTTTCATCATTTCATGGAGGTAATTATTCGGAGTAGT
The DNA here is from genome assembly GCA_022749755.1 of Azadirachta indica. Taxonomy (NCBI): domain Eukaryota; kingdom Viridiplantae; phylum Streptophyta; class Magnoliopsida; order Sapindales; family Meliaceae; genus Azadirachta; species Azadirachta indica. The sequence goes on from CM040449.1 coordinate 4,457,830, forward strand.
CCATGTATCGTACGCGGATTTGGTATTTGGCTTCGATTTGCTGCCGTTATTTTCGAGGTAAGCTGAGTTAGCTGTTGATTTTACTCTTTCGGACATTTAGGGTTTTGTATTGTTCTACTGGAAATTAAAGTTATGAATGCAGATTTTGGGAAAAGTAATGAAATTTTGGGATTTGTTAGTGACAATTCGAGTCTAAAGCTATTTTCAGATTCAGGGTTTTTCTGCAATCTTTTCCCGGGAACCTAATTTTTACTAGGAATGTCACCATTTTGATGGCTGATTCTTTTGATCTCCTGCATATTCACTTACTCACTTTTTCTTCCGCAATTTTTTCTTTAAAACTTAACTATTTTTTTTTTTCTCCCAGTTAGTGCTTGAGGAGGTTATTTGTGAGAGAACTTATATTATTCTTTTATTGAATTGTTCTTGGTGTTTAATTTTAGGTGCGTTAGCTATGGCATGGCGATTGGCCAAGAGGGTAGTAATCTGATTTATTGATGATAGAGGAATTTTAATTCAGTCCTGTTACTATTAGTAGTACTATTCAGCTTGTTGTTTAGTTGATTAAGCGGATCAAGTGAAAAAAAAGTGATCTTTTAGCTGTAATGAGTTAGTTTTTGAGTTTGATTTTATTAGATCTGTTTATTTTCCTTAGGATATTGGTTAGGATTTCTTGTTTGTGCTCCTACCCCGAAACCTGTTTTAATGTTTTAATTTGTATGATTTTTCTTTCTTAATGTGTATTTTTTTGTTTTTTGTTTCAGATTGTATTTATATTGTTGTGGTTTGAAGCTGTAAATGCTAAACTGCAAGAACACCAGCCGCAATGGAGAGACCCTGAAAGGGGAAGTGAAAACATTGTATCGCATTCATGTATCCATGACCAGATACTTGAACAGAGGAAGCGGCCTGGTCGGAAAGTGTACTCGATTACCCCACAGGTTTATGAGAAGTCTGGTAACTCAAAACCCAGTCATCGAAAAGGAAGGGCGTTGCTTGGGATTTCCAATTCGCAGGAACAGCTGAGGGATGCAAAGCAGCCTATTAGAATTTATTTAAACTATGATGCGGTTGGTCATTCACCTGATAGAGATTGTCGGGAAGTTGGTGATATTGTGAAGGTTGGCATCATTTATAGCATGGTAATTTGTTGGCTTGAGCATGGGTCATGACTGATTGACTAATGTTGGGTGTGCTTTCTTTGGCTTTCTTCTCTCTTTCCTTTTTCCTTTACCAGCTTGGGGAGCCTCCTGCCACTTCTCTTCCAGGAAATCCTTCTTGTGATCCTCATGCTGATCCTCCAATTTATGGTGATTGCTGGTATAACTGTACTTTGGATGATATATCTGATGAGGACAAAAGGCATCGTCTTCGTAAGGTTCAATTTGAATGCTTTTCCTGTTTATAATAATTCTTTTACTATTTCCAGACTGTCTTTCATAAGACAGAAACATTAACTTTTGCAAGCAATGTAATGAAGGCTTTAGGCCAGACAGCCGACTGGTTCAGGAGAGCCTTAGCTGTTGAGCCCGTAAAAGGGAACTTGCGGTTAAGTGGATACTCTGCATGTGGACAAGATGGTGGTGTACAGCTTCCACGTGAATATGTTGAAGGTATCTTATTGCAATTGAGTCTCCTCCTTTTATGATGTTGGGCTTGCGGTACTTCTTGATGTGGTTGAGATCTCACTAGTCTGTTTATTTAAAATTATACTCAGAGGGTGTTGCTGATGCGGACTTAGTTCTTTTGGTGACAACGAGACCTACCACTGGCAATACTCTGGCATGGGCAGTTGCATGTGAGCGTGATCAATGGGGCCGTGCAATTGCCGGTAATTATGTGATGGGTCATCTTTGAAGTGTTTAACATTATCTTGCCCTTGCATGCTAAAGATTTATGAAACCGGAACTAAGTTTCTTTTCCTTTGTAGGACACGTTAATGTTGCTCCTCGTCATTTGACTGCTGAAGCAGAGACTTTACTTTCAGCAACTCTCATCCATGAGGTCAGTTGGTTTTCAAGTAATGAAATTAAGAGGCATGAATATACTATTTTTGCACTGATCCTCACAATGGATCTGTTCCAGGTTATGCATGTACTTGGCTTTGATCCGCATGCCTTTTCCCATTTTAGGGATGAGAGGAAAAGAAGGCGTAGTCAGGTAAACATTATGCCATCTACTGTAAGATCCATAAAGAGATGATAATAGAAACTATTTGCAGTGTATCTAATTTTCTGGTTACTCACCAATTTTGCCAGGTTACTCAACAAGTTTTGGATGAAAAGCTTGGGCGGATGGTGACTCGTGTTGTGCTTCCTCATGTGGTCATGCACTCACGTTATCATTATGGGGTAATTCTCACACTTTTCATTATTGCAGAAATCAGTGTGTTTCTTATGAGGAGCATGCATTAGGAATGTTATTTGTTTATGGTTCATGGCTTAAATCTTTGAAAAGTCACAAGCGAGAAAAACCAGCTAACTGTTGATGAGTGTTACATTGGCAGGCATTTGCTGAGAATTTCACCGGTTTGGAGCTAGAAGATGGGGGAGGACGTGGAACATCAGGTTTTCGTTTTCTCGAATTTCTATTATTATATTCTTTCTGTCCCTCATTCCAAGTAATGACTAATTAGTATTTCAGAAAAAGAAAAGAAAAGTAATGTATAATTACTTTCAACCCTTAATAGCTTTGGAGCATCTAGAGATTGACATGAAATACGCTATAGAATGTTTGTAGGGTATGTGTGGCTATGTGATGTGGAGTTAATTTTTTGAATTAAATACATGCAAGATGCTTCCACCACAAGGCTATGTGATGTGTGGCTATAGTTACTGTAATAGCTGTTGCCTTTAAAACCACCAATTGTATTCAAAAGTTTGTGGTTGAGTCTAACATGCTAATGATTAGTGTTTTTTTGACAACTTGCTTGCAGGATCTCACTGGGAGAAAAGACTTCTAATGAATGAGATTATGACAGGGTCTGTGGATACCAGATCAGTGGTGTCAAAAATGACACTGGCTTTACTGGAGGATAGTGGTTGGTACCAGGCTAATTATAGCATGGCAGACCGCCTTGACTGGGGTCAAAACCAAGGAACTGACTTTGTTACATCCCCATGCAACCTCTGGAAGGGTGCATACCATTGCAACACAACCCAGTTATCTGGATGTACATATAACAGGGAGGCAGAGGGTTATTGCCCAATTGTAAGTTATAGTGGTGATCTCCCTCAATGGGCCCGTTACTTTCCGCAGGCTAATAAAGGTGTGCTCTCTTGCATTAATTTTTTTCCTTAATTTGGTCTCCACTTCATGATATCTTTTCCTTTTTTGTTTTATTTTTCTTATTCCATCTCAACTTGTCCTTTTTGGGCCTTCGTATGTGTGTTAACCATCAACTTATTTGCATATTATGCTAATTTTGTGCTGTTATTTCTATGAAATTTGAATCTTTTAGTAGATAAAAATTGGGACCTATCCAGGATATTTTATGTAGTAGATAAAAACTAGGACCCATCCAGGATATTTTATGTTATCCATCTGGCCATCCCACTCTTTACAACTCATTATTAGATTTCAATTCTAATAAATGTTAGAAATCAGAGAAAACTTTACCCTATGCTCAAAGTTGGACTTTCTTTTTGTTATTTGCTTTCAAAATTTTGTTAGCTGTGCAAGGTTTGCAGTGGTTTAACCTTGCTGATATAGAAGGGGTCACAGGTTAGTGGTAGTATAGCCATATGTCCATTATGCAGTTTCTTGTACTGTGGATATTGGTAATCATTTGTGATGACTTGTTCAGCATTATTTTGTATTTTCCATATTGTACTGATATGTTGTTTGTATTACTCAAATGCATAAATGTTTAATATATGTATTGGTTGAAACAGATGCAATTATTTGCAATATGTCTATTGATGAGTTCTTGGTTTGGCCCTTAGTTTGAAGTTATATTAACCAATAATATGTCTATTGATGAGTTCTTGGTTTGGCCCTTAGTTTGAAGTTATATTAACTTATAATATTGGCTTTTGCAGGTGGTCAGTCCTCATTGGCTGATTACTGCACCTATTTTGTAGCCTACTCTGATGGATCATGTACAGACACTAATAGTGCACGCGCACCAGACAGAATGTTGGGTGAAGTGCGAGGGAGTAACTCTAGGTGAGAGTGTGGGCTTGGAACTTCCTTAGGCCTGAGGTAATTAATTTTGAATAACAATCTCAGCACCTAACATTTCTCTTTCAATGTTTAGGTGTATGGCCTCATCACTAGTACGTACTGGGTTTGTACGGGGTTCTATGACACAAGGAAATGGCTGCTATCAGCACAGATGTGTAAATAACTCACTGGAGGTATTTTTACTTTATTTCATCTGTGTGCATAGTTAATTCATTACTGTCTTGCTGCCCATGACAGATTTGTGTACTGTAGCAATTTTGATGAAGTAACAATTCTTTATATTTGAAATATGATGAGTTTCTTTGCTTCCTGTCAAAGAAAGAAAAATATGACGTTGGAAACTTGCAACCATTGCAAAGTCTTCTTCATTATGGTCAAGTGGGCCATATCTTTCCCTTTCACTTGAGACAATAATTAGTGCAAGGATCATCTTTGAACTTAAATTATGAACTGCTTCTTGCTGCAATTGCATTCACAATATAATGTGGATTATTTCATTTAGGTTGCTGTTGATGGTATTTGGAAAGTGTGTCCTGAAGCCGGTGGACCAGTTCAGTTCCCTGGATTCAATGGTAAGTCTGCTGATTATGTACTTTTTTGGTTTAAATGAAATAGCATTATTTACACCTCAAATTCTTTCAATATTGTCTGTAGGTGAACTGATTTGCCCAGCATACCATGAACTCTGTAGCATGGGCACGATTTCTGTGTTTGGTCAATGTCCCAATTCTTGTAATTTCAATGGAGATTGTGTTGATGGAAAGTGTCACTGTTTTCTGGGGTTTCATGGGCATGATTGTAGTAAACGTGAGCTCTTAAGTCCTTTCCATACCACTCTAGTCTCTATACAGATATAGGCTAAATATCTGAAATTCATGCTACCTTTATCTGTTACCATTTGTGCAATTTAACTGAAGATTTTCCTTTTCACAGGGTCCTGCCCAGGCAAATGTAATGAACATGGCAAGTGCCTTTCAAATGGAGTCTGTGAATGTGAAAATGGGTACACGGGCATTGACTGCTCTACTGGTAATGATATTATCCTTTTCAAATAGTTACTCTAGTAGCCAAACTTGTAGTCTTTCAGTTGTGTCAAACTTAAGCAGTGGTCCAATATTTCTTCTGAAAAAAAATTATTGGTAGATAAATACAACAGAGGTGGTATGTGAATACAATTAGTGCAGTTTGCTTTCCTCCTTGTAACACTATGCTTTTGGCATGATATACAGCTGTCTGCGATGAACAATGCAGTCTCCATGGAGGGGTCTGTGATAATGGAGTTTGTGAATTCCGTTGCTCTGACTATGCAGGCTACACTTGTCAGAACAGCTCCAAGCTCATCTCCAGTTTATCAGTGTGCAAAAATGTGCTGGAGAAGGATGCTGGTGGGCAACATTGTGCACCCAGTGAGCCAAGTATATTGCAACAGCTGGAAGAAGTTGTTGTCACACCCAACTACCATCGTTTATTTCCAGGTGGTGCCCGCAAGTTATTTAATCTTTTTGGGACCAGCTACTGCAATGATGCTGCCAAGCGATTAGCCTGCTGGGTAAGTCCTGTTGCTTCATTCATTTGTATCTAACACTTTTTGCCATCATGTATCAATAAAGAATTGCTTTTCATGTATCTCGACTAACTAAGAATGTTGTTTGCTGAATAAGCAGATATCCATCCAGAAATGTGACAAAGATGGTGACAACAGGCTTAGAGTATGCCATTCAGCATGCCATTCATATAATTTAGCTTGTGGAGCATCACTGGACTGCTCAGACCAGACCCTCTTCAGCAGTAAAGAGGAGGGTGATGGTCAGTGCACTGGCTCTGGTGAGATTAGACTATCATGGTTAGACCGTCTGCGGGACGGTTTATATTTAAAAAATAGTTCTTCCAAAGGAATGTTTGTAAAAAGTAGCCAGCTTTAGTATTTTATTTTATTTTACTTTTAGATTTTCAGTTGGCTTGTAATTTTTCTAGGGTTAAGTGCTAGGAAAGGTGGCATGTAATGCCGTAGATGTAGGTTTTTACCTTTCGGTTGGCCCAAAAGTCGTTTAAGAAATTGGGTGGAATTACGCTTTCGAAGATGAAAGCTCCCTGTAGAGAAACTGTAATGTATGGAAAAAGCAAAAAGAAAAAAAAAAAAAAAAAGAGAAGAAAAAAGCGGGTAAGAAAGCTTTGTTGAGAGTGAGGTGAGGTTTGGCCGAAGGCCTTGAAAGAAAAGAAAATGTCTCAATGTTTTCTCTTGTTCATATCTCTTTTATTGTATGTTCAATTGAGGCTTTTCTCTAATAGTAATCTGAGAAAGTTCATGAGCCAGCTTTCAAATTGCAGTTGTCAATTCATTGAGTTGAGAAGCTGGAATCTGGAATTGATTTTTAGTTGCAAACCATGAATAATAAAATCTGAGGATATTATGGCAGGGTCTCGAATTTTCTGACGTCATCATTATCACGGGGAAGATCTTACATTTCCAGTTTCAATATTTGAATAATATCCGGGGTTATTACTTATGGCTAGTTCTTATTACAGACTGCTCAATTCGTGTGCTTATATCTGGGAGAATCTGAATCATGGATTCGTATTACGGATATAAACTTTCTGCTCAATGCAGTTGAAGACGAACTTAAAAGAAAAAGAAAAAGAAAAATAAATAAAAGTTGGGAGGCGGGCGTGCATTTGTGTTTATAAATGCCATCTTAATTAAGAAAATAATCACCCACCCGAGTAAAACGTACTACAAGAATTGGCCGGTTTCTCTCATAAAAAATTAATTAAAGAAGCTTAGGCGTCCTTAGCCAGCCAGTATGAAAGTTGGTTGCTTTGCAATTAAGACTGGATCTGAAACGCAATGAGAATTGGGTTTTCTTAATTATAAAGCACTGCACATTCAAATTGTCCTTCATGGTCGAACACACATGATTACGATAGCCATATTTCAATTTTCATACTGTGTGCACTCTGTTCTCCGGTTCTTATGTCATAATCATATCATAATATAATGAAATGTTGTTACCTACTATATATAATATATATTAAAAGGCTGTATCTGATATCCCATTTTCATAGTTATACTTATCCAAAATTTGATTTGTTTGGCTCAAAATAAGCTAAGATCTTAATCAGAAAAGCGAAGATTGTGCTCTTAATTAAAAGATAGTTTTCTTTGTATATCCAAAGTCCATGGCAATTCAACCACCTTAGAAACTTTGAAAGCTACCCTACCTATATCATTTTAAGTATATATCATGAGCACGACAAGATCGTGTTTTCCGTTCACCAATCACCAATTCTGAAAGCCTATTGCTTCCATATATATTAATTAGCTTCTATCCCACAACCAACCAACCACATGAACATTATATTTATATGCACATATATATATATATATGTATGTATGCATGTATGTATACAGATTTCTAACCATGTATATAAAGTGGAGCCACTTTATTAACGTGAAGTAACCAATAATATGATAAAAGGTTTTTATATATATATATATATATATATATAGCTAATTATAAAAAGCCCGAGTATCTAATAAACTAGTAGAAAAGAACAAATCTGGTAACAAACATATAACAAATATTAAAACTAAGAAGTAGGGCAAAATGTGATCAAGTAATCTGATCCAGAACAGGTACAAGTACTGGAAGCATCATCATACGCATAACTATAAGCCGAAGGACACGCATTCTTGAACAGCTGTGAATACTGTGTTGGAGAACAGGTTTCCGGCGTCGAATGATCGGCAGTGCAACAAAACTGCGACGTGTTAAACGCTGCGCACGCGCTTTTACATGCAACAACGGTGCCCGATTCCGTTACCTGTAACTCTGCAGGACACTTACCGTTGAGATCAGAAACGCAACCTGCGTACTGACAGTCTCCTGTGCCACCTACAGCTTTAACACCTAACCCTACGTTATAACCATCAACAAGGCTGACGTCGTAGAAGTCCTTATCAGAAGCGCTTTTGGCAATGGTAAATTCGACCAGGCTGACGGGTGGTGCGCCACCGCCCGTGCACTTTAGCGCTCCACCGCAGTCACCGGTTGTGCATGTGCCAGTGCCTGACGCGTCAAAGTTACAGCCTGTTCTGCCCCAGATTCGGCCCGACCAGGTTTGTGGAACGGGGAACTGCGCTGATGCACCGGGTGCTAATTCGAAACCTCCGTCGCCGAGAGTGGCCATACCATTTCCGCACAAAGTTCCGGGCCATATGGTGTAGCTGCAGCGGTTCTCGAGGGTGAAAACTGTTGCCGATGAAGCTACAATGCCTGCAATTTGTGAGGTGATGATGATCAGTTTCATATGATACTAAAAAAATGCATCCGAACATCAAATTAAACCAACCTGTCAATTGGGAGAGTTATTACCTAACGAGAAGAGCAGCAGAAGAAGATGAAGTCTGGAGAATACTTCCATTGTTTTTTGTTGTTGTTGTGGTTTCTGATGAGACGAGTTTTTCAGATTTGTGGAAGATAAAATGGGATAGGCTTAGAGTAGTTGTGTTTGGGATCGTGGAAGTTGTATCAGAAAGCTGTGTATTTACATATATAATGGGGGCCACTACTTGCCTATTAATTCTGTCCCTATAGATAGATCTTTAGATCGAGGTGCTCTTTAGGCGTATGCCGTTAATTATTGATTTCGCATTATTAACTTTTATCCTGTCTTTTCGTGATCTTGCAATGGAGGGCATATCTGAAACTCGTGATCTTTTAGTGCTAAATTAATTAATTTACATAATATTATGCTAATTTAAATGATTTTTGCATGCTGCTAATCACCATTAATTACATTATATTTATTTTTGCGAATTTTATTGTGGGATTTTCATAATCTTCTTTTATCATGCGAAATAAATTGGAAATCAATTTAAACACCGCATATGAAAGGTTTAATAAATTAATTTCTCTGATCCAAATTAAAGCTTGACCCCGGATCCCATGGGGTTAAACAGTAATGCCTCCATGACCATGTGCAATTAACATCGTAATTAATTATTGTAGATTCATATAATTTTGCCTCCCAATTTTATAAATTAGGTTGCAACGGTAACTCTCTGCTTCCCCGTGAAATTAAAAGCGCAAAATAATATTAGAGCACGTGCAGAGGAAGCATCAAGTCACGTGACAAAGACTGCTTCCCTATACAAAGCATGCAGGGAGTTGGCTGTCGTCAAAGAGTTAAAAGACTGATGATCCCCCCGTGGCAAACATCAGCTACTCCTCCCACTCTCACACGTCCTGAGGAGTGAGGAGGCAGTTTACATGCACGTGCTTCCGCCCCTCCCCGTAATCTGTAACCGTACAAGTAATTTTCCCGCTCAATAAATCCTGCAATTTTTTTTTTTTTTTTTTTTGGTAACGTTGCTTAAATAATAAGAATTCAGAAACCTTCAACGAGTTACATCAAAATCAAGCAGTAGAAAGAGGTCAAATTAAGTTGATCTTTGTCAGGATCCATAAAATTACTATTAAGAAAAATTATGTAAATAGTTCAATACTTCAATTAATTAGTTAACTTTCTTACAGTAGAAGTAATAAATCTAGAGATGGAAATTGTCGAACACCAATCATCTTTTGATCTATCAACATGGAAACTAATACAAGAGAATTTAGTTAGGTTTCGGTGAAAATAAAACTTCTTGGCGGAGCAAACAGCTTGTCGGTAATGTTGCAATGAGATGATCATATATGGTTCACCAAACCAAACATTTTTTTTTTTTTTAAGTAAACAAATAGCCTTGTCCATACTCTTTTTGTTTTGACAATAGACACGTATCGAATAATTATCCGCCGCTTTCATGCAATTAGTACGCGTTTTGTTTCACAATCCAAAACGCGTTATTACATGCTTAATGAACGTCCAAAAAGGAATTTGCTTCCTAAGATTACCAAATTAATTGCTCGGCAGGACCTGTCAGGTTATAATTGGAGTAGGTGTGACATTATTTATTATTCATTTATTTATCCTAGCTGGAATGGGCATTTTGCAAAAAGAGTAGACAAGTCGGCAAACCGGAGGCGGCAGATGAGTTTCAGCTGAAATGGGAGCCTACAGGAAATTAACTGAGATGCATGTAATTTAAGAATTCATCAGTCATTATGTATGTATGTATGTATGTATGTATGCATGTTTAGTTTTAGCTAGACAAAAGGAACCGAATACACGCGAAGGAAGGTCACAAGTTCATTTGTTTCCCAACCAAATGTTTCATTTAACCGAACTCAGATAATCAGATGACAACAAGTGCGCCCCACTAATTGTCTTTCGAGTGATTTTGATAACATCTAACATCTTCTTTTTTCCTGTTTTGCTTCTAACTTTTCTGACAAAATCAAGTTGGTTTATTCGTGTAACTCTTAACTTGTATACCGTTTTTTATCCTCATACTTCATGAATCATTAACATACACAACATATAACCTATTGTAATTGGAAAGTTTTTTGAGTCCATTCAAGACGAAGGATAGGCTTGCAAGATGTGATAGGTGACGAAACAGAAAGGGTAGCTAGGCGGCGGGAGGATTGGAAAAGACATGGGCAGGTAAAGCCTTATCTTCTTGCATGATCTAAAACAGGCATCACTGGGTCATTTAGTTCTGGTACTTTCAGTTACCGACCAAAGTGGAGTTTGTTGAAGAGACAAAAGTGCTCATCGTATCATATTCATTAAATTATGTTTCCTGTTTATCTGTATTCAAATATTCATCGGGTTGCGGCACCGTTCTCCACTTCCATCTGTTTTCAACTACAAAAACCCTAAACTCTCCAACAAGCTGAGAAACTGCAGATCACGGACCTAGTTTTATATTTCGATTGCAAATAACCAAAACTGACCAAGAAAGTATATTTTGAAAGAAATGACGGGTGTGTGTACCTCATCTTCGGAACTTGTCTTGATCCCCCATCATACACAAGCAAGATTAAGAAACATTGTATTAAATCGCTCGCAAGAAATCCATTGTATAATGTTACTCAGGTGGTAACCAAATTGGTTTGACTTCTTGCCATAAGTCGATTAATTTCATCATATTATGGACTAGACAGAGTCACAAAATAACGCTATCAACTTGCAGCAACAGCTAGAAGTCTGAAGCCTACCTACTTATTTCTAAGTGCCTCTCCCCTGGGGTGTTTAAGAAAAACAATGAAATTCAACTCAGCGGATTTTTCTGCATAAATTACGCAATTTGCCATATGCATACATTTTTTAATTACGTCCTTTTTTAGTGGGAGGGGAGTATTTGGTAAAAGGAAAAGAACTTGAGTGGGAGACAGGCTTTTTCGCGTCTGGATCATACAGTAGTATGTATTTAGGTGCTGAAAAAAAAAAATTGTTACACATATCAATCAGGGGATAAAATTTGCAACACTTCAATGAGCTCGATCTGGCTTGGTCCTGATTAGCACAATAATAATACATTTCTTAGATCGAGATCGAGCTGCAAGCTCCTATTTCAGAAACTGAAAATTCTAATTGTACTAATGTATTTTGCTGAATTTACTTCAATAGTTCGTACAGACACCAATAACCAATCCATGTACGAGTACACTTGCGCCCCCATTATGTATGTTAACTAGTAGAAATGGATTCAGATAAATGATATCTGTGATCCACTGACGACCAAAAAAAATAAAAAATAAAAAATAAAAAAGAAATTCTACTAGCACTTAATAGTTGACAACTTTGACTACCGAATATAAACGACATCTTACTTTGATTGAGCATTTTCATACTAAATATAGATAATTTCATAAACAAAGTTTCAAATCATGGCAGCAAAGACATTTCTTTGGTAGTGGCATTCATATGAAATGGCAAGTTTTCCAAACCACTCAATAACAGGTTATTTGAATAATTGAAAATTCGAGTTTATGAGCAAGAATTTATTAATCACTTGTGAATCAAAATTATCATTTATAATAAAATATTTACTTCTTGGTTTTCTTGCAGTAAAACATTGCTTTAAAAATGCCTAGAACTGGCCTTGGACGAATACCAAAATAAGTAACAGAAGCAAGACTTGCACATGCTAAACCTACATATATTTTGTACCAAATGGATGCAAAAAAGGTGAGATAAGTAAACAAGGTGGTCAAGGAGATTACCACAATAAAATTTATCAAACACTTTAAACTAGAAAGCTCTTCTTCTGGGCCTTGGTTGGGAAACTGTCCTTGAGCTTTGAAATTTGTGAGCAACTGGTCCTTGAGCTTGAAAACATCCATCAACCAAGCAGCAGCTTCACTTTCAGATGCTGGGATCTCTTTGACAGGGATACGCCGAACATGAATGTGAACTTCTGAAGGATCAACTCCAAAGACATTGTCCATAAAGGAAGGACACCGATGCTTGTACGCAATACTCACATCATAAACTGCGGTTTTTTGAGAACATGAGAACCACACACATAGCAATTAGAAGCAGTTATTTGAAATATATATCTGTATATGTGTGTGTGTGTGTGTGTATGAAAAAAGGTTAATCATGCAATAAATAACATAGAGGAAATGGACCAATTGTGTAAGCATAAAATCTTCATGGTTAATATAAACTGAACACCATTCTATTTCGAAGTAAGCTTGCTTGAACAACCCCTAACATCTTGCCATTTTATTTTACTGCAGATACTAGGTTTCCTTTTCAATCCCATCTCAAAGCACGTAACAACTGGCAATTCCCAAAGCAAAACAACAGATACACAAATACAGATAGAAAACCATTGAGAATCAGATAAGATTTAACCTGGCCGATAAACAATTCTTCATTAAATAATGTTGGGGGGGTTTTACAAAGATTTTTCTTAAAATTAAAAAGGTTAAGTCAAATTTAAATAAGTTAGGAGCAATTATCTATTAAGTGGAACCAAAATAGTGAGCCATTTTCTTAGTGCAGAAGACATTATACCATGCCCTCTTTTCACAAATCAATAAAATGATCTGCCATCTGAGATTCTTAGTTGAGGTTAAAAAAATATTGGGTCTCCTAACGGGGTACAAATGACAACAGTTCCGGAAGGAAGGCACAAATTTTTTACTTATTATCATCCAGAAAACCTTTGTACTTAATCACAGGCTTTCAGGAACAGAGCCATTTTCTGAAAATAGCATATTGGGAGAAAGTCACATACCCAATTGGTTAGTGTGTTTCTGTGGGCATCAGTTTGCATCTGTGACATCTTATCAAATATATATTACAGCATCTTCAAATCTTTGCAGTAGCAACTATATTTATAACATAAGAATATAAAAAGAACCTGCATCCAACGAACTACGCAGAGTTTCCAAGCAAACACAAAAGCCCCTTGTTTTTGGAAGCAGAACGTTATTGAGCACAGGAAGTCCAACTTCAGCTGCAAATTTTTGACTCCTCTTGCATTTCTGTTCACTGAATAAGTACAGACAAGATGTAAATATTCCAAGTGATGCATACCAATACTAGAAGCAAGACACTTATGGTTTAAAAATGCATTTCATGAATTATACTATATGTTGATGTTCTGTAATCATTACCATGGATCTATATGTTGATGGTGTGTAATTGCTAGTCATTCCAGATACATTGGATCAATAAAGAAAGAGTATCATCTCAATCAAATAAAGACAAGTTTATTGAGGAGCAAAAATTATATAAAGCACACATGCATGCTCATGGAATAGGAACACAGAGGGATTAAGGCAGTACGTAAAATCAGTTCCTTCAGGGAAAATTGCAAGCCACAAAGGATCTTTGGGATTCTTAAAAGTAGAAAGCATTTGGCGCAAGACAGGTTCATCAATTTCCCAATTCCTCTCCACTGAAATAAACTCCAAAATGTGAAATCCCCAACCAAAGACAGGTAGTTTCATCAAGCTGCTCTTAAGGATATATTTTATATAGCCCAGGCACCCCTTTCGCAAAGCAAGATCCCACAGGTACATCCAATCGACTTCAGTTCTGTGATTGGCCATAAGTAATACACGCTCATTTGCTGGGATTGCATCTCCAGAAAAGACCATCTTGGTTCTGTTAATCTTTTCAAATAAAAAGGGCCATAAAGCTAGCCAAAGACCAAAGAGGAAGGACGTTGCTTTTCTACAGTATTGGACACTAAAAAGCCGCAAAATGATTGCAATAAGGGGTCCAAAGTACACTAGAAACATAAAGGCGGTAGAAAGGAACACCAGCAAACATATCAGACCCCCGAAAAACCTAATAGGAGTCAAAGGACGGTGCTTTAATCTATTATCAGAATTGAGAGGCCTCCAATCTTCCATGAGCTTCCAGGAACTGCTATAAAACTCTGCCTCCCTAGAACAGCTGCAATAATGTGCCTCAAAGTTACTTGAACAGTTCCTTTAAAAGTTTTAGTGAAAAGCAAAAACTTACAAGTAAAACACATATCATTGTCATTCAAATGTCAAAAAATGCAAATCATAATCAATTATAAGTGGAAAAGTAAAAATTAAAAAAATAGAGTTATGAAGCCTAGTAGGGAACATGATGATTTTGGAGGGCCAGGCATTGGTGCGTGTCATCTAAGAAAATATCCAGATTATTGATTTCAGCAAGTAGCAGGCCAATATACCTTGAAACGGACAAGAGTTTGAAGTTTGTGAGATACTGTTTCTAAGGCAACAAAAAAAATCTAAGCATTTGGTTGGGGCTGAACGCTGAACAAAATTTGTTACTTGTGGAACCACTTCATCTGAAAGGTCCAAGACACAATTGGTCTTCTTGCATCATTGCTTAAAAGGGAGTCCGCACAGCAGGTTACAGCAAAACATACTCTGCATGTTTCTGGCAATAATAGTTCCAGAGCCAAAGAAATTGGGCAATTTGAACACTTCAAATGAATATACAAGGAATACTTTAAACTATAGTGATTCTGCAACTTGAATTTCTAACTTCAAGGACAAGTTCATCCACAAGTAAAAAGGAAATTTACTGACAACTTGGATCTGAACCCCGAACATCTGATACAACTTCAGCATCTAACAATAGAACATAATTTATGCAATTAGCACCAGAGTATAATTAATGCAACATATCACTTTCTAATCAGCCATAAACAAGAACACGAGCAACACTTTGTAATAGACGTTAAAACCATGAAAGGTAGACAAATATAACCAATTCTATGTAAACATTTAGCAGACAGTATGGAATTGGGCTCAATCTTGAGAATTCAACTAAACTTCCTTATCTAAAGGTAAGGAGTTGCTCTCCTTGTGAAATCATTATGGTTACAAGGATGAAAATTGATGCCTTCAATAACTAAGAGAACATTCAGGGAGTAATTAGCAGCCAAAAAGCAACTGTTTCTTGGGAAATACAGTCTAGTTCATGGATTAATTGTCCATAATTAATCACATGGATTAGCTATTTGAAACTATCAAATGTTTCCGTGCCCTCATTTATTGATCGAATATGTAGGGAAAATCAAAGAATACAAGAGTCAATATTATTTAATTTGAGCACATCAACAGCAAATCATTTCTTAATAGAACAAGTTCCTGGTGAATTAAAATAAAAAAGAAAACCGTAAGATAAGAAAATCCTATCTCAAAACATTTAAATTTAAGGTCTGAACAGAAAAAGAATCAATTAAGCGTTGTATAGAAAAATATAAGAATTGAAAAGTGAAAATGAAAACAAAGAAAGAGCAGGCGTACCTCGTATCTGGAGGAAAGACACGAACCGAGTAAAGCGAGAGACGGTTTTGTTTGCTTCAAGATGAAGACTTCGTGTTTCTCTCTGTCTCTGTTTAGAAGATAAAAAGTCTTTCGTTAAGATCAATAAAACAGGAAAATTCGAATCCAAGATTCGGTTAATGGGTATCAAGAGGACATTAGCACATGCAGTCAAGTTTATTAAAATAGACTAGCTGCATCCTAGATGGTGGATTGCCTACTTTCTCTAATATGATTGGTGAAATTCGAACAAGAAAAAAAACAAAAAAAAAAAAACCAAAAAGAAAAAACAGGGTCCATTCATTATTCATTATTGTCCAGACCTTCACAGTCGACCTCATCGCCAATTACAATTGGGCCCGCTCTTCATTATTCATTATTGTCCAGACCTTCACGGTCGACCTCATCGCCAATTACAATTGGGCCCGCTCTTGCATTAACAGATGGGTTCGATTTCCATACAATTTGTCTATTGGATTCTTTTAAAAATAATATAATAATAAATAATAGTGGGACGTTTTTAAATGATTTATATTTGACCACCCTAATAATTTATCATTTATTTATTAAATAATAAAACAGTGATTTTAAATTTCTCTTAAAATCTATAATTTTAGTTTTAATTAAAATTAGAAACAAATTCATTTAATTAAAATTATGTATTTTAGTTTATGTTAAATACGCTTATTCCTCTTATTTATTACATTCCTATCACTTTTTAACTTTTATTTACCATAAAAATTTTTCTCAAATTTTAAGTTAAATAATTTTTTTTTTTATTCTTCAATAAATTTATAAAAAATTTATTTATAGATAAACAATCATGACGACGAATTTGATCTCAAAAAATAAGTTTTTAATCATAATATTAAAATTAAAAATTGATCTGTTATAAATTATCTCAATATATTTAAAACATTTGAAAAAGCTAGGGTTTGTTATTATGCGAGATAAAATGAATCACTCTAAAACTAATAGGTATTATAATATTTTTCATTGTTCAATATAAAAAAAAAAAGAGTTTTATAAAGAATTAAGGATTTTGAAGGGGTGAAAATAAATCAATAACATCACTCATAATAAGATTTCACCACTTTCAAAATAATTCAATCAGTGAATATCATAAATATAATTGAAGTTCAAAGGAAAAATATAGTATCAAAATAATTTAATTTTGATGGATAAAAATAAATAATTTTGTGATAGTATGAACTTTTGTAATAACTTAAACAGTTGAATTAACTGAAATCATACTCATTTATAATCTTCTCGTATAAATATTAACTAACTTAAAGTATAAAATCTAAATATTTAATAAAATTTTAATATTTATTAAATATGGAAGAACAATCTAATTTGTGCAAAAATAAATATGCATTGTATTATAATATATGAATTGTTATAAAAATTTTAGAACGAAACACGTGTGTGTCTATATATATATATATATATAAGCTTATGAACAAATTTATTGATGCAATTTAGTGTGTTTTATAGTTATAAATCACATAAATTTAGATAAAAATTTATATTCTTAATATTATTGACGAGTCATTTCTAATTCTTAAAACTTCACTTATTATAAGATATATTTTTACAAGTTCAAGTCTTATAAGTTTAAATATTTAATTAATATTTTATATGACGTATTAATACCTGCAAGATATGCAATGCAAGAAAAATCTAATTTGTGAAATTTAAATAATCATGATACTGTAAATATATGAATTATTATAAGAATATCATGAAAATTCACATGTTATGAGGTGTAATTTATTGTTTTGCATGTTACGCAACATCTTGAAAGATATTGTTTTCATTTAACATTAAATATACTTACCTCGTTTCTAGACGAAAACGACTATTAAAATATTAAATTAGACAAAAACCTAGAAGCACGACTTTTTAAAATATCAAATTAGACCAAATCAAAATAATAATAATAATAATAAAATTAGACCAAATGTCGCGTTGATGAAAAATATATGGTTGTTGAATGTTGACATTTTCTAATGAAAATATTTTTATTAGAAGCTTCGATGCAACGTAACACAGATCCCACAGAATTCAGAATTTGAAAATATTTATACAAAAAACTGTTAATATCATTCAAGACAAATTCAAATCAATTGTGCAAGCCATTCATTTTTATTTTTTTTTATATGGATGAGATTATGGATTCAACTCGTGTTTGATACATATATGTTACATCAATTAATCCTTTACATTTTGAAAAGAAGAAATAAAAAAAAAAAAGGGGAAAGATTTATTTCCCTGCATTTTTAAGCAAATGAAATAAAATCAAAAACAAAAATCTAGAAAAATAAGGGGAAAAAAAAAAAAACCATGGCAATGGGTAAAGCCAATGCTGATTATGATTAATGAAGTTCATAATCAACAGTCCTTTTCTTTAACGTCTTTGTCTTCAGAAGAGGACGAATGTCTTGATGAATCCTCGTGTTTACTCAATTCACCAAGTTTTCTGTTCTTCAAGTAAATCTTCAGGTAAAAATTCACGAACAGCAGCAATATCACAGAATTGAGTACAGAATTAAAAATCCAAGCGCCAATCCCGTTGCACCCCCCTTTCAAAATGTGCAACAGTAGCACACCAAAATGACATATCAAGTTGCAACCCAGCAATACCGCTTGACAATTCACCACAAACGGAAAGCAAGCGCTTGGCAATCCGATTGCCGTCCAAAAGCGGTATCCGTAGACGACGGAATACAGTAAAGTTGTTAACAATATAGCCAGTACTTGAAAAGATTGTGAAAATTCGAGCCAGAGAAAAGACATGCAAATGAGCATAGACTGGTTGAATAGTTGAAAGAATGTTAATTTACGGTATCTAAGGATTGTAAAGAAGGTACGAAGGAGATGGAGAAAGCGAGAGAGATAGAAAATGTAGGACCAGAAAAAGACGCGCCCGGAAGGGCGGGTCCCGAGCGGGAAACACAGTAACCACTGAAACGCGGTCGTATTGGTTCGTCTCCAGGACCAGCGGGTGTCGCGAATTTCGGCTGCGGCAGAGAGGAGGATGCCCACGAAAATAACGGCGGAGATCAAGGTGATGGCGAGGCTGTGGATGGCTGGGATAGGGCCCAGTGGGATCCGACGGCCACGGCGGAGGAAAAGAGAAAGGAAGAGATGAAGGGAGGTCGCGGCGGCTATGTAGGTTGATATAGCTGCGATGAGAAACAACCACGTGGAGCCCCACGATTGAGTGTGATTCCATCGGAAGTTAACGATTGCTGGGTGCTCCGACAACCAGTATCTTATGTTTTGCATCATCACTACATTAAAGTTTTGATTGGCCGTTTTTTCTGTGAAGGGTAATTTATTTCGGCGATAAAAATTTCAGAGAAAGCAGGAATTTTTTCCGCGTTTCGACGTATAGATGGAAATCGGTTTAAAAGGGAATGAAACAAGCGAAGAAGGATAAGGAGATTACGAAAATGTAATTGAGTTGAGCTGTACGTAGCGGTCGAAATGAAATGGCGAAAGAGTTGGACTTGATAATGAAAAGGAGGTCGGCGAGGATTCTACACGAGAGACTAGAAAAATATTAACGTGGGCAACATTTTTTTCTAGAAAAACTTACCGGTCAATTAATTCTATCGCCCTTCCTTCTCTCTCTCTCTCTTTTTTTTTTTTTTTTAATTGGCCGGAGATAATATTACCGATGTCGTAACTCACAATCAGAGGGGAAATAAAAGAAATAACTATCAATAAAATTATCATTAATTTTCCGATTGGATGGATTGAATTTCTTTTCCTCTATTAAAATAAAAACTAAGCACAGCCGAAGAACTTTGACAAAATTATGATATAATTTCAACACGACAAGCGTTTAGAATATCATTCCAAAAGAAGTTTCTATAACTTATTTCAACATTTAAAGATAAAATTTATAGTACACCATTGTTACTATAATTATCTTCTTTATTAATAAATACTGATTCTTGTCACTGATGATGTCAACGATTATGAGCTGTGAGCAAGAGTAGTAATAGTAAAAATAATTAAAAATCAATTAAAATCTAGAAATATTTTTAAACGACTATATTTTAATTTTAATTGACGAACGAGCCATAGCTTAAGAAATTGAGAAGCGAAAGGGTGATACTTTTTAACCTCACGTGTCACATGTGAACAACAAATGTTGCATTCGAGTTTGGACCGCTGTTTGCATCGCTTATTGCTTCATTTGTGAGTCCGACCAAACATTATTCATTCAATGCTGTCGGTAGACATGTAACGGCGTCGGATCAATGTAAGAAGGGAGTTCGGTATTAAAACATTAGTAGTCTGACCAGTTGGTGATTTATGTTGAGTGTTTTAAACCGTTGATCGTCAGTGCAAACCGGGTACCAGCTATCGAACGGTCATTTGGTGAACGGGTACAACTGCCCATTACATTCGTGACAGCTGGACGATTGGCGCGTTTACTCCCACCCATTGGAGATATGGTGAATTAGGTGCGACGCATTAGAAAAAGAAAAAGACGACGTCGGATAATTTTTTTGGAACACAATTCTGATGAACATCAGAATTTCTCGCATCCTCTTTTTTAACTTTGCGCATCGTTTGATTTGGAAATCCGGCAGTCGATCTCTCCCTATTTTAAGGTCTCCAATTTCTGACATTTTCATGTTATTTTTGTTTTAAATAACTTGGAATTAATTTATTTGTGTTTTGATTATCCATTTCCAGTTTTATTTATAGTTAAGTGCTAATTTATGTGAGATTGTGATTTCGCTCAAGATCTGGAGTGTTTGATGGTTGAACTTGTTACGTTTGGGCGTTTTAATTGTTTTATGGAGTCCTCTCCAGTCTTAGAAAATTTCGCTCTTTGTAATTCTTTTATGCGTAATTTTCCTTATCAGAAATTGCGGCAGAAAATTGCCTAAATGGCCCAGTGAATGAATCCCTTTTTTAACCTGATATTCTACCATCCATGTTTTCAAGGAAATGACCATCAACATTTTGAACTACTACAAGATTTTGGTTAGTTTTGATTAATTTTTATGAATTGCTGATTTTAATTTCGTTTCTTCGTGCAAAGGGCTGGTGTTGATTGTGTTCCACTATGGTTTACTTCTTCGAAAGTATACCTTACAAGAGATATTTCCTCTTGTAATTGCAGATTTTGATGCCAAAAGTTTATATTTGAAACTGAAGACCATTCTCACCATTTTGTGATTCTAGGTGTTAATCTTATCTCATAGGCATTGGAGTTTTGGTGGTCTAGAGATGGCGAGTGGTTTTAGGGAATCAACAAGCAGGTCAACCCAAAGCCCTTATTCTAGCAACAATAGTAATAATGAGGCTGGTAACTTTGAATGCAACATTTGCTTTGACTTGGCTCAAGATCCAATTGTAACTTTGTGCGGCCATCTTTTCTGCTGGCCCTGCCTTTACAAATGGCTCCATATTCACTCAAATTATCGGGAATGCCCAGTTTGTAAGGCACTCATTGAGGAGGCAAAGCTGGTACCCTTGTATGGTAGGGGAAAAACATCAGCTGACCCGAGATCAAAATCCATCCCTGGTGTCAATATTCCAAATCGTCCTACTGGGCAGAGACCTGAAACTGCTCCTCCACCGGAACCAAATCATTTTCAGCATCAACATGGATTTGGCTTTACGGGAGGTTTAGGTGGCTTTGCACCAACGGCTACTGCAAGATTTGGGAATTTCACTTTGTCTGCAGCCTTTGGTGGCCTCATCCCTTCATTGTTTAACCTTCAGGTGCACGGATTCCCAGATCCTGCGATGTATGGTTCTGCTGCTAGCTTTCCATATGGGTATACAAACTCATTTCATGGGGGTCATGCACATGGATATCCCCAGCATACAGGTCAAGGGCAACAGGATTATTATCTAAAAAGATTGCTTTTGTTCATTGGTTTTTGTGTACTTCTTGCTCTTATTTGGCAGTAGACATCTACAATTTCAGCCCAAACTGTACCGAAAGTCTAGGCGCGTTGATTTTGTGTGTCTGTAAATTTTTTAGCCCATATTCTCTTAACTTTTCCATTTTTTCCATGAGTGACTAATTGTTTATATGACAATTCTAGACCTCTTATAGTTTCATTGATGGCGGTGGTAAGCATTTACAATGCAACTTGTATCAATTTTTGTTTTGCAAGATCCTTTGCTTTCTCCTGACACATGCCTGAAATTGATCACAAGTGGCAAGGAATGAAATAGTAGCTATGCAGTACAGTACACCGTGTTTTCCTTTCCCTGTTTAGCAATGAGTTTTACCCATTAATTGCATGTTAGTATTCTATTGTGCGTTAAAAGCCATTTAGTATGGATTTTTTTGCCCTTTTTTGGGTTCAATTTGGTGGAAAAAAGAATGGCGGTGGCCGGAGGGAGATTGTGTTTCACTTATGCCTGCAGGAAAATAATTTCTGGAAAAAGAGCAGAAAGTAATGTTTGTCAATTTGTTTGGTTTGCATGAAAAAGTGTCATAAATATGTAATTTTTGATTGAAGTTATAGTAAACAGTTTTTCGTGTGAACGTAGCCAGTGGTTTGCTTAACTTTGAAAATACTGTTGAAAAACTGTTTGATAGACACCAATTTTTAGTGGGACTGCTTACTTTTTCATTTATATTAGACATGTAATTTCATCTTATTCAGTTGTAATTTCAAAATTACAACACCTCAATTCTAAACATACTATTAAAAATATCGCAATTTTGAGAGAATTAGACAAGTGTTACTATGGGTGCATTCTGGGATAATTTTAGTGTCCTTATAGTGCTTAACTGATCTGTTTCACAGGGACAATATGGTGCCTGGAATTGGTTGGACCATGATCTGTGTCGAATTATGAAAGATTATGTAGTCTGTTTGCTTCAATTTATGGGTAGATGAGTTCCGTTATTGAGTTGTGGTTCCGGTTAATTTTGATATCTCTCTTTATCTGTCTTTCTCTGTACTTGTTTGTAACAAGCTAAGCTATGTTTTTTGAGTGGATCTGTTTGCTGTGTTCATGTGATTAAGGTTTGGAGGAAATATGAGCTTTAATAGAATGCCTTATATCTATTATGTTCAGCAGAATTGATAAATGACTTGGGTGATTATCAAAGTATCTAATTGCTACGGGTAATTGAACATTTCTTTTGATGTTCAGTCATACATGTTTTTTTTTTTATTCTACATGGTTAAAGTGAGTCTATACATTGTTTTTGTAAACCACTGGAGGTATCCAGTAGCCATAAGGGCCCGGAAAGTGCCTGCAACTACACTGCACGACATTTGGCTCTCCAGATTTATTGAGAAAATCTGTGTACCGTGGCTGGAGTAGCTAAGGAAATGTTTATTCTTATTCTTTATAATTATAACACATCTTTGCCCGAGCTAACAGAATCTTCGTCAAGGGTGAGACTGAGAAGATCTAAGATTGGAATTAGAAGCTGGCTTGCTTTCTGTCTTTGATCATTTATATGGAGGTGGATGGAGAAAGAATACAAAACATAGTTGCGGCACTTAGTTATAGACATGACTTCATTTCTTGATTTCCATTTCTCATCAAACAAATGTATACTATTAGCTTATCTCGCCAATTTGCAGTTTGGTATCACTGCATTCCCAGTGCTATGTGACTTTTGGTGAAGGTAATTTGTTAAATGTTAGAGATACTTGTTAGATCTATCGAACTATAGTCTACATCAGATTATGTGATTGTTAGCTTCTTTATTTCTTGGCGCCTGCCACCACATAAAAAATTGGGTTGTGAATGTGTGTACCTTGGCTGTCCCAACCAGCATGGAGTGTCTGTTTTTCCAGAATCATTGAGAAGTCTGGTTCGTCTTTGTCCCCTGGTAATTAATAATTTGATGTCTTTTCCGATCTGTCCCCATCGGAGATAGTATTGGTAGGTCCTGGAACAAAGCGAAAGTTCTAAGATACTTCTGAGAACATTTATCTTTGAATTGGTGGATCACAGCATTCATGACATTAATTAAAAGTTAAGAATGTGGCCCCCGAATACCTATTACTCAACTTTTGAAGCACATGGGCTGTTCGATTGAGTGTTTGGGAGCCTGAATACTTGTAGGCTTTTGGTTTGTGCACCTGTAGACAGTTTTGTTTTCTTGTTGTTTGTAATGAGGATCAAAGGAGTTTTGATTTCTGTCCTGCTACCATTTTGATGCGAATGTCTTGCATGGTAGTTGAATATATAAATTACATTCAATTCTCATGGGTTGATTTATCCTCATTTTTATATTTCGGATAAAAAAGAAATCTCCGAATGTGGAAACACTCAAGTTAGCACCAATGATTTTGTTTTAATAGGGGCCCGGATATGTATTATCTGTTGTCTGATGAGATAAGCATAAGCTTCTTCAAATTCAATATTCTACATTTTGGTAGACGAAGAGAAGAGTTGCTTGTAGAATGCTTCCACATAATAAAAATACTGATATATTGCATGTGCAAACTATTGTCATGAGAAGCATGCGAAAGCCTAATATTAATCCAATAATAATGTTAAGGCTGACGAAAGAGTAAGTATTATATTAATACAAAGAATTATTGACTTTTAATTAAGAGACGACTTAAGGTTAAACAGATAAAATGAGAATAAACAAGAGGAATTTGGGAAACTTCTCTGGAAGTGTAGTGTGATAGATAGATAATAAGAGCACATAGAAGTCCAGAAAAGCGTTCTATTTATGGATCGTTGAATTAAAGAAGTCTAATACCAATAATAATATTAAAATGAATGAATGAATGAATGAATATTGTAAATTAAGTACTGATCACCGACGTGTATGTACTTTCTTAGAAGAAGCACGTGTAGGTCATTTATCTTGACTTTGAGGACACTCATCATGACCCACGCACGTTGAGGTTGTGGGTCAGGTGTCGGTGTTAGTGTGGACATTGTCAACGTTATTCATTAAATATTTGCATCGTCCGGTAGTAAAACAAATGCATCTCTCCGGTATTTGTTGTGTTGCCCATACACAGTCCCATGGGTCGCAATGAGTGTGCGTTTTGTTAGACGCTGTACCTGGGATGCTTCTCGTCTGCCCTTATGCTTAGGCCTCGGCTACACCCACATACATCTCTCCTTTCTTCTGATTGCTGGCTGACAATTATGAGAGTCATGGGTGGATGCCTCTGGCATCAGGTTTAATTAATTAAGATCTTAGTTTTCTTGCACTGAGCACGGCATATCATAAGATACAGCTTGTACATTTAATAGTAGGCATGCGAGACAAGTCAATTCGCAAGTAGCTTGAGTAGATAAGTCGTCAAAAGCAACCAAGTGATAACTTTACTTGTGTAATTATAGTTTAATGGTAAATCCGCAGTAGTTTACCAATATAAAATGGGGAGAATAACTTCGGAGCTCTTAATATTTTCTTGAAAATGAAGTTATCCTTAGCTAGCTAGCTAGGAGGGTTTTGTCCATATTTATTACAGTCAAATCAGTCTCTTCATCATCAATTAATGCATTTCATTATGGTTGATCACTTGATCTTACATTCTGTTGTTTTTTTATTCTTACACAACCCTATTGGCTATCATGGGTTGCACAATTGCAGCATTGTCGATCTATTTCGTGGCTTCTTGTGCTCTTTATTTTCCCCTTCCATTACTACGAGATAAAACTAACGTATATTTAGTCAAAAACAACAACAGCGAGTTGGTAACCAAAATGATTATTGAACAGGCGACAAGGGCGCTGCCGAAGCTTGTTTTAGGAGAAAGTGGGATGCCATTTAATTAATATTGCACGGCGCAAAGCGTTTAATTAATTGGTCTTTAGTAAGCGATTTGATCTTGGTTGTGCTATATGTATAAAACAAAAACATTTTAGGTGGTTTTCTTAGATCATATACGTTCATATTACATAGATATATATATTTATATATATTATAAAACGAAATTAAGCATGCAGACTTGGTCACAAAGCATTATCATTATTATTTATTTTGGTTGCTGGAGCATAGTTTTCTCCGACTATGATAGTTCAACGTACCATGTTAAATGAAAAAGATTGTTACATGACGACGAAGCATCACCAAGATAAGCCAGTTCTATTCTAATAAACCATATTGATTTCTTTTTCTTTCAAACTAATCAACTGCAGCAGCTTCACTGTTACTGCTTCTGTTCGGAACAGAACGGAGGGTTTTAACTTTTTAACTTGTAATCAAAATGAACATGACAACGCCGCATCGACACTTCACTGTCCTACTTTTCTTCAGCATAAAGTAGCGGCCCTCCCTTCTTATTTTCCAATTTCATTTCATGTGTTTCCCTCTCATTTTTTAAAAAAATAAATTTGCACTGTTGATTTAATAATTTCAAGAAAACTATTAATGCATGGCTTTGGCAGTATATACACACGTAGGTAATTTTTCTTTCACCTTCTGCTTATTATAGCATGATTCGTGAAAATGAATCAACCTTCAACCATACATGCTGTCATTATATAATTAATTACCAAAGAATCTTTAGCCTAAAAGAAAAATATTCATTTTTTCATCATGCTTTCCTCTTATACATATATATATATATATATTTTCAATTTTGAGTAATATGCATTATTTTAATACATATATTTTTTAAATATAATTACTTAAAAGGAAGAATAGATAGAGATGTAGGACCTTGCATATATACAGAACGAACCCCCAAGCAATGTGAATCCGTCAACCTTCCTTCAGAAAATTCTTTGACCAAGCTCCTCCTCTCTGTCTCTCTCTCTCTGCAGCCCACCAACTTTTTTTTTTTTTTTTTTTAATTTTAAAAAATGAAAACCGTGTTTTCAACTTTAAAACCTCAAAAATATCTCTCAATATATAAAACCAAACCTCTCGCACTCCTCTTTCAAACATTTGACAAACATTAACTATGCCTCCTCTGCCTCCTCCTCCTCCTCCTCCTCCTAGACCATCTTCGCTCTCTACTTTCTTCATTCTCTTACTCACTCTTGTAATCTGCACAAATGCTACAATCACTCAAAAATTCAAAGAAGCTCCACAATTCTACAACTCACCCGATTGCCCTTCCATCCACGAATCTGACGATGCCGAATCGCCATCAGACGACGACGACGAATCATACATTTTCTGCTCCGATCAAGCCGTCCACGTTGCAATGACCCTTGACACTGCCTACATCCGTGGTTCCATGGCTGCCGTTCTCTCAGTCCTCCAACACTCCTCCTGTCCTCAGAACATTGCCTTCCATTTCGTTGCTTCCTCCTCCGCCAACGCGTCACTTCTACGCGCTACCATCTCCTCCTCTTTCCCTTATCTAAAATTCCGTGTTTACCCGTTTGATGATTCCT
The DNA here is from genome assembly GCA_022749755.1 of Azadirachta indica. Lineage (NCBI taxonomy): Eukaryota > Viridiplantae > Streptophyta > Magnoliopsida > Sapindales > Meliaceae > Azadirachta > Azadirachta indica. Next base: position 4,485,021 of record CM040449.1, read on the forward strand.
CGGTGTCGGGACTCATTTCTACATCCATCCGCTCTGCTCTGGACTGCCCTCTAAACTACGCCCGCAGTTACTTGGCAAATCTTTTACCTTTATGCGTACGACGAGTCGTTTATCTCGACTCGGATTTAGTCCTCGTCGATGATATAGCCAAACTCGCGGCTACTGATCTAGGCCGCAGCTCAGTGTTGGCTGCTCCAGAATATTGCAATGCTAATTTCACTTCATATTTTACACCCACGTTTTGGTCTAATCCCGCGCTGTCTCTAACCTTTGCCAACCGCAAGCCTTGTTACTTTAACACTGGTGTGATGGTGATCGATCTTGATCGGTGGAGAGCAGGTGATTACACGACAAAGATTGAAGAATGGATGGAACTGCAAAAGAGAATGAGAATATACGAGCTGGGTTCATTGCCGCCATTTTTACTGGTATTTGCAGGAAACATAGTGCCAGTGGATCACAGATGGAACCAGCATGGACTTGGAGGAGATAATTTCAGAGGTCTATGCAGGGATTTGCACCCGGGCCCTGTTAGTCTTTTGCATTGGAGTGGGAAAGGCAAGCCGTGGGCTAGGCTGGACGCTAACCGGCCCTGCCCCTTGGATGCTCTCTGGGCTCCTTACGATCTCTTGCAGACTCCATTCGGTTTGGATTCTTGAGACCCGTGATTTCCAACATATATAAATTGCGTCTTCTCTGAAAGAACATACAAAAGAGAGCACAGAATGAGAAATCTCGGGCTATCAATCAATGCGATTGCTCTCGTCGGAAGAGGAAGAGGTGTTTGCAATTGTAGATTATACAGGTATAATTAATATACATTTTTTTTGCACTATATTAAAATGCGTGTAACAAATGCAATATTAATAAGGAGAGGAGAAAAATCCAATCCAATCCAATCGAGGAGAACAAAAATGGATTCTTGAATTTGAAGATCCGATTGTATGATAATGGTATCAGAGTCTGGATATAGCAAACGAGCTATTTTGGTCGATTTCATGAATCTTCTGCATTAATCAGTAAAAATCAAAACAAAATTGCTTAATTTGTAAATAATATTACCTGTTCTTCTGTAAGTGGATTTACATTTACCTTCAGTTTTAGTTAAATGATTAATAATATAATATAGCTATTGGTATTTTCATATATGTCTTTATAATATTTACAGAGGTGGGGTTGATAATAATAGAAAGAATTAATTTCTCTAATTGATTTCTTAAGGACGAAGAAGGCATAGGTTCTATTTTTGCCGTGAAGTTCACATTAAATTCATATAATTAATGTAATTAATATATATATATATATATTTATATATGTCTCTTTCATTGATTGATTGCACTGTGCACTGTGCATTGCGTTTGGCTTTACTTGAGGAAGTGGCTGGAAAGACATTTTGCCAGCTGATTAGACCCTTTAACCAAAACAAAATGAAACAAAAAAGTCGCCATTCATTAATTAATTGAAAAATAAATAAATAAATAAATAGATAAATCAACCACTACATGATTGAAGACACAAACACGTTTATTTCTTAAATTTCATTGCTGGGGTTGATTTTGAATATGCTTATGCTTCGCCTTCAATATTCAATATTCATTAGACAGACTCTATCAACCCTACCATGTGCCCCTTCTTTCTTTTAATTAATTAATTAATTAATTAATTAATTTTCTTCTTCTCCTGATCATTCTAAAAATTATTGGTGTTTCACAGTAAATTAAACAATTAAATGTTCTTTCCTATGCTTTCATTTTATGTCTAATTAATTCACTTAAAAGGAAAGAAAGAAAAACAAAATCAATACCCATATTTCTCAAGAAGCTTCTTATTTTCAAAACGAATACGACAATTTCGTTTTATTCTAGTAATTTTTTCTATTAAAAAAAAAAAAAACGCCTTCTCCAATCATTTTAGAGTTATTATATTATCCAATGACACCTAGTCCTCACGATAAATGATAATTACATTGACGAAAAAAATTAATAATCATGCTACACTTGATTAATTATTTTATTTTCTGACAATTTCAAACTGTATTTGATAAACATATATTTACTAATACTTTTTTTTCTAAAAAAAGAATTAGCTAAAATAATTTTAATGAGATTATATAATAATTAATTTTTATTAGATAAGTATACACAAATAATCTAATACATGTTAATATGTGGGTCTAATTAAAGGAGATTAGAGAACATGCTCGAAATCTTACCAGCTAAAATTAAAAAATTTTATCACAAAATATAAGAGCATAATTGATTGGTTTGAATCGTGGCTTCAATCATGACACTTTTTCGTCTAACCTGAAGAGAGAACTTTCAAAAGATGCCACCCTGTAAGAATTTATGTATTTATTTTATTCTTTTTTTAAAAAAAAAAAAAGTAGTAAAAATGGAGGTGTCGGTGGAGTGAATCCCGCCGTAGGCATAAAAAGGGTTTGGTTGCGCGACGCGTGGCAAACATTGACGAGGGTGTAAATTTATGTACGGCGATGATTGAAAAAAGTCCGAGAGTGGGTCACCCTTTTATTAGCTTAGCTTTCTTTGTTATTTTACGACTTTAAGTTCGAATCTACGATATTACTGATACGCGCCTGGTCTTATTCTTTCTTTCTTTCTTTCTTTCTTTCTTTCGTATACGTGCCTACGTCTTCTCACGTCATTTTTCGTAATTAATTCTATTTCTGGTTGTACTCGCAAATCCATTTTGATACTCTTTTTTAATACTCATTTTGATATTTTTAAACTTTAAAAAAAATAAAATTAAAAACTCATTCATTCTTTCAATTCTTTTAAAAGTAATCAAAACCACCAACTAATCCCTTAAATTTTGACATGAAATTACAAATACTAATTTTTAGCATTTTTTTTCTTTTTATATTTGTGCAAAAATATATCCTATCAAAATTAAAAATACATCACATATAACAATATGTCTATTCAATTAACAATACATAAAATTTAAATATATGATACATTAGAGTTACAAATATTAACATAAAAAATTAAGATTTTAACAAAAACATGTTGAAATTAACATAAAATTTACAAATATATTTTTATATATTATATATATATATGTAAATTTACATTTATCGCTCCGTTATGGAAAATTTACCGAAGGTGAAACCCTAAACAAAAGTCATAGTCAAAAGTGGGTACGGATGCGAGATCTGTTATCAAAATTTCAAATAATGGTAGCAAAGGATAACAGAGGGCTACCAAACTAGATTCGGACAGACAGACTAATAAAAAGATTAATTTAAAAGTCATACGCACAACTTGTCTGAACCCAAAAATATATATATATATATATATATATTTCTTGTTCTTATTCTTACTTTTTGTTAGGCTTCCAATTAAAATAATCATTTTAATTAAAAATGATTTTGACAAAAAACGCGTTTAAATTTGTTAAGAGAATCAAATCCTATCGAGAGAGAGGAAACAATCAATTAATTCTGCATCCCCAGCACGAGACTGGTAACCTTTTCTTTTATTTCTTAAAGAAAAAGAAAAAGTCCAAGTTTCTACCCTTCTCTCTCTCTCTCTCTCTATATATATATATATATTTATATATATATGAATCTAGAACCTTCTTCTATCGTTCTGGATTTAAAATTTTAATTCTACCATTTTCTGACGAAAGAAAATTTAATTTACACATTAGCGTATATGAGGAACATTTTTTGAACTCCATCTATATATATATGTGTGTGTAGGTTAACTTATATAAAGGAAGAGGAGAGAAATTAAAGATAGCAAACTGATTATATATGCAAAAGAAAATTAGAAAATCGATGAAGCCGTAGATATTTAGATCGGTCTGAAATATATATTGATTCTAGTCTTGGTTACGTGTGCATATTTTCTTAACATGATTTCTCTCTTGGGACATATTGTTTTAAAAAAGAATCTTTGTCAAATTTATGTTGTGTGTGTTCGATCAAATCTTATTTCATGCCGCGGGACCGCTTCTACTACTGGGTTGGGTACCCGAAAGTCAAAATGAATATAAATAAAAGTTGGGGAATTTTACTTTTAGTAGTGTGTAAGTAGCTCATTTGCATGTCATATACATGATGAATCATCTTTAGCGAAAGAACAGTAAAACGACATAACTAATAAAGTCCATTGCATGTTAGGTTTTTATTCATTTATGAGAGGTCATTTAGGATTTAGCTAGCTAGCGATGATGAAAATTCGATCAAATCATCATCAATCTTGTCATTTGATTATTATTATTATTATTATTATTATTGTTATTATGCATTAATTTGCATATGTTCATTTTTCCTGGAAACACATCAACCAGTCGTTTTGAGGTCTTAGTTTTGCTCCTTTGACAGCTACTCTACACAACACTAATACGTCTACTGCTAACTTGTTAATTAATTATTTCAGACGCAATTCCAAAGTAATTATAAGACCCTTGATACAGTGCCAGTTACAAATTACAATGCGGTATGGCCCACATCCTTCTGTCGACCAACTTTGTTTTGAATTCTAAAGTTGTTGTTTCTGTAAGACCAAGATGAGGAATACCTGTCAATGTATCGTTTTCATATATTGTTGAAGCAGTACTATACTACTGATATACATATATATATATATATATATATATATATATATACACTTCAATTCCTGCAAGTATTTATTAGAGACATTTTTTCACTTTATATATATTTGATGTACATTTAATTAACTCGTCACCTTTTCTTCCAACGGAAATAATTACAGCCTGACTGATGAATACTCATTTTCAACTCCACTAAATTAAGTTTTAATTAACTCTGTGACTCTGATTCTAGCTGATGCAGATATGCATGGCATAGTATATATGCAATCTCAATCACATAAAATTTCAAACTCATCATATATGTTGTTATTAAAATATATATATATATATATATATATACGTTACAAAATTTGAAAAAAAAAAAAAGATTGCTTAAAAATTGGTAAAAGATTCTATTAATTCGTAGAACACGAATTAATGATCAAATATTATGACAACAAGTTCTACAGCTCAAATCCCACCAACGAATTTTTCCCTACTATTAACTGTATTATTATGTATGTTTAAAAGTTAAGCTTCCTAATTTTTCACCTTTTATTAACTCTTCTGTACTGGAGGGTTGCTTCTCTTCAGATGAGACATTTTTCTGTCTATTTTGCTTTACATCTCAAAATGAGAGACCCAACAACTCAATTGGGTTTGGCTGGAAATTAAGGTAGCCCCTTTAGGTTCAGGGATGCTATGCTTTGCTTTCTATGATTGTTTAACTGAATCACTGTATTATTATTATATAGATCCACACCATTTTAATTTGAGTAATACTAAAGAATTCTATTCCAAATATAGATGGGCATACGCATTGGACATTCTTTTCATTCTCACCAATCTTTCATGAAATGGGAAAAGTCTTTATGCTTTCGGCCTATCTTAGGCCTACCAGATCATCAATCATCAGCATTCAGCATCCCCTGATGGCAAACAGAAAACACCCATTTCTCTCACAAGGAGTCATCTTAGAATGTGTAAAATCCTTCAATTCAGTTTCAGTTTCAGTTTCATATCAATTTGCTTTCAATATTATATTTATATATGGATCACTTAACAGCAGTTGCAAAGTACAAGTAATACAATACAACTGTCTGAAGTACAAGTATATGCAGTCATTGGAGATGGAACATTCTCTTGCACAGCTTCCCAGGGAGATCACGAGGAAGGAACATTCTGGACCCCCTAACTGCATGGAAAGTTCATCAACATCCCAAATGCCAGCACATATGAATAATCCTTTAGTTAATGATGAAGTGTGATAGAAGTGCTTCTTGCAGTTGAAGAAGAACCTGGGAATGGGTTTCAATAAAGGCAAAAATCAGTAATGCCATAACAGCCAGTCTGTTTTCTTGTGTTCCATCCTACTGATTAAGTCAATCAAAAAGTAATGAACCAAGAAGTATAGAAGTGAGCTCATATGGATGCACGTAAGTCTGAAATTGCTATTTATTATGTATGGTTATACAAACATAATATGGCCTGCTACAACATTAAAGGTTGTACCAGTCAGAAACACCTCAATCCTGTACACTTTATAAGTTACAATATATGGTGTTTTAGATCCCTTGTGTTCATTATGAAGTGCACACTTGAACTGCCACCATTTGCTGGAACTTGAAAAGTATTTGATGAAGCGCACCACCCAAGAGTGGATTGTGCAACTTAATACAACTTAATGCAGAAGAATAAAACATAAGAGAAAAGAAAAGAAGTTCAGGAGTATGAGAACTTTCTTAAACTGTGGTTGGGGATGAATTGCCTTTCTCAGCTGGTGGAGTGGTTTGACAAGCCAGAGAGTTCCATTTTTGAAAAAAAGGGTGGAAGAATAAAACATAAGAGAAACCAGGGCCTCCAAAATGGATGTTCAAGATTGACTTGTGATGGCCATGGATTTCTTCTTTTACTAGGATGAAGTTATTACTCACAAGTGCTCATGTAAATGTTCAATATGAGCACCATATTAAAAGAAAAGCACAATTCTTAAAAGCATAACAATCAAAATTTCATATAAATGCATGCAATTCCACTTTGTCAAAAATTGAACCTTCCAAATTGTTCAATGTCTAAGCTGAAGCTAAACAGTAGTACCAAAATACATACCAAACTCACCAATGCGAGCATGAATGATGCATGACCGAGTATCAAATTTGACAACTCAGAAAGAAGCACCGTTAGAAGCTTCCCTTCTGAAAATTCTTGGGTCCCACCAAGTACAAGTTTATTACATTTCAGAAAATGGGTGTTTTTGCTGCTCCTCAAAATTTCTGCAAACAAAACCAATGGAACCAAATTGGCACAAGGAAAATGCTCTTATGGAAGAAGAATATTTGATGAATCTAAACAAGCATACAACTAAAAGAGAAAGCCAATTTGTACCTTTTTGGGAGCCGGAGTGTGAGTTGTAGACCAAAACCTAATTCATACTCAGTCCTTTTAGTTGCATTATCAGAAAAGCAAGATAAGAGGCCCTCCATACTGTTTGCTTTCAGAGATAGTCATCAATCAACTTCTGAAAATATTAAATGAGCTTGATTATATCCTGAACCATGAGAACCATCTTTACATGGCAATCTTGCAAAGAAGAAGCAGAATCTTCTGTGTTTACAATGCAAATTGCCTGGGCTTTTGAGGATCAATTGAAAAAGCACATAGTCCTTCTATAATTGAAACTCCAAAGGCAATGGCAAAACTTCTCAGTTCACTGAGCATTCATCAACATGCAGCTTCAGAAACGCCATATGCATCATGAAGATTGCAGTACTCTATTAACTTCATTTGTTTATCAAAGATAACACCAGAAGATAAACAGCTGAGATGCATCACATTATGAAGCTTGGAGATCTTTATTACATTTCCAGATTTAACGTGGTCTTGCACCAACATTGAGTACATGACAAGACTTCGATCCAAACTTGACTTTCTTATTTGATCTAACAGCTTCGTAGATTCTTCTGTATCTCCTTGCTCACAAAGGGCTTTTATCAAGGTAGAATAGGTAATAACAGAAGGAGCAATCCCTTCCTTTATCATTTTACACATCAAACTTAAGGCTTGTCGGGTATCACCAGCTTTACAGGAGCCATCAATCAATATATTATAGGTGACAACATTAGGAGTTAAACCTTTTGGAGGTAGCTTCTGGAAAAGCCTCAGTGCCCGATCTAGTCTTCCTGATTTGCACAAACCATTTATTAGAGCATTGTATGTGGCGATGTTTGGGACAAGATTTCTTTTCAGCATTTCATCCCGCAACTTGAAAGCTTCATTGACGTCACCAACAGAAGCATAGCCATGAATCAGGGTACAGTATGTAAAATTGTCTGGACTAAAGCCTGTAAATAACAAAGATGAGAAAACTCTTCTTGCATCACCAACCTTGCCAGACTTGCAAAGCCCGGCAATAGCTATATTGTATACCACATTGTTGGGAACACAGAAACTTTTAGCTCTTTCATCAAGGGACTTAGCAATTTTCTGGGTGTCCACACCAACAACCTTGTTCTCAAGGAATTTCAGACCTGGAACAAAATCAAAATCCACCATCCTCTGCAAAAGCATATTTGCTTCATCAATCCTACCAAGCCTATACATGGTGCTGACAATTTTGCTGCAAATAATTACGTTGGGGGCAAACCCCTTTTCAGTCATCTCAAAATATGTGTTGAAAGCTTTATCCAACATCCCTATATCACACCAACCAGCAATAAGGGCTCCATAAGTTACAATACTAGGGTATAACCCCATAGTCTGCATTTCAGCAAGAAGATCCCCAACAATACTTAATTTCCTAGACTTAAAAGCACCACTAATAAGAGAATTATACATTTCAACGGAAGGGAAAATTCCCTTCCTTTCCATCAAATCTCTAATCTTGAAAGCTTCTTCAATTTTTCCAACTTTACAATAACCATCAGTCAAGGTTCTATATGTTATTTTATCAGGCAGACATTCCAACTCCTTCATCTTGTCAAAAATCCTCTCTGCTTCAGTTACTTTGCCGATCTTGCATAATCCATTAATCATTGTATTGAAAGCAAATGTGTTTTTGGAATAACCCCTGGCCAATATATTGTCCCACAATTTTAAAGCACCAATAAAATCCCCCATCTTCAATAATATATCAAGCAGGGTGCAATATCCCACCTCATTAGGAGGCACGCCCCTTTTCAACATCATACGCCAAACATGCAAAGCATCATCAAAAGCACCTACATGACACAAACCTTTAAGAAGAGTGTTATAAGTGACAACATTTGGTTCAATTCCCTGACGAAGCATCTCATCACAAAGGTTGAAGGCTTCACTCATATGACCTTCTCTACAATAACCATCCAAAAGGGTATTATAACTAAATGAATCCGGTCTTAAGTTCCAATCTCTGAGACACCATAACAGTAGCTTTGCTTCATGTACTTCACCAAGTTTACAATAGCCATTAATCAATGTGTTACAAATAAGCAAATTCATCTTCAAACCTGTCTTTAACATCTCATCCCGAAACTTAATAGCTTCATCCACTTTACCAACTCTGCAATACCCATCTATGAACACCCCATAAGCATATTCATCAACAATCACATCCTCTTCCTCCTTCATTCTTTGAAGCACATTCTCAGCTTCCTCCATTCTGCAGTGTTTGCAATAACCCTTAATCATGGAGGTATATGTAACTGCATTTCTTGAAATGCCCTTTTCACACATCAACTCTAACACCCTTTCTGCACCCTTAATATCTCCCAAACTAACATACCCATCAATCAAACTATTATAAGTCACCACATTCAATTCAAACCCTAAATTCTCCATTTCGTTCACAAACTCCATGGCTTTTTCCACTTTCGTCTCTTTACAATAGGCATTAACAATAATCGAACATGTAAAAACATCAGGCACAATCCCAATCTTAATCATTTGCTCGTAAACAAGCAATGCAACATAAGTTTCACTATTTTTAACCAAATTACTTAACAAACAATTACAAGACCTCAAACTCGGGACACAGTCACAATTTCCCATATTATCAAACACATGTAATGCATTCTTTAACATGCCTTTCTGAGCATAAATTTTCAATATCATATCAAAAACAGCGGGTGAAAATGTAAATTCTTTATACACCCTAACTAGCTCATCCCAAATTAAAAACCCTGGATAATTGTTCTTACATAAACCAACCAACTCGTACAAATAGGCTCTGGTTTCATCGTACATTCGAGCACGTGACAAAATGTGAACAATCTTGCAATAAGACTTGATGTTTGGTCTGAAATGTTGCTGCTTCGAAGCTAATCTAAAAAACCCTAAGGAAGCGTTAGGGTTTAATCTTACTTTATGGAGAACTGAATCGAGGAGATCATCGGAAAAGTCAAAAGAAAGTTTGTTGACAGCGTCGTATCGGCCAAGGACGAGGAGGCGGGTGATGCGGTCGAGCAATTCGGGGCGGGGTAGCTTGTATTCGTGGCGAGGCTTCCAATGGAGGGAACGAGACACGAGGAAGAATTTGCGTTGGCGGAGATGAGAAAGAAGAAGGTGAGGACGGGGGACTGGTGAGAAGCTGGGCATCGGAGGAGTTACAATTATGATGTTGTTGATGAAGAAACAGCATCATCGAATAAAAATCCATTACTTTCGGATCAAAGCTTGCATGTTTCAAAGCCTAAGGTTAAATGAACTACGTGAAAGGCTGCTCGGTGGCACGATTTCTCTTAGCATTTTGAGTTCGTTGTCTCGGCTGCTTTTAGATACAGGTACGAGATACGGCCGTACATCAAGTGGGCCTAATGTTTCTTCGTCGGCCTGGATGATGTGCGGTCCAGACATCAATACAAATTGGAAAGCTGCTCTAAGTACACCCCACATACATTCAAATTGCCCCGTTTTGGGTGTCTGTATTGACTATGCAATGTTCAATCTGTTGCCCAACGAGATGCATAAACATCCAACAAACTTTGCTTTTTTCTTGTTCTTTTCCTTTTCCTTTTTTGAGATTTTGTAGCCAACAATGGACTTTGCTTGCCTGATTGATTGTCTCTCTCGCTGTCTTCGTAATGAGGTCAAATGTTCACATGAATTTTCTTAGTTGGCAAGCATTTTCAACTTTTATCGAGTCATTCTTATGACATTAGCTTGTTGATTACACTCCATCAATTGAAAATCATGATTCATGGAGGTCTTTCATCTTTTATGAAGAAGTCAGTCTGGCTGGTGTGAATTGTTAAGTAGCGGGTAAGAAAAGAAGGCCTTCATGCTGGGAGGAAATGTCAAGAATAACCACATAAAACAAGGAAATTATAGATTCAATGATCCAGTCACTCTCCATTCGCATGCACCCAGAAAGAGCGAAGAAGACTTTAGATTCCAATCACTGTCCAAAGTAAAATTTACTTTCTACCAAAAGTCATCCTCTTTAGGAAAATAAAGAAAAGCCGAGAAAGCTACATTGCACCTTCATGTAATTACCCCGCCCCTTGTATGTTACGCAATTTCTTCTTTTCCCCGTGTATATAAATATATATCAACTTGTAGAATGCAGATGGAATAGCCATCGCCCCTATATTGCAAAACCAATTTAAGCATGGAAACTGCTGGCCTTTCCAAGCCCTCGAGATGGTTTTCTAACAAGAGTTTAAAGCTAATTAATTTCTCTAGTTTTCGTTCAAAAGCCACATCCTCAATCCCCTCAGCGTCTCTTCCTATTACACCAAAAAATAACACTAAGGAAGAGCAGCTACAACAAGTATTTCGTCACTTTGATAGAGATGGAGATGGTAAGATTTCAAACGAGGAACTTCGATCATACTTCACATGTATAGGTGAGTCCATGTCACAGGGTGAGGTTCAAAGGGTTATTAAAGATTTTGATGAAGATGGTGACAACTTGTTGGAATTTGGAGAGTTTGTGAAATTGATGGAAGGGAACAATGATGTGGACGATGATCTCAGAGAGGCCTTTGAGATGTATGAGGCTGATAAAGGTTCAGGATGCATCACACCCAGTGGATTGCAACAAATGTTAAATCGACTAGGAGACGTAAGATCGTATGAAGAATGTGTAGCCATGATTGGAGTCTTTGATCTTGATGGTAATGGAGTGCTTGATTTCCACGAATTTCATCAAATGATGGCTTGTCCTTGATAATTCTACGCACTTTATGCACTTCAATTGTGTGTTGCTGTATTTATTTTGCATGAAAAAATCTAGTTCAAGAATTTCTGGTAAATTTGTCAACTGCCAACCTTCTTCTCTTTCCTATATACTTGATTTTATTCGATATTGTGGTTTATAAAGTAAACAGAGCATGAAAAAGTCATGTAACTTTCGTAATTCATTCATTTTTTAATTAAAATGGAACCACTATGGGCCAATAAAGATCAAGTACCCAGTGGCAAGCCGGCCACAGATTACAAAAATCATCAGTTCTTAGAAACTACTCAGTAGAGAGTCGACTCTACTTGCTTGAGCCTTGGGTTCTAATAGGAAAGGCCAAGTGTTTTAGCTCTCTGCATTGCAACACTTCAGTACGGAAATCTTCCAGTCATGCGTATATGATCAAGGGTCCTTCCGAGGCCATATTTTTGTACTGCTCGCTGTCCAGCTCTAAATCCATCTCCATACACTGGTGAAGTGTCTGTTTCAATCTGATGTTTAAAAAACTCCCCAAGTTTTTTCTCAAATTTAGGTCTCCTTGCCCTCCTTGATGTTCTGGAGGCAGAGGATGATGATATTGATGCAGCATTACCGCCTGAGCTAAGCTCAGCTGTTAACCACATGTGTGCTATAACCTGACAAATGCCTTCTTCAACATCGGGGCTGAGAGTTCGGTAACCTTACAAATAAACAGCATATAAGTGTCTCCATAATATCTTGAGGTTTACTTATTCATTTAACGTTTGATTTTGATTATGAATTATAATGTGCATATAAAGAACAAAATCACAAAAAATATTGGATGGAGATAACACCATCAGATGGGAACAAAAAGCACCTTGAAGTCGCATCCAGCCATGCATCATCTCATGAGCAAGGATTGACCCAGTAAGTAACCTGTGTGAGAATAATTTACAATTGCAAAACCAATACTTCTTATTAACAAATCGCAACACTAATACCATAAGGTCAAAATTAGTATCTTCTATCACAAAATATAGTACCAAATACAAACAAATTAAGGGGAAGAGAAAAGTGGAAGCATAAGACTTAAGAGGCTGCCTCAACTTGGTTCTCATCTCAGAGCAACAATTAGATTGACGTGCATGATTTTGTTATTATTAGAATATATAATGTAAGGCTTTCAAACTTTGTCACGCCTATAAATTTAGTGGCATATACAACTGGAGATGCAACATGATGGCTAGCAAATCAGGACTCAAGCCATAGCTCCTTGCTATTTTTCTAGGTTCAAAAAATTTCATAAAATTTCATGTCTAGAGAAGTTTTAATTTCTCAATCTCTCCCTCATGCGAACCACTATGGCCATCATAACCCTCTTTCCCAACTTGACAACATCAAATTCAAGAAAAATTGAGTGACACTTTGAACAGTTGGTAAAATTAAGAGCAAACAGGGTTTCAGTACTGTTTTTGACAGCCAATCCCTATGTGCTAAACTCATGTTCCACCGTCACAGGAATAAAAGTAATTTTATATATGCTACATTTACATACATGCAAAACTCTTCGTACGCTCTGGGATAATGGTCTCTTTCTTCCTTTAATTTTTCTTATCCCTTTTGTGTAGCTTCTATATTCAATCAATATCAAAGTGTCTATGCATGAAGATTTTAGGTTTACTTTTAATGTTTCTAATTATTTATTTCTTCTTGAGCATTGTGCTGTCACCTGCCTTCTAGCATAAACATTAACCAAGTAAGACAAATTACAGTACCTCGGAAGGCCATACAGAATGAGAATTGCAGTCACCTCACAGCGTCGTGTTAGTTTGTAGGGCTCTGTTATCATATCCATGGCTCGGTTCCCTGTCCCAAACCTTGGCCGCCTTAGAATCTGGAGATTTTCAGGTTGTGTTATATAAATCTCAGGCCAACAGACAAACTACAAAATGAAAACAAGAAAAGAATTTTTAAAAAATTTCTTACGGTTGTGACAGTTTGCTCCTCAGAAAGGCAGAGTCCTCTGGTTTCCGGCATATGATAATATCCCTGGTCAAGATAACAATATAATAGAAAGCAATTGTAAAAACTTACAGAAGAGAGAAAAATTGTCAAGATTAAGAAACTATATTGTGTCATAGCTTATAGAAGATGATTTTAAACTTTTATCCTTACATTCTTTTCTCCCTCTCTGGCTTCATTAAGTGCTTGCCTTTCAACCAAGAGCAGTGGAACTTGCTGTTCTAGTTTCATATTTAAACTTTCATAAAACTCTTGTATATCAAGATAAAGGGGTTGACACTCATTAGTATCCATGATTGCAGAGTCCAGACACTCTAGGCAGAGCTTCCGTCCATCATCAAGGGCAACATATGCAGTGTCTTGTGGCTGCACATAATTTGCAGATGTATCATGCCGAGAATTTTGCGTCAGAAACATGTCACCCATATTTCCCTTGGAATGGGTAAAGAAGCTGTGTTGAACAAGGATACAAGTGTTTCAGAAGACTGACCTCCATTCGCTCACAGCTGCAGCACCTTGGAGTACCATCATGTTCATGAGAAGGGCAGTATTTCTGAACCCAAAAGGGATGTGCCCTATATTCTATAAGACCACCAGGATTCGTTGGAATCTATCAAAAATATACATAGCCCAGAAGGACAACTCCAATTAATGATGAGTGACATCCAAAAGACAAACACGTGCGCATTTAATGTCTCAAGTTTACATCTCAAACATCCACCAAAGGAAACATTCTGTGAAAACAACCACTTCTTGTTTTATGATATCAAAAACCATCGTTATTCCTTGACGAGATGATGTCTGCTTATGAACATGTGCCTCTAATTTGGCATTTAAAGACACCTATGTACCACATAAGATTATAATAAACAAAATCCATTCTTAAAGGTGAGACAAACTTACAAAATGCTTGCAAACATCACATTTTGGATGGTACTGCTCCTTGTAGCAAGATTTATGAAAAGGGTAATTATCGGACGTAGAGAACTACAGGAGAAGTAAAGCAAGTTAAGTTAGGCGTTATAAAATCAGCTACAACAATAAACTTACCCACACCACCCCAACCAAAAATAAAGAAAAAAAAAACTTTAGAAAGCAACTTAAAGTCAAATTGTCACCTCAATATCAGAAATTGGTAGCTGACAAGCATGGCAACGGAAACATTGTGGATGCCAAAAAGCGTCGAGGCAATTTAGAAATCGCCCCTGACCAATCTCAGTATTGCAACCAGCACAGATCCTAAAGAAAAACGTATATTGTTTAATTATGTTTCTAGCATATCTATAGTGCCTGAAGGACACGGCAGTCAAATGTGAAAAAGCTCCACAAGGAAATTTCTGATATTGCAACAAAGTTTTCAAGCTAGGTATGGTTGATGCTGAGAAAAGCACTACATTGTCCTAAAATATACATCATCTTTAGAAAATAAAGTGCTTTGAGCAACATTCTTCACAATCTTAAGCAAGAGTTTCAAGACTTGTAATTGAATCTACTCATGCACAGAGTCGCTTATTTATTACTTCCCCAAACATATATTCAATCAGCTCTAAATACCCCTTGTAGAAAAATACTCGAGAAAAAGTGCAAAACCAAGGTTTTTTAGAGAATCGTAAGAAAATGAGATTGACAATATAACTCGTACATACCTGTACCCCCCTGGATAGTGGACGACAGGGATATGTTGATATGTATGTCCTGTATGTCCATTTCCATGTCCAGGTGGAGATTCAAAATTTAAGCTTTCTTGTATGGCTCTAGCAAGTTGTGCATCTTCTTCTACTTGAGATTCCCTATCTATTCAGAATATTGAGAAACTTTTAGTAAATCAAATGTTTAAGCAGAAAATTTTCCTTCTAAAGTGCAATAAGCAAGTAGCAAATAAAGTTTCTGAGCACTAATTGGTTCCACAAATACAACCTCTTGGGTGGTATAGAAGTTTCGAGTTTAAATCCTGCTCACATAACATTGAGGAAAGGGTTTGGTTTTCATTTATGCACTATTTAGAAAAAAATGGCAAAAAAAATAGTAGCAGACGGAATTAAATCTAATGGATAGAATCTATTGAGCAGAGGAAAACAATGGAGACAGCTGAAAATTTAAAGAAAATTAGAAGAGAAAAATTGCACAACGTAACAGATTTCAGATTTTCAAAGCAATGCCATGTGTCATCAACGAAGTTCAACAAATTTTCACCAGGTGCAGCTGGAACACAGTGAAAAAGATTTTCTCATAAAATTTTCAGAACTATTGAAATTTAACCCTATCTCAATTATTCCAAATCACTTTAATCCTATTAAAGGGATAAAATGCACCTCCCATTACAGACAGCATTTCCATTGAGAAAAGCTATCACTATGTTTCCAGGACTGGCCAAACAATACTATATTAAGCAAAGATACTGTACAAGAACACAGGCATGCATGTATGATGAAAATTTGGATGTACAGAGAATGTCAGCAGCAATAGAATGTTCACAATAACATGTAATACTCGTATTGCTTACCAATCACATTGTTGCCATTTTGATTATCTTCTAAGAGAGATAGTGCAATGGCACGATCAATATCTTCATTCTCTTGCTCTGACCACGCATCCTACATTCAAGGTATCCAAAAATAAACGTCAAAGAAGATTATAGGATGACCAGTAGCCAGTTTTTTACAAAACAACTAAGATAGCATGAAAAAGAAGGAATGTTTATAATTACCCCAGAAGTTGAAGGAGCGTAGCAATCATCTCCATAATTGCCATGAGAATGTCCTTCTGAAATTCTATGACTGGAGCCTTTAAATATTTTGTTTAGCCAACCCATTATGCATAATGTTATCCGCTCATAGTCAGTGAGGTTATTACCTGCACATAAAGCAATCAAAAAAATCAAAGAAACAGAAATAAGAATATAATGCTAGACAAAATTGGAAAAATCAATTTTTTTGAAGTGTGGAGATTGAAGAAGAAAATTGTTAATGAGAGAAAAAAGTAACAGAGACTCACAATATTTTTCCATTTCAACACTCACGTTAAAAAAAAGCCTCAGCAAATGAATCAAGTCAATGCCATATTTACGAAATAAACGTCAAATTTAGTTTAGTTTAAAACAATCATGTCAAATATCAAAATACGGCTAGAACTAGCATTACTGGATTACAATTTCCCTAAATTTTCAGCAATCTAATTGCGCATGCATTAAATGCCCAAGTATTAATTCCAGCATTGAAGTAGCCATATCCACAGCAATCCTCTTTAATAAGCATAACAAGAAAATTATAACAGGGATCAAAACCTATTACCCACCAGGCATTGTGTTACCCAAAATATTTCAGCTAGAAATGAGTTGCAAAACATCAAAGTTCAAAAGTTCTCTGCAGCTCAAGCTCTTTGAGAGATGGAGAGGCAAAAGAAATTCTTTACAGGTCACCATGTCCAACAAGTTTATGACATGTAAGATTATATTACAAGTTCTAAAGAGAAAAGAGTTTAAGAATCCAAATAGTGGAGAAATGACTCACCTCTGACAAATAAAGAACCTTAAGCAGCACTGATAGAAGAGGGAAGACACCCAGATCAGATAAGGATCCGACCCAAATTACAGACTCGTGGAGAAAGATATAATTATTTTTCACGATCACCCTTTTTATCTCTCTCTTTTGCGATATTATATTACTAAAAGAAAATCTATTGAAGCCTGCTGGAAACGGAGAAGATGAAAGACACCCTTTAACCAGAATCGAGAATATATCAGAACAATTAAAATAAATTAGGATTAAGAAAATTTAAAAAAATACCGTTGACAAGGAAAAAAGAAAACAAATACGCCAAGAATGGTGTAGTAGATTGAATTGTAAGCAAATTCAAAGGCGAAATCAGAGAAGACGTAAACAGAAAAATAAAAAGGGATATTATGGTTATAACCCAAATGGGATTGACGAAGAATCATAAAAACCCATTGGGTTTTTGACTAAATTCCTACAAATTTGAAAGGCCTGTGGGTCGTCCCTAATTCTTCAACGAGAAGACCCCGAAAAGGATCTTTGAAGAAAGCGTAGCGAAAGACGAAAGTTATTTTCCCTTAAAAAAAAAACAAAAATTATTTTAATTAGTTACAGTAGTTATGCTAGCTGGCATGGCTTAACTTGTTCAGTCGGATGAAGCGACTTGACAGTGGGAAGTACCAAAAATTTTACTCAAAAGTTCAATCTTTGCGTTGCGCGCGATGAATTTTTAAAAAAAAAAAAATTGGAACTTGAAATCTCTTGTTATGCCGAGTCTCTCAAAAGCAAAATTGAAAAGCGAGCTGGATCAAAAAATATTATCTGCTTTACTAAAAGGGAAAAAGAGAGCCAAAAAAATAAAATCTTGATCAGGCTTTTTTCTCGAATTAAGAAGGGAGAATGCCCGATTTCCCCCTGTTGTTTTACCTAATACCCCAATACCCCCTCTTGTTTGCATAATACCCCGAATCCCCCTTCTGTTAGCTGACACAGTTAGTATAATAACATACAAGTCCTTAAGGTTTAGCATATTAACTTAAATAGTCCCAGTAATTTTTAAAATACCCATCAAAATTTAAATTTATTAAAAAATAATAATAACACTCTTATATAATATTAATTAGTTAAAAAATTATTTTCAACTCCTAATTGAAAATAAATATTAAAATATAATATATTTTATTTTGTAACATATTAATAACTAATTTATAACTTATCTTTTGAATACAAATTTATGTAAATTTTGAATTTTTTTTTAATATGATATTCATAAATTGAAATATCAATTTTATAATTTTAAAAATAAATAAAATATTATTATTTTTATTTATTTTAAAATTATAAAATTGATCTTTCAATTTTATTTAACATTTAGATAAATTTATTATGTATAAAAAATTTAAAATTTAGATAAATTTTTATTTATAATACTTTATTTAATTTTTAATATAAAAATATTATTTATATGGACTAACAAATGTGAAGAATAATATATTTAAAAAAAAATGATATCATTACTGTAACATATACAAATCTATCTATATAAATTAATATGATAACGTTATATTATATTATTACATATTCTACATTTTCATCAAAACTTTTTGTTTGAAATATTTTTTAATTATGGAATTCATTTTATAAAATTAATTATTATTTCAAATTCTGAAAAAAGAATTAATGAGATGTGAGTCCTTAAAATTTGATCCATTAATCTGATTAATATTGAATTGTTAATATATTATAAAATAAATAAAATTATATTTTAATTATAATATATTAATAAATATTTAGTTATCAATCTGTTATAAAATAAAATATATTATTATTTCAATATTAATTTTCAATTAAAAGTTAAAAATACCCATAAAGGGCTAAATTTATTAATAAATAATGATTATATTCTTATTAATAGTAATTATCTATAATGCGTTATAAAAAATAAAAATATATTATTATTTTAATATTTATGTTCAATTAGAAGTTAAAAATAATGATTATATTCTTATTTAATAGTAGTTAACTAAATAAATAAATAAAATAATAAATGTACGATTTCTTTTATTTATTTTCTAATGCCTATGTAATATTGAATTGTTAATATATTATAAAATTTTATTATTATATTATAGTACAATAATTATGATTATATATAATTACAAGTATTATATTATAATATTTTATTTATAGATTAATATTTATTTATGAATTATAAATATTGTATTATATTAATGTATTTTATTTATAGATTAGTATTTATTTATAATTTGTTTATAATATATTAATAAATATTTAGTTATCAATGCGTTATAAAATAAAATATATTATATTTTAATATTTATTTTCAATTAGGAGATGAAAATAATTTTTTAACTAATTAATATTATATAAGGGTGTCATTATTATCTTTTAATAAATTAAAATTTTTATGGGTATTTTTAAAATTACTGAGACCATTTGAATTAATATGCTAAACCTTAGGGACTTTTATGTTATTACACTAACTGTGTCAACTGACAGAAGGGGAATTCGGGGTATTATGCAAACAAGAGGGGGGTATTGGGGTATTAGGTGAAACAAGAGGGGGGAATCGGGCGTTCTCCCAATTAAGAAATTATTGCCATGTTCCTCCTTAATAAACATATATAAATATTTTTGGTATCAGAGTTTACGTAAATCTTGTTGAAAACATGGTGAGCTTGTTGGATTACATTAATAATTGTCCTTAATATTTAATTAATTTCATTGTATGGAATACAATTGAGTTTTATTGCATGGGAAAGTGAAAGCTCGTCGGACAAATGGCATGCAATATTAAATAAATAGACAAACAAAATAAGACATAAACTAATTATGACTATTAATGAAGTAACTGGAATTGAACGATGAAATGTCGTTAAATTCAATTTTCAAAAGTTGGATAAACTGAAGCAAATAGGAGAAGGAAACTCGTGAAGCCAACCAGCCAAGCTATTATACGATAGGCTAAGCCGAGAGTATTCGGTCACGTGTTGGTTTAAAAAGGCTGGAGTATCCAATTAAATGCCATAAACATATACAAACAAATGACTTGAAATTGAAATGAATCAAATGTCAACAACGATGGCTTGGGTGGACAAACTGCTTCAATCTATTTCAAACTTTTGCCCGAACACGTCTCCGCACAAATAATACAAGTTAGTGTGAACTACAAGTATATCCGCGTTGAGGTTTGCCGAATGTCAATGGCTAAAATGAACAATCAAGACTTTTTCCCAACTACAGTAACATAATATAAAAAGAACCAATAGAATACGGTATAAACTGCTCAATGAAAGAATCATCAATATCAATCGGTCATTATTTACATTCTTTATTTTGCCGCCAACTCCTCCAACTCGATCGATCTTTGTGCATATACGATCAAAAAATTGCACAATCTGGGTTATTATTTTTGACATACGAAGTATTTGGTGAAGAATTACTTATTTATGGGTTCGAGCAGAGAATTATGTGACATTGAAAGATGCAAAGCTTTTACTCTTTTTTGTTTTCACAAATTGAAGACATAGAAAGGGGTTAATTAATTACGTGGTGGTCGTTGAAGACTGGTGTTGTTTGGTAAATGTCAGGCAGAGGTGAGCTTTTACTGGCTTGTGATCAGAACTGTAAATATCGTCAATGGATTCATAACTGTGTAAAGTTGCATTTAATTTGTCGGGGTCTTCTATCTTGAACAAAATCCTGTCTGTCCATGATGGAACTCGTACCTAATTAATATTTAATTCATCAATGAAGAAAACAATTAATAAATAAATAAATAAATATCAGATCAAATATATATATACATATATATATATATATATATTAATTGATAGCATTAAAACTTTTAACAAAGTAAGTATGTACGAAATGAAACGCATGAATACCTTGTAACTTGTATCGTAGTCGCTACTGCCAACGTTATACTTGTATGTTGGTTTGAATGTCAGTGAACCTTCGCGGTATCCGTTGAAGATTTGCCCTCTTTCGGCCTCTTGTAAGAGTTGATCGTTACTGGTCAGCAGCTGCAAGTTACACAGAAATTTACATGCAACAGAAATAATCAATTGACTGCGTACGAATAGTAAGATGAAATAAATAAATAAATTCATATATTGCCTACATTAATTTTATTACCCTTTGAAGATCTTTCTGAATTATGTTTCTGACGGGATGTGTATTGATTCCCTGTATTCTGTAGTTGAGATCTCCCAACCATACTGTAATGTGGGCCGGGCTGGTATAAGGGTTTGTGTTCTGGGAGAAAAGAGACTGCGATATGAACCTGAACTGCGAATTTCTCTCTTCTACGTTTCGAGCATGTGCTGTATGCAAATCAACACGAAAACGAGATTTTATATACTATTATTAGCATTAGGGAAGTACATTATTAATTAATATGAACAATATCATATAAATAATAGAGATACAAATTAATAATGGAGATATGACGTATAAAAATTATTTAAATTGATGATTTGTCTGATTGTTTATGGCTTCGAATTAATTAATTAAGCTGATGAAAACCTGGGGATATATGCATGCATTATGCATACCTGAGAGATGGCAAGAGATGAACTCCATTCCGATTCCTTTGTATCTGATACGAATCCCTACAGCCCCTTTCTTTCTCCTAATTAATCCTCCAAAGCCTCCAGCTGAATACCTATCCACCTTTAATTCTACAAACAAAAATTATAATCAAATTGAAGCAATTATATATCTCAATTGTAGTTAATTTATTTGACAAATATATTTTACACCAAGTGAGCAAAAAGAAGAAGAATAAGAAGACTTGCCTTTGATGAACGACTCTGAGTTCTTCAGCCCAAATACATATAACTGCAGCGATTGCATAATGGCTTTTGCTAAGAGGCTTCATGTTGAAACAGAAAAGAAATTAGCAACCAGTGTACACGTACTATGATTAAATAAGACAAAAAAAAAAAAAAAAAAGAAGCAAAATATATATGGTGATAAATATACAATACAAAACAACTTTTTAAGTCATGAAAGATTATGCATGCATGCATGCAATTAATTATTCTCTGCACACTGCAATTATCATGATGAAGTTGAAGGCTATATATGTGTAAGTTCTTGATCACTTGCTCTAATTAAAATAGTAAAAACACAATCTTGGAAGAGGAAGAAGAGATTCATGATCATTGCGCACGCGTGTGTTTCAGCGAGAGCTCTCTTCAGCAATCTGGCAATATTTTTTCGAGGCACCTCTTGCAAGCCGAGTACCAGCAGGTCAAACTTGCGGCTGCTTCCAATCAACTCTACCAAATCTTCATAAGAGACCTTCAAAATGCATATTCGAATATATATATATATATTATAATACCAATATCATTTACCAACAAAATTAATTAAGGAATATAAATAATATTTTACCCGATAAAATATATACCTGTCCGTTCATGTTCCAGGTCACTGTGCAAATGCAGAGGTCGGAGTTCCTTGAGAAGTTGCAACAATTATCGACCTCTACGGTCTCTATTCCTTCCTGAGTTATGACGTGGTTGTTAATTTCTGAATCCATTTGTTTTCTCTTCAACTGGAATCCTCTTCTGTACATTTCATCACAGAATATATAAATATATACAAAATAAAAACAAAAACAAAAACAAAATACTCGCATATATCGTTCGTGAAAACAAAGCAAACTTCTAGCTGATTATCTCTGATCAAACGTCATTAATTATTCATCAAGAAATTAAGAATAATAATTTTGACTAATAAAATAGAAACAAATCTGAATAAGATGCACTGATTTAGAACTTAATTGATGATGATCGAGTACTACATGCAATGTATACATACCCTTGAACAGAATGAATTCCGATGAAATTTCCCATTGTATGTATGCTAGCTAGTTTGATTCACCGAAACCAAAAACAAAGCCGCGGGCGCCCTAATTCTTGATTGTAAAGATCATACAATGTCTGCGCGATCGTACTAAACTAAAGTTAATTTTTTTTTTTATTTCAGGGGGATGGGATAGATTGATCAGAAATAATCATATAGGTAGACAGCTAGCCAGTTGACTTGGACTTATATATACAAATTAATACGGAAAATAATTTGGATTTTGGCGGTGAAGATATTGAAATTAAAAGTCAAATTAAACAATCTAGCTAAAATTGTTCGTTTATGCATGAATCCGTTTTAAATCGATCACGAATTTCTCAACGAGTTAGGTTAGGCTTGATTGACTATACGTGCAAAGAAGATAAATCAAAGTTGATAATGACCATACCATGTCACTTGAACAAGCAACTTTTCGTCCATACATACATACATAGGTGTACACACAACGAATCCATAAAGAAAATAACAACTTGTATACTATAAATTAAGCTCTTGTAATATTTTGGTTTTCATATACTATATCTTAAAATTAAAATTACTTTAATACTAAAAATATAAATTCTTATATAAACTTTATATATATATAATTAATATACTATATTATATTACTAGCTATTTGGCGTCTCGTAAGATTTATATATTTCTATTTTTGTAAAAATAAAAGGCTAAATAAAATGATGTTAATAAAATAATTCAATAAAAATATGACATATATTTTTAAATTTTTTTATCTCATTATTATTATCATTAACACAATTAATTTCAAAATGAATGTATATGTGACAAAAATTTATTAGACAAATGTAAAAATGGTGTGATCTACCATTTTTTCATAATATATTTTTTATAAAAATATATACTGTGAAAATAATATAATATTTGTTGTATCAATTTATATGATTGTGTTGATATAAAAAGTTTGTATACATAAAAATAATAATGGGTACAAAAAAAATATTTTCTAACTATTGTTCTCATCATCACAGTAAAATGATTTTTTTTCACGTAAAGGAAGACTAGGCTCTAATGGAACAAACTAAAAATCCTTGCGTGTGTAATAAAATACAGACAGCATAGTTTAACCGACGATGGAAGACATTCTCCTAAAGCACATCCCTTACAAGTAAGATTTTACACGTGTCATTCTGGGAAAGCTTGTAGACCGTTCCTTCGTGGGTTTGGTTTGTTCAAAAAGGAAATAAAGGTTTTAATTAGGAATTTCTTGCGAAATTAGCAACCTATAGCACATTTCCAATTTTCCGTCCTTTCACACGGAAAGGCAAAATACTAGAATCACGTCAACGCCCCTCTTCGTGTTGAATTATGCAAAAGAGAAACATAAAATATTCGTATAGTAAATTGCCACATAATTATTTATTTCTGCCACGTGACCTAAAAATAAATATAATACATTATATTAACAATGCGTAGTGTTCACTAAACTTAATTAATTATAAGTTAGATACAAAAATTAGTCCATAAATAAATAGATATTTTTGATGATAAAGGTGATTGTGTTGCATCTCTTTGCTACTGCCGTTAACTAATTAGGTACAAGTTTTATCTGATTTAAGCAATTGTTAAGCAAGATGGTTGAAATTTGAATTTGACATTAATATATTTATTTTTTATCTTAAATGTCAATGTTGGACTTGTGCTAAGCTCAATTGGACATCCATAATTGGTTGATCCAATCAAACTAATGGATTAATATTTATTTATGTAATAAATTTTATTTTATTTATTTAAATAATTAAATTAATTATTTAGAATAATTAATTAATTATGATAGATAAATAAAGAGTTAAAATATAAGTGTTATCTTAAATGATAAAATATATATCTCTAAATAAAAGATAAAGTCTTAAGTTAAATTAATTTATATACATAAAAAACAGGTAAGTGAAAAATGGGCTCTTGCCTTATGAAGCAAAATATTCGTGCGTGATTCCACCACTCTGAAAATGGTAAGCTTTTGCATTCGATTTTAATTTTCAATAA
Source organism: Azadirachta indica (assembly GCA_022749755.1). Taxonomy (NCBI): domain Eukaryota; kingdom Viridiplantae; phylum Streptophyta; class Magnoliopsida; order Sapindales; family Meliaceae; genus Azadirachta; species Azadirachta indica. Next base: position 4,510,107 of record CM040449.1, read on the forward strand.
TTAAAATATAAATATTAAGTTATTTATTTTTATAATAATAAAAATTTGAAATTGATATATTAATATATGTGTCCTTATTAAGTTATATATATTTTATTAATATTTTATAAATTAAATATGTTGACATAATTTATAAATTAAATAATTTTAATAAATTTATATTAATATATACTGAGATGTTAATGTTATGTATATTTATATTTATATTTATGTTTTATAAAAAATTTAATTATGTCGATATTATAGTTTATAAATTGAATAATTTTTAATAAATTTATTTTAATATATATTTTTTTATGTAATATATTGTTATATTTTAAAATTATGAATTAATAATTTAATTAATATTTAAGTGTTAGAAAATAAAGTAATAAATTGACGGTGTTATTTGAGTTTTCCTTAAAAGAAAAACACGGCGGTCTTCGCTCATGCTTGCCGTGTGGAGCCCCCAGAGTTCTCTTTCTCTCTATCCCTGTCTCTGTTCTTGCCCACGTCCGTTGTGTATGTTAAAGAAAAACCAGTGACTTCATTTCGATTTCGATCCTGACTCCGATTCTGGTTTTTTTAAAGAGTTCGTATTAAGATTAGATTGTTTAATAGTACGGTTTACTTGCTCGTTTTGCCCAGAAACGATTTTTTTTTTTAACTTGCATCAATTGTACTCTAAGCATATGACTGTTACTGTCAGATTTTAATTTTGTTAGCATGCAATTTGCTTTATCGCAATAGTTTTTCTGTCGCTTTTGATTATGAAATTTCCTTCAATTCACTGGTTTTGATCAATTAATTTTGACTTTAGAGTTGTTTAGAACAGTCTGCTTAGCTTAGCTTAACTGAACTAGGGCATGCTTTTAATGCTGAGATCTCTTTTTGATGTTGAAGTCATGATTATTGTCTTTCTTTGTTTTCTCAGATTTTGTATCCTGTTCAATGCCGCGAAATAGGCTTGTCAGTTGTGATGGTTTTATAATCTTGTTGAAAAACGAAGTGCGTTGCCTCAGCTAAGATTTCGGCAAAGTTTAACACCTGTAATATGGTAAGTTTTATTACATTGCAAGCATGTGGTGTAATCCCATTTTTGTTATATATAGTGTTTCGGTTGTGAAAAATAGGCAACAGTTAACTTATTTCTCTAAAGCCCAGTTGAACCTTTATTTGCTTGATTTGAAATGCCTTCTTCACGGAGATTAAGGACATGCTTATTGTTGTAGTATGTTTGCCAAAAGATTGTCTGTTCTTTCTAAAAACTATGCATCTCCTGGAATTCCTTGTTAATGAACCATTATTAAGAAACAAGAGCACTAAGTAAGGGAAATCATTACTAAGTTACTAAGATCATTAAGCTGTCTTGGAGAATGCTTTTTTCTGCCCCAGGACGTCTTCATTAAAGTTATTCAACATAGGCACTATAGTCAAGCCTAGTTTTATTTGAAGAATGTATGTTGTTTCAGTTTTGAAACCACAAGATGATGATCCTGGTTTGAAATAAACCGAGTGTGAATCACTTCTGTTCACTGTCCAACAATTTCGTCTCCTCTAGTTAATATATTATTACTTGAATTGTATCCATATTTTCCTTGTAGCTCATCTTTTAGAAGTGCCATTAATCAGTGGTATTAATAATTTTCCTTGTTCATGATTGTGCTTGCAAAGCATTCTGTTTCTTCTGATTTATTACCTTTTATTTACACACACACACACACACACACACGTATACATACAACTCCATAATTGTTGAGTATCCATGTCAACTGCTCATGTCCTGTGCATGGTAGGGATATGCAATGAGGTCAGTTTGGCATGGTTTTCCTTTCAGGATCAGTGCTTCATGCATAATGTTAGCATTTTTGCCTCTGCTTTCTTTGTTTTGGAAACATGATGGAATAAGGTACTTTAGACGGGAACACCTCTCTTTGGAGACTGCATTAAACTAGTAGTAGGCTGGGCATAAAGCATTTTGCTCAATTGCTGCAAGGAGAATAAGATTCTCCTCAGAAGTCATTTCCTTGAAGTGGTTCAGTGATGCAACTGATGATAGTTAGTACCTGCCACTGCTAATAAATGTTGGAGACTCACGTTGCATGATCATATGTTGCATGGCAGCTTAATAAATGAATAAATGCTTTATGTAAAAGGTCTTTTGCTTCAAAAAGTGCAATTTGATTATGTTACCAAAATTATTTGATATTTCAGGAGCAAAGTCTGTTTTCCTGGCCGTGTTCACTGTGATTGTATGAAATGCCATTTATATGTGTGAATCTTGTGTTCTTTAGCCTTCCTATGATGTCCTAGTGCCATGGAAATACCATAGACACTTGATCATATTTTCCTTTATGTGTTGATGTTTGTGATATGATTAAAAGGTTGATGTTTTTTCATTTGATTGAGAATTGATAGCATCTTTTAAAAATTAGAAATGATGAGCCATTGTTGCTTAGAAATAATGATTGGTAATTTCTGTTTCCGCTTTTGGTAGATACTTGCTAAACCATGTTGAGTTAACCTGATTATTGTGAATTGTTTTGGTTCTCACTTTCTCTTTTATGTAGACACAATAAGTTCCCTGAATTTGTAGTATCTTTTTATTTGGTCTATGTTTTTTCCTCCCTTGAATGTCTTAGAAGCAGAGGGAACCACCCAAGTCTCCTTGCAAAATAGAGACAGAGCTAGATAAACTCAGCAACTTACCTGCACATGTTATAGACCAAATACTGTCACAGTTGCCAATTAAGGATGCAGTGAGGACAAGTGTTTTGTCAAAAAAATGGAGATACAAATGGGCCACAATTCCGCATCTTGTTTTTGACAATCTATGTGTCACTATATCTTCCCAAGAGCAGACGCTTGTCAAGAATAAGCTCGTTAACATTGTTGATCATGTTCTCTTACTTCACACTGGGCCTATATTCAAGTTTAAACTCTCTCATCGAGATCTTCTTGGTGTCAGTGATATTGACAGATGGATTCTCCATATTTCAAGAAGCTCTATCAAAGAGTTCATACTTGAGATTTGGAAGGGGCAGCGATATAAAGTTCCCTCTTGTTTGTTCTCTTGCCAAAATTTGATTCATTTGGAGCTATTTAACTGTTTGCTGAAACCTCCATCAACATTCAAAGGCTTCAGGAATTTGAAGAGTCTTGATCTACAGCACATTACCCTGGCTCAGGATGTGTTTGAAAATTTAATTTCAAGCTGCCCGATACTTGAGAGATTAACATTGATGAATTTTGATGGTTTTACCCGTCTCAACATCGATGCACCAAATCTCCAATTTTTTGATATTGGAGGCGTTTTTGATGATGTTAATTTTGAGAACACCTTCCATTTAGCTTTAGTCTCCATTGGTTTGTATGTAAATGTCAAAACTGATCAAATGGCTCCAGGAAATTCTTGTAAACTGCTTAGATTCTTTGTTCATCTTCCTCATATTCGAAGGCTTGAGATTCAGAGTTATTTTTTAAAGGTAATGATTTAGAAATTCTTATGCCACTATCTCTTCTTTTGAAGGGATTTGTGATTACTCTGGACTGTTTTATTTATGGGGAGCTCCATATGCTAATTTTGGTAAATTTATCCGAGATTTTATTTATTGATTGGTTTTATCTCTTCTTTTTTCTCCAGTATTTGGCTGTTGGAAATGTGCCAAGCAGGTTACCTCGTCCATGTGCTGATCTGAATTATCTTTCGATACGCATAAATTTCAATGACTTGGAGGAGAATTTAGCTGCTTTATGTATCTTGAGAAGTTCTCCTAACCTGCAAGAACTAGAGATGCTGGTTGGTCTATTTCACCATATTATCTTGGACCATCAAGAGTTAGACCTTTCTATCTTTGCTGTTCATCTAACACGTGGATTGCATGCAGGCTCGTCCAGAGGAGACTGGCATGGGTGTTCTCACCAATTTTTGGGAAGTTGACCATTGGAACTCTATGTTTTCCCAACTGCGGATAGTTAAAATAGCGGGCATCTCTGGCATTAGATCCGAATTGGAATTCATTAACTTTGTGCTCTCAAATTCTCCGGTGCTTGAGAGGATGACAATTAAACCTGCTTCCCCTGAAGGAGGATGGGACCTGGTGAAAGAATTACTGAGATTCCGACGAGCATCTGTGCGAGCAGAAATCATTTATTTGGATCCATAATCATTTGGCTGCCTCTATAGAGACTTGAGAATGTAACTTCATCTGTGTCCTTTGCCAAACAGGCAATGCCTTGTATCATTAGTTTTGTAAAAGCATGTTTTTACATATGATATTTTAGACAAACGAACTTCATTACAATTCTCTTCCGGCTTTTGCTGCAATCTTTACTTTGTTCAACCTGCTTGATTATCTAGCATAAGTTGGCAGGAAATTAAAGCGTGCATTTGAGTATTTATCATTTTAATTGGTGTTACAGTAATATTACCAAAAAAAAAAAAATTGTACGTTTACTTTGGTGGATTAGGATGAGCAAAAACACGTTCTGGAAGTACTCGTAATGCTTTTTCTAAACCTGATGAAGAGCCAAGCTTGTGTTAAATTGTTGCATTTGGGACCTTTGGGTCTACAGGAAGAGGCTTTTTACAGCATACACCACTGTGATAGAAACGAATATGATTGATATAAGATGGGCATAATTTGGTCTGCCTTGGATATTCGTTCAATAATATCTCCACCTACTCTTCAAGCTGAATGGAAAATACTGTTAGCAGAAGGCAAAGTTATCTCCGACCAAAGTATTGTTCAACGTCTTCTCTACGAATTAGTTGTCTGTTCGGTTCAAAATGACCTTGAACGTAGAACACTCCCTATGGGTCCTTAGTCCTCAATATCTCAACTATCAGTCAATCACCTCTCCAGAATAAGTTTTCCTTTTTCTTAAAAATATATATATATATACACTTTATTTTTTCCGAAAGAGGACAATATTTAACGTTACGGCATTCAGTTTTTCTTAAAAATGGAACAGCACCAAACCAAAGAAGAGTACTAAAATTTGTTCCTATTTACTTGTATTAAACCAAGATTATTCCAATTGGCAATTTGTATGACCAAAATTGACAGAATGTTTGAGTTGCTTGTGGACAATTTTGACGTCGATTTTTCGTCTGTGTTAGTCGCATGCATCATACTAATTATTTAGTGAAAGATTAATCTTTGTGCTTAAAGGCTAAGGCATGCCCATTTCGTCCTACTTGGCTGAAAGCAAAACAAAATTTATTTCAGTTGTTATCCAACTTCTAGCATGCAAGTCTATGGGAGTTTATCACTTCGTTTTACCTAACTTCCCTGCTTTGTCCAAACTTCAGCCTGCCCCTTGCAAATTGCAATGGTAACTCTGCCACTTGTAAAATCACTGCCGTTCCAATGTCGGTGAATTTTTCTGACGTGTCTAAATTCTTCACGTAAATATTTCTACATACTATTACCAAACTTTCAAACTCTAGATTAAAGCTAAACTGGTTGGCCAAGAATAGCAAATCGTTTAACCAATCTGAAGGCCCCTATTTCTCCCAGTCTTTAATTCTGGAAATGCTTGAGCATTAGTATTTTCTTCCGGTGAAATTTTGAAGGCAGAAGCCATGGCCCTCGAAACTACTCCACTTCTCAGTGCCAGCTCCGCCGAAGCCAATAGTAATGGCGATCAGCAAAAACGACAGAGTTTTCTTAGGGAGTTTGGCTGTGAGTCATCGAGGCTATGGAAACTTGCTGGCCCAGCAATCTTCACCTCTATTTGTCAATACTCGCTCGGTGCACTTACTCAAACATTTGTTGGTTTTGTTGGCGAACTCGACCTCGCTGCTGTCTCCGTTGAGAACTCTGTCGTTGCTGGTCTAGCATTTGGTGTTATGGTGAATTTTTTTTTTTTAAAAAAGAATTAATTTAGCAGTTTTCTAATTTGGCAAAATAGGTTTCTTCTTTCGTTAGATTCTTGTGTCAAAAAGCACGCTGGTCCGTCGTTTAGAAACTTAAGAAGAAAGCTCGTAGAAATTATTGAAAATATCAGTTGTTTATTTACAATATTTCGTTTCTTTCTAAATATGCAGCTGGGAATGGGAAGTGCGCTGGAGACTTTATGTGGGCAAGCATACGGTGCAGGGAGGATTAGGATGCTGGGCGTGTACATGCAAAGATCATGGGTGATTCTGCTGACGACTGCGTGTCTTCTTGTTCTTATTTATGTTTGGTCTCCTCCAATTTTGGAGCTCGTTGGAGAGACCACCGAGATCTCTGACGCTGCTGGTTAGTAACTTTTTTGCTCTGTTACATCCAAAAGTTTCATAAAATGTTTAATACACATCGTTTGAACGAGGTTATTAACCTACATAAAATGTTGCCCTCTTGACAAGTTCTGTTTACTAGTAGCCTAGAGTTGATTAAACATTTATACAATTTATTAAATTCACTTTTGTGTTCAATCCTACAACGCTCTTTTGCCACAACCATGCAATGAGACATCGGCAGTCGAGGGTTTTGGCTTTGGCTGTTTCATTATCTTTACTTGAGCTACATAGAAACATCATTATTTTAGTTGAACTTTTCTGATACTGCAGGTAAATTTGCTCTGTGGATGCTTCCGCAATTATTTGCTTACGCGATGAATTTTCCAATACAAAAATTCTTACAAGCACAGAGGAAAGTTTGGGTGATGGCTGGTGTATCAGCAATTGTACTGGTGTTACATGCAGTTTTTAGCTGGTTGCTGATATTGAAGCTTGGCTGGGGCTTAACTGGAGCAGCAATCACTCTAAATTCATCCTGGTGGCTCATTGTTATTGGGCAATTACTATACATTTTCATTACCAAATCTGATGGTGCCTGGACTGGATTTTCATGGCTAGCATTTGCAGATTTGTGGGGTTTTATCAAGCTTTCTTTGGCTTCTGCTGTTATGCTATGGTAAGCATCTTTTTGTGAATTGAACATAATATATCTCAACATATACAAATATTAAAACCTATTTATGCTTTTCCGGAAATTGGATTCCAGCTTGGAGTTTTGGTACCTGATGATGCTAGTAGTGATAACAGGTCGCTTGCCAAATCCTTTGATTCCTGTTGATGCCATTTCCATTTGGTAAGTATTTCTGTTCATTTTGTTTTTATGAAATTCAAACTCGAGAATAAATTTATGTTTATCTGTACACATTTATGCAGCATGAACATAAATGGATGGGATGCAATGATTGCTATAGGGTTCAACGCGGCAATCAGGTAATCTGCCTGCTTCCCTGTTCTTTATTTTCCATTATATATATATAAATTATTACCCCCTAGCCAATCAGAAATTTGCTGATCAACATGGAAATTCCCGCATGTTAGGTGGACCTTGGCCTCAACCAGTTTTCAAAGTTCTTGGTGTTTAACTGTTAATTTAATTGAGTTGCCATTACCGATGGTTTTTCTACAGTGTGAGAGTATCAAATGAACTTGGAGCTGGTAATGCTCGGGCTGCAAAATTTTCGGTGCTAGTGGTGTCGATCACATCTGTGGCCATAGGCTTTTGTTGCATGATCTTGGTGTTTGCTACAAGATATGACTTCCCTTACCTCTTCACCAACAGTGTTGCAGTTGCTAAGGAAACTACCAAGCTTGCAACTTTGCTGGCAGTAACGGTGCTTCTAAATAGTCTTCAACCAGTCTTGTCTGGTAACAACTAAAATATTTTGTAATTAGATTTCTCCCCTGAAATTAAGCATAGCATGGAGAAGAAATGATAAAGTTAATCTCCTTAAGTTTTGTTTCTTGCTGTTATATTATGTTAAGGTGTTGCTGTTGGAGCTGGATGGCAATCTCTTGTTGCATACATCAACATTGGATGCTACTACATTGTTGGATTGCCGCTTGGCATACTCCTAGGATTCACATTTGGTTTTGGAGCCGAGGTGAAATACTTTTTCTCCTGAAATTCTTGTTACATTGAATTCTGTTTCCCATTGACTTCACTTTCCCATTGCAGGGTATTTGGTCAGGAATGATTGGAGGCATTTTTTTGCAAACCTTAATCTTGATAGTGATCACTTCAATAACTAACTGGAGAAAAGAAGTCAGTATCTCAGTAACCTAAGATGCTGCTATGTTATTTAACCTGGATTTCGTTCACTTTTGAAATTCAATCTCAATGCACTTCACTGAATTCGCAGGCTGAAGAAGCGGAAAGCCGAGTTAGGAAATGGGGAGGATCAGCAGGAGAACATTAGCCCGAGTAGCAAGCCTTAGACTCTCAATGGTAGCGTTGGAAAATTGTGGCCTTTGCAGAGTCTGATAACTGGCATGAGACATCTTTGTGGCGAGCAATTTCAGTGCAAAGAATTGCAACCAGGTGGCTATAATGTTATGACTATATTTATTTCTAAAATGTGTGAACTCTGAAATTGTAATTTGCTCGTCTCCTCAATTCTCTGTCTAATTTAGACTTTAGAAGGGAAGACACATCGATTTTGTTATTTAGTAACGGTTTATGGTTATTCAATTTCGTTCTACCAAGTGCTTATTTTACTTATAACAAGTAATCCAGTCAGTTTCCTAAAAACGGTGTATGTTTTTAAGATGTTACATATATTTTCACCCGGAATGATTCCGAAATTTTAAATATTTATAGGATTTGTGATTATAGAGTTTACATGTGGTAATAAATGTAAACGTCTCTCTGTTGATTCGCAAAACGAGGCATTATCGTTGATGCACAATTTAAGGACTCTCCTACTTCGCTTCTCTTAATACAATCTTAAATATTAAATATATTATAATTATCATGTGCGAGTTAATTAAAAATGAAACACTTCACTCTTATTTTACGTTACATTTACACAAATCTTTCTAATAAACAAATTAATGTGCCTTGTTTTGCTTTTGTGAATTTATACCATCATTTTTTCTAAACTACTAAATCTTAACAATAAACTCAGAATTTTCTTAAGAGTATACATTTATTTATTTTATTTTGTACAAACGGGCAATTCATTTCTAAAGTTTATTTGAGTCCTCGTAGAAACGACGGCGTTTGCTATCAGCAACATCTCTTGATGGTCATCCCGTAATTCCACTTTCATCCGCAAAAAAACCAACATCGGTTCGCTGAGTTATCCCTATTTCTCAGAGGAAACACATCTATCTCAACAAATACAATGGCACTCTCTATATCTTCTCTGACATCATCTTTCTCTTCCCTTTCGTTTTCTTCCCAAATTTCTCAGAAACCAAACACCTCGGTCTCCTTTTACCAATACAAATCCATATCCATCTCCCCAATCCCAATCTTGAAAACCCCTAGACTGGTTGTATCCGCCACAGTAGCTTCGCCAGCTGAAGTGGAAACAGCAGACCTCAAGAAGTATGTGAAGTCGCGTCTTCCCGGTGGTTTTGCGGCTCAAACGATAATCGGCACCGGTCGCAGAAAATGCGCCATAGCTCGTGTTGTTCTCCAAGAAGGCAACGGCAAATTCATCATTAACTACCGTGACGCCAAGGTTCCTTCTCTGTCTTTATCTGTTTGTACCTTTATTAACTGGTTTCCCTTTTTGAAGGCCCGAGCGCGTAACTTTTTGGTCTCACGACTGAAACTTGGGAGTTTCTACAAGCAACTTGCAAAAATTACGTGCTTCCGATATATTTTTGAATATTCAGCGTTAGTGCGATTAATATTAAAATTAGGTTAATGCAAGGCTGTTCTGCAGAATGAAGGTCTAATCTATAATCGTGCTTGGATTTAATTTACCCTGGGAGTTGTTTTGGCAGTTGGTTTTAGGGTATTCCTACTGAGGAAAGGCTTTGCAATTTGTTTTAATTTGTGGCTGGTTTAGGATTTTTGTTTTTATTCTTATTTTCCTATTCCGAATGTAGTTTGTTTGCTGATGTAAGCGAGTCTGACTGAAGCTGAGAGAGGCGGACTCTGTGTGTCATATGGAACGTAGTAATACTTGTATGCATTCTAGGGTTACATCCCATTTACAACTTGGGTACTCAATGTAGCTTTAGTTCGGGCTGGGTAGAGTCCATGTTAATGTGACGAAAAATTCTGCATTCCTGAGCTCGAATCAGCAGGCAGCAGCTGCTTGCAAGCATTTATGAACTCATAATACGGGTCATTATCCAACATCCTTCATTTTTGGAATCTGAGATGTCTCTTAAGTCAGATTTCAAATACATTCTTGAGTTGTTTCTTTTCATTAGCTTGGGGCAGCTGGTGGTGTAGACTCTAAATGATGGGTGCATAGTTCATTACCATAGGAAGCTTTAGCAAGGGTACTCCTATTCGGGTTGAATAATATTCCCTTCACTGGCCCACCGCTGTTCACTGGTCTTCATTAAGTTCTGCATGATTGTAAGAGGAAAGCTTGTGCTGAGAAGTGTTCCGATTTAGACCCCTTTGAACTCTGATGCTTTACCAAGTGTGGAGTTTTTTCAGCAAAAGGATTGTTGCGCCACCATTGCAGGGATTGAGATCAGTTCTGTTCAAAATGGTACAGAGTACAGACGATGGCTATAGGGCTGGACCAGTCCAATACTCCATCAATTGTATAACAGATGTATATTTCCATCATTAACACCATGTCTGCTCTCTCAAAAATAGTTTTTTGGTTGACACATGTGCCAAATAGATGTGATGACCATGCCTTACTAACTGCTAGGTACTTACTTTAGTTTGAAGCTCCTCAAAAGTAGATGTAATCGTCATTGGAGTTATGGCTGATGGTTCTATTTTCAGCTTAGGAGGGCAGCAACTAAGTGTTTCCCTCTCTTGGAGATACCTGAAGGATGTGTTGTTGTAGATTGTTATGCTTGGTAGTTTTCTTGTGTACTTTTGTAAATTCTTTTGATTCACTTGTATCAATGTTGTGCAGGAATATCTCCAAGGCAATCCTTTGTGGCTACAGTATATAAAAGTTCCATTGGTAACTTTGGGTTATGAAACTAGCTATGATGTGTTTGTAAAGGCTCATGGAGGCGGCCTCTCTGGTCAAGCTCAGGCAATATCGCTAGGCATTGCTCGTGCATTGTTGAAGGTGAGTGAGGATCATAGAGTCCCTCTAAGAAAGGAAGGCCTTTTGACCAGAGATTCAAGGGTAGTAGAGAGGAAGAAACCTGGACTGAAGAAAGCCCGTAAAGCCCCGCAATATTCCAAACGTTAAAGTCGGAATTTCAGTGCAATGGTGTTTGTCTGTAGAACTATCTCTGCTTGTATCTATGAACATTTTCTTACATTTCAATGCTGAAATTGTAAACCATTTTTGGCAGATGATTATTAATTGTCTAAATTATTCCAAAAATTTCGTGACAGCTAACATCTCTTTTGAGTAGGAGAGGCAAGATTCATTGAAACTGAGCCTGCTAATGCCATAATTTCCAGCTTTTGCCATTTGCACTCTAGATGGCTATAATTTTTCATGTCAAAATTGATCTTAAAAGCTTTACTATCTAATAAATTCTCGTTTACAGCTAGTTTTTAAGTCAAATGTTGTATAAGTTGCTTCTGCCACGAATTATGGCGTTGCTTTGCCTTCAGAGTTCATGGTACATCTCTCTAGCTTCATATTCATGATTCAAAACCCAACTCTTATTTCTCAATTTACTCTTGTGATTTATCTTTATTTTTAAAAATTATCAGATTGCATCATCGCATTGAGTTAAAGTTTAATTTATTTCAAATTGAATCGGAATGAATTAAGAAGTTTTACCATCTAATCTATAATTGGATCGAATTTATCCTCAATTTTGAATAAATAAACATCAATAATAATCAATTGTCATGAGTACCTCAAAGGCAATGTAGATTAGATTAATTTAAATTAAATTAAACTCCCATCCCATGTTTCATATTAATGATCGGCCAAAACAAGTAATTGAATGACATTAAAATATCTTTTATGAGACGATTACAGGAAAGGCCGTATTATATTTATGTGCGTGTGATCATCAATCGACGATGATATCAAGTTGGAAAGCATAATTTTCACAAACAAAGACGTACACGCCATACTACATTGTAACTCCTATTTTAGCCAATACTTTCAAGCCACGTATACGACACAACTAATACGAAGTACGAAGATACGCCAAAAGCTCAAAATAAAAAACCGAACCAGGATTATATTGTTGGCACTGGCGACTTGCCACCCTGTCGCGTTTCTACAGGGCAAAACCTTTGGACTTCTTTTTTTTTTTAAAAAAAAAAACACTAATTTCTTTTTCCTCACTTTAATTCTTTAGCTTGTTAATATTTAGGAGAACACTACTGCGCATCTCCGAAAAAATATCATCCAAAACAGGAAATATAGACTAACAGCGTCAAACTTAACGGCATCCTTATACGAAATTGAGTTTTATAAAGCTTGTCTTTTGAGATTTTCCTTATTCTGCAAGCGTTTCGTTTTCCCGGAAAAATAAGAAAAAGCCCCCGATTTTCCCGGGAAACTATTTCGTTTGATAGCACCGTCGCTTATTGTTATCATCGTTCTCTTCGTTCAAAATGGGGGATTATCGAAGTAGCGACTATGAGTATGATTACCCTTATTATGACGATGACGATGATGTTGATTTCATCGATGACGATGATGATGATAATGCAGACGGGTTTCAAGCGGTTGAGACGGAATTGTACGTGACTAAATCTTCCTGTTCATCGAGTAAGGTATGATGTAGTACTGATTTCTTACATCACGTAATTGTTTTTGTAGTTTAGGTTTTAAAAAACTAAATAAAAGTTTAAAAAAAGAGGAATTTTTTATCTTGATGCAAAAGAGAAATTAAGTTTATTGAGGCCCAGAATCGTGATTAAAGAAATCCCCTGTTTTGTAAGTGGGAGGATTTTTGTCTGGGAGGTTCTGTTTTGATTTTTATTAGCGTGATGACAATAAAGTTTGCAAATTTTTGTTATTGCAAATGTTGTATAAGTTATTGTTATTATTACTATTATTACTATTATTATTATTAAATCGTAACTACTTTGAAGTTATGCTCATATGGAAATTATTTTTCTGTTTGCAACTGAGTGATTAATTGGAACAATTTTGATTCCACAATGGGGCGGGTATTATATTCTACAATAAATTCCCTTTTTTTTTTTTAATTTTTGTATCTTTTTATGTTTATTCTGTTCGGAGTTTGATTCTTGGTAATTAGTAGAATTTTGACTTTAGCGTTTTCTCTCATATGTTTTATATCCCTTCCCTGCATTCGACGATACTGCTTTTCAACAAAGCATGCAGACAAGTAACTTTTTTGGGTTTCCAATCAATCTGTATTTTTCTTGTTGTTGACCTTGTTCTGTAACCCTTCTCTTCTGTAGGTAATTACCAAAGAATCGCTCTTGGTTGCACAGGTAAATCATAAGTATGGTGATGTACTTTGCTGTTACTTCATTATCTTTTAGTTTTCTTTGATAAAAGGAGAGGGAAAAGAATGGGTATCCTACTCATGCCTTGTGCTCAATTTTACCATGCAGAGGGAGGACTTGTTCAGAATAATGGACCTGCTCTCACTCAAGGAACAACATGCGCGAACCTTACTTATTCACCATTGTTGGGATGTTGAAAAAGTGCTTGCAGTGCTTGTAGAATATGGGAGAGATAGATTATTTGCTGAAGCTGGTATAACAGTTGTGGAGAATGATGATGTTTCCTCATCCCAGTCATCCAGCTTTTCCTGCAATATTTGTTTTGACAATGTGTCACCCGAGGAAGTTACTACTATGGATTGTGGTCACTACTTTTGCAACAGTTGTAAGTATGTGGGCCTGAATATTCTAGTTTTATGGTGTGCTTTCAGTAAAAAATCTTCTGAGGTTTTAAAACAAGTAGTCTTCAATTTAACAAAGCAATAAATCATCCACACTTAGGGTTCACTAAAATAATCCCTTCTCTCTCTAATGCTTAAACTCACTCAGTGAAGAATTTTGTAGACAAGTTCAATGTTTAATGCCTATTTTGGATATTAATATTATTGTATAAGCTGGTCTGGTAATAACCATAGTGGATCTGCTAGGAATATTTGTGGTATTGAGAATTACAAAGTAATAAATGTATCTAGAAAAAAAATGGAAAAAAAACTAAGAAAGAATTACAGGTATGGAAGGATTAACTTAACCAGAAGGAAGATATAGGTATGAAGATTTTATATAATCCATTATCGGTTCTCACCTGGGAATTATGCATTTAAGGTGCCTGGAGACAATGTGACTGAACCTTTTTTTTTGTGTGTGTGATTGTGCTTTAGGTTGGACTGAGCATTTCATTGTGAAGATAAATGAGGGTCAGAGTAGACGCATTAAGTGCATGGCACACAAGTGCAATGCTATTTGTGATGAAGCAAAAATCAGATGTTTAGTTAGTGCAAAAGATTCCAATCTTGCTGAGAAATTTGATCGTTTCCTGTTAGAGTCATACATTGAGGATAATAGAAGAGTTAAATGGTGCCCCAGTGTCCCACACTGTGGAAATGCTATACGAATTGAGGTTGATGAACTTTGTGAAGTTGAATGTGCATGTGGATTACAATTTTGTTTTAGTTGTTCATCTGAGGCACATTCACCTTGTTCATGTCTGATGTGGGAACTATGGGACAAGAAATGTCAGGATGAATCTGAGACAGTTAATTGGATCACAGTCCACACAAAACCATGCCCAAAATGTCAAAAGCCAGTGGAAAAGAATGGAGGATGCAACCTAGTATCCTGTCTCTGCGGCCAAGCATTTTGGTGAGATTTCTTATCTTTTTCTCCTGCCTTTTTATCTGCTTCTTCTCTGTGTATGCATGTTAGTGTGGTGATGATGGCCATGACTGTACATTTCACTGGATAATTATTTGCTTCTTTATGATATGTTGGGTTAAATTGGTTATTTGACCTTTATCCAGATTTGAAAATTCATCATATTATGGGTTGCTCTGGTAGTTCGTGTCACATGCCATTTATGTGCAGTATGTAAAGTTCTGTATTGATGTAGATCTAGACATTGTGGATTTTTGCCTAGTAATATTTGTGCAACAATGAGTCCAGAGTTTCTGTGGCTTTATGATATGTTAAGTCAAAGATATTTTCATTTGAGGTAGTAAGAGATTTGTAGCCCACACATGCAGTGCAGTGAAGGATTTGTGCTTGCATTTTCCATTATATGTTCATGTAATGGATTGTTAATGAGATCTTGGTGAATAAGGTTTGACCAAAAAATTACCTAGGAGCCGTCACTGAATGACTAAAGCTTCACTATTTGTTGCGCTTGGATGTCTCCTTAAAGTTCATCTATTAAATGTAATTATACTCATTATTATCAATTTATTTCTTTTAACTGTATGAGGTCTAAGGACTTTTAGCAACCACTTTTTTTTGTCAACACCCTGCTAAGCTCTAAAAGCTGGATTTTCTTCTTGGTTGTTCCTTTGATAATAAATGATTTCGAGGAGTAGTTTATCTTGTAAACATGATCATTAATCATATTTTGGCAGATGGAGAATAAATTGGTAATAAAACCCTGTATTTCAGTGTCCTTTTTGTTTGATATGTGTTTGACACTGCATCTATTGCTATACTGCTGCATGTTTGGCAGTGCTATGGATCTCTCAAAAATAATAAATGTTTATTTTTCTATGAAAATTAGTTACTGATAACAAGATTAAAATTGAACTTTGAAAGTTTCTCCTTGATTATGCAGTTGGCTGTGTGGTGGTGCCACAGGGAGAGAACATACTTGGACAAGTATTGCTGGTCACAGTTGTGGGCGATACAAAAAATACGGCTTAGATAAAACTTTTTGGGCGAAGCTGAGTCTTGAACGCTATATTCACTACCACAACCGCTACAAAGCCCATAAAGATTCTTTGAAGCTTGAATCTAAGATGAAGGAAACCATACAGGCTAAGGTAAACATACTGGAGGAAAGGGAAACATCGTCCAAAGACTTCAGTTGGATAACAAATGGACTGAATAGGCTATTCAGATCAAGGCGGGTTCTTTCATACTCTTACCCATTTGCATATTACATGTTTGGTGACGATATATTCACAAACGAAATGAAAAACGAGGAAAGGGAAATAAAACAAAACTTGTTTGAGGACCAACAGCAGCAATTCGAGGCAAACGTTGAGAAGCTTTCATTATTTTTTGAAGAGAAATTTCATTTATACACCGAGGATGAAATTAAGGATTTGAGACTGAGGGTCATTGCTCTTTCTGTGACCACTGATAATCTCTGCAGAAATCTGTGAGTTTGTCCTAATATCTGAAACCATGCATATATGCTGTTGAGAATTATGTTTAAAAAGATTTCAACTTAAGATTTAACCCACATAAAATGGAGTAGTTTCCAAAATCATTAAAAAAAGTATTGCAGGTTCACTGTTGACTAGGTTTTAATATGAATTCATTTGTAATGTCATGGAATACAATGAAGTATTTATTTAGCGTGTTTTACTTTATGTGTGATTCTTTTGTGTTTGTTGGCATATGCAGGTATGAATGTATTGAGAATGATCTGTTGGGTTCACTCAAGCATACTGTTCATGAAATTGCACCTTACAAGTCAAAGGGCGTGGAGAAAGCTTCTCTTCTTAATTATCAGGGCACCTAATCATTGCTATATGGGAAAAAGCATCATATTAATGGTATCAATCTTAGAACTGTTGCAACCTAGTTATTCTATTAATCTGGTATATAGAGCTTAATTAGAATGCATTTTCGTAGGATGAATAATGAGACCTTGTCAATTCTGTCCCAGCTGGAATCATTTAGGAAAAAAGAGCAAGTGGGACTGCACCCTTGATTTTAATATGGCGACCCCTGTTCTCTTGTCAACAGGGGTCCTGACTTTATTTGTACTTAAAATGTATATTCATTGCTCAATATGTCGATTTCTACCAGCTTAAGTTACAGTTGGCAATAGATTCACCACTTAGTCGCGTATTTTGCCTATCCTAATTTTTCTTCTTCTAAGTGAAATCAAACAAGTTTATTTGTTTACTGCATTGCTTTCCATAATATGTAGTAACTTTTTGAAACTTTTAAGATATGTGTAGACAAAGCTATAGCTACTGGGGGACGGAATAATTAAGAGGTCAAATGTAAGCGAAAATCTGAGGATCCCCATAATTTTGAAGTTCCAAATGATGTTTAGTGGTTATACTTATTAAAACTATAGCTGCTGAGTAATTAAAAGAGAGATTGAAGCAATGAACGTTGTAATAGGGAATTGTGATCCAAGTATTGCAGTTGGATCTGTGGGCAAATATACGACTCACACAAAAGAAGACACCAGAGAGAATGCCTGAATTTTCTTGCACTTAAAAACATTCGTTCTGCAATTGGTGTTAAAAAGTGTAATCAGTTTCGTTGATATACTTGGTCTACCTTGGTCAAGAATTCAATTTCTTCAACCACCAAAAAGAAAAAGAGAAAAAAGGGCAAATAAACTACCTAAGTTGAAAAATGAAACGAAAATGCAGGGGCTGCCCTTGGTCGTCACTAAAGTGCATGATGCATGTTGTCATTACTTAAAAAACATCTCAACCTCCAAAACCCCTCCTTCTAGAATCTTAGTTGCAATCCAGTTGAGATGCGCCCTTTCAATAAAATTTTACCGTACAGCACAGCACAGCACAGCACACGATTAACTATAAAAAAGATTTGTGACAATGTAACATTTCTTAATAATACATATGGTATAATTTTAGTAAATAGTTTCTTGAAACTATCTTACAAATTTCTCCTATTGTAAACGCGCCTTAAACAATAGATTCAATTACAAATTATCGTAACTGAGGTACCTACCGTTAACCTTAAGTAGGATTTGGGACATTTAAAAACAAAAATATAAGGGAGGTTTGAGGTATTAGTATAAAAACGAAGGGAATAACAATTATTTCTCATTTATGAATATCATAACTACCTCTGGTTTACCATGCTTTTTTAACAGACGGTAAAAATTAGTGCGACACGCGGGCGCTTGATCGAAAGCGAAGCATAATCTGCAGAAAGAATGCTAGTCCTAAACGAACCCTCCCTCCCCTCGGTACTACTAAAAACATCTTCCTTAACTTTTTGACCACGCCACGTTTACGGCACAAATTCCTATGCATAGAAAGATACACAACTGAATCACTCGCCCGGAGCAGCAACCATGCCACACTCATATATATAGATATATACGCACACACGCACGTAGCGGCTTAGCAGCTATCCTCTCTCCTTTCGGTGCATAAAGCAAGTATCTTTGTCAGATTAGTTTTCTTGATCACTTCTTAATACTCAGTACCAGTGAGAATTTCATTTCAAGGGAAATTTTACCAAGTTTCTTTGATATTACTCTTGTATTTGTTTACAATTAATGGACGATTACAGAAGTAGCAAGGATGAGAAATGTTATTTTGATGACCACGATGATGATGATGATGATGATGATGATGATGATGATGATGATGATGGATACGGACTTCAAGCTGCTGAGACTGAATTGTACACACCCAAATTTAGAGGGTCATCGATCAAGGTATGGTGTAGTTTTGATTCTTGAACTAAATTCTTTGGGTTTAGTTTTGATCCTTCACAGAAATGATTTCTCTGGGGTTTTAGATTTTAAAAAGTAAAGAAATCCAACCAAACCAAAGAATCCTACGCAGTGAAAACCCTAATCTTATTATGTTTAAACATTTTAATTTGCCTGTTAGATTAGCCCCTGGCCAGTGGTGATTTTCTTTTTACTTGTCAAGATTTTGGAATCTGTGTATTTAATGTTTAAGCTATATTAATGTGTTCAAATCTTCCTATGCAATTTAGCTCATTAACTGGACTCTATTTCATCATTTTGCTTTTCATTAAGAAAGCAGAGGTTGTAACTTTCGTTTTATTTCGGCAGGTAATAACAAAAGAATCGCTATTGGCTGCACAGTTAAAGTATATTATGTTTTATGTAATTCGTAAAAGCATCCTCGTTATGTTGGATTTTTAGGAAATCTGGATATTAAACCTTGCAGAGAGAGGACTTGCTATCACTGAACGAACAACATGCTCGAACCTTACTCATTCGCTATTCTTGGGATGTCGATAAAGTGATTAGAGTGCTTGTAGAGCAGGGGAAAGAGAGAGTATTTGTTCAAGCAGGTGTAACAGTTGTGGAGCATATTGATACCTTTTCCTCATCCCAATCATCGACCAACTTTAGCTAAGATGTGTCCTCCCAAGAAGTTACTACCATGGACTGTTGATCATTGTTTTTGCAACAGTTGTAAGTATGCTGATCTGAATATTTTTCTTTTTGTTGCATCCATTCCCAGTTCTTACATGGGAGTTATTTGTCTTTTGACTGAAATTGGTTGTTCTTGTCTGATTGTGCTTTAGGTTGGACAGAGCATTTTATTGTGAAGATAAATGAGGGCCAGAGTAGACGCATTAGGTGCGTGGCACACGAGTGCACTGCTATCTGTGATGAAGAAAAGATCAGATATTTAGTTGGTGCAAGGGATTCTAATCTCGCAGAGAAATTTGATCGTTTTTTGTTAGAATCATATATTGAGGATAATGGAAGAGTGAAATGGTGCCTTAGTATCCCACACTGTGGGAATACGATACAAATGGAGGTTGATGAAGTTCGTGAGGTTGAACGTCCGGTTCTGTTTTAGTTGCTCATCTATTGCACATTCCCTTTTGTTCATGTCTAATGTAGGAACTCTGGTCCAAGAATTCCGAAGATGAATCCTTATCAATTAATTGGATCCAAAACCACACAAAACCTTGTCCAACTTGTTGGAAGCCAGTTGAAAGGAATGGTGGGTGCAACATGGTAAGCTGCGTCTGTGGGAGTTGTTTCGAGTGAGTTCTTCCTGATCTGTTTGTATCTATCATAAATCTTTCTGCCATGGAAATCAAATTTTGAAACTCTGTTTATGCAGTTGGATTACCGGTGGGCAATACAGAGATGGGGTATACGTACAAGACAAGGAAAAGAAACGGAAGTATGATGAGCAGAATCTTTACCCCTACATTCACTACCTTAAACTGTACAAAGCTCATTCAGAATCGTTTAGGCTCGACCATGAGATGAAACAAAACATACAGGATAAAATAGGAAGACGAGATGACAAAGGAGGAAATGGAAATTAAACAGAACTTTTTTGAGGACCAACAGGAGTAGTTTGAAGCCAACATTGAGAAGCTTTCATTTATTTTTGAAGAAAATTTTGAGGAATATACTCCAAGGACCGGATTAATGATTTGAAAATGAGGATCATGACTCAATCTGTGACCACCGATAATCTCTGTCGAAATCTGTAAGTTTGTGCTTTGAATCTTAAATCTGTCAAGATTATAACCTGAGACTTAAATCATCTGAATATTTGCAGGTACGAACGGATCGAGAGCGATCTGCTTGGTTCTCTCCAGCATTCAGTTCATAAAATAGCTCCTTTCAGCTCGATGGGTGTGGAGAAAGCTTCAGAACTACTTGACTGTTGACACAAATGATTCGTCCTAACTTCATTTTTCGAATCAACTTCTCTGTGCATATTGCTTCTCGTCATTTTTCGGACAGTTTCAACGTCCCATTTTCATTTCCGCTAAAATTTTACTGTAATTTCCATTTTGGGTTTAATTTATTTTAATTTATTACTCTTATCAGTTCATAACAGTCGCAACATATACTACTTCAGCAGAGACAGCCGGTTATTACAAGCCTTTTTAACCATTTGGTCAATTGATTAAAAAATACTGTCTTTTTTAAAATATTTTTTTGTTTGTTTTTTACAACGAAGATAGTAAATTTTACATTCATAAATATTTAGATCTTAGCTGGTGGACAGTTAAAAATAATTTTTTGAAAATAAAAATAATTAAAAAGATATATATATATATATATATGTCACAATTAATTCATCCGATCTTAAAATATATTGTTTTATTTATCTTTTGATTTATAAAACGGAACACGTGTCTAGGGAAACGCACGTTTCGCACCCAAATCTTATTACAATAATATATGTAAATATATATATATATATATATATACGCACACACACATTGAGCAAAATATTTTCCCATTTTCTTCCTTCACTTTTTGTTATTGAAGTGAAAGAAAGATAAGAGGAATTGGGTTGGCACTTGACAGGCGAAACACCCTTCAGAGTTTAGAATTTAACGAAGCAAACTGTTTTAACTATTGAATCACTCCTCCCCAAAAACCGGCAGTCTTCCAAGTTCCCAAATTGGGATATCGCTATTATATTTATTTTACACAAATACCTCTGTCTATCCTATTCGATCCCAGCAATTCTTGGGGTTAATGTCCCAATGTCCTCTTCATTGTTTAACAACGGTAGCATATCAATCTCTGTCTCTGACGATGACTCGGACGAGCTCGGTCGGATGCGAGTACGTGTCCGCAGAAAGCGCAAGAAAAACAGCCATCGACTTAACAACGACTTGACTCGCCGAGTTCTTAGGTTTTTTATGAAGTATTGGACGATCCTGATATTTGTCTTCGCCGCTGGTTTGCTCCTTTTCGAGGCCACCAGAATTGGGAGGAAACCGAGTTTGGTTGTTAAATCCAAACAGGTTGAAGTGGAGACACAGAGTTCAGTGGAGAAGTCGAAACTCAAGGAGTTGAAGAAACCGAGTCCGGAGAACAGATCTGAGTCGAATTTGAATCGGCTTGATCCAGTTACGAAAATCATTCATGGTGTCAGACAACGTAAGTTGTTATTTTTAGCGTTTTTATTGTTACTATCATTATTTTTCAGCTTTATATCTTGCTTATCAGTTACTTTCAGCATCGCATAACAAGAAAATTATAAAACATGTTTGAGATATAAGCATTTACAGGATTGTGGTAATTTCTTAATCAGCTCACTTTGCACTGATTATGTCTGAATTTTGAAGAAATAAAGTTGTTATTTTAATATTAATTTATGATGATTTATGTTCTGAGCCAGAATTCTATCGCAGGAGCTTATGCGGATGGATTAAATTCTAACTTATTAGTATGATAATGAGTATGAATGAAGTCTTTCTGGTTAGTTATACATGAAATAAACATTACTTGGCAGCTTGTTAATTGACAGAGAGAGTTGAACAGTCAGATTGTCTTAAGAGTGGAGAGAATCAAATAAAGTAAAGCAAGTCTAATTTGTGGTATTAAGCCTATTGAAGTATAGCAAGTCTAATTTGTGTTTAAAAGAATCAAATGCTCTTGTTATCTTTTTTGTTAAAAGAAAAAGCATTTGTCATGAACATTTCAGTGTATGACACACTTTTGTGGATCCTATCAGGTTGCTTGAACGTATTACCTCCTGAACAACTCGAACATCTTGATCTTCCTGTGAATGAAGAATCTAAAAGTCCTGTAAAGAAATTGGTATACTTGTCAGATAATAACCTCCCTTACATAGGAGGAAACACTACTCTCTCCCGACAGCTCAGTGAAGGCTCAAGATTTAATTTGTTTACTGGAGACCAAACTTTTGATCAGAGAGAGAAAAGTTTCAAGGTTATGAACAACATTTTGATATCTTTGACTTTGCTTTTGGTAATAGGCGATTTTTATTATGTAAATTGTTCAACAGGAAATACTGTTGTCGATCTATGAGACTAGTACTCTCTCACAATACATCTCATATGCTCTTATTGAACTTTGTTTCTTAATGTGTATAGTTGTTGATATATGCTCAATTATTTGTTATACTTTCAGGTGAATGAAACTACCGAAATACATTGCGGTTTTTACAATGAAAATGGGGGGTTTAGAATTTTAGATGAGGACAAAAGCTACGTGCAAGATTGCAAAGTCGTGGTGTCTACTTGTGCATTTGGGGGAGGAGATGATCTTTTTCAACCAATTGGAATGTCAGAGGCTTCACTTTGCAAGGTTAGCATGTATGACATATAAGACTTGCTAGTGTACATGTACACAATTCTTATGCATAATGTGCTGTATGGATTCAGGTCTGCTATGTTGCATTTTGGGATGACATTACCGTTGCATCTCAGGAGTCAGAGGGGCATAAAATTGGAGATGATGGATTTATTGGGAAATGGCGCATTATTGTTGTAAAGGATCTTCCGTTCATAGACCAGAGGTTGAATGGTAAAGTTCCAAAGGTATTACAGTTATAAATAAGCATGTTTTGTCCCCTTATACAGTATAGAATGCTATTTATGTGATTATGAGCCATAATCTCATTCCATTGGATTCTAGATAAACCTTTTGTAAGACTTTTTGTTCAATTGTTTTTTTTAATACATAAGAATGTGTTAGTGCATTTGAACGCATATATACTGATTTAATTTTTAAGCTGTTATCAGATGTTGGCTCATCGCCTCTTCCCCAATGCAAAGTATTCTATTTGGGTAGACTCAAAGTCTCAATTTAGGAGGGATCCTATTGGGGTGTTGGAGGCCCTTCTTTGGCGTTCAAAATCTGTGCTTGCAATTTCGGAACATGGAGCTCGTGGTAGCGTGTATGATGAGGCTAAAGCTGTTGTTTGGAAACACAAGGCTACTCCAGAAGAAGTTGAGTTGCAGTTGGCTCAATACCGCCGTGATGGCCTCCCTGTGGACAAGAGATACAAAGGAAGGAAAGGTAAGCTTAACTAAGGCAAACATTGATGATAACAAAATAGATGCATCTGTGTAATTGAGTTTCTTAATATATTATGTTTCAGTTGTTTGTGTTTCATCGGCATTTGTTGAAATGTGCAGCTCTATCTGAAGCATCAGTCATTGTGAGAGAGCATACACCATTAACAAATCTTTTCATGTGCCTCTGGTTTAATGAAGTTGTGCGATTCACGTCTCGAGATCAGCTGAGCTTCCCCTATGTTCTATGGCGATTGAAAGTGCTTGAGAACATCAACATGTTTCCTGTTTGCGTTCGCAAGGATCTTGTTAATTCCATGGGTCACGTTCGCAAGGCTAAGCCTTTAAAGAGTTCATTGTCCGTGCACTAACACCCAATTCCATTTATTGATTGTTGTAACAGAGTGGTCGGGAGAAATATAAGCTGTATTTATTCTAATTCATTTGTAGAATTTTCTCAAATGCAGTGGCATTGTCCTGGACAATTTTCTTATACAAAATAGATTTTGTATGACTGACTATTAGTTTTATAACAATGCACTCGTAAATTTAAAATCTTTGAATAACACAAAAATAAAATAATATTTTCTAATAAATTTTGGGAAGCAATGTGAGATTAAGAGAGATTAGAAGAAATTTTTTTTTTAACATATTTTTTTTCTATTTATCACTAAAATATGTCTTTTATTTATAGATACACGTGTACCTTTTTGTTAGAATATATTTCTCTATCACACTTTTTTATTTATATAACCCAGTTACATATAATTTGTCATATTAAAATTATATTAATGTGGTCTCAATTTGTATATCTATAAAATATGCAATAATTATTATGTGCGAGCTAATGTTTCTTTCTATATAAAAAAAGTGATAAACATATTTTATTTTATTTTTTTTCATTCTATTAAAAATCAAATATGAATTTTAAGTGGCTTGGGTAGTGAGGACACACATTCTCTATTCGTCCGGTAGGGCTCCTTCCACAAATTATGAGACTGTATTTTATTAGTTGATGTATTTTTACTAAAAAATATGGCGAACTTTTTTGGAGCGTTAATATTTATCGAAAATGCTGTACGTGGAATTTTGGCTTTGTATCAGTGATTTCACTATTATTAAATAAAAAATAACCAAAAGTTTATTCCTATTCATATTGACAACTGGATAAGGATATAATTCATACGTATATATTAAACCTCGCTCCTTAAGTATATCGAAAATATATTTTTTTTAAGCTACGCAATTTATCTTTTTTTTCATATTTGTATATATATAATTTAAGAAATGATTTAACGTGCATAAAAAAAAGGTTTGCGGTATAAATTTTTATTAGAAGTTTCCAATAGAGGATATATTTTTAGACACATTGTGGAGGTGGTGATTACTTCCCGCATGTATATTAGACACGGCTTTTTTTTTTTTTTGTAATTTTGCATGCAATTTTTATTTCTTAAAAAAAAAAAAACAGATGCGTTTTGCTAACGCACTGCCTAGAAACCGCGTGAACGGGTAAACCGACAAATCTGGATCGTTGAAATCCCCTTAAACCGCTTCTTTTCAGCCGTCGATTCTGGCCAACCTAGTTATAAATAAATACAGCTACCACATCACAATAGCATAACCGTTGAGGTTCTAGGTTGTTCTGCAATGGAGAGGAGGAGAATAGTGTCCTATCTTTTCCTTGTTAGTTATGACTGTGGATTTATATTAGGGTTTCGTGCGGTATCAGGTTATTGTGTTTAGAATTCGGGCTTCTCGGTTCGGTGAGATTTTGCGACGGAGTCGTCCTTTTGTTGGATTATCTGGGGATCCTTAATTGATTTCTGAGAGATATTCTTTCGAAGTTGCAAGTTCAAGTTATTATGCTCTTGGATATTTGTTTGCGTTGGCTATTGAATTGTCGTTCTGTTGCTCGATTATTGGCTATAGAATTTTGTGTTGGCTATTAAATTGTTTTTTTCCGAAAATTGTTGGATACAGTGTAACAAAATCATGCCGATGCCGAGCTTTCCTGAGGACATTTGAGATACAGAATTGCCATGCGCTTTGTAGATGTTCCATTAACCTCTGCTGAGCGATAGCTTCTTATCTATCAAGAAACATCGGGTTTCTTAATATCATATTAGACATCATTAATAACAAGATGATAGTAGTATCGACTATATTATAATGATGTTATTGTCAGTTTGTCATCGACCTGAACTTGGTTTCCCAAATCCTTTTTTGAGTAGATAGAGTTTTGGTGGCACGGTGGTGCGGCCTTGGGATATGCGCTGGTGATTTTGAGAAGCATTGCGGCCAAGCCTGCTCAGGGAGTGTCTAATCAAATATTTATCATCTTGTTATCTTGCTTTGGAGTATAATTTGGTCCTGCGGTTTTGCCAAATTCTGGCAGTAGAGAGTTGTCGTCTGGGCGTCTGCGAGATTGAGCATTTCTCCATTGTTTGGTTATTATTTTCAGATTTTTGTTTGCCTGTCATGAGTTTCCGTGCTTCAAGTTTGTTTAGTGCTCTTGCCAATAGTTAATACAGCTTGGTTTATCTTCAGGATTCTGGTTGGTGTATGCTTTTGGGGCTGTGGATGTTCAGTGATGTCTAGTATTGTTTTTTGTAGAACACCGACTGGTAATCCTATTAATTAACTAGGAGGCAATCAACAAGTAGTGCATTGTACAAATTGTTTTATGACATATACATTTATTGGATCTTATTATTTGTTTTCTTTTTTCAGCAGAGTTTGTAATTATAAGTGGAGTTTTGGCAATTTTTGTTCTCGCTTTTAGCCATTTTCTCTCGTCTTTCTGATTGTTGTTTGATTTGGTACATTGCTTAACTATTCTATTCTGTTTGCTTGGTTGTTTTGTTCACAGGTTTTCAGCTTTTCAGGTTTGAGATTTGTTGTATTCTCTCCCTTGAGATTCTTTAGTGGAAGCAGATGGCATGATTATCAGATATTTAATTAAAAATTTTTGAGTTTTCAACCATGGGCTGTAATTGATGAACAAGACTCTATGCACTAATCAAGGGGTTTACCTTGTTTCTTTGTATCAAATCTGAATGGTTAAAAGTTCAGATTGTTGTTTGGTCTTTCATTTTGTAACGTTGCATCTCTGTGGAGATGGCGGGTCCTGTCTGGTTCAGTTATTTCCCAACACAACTGACTTTGGTTTAACTGATGAGGATTAATAATTCTGTTTTCCACTTTCTTCATGCTTTCAACTTTGTTTTATTACGCATAAATGTTCTAGTGTACAGGATTTGGTCTCGTGGAGCACATAACTACTTTTTGGTGCAAATAATTAAACTATGGACGTGTATTTCTGTTTAAAATCCATCAATAATAAGATTAACGGAATCCACTAATAATATGATAGTGATACATAATGACAATAATAATTTATTTCAGTAACTATTATTTGCTATTATACTAACTCCATTGGCAAAATTGATGGTATTATGTGCGCTGGCATTTTTATATGGTGACTGTTATCAACTAAGATTTTCTGCTGAGTTTTTTATATATGATCTATCTTGCCTATTGGATATTTAAGTTCAAATTACTGTTAGTCTTTGATTTCTGCGACTTTGTTGTAGGAAATGTGGTATGTTTGAGGAATACTGGGACTATGCTCGGTCTGGGTGTCTGATGAGTACTTTTAGTCTATTTCCTAGTTTCTCACAATTATATCCATCCCTCTCTAAATCAGATTATTGTATCTTTAAGTTTCAGGAGTTTCCATTGCATAGTGGCAAGTACTGGGGAATTTGTCAAGTAGGTGTCTGAGGAGTGTCTTTTTCCTAGTTTCTCACTTTCATCAATGCTTATTCGAATCAGATTAAGTTTCTAGTTTGAGGATTTTGGACAATGCGGTACCTGTGGTTTCTGATGAAGTATTTGTGTCTTGTTTGTATCTGTGCATATTAGAGGCAAATTGGAGAATCATTTTTGCAAATTTTTTTTTGCAGTGATGGAGAGATTTTTATTGGTCTTCGAAGAATATTTGGACTAGGCATCACTTAGGCGTTTCTGATGAGTTTTTCAGTCTTCTACTTGTTTTCTCGCTTATATCTCTGCTTATCTGAATCAAAGTAGATTCTGAACTTATGCAATTTTTCTCTTTGCAGAGATGGAGAGAGTTGAGGAATATGTGGACTGAGGTAAATTTGGACTATGCACCACTTGGGGAGGTGTAGAATGAGTATTTAGTCTTTGTAGTGTGGTCTTTCATTTTTGCAATTTTTTGTTGCAATAATAGAGAAATGTCCCTAGTTTCTTTAGGAATATTTGGACCATACACTATGCAGGGGATGTAGATTGAGTTTTGAGCCTTTTTTCTACTTCTCCCTTCAATTTATGCATAAATGAATCAGATTTGGTCTCCCAGTTTTGCAGTTTATTTGTTGCAAAGTGCTCCAAGGTTTTGAAGAATAAGATCATCGTAGTTTTGTCTTTGGTTTTGCTAAATTTTGTTGCAGTGATGATGAGGTGTATCAAGGAGTTGAAGAAAATACAGGGGCAATGTACTGCTCAGGGTTTTCTGATTATGTTTGTTTTTCTTTTCTATCTTTGTATATATCTGAGTTTTTCATTTTGCCAATTTTTGTTGCAGTGGTAGACATTTTCCAAGGTTTTGAAGCATATGTGGATGATTTATGAGTTTTTTTATGGTTTTTCCTTCTTTTTCCCAGTTTTCTCTCATCTATCCTCGGCTGTCCTACTCAAATTATATAGTTTGTTTTTTGGTTTCGCCAAGTGATGGGAAGTGTTGCAAGATTTTGAAGAGTATGGGCATGATGTTCAAGGGTTCTTTGTTTGTTTTTCTTCTAAGGCTTTTTTTTCTAGTTCTCTCAGCTATCCTCAACTGTGTGATTTGGATTATATAGTTAGTTCTTATTTGGGCAAGTTTTATTGCAGTTGTAGGGACACGTGCAAGATTTTGAAGAATATGGGCATGATGCACTGTTCAAGGTTTCCTGTTGATTTTCTTTTTAGGTTCTCTTTTCTAGTTTCTATCTTTATTTTTAGCTATCTCATTCAGATAATATAGTTTAGTTTTTCATTTTGCAGTGATAAGGAATTATTCTGAGGTTTGAAGACTAGGACAGTGAACCAGTTAGGGGTTTCAGTTGATTTTTGCTTTTGGTCTTATTCATTGTTTCACGCTTCTATCTTTGGATGTTTGGATCAAATCACAGTTTGGTAATCCATTTTGCCATATTTGTTGCAGTTACAGAGAAGTGTCTGAACGTTTTGAAGTATATTAGGCAATTGTTCAGGGAGTTTTTGATTGTCTCGTGCTTAGTCTTTTTCCCAATTTTTTCATTTCTATTTTTGGCTATTTTAGAGATATAATAGTTTAGTCTCATGCGTGCTAAATTTTGTTACAAGGAAGTGCTTTTAAGGTTAAGAAGAATATTGCACTGTTTAGGGTTTTTTGTCCCTTTTTTTTTTAAGTTCTTATTTAGTGTTTCTTTGATTTATGTAGTGCTATGTCAATTAGTCTTATGCTAAACTGTCCTGCCATAATGTTTCAAGGTCTTTGAAAAGGGAGGGATGCAGTGCACATGAGGTCTTAGGTAAATTTTTTTTTTTGGGTCTTGAACTTGTCTCTTGATTCTCACTTCTGTCTTTGCGGATTTTCTTTTGGGCCAAATTTTGTTGCAGCAATGTAGAGGTGTACTGAGGTGTTGAAGAAAATATCAGGGCAATGTGCTGCTGTGGGAGTTTTCTAATTCTCTTCTATCTTTGTATATATTTTTGTTTTTCATTTTGTAAATTTTTGTTGCTGTGGTAGAGGTGTATTTCGAGGTTTTGTACAGTATGTTGACAATTTTCTGCTGTGAAGGGTTTTTGATTTTTCTTTTCAGTCTCTTTTTTCTAATCTTATTCTCTTCTATCTCCGGTTATTTGATTTAGATTATATAATTAGTATTTCGTTAACAATGTGATGTGTTGCAAGCTTTTGAAGAAGATGAATTGTTCAGGGTTTTTCTATTGATTTTTCTCTTTAGTCTTTTTCATTTTCTTTTCTTTCTAGTTTCTTGCTTCTATCCTCAGTTAGCTGATTCAGGTTATATTTATCTTACCAAATTTTATTGCAGTGATGGGAAGTGTGGCCAGATTTTGAAGAATATGCTCATGATGTTCGGGGGTTTTCTGTTAATTTTTCTTTTTAAACTCTTTTTCTAGTTTCTCTCTTCTATCCTTGTTTGTCTGATTCAAGTAAAATATAGTTTAGGTCTTCACTTTGCAGTGAAAGGGAGCTGTTCCGAGGTTTGAAGATGGGGCAATGAACCGGTTAGGGGTTTTGATTGATTTTCTTTTTGGTCTTATTCTTTGTTTCTCGCTTTTGGCTTTTTAAATGAGATCACAATTAGTCATCCATTTCGCCAAATTTGTTGCAGTCATAGAGAAGTGTTTGAATGTTTTGAAGTATATTTGGCAATGAAATGCTCAGGGGGTTTCTGATTGTCTCGTGCTTAGTCTTCCAGTTTTTCACTTCTATCTTTGGCTATTTTAGAAAAATAATTGTTTAGTCTTATGTTTGCTAAATTTTGTTACAGGGATATGGAAGTGTTCTATGGTTATGAAGAATATTGCACTGCTGGGAGTTTTTTGATGACTTCTATTTTTGGTTTTTTTTTTTTTAAGATTAGTTGCCTCTTGATTCTTGTTTCTCTCTTTGGCTTTCTGAGTCTGACCTTTTTGGATTTTGTCAAATTTTGTTGCAGTTATTTAGAGGTGTACCATGGTGTTGAAGAAAATATTGGGACATTGTACTGCTAAGTGGTTTATGTTTCTTTGAAGTCCTTTTCCTAGTTTTTCGCTGCTATGTTTGTATATATTTTAGTTTTTCATTTTGCTAAATTTTATTGCAGTAGTGGAGGTGTGTTCCTAGGTTTTGAACAATATGTGGATGGTATACTGCTTTAAGGGTTTTTATGATTTTTTTTTTTTCAGGCTCTTTTGTTCTAGTTTCTCTTTCTTCTATACTTGGGTATTTGATTCAGATTATATAGTTAGTTTTTTGTTTTGTCAAATTATGGTGCAGTGATGGGGAATGTTGGATTTTGAAGAATATGGGTGCGATGCCCCGTTCAGGGGTTTTCTTTTCAGGCTCTTTTTTCAGTTTCTCTCTCTCTCTCTCGTCCTTGGCTTTTGATTTTACCAAATTTTATTGCAGTGATAAGCATTGAGAGATTTTGAAGAATATGGGCACGATGTACTATTCAGGGGTGTTCTGTTGGTTTTTCTTCTTTAGGTCCTTTTTTCTTGTTTCTGTGTTCTATTCTAAGCTGTCTGATTCAAAATAATATAATTTAGGTTTTTATTTTGCAGTGACAAAAAAATTGTTCTGAGGTCTGAAGATGGGGCAATGAACCAGTTAGGGTTTCTGTTGATTTTTTTTTGGTCTTAATTCTTTGTTTTTCCCTTCTATTTTTTGCTATTTGGATCAGATCATGGTCATGCATTTTGCTAAATTTATTGAAGTTATAGAGAGGTGTTCGAATGTTTTGAAGTATGTTTGACAATGAACTGCTCAGGGCATTTCTGATTGTCTCATGCTTAGTCTTTTTCACAGTTTTTCATTTCTATCTTTGGCTGTTTTGGTGTTTAGTCTCATGTTTGCTAAATTTTGTTACAGGGATATGGAAATGTTTTTAGGATCATGAAGAATAATTGCACTGCTCAGGGTTTTCTGTTGATTTTTTTTGTCTTTTAGTCTCTGTCTGAGCTATGTTTGGCTATGTCAATCAGACTTAAGCTTAGTACTATGCCAAAATTTATACAGAAGTGTCCTGAGGTCTTTGAATGCACAGGTTTTTTTTTTTTTGGATGATTTCTATCTTTGTTTTTTATTCTTAGTTTTATCTCTTGATTCTTTTTTGTCTCTTTGTTATCTAAGTCGGATCGTTTTTTATTTTTGCCAAACTCTGTTGCAGTGATTTAGAGGTGTACGGTGGTGTTGAAGAAAATATCTCTGATTATGTTTCTTTGAAGTCCTTTTCCTAGTTTTTTGCTATGTTTGTATGTATTTTAGTTTTTCTTTTTGCCAATTTTTGTTGCAGTGGTTGAGGTGTGTTCCAAGGTTTTGAACAATATTTGGACAATTAACATATTTGAGGGTTTTTGTTGATTTTTCTTTTACTTTTTTTTTTTCTAGTTTTTGTCTCTTCTATATTTAGGTATCTAATCCATATTATATGGTTTGCTTTTTGTTTTGCCAAATTATATGGTAGTGATGGGGAGGTGCTGCAAGATTTTGAAGAATATGGGCATGATGCACTGTCCAGGGGCTTTTCCTTTTAGTATTTTTTTTTTTTCCCCAGTTTCTCTCTCTCTGTCCTTAGCTGTCTGATTCAAGATTATACAGTTTAGTTTTTTCATTTTGCTAAATTTTATTGCTGTGATAGGGGAGCGTTGCAAGATCTTGAAGAATATGTGCACGATGCACTGTGTAGGGGTTTCTTTTTTAGGCCTTTTTTTCTAGTTTCTCTCTTTTATTTTTAGCTGGCTGATTCAGATAATACAGTTTAGGTTTTCCTTCTGCGGTGATAAGGAATTATTCTGAGGTTTGAAGATGGGGTGATGAACCAGTTAGGGGTTTCTGTTGATTTTGTTTTTTTGGTCTTATTGTTTGTTTTGCGCTTCTATCTTTGGCTTTTTGAATGAGATGACAGTTTAGTCATCCCTTTCGCCAAATTTTTTGCAGTTATAAAGAGGTGTTTGACTGTTTTGAAGTATATTGGGCAATGAACTGCTCAGAGTGTTTCTGATTGTCTCGTGCTTATTTATTTATTTTTTTCTATTTTTGGCTATTTTAGTGTTTAATCTCATGTTTGCTAAATCTTGTTACAGGGATATGAAAATCTTTTTAAGATTATGAAGAATATTGCACTGCTCAGGTTTTCCTGTTGATTTTCTTGGTCTTCTAGTCACTCTCTGAGCTGTAGTAGGCTATGGCTTAGGCTTAAGCCGAACTGTCTACAGAAGTGGTCCAAGGTCTTTGAAAAGGGATGCGGTGCACAAGGACTGTCTGATGACTTCCTTTACTCCTCTTTTCCCCTTCCTCCCTTTCCCCCTCCCCCACCTCTCCCTATTGCTTCTTTGAAGTCCTTTTCCTAGTTCTTCTTATTGTTGCATATATTTTAGTTTTTCATTCTACCAATTTTTTTTGCAGTGGTAGTCATGTGTTCCAAGGCTTTGAAGAATATGTGGATGATTTACTACTCGGGGGTTTTTTTTATGATTTTCTTTTGAGCCTCTTTTTTCTAGTTTTTCTTTCTCCTATCCTCAGCTATCCAATTCAGATTATATGGTTAGTTTTTAGTTTTGCCAAATTTTGTTGTAGTGGTGGGGAAATGTTCCAAGATTTTGAAGAATATGGGCATGATGCACACTGTTCAGGGGTTTTCTGTTGAATTTTCCTTTTAGGTTCTTTTTTCTAGTTTCTTTCTCTTCTATCTGTAGCTGTCAGATTCAGAGTATGTAGTTAGTTTTTCATTTTTGCCAAATTTTATAGCATTGATGTGGAAGTGTTTCAAGATTTTGAAGAATATGGGCTTGATGCACTGTTCGGGGGTTTTCTGTTGATTTTCATTTGAGACCTTTTTTCTAGTTTCCCTCTTCTAACCTTCATTGCCTAATTCAGATAATATAGCTTAGTTTTCATTTTGCAGTGATAGGCAACTTTTCTGAGGTTTCAAGATAGGGCAATGAAGCAGTTAGGGGTTTTGGTTGATTTTCTTTTTTGGTCTTATTCGTTGTTTCTTGCTTCTATCTTGGGTATTTGAATGAGATCACAGTTTCATCATCCATCTTGTAAAATTTGTTGCAGTTATGGAGGTCTTTTTGAATGTTTTGAAGTATGTTTGGCAATGAACTGTCCAGGAGGTTTTTGATTATTTTATGCTTAGTCCCTTTCCCAGTTTTTCATTTTTCATTTCTATCTTTGGTATTTAGGAAGATAATTGTTTATTTTTATGTTTTGGTAAATTTTGTTACAGGGATATGGATGTGTTTCTAAGGTTATGATGAATATTGCACTACTCGGGGTTTCTTGTTGATCTTATTTTTGGGCTCTTTTTTGCAGTTCCTCTCTCGTTTATCCTAGCTGTCTGATTCATAATATATTTAGTTTTCTTTTTGCCAAATTTTATTGCAGTGATAGGGAACTGTCACAAGATTTTGAAGAATATGGGCATGATCCTTGTTCAGGTATTTTCTGTTGATTTTTCCTTTTTAGCTCTTTTCTCTAGTTTCTCTCTTCTATCCTTAGCTGTCTGATTCAGATGATGTTGTTTTCTCATTTTGCAGTGATAGGGAATTGTTCTGAGGTTTGAAGATGCTGCAATGAACCGGTTAGGGGATTTGGTGATCATATTTTTTGGTCTTATTCTTTGTTTCTCGCTTCTGTCTTTGGCTATTTGGATGATATCACAATATGGTCATCTATTTTGCCAAATTTGTTGCAGTTATGGGGTAGCGTTCAAAGGTTTTGAAGAATATTTGGGCAATGAACTGCTCAGGGTTTTTCCGATGGTTATGTCCTTTTTATTTTTTTCCCTTGTTTCTCATTTCTATTAGAAAGATAATAGTTTAGTCTTATGCGTGCAAATTTTGTTGCGGGGATATAGAAGTGTTTTATGGTTTTGAAAGAACATTGCACTGCTCGGGTCCTCTGTTGATTTTTCTTTTTCCATTTTCTCCTTGTCTCTTTGTTCTATGTTTGGTTATGTGAATTAGGTTGTGGTTCAGTCTTTTGCCAAATTATTTTGCGGTAATAGAGGATTGTTCCAAGGTCTTTGAAGAAAATAGAAGACTTACAGTTGACAGGCATTTTGTGATGATATTTTTCTTGCAGTTTTGTTTCTCGTTTCTCTTTGGCTATTTGACGATGTTGCCAAATTTTTTTGCAGTAATAGGGAAGTGCTCCAAGGCTTTAACGAAAATATGTAGGCAATGCATTGCCAAGCAGTCTTCTGATTACTTTTCTTTTGAAGTTCTTTTCCTAGTTTTTTCCCTTCTATCCGTGGCTATCTGAGTCAGAAAATAGTTTAGTCTTTTGTTTTCAAATTTATTTCAGTGGCAGAGCCAAGGTTTTTGGACTTTATTGGTGTGTTCCAAGACTTGGGGTTTTCTAATTTGTTAGTCATTTTTCTTATTTCTGATTTTCTTTGGATATCTGATTTAAATTATATTGTTTATTTTTTCTCTTGCCAAATTTTGTTGCAGTGATACGCAAGTGTTTTAAGGTTTTTAAGAATATGGGGATGACGTGCTGTTCTAGAGTTTTCTGATCATTTTTCTTTTTTGCTTCTTTCTACTAGTTGCTCTCTTCTATCCCTAACTATCTGATTCAGATTATTTACTTCAGTTTTTCATTCTGCCAAATTTTGTTGCAGAGACAGCAGTGTTCCAAGGTTTCAAGAATGTTGGTGCAGTTCATTAGTTGGGGATTATCTGATGATCTTGCCTATAGTTTCTTCCTAGTCTCTTGCTTCTGTATTTTGCTATTTGGATTGGAATTATTGTTAAGTCTCTTTTGATTTAGCCAAATTTTTAATGCAGTGGTAGAGACGTGTCTCAAGGTCTTGAACAATATTCAGGTGGTGAACTGGTCGGGTTTTTTGATGAACTTTTTTTTATGCTTTCTCCTAATTTCTCACTTCTATCTGTGGCTGTGTTAGAAAAGATAACAGTTTTATCTTCTATATTGGGCTCTGTGGATCAGATTATTGTTTAGTCTTTGATTTAGCCAAATTTTTGATGCGGTAGTAGAGACGTGTCTCAAGGTTTTGAACAATATTCATGTGGTAAACTGGTTGGGTATCTAGATTACTTTTTGTTTTCTTTTCCCCTAGTTTCTCACTTCTTTCTTTGGCTGTGCTAGAGAAAATAATAGTCTTGCCATTTTGCCAAATTTGTTGCAGTGATAGATAAACCAAAGTTTTGAAATCTTTGGGTCAATGCACTATTAAGGGATTTTCTGATTATATTTCTTTTAGTCCTTCATTTTGTGCAAAGGTGAAATTCCCAAGAACAGGTCGTATGCTAATTTTGTTGCAGGGATAGAGAGGTTCCAAGGTTTTCAAGAATATTAGGGTGATGGATTGCTCAGACTTCTTTTTTATTTCCTTCTCTCTTTTAATGTCTTCTCCTAGTTTCTCCTTTCTACCTTGGGTTCCGTGAATTGTTTTGCTAATTCTTTTTCCACGGAGATAGGAAAGTGTTATAAGGATTCAAGGAAAGTGCTCTCAGTGGTACTTTGATGAACTTTTTGAATTTTTTTTTTTTCTGGTTTTTGATTTTCAATCGGCTATTTGGTCTATAGTTTGGTCTTAATGCTTAGTCTTTTTCAACAGCAATAGAAAGTGTTATAAGGATTTGGAGAAAGTGCTCTCAGTGGTTTTTTGGCGATTGTATTTAGTCTTTTTTCTGGTTTCTGATTTTCCATTGGCCATCTGAATTACAGATTACCATCTTTCATTTTTTGAAAGTTTATTGCACTGACAGAGGTGTTCTGAGGATTACTTAAATACTTGAGCAATTTCCTGCTTAGGAGTTACAGGAGTGAGAGTTTTGGAGCAGTGCTGTTCACGGGGATTGTAGAGGTTTTGAGAGATAATGGTATTGGGGCTGTGCTTAGCTCAGGGTTTGTGTCATCAGTTTGTACATGGGTGGTTTTTGTGGGATAGTGGTGTTTGGGCTATGCTTGGCTCGGGTTTGTCTTATTAGTTATTTTGTCTTTTTGTCAATTTATCTTTTAACCTTAGCCCATCTGTATGCATATGTCTGAATTAACCTTTTCATTTTTTTTTTTATTGCAGTGATAGAGAAATGTTCTGAGGTTCTTAATCAATGATGTGATCACGCACTGCATCAGGGGTTTTGTTTCTGCTTTCAGTTTTGAGTTTTCTACTAACTCTTCTCACTTCTATACCTATTTGAATACCTAAATTGAGATTATAATTCGGTCTTTCACTCTGGCTAAGGTCTGATTCAGTGACAGAGAAATGTTCCAAGTTTTTGAAGAAATTGGAGGATCTTTGCTGATCCTTAGAAATAAGTTCATATTACAGTTTGGTCTTTCACTTTTGGGAATCTATCATGTCCTTCATCTTTGCAAATATCTGTCAGACCTATAGTGAAATGTGCCCAAGTTTATTATTTTTTGGCATCTTTTACACGAACTACGAGGGCTTTGATCTCTATTAAATAGAGTACGTAGGCGTTTGGGATCACACCCAAACTCAAGTCCAATTTTTCTTTAACTGTTCTCAGCTAGTCAGTTTTACAAGCTGTTGCTGGGTAAGATGTCTGTGTTCTGTTATGTGGTTGTTTTCATTTTGTTGACGGGTGCATTTGGTTGTCTAACAGGTGGACCATTTTGGATTACAGGGCGTTTATAGTTCTTGGAGTTTAAACCCGCCAGCTCATTTCCTCGGCTTTTATGTTGTATTACTTTCAATCAAGGAAAAAAATAGAAAAAAGAATTGTTGTAATTGGTTTTTGTTTGTGTTGACTATCAATACACGTTTTGAAGTTTGTATTTAATTTTATTGTGATCAGAAATTAATGGTAGTTTCCAATCATTTGGTTCATTTACTTTTGAGATACTTTTATGTTTATATGGCTTGTATATGGGTTTAAACTCTTGAGATCTTTGCCTTCTGATGTCACGTAAACTGTTTCCTAAGAACAGAGTGTTAGTGTTTTGAGGGCACTGACGTGTTAGGACCGCCTAGTTTTAGAGCTTTTTTTCCGAGTTCAAATATACCTGTAGGTATAATTTACGAAGAAAAAACAGTGAAATATATGGCTCTTGATAACAGTAGAATCAGCAGAGAACGAGTAGATGGTTTGAATGACTATTTGAGCCTCTCATTATGCCTTTTTATTCAAGTATCCCTTAAAGATTCATGTCTATCTTTGTCAATTTCTTAATAAGGAGATTAAAATTCATAAAGATACGCATTTTAAGTTGATGAGAAGTATTCTTTAAATATTCTTATTTTCTTTTTTTTTTTTTGAATTATCATTTTTTTTTTTTTATAGTTTCACCATCAAAACTTATTAATTATTTTTTATTTGGAAATCACGTTCTCTTTAGCTCTCTTAAACGAAAGAAGTGTTTTCTAGTGTATTTTTAGTACAATGTTCAGAAAGTTGTCTCTGAAATTTTAGAATTTGGGTGGTCGGTGTGAGGTGTGAGGTGTGATTAGTTTTAAGTATTATTTTGATCGCCGCTTCATAATCTTTTATATTAATATTTGGGGATTATTTTATTGTTTAGTGTTAATTTTGTATTTTATGTATGATTTTGAACTCACGTAAATGAGAAAACTCATATTGTTATACGAGTCATGATATTTATACGACTTTTGTCACTACATGTTTCATATTATTACAGGATGCTTAATGTTACATGATGGTTGTGTACGTATTTTGGTATTAAATATTAATTGCATTTATACTTATTTTCTTATGTTACTATATTAAATAAATGGTTTTGGTATCCAATAACAAATAATATGTTTTGAGTAATTGCCAATAACGCTCTGAGTTTGAAATTATAATGATGGCTTAATGTAAAACAAATGAACTGATGCTATTTATGCTAACAATGATAATTTTTTCCTGGGGAGGAAATCGCTAGTAGACTTGCATCCACAATATTTGCTACGAATTTAAGATATTTGGCACAATTCAAACTTCTGATTAATGCAAATCGCAGCAAGAAAAATCTATGAACTTGTTTACTACATTGCATTTTGTTGAAGTAATGTGCTTAAGTAAAAATGAATTAGGTAAGTAGAAAAATGTAAATCTTGTACATCTAATAAATGAATAAACTTAAATATTCATAGTCAGTTTTAATGATGATAAGTTAGGCACCTTAAACTTAAGGATATTTTATTTTTGAATATTTTTTATATGTTATTTTTTGAAATTAAATTGCATGTAAAGCATTAATGAAACACATAATTTTAAAGTTAATACCTAAATAAATTGACAATATAAAATGGTTGCATATTCTAAGGAGTTTACAGTTTTGGAACTGTTATTAGAGGATATTGAACAATATACGGTCTCGTGTGTTATGGTAATTTTTCAGTAAAATTAACATCTTAATGCAAAAATGAGTATAAATTACATTATACATGCAATATGGTAGTTTTTAAGGGCATGTGCGTTGTAATTCCCTCATTTTATTGGAAGCACCGGGGCGTGAAACATATGCAACTAGAAAATTGGGGTCCTCGGGCAAGTCAAATAGATAGATGCTCTTGTGTATATGTTTCTGTCGTTCATTTATTAATGGTTAGTTCTTTAACGTTTCTTGAGGAATGCTGAAGCTAATTTTGCCTAATTACGTGGGGTTAGGTGCTTAGCCGAAAGAAGGTGAATTAGTTGGCCAGAAACATTAAACATTGAGGAGCAGGTTATACTTCAATTGGAACGAATAAATGTATTAAAGAGATCTTCACCAGTAGACGGCCGGGAATCAGACATTTTCAAGAGGTGCGTCATGCTCCCAAGAATTATATTCTGCGTTGCAGTTGTATTAGCTACGCTGACAGTTATTCTCTTGGCTTTGATTTCTCCTATATCTCACAAAAAACACTCAAGTCCTTGGCTGGCCTTGTCCTTGTACATTCAACAACCACAAATTGCAAGTAATTCTAACACACAGCCAGCTACTCATCCAGGTTCTGGAGCATTTATCTTCCATCATGCGCTCACAGAGGGACCTGAGAACACTTCACGGGCTGTTGGAAGAGCACAAGGTTTCATTGTTCCAATTGAACAGTTTGCTCATTCGGCATTCAACATCATCTACCTTACATTTGACACACCAGAGTATTCGGGCAGCCTCACTGTTCAGGCTAAGCAAGTCGCTCACGAAGACAAAGAGGAATTAACGGTGGTTGGAGGTACAGGTTCTTTTGCCTTTGCCCGTGGTTATGCTGTGTTCGCACAGACTCAGCGTCAAAATTATCATGTAAAGCTTCAGCTGCAGTTTCCTAATGCCCGGATGATGAACTAGACTCTTGCTTTGGATTTATTTTATTTTTCCTCCCATTCCTTTTCTTCTTATTACGAAGTATCAATTTTTCTTTTTTTCTGGTTTTTTTTTTTCTTTTTTCTTACTTGAAGAGTCTATTAATTCGCCTTCACCATTTGTATTGACAGATTTTATATGTAACTACTTAAAGATACTGTAACTGCCGCAAAAGGTAAAGAAAACGTTTTTGACAACTACATGAGTTACAAATATAGAATCTATCTAAGGAGCCGCAATATAATATTATATATTTGGCATTTAAGAATGCTATGTTGGTACATTGTAAGCTGTAAACATGTGTTCTTGTACTGATATATCCATGTTTTAAGTTTGAAAATCTTACCATATATATATATATATAACTACAGAGTATCCGTAGACGGAAAATGGGTAAATAATTAGAATGAAACACGTGCTCATTTTGTTTTAAGTAATAATTGGAACCTGGTCTAATTAAATCTGATGCCATTTAACTTTCTAAATGGAGATGGATCATGGGATTATTTCAGTTTTTATTAAGATTAATGCCGGAGAATGTAAGACATTATAATATAATCATATGTCCGATAATTTTAATGTTGACTGGAAATACGTAAACTATATTTCACATCAATCTGTTTCTGTATGGTAGAGTTGAATAACTTAATAATATGTCCTATAATTATATTTCTTTTTTTTTTTTTTTTTGTTAATTGGTGCATAAAATTTTCAAACCCGGATTATCTGGGCGAGTCGAACCTTATCCAGTCCAGAGACGGATCAAACCCGTATGAAAATTCCATGCACTGAAAATTAAAAACTTACTTTCGTAAAATTTTCCTTTTTTCCTTATTAGGAGGTCGGCATCTGTTTAACAGTTGAATGCACATACACATCTTTCACATCCAATATTTCACGCGCCCTGTAAGCTTCTTCGCTGATCTCTCCGCTCTCTCTACCTGGCGAAGCTAACATCGCTTGAATCTCTCTCGCTTCTATTAGGCTGAAGAAATGGCAAAATCCAGCGCAGATGACGAGGAGCTACGTCGAGCTTGCGAGGCTGCAATTGAAGGCACAAAGCAAAAGATCGTGATGTCGATTCGCGTCGCTAAAAGCCGTGGAGTTTGGGGAAAATCTGGCAAACTAGGGCGCCAGATGGCCAAACCGAGAGTTCTAGCTCTCTCTAGTACGAATAATTTCTTTTCTACTAATCACTAATCATCAAATTTATTTCATTGATCTGATCTATCCTCATATGCTGTTGTTTGCTACTTATGCAGTTACATACTTATATCTTGTTGTCATTTTTATTTTATTTTTCCATATTTTCGTTTAATTGAAAGTGGTATTATGCCTTATTGGTTGGAGAAGTAGTGTTTTCCTGATGATGTGGATTATTGGTAATGGTATTTCAAATTCAGGAAACCTGAAGTGAATGCTACCAAGACACACGCCATAAAATTTTGTTGAAAATAGACACCATAAGAATTTAGCTGAACTATATCCTTCTTGAGCTTCTAGATTGAAAGTAGACACTGTAAGGGTTTGGCTAAATTGTATTAGTGCTGAGTTTCCAGATTCATCATGGATTTTTGTTTGGTGATTAAGATTTTGAAATATAATTTTCTTAAAACAATTTATTATGGTTTCTGAAATATAATATTTGTTAGATATTCATCTGTGCGTGGGCAGGGCTGCCTCCTGAATAGGTTATCTGATAGGGGAATTTCGAGGCTCATAATAATTTCTGACAATGACTCCTCTTACTGCACTCTGCCCTCAATTTGAGATTTCATAATCAAATTGAGGGTTGATAGTTAACAGATCAGATATAATTGTTACTTCTTTTTCTATTTTCTAAACTCATGACCTTGACTCTACTGGTGCATCATATGTCTGGCATCATCACTGACAATTTGATGCCTGTGCAGCAAAAGCCAAGGGTCAGCGGACCAAAGCTTTTCTTCGAGTATTAAAATATTCCACCGGAGGAGTTCTTGAGGTATTTTCAAGTTATTATATTTATTTAGCAAAGAATATGGAATAAATTTTATTCTTTATTATATGAACCTTGGTTTCATGATAGCTGAAAAACAGCTTTCGTAATGTTCAACTCCTGGGCTGAGCACCCATATCTTGACTTTTGGGTTGGCACAGTCACTAGTGTAGTTCATTGGGATAAGTCAGCATTTTGGTTTATAAAACATCCAAGATGGATTTTGGTATAAGATATTCCAGCTTAGCTTTCCTTTCTAAGCTTAATGCAGATACTTTGGAAAAGAAAATTTAAGTCTATATGGTGACTGATTTAATTCTACATGGAAAGTGAAATGCAATAAATACTTACCCCAAAACATTGACTTCCTATCAGGAATACTAATATGTACAACATATACGTTTTATGATTATGCTTTTAAATCACTTTGATATTGTTGAAAATTTTCTTTCACATGCAGCCTGCAAAACTGTATAAGCTTAAGCATCTCTCAAAAGTGGAGGTGATAGCTAATGACCCCAGTGGATGTACGTTTACCCTGGTAATACTCCATTTAATATGTAGAAAAGATCTGTTTTCTATTCTTTCTTCCCTTTGAAAGTTAAAAAATTGTGTCTTTGCCTCCTAGTGGGCTCTTTTTTTGTTCATTTACTGACTGAACTTCTTGTAGGGATTTGATAACCTGAGAAGCCAGAGTGTTGCCCCACCTCAATGGACCATGCGCAATATTGATGACAGGTAATTTTGCTTTTGCTTTTATCTGGGGAACTTCTTTAACTATTGATTTTTATATTCATGTTCTTGTTTGATTTTCTTGCAGGAACCGCCTTTTGCTTTGCATTCTAAATATAGTCAAAGACGTACTTGGTCGTCTTCCCAAAGTTGTAGGTATAGATGTTGTGGAGATGGCTCTTTGGGCTAAGGTACATATTGTGATATCCTTTTACGTTAATAAGATAAATCACATGCTTGGATAGAACTACATAGATTTTCAAGGGATTTTTATATTTGTGTAGCTGTTGATTTATTATTAGAAAATTTTGCTTCATATTAGGAGATTGTGTATAGATTGTCAGGATCTTTTGTGTTCAAATGGAACTTTAGTTAGTGCTTTTCATAATGTTGAAAAAACATAAATTCATAGTTATGTTAGACAGTCATATTTTTTGAAACAATTTATTTGCCCAGGAGCTGTTCTTTATTGCTAAGAGAGTAAAAGGGTAGCCAATTTTATGGTTTATAACCCTTTCCTCACATATGGTAGATCTGCCTCTGCACAGAGTTGACCTGACCCTTATTGAATTCTTAGCCAAAGGCCCAAAGCTTGGCAGCTGGTCTTTATTTCTTGTAGTTTCAGTAATTAGCAAAGACTGGCTTCAATTTCTACTAGATAATGTCTTGGATTAATTATTACAATAGTTTTATGAAACAATGAACCTTGATCTGCCATTTTTTAAAGCATCCAAAAGCTTATGTATTTAAGAAATCTATCCAGGTACATGTTGTATTTGAAGTTGAAATGGACTGGAATTACTAGGGTCCTACTAGCAAGGATTTCCAGTTGCCTATTTTGGTTTCAGTTTTCTTTTAAATAATATCCTAGGTTTGTTACAGTATCATGTAAGTGATTGGTTCGCTATGTTGCTCTATTTGTCACTTGATCCATTCTTTATAACTAAATATTTATTGTCATCAATTGGGATGACAGTTGAATGCAATTATGCTTAATCTGCAGTACCTCAGCTTTGGTGCAATTTTTGAACTCTCTTGATGATGTGATGTGGTGGCACTAGTCACTTAAAATATTATTTTTCATTGATATTTCTTACATCTAATCCTAAAACTGCATACAGGAAAATACACCTACAGTTTCTACTCAGAGAAATCAGCAACATGGGCCCGTTGCATCTAGTGTGACAGAAAGTGATTTGAAAGTGACTGTTGAAAGGGAACTGGTGTCCCAAGCTGAGGAAGAGGACATGGAAGCTCTTCTTGGCACGTATGTGTTTCTCCTTTTATTTGATCAGAGGCTCTTAGTGAGGTTGAGATGTTGTTTAACAAATAATACTATAGTGTGACAGGTTTCCATATAAATTGTGAAAATATGCAGAGATTTCAAATGACACAGTAGTACTATAGCACAAGAAGTTTTCTTGTAAAATGTTAATATGTGCAAGCTATAGAGATGGAGGTTTCCTTGTTAAATATGAATATATGCAAACAAAGTGAGCACCTGCATTGTATTACTGAAACTGAAACCAGCGTACTGCCTTTGTGCATCTTTGTTTTGGTTGCTGATAGTTAAAGTACTTTAGACTAGTTCTTATGTTTCTGAGCATAAGATATTATGCAGTTATGTCATGGGGATTGGTGAAGCAGAGGCATTTTCTGAAAGGTTGAAGCGAGAGCTTCTTGCTTTGGAAGCAGCAAATGTGCATGCCATTTTGGAAAGTGAACCCTTGGTAGAAGAGGTATTTCCTTTTGATTTACAGCTTTACTTTTGAATTAAAAGGGAAATAAAAAAGGATGCCCTGGAAATTGGGGCAGGCGACCATCACCATTGGGGGATCTACACTAATGGTTTTTGGTGGGGCCATAGGTGGATAGACAATAACTGTCTTTCTTTTCTTTTCTAGAGGAATGTAAGACAATATATTTGAAGGGTTAATGTAAAGAAATACAGCCTTTTCCCATAAGTTATGGTGCAGTGAGCTGGCATCAGAGGCAGTTCTAGACTTTTGTTTTTTGGAGGGTTATTGTATTCTTATGGAGCCAATGGATGATGGCCCCCTTGGTTGCCATTTCACACTCCTGAAAAATGCCAGCAATGGTATGTTTTTTATTTGTTTGTTTTTAAGCCCGAGGAAGGTTAGTTATTCATAGTTAGTTATGACATGGCCTACGAGTTTGACTTAATATGTGCAAGAAATTCTGTCTCAATTATCCTCCTCTATCTCACATATTGTTAGTTAGTACGCCAAGCAACACTTGTTTTATTATCATTGCCATCCTCCTATTTCTTGTAAATTGTTCTCTTAGTGCTTTATTTGTGACAAGTATTGTTTAGTATTGTGTTTATGCGACCTTTGGTTACAAATATATTTGTCCCTTAATTGTTGATTTATTGGTCTTGCAGGTACTGCAAGGGCTTGAAGCAGCGACAAATTGTGTTGATGACATGGATGAATGGTTAGGCATCTTCAATGTAAAGCTTAGGCACATGAGAGAAGACATTGAGTCGGTAGGGGCCTTCCTATACGAAATTTTAATTATGTAGGGTTCTGTGGCAATACTGCTGGCCAATCTTAGTTGTGCATTTAGTTTCTATGCTTCTGCAAAATGAATGTCCTTTAACGATATTACGCTTCCAATCACTTACAAACATACTAACTCTGCGTAAATTATTCAGAGATGC
This sequence comes from Azadirachta indica, assembly GCA_022749755.1. Lineage (NCBI taxonomy): Eukaryota > Viridiplantae > Streptophyta > Magnoliopsida > Sapindales > Meliaceae > Azadirachta > Azadirachta indica. Next base: position 4,555,103 of record CM040449.1, read on the forward strand.
TTTGGTTCACTCTCCCTGTTTAGGTTTTAACTTATATTAACTGCAACTAGAAAGTCAATCATTCTATCCTTTATGCCTATTAGTTGGGTTTTAGTTGTAATTCACATTTTCCCCCCAGTAAACTTCTTTGATTACGTAACTGCACTCTTTTGGAAAATGCATCTTCATCTTTGTCATTTACCTGCCTCTGGCTGGTTGTCTCGAATATATTTGTTATTCTTTCTTAGGGTTTTCTTAAAGATAGATAGTCCAAGTCGCAACATTAATCAGATTTTAGCATGTTACTGATATGGCTGTGTGCTTCAAGCAACTTAATCACATTTGATTTATCTTATTTCAAGTCAACATTTGCAGTTATTGGTGAATTTTATAGTTTGTCTATTATTGGGAAAAATCTTGGGTTGTGGATTGTACAGAGAACTGGTGGATTGAGTTGCCATTATATGAAATTACTAATTATCTTTTTAATTATTATATTTTTTATCAGAGTAGATTTTGATGTGTATATTCTCAATTTTCAACATACTATTCATGTGGATAGGTCTCTTTGTGTGGTAGGAAAGATTTTTGTTCCTCAAAATAGGTCATAGGAGGCTTGTTCTAGATATTATGCACCTTTTAGGTTGAGCACCTGACATTTATTAATGTTTGCTTGTAATCTTTTGTGGTCAAAATATCCAGATAGAAACCCGCAATAACAAACTGGAGATGCAATCTGTAAATAACAAATCGCTTATTGAGGAGCTAGACAGGCTTCTTGAACGGTTGCGTGTCCCTTCAGAGGTATGGGCTCCATCTCTTCCATTGCGAATAGGTACTGTATGTGACCCTATTATCTTTTTCCTTGACAAATTTTGGCTGTTATAGTATGCAGCATGTTTAACTGGAGGTTCATTTGATGAGGCTCGCATGCTTCAAAATGTCGAGGCATGTGAGTGGTTAACTGGTGCTCTAAGAGGCCTTGAAGCACCTAACTTGGACCCTGCCTATGCGAAGATGCGAGCAGTAAGAATTATGATTCTTGTATTTGTCTTAATTCTTTTGAAAATCTCATTGCTAAGCAAGTCATCCAATAGTTTATGTATTACTCAGATAGGTACCTGTTACTAAGTCAGCTAGTACATCCTGGAGCTTTTATTTTATTTTATTTTAATGATCTATGTATGGGCTAATGCTGCAGTGGTTGTAATTCATCTTGAAACCTTTTTATTACAGTTGCCACAATAGCTGTACAGGTTGTGGGATGGGTAAACCTGGGTAGCCAACTGTATAACTTTATGTTCTTGTTCTAATTTGCTGCCTGCCAATAATCCCAATTGAAGAACCTTTTCGTGTGATGATTGAGTGTTTTTAGAAGTTTTATTTTATAATAACATATTCTTCAAACTTCACCATTTCTAAAAGCACTTGCTGAAATGTTTACAGGTCAGAGAGAAACGAACAGAACTTGAAAAATTGAAGAGCACGTTTGTTAGGAGAGCTTCTGAGTTCTTGAGGAACTACTTTGCTAGTTTGGTGGATTTCATGATTAGTGATAAGAGTTACTTTTCTCAGGTATTTTTTCAGCTTCTTTTTGGGTTGGTAAAACTTATCAAGTTTGGAACTCAGATTTCTAACTTGCTTGTCTGCATGCAAACAGCGTGGGCAATTGAAGAGGCCTGATCATGCTGACTTGCGGTATAAATGCAGGACATATGCTCGTCTTCTGCAGCATCTAAAGGTCAGATTATGTACTGAATCTACTGATTAAATAACTGCAAAACATTTGTGTTGTGCAATAATTTGGATCACTATTTTCCTCTCTGATCTTTTTCCCCTTCTGATTTTTAGAGTCTTGATAAGAATTGCTTGGGTCCTTTGAGGAAAGCTTATTGCAGCTCCCTGAACTTGCTTCTTCGCCGGGAGGTTAGGCAGCACAAACTTTCTATCGAGCATCTTTAAACTCCTTTCCTTATTGTATATTGCATGACATTTGTACGTAGCTGACCATTTGCCTTTTGGTTTTTTAATTTTTCTCGATATTTATTTTCTCTGCTTTGTTCTGGGTTGCAAAGCCAAGAATACACAATTTTGTAGTTGCACATTGTTTGACAAGGATCTATACACTGCAAAGCATCCATTTAGCCTTCTTGGAATGCCGAGAGATTTTTATTTATCCAACTCCTTGTCCAGAGATTTAGTTCTTCTAGTTCTTCCAATGCTTTTGGTTATATTAATCCATGGTCAATATAAAAAAAAGCTTTGCCAGATGAAATCTAACATTCATGCACCTATGCGTGTAGCCTTGAAAGCCCCTTAACTAATAGAATCTTGTATGTATGTGGTTCAATATGTTACTGGAGGTGATACAGTCTACTTGATGACTGCAATATTTTCTTGGGAGATTAAACTTTTGCAAAGTTGAACTGTGGATGGAACTCCCTCCTTCACTTCATTCTTATGCCGTACAAAAGGAAAGCAAGCTCTATTTTATGTAGTTTATCTTAGCAATAATCCATCTCTAAAGATATGGTTAATCATACTGAAAATGCTCACCAATATAATGTCTCTTTATTTGGTTTATGGTTATTAATTTGTCTTGTTGCTAAGTAAGGTCGGGACAGATCCTAGCTTCTTCTGTGTTAGCAAGTGGAGAAAATCCTACTAAGAATTTGGTCTCAATTTCGTTGAAAATCCCTTGACAAAAAAGTTGTCTGTAAGTTTAAACTCATGGCTCAAATGCTAATTTATACATCAACAGGCTCGCGAATTTGCAAATGAGCTTCGTGCTAGTACAAAAGCATCCAGAAATCCATCTGTCTGGCTTGAAGGTTCCTCAGGATCCAGTCACGGTTCTAACGCAGACACTTCTTCAGTTTCTGATGCATATGCCAAAATGCTGACAATTTTTATTCCACTTCTTGTAGATGAGGTTAAAGTCCTATTCATATTCACATATCCTGAGTAAATGTTATCACCATTTTTATCAACAGTTTTCTGCATGGCTCACCTTGCAGAGTTCTTTTTTTGCACACTTCATGTGCTTTGAAGTTCCTGCACTTGTGCCCCCAGGAAGTGTTGCTAATGGTAATAGAGGTGGATCCTGCGATGATGATGCCAATGATGATGACTTGGGCATTATGGACATAGATGAGAATGACAGCAAAGCTGGTAATTCTTTTTTCCATCTGCTTCGTTTAAGTTTTTTGTTGGTAATGTATGTCACTGGGTTCTGTTTTTTGTAGATAGAGCTCGTCCTGATACAATTCAACAAGTTTCTTTAATTTCTTAGGTAAAAACTCTGCAGATCTGGCAGCATTAAATGAATCTCTCCAGGAATTGCTCAATGGTATCCAGGTAATGCATGGAAGATATGTTACCTACTGCTTGTACTTGTAATTTCTTATTGTGATGCTATATTCCAATTAAAAGAGCTTCCATAAGTTTAAAACATTAAGCTCATTACGCAGAATATGGATTTTCCTTTTTTTTAACTTTCCTTAATTGAAATTTGGGTGATTGCCCCTCCTTTGGCTGTCTGTATTCTTGTTTCGGTATTGTTGCTTACGGGCAGCAATCTTCCAATGTTGATTGATTGTTCCCATCTTGACTAGCATAAGGTGCCAACTTTTATTCTTTGAATTGTAGGAAGACTTTTATGCTGTGGTGGATTGGGCTTACAAGATCGACCCTTTACGCTGCATATCAATGCATGGAATTACAGAGCGCTATCTTTCTGGTCAGAAAGCTGATGCAGCAGGATTTGTGCGTCTGTTGCTTGGTGACCTCGAGTCAAGAATATCTATGCAGTTCAGTCGTGTATGTTTTTGGTACTTTCAGAATGAATTTAGTTACTGTGTGCATAATGATTATTGTGGTGCTAATAATTTAATTCATGAATGGTGCAGTTTGTTGATGAAGCTTGTCACCAAATTGAAAGAAATGAGCGTAATGTACGGCAGATGGGTGTCTTATCATACATCCCAAGGTAAAGTCTATTCCTTTTTTTTAAATGCAAATTCTGGTCATTTTGTAGAATAAATTCTTAGCCAACATTGAGTATACGGAGAAATGAGATCAATTAAGAAGCTAGTATTTTATGATTGATGGATTTGAATTTTACAAGCTCCCTAATTTTAGGTTCCCTGAGTTGTTGATGGTTTTATATTGATAATATCCTCAATTGTCAGATTTGTCATCTACTATAATGTGGCATAGACAGAAATTGTAATGGGACCTCAACTGTTCAGTAAGCTTGCAGATTCTCAATAATAAAATGGCTGGCTGGTTATTGCCATAATTGCTGCATTGGAGATTGTTTACGTTGTCGGGGATGAATATGAAGCTGACAAGTTATAGGCCAAGTAAAATAAAATATTTAATTGCAAATATCTTATTCAAGAAATCTTCTAAATTCATGAAGATATGGAAGATCTGTTAATGGAAAGTCTAATATGCCATTTCTTGTTCTGGGCAAAACTTTAATTATTTTTTAATTTTTTAAACAAATCAAATATTTTCCTACAAATTTTGATAATGTGGGCTCAAGTTATTATATAATACTAACATCTTTTTTTAACATTAGTATTTTTCCTCATTCAAAATTTGATGATCAAAGAGCAAATGTGTATTTTCTCCCAACCCTCCAAATATCACTCAACACTCTTCATCCACTTCAACATCATGGCTTCCATGTGATTCTTCCATTGCAACCACCTCACCACCATATTTCCAAATATCTGCCTCTTTGTTTAGGAATATTGGCCTCAAAGTGCAGCGCATCTCTGGGAGCCTACATATGTTGGGCAGTGAACCCAATTGTTCTGAACAGATGCATCTGCTTCTGAATCTTTTGTTTCTAACACAGTTTGTTAAAGATGTAAGTAAATAAATTAATGAAATAGAAAAGAACAAATAAAAATGATACAGTATTTTCATGCAGCAGAGTAAAAGTGGTTTGGGATGGTCCTTAAAGCCTGTTTAGATTATGATTTACAAACAGGAGAAGTAGTTTAAGATGCTGCGTTGTTTTAACTTTATATTTTACGCAAATTTTAACTTTTTCATGTTTGTGATGTGTGTTATATGCTCCAGTTTGTGGTTTAACTTGATATCAATAGTGTGTGTTGTATGCTTCAGTTTGTGATTTAACTTGATATCATTACTTCTGCATAGATTTGCAACTCTTGCAACCCGAATGGAGCAGTATATTCAGGGACAATCTAGGGATTTGGTTGATCAGGCATACACAAAATTTGTGAGTACATCTTTTAAAGCATATGCTTTATGCAATGTGATGTTACTATGTTACATATATAAATAGAATGATGCAGGACATTAGTTCAGACAACGTTGGGAGAAATTTAGAGATAAAGGGGAGGAAATTCAGAAGAAATAAGGAGAAGACGTCAAAATATTCATTCCATATTCTTAAAATTCTACATCATGAATTGAAATAAGGCCCTATTTATTGTTCCTGTAAACCAAAGCAAAAAGAAAGGAGAAAGCATTCAGAATGAAATGGAGTGATAACTAACTTTATCTGATTTTGGTTCTTGATATCTTTAACAGAACCTTTAGGAGATAAAAGCTTACATGAATGATTGCATCAGCAAAAGGTTTTGCTTTTCCAATTAAAAATTTCTAATTGCATTTAATTGAATGTAACTATATTTTTAATTCATTTTATATCTTGGTCTTCTTCTGTTATTATATTTTCAGGAGAATGCCCATTGCCCTTCTGTTTTTAGAGCTAATGCCCCATTACCCTCCTATATTTTTTTTAATATTCCATCACCTCTTGAATTCCGATTTTGCCCTTTAATATTTCAACTATTTTGGATTTTATCATTTTGTAAACTAATTGAACTGAAGAGCAAAATCGAAAAAAAAAAAAAAGATTCAGGGGGGTGATGGGGTATTAGAAAAAATATAAGGGGGGTAATGGATTGGCTTAAAAGTAGGGGGGTAATGGGCATTCTCCCTATATTTTCAGTATTAACTTTACCTGAGAAATATCCTAGATTTGAGGTCCTTCACTAACTGTATTAGAGATAGCCTCATTAATATAAAAAGTAGGTTTTCTCTGTGATGTTTTAAATGCTGGAATCTCTATAGCCAACTGTGGATCATAGAAAGAGTTCATGTTCAAGTATTTTGTCAGAATAATGGAGAATCCCGGTCTATAATCTATACATTGTCTGCATTGTGAACCTTACATCCTAAATATTGTTTCACAGGTTAGCATAATGTTTGTGACGTTGGAGAAAATTGCACAAACAGATCCAAAATATGCTGACATTTTTCTTTTAGAGAACTATGCAGCATTTCAGAACAGGTATAATTTTTTTTTTTTTGAACCTTTTAGCACTTTTTCATGGATATGAAAGTAATCTTCATATTGATTTTCCAAAAAAGCAAGACAGAAATTGGTTATATTTTTATAAACACAAGAAAAAACGTCACAATTTTATAACAAAAAGAAAATTGTTACTGTTCATTTTGCTGATCAGAAGCAACTTCTTGCAGTTTGTATGACCTGGCCAATGTTGTGCCCACTTTAGCCAAATTTTATCACCAGGCGAGTGAAGCTTATGAACAGGCTTGTACCCGTCATATCAGCATGATCATATATTATGTAAGCAATTGATCTCTCTCCCTATCCTCCCCACCACCCCCCACCTAGATATTTCCAGAATACCTTTTGCAGAAGCTATTAAATATTTCTTGAGATTTTGATAAGATAATTTTATAATGATATTTGTTCTAATTAATGTTGTCCTACACAGCAATTTGAACGGCTTTTCCAGTTTGCAAGAAAGATTGAGGATTTGATGTACACAATCACACCAGAAGAGGTTTGTGAATTGCTGATCATGTATCATCTTGTATTAATAATTGCATTTTCCATAAGATAGCTTCCTGGAGTGGCTTAAATTCTTTTTATTAAAGATTCTCTTACACAACATTTGTTGCTATTTCCATAGAAGTGAGATCAATATAAATAGGAATATTATCGTCTTAAGCCTTGTAGCCACATCGTTCTCTCTGTTTTTTTGGAGAGTTGCAGTGTTTGACATCTTTTTTCCATTTTAAAACTGACATGCTTATTTATCTGGAGATAGAGCATCTGGAGTTTGATAAATCTCTAGGCTGAAGCCTGAAGGCTGTGTGCTGACATTATTGCCTAATAGTTGTTTTTGTATAAATTAAGTTTATATATTAATGATGGTCTTACTGAATGTTTTGGCTTATGTCATTTTTTATGTCAAATTTCAGATCCCTTTCCAGCTTGGATTATCGAAAATGGATCTGCGGAAGATGTTAAAATCCAGTTTATCTGGGGTAATTAATTAATATCTGTATCTTGTTCTGAGTCCTAGATACGAATAAAACTAATTCAATCTCTCCAAAGCAGGTTGACAAATCCATTGCTGCAATGTATAAGAAGTTGCAGAAGAACCTAACTTCGGAGGAACTGTTGCCTTCTTTGTGGGATAAATGCAAGGTAACTAAAAAAGTTTTTTTTTAGCTGCATGGTAAACGGATACAAAATAATTCTGAATCCTTAAAGTTATTGAAATTGTAATATTTCAAATTTGACAGAAGGAGTTTTTAGACAAGTATGACAGTTTTGCACAACTTGTTGCCAAGATTTATCCCAACGAGACTATCCCTTCTGTAACAGAAATGAGAGATCTTTTAGCTTCCATGTAAAAATGCAAAATATCTTGTACAATCTTTTCTTTAGTAATTCTTGGAGCAAAGATCTGTATTAGCCGGCTGTAATTATTTTTTGCTTCCAACAATTTTTCCCATGATTTGATTTATCGGATAATGTTCGTGGAGATTGTGTTCAATGGAACTCATAGTGTATCATTTTTACTGAATATATTGTAATTGTTATTCCTATATTTGTCCTGTTGTAATTGCTATCCTTTCCTTCCATCATCAAATTTAATGATATTTACTCTCATAAATCTTGTTAGCCCGTAGGCTGGTAATGAATCTAGCCACTTGATTGACGCTCACTTTTCGAATGGCTGCTCGCGAGAAATGAAGTGCCAAAGCCGTTAACGATTTTAGCTAACTACTGAATCGAATTTGTAAACCATGTGTTAACATTGCGAGGAGTATGAACAACTGGTTAGAACATTGGTTAATGGATGATTTGATTTTGTGTTGTTTCTCATCTGGTTTTTATTGAAATTCCTTTGGTTTGTGATCAAAGGACCAATGAGATCCATCATACTGGTTTCTGCTTTAATAATCCAGCCATAATCTTTTGCTTGCTCGAGTTATAAAGAAAATAATATCAGAAACAAATATGGCAAGAGCCATAAGACTAAGCAGGAAATTTGTTCCGATCTTTATTCGTATGAGAGTACGGTTTAACCAGCTCAATATTTGCAAGAGCTACATTCGTCCCTAAAAGACTATGAGAATACTACTTTCTTCTTCCATTGTCTTTTACCCAAAAATAATAATAATAATAAAAAATAATCAAAATGTTTATCGATGTCCCTGGCTACCTATCTTGCGTAGTGCTCCCAACAGAAAGCCTAGAGAGAAGGTATATACAGGCTGAAGAAACCAGTACAGCTGCAGGAAAGCAAACCAGATCCAAACTAGTAACTAGAGGTATACTGTTGAACTTTTCTAACACTCCCACTTGAAGTATCATAAGCACAGCATGCCCGATTTTTGAATTAGCTTGTGAAACTGACTCCATTTTTACCCATTTCGGAAGACTCTAAAAAACGAAGATCATAAAATATCATTTAAAACCTGTGCATGCATTTCTGGGATGCTACTTTCATTCGCAGAACAAAGGAATAAAAGCATCGACTTACTTTCAAATGGAAGAGCCCGAATAAATTTGACTCTGGGAGCTGTGCAGATTTCTCTCTTATGTTTTGTGATCCCACAAACATAGCATACAATCCTATCCCAAATATAAGCAGAGCAGTTCCTACCAAAAACATGTCTGCACAATAATAGTTTGACATATATATAGTTCAATTATAAAGCTAACTATATGGTATTACACAATCACATTAAGAGGAATAAGAAGAGTACAATATACATAGAGAGAAACAACAAAGTAGCAGTACGTACCTATGGCCTCAATCATTATATGCGTTACATGTGCTTGATCTGCCTTTCTAGATAACGTGTTAAAAAAATGGAAATATGACTCTGATAGAAGAAAGCAACCCTGCAAATTAATACAATTCCCATATGTAAATTATCTTATTTCATTTGTCGTTAATAACATTATCGTAAATAGAAAGACATGTCTTGTTTATCATTTATAAATAAATGTTACCTCCACAAAACACAATACTGAACCGAGTAAGGATTCCGCAACGGCAAAAAATGTAAAGAATCGACAATTAATTATAGCCTGCATGTATATTTTAAACTAAATTAGAAAAGCTCAGCAGGTAGGTCACACGTACGTTTACCAAGAAACTCACCTTGTTATGATGTCAGTACTGCTAAAGTTTTACAAAGTATTTCTACAAAACAAATCCATTTTATACAAAATGAAGCATACCCTTTCAATGAACATCTGGATCTGCAACTTCCAAGCTATTCGTTTCAGAACTTGCCTTGATACCTTGAGCAGAGCAGCAATAACATTTTCCAGCAGAGCGGCCAGATCAATTAATCCTCGATCATCATCTGGCTTGGTTATGATCATCAGACTTTTTGATGTGGCCATCGATGCCTTAACGGGCACCGCTGATTTCCTCTGATCACCATTACCGCAAAGTACTCTTGTCTCTCCATTAAAACCTGCCTTACCTAAACACCTCACTATTTTTGCAGACGGAGATGAACAAGTAGAAGAAGAACGTACATATCTCGAAGGTTTAGAAGTGCGCAACAATCTGGTGGTTGCCATTGTAACTGGAATCAATGTTGGAGCAAGCTTTGATTGTGCTTAGGCATTGGCGTGGTAGTTAATATACGTACCATGCAATGTGATTGTGGGAAACAGAAGATTCGTAGCATATAGGCTGCAGTTCGTCGCTAGGTAGGGGTGGCTTTGTCTTTTCGCATTTACTTGGAGAGGTTGGTCTTTTATTTTGACTATTCGAGCCAACCAAACTCCACGTTGAGCTTTTGTTTCTCATTTTCTCTAACGCCTGGGTCCGCTGGCATTCTGAGCCGAACACGTGGAAGTTCCGTATCCTTGTTTTACTGCTGGTGCAGGTTCAGAGTTTCAGGTTTTAGTAAAGACTCTTTTCCATCGTTGGATATGTCGGGGGGAGAATCTAATGTTCGATCCGGTCAGGATTCTTCCGTTGAGGAACAACAGTCGGCGCCGGTGCTACTGCAGAATTTTAGTCACACCGTTGAACTTTTTGGATTGTCTGCGAAGTGTTGGCTGACAGCTAACTAAACATTTTTGTTACTTTTATTCTCATTTTGCCCTTTTATGATAAAACTAAAATAAAAATTGCAGCATCTTCAATAACTCTGGTCTCATTTGGTAGCTCAGATTTGACCTTGCAGTTTGGTCCGAGTTGGGCTAGCCCGAGCCTGTGTGGAACGATCCATTAGGCCCGCCAATTAACTAGCTGATTTTTGTTTTTATGTAATTAAAATTTAATTTTAATTGTGTTAATTTGTTGTTTTGAGATTTATTATTTTCCATTAACTAACAACATTAACTTAAATATTCAAACTTTTACACTGCATCATTACTAGTAATAACAAATTATTAATAAACGCTTAACAGTGAAAATATTATATTAGCATTTATTATACAACAAAAGATAAATTTAAAAATTTATTTGTCCATTCAATTACTTTAGATATAATATAAATTTATGGAGGAAAAAAATTTTAACCTTTTTTCGCGTCATTACAATTATAGTTAATGTTAGATGTTATATTATTTATAATGTTATATTAAAAATCGCAAATACAAGATTATTAAATTTAAATTATAACCTAGTTATATATATATATATATATATTTTTTAATTTTATAGCGACACACCACGAAGTAGTCTCAACAAGGGAAAAGGACCCATATGGAACACGAACCAATGACTGCCGGTTTAGAACGAACCACATCGATGGTGTTAGACCGTAATTTTACTTGTACTTCGGTCATCTAAGGCCTCATGTCTGGCTCAAATGTTTTGCTTTGTTCCTCCTTTTTAAATCAGTGAACTTAGCCTTCCTGTTTTCATACTTTTAGCATCAGAAGAACGGCAGTGAGTGGCAAACGACATAAGTTCTCAAGAACTTTAAGGCAACTAAATGAAGAGTACAGAGACATTGCGATTTAATGAGATTCTCAGAAGACGACAATGAAAGGAAAATAATCAGAAATCGCATTTCAGCAGCTTAAACCACAGTACTTCCAATTCTACCAAACATCCAGCTGTGCCGGCTGGAAATTAACTGTTATCAAGAAGAAATCTACAAGAATCTCTCGCAGAAAAGGGAAAGCAATAATAAGGTTCAAAATGAAGATTGTAAGAAGATCATCACTCTGAAACAAAGATAATACATTGCATGGTTCTAGTCACAGATAATAACAACTCATACCAACAGCACTAGCAATGCAAGTAAGAGTACTAAAAACCTAATATGCAGGACACATTCCATACATAAACACGTACTAAGTTCCATGTATAAAAACATGGTAAGTTCCAAACGATGACAGTGATAAATTCACTAAAGCCTGAGAAGAGACAAAAAATAACATGTTAATAACCCAACCACATGTTCCACCTAAAGGTCAGAAAATAAAATTTATTAATAACTTTAATTGTCATCACGGTACAAGAAAGATCTTATTTTCCATAGTGATGCGGCTCAAAAGTGCTTGAAACCAATCATAGGAATTGCCTCAGAAAATAAAAGGTCTTTGTCATCATCATTGCCGCATTTTTTCCTTTGAATATCCACAAAGCAACACCTCAAATTGAAACACAAAACCTTGTGAACTAACACAAAGAGTCTGCAAACCGAAGCTCAGCTATTTATAGCATGTACAGCCTCAATATGCACATGAATATCCATGTTATGCCCATGTTACTGAATCTTTCTTGCTACAAGTCTGAATTATTTATAATCCACCATAATCATTTAAAACACTCTTGCATTTTGAGCCAAAAAAACAAATAAACAGGTGCATTCAGTCTCAATTTTAGCAACAAACATGTGCATTCAGTCTCAATTTTAGCTCTAAACTCATTAGAGTATGATCAGAAGAATAATTCAACAAAACTGAGGAGAGGGTATAAAATTTAGAATTTTCGCAAACAAAAACTATTGCAGAGATGTCATAAGCTTTACTACGTAAAGACATTTATTGTAGGCAAGAATCTACGGGAAGTACAATTGCAGGAAGTGTTTTCTGTGCTGCAGGGAGGAGGGAAATGTCCTTTGCGTTGGAGGAAAGAATTCTCTAACAGGTCGTGATGATTTATGAAGGTAAATAGAAATTCCATGATAGTAGATAAAGGAGTGAAAATCTCAATAACCCAGAATGAAAACAGAGACAACGTATTAAACAAATAGAAGGGGTTTCTCTCAGACAAATGCCTCGATTTGTCGTCAAGGTGAATGGATTGGATTAAAGATCGGACTCGTCATCATAATTCATCATCACAGACAGAACCCCAATCAATTTTTCATGTTCATATTGTAAGATAATTTATAACAATACTTTATCAACATACAAGTAAAAGATCGAAACCCTATCACCTGGAAACCAAACGCAAAACGAAACCCTAACCTAGAACAGGCAGCGCTGCACCACCGGTTAAGTGTTACATCTCCCATTTACACTACAAATGTTCCCTGTTTAGGGTTTGTAATTGCTCTCCAGTGACCAAGCACGAAAGTAACCAGTACTAACACTCGTAAGATGTCGAAAGTACCCCGACATAAAACTCGTCCACGTCAGCTTTGCGGGACCAATTAGCTTCAACGGTCTTGATTTGCTGGATTCAACTGCAGCTTTGGTTCCTCCGCTTCCCCGTCAATTGCCCTTCTTCTTGTAAAACTTTTTCTCAAATGTATATGAGAATCTGGTGCATTTGGTTTATATTTTGTAGACTTATTCATCTTCTCTTCTCACATGAGCCTAGTGATAGAGATCAAAAGGCATGATTCTTGCAACAACTTCAAGCTTTTTTTGTTCAGTTGCGATATGCCCAGATCTCAACCAATTAGAAATCAGATACCCATCTCACTCGCGCAGGATCTTCTGCGAATTAAACCGAGTCTTAGATCCCCACAACTCAATAACCCGTCAAACTAGAAAAACGTAAGTAAACTAAGTTGCTCTGCCTTTTCACAAACACCTTCCATGCGTTGAACATAACTAGACTTGATCAACTTAATTATTGGTTCAGGTGTGAGTGTTTTGATTTGTACAAAGAACTGATACCGTACAATGAGGCATGGTCCTGGCAGAAAAGCATAGTGAAGGAAAAGAAGGCGTTGATTGAAAGAAATGAAGAATGTCCAGACACGCTGATTATTCTACAACATGGTTCTGTTTATACAATGGGTACCGGTAGCTCAGAAGCGTATCTTAATTTTGATATAAAGGACCCTCCTTTTCAAGTTTATCGAACGGAACGTGGAGGTGAAGTTACCTATCATGGTCCCGGTCAGGTGATAAGCATTTTTTTTGCATATGATTTCTTTGAATTTAGTTCCAAATTGACATGCTTGTATTAGTAGCTATGTCATCTCATTTTGTTAATTTCTATTCTCAGTAGTATGCATCATTTTACAATTGGCATCAACTAGTCTCTGTTTACAATATTATTAGCTGACATGTACGAATTTACTAGCGAAAATAGAATGTAAAGTTTGGACCTTTTTATAAATAGAGCACATTGTTGTGAATTGCAGAACATTCTATGGCCTAACAATTTGCTGCACACAACTTGAATATGAGGATAATGTATTCATCATCATTTGGAAGCTTGAATCAAAATTCTCATTGTTGTGTTGTAACTTGGAATCTTTTACCCTTCATGGTTGCATGGGGATCACAAAATCAAAGTTAATTCAGTTTGCAAATTAATCTCTTGTTTTATTTTGTATACCTAATTTGTAATGCATATATTGTGCTTTAGCTAGTGATGTACCCCATCATCAATTTGCGAAATCACAAGATGGATCTTCATTGGTACCTCAGGGCACTTGAGGAGGTTGTCATTCGTGTTCTTCTTTCAACATTTTCTATCAAGGCCTCCCGGCTCGAGGATTTAACGGGTGTTTGGGTTGGTAAATACATTTAGTCACTTTTACTCTGTGTATTTGACCTTATAATCCTGGTGCTCCTGCTATTTGGCAGTTTATGCATGTGTAACTATGGTAAGAAGGTGACTTTGAATATAGATGTCTTTCTTCTCTTAAACTTCTTGTCATTTACAAATTAGACATAGTACAAAGTATTCTTTCTTGAATCTACAATATATTCACTGAGATAACACAGAATCTTTCATATGCCCTATTCCTAACCCATAATTTGTATTCCAAATTTGCAACACATTTCATACTATTTCCTAAGCATTTAGGAGTTATATTCAGCTTTTTGAGGTGACTCACTTTTTAGGATTTTTCAAGTTGATATTCTCTTTTCCCAAATATAGTGATGGTTACTTTATCTCTTTCCAAAAGTTTATTAATTTCCAGCTTCGCAAATTAATTTTTCTGGAGTTAAATCTTTGAAGATGTAGAACTACTTGTACAGTAAATCAAGCTCATTGCTGACTTGGCTATTAATTATTGTCCCATTAAGTGAGGTAATATGGATTGGCTACAAATGACCCAATGTATACCGTCCTATAGGTCCATCATTTTCTGTTGTGACTCAGGTGAGCCATAGAAAAACATATTATCTGAGGAAACTTATAGGAAAATTCAGTTTTGTAAATTTATTAGCAAGTTTTATGATTCTGTGGAACAAGGACTTGATATGTGCCATCTTGGTTATATCTTGGGAAACAGGTAGGTTTACAACCTTGTTAGTGCCTTTAGTTACATCTTGTGATAGCAATCTACCATCACATCTGACTCTTTGTGGAGAGAATTTAACTCTCTCTCCCTGATTCCATGTTCATTGGAAGAAAGACTGACTCCATTAACTGCATTCTGTTGATGTGTTTTTCCTTTCTGAATTCTACTATAGGAAATCAGAAACTGGCAGCGATAGGAATACGGGTATCTCAGTGGGTTACATATCATGGCTTAGCACTGAATGTCACCACAGATCTAACACCCTTTCATTGGATAGTTCCATGTGGGATACAAAATCGTCAGGTTGGAAGCATAAAGGAGTTGCTAAGAGAAAGTCGGTCATTCCCAGCAGATTTCCGTGATCCTGATGACTGTGAGCTGCTTTATATTACTCACAATTCTTTGATCAAGGAGTTTTCTGAAGTTTTTCAGCTTGATATCCACCACAAGACCCTCCCCATGACAGCTTTTCGACAAAAACAAGAAGCTTAGTCACTAGGGAACTTTTAGTTGAAGTATTGTGTACAACAAGAAAGAATGAGAGTCAAAAACAAAAATTCCAAAAAGATAATCTCTATGGTTTATGTGATGTTCCAAATGCGTGACTTGGTTAATTGAGCTCCAGCAAATCCAGCAGGAATGTGCTATTGATTTCCCGTGCCTATAATTCTACTCTGACATTTCTAAACCTCAAATGGTTACCATGCCAAATCCAAATCTGTTGCTTCTGTGTCGAATGTATCTTAACATATGCTTGAAATTTTGGCAGAAATGATCTGGCCACGGCATAATTTAGTTAAGTTTTTCTTAGACATTTGCAAACATGTTTCTGTTGGATTCAAAAGGTGGTACCATCCTCGCCGAATTTTATGTATTCTGTGTAACATTCAGGGGTGAAATTTTGTTAAGAGTTCGGATGCACATAAAAATTTTATTTGGTTTCTGGATTAATCCTTTCATTATGTTGGGATAAAACTTTAGCGGACTGCAATCGCATTTTGTGCTAAACGAATTCAAAATGTACATTTTTTTCCGTTGGGAGTGCAAAATCATAAACGCTTATATAATACACTCATTGGCAGGCCGTTTCGGGTCGTTATCGCGCCTTTCTTTTTACAAGGCCACCATCCTACAGAATTTTCGCTACATATTCCCCAGAGAGAGGGACATGGACCTTCAGTAGAAGGTCTTTGGAGTTTGGGTAAGGTACTCTTCACAATTGGAGCGGGGCTTAAAAGAGTTTTTCATTTCCTTATGCCCGATTCCACCGGCTTTTCTTCATTTCAACATTTTGGAAAACCAGAAGATCCTTATTGGGAGATGGCTGAATGTATTGCTAGGTCTTTGAGCTACTGCTTATTCCACAATTTCAAATTATCACCTACAAGTCATCTTGAGAAACTGACATTCAATCTTCCTCAATGCTCCTTTCATCAAATGGTGGGCGTTTATGCTGGTTGTGGGAATTATTCTCCCGTCTTTGGAGTAAATGGAAGGAGTTTCCAAGCTAAGAAAATGAAGGATAAGGATTTAATGGTGGTTTCATGTAATTCTCGACAAACTTTTCGTGTTCAAGAAGATTTGAAGGTGGAGTTCAATTATCTATGCAGTGAGAGGAAAGTAATAGCAGCTCTTGAAATTATGGAAAAGAAGGGAATTTTTTTGGACTCTCATGATATTGTTGAGTTGCTTGAAGTTTGTAGGGATTTAAAATTGTTGGAAGACGGAAGAAGGGTTCATGAGCATGTTATGATGTCTCCATCAAAACCCAGTTCTGTTGTGTTCAGTAGACTGGTGGAGATGTATTGTAAATTCGGTGATGCAAAGACTGCGAAAAAAGTATTTGACCAAATGTCCAGCAAGAGCTTGGATTCTTGGAATTTGTTGCTGCTAGGTTTGGCAGATAATGGGGAAGGCGAAGAAGCACTTCAAACATTTGCCCAAATGAAAGAAAATGGAGTAAGGCCAAATGAGTCTACTTTTGTTGGTGTTATTACCGCTTGTGGTTGCTTAGGTGCGGTGGAGGAAGGATTAAAACATTTTAATTCGATTAGCCAGGATTATCATATTAATCCTACACTGGAACATTACGTTGGTATTGTCGATCTTCTTGGAAG
The DNA here is from genome assembly GCA_022749755.1 of Azadirachta indica. NCBI lineage: Eukaryota > Viridiplantae > Streptophyta > Magnoliopsida > Sapindales > Meliaceae > Azadirachta > Azadirachta indica. The sequence continues at coordinate 4,572,208 of CM040449.1, forward strand.
GTCCCAGAAGATAGATGATGCTAAAGATTTTATAAGAACTATGCCAATTGAAGCACGCTCTGTCGTTTGGGAGACCCTAGAAAAGTACTCCAAAGCTGGACCAAGGCGGCAGCTTGACGAATCAGGTTCCTCCGTGCCATTTTCGGGTTTGAGACTTAGTAATAAGAAGAAGGTAAGGGAAAGCCTAATTTTGAACCAGAAGAAAGCTAGTCCGGATAGAAGCAAAGCTTATGAAAAGCTGAGGTCTTTGAGTAAGGAGGTGAGGGAAGCCGGGTATGTGCCAGAGACAAAGTATGTGCTCCGTGTTATTGACCAAGAAGCAAAAGAGAAGGCATTGATGTATCACAGTGAAAGATTAGCCATTGCTATGGGCTTATTAGTACTCCTCCTGGTACCCCCTTAAGGATAATCAAGAATTTGAGGATCTGTGGGGATTGCCATAACTTTGTGAAGATACTTACGAGCATTGAGAACAGAGAGATTATAGTGAGAGACAACAAGAGGTTTCATCACTTTAAGGATGGCAAGTGTTCCTGTCGGGATTGCTGGTAAAAACTCATTTGTTTAAGAATCTGTGGAGTTCGTTGGGTGAGCTCTTGATTCAGTTTGTCATCTGAAGACTGAAAGTGGGACTTCCGCACGCGTTAATAGAACATTTGCATTTTTAGATTGAACCATGTTATAAAGAGGTAGCTGCAAGCGGGACAAAGAGCAAATGTTGTACGTCAGACCTCTGGCTATATGTTTCGAAGGCGTTTTGCATGTATATTAAATATGGGTTGACTGTGTATCATAAGTAGAAGTGAGATTATTTGCAAATAACACTGTTCATACAAAGATAATCACCATTGTTTCTGTATGTTTCGCTTTGTCAACAAGGGGGTAGCGTTGCTTTTCAACGCCTTGATATGGTCTGTCCATGACCAACTCTCTTCCCCCGAAGTTTGTATAGGATTACATCTGCATTGCCGAGTTCTTATTTGAATAAGCTACTGACGCTGTACAATGAAAAAAACTTGGAACATATTCCTCTTCAAGTAGATCTGAGGGCCGCTACATTAGCATTTTCCACTTTCCTTCTGGACAAAATTTTGCTAATATCTAACAATCTAAGCGTTCAATTCTTTTGCATAGAAATGGTCAGATATACCAAGTGATAAAGAGAATATGCTTTCTTCAGAATTGTACTAAATTCCCTCTTTCCTTGTTGCTTCAAAATCTCATGAATACATACAGATGTGTTGCCATATGACATGAAGAGTAGTTATCCAGCAGGATTGGGACGGTGTCAATTCACTACAGAAAAATAAAAAATTGGTGTCTAGCAAGCCAAATGCTTGTACCTATTCAGGCAGCCAAACATCTTCCAAAACTCGGTGAACGCAATTGACAGGACTAAACTTCTGGACCTCAAGATCATTAAGTCATCATCTACAGCAAAAACTAGCATTTTCCTACATTGTACAATAGACTATCAAAAATTAAAGACACTAGCTGACGTAATAACTTAGTGAATGTATTTCTCAAGAAACGTTAATAGTTCTCAGCTATAGGTCTAGAAGGAAAAAGCCTTAGAAGAAATGTCAACAATGACCAGAGGCAAACCACACCAAGGACTTGGAAAGTCACTACCATGGAAACCATTGCAGCACCTCTATCCAGCAATTCTGGGGATCTTGGAAGATCTTTCATTGAGAACATCAATCTCTCAATAAAATGAGCAGCTTTGCTCAACTGATATATTCTATACACCTGCCAATCAAAATAGAAGTCATCTACATCTCTGGTTTTGATCTTGTGAAGATAAATTTGAAACAAGAAACTACCTCGAAAATAATAGGAATTAAGGGCCAACAAGATGACCCACGCTTGTCAAAATTTGTCTCAAATGCAAGTTGAGCTGCACAACCAACAAGAAACGGAAGCACTGCAACCAACACAGGCAGGCCAAGCATTGGCCAAGTTACATAGACAGCAAAGAGAGGGGCAACAACTTTAAAGCCCATTGTGAAGAAGGCAGAAGTTAAGTATCCCCTGAGCCCTGTGATGAGACCCCACCTCTTTGGGCTGAATTGTAAATATGGCCTCTGAACATGATCAGTGATGCGCAGAAATATTGCGAGACCAATGTAAAACATGGACTCAAAAGTCAAAGAAGCCACGATTTCTGCACAATAATTGCCATGAAAATTATCAGCAAACCTCTTTATTTTTAAAAATACCAACATATTTCAAAAAATAATAATAAATTTACAAAGATGACACAGAAACAATTCCACGTTTGGTTTGCTAAATTAAGGATTAGCAAAGATGAGCACCAGCATTGGAATGCAAAATCATCCTCTATGATTTGTTTTATTCCATTTTTTAGCAAGTGAATAAATATAAATCAGAAGATGAGATGCAACCAAAATAGAATGGTAGTAGTGCTGACTTTTTTTCATAACCTTGAGCAAACCAATATTTTTTACACATCTCAAAAATTTTATTTGGTTGGCTTTAGTTGATTGTCTATTGACTAGAGCACAACCAACACACTGGATTTACAAATAGAAAAGTTACTTATCTGATCTGTATAATTGTTACCCTCCAAGCAGAAAACTAAAAGATATCTTCATAAACTCTAAATCAAGTAGATCAGCCTCTTTGCTCTAAATATCATCCACCAAATCTTATGTCAACAATCTGTGAGCTACATTGGTTCCTATACTACATTCAAAATCACATTAATCTCTAAAAGCAAAGGCCTGTATCATCTTATTTAACTACCTCACCACCTCAAAACTAGGGAACTTTGCATTTAGATTGTAAGAAGGAAAGCCGTAAGATCATTGACAATCACGATAACCTTTAACTGGCCCTAATCCCATATGATACGCAAATTTGCAGCTAGAAGAATGTGATACAAGGACAAAGAACGCATTTCATAACAAATTTTTGAGTTTAAGGCCAAGCAACACAAAGGCAAGTACTCAACCTAGGTCCATAACATACCTATGAGAATTTCGTCCTTGATGAAATTCTCTATTGCATTGCCGAGGAAAAACTGAGGAAGAATCAACGATGATAACAACGCAACAGGTGCCAAAACCCAAAGCAAGGAGCCCTTGTCTTCTTGGAACGGAGCTGACATCAATTTTCCTTCTTCCACAAGTTGGTGAGTGAGTCCAGAAAATGAAACAGAACCCGATTTCCCTCGAAAAGGCTCCGCCCCATTAAAGCTAACAACCGGCACACCAGAATTCTCCTTAGCAGAAAGTTCCAACTTCGTGTCTGAATCAGAATTAGTCGCACACACGATAGCTGCTCTTTTCAAGGTCCACGACCCTTCAATTTTATGCTTTAAATCAGGAAAAATGTTCCCTAACGAAGAAAAAAACAGCTTCATGAACAATCTACAACCCAAAATTATTAAGAAAATTACTTTCCTCAATTACCGCATCAACCAAACAATAAAATTAAAGCAAAAATGAATACGCTTAAAGTAGATACATAGAGGGAGAATATACATTTGAACGCATTTCCAAAACTAACGCTTTGGCTTATCGACCCGAACTGGCCTGAAGAAACCTAGAATTCAGATTGCAAACAGAAATGAAGAGAGTGAGTATGTGTAACAAGGATAAAATAAAAAACAGAAATGTAAAATTGAGATTAAAATTGGAAAGCAATTGGGGCGAAATTTACTAACAATTTGATGGGAGAATAAACCATGATGATTTGATGATTTGAATTTTGGGATATGAAGTCCAACGCAAATGGATTGAACTTGCATTTTCTCGGAGGGTTTTAGCGTGGTCGCGAGTTCTTTTGTTGTATTTAATTTGACCCTTAAACCCTAACGCACTTGCTTTCAATTCAATATGTGTCCATGAATTTTTTGAGCCGTGGGACTGCATCCAGTCAAACCAATTAAAAATGGACACGTTTGACACTATAAAATGAAATTGACCCGCTTTTAAAAAGCCTAGCTTGGCCCAATTCATCAAGAGATCGGTTAGGCCCACGGCTTCTAAGGTCCAATTTCTATTTCTTTTTATTAATAATACTAAACTAATTTGAGTGGGGGTTATTACGATTTTAAAGTTACAGTTAATTATAAATAAAAATATTAAAACAAAAATAATAAATTTTATTAAAAGTTAAGGTTATCCAATCCAACATGTTTTAATCAATTTAGACATATGTAGAAATTGTTCTTCCTCAGTCCTCTCCTACTTTTTTTTTTCAAATTCTTTGCGTTGGGCCAAGGTCAAAAACATGATGAGATTCCATATCGTCGGTGTATTTGGCATGACATGCTGTCACTCCAAAATATATAATTAACAATATTGTTTGATAGGCAATTAATTAATATTATTATAAGACAAAAAGGAAATAAGATGAAATAATTAAATTTTTTTGATGCAATTAACCTGGGTAAGTCTAAGGGGACATGATATTCTTTTATTGTTATTATTATTTTTTAAAACTATCTACTAAAACTATGATTTGATACGATTGGATTTTTGTCTTTGATATATAATACGATTTAATTTTATCTATCTAAATCGTTAACTGTATTTTATCGAATATTATAAAAGATATAGGATATGATACGGATATCATTTTCAACTAACATCTTCTTATATCATTATATTCGCTATCACGTGTCGATATATATTTACACCACGTGAAATGGGGCCGTGACTCATTAAGCGTAATGTTTGTTTTCAGATTTAGAATGAGTGAATGACCAAACGCAAGCAATCTGGTTCTTGTTTACATATCCTATGAAATCGTTAAATACATTAAGTTAATTTTTAAAATCAGAAAAATTATGATTTTGTTCCTCGAAATATTTTATAAATGTAAAATAACAATTATTTAATAAAATCTCAAGAAAATATTTGTTTCGCTGATCTATTAAATTAAATTTACAGCCAATTCTTCACTACTTATAATAAAATTTATTATAACCATTACCATTATACCTGCTTTTTATAGATTACAGCACAATAAATAGAAGGAAATTTTTATAGACTTTATTTATAATAAAATTTACAATATAATCTAGGTTGTTTATTTTTGTAACCTAAATTTAACTATAACATACTTATATTTGAATAGAAAAATAATTTTTTTTTAACTTTTTTTTAAATAAAAAAATTCAAAGAGATTATGTATATTCTCTCTTGAAAATATCTATATTAAATTCATTTATTTCCTATCTTATAAAATCAAAATTCATTTATTGCCAATCATATAAAATCTAAATCATCAAATTTCTACTGAATATTTTAATTTTTATAATTAATTACTTTTGAATTTATAAAGTAAAATATAAAAATAAAAAATTTTTATTTTGGTCAAAAATTTTTAAATAATCTTATGTATTAGATATATATTAATTACTTTGACGGAAGAATTAATTGCTTTAGTCTGTTCAATGATTAATTTGAAATTACTTTACTTCGATGCAACAAATTAAGAGTGGACATGGTGTGGTTTAATCAAAGTTTTTACAAACTTAAACCAATCGGTCCGATTTTAATGTTTTAGGGTAATTATTTTTGAAAATTTTAATAATATTTACTTATACCCATAAATACAATCTAAACTAAATAATAAAATGTTTAATTAAATTTGTCATATTTTCTCAAATCAAAAATTTAATTTCTTTATAAGTAATAAATTTTAAATGATTATTCAAATTCATTACTTGTAAAAAAAATAATTTTAACATATAATGATAAAATTAATTAATTCAAATTCATTATTTGTAAAGAAATTAATTTTGACATATAATATTATAGTTAATTAATTCAAATTCATTACTTATAAAGAAAATAATTTTGACATATACTAATATAATTAATTAATCAATGAAGTTAATTAATTAAATTAATGAGTTAATTAATTTGAGGATTAATTAATTTTTTCGATAAAATACTAAAATATAAACGGCAAATAATAACAATTAATTAAGAAAATTAACTAATTAAGTGCACTTAATTCAAAATTGAAAAAATAAAACAAACATTAAAAAATAATTCAACATTCCCAAAATAAAGAATATCAAATTAGCAACAAATTTATAACGAATAAGAAACAAAACAAGCAATAACAACATAAGTTAGCAACTAACACCTGACAGTATATATTTATATAACTTGTACAAAAGGTAACAAAATCCAACCTGTAAAAAAAAAACAAATCTTTCAGTAAGGTAGTAAAGTAATTAAACCTTAAACATGAAATGGTAGACAATAATAAACTTTTAATGTGTGATTTTAAAAGCCTGTATACAAAACAATCTCTAAGCAATCTACTTCTACAAAATGATAATGATTATTTAGAGATCTAACTATTTGAGCAAAGCCAAGTATCTAGTTTCAATAAAATCATAATTAAATTATTATGTTGAATTGCACATAATTACTTTATATGTAAAAAAAAACTATAATTTCTTGCCATATTTTCTTGATATTTCTATGTGCTATAAAATCATAATTAAATCATCTAGTAATATGAATATAATGCCACTTTAATTTGAAATACAAAGTTATAAAATATAAAAATAGACATTTAAATAGCATGACATTTATATATATATATACTTTTGCAAACAATTATTAAACATAACATATATATTATAACTAACCTCAAGTCCTTATGTTGGCTTTAAAAACTCTGTATCACAATAAACGAAACTTACAAATTTATCAACTTACAAGTAAACTAATATACTGAATAATTCATTTATTTGTATCACCTGATTCGATTGCTTCAAATGTTTATGCAAACCAGAAGTTCCAACAATGTTACTTTCACAAGCAAAATTTTTATGACAATAATAACACTCAGCTTTCTTTTCCCCTAGCAACTTAGTGAAGAATTTTCCTGTAATGCAATGCTCTTATATAGGAATGGAAGGGAAATAAATTAGTTTAGTTTTCAAATTTGAAATTAAAATTTAATTGCAATGGAATAAGATGGATAATAATTTTGAGTTAGAAAATTCAAAATTTGGTTTATAGAAAAACTTACTTGAAACAAATGCATGAAAAAAAAATCTCATTTCTTATAAACATGTTCATGCTTACAATTGTCATTAATAGTTTTAACTATTCGATTACAATACATTATGTATAAATCTATTTACCTCAAAATAATGACAAATCAATAAAATTCCTTTACGCTCAACAATAAGTCACCCACTTTCCGGATTAGCTACGCTTTTAGGGACTTCTTTCTATCAAACCTTGAAAAGATGTAGAACTTAGAGAGAAAACCTTTTAAAGAATATCTAGTGAATTTGTAAAGTGAAACTTGTGGTGTGAAGTGAGATCTTTGCACTTATTTATAGCCAAAACACCTTAGGCAAATCCCATGTCGACAAAGCACGGGAGAGATAATGAGTATATAAGATAGAAGGCTCTAACCCTTGGTAGACGCGTTTTGGGTTGAAAAACCTGAAAACAAAACCGTGACGGGCTGTGTGCCCAAAGCGGACAATATCTTTAATGGGTTAGGCTGTTACATTTCCAATGTCAAATCTCAATTTCTTATCAAATTATGAAACTTCCTCTTCATTTGATTCATCATCCTCATTAGTATTACGTTTTTTGTAAATGAAGTCCATATAAAGAAAACAAAAGAAAAATTAAAATCAGTAAGTACAAACAAAATATAATCATAATATAAACAAATATATCTCACAAGATTAATTACCATTTTTTATAAGAAAATGACTGACAATATATGTTCAGAACAACTGCTGCTTCTGAGCAATAAAATAGCAGCCTTTTCTGGGCAATAAAATGCCCAGAATAGCAACTATTTCTAGGCAATAAAACGCCCAGAATAAAAGCTGTTTGCCCAAGACAGTTGCTATTCTGGGCAAGAAAAATGCCCAAAACAGCTGTTGTTCTTGGCATGAAAATGGCCCACAAACAATAGCTGTTTTTGGGCAATAAAATGCCCAGAATAGCATCTATTTTCAGGCAATAAAATGCCCAGAAAAGCTGTTGTTTTAGGCATGAAAACGGCCGAAACAATTGTTGTTCCGGGCATGAAAATGGCCCAGAAACAGCAATTGTTTTTGGGCAATAAAATGCCCAGAATAGTTACTGTTTCTCAGCAATAAAATGCCCAGAATAGCTGCTGTTTCTAGACAATAAAACTATCAAGAAACAGCAACTGTTCAAAACATTTTCCTATGTAGAACAATTAAAATAGTTGTTGTTTCTGGGCAATTTTCTTGCCCAAAAACAGTCTCTTAATCTCATTTGATCTTTAATAATTAACTCATTTTTCATAGTTTTTTTGAATAAAGACTATATAATCTACCATTATTTTAGGTTTTACTGTAATAATAATCACAAAACAAGAATGCAAGATTTTAATGTTTTAACAAAATGATTTAGCATAAAATAACTTGAGTGAAGTACAAATGCGAAGAATATGATTAAAAGAAAAATTACAATCATTAATAATGAATTTGACAAACCTTGCAAGAAATCGTAGATGGAATTGCAGTTAATGAAGGGTTATTACTGATGCAAATTACAATTGGAGACGACCGGGCAACAATCAAGCAGAGAAACTCTAAGTTGGCGATTAAGTATTAGAAGAATAAGGAGTTGTAGAATGAATATGTTTTTCCTTTTTAAAGGCAAAGAAAATGAACCAAACAGAAAAAATGAATGAAGAGTGAAGAAGGAAAGTGTAATTTTTTTTTTCTTAAAAACCAAAACGACATCGTTTTGACTTGCAAAATAAAAAAATAAAAAAAAATCTAGTTCGATCCAAGTTTTTTAGAGTAAAATCGAAATCAGACCGAAATTTTCAGGTTTTTATATTTAAGCACCAAATCTGGACCGAATTATATTAAAAGCCGGATCGAACTCACCAGTTCTGAGTCCAGTCTGATTCAATTCGGGTTTTGTGCCCACTCCTATAACAAACCTATCTCAATTTCAAATATCAATCATTGCTAAATTAAACCTGATGATTTTAAACACCAATTGCTACTTATTAAATTACAAAAACTAGCGAGCATGCATTTGCCAGTAACTTGCCACCCTCTATTTTTCACAATAATCTCAATTTTTTTTTAATTTTTTTAAGTTCTCACTTTTGTCATTAGGTGCAAATGAAACATACATGCCTGTGATTAACTCAATTATAATTCTACCATTTTAAAAATTATATATATATATATATATAGGAAGGATTAGAGGTAAATTTTTTGTACTTTTTTTTAACATCAAGTATTAACTTTTCGATCTAATAGTGGAGCGCCGATAAAGCCTTAGGGTCCTGACCTCTGAGCCTTATAAATTTTTAAAATTTTTTATTATGATATTTATATTTTAGATCCACTTTTTAAGATTATAAATAACTTAACTCTTACACTTTAGAAAACTATTTATTTATGCCCCTTCATATATCAATTATTTTTAAAATATTAACAATTAACTTTATTTTTTAAACATTTTGATTTTTCAATATTCAATTTTGGCTCTGTCCCTATTTGCATATAAGCACATTCAACGATTGATATTCAGCATGACCATATAATTAATATGTAATTAATGCGTATAGTCAGATTAAATTTCAACCCGTTATATGTACTTAAATCGAAAGGTAAAAAAATAATGTAAAAAAAGTGTAGAAAAAGAGGTCCCTAATCCATCCTCATATATATATATATAAACTATTTAAATGTCTATTTGGTTTGATTTTGTCGTTACCCCAAAAAGTTTTTTTCATGAGAAAATCCATTTTTCAAATTTTTTTATGTTATTTGGTTGAGACAGGAGAAGAGTTTTTGAGAATTAAAAAAGTTATTTTTCTTTCTTTTGGAAGAAGCCTTTAAACTTTTAAAAATAGAATTTCTCCAATTTTTCTAAAAGATAGAACTGTGTAAAACACTTTTATTTTATTTTAAAAATTTTATTCTATTTTTTAAAAATAGAACATTAAAAATTTATTTATTAAATTAATTACTTAAATTTTTTAAAAAATTATTTGTAATAATCAAACGATTAATAAATTTTTATTAAAATTTCTACCTACAAAATCTCTATGGATAAAAAATTTGCTCCAAAAAACTTTACATAAAAAATTATACCAAATAAAGCCTAAGTATAACCAACCATATAACTTAGACGATCTTTAGTTTAAATGAATCCTTATAAAATCCAGGACAATTTATTCTACAAAATAATGCTTTTCAAGATGACGGTAGGGCAGCCCTCTCTCGAGTCAAAAATATGCACGTTATATTCTGTTCTCATTTTTTCTTTTTTTCTTAAATTTAGGTATAGATATAGAGTTAGATCGATATGAACTTAACCCAATAATTAAAATCAGCTTAAAAAGCATAAAATTCATGTCATAAAAAGGCAAAATAATTCAATTACTGTTTGATATGATACGATAACTACAAGGATATATAGAGTTGCAATTAAAAATGGAACGAAAGCATCCATATGAATAATTGATTTCATAATATAATATTTTTTTAAAAAAATTAAGAATATAATAATTAGAATAAAGTTATTGTGAGCAGTAATTTTTTTAATATGGACTTTTCTAGATTCTACTAAATATTATTTGCAAAGAAACACACCATAGAAAATTTGATAAAAGTTTGATTAAGGGACGAAAATAAAATTAAGTCAAATATTTTGGATTAAATCAATAAATTCAAGAGATATTAGAAATGTTTGTGATTGATACGTAAAATAATCTTATTTAAGTGATATTGTTAAAGTTTAAAAGAGCATAGATATCCTAACTTTTCACAAAATAGAGCAGTGAGAATATTAATATTTTGTAGTCCCTAAAATTATATAAATAATAGATCCAAGCGTAGTTTTTATAACTTTAACAATTTAGTCCAATTATCCACAATTGGTATTTGACTAAAATGTTAAAATTGAAAAAACAATGTCTTGATATAATATTTTGATAAAATTCAGAAAAAAATTATTATTATCCAAATTAAAATGTTGACAATGAATTAAGGCAAATTCACCTGCTAAAATACTCTTATCTTTCTTCTTTATTAATAATAATGTAGACTTTTAGTATGTAATAATCAAAATAATTTGAAATATATTTACATTTCATTTTTATATTTATATTTTAAAAAATTATATTAGATTTATTATATTTTCTAAAAACTATCAAGTGCATCATTAATATAAACAAAAATATATACATATTATATTTATTATAAATAAAAACATATAAATTTTTTAATCAAAATTAAATAAGAATATAAATTTTATCCAATTATCAAGTCTATTAGAACATGGCATTAAATTTAGTTTACACATTTTAATTATTTATTATTCATGTCTTCTCTAGATCTTTTCATTTATTTTCTTTCTCATTATTCAATTTTAATATTTTAATTTTTGATATCTCGTAGATGGTAGAGATTAAATTATTAAAAATACGATATTATGTTATAATTTATTATTTTACCAAAATTTTGGAATGAAAATAAAAATATCTCATCTAATCAATTTCGTCAATAAAGATATTCTTAAAAGAAAGCATGTAAGTCAAATACCCATGTTTTAATTGTTATAATTATTTTTAAACAAAATATTTTACCTTAAAACTTGAAGAGATTGTTTATCTATTGCGTTAAGAGTTAGGGGTATATACCACAACTCAAAAACTAAGGAGATATATATTATTTTTTCAAAAGTCAAATACCCATGTTTTAATTGTTGTAATTATTTTTAAACATAAATTTTTAAACTTCTTAAAGGTTGAGGAGATTATCTATCTATTACATTAGTATTTAGAGTATATAACATAACTCAAGAATTGAGAAGATATATATTGTTTTTCAAAAGTCACATGTTATGTAGTAATATTTTTTTAATTTTAAATATTAATATTACATTTAAAGTTATACTGGTAATGACTCTAATAGTTCAACCCACTTAAGAAATTTATAAAAGAATAACAACATTCAAGTCTGTCATCTGCTATATTTTCATTAGGTATATATTTTATGGGATGGTTTATTTGACTTATTAAACTGAAATATAAATTTTTAATTATTGAATCTATGCAATTCAATGATAGATAAGAGTAATTGTGTTTGCAGCATTAGATGCTATTATAAAATTGAACCCTAGAAATAACATTTCAATTATGTAGATAGAGGTCACAGATTCTAACAGTTGGCTAGGGACTAAAATCAGCAAAATTTATTTTTTTATGTATAAAAATGTAAAATAATATGGAGACCATATGTTATTGTCCCAAAAAAAAAAAAAAAAAAAAAAGAAAAAGAAAAAAACATTGTCTGCATTGTAAAGATACAAATTGACGAACGGATACGAATTTATTTATATACGTATCTCCAGGGCCTCACGCAAATCGATACGTCTTCGCATTAAATGAATGATTAAAAGCACGTGGTACTTTCTGTTGAACCTATGCAAACGCTAAAAAGAAAAAAGAGAAAAAGGATATTAAGAATCGCGGTACGTATAAAAAAATTTAAACAATCGCTGCGATAAGCCGATGAGCATCTTGGAAATGCCAGCCGCTTCTGCAGAGAGGTACCCCAACTGACAACTGTATATTGTAATTAACGTACATGTGTTGCCTTGAATGGAGTTGAAAATGATGAATTTGACTTTTGACCCCAATAGTCCAATTCTAAGATCTACATCTAATACCGTAGATAATTCAACTCCGTCCTTCATTTCTCTGATGACCAAAAATAGCAATTTCATAATAGAGCAAAATAAAATTGGTGATCTGTTAGGCCCACGCACTCACGCCGTTCAATTTGTCTTTCAGATTCAGAGGACGTTACCGTCCAAGCCCACCGCCATTCCAATAGTACAGTGATTTTATAGCCGCATTGCGGAAAGATGTCAGCATCCCAACACATGCACCAAAAAAAAAAAAAAAAAAAAAAACGAAGTGAGAAGAGTTAGTGGGGGTCGGAAACGCATAGAAAATATTCAAGGAAATGAAAGCACGCCTTCCACGACTCTACAAAAAGGGCAAAAAAAAAAAAAAAAAAAAAAGAAAAAACTCGAAACGTTTTTCTTTAGCGTAACAGTCAGAACCCACCCCCTTCCACTATAAATATAAAGTTTGTACACCTCGTCATTTCACTTGAATTGAATATCAGCACAAAAAAGCTTTTTCATCCTTCTTTCTTTCTTTCTTTCTTTACTTGTTGCACTTATTATTATTTATTGTGACCGAAATGGCATCCAGTTCTCTATCCTTTTCTCCTCTCCCACCAAAATTCCGGTCTCCAAGAAAATCGACTTCATTCTCATCTTCATCTTCATCCTCATCCTTGTTAAAGCCATCCACGCGTCGATTTTCAATTCGCCCGATCACCGCCTCTATCTCGGAGAAACCATCAGTTCCCGTCCCACCATCGACCACGGTTCCACCCTCCGAACTAACTACAAAACCGATCCGCAAAATCCCCGGAAGCTATGGTCTTCCTTTTGTCGGTCCAATCAAAGACCGCCATGACTTCTTCTATAACCTCGGTAGAGACGAGTTTTTCAAGTCAAAAATCCAAAAGTACGGGTCAACTGTGTTTCGTGCAAACATGCCGCCTGGCCCTTTCATTTCTTCTAACCCAAACGTGATCGTTTTACTCGACGGCGAGAGCTTTCCTGTTCTCTTCGATGTTTCAAAAGTAGAAAAGAAAGACCTTTTCACCGGTACTTACATGCCTTCTACCGAACTCACTGGAGGTTACAGAGTTTTATCGTATCTTGACCCGTCCGAGCCCAATCACGCCAAACTCAAGCAACTTTTGTTCTTTCTTTTGAAGAATCGACGGGACAAAGTGATCCCCGAGTTTCACTCGACCTATACTCGGACATTTGAGACTCTTGAAAGCGAGTTAGCCTCCAAAGGCAAAGCCGATTTCGGTGGAGCCAACGACCAAGCAGCGTTTAACTTCTTGGCTCGAGCGTGGTACGATAAAAATCCAGCCGACACTAAACTCGGGTCGGATGCCCCGGGGATGATTGCCAAATGGATTCTGTTTCAACTGGGTCCAATACTCACTCTTGGTCTACCAAGAGTCATAGAAGATCCCTTGCTCCACACGTATCCTCTCCCTCCAGCACTCGTGAAAAAAGATTACGAGAGGCTCTACCAATTCTTCAAAGAGTCATCCGGTTTCGTGCTCGACGAGGCCGAGAATTTGGGCATTTCGCGAGAGGAAGCGTGCCACAACCTTTTATTTGCCACGTGCTTTAATTCATATGGAGGTATGAAAATCTTCTTTCCCACCATATTGAAGTGTATCGGTCGTGCAGGAGGGAAACTCCACACTCAGCTCGCAGAAGAGATCAGATCGGTGATCAGATCCAACGGTGGAAGAGTGACGATGGCAGGGATGGAACAGATGCCGTTGATGAAGTCCGTGGTATACGAAGCTTTCCGTATCGAACCACCCGTACCATTTCAGTATGGCAAAGCTAAAAAGGATTTGATCATATCGAGCCACGACGCGTGGTTTGAGGTCAAGGAAGGAGAGATGCTATTCGGATTCCAACCATTCGCAACAAAAGATCCAAAAATTTTCGAGAGAGCGGAGGAGTTCGTGCCGGATCGGTTTGTTGGGGAAGGCGAGGAGTTGCTGAAGCACGTGCTCTGGTCCAATGGGCCGGAGACAGAGAATCCAACACTTGACAATAAACAATGTGCGGGCAAAAATTTCGTTGTGTTGGTGTCGAGGCTTTTAGTAGTTGAATTGTTTCTACGATACGATTCATTCGAGATTGAGGTGGGAACGTCGGCATTAGGGTCTTCTTTGACTGTAACCTCGTTGAAAAGAGCAAGCTTCTGAGAAGAAAGCATGTAATTTTTCAGGGCGTGTAATTTGGGAAAATAAAATGTTAAAAATGTTTAAATGTTTAAATTGGGAGTGGAGCGAGTGGGCGTTGAGGTAACAGTACTTGTGGGGGAGTGGGGAGTACTACTTAGTAGGTAGGTATTAGTAGTGGAGCTTTTTCAGGGATGTACGATGATGGACCAGTGTGGATATGGATATTTGTTATTTCTGATGCATCCTTTTTGTTTTGGTTATTTCTAAACACCCTTACAAAATTAAGGATGTAATTTTCAGGCTCGGTTATAGTCGAAGGTGACCCTCCTCCTTACACAAATAATTAATTAAAATGTCATGCACTTTGTGAATGTGGAAGGTGGATCCCCCACCTCCCCCCCCCCCCTCCAATGTCTGCCATGTGATGATCCCACCAATTGTTAAATTTACCTATATATATATATATATATAAAGAGACTGGTCTTTTGGTTTTACTCTAATAATAAGAAAATAATTAAAATTTAATTTGTACTCAAACGTTGTGTCACTGGTCTCATCTGATCTCATGTAATGCAACATGGAGGAAGCGGTTCTTTGACCCCGTCGTAGCTATTTGAACTGGGTTACGACATTTAGGCGGTTGGACTTATAATCGTTGACATTTAATAGAAAATTAATTTCACACCTCGTGCCTCGCGATGTGCAGCCGCCTAGCGTGAGAAATGAAAATTCCATACTCGTACAAATCTTCAATCACTTTGACGTAGCCGCGTATGGCCGGCTGAATTCATTTTTCTTGTTTTGGAGGGGGCCCAATGAATAACTCAGATTTTGCATACTGTTAAAGGTATTATTCCAGTTACGACCGAAACTTTAAGGAAATCTTAGGACTAATAATCCACTTTTGCGCCTTTTGCGTGATTGAATATTTGCTTAAACAATCACAATTCAAAACAATAAAAAAAAATAATAAAAAAATTATTTATTGATTAATGAATGAATGAAGAACAAATAAACAATACCAAACGGTGACAAGAACTTTATTCATAGTCATATTTAATTTACCTAATAATTTGGGCACAAATCGTCTTTATTGATTAATAGTTAAAGATCGATCAAATATTCTTCGTGCAATGTGGAAAGCAAGAAATGGGACTTTGCATCATTGCGTGTTTCCAACTATTCAAAGTATAATATTCTTTCCTCTTACCGACCGAGCTCAAGTGCAAAATAATGCTGGTTTTGTTTTCTCAATGTCACATCTGGCTATTCTCAACTCTCTCGGGGTAAAGCCTAGGTAGCAATTGTAAAGCTCCAAAGATTACTCGGCTCCTTTGTCAAATACAATCCGAGACTTTCGGTGGCTACTGAAGTCTTTCGGGTAAACAGACAACTTCTTAATTTCTTAAAGAGTTATTGTGGTACCTTTAAGTACCAGAAATAGTATTTTTTGCTTAGCTTTATGCTATACTGTATGCAACACATGTGGCTTCTTCTTCAGGTTTGGTCTCAGTTCTAAATAGAGAGTGACTCAACTTCAACTTTATCGAGCATTCTAAATCCCTCTTTCCGTCCGCCGTGGCTTCATCGCTTTTTGTGGTCACTTTGTCGTTGTAGTATAGAATTTATGCGGATTCAGTTTTCACATATTTTCAGAAAAGGGAATAGCCAACATCGGAGTTTCCCTTTCCTTCCCTTCTTGGTGGAGCAACCCTCCATTGTATCTCCAATCTTTTCTTACTCAATGTAGAATGAGTTTTCCATATCCACCATTTTTATTAATATTCTTCTTCTTTTCAAACGTTTTATGGGGTCTACTGAGTCTTTTCTTTTAACTTTCTTTCTTTGTTAAACTATTAATTTATTTGACCTTTTGATTTTATATATATATATATATATATATCACCACACATTTTAAATATTTTGTCGTGTTCAGTACTAACAACATAACATCTCAATTATGAGACTATTAAAATGTATATAGTTCCACAATAATTTCATTCTTTCATTTTAAATTCAATAATTGAATGTAGACAAGAAGTCTTTTTGTTTTCTTTTTCTTGTTTGTAATAAGATCATGTTTTGGGCTATAATACTTTAAGAGATTGGACGTTACATGAAATCGACAAGATTGTTTTTTAATTAGCGGTCTGTAGTTATGCACAAAAGACTCCAAAACTCTGTTTACATGCCTCTGATTAATTATTAATTCAAATGCTTGTGTACATATGCAGGGAAACTCTTCTTAGCCTTATGTTTTATCTCTTAATTAATTAAAAATTAAATAATTATTAAGTTGCAAATTGCAACTTGCAACGCCTTATTTTAATTTATTTTTGTGTAGCTTGTGCGTCATTGTTATGACATGACACGTCATGTTGTTTTTGTATCTACGGAAATGCACATCAACCTTTAGGAAAAGGTAAATTATTATAAATGTGCCGTACAGAAAATAAAAAATTTACTCCAATAAGCAATCCTGTTTAATTATATGAGTAATACTTTTCTCATGAAGTAACTTTTTAACTTTCTACTTTAATTTAAATCTCAAAAGGTTAAGTGCAAACAATGCTACAACTTATTTAGCTTGAAAAAGGATACCAACTATTCATCTAGGAATTCAAATCACCGAAATTTAGCACTCTAGTCATTTTGCTATTTTTAAAGTCAACAATATCTGATTCATAAAAAAAATTATTATAAGATTTTCGAGGTTCAAGATTAATGGACTTAAGCCATAATTACGTGTTGTGCTATTGTATTAACCAGTAAAATGTATGGTAATTACAAATTTTTGTTGGGAACCATTGATCTAAGAATTCAAATCACCAAAATTTAATTAGTACTTTGGTAATTTTACCCTTTTTAAAAGTTTACAATATGTGATTCTTAGAAAAAATAATTATAAGGTTTTCATGGTTCAAGTTTAATGGGCTTTAGACCAAAATTATGTGTTTTGCTGTAATTGTATTAATTAGTAAAATGTACAGTAATTACGGAATTTTATTGGGATCACTCTGTTTTATATTTATATGTACTTTTAATAATTACATATTGCAGTATTATAATTTTAAAGTAAAATAAAATAAAGACACTTTAATCTCAAACATTTTTCAAACTTGAAATTAGAAAGCTAGGCGAGAGATGTACGTAAAAGTACGTTACAAAACTGGTATATACTAGGTTGGTAAACAGAAACAAGATGAGATTAGTAAGGTAGCACCTTGCATTCATTGTATTACGTTACTCAACAAACTATTTGACGAAGGTGAGCTATGTTCACTTAACCATGGATCTTGTACTGATACCGGAGAATTATCTTTCATTCTTTCCATCGAGTCCACACTAGTACTACTCCCAGTTTGCACCTCAAATAAACCTCTACTCTCTGATCCAGCCTTTTGAACAGACGCGCCTAGTGGCATTTCTCTTACATTATTAGACGAAGAAGAGCAATAAAATATCTCTGATGAAGCTGTACAATTGATATCTTCAGAAGCATCAACTCTACTTGTCCTCATTTGCTCCAATTCAGCTGCCACCTCTATCATTGAAGGCCTCATGTCTCTGTGGAATGCAAGACATCTAAATGCCAACTCTGCTACCTTGTGTACTGAGGAAACAGTCCAAGCATCGCTATGAGACTGTAGAAATGGATCTATAATCTCATCTAAACGCCCCTTGCTAATCCTGTCTGAAGCAAGAGCAGCCAAATTCACTTCATTTGGAGGCCTAGAAAAGTCCACCACTTTCAATGCTGTTATGATTTCTACAAGAACTACTCCGAAACTATATACATCACTTTTGTCTGACAAATGAAAATTCTGATGGTACTGTGGATCAAGATATCCTGGAGTGCCTTGTGGCGCAGTTGAGATGTGGGATATTTCTGTCCTTCCAAGTCTGGAAAGACCAAAATCTGCAACCTTGGACTTAAAGTTGTAATCCAACAGTATGTTGCTAGACTTAATGTCTCTGTGATATATTGGAGGGTTTATGGCAGAGTGGAGATGAGCTATGGCTTGTGCAGTTTCCGTAGCAATAGTGAGTCGAATTGTCCAGGAGAGCCCATCGCCTCTTTCTCTTTGCAAATGCTGGCACAATGTTCCATTGGGCATGAATTCATATACAAGAACCTGTTCACCATTTTCTATGGAGCAACCTAAGAGGCGAACTAAATTCGGGTGGCTCACGGATGATATGAGCTTGATCTCATTTATAACTTGCTCAATGCTGTCAGTGTCACTATGTTTGATTCTTTTGATTGCAACCCATAATTCATTGTGGAGCTTTCCTGCATAAACTGTACCAAAGGCCCCAGTTCCAAGTCTTTGTTTGTCCGAGAACCCACATGTGGCTTTCTCAATTTCTTTGTAAGGATAGATGGGAATGCTGATTCCTTTGGTCTGTGCCAGGCAGCGTTTTGTGCTTCTAACGGCCTTGGAATTGGAACGCCTTCGCTTCACACAGCATGCTATACACAGACTGATCATTAAACAAGCTCCGGCAGTGGTACCTGAGAGAAGAACACCATATCTTAGAATGCCAATTTAGCATGTGAAGATTTATGGCCATTGTCCGTTGACATACTAGTTACAGTTTTAGGGCTAGATTACCTCCGATTAGAATAGCAAGTCTAGATTTTCCTCCGCATTGGCCGGAGATAAACTTTCCAGGGTTGCAATCTGAAGATTCTGTTTAATTATACAACAAATCAAAATCACTGTAAAGAAATCTTCACCGTACACTTGCACAATTACAACCACGTCATGAGATGGTAAATTTAACTATATATATAAATTTATTCAACTATTTTATTATTCCTGTTGAAGAATGCATAATGAAGATATCTACGTGGATTCGAAATCGACAAAACCCACCTAACCAAAATCCAGTAAATCTTGCAAGAGAAATTCCTATCTCGGATTCTATTCCAAGGGTTTGAGTAAACGGAACAACTGTATATGAAACTGATGAATAACTCATCATTATCTATCTCTCCCTTCATTAAAGCGACCTGGGTTAACGTATACGTGTCAATTGATTTGAACCCTTTCAGAAATACAAACTTCTAACGCGCATTGTCATGGCTTAAGGTCCCCGTGAATGTGATTTATTAGGTAAAACTACATATTTTCTTTTTTTCCCCTTTCTTATGAATGTTAATAGGCATGCTGGGGCCAATCGTTTAGGATGATTTGACTTATATATATATATGTGTGTGTGTGTGTGTGTGTGTGTGATGAACAGGCACTTGATTTTTAGAGAATCCTGGAGGTTTAAGGGCCACAAACACAGCGACTTCGGGTCCCAGCTGATTGGGGCCGCTACTTGTATATTACTTTTTGCCCAAAACAAGGGCATTGTATTCCGATCAGTTTCATTTGGCACTTTCCAGTTACTGCTTGGTAAAGCAAAATAATTGCGTTCAATTTTCAACTACATATCATTGCAGCATTAGGCAGTGCCTTTGGATACTTATTAACAAACGAGTTTTTTTGGTCAAGTCTAGTGATTTATTATGTGTTGTTTTCGTAAAGAAAATGAACTCGAATCATTGCAGACTATTCCGCTAAAAAATATATATATATATTTATTTAATACTATCTAATAATTCTGACTACTTGATCATGTTGAACTAAATTGATTAGTATGATTGATTAACAAATGAATGAAAAATTAAAAAAATCTCGGGTAATTGACAAAAACTAACTGACCTTTACGGCAGCCCGTGCCGGCAGCATATCCATCTCCTTCGAACCCTTGTTTGCAACGGCACCGAAATCCTGGCCGTCGTTCAGCTGATATAATCGGTGAACAATTTGCATTATTAGAACAGTTGCACGACCCTTCAAGCCACCACGCCACCTCAACAACCTGAACATCTAACGACGACACTCCCGAATGATTAAACGACTCTACGGATATGGAAGTCAAAAGATACTTGCACTGCCGTCTGGTCATGTTTTGATAATCAAGAAACCCATCAAATTTCTGCTCCGAATAGCAGCTTATACTGCTGCTATTATTTGAATCACATTTAAGAGACTGAAACTGAGTCTGCACGTCAATGTAAGGTATGCTGCATGTAGTAGCTGACACCGTGGAGTTGCAGTTATTTAACAGTAATGCGTTTGTTGCTGTTGGCGCGTAGTTTTTGCTGTAGAGTTGGCGAAGGGATTGGATTGGACGGTTACAAGTGGGTTGAATGATGACCTTTATGTTGTCTTCGTTCATGGTATGAACTGGAAATTCGCCGATGGAAATTTGGTCTTCTGAGCTGCAATTCAGATGAATATGGCAACCCCTGGAGAAGCCTAATGGATAAGGAACGTGCTTGCTGCCACATGATCTCTCACATCTGGTAGATGCCTGAGCTGCGAATATCAAGGTTGGTAAGAAAAAGAAGAGAATTGGTAGCTTTGGAGTCATCTTTGAATTATTGGTTCTCCGAACACCAAACTGTATTGTTCAGAGCAATATTGAAAAGAGAAGAAGAAATTCAACTATGCTAGTTGTCAGGGGTTAAAGTAGAAGAAAGTTAAAAGAACATGGAGATTATGTCGTTTTTTGTTATTGAGTAGACTGCCCAAATGGCCAAATCATACGGGGCAATTGGAAGAGTGTTAATTAATTATTTGACATGGAAAAGAGAGATAAGGATTAATAATTATTAATGTAATAAAACTGGGACTATTATTACGGCGATATTGAAATTCTATTCCAGTGACAATTAATTAAGCAAGCAAATTAAAAAATTCTGAATTGTTTTGAATGTAGCTTTGGTTTGATATTGATCCATATGCGGGATGGAATCTATAAGGAAGGAAAAATTTTCTTCATATTCACACCTCTTTGGTCTCATTTTCCAAGGGTTTCTTCAAAGAATCAGACAACAGCAAGGATATGCTTAGTACTTGAATCATTTCCCTGTTGCTGTATGTGAATTCGCTGTCTTTTTTTATATTTGTTTATTGTTTTACTTTCAATAACATCGTTCGCCACCAAATCCATGTTAACAGAGGAAGAACATCCATAGCAGACATTTCCTATCGCAAATTAAACAAAATGACTTCTTATGAAATTTAATTTTTAATCATTGCTCGACTTCATAATAAATGTAAATGCTATGTAATTTTAATTTTCAACCTATTATGTTGAGTACATTTGTCAAAACGTTGGTCCAATACGTCAAAACTTTGAATCAATCATTTCATTGTCGACAATTAAAGTATTCGGTAGTGGGTAAGAAAGTGGGGCCAATGCCTTTTAACAATATAATAAATTCTCCTTGACCTTGATTTAACACCATTAAATTATTAATACATTAAAAAAAAAAGAAAAAGAAAAGAGCTTATAACTATCCAAATACGCAATGCCATCGACGGCAATGCATCATTTAATCTAACTTGAACAACACGTTTACCAAACCCTAGCTCACATAAAATCAGCAATTTTATTTTCCCTCATCAATTAAAGTTATTGGTATAAAGAACATATCGTTTAAAAAGGGCTAAGTTGTAATTTATTGATGTTTCATTTGCCCCATGGATAAGCAGCAAACGGCATTATTAGGTTGTGCAATTAAGGTTGCAGTTTTATAATTATATAATTTATTGGACAACTTGAATGTTTTACTCGATCTCGTTTGTTTCATTCTGGGCACATGATGGATCTTTGCAAGCGATAATGAATATGTTATAATTACTGTTTTTGAATAAGCATTTGTCGTTTTCAGCATTCTTGTCCAAAGGTAGTCCATTTAATTTGTGTGTATGACAATCTAACCGTAGTGCAAAATCCAAAGTTGATTATTATCAAGTGGGCGCCCAAAGCCTGAAATTGGGGGGCATGGCCGATCACGTGAGAAAAGTGAGTGAGTCAGTTGAGTGAGCATGCAATAAAACAATCCACCATCGAAAATTTAATTAATGCAACTTCGAAAGAATTTTATAAATGAGATAATATCATGTACCTCAACTATTGGTTGTGGACCATATCTTGCTAGTTGTCTTGAAATTAAGTCCAAACACAAACGCAATAATTTTGCTACTTCCAAGCAATTTTCAGAAAAAGATCTGGAATATCAACGTTCTTTGTCCAACCAAAAATACTTTCCCAGTCTTACAGAGCCCAAAAAGAAGGAAAGCCTGTAACACTACTGTCTTAAAAATTTATCCCTATTCATTAGTCCTTGATGTTCTAAACTCGTGGGCCGAAACCCAGATGGTGTCACGCCAATAAAAGAGTGGCAAATACGCAATTATACATGTTATCATTATTCATTCAAGTATTAGGTATTAGGTTATGGCTTCTTCGTGACACTTACCAATTTATGTTCTCTGCATTCTAACATGCTCCAGATAGTAATACCGACACCCACAAGTCGCGATGATCCTTATCTTAAATGGATTAGATTTTTGCTAAGGGATATACACGTCATTAAAATTGAGATTAAATATTCCCTAATCGCGTATAAATTAAAGCTAGGAGTCTAGTAATTTAACAAATTAATTAGGCAATAAAGTCAAAAAGAAAACGATTCCACCGTTAGATACCGTAATTAGGCTACTTTCACTTTCATACTCTAATTAATTAAAGCAGACACCGTTTCCAATTCTTGTGCATAAAGTGATTATTCTTCCCATAAAAATATTCCTGCCCTTGAAAAAGCAAATCCTGTTCTGAATGTGAACTATGTGTAGCAGAAAATATATTTGTGCTCCAAATTAAGGGGATTTTGAATTTGCCCAAGCAGATCTCAATTCCAAATGAAATGAAATGTAGTCATGGCTCGACTTTCATTAATTGGTGCTTAAAACGGCAACAATTTTGACTCTTATGTTATATAATATTATTGAAGTGAGATTTAGGTGAAGCTTTTATCTGGGTAATTAATTAAGCAATATGTCAGCAGATTAATTAAATTTGGAACTTTCATTCTAACATTAATTCTCAACTGATTACTCAATATTGATCATAAATCAAGCAAGCTTCGCCCAACTACTTGCTTTAACATATTTTTACACGAGTGTTTTATACATCTCAATAGTTCCAAAGAGAAATAACAAGCAAATAGCTAAGTCGGTCCCTGGAGAAGTGACTTCTTCTCGTAGTGGATTAGAATTAAAGAAAACACAAACTAAGTACAACCTATTCTACAAATAAAGACAAGCCGACATATTTACAATTATATATATATATATATATATAAAATATCATAGAACACTGGTGCATATGTGCCTAATCAAGGAGCCGAGAAAGCATCATCGACCCACTTGATGTGACGGACGGAGACCTTATCGGTCTTAACAGACACGGGCCAACCAAAAAACCCTTGGACAGCATTTCTGACCTTATTCATGCGCTTACGATGACGAATACGCCGCAGAACGGTATCCTTGTCGACGGTGGTTTGTGAGTTGTGAATGGGTCTTAGGTAGAGATGGCTTGTAATTGACGATGAGTTGGCGTCTTCTTGCTCTTCTTGCTCTTCATTAATGCTGTTGCTGTCAGGTTCTGCAAGAGTCGGTTCGTTTTTGGAAATCCACTCGGTCATCTTTGTAGCTACAGCAAGAACGAGCTAATTTAGAAGAATATGTATATGGGGTCTGCCTCTGGGACACACAGTAAATGAAATGGCTTGTAAGAATGAGAGAAATGAAGCATCAGGTGTTGTAATTTATAGATGTTAACTACGATGCCGCCACTTTGGTCGGTTTGGTGGGTTCGATGTGGCCTTGGAAACAGTACTGGAATCAAGTAGGCAAGTAGCAGATTCGGTGGTTTTTCTTTTTACAAGGACGTCGGTTTCCAGGCTTTTTCCTGTCTCTATACTCTCACTCCTAGTCTCCACCGGCACCCTGTTTGTTTATTCTGTAAGACAGAAACTGCTTATTACATACAACAGTCACTGAAGTGAACTGAACCGAACATCATCCCGGACCCAGACAGTATCAAAATATTTTAGTAATGCAACTCCAAATGCTCCCATCAACAAAAAAACTTTTGAAAATTCAAGAAAAAGCCTGCGACTTTGGCATCCAGATATTGTTAAATAATGTCTCGTGTAGCTGCACCAACTAAAATATTAACTAGCCTTGGACTGGACTGGATCTCAGTGATGGCAGCCCAAGATTCACGTTCACAATTAAGCCCAGCTTCTTCTTGGGCTTGCATTGCACACAGCTTGCTTCTCAAGCAAGCCAGCATGCTCTGGAAAAAAATTTCAAAATATCATTCAAAATAAAGTAAAGAGATCAAATGAAACTATACATATATGTATATATATATATATATATATATATACGTAATACTTCTAACATTAACTCACATGACATGATTTTCTCATGTTCCACTCTGCTTATGCTAATTAAGCGATCACGTGCAAAAGTTGTGTTAGTGGAGACAACGAAAAGTAATCGGGTCCAATCAAATGTTCCAGTTTGAAGCATCGTCAATTTATATACGATGTCCTCCATTCTTGCCTACAAGAGGAAACCCTCCCGGGAAATGGAATTATTGTACACGTACCAACACCAGCAGCACACTCGTGCTTTTGCTTTGCTTTGCTTTGCTTTGTAGCGTCGTACTTCCCTTTCTTTCGTATAGTGCGGGCAACGTGGTAGTAAAATATTGGCTGGTTATGTGGTCCCCGAACCCCCCAACCAATTTGGAATCTAGAGTATCAGGTGGCAGAAATCCGCTATATATTATTACAAACTTTGATGGAAAAGACACGTGAACAAGCAATCCTGAAACCTTGTACGTGGCGGCTTGTAGTACGTGTTACCATGTAACTGGGCGGTGCCACTGCGCACTCAGGCGGATCTGCTTTACCCATATATATAATAACAGCAACGAATTTGGTCGGCACAATTTCAGGTTCTGCTTTTTAATTACCCTCTTATAATTTAGTATAAAGGTTCAATGTATTTAATCTGAGAGCAAGCGAAATGTTATTAGACTCTTGATCCATCCCATGCTTGATCTTTTGTTTTTTTAATTAATTCTATTTTTTTTAAAAGAAAACATTTGATAGTCATCTCCTTTGTCCCTATCTGTATAATGAAAACTATAACACTTTAGTTAACATATTTCTAATATTAAGTAATTATTAAAACAAAGGCTATATATATATATATATATATAACATGTTGCGAAAAATCTCTTAAATATTAATTAATTTCGGATTGAAAATGCGTGAGGAGGATTATTCAATCATCCACATCCATGATAATTAAGAAAGGAAAAGACATCTCAATAGTCAATATATATTTTCACTTGTTGCTTGTTGTTTTGATAATAATAATTAATTAAATAAATATTGGCTTAGATATAGTAAAGAGCAGGCGTCAAAACTGAAAACAATAATAGTAGGTGCATGGTGGCATTTTCCAAGCGTATGTCTTCTTCAATCAAGAAAGTCAAGAGAGAAATTTGTAACTTGCTTCCTGTATAGCCTCCTCTTACACGTACATACATGCATATATATATATATATATATATTTTAAAACCAAGCTACTGCTGCTGTTTTTTACTGAAATGAATTTTGTTTCATTTGTAAGGCTACGATAAAAACCCTTACAATTTGGGCAATAAGATCTCCATGTTAATTAAAGGTGTCTTACTCTGATGATTTTTAATTTTTCCCCACGATATAGAGATGCCGTCTGGATTCAGCAACACAACCTAGACTGTAATGTAACTTGTTCTTTAGCACGAAGCAACCAAATTTAGATATTGGTTTTTTATATATATATATATATATATATATATATATATAGATGCACGATAGGAATGCCAAAAGAACAAAGCTAGCCGGCTAGCTAGCTAGTTAGCTGGACATCTCTCACTCTCACGCTACTTTGATCCTCAAGTTAATTTTAAGCACTAAATCAACAGCAGTTATTTAACTGTAAACAGACCAAAATGAAAGCTTAATTTTTACACTTTTATATGAAATTTTCTAAAGTAATTTACTGCTACATAACTATACATATCTCATAGATAAAAGATGTGTGTGTTGGTTGAAACTTGAAACAACAACAACTACATTGGTCTATATGGCTAGCTATTCACCATATATTATATGCCTGCAGCTTAATTATTTCTGTTAAAATTGCCTGAGGCATTCGAGGCCATGCTTTTTTATAATTACATCGAGTAGTCTAGGATATCAAAAATGGAATCATTGTACAGTGACTTTCTTCTCCACCACTACCTATATTTTTCTAGTGTACTACTCCACGAAACCCTAGTTAAAGTTCTTCAAGAATTATGGAAAATGAATAATTGATGCAATTAACATAGAACATATATTGACCAAGAGCATGCTGAGAGAATAATTAATCATATTGAGAAAGCAGATCACGATCAAGCGCATCAAAAGTATATTGAGCAGCGGATAATGATAAATATTATTTTCCCATGTGAAAGAAGAATTTGAATGTGAAAAAGTGTATTTCAACAAACTTTTTCATAATTGGAGTTCTCCATTATAATGTAATTACTCATTAGTAGGCTCATTTCAAGAAAATATGAGTTATACAAATTACACTATCAGATGCGATTAATTTATCTTTTTTCCGTTTTTTTCAGCTCTACACGGCGTGAAAGATTTCTTAATAATAAAAGAAAAAAGACATGATAAACTACAATCAAAATTACCTAAAATAAATTATTGAAATTTCGAGCCCGAGTCTTCCTCTTAATTCTTATAGTCCATTTTAGCAAAATCGGTCTAACTAGCCAGCCAGCCAGCCAGCCAGCAAATGTCTGTGATTATGGTTTATGAATATATGCTTCTGAATTATCTTGAAGATAAAATAAAATCCTACTGGGGTTCACTCTCGAGGAAAACCTTGCAGTGGATGATTGGTTGCGTTAGCGCACGGGCTTCTGTGATTTTACGATTATAATCTTACACTAATTTTTTTTTTTTTTTTTTTTTTTTGGGAATGCAAACGAAACAGTCTAAAAATAGGATGTAAAGAACAACGGCCATTCAATAAAAACAGCCACACCAACTAATAAAACTAACTCACACGTTATTATTAGAACCAGACCCTGATTCTGCGGACCCAAAATCTATCCTTTGTACGCAACCATTACGTTTGAGTTTTGCACACGTGTCAACATCTTACGGCGGCTATCTTCTAAACCGTTCCTTATTTGTTGTATTTATATTACTCCCTCTCTCCTCTCCCGCCTTTAGCTCTTTCATATTATCTAACAACTCCCCGGTAATTTCAATCCTCCATTCCTTCATAACCATTTCAATCTCTTCAATATAATCTATATAAATAAAGTCTCCATTCTTTAATCTTCTTTAGTTTAGTCTCCTTGATTGGAATGAGAGACGGAGGAGGAGGACGCAAAATGTTTGCAGAT
Organism: Azadirachta indica; assembly: GCA_022749755.1. Taxonomy (NCBI): domain Eukaryota; kingdom Viridiplantae; phylum Streptophyta; class Magnoliopsida; order Sapindales; family Meliaceae; genus Azadirachta; species Azadirachta indica. Next base: position 4,600,433 of record CM040449.1, read on the forward strand.
TCCAGCACCGCTATTTCAAGATCCAAATTCGGCAACATGTTGCATTCAGACCCAAATATGTCTTCAACAGCAAATGTCGAAGAGGATTATACTCTCCGGCCCAGCAGTGCATCGGCCGTGAGTCCCGCCTTTTATGACCCTAGCCGGATGAGCTGCGAGGGTTCACCTATGACCATGTCGCCATGGAACCAAACAGGACCTTTTAGTAATCCTGCTTGGTCTAATTTTGAAGAGAACCTTCCTCAAAACGGCCTCATCGGTTCACTTGTTCGTGAAGAAGGGCATATTTACTCCTTAGCCGCAATCAAGGACCTGCTATATACCGGTTCCGATAGCAAGAACATTCGTGTGTGGAAAAATCTCAAAGAATTTTGCGGTTTTAAAGCAAGCAGCGGTCTTGTTAAGGCCATAGTTATCTCCGGTGAAAAGATTTTTACGGGTCACCAGGACGGCAAGATTCGTGTGTGGAAGGTGTCTCCAAAGAACCAGAGTGTCCACAAGCGATCTGGGACTTTACCAACTTTGAAGGATATATTCAAGAGCTCCATCAAACCAAGCAATTATGTTGAAGTCAGACGTAATCGTACCGCTCTGTGGATAAAACACTCTGATGCGGTGTCGTGTATGAGCTTGGATCAAGATAATGGTCTCTTATACTCGGCTTCTTGGGACAGAACCTTTAAAGTTTGGAGAATTTCAGACTCAAAATGCCTGGAATCAGTCAACGCTCATGAAGACGCTGTTAACTCCGTTGTTACGTCCTCTGAAGGTTTGATTTTCACAGGTTCAGCTGATGGTACCGTTAAAGTTTGGAAAAGAGAGCAACATGGGAAGGGGACGAAGCATTCCCTGGCGCAAATGTTGTTAAAACAAGAATGTGCAGTAACAGCTTTGGCTGTGAACGCCTCCAGTTCGACTGTGTACTGTGGATCCAGTGATGGTCTTGTCAACTTTTGGGAACGTGAGAAGCATTTATCTCATGGTGGAGTGCTTAAAGGTCATAAGCTAGCGGTTCTATGCCTCGCGGCTGCAGGGAAACTGGTGTTCAGCGGATCAGCAGATAAGACCATATGCGTCTGGAGGAGAGATGGCGCGATTCACACGTGTCTATCTGTGCTGACGGGGCACACGGGCCCCGTTAAGTGCTTGGCTGTTGAGGAGGATCGTGAATCGTCAAGTCGTGGTCATCGTTGGATTGTCTATAGTGGGAGTCTTGACAAGTCTGTTAAAGTTTGGGGCGTCTCTGAATGGGCTCCTGATATTAGTTCAATGTCCAAGATGCAGCAACAGAACTCATGATACGACTGGTTAACATCCGATGGGAGGTAATGATTCCGTGAACATCGGGCTTCGAGATCATTGTACTGCATCATCTCCCAGAATCTGGTTATGTCACAGTGTCCTGAGATTACGCACGGTGTCTAATTAAGAATGGGGGAAAAATTTTTTTTTTCTTTTTTTTCTCTTTCTCTTTCTCTTTTTTATTTTTGGTTTGATGATGAATAATTTGGGGGCTAGAGGTAGACAGACAGGTAGTTTTTGTTGGTGTTTGCCTAACTGGATGGGAAAAACGACTGCTTTGACATGGAGCAATTTTTAATTGGTGTTTTGTAAGAAGGGTCTGGACTAAAACTAAAATGTTGTGAATGTGGATGAAGCTAAATTAATCAAGAAATAAAATTCTCTCCCAGTTTATTATACTGTTTGCTACTTCAAACATGTCGGATGAACGTTTAAATAACTTAGAAAAAACCGATGACAAAGGTACGTCCAAACATCATCCCTATTACTCTATGCTTGACTTTGTCATGAACTAAATGCCTTATTTAATAGATGACTGTCTCCAAGGATAAAAGTTTAAAATTTCTGTCAGACGGGACTTGATTGCATAAATAGCAACTTCTGTGGAACCCAATAAAAACAGAGACCAGAAGTTTTGAAAGTATATGGGGAGACCTATAGTCCTGTTTATCCTTCGATCAAAATGCGCTGACTTTCAATTATTCATTGCTCTAGAATCCGGGTTGAAAGACCATTCTGTTGTTACGGAAACATAAGTGATTGGGTCTTGGATTGTATTCCACGGAAATCACTATAATGGAACATGAACCGCGATTTGCAATCTCCTAGCATTACGGTCATTCTGTCTCGAACAAACACCAGTTTTAAGCACATCAATTCTGTCTCTTAGCATACTGCAATAGCATTTGTAGGCTTGATTTATAAGAGGCAGGGGAAGCCAGCATCTTCAGCTTCTATGCTCATGCACCGTCGCCTATAATTTTATCTCCTCTTATGGCTCATAGAAAATGACAGGGCACTCAGAACTGTTGAAAATGCAGTCTTAGAAAAGTTAAACGGAGCTTAGGCGCTAGAATATTGCGAGGTCTTGCATCAACTAATTTAATTTGTCTATTTAAAGAAATCAATATGCCGGGTTGTTCATTTCCTATTTATTTATAACCTAAACTTCCGGGATTAAAATAAACACAAAAGGCTCTCAAATAAACTGGTAATCACTCGCTGAAAATCTGCAAAGAGAATGCACCAGATGAAAGAATGTGCAAGCCTTTCATATTTGTTCGAGTAATTTCACACAATTTTTCCGGTGACAAACATTAGGTACAACAGGTGAAGGAATTGTAAGTATTTGTTGTTGAGAATAAAATCCAAATAGAGTATACAACAATAAATAATTAACCCAGGAAAATATCACAAAATTTATTTAAAAAATTTTCACTACAACATTTTTATAACTAACAATTAAAGAGAAATACAATCTTTCTTAAGAACACACACATAAAACTTCTTGCCTTATTTCTTCTAACTATTCTCACTTTCTTCTTCACTTAGATGCAAGACTCCAAAATAAGGGAGGTATTTATAGACTACAAGAATAAATCCACACTATACAAATAATAAAATACAAATTAATCACAACCATACTATGTGCTAAATATACACTTAATTTTCCAATAAATATCTAACTCAAATTATTAATTTTGCCAACGAATGAAAACTTCCGTACCATGAGTTGGGATTATCAAATTTGGGCTGGTTTGACTTCAACATCTGTAACAACTATGTATAGACACTTAAATGAAGGTTTATTATGATGATTCAAAAATATAAAGAAAAAAACAGTAACAAAAGGAATCATGTGATTCATGCAGTACAAAGAATTGGACGACCGCCTCGAAGGAAGTAAAGCACCTATCAATTGGAATGAGAAAATTTTCAAACTATACATAAGCCCTTGCAATCAGAGTAAATATTCAATGTGAAAGCCTACGACGGTGGTTTTTCCTTGCTTCAGGTCGCTTATGTGAGCTAAGACCAGGCAAATGACCACTTCTATTACCAACAGAGTTCAAATCCAAAGCCAGAGGGATGCCTGCATCTCCCCCCTCAAGTATTCTTAGAACCTGAAAATTCGCAAAGAACATCTATATATTGCTCCACGGAATGGCTAAACGAAGGGAAACGGATAAAGAAATTCCGCAAAAACAAAGGAACCAATCAGGAGAAAACAAATTAAATCAAAACGTAAAGGGATAGAAACAAACCTTTGACATTGGTGGTCTGTATTCTGGATCACGACTTAAACACAAGAAAGCAGCTCGAGCCATAGCCTGTAGCTGATAGGTGAAACCATGGGCTTCTTCAGAGGTCAAGTATGGATCAATTAGGCAGAATACCTTTTCTAGAATATGGCCTGGTTCTAACGAGGCAAGAGGGTGTAACCAGTCAGATAAGACATGCTGTCCCTTATAACACTGCAACTCGCTAGTTCTTTGCCTGGTCATTAGCTCTATTAGTACGACTCCAAAGGCATATACATCGACTTTCTGTGTAATTATTCCACCATCAATATATTCTGGTGCAAGGTACCTGTATTTATGCATAATCAGCATGATTTAACAATAAACAAATTTTCAAGTTAAATTTGTTTATATGAATAACAGGCAGGATTTTATGGACAAAGTACCCTGAAGTTCCAATGACTAGCTCCTCAGAATTTATATTCCAGTTGGTATACCACCTAGCAAGTCCAAAATCAGCAACCTAATGAAATAACAAAGAATTACAGGCTGATGAATTGAGTATTATAAGTAGTAGCACTTTAATATTTCAAATTCAAGGAATCTATCATGTAAAGAAACATTTGTTTTTATCATAAGAAATCAATAATGAAATACAAACGTTCTTTGCTGGAAAGGTCTAAAATTTAACTTTCACATACTAGAGGCTCAAAATCATGAGTGAGGAGGATATTGTTAGGCCTCATGTCTCTGTGCACTATACAACCAACTCTACAATCTTCATGAAGATATCGTAAGCCTCGTGCTGCTCCAATAGCTATTTTTAACCGTGATTGCCAATCTAGTGGAATTCTTTTGTTTCCTGTTAAACAAACAGAGTTAATCAACACCGAGTCAAGTACAGAAGAAACAGAGGATGCCCGACATATGGTTTCAAGCTATGCAGAGAAGCTTCGTACAAATACATAAAAAACTTCTTTGAAAGAAATGGGAATAGAGAAAGGGAATACCGTGTAAGTGGAAGTCCAAGGAACCATTGCATATGTACTCATAAACCAAGATTCTTCTCTTGCTGTCAATACAAAACCCAATAAGCAACACAACATTCCTGTGCTGGGCACAGCTTAAAACCCGCACTTCCCTGCAGAAGTCAGCATCTGCCTGCGAACCACCAAACTTTAACAGCTTCACAGCAACCACCTGCCCATCTCTCAAAACTCCCCTGTAAACAACTCCAAAACCACCTTCTGCCAAGAAATTCGTATCTGAAAATCCATCTGTAGCTTCCTCCAGCTCCTTATAAGAAAATTGTCTTGGAGGTTTTCCAAAAATTGGTGCTTTGTGTTGACACATTGAGCATAATGGAGGTGGTATTGAGGATGTTCTACCAGAAGGAACTGCATCCCTGATGCTTGAGTTGGTAGTGTAGCTTTTCTGATGACTTTGGTTGAACTCTAGTCTACCAGCTCTCATGTCCTGATCATACTGAATAAACTTATCGAGGAGGGTTCTGGAACTTTTGAGAGTATCTTTACAATTTTTTGTTTTCTGAAGCTTCTCTTCAACAATGTGGTTTTGGGGAATCCAGAATACACTCTGGCAATTACTATCTACAGATGATGTTGGATTACTTGACATAGTGATTAACCTTTCTGCGTGTGAGTCTAAAGCCACAAGTGGGCCAGCCAAGTGGTTTTGATTATCTATTTGTGGGTAAAAACCTCTGTTCACTCCTTCAAAAAGAGGATTTTGTTCATAGACTAAGAAAAGTGATGATATTGTGTTAGAACTCGACAGCAAACCTTGTTGGCTGCATCTTGAGTTAGAAGTGCTCGGTCTTTCAGGACTGCTCACTGGAGTGGAGTGTTTCATTCTGCTTCCTTGCAACTCTCCAGCATCCATCACTGGAGAAGCAGCAGCAGCAGAGAAATGCTGAGTTTCTTCTTCATTTAAGCATTGTAAATTAAGCCTAAGGACTTTGGCTTGAGAATTTTTCATCACCACAATGTTGCAGTGAAGTTGCTCCAAGCAATGCTTGAGCTCTTGCTTTAATTTTCTGTTTCAACAGACAATATGCTAGTTTAATGACATGATCAAAGCCACTGAATAATATGGAACACAAGGAACTACTCATTTGGTTTCCATTCAACAAGCTTGTAACCTAAACCAGGTCAGTTTGTAATGGAGCTATGGTTCATCATGTGTCTTTCTCCTAATTACAATCCAGCAAAACCTGTTTGCTTGCATAATTTCCGGCACATTGGCAAGTATGACTGAGAATGTGCCGACTCCAGTAGAAGCAGTCAGCCATTTTAGTATAACTGTTTGATATTTCCCAAGGGAACTGTTTCAACCCATGGATGGGCATGAATCACGCCAAGTCTTTGTTGTCTTCTGATGAAAAAATTTGTTAATCCTATGAATGTTGCATGCGCGTGTCCAAAAATCATTTTAAGTTGTTTTCCGATGGAGTGAGTAAAATTGACGAATAATACACAGAGAAACAGCTTACGGGTAACATTAAATTTAATAAAGTACCTATGTATGGTTAAGAATCACAATCATTGAGGAGTTTTAGTAAGAAGAAAAGATAATTAACGACCAACCAACCAGTTAAATTAACAGCTCAGAAAAAAGAAATAATACTTTTTTATGATTAATTACTTGTCCACTACGACCCAGTTGGCTCCATTGCTCTTGGCCTCCGTTGCCACTGCGCTTCCAGGTGTACCTGATACCACCTTAATACTCACTCTAACCTACATTCATCAGACGATAAGCATATTAGATATTTTAATATTTTCTAATTCATTTGCATAAATTAATTTAAATGATCAAGGGGCCACCTCAGGGGATTGGTTGGTATTTGGTGAGGAAGATTCGGGTGAAAGAAATTTAAATAGGAAAAGGAAAAAAAAATTGTTTATATATATATATGTGTGTATGTATATGCAACGTTTTCACCCCAGCACAGCACTCATGAATTAGGATCGTGCAACTTTTTCACCTAATTATGCAAAATATTAGGAAGTACAGTGCAAAAGTGGGACACAATGTTAAAAGCACGATTAATATTTATGAAGTTTTATAACGAGTCGTAATGTACCTAAAGTCCAAACAGAGCGACAACCATAAGTATCTTTTAAATGCGATCTGCAGTGGATCTTCACAGCAATTTCTAGGCACATGCCATTTCCCTTTAAGAGGAGTGCTTGTAACATTATTTTAATTTGTTTGCATCTCACAATCTTAAGGCTTGTCTGGGATTCATGAATCTTCCACGTTCTGACAACTCAATCAATCAGAAACTCGGGATCGTAACAATTGATTATTCTTGATTCAATAAACCCGCAAAGACAATTAACCTAGGACATTCTTCTACCTTAATGTTGAGATAATAAATTTAGTGAAAATTTTGTGAATTTAATTAAAAAAAATGGAAGTATTTAAAAAAAAACAACAAAAAAAAATATTGCACAATAAAGTAATTCACCCCTTAACGTTAGGCAAGTAATAATGCAGTTACCCAATAACCTTCAAGAAGACAACACGTTGTCGTTTTGTCATAGCAAAAACGAATTGACCAAAATGTTGAAATGACAAAAATAGCGTTTACGTGGGAGATGCGGTAAATACGAAACTGACCTCAATTTGGTCATGAAATTGAAGTACCATCTGCGAACAAGACGCCGAGATTTGACAAATCCGATCCGGCATCTTTTCCGTTTGACTGCTCTTACAATCGCCGGTCAATCTCGGGAACTTCCAGAATCTCCTACCTGATAAGACGCACGTTTCAAAACGTTGTATTGAAATCAACAGTAAGAAATTTTCACGAGTTAGAATTCACAGGAAACATTGATTTACTTTATTAAAATAGTAGAATTACCAGTTTTTTCGGCCGTAAATACGGCAAGCAAGGTAATGCCGTCGCCGGGATGAACAACGTGAGTGAGAGCCCAAGCTAATGCATTCTTAGAGATCACTTTCTCGGCTCTCACGGCGACCACCACTCTCTCCGCCACCGTGCTAGTAGCGCGTTGACCCAAGCTCGAGTCTGTTCTTTCTGGAAGCATTAGCTTGCTGCTGGTGATCGTGATGGTGATGGTGATGGTGAAGGAGGTGAGGAATCTGAAGAGTTTATGGGAACGGTTTCAGTTAGTTTTGTGTCATTATGTGCTGCGCCTGTGCGTGATCGTTTTCTTAAGCGGGATAAAGGAAGGCAAAATTGGAATTTGGAACTATGGTTAGTTGACTGTGGTTAACATACCTTGCTACTTGACACTTGATACGGGGGCCCATTTCTTATTTATTTATTTATTTATAGGAAATTATCATTTTAATTATAGTCGCATTATTCACGTTGAACCAGTACTAATAATTTGGTGTGCGACCGACTATATTATACTTGGCATAGTATTAATAATATATTCGGTTTGTTTAGATCTAGCAGTAATTACAAAACATTTGCAAATTAAATCGTTTATGCTCATACATTACATCTCTTGATGTAAAACTTGACCGAATTAAACACGGTAGGTGTAGAAGGGCATGTCGTAGGTCAAATCAATCCAAATTAAATTAATTCCTTGTAAGTTGATTGGAACGTAGCAACAAATCCTAACCATGCATATAGGATGAGGTAACATTTTATTCAATATTTGGAGTAGCAGAACATTAAATCATTGGCCCATTAATTATATTATTTGGTTACCGTCGGATCTTCTGTCTAGTTATTATTAGATTAACTGACTTGCAAGAAAGACAAAATGCAATGTAGCTGTGAAATGATTAATCAATTATGAATAAAAATAAATAAATAAATATATATATGTATGTATACAACTCTAGCACTAGCACATATGTATACTGTTGGTGGTGTAACTGCATCATAGTTTGGGACAGTGAGGCCAAATTTGGCAGGGACCAGTTTAAAATTTCCAGAAGATAGCAAGCGGTACGTTGGAAGAGATATCCTGGCAGCAAGGTAAAAATGTGGGAACAGTGATGACAGTGAAAGATGGATGCGGTTGGACGGTTGAGAAGTTCGGGATGATGACTAATCATAGCTAGGCGCTGCTATTTAATTTCGAGAGGTGAAGATCGACGAAGGAAATTTAAAGTGTAGGAAATTTTTTTTGGTAGCAACGCAAAATATACACATGTCCATGTGATGTGTTTGTTAATTGTGATGAATGGTACTCAAATATAACGAATATGGTTGTTTTTTTCTTTTCTATTAAAGTGCTTAGGAGGTTACAATAAATATTTTAAAAATTACGATAAATATATTGGTAATAAATTATTCTATAAATTGCTTTTAAAGCAACACCTCTCCCACTTCCAAGAGCCGTTTACAATACCTAATAGGTTATAAAAACAATGGTTTAAAGCATTCTAGCAAGTGCAAATCAATTTCAAAATTATAAAATAAACAACTCAATTAAAATTTGTCTATAGATTATCACTAAATTACTAAGAAATCGCATACAACCTAATCTCAGATCAATCTTAATGTCAGTGTAACACTGACTATTGATTTTTCAATCGACATTCGAAAGAAAAGACAAACGTAATTAAAAAAAGAAGATGTCAAAGTATACAATCAATTTCAATAATAATTATCATGGAGCTCGTAGAGAAATTAAAAATGAGATTAAAAAGTAATTAAACAAGAAACAACATGCCTGTCAGTATCCAATTTATTTCATTAATTTACATAAATTGTATGACACAGACGTGCATAATTTAAAAAGAAACCAGAAACATGATCGTGAACAACACCCACATACGCATGCATATACATACGTATGTATGATCATTGATCATATTTTATTAATTTAACTGTTATGGATAAGGTACGTTTAGTCTAAGCATATAGGTGAGCTGGAAGTCGAGGGGTGAGAAGAATCTCAAGCGGAGTAGCTTTAAGGTTAGTCAAACCGGCTCCCCCACCCATGTCAACCGGTTCATCACCTGGAGTTGCAAATTCAAATCCATGCAGCAAATTAGCCAGTGTAAGTTGCAAAACCTGAAGGGCAAAAGAGATTCCAGGGCACCCTCTTCTTCCTGAGCCAAAAGGTATTAATTCAAAATTTTGGCCTCTAACATCAATATCTTTGTGGGTAGTAAGGAATCTTTCTGGTTGAAACTCGCGAGGATTTTCCCACACGTTTGGATCTCGATGAATCTTTGGGATATTTACAAAAAGGCGTGTGCCAGCAGGCACATGGTAGCCAGCTATAGTGCAATCTTCCAGGGATTCATGTGGTACGGACAGTGGGGTTGCAGGATACAGACGAAAGGTTTCCTTGAGGATAGCTTGTAAGTAAACCAAGTTTTTGATATCTGATTCATGGACCAGCCTTTCTCTGCCAACGCATGTATCTAATTCAATTTGGGCTTTCTTCAAGACATCAAGATGGTTGAGTATTAAAGCTAGAGCCCATGTCAGTGTAACGGTTGTTGTGTCTGTGCCTCCTAATATGAGAGCCTGCGGGAAACCATGAGCCCATGTCACTGTATCAAACCGATACAACTATTATGTATTAACCATTTCTTTTTCTTTTTTTTTTTTTTGAATATGTATCAACGCCAATTTGAACGCGCAAAAATTTATTGAATTTTTATATGGAAATGAAAGTTATGGAACCTCAATTCTTTTTTTGGATTTACTATGGTATGGAGTTTTAACTGAGTATGATTAAAATTTAATAATATTACATTTATCTATAATATGATTTTTTGAAATTAATATAACTTTTTTTTTCAAAAATATACTATCTTATTATTTTATAATAAGTTTTTTCCAAAAAAAAAAGTAATTTTTCTTTTTTCTTTTATTAATTTTAAAATTTTTTTTTATTTGGTGTTAAGTCATGAAATCTCGTTTTACAAAACTTGAAACTGATCAAAAATTTGAATATGAAAGGATGATAATCATAAAATACAGATTATATACAATGCAATGATGATAATTTCTGCTAATTTTTGATAAAATTAATTTGGTTAAAAAGTGCATTACCAGACAAGTAGCTTTGACGATCGTATCGGCATCATAACTGGGAAGCTCTTCAGCACGAGCAAGAACGGAGAGCATCACGTCCATGAAGTCACGCTCGCGGTCAGCGCTGACCTCGCCTGAAATTCTCCTCTGCTTATGCTCTTGTAACCAGCCTTCAACAATTTGGTCAAACTCTTTCGCCGTCTTCTTCATAGCCTTCTCGCATCCATCTAAATCCAACCACCTCAGAAACGGAACTGCATCTGCAATTGTAAAAGTTCCAGTCAATTCGGCAAATTTCCTTATTGCTTTTCGGCACCGATCATTCTCATCCGTCTCTTCCTTTGTGTTACCCCCTACTAATATTTTCCCCACAACCATTCTTGTACCCACGTTTAGGGTCAGTGAATTAAACTTTCCCTTCATCTCAACCAACACCTTATTACAATTATCTGAACTATCTTTGTGCTTCATCCATAGATCGTATATTTCTTTCACAAACTTCTTCACCTCAGATTCTCGGACATGTTTGACCATTTCCAGCCGGTGGTTTGAGAGGACCTCCAGTGTGGCTATCTTGCGGATATGGCGCCAGTAAGGACCATAAGGGCTGAATCCAAACATGGCGTAGTTGTAACCTAAGATCTCTGGGGCTAAAGCTTTTATGCGATTGCTAAAGACTTTATCATTGATAGTAAAACACTCTTTAACAATCTCCCAGCTACTAACTATCAAAGCTCGATGCATACCCAACTTGATCATGAAGATGGGACCGTACTTGTCAGCCACGTTTCCCAAGGTGATATGTGCAGGTTTTGGCCCCCGTAAGAGGTGGAGGTGACCGATCAAAGGCCGTGCACCGGCAGGTTCTGGTACTGCTTTCCTGTTGCTTGAATTTCTCTGTACACCTCTTGAAATCCGTACTAGAGAGGAAACAAACAACAGTAAAGCGAAAAAACCAGTGATAGCTGTTGTTGGGAACGAAAGAAGAACTTCCATGGCTGCTGTCATCGATGTATAGGATTAGGATCCAAGATGCTGAAACAGCTGCTCTTTATCTTGATTTTGTTGCCAATAAAATAAAATAAAATTCAACGGCTCTTATTAAATTATGGGTCCTCACTTAATTTTAATATGGGAATTTAACACGTACTTCGCCCAGGATTGAAACTTAATTTTAATATGGGGATTTAAGATATACTTCGCCCAGGATTGAAATTTTAACACTTAGATTAGACAACAAGATTGAGGAACGACACACATAACTCTCCTGGACTGCCGGTAGACTAACTCTATCAATGAAATGACTATAATACCTTAACACTTTATTTTTTCACATAAGAAAAAACCTCTGGAACCTATTATCATGTCATTTTCTATTGAACTGAAAATTGTATTCGTATTTTTCGATTGTTGCTTTTTCCAATCTAACATCGGAAACTACACAGAAGAGGAATAGTCTTCCATTACCATGGTTATTTGTCAGAAACTCACGGCCAAAAAAGGGCCTAATGCAAGACCACCACCACCACCAACTACAAATTTGAAGCTTGCCCGGTAATCTCCAAGCAGTAGCCATCATTATCATTTTCTTCATTAGAGTCTATGCTTTGGGTTGGCAAAAGTTTTTGGTCCCATTCTCCATCTCCTTTTTATACTAAATATTTAGGAAAAAAACATTAAAAATTAATTTTAGATTTGGGCACAAGCATAATCTCTTGAATATAAGAAGCATTGCTATCAATTTTCTTACAAAAGAATCAAACACTCAGAGACCATCAATTTTTATTCGTTCTCTCTACCTCCTCCCCAAAACCACTGTCTCCCTTTAAATTTCTAATCTTACACCGTCGCCGCTACCACAGCCTCCCATCTCTTTTCCTCCATAAAATCCCTAATTCGCTATTGCCGCTGCTACCACCACAAACTCCCTTTTTCCCCCTGTGTAAGTTCATATTCCGACATTACATAATAACGTGCTTTTTCAATCCTCTAAGCAAGATTGCATCTTACTCCCTGTCTCCACCACAACCTCCCCTCTCTTTTTCACCATAAATCCCTAATTCATTGCCATCGCAGCTGTCGTCACTGCCACAAGCTACTTTTTTCCCTCTTCAAACCCCTAGTCCTCCGTTATACAATACAATGCTTTTCCAATCCTCTAAGATAAGATTGCATCTTCCACCTCCTCTAGCAACAATCGGCCCCAACACACTGTGATTTAACTCGATTGCCATTCATCCCTCTTTTCATTATTAAGTAGAAGAAAGACGAAGTGAGTTTAACATGAAACCCAGTTTGCAAGTCTTCAGCTTTCAGGTGTAGGTTTAACACAGAAAGGGAAAGGGTACTTGCTTTTACTAAAATATTCATAAAATAAATGGTGGTTCAAGGGGAGGTGTGTATGCCTTTTTCCAAACGTTTTACCTAAGTATTAAAATCTCAAATTTTAAAAGAGGTATATATTAAATTCTCGTTTTAATACTAATGGATATTTCAATTGATGCAATATTATTATATTCATCCCTGAGGTTTAAGATTTTACAATTTGGTAAAAAAATTAAGAATATAGTACTTACCTCCCCAAATTATTAGTTATCTAATTTTTAATTATGTAATTATTGAAATGTACTTAATACAGTACTTTTTATATAATTAGTCTAAAAGGTAGAGCAAACATGATACAATCAAAATTTTATTTTATCTTTTTATAATCTCTAACTTAAAGATTAAAAAGAAAATAAACATTATAATCACTCATTGGCATTCTCCTTGAAAATGTTTCTATGAATTGGTTTTACTACTCTAACATCAATCAATTAAAGAGATATTATCATACTCCTCTGATATTTATATTTTTATCATTTAAATAAAAAAAATTAAAAAAATATTATTCATCTCTTATATCATTATCAAAAATCGTTAGATGCAAGATTAAAAAAAGTAAAATATCATATATTTAACATTTAATTCTTTAATAAAAAATTTTTTATTCTAAATAGAGAAGAAAACCTCTTAATTTTAACAGCAAAACCATCAATTTGATTGTTTGTTAACCACTAGAAATTATGAAATGTCCAAAATAACAAATAGTAAAATGTGATGGTTTTATTGTATAGGAGAGATATGTGTTAATTTTCACAAATATTTTCTGTATATAATTTCCACAAAAGTCGTGGAGATATGATTAAGATGATTCTACTTTTTAGTGTTTATTAAACAAATAGTTTAAGGAATAACGATATTACAACACATGAAGAGGTAAAGGTTTTTATTTATCTATTTTTTCCTAAAAAGATAAATCCATGCAATATGACAAACTAACGCCACGCACATAAGGAACACGTGTAAAGACTTTGTCCTAATTATAAGGTTTGAGCCTTGGGTCACGAGAAAATCGCAGAAGAAGAAAGTTAATCCCTATTCATTCTTGCCTCTTAGACCTAATAGTTAAATGTGTTTTCGCCAAATATATGATAAAAGTTTGTATTTTTATTAAAATACCAAAGCCTAGCCCTAAGTCTAACTCAACAGCTGTACCCAAAACCCCGAACCTAATCCAGTAACAATTTTTTTTTTTTTTTTTTTTTTTTTATTTACTTTCTTGAAAAAATAGTTTGTTGATAAAAGAAAACGATGTTTACGAATAAAATAATTTGTTTCTTCAAATATGTAGTGAGGTATTTTTGGTTTTCCCCTGTAAGTTAAACCAATATCAGGGGTCTCCCCGTGATAATTTTATTATAACCCAATTCTGGACGCTTTATTTATTTATATAGATTAACAATTGATTACAAATTTATCCATTTATTTATGTAAATAGGTAAAACGAAACGCGCAGCAATCATACAGATACAGTTAGTTAGATGATGCGTAACATGTTTTTCAAGAATATTTAAATAGAATCCCCCTTCCTCATGTCTGTTCTGATCAATACATAATACAGTCACCTGCGCCCTGTCTGTGCTGTCCATTATCTTGTTAGATATATTAGGACCCGATCGAGCTGTTAAATATTCTGGGTCTCAAAAAAAATATTATTATGTAAAAAGATACATTATTTTTTTGGAATCATATATAGTCATCGAGATATTCAAGATACCATAGATACAACATTCATAAAAACGAGTAAAACAAAATAATTAATTAAATAATCATTTACGATAAATTATTACTCACTAATCAAACTATATATGTATATATATTATAATTAAATTTTTATTTAAAATAATGTGATATTTTTTAATTAAATAATAAAATACTGTATTAATTGTTTTTTTTTTTAAAAAAAAAAATCGTTTACGTAAGGAGAGAGATTAAAATTAAATTAAAAAAACAGAAATTCTGTTTTGCAAATTTGACGCAGGACAAACACTGCATGGCGAAAAACTCGATGGTTGAATCGCGCGCTGCTTGGTTTCAAAATGCAGAACAAGAAAAGGATGCTATTCAATATTCAAAGGTTAACAGGCAATCTTGGAGTTAAAAGCACTTCAAGTTTAGAGGAGCTGAGGTTTGTGCTCCCAAAATAGCCATTGTTAGCTGCATAATAATCTGCATGGCAAACGAGTATCCGGAGCAAATTCTTCTGCCGCTACTAAATGGCAGAAACTCAAAATTCTGACCTTTAACATCGAAATTTTTGTGGGTTGTCAAGAACCTTTCTGGCTTAAACATATCAGGGTCTAATCATATGTGTTTAGAATATTATATCTTTACATTTCTTCATTGCTTTGGTACAATTATGTATAGGTAGTGGCATTGCATTAATATGTCGGATATGGGTCGAGCATGTGTGTGTTATTTGTTTATTTATTTTTCTAACCAATAAAAACCATGTACATTGAGCAAATTGAATCAAGAAAGGAAAGCACATTTCCTCCATTTTCTTTTCTGTATCATGGTATCAGAGCCTTGCATTTAGAACTCGGTTTTTAGAATTCTGTCCTGCTTCTCAATCTCTGGTCGTTCAAACCATTTTTTTATTTCCATCGCCGGCACGTGCATTACACGCGCCTCCGTTGTTTGCCTCGCGTCAGTCATGCACCTTCATATCTGCCTCCTTTTGCATCATTGCCGGTTCCTCCTCCATCAGAACATGCCGGCCATTACAACTTTGGCCTCCGCTCGCCCTCGCTTGCCGCCGATTGCCTTGACCGACGCATCCAAATTTCAGCCAAAGCAAGCTTTGATCCCACCGATCACCGACCCGTTCTTGTTCATCGTTGTCCCCAATCGACTTAGAATCTTGTAGCCTTGCGTTCTGTAATATCCATTCATCTTGGTTGACTTCCAATTGACAAAATCAAATTCAAACCAATAGCTTTCCCGTGGCTGTAAACTGTCTCTGTTTTCAGCAATTTTTATTCTTGCCTCTGATCAGTTCAATCACCCTTTAGCAAGTTAAATTCATCGTCATCACATATCTTATTTATCTGCCATCTAATTTAATTTTTGGTTATTTATCACAATATGGAAAAATTAGAGGCCTCCCAGTTTATTTAAATTCAATTAAATGGATATAATTATACACCATAGGCTCAGGCTATGTCAAGTTTTCTTAAATGGCTACAACTTTGAAAATATATTACTGGTGAGTTCATTTAGCCCATAAGAAAGATGACGAAACAAATGACAAATTTAAAGATATATTGGAAGAATGAGACAGCAAAAATCACCAAATCCTTAAATGGTTTCGCATCACATCCGTTCCATCTATCCATACTTAAATTGGAAGATTTGCAACAGCAAATGAAGTTTGGAATTTTCTTACTCATCGATACACTACCACAAATTTATCTCATCAGTATCAAATTTTATGCAAATTTAATTAGATGCATCAAGAACCCGATTAGTCTATCTTTGACCTCCATTTGCAAATGAAATTTTTGTGAAATCAATTGTCTTTATCAAAACCTAATTGAGATAACTCTCGAGATGTTGATAAATTTACAAAGATCAATAAAGATTGATGATTTTTCTCATGGCACTATGTGACATTTTTTAGTATACTCGAGCTTCACTTCTTATCAAAAACCTTTGCCTAGCCTTAATGAAGTCATTGATCTATTTATCTTAGAAGAAACTCGTTTCTCCGATCTACATCCACCTCGCATTGATATTGTTCTTGCCACACCAATAGCACCACGAAATATACCATAATTAAAACACAATTTTCTTGTTTCATTAAACTTTTTTGTACTGATAATGTTATGAAATATAAAGATTTTGAGTTTTTAAAGTTGCTTTAGGATAATGGTACCATTTGTCATTATTCTTGTTCAGGCACATCTCAACAAAATAGTAGAGTAGAAAAAAAACATCGACATGTTCTAGAAGTTGTTTATGCCCTTTTAATCTTAGTTTCTTGTTCCGAGCATTTTTGGGGAAAGGCTACTTTTTCAGCCATTTACACTATCAATCGCATTCCTTCACCTGTAATAGAAAACAAGTTACCTTACGAATGACTTTATAGTACTCTACCTAATTACAATCTTCTTAAAGTATTTGAGTGTACTTGTTTTGTTCTTCTTCAACCTTAGGAATGTACCAAATTAGAACCTTGAGCTCGATTGTGTTGTGTTCTAAGGTATGACATAGAACACAAAGGTTATAGTTATTGGGATCTTATGTCTAACAGACTTTGAATCTCTCGTCATGTAATTTTTTGGGAGAACAAAATGTTTGTTCTTTATCAAATTTTCAATCTGAGTTTTCAGGTACACCTTTTTTTCACTCGTTAGAATATTTCCTGATGATTTTGATATAGATCATCCTACTGAGCGACAAACAACTACATCCATCATATTACAGCCTATTCCTCAGTAGCTGACTTCGTCTATAGGATCTAGTCCTTTTGAGCCTTCCTTTCTTGAGTATGCTCTCTACTTTGTTGATCTATAAAAGTAAGGGAGTTACCTGTTAAATTTTGAGACTATCATTATTTCTCTACTACACTTACTTTATATGAGCCTCAATTATATTTTAAGGCCTGTTTTAACCTTGGTTGGCAGCAAGTAATGGCAGAAAAACCCCAGACTCTTGAGAAATCTAATACTTAAGATTTAGTTGATTTTTCATCAGGGAAAACAGCAATTGGTTACAAATGAGTTTATAAAATCAAAACCAAATTTGATGGCTCCATTGAAAGATATAAAGTTAGACTTATTGCTATAGGTTTTATAGAAGAATACAACATTAATTACGAAGAAACTTTTACACCACTTGCTCGTATGACTTCTGTATGGTGCCTTCTTGCTGTGGCAGCTGTACGAAAATGAATCCTATTTCAGATGAATGTCAAAAATGCGTTTCTTAATGTTGATATTTTTGAAGAAGTTTATATAAAACCTCCTTCTAGTTATCCTCATCTTCTACATAAAGTATGTATGTTTCGACGTGCCTTATATAGTCTCAAACAAACTCCTTGTGCTTGGTTTTCTAAGTTTAGTGCTACAATATAACAGTATGGCTTTCATCCTAGTTCTCATTATTATCCTTTATTTATACGTAGCACAAAATATGGCAACATTCTCTTATTGCTATATGTGGATGATATGATTATTAGTGGAGATGATTTTGATGGTATATTTAAAATTAAAGCTTCTCTTCAATAGCACTTTAAAATGAAAAATTTGGGCCATCTCACTTATTTTCTTGGTCTTGAGGTCCTTTATGTCTTAGATGGATACTACTTATCTCAAGCTAAATATGCATTTGATCTGCTAGCCAAAGTTAGGTTGATTGATAGTAAGACTACTTCTACGCCTCTAGAACCAAATACTACACTTGCACCACATGATGGGGTTTCACTTTTGGTAGTTTGGTATATCTTACTGTTACTCGCCCAGATATCTCTTGTGCTGTTCATATTGTTACTCAATATATGTCTGCACCTTGCTCCACTCATTATATTGCTATTCTTCACATTTTTCGATATATTAAGGATACTTTTTTTCATGATTTATATTTCTCTGTTAATTCTACTCTTCAGCTTTAAGCATACTCAGATACAAATTGGGCTGGTAATCCTACTTATCAACGTTCCATTACTGGTTTATGTGTTTTCTTAGAAGATTCTCTTATTCCCTAGAAATGTGAAAAGCAAACTGTTATTGCATGTTCTAATATTGAGGTTGAATATCGAGCTCTTGTGAATACTACCTAGGAAATTATTTGGCTTCGATGGTTATTGAATGATATGGGCATTCTTTTCACAAAGCCTACATCTTTTTTTTGTGACAATCGTAGTGCTATTCAAATTACTCATAATGACGTTTTTCCTGAATGTGCTAAACATGCATATTGAAGCTGATTGTCACTTCATTCATCAACACATCGCTCAAGGCCACGTTACACTTCATCTCATTTCTTTTGCTGGTCAACCTACTGACATTTTTACAAAATGTCATCCTCCTAGCTGCTTTCAAGACTTAATATGCAAACTCAAACTCAAACTCATTTCGCTATCTTGAGTTTAAGAGGGTGTTAGAATATTATATCTTTATATTTCTTTATTGCTTTGTAGAATTATGTATAGGTAGTGGCATTGCATTAATATGTCGGATTTGGGTCAAGCATGTGTGTTATTTGTTTATTTATTTTTCTAACCTATAAAAACCATGTACATTGAGCAAATTGAATCAAGAAATGAAAATACATTTCTTCCATTTTCTTTTCTGTATCAATATGCGTGGATCGCGATGAATCTTCCAAAGATTAACTAATAATTGTGTGCCTGCAGCAACGTGATAGCCACCTACTGTGCAGTCTTCTGGAGAATCATTGGACGACTGGCGAAGACTTTATCGTAGGTAGTTAAACACTCTTTAGCCATCTCCCATTTACTGACGATCAAAGTTCGATGCACGCTTATCTTAATGGTGAAGACTGATCCGTATTTATCAGCCAAGTTGGCCAATATTACTTGGGGAGGTTTTTGGCCTCCTGATAGCGGGAGGTGGCCGAGGAAAGGCCAAGCACCGCTGGCTTCTGGCGGTAATCTCTTCTTATTACATGGTTTGTTTCTCCTTGATATCCAAAATAGACAGTAAACAAAGAGTAAGAAGGAAGATATGATGCCAGTAACTGCAGTTGTTGGGAAAGCAAGAAGGAATTCCATGGCCGCCAGTTAGGATTTTTAGGTGTGTTTTGGGATCAAACATAGCTTTGCGTCTTATATAAAGATCAAACGGGACATCAGTATGGAAATTATGATTTCATTTTCTTTGTGTTTTATTTGCAAAATGTGACCTGCAGCGTGATAATAAGAATCGATGTATGTAAAATCAACTGAACACAGCCATTGTTTGTCTGTTGCAAGAGAGGAATCATATTAGCATCACCGTTGAGTACATAATAGACAATGTGGTAGTGATTGTTTCATGAAGACACAAAATGCGACTATTGATGATTACATAACTCTGAGTCATTATATATACACACACACACACACACGCAGAGCATCTTTATTTTCCGTTTGATTTAATTTGGTGGAAACAATAACGATTAGATAATATTTTTTCTAAATTATCAATTTTTGCTTAGGCATAAAAATGTTCAGTTTGATTTAATTATGTGCTTAGTGGGTTACAATACCAATTATAAATATTCTGAGTTGTCTGATATTATTAGATATATATATAATAAACTTGTAATGGTTGCGTGATCGATATTCGTAGATGATATCTGCATGCGGCAACATAAAAATACAATACAGAGAGAGCTATATTATGTCAGTCCATCAGTATGACCATTAATAACTCTATATATGCTTCACTCTTAGTTTTCGCTGGGCCACTAGGTAGTCTGAAGCATTAATAAAGTGAACAAAATTTTGCCTTTTGTCTTCGTTTTCTGGTTAAGCAAATGTCAGTGACAATATAGAAGACCCTTCAGTTCAATTCATCGTAACCTAATTTTTTTCTTTTAGCTCAAAATATATATTTTTTATCCCTAATATGCTTCGCACTTGAATTTAAATATAATAATTAAAAAGTAACTTAATTTATCACCTGAATACTTCAAGACCTAATAATAATGACTAAATATCGTTCATCTAATCATGACTAAATGTCTCACTCATTGATAAATATTTATTTTTATTTAATAATTAATAATTTATTATTTAATAACTAATATTATTAATTCTAATAAATAAACTTTAAAAGTCGCCTAATTAAAAATTAACCTTAATTCAGGAAGATTCATAAATCAATTAGATTATCCTCAGAAAAGTGGTCGTTAGTAAAAATTCGTAATTAGTTAACTAGCCTGTACATTATTGCATATTTCTAGACGTGCTCGATAAAATATATATGTATGTGTATATATATATATCTATAAATAAAATTGACGGTTTGATTTGTTTAGTTTTACTTTTAACAATTCGTTTCCCGTGGTAATGTCTCTCGACTCTTGATGAAAGTGCGTGTGTTGTGTAAGGGTAATATTACATTACACTAATTATAAAAAGAATAAATCATGGATTAACTATTAGGAAGGTCAACTTAATTGTTTAAGGAATCCAAAAGGCATGGGGTGGGTGGGCACTTTTAGGCTTTTTGTTTTCTTTGGTACACTAATTTCTGAAAATCAATGATAAAGAATAGGGAAAAATAAATAGAAAGGCCAAAATTGTTACGCCGACAGCTGTTGACTCTGCCGAAGGAAAAATGATGTCCGTTAGTACAATAATAATACATTAATTTGTGGAGTTAAATTGACGTTTTCCTAATCTCATTCTCATACCGAGAATTCGGTGACCATTCATATTTAATGAAGCTTCGAGTGGTTGCCAAAAAAGTTAAAAAATAAAATTGATTTAAGTTTTTAGTCGAATATAAATTATATTTTTAATAAATAATTAGTGAAAAAGAAAATAGAGCATGCGATTCCAAAAGTAAGCAAACATATTCTTAATTAGTTTTTAAAATTTTTTCAATTATATATGGAGGAGTTCAATTTTTACAATCAGAATTAACAATTTTTATTGTTATTTTTTTTATTTATTTATTTCTTAAGACTCTAAACTTGGTAGTTGGTAAATACATGCATCAGCAATGTTTAAAATTTAAACGAAGGAAAATAACGCAAAAATTAATATACGTTTTAACTTTATCAAAATTAACTAGTTTAAATTAAGTTTAAACGTACAACGAAGCAGCAAGTCGTGGAGTGACGAGTACATTGAGGGGAGTGGTTTTAACGACAGTCAAACTTATTCGCTCGCCCATGTCAACTGGTTCATCTGATAGGGTTGAAAAGTCAAAGCCCTGTAACAAAGCAGCTAGCGTAATTTGCATAACCTGAAGGGCAAACGACACGCCGGGGCACATTCTTCTGCCACTACTAAATGGTATAAGTTCAAAGTTCTGGCCCCTAACATCAATATCTTCGTGGGTTGTAAGAAATCTTTCCGGCTCAAACTTAGAAGGCTCCGACCAAATGCGCGAGTCACGTTGAGTCATCCAAAGATTAACAAGAAGTCTGGTGCCCGCAGGCACGTGGTAGCCATTGACTTTGCAATCTTCCATAGACTCGTGTGGAAGCGAGAGTGGTGTAGCAGGATATAGACGCATTTGTCACGGCCTCACTCTCTTCACTCGCTTCGACCGTGCGGCGCTTAGCAACTCCGCTCACTAAGCAAGCCTTCGACACCCGCAATGCGCTAAATCGGAAGCTTATGAATAGAAGAGAGAGCAATAAGAGTTTGAGTGAAGAGTGATTTACACAACTCAAGTTTATTGCTTAATTACTTGGTTGCTTGGTTTGGCCAAATGAGGCCTCACCTATTTATAGGAAAACTTACATAAGATGGACGGCCTAAATTGCACCTCACAATGCACTTTTGAGGGCTAGAATTGACCTTCTAGAAATGTCCTATAAAATATCTACACAATTGTCAAAATGGTAATGCTATCTACACAATTCTAGAACTTGGGCTAATTGGGCCACCATTCTAGAAGTTGGGCTAGTTGGGCTAACATTGGGTTATAAGTACAATAATGCCAATAAGGAAGAATATATGGATCTTTGGCCCAAATGCCTCACTTCCCCACTTAACCCGTTCTATCGACGAGTCATATTACCAAAGCTCATGTGCCCGTTTGTCCCGGATTTTCCCTCGCGCGAATTCTGTCCGTACAACGTCTTGGTCACGGTTACTGTTCATAGGCACTATTCACGCGGGGCGTGACATCCTCCCCCACCTAAATGCGCGACGTCCTCGTCGCGTCTTCCTCACGGAACCTCTTTATGTGCTCTTGGAATTGCCATAGTGCATCTTCATGCTCCCATGTAGCCTCGCTTTCGGGCAATCCCTTCCACTTGATGAAATATTTCGTGTAGTTCGGCACTCCTCGCTTTTGAACTCGTCGATCTGCAAGGATACATTCAACCTCCTTCTCGAAAGAGGTTACCACAGCAGTTGGAGCCCGTTTTGACTCCCCTCGGCTCGGGTCTTCCTCATCTTCATGGTAAGGCTTTAACATGCTTACATGGAAGACGGGGTGAATCTTCAATTTAGGGGGAAGAAGAACTCGATATGACACCTTGCCCACTTTCTTTATGATCGGAAATGGTCCCTCGTAACGTCGAACCAATCCCTTGTGTACTTTGCGCAATGTCTTGAATTGTTAGGGCAAGAGTTTTACCATGACTTGGTCCCCCTCTTGGAACTCCACGTCCCTTCGGTTATTGTCCGCCCACTTCTTCATCTTCTTAGCCGCCTTATCTAGGTATGCCCTAGCTAAATCGGCTTGTTCATGCCATGCCTTGGCGAACTTGAAGGCTCCCGGACTTTTCCCATCATAACTTGAGGCTAGTGCATGTGGAGTCGTCGGTTGTCGTCCCAACACAATCTCGAACGGACTCCTATTAGTTGCCTCGCTCCGCTGCAAGTTGTAAGAAAATTGAGCCACATCTAGCAACTTGGCCCAATCCCTTTGGTTGGCACTCACATAGTGCCTCAAGTATAATTCGAGCAGTGCATTGACACGCTCGGTTTGTCCGTCACTTTGAGGATGAAAGCTTGTAGAAAAATTAAGGTCCGTTCCAAGTAGCTTGAATAACTCGGACCAAAACTTTACGGTAAACCGTGGATCGCGATCACTTACAATATTATTCGGCACTCCCCAAAACTTCACCACATGCTTTAGGAATAATTTTGCAGCTTCTTCCGCTGTGCAATCCGTAGGTGCCGGTATAAAAACCGCGTATTTGTTGAAACGATCCACCACAACAATGATACTTCCATACCCCTCCGATTTTGGTAGTGACGTGATGAAATCCATGGAAACGCTTTCCCATGACTTGTTCGGAATCGGTAATGGCTCAAGTAACCCACCGGATGCTCGTTGCTCAATTTTGTCTTGTTGGCACACAAGACATGTCCGCACGTAGGCCTCGACATCTTCTCGCATCCTTGGCCAATAGTACGAATTTTCCAACAAAGCATTGGTGCGCTTAGCCCCGGGGTGTCCAGCCCACTTGGAATCATGACATTCCTTGATAAGCTCTTTCCTCAAGCCACCCTACTTCGGCACAAATATTCGCCTCCCCTTGGCATAGAGCAATCCGTCGTCTAGCCAAAACCGTCTTGTCTTCCCCTCGTGTGCGAGCACCACTATATTTTTGGCTAGAGGGTCTCGGGTCAATCCTTCTTTGATCCTCCCTACTAGCTTTCCCTCGGGAATACTTAAGTTAATGGTCGAGAGTGTCTTAGTCTCCACCTTACTTGATCTTATCATCGGAATTATGCATGCCTTGCCTCCATCAAGGATGCACATGGTGTTGGCAAATGGTACCGGTACGACCTTCATTTGATCAAAGAAATCCATCCCAAGCACAATTTTGTGATTGTCTATAGGTGCTACTGACCAATCTATCGGTCCTTTCCATTCTCCGATGGTGGTTTCAACCTTCTGCGCTACACCTTTGATTGGTTTAGCGACCGAATTTACTGCCTTCATGGTACCGCCTTTGTTGGTCACCTTGAGACCTAGTCGTTTGGCCTCGTCAACCTGCACAAAATTGTGTGAGGCACCCGTATCAACTAAGGCTTTCGTACGTACCTTGTTGATCATCACATCAACATAGATAAGCCCCTTTGCTTGTGCCTCCGGAACTGCTCGAATGGCATTGAGTAGTTGCAAGGAACCCATCGCCGCGTCACCCTCTCGACTTGGTGGTTCCTCCGCACGAGCCACCATGACGTTCAATGCCTTCCTCTTTGGACAATCCCGCATCCAATGAGGACCATCGCAAAAGTAGCAATTTCGAGAAGGTTTGGAATCCCTCTCTTTGTCATTCCTCGGCTTCTCTTTGCCGCTAGGTGGTTTGCGAAAACCATCTCCTTGCGATTTGCTATGGTCTCCCCCACCTTTACCTTGGCCACCCTTCTTGTCCTTGGCCTTGGTATTTGATCGCTCACTTGAGTAATCAGTGAGAGTCTCCGCAACGGCTATGGCGGTTGCGAGATCTTGCACACTTCGTCTCCTAAGCTCCGTCTTTGCCCATCCTTGGAGCCCATCCATGAAGAAAAAGAGCGAATCCTTGTCGCTCATATCTGGAATCTCTAACACCAAGCTAGTAAACTCCTTGATGTAGTCCCGCAAGCTTCCGGATTGTTTGAGGCGTCGCAACCGGCCTCGTGCTTCCTCTTCGGCATTTTCCGGATAGAATTGCCGCTTGAGTTCCCACTTGAAGTCATCGAAGGTTTCGATGGTGCATGTCCCTTTACCAATGTCTCCGTACCTCCTTCTCCACCACAACATAGCCACATCGGTTAGATAATGGGTAGCGGTACGTACCTTGGTTTATTCATCGGTGATGCCCATCACTTCGACATATTGTTCGATCCCCCACAAGAAGTTGTCCACGTCCTTGGCACTCCTCGAGCCATTATAGGACTTGGGCTTGGGGACATCGACTCTTGGTGCTTCACGTGTGGTAGTCATCCCGCTTGCTGCCGCACGCTTGCACAAAGCCACATCCTCCTTAATTGTGGCGAGTTCCCTATCAATGTAGGCTCGGATGTCCCTAAACATACGGTCGTGAACCGCTAGCAACTCTTGCTTGAAGGCATCCTCGAGTTTGGCGGTAGACACCTCTACTACCTCACGAAGAGCATTGTCCTCCGCTTCCAACCCGTCGAAGCGCTGCTCCATCTCGTCAAGGCGTGAGTCTACACTTGCCACGAAAGCTTCCACGCTAGCTACTCGAGCGTCCAAGCCAGCTACCATGTCCTTGGACTGCGCCCTCTTGCTTCCACCCTTGGTAGGACGTTGCTCGTCACGTCCCCGCACTTGGGCCTCCTCACCTGCAATGGTAACGTCGGAAACGTTGGCCATTCCTTTTGATAGAGTTTCCCTTCACGCAACTTTTGATTCGAAAGCTCCCTCTCAACAAGGTCTCCGCTCAACCTTGTGTTGCTCAACCTTGAGCTCTGATACCAACTGTCACGGCCTCACTCTCTTCACTCGCTTCGACCGTGCGGCGCTTAGCAACTCCGCTCACTAAGCAAGCCTTCGACACCCGCAATGCGCTAAATCGGAAGCTTATGAATAGAAGAGAGAGCAATAAGAGTTTGAGTGAAGAGTGATTTACACAACTCAAGTTTATTGCTTAATTACTTGGTTGCTTGGTTTGGCCAAATGAGGCCTCACCTATTTATAAGAAAACTTACATAAGATGGACGGCCTAGATTGCACCTCACAATGCACTTTTGAGGTCTAGGATTGGCCTTCTAGAAATGTCCTAGAAAATATCTACACAATTGTCAAAATGGTAATGCTATCTACACAATTCTAGAACTTGGGCTAATTGGGCCACCATTCTAGAAGTTGGGCTAGTTGGGCTAACATTGGGCTATAAGTACAATAATGCCAATAAGGAAGAATATATGGATCTTTGGCTCAAATGCCTCATTTCCCCACTTAACCCGTTCTATCGACGAGTCATATTACCAAAGCTCATGTGCCCGTTTGTCCCGGATTTTCCCTCGCGCGAATTCTGTCTGCACAACGTCTTGGTCACGGTTACTGTTCATAGGCACTATTCACGCGGGGCGTGACACATTGCTTCCTTCAGGATTGCTTGGAGATAGACTAGATTTTTGAGGTCTGATTCGTTCACTGGCCTCCCTTTACCAATCTGAATGTCTAGTTCATTTTGAGCTTTCTTAAGAACATCTCTATGGTTGAGAAGTAAAGAGAGAACCCATGTCAATGTAACTGTTGTAGTGTCTGTTCCCGCTAACACCAGAGCCTGCAAAATGGAAGTGGAACAGCCGTAGAAGGTAAAGCGCTGGTCTACATACAGAGAATCACTGTAACTTGAATTTCAAAGAAAGACTTAAAGAGCCCGTTTAATTTGCTTGGCAGCTTTTTATCGAAATCAAAGCCACCTAATAAACAAAGACTCAAATAAACTCCCATTCAGATCAGATTCTTGCGGAAATTATACCACACTATTAAAATTCTCGATTGACAAAAAATTTAGATAATAGGTTGGTATTAAAGAGAATTTACGCCCTTAACGTTGACATCAACTGATCAGAAGAGAAGGGAATTCGAAGGACCTTAAAACATGAAAAAAGGTACTTAATTCAAAAAATTACAGACTAATTCAATAGCTTTGGGTTGGAATTCGTCCTAACAAGTGACCTTTCTATATTATGTAATTCATCGTGGGAGATTATACGTATAGATAATTGTTCCAATAGAGTAAATTTTTGGTCAGGTGAGGCATACCAGGCATGTAGCTTTAATTACGGTGTCAGCATCACGACCGTGAAATTGTTCTGCATCATCAAGAACGCACAGCATCACGTCCATAAAATCTTCCTCTTCGGTCACCTCCCTAGAATCCCTCCTCCTCTTGTGCTCTTCCAACCATCCTTGAACAACAATATCTAATTCTTTAGCTGTCTTCTTCATCGATTTCTCGTCTCCCCCTATATCCAACCACCTCAGGAATGGTAAAGCATCTGACACCACGAACTTACCACTCAATTCAAAAAACCTGGTCAGTTCTTCTATCCATTCTTCACCTGAATTGCATCGCTTCCCTGCAACTAATTTTAAAATCATGTTAAGGGCTATCTCCCCAAACCATCTCTTCATCTCCACCGACACCTTATTTGAACTAGTGCTTTTGTTCTTGTTCCATAACTCATATAACTCTTTTAAAGAAGACTTCACCTCAGATTCTCGTACATGTTTGAGCTTCTCAAGCCGATAGTTTGAGAGTAGCTCAAGCGTGGCAATCTTGCGTATCTGGCGCCATGATGGGCCATATGGACTGAAGCCAAACATGCAAAAATTGTAACCTAAAAGCTCCATGGCAAGAGTTTTTGGACGGTTGGCAAAGACTTTATCATTTGTAGTGAGGCACGCTTTAGCAATCTCCCAACTATTGACCACCAAAGTTCGATGCACACCCATCCTGATGGTGAAGATTGGTCCATACTTGTCAGCCATTTTGCCCAACACTCTGTGCGGAGGTTCCGGCCCTCCTAAGAGGTGTAGATGACCGACCAAAGGCCATGCTCCGCCAGCTTCTGGTGCTCCTCTCTTCTTGCTGGCGATTCTTAGAACATTTCTTGAAATCAACAGCAGAGTGCACAGAAGGATTAAAAGGGTTAAAAAAACTGCAGCTACAAGAATTGTTCGTGAGAAAAGAAGAAAGTCCATTGCTACTGGTCCCGAGTGTGAAGCTGCAGACGCACACCTTCAAGACTATAAATTAAATAGTTTTCTATGAAGAAAAACAAGCAGGAGCGTTCGTTCCACTGCGACCCAACCCAGTAACAATTGGCTAGTTTTGTTTTGGTGTTATCCAATGGATTAACCTGCAAGTGCATATCAAAATTGGTGTGAAGGTGAGTGCAAAATACACCGTAGCGTGGAAGGTTGTTTATCCTCGCACAAATTAATATCCCAATTGATAATGACGAGACGAGAAAATGTATGCCTTTTTACCTACCACTGTTTTGGCCTGCCGTATAATAATATATTCAATGTCTCGTTACCTAATCTAAATTTCTGACTTTCAAACTGAATGCAATCACATCACAGGATTTAAATTGACTATTCTGTCTGCCGTTTTTTCCGAAAATTGCTGATACCCCCTTATTTTCAGGCTATTAACAGCCGTATTTATAAAAGTACCCTTTTAGCAGTGTCAAAACTCCACAAGCCTTTGTAGTGTTAGTTGATCTCACTTATATCGGGATCCAAAACATGAAAAATTACATTAAATATTAATGAAAATTTAAATTCAATATGTTGTATATGAATATTAATGTCTTTTCTTTAATGTTCTAAACAAATGATTATCTTTTTCTTTTTCTTATATTTTAATTAATATTTTCTTTAACAAATTGAATCATGTTTAAAATTTAATTTATCTTTTAAAACGTTTATTTGTCCCTTCAGGCATATTTGCCCTTCCCTCAAAATAAAATCAAACAAGCAACTCGCACGCCAGACAAAACGGGGTGCAGTTTAGAACTTGCCTCACCATAACATATTAATCCTCAATAATCACACAATTACACCAATTTAATATTTAATAATATTAATTTATAATCTGAGATAGAGTCCTAGCAATTCTTATAAACAATTACCAAAAGCCTGCAAAATGGAGAAAATTTAGGAACAATTCTCGCTCTCAAGTCAAATTTTGCATCAAGAACCCACGTGAGAAAAATCATAAAAAAAAAAGAAAAAAAAAGTTTAGAAAACTAACGGCTTTTTAACCAAAAAAAAACAAAAAACAGCCTGCCAGCTTTTCCCAACGCTCCCAACAACGGCGCCTGCTTCCATACGACTCTGACGATAGGGTCTGTTTCGTACAAATCGGAAAAAAGAAAACTCATGTGTTTTTTTTTTTAATTTTTTCGATAATTTTGATATTGGGTTGGGTTTGTATTTAAGGTAAATAAAATTTTTAAATTTAACATATATTTAATGAACGAATGATTTAGTGCGCAATGTCAAAATTTTCACATAGATACAATTAATTAAATTAAAGTACATGAAAATCTTATAAATCAAAATCCATTTCATAATCTTAGCAATTGAATCAATTAATTGAAACTCAAAAAAAAAAAAAAATTCAAGTCCAAAAATCTTCTCTTTATGAACAAACTCTAGTCGCAATTTCAATCTCTTTTGTATAAAAAGAAATGAGAAAAGAGAAGACAATAGGAAGAAGAAAGAAAGAAAAAAGAAACAGAAGAGGAAGACAAGAAAGAAGAAAAAATAAAAAATTATTTTTATTAATTTAAATTTATAAAATTATAATTTCATATTTTTAGTTGTTAAAGAATAAGAGTTAATAAATCAGAGTTATATAATAATTTTTAAGGTCTAATTAAAAATTATTAATATTATATGAGTTGAATTGAAAATTATCTCACCTCACTAACTAACAGTGTAGGAGTGCCAAAAGTGGTCAAGATATCTAACAAAAACTGATTAAAGCAATTTGAATATAGGTGATGATTTTCAATAAAGTTAAGGATGTTTGTATCGTATAACATGCTAACCAAAATAATATTTTTTAGAACGTCAAGGACCAAAATGAAATTACTCCCTTAATAAAACGCATAAACACCGTATAAAACAGTATATATAGAGCTGTAGTATGCATTATCAACGTAGTCAGTATGAATTTAACCATACAGGGAAGCAGAGAGACGTGGCGTGATCAGTACTTCAAGTGCCTCAGCCTTAACCAAAGTCAATCCGATTCCCTCACCCATGTCGACTGCTGGTTCATTCCATGGGGTTTCCAATTCAAATCCATGCAGCAAAGCAGCTAGTGTCAGTTGCATTACCTGAAGGGCAAATGAGACTCCAGGACACTTTCTTCTCCCACTACTAAAGGGTATATATTCAAAATTTTGGCCTCTTACATCAAAATCCTTATGAGTTGTAAGAAATCTCTCCGGTTGAAACTTCGAAGGTTCTGACCAAATACTTGGGTTGCGATGAATCTTCCAGATATTAAGGAGAAGTCGCGTCCCTGCAGGCACGTAATAGTTATTGACGATGCAATCTTCCATAGCCTCGTGTGGAACAGCGAGTGGTCCAGCAGGATACAGACGCATTGCTTCCTTGAGGATTGCTTGAAGATAAACTAAATTTTTTATGTCTGATTCGTTCACTTGCCTTTTTCTACCAATTTGGATGTCTAACTCATCTTCGGCTTTCTTTAGAACATCGCGGTGGTTGAGAAGTAAAGAGAGAACCCAGATCAATGTTACTGCTGTGGTGTCTGCTGTGGCTAAGATGAAAGCCTGCAAAGTGGTAGAGGGTAGATTGTAAGCCACGAGGACAAAATTCATATCTGAGAGGCAGAAGCCGCAGAACAAATTGTCACTCTTCGAAGATTTGATCTCTACAAGTTTCTTTCTATTATTTTAAGCTGATAGAAATCTATCCTTTTAGTCGGATTTGATTAAAATCAAAATGGGAAAAGGGAAAGACAGAGAGATTGTATAGAGACCGAGAATTTTAGACCAATCAAAATTTATGATTTGTCGAGAAAAAGGAATTCACTTGATTCTGCAAAATTGAAAGCCAGATCCTTTACCAATTGCTTAGGAAAGGAATTATGATCCTTAAAAGCGGCTACGTAAACAACTGTGGAGAATACTAGATAAATTGGCTTAACAACAGAGTAAATGTGGCTAAGAGAGGCGTACCAGGCAGGTAGCTTTATTAATGGTGTCAGCATCACGACCTGGAAATTGTTCTGCATCATCAAGAATAAGCAGCATCACGTCCATAAAATCTTCCTCGCCTTTCATCTGGCCAGAATCTCTCTTCCTCTTGTGCTCTTCCAACCATCCTTGAACAACAATGTCTAATTCTTTAGCTGTCTTCTTCATTGACTTCTCGTCTCCTCCTACATCCAACCATCTCAAAAATGGTAGTGCATCAGATAAGACAAACTTACCGGCCATTTCAAAAAATTTCGTTAATTCTTCTTTCCATTCTTCACCCTCTTGTGAATTGCATCTTTTCCCTACAATTATTTTTAAAATCACATTAAGGGTTACGTCCCCAAACCATCTCTTCATCTCCTCCAATATCTTATTTGAACCAATACATTTTTTCTCAACCCATAGGTCATATAACTCTTTTATAGAAGTCTTAACCTCAGATTCTCGTACAAGCTTGAGCTTCTCAAGCCGATGGTTTGAGAGAAACTAAATTGTGGCTATCTTGCGTGCCTGGCGCCAGTAGGGACCATATGGGCTGAAGGCGAACATTGAAAAATTGTAAGCTAGAAGCTCCATGGCTAGAGTTTTCGGACGGTTTGCAAAGACTTTGTCATTTGGAGTGAGACACTCTTTAGCAATCTCACAGTTACTCACCACCAAAGTTCGATGCACGCCCATTCTAATAGTGAAGATTCGTCCGTACTTGTCAGCCATTTTGCCCAACACTCTGTGAGGAGGTCCTGGCCCTCCTAAGAGATGTAGATGGCCAATTACAGGCCATGCTCCGCCAGCTTCTGGTGCTTTCCTCTTCTTGCATGAATTTCTTGAAATCAAGCATAAAGAGTAGAGAAAGATTGAGAAGGTTAATATTGCAGTGATACTGGCAGTTGTTTGCAGTGAAAGAAGGGAGTCCATTGCTGCAGGGCCGATCTCTACTCTTCCACTCATATGGTATAATATTATTTTAGCTAGTTAATATATATATATATATATATATAGAACCTATCCAATCCGATCTTAAGTCAGCAGAGATCAGGGCCGGCAACGTGGCGAATGAATATTAAATACGGCCAGCTATCTGCGAACTACCTTTCATTGCTCTTCGTTGAAGCGTGAGTCAATAATGGCAGGAAGATGGACGGAAATGCGTAAATAATACGTATTTGTCATGAAGCCGAAGGAAGACAAGAGGAATGTACACATGCCAAATAGGTAGAAATTACTTATTGTCTCCAAGTTCTGATCTCCTAATAATTTTAAAAATACATTAAAAAATTTTAATTTATTACAAGATGACAATTACACTACTATATAAAAATAATTATTTAAAAAAATAACAAATAAACCTCTAAAATTTGAGAAAATATAATGTATTTATATAAAATATGTTAATTAATTAATTAATTAATATTATTAAATAATATATTTATATTGTTAATGTACAAAAAAAATTATAATAATATTTTATAATAATTAATTAATTAATTAATATATTTTATATAAATATATTATATTTTCTCAAATTTTAGAGGTTTATTTGTTGTTTTTCTTAAAGAACAATTATTATATATAAATATAATTGTTATTTTTTAATAAATTGAGACTTTTAACAATTTTTTTGAAATCATTAGAACTAATAAAAGTATTACACTAAAGACTTAAAAGAAATTTTACTCTGCCAAATATAGCAATATTTCTCAACTGAATTTTTTATAATTATTAAAAATTAAAAAAAATGTCACTAGCTTAATAAAATTTTTTGATAATGACATTTTTATTGCTGAAATTTAATGAAATAATAAATTAGAATATGATTTTCTCAATTTTAACAATTTAGTCCTTCCCTCTTGCTTTTGTATATAAGAAAATAAAATGTGATACTTGAGCAAATTATTTCCCAATTTATTGTTTTTTAATAAGTTTAGTGATGAAAATATTATTATCTCGTAATATTTTTGTTAAAATGTAGTTCCTTATTATTTTCAATTTTCTTATCATTGTGATGCTTTGGTTGCTGTTTCTATATAATTTTAGTGATATAGCATTAATTTCTTTTAAAAAAAAATAATTTTATTCATAATGCACTTAAAATAAATTAAACTTTGTTACAAAAAAAACTTGATATACGATTTGATCAACAATAGTAGTAAATTTTTCAATGACACATGATCATAGGAATTAGGAATTAAAATTGAATATCATATCCTTGTGTAAATAAAACACATTATTTTGTATAGACAATAATTGATTATATATATTATACATTATTCTCAGCTATGACTAGCATATCAAATTAACTTATTATATTTTAGGAGGAAAAGACAATCAGTATATCACTTCAACTTTATCAAATTTGTCTCCCACATGCATTTTGAGTGATGGTCGAGACACTGGCACTAGGAGTGGCTTGATGTCAATGATTTCATCCGAGTTTTCAATGGTCTTTTTCATTAAAGAATAGACCGGGCAAAAAAAAAAATGGCCAAATTCGTCGTTGCATTCTATTATATATTGCAGATCATTAAAAGATGAAAATAATGTGCGCGCCTACATCATCATACAAAATGTTGAATTGTCCAACATAAATATATATATATACATATATATATATATATATATAATAGCCTTTATGTTTCAATTGGTTTGGTAAGAGATAACTATGGAATTAAGGAAAGGAATTACAAGTTTAGTTGACTTATATCGGAAGAAGGCACAGATATACGCTACAACAATTTTACAAAAGCTAGGAAACCAATTACAGAAACAAAGGCACGCGTTATATATGATCATGTCCTGATTCATACAAACAAGGCAATGATTCATTCATAGAGATTAGGAAACAAGCGTGGTTTCACAAGAATTTCAAGTGGTGTTGCCCTCATGTTTGTCAATCCAGCAGTTTCAGTCATGTCAACCGGTGCATCTTCTGGAGTTGTTATGTCGAATGCATGTAGCAAACTAGCCAGAGCCAAATGTGACATTTGCAAGGCAAACACTATTCCAGGGCACGCTCTTCTACCCCCACCAAATGGTAGAAGTTCAAAATGTTGACCCTTAACATCAATATCCTTGTGAGTGGTCAGAAATCTCTCTGGCTTAAATTCTAGTGGATCAGACCAAACCCTTGGGTCTCTGTGCATCTTCCAAAGGTTAAGTAAAAGCCGGGTTCCTTTAGGCACATCGTAGCCTGCTACGGTGCAATCTTTACCGAATTCTCGTGCTCCTGATAGTGGCCCAGCGGGGTACAACCTTAGCGTCTCCTTAACTACAGCTTGAAGATAAACCAGCTTATCGATATCCGATTCATTCAACAGTCTTTCCTTGCCCACTACATTGTCCAATTCTTCCTTAACTTTTTCTAATGCGTGGCGATTGTTCAGCAGTAGTGACAGTGCCCATGTTAGATTAACGGTTGTAGTATCGGTGCCCCCTACTATGATAGTCTGCAAGGTTCAATCATTTTGTGATGACACAAACTAAAATTTAGGCTAATAATTTAGCTGCTGTTGGATCAAATTAGGCATATCCCGTGCCAGATAAATTTTTTTGAATGTTAATCTATCAAAACAAAATCATGATCAATAATTAATTACTTAGATGCAAGAGGATTGAAGAGAAATACCAAGGTTGTGGCTTTAATGACTGTATCAACATCAAAATTGGAAAGTTCAACACTATCGAGAACAGATAGCAACACATCCATGAAGTCTTGATCTCCGATGGCAGCGGCCTCATCACCGGATTTTCTTTTCCGACGATGCTCCTCTATCCATTCCTCAACGAGGCTGTCCAATTCTTTGGCTGTTTTCTTCATGGCCTTTTCATATCCACCAATATCAAGCCACCCAAGAAAAGGCAAAGCATCTCGCACTACAAAAATCCCGGCCAAATGAAAAAAATCCCTCATCGCTTTCCTGCAGCGCCTCACTTCTATCTCATCACTGTCAGCTCTAGCACCAAAATACCTCTTCCCAGCGATCATCCTCAGAATCACGTTCAAATTCAGATCTCCAAACCATTTTTTCATCTCGAGTAAAACACTGTTTGACTCATTATTTTTCTTGGTCCACAGCTTGTATATCTCCTTTATTCCGTCTTCTATTTCAGCAGCTCGAATATGTTTAAGTAACTCGAGTCTGCGGTTGGATAGAAGCTCTAAAGCTGTAATCTTTCGCATTTCACGCCAGTATGCATCATAAGGAGAGAACCCAAAATTGGCATAGTTGTAGCCTAAGAGGTCTCCAACAGTGAGTTTGGGACGAGAAGATATATCCACATCGTACTTGGTGAACAATTCCTTAGCCCCCTCCCAGCTGCTGACCACCAAGGCTGGGTGCACGCCAATTCTGATGGCGAAAATTGGTCCGTACTTGTCGGCCAAGGCGCCCAACGTGAAGTGAGGAAGTTCCGGACCTGCTAAGAAGGGGAGATGGCCGATCACCGGCCATTTACCAGCTGCTTCCGATGGTTTTCCGCCCTTGATAGGTTTGGAATTAGACCTTTTTACTACTACATAATAGAAAAGGAGAAATATGGCAAAGACTCCAAGTATGGTGGTGTTTAGGTAAGGAAAAAGGAAACTCATGGTATGTAGATTACAAGATCACAATTTTTTTCCAAGTAAATATCTGATCTCTAAATTAACATAAGATTATATATATATATATATATATATTAGATTTTAGCTCTTTGAATTTATGCAAATCATTAGTATTAGCAACTTTGACCAATGGGTTACGTGTTATACGGAGAAAATTTGTAATACATGCGACATTCCATATTATTCCTACTTGTCATAACAATTTAATGAAATTTTATGTATAATTCGGTTTTTAAATATATGAGTGATAGTAATGAATGCAATATAGTATTACTATATAATTGTATTACAAGGTAAATGCAATTTTACGTACGTGGGATTGACGTTAGAATCTTTCAAAGTTTTACTAATTGTACCTACTGAACTCATAATTCTGCATTCAAGCAACTGCCATTAGTTTAATTAGTAATTATATATCAAGGAAGAACCTCGTATTAGTCATTAAACACTTCTCTAGAATTCGCATGGGACTTCAAATTTTGCAAATTATTAGTTCGCAGCTCCGTAACTTTCTTAGGCGAGTAGCACAGGTGGGATAAGCATCAGTTTAATATAATTTTTTGTAAGTAGGGTTTTTTTTTTTGTTTGAAATAAACCTTTGACAAATAGAATGTTATAAATAAAATTTTTAAAAAGAATTTATATAATTATTTTAATAAAAGTTTAAAAATTATATTACGAAAAAATAAAGATGTGTTAAACAATTAAATCTTTAAACAAGTTCAAAAAATTACATCATTAGCCTAAAATTTTAGATTCTTTTAATAAAAATAATTTTTTAATTTTTAAAAGTTTTTTTTTAATATTATTGTCGTTCAAATGACATTTAAAAAATTGAAAAGAAATTTTAATATTAAAAATATTTTTAATTTGGACACTAAACGTAATAAAAAAACTTTTAAATACCTTTTATTCTAGAATAATTTAATAAATTTAATGTAGCTACATATCAAGAAAGAACCTTTATTGCGGTCACCAACTCTAGAATATTGTGTAGCACTTGTCTGCTCTGCCAATTAAAGTCAAAGATTGAACAGAGAAGATATAATAATATAACCTTGTTCAAAAATTGCATATTGAACGAAGAAGATAAATAATGTTGTTTAAAAATATCTGTATTTTAATATTTGATTTGGAGGAATATTCTTAATTATTAATTTGTCATTAAATTAGTTATAGGACAAGCAATGCGCATAAAAGATTACACCTGTAGCAACGAGAATTGCTTAGTCAATGTACAGAAATTTTACAATGTATGGTTTGTGAGTGCATTTAGAATTTAGTGCAGAATTAACATAAAATATATTAATTGCGATGAAGGTGCGGCATCGTGACATAGTCATCGTGTTGCTGAAGTAACATTTGGACTTTTCTTTCATTAAAAGCAATGCTCATTTGTCTTTCTGAATCTCTTATAGATAACTAATGGCTTGGCTTGTCTCTTTCGACTATTCAAGTATTGACTTCCTGAGGAATCGTATCATTGTTATCCGATTAAGAATGGACTGACCACTCCTAGTTGTCCATTTCCCATTTTTCGTTTTCTCTGTCAATTCTGCTTGCTTGCTTAATTCTTATTACTTATCAATGGCAATAGAAAATTGTTTGCTTACGTGTTCTGAAATGCTTTAATTCCTAGTACAAGTTCCTCTGTTTTGGTGAGTATATTAAGTATTTATTTAAGAAGAGCTTGCCGGGTACTTACACTCCTTGGGTACATTCTAGTATTGAACAGATAAAGTAGTAGATCAGAACTAGCGTGCTTCAACTAAAGACTAGTAGTATATCAAACTTAATTTGTATTTTTCATAACTGTTATACGGCAAGCTAGTTTCAGTTCAGGAGATAACCTTTACAAGATTCCGCAACCTTCTTCAAGACATAAACACTTTCTCCGGAGAATCTGAATTAATGGTTCAGATTCACTCCTCAAACAAAAGGCTTCCCAGTATATCTCCTTAACTGTACATAACATCTTATTGCACCGTCTAATTTCTCAGGACTCCAATTTTACATAAACCATAAACTAATTACTAACAAAAGCTTCCTTCGGGGCCATAAAGTAGTCTTTATCAACACTAACTTTTAATGATTGCTCCTCATATTTCCATCCATATTTTGAAATTTAGAATTTTATTCCACAATAATTGTAGTTTGAAAATGACAATACAATTTCAAACACGGGTTAAATCCCATACAGGCTGGCAGGGAGGCGGGGAGAAAGCACGGCCTCCAATGGAGTGGCCTTAGGAATGGTTAAGCCTGGACTTTCAGTCATGTCAACAGGCTGGTCCAGTGGAGTTGCCAATTCAAATGCACGAAGAAGTCGAGCAAGTGTCAGATGAGGCACTTGGAGTGCAAATGATACGCCTGGGCATGATCGTCTGCCAGACCCAAATAGAATGAGTTCAAATTGTTGACCCCTGACATCAACATCTGCATGGCTTGTCAGAAATCTCTCTGGTTCAAAAGCAGATGGGTTTTCCAAACACTTGAATCCCTTTGAATTTTCCATACATTTACGATCAGGCGGGTACTTGCTGGGACACGGTATCCACTAACAGTGCAATCTTCCATGGCTTCACGTGGTCCTAAGAGAGGACCAGCAGGATATAGGCGAAGGGTTTCTTTGATGATGGCTTGGAGATATACAAGGTTTTTGATGTCGGAATCATTAACCTGTCGTTCCATACCAACTTGTTCGTCTAGTTCTTGTTGTGCCTTCTTCAGCGTATGGCGGTTGTTCAGAAGCAAAGAGATAGCCCATGTCAGTGTGCCTGATGTCGTGTCAGTGCCACCAAGTATGAGTGCCTGCACAAAAAAATTGAAAGGATTACAAAAACGATTACTAACAAAAAGTAAGCCTATTGCCACTAAATTAATTTGATCGGTCATGTAATATATAGAGTAGATAATTGTCTCTTTGACCTAAGCCCATCACTTCGATATGTCACGCTAACTGAAGTAATTATTCCATTGAAGATTTATTTTTAATCCTTTTGGTAAATTCCATTCCTTGGGCTGTTCCATTTCTCAGATCTACAAATACTGTCACTTTGCTTTTTGGCATAGAGAATGAACTATTGATTTGACGTAGAAGAGAGACTGAATATTCAACATAGGCAGGTACACTTAATACTAACATCTGCACTATAGTCAACGTTTGAGAAGTGTCCTTCCTCCTGAAGAGACAGCATGACATCAATGAAGTCTTGTTCACCATCAGTCTTGATACCACCTGAAACTCTTCTTTGACGAGCTCCTTCAGCCACCCTCCAAGTATACCATCAGTCTTGTTGAACTCCTTGGCTGTCTTCTTCATTGCGCTTTCATGGCCCTGCAAATCCAACCACCGAAAGAATGGTAGGGCATCCGATAACGTAAAAATGCCAATCAAATGGAAGAACTGATTAATTGCCTTCTGGCACCGTCTAGCTTCAATATCATCACAGGTAGCAGAAGCCCCAAAATGACGTTTGCCAGCCACCATTCTTACAACCATATTAAGTGTCAAGTCTTCAGACCACTTTCTGAGTTCAACAAGCACAGGGCGGGAGTTGTTAACCCATAAGCTGTATATCTCCCTTATCCCCATATCATCTTCAGAAATCCGAACATGCTTGAGCGCCTCAAGGCGTCGATTTGAAAGAAGTTCATGAGTTGCAATTTTTCGCATCTAACGCCAGAAGGGGCTATAAGGTGCAAATCCAAACACAGCATAATTGTAACCCATGTGCTTTGCAGCCGTCGTTGTAGGACGGGAAGCAAGTGCCTTGTCATTAATTGTGAAGCATTCCTTCAATACTTCCCAACTGCTAACTACAAAAGCATTGCGACTGCCAAGGCGGATATTGAACGCAGGTCCGCATTTATCAGCCATCGCACCAAGTGTTCGGTAAAGAAGCCGATCACCACCACCTAATAAGTGGAGATGGCCAATAATTGGCCCTGCACCGGCTGGTTCAGGAGCCTTCCGGGTCTTCCAAACTTTAGAATTCTTTGTCCTTCTAAGCAATGCATTGTGGAGAAATAACACCAGTGAAAAGAAGACAGCAATGGAACTTAATTGGAGAAATGGACCCATTCTTCCCGAGAAATATGAAAGCACAAATGAAATCCCATTCCATTTATAAGACAACTGCACCAATAAAATAACTAAAATCAACATGAAGCATCCTGTAATTTACAACTAGCAAGAGACAGGGCAATTCCCTTTGTCTATCTATTCATTTAACAATTCCTCGAGTCGACTTTTCATGGGAAGTGACACGTACACATTATTGGGGAGAGAAGAATATAAATATACCATAATCTTACAAACCTCAGTTCCCATGAATCTAAATATATCATTGAAACAAAAAAAATAATGGTTCTTGGACAGAATATCTACTGCCTTTCCCTCGAAGAGAGAAAATAAATGGCCAGTTCATTGTCTCTTCCACATTCAATTCCCATTATTCAATCGACTTAATCCAAAAAAGAATAAAAATACAGAGCAATAAAAATGACAGTTCTTGGACAAATATAGGCTTGATGCTCATGAAAAAGGAGATAAAAATTCAAAATTCTCATGAAAGAGAGAATAAAAATTAAAAATTTCAAAGTCAATGGCATAGAAAATGGTTTGCTGACGCGTTAATAAGATGCTTTACTTCCTAGACTGCAAGTTCTCTGGCTTTAATGAGAAGAGGAGGACAAGTAAATCAGAGCAAGTATTTATTTAAACAAGAGCATCCTATATTATTATACTATCACATATTCAAATTCGATGCCCGGGAAGGGCGGGTGACTCGTATTAAAATTGAACAAATAAAGTAGCATGCTCCAAGCCACGTGTATTAAACATTGTTATATTGATAGATTATAATAGGCTAGTTACGTATACACGATTCCGTAACCTTCATCAACAGACACATACTCCAAAATATGAAATATGGTTCAGATTCACTTGACGCTTACTGGTAGTACATAAATTTTTATTATGGCGCCCTTTAATTTCACCTTTTATCAAAGTTTAGATACAAGCTAAAACCCATAGAGTTTGGCAGGGAGGCGTGGGGAAAGGAGGACCTCCAATGGGGTGGCCTTATGAATGGTTAAGCCTGGACTCTCAGTCATGTCAACAGGCTGCTCCAATGGAGTTTCCAATTCAAATGAGTGAAGAAGTCGAGCAAGTGTCAGGTGAAGCACTTGGAGTGCAAATGATGTACCTGGGCATGATCGTCTGCCAGACCCAAATGGAATGAGTTCAAATTGTTGACCCCTGACATCAACATCTGCATGGCTTGTGAGAAATCTCTCTGGTTCAAATGCAGATGGATTTTTCCAAACACTTGGGTCCCTTTGAATTTTCCATACATTTACAATCAGGCGCGTACCAGCTGGGACATGGTATCCACTAACAGTGCAATCTTCCATAGCCTCACGTGGTCCTAAGAGAGGACCTGCAGGGTATAGGCGAAGGGTTTCTTTGATGATGGCTTGAAGATATACAAGGTTTTTGATGTCTGAATCATCAACTGCCCGTTCGGTACCAACTTGTTCATCCAGTTCTTGTTGTGCCTTTTTCAATATATGGCGGTTGTTCAGAAGTAAAGAGATAGCCCATGCAAGGGTGCCTGATGTCGTGTCAGTGCCGCCAAGGATGAGTGCCTGCATGAAAAATTCGAGACATTGACTAAAGTTAACATTGCCCAAGTTAAAATAAGGTTATTGCCATTAAAATTGATGATTCACATAATATACACAATTGTCTGTTTGTCCTAAGAGATTGATCTAGCTATGGTTTTAACTTAGACAACACTCTGAATATTCAGCATACCAGGCAGGTAGACTTGATGCTAACATCTGCATTATACTGGAAGTTTGAGAAGTGTCCTTCCTCCTGAAGAGACAGCATAACATCAATGAAGTCTTGCTCACCCTCAGTCTTGATCCCACCCGAAACTCTTCTTTGGCGATGCTCCTCCAGCCACCCTCCCAGTATAGCATCCAACTCCTGGCCTGTCTTCTTCATTGCCCTTTCATGGCACCGCAAATCTAGCCACCAAAAGAATGGAAGGGCATCTGATACTGTAAAAATGCCCATCAGATGAACGAATTGACTCAATGCCTTCTGACACCGTCTAGCTTCGCTATCATCACAGGTAGCAGAAGCACCAAAATATCGTTTTCCAGCCACCAATCTTACAACTATATTGAGTGTCAAGTCT
This sequence comes from Azadirachta indica, assembly GCA_022749755.1. NCBI lineage: Eukaryota > Viridiplantae > Streptophyta > Magnoliopsida > Sapindales > Meliaceae > Azadirachta > Azadirachta indica. Next base: position 4,642,524 of record CM040449.1, read on the forward strand.
TCTAACCACTTTTTAAGTTCAACAAGCACAGGGCAGGAGTTATTCTTAGCCCATAAACTGTATATCTCCCTTATCCCCATGTCAACTTCAGAAACCCGAACATGCTTGAGTGCTTCAAGCCGACGATTTGAAAGAAGCTCAAGTGTTGCAATTTTTCGCATCTCACGCCAGAAGGGGCTATAAGGTGCAAATCCAAACACAGCATAATTGTAGCCCATGTGCTTTGCGGCTGACGTTGTAGGACGTGAAGCTAGTGCCTTGTCATTAGTTGTGAAGCACTCCTTCACTACTTCCCAACTGCTAACTACAAAAGCAGGGCGACTGCCAAGGCGGATATTGAATGCAGGTCCGCATTTGTCAGCCATTGCTCCAAGTGTTCGGTAAAGAAGTTGATCATCACGACCTAATAAGTGGAGATGGCCAATAATTGGCCATGCACCAGCTGGTTCAGGAGCTTTTGGCATCTTCCTAACTTTAGAACTCTTGGTCATTGTAAGCGATGCATTGCAGAGAAATAATATTAATGAAAAAACAACAGCAACAGAACATAACTGGAGAAATAGACCCATTGTTTATTAGGGATATGAAAACACAAATGAAATCCCATTCCATTTATAAGACCTCTTCACCAATAAAATAACTAAAATCAGCATGACTTATCCCTGTAATTACCAACATCTAGCAAGAAACATGGCTTTCCTTTGTCTGTCTATTTAATAATTTTTCCAAGTAGACCTTTTAGGACACATAGGGGAGGGGGAGGGGTTGTAAGGAAGAGAAGAATTTAAATATGCCACATCTTACAATTCCGAATGCCCATGAAATCTAACTATACCTACTATAGAATTTAAATATGCCATGTCTTACAATTCTGAATGCCCATGAATCTAAATATACCTACTATTTGTTTTCTTTTTTAGGTTATTGAAACAAAAAATGACAGTTTTTGTACAGAATCAGTCTACTCATCTTTTTAAATAAGCATGAGTTCAATTCTTAACAAGAAAGAAGTAGATACAGGCTTATCACTCATTTTAGCATCATGAAAGCCCCTTTCGTTGTTCTGTTTTCCACATTCACACACTTCTTCTAATAATCAACTTAATTCCAAATAAAATCCTGAGCAATGACTTTATTATCTTATTGAATAACTCATACAAGATAATGCAGTACATAATTAAATTAACTTCTATTATATTCCAGATTTCTAGTTCTGGGGAAGTAAGATCTGTTTGTCAAACATGACCTCATATAATATATTGATCATGCCACTTACCCCATTTCAGCATGATGAGCCATATCAACAATTTAATATACTGCACCATCTTCCCTCAACATCATGCATCATTTCAGCAACAATTGCTTTTCCCTTGCCCGAGATAGAACCTGCAGATAACTGCCATTTTGAGATTTTAAAAGAGAGGGAGACAGCGATCAAACGGGAACTACTTTTACTTTTTTTCATATTCAGAAATAAAGCAGAAGAGAAAATTCATGGAGTTAAGCAGGACATAAGAATATTATGGTTTGAACTAAAATGCTTCAAAGCTGAATCCAACTTTGTATAATCTTGATCTTCACAGATTTTTCTACTTGAGAAACTGCAAAGAACAGCCCATGATGGAGTGAAAAACGCTTTCTGAATGGTTCAATTGTTCCATTTCTGCAAACCATTTAGAAAGAAGTTTCTCCAATATGAGGCTGAGGATTTGAAACTGATGAGAAAATTGAAGTTTTTCTCATTCCACATCTTTAGAAAATGAAGATGCAGCATAAGCTCAGTCAGAAAAATAAACTAGACAAAGAGATTTATAATTTGAAATTTTCAAATATAAGCCACATACAACAGCAATATTTGGTCAACAGGAAAACTAAATGGATCCTGGAATTGGCCTAAGAATATTTTGTAATCAAGTTTAATACATTTTACTTGTTACTTTTGAAAATCCTGAATCAGATAATGCAAACCAAAAAAGTATTACAAAACAAAGCACTTCAGTTAGTGAATAATCATGCAATTGTAAACTACAAGTTGTTTTTCCTCATTCCAACTCATTCTATTATTCCTACTCGATGGCCAAAGGCCAAGGCATACATCACTGGTGAACTCCTTAAAAGTGTATTCTCTCATATCAGAAACAATTAGTAAAGTATACAAGAAAAAATCTATATACAAGATGCACGTATTGACCTTTTATTCCTGGATAAATTAGAGAAATGCATTATTGGCAAGTTGCTAAATTTGGTATCTAAATTCTACCTGCAATCCATTAAATAATCTATTCCATATCCAATACAATAGAAAAATTATGGGAATTTGAAGAAAAAGAATTGTACTAAATTCAGAGATTATAAGCTGTTAAGTCCATACTGAAGCTGTAAAACTTGATAAAATTAGCATACAAGCTTACATTACATTGTTTTAAAAGAACCCATCTCTTTATCGTGCAAAGAATCGTGATCTGGGCTAGGAGGGAAGTGGAACTCCTCATGCTATGGGTATGAATCCCCTTAACCAGCTAAGGGATTATAAAAACATTTTTTATTTAGTACAAGTAGTCACATAATATCAAGTGATCAATGACAATAATTCATAAAGCTATCCGGGATATTTTGGAAAAAAAAAAAAAGGAACTCAACGAATAAAAAGGAAAAGGGTATTAAATTTTGAAATGGAACAGACAAAAAGTAATAGAAGTAGAATGTAGGAAAAATGGAGTGAGATAGAGACAGGTACATACATACATTTTGTCCCAAAATCTACCAAAGATACACGGTAATGATGAACAGTGTGGTACATGACAAAATTTAGAATTGTCTGCCTGTGTTCTGGGCTCATTTTGGTTTAGTCGCTGCTCCTGCTTCACTACTAAGTTACTCTGTGTCTGCGGAAAACACTAATTCCGCGCAAGAGACAGCCCACAATGATGCAACACTGCTACCACCCACCACCACGATTTCCCCATTTCTCTCTGTCTCAGTACTACCATCTATGGCTATTTTCAAAAAATTATTTATCAAATTCTCGCCATTGTCCGAATATTTCATTCTCGCCGTCAATTTATGTTGTTTATCCAGTTATCATTTATAATGTTCGGAATCGGGTTGTTTGGGAAGTAGCTGCATTGTAGCAATTGTTACTTGTTAACCTGGATTAACCATCAAGTGGCCCATATTTGTTAGGACCATGGGGCCCATTCACATTTTACACTTGTCAGGCCTGTGATATGATGCACTTGGGAAACTTATTTTGGTTATATGGCTCAAGTAAAATTATTTTCCCGTGATGTGTTACAAAAGCGCTAATTAATTATAGAATTTTTCTTAGAAAAAAAATTTATATAACTATCTCAGTTATAGTAAATATTAATTAAGTGACGCGATTATGTTTAAATAGGAACATACTTGTATTCAAAGTTTACAAATTGATTTAACTTACCTCTAGAAAATGGTCCATATTAATATAGATAAAGCTCAATTGCCTGGCATCATAATGATTCTAGAAATGTGTGTGTGCGTATATGCTCCAACAAATCGTATCCGATATGGAATATAAATGGTTGCTCTAGTGGGTATTTTTCCGGACAACATCCATCCACCAACCATCATTTGAAAATTAATAGAATAAATATAGTAGCGTCTTGGCAAGTAAAATAGAGAACAAGAGCCATTGGACATGGATTCAAACCCACAATCACCGATTCGATGAGATGGAATGCTAGCTAGATAAAGGAAGAAAGCAGGCAGGCAGGTAGGCAGCAGAAGGAGGAGGGCAAACTATACCAGCTCCATTGGCACATCAATAATTTTGAAAATGATTGACATAACAGATTGAATTTCACGCTAGAGTTAATTTGTTCCACCTGTCGATTGATATTATTTTCTGGACCAACGGAGGGTGTCCCATGCCGCCCTATGGTAAGGACCATTACTGATTGGACCATTCAACAAATTTTCAAGATAATAGTACTGGAGAATTCTTTTTCACAAGACCATCAACATATATATATATATATATATATATAATACGAACGAGGAATGATTAATAATATCAGCAAAAATTATATTAATTGCACTAATTAGCTATATATGTCTACCAATTCAACTCTTAATAAAATATTACATAATTAAGCTTGGAGTTAGAATATCTATTCAGTGTAAGCTTTTCTAATTGATGCAGACAAAACTCTCAGAGCGTACGTGGAACAGGTTAAAAGAAAAGCAAACTAGAATTAACATTAATCCTCCACGTTCAAAAAGAGAAGCATTAATTTTATATTCATTAATGTAATGTTTTAACACTTTAGAATGGTTAACTCATGATTTGAAGATTCAGCATAGTCCATTTGCCAACTAGGCCTTCCGAGAGTGAACTCTAGATTAAGCAACTTATCATCAGAAGGTGACAAGGAGCTAGAATCCAACTCCTGTACCGCATCATTATCAGACAAATGGAGGGCCGTCTTGCTTCCATCCGCCTATTGACAATTCAAACACAAATTAATTAGAAGTCAACATATATGCTGTGTTTGATTTTCTTGTGGTTTTGATCACATAATAACCATACATACCCTAGTATCATTGGCCTTGAGATGTGATATTTTGATCCTGTCATTTGTTTCCACCCAAGGCAATGAACCTCTGCAAACGAACCAGCCAGAAGAAAGAAACATAATTAATCAAGCACGAAGAATACAAGTAAATAGCTATATTTACGGTTCGTATTATTATATAATTAGCACTTCCGGCCCGGTAGATAATATTCTATTCGGAAATAATTAAAAGTAACTTTCAAAAGCTAATTAATTGATTGGTTAATCTTGGGCGATCAATAGGGGAGTAATAATATGTTTTTGTTTTAATTATAAGATTACTTAAACGTTGAAGATGAAGTTTTGGGAGCACAGATCAATTATTGAGAATAGTTGACGCCGATCAAATCAAGTAGGAGGGATCTGCATCTACTATTTCATTACTGTAGTCTTGCCGGTATAATATCTCGTTGAGTTCATTAAATGGGGGCAGGCTACCTACAATTCACGAATAGAGTGCTTAGATCAGAACTCTAAACATAAATAGATTTTAAAAGCAAAAATTGAATCGGTTTTAGAGATGCTCACAGTCCACAGCTGCAGCAGAAGTCAACAAAACATTTAATCACTTGATCAACCAAATCCAAAAGGACATACCCGATTCGGAGAGTCTACTTATGGCATCAAAAAGTGCCCGTTGAGATTATAAGAGCATTGAGATTTGAACAAAAACCCTTGACTTTTGTGGCATTATATGATATAATATTGGGATTAACAAGCTCACAATCTAACGGATGTGGGCCGGGAGTGGAAACTCTTATAGGTAAAATAGGCCACACGAAAGATTTTCACTTAATTAACCTACGAACCCTCCCTTGGTTATGTTCATCAAATTCCCAGTACGTACTTGTATTAATAAATTCCCATTTATCTACACCATTAATAAAAGACAGAGACAGACACCATGTATGACCAAAAAAGTCGTAACCCAGGCGGGCAGTTGTGTGCATGCGTGCATGTATCTATATGTATGTATGTGTGTCTGGGCGTATGTTCGCATTGAGTTAATGTACTAAACCAATATAACTACTGTTCGTCTTTCTTTCTTTGACGAGAAGAAGATAAGATATTGCTTATGATCACAAAGCAGATGCACTTACCTTTGGCGTTTGTGTGCTGATGTTGGTGGTGGGTTGAGAGAAGGGCCGGTGTCAGCTCTTCCACAGGATAATCCTCCTTCCAAATCAACAACTCCTGTCCTTTGGTTTAATCCCATATCTATCTGCCCTTGACCTGAAATATTCATCATAGATAGACCATTGCTCTAGCTTTATCAGACATCTAAACAAATAATTCATCACATGGACTTAAGTCAGTCCAATCTTAAACCACTTTGTATTAGTTGGGGAACAGTGGATCAAATAATAGAGATTTTCTGTCACACTCGGATGACCAAGTTCCCAAGCAAAGAGAATAATGCAAGAGAAATCAAATTTGGAGTTCTTTTAAAGGGACAATCCAATTACCTGATCCTTTGTCAGTGCTCTTCACTGTTCTATACATCTGCATGAACAACCACAAAGGAAGTGAGGAAAAAGTCCACATTGCTTAGATTATTTCTAGATGCCATTTTGTCCTTTTACCCCTTGTTCTCCATCCCCACTACTATTGAATCATATCAAATACAAAAATAGAATACGATAAAAGTTGCAATAACAACTATGAGAATCATAATGAAATCTATTCCATACATAAGTTCAAAGCCATGAAGATTGAAAACAGTAACCCCACCTGCAAGTGACTCTTCACGTGAGCTAGGGTTAGATCCTTCACATTCATCAACTCTAAGACAGATTTTGGTGTTGCTCCTGTGACATTTTCCAATAGAAAAAAATAATGTAACTTAGTTGTGCTCTTCTGTAAAGCAAAAATATCCACTGTCCTATTGAGTAGTAACAGCAACAACTCGAAATAAGCATGTAATGTAGTACAAACAGATGCAAAAATATGTTTCTTGTGTTGTTGTGTGTATTACTTTCATGGCCTCCAAGAAGCTGAACTGCGTGAACAAAATGGGCATGGAGAGTTGTTGTCCATCGCATTCTAGGAGCTCTGACACTTCTTTTCACTCCATTAATCATTCTTGTATTCCTTTTGAACTCTCGGCCGTTGATTTGAGGTTGGTACTGCTGATGATGGTTAAGTGCTCTTGGTAGTTGGAGTGGCGGAGCAGGACATAAATCTGCCATTTCAAACCCTAGACTCAACGTGGGCTCTCTAGGACCAAGGTTGTAACTCCTCTCTGGATTATAGAAGCCATTTTCATGGCTCAAATCGCTTCCGCTGCTACCGGAGTCGGTGGTTGAGCTCCCATCACTGTGGAGTGCATTATTTCTTAGTAATCCATCAAATCGAACTTCCCTAGCCTCACAATCTGAGACAGATGGTGGGCTGATCTGTAAGGAAAGATCAGGCATAGGTGATGAGAAAGCAGTTCTCATTAATGGGTTCAAGCTTGAGAACATGAGGAAAAGGATGGAGAAGATCTAAGTTACTCAAGAATCAAAAACCTCGTTAATAAATATTTGAAAAAAAAAAAAAAAGAAGAAAGAGAGAGAGAACTTGTAAGGAATGGTGAAGGAGTTTGACAGGAATAAATAAGGAAATCAAGGTGGGTTAAAACTTTGAAAAGAGAGCTAGGATTCAGGAGAGTTGAAAAGGAATGGGTGTGATTATATCATGAGTGCCTTATGATTTGTATAGGTGGTATTGAAGGTGAATAGGAAACTTTTGGTAGGCTTCTTCTAGGGAGGATAGAAGATCAGGGGGATTGATACAGAGGTAAAAGAATTGCAGAGACTAATAGTGTGCAGATTAAAAAAATGCTGAGAAAAGGGAAAGTAACTGAGTTTTTTTTTTGGGATGATAGTTTGAAGGAAAAGTTGGTGAAAAGAGGGAAGTTGCGTATTTAAGGATGCAGAGGGATCAGAGACCTTTCTACTGAGAGAGAAAGAGAGATCAGGTCCATTTTTACTTAAAAATCTTGAAAATGGAGGTGCAAGGATATAATGGAGGTTTATGCAGGGGGAATGGTTGGAATTCGAGAGCTTTAAAAAAACAAAAAAGAGGCCAAATGGGGCACTGTTCAATGGAATATTTGGAATGGAATTGAGTCCCTCTCTCTCTCTCTCTCACACACACACACACTCTCTATACGCTAGCTGATGGATCGCGACCCTTTTAAATTCCCCTACTTTTTTTTTTTTGGTTTCACAGGATTATATTTTACTTAACTATCTTAACTTTTCTTTAATTAGAATATTCTTCTTTTTATTTCATGAACGAGGATTGACTGGCACGACAAAATATCCCTGTTCAAAACTGCACTTATTGCCTTATTGGTCTCCGCCATGCATGCACACATACCATATACACATGCACATACACACACATTAATATTATATATTGAAGCTATATATTTAACGTTTTATATATATGTATATATATATATATATTTATACATAATTCGCATGTAGCATGAATGAAGAATTAGATTTTGGCGAACGACTCGTTTCCTGTATACAATTTGGTGTATAATTAATGTAGTCCTCTGTCTGTAGTAATACTAAATTCTCCTCAATTAACTCATCCTAAACCGACCAATTGCAATTCCAGCTTTACTCTTAAGTCATAACAATTAACGTCTCAACATTTAAAATGGGCATGAACAGAAGAAGAATCTCTCAAATTAATTAGTCTAGACTTGAGTGCACGTAGCATTTTATCATGTCGCCAATAAGCGTCGAGCTGTACACGTGCGAACAGCCAATGAAAATTCTTTTTTTCTTAAAAAATAATAAATATCAGAATTAAAATGGTCTCGTGAGTAATAAGAAGGCAAGGAATATGGAGTATTAAGAAGGAAGTAGTGTCAGATTGGCTGGGGTGTCCGGCGACACTCGGGTCACAGACCCACATGCAACTTTCCCTGGCCCAGTTCTCTTCTAAATTTTCATATCCCCACGTCCACCGGTCCACGCGCTTTGTTATTATTTTCCAATTCGTTCATCACCCCTGCCAACATATCTCATTAGATTTCTCTTCCGAAATCATTACAAGAATCAACGGCGCGTGAGAATAGTTAATTAAACGGAGTCGTCCTGGTAGTGTAATTATATTATTTTCAGCGGCTACTATTTTGTCTAATGCGATACAAACTTCTCGACGCTCCAATATTCCCTCTCCGTGTCCAAATATTCCTGATAAGCTGTCGAGCCCCAACCCGCGCGTGGAAACCCACAAAGAAAGACCATATTCCTCGGCGTCAACATGGGCTCCGATCACGTGACCTTAAGGACGTGACCTTGTCTGGGTGACAAGCTCTTCTTTGTTCTCTTCTCTTGTTGTTATTATTACAAATACAATATTAATTAATATTAAGCAAGCTCGCAATCCCATGTCTTTAATCTATTTGTTTATTAGGTGATTAAAGTAACAACAAGATGACTAGAAAATGCTTAATCATTTGTTAATAGTTTCCGAAGCCATGGTCAGCGCCTGATGCGCTCTAGATTCTCCGGGAAATTAAACTCTTTTAGCTTCTTCTCATATTTGTTTTTATTAATTAATTAGTGCTTATAATTAAATATATTCTCTCTCTCTCTCTCTCTCTCTCTCTCTCTCTCTCTCTCTCTCTCTCTCTCTCTCTCTCTCTCTCTCTCTCTCTCTCTGGTTTGGATTATTGAATAATCAGGTTGCAGTAGGGTTATATCCGGTCAACATGTCTCTCTAAGGCTCTCTTGCAGTGTTGTCAAATGCTTTGGCGATATGCCATATTCCATGCGTTTGTCTTTTCTCTTAATTATTCTTATTAATTTCTTGCCACAAAACGACAGCTCCCCAATTCATATTCACGTTGGTTTAATAGGATTTTCGCTTCTGGGTACCAAGCATTTTCTGAAACCACGCACATCCAGCATACATATACGTACACACACTTATGTATATAATATTTTTAATCACTATTGCATCCCAGCTATCAGTTTAAAGTTTTAAAAATATGCATGGCTATATGTTGAGAGAATTAATGCACACTAAAAGTCCAGAGTTTAGGTAAATATGAAAGAAGAAATTAAATCGAGGTGGCAGCTAGCTAGAGTTGAAAATTAAATGTGATACGGAAATCATGTAATGTAGCTTAGCTAGGTGATTTAATTTACATGTGTATATATATATATATATATATATATCTTCTAACTTTATCCGGAGGATTAAAATAGAATAAAAGGGATTTGGAAGAATATTAGGTTCTTCATAGTGATTCGTGAGATTAGGGTACAGGCATGTGTTGCTTTGAAATTAGAACATCTTTCTCACCTTCCCCCACTCTTTGAGTATGTATTAATGTAGAGAAGGACAGAAGAGAAAGGAAGGAATCACCGAAATCTACGCCGTTTAGGCTGACGTGCACCACGACATTACATCATATGAACATTAATACAATAAACATATGTATATATATATATATATATATGTGTTACTAATTCCACACATCGTTTTGCTGGTTCTGTAGAATTTTCTCATGTCTTCATCTGTGACATCGAGACAATTTAATTGATCAAAAAGATAAAAATGATGCTTTGCTCTCTCTCTCTCTCTCTCTCTCTCTCTCTCTCTCTCTCTCTTTCTCTCTCTGTAAGAAGTTAACGAATAGATAAAGGGAGAGATGAGTAAGAGACATACATTTACAGCAAAGATAATATTAATAATTACGAACGAGTAAGAAGAAGCTGTCCCTGGTCAAAACTGCCTTAAAAATAATTAATGTTGAATAATTGATTGATTGTGAACTTAAAAGCTTGACAGAAGAGGCAAAATGATTCCCTGTTTCAGAAGCGCCACCAGCTGCAAGCAGAGGGGCCAGCCGGGAAACAGCTTCAGAAATCAGAGCTGGCATTCCCAAGCAAGCAATATTTAAACTGGGCCATATACATGTGTATTGTATTTGAGAAACAATTACTTAAGGTGAAAATGGAAGTCAATCTACAATTACCATTATACTTTTAAGAAAGCTGAGATTATGAATAATAAGTCAGACCCTACATCCAACCACACGTACACTAAATTATTTTTCTTGCAAAAATCTCAAACAATCTCATACCTTTGAGACTTGAATTTTTTTATTTTTATTTTTTTTAAATTTACCCCGCTCCTACAGGATAGAGGGTGAACAAAGAAGAAACCACAGCCTTATATATTTTCAGAAATATCTAACATTACATCCATGCGTTTATTTAAATTAAATAAAGCTGCGTGGAGGGGCGGGCTTTCTTTGATGGAGTTAGGATACCTTGAATAATTGATTGACTGTATCAATCGCCGTCACGTAAGTATTACATCGGTTTGGGTGATTTTAATTCAACTGATAGTATTGATTGGTTTGGCAACTTCCTTCCTCTTACAAAAGCAAAGCAATGGTAATTGGAAGATATTCTCTCTCTTTGGTGATCTCCCTTTCTTTCGCTGTCTCCCTAACATCAATTTCTCGGAATTTAAAACCAGAAACAAAAATCAGTATTGCGATTCTTTCTTATCGTTGAAAGAACAGAAAGTGGAGCCACGCAGAAGGAAATTAATTAGAACGGAAGAGAAAAATAAAGGTGCAAAGAAGTGGAAGAGTCCGTATGTGCTAAAAAAGTCTATGAACCACTCTCTCAAAACACAGAAAGTAAGGGATGTTTCTTTTCACTGTGTTTACGTTAATTTACCCACTTTATTACTACTATTGTTTTTGAATCTTACAGGCCAGGGAAGGAGGGGTTTGAGCTTGTCTTGAAAGTTCATCAACCTGATATGCCCCTGTTGATCAAAATCAAACTTTAGACTATGATTTTTCGAGAGTACTGGTATAAAAGGACCCCACATACAGGATGATCATGTGCCTGCAACCAGTTGTTGGGATTTTCAGAATGTACACTGTCGGCTTATATTAGACCTGCCCCTATTTTATTAAATAAAAAAGCTTTAACCCAGCTAGAAACTCCATTTATATACTTCAATTCATATATCAGATAGAGACGTTATCAATAAAAGAGTAAATGAGTAAGAATAGACCTTGCATGAATTCAAAAAAAATGTTTGCTTTTGCTTATCTTTTTTTTTTTTTTTTTTGGTTAAAAAATATAGATACGTTACTGGAATACATACGTTATACGTGTATGATTTATTTCATTTCATGCATTTCTCATTCTCTCTCTCATTTATTTGATCATTTAGCTTTAATTCCTCAAAATTTTTTCGTATATGTGTATATATATATATATATAGTTCGGGAAGCTGACTTTTAATATTCCCGTGACACCGTCCTATTCCCAATTTCCCAATAGTTGTCTTATGGACCACTCTCTCACACACACACACACACACACACGCATATATAAATATATAAATATATATATATATATGCGTGTGTGTGTTTTAATTAATTGGTTCAAAGCTTGTGTTTTGTTGTGCTGTGTTGTGTTTCTCATTCATTCATCAATTCACTCACTTGCTGGTTGTTTTTGACTGTTTCTCAGATTACCAGAAAGGAAAAGCTTTCTGGCTGTCAATTGTCGATCTCTTCCTTAATGGGAATTATTTAATTTAAAAAAATAAACGTCAAATGTCATCATCAACAAAATAAATTCCCATTTCCCTTTCGTACGTGAGGAATAACTGCTCCCATGATGTATACTATAGTGGTTCCCACTTCAATATTTTGTTCATTATGATTGTAAGTTTGTAGCATAAATTTGTTAATTAATCATCATATGTATATGATTGTAAACATTATTAAACTTCGTATTATAAATTAGGTATGAAAATGATGTGAAAGACATAAATAATTCAGATATATGGTCGCCTCTTCTGTTTGGCAACACATCATGAGGCCCGGCTTTGGCCTCCGACCCCATTAGCTACCCATGCATGCATTATTACTATGTACTACAAACAAAAAGCAACTAATTAGGTACATATATATATATATATTTATATGGTTTAAAGAACTCGATCTTTTAATTATTTTTAATCATAATTTAATTTCTTCAAATATCTTACCGGCTTTTAATGATTTAAGATATATAAAAAGGTCAGCATGCAAATAGAATGTGTGTTTGTTTTCATTTAGGTGGAAACAACCAGACAAGTTCAAATTATTGTGAAATACAAACGTATGACTGCATTATAGAGGTAGGACTTTGCGTCCAAATGTAGCCTGCAAAGAGCCTCACAGCATCAACAATGAGATCATCTGATATTTACATTTAATTACAATATTTTGAAGTTTTGGCAGCAGTAGATAACTGTTGCAGGAAACATTTAAACGTTGCCTTATTTTGAAAACATTTAAGCTTTGGCATATATGAGAGACATTCATATGCCAACAACCGTATCACATCAAGGAAGAATCTATTAATTTATCTATCTCCATTAATTATTCACAAACTAGGTAATTAGGGGAAAAAAAGAAAAAGAAAAAGAAAAACATAGGGCACCGGTAGCTTGGAAACACACCAATTATCATAAGAAAATGACCTTCAGGAAGAATAAAAATGATGTCAGTAGCTTGACTTTGTACGATTAATTTGACTGGGTAATTTGTTTACGTAGTCTTTTTGTAAGTCTCTGCAAATTATTTACTCGTAGTTCGGACTTCATTGGAACTCGCCGTTGGTTGCTCACGCTACTAAACGGCAACCCATTCATAGTCTGACTATGGGCCAAAGAAGAGTGGCACCTAAAAATGGTTCAACAAGGGCCCAAAAACAAATAGTTTCCTTGACTATAAACGGGCCCAAGCTCAATTACAAAGATTCAAGCGTCGAATCCTTGTCTAATTACTTTCACGAACGCTAATTAGTCGACGTTAAAATCACGGTACTCGTCGACTCCAGTTCTCTCGCTTTCTCCTCCTCGTCGGATCTTCGCTACCATTTTTGAGATAAGGCGAGGAAAGTAGCAGAAACGATGACGCTTTTCCACTTCTTCAACTGTGCGATTCTGACGTTCGGTCCTCACGCAGTCTACTACTCCGCTACTCCCTTGTACCGTTGCTATTTCCTAATTTTATTTCTTTGCATAATTTTTTTCAGCTGATTTAGTCGGAGAACTAACTTATTACTGTATATGCTTATGCAGATCTGAGTACGATACACTTGGTACCTCTATCAAAGCGGCTCTGGTTTATCTCGGGACGGCTCTTGTTAAGGTTGGTTACGTGGTTAATCTATAATGTAATTTACTTAAGATATGGGCTAATTGAAATTTGAATTGCTACGTTTTGATTGCAGCTTGTTTGTTTGGCGACTTTTCTTAAGGTGTCAGAGAATGATAGTTTTGATCCATACCAGGTACTTTTCTCTCTTAATTTGATCTTAATGGAAAAACCTTGAGTTGTACAATTTGCCACATTTTGTTTAAATTTAAATGTACATCTTAGAAAGCTAGATAATACATGTAATGGGAGATTAGGTTGCCGAATTTTTATTTCAGCTTCATAGTTTGGCACAATCACAAGTTTAGTCTTTATCTCGTTAGTTTCCAAATGTCCTATTTCTTGTCAGTTACTATATATTATTGCAAAACAAAATGTTGAATCAACAATATGGCCATAATCTTTTACAAAATCCCTTAAAATGTTTGACGTGTTTAAAAATAATAGAAGTGTACATGTGAGTCATCTCTGTTTCAAAAGACATAGGCATCCCATTATTTTTTACTGGGGTATGGTTCTCAGGTTATTACTTGAATCCAAGCCCTAGGCAAGCCATTTCTTGAAATAGGTTGAATTAGATCAATCCTTTGATGTTTACTTTTAAGATATATTTTAGGGTACAAAGGTTATGCATACTACTAAAGTGGAGTTTTCTGCCATTACAAGTTGGTGCTATGTATTTTATGATCATCATGAACTTGCTTTTGCTAGGCTGCATCATTACGATGACTTTTGAAATTCATCAACATTGTTGGAAGTAGTCAATCTGTGTAGGGTTGGTAAGTCGATTGATCTCTAGGACAGTGTGAGTTAGTGAGCTTTTCTGCTCATGTTCTTTTATGATGGCTTACTTTCAGTGACTAGTTTGACATAAATCAATTTTGTCATTTATTTTCAGGAATTGTTGAAAGCACTAATTGGTTTTATAGATGTTGCTGGGCTTTACTTTGCCTTAACCCAGTTGACTCATAGGAACATCTCTCAGAATCATAAATTTCAAGCCGTTGGACTTGGTGAGTAAACCTTGATTTAGTCATTTTGTTTGAATGCCAGAATAGTTTTCTCTTTTTGATTTCTAAAGAAAAGGTACTTTATTTTATCAGTGACCAGATGTGAACCTAGTAGTAGTTAAGAAGATCCTTGTTCTTTTCGCTGGGACTTATTTAAACAATATGCTTGAACTTCAACATTACTATATACACTTTCTTTCCCCATTCTGGCAGGTTGGGCTTTTGCTGATTCTGTTCTACATAGATTGGCTCCACTTTGGGTGGGTGCTAGAGGACTAGAGTTTACTTGGGATTATCTTCTCCAAGGGCTAGAAGCTAATGCAAATTTGGTAGGTCCATTTGTTCCCGTGGAATTTTATTGATATGTGTCTCATTTTTTTTTTGGCTAAAGTGGATTCTGTGTCATGGTTGCATTCTTATTTTAGGTGTTGAGTATATCCCTTGCTGCATTAGGATCTTTGATGTGGCTTCGCAAGAACAAACCAAAGACCCTCATTCCTATAATATATGCATGTGCTGGGATTGTGGCAACTATGCCATCTATTACAAGGTTTGTTTAACTGTCATCGTAAAACTTAACTTTCTTTGTTAAAAAGTTTTTTGTGATTTGAATTTCGTTCTGGCTATTTGAAATCAGGTTATCTTCAAATCCTTGAATTTGAAAATATAGAAACTTGGGAGAACCTTTTCCATGTCTCTTTCTTAATTACTCTTGAACCTGTCAGTCTTGCTTCAGTTTCCCATAAGATTGTGGTGAAAAAAGATTATCATGTTCTTTCAAAAACCATATGGTGGTTGATTTAATAGCATTCATGCTATGATCACTGGTTAAAGCATTTTGAATGCATGGTCCAGAAAGACCAATATAAATGATAGCATTTTTCTTTACTTTTGGGAACCTGATATATGGCTTTTGCAGCTATCTGAGGCGAGGAATGGGATGGCAACTTCCAAAGGTGGTAGGCTTTGAACTTTTTACCTCATTGGTGATGGCATTCGTTAGTTGGCAACTCTTTACCGCGTGTCAGAGACCCTCTGCCTGAGCAAGCCAAGCATTACTACTGGACAGTTAGTGTTCTCACGACAGTCAGCTTAATTCTCTTAAAGAGCACCTGTTCCAATCAGCGTTCCCTCTTGTGGTGGCCAATGGCCATGATCTTTTACTTTATCATTCTAGTTTATATAATTTACTGGTGTCTAATTTTGATCTTCACCATTCTTAATTTACCAAGTCAGAGATAGAGATTTTTCTTATGTAATTCCAGAAATGAATTCTTAGAAATTTTGGATGAAAAATGAGGCAGGCTCTGGGGCATCCAGTTCTGCGTTGCGTTTATACGTTATAGATGTCTAATTGGAAACCTGGCTTCTTCAGTGAGTCATGCTGTAACTTTGCAATCTCAATGCTAACCTATTTTCACATAAGCTTTTTATGACTATGCTGGGGTTGTTTACGCAACCACGACGCTTGCTTAAATTGGTTTAACAATGAGCTGCGAAATTTACATTGCTTGGGACTTTTTCATTTTATCTTTAAGAGTAGAATTTTGAAGCTCATGTTTACTTTTAAACCGTTGCTGCCCTATTGGCAGTCGACAGTCCTCGGGTCTCAAACTGTTATTTGGAATTGGCGTTTGCGTGAATCCAGTCCGTGGCATTTCTCTTTGATCGCCCCTGTTTTACGTACATTACTTTCCCAATCAGGGTGACGATCCGACCAAACTGAGTGATGAAGTATTCATTTATTGCAAAAAAATTCTTGAACAATCCTTTAGCATACTCGATTTTACAGCCAAAACAATACCAGTCAACATTAAGAGAAAAGGGTATAAGAAACAATCACTCAGATTCCTCCAAAGATGCTTCAATTCGGAGAAGAACAAAACCAACTGCAACCCCAATAAGGACGAGTCCGTTCATGATGGCAGCAATTCTGAATATCTCAGATGCAGCATTGCATGTAGCAGAGAGTGCAGCGCCACCTCTTCCTTTGCTTGCCTTCAATGAGCTTACAAAATTTGCAAAACACTGCTCGGCGCATACAGGTTGGCCTAGAGAGATCACCTTGTTTTGGGCTTTAAGACCTCCATAAGAATTCAATCCATTCAGATAGACGACCTTGTTCATTTTATTCTGGGTTTTGCTGCCATAGCTCACCCATGCACCGGTAACTGTTCCTGGAGCAAGGACTGCTGATGTTGTTGCCATTTCGGCAGTGCCTAAAATCTAGAAAGTAAACGTCCGGTTTATAGAATTAAAATACGAATTGAATACAACACTAGCTTGAAGAACTTGCACTGACAAAAAATATTTTCAATTTAAAGTAGAAATAAATGAAGTTGCTGAATTGTGGGTTGATTTACCTCTGCTGGGTTGTAGAAAGCAAGACTGCGTGCTTGCAGGAACAGGGGATGATGGTACAAATGAGGCAGCAGTGCATTTAGAGATATGAGTTGATCGCATCAGAATTTGGATAAGGGAAGTAGAGAATACTGGAATGGTTGGCTGACTAGGTGATAGGAGGTATCAAAAAGGTTGGGCTGAATTGGGCCGGCCCACTTAACTCGAATTAGTAAATTTATATATGTTGGGATTGATTCTGTTCTATAACATAAATTCGAATTCTTCTTAGAAAACGCTGCAAAGATCGGATGAAGTTAAATTACAGCAGAAATTGAGTAAACTAGACTGCTGATCCCATTAATCGAAACGACATTGTTGAAACCATTTGCAGTCACAGAGCTTCAAACATTTTGACTTTATCAGCACTAAATACTGCCGTCCTAATGGAAATCGCCCTTCCCTCTCCCCGGAATATATGAACTTGCAAAACAGTAGGCATCATAAACTCAAAAATCAGTGTGTCACCCCCAGCTATCTGATTTGCTTTCCAAAAATCAACCCACCCATCTGTCATATTAACACGACCGTCACTAGTCCTGTTTAGTTTAACGGGCCATGACCTCGCACCTGGATCCTTAAGCACTACCGAACTTACTGTCATCAGTTTTTTCTCTCTGGCTAGTTGTATTGGAATAATCTGCAATTTCATAGAAAACAAACAATAACAATGTTTATATATAGACAATATTGCTATGGTAGCAAATGAATGATTACAAACAATTGATGAGGTGATGCTATCTGTTATTGAGAATAAGGAAAGCATTTGCGGAAGCTTACCCCACGGCATTGGTTAGTGTGCGTCCAAGTTACAATGAAACAGGTATTCTCTGACTTGAATGAGAGTACTGATCTTCTTGTTGGTTTGCTCAGTTCTTGAATAAGAGGTTTCTTCTCTGACCTTCTAGATGTACGTCCACCTAAACATGCAATTCCTGTTAAAAATTAATTATTAATAAGAAAAAAATTCTTAGCAAACTTTGACTGGAAGAAGATACAATTTGATATAATCGGGTGTACCTGGGTTCAAGTCAATTGGGTTGTTTCCATGGGCAGATTCAAACACCTCACGCTTGCATTCTCGAGTTCTGATACTAGCTTCATTTTGATTTCCATTGTTGGAGTGAAAAGTAAGACGATTGTTGTTCGTCTCAGCTGCCTTTATAATCTTCTCGCAGCAACTTTTATCATAGATTTTAACTTTGAACTTTGAATTACCGCAGTATTTGAAAACCAGAAAATCACCAACTTCTAAAGAATGAGCTTCCACAAATTCCTGCCATCCACTCCCAAAAAACAAGTGATTCCCATTTTCTTCCATATTCACTACCCAATATCTCTTTGTAGGACTTTTGACAATGCATTGGCCAAGTGAACTTCCATTGAAGTTCTTAACAAAAGCTTGTGGTATACGCTACACAATCAAATATTTTTTGAGTTACTCAACAGCCTCCGATTGGAAATATGAAAACAGGCATGCTTAAAATGGATTCAACTACAAAAAGATAAGAAATCTGTTCCAACTAAAGGGAAATACAATATCTGAAAAGACGAAAAATACTGACATTATAATCAATATCGGGTATAAGTACTGATTTGACAACCATTAGACTACTGTCTTGTGTTTCCATCTTCACACTAAAAGGTCGAACCTTTACTAAATATGGTTGCTAAAAAATAATAATATAATTACACAAGAGAACTTGGTTTGTAATCAACCAAAATAAAGGTAATAAGAACATAAATGTAAAATAAAAAGCAGGTTCTTGTGTAAAGTCTTAACACCTGCTTGAGGGTGCTGCTTTTGAAAAAAAAAAACTTTATTTAAAAAAAAATTGAAAACAAGATCCATAAAACTAACACTTATCTTCAAGTGTTTAAATCAATGCTGTTTTGGTCTTTTTGCTTAATTGACTAGAAAATGAAGCTAAAATCAAATCAATATATCTTTAAATAATTCTTCTTCGATTATTTCAATGAAATGAATCATGTAATATAAATAGAGATTGCATACCAAGGTGTCTTATGGCATAAACTTGTTTCAGGTATTCTTTTATGACTCTAATCATTATTATTTAGTATGTTTCTTCAAAATTTAAATTCATTTTATAGACTAATCTAAAACTTTCCTACGAAATATTTCTGTAAAAACAATATATATATTTTTCTCCAAAGGAGATGAAAACGAAGATTACCAGCTGTTTGGAGAAGTTACCAAGGAGAACCTTAAAGAAGGATGTTTTTACCTTTCTACCCATCTAGTCTAAACAGGAAACACAAAAAATACTAAGAATTTTCTTGCGAGTGTGAGCAAACAATATCATGCAATATATAAAAAATGAGAGCTCACTCGTAGAAATTCACGTTTTTTTTTGCTTCAAATTAAATTTTAGATATTATAAAAGTTCGAAAAGAGAGAGATTAAACTTATCTAATTACAACAGGATAAGCAAATATAAATTCTAGTCGCTGTATTATTACTCATTCTAACAAGTATTTAATAACCACTCACCTAACCTTTCCCATATTGATGGCACTTTTCTAATTGGTTATGTTAAACTCCTAATATTTATTACTAATAAATTTTTCAAGTAAATTTTGTTCCGGTTTTTATGGACGTAGAAATAGCAAATAATACAAACAGAACATAAAGTTTGTCGATCATGTTTGTATCTTCATGGCAATCCATGCATTCAATTACAAGGTATCATAATTCGTTTTGTAGAATTGTAGAATTGGAATCCTGTCCAGCATGTACCTAAGGTCTGCTGAGGATGTCCACATACGCGGGTAAGGTTAGCGGAGGCTTATTGTCAACTTAACAGAGAATATTCAACAAAAAAAAATGTCTAAAATATTGACACTCCTAAGCTCCAATAATGTAATACTCTCAAATGGCTACATAGTTAATCTGTCTGGCTTGTGCAGAGATGACATGCAGATGAAACAGAACATGGATAGATAAGCTATACAAATGTATGCCATGCGAAATAAATTAGTCTGCCAAAGAGTCAATCCTAGTACATAACATCCGACCATATAATACATAATAATACATACAAGTACGCAGTCCAAAAGTTAGGCCAACTATGCAATTCTTCTAACCTCTGCTAACACCAAAACACAGTGCAAACTGAGCAATTTCCATTCAGCATCAGGGACAACCTTTTAAAGCTTTAAGGAAGCAGGAGCCACTTGTACTAGTGGACTCACATCATTCACAACTCGAAAGATGCTAACGTTCAGGAACACAGGTTTGGTTCCTGTGATGTCCGGATTGAACACACACACGTCAAATTCATCTAAGTTGTTATCTACTGCAAAATTCTTCCAGCCACCGGACAGCCCTCCAGAGCAACGAGGTTTGCAAAACTGAAATCTGGTGACCCATGTTTTCTCATTCAAGCGGAGAATCACATCTTGATTCTCCAGAGTGAGATGCTTTGTCATCCAACCTGCGGGAATTGCCTGATGAAGAAGATCAAGTTTAACATGTGAGGTCAACATTTCCGTAAAGAGAATCTTCTAATAATGGGATACTGAAGCAAGGAAATATAGATATTAAAAAGTTGAACAAAGGCATAATAAGATTCAAAATTATCAAAGAATGGAAACAAAATGTTCTGTTACCATATAAAATCTCCTGTATACATGAGTGGGTCTCATAACTACTGTGAAACTGTCAGCGGTTAATGCAGCTTGCGCCAGCAGCATTGCATTCTTTTTCTCATCTTCGGTCACAGGCCTCCTATTTGATGCATAATGTGGACTTGATGCCACATCTCCAATGAAGGATGTAGGCTCAGCAACTGAAGCAATTGTAGCTCAACCAAAATTAGTTACAAACAAACATATCAACAAGAGGATTATAGATTTTTGACAACATAGGACACTTCCTTAGCCACATAATAGCCATATCCTCATAGCATTTAGATGACAACATACAGCACTATAAAAACCTAAAATCAGCGAATGATATTTGTTCAATGAATAATACAGAAACCTTTTACTATTCAGTGCAAATTAAAATAAGAGGTGAGGATGACTACCAGGTTTGGCCTTCTCATTCTCAACAAAACTAGTGCATAGTTCCTTGCTTCTCAAACTTCGCCTGGTATGGACAGGCTTAACAGAACTATTGACCCTCCTAACTCGTTTGCTAGAAGCTTGGGAGACAACTGGCTGCCCTGCTGGTGTTTTGTTAATGTCATCATCATCCGTTTTCTCTGGTGAAGCGCCTCCAACATCACACTGTGGAGAGGTAGGAATTACTTCCACTGAATTTTCTCCAATTTTTCTTTTTGTTTGATATTCACCATCATGGTCTGTATGTCCACATTTTCTGACAAAATACGAAGCCGCCTTCTCACATTTGCTTTGCCCATCAAACATTAAAACATCGAAAAGTGAGTCTCCATTGTACTTAAAGAACAAGATATCATTCTCTTGCAGAAAATGATTTTTGACAAATTCTGGCCAACCATGACAGAAGTACAAGATATTATCTCTTGTTGTAATTCCTACAACCCATGTAAAACCGCTGGGACCCTTAAGAGAGACAGTTACGGGAAGCTTCTTTTTCAAATTTTTGACAACCTTTTCAGGAATGGCCTGCAATTCCATGCAATGATAAAAATTCAAATAACTACTCAAGAAAAGAGGAAAAGGAAGAAAGAAAGTAGTGGTTCTTGCAACTTTCCAGGAATCTTCCCCGGGGAACACCCAATGAAAAAAGTCAGTCGAAAATGTTCCTTTGTTTAGGGTCATTCTTCCAGCAAGAGATTGAGATTTTAATGCGATCATTGATCGAAATGGTCCATACACACTGCATTGATCACACGAGAGGCAACGTGGGTTCCCAGGAATATCCCCTTAAAATACATCTACTACTAAAACAAAATCAGGGGAGGCTTCGGTGGCCTACTTCCACCAGGATCAGTTTCCTTATTTATATGTAAATCTGCAACAATGAAGGGCTCTTGTTCATTGTGGCAACTGTTGGTTACCTCTAGCAATTTTATAGGTAATTTTAAAGGGGAAAAGCAGATATCACCGGCCATTTTGGTTAATTGTTTTGATGCGACACGTTCATGACAATGTTAGAGTTGATGTAAAAGTGATGTATTTGATATGGAGGAAAGCCTGATCAAACAACAAAAATATTTGGCTAAAAGTAGAAGGATCTGAAGAAATTATTATTCAGTAAAAGAAACCCAAAACAAAAGAATTATCATATGCAAGATAATAGCTGATAAAACTTACAAGCTGCCGATCAAAACCAGCACAGAGATATTGAATGAAATGAATACACTGGAAATGGTTCCAATATATTTCCTCTTCCCAACTCCTGCATGCCTTGCAAGCTTCTCCCATTTCCCACAATTTGGAGCTTCGGATCTACGCGGATGAGTTGAAGACAGACTCGTTTTGCGAGTTACAGTGCCAAAACTGAAAGGAAACGAGACATTACGTCACAACTCAAGCCATTTAGTTTAAACAATTTTAATATGCAGAAATTTAAAAAAAAATGAAAAAAGAAAAAAGTTCGATGAGACCATTAAGTCTATACCTACTACTACTGCTCCAGAGAAAGAATACTTGATTTTATTATATAGAGAACAGAGTAGAGGGAGAATCTTGAATCAAGATACAGTCTTCAACTGATCAAGAGCTAGCCCTAGCCCTTTGTCTCATGTCGTGTTGTAACTGTCAGCTGCTGGTTTTTACGATGTTCAATGACTTTAAAGGACGAGCCATTTACTTGACCCAATTATTGTAGCACACGTGGCGGGAGAATCTGTCCTCGTCTATGTTAACTTAGCTCAATGTACCATCCAGGATACTACAGACTATACAGTACTTCTGATTAGTGCGCCACGTTGTCTTCAACTATTCATTCAAGGAGAGTCGTGAACAAAGCTTTATACTTTCCTTGAACTAAAACTTCTTTGTTCGAATTATCATCCACTGTAACATGCTAGCGATATGTAGATATGATTGCTGTGATTAGATCTTAGTTAGCTCCCTTTCTTTTTTTTTTTTTCACCAACAATTCCACTGAGAGAAAGCAAGCAGTTTAACAGTACAGATAATTTCTCCTTTTCTTGTTTTGCCTTTTTTCTGTATCAATTTCTTTATCCCCTAGCTGTCAACAAAAAATAATAATAATAATAATAATAATAATAATAATAATAATAATAACAGCCAAATTTTGCCGCTGCGTAATTAAAAGTCTTTCGCTTGCTTTTTCTAAACCGTCTGTAGATTTATTCGCTGCTTGGTTTGACTCTTTTATTGAAAAAAAAATTTTTTTAAAAATAAAATTTTTTTATATTTTTTAATGTCATTTAGTTAATAATAAAAAAAAAATTTTAAAATTAAAAAAATTATTTTTTTCTATTAAAAAGTTTCAAAATTTAAATTTTTAACAGTAAAATTTCTCTAACTTTTTTTAAAAGATAAAATTGTTTAAAATATTCTTATTTTATTTTAAAAATTTTATATTATTTTTTTAAAATAAAATATTAAAAATTTATTTATTAAAATAATTACTCAAATTTTTTCATAAGTCACTTATAACAACCAAACAATTAATAATCTTTTATTAAAAACTTTACTCACAAAAAGTTTACGAATTAAAATTTTATTTTAAAAAATTTTATTTAAAAAACTATATCAAACGGAGCCTTAGTGTCTGTTTGATTTGACTTTTTCATTGTCCAAAAGGATTTTTTTAATGATAACTCTTTTTAAATTTTTTAATATCATTTGATTGACAATGAAAAAGAGTTTTTGAGAATTAAAAAAGTTATTTTTCTTCTATTGGAAGAAATCCAAAATTTAAATTTTTGACAGTAGATTTTCTCCAACTTTTTTAAAAGATAAAATTGTCTAAAATATGCTTATTTTATTTTAAAAATTTTACGTTATTTTTTTAGAATAAAACATTAAAAATTTATCTATTAAAATAATTACTCAAATTTTCTCAAAAGTTATTTGTGACAACCAAATGATTAATAAACTTTTGTTAAAAGTTCTACTCATAAAAATTCTACGGATAAAAATTCTATTTTAAAAAACTCTATTTAAAAAATTATAACAAACGGGCCCTTAGACTACTTGTGATTCTCGTATTCGTCTTGGTCAAGAAAAACAGATAAAATTAAAAGTAAATGAATAAATGAAAGAAAAATAACTAGCATATACAAAAATGTTGGATGTATTTTTGGCGCTGCCATCACTCCACGCTTCCAAACAGATTTCTAATTGGCAAAAATACTTCCTTTTAGCTACATGTTCATCATAAAAACTTGTCTTGCCTCTCTGGTGATGTACAAAAGAGAGATCATCCTGCACAAAACTGCCACTGAATCACTTGAAATCGGAATTCTCAAATGTTATTTTTTAAAGAGCATCATCCCATCAAAAGCCAGAGGAAAAGTAAAGACTTCACAATCACTGAGGAGATAGCAGATAAAAAAGAAATTTAACTAATTTTCAGGTAACATTTAAAACCTACAGAGAAAATGTTTTCTTTCACACAAGACGTATAAAATTTCTCTTTTCCAATAAAGGTAACAAACACTCCCGATATCTCAATGAACTGAAATAAAGGCTACTCAACCGGCAACAGTTTTGATTCGGAGAAACTATTCTAAACTTTCATTCAAAATTTAAATCAAGTGAATGTAAATGAGCCGGAATAGGGATAGTCTTAGCGTACAATCGGAAATATCATAGTTTCTGATCAGAGATTGGAAGGAAGCTACCCTTAGATCTTTCTATCATAAAGAAATAGAAAAACCAGTAGTCAAGAGTTATGCAGAAATGAAATCAGATTTCAAGGGAATCATATACATTTTTCTCCTGAAAAATTCTGGAAAACACTTAAAATAGAAGAAGGTCCATGTCCAAACACTCACCACCTAATATGTTCATTGATGTTTGATCTCTCTCAATGCATCACAAAGGAGGATCACAAATAGATGATTCATTGGATGTGGATTTTCCACTTTGATGGTATAGTTCCGTTCTTCCAATGCCAGATATATGCACACGCATTTCACACTTGCTAATAAGTTCAAATATGCAGATATCCCCAATTTTGATGTCGTTACCACGAACGAAGGCCATCCAACCCCCACAAAATGTATGCACCGTTCTCCCCTTGGAGTCTGGGAGTGAATTAACAGTCCAACATTCCCCTTTCAAATTTCGAAGTACAATCTCCGTTTTGCAGTCCGGAAGATGTGCCATTGAAAACTTATATGGTATTTTCTGTGAGACAGTAATCATTCAGTAGATGAGAATGAATGATGTTTTCTTCTTCCATAATTATGGGGTGAAATTCTTAAGGTTTTGGCACTTCGGTGAAAAGCAGCAATCAACTCAGAAATTAACTAAAACTTTATGCATTATTATCAATTAACAAGTTATCTCTACAGTTAAAACTGTTTCATCAACAACCATAAATATTTGAGGAATAGAAAAATTAGCCAAATATCAAAAGGAGAAAATAGAAAAAATATTACTCACCAAAGTATATGAACCACTGATGTTGAACTTCCTCATGATTCTTACAAAGTGAGGGACACACGAACCAAAAGAACGGGCTGCTTTTTCTTCATCAAGTGCCACCATCATTCTCAACTTGCTTCTAGCTTCTGAACCTATTTCAGCTCCAATACTGTTTCCAATCTGAATGGCTACCTCTGTTTTGTACACAAACCAAGTTAAGTTACAAGGTTTGCTAATGACTTATAAATCTCATTCACAATAATCTTTTTACCAATAGAAAGTGATAATATCATGAATTACTATTAAATATGGAGAAAATCTCAATATATATGCTTGAAGAATACAAGTAAAAATGCTCATGGCCCAATGTTTACTACAAATTCAGTTAAAGAACTAACAGAATTTGATGGGGAAACACTGCATTGTCCCTTGCATTGTAGAAGCAATTCACCTAGAAATCCCAACACAGGAGAAATTGAAACTTTCACCTGACTTTTCATTGCCAATTTTGGACTGACAGCATGGTGCACCACTAGCAGAATTCTTTGTTGTACCAACATGCTTCTTTATGTCGCACATATTAGACCCTTCCATATCACATAATTTTACCTTTTTCGTGCATTTTGAATGGATCTTTAGAGAGTTCTTTACTTTCTTTGGTACACCATCAAACATTTTGCATGAAATGCCAGCAGAACCAACATTCAACCCAAAAGCTATTTTTCCACTTTGACTATGTTGGTCTTCCTTTCCAACTCTAAGAATATGCACTCGCAATTCACATTTGCGTACAAGTTCAAAAATACAGATGTCTCCCAATTTGATCTCGTTACTGCGAACAAAGGCTAACCATCCTCCACAAAAGGTATGACTTGTGTGTACTTTTGTTGTCGGCACTGAATTCACAATCCAACTTGCTCCTTTCAGATTGCGAAGGATAACCACTGTTTTACATTTTGGAAGATGTGCCATTGAAAACTTATATGGAATATTCTGCGTCTCAAAAGAAACAAATGCCAACCTTATAAACAATTCCAGAATAAAAATTCCATTAAGAAATATAATTTTCAACCTTAATCTAAAATTACAACAGCATGCTAAATTATGCATGTAATTTAACACACAAAATTTGGAACAATGCATGAACCATTTGTTTCTGCCAAAAAACCATGACAACAAACAAAAGTACTTACCAGTGTATATGAACCACTGATGTTGAACCTCTTCATCAGTCGCACAAAATAGGGAAAGGACGACATAAAAGACTGAGCAACATTCTTTTCTTCATCTTCTGACAACATAGACATTCAACTTTTATCATGTATTATTTATACATTTTCTTTGTGATTTCTTTCCAAAACGGTCAACTCTGTTTCAAGTTTTTCAAGTTCATTCGACATAGGAAATTGCATATTTTATGCATCAGGTAAATGAATGTAAAATAAAATCCATTCAAGATAGTAAAAACAAGATAATTTCATTAATCCAAAATTTTTTAAAAAAATGTTTTCATTAAGTTCTTTCTTGTGAAAAAGAAATTTGAATGACAAATAGTAGTTCATTGTGCTTTTGTATGCATACTAGCTTATGCAGAAGTGGAAAAAGAAACAGAACTCTTCAGTAACATAGAAATTGCTTGTTCAACTAAGAAACAGATTGTCTGCAAACTGAAGGATGCGAAGTTGACTCTTTTACCTGGCTTTACATTGCAAACTTTTGATTGAGAGGGCAATGCAAAACTGTTAGATAGACTAACACACCACTTTTTTTCCTCACATGAACCTGCTTCCTGGTTCTTGTCTATGCATTCTGATTGAAATTCAGAGGAGACTTCCCTTAGTTTCTTCAGCACACCTTGAAAAACTTTATCTGAAGGGGCAGCCATCTCCTCTCTCTCTCTCTTCTGTCCTCTACTGTCATCAAACTTGCGAGAATTTTGGCTGGACTGCGAATTAAATGAAGCTTCCTTCTCACATGCACTCTGATCAAATACTTGAACAGTGAAATGCAGCTCACCATCATATCTGAAAACCAAAAGGTCACCACACTCTATAAAATGGTCCCTCACAAATGCTGGCCATCCTTTAGCGAAGAATAAATCATCATTCCCCTGAGTCAAGTCAACATGCCACACATTCCCACTAGGACCTATTAATGAGACTTGTCCACATGTTTTGCTCTCCATATGTCTAACGAATTTAAGCGGAAGTTTCTGTTATGATAGATTTCAACTAGGTCAATATCCAACCAGGCAACACCATTTATCAAATTTGATATAGGAAGAACAAAATAATTCAAAAAGGTTCCACCAGCATCCAACTTTTCCAACCAGATAATGAAACTAAATTCCTGGACATTGGTTTTTCCAGAGGCAACTCCACAGGTGAGTGACTTACAATGATCATTAATGAATTAATGGCATATTTAAAAGAAAATATGGAAGTGACACAGTTTTCAACTCTTCAAGTGAGAGACAGAGGATGCCATAGAATAGCACGGCAAATGAATTTCTGAATGCAACAACAAATAGTACCACAAATGATTTGTTTTCAAGCTCCAGGTAATCAATGGAATGATGGACCAAAAGTTTATGGTGACTGTTTTATGATTCCAGCTCTTTTCTTCTGCTGCATGTTCCTAGCAATCAATTGACCGCCAGAGGATATCAAATATACTCTATAAGATTGTCAGTTTCAACTTCTGAGATGAGACTCGAGGTAAATTGGTTATGTGGCTATTCTGTAGGTGAATAACATATTTCACAATATTTTTTGTAGCTTAGATAAATTGAGCATAAGTAATTGCCATAATGTGGTAGGTACTTCATATGGGAAAACAATTTAGCCTAAGCCTAATAAGAAGCCAAACATTTCAGCCTACAGATACTATATGCAAGTAATTACACCTTAACTAGAGCAGAAACTATAATGCTTAAACCTCTACATACATTAATTAGTAAAAACTGTTAGCTCTAAACCCTAATTTCTCGCTATAATAGAAACGAAGCGAGATAAAACTATGAAAAATAAATAAATGCAGCGAGATAGAATGAGAAATTAGATTAAGATGAAAACATTACCAGACGTTCTGCACTTAAATTAGAAGAGAAAATATTAAAAAAGCAAGGTCCTCTTAAATGCATCATCCCCGATTGATTCACTTTCGTCATAACAACGACTTTCCACAGCTTCAGCTAGCAGAATTTTGAGCTCTAATTATGTCTCAAACATGTAGAAGAAACTTTAGGAATCAGAAAGAAGCGAAATTGAAATTTGAAGATTAAGATTCAATCAATTTAGGAAAATCGATG
Organism: Azadirachta indica; assembly: GCA_022749755.1. Classification (NCBI taxonomy): domain Eukaryota; kingdom Viridiplantae; phylum Streptophyta; class Magnoliopsida; order Sapindales; family Meliaceae; genus Azadirachta; species Azadirachta indica. Next base: position 4,671,549 of record CM040449.1, read on the forward strand.
TGGTAATTCAAACATTCATCGTCCCATCAGTGAAGTAAGTAAGCGGAGAGTGGGTTTCATCTTCCATGCAAAGTGCAGCCGGTTTTCCTTTGGTGGCCCCTTGTTTGCGCTTGCTATACACGTACGGGTAGTCTGGCGAGTGCGATACCAAGCAGATTACTGGCGCGTGCAGAAATCGCTTGCCAGCAATTAGATGAAGCTTTTGACACGTGGAAAAGACATAGACCCGATTGAGTCCCAATACAAATGTCCATTAATTTTGGGCGGGGCCCATATCTCCAGAATACAATAAGTAATCACGCAGCTAATGGTTGACAGGGAAAATGCACGAAATTACCCGCTTCTATTCTATCATCAAAAGCAAACACCTGCATATGAGGCGGGTGGGGTTCCAGTTCTATGTAACTTTTTCCTGTAACGTGTGTTAATGTATATGGCAGTTTCTGCAACTTCATTCTTTTCTTGGGCGTCGTATCCAGGATTGTTAGTTTGCATTTGGATTTTCTTGCTTTTGTTAAGGTGTAAAATCAGGTCTATCAGTTTCTTTCCTGTTTGCAAATAAAACTGGTCAATCGCTTTTAGAAGATAGCTATTATACTTAGCTCTTGAGGGACCAGTCCATTGTGGCGAGTCGTGCTTGTACACACGCTAATGCATGAAAATGATTTTTCACTTTCAATTGAAAAGTCAAATGGAGGGTTATTATCATTGAAGATTACACATACAGCGGTGGAACCTCAAACCCATAATCCTCTTCTTGGTGCTTTCTCATGTCACATTCTGGATAAGAGAAGATTTGAGATAAGTAAATATGTACATTGTTGAGCACAACATAAACAATGAAACTTAGCTTTAATTTGTTGGCAGTGGCATTAACTGTCGAAAACCTGGTAGAGATTCATCATGACTCAGACAAGTCAAAACTAATCTGTCTAACTTGCAATCCCCACATCACGAGATCAAAAAAGGTCAAGCCAGAAATCATTATCGTACGCTAGATGCTTCAAGTATTTCTTATTCTTAAGCAGCCAAAACTACCCATTTGCAGACATTTTCAGTACCCAGATGGATAAGTTCCAAAAAAGCAATCCCTACTGCAAAATTTTCATCATGAAATGCAGTTTCTCTGAGTAGTGTTATCTACAAGAAGTGCAAAATACATTTACAAAACATTGTTATGCTCTTCAGGCAAAAATTAGTACATGAAACATGATGATAGTAAGCCCTTTTATATGGTGCAGAACAGAAAATAAATGGGAAAAAAAACATCCAAAATTTGCACTCCATTACTAATAAAATGATTATATTGCAGTAGTGGAAGATGTCTCGATACCATTTTGATTCTATATCAACTAACTAATTACTGCCTGAGCAGATATATGATATCAAAGCAAACTCTACATCACATTAATATGAATAATACAAAAAAATACATTCCACAAGAATAAGCAAATTTATCTGCTCACAAGGAATCCCCCTCAAATCCAAGAAAGAGCAAAAGAGACAGACTGCATAAAAGTGTACCCTTTGCATCCTTTCCAGTTTGTTTCAGCATTTCCCATGAATCCAAGTATGAAATTTCAACTTGGGCAGTCAGTGTGAATACACTGCATCATGAGAATCACAGGAGGCGGACAAGGAGTCCATTTTTTCTCAAAATGAAAACAAAAGCATTACTACAGACTTCCCAGTCCTATATTTCTGAATCCTCTGGAACAGTAGATAAATCATCTTTAAATGATGGATTAAGAAACTTAGCCACAAAAGCCCACATCTTATAAACATCTTCAAAGTTGGTCAAGAAACCAAGCGAAGCTGTAACAACCTCAACTCGGTAAAAAACATTTTTGCCATCCCCGCGGCCATTAGCCATTGGCTTGCACAGATCACGATCTTCAAGTTCAAATGCTCCGCAATGCTGTTTTGGGCTGTCTACTATCCGAATGTGACTAAGGATACCAATGCCAACAGATATCCCATTTTTCTCAGCCAGCTTTTGAACAATTTCTGGATGAACTAATCGTCCTTCGCTGCTTTCTCTTACATTAAAGGCTACAGATGCACCCCTTTCATATTTAATCTTAGGGCCATATATTTGTACCAGAGGCACTCCAACATCTTCACCCGAACTTGGTATCCGAAGGCGAAGTAATGAGGTAACAAGCCAATTTATTAGATACCGCAATCTGAGGGTAGTTTTGTTGAGACCCAACATATTAATATGATCAAGATGCCGGCAAATTATCTCAGGCTCCTGCCTTTCCCAATCCTGTTCATCATCATATTCGGCATCACTTACGGACTCGTCATCAGGGAGTGCAGTTAAGGATATATCACTTTGCTCCAAGTGACTCAAATTTTCCTTTCGGTATTCTTCCATGCTAAAGGATACCCTACGGCCCATGCTTGGCACCCGGTCATTCTCCTCTACAACAAAAAATCTACCAACAGCAAACCTATCCCTTTCCCTCCTTCCCAACAGCCTAAACTCTCCCTCTGTCTCTCTCCTTATAGCACTATCTTTGTCTTGGCGAATTTCGGAGGCTGAAGCATCTCCAAAGTTAACATGACCAAGTCCAGAAGTCTGGTTCTTATTTCTGAACCCATTTGCCACAGCACTCAATGTTGAATCATGTAACAGTGATCCATCTCTGATGTCAGTTTCTTCTTGAATCTCTCCAACGTGCTCAAGATGTGTGTGCTTTTCACCATTTCCGAAGGCAGGTTCTGTTTCAGCAAACTGTTCTTCTTCAGGGTTCTCCTTAACATCATCAAGATCCTGTGACATTGATAACACAGCTGCATCAAAAGACAGCGCAGGCTCATCATGCAATCCAAGGTTTACCCTCCTGTCCTCGTACATGGGGCTTTTGGACAATTTTGATGTTGCTTTAGGAGAGAACTGTTTATTGTTCCTCCTGCCAGAAAACCATGATGGTGGTAGGGGTGAACCTGTTTTTTGCTTAGTCAGCTGCCCAGAATTCTCAGACCCGAATGGACTTTGACCCAAATCAATCCAATATGAATTATCCGACGACTCATCCTCACTGAAAATTGGACTTTTCATGACCTCACCAACTGAAATACTCTCAACTTCCTCAAAAATGGTGCTAGCCCCATCCCTGTCTGAGCTGTTATCCTGATCCATCTCAATTTCAAACACATCCCTCACCTGGTTTGAAGTAAAAACGCCTGAAAAGGCAGGCATCTGTGACCCCCCTTCTGTCTCAGGCATTGATTCTTCATTACCATTGATAGCATCATTGTCAATTCTGGCTAAAGCATCAAGACCATCCATAGAATCACTCAAATACTGGAGATAAACAGGAAGGATCTTTACCATTCCAGACCCAGTACGCCCACTTTGATTTTGAAGGGTTCCCATTACAGATTTCTTGATCAAAAGGCAACCAAACCCAGTTGGATCAGACCCAAATACTCTGTAAAAAGAAGTGATAATAAAATCTGGGCGGAAGAGGGAAAGCCCCAGTGAATCCATATCCTTGGGACCCAATGACCCCGCGTCAAGCAATACATGCCAATTGTTTTGCTGAGCAAGTGCCATCCATTGGTAAGAATACTTTGCCCCAGTTACCCTGGACTGAACAGGAAACACAAATAGCCCATTTGCACAACCCTTCTTCTTCTTTTTCTTATTAGAAATCTGTTTTCTAAGCTCCCGGGAGCAGAGTTTCAAAGATGGATATTTAAACCATGCACTATAAACCTTGGCACCTTTCTCTTTAGCACTCTGAGCCATCCAATTCACAGACTGGCTCTCATGATCAAACATGGTCAATAACCTCCTATTTCTGTCAAAAGGGTATGATTCAGCAAGCAATTTGAATGCAGACCCTCTACTAACAGTGAAAACAAGTCCATATTCATTTTCAGGTATGTTCAAATAGTCCATAATCCTAGTCTTGATATCATGTTCAGTACTACCTCTCTCAGCACCACCATAAAGAGCGTGGTTGCTCAAATTGGCAGTAATCTCAGATAAAGTAAATGCCGAAGATTCCCAATATTGTTGAGTTTGAATATAAGAAAATAGCCCAAAGCCACAATAATCAAGACATACCTTAGCAAAAGACTCGGACAAATGCCCGTACTCATCTGATCTCAACTGGTCAATCTTTTCAGTATTTTGATACTTTGGATACATTGTCAAAAATTTTGAAAAAGCATCATGTAGCTGAAGAATGGAATCCTCCGAGCTAAAAATCCGGTCTGCAGCCAGAGCAGTTGCTCGGAGAAACTCCTTCTGAGCATGGAGCCTAGCAAGAGAGCGCGATCGGCCGAAGCTTGTTTCGTGATTAAGTGAATCAGAATCAATATCCTGAGATTTTGCTAAGGACCCTTCTTCAGATGCCTCCTCTAAGGCCTCCTTGAGCTTATTTTCTTGTAATTGACGAAGCACTGAAGACTTCCGCTTTACGTCCACGGTCAAACCAGAACGGTTTCTTCTTTTGGTTTTCTTGTCCATGATTAGAGCTGCACAGTGAGTTATTGGCTTCCATAGTGAGAGATGCATAGATGCCACTCTCTCTGAAACCAATCGCTTCGGATACGCGACAAAAGCAAATACCAGTAGGAGTTCAACCAAAGACCCCAACAAAAATAGAATCAGTCTCAAACCCAAGAGAAAAGCAAAAGGGGTATCAAGTTGTAGCAGAAATCAAATGCTTTCTTTTAGAATCAGATAACTACTTAGAAGTTCAGATTGGATGACATTCTAAGCTTTGGCAGCACAAAAGCGGAGGCTTCACTTTATTACAGTACCTAAAACATTCAAAAACAACAGAAACAAAGATTCTTGTATCAAGACCAAGAAAACTTTTGAGAGAGAAGAACCCGGTATCGGTCATAAAGAAAAGAAAAGGAATATTAAAAAATAAAAAAGAAAAGAAAAACAAAGAGATTAGAATCAAACCTTTAACGCGATCAGAGAAATTCCAGCTTTAACTTCAAACAAGGGCCCATAATTTTGATGTTCTCAGCAACTCTGATTCAAAAAAATTCATCAACAACTGTAAGGCATTGAATCTGAAGACCCCCTAAAATTAAAATGAGTACCCAGCTCTCAACCCCACCAGAGATACAAAACGCAGATTCAAAATCATCCCAACAAAAGATTAAAATGGCTGTTCAAACATACCAAATCCGAAGCTTCAAACTTTTCTATATCACACCTACTAAAAGGGTGCATTCACAAAGGAAACCAAAAATTCCCAAAAACAAAAACCCCGGGAACAGAGAAACTAATGTAGAAAACACAAAGTATAAATGCAGAATCCCAACCTCACTTAAGAAGAGAAAGCAAGGAGCAAAAAACAGCTTCAACAACTTCTCGCCTAATATCAGTACTCCGTCACCAACCACTCCTCCGTTATTTTCTCTCTCTTTGCCATCCAAGGTCTGTGTCTAGTTGAAGTGAGTGAAGCACCACAAAATATAAAAGAAAATCTTTTGCAGCCAATCAATTCCTCATTTACTACAGACAGTTAATACAAACATGTCTGCATTGAATGCTACTACTCTCTTCGCATCGTCGCCATAATTACACCACCTTTCAAGAATTCCAATTTTACCCTTATCAGTTGCCAACTTATTTTTTGCTATCAACACTCTATTTTCAAATTTTGATTTACAGATGGTTCTTTTGCTTTGCTTTACGACTTGTACATTTTACCTTTTCATTTTGTTGTTTTTGATATTCTCCTCTGCGCCAATCTATAAAAGAATGTTTGATTGACAAAAGTAGTTGCTGGTGGCGCGTTACTTTGACTTCTCCCATCAATTTATCCTTCGCTAAGATCTTAGTTAATCATCTTAGTCATAGACATGGGCATCTTTTCTCTGTTAATTATGTACTTTCAGGATATAATTAAAGTTAGCGCCCGAGCGTATATTGATTTTGAATTGGGAAAGAGTTTGACGCTTCACTTCTCTGTAATTAACCTTTAAAGCTGATTTGTTCGTATATATATATATATATATATATCCATATCTACGTGAGCATCATTGATATTAATTTCGGAATAAGTTGCCCCCCAAATAATATAAATAGTTCGAAAACAATGGAATAATATTAAAAGTAACGTGAATTTTAATTATTTCCACAGGTAATTTTCAAAAGTCGTGCTTATAGAAAATTTTTAAACAAAAGCCACCTTTGACTTTTGTTTGTTTGGAAAACTCTTGTATGACGATTCAGAAGAATGGTGTTTAACATGTGAAACGATTGAACTTGCGCATCGTGCGATAGTCTCTCGTCTCGTGGATGAGCTCTCATCATTGAAAAGTTTGTAAACTCACGTGAGGACTGCAACTAAACTAAGTATACAATTATTGTGAAAATTAAGTGTTAATGAAGTGGAAAAAAACGCTGTAGCAATGGCATTTGCATGGTCCTAAATCCTAATTAATAATTGAATTTCAATAAGCGACTTCATTTGGGTAATGGGGCCAGCAGGGCTACTGCAGTAAAACTCTTAGATCACCTTGGATTCCAACGAGTTTTTGCGAAGTTCAATTTTTCGCGTGTTGGTGACAAATTGACTTGAAATTTAAAATATCATCAATTTCCTCACATGTCGCCACTCGTAAATAACGGTGAAATTTTAACAATGTAACTCAGTTGACCGATATTTTCAGTCAATCGACTGAGGTGCGTATGCATGCGTGATCGCCGTTGCTTTGACTCCGGTCCACAGTTTTTGCGAACAAAAACGCATGTCCGTTATACACGTTCCGGTGGGGCGGTGTGCTATATTATATATTACGTAATTTATATCGGATGCGAGTCAAATTATTCGCCCAAGACGCTGTCGTTTGACAATGAATTTGGTAGCTTGTTTGGCTTCTATCAATCAGTTTTGCAATTCCCCAAATTAGATTCCGTAGTTAATTACTTTGTTATTTGGACTTAACCATTCTTACGACACACGCCCATGTATCGTGTTAGGCATATTTCTTGTCGACATTGCTTGCTGCTGTGTATATTTTTCTTGATTCGGTGGTACTTTAGTTGCTACATCAAAATTTTATAATGTTGTTGTTGGACACATTATATTATTAAAACACGTGCATTTGATTTTAATAATTAATCCCTCCAGACGTTCCGAAAACAAGCAACGTATAATAATTGTATATTCATATTTGAAATAATATTAGTGCAGGCTGCAGACAAGCATACGTATGTATAGCCTTCTAATTTATTTTTATATTAAAAACGTAACACAATTTAAGGTAAAATTACGCATGATCATATTTATTTATAAAGCACAAATACATGATCTAAGAGTTATCCTGCGTTCCGCAAGTGTCACAGGGAGAGATTTTCTTTTCTTTTTTTTTTTTTAAATTATTTTCTCCCTTGACATCTCAAATAATGGGGCTCGAACCACGATGCCCAATGTCTTACTTGCTGTTCCTCACTTGGTTGGGTGCTCCTTTAACTTAACTTATTGCGATCAATTAAATTTCGATCTTTAAAGACAATACTTTTGTAATGGTGGGTGCAAGTTATGACTCAATTCGTGGGTAATTATGGACCCAAAAGCAAAATTAAAAAATTCAAAAAAAAAAAAAAAAGAAAAGAAAAAATTGTAGGTAATTGAATAGAGGATTGTCTTTTGAAGAGATGAATTGCTTGTTGGAGTACTTTTCTTCTTTTTGCTGCCTTTAATTTTAGTTGAAATTGCTTTTCCTATAATGTCGAATTTAATCTTTAATATAAAGTTCATCAATATCTAAGTTGCGTGGGGTTACTGCAAAAGCTTTAAATATCTCTTCAGTTATCGAGATGAGACAGACAGACAGCGGCGCAATTGTTTGTGAGCGATCTCTCTTTTCTTTCTTTTCTTTTCTTTTTTTTTTAAATTCTTATTTTTTTCTTTTCAAAAAAGAAATATATAGCAATAAAATTTATAGTGCTCAACGGGTAGAAGCGATAGGCCTCTTTTTTTTTTTTTTTTTTTTTTTTTGTTTATCCCCACCAAATCACGCAATAAGAAAATGGTGGAGAAAGCCTAGTATAGTTCACGCATGGCACAAGAATTTAGAGTAGCCTAGGGCTGGCTAACCCATAAGAGTGGACTTTCCAATTTTATAAATTATTTTCTTCTCCAACCTAATGCTATTTGTTGCTTTTCAAAAGCCACCATTTAAAATAATCATCATAAAGGGTATTTTCACATAACTCCCTTAAAATTTATAGAAATTTGTGTGCAGAGAGAATATTTATCAAAATTAACACATGCCTTCCTTGCACAATAAAACTATCTAATTTGACTATTAATGAATGGATATTATAATAAATCACATATATTGTATAACTTTAAAAGTTCAAATTTATTTAAATAGTATTTTAATTTTACTAAATACGTAGAAATCCAATACGCAACTATACTTTATTTTTATATTTTTTAATTAAAATTTAAAAATTCTAATTTTTCAAAAAGAAAAAAAAAATGATGTAGCAGCCACCACTGTTTACTAAACCTTTAAAAAACAATTACAAATTGTAATAATTTCGTTTACCAATCATCGCACCTACCATCATCATTGTCGCTACTATATGAAGCACTTGCTCGTCATTACATTGCTACCGCTACTCACACAAATCAACTAATATACCATCGTTGCTACTCACGCACGTTAACTGTCATATTATTGTCACTCCTCATACATGTTGAACACCATGTCACTATAACTGCTTGCACTTACTCACCTATAAGGCCTCGTCGTTACTCCCACTTGCACACATCCACCACCACCACTATTGACCCACTATCACTATATGTGCTAACCAATCAAACTCCATAAAATTTGAATTTTTTTTTAGATCTTTATTTGCTTGTTGAAATATATTGAAGTACATGTTTAATTGGGGAAGAATATTTGCAATTTTCTTTATATGCGTGGCTCTATATCAACTTCAAGCACAAAAGCATATTGTTTTTATAGTTTTGAATCTTCTTGTATTTTAATTAAAGCAATAATTTGATGCTCTAATATTATTATTCTTTGAAAAAATGAATTTATTTTTGTTAATGTTGTTTTTTAAAAGTAAAATAATAATAAACATGTATTTACTATAACCACTTTTATTCCTTCTTAATAGTAGTAATATCAAGATATTGATGGTAAAAATGGGTTATTTTAGATATTTCATAGTATTTGGCGGTCAACACACATCAATTGGATGGTTTTATTGTGTAAGGGAGGTATGTTTTAATTTCGATAATTATTCTCTTTATGTATGATTCTCTCAAATCTCAAGGGAGTTATATGAAAATGCCCCTCATAGATAATAATAATAATAGTAATAACATATGGATCAGGATTCTCTCCTGTTTTTTTGAATCCTTGGATTTCTAAAATGTGATCTGTGATAAACGCAAAAATAAAGGGTTGAGATTCAATTTTAATTAATTTTACCCATTAATTATTATAATTTACTATAATTGTAAATAAAATTTATTAATCCATTCAAACTAATCGGTGATTATTGTTGTACTCCATCTTTTCTTGTCGAGTTTCGAGTTTTATAAGAATTAAGAGGTAAGGGTAAAATTTATCACCAAGGTGATCTAACCAACAAATATTTATTATGATATGTCTCTTTATGAATAGTCCACTGTACAACTTTGCATTAAATCTTGATGAGTTTTTGAATAAGGAAGAAGAAGATGTTCTTGAAGACAACAAAGAAAAAAGAAGTAGGATTATTTAAAGTGAATATGAACTAATTCCTTGTAAATTTTAAAAATTTCATTGAAGTATCCTCAAAATCACATAAATGTAGTCGAGCAACATTTTTTGGTTGGCTGTGTTTTTTGCGTGGATTAAGATTGAAAGAAAAATCTGGTGTAAATTTGGATACATACATAAGGCTATGAGATTCAAAAGGATGAAGTTGTTAGATTGTCAATGATTGTAAAGAATTTATAACATGTCCATTGGTCTGCAAGTAGTCACGAAAGAAGAAATAGAGGTAACAACAGTGATCAAAAGTAGGTTTGGATATATTAATAAATTTTATCTATAATGACATTAAATTATAATAATTAATAGGTAAAATTTATTAAAATTAAATCTCAACCCTTTATTTTTACTTTTTTTATGCGCTGTCAGATTTTTAAAACTCAAGAATATAAAAGACCATAAAAGAATCTTGATCCGTAACATAGTAATAAATTTTGTACAGAAGAATTTTGAAAGAGGTGTCTGTGTTTGATTCCGTTTAATTCAAAATAGATATCTTTTAAGCAAGAATGGCTTATCATTAAAGCGCTTTAATTCAATGGATGAATCTTGTTTTCGATCGAGGCTTTGCCCTATGCCCAAAATCCTCACCCTGATTTGTGTGGTCCCTTCGTTCTACTAGAGACGTGCATGCGGGAGTTGATGTACGCGTACTAATTTTAAACGTTGTTACGATATGTCGTTCATCTTCTACATTTAAAGTTAAACGACATACTTGGACCTGTGCTTGGGCTTGCTTGGCCAGCCCAACACCTAAATCCTTTTTTTTTGTTTTAAACACATCACCTAAATGATTGGATTAATTTGTATAATAAAAAATATGATAAAAAGAAAATTTTAAATTTAATTTTAATTTAGTGGAATATTATCGAAAGAATATTATTACATTATTTTATTTAATGTTTTAAGACTATGCTAAATCTAAACCTAAATTATTTAAAAATAAAAAATAAAAATAGAAATTCGAGGACGCCAGTGTATTTAGCATTCGCAATTCATAAAAAAAACGAGATGAGGTGGAGTGATATCCGAGAAAACCTACTATCCTCTGGTTGAAAGGTGGACTTTGTCTGAGCTAGTTTGACCGTTAATAACCGGCAGCTGCAAATATAGGCAAAAAGGTTTCGATAGCTAAGTCTATGTTGGTGGTAACTTATTTCCAAAACGATAGCCACCGTCAAAATCAAACAACATTAGAGGGATTGTTGCATTGCCTCTCAAAATAATATTATAAGGCCATTGCTTGTGTCCTCAAAAAGATAACATCGCGGTATTCACCTACTCAATTTAACTCACATAGGTAGGCAGCCTTGGGGCTCCAAGGTAGGTGAGTGGCATGCAACTCCTTCAGAAAATGCAAGCCTCAGGCTGCTTTTTGCTCCTCTTTCTCGTCCTTTCCTCTTCTTTCTCATCTTGTTCTTTAGCTCTATCAAATGCAGAATCCTTGTTCATTGCTCGTCGTCAACTCTTGACTCTTCCTGAAAATGGCGATTTGCCCGATAATTATGAAAACCAAGTTCATCTTAACGTAACCTTTCCTAATCCTAGACTCAGGAGAGCTTACATTGCGCTCCAAGCCTGGAAAAGGGCCTTATATTCGGACCCATTTAACACCACAGGAAATTGGATTGGTGCCGATGTTTGTGCCTATAATGGTGTTTTTTGTGCAAAAGCTCTTGATGATCCTAAGGTAACTGTTGTTGCTGGCATTGATCTTAACCACGCTGACATTGCTGGCTATATTCCTGCCGAATTTGGTCTATTGACGGATATTGCTCTTTTTCACATCAATTCTAATAGATTTTGTGGGATAATTCCCAGGAGTTTTTCAAAGCTTAAACTTCTCTTTGAGCTTGATGTTAGTAACAACCGCTTTGTTGGTCCATTTCCAAAAGTTGTTATTCAGTTACCCAAGCTCAAGTACCTTGATATTAGGTTCAATAATTTTGAGGGAGAATTGCCATCTGAACTCTTTGAAAAGGAGTTGGATGCTTTGTTCTTGAACAACAATAGATTTGATTCTAGCATTCCTGATACAATGGGGTCCTCTCCCGTATCTGTTTTGGTGATTGCCAGTAACCATCTCACTGGTTGTATTCCAAGCAGCATTGGCAATATGGGAAACACATTGAATGAGATTATTTTCTCCAACAACAAGCTTGCAGGCTGTTTGCCAACCGAAATTGGCAAGCTCTCGAATGTAACGGTTCTCGACCTCTCCTCAAACTCATTCAGTGGCATATTACACCAGACCTTTAAAGGCCTTAGCAAGATTCAGCAATTGGACATTTCCCACAACACGCTGACAGGTTTCGTTCCAGAGAACATGTGTCACTTGCCAAACTTGTTGAGGTTCAACTTTTCATACAACTACTTCAATGGTGAGGCACCATCTTGCGAGCGGAGGAAGAACGTTGCCTTCGATGATATTGACAATTGCTTACCAGACACGCCAAAACAGAAGCCCTGGAAAAAATGCCAGGCAGTGGTGAACAAACCTGTTGATTGCAGCAAGGCAAAATGTCTTAATGCAAATAATCCAAATCCTCCCGCAATACCAAACCCGAAGCCAAAACCACAACCTTCACCGCCAACGCCCAAATCATCTCCCCCAATACCAAACGCGGAACCACCAAAACCGAAAGCAGCACCAAAGCCACAACCACCCAAACCACAACCTCCAGAAACATCAAAACAACCATGGGCTCCAATTCCAACACCAACACCGAGTGGTGAGCCTTCTGATCAATCACCACCACCACAACACCAACCAGTACCAGTACACTCACCACCACCGCCAGTGCATTCACCTCCACCTCCACCTCCACCGGTACACTCTTCACCACCCCCAGTACACTCACCCCCTCCGCCAGTCCAGGTTGTTTCTCCACCACCACCAGTTCAATCTCCTCCTCCTCCTCCTCCTGTCCATTCTCCACCGCCTCCTCCGCCAGTCCAGGTTGTTTCTCCACCACCACCAGTTCAATCTCCTCCTCCTCCTCCTCCTCCTGTCCACTCTCCACCGCCTCCTCCGCCAGTCCAGGTTGTTTCTCCACCACCACCAGTTCAATCTCCTCCTCCTCCTCCTCCTGTCCATTCTCCTCCGCCCCCAGTCTACTCTCCACCACCTCCCCAAGTTCACTCACCTCCTCCACCAGTTCAGTCACCACCACCGCATACTCCATCTCCTTCTCCTCCTTCTGTTCAGGCAGCACCACCGCACGAAGATATAATTCTTCCGCCGGTTATAGGCTTCCAGTATGCATCACCGCCTCCACCAATATTCCCAGGATACTAATCGGTTAATTTGTTTAATTATTAACTAGTTTTACAATGTCGCAGTAGCAGTAATTGTCCGCTTTAATTTGTTAGTTATAGTCTGTAAGAATTAAATACAAAAAGTAATTTTTACTTTATTTGCGCTGTGTTGTCTTAGACTTTCGGGAAAAAACGTATATCTGATAATTAGATTGTTATTATGTTTGTAAGCCGTACTTTTTAAAGCTCGTTCTTACACAATGTATTAATGAACTGTATTTGCAGTAGTTTGTCAATGATTTTGTATATAGATACATAATATGTATGTACGTACGTATATATGGATTGAAAATCTAATATAATGCAGACATTTTTTAAAGTTATATATTTACATTTTCACTTGTACGTTCCCAATCCCATGCATGCAAAGTTTCAATTTGCTTGGACAAATAATGATCTAGCACTACCCAATTAATTAAAATTTTTATATTTGATGTTTCAATAGATTTTAACTTCAAATAAACATTTAAATATATAAATTCAAACTCTATTTTATGTCAAATTATTATCTTTTTTCTCGAAATTTATTGAATCGAAAAGATTTTTTACTTTAAATATTTAAATAAAAAATTTTAAGAATAGGGATTTCACGTATGGTACACGTACATAAAAATAAAGAGCAAGATTTTACGGTTTTACCAAGAGTTTTACAAATTTTATTTATTTATATATATGTATATATATATTTGAAATAATAGTATCACTTATTAAATATTTTTACCCAATTAGTTAGTTATTTTAATTTGAATAAAAGTCGTATCTTGTTTACAACTCATTTTGTTTTTCAAAAAATAATAATTTATGTAAAAGTGTAATTAACAATTTGAAGAATCTGTGAAGCGAAACTCGATCACTACAATTTTTTTTTAAAAGAAAATATTGAAACAAGTTTTACAACAAAACCATATATCAAAGAATGTTAGTTTGTTTTAGTTGCAACTAACACAAAATTTAAATAGAGTTAGAACTTCCTTAAATTCAATTTTTTTTTTATAAAGCCATCAACAAATAAATTCTTAGAAAAAACAATAATTACAAATGTTACGCACGGATAAAAATATAAATTTACATATACATATATTTAGAAAGGGTCCATTTCAAGAAATTTGGGGCCTTAGCCGGGTTTTTATATTGATAAAAACTCTTTTAAAATTTTTGAGTGTCCTTTGATTAATTCAGGAAAAGGATTTTTGAGAATTAAAAAGTTATTATTATTTTATTGAGAGAAATTTAAAATTTACACTTTTTATAATAAAATTTCTTCAACTTTTTAAAAAAAGAAAATTGTCTAAAACACCCTTAATTTAATTTAAAAAATTTATGTTATTTTTTTAAATATAACATTAAATATTTGCCTATTAAAATAATTACTTATATTTTCTTAAAAATTATTTGTAACAATCAAACGATTAATAAATTTTTATTAAAAACTTTACTTACAAAAATTCTATGCATAAAAAGTCAATTCCAAAAAATTTTATTTGAAAAGTCATATTAAACGGATTCTGAAATTTTTGTAATTTTTTAGTGTTACCATTGTCACTCTTAAAATTTTTATAAAATTTATTTTGTTAGTTACTCTATTAAAATATATTTCATACAAACAAATTCTTATAACTGTTCATTAATTTTAAACCGACCTTAATTGTCTCACTCTTTTGAAAACCTCATGTTCTCAATTTTTTTTTGTTTGTAGAATTATTAATTAAAATTTTCTTCAAAATCTACTATATTATAATTCGTAATAGACAAATTGTTACTAAATTTTAGATTATGAATTGTAATTGAAAAATTTTTGATGATCAACTCCCTTTTTATCTATTAATATTTTTTTATCAATTTAAAATTCTTATAAATTTGTTAAAAGATAAAAGACCACCTCTAATTTAGTTTAAGATTTTCAAAAAAGGTTAATAAGTATGGTACAAATAATGTTTAACATAAAAAGAAATTTACGGTGAGTAAAAGATAAAAATTAGTAGAAATAGTAATGAATTATAGTATAATAATTGGGTTGAAAATAAAATAAAATAGGTGAATTTATTTAAATATGCCTTTGGACATAATTTTGATTAAAATTAAAATTATAAATTAAAAAAAAAAGAGTTTTAAACTTTTCAAATAATTTAAAGTGGTTGTCATATATAGTCTAATTCAATAAAAGGGAAGACGAAAATTGTAATAATCAATTTAGGATATGATGATAATTAAAATAATTTTCTTTTTTGAAGGATAATTATTTGAAAAGTTTGAGTTTAATTTGTCTTTAAGAAAATATAATATATAAATTTGAATTTACTGCAACTTATTAAATAAAAAATATATTTATTTTTATATAAAATACATATTAATCTTTTAAAACAGATAAAGATAAATGCATATTTTAGTGGGTTCTTTTTTTAAATTAAAAAATTTTAAAATACATTTTGTGGAATATTTCTATAAATTGAAAAATTTTAAAACATATAACCTTATATTTTAGTGAGGTCGTCCTAGCTAGAAATTGCTTAAGTTGCCTGCATACGAAATTACACGTGCAATTTGAAAAGTTATTGACAACTTAAAGGGAAATAAATATTTTTACTAGAAGCTATATTTATAACTCAAAGAGTAAGCCCAACCAACTTTAGGGATCATTTATATATATATATATATACTTTTTATTTGCAACACGAGCCTCGTTGGGCTGGAGATAGCTCTAAAGAATAAATATAAATGTTTAAAATTATTATTAAATAAATTTATATATATATATTTGTATATTATGTTGGGTGAAAAGTTTTTACTCAAATTGTTTTTGAACATAATTATCAAATTATTAGTACTAAACTTCTAAAAGAATTTTTGCATAACCTAAATTATATTCAATATCAAATCTAAAAGCAAATTATTTTTATCTATTTCTAATATAGAAATATAACTTAAAAATTAAAAATTGTGTATGTTTTGTACTACTTAATTTTAATTTTAAAAATATAATTAAAAAAATATTTCGTAAATCCAAACTTTAATCATAAGTCATTGACTTTTGAATCAATATTAATTTGTGTTTTTTTTTTCTGGACATCAAAGCTGTGACTAGCATTTATCATTAGTTTTGTGTTTCTATTCATGTTGTACATACATGAACCTAAATTAGGCATCTCAATGATATAATAAAATTCTTATCCATATCGGCATGTAAAATTATTGCCAGTTAGAGATCTAAAATTATACCTAAAATAGAAAAATAATTTAATAAAAAATATACATTACCTCTTTTTTTAAAAGTAATATTCATTATTTCTTTATATTTTTTTAATATCTCATTTTTTTTAGATTTTTTTTTAATTTTACTCTTCAATTCAATTGGTTTATAAAATATTAAAATTGAAAATATTAAAAATATTAAAAAATAAAATTAAAATTAAAAAAAATTATAAAATATTAAAGAAAATATAAAGAGTAATGAAATATTATAAAAAAAATACGGAATAAAAGACATTTTTCTTAATTTAACTAACGTAATAATACGAAATATATTTCATGCACACATGTTATGATTAAAGTTGGACACATATACAGTACAATGATGTCTTTACTATAGGCGTGACCGCACGAGAGAATTAAGACGTTGGGGTATGTATTATGTATATTCAGTGAGGACTGAACGTGAATGTTCCAAATCAAGACATTTCATGGAAATACCCAAAAATGAAACGCCAGAATTCTAACTCAACTTTCATATTCTCGAGATGCGGTGATCAAAAGAGTCCAGCCATTTTAAGTTGTCCTCAGCCAATATTAGTTAAAATCTTAAATATAACAATAACAATAACAATAACAATAACAATAACAAACATCCCAGGTATACAGACAACATTTCCTCTCACTTGGGTATCTAAACTATGTTGATTCCTCATCTGTTATCTGTATCCCCTTTTGTCACCATTCATTTTCTATATTTATCATACCGAGTTGTTATATTGTTATTATTCTTAATTTAAATATAGTATATAGTGCTGACATTGCTAGTTTTTCACTTAACAAATAAGGATCATACAAATTCTCCCTCCCTATATATATATATATATATATATATATATATTCTTTAATTGATTAATTGCATATCAGAAAAATATACAATACACCACTTTCCCATTCCAAAGAATTACAAAAACTCCGGTCGACTAAAGGCCGAAATATAATTCCTGCTTCTCCAGTTTATTTTCAGACGGCCAATGCTCATGGACACCATCTCCCGTCACATGATATGACAGACCAGCTGCTTCTTGTATTTTAGTAACCTATTTACTTTCATTTGCTGAGTTATAATTGTAAATTATCTGCCTATTTTATCTTATAATCCAACTCATTATCCAATATTTTTCATATAAATTCCATCCATGTGTTTATACGATTACAAATTCTATAGTTCCCTGCTAAGGCAGCTTTAGAACCTACTTTGTACTACTCTTACCTATCTTTCAATATTAAAAACAATGGCCGCCTCGGAGCAGATCATTCAAGCATTTCAAGCTCTTCCCTTTGCTACCTCCATTGCTCTCGGTAGTCTCTCTGTGTTGTTCTTCGTCTTCTTTGTTAGAAAATTTATCTCCAAGCAGAGGATGGAATCTGTCAAACTTCCTCCTGTTCCAGGTATTATTTTCTGGTTTTCTTTATCTTTTTGATTAAAATTTTTGCTGGGGCCTTTAGAAATCGTGATCTTGATCACACTGAGAATTTACATGAATTCTTTCACGGCTAATTTTATGTTCTGGGAGGGTTTTCATTGATTAACTAAATGATCAATGGCTTTTTGGGTTTGTGCAGAGGTTCCAGGGCTACCAATTATAGGGAATTTGTTGCAGTTGAAAGAGAAGAAACCGTACAAGACATTCACAAAGTGGGCGGAGACGTATGGCCCAATTTACTCAATCAAAACTGGAGCTTCGACTGTTATTGTTCTCAATTCTGCTGACGTTGCCAAAGAGGTAAATTTCTTGTTTAGTTCTTTTAACTCTGCAGATCTCACTGTACATAAATATTAACACTCAACTCTACTGTCTAATGGCCAATCCCTGTTTCTATCCACTCTATTTCTTTTCTTTTTAATATTACATTTTCCGTGTACAATCTACTGATGATATCGGTGTTACTCTGCCTTCTATTTCCAATTCAATAGTCTTGTGACTATCACTATGATCTTTTTCTGCCATATATTGGGGCAAGACCCTCGTTTCATTTTACTCCTAGCAGTGAAATCCTTGGCTCCATTATTTCCGTAAGGTTTGACCCCAAAGGAACACAAAAGGAAAGAACTTGACCAATTATTTACTACCAACTACATAGGGATAAATTTGTTAATTAGGTGAAATATTTTCAGTGTATTATCATGTTCGAGACAACCATAAGTAGGACGACTTTTGGTAACTCTACCCAGTTGTAGAGTTCGCGTGAGTTACATCCTTAATCCCTTTTCTTACCTTGATAATCATGATAATTCATTCATGAAAAATGTCCAGTTTACTCATAATCCAACACAGTCATGTGTCTTTAGGTAATAAATTAAGGGTCTTACACACATACATAGAAGCACAAATGACTGCAAGTGTCTATTTTTTTTGTTTATTCCAGGCCATGGTGACTAGATACTCATCCATTTCAACAAGGAAGTTATCAAATGCCCTGAAGATTCTCACCTCTGATAAATGTATGGTTGCAACGAGTGACTACGATGAATTTCACAAAATGGCTAAACGCTTCATACTGACAAATGTTTTGGGTGCGAATGCTCAGGTTTAGTTCCACAAATTTCTCTGGTTTTTGTTGTGTGACTAATGTTATATCAATGCTGTGACCAAAATTATTGATGCGCACTCTCTGTATAATTCAGAAGCGACATAGATGCAATAGAGACACCATGATGGAAAATATATCAAGCCAATTTTATGCTCACATCAAGGACTATGGTCTTCAAGCTGTAAATTTCAGGAAAATATTTGAGTCTGAACTTTTTGGACTGGCAATGAAACAGGTGAATTTATTAATTCCATTGGATATTACCTTTTATCCTTCACTGATGGTTAATAACTGAAGTGTCATCATCTTGTTTCTTTTTGGGGTGGGGGGACAATGGAATTTGCAGGCTGTGGGAAAAGTTGTGGAATCAGTTTACGTGAAGGAGCTCGGTATCACCTTGTCAAAAGATGAGATATTTAAAATTTTAGTACTTGACGCAATGGAGGGTGCAATTGAGGTGGATTGGAGAGACTTTTTCCCTTATCTAAGATGGATTCCTAATAAGGGTGTGGAAATGAAAATTCAGAGAATGCATTCCCGCAGGCAGGCAGTAATGAATGCCCTGATTAATGAGGCCAAGAGACGAATCGCCTCAGGAAAGGTAGTCTTTTCTTGCCACACAGCTGATGTTCTTTTCTGTCATTATCTCTTTTTGTTTAAAAAAATGTTAATATCTTTGTGTAATTGTTGTAACTTGTTTGAATCTCAACAGGAACTGAATTGTTATAGCGATTTCTTGTTATCTGAAGCAAATTCACTTACGGAGCAACAAATAAGCATGTTGCTTTGGGAGACCATCATTGAGACATCAGATACTACTTTGGTCACAACAGAATGGGCTATCTATCAGCTTGCTAAGGATCCAACCCGCCAGGTTAATCCATCACTAATCTGTCCATGTTTATCTGTGCTACATAGTTTAATTATGCAGATACTGATTCATTCTATGTACTACAGAATTGTCTTTTTCAGGAAATTCAAGCTGTTTGTGGGTCTAACAAGTTTATGGAGGAAAACATATCACAGATTCCTTACTTAGGAGCTGTTTTCCATGAAACTCTGAGGAAGCACAGTCCAGCTCCGGTAGTTCCTTTGCGGTATGTACATGAAGATACTGAAATAGGAGGATACTTTGTTCCCGCTGGATCTGAGGTTAGTCAGCTTTCTTTTGAAATTTTTTGTTGTCTGTAGTGAAATTAATTTTTATTGTACGGTTTGCAACATTTGCAAAGTTAATTTGAAGTTTTGTTGCATAGATTGCCATAAACATTTATGGATGCAACATGGACAAGAAACAATGGGAAAACCCCGAGGAGTGGAATCCTGAGAGATTTCTCGATGACAAATATGATCCAGCGGATTTGTACAAGACAATGGCCTTTGGAGCTGGCAAGAGAGTATGTGCAGGTTCGCTTCAGGCAATGTTGATTGCTTGCACAGCAATCGGTAGGTTGGTGCAGGAATTCCAGTGGAGTCTGAAAGATGGTGTGGAAGAAAATGTTGATACTGTTGGGCTTACTACTCATAAACTACATCCTCTACATGCAATCATAAGGCCTAGAAATTAGTATGGGGAAGACATAAGCCCTACAGGTTTCTTTACTACCTAGCAAAACAGCTGAAACCCTGGAACTTTTTTGGTTCATAATGTTTGTGGTGTTTTCGACGGTTTTTGCCCCTAGTTTAATCTCAAGAAATATCGGTTGTCCTATTGTAGGTCAACTAAAATAAGTCTTATGCTGTATAAGATATAGTTTTATTGTTATCGAATATATTTTCTATGAGACTGTTGCCTAAAATAAGTCTTGTGTTCCATAATATATAGTTTTGTTATTATGGACTGAAGTTTCTATGAGACTGTTCACCTTTTGTGTAATTTTGAATCATTCAAGCTGTGATGTGATGATGATGAATGAATTCTCCTACTCAAAACTCATTCTGCTTTAGTCTTTAAGAAAATTGTGCATGGTGGTTATTAAGAGGAAATAAAGAGGGACATATAAATCTACTACGAGACCGGAACAAATATTTTATGCTTCGTATGCTTGTAGTTCATTAGGAATATGTAGTGATGGTATGCAGGAGCCATACTCCCCTTGCAGCCAAAATCATATAAGAATTAAATATTAACGGTTGCAAGTGGAATTTCTTATCTTCATTGATCAAATGATAATGATTTAAATCGTCAAAATAAATAATGACAAAGGTGACTAATGGCATTTAAGGAAGGAACGACTGAATATATTTGTGTAGTTGAATTAGACAAATGAATGGAGTGCGGCTTTGGTTAACACCACCAGTTGCCATTTCCCGCCACAACTATGTT
This sequence comes from Azadirachta indica, assembly GCA_022749755.1. Lineage (NCBI taxonomy): Eukaryota > Viridiplantae > Streptophyta > Magnoliopsida > Sapindales > Meliaceae > Azadirachta > Azadirachta indica. The sequence continues at coordinate 4,692,745 of CM040449.1, forward strand.
GTTAATGTGTTGCTACAGAGAACACTTAAACAGTGTAACTGACATAGTAAACAGACGATGAGGCCCACATGAGTGTGTATGCCCCACGAATCATGGTCAATTAGTCAAACCGTCCCACCGCCATGGATGACCATTGGCTTAACGCATCGGTGTGATTGTGATTGTGATTGACGTATTAGATTGAACACCGAAGAAGCGTTTCAAATATGGCAATCCCAAAATTATATACTTGCTTTCAAAGTTAACCCCATTTAATTTGTGGTGAGTGGGAGAATAAATGCATACATACACAAATTTTAACTTTAATTGGATTTTGATTAGATAGTGAATATTATCCTCTGTTGGCTCTACCTGCCTGAGAAGGTGGAATTACAGACTAGAAAGCAATTGAACAACATTGTGCTGTCTCTGTCATTGTAATTGCAGTTCTGTTTTATTTCAACCTTAACTTAAAGTCTGGTGTCTTGTTTGCTTATAGTTTATCAGAATTCAGAAGAAAATTAAAAGAGAAGCGGAAGGGGATGGGGTCCCCTTCCCTTTGCTTGTAGTCAGAATCACAGAGACCGTCAAAACGTGAAAGGGACAGAGGAGAGAGAATCTGGGAGCCTGTGACTCTCTTCGGCTGGATTGCTGTTGGAGGCTGGGTTGGTAGCCGTTTGCTTGCCTGGCTGTTTAAGGTAATAGCCTATCATAGATGGACACGTGTTGCAATTAGTGGTCAATTTTCCAGAAACGAGACTCTCTTCTGTTTTATGTCAGCCGCGAGTCCCCTCCAGGCTCTCACCGCACTGCAAATTCCAGACGCTGGGTCTGGGAACAAGACAAGTCTCTGGTGAACCCTGTTCTCTTTCCTTTCTCTGGCTCTGAAGCTACCAAGTACTCTAAGTAAGGCTACAAAATTTTAGCAGTATCGATGAATGATGATGAACCTTGAGATACACAAACAAATGATAAAAGAATGATAATACTGTAAGTATAATATACTGGTGAGTAGAATAAATTATGCGAAGTTATGAGAACGTTTTCTAAGAAGAGAGCAGCTAAGCAAATACAATATTAACCGTATGGTATTATTTAAATATATATATATATATAAACAATAATATAATATACATGGATAGAACAGAGAAGCAAAATCGAAGGAGCAGAGATTACATTACACAGGCCGAGAAATCCGGCGACAGACAAGTCAGTTTGATGAGTGGTACGAGAGAGAGAATCTTTGATGAGCAAAGAGAAAGAGAAGAGGAATAGGGAGCCTCGTAACACAGCAGGCAAACCCAATTATTGCTTCCCACGCTGCCCGACATCAATGATTCTGTCCCTTCTCTTCGATACTTATTTCATTTGTTCACCATCGCACTCTTCCTCTCTCTCTCTCTCTCTCTCCACCTTTGACGGTTAAGCCGGCTCAACCATCTTGAAAAACGGGTTCAATCTGACAAATTGTTATTGACCTTGTATTGTTATGAGAGGTATGTTAAGGAAAAAAAATCTCTAATACAGAAATAACATAACAGGTTATTTAGTTAATAAAAATTATCCTTAAATTAATAAATGCAATATGTAATATTCTAAAGGCTTAAAACCGCCCTGAATTCACTTTTAAAAGTGAGGAGATACATGGGTGATGAGCGTGCTGTAGATTATGTATGACTGAGTTGGATTCGAAGCAACCCACATGAGATAACTAAGCTGAACACGAGAGTTTAGAAACGCTCAGAGTCACAGGAATAATAGGATCAAAATAAGACAAACTAAGAGCACACCGCGCTCAAGCCGCCTACTACTAACCACAAGCCAGTAGCCACGCAGCCGAGCCAATTAGAAACGTTGTACAAAACCTTCCACCGCTAGTAAGTTCTCGGACCCAGCTTATCCTTTACTATATTATATTAATAATATTATTTATTTATTTATTTATTTATGTATTGTCTCTTCTTCCGCTTCATTTCATGCTATCGAGATAAAACCCCCCTCACTCTAATTTTCTCCTAGAAACCAATTCTCTCTACTCTTTCATTTCCTCCCGAATAATCATCCCGCAAAATGCCATCTGACGCAACAGACCGGAAACTGACTCGATCCCAGAACCTCATGAGTACACACCCTCCGCCAAAGATAACCGAGTCTCTCCCCTGCCCAAGGTGCGATTCAACTAGCACCAAGTTCTGCTACTACAACAACTACAACCTTTCTCAGCCACGCCACTTCTGCAAGTCCTGCCGCCGTTACTGGACCCAAGGTGGGACCCTCCGTAACATCCCCGTTGGTGGTGGAACCCGCAAGAACTCCAAGCGAACACGCACTACCTCCTCCTCCTCCTCCTCCTCTTCTTGTTCTTCTTCTTCTGCGACTGCAGGTGTAGCAGCCACCGCCAATTCTTCTTCTTGTTCTTCCACCATGACCTATGAACATGTTCCTGTATCCGCTAACGCTGTTTCGGTTATGCCTTGTGGTAACCCCGAAATGGTATCTGTTATCACAACTGATATGAACCTGAATGAGAGTGTTCCCGGGAGTGGAAGCTTTACTAATATGTTGAACATGCAAGTCCAAGGCCAGAATTTTCTGGGACTGGGAGGGTTTCATGGGTACGGAATCGGGTCGGGTTTTGAAGAATTGGAGCTTGGTTTTGGTGGTACTCGAAGTTGGGAGATTTCCGGAGCCGGTTACGGGGGTGGCAATGCAGTGGGGGCTGGTAGTTCTGGTTGCAACACGTGGCAGATGATCAATGGTGATGATCAAGGCGGTAATGGTGGCGGTTTGGTTGGTGAAGATTGCTATACTTGGTCAGGTCTTGCTATTTCAACACCAGGGAAAGGCTTGAAGTAAAGGTCTTTAATTTGTTATGTCACTCGATTAAAAAGCCTAGCTTGTGGTTAATTGTTATCTTCTTTTGCTTCCTGGGGTGGGTTTATTTTATTTTTGGGTAGTGGTTTCAGTGTTATTATTGTTGTCGTTTTAGGATGCAATGTTGAGTGGGTATAGACAACAGGTCATACAACACAAGATGATGATGTGACTCAGTTGATGGGTTGGGTTGAGACTTGAAGATGATTGTTTCTGTCTTAGGGTTTTGTTTGTCATGCATGGTTCTGTAAATCTTCACATCAGTGGAAGAACATAGACTAAAACAAAGTTTTTTTTTTCCCTTTTTTTTTTTAAGAACTTCGTGAACATAGATCTTCGTTTCATTTTGCTGTTTATATTTTTATTAGTTGGATTATATGCATGCTCCTTCCTCTAATGTCCTGTTTTCTCGATGAAAAGAGAATTTAATATGGTAAATGCATGAATTAGAAGTTGCAATTTTCTAAAAATGACAGCAGAGATGGACTCGATTACCGAGTGCACCAAGCCAACTACCTTGTTAATCACTCAAGAGGATGTTTGGTTTGGTTGCTTTGTGTCCAATGTGAACAGCAGAACCAGCCAAAATCTACAGTTGCTTAGTTGTTTGCTTGTGAGAAGAGTATGGATTTTGCCTATATTATCTCTCCTATCTCACCGACCTCAAGTTTTAAAATTATAACATCAAGAATAGCGTGCGGCAAGCCATGATCAGGAATAGTGCCCCCATATTCTTTCGGAAGTTCTCACAGTTGAACCCGCAATAAGTAGTAGACCAACGGAATAGGAATAAAGTTGAAAATTTTAATTTTATTCTTGAATTCACGTGTAAAATCTTTTCGTAGCTTCTTACATTTTTTTTACCTATATATATATATATTATATATGGGTGAGCAATATATATGAATATATAACAAAAAAAATATCAATACAATAAACTTTTTATAAAAGATCTTTATCAATTTAAAATTAAAGAAGAAATTCCGATATATGATGTAATTATCACTCAATTACTCCGTTGCTCTCATTCACAGAGGACAGCAGTCAGCAGGAAGTCTTACTAAATGAGAGTCATTATTCATATTGTGGTAGTTAACGTCGCGCAATCAACTTCTTTGTTGTTTTCCCCAAACAACACAGAAATTTTTTCATTTGTTTTACTTTTTGTTTAGTGAATAGCAACTTGGAACACTGAACAGCCAAAACAGATAGTGTGGGCACTTTAATTTCTTTAATTTAAAACTGCTGTCAACGTCATATTCACAGGTGAATTAATTCTTTGTATGATGGGTAGAATTTTATTGATTGTATCCATGTGCAAGCATGAGATTTGATCCTTAATTGGAAACACAAGTTAATTTCTATGCAATAGAATGAAAAATGGACCATGGTGTTTAGACTCGTGCACAAATGAGGAACCGATATTATTATTAGGTCGGTGGTTATTTTTAACCTATACAGATAATAATGATGCTCCGGTCAGGTCAGGGTTAATTATACCTTGAATCATTTCAATTTTTGCCTTTAGACGATGACCTTTGAGCTGAACAATATGCTGGACAGCATCAGGATTTTGTAATGCATTTATTGTATGCTTAATGCCTTTCTTGAAATGGAAGAGACATACCCTTGTCTGGTTGATTCATCATTGTCGTAGGGGATGTTTGATGGCCCTACAATCCTCACATACACTAATCTTATTTTCGTATGGCTTTATGTTCACAGACTAGGAAGACTTCACAACTCATGAATATTCCAGAACTTCCGGTTCCAGGAAGCACTTTTACTAAATCCTAACAAAAATCTGAAACCACTTCCAGGTCTGAAAACAGAGACCTCTTCAGCGACTGAGAGTGACAAGAAATCAAGTTGCAGTTAGATTCAGGTTGCATGAAATGATCGATGAGGGCCACAACCCATAAATTACTATAACACAAGTCATACTAATTTTTCTGTTTTTGCATCTAACATCACTCAGTGCAGCAGTGGCATTCACCAATATCTGCTTCCCAGTATGAGAAAAATGTTGGAAGCACGATTCATGCTCCATTCATTATGTTTGCCTCCTGTATAGAATGGAGACAATGATAGATGACAATGAAACCTTGCAATTACAAAGTCCGCATGCAAACAAAATCGCTACCTAACGCTGATGGGTTGGTTCATTGGGCTTATCTATTCAAAATCATTACAAGCTAAACACGCGTGCAGAGTGCCCTGGTGGAGATCGGTAATGATCTGAAAGCAATCTTATACAGCAAATGGCAAACCTAATCAATTACCGTAGAGTAGGACTATCATCACTGTCATCAATTGCTGATAAAGAGACCTCTTAACAGCAAAAGACTTTTAGCTGGAGTAATACAACAGACAAAATTTAGCTGAATTTCAGGTCTATTTTTATAATTTGGATGCTCATTCTTCTCAACCCAATCATATGATCCATATTTCTTTTCATTACTTCAAAACTATAACAAGAGATTAAGGGAAAACCATAGGATGAGACAAGCTGTCCACGAAAAAAGAATATATGACAACTTACATGAAACTGGTGCTGCTATGCACCATAACTTATGCCTACATGAAGTTTAGCATGTCTCTGAAAATATTGAAACAACAAATACAATAATGCTTCTCCATAAAATTTTACAGAGTTTCAACGCCCCCTTTAGCTAGTAGCTACTGTCATCTTGTTCTAATTGGGCTTGAAGAATTTCAACTTAAGTCCATTGTTTACTATACTCCAAATGCCACCAATGGAGAAGGCCAAGCTAAAACCGATGCCCAACCAACCCAGAATCCAATTGAAATACCAATTGAAGCTGTATTTTGTAGGCTTTTTTATTAGGACCCACATGAAGCAAGGGTAAGCAAATGTGACTGGAAGAGTGAGTCCTCCTAACAGACCAGCAAGGCTAGAGAGGAAAGGGAGTGCCACACCTATGAAGAACGAGACAAATCCATAGAAAACCCGAAAACCAGACCGAACCCAAATTGAGCATGGTCGATTAGTACGGCTGGTGTAGCTGGCTTCAAAGCTGTCAAAAACAGGCATAGAGTAAATCTGAAAGCTACTTAAGCAGTTGAATACAACCAGGAGAAAAGTCATTGCAAGAAGTCCTCTTGAAATATCATGGTTGTGAAATGCAAACAAAGCACTGAGCATCCCTCCCGTTGGCATCTGAAACAAGAGAAGAAGAATAAAAATGAATCAAATGACAAAAAAAACAGGATGATCAACTACACCATTCATGAAATGAAGATAATCCATGCTGTTAAATGAAAAGAAGCCAGTCGGTAAAACATTTTTATCATAGCATCATCTTGCTTATTGCCATCAATTCTCAATAAATTTGGATGTAGTACATCAAATTATGAGGAGAATTACATTTTTCTGGTACTTTCTAGAAAGCCAATTAAATTTAAATTAAAAAGCAACAAAATAAAATTTATCAGTCTCCTATTTCATAACAAGGGGGCTTCTTGATTCTAACTAACAGCTTAGTACACTTACAAGATTTCCGTAAGCCCAAAAGCCTCCAATAGCAACAGGGAACAGACACATGGCAATAAATACATAGGCAACTTTGGCTCCTCTCCACATAGGTACATGAGCAGGGTGCTTAAAAGTTGATGGCATTGTTGCCTGGAAAAATCCAAATAAAATCCTTAGATAAATGAATATATAACCTTCAAATGTAGCGGATTTTGCTAGGTGCTTCAGAAATCACAAAGTGAATGCATACCTGAATTTCCAAAACTAAATTGTGGCCTCTAAATGCAAAAGCTATAATTCCGAGTGCATTCAAGACAGAAAAGACAGCAGCAGCAGAAGACGGCAATGAAAGGGGTTCATAAGAGATGTTAGGTGGCCTGGGTTGGCTAACAGAGAGCAACCACACCATGGTGGAGTAAGTGATGGCTGTTATAGCTCCTATTAATGAGAGCCCTGCAATTGAGTTGAGGTTGGGGAGCTGAGATAGAACAATGCAGAGAGAGGTGAACACCAGATACCACTCAACCGTTGTCAGAGGATTTGAGGTACACAAAGGGCCACAAACTATCTGGAAGAACATTTTCATGGTCTCCCCTCCAATAAGAATTAAAGCTGTTGCAGTTCCTGCCGATAGATAAACTGTTGGGAATAGAGCAAGCCAGACACCAAGTCTCTCCCCTGAAAAAGAAAAGAGCATAACCATTGAAACTATAGACCTCTCTCCATAGTTTGCCATTATACTTATCTTCTATAAATCACCAAATTAACAGTAAAACAAAATTATAGTGAAATTGTTGTTTTCTACGTCAGAAGAAGTAAAATGTAAATTGTCAGATTCAAAATATATATACATATTAAGCATTCTCCTCTGTGGTCAATCTTCTATTCAGTTATTTACATTTTTTCTTTTTGGTTAAAGTTTTTGTTTTGACATTAATCAATTTTTAAAAGCATCACAATCACAGTTTACCTGCAAGATGTCTATAAAGATTTGAAATTAAGGAGTAGGTACAATAAGCATGTATTCTCACCGAATGCTGCTTGTGCAAGCTCCACATATCTGTTGTATCTCTTCCCCGGAACAGCTTCATGCAGCTGAACCAAAATCCACAAAGTATAGAGTTGCCAACAGTATGCTATTGTTAAGGACAGTATCCCCCAACTCCTGTAGAAACCATAACAACGAAGGCAAACCATTTCAATTAAGATTATCTTTCTTGTGCTGCAATGAATAATGTCACATTCAAATAAGCAACATATATATATATATATATATATTTTTTCTAATGCCAAAAGTTAAATTATAGTTGTTAATTCCTTGGTTATTTCCTAGTATCTTGCAACCTTCTCTGCATGAGAATAAGAGTTCTGCTGTCAATTACATTATGTACATGCTAATACAAAAGAAACACAGGATTTTGGCAGGGCGGGGAAACTTCCAACAGCAACAGTAACTGAATTAATTACTCTCTTTAGATAAACTTCATTTGGTAATAAGTTATTATTGCAAAATATCAAAGGAGACGATTCGTGCCAAATATTCCGTAGTGTTTTCGGGGAAAGAAAAAACACAAAAGATACGCTGTTAAAGGCAACATTATTTGCGTTGTCAACATGCTAGTGAATTTTGGATATGAGGATGAGGACAGTAATAATTAGATTATAATGGGCCCTATTGCTTTACCTTCTGAAAATCAAAAGAGAAATTACGGGTGGCCCAGTATTGGACTGGCAAATCTCTAGAATAATTAAACTCCTGTAAAAGCTAAAGAACTGAAGTGACTTGCCTCAAGGATTTTTCTTTCTTTAATTTATATCGAACCGTATCATTAATGTTAAAATAAAAGATTAAAAAGTAGGCCCTCCAGCCTTAACTTTAGTGGTCAAACTGTATGACCAGCTTGTAAAGGCAGAAGCAGAGCAAGAGGTTTTCCGATCCACCTCCCAAAAGAGAAAAATGAAAAAGAAAAAAACAATGTTATTTTGCAAACACCAAATTTGTAGCTAGCAGTACATAGATAACTGGTGAAAATGGAGCAGATAACCAATCCATCTTCAAACTTGTAGGGAGTGTGCTGTGAGACGTGATTAAAAAACAATAATAGGAAATTAATTACGTTAAGGAAATTAAATTTAAAGCTGAAAACTATTAAATTTGATGAAAATAACCAAAAAAAAAAACAGAACAAAGAATTTTACGGGAAAGTACTAACTTAAGCAACCTACGAGCAATAAATGCATATTCAGTGATACTGTCCTTAAAGACCACCTCAGTCTTGTGCTTTATTCTCAAACGCACGTCTGAATATATACAAGTAGTGCTACAAGCAATCACAACTCCCGCTTTGCAGAAAGAAAAGCATTAACTGGTGATGCTAGAAATAAAAGCTGGAAAGAAAGAAAGTCATACCAGCCGAGAAAAGCGAAGGCCACAGGCAAAACTAGCGCTTGAAACCCGACACCAGCATTCAAGTTATGAAACGCAGCGTAGTGAGCATTTCCATTACGTGACTCAGTAATGGGAAGCCAAGCATCCTGTGGGTTAAGCTTGGTTAAATGACCAACTTCCTCTAAATAACCCTTCATGTTTATCAGAACCCTCTTCATTGGCGTCCCTATGGGGCTCAAAAACCTCGGTGATATAAAAGACGTAGGAGTCCATGCCGAAGATTTGGCCTCCTTTGATGCTGGTCTTGGCGACCTCTGACCTGACGGCGTAAGTGCTTCCGGCGTTGACTCACGTGGCGTCGCCGGAATGGATATGAGCTCCGTCTCTGGCCTCTCTTCCATACTACTGCTCATGAATGTATCTGTTGTTCTCTTGATTTGTTCGCTGTGTTTCTGTGTGTCTCTTCTTCGGATACCAAAGTGGTGAGTACGAGAAGAAATAATGGAGCTAAGGTTATGGTTATTTTTCTTTGCCGCTTTTTATTTTTAATTTTATTCTGTCAGCAGTGACTGATAGAACTCAAGAATGTGAAATGGTGAGTGGCAGTGTAGAAAATGATGCTAAACTGGGCCATGAAAGTTTGCACCTTTATGATCTAGACCGTTGATTATGCATGAAGGGGGAGGGCGACGGTTTCGACGGCAGTGATGATAAGAAAAACGCTCGCAAATTTATGGCCAAATCAGAGATGAAGTTGACTGGTTTTGATTTTGATAGATGGGCTAGTGCATGCAACACAGAAGAGCGAGGTTTATATATATATAAATTATGTAACGACTACGAGAGGGTGGGGTTTGTGCGATGGAGGGACATGTGATTATAGTGTGGGCTTAACGTGACGTGGTGGGTCAAAGAGTCAATCAATCAAGATCATAGCCCTTCATGAATAATCATGCATGTGGGTCCTAGCTCTGGCTCCTGAATTCCCGTTGTGGGCCTCAAGGAGGGGAAAGAGTCAAGCACGCGACCGTATATGCGATGGTGTAAAACTTTTTTTCCGAACGAAACGTGCAAATCAATTTGAGGTTTTCCAATCCGTAAGCTAAATTTTAAGCACTGAACATTGACAGTAATTCTTGTTCGCTCCCGGAAACACCGTTAGTTCTTCTTTTTTTTTTTTTTATTGTATAATTATTAATATAAAAATGTCTTGAAATTTAAAAAAAAAAATCTGATAATTATCCGTTAATCGGTTTTGGAATTCGGATTTTGTAATTACCAATAAAATTTTACAATAGGGCGCGTGGAAACTGGACATGGTGCACGCTTTGACAGGTCACCTGGAAATTGTCCTAGCCCCATCGATTAACGTGTGGTGGTAACTTTTGAAAAATTGGTAATTGTCAGAATTTTCCGACAGACCACGTGCCATATTGTCGCGTGGGCTGCACACTGCACCTGTGCCTCTGCACTTGCGTTTATAATTTATTTGCCTTACGGTGGTTCCTCTGTGGTTAGAACCTGTACAGTGAGGTAATGTGAAGAGTGAGTTTTTCATCACTTCACTGCACTGCACTGCACTACATTTAGGCAGCCAAGTGTAAATATGACGCCTCCTTTGGTAGCACAGCACGCCTTTGGATTTTACACTCATTTGATAACAGCACGCATATTACTGACATCATATTGTTTTCTAGTTAAGCAACTAAGCATGCTGTAGTACGATCATATTACCTCCGATCAGTCCCCTGAACCATGGTTATGGCATAATCTTGATTATTATTATTATTATTATTTTATAAGGAATTGTAGGCAAATGGGCCACCTCAGACAACGTTCATCCGCCGAAAGCGAAATCCTCGCCAGCCAATATTTCTCCTTCTCTTTCGTTTTTCAAATGTAGCGATTGTGGATATAATTCATAATTTTTAGTAAAAAAATGAAATAAAATCATTCGAAGAAGATATTTTGATGATTTGGCATTAATCTCCTTTGGCCAAATCGCAAGCTCTCGTTTTTTATTTCCTTTTTTTTTTTTTCTTCACAAACAAGCTACAAACGAATTCTTTTTACAAATTAATTAGGGCACTTGAACTTTGGCCCATTTTGACAGACGAATGGGCCAATAATGTCTTCATGAGTTGGTACTTACTGATCTTAACGCACTCTGTCCCTTTGTTGCATATACTCGCCTTGTCCATTAAGCACTTGTGGGAGAATTCAGAGATTGGATAGACCTTGTCAAAAGCATTGAAAAGATTGTGAAATTTTCAGCCTGGCCCTGCTGTGTTTTAATTTCCCATCTACATACGAATTCAATAATCATTGGACTATTTTCGAAGTGCTGTCCATAGAAATTCGTCTGGGTGCAACCAACGCCACTCTCCGGAATTGGATCTTGAAAAAAGGCCTCAGTGACCCAAGTCCAAGTCCGGAAAGTTTTGCTTTCGAAGAAACTAATGGCCTCTGAATCTGCATGTTTATATCTCATCAACGGTATGTCGGGGGCTTCATTTGGAATTTAGGTATCGTACTTGTGATTTGTAATATCCTCGTTTGGAATTTAGAATATGAAATTACAAAATTCTAAATATTAAATAAAAAGTGAGTAATTTGTAATATTATTTTATAACAGGTTTATATTAACATGGTTTGATATTGGCGGCTTCGAAACCTATGATTGTTTGGGATCATAGGCCCAGGCCCATGGCCTGATATTTAGGAAAATGGGCTCAAAATCATAGGGTTAACAGACTTTACAATAAACAATCTTAACGCATGATTAGTCATTCTTGATACTGAATCAATCGCGGTATGCCCTGATCAGGTTAGATTGGGAGAGAGTTTGATTAGAAGTACCTTGAATGAAGTCTGACCAGAAGAAATTCTTGCAGAGTAAGAAAAATTCATTTTGAAAGTTTCAGTTTAAAATAAGTTAGGATTCTGCAAGATACATTTCAGGTTTCATTAAAATTCCTAATACTACTAGAAAAAGGAAAGCTGTGTATATATATAGGGCCCTGCTCATGAAGAGGGATATACGTAACTTTACTAATTTCAGTAATAAAATTTTCTTTCCCTACAAATAAGAAAGAAAATTACAATTTTTTCATTGTGTGATACCAGAAGTTACAATTTTTAATATCAACAGTTAGTGCTATCTATGGGAACATACGAGTGGAAAGTTATGATAGTGATCATGAAGCAAGCGGTTGCCAAAAGACCATTAGCTAAAAAAACTCGAGAAGAAGACTCAACGAATTCCAACGTTTCCCCGGTTTCATTGCAATCGTCCTAAGGGAGAACAACGATGCATAGGGTAGAAGTAGACACGGTTCAATTTGCACGACAACTACGAGAAAGCGAACAAAAACATCTGGAGAAAACAGACAGGTAAAGGCCTTGGAAGACAAAGTGGAAGCAATGGAAAGGGAAATTGAGAACATGAAGAGAATGATTCAGAGAGACATACTTTGCAGGCGCAATTCGACTAAGATTGGATTTTCGGAGAATGAAGAAAGTATTTTCCCCCCGAGGGACTGTTGCCAAGAATTACCCCACCACAAGTTCGAGAGCAAGTAGAACAAAGAAAAGCAGGAAAAGGTGTGAACTGAGAAAATGATACCTGAAGGCCTTAATGAAGGAATCCGACTATGGGATGCAAGGAAGTTTGACCAGAGATTGCCTCCCGATTGGGGCAAGCGAAGTCATGACAAAAAGGGGCCCAAGCACAGCACAAGGTTGGTAAACATGCAAACTTACTTGAACTAGAAACGCAAGAAAGATGGGGGTAAGGCCATAGTGGAAAAAATACTAGATTGGACAATGCCTACCGCCAACCAAGTAGTTAGCCAGATAGAATGAAAGAAATGATCTGAGAGTTTATTGAGAAATTGTAGGCTCAAAGGGAAAGGGACAAGTAGTGGGATAGAAATACGTCAGGGGGAACGGGGCTCCCTCTGAAGTCCCTCTTTTCGACGGAAATACAGGATTTAGCTCTCTCTTGAAAATTTAAAATGCCTCAAATCCCGTCATACACGAGAAAGATGAACCCAACATTGCACATCGATCTTTTTAGGGAAATGACGATATTGTAAGGGTTAATAGAGTTGCAAATGTGTCGTCCATTCACCCTGACCTTGCAAGGGCAAATGTGGCACTGGTACAAGAATTTGAGATAAGAAAGTGTGAAAAGCTTTAATCAGCTTTCTGCGTAGTTCGTTGGTAAGTTTAAAGAAGTGATGAATGTGACGAAAAGCCCCGGTTCATTGTTGCTGATGAAGTAAGGAAGAGAAGAGACGTTGAAAAGTTTCATAAAAAGATACCATAAGGAAGTCATAGAAGTTGAGGCCTTCTCACACTCTTTGACATTGAAACAACTCAAGAGAGAATTAAGGATGAACAAAGTATGATTCATTGTTCACAAGCCTGAAGCAAGCCTGGAGGGAGATTTTTGAAGAAATTAAAATTAAAGACCGGATGCTACTGAAGAACAAGGAAGAGAAATTGGAAGAGTTCGAAGGCAGAGAGCAGAGATTAAGGCTTGAAGATAGGAGAAATTGGAGGGGCCCATAGCGGTCCGATCCTAGGCCTCTTACAAAGAGAGAAAACTTTCGAAGACTATGCTATGATGATAGGTTTGAGCAGAAACAAGATTATGGATTTCAACCTGTAAGGTACAAAGGAGAAATAGAGGAATAAAATGGACTCTCACCCCCACCAAGGGAAAAGGTTAAAAAAGTCGCTCCTGTTCAAGATACAAGAAGATTCACGGAGCTCATTGCATCTTTATCGGCGATATACGAAGAGATCAAGGACTCAGGTTTACTATCAAGGCCCCGTCCTTTGAGATCAGCTTCAAATGCCTACGATAAAGGAAGAAGGTATGCCTTCCATCAAGATCACAGACATAGAACTTATTAGTGTTTGGATTTTAGAGAGCAGGTTGAAATCCTTATAAGAAATAATTATTTAGATATATACAGAGCGAGAACGTTCGAAGCAGGAGAAAGCCCGAGGCATGGGGAAAAAGAATCAGTAGGTGCAATTCATAAAAGCATGGTGATTTCGGGGAGACCAACATTGGCGGGTAATTCTAACAATATAAGGAAGAATTATTTGAGATATTCGTTATCGAGTACTCATGTAGACCACTATGTGATAAATGTTTGAGCAGAGAAAAAATATTGTTTAGCGTCAATTCCAATCATGTTCACTGAAGAAGATGAAGCTGGAGTTAGTTACCCTTATGATGATGCCTTGGTTATATCTTTAAAGATCGGTTCAGCTAAAGTCAACAAGATTTAAGGAAGTTCAGCTGATATAATATTTAAGGAAATTTTGGACTTTTTGAAGATTGACAATTTGAAGATAGGAGCGACAGATATCACTTTGCACGGATTTGCAGATTCATACATTCTCCAGTTAAGTTCAGTTCAACTACCATTGACGATAAGGAATAGACTATTTCAAAAGACTACAATGATAGAATTCTAAGTTATGGATTTAAAATTACTATACACTATAGTCTTAGGAAGGCCACTTTTAACAAAAATAAGGGCGGTGGAAAATACACATTACTTGAAGATCAAATTTCGAGCAGGTGAGGGAATCGGCATAGTACGTAGGGACCAATAAATTGTCCGGACATGTTTTGTGGCTTTATCAAAGCAGTTTTATTATATAGCGGTGAAAAACGTTGGTGAATTAAATGAGAAGGATGCCGAGCAGCATAAAGAGATAGACAAACTCAAAAAGAGTATAGGGTAGGAAAAAAAAAGACCAATGCTCAAACTAATGAAGAAACTAGAGTTAGTACCCGTTGACCCCTTAAAGCTTAAGTGGGTGGCAAAAATCAGCTCTCCACTACCGAATGAAGAGAAAAAAAGGCTGATCTCTTTCTTAAGAGAACATGCTGATGTGTTCACCTAAAGCCACGAGGATATGCTAGGAATTGACCTCAGGATCATTTCCTATCGTTTATCGGTAAACTCAGCATTCAAATATATGAAGTAGAAGCGAAGAGTTTTCAACCAAGAAAGGAGGGAAGTGATCAAAGCGGAGGTACATAAGCTGATCACAGTGGGGTTCATCAAGAAGGTGTACTACCCAGATTGGGTAGCCAATGTAGTAATGGTTAATAAGGCGAATGAGAAGTGGAGAATGTGTGTCGACTTTACCGACCTGAACAAGGTATGTCTGAAAGACAATTTTCCACTCCCGTGGATAGATTAGCTAGTGGATTCGATGGCCGGACATAAATTGCTAAGCTTCATGGACACGTTCTTGGGGTATAATCAAATTCGGATGCATGAGGCCGATTAGAAAAAAAAGATATTCTTGATCGATTAGGAATTGTATTACTACAAAGTAATGCCCTTTAGTCTAAAGAACGCGAGGGCGACGTTTCAGAGGTTAGTGAATAAGGTTTTTAAGCCTTTGATTAGAAAAACAATGGAATTGTATATCGACAACATGATTACCAAATCGCATAGAATGTAAGATCATGTTCAGCATTTAAGGAAGATGTTCTCTCTGCTTAGGAGGTACAATATAAAGCTAAATCCCAAGAAATGCATGTTTTGAGTCAGTTTTGGGAAATTTCTGGGATTCGTGGTTAGTGAGTGACGGATATAGGCAAATTCCCACAAAATTCAAGCCATGGTAGATATGAAATCCTTGATCACGTTGAAGTAAGTGCAGCCTTAATAGAGATGTTAGCCACGCTGAACATATTTATTTCCAAAGTTATAAACAGATCTTTCCAATTTTTTCAAGTTATGAAGAAAGGAAAGTACATAAGATGGACAAAATAGTGCGAAGACAGTTTTCAAGAGTTGAAAGAATATTTGGCAAATCCCCTTCACTTTGCTAACTCGTTGATCGGGGATATGCTGTAATTATATTTAATAATGACCGACCATGCGGTAAGTTCGGTACTGGTCAAGGAAGATGAAGGGATACATCGACCAATTTACTATACGACAAAGTCGTTAATAGATGCAGAAAAGAAGTACTTGCCCTCGAAGAAGTTGGCCCTAACACAAGTAGAGGCAACGCAAAAATTTTAGCGATACTTCCAAACGCACATTATAGTGGTCCTTATCGATCAACCTCTGAGATAGATATTGTATAAGCCCAACCTTTCAAAAAAAACTGGTCAAACGATCAGTTGAACTCAATGAATTCGATATCGACTGTTGACCCCGCAAGACTATCAAAGCTCAAGCATTAGCAGATTTCATTGCAGAAAGATCAGTTTCGGAAGGCATGGCAATACAAGAGATAGGCGAATTCATGACACTTCAGGGTGTTGGAAATGTGGAGTGGTGTTTCGCTTTTCGACAGCACAGCTGAAAGATTATGAGGAAGGAACAAAGAGACGTAAAATTGTAGTGCATATACGTAGACGAGGGGTCGAATGCTCAAGGTGGAGGAGGTAACATAATTCTGATCGAACCAAGAAGTGAGAAGTTAGCTTACGACCTACACTTTGACTTCAAGGTAACCAACAATGAAGCAAAGTATACAACTTTGTTGACAAGACTTCGCTTAATTTTGGCGATTGCGGCAGAAAGCCTCGAAGTAAGGGGAGATTCATAACTGGTGATGAACCAGGTCTTTGGTAAGTTTCGGGCAAAGGGTGAAAACATGAACATCTATCTAAGTAAAATTATAGGATTAGTGAAGTGCTTTAGAAAGATAGTGGTAATATAGATTCTGCGAATAGAGATTGTCAAAGCAGACGCCCTCGCCAAGATGGCTTCAACTTTACAAGGAAAGTTTTCCGCGACAATTCCCGTGAAAGTGCTACATCAGAAAAGGGTGGAAAGGTTAAAGGCGAAGAAAAGGGTGAACAGTATGTCATGCCATATGCAGACCTGTCTAGATCCAATTCGAGAATATAATCTCGAAGGAAGGCTACCCGAGGACGGAGAGGAAGTCAGAAGGGTTAAGAGTAGATCCTCACGTTACTTAGTGATTGATAGGATATTATATAAGTAAGAATTTGGGCCGCCCTACTTGCATTACGTCGACGAGAATAAAGCGAACTACGTGCTCAAGGAAGTCCACATAAGTAGCTGCGGCGATCACAGAGGAGGCAGGTCCTTGGCATACCGCATTTTGTGCCAAAGGTACTATGGGCTGTATTGCATCGCGATGTAACAAAAACAGCTCAATCTTACTCGAGTTGTCAAATCTATGGAGAGGTCCGAGGTAGCCCCCTGAACAGCTCGTCCTCTTACTCAGCCCGCGGCCTTTTGCTCAGTAGAGGCTAGATTTGATTGACCCATTTCCAATAGGAAGTATTCAGATGAAATATGCAATTATTGTTGTCGACTATTTTACAAAGTGGGTAGAAACGGAGCCATTAACCACCATAACGGAGAAAAGGACCACCACTTTCGTGGAAGAGAGCATAATTTATCGATTTGAGATTTCACATATATTGATAGTTAACAACGGCAAGTAGTTTGCTAATGTGAAATTCAAAAACTTTTGCACCGACCTAAGTATCAACCTCAGGTTTGTGTCTCCCGCCCATCCCAAAGTAAATAAACAGGTAGAGATAGTGAACAAGATTATTAAGAAGGCATTAAAAAAACGACTTGATAACGAGAAAGGGAGATAAGTGGATAAATTGTCTCAGGTCCTTTGGGCCTGTTGAACGATTTCGAAAACAGCAACTAGCAAACCACCTTATTTACTAACGATCGGTTTTGAAGCAGTGATTCCAGTTAAGATTAGGGTGCCCTTGTTTCGGGTCAATTACTTTGACGAATTTAAGTATATGAAGGCAATATAATTAAATTTGAATTTGTTAGAAGAAAAACGGGATCAGGTGCTTATCAAGATGGTTGCTTATTAACAAAGAGTGAAAAAATGCTACAATGGTCTGATCGAGAATTTTTCAAAAAGGGGATTTACTATTGCGACGGATTACCCAAAATACTAAGGAGTTTTAGGGGCTAACTGGGAAAGTCCGTATAAGGTAGTCAGGATCGTCAAGTCAAGAGTTTATAACCTATAACACCCGGATGGAAAAGAAGCTAAGAATCATGGAACGCTGAAATACTGAAAAAGTATTTCCCTTGAAAATTATAGCTTAAAAAAATCTTATCTCAGTTCAGATTGCGCAGTGATCACTTGGTCACATTATTTTAAGTTGTTATAAAAAAATCTGACCTCAGTTCAAATCGACACAAATAGTTAAAAAATTATTAGATACTGGTTTTATTTTAAAAATTGTTGTAGTAAAGTCTAACTTTAGCTCAATCTATGCAATAAACATTGAAAGAAATAAATTTCTTATTCATAATGTTATTAACGTAAAAAGATTTGACCTCAATTCGAATCGAACAGAAAAGTTTATTCATGAAAATATCGCATCAATTTCGGATTAGGTTTCAGCAATGAAAATTTTCCTCATCGTTAACCTGACCCCAATTCAAGACACAAATCACAATTACTCAGTTAAAAACAAGTGTCATGCCATCTCGGTGAGTCAATCATATATCACATCAAGCAGAAGAAAGAAATCTTTATTTACAGAATAATCGTTTACATTTTACATAAAATTTCAAAAGAGTTAGAAAGCTATTAAATGCCTTTCAGAGAAAATATAATGTCGAAAGTCGGAGTCTCAAGAGATGGTGCGGTCGAATCAGCGTAAGTAGGATCGGCTTAAGTAGGGTCGGGATCCTAAGCGAGCTCCTTGATAAATGTCTCATTGGGACCCCCAGCTTCTGACTGAATGGGTTAAGGAATATTAAGATCATTAAAGAATTAGTCCAAGTCGAGTTCTTCGTGTTTCTTTTGGAAGATTTTGCAAGCTAGTTCCACAGCCTCTTTGGCTGAAGCATCACACTGCTTCTTGGTTTTAACTCTGGTTCGAGCAAACTCTTCCTCCAAGTCTTTATTAACATAAGCAAGGTCAATTGCTTGAGACCCAAGTCGAGACACCTGAGCCTTAAGGTCAGCAATTTTGTTCTCAAGGGTACTGCACTCCCTTGCCCACTTCCTCTTCTCTCCACTCAGCTGAGCTTCAAGGCCTTCTTCTGTTTCTCTGACTCTCTCAACCTTTTCTTCAACGAGTTCCTCTTCAAAACCAGTTGGTCTATTGATTTATATAGATTCACGTTTGACAATTGAATATTCTTTCGCATTTTCAATATACAAGCTAAGATAATGGAACAGCTGCACCAGCCGAACAACAGATTAGATAGGGCTATCACGATAAAACAATAAAGAAGAATCAAAAGTGGCGCCCTACCAAGCTATCAATGAACGTTTTCCAAAATGACATCGGTATTGGCAGCCTCTACCTGTGAAAACAAGGAAGAATCGACTGAATAAACCAAATGATTAATAGAAGGAATCAGATATTCGAACAACTCCCTTTTTTCCTCCAAGATGACTACCCAAGAAAAATCGTCCATTTCAATAATTTCTTCATCCTGCTCAGTGTGTTGTTTTTTAGACGGCCTCTGCTAGATACTTTTAAGAATCTCCACTGAGTGTTTCCGTTTGTCCTTGGGAGGTTCCTTTTATCTTTATTGGAGCCCAGGTCAACCTTTTTCCTTTTTGCTTTCTGATCGGCTTCTTTCCTCTAATCCCCTTGGCCTTGTTCATATTTTTTCGGGGGCCCTTGCTGCTTCCGCGCTGAAGCCCTAGCCTAGGTCTCTAATGAAGATAGGATGGACCCTAAGGAACCCAGTAGCTTTCCTTTACCCTTTTTTGGAGCCATCTTCCTTGTAAAACGTGAAAAACAAAATAACTTATACAAAACATGAATGAAAAATATTTTGAGAGAAAGGGCAGTTGGTATATTCATTCTTACCGGTAGCGAGTACGGCTTGATCAATTTCTAAGGCAAGTCTTTTTTCTGCTCTGAAAGCAGCTTCAAGCTCTTCTCGAGTTGGGGCGTCCTCAACAAGGCTAGAAGTTATAAAGTGGTCAGGGGAAAGTAGAGTCCTCTAATCAGCTTAGTTTGCGTGCCTCGCGTTGATCTTCAATAAGAGAGGGGCAGATAAGTCAAGCTTTGACCAAACAATTGCAAAAATAAGAGAGATTATTAACAAACCTCTAGCAATAGTGTTCAACATGAAAAATCTAGTGTGTCAGTCCAACCATGTTGTTTGTATTTACGAAGAACAAGTTTGAATACATAAAGCATAGGGCTATGTATATTTATCTCAGATAGGGAAGATTGGCACCAGTCCCACCCACAAAGAACCATCTATCCTTCTAATCTTTGTTACAAGTGAGGTTGCCCGTAACTCATTTATCGACTTAGGTGCGAGCCTAAACGTAATAGAAGCCACAGTATTTTTCGGCCTCTTCTTAAGTAAGAATAAATATTTGACTTCATTAATCGTCAATGGTTGCTTGGCCGTAGCCCAAATCACGTACAGCCTAGCGATGGTTCTTCACTCGTTTAGATTTAATTGATAAGGAGAAATCCTTAAGCCATAAAACACGATGGTAAAGAATGGTTGTAGTGGTAGCCTAACCCCAAGGAGGAACAACTCCTCGTTAAAAGCCACTTCATCTCCCCTTAGACGACTTGGGAATTTGTTAACTTCAAAGACCCTAAGAGTGATGGAGTTAAGGATTTTGTAGAGTTTCACTAGTGGAGAACTTGTCGACCTCGAACGGACTATTTTCCCTAATCAGATCAAGGGGAAAGTATTGAGTCAAGGGACGTTGACTATGAGAGTTTTGTTTGGAGACTAATTTAGCTTAGTCATCCTCAAACTCGTCATTTTTTTCACTCAAATTCCCATTCCCTTGTCTACTTAAAGTGAGGAGTGTTTTGGTTATGTGTTTGGGGGTTGGAAGAGAAGGCATGAGTTGATCTGGTTGATAAGTAATTCTATCTATGAGACTTTGGAGAAGCTCTTAGTCTCCCACATTGGTCTGATCAAAATCCATTTCTCCCTATATATGGTCAAAAGAACTGTCAGATAAAATCACCACCTCAGGTTCACAATGAAAGAACTTAAGGCATTTGATTTAGGGTCTAAGATAGTCAAAAGGATCTCAGCGTCAGGGTAAAAAATGGCTAAAGGTTGGACTTTCTTTAGGGGAATGGTCACATATTCCGTGATGTGTTCAACTATAATCCTATAAGGAAGTTTATTGCAGGCTTTGTAGTCTGTTTTAGATAAGCTTGTTGAGGAATTGTCAAATTTACTTCCCAAGCTACTAGGGATGTTCCTCATATTAAGTTTTCACGTCTTACCACAATAAATCTAGACAAATAGCAATATGATCTGATCATTTTGGCATCTATCACGAGATAAAGTTATAGTTGGGTGTTAATTCTATTCAGGAGAACATAATTATGCTCGACTCTAAGGGTTATTGTAAGGTTCTTAGGCTACAACCTAGACCTAACCAAAACCCCGCTTGGCCTAAAGAGTGCAAAGCATTTGGATTGTGCTCTAAGGCTGTTCTTATGGTTTGTCATCACCCTTTTGGACCGTGTTAGTGTCCTAAGGTAGAGAAAATAAATTTGATACCGTAACCTAATCACGAAGCTAACTAAAGAAAGCATGAAATTATACAGGTAAAGCTGCAGATTCACAATGAAGTTTTAAAAAAGAGTAAAGACAATTAACTTACCGAAACAAGAAGGTGAGTTAAAGAGCAACGAGCGAACGCCGGAGGTGGAATGGAGCTTGTTTATGAATTGGAAAATAATTTTACAAGAGAAAACGGTGAAGGACTTTAAGCTTTGTGAAAGGTGCGAGAGAAGTAAAATGGTAAAAGTGGGAGGAAGAGCAAAATTTATACCTCATCCACTCCATGGGATAAATGGCTCAGATGATGCCATGAGATTATCCACTAACGTGGTCTTTTTGCAAGCATAGTGGACCAGTTATGCTGAAGCATGTGGGAGCTCGACGAAAGGTCTAGGGGCGTTAACAGTTACAGGCATTAATGTACGTTAATCATCAATGCGAAAATCGAGGCGAAGGGCAGGCATATTTTCACTCTATTGGCGTTTCACCTCACTTTTGAAAGTCGCGGTTGCACCTCGTATTCGTCTATTTAAAAAGTCTTTGTTTTTTAAGGATAAACGAGAGTCAGGTGTTTAGGAATAAGCATCTGGCCAAATAAATTGTAGATTGCGCTCAGCTTGATGTTCTCGTCGGCTATGCATCTCTCAAATGGAATCTGAGTCATTCGTAAAATAAAATTTCCAATGAAAATCTTTTTCATTATAAACCAGGGGGCTTGATATTTGGGAAGATGGGTTCAGCCCTATGGCCTGATATTTAGGAAAATGGGCTCAAGCGCATATGATTAACAGACTTTGCAATAAGCAATCTTAACACTTGGTCAACCATTTTTTATATTGAACCAAACGCAATATGCCCTGATCAGGTCAGCTTATGAGAGAGTTTGGTTATAAGCACCCTGAATAAAGCCCAACCAGAAGAAATCCTTGCGGAGTAAGAGAAGTCCATTTTGGATGGATGTTTCAATTTAAGGTAAGTTAAGATTTTATAAGATACATTTCGAGTTTCGTTAGAACTCCTAATACTACTAGAAAAAATAAAGCTATATACATACATATATATATATATATAGGGTCCTATTTATGCAGAGGGACATACGTGACTTTACCAATTTCAGCAATAAAATTCTTTTTCCCCACAAAGAAGTAGGAAAAATATAATTTTTTCACTATATAATATCAAAAAGTTATAATTTTCGGTATCAATAATGATAATTATTTATATGTATTATTAATGTGTTGGATCGACTCTATTGTATAAGTATATTTATATATTGTCAAATAATTAAAAAAAATGAAGTTATATATTTTCAAATTTATGTGTTAAATATCTTAATTTTTAAAATTAACCTTAATTTCTAAATTTTAGATTAAAAAAATACTTATAATATATTGAACTGAAGTCCTTAATATGCAACATTAGTTTAATGATAGTGTTTTGATGATAATCCAATTCGACACTGTCTCTCGTTCATGGCTAATTATATATTCTAGTCAAACCCAACTAATACGAGGGATTGGTAAAGAACCGTAATCACTTTTATATTGTTAATGAAAGTCTATCTTCTAAACTGGTTGATTGATTTTTTATATAATAAATTAAAAACAGAACATGTCAAATGTTAAGTTTTACTCATTGAACATGTAGTCTCTTTATTATCTAAAAAAAATGTAATGATAAATGTAAAAGTAAATGACGATTTATCCGAACCCATTGACCAACGGAATGGAATGCGGCAGATTGAATGATCTGTAAAAATATTTTGTTGAAAATTATTCTAGTTTTTCTTTTTTCTTATTGATACTTTATCCTAAAATTAATAGATAGGCCGGTTATAACTTGTGAAAAAAATTTAAAGCACTTAAACACAATATTTATTAAATCGGTGAGAATTGTCAAACAGTGATCCAGAAGTTATTAAATGCTAATCATTATTAACTAAGGGTTTTGTATTTATATTAAGGAGGTGACAACTGACAACCAACCAACCAACTACGGACATTATATATAGCTGCTGAGGTATGCGCTTCCGTCACCCAATGCGTCGCCGCTAAGGAGTCTCTCACTTGCATAAGTAAAGCGATTTATTCATTATTTCAAATCAACCCCTCTGGCTTTGATTATTTCCATCCCTTGTCTTTTCTTATTTTGCAATTGAAACCATATAAATAAATAAAATCCCATCACCAAATCCCATGGTTACACTTTCCTTTCTCATATTTATATATTTATTTAAAACTAACTATTGACGTAAACCCAAAAAAGAAATATTAAACATATTACAGACTCATTTTAATAAAATTAATTGTTAAATTATGTACGTAAAAATATATAAATAACATTGTATTTGTATATATATTCTATTTAAGATTTTTCGAAGTTAAAACAATAACAAGTATTTGAGACCGGTCAACATTATTCAAGTGTGAATAATTCGAATTGTCATGTGAATATGTAAACCACCAAAGGAGTTTAAGACAAAAAAAAAAAAAAAAGAAAAATTACATTGGGGTATATATTAAACATTCCTTAGACATTATGGTGTACTTTTCAATTTTGGAGAAGTTAACAGTGTAAACACATTTGTAGGGAATCTGTCAAATTTTAATTTTAATTTGGTCAAATTGGAATTTCCACGTTAGTCGGTACTCGGGGGTCCCGGAAAGTGGGTAGGAAGGCAACACCCATGTGCGTATTTCCTCCTGCTTTTAATTTTGAGTTTAGTCAACCCAAGGAAAAACCCGACAAAATATAAATACCCTCACTTTTGTACTAAATCCCACCCCTCTCCTCCTACGAGTTTTGGCATACATATTAAATTGACCAATTTAACCTACATTTTCGATAATATTCATTCATTATCATAAAGTAAGTACAATCGAGTTTAAAAATGTGAAATCATCTCGATTAATAATCACACGACAAAATCCAACAATTGTTATAGTAGATATTATCATAAAGTAAAATCTTGTTCCTTTTTTCTCTTTTTAGTTTTCGGTAAAAGGCAAAGCCCGTCAAATGACAATTTACTCGCCATAAGTTCTCGACTTAAAAGGACTAGTGGTACTTCCGTAAATAGAGAAACAAACAAGTCCATTTCCGTGACCCACAGATAGCCGCCGTCTCATAATGTCTCGTCATCGCCATTTTTTCAGTTAATCGGGTCCCAATTAGTTCTGTTCTGCGTTTGGCTCTCGCGGCTTTCTCCTTCTCTCGGCCTCCCGGAGAGAAGCCAAGCAAAATCTCCCAGTCTCCCCGCTTAATTTCCCCATAACCAAACCCTAATTTTTTCCCTCAGTTTCAATTCAACTTCCAAAATTTCCCCCTTGCATTAACTTAAAACCTCAATTCAACCCTTTCGTCTCCGACTCTCTGAATCTTCCAGTGAAAATGGCTTTCGTCAGCTTCTAGATCTTCTCAGATCAACCCTTTTAATCTCAGAAAGCGCGATTCAACTAATCCTAGTCAAGTTAATCAAAATCGCAAATATGGCGTTACGCGTCACCGTCAACTTCTCCGGTTACGTCGCTCAAAACCTAGCCAACTCCGCCGGAATTCGCCTTGGATTCTCAACCACGACCACCACGACGCGGTCGTTTCACGAATGCATCTTTCGCCCGCGCATCTTCTGCCACAACCAAAAACCCGATCTTGATCCGCCCCCAAATTTTCAGGCCAAAGCAAATTATCGAGCGTCCGTTTGCAATACAATTGCTACTGAAATCTTTGGAGACGGTGGTGGCAACAGTCCGGTTCTCATGGGATTGGTCTCGTTGATGAAGTCAACGGCTTGTATTTCCGGTTCCTCCGCAACCACCATGGGTGTTCTCGGAATTTCACCGTTTAAAGCCACTTCGATTATTCCCTTTTTACAGGGATCGAAGTGGCTTCCCTGTAACGAACCGGGGACTGGTCCGGATAGTGATTACATTGATAAAGGAGGAACTATTGATAAAATATCTTATAGTGAGCGTGAAAATAAAAATTGTGTAAGTCTGCAGTTGAAAACAAGTGGAAGTTGGTTGTCAAAGATGTTGAATCTATGTTCCGAGGACGCCAAGGCGGCTTTTACAGCGTTGACTGTTAGTTTGTTGTTTAGGTCGTTTTTGGCTGAGCCAAGATCAATACCTTCCACTTCTATGTCCCCTACCCTGGATGTTGGCGACCGCATTTTGGCAGAGAAGGTGAAGCATCTTTATCCTTAGCTTAAATTGATTATAAATAATTTATATCATATTTCTCTTTTAAGAAGTAGTAAGAATATGAAGTTATAGATCATATTTTTGTCCGCTAATTATAATTAGCAATCTATGACTTAGGTAACAGGTTAAACAGGTATGAAACGAAATTGAGTTGCTGTTTTTGAGGTTTGGGATGTTAACTTTTATCAAATACATTAGGCCGCGACGTTGATTCAATGCCTATCTATATAGAACCTAACATTCAAGTCTGGGAGTGAAATAATCATACTTGCATAGCACATATGCTTTTAAGTAGGACACTGGTTCTAGTATCTACATTCAAAATTATCATGAGACTTTTAGCACTGAATATTTAATTTTAATTATGCTTGCTTTTCCTGTTTTTATTTTTAAGATGTTTGCGAATTCACATGATTCTTGAAATGCCTTGATGAGCCTTATGATATAGATGATCGTTGATTAATGAAAATGTATGATTTCTGGCCTTGCAAGAGCATAGGATGCAGGTTGAGAAGCAGGATGTGGATTAAGATATAAGGATAAGACAAACTTACTTCCTCTGATAATTAGCTGATATTTTTTTGCTTTTGTTATTGTTTACCAGGTTTCATACCTTTTCAGAAAGCCTGAGGTGTCAGATATAGTGATCTTCGAGGCACCTCCCATCTTGCAGGTATTCTTTCAAATTTATTTTTGAGTGCAAGAAATAGGGCTTCTTTTCTCATTATTTCTATTTTGCTAATAGTTTCCTCTTGGCATAGGAAATTGGTTACAGTTCGGGTGATGTATTCATAAAAAGGGTAGTGGCAAAGGGTGGAGACTCTGTAGAAGTAAGCTCATATTTATCATATTGGTCCCATTTAACCCTTTAGGTCCTCCTTTATCCCCTTCCTTCTTCCTCTGATTTCTCTGTTAAGAAAAAATATCATACATCTTTGGACATCTGATCTCATTTATGCGGTTTTGTGTTATAGGTTCGTGGTGGGAAATTGCTTGTAAATGGCATTGCTCAAGATGAAGATTTCATTCTGGAGCCACTTGCTTATGAAATGGACCAAGTGGTAATGTGTCCTCCTCTGCTTCTCTCTCTCTTTTTATTCGGTTGGTCTGTTAAATTTCTGAACTTGTTTTTCATGGAAAAAAAAAAACCAGATCAAATTGGCTTATGGAGCCTATTGTCTTCTTCTGGTTGATTTGATACAGGTTGTGCCTGAAGGTTATGTCTTTGTGTTGGGAGACAATCGCAACAACAGCTTTGATTCCCATAATTGGTACTCCTAATATCTTAGTATCACAGAAACTAGTTTTTGTTTACCTTTTCATATGTTTCTTGTCAAAATATCCTGTTTATATTTATTGAACATCTTATAATGTAGAAATAGTATAATAACTTTACAAATGGCTAATAATTGTGCAAGTTTTGTTCGATCATTATTATGTACTTGTACTAAAATGCAATTTCTGTTTGTTGATCACAATGTTGATCTTATTTTTCAGGGGTCCACTTCCTGTAGAAAACATTGTTGGTAGATCGGTGTTCCGATATTGGCCTCCATCCAGAGTATCTGATACTTTTGATGATCCACTTGCGAAGAGGAATGCTGTAGCAATCTCTTGACTCTTATCCCTGGTTTGGAGGGAGGAGGATCAAACATAACAATTTTTAAGATGATTTTTCACACTCATGGCTCATAAATGAGCAGCTGTCTATATTTTGAGTTTTCTTGTCCTGTTCATTCTTATTCTGGATATTGCTTGAATAGTTCGTCTCTTCAGTCAGTGTGTATGTATGTTGATGGCCCAACCACGGCCGATGACACATTCTTTGTGTAATCAATTATTCAGACTTTGACAAGAGAGTTGGAAAAATGAAAAAAAGAAAAAAAATAGAAAAAAGAAAAAAAAATAGAAATCCAAGCATTTGGAAAGTATTGGCTTGGTACTATTTTTTCATTATATCGCTCTTTTAAATCTGGCTGGTTGATCAAGCATGTAGCGTACGCAGCTTTTATTCCTCCTACCGGGAAGAAACGAATTACGTAGCTGCAAATAAAGAAATGGCAAAAAGAAAAGTAGGCGGAAATTTCTTTTAATCAGTTTAATATAATCAGCTACACTAGCAGACTAACTAATTCCAAGTTGAAAGTTTTGAGATCGTAACCTTATAATTTCTGTAATATTTTCTCATAATCCTGGAATTGAAAACTGACCCAAGTTTTTTAAAAATGGCATCTGCTATGAATACAAATTCGAAAGCCGAAGACAACATAGTCATCTGTTAAAGTAACAAAAATGGGCTACCTAAAACTAAAATGATGGCCATCAGACCTGATGGCAAAAATTGAACTTACTCTTAATGGGTGAGTTCAATTCCCACCAACTGATTTTTTACAAAATATGAATTTAACTCTCAAACAAAATTTTGGATAAATCTTCCTTTTACGAAGGACAGATTCCTGAATGTCTGTATTTTCTTAATTTCATTAATAAAATTTTCACAAATTGCAGGTAAAATTACGAAAAAAAAAAAAAGATAAAAAAAATGATAGACCCAGATTCATCGCGACTCGGAACTTTATAAGAATAACATGAAGTACTGAAGAATAGAACTGTCAATTGTGCTCCCTGCTTTCTATATGGCCCCGGCGTTTCAGTTGGCTACCTGTGCAATACGAGGTGCACTGACTTCATTTGCCTAGTGGTAACTCATGTCGCCAATCATTTAGATTATCCGTAGAGCTTATAATCTAATCAGCTTGCAGATTGTCGTCTTCGTGGGCTGACTGTTATGGCCCGATATTGACCTCAAACACAAAGCATTTCAATTATAAGGAATGAGATGCCTGAGTTATAGCCACTTAAAAGTTCGCTATTTTTACTATTACTTACGTATATTTAATAACTAAGATTGTTACTATTATGCAAAATTTTTCTAAGATCAGGAGATTCTCTGTATCTAGAAGACCTATCATAATTAATCTTAGGCATACGTTACAACCATAAAGAAACAACCTAATCACAATTCATGTAAAGCATATACTTTAAAATCATATATGCTTCTAGAACTTTAGGAGGTGTAGGCCTCTATCATTATAGGCTATGCTTGGATTCTTCGCAAGTTGATTCCCTACTTTTGTGTATTATTATATTCTTCTCCAAATTGTCCTATTTTGTAAACCTCCAGATAGACCCTACATGTTACACCTCTAAATTTTGTGTATATTAATTACAGTAAAACATTAATAATGAGGTGTTTAGTCTCGAATACAACTGTTAAAACAGGTTTTGAGCAACTTTATACAAACTGATTGAGAATTGGAGCCATTCTTCTATAGAGGCCTAATTGACCAAAAGTAGTAAGGTATGCGTGGAGGAATTTGAGGACGGATCTTCAAATTGGGGTATATGGGGTGCCACACGGGCGATTGTGCTGCACAAGATTTTTGGCTCATGTTAAGAAAGGTCTTGATCAATCTTACATAAATCAATCGAGAATTAGAATTATTATTCTGTTGAAACCCGATAGACCGACCCTAGTAACATATGCGCGTCAAGAAATTTGAGGACTAAATTTCGGATGAGAGTAAAATATGAAAGTGCCATACGGGTGATTATGCTGCACAAGACTTTTGGCTCGCGATTAGCAACTTACTCATAGCTTTCAATCTACTTTGAAAGTTTCCCAAATGTTATCAGCAATAAGTTGTCTCCTTACCATAATCCGTCATTTGTCATTGTCCGGTATGTACTTTGTTCAAATTTTTACTTTCTACATTTTGGTCGAATTCAAGTCTTACAATCTTCAAATTTGAGAAACCAAATAGTATAGACAGAGTGAGGGGTTTGGGTTAAGCTTGCCTCTATATAGCTTGGACTTCTGATACATTTAGGAACAATTTTTACTGTGAATAATTATGCACTTTCATTGGCCTCTATCTCCTTAGGTTTCGAATCGCATTATTTTACATTATTGTAGGTAAATTATGCAGTGTAAACTGATACATCAATATTGTTGCAATAGAAGAAACCCTTCGGACTGACCTATTATCCCTAAACTCTCACCATTTCAGCCTTTCTCTTTCCCTTCGTGTCAACATCACTACCTTCCACTTGTTTCACTTCAACCTTTTTATATCTATACCAAGAGGCACACACCAAATAAAAACAGAAATTTAATACACTTATTACTGCTAGCAACCAATAGAAATAGTTGAGCTTGTCTCTGTTGAGATTGTTACTAGCTAACCACCCACCACTGACCTTGTTCACAATCTCCACCACTACTGTGCTCAAAAAATACCCTAATGCCAATGAGCACCATGAGATGGCTGTGCTCAGCGATTTCATACCAGCTGAGCTCTCTGCATAGAAGAATTCTAGCAGCCCAACTAGAGTGAACATGTCTGCCGCTCCAAATATAGCATATTGGAACCCAAGCCAAAATACACTCGTTGGTAATGGCTCTGCAGAATCAACCCTGTTGTGGTCAATAGCCATGGATTTCCGTTTGGTTTCTATGACTCCAGCAACCGCCATGGAAATGGCAGAGAGCACCAAGCCCACTCCAATTCGTTGAAGATGCCGAATGCCGGTGGGAATACCTGTAAGCTTTCTAGCAAATGGAACGAATATGCGCTCATATATTGGGACTAGAATGAACATGAACAATAAGGGGATAACAGGAATGGAGGGACCAGGCACCTTGAAACCCAGTAAGTTACGATTCATTGTTGTGCTTTGTTGGATTGAGAATGTTTGGAGTTGAGCCAAACATGTGTTCATAAAAACAGTGCTAAGAATAATTGGAAGCATCCTAAGTATGATCTTTGTTTCTTCAACTTGTGTCACTGTGCAAAGTTTCCAAGGTCCAGGGTTGATTGACGTGGATGCACCACCATCAGTAGTTGTCCTAATGATTGCAGCGCGGTCCAAGAACCTGGGAAAATTCCAGGCGGATTAAACGTGCAAACTTTAAAAGTAGTTATAAACAAGTCAGTTAGGAAAGAGAGATAAAATACCTAAATTGATCAGTCCTCTTTAGAATTTCATTTTCCAGGCCTGCTTCTTTGTCATGAATCTCATGTAATTGATCCGCCATTTCTGGAGTTGGAAGGCTCCGATTGTGAACGGCAGCTACAAACACCTGTAGTATTCGAATGAGAGGGCTTCCCTTGGGCACATTATGCCGATACAAAGACTTGCCCATGCTTACAAATATAACACTAAATAAGACAGCTATCGTGCACACCCCAAAACTCCAATCCCAACCTTCATTTGTACTTATCCAGACAATGAATGTGACACCGATTATTGCTCCAATAGTAAGGCTAAACAAAAACCAGTTGAAAAAACTGGACAATTTTGCTGCGTCTTTAGGGTCCTTGTCATCAAATTGGTCGGCTCCCAAGGAAGGCAAAGCCGCTTTAACCCCGCTGGTGCCAAATGCAATGAGGTATAAGCCAGTATAAAACATTGCCGCCTGACTTGTGTCAGCAGCCTCGCACTGATTCACCTGGTGCGGTGCAACACCTGCGCACGGAGTTGGTCTCAGCTGGTGGAAGTGTGCTTGTACTGCTAGCACAGCATATCCCTGCACTTTTCGCAAATTGATTGTTTTATTGCTATCAATTACATGTAAGTTCGTCAAAACAAAATTTACCATCGAGCAATCAAGTTAGCCAAAAAGGGTTATTGTAAGATTAAATATATGATGCATGATTTTTTCACCAACATAATAATTGGTTTTACGTGCACCGTTGGAGTCAACGGCGGGATGTATTATGCAGTTTAATATTATTCATTTCTCATATTAAATTAAAATGGTGTTAATTAATTAGTCATCGTCGTTGCGATTCTCCCTGCCTGTCAAATCATGTGACAGATGTAGGGACAAATGATTGATCAGTTAATTAATAAGAAACTATAATTATTAGAGATGATAGCATCAGCTCATGCAAGTCCGCCCGGCGCAATCGAACGTAGAATTTTATTTATGTTAATAGTGTATCTTACGTATTGACAGTCACACAACGAATATATATATATATATCAGGATTAACAACTTTATTTTTATATATAAAACTTTACATCAATTATAAACTGTTATATTTAGATACATTTAACAATTAAGATTGCATCTGACTATATAATTAATACTTAATTAATATATTTATAATTAGTATATATGTTGAATACAAAAGTAATCATTGAATATATTTATATTTAACGGTTTATAATTGATGTCAAATTTTATATAAAAAAATGGACTGCCAATCTTACCTCTAGATATATATAAATTGTGAAATATATTGTTTGATAGGGGATACCGAAAGCTAGCTAGGAAGGAGTAAGAGAGATTCATTACCACCAACTCAACGCATCCGAAAAGGACACAAGTCTTGAATCTGGAAAGATAGGTGTCGGAGATAAATCCTCCGAAGAGTGCTAATATAAATGAAGTCCCCATGAAGTTGGTAAGAGTAGTGGCTGATTTTGTTAAGCTGAAGTTCATATATCCATAGAAATAAGTCACCAGGCTCACTGCGTTTGATATAAACGCCATATTCTCAAGTCCTTCCGTCGCTGCACCATGCATCATCAAAGTCAATAATTAATATAAATTATGTATATGAGAGTAAGACATACATACAAAGAGATGTAACAGCATGCAGAACTTCAAAGTTTTCCAGAAAAGCCAGAAACTTATATTAATGATTACCGAATACAAAAAGAACAGCCCTGCTTCCTTCGACACTGCGTTCTTGCTTAGGCTGTACTGCTTTCTCATCTTTGCTGCGGCTTCCCTGTTTAGTGTTCACGCGATAGAAAATGAGACAATATACATCATCAACGAGAAATACTTAGGACAGGAGAATATATTACCATTTTTGTTGATGAGAATATCACAAGTATTGCTTGTAACTCTGATGCCTGTTTGGTTGTAATATTGAACTAGTTACACTCTATATATGTGTGTGTGTGTATATATATATAGACACAAATTAAAATAATTGCATAATCATATGTATGTCCCGACAAGAACAAAAGAAAGGAATCAAAATGTGCAATGGGCATCTCGACCAGGGCTTTGAAAAAACTCTGTAGACAGACCCCTCTCTCTCTCTTTCTCTTTCTGATGTGTTACTTTGACTTTATTAATTTTTGTCCAATCAACCAAGGACTTGTTTACGTTGACCAAAAAAAAATATATGCATAAGTTGTATAAGTCCGGAACTCAAGCTAATTGAAATTTCAACCTCTCTTGTTTCACGTTGTTAGCAGTGCTTTCATTCTAAACAACAGCAAACTGCCAGTAAAACATTATAATCTGAAAATGACACAAATATAAAGCAAGCTATCGGATTAGGACCATCAAGTCTTGTTTGTGAGAAAAATGGATGTACAGGTTTTCCTTCATGCATTGTTCTTGCTTGTGATTTTCTTTTATATGGGGGTCTCAATTAGTTTTGTAAATCTCAGCAATATACATACAACTTCTTTTATAATATACACTGTCAAATTCCCAACTAACTGATTAGGGTTTGGTCAATTTATGTGCACGGCACTGATGCAGATGGAAGCGTTTATAATTAATTTCTTTGCTATATATATATAAGATTAATACAAATTAATAATGTCAACCTCTTAATGATGAGGATTTTTGGCCGGACATGAGATTACAAATCTTAAGCATGTTCTTGATAAATTAACAGTCACATGGATTCTAGAAGCGTGCTTGTGTGAGGTCTAACAAATTTACATACATACATAAATATATATATCACCACATTTTATTAAATAATTAAGGCTACAATATATATATGTGTGTGTGTGTGTGTGTGCAACGTGTATTTTTAAATTTTAGCTTTAATTTTAATTAATAAATAATAGATGCTTTGGCTGTCTTCTATAGCTTAATAAAATACCTAGGTTCCGATGTTGCTGTATTATGCAGTCAATTGTTTGCCTTTAAATTTTGGATTATTGGAACATATATTGCATTATTTTGTTGCTTAATTTACTAAAATGTCCCTAAGTTGCGCAAGAGTTATCGTCACGTCGTCGGACCTTTGCCTATGGAGGCTCGTTGGTAGCACTATCTCAGCTTCTTTGTCTGTGTTTGGACATGTCACATTACCCTTTTATTATTTTAATTAAATTCAACGTACATGACTTTATTTTACAGAAATTGTAATACTGTCAAGGATTTTTTATCTTACTCTTTTTTTTTTTTCCTATAAATCAAATTCATGACAGTATGGATGATGGTTTCCCGACTGAATACTGATCAATCGAATATATTGACCCAAAAAAAATATTAAACAAACCCAATCATACTTTGAAAATTATATTTACCCGACGCTTACCGCCTTAAAGAAATTGATTCATATTCTAGATGAAAATATAATTACAATTACTGAGAACGCCGATAAAAATTTACTAAATATATATATATATTTTTTTTAAAAAAAACAGTTCTTTTATTCAGAAAGAGAAGAAAAACTGTTTAAAGTCTGTTGGAGTGCTTGTCAATGAAGTCTCATGGAAGCCGAATTCTTATAGGAGCTACTGAAAGAAAGCAAGCTCAAAGAAGTAAGAGAAGCAAGCAGAGCAACTTAGCTAGGTAGACTGACAAAACTTCTGTAATAAAATAAGTTGGTCTTCGGAAATGTGGGTCTTTTGAAAACGACTTCAACTTTGTATGAAAATGTTGTTTTGGCTGATTATGCTTGTCTTTGAAGCTGCAAATTGCATTTAGTGAAGAGAATAAGGAAAAAGATACATGTGATCATCTAGAAATTAAGCTAGTGGTGTTTTCTTAATTCTCTTCCTGGGGGCATCTTTTGTTTGATGCTTTTTCATTATTTTATTAGCATGAATTGGGATGGCATCCATTTTAATTTATGGGTTCTGCTGCTAATCACAAAATATGAAACATATAATGGCCAAAAAGCAGGTTGGTAAATGGTAACGGTGGCTGATTCCTAAACCCACATCGCATCACAGGTACAAGCATGACATGCAGATGGGATCAACAGCAGAACTTGAATTTAGTGCTGCAATAGCATCTCACAATGAACCCCAAACAAAATTGGATTTAAAAAAAAAAATAAAGAAAAATGGCGATGTGATTGAGATTTGACTAAGTGAGAATGCAACTACCATCAGACCAGGTCTACATAGGAGTGTACATGCACTTGAAATCAGATATATCATCACTGAATGACAATATTTCTGCTTCATCCATTGTATGATCAGTTGGTAAGATGCTTTCTGGTTGAAATAAAGCATATATTTATCTGGGCGGCGCTTAGCTTAATTAATTAAACAAATGATATATCTTAATCCTTGGCGCTAGGTAGCCACAACAGCTCTGGGAATTAGGAAAACAAAGCAGCTAAAGATAAATATCTGAATAGAGTCTCACTTTTCAACAATTTGGGATATACCATTCCTGCTGATCCGGCAGCTTTATTAGCATTCGAATTCGTCGTGTGCACGCGTTTGTCACCGCAAATAACAGCAAAGCTCTGACTGCCACAAAGAACCAGAACACTTGTATCAAATATGATGAATTGGGTTGTATTTTAAATGCAACCCTTGCTTCTAAGAACACCCACTTTTGTACGTTGTTCAAGAAAGGATTTATATTCAGGAAGTTGGCAGGAGCATTCACTCGATATTGGCCTATGGTTTTTTGGGCTAAAAATTAAAGAAGATGCCTAAGTAAAGTAATGTTTTTGGTCCATCATGACACTAATAAGCCCACTTAAATCAAAATAACAGATCCAACTACTGCCTGCTCTAAACTTATGCCATATTTGCTCGGAGACCAAACAGTTTAGTTCAGCACGGAGCTGGGTTCACATTGACTGCCTAAGAGAAAACAGGATTGTCAGTCCAATTAATACGCCCCCGAATCCAACATTTGAAACCCACGACATATCACTGTTTATTGTTGCCGTCGGCCGTTATTCACTGCCCCATCACACTAATGAGCCCACTATATCAAAGTAACAAATCCACCCAACAAGGCCCCCTGCAGACCTACTAGTCAATCTTTGCACATATACAAAGTTCATGATTATATTTGTTCTATTTTACGGTATAAAGATATTAAAGTTATATAATTAAGTGACAAAAAATTTAGAAAATCATGTTGACATAAATTAAATCGGGTGATTATTGGACTTAACTGTACAAGATATCCAGATTTGGGCCATACTGTTATTTCGTAATTTCAACTCTGGTGATTGTGCATGATTTTACATCTTTTTTGCTTAAAGTGTAATTTATGATAATCGGCGCTCGTGGGTGGTTGCCAATGTTTGTGAAAAATTTAGGTCATAATAGTATTTAAAACTCTTTCCTGTATATACTGTTTTGCAAGGGATTTTAAGAAAATGTGAGCCTTACTAAAAATATTATTGTCTAAAGGGTATTGTCTATGATATTTTTATCAAATGCTTAAAAATAGTTTTAACCTCTCAAAATGACTCTTGTATTAGTTATAGTCTTGTAGATGCATAAAAAGTATAAGAGAGGAGTTTTTCTTTTTTTGACTCAAGGATTAGATATTCAAAGTCCCCGAGTATTAGGAAGTACGTGAATGGATGATGTGCTGTGCTCTAATTCCATATTTCTTTTACATGATGAACTGGCTCATGTGCTAATATCATATGGTATTTTGATATTCAGTATTTGTACAAATATACTTCTTATGTAGTAAATCAAGCATGCACCAAGTGAACCTTATAAAAAGTACACTTACAATTCGATATTATGATGGTTCGGCCTCTCTTTTGACTTCAAAAGGCAACTTCTCTGGTACATAATCAGTGGGGATGAATACCTAAGAGATTTGCAATGCACTCAGAGAAAGCATCTTGTTTTACATTTGGGGGTACTATTAAGCCCACTGCAAGCTTAGTTCCTACGCAAACTCCTTAACGCGCGGAGATAATATGGACCAAGGAAACCTAAACACGTTAGTCTTATACGCGGCGGAAATCGTCCCTGTCAAATCCACGTCGTACCACCGTTTTACTCTTTAAATTACCATTACAATATGTCGTTTTGGATCGCGTTGTTTGAGCCCTTCGTCCGGCTTATAATAAAAATTAACGCAACGTGTCGAACCTCTTTTTTTTTTTTTTCTCTTAGGAGTAACACACTATTCAGAAACGGCAAAACCATGGACGTACGTGAATCAATCAGCAATCAAACCGACGTCGCTTTGTCCCTTACAAAGCATGTGTTCACGAATGAAGCAAAGGATTCGAACCTCGTCTTCTCGCCGTCATCGATCCACGTGGTACTGAGCCTGATCGCGGCTGGATCAAAGGGATCCACTCTCGACCAGCTTCTCTCGTTTGTCAAGTCCAAATCCAACGACCAGCTGAACACCTTCGCTTCCGAACTCGTCGCGGTTGTTTTTGCCGACGGAAGTCCTAGTGGCGGGCCCCGCCTGTCTGTAGCCAAAGGCGTTTGGGTTGATCAGTCACTCTCTCTCAAGAGTTCTTTCAAACAGGTTGCGGACAAGGTCTACAAGGCTGCGTCTAATCAAGTTGATTTCCAAACTAAGGTAAAAATTCTTTATTTGTTCTGTAATATTTTTTCACTAAGCTTGAATTTAAGTTGAATTTGTGCATTTAGCACTGAATTGATTAGTGAATACGCTGCGTTTTGGGAATTGCGGATCATAGTCAAGACATTATGTTAATATTTAAATATGCTATGGGAAACTCTTGTGAGGAGTAAATTTTGCTGTGTAAAAGCTAAGACAATTGCTTCTACTTCTCTTTCAGGATTTTGACATGAATTTTGTTGTTGGGTCGTGTTTTATAACAACAATAGAACAATCGTATTGTACTTGATCTAATGGAATCTTGCTTGAGTCGCTGCCTGATGTCTGATTGGGTATGAATGGTTGAAATTGTCATGTCCTGTTGAATGGTCTCATTTGGTTTATCAGTTTCTTGAAATGAATGTAATTTTTTTCCTAGAAATTAACAGTACTTGGATGTCAGCTCTCCAAAATGATAATTACTTGTTTTATTGATTAATTTGAAGAATAGCACTCAGACTAGCTGAGAATACTTTACCCATGACACGCAACTTTTCATTCATTGCTTCATCCTAGAAAATATAGTTTGTATGTTTAGCTTTGTTTCTGTGAAAGCTACAAACAGCTACTGTTGTGTTTCTAGCATGAATTTTGTGTTGGGTTTTTAACTTCCAACAGAACTGAATTTATCCACTGTATTTCCCATGTTTTTGAACATTGCCTTTATGTTGAAGTAAGATACAAGAATGGTATTATTGATAGTCTAACATGCTTATGTTTATATTTCTTTCTCCTTTTTGGAGCATCAGGAATCTTATTTAGTTTGGGTAGAAGGATATTGAAAAACATTGAAATTTAGTAAGATAGAGTGAACTTATTCAATTTTTGATAGATACCACGTGCAACTTGCATTAGTGACATTGTGCCAAACTTGTACTATTAATGCTATAGCTACATGACAGTGTTACCTGCTAAATATTTTAGCATTTGTGTGATGAATGTGCATGTTCTTGTTTGTAAAGGCTGCTGAAGTATCCAAAG
Source organism: Azadirachta indica (assembly GCA_022749755.1). Lineage (NCBI taxonomy): Eukaryota > Viridiplantae > Streptophyta > Magnoliopsida > Sapindales > Meliaceae > Azadirachta > Azadirachta indica. Next base: position 4,730,819 of record CM040449.1, read on the forward strand.
AAGTAAACTTGTGGGCTGAAAAGGAGACCAATGGCCTTATTAAAGAGGTTCTTCCTCCCGGATCAGTTGACAATTCAAGCAGGCTCATCATTGCAAATGCACTCTATTTCAAAGGAACATGGAATGACAAATTTGATTTATCGAAAACAAAAGACTATGACTTTCACCTTCTGAATGAAGGCTCAGTTCAAGTGCCTTTCATGACTAGCAAGAAGAAGCAGCTTGTCCGTGCCTTTGATGGTTTCAAAGTTCTAGGTCTTCCTTACAAACAAGGTGAGGACAAGCGTCATTTCACCATGTATTTCTTTCTTCCAGATGCAAAAGATGGGCTATCAGCTTTGGTAGAAAAGATGGGTTCTGTATCTGGGTTCTTAGACCGTCACCTTCCACACGAAAAAGTAGAAGTGGGCAACTTCAGGATTCCAAGGTTTAAGATTTCTTTCGGGTTTGAAGTTTCCAAAGTCCTTAAGGGATTAGGACTGGTGTTGCCTTTCTCTGGTGAAGGAGGTGGTTTGTCAGAGATGGTGGATTCTCCTGTGGGTAAGAACCTATATGTTTCTAGTGTCTTCCAGAAGTCCTTCATAGAAGTTAATGAAGAAGGGACAGAAGCTGCAGCTGCTACTGCTGCTGTTATAGCACTTAGGTCAATGCCTGCTTTTGATAAGATAGATTTTGTGGCTGACCACCCATTCATGTTCCTGATCAGAGAAGACATGACAGGAATGGTGATGTTCATTGGTCACATTCTCAATCCTCTTGATGGTTGATTACTTCTTGAGATGTGCAAGTAGATGAAACCTAACAGTTCTTAAATCCTAATAATATGATCTAGGGTAGATGTGCTGTACTCTGCAAATTTCAGAGAGCCCATGATGGCTTAAGTGATTGTGCGGAGTGTCGTTCTATGACACTTAGTTTGAGTTGCATGTCTGGTGCATGCCTTTGGTGTTCTTTGTCACTGTGTTGTAACGCCATTAATAATGGAAAAGGTTGTACTTGCTATTGTAATGCAAGAGCTTGGTATGTTGTTATGCAAACAATATTTGTACTTATATGAGATGTTCTCTGTTGTTTCCAACGTTTTTATCTATTATTGAAATTAGAAAGCAGTGTATTACACTTGCACTGAAGTTCATATTGTCTACTGTTTTTCTTATTTCAAAGCCTGCACTTCATGTTCATGCAGTGTTTCAAAAGAAGACCGACAGCAGGTTCGCTAGTTTGGGATGTTCTGGGTTGACGAAGCAAATTAATAGGTTTGTAATGCTTAAGATCTAGATTAGATGCACAAGTAGTTGGGTTACCATACATTTTTAATGATATTTCCCTGCAAAAGTATCATTTACAGAATGGGATTTTTGAAAACTACGTGTCTCCGCTGGACCTAAATTGTAACTTAGTTTGTTTATACTTTTAAATTTATAAATTAATTTAATTAATCTAAAATTTATAAATTACATTTTCAAATCTACCAAATAATTAAAAAAAATGAGATATTATAGTATCTTGAATGGTATTAATCCAACACAGGTTGCACGGGACCCCAAAATTTGTGAGCAATTTTCCCATTTCTGCCCATCTAGGCTCTCTCCCAGGTTCTCCGTTAACAATCTCACTTCATTAATCAAATGGACAACCGAACTGCTTGGTTTAATTCCATGCAATTTTTTTAATTGTACCTCCTCAGCACAGAACAAAATGAAGTATGTTGTTTAATATATATTTTTGTTCATACACATGTTTGTGTTTTCTATTAATCATTCTGGTCAGTGATTCGCGGCTCAAAGATGCGTATTTCTTCAAGAAATGGGTGAAACAGGTAGCCACCCCACCGGCTAAAGCCTAATTTTGCAGTTTTAAGGAGTCCAACTTAGATTCTGGAAGCTCCAGTACTGTCCAACTCCCCTCCTGGTGTCAGTATCTCCCTCTCACTCCCTCTTTCTCTTTGTTTCTTTACATTGGCTAAGATTAAGAAAACTTACAAAGTGCCTCCGTGTTGTCCATGTCTAAATTCCGATGCTTTGGCATTTATTCTCATATTAGACATATTCTAGTTCTGTAGAGTAGATGGCACGTCGTATCACTCACCCTTTTAATTAATTCTTTAAATTATCAGTATTAGTACAAGACGCATGTTGTTTTAGTGGGTTTTTTTTTTATTGCAAGACGCGTGTTGGTTTTTGAAACAGCAAAACCATGGATGTAGGTGAATCACTCAGCAACCAAACCGACGTTGCTTTGTCCCTGACAAGGCACGTTTTCACGGCCGAAGCGAAGGAGTCGAACCTCGTCTTCTTGCCCTCATCCATCCACGGGGTGCTGAGCCTGATCGCGGCTGGATCAAAGGGCTCCACCCTAGACCAGCTGCTCTCGTTTCTCAAGTCCAAATCCAACGACCAACTTAAAACCTTCGCCTCCGAATTCATTGCATTCGCCTTCGCCGACGGTAGTCCCAGTGGCGGGCCCCTCTTGTCTGTAGCCAATGGTGTTTCGATTGATCAGTCACTCTCTCTCAAGAATTCTTTCAAACAGATAGTGGACAACGTCTACACACAGCTGCTTCTAATCAAGTTGATTTCCAAACTGAGGTAGAAATTGGTTATTTCCTTATACCGTAATGTTAATGTTATCCACTAAGCTAAATATATAGCGCAATTTTTTACCATTCAACTGACAGTCAAGAAAACAAAACCCCAAAAGCCATCAACTCTTTACTTCATCATCTAATTTATTCCAAAAATTAAAGAGATAACGCTCACAATAAATTAATTTATAAAAAATAAAATAAAAAATAAGAGTATAATTTACTTCACAAGAATAAGCGTATAATTTCCTTTATGCATACTCAAACTAATGGAATTAGGTCAAACAATGAAATTGAAATTGATGAAAATCAATCTTTTTTTAACTAAAGCGATGAATATTATAAACCTTTAGAAATTTTCGTGAATAATACATTGATTAATGTTACGTTCTCTGAAATGTTGAGTGTTAAAGTGAAATTAATTAACCCTCGTTTGTACGCTGCGCCAGCTGTTGTGTTTCTTGTGTGCAATTTGGAGTATAGTTGGGTTTGTAACTTTCAACAAAACTTTGAACTAATGCCTTCTGTTATCTGTGTTTTTGGACTTTGCCTTCACATTGACGAAAGATACAACGTCAATGCATAATGTATTATTGATAGTCTAAAATGCTTATGTTCACATTTTATTTGTTTCTTTGGATCATCGGGAATCATATTCACTTAAGGTTTACAGCTATTAGAAAAACATGAATTTTTAAGTAAGATAAAGTGAACTTGTTCAATTTGCGACGGACACCTCATTTACCTTATTGTATTAGTTACCATTTGCTTCGGTTGTCGTATTTATGCTGTTGCTACAATGATAGCGTTGCCGGCTAGTTTTTTTTAAGCATTCAAGTGATGAATCTGCTTGTGTTCTGTTTTTTTGGGTTGATGACATCTTTAACAGGCTGACGAAGTATCTAGAGAAGTAAATTTGTGGGCTGAAAAGGAGACCAATGGCCTTATTAACGAGGTTCTTCCTCCTGGATCAGTTGACAATGTAAGCAGGCTCATTTTCGCAAATGCGCTGTATTTCAAAGGAGTTTGGACTGAAAACTTCGATTCATCAAAATCAAAAGACTATGACTTTCACCTTCTAAATGGAGGTTCAGTTCAAGTGCCTTTCATGAGTAGCAAGAGAAAGCAGCTTGACCGTGCCTTTGATGGTTTCAAAGTTCTTGGGCTTCCTTACAAACAAGGTGAGGATAAGCGTCATTTCACCTATGTACTCGTTTCTTCCAGATGCAAAAGAAGGGCTTCCTGCTTTGGTAGAAAATATTTTAATTATTTATTATTTGTCTTGTATTATTTATTTTTATTGAAAAATGTAAAGTACTAGTTATTGTTGTATGAAAATAGCAAGGAAAAAATCAATTTTTTTTTTTTTTATTTTATTTTTTTTTTATAAAATAAAATAATAATATTATTCAATTTCAAAAAAAATAAAATAATAATAATAATAATAAATAAATAAAGATTTTTTTTTTTTTTTACTATTTTCATACAACAACAATTATTACTTTTTATTCTTCAATGAAAATAAAAGTAAATACAAAGTAAAAATAATAATAATAATAATTGAAATAAAAAAAATGCATGAATCTCACCTGCTACATTAAGTTAAAAAGTTAAGAATTTAAAAGAAAAAAGTAAATTAAGTAAAATAACGGTTTACAGATGATTAATTAGTGTGAGGTTCTTGGAAAGTTTTCATACTTTTCTTCTTTATGTATGATTTTCACAAAGCTCAAGGGAGGTGTATGAAAATACCGCATATAATTTAATTTTATAGAATGAGATTTTCGAAAACTACAAAGTCTCCACTGAATCTAAATGCTATAATTAAGTTTGTTTATACTTTAATACAATTAATCATTCATTTAAATATTTGTAATTCGATGCTTCTACAGAGTGGCCCTTCACATTACATACGGTCGGTGCTAAATGTCTCACGCCCCAATATTTTTTTTTTTTTAAAGAAAAAAATAAATTAAGCATACAGGTACTATGTAATGTAAATTAATTAGTTAATATGCAGTTACCACTAAAAAAACATAAAAATAATGAAATTGAAGCGGCATTGCCACCACCCATCGCATGGCCTTCACGTGGCTGGGCGCGAAATTTTAAACCTCATCGAGATATGGTTATGGCTCCGTAGCCCCCACTCTTCTCGTTAACCTCCGCATTGCATTTCACTACCACATTTAACATCCTTTTTCTTCCAAATTTACGATTGCGCCACCGTTCTGTTGCAAACTCTGCTCAACGTCATTGTCACAGATCGCTAGTGCTTATGCTTATGCTTATGCTTATGCTGATCTAATCTAATAAGAAAGGTCGATCAGAAAAAATTTATGGCCAAGTTAAAGGCAATGATTTGCCTTATCTTTCTACTCGGTGTCTGCTTTTTCTTATCTAATTACAGTAACGGAGAGAATAATTTTAAGCTTGATTTGACAAATGAATTAATAAATGAAGATTTTATTGGCTTCCAATGAAGTCCCTTGAAACTTCTTATTGCCCTGTTCTGTTTTGTTCTTTCAACTTCTTTTCGTGGTAATTTTACGTTGTGTATGTGAAGCAAAAGGATTTCGGGTGACATCATGATAATATTAATTATATGTTATACCCATTTAAACATTGCATAACCATCCTCCATATCATTTATTGAAGAATATCTCTCCATAATGATTTGGTAACTTTATCAAAAGAGAAACAACGCTATCCATCTCCCATTTCATTTTAAAATTAAAACCTTGTCATAAGATACTATTAATTAAATAAACTAATAATTTGTTACAATTACTATAACATCATCGTAGAGAACGAAGAAAATATTAGGTACGTACTTACATGAGAAAGGTGGCAGAATGGTAATTCGAAGGAAGTTGGATGTTAAATCCGGAGAAGTAAGAGCTTGTACGAACTATGAAGGTGCAAAACTGGTTGAGGGGTAGCAGTAGTAAAGACTCACGCGTTGTGCCCATACATACGTTACTACATTTTTATTATTAATTAATTAATCAATACAATATTATGCTTCGGTACACGACAAACGCAACGCAAGCCAAACTATCGCTTCTCTTCCTTTCTCTGTTTCCTTTCTGTCTATCTTTCGTCAATTCCCTCTCTATCTCTCTCTCTCTCTCTCTCTCTCTGGTTCTCTGTACTTTATTATAACAAGCTCACGTTATTAATAAATGACCTTAACTCCTTAATTTATTTCCATTTTTCTCTTTCTGGTAATTTATTAAATTTTTCCTTCTCGGCACAAAACAAAGAGGAGTACTTTGTTTAATATATACTTTCTGTTCTTTATAAGTTTTATGTTTTCTAATAATCTCTCTGGTATCGGTGATTCGCAGCTTGAATAAGATTTAAGAATAAGAAATACTCATTTCTTTGTAATCTAAGGAAGAAGGCAAGTAAAGAAGAGGGAAGGACGATAAGGAATGGGTGAAACAGCTAATCCCCAGCCTCCACCGCCACCACAAGCGGCGCCTCCAAATCTTGCAGTTTCAAGGGGTCCAACTTGGACTCCAGCCGAGCAACTGCAGCAGCTTCAATACTGCATCCACTCTAATCCCTCTTGGCGTTAGTATCTCTTACCCTCCCTATTATTCTCTTTTTCTCTTTGTATCTTTTGATGATTTTCTGGCTGTCTGGATATTTTGTACTTTATATATAGTCTAATTATTGCTTCTATTGTGAAGTATTCCTTTTTGTTTATTCTGCTACAAAAGCTGAGAAAGTTTAGATTTTATTGTAAAGTGAATGCTTTTTTCTTTCGCACTGATTTTCAAGTTTTTTTATTTATAAAATTTTTATGAGGTCTTTTTATCTAAATTCTGCTGATCACACCTATACCCCTTTTATTCTGATTCTATTATGTGTTTAATTGGTCTAAAATAAAAAAGCGGTTTGTGCTTTTAGCATGTGTAAATTCTATATCTAATTCATACTATTCATATTTGAAATTAGCACAAATTTAAATTGCTTAAAATAAAAACATCTTCGAAGTTCTGATTGCCTGCTGTTTTGAATCTTCTGATTTAGGTTTCAAGCATATTCCTTTTAATAGTTTATTTAGAAAAATTGTCCTACCCCTACTTCTTTGGTTGCCCTTACCTTCTTTATAACTAACCAGAATAAATCAATTTAATTTCACAGCTCAAACACTCTTACTGGCTTTCCAACACTATATCGTTATGCTCGGAACTACAGTCTTGATTGCCAGTACTCTTGTGCCTCAAATGGGTGGGGACCATGTAAGTCCTAACCACGGTCTCCGTTTTTTAATAACTAACAATTGATGAATATCAACTCAAGATATCTTAATTTGACATTGATATGAACAGGGTGATAAGGCCCGAGTGATTCAGTCGTTGCTGTTCATGTCGGGTGTTAATACGCTACTCCAAACACTTTTTGGGACAAGGCTTCCTACGGTGATGGGCCCATCTATTGCTTTCACTTTGCCAGTATTGTCGATCATCAATGATTATAGTGATACGAACTTTGCTTCTGAGGGTGAGGTATGGAAAGTTCAAATGAGATGCAATTGAAATAAAAAGAAGAATTAATTCATAATATGTTCATTTGTAAGGCTTTTATATTTTTAAATCTTTTTCCCCAAAAAAAATCTTGAATGATGTTGCTGAAACATTGGTATAGTGCGTCTTCTTCTATCATGAAGTTGGCATCATTTGTCTTTCAATATGATTATCAATATATAATTTCTTCTTAATTTTATAGCACAGTTGACTGTTTGCAGATGCATCAATTTCGTGATTATTTGTGCAATTAATTATTGATGGATTATTTGATAGTTCTTGAATGAAAACATGCACTTTCTTGTACAATGCTGTTTGCTTGCTCAACTACTTAAATTTTAGTCTAGTTTTTCCATTTATTTTTCAAGAAATTGCTGAAGATATTACTATTGGAATCTCTATTCTCACAATATATATAAAACTCTGTGTGTTCACCATTTACTAACCTTTCCATCTGATTCTTGACTCATTACATGATATTTTTCAACTTCCAATAAATCCTCTAATGCTATGACTTGGGTGCTTGCAGAGGTTTCACCACAATATGCGGACTATTCAAGGATCACTTATAGTTTGTTCGTTTATCAACATCGTGCTTGGATACAGTAAAGCCTGGGGGAGTTTAACAAGGTAACCTAGTGTAGTTTGATTATCAAATCATTTGCCATAATTGTATTTAATGCTTAAAGCTCTTTGGCTTCTTGTTACTTATGATTGAAACCTATTCTAGAAATTACTTGGATCTTGCAATCAGCTTATACTTGCCCCCCTCTCTACTTTCAATGTTCCAGATTCTTTAGTCCCATTGTCATCGTACCAGTGGTTTGTGTGGTCGGTCTTGGTCTGTTCATGAGGGGCTTCCCACTGGTAATATTCTTATTATCTTTAATTTTTCATGGCATCAAAATTAAATGGTATTCTAGGCCATTACTCATGCCATTTATGCTCTATACAGCTTGCTAACTGCGTGGAAATTGGTTTGCCTATGTTGATTCTACTGGTCATTTGCCAACAGGTAATACATTTTCTCAAATTGTGCAATTAGCAGTATATTGTTTATATTCTTCATCATAAATATAAGGAAGCCTTATGTATTTGGTGCAGTATTTGAAGCGCCTACATCCGAAGGCCCACTTCATAATTGAGAGGTTTGCTTTGCTTTTCTGCATTGCAGTTGTTTGGGCTTTTGCTGCTATCCTTACTGTTGCCGGTGCTTACAACAATGTTCCAGAGCAAACTAAACTGAGTTGCCGCACAGATCGTTCTTACCTTATGTCATCTGCTCCTTGGTATTGTCTGAATGATTTGGCGCGCCCCTTGTTTAATTGATGGGGTTTCCTTAACAAAGAAAAAATTTATTTTTTGACAAATTATTTTGTTTTCCTTCTTATTTAGGATTAAGGTTCCTTATCCATTTCAGTGGGGTACTCCTATATTCAGAGCAAGCCATGTGTTTGGGATGATTGGAGCAGCACTTGTTACTTCTGCAGAGGTTCAATATTGCTACTGTCAGGATATTTCTGTATTAGATTTCATTCAGAATTTTGATCTTTAAATATCAGGTTTTAATGTATTTATTCACATTCCTTAAGTTGTGGACAGAATTGAAATATATTCTAGTCCTAAATGGTGGAGTCTAAATTTGAAATCTATTCTTCTTGATGGAGTAGAGAAATCTGCTGTCTGACAGTTTGACTAATTGCTTTCTTAAACATTTCATGCAGTCAACTGGAACATTTTTTGCAGCATCACGGCTTGCAGGTGCTACAGCCCCTCCAGCACACGTCCTCAGCCGAAGTATTGGCCTGCAGGTCCTGTCACATCTGAAATATCTCTTTGCACTTTTCTCCTTTGCTTATTTAGATCTGTCTATTTTCGTTAATACATGTGCAATGAATTACCTGTTATCTGTTACCATTTACAAAATGAACATGTAGTCATGTCTTTATCGTGTGCAGGGTATTGGCATGCTGATTGAAGGGATTTTTGGTTCTATTGTTGGTACTACTGCATCCGTGTAAGGAAGCAATTCTTTTATGACCATTCTATATTGAGCAGTAATCAGAAGTGGAGATAACCTATGACATGTTGTGTCAAAAGATATAAAGTTGTTTTTGCTCAACATCTGAATGATATTGCAGGGAAAATGTTGGCCTTCTAGGACTGACACACATAGGCAGCAGAAGAGTGGTGCAGATTTCAACTGCTTTCATGATCTTTTTCTCCATATTCGGTTTGTTTTTCTACTCTCATCATAAGTTAGCTTGCAATCTGCTTTTGTTTATCATTTTGTATGTGATTGTGCTATGCCTTTCAGGTAAATTTGGTGCCTTTTTTGCTTCCATTCCTTTGCCAATATTTGCTGCTATATACTGTGTTTTACTGGGCATTGTTGGTGAGTTATTCTCTTATCTTTGTATTATTACGTATATAAATACCTATTTTAACTGTCCCTTCAAAAGGAATTTGCTTATCTGTTTTGTTTCTTCTTTTGCAGCTGCTATTGGGATTTCTTTCATACAGTTCACAAATAACAATTCCATGAGAAACATCTATGTTTTGGGCGTTTCTCTGTTCCTTGGGATATCAATTTCTCAATACTTTGTCTTGAACACCTCTGGGGATGGACATGGACCAGTTAAAACAGGCGGTGGATGGGTAAGTTGCTTAGAGAATGTGCTGTGTGGGTTATGCTTGGTATTGCTGATTTCTACTTTTAGCTTTGGAAGCAAAGCCGAATGGTGTTTGGTGAACACCCAACTTTTAGTGACAAGCACATACTTTTCCATTAACAGTTGACATTTAGTGATTTCGTAATTCCATCCCACAACAGCTGCAGCTTTAAAGCCTCGGCATCTCAATCCCAGGCATAACCATAGTTTATTTTCCATGATCATTGTTGGATTTTAATTCATCCTTCTTGTTCTTTTATCTCAACCCTCTATTAAAAACTACGAAGTGCGAGAAAAAAGCAATAGAATTGACAGAGGTATAGAATGAAAGTAGAGTCTACAGATGAAAGAGGGAAGCACTGGTGCACAACTGGGTACATGCTTCATCTGAATCTCATGCTTGGAGACATTTGAGAGTCCCAAGCCTACAGGGCCAAGGCTTGAGGCAATCTAGTAATTCTGAATTTCACCTTGAGATCCTAATAAAACTAATTCAGCCTCCCTATAGCTGGATTAAGATAAACTCATCCCGCATAGTGATAGTGTAAGATTACCTTTTGGCTTCAGTTTTCCAAGTATGCTGATTTGGCAAACTTAAGATCTGCAAATGCTGAAAAATCATGGATTTCTTCTCTGCATTGAATCAGACCACATGCACACATGTGCACACACCTAATTGCACTGATGCATATAATTGATAAGGGATAGTTCTCGTGTTGCTTGTTCAGGAAAAACTGAGATAGTAAAATGCTTCTCTTTATACTTTTAAGGATGGTTGACTCTTTGCAAGATCCGAAATACATGACAGATCTTCAAAATCTCTTAGTTGGATTAACCTTAGTGCTGAGTTATTGTATATACACCATTAAAATATATTATTCTACACAAGACATATTCTCAGCAGTATACATTCGTGTAAGCAAAATTTTCTATTGTGTGTATTCTAATACATTGCCTTGGGTGGTTTTTGCAGTTTAATGACATATTGAACACAATCTTTTCATCACCTCCAACAGTAGCAATGATTGTGGGGACACTCCTTGATAACACACTTCAGGCAAGGGAGACAGCTGTAGACAGAGGAATTCCCTGGTGGAAACCCTTCCAAGACAGGAGGGGAGACGTTAGAACCGAGGAGTTTTACAATTTCCCCCTCAGGATAAATGAGTATGTCCCCACTAGATTTCTTTGAGTATGCTCTGAACTGCTTGTATATTAACTGTACTATTATGAGCAACTTTCACGTTAATATGCATGATCAGGTGTTATTTAAGCTGCTTGTATATTAACAGAAGGGTTTTTTTTCCAGTAGCGTTCAGAAGGGTTTTTTTGTAGACACAAAATAATTCCATGAAATGTGAAATGTATGCATGGTAACTACTAAATTAGCTGATGGTGACCCAAATTCACAATCCGTGGAAGTATTGGGTCAAGAAGTGCTTTTGTCCCACCTTAATTTTATAGTATATAGTACAGAATATTCTCTTATAGACCGACCTACCGAAAGGTCCGAAAAGATAAACGCTGGGACCCCCGTTGAACAGTGTTCTTCTTGGCTTTTTTCGGTCTTTCAGTTGAAATTGATCGCCTTTTACAGTCAGATGGTCATGAAAAATGTCGGCCCAAATTTTTGGATCCATATACAAGTTGCTTCTCTATTCTTGTTTCCAACTACCCATCATTTCTCACTTCAGGCGATAACGTGGGACCCTTTCTACCGTCCTGATTAATATGTACCCCTGTTCAGAACTACAGTAAAGTTTGAAAAGTACTCCTTAGCACGGATGAATGTATTACCAAACGCCTTTGAAGGCAAATTAAGTTCAAATCTAATTCTAAATTGGTCAACTTAACAAAAAATTGTATTACTGTACGAGTTTCAGGGCTACAACTTTGAGTTGTGTGGATGTGAGAGAGTCTAACTACAAAAGAATTAGGCCTAAAGTCTTTTATGTCTGGAGGTTAAATTATGCTGTAGCTCATTCCGAAAGCAAAAGCCCAAGCCCAAACTATTCGGAGTTCCCAAAAGATAGTAGTGCTGCTGCTCACTTAAGGTAAGGTGGGGTCCACATGCTTAATTTTTCCTGCGTACGTTACAGGTGGAGAGAGCAATCTCAATCGTTAGCCCCAGAGTCACAGACGGTGAAGGCGTAGACTTTTGTGCTCCGAATTAAAATTCACGGTCTTTGCCTTCTGTTATCACTTGAAATAACTGACTCGGTTAAAATAAAAAAGGTCATAATATGTTCGAAAATTCATGTACCAACTTTTTTGAGGTGTCTATAAAAGAAGACGAAAAATATCTGCTTTTTCAGCACCTACTAGCAGCCGCCTTATTACGCTGGTGCAGTAAGTTGAACGAACTTTGTTCAATGACAGAATAGAGAGGATCAACCCTTCTCATTCAACTAAATTTCCATTAATTAATTTTATTGCTCCACTGAAAATTATTTACATTAGAAGCTGCAAATATCAACAGAGCAACCCCCGTTTTTGTTCATTCATGAAGCCAGTCTAAACTAAAAAGTTTCTCAGGAACCTGAACATGAAGACCTGGCATAGCCTTCTCCACATCCTTCCACTCCCAAGATACTTCTTCATCGCATATTACTTGACGTAAAGACTGCAATGAAGCAACAGACTTTGGTAGATTCCATATCTGTGAGCACTCCCTCATGTCGATTTTCTCTAATCTTACTAAATTACCAATCCCTTGGGGAAGAGAAGACAAGCTGACACATTGAGAGATGTTGAGGTATTTCAAACAAACTAGTTCACAAATGCCAGGAGGGAGAGTCTTCAGGAGGGGACAAGCATACAGCCTGAAAATTTGTAGACATTTCATCTTACCAATATCAGCTGGCAATTCCTGTAGACTGTGGCAGTTAGTGATACTTAAACTTTTGAGTGATAGCATCCTACAAATGCTAGGAGGGAGCTTAAATAGATCATCACAATGATCAATTGTGAGCTCTGAGAGGCAAGGAAACATCTGGGGCAGGGTTACCACTGAATGATCTAGACTGTTGTTAATCTTGCAGAGAACAAAAGAGATTTTCCGCATTTTTTTCAGGGGGATTGTAAATTCTGGTAATTGAAAAATGGAGACCTTTTCAAGCCAGAGGCTTCTCAAGTTGGCTAAATTTGAACATACCGAAAAGTTGCGAAGTGTTGCATTGGACGTACTATGGTTTATTACTATGAGTGCTCTGAGCTTTTCCATGTTCTCAATGAATGGAGGCAAGAAGTACTCCTTGGAAGAGAAATTAAGGATTAGCACTTCAGCCTTGGGAAATTCCTTGCGGAACCAGTCCATCTCACTCATTTCTCCTGTTAACCAAACACAGAAATAGATACTCAAACTCCACATTACAAAGAATCAAATGGGCTTTATTATTGCATTCTCTCCTTAATTGGATGACCATCCAATAGTATTTAATAAATTGAAAACAAGCTAGACAGACTGCATCAATACCTGTATGAATGGAAACAATCTGAGCATTGAACGGCTGATCCACATTCCGTTGCCATTCTTTTGGAAGCTCTGTGTCTCTTCTTGGCATAACTAATCGCTTGCGCTCATTGATGTTCTCTCGATTGCTTAAGTGGAGAGCAAGGTCTCTCAGCACATCATGCTGACTGACATAAATCTCATAATAACTGCTATACATGTCTCCAGCTCTGTTAAATTGAACACACTGAAGACAATCAGAATAAAAATCTTGCTAACATAAACCAACCTAAGTTAATCAGTTCAAGAGTTAGCGCATAATCCTTTGTATCATACCGTGCATCTTTCACTAGGTTCAGAAGGTTTCTGTCTGAAAGCTCGACAAGGATGGCAAAAGCCTCTTCCTCATCAAGATCATGTAGCTCAACCCACATATTGATTAGGACCTCCAGGGGAATCTTCTTGTCTTCTGGGAAGGATCCCAAATCCAGGAAACATTCCCTGACCTTTTTTGGCAAGAATCGGATGCTTATTGCCATCCGATCAAGCAGGTTGTTTTCATGTGATTCGCAAATTGGCTCCCCTCTTGACAACCTTTTCTTTGCACTTGCCCAATACATTTCAGGTTGGTCCCTTAATGAAGCACCGATGACTTTAAGAGCCAGAGGCAGACCTTTGCACTTGTTTACAATCTATTTCACGAATATTGCTAATCATCAGTACCAAAACCCCAAAAGAGAAGTACCAGCAACCACAATCAAATATATATCACTCATTTTCCAGGTAATGAGAGTTTGATATTACCTGCTTGACCAAATTTTCATTTGCAGAAGGAGGAATGGTCTTCTGACCAAAAGCAGAATGACAAAACAGGGATATCGATTCATCTTCCCTCAACAATTCTACTTCGTATGTAGCATTGAGAACAGTAGGAAACTTGAACCGTGAAACCACAAGGGTTTTGCATCCAGGGATCCTGGAAATCAGCGGTTCCAGCTCAGCCAATGACCACACATCATCTAAGACCACTAAACACCTTGTGAGTATTTTTAATTCAATTTGCAGATTCCATGGCGGAACCATATAATTAGTCCCCATGCTATCACACCCAGATATAAAATTCCAAATTTTTGCCTTCAACTGTTCGACATTTGGAGACTGTGATACTGTCAGGAACAAAATCCTGCTGTTGAAGTAACCTGGAAACAGTAATATACAGAGCCAATTGAAATTCTCACGTCAGGAAAGAACCTTAAGTAGGGATTTAATTTCAGAAATCTGATACAGAACCATTGAAAATCAATTTTATTAATATTAAACTGATTATATAAAAAGACAAGAAAGAACTTACTTATCACTTGATGATCTCTGCAAACTTCGGCAGCAAGAGTTGTCTTTCCGGAGCCGCCAATCCCACAAATCCCAACAACACCCAAATTTTCCCTCCCAATAATCATTTCTTTCACTTTCTTAACTCCAAAAGATATTCCGATACCCATCAAATTCCCCAAACCGCCATCAACCCACCTCTCCTCCTCCATGTCATATCTTTTCACGGCCTCCCCCACCCATCCTCCGGTTCCCACTCCAATCTTCATGGATCCTAGTCGCTCCTCAAGCCTTCTCGCGGAACCCTCAATCCGATCAAACCTTTCAGCCGTTTCAAACCTCATATGATGAACATCAGCCAAAACATGGGCTTGCATGGGCCCGTTTAAGAATCTCGAAACTTTCTTTTCCAACTTTTCCATCTTTCTTGCCAACTGCAAGTTCTTGTACACGTTCCAACGTGCTGAAGCAAGAACCTTGCGGCATAGCTCCTTGCCATCTTTGAGAGTCTCTGATAAACGGTCCAGCTGGGATTGCCTTATGGCTGTAAGTTCCACTCCAGAGTACTTGATTTCTTGAATGATAGGAAGTAATTCTTCTATGGTTGTTCTAAGTTGTTCTGCACTTGATTTACAGAGACAGGATCTTCGGGTAATTGATACTAACATCTTTAAGAACTCGGCAGCGATCTCGTCGGCGAATAAGTCCGTTACGGCCATGACGTTGCGAAGAACTGATCGCTGTGGTGGTAATGGTTAGTTAATTAGTTGTTGAAGAGAAAAGGGTTAAGGATGAAGAGGAGCTTGAAACAAAATGAAAGTTGCAAATTGTACTCGGAGAATTTTGGGACTTTGCATGGAGAGAAAGGAACAGGCGAGTGAAACTACTCACTGTTTACTGTTAAATTTTAACAAGGCAGACTGTTGTTTTTATTTTATTTTATTTTATTGTTAGGTTAATTTTCTTCTTTACATAATCGCGATGGCTATTTTAATTTTGCAACGTGAATGTTATGTTGAGCACACAGCGCAGAGCAAACAAAATCGTCTTTTAAATAATATCTTGTTTGTTTGACTAAAACGATGCGTGCTTGCCTGCCGAGTTAAGACCCTCTCTGTTTACACTTTTTTTTAAACAACAATTTCATTTATAATTAAAATATGAATCAAATTTAAAAATCCAATGAATTAATTATTAACATATATAATAACAATAAAATATCATAAAATAAAAAGTGAACATACTCTACTCTTTGTGATCAGGGTTTAAATCTTCAAAGACGAAAATTGAAGGTAGTTTCTTATAATAGATTTAGATTTCCAACTGCATCATCCAACAACTTAGCATACTCAAGATGAAATTCTAACATCTCAGCGAACTTCATCAAACTTGACAAACTAGACGTTTTCTCCTCTTTTTTTTTTTTTTTTTTTTTTTTTTTTTTTTTTGCCCTTTTTCAAGTTATAAGTAGCATGGCAAAAATTCACAGCAGCAAAAATTGGTGCTTCCACTAAAACTAAAACAACCCAATACATGAAACTAAAAACCATGAGCGAAACCATTGATCTTTAAGGCGTTTGGGATTGGATTCTCAAGTCAATTTTGCCTGAAAATAATTGCAAGATATACGGCCATTATTCAAAGTTGTCAGGTCACACCATAAATAGATAGAATAGGGCTCGTTGACTGGTGAATTGACCATTGTACCCATTTTCACTTTCAAAAAATGTTTTAAAAAAATCATCATAAAAGGGAGACCAGTCAGACAAGATTTTATTAATAATAATGGAGTCAAATACTTAGAGAGATTGTACTTGAATATCAATCAAAGCATTATTTCACTGCCTCATTGGGCCACCGCCGGACCTCACTTAACTCATTGTGATGATTGAAGATAAGATATTGTAGGCGTAATACATCACAGAATATGAATATGTGCAGGGCGCTTCAATTTATGCGAGAAACATTGTTCTTACAATCAACTACACTCCATACATTGCATCTGGCCAGAAAGCGGTTGAGGTGATGTCCATTGACTCGTTTATTTTAAGTCTCAGTTAATGTTCTGTTTTGCTCTTTCGCTTTTCGCTTGTGAATAGCAGCAAGAAGAGGATGCAACTTATCATTACCCAACCTCATCTGTTGAAAATTTTGCTTGATTGGTTGGCACGGCACTAAAAAGACTATATAGGAAAAACAAAATAAGCAGTAGAAACAATGGCCCATAGCATAGCATTATGAAGATGACCTGACCGAAAATACAATACGACTAATTATATTTATAACTTGGAAGATTTCCAAGTCTCAGGATTGAGTGGTGGTAATGATATACAATACATCCATTTTTGGATCTTGCTACTTTGGCTGTCAGTTTAGAGTGATTCAATTTGAATCTCACTCGATGCCCGACACAACAAATCTACGGGAAAGTAGGAGTAATCCAGATGCAAGGTGTGGACCAAAAGGGTGGATCTAGGAAAAGCTGTTTGATCCTCCCATCCTCTAAACTGAAAATGCCCATATCATAGTACCCATCTGACTTTTCAAAACAACCTTCTAAATAATCATCTGTATAGTAAATGCAATTTGCTCTAAACCCTGCAAACCATACCTCTTTGCCTTCTCATCCAGTTTAAAAAATTCAAATTTTAAAGTGTGGCCGTGACCATCATCGTCTTCATCGTCCTCATGATCACCAAAAACTATCCATTCTGTGTATCTACAAAACTTTAAAAGCTCCCTATCTGCAGACTCTACCAAGTATCTACGTAGACATTCCTTGCCTGCTGGTGCTGGAATTATTGTCTCTGCAGGAGCATCAGCATGACAATGATCCCAAACTTTGAGGGCTCCCCAATTAGTTATAGCATAAAATTTTCCTTTATGGTATATAATATCTTCACAATGACCACCCTGCCTTGTCAAATTGGTCCAACTTTTGTCCCCTGGTTTACGGAAGCCAAAAACCCTGCTGTCCGTAAAAATAACAATCACAACCAAGTCATTGCTCATGCCTGGACTTTCAGATACAGTGGCTCTCTCTATATACTCGACATTCCTGTCTCGCATTTCCTCGAAGAGGCCAGAGGGATCCGTGAATGTAGAAATCAGAGGCTATGGAATTTGGGCTCTTGATGTTGGATTTAGTAGACTGATCTCACCAGAAACAAAGTCTATAATAAATAACTAGCCGTATGAAGAACCACAACACCACCTACCTTGAAGTTGTGGCAGGGGAATTTGGTACGTTTTGCTCTGAGAAAAGTCATGCAAGTCGCGGACGTTGGAATTCTCTTTGCTGGGGAGCATTAAAAGTGGGCTGAAAAGGGGATGAACCCGTTTCTTGACCATGATTGATAGAAACAGTTTGCTAACAGCTGCAAACCTTAGACAGTCTAATAGATCAAGACGTGCAAAGACAAGTTCCCATAATACTTTCGGAAGTTCTAACCACCTGCGCATGGCTTCTCTATGGGCCACAAATACTTGGGTAATAAGGTTTTTGTATTGTAGAGTGCTTTCACACTTTATCCGTTTATAGTGAGTGATGTGTCCATCTTCTGAAGTTTGGAATCCGATATTGTAGTATGAACCTACGAATTAACATGCTTTAGCCTCTTTCTCTAATGTGTTTTTATATATATATATAAGGGCAGGATCAACAAACCTTTTTTTTTTTTACACAAAATATTACATCAGTTCCGTTGGATATAAGCACATTCAACGGTGAAAATTATATCTAAGCATATAATTAATGCATATGACAAATGCAATCTCAACTATTAGATGTGCCCTACAATTTAGGTAAGATTTTGTGTAAAAAAAAAAAAAGCTGCTAATTCTGTCCCATATATGTGATATATTTGTTTCCCAATTAAGCATGACTGATGTAATAAAATTCAAATTAACATGCTTATTGATTACCACTGAATGTTGGAATCTCTCTCTATACTGGACACATATTTACAAGTCAAAGTCGAATCTAGCAATAAAAGCCCCATTCTTATGTAATTATTTAAAAATTATCACGTTCATGGATATGGAGAGCTGAGCGTACATATGGAACTTCATATATATGGAACTTTACTTCGTAATAAATGCAGCCATATTTAAGGATCTGAGCTAGCATGTTCAAGATCTCATAAAATCCACGGCATTAAAGAGTCATGCATGGCAATGTTATATATTTCCATATTAAAAAGGTTCATAATATTTCAGTAAAACCATTTTTGTGGGTTAAACTGTTAATATATAACTAAATCTGGAAATTATAAAAAATAATGATATTAACAGTAAATAAATTAAAAAAAAATCAGTTTCTCTTTATCTAGAAATCGCCAAAGAACAAAACAAACAAGTGCTTGGAAACAAAAAGTTATTCTGATTTTTGAACAATACTAACCTTAACAGTTTGTTTCCACCATCTCTTACATCATTCGTCATCTGCTGATATGGCATGACATCGATTCACTTTAAAGAGCAACTGCACTTTTGAATGCAATACAGTAACAAGACATTATCAAAATCAGCAGAGAGATGATTAAGCTTTATTTTATTTATCTATTTATTTATTTTGGGGAAAAGCCAACGTAAATGAATAATATACATATATTATCCACGTATATTATATTCACATTTCATTCTGTATCTAATATGTACCTGCCTAAATTGTAAGATGAATAGCCTTCTATATCTGAACATAGTAACTACCAGTGCTTGATATACCACTGGTGCTGTGATGTGCAGGAAAGATATCTTTGGGGAAATACTTCAACCTTGAGTCTCTGTCCCGCATTATAGATTTCCACCGCATGTTGGCCTTCAAGCATTTGTTCCATTTGAATTATAGTTCCACAGACATACCTAATCAGCATAAACCCATGTGGAGACACGAGACTCAGAACCCCAATGGTCCTCAAGGCCGTGGTCTGCCATTTTTGAATCAATCGATTGAAGTTGTTTTTTAATCCATGAAGGATCATTGAGATCCAGCCAGAGAGCTTCCCCAGTATCCTTGTGCTTAAAATCTGGTGCTCTTGGGTTTAACTTATTTTTTCTGTTATCCCACCATTCATAGGGGTTGGTGAAGTACAAATGCCACAAGTAAAATCGATTCTCATACTTTTCCATGCCGGCTTCACCTAGATTTGTTTCAAGGAAAAGAATAAAAACATAGATAACACAAAAGAAAAGAAAATACCAAAAACCTCTTTAGTAATTAACAGTTAAAAAATGATAGAAGGCTTTCAGCAGTCCATTGCAAGCTCAACCTCAACTTAACTATTCATTTCCATTGCTGTATAATTTCCCACTAACTGAAGTTCATTGACTGCGACTAGTCGAATAGAAATAGGTAGATTAGAAACTAAAGAAAAATTTTAATCAACTACACAATGTCCAATCTGAAAAAAAGCACATACGAGTAGAAATTATTACCATTATCTTCAAGCAAGCCTTGTGCAATCATGTCTCTATCAGATTGACCCTGTTAAAACTATTTCTTAAGTTGCTTAAAGTTCTTACTGTGTTCAGAGTAAAGTTCGCAAAAATTGTGCCAGTTGCCAGACAAAAGGGATACCAAGACTCATTGCGTGTATATGGCCAACTAGAATAGAAAGAAACTGTACCTTTTTTGGATTTTGATTCCGCATATTTTTTGACAGTAAGCGCGTGACCATGTTTTGCAACATAATTCAAATCATTTACAGTCACCTACAAGAACAAAAATTAAACTCAGTACACATATCTATGCATATAAAATTGTATAGCATGACCATATCACCAAAGGTAGAACTTCCTGAACTCAAAATGTTACTCTAAAGTGATATCTCAGTAATTGAAAAGAAATGTTTCAGAGGAAAAAAATAATAATCGAATAGAACAATGCAATGGAGTGTAACAATATGAACCCATTTCATCCAAAAACACTTTTCTGAATACTGCCTAAATGATCAAGCGATGGACAAACACAGCGAAACGGGATTCCAAGTTGAAAGCATAAATGGAATAACATGAAACTGGATCCAAGCCAAGCTTATTAAAGACTTATATACTACTGACTATAGTTTTGCAAAACAGCTGCCAGTCTTCATGAGGACTGGCGAGTAAAACCTATTGCATATACATGAGCATTAATGATGCCATAATCAGAATAATATTTCTGAAAATTTAAGTGATAGTGCATAAACTACGGTACTCCTAAGTTTGTTACAAAAACATAATCAATGATATATAAGAAAATTTACATCATATCATTTGTCGAGCCATAAGCAAGAAAATTTACTAATTGTGCCATGGAATTGCATATTCTACCAAGATATATATATATATATATATATATATATATATATACACACACACACACATTCTAGGAGAATAGAGGACATATTCACAAAACAGTAAAAAGCATATGATTCTCCAAACCTTGTAACGTAATCTGAGGCTTCCATTCTCATCCACCTTTGCATAAGACTGTAAATGACCAGAAACATAAATAAAATCATTTGGCTTCAGATGTTTCTGACACAATTTTGCCATATCGCCCCACATCTCTAGCAGTATCCTGCTCAAATTGATAAATAAATAACAGAGTATCAAACGACACGCATACATATATATATATATATATATATATATATATATATATAAAGCTGAAAGTCATTTAAAATTCAATACTCAGAAGCTTATATGCGCAACGTTTTGGAATAATCACATCGCTAATAGAATAATCATCCCAAATCAACATCTGGAAATTTTAAGTAAAAGCTGACCTAAACCCACGATTGGGATGAGTTGAGTTTTGGACTTCAAGCAAGGTGTAAACGCCAAAGTCATAAATTCTGTTCCTATATATTTCAACGGGGCGAACCACTGATCCAATAAAGCTAACAGAATTCACCAACTTGGGTTGCCACCTTATCGTAGTCGGACGCTGTAACTTGAGCTTTCTTCTGTAAACCGCACTTCCACCTAGCTTATCATCGGAGAAAAAGCTCGAAAATCTAGGGTGATCAGACAAAGACGAAGAGAAGGGAGCCAGCCTTTGGTGTGAAAATCTGCACACGGTTCCAAAAAGGAATCTGAGACGGGAGGCGATCATAGATTCGGGGTTCGGAGACAAGTGGCGTCGCAAAAGTGTCGATTATTTAAGGGTTGATTACAGGAGAAGGAATTCTCCGGTGGGGTTTGGCGGGCAAAGTTATTGAAGTGGCGGGGTTTTTCTGACAATTGGTTTGTAATTGTGAGAACGGGATTAGTTGGACCAGTGTTTACAGAATTGGGCCTGTAAAGTCTCGGAGTTTCTTCTTCACTTTTATCGGGTCTTAGTTTGGGCTTTCAGAGCTAGTAGCCCCATAAAACCGATGCGAAACCGCAGCTTGTTGAACAGTGGAAGGTTTGTTTAATGTTGGGGGAATTTTAGATTAATGGTAATGGATGCATTGGGTTATGATTCTCTCAAAAGAATAAGATTAAAATTTTCTCGAAAGAATAAAATTCAAAGTCAAAATGATTTTAAATAAACAAAAATTCAAATGTGACGTTTTTATATTGTGATGGAATATTTTGAGTGTTATATGGCTTGCTTATCTATGTGAAAGGTCAATAAAATGTAGTCAAATTATTATAAAATTAATAATAAACCTTTTTTTTTCTTTTTGGTTTTCCGGAAAGTTGACAATTTTGCAGTAAGAAATTTGACCGGAACTGCCGTAAAATGTGGTAGAAAATTTGATGCCACAGCCAAATCAAAGGAAGAGTTTGTATCTAATCGATTGTACTCACCTCCTATAAAGTTCAAATGAATGTCTTAACTAACCTCAAAACTAAAGTTAAGAATATATTTGATATAATTGTCATAAATAATTTTTAAAAAAATTTGAATAATTATTTTAATAGATAAATTTTTAATATATTATTTAAAAAACTTAATGTAAAAATTTAAAATAAAATAAGAGTATTTTAAATAATTTCATTTCATAAAAAAATTTTATTGTCAAAAATTTAAATTTTGAGTTTCTCTTAATAAAAAAAAAATAATTTTTTTTATTTTTAAAATCCCTTATTTAACCAAACGACATCTAAAATTAAAAAAAAATTACCATTGAAAAATCTTTTTAACTAATGAAAAAGTTAAATTTAACGAAGATTAATAATAATTGATTTTTAAAGACAAACATTTATCTTTCATAATTATAATAAGTTGTTTTTATAACTTTTTAATAGACAAATAAACATACTATATAACTTACGATGTCATTAATAAAATGAGAATTTTTATCTACAATACACATAAAAAAAATCTTATAGTTATAGAGAGATATTTCTAGGAGATAGTTTACTAAATTATGTTGTAAGATTATTGGATGTTCTTGTTTAAAACTCTTTTTCTAGTGTGTATTATTTAAAGCAATATACAAGTTACGAGCAAGTGACTTTCCATATTTGCAAGAAACACGCATTGACAGTTAAGTCCTGACCTGCTAAATGCTAATTCTTTTGCTCATAATACTTTGTATGTGAACACGTTAAATTATTTTAAATTTAATACTGAAATGAATGTGACAACTGAGTAGCTTGTTCCTCAAGTATTCTATCGGGTAATCATAAAGAATGCTCGCAGGTAAAGAACGCGAAACTTCGGAAAGTCGTCGAATTAGACCTATTGATACATATGAATTATAAAATCATTTTAATTTTTGAAACTCAAGTCAATTTATTATAAACCCATACACTTCAATTTCGACTTTTAAACTTTTACATTTCTCGTACGTCTACTCGTAGCACTTATTTCCAGTTGTCACAACTGACGTGAAGTCCTTTTTTTGTTTTGAACTACGGAAAGACATATTATTATACATTCGAAAATATTGTAACATGACGCTAAAACGAATGGTATTTGAATCCATTTCAATGACCCGACCGGTCGCACGGTCAGGGCACGTGTGACGCAAGACAGGGGAAACGACTAATGTATTGCAGTGTACATTAGGTTTTTATCTGATAAAACATTTTGTAATTAAATATTATTTTATCATCACTACATTAATTTTTTTTTCTCGTTGTTGACGTCAAACTTTGTGACGCATATTCTGACTCAAAAAAAACAAAAAAAAACTCTCTCAAACGGGCAAACAGCGCCGATCACGGTGTGATGCCAGTCTCCTCAGCTCTATTGTGTGCTGCTGCTTCCGTGGCATCTGTTTAGGCTCTCGTGTGTCTCACGTGCTCACGGTTGACAATTCAAGTACGCTTACCGTACGCACACGGCGTATCGAGGATCTCGTCAAACCTGACTTTGTGCCTGTTGATCAAATCAGAAATAAGATGAAGCCATGCCAAGCAATCTGTATCGCGAGACACGCATTGACTTATTATATGGCTGTTTTTTCCAACAAATTGATAATAATTAAAAGAAAAAAAAAAAGAGGAAAATTGAAGTTGTTAGAGAGTTTTTCAAGTTTGAACTTACAGTATAGTCGTCTTTCTAAGTCTCTTTCGATCTTAGTTGTTGAAAAAAATGAATTAGAAAAATCGAGAAATGGAGACGAAAGTAAGCAGAGAAACAACCGAGGTGTTTCTTTGGTTTCTCAACGCTGAAAAGAGAACAGCTGCCTGCCACAGCTTCACATGACGCTTATTCTTTCGGTTTCAGTATCTGTATCTCACAAATGCAAGACAGTGGCAATGCTGGTAAATTTTTCAATGATCGAGGGCAATCATCGTCCTTTACCAATCGGAAGCTAACGCGCCTGAGAAAGCTCAGGCACGTTTCCGACGATGAACTCGGCTTTCCCTTGACTGATCGATCTAATTCGTTTTCTTGTTCGCCCGATTCCGCCCGTAAGTCCCCGTCTCCGTGCGGGTCGGACCACTGGTCTTCATCGGCCGTGCCAAAACCTTTGCCGCTTCCCGAATTTCCATTTCTTCGAAGACCGGAGTCGTCTAGTTCAAGTCCAGGTCGGGGTTTCGGATCACCCGAAGAAAGGTCGAGCCGGGGAAGGTGCACAATCTTCTTTTCCTTGTTTATATTTATTGATATCTTCTGAAATTTGAAATAAGTTTCTGAAATTAGTTGAAGCAGACTTAAGAATAGCTTAAATTTTAGAATTTTGTGTATAAATATTTTCAGAATCTTGTGTATAAGTATAAAGACTGACGTGACAATTATGAAGCTGAATAGAAACACGAGATATTAGCGTGCTATATTTCTAGTGAGTCTTGCTCAATATTCATCTAATCTTTCGTAAATCAATTTTGTATGATGTATAATTTTCCTTCCGTAAATCAATTTGATGAGCTGTATAATTCTTTTTCCTTTTTGGTTAGAAGTGTATATTCACATAATATTCATCAACTTAGAAAAAGATTACTGCCTATTATTGTTGTCTCGCTTATTTGGCCATCAACACATTCAAAGCAATAAACGATTTTTGGGACATTGTTTTCCGTAAGAAATATGTCCTTTTGGTGTAAATTCTAGTATGACCAATTCTTGCCAGACAACGATTAACTAAATCAACAAATTTTAGCTAATCCAAGGGTGGTAGAGGGAGTGTATTAATATTTTGTTGTTATTTCTGCTCTGATAAATAGCAGGAAAAGCGCAAATCATACTACCAAAAGTTCAGCCAGATTTTCAAGTCATTTCAATAAGGGAGATTTCCAAGGTTTACAGGTTGAAACTGTTAATAATGACCCAAGGCAGAGTGTCCTTGTGAGAAGTACCCCAACTAGTAGCTTTGCAAGTCCTGCTGTTAGCCCACCAAAGTCAAAATTTCCAAATCTTACACCTTTGAACAATGCTAAATCTTTAAGCAACCGTCGCAGGGGATTCTCTTATGATCTAAACATTGAATGTGCTAACTACAACTTGAGGCTGGATGTTTCTCCCAAGAGTGCCCCAACAAGTGTTTTCTCAAGTCCTGCTGTTAGTCCACAAAGATCAAAAACAGGAGATCTATTTTCTTCCTTTTGGACTCCTCAAGAAATTCAGGCTGGGTCAACTGCAGAGGTCGTTGACCTAGGTAGGTTTGCTGGTTCTACTTCACCAGTATCACCAGTGAAAAAAACTGTATATAGCGCTGGCCATTCTCCTATACAGAGCCCCACAAGGCAAAGTTCACCAAATAATCTGAGAAGCCCTAATAAATTTTCATTTTCAGTACATCATAAATCAGTTCCACAGAATTCAAAGGAGTTGCCTGAAAGTAATAGTCATATTAATGCTCATCCATTGCCCCTTCCACCTGGAGCTCTCTCATCACCACAATCATCCATGACATCAGCTACTATGCATCACATTATAGAAAAGCCAAGCGGATCATTGATGAAAAGTCAGTGGCAGAAAGGAAAACTTATAGGACGTGGTACATTTGGGAGTGTATATATTGCAACCCATAGGTATGTGAGTATGCTGAAATTTTGTGCTACTTGTTCCTTTCTTTTTTAAATTTAAATTTCAACATTATTTATATATTTCTTTGGGGTTCTTGCAGGGAGACTGGAGCTACATGTGCAATGAAGGAAGTAGATATTATCCCTGATGACCCAAAGTCTGTTGAATGCATAAAGCAGTTGGAGCAGGTTATTATCTGGAGTCCTGTCATATTTATGGATTACAGCATAGTTGGTGTTATTTCATGTAATGGGGAAATATGTTAATTCAACCCAGATGATTATATGCAAGATTATTTATGACTCTTGCAAGTTATGTCAATTACCCTTCAAACTTCACTTCCTACTAGCAAGAACATAAAGTCAGTACATGATATAATGGCATTCTGTATCAAATAACTGGCATTGCCTAGCTCAGTCACTCATCTTCCATTATTGGTGTATGGGGCCTAAGATTAGTTATACCTTCTTGTTGCTGTTTCGAAAATCCATATTATCATGCTGATCTGGTCTGATGGTTCTAGTTTTCAATTTTCATTTATCACTATACTTTTAGCGTTAAGGATGCACAAGATACCATGTTGCAGTCAGATTAGGATATTGTATTTAGCTTCAGAAATTCTCCATTTCACATTAACTCTACTGTTGTATTTACTCATATTGCTTGATGCAGGAAATTAAAGTTCTTCAAAACTTGAATCATCAAAATATAGTGCAATATTATGGAAGTGATGTGGTAAGCGGCTCCTTTTCTGGCATAGACTAGATGTAACTGCACAGGAATTTGTGGAAATATAGTAATCTTGGGAACATTGTTTCTATTGCAGGTTGATGATCACTTTTACATATATCTGGAATATGTTCATCCAGGCCCCATTAATAAATATATCCGTGAACATTGCGGAGCTATCACGGAATCTATTGTGCGCAATTTCACTCGTCATATTCTTATTGGGTTGGCTTATCTGCATAGCACCAAGACCATCCACAGGTGACAATCATGACTGACATGGATCAGAGAGTGATGTTATGATTTAACTTCTTTGTTAATGTCACTTATTGTAATCAGTAAATACTGTTTTTCAAAAATTAGAGGCACGCAGAATCTTGTGAAGGGCAACATTAGAATTATCAATTGTCTTGTTTGGACTATAAACTTTACTGTTTTTATGTACTCAGTACTCACTGGTTGAAGTTTAAACTTGTTGAAGACATGAATTCACAGTTTTGTTGCTTTTGAAGTTTATTGTTTTTGGTATAATTACTGATCTAGACAACAATGGTCTATAGGGATATTAAAGGTGCAAATTTGCTTGTTGACGCAAAAGGTGTTGTTAAGCTTGCTGATTTTGGGACGGCAAAACATGTAAGTTTTAAGATCTTTTAAGTACCTTGTATGATGATGTATTTTATTTTGCTTCATCTACTGTATGATGCGAGTATGCTATTCATGGACATATTCTTGTTGATTGTGATCATTCTTATGTTTTCTCGGTAAAAACTTTTCACAGTAGCTCCTCTTTTTTTTTTTTTTTTTTTTTTTTTTCTGTGTCAACTCCTTTCACTCAAACTTTTCCAATTCTTTGACCTGATTCACTTGATTTATTGACTTGTAATAATGTATGCATGTAAAAAATAAATAAATAATGCGACTCGAGTAAATAATCTCTGAGTTGCTGGATGTTTCTAGGAGGGGATGGATCTATAATACATATATACAGACATACATACATACATACATATGTGT
Source organism: Azadirachta indica (assembly GCA_022749755.1). NCBI lineage: Eukaryota > Viridiplantae > Streptophyta > Magnoliopsida > Sapindales > Meliaceae > Azadirachta > Azadirachta indica. Next base: position 4,758,534 of record CM040449.1, read on the forward strand.
GTCTGTATATTAAGGAACTACTCTTTCCTGCTGACATTAGGTCAGTGAGCATGAATGAACTGCTTTTTTAATTTATTCTTATCAGAATTTGAAAAGAGATGTCAGACTTTCACATCTGAAAATATGTGATGTTTCAAAAAATGATACTGGTTTTTATCGGCTTTTTAAAAATTTGATTATACTGAATACTTAAGATTTCAATTGACTGCCTTTGTTGTTATTAACTTCGGAATATGTGCTATTTTGTCCAGATTCAAGTCTTTTTCACTTTGATTTAGTTATAAGTCATCTTTGTGGTTATATTCTCATGAGAACCTCCGTGATTATTTAGTTCTACTTTGACTCTTTGTTTGTATTCAGCTTACAGGACTGTCATATGAGCTGTCACTGAAAGGCAGCCCATATTGGATGGCTCCAGAGGTACATTGCACTGCACCAAATAACTTTTAAAAACCTTGTTTTATTTTTTTATTAACTCGTTATTCGTGCAGGTCATGCATGCTATGATGCAAAAAGATGCAAATCCTAATCTTGCTTTAGCTGTTGATATATGGAGCTTAGGTTGTACTATCATTGAGATGCTTACTGGTAAAGCTCCTTGGGGTGAGCTTGAAGGGGTGAGTACTTGATTAAACATAAAATCCTTGTCCATCAATAGCTATTTCAACATACCCACTATTTTGATGGTTGAATATCAAGTAAAACACTTTTCAATTTACCAGCCAAGGTTTGATGCTTGTATCAGCAGATTTATGGCAGTTACTTTTTATTTATGCACCGTTGTTTTCTTGTACTATTATTTCTTGAAGAATTTTAAATTGGCATTGCAACATACTTTTAAACTCTCTGTATATGTTTTATTTGTTCCTTCTAATCTCCTTAGCTGTCTTGTCTTTGATTTGTCAGCCTCAAGCTATGTTCAAGGTCTTGTACAAAACCCCGACAATACCAGAAACATTATCTTCAGAAGGAAAGGATTTTCTCCAGCTCTGCTTTCGAAGAAATCCTGCAGAGCGTCCATCAGCTGCTAAGTTACTTGAGCATCCTTTTGTACGCAATTCAAATGATCAAAATGTGTCCATCTGTAAGCAGGCTTTTTCCAAATTGAACATGATGGCAAGTATTACATGCTACTGGGTCTCAGTTAGTGAGCTTCCAAGTGACTCTTTCCCCCCTTAATTAACAACCTTTATCCTGACAGTGGTTTGTGCTTTTATAGGATAAATCATATAATTCGTTAGACCGTGCTACACGTAAAATTGATCCGATGGCTAACTCGCCAGACAATCAAATAATATATTCAAAGATGCCTTCTACTAGGTAAGTTCAGTCAAACATTTCCTCCTACACCACTTGCATGTTAGGGTTAGATAAATGATTTAACTTTTGTTTTTGGCTCGGTGCAATATTAATGGTTCATCATTGTTGTTTCCTTTTTCCAGTGAAACTTGTCAGCGATGTTTTACTGGAACTCTTAATTGTGCTGCAGCTTCTCATCACTCTCCTGGTTCGACACTTGGGGTCAATATTTCTCTGTCTACCTCTAATTCACATAATTTTAGCCCCTCTTCAAATGTTTCCAGCAACATGCCTCATGGTGCTGCGAACAACCACCCTTGTGCTCCTTTAAGAACTCATGGAAGAGAAATTCCACACATCTGAAAAATGTTTTTGTTGAATCAGATTGATGTGATGGCAAAACTCCTGCCTACAGCTCTAGAGAAGCTAGCAATAGCCTGAAGAAGCCCCTTGGTTAATTATTGGTGATTCTGGATTTGGGGCATTACTACTGACTTGTCCATAGCAAGAGGTTGAATTTGTCTTTTCATTTTATACCTGTATATACAAGCTTGTCTTATTTGGAAAATCAACACAACTGGGATTAGAAAGCTGGAGTTTTCCTTATTCTTTGGTCGGCTCGGAGCCGGTAAAAAATTTAATAAAATTCATTTGGCGGATACTGGTTTTCACACAGGTAGATAGCTTGAAGAGAAACTTTTGTGTTGTAACAATTGCTTTATGTGACTGAAGTATGAAGGTGTAAATACTTAAGACTTGTGTTTATTTCAATATAATTCATTTCCTGACAAAATTCCCGTTTCAATCAGTCACCCTTCTTAAACCAACTCCTTATATGATCGATGGCAGATAGAACTGAATTTATCCCGACATATTATAGAAAGGGAAATCATGTCATTGTTGTATAGTTGTCCGAATCTGTATATCAGAACTCAGAACTAGCTTGGCTTTACCAAAAACAAAAAATTAAATAAAATAAAAAACTTATTTCTGTTTAATGGTGCGGCCACATCCTACAAAGATTGGCTCTTTTCTTTAAGTCTCGACTATGGATGTTGGAAGAGTTACATATCATGTTTAAATCATTTCTGTTTAATGTCGCGTATATTCATTTGGGAAGACGCAGATCAGAAAGTTATATTTTGATTATGGTGTGGATAAGCAGATTTAAAACCTACTGTCACCAATCGGGCTTACCCGAGTGGCTAGGGACCTGGACTCTACTATAGAGTCCCGGCTTCGAGCTCAGTTGGCCAAAGTCAACGGAATAATTTCTCTTCAATTAGGTGTAAAATGTGGAGCCATTGTATTAGTGTGAATAAATTCATTATTGTTGGTTGTGAATTTCTTATTGATAATTGACCAGAATTTTATTTTAAATAATAATGTCCCTATGTCATTCTCGGATTATTAGTGCGAAACAAAAGTTTTCTATTATATAATTTGATATTCTCTAATTATCATAATATTCATGATAATTTGAAAATATTATATACTCAATTTAGAGTCTTGATAGATTTTTAATGTAATATTTAAACAATATTATATGCTATTTAATTTAAAATTTTGATAAATTTTTAATATAATATTAATAGTTGTATATATAATAGTAAAAAAAAAATCTATATACCTTCCTACTAAAAGTCGATAAAATTTATACTATCGTTGAATGTGAATTTCTTATTAATAATTAGATAGAATTTTATTTTAAAATTAATATTTTAAATAATAATGTCCCTACGTCTTGCCCAAATTATTAGTAGGGAATAAAAGTTTTCTATTATGTAATTTAATATTCTCAAATTATCATAATATTTACAATAACGTGAAAATATTACAAATGTAGATGGTAAATGTTATTTAGACCGTTTCCGAATCGTCCCTTACATCATTTTTTCAGGCCTTGAATATTTAAATGTGCCACTTTACTTCGACTTTGTATTGGCTCCAAAGACATTTCATTTTTGAAATTTCGGTATAAGAAGAAGAATTTAAATATTTAAAAAGTATTTTTTTTATTTGAGTCTTAAAAAAGTTATTCGAATATTTAAAAGTGTTTATTTTTCAAATTATATTTAAAATTTTGTTAATTTTTTTTAATTGAATTAAAATTTTTAATTGAAATAAGAATAATAATTAAATGAACGAATGAGCTAATAATTATTTATATTTTTAACAAACATAATTTAAAATCTTATTTTGTTTTATGGGAATAATTATATTGAGTTAGGCCTGTAACCAATAGGAAAGATCCACGTAAGGAATTGAGAAAATTTTAGGCAATCGGCGCTCCAATAATCCGAATTTTAGTATCTCCAAATTTAGAAGACAAGATCTCACTACCTATATTCTCTCCACTCTTCTCTTCCCGGCAGTGATGGAAGTATTCGGGTCCGAGCGAAAAATCAAGTCCTGAACGAAGAAAGTGAAGAGTCATTTGCCGGATTCTTAAATTTTTAAGTGTTTCCCATGGCGATAGGTAATGCTTTCTTATTTTTGCTATCAAAATATCTTCATTTTATTAATGTTTTTGCATTCCATTTGCCTTTACCACTTGCGATACTGTTGGTCTGGTAGTAATTAGGGATTTACATTATCATTTTTGTTTTTAATGAATATTTTCGAACAGTTTTCATTCTTTCATAAACGACATGCATCTTTTATTCAGGAGATGGGGCAAAAGCACAAGTTTCTCAAAGTTTAACTGATAATGTATACAGTTTGTTTTCCAACGGCATACATTTTGCCACACCAATGTCGTCCTTAAGGACAGATGAAGTGGATTTGGTACGCTCATGCCTTTGGCTTATTAAAATTTCTTGATATCTGGCATATTAAAGCTTTAAATTTAACTTCATTCTTTCCCTCGTTGATTTCTTTTTCTTTTGTTTAAAAAAATTTCAGGTACAAGGTGTTTTACAAATGCTGCAAGGTTTTTCTAGTTCTTTGTTTTACTGGGACCAAAGTGGTCAGAGTTTTTGTGTCAAAAGTGGGATTTATGTGACTCACCTTTCTCAGAAAAGTCTACATGGTATTCTGAATCAATTTATACACGCGGCTACATTTTTGAAATTGGTAGAAATTGTGGTCAGTAGAGTGGAGACTTCACTGAGAATAAATTCCCCTACTTTGAGGGCATTTTCATCCTCAGTTTCTGCATGGCTTAGGGTATGTAGTTGTGAAATTAGTTTGTTGGATGATTTTTTTTTTGTCTCTACAGTTTGATTAGCTTTTTACCAGTGTGGATAAACTTCCTTGAAGCAGAGATTGAGGGGTATTGCTTTAAATGAAGAAGTGAAGATAAGCGGGTGTAATGTTGGAATCATACCAACCTTGTTGGGATTAGCGAGTTCTCTGTCAAGGTTAGTCTTTGTTAGCTTTAAAAATTGTAGGTATTCGAATGAGGGGTATGTGATAATAGTTATATTTTGAGGCTTTAATGCTAAATAACTTTATCATTTATTGGTCTTCAGTGTTGATTTGAATTCCTTAATAAATCCTCATTTTAAAAATATTATTCTTTTTTTTTTGTCCCAAGGTGCCAGCTAAATAAGGATCAAATTGAATGTCACATTCACCATGCTATCTTCTTTCTACATGCTATACATTCCTTGTTAGCCTCACTCTTAATCACTAACATGTGGATCATGCTCTTGTTTTCGTTGGAAAAGTTTCAGAGTCCTTATTAAATAGGTTTTTTTCCCCTTGATTTACGTGGAATTTATTATGTAGCCGAATCAAGTTCTTAATCCCATCTTCCCTTGGTTTCTTCTTGTTATGGAATTTGCTGATGATCTTTCACCTTTTTAGTCTTTGTTCAGGTGCTGAATATCTTTCACAAATAGTGAATGGTGCCATTCCCCAAGTATATTTTGAGTCTAATGTATCTGTTCCCCCGGCCGATATTGCCATTCATGTCCTTGACTATCTTTACAAGAAGTTGGATGAAGTGTGTCTTGTGCAAGGTGGTGAGGTTGTAGATACTATCTTGGATGTATACAATAACTTGCATTTAGGTTCATATTTTCTTTTTAAAATTTTTCTGATTACAAAATTAAAATTGAAACATATGTTGACGTTCAGGAGGAAGTATACCAAATGCTACTTCACATATTTGTTGGAAGTTTATTGCCATATATTGAGGGTCTTGATTCCTGGCTCTTTGAAGGAACACTTGATGATCCGTTTGAGGAGGTAATTAGTGCTTACAACTTTGTACTATACCCCAAAGTCTTAAAATAGTTTGTTTTTGCATTATATTGTTCTCAGAAAACTTTTAAGTAATTCCACACGACGGCATGATAAAATTGTATCACATAGGAGTTCTTTCCATAAAGTGTTCTTGACCGCAATGATGAAAATGAAGATTTATATACAAGCTCATACCTTGAAATTGTTTTCCCTTGCTGCTTGAATCTTTGATGCTATGAGCTCTATAAATAGTTTAATGTTTTTACTCTTCATGCAGATGTTCTTTTATGCAAACAGAGGTATCTCAGTTGACAAGGCAGACTTCTGGGAGAAGAGCTATCTATTGAGACTATTACAGTGTTGGAAGTTAGATGTTGAATCCTGTGGCCCAATTTCTAGCAGCAGTCATGTATGTATAATGACTGCAAGGAAGGAAACTGATGAGAGGGAATCCATTTCCCTATCTGGTTCTGCGAAAGGAAAAGAGCAGAGCACTGGAGATGTTCAAGCTTGTCCTTTGTTTATGAAGGACATCGCTAAGTCAATTATTTCTGCTGGAAAATCACTGCAATTGGTCCGGCATGTTCCTGTATCTGGCAAAAGCAGTGATAATCTCATTGATGGTCTGGGAAATTCCACTGATGGTGGTGAGTTGGCCCGAGTTCATTGTGGACAGAGCATAGCCGGATTGACGCTGTCTGAAATTTTCTGTATTTCATTAGCAGGTCTTATAGGCCACGGTGATCACATCTCTAGATACTTTTGGCAAGATGACCCATGTCAATCTGAGTTTATCCCTTCACTGGTATCCTGTATGAATAAGCAAAAAGTGGGGAAAGGGAATACCCAACCTTTAGCTGCCTTAACATGCTCAGAGAATATGTGGTGTAAGTTCTTCCTTGATGCATTGACACAGAAACAAGTGATTGATAAAAGATCTACTTATAAGGTTGCAAGCGATCTTCAAAACATAAAAGAAGAGAATATGGCTTCAGATATTGAGAACAAATTGTTCAGCCAGAAATCAATCTATCCAGAAAATCCTGTTATTACTATGTGTGAAACATTACTCAATAAGAATAATGATGTTTGGGAAGCACTTAACCTGTCTAGAAACTTCTATCTTCCCCCGTTAAATGATGAGGTCCTTCGTGGGGCTGTTTTGGGTGTGGGGAATGGGAACCTTCCTGAAGTTAATGGAACAAATTATGCTTTTGGTTTCCAATTTGGTAAATCTGATTATCTGCGTTCTCAGTATGATACACAGTTTTTGGAAGCCCTGTTCCCCTTTCCCACTATTCTTCCATCTTCTCAGGTAAAGCTGGATTGATATTTCTATAAGAAGTTTCTGTTGCATTTTTCGGGTGATTTATAAAATTATTCAAAATTTGAAACAGAATGAACTTTGTATCTCTGAGCTCTTACCTTTCCAGAAGAATAGCACCCTTCAATCAAGGGTTCTTAGCTGGATTCAAAGTGTTGAACCAAGAACTACACCACTTCCTGTGGTTATTATGCAGGAGTGCCTGACTGTCTACATCAAGAAGCAGGTATTCCACTTGTTACCATTTATAGATCTTTGGTTTCTTTTTGCAGTGAGCATGCTGTTCATACAATTGAAAACCTTACTTTTACATGTCATAGGTGGATCATATTGGCAGGCTTATACTGTCAAAGTTAATGAATGACTGGAGATTGATGGATGAGCTTGCAGTGTTGCGTGCCATATACTTATTAGGTTCAGGTACTGTCTAGGGTGTTAGATTTCTACTTTCTTGGTCTATGTTAGTTGTCATGTCCACAAAGATGATAATCAACATGTTATAATACCTTGCAACCTTCAGGTGATCTGCTGCAGCACTTTCTTACCGTGATTTTCAATAAGCTGGACAAGGGAGAAGCCTGGGACGATGATTTTGAGTTGAACACTATATTACAGGTGCAATGACTTGTGTCAATAATGCACTATGCCACTTATTTTGGGGTTTATATTTGGGGATAAAAAATTCCAACTCCACCACTCTGCCTAAAGCGTATGAAGTTCTAATTGTAATGATAAATGATGTGAAAGTTTTGTTACTGGATTTAACTGGATGAGCAGCATGGGCTGTACTCCAATGTGGCTATTGCTACTGCATTAGAATGCATGGAAGTAGCTGTTAGCATCTTCTCAGGTTGTTTTATGTTTCTTATGGATACAGGAATCCATCAGAAATTCTGCTGATGGTGTACTACTAAGTGCTCCAGATTCATTGGTTGTCTCTATCACCAAAAGTCATGGTTTTGATGGTGATGAGCAACCTAGTACGCCTACTCTTGCTTCAACTCCTCGTAAAAGTCGTCCACGTAACTTTGGGATAGATGGTCTTGATTTACTGAAATTCACAATCAAGGTCCTAGAGTCCAGAACACCTATTTTTGTATTTTTAACCTTTGTCCTTTAGATTCTTCTATTAATGCGTGTTCATTGATTGTGACAGGTCTCCTGGCCGCTTGAACTTATTGCTAATACGGAGGCAATTAAAAAGTATAACCAGGTAACATTTTTCACTCAGCGCATATTTCAAACTGTTATTAGCTAATTTATTTCACTGTTAATTGTTGTCATGTTGATGTAGGTGATGGGCTTCTTGTTGAAAGTCAAGCGAGCCAAATTTGCTCTTGATAAAGCTCGGAGGTGGATGTGGAAGGTCATCCTTTCCTTTAAACCCAGACCTCATCCCCTTTCCTCCTCTCCTTGAAAGAGGAAATACCTATAGAGTCACATTGAAGTCACCTACAGCACCTTTCTTATTGACTTCTGATCCAATTCTTTAATATTGTTGCTTCCAGGGTAGGGGCACTGCAATTAACAGTCGCAATCACAAGCGCCACTGGTTAGTGGAACAGAAACTCCTCCATTTTGTGGATGCTTTTCACCAATACGTAATGGACAGAGTATGAGCTTTCTCAATATTCTCCTATATCTATTTTTGTTGAGGTGTATACTTGAGCATGTGAAGATTCTACTTTGATCCCCTATATGTTGCATGGTTGTTTTGTTGAGCTACTTCTAGAGGAGTATATAAAGCATTTTAAATGTCTTATTTTAGATTTCATAAGCAGGTATATCACAGTGCGTGGCGTGAACTTTGTGATGGTATGTCAGCTGCTGGATCTCTGGATGAAGTCATAGAAGTACATGAGGCTTACTTATTATCAATTCAGCGGCAATGCTTTGTGGTACCAGACAAACTGGTGGGTACTCACTTCCCTTTACTAGGGTGTTATCAATCAACTCTGACAATTTTCTCTTTAGTGGTGATTATTGTGAAGTATAGCATAGTAATGTTAAATGTTCTCTTTGCATTCAGTGGGCTTTGATTGCCAGCCGAATTAACAGTATCCTTGGATTAGCTTTGGACTTCTATTCCATTCAGCAGACTTTAAGTAGCGGTGGAGCAGTATCTGCAATTAAGGCCAGATGTGAAATGGAAGTGGACAGAATTGAGAAACAGTTTGATGATTGCATGGCTTTCCTCCTCAGAGTAGCCTTCTACCGATCCTTGTTCATGATTTGACATATTCATATTCACCCACAAAATTCATGGGAAAATGCATGCATGGATATGAATAATGGCCCTATAAATGTAATCATCGTAAGTTTGATTCTTCTCTTGATTATGCAGGTCCTGTCTTTCAAGCTAAACGTGGGTCACTTTCCTCATTTGGCTGATTTGGTTACAAGGATCAATTACAACTACTTCTACATGTCTGATAGTGGAAACTTGATAACTGCTCCTGGCTCTGAAACTGTTGCCTCAAGACTGGGCAAGCCCTTTGCGACTAGAACAGACTGATAAAAGAATTTCCCAAGATTTCTTATTATATCTTAATATCGTCTGTGAATGTAGTGTATTTTAACACATGCTGTTGTTTGTACAGATCTCAGCAAGCACTTTAGTTGTTCATTACATATTGCTAAGTTATGACTTCGGTTTTGTTTGACGATGTTAATTACCATTCTATTAAATTAAAAATTTTAAGTGTTTATTTATATGACTATTTGTTTTGAAGGTATTTAATATTTATCAAACTTAGTTAATATTAGGGTGAATTTTAACTTAATATGTAATTAGATACTACTTTAAAATTGCACTTGAAGTGTTTTACAAGTAATAGTAAGTACTTTAATAGATTTTTTTAAAAGAAAAACTAAAAATTGTAAATACCAAAATACAAGTACTTTTATGAATTTTAGGTTTTTCGTTTAACGCCTGAACAGAACCTAAATGTTATTGTTAATGTTAAAGCATTCGTCTGGTTTTACAACTTTCTGTTGACTCGTGCAGGTTGAACGTTGAAGCGTATAAATCAAGATCCTGGCCTGGATCTGGGTCCGGGTCCGGGTCAATAATAGATCCGAGTGTAAAAATAATTTGAATACCCTCGTCCCGCTCCCGCGGTGCTCCCAAGTTCCCGCTCTCCCATCTTCTTCCACTTTCTTGTTCGATAACGCAATCGGCAAACAAAACGTAACAAAATATCTTCTTTCATTGATTCAATCGTTGAATGCAATCGTGAGGAAATGGAAGAAAATGCGAGGGTTCTGACAATCGCTGAGCTAATCCACTGCGCACGCCCCCTCACCGGAACATCCTCTCTCCACTCCCATTTCAACCGTACGATTTCTGGAACTTCATCATCAAGCCATCGAAGGCCTCTTGATTCCAGCATTCCAAACCCTAACCCCAAAATTCTAACCCCACTTAATTATCCGGCTATTCTCATCGGAACCCTAACCCTAAATTGCTCGCAAGATAACTGCCTCCAATTCACAGACAGTTCCTCCAAAATCTGCTGTGATATTCTCGATTTCAATGTTCGCGCAATCGGAAAGAAAATCCATATCAGGGCTTGGAATTTCATTCCGTTAAAACGCGGCAAGGGATTTTTGGAGATCATCAAATGGAATTTTGCGGAATCAACCTCTATACTTAACGGATGTTCAAATGCCGATTCTTTTGATTCGTTTCCATTAACTCCAAGTTCTTTTTCTGCTAGTGAAACCAATAATTCCAAGTTTTGTTATCAAATTCATGGCTCGTTAGAATCAGTTGGTCCTGTTTCAGTTGTTCCGTGTTCACATCCAGATTCTTCTACTAACTCAACTAATATTCGAGGGTTTATAATGCGAGTTATGGCTTGTGGGTGCAAATTATGCAGTCGTAAAGAGTCTAAAATAATACAGGAGTGCCATTCATTTACAAAACCGGAGTTTGTATATTTTTGCGGTGCTGCTTCAAGTTGGCATCCGGTGATGACGAAGCTTGTTGGAAAAGTTATTGTGATTTCGGGGCTGAAGAAAAAGTTGATTTTCATAGGGAGGAAGGAGTCTCAGTTGATGTTTGTGACTACAGAGAATTCTGTTCTACATGTGCCTCGGTTATTGAAGAAATTGTTACCTGTTTTGAAGACTGTTATTAAAGGAAAGGGTGAGTGTGGGGTGTATACTGGTGTTGTAAAAGGCGTGTACATGCAAGGGAAGATTGTTGAGCTTGACAGTGAAGTGTTGCTTCTGCTAACTGATAAATTTCTTTCTGTGCCTCATAGTCTTAGATTGGGTTCTGTCGTAAGTAGAATAATGTTGTTTTTTTGGCCTCTTCAGCGTACTACAGTGCATATGGTTCTAGTTTATAACTGTTGTTTTTACGTTTTGGGTAGATTTCTGTGAGAAACGTCCATTTTGTGAATCCAAGGTTTTCTTGGGCCAAAATTCTAGTACTTGGAGCTTGCAGCAAGACTAGCATTATCCTAGAGTCATTCTCTCCATTAGAATCGGAGTACGTATTGCTCAGTTGATCGTTGTTATTTTTTTGAAATCCTTGCAAAGTGTTGAAAACATGGCATCCCTATAATTATCAGGGAAAGTGAATTTTGATTTGCATTCCTTACCACTGGTTTGGAATGGGCTACAACTGAAAGTGGCATCAAACTGACATAAACTATTGATCATAATTTATTAACCTGCCTTCCCTCGTGGTTTTACTTTAGGTGCTCCACTAGGATGCTACGCAAAATATCATGAATTAGTTCAAGTTTGGTTGGAAACTGGAATGTGGCCCAACAATTATGAAAATCAAGTCAATTGTATCTTGCAGGTGCTATATAAATGCAGAGTTGCAAGGTCTATTGGGGAGGTTCATCGAGTCTTTGTCATTTTCTGCCAGACTATGGTACGAATCTGGTTAATGCTCGTATGAATGTTTGTGGTTGTACAGGATCCCTTAAGATTTATGGTATTCTCTGATTGATTTGGATTCAGGGCACTTCTTGTTGTTGCATGTTTCCAGAAAAAGTTTTCTGGGGTCTTGTCGGATAAGGAGATTTTGGGATCAAAACATGTAACTACTCTTAGTCTTGGTTGCTTATTTTTCAACTGTAGTTTCTTGTCTATTTTAATCCTCTAAGTACGTAAGCAGTCATTTTTATGTAACTGTTTGATAAGCTGATGTGATTGTTTCAAGGAGTTATCAGAAACAAGGGCTGGCCCAGATGTACGCTAGCTCACGTTTACCTTCATCTGTAATAAGAGCTCGGGTAAATTGGTAATTCACAGTTAGATAGATGTATGACTACAGATCTATTTTGTTGAATTGGTTGTTATCTTCTGTAATGATATTCTTTTGGCAGCATGGAGTATTTATGGAATTGTGTAAGCACGAATCATGTAGCTGTGCCAGTGAACCATATTGTGGTAACCTCATATTGGTAAGTCCTGGTCTGTTAAGTGATTTTATCACAGTGAATTGGAACTAGCTGCCTCTCTTTCTGAGTTTCTTTGTGGTCTGTGGTTTGTGGTTTCTTGTGTTTCACGAATGTTTACAGGGAGATTATGATTTTAAATTTTCTGGTTCTCTTTCAGGTGGTGCCTATCTCTAGCTTCATCTATCACTGTGAGGCCACATGGATGAAAAGCCTGTTAGAATTGGACGAGAACAATTCTAACAACAAGCGATATAGTCTTTTATCTTGCGAAGGGAAATCTTATGGTCGGTCCAAAAGGAGGATTTTTTCAAGTCGAGACATTGGTATTGTTTTACTTGGAAGTGTAAAGGTTAGTTGTCTGATTTCATTTTAGTATCTATAATAAAATTTCTCCTAGCTATATCTATTCTGGTTTGGTCAAACTTGTGTTTAGAATTAGGGGATGGAGTTACAGATGATATGGAATTGTATTTAGTGCCAATCATGTAATTCCAACTTGAGATGTACACAAACTTCTTTAGATCTAATGAACGAATTCTTATATGTATTTTCAGATATCTCCATCTTCTGGAAGGTTACAGTTGGTTGACGTGACTGGCAGCGTTGATGTTATTATTCCAGATATTTCATCAACTTGGAAGAGCAACAGCATATATGAGGTCATATTCAATGATGATTTTACTACCTATTCTCCATGTTCCTGTGAGCTGCTTTTAGTTATTGGGTTAATAGTTGCTAGTAATGTTTCAATTTTGATTAAAGTCTATGGTGTAACTCTTGCTTGTGTTGGGTTTACAGGTCATTGATTATAGTCTTGTGATGGAAGGCATACCTGAACTAGTGGACTGGATGGAATTGCCTAAAAGTGAGTCATTTTCATGCAGAACTATTTTTAATTGCACCCCACAAGCAAGAAAGGGAAACTTTTCAATTTTTGCCTACTTCCACATGCACAATGTATGCAGCCGAAATCTTCCCTTTTATCCTTGTGTGGAATGGATAGATGATTTCAAGGAGCTAAAAAGTGGAAAGTTTCATCTGATTCGGGTGACACACAAATTTCCTTTGCTGCAAAAGGTATTTTTGCATCTCCCTAATCCTTGTGATAGTTTGTATAGTTTTTGTATTATATCTGAGAACCCATAACGGAGGAGGAACAGTTAGAGAAGCAGTAATTGTGTTTCCTCGAGCAGCAATATTGTCTCAAACTTACTAGTTATTAATCTTTTTTTTCTTTCTTTTACCAGTTTCAAGATGATCCTTTGGTAGCAGACAGGTCTAGTATATTTGTTGAGGTCATAGTCTTGCCATGGAATCTAGTTCTTTGTGATAAAGATGAAACTGTGCATCCTAGAAAGGTTTTAAAAAATTGGTTAAATGAATCCATGGAATGTTGCACTGGTGAAGATTTCCAAGGGCGTGGTTCTGACAAGAGGTATGCAACTGATTATAAATCAAGCCGAGTACTGAGTTCAGGTTTGATAGACGACCTTGGAAATGCTGATAGTCTATCGAGCGCTTGTTCTCATAGGAAATCTAGCAGGGAACGGATATCTACAAAGTTGAAATTTTCTCATGAAATACCATGCTTGGTTAGTGTTAGAAGTGCCAATGTTCTCAGCTTCATTAGTTCAGGAATCTTGTGTTGCAACAAGTCCAGTGTAAAGACTACTCTTGATTTCCAAAATTTGAATGCCAAGAAGGTTTTGCTGGAATTTGCATCCGAAAATCTTTCAAAATATCAGGTAATATCGGATTGCTTTTTCACTTTAAATTATTTCTTTATTTACTTGCCTTTGTAGGAACTATGAAATATTCCCTTCTCTATAGTCTTTTAGAACCCTCGGCCTTGTTTTTGTGGGCAGCTTGTTCCCTCTTGTAATTTATTTTCTTTAATATAATCGCCCTTCATTTCCTAGTAAAAAATATTGTGAAATAGGTCTTTATCTTTGTTGTTTCACAGTGCAAGATAGCATTTGTTTACTTTTACTTGAATTCCAGTTGTTGCAGATTGGTGGTTATTACCTTTCAAAGCACCATATAGAGGATCCTTTTTGTGACATAAAGGACTCTGATAATGTCACTGCTGTTAAAGTTCTAATCGCCTCTAGAATGCATATGTGGAGCCTTACATTCTCTGCTGATGAATTTATAACCCATAACAGACCATCACAGGATCTGTTACAGGACAATTCTTGCTTCAGCACCTGCAAAGAATTTCCAGTGGATCAAGGTGAACTACCTCTCCGGGGGGTCCCTGGCAGTTCTTCAGGAACTTGTTCAGATGTCCATCTTTATCTCTCTCCCGATGCTATAGATATCTTGAAGGTAAATCTTAAGGATAAGGATTTGGGGGAAGACTATATTGAGCCATCTGTAAGACCAGAAGAGACTTCCACTATTTCTCTGTGCACTTGGACCACGTTGACTGTATCTGGGCTGCCATCTAGGCCTCCTGATTCTAATTTCCTCTTTCAGGAGGGAAATTTAATCTCTCTCCATGGAGATGTGGTTGCAATTCATGATTTTGTTGACAGTTCTGTCAATATGCATGCAAGCTGTGCAAGTCTTAGTGATGTTCTTCCATTGGGTTCCTGTGAAGAACCTGCAAGGAGGTTTTGCATTCATGTTTTAGTGGACCATCAACCTGTAATTGCCAATTATAACCTTTATTTTGCATTTTTCTCTTTCAGCATCTGAAGATAGAGTATCTTATCTTATTGCATCATTTTGACTGCTTAGGTAAGGGTGTTTGGTTCCCTTAGTGAACATGGGTATCTGACTGGATTCGGACCTGGTGTAAATGCGACATTTCATCGTATTCTGCAAGGCAGGTAAGCAATTCCTAAAAGACTTTATTGGACATGTCCCTGTGGGTACACTTGACATGTTTAATATATTAAAACCTGCTGCTAAATTACTTTCTTTATGTTATATTGAACCATCAAAATGTATACTAATATAATTGCTATTTCAATATTTTCCAGGGAGCCAGATAGCTTCATGTTGTTGTCCGTATCATTTGTTGTAGTAAACTCCATAAGGGTAGTCAATGATCCATATATTCACAAGAGTTTTAACCTATGTTCTGATTCAGATATATTGAACATGGCCTCTTCAGACTCTGTTTCTTCCAGTTGGTTAAACGAATTGGTACAGTGCTCAGGTTGCAGGCCAAGGCGCTTCCATTGCAGGGTAGGTTGTATTAAAAGCTAAAATTTTCTTGTCCTTCAAGCAGGTCAAATTTGTATCTTGATCATGCTCCTTACCGTCTGGGCTTTTGTTTGTTACGTGGATGTTGGTAAGCATAGTTACCTGTTACTTATTGTGATAGGTTGTTGCTGTTCATGTCCTTGTGCTGGAGAAGAAGAATAGAACATGTGATGATTTACATTCGAAATTTCAGTCCAGGGCCCATCTTGTTGACATTCCTCTCGCTGGTTTTGTTTTAGGTGAGTTATTTGCCATTTCTAGGGAACATTGATTCTCCATTTAATGTCAACAGAAGCAGTGACTACATGACTTATTGTCAATTGTTTCACGTTTTTATGATGTTGTTTTGGATTATGTCATACATTGCTAGGAAATGCAGTACAATACTTATGCAACTGAAATACATCATATATGGAATCTATGGCTTACCACCTGCATGAATAATCATATTGAATGAAACCGTTTTCAGCATCCATCTTGAACATAAAACAAAGCATGTAGCCACAATCACTTTTAGGCTATTGAGATACTGTTATGATTAGAGGTAAAACCGTGTGGTGGTTAATTTTTTATCTTGATCTCACTTTTCTAAGTGACAAGTCATTCTTGCGTGTCTTTCTTAGGACGTGTTGATAATGGTTTAATTACTCCAGCACAGTTTTGACTATTTAGGAGTGATTTCCAAAATTATTTTGGGAAATGAATAAATTCATGGGCTGGTAGAAAGTTCCATCACTTGGAATTGTCTTGAGAGAGTTTTACAACATGTGCTCGCTGCTGCATTAGTAAAATTAAGTTCCTTATTCATACTTAATGTTTGTTCTTTTTGTCATTTTACCCTCATTTGCATGTTTAGATGATGGGTCATCCTCTTGCTGTTGCTGGACTGATGGTGAACAAGCAGCAACCTTGCTAAGGCTGCACGAAGAACTCCCACAGAGTGCCCTTGAAAACAGTGGATGGACATTAAATTGGATTGGCATTGATAATAATGCCTGGACCACCGCTATATATCATCTTGAGAGAATCTTAAAGAAGCATGTCAGAATTACAATAAAGAACTATGGCTCAATGGCTGATTCTTGTTATCAAGATTTAAATGTTTCTGTCAGTTCAGAATGTGCCCTCACGAGCTCAGATGAAAACCTCCTCAAATTTATAATCTTCAATGCTTGCTTTGGCACATTCTGGGTGAGTTTATATGTATTGTAATAAATCTTTTTTAAAAAAAAATTACGTAAATAATAACTTCATTAATAAATGAAAAGGCTGCAACACTTTTCCGCAGGAAGTAGGCAACAAGGCACAAAGTTCTGGCTGATCAACAGAACTTTATTTTCTTTGATATGAATTCTTAAGATAAAGATTGTGTTATTGGCTTACTTCCTTAATGGTGTAGCTTTCTTTTTTCTTTTAGTCTATTTCTTTCTTTTTTTTTTTTCATTTTTGCCTTTCACCTATTTCTTTTATTTTCTTTTCTTTTCTTTGCATCTGTTGTTCTTGCATGTTGAAACATTGGTTGAATGAGGTAATTTCATTTTCTTGGCAGACTCTTGTTGCTAGGGTGATGGATTCAAGTACTGTCAGGTGGTTGGAAAATGACCACCCTATGAAAATGGAGATGGCAATGCATTCTTTGCAAAATATATGGGCCACAGAAGTCTATCATACCGATCCTATTGCCGAGGCCAGGAACATGATTCAAGAACTATTAGAAAGGTAATTGCTTGAACCATTAAATTCGTATGATTTGAGATGTACTGTTATCCTTTTTGTACATTGTACATATCATAGCACGAAAAGAAATGGAGCCATTGGTGAGAGTGGCACCGGCCATTGTATTTATGTGATCTATTGGCTAAACAGAACATGTACAACAGCGGCTTAATTCCTAATTCAAAACTAGATTCAGATTCTTCACTAATTGAATGTCTCTTTGTGTCACACAATAGAAGCATAATATGAACTTTAAAATTTTGATAAGTACTTTTTCCTTTTATATGATGTTGAAGATTGTAGCTTCATAGTTCTATGTAGAAAGATCAACATGAAAAAGCTCATGTGATGCGGGCACTATACCAACTAATTATGATGTGGCTTCACAGTCACGTCACGCTTTTTATATTGTTCTAAGGCTTTGAATCATTAATTACTGAAGTGCTCCTCACACATCAATATGGTGGGTAGGATAGGGAAATCTGTAATTGCATGCCTTGTTGTTAGCAAGCTCTCTGCGGAACTTAACAATTGTACTTTGAATATCTACTATGATGATGATGATGATGATGATGGTGGTGATGGTGATGGTGGTGGTGGTCGGATATGAGAATAAAAATTAATTTGTATTTCCTCAAATGGCTTTTCTGGGTCAAGCCCTTTTATCATCTCCGTCTAATTAGTATCCGTGCAGACGCCAGACAGATGATGATGATGATGATCGGATATGAGAATAAACATTAATTTGTATTTCCTCAAATGGCTTTTCTGGGTCAAGCCCTTTTATCATCTCCGTCTAATTAGTATCCGTGCAGACGCCAGACAGATGATGATGATGATGATGATGATGATGGTGGTGGTGGTGGTGGTGGTGGTGCTGGTGATGGTGGTGGTGGTCGGATATGAGAATAAAAATTAATTTGTATTTCCTCAAATGGCTTTTCTGGGTCAAGCCCTTTTATCATCTCCGTCTAATTAGTATCCGTGCAGACGCCAGACAGACATCTCTTCGGGAAATCCTTCGCCGTGTCGTGTAACAAATGAAAATTTATTATCAAGTGTAGCCACTAACGGAAAATAAATGAGCCCCATAATTTGTCCAGGTCAGGTAAAGCACAAAAATAAAATTATAATGAGACTGAGCAGGGAGAGAAAGAGAAAGAAAAAGGGAAAGGGAAAGGAATGGGGTTAAATATAAATATTTTTATGTTTCTTGGTAAGGTGATTGGCTACTGTCACTTGGACTAGACTGGTGAAAGTGGAAAGTTGATATGGAATTGAAGAAGGTTATCAACTAGAATTAGCTCTCTGCTTCACAATCACATATTGTATTGACTTCCTTATATTTATGTTTCTATCAATCCAAGATACGAGGGGTCCCGTCCTACTGCTTGTTTAAACCTTTTCGCATGTAAAATGTGATGGGTCTGGTCTGCTCATTAATTAAAACTCATCTCCAATGTTCCACTTCCTGAATTTCTTGGGATTAAGATTAAGTTCTGTAAAAACCCCTCGTGCCTTCTTTAAAATATTGTGAACAGTTTCTGTAGGTTGAGCGTTCTTGTCAGAGAAATATCGAATGGCAAGAATGAAATTAGGAAAAGAGGACTTACGACTTATTTCGCTTAAATAATTCATTTTAACAATTAATAAATAGAAATCTAATTGATTGATATGATATAATCAATTTATTTATAGACTAATATTCCTATGACAAAACACATGCACATACATACTTACATACATACAGGGAGATGCTCGAACAGTTTTCAGAAACGAAGTTTCCCGGATTTCGACTAGAAATGCTATTTTCGCACAGCAGAGCCCCATATGTTCCATCCCGTCCAATCTTAAGACTTAAGTGGTCCGCTGAAATTTCAATGTAAATTGTAAAAGTAATTGTCTACCCATGAAAAGCGAATCTTCGGCTTTAACTTGGTACAATTTTGGTTTCATCCAGTCTCTCCATTTTAGATTATGCTCATCTAGTAAGTTGGGATTAATTTTTTTTTAACCGGCTAAAAATTCCAAAAATGTAGATTGTGAAAATGTGCGTCAGCCAGCTTAGGCATGAAAAATTAGTTAAACATGTAATGGGAGGGAAGTTGGTGTTGACGCGCGCGCTACAACTGAGGGTTCCATCTCGCTGTAGCTTTCTTTATACTTTGTGAATTTGAATTGATTTTTATACACATCGTTAAGGTTGTTTTCGATTACTTGTTACGGTACCAGAAGGAAAAGTACTGCATAAAGCTCGTCTACGCTTTTGAGAAAGGAAGAGGAAAGGTTTTGGACTTTTTTTTTTTTTTTCTCATTTTTTACACAGCGTTAGATTCCCACGTCTTTTCTGATCAACTTTTTTTTCTCTTTTTCTTTTTCTTTTTCGTCCTCTTACTGTCTCTGCTTGTCTGCGTGACTGCCTGACTGCGGCGTGGTGTCGTGTGGCTTCTTCTTCATAAAAATATATATATATATTTTTATATATGTAAGTCCCACTTTTTTACCGTTGGTTATTAGATCTACCATCTGTCCATCGGCTCGTAATGAATGTTGATATATTTATTTATTTATTTGAATTCTTCACGCATTTCTTCTCTCTCTCTCTCTCCCTCTTTCGACGTCTTCTCTAAAAGGCAAAAATTAAGTGAAATTACATTATTAGTATACTATTATATTCAAGCGTTTAAGCACCTATTGTACGTTTTCTTAGCTTAGAGAATCTCCCTCTCTCTGCAAGCATGGTTCTCTTCCGTTGCGTCTGTATTGCTGAAGGGTATTGAAACATTTTAGGCCTGGCAGTTGCAGTTGCAGAGAAAGACTAATAATAATAATAATAATAATAATAGTGATGATGATGATCGTAGATGGGGTTTTGTTTCTTTCCAACACCTGAACCTCTCACCAATAAGTCAAAGACTCTGCTACTCCATTTTCTCAACCTGTCTCTCCTCTAACAAACGGAGATTTAACCACACTAAACCATCCACAAATGTAAATGCCACCACCAGCTGTGACTACTATAACTCAGGCTCAGCAGTCTTACAGCACTCCTCACTCAACCCACGGCTCCGTTGGCCCACTCATAGCCGTTCTGGTGGTGGTCATAACCTTAGGCGTAATTGCTGCCATGATCGGACGCCTCTGCTCTGCGAAAACAATCATGGGATATGGTCAGTACGATATTGAAAGCTGGGCGGAGCGCAAGTTCTCTTCTTGCATTGATGGCACTATCAGCCCTCCTCTGCCAAGGCCTAACGTCTCCGAACCTTCTCCTTCTGCTTCAACTCCAAACCATCAAGAAAGAGAGCAAGAAGAGCAAGAACACTCGTCGTCTTCCAATTCGAACCCACCTCCGCCTACACACGTTGATTCTTAACGAGGTTTTTTGCTTGTCATTACCACTCTAATTTGCACCTATTTTCATTTTCATAATTTTTATCTGTGTTCCAACATCTTTTTGCTTGTGTAACATCAAGCAAGCATGAGCTTGCCTACGATTTCAGGACAGCTGTAATTGGTGCAGGAGGTTACTCAAAACTCAGAAATGTTTCTGCCTTCTGCGCCTCTTTGAAAAGCGTTTATTACTTTAAAATCTTGTTAACATTGTGTTACTACGTTCATCCAATTAACAATGATGCTCGTACTCTTAATTTTGATGCTCAACATAGGCTTATGTAAAATTTTTATGAATTTGCTTTATATTCCTCAATTTAAGTGCAGAGCTGTATAAGGCTGCTGGCCATTCAAACACATTGCACTGTTTATGTTGAAGAGCTTCTAATTGCGCAGCCAAAACCCAAACGGAATTTTTTAAGTTTTGGATCTTGCTTACAATTAGTAAATGTCAGTTTGCATACGAATGTGGACCCTTCTTAAGCATGTCAGGGTCGGGACTCATTATTGTTTTCACTTACCATTCGGTTCATTTCCTCAATAATAACAAGGACAAAGAGCCAATCCTTTTACATAAATAAAATCTCAGAACTAGAAATCAGAACTTCAACGTAAAAACAAATGGCCAACTACTTCAGTGAGCATACCCCACCTCAAGAATGTATGAATAACACAACTGTACATATATGGTTCATCGTCTAGAGTTATTGGCCTCTGGAGTTTTCAACAACCTCATTTACCTGCAAGTGGGTATCCAGTTTGCAAGTAATCTTCCAATCTGTAGATTGTACTTTTTCCATCACAGTAAGAACGTGCTCAGCTTGAGACAGAATAAATAACTTGATTAAATAAAGATGTTGAGAATGCTGGAAATATATGAAAACTAATCTGAGCCAGAAGTTAACATGAACCAAATCCATACCTCCTCTTCCTTGTCTAGAAAATTTTGTGCTCATTCAAAGGTTACAAGGGATTTCAGGTTGATGAATGAATTCACTTTCTATCCTCTAAATCCATGTTGTGAAATATAATTTCAGGTTCACATGTTTATGATGAACTTACAAGGATGACAGCTTTACTTGATTTCGGCTCAATTTGATCTATCAAATATTCTTTGAAGGGCGCTTCATTTTGAGTAGATGAGAGAGACCAGCCACTACATGTAGTCGACTACTTGGAATACCTGTCTTTGCCAGTGCCTTTCCATTTTTGTCCAGTAGTACAAAACAAGGAACATAATTGATGTCATAGTGGAGGAGCTGCATCAAATCAATATACATCAATTGGCAATCCCAAATTAATTTCATTTATGACATTGAGATTGAGTATCTAAATCCCCGGAAGGGACAATAACACTTCCAGTGGAAGCGAGTTTCAAATGAAATTAACAAGATTGCCAAATGAAACTCAATTAAATTATAACCAAAATATGCACGCATGCCAAGATCCCACCACTCATGCAGACATAAAATAAGGAAAATATTTCACAGCAAAGCTGAAGATATACTACAACGTTCAGAGAATGATAATGAGACTGATAGCAAGAGATTATGACAGAAGGTGCTCTTGGTAGATGACTTCAGTTACTAGGCGGTTCATAGTTAACTACTGTCTGATGCATCTTCTACTGCAGACCTTCATGCTAAGTTGAGCAAACAGTGAGGTAGTCCACAAAATTCAACAGATATGATGCCATAATTACAGCTTTTTATATTTCATGACCACACCTTTAATTTATCTAATAAACAACTCTAATCTAATTATGACAGTATACTGGCCATATTCCATCTAATTTTTTTCTTCACATCTTTAATATCAAAAATCTCAGACAGGCATTGACGAAATTTTCAAAAGTTGCCAAGTCAATAAGAAATCTCGATTTAGTGAAATTATTATAAGCCAAATTTATGCATGAATCCAAATGTTATAAATCTTGTTATATCATAGGTCATGCCAATGATGGTGATAAGTGAAGAAATAAAATAAAATAGGTAAAATCTTCATTTTCATGCTTTTTTTATGCACACAGAGACCGCAACTTGCAAGACTGAACAATCTTAGTTCTAATTATAACCCACAACAGAACAAGTTTAATCCAACCACGAAATTTAGTCCACACATTTCCAAATTTCAATCATCCATGATAAAAAAGTCAGCAAATGTATTACTACCTCAGGCAGCCACTTCTCATTTTCAGCGTCTGCCATAACAATGTTCAGCCAGTTTGAATTCCTACCCTCCACCTCTGTGACAAAAGTAAGCAAAGAATTGCACAGACGGCATCTGGGTGAGTAGAACTCAATGACTGTAGCCTCTTTCTCACTTGCCATTGCCGTTGCAAATGCTCTTTGCTCTGCTTCTCCTTGCTCTTCTGGACTCAAGGTCCTTTTCTTTGACTTTGAATTATTATTTTGGCTGAAGGAATTAAAGGATTTGATCCATGAATTTGAGGATTTTGAATATGAGTTGAATGAATTGAAAGCAACGGATCCAAGATTTTGCAACGATCTAAATAACCAAGGACCTTCAAAAGTACAAACATTAGGATTTCGTGGGTTTTGGTTATTTTGCCAGGGCCATTTCACACAAAAGAAAGCCTGTTTGTGAGAAGAATCCATCTTCTCCAATTTCTTTTATCTTCGATGACAGACTTCAAGAGTAGGTACTAGCAAATCCAGCTGGCAAAAGGCCTAGTCATGAAGTAGTGCAAGGTAGGCAAAGCATTCTTCATAAAGACAATAAATAAAAATAATATGTCAAAAACAGGCAAATAGCTTTGAGAAATAAGCCGAACTAAATCATGAACGCCAAATTACTAATAGCTTTGCACGGTTAGAAAGTTCTACAGAAGGGTCTCCTTTTTCACAATGAATTTAATTCATAAGAATAAATGAATCACAACTAAAAAACGATATAATGAATGAAATTTTTTATCTAATAAAAACAATAAATCCTTCATCATTATATGTTTCTAATTTGCTTAATGAAAGTAGTTCCTGATTTGTAATTCGAATCTGCCATAGGGTTTAGGGTTTGTACCCGTATAAAACCCTCCAAACATTTAAAACGGACAACTGATAAATAAATAAAAGGGATTGAAGGAGGAACCTTTGCGCAGTTGCTACACTCCCAATCACTCAGCTTAACGAACTAGAACTCTCGGGCAATCTCAGGAAAAGAAAAGGCAGGAAAATTGAAAACGACAGCGTTCAATGCGCGCCAGCATAAATTCCGGAAGCGAATAGACTTTGAGTTAAGTTGCTAATCGCTAAAGGCGTAATTTGACAAAGTAGCGCAAACTATGAATTCTAACATAAAACTTGAGAAGATATATCCTAATTTATCAGAGAAAAGGTAAAGCGCACGGCATTGAGAAGAACTCTTCCTTCGTTCTCACCAAAGTTTTCCAGCTTCCTTTTCGTTTCGCTTAGGAAAAGAAAAAGACCTCAAATCAAACCTTGAGAATGCTAGAGTTTTCTGCTTCTGCAAACACTAGCGGGGATGAGCAAGGCGCGCAAAGGAAACGACAGCGTTACGTCGTAAGTGAACAAAAGATTTTTGGTGCAGCTCGTAGTCTCTGCTGAATGGCCCAAAAGTTAAGATAAGAAGGCCCATGTAAAAGTTCCTACGCAAATACTCATTCATATGGCCGGCCCAATAAGTGTCGTTGGTTTAACGTTGTAACTTGTACGTTGTTGTAATTTGTAAATGTTCACCAACCCCAACCACTGAGAAGTTGTTGAATGACAACGACCTTAACGTTGTGCGTTTCATTTATCATACTAATTATATTATTTCATTCTTCACTTGATGGAGGAAATCCACCGAAATTTTCTCTGTCAACTTCTTTAAGGACAATCATAGCCTTTTCTTCTGGCTCTGGATACGCAAAAAAGAGACTGGGAGCACACTGATGAGTTATTTAAAGAGTGGCATTAAGGTAAATTGGTAATGGGAAAAGAATTAAAGGAATTTTGCCACGTAATTCAAAAACCAAGAACGAGTTGAATAAAACAAATTTAATGATTTTCCTCTTTTACTTACGAGCCATTGCAATCCAAAGTGAATAAAGTTTGGCAATTCTGTTAGATTTCCATTTTTCAGCAGTATACTTTTACTTCAGCCGAGCCCATATATATGAACCTCTCACTGGCTTATATTCCTTGCATCACATTCCCCCTAAGTATTTAGCTTGAATTGAGTTACTTTTAATTATTAGACAATATTGAAGATGGGTCTCAGCCTCGCTGCACAAGGGTTTGTCCTCCTTGTAGCTGCCACTCTCTTGGCAAGCAGCCAAGCCAGCTCACCCAGGACTATTGTCGTCGGGGATTCTGAAAAATGGAGTTCAGGCATAAACTACACTCACTGGGCTTTCAAAAACAGCCCCTTCTTCATATATGACAAATTAGGTACGTAAGTGTCCACTAAGTAAACACGTACTAATTATTAATTAACTTGTCAGAATAATATAGCATTTGATAAAATATACTTTGGTTAGAAGTTGAATTGTAATGCTTTACATACGTTGTTGTTTTGATATATAATTTTCAGTATTCAAATATGAGCCACCAAGCAACGACTCCTCGCCCCTTGACGTGTACTTGCTGCCGAACTTGTATAGCTATTTAACATGTGATTTCACCAGAGCAAAGCTACTGGCAGACCCCAACCAAGGGGGTGGTGAGGGCTTTGCTGTCGTGCTGAATCAATGGAGACCTCATTACTTCGCCAGCAGTCAGGGCTATGGCGCATACTGCAAGAACGGGATGAAGTTCTTCGTTGTGCCATTTCCACGTTGGTATTGATATATACATATATCAGAAACAGTGCCAAGCAAAATCGCGGACTCGCAGTTCCATGGAGCCGGGTTACTGTTTTACAATAATTTACTTTCATAAGGTGGGAGAATAAACAATTAATATTTGGGAGAACCATATATAACTGAATACAGATAAAGGGTTTCTAATTTACAATATTTGTATAATTTGAATTGTACCAATAAGTGTGAGATACATGACTCTGCTTGTTTCTGATTTACGTTTTATAGAATGGAATAAGTCTGCGTTTGCTTTGTAGTCTATTTCCTTTGAGGTTGAGCCATAATCCATATTATACATACATACATATATATATATATATATATCGATTTGTTTCAATGTTTGGAAGAGTTTTATAATTGGTGTTCGTCTTTCTTTTATCTTTCCCATAACACACGCAAAACACGTCGCTGCTAAATAAAGTACGTGATTAGTAATTCCAGCAGCAATGGAAGTAATATATGTTTAATAATTTGGATTTTGAGGGAGGAATTTATTGTTTCGACTACGTTAATAATGCGAAACCAGACGCAAAACTGAAGTACTTTTGGGCCTAGCTGGACTAACCCCGTGATGACATGGATGGACCACGTAGGATTCCAGATCTATCTCTTAATCTGATGTGCATCAACTATACGCTGTCGTCTTCCATTTTACTTGTCCAATAGCCAAGCGACCTTGGGCAATTAATAAGGTATCCATAAAAATAATCGAGCCAACTAATTACTTGTCCTCTTGACTGCATTAACCTTAGAAAGATATTATCTTAAGATACAAATGAGTGATCGATTGGTATATAGAAATAAATAAAAAGAAAAAAAAAATAGTATTTATTAAATATTTTATTTCTCATACTTTCAGAGTTCAAACATAATAACATTAATTTTAAACGTTTTTCATGACTTTCATGCTCATCTTTCATTTGCTTTTCAAAATATTATAAAGAATTTACCGACAATAAAAATAATTATTGAAATTCTATGTCTAATATCTATTATATTTACAACACAATTAGTCATCATTAATGATTCGGCGAAAGAAGTTGAGATAAAATTGAATATCAGAATATAAAATTTAATCACAATGCCAAAATTGTGGCAATGTATGGTGAAATTGACATTGATATACAAGTGTATTAACAACGACAAGACCTCCAATTAATCAATATTAAAGTTGAAGGAATAGCTTGAGGCATGTTTATTTTATGGAAATAGTACTTCCGTTTTGGGCAAAGCTTCTAGTCAATTCTTGAATTAAAGAAGCATTGCAACTCCCCCTTTATTTCTAATATCAAGCAATAAAAGAGATATTATTAATTACATTTTGGATATGTTTAAAAGTTCTTGTATTTTTATTTAATTTAAAAAATAAAACAGTAAAAGTATTTGATAATACTTATTACTCGTCATTTTATTTATACAAAATAAAAATTACATCATTACATTACCTAAATATTAAACATGCAGTTCATATATATATATATATATATAACATAGAACATGCAATATTATCGTATAAAATTTCTTATGACTAAATCTTTAAATTGATAAGAAGGTATTTTAATACGAAAGGAATGTTGTATGAGGTAGTCATATGATCCAGAGGGGCAACAAATAATAATAATATCTAGTATTAGTAATTAGATATATAGAAAGAAAAAGTAGCTAACTACGGAAGACAAGAGGGTTTGGCACATTTAAAACACGTTTGCCTAACTTAATTAATAATTAATGTAAATTCAAAGAGTGTTGATACAAAGTGGGACACAGCTCTGAGCTGAACATATACATATACTTATTTATCATGCTTGAATTAATAATCCAAATAGATGAAACCAGCTCGTTAGGTGTCGCGTGTTTTGCTTTCCCACCCTTCGAAGAAAGTAGTTAAAAGTAAGGGTAGCTAGCTGCCTCCATTTTCATCATGGAAAGCGATGAGGCGATAAGGTGATTTGATTCTTCTCGTGACTTGCAATTTTTATTCAAATTCAATTTTGTAGAGTATTCTTTCTTGCACTGTACACCGCATTAATTCAGAACATGTATATATATATATATATATATATATATGTATTCTGATGAAATTGTACATTAATTATGTTTGTACTGTACGTACGAAATACTAGGTTGTTTTATGTATATTTCGATCTCTCCCTGAATTCGTGATCTGAAATTAATCAATGGAGAATTTTGATATATACCTCGACACTTTCTATATATGCTTGCTTTATACCATCGTTATCATGGTTTCGTTTATTTTTTACATATGTTTTTTCAGCTGTCTAAACTTTATTTTAATGCATAATATATATCTCATTGTTTTAATATAATTCTTCTAATTTTCACTTGCTAAACTTTCTAATTATATCTTCTTATCCAATATGAATTTGCCTAATCTTCGTCATTCCTTGATGTAATGTCTAGACTGAATTATTTGACACCTTTAATTCCAAATTTTGATTAACTCTCCCTCTTTTTATACCACATACATACATACATATACATATATATAATTTTGACATTTTTTATAATACAAACTTTAGTGGTTATATCTTAATTATCCAATTTTAGTAATGAATTTTCTTATATTGAAGGTTCGATGAAAAAAATCTCCTAAAATATATTTTGACTAAAAAAAGTTTTCTCACCAAGAACGGGAGTAAAACTTGGCTCGGGTTTTAATTAAAATTAGTTTATACGTACAAGATATGGATAAATTAATTACATGAAATGATACATGTATACATCCATATTTAATTATTATTCTTACGATTAGTAATGCCATCCATCTTATACGAATATACTTGCGTACTTGACGCATGAATTAAGTGTACAACCGTACAAGGCAGACGATTGAGTGAAAATTAAAGAAGTTTATATATATATATATATATATATAAATATATATCAGACTTTTAATATTCTGTACATATATATCTTCCCACTATCAATATGTAAAAGAGTTTTAACCCCGTAATGTATAGCATTATGCTAACAAATGTTCAATAACCGCAGACATTAGAGGATACAGTAAAATCAAATTGATGTATTATAAGGGGTCGATGTTTTCTTATTGTGGTTATTAATTTAATTAAGGTGATCCAGCTCAGATGCCAGGATATCCACTTTCCAGTTATGGTAAGTTAATTGACAATAGCTTGCATGGTCATGAATCAAGCATGCTTTGTAAAATGACGTGGCATCATGTGATTTGTTATAACCTGATAACCACGAAGAAAAAATAAAAAAAACAAAAAAAAAGAGATCTTACGACAAAACAGTTAATTCCCATTTCTTTTTCCCTCTTCGTCGTTGATGACAGGCTGTAATACCGCACGCAGATTAATTAAGTCACTTTTGTTCAATTAATGCGCTGAGCTCAGGCATATAATATTCACGATGTTAAAATCCTCCATCGTCCTTCGATAATAATACATCACCGCATTAACAATAAATTTATAAAAAGCCCGGCGAACATAAGGAATAAATCCCTCCAATTAATTAACAAACACGCAAAGCGAGACGATGTTTTTAATTTTTAATGGAACCCTGAAGTTTCGGGCAACGATGAACTCATAAAATCTCTCACTTCCTTTGCTATCACATCTCTCATCACATCCCAAAACCCCGTCGGTAAACTCTCCGACCTCTTATCTGTCACCCCTGCGCTACTACTTCCCGGTGGACCCAGAGTCAACGCGGTCAACGCATCGTCTTCCAAACCCATGCACTGCTGCTGATGATGTTGATGATCGGATCCTGAGACAAACCCTCCAATACTATTATTCCTACCATTATCAACACTTTCCACTAATTGTTGTTCCTGTTGCTGGTGTTTTTGTTGTTCTCTCGCTCTTCTTTTCAACGTGGAGTTCCAGTGATTCTTGACCGCATTATCTGTTCGACCAGGGAGCAGTCGAGCAATGGTGGCCCAGCGATTACCGAACCGAGCATGGGCAGCCAATATGGTTTCGTCCTCAGATGGAGAGAATGGCCTGTGCTCCACATTTGGGCTTAACTGGTTGCACCACCTCAGTCTGCATGATTTCCCAGACCTTCCATTTATGTATCGGCTTATAAGAGACCAGTTTCTTGGTCCATATCGTTCAACAAGCCGTGTTAAAATCCTGTCTTCCTCTGCGCTCCATGGACCTTTAATTCTCTCGGCTTTTTGGGTTGTCCTCGCAGTTCTATTACCAGAAAAAGATGACTCGGAAGATGAAGAGTCTGAGGATGAAGTAGAATTAGAAGAACACCTGTTTATCGCTTCCATTAAAGCAATAGTGTGCTAACTGAATCAATCAGCTTAAGACCAGAGAGAGTGATGTACAAAATTAATGAACAAAGTGTTCGGTACAAAAAAGAGAGAAAGAGAGATGTAAAGCAAGAATAAGTGAAGGGAGAGCAATTGGGTTTATATATGTGAGATAGAAGAAGGTGCATGAACTTAATAGGCGCACAATGGGATTAATAAGAAGAAGGGGGTACTTCCAGGAAGCTAGCTTTTTGTAAAGTTGGTAGGGGTTCTAACTATAAGAGGTGCTTAGATGTGCACCCCTTTATTATTATTACTTAGATTTTCTTTCTGCGAGCAAATTTTGTCGCAGAGTCATTCCACTTTGTCTCCACTTGTCTATTGACCATTTTGGGTTTGTATTAGATTTAGACCATAATGTAATTAGGATGTGGGGACAAAGAGTGCCAATATTATCTTTCAAGATTAGACCAGCTAATCCAGTGTTTCAATGTCGAAGACTTCAAGACAATTACGTAAAGTTTGTATGTAGTACGTGTACAAAAGGAGGGTGATACAAAAACGTGGACAATTTTTTCTCCTACATTGCTATGAATGGTGGACGAGATTGAGTTGAAGAAAATGAATATGTTGGCTCATTTGTGTACAAGCTTGTAAATGAATCTTTAATGAATGGTATCCTGAAATATCTTAATTAAGCAGGTTGATTAGGGTGTTAAATACAATTATAATGAGAAATTGATACGGGGTGGGGAGGGGCAAATATGGAAATGAAGGGGAAGAAATGGATCTGGACGGAGAAAAGAAAATTACTAAAAATCATTCTCGTACTCAAAAAACAATGGTTATCAAGAGCGTTTAAAATATGACAGGAAATGAAGAGCTGTTTAACACAAAACAAACGTTTTAAAACGGAAAGTGGGACCAACTACTTTTTGACTACTTTTGCTCAGATTTACAGCTGTAACTAGTCCAAATCCATAGCCTCAGTCACTTGAATCAACGGCCCAAATCGACCGTCTCAAAAGCCTCCTGTTAAAAGAAAACTCTTAAAATAACCAGTTTTGAAGATGACTTCAACGTCTTCCACGTAGGATGGGCCCACTAACAGCCTGTAAGAATCTCACGTGATTCAAGTTGAATCCCTTTGACCTTTTACTATAATCCAACCAATCCCCGGTCCTCTCACTCTTTCTTTAGGAGCGTGACTCTCACAAATCAAATTATTGCCAATTATTGCTCATTAAACATTTTCTCTTTTTTTCCTGTTTTCAGTAGCGTTATTAATCATTTTGTTCTCTTTAGATTGAGATTGAAGCTTAGCCCATATACTAAATAATTTAATTATTTCACTAAAAAGAAAAAAGCCCATGTACTAAGTTATTAACCAATTTAATTATTTCACAAAAAAAGTTTTCATTTTTTATACAACAATTATTTTTTTTTAATATTGCAAATATACAATCTATTAAAATTGTATGATAGATGTGATATAAACTCATATTTACACAACTCGTATAATATTTATCCTTAAATTGGAAGGTTGTAGTACAGACTGATTTTCACATCATGTAATATTTACTCTTAAATTAAAAGAATATATATCTATATAAAGAATATAAATGAGCCTACAAATTAAGTAAAAAAGCCCTATATTTGATAAGGTTTGAACACACTCATTGTTACGACTAAGCTATTAGTCTTGTTACAACAATTGTTATTACTTTTAAAATAGTTTAAAAGTTTTTTTTTTTTTAAAAAAAAGAGATGAGAGCATCTTTAAAGATAATTTTTAAGGGGCTCAAGAAAAATCTCTCAATTATTTATAGGCATTAATTTAATTATGTAACAAAAGTATGTTTAACTGTATTAAACTTTTCATTTGTTATATATACTTTTTAGAGTAATTTTAAATTATATATAAATATTATACGTTCAAATAATTATTTGAAAATTTTTATCTTTATTAACAATTTGATAATGGGATGGTATAACCAATAATTTTAAAAATTATAAATAATAATAAAAAAATACAATGTGATTCATATATTTATGAAAATTATAACAATTTTAATTTGACTCGCTTTTTATTTGCTTTTTATAGAATATTTGAATATTTAAAAATCAGCCAGTTGAATTTGCCTCGATATTTCGTGGCGCGCACACACCCACAGAGTGTGATAAACTACAACAGAAATGTAGCTGCAGTTAGCGTGGATAGTAGTTGTAGAGCACGCGCTTTACATAAGCCGGGGAATACACCCCCGCATCTGAACCGATCGATATCATCATTGCATCGTAGCCGCCCACGTGTCGGTATTTATGGATTTTGTAGTCTATTGGTGGACCTGTGATGTAACTTTAGCGAGAAGCAGTTGGGCAGTTGATATTACAGCTGGCGAGAAACCCTAACTCACCGACTGGAATAGAACGGGATTCGAGAGTTTTCAAACAGCAAATGAAAAATAAGCAGCCTTCTTCTTTACTCTCATATGACCTGAAGCTGCCAATAATTATCCACTGGTTGTTGAATTGTGGGGTCCCAGATACGACCTGTCTGTTCCAGATATTTGTATTTTGTGATCAAAGGAATTAGAGCCGCTTGATTAGTTGCAACCGGGTGGGACCTATACTGTTCCCTTCCAACCCATTTGCCGGTCGGTTTGGTCCTATGGAGTCGGACTGGCCCAATTCCTCCGCGTGGGAACGGGTAGTTTGTTTGCCGTGTAATGTACTGGTCAACAATTGGTTTTAGTTGTTTATCTTATTGTGGTTTGATTTGTATTGTACCTATTGTCCGTATCTATTCTATGTCATTTCAATGGCTTAATAATAATAATAATAATAATAATAATAATAATAATAATAATAATAATAATAATAATAATAATAATAATAATAATAATAAAACAACTACTACTTCATTAAGAATTTTTTTTTGGTTTTATTTTATTAAAAAAATCGTTGATAATGCTTGCTAATTCATTTATTTGGTTAAATACGAAAGATAATATTAATATATTAATTTATTTATCAATTTTCTTTTGAGTTATCTAAAATTTTTGGAGGTACGAATATTTTAAGCCGTGGTTTAATTAGTATTTCGGTGGTCAATTACAGACTGTAATGCGTCTGACGCAAAGATCATCAGAATCCAAGAGACAAAAAGTAGTGCCGTAACCGAATGTACATACTAAAATCCAAAGTCCAAACCTCAAACGAGGGTATTGGAATTCGGAAGGCAGTAGACATGATGTTGGGCTGTTTTAAGATGAACATCGCTTGAAGTTTCCTGACGCACAGCTAATTTTAGTATTAATCATTAGTGAGTATGGGCCTTCCGTAAACAAACCAATTGGTCTATGGTGTGATGGAAGCTTTAGGTCCGATCCATAGAAGTATGTGCGTACACACAGAAATATTGATGAGTTTGGGATCAAAATCACCACCACTACTACTACTACTACTACGGGATAATCTGACCAGTTGTTAATGACAATGTGGTCCAATGGGCCAACTCACTGATGTGCCGGGGCTACAACCATCAAGTTACCATTTTACGATGATTTGTTGTGGCTTCGCTCTGCTCATTAATTTTTTTTTTTTTTGGGAGCATTTTACCATAATAAATTACTAGGATTTATCACTACCAAAACGCCTTATATATTAATTTTAGTAAAATAAGAAATGATATGCCTGCTAGAAGTCTCCGAAAATTAATTGGAAGGTGTTTCATGGCTTCTGGAAGGAAATGCTAGCTTAATTAGCTAGCTAGGTATTGTCATTGCCTCCCCCCTGGACTCTCTCTTTATTGTATCACATGATCTTTTTGCCTAGTTGTGATGTCTATCTAGCAACTTACTTCAATGCCACTCTTCATTAACCAAAACTGATAATAATAATAATACTAGTAATAAAAAGAAAAAAGTGAGACCATTGACCACGATGGGAGATACCCCTTTAATAAAGTTCAATATATAGATAGAGATATAGATATATTTTACCGTACATTTCATCATTCTTTGGCAGTATTGCTTTTGGGCAGAATGTTTAACCGGTGTGAATTAGTAGATTATTAACAAACTCGATACTCAATTACTGTAATTTTTAACTAAATTCTGAAGATCTATATACGAAGTTACGTACTAAAAGAATTATTATTCAAGAAGTTGCTTTTGCTACATGATAAGACTTTTAAACATGATTTTCCTTATTTTTATTATTATTATTATTATTTTTTTTTTTTGGTTTATGGAAAATATTTAGGAAAGACCTCTAAGAATGATTTTCCGAGTAAGAAACATCAAACGTGTCAAGGGAACAAACCAACATTCTATTACTTTTAGCATTATAGCTGATTGCAGACATTTTATTAGTTATTTTCTGCAAACTTCGTGTACAATCTATGCTGAAACAACATGAAGCTAGCTTAAATTAAGAATCATCAAAGATCGAACAAGCAAACAACCCTCGATATATCATCTCAAGTTAAGTGGGACAGAGCTCCAGATCCTGAGATATATATTGGCATATATAGGATGAAAGAAATTAAAAGTAATATATATTCTTTTAGTTTTGATCAGTAACATTATGAAATTATCTAATTAAAAAGGTATAATCTGTATATGGCGTTAATTGATAGTAACTAGTAAGCAAAACGAGCAAATTAAAGCCATGATCATCGATCTTTGTCCATATAAAATATCATGGAACAATCAAAAACCTTAAAGCTAAATTTTTCTCTTATGACAAATATTGTTTAATTCACAATATTATTACCTAGAATAATGGTACATAAATTCTAACGATTTCTTACGAAGAACATACTCAATTCAGGTCCTGCTGCACCATCTGGATTTATCATATACAAAGCTTCCGAATCCTTGGATCCAACTACTCTCTCAAATCTTGCTCTCATGTATGTCAATTCTCCATCTGTGCTCGTTTCCTTCTCGTTTGGGCTTGGAAGAACACCTGCACCCATTGAAACACCTCGCAAAAGCTGCATCACATGAAGCTCGTCCTCCGACATTTGCTTTCTCCTTATAGAGTATCCGACTTTTCTTCCGTTACAATAAACGGCCCAAACAAATTCTTCCAACAGTTTCTTCTTATGAGTCTTGGTTTCGCTCTCCAGGGCTATTCTCACAATATCAGATGCCATTTCTTTTTGAAGTGCACTTGTAAGCATGGGTAGCTCTATAACAAACATCGGCAAGCAATGAGGATCCTCTTGTATGGCTAAACACACTCTCCCTTTCCGAAAACCAAAAATAGTACCCGTTGTAGCATTGTCTTTCAGTAAAGGTTTTCGCGGTCTACCCAACAGTGCAGCCATTTTGCAGCCTGAGGTTAGCATAGGAAAAAGCTTGAACATTCGTAAAAGCCCTCCACTAGAAGACTTGGAACGCTTCTGATCGCCGGTAGTAGTATGCCGGAGCAACGACAATATCGCCGGATTGTCCATTTGGTAAAAGGAACTAGAGTGCACTGGTGGCATTTTTGAACTCGGCTAGTTTGAGGTAGCAAAATCAAGAAAATAGAAAGAGTACAGGATTTAGTTCATGAGTGACAAAGTGGTATAAGATTATAAATATAGGAAGGGAAAGGGGAGTTAGGGAGGTGGTTGGTCACTTGGTTAGATTGTCCTTGGAATCTTTTTTTTCAAGTGGGGAAGGGAAGAGAAAGAACAAGTTGATTAGGAGAAATGGAAAATGGGAGTAAAGCTTGATGTGACCAAGTTTAGTGATTAAAAAGAGAGAGTTGAATGTGATAAGATAAGAGAGGTCGGACCACAAGTTGTGGGGATGACAAGAGGACTCTGGTAATGTTGATTTAGCTAGCTACCATGTGCCTCTCTGATCATTACATAGAGCATCAACGTCAGTTGCTTTATACTTTTCCAAACCCCATTACGAAGATCACTAATTATTGAGGTGCAGCTCATCTTTCCTCAAATATTTCTCCCGTTTATCCATCCAATTTTGCTTTTTTGCTTGTGGGTGACTCTCACTTTCTCTGCCTCTCAGTTACTGCCCTTTTTCTCTGTCAGACCACCATAGACTCCTATTCAGTAAAAGGCATTTTAGGCAAAGAAAATAAAAAAGGCAGCCATAATTATTATTGAATTTGAGCAGTTCTTTCATAGTGTTCTTCTTGTTTGATTGCTAGAGGTTCAGAACATATTTGGCTTCTGATTTAGACATCCCATATCACTAATAGTTTCAACATAAACTTTTTCTACTTATCACGTTATAAAAAGTCTCTTAAACTTTCTCAGCGAACGCAATTTAAGTAATCTTTGCTTAAAAGCAATTTCAAGCAAATTTAGCAGAGTGTCCAAAATAGGTCAGTTTCTCAGATGGGGTCCTTTAATTTCATGAAATGACTAGTTGAAAAGAGTGATAGCTAGCTTATCTAGCTGTCGGCATTGCCTTTGCCTTCCCATGGTACTATGAATATTTGGCCAACCCTAAATTAAAATATGCCGTGTTAGGCATTTCGGTGACTATTAATTACAAGGTCAATAACAATTAAAATTAGAGAAATTTTTAGATCACTGGCAATAATTGTTTGGTAACACATATGCGCACCAATCTAATTATAAGTTTTGCTTAGCTAGAACACAGTTGCAATAAATGGTTGATGATAATAATAATGGCCAAATTAAATGACCAAAAATTCAGTGAATGGTCCTGGTTCTTCAAACGTCCTGAGCTTAAGCATTACCAGGCCCCTCAGATTGGACATGTAGAACCATCGAGCACGTGTATTGATTAGACAAAAGTTATGTTCATATAAGTTTACTTGGTGGCGTGTGACCCAGTCTTACCAAAGAAGAGTTGAATTTTAATTGATGCAACATAAAGTTAAAGAGCACTCGCAATCCAATGACTTAAAACAGTGAAAAAGCCAACTAGATTTGAAGATTAATTAATTAAATTAATCACTGACAAAAATGACACTTTACCCATATTTGATATTTTTTTATTTGCTTGGAAGGTACTCGTTTGATCATTAAAAGTTAAATGAATTCTTGCTTTTCTATCATTTATTTTCTACCTGATTTAAAAGTAGCTTTGACATCAAAAGGGAGTTTCAAATGAATGACAAGGGAAGAAAAAAAAGTGATAAAAAATGATTCTAAAATCCAAGCTGCTTTGTCATTGCCTTTTAATTATTATGCCGGCGATGGGATTGCAATGCTCTAAATCACTCGCTTCTGCAATGATGGCTATAGTTTAAGAAAGAAAAAATTAAGGCATTCATATTGATAATTAGACCATGATTAAAGAGCAGTAACACACACATGAATAGAAATTTTAGCTTTTCTAATCTTCTATTCTTTAGACGGGCAGATGAGCGTCGGCACATTTCTTGTATATAGTCTACATACAGAAAGTGCAGCGCTTTTCCGTAATGATTGATGCTTTTGGTTTGGAGATGCTTATTGTTTTTGTAAACGGTTCATAAGTGCTTTTGCCCTAGTGCAGAACGCCAGAACCAGATTACATGAACCTGGTAATTTTTCTGAATATTTTAGGCAGACATCCGAAAAGCATCGTTGCAAAAGAGTGTCGATTTGCTATATTGAAGAAAAATATTCTATATGCTTCAACATATATAACATGATATCAGTGGATCTTATCCAGCTTCATCTTCGTAATTTGGTACTGGTAGGTATAAACTGCCTCCTTTGATTAATAATTGGATTTTATACAACATAAAGAATTCCAAGATAAAGGTGACCCCTGTTGGCAAGCACATCACCTGACAATCACACTCACACAGCTCAAGTGTTTTGAATACTTATTAAATGAATTTGAGCTACTCAGAAAGCAACTATGGCAGGCGCCCCCAGTTGCATCTCATTAAGGTAGCTTTCTCACTTAAACATAATTGATTCTTCAATAAGTAATACTAAGTTGCTCATTCTTGCCCAAGCCAGAACTCATGAAGCTAATAATAATAAAACTTTATTCTCCTTTTATTGATTTTTTTGAAAATCCTCTCATGTCTTACCAATGATGCATCGTATCATTAAAGCGGATGAATTATTGCAAGTGTAATTAAAATACGTACATGTTGAAGAAAGACCGAGAGAGCAATGTTAATAAAGTTGGTGCTTGAAAGAATAATTTGATGTCGAGGCTGGTGTATGCGGAATTATATGCAGTGTAGTTAGTGAGTGCACTGCAACTCTTCCTTCCTTCCTTATAAATTCCATTCGTGGGCCTATGAGCGAGCCGGCCCAATTTCAGTTGGCATCAAGAGGCCGCGAAGCAAGGCGTTAAGAAGACGCTGCATGTGCGACATAAAACATTCCCGCCCATTTGTTGACCGCCTCAGCAGCACTATTAAGTCTCCATTTGTTAGCAAATCCTCCGCGTCGTCTGTGCCAACGCAATGGCATATTCGACGGTTGCAAACTCCGATCCGAGGTTTTTCTCTAATTCTGCCTTCTCGATCATAGATTATTGGATGTGATATGATACATGAATTCTGGTGACTGATTCGTTTAATATAATTTTATTTTGACTGCGACGGCCACAGTGACATTACACTTGCGGATTACACGGAGATCATAGTTGTGAGACACGGAGAAACGACATGGAATGCTGATCGGAGAATTCAAGTTTCTCTCTCTTTCTCTCTCTGTTTTCTTTCAATACACACTCTTTGGTTATTTCATTTCTGTAAACAAGAATATCTCTGAAAATAACATCAATTGTTGAGTATATTCAAATTCTATTCACTCCACGAAGTACGAGTTCATTGTAATTTATTTTTTTAATCATGAAGAACAAGTGAATTTTGATGTATTTTAGTTTAAATTTCAGAATTATAGAAGTCTTTTGTGTGCCAAACAGGGCGCATTAAGGGTTTTGGTTGATTTTCGCCTTTAGGATTTAATTAGTGAGGCTTAATTTCTGCTCTTACCTTTAACGCTTTGTGATAGGTTAACTTCATAATGATAGAGTTCTGAATTCCAATTGAGCGATTTCTCCATATGCAACTTGTAACGTGATAAGTTTTCCCAGATTGACGAAACTCATTTTGTTGCATTTTACGGTTAGTGATTCTGTTTCTATTATGCATTTTTTACGTTATAATTATAATTAATTTTAGGGACACCTGGATGTGGAGTTGAACGATGTTGGGAGACAGCAGGCAGCTGCGGTAAGTTAGCTTTTGCTTCTATGACAGTTTTTGTGCTATTCTTGCTAAATAGCCAGCTTTTTTGAAGGTTGCTGATAGACTCTCAAAGGAGATGGCAATCTCTGCGGTGTACTCATCTGACTTGAAACGAGCTAATGAGACTGCTCATATTATTGCAAGCAAATGCGGTGTTCTAGAGGTTTATTTTTCATGAAAACATTGAAAACATTTTATTCATAAAAACATTGAAAACATTTTACATACCTGCCTTTGTTACTGGCTTGTGGTTATGTTTTTGCATGAGTCCACCTATTTAATGCACGATGATATCAGTTAGTTCAGGAGGTAGATAAGACCTGTTTATTTACCAATAAGATTCTAGCAACAATATCCTTTTTAATAAATGCTAATTTTCCGTCAATAAATGATTTCAGTAAATGACTTTTGAGTTCTGATTTTTGTTTTCTGTTTTTGTAATCGAATTGGTTATTAATTCATGTATTCCTAGGAGTTTGATTGGCTACTGTTTTCTGCTTTACAATGTCTTGAACATATTTTGAATTTGAAAAAGGTCTTTTACTCCATGCAAAATATTTGTTCTTCTGTTCCATAACTTTTAGGCTTCAAGATACAACAAATTTATTAAATTTAAGGATGAAAAAGTAGATTTTGTATACAAAATTCCAAATATTGAGTCGATTGTGATATCTGTAACGGTGATAGATAACAGAAGATAAGATTTTCCAAGCTTGATGTTTAAAACAATCTAACTGAAGGGGAATTGTGAAATAAGCTTTTTCTGGGAAGTTTGAGAGGTGGATACAAGTCTATGTTTGCACAATGTTGATCTAAATTGAATGGATAAGCTTAAAAAGGAATAATGATTTCATGAAGTTTTATTTTGCATTTTGTTTTAGTACTGCAGAAGTGCTATTATAGATCGTTTGTTATCTTTAGTGTTTGATTTTGATTTGCTTCTGAAGTAGTTTAATCTGTTCAGGTCATGACAGATCCAGACCTGAGGGAAAGACATCTTGGAGATCTTCAAGGTCTTGTATTACAGGAGGCAGCGGAGCGTAAGCCAGATGCTTATTCAGCATGTTTATCTTCAAGGACAGATCAAGAAATCCCTGTATGTATTTGCTTATTGTTGAAATCCAGTATAAAGTTTGATTATTAATTGAAGCTGCTAATGTGAAACTGCAACTATATATTGCCAATGACTGTAAGATTAGATAGGGAAGGGAGTTGCATGCTGATAACTCGACCAATTTCGGGTTGTCTTCTGCCAATCTCTTTTATTCAAAATGATCTTCTTGAGGACTCTTTGGGCATTCCCAAATTCCACTTTGTTTAGTTGGTGGCCTGATGATCTTCTTGAGCACTTTTGTACCAACTTCTTTCTCTTACACCATCAAGGTTCATTTAAAAGAAATTACTTGTAAGAAATCCTTCTTTTCTCAAAGTGGTTTTTGCATAACTTGTGGGACTTTGTTGAGGGTATGCTCCAAATTAGATTGTTTTGCATGTTCAATTTCTCTGGGTCATTTTCCTAGTTTGGAAGTATCCGCTTCTTGTATTAACATTTTGTTACTTAGTTTGAACTGAGAACTTCATATATTTGAGTTTGCTCAAGGCGTACATTGTGTTGATAACGTCCATTAAAGATCAGAAATTCATTAAACCTCATCTTTTATCTGTCAATTTTTTTATTCCATCTATTGTTTGGCATGTAGGTAGGTGGAGAAAGTTTTGATCAACTCTTCCAGCGATGCACATCTTCATTGCAGAAGATTGGAAATAAGCATAAAGGTATGGTGCAAGTACTATCTCAGTCATTTCTGTTTATACATCGGAATAAAGATCTCTGCATGAGTTCTCTGTACTAAAGAATGTGCAGTTACTGAATGGAAGAATATTTGCCTGCGTGCCAAGTAATGCTAAACAATGGTAAATGTGTCATTTCAATTCAGTTTCGAAAGGTGTCAACACTCTTTGCCAACTGTCATTTCTGGTGGTGTGTTATCTGCTCTGCAAGCGTTCCCTCTTATGCTTCCTACGTATTTCAGTTTGTTTGCATCTTTTAACTGTAGGAGAACGAGTGGTGGTGGTCACTCATGGTGGAGTCGTGCGAGCATTCCACAAGCGTTCTGCTCCAATGGAAAAATTGCCAGGGAAAATACAGAATGCATCGGTAAACACGTTGTTATTAGCCGGTGAGGAGTGGATTATAAACACCTGGGGCGATGTTAGCCATCTTAATACGACTGGGTATTTGGAGACTGCCTTTGGAGGCGATAGGACTTCTGGTTAAGACATGACCGCTGTCCATCTGTACTTCAATTTGAATGTCTATGTTGTTTCTTCATAGATGTCACTCTACAATAATTTTGTGTTTCAATCACAAGTTCTATTATACATGCAAAAAAAGGTTCATTCTCTACTTGTGATGCTGCAAATGATGATAAGATTTCCCGGATGAGGGTTGGCATTTGCGAGGATAATAATGGTGAGTATTTTCATTTGTTAGATGATGTCAACTGATCGATATGCGTATGCACTCTGACAGCAGATCCTTCCGATGCCGACATTTTAACAAATTATCTTTTATCTTTGGACTCAGCAAAGTGGTCTTTGTTTTTCAATTTATCATTAATCAACAGCTGAAAGATGTCTTGGGTGCTCAAATCAAATCAATGTGGTAATTTATTGATCGGCCATGGATCCCGCAGGAAAACGGATCGAGGATATCAAGACCTTTG
This sequence comes from Azadirachta indica, assembly GCA_022749755.1. Taxonomy (NCBI): domain Eukaryota; kingdom Viridiplantae; phylum Streptophyta; class Magnoliopsida; order Sapindales; family Meliaceae; genus Azadirachta; species Azadirachta indica. The sequence goes on from CM040449.1 coordinate 4,800,088, forward strand.
ACTTCTCAATGTCAAACGGTGATCATTGATCAAAATTAATGTGCAATCTGTTGATGCAAATAAAATTCACTACTCACAATGAGGTGGATACAAGGTGATCTGATACTAACATAGCTGGTCAACTATCGGTCAATGTCTTAAATGCAGCACTTTGAGCTCCTACCTGATTGGCTCTGCTCCCAGAATAGCTCCCAAGAGAGGTGCTACACATTACCTAGCTCTCAACTGGACAAAACAACAACTTTCCCTCGAATTCGGAGGGATCTGGGCTCCTGAGTTACTTTCTCCCGCTTTCTCCCAGAAAGCTGTTTCTCCTCAAGCAGAAAACACGATAAGAAGGGGAACGATAACTGTTGTCTGCCGAGCTCACTCTGATACTTGAAAAAGAGTGTTTTAGGTTCGAATAACCTTCCCTCTTATATTATGAGGTGAATGATATGGGAAAAGCAAGTGGGAAGTAATGTACATAAGAAAGCATTGATAACGTTGAAAACAGTAAAATAACCATGAAAAGACAACTACGTGGATAACGTACTGCAGTAAAATGCTATACAAAGGTTGTTAAGTTCTAGAATGAAAATTGAAAAGACAGAGAAAATAAAATACCTTAAACATTGAGAAGAGTATGCCTTTTATATGGGAACTTTGCTTGGTTGTCATTGGTAAAGACGAAGTTGCCTAATACCCTTTCCCTCGTCCAACGTTTGAATTTCTTTCAAGGGCGTCAAGTCCTAGGATACGTGACATGACCATATTAAAGATTCTGTCACGTGTTATTTGAAGTTGCTGCTGTTATATTGGAGCATGTGTTATTTGGTAGTGGACCACGTGTCGCGTTGTTATTTGAAGTTGTGGTTACTTTATTCTGTTGTTATTTGGAGCACGTGTTATTTGTGGCGGACAGGTGTCGGGTTGTTGTTTGAAATTGCGATTACATTATATCCCTTACGGGACCATTCGTGGGTCAGTAGCCCAATGGCTCTATCAGCCCTAGTTGCTTTCACTCACTTCTCTTCTCATTCATATTCGTCCTCCACTACCAACTATAAGTACATCTTCAGTAGATGAATCCTTTACAGTCTCGGTTCAGAGGCCGAAGCAACGAAGCCGTAACATAATGGCCTCAACGACTCCTGTTCCGGAGGTATCATCACATACACAAGACAAAATCACAGCTCTATATGGGTCTTGGAAGTCCCCAATCACCGCCGACGTCGTTTCTGGTACATCCAAGCAACTTGGTGGAACAGCTGTTGACGATCAGGGCCACCTCATCTGGCTTGAATCACGTCCCGCTGAATCTGGGTACACAAATATACACAGATGATTGATGAAAAATCAACTTTTTTTTTTCTGTTTAAATATCTTGTTAATAAATTTTGAGTTGCTTTAACGTGTTCGTTAAGGAACCCGAGAAAGCAGGGGACGAACCTACTGATATAACACCAAAAGATTATGCTGTGCGCACAACAGCTCAGGAATACCGAGGTGGTGCATTCAGGATTTTTGGTGACACTCTCATTTTCTCTAATTATGAGGATCATAGACTTTACAAGCAGTCAATAGATTCCAAAGGTAAAATTATCTTAGATTAAAACCAGAATATGCTGTGTTTCATTTTTTTTTTTCTGTCACTTTCACACGGGGGGAGCGGAATTTATGGAATTTGATTGCTGGAAATTTTTGATAAACACAATCTGGACTGGTGCCATGGCTAGTCTTAACTTCTCTATGTTATTAGATTGGTCCAACTGTCTTTTATCCATTGGTCGTTTATTTGTTTTCATATTTTTCTACTACGTAATTAAACCAATCAGTGGGATATGAAGCTTAATCTATTGGTTAGAAGGAGGAATTATTCTTTTATATCGCGCATTTTGCAACATATTTGAGCGTTATATTCTTAATATTTATAATGGGTGCAGAATTCTATGGTCTGTTCTACGAGGAACTTGTGAAGCAAATTTTTCGCTCACATGTTTATTTGTTTGGCTAGTTGTTTGCTGATATCTGCGCTGTATGTGATTAGGTTCTTCTCCAATTCCAATTACTCCAGATTATGGTGCACCTTTAGCGTCTTATGCTGATGAAGTTTTTGATTCTCGTTTTAACCGATACCTTACTGTAAGAGAAGGTACATTATCAACATTTTGTTCATCCCTAGGGCTACTATATGTAACCTTTTGTTCGCTTATCCATTTGCTTTTATATGAAAAATCTTCTAATTTATATTTGTTTGACAGATCATCGTAAAGATGCTTTGAATACAACCACAGAAATTGTAGCAATAGGCCTTAACGGCCAAAATATTGAAGGTGAGGATTCTTAAAGAAGAATAATTAGTACTGCCTTTTCTTTCATGATGAAGTTATATTGGAAAGGTTAACAGCCCAATCCACCCCCTTTAAAAAGCCATCCAAGCATAAGCTGTGAGATTTTAAAGTAAAGAATGAAGCAAACAAAGATCACTGAGAAGTTGCTGGTTGGGATCATGGAACTATCACTTGAGAAGTAAAGGGGTACGTAGAAGTCAGAGGTTTGAATGATTTTCTTCTCTATCTTCAAATAATATCTAAAGAGAGAAAAAAATAGGGATTGGTTCCCTTACAAAACAGTCACCTTAAAAAACAATAACTTCACATTTAACAGCTAACTAATCTAAGAGTACATCTATCCTCCTAACTAATAGATAAGCTTTTCAACAATTATCTAAAATAATCTACAAATAAAACAAAATAATCTACTATTCTACAGTCCCCGTCAAACTAAGGAATAGATATTTATCATTCCTAGTTTGCTTGAAAGATCATCAAACCGTTGTTTTGACAAAGCCTTAGTTAGTATGTCAGCTGTCTGTAGCCTCGTAGGAACGTACATTATCTTAATTAAGCTATGATTGATCTTTTCCTTGATGAAGTGTTGGTCAATCTCCACATGCTTCATTCTGTCATGATGAATTGGATTATGAGCTATGCTAAGTGCCGCTTGATTATCACAAAACATATTAACTGTAGGTTCATATGGCATTTTTAGTTCTTCAAAAATTCTTTTAATCCAAAGAGCTTCACATACTCCCAAAGCAATTGCTCTGTATTCAGCCTCAGCGCTACTACGAGCAACAACCGATTACTTTTTGCTTCTCCAACTCACTAAATTACCCCATACATAGGTACAATACCCAGATGTTGAACGTCGGTCTGTCACGGAGCTGGCCCAGTCTACATCTGTGTATACTTCAATGCCTTTGTTTCAGTGTTTCCTAAATATAAACCTTTTTCAGGTGTAATTTTTAAATACCTTAGAATTTGATAAATAGCCTCAAGATGTTCCTCTGTGGGACTATGCATAAACTGGCTCACAACACGTATTGGAAAAGAAATGTCAGGTCGAGTATGAGAAAGATAAATGAGTTTACCAACTAATCTTTGATACTGCCCCTTATCAACAGGTTTAGTTTCCTTCAAAACTTCAAGCTTCATATTTTGTTCCATTAGTGCAGCAGATGGTTTGCAGCCAAGCATACCAGTTTCTTGAAGTAGATCTAGTATATACTTTCTTTGGGAAATTGAAACACCATCTCTTGTCCTAGCTACCTCTATTCCCAAAAAATATCTGAGTTTCCCCAAGTCTTTAATTTTGAATTTCTTGGATAATATGGCCTTCAGTTTTTCATTTCTTCCAAATTATTACTTGTAAGTATTATGTCATCAACATATACTATTAGAATTGTAATCTTACCACCAGATGTAAACTTGAAGAACATAGTGTGATCTGATTGACCTTAAGTGTATCCAAACCTCTTCAAGGCACATGAAAACCTTTCGAACCAAGCCTGCCGTAGAGTGACTTCTTAAATTTACATACTTTGCCTGAATTGTAGTCATTTTCAATGCCTGGAGGAACAGTCATGTATACTTCTTCAGTAAGATCCCCGTTTAAGAAAGGATTCTTCACATCGAGTTGTTGAAGCGGCCAATCATTATTTACTGAAAGTGAAATGAGGACTCTTACAGTGTTGAGCTTTGCTATTAGGGCAAACGTTTCTTGGTAGTTTACTCCATAGGTTTGAGTGAAGCCTTTAGTGACAAGCGGGCTTTAAACTTGTCAATGCTACCATCTGCCAAGTATTTCACAGTAAATATCCACTTGCACCTTATAGTAGATTTCCCATGTGGTAATTTAGTGAGTTCCCAAGTGCCATTCTTCTCTAAAGCTGAGATTTCTTCCTGAACTACTGCCCGCCATCTTGGATGCTTAAGTGCTTCATAAATGTTGGTTGGAATGATAGTATTGTCAAGCTGAGTAGAGAAAGCCTTAAAGCAATGGGCTGATCTAAATCACTAGGTATCTCAGCAATTATAGGCTCTATTGTAGTGCGAATCTCAGGAGGAATAGATTTTGGGGTTGAGTCATGACTGTGATCAAGCATTTTTGTAGTCTCTATATCATCAGCTTTGTAGCGGCGTAAGTAAACACGGAGCTCAGTTGCTGGTGCAGTTGTAGTAGTGTTAGACTCAAGAGATTCAGACTCGGTTGCTGGTGTAATAGATTTAGACTTAACAAAGGATTCGGTGGAAGAAGACGACTCGGTAGAAGAAGACGTAGACTCGATAGGAATAGGAATAACACTTTCCCAAAACTGAGCTTGACCTTGACCTTGACCTGGACTCTCCTCCTCAAGATGAGTTTTGGAGTAATAAGGAAGTTGTTCAAAAAACTTGACATTCATAGAAGTATAGAATTTTCTAGTGACTGGTGAATAACAACGATACCCTTTTTGTGTAGATGAGTACCCCAAAAATAAACACTTAATGGCACGAGGGTCAAGTTTACTCTGCCCTTGATTATGGATATGAACAAAAACACTAGAACTGAACACCTTTGGTGGAAGAGAATTGATTATCTAGAGATTAGGATAGGCTGCTTTTAGTACAAAATTAGGAGTTTGGAATTTGAGAACTCGTAAAGGTAGTCTGTTGATCAAATATATGGCAGTATAGCTTCTCCCTAGAAAAATTTAGGGACGTTTGAGGTAAACAATAATGATCTAGCGACTTCTAAGAGGTGCCTATTCTTAGGTTTTGCAACCCCATTTTGTTGTGGTGTATCTCGATAAGAATGTTGATAAATAATATCATTTTCACGAAGATATGTTCCTAAAATAGAGTTGATGTATTCGGTGTTATCGTCAAACCTAAGAATTTGAATTTGGGTCTTGAATTGGGTTTGGATCATGGAATGAAAGTTTTTAAATATATTTTTAGCTTCTGTTTTGTCTTTCATTAGGTAGACCTAACTTATCCTTGTATGGTCATCTATTAAAGTGATAAACCACTTAGCATCATTGATATTAGAAATTTTGGAGGGACTCCATAAATCACTATGAATAAGAGAGAAAGGAGCTATAAATTAATAAGGTCCTGGAGAATAAGAAATGCGGCTTTGTTTTGACAATTGACAAGCCTCACAATGCAATGACTCTAAATTTGTTTTCTTAAAAAGAGAGAGAAACAACGTTTTCAAATATGGAAAACTAGGGTGGCCTAACCTAAAATGACACGACGTTATTTCATGACTTCTAGACTGGCTAACAAAGACAAGATCGCTACTAGCCTTCTGAGCTTGTCCATTTGTCGATTTATTGTCAACGATATAGAGCCCATCATATGCCCAAGCACAGCCAATCGTCTTCCTCGATTCCATTTCCTTCCTGAAACTCAAAGTAGAGAAAAACTTAATGACACAATTCATATCTTGTGTAAGTTTGCTAATTGAAAAAAGATTACATGTGAGGTTTGGAACATATGAGACAAAAAATAACACCATATTATTTGATAGAAGCACTTTCCCTTTACCAATTATTGAAGAAAAAGAACCATCTGCTATTTTCATTTTATGATTTTCACATGAAGGTTGGTAAGATTGGAAAAGATTAATATTGCTAGTCATATGATCGGAAGCTCTAGAATCAACAATCCATGATATATTAGACTCTATTTTAGTATTTAGAGCCTGAAAAATAATACCTTTGTGTTCTAGCAGCAATTGTTGAGCTATTGGAGTGATCTCGATTGAGTAATTTTTGTAAAATATCCTTCTGTTCTGGACTAAATGGAGGGGGGCTTGATTTGACTGTAGACTCCACAGTTGTGGCTTGGTAACCGCGATTCTCCTTTTCAGCATCTTTTCCACCCTTCCAATTAGCTGGTTTTTCATGTATTTTCTAGCAAGTGTCCTTTGTATGTCCCACACGATGACAATGATCACACTAAGGTCAGTTTGATTTTCGTCGCTGATCATTCGGTAAATTTCCCTTGGTTGCAAGGGCTGATCCTTCATTGGTTGAGTGTTGAGTGACAATCTCTTTCAACATCACCTTTTTCTGGCTTTCCTCTCTATGAACTTCATTTAGATGTTTGTTAAGGTTTGCAAGAAACGTAAAAATCTGCTCCTTCTCGATAATTTGCTGGTACTTGATGGCGTCATTTGGGCAGTTCCATTCAATTGCTTCAAACACATCCAGCTGCTGCCAATATCGTGAAAGAATGCTAAAGTACTGAGTAACAGTCATGTCTCTTTGACACAAATCTCGAAGCTAGCTTTTAATCTCGAAGATCTCTGCAGAGTTTTCACAGTTGGAAAAGGTCTCTCTAGCAGCATCCCAGATTTCCTTTGCCGTTTTGTAGAACAAAAAAGTTTGCCCAACATCTGCCTCCATGGAATTTATTAGCCATGACATAACCATGTTGTTTTCTGTACTCTGGATTTTGAAAGAAGGATCATCCTTATTAGGTTGAGTCTTTTCGCCAGTCAAATAATCATTTTTGCCTCGACCGCTAATGTACATCATCACGGATTGTGACCATTGCAGAAAGTTCTGTCCATTGAGCTTGGGGATGGTGATATGCAATACAAAACCCTCAGATGCTCCACTGGTGCCTGAAATTGTTGCTGTTGTTGCTGATGTAACCTCCATAGAAGTAGTAGATTGTCCTTCAGTAGTTCTTGATGTGACCATGATTCTGTTCAGATTTACTAAAGAAGAGATTGAATTTGGATTTCAAACTCGATCCCAAAGCCTAATTTTGTTAGTTGACTAGCTAGCAAATAATTTCCCTATTTAAAGACAATTCCCTCAATTCCTAAATCAATCCTTATTCCTTTACCGATTCTTTCCAAGTTGGTGCAGTACACAGCTGCCTCCGGTAGACAAAAGTTACACAACTGTATTAAAAATGCCTATGCCATGGGAAAAATTAGGATGGTACCTGCAGAGTTTGAAATTGCTACTATGACAGTTAAGAATAAGAATGCTTGTAGATGTGCGAAGTCGGATAGGTTTATGCTTTAGCAGATGAATCTAGATATGGTATGTTGAATTTGCAGTTGAAAGTTTGGATTTGTGCTTTGGCAAGTGGATCCAAATATGCAATATGTTAAATTTGCAGTTGGAGGTGTGGATTTTTGCTTTGACAGATGAATCTAGATATGTGGTATGTTGAACTTGTAGTTGGAGGTAACAAGGTTCATGCTTGCTATAATGGCAAGCTCGTTTGGGGGTATACACCTTAGGTTAGTGCCCCCATTGTTGAAAGGCCGATGAAACCCTTGCGTCGAACACTTCAGGTAAAGTTTTGTGTGTTAATTTTAGAGCTCAAAATCGGCTAATTGATATTTTGTGAGATATTTGCTTACTTTCAAATGCATGTGGTTAGTTGATCTGTTTCAGGGTCTTGATCCAAGAAAAACAGTTAGCATGTTCGCTTATGCAAGGTGCATAGGGGAGAAACAGATTAATGGTGAGGATTGCTTCATCCTTAAGTTTTGTGCTGATTCTTCGAAGGCTATTAATAATAATAAGTTTTATTTTATAACACCTTAATAATTAAATATTTATTAACCTATTATAAATAAAATATAAATTTATTTGTTTTACAATATATTAATAATTCCATATTAATTAGATACCATAGAATAAATAAAATAAATCATAAATAAATATTAATTTATAAATAGAATATATTGTAGTATAATACTTATAATTGTATATAATCATAAATATTGTACTACAATATTATAACAACTTAATTTTTTTTATCTTACAAAAAATAAATTACAAATAAATATATTATTATATAAATAAAATATATTTTAATTTAGTACTATTTATAATTATTATATTTTATTTATAATGTATTTATAATATTTAATTATCTTATCGCTTTCTTTTAAGCAAGAATCATGTTTCAAAAATAATATATTTTTTTAGTTAAAAGAGTAGCTACGTATCTTATCTTAGTCTTATTAACTTTTTTAGTAAAAAATAAAATAAAATCTAATGATTATAGATTTTCAATTTAAAATATAAATACATCTTTAACTTTTTAACTTTAATTAACTAAATGACATATCCATGTTAAATAAGAGATTCCCAAAAAATGATTTGTATGTGTGCACCCCATTTCTTTTTGACACGTGCTGTCCTTCATCCTTCACTTCGCTCATTTCTTTTTTTGTTAAATGAAAAACAATATTTTAGTCTTCTCTTTCTTTTTAAGCAAAGTTTTTCCCTCTTCCAATGTACTACAAACTATTAGATATGTATTTAATAATATATTTATTTATATTATATATTTTAGATTTTAATTAATGATAATCATATAAAAGTAAAAAGCCATAACTCTAAACTCTCTCCCTTCTATTTTCTTTTTCACTCATAGCCGTCGCCTTCACAGCCTCTCTCTCCCACTCCCTTCTTGTTTTTCTCTCTACACTTACTTTACTGCTACTACTTACAAGTGAAATTAACAGGTATCATATGTTTAATTACTTAAATTTGGTATTATTTATTTAATTATGTAGTTATTTATTATTTTTTTTATTTATTAATTATTCTAGATATCATATCCACGTATTTTGTTAATGATTTTTAATAGATAGATAATAGAACATTTTGCTTGGTTTAATTTTTTATATTCATATAATTCCATATCATTTGAGTTTACTAAATTTTTATTTTAAATTTTCCATTTTCTTCTTGAGAAAAGTGCATTTAATCCAGATATTATTTAAGAACAAATATGCTGCCTGAGTTTGAGTTTGTTTTGCTAATTTATTATTTTTTGGTCTTTATATGGCTGTTAATTATTGTGATCATGATGTATTATTAAAGAGGTAAGATCAATTTACATATTATATATTACTTTGATTTTTTTTAAAATTTTATTTATTTTTATATTATCATTAAAGTTTATTTTGTGTTTCTTAACATATTTTACAGTTTAGTAAAAAAATGTCCACTTGAGAAGGAACTGATGAGTTGTTCGTGTTCAACTATTTTTGAACTTCTTCATTTTATAAGTTAGTGCAAGTATGTTCTTACTTTTATAACTTCTACCTTTTTTAAATTATGCTTTCGCAATGATTAAAAAAATAAAATAAATTGTTGTTTTTTTTCATTTATTACCAAATCCACTCATTGCATACCTCCTACTTTCATTATTCTTTACTTGCTTTGTGCTCTCTCTTTATATATGTATATCACTTAATTTTACACAACTTTTATGTTAATTTTTAATAATTAAATTTATACATTTTTAAGTATTAAAATTAATTTGCTATATATAATCATTCATCATTAATATATTTTAATTAATGCATATATAATCTTAATTATTTAAGATTAAAAGTTTGCCTCAAGGTTTTTATTTATATAATTAAATCAAATTCAAATTAATGCTAATATTTTGAACTTATTTTATGGGATAGAAGGAGTCTTTGTTAAAATAAAAGATATGAGATGACAATATTTTCGTCCCTAAACATTAAATAAATAACAAACGGTTTCACTATTTTTTCAATTTTAACATTTCAGTCCATTAAACAAAAGAATATAGGAAGATTATAGCTAATGGGCACTAAATTGTAAATATTAATAAGATTTTTTTTTATTCTATTAACGTTTAGGAATCAAAATTTTATTATTCTATTAAGATATGTAATTAATTAAAAATTTTAAAAAAAATATATAAAAACTTTTAGGACTATAGTTTAAACACAAGGTGGGGGCTCTAAAGTTCAACTCTAGAACATTCTCAACTTTGGGCAACTCTTAACACTTACATTGACAATACAAGAAGTCCTTTTTTGAATTGCTTGTAATTTGTTCAAATTAGTACACATTTGATTATTAATTAATAAAGAAAAAAAAAATCAAGTCTTGCATATATATATATATATATATATAAACAATATTTGGTTCAAGAATTAGCCAAGTCAAAAATATTGGGGGTTAGGGGTTATGGTTGTTTGATGGGTTTAGAATGAATTATAAATATAATTTTTAACATAAAATTTCTTTTATTTATAAAAAGTAAACAAATAATTGTTATTTTAAGTTAAAGGGTAATAATTTTTAAATATTATCATTATGTAAAAATATTTTAATTATTTTGTAATGTCAGTCTTTTTCAGTCAATTGTAAGGAAAAGAAGAAATGAGAAACATAAAATGAACAATAGTAGTGTCGGTACAGTTTGAAGAGTTGAAAAGATCTCAATCATTAATCACGATGTGACAGACTCTTCCAACAATGAGGATGGAGAGTTCTCCCACCGCTAGAGGTTGAAACGTTATGTGAATGAAATATACATCGAACTCACTCCCAATAACAATAGTAACACTGCTGTCCTCGCCAATAACAAGAAGAGAATCTCAACGGATGCTTCAGTATGTCAATGACCAATTGAAGAGTTTTGTGGCATATAACAGTGGCCTTGAGGTAGATGGGCTGCTGAGATTAAACATAGAGGGGTACGATTATGGCTCGGAACTTATGATATAGCTGAAGAAGCCGCAAGAGTTTACGATAATGCAGCTATTAAGCTTAAGGGTCTTAACACTTTAACAAACTTCTTAACACCGCCCCTTCAAAAAGTCAAGCGAAAAAGAGTAAGACTAAGGAATCCAAACAAATCAATAGTACAAGGTGATGAGTCTAACAATTTTTCAACTTCAACTTCTGTTCTCAATTTTCGGACTCATTTCAGCAAAGAAACGAAAAAAAAAAAACATTAATGAAACCTACTGATAAACCAACAACAATAGTTCAAGAGTTTCAAGGAGAGACAACAAATTTATCATTCGATGTTTTGGACGATTGTTTATCTCTGGACATTTCATTTCTCGAACAATATTTCAACAACATTCCAACTCCAGACCTATCATTTTTGGATGACAACATCGATTTTCTAAGATAATATTTAATGGAATATGGATAGTTGTTAACTAATAATACTATCATAGTTATATTTGAATTAGAAATTTGGTTCATTTGTAATTAATTCTCCATGGTCATGAACTATCAGACTATACTTTGCTGCATTTTGTACTTCTCTAGTTTTTGAACTTGGTCCAACCTAATTTTCACAAATTCAATTTATTATTTACATTCATGTTAACGAAATTTTATCCTAATAATGTTAGTTCACAAGCTGTAATTAATTTTATGCCAACTCCAGATTTGTAACTTATGTCATGAGTAAGAATCTAGACAAACCATTGCTTCATCAAAGAGAATTTCAATCATTAGGGAATCAATTTGGTAAGCTTTACAAATAAATTTTAAATTTTAAACATTAATTAAAATATAAATATTAACTGAATGATTGTTTTTATTTGTAATATTTTAATATACATATAGGAATTGGTGATTTGACATTATATTATAATTATATAAATTTTATATATAAATCTAATATATATATGCATTCACTATTCAAAGTCTACCATTATAACATTAGACAAATTAGCAACAGATTAAAAATAAAAGTAAGGTTACTATTTAAGGACTGATCCAATATTATGAACAATATTCCTTAGTTACTATTCATTAACTTTATGTATATATGGCAAATAACACATAGACCTTCATTGTATTACTTAAATGATATCTACATTTTTAATTCGAAAATAATTATAAAATACAATTTTTTGTTAAATTTTCTGTTAAAATTAATTCTTGACTCAATATTAACTATTCAATGACAAAAATATTCTTATGACATTTATTTGACCAATATAATGACATAAATATTTTTTAAAATTTGACATATCATTGTTCCTTTTTGCAAAGTACCCAAGTCATAGCCAAAAGTTTACACACATGCATGATTTACATTGTTCCTTTTTGCAAAGTACCCAAGTCATAGCCAAAAGTTTACACACATGCATGATTTACATGCTGTATTATTTTAAAACAGTGCAATTTCTATTGACTAAAAAGCACCCCTTGCATTGTCAATTTCTTGTATCAAATCACTGTTCAACAGTACAATTTTTCAAGAACTAATAAAAATAAATATTAAAACTCAAGAACTCAATAACAATAGCTAATCTTAATTTGATTATTTAATCCTCTACTTACCTCAATATTTAATGTCTGTTGGTCCGTACTTCTCTTACATTTTGGTTCCTGAATGTCTTCCTTTTTTAGTTGAATTCAATCATTTTGAGTTAAATTCGCTTTAAATGGCCAATTCTCTCGTGATCTGCAAAAAATAAGTTTTAACTTCTTCTTGAAAACCAAATTAGTTTGAATGGCCAATGCTCTTGTGCAGCATGCATGGCAGAATGCATGGTGTGGCCGCGCTATTAACAGCACAGCCGCACCATCTCTTCAATCGTACTCACTCCCCCGTGCAGTTTTTGGCATCCCAGCACCCGCTGCAATCAATTAACAAAATAAAAGTTTACTTTATTTTGATAAGTGTATCAAAACAAACTTATCATTTACTCTTTAATTTGATTTGTTTGTTTAATCCTCTGCTTACTTCAATATTTAATGTTTTTTGGTTGTATTTTTTATAGATCACGAGAGAATTAGCCATTTAAAGCAAATTTGACTCGAAATAATTGAATTCGGCTAAAAAAGGAAGACATTCGAGGACGATAACGTAAGAGAAATACGAACCAAAACATAAGTCACCAGGGAACCTAAGTGCAAAATTGAGGGGACTTATTTGTAAGATTTTCAAACCTTTTAGATCAACTTTTCAATGATTATATGTTTTTTTTTTTTTGTAGGTGGAGAATTTTTGTAAGTTTAAATCCAAACTAAGAAAGTTACGGAAAAAGATAAAGAGAGAAGAAAAAAGAAAAGAAAAAGGAAAAAATTAAAAAATGAAAAAAAAACAAAATAGGCTTGCTTCTTACGCGCGCAGACGCACGCGCATCATAGATTACGCGGTGCAGCCGCGAAAAATAATTGTGTGCCCATGCTTGCAAGACAGTAAGCGCGGCGCGGCCGTGCAAGGGAAATGCACACCTGTGCCGCGCTCAGCATTGAGTAGGCACACAGGCAAAATGCCTAGCACGCTCGCAGATAACTTGGAGCGCTACGGCCTCTTCCTTTTTGCCTAACCAAATATAATTTCCCTTTTCGGTTTTATTTCCAACTTTCCTTCTCCCTCTAACACAAACACAAAATACTCCCTTTTTTTCACTCTTCACCCAAATTCAATTACTACACACTCATTCACTATCTCAAACACCAAACTTCAAAATTATAAACTCATTCAACATATTTCCTACCAAATTTAAACACTCAATTACCTACAATCCTTTAACATAGCAAGAATTTGGAAAAGTATAGTGAAAGTAAGGAATTCAATCCCAATGTTGTATTTTCACACCAATTTCAAGTAAGTTCTCATTAGTGTGAAATTTGTTTTTCCAATTGTACATTTATGAAAAAATGTTAAGGGGTGTAATGTTAATGGAAAATTGAAGTGTTTGGTTGTTGATTTTCATAGAATTTGTTGTGGGTGTTGTGGAAAAATTAGTATTTTAGAAGTATTTGAGTTCTTACATTGTAATTTTGGTCCAAATTTGAAGGATTGGATTAGAAATTAGGTAGGTTAATAAAAGTGCACGCCAAATATTTGATAAAATGTTTCAGTAAATTTTGGCATAGTAATATTAAGTTTGATAACTGGAAAACAATTGAAAGGTGTTTTAAGAGTGAATGGAAGGTTGATTAAGTGGATTGAAGTGCAAGACAGAAGGTAGCAAAAGTGTGTATTCCAAGTATTCGGTAATTTGCCTGAAAGAATACTTAGAGCAAAATGGCAGCAAAAAAGGGGAGTTCTTCACAAGTTTCATCATTTTTTGCAAAAGAACATTTGTTTCATGTGAAGCCGAATAGAAGTTTATTAAATTTCAATAAAATGAAAAAGCATTAGTGAAGGAACGAGCATTGAAATTAAGCCTAAAAGAAGGAATGATTTTACAATTTATCCGGGATCGGAAATGAGAATCACTTACTGACTATTCTACTCAAGTAATAGTGCCATTAGTCAGGGAATTTTATGCTAATGCTTCAGTGAGCAAAAAGAATGGTAAAGTGTAGTTAAGGGCAAAAGGATTTCATTTAGTTCTAAGACTATTAACACCTATTATGGTTTATCATTCATTGATGCAGATGAGGATTTGTGTGATGCATTTAGGAGAGATGAAAAAAACTACACTCAGATCATTGAAGAATTATGTGTTCCCGGAACATAATGGTTAAGAGTTTGTGGTGAATACAGCAAATCTCTCACTTTCCTGGAAAATACGCTTAATAGGTATGCTAAGGCTTGATATAAATTTATTTGCTCCAATCTCATGCCTACATCCCATCTCAATGAAGTTATAACAAAAAAAACATCCCTACTTTAATATATTTGTGCTGAGATTACCATTGATATAGGGAAGGTAATACGAGACAGTTTGGTTGCATCTATTAAAGCGAAAACAACGGGAGGACATACACACCACTGTCTTATTATTGTTTTATGCTTAAAGGGAGGGGTAAGGGTAGAGAACACAAAGTATAAGGTGAATCCGAACTCTCCAATTGACGGGATAGCAATTTCCAAGTTCAACTGTTGGGCAGGTAGTGCATCCGTTCAATTGGGCTTAAAATTTATTGTGGATGATGATAATCAAGTTCCACCACCACAACTGAGAAAGGGGTTCCCTTAATACAATTTTAGAGGCATACCGGTCAGCTTATGAAGTAAGATTAAGATGTCAACAAAATCCTTATGAAGGCTTACCAAATTCCTCGTTTGTCTATCAAGAAAATGAAGTCAGGGCTTCCTACTCATATAACGAAGATCTCATGCAATCAAGGATCGCCGATATGCATCAAAAAATTATTTAACAAGAGTGTGAGATTTTTAACATCTGACAAGGGCAATCAATGATGCATCAATATCAAGTAGACTGTTTCAACACTTTGACTTCATGTTTTTAGCAAATGCATCCTAATGTTTAATTTCCACCACTTCTATAATTCCCAACTACTCAAGCAGATAAAGATAACAATGCACAATGAGAGGCAAGATTCTTACATCTTACCTCTCAAGTATGATCTTTCTAATTTTTTCTTTTATTTTTTCATCTTTCAACATCGAGGATAATATTTCCATTAAATGTGGGGGGAGGAATTTTTAGAAGTGTTTATTGAATATAGTAAGTATACTACCAATCACACACATATATGAAAAAAAAAACTATTTTGGTTCAAGTTTAACTTGTCATGTTCTAGGAGAGTGTTTATTTGTTTTTTTTTCTTTTGTTAATATTATATTTGTCTGTTTTTAGTCTTTTTCCCTATATCTGTTTTTGTTGGTTTGATTTGCTTGAGGACAAGCAAGCATTCAAGTATGGGGGTATTTAATAAGTGCGTAAAAACACACACTTATAATTTACTGTTTAATTTGATTTGTTTGTTTAATCCTCTGCTTACATCAATATTTAATGTATTTTGGTTGTATTTTTTGTAGATCATGAGAATTGACTCAAAATAATTGAATTCGGCTTAAAAAGGAAGACGTTCAGGGACTAAAACGTAAGAGAAGTACAGACTAAAACGCAAGTCACCAAAGGACCTAAGTGCAAAGTTGAAGGGACCTATTTGCAAGGTTTTCAAACCTTGCAGGTTAGCTTTGCATGGCGCAGCTACGCCAAAGATTAGTGACTGCGCCATTCATCCTGTTCTTTGGCATCAAGTTCAAGTTTCTGGAGAGAACTTAGAGATAGAGATAGAGGAGATTGGAAAAATTTTTGGGCATCAAGTTTAAGTTTTTGAAAATCAAGACTCTCCTAATCTAGTTTTATTTCTTTCCCTTGTCTTTAAACCTTTGTTTTGAATTGAATAATAGTGAAGTTATTTTTTTTATGTTGTCGATTGTTAAATTTTTTATTGTGGATTTTGAACTTTATCTAATGTATAGTTAAACTTGTTTTCTAAGACAATGATGTAATTTATTTGAAGCATTCAATTTTCATAATTGTGTTATTTGTTTTGATTTAATATTTAGTGTTGCGTATTCATTATGATGATTAATACGTTTTAATATTTGGCCAGTATTTGAATTATTTGTGGATTAATATGAACTGAGAAGTGATTATTATCTAAATCAGATAATAAACACCGTAAGTTACATGTTAGATAGAGATGTACTAATATGATTTACGTAGTTAGTTAAGAATTATCACTAAATGTAAGGTACTTTCATTTAATTTAATTCACATAGAAATATAGTGAATTATTTAGGTACAAGGTAGACTCGACTAATCTCGAAAGAGACTGTCGAATAATTTAAGATAATTAATTAACAACACAGGTATTAAATCACATTAATATTAGCTGGAGAATTGGATGTGAACAAATATGATGAAATCATTAGCCCTAAATCTTTCCATTAGTTGTATTTGTTTTAATTAAATTGCTCAATAGTTTATTTTACTTTATTTTGTTTTAATTTTTCTCAATCAAATTAATTCGATTATTTCAGATAAATTCACTACTTAATTATCTTCGGTAATTAACAGATTAACTTTTCTCGTGGGACCGACACTTTCTTACCACTGTATTACTTGTTTGTGATACGTGCACTTGCGTTCGTAATTTATGCAACATATTTTAATTTTTTTATTTTTGGTTTTCAAGTATTTATCTTTTTTTTTATTTTTTCTCTAATCGATAATTGAAGTTCACTAAGTGACAAAAAAAATAGTCAAATAATATAAAAATAATTAAAAATAATGATATTTTTTTGTCTAAAATTTTCAACATATATTTTATTTTTTTCAACAAATACCATTATTTTTAATTATTTTTATTTTGTTTGACTATTTTTTTACATGTAGTGAATTTATGATTATTATTTGTTAATATATTATTGTTGTTTTAATTATATATTAGAGTGAAAATTCAAAGAAATTTGAATAAAACAGTAGAAAGTTTAAATTCAAAAATCAAATAAGAAAAATGAAAATTTTAAAATAAAAAGTAAAAAGAAGAAAAATAAATAAACTTTTATTTTGTTAATTGAAATTAAACTATTTTCATGTAATTAATTTATTTATATAAAAAATTAATTAAAAATTATTAAAAAAGAGCATTTATGTCATTATATTAATAAATAAAAGTTAAAGGGGTATTTTTGTCATTGCAATAATCAACATTGAGTCAAAAGTTAATTGTAACGAAAAATTAACGAAAAGAATGTGTATTTGATAATTATATATATATATATATATAATCTGGAGATTTTTATAATTATAAAGTAGATTTAAATTTTTTTAATGTAAAACTGAAATTAGTAGATTAAAAATAAAAGTAAGGTTACTGTTTAAGGACCGGCCCAATATATGAACAGTATCCCTTAGTTACTATTTATTGGTTTTATGTACATACATATATATGCACTCTACTTATATTTTATTTGATATTCTTAATTCAAACACCACTATCTTTAATTACATTTATTAAAATTAAATAAGCAAATTATTTACTTTGTATATATTTACTGATAAAAAAGTTTTTGACTGAATTAATATTTAAAAAACTCTATCTCACATGGTATAGTAAATGAAGACGAGATTGAAAATTATTTTTTTAAATTTTTAAATAGAAATCAATTAAATTAAAATTATTCTCTAAAAAGAAGAATATTTAAAATAATTTTTTATTATTTAAATAAAAGTCTATTTTATTATAAGTCTTCTAAATATGTATTTTAGAAAACGGTTTGAAAATCATTTTTTATTTTAGAAATCAAAAATAATTTTACTAAAACTGTCCTTTAAATATATAAAAAAAGAAAACGATTTAAAAATTGCTTTTATATTTTTTTAAAATCAAAATAAGTTTATTAAAATTTCTCTAAAACACATATTTTATAAGACAGTTAACAAAAATCATTTTTATTTTTTAGAATTAAAGTCGATTTTATTAAAATTGTTCTCTAAACATATATTTTAAAAACAGTTTACAAAAACTATTTTTATTTTTTAAAATTAAAGTCGCTTTAATTAAAACTGTTCTCTAAACGTATAGTTTAGAAGATAGTTTATAAAAACTGTTTTTATATTTTAGAATTAAAAATAGTTTTTGAATAAATTATTTTAAAAAATAAAAACTGTCTTCTATTTAGTGTGCTCTTTTAATTATTTTCACTAGTGTGTTCAAGTAAAAAGCAGCTACCCATGGACGTCCTCTTTTGAGGGAAGATTTTAGGGCAATGATCGAGATATAGAAGGATTTCATATCCGAATGGCAGCGAAGATGGGACGATTATTTTGGTTTGGAGCAGTTAGGATCGTTGTTATGACACCCCCAGTGCTCGTTCCAGCTATCATCACGTCGAAGCAGTCTACAAGTCTAGCATCCTCGCCATCAATCAAGCTCCTGACATAATGTTAATTAATTAATTGCGTCAAATTTTAGTCGGTGTACATGATGTAACATATATATAGAAACATTTTGTAACAAAGAAATGGTGATGATCATTTATATAAACAAAAATTAATATTAGATAGACATATTGATGATGTATAGTAAGCACGCTCACTTAAAAATCTTTTATTAGACATAATACACAAAACACAAAAATGCATATATATTTTGCTGATATGATTTTTACGGGGTTTGTTTATTACTGCAGATGATATATATATATGTATATATTTTGTTTTTACAACTACTACTTACTCTACATTCATTTTCATTAAATAAAATTAAATACAAATTTAGTTAATTATAAAACAACAACAACAACAATAATAATAATAAAAATAAAATTTTTTATATGAATGAAATGATTCCGTTGAAACCTTTAATCGATGACTTTCCCTCGGACTACACACGTTTATTATGACTACGAGGCAGGTTGATAAGCCTGAAACGCCAATGAGGTTTAATAGGTGAAACAAAGAATGGGTTCCTAACTAAAATAGACACTATATGCTCACTCACTCGCAATGGCCCATTAAAGCCCATTGAAGCAACTGTTCGTCTTGGGCCGTCTTTATTAATATTATATATTTCTTTAACAAAAATTTTTAAATTGTTTTTACTTCTCTCGGAAGGTTCGCATCTCCTGCAAGAAAATTCCATTTCAGGGGGTCTACTCTATCAAAATTCTTGCTTCCCGTGCAAATCGCGAAATTTCCTCCCGGCATACCAGGCTTGCGACTTTACTTCTTCATCCACAACACCAAATAACCCAACAAAAACCAAGGACCGAGAATCTTTTTCTGTTCAATAAATTTTACGCACGCAAACACGTACACGAAAAAACGATGCTCCGTCTCTGTTTTATACGCCGCCGTTTCTACCGTTTCCCTCTCCAACGGCACGTCTCTTCTTCGTCTAAAAGTCCCACCGAACCCCCTACCAATCTCAAAAATTCCCAACATGTCCCTCAACCACCGCAAAAACCGCCACCACAAATTATTCAAAACCATCTTTCTCCACTCTCTACTCCCACCACCACCTCCTCGCTCTCTCGAACTTCCATTTTTGTTTTCTCCGCCACCGTCCTCTCCGCAATTGTTGCCTCCCTTGCTCTCATCTCCGTCGATCATAACGACAGTAATAATATAAGCAGTAGTCCCATTTACTCAACGATAGAGAACACAATTCATAGGTCCAACGAGTCTTTTAGAAGAATTATTCACCATGTAAAGCAAACCGGCATTGCGGTTTCGGTTCTGTGGCAATCTCTGAGTTCGGTGTTGTCCAACGCGAACCACGAGGTGAGGGCGGGGTTTGAGTTGAGGGTGGCAGCGTTGTTGGCGGATATCGTGGCGGCAAATGAGGCGCGGAGGGCGGCTATTGTGGGCGCGGGAGGCGGTAAAGTGGTTGATTGGTTGTTGGAGACGGTGGGTGTTGGAGCTGACGGCTGTGGGACCCAAGCAGAGGCGGCAAGGGCTCTTGCCTACTTGATTGCGGACCCTGATGTCTCTAAGGATGTGTTAGGGCGGCCTCGTGCTGTGCCAAATTTGTTGCGGTTTATTTTTTCGTGTCAACCGAAGTCCAAGAAGGTTAGTTTCCCTTTTTTCTTTTTTTATTGGTTTCGAATTTCCATTCAAATTTCAGAAATGATTAGTTTTTTCATTTCAAATTGTATTATTGGCAGTAAGTTTAGGACATATGTTTACCATTTGCATCTTACAATACGAAGAAAAGGCCAAAGTTAATTCGAATCAACACTCTGATCTGCATCTACTTCTTAAATTTTGTTGCAATGCTAAAACATAGTCCTACAGAGAAAAATGTAGGGTGTTTTTGTGATGATATATGTGTAAGTGAGCATATGTGCATATGTTGGATAATATTATGATAAAACATCAAATAATCATTGCATCTTTCATTTTGTTCTTAACCAGTTATTGACATGATAGACATTCTTATTGAATGCTTAATTTCTGGTCTAGTTGATGCTTCTGAGTTGTGTTTTACCATTGATATATAGCTTTTCTGTGGGAGCAGCATTCAAGACGTAGTTCATTCGATATTTCTGATTCTTTGAAAGGTAGGAGCATGCTTGTTGCTGCTATTATGGATGTTGTCACATCCAACTGTGAGAGCTTAGAAAAGCTATCATTCAACCCGTCGCTGCCAGGAAATGCTGAAACAAGGGATATTGCTGATGTTATTGAGGTTATTGAGGAAGGTGGCATGCATTTTAATGAGCCACAAAGAGATGAAGATGATGAGGATGGTGGAAGAGGAATGAGGGGGATAGGGATTAAAATTCTCGAAGGTACAACTGTTTTAGGGCTTTCAAGGACTAGTGGGCTTATGAAGTTGGGTGATTCTGATGATGTCGAAGTGCAACCAGTTAGACAAACTCCTAACACCCTTGCCTTGCTCAGTAAGCGTGACAATTCATCAGCACAAGCCAATTTGTCTTCTGCTGTTGTTCCGGGTCTGTGGGATGACTTGCATTGTCAACATGTTGCCGTGCCTTTTGCTGCTTGGGCATTAGCCAATTGGGCAATGGCATCCGGAGCCAACAGATCTCATATTCAAGAATTGGATCAAGATGGGCTTGCTGTCATGACTGCTCTAATGGCACCTGAGAGATCTGTGAAGTGGCATGGGAGTTTGGTGGCGAGGTTGCTGTTGGAGGATCGTGATCTACCCTTAAGTGATTCTGTTTCTGATTGGAGTTCCTGTCTTCTTTCAACTGTTTCTCAGGCTACTAAAAATGAAGACATTCCCTTGGCTCAGGTGGCTTTATCTGCATTTTTAGTTTCTATAGAAAGAAGCCCTGGGGCACAAGAGATAGTGATGAACAAGGGTCTTCAGCCAATGAGAGATACTGCTAAGCGGACAACAAAACATAAAGAGGTGCAAGAAACATTGGCTAAGGCTTTAGATTTGATTTCTACAGGGGACACGCGATTATCTCTTGAAGAAAGTCAAAAATGGTCTGGCATATTGCTTCCTTGGGTCTTTGGAAAATTTTCCTCTGAAGCTACCCGGTCTTCAGCCATAAAAATCCTTTCATGCATTCTTGAAGAGTATGGACTCTCTTCAATACCAATTTCTCAGGGATGGTTAGCTGTCATGCTAACTGAAATTCTGGGTTCCAGCAAGAGTGCTTCTGTTAAACGTGGCACAGAGCCTAAAAATGATAAAGTGAAGGTATAGAGATTTTCTTTCTCCTCGCTAATTCTTTCATTAAAATGATGCCACATAATGAAATTTTTATCCGGTTTACAACTTCAAGTATAATCTGTATTCTACTTCAGACTAGAATGTGCCTTCTTTATTTGATTTTGCACCCAGTGATTGAATTTGTGGCTTAACTTTTGCAGACTCAGATTGATCAGTCCAACCTCCTTTTTGCCGAACAGACAGCCAATCAGTTGGCAGGAGCTGTCGTTAATCTGGCTGGAAAGCAATTGGGAGCAACCACAGATGCTGTTGAAACATTCCCGCTGGCAGATCTTCTTTCTCAGGAACCTTTTGCTGGACCATTTAAAAACCTTAAGAAAGATACTGTGTCTAAATTTGATGCCACAGATTCTGCAATGGCAACACTTAAAGGGATCAAAGCACTTACAGAAGTTTGTATTGGAGATTCTGTATGTCAACAGAAACTAGCCAATTTTGGGATCTTGTGCTTGCTAAGACGCTTTCTATTACATGATGATTATGAGAAACTTGCTGCTATGGAAGCTTATGATGCTTCAAGAGCCCTAGAGGCTGAAAAGAAGACTCCAGGTGATCCAGATGAATCATCTGATTTACATACAAATAATCTATCTAGTGTTCGAGTTCCACCAACTGCTCACATTCGGAAGCATGCAGCTCGGCTCTTAACTGTCCTTTCACTCCTTCCTGAAGTTCAGAAGGCTGTTCGGGCGGATGAAACTTGGTGTAAATGGCTTGAGGATTGTGCTAACGGAAAGATCCAAGGTTGCAGTGACCTCAAAACACAAAGTTATGCCAGGGCCACACTGTTAAATATATTTTGCAACCACCAATCTGGGAGAGAATCTTTGAATCATAATGTTCCTGACACTGAAATTGTAAACAGAAACAGTGGTTGTCCTCGTTACGATGATGTGATATTTTTAATCAATCCTGAACTGCCTCATTGGAAATGTCCTGAAAATAAAGATCAAGACATTGTTCAGAGGAAGAAGTCTTCTTCGGGTGAGGCTGATTCTATTAACAATGCAGCTACAGCTGAGACCGAAGCTTCAAATGATGGTGACTCATCTAACTCCATTGATGAATCACAGAACAGCTCACAGTCAGTAGTTCCTCAACTAGATATTGTCTTTGTCCATGGCCTGCGGGGCGGACCTTATAAAACTTGGCGCATTTCTGAGGGCAAATACTCAACCAAGTCAGGTTTGGTTGAGAAGATTGATCAGGAAGCTGGGAAGCTTGGAACATTTTGGCCAGGTGAATGGCTTTCAGCTGACTTCCCTCATGCTCGCTTGTTTACTCTCAAATACAAGGTTTGTTGAGTAAGATTGAATTCCACTAAGAATTTAGATGTAACATCCTCTTGTATTGGAATCTCCACTTGATTTAAAGTTTCCTAAGCTGGTTTCTAGATTGGGTCCATCACATTAATGACTCTCAGTTTAATATTTGATGCAGACAAATCTTACACTATGGTCTGGAGCTAGCCTGCCTCTTCAGGTTTTTTCTTTTTGGTTGATGAATTAAAAGCTTCTTAATGTGTTATCATATAGGATTGTAATATCAGTAGTTTCCGTTCACAATCTGAGAATTTTTGGTTTGTATTTGCATTTATAAACTAGGGTAAACTTCTACCTCGTGAAAGTTCCAAGACCATCTTGTTATTTAACCCGGGTTGTTGACTCAAATGACTTGGTTGACCTTGGATTATCATTTTTGGGACCTTGTTACTTGATGAACTTTGCTGATTAATGTTAACTGTACTGTATAAATCCAGTTCTCAAGTTCTTCTCCATGCTTAGGTTGATTTTAGGTGCCATCTTATAGATTAGCCAACAATTTTGCCCAGACTTGCCTTGAAAACAACGTTCTAATATCTGTCTTTAATATGTCATGCTTGTAGCATGTTTTTTATTTGTTTTGAGAAATTTGTATGTTAGCCATTCTAACAGAAGTCTAATATTTTGCTTGAAACATGCAGGAAGTCAGCACCATGCTACTGGAAAAGCTTGTTGCTGCAGGCATTGGGAACCGTCCTGTTGTGTTTGTGACACACAGGTTTGTCATGCACATTGTACTTGTTCTTTAGCGTGTGGAATTACCTTATTGTTGTAATTCCTCAATGTAGCAGTTCATATATGTTTGTAGCACTTACTAATAATATTTCTATTTTCTTAAGATTTTTTGTTGTTTTGTAATGGATGGTTACTTGTTTGGTTTTGCACAGCTTTCTCTTATAACATATTGACTGGCCACTTTTGCAGCATGGGAGGCCTGGTTGTTAAGCAGATGTTGCATAAAGCAAAGGCAGAAAACATTGATAATCTTGTAAAGAACACTGTTGGGATTGTATGTTTCACTCCTTCACTCGATAACAGATGCTTACTTGACCTCTCTATATATTCATAGAGTTGACTTGTATAATTTGGGCGTTGTATCATGATTTTAGGTGTTTTATAGCTGCCCACACTTTGGAAGCAAACTTGCAGACATGCCTTGGCGAATGGGTCTTGTGCTTCGCCCAGCCCCAACTGTTAGTTCAAGATATTCATGAACTGAGCTAATATTTTACACTACATAATTGTGGGTTCTATATATCGTTCTCTAAAGTAGTTTGTTTCTTGTTTTTGTTTTAGATAGGAGAGTTAAGAAGTGGTTCTCCAAGATTAGTGGAACTCAATGACTATATCCGTCTTCTTCATAAGAAAGGGATGCTTGAAGTTCTTAGCTTTTGTGAGGTAATAAATCTGCAGTCATTAATCCCTGAAATTTCTCTACCCTCTATGTAGGAATGCACACCCCCATGTATCTGTTTTCCTTTGTGACCTTCATAGACAGCTTCTTATTTTTGCAGACCAAAGTAACTCCAATAGTAGAAGGTTACGGAGGATGGGCCTTCCGAATGGAAATTGTGCCTATTGAATCAGCATATCCTGGATTTGGGGAACTTGTAGTGAGTTTGATTTAAGCATTAATTTATGGCTTTCTCAAAATATTTTGTGGATGGAGAGACTGAAATAAGACAGATAATGCAAGTTATAATGGTGAATTGTTTACAAACTTTCATCAAATGTTATTTTTTTGGGCCTAACTTTGTTTTCTTTGAAACAGGTACTAGAGTCGACAGATCATATAAATTCATGCAAACCAGTTAGTCGCACTGATCCTTCCTACACAGAAATATTAAAATTCTTGCGGAAGCTGAAAGCCCATTACACATGAGGAGATGGTTCACAATTCCTCCCGTGTTGAATTATTTTTATGTGCATGTTCATACAAGAGTATTGAAGCACATCTGGACTGGTGGTTATTGGGAACAAATTTTGATAGCTCAAGGGGGCAACTTGGGCTTTGGATCAGAAAGCCTAGCTTATCCAGCTTGGGTAGCTTGCATTGCATATGCGAGTTTGCACCCTATTTAACGATCATCTGCAGAATTTGCGACATCTTTCGCTTCTGCTTATTTTTACTCAAAAGCTGTACATTGGTGTATTCCCTTGATTCATTGGTATCGTAAAATATACATAAGACCCGCCCGCCAACCTACCTGTACAGTAGGATTAAAAATGTTGTACATACTTGCAAAGAGGAAAGAAGAGAATATAGGATCCTTGATTCACCGACCGATTCTCTCTCTTTTTCTTTTCTTCTGTTTCTAAATGCGATCATGTTTAAGTAACGTGTAACAATACATCTATTTATTTGAGGTCTTTTATACAAAAACTTACACCCTGGAACATAGACGTTTTAACTCGAAATGATTATAAGTAGTTTTTTCTCGAAATGATTATAAGTAGTTTTTTCTTACTCAAAAACATAATTGAGTTGAGCAATACTATAGCTTTAGCTTGTGACTGCAATAATGTCAGAAAGATGATCAATGATAATTCATTGAAAATTTCAAACATTCAGATTATTAAAGAAAATAAATGAGGCGTCCAACCCATTATATAGATGGGCCATGCTCCTGTTGGCCCAATAACGTCAAATAACATTTAACGTAAATCTGTTTTGTTTTTTAAAAAAAAAAAATAAATAAATAAATAAAGAGAAATAAAAATTCACGAACCCTTTCTGCAAACATGTGTTGAACAGTCGACAAAAGTAAAGGGGAATAACCGAAAATTCCAGTGTAGCAACAATGTCGTTGTTGTGTTCTTTAACGCCCAGTAAATTAATGTTATTGCAAAATTCTATTGTTCGTCCTTCTCAATTAAAGTTGAAGCTGCTGACAATTCCTAGCAAAAACAGAAACAAGAATCAGAATGGGGCGAGAGGAACTTTGTCACTTAAGTTGTGCGACTCTGATTCCACTACCAGCAGATCCTCATCATCAAAAAATTCAACGGCTGTAATTCAAAGCACCAGTACTGCTCCGCCAGTGATGCGTAAAAGAAAAAGGTACAGGAAGTTGTACCCAGGAGAGAGCGAAGGTATCACTGAAGAGATGAGATTTGTGGCTATGAGACTACGTAACTTAAACGGTAAAAAATACCCCTCTTCTTCTTCTTCTTCTGATAATAGTAATAGTGACAGTGAGAATTCCCAAGATTTATCAAATGACGAGATACAAATAGAAGAAGAAAAAGCAAAGCAAGATAGTGAAGGACAGGCTTGGAAACCGAGCATGGAAGGGTTTGTTACGTACTTGGTTGACAGCCAACTCGTCTTCAACACTGTGGAGCGCATTGTTGATGTATCTAATGACGTGGCCTGTAAGTTTCTTTCCTACCTCCATCTGTTTGTTTGTTTGCTTGCTTTATTTATTTATCATTTTGCCTTCCTAAATTTGGTGTCTATTACTAGTACAATCCATGTTTTTGCTGTGCTTTTCAAATTTCCTCAACGGGTCTAGGACATTGCACAAAATGAAGCTTGGATTATGGAGCTAATTCTAGGTCCTTTACCAATACATAGTTGGGAAGGAATCAGGAACAAATTAACATTGACAGTTTATGGTCATACATTTGGTCAGTTATTTGAGTATCACCATTTATTCTCTCGCCAGATGAATTATTTTTGCCAGTTTAAATCTTGCTTCCCTTATATTGTAAGAATCTAATGTTTTTATTCTATTACAGATGCTTACTTTAGAAAAACTGGATTGGAACGATCAGGAGGTATTTCAAAAGATTTAGAATGGTTTAGTGAGCAGGGTTTTGCCATTCCAGAACCTAGCACTCCAGGAGTTTCTTATGCCAAATATTTGGAGGAACTTGCTGAGAAAAGTGCCCCATTGTTTTTGTCTCATTTCTATAACATATACTTTTCGCATATTGCTGGCAGTCAAGTAATTGCAAGACAGGTAAGTGTTAACCATCAAGGCTGAGTGAAATTCCTATAAATGTTAGAAGAATTGTGAAGTGGAGGAAGGCCAATCTAGAGCTCATTTAATCTAAGCTGTGGAATGTAAAGAAGGATGAACTAAGCAGCTAAAATTGCATTTTGTGGTGCAAATGGTGTATGTTGTGTTTGATTATTTCCTTCCAAGTTCTTAATAACTGCTTTATTGATGATTATCCCTTTTCCTATGACTTTTAAGAAACTGATTTGTATCCAAAAATAAGCTTTTCAGACACTTTGCAGAAATAATAATTGTGTATCATGTCTGACTCACGCATACACTATTGCAAGAAATTTATTTTCTTGTCACTTGTGGAATAGTGTAGGCATAAGCAGCTGCTATGTATTGTTGTCCAGAAACCTGCGCAAATTACTATTTTGTAAGCATTTCACTGTTTTATCAAGGAAACATGTGATTAAGCATACTATAATGTCCTAAAATTCGTGAATGTGCAGAATTTATTGTGTTGGACATACGCATCTATTTAAAGCATGACATTTTTGGTCGCATCTTCTAACTTATCTTTTGCATGATCACCCAATAAGTGGATATTTGTTTTCATCTAATATCCCTCATAAGATTGCAGTGCGGAGACATTATAGTTTTCTTTTATATATTAACTTGAAGGTTTTGGATTAAATATGCTTCATAAGCATGTGAAATCAGGGGAGAATTTTCCAAACTGAATTAATATTCTCTCCTTTTATTTGCTTATTGTCTCTAGGTCTCTGAGAAGATCCTAGAGGGAAGGGAGCTGGAAATCTACAGATGGGAGGGGGATGAACAAGAATTATTGAAAGGTGTGCGTGAGAAGCTCAACATGCTAGGAGAGGTTTGCTCGAGTCTGCCATGTATTATTGACTTGCCTTACCTTATGTTGGGACATTGCTTGATGTTTATTGTTAAATGATTCATATTACTGCCAATGCAGCACTGGACCCGAGATGAGAAAAATAAATGCTTGAGAGAAGCAGTGAAGGCATTCAAGTTTTTGGGGCAGATAGTTCGTTTGATCATCTTGTAACCACCATAGTTATCTCGAATTAACTCAGGAAGTTTGACATTGGTAAAGCCTTTTCTTTCCCTTCATTTTCGGCATTGTTTCTCTATTATTCTCTGATATGGAGTAATGATTTTCCTTGCGAAAAGTGGAAGAAAGTCTCAATCTTTTCTAAAAAGCCGTTTAGTTTTACACTTAGCAACCGACTTGTCATGAATGTAATACGGCTGTACTGACATTATGCAGGGATCCGAAAATTTATTTGAAAGTAGTCCCATTGTGTTCGTTGACAACCCGTAGTAGCAAAACAGAAAAGCTCAATTTCTAATGCTAAAATTTTAAATTTGGTTTGCGTTTCCGGTTTTGCTTGCTTCATTTCAGAAATGATGGGTGGCGCATTTTCTTTCTCTTCACCAGACAGCGGCATTAACATATACCACCTGCTCTGGCCCAGCTCAGCACCAATCCTCATCCTCGTGGTGGCCTACTCGCCAAACCGTCAGGCCCGTAAATGTGCGGCGCGTCATCTTTTTTTAAAAATAAAAAATTAAAAAACAAAATCGGTGTTTTTTATTTTCTTGTTTTTTGGCATTGAGATTATATCATATGCTCTTTGGAAGCAGCTTTTGCTCAAAGCCATGTGCAGTGTAGTGTACTCTCTCACCCTATTTGAAATTGAAATAATATCATAAATGGAGATATTTATTTCATTAGCAGGAACGTAATGCAATGCAATGAGTTTATAAGAAAAGAAATATAATTATCGATTATTTATTTATTTTGATGGTTGTTCGAAGGACCCCGGCTACACATAGGAAATGTCCCAGCCCCGATACCCTGTTACTGACTATTTCCGGGTCAAACAAGAAAATGGGTCTGTTTAAATATAAAACAGTGGGATGCACGTCCTTCTTCACAAATACCCCTGAACAATTTTGTGAATAAATATAAATATAATTAAATAATTAAATAACATATACCAATACACTGTTAGTCAATTCATTCATGCACATCAATGAAATGAAGACTCTTAGAAGGATTTAAAAATTGTTTTAATAAATAAAAATACGTAATTTTCTTTTGTTTCGACTTAAGGTTGACCATGGGAGCTTCGTTCTGGAGGAAACATGACCAATCAAGACCCAGTACAGAGCTTCAGTTTACATTAGAAGCAATGGGTTTGAAGACCAGAAATAACTTGGTGAGATGCAGCGACGTTACTTTTAAAAAGTTAAATGACAACGTGACGTAATAGTTTTGTTGTTTGAAGTTGGGTGTGTTTTATCGAATGGTAAAGAAACGGAGAAAATGGAAAACAGAAATAATCAATCTGTTAATATTTAAGGAATATACGAATTTTGGAATAATTTTCAGAAAAGAATATTTTAAAGGGAAAATGGGAGAGCGTGGAGTTGTTTAAAGGGATGATGTTCTTCTTCACGAGGAATGGCTCAAAGTCTGTATTTAACAGTTCTTTCTTTTCTAAGCTAAAACACTCAGAATCAGACACAGACACTACTATTTACTATTTGTATTTTTATTTTATTACAGAAAAAGAGAAATAGTAAACCGAAACGTCTATGCCATCTTATCTTCTTCTTTCTTCTCCTTTTTCTCGCAGTCTTCTTCCCTGAACAACAATGGCTGCTAATATCTGCTACTTCAACAAGGTGCATTTCAGTTTCAGCAACTATCATATCATACATACTTTCTCTCCTCCAAAAATGCACTCACTTCATCTTCAATGCTAAATGTTTTCATTGCTCAAAAAAAAGAAAAAAAGAAAAAAAGAAAAGAATATTATGGGTACTTTTTGAGTTCATCTGTTTGTCTTAGTCGAACGTGTGACTTACTGGACCACTTGGTAACCGCTAAAAAAAACTCGTTGCCCGCTGGTTTTTGTTTTATTTTTTATTCATTTTCATTTTTTCTCTTCACCACTAATGTGCATGCTTCGATCTGATTTTTTCAAGCAAGACCAGTTCTTTCGCCTTGTTTTTCTCAATACGTACACAAAACAGAATTAAACATGAAACCCGTTGTTTTGCTGTGTCCGATTCGATTTTTCATGGAGATTTTAGATGGAACAACAAGTATATACTATCTCCACCAG
This sequence comes from Azadirachta indica, assembly GCA_022749755.1. Classification (NCBI taxonomy): domain Eukaryota; kingdom Viridiplantae; phylum Streptophyta; class Magnoliopsida; order Sapindales; family Meliaceae; genus Azadirachta; species Azadirachta indica. The sequence goes on from CM040449.1 coordinate 4,830,548, forward strand.
TTGTCTTTCTGTTTCATTTTTCCTGGTTAATTAACTGTACCATATGCAGTCGTTAGTAGTACTATCATGCGTGTTGTATTGTTCCTTGCATCTTTATTTGAAAATAACATATGGCTAACATTTGAATTGCAGGATGCATTGGTTATAAAGCCTCCTAAGAGATCTCCATTAGCACTCAGAACGGTGGTCTTACTTTTTGCTATGGTTTGTGGAGTCTATATTTGCTCAATCTGCTTAAAGCAAACAAACATACACACGAAAACCAAATTATTGAACATCAAAGTCTTTGACCAGCCTTGTCAAGCTGCCAACATTGAACAATCGGAAATTCCCTTTGTTCATTATCCAAATCCTGTAACATTTAGCAGGTCCCTGGAAGCACATTACCTTTGTTTATTGACATTTTGCTTCAATCACTTCTTATATTCTCAACGTTCGAATATCTCTTTTTTCAGGGCGGAATGTGCTTGTAGTCCTGTACGGTATTTCGCCATCTTGTCAATGCAGCGATCAGGGAGCGGATGGTTTGAAACATTGTTAAATAGTCATATCAATGTAAGCTCAAATGGAGAAATATTTTCAGTTAAAGAAAGGAGGAGTAATATTTCTTCGATTATAAGGACAATGGATAAAGTATATAATCTTGACTGGTTCACTAGTGCGTCCAAAAATGAGTGCTCGGCTGCTGTCGGGTTCAAATGGATGATGAATCAGGTGAGTTCTCACTGAATTTTTGCTTTATATATGATCTTTAGAAGATGAATTAAAAGGATTTGTTGTTTGTTGCTGCATACATTTCGAGTGAGATTTCTTCTTCTCCAGCTGCTGGATGTTGTAAACAATTGTAGCAGTTATATTTTTTTGCTTTGATATCGGAAAAACTTATTTCATCCTTAAAACATAGATGTACTAGAATGTTTTATTCAGTTCCTTGTTGGAAATACTGAAGATGAATGTAGACAACATTTGAACTGACAAATAAATGCTCAATGTATGCTTATGTGTTCGCATGTGAAGACGCTCCTACCCCTTTACGTGTTTGGATTTTGGGGAAGCTTTGCATCCACATTAACATGTTTCTAGAACAAAAATCCCTCACGTGATTTTTTTCTGGACGTTTTGTTTAGGCGTTGCACATTAATTGCTAGCCCTTTTTAATCTGTAATTCTGGCAAAAGGCATTCCTCTCTGTGAAGTGAAGTGAAGTGAAGTGAAGTGAAGGCGTTGAATTGATAAAGAACATATGGTATTTGGCTTTGGTGTTAATTTCTAACTGATAAGCCTGCAATTTTTCATTAATTGCAGTTATTACTGTTTCAATTGAAGTCCTAAGGTGACAGAGTTTTGCAGGGATTGATGGCACATCATAATGATATAGTGGAGTACTTCAAGGAAAAAGGAGTTTCTGCAATACTCCTCTTCAGAAGAAATTTGCTCCGCAGAATGATATCTGTTCTTGCAAATTCATACGACAGAGATGCTAAGCTCCTGAATGGAACCCACAAATCTCATGTCCATTCCCCTTCTGAGGTATATCCATTCCCATTTTCTATTTCCCTGTTTGTAAAAGTCAATCAATTTCATACTTAAAACCTGATTGCAGGCTAAGATTCTGGCAAAGTACAAACCAACCATAAATGCTACACTGCTAATACCTGAAATGATGCAAATTGAGCAGACAGCAGCTAAGGCCATAGAATATTTCAAGGGCACTCGCCACATTGTTCTTTACTACGAGGATCTTTTTACCAACCAAACTGTAAGACTTGTGTGCGGTTACAACCAACGGTCTTTTGATTATTGTTTTCTTTGTATCTTAATACAAAGTTTCTTTTTTGGAATTTATCGTTGAATAGAAACTACAAGAAGTTCAAGAATTTCTAAGACTGCCATACAGAGAGCTCACAAGTCGTCAGGTTAAGATCCACAAGGGGACCTTATCAGAGCAAGTTGAGAACTGGGATGATGTCCACAAAGCATTGAACGGAACATTGTATGAGAAATTCCTGCATTCAGATTATGACATGTAGTCTTCACCAACTGTAAATATCAGATTTAGGATTATAATTTGGCTGGCAAGTCTACTTCAATTTTGGATACAACTAATTTCCTTCTCTTTTCGTAGCTACTTTAATCCGATGAGAAACTGCACTGCGCAGAAAAAACTCAAAAAGGAGCTAATAAACCAATTTACCATTGCCATTTTGTGAATGATATGAAAGCAAAATAAACAATTGTATGCTGTAATTAATAAAATAATAAGCGATCACCAATTAAATGTTAGACGTGGAAACGAGATATCATTAGGCAAAAGGTTTGTACATAACTGTTAATAAATAAATACATAAATAAATAAATGTTCATGACAACTGAGATGAACAAACGACCAATCCTTCATGACAGTGATAGTTAAAAATGTGCATATTATTACAAAAAGGTGTTTCATGAGAATCACGAGGAGCGCAAAAACACAATGTGTTTATGATTAAAAAATATAAAGACGTGTCGTTCACGGCGAAGATAGTGGACGACGTGTCGTGCCTATGTACGACCAGCAGTCGTTCAGCGGTCAGATTAGATGTCGAGATGACACGCCATCTATTTCAACTTAGCCAGAATGCCTAGTCGTTCACACGGGAAAGTCGTGAAGCACACACCGTTCAATGAGTCGACAAGCGAAAATGATATAAACCGCGGAGGCAAGCAGCTCATCACACGAAAAAGGCGGCGTTTTAAACACATTGACATTGTTCAAAACTGCTTTGAAATCTCAGAAATCATCTTTGCATATTCAGGTATCCATTGCTGATTTCATTCTGATTTCATTAGGGCCTCGACGTGTTGAAATGATTTGCAATCCGCAGACAGTGCACTGCGGACTGCGGAGCGTAATACTGAAGAAAAATCGATTCGACAAGAAATGAAAAGATGAACATAAATTTTCAATCAGAACTGATTTTCTTCTTCATCTTCTTCCTTTTAATTGCTTCCTAAATGATATGAACTACATATAAGTTACACTAGTGAAGATCAGCTAGTGACTGATCCATTACTTGCCCGAAAATCAGGTTTTTCTCTTTGTTGAATGACAAAGTGGTCAATAATCTTAACAGTATTAAGCGGGTCCTGCTGTGGACTGGCTGCACTCCATTTGCTGGGAAACTTTCTGAGGTGGCTCAACTGCTCAGGGTGTTTCAGCTCCCCCTCCCAATCAGGATCAAGCTTCCATTCCTTTGGGACCTGCATGTTAAGTTGGGTAAATAGTCTGTAGTCAATAATCTGTAACAACCACATAACTCGAGCTACAACCAGAAAGTGTAGCAAATTTGACCTTTCTTACCTTATCAACAGCAAGAGTGTAAACTTCAAGATCCCCATCACTATTGATGTGAAATCGAGTGAATGCCTTGTAATTAGCAATTCTTAGGGAAGAAAATGCTTCATCAAAGTGTAGGTGAAACCAGTTGACACAAATGTACAAGTAGCTTCCTAACACTAATGAAACCACAGGCGTTGAGAAGACCCAGAAATAGAGAAAGACGGAAGCATAATATATGACCACACCCCCGCGAGAAAGTGACTCCATTCCTTTCTTGCAAATATTACTCCGGGTGACAGCCATGACCTGACAATATTCACATGAATATACTGAAGCCAAAGAATAAAATGGAGTCCAGGACAAAGAGAGTTAATTACCTCTGGAACATCAAATGCAGACATGAGATACTTGATGCATGCTGGATAAAGGCCAAGGGTCCATTGTTCCATACGGGCTCGAAGGCCAGTAGGATCTGGAAAGTGCTCACTCTCAACTGATCGGTACCACTGATATAAAGTATGGTAACCTGAACCAAATTTCATCAGTTAAGAACTCCAATCAATAAACACTTGCCCAGATTTCAGAAGCATACTCAAAGGATCTTGTGGCACCAACTATCTAACTAGTTGTCCTTGTCTTTGGAGAGTAATATTTAATCATCTTGATTAGACAATCATACACTTCTTGTCATACATAAGAATATGATTGGCTTATTGAGTTAGGAAATATTAAGAAACAAAAACTGGAGACGCTAAAATCATCTACTGTTTCAGGATCATATGAGACAAAAATTGAAAACTCACCTGAAGTTGCTAGTAGTTTATGTTGAATGCATGTCTCCACACCCAATTCCAAAAGCAACATGAGAATAAGAGCTGCTGCCAGATGTGCAGAAACATGTAGCATCCCAATTATTGTCCGTTTCTTCCTAGATACTTTGGACGGGACAAATGTAATTGCTGCAATTAGCAACAGCAGAGCACCTACCAAGGATACATAAGATTGTTCCAGCATGTACATAAAAGCATTCCACACTGTGCCAAAGAAACTCCACAAGTGACCAGAAAATGAATCATCTCGCAGGATGTGGTCAAGCTTACACTAGAAATAAAGGAAGAAAACTCAGTCACAGCTCAACAATATAGTAATCCATACATCATTTGAATCCTTTCTCTCTAAATGAAAGAATGAGTGAGGGAAAGCAAATATGTGTTCAGGCCTAGAAAGGTAAAGTAATGGTTGCATCTCTTATAAAGTAGGTCCTTAGGCTACTTTGGTAATGTTATGTAGTGGTTTTGAAGCCACAACTGTGGTGAAATAACATCACTAGCTATCAAGTGTGCAAGTGGGTCATAAATATTGGTTATCAAGTAAAAGTGGCATGTTTATCAAACACTTTAGCCGTTGTGCTTTGAAGGGACAACAGTCCCAAACTAACCCTTAGTACAGTGCAATCTATTTCAACTATAAAAGGAAACAACTAAAAGCCATCATTGTTATCTAGCTATTGGAGTCTAAGACACCTAATGCATAGATAACTGAACAGAAACTTACTTGGGGAAACATAGAAAAGACCAACACAAAGTATATAATTCCACCGATGAAATCAAATTGCCAGTTCTTCTTTCGGAACTTCAAAATGTTTCCCAATGCTATCTGCATCCAGTGAAAAAAAAAAACAAAAGAAACTCAGTATAAGACCAAAAGACAAAAGGAAAATCAAGGCGGTGCACTACAGAATTTATAAATTCCAAACTTTACCCTGCTTGAATCTTCAAATGAAGGATAAGCAGTTTTGCTTTCATATGTAGTCCCATAAAAATTTTTAAAATTACTGAAGACATGGGTGGGATGTAAAAATGCCCCACCACAGCCATTTACAAGTAGATGTTGCACATAAACAGGATCATCTGATGGAACATATGAATGACGCATGTAATGATGCAAGTCTCCCGCAATTTGAAGCTTACACCTTCCCTCCAAATAATCACATATCAAGTGCTTGACGTTCTTCCCAGAAACATCATTAAAGTACCAATCAAGAAGCCAATTTGGTTCATGTGTCATGATGATGACGGAGTCATGCTCTCCAACCTAAATTAATAAAAGATGACATAAATTCTCACAAGCCAGAATCAGGAATGAGAAGAAATTTGAAAGCCTAAAAGATATACACAATAAAAAAGAGCTAAATCAAATTCCTGCAAACTAGAGTTAATAACATAATAAAAGATGAAAAATCTGAAGCAAGAGCTTATGACCAAAAAAACGTTTGATTGATCATCAACAAGGGGACAGCCTAACTGGTTATCTCTTGCAGTGGAACAAGAGGTTTAGGTGTCAGTCTCCCAGACAACAACAACTAAGGGATTAAGTTGATGGGAGGGGTGTGCGGTAAAATCTACACATTATTGGGGAACTAATTATAATTAGTGAAGGTAGCAAATGGCAATTCATAGTTGTTAACCAGCACACATTGATATTATAATTAGAATGAAGAGGATTAAAATACCAATGAATTGACCATCTAGAAGTTAATGTTAAAACACTGAGAAACAGAAATTAGAAAAATACCTTTTCCTTTACTAGTTCAGCAAAGAACTTGAACTGGTACACATCAATATCACAGTGAAGTGCCAGATCAAGACCAAATACCCACCATCTTTTAGGGAGCTGCAAAGCAAAATAACTTTTCTTCTGAGGCATAAACCACCCACCTAACCAGCTCTTGTGGCATATGTATCTCATAAAAGTATGTAGTCCGTCAAACCAATCTGTAATTTGAATAAAAAAAACAAAACCATTGGACCAGCTTGAAATACTCGATAACCACAAACGTGGAATGTAATTTTTATCAGCAGAAATCAGGATCTATTTAGAAAAGTAAACATATAACTTGAAGACATCATATCTTTACAGCAACATAAGTTCAAGATCTTGTCTGCAGAAGTAAATTATTCAGAGGCAGCTCAAGCTAAAACTTTAAACTAACCATGATTTCCAGGGATGAGGAAACACTGAGGTCCGTCATATTGCTTCAGTTCAGAAATCCGATCGGGTACTTCAGGTTTGTTAAAAGCAACATGATCTTTTTTATACCATGATGGGGGCTGAAGAGCATATTCAAAGGGACGAAAGAGGCGCTTTTCATACGTGAATGCAGATGGATTAGGGTACCTATAATGAATCCAGAAATATAAATATTTTAAAAGAAAAAGGTAGACAGTAATATTTAAAAAAAAAAAAAAAGCATCAACAAATTATGTAAAAAAATAAAAATTCAAATGGCGCATACTTCCTTCCAATGTTCAAAAGCATAAAACATTGAATTCCTATTATATTTAATGATTATTGTGCTCCAGCAGTAACAACCTGTAAAAAATCACAGATGCACATATGCAAGAACTAAAATCCAAATTCAGCTTCAATAGGCTTTAACACAGAGGTCCTGACAATGTGCTACCAGGGTATCGATGTGTTAATGTTCAACAAAAAATGACTGCAGGGAGTTGCTTGCAGATAGACTGATGTGCAAACCCCAACAAACCATATCAAGCAGTTTGACCAATGCAAACAGATTCGGCAGATGTGTGCTGCCGCAATGTGGGACGGAGCTGTTGACATGGTAAGGAAATAGTGGCTGAACAACAAAGCTGTGAGCTTATGGAGGAGGCAACTGTGATGGCACTAATAAGGGCGGTGGCAGCAATATGGAGATGCAGAAAAGGCATCAATAGCAGGGAGGATGCTAGCAAGCCAAACTAAAACCCAGGACAGTTATTCAAAAGTTCTTGCCAAACTAATTATACAGCAGAACCATCATTATAGAGTTCAATTTTGTAATACTCCCTATTCCTATCTCTCCACAAGTAACCAAAATTTCGGATTAAAAGTAACTCAAACAGTTCCTCTTAATATCAATCACCAACGGAAGCAAACTATTGAACCCATAATATCAACTATTTCAATAAATAAATCATACTTTTTAGCCTTGAACAATCTTTACCTCCCTCAATATCTACATCAACAATTTTGTTCAACAAAAATTATTCAAAAAATCAACTTTCAGTCACTTGACATTTATTCAGTTATACCCATTGTGAAAACGCTTGACATTGATGATCCAGTAGCCAACAATTACTTAAACCATTTGATGCACTATCAAGAGAGCATAACCTTGCAGCAATGAAAGTAAGCCATTACCAGGTAACAAATTTTGGCATGATTACATAGTATTATAAATCATGTATAAGAAATATAATGAACTTACGCAAGATCCCCTCCAATAAGTAAGAAATCCCCACGTGGTAAGGTGAAAACAGAATCATCTCTTGTGACCCGAATAAGTGGCTGCGCAAGTAACCGCGCTACAGAGTACGATGAGTTCCCCCCATCGCCGGTATCAGCCATGAAGTCAAACCATAGATCTTCTTTCTCACTATAGTGATCATACAAGAAATCTCCTGGCTGATGACCATCTTGAACCTTGTTCATCGCTGCCTGATGATAGCAAAAAGGGAATACAGAAGATGTCATAAAATCCTTATCTGGGCTTAAACAGATTTTTATACTCAAAAATGCAAATTTCATTTAAAGAGAAAACCAAATAGGATTAGTCAAAGATATAGAACTATTCCAAAATACAAACTCATTGATTATTTCATATACGGAAGTAATGTAGATTTTTCCTTTTTTTTTTTTCTTTTGGTACGTAATTTAGAAGAAAATTAACGCCCAGGTTTCTTTTAAATACAAAGTCACAGGAGCTTTCCATCACCAATCTACAAAATCAACACAAGACAACATGATATTCTATTCCTCAAGCTCTGGAGAATTCTTACTGCAAAGCCTATTCACTTTACGGAAGAACATTATCAATGTGCATATGGTCAGTTTGTATACCTTGCCAAAAATAGATATGGAAAGTTTGAACTGTAGAAAATCCAAGAAATAAGAATAACAAGATATAAATATTAACAAATATGGATCTACTTAAAATGGTTTTGAATCCTTCAGAGGTAAAGCTCTTTTTTCCTAGTGGTGCAAAGAACCGTACCTAGAATCCATCCAGAATACCCAAACAAGTTAAGCAGCCAAGCTTGTAAGATACAAGATATTTCAGAAGGAAACATCATATTTCTCAGTAAATAGCCCAAAAAAGTCTACAAATTCTTGGAGAATTTGCGAGAAAGGGAGAGATATCTACATCATCATATCAAAATATATAACATGAGATTTTATATTATTGAATATATCAGGATATATGGAACTATACCTGCATCATGCGCATGTCAAACCGACCAACAAATACAGTTACTGATACCAGGAGGTCAAAAACTGTCTTGAACAAATCAGCTGATGTTCTGCCATATAAAGCCACTAGCAAAGTGAGTAAACAAATTAAAAATTCCATTTAACAATTGCCCCGCCCTGAAAAGAAAAATGCAACACCAGAAAAAAAAAAAAAAAAAGAATAGACATATACCCTGAATACCAAGGAACCATGTCCAAAAAATCAGGCTTTAGTTGCTTCTTTTTCATCTTTTCATATTCTTCTACTGACAAAGGGTGAGTAAGAGCCCACCTGGCGATAGTCAGAAATCAATATAATTGGAGGCAAACAAGAAAAACATAAGCAAGCATAATCAAATCCAAAAAGTAGTCACGCAATATATTCTTACATCTTCAATCAAATCAACATAGAACAACAAACTACTTTTTGTGTGTTGTGAGATCAATCAGACATTAATACTAACCCTGTTGACCTCTCCACTACGTAATTTGCAATGTAGAGGCCAATAAATGTGGCCCACAATGAGTATATGGGAGAAATTTCATCCGATGAACCACCATTGTCACTAACTAACTGCAGGTCGGATAAAGATTATAAGAGTTTAAAAATTACAACCTATATAATGAACTACAGACCAGATGATACAAAATAAAGGGCTTCTAACTGTACCTCCCCATATATAACCCATTTGGACAGAAGTGGATAATCGCTTGCAGACCCAACTGGGGCAAACCATGATGAGCATACCTGGTCTTTCAACTCATTCATGCGGAGGAATTTTGCAAGCCATGTATTCCTCTCGCTTTTCTTCCACAAAGAAAACCAACTAGAATTTCTCCGTTCAAGCGGTTTGTGTCTCAAAATAGCACGATTACCACAATGACTATAGAATACGCAGCAGAATACACTAATAACCTACAGAGAATGCCACAAAAAGTTAAAAAGAAAGAAGAAAGGAAGGTAAACATATTTAATGTACCATATGAGGCCAAAAGTGTCTTCAACACTAACAACGCAATTTTGGAGAATTGTCAAGATCTCTGGCCTCCTTCCAGCCACACGGGAAACCAGACCAATATACCAAAGGCCAAGAAATATAATGTGAAAAACAATAAGAAACAGGATAGAAGTGAGAAATATTGTCAAAAACAAAGACAAATTCATCCTCATATCCACTCCCATTGACTGAAAACTAGGAAGATGATACACTGCCGCAACTAAAATCCAAGCTATATACCTGCCAATGTAAAGTTCCCAAATTCAACAAACTAACCGCCAGGATTATGTCAACAAGCAATAAACTTGTGCTATTTGTCTGAATTACAAAATCAAGCGTAGGCATCAAAAACTTACCATCGACTAAAATTTGAATAGCTTGGTTTAATGGTCTTCCCTATAAAAGGAGAAGAAAAGAAATAGAAAAAACCAAGCAAACAAGCGTACATAGACCACCATTTGATATTATTATCCAACTTTTCTATGAGGGTATGCATGTTGTCAGATGAGATAAAGAACAAACAACCAACAACCACAGCAATAATCGCATGACGCGAGTGCTCATGTGGGTAAGGTTGTGTATGAGTTAGAATTGTCCTGACCCTCTCCATTCGGAGGGTATCTAATAAGCCAGCAGACTGCTTATCAGTACCCATTAAGCAGTGATTGCACTAATTCCGGATAATCACAGAATTCGAGTTCTTGCAGATCAACCACACTTCTTGAGCACCAAAACTTCGGTACAGAACAGCTCCAGGACACTGTATAAAAATCCATAAAATAAAGTTCATTAAAACAATGCAAACACATTTGAGTTGTTTAATTGAATAAATCAAAATGTGGTGGACAGACCGTTTAAAGTCATCAAAATTGCCAAACTTCTCATTATTCCAGTTCAAGCAAGCAAGCAAACTGTGGCATTTAATTAATTTCTGGTCATTGTTTTTATCAGCTATTATTACCAAACCCCTACACACAGAATAGCTAATAAAAACATCAATAATAGTCAAGGACAACTATTTTAAATTTGAAGTAAATAAGGCCATACGAAACTATGTCATTATTAATTCAGATAACTTTACACTCGTTAAAACGCAAATTATGCGGGCCTATATCAGTTCAGGTACACAAAAATCCGTTGTAGAAGTTTAAATGATATAAAGCCGTAGCTATTCCAGTCTTAAGAAACATTTTCTCAGCAAACAAACCGACGTTAGGGTTTTGCTAGCAGAAGTCGCTCTGGAATCCATAACAGAAACCGCCACAAACCAATAAATATATATATATATATATTTTCAATAAAAATCATCGAAGCATTACAAAGAACGGAACAGCAGCTCCGAGGAACAGAACAAACCTTTGCAAACTTAAATCGAACAAAAACCGTGGCACAAGCAACAGTTCTAGAATTTTAACAATGATCACAAAAATTCACATAAATAGCGAGCGAGGTGGTACCTGGAAGATGAAAAATAAAAGGAAGCGTGCATGTGGATGCAAAAATAAATAATAAATAATAAATAAAGAAATGGAAAAAAAAAAAAAAAAGGGTTGCGTTCGGTTATCTTAAAACGACATGGAAATGGCATCTGAGAATGTCTGAGAATCTTCACTACACATAACTTGTTTTTGCAGAGATTACGTGTCGTTCAATTTTGACTTTTCTTTTTGATGAAAAATTTAAAAATTAAATTAAAATCGGTTGCTGGACTTTCTTTCTTTCTTTCGTTGTTGTTCACTATTATTGCTTAAACAAAGATTACGCTTTGAACCCACGTTTTGCAGATTGTTGACCGCTGGATTGGGACTGTCTTGATGTTATGGGCCTCCAACGTGGGCTTAGTACATTGGGCAGGTAAACGTCTACATAATATCAAAGAAGGTTTACATATCTGTTATTGAAGAGAGTTTACATCAAATACTTAGAAAATTTTGACTGCACAGGCATGCTTTTCTCTTTTTGTATGACCCATGAAATAAAAATGTTAAATTAAAAGGTCACAATAAAATCGTGGATGATGCAACCTCTTAATCCAGCCGCGCATAAGAACGTTGCTATCTGAACATAGCCCTTTATCATTATTTGATGACGCGGGGTCCGATAAGTTAAAGGACGGGCTAAATAACAATAGTGGCTAAGAATGGGCCGAGCCGATTTGGGCCGATCCATAAAGGCACAAATCGGCTCGGCCCACGAGACCCGAATCGAACATTTGAAAACACGCACGCAATCTCAACGTTGCAGAATAAAAATTCAAACCTAACAGTGGGCGGCAATGATGATGAATCCACTAAGTTACAAGATGAAAAAGCCAGTTCAAAGTGGCAAATCTTTTTAGCCCCTACTCAAAGATTCCTCCTAGTCCTGGTTATTAGATACTCTTGACTAACCATCAACTTTTTCCCTTTTCTATTGTAATTTCAACGATTAGCATCTGACGGCTATTGGTAGGGACATATTAATGCTTTTCTCTTGCAACAGATGGTTCACAACTCAGAATTTTGGTGGGATTCAACTGTTTTATAATAGTGGGGTGAGAGGTAAGTTAACTTCCCCAACTCGAGGAGCCAACCAGCCATGCACCATTATTAATCCCCTTCATTTTCAAAATTCCGTCATGATGGATTGATTTGATGGTCGTGGGAGATTGAGAGACGCAACTTTTCATAATAAATTATTGTACAAGGGTATATATATGTGCTTGGAATTGTAGTATTTTGACTTTTGAATAGTAATTTTGTAATAAAAATTATATTTAAAATTTAAATAGTGTTATTGCCGAATATAAGTAAATCGGTTAATATATATATATATATATATGTTCACATTTTTTAAATGATTGTTATATTTTTAAAATTAAATAGAAACATATATAGTGGTGATAAATTAATGGCACCTATAATTAAAATTATTTTTTAGTTTAATTTGACTTTGAATTTTCTTTCTGTATATTTATACATTTATAGACAATAATGGAATTTATGTGGGGTTAGAAAGGCTGTAGTCCTTTCTTTTAGTGGCAAAAGTTTTGGAAAACTAGTGCGCACTTAGTGAAGATCACTTGCACTTTTTAGTAAGGCACTAATATCTTTCATTATTGTTCAACAATCTTTATTATATATGTATATAATAAAAACACACTAAAGTTGATTTGATCATGATTTAAGAACGACGCTTACTCTGCTTAGGAATTATTAATTCTACATCTTCCTTGAGGCTCTATTTAAGTTGGACCACTAATATATAGTTTAATAATGGACAAGTGCTTTAAGCATGTGTGATCTAGGTGTGCAACTTTAGGTTATCCAAGAAATGTGGTAATTTTTTTTTTAAATATATATATATATATATATGATCATCAAATCTGGAGTTTGAAGCAGAAGAACAGTTGCGATTGCTTTAATTTTGCAGTAAAATCAATTTTCAAGAAACCAAGCGATCGAAGAATTAAAAAAGCTGCATCAGCAGCTGGAGCAAACTTCCTATCTCTTGTTGGATTTTGGGCTTTGATTCCTGGCCAACTTAAGTGCTCAACCAACAGAGGTATCGTGCACATTCCGAAATTTCATAAATGTAATGAAAGAAGTTTTTCAGTCATGGTACCAGCCCCACAAAATCCTGACTGGATTGTTATCACAATAACCATCAGATTTTTCTCGGAAAAAAAAAAAAAAAATTGCGGTCACTACTAGTCACAGCAACTACACAGGGTTAAGTATTCTCCAGCAGCCCGGTAACAATGATATGCCACAATAAAATTTAAAATACCACTTCAATATTTGGCATATTCCAACCACCCATTCTCGGTTAACAAGTCAAAGAGAATATGTATGATTCATTGAAACATATGCCCCAAAAATAATTATAAATTAAGACCTTGGAAGTTCGAACAAAATTTCCATTTTTCAACCTACGATGAACTTTTAATGTTAATTAACTTTGCAGCCCTTTCCCACCCCACCGCTTTGTCTCCAAGCAAAGAGTTCGATGCATGCAGACTTTTATGTGCTTTACGCCTGCTAATTTGGCAATTAATTAGGATTTTGCATCCTGGTTTCCAGGACCTACTTAACTTGCTGAATTAATTCTGTTTTAATGAAATTCAAAATGCTATTTTGCTAGCGATAACAACTTCCATGAAAAGCTCTTTCATTTTGTAAGTGCAGCTATATGTAGTTTCATCTCGTTAGCACGTGAATATGATGCATAAACAGTCCATCCAGTCTCCAGCCTACAATGTACACACTCTTTAAGGACCGAAGATTAAGTCAAATTAACAATATTGGAGTTGTACCAGAAAAGTCTTTTTCACCAAATTGCGTGTAATAGATTTTACTACTTGTTAAATCAGTTTAATTTCAACCCAATGGAATGCAGCAGAGAATAGTTGCATGGGACATGCAGAAATAGAAAAATATTAAGTCCTCAACCAATAAAAGAATATACTGATCGCACACTCTTCAGTCACAAAGAGAATCTAAGGAAGCATAATCATATCGCCCTTTTACATTTTTCTATGCTCATTTTTCAAGTTCTATTGGTAATATGCACCATTACGGCTTTCAAAACTCTATAAATACCCAAGGTGACAATTAAGTTTAGGCATACCTGTCTCTTCCCTACTTTCTCGTTAGCTTCATATACATCTTATTTGAGCCTTCTTCTACTCTCAATCTCTTCAGCCAAAAACAGCTAGCTAGCATTCGCCATAAGTTCTCAATATGGCCAATGCTAATCTCATTTTTAGTGGTGCCCTTATTGCTGTATTGATTTTTTCATATGGAATTATATCCACTGAGGAAAGGCTTTTGAAGAGTGCAGAGAGAAACCAAAAACTTGGAAACATTGAGAGTGAAAACAATATCAACTCACGCCGCAACATCTTAGAACATGCAGAATATTATGAACCAATCCCAGTTGTTAAAAGCCCTAGTGTTTCCGATGTTTCTGCACAGAATGTGTTCCGTCCACTGACACCAGGTCACAGTCACAGCCCTGGTGTTGCCAGAGTTTCAGCGGAAAGCGACGACTACCGTCCCACAACACCAGGCCACAGTCCCGGTGTTGGCAACAAATTAAAACATGCAGAATATTATGCCGATGTTTCAGAACAGAAGGTGTTCCGCCCTCTTATACCAGGCCACGGCTCCGGTGTCCCCACAGTTTCATCGGAAAGCGATGGCTTCCGTCCCACGACACCAGGCCACAGCCCCGGTGTTGGCAACAAATCGAAGCATACAGAATATTATGAACTAAACCCCGTTGGTGAGAGTCCTAGTGCTGACAATATTTCGACAGAGAAGGTGTACCGTCCACTGATACCGGGGAACAGCCCAGGTGTTCCCACCGTTTCAGGGGAAAAAGATGACTTCCGTCCCACGACACCAGGCCACAGTCCCGGTGCTGGCCACTCCGTCGGACCAAGTAGCGAAGATCAAAACTAAAAAGAAAAATTGAAAATGATCTTAACTTTCGCTAGCTATCCCTTGTGAAATAATATTAAGTATTTTAATGGTTTAGATTTCTATCCCACAATATCGTAATCTTCCTCCTTCTATTTGTAAAACATTTCGTGATATTAATAAAGTTAGATCTTGATTTGTGTATATTTTTCCAGTTAAAGACTATAAATATATATATGTGTACGTGTATATGTACATATGTGATGGTAACAATTATTATTTCATTACTTTCAGTAAGAATATATGTATTATTTAATTATTTTTATGTAGCCTTATATATTTTTTATATATCTTGTAACGAAACCCTTATTTCGTGCAAAAAATTTAGAAGGAATAACTTAACCTTTCCTTTCATATTTTTTCTTTTGATATATTTTTGGAAAAGAATTCCAAAATTGCGTTTATAATTTTCATTTCACAAGCCAAAATTGTTGTATTATATCAGTAATCAAGATTTTTAATTTCTTGATAATGACTATAATTGGAAATTGAATATAATTCTTTTTTAGAAAAAAAAAAAAAGGCCCTCACAATCTCTGAGGATATAAAGCTCTAGAAAATGCACAAAATGACAGAAAAATTCTAGTATTAATTCATAACACCCACTACTTAACTTTGAGATCTATTTGAAAACCTTCGCCCACTCTTTGAAGAAGTGTCGAACTTTTATTTACACCACGTTCTGTCGTATTAATTAATTAATTAATTGTTAACAATTGATATAGCATCAAGCCATTGACTTTAGTGAGCAGTGAGATTGTATTTCTTATATAACTTATAAATACAGAGACGATCGCATCATTCCTTGACTTTTATCTATAAATAAAAATTCCTATATAGTGAAAATTATTTAGCCGCAGCTTCCAAACTTTTAGAATAAAAAAGACTTGATCATTAATCATATGTAGAGGTGCCGGGACTTGAGAATATGCCCATTATCATCCAAAGTGCTCCTTCCCAAAAAAGGCAACATCGGAATAAACAAAATCTTGTAATAAATTAATTATTAGCAAAGAGATCAAGCAACGAAGATGGAATAAACTTTCACGATCGCATTTTTGAGTACATTGGCACTTTCAATTGCATGCTCAGCTCAGCTCAAGGACATATAATTTATTACACATTATAATTATTGTATCATTAATTAAATAGTCCATTCCAAACCCTTTAAGGTTTCTGCTGGCTGTATATATGGTTAGTTATATATGTCTTTTTAATTTGTAGCTTTATACAGTCAAGTGGAGGATCATACATATAAATACAAGTTAAAAGATGGAGGATTGTGAGATCTACAGACATTAAAAATGTCGACCACTCAATGCAATTTTTTAAGGTTTAGATCACTCCCTTTACATATGGGCGTAATAGCTGCGATATTTCTATGCCCAACTCTCACCAATTTGAGGTCATTATTTCTTTACACGGAAATGGTCCAAATGGAAAAAGCTTAACCTTCGATTTTAATAAAGACAGGACGAGATAATCATATTTGCCATTATTGCTGATGACCTATATATAATCTGGTCAAACCGGAAGTCGCTTCCACTAGATCATATAATAATATTTTAAGACGTTTTGTACGTGTAATCACAAGAGTGTGTATCTCGCTTTGCAATATGTATAATAAATAAGACTCTGATTCGCAACAAATCACGGGTAAGATATGCTGTAATTTTTACATTAAATGTATGGTGATAAATAAAACTAATTATCTATTTATGCGTTATTAATTTACTGGTTCAAAATATAAACTAAATCTAATGCGCAAACCGTAACTTAATTTTAATTGCGAACAAAATCCTATTTATTTTATATTCGAATGAAAATGACATGTCAATTTATAGAAATGAAAATGAGAACTACACTGTCTTTTTTTGTTAAAATGATGGCATGTCTTTGTCTTTGCTAATTATAATATAAACTACATGTGGGATGTAAGTTGAAAATGTAAATGACCACCTGTTGTAAAATTTAAACCTAAGCTGTTCCATTTCCTATCAGACTTAGTTTTGTGGCATAGGGATCTAAAATAATTCCTTTTATGTATTTGCTAATTATGAGCAAACAAGCCAAATAAAGCATATATAAAGCTAATTTCCATTTGAAGTATCTGGTTTTTTAAACATTTTTATATGCATGCTTAACATTTCTTTCTCGGTCTCTGTTAGAAAGTCTCAATAACTTCACAGCAGTTCATATATCATCAATGGAAGTTCAATTGCTTATTTATGTTTACGCTTTTAGTCTATTATGTCAGGTCTAATCCTGACGAAAGTGAAAGTTCGTTTTGTAACTGTCGAGCTTACCAAAGAAAGTAAAGTATTGGGCCGAACGTTTTCCGATTCACTTAAAGCACAATGGGCCTTATTTGGCAACCTGCTGTATTGGATGGACACCCATGCCCTGCAACAGCTTTATTACATGCAATGCAAACAAGAAAGGTCCACGTTTGAAATAGCTTTTCACGTAAAATGTTTTGGATTAAAAATATTATCCGTAAAATTTTTATTTTTAATAAAAATTTATTAAACTTTTATTTATTAAAATAATTATTTAAAAAATTAAAAAATTTTAAATTTTTTCCGATAAAAAAAAAAAATTTTAACTCGCAAATATCTTTCACTAATATCAAACAAACCGTATTAAAAAATTTTAAAAAAAGTTTTTTATTAAAAAACTTTTTTAATTAAATAAAAAGCTAAATTAAACGGATACGATAATTATTTATTTATAAATTCTTTAAAATTTTAAATATAATTTACTTTAATCAACAACATTTGAGAAATTAATATATTATGGTTATAGTAAAATTATGATTAGCATGTATTAATTATTATGGTAAAAAGCAATCATCACAGAACTTTGACGTGTTAAAGGGGTGAATCTTTGAGACAATGAATTGAATGTTAACAACCTTAAAAAAGTGAGAAAAACTTACCACAAACAAGTTAAAAAACAATGAATGACGCAAAAAGAGATAAGACACGTACAAATACAATACAATACAGGGCACAATTTGCCATTCCTAGTAAATCTAAAATAATAATAAGAAAAATACGAAAAATATCTACGCAAGTGAGTGAGGGTGAGGTGAAAGTAGCTGGCGGCGGATCCAGCAGGGAGACAGTTTTAACACTCAAACAGTATCACATGCATATCTTCATTTTGCCAATAATCAACGGCTGAGATCAAATCCCACCTCCTCATCCATTGGTCTATACTTCAACCGCGTTTACAACGCCATCACACGTATCCTTCATCCTCAACTCAAAACATAAATCTTCTCCTTATACCCTAATCTCTCCTCCTCCTCCTCCCTTTCTCTCTCTCTCTCTCTCTCTCTCTCTCTCTCTCTCTCTCTCTCTTAAAATCTCGGATTCATACATCTTTCTCTCTTTCTAAAACTCAGATTCATCTATTATATTTGTTAAATTTGTTGTAATCCAATCCGTAAAATCTTTCTTTTGGTTTTGTTTTGTTTTTAATAAAGGAAGGAAAGAGAGGAAGCTAAATGAATAAGATGCCATCAAACGGTTCAGATTCATCGCAGCCGCAGCAGGAGCAGCAGAATCAGCGGCAACAACAACCGCAGCCGCAGCCGCAGCCGCAACAGCCGTGGGTAGCGATGCAATATCCAGCGGCTGCGATGGTAATGCCTCCTCAAATGATGCCACCTCAACATTATCCAGTACCGCCACCCCACTATATGCCGTACCACCAGTACCAGCATCATCACCACCAGCCGCACGTGCAGCACCAACAGCAGCATCAAGGATCTGGTGGTGAAAATAAGACCATCTGGGTCGGCGATTTGCATCATTGGATGGATGAAAACTACTTGCACAACTGCTTTGCCTCCACTGGCGAGGTCACAACAGTCTCTTTCTTTCTCTCTATCTCTATCTATATGTTTGCGCTACGTGAATATAGATTCCTCACATGAATATTCAAATTTTATGACTTACTTTGTTCGGATACGTTAATATAGAGCGAGCATAGTAGAAGTTTTTATTAATAAGTTTTATCGAATAAGGTAAAATAATGAACTAGTTGTCGTTTTGATTGTTGAAGTAATTATTTTAACTGTTTTTATGAATTTGAATGTTACTATCTATGGGAAGTTTTGTGGTGATGATTAGTCTATTATATGTAATGGAAAAACGAAGAATGGCAGTTCTCACTATGCGCGGGGCTTAGAAGGAAGAAAAACTCTTCTCGAGATTGGTGGAAATGTTCAGAATTGAGTTTTAGTTGTTTTAGGAATGATAGGTGACTTCTTTTTGATAAGTTTACAGAAATTGTGGCTGTGTGTACATGTGGGACAGTTTAAATATTAATGAAATGAAAATCAAATATATATATATATATATAAAGGGGTGTTATTGCTTGTATAGTCCTTAGATGCTTAACTTTGAGAGAAATTTGAGAGAACTTTGAGGTTTTTGTGATGGAGTAGTTTCCTAAGATGGTGCTAGAGAATCATTGAAGGCTGTGTAAAAGAAAATTCAATTGTTTTGTTCGTTGTGGAAGAAGATTTGATCATATGTGAAACTTGAAATGGAGGACTTTAAAGTTAACAATCATAATAATAAAAATGTACATTGAGATTTGGTGGAGGTGCATTTTCTTGTGCTCGGTTTATTCCTTGATCATTGGGAATGTGTAATGCTAATTTTTCCCAATAATAATATATACCAGATGATCATTCAGTAGTTCCTCTTCCTTGGAATTTATTACTGGATGATAGTGTCCTTCCATGTTCTTTCTTTTGTAGATAGATAAGTTTGTCACACCTCTGCTTATGCAGTTAGGGAGAGAGCAAAATGTGATTCAGGCTTCTGTGTAGTTGCCCCCTTAACTTGAAGGGAGGGGAGGGTTGAGTACATAATTGTTTGCTAATATTGGTTTTTTGGTTGAGTACATAATTGTTTGCTAATATTGGTTTTCCTTTCTTAAAAATATGTATTGTGCAAAGGAATGCCTGATTTGCTCTTTGTCTCCTGTTTATTTTTTTAAGGAAGATAGTTTTGTGGAAAAGAATTTTTATTTTTAAAATTCTTACTAAAAGCTTGTGTGTTTTTGTTTCCAAGATTGTGGAAAGATTACTCTCTCATAACATTAATTAGAAATCTTTCACATCTAGATATACATATCCAAATTGATGAGTTCCATCTTGCATTGTTTTTGTTTATTAATTTGTTGCCTTGTCGTCTCTACTCTAACATGTAACGCTATGTATCATGTAGATTGCTTCCATTAAGGTTATTCGCAATAAGCAAACGGGTTTGTCAGAGGGCTATGGATTTGTGGAGTTTTTTACCCATGCAACAGCTGAGAAAGTTCTACAAAGTTATATTAGCATTTTGATGCCCAATACAGACCAGCCTTTCCGCCTGAACTGGGCAACATTTAGCACGGGTGACAAGAGATCAGATAATGGTCCTGATCTTTCTATCTTTGTAGGAGATTTAGCTGCAGATGTTACTGATAGCTTATTGCATGAAACTTTTGCTATTAGATATCCATCTGTTAAAGCTGCAAAAGTTGTCTTTGATGCCAATACTGGCCGATCAAAAGGTTACGGTTTTGTGAGGTTTGGAGATGATAACGAGAGGTCACAGGCAATGACTGAAATGAATGGTGTCTATTGTTCAAGCAGGCCTATGCGTATTGGTGCTGCAACTCCTAGGAAGTCCTCTGGATATCAACAGCAATATTCTTCACAAAGTAATAGTTATTCCTCTTCCATGCTTGTGCACTATCTGGATGGTTAATAGTATTAGCAAGTTTTAATTTTTAATTTCTATGTAAGAATTTGCATTGTTGCTCAGGTGCCGTTGTTGTGTTTTTCTTGTTTGAGAAGTAAAGCAGTTGCATCTCAATTGTTGCATGGATTATTTTCCTCTACTTAGTAACCCTACCCTTTGTCATCCCTTTCTTCTACTTTAAATTCTTGACATAGCTCCAGTGTTCATAAGTCCCATTATATCTTTGCCCTCCCATCACAAATACCTTGCAGGAATCATTTATGGTACAAAAGCTATGGCATTATTCCTATGATCTGCAGTTATCCATTTTAGTTTTCCTACCTAGAGTCTTTGCTCCCAAGTGTGTTTGAGGTTACTTCAAGATGACCAAGTACTATAGATGCTAACTCCGCTTTTGTGGGATGACTAATCTTGAGAATTAGGTGTTCGGCACTATTAATGACTGGAATTTAGATTTTCATAACAAGGTGGATTAGTTGTAGCGAGGTGCAAGTTATTTATCTCTACCCTTTATTTATCTGTCCACAATTCCATGTTTGCTTCTTTTTTGAGCCACTTATCTCTAGCCCTTTCTTAATTTGTTTATGATCAGCCTTTTTCTGAGGGTGACTGTAGGAGGAAAGAAGAGAAGAGATAACATTGTTGTAGGTGTTGTATACTTCATATAATTCTTCGAAATGCCAATTTGATAATTTCTTTTTTCCTTTGATTTTGGTAGGTGGATATGCATCAAATGGTGTCTCAGCTCAAGGCCCTCAATCTGACGGAGATTCTTCAAACACAACAGTGAGTTTCCCAGCTCCATTATCTTGTTTAGCCATGAGCAGCAGCATTTTGGCTAATCCATATGTTTTCTTGTAGATATTTGTTGGCGGGCTTGACCCCAATGTCACTGATGAAGATCTACGACAACCTTTTTCCCAGTATGGTGAAATAGTCTCTGTTAAAATACCAGTTGGAAAAGGATGTGGATTTGTGCAATTTGCCAACAGGTGAAATTCTGGTTTTATTTCTCTACTGACATACCAGTGGACAATATAGTAGTCTAGTTATATCTTCAGTCAGTCAATTACCTTGTGATCCTCATTCTGATCTCTTTTTATAGAGATAATGCTGAGGAAGCATTGCAAAAGTTGAATGGGACTGTAATTGGCAAGCAAACAGTTCGTCTTTCTTGGGGGCGCAACCCAGCAAATAAGCAGGCATCACTCTCTGCCGTTTTACTATTATGTACACAGTATTTGAAAATGTTTCGTCTATAAAAAAATGGAGCAAATTATGATGCTGCTTTGTTGTCAGTTTCCATTAACTGGTGTGTTTGTGTATTAGCAGTTTAGAGCAGATTATGCCAACCAGTGGAGTGGACCATACTATGGAGGGCAAGTTTATGACAGTTATGGCTATGCTCTGCCACCACCACACGATCCAAACATGTATGCAGCAGCTGCTGCCTATGGACCTTACCCTGTCTATGGCAGCCACCAACAACAAGTAAGCTGAAGTAACTGCAGGGAACAATATGTAGCTCTAGAAATTAAAAGTTATCACGCTAGAAAGGGCAAATCTGCCTCATCTCTCTGTAGTCCTCTTGGTTCTGTAGTATTCTTATAAATCCCTTCCATTGTGGAGCGGAGCTGAATTTTGACAACCTGAGGTAGATTTTAGGGATTGGATTTATTATTTGTTTAGAACTAAGGGTGCTAATGAGAATCTTATTTATTGGAATACATAATCGTGCAACGTGTGATGGGAAGCATGTGTTTTTATCTTTGTCTCAAGTTTGATCCAACCTGTTATGTTGGCGACCTTTTATCATTCTAATCTTGTGGTGTGTCGTAAGTATTCAGCATATCACATCAAATAGACAGTTTTAAGAGGGGTGCTCATATTAGTATTGGCTGGGAGTCTTTTGTGTTAATGTTGTGTGTCTGTCGGCGTGTATAAATTTTAGTAAGAGAATGGCTTTAGGCAATCTTCTCAAGACGGATATTTTTTACTGGAAACTATCTTTATTCCGTATAGAAGAATTGCTTTGAGTTTCGTTTTGATCTACTCTTTCTGCCGGTTGACAGCGGATATGCTGTTTGGTTTGCTAATTCTGTTCATTGTCCAATGAAAAATTGTGTTGATTTTCTGTTCTATATTATCTTCTATGTTAAGCGTCAATTGCACCAAGGTTCTTCATAACTTTGCCAATTACCTTTCCAAAGGGTGAAGGTGATTGGCGTTCCACTGCCTCAACATTAAGTAATAGGACTATGATGGAGTCCTGGAGATCTGACTTAAAAATTTCAAAAATTTCGTATCTATAAAAATAAATTTCCAACTCGAAAATGTCATACAAGTCGGGCAAAAGAATCTGATAATTAAAAATGTCATTCGTGCAAGGGAGAAATCAAAAAGTCATTGACGCAAGGGTAAGAGTCTTGGATACAAATTTAACTTAAAGCTATCATAGACATCAGAATAGCCGAAAATTTTAACAAATAAAAACTTATTACAAAAAATATCATATAAATAAGGATAGATTGAAATCTAACAAATAAAGACGTAGTTTATGAATTTATAATAAGTAGGTCTTTAACACTTATTCAAATAACTGAAATATCAATTAGTGTTAAGTCACCAATACTCTAATAGTCTCGATATTTATGGGTTTTGCAAAATAAAGATATGGTTTATGAATTTATAACAAATAGGTCCTTAACTCCTATTCAAATGATTAAAATATCGTTCCGTGTTTATAACTTTGATTACATTCCTATTTAGAGTAGTGACATTCATGTGTTCATCATCGCCATTCACAAATTAACTCATTTGTGATTAAATTGAATCCTCAAATTTTAATTAGTGCATACTACATTTTTTTTCTTAAAAAAAAAAAACACAAGAAAAGAAATACTTAACGAAGCAAGTAAATAACTAAAAGGTTCTGTCACCATAGGAAATGTTTTAATTAATCGAGAGAGTCGATTTGGAAATTATGTTATTATTTTGCAACGTTAATAGAGGTCACATATTGAAAATATTAAGCAACATTTTGATATATTTCTGCACGGAGTTTCGGTCCTCGACGTACAAGCAATTCAAAACTTTTTTTTTTTTTTTAAAAAATCCTTTCTTATTTTCTCTGGATATTTAACTTAAAAACCATCTAGCTTCGGTTCGACGGGTTTTGACTTGGGTATCAAAGAGAATTATTTAAACTTCAATACATTTTGTAATATTATGTGATTTAAACAAAGCTCATCTGGACTTTTTGTGGGGCAAAGTAGTTACGAGCATGATGCGATGATGTTGTACTTTAGTTTGTAACCCTAAGATGACACGAAAGGCCTCTTCTATTGATTCTACTCAAATATTAAACACAAACTGAAAATCAAAGTGCCTCATCATTGTCCCTCTATTCCTATTATTCTATTTCGACGCTGTCTTTCGTAATAATCACAACTAACATACCAAGTCGTCGGCCTTAGAAATTAGGTAACGTAATTTAGGCACCTCAGCCATTGTTCCCCAAGCAGCGCTATTGGTGCATTGGGGAATAACATCACGTGCCCTCAGTTTCCTTATTTATAACTGTCTCCGGCTTTCTCTGCCTTTCGATTTCGAATATCAAGTGAAGCAATAATATCGACGATACGAGTGAGATGGACTTGATCGTACACAATCAAAGCTCGCAGCTTTTTAGCCACTCATTTTGGCCGATGTTGGACCAGAGGGCGCACAGCACCCTAGAGTTGGGTATCCTAAATAGGAAGCAAAGAATACTATTACTTTAAACTAACACCATTCAATTACTTAATCCTCGTTAAATGTTATCCCTTAGATTATCCTAGAAATTCGTAAACCTAACTATCGTAGAGAAATCTACGGTGGTGATTAGAATAGAAAGGTTTGCCGTTGAGACGCATGATTGTAAATTATTGCTCCGTTGGCAGTGGACGCACATGAGGAATGCTAATGCTACGATGTGGTTACCCAAATGATAAGGTCGTACACGTAACTGCCACGTGGCTTCCACTAGGTTCTACAGGTGTACCTACTGCTACCTTTTGGCTCGGCAATATTTAACTCATCAATCAACGGCTTAATATCAATTTATTTATATTTTTTTAGTAATAAACGGTACTATTATATGCTAATCTCCATTTTAATAATAATATTTGATGGATATTTCCAGAAAAGAAAATAATTAATTATTAATGGTTATGTAAGTTAATTTGGTAACAACTGGCCCTGCGGCCGCTCCAGTCTCAACACGTTTCAATGGCACAAGTCTCTCTCTTCCCTATCTCTCCATCTCCAGCTGCCGCTGCTTCGTCTTGTCTGCGACTTAACAGGCGACTTCATTTTCAGTTCAACAGAATTCAAGCTTATTCCGATTCTGCTTCTACTTCCGATCCAAATCCAAAGGTCGTTGTCACCAGAGAACGTGGAAAAAACGGCAAGCTCATTGACGCTCTGGTTAGAACGTTCTCTTGTCTCTCGTACGACTTTTGCCGTTTCTTCAAGTATATTATTTTACACTACAAATTATTTTTGTTTATGTCTTTTGGAACTGTAGGAGCATTACTATGTTTCAGTATCTTCTTCTGTAGCTTTGGATTTAAATTTTCGAGATTCTTCTAGCGTCAGTCTATTTATTTTCAGTAATTGTTTGCCTTATCGTACTGCACATTTTTGGATATGAATCGAGGATCCATTTGTAGTGTTATGTGTTTGATTAAATGCGGAACTGAACGTGGCATATTTCATTTTTTTTCCCTTTCTATTTTATTTTTTATAATCATCAGCCTTCCTTACTATTTTCTTCCTTAACAAATATTATAAGAATAATCTTTTGTAAGTTTTAGGTTTGCATCTTGCTAATGGAATGAAAGAGGAAAATCTGTGTAGATTAACTATTAATAAATATTTCTTCCGCGAAACTGTTTTGGAAAATGTCATCTTATAATCAACCGGAATAAATAAAATATATATATACATCTCTTCAGATTTCGTGACAATTTTACTCTTTGCACACTTTTTTCTTTATGTGGAATAAAAAAGTGTGGTGATTTGGCTGTGAATACACTAGTGTACTTCGAAGGCGTTCATTTTTTTGTCTGGAATAGTCTAACTGATCAAACTTGAAGTTAACACTAAGATTTCCAGCATGTAATCATCTAAATGATCTCGTGAAAACAATTGCTGGTATCTATTATTCGGGTGGGTCAATTATCTTTCATATTTCACCAGAGTCATTGATGAACATTGCCGTCTCTTGATCCTTTTTCCCCTCTGGTGTAATGAAAATTTTATTTTCATTTATTATCAATTTTCCACTCCAGTGTGAATGGGACGAAGTACTGGAAAGCTGTTGGCAGCAGAGATATTGTTCCAATGTGTATATTGTGGTGTATTAGCTTCTAAACACTCATAAATGGTTGTTATATGTATATTCTTTATCAGTTAACAAGATGTGTATCATTGATTTTTGTTGTCTTGTGCCCCAAGTCACTTGGACTGTTGCTTGTGTGAGTACTTGAACCAATCTAGATCCTGTCCCAGTAGCACTAGGCACTAAGTCTTTATTCAAGATAAATAAATGTGCAAAGAGAGGATTTCTTTCAAGCTTAAAATTTTAGGATGTCGTGAAAATAGAATTTCTATTTCTGATCACAGGCTAAACATGGGATCAATTGTTTGGAGCTTCCACTGATTCAGCATGCACAAGGGCCTGATTTGGATAGGCTTTCTTCCGTATTAAGTGGTAAGTTCTTTACTTCTACTAATCTCCCCTTAAAAAAGAGATGTGTTCTCTAGTTTTTCCTGGAAGTTGAGTATGCAATGATTTTAAGGCTTGCTGCAGTGATTCCTACCAATGGGATCAATTACAGTACCAGAAAGTCTAAGTATCCGTATATGTTTTGATATTCTCTCTCTTTTATGCTTTATGCTTGTCACTAGCTTGTTTGTACTGAAGTGAATATTGTGTATGATAGTTTCTTTTTTGGAAAAAAATCCTCATGGTGGAATCACTTTGTGCATCTGAATGATGGAAGTTTTTCTTTGGTGATTGTTATGCTATAGTTAAAACAAAGGGCATATGAGCTATTTTTCTCACCTTTTTTGTATTTTACTTTTGTGATCACAGCAGATACTAGATTCGATTGGATTGTCATAACTTCACCAGAAGCCGGTTCTGTCTTTCTAGAGGCATGGAAGTAAGGGTTAGAACTTGCTAGCAAGACACTATCCCGCTTTATATACATGATATTTTTTCTGCAATTTGCTAAAAAATTTATGGGACCATAGAGTTGTGTTTTGCTTCAAGTGTCAACTTTTTATTATCTAGTTATTGCCTATAAATTTTTTTCTGCATCAGCTGTGGAATCTTTGACAAGTGATGCTTTTTTTTTTTTTTTAATTTCTCCTTCTGATAGAGTAATATGCAGTGAGGCTTTTGTATTTTTTTTCTTCCTAAACCAGGGTGTGTCGATAGGCTTCTTGCTTTTTTCTGTTTGGTTCTTTTAACCTTTGAATTTGTCTTGATTTCTATATAATTAAATGTATTTTGGCACCCAGGGAAGCAGGAAACCCCAATGTTAGGGTAGGAGTTGTGGGTGCTGGTACCGCAAGCATTTTAGAGGAAGTAAGGACCTCATCGAAGTATTCATTGGATGTGGCCTTTGTGCCATCAAAAGGTATTCATGCATGTCTATATGTGTGAGAATGCTAATTATTTTATGCCTTAAGTACTTTGTTGCCTGTATGCATCATTGATTCAAGAAGACTTAAGAAAGGGAAAAAACAATGCTAAAAGCTTGCCACCATTTTAGATCAGAATCTCCCTTGAGTATCATGGAGTACTGGCAATAATATTGTATTAAAGGCTGAAAATCAAAGTGCAGCGAACTGTTAACTTTCCAGTGTAAATCTTGTTGCTTTGCTTGTAATTTTTTCACTTAATGAATTTGTAGATTGCAATTATATAGGGCAAACATATTTAACCTGGGAGACTTTTGTGATATTTCCACTGCTTTTGGTGGGATATGCTTAGCTGCATTTTCCGTCAATATTAGTAACACGGTTCTATTTTTATGTTACTATTATCATAGATTACTTGTGGTGTTTCTTAGTAAATTATCATAGATTGCCTCTTTTACACTGCTGGTTCATTTGTAAAGGCATTTGAATAAGATTTTTACTTTTTAGTAAATTTTTTCTTACTCCAGCTACGGGAAAAGTTTTGGCTTCAGAGCTTCCAAAGAATGGGAATAAAAAATGCACCGTCTTGTATCCTGCTTCTGCAAAAGCTAGCAATGAGATTGGTATTTCGAAAACCTCCAGTTGTATTATTTTCTGTTGGTCACGTGCTTGTTTTCTTTTTCCTTTTTGCCTTTTTTCCTGTTCTGTGGCTCATTAATTTGGGAATTGCTATATCTGGATTTAATATTTGTTAATCCTTTTTAAACTGAGAGAGCTTATGCAACCATAATTGCTTTCCTTCTTTTATGCTGCTATGCTTACAAGCTGGAGTTTCTTCAATCTGAACTGCTAATGTCTTTAGTTTAAGTTCCAGATTGTGTCCAACCTTTTTTTATGGTTTTTATGGTCTATGCAAATTTGTAGCATAAGTTTTGGTGTGAAAGCGTTGACAGATTGAGTGCAACATTCTTGTTCTAGTTCCAACTTTCAGTGTAGGATAACTTTTTAAATATGTTATCGTCCTATATTATATTACTCTATAATTTTCTATTTTTCACATATATCCTTTAATTTTCTACTGTTCTTATAGATAATATATTAGTTACTGTTAAAAAAATCTTATTGAATCTCTTAAATGTTAAAATAATTACATAAAAGTATCTTTATATAGGCGAAAGCAACACAAACTAGAAATCCTTAGAAACCTAGGAATCTTTAAGAAATTAGGAAAAAAACTAGTATCACTTAAATTAGAAATATACTAAACAAGACTAAACCTAGTAAAACAAAATAAGTTTAATTTCAATTCTAACAGCTAGAAATTATAGAATTTAATGCCTGTATCTGTCATAAGTTTGCAGTTCGTTTTATGATTGGATTTATTTCTTTTATGTGAAAAAATGTGGAAGACTTAACCTTGAACATCTATTTTTCATATATGTTTCAGAGGAAGGCCTGTCTAATCGTGGATTTGAGGTTGTGAGGCTGAATACATACACTACGGTAATTATTTCACCATTGGCATAGATGTTGCATTTTGTCCCATAGGTGTCACAGAATTGGTTTTACACAGTAGTGTTATTTCTGAGTTTTGTTTAGAATGGTAGTTTGAGATGTAACTGTTTATTATCAAGTTGCATATTCTTTTATAAGATCCAAGGAATCTGTGTGATTCATTGGGTAAGCTGATCAATTGATGTTTTCCTAAGAGGTTAAGTATTATCTATTGCAGAGAATTGTTCAAGGCTAGCTTAATAATCCCGTGATTGTCTTGTTTGAAATGTTTGTGTGGTAATTTTAAGTCATATGTTATGTGTATCAACACTAAGAAGCTATCTAGTCATGGGAGCCAGCCATACAGATAGAATTCAACACTAAGAAACTGAAGAACCTATGGTTTCACTCGTCCATATAGAGGGTGGTCTTATGTTATATGTATGTTAGACTCAGTTAACCCTTTTGCATAAGCAATCATGGTAGTCGTATTTGTGTCTGGTGCTTCTCAAGCGGCTGTCCTGTTCTTGTCATTTTTTAAATATAGGCTCTCATATTTCAAGCGGCTGCCTGTCTCAGTTGACTATGAACTGCTGTTTTGTGGTAGCTTGGTTCACCAGAGCTCCAGATCTAAATGGAATAGGTTATTCTATACAGCTAATTGAACAAGTTATGTCTATTAGCGCTGATTTCATATAATTTCTTTCAGGTACCTGTTTATCATGTTGACCAAAAAATTTTGGGGCAGGCACTTTCTGCCCCTGTGGTTGCTGTTGCTTCACCTTCTGCAGTTCGGTAAGTGGTTTTGCTGGCAGCTTATAACACATTTCATCTTGAACTACCTTAAAAGCTTTTTTTTCCATTGATATGGAAATTCATTACTTGAACTCACTGCTCCCAGCCCAATGAAAAAGTTGCTTCTAGATGTAACTTTGTTTATCACATTGATTATTGGTGACTTTGTGGCACACTAGCATTTGTGGAAATACTTGAATTTCATGTTTCTTTCTAATTTGGAGTCCTTAAATGACTAATGGTCTTTTCTTTTTCAAAAAGAATTACTTCAATAGAAACTAAAACCCAAGGTTGGAATTTGCACTCAGACATCTTTGCTTTTTCCCAGTTAAACTAACTGGCAACCACAACTAATTGGTTTTTGATGGTGTATGTTGGTTCCAAATACTTTATAATCTTTTTGTTAGTAACTGTTCTATCTACTTAGTTGTACACCTCTACTGCAACAGTTCCTGGGTCAATTTTATTTCAGAATCAGAGCAGTGGAACAATTCAGTTGCCTGTATTGGTGAGACTACTGCCTCAGCTGCAAGAAAGTTGGGCCTGAGAAAAGTTTACTACCCAACCCACCCTGGGCTTGAAGGGTAATGATCACTCTGTTTGGAATTCTTGGGAAAGTTCTGCTTTATGCTTATGTCTCCGTAATATAACATGTACCAGATTAGGATGACAGATGAAGTTAAATTTAATTTATAATTTGTGGTAAAAGAATTTGTAACTTACTAAATATCGATTCTGACATCCTTTCTTTTTGGTGGTAGTTGGGTAGACAGCATACTTGAAGCCTTGAGAGCACATAATCACTTGTAGGAGTTCAACTTATTCAGGCAATTATTTTTGAATTTTTTCCCACCATAATTTGTGGTAAAAAAACAAGTTTTACTGGAAATTCATAGTAAAAGAGTGTTCTTGTTTCCTTTCATGGTGGGTTGTTAATCATTTCATTCTATATTCCTTGCAGGTTCTCACTGACAAAGGCTGCAAGATTTGAGGCATCTGTCCAAACAAAATGAAGGTTGGAACAAGTTGCGGCATTATCACAGAAAAGCTTTCAAGCTGCAGAACAGAAAGATAACCTACATGTATGATATTCTAGGGGAATTATATGTAGTTGGCTGAGCTTTCTTTTGAGGTTAGTGAAGAGGCTATGTACTACTGCCAAAAATTGAAGCTGTCTCAACTTGTACATGCATTTTGCTCATATCTATATATATGTCTTAACAATTAACATCATCATGTAAATCACTGAGACATCTTGAAATGCAGGTAATTAGTGGAAATTTTGTTAGAAATAGACCTGTTATCATTTTTGTCAATTGAGTTATTGTAGGATGCTTCTGTTCATCTAAAACTTGTAAAGGAAACTCGTTTCATATGATACTTGGGTTCATCTTAAGCCTGTAAAGGGAGCTCATTCATTTGACGTGTTTATATTTTACATGTTAAAGTTTGCTGCCAATCCCTACAGAATGACATATTTTCATGATTCAATGGGGTTTATACCTGTAGTTATCTTTTAGTCTGCATTATGGTCCCTTATATGGCCATTCTTGTTACAACTTTCATTGAAGGCCTGTCTGCTTTCCCCAGACCTAGTAACAAGAGGTTGGTTAAGTACTGGTTGTGGTTATTATGAACTTTTGGCATTTGAAAACTAGTTTGGTTGAGTTTGTTGTGAAGTGCAAGAAGCTCAATTTGGCTACAAGGCAGAGGTAGAAATTTGTTTCAGAAATTGCCCATAGATTATTTTTCCACTTGTTTGACTTGATCATTTTGCAAATCAGGAAATATCTTGCAACATTTGGGACAAAAAGAAATAATGATCGTGTGATCTATTATTCTCGGTTTCTATTCTTCAATAGGACATAATTTATAATAACACAGGAACTATTGTGCTCAGATTAGACGTAGCTGAAATTTCAAATGGCAACATTATTAATGTCAATCCTAGATTGACACATTTGGATGGTTTCCTTAGGATGGAGGAGGAAGCTTTCCTTCAAGGAAAGAGGAGATCATGACAAGTGCTCGCTCTGGCTGGTAACTAGGAACTGTATGCCCAGCTCCTCTTACTGTAATGAATATCACTCCCTTGTACCCGACAACATATCCTCCAAGCTGTCATAATCGTCATAAGATAAATAGACTGTTACAGATTTGGGTTTTTATAATGTGCTTGAATGATTATTCATACCTCACCACTAGTGTACCATGAGCGCCAAGCAGTTTCAACTGGAAGTTTTAGAGTGTTTATGGAGTATTTAGAGGAGGTCACTGGAACTCGCCCATCAGTGTCGCCGCTGCAGGTCTCATTTAAGTTTACATTCAAGTATTAGCTAGAGCAGTTGATAACCCTAGTTTGTCAATTGTTATGCTGTCTTTTGAGTTGTATAGCTCTAGCATTTGCAGGGAAGTTGAATTAATAAACTCTGACACCTTTCCATTTTTAGAGAATCTGAAGTAAAATGAAATAGGCAATAATATTTCAGTTGTTGTTAGATTGGGACTTACCTGTATATCCACACACTGATTCCACTCGCCATCAGCTGCTGTATTGTGGGAAGGATAGTGGTTGGGCTGTCTGTCCATCCAACGCCGCTTGAGAGTAGTGCAGAAGAAAATTCAGCTCTAATATTTGGATGGGCATATTATTAAGTTGTTCAATGGAAGAAAATTAGTCTTACCTGCAAACTGACCAATCAGTAGATTTTGCATGAAGAGCTGTTTGCACCTCAGCAAGATTTAGATAGGACTTTACATATTTACTGGAACAGGGATCGTAATCTTTAATCTGAAAATATAAGACGAAGGTCATCAACGAGTATTGCGTCTTTATATCGTTCTGACTAATACTGGATTTATGTAGAAAAAACACTTACAGAAGCAGCCAATGGTGATTTAGGTGGTGATGATTTGCAGAGTGGAGCATAGATGTTGTATATGTCAAGCTCTTCGAACACTTTGTTTCCTTGGCTTAAATATTGACTACACGTACTCGAGTAATTACCATTAACAAAGTCACAATTTTTCTGGATACCTGCGTGGGTTTCATCGGAATTCAGAGCATGCGTCCAGAAATAATCATACATTCCTTTCAAGCACATAGCATCGTCTATCCAAGCGTTCCCAATCTGCATGATCCATAGAAACATTACAATCAGTTTCCAGCTTAATCTTTTAAAAGAAACATTGCAAAAATTTAGAGTATGAAAGCTAGCTTCTGGATTAACTCACAGCAACGCCTTTGAGGTTGATGACAGTTCCAGTTGTGTTCTTATTCTTTGAGAGAATGGCGTAAGCAAGTTGAGGGACATAATGGCCAGCATAGCTCTCACCAGTTATGAAGAAATCACGGTTTCTGTACTGGGGAAATCTCTCTAGCCAGTTTACGAGGAAAGTGTAAGAGTCCTCGGCTGTGCTCGTCACCAGCATTACTGTAGTCCGAAGAGGTGTTTGAATATGAAAACCCCACTCCTGCTGGCGACTCCAAGAAGATCACATTTGCCACTGCAAAATTGTGTTAAGCTTTTAGTAACGTTTGAGATTCGACTATTGACTGCTTAAGAGTTAAGACTTAAATGAGTACTGGAAAAAGATTTTGCATACCGTTATTCCATGCATATTCATTTCTGAATACTGTCTTTCCATCACTGTTAACTCTAAAAGGCCCAAGTTCTTCCATGGCTCCATATCCAAGAGATGAGCATCCTGGCCCTGTACATAACAGAAATTAAATTTACTCTCTTCTATTTATTTCTTTATAGCATTTGGTTTGTTTAGCACGCAGGATAAGCAGTTGGCGCGCTCTCAATGTCCGAGGTGGACAAAATTGGTAGGGTAAGTTGTTTTTTGTAGCAGATGAAAATTAAAATTAAAATCAGATGATATTGATACTTACTGAATACGATAAGGCAAAAGTCAGGATAACTTTTTCTTTTAGGAAAGGTTCGCAAATACGTACCCAGTCACAATTATTGATGTACAGTATAAACAACAAATTCGAGAAAAAAAAAAAAAAAGGGAGAAGTTTGGGTTCCCAAAGATTGATAAATGAGTATAAAGATTATAGTGCATATGCATATATGGAGAGATGTAGGTGATGATGATGACTGAAAATATTGAAAAAATGGACGCGTGCAACAATTGGGTGGTCACAGAATAGGCATTACTGATAGTGGAACCAAATTGGTCAACTACGCGAAAACAGTCACAAAATTAAGCAGCCAATGAATTGATTCCGAAGATGCAATCACGATAAGAGGGATCAGGCAGAAAGAAATACATACAGATTTAAGAGACCTTAAATATATTGGAGTATGGATTTTAATTAATATCTAAAATACGGTTGCTTTGACTCAGACTCTACGGCAGCAGATGATTCATTCAGTGGCGGACCATGAGTGGCTACACAATGTTTTGTCTCATCATAATTCACTATAAGAATGTATAAAATTGCACCAATTATCATATATATATATGTATACATTGTGGTAAGCAAAGCACTAAATTAAAGCAAGATCGATGGTGATAGAGAAAGCAAGCCTGATGAGAAATATTTTGGAATAGTGGGTCATCCCATTTTGTATATCTACTTGTTGGCTTATGGAATAGTGGGTATTAAATCTGTCACGCGTTACGTTTCTGGCAATTGCTTAATGGAAATATGAAGATTCCCCGGGCCACCTGGTCACTTCACGATAATCTTCACTCCAGTGAGCCATTTTCCTGAACGTCTATCCAACTTTTCGCCTTCTGGCACTGGCCGGTTCATGAGCAATTTTGAACTAAAATTTTATTGTCATACTCATGAACTAATTATAATCTGACGTGCATTTTCCAGTGACATATTTTGTTTTTGAAAATTTTCTCTCCTTCTCAACAATACATGAAGTCCTAAAATTTCTCACACAAACTAATTAAGAGAGATATAATCGGGAATATGTATATGCATGTGAACTGAACGGGTATGTAAATATGATATATACCGGGTTATGTGTAGTTTCCGTACACCACAAAGTGACAGAGTAAGATTTTTTTTTTTTTTTTAATGGGGAATGAGTTTTATATGCATGAAAAAGTGATGAATAATTTATCTACTTTCTACATAACTATGATGGCTGATGTAGATCAATGTCATGCTACTATATACTAAATAGTATATACATAGATAAATTTTGCAACTTGAATAGTACCTCCATTTAGCCATAACACCAGAGGTTTGGTGGAAGAATTCTGAGGAGACTCTACGAAATAGTAGAAGAGTGCTCTTCCAGCCTTGGGGTCTACTGTTACATATCCTGCATACTGATCAAAATCCACTCCTTCAGGCTGTCCCGGCAACGTTTCGATCTTGTCGGACTGCATCATCCCCTCTTGGGGTCCAACATACACTGAAGAGAAAAAATCCTTTCTCACGTTCAATTCAGTCCATGGTTCAGCCCGAGGAGGGTTGCTGGATTTTCGAGAATTAAGCAACCTGTTGAGATTGTCGATCTGGTTGGCGTTGCAGGCAAGTTGGTAGAAAGAGAGCAGCAGCAGTGACAACCATGTAATTGTGAGAGTAACCTTCATCTTTGATAGCTTTATGTATAGCTTTTAGAGCGCCAAAAGCTATTGTACTTTACCAAGCTAATTGAATATTTTTATGATGATAATAGTAAGGTCACGAGAACTTTATATATGCTTTCTTTGTGGTCATTACTTTGATGATGATTGATTAAATACAACTTGAATAAACAAAATCATCGGGAAGTGGCGGGGCCCGTTATTGCTTGCTTACTCTATTATTATTCCAACGTGAAAATGCTGCTTGGACTATGATTTGGGCATCTGGGAAACATCTCATTCTAATGGTCCAGTGAGTTGTAATTCTAGTTTGTCCTCTTTACTGATTGGAGACACAGGATGGATGTTTTGATCAGGGGATAAGTATTTTGCTTACTTCTAATCTTTGACACAAGATATGGTGAACAGAACTGTGGCGAATCCCGCAATTGGATTCAATGGGCTATCTTTAGAAATAAAAAATCTGTAATGAATGTATATTTATATATATATATATATATATGGTGCATTATGATGTGGCTATTCCAGACGACTGAAATGAGAGCCTAAACGATGCTGGTTCATAGTTCAATGGATTCACCTTTCAGTTGATCATAGTTGGTTGGTAAGGCATGGACTACGTGATGCCTGCATGACAAATATTTTATCTTGAAATAAAGAAGTTTGTTCATTCATTGTCAGTTTCAAAATACTGTGCATGAATTTTGAGGAGTTTTCTGTGATCCTTTTGATACTTTCCAATCATTACCCCTAGTTAGGGTTTGAAAGTTTAGCTTAGAAGCAAGATTCTGATGAAGTTTCTTTTGTTTCCCCTTACGTTCACGCAAGCAGTAGGATTGTCATCCGCTGTTTTCGGCCGAATAACCACTTGACTCTTGAGAAAGACAGTTAATTGTCCTCTCTGGCTGACAACTTGAAACAGAGTATTCACTACTGCTATGTTTAGTATCTTACAGCCAATCCTGGGGTAATGAAGTCCTCATTTTACGTCCAATGTACGAAATCAATATAATTTTGCCGGTAATTACGCAAACAAGACTCTATTCTCAATTCACTGCACTAGGGTCACAGGTTTACACAGCAGGACAAAACCAACAATGATTAAATTGTACTTGTTTATTATTATTATATTTACATATATATCTCTATATTCTTAATTATGAAAGAAGATAATGTTTTAGTACTATTTCTTTTATTTTTCTCTAAGCTGAAGGTGGAAGCTTCCCGTTTGCAAATGAGGAGAAGAGCGACTGGGCCCGAGCAGGCTGATAACTGGGAACAAAATGCCCAGCTCCTCTAACTGTCACAAATGTGAGGTTTTGGAATCCAACGGCATATCCTCCAACTTTCATATATACAACAAACTCGTTAGTTTTGATGATCACTGTACCTTCTTCATCAAATTACAAACGCATGGTTTCGCAAAAGCTTACCTCTCCTTGGGTGTACCAAGGATACCAGGCGGTCTTAACTGGTATACCCAGCTTGTTAATGGCATACCTACTGCATGTTACTGGTACAGTACCATCTGTGTCGCCGCTGCATATCGTGATTCAGATTCACTAGGTGTTATATCCACAATTAACTGCTTGAATACTGAAATGATATTTCAATATCAGAAGGTGAAGAACTTTCATTTAAATGCCTAACCTGTATATCCATACGCGGATTTCTTTGGCCATCAGCTCCTGAATGATTGGCAACACTGTTAGCGGTTTATCCGTCCAAAGTCTATTTATTTCTCTACTGTTTTCAGACATAGCAAGAAATTGAAAGACAAATATCTATCGTTAGTAAATTACGACAGTGCAATGATAAAATGAGAGCTAAAAAGTTGTAACTTGTATGTAGGAAGATGCCTTCAGGATTGCCATGGATAAGGAAGACTGGTAACATTTGCGTGTAGAGCTTTCTGAACTTCAGGAATGTTCAAGTATCTTTTCATATAATTAATTTTCTGAGCAGGGATCAAATGCCGAAACATGTTTTCCATTTCATGTTAGAACATTATACGCATCACTTCGGATTAGAACTGTGGAAAAAATTAAAATTATACGTACAGAATAAGATTTCAAGGAAGAATTGCACAAGGGAGCATAAATGTCATAGGAATAGATGTCTCCAGCAGCGTCGGTTGCTTTGTTAACATATTCCAAGCATACTTTGTCTGAAGTGTTTAGTAAAGCAAAATCACAATTTGATGTGAGTCCACGGTAGATTTCATCAGGCACGAGGGCTTGTGTCCAATAGAAATCCACTACCCCTTTCACGGTTGTTTCAAAGTCAATATATGCATTGCCCATCTAATTCATCAAAATTCCTTTATACTATTAAAGCTCATATAGAGGCCAGGAATCAAAAAATTTAATGCGTATCAAACTTACTGCAATTCCTTTTAGATTGATTAGAGTTTGGTTGTTGTACTTGTTGTTATGAAGGATTACTTGAGCAAGCTGAGGAATGTAATGTCCTGCCTAGCTCTCTCCAGCTATGAAGAATTCTCTAGTTTTATATTCGGGAAATCTCTCCAACCAGTTAACAAGAAACGAATAAGAATCTTGAGCAGTTCTGCTATCACCACTTAGTTTGTAGTCTGAAGTGGTGTTTGAGTAAAGAAAATCCAACACCGGCGGGCGACTCTAAAAAGATGATATTGGCATCTGGAAGTAAACACAGAAAACAACCAAAATTACATTTAATTATCTTTAAAATTTTAGCGATTACTTTAAGCATGAATAAGACCAGAAATATTAGAAGCTCACCTCTGTGCCATGCATATTCATTTTGATATAGAGTTTTGCCATTCTTGTTAACTCTAAATGGCCCAAGTTCCATCATTGCTCCGGCTCCAAATGAAGAGCAACCGGGCCCTGGCCAACGCATCATACAAGATTATGGTTTATAATGATATTAACAACTACTTACTGTGATCTAAGTAGGAATGCTGGAGTCAAAAATGGAATTACTGGCCACAACTCAGGTGTTTTTTCTTCATGCAATACTATGGAAAACTTAATCTTACCTCCATTAAGCCACAAGAGAAGTGGCTTAGAAGAAGAATTCTTCGAGGACTCAACAAAATAATAGAACAATGCTCTGCCAGCCTCAGGATCCACTGTCACGTATCCTGAATACTGATCGAAGCCTACTCCAGGAGGTTGTCCAGGCAAGCTTTCGATCTTATCCTTGTCTTTCAGTCCATCTTGAGGGCTAATGTGCACAGCCAAATGTCCTGCAGCTACATGTGTGTCTGAACCATAACTTGTAAATTCTGTTAAGAATATTTATAAATTTTCTATTAAACATATGAATGTCACAATCACAACTATAAATTTAAAGTATAACAATATAATTAAAATAAATAAATAACAAATTAAGAGAAGAAATGAGTAAAGAAATTCTAACCTGAGTATATTGAGACATGCTAATAAGCATTGTCTTAAAATCAAAGAGTCCTCCCCTTGTGTAACTAGTAACGGTTCTCTTTGATTTTAAGATACAACCCAATACGCATAGCCAATCTTCTCGATAAACACGATCACTGGAAGATAAACATCAAGTCTTAAATGTCACGATTGCTTAAAATATACTATTAAAATAGAATTTTATAATAATATATATTTTGCACTCCTTTTCTTTTATGCACACTATTCAAATGAATACAAATATTCTTTATATAGTAGTGAAATAATTTGAGCAATAAATATATATTAAAAATAAAAACTTTATAATCTATGTATTAAATTAAAATAATTGATAAGATTAATGGTGTAATTTAAAACTTATAACCACCATATAATAATAATTGTTTATAATAAATAACTCATAAAATTAAATAATAATTTTTGAAACATTTTTTCCAACAAATTCATCGTATGGCCATTCCTTAAACAGTTCCTACTTTACAAATTTGACTGGATTCATATCTAACCATTCATAACTCTGACTCCAGCTTGCAAAGCACAGGAGATAAAAAATCCAAATGACAAATGGAGAATTTGCCATTGTTACGTACAGGGTTGGATTGAGTTACAGTATAGCTGTTGATTTCTTGGAGATACCACGAGTTGATCAACTAGAATTGACCTTTTATTAAGGAAAAGCAGAACGAATTCTGTAAATCAAGTATTGTTGGGATATGATTGTATGCTTTATTTTTTACTTTAAAACAATAGTTTATTGGTACGAGATGTTGACACCACCATTTATATAGTTCAAATTAAGCTGACTCCAGCTGTTAGAAGATTTTTAGTCAATGTAGATAAAATTAATAATCTGCAATGCTTAAAGATTATATTTTTGTTATAATGAATTAGCAGGGAGTTTCTTAGTGAATAGGGTGAGTTTTGACTTTTGACTTTGTAAATTGAAAATGTTTTTTAGCAACAAATAATTTGTTTCAAATTAATATCACGGTTGCCGGGGTGGCTCAGCTGGGAGAGCGTCAGACTGAAGATTCGATGGTCATATTTGGGCCTAATGGACTGAACTAAACATAGGATACATAGGCTCAGGTGTGAATGGGCTTTCTGGTTCTATTGCGGGGAAACAGGTATGATCTTTAGGGAGGAAGTTTAGGGGTTGTCTTTGTCATGATCCACAAAATCAAAATCATATATTTCAATACTTTCTTTCTGCTATTGGAAACGCCTGCTATCCACATATTGAAAGACGAAATTATCTCGATCACCTCAAATTAAAAAGTGCTGGTGGTTTTATCATCTCGCAGTTGCTTTCTTAAAGACTATGTTTCAGAGAAAAAAAAAAAAAAAAAACCTCCATTCTCCCATCAAATGTATTGATCTCTTCTTTTTAGTTTCACTGCTGAATGAAGGAAAGACTTCAATCCACCCTTTAACTGCTCTGCTCCTATTGATGAGGCAATGCATGCAACCAAGGCTGGATTGAAAGGGAAACAACCTTAAGACTTTTTTGTGTTCTGTAACGCTTAGAATGGGGAAGATAAAAATATGATTTTAAATTGGAGAAGGGATCAATACTTAAACCACTTATATATTGTCAAGTAGATACGAGGACCAATTCATTATTAAGGGCTGGCATTGCAGACCCAATACCAAAGATACAAGCCGACAGTGACCAGTCAATGCATACAACCTATCCAGCTTTTCCACTTGTTTTTATTTCTGGCTGTGTCTTCTTACAAATGTCTCCCCTCCACTCTCTCTGTGAATTGCAATCCAGTTGAGTGCATGTGGGAGTGGGAGTAGATGATTTTCATATAGTTAGTGAATAGACGAATCTTGCAAATGCAGCCCTAATATTTTCTTATACATATTCTCCTTTTGTATCTCTTTTTCTTTTCAATTGCATTCAGATGAGATTTGAGGGGCTTCTTAAGATCAAACAGCAAGTGCCCCTTTGTAATTGTTCTTTAAATAATCCATATAATGTGTGGCAATGGAAGGGCTCTAGATTTTGGTTATAAATGTACATGTAGTATGCATATTACAGTCACTGATACAGTCACTGATATCTTGTCCTGTGACAACAAGACAAATCCTACAAGGGAACATGGTGCCAAGATTTTTCCAGCTGGAACCCTACTAATTTTATTACCCCAAGTGAAAACTCCACCAGTTTCTATTGCTTTATCCTGATTGAACTTTGTTTTACTTTTTACATGATGGGAAGCTGTATTACGTATTCAATAATGGAGATTTATGTATTATGAGTGTCCTATCAAATTATTTTGTGGGAAGTGAGGGGCAAAGATGAGACAGCAAATTAAACAGTGATTAACTTTACAATCCTGGGGCCAGGCAAAGTTGCTTTTGGCTTTTCGGTGTTGCCACGAAAATGTAAAAGAGAGACCTAGCTTTTAGCATGTAGCTGCTTTTCCACTTTTATCAGGACTTCTGCACAAATCCAAAGTTGTTTCTTTTTTTTTCATTTAGATTAGGCCTGACGCCCACATAAAGTGAGATTCCACTCCAGAAACCCATGGATAAATCACTCAGTAGCTTCCACAGTCAGATTACAGGTCCTGCTAAAAACCATTTCCAGCTTTTGTCCTCGGTTTTACAGTTATTATTGGATTTTTTCAACCATTTCCAATTCAATTATGATCTGCAGCCTGAAGCTAGTAGCTAACAAGCTGCTGCTAGCAGAGTAACATTAATGGTTGTTCCTATATTTTAGAAATAATGGACTTTAAAAAAAAATTGTTAATTTCAGTCTAATTGTTCCATAAACATGCAAATTCATATCGTATCATGTAAAACCAAAAGGTAGAAAAAGGAAAAGAGTGGATGAAGGGTAAAAGATAAAGCTTTAGTGAAAGATGTAAGGTACAATGATTGTAGTAGCATGACGATTTGAGTCATTTCATCATCGAAAGTCCCCACACTGAAAAGCTTTAAAAGCTATAATATTATATGAACCGTTAACATTTTATAAGAGAGGACATGGATGGGTTTGTGTAGTGCTTGAGAAATACTGGAGAAATGACCACCGTGGGGTATACTCCTTATTGAATCCATAGCTCAATCAATCATCACACTCTCCTGCTATGTAATCTGCCAATGAAATTCCTACTAATCCAAGACCAAACCAGTGAGAAAATTATGAATGTGGAACCACCTGCATATTCAGCTCTAGCAAATGGGTGTTTGGTGAATGTATGGTCACATACTCAAAAATCCTATTAGTGATTGCTTTGGCCTATAAGCAGAACCACATACATTCATGTTCAGGGGTTTGAAAATTGGACCTACCCACATTTTCATTTCACACAATTCAATAAGAAATTACCCCAATCTGCTTGTTTCCTATGTACAAATTATTAACTCCAGTAGAAATTGAATCATGAATCCTCATTCAGTTAACCATAATGTCAAAGAGAGACGCGAAAACAAAAAGCTTGTCTTGTCTTCTACAGAGCTGCGGTAGGGAAAAATGGATCGAA
The DNA here is from genome assembly GCA_022749755.1 of Azadirachta indica. NCBI lineage: Eukaryota > Viridiplantae > Streptophyta > Magnoliopsida > Sapindales > Meliaceae > Azadirachta > Azadirachta indica. The sequence continues at coordinate 4,872,858 of CM040449.1, forward strand.
GTCTAGCTAGGGTCGTTCGTGGATGAAAGAAATAGAAAGCAAGCAGATGTTGGTTCTTGGCAGGCGTGGGGACAACTGTCTTGTTTTTTAATGAAAATTTTCTATGCATGGTGGACTGGAACACTCGTACAAATGAAATGAGACCAATAACTCGAATAAAACCCTCCAATTTTCAACCATATGTTGGAATTGGAATTTTATCGTCTCAATCACTTTGTGCTACCATCTTACAGGTCATAACAGTGAAAAAAAAATCAACAGTGTAGTTAATGAATATCATAAATTTTACACTACAACTCTACAATGTATAATAAATAATACAGATGCCCAATAAATTTGAAGTAAAATATAGTTCGGTTTGCTTGAGATTGACGTTTTAATCAACCAGGAGAACTGAGTTATACTGCTGTGACAGCAACCTGAAGATGGTAATTACACTATTACAGGCAACTCCATCTTCTTATATCCTTATGGATGCATCAAAAATAATTGTTTTTTTTTTTTCCATTAATAAATAGCCCATTTTTAGTTGTTTAATTATTTTTCAGTCAAAGTCAAACTGAATGTGAAAAGACAAAGGAAGAGTGGGAGAATCTTACATTTAGATCATTAACAAAAATTAATTAAGATACATGAAAAGTATAGAAAAGATCCAGCCAGTTTTATTTTTTTATTTTTTTTTTTGGCCAAAAAAAAAAAAAGATGGAACAGAGCGAAGAGCAATCGAAAACTGCATTCTAGAAGAAGACTCGGTTTCCATATTCCGAAATCAGGATTGCGTTCTGGGTTATTGTAACATCTACGTCCTTATCGAAAAATATTACAAAGTGAATAAATAAATAAATAAATAAACAAATAAATAAAAACTTGTCCCATTATTATTTTTGTCTTAATCAACTTTTTATTTGTGAGTTTTCATATGATAATTGACCAGACCAGACCTAACATTGGATCGCCATTGGCAGCAAATCATGGGTAAAACTCAAAAAATAAAAAATAAAAAATAAATAATTATTACGAGATGGACCAGCCAGTTAAAGAAAATTGACAATCGATGCAAATGTTAAAATAATTACTAATTCAGTATTAATTACTAAATATTGAAAATTATATAGAAATCATAGTTAATTTGATTTCTCCTAATCAATTATTATTACAGCATTATGATAACGTTAATAGACATTATACACGAAACTAATTAACAACACTTTTTGACATGAAATTAAAATTCAATTAGGTGTGAAGTAATTATTAGTGCGATGAAAAAAAAAAAAATTAATTCCCGTATTAAATGATATTCTACTCAAAAAAATCTGAATCTAAATCTAAATGTAATTATTATGATTTATCAAATAATTATTATATAGTTTGCCGACACATAAGCTAGGAATAAGATTGTTACTAAACTAAAATGACAAAGCAAGGCCTAAATTTGTTAATTATGTACAAAATACTACTAGGAAGAAAGAAATTGATATTGTAATGCATTGGAATATTTTCCCCTTCCGTGGACGGAAATGACGGTGTTTAAAGTAAGCAGTTAGTCACTATCATCATCATCCATCTAATTTATAATTTAATTGCCTAATATAGGATTACTCTATGTGTAATTTATATTTTATATCATAAAATAGGGCTCCGTAAAATAATTGAATAAACCTAACTAACTGATAGTTTATCAGCTATCAAAAATCACAATCATCAAACATCAACAGCTAATATGATTTAAACGTTAATCAATCAATTAATTTATTTTATTTAAGGGGAAATGTCAGGTTAGAAGTCAGTGTCACGTGGGTGGGTGGTTGGCTGGCTGTGTGTGCTGCGTCCAATCCATTCGCCCGCCATCCTGATAGCTTCCTTCGTGTATACATATCCTTTCATTTTCACAAAATTAAAATAAATTTAAATAAAAAAAAAAAAGAAGAAGAAGATTAATAATAATATGCAAAATAATAAATAAATATGTAAATAAAACAATTCTCTCAGAGTCAGTGACGCTGTTGATTGAAAAAGTTAATAATTAATTTAAATTGAAGGAAGGGATAGATTTGATCAGAGAGGACGAAAGCCAAGACATTGCACGCGACGTGGGGTTGGTTTTGGTTAATTATATTTCGATATTCCCATCTTTAATTTGTGACCTTTTGTCTTTAAAAATCTGCAACATTTATGAATACCTACATAAATCACTATTTAACTAATTTTTTTTTTAAAAAAAAAATCCAATGCATTAATTGTATTTCTGAAATGTAATCTGGATCCCATGCATGTAATGTAGATGAACATTTGATTTTTGATTTTTTATAATTTTTAAAGCCAAATAAATTTACAAATTAAGAATGAATTATACTAAGCAACTATGGGAATTGGGATAAAGAAGCAGAGACAAGGGACGGACCAACATATTAAATGTTGAACGTGCTGCTAAGTGTTGGACAACCTTTAATTAAAATTATTTCCCTAATGCCAAAATATGTTTAGTTGGCAAACTTGTGATCGGGGCAGCTTTTGCCTTCAACTTCAAATAGGAAGAAGGAGCCAGCCAATAAACTTATTTTAATTTACATTTACACCACCACCAAGACCGCAAGCCAATTAAGTATTAACCCCTCGCATATCATAATGTCAAATCTTTAATTCTTAGTTTCCCAAACTGACACACCACCACAAGCCTTCTTCACTTTCAAGTCAACTACTTGTAAGAAAGAAAATTTCCTGTGGTGTTTCAGGAATATTATCCCCCTTCCCCTCCCCCCACCACCAAAAAAACGAAAAAAAAAAAAGGGTTAGAGATGAATCATGTAGTAGCACAGTACGGCATATGTAAGTAAATTTGTAAAAGAAAAGAGGAAGCCGCACGTTTACTCATGATGACATACATATAAAGAGAAGAGGAAGTATAGATCCCTAGCGCAATGCCAATCCCATAGTGGAATTGCTGGCGTACGGTGCTATTAATTATCTTCTCCCAAGATTTCTTTTTTACAAAGCCAACCGCTTCGCCCTTACACTTCCCACTTGCCACCTCTTCCTCTTTCCACCTTTAAATAATTTTCCAACTAAGCACAACAACAGTATACATACATTCACTCTTTCTCACCAAATCCAATTATTTTACTACATAGAATTTTTCAGCTTCCGCTTTCCCAATGAATATGAATATATGATGTTCACTTCACGATATGTGTCTCTCTTTCTCTGGGTGCTATTGTTTTGGTAGCTTCACTGTGATCGAGGAATGCTGATTTTTTAGTTCCTAAGTCATTCAAGCTTATTGGTTTTGTAATGGAATGAATGAATATTGTTGCATATATTATAAGGTTTGAGTATGTTTTTCTTGTTCTCAATGTTTTGAATTTGGTGTTTTCAGATTACAATATCCATGCATGAAGTTATTGTTGTTGATGATGTGTGTTGGGATTTTCATTATGTCGCAGATTTTGCAGGGATTTTTAAAAGATGAATACCAGAGTCAGGACTACACTGCACTCTATGAGAGCTCCGCCGAAGCAAGAGAAAGTAATCACAATTAAATCACTTTTAATCAATATCTAAACTGGGTCCCTTCGTTTTTAATACCTATTTTATTACTATGAATGTTACGGTTTGTATTCTACATGGTTTAATTTAAACCATCAAATGTTTTCACTCGAAATGATATATAAGTATGTGTATGGCATCAACCTCGATAAGGAGGCTCCAGAGAGTGAACGCTCCTGGAGACTTTGAAAAAGTAATCTCATTTGATGAGAATCCAATACCAGTTTTCAAATTAAAGCTTAAAAGATTATCAACCTTTTTTTCTTTTTTTTTTTTTTTTGAATTTGGAGTTTTGAAGTGATGAGCTTATAAATTTTAATCCCTGCTGCATTGAAGGAGAAGGTAGAAATGCGGGGAAGCAGAGTAGCAGATGCCAGAAAAGCGACCACCAATCGACGAGCCTATAACCGAGAGAAAAAAATGGCTTTACAGCAAGATGTAAGAATTCGTTTTCCTTCTGCTCATTTGGATTCCATTTTATTTCAGTTACTTGTAGTGATTGCTGCGTTCAAAATTGGAATTGTTCAGGTTGACAAGCTGAAGAAGAAGCTTAGACATGAAGAGAATGTTCACAGAGCTTTGGAGAGAGCTTTCAATAGACCTCTGGGTGCTCTGCCTCGTCTACCTCCTTATCTTCCTCCTTCTGTTAGTAATTCACCATTCCCTTTTTGTTCTTTGTCAATAAGGATAAATCGACGATTATAACTTGTATCTGGTATCTTGGAATTCGGTTTTTATTGTCTGAGTGAACATTTGGAAGAGTTATAATGCGATTTTTTTCTTTATTTTTGCAGACGAAGGAGCTTCTTGCAGAGGTGGCTGTATTGGAAGAGGAAGTCGTAAGGCTTGAAGAACAGGTAGTGCATTTCAGACAAGACTTGTATCAGGAAGCTGTCTACATTTCCTCTTCTAAGAGGAACATGGAGAGTTCAACTGATTTATGTGATCCATGCCTTAACAATACAAATTCCAAAGAAGAACAATCAAAATTTGTGGCTCGAAATATGGGTGGATCCACGACATCTGCAATAAGGGAATTGGCATCTCTTTCTGGTAAGAACACCATCAGTTTCCGATCCCATTTACAATCTACAAACTTAATTGTTATTGAATTATAATCAAAGCCTTAATTGTTGATATAATAGCGGATGGGAGGGGTAAAGAGAACCAATTGTGCAGTAACTCAATGAAGAAGAAGGCATCCTCTGTTCATAAAATCCAAGCGATCAGAACTCCTGTGAAGAGACCTCCAAATGACTGTAAATCGACAGAGAAGCATTTAGATCCTCAGAAATTACAGGTTTGTCCTAAAATTGATAGCTTTGATAATCTTTTGGTAAATATATTACAGTTAAATGAATGTAAGTCTCTGAAATGCTCAGCTAGAATGTCGAGCCAGAGACCCAGAAAATGCAGACGCAAGAACCATCAGTGTGTCAGATGAGAGATTATCTGGAGATGATGGTCCAAACAAAATTTCTGAGGACATTGTGAGATGCTTATCAAGCATTTTGTTAAGAATGAGCTCAGTTAAGAGCAAGGGTCCAGCAGAAAATGTGTCCTTTTTGTCAACATTGGCATCTCAAGAAAGCAATGAAGAAACAGAATTCGGGGATCCTTATGGTATCTGCTCACAATTTGGAAAGAGGGACATTGGTCCATACAAGCATTTATTTGCAATTGAAGCAGACTCAATCAATATAAACCGAACATCAAGTTCGATGTTTCTTGTTCATAGATTGAAGTACGTTTTTTACCATGAAACTTACATTGGTTTTTCATTTTCTTAATGATATTTAACTAAAATTCTAGAGTAATGCTCATTTCCGGTTCTAAATTCTCAGAATCCTCCTCGGGAAACTTGCATCCGTCAATTTACAGAACCTTTCCCATCAAGAGAAGCTTGCATTCTGGATAAACATTTACAACTCCTGCATGATGAATGTATGTGTGCATCTCTTTGAACATGAGTAAAACATCCCAACTGCTATTTTGAATTGAAGAGCTTCTGGTTGCCAAGGTTCCTATTAATTTCACAACATCAGTTTATTTAACGAGTGTTTATGAGCATTCATTTTCCATTTGCTTTTGTTTTAGACTTCTTTTTTTCTGCATGTACCTTAATTATTTGTCCTTGTTGATTTAATGATTAGAGACAAGTTCTAATACTACACTGCTTCAGGCATTCCTTGAGCATGGAATACCAGAGAGTCCTGAGATGGTCGTTGCATTGATGAGAAAGGTACAGAATGTTTAGGAATCATTTACATGCCTGTTAAAGTGAAATTGCATTTCATTTGCTATTATTTTGACCTGATAGTATGTCTACAAAATTGTTCACAAACATATTTGTACGGGACTAACTTGTAGCTTATAACATTATAATCAATAATTCATACTGTTCCATTTCTTATTATTCAGGCAACAATAAAAGTGGGGGGCCACTTGCTAAATGCAATAACTATTGAACATTTCATCCTCAGATTGCCTTACCACTCAAAATATGTAAGTTTTGTTCATTGCAACTTCTTTACAAGCTTTTTCAGCTTGTTCCTTAAGACTTCTCCTGCAACTTACCTTTAAGCTTTCAACAGAACTTCTCAAAGGGTTCAAAAAACGACGAAATGACAGCCAGGTGCATATTCGGATTGGAGTTATCTGAACCGTTGGTTACATTTGCTCTTTCTTGTGGAAGCTGGTCCTCCCCTGCAGTAAGTCCATGCATAAAATTGAAGTTTTGGTTTTATTATCCTCTTTATTCCCACATGCATTATGAGATAATTAGATGGAGGTCTTCAGTGGTCCTAAGTTTATTGGTACTTTGTGATTAACTATGCATCTATTGCACATCTTCAGTACAATTCTAAATTCTGCATATAATGCTATTGTATAAGCCAATTTTTCCCCCAAAGTTTGTTTTCTTTGAAGATCTTCTGGAAATATTGGATGACTGTGTATGCTATGGTTGCTTCCAGTTCAAGAATGTCTTGTTGTTTGACATATACTTTTATTTTTATATCACAAGACTTTCCTGCCTGATCCTTGTGATTTTGGAAGGTTCCATCTATGATACTATCCCTGATTCATGATCATGTTTCAAATATGAAGGTGAGAGTGTACACTGCATCCCAAGTTGAGAATGAGCTAGAAGTTGCCAAAAGAGAGTACCTACAGGCTGCAGTTGGCATTTCATCAGAAAAGTTTGCAATTCCAAAGCTATTGGATTGGTATTTACTGGATTTCGCTAAGGACTTCGAGTCATTGCTGGATTGGGTTTGCCTTCAGTTACCATGTGAACTAGGAAAGAAAGCAATTAAATGTCTTGAGAGAGGAAAAAGTGAGCCGTTTTCACAATTTGTTCAAGTTATGCCGTATGAGTTCAGTTTTAGGTATCTTCTACACACAAAATAAATTTTGCACCGTTTGAATTTCACTCTACATGATTGTTACAGAGTGTTGGAATTACAGTTTTGTACACAGGTAGAGAATAGATGTTAAAATTAAAATGTACAATCTAGTTCTAGTCTTTCTTGTAAGTAGTTGTGAGAGAAATTAATGTTCTCCTTCTGATATGAAATTCTGCATGTAACTAGGCATTGGGAAGATTTGTATACAAAAGCTTGATTAGATGCAACATATGTTTTTCATTGTCATTTAACAGAGATATGTACACAAATCATAGGTTAGGAATGTCTACTTTTAACTTAAATTATCGGCAAGTGGGGCAATTTGATTTAAACAGAATTGATTCAGATTGAGATTGCCTTTCACCAGATGAAAGATGGCCATTATACAGTGACAATGGAGAAAAGAGAGGGGGAAGTTTCATTGAAGAATATTAGGTGTGAACAATGACAGGCAATTACTGTCTGGCAGATAATGAATATGGATGAGCATTCAGACTAGTTAATAAGAGAGCAACAGAATTGGAATTCCAGCTCTACGTTATGAGCCTTGGCATTCAAAGAAAGCTACAGAAGCCAATCGCCCAACTAATGGCTTTGTGGTCCAAGACGAGGGAAGTCATTTTTCCCTAAGAAATTAGCCATTTAATCAATGCACGCTACTGTTTGGTGCCATTTACAGGCTGCTATTATACCACCTTTCATCATTGGTTTGACGAGCTCTACCATTTCCTAATTGAGTTCTTGTCACCACGCCCATAATCTTAAATTCTCCATCAGAAGCATTTAAGCTGAGGATAGTACTTTTTAAAGTATATTTTGAATTGAAATACTATAGCCTTCAACTAAGCCAAAGTACAACAGTTTAACATATTGAACGATAATACAAATTTCTTTACGTTGTCTGAAAGAATGCAGGTAAATTTGATCTAAGATTCGTTTTCCCGTAAAGTAAAATTAAAGTAAAATTTTTATTTTGAGGAGTAAACTTTACATTTTTTTGTTTTTTTTTTTTTTAACATTGAGTCGGGGGTTTGGTTTTGTCTGGAAAACAATAGCGTGATATTGATGGCATGAATGGAATGAGAAATTTGTCTTAGGCTGAAGCTGAAGCTGAAGAAAATGTGGATTCATAAAAGGGAAGTGAAGTGGTCCAACCATTTGTCCTAATGAAGACAGAATCACAGGGGCCTATTTTACCAACTGCACAGGAGGTAAACAAACAAAGTGCTTTTTGAAAAGCGCGGGGGATCACTAGTTGCAAAAGCCGAAGCCCTGGTTCTCGTACGACTGCCTGCTGTTGTTTTGCCCATTTATTTTCTTCCCTTTTCTGTGGCTAAAGATAAAAGAGGACTGCCTTAACCATATCTGCTCATGCTCATGTGATTCACAAAGTACTTTTCACCTGTGCAATACAAATAATTACTTACTACACCGGCGGATGGGAGATGGACTCGGTGCTCTTCTTTATAAGAAACTCCCAACCCATTAAAGCCTAGATCATTGGGGAATACGATCACATTGTTGGGCCAAGACAATTGGTGGCCCAACAAATTGCCCCTTATAAAGCGGAATCTCTAATCTCTACCAAGATCAATGCAAAACATGATTTGCTTTCCTTTTTAACGGCAATGAAAAAACTAAATACGTCTAACAGTCCAGCATGTTTAGATTAGGACCAAGTCATTGACGGCGGCATATGTTATAAATTGTAGCGGTGAACTTTCAAACGCTGTGGCCACTAGGCAGAGAATAAATTACAAAAATTCTGAATTCTTGTTAATTTGATTACTTGTCATTCGTCATTCATGTATATGAATGCAGCAAGGCAGCAGATGCAGGAGGAGCAAATTACATTGTTAACTAATTTTGAAAGTTCGATAGTTTTCTTGTCTTCTAGATGTTTTATATATATATATATATATATGTGTGTGTGTGTGTGTTGAATAAATGGTAAGCATAGTGTTACTGGGTTCACGTTACAAGCCTCTATTTTTTAAAAGGACAAAAAGCATGCATTTAACATGAGATGAATATATATATATATATTATTAAAAACAAATAAAACGGGCGTTAATATAATAATATATTATGAATCTGAGACAAGGCCGGCTGGCTACGTAATAAACAATGTTCACATCTATTGATTGTTGTGCACGTGTATTACTTGTTTTCTGTTTCCTTCTCACTGCTGTCTGTAATCATTTTTCAAATTCTATCAATCAGGGTACATGGCACTTAATCTAATCCAATATCAACAAATAAAACATTGTAAACATTTTAAAAGAAAATTTTAATGTGTATATATATATTTATATGATTTTGCAAGGAAATTTTACATATATTTTATGGGGATAAAACAGAAGGGGTTTGTTGAGGATGGTGATAGAGATAAATAATAAAGCCGAAGGAAAAAAAAAAAAATCACTTCACTCCCGAGGTCCTGGTTTAACATCTAAATAGTTTATATTCTTAATGTTCTTTACCTTTTTGTCCATTGTTCAATGGTCAAAAAGTAGAATGTATAAACAATAAAATTTCATGAAAAAACTCATTCTTTGTCACTTTTTTTTTTTCTTCTTCTTTAACGTTTTTATTGTGAAATTTAAGTTTAATATTGTTTCTGTTAAATAACAATGGCATTTTCTAATTTGAATAAAACGTAGTGGGATCAAAATGAAGAATAAGCAACACTTGTGTACTATAAATAGAAGGAAAGTAGAGTAGAATGGTAAATATATAAAAGGTTAGAGATAGCACACCTTTAACAGAATGAGTGGAATTTAGTTCATGGGCTGAAGTGGAACATTAATAAAATATTAGGGATACAAATTTCAAACCAATAAAATAAATGGTATTTTATAAAATAAAAAAAAGGAATGAAATTAAATTATCATTAAATTCAACATAAATTTGTTATTTTGAGATTATGGGTATGAATTGATTCACACTCCAACTGATAAAATTGATTTAAAATGATATAATAAGAAGATCTAGAATTCAATTAAATAAAGAATTTTAATATAGAGTAAGAAAAGGTTTTAAAAAAATAAATCAAACAAAGAGGCGTTGGTTGTGATAAAGATATTAATATTGGGGGCTTGAAAGTCTAAGATCTAGAAGCAGTGATGAATAAGTCTAATTTGTGCTTTTTAAATATATGCTACTGTGGACGCATATAATAAAATTAATTCCGAACACCCGAGTAATTAATTAAATTTATTATTATTATTATTATTATTATTATTATTATTATTAGTATTATTATTAGCAAGGAATTTAATAGTCAACAGATTTCAAATTTTCACCTAGAAGACCCAAAAAAGTTGGTGAATTCAGAAGTACACTGCCAATGAATATCTCTCGTTAAAAGTTTTATTAAAATTAATTTCCAATGAAATCCATCGTAAACTTGAAAAATGTTAAAAAGTGTACATGAAGCTTTTTCATGACAATTCCCTGCCAATCGACTCCAAACAAATTCTCTTTTACTTCACGTTAACCTTGAGTTTTCACCATGTTTACTCTTGAATCCTAGGTTTAATTTTCTTTTCCAATGAAAGAAATTGATTCTGGTTGGGGATAACTCTCAGCCCTTATCCAACAACTGTTTGGTTATATTAATAATAATAATTTAACGTCATCTATGATCTACCAAACTGTGGTGTGTCATTCGTGAGGCAAGCCACATATGGAGTCATTTGACTGCAAACTATTTTAATACAAAAAAGTCAGTCAAGCCTGGTGGTGAGATGAAAGATGAAAGATGAAGATGAAGCAATAATAAATAAGGGATGCCAATTCTTATTCGTGATGCGTAAGTTAACCTGAAAATAAATTTATTTATTTATTTATTTTAAATATAGTTTTCAATTTTGTCAACATCTACGCCTAAGCCTGCCTGTAATTACAACGAAGATTCATACGTAAGTAGGTCACCATAACACTCTTTCTCTTTTTACCTAAAACCCTGAGAAAAAAATTTAAAATTAAAATTATTTAAATAATTCCCATGTGAAAATTTAAATATTATTATGTAATAAGAACATCCCATCCCATCCCATCCCATCCCATCCCATCGCGAGCTATAGAGAAGGCAGAGCAAGAATTGACAAGTGACAAAATTCATTCTGTCAAGTAAAGTATTAAAAGGCGGCTGTCATTTGTGACTTCGCGTTCATGGTCAACAATCTCTACCTCTCTCTGTTTCTTATTATTTTATTTTTATTTTTATTTTATTTATTTATTTATTTTCTATCGATGTTCTTTCTCTTCTCTTTCCTCATAAATCAGTCTCTTATATATCCACCCAAAAGGTCTCTCCTTTTGAACACACATAATAATCGGAGGACTGTTAAGAGAAATTAAACATGGAGGTAGTGATACCTGCAGCAGCTCCGAATATGGATTTCGAGTTCAACAGTGCAAGATCAACTCCATATCCCAGTGCTCCTTCATCGCCAAAACGATTTGGCCAATTCTTCTACACTAGCGCACCCACGAGTCCTTCACGCATTTCTGAGTTTTATCAAGACTTTGACGATCTCTATGGAGGGAGCAGCAACCATAACGGCAGGCCTTCCTCGGCGATTCCTTTTGGTTGGGAAGAAAAGCCCGGTACTCCTAAATCTAAGGTGGTTACTGCCAGTAATGAGGATGATTTTGCTTTTAATTTCAGTGCGGAACTAGAGAAGGACTCCCTAACAGCTGATGAACTCTTTGATGGCGGTAAAATCCGTCCGTTGAAGCCTCCACCCAGATTACAAATTGACGAGTACACATCTCAGAAGAGCCCACTTCTGTCTCCAAGGTCACCAAGATCGCCTACATCCATTGGTAAAAAAATTATTAATCTTCGTGAAGCTCTTTCACCCAGAAGTAAAAAGAAGGCGGATCCGTTTGCCAGTGCTACTGAAAATACAAGAGGAAGAGTAAGAAGAGTCGACTTATCGAGCTCAAGCCGTAGAGCAACAAGATCACTGTCTCCATATAGGGTATCTGAATATCCATGGGAGGAAGAAGAAAAACAACAGCAACGGAACACAAAGCAGTCATCTAATTCAAAGGCTCAGCCTCAGCCTCAGCCTCAGCCTCAGCCTCAGCCTCAGCCTCCTTCTAATTCAAAGGGTTCTTCAAGAAGATGGAGACTGAGGGATTTCCTTTTGTTTCGAAGTGCATCTGAGGGAAGAGCAACGGATAAAGATCCATTCAGCAAGTATTCAGGACTGTTCAAGAGAAATGAAGATACAAGGAGCACAAGTTCCAGGTCCATGGACGGCTCCGGTTCAGGGTCTAGCACCAGGAGAAAAGGACCAGTTTCGGCTCACGAGTTGCACTATACCAAGAATAAAGCGGCATCCCAGGATTTGAAGAAGAAAAGTTTCTTGCCATACAAACAAGGCATTCTGGGCAGAGTGGCCGTTAATCCTGCTCTTCATGCACTTTCCAATGGATTTGGGACCTTCACACGATCATGAATTCTATACGGAGACATGATATTATTTATTTTTTATTATTATTATTGTTATTATTATTTTTTGTAAAGATAGTTTGTAATTTTGTTCCTTTTTTAAGTGTAGAGTTAACTCAAGGAACAAATTGGACTTGTGACGAGCGAGGGAAATTTGTATTCTATGCTCATTCATTGTAATCTTTGATTGATTTTTACAGGCATATATAAAATGGGTCTAGTGCATAACCACATAAGACCCTTAAAATTCAAAAGTTCGTGGTAACAATATCATATACATATTTCTGCTCTTTGTTGCGTCTGCACTTTTTGATTCATATTCATTCTTTAAACCACTGGTTGTTAGAAATAGAGAGATTAGTAATATTTCATCGCCAACCCCTTGGAATAATATTATATCAAATTGATGGTCAAATCAGAAGGCTTAAAAAAATGGCGGAATCCAAGACACGGCGACCCATAACAAAGAGGACACACTGTAATACGATTATAGTATGAAAAGGATCAGAATCGGGGGACCTTTTGGAGGTATCCGCAAGAAAGTCAAATAATTAACAGTGTAACATCTGTCACCACTTTTAAATCATTGACTGGTGATTGCTTGCAAGGAAACTGCTGGATAAGCATGAACTAACTGACATATAATATATATTTCATGATAGACAATTACAAAAGCTAACAAATGTTTTTGAAAAATAATCATTTGTCGACTTCTAGAAATGGGAAGGCTTAATTGACATGATTAATGTTGAATGTCTGAATGCCACAACGCAAACCCCCCACATTAATGATTGCAATTGTTTAATAACACAGCCCGGATTAAGTTAAAACATTAGGGGGGTCTTCCCCTGAAAAATGCGAAAGCTTGAAATAGAGGGGAGCTAGGATGTAGTGCACAATAACATAAATAGGGCTATAGTGGAAATTTGCATCCCGTCTTTATTAAATCGACAAAGTAAAGTTATAACATCACAGTCCATAATCCAGTTTGTATGGAGAGATACAATCAGTCCAAAGATGATAATTTCAGCAACGGTTAAGATAAAAAGCTAAGTTCATCACTAGATACATATTATGAGACATAGTGGTTAGATACAGTGAAAAGAGTAATGCAACAAAAGTGGAATTGAGACTACTTCTTATATAAATATTCATGGATGCACGAGACAGAACCCTCTATCTATAGCTTTATCGCTACTTTCTATGAATTAATTTTCTAAATACATGAATTGCATAAGCCTGCACGCCCACTCTCTCTATCAATCATAAAATATTGGCTCATCCTTCTACTGTTATATGGCTGTAGCCATGTAGGATATCCTATGACAAAGAGTAAGTATCACTTCTTTTGCTTGAAATAAGAATAAAGTTCCAGATTACCGAACTTTAGCTTCAAAGTAAGGTTTCATCTTGCTGCAACATAGACAGTTGTTGAATACCATAGGGTGCTAACTACTTGTCACTAAGCACTTTGATACTAAATCACCTTACAACAGATTTGACATTGTTACAACTTGTAACATGCACAGTGTTAACATTCAGGTAAACAGTACCTAGTCCCTGCTATGTGGGGCCATGACTGATGCGAGGAAAAATGTTTCCTAACAGCATAAGAGATTCAATTCAGAGACCCGGTTACTTTACATCCCATGTAACATTACAACCATTACACAACACTTAAAAACCTCCTACAGAAAAGTTGCAAATGCTTACACAAAAGTCGAACTAACACAGAACTTGAAATCTTAGATATATAGTAGCAAATCCCTCAATTCAGAGTTAAAAGCTTGGAGAAAGATTTAACATACAAAATGACGTCGGCCAACAATGTTTTATCTGCTTATTAAAAAGTTTTAAAATTCATATACAACATGAACTATAGCCCATCATTCAGGTTTTAAGAAGTACCAGAGATTAAGCTAAACGTATTCCACGATCTTGTAACTAACTTTACCACCATCTGAGGTCCTTGGTTTGTTCAACTTAACAAAAGGAGATTGGCAAACTTCCTGAAAAAGTAGAAAATTGATTGCTATTGTGAAATGGAACCAGAAACCCATAGTTGCTAAAACAATCAGTCACACAAACCATTTACTAGAAATACCACAACTAAATACCTTTTTGTACCAAATGCTCACTCAAAGTTATCAATTTTGATTGGAGTAATCTCATCTGCAACATCAAAGTGTCCAACCAATCGTGCGAAAAATACCATTTGTTGTTCCAGTGTGAACTTGATGTTCTCAGCCTGTGAAAAATACTAGATCAGTGGCAATGTTACCCAGGCATGAAGCTGACTTTGTAGTAGGAGAACCTGTGAAACAGCATATACCTTGCGGAAACCATGCTGTTCTCCCTCGTACTCCACAAGAGCAACAGGCAAACCCTTTTCCTTCAGTGCCTGGTAGATTTTATGAGCTTGATCAGGGGGTACAACCTGCAGCACGTGCAAGAGATTCTTTGAACTTAACTGTCCAGATGTAGAAGCTAGAATAACAAAACCTCATTTATTATACGATAAAAAAATACAAGTTCTACACTATTAGTGATAGACCATAAAATGATTTATTAACCTCACACATAATTATATGACAATATCAATAAGTCTGATGATATAGTAATCAGTTTATTATTCCTCTTAATCACTCATACTGATTTAAATAAAAAATCAAAACAAGGGGCCAAGAAAAAATAAATAAATAAATTTATACCTTGTCTTCCAATCCTTGGAATAAAATTATGGGGCAAGAAAATTTGTCAACAGAATTAATTGGTGACCTTTCATAGAACGCCTTTTCACTTCCTGCAACCAGCCAATTAACCTCATCACTACATAACAAATGATAAAATGATATATTAGGTGTTTTTCTGTTTTAACTTACCAACAAGATTGTCAATATAATGAGATTCAAACTTGTGAGTTTCTGCTCTCAGCATGTTCAAGTCAGCAACCTGTCATGAACCGATACAACATAAAACATTGTCAGCTTACTATTTAATGGAGATTATCATATTTAATTATTACATAAAAATAAATACACAAACAGTACTAGAGGCATGCTATGTAACTATATGAATAAAAAATTCATCAAAAGCTGAGCAGATTATGAAGAGCCACTGCTAGATTTTTTTAGCCTCGTATTGAACAAATCAACAGAATGACTCCCTAGATGGTCTCCATCCATTAACATCAAACCTTACCTACCCAAAAGGTGAACAAATAAGCCAACATGATATACCCAATATTTTATTGAACTAATCACGACATGCTACTGTTCAACAAAATGCTAAAATCCCTATTTTATTGCATTTCACATTGATCCTCAATAGACCTAAATAAAATGGCACCTTGATGCTATATGTTCAGATCCAAATGATTCACAGGTTCTAAGAAAATGACACAGGTTGGTCTAAAGTCAACCAGAAGCAGTCATACATTTCATTTTGCAAAAAGATAACCCCGTTTTTCATACATACCAGATTATACCGAATCTACACACTAGTTCAATCCTACAACCAATTTTTGCTGGAAGTCTCCTCAGAACATAACTAGATTATATTAAGGAAAGAAGTGTTGTAAACATTACACACAAGAGATACATAGCAACGCTTCATAGAATAAGAATTCAGTACTCACACCATACAGGGAAGCTCCAGCATTAAATGTGTCTCTAAAAGCTAGCGCAGCTAAGGTTGTGTAGCCGCCAGCAGAGCCACCAGTTATACATATTCGTTTCCCATCTGCCTTTTCATTATCAACCTAGATGAAGAAATGTATATTAAAATCATCTTAAGGTACACCAAAGCCTTAAAAAGAATTGAAAGAATGAATTTAGTTACCAGAAATTTAGCACAACTGCAACAGTCATCAACATCAACAATTCCCCAGCGCCCCAAAAGCCGTTCCCTAAATTCTCTGCCATAACCTTCAAAATAATTTTCACACATGTCAAAATAAGTCTAACAAAGCATTCTGAATAACTGAGAAAGCGTCTTGCACAAACTTGACTTGGAGAAGACAGTTATTTTCCAAATCGACATGACAATATGAATATGAGTTCCCAAAAGGTGGATCTCAAAGAGAGGGAAAAACATTCATCGTGGTCGAGGGTACAGCGAACAAACCAGTGCTTCCACCATAATTCACATCCACAAATGCCCAGCCTCTGCTAGTCCAGTATTGGATACTTAGATTTAAGATTCCACGTGTTTCACTAGTAGGCCCTCCTGCCATATTTACACACCATACAATCAAACACAAAAATCATATGTAAACTCAGTATATTAAAGCAATCTACTCTTCAATACAGAGAATGCTTTGTTCAGCAGAAAGAGAAAGACAACCATCAGAGGAATGGAGACCTTGATTTGATAAGCTTAGCAATTGTTAGAAAGTTCACAGGAACAAAGCAACTGTTCATTTTGAATTTCTTGATTACAACCCATTGTTCTCGAATTCTAAAAATCATATCATTCAAATTTTTGAAGCATTTTATGCGTACAAACCTGTTTGACAGATGTTATTTCTCATTGCAAAATCCATTGGTTGTTATTTCAATCTGCACATTTCATATTCCATAACTAAAATATGCATCAATAAGGGATATTATTCATATGAAGCTCTGAATGTGAAGTTCATAATATCTCAACAGTTAAAGGCCTCTTCCTAATTTTTCTGTTTTATAGTATGAAAAATCTGCAAGGAATTGCAATCCATATTTCGCCTTGTAATAGACAGTTTATCATGTATGTTAGAATTAAAATTAGACTTATTTAGTTTTACTAGGTTTAGTCTTGTTAAGTATATTTGTAGTCTAAATATTATTAGTCTTTTCCTAATTTATTAACGATTCCTAAGTTTATGAGGGTTCCTAATTTACATTATTTTATTATTTTAGCATATATAAAAGCATGTCTATATTTTATAAAAATACGTCTATGTACTTAATTTATTATTCAAGAGAGGTTCAATATAATTTATTTTTCTTTAACATGGTGTCAAAGCAAGTTTAATCTTAGGTTTTGAGTATTGGCTTAGAAAAACTTTAATAGCAATATGTTTTATCCTATGAGAGCAATGATGTTCTACCCTGTGAAGTGGTTTCTGAGTATGATTTAATTTTTTACTCAAAAAAAAATTTTTAAAAAAAATTCTGGAAACCCTAATTTAAGTTATGGGTATATTGTTCCTGCTTACAGGCTCTTAATATGGCTGCTCCTTCATCTACTACTATTTGCCTATGGTTAGCAATCCTACTGCTCTTCGCCTATGAAAGACACTCATCAGCTATGAAGGCACTATCAATATTCTTCGCCTATGGAAGACACTATAAATATTTTTCACCTATGAAAGACACTATAAGTATTCTTTACCTATAAAAGGCATTATCAGTATTCTTTACTTATAAAAGGCACTGTTCACCTACGGAAAGCACTATCAGTATTTGCCTATGGCAAGCATTATTAGTATTCGTTTATGGAAGACATTATCATCTTCGCTTATGGTTGGCACCAGCAGTATTCTTCAACTATAGTCTTTGGGATTTTCTTCTCAATTACATTGCTTTCAAACTCAAGTTTATTCTATCATCTTGAGTTTGAGGGAGAGTGTTAAAATTAAAATTAGACTTATTTAGTTTTTCTAGGATTAGTTTTGTTAAGTATATTTGTAGTTTAAGTATTATTAATATTTTCCTAGTTTGTTAAGGATTCCTAACTTATATTGCTTTATTATTTTAACCTATATAAAGGCTTGTCTATGTACTTAGTTTATTAATCAAGAAAGATTTAATATAATTTTATTTTCTTTAACAATATAAACATAAACAACAAAACGTAGACCAGGACAGAAATGCAAGTGTCGAAATCTGACATAAGTTTGAGGCACCAACACAGGAACAATAAATAACCTGAATTATAACTTAACCAAGCAATAAATGTTTCATGTCGTTGTATTAACTTCAAATGATAGGTATAGTCCTATGGCTACAAGCACAAAAAGAAATAACACCAGAGAAGAAGTTTCAGATACTAGTAACAAACCGTGACTTTTCAATAACAATGGAGGCCTTTCTTCTTGACTAGGCTGGTACATAGGATTACATGGTGGATAATAGTATGCATATGCCTTTTGACCAGGAACTTCAGTTGGGAATTCTATTAACTCTGGCAAGCTGAAGTAGGATTTGTACTGGAAAGTATCTGGTGAAGAAGACCAAACAATCTCAAAACCAACAGCTTTTAATTTTTGGTCATCTAAAGTCACCTACAAAGACCAAAAAGGAAAAGCAAAGGGGAAAAAAAAAGTGACAGTCAATATTACTAATTAAAATCTGTTAATGATATCTTTTGCCAGTATTTGGAGGTTACCAAAAGTTAGGCACAAATCAAATTTAAAGAAAAAACTAAAATGGGCAGTAGAACCTTAGCCACTGATGATGGCTGAACTGCAGAAGCTCCCTCAACATACAGGCAGTCTTTCCCTGAAGTCTGCAAAGTTAATGTTCAAAAATTATAACAGCATCGTCAAGCTTCTTAGTGATGAAAATTCTTTATGCCACAATGATGAACAGGATAAGGTTTTTGACGATACAATATTGTCCATAGCAGTGAAAGGAATGTCAAGCAGAGATAAGGAGCCCCCAACATCATCCAGTATTCCAAGGAATGACTTCCCATTTTGCCTGTATCAAAAAATAAAAACATTCGTGTACTAAACAATATAGGTTCACCATATTTACTAGTGAAGAGCGCGTGAGCGCCCATGTAAGCATGAGTGTGAAAACATAAAGTAAAAAACATAAATACAATAACTTTCTCATGCTTACCTGTAGCTGCAAACAATTAAGTTCTTTTCTCCCTGGCTTTGAATAACTTCATAAGAATTCATGCCAAAAACCCATAATGGCCTTGCAAACTCAGCATCCACAGAATGAAGTGCTATCACCTCATTGTTTGATTCAATCTGTTGGAGGCACAGAAAATTAAGTCTGGTGGATGCTGAATATGTGAAGTCTGACTTAATAATCATTTGCAAGCAATGACAGCAATCCACGTGCTTAATTTTTCAAATAGATGCTTAATAAAGGATGTTCAACCGCATGAACATGTTCAACCTGTGTGAATGTTGTACATGAAAGTATAAGTAAGTCCTACAAAAAGCATGAAGCTTCCTCTGTATAATAGTATAACTACACCGTCATATTAATGTGAGGCCCTCTTACAAACCAAAAACTGTACTTGGTAACACTAATTGCAGAGAATTCAACTGATAGAAAATGTCATATAAATGGAACTCACCCACTTGTGGAGATTCCAAAATCCGCCTTCTCTATCAGTAACAAAAAATAGTTCACCTGCAAAAATCCAAAGATGAACATTGATAGACGGAGCAACTTCAAAAAAATATATTTCATACTTTATTCTCATAACAGTTGTCATATGCAGCATACAATAACCATCGGTGTCAAATAAAACCAAACAATTCTCCAAAATGACTCAGGAATCCGACCAAGCAAAAAAGAAGGAAAAGATGAGCAAATTTCCCACAGCATGAGCTAGGTTTTGAGAATTTTTCTTGGAAGAGTAGTTCAAAATAAAGTACCTTTAGAAGACCACTTGGGTTCGGTTGGAGACTCAACAATCGTAGGATCACAACCAGCAACACAAATGCGTTTATAAACATCTCTGACAATAGAATGTTATTAAAGGAATTAATCCAATTAACCATAAACAAGTACATACAAGTCTGATAAAAAAAAAAGGGAAAATTCCAAGCATTCAAGGATATCCATAAAACGAAAGAGGAGAAAGGATCAACTGCAAGTGTGAGCAAGAGCAAACAGTTTCACATATAAGAGATTCCAGAAAACTATACGCATGGAAATTATGTCACCTGATCAGCACTCTCAGCAAAGTACAGTATTAGCAAAATGATGGTCAATTCCAGGTTTCAACTGAGTTTTATAAATCCTGTTTTGGTATCTAAGACAATGACCTAGTATGCATATCTTAGTTGTTATGGCATATTCAGAGGAAAAATGCAGGAACTAGTGTGAGGCTGGTTCTTATAGAAAGTACAGCTTGAAATCATAAAAGGATTCTGCTTACCCATTTTCAGAAATATAGCCAACCCAGAGTTCTGATTTATCCCATGGCATGTTAGGGTGATGCCACTCAATCCATGCCATCCGTTCACCTTTTGGGTCCATGCGTGGGAATGCATAGAAATCACTGCCAGTAACTAAAACTTTTGGCTCTGAAAGCAATATGATGAGAGAGTGGAGGTGTTGGGGGAGGGAGAGGCAACAAAATCATTCCTCGTTAGACAGTGAAAAGCAAGAAGACAATAACATAAATTACAATATAAGCAGATTTAATTATAAGAATTCACTGAGAAAACAATTATATTACATCATGTTCACAGCATCTCATTGTTTCCCATGTACCCCTTTACTTCTCAAGTGATAGTTCCATGATCCCAACTGGCAACTCTCTGTAATCTTTGTTTGCTTCATTCTTTATTTTCTAGTCTCAAAGGTCTTAAGTTTGGGTGGTTTTTAAGTGGGGATGGGTTGGGCTGTTAACATTTCCAATATAACTTCATCATGAAAGAAAAGGCAGTACTAATTTTTCTTCTTTAAGAATCTTCACCTTTGATATTTTGGCCATTGAGGCCTATCGCTACAATTTCTGTGGTTGTATTCAAAGCATCATTACGACGATCTGCCAAAGACAAATATAAATTGGAAGTTTTTCATAAAAAGTGAAATGGATAACTGGACATCTGTTAGCCCTAGGGATGAACAAAATCTTGATAATATACCTTCTCTTACAGTAACATATTGGTTAAAGCGAGAATCAAAAACTCCATCAGCATAAGACACTGAAGGTGCACCATAATCCGGAGTAATTGGAATTGGAGAAGAACCTGCTAACATACAGCATATATATCAGTAAACAAGCAGCCAACAAATAGAAGTCTATGCAGAAAATTTGCTTCACAAGTTCCTCGTAGAGCAGACCATAGAATTCAGCACCCATTATAAATATTAAGAATATAACGCTCAAATATGTTGCAAAATGCACGATATAAAAGAATAATTCCTCCTTCTAATCAATAGATTAAGCTTCAGATCCCACTGATGGGTTTAATTACGTAGTAGAAAAATATGAACGACCAATGGATAAAAGACAGATGGACCAATCTAATAACATAGAGAAGTTAGACTAGCCATGGCACCAGTCCAGATTGTGTTTGTCAAAAATTTCCAGCAATCAAATTCCGCTCCCCCCGTGTGAAAGTGACAGAAAAAAAATGAAACACAGCATATTCTGGTTTTAATCTAAGATAATTTTACCTTTGGAATCTATTGACTGCTTGTAAAGTCTTTGATCCTCATAATTAGAGAAAATGAGAGTGTCACCAAAAATCCTGAATGCACCACCTCCGTATTCCTGAGCTGTTGTGCGCACAGCGTAATCCTTTGGTGTTATATCAGTAGGTTTGTCCCCTGCTTTCTCGGGTTCCTTAACAAGAACCCCTCGCCTGAACTCATTAAAGCAACTCAAAACTTATTAACAAGATATTTAAATAGAAAAAAAAAAAAAGTTGATTTTTCATTAATCATCTGTGTATATTTATGTACCCGGATTCAGCGGGACGTGATTCAAGCCAGATGAGGTGGCCCTGACCGTCAACAGCTGTTCCACCAAGTCGCTTGGATGCGCCAGAAACGACGTCGGCGGCGATTGGGGATTTCCAAGACCCACATGGAGCTATGATTTTGTCTTGTGAATGTGATGATACCTCCGGAACCGGAGTCGTTGAGGCCATTATGTTACAGCTTTGTTGCTTCTGCCTCTGAACCGAGACTGTAAAGATGATTCTTCTACGTAAGATGTACTTAAAGTTGATAGCAGGAGACGAATAAGATTGAGCAGAGAAGCGACTGAGAGCAGCTATGGCTGACAGAGCCATTAGACTATTGAACAGTGGAAAACCTACAAATGGTATGGTGCATTCGTGTAAAGAGTGCACATTCATTTTGAACAATCATCACCGTTCGATTTTGGAAAATCAACAGTCTTGATATCCTAAATCCGCTTTCTTGCGGGACCCATGTCCGATCTATAAATTACAATTGATTGATGATATATTGAAAAACAAATGCCCTGCTGTGAGTTCCAAAGACAAGGCCATTCGTTAAAATGTCGACACTGGGAGGATCTCCAATCACAGTGCAAATGCGCATCCATCGGTTGACATCATCTAACAAAAAAAAAATACTCACCTAGCACTATTATTGTCACAAATGTTAACCCTCGTCCGGCAAATCTTATCTTCCTTTGCAACAGTACAAACATAGAATCAAGGGAAATATACGAAAATGCCCAAATTTTAGTCCTTATAATAAAAAATACCCACCTTCCATAATTTCAACCAAAACTGCCTATTTTTAGCTTTTTAAGAGAAAAAGTCCTCATGCCCTCATGCCCATTTTCTCCTTAACTTGAAACTTAGGGATGGCCGTAGCACAGGATGGGGGTGGGGGTTGGGGTGAGGAGGTATACCCTATTTTTCGTCCCATTTTTTATTTTAACCCTTATTTTTTGTCTCATTTTTTAATAAATTTAATAAGGTATTTCTTGTCTCATTTTTTAATAAATTTAATAAGGTGAAAATGAAAAATCTTTGCATGAGAAATGAGTTCCCATTCCTATATCAATTCTCTATTTTATATTATTTTATAAATTAATTTTAATAATATAAAAATTTAATTAACTTAAATAAAAAAATATTATTAATATATTATTAGAAATACAATATAAAACCTTTTTAATTTTTTAATTTTTATTTGTATATTCTATTTTTTATAAATGACCCCACAATTTTTTATTACTAATTACATTTAATTATAATATATAATTTTAAAAATTATAATATAAAATTATATTTACGTATATAAAATTTAATTTATCAATTATAGTATATTTTTTTATATTTTAATGGGAAATGGGGTGGAGAAAGTTAAATCAATCCCGTCCCATTAATAAATTGGAGATTAATTTTTTCACGTTCCTCTCCTCATTTCCTGTAAATTTATTTGAATTCTTTCCCGTTGGAGGTAGATCCTTATGGGTTTGGGGCCAATGGAAAATTTTGTCATCCCAATTGAAACTAGCTTTGCTCGAAAATAATGTTATAACGTAACTCGAAACTATGAAATTTGTATTTGAGTGAAAGTCTTTCACTTTTCAATAAGTAAGATACGTAACTTGAAATTATGAAATTTGTATTTGAGCGAAAGTCTTTCACTTTCGAGCAATCACAGATACGTAACTCGAAATTATGAAATTTGTGTTTCAGCGAAAATTTTTTATTTTCGAGTAAGTATAGATACACATCCTAAAACTATGAAATCTATATTTGCACGAAAATCTTTTACTTTTAAGTAAACACATATTTCTAACTTTTAAGTAAAGTTTCGTTCAAAAGTGTCGAGAGTTTATCGCAAACCCACGTTTTACTAAATTTTTGGCCAAAAATTTTTCACAACCTTAATGTTTTTCCCCAAATTCAACATTCAAAACGTTCCTAATATCTAATTCATGTCAAATACAATAATTATACATGTAGTAACTCCAAATTGAAAGTGAAAAATTTAAACCCTAATCTCTATTCACAGGTTCGTAAATTTTAGTTTCAAACTAGCCTACCGTTATCATTTGTCGAAACGCTGTAAAACTTTGTTTTTGCTCAAAGGTGAGTTTAAGGCTTAAAGATGAGTTTAAGATTTTGTTGAAGGTGATGTTTTGGACAGAGAAGACGAAGAACTAAAATTTGCTAATTTTCGGCATAAAGGTAGTTTCGTCCAAAAATTGGTAAATTGGGCACTTTTGAATTATACATGTGGGTATATTTAAATTTTTATTATAACATAGGAGCATTTTTGATTAATTTCCCAGAATCAACCCTATTTTTTTTTCTTTGCGTGTATAATAAAACTTCCTGTGATTGAAACACAAAATTATGAAGGACATTGTAGAGTGACATCTGAGAGGAAACAACAATGACATTCACATTCAAATGGAAAAAGTACAGATGGACGGAGGTCATGTCTTAACCAGAAGTCCTATCGGCTCCAAAGGCAGTCTCCAAATACCCAGTTGTATTAAGATGGCTAACATCGTCCCAGCTGTTTATAATCCACCCCTCACCGGCTATTAACAACGCGTTCACCGATGTATTCTGTATTTTCCCTGGCAATCTTTCCATTGGAGCAAAACGCTTGGGGAATGCTCGCACGACTCCGCCGTGAGTGACCACCACCACTCGCTCTCCGACAGCGGAAGATGCAGACAAACTGAAATACGTAGGAAGCATAAGAGGGAACACATGCAGAGCAGATAACACAGCACCAGAAATGACAGTTGGCAAAGAATATCAACAACTTTTGAAACTGAATTGAAATGACACATTTACCATTGATTAGCATGGCCTGGTATGCAGGCAAATACTCTTCCATTCAGTAATTGCGCATTCTTTCGTGCAGAGAACTTTATTCTAATATATAAACAGAAATGAGTGAGATAGTCGTTGCACACCATAAGTTTTCCAATCTTCTGCAATGAAGATGTGCAGCGCTGGAAGAGTTGATCAAAACTTTCTCCACCTCCCTATATGCCAAAGTCAAACAGAGATGGAATAAAGAAAATTGACAGATCAAAAGTGAGGTTTAATGAATTTCTGATCTTTAATGGCAGTTATTAACACAGTGTATGCCTTGAGCAAACTCAAATATATAAAAGTTGTCAGTTCAAACAAAGTAACAAAAAGTTAATACAAGAAGAGGATTTTTCGAAACTAAGACAATGACCAACACAAATTGAACATGCAAACAATCTAATTTGGAGCATGCAAACAATCTTACCAAAGTCCCCAAGTTATGCAAAACCCACATCAAGAAAAGAAGGATTTCTTACAAGCATTTTCTTTTTAGTGAACCTTGATGGTGTAAAAAAAAGAAGTTAGTACAAAAGTGAAAACGCTCTAAAAAGAAATAAAACAACATCACCAGGCCACCAACTGAACAAAATGGAATTAGGAATGCCCCAAGAATCCTCAAGAAGATCTTTTTGAATAAAAGGGATTGGCACAAGACAACTTGAAATTGGCAACTTATCAGTTTGCAATTCCCTTGCCTATATAATCTTACAGCCATTGGCAATATGTAGTTGCAGTTTCACATTAGCAGCTTCAATTAATAATCAAACTTTATACTGGATTTCAACAATAAGCAAATATATACAGGGAATTCTTGATCTGTCCTTGAAGATAAACATGCTGAATAAGCATCTGGCTTAAGCTCTGGCTGCTTCCTGTAATACAAGACCTTGAAGATCTCAACGATGTCTTTCCCTCAGGTCTGGATCTGTCATGACCAGAACAGACTAAATTGCTTCAGAAGCAAATCATGCTCTGCAGATAACAAATGATAGTACTTTTGTAGTACTGAAACAAAATGCAAAATAAAACTTAATGAAAACATTATTCCTTTTTAAGAGTATCCAACCAATTTAGATCAACATTGTGCAAACATAACTTGTATCCACCTCTCAAACTTCCCAGAAAAAGCTTATTTCACAATTCACCTTCAGTTAGATTGTTTAAAACAACAATCTTGCAAAATCTTATCTTCTGTTATCCATTTCTGTTACAGCTATCAGGATCGACTCAATATTTGGAATTTTGTTTACAAACTCCACTTTTTCGTCTTTATGTTTAATAGATTTGTTGTATGTTGAAGCCTAAAAGTTGTGGAACAAAAGAACAAATATTTTGCACGAAAAGAATAAAAGAACGTTTTCAAATTCAAAATATGTTCGAGACACTGTAAAGCAGAAAAAAAAAAGTCAGAAATCAAAAGTCATTTACTGAAAATACAAGAGGAAGAGAAAGAAGAGTTGATTTATTGATAAAGAAGAGAAAGAAGAGTGGATCTGTATATCCATGGGGAGAAGAAGAAAAACAACAGCAACAGAACACAAAGCAGTCATCTAATTCGAAGGCTCAGCCTCAGCCTCAGCCTCCGCCTCCGCCTCAGCCTCCTTCTAATTCAAATGGTTCTTCAGAAAGATGGAGACTGAGGGATTGCCTTTTGTTTCGAAGTGCATCTGAGGGAAGAACAATGGATAAAGATCCATTCAGCAAGTATTCAGGACTGTTCAAGAGAAATTAAGATACAAGGAGCACAAGTTCCAGGTCCATGGGCAACTTCGGTTCAGGGTCTAGCTCCAGGAGAAAAGGACCAATTTTGGCTCCCAAGTTGCACTATACCAAGAATAAAGCTGCATCCCAGAATTTGAAGAAGAAAACTTTCTTGCCATACAAGCAAGGCATTCTGGGCAGAGTGGCTGTTAATCCTACTCTTCCTGCACTTTCCAGTGGATTTGGAAACTTCACACGATCATGAATTCTATACGGAGACATGATATTATTTATTTATTTATTTATTTATTTATTTTTATTATTATTTTGTAAAGATAGTTTATAATTTTGTTCCTTTTTTTAAGTGTAGAGTTAACTTAAGGACAAACTGGAATTGTGACGAGCGAGGGAAATTGGTATTCTATGCTCATTCATTGTAATCTTTGATTGATTTTTACAGGCAAATATAATATTGGTCCAGTGCATAACCACATGAGACCCTTCAAATTCAAAAGTTCGTGGTACTAATATCATACATATCTTCTGCTCTTTGTTGTGTCTGCACTTTTGATTCATATTCATTCTTTAAACCACTGGTTGTTAGAAACAGAGAGATTAGTAATATTCATAATGTATAGAGAAAATAAATTCTATTACATTAAAACAAGCAAAGACAACACAACAGTCATCGCCAACCCCTTCGAATAATATTATATCAGATTGCAGGCAAATTGAGAAGGCTTAAAAAAAATGGTGGAATCCAAGACACGGCAACTCATAACAAAGAGGTCACACTATAATACGATTATAATATGAAAAGGATCAAGAATCGGTGTACCTTTTGGGGTTATCTGCAACAGATGCCAAATAATTAACAGTGTAACATCTGTCACCACTTTTAATCATTGATGGTGATTGCTTGTAAGGAAGCTGCTGGATAAATACGAACTAACACACACGTAATATACATATATATATTTCATGATAGCAATTACAAACGCTAACAAATGGTTTTAAATAATAATTATTTTTTGACTTCTAGAAGTGGGAAGGCTTAATTGGCATGATTAATGTTGAATTTCTGAATGCCACACCACAACCACCCCACACCTAACGATTGCAATTGTTTAATAACACAGCCCAGAATCCAGACCAGGTTAAAACATGAGGGGTTCTCCCTGAAAAAAGCAAAAGTTTGAAATACATGGGTGCTAGGATGTGGTGCATCCCGTGTTTATTAACCAAAAATTAAGTTATAATATCATAGTCCATAATCCAGTTTGTATGGAGAGATACAGTCAGTCCAAAGATGATAATTTCAGCCGCAGTTAAGCTAGAGCTAAGTTTATCTCTAGATACATATTATAAGATGTAGTGGTTAGATTCAGTGAATTGAGTAGTGCAACAGAAGTGGAATTGAGACTACTTCCTATATAAATATTCATGGATGCACGAGACAGAACCCTCTATCTATAGCTTTATCGCTACTTTCTATGAATTAATTTTCTAAATACATGAATAGCATAAGCCTGCAGCCCCCCCCCCCCCCCCCCCCCCCCCCCCCCCCCCCCCCCCCCCCCCCCCCCCCCCCCCCCCCCCCCCCCCCCCCCCCCCCCCCCCCCCCCCCCCCCCCCCCCCCCCCTCCCTCTCTATCAGCCATAAAATATTGGCTCATCCTTCTTCTGGTACATGGATGCAGCCATGTAGGATATCCCATGACAAAGAGTTAAGTATCACTTCTTTCGCATGAAATAAGAATAAAGTTCTAGATTACCCAACGTTAGCTTCAAAGTTAGGTTTCAGCTTGCTGCAACATAGACAGTTGTTGAATACCGTAGGATGCTAACTACTTGTTGTCACTAAGCACTTTGATACTGAATCACCTTACAACCAATTTGACATCGTTACAACTTGTTCCATGCACAGTGTTAATTTTCATTTAAACAGTCCCTAGTCCCTGCTATGTGGGGCCCACGACCAAATTTGTTACAACAGTTGAGAGTAAAAAATCTTTCCTAGTAGCATAAGAGATTCAATTCGGGGACTTGGTTATTTTACATCTGGTGTAACATTACGATCATTACGCAATGCGTAAATGCTTACAGAAAAGTCGAAAATGCTTACACAAAAGTTCAACTAACACAGAATTTGAAATCTTAGATATATAGTAGCAAATCCCTCAGTTCAGAGTTAAAAGCATGGAGAAAGATGTAACATACAAAATGACAACGGACAACAATGTTTTATCTGCTTATTAAAAAGTTTTGAAATTCATATACAACATGAAATATAGCCCATCATTCAGGTTTTAAGAAGTACCAGAGATTAAGCTAAATGTATTCCACGATCTTGTAACAACTTTACCACCATCTGAGGTCCTTGGTTTGTTCAGCTTAACAAAAGCAGATTGATGAACTTCCTGAAAAAGGAGAAAATTGATTGCTATTGTGAAATGGAACCAGAACCAGAACCAGAAACCCATAGTTGCTAAAATAATCAGTCACACAAACCATTTACTAGAAATACCATAACCAAATACCATTGTGTTCCAACTGCTTAGTCATAGTTATCAATTTTGATTGGAGTAATATCATCTGCAACATCAAAGTGTCCAACCAGTCGTGTAAAAAAAACCATTTCTTGTTCCAGTGTGAACTTGACGTTCTCAGCCTGCGCAAAATACTAGTTCAGTGGTAATGTTACCCAGGCATAAAGCTGACTTTGTAGTAGGATAACCTGTGAAACAGCATATACCTTGCGGAAACTGTGCTGTTCTCCCTCGTACTCTACAAGAGCAACAGGCAAACCCTTTTCCTTCACTGCCTGATGGATTTTACGAGCTTGATCAGGGGGTACAACCTGCAGCATGTGCAAGAGATTCTTTGAACTTACATGTCCAGATGTAGAAGCTAGAATAACAAAACCTCATATTTATTATACAATAAAAAATTACAAGTTCTCCACTATTAGTGAAAGACCATAAAATGATTTATTAACCTCACACATAATTATATGACCATATCAATAAGTCTCAAGATATAGTAATCAGTTTATTATTCCTTTTTATCACTCATATTGATTTAAACAAAAAGCCAAAACAAGGGGAAAAAGCAAAAATATATATATATATATATAATTTTATACCTTGTCTTCCAATCCTTGGAATAAAATTATGGGGCAAGAAAATTTGTCAAGAGAATTAGTTGGTGACCTTTCATAGCACACCTTTTCACTTCCTGCAACCAGCCAATTAACCTCATCACTACAGAACAAAAGAGAAAATGATATATTAGGTGTTTTTCTGTTCTCACTTACCAACAAGATTATCGATATAACGAGATTCAAACTTGTGAGTTTCTGCTCTCAGCATGTTTAAGTCAGCAACCTGCCATGAACCAATACAACATAAAACACTGTATGCTTACCACTTAATGGAGAATATTACCTTTAATCATTACATGAATATAAATACACAAACAGTGCCAGAGGAATGCTATGTAACTATAGGAAAAAAAAAATTCATCAAAAGGAATGGAATACTATACATATATCTGAGTAACAGCAAAGAAAACTCTACACAGATTGCGAAGAGCCACTGCTAGATTTTTTTCAGCCTCGTATTGAACAGAGTAACAGAATGACTCCCTAATGGTCTCCATGCATTAATCTCAGACCTCACCCACCCAAAAGGTGAACGGATAAGCCAACATGATATACGCAATATTTTATTGAACTAATCACGGCATGCTACGCTTCAACGAAATGAGAAGAAGCATTATTTTATTGCACATCGCATTGATCCTCAATAGACCTAAATAAAATGCCACCATGATGCTATGTTCAGATCCAAATGATTCACAGGTTCTAAGAAAATGGTACTGGTTTGACTAAACTCAATCAGAAGCAGTCATACATTTCATTTCGCAAAAGGATAACCCAATTTCTTATACATACTAGATTATACCAAGTCTATACACCAGTTCAACACTACAACCGATTTTTGCTGAAAGTCTCCTCAGAACATAAGTAGATTATATTAAGGAAAGAAGAGTTGTAAACATTACACACAGGTGATACACAGCAATGCTTCATAGAATAAGAATTCAGTACTCACACCGTACAAGGAAGCTCCAGCATTAAATGTGTCTCTAAAAGCTAGTGCAGCTAAGGTTGTGTACCTACCAGCAGAGCCACCAGTTATACATAGTCGTTTCCCATCTGCCTTTCCACTGTCAACCTAGATGAAGAAATTATATCAAAATCATCTGAAGGTACACCAAAACTTTAAAAAGAACTGAAAGAATGAACCTTTAATACCAGAAATTTAGCACAACTGCAACAGTCATCAACATCAACAATTCCCCAGCGCCCCAAAAGCCGTTCCCTAAATTCTGTGCCATAACCTTCAAAATAATTTTCACACGTGTCAAATAAGTGTAACGAAGCATTCTGAATAACTGAGAAAACATCTTGCACAAACTTGACTTGGAGAAGATAGTTATTTTCCAAATCGACATGACAATACGAATACAAGTTCCCAGAAGATGGATTTCAAAGAGAGGGTAAAACATTTATTGTGGTTGAGGGTAGTGGACAAACCAGTGCTTCCACCATAATTCACATCCACAATTGCCCAGCCTCTACTAGTCCAGTATTGGGTACTTAGATCTAAGATCCCACGTGTTTCATTTGTAGGCCCTCCTGCCATAGTTGCACACCGTACAATCAAACACAAAATCTGTATAAAAACTCAATATATTAAAGCAATCTACTCTTCAATCAGCAGAAAGAAATAGAAAGACAACCATCAGAGGAATGGAGACCTTGACTTGATAGGCTTAGCAATTGCTGCAAACTTCACAGGAACAAAGCAACTGTGCATTTTGAATTTCTTCATTACACCCCATTGTAATCACTAAAAATCATATCCTTCAAATTTTTGAAGCATTTTATGCATATAAACCTATTTGAATTGGTTGCTATTTCAGTTAGCATACATATTCCATAACCAAAATATGTATCAATAAGAGTATATTATTCATACAAACTTCTCTGAAAGGTAAAGTTCATATTATCTCAAGATGATATATTAAAGACCTCCTTCTAATTCTTCTGTTTTATAGTATGAACCATCTGCAAGGAAAATTGCCATGTTTCACATTGCAATAGAGGGTTTATCATGTAAACATAAACAAGAAAGCATAGACCAGGACAGTGATGCAAGTGTCAAAATCTGACATAAGTTCCAGGCACCAACACAGGAATCATAAGTAACTTCAAACAATAGGTACAGTCCTACGGCTACATAAAAGCACAAAAAGAAATAACACCAAAGAAGAAGTTTCAGATTGTAATTAACAAACCGTGACTTTTCAATAACAATGGAGGCCTTTCTTCTTGACTAGCCTGGTACATAGGATTAGATGGTGGATAATAGTATGCATATGCCTTTTGACCAGGAACTTCAGTTGGAAATTCTATTAACTCTGGCAAGCTGAAGTAGGATTTGTACTGCAAAGCATCTGGTGAAGAAGATCAAACAATCTCAAAACCAACAGCTTTTAATTTTTGGTCATCTAAAGTCACCTACAAAAACCAAAAAGGAAAAACAAAGGGAAAAAAAAAGTGACAGTCAATATCACTAATTAAAATCTGTTAATGATATCTTTTGCCAGTATTTGGAGGTTACCAGAAGTTATGCACAAATCAAATTGAAAAAATAAAATAAAATAGGCAGCAGAACCTTAGCCACTGATGATGGCTGCACTGCAGAAGCTCCCTCAACATACAGGCAATATTTCCCTGAAGTCTGCAAAATTAATGTTCAAAAATGTAAAAGCATCGTCAAGCTTCTTAGTGATGAAAATTCTTTATGCCACAATGATGAACAGGATAAGGTTTTTGACGATACAATATTG
This sequence comes from Azadirachta indica, assembly GCA_022749755.1. Classification (NCBI taxonomy): domain Eukaryota; kingdom Viridiplantae; phylum Streptophyta; class Magnoliopsida; order Sapindales; family Meliaceae; genus Azadirachta; species Azadirachta indica. The sequence continues at coordinate 4,905,402 of CM040449.1, forward strand.
TCCATAGCAGTGAAAGGAATGTCAAGCAGAGATAAGGAGCCCCCAACATCATCCAGTATTCCAAGGAATGACTTCCCATTTTGCCTGTATCAAAAAATAAAAACATTCGTGTACTAAACAATATAGGTTCACCATATTTACTAGTGAAGAGCGCGTGAGCGCCCATGTAAGCATGAGTGTGAAAACATAAAGTAAAAAACATAAATACAATAACTTTCTCATGCTTACCTGTAGCTGCAAACAATTAAGTTCTTTTCTCCCTGGCTTTGAATAACTTCATAAGAATTCATGCCAAAAACCCATAATGGCCTTGCAAACTCAGCATCCATGGAATGAAGTGCTATCACCTCATTGTTTGATTCAATCTGTTGGAGGCACAGAAAATTAAGTCTGGTGGATGCTGAATATGTGAAGTCTGACCTAATAATCATTTGCAAGCAATGACACCAATCGACATGATTAATTGTTCAAATAGATGCTTAATAAAGGATGTTCAATGGCATGAACATGTATAACCTGTGTGAATGTTGTGCATGAAAGTATGAATAAGTCCTACAAAAAGCATGAAGCTTCTTCTGTATGATAGCATAACTACACCGTCATATTAATGTGAGGCCCCTCTTACAAACCAAAAATTTTAGGTGGTAATACTAATTGCAGATAATTCAACTGATAGAAAATGTCATAAAAATGGAACTCACCCACTTGTGGAGATTCCAAAATCCACCTTTTCTATCAGTAACAAAAAAAAGTTCACCTGCACAAATCCAAAGATAAACATTGATAGACGGAACAACTTGAAAAAAATATATTTCTTACTTTATTCTCATAACAATTGCCATCTGCAACATACAATAACCAACGTTGTCCAATAAAACCAATACAATTCTGCAAAATGACTCATGCATCCGACCAAGCAAAAAAGAAGGAAAAGATGGGCCAACTTTTTTGAGAATTTGTCTTGGAACAAGCATTGGGCATCCCTAACTAGATATCAGTGGAGACTTGGCTCACTTGAGTTTAGTTAACATTTGGGTGTGATGTGACATCGATGTTTTTTATTTAATTGCTATTCTCAATGCATACAAAATTTATTCTTGTGAACTATCTGCAGATAGAACCTGAGTCCAATAGCGTAGATTTTATGGAATTTAATTTTAGTAAAATGTATTAAATGATACAGTGTTGTCCTTAGCATCACAGACTATAACAGTAGTTCAAAATAAAGTACCTTTAGAAGACCACTTGGGTTCAGTTGGAGACTCAACAATTGTAGGATCACAACCAGCAACACAAATGCGTTTACAAATATCTCTGACAATAAAGCATTATTAAAGGAATTAATCCCATTAACCATAGACAAGTAAATACAAGTCTGATATGAAAAGGAATAGTTCCAAGCATTCAAGGATATCGATAAAACCAAAGAGAAGAAAGGACCAATTGCAAGTGTGAGCAAGAGCAAATCGTTTCACATATCAGAGATCCCATAAGACTATACGTATGGAGATTATGTCATCTGATCAGCACCCTTAGCAAAGTTCAGTGTTAGCAAAATATGGTCAATTCCAGGTTTCAACTGAGTTTTATAAATCCTGTTTTGGTATCTAAGACAATGACCTAGTATGCATATCTTAGTTGTTATGGCATATAGAGAGGAGAAATGCAGGAACTAGTGTGAGGTTAGTTCTTATAGAAAGTACAGCTTGAAATCACAAAAGGATTCTGCTTACCCATTTTCAGAAATATAGCCAACCCAGAGTTCTGCATTATCCCATGGCATGTTAGGGTGATGCCACTCAATCCATGCCATACGTTCACCTTTTGGGTCCATGCGCGGGAATGCATAGAAATCACTGCCAGTAACTAAAACCTTTGGTTCTGAAAGCAATATGATGAGAGAGTGGAGGTATCGTGGGAGGGAGAGGCAACAGATATCATTCTTCATTAGACAGTAAGAAGCAAGAAGACAATAACATAAATAACAATATAAGCAGATTTAATATGAGAAATTCAGAGAGAAAACAATTATATTACATCACATCCACAGCATCTCATTATTTCCTATGTAACTTGTAGAATAGTAGATTATTTTGTTTTATTTGTAGATTATTTTAGAAAATTGTTGAAAAACTTATCTATTAGTTAGGAGGATAGATGTACTCTTAGAGTAGTTAGCTGTTAAATGTGAAATTATTGTTTTCTTAGGAGACTGTTTTGTAAGGGAACCAATCCCTATTTATTGCTCTCTTTGGATATTATTTGAAGATAGAGAACAAAATCATTCAAACCTCTGACTTAGAAATGAAATTGTCAGACAAAGAGATTGATGGCTTGATTAAAAAAATTTGTTTAAGAAAGAGAAGATTCATTGGCAGAGTTAGGGGGAGAAAGTGGAAATATGATGATTGGGGTTCCTAGTTGTAGGTGGGATTGGTAAGGTTTGATTGTGAAAGATGTTAGAATTAAGTAGATTGAGAGAATTAATAGTCAAAAAGGAATTATTAAATGATTTAATGGGGTTTAATATTAACAATTATTTTTTAGTGGGGTGAGTAAAATGAGTGAATTCATGAAAAAAAGGAAAAAATAGATTCCACAAATTTTAGATGTCAAGAGACAAATATCTTTTGCAAGATGGGTGAATTGAAGAGGTTTTTGTGTTGGGTTGGTAGAGCAGGCATGCTTGGGAGATCAGGTTTTTTTCTCGCTTCATACTTAACATACCCTTCAAAGTTAGTGAGTTTTTCATGCAATTCTTCAATATAATGGGACCTTCACGAACAAACACAGCCGAGCAGAGATCTTTATCGTCATTATGAAGACCACTTAAGATTTTCAACACAAGATCATCATACATATATGATTTAATTAACTTAATATTATATTGGTTGAATGTATTGCTTTAGATAAAATGAAGCAATTATGAATAATTTTTTAATTGATTGCAATGGGTGCTGGGGCGCCAAAAACCGCGTGGGGGGTGAGTATGATTGAAGGGGTGGTGTGGTCGCGCTGTTGATGGAGCGGTCGCACCATCCATTTTGCCAAGAGTAGGATGAATGGTGCCGTTGCACCACCTTATAGCACGGCCGTACCATGCGTTCTGCCTAAGGCAGCCGCACTAACTTTTGGCGCAACCGCACCAAGCAAAACTGACCTGTAAGGTTTAAAAATCTTGCAAATAGGTCCCTAAGTGACTTGCGTTTTAATCCGTACTTTTCTTACGTTTCGTCCCCAAACCTCTTCCCTTTTTAGCTGAATTTAATCATTTCAAATCAAATTCACTTTGAATGGCCAATTCTCTCGTGATTTGTAAAAAATATAACCAAAAGACATTAAATATTAATGTAAATGGAAAATTAAACATACAAATTAAATTAAAGAGAGTAAATGATAAGTATGTGTTTTGACATACTTATCAAAATAAATTAAACTTTTTTTTTAATTGATTGCAATGGGTGCTGAGGCGCCAAAAACCACGCAGGGGCGCGAGTATGATTGAAGAGGTGGTGCGGTTGCGCTATTGATGGCGCGACCGCGCCATGCATTCGTTTGTGCCAAAAACCAAAATTGGGCCAAAATTGGGTTTATATTATTAATTGATAGTTGTTTATGTATGACGATGATGTTGTTTAACTTGAGAATAAATTATTGTAATATGCAGATTGCATTAGAATGAAAATCATGCTATCAAAATTTAAGAGGATTTATGTGTTTTGTGGCAGTAGTCCTGGAAACAAGACTAGTTATAAAGATGCTGCTATTGAACTTGGCACTTAGCTCATTGCAAAAAATATTGATCTTGTTTATAGAGGCGGAAATATTGGTTTGATTGGTATGATCTCTTAAACTGTTTATGATGGTGGATGCCATGTCATTAGAGTTATTCCCGAAACATTATTGTCTAAGGAGATAATATTGGAAAGTAATATAGTCAATGATAATGAATTGTATAATAATTAATTTTCAATATTTTATTCTTATGTAATTTAATGATTATAGTTAATGAGTAGTAGGACATTATTTCTTTCTTTTTTGTTTTGATTATATTTGTTGTATATATATTGGAATTCAATGAAAAATAAACTATTCTTTTTTCCAATTGAATATTTTCTCTTTCTACTTTTTGATTGAATATTCTTGCTTAAACACTAAAATCGAGTAGCCAAATTTGAATATTAAATAATGATTAAATAAAAAAGTTAGAAACATAATTATTAAAAGATAATAAAAAGTTAAAATAAAATTATTAAAGGTAATTAATATAAATAAAATTATTATAATGTTAATAATATAATATAAAATTAAAACTAAAATTATTCTATTTTAGTGGATTTTGCTATGTCATAATTGCAATAGTTTTCCTAGCTCTAACTGCTGCTTGCTACTGTATGTTACTGGTTTTGTTATGAGCTTTTTGTTATTGAGATATATTTTCTGCTATTGTAACTGGTTTGCTGTTCTGCTTCTCCTCTGCTGATGTTTTGTTGGTTGCTTTCGGGAGTTACTGCTCTCGAATATCTTTAGCCAGTTCTCTAAGGATGCAATTGATTCTCTGACTTACAATTTTTGTTAGTAACTGCTATATATTTGGCTGCTATTGCTTCTGCTGTTTGTGGCTGCTGCTGTGTTTTGGTTTTTGGTTTTGCTGCTGCTGGGAATTGGTGTTGGCTAGTTGTGCTGCATTTATTTACTGTTGCTGGAATTAATCTTTCTCCTCTGGTGGTCTCTAGCACTTAAGTTTCTCACCACTAGTCTCTAGCACTACGGCAGCAACTTGGTCCTCTCTATAAGTCTTTAATATCATCTCTAATATAAAAATATATTGTCATAAAGTAGAAACAATATATATTAACAATTTTTAGTGATTATATTTTCAGAATGGATAAATCTTGAATTACTATGGATAGGAGATCATATGCATTTGTAGAAGGCATAGATAATTTCTTAAAATTTGCATTACGTCATTCAAGGAATCCTAATGCCATGCATTGTCCATGCATAAAGTGTGACAAGTTCAAAATGCACACTATTATGGAGATAAAAGAGCATTTATTTTTTAATGGTATTGATAAAAGTTATCGCACTTGGATTTAGCATGGAGAATCATGTGATTATGGGGCAGATTTACCAAATGTGAAGCAGTTATGTTTTGAATGTTATGGTAATGATGATGGGATAGATAATACTAGAGAGATGGTGCGTGTTGCACAAGATAATTGTACTAGTAATCCGAAAGTTTTTCAGAAGTTATTAGATAATGCTCAGAAGCCATTGTATTTTGGTTGTAAAAAATATACTAAACTGTGTACTTTGGTAAAGTTGTACAACCTAAAAGCAAAATATGGATTTTCTGACCAATATTTTTTTGATTTGTTGAAATTATTTGTTGACACGTTACCAAGTAATAATAAGCTGCCCCTGTCAATGTATGAAGCAAAGAAGACACTTAATACACTTGGCATGGAATATGAAAAGATACATGTTTGTCCCAATGATCGTATATTATACAGAAAACAGTTTCAAGATGCAACTATATGTCCTCAATATGGAGTGTCAAGATGGAAACTTAACAAGAATTCAATCGAGCCAAAGAACGGTGTACTCGCCAAGATTTTATGGTATTTTCCACCGATCCCTCGATTTAGAAGAATGTTTCAAAGTACAGAAACAGCAAAAAATTTGACATGACATGCTAAAGTGAGGGAAATTGATGCTATACTATGACATCCTTCTGATTCCCCAACATGGAGGCTAGTTGATGACTCTTGGTCAGATTCTACTATTGATTCAAGAAACCTTTAATTTGCACTTGCAGTTGATGGAATTAACCCACATAGTTCTCTTAGTAGTAGGTATAGTTGTTGGCCTATTGTAATGATAACTTATAATCTTCTACCATGGTTATGTATGAAAGGAAAATTTATGATGCTAACTTTATTGATATCTGAGCCTAAACAACCTGAAAACAACATTAATGTTTATTTGCAGCCACTGATTGATGATCTAAAACAACTATAAGAGGAAGGTATTTCGGCATATGATGCATATTGTAAAGAGCACTTCAAGTTAAGAGCAATATTACTATGGACAATAAATGATTTTCCAGCGTATGGCAATTTATCCGGGCATACAGTGAAAGGATATTATGCATGTCTAGTATGCAGTGAAGAAACTGATTGTTGTAGATTAAAATAGGGTAAAAAGATGTCTTATATGGGTCATAGAAGATTTTTGCCTCCACATCATTCATACAGGAAGCAAAAGAAGGCTTTTAATAGTGAACAGGAATTGAGAAAAACTCAAAAACCATTAATAAGAAAAGAAATATTAAAAAAAATTGTAGGGGTACATTTTTCCCAAGGAAAACGCAAGCATCATGTTACAAGTTCTAATGGTAATACTGAAAGTTGTTGGAGGAAAAAGTCAATCTTTTTTTAGTTAGAATATTAGAAATCTTTTCATATTCGGCATATTTTAGATGTTATGCACATTGAAAAAAATGTGTGCGATAACATAGTTGGTACATTATTGAACATTCCAAATAAAACCAAAGATGGACTTGCATCTCGATTAGATCTTAAAGAGATAGAGTTAAGGAATGAGTTGGCACTTACAGAAACAGCAAAAAGGATACTTTTACCTCCAGCATGTTACACATTGCCTACAGATGAAAAAAGAAGATTTTGTAAGACGTTATTTAATGCAAAGGTTCCAGAAAGATATTCATCAAATTTTAGAAATGTTGTTTCAATGAAAGATTGTAAGCCCTATGGTCTAAAGTCTCACGACTATCATACATTGATGCAGTAATTATTGCTTGTGGCAATCCGCTCTGCGTTACCTAAGCATGTTAGATTTGCAATTACTAGATTTTGCTTCTTTTTTAATATGTTATGTAAAAAAGTAGTGGATGTGGCAAAAGTTGATGAGATGCAAACTAATATTGTGTTGACCTTATGTATACTTGAAAAATATTTTCCTCTGTTATTTTTTGATATAATGGTTCATTTAACAATGCATCTTGTTAGAGAAGTTAAACTATGCAGACTAGTTTATTTGCAATGGATATACCCATTTGAACAGTTCATGAAAGTTTTGAAAGGTTATGTAAGGAATCATAATCGTCTAAAAGGATGTATTGCAGAATGTTACATTGCAGAATAAGCTATTGAGTTTTGCATAGAATACTTAGCTAATGTAGATGCAATTGGAATCCTATCTAGTCAAGCTTATGAAAGTGATTCTGTTGGTAGGTCACTTTCAGGAGGTAAGGTAGATATAATTGATCGTATTCGATGTGAGCAAGCTCATCAATATGTATTAGAAAACACAAGTGAAGTTCAATCGTATATTGAGTAAGTTGTAAATTTCATTCATTTGTTATTTGAAAATTAATTATCTAGGTCTAAAAAATATATATAACATTACTTTTTATTTTATATGTTAGGAAACATATGGAGCTGTTAAGGCTAGAGCATCGAAAAAAATCTAAAGGAAAGAAGTGGTTACAAGATGAGCATAACCGCACGTTTAGTATTAATATTAAGGTACCAAATAAATCATCTATACAAAATTAACCATTTTTTATGATGCTTATATGTGTGCAAATAGCTCATGAGTTAAGACATCCAAATAATAATGTATCGGATAACTTACGGTGGATAGCGCATGGTTCAGGGTGCTAAAATAACTTAAAGAAAATATATGGAGTTGCATTGAGGTTTGACATATGTCAATTCTTAATTATCATTTTTTTGTTATTATTTTTTATAATAATTAATTTATTTTAAATTTTTATTTCATTCTATTGTTTGTAGATGGCGTGTGATATTGATAAAGCTTATAAGAAAAAGGCTTTATCTATAGCAGCAGGCAGCAGGAAGACGGAAAGTTTTTAAGAATCGTTTTACATCGAAATATATATTGTCAAACAGAAATGACACTGTTAGTTTGAAAAACCACCGACACACTATAAATTTATTGAATAATCACACTGGCAATCATTTGTAAAGAGTAAATTGGTAGAAGATTTTCTTATAAGCTCATTTAAATTTTTTTATATTTAATTTAATTTAATTTTAACTTAAAATTCTTACTATATTGTTGTAATGATATATATAGAGCCATAGCAAAGTTCAACAAGAGAGGCAAAGACAAAATAAGTATAGATATCGATTTTCACGTCTTTGATATGCAAATAAGGAAGATGAATTGGTTAGTGTTTAAATTATTGATCAATTTATTTAATGTAAAGTATTTTACAAATTTGGATTTGAATGTCTATAGATATGTGAACTTGGAACAGATGAACAAATTGACCGTTCCGTTATTTGGATGCTTGTTCATCAAAATAAGAAAGGAGAATATGATAACGAGAATGTCAAATTATGTGCAGAAAGAACTGTAAATTTATATTAATGTTGCATTTATTTATATATAATTTGTATTAATATTTAAATAAAAAGTATTTAATTTGCATTAAAAGTTTTTATTTATATTGGCTTTCATCTTAATTCTTTTTTTTAAAAAAAAAACTATTTGTCTATACTTTTGATAGGAAAAAATTATCGAACAAGTTAAATTGAGGAATGTTTGCGTTGATGGCAACAATGATATTCTTACAATGGCATTACAAACTCCTAAGCATTCAGGAAGTATTAGAGGAGTTGGTCATTCCATCATTCCATCTAATTATTTTCACATGCCTAAATGTAATCATTATTTTGAGGAGCAACAAAAGATGATGCAAGAGCAACAGCATTTGTTGATTGAACAAAATAAGAGGATGTTGGAGGAAAATCAACAAATGCAAGAAAAGTTGAAGTCATTACAAAGTGAATTAGAAGCATTAAAAACAAGTAACCTAAGAACCACGAGTTCTAATCAAGCCAATTGTGATACAACAGTCAAGGTGACTAGTCATGAGACAAACACAGAAGTACAATACCAAGTTAATGGTGATATAACTATAAAAGTAATTAAATTTTTATTTTTATTCACTATATATATATATATATAATATTTGTATCTTGTTGTATAACATCTTTTTAACGAAATGAATATGACATTTGAAAGTGAAAATTATGCAAGCTAGCTATTGGCAACAGAGAAAATATAGTAGCTTATAGTGCAATTATGTCAACAAATGATCCAAAAGCCACTATACACGGAATTCCATTAAATGAAAATATACGTGCATTTATTCATATGGCAATAATTCCATCGGCCTCATTACCAGTTCCTGTTCTTAGTGAATTTGAAACCGTACAAGATGCTATTGGATCATTTGTCGCGTGACCTAGAGATCTTATTATACCATTAACTAATAAGGTAATTTACTTTTTAATTTGTAATTTTCTCTCAATTATTTATTTATAATAGTTTTTTTTCTTAATATTTTGCTTCATCAACTTAGGAACCAAGTAAACAACTCAACAATTTAAGCTCAAAATCAATGGAGCCAATTATAAACCCCGAAGTTCAATGTTCAACTCAGTCATATTGTTCTGTGAAATCTATTGGTGTATATGCCAATAAAGCTATGCTTTCAGGTGACACCACTGAAGTAAGTATAGAAAAAAATATTTTTGGGTAGGAATTTGTTGAAAATGTTACTCAAAGTATAATTCAAGAGTTTTTAAACATAGACCTTATATCAGTCACATGTATAGTAGTGTATATAAAGTAATTTAATATTTTCCTAATGAATATGTATCATTTTAACTTATTTATTGAGGATTAAATATATAGATTTATTGTTATAATAACAAAAGTTTTTACTTTATTAATAGACACTTATACAATTACATCAAAGAAAGAAATTTGGTTGACATGATTGTATTTGTGAATTCACATGATATTGCTTCAATCGGTAGGAAAATAAAAACTGATAGAGTACGTTCAATCGCAGAAAGGATAAGACATGCAAAGATAAACTAGATATTTTTTGCTCCATATTATTATGAGTATGTATTTTCATTATGTTATATGATTATATATTTAATTATTAATTGTTGAGTATAATTTATTTCAACTAATGCACTTATTATATATATATATTTTTTACCATCAATATAGATTTCACTGGATATTGGTCATTATTGATCCATATAATGACATCATATATTTTTTGGACTCACTTCAAAATGAAATTGTTTCTGACATCAAACAAGTTGTTAATAAGTAAGTATAATTTGTAATACATTTATTTGCATTAAGATATAATTTTTTTTGTTCATTTGACATAATTTATGATATTTGTTTTCCTCTTCCTATCATTTCTTTATTTTTTCTTTTTGAAAAAAAGAGTCATGAAGATGTTCAATGTTCGATCACAAAGAATTGGAAGAAAAACGCCGATTTGGAAGGAAATCAATGTAAGTACATAAAAATTATATTATTGACTATTTTTTTGAATTTTTTTCTTTAATTCATAAGTGCAGAGATAACCAATCTTTAAATTATGATAGCCAATTCTAATACTGGAATAAATAATTTGTCAATGCATCAAAACTTAACCTAATAAATATTTTTAAGAAAAGCTTAATAATGATTTAGCATCTTTTTTTTTTATTTCTAAGAGAGGGGGAGAGGTTGGGATAAAATATTTTTGATAGGCCAACAACCTGTTACTATGCGTACCAACATTTTCTAATGTCTATATAAGTAAAGTGGGATATAAAAAATTAACCATCAACTATTTTCAATCATTTTTCTTTATTTACATCGATATCATCATTCCTTTGATTTTCTCCAATATTTTATTTACTTTTTTAGGACATACATGTTTGACAACATTTGAAATATACATTGATAACATAAATATAAGTTGGTAAACAAGGGTCTATTATTGATTATTGCAAATGTCTCAAAAGAAAAATATTATTGACTATTGATCAATTTAAATTAGCATGAAATATTAAATGAATGGAATTGAAAACTAGGAATTCTTTAAAACTAGAGTTAAGTCCAAAATTGAAGTAACTCATCAATCATTCGAATCATCTTTAAGAATAATCCAATGAATAATATAATTATAATTGGTACGTATTTTGAATCTTGTCGTTTTATATATCAGTCAAATTAATACTTACACATTAAAAAGAAAAAAAACAATACGCGGTACATATATACTGTCACATTATATATATATATATATATTTGCTTATTGATCCGCTGGTACAACTTTTACGAACTAATATGCGAATATGCTGTATATATACACACCATCTTCATATGATTTTCCGAAGGAAAATAATTTAGATTTTTATTATTTGAACAATATTTTTTCGTTATTTTATGTTAATTAAAAATATTCAATTTTGTTATGTATTTATTTTTTTTATTTTTGGTAGTGTCCTAAACAACGCACAAATTCAGAGTGTGGGTATTATGTAATGAAGTATATGAAAGATATTATTGAAGATCCAAATATTTCCATCCAACAAAAGGTTAGAATTATAACTTTGCAATTATTTCACTTATTTTATTAATTTTTTATAACATGCATGACTTCTAATGTTATTTTATTTTAATTTTATTATGTGTAATATCTTGTGCAGTTCAAAAAAAAATGTTCATACAAACAAAAAAAGATAGATAAGATGAGAAAAGATTGGGCTGAATTTGTTCTGTCAATTTTGTAATTGAAATAATTGTATTTTTTTTATTCTTTTGTTTTAGTTATATTTTTCAGTTTTACCCAACAAATTTTGATGGATATATTTGGTTATAGTCTCTTGATCTACTTTTTATTCAATGTATTAAGTCATAAATTAATTGATAAGTGCATTGACTTAAAATTATGGCAAAAACTACTAAAGACAAGGTTACTGCTAGTTAATTACCAAGCTCCCTACTGCTTGATTGTTTGTTGCTGGTTCTGCTTCCTGTTATTAGCTGTGTTTTTCTTTTTTTGCTATTTTCTTCTCTTAATGTTACTTTGCTATAGTCGTTTCTGCTATAGTTTATTGTTGTTTCAACTAACTATTGATAAAATTGTATATATACTGTTGTAAATACTGCTGTTGGGAGGTACTTGTTTCTTTTACAGCTGCTATTTTTAGTTTTATAATTAGTGGATGAAATTGCTATGTATATGATATCTAGCATCAGCTTGCTGCTGTTTCTGGCTCATGATCTGCTACTATTGTGCTACTGTTTGTATTTGTAATTTGTAATAATATGGACTCTTTTAATTTAGACTTTTTTTTAATCAATGTTTAATATATTTTTAAACAATTAATAAAATAGACATATGTATGAACTATTGAGTGATATTATTGTCCTGTACATGTATTATATATATATATACACACACATATATATATGTATATTTTTTAATAAATTAATTTTTATTTAATTGAATGTTATTATAGTAACCATTTTTGTTATTATTTTAAGAATTATAATTTAAAAAATTTTAATAACCGTTAAAAACTGTCTTCTTATATATTTAAATATTATTAAAAGTAAATTTCTTATAAAATTTTAACAACCGTTGAATATCGTTCTCTTATAAATTTAAGTACAGTTAAAAAGTATTCTCTTATAAATTCGAATATTATTTAAAATTATTTTCTTATAAATTTAAAAATTAATAAAAACAGTCTTCTTATCATAACAAAAGAGAACGATTTTTAATATTTTAAGATACATTAAAAAAATATATATAATAATCTGAGATATTCAATGACAAAGATATTCAAGGAAATGTTAGACAATTCCATCTTATTGATGAGAGTGTTGCTGCAAATAATCTGCTGTACATACATATACGCTACATTAATCTGGTCTTTTAATTAAGATGTAAATTAAATTTCATTAATTAATTAAAACTGTTAACTGATATTAATTTTCTTCTGTATATATAATTTCAGACTTTAGTAGCAATAACCCAAGTGACCTAAGCAAATATTTGATGAAAATCCTGATTTCTTCCCAATTAAGCCCACGGACTATGGCCGTTTTCTGGTGATCTTGATAGGCACTGGCTCGCCCAAATGGGGCACTTTGGGACGTTGGTTACTTCTTGGTGGTTTTGTTCCATTAATGGATGTGTTTACTCAAGCAAGCGCAAATGTGGTCGATTTACATATTTCTGTAGTGTTCCAAGCTCTCTATTCTGAAGAAAACTATCTCAAAATTCAAGTAAGCTTAATTAAATATGAAATAATGCTATTATCTTTCTAGAAAGTGTTTGAATCCGATGAGCTTAAACGTGCATGCATATCGTATGTAACTGAATATTTCCGTAAAAATATAATCTGCAGGATGATACTCTAAGTGGAGAAGATTAATCTTTCAGCGGATATTGCAACAAAAGAAAGAAAACTTGAACAGCTAGGCTCGAGCAAATTGGTGAAAGACTACTGAAGAAACCAGTTTCTAGGGTGAACGTGGAGACGGGATTGTCTGAACCAGTTGAAATGGTGGCATTATTAACGCTGATGCTCTGAGAAAGTAATAATTAATAATTAATGCTGTCATTTTTCTTTTTTCATATATATAATGCAGAAACTGATAATTACTATATATAACTGGTTAATAACACTCAACCGTGTCTGGTCCATGTTGTTACAGATTTACAAAGCTACTTTCTGAAGACTTTGACAGACGAAATCACCACCAACAACGAGACCATTGTTTGTGGGCTTGTGGTTGCTCATCATTGATCTTTACCCAGTCTTCTTCATACAGGGCTTGCAATTGCATCACAAAATAGCTAGACACAGTTTATTTATCATGTGCCAAAAGTTAATAATGATATTTCCTTGAAGAAAAATGAGCAGTATATATTTATAAGAGATTTCAACAACTATATGTATAATTAATTTTCTTGGCATAATATCCGTCGAAGAATCTTTTGGGTGCTAAATTAGCACCGTGCTAAATGACGTATAGCCCAATAGATTATTCTTGTTCCAAAGTTTCGGGCCTGTACCCACTTCTGCTATTGATCTCCCTGTCTGCATGTACTTGCACATAGATTGCATTTCCAATTCCATATCAATTATTGTTGCCCTCTTCATTTTTAGTATAATTTTTTGATGATTTTTTTTTTTTTTTAAAAAGGGATCTTATATCTACTATTTTGCACTCATGTGATGTGGGAGAAGGTCGATCCCACATTTTCTATGAGTGGTTGGCATTTTCAATAATTAATTTGACTCGCCAAAACTATAAGAATTAAATTCTGAATTTTCTATCCAATTTTAACATATACATAGAGTATATAAAGATATGTTTTCTCCAAAATTTTTAAACTATATTCATATTTAACTTCTTCTTATTCTCTGACTTAAAATTACCCAAACTCAACCTAGTTAAAATTTCATACAGGTTATACTGCATGTTAGAGTAGGGGGTGCCGCCATCAAGTCATGTTGTATTGTCCAATGAGACGGACAGACAGACGTACTACAGACATTAACTCTCATACAATTATCACACGTGTTTTAAACGATGAATATATAATACTTCAAGCAAAAGAATTTTTGTAATATATAATAAGTTATTATAAACTTCAAGCAAAAGAGTTTTTGTAATATACGCAATATATTTTCTCCATGTGTTAATTGCATTGCATGTATTGGCTGAGTTCTAGCTTCGTTTGATCGTGCGTGAAAAGTGAGGGCGGCGAGGTTTGGTTCATTAAAGTGGAAGCAAAACTCTAAAAGTGATCACTTACTTCATATACGCAGTAGTCAAGTTCATACGATCATTCCTAAACATTATCAAAGCATATATGTATATACCCAACTAATTTATTATAATTTATATAAATTAAGGTTTAACTTTCTTTCACGAATAAGTTCATTATTCGCTCGATCGATCAATCGAGGTACCTAATCACTAAAAGACGTATATATGCCGGCTGTCAACTTCAAGACTTAATCTCTCTTATTTTGTTTTTCTAGCGTGGATTTCTATTGAACTTCATATTCAAATTCAAGCCAAAATGAATTAATTAATGTTAATACATTAATTCTCTTTATATATATATATATATATATATATATAATTTTAGACGGCAATGGAATGCTTATCCGATCATCATCAGATCATAAGATTCTTATTAATTAAAGATGGACGTCTAGCTTGCTTCATGACAAGAAAATTGCTCTTGGACACTTGTACTGGTTCATATGATAACCAGTTAGCTTTATTCCTGCCTTCATTAACTAATATTACTAGGGATTTGGTTTTATACAATTTTATTATTATTATACTATTATATACTTAACAATTTGGTATTGCTTCCAACTATTTTCTTAGTCTTAGTGGTCGTTAGCTTCACGTATGTTTACCATTAATCGATTGCTTGCTTTGACATTTCAACTTTCAAGCTTTTGACCTTTTCGTTAAGTTGTATTTGGCAATATTATATACATATGGATCATCAATGTCTTAAGAATTAAATAACTGATCGGAAGAGGAAGAAAAAAAGATAGAGCAATTAATGTTCAGGTACAGATATGAGAGAGGGAGGGAGAGAGCCATATAACTTTCTTTTGTTTCTTTTCTTTTAGAATTAACAAGAACTAATAATTTACGAAGTAACTTTCAAAATCAACAGTAAAAAAAGCTATAAAATAATGCTCATTTTTCATGATGTTGAAATTTAATTTTGATATGATTAACAAAAAAACATGTTATAGTTATTTAAACACGGATCGTTTTCGGAAGTAATCGTCGCCCTAATTGACTGTTTAATTTGATACTATAACATTTTATTTTTTAACAAGATGTATACCGCCTTTCGCGAATTGAATTCAACATACTAATTAAATGACCAATAATTTTTTAATAATTCTCGAATTATATGAAGTCCATTTCACCATATGTAGCTCCACAGAATCAACTGAGGATAATGATAAAAGAAATATAATAATAAAAAATATCGTTTTCCTTTCGTTTAGGATGCTAACAGATTCATTAATATCTAAATAATTGCGTCACATGCTTTCATATGCAACTACAATTCTCTGCTGCCAGTCTCACCTACAATTCTCGCATTTAATAGTGCTATGTCCAATCTATGTGTGCATAACGTTTTCCTTTTGAATTCAACATACCCCCCCTACACACACACACACGGTCTGAAGATTCTGAGCCTTTCGTATTTTCTTTAAGTGATAAAGATATCCAAGATACTTATCTTAATCTCGTCAAATATATATCTAGATTTCCAAGGACTCTGTCAATTATGGAATGAGGAGAATATTGAAGAGCCTATAAATTGCAATGTATATGCTTATTTGAAATGAGCTCAAGTCTCAGGTTCTCCTAACTCTCCCTCCAAGGCTCTTAAAAACTCTCTTCTATTCTCCTTCATTTGTTAATTTCACTTAATTTCTCATGGAACGAACAAGTATTGCATCCCTCCAACCACCAACTTATGGAAATCTAATCACTGTTCTTAGCATTGACGGGGGTGGAATAAGAGGACTTATTCCTGGAACCGTCCTTGCTTTTCTAGAGTCTGAACTTCAGGTATGCATTCAATAAATAGTACATAATCTTATCCATGTATGCTCACTGCCAGCCAAGCAGAAAAGCTGGTTAAGTAGGGCGCTTTAATTTGATCGCAGTGCATGCAGTTTTAACTATTGATTGCAATTAATTCTACAGAAACTCGATGGTGAGGACGCAAGAATTGCGGACTACTTCGACGTCATTGCTGGGACAAGCACAGGCGGGCTTGTGACTGCTATGCTAACTGCCCCAAATGAAAAGAACCGACCTCTGTTTGCAGCCGAAGAAATCAATGACTTCTATCTAAATCACTGCCCTAAAATCTTTCCCCAACCTGGGTAAACATAAACATGATTACATGAACAGTATTAATTCGATAAATAATTTCTTTAATGATTAGTTGCAAGCTTTTTTTTTTTTTTTGGTGTAAACAACAGCTGTCAATTATTTACCAACACAAAGAAGGTGATCCGAGCTCTGTCAGGACCAAAATATGATGGAAAGTACCTGCACAGCACTGTTAAGGAAAAACTGGGAAATACAAAACTCCACCAAACATTGACTAATATTGTAATCCCAACTTTCGACATCAAACGGCTCCAGCCGATCATATTTTCCAGCTACCAGGTTCATCTATGTTCTCTTTCAAATATGTTTTTGACTTTTATAGTCATGTTAAATGAATGCAATTGATACAGTAGCCATATAACTATGCGTAGAAAATAATATAATTTGATGTGATCGAATTGAATTCTGTTATTTTCGCTAATTGCATGTGTTTTTCCTGGAATTAATAGGTGAAGGAAAAGCTAAGCTTAGATGCCTTCCTGTCAGACATATGTATTGGAACCTCAGCAGCACCAACTTACCTTCCCGCACACTGTTTTGAAACCAAAGATACAGAAGGGAAAGTGAGAGAATTCAACCTAATAGACGGTGGAGTTGCTGCAAATAATCCGGTAACATATCAAAGATTTTGTTGAACCATAGATATTTTTCTCTTGTAACATATTACATATATCTATATGTATATATATTAATCTTGTGTCTTTCTGATTATAGACTTTAGTTGCCATAGGTGAAGTGACCAACGCAATTACAAAGGGAAATCCTGATTTCTTTCCGATAAAGCCAATGGATTATCGAAGATTTCTGGTTATTTCCCTAGGAACTGGCTCATCGAAAGAAGAAGGGAAATACAGCGCAGATGAAGCAGCGAACTGGGGTGTGGTAGGTTGGTTAACCAGCGGTGGTTCCACCCCGTTAGTTGATGTGTTTACTCAGGCAAGTGCAGATATGGTAGACCTGCACACCTCTGTGGTTTTCCAAGCTCTTCATTCTGAGAAGAACTATCTTCGAATTCAAGTAACTATCAATATACCCAGAATTCAATTTGATTACTTCTCCAAACATAAATTATTTCTTGTTGATTACACATCTAATATTTCAATTAAAAAAAATGTAGGACGATACATTAAGTGGGATAGTATCTTCAGTAGATATAGCCACAGAGAAGAACTTGAAAGACCTTGTGAAAGTTGGAGAAGGACTATTGAAAAAACCAGTTTCAAGGGTGAATTTGGAGACAGGCGTTTTTGAACCTTGCAGTAATCTTAATGAGACTAATGAGGAAGCTCTTATAAGGTATAAATAAATCAATATATCTAAATTTGTGGCAAGCTCTTGTTTAGTTATTGCGTTTTCATAGAACACTAATTTTTTACCTTGCAGATTTGCAAAAATGCTTTCCGAAGAGAAGCATCTTCGACAGGCTAGGTCACCTAATGGACAAGCTGCAATTTCGAAATAATATTTATACGATTAAGAAAGTGATTTGTTACCATTGTTGTAATAAACTGAAGCAAGTTCACCTGTACCCCCAATTGTTTGCAATCCGAATAAGGAATGGGATAATAAGATAACAATCAAATTAACGTGTTAATTTCAAATTCTTCATTTTAGTTTTTTTGTAAGTTGAGTTATTGGTTCCTTTAAACAAATTGCATTACTTTTGTTTTACCTTGTTTTGCCAATGAATTATACGGGAAGAATGGGTCAGAGAACGGGGAAAGATAAGCAATTGAATCGGACTAGAGCATCTTCATAGGCAGTTGGCAGTTGACCATTACTCCTTGGTTAACATCCATATTCTAATGCTGTCGTTAATATATTTTTGCGTGGTGTATGTATATATATTCAGCAATTTGTCCTAACAAGTTTACATATATAGTTTCTGAATGTATTATTCAATATAAACAATTATCTGCCAAAGTGAGAGCTTAAATTAAAATGTCCACTTGTCTAATTGTTGCAACAACCCTGTAGATTATTTAAAAGCGACGTATGTTCCAATTTTCTATCCCGTAAAGCGATGTAATGGCTGTATTAAAAATTCGTCTTTTCAATAATATGTTTAATTCATGGGTTCTTGCAGGCTACTGCGTACAATGCTTTATTTTGTAATAGAAATGATGCTGCTAGGATGGTGACAAAGCAGCCAGTCAATTCGGTAGTTAAGCAAATTAAGAATCGCAAATTAAAATTTAATGATTAATTAATATAATATGCTTTCGGTAGAAGAGAAATTAAGCCTCTAGTGCTACCATATGAATGATAATATAGAGATATGTTGTGTATTTTGACCAACGCAAGTGTAGATTGTCGCAAGTAGTGTAATGATATTAGAGTATTGCTCCCATGAGGAGTATTAGCTAATTAATTATTAAAAACGACTTTTCTTAAATTTATTTGAAGAGCCGAAAAGTGATATGATGTGAAATTAAAAGAAATTAAACTGATTAAAAATTAATGCACAAAATGTAAAAAGATTTTCAATTAGAGCAATATTTAGAGTCAATGATTTAATTCAATTTACTCACACCTAATTCTTTAAATTGTATTGTTCTGATTAACCCCTGTATTACTAATTGATTATTCTAATCTCTTCGACTGTTTCTTTCGAGATTAATCAAATTTATTCCTCGTTTACGCACTTACTATATCTCTATGTAAACACAAAATAAACGAAAATTAGGAGTAATAATAATCATTAAACCTACTACACAAACCACATTAATACATCTTTATTTAATATATAATTTGTGATGTTTATCAACCAATATAAACACAATAAATATTTTTTAATACTCATTAGTCTATAAATCAATTAATTAATAGCCAATTAATTAGACGTATTAAGTTCTTGATAAACACGCAACATAGGTATATTAATAAAAAATAACACAACAATCAGAACATGATATTTTCAAAAGATTAAACCATTACCCTAAGTATTAAATTTAGTAACTCGTAAAAAAGGGTTCACAACTAACACTCATCAATTTAATCATCCACAATATACTCAAATATTCACAAGTAAATAAATTTAATACAATAAAAATAAGTTCAAAGAAAGAGAGAAAAAGTATATTGGAGAGTTTTCTTCAAACTTTCTTCTTACTTGATCCCCAATCCACTCTCTCACGCTTCTCTTTATCTCCTCTTCTTTATTTTCTTCTAAGGTTTTCCCTTTTCCAAAAATAGCTGCCTTCTTCCCCAAACCTTCAAAATAAATAATCCTACTTCCCAAATCAAGCCATTCAAAACTCATTTAAGGGTTAAGATTTAGTCAAAAAAGACGTCCAAAATAAACCCAATTAGTGCAGAGGCTCTTAAACGACGCAATAGTGCGACGTAATCAGCAGGGATAGCACAGCCGCGCTGCTTAATGATGTGGTCACGCCACACATTCTGCCTATGGGTAGAATGAATGGCACAATCACGCCACTTGGTGACAAAGCCGCGCCATGCACAACTCCTCTTCAGGTTTGAAATCCTTACAATTAGGTCCCTATAGCTTTGCATTTTAGTCCCCAAATATTTTGCATTTTGCTCCTTAATTTTTTGTGATTTGGTCCCCGAATATCTTCTTTCTCGAATCAAATTCACTTTAGATGGTTAATTTTCTCATTTTCTATATAATACAACCAAAACACATCAAATACCAATGAAAATTGAGGATTAAACAAACAAATAAATTCTAAAAGTAAATGATAAGTACGTGTTTTACGCACTTATCAACATAGATACTTCTCATTGACTTATTGATCATTTGCTTTTAATGAGTCTAATCATAAATATTTAATCTAGTTAATTTAGTGTTTATTTGGTTCAACTTTTTTATTTATCAAAAAAAATTTTTTAATGATAAACTATTTTTAAATTTTTGGATGTGAATTTGTTTTTATTGGAGAAGAACTTTTGAAAATTAAAAAAATTATTTTCTTTTATTTGAAAAAATTCAAAATTTAGGTTTTTGATTGAACAACTATTCGAATTTTTTTTTAAGAGATGAACTTCTCTAAAATACTTTTATTTTTACTTTAAAATTTTATATTATTTCTTTAAAATAAAGTAGTAAAATTGCATTAAAGTAATTATCCAATTTTTTTTCAAAAACTATTTATGCCTTCAAACAATTGACAAACTTTTATTAAAAGCTTTACTATAAATTCTTGTTAAAAATTTTACTTATAACTAGTAAAAATTTATTTTAAAAAGTTTTACTTCAAAAGTTATATCGAATAGATCCTTAAATTGCGACTACTATCGACAATTCTACATAATTAGCTTCTGATTTTGCATATTGTTTCATATACATATATATGTATATCTAATTATTGACCTTACAACGACAATCTTATTGAATGAGAATTAAGATTTGATTGCTACGTTGCTAACCCAAAGGAATATTCAAGAAAGGGTCTTTAATTTTTATGGTAACGATAGAATTCTAAATTTCGATGGGATGAAAATTTTAAACTTTTGATAGGAGCAAAAATTCTAAATCGGAAATGCGCAAAAATTATGAGGCTTAAGCCTCCATGAGGAAAGCAATTTTACCACCAGAATGTGATAGGAAAGGAGACTTCAAACCTTTTTTCATTATTTTTCAAACAAACAATAAAATACATTCATGGACCCCTAGAATCTAGATGCGTCAACAAGAATATATATATATAGACACACACAGACATACATAATTGAAAAAGATTGATCAAACAAAATTTGATATATAATATTAGTTTTGTTATTTGTTCTAATAATAATTGAGTGGGGAAGATAATTAAATTCGTAACTCCTGAAAATGTTAAAGAAAATATTTTGCTAGACGTTAATCAATAATAAAAGGCATATGGATTCATGGACGCATTATTCCCTAGCTTCTTCATTAACAAATTTTATTACAAGCCAATTGGGTGCACATTTCTTCGCGACTTTTCCGGAGACGTTAAATATATGTCGAAAAGTAAAAGAAGTCTTTGAGAGAAAATTTACAAGAGAACTTAAAGACATTTTCCTGTTGCTCCTACATCATAGTTCACACATACAAATAATGACGCTAGCAATACACAATTAATATATATGTAACAAATATTTGTGTTAATTCAAAAATAGAAAGAACATTTGTTACAACAATTCCATGGCTTCTCTTTTGCATTTTTATTGAACAAATAGACAAAAACTAGTTACAGGGGAATGAATAATCAGCCTTCCACCCCAAAATTTATTCGACACGATTGATTAAATAGTACACTTAAAATTAAATACAACTAGAATCATTTAAATGAATAAAAGAATATTTAATATATATATATCGCAGCTGGGCATTAATTATATACATTGTTTATTTGGGGCAGCTAGCAACCTTTCCATGGGGTGATTTCATGTCACGGATCCGCTTCTCCTTGGAAAGAACTTCTGCTAATCTACACGAATGAACAAGTTGAAAAGATTTGTTAGCAATATTTATAAAGTACTGCCTATAAGATTTCACATATATCACATTAATGAAAGATGCTAATTAATTATTACGATATGTATGTATATATACCTTATGAGAGCCTCTTCATTTGTACCCTGATTACTGGGTTCGCATAACCCAGTGTCGAAATTCACCTTGGCAACTGGTTTCTTCAACAGTTTTTCGCCAATTCGCACAAGATTCTCCATGTTCTTTTTGGTGGCAATATCCACAGAAGACTCGTTTCCAACTAGTGTATCATCCTGAATTTTTCATATTCATTAATTAATAATATATTAGTCTCAAAATCAGTTTGCATTAATACATATAAATATATATATATATATGTATGAACAATTGACGCACATGAACATTGATATATGTTTACCTGGATACGTAGATAACTGTCTTCAGAATGGAGGGCTTTAAAAACAGTAGCAATGTGAAAGTCGACCATGTCGCTGCTTGATTGCATGAACACATCCACCAGTGGAGTGGAGCTTTCACTTGTCAGCCATCCCAACAAACCCCACTTAGCTGCTTTAATGGCATCGTACTTCACTTCAGACTTCGGTGCACCAGTCCCCAACGATATAACCAGAAAACGGCCATAGTCCATTGGCTTTATAGGAAAGAAGTCAGAACTTCCCCGGGTAATTTCCTTGGTCACTTCGTTGATAGCAACTAAAGTCTGAAATATTAGAACAAAAATTAATAATTATAAGTTCTCCGGAGAGTACTTGTCATAAAGATTTCGGAACTAATTTCAAGTTTTAATATATAAGATGAAAAAAATATTTATATAAAATACCGGATTATTAGCGGCCACACCACCATCGATGAGATTGAATTGCCTGGCTTTTCCTGTACTAGGATCTTTAGTTTCAAACTTATGCGCTGGAAGATAAGTTGGCGCAGCTGAAGTTCCAATGCAGATATCCGAGAGTAAGGCATTTATGCTTGGACTTTTCTTCACCTATACCACGACAAAATAAATACAAGTAATAATTTTAGAGCTCATGGTCCAAGTTTAATTAGGATAAGGTTTTATATTTCTTTGAGAAATTTGTAAGGTTATAAATGAACCTCGTAGCTGGAGAAGATGGTAGGCTGGAGTTTACTAATGTCAAAAGTTGGAATCACAACATTTGTCAAAGTCTGGTGCAATCTATTCTCTCCTAATTTTTCCTTAACTAGGCGGTGTAGATATTTTCCATCGTATTTTGGTCCAGCCAGAGATTTGAAAAGCTTTGTAGCAGGAGCAAAGGGACAACTGCAATATATAGATATGAAACAAAAATTAATATTATCACGTCTGTAACTCTATATATATGCTGAGAAATCAAATCAACAATTAATCAAGATAATATTATTACCCATCCTGGGGAAAGATTTTAGGGCAGTGGTCTAGATAAAAGTCTTTGATATCTTTGGCAGCAAACAACGGACGGTTTTGTTCATTTGGGGCCGTCAGCATGGCCGTCACAAGACCACCCGTGCTCGTTCCCGATATCACATCAAAATAGTCTGCAAGCCTTGCTTCGTCTCCATCAATTTTCTGTTCATAATCCAAAAGCCTTAGAATAAAAATTATATATTATATGCATGCATGCAATATTAACAATATATAGTTCAAAACTGGGAGAGAACATGTTAACCAGCTACACGCAAATTAGAGTTTTCTACCTGAAGCTCAGACTCCAGGAAGGCAAGGATAGTTGCCGGGATAATCCCTCTAATTCCACCTCCATCGATGCTAAGAACGCTGATTAGGTTTCCATAAGTTGGTGGTTGCAGGGGTGATTTTGGATTATCCATAGTACAATTACTGACAAGTTAATGCAAAAAGGAATAAGGCAGGATTGTGTAGAACAAAGTTCGATCAATGGAATTTGGAGATGCTTAATTAAGATATCAACAGTGTGTGCTGAAATGAAGTTGTAGTGCCTACTCTTGACGGAATGCGTGGTATTTATAGAGTTAAGTTTCACATAAAAGTTTTGAATTGTCAGAACATTAATTCAAAGGATTTTTCTAGTCTAATTTTTTGCCCCAGTATGCGCAGCTTCTTGGACATGGCCAAGATAAATATCCAAATTTTGTTTTTTGTTATTTCTGTACGTTCGTGGACTCGGTATTCAGTTGGACCGCATATTCGTGTCCAAGAAAACAATTGAAGATTACATAATATTGCAAACTGCATGTGTTTCATATACAGCACTCAAAGAGAATTCTTTCCTGATATATTCAGATTAGCATAAAAAGGTAGTATACTAGAGATATATTAGCTCGTTGAATAGGTCGATAACTTATTTAGCCTTTGCTCTAAACAACAACTGGATGATGATTCTAGGAAGTTCTCAAAGCAACACTGGGTAAACGGTTCTATTAACATCAGTATGACTTTGGATTAGGCAGCTATATTAACTGTCTGAAAAGTCATATATACAATTTAGCTGACGATGATACATATGCTGATAAGTTGACTCGTCATGTCGTTTAGCAGTTACTCTCAAAGAATTTCAGCCATGAGTTATATTCAACTTCAAACAAACGCGTAATGAAATTTCAATACTCTGCTTCCTAGACTTTTAAAACTAATTAATTAATTTAGAGCTGAATAATTCTACAGATTTAAATTAATTCACCCGTACGTGCGGGTCCCTTTCTACCTCAATATGTAATTATTTGACTGAGATTGCAATTATTGTATAACATCAGCAATTTTTTGTCCATAACTATTTATCATTTTTCGATCTCGCTCTTATTTTTTGTATTATATTTATTTTGCTTTTTAATTAGTTATTGTCTGCTATAGATAGCAAATGAGACAGCAAAGTTAAGGACAACAAAGCAATTTTTTTGCTAGTTTATTTTATTTTTGCGTGATCATGCATAATAGTTAAACCTTAATTTCCAAAGAGAAGGCTAGTTTATTAATTAAATATTAGTAGTGGAGTTATATGCAATAATGTTGGGTATTCGGTAATGTTAAAGAAAAAACCACTTGATAATTAAATGCTCCGGATCACTGTGCATGGAAAGTTGGGGCGGCCAATTCGGGACTGTAATTATCCTCGAAAGAAAAAGCTAGCCAGCTCTAACAAATTAATTAGTTAATTAACCAATCAGTTAATGGAGACGCTGTCAAATTAACTTTAGACCATTGCCCAACATCGACAAAATAATCATAACTGCAGAATGTGATCATAAAATTAAACGATTGAAACTCTTTCATAGAAAATATTATATATTCATTTTCTAATATTCATTAATAGAAAACGTATAACTTCTCCAAACATCATGGCTTATGCATTCATTGTTAATTTCCTTACTTCCTTTAATTTGCTTACGTGCTAAATTTATATATATATATATATATGTAAATACACACACCCCTAATTTAAAACCTTAACATGTACGCCCACAAATTGGAACGAAAGTAAATGGATTAATTATAATACGAAGTAAAAAATACCACATAATAGTTAATCCAGTATTTCTTAATTTAATCACCTATTAAAATTTAATTGGTATTAACTTGTACCTTTAGGAAATTAGACTTTCAGTACTTGACTTTATGATTGCGTAATACATTATGTCACATTTATGTCTGAACCAGTACGTAGTCGTACTACATATATGCTCTTCTTTATAATTAAATGGGTTTAGGCTTTTTTTAATATGGGAAAACAGCCGATACCCCCCCTATGGTTTTGTCTAATTACCCAATACTCCCCATTTGTTTCAAAAATCACTCGTTACATCTTACCGTTAGCTATGTTAACGAAAAATAAGGGCAAAATGGTATTTGAATAATTAAATCATTGAAAATTCTAAAATTCTCTAACACATGAGCAGAGCTTTCTTTTGAGGTCAGTAGATAATCAGACCAAATCTTGAGGGAAAAAAAAAACAAATTAGAGTCCAAGATTGTGTTTACATTTGACGTTTCGTTCGCTTTGTCTGCTTAATTGCACTTAGGCACTCAGAACAATCAAACTGAAACTCTAGTTGAACCCAGAAAAGTGAAGCAAGTTGTCGCATTTTGTATATGAAAATAGTCATTGCAATAACCACATCAAATTATCGAGTTGGTAGGCGAAAAAAGGCTCGCGCAAGTGAAGTGCAAAGCCAAAGCGAAGAGTCCTCAGTTGTGGATCATATCAAACAAAGGATAAGAAAGGGACAAGTTACCAAACATGTAAGTTTTTATGAAAATATAGTGTTGTAACTATGATCTGGATATTTGACAATGTAATGGTTATTTGATGACTGATTTGGGTTTGGTTGTTGTGGATAAAGATAACATAGGTTTCGGTGGATGTTGTTTATATAGTATTATATTTTATTGTTACTTTTTTATGACTGGTTGTGGGAGATTTGGTTTGAAACATAATAGGTTCGGTTGTTTGGGTTATGAATGTAATTGCTCAGGTATGAAAAATGGGTTTTTGCATGTAAAAAGTGTTTCAAGATTTTCTCCTCGTCAAATGGGTTTCTGTTCTGGATTTGTTTGACATGTTTAAAGTGAGTTTCGAAAATGAGTATTTGCATTGTTACAATGGTTTGAGGTTTGTGTTAGGCTTATACTCTTAGAACAGTTTGCATGGTTATTTGTTTGGATTTTGGTAAAATAGTTTATGTTTCCTTTTGTAGTTATGTTGTTAATATATTTCACGTGGATACTTGGTTGGATTTTGTAGAGCAGTTTTGTATGTAGGTTATGCTTAGATTAGCTGATGTGTTTCAAATGGGTTTTCAAGGGTATTTGCACAAGTTTGATAGGGTATTTGCAAGTAGGATGTGAAAATTGTTAAGTAGTCTGTGTGCTATTTATATTGTTAAATGGTATATTGTGTTTGATTGATATGGTAGTAAATACTATGTTGTCATGTGCACGGGGCCAAAGATGTACTACTAATGTCATTTATTTTACCATATTAAAAGTAGGTGGTTAGACTCTAAACATCATTTATTTTTTCGGGCTCAGAGTGGTTAAGCTAAGAAATATTCTCACTTGTTAGTACCTTAACTGTAATTGTTCATTTGCATTTGTTGGACCAAATTTAGAATAGTTAGAATTGGACTAATGGTAATTGCTTTTTGCTTAGTGGTGTGCAAACAAGGTGAACAAAGATAAAATAATTTACTTGACAGTGGTTCTTTGTGTGAAAAAAGCTGATTTTGGGTTAGCTAAACTAGATTTATTAAGCTTGGTTGCTATTATAAACGATACACTACAGCTTGTACACAAACGACATAAGTACGCTAATGAAAACTTTAAGGTTACAGCCATCATCCCATTGTCAAAAAAGACAAGGGAAATATAGATAGACTTTGAGTTAATTGATATTGTAAGAACAATGAAAGCAAAGGGTGTTGAGACATTGCGACTTGAAGTAGACTTATTACCATCAAATAGTCCATTACCATCTGAAGCACGGCAAAGCATTAAAGCAAACAATCCCCTTCATGAGGAACCAGTATCCCAGTTGACTTAAATATGCACACAGCCTTCAACCACTGTAGATCCAGTTATTATCTCATACACACAGAATGCAGAAGTAACACCTACTGCCAACTTCCAAAATCTCCAAGAATTCCATCATCAACAAGATCTTAGAAATGGGCCAATGAATTTAGCAAAGAGATGATTGATACAGTGGATAAAGTATTAGCAGTACATGAATATGGTCGCCAATATAATGCAGAAATAGTGAAGACTTATATGGATGAAAATCATAGCCTAGTAATGGAAGAAATTTCTAAGCTAGCAGGTGAAGTTGGTGCCTCAGATGATGAGGAATGTAAAGAAGTCTTGAGTAAAGACTCTATTAATTGGACTGATGCTAACATAGGGGATGTTATGGACTTTGACCTTGAGGAAGAAGTTGCTGCAGTAGTTAGTAGTGCTTCTAAGAATGAGGCTGATGGGTTATTAGATTGTGGCAACACTAGTGATGATAGTAATAGTCCAATGCCGAATAGTGATGATGAAGAAATGTTTAATTCTCTTGCTAATATGGCCAGAAATATTAGAGGCAGGTTGTTTTATCAGAATGGTGACAAGGCCATTAGTTTGCATGTTGGGCAAACTTTTACCTCAGTTGATGAATTTAGGATTGTGTTGAGAGATTATGCTATTTAGGAGTATTTTTACTTGAATAGGGTGAAGAATGAGAGGGTTAAGGTTACAACTGTATGTAAAACAAAAGGCTGTCCCTCGAGGATTCATGCCTCATTATTAGTTGATGGGGTATCTTTTATGATTAAAAGTATATCAGGTGTACCTAGTTGCTTAAGTGTACTGAAAAATCCTAAGGTCACCAGTTCATAGGTGGCTAAGAAACTGTATGAGGACATTAGAAGCAACCCAGATATAGGAACACCTGCTATGCCAGATCTGCTTAGGACAAGATTTGGAACTGCTACTACTAAGAAAAGGCTGTACAAATGGAAGAAGAAAGTACTTCATATTGCTGAAGCATACTACAAGTTATCCTACAAGCTATTATAGGATTATGTTTATAGGGTGTTGTATAGAAACAAAGGTGCAACTGTTAAAATTCAACAAGACATAGTGGGAATACAACATCAATTCAAAAGGATTTTTATAAGCTATGATGTACTTCTGAAACATTTGCAGAAGGTTGTAAAAGGGTGATTGAAGTTTATAGTTGCCACCTGAAGTCTGCATTTGGTGGGATACTATTGTCTGCAGGGGTAATGGATGCCAACAAAAGTATATCTTTTTATTGGTTGTTTGCATCTACAAGTCTGAAAATAAGGAAAGCTGGTATTAGTTTTTTGGACTTCTGAAGAAATATATAGGTTCGAAGGATGGAATAACATTGATTATCATGTTCGATAGACAAAAAGGGCTCATTGCCACATATGCTACAAAGTTTCTAGAGGCGAAGATTAGACACTATGTCGACACATGTATGCAAATTTTCAGAAGAAATTTCGAGGCAAAAGCTGTAAGGGCTACAAACCAATTTGACTTCAATGTCGTTATAGAGTGAATCAAAGGTGATGATAAAGCTGGACATAAATAGTTAATGGATAGTGATCTAAGCACTTAGAGCTGCCACACATTTGACCCTTCTTCAAATCAGATATTGTTATAAACAATACGTCAGAGTCATGGAATGGAATGTTGAATGATTATAGAAAAAAGCCAGTAATTGACTTGCTTGAGTTTATCTGACTGAAGATAATGAAGAGACTTATTAGAAGAAAGAAAAAGGCTGCTGAGTGGGAGATAGTGCCACCAAGGGTACAAGTAAAACTTAGCAAGATTACAAAGACAGCACGGAAATTAGTTGCAATCAATGCTTGTATAACTTAATTTGAGGTCATAGATCATGTGATTGATAAGGGGAGCCACTATATTGTCAATCTTCAACAAGTTTATTATGAATGTAGAGGTTAGCAAGTGAGTGGCATCCTATACAAGCATGCGTTGGCTTGTCTCATGCAATGTAGTGCTGATCTTGCAGAGTATGTGGACAAAAGTCTTCAGAAGGAACAATATTTAATGACATTTTCACACACCATTCGACAACTGCCAGATAGGGCAAATTGGCCAAAATATAATATGCCTGAGCTGCAACCTCCTATCAGAAAGGTTCAAGTTGGCAGACCTAAATTGAATAGGAAAAGAGAAGTAAATGAAAAAGCACCAGAAGCTATGAGGTATACTCTTAGATGTAGATATTGTAAAGATATGGGTCATAATAAAAGAGGATGTCTAATAAGAAAGGTAAGACATTTAAGTGGCATAAAATGTAATTTGTTTTCATTTTGAAATTCTATGCTGACCATTTAAATACTTAATGCAGGCTATGCTTGCTGAATCCACCAGGGATGTTACTTCTACATCTCATGCAGACCCTAAAAATGGTGTATCCATGCTTCAAGGTGTTTAATCTATTTATATTATTGATTGGATTGATGTTATTACTAAAAAAGGTATATCAATACGTATATTCATGCAGGAAATCCTAAACAAAAACAGAATGCAAGGTCAAATAAGCAAAACAAAGAAAATAACAGTTATCAAAATATGTCCAAGAGGTAAAGGAGTACTCAAGATATAGTTGATGTGGATAGGGGTAGTACTTAGTGTTGACATCTTTCAGTTTAAAGGTATACCACTTAACAAATCACTACACATTCATCATATTCAATTCCTTTTTTATCTGTCTTTGAAAAACACAAATAATATTCATATTTATGAGTCTGATGGCAGTATTGCTTTGTTAATGATGCAGCTATGACTCAACTTTTTGTATATGATCTTTTTGAAGACTACAAATGCTCTGCCAAAGTGAATACAAATTGTATGAACTTTTTGTGTATAAAGAATTGGAATCAAGTTTTTGTTATACTGAACATTTTGTTATAGTTTTTAGTCATGACTTACACACTAGCCATGTGTGCATAGAGTTGTGTTCAATTTACATTTTTTTACTTGTAATTATGGATAGACATATTTGAATATAATGTATGCAATTGCAAGGCTATATTAAACTACAAAACTTGTTGGTACCATTTAATACCATATAATTTAAATCTTTTTTGCCTTTGTTATTTTTCATGCTTCATTTTCTAATACTATTGTTACTTGTAAATACATTACAACTAGCATCATTGTAAACACTGCTACAATTGTTGAAAGCTTTTTTTCTATATTGGCTTCACTTGCATGCCTTTTGATTCGGCATGTATATCCCACAGTGTTTGATTCCCTTCTTTCTATATTGTTAGAGATGTTACTTGACCTTCCATTACTACTTGTATTCCTTGTATATCTGCTAGTATTGTATTCTTCCATTATTGGATTCCAAAACCTAAATAACCCGTATGATGGTTCCTGCAAACAGAAAAAGTGTAATTTGTGAGGATTTTTTTCAATGCCAGATATTCTTACCCCAACTTTTTTCCCACAGTAGCAATATCTATTGCTGAACTTGATGATTCCCCGGTTTATTGGAGTGCCATCATCTGATTTGGAAGCCATTGATTGTGTTTGAAAATTGTGTGATTCATTAGCTTGTTTGGTTGTTGGAAATGGAGAAGGTGGCAGGTTGGTTTGGTTTCTGGATATGATGATTGCTGGAGATGTGAAAAGTTGATGAATTTTTGCTGTTTGGTTGCTGGAAATGGTAAAGGTGATGGTTTAGTTTGGTCTCTGGATATGATGATTGCTGGAGATGTGAAGAGTTGATGAATTTTTGCGTGGTCTATGTTGAATTTGATGGATTTGGCTTAACTTTCTTCCTGCTTTATATAGTGCAACTTATTATCATTGGAGTAATAACGATCACTTTTTCGTTTGATTTGGCTGGCAATCAAAGCTTGATGATCATGCAAATTAATTTTCGGTTTTCCTAAAGGCATTTTTCACTTTTATTTTTTAATTTATAACATATAAATATAATTATTTTTCCCTCTTAAATTGGCATAGTTGCGGGTAGGTCCCATAAAATAATTCATTGGGTACTACACCTCTGCAATGTGGGACCTACTTAATTTATTTAAATAGGTTAATTTCATGAAAGCACCCATTTTGCCCTTATTTCCCATTAACTCAGCTTAACGGCAGGATGTAATGGGTGATTTTTGAAATAAATAGTAGGGGGTAATGGGTAATTGGACAAAACCATAAGGGGGTATCAGCTGTTTTCCCTTTTAATATCAAAGGTTTGGTTTAATAGTCATATTACTCTTAATAGTTTTAAATATACTTATAAAAATGTTAACTTATTAGAAAAAAAACAATTATATCCTTATATAATAATAATTGTTTAAGAAAAAATAATTAATAAATTTTTAAAATTTGATAAAATATAGTATGTTTATAAAAAATATATTAGTTGAATTAATAATATTATTATTTTATAGTATATTGATTAATAAATATTCATTAATATATCATAAATTTATTCATTTTTAATTGATATTTTATTTTTATTAATTTATTTACATTTTAACTGTATATACATATTTTTTTATTTAAATTACAATATAATAATAAATATTTATTATGATAAGTTGTAAAATAAATAAATAAATTTATAAATCTATATTTATTAATAAATTAATATTTATTATGTTTTATTTTTATTTAATTTCCAATAATTAGCAATGTGTATTCTTAAAAAAAATTACAATACAATTATTTTATTAATAATTTTTAAAATAATATTATTATTTATTTTATAATATATTTCACATAAATATATTATATTTTATCAAATTTTAGAGATTTACTAATTTTTTTTTTTTATAAAACTATTATTACATAAAGGGATAGTTATTTTTTTTCAATAAATTGGAATTTTTAAGAATATTTCTAAAATCACTAGAACTAATAAAAATATTAGACCAAACCTTTGGGACAAAAAAGACTTTTACCTTAATTAAATCAAATAGATGTGTTCACGTGCAGTATAGGACAAGAGATTTATTACTTAGTAGCTTATTGCATTAATTCATTTCTTGCGTCTTTCTTGCTGATGATAAGCGTATATGTTTAAGAAAAAACCGAAACCATATTCAATCCACAATAATTTTAAGTTGATTTGATTTAGCATGTAATCCTGATCTGCCTAGCCTAATAATTGACCCTTTTACTTCAATATTAGTTTCGCCCATCCAATAATTCCTAAATGACAAAGCATTTTATCAAATTAATCAAGTAGTCATTTTATAAGTACCACTTGATGCTAATCGATTAAAATTCAAATTTGCGATAGTAGCTATACACCCAATTATTATTAGTTAAGCTAGCTCGCTAGCTCTAAAATCTCACATATATCTACCCCAACCACACATTGATCACATTAATTCTTACGTACAATTCTCACCAACAATTCTCACATTATTGTATAACTGAGTTACTGAGAAAGGCGTTGCTTTTGTGTTCTAATGTATAAATTAGTTTTTCTCTTTCATTATTTAATGATGAACGTGTATATCCAGTCTATGTACATGAACCATGCATATTCAAGACCAAGAAAAACCTTTTGTCAAATTTAATTAATTTGATCGATGACTATTTTTCCTAGTAAATTATTGGGCATATATATGGACTCTTTGCTCAAATTGATGAACATGCATATTTATCAAAAAGAAGCAGTTTAAAATTAAAAAGAGAAGCTATGGTCACGGAAATATAACTATGTTCTCCCTCTCCAAGTTTAATTACAGATGAAATTTTATTACTTCTGGCTTACATATCTTGTTCTACTAATGACATTGTGCAGACATGATGAATTACTGATAATAAACAATTTTTATTAAAATAATAAATTAAAATATTATTTATTCTTTAGTATCTTGTTAAAAATATTAAAATAAAAACTCTATTGTTATAATGAAAAAAAAATATATATTAAAAAAAATATTAAAATAAAAATTAAATTATTATAATTGATAATAATTAATTTTTAATTTATAATTATATAAAATTATAGGAATACAAATAATATTTATTCAACCAGTCATATAAGGAAACAAAAGTTAAAGAGAATATATACATATATATTTAAATTTGAAGGGTGTTTATTTTTCTTCGAATATCAGGGAATAAGTGTTTATTTTCCCAAATACGAGAAAGGGCATATAACAATTTCCCGGATTAAAGACGATGAGATTAAGAAATAGTCTAAAAAACTGAAATTAATTAATTGTATATTTAACTTATGCAATTGACTAATTCTCTTAACTAATACCAACATCCAATGATTTCATTACAGAGCTATACTTATTTAAATCTGACAACAACCCCAGCGCCAAATATTATGTCATATTGATTGTGATATGGAATTGAAATGAAAGCTAGCAAATCAAGGCGCTGGGTAGAATTTCTAATTTAAAGCCAACTATTAGTTATGTACAAAATGAAAGAGAAAGCTTCAAGTAATTTTCGATTATTCATTAATTATATCTATACTTTGATACTTAACAAATAAATAAAGCTGATACCTTCGGAGAAGACATATATATATATATAAAATATTTGACAGCTATTTGCAAGCGATTTATATGACTCGATCTGATGGATGACGAGTATTATTAGTAGTGTTATCTGATGATTAAACCGTGCACGACATGGCGCCATTCCAAAGTCAAAACAATTAATTGTTGATCTTACTTCTGACATGTCATTCACATCTTAATGAAGTCGATGACATGTCAGTTGCATCGTCACATCGTGAAGTTGGATCAAATTAAACATTTTGTAAGATATTCAATATTACAATTGCTAGCACATATATGTATATATGGAACTGTATTTAAACAGAATTAATAAAGAATCATTAGCTACAATGTGAATATATAACTGGCCTTGATATCAGCCTCAAATATATATTATTAGTTTTGACATTGATGAACGAAATAATAATTGTCTTTTATTTTTTGAAATTCGCAAGTCTTCCATGGGGTGATCTCATGTCACGAATTCGCTTCTCCTTGGACAATACTTCTGCTAATCTGCATAATTAATAAATTTTTAAAGAAGGAAAAGGATTAATTAATAACATTAATTTAAAATTTGGCAATCTCCACTACGTACAGTTGTAAGTAATTTAAAAACTAGTATAGTACCTTTTGAGAGCCTTCTCGTTTGTTCCCCAATCAGAAGGCTCGTAGACTCCAGTTTCTAAGTTCACCCTTGCAATTCGTTTCGTCAGCAATCTCTCGCCAATTTTCACCAGATTCTCCAAGTTCTCTTTGGTAGCAATGTCCACAGAAGACTCATTTCCAGTCAGTGTATCTTCCTGAATTAATTTTTTTCACTCTCATTATTATTATCACGCTGGCCACCACAACTAACACGCTTATTATATAAAATTAACTAACGATATATTGCATGAAAATTTAAGTTACCTGAATTCGTAAATAATTCAATTCGGAATGAAGGGCTTTAAAAACAGTAGAAATATGAAAGTCGATCATATGGCTGCTAGATTGCATAAACACATCCAACAATGGAGTGGAACTTTCACTTTTCAACCATCCCAACAAACCCCAT
This sequence comes from Azadirachta indica, assembly GCA_022749755.1. Lineage (NCBI taxonomy): Eukaryota > Viridiplantae > Streptophyta > Magnoliopsida > Sapindales > Meliaceae > Azadirachta > Azadirachta indica. The sequence goes on from CM040449.1 coordinate 4,940,735, forward strand.
TTTGCTGCTTTCAGAGCATCGTACTTCTCGTCGGCCTTCGGCGAACCAGTCCCCAGCGATATAACCAGAAATCGGCCATAGTCCATTGGCTTTATAGGAAAGAAGTCAGGACTCCCCCGGATGATTTCTTTGCTAACTTCGTTCATAGCAACTAAAGTCTGTAATTAATTAATTAATTCAAATAATACTTAATGTTGCTGCTGTCCATTAAAATACAAAATTCTCAAGTTAATTTTACGATAAAAATATGATATAATATAATACCGGATTATTAGCTGCCACACCACCATCGATGAGATCGAATTGTCTGGCCTTTCCCTTGGAATCTTTGGTTTCAAACTTATGTGCTGGAAGATAAGTCGGGGCAGCTGAAGTTGCTATGCAGATATCCGAGAGTAAGGCATCTGTGCTTGGATTTTGCTTCATCTATACATACATTTATCACAATTAGAAACAGATATAATTAATTAATATTTGGAGATTATATATGTATATATATCAAGCTTATTTTTCTTGCGAAGTTGTGAATTCGAACCTCGTAGCTGGAGAAGATGGTGGGCTGGAGTTTCTTGATATCAAAAGTTGGAATCACGGCATTTGTCAACGTCTGGTGCAATCTTGTATCTCCTAATTTTTCCTTGATAAGGCGATGTAGATATTTTCCATCATATGTTGGTCCAGTCAGAGATTTGAACAGCTTTGTAAGAGGAGCAAAAGGATACCTGTTGTTGTTGTTGTTGTTGTTGTTGTTGTTTAGCCAGCCAAAATGATATCACAATATATATTAGAGAAAATCAATTCTGGATCATAAGAGAATACACACATTTATATAATTAAGATTACTAACCTATCTTGGGGAAAGATTTTAGGGCAGTGGTTTAAATAGAAGTCCTTAATATCTTTGGCAGCAAATAAGGGGCGGTTCTTTTCATTTGGGGTTGTTAGCAAGGCGGTCACAAGGCCCCCCCGTGCTCGTTCCTGTAATCACATCAAAATAGTCTGCAATTCTTGCTTCCTCCCCATCAATTTTCTGTTTATTAATGTCAAACCAAAAAAATATATATATTAATTTTGAGGACCAAAAACAAATATACATGTATATGTGTTATATATTAACAAACAATAATTAATAATATGCACATTAATTATATATTGTAACACATTGGCTTCTTGCCGATCGATAAAGCTAGCTATTTCAACCTGAATTTCAGCCTCTAAGAAGGCAAGGATAGTTGCGGGGATAATCCCTCTAATTCCACCACCGTCGATGCTAAGAACGGTAATTAGGTTTCCGTAAGTAGGAGGCTGTAGGGGTGATTTTGGACTTTCCATGAGTAACAGTTGTGTTTCAGTGTACGTATAATGCAAAAGGAAATTACGTACGTACGAGCTGAGGATTCAAAGAAATTGCAAGTTTTGAGATCCTAGAGAGATAGACAAAGACTCAAAGAGTAGTGAATAAAATCAAGTGCACGGGATGGCATTGAATTTATAGACATTTGTTTCTCAAAGGGTTTGAATTTTCAACCAAAAGAGATTTTCCTAGTTCAACTTGGTCCATATATGTCTAAGCTTGTAGATGGATCTAATTTTTCTACTGTTATCTAAATAATTAATCTGTCGGTTTTTTAAGAAAAATTTGATGATTCACGGGTGGACTTCATGTATCTAACAAGCACAGACGCCTGAAAATTATTAAGATCGCTCTAGGCAACAGCGTGCATCATGTTGAATAGGTCAAAAAGTTTTAGCCTGTGGTTCAAGCAACAACGAATGGATAATAAATCGTCACTGTGAGGTGATGGTAACTACTAAATAATCATTAATTTGTTTCTACAGACAAAAAGTTTATGTCAAGGGAAGGCGACGCCTACGCCTTCAGCAGCCGTGTATATAAGTCAGTCAAGGCGACTGCCAATATATAAATTGACAAGTTAACAACATATATATATATATATATATATATACCAATATATTATATTGAAGGCGTGATTAAATTATAGAAGAAAACATTAACATCCATTTGTTACCTGAAGTTGGGATTCTAGATATTCGAGGATAGTTGCAGGAATGATACCTCTGATACCTCCTCCATCAATGCTGAGAATAGAGATCAGACTTCCGTAAGTTTCAGGGTCAGGGCGGATTAGAAAAGGCGATGATGATTCTCTTGCCATTGGAACAATATATGTAATTAGATAACTCTTTTTAACTTTATATCAACAAGTGAAGTATTTTTTTTTAACTCCATCACAAAATTTAGTCGTCTATATATAACATAGCATTGTTCTCAAAATTAATTAGATGGTGAGTTCCATATTAAAATTTAACTTCGGATAACTATTACGACGCCACATTTGATTCTTTGTTGTCATAATCTTTATATCATAGTTCAAAGGAAAGTTACCATAATTAACTCATGTAAGAAGGAAGTGAACCCAATTTAACTAATTAATCTTACCAAGATAACCTTATGACGAGGAATAAGAAAGAAAAAAATAATGATAATATAATAATAATAATAATAATAATAATAATAATAATAATAATAATAATAATCGTGCATATACATACATAGTGCTCAAAATTATTATAGCAAAAATTACGTACTACTATTTACTTGGATAATTATTCAGAATAATTATGTCACCACAAGCTTGGCATTTGATGAATTGAGAAAAACAGGAAATTATCATCAATGATTCAGTCGTCTATGAATTGACATTATCTATAGTCTAAAAGAGAAAACTACGCTAATTAATTTATTTATGAAGTGAACAGATTTTAACGGCTAAAGTGCAGTACAATAACTTTTTTTCTGGGTATTTTTACTTACCTCTCCTATAATTTGTAAAAAAATTCTAAATAGAGAGAAAATTTGTAAAAATTCATACAAACCTCCATTATCATATTATTTTCATCTTGATAATTAAAAAATGGTTAAATAATTAAAATAATCTCATCACACATATTAATGAGATCATAATCTTATTCTTCTTTTATATATTCATTTTTTTCTTTTAAACTCTTAATCTTTAATTTAAATGTGGGTAGTTGAGGTATATGCATTTTTTTTTATTTTTGATTTTATTATTATTATTTATTTTTTATGATTTTACTTTTATTGTTGTTGAATAATAATGAAAAATAATGATTGTTATTGTTTTAAAACAGTAAGAAAAAATAATTTTTTATTTTTCTTATTTTATTTTCATACAACAATTATTATTTTTCATTCTTCAACAAAAATAAAAATACAAAATACAAAATACAAAATGATAAAACAATAAATTAAAAATAAAAAATTTATATATTTCAAGTATTATTTTTGAATTAGTAGAATAAGAGTTTTAAAAAAAGCAAATAAGTAAAAGAATAATAGAGTAGAGATTTCATTAATATGTGTTGATGAATTTATTTTGGTCATTTAACGGTTTTTTAATGGTCAACATACAGTTAAGTAGATAGAAATATTATAATAGGGAGACTCTTATAAATTTTCACAAATTTTCTCTTCACCTAAGGAAGGATATATACCCGGAACTTTTATGTAGAAAATTGAGAATAAAAATAAAAATAAACATTTAAGGATAGAGGAAACTTCAGCTGACATCCTGTTTGAAATTGTCGGTCTAAATTTTAACGGCCCAAAGTTTGAGATTTTGATTTTTGGTTTTCTCAGATATGGGCCCCAGTGTTGTAGAGCCCAATATAATCCAGTTAGCCCGAGTTTCTGACATTCTAAAAGAACTCAAACTTATTACTAAAGACACCCACTTTTATGCACTCGAGAAACTGGGCATGCTGTAGCTTTGTAAATTCTGACGACGAAAGTAAACTCCTGCTTTGCTTCTTTGCAACATAAATATCAGATCACCAGAGCAGTCTTGGGAAGAAAGAAACGCAAATTTCTGTTTGGTCGGGGAGGAAGTTCGAGAAAAGAGCTAGAAGATGTCAGGTATGGAGAGATTGCAACGTATGTTTGCCGGTGCAGGCGGCGCCTTGGGCCACCCCCCACCGGACTCGCCTACTCTCGACTCATCGGAGCAGGTTTACATCTCCTCACTCGCGCTTCTCAAGATGCTCAAACACGGTAAGATTTGTAGAATCCATCGGTGTTTCTGTATTATTTGTAGTTTATTTTCACATTACGAGTTTCTAATTGTTCAATCTTCGAATCTTATTAAAATTTTATAATTTTCTATTAGATAAATTGAAACCTGAATTAGGGTTCAGTGTGTGGTTCATTGTTTTTTCAGTTATCCAATCGAAATTTCCATGATTTTGATGGATATGTTATGTTTCTTAACTCAAATGTAAGGTTTTCTTCATTAGGTAATGACTGGAGAAGTTGGGTTTCTGTTGTTGACACATTTTAAATATACTTGTATTGTAAATCTTATGTCTGCGGTTTTATCTCTCTTTGTATTTATTTTTTTTTTTGGGCCTAAAGTTTCATGTACATATTGGGATTTGTTTCATATGGATGGAGAATTTGCTCGAGATTGTGTAAATCTTTTTCTTTTTCTGTGTATGTGAATTACAGGAAGAGCTGGGGTGCCCATGGAGGTCATGGGTTTGATGCTGGGAGAGTTTGTGGATGAGTACACAGTTCGTGTTGTTGATGTTTTTGCTATGCCACAAAGTGGTACCGGTGTTAGTGTTGAAGCTGTTGATCATGTTTTCCAGACTAACATGCTTGACATGCTGAAGCAGACTGGAAGGTGTTGTGTTGCTCACTTTGTGGATTCATTTATGTTATATTTAATTAATGTAGTTCTTCACATGTATGGTTCATCTCAATTATGAGTGTGTGGGTTTCTATCACCTATAACATGCTGCATTTGTGTTAATATTGCAGACTGATTTGAGAAATTACTGGAAAACACTGTTAAGGCAAGCTGACAATTATACTAACAAGGGACAACGGTTAACTCTTCATTTATTGGTGATATTACTTGATGAGAAAGTCTTAAGTAGTGTACCACATCACCGATACTTCCCTCCAATAAAGTCTTGCCACATATATTTAGTTTGAAATAAAATAATTGTGTTGGTGATATGATCATGAAAGAAAATATTTTCAGTACATCTGTGATGAATTTATTGGAGGTCCTATTGAGACTATCATGCTTAAGACTTACTTTTACTCGATTATTGAACCAGTGTGAAACATATTTGCATGGACGTGTAATCAATTGACATGTTAATACCAAATCATCTATCACTTATAGCTAGCCAATTGCATTTTTCTGAAACTGATAGTATGCCAAACATTAATTCTTGTAACTATGAAGAAGCAATGACAATATTGATATATTAAATTTTGCTGTTTCGAAACATATTACGCAATTGATTAAATGTGGGTAGTTAGCTGATCAAGTTGAGAAGGTGAAGGAAGAGAAGGGGTAATGGATTAGGAGAGTTAAGTTGTAGACATATGCTTTGAACTTGCCGAGTAAGTCTCAGGAGCAACAAAATACGTTATTAGAGACTAATTCTATTTTGTTCTGCTTGACATTTGTGAATATACACATGTTTCTTATCTTTAGGAAATTTATTACCATAATTGACAACTTGCTTCATGAACTTGTGTTGCTCTATTTCTGGTTTGGCTAGCTTATTCATGTCATTGGTGTTGCAGACCGGAGATGGTGGTAGGGTGGTATCATTCACATCCTGGATTTGGTTGCTGGCTCTCTGGCGTCGACATAAACACACAGCAGGTGCAATTATTTTTCCTACTCCACTTCATCATTGCCTGCGCTTGTGATGTTGTCATTTCACTGAGAGTGGAATATTAGTATGCACTGAAACTTAATGTATAATAAAATTGTTTTATGTATAACATTGTTACTTCTGGAGAATTTTTGCATCTATTAATGTGATCCTGCAATCCTCTTTTAAAGAATTTGTCAAATAAGACCTTTCTTTTTCATTTTATTTCTTTTGGTTTAGTTGCCTTTTGCCTTGTTTAATGATATTTTATATGTCAATGCAGAGTTTTGAAGCTTTGAATCAAAGGGCTGTTGCTGTAGTTGTTGATCCAATCCAGAGTGTTAAAGGGAAGGTGGTGATTGATGCATTCCGGTTGATTAACCCCCAAACTATGATGCTTGGCCAAGAACCAAGACAGACAACATCCAATCTTGGCCATCTTAATAAGCCATCCATTCAAGTAAGTGTTGCATAAATGGTGCCATACATTTGTGCAAAGAAACACAGATGCATACATGTCTAATTACCTATCCTTCTGTTGCATTATGATCTTGTCTCATATGATTTGTTTTTGTCTCAGGCATTGATCCATGGGTTGAACAGACATTATTACTCAATAGCTATCAATTATAGGAAGAATGAACTTGAGGAAAAGATGCTACTTAACCTTCACAAGAAGAAATGGACTGATGGATTGACACTACGCCGCTTTGATTCCCATTCCAAAACCAATGAACAGACTGTTCAGGTCAGTGAAGTTTTCATTAACTCTAATAGATGTTGGAGAAGGTGTTAAATTTTGTATTTTCCAAGATTCAAAATGTGAAAGTTATAGTTTAGCTCCTCAATTTTAAGTAAAATGCTTATTACCTCCAGGTGTCAGTAATAAGAATATTAAATAGTTTACTTAGCAAGTTCTTAAATGTGGAAGCTGACGTACATTTCCATTTGTAGTAAAAAGCTGATGTGCTTCTTGGTTTGTTTTGGGATGTGCAGGAGATGTTAAATTTGGCCATTAAATATAATAAGGCAGTTCAAGAAGAGGATGAGCTGCCACCAGAAAAGCTGGCTATTGCTAATGTTGGAAGGCAAGATGCTAAAAAGCACCTTGAGGAACATGTCTCCAACTTGATGTCTTCAAACATAGTGCAAACATTGGGAACCATGCTTGATACAGTGATCTTCTAGATGTGGTTTGCTTGCTTCACTCTTTTAAATTTAATTGTATGGTATTTTATGCATGCCAATACTCTACTGTTGTTTAGACTATTTGTATGGCTTTTACAATTTTTGAGTTGTGCTTTACTATTTGTCATTTTTACTATGTGAAGATCTATTCATATTGATACAAAACTCTTTGATGATCCATTGACGAGCTCGTGCCGAAAGGTGGAATGTATTTCTGGCCCCTTGTTTCACTAGTTTGGACCATGAAATGCTGTATATTTAATGCTTCTATACTTGGTGCTTTTGCTAGGCAAATAGCTAATGGAACATAACATAATTGTTATATAAAGAGTGAAAACAAAAGGAGCAACGAACAATCAGCTGAAGGAAGTACATAACGGGACCCTAATGAAGTGTAAATTCTTAGATACTAGTATTGGAATTCAAGAGTTTGTCTTCCGCATGCCCTTAAGAATTTTGAGACGAAAAATTAAGTTTAATATCCTCGTCTTCAAAGTAGACAGCAGTCATCCCTTGTTTTACAAATCAAGCTGTTTCTTGGAATTAGTATCGAAAATTATCTCCTACAGTCTAATTACCAAACCAAACGATTGTATTGTGTATGTTTTTGATAACTACATATTTATTTGGATATACAAGATTTTAAATACAAAATATACAACTAAACACAACTCTTTAAATTGTTGTGCTTTCCTGCCCATCCTATATGCCACCATTTCTTCTTAATCAATCTAATCATCCTCACCGGCAGACCAACAAGGATGATAGCCGTTAATTTCAACATCGATAGGTTGGAAGTTGTAGATTTCTGATAGACAATATGATGAGCCTGGGTCCTCCTGCGACGACATAATTTATACGAAGTTTTTTGTTTCTTTTCATTTTTTAAAGGTTGTTAATGCTGAACCAAATAATTGCTCGATTTTATAAGAACTCAACGCATAGAGTTCATTATGGAGCTCGATGTACCATAACCATAGAACACCCCTCTAGACACATCCACGATGCATTTTACAAAGAGCTGGTATGGACAATACGTATTAGTAATAAGTGAATTACAGTGTAGCGCAATTTAAAGCAAATGGTCTTTAATTTATTAACGTATCGTTGTACTTGGGTTTGTCTTTTTGCATTAGTTTGGGAAAATAATTAAATGGAACCAAAATAAAATAAATAAACAAAAATCAAAGCAGAAAGCAACAATCTTTTAACAAAAATAAATCATTCAGGATCCATTACAAGAAAACAAGGACCAAGTATTAAAGAGAAATGGCAATCCTCGTGTACTGGAAGCTTTCAGCACACTTATTTTCCACATATATTTGCATTGAAAACCCGTTGTCAAACTTGAACAACTCTAATGAAAAGCAAAAGCAATCACAAGTTCAGACAACAGGAACATTCTGTTGGTTTATGTAAGAAGCCAAGCGTTTAATCAAGCTCTTAGCCTTCTCAGAATTAGGGTCAAAGATATGGAACACATGATCTTCCCCTTCGATTTCCAGCAACTCTGCTTTCCCAGGCCACCCGCTTTTCACCAACTTTTCATAGTAAAGCTTCCCTCTATCCTTCAGTATATCTTTCTCTGCAACAATAACAAAGAGTTTATCACATGCCAAGCCCGTAATACACGGAGCTCCGTCTATAAACGGGTTAATTAGCAGATCATCACACCCTTTATCAGAAGGGCAAACAAACAGCCACCAGTTGTCTACCATTTGTTTTCTGAACTGATCCGTTATCTCTGCTCCAATCGGATCCGTTCCCCAGAAATAAGGCATGATCATGCCAATACCAAGAAGCTTCAAGTCACGAACCTCGTCTGATTCCTTGATCCGCAAAGCCAAGTGATGTGCCATACTGGAACCAGCACTGTCACCAAGCAAGAAAACCTGGTCAAAGTCAACAAATTCTTTGAGCCAATCTTCCAGGTTACCATCTCCCTTAATATGGGAAGCAACCCACTTAAGTGCATCCCATGAATCTTCATAAGCAGCAGGAAGAGCATGCTCCGGGGCTAGCCTGTAGTTAACTGAGACAAGAATGATGCCAGCCTCAGCAACTAGTTTGTTGAGACTGGTGTGGTACTTGGGATCGGCTGTTGATGATATGCAAAACGCTCCCCCGTGTAAGTATACTACCAGCGGAACCTTTTTGCTGGCTTTTGTGAAGTTATTGGGACGGTAAACCCTGGCTGAGACACCGGTTTCTGGTATGATCACGATGTCTTTGGACAAAACGTTTGTTTCAGGATCCAATCCTGCAAGAGCCACTTCAGTTCCCCCATATCTCTCAACGGTTCCATCTTTGTATACTCGAAGGTAAGGAAAAACCTCGATAGAAACTTCTGCAGGAGGATTGGTTGAACCCATTTGAGAGATGATGGAAAGAAAATAATGATCAGGGTTACGAGAGATCGTGGATGAAGGAAGAAAGATGCAAGGTGTGAAGCTTTAATTGAAGGGAAATAGAGCGCAGGAGTTGAAACACAGCACACGACGAACAACCTACAAGACAGCTATGACTTTTAACAAAGGGATGAAGGAGTTGAAACACCGCACAGGACGAACAACCTACAAGACAGCTATGACTTTTAACAAAGGGATGAACTTATCGGCGGACTGAGGCTCACCAGGATGAAAACTAAATTTATTTTGTTGCTTATGCTAGTGAATCTTTGACAAGTCATAATCATTCGATTTTATATGAATATTTTAATTAATTTCTATAAATTTTGACGTACAATTTAAGTGAACTTAATCAATATTTCGAACCCTTCCACCAACAATATTCTAAACATTTAAACAAATAGTTATGGGTTGTTCTTAATCATTCCTTATTAATTTATAATAAATTATTAAGTTCTGCTAAAGAAAAAATAATTGTATTGCACTGAGCATGCGGTGTGAAAATTACTACATTCGTGTGTTCATGGCAATTATAAATCAACAAAATAATTAAGATGAAGAGATAGGGCATTATGTGACAAGGTTGTGTTAATTATTTTTTGGCTGGTTAAGCACTGGAGGGACGTTGACCCAAATTTCTTGAAGCCTATCAATGTCAAAGTACTCAAACCGGCCTTCAATAGTAAATATTAATTCCGAAATCTGCGTTAAGTTTAAATAAAAAGATTTAATATTGCATGTAATATATATAGATAGGTGGTATTAAAATAATACATTTACTTTCCTATTTAACATAGATAAATAATATTTATTTGCATTGTCTGCGAAAGAGATGAATAAATGGAAAATGTAATTGTGTTTCGCTATATCCGAATCAGGATCAAACTTCACATGGGTTGTTTAAGTTTTTTCTATGGATATTAATAATAGCTCACCTGCTGTATTAATGAAACGCTAGAAATCAAGCCGCCCATTTAATAATATTTAGATCACTTCCAATCAAAGAGAGTTGACATTAATTAGAAAAATTAATATTACATAAATGTAAGGACATTTAATATTAACCAGATGAAAACCAAAAAAGTTACCAAAGTATATATAGATTGATAGCGATCGAGGTTGATAATTGCACATCAATCGATCAATCATAGTAATGGAGGCATGTCCCTGTTGAAGAAAGCAGCTAATCTTTTGATCAGGTCCCTAGCTTTTTCAGCTTGCAAATCATAAATATGAAACGCATGATTTTCTCCATCGGTTTCCGTAATCTCCGCGACTCCCATCCACCCACAACTACCTAATTCCTGATAATAAAGCCACCCTCTATCTTTCAACACATCCTTCTCAGCCACACAGATGAACACTCTACTACGCCCAGGTCCCACCAAGCTTGGGGCATCTGCTGCAAACGGGCTCACCCGTGGGTCATCATTATCCGGATTTGATGGGCACACAAAGGGCCACAGACGGTCCGTTGCCGCTTTTTCCTCAGGATTTGCTGCTTCTGATCCGATAGGATCCGACCCCCAAAAATATGGATGAACCAATGCAACACCTAAAATGTGTACGCTCAGACCAAACTCAGGGTCTCCAGCTACCACTGCCATATTATGAGCAATGTTGGCACCAGCACTCTCTCCTGATAAAAACAGTATTTCAAAGTCTGCGTGTTCATTCAGCCAACACTCCGGTCCATTATTATTACAATGGGAAGCAACCCATTGAAGCGCAGCCCATGAGTCTTCATATGCTGCAGGTATAGGGTTTTCGGGAGCTTTCCTGTAGTTCACTGAGACAGCAATGACATTAGCTTCAGCAACGAGGGTGTTAAGGTAGTTGTGGTAATTGGAAGTGAAGGGAGATGATATGCAAAAGCCGCCACCATGAAAGTAGACCAAAAGAGGGAGGTTTTGCTTTGTGCTGGTGAGTTTTGGGAGGTAAAGACGAGCAAATATTAAATTGGTTTCATGGCCTATGGTTATGTCTTTAGATAAAACTCCAGTGAGAGGATGGTTGGATGCTGCAGGGACGAAGTCAGTGCCGAGAAGTCTCTCGACATGGCCGTTCTTGGAGATTCGAAGGAGCGGTAGGGGCTCGAATTCTGCTTCTGGTCTGCTAGGCTGCATTAGTGTTTGAGAATGTGAAGCTGATATGATGTTTCGAAACTTTGACTCAATTCCTATCCTCTAATTTACATTTTTTTATAGATGAGATGAAGTGAGTGCCGCAAGACTTCCTTGGGGTTGTGGCCTCAATTTGCGGCCCATTTCTGTCGCCCTGGATAGCCCCTCGGTATGCATGATGTTCTGACTTACGTTAATTAGAGAAAATTGAGTGTGTACGTGTACGGCTCAATTAATTTGGGACATTTTAAAAGTAAAACATATATTCAAGAATTTCCCTAATCAAACAATTTAATCAAAGTGAATAAATTTTTTTAATTATTTTGTATTATCAGTCAATCGTAAGAGTATTTATATATACATAATATATATATATATACAGTCACTAACAATTATTTTAATTATTTTATATTATTTATCACTTATACGAATAATTTTGTATTAGCGATTTTTATGTCTTAGATAATTATTGATTTTATTACATATTTCGAATTATGACAGTCTAATTTTACTCCACTCGAATGAATAATAATGTATGTAGCTTGTTTGTTGGTCAAATTGACCATAAATCAAGAAAATTTTACTCATTGGTTATTTGTTTGAAAAGGAGGATACTTTTGAAAGATTAGATCATCTTTTGGAATAAAATTGTAATAAATAATCTTTAAGAAGTGATAGTTTTCAGCAACATGTCTTCAATCTCGCTGTTTCTGCGAAAATAAACCCCCTTTCTACAGTTCCCTATTCTTGAGTTGAGTTGAACTCTCCTAGTCGAAAACCCATAGCAGATTTTGCCGAGCAGTTCGAGAAAGAGGAAGAGAAATGGAGAAGGTTGCTGTACTGAGATCCATTTGCCGAGCAGCTTATTTCAGATCATCACTTATTGCCGCCGCCAACAATCACCATCTCCGCCACTTCTTGTCCTCTCGAACGCTTTTCGGCTTATCTTCACCTTCCGCTTCATTTCCTTCCAAATCTATTCCTTACGGTACTTCCTTTCTGTCCGTTCCTTGTTATCAGATCCCTAAAGAAAAATTATTTTATTTATAAAAGTATAAATTTGATTATCGAAATGCATCGAGTTTGATCAACATAATTGATAATACTTAGCTCTCTCTGTTTAATATTTTGTTTCTTTTTAGTTAATCTGATGTATGAGCGTGCTTTGGAACTTTCGTAGGATTTTCCATCAAATTTTCAACTTGTAGCCAGTTTAATTTGCTGATTGCTTCCTTGTTCTGTTTGGTAAAATGAGATATTTTGGCATCCGGCCTTTTTTATTTAGTAATCATGTTTTTCTTATTTGAATCTTGCGCATTGTGTTTATTTTAGTTTTTTCAGTAGTTGCTCAGATGAACAACATCGTTTATTAGGTCAAAATTTATGTTATGGCAGTTTAATAGAGAGACTTTGATAGTAAAATTCATTTGGATATGAGTGACTACAGTAATCGTATTTTAGTTTTGTGTCAGTAATCTGGTTGGCAGCTCCTTTCAGCTGAGCATCTTATCAAATGTCATAAGTGATCTTAGTTATCTGCATTATAGCTTTTTGCCTCTCCTTTTTATCAAACTGAAAATTTTTTGCCAAGAGTTGGTTATGTTATGATTGTTCAAGTTGAGCTTTAAGTTGAGCTTGAAACAAGTTTAAATCCATTAGCCCCCTAAACCACAACAAATAATGGGAGTTATATGCAAAAGTGAGTAAGATTTGGTTTTAGATAGAAAGCACTTGTTCATTTTTGTTTGATAAGCTGTAAACTGATTATATTGATGGCTGCAATTGTATTTGTGTAGTTTAACAATTATCTCAACAGAAGGACATTTGTCCATAATTGCTTCTGAACTTGTAGAACAGTTTGATTTGCATCTGATTAGATTTACTAGAATTTGTCTGTTGAATGTTATGCTGTTGATTGATAGCTGATATGTTCAGAACTTGTTTTTCATGGTGCAAATCTACAGATTGCCAGTCTTCTCTCGTGATGAGCATAGGATGCACCCGTTCATTCAGTGAAGATGTAGCTCACGTGCCTGTAATAAAAGAACCTGAAATTCATCGTGTTTTCAAGGACTTGATGGCTGCAAGCTGGGATGAGCTTCCGGATAGAGTCATCCATGATGCAAAGAAGGCATTGTCTAAAAACACTGATGACAAAGCTGGACAGGAGGTCTTGAAAAATGTTTTCTCAGCAGCTGAAGCAGTTGAAGAATTTAGTGGGATTATTATGTCCATAAAAATGGAAATTGATGACAGTATTGGATTGAGTGGCGAGGTATTATAATTTATGAAATTGTGGACTTGTTTTCTCTTATTGGTGCACAAATTCTTGTGATTTGACGATTTGAATTTTCTTTAGGATGTAAAACCGTTGCCAAAAGAACTATCCAATGCACTTCGTACAGTTTATCAGCGCTATACTACCTATTTGGATGCATTTGGGCCTGAGGAATCTTATTTGCGAAAGAAGGTCGAGACAGAGTTGGGGTCAAAGATGATTTTCTTAAAGATGAGATGCAGTGGCCTTGGTTCTGAATGGGGAAAGGTAATTTATCATGAATGTTGGTGTTGTTGCACTATTCTAGCTAGCTAACATATGCACGAATCTTAACAATTTATGTGCTTCATATTGCATGCTTTGCATTTGGTGTGCCACAAAAACCTTCATGTTTGGACAATTAATTTAGTGATATAAATTAAGCTATGTTTCTTTTTGAGGAACCAATGATAGCTTCATTTAGGTCACTAGTGCTTGCGACTTTTGCTCTTGGCTAATCTGTACATCTCATGTATCCACAAATAAATCTTGTGAACAACCTTGAGGATTATAATCCACATTCTGTGAAATGTTACTCTCCCTTCACGTACCGTAAAATTTTATGAGGGAACCTAGATTGGAGTTCACATTTGTAAGGTTTGTCATGTCAGATTTTTCATTTCTGCCTGTGGCTTGGCATAGATGTTACAGTGCAATCAAGATGTAGGAACTATCTATTCTATTCAGGTCATCCACCTGTCCCAGAACCTAATATTTTTTTGTACGTCTGATTGCAGGTTTCTGTTCTTGGAACCTCGGGACTTGCTGGCTCATATGTGGAGCAAAGAGCTTAGCCCATAGTTGAAAAGTTTATTGTGATTGTGATTTATCTTGTATCTGGAGCATGTTTTAGAGTAGTGGGAGACAGTTTGTTATACTCTCTGCAGCAAAACATTCTCAGTTGGAGTTGCATGGCAGTTAAATAAGAGCCTGTTTTGTCAGAAGCAACTATGAATAACAAAAAAGTTGTCTATCATGTTTTCATTTGGTTTGAGAGAATTTTGTTCATATCTTCGTTTTTGTGGATATCTTAAACACTATCATCAATCCATGTTTCTCTGTAGCACTTGCCAACTGTGATGAACTTTTTGATGGGATTTTATGATGATTCTAATCATGTGCCGACTGTATTCGAAGGAGTTTTGGTTTCTGGAATTTTGCAACTACGATCGCATTTACAATCTTAGAAAATTTGAGAGAAATAAATGCCATGTTCAACTAGATTGTCATTGTAACTATATACTTTGATGACTTTGTCGCAATTGTGAATTGGACTAGGAATGAAGACGAAAGCAATAATTTTAACTTGCAAATGTCGCGTGGACTGGATAAGCATTCGCTATTATCACAGTTGTATCTAACCAATCGTGAGAAGAATGTTTTGTGCTAGTCTTTAGCGGCATAGGATTGGGAATTTAGCTGCCGGAAGTGCTTTTTGAGGATAACATTATGCTCTTTATTCTTCTTAAGAGGTGGGTTTGCTTGTGCTGATAAAACCCAATAAACAAAAAGAAAAAACAGAGGGAAAATGAAAAAGAAAAATTAAAGAAGAAATGGATTCTCTAAACGCAAGGCATCTTAGCTATTCTAGTGCCCTTACGCCACGACCAAGATTCAGAAGGCGATTTTGGTAATGGTGGAAGTAGTACAGCCTTCCTGCACAAACCAAATGGCCATCCTTCACAATAACAGAATTCCTGAATTATGGATCGTCTAAAATCCTGAAAATCAAGCCCATTCAAACTTGAACTGCAGGAGAAGTTGGTCTTAACCGAGTAAAACGCTTCCCTACTCATACCACTTGAATAACAAGAGAAACAACTCCCAACTGAACAGAATTCTTCCCTTGCATCTTCACCAGCATCATCATCCTCGTTATGTAGTTGTAATGCCTTGAGATACAATTCTCTGCTTCTTGGAGAAAACACCCAGGAAAAGCTATCTGTTATTATGCCAGGCCTGCGTCTCAACTTCTCCATCGCTCGGCTCCTGATTTCTGAAACAACCACCTGTAGTAAACATCAACAACAAAATAACACCAACCCAAAAACACTTAAATGATTGGCTGTAAAACAGAGAAATTCAAATTGAAATCTAATTTTCTTTGGTGAATGGTGTTGTACTTCCTGTTCTTCGTTGAAGTCACTCGCTTGATAATCCTCCTCCGGACCTGAAGTCGAAAGGCGTCCATTGAAACTATGGCAATTGGAAAATGCATCTTTCAAAAGCGTAGCAAGGAATTTGCATCTCTTAGAGTGGTGATTCGGTGGCTCTTCATGATAAAACACGCTCATGCTGGAGAAGCAGCAGCTGAATGGAAATGGAATATGGAAAAATGAAAATTCATTTTTAGTGGTACTTATAATAATTCATCGTCTGTGTTGATGTTGAAATTGACTAAGCTTTTGTGATAGCGGCCTTGTACCTCACTGAAAATACTGGGTTTCTAATCCTTTGGGGTAAAGACAAAGTTAAAAAAGCACAAAAGACAATCTAACAGTCACCCTCAAATTCCGCAGGAATTTCTTGTTGCCATTTGATGCTAATCTGTTGGCTGCAATTTTAAGATACAAATAATTTGCTATGTCTGTGGATATCTTTAAAGGTACAATTTATTTGAGGCCATTACCATATTCTGTAGCTAATGCGTAGTTTACAAGTTTACACTTTTAAGCTTAAGTGATGGAGGACTAGACATAACACCAAACTTCAGAGCTATTTTGGCGAATATAGTAAGAACCATATTGTATTCATCCAAGTTATTTCAAGAACACAAATCAAGAAACAAGTTATGGCAATTGGGTTCCCTCCTAAACCACTAATTTAAATACCAGCAAGAGTATACATACCTTAATTCTTTCAAGACTGGAGTATCTTTGGTTCCTTGAACAAGTAGATCTGGCAGAGAGGGAAAAAAAAAAATTCGCAGTTGTTATCCTTCACTTTGGTTTTTCTGTGTCTTCTCCTTCCTCCAACATCAACCACCCATTGATATTTTCCCGGTAAAGTTGATATGATTCCAGGAAAAAAGGTCAACCAGCATTTATTGTGATTTGAATGCAACGTAATTCTGTCGTGGCTTTTTAATATTTCTTTAACCGACATGATGAGTTCATGCCATAACTCACTACTTTTGAAACTGCTTTAAACTGTGATCATGCACGCTAACTAGACTGGCAATAGAAAACTTAATTACTTTTGCCCTAAAAATGAAAACTTTTCAAACAAAAAGAAAAGGTTTTCGTGGAAGTTATAATGAGTCGGGACAAGTGTTCAACTAAGGTGGGGTGGAGTAAGCTAGTCAACCACGTGAACCAATAATTTCTATTGCAAAGTAATTTCATCAAATCACCAAGAGAAGAGTAAGAAATAATTGACTTCTAAACGTGTAAAAGCGATATGACCCTGTATTGAGTGAATTAAGGTATATCCCAGAAGCAGATTCACAAAACAATGCAAAGAGGAAGAGTGCAAAGCAATTATGCTGATTTTAGATGCCCAAAAAAAAAAAAAAAACACATAATTAGATTCTCTTATCTACAGAACCAACAATCTCATATGGGTTAGTGATAATCCAACACAAAGCAAACATGCAGCTGGCTCATAATCAGCTGGTATAGGAGTCAGACATTCAACTATGAATTTTTCTTCCCTAAAATTGCTTCTCTCAAAGGCAGCTCGTCAGTAAAAAGCAACATGAGATTCTGAACATTCAACTACGAATCACGAGAATTCAGAAATTTTTGGGTTGCGTATTTCTTATGAATTATTATATATATAAGGGGAAATTTACAATGTCAACTGAGAAAAAGAATCTGATGCAATACAGAATCATGATCATATTCCAGAAGCACAGGTCCCGTACATTTTTCCCCTACTGGACCTGTCACGTATTCAACAGTGCAACAAGCTGAAACTGCTTCCAATTCTGAAGGCGAAAGCAGCATGTGAAGTACAATTGCGTAAACCATATTCATAAGCAAGTAGATCCTGCAATATTCTGTTCATGCAGCCTTCAGTTTGTTTCTCACAAGGTTGCCACACCTCCTCCATATTCCTCCTGTGAATGAATCACCGAACATAATACCTCTATCAATTGAACGTGATGTTAACAAATGAGTGGGAAGCCAACTTCTGCAAATATCAAGTTAAAAAGAGAAAATAATTAAGTCTAACCTCGCATAACTCTATGAAAGCAATCCTGCCAAGTCTTCCATCTATTCCTCTTTCACATAAACTGCAGTGGACATCAGACTGTGTTAAGGAATAGCCCCTAAGACATATTAAACAAAGGACCTAAATACAATCATACATGCTGATTTTCACCCTTTGCAGAAAATCCCTTTCTGAACCAGTGCAATGCATGCAGCAAGAAGCAAAAGTTTTGCTCTAAAACACTAGGAGTCAACATAACAAGTTAAAAAAAGAAAGATGAAGCAAGAAACTAGAAATAAAGACTGGTCATTACTTTCTAATCAGTGCAAAGAAACATGCTACTAATCAAGTAATTACCAATCTTAACATATACTGTAAACTCCCTTTACGTTCTGAAATGAAAGCATAGATATTTACCAGCCAAGTCAGTTAGGAGACTTCTGCAGTTGCTGAGATGTTAGTGAAATAAGAGATTGAAGTTTAGCCACAGCAGAGGTCTTATCAGGTGGGCATTTGGAAAGAGAAAGGTTCAGAGACTGAAGGGCTTCATCAAGCTTGCCAGCAGCCAATGCTGCACATCCTGCCTTATAAGCCTCATCTGCCATTTTTGCATCATATTGAGGAGCCACACTAGCATCAGAGCTTGTGTTTTTCAACAGGGAGGAAGATGGAGAGTCAAGATAAGCAGTCGCACGGGCATACTCAAGATTAGCAATAGCTATATTAATCTCTGCCATGAGAGCTTCAGGTGTTAATGGAAAAATCTTCACATCATCAAAGACGCTAAATCGATGGCTCTCTTCTGCAGAGCCCATGTTTCTTGTTGGCCGTGATAGTTACTTTAGGCTTAAGAGTAAGTTATTTCTCAGTAATAACTCAAGAAACTGAATTTCAATGTTCAGCACCACAACATCAACCACATAATACAGAGAAGAGGCAGTGTGCTGGTGTGTAAACCAAACATATAGTCTTGACCCTCACCAATCCAATTGTTGTTTGAAATTTCCAAGTGGTGCAAGGCTAAGAAGAATCCAACAAAATGTCAATAATAAAAATTCTAGTTACAACTTAGCTGAGAATGATAGGACTAATTCTTTTGTTCCATATTTGTTTTAAGCATGTAATAATTGAGAAAACAAACTATGAAGAGATACGATACAAGAAAATGCATATGATTAAAAAAGCAAGCCCGAGCAATATTAAGGAAAAAGAAAATCACTTTCCACAATATTATTTGTGCTCAAGCCAGTTGCACTGAACAACATCATTATACTTACAGTCCATAACAAAGGAGACAGGCCATTAAAATTAGGTATAAAAGGACCAAAGAAAGCCTAGTCCCATCTCTAACATTCTCATTTATGACCGGAATTACGACCTCAGTACTCTCTTGAGGTTAGAACTACACATAAGAAAGGATGTTCTGGTTTTTTCACCAACCCAAAATGTTGGAAAATGCTTTTTATGATAAATTTTGGAGGCTTGAAGTACACGAATACTAATTGAACTAAAAATTCATTATCGCACGCACTAAAGATCAGTTTTCTTTGAATTACATAATCAAATAAGAAACAAAGCTTAAATTTTTATTGAAGAAATTGAAGAAGCTTCAATCTAATGGCGAAAATTGCAGGAAGAAAGTTGTTATTTCCATTATTTTCTGAAAAAAGAATAAGCAGAAAAAGGCAGCTTTTAAATTCAATATTAAAATTTACAGAAGAAAAATACCAGAAACCCATACCTCTCAGTCTCAGCCAAGCCTGTTGATTTTCTTGGCGTGTGGGGGTAAATGAGGAGGAGGAGGTAAGGCGGGAGCAACGAAAGTAAAGATCCTGATCCTGATCATTTTATTTCCCTACAAATGTTTGAAAGCTCAAAGGGAAGAGGGGTTCTATGCTACGGTCACTCGGGGTTGTCCCACTTGAACAACTGCCCTTATGTGATGACACGTATCCCGGACCATGAACCCGAGCCAACAACAACATTCTCCCTTGGCCCACGTGGCCCAACCCAAACATCTGGCAATCCCCGCAAGTCACGACATGCCTTTCTAACTGGAAATTGTGATTTTTCTTTTTTGCCCTTTTTATTGTTTACGATTTACTAGAGTACTTTGCTGCTTACTAATTCAGAAATAGATCAGAAGATTTCGTCCGAGCCCATTATTGACAATTTGAGCATCAAAATATTGGCTGACAGCATCAAATTCACAACCCCTCTCAACGAAGTACTTAGAATGAGAGAAAATTCTCACTACAGAATTGATATAAAAGTAAGTTTTTTATTGACAAAGTTTAATTGAAAAGTTATATATCACAATATCAAACTTATAACTCCGTCCGACTGCCGAAGACAGCAGCAAGAGAGACTAAAACTAGGGAGTCTTGTCCCACACACTAAGCGTGGGTCCAAGTGATCGCTTTGATTTTCCATTCACGCTGATCATGAATCATCAACCACAATAACAAAGAAGTTGGCAACAATAAGAGCTTCATTTATCACAAACGACCATCAACTGTAACCTTAACGTCAGGATTTACAAATAAACGTACATGCAGAGAACAAGAACCACAAGGTAGAATAACTGATGCTGGTATAGTTTCTGGACTTCTTATAGAAATCCTATTCCCATTCCTTAACAATGTATAACCCATTTTACCCAATTCCGAAGAATCAATGGAAAAGTAATCACCACATCGACACTGATAAAAGAGGTCCAGAGCTTCTCCATTATCTTCAATCATCATATCCTCTAAGCTACCATCCTCTGCAGCAACTTGCATCCGGCCTAGATGCTCGTAGCTCACTATCATACACTGCACGTGACCTAGAATTGCTGAGAACTTCCCAAGCCTTGTGTACTTTTAGAAATTTATCTCCCAATTCCTTATCATGATGAGATGGCTCGGCTATCTTTTGTAATTTATCGGGATGATAATTAAGGATGGCAGATCGATATCCTGTACGGATTTCTTCAATACTTGCATCTTCTCTCACACAAAGAATATCATATTGTGTCTGCTGGATAGTACTCTCACCAAAACCCATGGTTGAACACTGATGGGTATTACCTCAGCTTCAGTAGAACCACTACAAATACAATAAATATGTTACTTACTTAATGTCCAATACAAACAAAACTTAGCAAGATTAAAACGTTCATTAGGAGTGCAGAAATTAACAAAGCCTTGAACTAATGTATAGAATCAGAATTCCTGCAGATGTTTGCATCTGTTGGATACCAATATAAGATTGACTTTGCAGCCTCAACAAGGCTTGACATATCGAATCCAGTACAACTACTTCTGGTATATAAAAACATTTTTTGCTAAATTCATCATGCCAAAATGATTGAACCTTACAATTACTCTACTAGGCAGTAACATGCATAATCAAGTGAAATTAATAATAGGGGCACTCGCTACTTGCTAAGTTGCTTGAACCCATAAAGCACAAGAAATGAAACAAAAAATGAAGAGCTTGTGATGAAAGGTGCAGATGGCATCATGTAGCATGGCATTTGATCCTAAAACGTCATTCTGTTTGCGAATCTCAGGTTGTGAGAAGTCTTTGGACCATCTTTTGAGAACAACAGGACCAGAATCCGTCTCCATTCATAATGCAACATCCTTGGAGAATCTTTAGCAGCTAAAGGCGTTAGCAGCACCAGAACTAAAAGTATACATATAAATAAATCAGAACACGAGGGATAGCTGCATTACAATTACCATGCAGCAGCATTCTAAGTAGCTAAGTATGACCCATAGAGAATTGGCTAATATATTCTTTTACACAAAGCAAGTAATATAATAACTGGAATCATTTATAACTGACAGAAAACGATGAAAACAAAAATCACCTATGTCTCTTTGATGATTGAATTTGATAAACCCTAAATTCCTTATTCATAACGGGAACGCGCTTCTTTTTCATCGTGTAATTTCATTTATTAATACGAAGACTCCAAATGTCAATGGATTTCCAAACGAATTTAACAAACCACGATGGAGTTCTTACCTCTTCTCTACAATTTCACTGCAAACTTTCGGCTGCTTCGGGGCTAAGAATGGTTACCGCAGCGCCATCAGTAGATCGTGACAAGATTACCGGCGAGCTACTTCTCATTAATCACAACCAGAATTCGTTGCTTAATCTTCGCCAGCCGTCGCGTTTTACGAGTCGCGATTGTCAGATTATACGACAAACGTCTATCGACAGGACCTATGCGCCGTTGGTCCAACTAAAGTCAGGGGTCCAAGTCCCAACCAGAACTTCATTTTACTCTTTATGAAATTGGTATTATTTTATTTATTTATGTATTTATTGGCAACGAAGCAATCATTATAGTCTACAGACGGAAAATAACACAATTTTCTTGATGCCTAGTAGTGTGATGATGTTTTGAGACTGAGACGCCTCACCCTTCATAACTGGGATGAGAAGAATTCTGTGACTCGTGTCATTGTTAAACGTAACCCTTCAATGATCGTTGAAGAAAAATGAAGATAAGGAGAGTCGTGCTACTATACTGGTTAGGATCGGTTGATAACCTTATTATTTGACTGCTTTTGTTTGACAATATTACACCAAAATTCCAATACCACAACATTCCATATGAGCGCACTGACAAATCATAAATTCAGGCCCCAAAAAAGACAGTTGAGAAAAGATAAAGTTAGCATTACATTAGGGTAACACTGGGTAGCTGCTTTAAGTGTTCCAATGAAACAAGTCACCTTGCTGCGGCATCAAATTACCCAGTTTAGGATAATCTTGCCAAGACCCATTACATTCTGTGTTACAAAAAATGGCCACATAAATAGATAGGGAATCACAGTCCCGATCCCCTTCCCCTTTCATCTTGCCCAAAACCAAAAGAATAGTAAACAAAAGTCAAAATTCACCGGATATCAGGAGTGTGTAACATGGATTTTTCCATTGTACGCTACAACAGGGATTTTCATAGAATATTAGGAGTGTAACTTGATGGCCGCCCATTAAAATGTCACAACATGGCAAGCATTGGCAGGTCAAAATACTTCTTCAGATTAACTGCCTATTCTTTTGGCAACATCCAATCACACACTAATGACACCAGAGACCCATGGAACGACCAAAGGTGCCGTTGGGTGAGAATTTCTATACGATTCAGAGTACTTGTCCTTAAAATTTAGTTTGGGCTTTTCCGCCTGCATTATGATATGAAAAACAGGAATATTAGACTGTAACTTCATTAAGAAGCAAAAGAAAATGATCAATTGCCACCTTAATGACAAAATTAGCAGATGCTTACATATTTCAGCCAGCATTCCTGATTTTTGTGTTCATAGATATCTGGGGAATAACAACCTGTATCAGATGGGCAGTAAACCCAAACATTGCATTTCAATTGACCTGGTCTCGCACGCTTTGCTTGCTCTATGCAAGCCTGACAGCAGTCAGCCGCACTTTCTTTGTGGTGGGTAAGGCCCCATCTCACAGCAGCACCATCATAATCTGTATGAAGTTCAGCATGACACTCAGGTGGAAGCGGCCTGCCAGGCAAAACATCTTCCTCTGGAGAAAAAAATGCATACCACTTAAAAATTACAATACAAACCTCAGCATAATTTATATTTTCCATATTAATGGGATATGAAGGCAGTAATTCTGAAGCAGGCCAGAAAGTTTGATAATGATTTTAAATCCTAAAACCTACTTGAATTCTTAGTTCTTAAGTTTCTTTCTTTTTTTCTTTTTTTTTATTTTTCAAGTTTTTGATTGTGGGTGGCAGTGGGGTTTGGTTAAGTTTGACATAAGAGAAATCAATTACCAATATCATCATCATCATGTACACCCTCAGGTTTATCATCATGTTCTTCATGAATGGTTTCGGCAGGTATCCAAAGGCCAATTTCTTCAGAAAGTGCAGCCCAATCAGACTCCAAGACTCTTACTAGCATTCCTGCAGAATAATTAGGCGGAAAGGTGAAACTTGAACATGTTTTATACAGAAACAAATCTGAATTCCACAAAAGAAGATGCTTTGAGGTAAAAGACATACTAGCTTCCTCTTGAAGGATAGTTGAATTCATTCCCGGTCTTCCAACACTCAACTGTCTAGCTTCTTCTAGTTTTTCTCTACGCCAGCTTTCAACTGCTTCTGTTCCACCAACGGAAAATGCCAAAAAGGTGAATGACAAGATAATGAACCACAGCACACGAGTTTACATCACCAGTATCATGATAGTTTCAAATTTGGTAAAGAATTAATTTAACCAATTACATGTCTTCAAAAAAATTGATTACTGGTATTATTATGCTCATATATGATTCTTGAACATGTGGATACATCCCCTGCCTTCCCAAGCAATCCTTACAGTACTAGCAAAGAACTTATGCCAACACACAATGGGATACTTTCTGAATATCTTAGTTTCAGATGTTCCGGAACTTCAGCTCTTGGAGATTAGATAATACAATAAGTAGAAATCGAAATGCAGCTTTTATGAGCAGACATGTCTGAGTGTGTCTGAGAAAGAGAAGTAATTATGGGGGATGCGCAAAGACTGGAGAGATGAAAAACTCACAACCACAACAGTGGGTTAGGCCTTACGCCTGAGACACCTCTGGATACTTTCTGAACATGATACTTTCGATATTCTGAAACTCCAGTTCTTAAAGATGAGATGAGATAATAAATAAAAATGGAAACACGTCTTCAAACCTAGCAACTGAAATGTGTGAGTAAGTGTGAAGAAAGAGAGATATTTGCAAGGACAGGAGAAACAGAATCCATAACAAGAACATGGGATGTATGACAAGGAAACTAAACTTCCAAATTGGCTACTGCAGTAACACACTTAAAAAGTGTACTATTACTAATAAAAAACAAAATAACTGTCTACTAATTCAAGCAGCACCACTAAATTGGATCCACATACGTCCAAAGAATACTGCAGGAGTATAAAAATCATCATTGTGGCGTGGATCCGTCAGTACTATCACCCACTTCTTTTAAAAGTCCATTTTTCCAATAGGAATCATCATAGCCTGATTGATTGCTTTAAATGGTTAGAGACTAGTCTAGCAAGGCCGCCTATGAGAAAATAAAAAGGATCCATTTTAAGCTTTAAGCAGGTGGCATTGTGCAAGATCATCTGAAGATCATCTGAATAAATGTCTATGAAATTATCAGAGGATATTCCGTAATACATGTTTCTATTAAGCTCAATTCCACTATAAATAATTTTCTAATGGGGCAAGATCAGCAGTCCTTTTTTTTTTACATAAAATCTTACATCAATTATAAACCGTTAGATATAAACACATCCAACAGTTAAGATTGCATTTGACCATGTAATTAATGCATAATTAATGCATCCATAATTAATGCATATGTCAGTTGCAATCTCAACTATTAAATGTGCCTATATCCAACGATTTACAATTGATATAAGATTTTGCATAAAAAAAAGAAGCTGCTGATCCAACCCCTTTTCTAATATATTATCCACAATTCCAACAGAAGTCCTCAATATAGTAGGAGTAAATTTATCTACAGCATAACTGAGAAAATAAAAGAATTCTGCATATAAGAGTAGCAATACAAGTTTTTCATCTAAATTATTAATAGGTTGGCATAACTGCCATAGGTCAATCATCTAAACTATCCATTCAAACACTATCCGTGGGCAACCAAATTGAACCAATTGTTGACAAGTAACAGCCCCAGTGGCAGGGATATAATTTGGATAGACAGAACCACAACCTAGAATTATCTGTTGTATGTGAATGGAAATCAAGAATTTGGTTCCCCCAGCACTACCCACCATATTGTTACTAGACTATTTGACCACATTAGCAAGAAATGAATCTTCTAAGGTTATCATACCATCAACAAATAAGTATATGAAAACTTAGCAGTTGTCTGGTCCTGTAAATTTCACTTCCATTTATAAGCATATAACTTGTATTGATGTTTTGGTTAAGACCTTCTAACATATTCCCCATTTTCTCATAAACTAGCAGCCAAACTCCAAGCAAATTCTACCAACAAAAAATATATTGCATTCATGAAACAAAATTGATTAAGGAAAAAAGTACATGTTATTGTCCGCTCACCTCTCTGGGCACTTGCATTACCCTTAGCATCCAAGCTTCGCAACGTCTGCAGTATCTCATCAGTCATCCTCTGCTTAACAGCCCGCGGCAATTCAAACACTGATTCTTCCCTAGAAAACTCCTGCTTCAATCCATTTACCTTACGGCCACAACAACAAATTTTCATTAAGGTAAAGCCAAATATATACAACCAAAAACCAACTGAACCTCAAGCCATGACAAGCTTATTGCCTGTCAAAGAAAACTTCAGAAACGTAATCATAGGAAAAGGAAATTTATCAAAATCCAGCATAGGGTTTTACCAATTTAAGAAGCTTCATTGGTTCATTAGCTCTTCGAATCCGTATGGATTCTTCCATTTTCCTAATCTGATCTGGTGTGTACTTTACAACTGCACGCATTAAGAAAAGCAAACAATTAAAAAAAAATGCATTCAACAATAATCATCCTAAAATTAATTAAAAGAGCAGAAGCAAGAATGAAGTCGCATACCTTTTAAATCATTATCAGGATAAACGTAAATAGAACCGTAGATTGAACGAAGAACGTAGAGAGCAATAACAATGTTGATAGAACAAATTATAAGAGTAGTTTTCTTATATGAACAGCACCATTTTCCTCTACCCTGATAACCCCACTCTCCTCTCGCCATCTCTTTCCGCTTTCTTCCACGTCATCACACCATATTCCGTCCTCTCTCTCTCTCTCTCTCTCTCTCTCTCTCTCTCTCTCTCTCTCTCTCTCTCTCTCTCTCTCTCTCTCTCTCTCTTGTAAATTCAATAATTCTTTTGTCTCTTTAAATGGATCTAAAAAAATACGGATCGCAGCAATCAAAACTTGTTCGTTTAAAATGAAACAACGCCGCGCAGCGCCGGATTCCTTTGTTTTCTCGCTAATTTGTTTCTGGTATTATTATAACCCGACAGATAAAAAGTGTGCTTTTCGTTGTTGAGTGATCTGAGCAAAAGAAAAATATAAAAATGAAACTACAGTGTTTAATAACGATGCGGTTTTAATGATACGGTCTGTTTGGGGCTGGAGGGAAGGGAATTAGGTGGGTGGCACTGCTAATGATGATTAATTCCCGTGATTGTAGGTGATTGTGGGATTAACGATATTTTTGGTTTTATGATTACCTTATTAATAGCTAAAAATAAAATTAATAATCAATAACATTAGTTGTTACAGGACTGTGCGCTAACGTGCGCGCGTACGTAGGAGTGGTGTCCATTATTCCTGCACTATTTACCAGGGACACGGCTATCATTTGATTTGATTATTATGTTCAATGTACATGCGTTTTTGGATGCTGGTGCGATTTATAATAAATTATAAAAAAAAAAAAAAAAAAAACAGTGTGTGACAAAATTGAGAAATACGTTTCGTACATTTTTTTAGACTACCGTTAATAAATGAAATGTTCCCCAGATCCAGTTCTTGTGTTAGTCGTCGATCACTCCAGGTAATTTTAATAAACCCAAATTTGTTCTTGCATTCTTACTTTGCCAAACGGCACATGTCACATATCCCTCTTTTTATATCTGCATACCAATTAAATATGTATTCTTGTTAAAGTGACGCATTTATAATCAATTAACTTCCATATATTGTATAGACTTGTTATATATGTAATTCGATCAATTTTTAATTGTTCATGTAAGGTTAAATTAAAGCCAAAAAGGCGTATTTATTACTATCTAAATCATTGTAGTTCCGTCATGTGCTATAATTCTTTGGTGCACTATTTTGCGAGTTAATTAAACACCCATTGCTGCCACTTTCTTTAGGCACGAGCTAATTTCCTAATAACATCTGAATAGCTTTCATTCTTTCACTTTCATGCCAACACAAAATAATAAAATGATAATAATAAAAAAATTCACTATGTATAGATGCAGCATGGTGGTGCTTCAGATCTTCATCAATGTTTTCATGTTCCTAACAATTATTTTTTATCTCTTTTTCTTTTTGTTTTTTTTCTATTTTGTCCTTCCTTTAAAACATCAATTTGTGCTATTGACGGAAATACGTGGAAACCCACCTCTATTTTATCTGTTTTTTCTTTTTCAAACTATTGATACGGAATCGAATCAATTGGACATGTAAGAACCATAGATTAATTTTTATTTATAAATATAGATTATTAGAGACACTGCTTAATTTCTTTTTCTTTTTCTGGGGACCATCCGCATTTTGTCGAAATAAATCAGGCGATCCATCAAATTCAATCAAATTGTGAATTTTGGTCCTCACTTCAAATTGTTTCTATTACAAATTTAAAGATTGAATTTTATCTGTTTAGAGGCTGTTAGGAGAGCTTTCTAATTGTGTGTATTATTTTCCTTATTTATTCGAAGGGTTTTTAACTCATACCTCCCCTGAAGTTTCAGATTTTAACACTTAAATGAAAAGTTTAAAAAATATTACACTTACCTCCCCTTAACCATTAGTTGATCATCCAATTTTATTTATATGATTATAATACTCTTAATTACTTCAAAGTAAAGTATAAGAAATTTAATTTGTATGTAATCAAAAATTATTTTAATTTATATTTATTTAAAAATTAGAAATTTAATTAATAACAATTTAATTTAATAATTTTAGTTTACGTGTATTTAATGTTTATTGAAATTAAGAATTTAATTAATAATAATTTAACTTGATAATTTTATCCTACATTTATCTAATATTTACTCAAAATAGAAATTTAATTTTTATTTATATATCATATTTATCCAAATCTCAAATCCGAATATGCAAAACGGCCGCCTTTCTTACTCTTCTCTTTCACAAATTCTCTAACAATAAATTATATTTTTTTTTATTTCACTAAACAAGTTCATAACATATCAATCTCACTCTTCTTATAAAAACACTTTAATACAAAATTTATGTTATATACATTCATATTAAATCCATACTTCAATATCAATCTTATGACTCGTAAAATAAATGTAAACTTTTGGATTTACACAAAAAATTTGATGGAACTACAAAATGATGGAAAATTAGAAAAAATATCAATATGACTAAATTACTAATTTTAAATATTATTAAATAAAATTTTAATTTAAATAAATATTAAATGAATATAAATTATAATTGTCATTAATCAAAATTTTAATTATTTTAATTTTTTGAACATCAAATAAATTAAAATTAAGTTTTTTAAATTTATTTTGAAGCAATTAAGAGTATTATAATCATTTTAAATGAAAAAATATGGTCAATTGATGGTTTAAGCGAGATAAATGTATCTTTTTTTAAAATTTCTATTTACGTGTTAAAATCATAAATTAAATTGTTATTAATTAAATTTTTAATTTTTAAATAAATATAAATTAAAATTATTTTTAATTACATAAAAATTAAATTTTTTATATTTTACTTTAAAACAATTAAAAATATTACAATCATATAAATAAAAAAATATATGATTAATTAATAATTTAAAAAAAATAAATATACCTTTTTTTAAACCTTTCAGTTAAGTGTATTAAAATCCCTTTATTCAAATGCAAAATTGAATTCATCGTTGAACTGAATGACAAACTAGTTGTGTTTCGTTACGTCAGTTACACAACAGCAATCGCGTAACTATGCCCTGCTTTGTCAGCTTCGTGTCACGGCACAAGAAATCGCATGTTGGCTGGGTGTGCTGGGGTGTGACAACTCAGGCACATTGATGTTTCATGGTGTAAAGTCGGCTTCAGTCTCAAGGGCTATCATGTAGAGGGGACTTAGACCACCCCTGCCCGAACTGGTCGGGGACTGAAGCCGTCCTCCTGATGAGGCCAAGGTAGGCCGAAACCAGTTAAATATGCGACGGGATAACAAGGCTTACCCTCGACATGGGGGTCTACGAGGGTGCCGCACGTGCCTTTCCGCTGGGCGCGTGACAGATGGTATCAGAGCAGGAACGAGAATTTCCGCAAAATCTCGCTACGTTCCTGACTCCTGTGGGAATCCACCGAGATGGCCCGAGGATATTAGCCCGTAAGATTGGGCGAGGGAAAACGGGGTGTCTATTGTGTGACCCTTCGCCACGCAGCCTCGAATGTGGGCGTGCTCGCACAATGTTGTGTCCTGCGGTATGGGGATCTTCCTGGGGGGGGGAAGATGAGCATTGTGGTTTGAAAGGCAACCGCATAGCGCCTCATCTACGCCAAGCACTGCTACCACCGTACGTCGAGGATGGCGTGCCCGCGCACGACGGGGTGTTATCGTGTTCTCTTTATGGGAGTCTCCTTAGCCCGGAGGAGATGGGCGTTATGGAGTGGAGCGGCATGCAGGGTAGGACCTCGATGGTCTACCAATTGAGCTGGCGAAAAATTTGAAGATGGCCGCGTGCACGAGGACGTGCACGATTTTCGGTGGTGGAGAATGTCACGGCACAAGAAATCGCATGTTGGCTGGGGTGTGCTGGGGTGTGACAACTCAGGCACATTGATGTTTCATGGTGTAAAGTCGGCTTCAGTCTCAAGGGCTATCATGTAGAGGGGACTTAGACCACCCCTGCCCGAACTGGTCGGGGACTGAAGCCGTCCTCCTGATGAGGCCAAGGTAGGCCGAAACCAGTTAAATATGCGACGGGATAACAAGGCTTACCCTCGACATGGGGGTCTACGAGGGTGCCGCACGTGCCTTTCCGCTGGGCGCGTGACATTCGGCCCGCAATTCTTCTCCTTTCAGGTTCCGCTACGGACAACAATAATGCAACATCATTTTATTTGATACTAAAAATTTTCCATTCTCTCAAAAAAAAAAAAAGAAATCCATCAAAAATCACAAAATAAAACTCAAAATTTCGCAATTTACCTACAACCGGCTGCTTCACACTCACTCCCAAGCAAGCCAAATCTCCAGCTACCTCATCCGATTTGATATTTTGATCAATAAGATTCTGACACGACATCGCCTAGGATATTTCCGTCAATGTAGATAAACCATAAGGTTACATTTGTAATTAAAAAGAAACGTGGCACGCGTTTGTTGTGGCTCGCAAATATTTGGGACGTCCCGTTTGCGGGCAGTCAAAAGTCTAAGCTTTCACTTCTATAATCTATCTTCACTCGATATAAAACCCGAAAAAATCAGCTGAGTGTTAAAAAAAAAAAAAAACCGCAGAACCTTGAGATATCTTTGAAATTTCGTCCATAGATCGAATCGAATTCGGGTTTTTTGCAGCAAAAATCGTATATCCTAAATCAGTAAGCGGTGAGGAGAAGATAAATATTTCCATCAAATTGGAATCGTGGGGGAAATAAGAGAAGAGGAAAATGTGGGGATTTGGGGGTAGGTATTACTGGGGAAGGAAAGAAAGTGGTGGGAAAAGAGAAGGGATAGCGGTGGTGTTTGCTTGGATGTCCAGTGACGAGAGACACTTGAATCGTTATGTTCAGCTTTACTCCTCTTTGGGATGGAATTCACTTATTTGCCATTCTCAATTTCTCAATATGTAAGTTCGATTTTTTGATCCTAACCTTTCTGGTGAATTGTAATTGTTTAATTATTTGAGCATCATGGCGGATTGAAGGAAATTAGATTTTATTTTATTTGATTTTCAGTAATATATATGTGTATTATCTTTATGCACACCTGATACAGTCATTTTTGCGCTCAGAGATTGATTATTGTAATATGCGTAGGTTCTTCCCTGAAAAGGCTGAAAATCTAGCTTCTAACGTTCTGAATGAACTCGTTGAGGTCAGTACTATTAGTCTTTTCCAACTGCTACTTTGAGAAATGGTCGTAATTGTATTTACTGATATTATCTGTTTGTCTATTTGACTATAATCTGGAGGAGATCCTGGCTTTGCTTAAACACCGCGACTTTTTTGACTGAAGCCTGACAAGATTTTAGTAGCTGTAACTTTATAAAAATTTTGACTGATTGACTCTGGTTATCCAATAACTCGTTGATTTTATTTTGGCAAGCAGGAGCTCAAGTTTGGGCCATGCCCTGTTGCTTTTGCATCTTTTTCCGGCGGTTCAAATGCCTGCATGTACAAGGTTCTTCAGGTAAAATTTTCAAGAATTTGGAAATCATATAAATCTGTTGTTAGATGTCTGCAATGAATCTATTTTCCATCTTTGTGGAAGCTAACCGATGCATTATACTTCCAACATCTTTGGTTTAGCTAGAGATTTATTAATGAGATCCTATTCTTTTGCAGATAATTGAAGGAATATGTGAAGCAAAACTGAATCCGGTATTTTTTGTTTCTTTGCTTATTCATTCAAGAAAACCACATAGTTTACTTTTTCTTCTTTCAGAGATTAGTAAATATGTTCCTAATTGTTAATTGTTATGGTTCCTGCCAATAATAATTCATTTGATGGAATAACTAAACTAGCTAGCAAGGTTGGAGTTTTCATTTTCTTCGTCTTAAGCTTGATATGGATAATGTAATTATGAACTTTAATACAAAGTTGCTTGCTTTAGTTTAATAACATTTTTGTTTTTTCTTCTTTCTGATGAAGGATGACTGCCAACTGGTTAGGGACTGTTTTTCAGGCCATATCTATGATTCTAGTCCAGTAGATTTTACCAGTGATTTGGGTGCCCGATTTGTTGTTCACCCATCTGTTCTGAATATGTTGCATCCACCAAGAGTAGCCTCATGGTTAGCAAATCGCATTGCTTCTGGTCTTGATGCTCTCTTCCTCAGTAGGTTTGAATCACAGCGAGCTGAGTTTTGGCAGACTCTCTACTCCTCTGTTGTAAGTAAACTGCACATTACTTGCTGTAGGAAGTTTTACTTTCTTCTCTTGTGACTCTATTCTGTTCCATTCTTATGCAGCGCTTTGGGGCCCCATATCTCATTTTATGCGCGGAAAATGATGATCTTGCTCCTTACCAAGTGATCTACAATTTTGCTCAACGACTACGTCAACTGGGGGCAGATGTAAAACTTGTAAAGTGGAATGGCTCTCCTCATGTAGGTCTGTTTCCAAACTCATTAGTCTTATGATTAATCATGACCATGGTGTGTGTGTGATATCTTCTGCTGAAACTTTTTTGGGGTATTTTTGTGGTGCCGTTATATATATTAAAACCAAGTGGAGGTTGTGCTGTGTGCTGCAGAGGATAAAACACTTTGAAATGTACTGTATGTTGTTGTTGATGTTTTTCCTAGTCTAGATAAAGTTTGTGAATGCTAAATTTTGGCCATTAACATCGCGGCACTGACTGACAACATTTGCCCAAACAATGTTTTTAAGAATGGATGTTGCTTTTATGTTTACATGTCTGAAAGGAGTACTTTATTTAATGTAGGATTGTGTGGTGAGTGTGCTTAATGATGGCTATGATGTACATATGTACATGCATGTGTGTGTTTAAAGTCCTGGTGTATTTGAAAGATTAATCATAAACATTGTTTTATGGCCAATTTTATGATTCTGATTATGTCAAACTCTTATTTGTAAATGCTTCTAGGCTGTATCATCATTATCTTTCAAATCCTCTTGATATGATTCAATCTTGCTAGTTATTACAGGTCATTATCGGCATTACCCGGTTGACTACAAGGCTGCTGTGACTGAACTTTTTGGTAAGGCAGCTGCAATTTACTCCCAAAGGATTCAGCGACTTGAAGGAGAAAAAATGGGGCTGGAGGGAACACTTGACGAGAGGTCTGACTCTATCAACAACCTGAGTACAGCAGCAGTAAGTCCAACCCGGAGCTTCCGAGGAACTTCTCTTGTGCCTAGTGACCATTTCCTCATGCCAAGCTCTCTAGAGTATTATGACGGCAGAGATGTGGGTTCCATACCAGATGAACACAAGGAAGGATTGATTCATTTGCCCAGCCCACCGAGCATTAATGCTCATGGGGTTCTTGGTCAAATTCTATTTGATGTCTGTGTTCCCAAGAATGTTGAAGGTTGGGATATAAGGTCATCAGATTCCTTGAATGGACGTCGGTATAACTCTACACGGAGGCATGCCCCATTTAATCCTATCAAATGTATACGTCGCTCCAGATTATAACATCCCAAGGGAAATGAATTTTCTTAATCCATAATATTATTATTGTTGGAGGCTCTTTGGTGGACTGCATTCGCCCGAGGCAACATACATGAATATCGAAGTGAAGACGTGCCCATTTAAAACGGAAAACCGGGATTCTAATCTGCTGGTTTTGTAACACTAAGGTCAATGCCATAGCGTGGTTGGCTTATCGCCTCTATCCTCACAAACTATATATATATATATATATATATATATGCATATTGACTTTACCGAAAACGCTTTAGCTTAATTTAGAGTTTGTTGGGGATCATTTGTAATGAAAATAAGAATAAGAGGAAGTTCTGAACGTAAATCCACAAAATTTTAATTACCAAATAAAGAATTTCGTTTTTAACGTTCACCAAGTCAGTGCGAGTTGTCGCCAAATCGGAACTAATTCAAAATTCGGCTGAATCCAAGTTCAACATTACATGATTGGTTTTTGTCCGCTAATTAGGAACAAGAGATGTTTACAATAAGAAGATTAAATGTTGAAGTTTAAATCAACTGACAGCATTAATAAATATGGAGAAAAACATATTTTTTATTCAGCATCGTGCGAGGCATATTCTTCGGATCCATGATTATGTTTTAGTTGTCCTTCAATTTAGATGCGCAACTAATTCTAGAGAAAAACAAATGATTATGTTTTAGTTGTCCTTCAAATAAGATCAACTATACAGCTGTTTCATCACATTCATATACATTGTGTTAACGTAATGAATACTGATAGTTTTTTTTTTTTGGCCTTTTTCAGTTGGTGTTCACACTGTACACAAATTTATTGAGATAAGACAAAATTATTATTAAAATAATATTAATTTGTCTATAAACACGGGATGTATTATGTAAAATCTCAATGAATCCTTAATTTGTAATGTTAATAATCTTAAAAAAAAAATAATTCGTAATTTTGGATATTCTAAAGAAATGTAAGTAGAAAAAATTAGAAAAGAAATGTGGAGGCCTAATAGAAGTATTTAGATAGTTTTTTTTTTTGAATTTTAACATACAGTAAAAATTAGTTAAGTTGAATTGGAGTGAAAAACATATCAGTAAAGTGAGTGATTAAAATATAATGGATAAATTAGTCGAAATTAATATTAATATAATGTGCATTTGGTTGCAGATATTAAACTATACTAAAAATAAATAGATTAAATTATATTGAGTTGAAATAAATTAGATTGGATAAAATTTAATAGATTTTATACAATATATGAATTTTTAACGTCTTATTAAGACTGTAAAGTACAAAATATATAAAAGTTTTTTTTTTAATTATTTTATTGTATGTTATTATTGTTATTATTTATTAATAATTAAATAATTTAAAACTAATCGTGTCAACCACCAAAAAGTCCATTTTAACGGCCAAAAAATAAAATTAAGATCTATGATGATACTATTAATGCCTAGAATTATCAGAACGGGTGAAGCAGCCTAAAATCCAAAAATAAAAACTTCAAGTCGAAAGCTTTCATAGCAATTCTTTCCTAATATCTTTTTTAAGTCCCCTCATCATTTGGTTGGCTATGTTGCTCTGAAAACATTTTCATTCATACGTCCAACTTCCCCGGTTCCAATAATTATAATTTATAATATAATTATTATATTCCCACCAGGCATCCTAATTGATCCGACTTGTGAGAGAGAGGATGAAGATACTGGTGACCGGCGCTTCCGGCTACTTGGGGGGGAGACTGTGCCACGCGCTCCTCAACCGAGGCCACTCTGTCCGGGCCTTGGTCCGCCCCACCAGCGATGTTTCCGGCCTACCTTCTCCAACCAGCGGTGGAGCTCTCGAGCTTGCCTACGGTGATGTGACTGACTACCGGTCGCTCCTGGATGCCTGTGCTGGTTGCAACGTCATCTTCCATGCAGCAGCCCTTGTAGAGCCTTGGCTCCCCGATCCTTCTAGATTCTTCTCCGTAAGCTGAAACCTAGTTACCATAGTTCCAACTGTTTAGCGAAAGATTTTTCAATGTATTGAAGCATCGAAAATGTTGAAATTGTATATTAGGTTAATGTAGGAGGATTGAAGAACGTATTACAAGCAGCTAAGGAGACAAAAACAATTGAGAAGATTATATACACGTCGTCGTTCTTTGCTCTTGGTTCAACGGATGGATACATTGCGGACGAAAATCAAGTACGAGAATGTATATGCGCCAAGTTAAATTAATTAGTTGATTAATTAATTTTTAATATGACGATGCAAAATTATTTGGTGGCAGTTTCACAAGGGGAAGTATTTCTGTACGGAATACGAGCGGTCCAAGGCTGCGGCTGATAAAATAGCGTTAGAAGCTGCATCAGAGGGGTGGTTACCAGTAGTGCCGGTATATCCAGGTGTTATTTATGGTCCGGGAAAGCTCAACACTGGTAATATTGTCGCTCAAATGGTAAGATTGTTGCAGCTATATCACTTCTCTCTAGTTTTCTCTTGACTATGAAGTTGGTATTCTATTACAATTTAAGGCTGGATCTGGAATGTTGTTAAATTGAGCCTGGTAGTGAAATCTCTAATTGTGCTTAGTGATGCCCTGTTCGTGCTTGTAGTTTTTATTATTTGTTTCAAGATGATCCACAGACAATGTGATTTTCTGTTTTTGTTTGTGGTTTTTTAACAGTTTTTTAAGGTGGTTCATTTCTTAAAAGGTTGTAGAAAGATTGGAATGATCTGCATTTCAGTCAATTGAAATGCGTGATTGCATATGAAAAATTATGATGCTAGTCGTGATGTTAATAAGTTTTGTCCTTTCAGATGATTGAACGCTTTAGTGGACGGTTACCTGGCTATATTGGTCATGGAAATGATAAATTTTCCTTCAGTCATGTTGATGATGTAGTAGAGGGTCACATTGCAGCAATGGACAAGGGTCGACCAGGTGAAAGATATCTACTGACAGGAGAAAATGCATCATTCATGCATGTTTTTGATATGGCTGCTGTAATCACCGGAACAAGTAGGCCTAGGTTCAGCATCCCTCTTTGGTTGATTGCAGCTTATGGATGGATATCGGTTTTTATTGCTCAAATTACAGGAAAGCTTCCTCTCATTAGCTACCCGGTATGCGCTGTGGCTTCTGCAATTTAGTTCTTGACTTTGATTGTAGCATCGGTTTGGATTATGAGTTTTTGAGTGCTAAATTGATCATCATTGCATCATACTTTATTAAGTCAATTCATCATTCAATGTCTAAGGTGTTTGATAAAGTTTAGAATGATATTGGCTTGTTTATAGACAGCAAAATTCAACCCTTTTTCAATATTCAGTGTATACATTTATCTTTTTATTTTGGGTGTTCAATGATGCCATGTTGAATTTATGTCAGCACGTTTCTCATATGTTTGTTTTCTAACGCTGAGTAAACTTTTGAGCAGACCGCACGTGTTTTAGGACATCAGTGGGCGTACTCTTGTGAGAAGGCAAAAAGAGAGTTGGGTTATAACCCTAGAGGCTTGAAAGAAGGACTAGCAGAGGTGCTTCCCTGGTTGAGGAGCTTAGGCGTGATAAAATACTGAAAGGAGAATTTCGTTTTGGTTGAAGGCATGTAACGTTGTTGGCTTTTTGCTTTGCACTTTGTACAGCTCTCTTGTTTAAAAGATTAGCTGGTGCCTGATGGTGATATAAGTGGGAGACTCTGTAATGTCCTGGCAACTAGCGAGGATCAGAAAGAAAATAATATATCCTCCAACTCATTTGTTAAACTTCCTGTATTGACAAACAAAAGTTTAGATCCCTTTCATCCTTGATTATTCAGAGCAACTATATTTTCGCTGCAAACTTCTCGAGTGATAGAAGTATCATATGATGCATTAACCTTAAAAAAAAAAAAAAAAAAAAAAAAAAAGGCAGAACACAAAAAAGAAATGATGTATTTAAATGCGATAACTGAAGCCTGTCTGAATGCGATCACTGCAGTAAGTTGTTTTCAGTAACGGACTATCCAAACGCTGCCTTCAGTAATCTCAGTTCATTTTAAAATTTGAATTTAAACAGCTTCGTGATTTGGCGGTAAGTAGTAAGCAATGATGTTGGTCGGGCATATATTCCTGTAAGGCGGCTTCAACGGTATAACAGCTTCACTTCACTTGTTACGAGAATTAAAAAAATAAAAAAATAAAGAAAGAAAAGAAAATGTAAATGAGTGTTCTATGTGACTGAGCTAATTGTCTACTCTCCAGTAATACAAGCACTACATTAACAAGGGGGAACTTAAACGGTCGACGAGGCTCGGATTAACTTTTATGCTCTCCTCCGCTCCGTCCCTACCCATCCATCGTATTCGTGTCATTTGCTGCTTTTTCTTCACTCTCTCAATAAAAAGAGGACCAAACCATCACCTTTTTTTTTTTTTATTTTTTTCCTTCTGTTCTGTTTGACTGTGGAGAAAATGGTGACAGCCAAGGCCAAGCCATCATACGAGGATTGTCGCCTTAGGAGACTGGAGGAAAACAAGAAGCGAATGGAAGCCCTCAATCTCCCCATGCTCTCCCAGGCTCTTCGCAAAAAGCCCTCTTTCAAATCATCTCCGGTCATTACAACTCCCCCCACCCTGTGTCTCTCTTTATACATATTAAAATGCACATATTTTTATGTCTAAACGTAGTTGACTTTGTGTTTGCTCAATCTACAGATGAAACAGGTGAAACCTCGTACAGTCGAGAAAAAAGCCATTGCTTTGAGTTTGAGGCGCTCGAGTCGCGTAGCCAAGATGCCCGCCCCTGTTTATAATGAA
The DNA here is from genome assembly GCA_022749755.1 of Azadirachta indica. NCBI lineage: Eukaryota > Viridiplantae > Streptophyta > Magnoliopsida > Sapindales > Meliaceae > Azadirachta > Azadirachta indica. Next base: position 4,979,512 of record CM040449.1, read on the forward strand.
GTGAGTCTACCGTTATTTATTTTACCTCTATATGCCAAGATTTTATTACCCTTGCTCTGAAAAAATTTATGTGCTGCTCCACTGCACATAATATATTGATTTCTATCAACTATTACTACATTTTTTTCTATCTGGCCTTTGCTATGAGCGATAAATAGCTGACGCTGCAATTTTTTTTTTTTAAGCAGGTTAATCGTGTGCGTGTCGAGATACCCAGAAGGTAGACTCATTCAAATTTCACGTATTCGTGATAATTATAATGATATGTTTGCTAGTATTTTTGATGTTTCAATGCTTAACTTTGCTGGCAAATATATAGGATTTATAATAGAAGGGATTTGTCGAACCGGGTATATGCCTCAGATGCAGCCAGAGCAGATGCTATAGAGAAAGCAGAAAAATTGGAATCGCGTTTAGATACCGAGTGTCCTACTTTTGTAAAGTCAATGCTTAAATCTCATGTTACTGGCGGATTTTGGCTGGTAAGTTGGTTGGTCTTGTTGGGTCCTGACATTTCCTTCTTGTCATTCACTCATCTTTCTGGTTGTTTCTCTATAGTGCATAGAGAAGAGGTAGAGAAAGTGTGCTCTTTTTTCTTTTGTCATGAATCATTCACTTAGTGCACTGCTTTGCTAAATGTTTTGTCATTGTTTGATTTACTTTAGTTATATCAAATGGTTTATAGGACACGACTTTAGTGATTTATATCTCAAAACATGTTTCATTCACTATTTCACCAAGAATGATCTCATAATTGTGTGTCATGTAATGGGAAAGTTGTCCTGTGCATTCAAACATGCATGTTTTAGCACAAACAAATTTGTTATGCAATCGTAGATAAAGGGAATCTTGTGTAAAATCTGGTATCTGAATTTTGTTTAAGTATCAGTTGAATTCTATTGTCATTAAAGCAGTGCTCCTAATCATCTTGGTAAATTTTGAACAGGGCCTCCCGGGCTACTTCTGCAGAGAGAACCTTCCTAAGAGTGATGATGTTATCAGTTTGATAGATGAAGAGGGTGATGAGTATCCAACAATATATCTGGCCAGAAAAACTGGATTGAGTGGTGGATGGAAAGCATTTGCAGTTGCACATGGCTTGGTAGATGGGGATGCATTAGTTTTTCAGTTAATCAGGTCCATGGCATTTAAGGTAATGATTGGACCATCTTTGAATTTTGAAACCTAGCTCCTTCAAATGCTATTTTAGGAATGTCATGTTTGGAATGTGATTTGTGTTTGAGGTTCATCATGAGGTTGGTCTTCCAAACACACTTGATAGATTAAGATATCATCTAAAATTGTGTACACGCATGGTTGTGCTGGTTGACTAGATATATCCACACTCAATACTTTATTTCAACTGGATGTATGGACTGTTGATTCTCTTCTGTTCCTTCTATATAATCTTGCTTATATCTATTTTATATGTAAGTATTCGTTTTATTAACAAGCCAACTTTGGTAGATTGACATTATATTTGCCGCATCCTCTTTCAGGTTTATATTATCAGGGGGACAGAGGAAGTATATCTGAAGCTCTGAGTCGGCCAGTCAGTTACTGAACCAGTCCAATCAGTTTAGGTAAAATTTTTGGACTAACACCTGCAATAAGATTGGATAAATGTTTTTGGTTACATACCATTCACTCGCTTGTCAAGCAGAAATTTACAAACAACTTCACATTACATCCTCAGGTTAACTAGGAGTACAGTAGCAATAAGAGTGAAGATTGAACATATCTAATATACTACATATACGTTGGTTATGAATATTATTAGTCTTGTGGGTGGGGACATACTGTTACGTTATATGAATTCCAAATAATATGGATGAACAAAGTTATATGCATGGAATGTGTCTGCTTTGCATTGCATGTTAGACTGGCAAAAAATGTATAGTTTGAAAAGATATTGGAGCTAGACTAACATCTTTGTTATTCTTTTCTGTAGACCAGGCACTAGGATGCTTTACTTAATATTTTTCCTATATTAATCATACTTGGCACCTTCTTTGGAATTTTATGTTTGTTACCAACATATGGATCAAGTACTGGCAGAACTAAACTTTGGCAATTGGCATCGTTGCGTAAAGATGACCTTAATTTATTGGCAGTTTGAAGCAGCATTTATAATAGGGGTGGAGTCTTGTCAAGTTTCTGATTATTAGAATTGTTTGTGGCTGACAAGAATTTTTGACCTAAAATAAACCTTGACAGAATACTGTGGTGGTCCAAGTTTACTTATGGTATTGTGCTTTTATGTTGATGAGTGTCTCTAATTACACAATATGTATGTTTATTGTTTCAGGTTCATTAGTACCAAGTTTTGATCGTTTTATTTGGTTTATTCCCACATTTAAGTGATTGCATTATTTGTACTTGTTGCAGGTAAACATATCAGGGTGTACAATCCATCTTGCCATGAATTTTTGTCGAGGCCTTAATCAAAGAAAAAGGTGTTTCCCTTATTAAAAGGCCTACCTGATATTGATTTAGATGTGCTATTAGTTTCTGTTCTTCTAACCGTATCATGAAGTGATGGAGAGACAAGCATTTGATGTCTAATGTAATCCTCTTAGACACATAATTACATACTTTAATGATTATTGATTTACAGTTCCACCATTGAGTTCAGCTGTCTAATGTCCTTCTCTGGGGACAGCTAAACCCATATTTTATGTATAATATATTAGTTCTGAATTAATACATATCTGGGCGGATGATTGTTCAGTTAAGTTGAACTTCTAATGACTTTGAGGGTAAAGCTTCAAGGGGTAAAAGCTGGGTGGAATGGGCAACATCATTTACCATGTGTATGTCCGGGCTCAAAGCTAAGCAAGGTGGATATCTGATAATTGTGTCAAAAGTTTATACTGAATGGCAGCACACCCCACATAATTCTCTCTGAATGCTCGGCATTAAAAATTTGACAAATTTTATTTTAAATAAAAGAAATTCTTTGTGGGGTGCAATGACTAACTACAGTTCCTGGTTAATGGGATGTGGTGAGCTGTAATGACTAAACAAGCAGATGTTGTTGATAGCAACACTTGCTAGATTGGCAAGCTGGACACACTCTATCCAGCTTGCATTTCTGAATGAAATTAAAATCATTTGACATATTATTGGGAACATGCCTTGAACTTGCCTTGAATCAACTCTGAACGTCAACACCACACCAGGCATTCCCCCACAAATAAAGGCCCTCTCATTTTATTCATCTCTCTGCTGTGGTGTGGTGGGGTCCATATCATGCAAATAAACACATTAATTTCGGCTGATCCCCTAGTTAATTTAGTTGTTTCACGCGTAGTTTGTCTCATAATCTGCCATTTTTTAGATATCTTTAATCCCAAAAGCGTCTCTCCACTCCGTGACATCACGTCTTGTTAAATGATATTATTCGTCAATCCGATGGATACTTTCACTCCCTTTGTCTGCGCGTTGGATTCGCAGTTTTAGTTAGGAATAACTGGCGCCGAGAATTCCGCTGTTCTCCAAGTGGAAGGTCAGAGGGTTAGGTTAATACTTGTACACCCAGTAGAAGTGGGCCCAAATGGGCCTGGGGCCCAGTGATCCCCTATTATTACAAATCACCACAAATAAATACTACGTGACATTAACAACTTGATAAATAATATTTCTTTCAAAACATAATTAACAGGAAGAAACTAATTAATAAATTTGACATTAATAAATAATATAACCGGCTAAAAAGCGTTTAATATTTTTGCATGCTAATGCAATCCCGTCTCGTAGGGATTTAAATTTGACTCGGTCTTATTAATTTTGTTGTCCCTTCTACACATTACTTATCCCGCGTAACTTAACCGGCGCCAACTCAAAAATAGAAATTAAAAAGAAAAAAATAAATTGACAATATTTGTCCCAATTTGAATCGAACCAATCGGCTTTATTTATAAAATTGGCCAACGTTAGTCCCACGTTTAATCCAACGGTTAAGCAAGCGCCTACAAACTATAAGCGGTCGACAGCGGCTTAATAAACGGCTTTTGAGCGCCGAACGAAAAGAACGGTGCGTTTTTGGTATACAAGTGAAAATGAAAATCACAAACGGAAAATTTAAAAGGAAAATTGAGTAATCCAGCTTCAATTGCGCTAAAATTGTTTAGTTTTTGTCTCTCTCCATAGTTGGGTTGTCAACAATGGAATTTCTCCAGCGTTCCGGATCACGGCAATTAATTCATTTCAACGCTTCTCATTTTCTCCTTCGCGCGTAATCGCCATCTCTACGCTACGATTTTTTCTCTCCTTGTAATTTTTCCTTTCCATTTCTGGATTTCGTGAATTGATTCGCTGAGATTCGTATCATTGTTTTTTTTTTTTTATATACATATATAAATATATCTTCTAAGATCCGCATTTACGTCGATTTTTGCATTTTTCTCTTCCGATTTGGATTGTTTTATTCAATTGTGTACGAGTCTGTCTTAGTGATTTCCGTTCAAAACACCGAATCGGATGATTTGATCTTTGATTTATGTGATTAGGAATGAAGAATTAGAGAATTCGATACATTTTTTGCACAAGAAGCTGTGATATTGAAATTGACGGGGTTGGCAATGTCCACGAAGGGCGAACATCATACTGTACCACTTTCGGTGCTGCTAAAGCGAGAATTGGCTAATGAGAAGATAGAGAATCCAGAGATTGTACATGGCCAGGCAAGTCAAAGCAAGAAAGGAGAAGACTTTACTCTTCTCAAAAACGAATGTCAAAGAGCCATGGGAGATGGTGTCACCACATTTTCTGTATATGGGGTATTGTTTTTCAAATATTTCAATTTACTGGAGTTGCAAAAGTATATCGATCTTTGCCATATCAAATTTTAAGTATTTAACTTGTTGTATTGGAATACTTTGTTGATAGATGAGATGCAGTTCATTTTTGATGCTCTATATTTGGATTCATCGTGGGAAACAAAATGTTCGGTTCTTAGTCATGCTTAGATACCTCTAGTCAGTTTCCAATTTTGCTTGTTTGAGGAATTTCGTGGTTTCTACAATGCCAATCCAGATAGTGCATTTGATTAGTGCTGATTGTTAGCTTTGGTCAATATAATTGTCAATTACATTTCTTTTAGATTCTGGCTATAATTCATCTGTAATTCTGTAGTCAATGCCTTACTTTCATTTTGTAATTTATTTTGGCAAGTTGATTTGATCAAATCATTTTTTGCAGCTATTTGATGGACATAATGGGTCCGGAGCTGCTATTTACACAAAGGAGAATCTCCTGAAAAATGTGCTAAATGCTATCCCTTCGGAGCTTAACAGAGATGAATGGAGAGCAGCTCTTCCAAGGGCCTTGGTTGCAGGTTTTGTAAAAACAGATAAAGATTTTCAACAGAATGGTAGGAGTAGTTCTTTTGTATATTTTTTACTACCATTACATATGCTGTGTGATAATTCTCAGTCAACAGAATGGCTAACTTAAGGTTGGATCATGGATGGAGGGCTTATTCACCATAAAACACATGCATGCACATGTACTCACACTTCTGCACATTTGTGCCAACATCCCGATGCTGATGAGTGATGTAGGGCAATGCACTGCATCAATGTGCTTGTAGACTAAGTCCACATATAGCCTATGTCAAATCACTGTTGATCAGCAAGGAACTATATATTTTTACAATCATGGATTAATGCAATGACTTTTAGTTGCATGTTTCAACTACTTAATATGTGATGCATGTTGTTGTAGCCTTGCTGATACACAAGACGTTAGATGTCAGCCAAATTTTATTTTGATGTAATCATTGCAGGAATATGTAAGATTGGTACAGTGCATTTGGTCACCAAATACTCTTTAAATGAAACTGTGTAGACATTAGATGTCAGCCCAAATATATGAGGCTTGCGCTTCTGTGTTATTTACATGATCTAGTTGTGTATATTTTGATGTATGGTTAGAGGTGTTATGGCATTGTGTTAGCATTTTGCTTCATATTTTTGTTATCAATCGAAAATGCCTTCTTTCTGGATTTTTTTTATGCAAGTCACAGAGGTCATATTTACATTTTCTTATGATTGCCTTTTCAGCTCGCACATCAGGGACAACTGTCACCTTGGTGATAATTGAAGGATGGGTTATAACTGTTGCATCTGTTGGCGACTCCCGTTGTATACTTGAATCTGCTGAAGGTGATATCTATTACCTATCAGCAGATCATAGGCTTGAATGCAATGAAGAGGAGTAAGTCAGTGATATAATGTGTTTTCTGATAAAAAACTCTTGCATCTTGACAATAAAGGCCTCACAGTTTCTTTTGGGTCATATTACTAGGAGGGAGCGTATTACAGCAAGCGGGGGTGAGGTTGGTCGGCTCAATGCTGGTGGTGGTGCAGAGGTATCTTTTCTCTGCATTATAGTTATTTTTCTGTTTGTTCTAGACTTATAATGTACTTCTACGAAAACTCTGGTTACGGAGTTTCTTTCTTTTCTGGTAAAACTTTATATGGTCAGTGATTTCTTTAAATTATTATAGCACCAAATGTAGAAAAATAAGATACTAAAGACTTGTTGACCAAATCATGTCGGTCAGTCTGTCCCAATGGTAAGCAAAAGCTAGTGGGAGAACATTCAAGTTGGTGATGTTTATCTGCCACCTATAGATTGGAAAACATTAAATCTTCATCAACAAAATGTTTTCCGATTCAATTTGATATTTAATAGCAGATTGTCTAACTAGCATGCTAATTTATTTGTAGATTGGTCCATTGAGATGCTGGCCAGGAGGTTTATGCCTTTCACGATCTATTGGAGATATGGATGTTGGAGAGTTCATTGTTCCTGTTCCTTATGTGAAGCAAGTGAAGGTTTGTACTTCATGTTGCCATCTGTGAGCTATAATTGATGTATGTTAGCAATCTTGGCTCCATTTACTTCCTCCCCGTCATGGCCTTGATTGTGGTTGCTGGATCCATGTGTGTCCCTTTAATTATCTTTTCTTATTTCCTGCCTGTACGGTATGCATTTAAGTATTGTTTTATGAATATACTAATATTTCTGAGTGCTTTTTAAAATTTTCATTTGAATTGGTTGTCTTATAGTTTTGACATGTAGACCTAAATTCTCTGTGATTCATGTACGGGGCTGTGTCGTCATTCTTTGTAAAAAGATTCAACAAGTTTTTATATATACATTGCTATTTTTCTGCAGTTGTCTACGGCAGGTGGTAGGCTTATAATATCTAGTGATGGTGTTTGGGATGCTTTATCAGCAGAAGAGGCCCTTGATTGTTGTCGTGGAATGCCAGCAGAAGCTGCTGCTCAACAAATTGTCAAAGTAAGCTAATACCAAGCAGTTTCTGAAAGTGATGTTTAGGTCTCTGGTTGATAATGAAAACTGCACCGCTGACATTTACACCTTGGTGACCTCAATATATTTTTGGATATTCAAGCTTATTTTATCTATTGTCATACCATGTTGTGCAGGAATCCTTACAGGCAAAGGGACTTCGAGATGACACAACCTGCATTGTGATTGATATATTACCACAGGAGAAGCCACCTCCTCCTTTGCCTGCACCGAAGAAGCAGCAGGTAAAAGGAGTGCTCAAGTCCATGTTTCGCAGAAAGTCCCCTGAATCATCTTCTAATGCTGATAAAGAATATATGGAGCCAGATGTGGTGGAGGAATTATTTGAGGAAGGATCTGCTATGCTTTCAGAAAGGTTTGTGCTGTGAAGATCTTTGCATTAGCTAAAGTTGTTTATTTGAACATCATATGAGTGGTGAGGTGCATAGTTATTTTCTCGCATTGCTTATTTTTATTTCCTTTTGCTGTTCTTGTTGGTAATGCTTTGCCCATTACAATTTGTATAGCTGTCCGCTCAAGGAATTGTGATGCTAGTTCACACCTTTTTGACATAGAACATGGTCTTTTGGTTGCAGGTTGGATACAAAATACCCTCTATGCAATATGTTTAAGTTGTTCATGTGTGCAGTATGTCAAGTGGAGATGAAGCCTGAAGATGGTGTTTCAATACATGCTGGGTCATCTTATTCCAGGAAGCTGCGTCCCTGGGATGGGCCTTTTCTTTGTTCAAGTTGCCAAGAGAAGAAAGAAGCAATGGAAGGGAAAAGACCATCGGGCTCAAGAGGTATAATAGCTCTCGCTCTATGCAATGCATCAAGTAATGATGTTACTAAAGCTTAACATTTTCTTTTTGTTTTTTCAGGTAGACGTGGTAGTGACAGTGACTAGTGAGCCCATCCCAGTTATATTTGCATTTTCTGAGCACTAACAATCGTTTCAAAGTTGTTCATAGAAGGAAAGATGGAGCTTTCATACGATAATAAACCCCTTTCAGTTTCTTATGGGAGTTTTGGGTACTTGATCCAGCATTAACTTCAGGACCAGTTTGGATCTTTTCCGAATTCTTTTTCATGCTGCAAGTGGTAAGATCAAAGTTAATGAGTGCGCCTTATACCTATTATCTGACGTCAGGAAGATCGTGCTTCCTCCCATAAACTTGCAAATGCGTAGTGACACAACGGAGATTATTTCTTTTTCTGTTTGTATACATTCCATCTGTATACTGGTTCCAGTTCATATATCTAACTGTGAATTATAGCAACCTTAAGTGCGATTTTATGATATAGGGGTTTGAAGAGTACTTACAGGTGCATTACAAATTAGAGGAAACCCATGTGTTCAGCTTGTTGAATGAATTTATTCATGTAGCATTAATTTAATTTGATCCTTCCTTTAACACATAGGAAGGCGAACATTCAAAATAGGAAAGTTGGAAAATACAATTTTCTTTTTCTTATCAAAATACGTGTTCTCTATTCTTTGTTAAATTAGTGACATTTTTCATTTGCAAAATATGCAAAGAGCATTAGTGCAACTGTTCAGCATTAAACAGTGAACCCTTGTCCCTTTCTCTTGATAATTTTGATTTAGATGTATGCAGGTAATGTTGTATTGTCTTTTTGTTGCTTTGGAACAAATTTATTTGATGACCATTGTGTGATGGCAAGCAAGTTCTCTTCATGTTTTGAGTTGGCGTGGTCCATGACTCCAATGGTAGAGCACTAGAGCACAACTTTTGTGTTCATGAATCACATGCTTGGGCCCAACTCTGTTGGATACAACTAATAGACACTGCTTGTTGCTGGTCTGTTGACTCCTTTTATAGTTATAACTTACATGTGAACTTGCTTCAATATCTTTTCTTCATCCACCTCTTTCTAAACTTGAATCTCGTTCCATCTTCCACCACCACGACCCCCTGTTAGTTAATTAAGCATCCCACCTAAGCTAAGCTAATTTTATGTTTGAAATTGTGATTTATTGACGTGTACGATGGTCTTCATATGTGGATTGGTCTAGGCTACCATAAGGATTATTTATTTGTAATAGGGTGAAGAGGCAGGCGTATGAAAAGAGCACAATGTGTGTATTATGAAAACAAATAAATAGAAGACAGACGACCGAACTATAATATTTTATTGCGTGGTATGTTTCTCTTAGTATGTTATTTATTTATTTTTTACATCCATACAAATGCAATAAAATACAAGGTGCACTTATTGTCTCTCCTCGAAGATTTTGTTTGATATAATACCACGTTTGGTTCTTGGAATTTAGTTCAAATTGTTTCAAATTGACGAGTGAGTTTGTAGAAAGGAATAAGAAATTTGAGTGGCCAGTGGCAAAAGCAGAAAAGGGAAAGTTTCTCTCACTCACTCACTCACTCACTCACTCACTGCATCGAAGGATCTATATGGGCTTGACTGAGAAAATCTTTGTTTGTTTTATCCACTGTTTTCTCTTCCCTTCTCTCTTTTCATACTTGGTTCTTATCTTTATGGAAAATAGTACGTATATATATATATATATATATCTATGAATGATATATTCTTTTCTTTTCTTTTCTTTTTTTTTTTAATAATTAGTATTTATTGATTTATTTAAATGGTTTAGTGGTGAAGATGCGCTAGTCCACCTAAATAATGCCATCATGATTGAGATGTTGACCTTAACTAAACCCAACAAAATTCCCCCAATGTCTTCCCCTTCCCCCTTCCCTTTCTCTTCTTGGACCACTTTGTACACGTGTGTGTGGGTCTACTGCTTTCCTCTCACTCTCACCTAACTGTGAACATTATTTCGTCTTTTTCTGAACCCATCTCTCGTTCTCTTTCTTATCCATCTGATCTTCATCACAAGGCTTAACTTTATAGTTTGATAATCCCAACAGTTATTTCCAATTGTTGAACAATTGAAAAAAAGAATTTGATTGGTCCTTCGTCAAGCAATTTTTTTTCTTAGCTGCCATCTTTTCAATTTTCATTAAAGTGGAAAACAGATTTTTCAAAATCAAAGAATTTTGCTTAAAACAATTAGTTAATTAATTGAAAACGAACTATACAACGTACGACGTAGGAGTCGAGATTTTTTCCTTTTTTTTTTTTTCTCTTGATCATTGAAAATCTTACTACTTGCATTGAATTTGGTATGAAAGGAATCTACAGCGTTTTGGCTTGTTTATGTCTTCAATTCAAGAAACTCTCAAATAAAACAACTCTCGTGTTTTTATTAAAATTTTTTGTTATATAAAATATTTATTACAAGATTAATTCGTAATCATAATGATATTTCAAAACAGATGAAATTTCTTAATCAAGTCATTGAAACGCGAGATATGACATGGACTTAACCTTCACAGCTTTAAATCTTATCTTCTTAATGGACATGAACAGAGACATTATTTCTTTTATTAGATTTCAAAGGTTCCGTTCCCAGATGTAAACATTAGCAGCAGTTTCCTCTAATGACCAAACTGTAAACACAGGACACGAAGCAAACTCAAGAAATACATTTCCCCAATCTACTAACTTACGGTACAAAAAGATGGATAACATAGTAACCTGGTATTAAAGAGTGAAAGAGGGCATAAATTTCTTTTAAGATTCTTTCATTGAGACGGGTGCACATGTTTATGTGTGTATAGGAACATGACTTCTTGTTCTCTCTCATTCCCGGAACAACTCACATATAACGACACATACCCAAAAATGAAGTTTGCTTTGGCAATACAGCCACCTTTTGTGGGCAAATTTGGATCCTTTTGATCTCATTCCCTCTCTCTAATCACAACTTTTTTTTATAGCTGTTGGATTTGACAAGGACCCACCAAAACTTTAACACATACTGCTCAATATATCATCTCATCTCTTCTCTTAGTGTTATGCCCACCACACCCTTTCTTCCCCTTCCCTTGCCTTCCCTTGCCTTCCCTTTCTCTCTATTTCAATAAATAATGCGATGTAGAAAAATATGTATGTGTGTTCCATTCTCTTTTTCCTTCTGAAGACATTTTAAGCACAAGTCCAGATTCACAACAGTCCCTCTGTTTCTTTTTTTCTCTCTCTTTTTCTTTGTCTACTGCTTCCTAATCTTATCAGTTATCTTTCCTCTTCCAATGATTTGGTAATATCCATTAAACCAAAAGTGAGAGAACCCCAGAAACTTAATCAGATCTTGTCAAGTTTTTCAAGCATAATCTTGTGAACTATGGACACCAATCAGCATCAAAAGACCAAGGAGAAAGCTATGGTGGACAAGAAGCAGCATGGAGATGGAAAGTCAAAACAAGAATTTGGACAAGAAAGTTTAGCAGCAAAGCAACAGCCTACTTCAATTTCTCCTGCTTCACCACCTTCAGCTTCATCCTCTCCTTCTCATGAATTCTCCTTCACAATCTCTCTTCATTCTTCTTCGACAACAGTTAATCCAGATAAAAGCAAGAACCCACCTTCATCATTTGCAATCGATTTGTCTCCAGCAGATGATATTTTCTTTCATGGACATTTGCTTCCTCTTCATCTCCTCTCTCACCTTCCGGTATCTCCTCGTTCTTCTACCAATTCAGTGGACAGCTTCACCCTTCCCATCAGAGAGTTAATAGATGATCAAAGGAGCGAAAAAAGTTTCACCAACTGCAGTACCAGCAATAATAGCAATACCAATAGCAACAACAAAATCAAAAACAGCAATGATAGTAGCAGCCATCTCCAGCAAAGCAATGATAATGATCAGACAAAGGGAAGAAGCAAATCCAGGTCATTCTCATTATTCGGGTTCCCAAGATGGCGAAAAGGATATGAAGTTAGAGAAAGGGAAGATAATAATAATAAAGAGAAGCAGAAGAAGAAGCTGAGATTTGACGTAAGCCATGTACTAAAGAGGTACGTGAGAATGGTAAGGCCACTGCTGTTTTTCAGAGGAAGGAGAGAAAATCTCCATTTCCATCGTCAACCTTATTCGTTTTCAGGTAATTTAAGTTTTAGAAATAAGCAAGAGTTAAGAGGAAGAAGAGGTGAATTTTCAGCTCCTGCCTCTATCAGAACATCTCCTACAAACAGTGGCCTACTTGTTGCAACTACGGCTCTACCTTCTTCAACCAGTGACAGCACAATGGAAGAGCTGCAAGCTGCAATTCAAGCTGCAATTGCTCATTGCAAGAATTCCATTGCTGTTGAAGAGAAACTCAAATGCTAAGATCGGATTTCATTTTTCGTGATACTTTCCATTACCATTTAAATATTTATTTTCCTGTGTATAACATAGAGTATATATGAGAAGAAAAAGTATGAAATTAGTGAAAATGAAGAGGGATTTAATATACTTTCAGATTCAAGAATGATTAAATGTGCTTTCTTGACATTGACGTTTTCAGGGTACATACAGTGATGGGCTCCGTCAGCAAATAAAAGTTTGAATGTTATTATATTGGGGATCCAAATCTATTCAATATATTCCATGGGATCCTTTATATTCCCCGTAAAAAAGTAGAGCAAATTCACAACTTTTTTTTTTTTTTAAAATTTTCGATGTAGCATATATTGTATAGGAATGAGTCAATTTGTTTTTATTCCTACCTATAATTAATTTAAAACAGAGACATCATTCATAGGGTTTCAATATATAAAATGGTCCAACTTATTTCTTGGTGATTAATGCGATGTCTCCCTATTACACCTTCAAATTAGCTAGCTAACCAGAAACGGCATGCCAAATACGCAATGCAGCTTATTGCTTTAACATCACCACACCAAATTACCTGAAAAGAGGCCTGCATGCCTAGAGCAGCAAAGCAAAAATACATAATTGTAATTCCAGCTCGCTAGCTTTGCAAAAATGTTAACCTAAGTAGTCCTCTTTTGCAATATGCTAAGGCTAGCTGGATATTAACTTTAACTAAGCTCTACTTAAGCGGATTAGACGCACATGAGATTTATATAAGTCTGCAAGGACATAAAATCAACAGTTTGATGCTAAAAACAACACAGAGGCCTTTGTCTGCAATCGCCAAAAGAAAAAAACCATAACTATTTCTAGTTGTACAAGAGTGATTGTAGGGGCTGTTAAAGAGGAAGTTGGTATAATTGGTGTGATTCAGGGAGTTGTGGGTCTAATGACTTGACGGCTTTGAAATTTATAAAAGGTATCAAGTACAAACAATTAATTATAGATGTTGATCACAGTAATGGAGGAAGTGCTTTGCTCTAATATAGCATATCAAAGACACAAGTTCGTGGGCTTTAGTTTCGATTTAGATAATGAAAATCATGAGCATGATGATAAGTTGTAATGATTTGGGCAAATTGACCGAACAAACTTTAACTCTTTTTAAAGACAGTCTTTTATGATAATTGAATCCACCGTCCCACCAGATTAAAACCCCACACCCATATGAAAGTGCTTTCATTAATGTTTTCAACCACCATGCAAAAAAGCTATTGACAAAAGTGCAAAAGGGAACACTGACTAATCGTTCTCCAGTGAGAAGATAACAAGCAAAGGAAGTTCATCATCGGTTTGTGCAAGTCTTTGCATGCTCAAAATTTTATTAATTTGTAAATGGATTTGAGATTCAAATATGTATATGTAAGGTCTGTGGGAATTGCCCACTAGATATTGCCTTTTTTCTCACCGAGCCGTATGAAACCCCACAAAAAGGGAAATGGCTGTTGGGCTCAAGGAGGAAAAACTCTCATGATTGAAAGTCTAAAACAATCATGTTACCCGCATTAAAATTATAAAGCCGTTCTGTTCCAAGCAATATGGATAACATTTTCTTTTCATTTCTTTTTCTCTAAAAGAGATGTTAAGAAAAAGCCAACAATCAAACAACAGGGACAACAGAAAATTGGCAAAGAATATCAGATCTGCTTTCAGCATCTTCCATATAATTGTTATGCTCTTTTGGAGAAGAAAAAAATTTGACTGTTGTATTGTATGCGTTACTTTTGTCTATTTCCATTTGCAGGGACGTAAAATCTAGGCAATTACCACAGCGACAGTGTGAGTACGTTTCAACTCACCTGTAAAAAACTGAGTATTTACACAATCAAGATCACTGCATTTATGTTTCTACTTGAGAGTATAGAAGAAAATTTTGGTTTTAGTTATGAGTTTCAATTTCTTTTACTATTTTGGCGATTTAATTACCTCGTGCATCGCATGTTTGAAAACAGTTAAAATTGATGATCAATTCAACCTCATTAATTGCCTGAATGGTAGTGAACGCAGAAAAAAAAAAAAAAAGAAAAGTTGTCTGCTTAACTGGAAAACTAGGCTCTGAGAGAGAAGAGATGGTACCGTGCCCGTGCCTGAACATTGAAAATTCTGTACCGCGAGTCCAATAACGAACTAATAACGCTGGTTTAGTGTCTCTAAATAGAAATAGCCAAGAAATCATTGTAAGAGGAATGTCGGGTTGGGTTGGGTTGGGTTGAAATGGGCCACAATGAGTTTGGATTGTATACTTGTACCCAACAAGACTTTTAGACTTCGTTTGGGTTAGACTGGTCCAGGGGCTTGTATACTTGTATACCTACCAGTACTACCAGCAAGCAGCAACTACTAGTCTAGTTTGCAACAAGAGAATGTCTGCTCTTGGACTTGTAGCTACACTTATGCAATCCCTCTAACAATAAAAGAAGCCTGTAGAAAGGGGTTCGGTGGGGTTGGAGTATCGGCCGTCATATTGATCGTAGCCTTCGGGAAGGGCAAAGGGGTGAGTTTGAGGGCTGAGCGGAACAGAATGTGGGAAGCCTTGAAATTGAAAATGAAAGAAAGCGTCAGTCAAATCAAATGAGGCGGCAGCCGCAGCATTGCACAGTGTCTCGTACCATAACACACACATATTGGCCACAGAAATACAGGTAGAGATGTTAACGCGTGATTATTAATTCGACGGTGCAAGGATATACAGACACTAGACTAGAGCGCTGCTCGGACAAAATGTTTTTCTTATTGTGAACGAAATCTTCTACGCAACACTTTCGTCCCCTTTCCTCTGCCAGCAAACAAAATTGTCATCAATATCATTGTGATTTATGAGAACAATAATAATTGGAATTTCATAATTTTCTAAATAAAAATATTGAACAATACAGTAGCAGTATGTTACATTATAAATAAAGATAATCTGATCATTTTAATAAAATTTAAAAATTCATTTAATATAAATTAGAAAACCAAATGTTATTATCCTCCTTAATTACCCCTCTAACTTGTATTGTTATTATCATTGTTATTTCCTTTAATAACCTCTTTAATTTTCTATAATTCAGAAAATGTTGAAACTAAAATCTTCCAATTATAAATATGTTTGAACACTATTATTAATGCATTGAATACTTTACTAACATAAAAACTGAAAGCTCTTCTGGAAAATCTGAGATCCGCTAGTTTTCCAAATCAAAAAGAAAAAAAAAAAAAAAAAGAAAAAAGAAAAAAAAAAAAGAAAACAACAGTAAAAGTGAACCAAACTGAAACCGGCAGTTTTGTTGTATCGAATTTGATGTTAGCAAAATGTATGTATTATGATTTAGGCAATATAAATAATATTATTATTTGGTCAGAAAATAAAAGAACAAGGCAATACCTGGGACAGTATTGGCCCCACACTTTTCATCCAACAACTGGACGACGGCAACGACAACATACATCTATCTAACACTCTTCCATGCTTACGTGTCATCCCCTACCATGCAAAATCAATCTCTCTCTCTCTATCTCTAACATTTCCAAGAAAGCACCAAATTTTCGATACTTTTCCCTGTTAAGATCGCGGAAAACTGTTGTCAGCCTTGGCCTTTTCTCTCTCACAGCCGGAACCTCTACATTTCCACTCCGGTTCTATTTCATTCTCCCTGTTTCTTCTTTAATTTTTCCTTTTAATTAATGTTGTTGTGTTTGTAGTTAATTGTTGTTTATTTCTTTGCTTAGGATAGTCAAAATAAAATAAAATTTGGTGTTTTTTATCTGCTGGGATTTAAGTGATTACTATTTTGGCGCATTAGAATAATTACATACGAATATGCTTTTATATCATTACACACGCCAACTGCTCTTCTACTTCTCGGCCGTTGGTTTTAATTGTGTTTGGTTGGTCATAAACCATCCTCATTTGTGCTGTCTTTCTGAGACAGAGAGACACGGAATTTGTTGAGCTGGGTTTGGTCTTTAATTAATGTCTCTTTATCTGTTTCATTTGAGTTGTTGATCATTGAACAAATTTACGAGGTTTCTAATCTTTCTTTTTGATTCTTTTGGAGATTATGTCTACGTATGATCTATAATTGTTCTCAGCAAAAATAGTAACTTTTTTGAGTCATGATCAATTGGGTTCTTTAATTATGTTCTGCTTTTGATGTTTCTGATCTGGGTGGCATCGGAATTAATTTCTGGAGATTCTAGCAGATGCTTTTACGGTATCTGATTTCATAGTTCGTGTTTTAAAACTAATAAAAGCCTCCTAATTTTATTGCGATGGTCACTCAGGTTCTTGAATTATGACTCGATATTGAGGTTTTGTTATCGCGGGTGGTTAAGAAATCTCCGTGTAGGAGGATGTATGCCGTGGGAAGGATAGGCAGCTATATCTCACGGGGCGTCTACACGGTTTCTGGTCCATTTCACCCATTTGGGGGAGCTGTGGATATCATTGTAGTGGAACAACCAGATGGAAGCTTCAAATCATCGCCTTGGTATGTCCGGTTTGGAAAATTTCAGGGGGTTCTCAAGAGAAACGAGAAAGTGGTTAGTATTAATGTAAATGGAGTTGATGCGAATTTCAACATGTATCTTGATCATAAAGGCGAAGCTTACTTTCTGAAGGAGGTTGAGGTTGAAGACGAAGGAGAATCTGTAGTATATCCTTCTTCTTCTGGTGATGAGACAGATGGGCAGTCCAACAGTAATAGGAGACCAGTGAAGTCCAATAGCTGCAATTATGATGCTGATAAGCTGAATTCAGCAGACCAGATTAATGCTAGCAATGCTGAGATTATGGCTAAGACAGGTTCCCGACGGGCAAGAATTCTTGGGATTGTTTTTGGACAGAGGTCAAGAAAGGAGGATAATTATCGGGAGGGAGAAGGTAATATTGACATGGCAAGGCTAAGTTCACTGCAACGTGCTGAGATTGCAGCTGACCTCTTGGACGTGAAGTGGTCTACCAATTTGGCCTCAGGAAAGTCCAGGAAAGATAATGTTTCCCAGATTTCAGCTCATGATGTTTTAGACAATAAAGTGGCGAAGGATATTCAGGTTAATGATGAAGAAACCCATGTGGAGTCATCTGTCTGTAATGATGGGCAGAATAGGAATGACCATTCTATACTTGATGAGGAAATTGGTTCCCCCAGTGAGCAAATGGCCAGGAGTTCTAATTTTAGCTCTGAGAATCTGGAGAGCAGTTCCGTTGAGGAAGCGAGTGCAAAAATATCTTGTATAGGCACAATGGAACAAGTACTCCAGTCTTGCACCTTGGCTGAAAGTATTGTGGAAGAAAACTCTGAAGTGGCAAGAAAAATGGATAAATTTGATGTAGGGAATGCTTATCATGACGAGGATCAAGAGCAGACTTGTCCTGATTCAAAAATCCAATATGAGCTTGAAGTTTCCAGTGGAAAGCAGTTTGATGAAGAACAGCCTTATGACAAAAAAGATGTTGCTGTCTCAGGTTGTAGAAATGCTACTGAGACTGGACCAGAAAGGGTTCAATCCTTTGTATATTGTGAAAGATCAGAAAGCTCTATTGTTGGTCTGGATGGTGATAAAGAGAAAACTCAGGAAACACTGTACCGTGCCAATGGAGGATGTCGTGAAGTCCATGTTCACCTGGAAACTCTGCAATTGATAACTGAGCTACTGCCCAAGGTAAATGCTTTACCATGATTTAAAATATTAGTTGCAGTAGAACTTTACACACACACACAATATATATAATTTAATGGTTTTTTAACTTACTAAATAATGTAATAATTTTTAAGGTGAGGTAACTGCCATAAACTCAGTTAGAATAATATTTTAATTGCATTTCTAATTTTCTTGAGACTGAGTTATTAGAAGGTCTTCATCAGGACACAGATGTTGAGAAAGCTAAGCATACTGAATTGGAGAAAGAGCCAGCATTGGTTTTTGAGCACTATTCTGATCGAGTGATACCAGCTCCTTGCGTGCTTGAGTATACTGAGACAGACCTTCAGTCACCCTTGCGAGTTCCAGAATCCCCTATTCATGTGGTTGCTTCTGATCCAACACTTGGTTCAATCGAAGAGGCTGATTCACAAAATATTTGCACCACTCCTGGTGACATTCGAGACATGAAAGATATTAGTGACGAACTCCATCAGTATGTGGAGTCTGCTGGTGACTCTCAAGAACTTTATACTGATAGTGTACTAAAAAATGCAGAAACTAATTCGCTGTCAGAGAGTTCAGAGGAAGAACAATTCCTTTTCAGTGATCTTGACGAATTAAAACTTAGTAAGATTCAGTTTATGGACTCAGGTTCTCCAGAGTCTGTAAAGAAAGTTGATCATCAAGCACCTTGTATTGAGGGCATTAAGGAAGTGAATAGGTCAGTCAATACAAATGATGAGTCTTCTTCTGCTCCAGACATGTTTGGTCAATATAACCAGTTGATTGATCTTGAAAAACCAACAGAAAAATCTCGAGTCACGTCAGATCCCATTAGTATTCATAGAGATCATATGGCTGCGGAGGAAGTAGGGAGACTGGTAGAATCATTGCCAAATATGAGGTCTCCCGCTATCAAATTTGGTGCACATGACTGTCACCATCCTCTAAGCCATTCACTGGACTCAAATCCCAAATCCTTGAAGTGGACAGTGTACAAGGAAAATGACTCTAGCTGCATGAAGTCAGATATGGGTAAAGAACAACATTTGGCTGAGGAACAGCCTCATATTGATGAGATCTCCCAGGAGCAAAATTCTGTTCTTTCCAATCCTACAGTTGGTAAGAGAATTTCAGTATTCATTTTTATATTATTTTACATTGCCATATTCTAATACTTTCTTGGCTGTTGGAATGCACTGAAATGAAATTGTTCCACTTTTAAATTTTAATTCACTGGTGTCTATACTATTCCTAATAGCTTGTGCAATATAATATTATGATTGTTAAGGCTTAAACGCTATTGTTTAGGCCCTTACTTTTTAGGTTAAACTCATAGGTCAAGTGGTAATTTAACATGATATTAGAGGAAGTTTGACCCTAAGGTCCTGTATTTGAATCTCCCATACACGTTCTATTTGGTCAATCAAACATAATATTTTGACCCTACTGTCTTGTCTTTACACAGCTAACTTAGCTGCTTGTTTGATATTTGGATGTGACAAGCCTAACCTTGCACATGAGGGAGTGTTAAAGGTTATTGTTTGAGCCCTTACCTTCAAGCTTAAGCTTTTAGGTCAAGTGGTAACTTGACAATAGTATTCAAAGGATGCCTGTGGTTGAGTTTTTATCCTTGCCTCCATATCATACTGAGTTTGCTTTAGCATATAGGATTCCTATAGTTTCACCTGAGAACAAAATGGAAACATTTCATTTGTTTCTATTTTTCAAGTGCTTTTTTGCTGAAAAATGCAGAAAGTCATGTATGTTCTGCTTCATGCAGAGATTTCTCTGTGCAAACACTTGTTATATGAAGGAATGGGTGCTCATGCAGCTTCTCAAGCATTTGATGCTGAAAAGTTGGATATAGATAAATTTACTTCTCTAGGTCCTGCAGTTTTGAAGAATGATAGGCTTGTTGTCAGAATTGGTGGCCGTTACTTCCCATGGGATGTAGCTGCTCCTATTGTTCTAGGGATGGTTGCATTTAGAATTAAAGAACTATTTCCATCAAAAGGCATGATAGCTGTTGACCAAGTTGAGAAATCTCGTATAGGGGTTCCTGCAGAAGCTATTGTTTCCCCTGGTGGAAGCTGGAGGCTTTGGCCTTTCAATTTTAGAAGATCAAGATCTGGGAAGGCTATGCAGTCAGCTCTGAGTGATGCCAAAAGTTTTGAGGCTGAAGTTGCTCCAGAGAGTGTCAATGACAGGGATGGAACTAAACTTGTGTGTAAGCCCAAGGTGGTGAAGAAGATTATTTGGGCATTAACACCAACTTCTGAACAGCTGGCGTGCTTGGATCTGAAGGAAGGGAGGAATACTGTAACCTTTACATTCTCCACTGCGATGCTGGGGAAGCAACAGGTCTCTTGCTTTCTTTACATATCATTTTCTGTTTTCTGGTTGTTCTTTTGGTTCTCACCTGATGTTATGTTATATTTTACTTACAGGTTGATGCCAGAATATATTTGTGGAAGTGGAATACCCGTATAGTGATCTCAGATGTGGATGGAACAATTACAAAGTAAGGTTTTTAACTTTTCTATAATGCAAAAATGGTTTTCCTCACTTCGTATCTTAAACGAGCTTTGACACAAGTTCGTATTTTGCATGGTAAAGTTGCATTTGTTGCATTTCATATAATTTTGAGTCTTGTTTGGGATTGAGGTGTTGTAGCTTTAAGCTACAACTGCTGGGGGATGAAATCATTGGATGTCAAATATAAGTGGAAAAGTGAGTGGTCCTGGACTAGAAGTTGGTGTTTACTCAGCTGCTATGCTTGCAAATCATAGTAGAAGCACAACGTTCCTGAGCTAAGCATTAATCAAGTAGAAAAATGCTTAGTGATTCCTACAACCCGAATATGGTTTGTATATACTTCGGGCATAAAGGAAACTGGAAACTATATATTAGTGGCTACCTGTCCCTCCTTTCAAAGGGCAAGGTCACTGGCTTGACCCACAGGTAGGAGAATTATGCGGAGGGGATAGGCTATATCCATAACTTGTGGATTGATCAGTGAAAACAAAAAAAGAAGAGATTAAATTGTTTAGAAATATGTAAAATATATCCTCAAGTAATTATAAACCTGAACAAGCCACCCAGCTAGCTTTGGTAGTGAAGCCTGATTGGAGTAGATTTTAAGTCTTGCTTTGGACCTCCTGCCATTCTGAGCTAGCTGAAGCCTAATCAGTAGATCCCAAGTCTTGGTGCAGGACCTGCCTCCATTCTCAGCTAGTTGGGGAGGACTGTCCATAGGCAAGGTCATACATTACTCATTCAATAGGAAACCAAGATAAAAAGGGGAACCCTCAATTACATTTCCTAGATGAGATGAAACAATGAGATGATGTGGTAGTTTGGTTGCATGCAATAACACTTTTCATCAATAGACATGGAAAACTCTTGACTATACTGAAACTTTCGCTGATATGGCCCTAGAAAGGTATAAGCTGGCCCAGATTTCTAATTGCTCATGTCTCTGGTGCTGCTGTAGCTTACAAGATGGATGTAGGTAATATTTCTGCATCATAGTCAGATTTTTACATTATTTATTACTTCTTCATGATGTTTGTGGCTTTAGCATTAGCTTCTAAAGAATTGAGCGAATATTGTCTTTTGAATCCTTCAGATATTGACTTGAACTCCTAGAACTTTTTGATGTCTTTTCTTGATCCAATTCTCCTGGTTGTCTATGGTTTTATTCTTGGCTCGCTATGCAGTGGTGTCAACTTTTATCTTAACTTTGTTTTGCTCCTTCAAGCTACTGCAGTTTATTTTGTTTGTCATCGGATTCATTTTGTCGAGTACTTTATTTTTGGTTGAGGCTTTGGTTTCTCGTGAATTATTGTTGATAGTTTTATTTGATATTCTTATTACAGATCGGATGTTCTGGGTCAGTTTATGCCTTTGGTTGGAATGGACTGGTCTCAAACAGGCGTTGCCCATTTATTCTCAGCTATTAAGGTTTGTTGGATTTTCATCTTGTATGCTTATTTCGGTATTCCAGTGATTAACATTATTTCATCAGCAGTCACACTTTGAGAATAATATTCTGATAGCTGCTATCAACACAATCTAATGGGAGGCTGCATCTTTTAGATCTTAGGTTTACCATTGACAATGATGCAATCCATTTTATTAGCTATTAGATCGCTAATCTCACTCTCTTTATTCAGTCTCTGAAAAAGCCAAAAAGTCCTGCGTGCATGCACTGTGACTCATGACTAGGGACGACAACAGGATATCTGAATGGACTGTGTGTGTTTCAGGAAAATGGGTATCAATTACTTTTCCTCAGTGCTCGTGCAATCTCTCAGGCTTATCACACTAGGCAATTCCTATTCAACCTAAAGCAGGTGAAATTAACAAAAGTGATTCTTAATTCTCATATTTTGATTTTGAAAAATTCAAGATATTTTAAATGCATGCTTAATTTATATTTTCATTTTTTTCTAACAAATTTATATTCTCAAATTTGCAGGATGGGAAGGCTTTGCCTGATGGCCCTGTTGTTATTTCACCAGATGGAGTATTTCCATCTCTATTTCGAGAAGGTAACTGGTAGATACTTCATGTATGGAACTTGAATTAGTCGATTATAATTCTTTGTACATTTCATTATCTTGAATTTTTCTGGTGGCAATTCATAGTTAAAACTCCAACATGACTAGTACATCTTTTTCTCTCTTTCTTTTTCCCAGTTATAAGAAGGGCTCCTCATGAATTTAAGATATCATGCTTAGAGGTTAGTTCCCTTTGTACTTATTTATTCCATATTCTACACATCAAGCTCCTCAAAGTTTGATGTCTTTGCTGCTATGTAGACCATTAATGAGGTCTCTGCTTCTGGTGCATAATATGAATGTTCCATGTAAACCAATTAAGTCCATTGTGTTCCTAATTGACATGTCCTTTAATGTTTGTAATTCTTTTATGATCAGGATATCAGGGCATTGTTTCCTTCTGATTGCAACCCATTCTATGCTGGGTTTGGGAACAGAGACACTGATGAAATCAGCTACCTAAAGGTTGGAATCCCGAGAGGAAAGATCTTTACCATTAATCCCAAGGTAATTTAAGGGTTCAATGTTTAAAAGATGACAAAACCTACGCGCCTGAGATACTGGCAGTTGTTGCCAATTTTTCCTTCTGATGGTTTCAAGCTTTGCAGGGTGAGATTACTGTGAATCGGCGTGTTGACACTAAATCATATAGTACGCTTCATGCTCTTGTTCATGGCATGTTTCCTCCTACAAACTCTACGGAGCAGGTTTTGCTCTGCTTTTTCTCAATTTTGAGCTTGTCTTAGTTTAAGTTTGTTTAAGTTCTGTTATAAAATATGGCCTGACATCAGAGATCAAATTTGGTTTCACTTGCCCCTTGCTTGCTTCTCCTTTTGTTTATGTCTAGAAATTTGAATTGGAAGACATGAACATTGATGCCAGGAGCAATTGGTATATAAATATATACATATCATTCTGTATCATTCACTCTCAGCATCTATCCTTTGCTCAATGTCAGCTGATAAAATTTAGTTTCACTTGCCCCTTGCTGGCTTCTCTTTTTGTTTATGTCTAGAAATTTGAATTGGAAAACATGAACATTGACGCCAGGAGCAATTGGTGTATATATATACATATCATTCTGTATCATTCACTCTCAGCATCTATCCTTTGCTCGATGTCAGCTGAGGTTTGTCTGAATGTTCAGATTTCAACAATTTTTCTGTGTAGTGCTCATTCTTTTATATTTTGCAATTGGTACAGGAGGATTATAATTCATGGAATTACTGGAAACTACCGCCTCCAGACATTGATGTTTGAAGGCGTCAGGTAGAGTATATTGATTGACCTTCCCGATAAAGAAGGGGATGGGTGTTGCCCATACTTGATCTGGAACTTTTTGAGGTTTGTTTCGATTTCAACTTGGCTTTTTTTTCTTTTTCTTTTTCTTTTTTGGTTTGAAACTGAAGATGTAATTTTGGGTCATCATAAATGGTCTTTTATTATGAATATGATCTCATTTTCATGCTTTAAGGTACTAGCACAGGGCATACCTCAAAGACTAAAATTTATGTAATTGTGCCTAGAATTTTTATTTTTTTATACAGAAATGCAATCAGTTCAAATTTATTGACTCATGTAAAGGGTTCATCACTATATGTCACACTGAAAGAACTAGTGGCATTTTACATTCCGAAAGAGCTATACTGGGATTAAATTAATGTTTTTTGGAGAAATAAAATAAAGAAAATGATCTCACTAGGTTTCAGTACTGAAGTATATATTGCTTTCTCCATTAATCTTTTTTCTTCATTTTCATCTTCTATTTCTGTAGCTGAGGCAGATTACAGGTTATACATATATGTGGCGAAAGGGTGATGGCAAGAGTTCCACGTTCGTTTGTGCTTTGCTTGCTGGGTTGGTTGATTTATTGGTGGCCTGGCCTGAGCTGGGCTGGAGATCATTTATCAAATATTTACCAAGTAAATTAGACAGTGACATTCATCTCATTCATGTGCTGTGCTGCTTAAGAATCAGTTAAAATTCTTGGTCGTTCTAGTTTGTAGTGTGTTCATGTTATATATCTCATGAACAGTTAAATTTAATTAAATGTGAAAAAAATCTTTGAAATGTAATAGAGAAATAGGAATATTGTTGATGGCAGGTAATGTAAATTCAATTTTTAATGTAGAATAATCATTTTTTATTAGTTAAATAAAAAAGCTTGCTAAGGCATTTCACGTAATTAAATCATGATCGGTAAATGACAGACAGGTCCTTCATTTTGTTAATTTTACCTATAAATCATCTGCTATTCTCGATCGAAGTGTCCAAACAGCCAGCAACATTGGATTTGGACTCCTCAGTTTTTCCTTAACCAGATTCAGTTTACGATCGAAATGAGAAGGTCGAGATATATATCGGAGTCACCTTCAAACACATAGTAATAAAGTAAATAAATGAACAAGGCAGCTAGAGAATTTTCAGGTCTCACAGACAGTACTGGATCCTCTCTTATATCTTTATATAAATAGATTCGAGTACAGTACGTAAGCTAAACTTAGCTGAGCATGCCAGGTTGCGACTTGCTAGGGTAGAAACTAGAAAGACAGATAGAAAAATACAAAAGTCTCTTAACGATAGACGCGTACATAAATTACTTACGCCCTTTTTATTTATTTAATAATTATATAAACTAAAGGAAAGGGGGGAGAGGTAGTTATAGCTACTATTTTAACGTACAAGTTAATTTATTTAACTTTATATCCCAAATTGAAGACATATTTGACAAGCAGATCGAGCTCCCCATCATCAAGGGTGATACATCCATCTTTGTTGGCGTCTGCATGGCAAAGCCCTCGACGAGCGCGCCAACCAGGGACGCGTGAATGGAGGTCTTCGAAGGCTTCCTTCAGCTCCTCTCTGCTCAGGCATCCATTTCTATCCCTATCATGTTCCTTGAAAATTCCTTTCAATTGCTCTTCACTGACAGTCGCCTGCGCATTCTTTGAGTACCAATAAACAGGCATCTTGATCTTGACGTCGTTTGGACTTTGGAGTAATTAATTAAATATTATATGGATGGATCGATCGACGATCGCAGGCAGCAGGAGGCAAGTCCTTACGTGAGAGATATCTCACTATGTACCTATATCTAGCTCTGCTGCTTACAAGAAAAAGCTGGTGAGGGAAGCAGCTGTTGCCTGTTGAATTTACATATACATACATCCATATGTATGGTTTTTTTCCTTTACAACTTCGTTTTGTTATTTTATTTATTTATTATATTGGTTGAGAACTAACTAACTAACTATTTAATTAATCATTTTATTTATTTATATAGTAAAGATTGTTATCTCTTTTTAGAAATCCAAAGCAAAGCGGATTCTGGTGTGTTGCTTTAATTAGAATCTGATTTCAAAAGGAACAAAGAACAAATAATTTATATCCACAAACATACCCCAAAAAAAAAAAAATAATAATAATAAAAAGAGAATTATTCTGTAAACATGTGCATGCAACCATATACATTTGTATACACATATATCAATTTCAGAATATATAATTAATTAATGCTTATATATATTATATATAATATGATAATAATAACCATGCATACAATATCAATTAATTTCTTCTATATCAAAATTAAGCTACTTCAGGCTTAATTTGTCATGTCTGTGCTTCAAGTTTTATTTATTTATTTATTTTCATTTTATTTCATATATCAACAAAAGAAAAAAAAAAAAAAAAAAAACCAAAGCGTGTTACTTATGGTACTGCGCGCTTCAGTTTAGATATGATGAGATAAAAAGCAAATATTGTAAAAGAGTCTTGTTTTAAAACCAAAATTAAGCGGATACTGTTGTTGATTCTGATGATGGGCATCTGGTTCAAAACCAACCAAAAGAAAATTCATTAACGGAATTAATAATTTACACATCACACAATCACATGACGAAGATGAACCAGAATGGATCGGATCGGAAGAAATTAAAAAGTATTATTAATTCCGTAGAAAATGTTTACTTCATTTTCAGAATAATAATGATCTTTTTATGTTAATTTTTCGGAATAAAATAATTACTTATCATCCGAAATAAAAGGAATTATGTGTGTGTGTGTTTATATATATATATATATATATATATGGAATTAGAACCTTTGACTCATGTTAGACACTTTATATAATATGCTACTTGCAGTACTGTATATGTGATTCTACCAATTCTCTCTCTCTCTATATATAGATGTGTGACAATAACAAGAGCTAGCTTCACTTATATTTCTTTTTCTTTCTTTCTTCTAATTAAATTATATATGTAGATAGATATATACGATGTCCTTATTCTTCAATTGGAGGAAGAAGATGCTCATCAGGTAAAAGCAAAAGAATGGATTCTTGCTTTTCACAAAGAAATTATATTGGAATCATATTAATAAATAAATAAATAAGCCAGCAATCTATATATATAATATCGCGGATTGCCCGATTCTTTCCTTCTATATAGCGCACCTGATTGAAAATAACATCTACTCGGTAAAAAGAAAAGGAAAAAGGTTGCATTTATAGAAGAATATATAGTGTGGACAGGTAAATGTCGTTTGTCATCAGAAATTTTATTCTAAATGGAATAATATTTTTGATTTCGTGCAGATAATTTAATTAGATTACCTTCTTAGTATATATGTTTTCAAAAGTGAACTATTCAGTCCATTTGGATTTTGGATATATACACGAGAAGATTGGCTCGAATGTGAATCTAGCCAAGTGCTTGTCCATTTCTTCCTTTTGACACGACCCCAAATAGAAATTGAAGTAAATGACAATTAAACTTTTTCAATTCCACGTTCGTTTGTGCTTTGCTTGTTGGGTTAGTTGATTTATTGGTGCCCTGGCCTGAGCTGGGCTGGAGATCGTTTATCAAAGATTTACCACGTAAATTTGAAAGTGACATTCAACTCATTCATGTGCTGTGCTGAATGAAAAATTTGCTGAGGCATTTTACGTAATTAAATCATGATCAGTAAATGACAGACAGGTCCTTAATTCATTTTGTTAATTTCACCTTACCATCTGCTATTCTCGGTCGAAGTGTCCAAACAGCCAGCAACATTGGATTTGGACTCCTCAGTTTCTTTCTAACCAGAGTCGGTTTAGCATCGAAATGAGAAGATCGAGATACATATCGGAGTCATCTTCAAACATATAATAACAATATTAATGAACAAGGTACTTAGGTATAGAATTTTCAAGTCTCACAGACAGAACTGGATCTTCTTCTCTTATATATTATATAAATAGATTTGAGTACAGTACGTAAACTGAACTTAGATGAGCAGATCGGGTACCCAGCTATCTTACCTTGCTTGCTAGCTATGGTAGAGACTAGGAAGACAGAGAAAGAAAAATAAAAAAAGAGTCTTAATATGTAGTAATTAGACAAGTACATACATAACATCTTTTCATTTATTTAATAGAGCAACTATTTTGACGACTTAATTTATTTAATCTTATATCCCAAACGGAAGATATATTCGATAAGCTGATCGGACTCCTGATGATCAAGGGTGATATATCCATCGTTGTTGGCGTCTGCATGCCAAAGCCCAAGATGAGCGCGCCAACCAGGCCAGCGTGAATGGAGTTCTTCAAAGGCTTCCTTCAGCTCTTCTCTGCTCAGGCATCTATTTCCATCCCTATCATGTTTCTTTAAAATTTCTTTCAATTGCTCTTTACTAAAAGTCGCCTCCGCCGGCTTTGAGCGCCAAAAAACAGGCATCTTGATCTTGATCTTGATGGCGTTAATATGGATTGATGATCGCAGGCAGGAGGCGAGGCCTTACAGGAGAGGCTAGTCAATTACCTATACATATATATGCTGCTTACAAGAAAGCTGGTGAGGGAAGCACCAATAGAAAGCATGGATATATGGATTTACATGTACATACATGCATACATACATACATACATATAGTTTCTTTATTCTTACGTTACTTTATTTTATTATTGTTTGAAAACTAACTAACTAACTAACTAAATATCTCTTTTTAGAAATCAAAAGCAAAGCGGATTCTGGTGACTTGCTTTAGAATCTGATTTCAAAAGGAACAAAGAATAAATAAGTTATATCCACAAACAAAAAAGAAGTAATAAAAGAGGATTAAAAAAGAAGTAATTATTTATATCCACATGATTGATGAACCATAATGGATCGGATCAGAAGAAATTAATAAAGGAGTATTAATTCCATAGAAAATGCTCACTTCATTTTCAGAATAATAATAATCTTTTTATATTAATTTTTCTGAATGTATAAAACTACTTATCATCCGAAATTAAAGGAATATATATATATATATATATATATAGATATTGATATAGATATAGATATATACAGATATAGATATATATGATATCCTTATTCTTTCAGTTGAAAGAAGAAGATGCTCATCAGGTAAAAGCAAAAGCATCGATTCTTGTTTTCACAAATTAAAGAAATTATTTTGGAATCATATCCATAACCAAAAAAAAAAAAAAAAAAAAATTTAAATAAAAAACCAGCACTCCATATATGTTATCTCGGATCGGCTGATTCTTTCCTTTTATATAGCACCTGATTGAAAATAACATCTGTACTGTACAAGGAGATTAAGAGGTGGAATGTATGTGTCGTTTGTCATCCTAAATTTTATTACCGAATAATATTTTTTTTATTTGCGGAAGAGAATTTAATTAATTAGATTGCAGCCTTCTTATTATATATATATATATATATATGTATGCATGTATGTCTTGAAAAGTACTGAGCTATATATTCAGTCCATTGGTTGCACAAGAAGATTGGCTCGAATCTAATCTATAGCTAAGTGCATGTCCATTTCTTCTTCATTTTGACACAAGCCTTAGCTAGCTAACACATATTAAAGTAACTGCCAACTAAACTTTTTAAATTCTATTCCTCTTAAAGACAAAAACTTAAGTATCAGGGCTAAAAGATTGTACAATGAAAAGCTATTACATGTTTCAAATTTTCACTTTCATTATAATTATCATTAACACAATTCATTGATTTTAAAATGAATGTATGTTTGGTAAGAATTTATAACTAAATGGATATATGATTGTTTTTAAAATGAATGCACGTTTAATAAGAATTTATTAATTGAATATATAAATAATATGGTGTAGTACTTGTTTTACCTAAAATTTTTTCTATTTTAAAGATAAGATATATAAAGTAACTCACTCCATTGAGAAAAATATTTTGAATGATTTTTTTATATCAATAGGTCTTACAAACAAGAGAAAGTATTATTTATAACAAAGAGGGATAATAATAGATTTTAGGTGATTTTTTTCCTAGTTAATAATATAAATAACTACTCGCACTTAGTTTAAGTGGTCGGAAGTCTAGTTTCTTCAAAGAGAAGTCAGGCTTCGAACTTTATTGGATGCACTAGAAAGGTTATTTTCCATCAAATAAAGATGAGACCTCGCTAACCTGTGGAGTCCATTTTCACAAAATGTATAGGGCCTCTTATATTAAAGTGCGGGTAGAATAGATTTTCAAGATTTTTAATGTAATGTTAGTAATTTGTACATGTAATATATAATATTTCAAAAAAAATTGATAATATAAATTATGTCACGAGAAAGAATTGTTGGTATTCTTGAGTTTAACTCGTTAAGAAATAGTACAAGATTTGTATAAAGTTAGAAAAAAAAGATTTAGATTTAAAATTACTCACAAAATTAGGAGAGATCTAGCTAGTACCCTAATCTTTTATCATGTTCTAGTTAGAAAAAAGAAAAAAAACTGGTAGAACACTATTAATGAAATGCCTAAATTACAGCTCTGGTCCTCTTTAACTGAAAAACTATATTGATAAATATATAGGACAATTTTATGTTTCAGGGGAAAAAAAATTCTAAATGTGAATAGTTGGATAAAATTAGAAAATTCATTTCAAACATTAATTCTTTCTTGATTTCGCATATAACTCTATTATTTCCCCCTATGTGAATGAATTATATGTCAACAATTAATGTATCCAACTATTCAGTGATGATAACGTCACTAGATGAATGTCACCTTGTTGTCGTAAATATTTTCTTACTGCTGCAAATACCCGGAATCAGATAACAACCTAGAACAACTAAAATTAATCAGAAACATGTCTAGTTCTCGTATTCGTTCTAGAATCTGAATGAAAAAGGACATCCACATTGTCAAAAGCAAAGTAAAGGTTAATTTTGTACAAAATAATTAATTACTTGATCGATACAACGTTATTGGATCTTGCTTTGCATATTAGCTAGATAGAATAACTAAAATTCAGATTCTTTGAAAAAAGCATTAACGTAAACTAATCATAAATATTATTTCAATAGTAAAGAAAGAGTGAATATGGGTTATATAGCAAACAACGAAACCTTGAAATTAATTAGGATTTAAATATCAGAATACTTGTTGATCTCGTACATAACATGTATAGGTTGATCATCAATATTGATTAAGCAACCTGCAGAAATTAAGCAATTTTACAAAAGCTTGGTATTTGGCTGGCTTCATCTAGGACTCTATATATACAGAACGGGTACTATCCAATCGATCAAGAGAAAATACGCGACCAGATCTCTGGAGTTATACATGCAGCGAAAGAATTTTGTTCAAAAATATTTATAT
The DNA here is from genome assembly GCA_022749755.1 of Azadirachta indica. Taxonomy (NCBI): domain Eukaryota; kingdom Viridiplantae; phylum Streptophyta; class Magnoliopsida; order Sapindales; family Meliaceae; genus Azadirachta; species Azadirachta indica. The sequence goes on from CM040449.1 coordinate 5,010,899, forward strand.
ATAAAGTCATTCAAAAGTAGGGAATATAAATTTATTGTTTGTATAGGAGGTGGAAATGTGTCCACTTACCTAAAATGCGATTGGAATTGTTTCAGCTTGCATGTCTTAATAAAGACACACACATATATAGAGGAATATGTGTGTGTGTGTGTGTGTGTGTAGGAATATATTAAGTACTATGATTCATAAATGTAAATGAAGGCTGGTGCAATCAAGATGCTAAAGTAGTGAGCAAGTGACATGTTTGGTATGAGACGTGAACGGCATATATGCTGCAATTGACTGGTCTTAATTAATTAGTTATTTGGGCATCACATATTTCTAGTATGTATATAGATTTATTAAAAAGATACCAACGGAAACATTAACTTGTTTAAGGTATACATACATACATATGTATGTATGTATTAGAATAAAATTAAGGGTAAGTTTTATGTATTAATAACGTCCTTTTTCTTTCCTTTCTTTTGTTAAGGGTTGCTTGTTTTGCCTATCTAAACTAAATATTTTTATGGAAATCGCATATGTATACCAGAGTTGTGAAATAATTAAAATGAAAATGAGTCGGAAATGGAAAAAGGAAGGAAGGTATTATTCTTCAAATCGAAAAAATATATGTAGGTGGGAATACTTTCTTTAAAAAAGTGGAATATAGAAAACACCTATGATCTTGTATTTCTTTCAGTATTTGAAGCAGAGAATTAGACTGTCCCACCTTAATTATTATGTTGATCTGAAAAGTGAATATATATATATATATATATATATATATATATTCCACAATCACAAGAAGATTGGCACAAATCTGACTTATCAGTGGAAATTACGGCCACCCAAGTCACAGCGGACATGTCTTCGTCTCTCACACTATAAATTATGAAAGTCTTCTCGCTTTTTATGTATAGATTCCCCACACTAAAAATTGGATAGAATACTTTTTAATTTAAATATTTTTGAGTTCACTGTAATAGAATTTATCTAAATTCTTACCCAATAAATTTTTTTATACACAATTATATATTAATAAATTGTATGTATAATATATAATGTTAAAAAAAATCAATAATGCATACTTGTCCAGTTCTCTCTATTTTTTTCTAAAATACGTGGTGGGTGGTGGATAATACCCTTGAAACTAGATAACGCTTCATTATTGGCCTTCCTGAATTCTGCTTACTTGACAAGTAATACTCTCAATGTTTAACAAATATACGTAGATCGACCGGAAGCTGTGTACTAAAAAACCATAAAATCCCATACATCTCCAAAGTTTAATTGTTTATATTGAATAATGAGTGTTTAACATTTTAAATAACTTATTTATTTAATCAATGAATGTGAGATCACTTTTGACAAAGCAAAATAAAATTGACGAATGTAAAATATATATATATATATATATTGAAGTGGGGTGGTGGTAAAGCAAAACAATAATAGCTAGCTATTAGGAACAAGAATTATTTATTTCGTCTGGGTGTATAATCTGTCATACTACAAGGGAAAGAAGAAAGTAGAGTGTGTGAATGGTGACTGGGCCAAGCCCAAGTCCAGTTTCAGTTACTATAAGTGCCCTGTCGGAGTTGATTTGGCCCAAGCCGAAAAATGTATAAAGTATTATATATGTTATGACCGAGCATAACTCGTGAACTTTCAAATCCTTTTTGCATTTTTTGGATAGTCTATCAAAAAGCATATGTACAATATATAGGAGAGAGATTTATATATGGATTATATTCATGGCCAATAATTGCAGAAACAATTAATTAATACAATATATTTTACAAATATATATAGAGTAACTGCATACTCTGTTAACCGCTTCTTAATTTCTTTTCCTAGTGCATTTTATTTTTCTAACACTTTTTTAAAGTACTCAATTGATTGAAATTTGTGTAAGCTGATAATTGGTAGTAGATTTAACCAAATTTGATACTAGTATGAATATATGTGGAGTTTCTAAGAAAAAGTCCCAAAATATGAATGACAATCAAGTAACATTGATTCCAAATGATCCATTTCTTCCAATTGGAAAAGTGTCGGAGACTTGAAAGCCTTAGAAAACGGTAAAAACAATGAAGATTTTCGTAAGGTGATGCATAAAACTTAGAAGAAAAGAAGGAATTGTTGTTGGCCCTCCTAGATATTTCATTCGTAGTCACCAAAGTTCTCCATAATCGCAATTTAATCTTCGAGTCATGCTTTGTAACTTGATTTTATTTGTATGTTTTCATGCTGCTCTTTGTGTTACCTTTTATTATGTTTTAATAAAATTATTATTACTTTTGTTTTAGAAAAAATTATTTCAGCTTTAACTTCACTCTTTGAATTCATAATAAAGACGGCTGAATTAAGTTAACATTTAAGCAAAAAAAAAAGAAAAGAAAAGAAAAGAAACACTAACGTTTTCTTATAATAATTTGAGTTTTACCATTTGAACGAGCAAATGTGTTAGTGGTTCATTGTTAATAAAAAACTAAGAAAAGAATATATAAATCTTGTTCATATATATATATATATATATATATATATACACATATAAAAGAAATATGAGCTCAAATTAATAAAAACAAGAACTCTCGAGAGTCGTATTTATGAGACTGAAGATGCTTACATCCCTGATGAGTTAAAAAGATCATCGATCTAGCTAGTAGCAACTAATTACAAAAAAAAAAAAAAAAAAAAAAGTACACACTAATTAATTAAAAACCTGAAAACGTAGGAAAGAGGACCACCAGTACTACAAAGTAGTTAAAGGTCGAGCAAAATGAATTTACAATACTACTCCTGGGATACGTAGAAAATTAATGTTGGGTTGGGATTTTGGAATAAGCTCCCCTTTCTTCTTATTGGCAGAATTACCTGGCTAGTTTGATATGCTTGATAAAATAAGTGACAAGGAGATCGTACTCGTCCTCGCTTACGTAGCCGTCTCCGTCTGAATCGGCATAGCATAGGGCTCGCCTAGCTCTCCATGCTGGAAAATTTGAACCAAGGATGCTGAAGGCCTCCTCAAGTTCTCGCTTGCTGAGGCGGCCATCACCATCTTTATCACATCCCTTCATTACTCGTTTCAACCATTCTTCAGTACTACTGTTGCTCATTTTCCGTGGCTCTTGCGTAGAAGGCCTGTAGAAACCTTTAGCTATTCCTTTATTGCTAAACATATTTATATATTTATATAATTCTGATCAAAGGCAAATCAAGTTACAATTGCAAGTCTGAGTCTTAATTGCTCTGGTTAATATATACTCTATGCTGTGACCTCTACATATATATATATATATATATATATATATGGATGGATATTGTATATCCTGTGTAACTAATTAATAAATGCATGGTTTGGACCACCATGACTGGTTGATTCAAAAGCAAAATTAGAAATATTAATATAGATATTTGGTAGGTAGGTATATATATCATTTGGACCGAAAGAATACGCAAAATTTATTATATTATGTGTTTTTATATATATTATCATAATTATCAAAATAATATCACATACTTAATGAATATATAACTTAGATAAAAATTTAAGATCGTTCTAAATTTTAATTTTATAAATTAGTCAATTTTATTATTGATTGTATACGAACTTGATCGCCAACCATCCAAATAATAATAACGATAATAAGAGTGAGAGGCATGACTCGTTATTCAACAAAGCGGGGTCGGTCGGCTCTATTTAATTCTACCGATGTTTCAAATTAGTTTATGAAGAGGAAAGAGGTGTCATCTATACAAATATTTATTAAAGAAAAGTAGGCGCATGTTGTGAATTTAAGTGATTAATTATTTAGGATATACTTAATTTATTAATAGATGTTTAATTGTTCATAATCATATTTGGCGTGATTTGATCCAAAGAATTGGATGCTCTGCACAACTTAAATATATAATATTTTGTATTTTTATTCTTAATGTTGTTCAACAACTTTGGAAAACTTAAGTAAAATGTCTCAAATTTAGACTAAATTTTCAACAATGTCTACTGTTTAAAATTTATTAAAAAAATGACCCACTTGAATCGTTTTGGACAAAAATATTCCTATTAAAAATAAATACCGGTCATTTTTAAAAATTTTATTGTGAGGATATTTTATTTCAATTGAGTCATTTTTTATAAAAATTTTAAATAGTAATCATTTTAGAAAATTGAACCACAATTTTGTTTATCGTAGAAAATCTCCCTTCAACATTTACTTTTGTAATACTAGTACTTCTATTTTGAGATTCACTTTTTATACAAAAATTTAACTTTGATATGATACATAATTCAAATTTGATCATGATTATTACTATATATATTTTAATATTCAATAAATTCAGCCAAAAAAAAAAATCCTAAAGAAGATATATGCTCCAATCGCTGCGATCTTGAGAAAAATCTTTACTATGCATGTCCACCATTCTCCTCAAAGGAAAAATAAAATGATATTAGTTTTATTTGGAAAACATGCGCATGCTTTCATCATAGGCATTGGATTGTTTTTCTTATATATTTTTCCATATATCTGTCTATCTATCTATCTATCTATCTATCTATCTATCCAAAGGGTTTTGACGGAGCAGTCTGCACGTTGAACTATATATATAGTTCCAGTACTCATCCAATTTTTTATCCTTTTTCTTTCCTTTTACTTGGAAAAGTTGCGAGATTGTTGATGAAGGATGCTTTTCTACTGGGAATCTCTTGAAAGTTGATAAATATCCTCCATTTGTTAATTCAATAAATGTCCTTCACAACAGTGAAGCCACTGAAAAAGCAGAAGATAGTGGTGTCCCTTAAAATTAAATGCTCGACCATATGATTACTACATAAAATATTTATTCTATCGCTTTATACTTACAGTGACATAAGAAATTATTATATATAGTATACGTTATGTGGGTTAACACCAACATTGTTTGGTGGACTAAAAGCAAAATTAACTGCAACTAATTAATTATGTGGTACAAAATATATAAAAAAGATTAACTGAAAAGCAACTTAAAATTGAAGATGTTTAAAAGGCTATTATTTTTATATATATATATATATATATATATGGACCATATATATAAAACAGTAGTCGTAACTTGATATTCGAGTCGTAATTTTATATATGGACCAGAAAATGTTCTCTCATTACTATTTCACTTTTGACAAAGATAAGAAGTCAAGAATATATCTAAGAGGGACATAATTAAATTATGAAAATAAAAAGGTTTAATTATCTGTCAAGCTTATTGCATAGAAAAAGTATGGTCAAAAGATATGCAAAAAGTTTGGAATTTGATCATAGATATGTATTTTCCACTAACCCTGATAATTCATTCAAGGGTCCAGTGAGAGTAAGTAGATTTAAAAGTTAATTAACTTTGGCGATAAATATCCTGATCGGGACTTGATTTCAAGAATCTAATCGCTATATCTTGATTCATAGACTGCCATGCAATAGGTTGTTGCATAAAGAATGAAAATAATTTTAAAAAGGTACTGTTTTCGATCGTTGCTTCAAACTCAATGAAGCAAAGTGAATATATGCTTAATAGTAAAAGCATTTGGATAGAGATTCTATATGTGATTTATTTGAATTAATATACATGTAGTTCCACTACTTCAATTATCAAAGTTGCATCTTCTTTCCTTTCACGATTAAAAAAAAAAAATTGGAAATGAAATTATCCAAAGAATAAAGGGGCTAGGAAGACAGGAAGGAGAATCAAATTTCCTGCATGCCGATCAAAAGGCGACACTTGGATACCCCTATTAATTAATTCTTTCTTTGATAATCTGCTTATTAATTGCCCAATATTTTCTCAGATGAGCAGCGGAAGAGGAGTACTAATTAGGCTTTGATGTTCATATATATGTAGTTCTTCAAATTTCGGATCAGATCACTGTTGAAAACTTGAAATATTTGATGTCGTCCACGACTCAGAAGCAACAACTTTTATAACAGTTAACACAGTACCTTCCTTACTGTCTCGACTGTCAATCAAGCTACATATCTTATATTTCAGTATATCTATTTTAGATAAATTAAGGTACTTTCTAATTATTATTTCTTAAATTTTTATTTGTATTTTTAAAAGGTAACAATGTGTTCTTTTGATATTTTATTAAAATTTTATTCTTAGAACACATAAAATGAGTTTTAGTTTTTTAGTTCTAAAGTGTGAAACATTATCTTTGTTATATTTTTACCCACCCTTCCACAATCTCTGTTTTTATATAATAATTATTAATGAGATATTAACAAATAAAGTCACCAAATTTTGGTAAACAAAAAAAATGAGCATATGCTATTATTACTTGTAATACATAAATCCTTGGCAGAAGCTTATATAGAACTGAAAAATAAATTATATATAGATCTATTTACGTTCTTATTTATTATTTTACGAAAATGTTAAAGATCTATATTTTATTATCTCAATTATCAATTATTTAAATCTTGTATTTTTTCTATTTTTAACATAAGTATTTAATTTAATTAAAAATTAAATATTATGAGAAGTTTATATTATACTATTTTTAGATTTTTATTTGGTATATTTAAAAATATTAAAAAATTATGATAAATCTTTAAATGAAAAAATAATTATAAATTGTTACATAATATTTAGCAATAAAATTATTAAAATTCAAAATTTTTAAAATATTTCTATTAAATACAATTTACACTTTTTTTCACTTTCAGCATACAATTTTCTAAAAATAGTATTGAAAGTATGCAGTATACTTAACTTTTAAAAATAATAACTTAATTAATAATACTATTTTCCTTTTTTTCTTTATGGGAAAAAGATCAACAGTAATTTATAACCAACGAGCCCTGAATGCTTGATCGTTTACATCAAATAGGAAGGCAAAAGTAGAGCTGTCTACACTCGATATACAGGCTCTTCAATAAGAGAAACAAAGATGTAGATGCCGAGGAAGATTTACTTATTTATAAAATTTTACCAAATGTTCAAACACAAACACTCCAATATCCATGCATGCATGGATCTGTCTACTGCCTAGCTGACTAGTCCAATTGCGGCCGGAGACATGTTCCAAGGGATTACTCCTCAGACATGTTTATCAGACAGACAGTTGCTGCTAATTAATTTCTACCTACATTACGAGAAGAACATTAAACCTTAATTATCATCTGCATATATAGTGAAATGCTCTATTATTTTGGCCCTCCAACCGGGAACGAAATTAAGCTAGCTCCAAAGTATTTGAAAGTGTCTCTAAGCTCTGTTGAAAGGTGGAGGACTTCTATTATAAGAGGAAATAAATTTGATAGAAATAATTATGAATAAGGAAGGAGGGAGAAGTTTATAATCTTATTCATTTCTAATTTTTAGCTTGACATGCTTTTCAAATTTATCAAAAATATAATGAAATAAGTCACCTCTATTTATATTATGCCAACACACATATAATTTAATAGATACAAATTTTCTTCTAAAAATATTCATAATAATATGTAGATATTTACTACAAATATCTTGATATTTATCATAATTATCTAGATATTTTTTATAAATATATAAATTTTTATTATTAAATATCTAAATATTTATTTTATAAATATTTAAATATTTTCGTACAAATTTTTATAAATTGGGCCACGTTATTCTTAAACCCAAATTTTACAAGTTTAATTTTTAAATTAAATTTAATTTCCAACAAGCTCTTTCCAGTTAAGACGGCCAGCCGTCTCCATTCTTGCGGTGGCGCCAAAACATGTCTGCTTTTCAGCTGTTCCTTGGTGTATGGAATAGGCTTCCGCAGTTCCGCTTAACCGTACGCAGTCCTACCACCTGTTCATACTCGTACCGGTGCCGTACGCAATTTCTATCTGAGCCACCGCGAGAATAGTACTTACATATGGGTCACATTTAATTTGATGGGAGTTAATTAATTAGGATGAAGAAATTAAGTATATTGCTTTCATTAATTTATTTGCTTGCCTTGCTTATGTAAATGTACGTAAGTGCGTTAATTTTGCTAATTCAGATACGTAGAATAGATGGTATATAAATTCTCTTTAGTATTCTTCTACCACGCCTTTTCCTATCCCCAACGTATCTCAAGTGAAGTGAATATTAATATTTATATCTATTATTACAATTAAGCTTAATCTGCATTAATTGCTCAGTATTAATTAATTAATTATTTTGATGAATACGTCATATGCTTATATGCATGCCAAGCAGACGAACGTGCATCTCCAAGAACCAAACACGACTTCACTCACAGCTAGAGTCTTGGCATCTATATATATTCCATCTCCAGAAAAACAAAGAAATTGAAGCCCTTGTATGTGTGTATGTGTGTGTATATTATGATCAAGTAGAGCTAGTTGATTAATGGTTCAAAACAAGAATGAACCCAAAAACGCTCAAATCTTGCATATATAAGACATACCTCTATTTTATTAAAGTGCCTGCACTGATCATGTGGGGAAATAATTTCTACATCTGATTCGAAAATGTCACCCGTGAAAGAATTACATCACCGTATTTTTATTATCGTTCACCTTTCGTAGTACTGTTGAAAACTAAGAATAATGGAAAAAGAGAAAGAACTATAGCTGTTATTAATTAATTAATTAATTAATTGCCAATTTAGATATATTTGAAGTTAGCTAATTCTTTTTCCAGAAGTTTATTAGTTTAGATAACAAAATATATGGAGACTTTCAAGCTAGCTAATTGACTTTCCTGTTATAATTACTATGAAATAAAATTACTTGCTTTCAAATATAATTATATGTGTAATAATATTAATTAGTAAATAAAAGTGTATGTTTCTCTATATATACATCATTTTAACAGTTGTAAATTAAAAGCACGAAAATTCCAAGTTAGGTAAACCTACTTAAAAATGGTTCATCGGACACTATTTGAACAAATATGGATATTTAATTTTTTTCTGTAATGGTTTTTTAAGTGATTAATATTTTATTTTCATATTTCTGTTGGTCAATTTGATTCTCAAATTTTCTTTTGTTTTTGCTGCTTAGCTGTTAATTTGCTGATTGAGCTGGATTGCAACAGCTTTTGCTTGTTTTTTGTTTCTTGTGTTTTGCTTCTGCTGTTACTTCAATTTTTTTAATATATCTCTTTAAGAGTTTGCTTGGAGATTATATATATATATATATATATATATATACATATCTATGTATGTATGTATATAAGATCAATGTAAGGAATTTTCATTGATTTTTGATAATTTATCTCCATTTGGCTAACAATGTCATATATATGATCACCCTGCAAAGCGTGGCATCAAAGAGTTGATTCTCATAAACCCTAAATACTTTAACACAATGTACAATGTACTTAAACTGCAGGATCTTGAACTTCTGACTGGAGGCAGAGTCAGAGTGATCGAAACCATGTATGTAAAAGCAGTCAGTCGATGCATATACAACTTTCTATCTCGAAGAATTCCTTCCTCCACCAATCCCTGATAGAAAAGAAAACCGCCCATCAGGACTGTAAAACATTAATTATTTCATATATAATTAATTAATATATAATATTAATTGCACTCGACTGATATATATAATTAATACTTACTATCTGGTAATCCCCATTTACTAGCATAAATGACGAGCTCATTCAACTCTGCATCATCAATGGATCCATCTCCATTAAAATCAGCATGGCGTAGGGCACGTACGTTTGGCTCTGAAGCCGCTGAAATGCAATCCTAGGTCTTGGAAGGCTCGCTTGAGCTCGTCCCACCGTAGTTTACCGTCTTTGTTGGCTGCGTATGTCTTCAGATAACATTTGAGCTGCTCCTCCGCTGGAGTTAAGCCCATTCCTTTCGGAACCCAAATAGGCATCGCAGCTCAATTGCTTGTTACTATGTTGATCAGCTACCCGCTGGGTGTAATCTGCTATGCCATTGCAACAATTACTGAAGGTTCCTTATATACTGATCAAACCACAAATTGAAAATTAATATTTAAAAAATTATAGTTTAAATATTTGCAATTATTCCGCCGATGATGCCAATATTTGTGAAATTAAATTTGGCAAATCCACTTTGCTTTTTGTTTAATTTTAATTAAAGATTTGTTATCAACAGAATTTTTGTTAAAAGTGTATATATTCTGATTTAAAAATTTAAGAAAGATATATACCGTGCATCATAAAATCTAAGTATGCGCCGCAGAGCCAATTAATTAAAAATTTAGATTCTTATAGCACAGAAATTGTTTTTTTATTTTTTTATTTTTTTATTTTTTAATAAATTTATACCGAGTAGCCGCGAGGTTCTCTGAACCAAAACGTGCAGTGGACTTATGCCTTTTTGTCCTCTAATAATTAACTAAAATATAAGAGATAGATTGATGGTTTACTTTACAAAGAAGAAGGGGGTTTGGCATGCATATAATATGTATATAGTAGGTCTATTATCATCTTGCCTAACACACAATTAATGTTTATAACAAAAAGCTTAGAAGTAGTGGTGCGATGAGTACCTGTTAGTGATTGATCCTGATCTGGCCTTAAGATCTTTGATAGCTTCCCATATGGCTATGGCTACGGAACTTTTGCCTAGCTATTTTATTTTGTTTACTTCGCTGCCTGGAATACCCTGATAATTAATGTGAAAATGATGATAATCATGATTCCTTCATGGGCATGCAAAAAGAATAGAAAAAATTAAAGAGAGAGAATAACAGGAAAGGTAAGGATGATTCCTTCAATTTAAAACCATATATATATATATATATATATATATAAAAGACATTGCCATGAAGAACGAAGAATGTCGGCCAATAGGAACAACCCATGAAATTATAATGTCGCGCTTGATAAAATTATTATTTTATTTATGAAGAAATTAATTAGGTCTCCGGTTTTAGTTTAGATATATATTTTGGAAGAAACGTAAATGGCTGTCTGCCGCCTTAAATCTTACTTGCTTTTTTTTATTTGTAAGGGGAGTAGAGTTATATATATATATATATATATATATTTATTTGGGGTAAGATCAACCATCTCCTTTATTTTTTTTAATAATTTTTTTATATTAATTTTAAATCGTTAAATTTAAATACATTCAACGGTTGATATTACATCTAATTATATCATTAAAACATTCATAATTAATACATATGTCAAATACAATTTCAACTTTTAAATATGTTTAAATCTAATAGTTTAAAATTAATATAAAAAATTGTGTAAAAAAAATAACCGTCGATCTTACTCCTATATATATACACATGGATCCTTTTGAGTCTTCTTCTGCACACATCTTTTTCCAAATTATTCTATCTTCAAGTGAAGTGATTTATTATATATAAACCTTGGCTTCAATTGTGATTAACTATTTTATTTATGGTTACAAGTTTGATGAATACGTCTGATGCTTATATACGCCAAGTAGACGTACGTATACAAGTGAAGTAGACATCTACAAGAACCACACACACACCACTTTAAATACTGATAAACTCTTGGCAATTGGCATCTATATAATTGTTTTCCAAAAATAGAAAACGAGAACTTTATACCTGATGTGAAGGGATGGAGCTACTTGATTAGAGATTAAAAAAAAACAAGAAATTGACCCCAAAACACTGATCAATACTTGCATGCATGCCAAATTCCTCTATTAATTTTATTTGAACTGCATTTGCAGATGTGGAATTTAATACTTCTGCTTGCATACATCTGATTGAAATCGTCCCCTGAATCTAATGTTGTTGAGAAATAACTATAACCAAATATAATATATAATGTGTATATCGATTACTGTATTTCTATTATCATTATGTACTGTTCTTACCATCGAAAAAAGAGTAGAAAAATTGATTACTATTATTAATTAATATACACTTTACATATTTCGAGCTAATTTTGAAAACAAAAGTTTATTCAGATAACGCAAATATCTGGGATATTATTGAATAATGTTTCAAAATCCTTATTGTTTTGCTGATAAAGCCAGTCATGTCCCTATATATATATATATATATATATATATATATGTAGATCCACAACAAATTTAAGTGGATAGGTAAGTCTCCACGTTGAAGGAATATATAATTTGCCACCAGGACAAAAGGGTAAAGACAGCTGGTCAAAGATTTGGGAATAATAACTTCACCAAAAGATATATAAACATTTTGTTTAATTAATTTGGTGACTCGCGCCAAGCTAATAATTTAATTAATTTTACCTTTAATGTTTAAATTTTAATGCTAGAATATGTATTAAAGATGAGTGATATATATCAGCAACCACCGGTGCAGCCTCGAGTTCATTAACTGAACCGTTAATTATCAATTATTGTTTAAAATGTAATTAACTTATTGAGATAAAACTAAACAAACAATGAGGACAATTTATAATTAATTAATGATTCAATTACAGTACGGATTATTGTCTGGAATCGAAACAAATTAATAAAATTAATAATAAAAAACAAAAAAACAAAAAAGTGCCTTCACGACCGCGGTGATTGCGCCGCCCTGCTTTTGTTGTATGCCTTCCACTAACCCAGCAATTACAAAAGGTGTCTTAAGAGACAAACTGCATCAAAGAAGGTACAATTAGGCGTTTGGAATTATAGATAATCCAAGTAAGAATCAATATTCTAATTTGTTTAAATTTAATAAACAACGTAAAAAGATTCAAAAATATATATATATATATATATATATTTGGTTAGAGTTAGACCCTTTAAAAAGTTTGTGTACGAGGCTGCTGATAATTCCCATTAATTATATATGATTAGAGTTAAGACCCTTTAATCATATATATATATATATATTAATCATATATGATTTATTAGACGTAAAATTTGAACAAATATCGATATTTAGTTTCACCCCATAGCAGTTTTATGGGATTAATTTGTCTTATGTAATATTTTGTTCCATTAATTTGATTCACTTATCAGATTCAATGAATTTCATAATCACTCTCTATTGTCATAACTATATATCATGAGAGCTGTTGAGTGTTCCCGCCCATAAAACGTTGCCATATATTAATATGTACGAAAAACAAAAATGGTATGATTTAATTAAATTATTTCAGCAAAAAGAAATGTTTTGAAATTTCATATACATCACCCTCAGAAAGGGGCATCAAAGAATTCTGGTCGATTATAAATCTTACACTGAGTAAGTATTAGCTAGGACAAAGAGCTCGCCAAAAACGCTGTTAAAAGTCACCGGCAAAGCAAAGAAGCAGACGAATCGGCACACGGCCAGGCCACGGACAAGCAGTCAATGATTGATGTACATGGATACTACTATATATGGAAGAGGATATTATATTCGCATGGCTATCTCGAAGAATTTCTAATTTCTCCAACAATCCGTGATAGAAAACAAAATCGCGGAGGATTATTAATTAATATCAACGTAGAAATTGAATAAAATGGATGGCAAAATATTATTATTTAATAATTAATAATATAATATTGCACTTAACTGATATATAAATAACAAATACTTACTGTTTGATAATTCCTATTTACTAGTATAAATGACGATTACAATTAATCCTTAATTAATCAAACTAAGCGAACGCGGATTTGCCTCATCAATTGGTATGAACGGCGGAAAGGAACTAGCTAAGTAAATAAATTATAAGAGATCAATGGTTTCAAAAAGAACAGGGCCGCACTTGCCGGCCGGTTGTCATAATTTATGTAGTATTTCTGGACGTGCCTATCGCCTAACATATATACATATATATTAATATTAATTACACAGCTTAATACTTTTACACTGAACCTGTGACTGATTGAACTTCTGCCGGTGTTGATCTGGTCTTAATTTATCTTTCTCGATAGTCATTCTAAATTTCCAATGCAGAGTGTGTGGAGCTTTACCTATATATATATATATATATATATACACACACAACACACGAATACGTGTTGGTGGTCAATTGTTAATAAAGTAAAAGCCTAAAAACAGAATAAATTTGTACATATATATACGAACAATTATGTATATACACTGTTAAGAAATATGAGCTCAAATTAAGGAAAACAAGAACCCGCAAGGGTCGTGTTTATGAGATTGAAGATGCTTACATCCCTGATGAGTTAAAAGATCATCGATCTAGTAGCAGCTAAGTACATGCCAAAAAAGTACACACTAATTAAAAACCTGAAAACGAAAGACGACTACGAGTACAAACTAATTAAAGATCGAGCAATATTATTTTACAGTACTACTCCTGGCCTTCTTGGCAGCATCTTGTTTGATATGTTTGCTAAGATAACTGACAAGGAGATTGTACTCGTCCTCGCTTATGTATCCGTCTCCGTCTGAATCGGCATACCATAAGGCTCGCCAAGCTCTCCATGCTGGGAAGTTTGAACCAAGGATGTTGAAGGCCTCCTTAAGGTCTTGCTTGCTGAGGCGGCCATCACCATCTTTGTCACATCCCTTTATCACTCGTTTCAACCATTCTTCAGTACTATTGTTGCTCACTTCCTGTTGCGTTGAAATCCTGTGGCAACCTTTATGTATTCCTTTATTGCTAAACATAATTCTGATCAAAGGGAAATCAAGTTACAATTGCAAGTTTGAGTGTCGTCTGCACTGGTTGCTCTTGTTAATATATATATATATATATATATGTATGTATACACGGCAAACAAAGTAAAGGTTCTCCTTAACCTTGGTCACAAGAGAATTCCTAGGATATTGGATAGGGGCAAAATACATCAGTGTATGCATGGTTGGATCACCATGACTGGTTGATTCAAAAGCAAGACTGATATTAATTGGAATATGGATATATAGTATCATTTCCACCGAAAGACCGCACAAAATATATTATATTGTATGTTTTATGCTTTCCCTAAAAAGTGTTTTATTTAACTGATAATCAAAAAGTAATTCAACTAACAATTAAATTTTTATTTGAAATAATGTGAATATACGTAATATATTATTATAATTTTTAAAAATTATTTAGCACACCGTTCATCACATATTTAATGTTACAACAGGTTATTTTAGATAAAAATTTAACATATCGTTCTAAATTTTCATTTTATAAATTAGTCAATTTTATTATTGATTGTACACGAACTTAGTCTCCAATCATCCAAATAACAACAACAATATATATAATAATAATAATAATAATAATAAAAGTAAGAGGCATGACTTGTCATTCAACAAAGCAGGGTGCTTGACTCTATCGAATTCTACCGATGCTTCAAATTAGTTTATGAAGAGAGGAGAGATGTCATCTATACATATCTTTATTGAAGAAAAGTAGGCACATGTTGTCAAGTGTGATTAATTGTTTAGGATATACTTAATTTATTGATAGATGTTTAATTGATCATAATCATATTTGGTGCGAGTTGATCCAAAGAATTGGATGCTCTACACAACTTAAATATATAATATATAGAAATAAATATAAAATATTATATTTTTATTCCTAATATTGTTAAACTTTAATTCACTTTTGCAATACCAGTACTTCTATTTTCAGATTCACTTTTTCTACAAAAATTTAACTTTGATACGATACATAATTTCAAATTTGATTATATGATTTTTACTATATTTTATTCAATAAATTCAGTAAAAAAAATCTTAAAGAGGTACTCTGTGATGATGAGAAAAATCTTTACTATGATTGTCCGTCATTCCCCTTAAAGGAAAAATAAAATGATATTAATTTTATTTGGGAAACATGCATGCTTTGATCATGAGAATTGGATTGTTCTTATATATTTTTCCTCATTTCCAAAGGATGTTGATAGAGCAGCACGTTCAACTCTATATATATATATATATATATATAATGATCATCCATTTTTTTATTTTTCTTTTCTTCCCTTTTTCTTGGAAAAGTTGTGATATGGATAATGAAGGATGCTTTTCTTACCGGGAATCTCTTGAAAGTTTATAAATATCTCCATTTGTTAATTCGGTAAATGTCCTCAACAACAGTGGAGCCACTGAAAAAGCAGAAGATAGTGGTGTCGCTTAAAATTAAAAGCCCGAGCATATGATCACTACATAAAGTATTTATTTGATCGCTTGATACTTATAATGAGATAATAAATTATTACATATATAGCACATATTATGCGGGTTAAAACCAACATCGTTTGGTGGACTAAAAGCGAAATTAACTGGAAGTTCAGTGGTGGAGCTAGGATTAATATTTGAGTGGGTCAAAATGTAAGCATTCAAATTCTGCAGAGATCAAGACAAATGAAATAAAAGTTAAGAAGAGTAAAATTGATAATTTTATCTGAAAATTTCGAAACTTTTGTAAGGGCGACGTGCCTTCGCTACTATTGATTTGAACTAATTAATTATATGGTACAAAATATACAAAAAAGATTACTGGGAAACAAGTTAAAAACTGAAGAAGCTTAAAAGACTATTATACATACATACATACATACATATATATATATATATATATATGTATATGGCCCATATAAAAATAAAAAACAGTAACCGTGGCTTGATATTCGAGTTGTATATGTGGACCAGAACATGTTCTCTCATTACCATTTTACTTTTGACAAAGATAAGATCGAACTGGGGAATATCATGTTATAAAGCGGCCAATCGGTATCCAAGTGGAATATCATGTTGTAAAGCGGCCAATCGGTATCCAAGTGGAACGTAAATTAAATTATGAATATAAAAAAGGTTAGTTATTTCTCAAGCTTATAGAGAAAAAGTATGGTCAAAAGATATACACAAAGTTTGGAATTTCAAGAATCTAATCGCTATATCTTGATTTATAAACTGTCACGGTTGTTGCTTGAAGAATGAAAGCAATTTCAAAAAGTACTGTTTTCGAACGTTGCATCAAACTCAATGAAGCAAAGTGAATGATTAATAGTAAAAGCATTTGGATAGAGATTAAGATTCTATACGATTTATTAGGATTAATATACATGCAGTTCCACTACTTCAATTATTAAAGTTACATCTTCTGTCGTTTTATGATAAATTTAAAAAATTGGAAATGAAAATTTCCAAAATGTAAAGAGTAAGGGAGGAAGAAACAAAAAGAAGAATCGAATTTCCTCCCGATCAAAAGCATAAACAATAGAGGTTAATTTGTTTATAGTTAAGGTGACACTTGGATCCCCCTATTAATTCTTGGATAATCTTATAATTGGTTTTGATTCTCAAAGCTAGGCACATCCATATCATATATACAAAAGGATAATTAAGAACAGCTTAATTTCCCATTTCTCAGAGGAGCTGTGGAGGAGAAGTAATTAGGCTTTGATGTTCATATACATGTACTTGAAATTTTGGATCACATCACTGTTGATCTATTTTAGGTAAATTGAGGTACTTTCCTAATTATTATTTCTTAAATTTTCATTTTTATTTTTAAAAGGTAAACGAAAAATTTGTTCTTTTGATATTTTATTAAAATTATATTCTTAGGACACATAAAATGAGTTTCAGTTTTTTAGTTCCAAAGTGTAAAACATTATCTATTTTTTATTTTTACCCACCCTTCCACAACTCTGTTTTTATATACTAATTATTAATGAGATATTAAAAAATAAGTCACCAAGTTTTGGTAAACAAACAAAGAAGCATATACTATTAGTATTTGTAATGCATAAATCCTTGGCAGAAGATTATGTGAAATTGAAAAATAAATTATATATAGATCTATTTATTAAATTATTAAAATATGTTCTCATTTATTGTTTTACGAACTTAAAAGATCTATGTTTTATTAGCCAACTGTCAATTATTTAAATCTTGTATTTTTATTTTTATTTTTAACATATTTAATTTAACATGAGAAGGGTTATATTATACTACTTTTATATTTTTATTTGGTACATTTAACAATATTAAAAATTATGGTAAAACTTTAAATGAAAAATAATTATATTTCATATTTTTTTGAACAATTAAGTTAATCAAATTAATTTATTTACTCAAAATGTTAATTATTACATAATATTTAGCAATAAATTGTTAAAATTCAAAATTTTGAAATATTTGTATTAATAAACACAATTTACGTTTTATTTTTCAGCACACACTTTTCTAAAAATACTATTGAATAACGTATGGAGTGTATTTAATTTTTAAATAAGTTAACTTAATTAATAATACTATTTCTTTTATTTTTATTATGCACTACACTGAACTTTTAAAAATATTAACTTAATTAATAAGATTATTTCCTTTTTTTTTTCATTTATGGGAAAAATATCAACAATAATATATATCCAAATTCCAAAGTACGTACTATCATGTGCCGCCGATTCAGAAGCGGAACCGCCGACAGCGCAAGAGCACGAGAGCGCGCTCCTCGCAGAACAAGCGCGCCCAAGTTCCGGAGTTGCCTGCCCTCTCGACGGAGAGCTTACACTCGCGGATGAACAGTATGCTGGTGAACAATACCCCGAGAGCAGACATAAGTTTTCGAGAGCCGTTCGGGGGAGAGTGGAGCGGGACGGGAGCGTGCCCGACATCCTACCGTGTCAACTGAGGCTGAGCAAGTCAGTGGGCCTTGGAAGCAACCACCTCAAACATCCTTAGAAGCACCCTTTAGGCTGGGCAGCAAGACACATGCAGGGAGCAAGCTTGACAGCACTTGACTTGGTTTAGTAGCTTAGTTTGGTTTCCTTAGAATGTGATCCAATAGGCCCAATTTTGTGTTTAATGGTGGTAGGTAGGATCTTTTCTTATTTTCATGTAAATTTTGTAAATGGAATAATCTTGGCCATTGAAAGTGCTTGTATAGAGTGAATCATGACCATCCATATATACATATATATTGTATAGTGAAGTGTAATGAAAAAGAGACCCATTTTCTCTTCCCAAATTGCTTCTCACATTGGTTCTTCTTCTTTTTCATTTTGCTCCCAAATTTGAGCACCAAATTGACATTGTTCACTGCCATTCTTGCAACACACACACACACAATGATCTTGAGGTAAATCAAGGCTTACTTGGGCAGTGCATTTGAAGCTTGTTCAAGTGCCGCACATAGCTGGAATTCCGCATCAGTTTCTAGCGCGTGACAGTATGCGCCCTTAATGTTTGTATTAAACAGGAGACAAAGTATAGCTGTCTTCGCACAATATATAAGCTCTTCAATAATGGAAACGAAGATGTAGATCGATGTTAAGGAAGACTTATTTATTCATAAAATTTTATCACATGGTCAAAGTTCAAACGCAAACACTACAACAATCCAATATGCATGCATGGATCTGCATGCCCACTGGCTAGTCCAACGCCGGTTGGAGACACGTTACAAGGGATTGTTCACTCCTCAAACAGACAGCTGCTGCTAATTCCTACGTAAGCTACATTACATGAAAATCCTTGAAACAGCCAGCTTGATCATAGACAAAGCAAATACATGCTCATGCAGTTGATGGGAAAATATATTGCTCTTCTTAATTAATAGTGTAACCCAATTGGACAGCTTATTTGATAAGCTCATCGACTTCATATTCGCGCTTATATAAGTATGACTATCCATCAACATTATATGTACCTATCCTCCGAACTCTTAAGTACTTGAAAGCGTCTCTAAGCTCTTGCCGGCTAAGGCGGCTGTCTCCATTCTGGTCATATGTAGCGCCAAAACATGCCTGCTTTAATTTTCAGCTTTAATTTCCTTGTGTATGGAATAGCATCCGCTTAGCCATAGGCCTACCGCCTATAGAATATACTCCTACCGACGCCATCATTTCTATATAAGTCCCCGCGAGAATTAATAGTTACGGGTCATATTTAATTTGAATTTTGATGGAAGCTAAAGGAAGAAGAAATTAAGTACATGAGTTATATTTATTTGCTTCCCTTTCTTGCCATGTGTATGTAATGTAAGTGGGTTGCTAATATTAATTCAGATACGTAGATGGTATTGTTGGAAATTAAACTTGATTTGCTCCAAAATAAATTAGGCTTATAAGATTTGAACTTAGAAATAGTGTGACCTATTTTCTAGAAATTTTTAAGAAAATATTTAAATATTTATTCTATAAATATTTAAATATTTAGTAATAAAATTTAAATAACTATAATTAATATCTAAATATTTGTAATTATTATCTAAATATTATTATTTATACTTCTAAAAAGAAATTTGTAACTATTGGATTATATGTGTGTTGGCATAATTCTAACCGTTTGTTAATGAAGTGCCATAGTATAAATAGGGGTGAGTTTTTCTATTATTTGTCAAGTAAAAAAAAATTAGAAATCAATAAGATTGTAAGCTTCTCCTTCCTTCCTTATCCATAATTATTCCTAACAAACTTATCTTCTCTTATAATATAAGTTTTTCACATTCTAATAAAGTGGTATCAAAATTAAGGTATAAGTGACCATGGCAAGCAATGGAATGGATCTCTTTCAAGTTCCAATGCTCAACAAAAGCAACTATGATAATTAGAGCATCGAGATGAAGGCTTTGCTAAAAGTTCAAGATACATAGGAAGTCGTAGAGAAAGGGTTTGATGTGCCAAAAGATGAGGCACCTTTACTCAAACTCAAAGAGATCTTTTGAAGGATTTTAGAAAGAGAGATAAGAAAGTTCTCTACCTCATCTATCAAGCATTGGATGAAGATGACTTTAAGAAGGTTTCAAATGCAAAAACCGCCAAAAAAGCATGGGAGATGCTTTAAACTTCATATAAAGGTGTTGAAAAAGAACGGTACGTTTTTAAATTTTACGAGGTGAGTTTGAATCTTTATGTATAAAAAATTATGAATCAATTTCTGAATACTTTTTTAGAGTTTTGATGGTTGCTAATCAATTCAAAAGAAATGGAGAAAGCTTAAGTAATGTTCAAATTATGGAGAAAATTTTTTCTTTCATAAATTCGACATTTAAGTATATTGTTGTAACAATTAAAGAAACAAAAGATTTAGAGTCTATGACCATTGAAGAACACATGACCTCATTACAAGCATATAAAGAAAGACAAAAGAGAAAGTAAGAAGTCTTGGAATAAGTTCTCCAAACAAAGCTCACTTTTAAAGAAAAGGAAGAAAGTTTCGACAATGAGAAAAGCCAATGTGGAAGAGGAATTGGTCGAGAACGAGGCTGTGGACGTGGATATGGACGTGGACGCTGATGGAAAGAACCATTGAATTATAATAATAACAATAATGAAAGAGAAGAAGGCTTAAGAAGAGGTCATGAAAAAGGCAATTTGAACTTAAGGTACGATAAGTCTCAAGTTAAATGTTATAATCATCAAAAGTTTGGCCATTATGCTTTTGAGTGTAGAACTTTCAATAATAAAGTTGATGAGAAGGTCAACTATGTGGAAAACAAAAGTCAAGAAGAAGAAACGTTATTGCTAGCATTCAAAGACAATAATAATGGCAGTACTAATACATGGTATCTTGATACCGGCACAAGCAATCACATATGTGAAAGCAAAAATATGTTTGTGGAGCTTGATGAATCAGTGAGTGGCAATGTCTCCTTTAAGAATGAGTCTAAAATATTCGTAAAAGGGAAAAGTAATATCTTCATTTGCTTGAAATATGGAAGACTTCAATTTATTTCAAATGTTTATTATGTGCCTAATATGAAAAATAATATTTTAAGCTTAAAACAACTCTTAAAAAAAAGTTATGATATTCGTATGAAAGATTATATCCTTTTTATAAGAGATAATAAAAGTAATTTAATTGTAAAGGTGGCAATGCCAAAGAATAAAATGTTCTTGTTAAATATTCAAAACGATATAGTAAAATGTCTCAAGGCTTGTTACAAGGATACATCATATTTATGGCATCTTCGATTTGGGCATCTTAACTTTGGAGGACTAGAGCTACTATCTGAGAAGAAAATGGTGAGAGGACCACCTTGCATCAATCATCCTGATCAGCTATGCGAAGCATGTTTACTTGGGAAGTAATTTAGAATGAACTTTCCAAAAAAGTTTACTTTTAGAGTCAATAAGCCACTTGAACTTATACACACCGATGTATGTGGTCCTATTAAGCCAAGCTCCCTAGATAAGAGTAATTACTTCCTCATCTTCATTGATGACTACTCAAGAAAAATGTGGGTATATTTTTTCAGAGAAAAATTTGAAGTTTTTGGAGTATTCAAAAAGTTTAAAGCACTAGTGAAGAATGAAAGTGGATGCAAAATTAAGGCCATGAGATCTGATCATGGAGGAGAATTTACTTCAAAGGAGTTTCGAGAGTTCTGTGAAGCAAATGGAATCTGCTGTCTTCTAACTGTTTCGAGATCCCTCAACAAAATGGCGTTGTTGAAAAGAAAAATAGAACTATTTTTGACATGGCACAAATCATGCTCCAAAGCAAGAAATTGCCAAAAGGATTTTGGGTTGAAGCTGTGCATGTGCAGTGTATTTATCCAACTGATCTTTTATTTGAAATATGCAGAAAAAGACGCCACAAGAAGCTTAGAGTGGAAGAAAGCCTGATATCTTTCATCTAAGAGTTTTTGAAAGCATAACTTATGTGCATGTACTAGATAAAAGAAGAACAAAGTTGGATAATAAAAGTGAAAGTTTTATCTTCACCGGCTATGACTCAAATTCAAAAGGTTACAAGTTATACAACTCGAACAACACAAAGGTTGTAGTTAGTCGAGATGTGATATTTGATGAAGACGGAGAATGAGATTTTGGTCTTGATATAGATGATTTCAATTTCCTTCTCCAATTTGAAGAGAATAAGGAGACACCAGCAAGGCAATAAGAAGAATGCCAATAAAAACCTGTAACGCCACCCAGTTCGCTAACAAGAGTTGATGATAGTAATTCACCACCATCCTTCTTAAATGAAAGAAATGAAGAACGCATAAGGAGTTTTCAAGTTCTCTATAAGATGATTGAGAAGATGGAAATTCTCACTCTTTTTTGCCTCTTTGTTGACTGCGAACTTGTGAACTTTTTAGGAAGCTGTACAACAAGAAAAATGGAGAGCTGCAATGGATGAAAAAATCAAGGTCATTGAGAAGAATGACATATGGGAACTCGCTACTTTTCTAAAAAACATAAAGCCATCAACGTCAAATAGATGTACAAGGTAAAAAAGAATGCACATAGAGAAATTGAACTATACAAGCCAAGACTTGTTGCGAAAGGCTACAATCAACGAGCTGGAATTGACTATAATAAGATATTTGCTCCTATTGCTCGATTAGAAACTATTAGACTAATCCTTTCCTTGGTAGCTCAAGATAAATAGACGATTCATCAAATTGATGTAAAGTCTGTTTTTCTTAATAGAGTACTCGAAGAAGAAGTTTACATCGAGTAATCTTTGTGTTATAAAGTGAAGGGATATGAAGACAAAGTCTTAAAGTTGAAGAAAGCTCTTTATGGCTTAAAGTAAGCACCAAAAGCATATAATAGCCAAATAGACAAGTACTTTCAAAACAATGGTTTCACTAAGTGTCCCTACGAACGTGCGATCTATATCAAGATAAAAATGGAAATGTTTTAATTATGTGCCTGTATGTGAATGATTTAATTTTTACTAGAAGCAATCTAAGTATGTTTGAAGAGTTTAAGAAAGCAATGACCAAGGAGTTTGAGATGATTGACATTGGATTAATGGTTTACTACCTTAACATTGAAGGCAAGCAAAAGAAAGATGAAATTTTCATCTCACAAGAAAACCACACAAAGTAAATTCTTAAGAGATTCAAGATGTATGATTGCAAACCAATAAGTACACTGGTTGAATGTGGAGTGAAGTTATCAAAGCATGATGAAAGAGAAAGAGTAGATTCAACCCTTTTCAAGAGCTTGGTTGAAAGTCTACGTTACCTAATTTGCATAAGGCTTGATATCTTTTATGCTGTTAGGCTGGTTAGTTGTTATATGAAGATGTCAACAACTGCCTATTTCAAAGTTGTAAAGAGAATCCTTCGCTATCTCAAAGGTATAATTGATTTTGACCTATTTTATTCATTTTGTAATGACTACAAGCTTGTTAGATTCAGTGATAATGATTGAGGTGGAGATATGGATGATCGAAAAAGCATTACTGGATTTGTATTTTTTATGGGTGACACTGCTTTCACTTGAATGTCAAAGAAGCAACTGATAGTCATTCTCTCAACTTGTAAAGTTGAGTACGTGGCCGTAACATCATGTGTTTGCGATATAGTTTAGCTAAGAAATCTCTTAAAGGAGTTAGAATGGTCACAAGAAATGCCAATTAAGTTTTATATTGATAACAAATCAACAATAGCGTTGGCAAAGAATCCAATATTCCACAATCGAAATAAACACATTGACACTCATTACCACTATATAAAGGAGTGCATTAGTAAAAAGGATGTGCAAATAGAGTACGTGAAAACATAAGACCAAATTGCTGATATTTTCACCAAGCCTTTAAAGAATGAGACATTTTGTACGTTGTGAAGACTATTGAGAATCATCAAATCAAGTTTAAGAGAAGGGTAGGGGAGAGTGGTGTGGGGGGTTGTAGAGGATGTTTGAAATTAAACTTAATTTGGCCCAAAATAAATTGGGTTTGTAAGATTTAGGCCTAGGAATAGTGTGGCCCAATTTCTAAAAATTTGTAAAAAAATATCTATATATTTATAAAATAAATATCTAGATATTTAGTAATAAAATTTAGATAAATATAGTAAATATCTATATATTTGTAGTTAATATTTAGATATTATTATATATACTTTTAAAAGAAAATTTGTAACTATTAGATTAGATGTGTGTTGACATAATTTTAACCGTTAGTTAAGAAGATGCCATATTATAAATAAAGGTGAGTTCTTTCATTATTTGTCAAGTTAAAAAAATTAGAAATCAATAAAATTGTAAGCTTCTCATTCCTTCTTTGTTCATAATTATTCCTAACAAATTTATTTGTTTTTGTAATATAAGCCATCTACCTTTCAACAGGTTTATAGATATATTCTCTTTAATTAGCCTTTTCCGCATCCAAACGTATCTTCAAGTGAAGTGAATTTTTATAAAAGTTAATTTATTAATTCAGATAACACAAATCTATAGGGAATAATATTGAACCATGCGCCAAGATCCTTATTTTTTTGGCTAATATATCTGATAAGCCAATAACAACATGTCAAAACATTTTCCATACGATATGCTTCGCGTACGTATTTATATATTTCCTTATATATGTATGTATGTATGTATATATATATATATATATATACACACACACACACACAATAGTAAGTGGATTGTTTAGTCTATATATAATTGGCCAAATGGCTTTTGTCATAACTAAGAGACTCCATCAAAAGTTCGAAATGCCAACTTTACACAAAGTGAATGATTTCATATTTTGCGAGTGACCTATCTAATAATTGAAACGAGAATATGCTTCTTTTTCCTGCAGACAACATGAAAGGAAAAGGATAAAAATTTATATCAATTTAGTTAAATAAAAAAATTAATTCCACCCGTATTCTAGATTTTATATATCTATATACGTATATATATATATATTTGTTAATTAACATTAAAATTTTAGAGATATCTCGTTACCAGTATGTACGTATTTTTTCTTCCATACTCACATCTATGTACATGTAATATTCTGGTTGTGCCTGGGTAAGTCCATGATATATATTTGAAGTAATTAATTCACTATATGATCAAACTAACCAAAAAAATAATAAGGCAATTAATGATCCAACTAGGGTATGGATTATTAATGTCTGGAATCGAATTAATTATATATAGCAAGACAAATTAATTAATAAAGAAAGAAAATTGCTTCCACGACTACGCGCATGGGGTGCGCCCTTGCTTTTGTTGTACGCATATGCCTTCCATTAATGCAACGCGATGTATTCATTCGTTTTATTGTCCTTTATATATTTCCAATTGAAAGTGGTTTTATACACAAAAAGAATCCCAAAAGGAACAATTAGGCGTCTGGAAATTATTATCCCATGTACAAATCACTATTTTAATTATTTCAAAATTAATGAGGAATATACAGGAATTTCTTTTATAATAAAATTGCATATATATATATATATAGTACTACCTACAATTTGAAACTTGAAAAGTCTCAAGTTCTTTGTGTCTAATAATAAAAGTGTTTTGTAAAACTCACAAAATAAACAATATTCGATGGGATCCGATATCATGGTATCTAACACCCACATTTAATTTTAATTCATCTTAAAGATATTCAGAATTTCACCAAATTAATTATTAACCATTAGCATATATATATATATATATGTATGTATGTATGCATTTATGTATGTAAGTATGTATGTGCGTATGTCCTAACTTTTTAAATTAAATGGAGTTATGAATTATAAATTAAGTATTTTTGACATAATTTGTGCAATGACTTTCATGTTATAATTACCATGAAATAATTTCATGGTAATTATGTGCAATAAATATTAATTAGTAAATAAAAGTAGATGTTTATCGATCACTTTAACAGTTGTACTTTAAAAGCACGATAGTTCAAAGTTAGTCAAGTCTAAATATGGTACACTGCACACTATTTGAACAAATATTGATATTTCATTTTTCTCTGTAACGGTTTTTAAGTTATTAATATTTTATTTTCATATATATTCTCGTCAATTTGATTCTCAAATTTTCTTTTGTTTTTGCTGCTTGCTGTGGCTTTTGCAAATTGAGCTGGATTGCAACAGCTTGTGCTTGTTTTTTGCCTCTTGTGCTTTGCTTCTGCTGTTACTTCAATTTTTTTCTTAATTTTTCCTCGTTTTCGGCTTTATGACTTTTTGGTACACACTTTTTTTCTTTCTTCAATATATCTCCTTCAGATCTTGCTTGGAGATTATTCATATACATATACAAATATATATACATATATATTCATAAACGTAACGAATTTTCATTAGTTTTTGATAATTTATCTCCATTTAGATAACAATATCATATACATGATGGACTTGGATCCAGTCCTGATCTTTTCTACCCTATACTTTTAAGAATTCATTGACACGTGACATAAATGAAAATAGAAGGTTGAAATTGTATTTTAAGAACTTTTACTAATTAATCACTACAATTTATTGCACTGAAAGATAAAAAAATAATTTTAAAATTCATTTGTATAATTTTTAAAATACAATTTTCGCTTTCCATTTTCATTCATATCACGTGTCAATGAATCCTTAAAAAGTATAAGATAAAAAAGATTAGGACTAGATCCAAGTCCATACATATCACCGCGCAAAACGTGGCATCAAAGAATACTCATAAAACCTACTAAATCTTTTAACACAGTGAGAGTGACTTAAGCAGGATCTTGAACTTCTGACTGGAGGCAGAGTCAGAGTGGTCGGTCGAAGCGATCGTTGTAGAAGCAGTCAAGCATTCAGATTCTCTATGAAGTACTACTCGACGCATATATAACTCTCTGTCTCTATCTCGAAGAATTCCTTCCTCCAACAATCCCTGATGGAAAAGAAAACCGCCTCATCAGGACTATTAATTCTAACACATAGCAATTGAATAAAATAGACTGCAAGATATTATTTCATAATTAATAAATAATTAATATTGCACCCAACTTATATATATGTATATATATATAATTAGAACTTACTGTTTGGTAATCCCCATTTACTGGCATAAATGACGAGCTCGTTCAACTCCTCGTCATCAATGGATCCATCTCCATTAAAATCAGCATGGAGTAGGGCACGCTTGGCTCTGAAGTCGCTGAAATGCAATCCCAGATCTTGGAACGCTAGCTTGAGCTCGTTCCGCCGTAGTTTACCGTCTTTGTTGGTGGCGTATCTCTTCAGATAACATTTGAGCTGCTCCTCAGCTGGAGTTAAGCCCATACCTTTGGGAACCCAAATAGGCATCGCAGCTCAATCGCTTGTTACTATGTTGATCAGCTGGCCGCTGGGTGTAATCTGCTATGCCATTGCAACAAGTACTGAAGGTTCCTTGCAAATTAATTTTTAAAATATTATAGTTTAAATATTTAAAAAATTATAGTTTAAATATTTCTAATTATTCTGCCGATGATACCACTATTTGTGAAATTAAATTTGGCAAATCCACTTTGCTTTTTGTCTAATTAATGATTTTGTATCAACACTTTTTGTTAAAAATATTTATGTACAAAATATATTCTGATTAAAAATTTAAAAAAGATATCCATGCATCATAAAAATATAAGTGATTAGATTCTTATAGCATAAAACTTGTTTTTGTTGAAAATTTATACCAACTAGGCACAAGGTTCTCTGAACCAAAACGTACGTAGTGGACTTATGCCTTTTTGTCCTATAAACTAAACTATAAGAGATCGATGGTTTACAAAAGAAGAGATTGATGGTTTACTTTACAAAGAAGATCGGGTCGGCATATATATATATATATATATATATGTATATATATATAGTAGCTCTGTTATCGTCTTGCCTACCACACAATTAACGTTTATAACAAAAGCCTTAGAAGTAGTGGTGCGATGAACCTATTATTGATTGATCCTGATCATCTGGCCTTAAGATTTTTTAGCGTGTCGCATATGGGTATGGAACTTTTGCCTATTTTATTTCATTTTATTTTATTTTACTGCCGGGCATATTTTGATAATGTGAAAGAGATGATAATCTTGGGCAAAAACAATTGAAAAATTAAAAGTTAAAGGGAGAGAATAATAGGAAAGGTGAGGACGATTTCTTAATTTAAAACAATGGAGCCATCGCCATAATTATAAAGAGGGAAGAATGTCGGCCAATAGGAAGAAGAACCCGTGAAATGTTGTGATAAAATTATTATTTAATTTATGCAGAAAATGAAAACACACACACACATATATATAATATTAATTAGATAAGTAATCTCTTTTTTCTTTAAGCAAATTGCCCAATAATAAAAATACGTTACTTTCCATAATCAATGGAGTAGTTTTATTAATTAATTAAAGCTCTTGGTTAGACTATGCAGTATGCATGCGATATATCTTAATTACCACGTCTTAATTAGCTCTATCCTGCGTGACTGGGCTTCTAATCTCTCTTAACTCTTAAGAATGCCCTTTAAATGTTCTTCTGACACAGGAAATAATCTGCCACTTCTCGGCAAATAGGCAGGCATTTATTGTTATTGTTGGTTTGTATTGATTATTTTCTCTAGTGGACATACATGCAACTGAATTTAATTTATTTGAGCCAGAGATTATTTAAATTTTATACTAGAAAATTAAAGGTTGTGAGTAAGGTAATAACATGTAAATTTTTAAATTCTTTTAATCTTTGGATTTATATATAAAGTACATATTCTTAATTAATTAATACTTCGGTTGAAATGATCAAATTACTGTATAAAAATAAATATTTTTATGACTTAAGACCTAACACTAGAAGTTATTGATGTTATTTTACCAAAAATTAGGTACTTATTTTACATAAATAAAAATAAGGAATCTATATATCCATTGTTATCCCTTCTAAAATATTATAAATTAATAAGACTTTGAATTCTTCAATTGCATGTGGTGGACAAAGTCGAACCAACACCAATATAACCCTGATATCTTTACAAGTAATTAGCTCTCGTGCCGTCGATAAAATTATAAAATATATAGTTGCAAGACTAGCTAGCTAATTAAGATTAATTTAGTGAAGAATAAAGCATGCCTTGTGAAGAAGACATCATCTACGTCCACTTGGAGATAGATAAGTTTTTGCTTCTGTTATAAGCACATTAAGGCACGGCTTTGGTTTCGCATGCATGCAATTAAAGGTAGATAAAATCCAAATGCATAATAGATCGATTCCATGATCATCCTCGTCTAACATAATCGACTTCTTTTAATTAATTTTTTATTACATAAATCTTCTTAAGATATTATTATAATGTCTTCACGTGTATCTATCTTTAATTAGCAATTCTTTTTTTTTAAGCACGAAAAATAATACATTATTTATTGAAATATGTTTAAAAGAAAATACATGTTGAAAATTAAACTTGATTTGATTCAAAATAAATTGGGTTTATAAGATTTGTATCTAGGAGTAGTGTAGTCTAATTCCTAAAACTTTATAAAGAAATATTTAAATATTTATGAAATAAATATCTATATATTTAATAATAAAGATCTAAATAAATGTAGTAACTATCTAAATATTTGTAGTAAGTATGTAGATATTATTATGAATATTTTTAGAATAAGTTTTATACTTATTGGATTAGATGTGTGTTGGCATAATTTTAACCGTTAATCAAGGAGGTGTCATACTATAAATAGAGGTAAGTTCTTCCATTGTTTGTCAAGTTAAAAATTAGAAATTAATAAGATTATAAGCTTCTCCCTCTTTTCTTGTTCATAATTATTCTTACAAAATTTATCTCCTTTTGTTATATAAGCCCTTTACCTTTCAACAAAGTGGTATCAAAACTTATGTGTGAATGGCCATAGCAAGCAATAGAATGGCCCTCTTCTAAGTTCCAATGCTCATCAAGAGCAACTACAATAATTGGAGCATTAAGATAAAGGCTCTGCTAGGAGCTCAAAATATGTGGGAAGTTGTAGAGAAAGAGTTTGATGTGCTAAAAGATGATGCCACCCTTACTTAAGCTCAAAAAGATTTTTTGAAGGATTTGAGGAAGAAAGACAAGAAAACTCTCTATCTCATCCATCAAGCATTTGATGAAGATGGTTTTAAGAAGATTTCAAATGCAACTACCTCCAAAGAAGTATGGTAGATGCTTCAAACTTCATACAAAGGTGTTGAAAGAGTGAAGAAGTTACGTTTTCAAACTCTACGAGGTAAGTTTAAATTTTTATATATGAAAGAAAGTGAATCAATTTTTGAGTACTTTTCTAGAGTTTTAGTGGGTACTAATCAATTAAAAAGAAATGGAGAAAGCTTAAGTAATGTTCGAATTATGGAGAAAATGGTATGACATCTTCAGCTTGGGCATTTTAATTTTGAAGGTTTGGAACTGTTATCCATGAAGAAAATGGTGAGAAGACTGCCTTGCATCAATCATTGTGATTAGCTATACGAAGAATATTTACTTGGGAAGCAATTTAGAATGAGGTTTCCAAAAGAGTATACTTTTAGAGCCAAGAAGCCATTCAAACTCATACACACCTATGTATATGGTCCCATTAAGTCAAGTTCTCTAGATAACAGTAATTACTTCCTTTTCTTTATTAATAACTATTCAAGAAAAACATGAGTATATTTTTTGAAAGAAAAATTCAAAGTTTTTAGCGTGTTCAAAAAGTTTAAAGCACTCGTAAAGAATGAAAGTTGATGCAAAATCAAGATCATGAGATCCAATCGAGGAGGAGAATTTACTTCAAAAGAGTTTCAAGAGTTCTGTGAAGCAAATGAAATCTGCTGTCTTCTAACTATTTCGAGATCCCCCTAACAAAATGGCATTGCTAAGAGGAAAAATAGAACCATTTTCGACATGGCACGAAGCATACTTCAGAGCAAGAAATTACCAAAATAATTTTGGGATGCAGCTGTAGCTTGTGTAGTGTATTTATCCAATCGACCTCCTACTCGAAGTGTGGGGAAAGACACAACAAAAAGCCTAACATTTCTCATTTAAGAGTTTTTAGAAGCATTGCTTATGCTCATGTGCCAAAAGAAGAAAGAAGTAAGCTCGATGATCAAAGTCAAAAGTTTGTTTTCATTGGTTATGAATCAAATTCAAAAGGATACAAGCTTTACAATCCAAGCAATAGGAAGACTATCATTAGTCGAGATGTGGAGTTTGATGAAGAAAGCTCATTGGAATAGGATGTTAAAGAAGAAGATTACAATCTCTTCCTTTACCTTGAAGATGAAGAAGTTACGAGAGACTCAACAATACAACAAGTGAGAGAAGTTCCAGAAGAGCTCGTTACTCCACCTACCTCACTAACAATAGCTGCTCATTAAAACTCACCACTGTCATTTTTAGATGAAAAGAACACATCGCGCACAAGGAGTTTGGAAGAAGTTTACAAGGTAACGAAAAATCAAAATGATTTAACTCTATTTTATCTTTCTACCAACTGTAAACAAGTAGGTTATAAAGATGCAATTCAAGACGAAAATGGAAAAAAGCCATGGATGAAGAAATAAAAGCCATCAAGAAAAATAATACGTGGGATCTTGCAACACTTTCTAAATTACAAAAGGGCAAATGGATCAATAAAGTGAAAAAGAATATGCTTGGTAATGTGAAGCAGTACAAAGCAGGATAAATGGCTAAATTCTACAATCAAAAGCATGGCATCAATTATAAAGAAAACTTTGCACCCGTTGCAAGATTTGACTTATTATTTCCATGACGGCATCAAATAAATGGAAGAGTAACCAAATCAAATTTAAGCGAGGATGTTGGAAATTAAACTTGATTTGACTCAAAATAAATTGGGTTTGTAAGATTTGGGTCTAAAAATAGTATAACCCATTTTTTAGAAATTTATAAGGAAATATCTACATATGTATTCCATAAATATCTAGATATTTAGTAATAAAAATGTAGATAAATGTAGTAAATATCTAGATATTTATAGTAAATATTTAGATATTATTATGAATATTTTTAGAAGAAGTTTTATAACCCTTAAATTAGATGTGTGTTGACATAATTTTAACTATTGGTTAATGCGATGTCATACTATAAATGGAGGTAAGTTCTTTCATTATTTGTCAAGTCAAAAATTAAAAAATTAATAAGATTGTAAGTTTCTCCCTTCTTTCTTATCCATAATTATTCTTAACAAATTTATTTATTTTTTGTTGTATATGCCCTCCACCTTCCAATAGTATATGAGTGGTCCGTAAGTATAAAATACAAATAAAACTATGTTTTATATGTCTAGCAATTCACTTCTTAATTATACACTCTTTTTATACTTTATATATTCGATAAGATTGGAATTCGGAAATGACATGAATAATTAAAATGCATTATACGTAACAAGCTTAAGTGTAAATAAGCTTAACGTAATTAATTATGACTGATGCCATCTAATCAATGGCTAGGTGGTAAGGAAGTATATTCAAATCTTACCAATTGGTTGAACTCTTTTCCATCTTTGTACGGGTATAATTTTCTTCAAGTGTGTATAAGAGTAGAAATCTCACTTGCTCCTATCAAAATTCTAACTATATTATAATGTTAATATTTAAAAAAAAAAAAAAAAGGTCATAATGCAGAGCAAATGATCTTGCACATGGTGCTGATTTCCTTATTATTAGACACTGAAAATCAAAGAATGAATTGATATGATGATCGATCAGCAGCTCATACGAAATTGGTTAAAAAAGCACTGTTCATTGAAATAATTAATTATTTCAATAGTTAGGTCATAATTTAAGATGTCAATCCTTCACTTCCTACTAACTTTACTATTCATTTAAAGTCGACAGAGAAAAATATATTTATTTATGAGATTTTAGTACAGATATGTTGAAACACAAACAGTCGACTCATGCATGCTCTCAGACATCAGATAGGACAGCTGCAACTTCCCACGTAATAAGAATTAATAAAACCTTTAAAACAGCGAGATCAGAAACAAAGAAATTACATGGAAATTATATAATTAAAGGAATTAAAAAAAAAATTGGTCTACTTGATAGTGTAACCAAATTGGGCATAGCATATATATTTGACAAGCTCATTGACTTCATCCTCGTTTATATATCCATATACATATCTTCATTATCATCTGCATATTGAAGTGCTCTATTGGCACTCGAGGAAGGAATAAGAGCTCCAAAATATTTAAAAGCGTACGTGTTTAAGCTCCTGCTGGCTAAGGCGACGGTCTCCGTACGTTCTCGTCATCATAGCGCCAAAAGACGCCTTTTAACTGCTCTTTATACGAGATATACGCCGTCCGGTCATTCGGTTTTGTATCAACTCTTCTACCTGAGCCTCCGCGACGATTATTAGCGGTCACGTTTTGGTTTTCAGATATATATTATGGAAGGAGAAACGTACGTAAATGGCCTTAATTGATTACTAGTTTTTGTTTATTTGTATGGTGTAGTATTAATTTATATATATATGGATCCTCTTGAGTCTTCTTCTGTACACCTTTTCCTAATTATTCTAACTTATCTTCGAGTGAAGTGATTTATTATATTATTACATATTATACGGTTAAAAGTGTGATGAATACGTCTGATGCTTACGCCAAGTAGACGTCCGTGTACAAGTGAAATATACAACTACAAGAACCACACACACCATGCAGTTAAGTGCTGTCATTAAACTCTTGGCAATTGGCATGCATCTATATATATATATATATATATATGTATGTATGTATGTATGAATGAATATGAAACCGTTTTCCAAAAGTAGAAAACGAGAACCTTACATTGTATCTGAAGGGATCGAGCTACTTGATTATTAGAGATTCAAAACACTCAAATAATTGCATGCATGCCAAATTCAGATAACGCAAATATATATCGAAGTATTATTGAATCATGTCTCAAAATCATTACTGTTTTGCTGATCGAAGCCAGTAATGCCCATAAGTGTATATAAATATATCCAATTAATACAAAGTGGATAGGTAAGTCTCCACGTTGAAGGAATAATTTGCCACCGGCATAAAATAAGGGTAAAGAGATTGGTCAAAAGTTTGGGAATAACAACTTTACCAAAAGATAAATTAACATTTTATATTTAGTTAATTTGGTGACCCGCCAAGCTAATAGTTTAATTTTAATTTTTAATATTTAAATTTTAATGCTAGGATATCAACATGTATTAAAGATGACCAATATGTATCAGCAACCTGCAGCCTCGAGTTCATTAACTAAAATGTTACTTATCAATTATTTTAAATAACTTATATATTGAGATAAAACTAAACAAACAACTAGGAATGATCCAACTACAGTACGGATTATTGTCTGGAATTGAATTAATTATAGCAGACAAATTAATAAAATTAAGAATATAATAACAGAAACGAAAAACTGCTTTCACGACAGTCGAGTGCGCGCTGCTTTTGTTGTATATATGTCTTCCATTAACCTAACACGATGTATTCCATTGTCTATTACCCTATTTGCAATTACAAGTGTGTTAAGAGACAAACTGCATCCAAGATGGAAGAATTGGGCGTTTGGAATTGTAATCGAAGTACGAATCAATATTCTAATTTAAAATTAATAAACACTTAATATAAAGAGATTCAAATATCATATATATTTGTTTAGACCCTGTTAATTAAAATTGTTTACGAAGAATATATACGAATTATTAGACGTACAATTTGAACAAATATCCATATTTAGTTTCTTTCCATATATATATATATATATATAGCAGTTTTTTGTGATCAATTTATCTTAATATTTTGTTCCATTAATTTGATTATCGATCGGATTTAATGAATTTCATAATCACTCTCTTTTAATTTTCATAACAATATCACGAGAAGGTGTTGACTGTTCCCGCCAGTAAAAAGTTGTAATATATTAATACGAAAAACATAAATGGTATGGTATAATGAAATTTAGGAAAAAAAATTGTTTTGAAATTTGAAATATTGAATATCATATACATCACCCTCAGAAATGGGGCATCAAAGAATTCTGATAGATTTTAAATCCTACACAGAGTAAGTATTAGCTAGGAACAAAGAGCTAGCTAAACAGGCTGTTAAAGTCACCGGCAAAGCCAAGAAGCGGACAGAAGGGTCGAATTGACGCACGGCCAGTCCAATGAATACTATATATGGAAGAGGATATTACATGGCTAGCTATTTCGAAGAATTCCTAATTAATTTCTCCAACAATCCCTGAAAGAAAAGAAAACCGCCGATCGAGGACTATTAATTAATATCATCAAGCGTACGTAGCAATTGAGTAATTAAAATAGACTGCAAAATATTACTTATTTCATAATTAAAATACCTACACATATAACATTATATTGCACTCAAAATATATACAATAAATACTTACTGTTTGATAATCCCCATTTACTAGCATAAATGACGAGCTGATTAATCTCAACGTCATCAATATATCCGTCTTCATTAACATCGGCATGGCGAAGCGCACGTTTGGCTCTGAAGCCGCTGAAATTCAATCCTAGGTTTTGGAAGGCTAGCTTGACCTCGTTCCTCCGTAATCTGCCGTCTTTGTTGGTGGCATATCTCTTCAGATACCATTTCAGCTGCTCCTCTGCTGGAGTCAAGCCCATACCACCCTTTGGGACCCAAATAGGCATCGATCGATCGCTAGCTAGCTGCTGATCAACTTCTTGTTTGTACTGTTTCTAGTTAATTAATATATACGTTGATCAGCTGCTGCTGCTGGGATATATATGTGTTCTGCAATGCAAATGAAGCAAGTGAAGGTTTCTATTATATACTGATCGAACGACAAATATATCGATGGGCGCATATATAAAATGTAAAGAATATATGCGACTTCCTTTCCGCCATTCATACCAATTGATTAATCCTCGTTCGCTTTAGTTTAATTAAGGATTAATTGTAATTATAATATTATATATAATATATATAATATATTCTAATTTAAAATTAAATTTTATAGCTGTAGCTAGGTAGCTAGCTAGCTGATGGAAATTAAGAAAGTTATTCCACATAAAACATAGGGAATGCATGTTTTCAATTGCTGTAAAT
This sequence comes from Azadirachta indica, assembly GCA_022749755.1. Taxonomy (NCBI): domain Eukaryota; kingdom Viridiplantae; phylum Streptophyta; class Magnoliopsida; order Sapindales; family Meliaceae; genus Azadirachta; species Azadirachta indica. The sequence goes on from CM040449.1 coordinate 5,047,501, forward strand.
TTTGAATCAAGTTAGCCGCGAGGTTCTCTGCACCAAAATATGCAGTGTATTTAATTAATCATATACGCTTTTCCATCGTAGCTAGGAATTAAATTACGAGAGATCAATGGCTTCAAAAAGAACAAGGCCGCACTTGCCGGCCGGTTGTCATAATTTATATAGTATTTCTGACCGTGCCTGTTGCCTAATATATATAAATTAATATTGATTACGCAGCTTAATACTTGTACACTGAACCTGTAATTGATTGAACTTTCTACGGTGTTGATCAGGTCTTAATCAAACTTTCGAAAATGTTATTCTAAAGTTCCAATTTAGAGTGCGGGGCTTTACCTATTTTCTTTTGTTTTATTGCGTGGTCCTTAATAATGTGAAAGTGTTGATAATCATGGACGAAACAATTGACCAAAAAGAGAGATCACAGGAAAGGTTAGCAGAATTTTAAAATATATATACATGCATAGAGAGAGATGTGTCCTGAGAATCAAAGCCAATAGGAAGACCCCACGAAATGTCTAGAATAAACTTACTGTTATTAGTCCAAATGCCACGTCTCCATTAAAGTTCAACCTTATAGGTAAAAGCAATGTGCGTATTGCCTTTATTTGGTATTTGGATGCCTAAGAAACATAACAGCAAATTTATTAAGGATACATGTAGTATTATTTCTTTCTAGACGAGGAATGAAAGATTCAATTTTTCATGTTATAAATTTCGCTCAAATTATATGCAGACTTCTACAAAAAGCATTCGACTCTTATTAGATTTTTAACCTAGCACAGCACGGGTAAATATATGATTTATATTAATACTCTCAAATAATATATTTAATATATTTTTTTGGTACAATAGCTGTGATATGTATTAAAAACTTATAATCTTCAATATTAGTTAACAAATGTGATGGAGTTCCAATATTAAATATCAGTGTTTACACAGATTTTTTTTAACTTTGTTTTTAATGTTATGTGAAATTCAGTAATATCAAACATCTATATATCCTAAACATCTGTCATATAACTTATATATGAAAAAATATTAAAATTTAAACAAGTTCTTGAATCTTTATTACTAATAAATCTTTAGGTGAGCTTTTAGATGGTTTTTAATTCAATAAAATTTTACATTTATAGTTATATTTTCCTTTCGGAAGAAGTTAATATATCCGACCATGCTATGATTAATCTTTTCCTTTTGATAAAAATCTTATAATTGAAATAGAAGGCATTCATAAAGTTGTGGTTTATCTCATATTAGCTTTGTTCCCGCACATAAAGTCATTAAGTTGACATAACTATCTCTAATACTCTTCCAATTTGTACAAGTTTTTGTTTAGCAAATTTCAAGGATATAATACACATGTAGGATTAATATTAGTCCGAAAATTAAAAAAACAAAATTGCCACTTTGCATGGTTATGTGGCTAAATAATATATATAAGAAATTATACAAGATCTCTTCAGAGTAGCCCGATATTAAAATTAGGTAATTTATAGATGTGATTAAGAACAATTTGAAAAAGCTATTAAAACATTTATTTGAATATATAACTGATGATACAAAAAATATATAGAAAACACTAAAGATGTGTAAAAAATTACGGAGAAAAAATAAAGACAAAAGAAATTAGAAACCTTATCTTCAACGATCGACAGGATCGATCAAGTAGGAGCTCCACCACCTCATGAGCTAGCTTGCTCGTAAATCACATATTTATTTTATTTTAGTAGGACGCGATATATATGATTGTATTAGCTACGGTTAGCATAGCAGTAGTTAATAAATGGAGCTTTATCAATTATTAAAGCATATATCGTAGAACATCGTATGTATTCTTAATATATTATAGCTAGCTAGGTTATAGTTAATCCCCATCTAGGGGCATAAGAGATAAGCTCCTTCATCTCATCTTTGCTACTAATGAAGCCATCTTCGTTAGTATCGGCATGATGCAGAGCTTTTCTGGCTCGAAAGCTACTAAAATGTGAACCTAAGCTTTGGAAGGCAGCTTTAAGCTCTTTCCTGCTTAACCTGCCATCCCCATCTATATCATATCTATTCAAAATACCCTTCAAATGTTCTTCTGATAGTGCAACATTGCCATTTCCGCGTACATAGATTGGCATCTTGATGTTTAATATATTACATTATTGTAATTTTATATATATTAATTTCTGTGGTGTGTATGTAATGAATATTTCGAATGAGCAAGAGACCATAAGAAATGGGAAAGAGCTTCTTCGATTTATAATGGGAAAAAGTTGCCATCGAGAATTAATTCGAGATATATATCATATATATGTATAATAATAATATATTAACGTATTAAAATACGACTTTGAGTATAAACATTGGCCTGGCCGTGGAAAACCAATACAGAACCTTAATAACTAGGCAAGAAGGCACGTCTCAAACTGAATACTTGAAACTTGTACTTATTAATTAATTAAAGAAAACATATATTAATCAAAGAATTGATTAATGCAGAATAAATTCAGATACAATAGTAATTAATAATATCCTTGCTGATGCTAGAAATTTTTTTTTGCTTCATTGATAAGCAATAGAGATCGAGGTCTTGTCTTTGCCAAGTAAATGAAGGTAATTAAATAAAATCAAAACGCACATAACATAGTGCGAAAGTGATACTAGATTTCTCTAGTGTACGTCTTAAATAATTAAGAATAAAGCTTTCAAAGAAAATAAATAACCCACGAAGGAAAAGATAAATAACTCACAAAGAGAATAATTGAAAAAATATATTATTGAATAAATGAATTGATTATATTGAATGACAAAACCTATTATTGTATATATCCTAAATCTAAAAGAAAAAAGGATTCTTGTGAAAAAGGAATTTAATAATGAAATAATAACTTAATACTATCTAAACAAAACAAATAAAATAAGAATCATAATAAAATAAAAATTCCTAATAGCTCTAGTATTGCTCATACATTAGTTCTCCTCCTCTTAGAAAAAAAACTCGTCCTCGAGTTGGTCAAAGTATAAATCTGGTTCATGGTATTCGTATAAATCTTGAACATTAAGGTTTTAGAAATTCCATAACTTTCTAGTAGATCAACGATATAGGCATTATCATTAATCTTTTGAAGCATGTGAAATGGACCAATTTTCTTCTGCTTGAGCTTGTTGTATTCCCCAACTAGAAGTCATTTCCTATTCAAATAAGGCATCACGAAATTATCCACATTAAATATCTTGAACCTTTTACACTTGTTAATGGTATACTTGTATTTTGCAGTAGACTCCTCTAACTTTTTCTTGAATTCTCCATAGATATTGATCACTTTATCAATCAAGTGATCGATACTCATCCCAGGTAACTTTGTAAAGGAACTAGGTCTAGAATATGCAAAGGAAGGCAAATATAAACAACTTCAAATAGAGATTGACCACTGAAATTGTTGGGCATGTTGTTGTAAGCAAATTCCACGTGCGATAGGACATTATCTCATTGCCTTGGGTGTTTTTTAATCAAAGATCGTAAAAATATTGCTCAATGTGCGACCAGTGACTTCAGTTTGCTCATTTGATTGTGAATGACAAGTGTTACTAAATTGCAAAGTTGTATCAAGTCTTTTCTACAAGGTGCTCCAAAAATGGCTAAGAAATTTGTTATCACAATCAGATATTATTGTCTTTGACAACTCATGAAGACAAACAATCTCACGAAAGAACAATTGAGCAATATAAGTAGCGTTTGATGTTTTCATGCATGGAATGAAATGAGCCATTTTAAAAAAATGATCAATAACAATAAAGATAAAATCTGAACCTCATTGTGTCCGCGATAACCTCAAAATAAAATTCATGGATAAATCTTCCCAAGGAGCATCAGGAATAAGAAGTGGTGTGTAGAGTCCAGTATTCTGAGCTTGTCTTTTTGTAGTCTAGCATGTATAATAATACTTAATAAACTTCTTAACGTCATACTTTAGGTGTGGCTAAAAATAACGAGCTTCCACTAATGAAATGGTTTTGTCACATTCTATATGTCCTCCTAATCCTCTTGCGTGTATTTCTTAAATGATGTGATCTCTGAGTGATTCTCGAGGTATACATAAGTAATTTTCAAAGAGCAAATAACCATAATGTATTTGATGTTTACTAGAGATTCTAGTAATGCACTTTTGCCATTCATCTTTAAAATCTTCATCTTCTGCATATAAATCTTTTAAATAATCAAACCTAATGATTTCAATTTGGAAAGTGGTCAGCAACGTGGCTCGATGACTCAATGCATTAGCAACCTTGTTCAATTGGTCAAATTTGTACTTGAGAAAAAAAGTAAATCTTGGGATTTACACAATCCATTTTGTATGCATCCAATTTATCTTCGAGAAGTTGTTGAGATACTTGAGTGCTTAATGATCTGTATTGAGGATGAATTCCTTCTGCACTAAGTATTGTTCCCATTATTATAATGTACGAACAATTGCATATAATTCTTATTTATAAGTTGTCCACTTTTGTCATGTTTTACTAAGTTTCTCACTAAAAAAGGCTATGCGTTTCGATTTCTAAGATAAAACAGCTCCAATTCCTACTCTTGAGGCATCACAATCAATTTAAAAAATCTTTCCAATATCTGGTAACGCAAGAACTAGGGCACTTGTCAGCTTCTCCTTCAAAACTACAAAACTCTGTTCCCTTTAATCATTCTAAACAAATTGTTTTTGTTTCAAACAGTAGGTGAAAGGCGTGGTAATGGTGCTAAAGTTTTTCACGAATTGCCTATAAAATGTTGCAAGTCCATGAAAGCTTTGAACTTCAGATATAAATTTTGGCATAGGCCACTCACGAATAGTTTTCACCTTCTCTTGATCTACTTTAATTCCTTTGGAGCTTACAACAAAGTCTAAGAAGATTAAGCTGTCAGTCATGAAACTATATTTCTTCAAATTCACATACAATTAGCTCTTTTGGAGTACCCTAAAAACTTCTGTCATATATCGTAGATATTCTTCCTCACTCTAGTTATAGATTAAAATATCATTAAAATAAACAACAACAAACTTTCCAATGAAAGGCTGGAATACCTAATTCATTAATCTCATAAAAGTACTCGGCACATTAAACAGACCAAAAGGCATGGCTAACCATTCATATAATCCCTCATATGTCTTGAAAGTTGTTTTTATTCATTACTAAGGCGAATACGAATTTGATGTTATCTACTTCGTAGGTCTATTTTAAAAAATAGTTTTTATCCTCCCAACCTATCAAACATATCATCAAGTTGAGGAATGAAAAATCTATATCGTACTATAATCTTGTTAATGGCTCAATTACCAATACACATTCTCCAACTTCCATTTTTCTTTGAGGTTAGAAGTATGGGTATGGCAACAGGGCTTATACTCTTTCATATCGCGCTTTTCTTGAAGAGAACTTTGACTTGTTTTTGCAAAATCGAATATTTTTAGGACTTATACGATAGTGTGGCAACTTTAGTAAATTTGCTCGTAGAACAAGGTTAATATAGTGTTGAATATCCTTCAAAGGTGGCAATCCAGCTAGTAACTCTTCTAGGACAACATTTTTGAACTCTGATAGTAGACATTGAACTTGTTCAGGTATATTTGTTAAGTAGAAACTTTCTTTGGTAACAAGAGAAGGTTCTTTTCGACCTTTGAACTTGCTAGATTATTTATTTGCTTCATTGGTGCAAGAATAATCTTCAAGTTATCGTGGTAGAAAGTCTATGTATTGCTCCTACCATTATGTATTGTATTCAAGTTGAATTGCCATGGATGACCAAGTAACATTTGGTAAGCATTCATATTAACAACATTACATAGCACCTCATTTTTGTATTTGTCGATGGAGAAAGGAATTCTACATTGCTCTATCACCTTAGTTTCGCCAATGTCTTTGATCCAGCCAATAAGATATAGGGTAGGATGTGGTTGGGTTGGTAGTAGCAGCTTGTCTACCATAGTATTTGATACTATGTTTTCGTGACTCCTACTATCAATGATAAGATCATAAACCCGTTGATTGATTGTACACCTGGTTTTAAAAATATTATGTCACTACACATCTTCCTCATTTTTTGGAGTGTACATTAATCATCTTGTCACCAAGGAAACCTCTTCACCTTCATAGGTGAGCTTTTCTAGTTCTTCTTTTTCTTCCTCGCACTCTTAATCTCTTTAATAGATTTTTTCTTCAAGGTGATCATCATGTGTAGCCAAATGCACTGTTTTGTGTTTAGTACATTGATTGAAGTAATGATCTATCTTTCTACATCAATAACATTTGTTGCCCTTAGGAATTGCATAAGGGTTATTAGAATCAATCTTTTTGATTACTGGCTTCTTTTGCTAGCGTGCAACTGGTTGAATTTGACAAAAATTTAGACTAGGAGCGTTATCATGTGGTTTTGCTATTGCCTTCCCTTTGCTCAAATCCAATCTCTATGGTGGTACAGAAAGTTATCAAGACGTCTAATTACAAGTTACTCTTTGGTTAAATTATGTTTCAATCTTCAACGCAAGTTAAATAACATTAAAAAAAGTGCTATGTGACTGCTTCTAAAACTTCATCTTGTATGTTGGCGCAGAGTTTGTCAATGAATCTTGAAATCTTTTGATTTTCATATTCTCGGATATCTTTACGGGCAGTAAGTTTGTGGAACTCGGTAACATACTCTTGTACTGTTCAGTAATCTTGTCGACAATGCTGATTGTCACTAAAAAGTGTTTGTTCATAATCTGGAGGAAGAAAGTGTTCTTTCATCAATTGCTTTTTACGTCTCCAAGTTCAAACTCTCGTTTTTCCTTGTCGGATTTATGTTACCTGTAATTGGTCCCACTAAGCTAATGCACCTCCTTTAAGTTGATAAGCCACCAACGTAACTTTTATGTGCTCTTCAATTTTCTAGTACTTAAAGAACCTCTTTACTTCAGCTAACCAATCAAAAAAGTCTTTTATTATAAACAAGCCATCGAATTATGGAATTTTAATTTTCATGCAATAGTTGCTTGGTTGAGTTGCCTGCTAGTTTTCTAATATAATTGGTATTTCATTATCTTTGCTTGTTCTATTCCCTACTAGTTTCCTAATATAATTGGTATTTCATTATCTTCGCTTGTGACTTCTTCTTAAACAAACTAATCCCTTTGAATTTTGAAGTTTTCACGAGAAACATTTGGTTGTCTTGGGTTATTAACTTCAACTCGCCGCTGTAGTTGGATATTATTATTTTTCCCACCAAGAAAATGTTAAGTCAAATTCATAAACATTATTTCAAAACTTTGTAGCTTTCTATCGATTGCATCCACTAATTCTTTTGTTGCAAATCTCCCTATAGAAGGATTAGTCTGGCTAGCTTTTTCGTCTGACATTTTTTTTTATTAAAAAGAAATAAAATTAGATGAAGGGTAAAATCATAATTTATCTTGTAAGTTTTCGGTGAAGGTGACCGGAAAAACTTGGAATTAGTCTGATCTAAAAGACTTGATGGCGAGGATTACAATGGTAGTCTCGCATTTGTTGAACCGCGATAATAGAATTGAAAAATTCAAAATAAAGTGGCGATAATTTTGTGGTTTAATGTCAAATCTCGGCAATTAGAGCGACGATCTATGGTGGAATGTGTTTAGAATGAAAGAGGGGATGTCGCCGAGTCAATTAGTGGTGGCAGTGTTGGGAAATGCGCGGTGGATGGTGGTTAACAGCGACGGCAGTGTTCATATTTTAACTGGCTATCATGACTTTTTTTGGTGGTCTAATAGTGGCGACTTTGGTTGGAGTTTGGTCGCCACATTCTTCTAATTCTGGTGGTTTCAGATGGTTAGTTAGTAGCAATTGAACGGAGGTGCACAGTGGTAAGAGGTGGCGGTTGACTATTTTGAGCTTCAGTTTTTTATAGTTTTTTTTTGGTTTTTTGGTTCAATTTTTTCAATTTGGTTTTTTGGTCTTTTGAGTTTGGTTTTTTGGGTTTTTTTTGTTTGGTTTTTTTTAATTTTTTTGAGTTTTTTCTTTAGTAGAAAGAAGCTTTTATGGATGTGGTTTTATGGGTGTAATAAAGGTTGTGGCTGTGGTTAATGAATAGTTACAGATGATGATGGATTTAAGTTACAAGATTTGGGTAATTATAGAGGATAGATTTGATAGGTGGTTGTAAGTGATAGATTTGGATCACAAGATCTAAGTGGTTATAGGTAATAAATTTAATAGGTGTTTGTGGAAGATAAATATAAATTTGGATCATAAGATCGACTCATCTGATATAGAAGTATAGAAAAAAACTCTGATACCATTTGATGTAGTGTAGAAACGATACTAAATTTTGTTTTAGTGTACGTTTTTAATAATAAAGAATAAAACTCTAAAAAAGAGTAAATAACTTACATAAGGAAAGATATATAATTTACAAAAGGAATAGTTAAAGAAAAATGTTATTGAATGAATGAAATGATTCTAATAAATGAAAAGACTTATTTATAATATATATTTTAATCTGAAAAGGAAAAAAAGATTGTTTGTGAATAAATAATTTAACAATGAAATAATAACTCAATCCTATCGGAACAAAATAAATAAAATAAGAATTATAACAAAATCAAAATTTCTAATAACTCTAGTATTGCTCCTACATCAACATAGTTAATTCCTCCATCACCTTCACCAACCATGATAATTGGCTTTTTTAATTTAATTTAATTCAATTTATTGGAAGAATATAAATATTCTCCAGCTAAAGTTACTGTTTTCACTTACAATGGTAATATCTTTCGCAATTCACTTCTTAATTACACTTCGAATTTTATAAAAATGGGACATCATATCTATAATTAATTAGTAATTTTGAAAAGACTCGAGATTTGTTTTCTCTCTTTTCCAAAAAACTTGATTTCATAGAGCCCTACCAAAAATGAGAATCTAAACGACAAGTCGTTCCTTGATTTTGGACCGTTAAACAGAAGTCGTTAAAACAATAAACTGTTCTTTGGAGGCCCAAAGAATTAAGCCCGGTAACCCGTCACCGTCCTCTGGAATTATTTACCTGTTTTACCAAAAAAAATAAAAATAAAAAATGAACATCTCCACTGAACTCCGTAGTTAACGCAGTTGTTTGTGTGAAGTGGAAGCATTGAACCTTAATTGTGAATTATGGAATTCCCTAAACCCCAAGTGCACACAAACCCTCTCTTATCCCTCTCAACCTTCATCCAACAGAACTGCCTCCGCCTCGGCTCCGAGCTTTCCAGCCGTCTCGATGACACCAAACGACTGGCTGCAACTCTAGCAGGCAGACTTCAGCGTCCGCCCCAGCCGCCGTTTGCCTCTTTGTCTCAAACGAAGCCGGCCGTTGCCGCAACCCTCAGTCCTGATTATGTCGCCAAAACCCTCGCTGGCACGGCAGTTTATACCGTTAGCAATTCTAATAATGAGTTTGTGCTTATCTCGGATCCAAATGGGGTCAAGTCCATTGGCTTGCTTTGCTTTCGACAAGAAGACGCTGAGGCATTTCTTGCGCAGGTTAATGTTCCTGCTTTTTCTTTGTGTTGTTTTCCTTTTTGTTTCGGAAGAAAAAAGGGCTTATTGATAATTTTCAGGCTCGGTTACGGAGGAAGGAGCTTCGTAGTGCGGCTAAGGTCGTTCCTATCACTCTTGACCAGGTCAGACTTTTTAGCGTTTTTTGCCCCCAAATTACTGTGACAATGGGGATATTTGTGGGGTAATCATTGGGCTAAGGTTAAATCACTTGTAAAGAATTATACTATAATATGTAGATAAAATTTGGTTTCATTGAGCTAAAGTTAAACCACTTGTAAAGAATTACACTATACTATGTAGATAAAATTTGGAATCAATGGCAGAATTTGGAATCATTAAGCTTCTGCCATTTTTAAGTTTTTTTTGGATGCATTATCCTTGTGTAGTTGTAAGGTTGATGACAATTTTCTGTTTGATACTGTGTAATTATTTGTTTTTCTTGGAATCTTGTACCCTGTTAGCTTCAAATTTTAAAATGATTTTTTTTTCCCTCTCAGAAACAATGTACATGTTGGCTTCTTGTTTTGAAACAAAATAAAAGCTTTTGAATTGCCACTTCTATGTCTTGCAGGTTTACATGTTGAAGGTTGAAGGTATTGCATTTCGTTTTCTGCCTGATCCACTTCAAATAAAGAATGCATTAGAGGTGAGTTCATCAGATGAGTTGATTGTTAAATTTATAATTTTCTGAAAGAAACAGAGACAGGGAGAAGAGTTGGTGGTTTAAGCTTAGAGACAACAATGCAGCCCTTGTAGGCTCTACATTTTCTCTACATACTATCAAGGAGTTTAGTTATTTGACTCATTTCATATTGAAGGTCATCATTCAGGACTGTGTCAAATAAAAACAAATTTGTAATGAAACAATGAAGACACTTCTATATTCAGCTGAACCATTGTTTATTGACACTATAATACTTTCATGATTATCAGCTGAAAGCTGCTGATGTCAGGACTGGCTTTGATGGAGTTCCTGTTTTTCAGGTATACTATTTATATTTTATATTGTTCCTGAATGTGGAAAGCTTTTAAAACCAGCTGTTTGGTCTATAATTTGAGCAGCTCTAACTGTTTAATTTATCATATGGCTGGCTTCTGCATGTATTGGCATGTGTATGTAAATGCAATATACTTGCATCTTGGTGCTTGGTAGACTTTGATTGTCTCAGTAAATTAATTGGGTCCTATCAGTGTATTCAACCCTCTATCTTATGGGTATGCTTTGATTAGCGAATTCTGCCCAAAATTAGTTTTGATTTGATCAGTGAAGGGATTCTTTTGGTGGAGATGTCTTTCAAAGCCTCAGTGATAGGATATAAATTGACTTTACGGTATACGTATGTGATGAAATTACCAATAGGTGTCAAAAAATGTAGAAAGTTAAGGGTAGAAGTATGTGATGAAATTACCAACTATTCCAATAGGTGTCAATAAATGTAGAAAGAAGGTTCCTCCGCCCGATAGGTTTTATGGATCGGTTCTAGTTACTTAACTTAGCACATCCAAATTGGTTTCATTTCTTCTGTGAAAATCTTTTAAAGAGGAAAATTTTGCGTAATCTGGTATTATTGTTTTTTAAATAATAAAATGGAACTAGAAAATAAAAAAAGAAGGCAAAATTTCAACTTATCCGTAAGCAGTATCTTGTGGCGCGGACAACCTTAGCCTCAAGGTGCTATTCAGTGTGTGCATGCATATGTTTATCTGGTGGTGAATTTTGGCTTTGTGATATCCCAATAGATTGTCTAATGAAGTCTCCATATGCAGTCAGAACTTCTGGTTGTGAAGAAGAAAAACAAGCGTTATTGCCCTGTTTATTTCCAAAAGGTTTGTTGATCCTGGGCTTTTTGTGGATTATTGTGTTGGTCAGAACATAATCAATATCTCTGTAAGATGAAGTTGCAAGTGCCTGCTTGCTTGGTATTCCTTGCTATTTCCTGTGCAGGAAGATATAGAGAAAGAACTCTCAAAGGTTTCTAGGGCATCAAGAGGACCTGCTGTCTCTCAGCATATATTGGTATATAAGTATCTCATCATTTTCATTTGCTATTTTGATGATTAGATAGTGTGGGGAAAATTTTGATAATAAAGAAAATGTAAGGGGAAAAAGGAGTTTTAAAGATGTAGAAGTCAAAAAGAAGTTGGCAAGAAATAATAAATTAGACAATTCAATTCTCAAGAAAGATAATCAGAAAAATTTTCTGAATCATTTTCATGTAATATCCAACTGCCCGTATGGAAAAATTTTGCTTTTCAGGTTGATGCTTTCCATTTTTTTCATTGTTGAACTTGCTATTTATTCAACTTGTTTAAACAGGTTGGAAGTTTGGAAGATGTTCTGAAGAAAATGGAGGTAACGTGTGTGATATTCGTGTGTGATGGAGAAAAAAAAAATGAATTACTAATTAGTTCCTTTTGGTCTTATGTAGATGAGTGAGAAGAACTCTGGTTGGGAAGATCTGATTTTCATTCCACCTGGTAAAAGCCATTCTCAACACATTCAGGAGATTGCAAAAGTATAAGGTGTTGGATGGAGTTCTCCAACTGACAATATAACAGAATTAAAAAGGAGAGCAAATTCATAAATCGAGGATCATAACCATGCAGGTCAGGAATTATGAGTCATTTAGTAAATTTCCTCCTGACGCCCACTTTCCTCAAAGTCACAAGGGGAAAAAGGAAAATTATTAGCGCAGTGTTGGAGTAACATACAAGGATTTGTCATCTTGAGAAAAAAAGTTGAAGAACAAATAACGCTTCATTCAGACAGAAGGGTGAAATCCTCATTAAATTATGGGAACTTGTTTGATGGTGTATGTATTGTTGGCTGAGATGATTTTGTTGATGCAATTAATTTATTTTGAGATTGTTATTTGTGACAAAGGCTTTGAATTGACTCCGTGAACGTTCATTATTAGCAAACTTTGCCAATTGCAAGTTGCCGAAGCCGACCAGTGAGAGTGTTGTCGTGGCTTCAAAGTTAAAAGTGCTTTTTTCATGCTGTTTACATCGTAGTTTATCGCTTGTGTCGCATTTGAGCTAATTGCTAAGCCGTCGTCGACAAATTAATAATTTATTTTCCATTTTAATCGTAGACAGCCGCCCTCCTGTTAAGGTGCATCAAAATGAAAGCAAACCCAAACCTAAAATGTGTAGGATGTAATGCGCGGCAATAATTATTATTTTAAAAAAAAAAAAAAAAAAAGAAAAGAGTTAACATAATAGCCCATTGGCCTAATTATTGACCCCACTCTCAGTTGGTCTAATCATCAATACGTTGACATTTGGGTGAAATTGTGATAGATTACCATAGACTTTGCACTTTAACAATGTTAAACATGACATTGTATCATTTATGTTGAGTTGTCTAACCTAAAACCTAATTATATTGCTAAATCAGATTCAAATCGTAATTGGTGATAAGAAATTAAAAAAAATTGGGGGAGCCTTCACATTTTGTAACGAATAATAGTGACATTTCAGTGCATGTACGAAGTTGACAAGGCAACCGAATGGTTGTTGATGGGCCTGCTTAGCTGCTCATTTCTAGATTCCTATCGCACTTACCCAAGTTTCCTTTTACAATTCTACCCCTCTCAATTTATCTTTTTCCGTTAACTATGAAGTTTAATAGAATAGCACTGTCAAATTATTTTAATTGATGATATATGAGATAGCAACCTTTTCCTTTTCCTTTTCCTTTTATTTTTATTTTTATGTATTTTAGGAATACCATCAATATTGTCTGAAAATAGCCTTTTTCTTGTGGGGTTGCAGCAGTGATTTAGAGAAACTGGAAGTTGGAACATGGTCCTTTAGAACTTCAAGATAATTTATGTACAAAAGAGAGGGACAAATTGGGAAATTTGTTTTGTTTATTTTTTTTTTGTGTGGGGGGGGGGGGAACAGGCCCAACAGAAGTATGGGCTAGAAGTGAGAAGCTTCATTTGCCCCGACCCTCTTGTCTTGAAGGAAAGGAAAGGAAATCCAAATTCTAAAATACGAGGAGAGGACACATGGAGCTCTTTAAATGGTAGTACTTCCTTTCAGTTTTACTCAAATTTCGCTCTCCAAGTCCCCTAACCACTACAGCCAAATCCTTCTCAAAAATTGCTAATAATTTATGTAGCATAATAAAAAGTTGTTGGATATATATATATATATATATATAAACGGGAGCCCACTTAGTTGTTGCCTAGTGTAGCAATTTTGCCTGGACATGGGTGAGGGACTCGGTCTCCACAAGATGATGAAGGTCACTGCTTCTAAAGCTTTGGTTATCAGAATCAACTTGGTTTTCCTTGCTGTCTTTCTCATCATATATGTTGGTCTTTTTCTTCAGCCATCTTCTTCTATCTACTTTGAGAATGCAGCATCTCTTGTTCGGTGCTCATTGCGTGAGTGCCATCACAAGGTAAGGTGAGCCTGCCTAATTGTTTTTTTAACGGTTATAATTGATTGATATGTTTGATTATTTGCTTCTTTTTGGATTACCCATTTGTTTAAATTTGATTATGCAGATTGAAAAAGGTATGAAGATGGAGGCAGTTTTCGAAGAGACAAACGAGCCAAAGCCTAGAAGATCGAATGCGACCAGGATAGAGGTACCGGGCTTCATGAATGAAGTAGGGAGAGGGATGAAGATTGGAATGGTGAATATGGATGAATTTGATATTAGCGAATGGAAAACACATGGAGAAACAATTCCCATCTACTTTGAACGGGTCTCAAAGTATTTTAAATGGGAAGATTTATTTCCTGAATGGATTGATGAGGAAGAAGAAAATGATACTCCAACATGTCCAGAAATACCAATGCCAGATTTCAGAAGATATGATAACATGGACGTAATAGTGGCTAGGCTGCCGTGCAAATGCCCAGAAGAAGGGTGGAGAAGAGAAGTGCTCAGGCTTCAAGTTCATCTGATAGTAGCAAACTTGGCTGTGAAGAAAGGGAAGAGAGATTGGAACTGGAGAACAAAAGTGGTGTTTTGGAGCAAGTGCAGGCCAATGTTGGAATTATTTCGATGCGATGATTTGGTGAGACAGGAAGGTGAGAATTGGTGGTACTATCAGCCGGAGATAGCGAGGTTGGAGCAGAAAGTTTCATTGCCTGTTGGATCTTGTAAGTTGTCTTTGCCCTTGTGGGGACAAGGTATGCCTTCATTCCTACTCTTTTAAATATTTTAATTAGGTATTATTGCACTAGCATGCATGGTTGCATGTAGCAATATTGGACTTCCTTTCTCATTTCTCACTTTCAAAAGAATACCAAAATGCAGCAGAATAATTTTATTTAGAAAGTAGGTCTCCATTTTTCTTTCTCACCCTCAATGGAGAGGAGTACCAAAATTAAAAACGCGCCAGGTAGGGATCGAACCTACGACTTTCTGCTTAGGAAACAGACGCTCTATCCACTGAGCTACAAGCGCTTATTAGCAGAGTTACGAAAAACATATATTTTGCTATTTAATCTTTTAATTATTTCCTTTCAAATTTCGGCTGCTTAGTTGATGTGGATGTTACAAAGAAATTTACTTGCTTCGTATCAAAGTTTTGTGCCTAGTAGTTGGGAAGTAGTTGTTTCTTAGTTGTCTTTAGCATTTAATTAATTGAAAACGTGGAAGCATGCAATCAAACATCATATTACTTCAACGAAAATGAAGCCATTAGTCTTAAGCGTATGCACTTAATTTTATCATATATGGAGCACAGAACATTTGTCCATTGGCCGCTATATATGTATTTCATGAATTAAACATATGAATTTATAGTAATTTAATCGCACATTCTTCTTTATTTGTCCCAAATACATGTCTCACAGTAAACAACTTCTCTAAATCATTTTACTAATGTTATTATAATAAGTTGAAGAAGGTAACATTCATTTCAGGTGTGGACGAAGTTTTCGATCTCTCCAAGATAAAAATGGAGACAAAGACAGCTAAACGTGAAGCTTATGTCACAGTCCTCCATTCCTCTGAAGCCTACGTCTGTGGTGCAATAACCCTAGCACAAAGTCTCCTCAAAACCGGCACCAAACGCGACCTTGTCCTTCTCATTGACAATTCAATCTCAATCCCAAAACGTGAAGCCCTTGCTGCAGCCGGCTGGAAGATCAGAATCATCAAAAGAATCCGTAATCCTAGAGCTGAAAAGAATACGTATAATGAGTTCAACTATAGCAAGTTCAGGCTCTGGCAACTCGCAGACTATGACAAGATCATATTCATAGACGCAGACATAATTGTTTTACGTAATCTTGATCTCCTTTTCCATTTCCCTCAAATGTCAGCTACAGGTAATGACATATGGATTTTTAATTCTGGAATCATGGTGATCGAGCCATCAAACTGCACATTTCGCTTATTAATGAACCAACGGAAAGAAATAGTATCATACAATGGGGGAGACCAAGGATTTCTTAATGAAGTTTACGTGTGGTGGCATCGATTACCAAGAAGAGTGAACTTTCTAAAGAATTTCTGGTCTAATACATCATTGGAGGCTAGTGTTAAAAACCATCTTTTTGGTGCAGACCCACCAAAACTTTATGCTATTCATTATCTGGGATTGAAGCCTTGGGCATGTTATAGAGAGTACGACTGCAACTGGGATATAGGGGATCAACGTGTTTATGCAAGTGATGTGGCGCATGAGAGGTGGTGGAAACTTCATGATTCCATGGATAAGAAGTTGCAGAAGTTTTGTGGGTTGACGACGAGGAGGAGAATTGAGTTGGATTGGGATAGAAAGAAAGCTAGAGAGAAGGGGTTACAGGATGAACATTGGAGGATCAATATTACAGATCCTAGAAGGACTCATTTGATGGATAAGAATATGCGATGATTTCTCTCTTCATTTTTGCTGCTTTCGTAGTGGGAAAATATTTTTCTATATAATTTATGTGTGTATTGTATAGATACTTGTATTCTTTGCAGCAGGGAAATATAATATTTGTACGTATTGTTTCGTTTGTTTCCGTTATATAAATGCCCCACATAATTAAAAAGTTGATTTGGTCATCGCTTAACAAATTTCACAGGGCTAATCATTAATTGCAATTGTAATTGTAGTTGTTTGTCTGTTCGTTGGTCTCTATCATGGCATAAGGTGTGGAAAACGATAACCCTAAAAGTGAAAAATGATTGGGTGCAAGACAAGATTAGATATTAGATTAATCGTGAGAGAAATGTGGAATGAATTTAAAACTTGGTTTGGTTATGAGCAAAAATCTTATATTGGTACACCTACCGAAGCCCATTTATATATTAATAGAGAAATTTGCATCTTTTAATTTGTAGAGTCCAAATAATCCAACAACCATCCATCAGCTTGAGCCTTTCGCTAGGCATAAGATAAGATTATCTTCTAAGGAGTAGTTAGATTAGTTTATAACTAATCTTCATCAAATGTTTATACCACACGTGGCCGATATAGCCATAATTAATGGCCCCTCTGAAACATTAACTGCGCATGATTAGTGTATATCTTGTAGCCAAATTATACTGATCGCGGGTTATTTTCAGTTTCCTCCCCTGAGGTTTAGGAAACTATCGCTTTGCATAAAAGTTTGGGGAAAAGCTTAGTTACCTCCCCTTAATTGTTTGTTGACTAACTCAGAAGTGTGCAATTACTGAAATACCTTCAACATTTTACTTTGACAACTAAAAACAAAATTGAACAAAATTTCAAAGAAATAACAAAAAAATAAAAAAAATTAGTTTCAAACATAAATTCCTTCTTTTTGATAATGCATAATCCCAATAACAGCAGAATTTTGTTAAAAAATACAATAATATTGAGAGGGGAAAGCGGAAAAAAATACAAGTAAAAAATCTTTGTAGAGAGTTGTTGCAATCTATGTTGCAACAGTAGAAAAAGTATCAAGTATTAACCAGGAGGTAGTAATCGTAGGAAAGTAGTAGCTCCAAAACCTAGCCAACAACCAGCAACAACCAAGCATCGAACATTGACCAAATACCAAAAGAAGGAACAAATAACAAAAACAAATTTGAATGCCTAAGATGTCGTAATATATTCCTCTCCAACCTAAATTGTTTCTCACTATGTTTACAAGCATTAAGCCTCTTCACGCCCAAAGTAAAGGTATTTGGCAACACCACGTTTTTACCACCATCAACGCTCTCCCTTCTTTTCTTCTTACTAACTCCAATAAAAAAAACCACCAAATCAAAAATCATAAAATTATAGACCTTAAAGCATCAAAATATTAACGATGATAATAATAGCACTTGAAAAAGAGTTACTATTGAGATTTGAAGGTTAATCAGGGGGTATGGAAGAGGTGTTGGCGGTTAGGTAATGAGTGTAAGAAGAGGTTGTTGTTGTTGTTGGGTGGTAGAGGAGCCGATTAATGGATGGTGAAAAAGAAGAGAGGGAGGGAGTGAGGGTCAACTACTATTATTGAGTAGAGGGGTCAACTGCTGATTGGTGAAGGAGAAGGCGATTACGTTGTTATATAGAGAGAGTGAAGAGAAGAAGGGTGGCTATTGATTGGTGGGTTGGTGAAAATTATAATTTTAATTCTTTTTTGTCAAAATGAGAACAAATAAAATAAAACTGCTTTTTTGCTCTTTACGTTTTTACCCTTAAATTTAACAGCCAATTAACGGTCAAAATTAACTAAGGGAGGTAACTGAGCTTTTCCCCAAACCTTTCCCTAAAGTAATAGTTTCCTAAACCTCAGGGGAGAAAACTGAAAATAACCCTAATGATCATGATACAGAAGCTAGCAATGCTATTAATATTATCGTTCAGGGACCATATGATTTTCTCTTACGACTTTAGTTTGATGATAATCCAATCCTAGAAGACGGATAGTCAGTCCAGTCCAATTAAAATGGTTGGGCGGTGTGCAAGGCCTGATGGGCCCATATTTATGCAAAAAAGTCAAAAATTTCTGCAATATGTGTGTATGTTTGGCTTGGTTGTTCAAAGTTCCATTACCAATTCATTAGAAATTAAATCATCTTCAATAAATTTCAAGATTTGAAGCCGAATGATTCACATCAATTTTTTTTTTTTTTTTTTTTAAATACGAAACTACATTTTACCTTATGTATTAGGTTACATTTCAACCGGGATTAGCAGCCAATAGTACGTTAGTTTAACAAATTATTTGAAAAAAAATTGGTGAATCATTAAGCAATTAAACCAATTAGTTAGTTAATTAAAATGGTAAAATCTATTAGAATCATATAAAATATCTAAGATTTAAGTAATGTTACAGGGATGTTGAAGAATTTAATTTTTTTTTTTGTAAAATGAAAAAAAAAGCATATACTTCAGAAAATTTATGTGCGTGTATATATATTCATATGTGCGCGCGCGCGCGTGTGCCATCAGGAAATATAATAATCATGATTTTTTGCCATCAGAAAATTTATTATTATATATATATATAATAACCATTAAGCAATTAAACCAATAATATATTTTCTGATGTCAGTTGATTAGATGCATTACATTAATTAATTAAAAGTTTAGTTTCGGCAAGATGTCAGTTGATTCGTGCATGACGTGGTCATATAAGAACTCAGTACTGCTCATTTCACAGACTTACTCTGCTAAGGCCATACACAATTCGCAAGCTCCAAGTCTACCTCTATATCTGCTTCCAGACCTTCTGCTTCTGCTTCTGCTTCTGCTTCTGCATTTCCTCCCGAAAGACACCTGGGCTTCACTCGTTTATTTAAAACTCCAAAACTGCGCTACACGGACACTTCAATATTGATCCAACGGCCCTCGTTTCGTGGCCCGTCGGCGCTCTGAGGTCAGATTCTCTTGGAGCCACTCACCAGCGCAACTGTTAATAATTTGGTTGTCTCGTGTCTTTTACGGTCTTCACAGTTTTCATGGTCGAGACATGCATCAAGGTGCCTGCCACATGTCCTTTTGACAAAATTATCCTCCATTGTTTACACGCCTTGTACAGTCATTTACGTAAATTAAACCTATTCGCATGGGTATATCCGGCTTTTAAGAGGATTGCCCCTAGACGCTCCACGAAGAGAGTGAGGACGAGTTTCATTAATGTTGGACGGTGACTTTATTTATTATTACTTTAATTAAGTATAATGATGTCACTTTTACATTATTAGCATTTTCTAAAGTATTCATTACCCAACAAAATCCTTCTCTTCGCTAAAAAGGAGAAGTATGTTATTCCATTTTCCGTCAATTATTTCTGACGTGAAATTTTTTATAGATTTATCTGAAATGACGAAAAATGGGGGAGTGGAGCTGGACCGAGAGACGAGCTGAGCTGAGCTGAGCTGAGCTGAGCTGAGCTGCCAAACCAGAAGCCAACCTGTTCCAGACATTGCGGTCAAACAAAATATATCTTCTCGGATTCCTTACAAAAATAATTATTTTTCATGAAAACCACTAATCCATTTTATTTTTTTCTTAAATATTCATAAATAGAGACAAAGAAATAATAAAAAAAAGAGAGGAAAATCTAATCTTGAAGGAGAGAAAGAGAGACGGTACAGGTGGATCTAGTCTGTGACTGTAATAGAAGAGGCTGGCTCCACGCACGTGTCCGAGCCTTCTCTCCGTTAATTTCTCTTTTCTAATTTTGACAGTAAATCTGCACCTCCACTTTTAAAATTTGCTAATTTTGATTTTCCTACCTTTTCCTTTTTTTTTTTCTGTATGAAATTTCTAGAGATCATTAATATCTTCTCATTTTGACTCATCTTTCTTCCAGTGTTTCGTTTCTTTTCAATCCAGGTGATTTCCACTTTTCCTTTTCCTTTCCTTTTCCATTTTTTTTAAAATTTATTTGTTTGTAATGAACCATGTTCGTTATTTATTTCTGTCATTGTTTCTTAATTTCGTGATTAAAGCTTGAATTCTTAGTTTTAAATATAATTATGTCTTTTTATGAAATCCTGACGTCAACTAGAACTAGAATTATAACTTGAATGCTCAAGTCCGCCAACGTATTGATTGACTGAAACAGCGAGTGAGTCTCGACTATTTCATTCCTTTTCGATTGGATGCATTAAAATTTTGGGTTAATTATGCTTTGTTATGGTTCTTTCAGCTATCAAACGAAATTATATAATTTAAGCAAAGTTTTCCAATTGAAGACTTTTCTGAAGAAGTTGGAAGATAGATACGTACATCTGCTTAGTCTAATTTAGAAGTGGGAATGGGGTTAAAAATCTAACGAATTATTGGTAAATGATTTAGCTTTTAATCTTGTGGTTTTGTATTCTTTTTCCTTTTTCGTATAGTAGGATGAGTAGGATTTTGGTATTCAATTTCTAGAAACATATGGATGGTATTTATTACTTTTATGTAGTTTATCTTTGAATATCTTAATCTGGTTCCATTGCTTATTAACAAACAATAAATGATGTAACAAAAAAATGTGTGCTAATTAATTATTGCTTAATATAGTTGGGAAATCCTTTAATTTACATGCTGAACTTGGAATGCAGTGTCTGGAAGGTTTAGAATGTCTTCTGTAATCACAAAAAATCAAATTAATAGAGGAGAGCCTGTCTATATTGAAGCATTTGATGGTGATCATAATAAATAAATTTGTGTCTGCATCAAACAATTTTGATTACTTTGACTCTAATTTTTGGCAGTTAGACCTCATGTTTGGATTTGAATTTATGGATTTGCTATTGCAGAAGCTATAATTTTGGATGATGGGGTGCTTTCTCTAATTATTTTTCCTTTTAATGCAATCACTTGGAGCAAATGCTTAAATTGCAAATATTGTGAGGAATAACCTGAACTATGCAATGATTTCAAGTGAGATTATTGGCTCAATTTGTTTTTGGTAATTTATTTGTCTAATTCCTACTTATTTGGATTTCAGTATCTTTGTGGCACTCCTTAACGCTTCATAAGCAATGGAGGAAGTTAAAATTGCTGAACAGATGCCTCCTCCAGAGTCTTCTTCATCCCCTGAAACTAATAATGATTCTTCCACTGACGTTCCAGTTACTAATGGAGAAGTATCTAATGAGTTGTCAAATATAGAAACTTCTAAATCAGAATCAGAACAAAATGTTGCCAATGAGCCGATTGTGGGACAAGATGAAGTTCTTTCAGCAGACAATTCGGTTTCAACTTCATTAGTTGCAATTGATAAATCAGAGACAGACCACAGGGATGTGAAAGAACATTCTAAAACTAAAGCTGGGCAAGATATCTCTGATGGAAAGCAATCTCAAGATGATGTTTCTGTCAACCATTTTCCTGTTGATAGTGATAACAGTAATATACAATCTTCTTCCTCTCCTCAAGTAAGTGATCCTATGGATGAACCCTGTTTAGAGACATCCAATGAGCTTACTCTGCCATACGAAAATCTTGCCAGTATCGCCGTGAGAGCACCATTAACTGTTGATTCTCCTAAACATGCTGATTCTCCTAAACATGTTGGTTCCCCGAAGTATGTTTTGGATTCTCCAAAACCTCCTATCAATTCTCCGAAGCATGTTTTTGGTTCTCCTAAGCAATTCAGTTCTCCGAGATACAGTACTAGTTCTCCTAAACTTGGTAAGCAGGTTGATATGAATAGAGGCCTTATTGATACAGCAGCACCTTTTGAGTCTGTTAAGGAAGTTGTTTCAAAGTTCGGAGGAATTGTTGATTGGAAAGCCCATCGAGTGCAAACTGTAGAGGTATATGTGTTATGCCATTGCTATTAGGTTGATTTTTACTGCTGCATTATATTTGTTGTGATGCCTTTGGACCACTAATTTATTATCATTATTGTTATCTTTTTTTTAAGACCGCTATTTGGTTCACCTTTTGTGCACATCTTTTAATGAATAAGGAGGCGATCTGTTTATGATGTATTTGTTGCTTCTTGCTGCAAAACTCGTATAATAAGTTCATTTAGTAGATAGCAACTCTGTAAGTGAAATATTATAAATAGTTGTACGTGTCATTAAATTGGTGGTATTGTGAATTATCGTGTAGTGGAGGTGGCTTTGGTTGTGTGGAGGCTGTGGTGCCTGCAAAGTGGTGATTGGGTAAGCATTGATGAGGTATGTTAATGGCTATGGAGAAGGTAGAGGAGGCAATATTGGTAGTTTGTTGGTGAGTTTGTAGACATTGTGGGGTTATTGATGACACAGAAGATGTCTCAAGCCCATCTCCCATCAGAGGCCCCAAGTTGAAACTTCATGGACCTGTCTTTGCCTTTGGTTTACTTGTTCTTAGTCTGAAGTTATTCTTTTTCTTGAATCCTATCTTTGCTGTAATAACTCCTTCAGAGTACTGTGTCTTGCGGCAGTCAACATTAGAAGTGAGATCAAAACCTTTTTTGTGTTGGTTCAGTTGATTATTAGCTATGACTGGATTGACAAGGATTGCTGAAGTTGGTGTAAAGATGCATTCCCCCTTAGCACATTTGTGGCAAAAGGGGATAAATGAATGGATACTTAGTGAGATATGTCTGTAATGTACTTAGGCCCTTGTGGGAACTCCACATAGTATGTTTCTGTTCTGAGTCAATTTCTAAGAGCTGCAGTAAGTTATAAAAGCCTCTTATCCCCATGATTAAAAAACTTAAGGAAATTGTCACTTGTGAATTAGGTTCTGTGATTGTCTGATGCGGACTAAGATAGTGTTGTCGGTTCTTTATGGTCCCTGGTAATTCGTAGTCTCAAAATAATGTGGTATTTATAGTTGGGCAAGATGTTTGTAGTGCTGATATGTCAATGATGGTGATTGCCGTGATACAAGCACTAAACATATGCCTTTGATATCAATAACTTATTACATCGACTAGAAAGAATGTATTTCATTTGTCTGCACTAGGAGAATGATTACTTTTCCGATGCTTTACTTGAAATTATTTTGCTATTGTTAAGAAGTAGAAGAAGAATACTCAATTTTCTTGCAAAAGATTTATTCTCTGAATGTTGCCAGTTTACTACTTCCTTTATCCCTGTTCTTATTCTTTATCTGCTTCTTGAATGGTTGAAGAGATGCTAATCTGAAGACGAGACTTTGAAAGTTGCATTGTTGTGCATTGTGCTTTACTAATAGATCTTGTCTGTCCTCTAAAATTAACTTTAAATTTCTTGGTCATGTAGAGACGCAAACTTGTAGAGCAAGAACTTGAAAGAGCACATGAGGAAATACCTGAGTATAGGAAAAGGTCAGAGGCTGCTGAAGAGTCAAAAAGCCAAGTACTGAAGGAGCTAGACCACACAAAGAGACTAATAGAGGAACTTAAACTTAATCTGGAGAGAGCACAAACAGAAGAGCATCAGGCTAAACAAGACTCTGAACTAGCCAAACTCAGGGTTGAGGAGATGGAACAAGGGATTACCGATGACGCCAGTGTTGCAGCCAAGGCACAGCTTGAGGTGGCTAAAGCCAGGCATACAGCTGCAATTTCAGAGCTGAAATCTGTTAAAGATGAGTTGGAATCATTGCACAAGGATTATGCTTCTTTGGTGGCTGAGAAAGACATAGCTGTAAAGAAGGCTGAAGAGGCTGTTTCTGCATCGAAGGAAGTTGAGAAAACAGTGGAGGAACTGACTATTGAGCTGATTGCAACAAAAGAGTCCTTAGAATCTGCACATGCTGCCCATCTGGAGGCAGAAGAGCAAAGAATAGGGGCAGCAATGGCTAGAGATCAAGATTCTCACCTTTGGGAGAAGGAATTGAAGCAGGCAGAAGAAGAACTTCAGAAACTTACCCAGCAAATTCTTTCAGCAAAGGATCTCAAATCTAAACTAGACACTGCTTCAGCCTTGCTTCTTGATTTGAAAGCTGAATTAGCAGCTTATATGGAATCTAAATTGAAAGAGGAAACTAATGAGGGACACTTGAATGGTGAATTGGAGGAACCAGAGAGGAAAACTCATACTGACATACAAGCAGCAGTCACTTCAGCAAAGAAGGAACTTGAAGAAGTGAAGATGAACATTGAGAAAGCTACTGCTGAAGTCAACTGCTTGAAGGTGGCAGCCACATCCTTACAATCAGAGCTTGAAAGGGAAAAATCAGCTCTTGCCACTGTCAGGCAGAGAGAAGGAATGGCATCAGTTGCAGTTGCTTCTTTGGAAGCTGAGCTGGAGAGGACTCGGTCAGAAATAGCTGTTGTTCAGATGAAAGAGAAAGAAGCTCGAGAAAAGATGGTGGAACTGCCCAAGCAACTACAGCAAGCAGCACAAGAGGCTGACCAGGCCAAGTCACTAGCTCAGATGGCTCGTGAAGAGCTACATAAGGCAAAGGAAGAAGCAGAGCAGGCAAAGGCTGGAGCAAGTACCATGGAGAGTAGGCTACTCGCTGCGCAAAAGGAGATAGAGGCTGCCAAGGCTTCAGAAAATTTAGCTTTAGCTGCTATCAAAGCATTGCAAGAGAGCGAGTCAGCTCAAAGGACCAATGATGTGGAATCACCAACTGGTGTTACACTTTCTTTAGAGGAGTATTATGAGCTCAGCAAATGTGCACATGAGGCAGAGGAGCAGGCCAACATGAGAATTGCTGCTGCCATCTCTCAAATTGAGGTGGCAAAGGAGTCCGAGTCGAGAAGCTTGCAAAAGTTGGAAGACGTGAATAAGGAGATTGAAGAAAGGAAAGAAGCACTGAAAAATGCATCGGAGAAGGCAGAGAAGGCCAAGGAAGGGAAGTTGGGTATAGAACAAGAGTTGAGAAAGTGGAGGGCAGAACATGAGCAACGAAGAAAAGCTGGTGAATCTGGTCAAGTAGTAAGCGCCAATAAAAGCCCAAGGCCAAGTTTTGAGGGGAAGAGAAATTCAAAGAATTATGACCGTGTGCCCGATGCTTCTGTTAATCATACCCCAAGCCCAAATACAAATGTCCGGGGGAGTAACACGGAAACTGATTCATCTCCAGATGCAAAGCCGAAGAAAAAGAAGAAGTCATTGTTTCCTCGTCTTTTTATGTTTTTGGCTCGGAGGAGGTCGCATGCAAACGCATCTAAGTCAACATAAAGCTTCAAAAGAAGTATGTGTAATATTTTCTGTTGGGATTTTACCTTTCTTTTGTTTTCTTTTTGAAATTTTTTCCTCACATTGACCACTAAAGGTGGATATATCTGACAGAATTTTACTCGGATGTAAATGCTGGTGATTGTTGTATGTATGATATTGGATTATACTTTTTTTTGGGTTTCACACAGTAAGGATTGTATGGCGGGTGGTTTCTGGAGAATGTAATAAGTTTGTGATATGTGTTTGCTTGGGAAATGTAAGATGGATGGTTTTGTGATGTATAGTATTGAATGCTTGAAGCAGAACTATTGAAAAGTTATGTTTGATTTAATTAAATGATTTGGGATCTTTATTTCTTATGCGATTGACTATTTTGTTTTGCATCGTCTTATAATAACACAAATTACAGTGACGAAATTAATCAAAGTTGTGCTTGTGCATGTTTGAAAATAATCGAGAATGTGGAGATTGAAGTATTATTTTTACATATTTTTGACTTGGGAAACTATAGAAGCATAGGGTCATCAACTTTAGCACTCGAAGCCGAAATTTTTTAAAGAAATAAATAGAGCATGAGGAATAGATGGGGTTTATGGTTTCTATCGGGATTCAGGGGAGTTAAATTTTCTCTTCTTATGCCATGAAAATAGCTTCCCGCTACATTAACTTGCCGCGCTAGTTTCATATGGCTACATATTTTCCTCCCTTGAGAGCCCAAAAGATTGAGGGTGGGTAAGTAGATCAGGATGCAATCTACTGTATATTCCTTTTAAAAATATTGATAAGTTAAAATAACATCGGCTTTAGCTCAGTAGGTAGAGCAGAGGACTGTAGTGTGAGAGCTGTTATCCTTAGGTCGCTGGTTTTGAATCCGGCAAGCCAGATGGAATTTTGTTATTTCAGTTTTACTTCGAAAAAGGTCTTGCACTTAACAGTCTGTCAACCATGAATCTTCAGTTCACTTTACATAAAACTAAAGCTGAAAGAGATAACAGCCCCGTGGCTATGTAATTTAATTTACATTTCACCATTTTAACAGAGAAGATACCCCCAATTAACTTGGCTGAACATTTATGAACCAGAATTAGCAAGCGTCTGGATAATAGTCTTGTGCCATGGATTGGAAAGGTGCTCCACTAGGTTATCAATTGGGCCGACATGAGTCACAGAAGCTTGCACAAAGATTCCCAGCATGGCAACCATTGCAAGCCGTCCTGACAATGATACCAAAATCAATTACCATTCATTCAGAAGGAAATTAAACTAATAGTAAACAAAGAACTAAGCAAGCAAGCTAAACCATTCTTGATCTCTTTAAGCTTCCAGTTGTGAGCATTCTTTATATCTTTAGCCAGGCCAAAAGGGTTTAGGAGAGGACCTCCAGGATAACTGTTGTTCATAAAACAGAATGGTAACTTCAAAACTTGGTTCGTTTTTCAGGAAAACACCATCTTCCCGGTTGAGTTACATTGAAATTACCCGGGTTCTAAACCTTCCAAGGCAGCTTCCAATCCGAAAAATGATCCTTCCTTGGCTTGTGATCCAGGACTAATGAAATCCATGTACCTTTTGGTTTCAGCAAAACTGCCCGTACAAAATAGACACTAAACCATGTAAATTTGTGAAGCATTTATGTAAAAGAAAAGATGGATGCAAACATTCTACCCCATCAAGAGTAGCTGGACGACGAACAAAGTTCTTGTGCTCGCAAGCTTATATTCAACTGCACCGGCTTCATACCAGACTGGTAAATTGCTGATCCCCGTAAAACGAAGTAACTGCAGCAATTGGGAAACACCATTACAGACTCAAAGCAGTTTTATTTCACAGGCAGAAGTACAAATGCCATAAAAACAATCACGCCCTTCAAGTTCTATGGTAGTTGAACTCGTATATACATATCCAGAATGAACAAAATCCAGTTAAAATTGCAAGTACTATGTTCCTATCAAGTTTCATCCAATGTCGGCTCATTATTCTCTTATTCTAAAAAGCTTAGCATTTGATTTTATTTTGACATAAGGCAAAGGTGTTTTACAAATTCCTTGTAAAGAGATGAAATCAGAAAAACAATTCTGTAATATATAACAAATAGAGGATATAACGATGAGTAACCAAATAAAACTTTGTGTGGCCAAGAAGAGTGTTTGGTTTTACTCACATCTGTAAAAAGAATTCCTGCAACTCCAGCCATAGCAAAGCGAGCATGCACCAACTCTGCCTGCACATACCACCTTAAACTCTCCGGATCCTCTCCAAGCCCAAGTGGGTCAAATCCAAAATCTCCGGCCAATCTTCAATTATCCAAAAAGATTACACATTCACGTAAATTACAGTAAACTAATGAAATTCAATAAATACATAAAGAGACTCACGATCCATCGAGATAAGGAGGAGGATCGAGCCCAGGGAGCCATGTAGGTCGCTGCTGGGCTCGAACCACAGTTGCCGAATAACGTCCAGTGGTCGCTGGTTTAGCAGGAAATGTGCTTGTGATACCAAAAGAGGGTTTATTTATGATCTTAGAGGGGAAGGATGATGAAGAGGATGGCTGAACGAGGAAGCCTTTTCCAACTGCAACCGCCATTTTGTTTCTCTCTCTCTCTCTATCAAGTACTTTATGTGAAGGCATATACAACATCCACGTATACATATAACTACCCATTTGGGAAAGAAGAAAGAAACACTTCTATAACTGAAGAACATGATAACATGGGCCCACTTATCTGAAGAACCTGAACCCATTAGATTTTAGTCTTCTGAGAATTGCCATAATCTAGCATGCATAGTTACACACAAACCCTCAACTCTATGATTTTGGATTAATTCTGGCTGCGGTATTGGGTAACTTTTTTGAGTAAAAATAAAAAATGATTAGTCTATACTAAATTTAAATTAGCCTTCAGTTTGGGATGCCCGATAAAACTCAGAAGTTTCCTGGATTCAGCGTGATTCGTCAAACAGTCAATTTTCTTGTTTGATAAAACGGGTACAAGAAGAGGAATTAATTAAAAAAAAAAAAAAAACTCTTATAACTAATCAAGGCACCATTAATAATATCTTCCCAGAATCCCATTTTTTACGTGAAGGAAGCAGTTTGTTAACAAATTATACAACAATTAAGGTGCTGAGTCTCATCATACACTTGCAAGTTGCAAGTTGATATAGAGAACTGCCTAAAAGAGTACAATTAGAAACTATTGGTCTCTGATTTGCGAAATCAATTTCAAACATGACCTACTTAAGCAGGGTAAAATATGGGTGATAAGTTCTAACAAGTACTTCAAACATCATCAACAAAGCCAACAAAGTGGAGTACAAAACAGGGAACATATCACTGCCTGCTGCTAGATATGCTGAAGGAACTGACTTTCATGGGCGTTGCTATGACCAGTGGAGCCTCAGGTAAATCACTGACTGCAAATTTGTCATGCATGAAACGACTATCAACAATGGAGTCATCCTTGAGGACTATCTTGTAGCAGTAACAGCTCTTCAGCCCCTCCTGATTGTGGTAGCACTCATGAGAACCATTCTTCACCTGTTGAAAGTTCCATATCACACTAAACTTGCCTACAGTTGCAACCAAGTGGCGCTCTTGTTTGCCATTCTCAGTGACCTACGCAAGTTTGATACAAAAACAGTTACCATGTAGACTAAAGGACTGAAACATCACCAATGCAATTCGAGTCTACGAGTATACTAAAAGGAGATGCAGTGTCCATTGCAATGAATAAACTTACAAGTTCATCATGTGGTTGCAGGGGACTTGCAAAAACAAACAATATACAATATTTCTCAGTTGCTGATCTCAGAATTCCCATAAATAAAATTTTACCATAAAAATTTCAGATAAAGAAATCTACAACAAAGGAATAACCATTGCATCTGCCGATATATGAATATGATTGAATATTCTTAGATCTAAATAAATGCTCGAGTACCTTTACTATGGTAAGCTTCCTTGGAGACATTCAAGATACATAAATTCTAATTAAGTTAAAAGTTAATCCCAGAACTCACATAATTGATTTCATGCTGCTAATTTCGATAAATCCAGATATCATTGTAAATCTTATTTAGTAACAAATGCATTTAGAAAACAGATCAGGAAACCAGTAGCAACCAAGAATTCAGAAAACATATTAGCAACTAAAACTAAAGAGTCCACCTCACTGATATATATATATATATATATAATACCATTATAGTTCAAAGAGAACCAAATTATGCAACTTGAAACAGATGAAATGGATAAAATTTCGGAGCATTGAAAAATTAAATCAAGCAGTACACCTAATAATCCAGTGGGAATTCCTGATGACCTCAAGCTAAAGAGATATCAAAAGTGCTATTGATTCATTCCAAATTCAATGACCAATTAAGCATAGCAGAAGATGCATACTCACATAAATTCATTTGCAGTGGAATAGCTACATAAACTGCTATCAAGCAGCTCAATATAAGAAAATATGGATGCTTACCCATGAAAACTGAGCATTGCGAAACTTATTATTAACTCCAGCAAAATGTGAATCCAGAGGAGTCAGCTTCAGCAATCTTGGAGCTGAAATTCTATTTCCCATCCGACCATTAAAACCAGTCTTGGTCTTGCCATCCTTATCTGTAAAAAGTGTGCAGATAAGGATCAAATAGGTATCAGTAGTCCCCAATATCCACTTCCCATCAAAGGTAACATCCACATGTGTAATAGGTGACCCGAGGCCAGGAAAAGCTGTTTTTGCCTGTCTCATAGAATTGATCGAGTACAACCGAATCTTTCCATCAAGAGAACCAACAACAATTGAGCCATCACCAGTACTTGCAAAGCACTGAAAGTTAGTTCCTCTGGAGAATTGATGTCCTTGTGCCCAGTTCAACACAGGGGTATTAGCATTTGCAAGATTCTGAACAATCCCATTTTTATCGCGCATATCCCATCTACAAAGTCTATTATCATCCAATCCTAAAAATGTGGAACCCGAAGGATCTAATTGTGCTCCTTTGCTATCATTTGCAATATCTCTCATTGTAATATCGGTTCCATCCTTCTCAAACTTCCACTGGGTAACAATCTTTCCAGTCTCAATATCAAGCTGATGCAACCCTGTCGTATGAGGCTTTGCATCGCTCATTGGACTCATCAGTAACATGTTAGTCTCAGCCCTCATAAGAAGGGCCCTTTTAGGTGTGGAATGAACTAAATTAGAACCACTTCTATAGTTCCCACCACTGAAATTCACAAAGCCACCTTTACCATGAATTCCATCACTGAAATTCTTAACAACTTGAATACCAGAATCACTTACCAAGAAACTGTTGTCCAGTGCTCCTAATGCCAAACTTTGTATCCCTCCATTTGCAGCCTCTTCAAACTCCTCTGTCAAATCTTGATTAGCCCTAATTGGCGTTGCTAATTCAGGGCTTTTCAAGAGGCTATCCTCTGCATCTTCCCACATGGAATCATCAGCCGCTTCAGGCTTAGCCCACCCAATAAAATCCTTTCCATAAACCTTAAGTTTGTTTGCTTCATTAGATTCATACCCATAAGTGTTCTCAAATAAACAATCTTGAAACTTAGTAACAAAAATCCTGTAATCCTCGTCACTAAAAAACTTCATAGCCCACACACCTTGTGCTACGAAATCAACACGACGTTGATCTTTAAAGGTCTTTAATTGCATCTCCACCGAGACTTTGACTCGAACCTTGGAACCAACTTTCAAAACCCACACACCTTCTTCATTTTCGCTTTCGTCATCATCTTCGTGTTCGTCATGGCTGTCAATTTTGGAAGTTTTGACGAAAGAATAAGAAGTTAGTTTCTCGGAGGTAAGCCATTTGGCTTTCGGTGTGTTGCCACCAATGTGAAGGTAAAGTTTAACGGCGTCAGGATTTTGAGCAGCTGATGGGTACTTGAGTTTCAAAGCTTTAAGCTTAGCTTCCACTTCATCAAGAGACGAAGGAGTTTTGGGTCTGCGTTTCGAAGAAGAAGAGGATCTATCAGGGGTTTCTTCTTTGCAATCCTCATAGTTGTCCTCTACTTCATGTTCTGTTTCGTATTCTTCGTCCGAGTCTGAGATTTCGAGATCTTCCCGACTGTGAGAACCACCCATTCTTAATTTCTTGGTTGATTTTGCGTTAATCTCTGGTGAAGCAACCAAAATTAAGAAACTAAGAAAGTGAGACCGAGAGAAAATTGGGGCAGATTGAGGACCTGGGAGTAGGTGAAGGGCGCCAAGTTCGAAATTTGAAATCAGAACGTTGCGGTTTTGGGCTTTTCTTGTTTTACCTTGTTAGGGTTTTCAAGGAAGCCTGAATGAATGTCACTGGTTACTGGCTATTGCCGGTTAAGCTAATTCCAGTATTTAGATCTATCTGGATCCGAGATTACAATGGACGCTCTTTTAGGAACAACCACAAAAAATCTCCAAGTTGGTAATTAACCCTTTCTTTCTATTTCATGAAATATCACCCACCCCCCTTCGTTTTTTTTTTTTTAAAATTAAAAGGGATTTTAACACATACCTCCCCTAAAGTTTAACTTTTTAACACTTAAAGAAAAAATTTGGTTTAATGCACGCATACTTCCCCTACAGATTTCCACTTCCATCCATAATTATACAACAGACACATTTGCCCTTCATTCGCCATTTTCGAAAAATAAAGACAAAATTTTAAGCTTAAGATATTTTTTAATTAAAATAATATATTATTAAAAAATAAAAAAAGAGAATACAAAAAGAAATATAAATTCAGTAAAAATTAAAGTTTAGAAAAGAAATATACATAAATGACAATTAAAACTGATCATTTCATATAGAGTACAAAACAATTGAAAAATAATGGTAAAATTTCAATAAAGAGTAAAATCACAGTACAAGTGAAATCTTTCTATCCCTTCGAATAAACACAAAAAATATTAGTTTTAGAGAGTATATAAATGTATTATCTCATTTTATTAAGAATTATCTATAATTAAATAATTTCATCAGATCAAAAAAAAAAAGACAATTAAATGATAAATGAAAAATTCGATAAGTAATGAAAATGCTTCTCCGTCTTTAGTAACCCAAACCTTAAATATTTTGTTTTACGATTAAAAGGAATAAAGATTTACTTGATATAACTTTATAATTAAAGTTTTTTTAAAGCAAAATTTTTACAAATAAAATTTTTATAGGTGGAGTAAATATAAATGGAGTAAAAATTTTTATAGGTATGTGTTAAAACCCCCTATTTCTAAACTTTAATTTTTGTTGAATTTATATTTTCTTTTATATTTCTTTTTCTTAATTTTTTAATAATATATATTATTTTAATTAAAAAAAATCTCAAACTTAAATTTTTGTCTTTATTTCGAATATAGCAAATGAAAGGTAAATGTGTCTTTTCTATAATTATGGATGGAAGTGGAAGTTTGTAAGGGAGGTATGTGTGCATTAAACCAAACCTTCTCTTTAAGTGTTAAAAAACTAAACCTCAGGGGAGGTATGTGTTAAAACCCCAAAATTAAAATTGCCAAAAGTGTGGTTCCTTT
Source organism: Azadirachta indica (assembly GCA_022749755.1). Lineage (NCBI taxonomy): Eukaryota > Viridiplantae > Streptophyta > Magnoliopsida > Sapindales > Meliaceae > Azadirachta > Azadirachta indica. Next base: position 5,080,539 of record CM040449.1, read on the forward strand.
TTTTTTTTTTTTAAAATTTGGGTTGGCACGTGCAGAGTATATATTTACCGCGCGCGGTGCATACACATGCTCAGTCAGGCTTAAGCCCAAAAGCATTGCCCGAAAAAGGACTTCAGGGCCCAATATAAATCCAGCCAGCCTATATATATATGTCGTCAGAAAGAAGCACAGGTAGCACGCAACACACAACGGTAAACTATTACAAGCCGTGTGTAAGAACACAGTCGAGCCCAATATGATATAATCCTTGTAGAAAATGTGACTCTAAATTTGACCATCCTCCAAATATCCAAGCTAAAGTCAGCCTTTAGTCAAATGTTATGTAATACTACCCAAGTGGAATGGAAGGTCCATTCCAAGTTGTAGTACTCCCAAGTACTGGAAACTTATTATTAGAGAAGAAGAATTTCTAAACTAATTAAACGAAGAGAGGTTGACACTGTTAATGCTGTCCCAATAAACACGAATGCATGTAGCTTTCATAAATTTACTCAGTTGAACTTTTGCATTTCCTTTCCTACTTTCTTTACTTTCATAATCCATAAAGTTGTCTTGTCTCCTTTCAAATGGCTTATAATATATTTAGTGCGAAATACTGAACATTATATTCGATATTGGTGTATTTATTTTTCAAAAGAGTCTATTGCACGTCGTGTTTATACGCACTTAGCACTCTTTTACATATATATATTCAGAACATTATTATTCTAGATTTTTACTAGTTACTTGATATCAGTTTCCTTGATTTCACTTTTTCTCCCAGACAGCATAGTCTTCTCCTGAGGTAGCAACTTTGAAGTTGGAAGGAATAAGATTTCCGAGATGCATCTTTGGTCCAATCTTCATAATTATTTTATTATCAATAGCAGCTACATAAAGATCTGCTTCCGAAGCTAATATTTTAACTCTGCTTGCTGGATTGATCCCATTTTTCATTCTAATCGCCACCAATTGCTAATCCCCTTCTTCAGGCCCCAGTCAAAAAAGTGATCATAAAACTGAACATGCAGACACACATAAAATTTACAAAAAGAAAAAAATTCATTTAACTTGTGTAATTTAACTTATGAAAGAGAGAGAAAGTGACAGAATTTACTATTGATGGGATGCCAGGATGTGTGAGAATGTAAGCATATCCCAGCATGACTTTATCTGATGGGAATGGCCTCATACGTTGAGTAGACCCAGTGTCATGGTTGTCAATGAAAGTCACAGCATTTTGCGGCAACATTCTAATCAATCGTGGTGGTTTTCCATTTGAGTCCTTTAACCTCCACAAACTCCCCTTGTACAGCAACTTGGAGGACACCCTTTGTTGTGAAATCAAAAGCCGTGATAGCCCCTCCAGCAGCTTGAATCCAGTCCTTTAGAGCACCCCGGTGTGCGTCCTGGTTAGTATCAGGTTTTCCATCCTGCCCGTATGAAAGAGAACCCCATTTCTCTCCGACAGCAAAAGCTGGCAAGGTGTTTTCCATAAAAATTTTGGTAATACTCGGGGCGTAACCTTTTACAAAATCAAATCGCCATCCATCAAATCCAGTGTCAGTCTTTAACCAGTTCATCCAGTCAGATAATTCTTTTTGCACTCTTCGAATGAGATGATCAATGTCAGGAGCTGGCCGAAAGTCATCTCCTGCATCAGGATTCCCTTGACCATTAGAATACTCTTTGTCCTCACTGCAAATGAAAGATGGCCCCCAGTCTAGACGGTCATCTGGCGTTCCACCTTCAAAAATGCAATATATTCCTCTACCATCTTGCTTCTCTGCAGTTCTATGATTTATCACTATGTCAGCCAGGCATTTAATTCCCTTCTGATGGAAAGCCTGAATTAAAGATTTTTATTCAGCCTGAGATCCGTATTTTGATGCGTTAAGGTCATATAGCCTTCCTGGCATGTATCCTGAAAAAATGAGGACCTTTAGGCTTGGTAAATATCACTAATCGATGAACAATGCTTTTTACCTTGGGGTGCAGCAGACTGAGAAGGCGGAGGAAGCCAGACATGAGTAATTCCAGCATTACCAAGATCAGGAATTCTTTCCTTCAGGAAGTTGTAGCATCCTCCTGCTTGGTTACATGATTCCCAGTTAAACCCCTATCATATCATCAAATCAGATTTTCTCAATAAATGAAATGGAAGTCAATATAACATTACTTTACATACATACATGGGTTCGTGCGTTGGATACCTTACCTGAAATACTAAGGTGGGAGACGCGAAAGACGGGAAGGTAGATAGAAGGAAACAGGGGAAACACGGTGGCTTCGGTAGATTCATTTTGTTGTCTTAGGCGTTGGTGTGTGAGGATCTGTTATCTTATACAGTTATAATTGGTCACTTTGGGAAATTAATGCTAGCCGCTCGGTTGATGATCCATTCCACACGTTATTTGACTTAAAAGATTCTGGTAGAAATGATTATCATGCACTACAAGTTCCTCCAAATTTCCATGCTCAAGAGTCAAGTCAATATTCAATCAAATTTCATGTTAATGGAACAACTCAAAGCAGTTTTAGTCCAAGTGTCGCACATTCTTATAAATTAATAGTTGAGAGGAATAGGATTTCTATTTCAGCACTATGAACGCCTGTAGCTTTCGACAATTGACTTCAGTGGCATAATCCATAAATTGTCACCTTTGAAATAGCATATGTTTTAAGATACATATTTTGTAATACCCCCAATTTTATTATTCATAGGAAAACATATATATATATATATCTATATATGTATATAGATATATCTATACTATATTATGTGAAAATACAAAATATTAAAATTTATAAGATAAATATATTTATTTTTAGTGGAGTTTATTTATTCTAAATGAATATGTTTAATTTTTTTAAAACAATGAAACTGTTGGATAATGAGAATTTTATTATGAGTTAAAAGTGTAAGAAGAGAAGTTAAAGTAGTTGAGTGATATTTTATATGTAGTGAAGTTTAGGTTAAGTGAATTTATGATCAAGAGTTCTGAAAAAAAAAAAAAAAAAAGGGGAGAATGACATATGGACCCTATTTTTGAAAATAAATGTCGGTGACATCTTTAAAGTAAAAATATTTGTCAGTGACACTCAATCTGTTATATTTTTCCGTTTCCGTCATGGGTTTGAAGGTGATATAGTATTTTTGACATGATTTGAAATAAAAAAAATATTGAAATAAAATAAAAAAAACATGTAGCAGTATACAAAAGTCAAATCATTCTTAGTCTGAAGAAATATGAGCCATCCATGTGTATGATTGAAATCCAAATCGTCCATTTTCTCAACCATTTATGTAATCTATCATCTTTCTTGCGCCAAAACCCACAAACCCATAAACTAGAAACCCATGAAGCAAAAGGATATTTGAACCTTATATTGTTACACATTCTCATAATCTATCTTCTAAATCAAACCATTTGGGGGTAATTCGTTGAAAAACTTTGTTAGGAGCAAAACTGAAGGCGTGATCACAACTAAGCATTAATTGAGTTACAAGTTTATGTATTTTGCTAAAATCTAAACCACGTGTAAACATGATTGTTTCTAAGGATTTAAATCACTCAAATTTCTTCATATGCATGTTTGTTTATCCATTACATTCTAAGAAAGTAATAACTCGTAATGAATGCATAGTCGGTTTTTGCTCTGTTTTTATGTTTACTTTGTATTTTGGTTTGCCTAAAATATAGTGTTTTTGATTCATAGCAAATCCTTGCAAGTTAAATTAGATTGTTGGATATGGGTTACGAATGTAGATGTTTATAACTACACATATGTATAAAAAATTTGGTATAGGTTTGTAATCAGATGACCTCTATTTTTGGTTTATGCAAAAATATTTTGTTAATCTATAAATGCATGTCTGATTATTATTTGACTACGAATTTGTATGTTGAAATGCATTAGTTTGGGTATACTTATGTTTTTTGTTGGTTATGTTGATGTAATATGTTGTTGTGATGTGGTTTGGTGATGGAGAGGTGTTTGGAAGTTGGATTAATTATGTTTGATTTCTTTGAAAGTTTGGAAGATGGCAAGTGATGATTGTGAAGGTGTAAGGTTAACTGTAAGATTTTTGGGGGAGATACACGACTTAGGGTTGGCTAATCCAGATTATATTAGTCTGGTCACCATTTATAATGAGCCGAGTGAGGAGGTCTTTGATAGAGAGTTGTTGCTAGGAGAGAAATTTAGGACCTATGTTGTTGCTCCTTGAGAGTTTGAGAAAACTGAGTTGGTAACAAACATGCAGCTACTGGACATGATCAAAAGATATAATAGGGTAGAGTTATATAACATGGAGATTGAGGTAGATTACTTGCCTTTGGGGATTATTACCCTTGATGCACCAACTCAACAAAATGAAAATCTTGCCTCACGTGGTCCTAATATAGCCAGAAGAAAGCTTTTTAAAGACCAGTCGGAGTTTGACACAGCAGCACCCACTAAAGACCAAACAGCCCAAATAACCCTACCACATACACCCTCAAAAGCCAATGAATTAGGAGTTTTACAAATTGAATGGAATTCAACATATACCCATAACCTAAAGTCCATTCTCAAGTTGTTAACCCAACCTAGCCTACAGAAGAGCCCATATCCTTTTAACATTCTATTTTAGATCCCACAGCCCTTAAGCATTCAGGTGATAAACCCAAAGCCCCTAAGTAGTCAGTGCCAGATCCCACAGCCCTTAAGAATTCAATACCAAATCCTATAGCCCTTGAGCATTTAATAACAAATCCTACAACCCCTAAGCTTACAGCACCTAATCCCACAATAGTTGAGCATTCTGAATATGAGCCCATATTAGCTCAGTATTCGAACCATAAGCTTAGAAATGAGAATATCAATGACAAATCAGATTACAACCAACAGTATATAACCGTTAGAGAAGTTGATAGTAAGGAGGTTAGGTGGTCTGATGATGGCATTGACAGTATAGATAGTGATCATGTAGATGAAGCTGATGTAGACAATGTAGATGAAGTCAATGATGAAGAATCAGTGAATGATGATAGTGATGGGCAATTATCCAATTACGAGAGTGATGAAAGAGAAAAGGGCTTACTGACGTCATTAGATGGAGAACTAGCAAGCAAAAGAGGGTTAAAAAGGCCAAGGGCAGTAGGTAGGAAAATGTATAGGAGAGGTATTGGTGGAGAGATAAGGTTTGAGGTTAGCCATGAATTTCCAACTATTGCAGCATTTAGAGTAAAAATCAAGGAATATGTTATTAGGAACGGGTTTCAGTTGTTAAGAAAAGAAATGAGAAACGAAGATTTTATAAGAGAGTGCAAGCATTCAAGCTATCCTTAAAGGATTTATGTCAGTCTATATAAGGGTGGTTTGTTCTTCATCATAAAGCAACTAAACGATGAACACACTTGCTTTAGTCACAGCAAGAATAGAGAAGCAATAGAGGAGTGGATTTTTCAGCAGTTTTAAACGACATTGACTTACAACCCTCAAATAAGTGTTGATTCGATGAGAGATAAGCTTCAGCAAAAATTTGGTGTGCATGTGCAGAAGTGGAAGTTATACAGGGCAAAGAAAAAGGCATTGTTTAGAGCAAGTGGAGGCTTTTGCACAATTATATGCCAAGTTGCTTTCTTATGCTAGAATGCTAACAGAGAGAAGCCTAGGAGCAATGGTGAAGTTGCAAACTTACCATGTAGGAGATAAAATAAGGTTTAAAAAGATTTCTGTTAGTTATTCAACTTTGAAGAAATGGGTTTTTGAATGGGTGCAGTAAGTTTATAGGCCTAGATGGGTGCCATTTGAAAGGACAACATGAAAGGGTATTGTTATTTGTAGTTACCTTAAATGCGAACAACATAGTCTTTTCCATTGCTATTTGCATATGTGAGGGTGAGAACTTAGAACCATGGGGTTGATTCTTAGAGTTATTAGGGGATTATCTAAGCATCTAAAATGAAAAGGCAGCAACCTTTATAACAGACAGACAAAAGGGAGTGATTGGAGGGTTAGAACAGCATTAAGGGGGGTGTAAATATAAGGCATTGTGTGAGACATCTCTGTGTCAATATGCGAAGCCAGTGGCTAACCATTGTGTTGAAAGATCTGTCCTGGGCAGTAGCTGGATCAATAGCAAATCAGACTTTTCTAAATATATAGACATGATCAAATTTGAAAAAAAAAAAAGAAGTTTATGATTGGTTGGTTAAAATCCTACCTAAATTCTGGTCCAGGTATACGTTTGATACTGATTTGAAATGTAATATGTAACAAATAGTTTGACTGAATCTTAGAATAGCTAGTTTAGTGATCATAGGGCCAAACTAGTAATTGCTTTGTCAGAATTCATAAGGAGAAAAGTGATGAAAAGAATGCACAAAAGAATAAGTAAAGTAAGAAAATGGAAATCTGAATTGCCATATAGAAAGTTCAAAGTTGCAGCAAAAGTAGTAAGACATTATAGGGTAATTTCAGCTTCTGACATTGAGTTTGAGGTACTATAAGAAGGAAGTAAGACATTTGTGGTAGATTTGGATAAGAAAGTATGTGACTATAGGGCATATTAGATTAGTGGGTTGCCCTGTAGTCATTTGCTATCATGCTTTGCAAATGTTGGGCATAAGGTTATAAATTATGTCTCAGACAAGTTGAAGAAAGGAGCATATATAAGAACTTATGAGGAAATCATTAAACCTCTACTAGATAAAAGAACATGGCCTATTGTAGATGATTTGTTGGTTGAGCTACCATAAGTGGTTCCCAAAGTTGGAAGGCCAAAATTGAAAAGAAGAGGGGAGGCAATAGAAGGTCAACAATTGAAAGCCAATCTCAAGTGTGGCTTATGCAAATAGAATGGGCACAATAGACGATCATGTCCATCTATTCCAAGCAACAGAAACAGAAGAGGTTTTAAGCAACCATGAGGTAATGTGGTATGGTTTTTGTTGGTATTTTATTTTGTTGATGTTATGTGTTTTCAAATAATTATTAATTTTTAGTATTTGATTGGTTTGGCAGGTAAATTCCAGCTCATCAACAGCGCCAACATTTGCAATTAATCAAATGATAGTCTTTGAGCATTTAGCTGTATGATTCTGACAATCATATTTTGGCTTGAACATTTGGTTCATTATTATATTGCTATAATGTATTTTCAGGGTAATTATTAACCTACTTTATCTGGTTGATTTGGCAGGCAGAAGAAAGTTCATCATGTCTACCATCAATTGTTGATGCTCTAATTCCACAACCTGCCCCATTTGTAAGTGTCTGATGTTGCTACTACTGCATATCTTTGCTGGTTTGTTTCTTGGTTTTTTTTTTAAATAGATATTTTTAATTGCTGGCTGAGCAAATTATATGTACTTTTGGTTGTATACAGGTTACTTCAAGGGATCAGAGGACAATTTCAAGGGGAGGAAGGAATGCACCAATAGTAAAGAGGACAACAAAAACAAGGGAATGGACAAGAGCAAGAGGTGGCAGGAATACAAGTTGAAATATAGTTTTTGTTTTTGGGCAGTAAATGAGTTGGAATATATAGTTTTTGTTTCATGGTTAATCAAATGGGTTGGAATATAGTTTTGTTTTTGGGCAATAAATGGATTGAAATATATAGTTTTTGTTTTATGGTTAATCTAATGGGTTGGAATATAGTTTTATTTTTGGGCAGTAGAGGGGTTGAAATATACAATTTTTGTTTTATGGTTAATCAAATGAGATGGAAATATAGTAGTTTTTGTTTTTGGGGGGTAAATGGATTAGAATATATAATTTTTGTTTTATTGTTAATCAAATGGGATGGAATATAGTTTTTGTTTTTGGGCAGTTAATAGGTTGAAATATAAAAGTTTTATGCAATTACTTAGGCACTTATCATTTTTTTTGACTTATGATGTGTGCATAGATTATTTGTGCTAGTAAAGCAAGTATATTATGAAACATTTGGCACTTGATGCAGTTATGAATCACTTGTTTCTCATTTCATCAATCTCTTACATATCCTTTGACATCAATACCCATAGATTTAATGTTACTACAATAAGGGTGAGAATCAGAAGCTTCCTAATTTCTACTACATTATCTTCAATCCCCTTTAATTTACTGTCACTTGCTTTGAAGTGCATAGGATTACAATTCAGGTTCAACATCTATTGTATTATTAGAGCTAGCTCCTTCATTTGAAAAGTTTGTCATGATATTACTATTATTTGCTGCAACAATCATGTGTAAATTGATATCATTTGCATCCGGATTCCACCAACTGAACCATGAACATCTCTCTATTTTGCATGTAAAAAACAACTTGTTTGGATTGTCACTTGTTTCGAAAATCTTGATGCAATCTCTCTTATGGCAAAAACAATACTTTTAAATTTTATGCCTCCACCATTTAACTCTAATTTTGGTAATGGAGCACTTATTTCAGGATACAAAAGAAATGTATTTGGTTTGTTTAACAATCTTGCTGTCGGGAAACAAATTTATATTGGTTGGTTTAACGGTCAAAAACGGGCAAAAAACGATCACAGATTCAATTTATGCTAAAATTGTAATTTTGTCTCTCAATGTTTAGTGTGCTCAAAACTTTCACTAAGAGCATAATAGTTAATACATCCCCACTTATTATTTGCATTTAATGATGGTCATTGTAACAAAAAGACAAACGGTATTTGTATTATTTCATTGGTCAAAGTCAGTCAGCTCATAATAGAAACGGAAAAATGTAACGAATGGGATGTCACTGAAAAATATTTTTACTTCAAAAGTGTCACTGACATTTATTTTCAAAAACGGGATCCATATGTCATTCTCCCAAAAAAACACACACACACACACAGAGAGAGAGAGAGAGAGAGAGAGAGAGAGAGAGAGAGAGAGAGAGAGAAGCAAAGAGAAGAGGAAAATAAAGAAAATAAAAAGAAGAAAAAGATGTGTCTTAATATTTTCTATTCGAATATCTTCTAAGTACGTTTTCTTGGATAGTAAATTATATCTCTTTTACGATTTTAGATGCTCTTAATTATATGTCACACTTGTTTAATTGATCGAATTATTAATTTAGTGTTATTAATTTATGGTTATTAGGATTAAAATTTTACATAGTTGTCTGAATAGTCTGTCTATTGGTAATTAAAATATAGATTTTCATGTATATTTTATTAACAATATTTTTTATGATATTCAACTACATTCAGTAACAAGTTTGTAGAATTTTATTTTATTACAATCAATTCAGAAAACAATTTTTAATGATTTTTCAAATGTTACCATACTGTTCTAAAAATAGTAATTTTTGCTATCCGTAGTAATTTGTTATATTATTGATCAATCAGTTGGATTACTATTGTGCACTTACTAACTGTTAATGATCGGATATCTGAGATACTATTGTCATATATTGTGATAAATGAGACATCGAGGTACTAATGAAATTACGAGATAGGAGTTAAATGATTTTATTAAATATGTGATTAACTATTTTTATAAAATATTATATTTTTAGTTTTATTAAAAGTTGTGATCATGCTTACATTTTGTCGAATGTTTTTCTTTGAGTAATGATTATATATATAAAGTTTATTGTTAAATAATTCTTAAAGATAATTATTTTGTGGATTCAATGATTTTTAAGCATTAAAAGTTGTGCATAAATTTACTTATCGAGTTGGCAACTCACCCCTTGTCAATTGACATTGTACAGATTAAGTTTGTGCTTAGAGTGATAAGACGCTGGATTCGTTTTAGAAGTTAGCGTTACAGTTTATATGCTTTTTATAAATAAATAAGTATTATCCTTACTATTTTATATTTATTTAGAATTGTAAGTAAAGAGTTTAAATTCTGTTAGATATTCTTGGTTAAATTTTAAGAAATACCTTCTCTAAGGTGATATTTGAGATTAAGCTTTTTAATAATATGATGCTTATATATATTATGAAGTTTGACATTATCGTTTGAAGAATTTGTAATTTGTAACATAGAGATTGATTGAATTTTGAGGATGTGAGTTTCAATACAAATCTTGTTATGTTATGGTGAAATTTGGGGTATTATATATTTAACATAATATTATTTGGTTATTATGTTAATTGACGTGCTTGAGAAGAAAAAAGCAAGAAATGGCCAAGTAATTGCATGAATTACCTGAAATAATAAAGTAGGAGCCCAAAAAAGGGGGAGATAGAGAGAAGAAAATAAAGGAACAAGAGTGAAGTGAGTAGATTCATTGTCTTAGTTTATCCTGAGCGTTGGGTAGTGATGCAGTTGTCTTTTATTGGTTTCATTGGCCACTTTGGGAAATTCACAAGAGATGCATAGTTGGTGTCGCATTCATACCTTATTTCAATCATGAAAGGAAGGAAATCGAAGAAGAATCAAGCAAAAATGAAACTAAAATCAAGAATGAAAATTGAAATTTTTGTTCCTAGGTAACATATATTTATTAATACCAGTTTTTGTAATGATCTTATCAATTTCGATAGATTCTGAATAAATAGCCTCTGTATTTGACGTTCCCCGTGCTAATCAAGAAATATATGTCAATCTTTCACACTGGTCCATGTATCTGTTCCTAACTACTACTTTTTGCATGCAAGAAAAGTAGGAATTAAATCAGAAAAGAATTCTAGCTCTTTCATTTCCTTCCTTATCTAACCTCTTTTACAAATATATGACAAAAAATTTTATTTTTCTAACTTATCTTACATTACAATATAAAATATTGTTAAATGTAATAAATTTTTTACTAATATTTGATGTTAGATGCGGTGACTTTAATCATATTTTATTTTTTTAAATATAACGAGTTTTATAATTAGTTGGCTTAAAAAGATTAAAATAAAATCCCAGTTACATAATGTTGTTACTTGTGCTACACATAGTAAGGTTCCCAGTACCATTATAAAATCTGAAACCTTAGACAAAATTGCGGGCTTCTATAATAGATCTCCATCATCTGAAATTGATCATTGAAAGAAGCATTGATTGATTTTGTCTCTATATCAATAATATTATATCTTTGTTTAAATGATAAGTGGAATTTTTATACAGATTATCATACCTTACCTTAAGCAATGATTGGCTGAAGGGTTTTTTTTGTTTTTCTTTTTCGGTATTGGGAATTCTGTTAGGTGGCGAATCACTTATGCAATGAGGGTAATTTTCTAAACCTTTTTTTAATGAATAATATGATATAATCAATGAAAGACGAGAAAATTGACAAATGAAGAGCTACCAAATAGGAAAACTCCACAGGTTTCCTTTCCCATCTCAAGCTAAGTGGAGAGCCACTGAGACGCTAAAACTAGTGCACTCAAATGTGTGTAGGCGTATGCAAACTCCATCCTTGAATCAGTACAAGTACTTTGTCTTATTTGTTGATGACTTGACTAGAATGATATAGGTTTATTTCATGGACAACAAGTCTCAAGCGTTTTCTTGCTTCAAGAAATTCAAATCTTTGGTTGAAACATAAAGTGGTTTCAAGGTGAAGAAGCTGAGAATTGATAATGGAAAAGAATATACCTCAACTGAGTTTGTCAAATTCTATGAAGATGTTGGAATTCAGCATCAATTGACAGTGTCTTACTCACCACAATAGAATAGGCTATGTGAGAGAAAGAATAGAACTCTTTTTGAGATGGCAACAAGCATGCTACATGAGAAGACCTTTCCTAAGATGTTCTGCGTAGAAGCCGGATCTACTTTAGTATACTTACAAAACATATTGCCAACTTATGTTGTAGATGGGAAAACACCTAATGAAACTTATAGTTGTTCAAAACGTTTTCTTGGACACCTAAAAGTTTTCAGATCAGTATGCTATATCCGTGGACTTGATGTCAAGAGAGACAAGCTCTCTAAAAAGGCAAGAAAGATCATTTTCCTTGGTTATATCAATCATGCAAAAGTGTAAATAATTTTTTATTTAGAGAACAAGAAAATTATTGTTAGTAAAGATGTAAAGATAGATGAAAGCTTAAAATAGCATGGGTAAGAATTGAATGCAGAAATTGTTCTGACCTCTTCAAGTGAAGTGAGAAGATTAGATTTCCATAGAGATATTGCTCAAGAGATGAACAAAGTAGAGGAAATAGATGTTTAAAGTACAACAGATTCACCAGTGCTAAGGACATATAGTCTATCATATATGTATGCAAGGTGTAATGTTGCTATGGTTGACCTTTTTAACTTCTTGGAAGCATCCAACCATAAGGAGCGAAATACTGTCATGAGAGATAAGATTGCTATAATAAAAAAAAAACATAACTTGGAAATTGGTAGATAGACCTTTGCATAAACAAGTTGTTGGTGTAAAGTGGGTGTATAGAACTAAATTTAATGTAGATGGCTCTATACACAAGCATAAAGCAAAGCTTGTTGTGAAAGGTTATACTCAGCAGTCAGGCATTGATTATAGAGACATTTTTGTACCTATTGCCAGGTTTGATACAATTAAATTGCTCATTGCTAGCTACCTAAAATAGATGGAAAATCTTCCATCTTGATATCAAATCTGCGTTCCTCAATGGTTAGTTAAAAGAAGAGATTTTTATTGAACAGCTAGAAGGTTTCAAAATTAGTGGAAAGGAAGACAAAGTCTACAAGCTAGATAAGGCACTCTATGGCATGAAACAAGCACTAATGGCCTGGTATAGCAAGATTGATGAATTTCTTTGTGATTCTGGTTTCAAGAGGAGCTACAACGATGCTACTTTTTACATCAAAACATCTTCTTCTATTGATACTCTAATTGTATCAATGTATGTTGATGATTTGTTAATTATTTGTAGCAAAATTGATGATGTGAATGATTTCAAGTAGCAGTTGTATTAGAAGTTTGAAATGACAGATTTAAGTCAGATACAATTTTTCCTTGGCTTTGAAGTTCATTAAACTACTGAAAGAGTTTTTGTTTTACAGCAAACATATGTTATTAATCTGCTAAAAAAGTTCATAATGCAGCATTGTAAACCTATAAGCACACCATTTATAGTGAATCAAAAGTTGACCAGATTCAATAGAGATGCAAAAGCTGATGCATTATGTTACAGAAGCTTTGTGGGAAGGTTATTATATTTGACTGCAACAAGACCTGACATTATGTTTATAGCTAGTTTACTTTCAAGATTCATGCAAAATCCAAGTTAAGTGCATTTCGGAGCTAGTTGAAGGGTGTTGAGATACCAAAAAGGCGCATATTACTTTTGCATTGGGTTGAGACCTAAAAGAGAGCTAAATTTGTTTGGCTATGTAGACAGTGATTAGGCTGGTTGTATTGATGATGGAAAAAGTACTTCAAGTTATATATTCTCAATGGCTCTGAAATGTTTTCCTGGTGTTCTAAGAAGCAAGATGTTGTGGCACAATCAATAGCTGAAGCAGAGTTCATTGTAATTGCAACAGGTGCAAATCAATGCATATAGTTAAGAAGAATGCTTACTGATTTAGGCTTTAAACAAGCCAATGCAAGTTCAATCTTTTGTGATAGCAAGTCAGCTATTGCTATTGCAAAGAATCTAGTGCAGCATAGGAAAACTAAGTACATAAAAGTTAAGCTTCATTTTTTGAGAGAAGTAGAAAAGGATCAGGAAGTGTGCGTCATTCACTATAGTCTAGAGAGCAGGATATTCTAATCAAAGCTCTGCCTAAAACTAGGTTTGAAAAGCTTAGAGAGAAGCTTGGCGTCTCAAAACAAAATTTCAAGGAGGAGTGTTGATGTATTGAGATTTTATTTTGATACTTTTTGTACGTTAAGATTAAATTAATTTAGAATGCTTAAATTTTAGTTAGTTTGGTTGAAAAGGAGTGGTAATCCAAGTTTTAAGGATTGCGTTTCCTTATTTATAAAAATTAAGATATTAGGTATGGTTGATATTGAATTAAGGAGATATTTTTGTCTATGAAAGAACATGCCTGTATGTATATATATTTTCTGAATTAATGGAAATAGATAGCTATTTTTGCCGCTTTAACAATCATAGACTAAAAGGTCTGGTCCTCCAAATTTCCAAGCTAAAGAGTCAAGTAAGTATTCAATCAAATTTAATGTTAATGGAACAACTCAAAGCTGTTTCAGTCCACGTCTGGCACGTTCTTGTAAATTAATAGTTAGAGGAATAGAATTCTATTTCACCACTATGATTGCCTGTAGCTTTCGTCAATTGACTTCAGTTGCATAATCCATAAATTTTCCCTTTGAAATAGCATATATTTTAGCGATAAATATTTAATATAATATTATCTTTATTTATTCATTTTCAAAAAAAAAATAATAGAATCATGTTTATACATACTAGGAGTCTTCTACACAATCTACGATAGTTTTCGTAACATTATTATTCTAGTGACAATGATAGCAACAAGAATTGATTTCTTTTTTCAGTTTATTTCACTTTTTCTCCCAAACAGCATAGTCTTTTCCAGAGGCAGCAACTTGGAAATTGGAAGGAATGAGATTTCCCAGATCCATTTTTGGTCCAATTTTCATAATTATTTTGTCATCAACTGAAGCCATATAGAGATCAGCATCTGAGGCTAAAATATTGACTCTGCTTGCAGTATTGATCCCATTCTTCACACTAATTGCAGCCAATTTCCCAATCTCCTCCTTCAGACCCCAGTCAAAGAAGTGATCATAAAACTGCAAAAAAGTAAAAGAATAAATCCTTCAACAAAGGTTTCATTTAATCAAACATAAAAATCCTGATTATAACACCTAATCATGAAAGATCAGACTAGAAAGATAGATGTTGATTAGCATTGATAAACTTATGAAACCGAGGAAAAGTGTCAGAAATTACTATGGATGGGATGCCGGATGAGTTAGAATGTAAGCATAACCAAGCATGACTTCATCTGATGGGAATGGCCAAATACGTTGAGTAGACCCAGTATCATGGTTGTCAATGAAAGTCACCGCATTTTGCGGCAACATTCCAATCAATCCTGGGGGTTTCCCATTTGAGTCCTTTAACCTCCACAACTCCCCTTGTACAGCAGCTTGGAGGACACCCTTTGTTGTAAAATCAAAAGCCGTGATAGCCCCTCCAGCAGCTTGAATCCAGTCCTTTAAAGCACCCCGGTGTGCGTCCTGGTTAGTATCAGGTTTTCCATCCTGGCCATATGAAAGAGAATCCCATTTCTCTCCGACAGCAAAAGCTGGCAAGGTGTTTTCCATATAAATTTTGGTAATACTCGGGGCGTAACCTTTTACAAAATCAAATCGCCATCCATCAAATCCAATGTCAGTTTTTAACCAGTTCATCCAGTCAGATAATTCTTTCTGTATTCTTGGATTGAGGTGGTCAACGTCAGGAGCTGGTTGAAATGGATCTCCTGTATCAGGATTCCCTTGACCATTAGAATACTCTTTGTCATCACTGCAAATGAAGGACGACCCCCAGTCTAGACGGTCATCTGGCGTTCCACCTTAAAAAATGCAATATATTCCTCTACCATCTTGCTTCTCTGCAGTTCTATGATTTATCACTACGTCAGCCAGGCATTTAATTCCCTTCTGATGGAAAGCCTGAATTAAAGATTTTAATTCAGCCTGAGATCCGTATTTTGATGCGTTAAGGTCATATAGCCTTCCCGGCATGTATCCTGGAAGAATTGGTGACAAAATACGAATTAGATTAAAAGTTTTCTCAATTTAAGTATAACACTTAATCTATGAGGCTTGATATTGATCTAACAAAAAGTTTGCTCAATCGTTAATTAAACTTAATTGTGAAAATTTTTTTGTATGGGATAATTTTTCCACTATCTTTTTTCTACATTGGTTTGATTTGTTTAAGGATAAACAAACATTCAAGTGTGAGGGTATTTGATAAGTGCGTAAAACACACGCTTATCATTCACTCTTAAACTTGATTTGTTTGTTTAATCCTTAAACCTTATTGTTATTTGATGTGTTTTGGTTTCATTATACAAAAAATGAGAAAATTAGCCATCTAAATTGAATTCGGTTTGAAAAAGAAGATATTTAAGGATCAAATCGCAAGAAAATCAAAGACCAAAATAGAAAATAGTCAGGGACTAAAATGCAAAGCCACAAGGACCTAATTGCAAGAATTTTCAAAGATGGAGAGGACCTGTGCACGGTGCAACGGCGCCACCAGGTGGCGCAACGACTCCAAGCATTCTGCCCATAGACAGAATGTGTGGTGTGACTACATTAAACAGCGCGGTCGCGCCCCTGCTGACTACACCGCGCTCCCGCGCTCGATGAGTTCATTTGGACGTCTTTTATAGGATAAATCTCAACCCTTGGATGAGTTTTGGATGGTTTGATTTGGGAAAATCTAGAGTTATATATTTTGAAGGTTTGGGAAAGAAAACAGCCGCTTTTAGAAAGGGAAAAATTTGGAAGAAAAGGAAGGTGGAGTTGTCTTGGGAAGAAAGCAAGAGAAGATTAAAAAAAAAGAACTCTCTAACTTACTTTATCTCTATACTCATCTTATTTATTATATTAAATTTAGCATTTGTAAATATTTGAATATTTTGAGGATGATTGAAATTGAGAATGTTGATTGTGAACTTTTTTTAATGAGTTGCTAAATTTAATATGTAGGGCAATGGTTTAATCTTTTGAAAAATCATGTTTTGATTATTATGTTATTTTTATTAATATACTATGTTACTTGTTTATCAAGATCTTAATGCGATTAATTAATTGGCCATTGATTAATTGATTTATGGACCAACTAGTATTGAGAAATATTGTTGTGTTCAAATCAATTAGTAAACACCACAAATTGCATATTGAATAGAGATACATCAATATGGTTTGTGTCATATGATCAATGATTATTATTGTCCATAATGCATTTATGTTTATTTTGTGTTTACATAGAGATATAGTAAGCACGTAAACGAGAAATAGATTCGATTGATCTCAAGAAAGACAGTCAAATAGGTTAGAATAATCAACTAACAGCATAGGAGTTAATCAGAATAACACAACTTCAAGAATTAGGTGTGAGTAAATTGAGTTAAATCATTAACCTTATATATTACTCTCATTTAAAATTCCTTTACATTTTGTGCATTAATTGTAGTCAGTTTAATTTTTTTTAATTCTACAGCACATCATTTTTTGGTTCTTCAAATAAATTTAAGAAAAATTATTTTCGGTAATTAATCGGCTATTACTCTCGTGAGAACGGTATTCTACTTACCCTATATTACTAGTTTGCGACAACGTACACTTGCGTTTGTCAAAATTCCGCAACAGGTAAACAACCCCTCCTGCAGCTTGAATCCAATCTTTTAGTGCTCTACGGTGAGCATCCTGGCTAGCATCAAGTTTTCCATTTTCTCTCCATATGAAAGAGAATCCCATTTCTCCCCGACAGCAAAATTTGGCAAGGTTTTTTCCATATAAATTTTGGTAATACTTGGAGCATGACCTTTTACAGAGTCAAATCGCCATCCATCAAATCCAATTTCGGTCTTTAACCAGTTCATCCCGTCAGACAATTCTTTTTGTACTCTTCGATTGAGATGGTCAATGTCAGGAGCTGGTTGAAATTTATCTCCTGTATCAGGATTCCCTTGACCATTAGAATACTCTTTGTCATCTCTGCAAATGAATGATGGCCCCCAGTCTAGACAGTCATCGGGTGTTCCACCTTCAAAAATGGACCATATCCCTCTGCTGACTTTCTTCTCTGCTGTTCTGTGATTTATTACCATATCAGATATGCATTTAATTCCCTTCCTATGAAAAGCCCGAATTAAAGATTTTAATTCGCTGTGAGATCCGTATTTTGATGCGTTAAGGTCATATAGCCTTCCTGGCATGTATCCTGAAAAAATTGAGGACAAATAGGCCTGGTAAATATCACTTATCGATGAACTATGCATTTTACCTTGGGGTGCAGGCGCAGCAGACTGAGAAGGCGGAGGAAGCCAGGCATGAAAGACGGGAAGGTAGATAGAAGGAAACAGAGGAAACACAGTTGCTGCAGTAGATTCATTCTGCTGTCTTAGAAGTTGGTGTGTGAAGATTCTGTTATGTAGTTATAATTGGTCACTTTGGGAAATTAATGCTAGCCGCGTGGTTGATGCTCCATTCCACACGTTAATTGACTTAGAAAATCCAAATCCAAATCCAAATCCAAATCATGGACTCAAAGGTCCTCCAAATTTTCATGCTCTAGGGTCAGGTCAGTATTCACTCAAACTTCATGTTAATGGAACAACTCAAAGCTGTTTGAGTCCAAGTCTCGCACATTCTTATAAATTAATAGTTGAGAGGAATACGATTTCTATTTCAGCACCATGGATGCCTGTAGCTTTCGTCAGTTGACTTCAGTTGCATAATCCATAAATTTTCACCTTTGACATAGCATATATTTTAGTGGGAAGTATTTAACATTATATTATCTCGTTATTTGTTCATATTTCAAAGAAAATAATAGATGGTCACCTTTATACGCACTTGGGACTCTTTTAAATTTATAACTATAGGCTTCATAACATTATTCTTTTATTCCTTTAATGAGAGAAACAAGAATTGATTTTCTTTTTTCAGCGTATTTCACTTTTTCTCCCAGACAGCATAGTCTTTTCCAGAGGCAGCAACTTGGAAATTGGAAGGAATGAGATTTCCCAGATCCATTTTTGGTCCAATTTTCGTAATTATTTTGTCATCAACTGAAGCCACATAGAGATCAGCATCTGAGGCTAAAATATTAACTCTGCTTGCATTATTGATCCCATTCTTCACCCTAACTGCAGCCAATTTCCCAATCTCCTCCTTCAGACCCCAGTCAAAGAAGTGATCATAAAACTGCAAAAAAGTAAAAGAATAAATCCTTCAATAAGGTTTCATTTAATCAAACATAAAAATCCTGATTATGACACCTAATCATGAAAGATCAGACTAGAAAGATAGATGTTGATTAGCATTGATAAACTTATGAAACCGAGGAAAAGTGTCAGAAATTACTATGGATGGGATGCCGGGATGAGTTAGAATGTAAGCATAACCCAGCATGACTTTATCTGATGGGAATGGCCAAATACGTTGAGTAGACCCAGTATCATGGTTGTCAATGAAAGTCACCGCATTTTGCGGCAACATTCCAATCAATCCTGGGGGTTTCCCATTTGAGTCCCTTAACCTCCACAACTCCCCTTGTACAGCAGCTTGGAGGACACCCTTTGTTGTAAAATCAAAAGCCGTGATAGCCCCTCCAGCAGCTTGAATCCAGTCCTTTAGAGCACCCCGGTGTGCGTCCTGGTTAGTATCAGGTTTTCCATCCTGGCCATATGAAAGAGAATCCCATTTCTCTCCGACAGCAAAAGCTGGCAAGGTGTTTTCCATATAAATTTTGGTAATACTCGGGGCGTAACCTTTTACAAAATCAAATCGCCATCCATCAAATCCAATGTCAGTTTTTAACCAGTTCATCCAGTCAGATAATTCATTCTGTACTCTTGGATTGAGGTGGTCAACGTCAGGAGCTGGTTGAAAGGGATCTCCTGTATCAGGATTCCCTTGACCATTAGAATACTCTTTGTCATCACTGCAAATGAAGGACGGCCCCCAGTCTAGACGGTCATCTGGCGTTCCACCTTCAAAAATGCAATATATTCCTCTACCATCTTGCTTCTCTGCAGTTCTATGATTTATCACTACGTCAGCCAGGCATTTAATTCCCTTCTGATGGAAAGCCTGAATTAAAGATTTTAATTCAGCCTGAGATCCGTATTTTGATGCGTTAAGGTCATATAGCCTTCCCGGCATGTATCCTGGAAGAATTGGTGACAAAATACGAATTAGATTAAAAGTTTTAATTACTGAGAACAAAAGTACTCTATGCGAGCGTAGTGACGAAAATTTCATGTGAAAAATAAAAATTGGTGAGTGAAGATCGAACAAGGCAATGAATAAGGAAAAGCATAAGGTCAATAAACCTTGGGGTGCAACAGACTGGGAAGGTGGAGGAAGCCAGACATGGGTTATTCCAGCGTTTGCAAGGTCAGGAATAGTGGTCTTGAGAGAGTTGTACCATCCTCCTGCCTTGTTACATGATTCCCAGTTAAAACCCTGTTATATCATGAAAATTTTAAAACAAATTAGATTTCAAGTTCGATGCAGTCAACACTTTTACGTGTGTACATGTGTTTGAGAAGGAAAAAGCAAGAAATAGCCAAGTAATTGCACGTATTACCTGAAATAATAAAGTAGGAGTCGGGAAAGACGGGGAGATAGAGAGAAGAAAACAGAGGAACAAGAGTGAAGTGAGTAGACTCATTGTCTTAGTTTGTCAATAGCGTTGGGTGGGTGATGCAGTTGTCTTTTATAGGTATCATTGACCTCTTTTGGAAATTCACAAGAGATGCACGGTTGATGTTTCGTCCAATCATGACAAGAAAGGAAATCGAAGAAGAATCGGGCAAAAATGAAAGGAAAATCAACAACGAAAAAGAAAATTGAAATTTTTGATCGTAGGCAACAGATATTTATTAATACCAGTTTTTGTAATGATCTGATCAATTTCGGACGATTCTGAACAAACAGCCTCCGTATTTGACTTTCCCCGTGTTAATCAGTAAATATATGTCAGTCTTTCACACTGGTCCCCGTATCCGTTCCTAGCTACTACTTTTCGCATATAGGAAAAGTAGAAATTAAATCAGAAAAGAATTCTGGCCCATCCATTTCTCCCATTACAAATATATGACGGAAGTTTTATTTTTCTAACTTAAATATATTACTTTACAATATCGGATACTGTTGAATGTAATTATTTTTTTACTAATATTCGATGTTAGATGCGGTGAATTTAATGATATCTTATTTTTAAATATAATGAGTTTTATAATTAGTTAGTTGGCTCAAAAAAATTAAAATAAAATCTCAATTATATGATGTTGTTACTCGTGCCACGTATCACATAAGGTTCCCGGTACCATTCTAAAATCTGAAACCGTGGACAGAAGTGCGGGCTTCCATAACAATTCTCCATCATCTGAAATTGATGATTGAAAGCAACAATGATTGACTTTTGTCTCTATATCTATAATATTATATCTCTGCTTAAACGATGGCTGGAATTTCTATACAGCTTATCACTACCTTACCCCAAGGCCCAAGCAATGATTGGCGGAAGGGTTTTCTGTCTTTTCCTTTGGGTACTGGAACTCTGTTGGGCGTACCACTTATGCAATGAGAGTAATTTTACCATATTCCTAAACCTTTTTTCTATGATAAAGTCAATGAAACAAATGGGTAAATAGTGAAAAGAGAAGATATGAAAGACGAGTAAAATGACGAATGAAGTGGCGTGCAAGGCAAGATGATTTAGTGGCTTTTTCCAGCCGTTAGTTAATGCGCATAAGTGACCTATACGGGGCATGACATCCGACGACTAACGAGCCCTTGACCCATGAAGATACGCAATTCAGAAATTGATATTTTATATTTTTATTTAGTAGCGTAGAAGATACATTTGCTGATGCAGTTGACTGCTTTGGGCTGAATACCGATTTGCAATGGCATATTTCTGAAGAAAATGGTTGTTCAAAGCAAATTAGAAGACTCAGAATAAAAAAACACTTGATTTTCGAGTTTGTGATGCAATGAACACAGCAAGTAAATCATCAACAACTGTCTAGCGAGCTGACCAGGGTAGCTCATAGTTCCAGAGAAATGGGAAATTTTCAATTTAGCAAAATATAACATCTGCTGGCCTAAGATCTCGGCTGCTCAATATCAACCAATAATTACCTCACCAAATCTAAGCTGGCTGAAGTACTATGCATAAGAGAAGGTTTCAAGAATTGGACAGCCTGGTCAATAATCAAGGCTTTCAAGGATAGGGGCTCGGGCTGTAAGAAGGAGCCACTCAGTGAATTGGTGGATCACACATTTGTTGTAGACGGGCAGGGACACAAAGACGAGGAAGAGATGACCTGGATGATGATAATATGTTGTTAAAAGTAGGATCTGGGGCAGTGGGCTGCGGTCAATGACACATACCAAATATCGGGCTCTGGAATTTACCCCGGATAAGAGGTACGTGATGCAAGGCTCGCATGCAAACCAATTTGGGATAAATAACAAGCACACAACGGTTACAAGCATGAGGAGAAATGACAAGTTTGAGCATTTCTAAACAACAGAATATTGGGAAAAACAATCATCAACAAAACGTAGTCTTAGAATACGCAAAAGTTAGCATTTAAATATAACTTTATTGAAAGAGAATAAATCAATGATAACACAAACCCATCTAAGCACATAGTTTTAATCCAAGAAACGAGTGCATCATTGATCAACAAAGAGGATTGTGAACGGACTAAATGACTCCATACAAGTTCCATCTTACATAAGTACTGATGTTTTATATCAATGAAAGATTCTGATGGACAACTTCAAAAGACATCTGCTATCCTTGTAACATGTTTGTAAATGTAGTCTAATTTTACCATTGTTGAAACCAAACAGAAAGAACTATAATGCAAATTCCTCCTTTAAGGTATCTGCTCACATCTTTGAAGGCTTTGGGAAAATATCAGGAGTGAATTTCTGTGCCGCGCTCATACTGCCCTTAATTTTCATTGCACCCCTGCAACCATCAAATATAACAAAACAGTCAAACCAATAAAGACTAAAAAGCCCATCATTTTCTTTTTCTTTTAAAAGAATGAAATGACGATAGTTCAAAAGTCTTCACCTCATGAAAGCAATCTGGGGATTCATCTTTCCGGTGGCAACCTTTATAAAATCTTCATCCTTGAAGGAAAATGTAGCATCAGGCTTTCCTCCCTCAGAAGTACCTACAATTTTTTAAAAAGTCTCTCAAACAATCAACAAGCTGAGGATATTCAAGCCAATTCAAAAGAATGCAGCAACAAGAATACCAAACATATTAAAAAAAAAAAAAAGTTATGGCATTGATCATTCTGTGATAATTTCATGTTAATAACCAAGTAGAGGCAAAGAATCATTCTAAACTACTAAACAAACAGCGATTACTCATGACAACCGTTAATATTATGGCAATAATTTTACTATTTCCTCTTTTCACATAATTATACAGAAAAACATGTGAAGGGCAATGCAATTTCCAAATACTACAAGAGGAGAATAAACATTAAGTCCCCACGAAAACCTAATCAATAGAACTAGGACTGGAACAACAAAATACAAGGCGAGAATCAAAATACTAACCTTTAGCGACTTCTCCTTTCTTAAGATCAACAATATAAGTAACCTCATTGAACCCAATTTTCTGCAATTCATGGTAATAATAAGATCAGAATTAAACTGTAATTATAATCTTATACAAAAAAAAAAAAAAGAAGGGAAATCAAGATAGAGTAGAAGGTGGGGGTGACCTTGGGGGCAATATTGATCTGATAAACAAGGCCAATTTTCTTGGTAAGCTCTTTCCCAGCATCGGTGGCCAGGTGTTGTTTCATCTGCTCCAGCAAAGCATCAGACTTGAGTTGAGTCGAGTCAGCCATGATCGTCGCTGCAGCTTCTAAAACGAAATATAGATATGCGTGTTGTATATATAAAAAAATTTTAAGAACAAGGAGAGGATTCCAGAATTGGATTTATAGCAATTTGTCAGAGGAAGGGGTGTTCCGTCATTTTATTCAGTCGCTGAGAGCAGAGGACAGGGAGGCGGATGACGTGACGAGCATGTAAAAAAATGTTTAATTAGAACAGTTGGCAGCTTTCGGACTGTGAGGAAATGGACACGCATCCCAAGATTTCCCATTTCGTTGACGTCATTGAATATCCGAATCCATTCCCTGTTAAGGATGGAATACACGGGCTGGGTTTTGGTTGGATCTATGGGCCTATCCTATAATTTTTGTATCAATGGGGCTAGCTGTAGCCCACATACTCAAATTCGTCTTTTGAGCAAAAACATAATTTCTAAGTTGATATTAATAAAAGTTAATTTAATTTATTAACACAAAAAAATTGACCGTTAAAATAAATATTTATTTATTACATGGGGACCTTATTTTTGGACGGGGCATTATTACACAACTGGGGCAGTTTCCTTGCCTTGTCTATACCTTGCATTGAGCCGCCCTATTCTTACGTGTATTCGGCACGTTTTTGAAGGAACTTTATAAGAATGGGCCTCTGAAACTTGGGCCGCAGGCTCAAACTCTCGAACCCAAGTTATTGAAACCAAGTTGACCAATAAGACTCGACAGTTTTGGATGGAGTATGGATATGGTTATGGCGTGTCCTTTTCTCATTCGAAGCTTCTCTTATTCAGATATGCCAAACGCTGTGGCTTTCTTAACTGCTTGAGGTAAGAGCTGAATCACTTGTTCGAATTTTCAAGTAAACGAAACTTTGCCCTTAAATCTTTTACTGTTTGCGCTGGACTCTTTATATTTTCTTCTGTTCATATACTTGGCCATTCAAGTTTTCTGTTTCAGACGCAAACTCGGTTGAAGGCAATCTTTAGCTTGCGTTTTTAATGTCAGAATCCAACATAAACATGTACTATCAGTGCATTCGGCTATAAATTCAATAAACCCTTCAATAGTACTTGTTATGTTTGCGGAAGAAAGTTTGCGGTAATGTGTAAAACAGTAGTAGAACACTTAACAAATCTTTGCCAATTATATTATGCTTTGATCGTATACATTAACTTGCCTAGGCCACTGGGTAATCAAGGATTAACTTTCAATGTTTAAGTTGGTTTCAAATCATGTGTAGATTAAAGGTCATGTTGTTACAATATGGAGACATGACTACGGTAATTTAGTGTTTACATTTTTCAAACGCATCAGGGATGCAGTTCTACTCATTTGGGTGCTAGAATTTGGAATGGAGAAAATGATTTTGTCTATCTTGAAAATATGGGTATCCAACTATTTTTTGCATTGTTTTTCTCTACTTTTTATTTCATTGATGCACATTTTTAAGAATCACAGAATGCGTTAGACTGCATCTGTCTGTTTTGTTTGTGAATATCATTTATTTTCCCAACTAACTGGTGGTTCTGATAATTGTGTTTTTTTTTTTTTTTTGGGAATAGCAATCATTATCATACTACGAATCACTCAGCTGATGGAATGAGATGAAGAATAAGGAATTATTTGGAAATCAGCTGTTGCATCCTATGGAATATTAAGTGACAAGCCAAGATTTCAGTTGTTGTTGTGGATACTTTCTGTATATGTTGTCATGCAAAAGTAGAATATTCTTTATAAAAAGTCCCCTTTTTAGGTTTGGAAAAAATGTAGATGGAAAACTTGATTCCAGAGTTAACTTTATGGCACCCAGATTTCTTCCTGATACAACTCATGTTAAATCTTTCTGCACCAGGACCAGAAGTCCATCTGTAAGTAGAAGTACAGGTTTTGCCTTCTTAAAAAATAGCCATAAGCTGCAATCCAAAAAAATCAATTGTCTCACTGATGGAAATCAAGGGGAATCTGATGAAGATGATGATCTCTGTCCTGTTGAATGTGTTAGAGAATTTAAGACTGATGAGGAGTTCTTCAAAATCCTTGAAAAGGCCAAGGAAAGTGATTCTTTGGTTGTGGTAGATTTTTACCGCACTTCCTGTGGAAGCTGCAAGTATATAGGGCAGGGGTTTTCAAAATTATGCAAGGGATCTGGTGATCAGGAAGCTCCAGTAATCTTTTTAAAACATAATGTGAGTATTTTTATATGCCTTACAATTTGTATATATTTGCACTTATTTTTTCCAAGTATATGGTATGGTTATTTTCTTTGGTAAAATTTTCCTTTAGCTGCCATTTCTGGCAACATGCAAGTATTCATTTTTGCTAAAAAGAATTGTGCCTTATCTCCAATTTTGAAAGTGAATACTGATGATTTCTACTGGAGGATTTTTGAGCTGAAAGTGTTGATTTATGGTTTGTAATCCTAATTAAGAAATACTATGAGACCAGGTCCTCTCCTGTTTTGGCTGGCAGAACTTGGGTTTCACTACAACCCTCTCTGCTTTGTATACATATAATATACACTTTTTTATGAGCTCATAATAACGTTCTGAACAGGGGACTAATATTTTATGCTGTCTGTTTGCAGGTAATTGATGAATATGATGAACAATCTGAGGTTGCTGAACGTCTTCGAATAAAGGTAAACGCTCCTTTTGGTAATAGCTATCTGTGCTCATTATCTTGGTTGAATTTATTTTGGTAGCAAGGGTTAGAGATATTTGCCCAAGTCTGTATTGGTGGGTGAGAACCATACCTGATAGGTAGCAAGGGTTACAGACATCAATTAGAATGAAAAGAAAAGATGCCAAAAGTTTCCATCCACAAATGGAATTGCTTCTGGATTTTTTCATTCATATCTAACTCATTTTTTTTGATAGGATATGTTATTTCAAGATGGTGTAAACTTCTGGCTTTCATTCAATTTGTGGAAAAATTTTAACATCTAACCACATGTTGCACATCTACCAAGATAAATTGTCTATTAAAATGAAATAAAAACTTGCATTTGGGTGGATACAAGGACTCGAGCTTCTTAGGCATGTTTCTTTCTAGTAAAGTTGAGAAAAAGATAAACTTGGAAAAGAGAAATGAAATCTGTTCGTAGACTTTTTCCTGGTTTTTTCATTCTTAAGATCATGTTGCGCTCTAGATTTAAATTAGCATAATAGTAGCATATGGATCCTAGTATGTAAAAGATTCTTGATTTTTGTTTTACCTGTGTCATCTTTGCTGACAGTAAGATAACTGTTAACTACTGCAGACTGTTCCTCTCTTCCACTTCTACAAAAATGGAGTTCTGTTAGAAGCATTTCCAACCAGAGACAAAGAGAGGATCGTTGCAGCGATTCTTAAATACTCGTCAGCGACGTCTGTTCATGACTGAGACTATCTGATTGTATTTTCACAACTTTGCATCTGTTGTAAAATAATGAGGGTACTTGTGTAAAAGGCGAGATCAAGTGCTATAAAACATACCACACCTGTAAATGTATAATACATGGTGTTCTGTTAAAAACATGTTGTGCTTGCACTATAAAATTATGTCAGTATTCCTGTTTCCATTTTCTCCATTATCAATAACGTCAGTGCGTCTTCATTCTTTCTGCTGTGCATCGATTGAGCTAAATTTAATATGCATTTGAGCAGACAGTTAAAAGCAACTGCACGCATTATTTGATCATATTTTCTCTCTAGCTACTAGCTAGTTTGAGGAATGGGGAAGTCATTACAAGCTTTCTTCACATTCATGTTTGACGAAATAGCTGCAGCTGATTTTAGAAATATTGATATGGTATACCATATATCTCCAGTACCTCTGTTATAATTCTGTATAGTAGTAAGACATACTTTTGACAAATTGTCGAAGAAAGAGCTTAAACAAGCACATGCATAGTAAATATTGATGGAAGAAGTTCAGAGAGAGTCGTTGGTTGTATCAATTGAAAGAAATGATCTACTACTAGATAATGGGATGTAGAATTACGAGTGTGTTTGTGGACTCTCGCGGTAGGCCAACGGATCACCCAAAATAGCAAAAGCAGGGCTACTGTGCTGGGCAAAGTACAAATAATTTCCGTAAGACTACAAAACTCTAGTAGCCACATCGAGTAGTGGGTGGGTGTGCTGTGGTCCATGTCCATGCATAAGCAGCAGTTAGCATTTAGCAGTCTTTAGTTATTTCGACTTCAGGGGCTCCCTCTAGGCGGAGCCGGGAGGCACCAACATTTCGACTTGCCCAGTTACATTTTGACACGTGGCTCTGTTGTAGCCTCTGATGGAGGGAGAGCATAGCAAAGGGAATGCGAGGGGTCAGACAAAGACGTGGTGATTGCTAAAATACGTGTGATACGGGTCAATTCAAATCCATTTGAGGCAGTCTAATTTCTATTGCATAACCAAGAAAAACAAAATTGTATAATATTATTGCTTGTTTTAGTGTATACATCATTGGATTATTATTATTTTTTCTTTTTTTTTTTTTTGCCAAGAAAAACGAGATACAATAGTATGAGTTTGCTCCACCAGAACCCTTTCAATTATCATAAATATCATATATTAATATTAGCGAAGATAATACAACTTACAGAATGATGACAATACAGTAGGATAAAAATGAGAAGAGAATAAATCATCTCACATCCATCCGGCATCCCCAAATGCTTGGAAGGGGATGCGCGACTCTTTAATAAAAATTAAAATGGCTTACAAAGAAAATTAAATTTATGGAGTAATACTGGAGACTACATAAATAATTATAATGTATAAAGTTATTATCTAAATTGGCTTTGGCATCTGACTCTGAGCTATTATTATTGCAGAATTTTGCCTCTTTAGCATGTAGATTCATTCCAAAATCTGGCAGGAAGTCCTTGTAGAGGAATTGGGAATGGACCATACTGAATTCCACTTTGGGGTCCTATCACTTCCCACCTGCGAATGCCAACAAAACATGCAAGTCAATCATGTATATCTATATTAATTAATATTCATTTACTATCTTAACTTATTTGTCTTTAAGGAGTCTCTTTATTCACAGTTACTTTTATTTATTTATTTAAGGACTCTTAGATCATCGGGAAGATCCTTTTCTGCATAAAATCTTATTTAAAGCTTCCCAACAGGAAAAAATTAAATTGTCACATCTCTAGAAGCATGCATTATGTAGAATGATCTCATTTGAAGTGGGACCATTATTGTAGGAAAACGATTCAAATTTCAGTTTAAAGATGATGATGTTGAATCACAGACATGAAAGATTATTGTGTACAAAGAGTATTTTCAAATTTCAACATTAATAATACCTGAACTTGTAAACCAAATGGTGTGTCATGACGAGCATCTCCAGCTTGGCAAGTTCATTTCCAGGGCAGGCATGAACTCCACTGCCAAATGGCATAAACGTATTGGGTTTTGGCGCAGTCTGCGGACAACCATGAAAAACAAAAATTTTAAGGAAATTTTTGAAAAATGCCTTTAACCATAAACACTGCAAAAATCTTCTTACTGCTTTTAGCTCTACGCGTGTACGCATAAACAAAACAAAGAAACGAGAAACACACACGTACACATCTTTGCCAACTCAGAGAACGTACCTCAAATCTTGAAGGATCGAATTTGTGAGGATCTGTAAAAAATTCTGGATTGTGCTGAATGTTCCTGAACAAAGGCATCACCTTCCAGCCTTTCGGAATCAGGCAACCTGTGGTCAATCCCAGCTCCAGGGTCAGTAGCTTCCTTAAATGTCATTTTCTAACAGATAATGCTTTCTCAAAAACCATTGGCTGCTCTAATTAACGTCAATAAATTTCAGGTGTTTTTCTTTTGTCATAATTCATTTGGTTATCCAAATTTAGAACCCATAATATTACTCTGATTTAGAGAGTTTGATTTGATGATCTTACCCTTGTATTCCACGTCAGCCACTGCTTCTCTAAAAGTGAAGGATATAATGCTTGCCATTCTCAAGCTCTCTAGTATCACCTGAGCATGTATGTCCATATTTTCCTGTTGTCAGTAATTAATGCAAGAATATCCAAGCTGGCAACAATAAAAACACATTTAACTGATGAGACAGACTTAAGTTAATTACCTTGTATGTAACAGGCATGTTTCTGGTTTGCGTCCAGCTCAACGGTTGGCTCCTTTCTTCATTTAATTTACGGATGAACTTTTGTTCAATCTACAAATTAAAGACAACAACATCAACTAATATAATTAATACATTCACTGCATACTTCATATAAAATTCAAAGACAAAAGACAAAAAATAAATAAAATAAAATAAGGTGATAGAGTCTTGTTCTTGTTCTAGTTCTAGTTCTAGTTCTAGAGAGTAGAGACCACGCGGATGATTTGGCTTTTTATAGACATACCTTTACAGCCTCTAGAAGTTTCGGGTTGTCATGGAGGTACTTGACAATCCATGTCATGACACTCGCTGTAGTGTCTTGAGCAGCAAAAAGCACTCCGACTATGTTATCTGCGATTTTATCATCACTCAACACTTCTCCCTTCTCATCTTTCGAGTTCAGTAAAAAACTCAAGAGATCCCTTTCATGTAATCTCTTCTCCTTCCTTTCCCGAATAATATCACTGAGGATTTTATTTAACCTTTTTCTTGCCTATCGTAAAAGAGAAAGAAGAGTTATTAACTGTTATAGTTTGTTGTCAAATTAGCTTTAAAAGCGATAGCTAATGCTGTAATATTTTGCCTACCTGTAGGGCCTTTTTGTAAGGAGTTCCTGGAATGTTGGTAGGAAAGGAATTGTAGCCTTTATCCAATATCAAGTAGTTTTTCTTCAGCTCTTGTCTATAATGGTCATTCAAATGTCCAAAAATGGCTAGTATGCCTACTTCAAAAGAAAACTGCACAAATTAAAGACAGAATTATTCGGTGAGAACTAGATTAGACGTGCATGTCTCAAGCATACAGAACATTAATTTGTATCAACGACATTGAACTGAACCAAACCTTTTTCATTTCCCGAAAGGTGTTAATGACGCGGCCGCCGTCCCATGAGTCTAAAGCAGAGACTGCTGCTGCTTCAATATCAGCAACCAAGTTACGAATTGCGTCAAGGGACAAGGAGCCTTGAACCAGCTTCCTTAGACGAAGATGGTAATCTCCTTGGTGAAAAAAGAGCGCCGAGGGGCCAATTAAACATTCCTTGCTTTTTGGATACGTGGGCTTGAATAGATGAGCTTGTGTCACTAATATATAACGAGCAGCCTCAGGGCTAGCCAGCATAACGCATGGACACCCAAGAATATGAGTCTTGAAAATTTCCCCGTACCTGAGAACCACCATGTTAATCACATTTGAATATATACTCACAGAATAAATTAAAAAAAGAAGAACGAACATGAAGAGATATATATATATATATATATACATATATATAAAAGCAGCTGGAGAAGAGAGCGCCGAAACCTTTTCTGTTTGTCAGCAAAGAAAACATTTGGGTCTTGGGAGTAGAGTTGAAGAGTCTCTCCTATGAAAGGCCAACCCATTGAACCTGGAGGAAGCTTTGCTTTCTTTCGAGGTTCTCTCTTGTCCCTTCTAAAGAATATATATGAAGGTAGAGCAAGTAGGAAAAAGAAAACATACAGAAAAATTCCTCCCATATCTCCCTTCAGAAATATTATTTCTTCTTCTAATTCAGTCGGTGAGTTAGCTTGAATCGAAGTTAGCTAATTACACAAACGTAGGCCTAGCTAGGACTTGCCCTTTGGTGTTTTGAGTCGAGTCATTGGCGAAGGGAGAAGGTTTATATAGAACAAAATGATTGAGGATAAAGACAAAAGACAAATATGATTTTAGCATGGGTATATACGGTGAGATTAATACACATCCAACGGCAATGGGACAATCAATATTACATGGGCAACTTTCTTTCATAAATGATGTACACTTTCAAATTCCATTGAGTGATATCCAAATCTTTTATGATCATTCCCCGTATCCACTTAGATTTCCGCACATAAAGCTAAGATACATGTCCATAGAACATCATTTTAATTATTGATATACATTTTCATCCTGGAGTGACATATACACTGAATTTAAATTGATCCCGACAAATCTTAGAAATTAGAAAATTCCTAAGCTAACCAAATGCGTTCCGGAATGTTTTCTATTTTCTGTTTCTGGAAACAGAACAAACTAAACTCTCCCTGATCTGCTGTCATTCCCTGTTCTTCTGGACATCGCAACTTTTACATAACCTCCTCGTGGCAATGTTGGCGTCATCTCGTGTGAAACACAAAATGCCGGGGCCAGAGGAAAATGAGGGTTATCAACACCTTATTATTAAGTATATGGTCAACTAACTTAAGGCAGAAGTCTTTTTTATGGAGCATAATTAATTAATTTCATGAATAGAGATTTTGTATTGTGACAATTTTGCGGTGGACCAGAGCGAACAGTTTCTATACAGTTAACTAACTCAACCCAGAAACTTTTATTTTAGTTAGGGCATCACTGGAATCAATATTTATATATGAACAGGGGTTGTACACCAGTTGAATTTCGGCCGGCCATTACTTCCATGTAATTAAATTTTTAATAAAAATGAATTTTAAACGTGATCAAACAAAATTTCAACAACCATGTTAGGTATTATATATTCTTGATTTTACTAGAAATGGAGGGAAGGTGGAGGACAAAACTCTGTTGATGGATTGTGAAGGATATCCCTGAATGTTCATTAGTCATTACATTTACAGGATGAGTATATAAATAAAACAAATCAAATCAGCAGGTAGACATGGTACAAAATTGAGATATGAAGATGACATGGTAATCACCCTGTTGCTATTTGGTTAGCTTGGGCAGACAGCTGGTAAGGCCAAACTCACCGCCCTCTTTAATTAGAAACAACTAGCGGTTTCTTATTGACATTGACCTTGGTATATAACTTTTCGGACAAGAAATCAGATACTGGATTCTGAACCATTAATTTGTACTAGTCCTAACAAATTAATGTTTACTGCACGCACCACTGATATTAAGTAAGTCATGATGCTGCTGCTGTTCAATTTCGGGCGCGCGCGTATATATATATATATATATATGCACGAATGGTTCACAAAATTTGATAATATCTGATGCATTTACCAAAAAAAAAAAAAACTGTCTGGAGACATGATGGGCAGGTGAGAACAAGTGAATTCGTGAAATTGGAATAGAAGAAGAATACAAGAGAGATGATGTGTGAAAGGTTTGGCCTTTATCCGATAGTTGGCAGAAATAAAGGGGAAGCTAAAAGATTTGGAACTCATGTATCATGAAAGCTTCATGGAGGGCATGTGTTTGATTCTTTTGTATATAATTAAATGATTAAATCAAAATTAATAATTTCAACTCAAATAGATGGCGTGTTGTTGGTTGAATGCCTTTAGGAGGTCCCTCCCATAATGTATAGCATCTAAATCCGCCACAATTTTTTTTGTTACTTTTAAATGTATTTGGATTTTATGGTTGAAATTTTTCTTTTTGTTCTTATTGTCTTATATTATTTATTTGATAAAAATAAATAGCAGCAAATAATCGATTATTAGCTGATAAAAGAGTTTAGGTCTAAAAATTCTGACCTGGGTTAGAGAAATTCTTCGTTTATGCAAATATATTATTATTTCTGTACAAAATCACTATAGATTCTAAATGAATATATATCAATGAAAATAAAAATAGGAATAGGAAAAGTATGATTTTTCATATAATAATAATTATTATTATAAGTAGTGAAGAGGAAAGGGGATAAGTGACATGTCGTAGACGAGAAAGAGACAAATGTATCGTAGAAAGTATCGGTACAGGAGAGGAGATGAGATGAGATGAGATGGGATGGGATGAGATATTTGAATGTCGTTCATAATCTTATCGGGACATCAAAGTTATCCAGATGAATCATTTGTAAACTTTCGGGAGAGATATTGGTAAACGAATAATTTTTTTTTTTTTTTTTTAGTAAATCGGGAAAAAAGGAAAAAATTTGTGTTAAAAGAATGGGAATTTGGGGTGGGAGGGACCGGTCGTTGAAAGAGTGGCATCCAGCTAGCTCATCGATTTAATCAGAATTCTTAGGATCTCCGACGATAGGAGATGAGTGGTCCTCGCCGTTTTGGTTGTGGGCCCCGTCCTTGCTGTCTGTACGGACTGCAGACGTGGAATTCTCCCGATCATGGGACCCAAGTATTTTTGGTGCACTCGCCACTACTTCAATACTGCTCCGATTTATGAAATGAAAGAATGGCACCTGTCAACATCAACGCTTAGCTGGATTTTGACACTTGTCTCAATCCTGGTGGTCCATTTCGAGATCCTTCGGATACGAGAAGGCCCCAACCGAACGGGGCCCTCTTTGCCCTCTCTCCAATCTCATTAACAACTTTTATTGGTTAACCCGTTCAGCTGCTTAAGCAGTTTCGTCAATTCATACACCCTACCCTTCTTCCTTTTCATAAAATTAAAATGTATAATCAAAACTAAATGAATATCTTAGTCTGAAAGTCTATGATTGAAAAAGTCAAAGAAAGTATAATGAATGAAAGTAAATTACGTGATTAATTTCATAGTTTGGTAGCCATAAAAAGTTGACAAAGGCTCTTAATTAGCTAAAGAATACATCGATTTAGAAAATTTAGGGAGGCATGAAAGTTTTTACATTGAACCTCCCTCATCAGCTCTATGCCTACGTAAATTTCTCGACACCAAATTGAGACAAAGTTCTAATCATCAGCCATAAGCAGCAATTATAAGCAGATTCTAATCATCAGCTGTTTATCTTTAATTTGCTTTCAGAAAATTATATAAAAGGGTAATTAAGGGGGTGGGATCCATGGCAGCTGTGATGTGTGGAATGTATATATAATTTCAAAACACATACAGTTGCAGAATAGTTTAGCAGAGAGACAAAGAACCAAAGTACTGTTGGCTCGAGATTCAAAGACCTATGGCAATGTGGCACGATGGTTTTGTCCACGTGAATTAGTACAGCTTATTTTCAATCAAAGTAGGAAAATGACATTAAAGAATGAACACACCTCACCCCACAATACCCATACTACAATCATTAACTCTCAATTAACTGTCTCCAGTGTTGTGATTGTACTCCTCAAACAGACAGTTGTTAGAGATGATCATAAGCTTGCTTTTGACCAGATTCTCTTGCTCATATCCATTACAATTATGTAAAGTAAAAACATATATCGCATTTAAATCCTTTCTCTTTTTGAATTTAACTTGGTGAAACATATATAATATATTATCCATTTCATAAGTTCAACAAACATGGAGGAAAATGGAGCAAAGCTTTTGGTGAATCTAACTGTGGTCTATGGAGAAGGATTGATGTGTATTTTACTAGTGATGGATCCTATTCATGGTCATAATCAATCCAGCTTTAGCTGATGAACAGTTCCACATGCATTATAACTCAATTTTCTATGTTGCAGACTATGACCACGTGTAAAAGCATTTACCTAATGTATACCAACCCCGAAGGCCAATGTATCATCATATTTCAGGGGACGATTTATGTGTATCACCGAGTGTTTCTATATCGCACTATATATGCATATACAAGAGCCTCACACATCGTCCATCGATCTTAGTCTTGCTGTGCATAATTATCATATTCACTATCGCGAGTCACAAGCTAAACAATATAATCTACAAAGGCAATCGTTAGTGACACATTTTGATTTGGATTGCTCTTTTTTAGGGCATGATATCCTTGTCAACGTAAATAATCATGCATGAGAGGAAGTTCAGATGTGCAGCGAAAAGGGCCACCCTGAGACGTGTCAAATTTCTGAAAATTTCCCATTCTTCAGTGTTCGACACCTGCGCCATTTTGATTTGAATTTCAATGGCTCCACGTGACAAGAAAATCTTCACAAGATACTTGAGTTATCAATTGTCAGGGGCAGGTGTCCTCCTCTTACAAGAGCTCAAGGGTACGACGAGCGGATCCACCATGCACCAAACATGTATTGCATTCTTGACCACTCGGTGGTCCCCAGTTTCAACTATTACGTAATTATGTGACAGCGGTTGAAGAGACGATGGAAAACTAGCTACCTAAAATCTCCAATATTGCATGTGGCGGATCGATCGATCAATTGGTAAACATGACAGTCTTTCAAGTGTGACTTAAAGAAAATTTCCTTTTAATGGTGCAATTCCCGGTCACAGGTTTAGTCAAAATCTTTGCGCTATTTTGACTATGATTGTCAGTAATTACATATGTTCGTACTCTTAGTTACTATCATATATATACAATAACATACATAATGATCACAATAAACATGTGATTAGCTCCTATATTCAACATCGTAGAAAACGCAAGGCTCTACTGTTTTGGTAGTTGATTATTCTTCTACATCGTACTATGACATATTTGACTGAACTTTCAGCATTTTGATGTGGTAGAGGTACAAAGGAAGACTTGCTATTAACCTTGCATGAAAAAGGATCAATCAGAGCACTGTGCTCAAGGCCTGAAATACGTGATTATTCGGTCTGGTCAGTAAATGATTTTAATGTGGCATATTTATGGATATGTATAGCAACAAATTACGGCATTGTCTGAGGAGGAATACCAGTCCGCACTCACACGTGACTTTAAGTTACGTTCACTCTTTCTCAAAAGTGAGCCAGTAGACATATATAGGGTTATGCTCTATCTGCCATTATTCTCTTCCACAAATATTCTTTTAAAACTGTTGTCATGTGATCTTCTGTATATATATATATATATATATACACAGATAACAAGCTGATCGAACATATGCATGATGTATTCATATAATCATGTATATATCTTGAAGAATATATTCTCTGATCCTCCATTATTGCAAATATGAGCGGCCGAAAGATTTGATTGGACGTAAGGGATTTAGTTTGTCATGGAGGGAAATGCATATATGCATCAATGTGCATTTAACCTCGCACAAAGAAGGGTATCCATGAGTCCTAACTGACTCCATGCATGCACATGCATCAAGGACGAAACAAATACTTAGGAGTATAACAACACTGGCATTCAATTCTGAGAGTGTTTGCGGCCTCCGTTCTCCCTGCAGATACATACATACTTACATAGACAAGAGTAATGCTAGACAATTAATCCATCTGTCTCAAATCATGTAAACATTTTTGAGAAATTTATACATACATACATACATACATACATACATACAAAGACAAGAGTAATGCTAGACAATTAATCCATCTTAGGTGCTAGTGATTAATATGGAATAGCGACGTTATGTATCAGTCTGCAAAATTCAACGTTATGTATCATCCACGCTCAGTCCGCAAAACCATTTGGATCACGATGGGTCAACGATCGAAAATATGTGAGCCTAGCTGTCTACAAATTCACTGTCAATCGTAGTAACAATTAAATATATCTCCCCCTCCTCATGCATGCTATTCCCTAAATTTTCTATCGAAGTAATATTTATACAAACCTCCGGGGACGTATGTAATAATACCCAGGTTGATTCAATTGATAATTTTTTCCTTTTTGGAATTAATAAAAGATATATGATGTTTGAATTTAATTTGCTCACGTCAAAATTAGTAATGAATTTGATTTACATATTTATGTAATATTTTTTCTTAAAAAAGCCTGACACTTGAAGAAGGGCAAAAGAAGGGGGAGAGGAATGTTAAAGCCATAGATACATATATAAATTCCTAATTAATTTAATTGGCAATGGATGGCATGTCTTCATATTTCTTTTTCATGCATTTGAGTCAATGAAAATGATTGTCGGTAAATAAATAAAAATATTAAAGAGAAGATTCTCATGAGATTGTATTGTATTGCTGAGTTAAGAATCTCAATTATACATGTTAAACTGTACGTACTAGTAAGCCGCCTAATGTATGCTCAGAATCCTGCTTAAAGCCTACCATGAATACGATGGCTCCAAGTGGTAGCTGCATATATATGAAAATTCTAACGCTATTCGGTTTTCTGTGTTCTGTATTTTTTCTTCATATGTATTTGAAGTTTCACGAAATAGCTTTATTTGCAACAAAATTTATCACCAAACTTTATTGTCAGCTTTATCAGTAACACCAACCGTATATAAATTAAGTATATATATATATATATATATATATATGGAGTGAAAATAAGGGTGTGATTGGCTAATAATTTTATGATGATGAGTTAGGGTAATACATATTCCATTAGTGGTGAGCAATCAAGATATTTGTGGATGACAACCAGGCAGTAATATTGAGATATGAACAATAAAAAAAAAAAAAAAAATTCTTAAGCTTGAGTATAGCTGAATGATCGAATTTGCTAGGATTGCATTAAGGCATGATTAAGCACTCATGCATGCATGCAGTTGTTATGTAAGCAGATTGACCTAAATAAAGACATAACGATAAAATACAAAAACTACAACAGAAGCATGTATGTATAACATATTAATTAATTAATTAATCAATTAATTAATTAATTCCTTAGCTATTACCAATAAGCTGTTTTATCATGAAGCATTGATTTTTTTTTATTTATTTTTCAGTTTGATGTCTTGTGGAGCCAACGCCTACAGAGTGGGCGATGATAGTATGTTAACTGGTACCTATCAGCCCTGCCAATTGCTTGATGCCCTTCCAAGAATTTGAATTTTACGTAACAAACAAAAGAGAGTCAAATTAAAGAAGTCCCATGGATTAAAGCACGGGAAAAAGAATATACATTCACCAGTATCTTTTTTAACTTTTTCTGAATTATACATCCTTTGAAGTTGCCTTATGCAATTCAGTAGCTCTTTTATCCCAAACTGATGATGAAGTCGGCAACCACCCTATCTTTTATATATGGTTGATGGATTGGAATGGATAGGAATATATGCATGCTAGCAGAATATTGATCGGTACGCTAGCTTCATTGTTCTAGCTAGCTAACTAACTGCTCAAATAAATGATGAGGATACACATTAATTTTATGATCGCGTTAAACGTTAATTATTTGCTTGACTAGCTAGCATGTTTCTCCTATATAAAGATTACAAAGATGAGTGGAAATGAAAGGGATATATAAAAAGAGAAAAAGCATAAGAAAAGAAGGACAAGTCATTGGATACTTTAGTTTGTAATTATATAGGTGAAGATAATGACTCTGCTGGAGAAAAAGAGAGAGAGATTCTATAGCTGTTCGTCATTTACAATAGTCAAGAAAAAAAATTGAAATTGTGGTTGTGGGTGAAATTGGGCTAATATATATCAGCACACACACACACACACAGACATATATATATATATATATATATGTCTAATCATTAGACGATATTCAGAGGTAGCCAGCAAGGACCCATGCATATATAACAAATTAACTATCAACACGCCACATCACACAGCTGGAGGATCTCCGAAAGCGCTTGAATTATTGGGTTATAGCGTCAAGGTAAACGAAGAATCTTACAATTTATATAAAATCATGATGATGATCATATATGTAAATGTAATGGGTAAGGTGTTGATCCTCACAGGTCTTAAATTTAACTCAACTAATATCTAATTCCATCATATACATTCATTATATATAACTTAACATCTGTGCGTGGGCCGGCTCATGATGTCCAAATCATTGTTTCTTGTTTCTTTAACCCGCTCTTCCAGTCTGTGTGCCCCTGGCGTAGTACGGGTAGTCTTGAGTTCGTCCCTTGTTTCAAATTTACAATTTCTGAGTTTATACGTAAAACCATTTAAGGTTTGTGAATATCCGCAATAAAGAGAAAGAGTTGAGTTGGTAGTTTAGTCGTAAGGCTTTAATGATATATTGGGCTTGGGAGCATACCATTCATCCAGTTAGAGAAGAGAAGCGTCACTGGTGACGACTGGTGATGATAACTGATAACTCCAATAATTTAGGCATGCAACTCCTTACTGTGATTAGCCGTCATTCCTTTTCCTCTCCTCCCTCCCTTCCCTAGTGTGCTTCCCCACTCGTCCTTTTCTTTCTTCAATTTTTAGCCTGTCGTCCATTATCTCCATTATCTTCAGCCGCTTTTTTTTTTTTTTTTTTTTCTCTTCCATCAATCCTTTGAAAAATTAACTAAAACACACTATAGTGTTGTGTAACTCTCTTCTAGTCACGCGCCACATATAGTAAGCATCAATTCATTCATGCATTCACATTGAGCTTCTTCACAGACAAATCACGCAGACTCTTTTACCTTTTACAAATTTCTACCGTCCGTCTTGTTTGTTTGAACTATGCTGATCTACTACCCTACGCGAATGGAGTTGTGTGATTTGAAGTTGAAAACTTCTCTCGTCACCTTTCTAGCATATCGGCCAGCCCATGCCAACGGAAATTCGGCCTTTGATGTTTTACATCAGAGACCCAAACTCCGGAAAGCATACATAACCATCACTTATTGGGCCTGTACGCTCCAACCCAACTATCCAGCGTGCAGGATAACAGCGAACACCTACAAAAAGCAACAACTTCACATCTCCGGTAAACTTAATTTCTTTAAGATTAGAAAGTCGCATTCTATTGGTGTTAGCATAGATAACTGTTTGAATTATACATAATCTCGTTGACTAATAATGGACGAGATAAAAACACTCTATCAAACAAAAAATTATATATTATTTTAACTTTAACAGCTCAAAACATGAACGTTAAAATAACAATATCATGAGAGACAAATTCAAAAGAGAAGATTTTATTAAATAAAAACTAGAAGTATTAGCAAAACTATCTTCCGCCTCATGTAATTACTTTAATGTTGCACATTTCTGAAAAAAATAAATGATTCATGGTAACCACCCAATATGATTACAAGACTTCTATTTCGGCAACAATACTTCCTTCGCCTGACCCCAGTAACGATAAAAATCCAACTACAAAAATTCAAGTATACAGTGGCAATGTTCAAGAAGTAATGTTTAAGCTTCACTTAAGAAGTCGGGGCCTGAAGACAAAAAGGAAATGCCTGGTGCAGATTTAATAGCCTTTTATGTCCGTCAAAAGATCAATGGCTGGGTAGTAAACAAAACAAAAACCACCCAGTGGGCGTGGTCAGACCATTTTTATTTGATCTCACCAGCATTCAAAATGCACTTCACAGGTGTTTTATCATCACCTGTCCTGGTTAAATAGAAAAAAGAAACGTTCATGCCCTCTGTTCATAAGAGTTTTCGAGGATTGGGACCCCCGGTCCGTAAATCAACCGGCATTGTTCACTGAATGAGCCAACCAATCGAAAGACAACCTCCTTAAAGAACATAGATGCTGCCTGTAAAACAGATCCCCTCCATAAAATTAGGATGCTTTGCATTGTTCTTTATCAAATACAATAGAAAATTCCATACTGCTTATATGCATTCAAGCTTATATAAAACAAGACAAAATAAAAGCACCAAACAATTGAATTCATATAGCTGAAATTTTAACTTACGACCTCTACATAAAATGGGGCTGTGGCATGCAAAACCATGACATCCAATTATAAAGCTCCTTCCAGAAACGAAGACAGTACCATTATACAGGCACACAACGTTACACAAAATAAACAAGGATCTAAATGAGGCAAAATGGAAAAGATGTAGGTGTATGACACTTGGTGCAATATATATACCTCACTCAGAAACAAATCATAAGGAAGCTCCTCCCCCTTAAGAATAGTGCGTTGGTATAATAGGTCAGATTCTACAAGAGACATTCTTGTTTAAAGAGAACCTACATGGTTGGTGAAAATAGAATGATAACAGTTCAAAATTGCAATAAACAACTTGTATATTTGGCCTGTAATGCATAGTATCAGTTGTAAAAGTTTTCAATGCTTTCCTTATTGTCATGAATGGGTAGACGGGTATACAATACTTTTATTTGAGGTAGCAAAGAGATCTCCAAGAATTTTCTTCTAGAACATAGGCAACCATGACAGCTATTTACCTATTTTTCCCAGTAAAGGTGATTCCTAACTTGTATCACATGAAGTCTTTAGAAACAGTGGACACTTTAATTATTTGCAAAATATATGCATTTTAATAATATTTTCCTCCTAGAAGTTAAATAGCCGAACTGCATAATAATTAGTTCCTCAATATTGGCAAAGCAAGATGTAAATAAAAGAATAAAGGACCGTTACCTGTCGATAAAGCGGTGACTGGAACTTAAAATCCACCAAGAAGTAAAGGTTGCAAGTTCCGGGAACAGGTCCAGGATTGAATTCCCAAATATTTATTAGATGGTCGAAGAGGGTACTTTCTGATACAGATGTCTGAAAATAAAGCAGAAGGAAAAAATAAGACCATCAAAGACTCAGCAAGCAAAAAATAATTACACGGAAAAAAAAAAAAACTGACAGTAACGGCCATCTTTTAGGGTTATTACACCAACAGTTATCCATTTAAGATATAGAGAATATGAAAAATGACATACAGACGACTGAATCCCACTATGCCACCTATTGGATCAGAACAATTGGTGGAATTTCATCTTTTCTTTTTCTTTCATTTCCATTTCAAATTATAACGCTAGCAGCAACTTCTTGCTGAAATATCATATGTTTAACACTTTCATCTTCATCATGATTCAAAAAAATAAAAAAAAAATAGGGCTATATAAAAAGTCGGGTGGAAGAAGTTCACAATGAACAGAATTTGAACTTCAGCAGTAGATCTGCAAGAGGCTCAAGTCCTCCATCTGAAACAACATGTTCACAGCTTTGAACTCATAACCTGCTCCTTCTAATTGTGCATTTACTCTAATGTGTATTATAGGCACAAGAAGCTAATAGGACTTAATTTACCAAAAAATTGCGATGTTAGCTCTTCTACTCCTCTAAAATAGTCTTCACATGCCCCAAAAATTTCCCAAAGGCACACAAGTACAAACACAAAACAATCATAGGTTAATACATTTGGGATTGATAATTGTTTAAAGATACATAATATCAAATAAATCAGAGTCTTATCATCAATCTATACTTACAGGCACGTTGAAAAATGAGTGTAGAAAAGTGTCTACTGCCCTATTATCCTAATTCCCACTTCTTAAGATGAAAGGACATGACTTAATTTCTCAAATATCTAAGCGTCAAATCTTCTTCCTGAATACCACGTCATAAGATCAAATATCCCTCTACAGGTAATTTTAGTAATTTGTAGCATTCAATAAACTCCCAAATGTACTATAGAAAACCAAAAGTAAGGAAAGGAAGCGTATCCCCCTCTCCCGTCATTTTACACGCCCATCAGATAAGAGTCTCACAGTAGTCATTTTGGACACACAATCCTACCAATACCCTCATGTTATTTGTCCAACATGGGCAAAGTGTTTTACTAAAGAGTGCCAAGCTGATAGTGATAAAATCCATACTCAACCTTGTATTCACACAATGAAGCCAAAGAAAAGCCAAAAAAGAGATATGTCAATAGTAACTTCAGAAACAACTAAATAGTTTCAGCAGAATTTGTTACCTTAATATATTTTGGTCTGTCTAATTCCACATGAGACACATAACTTTCAACAAGAAATTTAAAACCAATCTCTAACTCAGCATCAAATGATCCATCCGGATAATGTTTCAGTATCTCTGACCGCTGACACCAGGGGACAAACCCATGATACAAGTCAACAGCTGCAACCACATCAAATAACTGCTCTGGAGAATAACTGGTAAACATAGGCTGTATTAGCTAACCATAATCCAATAACATATCCAAAGTGCACAACAATTGATGTTTTGTAACTAAAATATGCATATGAAATCTGCAAATTGAATTAACAAAGTAAATGCTAGAAATGCAGAATTATGACAGGGAAATTCATGTGTAAACCTTCATCACAAACCAAAACAAGGAATTATGGAAACAATTATGAAAAGGTAAACTTACCCCAAAACACGGCGCTCCTCGTAAACTTTCGATAAGCCATCACCCTCTTCCCCGTCTCCACAACCAAGAAACTGCCTCTTTTGCACAATATTAG
This sequence comes from Azadirachta indica, assembly GCA_022749755.1. Classification (NCBI taxonomy): domain Eukaryota; kingdom Viridiplantae; phylum Streptophyta; class Magnoliopsida; order Sapindales; family Meliaceae; genus Azadirachta; species Azadirachta indica. Next base: position 5,123,963 of record CM040449.1, read on the forward strand.
CATTATTATAACAGACACTCGTTAACGATGAATTAACATTACGATGACTACCAATCAGTTTATGGACCGAAGATGTCTCTAAGCCCGTTATGCTACTAAATCTTCGAATCTGATCGAGTTTCCGTGACTGCCCATTCTTTTTGGTAGAATTAATCAAATGTCTAATACCCATTTTACGCGAAACTAATAAGCCGAACGCTTTTGAGATTGACATGAATGGCGGCATTGTAAAACCTCACAATTTCGAAGTTTGTTTCAATCGGATAAGCTCAATACAGCAGTAATCGGCAATGATTGAAGGTAAAACCGGTATTCTTCAAATCTTGGAAGGCGAAAGCAAGCTATAGTTATTGAAACAAGAAAACAATTAATTAATTTGGAATTCAGATATCGAGAAACAAAACCGAAGTGAACAAATAAAAAAAAAAAAAAAAAAAAAAGATATATTCGAAGGAATAATGGAAACCCTAGAAATAACAGAGAGCGATAAAAAGCGAGGAGCATACCTTTCAAAACTAGAAGACGAGTTTGCGAGGAACAAGGAATTGGGACAATGGGGCTGAATTAGAGGACATGCGTGTCGCCTTTAATTAGAAAAAACCACAGCCTCTTTCTCTTTGAAAAACAAGAAAAAGGGCAAAATAATAATAAGAAAGAACGAAGCACGTGACAACTGTTTTTCGTGTGATTTGGTATTTCCGCCAATGCAACAGCTGTCCGGCTGTTCCCGCACCTCTCTTTGGAAGAGTAGGAGAGTCATAAGACTCTTTTTTTTTTTTTTTATTTTCTAACAATTTTTCTTTTTTGAAAAAAAAAATATATATATAATTGGTGAAAAAAATGTTGTTTAATTCTCTAAATTAAACTGGAATTGAGTAACAGAATTTTGTGCCACCAAACATAATTTGAAAATTCTTTTGTCAATAGTAATAATTATTGACATCTTCAACTTCAGAGGACGATTCCTCTAATTTTCGTCCGTTATTTCGGATTAGCCGAAAACTTTCATATGTTACGTGTATCAACGTTCATCATTTGGAAGTCAAGACGCATACATTGTTTGGAAGACGTAACAAGAAAGATGCCAATTCAATTCCAGAACTTCCAATTCATATTAACTTCTAAAGAATCAGATTATATTGCAGATAAAATTATCAACTGTAGACCAAAAAGGTACAAACATAGTAAGGACGCTTAGAAAAGAGAGTAGAGTAGATCGAAGTGGCAAGTCATTTGTCCACCTTAATTGTCATTGCCGCAGGAATGCCACAACTACTCGTGCTTTTGCTATATGCGCAAATCCTCTTCTGAACTCGGGTTAGATCAGCACAACTGGTGTGCATAGAATCTCCTGCAATCACCCTTTTTGTTAAGAAGTGGACAAACTGACGGGCACATCTGCACTTTCTGATATGAGGATCACGGATGCAAGCTTGTTCATCCGGCTGGAAAAGCACACTTCTCAGGACTGTTTTCTGTCATGGAAGGCTTGTGGTTTGGAAGTGGAACGATCTAAAAGAGTGCAGGAAATATGGACAACATTGAAACTAAGATTGCCCAGATTATATTGTAAACTTTCAACTCTTAGGAATAATAACAATTGCTGATAATCCAAGTTTATGCATTACCTGATCATGATTCAAAGCATCAGATACCTCAGTTTTCATCTTTTTTGAGCGGCATATATTGCTTGCCTTTTCACCTTTAATCTCTTCATCAGTGAAGTTCTGATCAGACACCTCTGCAAGAAACCAAAGCATACTCAGAGCATTAATGAACTGTATGCTATTACCTCTTGGCAGAAACCTTCTAATTGCAAATGCAACACAAATCACACTGCAGAAATTAAAATCTTTCATGAAAGTCATTCTTGTACTCTTCTCCTCCCTGTAAGTCCATGTTCAAGTAAATCACACCGTAATCCCAACTAAATCTGTTGGCTGCAAGAAATTTTTAGGCCCCACTTAACTCTAACTTTTATCTTCATTGTAAAGTATATGTTAGGTGCATGTATTATATAAGCCTGTTTTGTCCCATGTTTGTCGACTCAGACATTATAACACTTGAATCCCAGTCCCTATCTCTTATAACATCTCTTTTAACTATACCTATCCTACAGATTGGAATACCAGAAATGCATATTTCCAACCTCCTTGCATTACCACCTTCAGCCTTCATAAAAAATGTACATTGCCCTGAATATGACGGTGACAAAGTAGAGGAGAAATGGCAATATCCAAGTTAAACTAGAAATTTATAAAACAAGATAAAGGGGAAGTGGATGAACTAATATAATTCACTGATAATTGCACATCTTGGAACTCTGTATAATTATGCAACAGCCAACAAGCATATACACAGAATTTATAGAGTATGAAGCAATCAATAGCCTTTAGATCAAAATATAGCTTTCAGCACCTGCATTACTGCCAACCAATTCATGATTGTGCTCTGAACTACTAACTGCTTCACAGGACACTGCCTTCTTGCCACTGAGATTGATTACCAATTTTGATCCAGCAATACTTGGAGGTTTTGGAAATGTTAAAGTTTTTGACTTGCCTTCAGATTTAAAATGCCTGATCCATGGACTGGCCAAAAAACCATGAGAATCACGAGCCTTATTTGGTTGAAATTCAGGTCTTTCAAAGTTAACCTTCTGCCAACCACCACCTCGAAAAACCTTAAACTAGAAAGAAGAGAAAAAAAAAAAACACAAATACAACAAGACCATACATATGTAAGCGTGTGTGTATATATACATATATATAGATATAAAAGATGGAAAAGACAATCATTCTAACAAAAGAGGAATATCTGAACCTGGCCAGAAGGAGTATGATGTATTTGCCTGGATGCTGTAACATCATTCCCTTTTAATGAGTTCCGACCAGGAATATCCATGGAATTATATAACTGGTTTACAAATGATGCTTCCATGGATTTAAGGTACAAACTATGCTTCTCATCTGTCCACTCTGTAATGGAATCTGTTACCCTAGAATCCTGATATGCAAATAACATCATGATCAGAAACCTTCAAACAAAATAAGTAGATTTTAACCGAGAGAAAGAAGAAGAGACAAATCTTTACAATTTGGTAGATCAAAAACGATATAATTCAGTAGAATGGCCAGGGTAGTGGAAAACAAAAATCAACCCAGAAATACATGAAACGGTTTAACATCTAAATTAACTCCAACTTCCCTAATTTCTCCATGTGCACGAATAGGCAACTTATACTGTTTAACAGTTTTAAGTTAAACTTATTTTCTCTCGAGATTGCATTTTTATTTTTTTTCTCCAACCAATAAAAAAAGAAAAAAACCCTCAAACATAAGACCATAACAGGAAAGAGAATCTAGTCTAGCATCGATTGCCGTAAGTGATCTATCTTGATTTACAACCCTTTCAAAAATAGCCTTAACAAACCCAGCAGCTAAACCCCAATTCAATCATCAACAAAAACAAAGAAAGCAGCAGAAGAAAATATTGAAGATTGTAGGTCTTCTTGATGTTATGCATAAAGCTTAAACACGAATGCTCTATATAATAGCCGCTGAAAAAAATATAAACTAAAGGTCGTCAAAGGAAGAAGAGATATCATACCAGACTACAAGACTCTTTCTCTGGAGCAAAGTCAGCAGAGTGGTTAGGACCCATCTCAGATGTATTAGAGGTGGTCCGAGTTTCCTTTCTCTCTAAACCAGCCATGCAACACAATTTAAAAGCAGACTGTATTTAGAGACTTAACAATTGAGATGCAGAGAGGGTGAGAGAGAAGGAGAGGGTGAATATGAAAGTGGAGGTGTCGTTGGGGATCAAAGAACGATACAGTTGTCATCCCTTTTACACGTGTCAGGGGCCATCATGTTGCCACGTCAATGACGGAGCTGATTAGAACTCGATCAGAAGCAGATATTTTTGGGAATGTCGAAAATATCTATTGTGTTTTCTTGATACTTAAGATTACGTGGTTATTGCACCACTGTTACTGTTAAATTCAATTACTGTCGCCGCACCGCTAGTCGCGCACCTTATTTTTTTTTTTTTTCTTCCACTTTTATTATTTTATGTTTTTTTCTTTTTTGTGTCTTATTTTTAATTATATTGAAAGGGGAACAAAAAGACGGCCAGAATTCTTATCCTGAATCCAAATTTTGGTATCAGTAGTAAATAATTCAAAATAATTAAAAGCATCTAACAAAAATAATTAAAAAAATATCTAACGCAACGCAAAGATCAGAAGAGCATTTATAAGAGGCAGCGGACTTTGGACCAGTTGGACGAGTGCCCGCCACTTAACTCTATGGAAAAGACGGACAACAAGGAAACAAATAGGGGATTTGCAGTTACCCAGGTCAATTTGTTTGATGTCTCAAAATTGTCGCCATACACGTGCGTACATGTTTTGCCCCAGTCAAATTAATGGAAGCGCATGAAATCATGCTAGGCGTGAAATAAACATGCGAGCTTCTGATCGTAGATTCCTCTAAACAGATCAAGAAAGTCTAACGGATTTGAGTGCAAGGATTATAAAATCACATATTCTCGGTAATGTGTATTGCAGCATGCGTTTTGGTATGCAAATGAATTGAGCATAATTTAGGCTTTACATCAGCTCTTATATATCATATTGATTAAAAAAGAATTAACATATTTTGGGCTTTACAGTAGCTCTTATACGTGACATTTCCGGTAAGAAACAAAGAATTGCGCTTGAAATCATCACCAGCACTTAAGCCGACCCTTATTTCTTGTCTTTGCCCCGCAATTCTCGCGAAATTCAGTTTTTCTGAACACTTCCTTTCGTAGGTTATACACTCAAATAAAAATAGAAGCACGTACTCCAAAGAAGACGGAAAGTGATTGGCACTCAAGTTTCCTGCTTCTGCTCACCCTCTGGAATGGCAGTTTCTTGCAGCTCAATCCTCCCTGAAATCAAGTCACCAGATTTTGCTGGTATTATATCAAGACCTAGCTTAACATGACCCAACTCTTACGTTCATCATAATACAGTTATACAATATTCAAGGGCTTCCCTCGAACCATTCCCCAAAATAACAAAAATGGGAGAAAGAAAGTGCTACAAGAAAACAAATTCCTCACATGGAGAACATAATTAATAAGCTGCCTAATGATCTGGTTCATTCAAAATATGCCATCAAATCTCTGAAGATTATTGAATCTAATTATATAACTTCTCCATGAAAAATTTTAACATAAATGTCCACAAGGCCTGAATAACAAAATGAAAATGCATGTTTCACTGTGCAGATTTGAGATATATGTTCTACAAATTCCCATAAAAGTCACTTTCAGGAACAAATTGATTAATTTGGTTAAAGGAAAGCGTTAGTTTATTTCCTACTAAACGGGAATCGTCTTTCATTTTAACAAACCCATTATATGGCTCTCATACTGCAATGCATGCATGCAAATTTGATATGATCAGTTCCATAATGAGTTATTGGCAAACAGTAAATTGACCTAGATTCTCTGTCTCTGTTCTGATTACTACATGATTTTTCATCATGAATGTATACCTCCTGCCCTAGCCAAGATAGCAGTGTAACTCTATGCAGTAACCAAATCGGGCTCAGGTCAGAGAGAAAATAAACCATACCTAACAAGGAAATCAAAGAAGGGACTTTTGAAGATCCATTTGACCTTGTGTCTGCACCTGCAAACCGCATATAAATTAATAAATCTGGTCCCCTTATTTAAAAGATGCAAAGTGACATGTGACATTTTATATGCACTGTCACCACCATAATTGACTTAATGAACTGTATTTAAACATGTCCCAAAAACTAAGCCAAATGCTTCAGTCATTGTGTCAAAATTTTGATAATATGCCAATATGGTTTGTTATATATGATCAAGATATGAAAATGAGATATCTATAAAAAGAAAAAATTATTAAATAAAAAAAGAAGTATACCTGAATTTTCAAGCGATTTAAGGATATCAGATTTAGTAAAAGTATATCCTATAAAATTGGTATCTTTTGATGTCAGCATCTGCAAATTAAATATCCAAAATGTTACTAAAAAGAATACTATCCGATGTAAACAGTGGTGCAAATTCCTAGAAGTTTAATGGCAGAAGGATATCAAAAATCTAAAGATACTTGAATGAGTTAATTTAATAGGGTCATTATATAGATATGTGCTAACATAGATATAAGCTAGCTTCCTGTGCATCCTTACCTTCCTCCAAGGTCCCACACTTGGCATGGTAGATGGTGGGCCATCAACCTGTCAAAATAACAGAGGCACAGAAAGAAATCACTTCTATAAGAAAAATAGGAAGAGAAACAAAGTTCTAACTGCATCTGAATAGATTTCAGAGATATCTGAAAACATAAAAAATCTCTCTTGCTGAATATTGTAAAATTTGCTAATTCTGTAAACTGAAACCAGAAACAAAAAAAACAGATGTAGCAAAACATGGCAACGAATCGGTGATCAGAATCGGCGTTGATGGTTGTTAAACTTGCAATAAAGGTTTCAATCAGAAGAATAAGCTCCAAAATTGGCAAATATATCATTCTCTTCTTATTGTTAACAATTTAATGTCAAAGTTCTAATCTTCTTACTTCTGGAAACTTCTCAAAATTCTGGGTATCCAGCTCTCCATTCACTGTAGGCTTATATGCGGCTTCCATTTCATACAACTTATCCCACTGGATGCCTCTGAACCATGGATGCGCCTGAAAAACATTTGACTACTTAAAGGAGAACTCTAACGAAGTAAAATTTAAAAAATATTATTATAAAAGTCATATTTCAATTTTTACAATTAGAAATGCAAATAGTAAAAACCAATCAAGAGATAGAGCATAAGTACTCAGTCCGCATAATTCTTCCTACTGGCATTTAAAGAATGCAGATTCACTTGTAGCATATGTAAGCTGCTATGATATCTTGTAAATAAACAAGGTAAAAGCGAAACAAAAGTTTGTGAACCTTCATATATAAGTAAAATAGGGACACTGTTCTTCATTGTAAAGATGATTACCTTTAATTCTTCAACTCCTCTGGTTCCAAGCCTAGTCTCAACATCACAGAGCAAGTGACAAATCAGGTCCTTAGCTTCATCTGATATTTTTGGTTCTTCAGGCAATTTCAGGCATGTTTTCCAGTTGATTATCTAGTTTGAGATAAAAATATTATTTAGCACATATGGTAGATGCTGATGATATAACTATAAACAAGAACTTAGGTATCACCTTGCGACACGTGATCCTTGGATCATCAGAACAAAAGGGAGGATAGCCTATCAACATCTCATACATGATTGCACCAAGGGACCACCAATCACACTCCATTCCATATCCCTTCTTTAGCAAAACTTCAGGAGCCATATAATCGAGAGTTCCAACAGTTGAATAAGCCTACAGAACATAGATATAACGTGCTTGATAACTTGCAAAATGTAAACATGATTATTGAAGAAATATGACAAGTGAAAGATCCGCAAACAGAAAAAAAGTACATACAATAGGAAGCAATGCTAGATAATCTATCAAACTACACCTAAGATATAACTTGATGTTAAGAAAATGAGAATGATGGAGATACCAATGCTCGGCGATTACGTTTCCACTGCTGTATTCGTTCTTTTGGCATCAACCAATGTCCTTCAGCTTCATTTGGAGTTTCCTGGTTTATAATATCTTCGTCTTCCAACAGAATTGAAGAATACTTATCCTCTAGAGGCTTGCATAATCCAAAGTCTGAAAGCTTCAAATGGCCATTTTTGTCCAGTATCAGGTTATCTGGTTTTATATCCCTACAAAGCAGAGCAACCTCAGAGTCAAGCTCTGGTGAAACTTAGCTGCCTTCAATAAATGATAATAGGTAAGATATTACAAAACTTTTGAGTTGTTCTAATTATCTATCATCTCAAGTGAGGTTGCTTGGTTTGGGCAAACACATATTTTAACAATTTTTTTACTTTTGTATCTCCCCTGACCAAATAGTCAGTAAATGAACCTGCCCTGAGGCAGAGTCATTACTTTCATCAGACAACTCTAACCATCCATGTTCCCAGAAGCTAAACCGTGCCGATGAATTTCAGCCTGGTGGGGACTAAAAAGAATAAAAAGATGGAACCTAGGGGCATCAAAAATGAAACATATATGGTATCTAACAGGATGACAAGGCAGGTCACAAAAGCTCTCCGAAAGTTTACCAACCTATCCAAACACATACGCACTTTCACTCTGTTTTCTGCGAATGAAATTCTATTGACAACATAAAAGAAAGTGACACACCCTCCCACTGTCCTAGTTTTTGACAGTGGGAGTTACAGAAACATTTGCAATGGTAATGATATAAGCTACTATTTAATTGTCATACCTATGAACATAATTATGTTGATGAATTGAGTGAATAGCCAGAATGCTCTCTGCTATGTAAAAACGTGCAACATCTTCCGAAAGAATATCCTCTCTCATTAGTAATGTCATAATGTCACCACCAGGCAAATACTCCATGATGAGGTATAAGAAATCAGAATCTTGAAAAGAATAGAAAAGCTGTACTATGCACCGACTATCAACCTCTGCAAGTAAGTTCCTCTCAGATCGAACATGCTCAACCTTAAATATGGAAACAGGGAAAAAAGGAAACCTCAATATATACCATGAGGCACAAAGAAAGTGTGGAAGTTAATCTCATATTCAAGTTGAAGTTAACATTATTTCTCAACTGCAAATTCATTAGTTTGAAATTTTCCAATGATGACATTCCATTCAAGTCTTCTCATTAATTTCTATTGATTCGGTGCAATTTTCATTGACGTTAACGATTATCATATGCAAATAGCAATCCTAAAATGTTGGTATCACCTGTCCGCGGCTAAGCATTTCTGATTTCTTCAATTTCTTCATGGCAAAGATCTCACCAGTAGTTTTAGCGCGACATAATCTGACCTGTGTTTGATAAACATGGTATCGGACAAGTGTCACATTTAATGTATAACATACCTACTAACAGAATTTGATATTGCTAAAGCTCTGTCTACGGGGTTTCACAGCCACAACTGAAATGTTTAATGAAATATACCTCACCAAATGCACCTTTTCCAATTAAAGTTAATTGCTCAAAGTCATCAATTCCAATTTTACGCCTCTGCAACCTCATATATTCAGTTTCTCTGCGTTCCAAATTCCTGAGCATCTCCTCTTGTTCCTCACTCGATACTGCAGCTTGTTGCGCTCTCATTTGAAGTGCTCTACGCCTAAGACAGAGATGGAGAAAACTTCATTATTATACATTTTGAAAATAGATAGAATGAATTCTATTACTCTCTGTTTTAATTTCTAGTCTGAAGTCAAAGAAATGCACTGCCACCCTTAAATTATCATATGCAATTAGTTAACATTTTACCCTTAACTAAATGTTAGGAGAGCAATCAAACCAGTCACAAATTTGACATCAACATATGAATAACCGCATCTACTCAAAATTCAACATAGATATATAAATAAATGCAACTCCCTACATATGCACATATAGAGCAGCAGGTCCACATGCATTAAAATATTATATATTCAAACAAAAGTAAAACAATAAATTTGATGCAAACACATCAGAATTCTAACATAAACCAAGAATTCAACAAAAATTTAAAGAACTGAACCTCTCTTTACGATCTTGCAATCCTTGCAAGTAGTTCTTGTAATGATTCTCAATGAACTGCTTGGCGGCGGCGGCCTTCTGCCTGGTGACCGGCGACGAAACGGAAACATCTGGATCCAAATCCAATCCCCGAGCCGCCTTCAAGTTCAACGCACCTAATCTCACCGCATCATCACAACCGTCCATCTTCGCCGAAATCAGATCAGTCTTGAATTATCCTAAATCAGAGACAACGCATTTGTTGTAGCTTAGGAGGCAGATTTTCAGGAGAGATCTAGGAGGCTGTGTCAGTCAGTGTTTGTGAAAATGACTGAGAGAGAGAAATGAACTGGCATATGTAACTTCGTTTACATTTATATGGCACGCAAGGCTGTCTTATCTGTTATCTGTTTCGTCTTTGTTTTATTTTGTTAACAGTATTAATTTGTCATTTCCTTTATAGGGGAAGGGAATGGAGTGCGATCAACGCCACCGTTTTTCGTTTTTCTCGCATGAACTGGAATCTCAGAAGCACATCCTTCCCATTCTTTTTAACATTTTTTTTTTAACTCATTTCTGAATTTTTACAAAACTATGGTTGGCTGGTGGGGGTTGTTTCTCCTTTTCTGTCGGCGGAGATCTATGGAGAGAAGTTGAGCTGGCATTTCGCACACGATCTTATTATGCGCGTACCAAGTACGAGTACACGTGGCATGGTCAGTTAAGCTCAAGTAGTCTGGTCAGTTTCAAATCAAAGGTGTGAAGCATGATTTGATTAATTGACCGGCGGTCCACCCGGGGGGTCAAGACCTTGGGCTGGGCACTGAAACCGTGATTCAGGAATCGCACGGCTGGAGGGAGCTGGGTTTGTTCAGCTGGGTCGGCTCAGAAGCAGCCCGTGCACGACACGTGGTTTCTACAATATTCTATCAAGTAAATTATGTTGACTATTTGCTAAGCTGTAAACACATTAATCATTTTCAATGGGACACCTATTGCAATATTTGCTATTTCCTTTTATACAATGATGGCTTGGTTGATTATTTCCAATGCGACTGTCAATTGTAATAGATACATGAACCATTTTTTTTCCCCTCTCACCAAAATACTATAATCTCAATCCATTGAATGATGGCTTGAATTGATTTAATTTTATATCAAAATAAGAAATTCTTAATGATTGCTGCGGTACGGATATCTACAAATACTTCTTCGTAAATGAAAAGTGGAGCTAAAAATGGTAAAGATTTCTTGCGGAGCAATTAATGTCGGGCATGATCATGGGTGTCTATTCATTGGGCCGCAATTATTTGATTGTAGGCTGTAGCCTAACCTAATCCACTCCTGGTTTAGCGGATGGGACCCAATTCATACAGACCACTTGAATTGAATGCTGGGAAGAGATGGGAAGCCTCCCATTGTTGCTGCTTCGATTTTTGTATGGAAACTTATTTCATTTGCTATATGCTACGATAATATATGAGGTACATATTTAGTTTTAATATAAGTGAACGTATTCACAATTTGGTAGGGAAGCGCCAGTCTCCATATATCCATTGATGCAGAATCACTATCGTATTAACTATGTAGATGGGCAGTGACTACAAGTTCAGCGATTATTGAATCACCGTCGAACTTCTCCAATTTTCGAGCACCAAACTGCAACTTGCAGGCTGCAATGGGCTAGCCGTTTCTATGAAGTCAATTATTTACAAATGCCTTTCTAGCGGTCGGCGAATGATAGGTAAAAATGCAGAGGCTGAAATGTCACCTGAAATGAACAAACATGCCAGCGAAAGGCTCGGGACCTAAACTTGTACTGTCAATCATGTTGGTTGAAGAAGAGCATTTGGAAGACACGAGCATATATATTCTTCCAATTGCTCAATTTCTCCTCTCTGTTACTCTGGGGATTGCCTGTGAGATGTCCAGTGACAAAGGAGAACCCCTTGGAAACACCTAAATTAAGACAATATATTAATAATTTAATGCACAAATATAACGGCTTTTTATCCAAAATGAGTAGAAATATTTTGAGAATGGAAGATACGACAGAATCAAGACTTACAAATCCAAATCCACCTAGCTTGAGAGTTCGTCCTGCCCCTGCTCTGATGTAACCTTGCAGAATTTCGCGAGGAAAACTTTTGCATGAGGAACGACAAAAAAAGCTTGTTGCTATATCTCCTCTTTAAAAGGCCAAACGGTACTAATTTATCGAATCAATCTTCTTAATATTCTCCGGCTTGAAGTTTACAACTTTGATCAAGTACCTAATGATAAACAAATTTCCGTTACATCCAACAGCTGCATTTTTTCTTTGAAGCGTCTCAATATCCAGTACAGATGGTTAGAGGCGTTAGACTGTCAACACTGAGGTGACACTTGGCAGTGAAACTTGCCGATACAATCAGAATCACAACCAGCCATGGTGCTAGCACTAACAGAGACAATTTGTTCCGAAGTGGTTATCCTGCATATAGTGGAAATTCCAAGGGAAGTTAAATTTTGTGCAACAGAACCACGAAAAAGGTAATAGCTAGTGTTGTGATAGGATTTTACACTGACGCGTGGCACAACAAAGGAAATTCCACGTCAGACAAGTGCATGATGACAAACTTTCAATTGCCACCCCAGTGACCCCCGCCATGGTAACTTCATACCCCTAAAGGAAGTGAAATACTCACGCAAGATACCACCTCGCCATTTACTCAGCGCGCCGATAACAGGGTCATCCAGGCGTAAGGCGATAGACGGATTTTGGGATAATAAGTACATAAAACTATAAACCGGATTCATGAACTGCCATTTGATAAGTGGCACTGTAAAAGAAGACTTCATCTAAAAGAACCAATGACTAAAATACAATTTTCACTGTTTAGCCAAGTCAAATGGACAAAGTACAAAGCCTAAGATGCAATATCGGATTTATGAATAAACGTGTCTGACATTTTGACGAGTGACCCCTGCAAGAGAAGACTTCTTCTAAAAGAACCAACGGCCAAAATACAGTTATCGTTGTTTAATCAGGTCAAGTAGACAAAATACAAAGTCTAAGATGCAATCAATACAGAGGCAACACTTGGAAAAATGGTGGCGGTACAACCAACAAGAAGGCAATATGTAGGGAGTATGGCGATGGTAATCTTTCTCGTGGCAATACAGGTATGCGAGAGGGGAGACAAGTGGAGACTACTTTCCCTCGTGGCAACGGACAAGTAACCAGTGGCTCACATAAAGGAGAAAAATAACAGTAATCTCTCCTCGTCCGACACCTATACAAATTAAAATGCATGCACCCCAGAAGAACCAAAGTCATTTTTTCTCACCCAAAATTTTTAATACATTCTACTCCTAGAAATTTATTTTCAGAGATGCAGAGAAGAAAGGTCCTCCCCTATCAAGACACCGAGCCAATACATCATATTGAGGTCGCGTTTCTCACACACAGCAGATAAATTGTGTTTGTTGACTGATATTTTCCTACGTGGCGTCCATGTCTCACATGGCTAAAATTGAGCGTTAACAGCTAGTGACGGGCATCACTAAACATTGAGCTCATAAGTATGATTTGAATCTTTGTTGCACTCACTCTGCGCAAAAAAAAAAACATAATAGCGACAAAACCACAGCATAGCTCCAAAATTCATGAGATCATGGTTGTGTTCACGTTCAGTTAACCAGATAACAAAGCCTATGAACAGGTGCATTCCTGCTATAATCAGCGACATTCTTATGCTTCCATTTTAATTGACTTCTGGAGCTCAACACAGAATGAACAATAATGTTCACCTAGTTGACCGGACTCATTGACTGATAAGTATTATCAGAACTATTGTTGAAAAAGAAAAAAAAATTAAGCAAGCCGGCAAGCCCTGTGTTTGCTATCAGAGAGCAACCTCTCTGTATCGAATTTGATGCAAGCCAGCATCTCGTGGTCCTATAAAAGTTCAAGCAAATAAGACAATCTTGCAGCAGAATTCCACAATTTAACACCATCACGCCGCACAGCCACAGGCTAGACATGATCCAAGCTTCGGTATGTACAAGTCCGAAATCCACGTGTATGGAAATTACGATATATATGAATTAGCAAATTTTTAATTAGTTACAAGATGCAAAATCTTATATATACCGCAAATCACCTATACTTCTATGGGGTAGTTAGAGGGAAGAGCAAAGCAAAACTTTACCAGCAGAAGCAACTCGAGCTAAATTCCCATGCAAATCTTTGAAATGCAAAACCAGGTGCTGCTTAGAACAGGCGGTCAAGCGATGAAATCTTGGACAGTGTTTGGGAAGATGGGCTCAGGCCCATAAGATTAACGGACTTTACAGTTAGCAGACTTAATACTTGATCAGCCACTCGCAATGCTAGATTAATCGCAGTGCATTCTGATTAGGTCGGCTCGGTAGAGATTTTGCATTCTGAAGTCTGACAAGCCATAGTTTAAGGCAAGTTAGAATTTTACAAGATACACTTCGAATTCTATTAGAATTCCTAATGTTATTAGAATAAAAAAATTAGCACTATATATATATCACATTCTTTTCATGTAAATTTATTCATACACTTCCTAAAAATTAGCAATAAAGTGACTTCTTTTTTTTGAGCGAAAAAGAAAAAAATTCAATTTCTGTGGTATCGAAGTAGTAAATTTCAGTTTCAATAATTGGCGTCGTCTATGGGAAACGACAATAAAAATGCTATGGCAATGATCAAGGAACAAACAATCGTTAAGAGGCTGCCTGCCAAGAAAATCTGTGAAGAGGATTCAATGGATTCCAATGTCCCCCTAACCTCATTGCAATCGTCCCAAGGGCGAATCGCTATGCATGAAGCAAAAGTGGACACAATCCGACTTGCATAGCAATTGCAAGAAAGCGAACGAAGGTATCTAGAGAGAGACAAACAAGTAAAGGCCTTGCAAGACAAAGCAGAAATAATGGAGGGGGAAATTGAAAATCTGAGGAGAATGATTCAGAGGCACAGCATCAACAAACGCAATCCGGCGAAGTTGAGATTTCTGGAGAATGAAGAAAGTGTTTCCTCACCTAGAATCCATCGCAAAACATCACCCCCCAGGAAATTGGGAGTAAATAGCAAAGGCAGAATGAAGAAAGGCAGGAAAAGGCCCAAATAGAGAGACTGCTACTTGAAGATCGCAACGAAGAAATTCCCCTTCGCAATAAGGAAAAGCCTAATCAAAAACTGACCCCTGATCGACATGAACAAAGTTAGGGCAAAAGAAACAGTAGACATGTGAACTTACTTGAATCAGAAACACAGGAAGGATAAAGGTAAGGCCATAATACATAAAAAAAAAACACCTGATCAAGCAACACTCACTGTCGATCAAGTGGTAACCAAGATACAAATAGAGGAGAGGATTTAGGAGCTTACTAAGAAATTGTAAGCTAACAAGTAATATAGTGATAAGAGGATGTCAATCGTACGAGAAATGTTATTCAATTAAGTATTGAAAATAATTAATTTTGAATTTATTTGAAGGAATCGAATAATTTGAGTGAGAAAGTAAAGTAAACAAAAATTAACTAATTAATAAACTAATTAAAGGATGCAAATTAATGGAACAATTTAGGGTGAATGATTTTATCTTAATTAGTTGCATCCAATTCTTCAATTGATGCTATTCTGATTTGATATCTGTATTGCTAGTTAATTATCCTAATTTATTCGACAGTCTCTCTCGAGATCAGTCAAAACTATTTTACACCTAATAATTCACTATATCTTTATGTGAAATTAATTAAATAGAAGTGCATAACGATTAGTGATAATTTCTAATTAAACTATGTAAATCATATTAGTACATCTTTGTTTAACATGAAATTTACGGTATTCATCACACGATTTATATATGATATTCAATTCTCATTTTATATCAATTCACATTTCATTCAAATACTAGCCAAATATTTAAAAGTATTAATTATCATGATAAATACTTAATACAACATATCAAATAAAAAACAACACAATATCAAAAAATGGATGCTTGTAATAAATTCAATCATTACCCTAGATAATAAGTCTAACCATACATAATAAAAAGTTCAAATATCATAAACATGAATTTAACAAATGATAACATAGCCAATAAACAATAATTTGCTCAATTCAAGGTAAAGTAAGATGAGGGAAGAGATAAAACTATGATTTGAAGAGCTTTTTCCTTCAAGAGATCAAGCTTCCCTCATTCTCTTCTTTCAAATGCAGCTCTCTCTCTTCAGATTTCTCTCTCTTCCACTCTTCTCTCTGTAAAACTCTTTTTCCTAAAAGTGGCTCATGGAGGCTAATTCTTGGAAAAACATGAAAACTTAAAACTAAGTTAATCTAGCCATTCATTGGTGATTTAAGGGTCAAAAATCATGCAAAAATCATCAATCTTGAATTCAGGTGGCGCAGGGGCGCTTAGAAGGCAAAAGGCATGGCACGAGCACGCCATGATTTGGCGCGACCATGCCAATGATTCTGCCAACAAAGGTAAATCATGCAGCATATTTCAATTGGTCCCCCTTACTTTTAATTATTTTGAATTTGAATTTTAGTCCTCAATTGCTTGCATTTTGGTCCCCAAGAATAAAATTTTGTGATTTTCACAGATGGCTAGCCAGTGTGTTTTTATACTCTGTTTTCATGCCTTTCATGTTAAAACAACTTAACATCTGTAAAATAAAATTAAAATACTTAAAAAGCAAAATAACTACTTAAAACGAACTAAATAACGTTAAATATGTTACTTAATGATAGATAATTTAAGTATAATCATATAGTAAAAATTAATATATCAAATATCCCTAAACTTAGCATTTGCTCATCCTCGAGTAAAACAAAAATTAAAAAACTAGAATACAAATTAACTTCCTTAACATACTCATGGCCAATGAGAATGCAACAAAATATAAAATCAATCATTCAAATATCCAAATATTAATAAGATTTCATTTGCTATGCTAACGTGTAGAGTGTGATAGTCATAAATTGATCATCCCCCAACATATTATCCTTCATATTATCAGAACATTGCATGCATAGAAGTCCAGAACTCTAAATCTCATCGAAATGGTCACTCTCAAATAAGCACACTCGAAATTTGGATTAACACTCAAAAGTATGTGAGACAAGTATTATGCTTATATTTTTAATGGAAGAACAAAGTTCACATACAATCGAAAGAATATACTATTTTTGATGTGTTGATGGTGATCTCATGAAAGGAATACTACCAACTTTATTTTCATAGAAATGGATGCAAACTAATCAAACAAACACACAAGATCAACATAGGATTTTTCTTTAAGGTTGTAATGAGACTAATGGGTGAAATAGTTATAAGAAAGAATGGATCAAAAATAAATCAAAGTTTCAAGAACTTCAAACACATGCTTTTACCATCCACTTTCAAATTTTGCTTAACAACAAATCTCATCATTACTTATTCATTTTCACCTTTTTTTTAAAGCACAATTCTTTTTATGTTTCACCTTATTTTATTTTTTGATGTGAGCACTCATTACTTAATTAGGCAAGAGCCCTATTTACTTGGTAAAATTAAGGCTATACATTTTTATCCCCTTTTTCTTTCCTTTTCTTCTTCTTTTTTTTTTATATGCATCAATTAATACTACTTTCTCATCACAAGCACACAAATAGCAACAACCCTCAAACTTATTTTGAAGTATATATCATTATAGTTTTAAGATAGCCCAAGAGTTCCTGCAAGGATATAAACAATATTGTTAGCAGTTCAGTTTGGGTATTGTCGGTTTTATAAAAGAAAAAGATATCAACTTGAGGCTCAAAGTAGTTAACTAAGGAATCATGCATAAGGTTAGTTAGAAAGGCTCAAACGGTTCGAATAAGGCCTAGAATCCTTTCTCATATGTTATATAATCAATCTTACATCCAAAATATGAAAAATCAAGCTAAATATGCAAAACAAAACATAATAAGATCATTAGAATGAAAAGATAACAAGAATAGATATAGAGTGATCATAAAACACTCAAAATTAACACACAAAGGCTCAAAAGCTCACTAAAAAGGTAATATGCGTCTATATTGTCCTGCATATTATATTCTAATTATGTGAATTCATCAAATCAAGACTCTGATCAATTTTGAGATGAAGTGCATATATAATATGAGCATGAACAAATGAAAACCAGTTAGAATAAGAATAAAAGTATGATATTTGCTTAACATCTCATTACTTCAAATTGGGCATGGCTAATTCATTATCGCACACTGTTCACAAAGCAAGGAAGCGACTCAAAAATGGAAAACAAGCACAAAAAAATAAAATCGCAAACACGAAAAAATTACCACAAAAATCTATTTCAGGCAACTCTACCCCCAAACTTAAACCTAATAATATTCTTAATATTCGGAATTAAAGATCATGTAATGAATAGATTAAGATGGAAGTGAAATAAAATATTAAAAATGCAAAGAGAAAGAAAAGGAACTGATAGCACCTGATTTGAATAACTCCTTCACGCATCGCAAAGATCATCTTCTCCTTCTCGAAAACTTGGGATTGCCTCCCAAGCAGTGCTAAGTTTAACGTCTTCAGTCAGACTAATCTTCATCTTTAAATGTCAAGTGACTTCTAAAGAGTGAGATCCAACCATTACAACTCTTCCAAATGCATCCAAGTATGGCTTTAAACGATCATCATATACATTGAGAAATTCTCCAGGATCAAAAGGGTAATTTTTGTTTAATGTATATGAGTGTGGAATGCTTGAAAAATCATCCGATATGTGCGCAACCATAACCAGTTACTTATTCCTATTCATTGACTAATTCAAATTCACTTCCTCTTGTTAGTTGCGAATGATCTTTAACCACTTATGAGGTAGAAGGTAGAAGGCATGATGCAGCGGCCCCATAGTTTGGCGCAGCCGCGCCATTGATTCTATCATCAAAGGTCAATCATGCAACATATTTCAATTGGACGCCTTACTTTTAATTATTTTGAATTTACATCTCTATTTTTATATTTCTACATTTTAGTCCTTAATTGCTTGCATTTTGGTCCCCAAGAATAAAACTTTGTGATTTTTGATAGATGACTAGCAAACATGATTTTATACTCCGTTTTCATGCCTTTCATGTTAAAACAAGTTAACACCTGTAAAATAAAACTAAAATGCTTAAAAAGCAAAATAACTACTTAAAACGGACTAAATAACGCTAAGTGTGCTACTTAATGATAGATAATTTAAGTATAATCATTTAATAAAAATTAATATATCATAGGCCCAAAGACAAAAGGACATGCGTGGGATAAGAACATATCGGAGAGGATAGAGCTCTCGCTAAAGTCCCCCTTCTAGAAGGAAATACAGGATTTAGTCCTTCCTCAAAAATTTAAGATACCCCAAATCCCGCCGTACACAGGAAAGACGAACTCGACGTTATATATTGATCTCTTCAGGAAAATAATGATACTATAAAGATTGAAAGAGTTGTAGATGTGCTGCCCATTCGCCCTGACTTTGGAAGGGCAAGTAGAACGTTGGTACAAGAATTTGAGGTTGAAAAGTGTGAAAAGTTTTAATTAGCTTCGCGCATAGTTTGTCAGTGAGTTCAGAGAAGTGATGACCGTTACGAAAAATCAACTCATTGTTGCTGATAAAGTAAAGAAGAAATGAGACATTGAAAAGTTTTATAAAAAGGTATCATAAGGAAGTCATGGAAATTAAAGCTTTCTTACATCCCTTGGCACTAAAAGGATGAATAAGAGATGGTTCACTGTTCACACGCGAGCCACAACTACGTATAAACAGGCTCGGAAGGAGATTTTTTAAGAAATTAAAATTGAGGATCGAATGGTGCTAAAGAGGAGAAAAGAGAAATTGGAAGGGCCCGTAACGGCTTAATTCCTGGCCCCTTATGAAGAGAGAAGACTTTCGATGACCACACTTCGATAACAGATCTGAGCAAAGGCAGGGTCACGGATGTCAATCCGTGAGATATAAAGAAGGAACTCAGCAACGAAAGAAGTTCTCTCCCCTAGCAAAGGAAGGGGTTAAGAAAGTCGCTCCCATTTAGGATAGAAGATAGTTCACAAAGTTGAATGCTCCTTTGTCAATGATATATGAAGAGATTAAGGATTCAAGTTTGTTATCCAGACCTTGTCCCTTAAGGTCAACGTCGAACATTCGCAAGAGGAAAAAAAAGTGTGCGTTCCATTAAAACCACGGCCACACGATGGATCAGTGTTTAGACCTGAGAGAACAGGTTAAAATCCTTTTGAAGAATAATTACCTGGATAGATACAAAGCGAGAAAGTACGAAATGGGAGAAGACTCAGGACATAGGAGAACCGAATCAGAAAATCTTGTTCATAAGAGCATGGTAATTTTAAGAGAACCAACGTTGGCGGGTAACTCCAACAACGCAAAGAATAATTATTCGAGATATTCATTGTTGAGGATTATTATGGATCACTAAATGATGAATGTCTGAGCTGAGAAAAAATCTCGTTTAGCGTCAATCTCGATCATGTTCACCAACAAGGATGAAGCGAAAGTTAGCTACCCCATGATGACGCCTTAGTAATAACTTTGGAGGTCGGTTCAACTAAAGTTGTCAAAATTTTGGTGGACACAAGGAGTTCAGTCAACATAATTTTTAAAGAGATTCTGAACTCTTTAAAAATTGACAATCTGAAAATAGAATCAGCAGATACCATTTCATACGGATTTACAGATGCATACATCCTCTCATTGGGTTCAATCCAGCTGCCACTAACTATAGAGGATAAATCATATCAAAAGACCACGATGATAGAATTCTAAGTTGTGCACTTAAAAATGTCGTACACCATAATTTTGGGAAGGCCCTTCTCAAGAAAAATAAGGGCTGTGGAAAGCATACGTTACCTAAAGATCAAATTTCGAGCAGGTGAGGGAATTAGTGTAGTACAAAGGGATCAAAAAGTTGCTCAGACATGTTTTATGGCCTTTTCGAATCGGTCCTATTATATAACAGCGAAACATGTTAAGGAATTGAATGAGGAGGATGCCGAGCAATAAGAGGAGATGGACAAGTTCGAAAGGAGTGTAGGGTAAGGAAAGATATGGCTAATGCCCGAACCAACAAAGAAACTGGAATTAGTGCCCATTGACCCTTGAGGCCTATGCAAATGGCGAAAATTGGTTCTCAACTACCGAGTAAAAAGAAAAAGGAAGCTGGTCTCTTTCTTAAGAAAGTATGCATATGTGTTCAGCTGTACCCACATGAATATGCCAGGAACCAACCGTAGAGTGATTTCCCATCATTTATCAATAAACCCAACATTTAGACTCGTAAAACAGAAGCGAAGAGTTTTCAACCAAGAAAAGAGAAGTGATCAAAGTAAAGGTAGACAAGTTAATTACAGCAGGGTTCATCAAAGAGGTGTATTACCCAGATTAGGTAGCCAATGTAGTGATGGTCAAAAAGGCCAACAGGAAATAGAGGATATATGTCGACTTTACCGACCTAAACAAGACATGTCCGAAAAATAGTTTCCCATTCTCACAGATAGATTAGCTAATGGATTCGATGGTCAAACATAAATTGTTAAGCTTCATGGACACATTTTTCGGTATAATTAAATCCAGATGCATGAAACCGAACAAGAAAAAACAGCATTCATGATTGACAAGGGGTTATACTATTACAAGGTGATGCCTTTTGGTTTAAAGAACGCGATGGCGACATTTCAGAGGTTAGTGAATAAAGTTTTTAAGCCTTTTATTGGGAAAACAATGGAGGTGTATATTGATGACATGATTATCAAGTCACGTAAAATTTGGAGGATCACGTTCAGCATTTAAGAGAAATGTTTTCTCTACTCAAGAGGTATAACATGAAGCTAAATTTTGAAAAATGTGAATTCGGAGTCAGCTCTGGCAAGTTCCTAGGGTTCATCGTTAGTGAACGAGGGATAAAGACAAACCTTCAGAAGACTCAAACCATACTTAACATGAAATCCCCAAGTACATTGAGGGAGGTACAGGCCCTAATAAGGAGGTTAGCAATGATGAATAGATTTATCTCTAAAGTTACTAACAGATCTTTCCAACTTTTTCAGGTCATAAAGAAAGAAAAGTACACAGAATAGACGAAGGAGTGCAAAGACAATTTTTAGGAGTTAAAAGCCTATTTGGCAAATCCACCTTATCTAGCTAGCTCGCTGACTGGGGACACACTATACTTGCATTTAGCAGTGAATGACCAAGCAGTGAGTTCGGTGCTGGTAAAAAAAGATAAAAGGACTCACTAACCGATCTATTATATGAGTAAATCGTCGCTAGATAGTGGTGACACGAAAGCTGCAATCGTATTTCCAAGTACATAGCATAGTGTCTTCACCGATTAGCCTCTACAGCAGATATTACATTAGCCAGATCTCTCAAGAAGATTGGTCAAGTGGTCAATTGAGCTCACTGAATTTGATATAAACTATCAACTCTACAAGGAAATTAAAGTCTAAGTGTTGGCAGATTTCATTGTAGAAAGGTTAATCTCGGAGGAAATGGTGATACGAAAGATAAGCGAACTAACAAGTATTAAGAGTATAGAGTTGGGCGGATAATCCACTCGGACCTACTCAGTGAAGACAAAAGCCAATGGTGTCCCGCTATATGACAATGCAACTGAACAGATTATGAAGAAAGAACAAGGAGACTTGAAGTTGTGGCTCCTATACACAGACGGGGCGTCGAATGCTCAAGGTGGAAGAGCTGGCATAACCTTGACCGAACTAGGGAATGAAGAGTTAGCTTACACCCTACACTTTGATTTCAAAGTAACTAACAACAAAGCAAAATATGAAGCTTTATTAGCGGGACTTGGCCTAACTTTGTTAATTTGGGCGGAGTGCCTTGAAGTAAAGAGAGATTCACAATTGGTGTTGAACCAAAACTCTGACAAGTTTTAGATAAGGGACAAAAACATGAATGTCTATCTGAGTAAGGTCATGGAATTAGCAAAACACTTCAGAAGGGTAGTGGTAATCCAGATCCTACGGATAGAGAATGCCAAAGCGAACGCCTTAGCCAAATTAGCTTTAATGCTTCTGGGAAGGTTTTCTACGACAATTCCTGTGTAACTGCTGCATTAGCAAAGTATGGAAAAATTAGAGATGGAGTTAAACTAGATTAGTGCGTCATGCCAGATTCGAACTTGGATGGATCCGATCTTAGAATATATTCTCGAGGAAAAGTTGCCCGAAGACAGGGAGGAAGCCAAGAGAATTAAGACAAGATCCTCGCATTGTTCGGTGATTAACGGGATATTCTATAAGCAGGGATTTGAGCTACCCTAGTTGCAATGTGTCAACTAGAAGAAAGTGAACTATATGCTTAGAGAAGTCCACATGGGCAGCTGCGGTGATCATGGGGGAGGCAAGTTCTTAGCATACCACATTTTGGGTCAAGGGTATTATTAGCCGACATTGCACTAGGACATAATAAAGAGAGCTTAGTCTTGTCCAACTTGTCAATTCCATAAGGACATCCCCAAACAACCCCCGAACAGCTCACCCCTTTATTCAACTCATAGCCTTTTACTTAGTAAAAGCTAGATTTGATCAACCTGCTTTCGACAGGATGTGCTCAGATGAAGTATACAGTTGTGGCTGTTCAGAAAGGAAACATAATTTATCAGTTCGGGATTCTTTATATACTAATAGTTGACAACAGCAAACAGTTTGATAATGCAAGATTTAAAGAATTTTACGCTAACTTAAGTATCGACCTCCAATTCATGTCTCTTGCTCATCCTAAAACAATTGGACAGATGGAGGTAATGAACAAAATTGTTAAGAAGGCATTGAAGAAGCAACTTGACGATAAAAAAGAGATATGGGTGGATGATTTGCCTTAAGTCTTTTAAGCTTATCGGACAACAACGAGAACAACGACTGACAAAACACCCTATTCACTAGCATTTGATTTTGAAGCGGTAATACTAGTAGAAATTAATGTATCCTCATTCAGAGTAAGGCACTTTGACAAATTTAAAAAAGATGAGGTGATGGAATTAAGCTTAAATTTACTAGAGGAAAAATGCGATTGGGCACTCATTAAAATTGCCGTTTATCAACAAAAGGTGGTAAAATACTACAATAAGAGGATTTGTTCAAAAACTTTTTAAGAAGAGGACTTAGTATTATAGCGGGTTACTCAAAATACTAAAATACTTAGCAAATGGGCCTTAAGAGCTAATTGGAAAGGCCCATATAAGTTGGTCAGGATCGTTAAGCCAAAAGTTTATAAACTACAACACCCAGATGGGAAAGAAGTCAAAAAGTCATGGAACGTGGAGATATTGAAGAAGGATTTCCTTTAAAGAGATTATCGCTTAAAAAGATTTGGCCTAAATTCAGATCGCGCAATAACTGCTTAGTCATATTACTTTGATTTGTCGTAAAAAATCTGATCTCAGTTCAAATCAGACATCAATAGTTAAGAAGTTATTAGATTCTAGTTCTATTTGAAAATTATTATAATAAGGTCTGACCTCAGTTCAGATAAAGCAACAAACATCAAAAGTAATAAATTCCTAATTTTAGAATATTATTATCGCAAAAAGATCTTACCGCAGTTCGAATCGGGCAAAAAAATTTACTCACGAAAATATTGTACCAACTTCAGATTTAGTTTCAATAGTGATAACTTTATTTATCGTTAACCTAACCTCAATTCAGGACGCAAAATGAGTAATTTAAACAAATTAGGTCATCACCACTATTTGGTTAAAGATGTGTTTTAGGCCATCTCGGTGAATCAATCATGCAGCAAAAACATTATATTACCAAAAATAAAAGAAAAGAGAAATAAAAACAAATCTAAACTTTCATTAAAAGTATCTTTATTCACAAAGTAACTGTTTACATCTTACACAAATATTTAGACACAGAGGAATCGCAAAAATTTTTGAGTGCCCTTTGGAGAAGATATGACGTCGAAAGTCAGAATCGCGGAAGAAGCGAATCAGGTTAAGCAGGGTCAGGCTGAGCAGAATTGGGTTGAGAAGGATCAGGACCCTAAGCAGGCTCCTCAATGGATGTCTCCCTTGGATCCCCAGGTTCCGATTGAATGCATCGGGGAATATGGAGATCGTCGAAAAGCCAGCCCGGGTTAAGTTCTTTATATTTCTTCTGGAAGATTTGGCAAGCCAACTCTAAAGCTTCTTTGGCGAAGGCATCGCATTGTTCCTTCGTTTCAACCTTAGTTTAAGCAAGCTCATCTTTCAGGTTCTTATTATCGTGAGCAAGATCTACTGCGCAAGACCTAGGCTGGGACACCTGAGCCTTTAGATCAGTGATTTTGTCCTCAAGGGCGCTATGTTCTCTTGCCTACTTCTTCCTTTCCCTCCTCAGCTGAGCCTCCAGATGTTCCTCCCATTTCTCTATTTCCTTCAAATTCTTCCCCAGCAAGTTTTTCTCCAAAGTCAGTTGATCTATTGATTTGTATAAATTTACATTGGCAATTAAGCATTCTTTTGCACTTTCAATATATAAGCTAAGATAATAGAACGCTTGCACCAATCGAACAACAAGTTAGATAGGGCGATTGCGATAAAACAAGAAGAAAAGGTCAAAGGTGGTTATCTTGTCGACTTGTTGATGAATTTTCTCTAAAACAGCATCGGTGCTGGCAACCTCCACCTTTGAGGACAGGGAAGAGTCAGCTGAATGGGCCAAATGGTTGATGGAGAGGATTATATGCTCAAACAGTTCCCTTTTCTCCTCTAAGATATCTGTTCAGGAGAGACCATTCATTTCGATGATTTCTTCTCTTTGTTTAATATATTGTTTTTTGGACGGCCTCTCTTTGGTGCTTTTAGAAACCTCCACTAAGTGCTTTCCTTTGTCCTTGGGAGATTCCTTCTTATCTATTTTAGAGCCCTGGTCAGCCTTCTTACCTTTTGCCTTTTGATCATCTGCTTTCTTTTTAGGCAACTCGCCCTTATCCTGTTTTGACTTTTGAAGGGCACTTGATGCTTCTGTGCTGAAGCCTTAGTTTGAGTCTCCAACGAAGAAAGGACAGACCCTAAAAAGCTTAGAAACTTTCCCTTACCCTTCTTTGAAGCCATCTTCCCTGCAAGGCATGAAAGATAAGGTGGGAACTCATATAAGACACGAGTAAAGGTAAAAAAAAAAAAAGAAAAGGTTTCGAGAAAGAAGACGAACGAAATATTCATTATTACCAGTGATGGACACATTTCAGTCAGCTTTTAAGATTAACCCTTTTTCTACCCTAAAAGCAGCTTCAAGCTCTTCAAGGTAGGAGCGACCTTGACAAGGCCGGAAGTTATAAGCTGATCAACGGAAAGTAGAGTCTTCTGATCAGCTTGATTTGCGTGCCTTACATTAATTTTCAACAAAAGAGGGGCTGTTAAGTTAGGCTTTGAACCCCAAACAGCTGCATAAACAAAGAAGACTATTAGTAAACCTTTATCAATAGCATTCAGCATAAAGAACCGAATACATCATTCCAACCCCATCAGATATACTTATGGAAAACGAGTTTGAATGCACAAGGTATAAGCCATATATGTTTATCTCGGTTAAGGAAAACTGGCACTAGTCCCCACCCATATAAAACCATCTATCCTTCCAATCTTTGTCACAAGAAAAATTACTGGTAACCAATTTATTGGCCTTGGTGTGGGCCTAGAGATAGCAAAAGCCTGAGTATTTTTTCGATCCATTCTTAAGCAAAAATAGATGTTTGCTTTCCTCGATGGTCGGTGGGGTTTGCTTAACCGTAGCCCAAATCACATATAGCTCGGCGATAATTCTTCCCCCCGTTCAAGTTTAGTTGGTAAGGAGGAATTCTGAAGCTATAAAACAAAGTGGTAAAATATGGTTATAATAGTAACCTAACCTCTAGGAGAAATAGCTCCTCGTTAAAAGTCACTTCATCCCCCATCGAACGACTTAGGAATTCGTTGGCTTCTGGGACCTTAAGAATAATAGAGCTAGGAATTTGGTAGAGTTTTCTAAAGGTTATTAGGTCAACCTCAGTGATACTAGAAGAGAAACTTATCAGCCTCAAAAAGGCTATTTTCCTTGGTCAGATCAGGAGAAGGGTATTGAAGCAAAAGACGCTGACTACTATCGATATAAGGGTTTTCTTTGAAGTTTGACTCAAGCTAGTCATCTTCAGACTCATCATTCTCTTTACTCGTATTCCTATTCCTTTGTCTACTTAGAATTGGGAGTGTTTCAAATATGTGTTCAGAGGCTAAAAGAGAAGGCATAGGTTGATCAGTTTGTTGAGCGATCCTATCTACGAGACTTCAGAGAACTTCTTGGTCTCCTACATTGATTTGTTCAGGGTTTATTTCTCCTTGCACAGGGTCAAAAGAGCTGTTAGACAAAATCACTACTTCGGGTGCGAGGTAAAAATACTTAAGGGCGTTTGACCTAGGGTTTAGGATGGTCAAAGGGATCTCGGCACCAGGATCAAAAATGGCAAGGGGTTAGGCCTTCTTTAAGGTAATGGTCCTATGTTCTCTAATGAGTTCAATTTTAATCTTAGAAAAAGCCAGCTCCAAGCTTCGTAATCTGTCTCAGATGAGCTTGTCGAAAAAGTGTCAAATTCGCTTCTTAGACTACTGAAGATGTTCCTCATATCAAGTTTTTCAAGTCTTGCCATAATTAACTTAAGCAAACAATAATATGGTTTAACAGTTCGAAGTTCACCACAGGACAAAACTATGGTTAAGTACCAATTCTTTTCAAGGGAACTTAACTCTACTGAATCCTAAGGTCATTATAAGGTTCCTAGGCTACAACTTAGACTTGGCCAAATCTCTACTCAGGTAAGAAAAGTTTAAAACGTCTAGGTTAGCTTCTGAAGTGGTTCTTATGGTTCGTCATGACTTTCGAGTCTATACTAGCATCCTAAGGCGTAAAAGTAAGTCTGAAATTATGCCTAATAGTGAAACTAACTAAGAGAAAAGCATGATGTTTCTCAAACAAAATGGCATATTCGCATTCCCCATAAAACAAATGTATAAATGAATGAAAACGAAAAATGAACGCCATAATCAAGCTTGAGGGAGGAGTGGCTTACCTCAAAGAAAAGTTGGCCAGAGAAGCAAGAAGTAGGTGCCGGAGAAAAAGACAGAACTTGTTTGCAGGTTGGAAAAGAAGTTTGGAGAGAGTAGAAGATTTTAGAACTCAGTGGAAGTCGCAAGAGAAAGTAAATAGTTAAAAAGGGGAGGGTGAAACTTTTATACCCTCCTCGCTCCATACTTTAAATAGAACGGATGGCTCCTATGGTGCCACGAAGCCATTAGCTGATGTGGACCAATTGTGCGGATCACATAGCAGTAAGGTGAAGGGTCTGAAAGCGGTAACAATTGCAAGCATTTATGTACGTTAATTATTAATGCGAGAATTAAGGTAAAACGAGGGCATGTTTTTGCACCGTTGGCGCTTCTTTTGAATTTCAAAGGTCACAATCTAATATTGTCATTAGTCGAGTGATTATTTGAGAAGAGCATGAGTTGTTCGGAAAATGGAGTTTTCACTGAAAACATTTTCCTTTGGAAACTAGGGGGCTCGGTGTTTGGGAAGATAACTTAGGCCCATAAGATTAATCAACTTCACGATTAACAAACTTAATGCCTAGTCAGCCACTTTTAATGCTAGATCAATAGCGGTGCCTTCTAATCAAGTCAGCTTAATAAGGATTATGATCAGACACTCTACCAATGAAGCCTGATCAGAAAAAGATTCTTGCAAAGTAAGAAAAGCCAATTTTGAAAGTCATAATTTAAGGCAAGTTAGAATTATATAATACATACTCCAGATTCTATTAAAATTCCTAATGCTATTAGAATAAGGAAATTAGTATTATATATGTATCACATTTTTTTCATGTAAATTCATTCATGCACTTTTTGAAAAATAAATAATAAAGCGATTTTTTTTTGGACAAAAAAGAGAAAAATTCAATCTCTATTGTAAATTTCGATATCAACAAAAAGATATTTTCATGGCCATTTTCTGCTCCCTCTCCAATCAAGAGCTACATTCAATAACACCACCTATATATCATTCTGGGACTTATTGTGCTCTCTCTCTCTCTCTCTCTCTCTCTCTCTCTCTCTCTCTCCCTCTCATTTGTTTGCCATTTGATCCCATCAATAATAACAGAATCAAGAAGGAGAGAACGTGAGCCGACATCTTGTTCAATCGTCATAAGTTTTTCCCTTGAATGACTTGAGTTTAATTACGAATATGATCTATCAAGACAAATATATTGGGCAAATTGAGTAGAACCTACTTCATAATGTTTCCTTGCAAGTTGGGCAGTTCTTCAACAATTTATAAGAACAGTTAATACAAGTGTGACTTGACTTCCAAATGTGGAAATGGAGCTAGCAAATATAAAATATAAAATTTATTTTATTGCTTCGTTTGTTAAATACTTGTTAATATTCAGATACGCTCCTTGTTAATTACCACAACTGAATAAAAAAATTATTCAAAGTACTACAGTTGCTGTATCATAATATTTGCAAAGAAATTTCATTGATATTGTTAATGCCTCGCTTATTATTATTATTATTAGTAGTAGAAGTAGTAGATATTTACGGGATGCGGACCAATTGGGTCGGGACAAGATCAGACTAGGCCCAATAGAAAACAACTAGGTGGACAACTCACAACCGTGGCTCAAATGACACACTATTATCTGGTAAAATTTTCCATGGCATTTCACTCATGTTAACCGTTAACTGCTTCTTCCATTGCCAAAGCTCCCCCGAAAGCACAGACACAATGTGCGAGAACTAACTGCTGTAATAACAGACGCAACAGCAGAGTACTTACTAGTATGACCATGGCTTCGATTACTAAACCAACGCCGTTTCTGCACCGTCACCCAAACCCTACTTCCTCCTTTTCTTCTGCCGTTATCTTATCCTTTCCATTTCATCGAACGACTTCGCTTCGCCTACGTGTTTCTGCCCTAAGATCGGACGGAGATAAAATTGGGAAGCAGGAATCGTTTGCCTCTAATTTGCTGAGGAAGCCGATAATATCCCCGTTGGGTAGGGACTTGGATGGAAATTCGGAAAAAGAGGAGGACAGCGAAGGGGAGAACGAAGACGAGGAGGGGTGGATTGATTGGGAGGATAAGATTTTGGAGGACACGGTTCCACTTGTTGGATTCGTGAGGATGATTCTTCATTCTGGAAAGTAAGTATGGGCAAAATTAAACGATTTTATTTGCCAAGTAATGTGTTATTTATGTGATTTTTTGTGCTTATAAATATTATCTGGAAATGGGATATTTTGCTACAGATATGAAAGTGGAGTTAGATTGAGTCCTGAGCACGAGAGAACGATTCTTGAGAGGTTACTTCCATATCATCCAGATTTTGAAAAGAAGATTGGTTGTGGAATAGATTACCTTACAGTGAGTTTCTCTGGCACCCTGGCTTGTTTTTCATTCATCTCATCTTTCCGCTTATAGGCTAAAGCGCTATTTTGCTTGATTCACTATCTTCCTTACATATCATAAGTGTTGCTGCTGCTTGCTCTGGATGCATTGCCTTACTCTTAGGAAGTCATTGAACTCACATATTTTTAACTCAAAATTCAAATTGCATCGGGAGGTGGACTATCAGTTATGAATGCATATGGAATTGATGGACTTTAGCATTAGCAGTATGCCAACAGTTTGCCTCACCAACCATTGAGGTAAAGGGTTGGAGCTGCTTACCTGCCAGACAATATTGATTAAAATCCCTCTGCCAGATATTTCATTTTAAAATACACTGCTATCTTATAGCTACATTTATAGCTTTGGCATAATCTGTATTACTAGTATTGCTTCTTCATGTTTCCTGGTTGGTGATGTAAATGCATATATTTTATTCATTACTTTTTTTTATTGGCAATGATAGTATCTAATGTCTGTAGTTTATCTTATATTATTCCATGGTAAAATGTTGTGAAAACATAAATTATTATTTCGCAAGGGCTTGGATAAATTTTTCTCTCACTATTAAAGGTGAATTTACAGCATGCTCCAAATATATGTTGCCTAGCAAACTTATATTTAGGTTGGAGATGCAAGAATCTCCCTTAGACTTCTTTCTCCAATCTCTGCTAACACAGTATTACAACTTGCAAGCATCTTTTGACCTCAACAGCAGCATTACTCTTTTGCTCGTATGTAAACATTTTCTTCTGCATTAAAATGGTAGTTAGCTTCTTTTTCTTAATGCAATTGGGGGAATAGTTACTTAGCTTCCTTTTCTTAATGCAATTGAGGGAATCGTGTTCGTTCTTTAAAGTTTTCTTATTTTTTGTGGACAGATTGGATATCATCCTGATTTTGAAGGCTCAAGATGTTTGTTTATAGTTCGAAAAGATGGAGAATTGGTTGATTTTTCATATTGGAAGTGCATAAAGGGCCTGATTAGGAAAAACTACCCACTTTATGCAGATACTTTTATTCTCAGACATTTTCGACGGCATAGGCGGGGTGGGCGAGTGTATTAGTCTAAACTTGTACCACCTTGAATCACTTTTTCTTACTGTTTGAAGTCTGTAATACCTATGAGAGAAAATAATATTGTAGAAATTAGAGTCAAATGTGTCTAAAACTGCATTGCTGGAGGAAGTTTCTAGGTATATATCTCCAGAAGGTGGAAGTGAGCACCACAGGGAACTTGACTGGAAATCCATCTATTTTTGTTCGCCAAATGTTTATATGCCTTTAATTATATTATCTTGCATTAGACATAATCTATTTCTTGGATCCTAAATTGGTGGCAATGGGCATTCTCTCGCTTGGGCTTGGTCAAATAGGACTGCATCATGCTTTGTATTTGCAAAAGTCATGCTTAAAATACCCACAAAAGAGGCTGTGCAGCCCAGAAGTCTGCTCAAACATTTGTTTTCTTTGGCTCTTTCTGAGAATATTCCATTTGACAATACAATTGAGTGTAAACCATTTATGTAGGTCCATCCATTTTAATGATTGGGTGACACATATAGATTGTGAACAGCCTTTGCTATCTATATGATTTTGTTACACTAAATATCATCATTTGATTTTGCTACGCTAAATATTGTTAATTTGTTTTTATTTTGTCTGGAATGAAGATAATTGCGGGGAAGTGAGTGTAGTGAATATGTGAAAAAAATGTTCTTCTCAGCTGTTTGCAAACCATGTCTAGCAAGATCATGATTTTCCACATTTTTTTTCAATTGGAGCCCGGATTCCGAGTCCTACTCCACTTGAGCCCTATTGATTTTTCTTCTCATTGTAACAGTTAAACCTAATTTGCTGAAATAGCATCCAGCAACGGTAAGCAGAGTATAACTTAATTTGCTGCAGTGAAGACAGATTCCAACTTCCCAAAAATCTCAACCCAAGTTTGAGCAATGAGTCGCTAGATTTAAATCTAAGGTTGTCAAAAATGCAAATCATGAGAGAAGGCAAGCTATTATTTGTGGCCGCCTTTGGCCTAAGCTCCACTCCCACAGAAGTAATTACTCTACTGTGTACTAGCACCAGTTCTGAAAATCGCAAAAATGCAGTTATTGTAGCATAACAACATTCACATTTTCATTCCTGGATCACAGTCGTTCTTAGCTTTTCATAATCACCGTTCCTTGCAGGCGCAGACCCCGTGATGTTGAATCCCCTTGTTTGACAATTGAACTGTGTTCTTCTTTCTATTTTTATTTTTATTTTTCCCCTAAATTCAACTACGATAAGATATTTATAACTATTTGATTTACTTTGCAAGGATACACCAATTTTGCTTGATGGAATATTTCAATGGTATTCCGAGGATCATGGATGCTTTAACGATGTCCAGATTTGCCTGCCTCGGTATTATATTAGTTTTTTAGGCTGTGAGAGACAAGAAGTGGATGACGATCAAGGGCATCCACGTCCACAGTCCACTGCCAATAAATGTATGGTACATCAAGCATCTGCACGCCGGCTAGGTTTCATATTCTTATTGGGCCCCGAACGTAAAAAATTTTATGGCTCCCTGTGACTACGAGCATAAAGTCGAGTGTCGAGTACACTGCTTTCTACAATCTTCGATATTTATGTTGTTCACAGTTTTTAAATATATGAGATTACGTGAAATCCGTGATAAATTAACTTAATTTAGTCACCAGGACAAAAATATCTGCAAAGTCTTTTAAAAAAACAAACAAATAAATAAATAAATATTGAACTGGGAATTGATCTGCAAACAAAAGCAGACACACTAAGGAATGCCGAAAACAACTGCAGATGGTGGGGATCAGGATTCCAGGAACCCGATAAATCACCACGTGTGAGGAACAGCATAACAGTTATTGGTGGGACGGCTCCTTGGATAAATGTGGTGAGTACCAATCCCACTTATTATTTTTCTTTGACACGTATGCTCCAATTCCGTGGACTCGAGGAGGCCGATCCCAGTACTCGTCAAAAATGTATTCACATGTGAAAAGAAAACACGATGAACGAAATTTGGGTAGTGTACACAAATGGGGGCCATACTTAATAGTAATATACATAAATGCACTTATTTCTGTGTTGTGTTGTTGCACGGTCTATGTCAGCAGAGTATAGAACACCAGATGCTGAAGCTGAACCAGAACCACACCCACCCCGCTTTCTTCGCTTCCAATTTATGAGTCCCGGAACCATCATTTAAATCTACGAGTGTTAGCTAAGTCTTGGAAGGTGCTTTTGATAAAATTAACAGTATTTTCAATCGAAAATATATTTCAAAAACACTTTTACAGGTAAATAATGACTAAAGGAGCAGGGTATGCGCACCATGTGGGTAGCTCATATAATTGACATTTGTAGCATTTCTTCCAGAAAAAAGGTTAAAGTGCTGTTACAGTTATTGGGGGAGGAGAGGTGATAGTGAAAGAGAAGAGTATTGTCTTGTTGTCAAGGTGGCTTAATTCTACAAGCAAAGAAACCCCCACAGCATCCTCAACCTCACACTTCGAATAATGTACCACAAAAAAGATTGATAACTTTTTGCCCTTTTTGGTCTTTTTGGGGGCAATGGGCTTGGGTGAAAAAGACTAAGCTCAAAATTCAGGGAGAATTCAATTGATTGGGTACATGCTTATTTGTTTTAATACAAAATCATACATCACTCTCACATATATTTATATATATATATATTTTTTTTTAATCTTGACTTGTCACCGTAAAATTACAAAACCCAAATTTATTTTATAATTCATGATTAGACTTGTAGAATTGCATTTACAGTCAGACTCAGCTTCCCCAGATCAAATCCCACCATTCAATTGGATTGCTACACAATATTACTTTAACTTTCTGGCTTTACCGTGTAAGAAACATTTTAATCATTTTCAAATTATGAAATAATTCAGTTAACAAATGAGTTTGGATATCTGGGAGTGTTGGATTTCATTCAATATTATTTTTTATTTTTTATTTTTTAAATTATGAGATTTAAATAAAAGTATTAGTTTAATTTGACTTTTGGTTAAGTAAAAGTTTTTTTAAATTTTTTAATATTATTTGATTGATACGTACAAAAGATTTTTGAAAATAAGAAAGATTTTTTTTTTATAAAAAAAATTTGAAAATTTAAATTTTTGATAATATAATTTTTTAAATTTTTTTTAAAAAAAAATAAAATAAAAATATTTTTATTTTATTTTAAAAATTTTATATTATTTTTTAAAATAAAATATTAAAATTTTATTTATTAAAATAATTATTTAAAATTTTTTAAAAAAATTATTTGTGATAATTAAATAATTAATAAAATTTTGTTAAAAATTCGGTTAGAAAAATTCGATCGTCCGGACCAAAAATGTTGTTGAGATGTGACATTTAAATGGCAATAATGCAAAGAATAAGAGGATGGTATTGATGAGGGAGGGAAAGCATTGACTAAAAATCTGGAGGATCCTTATCCACTTCACCGGTGGAAAGTAGGTGAGACATTTACTTACTACTCTTTCTTTCTTACGGGGACGTTCCTTTTTCGATGCCTTTGACCATCATCATCTATATGCAGGTAATTTTATTCAAAATCAACGAAGCGGATCCAACCACTCAGTTTTCACAGGCGTGTGTCACACGACCTTCGTAAAACTATAGAATAGAGAAAGTGACCTCCACGACCATTAAGATTATCTACTCCTAACGGGAAGTATATGTTTTTATAATATTTAATAAATTAAGAAAATGAAAATTTAAATAATAAGGCTATTGGACGTTCTAATTTAGGTAATAATGCCTTGTCTAGACCAATTAAATTGTTAATTATACATGCCGATAAAGCGTCTTATCCTTTCTTCATAATTACTAAATGGCCATGGCCGTGGGAATTAATGCTTCGGGTATGAATGTCAAAGCCTTCACCTTAGAAAAGAGAAGGTTTCAATAATTAGATTGGAGTATATTTTTCTTAAATAAAATTATATTTCACTTAAATTCAATGTATTTTTTTTTTCGGCACTCCTGAATTTTCGACATACTTCTAATCTTATATTGACATATTGTTGTACGTATAGTTATATAATATTAAAAAAGAAATTATAATTACATTTGAAAATGAAGTGCTAATTGTATTTACTTTTACTTATACTTTTTCTTTTTATATTTTATGATCACATTGCAATCCCATCAATAAAATCAACATAATCTTTATAATTCGAAATACTCTTCAATGTTATTATACTTTTAATGGCTTGTGGAGTTCAAGAGAAAGTTGTGTTATTGCTAACATTACAAATGATAATATGCTGAGGTGTTAAAATTTTGACATAAGATTGACCTATATATCTTGATTCCAAATTTGGTCATAATTTCATAATTTACATAATTTACATAATTTTTTAAGAAGTGATAATATTCATTAACTTAATTCATAACCTTTTTGCAATATAAGAGATCCTAACCTAAAATTATTCTCACATGCTAATCTTTTAAATTATATTAGAGATTTAATATATACATATATAAATACATACATATATATATATACACACACATATTATATTGAAACATTTGAGATTTCATATTTAAATTCAATTATTATTAACAATATACTCCAGACTAAAATATTGTCATTAATTTTTAAAATATAGCAACAAAAATATTTTATAAAAATTTACTTTTTTAATCTTTTAGTTGACTGTTAATCTTTACTATCCACACTCTCATTTATAATTTTTTGTTATTAATGCAAAGTTTTATTTATTACCCACACTCTCATTTATATTTAATAATTGTACCTCGTGATAGTTATTAAATAAAAGGAGAATGACATATGGACCCTATTTTTTTAAATAAATATCAGCAACACCCCTTAAGTAAAAATATTTATCAATGACACCTCATCTGTTACATTTTTCCATTTTCGTTATGAGCTGATTGCCTTTAACTAATAAAATGACATAAATACCCTTTTATTTTTTTGTTATAATGACTATCATTAAATGAAAATAATAAGTAGAGATGTACTGACTATTATGCCTTTAGTGAAAGTTTTGAGCACACTAAATATTAAGGGACAAAATTATAATTTTAGCATAAATTGAATATGTGACCATTTTTTATCCGTTTTTGACACTTAAACCAACCAATATAAATTTGTTTCCAAATAGCAAGATTGTTAAACAAACCAAATACATTTCTTTTACATCCTGAAATGAGTGCTCTATTACCAAAATTAGAGTTAAATAGTGGAGGTATAAAATTTAGAAATAAGTATTGTTTTTGCTGTAAGAGAGCGTGCATCAAGATTTTCGAAACAGGTGACAATCCAAACAAACTGTTTTTTACATGCAAAACAGAAAGATGCTCATAGTTTAGTTGGTGGAATCTGGATATAAATGATATCAATTTGCACATGATTGTTATAGCAAATAATAGTAATATCATGACGAACTTTTCAGATGAAGGAACCAGCTCTAATCATACAGTAGATGCTAAACCTGAATTGCAATCACCTATGCACTTCAAAGCAAGTGACAGCAAAATAAAGGGGATTAAAGATAATGTAGCAGCAATTAGAAAGCTTCTAACTCTCACCTTTATTGTAGTAACATTAAATTTATGGGTATTGATATCAAAGGATATGTAAAAGATTGCTGTAATGAGAAATAAGTGATTTATAACTGCATCAAGTGCCAAATGTTTCATAATATACTTACTTTAATAGCATAAATGATCTATGCATACATCATAAGTCTAAAAAAATGATAAGTGCCCAAGCAATTACATAAAACTTTTATATTCCAACTTATTTATTGTCTAAAAATAAAAACTATATTCCA
Organism: Azadirachta indica; assembly: GCA_022749755.1. Taxonomy (NCBI): domain Eukaryota; kingdom Viridiplantae; phylum Streptophyta; class Magnoliopsida; order Sapindales; family Meliaceae; genus Azadirachta; species Azadirachta indica. Next base: position 5,160,942 of record CM040449.1, read on the forward strand.
TTTCATTTGATTAACCATAAAACAAAACTATATATTCCAACCCATTTACTGCCCAAAAATAAAAACTATATTCCAACTTATTTAGTTAATCATAAAATAAAAACTATATATTTCAACCCATTTACTACCCAAAACACAAAAACTATATTTCAACCCGCATTCTTGCCACCTCTTGCTCTTGTCCCTCCCTTTGTTTTTGTTGTTCTCTCTATTATTGGTGCATTCCTTCCTCCCCTTGAAGCTATCCTCTGATCCCTTGAAGTAACCTACATACAACCAAAAGTATATAGTATTTGCTCAACCAACAATTAAACATATCTATTTAAAAAAAAAAAAACAAGAAACAAACCAACAAAGATATGCAGCAATAGCAACATCAGACACTTACAAATGAGGCAGGTTATGGAATTAGAGCAACAACAGTTGATGGTAAAGATGATGAACTTTCTCTTGCCTGCCAAACCAACCAGATAAAGCAAGTTAATAATTACTCTGAAAATACATTATAACAACATAATAATGAATCAAATGTCCAAGCCAAAATATGATTGTCAAAATCATACAATTAAATGCTCAGGGGCTGTCATTTGATTAGTTGCAACTGCTAGTGTTGTTGATGAGTTGGAATTTACCTACCAAACCAATCAAATACTAAAAATTAATAATTACTTGAAAACACATAACATTAACAAAATAAAATACTAACAAAAACCATACTACATTACCTCGTGGTTGCTTAAGATCTCTTCTATTTTTGTTGCCAGAAATGGATAAATATGATCGTCTATTATGTCCATTTGGTTTGCATAAGCCAAACTTGAGATTGGCTTTCAATTGCTGACCTTCTGTTACCTGTTTCTTTTCAATTTTGGCCTTCCAACTTTGGGAACTATTTCTGGTGGCTCAACCAATAAATCATCCACAATGGGCTATATACTTTTATCTAGTAGAGGCTTAATGATTTCCTTATAAGTTCTTAGATATGCTTCTTTCTTCAATTTGTTTGAAACATAATCTACAACTTCATGCCCAATATATGCAATGCATGGTAGCACATGACTGTTGAGCAAGCCACTAACGTGATATGCCCCACAGTCATATACTTTCTTATCCAAATCTACCATAAATGTCTTACTTTTTTCTTGTAGTACCTCAAACTCAATGTTAGAGGTTGAAATGACCCTACAATGTCTTCCTGCTTTTGCTGCAGCTTCGAGCTTTTTGTGCATGTGGTGGCAATTCAGATGTTCATTTTCTTGCTTCACTTACTCTTTTATGAACTTTAACAAAGCAAGCACTGGTTTGGCCCTATGATCACTAAGCCAACTATTCCAGGACTTAGTCAAATTATTTGTCACATGCTCATATTTGAAATCAGTATCAAATGCATGCCTAGACCAGAATTTAGGTGGGATTTTAACCAACCAATCATAAGCTTCTTTTTTTTCAAATTTGATCATGTCTATATATTTAGAAAAATCTGATTTGCTGCTTGATCTAATTGCTACCCAAAACAGATCTTTTAACACAAACACTGGTCATTGGCTCCGCATATTGGCACAGATATGTCTTGCACAATGCCTTATATTCGCACCCTCCAACGTTGTTCTAACCCTTCAATCATTCCCTTTTATTTGTTTGTTATAAAGGTTACTGCCTTTTCATTTTGAATGCCTTGATAATCCCCTAACAACTCTAAGAACCAACCCCATGATTCTAAGTTCTCACTCTCACAAATGCAAACAATAATGGAAAAGACTCCACTGTTTGCATCGAAGGTAACTACAAATAACAAGACCCCTCTATGTGGTCCTTTCAAATGGCACCCGTCTAGGTCTATAAACCTCATACACCCATTCAAAAACCCATTCTTCAAAGCTGGATAACTAACAAATAACCTTTTAAACCCTATTTTATCTCCCACATGGTAAGTTTGCAACTTCACCATTACTCATAGGTTTCTCTCTGTTAGCATTCTAGCATAAGAAGACAACTTGGTATATGAATGTGCAAAGTTGCCACTTACTCTAAACAATGCCCTTTTCTTTACCCTATATAATTTCTGCTTCTGCACATGTACACCAATTTTTTGTTGAAGCTCATCTCTCATCAAATCAACACTCATTTGAGGGTTGTAAGCCAATGTTGTTTAAAACTACTAGAAATCCATTCATCTGTTGCTTCTCTATTCTTGCTATGACCAAAGCAAGTGTGTTCATCATTTAGTTGTTTTATGATGAAGGACAAACCACGCTTATATGGACCGGCATAAATCCTCCAAGAATAGCTTGAATGTTTAAACTCCCCTATGAATCTTCGTTTCTTTTTTTTTTTTTTCCTCAACAACTGAAACCTATTTCTAATAACATATTTGTTGATTTTTGCTCTAAATGCTACAATAGTTGGAAATTCATGGTCAACCTCAAACCTTATCTGTCCACCAACACCTCTCTTACACATTTTCTTACCTACTGCCTTTACCCCTTTTAACCCTTTTTTGCTTACTAGTTCTTCATCTAATAATGTCAGTAAACCTTTTCTCTATCATCACTCTCATAGTTGGATAATTGCCCATCACTATCATCACTGACCGATTCTTCATCATTGAATCCATCTACATTGCCTACATCAGCTTCATCTACATGATCACCATCTATATTGTCAATGCCATCATCAGACCACTTAGTCTCCTCATCATCAATTTCTCCAATAGGTATATATACTGTTGGTCATAATATGGTTTGTCATTGATATTCTCATTTCTAGGCTTATAGTCTGAATATTGAACTGATATGGGCTCATGTTCAGAATGCTCAACTATTGTGGGATCAAGTGCTATAAGCTTAAAAGTTGTAGAATCTGGTATTAAATGCTCAAGGGCTATGGGATTGGTACTAAATGCTCAAGGGTTGAAGGTTCATCACTTGAATGCTCAGGGGCTGTGGGATCTGGAATAGAATGCTCAAAGGATATGGGCTCTTCTGTGGACGGGGTTGGGTTAATAACTTGAGAATGAACTTCAAGTTCTGGACTATATGTTGAATTCCATTCAATTTGTAAAACTTTTAATTCATTGGCATTTAAAGGTGTATATGCTGGGGTTGGTTGGGATGTTTGGGAATCTGTTTGGGCTTTAGTGGGTGTTGCTACGTGAAACTCTAATTGGTCTTCAAAAAGCTTTCTTCTAGCTATATTAGGATCATGTGAGGCAACATTTTTATTTTGTTGAGCTGGTGCATCAAGGGTAATAATCCCCAAAGGCAAGTAATCTACCTCAATCTCCATATCATATAACTCCACCCTATTACATCTTCTTATCATGTCCAGTAGTTGCATGTTTGTTACCAACTCAATTTTCTCAAACTCTCCAAGTGCAACAACATAGGTCCTAAATTTCTCTCCTGGCAACAACTTTCTATCAAAGACCTCCTCACTCAACTTATTCTAAATGCTCACCAGACTAATATAATTTGGGTCAGCCAGCCCTAAATCATATATCTCTCCCAAAAATCTTGCAGTTAACCTCACACATTCACAATCATCATTTTTCATCTTCCAAACTTCCAAAAACAATCAAACATAATTAATCCAAGTTTGAAACACCTCTCCATCACTAAACCACATCACAACAGCATATTACATCAACGTAACCAACGAAAGACATAAGTATTCCCAAACCAATGCATTCTAGCATACACATTCGTAGTCAAATAATAATCAGACATGCATTTATATATTAACAAAATATTTTTGCATTAACAAAAAACGGAGGTCATCTTATTACAAACCCATATCAAATTTTTTATACATATGTATGGTTATAAACATCTACATTCGTAACCCGTATTCAACAATATAGTTGAACTCGCAAAAATTTGCTACGAGTTAGAAACACTATATTTTAGGCAAATCAAACTACGAAGTAAACATAAAAACAGAGGAAAAACCAACTATACATTCATTACAGAGTTATTGCTTTCTCAGAATGTGATGGATAAATAAACATGCATATGAAGAAATTTGAGTGATTTAAAACCCTAAAAAACAAACATGTTTATGCCTAGTTTAGATTTTAGCAAAATATATAAACCCGTACCTTAGTTTCGCTTCTAACAAAGTTTTTCAATGAATTACACCCAAATCGATTGATTTAGAAGATGGATTCTGAGAATGTGTAACAATATAAAATTCAAATATCCTTCTACTTTGTGGGTTTTTAGTTTATGGGTTTGTGAGTTTTGGTGTGAGGAAGATGATAGGTTGCATAAATGATTCAGAAGATAGACAGTTTGGATTTTTATTATACACATAGATAGCTCATATTTTTTCACACTGAGAATGATTTGACTTTTGTATATTGTTACACGTTTTTTATTTTATTTTATTTCAATATTTTTTTATTTTAAATCATATCAAAAGTACCATATCACTCTTCAAACTCATAATGAAAACGAAAAAATATAATAGACAAAGTGTCATTGATAAATATTTTTATTTTGGAGATATCACTTATATTTATTTTAAAAAATGACGTCCATATGTCATTCTCTCTTCAATAAATAAAAGTAAAGTCTAAACTTAAAATGTATTGAACATGCTAGCTGGTATTGAAGTGCGTAGAATTTCAAACAAGATTACAATAGTGTTGATATTTGATATAAACTCCTGTACATTCGTAAATCGTAACAATGATGTCAGAATTAAAAAATAAAAAAATACGGTTATCTACTCTAAAATTAATAACAATTTATTTATTTTTGTTAATTTTTTTTGGGAATAGATGTTTGAACTGTAACACTAATTAAAATAACAAAAACGATTCTAGCATGGCATGTAGACCTAGGGGCAGCCAATGAAGGCAGTACTGAAAAGGGTTGGGGTATTTTGGACAAAAGACAGAAGCCGGCCCTTATCCCTCTGGCCCGACCAGACACCTTTGATAGTTAATAATTCTCGACTTTTGTGTCGCGTCTTACTGTTTTCACGTGCAGGAATCAGATTAACATCACTAATATGCCCCCTGTCTGACAAAAATACCCCTAAAGCGCCTCTTAGTGCGCACTACACTGCCTGCGTATTTTTAGTAATTCTGAGTGCACTGTCAAACCGACTACCATTGCAGTACGAAGCCACACAAAGCGAGGCATCCAACCCGTTGATTTATGGATACGTGGACGGAAGAAATCTTCCCATTTGGCAGGGAATAATTGGGTTGACGTCACATCAGAGTCTTAACTCATCCTAATTGGTCCACGTTTCCTAAGCCAGCTGGCCCACTAAACAATATTAATATTATATTAAAAAAGAAAGCTAATATTAAAGGATTAAAAAACCAATCTGGATGTCTTAAAAGCGAAAAAAAATAGGTAGACAGTGGACACTTGGCGCCTCCACCAAGCCCTAATACGCGAAGACGAAGGAAAGCAGTGCAGAAGCAGCCAAAGAAGCTACTGGATATCAAGAAAAAAAGCGTCCAATTAAATTAAAATAGCAACAAAAAGTTGCAAAATACAGAAGGTAATTTAACTCTCCTCTCTCTCCTCTCTAGCTTGTGGACTCGCTTCTTGCTCAATTTTTCTTTTTAGAACATTGAGAATGTTATTAACTAGTTCCTTTGATTGATCAGCTATAGATTTGCCGTTCTTAATGTTTCTAGTTTGATCTTTTGTTACTTCTTTCTTTTTAAATTCTTTGTGTTTTTTTTTTAATTTTGGTATTAAAGTTGTTTTGGAGTATTAAAGTTAGGGTTTTGAACTGTATATGGATTTATGGCTGTCTGTTTGTAATCGTGGACTACGAGTTATCTCTGTTTCTGAATTGTAAAATTTAAGTTTATAAGGCTACTGGCTTTTGGTGAATCAGATTCATTTTAATTGGGGTATCAGATTATTAGTTTAATCAGTGTTTGACGCTGCTTGGTCCAGATATTTGCGCAATGGGGAGTAACATCAACTTCAAGAACTTCAGTAACGAACCTCCAAACGACGGCAGTAAGCCGCCAGGAAATATTCCGTTAGCACGACAACCATCAATCTATTCCTTAACTTTCGATGAATTCCAAAACACTGTGGGTGGTGTAGGTAAAGATTTTGGTTCAATGAACATGGACGAGTTGTTAAAGAATATATGGAGTGCTGAAGAGACACAGAGCATGCTAGCCTCCTCTAGTAGTAACCCAGATGGTACTAATGGTTTGCAAAGACAAGGCTCGTTAACGTTGCCCAGAACTCTGAGTCACAAGACTGTTGATGAGGTGTGGAAAGATATTTCTAAGGAATATAGTTTAAAGGATGGTAGTGGTGGTGGTCAAGGACAGAAGAATAATATGCCACAAAGGCAGCAGACTTTGGGAGAGATGACATTGGAGGAGTTTTTAGTGAGAGCTGGAGTTGTTAGGGAGGATATACAGTTAGGTGGTGTTGCGAAGGTTAATAATAATATTGGTTTTTTTGGTGATTTTGCACGATCAAGTAATAATCCTGGGTACGGAATTGGGTTTCAGCATATGGGTAAAGGTGCAAGTCTAATGGGGAATCGTAATTTGGAGAGTGGTAATCAGATTGGTGTTCAGTCTTCAAATTTGCCTTTGAATGTGAATGGGGCCAGAATGAATCAGCACCCTCTAGCTCAGCAGCAGCAGCAGAATCAACAACAGCAACAGCCACAACAGCCACAAATATTTCCCAAGCAGCCTACTATGGCGTATGCCACTCAGATGCCTTTGCAGACTAGTCCAGGAATTAAGGGTGGGATTGTAGGAATGGGTGATCAGGCGATGAGTAGTAGTTTGATTCAGGGTGGTGCACTTCAGGGGGGAGGGATGGGAATGGTTGGTTTAGGTGCTGGGCCTGTTGGTGTTACTACAGGGTCACCTGCAAACCAGTTGTCGTCAGATGGGATTGGGAAGAGTAATGGGGATACGTCTTCTGTATCTCCGGTTCCTTACATGTTTAATGGAGGTTTACGGGGGAGGAAATTTAACGGGAATGTGGAGAAGGTTGTTGAGAGGAGGCAAAGGAGAATGATAAAGAATAGAGAGTCCGCTGCAAGGTCTCGAGCTCGCAAGCAGGTGCATATCTAATTGATGTACTCATTATCTACTGTTTCTATTGTGCATTTGGCTTCCAATTTTAGTGAGTTGGTGTTTGCTGCTGTTTTCTTTTTCACTGGTAGAATATATTTGTTTATTTAGTAGAACATTTCGATAGTCAAGTAATTTATGCTGAAAATGAACTTGGAAGAATTAATTTTGCATTTGCGTGAGCAATCCCATGATTTTCAACTATCTTAATGTTTTTGCTGTTATGCAAGTTGTGAGAAATCCATTTTTTAAGGTGGTTGTTGCTGAAAAGCACGGCTAATATTAGATTAAGTAACTTTAAGAAACTGATAAACTGGTCTGTGTGCTTATAGATTCACATTAAGCTCAGAATTAATTGATTATTGAAGAAAGGAAAGAAACAAAGAAACAATGGTGTTGGAAACATTAAAAGAGACTGACAGGTTTATTCTTGTTGTCACTTAATAAATTTTGCTACCCATTAACCTTCTGCTTTTATCATCTATGGACATGCTGCATGCTAAACTTCATGGAAGGTTATGCAGCAGAATAGTGTGATAGCGACCTGACATGACAAAGAGATGAAAGATTATGAGAAGTCAAGGTCATGAGAAGTTATAAGGATCCAGTTTGTTGCAAGGTAATGGAACATTGTTTAAGGAACGTGACATCCAGTAGTAGTTGTATCATGTCAACATCAATTAAGACGAAGATTAACTTCTATACCTTTGGCTTTAATACTTTTCTGAGTGAAACATAATATAGGGGGAACGCAAATAACTCTATTCGACTTTGAAATTATCTGTTATTCTTATGTTGCCTCTAGATATGTAATTGATACTTTTCTTATAAATTTCTCTGCTGGTATTCTGGCAGGCTTATACTATGGAATTGGAAGCAGAAGTTGCAAAGTTAAAGGAAGAGAACCAGGAATTGCGGAAGAAACAAGTATGCTTTATTTTTGTACATACATATAGGTGCATAATCATACACAGAGAGGCACACACATTGATGCACTCACAGAAAAATGTAATGGCTGTTGAAAGTTGCATCCCTTTGCTAAACTTTCAATTGACCTTGATTTATTGCCGCAGGCAGAAATGATGGAAATGCAGAAAAATCAGGTAAATTTTATATTCCCTATTACTTTACAAGCCTTGATTTTTGTTGATATTGTATCGTATGCTCTAAAATACTACTTAGTTATCATGTTTTTTTTCCTTTTGTTTATCAATTTTTGTAATTCAGATTTCTTTTTACTTTGAATATCCGGTGCACTCCAGAAAATAAAATAGAAAATTCTTCCAATCTGAAATATATATTCAATTTTTTTGTATTCTTCTACCCCAGGGACGTGTTTCTTGTGGGAGTCATCATAGACTATGTCATTTATCTTGTGCGAAATGGTTTCTGATGACATATTTTTTCAATCTCATCTGTGAGAAACCCTTCAAACAAGATATAATGAAACTTTCAGAACAAAAGAATATTAATGAGTGTTTCTTTAAATTGCAAAAAACTCTTAGCATTTGGGATTTGCTAATTCTTTATAAGGATTATGGTTTGATGTGGTATAACATACAAGGCATGTGAAGACTAGAGCATCTGTGTTGTGCATGCAGATGTGTTTTCCTTTGGCCCCGGTTGTCATACTTTGTGGTTCTGTCTAGTGCTTGCATCAATAGTTTGTGAAGAAGTCTTTTGCTGCCATGAGGTTTCTGTTTCCATATTGTATTTGAAGTAATTTTAATCAATAATAACTTTATTTCTTTTGCATTACTAACGATTTGAATTGTTACCATAAGCCTACTTTTGGGATGAAGTCTGCTGAAAGCTGCATTTTTCTGCCCTTTACTTCATTGATTGTCATTTTGCTACTTTAGGATTAGATTATGGGTTTGGAGTAAGTATTCAGTGAGTGTTTGAGATCATTTAGGTGAAGCCATTCTTTTTACACCAGAGAAATAATGTGACACAGAAACTGGTTCCGTTTTTACACACGCTGAATTAGACAACATTGCATCTTCATGGAGCTCTTTTGTGAATGGCAAAATTTTAAGTGTTTTGAGTAATTCTTGAATTTTCTATGAATTTGGTGGAATTGTAGGTCTTGGAGATGATGAATATGCAACAGGGAAGTAAGAAACGGTGCTTGAGACGGACACAGACTGGTCCATGGTAAAGGGGAAGCACAGGATTTTGATTACGTGCTTGGAAGATTATGTATGGTAGTGGCTGTACATATTTTTGAGGAAAAACGCGTGTTCAGCTGTAGATGGAGATTAAAAATCTTAATGTGCTGTAGATTATATATCATCCAATGTCCATTACATATTATTATAATATTATATATCAGCTTCTCTTCTCAACAAGATATGATTAGCTAGGAAGGGGAGGAGAGGAGCAAACATATTTATGTTTGTTAGTTATCTACCTATCGTCTTCGAATATATATATATATATATATATTTTTTCCGAGCACGTCCAGCTCTTTATTTTATCGTCATTACTGGAAACAATTTTCTGAACAGGCCGCTTTCTGAGTATCGGCCTTGGACTGTATGTATGGGATCTGTTTTCATCATCTTTCCATTACTTGTTGAACCGGTTGATACGAAAGAGGCACCATCCTTTGTTTTGCATTTTATTATATATTTAATTGCCTACAGAATATGCAAGGAAAGGAGGCAATACTGATACTCTTGGGTCTTGGTTACTCAAGCTTTGTACATTTAGCATCCTCTCCAAGTGACTTTCGGTACGATTCAAATCAACAAATCATCGTAAATTGATTACAGTAGAACCATTATACTATCATACTTCGAGGCTACTAATACCGGTACATAATTTGCGTCAATCAACAAAGATTCAAAGTTTACACTGGCCTAGTTACTTAAGTTCCCAAGCACATTAGAATTTAGGGTAATATTAAATCATTAACCTTTCTTACCTGGATAATTAGACTTTTATTCTGTCAACCATATGATTATACAACAACAAATTCTTCCTTGAGTGGCCAAACTGCCAATAATGAATGCCCGCGTGTATATGAGAGAAACCCTGGCAAACACTTAACTCTGAAGGAGGGGGCGTACGTTCAACCCTGAATAGTCAACAATGCGCTTCAACCATCTCCGCTGATGGTCTTGATAAATCACATCAAGCGGGAGATGTCAAGTTGCAGGTTCAATTAAATAGTAGATAAAAGACTCAAAAACATTCTGTTCAATGCCCTTGCTCATCACAGCAGCAGCGGCAGCACCACTGGTTAGAGTTTGAACCCGAGGGAAATACTATTGGCAGCAGCACTAGTATTTTCACCTTCATTTAGAAAACTGATACTTCTAGTATGGGTAGCCAGAAGTGCACTCCATGTCCTTCCAGGATATCATTTTCCTCCTGTCCCTTCCTCTAAATGATCTAGCAAGAAGCCTGCCACTAACAGGCTTGCATAAACCTACATCCACCACGTAAGTACTCTTCCTTTTTTCAGAAGATGGGGATGCCTCATCCATGCAATAGTCAAACAGCATAGCAAGACAACGCACTTGGTGAGCTAAGGTATAATTTTCTTGATCTGGAGGCACCATCTTTACAATGTGAAGATTCATCTACAGATGCAGAAGGAGAATGTGAAAATATTAGCAGAAATTCCATATAGCTATAAGAACTAAGATGGTACAAGAAAGGAAATAGATAACAATGGTAGTATTCTGTAGAAAAGGGACCATTTGGATGAACTACCTTTCAAGTTAAAGATATTATTGACAAAATGCCATGAAGTGCAACCAACTGGTAGTGCAAAGGGACACCCATCATAAACTACTGGATGAAAGTGCTTTTACTGAAAGCTAATCTCAATTTAATGGCTTAAAAGCAAGAGTGTGATAGTTTAATTCATTATTTACATAACAGTGAAGTAATTGCTACAAATTATGATACCATTTCTCGAAACTAGTCCAACAAGCTACCATGTATTAAATTTATTGCAGAAAGCTTTTCCTAGGACATCAATAACTCACCTCTGCTTCAATGGCGCGAAGTTCATTGAACCACTCAGAATTATCATCCTCATGCTGGTTTTCTCCGGGAGGGGTGCTCAGACTCACAGCAAAAAGAGGAGGCCTAAGAGGATACTCCATGCTGATCTTGATCTGCCATTTAACATAAATTTATCTTAAATTCGTGCATCAAAGAAAGAACAAAATGCAAGAGACAGACACAATCTACAAACCTTTGCTTCTAAGTTCACAAACTTCTCGTTTGCATCTATTTTGCGGTTTAAAAAAAGACAAAATTCCTTAACCCCACAATCCACCCACGATTTTTCAGTCATTTCATAGCATTGAATAGAGGCAGCATTATGTGCTTCTGTCTCAATTTGGGCATGATCATCCAGTTCACTATCAGTGTCAAGCAACAGATCTGTATCATCATCATACTTTTTGAAACTTTGAGATCTTCCCTTGCCCATAGGCGAAATGATAGTCTTTGAAATTAAAGCAAGCTGCCTGGAATGGTCTAAACTAGATCCTTTAGAGAGTGTGAGTTTAACTTCACTTCCAACAGATGCAGCAGCTGGAACCAAAGATGGAAGCTCCCCATCCTCCCTTGCAGTCTCTAGGTCTTCTTTTGAAGTACCAGACCTTCCATCAATATTAACATCTACATGCCCCTGAATTTGCTCTGTATCAGCAGCAGCCAAAGAGGAAGCCTGATCTGGTGGAGGGCCTATAGTTGACCAGCTATGCAAATTGCATATTGGGGTATGCACAGCCCAAGGAACATGTTCACAATTCAAGACAGGCCATTTAAGCTTCATAAGTGACTCAAGCTGTTCCCTGTAAGTCAATAAAAGAATTCCAAATAAAGCTTACCTTACCAAAAGGACAAACAAGACGGTAAAAGAGCTCCACATAAAATTGAAAAAGGTTCTCCCAGTGACAAGAGCACACAAAACACAAACGAGCAGAGCAAATTGATACATTAAAAAAAAAAAAATTAATGGAAGTACGAGACTTCATATCATTAAGGATGCTGACAGCAGACCTAGCCAAGTGAATAAAGCTTCAGAGCTAATATTCAGCTTCGAACACAAGATGATAACTGTTTCCTACTGATTTTCTAGTCTTTCCTTCTTGATACAAAACTCCAATTATACAAAACAATGACTCACACAAGAGCCAGCTGAGCCTGTTTCCGAGAGCGGATTCTTTGCACAACTGTCTGCACCCTATTCTGTTGGCGATATAGTGCTAGGCCAGATACAACAGCATCACTTTTTGCAGTCTCACTAAGAGTTTCACGGCTAGCGAGCAATGGTGAGACCTCTGGTAAGAAATCAATTCCTGCCAAATGCTGGGCCCACTTATATGGACGCGAAGTTCTCTCACCAAACACCGGTGCTTCACCAACGAAAAGTTTGGCCGACTGTATCATCAACCAGAATATAATCAATAACATGCTTTAAGGAAAATGGAAAGATAGAAACATGAAGCATAACTAGAAAGTCAGCCCGTGCACAAGTAACTATCACCTACAAGGCATGCCAACAAACAAAGCATTCATACCTGGTGAGGAAGCTCAAGGCCAGTGTCATCAGGAAATAAATTGCACAAGATATCTTTCTCAGATCCTTCTTGTGTCCCTTCTATACCAACACATACGACATTCAATTTGGATAAGTACTCAAACTTCAGAGTAATGAGTTTTGCGGATTTGGGATCAGAGGCCTCATCATCATTTATATGAAGAATTATTTTCAGAGGATGAACTTGATAAACTCCTGCCTGGTCAATACTCTCTTTACTTGGTGCTCTCTTTGGCCTCTTTCTCCTTCTCTGGCCATCATCCTCCTCCTCTGGAGCATCATCCTCTAACTTGGAGCTCTCAACATTAGTATATATTCCTGGGTCATTATGTTTAACAGTATTCAATTTTTACTATATAATATAATCCACAAGTCAATGTCAAACTCAAGTGTAAAACTATCCCAGAAGACAAAGAAGGTTGAAAACAAATTCAAAGACAATTGCAGACTTATAAATTTCAGGATGGTAATGTCCAACCTAGACCAGCCATTTGTATTGGCTATTGGGTTTTATTCAAACTTCAAAATAAATAGCAACTTGGCATTTTGTAGGCTGAACATATTAACTGCAGCATTATAGATATCATTTTATAATCTTATGCCTACAATTAGCCAACCAAGTTAAAATTCTTTCCAGTAACGGTTTTATTTAAGCCAGGCAGCAATTGACTCACTTAAAACCAGCTAAATAATACAGATTTATAATCTATAATTAACCACAAAGAGCTATCCCAAATATCAATCTTTTCGAACAGTCAAATGTAAGAATAACTCATTACCAGTATCCTTAATTGCTTGCTGGCGAGCAAAAGCTTGAGCATCTTTCAAACTTCCAACAATCTCTAAATCAATATTCTCACTAAATGCTTCCTTTTGTGCCGCAAACTGTGAGTAGATAACATAGAGAGGTGGTGGAAGTAACTCAGCTGAGTGGTGCTGCTTAATTTTCTTCGTATGCAAGACCCCTAATTGGCTCTGCACTGGCAAGGATGCTTTCTTCATAGACTTAAGATGGGAAGGGAGACTTGACAAGAATTTCTTCCTATTGGCAATCGTCTCCAGCAAACTTTTCTTATGCTGTTCTAGTTTCTCATGAAGTTTGCACAATTCTTTGCGCTGATACATACAATACAGTAGTAATTAGCACTTCAAATGTTGATGAAAGAATTTTCACTTAGGAAATGTTTCACTGGAAATGTTTCACTTTCGTCAAGTTCCAAACTTTATTTCCAAAAAAGGAAAAATTCTTGGGCTATCAGTTACCTGGTGCAACTCATAATTGAGCCTCTTGAGCATAAGATCATGTGAGGTGTCATTGGACAATTTGGATCCTTTAATCTTCTCTGGCGCATCCCGATGGAACTCTTCTTCCGGCACGAGTTCAATATCAGGATATTTAGACTTGAAATCCTTACAAGCCTTAATGGCTTTAACATAGTGACTCTTCTCATACATCAAATTGTGCAGCTGCAGAGTCCTAGTGTCCACCGGCGCCTTCGCGAGTTCCGTCTCCGCCTTCACTCGGTCTTCTTCTACCAATATTGTACGGTTCGCCTAAAAACATAAAATGTAGAAATTATTTTTTCATAAACAAATCAATAAAAGCAAAACCCTAGCAGGTATAGAGAGAGAGAAAGGTTACCTGGCGAAGAGTAACAAAATGGATAAACATTTGAGTGACGAGTTCTCTTAGTTGAGACTTTGGTTTGTTTTCCTTTTTCATGGCCAGCATTTCGGCTATGATTTCTTCAATCGAGGATTTGCTATCTTTCAGCATTTTGTGAGCCGATTTCTGTGTCTTTCCAGGCGAGGTTGTCAACGGAGCATCTCCTCCACCACCGTCAATTACCATTCCTTCCTCCTCTATCTCGCCGTCTTCCATTATTTCCACTCTCACTCCCGGCCTTCCCGCTTGTATGGCCGCTGCGCAGTAGTACCTTTTTCAGAGGGTTTCTCTTTCCGTTTTCCTTCAGAAAGCCCAAATTTATAAAGGAAAATTTGCATTAGTGACTAATGTTTACTGTCACTTTTCTAAAATAATTACTTTTTAAAAACTCTTTTAAAAATACCCACTTCATAATTTTATGAATAAATTTACCCTTTTAACTTACCTCCATTTATTTCTCCCTTCTATTTTTTATTCTTCTGTCTACTTTCCTTCTTCTATTCTTTAATTTCTTCTTCCATCTTTTTAAATAAATATTTTTTAAACTTCTTTACTCTAAAAACTCTGTTCTATTACAATTTAAATAAAATCACAAGTGAATAAAAGGGAAATCAGGTGAGTATTTAAAGTTTAAAAAATTTAAAATATCCAAAAATTTAACATAATTTTTTAGTGTTTGTGCGTAATTAAACAATATAATGATAGAAATTGTCAAATAAAGTATATATTAAAATGTTTGAGTGTTTTTTGTGTACTTGTTGAGTGAAAACTTTAGTGTCGTTGGGTTTTGGAAGACGACTGGGGATACTTTCGAGCATGTATAAATTTTTTTTTCTTGTACTCGAAACCTAGTTTCGAGCATGAGCAAAATTTGTTCGTGCTCGAAACTATATTTTGCTCATACTCGAAACTTACTTTCTTGGATCATAAGCAAAATAATTTTCTTTTGGGAAAACTTCTTCAGTTTCGTGCATGAGCAACATTTCTCCAAAAAGTTCCTATTTTCATTGTCTCTCTAACATATATTCTTATATTTTGATTTAGTGTAGGCATTGTTGACCATTTAACGATAGTTACTGTGCACGGTGGCGCATGGGAACGAACACCAAATGGCGACGAAGTATATGTTGGCGGAAGAATGAAGGGGTTTCCTGTGGATTAAGAGATAACATATGATGAATTTATACAGATATTATACAAAGAATTTAATATTAATCCTAATGAATTTATCATGATCGCAAAGACCATGTATTCGGTGTGTACACAATCAAGGGCAGGGTATATGGCAGCAGATATTACAACTGAATTAGACTTTCGAGCATTTATGACTGCCAACAGTTCTTATATGGTCAGCAAGAGAGATTATTGTCCACTATATATTACCTTGGATCATGTAGATAGCGCAGAACAAATAAGGGCACACATACCCAATGATGGTACACCTAGTGGAATTCCTACAGTGCCATCTCAGTTTATATCTTATACTGGAAGCAATCAAGTAAATGATACACTTCCTGCAATGAAAACGCAGTTTCAATACACTAGTCAGTTTGAGTACACAAGACAAGGGTTTGCAGATCATTACTCTCAACATGGTCAAGACTCATCGATGCCTCCAATTCCTCCGCACCCATCTGATTACTTGTTAGATGAAGTAACCACTATAAATAAAGGTGATTCTACTCCTCGCAACAACGATGTGCATCGAAGTAACTATCATGAAAATGATTTTTATGATATTCAGCCAGACATTGGTGGCAACGACATTCCTCTACAATGCGAAGATAGAAGAAATGTCGCTGACAAAGAAACAGAACCAAATGAAGGTGGATGTAATAATCCCCCTCAAAAGAGTTACTTAACGGCAGCACCATCATTAGGAAATCAGTTTATTCGATGGTTGCCTCCAATTCCACCAACGATAACTACACTAAATGATGCATTCTCAGGTATTAGTCAGATGATGTATGTGTTGGACAGATATTTAATACGAAGCAAGCACTTCGAGATAAGTTGAGGTTGCTTACGTTGAAAAACCATTTTCAATTCAAAGTTCACAAATCAAGCACGGATCGATTTGAGATCAAGTGTATTGTTCAGGGCTGTCAATGGCGAATTCGAGCCACCAAAAACAACCGCGATATATATTTTCGAGTTACCCGCATGAACTCGATCCATACTTGTCAGAATAAAGAGTTGCAAAATGGTCATCGTCAAGCAAGCACACGCTTGATTGGAGAACTAATCAAAGATAAGTTCAAAGATTGTAGTCGAAGTTATACTCCTCGGAACATCTGTGATGACGTACAGACTGATTATGGGATTCGATTATCATACATGAAGTCATGGCGGAGTAAGGAACAAACATTTAAGCTTACGGTTGGGGATCCTGCAGAGTTATTCAAGGCACTTCCACTATATTGTCATGTGTTGAATGAAAAAAATTCAGGGACAGTAACAGCAATTGAAAAAGATGCCGATGATCACTTCCTATATTTTTTTATGGCATTAGGATAATGTATTTGGGGATTTCGTACCACAATTAGACCGGTTATTGTCATTGATGGAACATTCTTAAAGGGCACATACCGTGGAACATTATTTGTGGCCGCTTCATTGGATAGAAATGACAAAATTTATCCTGTTACGTTTGGTGTTGCTGATTCTGAAAATGATGCGTCATGGGAGTGGTTTTTCCTTAAATTAAGACAAGCTATTGGGTCGGTTGAGAATTTGGTTTTCATATTTGATCGACACAATAGTATTGAAAAAGGGATTAGTACAGTATTTCCAGATGCAATCCATGGTTTTTGTTATTACCATATTTCTGGGAATGTGAAGACTAACTTTAAAATGCGCGCTCAGAAGACAAAGACCTTTATGGCGGCTTACTTCCTCGCTGCAAAGGCTTATCGATTGAGTGAGTGTAATGAATATATGCAAAACCTGAGGGTAATGCATCCAGTAGTAGCAGAATATTTAGAAAACGAAGTTGGACTCCATAGATGGGCAAGAGCACATTTTCCTTCTCGACGGTATGACTTGTTGACTACCAACATTGCTGAAAGTATGAATTCATTGTTGAGACACGTACGCTCACTTCTTATCATACCATTGGCTGAGCACATCAGGTCCAATATACAAAAATGGTTTTCCAAGCGTAGGGAAGAGGCTGCTACCAGAGAAGCATTCTTGACCCCAGTGGCGCAAGCAGTTGTTGACGAACAACTGGAGTTGTCACGAACCATGACTGTGAATCTTGTGTCACGCTATGAATTTAAAGTTAGACATCGGGGAAATGTTGAGGTAGTATATTTACAAGATAAGACGTACAGTTGTAGACGATTTGATCTATCACAACTACCATGCACTCATGCTCTTGCGACATGTAAACACGTCTGTTTATCACACAATTCGCTTTGTGCATACTACTACACCACAAACGCGTGGACGAATGCATATGCAGAGTCTATTCACCCCGTTGGAAATGATATGGACTAGGTAATTCCACCTGAGGTGCGAGAAAATACTGTCAAGCCGCCAAAGCAACATCCTGCTCTTGGTCGACCAAAAAAACAACGAATTCTTTCTGTTGGAGAGGAAGTGGTTCATCGTATGTGTTCTCTTTGTCAACAACGCGGACACAATCGTGCTACATGTAAAAATCCCATTCCCCTTCACCCGAATCAGTAAAATTTATGTGAAGATAAAAAATAACGTGTATAAACATATGTAAACTTGCTAGTTTTATATTATTTAAGTTATTTGTTGTAATAGCAAATATATAGTAGGTCTATTGAAAAACTATTTACTGTTTTTTTATTGGAATTATATATTTCTAAATGTAGTCAAACTTTGAAATATATAAATTTTTATGGTCTTAGAGTTATTACTTATTTGTGTAAATTAGATGTGAATGAAATTCTATCAATTTTCTCTCCCTTCAACGTTCGTAATCTTTTATCTTGGAGTGTATTTGGGAAAAAATGAAAGTACAGTTTCGAGCATATTGCATACATGCTATTTGCCCGAAACCACACTTTTGATTTTTCCCAAATCTTTGTCTTTTATGTTAAAAGTATTAGGGTTATAAATTGCATAGAAACTTAGTTAGAAGATTATATAATAGATGATTAAAATAATTTTTTAATGATAAATTTGTACTGAATGTCAAATGCATGAAAATCTATCAGTTTTTCATGCAACTTGCTTTTCTTTTGTTTTGGGACTCCATTTAAGAAAAAACGAAAGTACAGTTTCGAGCATGCAGTGTGCAATGAACGTGCTCAAAACTGTACTTTCGAGCATCTTTAAAACAACATACTCAAAAGTACAGTTTCCAGCATGTTGCATCCATGTTGTGTGCTCAAAACCATACTTTCAATTTTTCCCAAATCTTTGTCTTTTATGTTAAAAGTTTTAGAGTTATAAATTGCATAAAAACTTGGTTAGAAGATTATGTAATAGACGATTAAAATAATTTTTTAATAATAAATTTGTACTGAATGTCAAATGTATGAAAATCTATCAGTTTTCTATACAACTTGCTTTTCTTTCGTCTTGGGACTCAATTCGGGAAAAAACAAAAGTACAGTTTCGAGCATGTAGTGTGCAATGAATGTACTCGAAACTGTACTTCGAGCATCCTTAAAAAAACATGCTCAAAAGTACAGTTTTGAGCACGTTGCATCCATGTTGTGTGCTCGAAACCATACTTTCGATTTTTCCCAAATCTTTGTCTTTTATGTTAAAAGTTTTATGGTTATAAATTACATAGAAACTTGGTTAAAAGATTATAAAATAGATGATTAAAATGACTTGTTAATGATATATTTGTACTGAATGTTAAATGTATGAAAATCTATCAGTTTTCCATGCAACTTGTTTTTCTTTCGTCTTGGGACTCCATTCAGGAAAAACGAAAGTACAGTTTCGAGCATGCAGTGTGCAATGAACGTGCTCAAAACTGCACTTTTGAGCATCTTAAAAACAATATGCTCGAAAGTGCAGTTTCAAGCACGTTGAATGTATGGTGTGTGCCCAAAACCCCACTTTCAATTTTTCCTGAATCTTTGTCCTTCATGTTTTAGGTTTGGGTTATAAATTACAGGTTTAATGAAATTATCAATCTCCACTAAAGTTGGTTTTAACTTAATTAAATCATCAAATTATTCACATTGTTTTTATGTTGGTGAAATTTATCAATTTATTTTAACACTTATTTTAAGTTAATGAAATCATCAATTTATTTATGTTCAGTTTGTTTTATGTTAATTAAATGGGAAATTTGTTCTCATGTTATTTTTAAGTTAATAAAATTATCAATTTATTTTCGCTTTTTTAAGTTAACGAAATTATCAAAGAGTTTATACGTTTTCTATAATCAATAAGTATAGGTGAACAACCAATATTAAGGCTTGGTAACAAGATTATATAGATAATATGTACAAATAAGTAAAAACATCCAACATACTACTGTCTATAATAATTGGCCAGACCACAGTTCAATGGCAATCCTTCTTCTAAAAAATGGTCCGTCAACAGGTCCGAAATCAAATGGCCTACCTATGCCTAAATAATATATGTACATGCATGTAAAAATACCATAATCTGCAGAATTTAAGTTCTGATGTGGCACCCCATTCACCGGTCAGACATAGGTAAACGCCTTATCTAAATAAGGAATTTCAGTACGCCTAGCATAAAACCCAGCCAATCGCATCAAATAAGGCAAAATTTCGCACAACGGCTCCATCACGGTTGCTAACTCTTGGTCTGAGTGTGCAGATGGAGCTGAGTCGAACACTCGGATCTGCCGAGTCTTAAAGTGGACTGCACAAGCTACCCAATGGTCACGGCATATACAAATGGGAATGTAAACCTTGTCAACAATCCACCATGGCCTGTGCACTGTGCTTTGCTTGCCAAAGACATGCGACTCCAGGTTGGTGTCTGGAAAAAACTTCCCTTGGCTAGGTCCTTTTTTAAATATCCGTCTCAGGCATACTATAATGATGTCTGCAATAAATTTAAATGCTATTAGCATTTAATATAGCAATTAGACAATATATTAAATATATATTAGCAAGTAATTGATAAATTTATAGCCCAACTTACATAAAGGTGAGTGAACACTATTGTCCACCGCTGAGACACGAGTGAAGCATACGCCCTTTGCCGATGAGCCAACAAAAGCATATACTCGTCTATATACTACAAATTTTAAAATGCCATTAAGTCAGATTATTTTTTTTTTACGAAATTAATTATTTAAGTGCGTTAATTAATAATATAAATAGGTACTCACTGTGTCCTCGAGCCAATGGCCAGTGTCTGCCACAATACTAAGCCAATCAGGAGTCACCCTAATGGTCTGTGACTCAATAAATGCATCTTTGGTGGCCATCCACTGCAAGAAGCGTTCAAGCAAATCATCAGGAATGGCCTGCATAGGACTAATACGATATTCGGGGCCATATTGTAGCCACTCTGATGTCGTCAGCTTCCCTTGCTTCTTGATTGTGTAAGGCAGATACGGGGTCCGTTGTAATCAACCCCTCTTGTACACGCGCCCAAATCGACTGGCATTATTTAATAGTAGCTGAGGAATAACATGCACACTAGTCTCCCCATTATCTGTAACCTGAAACCATATTGGTTAAAAAGTTAGCACAAGATAAACTTAATATTTTGCAAAAAAACGAACAAAATTCCCCCTTATATTCCAAGGATGTCAAAAAAACCTACATGAAAAAGTATACATGCAACATATCACATATAAAGTAGGGCCTCGGCACCCTCTCAACAAACCAACAATTTGCCACAACAGAGTTATGAATATAAATAAATAGTTACAGGCCTTGAGCACCTTCTCAATAAGAACAGATAATAATCTTAGATATATTTGGTTTGGGGCCTCAAGCACCCTTTCAACAACATAGTAATGTTTAATAAATATCATGAATGAAGTCCATATACATAAAACGTAAGCAAAAAAAACCACCCAAAGTCAGTTAATAACAATTAGTGATAAAATAAATTATGTACATGTATATACCTAAAGCTCAGATGCACTGCTACATTCGGCTTGATGCTGCATATCACCAACCTCTCTTACAAGGATTGTCAAAGTCTCTTCCTAACGACACAACAACTCCTCTAGTCGCTGTAACATCTCTTTGTGGCAGTGCCACATTTCTTCCTGCCTGTGAGTAAAGGCCTCAAAGTTAGCATGGAGTGCATAAATCTTCTCATATTGGTTTGAATCACAATGAAGTGAAGGCGAGATATCAAAATTATCGGGGAACTCAGGCTGTGTATCCTCGCCAGCACTCGTATGTTTTGAATATAAGTCACTGGGTTGTAACGGCTCAACTGTGTAACGGCGTAGTCGCTATCAAAAATCAAGGCTTGAGCTTAGATTGTGTTCAATATGGCTACATTACGTTATGCAAGTTAAACGTTAATAAACTACCTTGTTATCCATTCTCGAGCTTGACGGAGTGAATGGTGTTGTGTTATCGTACTGATCAGCAACCTGGAAAAAAAAGTTTCATTCAAAAGGAAAATGGGTTCTTAGTGTAATCATAAACAATTTATACTCAACAAAATGAAATAAACATATGTATAAGGAATTTAGGTGAATGAAGAACAATATACCTTCTTTGGACTCAATGACCTTGATGAATTAGAATCCTCGTTGTACATTACCTCATCATGGCCAGCTGGTTCAGGAAAAAGATTACCGCCGTACTCACACTGAAAGGCCAACTCAGTGCCCAAATGCTGAACATAAGGTCGGCCTTTCTTATCTTGGCTAGGCACCAACATTCGCAATACGGTAGGAGGCTACTAAACATTCAAAAAAAAAAGTTATTAAGTATATAAACAATATTTGACATTATTTTTAAATCAAGAAAGCTATAATAAATAAGAAGAACCACACCTTACTGTCATTGAATATATAGGTGGTAAGGTCAGTCTCCCGCACATTTTTCCTCTTCAATACCCACCTCAGTATACGAGACAGACGAGAGTTAGTGCATATTCCCATTTCCCTTCCAGCAGTAGAAACAGCATCATAAATCCAAATCTACACATTGTTACAAACATTAGTTATAAATGTGAATAAAGTAATGTAATCAATCATATAGGACACTTATTACCTGAAATGCAAATGGAAATCCAAGAAGGTTGTACTTATTCTTATGCTTGTTCCCCTTCTTTTTCTTCAACATAGCATTCCTCTTATATGTTGCCAACTGCTTACACATCACTCTACTCAGACATCGGAATGTATATTTGAATACTGTTGCTCCCCAAGGATAACAGTTGAAACATTCTAAATCATCTACCATTTGCAGTAACCATATATCCGAATGATACCGCTGGCCCCTCCTAAGTAACAAATGCTCTAGTATAATGTACAACGACAACTTCACTGCATCCATGTCATCAATCTTCGCTAACTCAAATGAATCGTATATCTCCTCTATCTTCCATAGCGGTATGCTAGTCTGGCCTCTAAAATATAAATCCCTTAGCCTCATCGTCCCTGTCGTATTAGGCGGATAAGGCCCAAAACTTAACCCTATAATCAGCCCAAACTTAACATTTGAGAAGCAGATGGTATGCCCACCTACAAGAAACCACATCTCGTTATCTACTCTCTTTATAACCACCTCATGCAACAACATGTTATGCACAAGATTGCCAAAAAACTGGATATCCTTTAAGTCCAGCAGGTGGCCTAAACATGTCCGTTGGAAGATATGACGTTGTGCCTCAGTAAGCTTCTGTTGTACCTTTTTCAACACTCGCATGTGTGACAATGAACTGGCTACAGCCAGAAAATGGTCAGATGGCTTAATCTTTAATTCAGTGGTAATGATCTTCTCCATGTTTACCTATTCCAAACATATCAAGAAACATTAGTGATCTATCATATACATAGATAGAAGAACATAAATAGATTAAATAAGAAAGAAACATGCATTTTAAGACAATTGAAACTATGTTTTCGAGCACATTAAATTTTCACTAACATGCTTTCTAAAAACTAAGAAATGGAACATGCTCGAAACTAATTTTATATGTACACTCTACAAAAATCGAAACAATAGTTTCAAATATATTTAAGTTCATTAAGCTACTTGAAACTAATATATATGGACGCTTGAAACTGATTAGAAATTAATGTATACACTATGAAAAAATATCATTAACCTTTGATTTTGAGCATGTTATATTCCATTAACATGTAACAAACCATGAGATGTAGCATGTTCGAAACTGATATTATATGTACACTATTTCTTAACATGGAGCCAATGGCCAGTTTCCAACTTGTTCATTTTCATTACCTTGCCCAAAACTATAAACTAGACATGTTCAAAACTAATCAAAATATATATATATATAAATTCTAAAAAAAATAAAAACTATGGTTTAAATCATGTTCAATTTCATTAATGCGCCATAAACTAATATATGTGCATGCTCGAAACTAATAGAAATATAAAGTCAAACACTGAAAAAATCAAAACTATACTTTCGAGCATATTCAATTCCATTAACGTGCCCGAAACTATGAAATGAAGCATATTCGAAACCGATATTATATTTAATGAATGAATAAAAAATCAAAACTATGCTTTCCACCATATTCATTTGCATTAACATGCTTCAAACTAATATATGTACTGGCAACACACTAATCAAATTTGTATGTAAACTCTGAAAAAATTGAAACTATTGTTTAAATCATGTTCAAAACTAATCAAATATATATATATATATATATAAATTTTAAAAAAAAAAATCAAAACTATGGTTTAGATCATGTTCAATTTCATTAATGCGCCATAAATTAATATATGTGCATGCTCGAAACTAATAGAAATGTAAAGTCAAACACTGGAAAAATCGAAACTATATTTTCGAGTATATTCAATTCCATTAACGTGCCCAAAACTATGAAATGAATCATGCTCGAAACTGATTTATATTTAATGAATAAATGAAAATTAAAAAATATGCTTTCCACCATATTCATTTGCATTAACATGCTTCAAACTAATATATGTATTGGCAACACACTAATCAAATTTGTATGTAAACTCTGAAAAAAATTGAAACTATTGTTTAAATCATGTTCAAAACTAATCAAATATATATATATAAATTCTAAAAGAAATCAAAACTATGGTTTAGATCATGTTCAATTTCATTAATGCGCTATAAACTAATATATGTGCATGCTTGAAACTAATAAAAATGTAAAGTCAAACACTGGAAAAATCAATACTATACTTTCGAGCATATTCAATTCCATTAACGTGCCCGAAACTATGAAATGAATCATGCTCGAAACTGATATTATATTTAATGAATGAATGAAAAATCAAAACTATGCTTTCCACCATATTCATTTTCACTAACATGCTTCAAACTATTATATGTACTAACAAAACACTAATCAAATTTGTATGTGAACTCTGAAAAAATTGAAACTATTGTTTAAATCATGTGCAATTCGTTAAGTCTTGAAAACTAGTATATGTGCATGCTCGAAACTAATAGAAATATAAAGTTAGACACTGGAAAAATCGAAACTATACTTTCAAGCATGTTTAATTCCATTAACGTGCCCAAATATATGAAATGAAGTATGCTTCAAACTGATATTATATGTAATGAATGAAAAATCAAGACTATACTTTCTAAGATGTTCATTTTCATTAATATGCCTCAAACTAATATATGTACTAGCAAAACACTAATCAAATTTGTATATAAACTCCGAAAAAAATCAAAACTATGATTTAGATCGTGTTCAATTTCATTAAATGTTGAAAACTAGTATATCTGCATGCTCTAAACTAATAGAAATTTATTTGTAAACACTGGAAAAATCGAAACTTTGGTTTCGAGCATGTTCAATTTCATTAACGTGCCCGAAACTATGAAATGAAGTATGCTTGAAACTGGTATTATATATAATGAATGAAAAATCGATGCTATGCTTTTCAGCATGTTCATTTTCACTAATATGCCTCAAACTAATATATATATTGGCAAAAAACTAATCAAATTTGTATGTAAACTTTGGTTTCAAGCATATTCAATTCCATTAACATGCCCAAAACTATTATATAAATAAATAAATAAAGCATGCTCGACACTATTAATAAAAAATTTGAATGTAAACTTTAGGAGAAATCGAATCTTTGGTTCTGAGCATGTTCAATTCCATTTAACGTAGCAAAAACTATGAAATGAAGCATGTTTAAAACTAATATTATATGTACACTTTACAAATGGAAACTATAGTTTCCAGCATGTTCATTTTCATTAACATGCTCAAAACGTATGTAAACTTTAAAGAAATCAAAACTATAGTTTAGAGCATATTTAATTTTATTAAGTGCCCGTAAGTAATATATGTGCATGCTCAAAACTATGAAATGAAGTATGCTCAAAACTGATAAAAATTTATATATACACTAAGAATATCAAAACTTTAGTTTCGAGCGTGTTCAATTTCATTAACGTGACCAAAAATATGAAATGAACATGTTTGAAACTGATCCAATAATATTTACGTTCTAGATTTAATTATGAAAAGTAAATGAAATTTCAAATATCCTATAAAAACTAAAATTGCAAGAATAGAGGGAAACATAAATTTTACACGCACTAATTTAATATTAAATGAAATAAATAATTACAAACACTAATTTAATACTAAATAAAATAAACAGTGTCACACTTAATCTTATACAATTGCACATAATGGTAATATATGAAATTTATACATGAGAAGAAAAAAAAAAGACGAAAGGTAATTAAGGAAAAGAAAAAGGAGAAATACATCAAGTTCAAATAAATTAACCTAATCATAATCATTCATCACTCGCCTAAAGTGGGAACCAGCCTTGTCCTTCAGATTCCATCAAGTAAGTAAAACAAATATATTTGAGGTTTCAAACTCGAAAAATGGCTTCTTCATATGGTTGTAGGAAGACAGAACAAATAACCAATGAAACATGAGAAGATATTACATATTGGTCTATAATCGCTCATCAATCTGATACAGCATAAATCAATTTACACTATGAACCCTACAGTTTTCTAACTAAATTGATTCAAAATGTATTTATAGAAGATGGTAGCACTGCAAACTCACCTTTCTATTTTTATAACCAATTCACTTCGTCATCTTCATTTTCAAAAAATATCAAATTTCCTTTCTCCTTGTCAGCTTCCTGTACCTATGATATTAAGAAGATACACAAATATTATTAAACTTACATATATGCAACTTAAGTAGTTCTCACATGTAGTTTACAAATATCATTTATTGTCAACAAATTATGCTTGTGATCCAATTTTTTATTCACCACAATATTATGTTCCAAGATGTGATTAGTCTAATACTTACTTTCTTTATAATCCAACGGCTTGCTTGCATCAATGAAATATAATTCATAATATAATTCTTATTGATTTAAAAGAAAATGTTGCTTTATATGAAAGGAGAACACAAAACAAAAGGATGAGAGACATGAGTATCACGCATTATTAAGTACTCGAAACTATGACTATATTATGCTCGAAACTACTCACTAACATGACAATATCACGCTTAAAACTTATCAATGCCATTTTGAAAAAAACAAAACAAAATACTAGTTTCGATCACACTTAAAATGCAATTTCAAGCACGAAAATTCATTAATACAAACAAATATATGTTCAAAATTATGCCTATAACATGCTCGAAACTTGTTAATAGTATTCTAAAAAAACGAAACTCAAGTTTCAATCATACATTAAATTTTTTTCAAGTGCTCGAAACTATGACTATATTATGCTTGAAACTAATCACTAACATGACAATATTATACTTGAAACTTATCAATGTCATTCTAAAAAAAATGAAACACTAGGTTCGATCACGCTAAAAATGTAGTTTCGAGCACAGCAATTCATCAATACAAACAAATATGTGCTCAACACTATACCTATACATGCTCGAAACTAATCACTAATATGACAATATCATACTTGAAACTTATCAATGTTATTCTAAAAAAAACAAAACACTAGTTTCGATTACGCTAAAAATACAGTTTCGAGCACGGCAATTCATTAGTATAAACAAATATGTGCTCGAAACTATGCCTATAACATGCTTGAAACTTGTCAATAGCATTCTAACAAAAACGAAACTCAAGTTTCGATTATACATTAAATTTTTTAAGTGCTCGAAATTAGTCACTAACATGACAACTAACATGATAATATCATGCTTGGAACTTATCAATGTTATTCTAAAAAAACGAAACACTAGTTTCGATCACGCTAAAAATGTAGTTTCGAGCACGACAATTCATCAGTACAAACAAATATGTACTCGAAACTATGCCTATAACATGCTCGAAACTTGTCAATAGCATTCTAAAAAAAACGAAACTCAAGTTTCGATTATACATTAAATTTTTTAAATGCTCGAAACTAGTCACTAACATGACAACTAACATGATAATATCATGCTTGGAACTTATCAATGTTATTCTAAAAAAAACGAAACACTAGTTTCGATCACGCTAAAAATGCAGTTTCGAGCACGGCAATTCATCAGTACAAACAAATATGTGCTCGAAACTACGTCTATAACATACTCGAAACTTGTCAATAGCATTTTGGAAAAAATGAAACTCAAGTTTCGATTATACATTAAATTTTTTAAGTGCTCGAAATTAGTCACTAACATGACAATATCATACTTGGAACTTATCAATGCTATTCTGAAAAAAATGAAACATTAGTTTCGATCACGCTAAAAAAGCAGTTTCGAGCACAGTAAAATTCATTCAATATATGCAAATATGTATTCGAAACTATCGAAAGCTTTTATTTTCAATGCCTCCGACGACACAATCAATCCAAACAACTAAATTTCACATAACAAGAACACAAATCTCCTATAACCAGCAACATATTCGTATTCTACCATATTTCAAACCATAAATTGTAAACAATCTAAAAAAAAGATTTATGAAATTCAACATACCAATTCAATTCCAACAATGTGCCACCATTAAAACCATTCATAACACTTCAAAGTTTTTGTCGTCAACCCACAATATAATCTTCGTCGACCGCCACCGTCTATTGTTCGTTGTCTGTATTACGTTGAATGGATTTAGTTTCCAGGTGATTATTGTTTATAGTATTGTAATATTGTTTGGTTTTCAGATGGTTACGCTTTCATTTTTGTGAAATTGAATTTGAGAATTTTTGTTGCATTTAGGGCAAAAAATAGAAATTGTTACATTTTGTTAAAATTGGGTAGAGGAGTAAATTTATCTATAATATTATGAGTAGGATATTTTGAAAGAGTTTTTAAACAGTAATTTTAGAAAAGTAATAGTAAACAGTAGTTACTATTGCAAATTTTCCATTTATAAATAACCCGTCTTACAAGACAAATAAAACCCGCAACCCTTCTTATCTAGATGTAGACACTACGGATGAAACGCCGTCGTTTCGAAGAAACCTAGAGAATAAACGACGTCGTACTAGTTCAAAGCGTTGCTAATGAGCAGAATTTGTAAAGCGGGAACGAGATACTCCGGTGCCTTTACTGAATCTGACCCAAAGTTTTCGCTTCAGCAAATGGACAGATTAGAAGTCGAAACCGAAGCTCCTGCTGTTAAGGCTCTCGGTTCTCTTTTTAAGCTCACTGAAGTTTATTTATGGTGCGTATCTATTTCTCATACTTATAGTTATTTCAGTTGGAAGCTTCGTGTAATTCGATTTATTACTTTCGTCTTCAACCGATTGTATAATATTTGTTTCTGTAATCAAAAGGGACGATGGTTGGCCCGAGACTTCAGAACCGGGACGCTCTGTTAGTATTCCTGATATCAGTTTCGTATATTCAACTGATTGCCAGCCTTTTGGTTTGATTATAACTTATAATATTCTTTTCGTACGCAGAAGTCTCGGCAAGATGTTAACGATGCCAGCGCAGACGTTGTTTCTACAGCCTGTGGCAAGTGTTTCACTAAAAGTCTATAACATACTTCTTGGCTGCGCGCTTGGATTTTTTTCTTTTTGCTAATTGTTATATGTTTTTTGATGTCATGTCTCAGTAACTTAAAGGATATTTCCCCTTTTGGACAGATCTTAGCTTTTTACCGGAGGACGCAGAATTGGTAGCTCAGATGAATGAACTGGGTCTTCCCCTTTCCTTCCAAACTAACAAGGAGGTAATTTGATCTTTTACTTTATTTATTCTGCTCAAAGCAACACATCCTGGGCTTTGGTTTGAGGTCTTCACGGATTGCTAATTGTCCATCTTAATAAACACTTATATTATTGTTCTAGCCATTTAATTCCTTCTTGCATGGTTTTGGAAAATTGAATGGCTCTATTTCTCTTAAATGGTTCCCTAAGTGGGGCATGAAATGAGCCGTGAATGGAGGCATGAACTATGGGAGCTGTCCATTTAGCTAACAGGAGTTGATTATGTGCAGAGTTTCATCATTGGATGCTGATACATACATTTATCATGAAACTGAAAGCTGTTCTGTTATGTTGTAAATCAGAAACATTTGTAGGGCCAATAGTAGAGGATTATGTGCAGAGTTTCATCATTGGATGCTGAAACATACATTTATCATCAAACTGAAAGCTGTTCTTTTATGTTGTAAACAAGAAACATCTGTATGGCTTTGGGTTTAAGGTTCTGAATATTGACATTTGAGTGCACATTCTCTCTATAGAAGAAGAGACATGGAACTTGGTGATCTGTGAGTTAAACTGCATAGGATGCATCTGAAAATGATGGCCTAAGGGAATCAAACCAAAAGTGAAAGGATTTCTATTTCTTTAGTTGGGATATTTTATCATTGTCCATATTATTATTCTAGTGTTTTATTAATTTTTTTTTAAATTGACAATGTTGCAGAAGAGGAATGGCATGACCAGGAAAAATAGGAAGGCTACACGCTTGAAACATTCTCACTGTCATGAAGAAACTAAGGATGAAGTGTTAGAATTTTCCAAAGCGAGTGAGGTGGAGATGGTATTTCCTAGTGTTTTTAATGATACAACAAGCAATTCTTTATGTTGCATGTCAATACTGGGCGAAAATGAATCATCTCAATATGATGTTGCAGTGGATGTCAATGAATCCAAAGGCCCCATCGGTGAAGCAGAAGATTCAGCAAGCAATTGTAGGAGTTCTGATGTTACTGTCAAGAAACAAGTTGGTGGTGGAATATCTTGTCTCATGTCTAATGATCACATTGCACAAGATGGTGATAATATGTCCCAAGATGACTTAAAAATGGTTGTGTCAACTACATTAAATGCTGGATCTCCAGGATGCTATTTGACAAATGTAGATGCTCATGACAGTGATAAAAAAATTGGTGGAGATTTTATGGAGAGTTTTGAAGTGTCCTCAGTGGATGTCTGTGATGAAGAAGGTGAAAAGTTTTGCAAAAATAACCAAACTGGGCTGCCGCTGGTACCTAAGTCAGTTATGCCTTCCTCAAGCTATGAGGTAGCCAACCATGATGAGATTGGTGGTTATAATTGCATGGATGATTTTGGGGATTGGAAGGTGTATTGGGACTCATTCTACATGAGAAACTACTTTTACAACATCAAAACACTTGTATCTACTTGGGATCCTCCCCCGGGCATGGAACATCTAGCATTTGTTGACGTTACTGATAACTCTGAAGACATGACAGTTGAGGTGACTGCAATGAAAGTTAGGCCTTCCATTTCTTGTGTCCACTCAGCATTATCAGATTTGTGTGTTTCAGAAAATAATGTATGGTTATTTGAGGAATCCTTAGATGGTAGTAGACAAGCAGTTCAACCACTTGATAAGCTTCCAGTGGAGATACATGCTGCTGATGACCCTATGCCAAGTATAACTGTGCCAACAATAAGCGGCACTTTGGATCATCTAAATGAAATTCTTGCAATCAATAAAAGTTGCAGTGATTCCTTATGCTTGCCATCAGATAAAGAGGATCATGGACACAGGTAATTTGTCTTCTATATGTGAATAATTTTTTTCTTATTGTTGATCCAAGTTAATATTTACTTTTATGTTTATCATAATGATTTATTTCATGATCCTTAGCTTGGAAATTTCTTTCTTTCTTTCTTTCTTTCTTTCTTTTTTTTTAATTAAATTTCTTAACAGCCAAGAAAACAAAGTGAAGGAGCTTCTTATGGATGAACTCAATACCCATTTGCTATGCAATTATGATTCTACCTTTCAGGTATCAGATGATACCAGGTAGTATATATAAACGTGATATATAAACGTGATCATGGCTGATTCTGTTCCAGAATCTTTGTTAGACTCTAAAAATGATAACTTTTCGTGGCTTTTGATGTCTGGATCTTATTTCAGCTTGACCAGTGCACTCAGTGAAGCAGTTTCTGAGAGTGGTGCTATTTATCTAGGACCAGTGGAACCTGTAATGGATAAATTGGATGTCCAACTTGACCCTTCCAGAACCAAACAGAAAAAGAAAGCAAGAAGACGTGCACAAAGGAAACTGGCTGATGAAAATGAAGGTCCTTGACCTAAAACCTTTTTCTGTAATATAGATGTCAATTAGTAAAAGTGAACTGGAGGGAGTTGCATACTTGTCTGGTATATTGCAAATCAGTAGGTAATGACTTGATAGCTTTTGCAGATCTTCAATTTCAAGGGTTGATTGAGGAGTTTCCTGCCAACATCAGCAAATATTGGTGTCAGAGGTACTTATTGTTTTCCAGATTTGATGATGGTATAAGAATGGATGAAGAAGGATGGTTTTCTGTCACGCCAGAGCCCATAGCTAGGCATCACGCAGTCCGCTGTGCATGTGGAATCATAGTTGACTGTTTTACTGGAGTTGGTGGGAATGCTATTCAATTTGCTCGGAGGTGTGTACACTCTGTAATGTTACTCACACACTGTGTATCTTGGATAAAGTTTGAGAGGACTCTCACACTCTGTATCTTGGATGAAATTGCATGATTCTGATTTTTACCACCTTCCCATTATCATTATTGGTGAATAAATAATTATTGCTATGGGAAAATTGATGTTGTGTCTAGCAGTATGCACAACGTAATCTATCTATGGCTATTTCTTGCCTCACTAGGAAACTGCTTCACTGAATATTATATGTCTTCACTTTTTGTGGCTTCTGATGTCTGGATCTGATTCTGTTGTCTTTTCCTTCTGCAAATCAATAATATATCAACTAGTCTAAGGTATTACAATAACTTGGCAAGAGATGAAACAATTTTATGGTCACTTCTGAGGCTTCGTTCTTATTAAGAATGTGAATGTTACATATGTGGAAGGGGAAGTATTCTTAATATCTTTTCTTTTCTAGCATGTTTAAATGTGGATGTAAAGCTTTCGTTAGACACTTCAAATTTTTGTTCTTGATGTTTGCATTATTTACTATGTCAGGAGCAAGCATGTTATTGCAATTGATATTGATCCGAAGAAAATTGATTATGCTTATCATAATGCAACCATCTATGGAGTTGTTGACCAGATAGATTTCATAGTGGGGAACTTTTTCACTTTGGCACCAACATTGAAGGTACCAAAGCTTTCCTGTCACCATTACAGCTCTTTCTGGCAGCTTTTTATTGTACTTTTATTGTTTTTTTTCTCGAACAGCAAGAGCCACAAGATCCTTTGAGCTTATTTTTCTCCTTTTTTTTCCCTCTATCTGCAATATGTTTTCGTATTTTTGGTTCAGTTTCTTGTGATCTTTAATTTTATGTAGTTGACTTAGAAATGTGCATGTTGTTATGGACACTGAGCATCCACTTTTAATTTTCCTCCAGTTACATAGTATCCATCAGTTTATCACTGGTCATTCTCAGAAAATGGAAGGATGTCCTTTTTTTCCCATAGAAAATAGGATTGATCTACTTGAATGCGTACCAAAAATCAATTTCACTAATAAAAATTTCTTTATCTAATTTTCTTGAGTATCTATAATCTTCCCTAATGCAGGCAGACACAGTCTTTTTGTCACCTCCCTGGGGTGGTCCTGATTATGCAAAAGTGAAGACATATAACATTCAGACAATGCTTCAGCCGCATGATGGGTATTTCCTATTAAAATTTTTGGTATTGAAAACAATTTTTCTCTTTTTTTGGTCCTTGCTCTCCTTTATAAGCTTATCTCCATATTGCTCTGGTATTTGCTTTTGCAGATGTTTTCTCTTTGACCGTGCAAAAGAAATTGCTTCCACAGTTGTCATGTTTCTCCCCAGAAATGTTGATCTCAATCAATTGGCAGAGTTGGCCTTGTCTACCCTTCCTTCGTGGTCGCTAGAGGTTGGCCTTGTCTACCCGTCCTTCATGGTCACTAGAGACACACTCAAAGACACAACACACTCACACATTTAATTTTAATATTCATCATGCATTCTTCTTAGATTGCTAATTGGTATTGCCCTAAAATAGAAATTGGTGCCACTTTTCCTCACCAAGCAGAAGTCAAGTTGATAGCTGAGGTTTTCTTCGGGTTTTTTTTTTTTTTTTTTTTTTTTTTTTTTTTGGGTGGAAGTAGGTAGCTGAGACTTTAATCTAACCTGAAATATGAATGTTAAGGTACATTGCTGGGCTTGTGAAAGCATTTTGATGCTCATTTGATGTAAAATCATTTTACGGAGTTTCAGATAGCATTAAAAAAATAGATTTATCTTTTAAATGTTGGTGGTGGGTCATATTTTTTGAGTAATAAGAGGTGTTGGGTTCACATGCTTTTCCGATTTCTCCTGGGAAAATGACTTTTCCACAGGTGGCTCAGGTGTACCTTAAAGTCTTATACTTTGTAATTAATCTATCATACTTCTGAGAAAAGAGAACCAGCACCTATGAGTTCATGCTTTGTGTCCTCATTATTTACGTAATTTTGTGAGAAATGCAGTAAAACATGCTCCCTCTTTTCCACTGTGCAGAAGATATTTAACTCCTGTGCATCCTTGAAGGATATGTTCTTCCTTTTTGTTTTTGGACCCTTTTATGTATAATAGGAAGGGTGGTCCGCACTCCAGGACAAATGGCCTGCTAAATTCAAATTTCAGTTTTTTCCTAAATTAAGAATATTAATACATTAAGTTGTAAAAGAATATTATGATCTTATTGCGAAAGGCATTTCAGGTGGAGAAGAACTTTGTGAATGGCAAGCTGAAGGGAATAACTGCTTACTTCAACAGCAAGGCACTTAGAAACAAGAAACAATGAATCAGCTGAGTTCTAGTGGGATGGGAGCATAAAGGAACGAAGGGGTTAGCACTTTGTGAATGTCTATTGTTGTTGTCGACGGAGTAATCTCATGTAGAGTTTTGTAAACTGTTTATTTCATATATCTTATGCTTCGATGTATACCAAATTTTTTGTGGACGCTGTAAATTATGGACTGTCAAAGTGTGACCAAATGATATAGTGTTAGTATGAATGGAGAATAGAGATGATTGTTGACCTCTTATTCTGATGACCAATATTCCTTTTACATGATGTCCTAACGACCCATTCTTTTTCAACCTCAGCTGGTGATGTATATAAAATTAGAAAAGTTTCTAGCAGGGGCTCCGCACCCGTCGGCCAGCCCAAAGCCTATAAAGATGATGATGGTACTAATGTTAACTCTATTAAAAGAGTTTGTTTAAATTGTATTGGAAAGTTGTTGGAACTCGGATGTGTTTGTCGAGCTACCTCAACTTAAAAAGTTGGTTTGTTTTGTACATACAACTACCTTATCCTTCTCTGTTTTTATGGTAATGCCGCTATAATTCGTTCGTTTCTTCTGTGATGTATGCATTTTACCAACTTGTTAACGAATGTTTGCATATGAATGAACAAATAATCTGGTGATGTTACTTCTGGTTACTGCACAGAGGCAGGGAGCTCGAGGATTGGCTTTAATTTTTCCTGCATTGCCTTCCATATATGATCTTGTGATTGTGAGCATTGACTTTGATAAATTTAAAGGAAAAATTCCCAATTTCCCCCTCAGGTTTCGTGAAATACCTCATCACCCCTTTGTGTTTTCAAAATTATCCTGTTAAGTCCATCCGTTACATTTATTAACAGTAAAATTCATTTTTTTTAGGGCACAATAATAATTATACGCTATATCATACTGTCTTCCATCAGCTGGCCACAGTCAACATAGACTGTGCCCCACAACACCAAACACACTTAAAAAAAAAAATACATTAATAAATAATAATAATAAAATATTCAATAAATAAATAAATCATAAAATTAATAAAATAAATTAATACAAGACTATATTTCATTTGTAATTGTATTATAAAATTAATTATATAATACTTATTTTTATTATTTTATTAAATATATAATAAATAAATAAATCATAAAATTAACAATAAATAATAAAGTTAACAAAAAAATAAAATTAATGCATGACTATATTTGATGTAATACTTATTTTTATTATTTTATTAAATATACAATCAATAAATAAATCATAAAATTAACAATAAATAATAAATTAACAAAATGATAAAATTAATATAAAATTATATTTTGTGTGTGATTGTATTATGAAATATTAATTGCATAATACTTATTTTTAATTATTGTATTACTATTAAATTATATTATACTATTAATAAAATATTTTATATTATTAAAAAAATAATATATTAATTAATATTAAATTATTAAATATTATATGAGACCTATTTCACTGTCAACTGGGACCTACTGCTGTTCTTATATACCAACCAGGGGCGTTTTAGATAAAACAGTATATTTTCGTTAACAAATGTAACGGATGGCGCTAACAGGGTAATTTTGAAAACCCAGGGGATGATAAGGTATTTTAAGAAATCTGAGGGGGAAATTGGGAATTTTCCCAATTGGAAATATATTTTCATAAAATAAATTAAAACTGAAACACGTGATGTGCTACTTAGGAGATGTTATACTACTACCACTAGACTAGGGAAATATAATGAAACTTATGGTTATGGACAGAAAAGTGAGCTGACGAACACAAAAGAATTTTGAAAAGAAAAAAGTCGGCGGAACGCGCGTCTGTCCGTTGTCGAACTCAAAATCACTAAAATGGTTCAACTAGGGACGTCGAACTTATGTCTTGTAAAGCGTCATCAAATTGGTTAGGAAAAAAGAATAATTTTCCATCTTCTGAATTTAATCTCTGAAAGTGGTTAGTTTTCCTTCTTTGTTCTGAATTTTGTCGGTGAATAAATTGGTAAATCTTTAGTTTCAAACTTCTATATTACAATAACATATTAAACTAAAAATTTTTAAAAATCCCAAAGTTTATAAATTAAACCCAAAAGAATTTCACATCTTATATAGTTACATGAAAATTGAAAATTTTGTACTTCGGCTTTTCTACTACTCCAGACTGACCCATCATAACATATTTGGGGTGGTTGTAGTACCTTGCTTCTGCATAAAAAGTCATTCAGTGCTCGGATTTCTCAAAAGAAAATAAAACTTACACACACACACACACACACGGGGTTTAAGTTGGGTCCAATTTACTCCAGAAAACAAAACCAACCACCAAACATGATCTGATCTAACTGTGAACATTAACTGTGTGACTGTTTCAGATTCAGGTCACATGTAACGTAGTGTTAGAGACAAGAAGACTCGCATTCAAAGCCCTCACTCAATTTACGAATGAGTCGGTCAGACGACAAGGTCCCTCTTACCAAAGCATTTATTGATACTTGTCAGATATTACCAGTTTTCCATCATATATTATTTTCAGCGGAGCAGATCGCATTATTATTGAAGTCCATCCCCAACATTAATACCTTACTTTGTGAGTCAGTAATTAATTACAATTAAGCACCATTTTCATC
Source organism: Azadirachta indica (assembly GCA_022749755.1). Taxonomy (NCBI): domain Eukaryota; kingdom Viridiplantae; phylum Streptophyta; class Magnoliopsida; order Sapindales; family Meliaceae; genus Azadirachta; species Azadirachta indica. Next base: position 5,198,187 of record CM040449.1, read on the forward strand.
ACTCTCATTCCCATCCCATGAGATGAGATGAGAATAGAACATTATCATTATGCATTTGGTTTTATTATACCTAATACTTTTTTTCTTGTTTTCTTCTTTTTTTTTTTTTTAATTAATTGTTTATCAGCGTTAAGCAGCAGCGCCCGGCTTGACCGGCATGAGGCCAGGCTGTCCAGCTGGCTATACCACATGCACAACACAACGCAAGTTCTTCTACCCCTTTCTCGAGGAGGACTTGTACATGTATACATATATAAATAAATATTATTATTAGCATTACTCTCTACGATTTGTCAATTAACAACAGCCAGGCGGGCAGAGTTGCAGGCCCAGGATGAAAAAACAGAAAAGATTTACCATAATTTCTGTGATCAATTTTTACAGGATTTTCTTGGATTTAGTTACCTCGTAGCATAAAGGACCAAGTGAAGTAAAAATACTTTTATCAATGTCAATGTTACTGTTAATGTTAATGTTATAATGTTCAATCACATGGTGGGGGGGAAGAAAGGATTCCTCTTCATCTACAAGTCACGATTAAACAGTGTACGTGGCAAAATAGTCAATTCCAGTCCATTTGGAGGAGCATCCACCACGGCACATTTCATGGGGACAAATAGATAGATATGGTAAACCACTTCCCCCTTATTTTTGCTGCTGCTGTTTCCGAAAACACACACACAATCGTTGATTGTTTCTCTTTGACCACCGATTCCTTTAATTTTATTCATTTCAGATATTTCGGTGCAACATTATTATTATTATTATTCAAATTCTGCTTTGTCTATATAATCAACGTTAATTTCCGTCAATTATGTTGATTATTAAACCGGTTATTAATAATCTAATGGAGTTTATATTATTTCAGCATTTTCAATTAATAATTCAAAATCTTTAATCTTTTTAATATTAATTATTCGTTATTAATAGCATAATGAAATTACATATTACATTTTTTAAAAAAATATAAAATTAATAAATATCTATTCATATGTAAACAAAAAAAAATTAAGATAAAAATTAAAACAAGTTGTATTATATACTATTTAATATTTAAATTTAAAATTCTACGTATATGACTCAAAATTTTGTTTGATTTGGTGGCTGCAGCAACGCCATCTAATATCTAATTTTAAAGTTAAAAAATGGATTATTTCCCGCAACCGTAAATTACATCAGACTCACGTCATTCTCTAAAACTTTCGTTCTGCTTCTGCCCACAATTTTGTCTGCAATCGGAGAAATTAATTAAAACAATACCGCCCTTTTCAAAAATTAAAAATCATCTGCTAAATTTTTTCAATCGTGAAATAGCAAAATGAAAAAGGACAGGGGCGCAACAATAATTCCCCTCAAAAAAATATTAATCAAAGGGTCCCATTCTGATATCAGTCAAATTAACAGTCAAGGGCAGTGATGGAGACCAGCACGTCAAAAGCAGCAACCCCACTCAACTCATTCACTCCACGCCGTTAACAGAAACAAAACAACTGCTCTTACTTCCTCACTAAATTAGTTTTAACTTTAAACAAAAAAGCCGAATCATACTGTCTTTTTCGCTGGTCTCTTTTACCCCCCTCGCAAATCGCCAGTTAATAACTTTAATATAAAATCGCAATTAGCAACTAAAATATTAATTAAAAAAAAAAAAAAAAAACAAAAGACTTTTCCTTCTTATACCCGCCATATCAGAAAACATATTTTATATGGTAAAAAGAAGAATCTCAGTCGCTGTCGCTCTGCGTTGGACTGAGAAGTGAACGTAAACGTGAATGTGAATGTGAACTTCGGAATATGCCGGAGCTAGGGTTTCAGGATCAGAGGTCGATGAGGTCGGCGTACAGAGCACGTGACTCGAGTCCTGACTCGGTGATATTCACTCTGGAATCCAATTTCAGTTTGTTTTCTTCTGCTTCGGCGAGTGTTGATCGTTGTTCTTTTGCATCCGATGCTCACGATCACGACTCTCTTGCTTCTGAAATCTCACTGGTATAGATGTCACTTCACTTCACTTTGTCTCGGATTTGACTTTCTTTCTTCTGTCAAAAGACACTCGAGGATTGATTCAACTAAATTCAATGCTTGACCTTGATTTGGCTTTCCTTCAAGTTAACTAAATTTTTTAAAAAATTAATTTGCATGCACTCTATTAAAAATAGATAAATTGCTCTTATCCTGCATTTGTATTTTATTCCAAGTTTCAAAAGTGGTGATGATTCATTGAATTAAATTTGGTTATTCTGGAAGGTTGAATGATTTTGTGAACAGGTGGTTGTTTGCTTGAAAAAGGAAACGAATTTTGAATGTGAAATGATGAGAGAAGATATATTTGTTTGAAAATATTAGATTCGTTGTTATTTGTATAATGAATTGAAATTTTATGTAATTTGGTGGTGCAGCATTTGGCCGCACATGATCGTGAACAGCAGCAGGAGAGTTCAGGTGGTGGTCCAGATCGAGATCCAGATCCAAACAAACTCACAACGCAACGCAATAAGCATAGTCGTCTGTCTAGAAAAGCCGAAAAAGTGAAAGGTACAGCAATAGATTTTTCATTTATCACCTTGTGGAAAAAAGTTAAAGCTAAGGACACTTACAAACAAAAGAAAGCCACGAGTGACGACCCCCTTTACAGATTTCAAATTCACTCTCTCCTCACTCTCTGTTTCCTTCAATTCTAAGCAGCTCAAATAGAATACAGCGATGCAAATATAGAAGACGATAATAAGACATTAGATTCAGCCAGAAACTCATTCTCTCAATCTCTCAAAGGTACTGATTGAATTAGTTTTCCAATTTCAATTAAAATCAAACCGTAATTTTTGCTGAAGCTGTAAAAATTATGTCTTTGTATAGAATGTCAGGAGCGGAGATCCAGAGCTGAAGCTCTATCAAAGAAACTGGAGAGGAGAAGACCTGCTTCACTAGATCTAAACAATGGTACTATTTCTTCTCCACGCCTGGGGATTATGAAGAAAAGCTCTAATTTGTCACGCAAGACAAATACATTTCCTAGCCCAGGAACACCAAATTATAGGCACGCAAGTGTTGGAATGCAGAAGGGTTGGAGCTCGGAGAGAGTACCATTGCATACAACTGTCAATAGGCGGCAAGTGGGTGCTGCATTGTTGCCTCTCAATAATGGAAGGACATTGCCTTCGAAATGGGAAGATGCTGAGAGGTGGATACTTAGTCCTGTTGCTGGGGATGGTGTAGCGAAACAATCATTTGTGCCTCCTCAAAGGAAACCAAAATCAAAGAGTGGCCCCCTTGGCCCTCCAGGGATTGAATATTATTCATTATATTCGCCCGCAATGCCAATGTTTGATGGGGGGAATGTGGGGAACTTCATGGCAAGTTCTCCATTTTCGGCGGGTGTAATAGCGGCTGATCAATTGGCAATTCACCCTGGTGCTCATGGTCGAGCCTTTCCTGTGAGGATGGAGCCTTGCATGGCACGTTCAGCTAGCGTGCACGGCTGCTCTGAGACTCTGAATCCACCATCATTGCCCTCACAAGGTATAATATGAGCTTAGACTTAATGACTTGAGCTTTAGTTTCCATACAGAGTTCTAGAGGTTATTACTAAAATTTATCGTCTCTTACAAATAAAATGGCTTTAATATTCCGTCTGACTTAGAATGCTTCTAGCATTAACAAAGTTATGAGATCAGTAATTGCATCTTTTTACAATCAATAGTAACCCGTTGTGTATTGCTAAAAATGACGAATTATTAATTAATTACATTTTCATAACCATTTAAACACTTCCAAGAGCATGCCTCTCAATATACTAATTGAGTGAAGAATCTTTATGTCAAGGCAAACAGACTTGAAGCAAGTGGTGTTTCTGTTTTATATTGCATATTTGTTATGTTGCTTGCTAATGTGTTTTGGACCTAGTCAATATGCTTTCTGTTCCCAGCTGAATAATTGGTTCTTAATATGGACAAGATACTGATCTTTGACATCTCAGTTTTAGAACTTTTGAAGTTTCACATATCTGATATTGGAATCCTGGCATTTAATCAAACTTACAGATGCAAAGATTGATGGACTCAGGGATGCTGCTACTGATATTTCTCGTACTATTTCAAGAAGGGACATGGCGACTCAGATGAGCCCTGGGAGTAGCACTCATTCATCTCCCAAACGGAGCTCACTCTATGCCTCCACTCCCTCTGCCACCACATCCTCGGCCTTGCCTATTGTGGAAGGCCAGAGTGTTCATTCCTCTAAATCAGAAGTGAGGGATGTGCAGGTAGATGAAAGGGTCACTGTGACAAGGTGGTCAAAGAAACATCGAGCTCGAACATCTGGGAAGAGCTCAGAAATTGTTGATGACTGGAGAAAGAAGGCCATCGATACTCAAACTTCAGCTTGGGATGTTACAGAATCATCAAAAACCAGTTCAAAGTATGTTTTTCTCTGCTGAAACATGATTTGTGGTTCCTTTGGTTTTTTAAGTTAGTTTATCACAATATGGCATGATGGATACTTTGGAAGTGATATACTGATTAGTAATAGAAATCTTGTAGAAAAGGAAGAGGGGTTTTTCACTTTCATCAAGCTGTATTAGCCCTTATACTGAAAAGTGCATAGTTCTTGAACTGTTAATGGAAATGTCTGCATTTTTTCTTTCAAATTCAACACATTCTCTTGGAAGACCAGATTCAGGTTACCTTTTTTGGCTTTGAACAGGATCAAAAGAGAGGAGCTTAGAATTACAGCGTGGGAAAACCTGCAGAAAGCAAAAGCTGAAGCAGCAATACGAAAACTGGAGGTTCTTTTCTTTTTTCTGCTTGTTTGTTACTCTCAGAATGCACTAGTAAGAATTTGGCTTGTCATATTGCTGAGTACAAGACCTTTCACTTAGTAATGTGTATTGATAAAACTTGCTAAGATGGAATGTCTTTAGAATTCTCAAGAATTCCATTTGGAATTTGTATGTTAGAAAGTAGTCACTCTTCAGATAATTGCAGGTAATTGACAGAGCATTAACAATGATCTCTTGATTTCAATCTTGCTCTACTATGTATATGTAGAAAAATTATTGAGGGCTTGGAGAATTAAATGAAAAAACATGTAGAAAGGAAGAAAGGGAAATAAGAAAGGAAACCAGTACAATTATGTGAATTTTCAACATGAAATTTTCTTCTCAATTGTTTTCTTCTCTTTCTTGATTATTGTGTCTGATCTGTTACTTTGAATCACTATAACCTATCTTCTTGATCTACTTACTGTTCTCTGAATCCTTCATCTTTTACATTCATGGTTACATTTTTTTTTTTGAATAAATGACATGTCATGATTTGTAAATATAGAATTTTGAAATAAAAACCTCGATTATAACTCTGGATAACATATTCTTCTTTCAGTTTTACTCTAACCTCATAAGCATAAATTTTTGGGCCTGTGTTCCACAAACTGGGCATGGCATGAGTAGTTATACTGTTGCATTTGTTGGCTGAACAATAAATTTCAGATGAAGCTGGAAAAGAAGCGGTCTTCATCGATGGATAAGATTATGAAAAAACTAAGATCAGCTCAAAAGAGAGCTCAAGAAATGAGGAGCTCAGTTTTAGCTAATCAGGAGCATCAAGTTGCTAGGACTTCCCAGAAGATTGTATCATTCCATAGAACCCGCCAGATGGGTTCCTTGAGTGGTTGCTTTACCTGCCATGCTTTCTAAAATTTTATCCATCTTCTCCACTATTACCAGTTTGAAAAGCCAGGTAACCATTATTTGTTGTTTTTTAGTCACAAAAAATGATTGGCTGCATTAATGTTTCGAAGATTTATCTGAAAGATTTATTGAAGGTTTATCTAATTTCTGGCCAGGTTGGAAATGACGAGGAGTGCTAGAAGCAGTAGCATATGGCAACTCGCAACAATAGTGGCACTAAATCAGTGTTGACAGTTTTGGAGGGAAATGAAACAACACTTTCTTGGTCAGAATTCTAATATAAGCTGCAACATCTCAGTTGCCACGTTCCTGGGGATTAAGTATGTCCAAAGAGAGGAATTCCTAAATAAACCCACTTATGAATGTATGTATGTATATCAGCCTTCGAACTTTCCTTATTGTGATGGTGTGGCTTTGAAATCGGAAATGCCATTCATCTATTGCATTTTGAAGTATCGTAATGGTAGTAGCAAGTGATTGAGGGGCAAGTAAATCCAGGGCATCTCAATTGTTATGCTGATTGACACTTTGAAATGATGCAATTACCATATAGAATATTTTTATATGACAAAATATATTGAACTTTAGTGTAGCCTCGGTTCTGATAAATATCATGGTGCTGGTGTCGTAATATTTGCTGAATTACTTTTCACAGTTTCAACCTGTTTGTATGCATATGGGCCATTAAGCCTTCTTAGAATTCTCAAGACGGATGATGCAACGACGCAGGTTTATATAATTGGCTTAAGCATACAGAGTAAAGCAACAGCTTGGTATATTAATGTCAATGAAATGTATGGAAATCAGAATATTCACTTAACAGGAGAAATGGAGAACGATAAATCCAATATCGCATGAGCTAAATACCCTTAAAACCTTTTCTGTTTTCTTTCTTATCAGTAGAACAAAACATATGCTGCAGAGGAATGCCATCCAGAAACACTGTCTGAAAATAGTTAAAATGCTGTTGGTTAAGTCCGTACTAATAATGAAATGTGTCTTCGAACTGGAGATTGAAAGGCAAGGAATCTAATCGGGTAGCGTTATCGTAATCTTGAAGAGAATGAGCTGGTAATCCAGGAATCACCAACCCAACCATCCTAGCTGCTATGAAAAGCCAACTTTCTCTGTACTCTGGACCCTTTGCGTACGGCAGAATAAAACTCCTAATCAGCTCCCAAAGTGCATGTACGTACTTGGGTGCCGCCCATACCAAATTGAAATAGTTCTTGTTCGGTTCCTCCTTCACAACCTGAATACCATTACTCCCAATCATTACTTCCTTGTACAACAACATAATTATATATCTAATTATTATTTAGGATAAATGTCATTAATAGATAACAGATAGACATCACTGATATGAAAAATAAATTAAAACTTTCCAAAGGTTTTTTCAGTAAATTTATGAAATTTCAGAGAAGGTGTTTGTCTGACAGATTTAGTCTCAACTGCGTATTTTAATCAAAATTTAAGGCGGAATTATCTTGCCATATATAGGAAGGAGCACACACCTTTCCTTCGTAGCAGCTGTTGAAATAGAGGCAGGGTCCGAAGTGCTTAAACAAGAGAGTTCTGTCATCGTAAGGCAACCTAGGAACAATGTCATTTGAATAAACATACCTCCAATAATTCACATCATACTTCTCTAAATTCTTGTTCATAAACTTGCCAAATTTCCTATCTCCTACCCTAGGCTGCCCAAATGTGTAAACTCCTTCCAATCTCTCCAACAACCATGTCTCCTCATGTAACACTAGCACAGACACAAACAGTACAGCTAATGCTCCACCCAAGCTGTGTCCTGTCAATATAAACTTGGCTCCCATGTTTTTTTCCAGCAATTCTCTCAACATTTTTCTGATAGTATAGTAAGCAAATGGGTGATCGCTGATCAATTTCTCCTTGTCGATTTCCTTTGGCCAACCTTGATTTGTTTGCAAGCCTAGAGCTTTCATGAAGCCGCCATGTACTTTACCCACGTTTGGAATCCCATACCATGAGACATCCACATCTGTGCACCAGTCGTCTGCATCGAATGGTTCGGTTCCTCTAAATGCAACCACGATTACATGTGGGTTAGCTCTTGTATCTTGAAGCAAGAAGGCTTGCGTCGAGTAGCGTTTCTGGTAATCTGTGTGCAACAAACCAGAGATTTTGATCAGTTATATATTTAACATAAAATTTATATCAACTTTCTAAGTTTAATACCGAAAATAATTTACAACAATGATGTAAATTTTACGCAGGTTTTATACGAACAAACAATTTACTTCTGTTATTTTTTTTAATAAAATATTGACTACAGAAAATATAACAAAGATAGAGATTGTGTCCAATAAACAACTTTTTTTTATTCGGTTCAAAGGTTTGGCTTTTTGTTTAGGGTTTGAAAGTTGAACTCAGCAAGGTTATTTAAGGAACTATTGTACATGAATTATACAAATGTTTTAAAGTAAAGTATACAATAAGTTACTAAATTAAGCACAATCCTTTGACGATCTTTTGAACAAACGCAATTACATCTTAGCTGAAAACAAAAACCTTGGAAGTATACAATGTGTATATGTCAGTAAGACGCATTGAAATCCAAAATAATATACAACGATATCATAGTTGAACTGACAAGCTTTTGTGTTTTTTTAAATTTGTTTCATTTTCTCCTTCTACAAGAATTAATTAGCTGTCCTAGTCTTAGTCAAATTGAATATTTGTATACTTTAAATTCCTGTTAAGCACGTAATCGCAACTTAATAATATTACTCAATCAGTATCATAAAACTATGTGTTCAGACGCACAGAATTTTCATAAATAATCCCACTAGATTAGACAAGAAATGATATATTAGAGGATCCCTGGTTCTGGTTGTATGATGACTGACTACTTTATGTATAATGGATCATGACCTACCACTTCCAATCAACCCACCTAATTTCTTCTTAGGCTTTCAAATGGAAAGCGTAAATGGAGGGATGGTTCGTATTCTAAATATAAGACTAATCATATCAAATTAATTAAACCGAAAAACAAATATACTACCCAAAAAAAAAAAAAATTAACAATCTGTAATAGCAAATTCAACGCTATGCCAGCACTCATTATCTGGCCAATTTGCGTAATGCTTTCACAATTAATCAAAGAAACCAACTTAATTAAGATAATGTTGTAATTAATTACTTTTAAGATTACTAGGTCAAAATATGATAATTATATAATGGTTAGGAAATGTACAAGGTTGCTTCTTGGATCTTACCATTCCAGAAATCGAAGAACCGCAGGAATTGCATCTGCACAAAAAGAAGAAAACCAGGAAATATAAGGTGTAGCTCTCTAGTTCTAGCGTTCTAACAAGCTTCTCTTGTTTCCTTTATTATCTTCTTCTGTTCATATGGATTTGGGTCTGAAATTGATCTGAGAAATTTAATTACCTGCCAATGATCTGTGACTATGCTGTTGATGAAGGCTTCATTCTCATATGACAATTTAGAGGCCATCAGGGACAATGATGCATAATATTTTCTGTTGTTAGGTTTTATGCTTCTGTCCAAATCAACTCGTGTGTCAAGGTTTCCCACAAGTGAAGTGAAGGTCGCCGATGATCTATCTGGTATCGTCAGCCTTCCTGCATAACGGCATTTAATCAATTAAGTGATCTTCGTTAATATTTACTACTCATAGTAAGGTGATCACTACACCTACATGCAATTAACAACACGTGCATGTGCAGCAAGTATCTAATGAGTTCTATTCGGAATTTTACAACATTTAATTTCTAAGACGATGGCGGCTTCTTAAATTAAAAGAAAGCCTATCTCTTCCCTTGATCATCTGCCTGTTCCGAAACATATGACGCCTTTCCAAAAGCATAATTACAGAAACACCGTACTGCCAAATTTCCAGTGTCGAGAAACTAATACTGCTCTCTCAAAATGGTTTCAAAACTAGTAGGGAACCTTCTTGGTCTCTATGAAATATATGCATGCTTAACGATGCGTTAATGCAGATGAACATATATATATATATATATATATATATATATAGACACACACATAAACACGTAAAAGCAGGAGCAAACCTGTTAAAATGCTGATTAAAAGCTTGAGCAAACCGCCATCGCCTGATAGAAGATTTAGCCACAGCTCGATTACGTTTCCTACCACGGTCATAGGTGTTCTTAACAGGAGAAGTGCTCTCTGTGCGACGACGGAGATGAAGATGATCCATCGATGACGAAAGTTTGTGAGCCTGACCCCTTCTGGGCACTCAATAAAGCTTCTTTTCTTCAAATCAGAGGAAAATAATAGGAGAAGGAGATCAAGCAAACCAGCATCTTTCGGCTTGAGAGTAAGATAATCATCACAGAATTGATCCTCATTAGCCATAATTTGGAAGCAAAATAATGGAGTTGCTGCGTCAACGTCTCGTCTATATTGGCCATTATAAGTGGGGGAAAAAAAATCCTCGAGAAATTAATTAATTTAAAATGGTTGGTAATAAATAATGCGACGTCGGCTTAAACTTCAATAACACGTGATAACGTTTTTTTCTAGTCTTAGTCGCTTACTTGTATCAACTGGGCTGCTTTTTATTATTAGTAATATTTGTTGTGTGACTGGGCATGCATTATGGTTTCATCAGATACCAGCATCTAATTAGCTTGTATCTGTACATGTATAATGGTTTCAGTACGTTTTGGCTTCACGTCTTAACAGATTTAACACCACTATCACCATTGCATTTGTCTTTTGTCTTTAATTACCATACATTATCTTGTCTACCGCCCAGCTTATTAACACTGATAATTCATTTAAATTAGATGATCATTCAGATCGATCCATGGATTCAGATTTGCGCGTTGAGATTTGACCTTGAATATATATATATATATACTACATAATATAAGTATATATATATATATATATATATAAAAGCAAATTAATTGATAATTAGTTATTAAGCTGCAGATTGTCTTTAATTAGTCCCTACCTTTACCCCACTGTGCTGAATTCTGAGCATAAAGTATATTTAATAATTATTCAACATCATGGATTCCCAGGTCAGTTTCCCATTTATTTTTCTGTCTTATATATATTATTGATCAACTCTCTCTGTTGACAAGACCAATTCAGCAATATACATACATTAAGCTACTAATTAAAAAATGCATGCAAATGGTATGTATGCAATTTATATTTGAGTGCAAATTAATATAACATATACAGCATATCTATATTAATATGATGATGTTAAAAAATTGGATATAAGGTCTCCATTAAGAATTTAAATCTTTTTCTTATTTAAATTTATCTAATCTTAATTAAATAATTTTTTGATACGAGTAAACATATATTTAATCACTGGTTAAAAAGTTGTGTAAAACTATGTAAATAAGGTCCCACTCAATAGATTCTTTTAGTTATCATGATTTTATTTTTCATTTTTTTTTATAAGAATTATGATAAAGATAAAAGGACAAAGCAGATATTTTCAGTCTTTGTTAACAGTGAATTACTCATTTATCCCTAAATCACTTCATAATTACCTTTTCTTGGAAAGAAGTACTTTAATTGTTAATATATTTTATTTATTCTTAAAATATGATTACAAATAACTAATCAATTGATTTTAGGAGAAGATTTAATTTTGTTTTTCAACTTTCGTTCACACACACGTGCACAAGCGCGTGCACACACACACACATATATATATATATGTATATAAAAGTATTATTAATATTTTTATAATTAATAAATATGTTAGATACAATTTTAACAATTAAATGTATTTAAATTTAATAGTTTATAATTGATTTAAAAGACTATGTAAATTCCTTTACGAAATGAAATTAATAAGATAGAAGTAAGCAAGAAGATTTATTTCTTTAATTAAATGTGTATAATATTTTTCTTCTTAAGCTTTCAAGCACTCATGCATCTACACGAAGGTTCGAAAGTGTGGGTTTGCTTTTAGCTGAGAATTTAGCACATTAACATTTTTGGAGGACGTGGGCTTAATTTCAATAAAACAAATTAATTAGCTGGACTGTGGTTGAACTTGAATTTATTCAATGGACAACGCACTCACCAAATTGTGAAACACACGTTTCATGTCCATCGAATTCGAAGTTAGCTAATTATATAGGCTTAAGCGCAAGGTCACCTTAATAGTAAGACCGTTTCTATTCTAATTAATCTCTTACTTCTTTTCATAATAAAGATAAGGAATTATATATTGTTGAGGATAGATAAGAGTGGGGAGTTTAGAAAAGAGCAAAAAAAGAGAAAGAAAATTAGGTTGAGTCTCTGAGGAGAAAAGTAAAATAAAAGCTAGAATTAATGGACCGTATGTGCCGATCGACCGATCACTTTCAATTAAAGAAATGAATGAATCTCACCTATCAAAAAAGACGAAGTGATTAGGAAGAATATTGGACCATAGATTATTAGATCGTTTTGTGTTTGTATTCTTCTTTCTTCAAAAGCTATGACTAGTCTACCAACACATATACAAATTAATTAAAACCCAATCCCACCAACCACATGTTAAATAATTTTCTGCTTTAATTTTAATGTTTTCTTAATTTTGTAGGATTATTATTAAATTAATTTGCTTTCTTCGGTCTATATATGTGTGTGTGTGTGGACGTGTGTGTCTTATCGTTTTCTCTTTTTTTTCCAATCGCCATTTTTCATGTCTTCTACTAAAATCATTTTTGTGACACAAACAAATATTAACCTTATATGTACTTCGTGTGTGTGTATATATATATATATATATATATCTGAAAATTTTAGTAGAGCGTCACTCAATTATATATGTATGCCACCATCCTAAGACATAGGAATTTTACCCTTGAGAACTAGAACCAATACAATCATCATTATCTATGATACTACATTTTGAACTAATCGATCTAAAGATTTTTATTAAGTTTTTATTCAATGTTCAGCGATAATCTACTAATTGCCAGTTTCAATTCTCTTGACTATATTTATAAATACTTCAACAAAATTTCCACTAAAATTTTTAGAAATTCACACATATATAAAAGATTTGAAGAAATCTACACATGCCTTTTTTAAACTTTTAATTAACTAATTTTAACTATTATTTGACTGTTAATTTTATGGACAATTTGATAAAATATAATTTTCCTCTCTCATATTTATTTTTAAAAGATTAGTTTTTATATATATATATATATATATTTCATTTTTCTGATTTTTACATCAAAATAAAATCTTGAAACATGCTTATCAAATCATTGGCAAAAATGCATATTTTCCAAATTATAATAATTAAATTTAAACAAAATTTTTGGTTGATAAAATTCAATGGAAGTTTTTCATTAATAAAATTCCAACGAAATTTTTTGTTAATTAAATTTAAACTATATTTGTTATTAATTAAATTCAAACTAAAATTTTTATTTATTAAATTTCTAAATTTTTTAAAAAATTTTAAACATTAAATAAATTTAAATTTAAATTTTATTTTTATTCATAAAGTTTAAGTGTTATAGGGTATTTTGTTCATTCTAATTAATAAGTTTAGTTATCTTATGATCTATGAGAGGTATGTATGAATTTTTTCCAAACATTTCATCTATGTGTGGAGTTTTATACCTCAAGAGAAGTATGTGTTAATTCATCTTAATATATTTTATACTAATATATATTTAGTATATTTAATTTTAAAATATAACTTTAGTTTGGAATTTCAATACACAACCAAGTGACACAAAGGTTGCTTTCTGCAGTATTTTGAACAATATTGAGGTAGTTCGGTAAATGGGAGTGATAGATTATTAGTCAAAGTTTAGAGAAATAATAGGGTATTAAATCTAAAACGAAAGGTATGAGTAATTCTCTCTATTTTACATAGTATTTATTAAAAATAAGTTTTCAAAATAAAAACTATAAAAACATATGAGTAAAGTTGTTGTTTAGAAAAAATGTAATTCATACTGAAAGTATGATTTTAAAATAATAGAAAATAACATAATTTAATTCATTTTAAAAAAGAAATGAGTAGAAAAAAGAGAATTTTATAATTTCTACTTTTTATTTTTTTTTTTTTGAAAAAATATATATATATATATATATTATAGTTTGAGAAAATATAATCAAACAACCAGTTACATTCTCCAAAGGGCCCGGGTTTAAATGATTTTATTCCCCATTAATTACATAAAGCGACGCAATAGAATACTTTAGAACCCGTAAGTCTCAATCAAGGAAGCTGCCTCCCTGAAGTCTCGTAGGTGATCATCACAATTACTCCTTATTACTACTGTAACAGATCGCTAGACCACATCACTCAGCCATTTATTAAAGCTAAACTAAACATAAGCTCTTTTCGGAATATTCAATCTTGTCTAAAGAGAAAATGGTAGAAAAAAGAGAAAGTAGCTTGCAGACAGTATCGTAATATCTAAATGATTAAAATATAATTATATTTATTCTTCCGTCCAAAAAACAATAAACAATCAAAAAGGATATAATCAACCTTACCCTTTAATAAAATCATAACATGATTATAAAAAAAAAAAAAAAAAAAAGAATTAAGAAAAAGAATTAAGAAAAACCATTAATATCGTGAGGGAGCAGACCCTTTATATAAAAAAAAAAAAAATAGTCAATCCACCAATGTAATGAATCACAAAGGCATCAATAACATCGTTTGTTTCCCAGGGAAGTATGCAAACAACACTTTTTTGTGTCAAAATTCTCACGTAAGTCGCAACACTTTGGTTACGATATTCTTGAGAATATATAGTATGTCCAAAGAAACCAACTTTCAAAGACTTTAAAACTTTTCTTATCGTGAGATAATTGAAAATAACTAAAATATAAATGTTTGGATCCTAATTTTTGAGTTTAAACTTTTAATTCAAATAACAATTTAACATAATATTAAAATAAGTTTGACCTTATAATAGATATATTAAATATAATCATGTTTGTACATGAAAGAAATGATAAACAACTTGGATAAAAATATTTATAACCTTACTTAAGACTCAGAACAAATATTTGAATAAATTTATTTTATTATAACTTTAAAAATACTTAATTTAATACCATCAAATCATTAGTTTTCAAAAATTTGTATTAAGAATAGATATGAAATTTAGATTGATTCAGAATTTAGAATAATCCATTCAAATTTAATAGAAAAAACAAACATGACTGCAAACATAAATTTAGTTAAACAAAAAAGTGATACAACCAAGTAGGTGTGTTGTATCATATTATTAATGTGAATGACATGTCTGGAAAACAGAATAATCCTTAACACAAAAAATGCGCAAATATAGATTCAGTTGGAAAAATAAATCCTGAAGAGAAAATTAGGAATAACATCCAGAACTAAATTTCTTTGATTATGTTTAAGCCCGTATTAGGAAATGGAGTCCAGAAGCTGGGGAGCAAAAGGCAAGGAATCCAATCGAGTAGCATTGTCGTAGTCTTGAGGAGCATGAGCTGATAATCCAGGAATTACCAACCCAAAAACCCCAGTCATTTCTCAGAAACCAACCTTCTCTATAGTCTGGACGAATGGTGGAATAAAGCCCCTTATCAGCTCCCAAACTGCATTCATGAACATTGGTATCACCCATAACAAATTGAAGTAGTTCTTGTTCGGCTCCTCCTCCATAACCTGAATATCATTTAACTCAGTAATCCATTAATTAGAATAAATTTCATGTACGTCCCCTGGGATGATAGATGCTAGATAGATATCTCTGATATTGAAAATAGATGAAACTTTCTGAAAGTTCTTTATGTATCAAGTATATAAAATGTTAGAAAATTAGGAGTTGAAGCAAAACACGCAGCTACAATGAAATTGAGAAAATAATGAAAATAAACGTTATGTAGGAGGTATAACCATCCATCACTATAAAACAATAAATAAGTAGGAGGTATAACCGTCCATCAAAATAATAATAATAAGTAGGAGGTATAACCATCCATAGTAAAATAAAATAGCAAGATAAATCGACACAAATATTTTACGTGGAAAACCCCTAATTTAGGGTAAAAACCATGGGTAAGTATAGGAGTATTTCACTATTTTAAAGTGGGGATTACAACTCTCTTTCTCTCTAATAACAAGGAAAGAACAAGTCTCTTAATAGAAATATTTCACACTCTCTTTCGAAATAGGAAAAATAATTTCAAATAAAAAATACAACACAAAAAATAAACTAATTTTTTTCTCTTTGTAAAAACTCTCAAAGGATGATTTGGGATGAATGGAATGGTGAAAGGGGTGAGGTATTTATAGTGGTTTCCTTCTCCCATTTTTAAACACACATTCCACAATTTACTTCACAAATTTCTCCACTTATCAACCACTACCTAAATTCAAACTTTCTCCACCTAACATCAATCTCATTAGTAAAAAAAGTCAAAAAAGAGTAGCTGCACTTTCAGTGTATTTCGGTACTCTTATACAGTACGATACTATTCATAAATAGGTACTGTTCATCTATACGATATTATTTACCAAAAGTGAACTTTACAATTTCACATGAAATTGGATAACAAGTTAAAGATTATAGAGATATATATGACTATATTTCATTAAATTTCAGGGTAAAATAAGAGATTTTTATGGTCATTAATTTATCTTCGTGGAAGAGAGTTAGAGCTCTCACCTTCCCTTTGTAGCAGCTATTGAAATAGAGGCAAGGTCCAAAGTGCTTAAACAAGAGAATCCTGTCATCATAAGGCAGCCTAGGAACGATGTCATTACAATAAACATACCTCCAATATTTCACATCATACTCTTTAAATTCTCGGTCATAAATTTTCCAAATTGCTTGTCGCCTACCCTAGGTTGCCCAAATGTGTAAACTCCCTTCAGTTTCTCCAACAACCAAGTCTCTTCATGTAATACTAGCAAAGACACAAACAGTATAGCCTATGCTCCACCCAAACTGTGTCCTGTCAATATAAACTTGGCTCCCTTGTTTTTTCCGAACAATGTTCTTAACATTTGTCTGATCGTATAGTAAGCAAATGGGTGGTCACTGATCAATTTGTCTATGTCGTTTTCCTTTGGCCAATCTTTATTTTTTTTGCATTCCTAGAGCTTTCATGAAGCCGCCATGCACTGTACCCACGTTCGGAGTCTCAAACCATGAGACATCGACATCCGTCCACCAGTCTTCTGCATCAAATGAAGAAGTGCCTCTAAATGCAACCACGACTACATTTGGGTTAGCTCTTGTATGTTGAAGCAAGAAGGCTTGTGTCGAGAACCGTTTCTGGTATTCTGTATAACATGTAACAAATCAGAGATTTTGATCAGTCATTTAATTTACCAGACCTACATAAAATCTATATCAACTTTCTGCAAGTTTAATACCCAAAAAATTTACAACAATTAATGATGTAAATTTTACACAGGTTTTATATGAACAAACAATTTACTCTTTTTGTCCTTTTTTTTTAATAAAATAAATATTAACGCAATTACATCTTACATCTTGGCTGAAAACAATTAAAAATTGAAGTATACAATGTGCATATGTCCGTTATACCCATTCAAATCCAAAATAATATAGAGTTGAATTGACAAGCTTTTGTGTTTTTTTAACATTTGTTTCATTTTCTCTCCTTCTACACGTAATTAGCAGTCCCAATCTTCCCCAAAATTCAAAATATATATTATTGATTCCATGTTAGGCACGTTTGCAACATAATAATATTAGTTTTATATATTTATTAAAAAGTCTCACGTACGCTACACGCAGAAATTTTATAAGAAATAATATATTAATTAGAGGATATGGATCGTGACCGTTCACTTGCAAGCAGATGTAAACTGTAAACCGAGGGATTATTCATATATATATATATATATATATTAATTCTAAGTAATTAAGCAAACAAATTATACTTAAAAAGCAATAATCTTTTGTAGCATATTCAACGCTATATATGTCAGCACTCTTATCTGCCTTATGTTGCAGGACGCTTTCCTAGACACCGAAAGATCAATGCAGATAATTTTGTAATCATCGCCTTCAAAATGACTGGGTCATCAACCAATTTTAATTATATTCTGTTTAGGAAAATATACAAGGTTGCTTCTTAGTTCTTACCATTCCAGAAGTGAAAGAACCCCAAGAATTGCATGTGTCAAATAGGAAAAACATCAATTCGTTTTAATAAATGAAACTATAAGATAAGTAATTACTCTAATCTTAGAGTTCTAATTTTATTATCTTCTGAATTCTGGTCATAGGAATTTGGGTCTGAAGTTATTGATGGACGAAACTTACCTGCCAGTGATCTGTGACTACGCTATTGATGAGGGCTTCATTCTCATAAGATAATTTAGAGGCCATCAGGGACAATGATGCATAATATTTTCTGTTATTAAGTTTAATGCTTTTGTCCAACTCAACTCGCATGTCAACGTTTCCCACAACCGATGTGAACGTTGCCGATGATCTAACTGGTATCACCAACTTTCCTGCATTTAATTACTTCTTCGTTAATCTTTACGACGCATAATAAGATTAGCACTACTACATCTTCATGCAATATATGCATCTGATGAGTTGAACTTGTTAAATCTAAACAATATGTATTCAATTTCTACGTAGAAGCTAGCTTGCAGAAGGTAGCAAATTAATTAACCTGTTAAAATGTTGATTAAAAGATTGAGAAAACCACCGTTTCTCGATGGAAGATTTAGGCACAGCTCGATTACATGGGTGTTCTCAAGAAAATGAGCAATCTCTGTACAACAATGGAGATGAAGATGACCCATCGCTGACTAAAGTTTCTGAGCACTCAATAAAACTTCTTTTTCTCAAATCAGAGGAAAACAGTAGAGGAACGAGATCAAGCAAACCAGCTTCTTCCGGCTTGAGATAAAGATAATTATCAGCCATGATTATTAGCATGGAACCATAAATGATGATAATCGTGTTGCTGCGTCAATTACTCGACTATTAATTATTGGCAAACTTGGCCTGAAGCATCTCTTTTTTATTTAATATATAAATATATATTTTGATGCTAAAAAATTGGATATAAATTTTGATTAAGAATTAATTGTGTCAAACACGTCATAGGAGTGCATTATATAATTGTGAACTTATTAATTTGTATCTTTATTAGGTTTTTATTTAATAGTCACAGAAATGGTCTAAACTTATATTAAATTTTGTACATTTATTTTATATATTTGAATGCAAACAACATGGCCTATATTGTGATAATACAAATTTTGGATATAAAAATATAATTGAGAATTATGGGAAGCATGATTGTTACACATAAAATTATATTATGCATTAGTCTAAATCTTTTAGTAGATTTTATGAATCACAACATTATCTAAGGTTTTTATATTCGAATGCAAACAGTATCGCATATATATTGTAATACTGAAAAATTGGATACAAAATTTTGATTAAAAATTATGGCAAACACAATTGTTATCGTACATATAATTAATTTTGATTTTATTAAGTATTTATTTAACAAAAAGGAATTAAGAGTATTTTAACTTCACACAATTTCTTGCTTCATTTATAAACCATTATTACATTATTTTCTTTTTAAATGGTTGAAATTGCATAACAAAGATGCATTAATTACGGTTAGTCATAGAACGATATGATTATTGTAAACTTTCATGCTCTTGATTGCACATAAGTATATAATTGCTTCAACGATGTTTACAATGTATATAAAATAGTACATAATTTTACAAATTGATGAGACTATATAATTTCATACTCTTTGCCAGTAGTAGATCCACAACACAACGCAATAAAAAGGCCCTACCCCTCTCACAAACTCCACAAACATATAAAACATTTATAATTTTAATGTATAAAATTTTTGTTTATACTTTGTCCCCGAACTTAAAAACCCGATTATTTACCCCTTTAATTTATCATTTTTTTAATGATCATCACTCTCCAACTCATCCTTGTAGCTCTCTTGGGCTGAAAATCTTCGTTCAGCTTTGACTTGACTGTGTGGGTTTGGCTTTAGTCGAGAATTTGGGAATTGGGACACCACACCAGTGTAAGGCTGCAATTTCTATGCCCGTTTTTGGGCCTATACTATGCTGGGGTTCAAGAAAAGCGGCTGCTCATTTTAAGTTTGAATTTCTTTTTTTCTTTCAAAAAAAAAAAATTAGAAGAGAGTGAATTTGAAATTATTTTTCTTTCTTTATAAAATTAAATTATTAATGATATCCGACAGAGTGTCCACCGAGAGGAGTGGACCACCGAACCGTTCACATTGAAATTGAATTCAAAATGGAAAGTCAATTAAAGAAAACAGTGTGGCATGATGTAGCCAATCCAATATCTTGCATTATTTACATACTTACAAATTATACACCTTCTCTGATGGTAGGGATGGCAAAATTTCCCACGGGACCCCAAATTCACGGGATCCACCTCCAACGGAGGAGAATTTAGATAAATTTTGGGGAATAGGACAGGAACGGAGAGAAATTAATTCCCAATTTATTAATGGAACGGGGATTGGTTTACCTCTTCCCACCTCATCTCCACTCTTCATTCCCCAATAAAATATAATATAAATATATTATAATTTATAAATTAAATTTTATATATGTACATATAATTTTATATTATAATTTCTAAAATTATATATTATAATTAAATGTAATTAGTAATAAAAAATTATAAAGTCATGAATTAATGTTATAAAAAATAGAATATACAAATAAAAAGCAAAAGATTAAAAATTAAAAAGATCTTATATTGTGTTTCCAATAATATATTAATAATATTTTTATTTAAATTAATTAAATTTTATATCATTAAAATTAATTTATAAAAATAATATAAAATGCAGAATTGATATGGGGCTCATTCCCCGTGTAAGATTCTCCATCCCCATCCCATTAAATTTAGTGGAGAATGGGACGGAAAATGGGGATTAAAATAGAAAACGGAGTGCGAAATGGGACATGCCTCCCCACCCCCACTCCGCCCCCCATTGCCATCCCTATCTGATGGGGGTGAAATATTAAGTTCTTGATTTCATTTTCATATCGTGATTCTAGAAGCAAAATAGGGACAAAGTTTTAATGATTGATTTGTGCTGTGATGCAATGCATCTCATCCCTCGAAGAGGACAAAGAGTGACGAAGAATATTGGGCCAATGGATTAGATTGTCTTTGTGTGCTTCTTAAAGAGGCGATTCTACTCTACCACCCAAAACCCAATTCAACCAACCAACCAACCCATCATTTTTGTTTCTTTTATTTATTTCTTGTAAAGTTTTCTTCTTTAACACGTATTCATGTGCTTTGTTTGGTCCCTATGTTATCGTTTTCTCGGGGGTTTTCTTTTTTTTTTTCTAATCGGCCGGCTTTATTCATACACAACTAAATGGAACATTTATTGTTGAGGAGCAATATTTATATATATGTGTGTGTGTGTTTGTCATACTCATCGAAGCATAATTTAAACAATACTATATATATATATCTGTGTGTGTGTGTGTACACATGCGTGTGTAATTATAACTAAACATTCCAAATGATTTTCCATTTATTAGCAAATTAGTGTTCAAATAATTGAACCAAGGGGAATCATTGTTTTCTCGACGTGGCTTTTGCTTCTCTTCAAAAGTTATTACATTTTCGCTAATCCCTTATACTAAAACTGGATTCGTACGTCATTAAGCATGAAGAGAATTAAGAAATAGATATTGGTGGATATTGAAAGCTATGTCTAATATTGAAAATACAGTGAATTTAATTATGGAGAATAAAGAAGTATGCCTTATATTCTCAGGACAAGAGGGCTCACCAAATGCAGATGTTGGCACTGCAGTGGAAACTCCCACATGGGTTTTCTGATGATATTTTTGACCAGGTCTTACCCTTTCTTTTTTTCCTGTAAAATATTATATTATTTTTATGTACATGATCTGTTTTGCTATTGATTTGTTAATTTCCGATATCTATCCCCTAGATATATATATAGATTGAATTAGATAGGGATTCGCGTGGCAAGCAAGAATAAGGATTGCTTTTGGTGAAACACGATCCTATTCTTTGAGACACAAACAGTTTCTATTCCATCCAGCACCCTTTTTCATTTTCTTAATAATAAAATGATGCACACGAAACAGCAAATGCTTTACGTTTCTTCTGCTCCAAAACGAACCAGCAATCTACAATCAGATAACACCTACTTCCATGGGTCAAAATTCTCACCACCCACAAAGAGTTAATACTTGTACATCAAGCCTAGCCCAGCCCATCTCCAGCGGACCCATTTTTAGACAATAGCAA
This sequence comes from Azadirachta indica, assembly GCA_022749755.1. Lineage (NCBI taxonomy): Eukaryota > Viridiplantae > Streptophyta > Magnoliopsida > Sapindales > Meliaceae > Azadirachta > Azadirachta indica. Next base: position 5,220,192 of record CM040449.1, read on the forward strand.
TGAACATAAAATTTTTTCAAATATGTTCATATGCATGAGATTAATCCCAATAAGTAAAGAAGAAAATGGGCAGCCGTCTGATAAGACAGGATAACGGAACTGTTTGCGCATCCAAAACTCGTAATTTTACTTGGAAAAGCTCGGCAAATTAATTTCGTCCAACTACTTGAAAGAAAAAGGGTGTGGAAATAATTGCGTCAAAGGGGCAGCGAGCATCTGCTTAGGCCTTGGTGTCAGCCAAACTGAATTTGGATTATTAGGCACTGAGTTGTAATCTGGAATCTGAAACCAAATTCAATATAGGTCTCCGAGGAGATGGAGTTAATACATATATAAAATCCTGATTATATAATGTCTCTGCTATATATAGATATATATATATATATATATATATATATACACTCACATACACATCAAACGCTGAAACTTGAACAAATAAAAAATTTCTCGATGCGATATATAAATATTAATTCAACTGCAATCTGCCTCTTCAATTTATAGAAACATATATATATATATATATGTATATATATAAATTAATGGTGATATTGCCTTGGTGGATACATAAAATTATGGAATGATGGTAAATAAAAACAAATTAGAAATCATGCATACATAACGAGAACCTCTCGATTTCAGCTCAAGTACAAACATAATCACTTGAACTTCACGTGAATATCTTTAAATGAATGTTGAGTGATGTATACTTTAATTGCTTTCTAAAGGCAGAACACGACGGCCTTCATCTTTCAGCAGCATCTGAAAAACATGTTTCTCGTCGCGATGACCAAATTGCTCATCACGATATATGTATAAAAAATTAAAAATTTACACCCCATATAATCCTATTAATAATATTATTATGCTAGAAAAATTAATTGCACAAATATTTAAAATTTGAAGTGTTAGACTGTGAATTATAATTGTTAATTATCAAATATATATTTTAAAAATTAAACTCTTAAATTTTTCTCAGTATAAATAAAGATCCGGGGTGCTTTTCGCCATGATCGTAACATAGAGCTGTTTGTCACCAGTACTAATTAATAAGGAATCCTACGTGGAGGCCACATTAGATTGAGTTTCACGTGTCCAAGTGTTGACGGACAAAGACGTCATCACCTTGCCACATTGGAAAAAAGCCCATCACCGCAAATTGTCAGTCCTTCACGTGGACTTCCCATGCATGATGCATTAGATTAGATTAGATTAATCTCATCCTTACTTTGCGCCCAAATTAACGAAGCTTTCAATTGTTAAATATGACGCGGAAATTCGGATAATGATATATACTCCTCCCCAAAATTAGATCATAAATTTTCTATTGTCCCAACGTGTGTCACAACAAATCTACTACCCAGCCAAGCCGGATTCAGCACGCGTTACATCTAACTAGACAACTGTACCTTCAGTGTCTTTCATTTGTCTTGCATGATGTCTGTACTCGAACTAGACTGAAGAAGCAGGTTTTCCCGGTTGCAATGGCCCGTGGATTATGTCATCTCACGTGTCACCATTTGACCTAAAGAGCGTGGAGCTTTTGTGCACCCAATGGTCCCGAATTTGTACACAAAACTCTATCAAGAAAGAACCATCGATCCCACTCTAGATTTTTCTTGGTAGACAAACAAAGATAGTTTTGCATAGTCTGTCAGCCCACCAACATTAATTATTCTTTGTTATCGGAAAAAAAAGTTAAAAAAAAAGAAAAAAAAAAACGTAATCATTTCTTTTTAATTTCTCAAGACCAGAGGTGCTATTGTCATGGCCATATATATATATATTCTGTCCATAATACGGCATCTGTGGCGGTCAGGTTCTTCATATTACTGTATTTGGAATTGCGTGAATTTGAGAGTTTCCTCAGACGAGGCCACTAAGTGCTTTTACAGACATGAGAAATTAAAAGAGTGAGAGAGAAGAGATAGAGATCGATACAGATTCTGTAAAACAATCGATGCACTAATTTTTAACAGTTCAGTTATCTATCCAACTATCGTAATAATTATTTCATAACAGTGCAACAGCGATTACAAAGTCTAAATATCAAGAGAATGACAGCATGCATGATCTTTAATCAGTCTTTACAGCCCAATAATTAAGCTAACATATCAGTAGTAGATAACACATTTGTACGCGAGCTAGCTAACTCTTTTTCTTAAGCTAATTAAGCATCTCCAAAATGCTGACTGTTTTGAATAGGTTGGTATGCTTTTCCGACTGGAAGATAACTCCCATTAGTCAGTGTTGAAGGGAACCCTATCCCTGTTGGCCTATTAGCGGCAGCTCTCTCCAGTGACTGCACCTGAGTCTTCAAGAACTTCACATAGTGTATTGCTTCATCTAACATAGAGGCAGTGTCCATTTTGGTTCCTCCAGGGACAAGTCTTTGAAGTATTCTAATTCTCTCACTTATCCTCTCTCTCCTATGCCTTGCTGCAACACTTTGAGGATCCTTTGATATCTTCACATTCCTTCTTTTTGGCGGTTTCACTGATTCCGGGTCAATATGAATTGGTTGCATGGCTGCAATCCGAAAGATCGTTTCTCTCATTGCCGCCATAGAGTTCCGCTTATGTGACGGTGTAGAATAAGAGTTTGTACCTGATAAATCGCCACCTCCTCTCCAAATTCTGTCATCGGTTGAATAAGATAGAAAGGCTGGTATGGATGGGTCTTGAACTAGGGTTGTACCATTAAATGATTTGTTGGATGGTATGTTTGTGAAAGAAGGTGAAGCAACATCTGGGTTATTATTATCAATAAAATGTGGCATGGAAGCGATGTTGGTGGCACTGCTTGCGCCAGTGTCACTTGGGGGCAGTTCAATAACATCGTTATAGGCCCCGTAAAACTCGGGAAATTTGTCCATGTGCATCATCATCATCATCATCTCCATGTGATCTTCTGTTGTAGACTTTAACTGGTCAATTTCCATGGCTTTAAAGAGAATCTAGTAAAGAATGGTTAGATAAAAAAAGGAGATAAGTACCAGTTAAGAGCTGAGAAATACTGAAAAACAGATGGACAGAGGGATGGGGAAGGTAAAAGAGAGGAGTGTAGACTATGAGTTTTATCAGAATGTGCAGCGAAGGAAGGAAATAGATGCAAGGGTAAGGAGAAGAAATGAAGAAGAAAGAGGAATAAAATAGTGATATCGGGAACAGACTATCAATAGAGAGAGAGAGAGAGAGAGAGAGAGAGAGAGAGAGAGAGAGAGAGAGAGAGAACACTATATATAACAAGTGGTCGACTAATATATTTATATATTAATTGTGCATGTAATAGTATAAATGCTTTTCCTATCTCTTTTACCCTTTTGTTATCACGAAAGTTGTGGAGCTTTCGTTTTTTCTTTTGCCTGCTGATTATTTTTTCATTATTTAAAACAATAATTTACTTTAGTTTACAATAGGCAGCATGCTCATTTTCATCTGGACCATTGAAATTTTTGGACCACCTCTTTAAATAATGATCAGATATAGACCTGTAGTAATAATTAAGCAGTGAACTATATACGTTATTGTTAGTTTTCTAGAACTAACGTGGCAAAGTACTATTTACCAGTGGTATATATGGAAAAGAATGAAGCATATATTTAAACATGGGGGTTTGGTTAATCGAGAAATTTTACAATATCAGACGAAGTTGGGAAGCAGGTCCACCAATTTTGAAGGGCTCAGATCTACCAACTGTACTTTCAGGGACTATCATAAGTGCTTTTGTTGGTGCATGAATCATTGTTTTTCTCTGATGAAAGCTATATAATACAACATTGAGTGGAACTGTTGGGGGTCTAACTTTGCCTTAAAATTCACTTTCTTTTAAGAATCAAAAACCCCACAATCACATGACAGCTGTCAGAAATCTCACCAGATCCCTTTAAATGAGTTACTTTCCCGTTCCCGGCCGGCCGGCCAGCAATCTGGTGCCATTGGATCCACCGGAGATTTACAGGTGGCAGTCGTTTCTACCCTGTGGAATATATATATATATATATATTTACGGGACCCTACTACGTAATCTATTCTTACAAGTTGCACTATCATGATATGCTGCGCAGCAGCTACAGCCTAAACCACCTCTCAGTATTGCACCAGCAACGGGAACGCTTTTCGAGACGGACCAAATCCTGTTGTTGCAACCTGCTTCATGTGCTGGAGTTTGCTTTGTTAACCTGCCGTTACCCCCTACTGATTAAATGAACTGGCATTACTTTCCTCAGTTTAGCCCGCTGCCCATTATAAAACCTTTAACCCAACTCATTCAATTCAAACTCGTAATTTTTACCCTAAAAAGTTTTGACTCATTACGATAATTTATCTTGTCTTAACATTTTCATAGCAAGAGTGGGCCTACGACTGGACCACCGACTCGATCAGCTCATAATGATAATGATGTAGACATTAATAAGGAGACATCTAGGGCTATTAATATTAAGGGTGCTCTGAGTTAGGGAGTTTTGAATGCGACAAATTTGATGCTTGGTATTTTGGTAAGAGACAAGACAACAGTAGTGCTTCAATTATCTTGGTGATCAGTAATTCTGTTTATGAATTCGGAGGGTAGGAGGAAAAAATTACACGAAGTACTATATATATATATATATATATATATATATGAGGTTTTTGCATTAATCCATGGACGTAAATAAATTGAAGCTGGCTAGCTAGCTGGTGCATATCCTAAATGCGACGTATGAATGCACAAATAGTGCTTTAATTAGCTGAACTCTTAACATTTTAGAGTAAGAACATGCGATAGACATGCACCATAACTCGTGGTCCAATATGATGTCTTATCTTTCCATTAAATCAACATGGTCGAAATTAATTAATATTTCACGATAGCGTTTTATATTGCTAAAATGTAACATTTTCTTGGATTCCAATTTTGGGATGATGCGTACGATAAGCTTGACGAGGTCATTTACATATTATCTGCTATTCTGCTTGATTGGCTAATTACTTTCACTGAAGCTTGGAATTTTTACTGTGTTATAGGGTTATTAGACGTACTTAATTGCAAGAGCAGCGCTGTATTATATGGCTTGTGATCAAGATGAACGGATACAGGAAACCAGCTTTTTAATTAGGCGTAAGATGTTCATAGTCGAAGGGAAATGGGCGATCGGGCCTCATCACGACAGTTGTACTCTGCAGAATTTGGAAGGTGGTAAAAGAAGACAGAAAGAGAAAAAGAAAAATATTATAAAAGAAAAGAGAGATAAAAGAAGAAATAAGAAAGAAGAAAGAAACATGAGTCGTGTTGTTGGGTTGTTGCCCGCTCTCTTTTCTGCAACACCAATCCAAAACACTGAAAACCCTCCGCACCCTGATTTCAAAGCACTGTCTAGATTGATGACCAAAAGTACCATTCCCTCTCTCACGCAAAAACCCTATTAAAATATTAGATAATTATATTTATTAATATTATTATTTAAAACAAAAAAATCAAGAAGACATGAATAAAGGGACATGTTCTCTGCAAGAAGAGACTCAATTGGATAAAAAGAATCCACAGGCAGAGATCTTGCTGTTGGGGTTGGGCTTTTTAATAAGCATTATGACGGTTGCACCACCTTATCTTCTCTTCCCCACATCCCATTTATTTATTATACCTTCTTATTCTATACTATTAATATACAATACCAAACAAACATCATAATATTATAATAATATTTATAATAATTCTTACAATATTGTATTCTCCCACTTTCTTTCATCACTCTCCCTTCCTCATCGGGAACTGCAGGCAAGGCGCTCTGTGAAGTTAAACAAATATTTCTTTATATTGTATTATTCACTCGGAAATGGTCCCACGTTTCTCCCCTCTCTTTCTACATGATTTTCAACACTTGAATTTGGATAGTTTTATTGTTGCCAAATTGCAGCAGTCGGTCAGTCAAAACGTCTTGGGGTTTGTTTGGCTTCAACTTTTTGCGTTTTACAACTCAGAAATCGCACGCACTCCAGTTTTCGAAGGAAAGAGTGTAGATACAGAATTGACTTCAGCAGGCTCTAGTTTTTGGTTATTTTGCCTTGCCAGTGGTAGTGGTACCGTGTTTCTGCATTGCGTCATTGCATGATATGAATGGTGATCTTATGGCTGGCTTTTGCTTTTACATGGAAATTAGAGTTTACCCTGCAGTCATGAATCTAAATGCTAACAGCTAGCCATGTATGTTCAATGCCACTGCTTTCTAAGACAAAGGCAAGGTCAATGATAAGCTGCGGCTCCGCATTTTCAAGTCTTAATTAAATAATAGAAATGTGGAAATTCCCTATAGCCACTCGGTCGAGTAAATTAAGAAACTTAATTCCTAAGCCATAACGTGCTATTACTTGAATTTTGTAAGTGATCAGTGGCAGGAATTACTATACCTAACCGACTCTAGCTACTCCAATTAAATTGAACCCGTGCTTCTTTTACAGTCTCCATATGTCAATTATAATGTTGAGCCAGGAGACATGATATATTATTCTGATTTTTGAAAGGAAAGTGCCTCCAAACTACCCGTACGTAAAATATGATATCTGATGGGTTTCTTTTTTCACTTACTTTTTTTTTTGGGGTAAGCTCTCCTAGTATATGTAATCATATAACTTCCTTGATTAATTAGAGAAGAAAAATAAAATATTCTTCGCATCCTACAGCCCAAGAGGATTGGACCAACTAAACCATTGGTCATTGCTCATGCAGGCCCAACTAAATCACCAGAACCACCACCCGCCCTCCGCGGAGGATTTTGTTTCTGATGAGATGAAACTACTGAAATTTAGACAAGAAAACTGAGAACCACCAATCGGCAGGGTGGTCCTCATCTTCTTACCTTAATTTAAGCTCAAGAGTTCAGTCCTTGACATAATAGACCACTAACCACGATCTACTGTTAGCTATTTGATAAAACTGTTCCTTTCAAGGAATAACAGGAAAATTTTTGAAATAAGGAAAAGGTCACAAAGAAAACCGAACAAGGTTGACAAAGGAGGCAATGGATAGTTGATAGCCAATTACTAACAAAACTACAGAACTAGTAAAAGCTGTTCGCAAAGAGAGAACAGCCATCTCAGAAAGCATTTCATTTGTTGTCTTCCGCTTTATCACCATTCAGAAGCTCGTTAACACAGAATTCATGCAAGTTGTCATACATTTGCTTCCACTGCTTAACCATTTGCAATGCTCTTTCACACTCTTGCTTTAGCCTCTCCACCTCCATTTCTGCTGCAGCGGAAGAACCATGTTGCTGCAAAAAGGACACAGAAAATTTTAAAATAACAGTTTTCAGAATGGAAGATGAAATTAATATCATAAGATCAATCCTAGGATGATAAAAATGATCAAGATTATTCTATATATAAAAGCAAAACCTGGAGATCTTTAATATGAACATCAATCATGCGATAGCTTAGGTATGAAGCATCTTGAGGAACATTGCAAGGATTGGAGAGACAGATGACACCCTTATTTTCCACATCTTCACCAGGCAAATTCACATATTTATCCAGCACAGAAGGTAACTCTAACCCATGTCTTCTTGAGGAAGTATATGGATTTGAGAAATTTCCTAAACTGAGGTAGAGTGGTCGTTGAACCACAAGAATATTGTTCACAGGACCTGTACAGTGCAGAGACAAGTAGTACAATGAGATAATAGAAAAATAAATTAAAAATGAGGGGAATTATTATTTCCAGAGCAAAATTTGTCACGGCCAGGTCGCTGTGAAGTCATTGCATTGGCAAAAACATTTGCTGCCGTGACAACAAAGCAGCCCAAAACTGATGGGGCCAACATCAAGGAACAAGAATAATAGTATTTAACAGAGACAAAAAATGTACATCTATGAATTAACAAATGCAATATTTTACTTTTAGGCTATTTGGGAACTTATACATTCACCCAAAAAAATTAATACAGATATGAAATCAAGCATCAAGAATATTAAATCACTCTTAATCAGGGAAAGGTTACTTATTGCTTACAAGAGATGCAAAATCATTCTAACTTCTAAGCAAAATACCATCATTACTGTAGCAAATAAAGATATAAAGGACATGATAAAAAAGAGGAACAAAAATACTTATGCAAACAAGGAAGCAATATTTAATATTTGTTTGAACACAACCTTTCGCATGTCTGAACATACGAATGATGTTATGAGTCCTTGGATCCCAGACTCGAACCATGCCATCCTCTGATCCAGAAAGCAACAGATCTCCTGTACTATATGCCAAACAAGTCACAGCCTTGCTGTTCATAGGAAAGAAAAGAAGAAATTATAAACCCATAAGTACAAGGATAAAACAGGTCAATAACCTATGTGCAAATTCAAGTAACCATTGGCAGAATAAACGTTTATGTCATACAAATTAAAGTAATTAATTCTTATGCAACTCTAAATTTAAAGAATGAAAATTACACCGTGAAGCTGCAAAATCAAGGAACCATATGCAGAATAAACATCTTCCTTGTAGGAACTTCTGGAACATAGATACCTGAAAGAGTACCTAAGTAACATGTTTAGGAAGGATATACCGGACAATGTGGAAATGTTTCTATATTAGACCATGAAGATGCATAGAATTGCTTCTTATTCCTTCCAGAGAGAGTATGAGAATGTGCAGTCTATTAATTCGGCTCTCCCGCATGAAATAGGCACAGTATCACAAAACAAGATCCATCTTATCAACACTTCCTAGGTTCTATTATTGAAGAATCTATCTCAAGGTAGCCACAAAAATAAAGATATGATTGAATTAGAACAATAAGGAGATGAGCAGGGTTTAGGAATCTGTTGAACAGAAGTGATCAGCAGGTATAACTCACTGTTTCGGAGAAAGCTACAATGTTTGCATGTATTTCATAAGTTATTGAATCATTAATACCATCTTGACATATCTTGAATCCTTGAGATATTTATCCCGCTAAAGTCACCCTTTTGATGAATACTATTGTGAACAAAAATCTGCATACAACAATTGATGTCTTGGCTTCATTTTTTATTTTTTAGAAAAAATTGCAATCAAGATTAGTGAAATAATTGGGACATTTCTCTAGAAAAGGAAACTTCTGCTAATCTAAGTATATAACCAGACAAGATCAACTTTATAAAAACACATTCACCACAAGCACAAGAAGTGCTTTGGAATTGTGGGATCTACAACTTTATTTGCTGGAATGCACCATTGAACCAAAGCACTATGGTTAGGATATAAACTTCATACTCAATCTCCACGACTTATTCAATGAAATTAGGCAACAATAGAATGTAGAAGGTGTTGCACCTTTTACATGTCAGTGGCTAATCAGAGCACACTTCTTAAAGGGAAGGAAAGGGGAGTCTTGTACAGTTTATGTGCCGCACCCTAGCCAAGCTCTATATCTCAAAGTTTAAATGAAACTTAGATATAAGCCTCGTTCACTCATGTCAGCGGAACTATTTGAATCGCAATAGAATCATTCTTTTGTAAATACATTCACATTGTAGGAAAGGAAAGGTCCAAAGTATTTCAAGAAACATTATTTATGCCAAACTTTAAAAAATAAGGAAAATTTAGGAATCTTTAATGTTATAATCAAATTATATTCGATCAATAGCAACAAGTGTCTAGAAAGTAAAATACATCAAAACCCACAAATTACCCCTCATTACTGTTAACAAAGGCAAAATCACAAAGGCATTAAAAAAAATCAAATAAACAGCTCAACGCTATAGAAACTACAGAAAACTCCAACAGCTAGAGACAGCATAGAAGGGAAAATGAATCTTGAAAAAGAATAACAGAGTAGACCAAGGTTCTATCTATTAATTTGTGGAAATGTAAGAAAAATGAAAAACCTGCGATCAGATAGTGAACTAATGATATCCATTCCATAACTGCTGCTACAGCGACTTTCAGCATTGAGAGCAGCAATATAGATATTGCCATCTCTGCTGCCAGCATAAAAGACATGTTCAGCAGAGTCCAATGCAATCGCATCGATCACCGAAGGGAATACAATATTTCTCAACAATCTTCCCTTAGATAAGCTCCACACCTAAGACAATGTATTGAAAAAAATTAACATATATTTCTATTTTCTGATGAGGAAATCCTAATACACTACTGTATAGAATTAAATGGAAACACAACATCATCACAAAGAATGCATGATAAATGCAAGAAATTAAATTAATAATGAAGAAGAAATACATATTTGGAATAAGAGTTCCATAATATGAAATCACACTCCCAACATCATATTCCACCAATTAATGCATTTTGCATGCTAAAACTGGCCTTTGATCTCGCAGCATACTATTTCAAAGATGATTTCGGAATAAACAACATGCAAAATCCACATGGAGCATATTTAAAGAGCCCATCACTTTTTATAGTTTCCCAAAGAGAAGCATAAAATTTACCTTCTTGCTGTCCTATGAAAATGTTCTTTAGTTCATTTCAGAAACATTCTTGCATAACAGTCTTTTGTCATTTTGAATTCTTACTATCACAAAACACTCCTCACTTCTAAATTAAAGTTTATGAAATGATTCAGAGCTTGAAAGAAGCAAAACTCCCAGGCCACTTAAGGTTTCTCTCAATTAGTTCGAACACCTAGAAACAGTTATAAACAGCTCAAGCAACAACACTTTCCAAAATAAAAGCAGCACAACCAACCTTGCAAGTTCGATCCTCAGAAGCTGACACGATGGTTGCATTGAGTCCTCCATGACCAATAACAATATCAGTTATACGCAGACTGTGCTCCGTAAAACTATGCAGATAAAGATGGTTTGCCCGTTGGCTGTCATACTCATCAAATACCCTAAAATTTTACATTAGAAAAAAACGTTTAAATTAGACATAATAATATAACCAAAACCACTCCATTACACACCTTATTAATAACCAAAAAACAAAATAAAATAACAAGAAAGGCAAGTACTTTATCAGTGACCAAATTCTAAGACATCCATCTTCAGATCCAGAAATCAGAAGTGAATCATCCTTTGAAAAAACCAAGCATGTTACAGCCCTATAATGCGCGTGCCACTTCTTTAACAATTTTCCACTCGCAACCTATGTGATAGAACAACAAATTTTTCCTTAGTAAAATCGAAACAGGACCTCTAAATTAATGTAAATGTCCAATTTTACCTCCCATAAGTAAATATCTCCAGATTGACCTCCACCAACGATATATGTCCCATGGCTATTAGCCGCAATAGGCTTAATGGGTTCAGCTGGAAAGCTCTTCAATTCCACCTGCGGCTGTACAAAACACAATTTGTAATAATAAAAATTGTCAATAAAACACATGTTCTTTTTATTTTAACTTATTTTTAATCGAGGCAAATAATCAAGCAGTTTTTATGCGACCTTGGACCAGGACCAGTAGAGGATGGAACCGGAAGTGGCAGAAGGCTCGCGAAGTTGAGAGGAGGCGAGGAAGCGTTGGCCCACACAGGCGAGTCCATGCGGAGGAGAGGCGCACGATTTGTAACGGAGCTGCTCAGCGCCGGAATGTAGGTCCCAGCAGCCGATACCACCTTCGGCAACGGACGATGATGCTATTACCAACTCCGTATTCATATTGCTTTGAACAACTGATTGATTAGAAGTGGTTTGTCTTTACATTGAGGAGTGGTTCTTGAGCGTTATCTCCGGAGGAAGAGTATAACGGAAGATGCTCACCGCTGATATCGGAACAGGTGGAGGGTTTTGCAAGGGTTTTAATTTTGAGCCGTCGGACCACTCGAAGTGAAATTTCGCGGGCCGGTTCAAAACGGTGTGCAGAATTCTACGTTTCAACTCCTGTCTGTCAATTTATTCAAATTGGCTAATTTTATTATTACTTTTACAAATGGCCATTTTAGTACTGAACGTCATGGACGGGTTAGGGTTAAATATTATTGCGGCTAAAAAAAACGTAATCATAAAAAATTTTTGAGGACTAAAATAATAAAAATTATATTTAAATAACTGATAAAATTAATCTCATGTAATCGAATCATTTAAAATTAATGAGGATTAAAACAATACAAATATATTTTAAGGCTTTAAATTGATAAAATTAATCTTGTGTAAATTTAAAAATTTCTTAGGAGCTAAAACAGGTTCCAAGCACTGAAACTGTTCAAAATATAAAATTTTTGCAAAATATAAAATTACAGACAAACGTTCATTGCATATAAAACGTTACAAAAAAATTTTATGTTACACAATCATATAAAAGATTAGGGTATAATTACTCCAATTTATAAGTTGCATTTACTAAAATTTATTTATTTATTTTTTAATTATGGAAGACTTGATGTATTGACTCTGATTAAAACTTTAATTTTCAAAAATAAATATTGAGAATTACAATATTAGACGTAATAAACCATAGTATAACAGTGAGTATTTATTCTTTCCATGTCACTATTCACTTGAGAGTGAGAGGGCGATGGGATAAATTTCAAACAAATCTCTGCTTCCATTTCCGCCGCGTCCCTGTCTTTTCTTCCATAATTAATACAAAATACGTATTGATATCGCTTCGCAAACAAAGAAATACAAATTTGTGGACTTGGGCCAACTTCAATATTCAACAGATTATGACTCCTTATAGGAAATCTTCTAGGCCCAACAACTTGGCCTTCTAATTTCTATTGTAAATCCAATTTTCGTGGCCTTAGCAGTAGGTACCCATCGAGCCTGCCACATTAGACGGACTCACATGTGACGAGCCCACTTACATAAACGACAAAGGGAGGAAAGAAGTTTCATAAGACGACCTCTCACACGTGCCAAGGCAGCCATTGGCATCACTTATCATAACAAGGTTCATTGTAATAGGGCATTAACTGTTGCACTTGCACAAATGAAACTATTGGGTACACGAAATGCCGCCACGAAGAGCTATATAAGCACACACCTAAATGCATAATAACTTTTTAAATTATTAGATCAATATTTAATAAATTGCCCTAATAGACATGTCAAAAAAAAGTGTATTTAAGAAGACTAAACGAAGCAACCTTGTCTTTATAAATCCTTTTTATTTTTTTCTTTTTGGGAACATTTATTTATTTATTTATTTATTTATTTCTTAAAGAAAAAAACATAATTTTGTGGTCCAACACGGCTGTTTAGCAACACACAATCGCCTTCCTTAAAGCATCTTTACCGGATGATCGGTATCCACTTTTAAGACCCAAAATCGCCACTTTTCTTCCCCATCTGTCTTGGACTAGACGTATCTATTCCCTTCTGCACCACACGTGCAGTTTCTTGTCACGTGACACCCCCCCTTTCCCCTCAAAAAGACAAAGCTCTAACTCTTCCTAGCTCTGGAAAAAGGAACGAAATAGAAGGAGTATATTATATTATATTATATTATATTATATGAATGTAAAGTGTCAAATTAGGGTTAGGGCTTTTTCTTTCGTATATATAAAAATATTCTATAAAATTACCAAATTATTACACACGACAAAGATATTCTAAGAATGCTATATTCCTACTTTTGTCGCTGTAGCTAGACTCTTAACTCTTGACTTAAATGGAGATTTTTCTTAACTTGCTTTCATCTCTGTCGCACACGATTTCCCTGTCTAAGAAATTAATAACTCACTCCCATGAAAACACAGTAGTAGCAGGAGTCAAGAAAAGCAACAAAATTTCAAACAAATTAAAAAAAAAAAAAAGGTAAAAATGGATAGTCAAACTTTATGGGAAACTTTACTCGTCTAGGGATGTTGGGGAAAGTGACGAGTAAAGCCGTAAACGAAATGGGGGATATAATTGGGAGCGTTGTTTTGTTTATGTACCAGTCAGTCAAGGAAAGGAAGCAGCTAGCTAACTTTCTCTCTCTTAAAGGCTCAATTAAATTCTGGGTATCGTCTGGAAGAAGGAAAGGGAGAGAGAATAAGAGAAAGAGGAGGTAGTAGAGGGATCCAAAGAGAGTTTTGAAGATGTTGATCAGATACTTAAAGTAGGAAAAGTCAAGGTTTCTGCTCATCACAGAAGAAGAAGTATAGAAGCCTTGATAGATACATTTCAAACCAAAATTTTCGTCAGTTTGTCTTTATATTTCGCTTTCCATCGAATAACGCACTGTTTTGTTTTTACTTTGATTTCATTTTCTAAAATCTTATAACTTTGTATTTGTTTTCTGCGTGACTGACAGTTCATAGAAACGAGAAATAGAGATTATAACCTTCATCAAACGATATGATCATGATAACCTTCTTTTTCCTAATCATCATAAGTTTGCTTTCTTTTTGACAATAATAGTGATGATAATAACCATAATGACACTACTAATTAGTAGGATTTTAAGCAACGAATTATCATATGGTGTCAGCTTCTTATTTACTTAATTAATAATCATTATTTTTTTATATCGGTCTTTTAAATTGAATTTTACTTGTGAAGTAGTATTTTTCAAAAGGCATGGACGTTGTTGTACACTTGAACGTAGCGTTAATGGGGCTTATCAGAGAAAGGCCTAGAGAGATTGGCGAGGGCACCAGCTATGGCCTGAAACCTTTCTCAGCTTTTTGCTTTGTTTATAGAACTGAAAGGAAAGTCATTAACACACACAAACACACATACCCTCTCTCTCCTACATTAATATAACTGAAACATACAGACGTAAAAATCATGAAGAAAGTAAAACTAGAGGAAGAAGCACAAATCTGAGCACCAGCAATTAATTGCACCAATGAAATAGAAGAACATCAAAGGATAAAAGATAGTGTTGGCGATTTAAACTTGCTTTGATCTTCACCCTCACCAAAACCCACATGCATTCATGGCTGTGGGGGAACAAAGATAATACCGACATCAAAGTTATGTACATAGTCACAAACACGCACGCGCACGCAAACACATTTTTCATTAACACTGTCATCAGATTCTCGGACTCAAGAGAAGAACAAAAACAAATCAACAAGCAAAATGAAGTTTTTAAAAAAAAAAAAAAACTAAGATTCTTAATTAATTCAATCAAGGAAACTAACATGCTGAAGGAGGCATGAGATTTAATCCTAGATCATCCTTTTCCAAGACCAGTCTAGCCTTGTTGGTCTCCGTATTTCCTGGACTAGAAGCATACTCGGGGTGCAATCTCTTCTTGGATTGTAAAGGCACTCCAAAAAGCCTTGTTTTGCAGCTATTGTTGTTGGGTTCTTCAAGAATCGTCAAAGAGCTCTGTGATGTCGTAGTAGGGGAGTTCAAAACATGAGTTTGAGGAGGTTGTTTAGGGTTAGGAGGATAATACCCAAGAAGCTGGCTTAAAGGCTTCTGCACCAGCGGAGTATTAGCACCAATATGCGTTGCAGACTGTGTGTTGTTACAAAGAAGCAAAGAAGAAGGGTAAGAATTGCTAGGAGTAACAGGCTTAACATGGTTTTGCACAAAATAGATAATATCGTTGTAAAGCTTTCTCATATGTGCAAGCTCGGACATAAGCATATTGTTGCTTCTCCTCAGTCTCTCGTTATCCTCAGACAAGGCAGTAACGGAGCTTTTATAACCACCACCACCAGCACCGGTAACTGAAACTCCTGTGCCTCCTCTTGGAGGTGAGTCAGACCAGTTAGCCTGCTCATCTGAGTCAGATGGAGAGATGCTGACTCGGTTTGGAAAGGGAAAGAAACTCGGACCGTTGACCAGTGCAGAATGCGGGTGCTGATGGTGGTGATGATGATTTACAGCAACCTGGGGTTGAGCAGTTTTTCTTCTATGGATCTCACACAGTAAGTGCTTCTCTCCCTTTTTGAAGAACTCATTTGCGAACTCCCATCTGTCTGGTACAATCTTCCTAAAACCCTATTTTGATTTTTTTTTTTTTTAAAAAAAACAAAAATATCAAAATTAGACTTTTGCAGCCAAAATGACAAAAACAGAAACACAGAGATGTCTTAAAGACAGAATTATTAGATTTGCGGCACATACATAGGTATTGAGTTGACGAACAAAACTAGAAAAGTTGTTGTGCTTGAAGTAGTTGGGAAGAAGATCGCGAGCGAACTCAGGCGGACGCCAAACGACGAAGGTTGTGTCGTCTTCACCCCAAGAAACTATGTGGTCAGTGGTTGGATCATCAACCAGTTGATAAGTTTTAGTAAGGAATGGGGCCGGAACTGATTTGTGGGAGTCAAGTGAGAGCAAGATGCCTTCACAATTGTCTAGCATAAGCGCCATTGAAAGATCAAAGCAAAAAAACAGAAACAATAGTTGTTTGAGATTGAGAGAGAAAGAAAGAGAAGGAAATAGTGGGGTTGGGGTTGGGGTTTGGGGGCTCTAATGGGGTGAGTGGTGATTCTTTGGAGGATAAAAATGATGGAGAGGAGGGAAGGGGGGTGGTGTGATACTACTATAGTGTACAGCGGTTGTTTTTTTTTTTTTTTTTTAAAAATAAATTTAGTTTAATTTAATTAGATAAATAAACATTTAGTTTATGTACGCGAGAGAATAGAGATATAATATTTTTGTTTCCCTCCTCGGTTATGAAGTGAGAGAGAATATGTGTCTGTCTGTCTAGGACTGTGAAAGAAGGGCCTTTCAAGACAAACCCGTGACTTCTCTTTCTCTCTGACAAGGGATCCCGCGCACACCCACTTAAAAATCAGGCACAGAACGATTGTCTTTGTGCAGGCTGTCTCGTAAATTTACTTTGCCACCCCTTCCCACCCCCCGTTTTTTAATTTATTTTATCACCCCTACTTAGTATAGTCAACAAACTTCATTAAAACCAAGTATTTATGTTACTTATTTTGGTAATTAATAATTACTCTCTCTCTTTTGGAAGTTTTCTATACTAACCTCAGTTTATCAAATTGATAGATACAACATAAAACATAAATCCCAAATGTTTTGAGAATATAATTTATCTAATCAATTAATGCAAATAATAAATAAATTTTGCAAATGAATGGGTATTTTGGTCAGAGAGAGAGAGAGAGAGAGAGAGTAGATAGGGTGTATTTTGGAAACGAGGGAAATAGTATGAAAAGAAAGGAGAGAAGGAAGGGTGTTCACTTCATCACTTCACGTCAAACGAGCGTCCTCTTTTTCAATTTGTAGCTTTCCGTTTGTTGTTTAATGACACCAACCAAACACAGTCTCCAATTTCGAATCCCATCATTTTCTACTACTCTATCTAGCTCGCTCTAGCAGATATAAGGTAAAGGATACATCGAATTACGTGATGGGATTTAAAGCTGTTTTTTAGGTGACGACATTTCTTCTTCTTCTTCTTCTTCTTCTTCTTCTTCTGCTTGCTTAATAATCATCTTCTTATTTATTTCTCTATAAATAATAAATAAATATTCCAAACTTCAATATCATGTAAACATGCTCTCTCTGGCTGCTACTGCCTTTACTGACTAACTTACTACAACCACAACAACTGTATAGATTCTATCTCACCTAGCTAGCTAGCTAAGCTAGTCCTTGGCTGGCTGGCTGGCTTGCTTGCTAGCTAGCTAGCTAGCTGTAAGCATACTGCTTTGAGCCTCCAACTTTGGCACTTCTCGGCTCGGCTTCTTTCTTTGCTGACGTGTCTCAGGTGATCCATTTGAATTATTGGCCCCAAAAGTTTCCATGAAATTATAACTGAAAAAATATTACAGCTTTTCCTCTCTTTCTTGTAACGACCCAACAAAATTAGGTTAATTATAATTAATAATTTTATTTATTACTTTTATATTCTCTCCCTCTTTTTTTTCCCAAAAAAAAAAAAAAAATAGTTATATATATAACCGAAAGATTGTTAACTCTTTTTCCTGGTTTTGGTGTTACAAGTGTTCCAAAATTCAACAAGATTGCATAATTTTTGTGATGAGTAAGTGAACAGTAAGTAGGGACAGAAGCATGTCCAAAGTGAAACAATAGGAAAATGATGACTAATTATTTCACATGGATACTCGACTGATTATTTTGATTATGTTCTATGATTCTCATTATTGGAAAAACAAAGTTAAACTGTCCCAGCACTTCTTCCCACCCTTTTTTATTTCTTTCCTTTTTTTTTTTTATTAACCAAAAAAAAAAAAAAAAGAATCATCCTCTTAATGATATTCTGTATAGGAATTTAAATTTTGTTTTCTGGTTATTTATCTCAAGGAACAGCAGACACCTGTTAATTTCCCAAAAAGCACATGAGACAGAAAAAGAAAGAATGTAATTATTAAATATATACTAATCTACATTTACTTTAAACATTACATGACATAGGTATGAAAGAGAAAATTACAAACTTTTCATGTATTTAATTTATTTTTTGTGGCGATCATAGTTGCTAACTTATTTAATGTTGCTTCTTCAGTAACTGTTGAAATAAATTTGTCTGCAGATTTCAATATGATTCTTAAATATAAATACCGCATAAGGCAAAATTAATATACAAGTACCCACATTTGATTTAATTCATAAGTTAACATGTAGGAGTAATGGAAGTGTTTGCATGTGAGATTTAATTATTTTATATATTTTGCTTTATTAACTTAATTCAAATAAAGAGAAGAGAAGAAAATAGAAAAGGGTAAGAAGCAGTGTCAGCTTCAAGTCCCGATATTCAATTATAATGGGAAATACTTTCGCTGGTCCGAGTCTGAGAATACCACCTTCTAAAACTTGATACACTCGATCATCTCTCTCTTTCTTTATATCTTTTTATCTTTCCAATTCTTAATTCTCCCTCAAGTTCACATACACGCATATATATACATACATATATACATTCATACTTACCCCTTCTGCGCACAGACTGTACAAATTGCAGCGGCTGACATGGAGACAGTTGTTTCTTTTTTATATCTTTTGATGGTTCTGTGTCTGTGTATGCCATTCTCGTGATTCTTGTTTTGGTTTTTTCCTTTGCAATAACATAATATTTATTACCACCACTCTTTTCACTTATTCATGTTCCATGCACATTTCTGGGAGGTTTCACATGTGTAACTCTCCCGACCCCAAACATCTAATCTACCTAGAAGATGCTTCCAAATTCCATATATATATATATATATATATATGTTCCCCACAAGATATCTCTTACCTTTTATTCTCATAATTTACAGATCATAAGTTAATTAGCTCAACAGAATCAAACACTACTCGATGATATCAACCAGTGATTGTGTAATCAACTTGCTTCTAATTAAACATAATAGCAGCTTAATCAGTAGATCAATCTAATTATTATGTGATTTAGAACATATGCAATGTTTGCATGCGGGGTCTAGCTACCAATTGTATTACAAAATGCATGGGACCTATCTCATTTATGAAGACGAACAGTACTTTATGTGTAACAGAAGCGAATGAATAGTTGAGATAATTAATTTTCATTAAGCATTTTTGTTTGTATCAGACATTGATGAAAGAGATGGCCCTACTAAGTATGGAAATCTAGAAATTTAATTTATGATTTTTTTTTATTAACAAACAAAAAAAAAAAAAAAAAGAAAAGCTGGTGTATATATATATATATATATGTATATGTGTGTGTGTGTATAAAATTTTTTGTTGCAAGTTGTCAGCAACTTAGACAGATCCTTCCGAGCCCACCACCATGAGTAGCAAAATCACCACAACACAAACACATAAAAACACAATCGTTCCTATTACCTCTAACACTTTGAGGAGCCAAGAAGATTCTATTCTAATTTCTAAAACGCAGTGAAAAAGTGAACCCCACACACACACATACCCAACCTCCCTCCTCGATCTCACATGACCACCGCCGATACCTTTCAAATGTTGTTATTAATTTCTAGGAATTAAGATATAAACAATACAACCATTTAATATTATTTGTTAATGTAGAATGAAGATTTCAAGGAGAGACAACTTAAAACACACAGCAAATACGGATAAATTAAACCCTATATATATTTATTTAATTAAAAAAAAAAAGGTTAACTGATGACTGCTCACCGTCTGATATAGATATAGATATATTAATAAGCTAACACACACACATATATATTATATTCGGAGAACTATCCTTATCTCTCTATTTTAATTAATTTCTACAGTGAAAAAAAGAATCAAAATCTGTATTCTACACGACAAGCTACAAGGTTCTTTCTTCTGTCTCTTCTCGCACTCTCTTTTGTCTGTTTCACTCAGAACTTCTCCCACCCACCATGGCGAGAAACACAAACTATCTTACACCTTATTATATTTAAAATCAAGTGCATTATTTCTCACTTATATATTTTACAAATGCTCAAAAGCATCTCTTAATTTGTATGTCTAATGGTTCCTATATGTATCTATGTAGCTGGGGTTTGGTCAAAGAGGTTCAACAATCAACACGGGCAGAGAAAGAAAGATACTACTGGAAATCTATTTATCTTAGAACTGATTCAAAAGAGATTTGAAAAAAATAAAAAATAAAAAAGAAGGGAAGGGTCACGAGGGGATATGGATCCCACGAGGACATGGCACACTGATATAAATGGACGGGACAAGATACCCGTTTGTCTTTCTATTGCATGCACATATAATACTATTGTATGTAGTGAGAACGTTTTTTGTCCTTAGTGTTATGTGATTGACATTTCTGTCCGTTTAAATGACAATATCCAGTCACAACACAGAGCTCTCTACTGCCCCTCCCCACCTAGCATTAACAATATATAATATAGAAGGGAAAACTGTGGAACGTGCTATTCCTTTTGCCAATATTGCTGAATAATAACCCCCAATTCAAATGTGTGACATATTGATATTTATATATATATATATATATGTATGTATGTATATATGCTTGCTTTTTTCTGGGTTTAATTTCGTTGCAGTGATGCCTTCACTGTTTAATTAAGTTAATTACTTGAATTTCTCGATTTATGATTGTTACATGTGCTTCTGCACAAGGGCAGGCATTCTAGTCTTATATATATTTTTATCATTCCAATTTGAATTTCTTCTTAATAAATTATCTCTCTTTGCTGAGAATATATATTTCCCTCCCAGTAAAATCATTTTGTCTTTAGGGAGGAATTGAAAAATTATGGTAAATTAATCTGGATAAAACAAATATCAGTTTTTTTTCCGACTACAAACATCTAATTATGAGGTAATAATATAATTTCTTGTTCTGATAAATTAGATACCTCTAATTTTCTAAAGGAATAAGTCATCATATATCTTGAAGAAGAAGAAATAATGAAATTCAACTAAAAAACAAAACCATTACTTTTTTCTCTTTTACATAATATGATCAATTAAGCCTTGCCCCAAGACTTTTGTACTTCCTCTCCACAGTGAATTGCTTGTATCTTGGTGTTGTGATGAATCTTAGATTAATGTGAATGATCTCCTTCTCAAACAGTGGCTTGGCCGCAGGAAATTGTCATCAAATGCCAATTATTAAACAGGCTCCCGGGAGATACAAAGATCATATATAGATGACAAGCTTTTTGGGAGCCGGTAAGAAATTGGTAATAAATTATTCAATGTTTATTATGAATTAATGCATGTTTCACTTCACTTTAATCCTAGTTCTCTTTTTACTCTACTTCAAATTCATCAATATATTTATTTAAATAATATATAATAAATTAATGTATGGTCCATCCTGCCTCCAATTGCAAGGAATGGGGCTTAACTAATTAGAAGTAGGTACATCGATCCTCTCTCCCTCATAATAAAGAAATTACGTATACATTTTATAGGTAGGGTATAAAGTGATCATCAAAAGACATTGACCCAAAAATGAAGTAAAGAAAGTTAATTTTTTTTGATTGATTAAATAGAAAGGAATCTATTAATAGAACATTAGAATAATGGAGCATTTGGTTTTCCATGCAAAAGCAAAGCTCTATTCCCCTATAAAAGACGTTAAAAAGCAGCTTCTTCATTCCGACGATGCTAATCTCTTCAACATGCATGGCCTATTGTTGCTTGTCACTTAAAAGAAAGCTCATTTTAACACACTTTGGAGATACATTAAAAGGAGAGAACAACAACAGATATCTTTCCCCTCGTTTTCTTTCTTTCCTTTCTTCCTTCTTTTAATTTCTTTCTTTCTTTTCCTTTCTCCTTCCCCTCTTTCTTAAAGGCATCCATTCAACTTCTACGTTAAAAAAATGAAAACATATAAAAAAAATTAAAAAGGCCCTACTAAAAACGTGTGAAACTTTTATCATGTATAAAGGATCAATATATATATATATATATATAATAGATTGATCAATTAATATATATGGTATATTCTACTGATCCATGCACCAATAGCAAGAGACAGTCTACGTGATGATGGATCAAACTTTGATGTGATTAGGAAAATACTTTAAATCTCTGTGAGATGGATGAGGCCATGTGATCTAAAACATAGGGCCAAATTAAGTTTTAGTACTATAACAGTAACAACTATGTATGACCTAAACATGATTAGTTAAGGAAAAAAGTATTAGAACCGGAATGTCAAAAAAGAAACTAGACCATGGAATGGTGGTTTTGTATATATTATTTGGTTAGAAGAGGGGAACATAAAGGCTGTTGGATCACATGCACATCACATTCTTTTTCTTCTTCCTCTTCTCTTCTTTTTATACTGTGGCTGATGAACGTTAAAGAAAAGGTGTCTTAAAGAAAAAAAAATTAAAGAAAAAAGGTCCCACAATTCAAGGCTGCTGCTAATACTATCTCCTCAATCCAAGGGATTCCTTGTGATGATCAAGTTAAATTGGGTCCCTCCATCATCTTCATCATCATTTCATGCATATATATCAAGACCCACCTCCTACGTCCATTACTAACAAAGCAAGTGCTTAAAGTGGCATTTTTTTCTGATGACAGCCAATAATTCATGATATAAAATTGCAATCTGATTCTGCTGCATGCCTTCATCGAAATTCGTCAAACAAAAACAAAAATTATTGTAATTGATGATCGGATGGTGATCCATTCTGGGGAACTGCAGTTATCCTCCAAATCATTTGCAGTGTTGGGTCGATCCGGACTGTCCAGTTTCTCTGTTATTTATTATTTATATTCATTTTTATTTTTGAAATATATATACATATATATTGGATATAATGATGGAAATATTATTGCCACCTAATTATCCACTTAGAAAACCCTTTTGCCTGGTCAATCATGTCAAGCAAAAAGCTTGTAAGAAATAGATCATTCAATCAGCGCACATTTCTGACGGTCCATCAATGAAAATGATGTGCCTTCATTCACCACTATTTGATTTTCACACGCGCCACCTCTTAAACTTAAAGCAGCTAAGCTAGCTAGCAACAATCACTGTTCCCATTAATAATCCTAGCTAGCTAGGGTTAATTTGCATGAATAAACAGCTCCTTGTATTTCATTGTCTTTTAGTTGTTGGAAACAAATCAAAAAGATAATATAAACCCTAGAATAGAATAAGTTCAGATTTCAACAGAGATTGAGTTACGTTCTTCCTTCCTAGGACCACTGTTACCAAAAGTGAACCCGACAAGCAATAGAATTTCGGACAGTGCAGTTACGATAATTTGCCGTTCGACGAGTGAATGTGAAACAGACGTGGAGCATCCGCCGTGACTGAAAGCTACATATACATGAAAGAAAAAGAAATTAAAAAAGATATTATTATTATTATTATTATTATTATTATTAAGACTACTTTTAGAAACTTTTAATTAAAGAGGGACCGATTTTGAAATCTTAATATAAAAATGATTAATATTGATCGTATCACAAATTAGCTCATGATTTTCTCAGTGATAATTGAGTAGTAATATCTTCAACAATTTGTTCATGAATGTTGAAGACACGGAAATCTTACTCAGAATAATAAAATCTTAATTGCATGTATAATGATGACCTGGGGGTTATTAATTAATTAATGGATTAAGCAACTAGCACACTTACCTTTTCCTTTGCAAATTAAAGATATAAATTAACCAGAAAGCATTATAACTGAGCATCAGGTTGGCATGCAGAGATTGTAAATGCTTCTTTATACAACAAGTACATACTCAAAAAGACATTACGAAATTCAGCAGGTTAATCATATAATGTTTTTTTTTTTTTTTTTTTTTAACTTTATATCTGTGTTGTACCCACAAATTTCCTTTTTGTTTCCACGACCAATCTACTTCTTTCACAGTGTTACACTGTACTAGCTAGCATGACTCTTAATTCGTTAACGAAAATTAATTTGCCATCTGTTATTCAATATACTTATACTGCTCGAGGACAGCAGGGTCAGCACATGGGGATTAAGGATTAGATATTTGAAAACGATAATCAAGCATCACGAATTCATTTATATATTTCTAGAGAAACGAGGTAGTTTTAATAAAGATATCTAGTCATAAAGACAAGCCCTCAAGCTATGCGATGCAAATATAGAATTCATTTACAGAGGGAATTTGGGGTCCCCTTACGACTGATCAACCAAGCCCCGTACTCGAGGTCGAGGCATAGCAGCAGCTGTGGGTATCAAAAGCTACACGTACTCAGTTCAAAATAGAATAATATTAACTTTGACAGAGGGAGTAAGAAACACTGAACACATACATATTGGAGTCCCATAAAAATAATTCATGGATCGATGTACATAATCTCTAATGAAAAGAAAGGCAAAAGAGAGATACAAAGTGGAGGTAAGCCAATAGAGATAAAATATATACCCCACAAGAGAAAGCAGAAAAAGAAAGGAGAGAAAATCAGCTTTATAGGGAATAAGGTGGGTTTTAGATGATTGAACTAGAGTAAAGTTACTCTCCCTATTAATTAAAATTTTGAATTTTAATTGTAATGTACTTAATAATTCTAAATTAAAGGGTTTTGGATGATTCCTTTATTAAGAATTTTTTTTTTTAAAAAAAAAAAAGAAGAAGAAAAGAAAAAGAGATGGATGGTACAAATAAAAAGAAAAGTAGAGGGACATGAAAGGACTGAGATCGGCTGGGGTTTGCGGTGGAAGTGGAAGTGGAGGTGGAATAATGAATAAAAACAACAATAATAATACATGGCAGATAGTTATAATCATGTAAGAAGCATATTCACTTTCCTCTTTGTCATCACTTTCTAAGGCATGATTAGAAAAAAGTTTATATCATCAATCTTCAAAGAAAAAGCATTCTCTCTATCTTCCCTTCCTTCCTTCTCCCTCCATCACTATACCACCGAAACCAATCAACTTGCTTTACAAGTCTTCTTCCATATTCCTAGTTACTATAAAATTATTATTATATTACAATAATACTTTGATAGTCACGCTATAATAATATTGTAGCATGCATCATCAGCTTGGCTCTAGGCTCAAGCTCAATTTGCAGAAAAGCTCATCAGGATGCACGCAGCTAGCTAGCTAGCTAGCTAGGAGTGAGTGACAATGGTTGTTCAACAACCAAACTTGTTCATAAAAATTTTTCCTAATAATAATATATCCCGGTGTTCTAGTCTAGATTTTATCATTAACTAAATAATTGGTAAGCTTCGATTTAATATCAATAAGTTTTAAACAGTGGTATGAAGTACAAACTCCTTTTTCCTAGTTACAGCGATCAAGCTCTCACAGGCTAAAGTGAACAATTTGACTGCGAAAATTATGGCTAATTGATGAGATTCGCCTACCAGTCTCTTCTCCGAGTGATTTACCCTTTTCACCGAAAATAATTTTGTCACTATATATGTTCATGGAAAAGAAAGCTTGAATACTTGAAATTCATACCACCACAAACGCGGGGTATACCTCAACAATTGAAGCTCACACACATACATATTTTCAGGATAATTTTACTTTAATCACTTACAGTTCGTTCTGACTAACTTCGGCCTATTTTTTTTAACTAAATATCAATACTTTTTGGTCTTCCTTCCACGCATTGCAAACGGAATAAAAAGAAATAAATAAATAAATAAATAAATCTAAACTGGTGTTTAACACCAATTACCCACTGGGCTATGATTTTTCAAAGCGAAAAAATACAAAAAGAAAGAAAGCAAAAACAAAATTGGTGTCTAACACCCACAACCCAGTGGGTTTCTGGGTCGAGCCCAGTGGGCTTTCAAGTTGCCAAAACGGAGCCCCATTTAATTCGGTTCACTCGGCGTGTTTCTGTTTTCCCAGCCGAAAAAACACAACTCAACCACCGCCACCTACACAGACCGACTTGTTTTACACAAATAGGCGTAAGCTGTATGTAAGCGAGGTCAGCTTGCATAACGTGGAAATTCCTGGATGTTACATTACATCAGATACTGTTCAAATCGATGCGTTCCCAGCTCAGTCGAACATAGAGAAAAGGGTCCTCGACACGTTATTATTGAATCTCGTGAAGCGTCATCCATTATAAATACATCGTTATCGCTTCAAGTGTACGTGTTGAAAGTACGCAGCCAGTTCACCAAACTCCAACAACACAAACGCTTCGAGGATCTACGGCAATTCATTTCATTTGTGGCTCTCTCCTTCGTCTCCCCTTTTCATTTAATCCGTCAGCCACAATCAATGTTTCAAAGATCTCCACACTGGAAGAGATCTGGACAATGAAAACACTTCCAAGTCAAATTATTCCAAAATAAAACTTCCAAATAAAAAATCCAAAGTAGTTATAAAAGAGGGTATATTATTACAATGTCATTCAATTTTCTTTTTCCCACAATACAGATGGAATTAGATAATGCAAATCATAACATAATTGTTCCATATTTCCACCCATTTTTTTTTTTTTTCCCAATGTTGATCCAGCACTGACCAACATTCTCATACCATGTTTTCGGCATTCAATCAAAAAAACCTACAAGACCTCATATATGAACAAAAACCTTGCAATGCATTAAACCTACTGATAACCACTGACTAAGGCAACCTAATGAACTACAATGACTGCAGGTAACAGAGAAGCCTAAAATTTCCACAAGCCGTTAAACCCAACATACAGCAATAGGAACACACAATTTCTGCCTGTCAATTGAGGAGAATAATTAGAAAAAAAGGTGCAGAATCCTTAACATGCAAGTAAGTCTTGAGAAAACAGTTAAAATACATAAGTAACAATTAAGACTGACAAACAGATGACAAGCAATTATCAAAATAACCAGAAAAATGACAATATATCATTAGCATAATATTACATCTACAAGCTTTCACATATATCCCATTACAAATAGACCTCCACGCCAATAAACTTGAATGACTGACACAGGGGACAAAAACTAAGATTACTTTCACAATCTTTACACAGACAGAGATGCTTACAAGGTAACAAAAGCATGCATACTTCCCTGACTCTACAAACCTTACAAGTCATCAACTTTTTCATATCATTCTTTTCTTTGCAGAGAATATGGAAATCGATGGCACGACCGTTGCAGCACGAAGCAGTGTCATCAACCTCGCTATCACCGCATCCCTCTTTACTGTCTCTACTTTGAGCATATAGCTGCTGAAGATTAACCTTGAGAGCACTGATCATATTTTCATTGTATCTGGCCCGCTGTTGCCAAGCACCCGCTTCCACAGTCAATTGCTCCATTTGTTCTTCAAGCTCTAAATTCCTCTTGTTAATTTTCTCAACCTCGGCTTCTTTTTCACGAAGTTTCTTGAGAACTTTCTCTTCCACAAGTGAGATGGTTTGAAGTTGGTTAGCCTGAACCTTCTCTTGAATGGCTTGCTGCAATTGGTCACCCTTCATATTCATGGAGCATTAAGAATAAGAACAATGAAATTATAAAAATGCATCTTAACTAAATCATGCGATGACAATGACCAAAAAAAATAAAAGATAACAATCCCAAAAAGACAACAATCTGAGATATCACAATTTAAGACATGTTGACAATGATTTTACTCCTCCATATTTTCTTGTACAATTTACATTTATGAAACAAGAAAACAAATGTACAAGAGGCTACAAAATGCAGTAAGCAAGCCTAGCTATCAAACAGACAAGATAATCCTGAAGTTGATTTTTGAATAAAGCAAAAGGCTTAAAACAGCAACATCTATAATCTATAACTTAGAGAGAGAAAAAACCATATTTGTTTCTATAATTAATCTTAAACCATTTAAACTCAAGAAGAAGCAAAGCAAACACCCACAGATCTCAAACCACTGAAAAATAGAAAGATATGATCTACCAAGACGGGATTCATTTCAATGCATTACACTTGGGGGATAACTGATTGCTTAGACTAAGGGCCCAATGAAGGAAACTTCCTCAGCCACAGAGGAGAAGTTCAAGCTGGAATTAAATTCCCCCAGTGAGGAATAACAAATGTGAACTCTTCCCTCAAACATCAGGATCTTGATCTTACAATCTCTAACAGCATACAAGCAAAGTCCAACTACCTAATTTCATAACAGTGTCTTATCTAAGGGTACATACAGATTTGCTCTACCAAGCCATAGCATGTACTTAGACAACCATTTAATAGCATTATCAATCAACAAAAATCCTACTAAAAGCATTCTGCATTTCGTAATTCTGTAATGGCTGCAATATCTGGCGAATTTCATTAAGTGAAGCCTTCATTCTATAAGTTTACTAAAGTTCATTATTTTCTATGCCATCATTTAGAGAAATGCAGAAAATAAAGTTCTTTTAAGGAATAAAAGAAGCTAAAAGGCATCATTAGGTAAAACATAAGACAAATCAGTCACCATGAGCCATGCAAAAGCCTTTTACCCTGCATTACATTTGGTCAACTTAAAACTAGAACAAGAGCTATACTTACAAGTAAACACAAGTATATATCAGATAATAGTAAATTAATAAATTTGAGAACTGCGTTGTACAGAATGTCTAAGAAACTAGATCAAGGACTAATCATAAGTAATCATAACAACTATGACAGAAACAACACATGTCAACATAATAACATAAATATAGGCACACATTTAATAATGAGCACACCCAGTATTATTTCCAATTCCATAAACCAAGCTAGAAATGTAGATGTTTCGAACAAAATCAAATAACGCAACAATTACTTCCTAACAAACATGGAAACCAATAACTAACAGAATCTTCACCTGACGTTTGAGGAATCTATCAATCTCAGCATCCTGGTGCTGCAGTTCACTATCAATGTCATCACTGATGAATGATATCAAAGCCGAGTCTGCAGAAGAAGCAAGTCGTGTATTGTCAAGTGACAAACCTAATCCTGTTGACACCGGTTGTTGCTGGAAGAAATCAACTGATGATATCTGTGAATTGTTCTCCAAAAAATCTTGTTCCTTCAATCTTTTCCTCTTAGGTTCTAAACCATGGTTCCATTGCAAATCTACTCCCCCGTCACTCCCATCAGTTGCATTCACTGGACCAGGCACAAGCCCAACAACATGAACTACACAACAGCATATATTCCCAAATTTTAGTCAGATTAAAGGAATGAAAAAACGGAGTAAGAACGATAACTCCAAAGAAAAACGCTATATCTGTTTATGCTATGAACATGATGGAAACAAATGAATGAGATAAATTCTTCTAAGACCAAATATTCCACTAAATTACATTTCTTATTTGTTCTATACTTGACTACATCAAATTGAAAATTGAGCTTAATCTAGCTAAACAAAGTACAAAACCCAGCAAAGTTGCTCTCTTTTTTCAGTGTGAATTATTGGTAAACAAAAGAAATCGATTTTATACGGTGAAACCGAAAAAAGCCTTTTGTTATCTTCATTTTCACTTAGATTATCAGCAATTAGAGAGAGCACGGAGAAGGATGAGAAATGTTACAAGGAGGAATGTAAGGAGGATGCTGAGACTGGTCTTGTAAATTGCTAGCTGCGTTGTAATAAGCTACAGCTGGAGAAATCTGACCCTCTACTGCGTATAAGTTCCTGAAAATGATACAAGAAATAAAAGAATTAATCGAAATGATACATATTATTAGGGCTTGGCAGGGAAAAGAAATTCAACTTTGAAGCTGTAATTACCTGAAGTTCTTGGACTGTTGCTGCTGTTGTTGTGGCTGCTGGTAGTGTTGCTGGAAATGGTGTGGAGGCAGGGCCATGTTCAGAAACTAGCATAGTGAGAGAAGAACAAGGAAGACGACGAGTTCCGTCATTTAAGAGACTGGTGGCGAGGTGGCTTATGGCTCAGATTCTTTCTATTTCCATTTTGTTCTCGAAATGTTTCATAAATGCAATGATGACCAAGAAATTTCATTATCTTGTCCAAAAGGCCCTCCCAAACTACCGTTAACCGGCTCTTCTTGGACCGGGCCTCGATGTTGAGGCTTAAGCCCATGGCTTGCCCGGCCCATCGGTTGACATCATCTACATCTATATAGCTGCAAATAATAAGTCATAATTAAATTTGACCAGCCGGGGCTTGGTCTAGAGAGTTCTCTTCGACTCCGTACAGAAATTGACCAAAACCCACCACAAACGCAAAAAGTGGTATCAGTGTATCAGTAGATTGCGATGTTCCTGTTGTCATAGAACAGGTGTTTTAGCGTAGCTGGAATTTTTGAAAAATAAAAAATTGGGACGAAATCTTGTTTACATTCATCAAGTCTACTCCTTTGAAAATCAGCAAAATATATATGACCACCAATAATAGTCTTCGTGGCCGGGCACTATCTAGTAAAGGAAAGGATAATGGCGTTTTCCTTATGCATGCTACAGTGTATTTTCAACCATTTTATGCGTTCACATTGGAAATTATAGTGGGAGCATGAACACGTGAGCACATGGGACACCCCAGCCAGATAAGTTTAATATTCAATATAAGACATTCACCTTAGTTGTTAAGACAAAATTAAGTCTTTGTTCTTCCTGGTCGCCCCGATATCATCATCTTAAGACCTCTGTCTAAAACTTCAGACAAAATAATCCTGCATTTTTACTTATGAAAAAAAACGTAGTTAATATAGCTTATTGCATGTGGTACTTCAATAAACTGTAAATTCGCACAACAACATCTGAAACAATTGAACTATTAGTGAATAAATGAAATTTGAAAGACACACCACAGGGCGGAGGCAGCGTTCATTAAGGCAGGGAAGGGGGAGTGAGGTGATGTCATATGCTGTACTCGGCAATTAACTTCAATTTTTACGTGATTTCTTGTCTGCAATCACCCCATCTCATTATTTATAACCCATCTGATCTCCCACATGCATTTTCTAGTTCTCTACTAAAGTTCATTATTTTTCTCTCTTTTGGCCAAGCCGATCCAAAGCATTCACATCAATGGCATTCTTAGCTCTAAAGCTGCTGCTTCTCATCTTCATGATTCTCTTTGCCACTGCGAAAGCTCAGTTTGATCAATCAAGCTTCCACCTTATGACCACTGAAGCACTTGAATGGCCATGGACAATGTCTGCGTACGATAATGAGTTGGGTGGAGATGAAGACCTAGAAGATTGTGGAGTTGCTAGGAGATCTCTGTACAGGAAAGCAAAGCACTATTACATATCCTATGGAGCTCTTTCCGCAAACAGGATTCCTTGTCCACCTCGTTCGGGGAGATCCTATTATACCCACAATTGTCACAGAGCAAACGGAGCAGTTAATCCCTACAGCAGAGGTTGTTCCAGAATCACCCGTTGCAGAAGATAGATTTGCTCTTCAAGTTTTGAGCACCTATATTAATGTTTAATGTCTTCAATTTTCTTTTTAGCATTCATTTGTTAGTTGCAGAAGCTTATTATCATTTGGGTTCATTGATGATTTGTTGTTTTGTCAATGTCCAAAAACAAAAGACCTGCTATTTTGCTGGACTTGAGATCTCACAGTCACAGATGACAGATCTAGTTGGATTTCAAGCGGAAGTATGAACTGAACGTTAAGTGGTGTTACTGTGGCTTGCAGCCTCTATACTATTGTGAAAGTTAAACATCAAATGTAAGAAATGCTTCTAATGAAAGTATTGTATAATGTCTGCGTACTGTTTTTGTGTTTATAGCTTTAGCTTAAATCTTGAAATTGCTGTATAATATATAATGTCACATTATTCCTTGCTTACAGCATACATTGTCGTTCATACCCAATATAAGATGAAGATCAGCATGATATGATAGCCATTTTTAGCTATGCTTGGCAGAAACTAATATTTAAGATAACGAGTCTGAAGAAGGAATTATCATGTATCAACCTATTAACCAAAAGGTAATAAAATAACATAATCCTTTCAGCAAGCAAGCCCTAAAAGTTCTTCCCACTGTTCAAAATTTGCTTATACTCCAAGAAAGTAATGTTTGACCATAACAGTCCCAACTCATCTGAATTTGGACAGTCACCATTATTTCACTTTGTAAAATCTATCTACATGTGGTGGTTTTTGAACAAAATATGATTGTATTTGCATATTCCGCTTGGTAAACAGGAGTTTGATAGTTGTGTTAGTCTCCAAAACCAGGCTAAATTGCACTGCAAATGTTTCAAATTTAAGGGGATTTTCAATGTTAATAAATTAAGAGTTTCTTAAAAAAATAGTGTTGAGCTTAGGAAAAGATGAAGTTATTTTTCTTGTTGACAGGCAATTTCTCATCAAGCAATCACATGCAAATTAAGCATGTGATTTGTGTATCATGCCCATCTGAAAAGGCTCTTTATTCGAGCCTTCAAAGCAAAGAGTCACTAGGATTGGGTGTTTGTAGCTTACTTGATTAACTTCTTCCATATTCTTGAGACATAAATGTAATTAAGAAGAAAAATTTGGTTACTTATAGATTTCGTTAATTGACCGTTGGTTTCATTTTATTTCTTAACTGTTGAATAATATTAAGCTGTGTGTGTAAAGCATAAGCGCAGGCAGAGTTAGAGGTGAGTTAACAAAAATAAGACAGACATTAATATGCTTGACTACGATTCAAATTTTGTCAAATAATAATTAAAATCAAAGAGGAAGATCATAGACGGGCCCTGTTGCGAGCTTTTTACCACATTTCCATTAAATACAGGCAGTGGAGTTAAACCGTTAGCTACAGCACTAATCAACAAAGTTAGGATAAGTTTTCTCAAGTATTTTTATTGCTCAAAGTTTTTCCTTCATGACATACTGAGAACACAAGAAATTTGCCGACTAACAGGCAAGTTAGACTGCATCAAACACAATCCTTATCAACCGAGCCGTTGAAAATATTGGGGATACGAATCTTAATATTCATTATAGTTACCACTATAATTAACAAATAATGTGACAACATTACATTCTCAGCAAGAAATAAATAAATAAATTGATTCTTACTTTTACATCAGAAATGAATAAAGAAAAGGAAGATCATCACACTCACAAGTCATGATCTAAACGCAACGTATTTTTTTCCAATCTCCGGGCAACTCTGGGCAGCCAAAAAGTCAAACCGCGTATATTCTCCCTTGCCCAAACAACTCAAAAGCTGCCTTGCTGAGCTGTAACTCATCTCCATTTGCTTCTCTTCAACAAAAAAAAGAACCAGAAATAACAATTCCACAGAAAGTCTCTTCAATGTGCCTATTTTTTTTTTTCAATTGTCGTTGCTCCGTAATCAGTCATATGTGCAAGAATTCTTGAGGGAGATTGGAACATTGAGCTTTTTGGGATCGAAAGTGACGGAACACTCAATTTTCTTGTAAAACTTGGGCTTAACCAATTTCCCCAAAACGTAAGCCCTGGATCGGACGACGAATTTCAGTTTAAGAGGTACTGGGAGAGTTGTGGTGCCCGTTGAACTGCTCAATCCAGCTCCACTTCCATATAATGGGATCCTATTGCCCATCACCGCAACAGAGACTGTTCTCTGACTTTTTCTTGATTGATAAAAACTTTTTTTCATCTGCGGAACACCCATTTCAGCAAATTAAGCAGAGAATAAATATTGAGCTTTGGCGTTGATTTTGAAGGGTATTTAAGACTTACCGTTCCCGAGGCTATTGTGATTTGAGAGTAGGACAGATCTACGGGAGTTGATGATACGTGCACACCGAAAAATGTGCCAGTATTACGATAGATCATCTTAACTGTGGAGTTCATGGTGATCATGTCAGTTGCCACTCCAGTAAAATCTGAACCAGCTTGAATCTTGAATTGTTCGAATTTTATACTCTGCAAAACCATAATGCAAATCAGCAAAAACACAGATGGCAATTCACTTAAAAAATGAACAATCGTTAAAATGTGAAAAAAGAAAACAAACCTTTACTGTGAACTTGGGTTTCTGAGACTTGCTAGCACCCCAAAGAATCAAAGCAAACAGAGAGAACAAAACAAAGAAGCCAAGAACAAAAGCTAGAAAGTAGCAACGACGGGGGAGACCTCGTCGACGCTCTTCATCTTCGAGAAGTCCCTCTTCTTCAATCACATCACACTCCTTCCACTGCTTCTGTCCTTTCCTTTGGCCACCTCGAGACGAATCATTGGGAGAGATCTTGCGCGATCCAGGCTTTAAAGACCCAGAAAACCGACTCGAAGACGACTCACGCGAGTGGCGGCCCACGGACGAGTGAGAGTGGGGAGGTGAGCCGGCGGGACTGAGCACTGGGGTGGAATGAAAGGAGGTTGTCGTTTTCTCTCCATCGTGTGAGTCCCTCGATGGACTTTGCACATAATAGACTGGACGGCGTGGAGATCTCGTCGGAGACGATGGTGCGAGGCTTGTAACCTCCGAGTCTGTCTTGGCGTGCATTGTATACTACTCTCACTGGTTGAAGCTAGAGAGAGAGAGAGCAATGAATGGTGGACTCACTGTATTGAAGGATTGTTAAGAGAGAGAGAGAGAGAGAGAGAGAGAGCTAACTATAAGCCTGTAAAGCGTGGGAATATTATTGCCTTACTCGACGGGAAAAATTTTGTCCATTCAAGCGAGAGAGAAAGAGAGACAAAACCAAAGTATGTATGGTATGTCGGTGGGTATTGGTTTGGCAGGGGAAGCAGCCAGGAACTAGTTACCCGACAGCCGTGTTCCAGTTGGCACCGCACTTCAATTTATTATTGGGTACAGTTGATGTCAAGATGTTTGTAGATCGGACGGTAGATGATCAATATTTTGAAAGAAAAAGCTTTAATGGATTCAGGAAGACCTTCAGTGGAATATAAATATATTACCTGGGCTTTTACTAAAGGAGAAGGGGGTTGTTAGATGATTTATTAATTATGGACATTGTGAATCATACTCGATTTTCTTTGTATTAAGAGAAATATTAATTTGTTTGCTTAGTAAGCACTCAGTTTCATAACAAACACGTGAACCCATGTGCCAAAATACTCCGCTCAGCAAGTGTGAATTGGCATTGACTGTATTATTTGCTTCTTTATTATTATTATTATTATTATTATTTTTGATAACTGCCCAAA
The DNA here is from genome assembly GCA_022749755.1 of Azadirachta indica. Taxonomy (NCBI): domain Eukaryota; kingdom Viridiplantae; phylum Streptophyta; class Magnoliopsida; order Sapindales; family Meliaceae; genus Azadirachta; species Azadirachta indica. The sequence continues at coordinate 5,255,420 of CM040449.1, forward strand.
CAAAGCATGGATAAAGTTCCTTATCGTTGGCCCAATTTTTTACGTGGCAGTCCCAAAAAGAAACCGTCTGTCTAGTGTCTACACTCTTCCAATTTCGGGTTCGGGACGAAAATCCCACCGAAGAAAAATGTCGAAGTGGACTTAAGATGCTGAAACCCTTCCATTCCAATCCATTTCAGGAATGTTGTTGAAATCTCTGGCCACTTTTTTCTGGGAGTCGTTCTTGCTTATCTTCGAAGTTAAAATTTTGAGTATCATGAGTAATTGAGGTCTGCAATGCGCCTCAATATTTTCTTAAGCACAGATGTGATTACACTGAAGTTTTAAATGTTTTTTACACAAAAAATTTTAGGATTTATTTAGCAATTAGCAATGCTTTCGGCAATCAGGAAGGCTAGTCTTGTGTTCCCTCCTAATCCACTGGGCCAAATATCCGACTCAACGATCCAGACGGAAACCGTGCTAATTTGGACTTAAACTTTAAGGTAGCCGAAACCTTGTTTGATGGACCCACGATATGCCCATACCATAGCTACAGTCTAGTGTACAGAGGACAAAATACTGGTGCTCCATTATTCCCCGAATTTGCCAACTGAAATACATACGAGTATTATATAATATTATCTCGCCAGTGCCAGATGATGGTCAGATCTTGTTAGATCATCCAGTTGACTAAATCCTTTTTAAAATTACGGAAGAAGAATTGAAAGTCCCTAACTTCACTGACATATTGATGGATCCAAGTTGGAGGGCTCTAGGTTCTGCTCTCAGTGGTTCCGCTTTTTCCTTGTCTTGCGAATGTGAAGGCATGCACTGAACTTAAATTAAAAATAGAAAAGGGAAAAAATATCTGGTGAACCCAGAAACGGGGAGGAATTTGTGCTAGCATTCCTCGGCTTGGTTATAGTAAGTTGGAGTTTGGAGGATAACGTGAGTTGGGCCCTGTTAGCCTGACCATTCCCACGCCCCAAAGTATTCACTTAAATTGATGATGCTTGCCGCCCCTGCACTATAATGATATTCTCTTTCTATCCATGTAATCGTTCATAGGATACTTAATTAAGAGGTAGCTATTTGATTATGATGCACCATGCAAGGATCATTTAATTATTGCTAAGCTTGGACTGGAAAAGTTAATGCGTGCAATCAGTGATATGCAAATAGAGCACTTAAGGAATGTCATAGCCGTCCTGCAACATATAGAGACGTACGTAGCAAAGCCAGAGCTGTTTTCGACAGTATAAGGGAATGATTGGAGAGAGGTAATTGCAAAAGCTGATTAATTTGATGAGGTGAGCCATATGGCGTCCACGGATTTGGAATCCAATAGATTGATTAAAAACTGGCGTGTGACGTGCTTCAAAGATTTCTGAGCCAAATCCATATCACCTTATACAAAAGAGTGACAAACACAGTCGCAGTGCCATGTTTCCTGCTTCCTATGTCATGCATGCATTGTGCTAAAAATCACCATAGAATATTATAGATTATCATTCCATCAGAAATTTGAAAACTGTACCAAAACCCATCTAAATTTTCTGAAGTGTTTTTTAATTACATTTACAGTTTGGATGAAAAATATTGCAATCAGTATAAAATCCAAGTTGGCAAGTATACATATATTGAAAGAGAAGAAGACAAGGAAGATATTTATGATAATTAGTTGTAGGGCCATAAACATGGCCGAATTTATTTTGGAGTGTACGTATAATGTCGTAAGGTAATGGAGCAAGAGAGCTAGCAAAGCAGTCATAAACGTGATCTATTTATTTACAGGATTCACCAAAGCCTTCGAGGTTGTTACAACACCCGTGCAATTTTAATAGATATCCATGGAGCTAAGTATTGAATATGCTGTGCATATACATATACATATATAGATATATTACTTCATGAACAACATTTTTCGTTCAACTTTAAATAAAAAAGCTATATCTTTATTTATGAAAGAAAAGATAAAGAGTAGTACATGCAACAGGTAAGAGTGTGATATTGTTTGTGTATACACATATATATATATATATATATATATGTATGTATACACACACTTTAATTTTATGAATATTGTTTGTGATATTGTATGAATATTCGTTAAAATGTCACGTCATTTTCTACACAGGCATATCTCGTTCATTTCTGGTGTGCTAGCATTTTATAGAGAAGGAGAAAGGACATCTTTCTTGTGTAACTTAGCCAAATAATTGTAGCTTGGGGACCGACGTGAATATGATTGATAGATTACTACTCCTGCTCCTAAATGATTAATTTTTTTAATTTGTTTTTTTAAAAGATGAAAAATCTTTTTCTTTACATAGGAGATTCAAATAATTAATTAACGTGAATTGGTTTGAATATCCATGAGTGGTGGCCCAGGTCAAGCCATCCAATATTAATCCGGTAACTAGCTTATATATTCCTCAATATATACTTTCAATCTGCTACTTAAAAAACTTTTTGAACGAAAATCACCCGCATGTAATGTAGATCAAATTAAAATGATATTAATTACAAATTATCTTCATGTCAAACCAACCAACCTAACACTGCTAATTTTATTTAATTGACTCAATGATCAACAGTACTAAATTTCTGTTAAATATTATAAGATCATGACCCTGTCATCCGCTACAATAATTGGGACTTTGAACATCATGCAACAAGTTAACAACTTGATAATGTCTATAGTAGTGCGTATTAATTAGTTTTTCATTTTTTATTGGTCACACACACACACACACACATATATATATATATACCCATTTTCTGAGTTGCAAAGCTAGCTAGCTAGCTAGCTAGCTGGAGACTGCTGTAATCTAATCAAAATATATAAAACAACAATAGCTTGGTTCATTTATAGTTTGAAATGGATTTCAAACGGATATAAATTGATCATATAACAGCCGCACACAAATATACATATATAATATAAGCCTATCCTATTAGCTGAGAGCGGCAAGATCCCGTTAATTACCAACCCTTTTGCTTAATGCAAAGACAATCTTATTCAAAAAGCTAAAGATGGCAAGTAAGTTGGTTCTTCTACGAAACTGCCTCTATGCCCAGGCTTGTGGCCACTATGGGGCTCTTCACCACATATCTGCCTCCAGTCTCTATCCAACTCAGATAACCAAAAACCTCCGTTTCTTCCATATGTCTTGGACCTTCTATGCTAAGCTTGTTGCTTTGCTTTGCTTTGCGTATTTCTCTTTAAAAATCAACTTATCTGGATTGACACTTGGGGCTTATTTGTTTTTTTTTTTTTTATATTAAAATTTGAGTATAATTATTCAAATGTTTAACAGTCTTTTGTCTTTTTAACTTATATCTAAATATTTGATAAAAACATCTAAATATAATTAAATTAAAAATTTTAACTTAAATTTAAATGAGCAAATATTTGAATATTTAAATATTTTATTTTTAAAAAATATCTTTATTTTTTAAAATTATTTACTAACAAAATTAAAGTTAGGATTAACTATTTTTAACATATTTCTTCTCTATTATAAGTTCCCTCTACTTATCTTCTCAATCCTCCTTATTTTATACTTTAAATTATTATAATAAATTTGTATATTTATATAATCACAACTATATTATATTATGACTTATTATTTTTATCTAATTTTTATTGATTTTTATATTATCAATCAAAAAAATTTTTTAAAAAACATATATCAAGCAAATAAATAATATACATATTAATATAATTTATTAATTTTTTATTTATTATTGTACCAATATAATCAAAATTATTTAAATATAAGTATATTATTTAAAAGGGTAAATTGGTCAAAATATCAATTTTCAGATTTTTTATTTTATCAAAACAAACAACTTAATACTTTAAAATAAAAAATAAATATATCATTTAAATTTAAATTTTATTTATATGCAGAGTTTAGAAAAAAAGAAGAACCAAACACTACCTTACTTTAAACCATTTCATTGTTGGTGATCCTTAAAGAAGCGAAATTACACATCGTTCTCTATATGCATGCAGGAAAGTTCGTCAATCATTGTCAATGCGATCCTTTTTCAGAAAAAAGAAAAAAAATGACATTTAAAAAAATTCAACATCACTAAATAATGATTCTAGCCCATGTTTGATGTTAATGCTCAAGACGTTTAATCGATTACCGACTTATTCTGGATTCATATAGATGTCGATTATTACAATACTTGAAATCAGATCATTTTTATGCTCAATGAGTTATTCTGAGACAGCACAAAGTCAATAACTCACAAACGGCGACACTATAATTGGACTCCTAACAGTGTGCTTCCCGTTTTCTTCAATCCAGACGAGTTCACCAAATGACACCTTTTGTTCATCAACTTTGTACGTGAGACTGAGAGTGTAGCTCTGCTTCTCGTACAGTTTTCCGAAGACCAATGTGTCTGGTGAGACGCTAATTACAGAACCCGCAGGTGCATTGATCTTGGCCTTATAAGTCGCAGCGCTTCCTCCCACATTGGTCACAGTCCTATAAAATGTCTGAGCAAGTGATGTAGTTTTGTTATCGTACAAACCAATGAAGGACGGATAATTAAGATCAGTAGTCGGGTTAGAGCAGCTGTAACTCTTTGATCTTGTAATGGACAAAATTTGTTGTTGGGTGAAATTCATAGAGCAGAGGAGGTTCACATAATCTTGTGGGGTAGCGTCATAAATCAAACCCGGATCAAGTGCTCGATTAGGATCAACTTGACCTGCTCCCATGGCTAAAGGTGAAGCATATGTGAAATTGATTAGACCTTGGTCTCGAATTGGATTTAGAGTGTTATCCAATGGGTTTGCTGCGGTCATCATGGCAGACCTAATAGCTGCTGCACTCCATTTTGGGTGTGCGCCTTTAAGGAGCGCAGCCACACCAGAAGCATGAGGGCAAGCCATTGATGTTCCAGAAATTATGTTGTAGTCACTGGTCAAGAGTATATTTGAACCAATTTTGGCCGTGGGCGTGTTTGGAATCCAAGAAGCAAAAACTTTTGACCCAGGGGCCATTACATCTGGCTTTAAGATGGCTGGATAGCTTGGCGAAGGACCTCTAGAAGTATAGAAAGCCACAGCTGGTGCCGGCTTTGTGCCTAGAATAGTTTGTTGGAACTTGATGCTTGCCACCGGTTCCACAACATTTCTGGCATAGTTGAAGACAGCCGGTGCATCCTCGGCGCTAATCACAACGCCGGGACAATTGAAACGAGCACTTTCCAATAATTCAAGATCATCAGCAACGAAGATAGCTGCACGCACATTTGATGCACTAATAACGCGTATTTGCTCGTATACAGACTCAGTTTGGTCACATAGGATGATTGTATCAGTTGGGACTCTAGACAACAATAGAGTTGAGTTGCATGCTGAATACGTATTGTTATAGAGCAGTGGCAAGTTTTTTACCAGCGCACTAGCTGGGAACACGGTCCATCCAGTGATGGTTTCTTGATTTTCTTCATCACTTCCAAGAATTATAGTACCGGCAAACGAACGATCAATGGTTCCAGCTGCCACAGTCAATACCCATGGGATTCCGTTGTGCAAGGTTCCCAGATCTGGTCCTGCATTTCCTGCTGAAGATGAGACCACAACACCATTCTCCATTGCAGCAAATGAGGCTATTGCTATAGGATCTTCATACAATGGCGTCTCATCAAATCCCATTGATATTGAAATCACATCAACACCATCAGCAATGGCCTGGTCCATACCAGCAAGAACATCAGACGCATAGCGCCCTTCATTGAAGATGACCTTGTACACGGCCACTCTGGCTCTTGGGGCCACACCTTTCGCTGTACCTTTGGCATAGCCAAAAAATGAGACATCATTGACATAATTCCCAGCAACCGTTGATGATGTATGTGTTCCATGTCCCATGGTGTCTCTAGCAGAATTCATGCTAATGTTAATCCCAGGATTTGCTGCTAAAATACCCTTGTTAAAATATCTAGCTCCTATAAGCTTTGAGTTGCACATTGAGGAGTTGAACTCCTGTCCAGCTTCACATTCACCCTTCCATGTGGATGGAGTCGCGGTCATGCCATCATCTTTGTAGCTATCATTTTCCGGCCAGACACCAGTGTCAACAACACCAACGATCACATCTTCACCATAATTTGAGGCAGGCCACAGCCCAGTGGCAGTATTAAGGAAGAGGAATTCAGGGGTGTAAGTGGTATCAAGTGTCACCAGTTTATCCTTATAAGCAGAGATAAAACCTGGAGACTTCTTTAGAGTGTCAAGTTCCTGCTGAGATAAAACTGCACTGAAACCATTAAGAGCATTGTCATAAGAGTATACAAGAGACGGTGAAAATCGGTGGTCATTTGATGAAGAAGTTTTTGTAGACTTGAGGGAATCAACGACAGAGGAGTACCAACGATGGTGGCCAAGTTTAGTTTTGGGCATTTGGGACTTATCCATGTGGACTATATATGTAGATCTCTCAACCGAAGTTGACTTAGCATGGAGAGCTAAGAGAAGCCATGTTAGAACGAAAAGGAAAAGATGGGAAACCCCATTATTAACAAACCCCATTGTTTCTTTATAACAACCAAGGATTAGCTTATGGCGTGAATGGGGTCTCAATTATTTGCTAATATATAGAAGTGTCGAACATATCAAAGAAATTAGAAGGCTTGGTGGTTAATTAATGAAATCTTGCTTTTAAGCAAGAGGCAAGAAGTTTAATTGGTACAATCAATTAGCTGTTAAACATAAAAACTAAAGTCACATCCAATGAAGCCATATCATGTATAGGACATTTAATTTTCTTGCGCTGTGTGAACTTATAACCTAGGAGTTTCAAACTTCCTCATTTTGGTTAGCAGATGTGACCTAAGAAGCGCGGGTTCATTTCAAATGAAGGCCATATGAAAACTAGCTAGATTGATAAAAAAAAAAACCATCAGTCTTTTGATTCAGGTTATAATTTCGCGCTTGATAGGAGAACTCAAGCCCCAGTGCCAGAATTTAGCACACACTGTCCAGCAAAACCACCCAACAAATCTTTTCACGGACGTGATTATTTTTTAATTGTTTTGGTTTTAAACCAATTCTTGGTACTAAGACACAAAGTCCACAATGCGATATTCTTTTTAACGATTAAAGTCGTCTTAAAGTTGTAACAAGAACTCTTTGGATGTTGAAAACCGAGGAAGTACTGGACTTTCATACAGCATTTTACATTAAAATATTACACTAAATCGTCTACAATATGGAATAGGCAAGTTGTATGTATTAGAAAAATTAGCACAACATACTGCCATGTTTTACACACCTCCAATTATTCTGCCATCAAAGTAGACAGAGAAACCAAAAAGTCCTCAAGAATGGCTTCTTGAGGAGGAATTGGATTTTAGTTTTGCACTCTTGGTAAAAACAATGATCATTAGAACAAAGGTAACGCCTTGTCTTTGGTGGACAAGAAAGCAGCGGAATCAGATGGAATATCTTGATGATTTAACTCATAACTCTGGCATATATCTACAGGTCAACATTTTCTTTATTATATGATGACTTCATGCTTGAGATTTACTAGGTTAGGAAACAGCTAGATAAAGATTAAGATGTAAAGCCCTAGGATGCGTTCATTCCAAAATCCTGCAGCTACAGGCTAATAGCTAAATCCAATGTAGCTTGTTTATTTGGCTGGGTCGGTTTTCTTTCGTATTTGGATCCGCGTTGAGTTTCAAGGCAATTCCTGAGGTCAGGGCACATCAATTAAACTATAAAGAAATAAAGACTTGTTGTTTGTTGGATTATTCAGATTACCTTTATTCCATCAACCTCTGGCGGAGAACGTCAACATCTCGCAGTTTTGTCTGAGACTGGATTCTTTATTTTTATTTCAGACAAATGTTTAAATTTTGAATAATTTAATACAGTACAAGTGATCAAAATTTGTAGGGAAATTGACAAATATCTCGCAATATTTGCGGAAAATATACTCCTTCAGTAAGGGAAAAATAAATACCTTTTAAAATTTAATAAATAAACCGATACTTTCCGATTTTTATTAACCGATTAATTTATTATTATTTATATTCATAAATTTTGAATAATAATAAAGAAAATACAAGTTTTTTATTTATAATAATTTAGTATCTATTTTAATATTTTTTATAATATAATTTTTTTAATTATAATAATTTAATATTTTTTACTCTACACTGAAGATTAAATAATTTTTTAATTTATTATTTAATAAAAATTTAAGAAAAAAAAAATACTATAAAGGGTATTTGGTGAGTTGGGCCAAGTCAGAAAATTCGGGTCCAAAAATATTAAAGCCTCTGTCTTTCTTAATAACTACACCCAATAAACAGAAACCCAGGAAGAAACCCAAAATTTCCCAAGCTCAGTCGGATTCTTAAAGTAAATAAGAATATTATTAAGATACAAATAATAAGAAAAATTCGAATCCTGGTAGGATAGAAAAAGAAGACCTAAATATATCAAAAAGAAAAAAAAAAACGAAATTAGGGGATCTTTTTTCACAAAATCAAAAAATTTACTAAGAGCTCAGAACGAATTTTATGTATCAACAAATACTATTATTAAAAAAAAATTTTGACAATACATTTTGATCAAACTCATATGTTAAAATATTTTTAACTTTTTTTATTTTCTTATTAATAATTTGATATGTAATTATTAAAAAATTAAAATAAAATATTTTTAATATTTTATTTTTATATATAATATAACTATTTTAAAAAATTATATAAAATTTACTATTTTTTAAAAAAATTATGAAGATATAAATAAAAAATACGTGTTATTCTAATTAAATTAAAGTACATTATTTAACAATAAATATAAAATATATTTAATTACTAATTCTATTAACAAATGACATCAAATTTTATTCTTTTTTATAGTTCTTTTATTTATATTTCTATTTCTATTAAGAAAATCTAATGAATTTAATATAATATTTTGAATAAAAAATATATATATATAAAAATAAAATGTTAAAAAAGTATTTCAAAAATTTTTTGACAATTACGTATCAAATTATTATTAAGAAAGTAAAATAAGAAGGTTAAAAATATTTTAACATATGAGTTTGTTCTAACTCATCATTAAAAATTTTTTGATAATAATATTATTTTTCTAAATTTGTTATTAAAATAATATATTAAAATTTTAATTTTTAGTACATTGTGAAAAATATTAAAATAGAGATTAAATTATTCAAAAATTAGAGATAAAAATTATAATAATTTAACCAGTCAACTATGAAAATAAAAGTTAAGATATCTGTTTATTTGTTCAAACTTAAAGAATATTTGTTTTTCTTCAAATATTGAGAGTATTTGTCTATTTCCTCAAATATCATAAGATACTTGTTTCTTTATCAAAATATCAAGAGACATTTGTGAATTTTCCAAATTTTTAAATCATAATGACCTATAGAAGTTGAAAAAAAGAGAAAATATAAAAAATAAGTATGTACATATGCGAAATGTAACAAAAGTGAATGATTTTACGAAGTTATTTAGACTTTTGATGATAAGCAAAAAGTAATTAAAAAAAAGGCGTGAAAACTTGTATTTGTCAAAAGAATAAACCGACTTAATTATTAAAATTAGTTAAATTTAACTCAAATTAAGTTAAAATAAATAATTGTATAAATTCTTAATACATTTCTTGTTCGATGTACTATGTAAAGGGACGGCCAGGAAACTAGAACAAAACTTAAGAAAATTCCAATGTCTGGTTCATATTAATACATTTCTTGTTCGATGTATACTAGGTAAAAGGACAGCTAGAAGACTAGAGCAATACTCAAGAAAATTCCAGCTTCTGGTTCATATATTCTGCTGCAGCCCACAGCACATCTAATTAGCGTACATGGAACAAAACTCATGATGTAGATTCAGGAAACGGCTAAACTCTTTATAATTTTGAGGACAAGGAAAATCCAGAAGTTGTAAGAAAGGAAAAGTGCATAGACATTCCATTCGCAGCTCAGCCATTACCCTTTTTTTTTCTTTTTTTGGCTTCCTGCAAGCCTCGTGTCAAAAGGAGGTAACCACACAATTAAATTCATACAACAAAAACTGATAAAATGATGGACCAAAGACTGAATTTTTGCTAATATCTCAAAACAAGCAATTATGGCTAGAAGTCTAAAAATGTGGAGATAATAATTTATATGTCAAGCAGTTTAATGCCAGACAGACTTACAGGCTGCAGTTAACTACTGTGGGTGGGGGACGGTCATATTTGGAAGAGCCTTGAGCAACAACGCGAAGCTGCACCAACATTGAAATTGTCACCAACCATAATATTGGATGCTTCACCGTACGGCTTCTGGGAGGAGTATGAAAAAAGAAAAGGAAAACAGAGAAAATGGAACTTCGTCTTTTGCCAAGCGAAAGCATCCAACAACAAAGTTAAAGTTCGAACAGAACAGACATGGACGAGAAGTTAATATTATGTAATTATCGAAGGCTTGCATTAAATAGCTTCATTACATGGCAGCATAAATTCTCTAAATTTCATTGACTTCCTCAACAGTCTCCTGATCAGCACCTCAACCATGACCAAAAGAATTAGTTTTCCTGGTCTGATTTTGCACCTTGCATTGCCTTGTGTCACGGCACGAGAAATCGCATGTTGGCTGGGTGTGCTGGGGTGTGACAACTCAAGCACATTGATGTTTCATGGTGCAAAGTCGGCTTCAGTCTCAAGGGCTATCATGTAGAGGGGACTTAGACCACCCCTGCCCGAACTGGTCGGGGACTGAAGCCGTCCTCCTGATGAGGCCAAGGTAGGCCGAAACCAGTTAAATATGCGACGGGATAACAAGGCTTACCCTCGACATGGGGGTCTACGAGGGTGCCGCACGTGTCTTTCCGCTGGGCGCGTGACAGATGGTATCAGAGCAGGAACGAGAATTTCCGCAAAATCTCGCTACGTTCCTGACTCCTGTGGGAATCCACCGAGATGGCCGAGGATATTAGCCCGTAAGATTGGGCGAGGGAAAACGAGGTGTCTATTGTGTGACCCTTTGCCACGCAGCCCTGAATGTGGGCGTGCTCGCACAATGATGTGTCCTGCGGTATGGGGATCTTCCTGGGGGGGAAGATGAGCATTGTGGTTTGAAAGGCAACCGCATAGCGCCTCATCTACGCCAAGCACTGCTACCACCGTACGTCGAGGATGGCGTGCCCGCACGACGTGGTGTTATCGTGTTCTCTTTATGGGAGTCTCCTTAGCCCGGAGGAGATGGGCGTTATGGAGTGGAGCGGCATGCAGGGTAGGACCTCGATGGTCTACCAATTGAGCTGGCGAAAAATTTGAAGATGGCCGCGTGCACGAGGACGTGCACGATTTTCGGTGGTGGAGAATGTCACGGCACGAGAAATCGCATGTTGGCTGGGTGTGCTGGGGTGTGACAACTCAAGCACATTGATGTTTCATGGTGCAAAGTCGGCTTCAGTCTCAAGGGCTATCATGTAGAGGGGACTTAGACCACCCCTGCCCGAACTGGTCGGGGACTGAAGCCGTCCTCCTGATGAGGCCAAGGTAGGCCGAAACCAGTTAAATATGCGACGGGATAACAAGGCTTACCCTCGACATGGGGGTCTACGAGGGTGCCGCACGTGCCTTTCCGCTGGGCGCGTGACACTTGGCTGATGTTGTTACTGGGAAGCAGCAATGCAGAACCAAGAACTAAAGACTATCAGACATACATCATCCACATGGACCATACTCACAAGCCAGCATCTTTCTTAAGCCACAAGTCATGGCACCAGTCAGTTCTAAAGTCATTGTCGCATCCTGTTGATGAGAAAAAGATGTTATATTCCTACAATCATGTCATGCATGGTTTTAGTGCCAGGCTGACACCTTCTCAACTATCTGAAATTGAGAAATCCCCAGCTCACCTTGCCACATACCCAGAGTCTTTTGGCAAACTACTCACCACACACTCCCCAAAGTTTCTTGGACTAAACCGTAACTTTGGCTTATGGCCAGCTGCATCCTTTGGTGACGGTGTAATTATAGGTATCATTGATACTGGAATTTGGCCAGAGAGCGAGAGTTTTAACGACAGGGGAATGCCACCAGTGCCTCGACGTTGGAAGGGCCAGTGTGACAATGGCACCGCATTTAGTCCTTCATTATGCAACAGGAAGCTTATTGGTGCTCGATCTTTTAGCAAGGGGCTGCAAGCTGCTGGTGTAAATGTCTCCAAGGAATATGACTTTGACTCACCAAGAGACTTCTTTGGTCATGGGACTCATACGTCATCCACTGCTGCTGGTAACCATGTACATGGTGTAAGTCATTTTGGATATGCCCGAGGCACAGCAAGAGGTATGGCACCAGAAGCACATGTTGCCATGTACAAGGTCCTCTGGGCAACAGACAAAGAAAAGAGTGCAGCAAGTGACGTACTTGCTGGCATGGACCAAGCAATTGCCGATGGAGTTGATATCATGTCACTGTCTCTTGGCTTTGACCAGACGCCTTATTTCAAGGATGTTATTGCCATTGCTTCTCTTTCTGCAATTGAAAAGGGAATTGTTGTAGTCTGTGCTGCTGGCAATGATGGATTTTCTCAGTCAATACATAACGGAGCACCTTGGATCACAACTGTAGGAGCTGGCACTCTTGATCGGAGCTTCCATGCAACAGTTACTCTAGATAATGGGTTAACCTTTGAAGGAGTATCGTACTTTCCGGAAAGCGTTTACATTACTGATGTGCCTTTGTACTATGGCGAAGGCAACAAATCAATATGCAACTTGGATACGTTGGATCCACATAAGGTTAGCGGAAAGGTCGTTCTCTGTGATTTTAGCACCCAAGTTGACACTTACACCCAAATGGAGGAGGTTGACAGGGCAGGCGCACATGCAGCAATCTTCTTCACAGACATGCCAGATTTAGATTCATCCGAGTACTACATTCCCAGCCTGATTCTGCCAACTTCGGCTGGGAATTTAATTAAACAGTTCGTGACAGGTGGAAATGGAACAAAAGTGAAAACAATGAGGTTCATCTTGACAGAGCTTGGCAGAAAACCAGCACCTCAAGTGGCCTCATTTTCTTCAAGGGGCCCAGACCCAATCAGCCCAGGTATTCTAAAGCCAGATATTCTGGCTCCGGGAGTTGATGTGCTGGCAGCAGTTGCACCTAACATTCCATTCACCGAAATCGGCAACTATGAATTGGTGACAGACTATGCACTATATTCAGGCACATCCATGGCAGCGCCCCATGTCGCTGGAGTTGCAGCTTTACTAAAAGCTGTCCACTGGGACTGGAGTCCAGCGGCTATCCGATCTGCTATCATGACCACGGCATATATCATTGACAATGCTGGTACTGTTTTGAAAAATGAAATGACTGCCCTTCCTGCCACACCTCTAGATTTTGGGGCAGGCCATATCAACCCAAACAAAGCCATGGACCCCGGACTCATCTATGACGCAGACTTTCAAGATTATGTTGAATTCCTGTGCGGCTTAGGCTACGATGAAAAACAGATGAAAGCTGTGATTAGACGAAATGAATGGACTTGCAGACAAGAACCTACTGACCTGAATTACCCGTCTTTTAGTGCTGTATTTGCCAAAGAAACGACAAAGAACTTCAGCAGGGTTGTCACAAATGTGGGAGCGGAAGATTCGATATACCACGCAATCGTGGAGTATCCTGCTGGAATGAGAATCCGAATAGAACCTAGCACTCTAACATTCACACAGAAATATCAGCAGCAGGGTTTTGTTCTGAGTGTAGAGACTGACAAAGATGCTCCACGTGTGATCTATGGCTATCTTAAATGGATTGATCAGCACAACCACACAGTTACAAGCGCCATAGTGGCCCTTAAAAACTAGGGAAATCATACTCAGTTCTCACACTATCATGATTTTGTGAAATAAATACTCTGTAACAGCATCATTCTATATTGCAGCATGGAGATAATAAAAATTGGATTTCAAAATGAAAACATATGTAAGTGCAGCTCTTGAATAGTACACAACAAAACTTCACCAGCTTCGCTCAAAAGCAACTGATATTCCATCATAGCCAAACGAAGAAAAATAAACGGCACAGAAACCGGAAAGAAAGCCATATAATAAAAAAAAAATTAATGAAGTATAATAAAAAATATAAGGGTAATAGAGTATTAATTAAAAATATAGGAGGTAACGGATATTTTTCCTAAAAATTAATATTGGCATAATTCTAAACCAACGTAATTTGCTTTTTAAGAATTGCGGTTTTCAGCTTTTAGACTGCCAAATTAAAAGGAAGAGATTGGAAGAAAAATTAAAATGCGGAACGCGGAATTTAGGCTTCACTGATGGGAAACCCAAATCCACTTTGGATCCTGGGAAATGAGGTGTTCCTCTCTCTCTAGCGTTTAGGTCGAGAATGAGTTTGTTGGATTGGCACCCAGTTGTAACCCCATATTTGGTGTCTTAAGAATTTGTGGCTAATGCATTTAGGACTTGGGTGAACGGCCCAAAATCCATATGTCTAGAAAGGGGCCCAAATTTAGGAACTTTCATAAACAATTTGTAAAGCGCTGTATCTACCAGGTGTGCAGATTTGTTTCCGGTTTCACTCCACCCTCCTTGACGGGTTCGTTATTTGAATAGTACCACACTCAAAATATAAATTTTGGTTTGATTTTTAGTAGTTTTTTTTTTTTTCCTTTGTTGTTTATTATGATAACACTAAAGCATTCCATCTAATTTGGGTCAAGTTATGCTTGAAATACATTAAAATTTGAGATGCCTGGTTTTTGAATAATTTCTAAATTATTTAACATTTTCATTCTTTATTAGCAGCATTATTTTTTCCTTAGGTAAACACGTCTAAAACAAAAAAGCAATCCAAAATTTTCTTTTCTTAAATTGTTGGGCTACGAGGAAGCAAGAATGGAAAAATGTAGTACGAGAAAGCAAAAAAAGTGCTACCTTGCCCTAGTGCGCAGGGTTTTTAATATCATTAACCAGCCTTTAAAAAGTTGACTGATCTTGTTTTTGCCTTATAAACCATCATTTACTGCATACTTCTAGTTTTGCCGAAGAGAAGAGAATGGACAGCACCACTAAAGCACAAATTAAGCCGATACTAAATATAGCTAAAACTAACTGATTTCAGTTAATATGAAACTTAAGTGTCAGGCCCATGCGTTGCCTTGAGCTTCGCGATGACTGATGAGATATGATGCTGTCTCAGGAAAAGCAGAGATTCATAATCATCCCCAAGGAGCAGGAAAAAATTTTGACCAGCAATCACATTTTTCATCAGAAGTAAAAAAAACGATGCAAAAAAAGAAAAAGAGGACAGATTAGCTAAATGTTGCCAAGAGAAGACTCTGTACAGTCTTAAGCTGTGCCGACCTCTTTACGTTTCAGGGACCGTTAAACAGTTCGAGAGAAGTCAATAAATAAAGAATTAAAGATGGGTCAAAAAGGAAAGAAATACGTTACATAAAAGACACCAGGAAGATGTTCTTGATTGCGAACAAGAGGTCCTCATAAATTTTCTATTTTGCCTCAACCAGCAAAAACAAAATGTAAATGGAGGGGTCCAAAAACACACAGGTACTTTGTACATCTCTAGGCAACTAGCTGTCAAGATTTTTCTTCTCAAGACGAGCCCCACATCCTTGAGTAAAAGGTCTATGGAAGATTGTAATACTGTCACTGACTCGTGAACTGTAGGTCCCAAATTTTAATCTACTCCACCTAACTCAGAACAAAAAGTGTTTTTTTCTTAATCATCAATAACCAAGGGAATTTATGCTGAACATTCATTCAAAACTCGATCATGCCGCCTTTGAGGATTATAATGCAACTGGAATAAATCTCAACCTGCACGTTTTCTCCATTGACTGACAAAATCTTATATGTCATTATTGTCGGTGTCACAAACTATAATCAAGTTTTCGATTTGATTTCAGAAAAAAACGCACAGATGACCTCAAATTAAAGGGGTATGGGAGAAGAAAAAAGATAAGTTGATTTCTCAAAAGAAAAAAGAACAAAAAAAGGTGATTACACAACTCTTTTTAGTACTTCAATTATAGCAATCTAATGAAGTCGCAGAATGACAGTTTCAGATGGAAAATTGACTTCATTAACACAAACGAAAGGGCTTCAATGAAGTTTAAATAGCATGGCATAACATGAAAGTAGTATATGGACTATGGAGAAAAGCAGAACATGAGCAAATTTCAACTTCATGTTATCTCTCTAAAGATTTCAGTAACACTACATTCTCCAGGATATTCAGGAAATGGATTCAGCAAGGAAAAATCACGGATCAATTACAAAGCCAATGAGCAGGACATGGAATACTATATAATCGACAAACAGCACAAGCACATAAGATGTGAATTACATTTACAAGTGAAGAGTAATATTATCTCAAGCCAGCTCACAATAATGGATAAAGGGGGAACAGGGCATCTGATTTTCACCTTATACATGAATGTGAGAAGGCTACTGCTCTTCAGGTTCTTGCTTTCTCCACAATTGTTTATTTGTTTGGGCACCACTTTCATACCCACTGCTGTCACCTGATTCACTTACACCCTTCTCCACCAACCTGCTCCTCATACCATCACGCTGAGTGCGTCCATGTTCCCTTCCAGCTCTTCGGTCCTGAAATCAAGTAGTAAAAAGTTATTGGATGAGAAACAAAAATCAATGCAGGGAAGGATGTATGCCACTAATGTGTAAATCTCTTTTCATGTGCTCATCTCTGCATAGAAATTTTCAATTTCACTGTTGCATTATCTTTGAACACAATTTGCAGTAAAATATCTTCAACAGATTCTAGGGAGCCTGTAGCTCAGACAATGTCTGCAGCATCTGCTTGTCTTGAGTTTCATGACCTTCAATTTAACCTAAACTTTTTTTAAGAGTACAGACATTTCATATTTAACAACTATCATTGATTTCAATTTTAGCTTAACCCAAGCAGTGAATTTAAGGTTTCTTGCAACAGCAGATCCTAGAAAAGCAAGATCAAAGAAGCATCTTGTTAGAAACTCAAGTGAAGATGAGCCATTCTAGTTTCTGGGGAAATGTTTGCGTTACTTGCTAGAACTCTCACAGGCATAAGTACATATAAAGAAAAGGGAGCAGGAAGAAACATGAAAAATGAACTTGTTGAACAAGATGTAGCTGCATAACTGAACTGAACACAGAAGTGCATTTAGTAACAATAATTGGTGCAGACATGGACAGGAACATGGACTTACATCACGGAATGGGAACTCATCAGCTTCAAGCATATGTATCACATGCCCCATCTTTGGCCTCTTCTGAGCATTTGGGTCCACACACCGTAAAGCTACTAAAAGGGCACGCTTCAATGCCCTTGAAGAAGGCTTATCTTGCAACCGAGGATCCAAAACACCCTCTGCATTGCGATTTGTAACCATTGTTTTAAGCCACTCAACAAGATTCACCTGAAACTTGAACTTGTCAAAATAGATTAAAAGAAAGAGGAACAATAAGAAAGTGTCACCAAGTGAAAATCGGTTGATGAAACAAACCTCCCCTGGAGGGCGGCTGTAATCCACTGGGTTTCTCCCAGAAATTATTTCCATAATAAGAATCCCAAAACTGTATACATCGCTTCTTTCATTCAACATCCCAGTGCTGGCATATTCTGGAGCCACATACCTATGAAAAGAACCAGATAGTCATTATTCCTGACTGCTTGGCCTATATCATTCACCCAACATGTTAGAGATAAAAGTGACAAACAATTTCCACTATGAATAGATCAACTAACCCAAATGTGCCCATCACACGAGTTGTCACATAGCTCCTCTCTGAGCCCAAAAGCTTTGCTAGGCCAAAATCAGATACTTTTGGATTCCACTGCTTATCAAGCAAAATGTTGCTTGACTTGATATCACGGTGAACTACCTTTGGTTCAAGCCCCTCATGCAGGTATGTCAGCCTATAAAATTTTGTTACGTTTAAGCTACAAAAAACTCAAATACCAAAGGCTGAAGCTCATATAATTACTATTACTGAAATCAAAAAGTACCCTTTCGCCGTTCCAAGTATTATATTCATCCGAATCTCCCATGTAAGAGGGCTGTATGGCCCAACATCTCCATGAAGCCATTGTTCCAAGTTCCCATTATCAACATATTCATAAACAAGCATCCTATAACAAGCAACAACTTATATTAAGCAACAGACATGCTAGACCATTACATACTAGCTAGTCTAAAAACACAGAAGTCCATAAATCGTCAGATTTAAGACATGAAGAGAAAGTACAAGCACGCAATGCTACAAATCAATATCGAAGATACAGAATTTAACAAACAAAAGTACCTATGAGCTCCTTCGGCACAATAACCTAATAGTCTCACCAAATTCTTATGCCGCACACGTCCAATTGCTTCAACTTCAACCTTAAACTCCCTCTCAGCTTGTCCTCTATCATAAAACAGAACGCCCCTTTAACAAAAGCTACATGCAATACTAAAAGCATAAACTAACCAAACAACTATAGTACTAAATTACAACTAACTCATAAAAAATCCCAACTAACTTTAAGAAACAACCAATGTGCTGATGATACCTGTTATTCAGCAAATTCTTTACAGCAACCTTAGTATTATCCTCCAACACGCCACGATAAACAATTCCATAACCACCTTCTCCAATCACGTTTTCATCAGCAAAGTCATTAGTGGACACCTCAAGCTCTCTCAAAGTGTACCAATGGCCCCATCCTAAATGCGAAACCTCCGGCGCAATTGCCGCCGCTCCTTGGTCACCAGACCGGGACTCTCCCGAACCATGATGCGACCCTCCTCCCCGTTCCGGATACGAAATCCGGTGATCTTTCCCTATTTCGATGTGAATTCTGTTGCGCCCAGTAACGGGGCTATCTTCTGCCAAGACTGGCTCCGGTTCAGGTAAAGGTTCAGGATTTGGCGCGGAATGCGGTTTCGAGTCAGGGTCGATCCGAATTTCTAGAATTTCTTTGGAAATGCTGGGAATAGTAGGATTGCTGCTGCTGCAGTTGTTATTGACAGAAGATGGCTTGGCTGTTTTTTATGAAGTTTAGAGTTGCTGTTGCGTTTTGAAGTAAACCAAAGAGAAATAAAGAAGAGAACAAGAACAATAGCAGCTCCAACACAAATACCAAGAACAACCCATAGACGTAAACCGAAAATTGAGGTTCTCTTGGAGAGCTGATCGTTCAAGAAGGAGTGATGAGACATTGTAGCCTCTTTGTTTGCGGTATCTGCTTGTTGGGTTTTGTTGTTATTAAGAAGAGAGTCAAATTTCGGCTAATTTTCATTACACGAAGAAAGAGTGAAGGTGAAAAAAAGAGACACAGAGTCTGTTATGTCGTGTTTTGGTGGAAACAGCAGTGATGAGAAACGAGGTCACCTGAGAGAGAGAGAGAAGAGAAGAGAACAGCAGCTGGCATGATGGGACTTCCGGAATGAAAGGTAAAACCCCAATAGTGTAATTTCGTGACTTTCTGTTGTCTTAAATGCATTTTATCCCTAATCCATCAACAGTCGAGTTTCTAGTCTTCGATACGTTTCTGCAATCTTACAATGTCTAAATAAAATAATATATTAAAAGTCCTGCCCTGTCTCTGTGAATATTGTGTATCAATTATCGATTATATAAACATATTTGCCTAAATAAAACTCAAATCAGAAAATAATATCTTCTGGAGCCAATTCACTGTAATTATTGAATACCGCGTTTGCTTAATTTTGGATTCTGCGTATTTGATTTTGTTTGGTTCATGGTCATACATATATTTTAGTGTAGGAAGAATTAATTAAAAGAAAAGAAAATAAAAAGAAAGGTGATGGTCATAGGCATAGGTGCATTATTAGGTTAAATTAAGGATTAAGCTTTTAAATATGTATGGTAGTATTATTAGTATATTATATGTAGGGCGGGGAACAAGGTCTTTGACCATTGTTCCCTAAATTATTGCTATCAATAAGATGCTTA
This sequence comes from Azadirachta indica, assembly GCA_022749755.1. NCBI lineage: Eukaryota > Viridiplantae > Streptophyta > Magnoliopsida > Sapindales > Meliaceae > Azadirachta > Azadirachta indica. The sequence goes on from CM040449.1 coordinate 5,275,424, forward strand.
ATGCGGTCTTTGGTCAGGCATTAAATTATTACATTGGAAAATATTCCTATTCTGAAATTTAATTATATTTTTTATGTGCTTTGTTTGTATTTGATTCACCATACACAAATGAAAAATACTACCCAATACCAATAGTTATTGACATCTAGTTAACTGGTTTAGGTCCACCGGCGTTAAATCACAATTGAGCCTGCCCTGCCCTCGACGGTTTTGGACCCATCTGTCACGGCCTCACTCTCTTCACTCGCTTCGACCGTGCGGCGCTTAGCAACTCCGCTCACTAAGCAAGCCTTCAACACCCGCAATGCGCTAAATCGGAAGCTTATGAATAGAAGAGAGAGCAATAAGAGTTTGAGTGAAGAGTGATTTACACAACTCAAGTTTATTGCTTGATTGCTTTGTTACTTGGTTGCTTGGTTTGGCCAAATGAGGCCTCACCTATTTATAGGAAAACTTACATAAAATGGACGGCCTAAATTGCACCTCACAATGCACTTTTGAGGGCTAGGATTGGCCTTCTAGAAATGTCCTAGAAAATATCTATACAATGGTCAAAATGATAATGCCATCTACACAATTCTAGAACTTGGGCTAATTGGGCCTCCATTCTAGAAGTTGGGCTAATTGGGCTAACATTGGGCTATAAGTGCAATAATGCCAATAAGGAAGAATGTATAGATCTTTGGCCCAAATGCCTTATTTCCCCACTTAACCCGTTCTATCGACGAGTCTTATTACCAACGCTCATGTGCCCGTTTGTCCCGGATTTTCCCTCGCGCGAATTCTGTCCGCACAACGTCTTGGTCACGGTTACTGTTCATGGGCACTATTCACGCGGGGCGTGACATCCTCCCCCACCTAAATGCGCGACGTCCTCGTCGCGTCTTCCTCACGGAACCTCTTTATGTGCTCTTGGAATTGCCATAGTGCATCTTCATGCTCCCATGTAGCCTCGCTTTCGGGCAATCCCTTCCACTTGATGAAATATTCCGTGTAGTTCGGCACTCCTCGCTTTCGAACTCGTCGATCTGCAAGAATACACTCAACCTCCTTTTCGAAAGAGGTTACCACAGCAGTTGGAGCCCGTTTTGACTCCCCTCGGCTCGGGTCTTCCTCGTCTCCATGGTAAGGCTTTAACATGCTTACATGGAAGACGGGGTGAATCTTCAATTTAGGGGGAAGAAGAACTCGATATGACACCTTGCCCACTTTCTTTATGATCGGAAATGGCCCTTCATAACGTCGAACCAATCCCTTGTGTACTTTCCGCAATGTCTTGAATTGTTGGGGCAAGAGTTTCACCATGACTTGGTCCCCCTCTTGGAACTCCACGTCCCTTCGGTTATTGTCCGCCCACTTCTTCATCTTCTTAGCCGCCTTATCTAGGTATGCCCTAGCTAAATCGGCTTGTTCATGCCATGCCTTGGCGAACTTGAAGGCTCCCGGACTTTTCCCATCATAACTTGAGGCTAGCGCATGTGGAGTCGTCGGTTGTCGTCCCAACACAATCTCGAACGGACTCCTATTAGTTGCCTCGCTCCGCTGCAAGTTATAAGAAAATTGAGCCACATCTAGCAACTTGGCCCAATCCCTTTGGTTGGCACTCACATAGTGCCTCAAGTATAGTTCGAGCAGTGCATTGACACGCTCGGTTTGTCCGTCACTTTGAGGATGAAAGCTTGTAGAAAAATTAAGGTCCGTTCCAAGTAGCTTGAATAACTCGGACCAAAACTTTCCCGGTAAACCGTGGATCGCGATCACTTACAATATTATTCGGCACTCCCCAAAGCTTCACCACATGCTTTAGGAATAATTTTGCAGCTTCTTCCGCTGTGCAATCCGTAGGTGCCGGTGTAAAAACCGCGTATTTGCTAAAACGATCCACCACCACAATGATACTTCCATACCCCTCCGATTTCGGTAGTGACGTGATGAAATCCATGGAAACGCTTTCCCATGGCTTGTTTGGAATCGGTAATGGCTCAAGTAACCCACCGGATGCTCGTTGCTCAATTTTGTCTTGTTGGCATACAAGACATGTCCGCACGTAGGCCTCGACATCTTCTCGCGCCCTTGGCCAATAGTACGAACTTTCCAACAAAGCATTGGTGCGCTTAGCCCCGGGGTGTCCAGCCCACTTGGAATCATGGCATTCCTTGATAAGCTCTTTCCTCAAGCCACCCCACTTCGGCACAAAGATTCGCCTCCCCTTGGCATAGAGCAATCCGTCGTCAAGCCAAAACCGTCTTGTCTTCCCCTCGTGTGCGAGCACCACTATATTTTTGGCTAGAGGGTCTTGGGTCAATCCTTCTTTGATCCTCCCTACTATCTTTCCCTCGGGAATACTTAGGTTAATGGCCGCCATTGTCGCCTTTCGACTTAATGCATCCGCCACCACATTTGCTTTGCCCGGTTTGTATGTCAAGTCGTAGTCGAATTCCGCCAAGAAGTCTTGCCACCAAGCTTGCTTCGGACTTAACTTCTTTTGCGTTTGGAAGTAGCTTGTAGCTACATTATCCGTCATAACCACGAAATGACTCCCGAGCAAGTAGTGTCGCCATACTCTAAGGCAATGGATGACTGCCGTCATCTCCTTTTCTTGCACGGTGTAGCGCCTTTCCGCCTCATTGAGCTTACGACTCTCGAAAGCAATGGGACGTCCTTCTTGCATGAGTACACCCCCAATGGCAAAATCCGAGGCATCGGTGTGTACTTCGAAGGGTTTTGTGTGATCGGGCAGCACAAGAACTGTCTCCTTCATGATTGCCTTCTTCAAATCTTCAAAGGCATGTTGGCATCCCTCGGTCCAATCCCACGAGCGACTTTTCTTTAGTAAGTCAGTTAGTGGAGCTGCTCTTGCCGAGTAACTCTTGATGAAGCGACAGTAATAATTAACCAACCCCAAGAAAGATCGGAGGTCGTGTACCTTGGTCGGAGGTTCCCACTCTTGAATAGCTTGCACCTTAGCCTTATCCATCATCAATGTTCCATCCTTGATCTTGTGGCCCAAGAAGTGAACTTCTCGTTGCGCAAAAGAGCACTTCTCCTTTTTCACGTACAATTCATTCTTTTCGCAATACTTGGAACACCTTCCTAAGATGTGTCACATGTTCTTCCAAGGTGTTGCTATATACAACAATGTCGTCCAAGTATAGCACCACAAATTGATCGAGATAGGGATGGAATAACTTGTTCATTAAAGTGCTAAAAGTAGCCGGTGCATTCGTTAGTCCAAAAGGCATGACTAGAAATTCATAGGAACCGTACCTTGTTACGCATGTTGTTTTTGGTTCATCTCCCTCCGCTATGCGTACTTGGTAGTAACCCGACCTTAAATCAAGTTTGGAGAAGTACCGTGCTTTCCCAAGTTGATCGAAAAGATCGGCAATGAGTGGAATTGGATATTTGTTCTTGATGGTGACCTTGTTAAGTGCCCGATAATCGATACACATCCGTAGCGTCCCATCCTTCTTCTTTTGGAACAAAACCGGAGCGCCGAATGGTGCCTTAGATGGTCGAATGTAACCCGCATCAAGTAAATCTTGGAGTTGCTTCTTCAACTCTCGTAACTCCGTGGAGCGTGTCGGTATGGACTCATGGCGGGAGGTTTGGTGCCCGGCTCCAATTCAATCTTGTGATCCACCTCCCTCCTTGGTGGAAGTTTCTTGGGCAACTCATCGGGCATTACATCTTTGAACTCTTTGAGGACGTTATCTACCTCTTTCGGAACATCCCCTTTGCTCACCTCCGCATCGCCATCCTCGTCGTATTCTTTTAAGAAGGCAAGGTAACTCTCTTGACCCTTGCGCTTCAAACCCTTCTTGAATTGCATGGCCGAGAGTGTCTTAGTCTCCACCTTACTTGATCTTGATATCGGGACCATGCACGCCTTGCCTCCATCAAGGATGCACATGGTGTTGGCAAATGGTACCGGTACGACCTTCATTTGATCGAAGAAATCCATTCCAAGCACAATTTTGTGGTCGTCCATAGGTACTACCGACCAATCTATCGGTCCTTTCCATCCTCCGATGGTGGTTTCAACCTTTTGCGCTACACCTTTAATTGGTTTAGCGACCGAATTTACTGCCTTCATGGTGCCGCCTTTGTTGGTCACCTTGAGACCTAGTCGTTTGGCCTCGTCAACCTGCACAAAGTTATGTGAGGCACCAGTATCAACTAAGGCTTTTGTGCGTACCTTGTTGATCACCACATCAACATAGATAAGCCCCTTTGCTTGTGCCTCCGGAACTGCTCGAATGGCATTGAGTAGTTGCAAAGAACCCATCGCCGCGTCACCCTCTCGACTTGGTGGTTCCTCCGCACGAGCCACCATGGCGTTCAATGCCTTCCTCTTCGGACAATCCCGCATCCAATGAGGACCATCGCAAAAGTAGCAATTTCGAGAAGGTTTGGAATCCCTCTCTTTGTCATTCCTCGGCTTCTCTTTGCCGCTAGGTGGTTTGCGGAAACCATCTCCTTGCCATTTGCTATGGTCTCCCCCACCTTTGCCTTGGCCACTCTTCTTGTCCTTGGCCTTGGTATTTGATCGCTCACTTGAGTAATCAGTGAGAGTCTCCGCAACGGCTATGGCGGTTGCAAGATCTTGCACACTTCGTCTCCTAAGCTCCGTCTTTGCCCATTCTTGGAGCCCATCCATGAAGAAAAAGAGTGAATCCTTGTCGCTCATATCCAGAATCTCCAACACCAAGCTAGTAAACTCCTTGATGTAGTCCCGCAAGCTTCCGGATTGTTTGAGGCGTCGCAGCCGGCCTCGTGCTTCCTCTTCGGCATTTTCCGGATAGAATTGCCGCTTGAGTTCCCGTTTGAAGTCATCGAAGGTTTCGATGGTGCATGTCCCTTTACCAATGTCACCGTACCTCCTTCTCCACCACAACATAGCCACATCGGTTAGATAATGGGTAGCGGTACGTACCTTGGTTTGTTCATCGGTGATGCCCATCACTTCGACATATTGTTCGATCCCCCACAAGAAGTTGTCCACGTCCTTGGCACTCCTCGAGCCATTATAGGACTTGGGCTTGGGGACATCGACTCTTGGTGTGCTTCACGTGTGGTAGTCATCCCGCTTGCTGCCGCACGCTTGCACAAAGCCACATCCTCCTTAATTGTGGCGAGTTCCCTATCAATGTAGGCTCTGATGTCCCTAAACATACGGTCGTGAACCGCTAGCAACTCTTGCTTGAAGGCATCCTCGAGCTTGGCGGTAGACACCTCCACTACCTCACGAAGAGCATTGTCCTCCGCTTCCAACCCGTCGAAGCGTTGCTCCATCTCGTCAAGGCGTGAGTCTACGCTTGCCACGAAAGCTTCCACGCTAGCTACTCGAGCGTCCAAGCCAGCCACCATGTCCTTGGACTGCGCCCTCTTGCTTCCACCCTTGGTAGGACGTTGCTCGTCACGTCCCCGCACTTGGACCTCCTCACCTGCAATGGTAACGTCGGAAACGTTGGCCATTCCTTTTGATAGAGTTTCCCTTCACGCAACTTTTGATTCGAAAGCTCCCTCTCAACAAGGTCTCCGCTCAACCTTGTGTTGCTCAACCTTGAGCTCTGATACCAACTGTCACGGCCTCACTCTCTTCACTCGCTTCGACCGTGCGGCGCTTAGCAACTCCGCTCACTAAGCAAGCCTTCAACACCCGCAATGCGCTAAATCGGAAGCTTATGAATAGAAGAGAGAGCAATAAGAGTTTGAGTGAAGAGTGATTTACACAACTCAAGTTTATTGCTTGATTGCTTTGTTACTTGGTTGCTTGGTTTGGCCAAATGAGGCCTCACCTATTTATAGGAAAACTTACATAAAATGGACGGCCTAGATTGCACCTCACAATGCACTTTTGAGGGCTAGGATTGGCCTTCTAGAAATGTCCTAGAAAATATCTATACAATGGTCAAAATGATAATGCCATCTACACAATTCTAGAACTTGGGCTAATTGGGCTTCCATTCTAGAAGTTGGGCTAATTGGGCTAACATTGGGCTATAAGTGCAATAATGCCAATAAGGAAGAATGTATAGATCTTTGGCCCAAATGCCTTTTTTCCCCACTTAACCCGTTCTATCGACGAGTCTTATTACCAACGCTCATGTGCCCGTTTGTCCCGGATTTTCCCTCGCGCGAATTCTGTCCGCACAACGTCTTGGTCACGGTTACTGTTCATGGGCACTATTCACGCGGGGCGTGACACATCGCCTCGATTCTGTCACTATTGTATAATTGTTAGACAAAAATGAATTGGTGCTTGGATCCATTCTCTGATGCTAACCTAAACTTCCAACTGATTATACCCAATTTGTAAAATAATAAATACATCAAGAAAAATTAAACTCTGACGATAGATTGGTTGCGTAAATTTCGAAGATTTCTACGGTCAACAGTAAACATTGACCTACAAAATGTAGTAGTAGTGAATTTTAAGTATTTGGACTAATAAAAGGAACAATTGCAGAACCATTCTAAATTTGGGCGTGTAAACAGAACTAAAATAAAAGCTTTCTCATAAACCTTAAATTTAATAATGTTGGATTTCACTAGCATCGCTTAAGTGCTCTCTCGTTGCCGACACTTTTATTCATTTATTTATAAATTTATTAGATCCAAGTAAAATCCTAACAATCTGCATTGAGTAATTATTTCGGAGGAATCTGATCCATTTAGCTAGCATTGACGACTAGGTAAGCCGGTGCTTGCACTGAGATTTGTGACCCACCCGCAATTACTGTAAAGGGAACAAACTAGGCCATTTCAAGGTACAAAGCAAGCCGCTGAGATCCAGCCACTACGGCTACAAGTTTTTGCTTATTCAGCTACTTGCTCTTACAGTTACAGTCATGTCACTGCGATGGAGTAAAACGTGTGTTATATATGTAGTGGTGTCAAAATCACATGTGATGTCTCTGGTAACAACATTTTGTCATGATTTGCATCTATATATGTACGCATCTTTTAGTTAGGTTAGACTGTAAATGAGAACTGCAGTCTATCCCCGAAATGGGTCATTTTCTCTTCAGAAATTGATAGCAGATTGATGTTTCCTTCACAGCAAACCAAGAACTCGCCATGTTCAGATTTTGCTTTCCTGGCATCATGTCGTGCTATAAAGGAAACTGAAATTAAGAGAGCCAATGATTCCAAAGGGAAATTGATGCTTAGTATTATTAGCCACCTAGAAACATGTCCACCAGTAAGACATTTGTAAAGTTTTTAAGTAATTAACGGTCCAGCGGAGACCTCCTAATCACAACTTCTGTGATGATGGGAAATCAACAATTTATAACATAGATGAATCAATGGTAAGAAGATCCTTTCATTTTCAAATAATTATTCATTGCTTCTGATGTAAGTTAAAGAGGAGAGTTACTGAACTACACTCTTTGGTCTCATGTTCATACACACACACACACACACGCACGCACGCACACACACATTGAACTTTCATTTCCTAACAGGAGTATTACCTCTATACTTTCTCTAATGATGCACAAAAGAAATGGCATCCGTCTTTCGCAAAACCAGAACCCCTTACACATATATTATAAAGAAATAAAAAACTAAAAAAAAAAAGGGAAGAGGGACAGACCATTGCTTTCTGTTGAGCTTCTTGTATCGATACAGATTTGTCTTAGTTTCGGGATGGATCAACACGTCAAGAGCCACAAGTTCATCTCTCCTACTGCTAGTTTAAATATTTCCTCTACCGATAACGACCCTTGAAATTGATCAGAAACAGCTCCACTTGCCTGATATGTATATATATTAAGAAAACTCACTAGCAAAGAACAATAAATATTATATATATATATATATATGTATGCATGTATGGATATATGTACAGTCAATAGGAATATGAAATTATTAATATATTATATTAGAGTAATGTTAAGGCATACAAATCTTTTCTTGGAGATCTTAAATGATTTTTACATGGGTCAGTTGTTTATTTAAGATGTCCTAAACTTCGGTGGGACGCCTGGGAATCTATTCTAAGCCTTTAATTTCTTGAAAAGTTCTAGGAAAATAATAAATAATCACTATGGATGCCGAAAACATCACTGACTTCGACTGTTTTTTTGCAGTGTCTTAATAGTGTATGTCCTTCCATTCATGCATATGCAAGCTTGAAATATTCTTTCACCAATCCCTCTAATCTATTTTTTCAAAATGTACCAACTATGAAATTAAACTTATAGGAAACTTATACCGCATATCAAATCCTTATCAATGTGTATTTGCGAACATAAATTACTTCGGATATTTCAAATTCACATTTTATCAATGCATCAACCAGTTTATAGATTAAACTAGCTAGCAAAAATAATTGTTTATATACTTTCTAAATTATATATAGTAAAATAATTGAAATATTTTACTTCCAACAACGAAAAGATATTTGGGAGATTTTTCTGAAAAAAAATAAGTAGAATTAAGCATCTTCGACTCCATTTCAAGGCACAATATTGCAAAAATTAAGAAGAATATGTGAACACAGATTAATTTGTTGGACTTACACGAGCGTGGATCATGTACATGCTACGGTATCTATCTGAGGAAATGTGAGCAGATACCACATCCAAATTATGCTTTTCTAGCGTGTAGAATATGGTGGTCAATAACCCTGGCTTCCTTGGTGAACACACGCTGATTTGTGCATCATCACCACACATATTCACCACTACATTTGGCGAAAACCATGTCTGAAACGTAGCTGAAGGAGGTACTTGAAACGAATGGGAAATGTTTGCAGCCATTGACAAGTTCTTTGGAGATGGTCCCTCGTCGGCCAAAAATGCTTCCCTTGAATCGGTTGCTTGTACCTGTCGTGTAATAATTGATTGTTCATAATCAACAAAGGTTGCACCTTGGAGCTTTTCACGCTTCTGTTTCTGAAGAGTTTGGAGAGTAAGTTGAAGAGTCTTAATGTATTTCACTGCTTCATCGACAATGGTGGACTTGTCAGCCTGCACAAACTTGAAATTTGAAAAGATAAATAATTGAAGATACGTGCGGCGTTCAAGTTAAGTTACAATACTCTGACCATCTATAGTATCAATCAATCACTCGGTTTGCTTTCCCGCTAATAGCTAGGGCCATAGCACGCGTTGCTTCAATACTGCTATATGAAGTCCTTGAATAGTGAACTTATATATGCACACAAAGGCAGCATTATCAATCAAACTCCAATGCTAGTAATGCATTAATTTGTAGGAATTCTATCCAAACAAAGTACTAATAACAAGAACGGATGCCCATGTTTTATGGTTTAACATTTTTGCTGTTATAATTGATTGAAGAACTGATAACACATACATCTTCAAACTGAAGATGTCGTTGAAGGTAGAAAGGAGCATGGAACCGGAGATATAGAACCAGGTTTTCCCATGTTGCACACAGCTGCTACGATCTAAGTCAGGTTGAAACTTTAAGACCTTTACACAAAATTCTCCAAATATTCCAAGAAATTTTTTTGATCAGGAATACCGACTACTTATTGTCCTTACCCGCATATATATGTGTGTGTGTGTTTTTTTAAATTTCTGATTTAATTTGGAGGGACGTAGGCCTGATTTTCTGTGTCGTAACAAGAGTAAAACGGAAAATATAAATAAACTCGGATAAAATTTAATTCGCTGTTTAAATAATTGAAAATTGGTTATATAAAATGTTAAAAAAGAAAAGGGCAAAGAAAAAAAAAAAGAACGGGAGAAAACACCATATATACAACACTGGCATATCCGCTGTTTAACTGTTGGAGAATCCCCGAGTAATTTTGAAGCCAACAAAATACCAAAACCTGTTATTAGCTACGAAGATTTTTAATATTCAAAATTGAAATGAATACCTTGGGAGGAAGTTGAGGAAGCAAAGCATGAAGATTAGAGAACATATTCCTCATCTTTTTTTCCTCCTTTCTCTTTCAGTCAATATATGCATCTCATGCTCTGGTTCACCACCACCACCTGCAGTCTTTCCATTTCTACTTCTCTTTTGACCAATCTGTGCCTCTGCATCTAGTTCTATTTCGGCCGTTGGGCTATGAGAGCTTGAATTATCAGGGTGCTTCATGTCTACCCTAATTTCTTTACTACCACCAGAAACTTCAAAACTAGAATTAACCCATAAATTGTCTTTTTCTAGGCATTTATGAAGATGATCTGCAAACGTGGTTTTGTAGAGAGAATTATAATTGCAGTGGAGAGAAATTGTGCGTTTCTTAGAACGGAAAAGGGTGGCGAAAGTGTAGGGTAGAGGAAGAAGAGATATATGATTTTGGTACAAGAATGGGAACAAAATACAATCATGAGACAATGCCGTTATCTGGCTTCCAAACAAAAACGGATTCATATGCTTGGCGCGTGTCACTCAAGATTTCTCCAGGCCGGTACCGGCCTTCTTACACTTTCAGTTTGTTAACCCTCTTTTTCTCTTTAATTACCAAATTCACCTTTCTCCATTTTCTTTTTGCAAGTCAAGTAAATAAAATTTCAAGATTTTTTCCCTTTTAAGAAATTGAAAAAACTTTGTTGTCGCTAATTAGCTTGCTGCTTGTCTTTGTAACGTACAGGAACTTCAATTAATAGAATTAAGATGCTATTATTTTTCTCGTTATAAAGTGTGGAATGTGTGGAACATGGTATAGCAATAGCGGAGAAAACAGAAGTGTCGGAAAATCAAGAGAGTGGCAATTTGGGTAACTATAGGGAAGTTAAAGGGTGAAAGTGATTCTGCCGGGCTGAAAAGAAAAACCTAGAGGCGTCATGTGATACAGCAGCACAAGCCATGATAATGATACGGCAGTTATCGTAAAAACAAGCGGAAACCACTTTTTTTTTTTCTTACCAGCAATTCAGATAGAGAGAATTCTTGTTTCTCTCTTTTCATATTCATTAAAAACACAAAAGTTTCGGTTTCAAAAACCTTTTTCGAATAGAATAGTCGGAAAGATAATTGCAATTTCACTCCAACTCACAAAAACTTTTAGAAGATTCTTCGAATAATGGCTTTATATATAACTAGTAAAGCTGGAGGGTTTTGTTCCTATCTGAATAACAATCATGATTTTGAAAACTAACTCTCTCTGCTATCAAGGCCAGCTCCTGATAAAATATTATAACAACTCTTCCAGGAAATCAAACTAGCTCATTGCTCTATTCCGGGGACCTCGTCCCTCCAGGCTCTGGGTTTTATTTTTCTGAAGTAAACGACAGATATTGAATCATTTTGGCTCAAGGAAAGATCTAGCAGTAGCACGGCTCGTAGGGCACTCGGATATTTGGATTGTAGTTGTAGACGTCTTAAACATAAATCGTTGGTTGGTATATAGCTGTTGCTTCCGGTAAATAATATTCATCAATACTGCCATTGTTGTATCATTAGTGCACCGATTTTGTCTTACTTCTTTATTTTTGATAAACTACATAACATTTTTAACTCGTACGAATAGGTAGCCACTCTAATGCTTGGAACCGAATTTAACATTTCTGACACATACTCCATAGTTACGGAGGTCGGCAATTAATTAACTTGATTTTAGTGTGAATGTGTTGTCCAATGCACAAATAAGTCAAATTTTTAAGTGACCATACCTATTAAAGCTATCGTTTCTAATGGAAATATTTATGACTCCGTTGGTACTTCGTGAAAACAGTTTAAAGATTATTCTCTTTCACCAAATCTGTAGCACATGGCTTGTAGATTTGTACCCCGCCTCTTTGTGTCAATTGTACACAAACTTTGAAGCCAGCAGCCCCTCGCTTGCACGAGTTAACTGATGATCAAGATCAACATGCTCCAAGGCAAGAGACCCTTCTACATCAGCACAGCACAATATTGGACAGTTTTCTTCGACATCCAACAATATCTTCATTTTGTACATGACAAACTACAAAGATTATTAATTGAACTCTTATGTAAGTTAAACAAATGTCAACAGTTCAACCTTTTGTGACTTGCAATATAAGTAAACTGATTCAACTGTGAAAAATCAGTTTTTTTTTATATGATCATTGCAGTTTCTAAGGCGTTTGACCAAAAGCTACTCTTTAACAATATGGCTATGATGTCATACTTTACATCTTCAACAAGTAAGGATCTTGGCTAAGACACGCCGGAGGACGAGTTCTTCCCATTTAAATTCACGTCCAAATGCAGTTGAGTTGAGCCTCCGCCACAGAGTTCCTTCATATTGCAAGAATTGACTACTGTCAGATCCAAGTATTGAGATGAATTTTTATTAGTTGCTTATACCAGAGTTACCTTGGAAGAAGAGGCCAAGCTAAAGGGTCCATAGTGAGCCTGAATCAGTGGTCCTAATCCAAATGAGGTTTCTGATGTGCTAACATTTGCTGCTGAAGGCACTGGAATCGGCTGGTTTGAAATGTTACATTGGTCAGAAAGATTAAAACCAGTTTGCACCGAGCTTTCTTCATTGGCAGAAAGTGTTTCTGATCCTCTGTTGGTATTCAGCAATCCATTCCCCTCCTCAAAGACCATTCCCGTCTGAGGTAGTTGCATAGATGGGAGTACTCCTGGCAACCACATTGGGTGCAAGCTCAATCCATTTCTCATTGTTAACATCTGTGAACCAATCACAAGTAAACATAAAATTTCTGACAACATGGTTTTTATTTCCGTGTTCTCTGTGGTAGCAAGTTAGGTGAAGAAAACATTACAGAAACATAAATAGAATTTCAAAGAAGGCAACACAAAATCCAGCCTCTTCAATTGCTAGTCCCATGGAACACCACTAAGGTAAGTTTATACTTGATTTTATAACAGATCATAGAATAGCTACATGATTGTAAAAAACAAAAATCATGCTATGGCACTCAAGACCAATGAGTTCATCAAAAGCTAGTATTTGTTCCATGCTGAAGCCGGTAGTAGCATGAAAGGAAGGCAACTGAAATAGGTTTAGGAAGTCAGGGAAAAAAAATGCCCAGGTTCAGTGGAAAATGCAGCTCTAATGGGTGCAGGATGGATGAAAATCTCCAGTCCTGGATCCAGCCAATCATGACCATCAGTCCTGAAATGAGTATCTAACAACTAATTAACCATGCATACTCTGACAGGTAAAACCTGTTTTTGGCCCACAGGCTAGGTCTACAAGGGTGTGTTGATATTTAAACAATTTGGATCAGGAAATGCATTAGATCTAAACACACAAACCTAAACGAGGATGAAAGCTAACATACGAGTTTAAGAATTTAAGAATCTTTCATAGATTGTTTCATTGTGATAATTATGGGTTAGTATGGTCAAATGTCAATTATTGACTCCCCAGACTGATGGTGACAAAGGAACCCACTGAAACAAAAGAACAAGATAGTTCCTTATTAAAGGAATAAAACATTTATAATTAAATCAAATCATATACTTCAATCATCACAAGGCCTAATTAGATCTAATGGCATACTATGGAAAATGAATTAGCAAAAAATTTTTAAGACCCGTGATGAGATACTTGAGATAAATCAATCAAGATATGTAAGGCAACAAATTTTCCACCGGTAAAATACTCATTCTTGGGGTTATTTGCAGAGCAACTTCGAGTTGCAATGGAGCATACTAGATTGACTGCAATCAAATACATCAACTAACATATTTCAGGTTTGCCTTTCAATACCACACCATCATTAAAGTTATATAATTTTATTGGCACCGAAGTTCAGTTAGAAACATCAGTTCTAGTATCATATTCCTATCTGAACGGCAAGTGAGAACTGACCTGCACTTGGAGCTGAAGTTGCTTCAAGTATTCAATGGCTTCATCCAGCATTGAAGCCTTATCCGTCTATTGTAGCCAAACAAAACCAAGAATGCATTCACCTTAAACATCAAATTTCATTTGACAAAATATAAAAGAAAGGGCTTTAAGAAGGAAAGAAAAACACAGAAACCACCTTGTTAGAATTTGGGATTAGGTTCTGTAAAGCTTTCAGTTTCTCATTAATTCTACTCCTTCTCCTCTGCCATCAATAAAACATACATATCAACAAAAGTACACGAATAAATAAATGGAACTTCCATAATAAAGAATATAAAATTATAGAATACTAAAAATTGAAGGTGTTTTTTAAAAGCAAAACCTTTTCTGACAAATTATGAACCTCTGCAGCTCTGCTTCTTTTAGACGACGTTTTTGGTCGACTCGTGTCGTTTGATGGCACCTCCGATATCTCGCGACAACCCTTCTACAATAAAATAGACAATAACAAACTTGAGAGGTTTTTCTTATTTTTTTTTTTTTTAACAAACAACATAAAAAAAGGACGATTAAAATAATAACAAAATTACCTCGCTTTCATTGGTGTCAGAATCCACGGCACCGACCACAAAATTAGAGAAGTTGACGCCACCAGAAGACGAGTCAAGAACAGACGGGTCAGCAGATCGGCCGAACCGTTGACGATCCTCAGGCTGAGCAAATAAACAAGAAGACGATGATGAAGAAGAATTGTGGATAAATTGGTTAAGAAATGAAGTGATTTCTTCTGGTTCCTGGCCCGTTGGCGGTGTTGTTCCGTACAGATCGGCCATGAATTTGCAGATAAATCAGAAAAGAATTAAAATTAAGAAGAAAAAAGGCAGAGAGGAAAGAAGAATAGAAGAAGAACAATCAGCAGATACAGAGAGGTTTTGTTTGCATCTTGATTTTGTACAAAACCGACGCAGTTTATGTTTCTCTCTCTTTCCTTGGTTTGGTTTTTGTTATCGGGTTCTCTTCTCTTCTCTTCTCTTCTTTCTCGCGATCTCTTTTTCTGTGCTCTTTTGTTGCCTTTTGTTCTTTCTAAGTGGGTTTACCGACTCTAATCAAATTTGATTAATCTCCCGCCCTAATTACGTCATTTTTCTTCGTTTTCAGTTTGGTACCTAATACTTTTTTATTTTTATATGAAGTCCTTTATTTTTTATTAATTTTCAAATTTCACATCCCATATCATATATTTTCAATGAAGTCCCATCTTTTTCTTTTTTGTCATTTTTTCCACTCAAGACTAAAATATTTGGTTCTTTACTTCTTTTCACCCATCAACTAGTTACTCGACTTCCTAATTTCTAAAAGTTTTTAACAATCAAATCCTTTACAATAAAATGAAAAATTGACCTGATTTACATTTACCACAATGCTTATTGTTCTTCGTACTTCAAACTTGCTCAAAAAGTATCATATATTCAGAAATACTAAGGGGAAAGGCATAAATTATGAAGTTGAAGATGCCTGTAGGTGAATGGGGAAGTCAAAGAGACAGATTTCAGAGTTGACAGTCTTATCCCACCAAATGTCACCTTTGTTCTGAAAGTAGCATTAATTAAGGCACCAAAAAATGCGATTCCCGATGTCACTTTCTGTGGCGTGTTGGCAACTTACTCATGTAACTGCCTTAATGCTTATGCTTAACCAACACTGTGAACTCTCTTGTCTTCCTCCAATCCAATCTCCATCGTCCCTATTTCTTGGCAGGCAGTTGCAGTGGGCTCGACAGTTACGAAGGCCCAATGGGTCAACGATAAACGGCGAAACAAAAGCTAGCTGACTGATAACTTTGACAAATGACTGAAACCCTGCGCGTAAGCTGCTGCAAATGTTCGCGAGTAGATTTTATGGCGATTTAAACCTTCATAGATGTTGAACGGATTAATGTTATAACACAGGTAAAACCATCCCTCCAAACACATTTGAGACGTTTCCTCACTTCGGAAGCCATCTTTTACAGCAAATTTTCAGACGGCTTCTATTAGAGCGTTTTAATTGCAGAAACTGAACCCACGGAGCTGGAAAAGTTAACAGAAGATTGCGCTCAACTAGCACGGCCAAAGCAATTTTGTAGTCAATGCATGCTTCAGGATTGCGAAAATCTGATAAGTCATCAAGACTCCGAAATTTAATTGCAGTTCACTTAATACTCCGCAGTGCCCATAGGCTTAATATTTCATAGGCCCGGTAAATTGACTAATTGTCCATTGTAAACGGACGGTTCAAGACTACTTTTTGTTCTCCCGTCACTTCCAAACATTTTTGGCATCTACTCAGCATATTAACCACGTAAATAAAATATACCCAAGAAAAGGAAAACTGGCTCGGAGCGAGGGCAGAACTGGACTAGCCTCAAAATGGATGAATATTGAATAGTATTGGCAGGCTGCACACTGCATTACCTGCCCAATTGGATTCAAACGAATACAAAAATGAACAAATTCAGGGCCAACACTTTCATCCGATCTGAGAAACCAACAGCCTGAAGCTAATGGTCCTCTATGATGTAGACAGGGCGGTTGTTTTACAAATGGGACACAAATTTTTGTGCATTAGCCATTGTTTAATACAATTGGTGTGAAAATCATGGCCGCAATCCAGTGTTCCGATGTCCTCTCCGTTGTTATATTCCTCCTGTGCGTTGTAAACAAAAATTAAGCAAACGAATACACAGATAGGAAACTATCCAGAGGATACAAATTACTTCCTAAAAAAAAAAGAAGTTGGAATCAAGCAAAAGATGAATCATTACCTGACAGACACAACATGGTTCGGTTTCCTGCTGCAATCCCACTGGGATAGAATATTTCTTCTGTTTCAAATGGTTAATTATAGTTTCTTCGCTCAATCCCGTGCTCACATTTCCAATGCGCTCCTCAAGAGCTAATAATTCCTATAATCCCAAAAAAACATTGTGTTGGATCAGCTATCTTCAGTATAAGCTCGAAAACTAGATGTTAACAAATCCTTGCATATATATCTTTACCTCATATGACATGTTATCAACATCAAGCCGCATATCTCTATGCCGGTCATGAATATCACCACCCCAAAAAAAAGACTGACTGATCAAGAATCATAACATCCTGACATGAGCACAAGCACAAGCACAGAGTCAAATGTCAAACCACCTAGTTTATAAGAAAATAAAAAGATATGTATACATTTTAACACAGTTCAACATCCTCACATCAAATTAAGCAAGTTGGCTGTCGACACTACACATTAAAGAATTCAAAATGTAACTAACTACCAGGAAACAAGAACTTTATTCCTTGAAATTCAATTATATAGAATTTCACATCCTAACTTCCCTCCTAGTACCCACTCCTACCACCTCTTTAATTGTTAAACACAAATTTTTGCAATCTGATCTAAAACCAAATATTATAAGATGTTGATAACCTACGGCAAAATAAAGGTTATGTACTGACCTACTGAACCAGTTTAATGACAACCACATTGTAGTCCATTCGGCTTTAGATGGAAACCAAATAACCAGCAGCCTTCATTACAGAGTCATGAATCAAATCATTCATTAGGTCACTTTTAGCACTCTTATATGTCTTAAGAGGTTAATGATTAAAAACCACGTACTATTCTAAACACAGTTTCCCAGTTATCAGGCAATACTCAGAAACAAAACTGCATGTGCACTTCCATGTTTTGGCATTGAATTCTGCTGCTGAGCTCTAGTAATATATATACAGTAAGCGTAAAATCTAACCTCAAACCGCAAACTCTCTCCCCTACGCATGAGATCCAGCACGTTGCGAATCTGCAAAAAACCAAAAAACATGATGAGCAACAGTTTACTGTTTTTCAGCCTACACAATTGGATATTGTTGAAAAATGAGTCCAAGGATAGAAAACAGAACTTTGCAAATATAACTAGTTTATGTAAAACCCATAGAAGAAACCAAAAGGCAACATGTACTGCATGATTTTTCCCAAAAAAGAAAATATATATGGTCACTAACTCAGAGAGGCAGATAGACTTGTGTGCAAAACACACACACACACACAGAGACGGTCATATCCATGAACAAGTTTGCCACAATGATTAAGATGTAGGATAGACCAAACAACAGACAGAAAAGAAAACAAACAGTGTACAAGTAGTTTGCTCGAAATGTTTACGCCAAATTGTCACAATTGATAAACAGGCAACTAAGCAAGAAAATGCAAAGAGTCCAAAATTGAAGGCATAATAGACTTCAACAGCTAGCAAGAATCTTCTCATATACACAAATTTTTTATTTTTTGGGATTGCTTGATGCCATAGATGCAATGGCACATAAATAATTAGGTGGGATGAAGATCACTACGCTGGGAAAGCTATAAAGTTTCCAAGTCATAACAGAATAACTAAGTTATCATCATAACTTTCAAATTTTAAACTAAAAAATTTAATCATAATGATGACAACCACTATAGAATCAGATCAGATGATATGTTCATATTAAAAACAAAGAAGAAAACATAATGCTATCAAAACAAATTATTATCATAAAACGGAATTTTAGGGGAAAAGCATTACAGCTAGACAACACAGAATTCAGGAACAGACCTCAGATACAACAAGCCTGCTTCTTCCTTCACCAGCAGCAGCCAGAGCTCGCAAAGGATGCGGAAATCCAAGTACACCGTCCCCCTGTCTCTCTAACCATGATGCTGACCTTGGGTAGGACTGATGATGCCTCTGGTTACCAGCTCCAGATGCAAGCATCATCTCTTCTGGGGTAGGAGGACCTGAACGCAGTGGAATTTGATTACTGCTCTGGCCCCCAGACTCAGAACCAAGGGAAGAAATCAATGAACGCCGAACCAACTCTGTAAATCTTCGTGGACAATGATTAGGAGGATTTGGATGAGAAACCCATGTACGAGCAGGAGATGGATGGACACCTGAACTTGAACTCGCACGAGATGAAGCAGTACTGTTTCCTGGTATAGTTATGTTTCCACTAGCTGAACTTCTATTTGCTGGAGTCCGAACCAAAGTTCTCAAATCAGGTGCAGGTACAAACATGGGTTGTTCCAATATGTTTCTGCCCATGATTCTGGGTCTGACTTCCTCACGTGGCAAGGCATCTGTATCTCTAGAGACATTAGAACTCAAAGAACTTCCTGTTCTTGAGCTAGAACCTCTATCCCATCGAAATGTTTGCAAATTTCGAGGCAAGATGGGAACATGCAAGAGAACAGGCTGGCTTTGAGGAGTTGTAGTATCTGCCACTGTAGCTGTCCTTGAGTCCAAAGATTGGTCACTTGGTAGATGCCTTGATGACTGGTGAGCAGATGAAACACCAGCATGCCTAACAGCAGTACCTGTTGGAAAGAGAGCAGGTGGCATAGACTCCTGCCGGTTTGAAGGACTTATACGAACACGGAAGTTTCTCTGGGAGCTTTCCCCATTCCCTGTCACGTATGAATCAGGCACACGGTCAGGAGCTGGTCCTCTTGCCCCTAGTCCAAGTCCTGAGTTCACCTGCTCTGATGGAGCAGATATGCTTAAACCACCGCCTCCATCATATTGAGCAGAAACAGCAGGCCATGCACTACTTTCGGCATTCCGAAAGTAACTAGAACTTCCACTGACAGAGGACTGTTCAA
Organism: Azadirachta indica; assembly: GCA_022749755.1. NCBI lineage: Eukaryota > Viridiplantae > Streptophyta > Magnoliopsida > Sapindales > Meliaceae > Azadirachta > Azadirachta indica. Next base: position 5,294,817 of record CM040449.1, read on the forward strand.
CATTTCCTTCAAGAGCCTTTCTTTTGCAAGAGGCACGGCGACCCTCAAATGAACAACCAGGTCTTCCATCATTCTCTTCGGCCACATATCCACCACTTCCTGAAGGAAGTACAAACGGTTCAGAACCACCAAGAGGTGGAATGTGCTCATTTTCTGATTCACCTGACTTGTATGAATTAGGGCATCCCATCACTTGACAATTGTCACCATCATGACTAACAATACCTGCATTTAAGTTCAGATTCTGCGACATCACATTAGAATTGGAACTTGGCACAAATAGGGGATTCACATTAACATTAGTGGGTTCACATTGTTGTCCTTCTAATCTTGGACCAGCTCCTGCACAAGGACTCAATGAAGACCAACCAAGTTGTGTTTTCCGCTCATCACGACTAACCTCATTTTGGGGGGCACGGGAGCTCTGCTCACCTAAGCTCCAACTATTTGACGTTTGCCGTTCATGACTTATAGAATTCATATATACCCTGGTTGATCCAGCCGGTGATAGCATGTACTCAGGCAGTCGATTTTCTGGAGGATTCCGCATATTATTCCAACAAGCTTGCTGATCTACAGCAGAATTTGAGGTAGATCCATGGTCAAAGCTTAAAGTTTCTGGCAAGGAACCAATAGTACCCCTTTGCCCTTGCATTAGGGCAAAAAATATGTTTCCTTATAAATTACCTGTAGATGTTCCAAAGAAATTTCAAACAAAAGCAGTTAATTGCATACAATTTCAGAAAAACCTGGCACAATAGAGCAATGGAAAAACATTAATTGTAGTGGTAAAAGAACTATGACATGATGCATCCATATAAATAGAATGCTGCAATAAAAGCCAACTTGACCTAATTTCACAAGCACATTCCACTCAAGTACATGATATGACCATGAACAACTTCAAACATCCACAGATTTGATAGATATACAACTAGATAGCAAATGCAGGTCATCAAGTTACACTCAATTTTACTAGAAAAATTGTCACTTGTGATCTCTGCATATGGACTAATCAATTTATGATGTAATCATTGGGCGGAACCTAAGATCTATTCTCCACAAAAATATTCTGCTTTATTTGCCTGAAAGTCAATAAACACATTTTTAATTTATTTTTAATGTTAACCTCATAAAAAAGAAAATTATTTCCACTGTTAATACCATCTTACTAATACTTGGTGGTTCGAAAAGCATGATGTCCAAAACTTCTATTGCAATGACCTGCATTGGAAGATAAAATGCACTTTGGACAGAAAAAATGTATTTCTTATATTCCTACACAAAAATTTTGACCATACAACAGCTGTTTCTTTGCATAACGGAATCTTCTATGCTCCCATTTTCACAAATATACATGTTCCAATACAAATCAAACCTTAAAAGCTCATCACATTCGTCAGATATCAAGAACATAGCAATGTAACTACAACAGGAGCAAAGGAAAAACCACATTTTGATGATACTCAAAATAGATAATTCACAAAGTGTGTACTATCATTCACTTTGCTACATGTAGACCAGTGTATCAGCAAAGAAACAAGTAGCTCAGAATATCAAGTCTCCTTAAACCTAAAAGTACCACAAATTATTCAGAACAAGTTAACAATATGCATAAGCAAGCAGTAGTTGTAAGCAAAGGGAAAACTCATAAATGAATCCATATTTTATCTTACAAGGATCCTACCATTCAAACAAACAAATGCACATGCATATCCTAACATCAAAGCTCTCACAGCAGTAATCTCTGCGCAGCTCCAGACAGCAAAATCAGACCAATGCAACCATTTTAGTATTCAAAATCACGTAATATAAAGCACCAGCTAGAGTAGATGTTAGAGTTATATATTGAAATTAATCCAAACAGGTACAACGTAAAAGCTTTCAAACAGAAACACATAAAAATAAAAAATTTATAATATATATACATAAAAAAGAGGACTTTCGGTGGCGCTGAGTTGAAATCTCTCTTCAATACACTTTTCTCATAAGAAAATAACATGAGAGGAATAACAGAACAAACCCATCCATATGTGCATAGATAAAAACTAATGACTTATCAGACAATTCTGTTCAATAACTCAAAAACCAAAACCCAGTGAAAACTCATCCACAAATAACAGCTTATTCACACAAACAAGCAATACCAGAAAATAAAAAAGGAAAAAGGTTCAATTTTTCCCCAAAAGAGAACTACCAGCCTCCAGAAATTTTACTTAGCTTTACAGGTAAAACCAAACAACCAAACAACTGAACTTTTTGAAAGAAAAAAAAAAAAAAAAAAAAAAGAAACCAGACATAACGGCGTTCACATCCGCCTTATCATCAACCGATCGAACAACAAAAATCTTTCAAAAATCAAAAAACAAATCTGAGAGATTTTACCTAACGTTTATAAGCTGCAGAAACCGATCGATCTAAAGATATGAAGGAAATAAATAAGGATTCGACCTCAAATACAAATAGAGAGGCCTCCGTTTTTTCTCTGGGGCAAGAGACAGAGAAAAAAATGAGAAAGAAAAACAACCCAAACAAACAATGGAAAGATGGAAGGAAAAGAGAGAGAAAGAGAGGCCTTGGAATGAGATGAGAATGTAGAATAGAAAGAAAGATGCAAGGAAAGAGAGAATAAAAGCGGACTGTAATACGCAATTTACCAAATAACCCCGTCACGTTATAATTATAGATAGATGGCCTAATATTATTATTTTTATTATTTGTGATTATGTTGTAAGTCATAATAAGAGCAGTTTCTTTCTATTTGTAAAAAATAAAATAAATAATTAACTACAACAACAAACAACTTGACAGCAAACAAAGAAATTGCATCGTGTTGGGCCGCTTACCAAATAACTCTAGTCTTAGACATTTTTTTTCTTTTTTTTTTTTTCCCTCTTTTGATTTTTCTTTTTTTCAAAAAAATTAATAATAATTTACTTGCAATAATAATAATAATAATAATAATAATAATAATAATAATAATAATAAAAAAAGACACTAAACAAAAACCAAAGACCCATATTTCAATGCGCGGCGTAGGCAGCCCTACTCTCCCTCTCTCTCTCGTTTTGTTTCTATCTTCTTCACGTCAAGCGCCTGCCCTTCTCTTTTACCATCACATGCATTTCTCTCTCTTTCTTTGAGGTCGCTTGTGACTTAGAGCTGTGTGCGTGACCAAAAACATTAAAATGAGAGTTGTTTTGGTTTATTAATTATATGTTCACACACACGTGGCATTAGTGTAATTAGTTGGACCCACGGTTAGATAGCTTAGATTTTCTTCCAACACCTAAAAATCTGATTGTTTTGTATTAAATTTGACTGTCTATTAATGGGAACTTGTTACATGTCACATGGTTCAACCATATAAATCTATATACATACATCTTCTGGGTTATAAGTGATGAACGAGGGCATTTGACCAAATGCCTATTTAAATATATTGTAGGGGTCACTTAATATGGCTGTCGGTTTATTTTTAGGTAGCCAATTTGTATTAAATATAAAAAAAAAAAAAATGATAAGAATACTTGGTAGTGGCGATATCTGGACATACAATACAAGTCGCTAAGGGGATATTATTACTTTGCTTAAAAGATAGTGTGAATACAAAGACACAAAAGTCCCAATAGCATTTGTGCAGGTTCTGCCCCCCCCAACCCCCAACTTTCCTTTAAATTGCGTCTGCTACCGTTCATATCTCAATCGTGGCGTGGGCCTCTTCTTTTGTATTCTCCGTGTCCTTGGTCCTATTTGTGCACCTCTTTTTTTTGTTTTCTAATTTTTATCTCGCTCTCTCTCTTGCTTTTCAAATGTGGTTGCTTGCTTGCTTTCCTTTTAAATCTTTTGAATTTTTATTTCATGCCACGAAAACAAAGTCTAATATGTCCATATGGAATTGCTTGTATAACCCATTGCGTAACCCTTGTTTGAAAATTTTATAATAAAGATAAGGAGTGACGATTCTTCAACCAAATGGGAATATTGGGAACTTGCTATGCGCCTATGCTTTTTTAAAAATGAAATTAAATTGTACACCCCTAATCAGCTAGTCAGCTAGCTAGCTAGCTAGCTAACTAGCTAGACAGGATAACAAAATGAAACGAACGGCTATGCTCACCTCATGCTCCCAATTGAGTTGTACGTAGGCAAAGGACAAGGACAAGGGCAAGGGCAAGGGCAAGACGCAAATAACAAAAGGATTAAAACGCGGGCATTAATTGACTTTCTAACAAAGAAGAGCATATGCTTGATGCCGCTCAAAAAAAATAAAATTTAAGGCACGCGTCACAACACAAGGCAACTGGTTGCTGTTGTTAGCAATTATGTGATTTAACCTATGGCAATATTTCTCTGAAAAGGTTGGTGGAGTGATTGAATCAATTAAATTCAAGGGCACAAAGCTTATGACCCTAAATTGGTTCTGCCAAAAATACCAAGGACGGACTGAAATGACCTACCTACAACACCATGTGTTAGTCTATGACGAGTGGTGGATGACGTTGAATATGTGACAGTGACAATGATTATTCGCATGGCAACTGTTTTTATAAGACAATTTAAATCTTAAATTAGATTGAACAGGACTAGGAAAAGCTTGAGTCAAAAATTATAAGAATCACCGACGGAACGAAGGAAGAAAGATTGCCTCATAGCTACTGCAACCAGCCGGCATCACAACTCTGTTACATTCAATTTCTGTCTTGAACTTCGAAAAAAAGAAAAAGAAGGGGTCTCAAGACAAGATGATAAATACAGTTCACACTTGCACACCCGCACAATATGGCCATTAGTTACATCCAAAAATGCACATGGTGTGACAACAACAACATTGTCATACAAGTTCCAGAATCTTTAATCAATTTATTTATATGGTTCTGTTGCAATAAAATACACAAATAAAAATAAATTGCTAAATTTGTCTCGGCCTGCGGCTTTGAATACTAAACATATCACACGCAGCCAAATTATGCAAATTCTTGCTCCCATATTTTCCTACAAAGAATACAGATGATCCGGACCAATTATAAGAATGTTGTATAAAATGAATCAATTCCATACAAGAGTGCTGCCTGCGGTCAGATAAAGCTTAACATGAAAGATAACCTTGATAAAAGCATACCGACTCTCATTTACGATGGGCAAAATGTGGAAACTGGAAACTTCCCATACTAACCTGTAAAAATCAGCAATAAAGGGGAGAAAGATTGAAGAACACAAGCATCAAATACTGAGGTCCACTTGTTAACGTGACAGAAGACATTAACTGTTGAGATTGATTACAAAATAAAGCTTTGTCATTGTGACCAGATTTCATAAAAGATCATAGCAATGTACCCAGCTAGATCTTAACAGTTAAACAGCAATGCTGTTGACAGATACTTGCACCACAATAGTTTCCTATTCCTAAATTGCAATAAATGCAAAAACCAAACCAACTACTGGCTTTTTATAACTTATTTTGTATATTACTAACCATATAATCAAGAGATCAAGGACTTGAGTTTAAATACAGCCTTGCAAGTACTCTAGTACTGTACTGCACACCATGTAGCAATATGTATGTATCTACAGAAACTGTATTAATATTCCAAATATTCCCAAAGCTGACAGACATGTAACAGAAAGAAAAAATTCAAAGAAACGTTGGTCAACAACAGGGTTAATACCAGACGAGGAAAGGAAATATCATAAACAGATGGCAGACTAGCAGTTCTCGGTTGTTTTTCCCATCTGCAGCATCCTCAATCAAGGAACAAGGATTGTCCAACGTTAAACCCAAAATGGTTGATCCTAAAGATAGAAGAAGGAAGGGTATAAGTCCACCAAATGGACAATCCCTGTCTGATCATAAGGTTCTCAGACTTTTTCTTTTCCCTATACTTTCTTGGCAATGAAAACTCCATAAATTAATAGAGATGCTGTGAGAAATTACTGTATATCCAACTCATAAACTAACTGAAAAAAACTACAAAATTTAGAAATACATAAGCGCAAGATTAATAAAATAACACCTGCTGTTAGACTTGACAGTCTAATAATAAAGCAAACCGAACAATATAAAACATGAGTCAAGGATAGTGGCACAATCACAACAAATCAATATCATCAAGTTAAAGTACTTATAAATACAATTCTTCATTGTCTTATCTAACACCAAAAGGTCCACAACCACTTTCGTTAGAAGCTCCGGTGTGACCGACAAAGTAAAAACTATTAGAAACCATCATACAGTAATGAATTGAGAATCACAAATATGATACACAAATAAGTTGGCTTCGAAAGAGATCTATATTTTGTAATAACTTTATGTGCTCTGCACAAAGAAAGTTCATAATAAACAGTACAGATTTAAGAAAGAGAGGCCTTAATAAAGGAAGCACTAAGGTAACAAGGGAACAGTTAACATTCCCAGAACTGAAACCTCCACCATCAGCATAAGTAAAAGCAAGATGAACAAGCCAGGTGAAGCAGCTGATACTCGACATTGGTTTGGATATACCATTAACCAATCAATTAATGTCTTTGTCTTTTTTGACTGGGGCAATATGCCTGCTCTCAGGCAACAGAGCAATCTGCAGGCCATACCAAAACAAAATTCCAAATTTTTGTTAATTCATATTCATAAAATAATTTTAATAACAGTAATAATAAATTGCAACAAAAGTAATGACCTTAAAAGGCAAAACAGTCCTGCTACAACACTTCTCCCAACTTCACAACTGAAAAAACATTTCTTTGTCAGAAGGTTTTCCAATACACGAACCCCTTATATCTACTGGGTAACTAACACCTCCTTTCTTTTGCTGGGTGATAATTCCTATCCCAAATCAATTGTGTCAAGAATAACTTAATTCAAGTATCCTGATTAATATCCACATATACTTCAATATGATCCTGGACATCAAGGCACAAGATCGTTCAACTCTATAAAATCTTCTTCCAAAACTGACAGTAATTGCCTAGCCACTACAGCATCACTGAACATACCAGCACCAGTAAGCCCAGATGCACTAATCTGCACAGTAGAGAAATAAGTGTAACTAATTAGAAATGCGATTCTATATGATGTATGTACAGAAACTTGATGCACTCTTAGCGCTAGCATTAGTTAAGAGTTAAGGTAGTAAATAAGTCAAGTTCACTAGACTTGGGATTGATTTTAAAATTCAAACTACATGAGAAAGAAATGGGAGTGAACAAAATACTTCCAAATACATACCGAAATCACCTTTTTGAGATAGTCTGAACTTTAACTGGCTAAGAGTTGAATGGCACAATTAGATCAGTGCAATGATGATATATTTATATAAGGGAAGGTTTAAAATCTCTTACCTGCTCACTGGGTGGGATGCCAGTGGGAAAGTGAAAGTCGGCATCAGAACCTGGCCCAGATAGGCTATGATCATCTGGCTGACCAACCAACCCCACCAGATATCTTAATGTATCGTTTCTCCTGTTAAAGGAGTTGTCATCATGCACTTTAGCTTCAACAATATCTGCTTTAAGGATCCCATCATGCTGAATACCAATATGACGTACTGCGGATACACTTTCTTCTGCACCACTACTTAAGCCAACCTCAGATATGCTATTTCCACGATGAGATTTTATGAATACTCGGCAGAGGACAAAAGAGGCCTGCAAACAGCTCAGGACATGAAGTTTCACACCAGCAACACTACAGAATCAACTACTATGATGCACAAATGAGATGGATTAGTATAAAACTCACACAAATCAGATAGATGGTATAAGAAAAAACACACAAATCACATGGTCCATATGTGCTAAGTAAAGCTAATGAGAAAGCAAAACCAACTCAAGTTCCCAACTAAATGAGAAGATATCAAATATCCAGATGATGTCTCAAGCAAGAACAATTAGTCCCCAGAGTTCAAATCTCACCAACTTTTTAGAGGTTGCAAAGAGTAATCAATTAGAAGATGAGAGAGGGGTATAGTCGGATTATTATCACTTGATAGCCGAGGCTTTTCACTAATTTGAGTTTAGATAAAGCGTTAGGCCAATTTCTAACTGAAGTTACCGCTTAAAAATAACATTAAGCAGCAAAAATCCTATAAATCAAGCACCCAAGGATAGATTCTAATTTAAACTCCTAAAACCCCAGACAAAAAAGTAAATTCAAAGAGTCGTCCGTAATTTATAAACCAAACCAAATTAATGCTTCAAAAAAAAAAAAACTTCTAACATTTTGCAAATCATCTTTATCTCCTACAAATTTACTTAATAAACCACTGCCATGTAATAATTTAGCGTGAACACAGAAATTCACCTAAATATCAAAATACCAACTCATAACAGAAACTTCAATTGCAAATTTTAACAAGTCGTTTCGAAGTACCTTGACATGGTCAACAAGTGCATACTCATGCATGAACCAGTCAGTCCTCACTGCAGTTTTTAAGGAATTCCCCAAATAAAACACGAAAGTTGTTCTGGTCCCCAATACCAACTTCCCTCCTTTATTATTATTATTATTATTATTACTATTATTACTACTACTATTCCTAACAACTACATCTCCAACTCTCCCCTTCCTTCTCCAATACCCATTTTTCGCTCTTCTACATTTGCTCTCCTTCTTAACCCTAACTTTACTGTAACAGTACCAGTGCCTTCTCCTTCCTCTGCATCCGTACGCATAGCACGCCCTCTCCGGCAACTCATACGGTTCGTATTGGTACAAATCAAGCTCTTTCTTTTATCAAGTCATAACCGCATAGACTGCTCTCTTCTTCCGTGATTGTGTTCTTGTTGGTGAGGTAATGGTGGAAGAGTTGTTCTTCGGAGGGATAAAATCGGCAACCAGGAGGAAGCGAAAATGACGCCGTTTTATTGTTGCTGTTGCTGTTGCTGCCGGAATCCTCCATTCGTCAGTTAGGCTATATGCAAAATTTAGAAAGGAAACCAACAGCAACGAAGAGAAAATCTCTTCCAACGTTTTGCGGGGTTCTATATGGTTAACAAGAAGCGTGCACACGAAGTTTCTTATTCTAAGCGATACTGTCCTGCTAATGCGTATGTTTTCCTTATTTGTAATCGGTCCACCTGGAGTGTGGAAACTGGGTTCTTGATAGTGAGGTGGCAGGTTTTTATTGGTTCTCTCAAGTAATTTCTCTGACGGCGTAATTGGAAGGTTAATAGGTAGTTTTTTGTTTTTTTAATTATTGAGTCAAAGAGGACATCTGTGGACCTTGGTGTTAAAATTAATTACAGCCGTCGGTTTCGAGGGGGTTATGCATATGCATTTATTTTGTTGTATGAAAATTGCCGTTTTGGTGAAGTATTTTATCATAGCTGGTAAGTGGTTCCCTGTTTAGCGTTGGTTAAATTCCGGTAATAAGAGTGATCTACATTTAAATATACATCAAACTGGATTGAGATTTAATGCCTTTTTTTTTTTAATATTTGGAAAAGAAATGGACTAGATTTAGATAGGGTAGTACAAAAAAATTTGGATAAAATTTTGTTTCCGCTGAATCAGATAGGAGTTCGGTTATTTTCTTTGCCGTAATATTTATTTCTTTAAATAATTGACAGATTTTTTTTTTTTTTGGGTGTGTCAGTGGAATAGAAATACGGGTAATTATTCGTCGTTTTCAATAAAAGTATTGTATAATTAAAAACGATAAATATATTATTTAATTTATGAAAGTATTGTCTTACTCTTTTTTCTTTTTTTTGACATAAAATATTGTATCACTTGAAATATGGCTTGTCTGGAAGGCTAATAATAGCAGGATAAAAGCAAGAGCTGACGTGACGCACACTCGCTCGATAAGGTACTTGATTGTCTTGGTCGGACACGTGTCTGACTAAGACTAGCGAGTGACTGGCCTTATATCTTCGCAAAGGGAGAAAGGGTGAAAGAGGAAACAGCCTGCCGTGGACTTTGAAGTTGTTATGGAATATGGACCAGACAAAGATGTCGATGTTTCAAACATGGGACGCCAAGGCTTGTACCGTCCGACTTCTGGAACCCGGGGACCCAGACAACAACAACCATGGGCCTAGGCCCGTAAGTTAAGACCATCTGTAATGGATACTATGATTGGGCTTCCAAAGCTCAGGACAGAAGACTAATGGCCGGTGGCCCGGTATATCTTCTCCTTCTGCTTGTTCAATTGACCATGGGATAGGAAGGAAATGCGTGTTAAAACTTTGAACGTTAATAATCCATAAATTATAAACCAAAAATTCTACCCAAGAGCTAAGTTTTTGCAATACAGTGGTTCCCAGTTTTTGAATCACGGTATCCTGATTTTTCTGGAACATTGCATTAAAAATTCGCAGTTTTTGAATATTGAGTTTTGGTATTTTGTTAGTACATCAACGGAACAGTGACTATTGGGAAACTGAAGATAGTCAGTTCGTTACCAGAAAAAATAAGGAAGAAGATATCTAATTATTAATTCCAATGATTTGACTCTGTATTGTTTCGTGTATAATCTATAGTTTTTTGCTTTAGGTATGATTTAAATTTAACTGGATTGAATGTTTCTTTCAATTCCAAGTATGGTCACAAACACATTACAGCTCCTACATATGAACTCAGCATCGAGAGGCAGCATCCAGGAACTCAGCATCGAATTCAAGAGCTCTCATCACCTCTGGTGAAAGGAAAACTTTCAAATCTATGCTTCCTCCGCCTTCACGTCCTGGATACGCTGACACATACCCATCAAACTTGTTCCCATTCCCACTGCGAACAGCCACCGCTTTACCCAAACCAAACTCGTTACCGTACTTGTCGAACCTTGGCGAACTCCCCATCATTATACTAGATGCATCAAAGAATCGCCATTCTGTATATAACGGGAGAATGTCACCACTCCTCTAACCATTGTCGCACCACTTTGTCAGTGTGGTTAACAACAGCCTGATGCAACTTTCTAGCTGCCCATCCAAGGTCATGCTCCAGCAGTTCTCTAGCTGCGGCAACACCTTGCACTGTTTGAATCGAATTTTCGAAGTATTTCTGAGACAATGGCGGTTCCAATCTTGATCTGTCATTGATAGCCAACATACAACTGGTTGTTTGATCATCTGGTGGATGACGTACCCCGGTTATGCATCGCCATACAACTGCAGACAAGGACTGAAATAAGGAAATTTTGTTTTTGTTTTTGTTCTTGTTCTTGTTCTCTGCATTAGCGCTGGCTTTGAGTTTCGCTATGGATTCTGCTGTGAAGTGAAAGAATCTCTCCCTAAGTAGCGGGGCTTCATATCTCTGAACAAACTCATCAGGGTGAGTGAAAGGAAGATCTATGCTAGGATCATCACCATCTGGAAACCATCGCTTTGTTATAGGTGGCCTGGCGAGTGAAATACTCTTTCCTTGACCTAGAAAAATCTCAGACCACCACCCACTGAAGAAATTCCGGAAATAGGTTCCATCACCTAAACTGTGGTTCATGGAGCAACCTATGAAGATTCCATCTACCAATTCTGTTACTTGAACAGATAGCACAGACCTGGTGTGACCATCATGGTTGACTGCTTTATCATGGTCAAAGAACGATCCAACAACAAATGGGACGTAAGTAGGTGAAAGAATATCGGATATTGTGAAGTTTAAAGATGCATGGATAAATTTAGCACCAGGGCTGTTGCTGCAGTCTACAGAGACTAGAGAAGAAGCTGGATTTTCCTTTTTCAATGTAACAAGGCGGCCAGAAAGAGGGCAGAAATGAACAAGGGTGAGAGAAAGGGAGTGCTTGAGCCTATCCAGGAGAATCTTAAAGTGTTGCTGATCATCTGCTGCTGGTTCGGTAAAGAGAAGACCCTTCTGAATATAGTGTATAGAGAGCATGGAAAGATCCCATGGTGTCAAATGACAAGGCAGATTCATCTCTTCTGAAACATGAAGTGGTTTGATAAACATTCTCAGGTGCTTTGAACAGTGATGGGACTCATGTTGAAGAGGTTTTCTTGCTCAATATCAAGCTGATTGCTTCTATTTGGTCTCCATTCTATTGTCAACCTGGTTGGCGCCTAAATACTTTAAAATCATCAGTGAAGATACTAGGGAAGTAAGGTTAAATATAAAACACAAAATTGGAGAAAAAAAAGAAGGAAAATTCATCGTTATCATTGCAAAAGTAAACCTACTAAAGAACTAACATATCTTTGACTTTTGACCAGAGAACTTGTCTAAATACAGACTACCATACCATACCAGAAAATGGTGCGTTTCTTGCTTGTGAAGTTTCTTGCTTAATACACATTTATAGTAGCTGCTACTTCGATCCATTCTTACAATGGAGAACTAGGTCAACTGATAATAGCAACAAATTACCAGTCAAGTCCGTCTAACTATTTTAAGATTTTTTGTTTGCGGCCTACCAAAACCAATGCGGTGAAATAGTCCAACTGAGCCGTTCTGGTTAGGAAGTGGTAATCAATTCGAGATTTAATTTTTCTTTGACGAAACAATATTTGCATTTGACTTTCTTACAGAACCGACTAATATATATTTAACATCTTAGTCAAAAGGAATAAAAGTTAAGTCCAACTCATTGGCAGTGAGTTTTACTGTTTTAGTTTGGATAACATTAAAATAAAATGGCAACAATGGCTCTGTTGAAAGCAGATGGGTTTCTTCGGCTGGAGCAGACCCCGCCGAGAGATTGGAAGCTCTCTATAATGATTTTTTGGCCGTTGAATGCAAAAAATTTAACTGGGTTATCTCCAGTGACAACAAATTTCATTGTCTGTGTTTCACACTTACTCCTAGAACAAGATGCAGCATTATCCTATATAATTACAGGATCAAGACTCTCTCTTTGTTTTGCTTAATATGAAAGTCTTTGTCATGCGACTGCGAAGTTGTAAAATTGTGACACCACGAAAGCGCACGATGTGCTAGATTGCAATAGCTCGAAATTTAGCAAATAGAAAACTAAGAATGGATTTCGTCAATGTAGGACTCCATGTCGATTCCTCAAACTGTACAAGTTATTTGATTGAGAAGAGATGCTCCATGTAGTTATTAACCGGTGTTTAAAGAGGTAGATTTGAAGCTAAAGTGTTCTCTGTATAAGCTATAGTCTTTCGTTGTGCTCTACCAATAATGAAAAAAAACTGGAAAGCGAGTTCCATAACATTTTGGATCTGATGTGAAATTTAAAGCAACAGGGAACATATATACTTGCATAATTGCTTGGTCCATCAACTCTGTCTATGTTCTAAAGTACATGCACTTTTTATTTTACTTTGCCATTTTAGAAGTTGAAGAGTGGAAACATGAAGATTGCAGAATTTTGAGAGCTAGAAAGGAATACCATCAGAATTCTTGAGGGTCTCATTTATATGATTTGGTAGCAAATTATTTATTTCCTGGTATGGCACCGAACTTATAGTTACGCGGCCTATATTTAAGGTCCACTCCACAAGCTTTTACATGAAGCAGAAAAAAGAAATCATACAACACCTTCAAAAATTCATGATGTAGTTCGAGTTACAGTTGTGACACACATTCATGCTTCCATACTCATTAAACGGTAAAGCGACCTGCTGATCTGTATGATAGTGCTAAGCCAGTGTAAACTGATGCAAGCAAGAGGCAGCCTCCATGAACTCCTCATTGGATTCAAGAGCACTCATTGAATGTGGTGGAAGGCATATCTCCAAATCTATGCTTCCTCCACCTTCATGACCTGGATATGAAGACACTTTCCCGTCAAATTTGTGTGCATACCCACTGCGAAGTGCCACTGCTTTACCCAACCCAAACTCATTTCCGTATTTGTTGAACCTCGGGGAACTTCCCATCATTATACTACATGGATCAAAGAACTGATCTAGTTTGTATAAAAAGGGAGACGCCCACCATGCATCAAGCCATTCACGTACATTTTTATCAGTGTGGTTAACAACGGCTTGATGCAGCTTCCAAGCTGCCCATCCAAGGTCATGTTCAAGTAGCTCACCGGCTGTGGTAACCCCTCTCACAGTTTGAATTGAATTTCCAAAGTATTCTTGAGGCAATGGTGGCTCCAACCTTGATCTGTTATTGATGGCCATCCTGCAAGTAGTTGTTTGATCAAGTGGTAAATTGCGTACCCGGGTTACGGACCTCCAGACAAATGCAGACAAGGACTGGAATGAGGAGATTTTGTTGGTTTTGGCCTCTGCGTTGGCTTTAGCTTTAAGTTCTGCTATGGATTCTGCTGTGAAGTGGAAGATTCTCTCCAAAAGTTGTGGTGCTTCGTATCTCTTGATGAACTCATCATGATGAGTGAAAGGAACGCTGATAATTGAATCACGACCATCTGGAAACCACCGTTTGATTATAGGTGGTCGAGAGATAGAAATGGTTTTCCCTTGCGCTTGAAAGATTTCAGACCATGCGTTGAAGAAATTCCAAAAGGATGATCCATCCACCAAGCAGTGGTTCATGGAACAACCGATGAAAATACCATCCACAAGATCTGTCACCTGAATTGACAGCAAAGACCTGGTGTGGCCATCATGATTTAGAGCTCTATCATGGTCAAAAAAGGATTGAACAACCAACGGTACATAAGTAGGGGAAAGGATATCAGATATTGTCCTGTCCAAAGAAGCATGGATAAACTTAGCTCCAGGGCTGTTATTGCAATCAACAAAGATGACATAAGAAGGCGGGCTCAGGGTCCTTTGTGTGACAAGGCGGCCTGCAAGAGGGTAGAAATGAACGAGGGTAAGAGACAGGGAGTGCTTAAGCTTATCCAGGAGAGCAATGATGAAGTTTTCAGGTAGCTTTGCTGGTTTTCTAAAGAGAAGGCCCTTCTGGATATATTGGACAGAGATCATGGCAAGATCCCATGGTGTCAAATAACAAGGCTGTTTCATCTCTTCTGAAATGTATTGTGGTTGAACAAAGCATTCCGAGATGTATCCAACAGTTGGGGGATTCATTCTTGCAGAGTCTCTCCTTGCTCAAGCAGTCTAATTGTTTACTTTCGGTTTCGACTATCATGCTTTGCAGCTTTAATACTATACAGTTGAAAAGCTATCCACCTACCGCCGTGACCTTTTCTAGTCTTTGTTTAATATCAAAATATTATTCCGCTGGAGTGGGTAAAGCTGGTTTTAACATGTTCGAGATTGTTGATCAGTACTCCTCTATTATGTTTATTACATGACTACCAAGTTAATTTCAGTTAGTTTTGGAACAAATTTTGGTTGCAGAACCCTACATCTCATAAATATTTTACGGTTATTGCTATCTCGTCTGACCGTTTAAGCCCTCTGACGGCTACCAAACATAGAATTTTCTCTGTTCCTTAATTACGTGAAAATTTCCCTGCTAATTCCACCTATGAAGAGTTCCACATTGCTAAAAAAATAATACGCTGGAATAAATTCCTTTTTTATTATGTTTGGACCATCTCAAGGGAGATTTGAGTTTGACCGTAAAAATTATCCGGCTTGCACTTGCCATAAATTTTTCCTGGACAAGTTGTCATTCACTGGGTAAAAATGTAGTAGTCTATTATGCACTGTAATAATTGGAGAACCGGGCCTACTTTTAAACTATGATACAACTAATGTAAAAAATAATGATAAAAAACCTGAAATAAAATGATCTAAATTGAGTTGAGAAATCAATCCAAGTTGATTTCCTACCAAACATGGATATTTTATTGACCACGGAGGTTGGTTAGCTTAGTTGTTTAATTTTCCAAATTTTCATGATATAAGGGAACAATAAGGCAATTAAGAAAAAAAGGCAATCTATGCACGCATAACCCGCGGCCAACTCTTAAAAGACATGTAGCCTCGGTTAAAAGACCGGTAGTCTCCATGTCATCAATCAGCAAACACTTTGCCCTCTGGAAACACTTAGGTTGGCGTCGGTCATGCGTCCACAGATTGCCTTGTTGTTCTTTTATATCATCGAAATTTGAACATTTAAACAACCATACCAAGCCACCTCCATGGTCATTAAAACCAACATTTGGTCAGAATTAATTTGGACGTAATAATAGACTAAATCAATTTGTAAAAACTTAGGCGTCTGTTAACAATTACTAGATAGAAACGTGGCTTCACCACTCCTTAAAGAACACGAAGGCGGGGGCCGCATAATACTTGAGAGCTAAGCAAAATTAAAATGCAGATAACAGACGTTGCAGCATTCGTCCGGTTCATCCAGTGATCATAACACGAAGCATGCATTCCAGACTTCGCTCAACCTGCGTAGATACCCCAGGCTAAAATGTGCTTCTATAAGCAGCTATGACTAATCGACTCCCCGCACCACAGGCGAAGACTAAAACCACACGAGGGGAATTATCTATTTCCAATCCCTTAATAAGCAAGCTCAGGCAGCAATCAATAGAAGAATTAATAAAAATAACACTTTTAACTGGAAAACGTTGAGCACTACTAGAAATCAAACAGTAAACAAAACAATCATGTCCTAGCAAATTCTAACAATCCTACATACCAAAATCAGACCATAGCATAGTTCAAACTTCACAAACCTACATGATCCCAAAAACTGTTCTTAAATACTGAGAAAGAACAACTAATTCAATCGCTTCAACCACCGCAACATGCTCATGAAACAAGATTATCATTCAGGGACAATGAGGCCAGTTGGTCGGCCGGGCTATTACCCTGCTGCTGAGCAACACTCCTCAGAACCTCCATGGCTTCAGCTACTTTTGCCTTCAATGCCTCCGGCGACTCAAGAAGATGCAAAACCTCAGTCTGATCCATCTCCAACAGCATGCCTGTAACCTTGGCTGCCGCATCTCGCTCCAGCTGCTCCACCAGAGGGTATAAATTTTCACCCAGCAACTGACCACAAATACAAAATATATTAAAATTTTGATCCCTTGCCAAATAATAAACAAAATTACCAACACGCAAGCCAATTAAACAAAACACAAACTTACTGTCCTTTGCTGTTCTGGTGATGCATTTGCAAGAGCAGTAGACAAAGCTGTAATTGGCATCGGTTGTCCAACAGCTGCATCTCGCATAGGCATGCCGGCACCCATGTCATATGGAACAGGAAGCATACCACCAGCAACACCTGGCATTGGAACATCTGGCATATTACGCCCAGGTGGGTAACGATAGACACGACCCCTCGGGAGCATCTGGAACAAACAAATTATATGAGGACAAGATTCACATAAAATGAAACCACTACAAGCAGCAATAATAGCTTTTATAATAACTGACCTGCTGCTGCATCAAGGGGAGTGGCTGCTGAGTCTGCTGCACAGGACCAGCTCCGCGACGGCCCCCTGGGCGCTGGCCCTGCTGACTCTGCTGGACCATTGGAACAAAGAAGTTTGGCATTGGAGCCCCACCAGGCCTCATTCCGGGAACAAGTTGCTGCTGGTAACCAAATCCAGCCTAAAATAAAATAATAATTAAAAAAATAGAATTACTAACTTAGAGGACAGGCCATAATATGAAAAATGAAATTTCTGCATACAACAAATGCAAATTGAACTGCCGGGTAACAATAACAGGAACGGTTCAAATAGAAAATTACTTGCGGAGGAATCATGGCTGGTGGTGCTTGGCCATATAAGAATTGTTGCCCCAGACCAGGAGCACCAGGTGGGTACATTGGCATACGAGGAGCAACTGAGGGAGCCATTGCAACTGGCCTCATTTGGGAAAACTGCGCCTGCACCCAAAAAACATACATGAGAAAAAAAGGCATAAACTACATAGACAGCCCAAACAAAGTTAAAAAGAAAAAAGGCCAAGAGTATCTATAGCTTAAGACACGGACAAGTAGAAACAGACGAGAAAGTTGGTCTCAAATAATGATACCTGCAACCTAGCTCGTCTCTCTTCTTTCCGCTGCGCAAGTGCAACATAAAGAGGCTTGCTAACAACCATTTTACCATTCATCTCTGCAAGCTGTAAAGGAACAACAAATGTTGAAAGTTTTTTAACACCGATAGCAAGAATAATACATATATACATATATATCCCAGCATGACAAGTTTTTCAACATAAATAGCAAGAATAACACATATATCCCAACTTACTGCTCGAGATGCTTCTTCATGACTTGTAAAAGCCACAAACCCAGAGCCCTTACTAATTCCACTAGGATCATGCATAACCTGCAAAAGGATAGAAAAAGATATATGCTTTACTGTGTGACTACAAAATGAGACATACAGGGCAAAGTAAAGCTGATTTTGCAGATTCAAAAAGCAAAATCACAGACCTTGCACGAAGTAATTGAGCCAAATTCAGAGAATAACTCCTTTAGTTTTTCATCATCAATGCTGTCATCCAAGTTCTTCACATACAAATTCAGACCTTGGAACTTGTCTACAGTTTCCTTCATGGCTTGCTCAAATCGCCCTTTCAGCTCTACCTCTCTTTCAGACTTTTTCTGAGCTTTACCAACATACCACTCTTTGTCATCAAATTTCTTTCCATTAAGAGCATCAACAGCTTTGGCAGCATCATCTACATTTTCAAAATTCACAAATCCAAAACACTTGGATTTTCCATCTCCATCTCTCATCACCACAGCACTAGTAATGGTTCCATATTCACCAAAAATTGTCTTCAAATCATCATCTGTTGTCAACTCAGACAGATTTTTGACATATACATTATTGAATTTTGTTTTATTCAATGCACTTTCCCTTTCCTGCTTACGAAGGAAGTGTCCAACATACACTTGTTTATCATTAATAAGCATGCCATTTAACTTATCAATAGCACTTTGAGCAGATTCCTCATTATCAAATTGTACAAAACCATAGCCTTTGGACTGGCCAGAAGCATCGGTAGCTATCTTGCAAGAAAGAATGTTTCCAAACGAAGAGAATGTATCGTGTAATGCTTTGTGGTCAATAGACTTGTCCAGATTCTGTAGATCATCAAAAAATATAAAAGACTGAATGTAAACCAGAAGCAAGGACATACTAGAAACAGACAGAGAGAAAAATATCTTCACAAAAATTACCTTGATAAATATGTTTCCAGTACCACTTTTACGGATACTAGGATCACGATGAGAATACATGATTCTAATGGGCTTGTTATTGAGTGGAGTGAAGTTCAGCACATCCAAAGCCCTTGCCGCTGAAGACAACATAAACGTCAGTACGATAAATACCATGCATAATCAAATGGTTTCATGCATTAGACACAAGAACACATGAAAATTTTACGACCAAAAAATTAATGTAAATAATTAATCTATCTCCCTATTCATCCTACCCAGAAAACTATCACTTTCAAATTTGTTTCTTGGTATAGAAGATCTTAATGCTCTTTTTAACCATCTGATTTTGCCCGTGTTAACATGGTCACTGTATGTAATTGAGCATCTAGCATGAAAAATAAAAAAAAGGTGGACTACTACCAAAATTAGCAAAATGTTCCAGTATTCCCTTGCATCAAAGGGACCTTTCTAGCTTTTCAAACATTATCATATTCCTAAGCTTTTTAGTAACTTCAGTTTACACAAATTTAAGACATATTGTTTCACAAATAGGACGGCAGACAAAAAAGCGTTCCTTTCATCAAACCAGTATACATTACAGTCATTACAAATTAGCTTGTAATTTTCAATCCAATAGCATTGTAATTCAATAATGCATCTCGCTTTAATTCACATAATAAACCAATAACTAAAGAATCATCGCCAAATCTTCACTAGGCCCTCGCATTTAAATTCACTTTAGTAGCCTACCGTATTTGGGAAATAGATACAATTATACAAATCAGTAAATCATTAATCGACTAGAACATACCATAAATAAGTAACAGTGGCATAAATCATTATACAAACAAGTAAAAAAACTGAACATTTCAGCACTAACCATCCGCAGGACTGCTATAGTTAACGTAGCCATAGCCAAGAGACCGCCTACTGCTCAGGTCGCGACAAACCCTAACTGACACGACCTGACCGACCTGGTTAAACAGATCGTAGAGTTGCGAATCGGTGACGCTAACATCGAGATCGCCAACGTAGAGCGATGTTGTCAGAAACTGGTTTGCAGCCGCACCGGCCGCCACTCCATTAGGCCCCGATATTGGAGCTTGATGTTGCACCTGAATCTGAGCCATGAATACGAGTTCTTGATCCTTCCTACTCTTTTTCTCTTTTTTTTTTTTTGGCTTTTTTGTTTCCCTCTCCTCTTGTTGCTTTCAAGCAAAAATCTAGAGAGACAACAAGAAGAAGATGCTGATCCTAAAACTGAAAATCAAAGAGAAATAAACCCTAAACTGAAAATTCTAGATAGTCTGTTTTGTTTTTCTTTTTTGATTTTTTTTTGGATAAGAGAGGAGAGGGAGGGGCAAAATGGGGATAAAATCGTCGGAGATCCGAACAGAACCGAACGGAATTCGACGGAGGAAGTTTTGAAAATAAATTTTTTTGATGTTTTGGGTGGGAGGGCAGAAAGAACTGCACCGCACCGGCTAATAGTTAACTGTGTAGTTTATATAGTGGAAGTTACTAGAAGAAACCCTAGTTTGATTTCCCAGATAAATATGGACCGTCCGATCTCCAGATGACATACTCCCCGCGGTTTTTATACGACGGTTTAAATTGAGCGGTAAGCGTTTATTACGTAAGGGACACTAATAAGACGTGTCAGGATCACGAGCGGCCATAGAATTTCCTTCTTTCTTTTGTTACTTACTTAGGCGTACATACATGGGATATGTGTCACATATGATACGAACTCTGGCGAAGCTTACAAGATTCGCGGATAATTATGTAATTTCAATATTAAGATGTTATTAATATTATAAATATATCATTAATTTAAATAAGATTGCTGTGTTTGGATTGGAGGTGCATTTGTAATTTAAGAATACTGTAGTGCCACGTTAAATGGGTTTGACTCGATCAATGTAGAAACTGAAATTGAGCGAGTCAAGCAAAGAAGGAAAGACTCATACTAATAGCTTAACTGTCCATGTTCAGATAGAGTCGTTGGGAATCGAAATTGGAACGGGCCAGCCGCCAGTAAAATGGAAAAACTGACGGGTGAAATTTCACCGGTCAAGATAAGCTTCTAAGCCCAAAAGGTAGGCCTGTTTCAGTCTTGATTATAGGATGGGGGAATGAATGAATGAATGATTAATAATATGGCTGAGTTCAAAAGCTCCAAGTCCAAATTTTTGCTAAGGTCTGGGCCTGATCTTCTTCCTAGGCCCACAGTCAGTTGTAAAATCTACGAAAACAATGTAGGAAACAATTTTGGATTATTTTTTATGAATATTATTTTGTTGTATCGGATTTATGTTGACGACCAAAATATAATTATCTGTTATTAAAATAAAAATTGGAAAAAGAGGATCTTCATCGAATGTAGTGTATTGTGCATGCTTCGTTTTGGCGGATATTAGTTTGTTCAATCTAATCTAATTTATTATATAATGAAAATTCAATTGATTTTACTATGTAATATATTAATGAGATATAATTCTATTCAATCAAATTTAAAAAATCTTAAATCTAATAAAATATAGATCATAATAAAAAATTGGTGTATTGATTCAATTTAGATTATTTGAGATAATAATTAAAAAAAAAACTTAAGATTCATCTAACAAATAATTCATTCAAAGTAAAACAATATACAAAAAAAAAAAATCTATACTTAAACACAATAATAAAAGAATAACATGTAAAATATTTTTACCTAGAGGTTCTTTAAGCAATATATCAAGATATATAGAAAAATGCAAAACTAACTCAATGCAACAAAATACGGTTGCTCTCCTTTTTCTTTTTTTTCTTTTTAATTTATAATTTGGGTAATGTTATTTGAACTATACCTATAAGAGCTATTTATTTAGTGACCGATTATTTTCGAAATTGAGTTAATTAAAATAAGTTATAAAATACATAAAATTTTTTTAAATACGGTCACCTATATATATATATATACACACATATATATATATATACGAATTGAATCAGAATGTAATAAACTTGTAAGAAAAGTCACAAAGTTGTATATTAAATACAAATTTCAAAATTGTCTTTTTTAATTCAATTCATAGATCTACTGTATTTACCAAAGTTAGTCGGATTGAATTATGAACACGCTAGATGGATGGGTAGTACTAGCTGGAACTGCCCGATAGAGAAATTACCATGTGAATAAAATTCCAAGTAGGTTTTCTTCCTTTTTTTTTTTTTTTTTTTTTTGAAACTATAAAATTGATGAAAGAAATCATGGTTATCATTTTAAAATTCATGGATCTATCTTTCCCTCCTAAACCTTTATTGGAACAACTGATGGTAAATGGTCCCACCTCACACTACCTGAATTTTTATTTTTTCTTTAAAGAAATTGCATGTCAATCCCAAAGGTAAGAAAAAAGAAATTGCATGTCTGCTAATAGTTGATATGCTACTTTATGAAAGTCTTCTCAGTAGTGCTAATATCTAATACTTTGGGAGAAGAGGACACTATCTCTTTTCCCATTTGAACTTAAAATATAAAAGAGTAGGCTTAAGGGTGAAGAAGTAGGTGCGTGGACTTCAGTGTCCATAGCTGCTACTGCTTTTAACCTAAAAGCTTGATTTCATCAACTGAGTTCCTGTAGTCAAAAGGATATCAGATTTCACACCCACAACAAGATCAAGATAGTACTGCAGAGACATGGAATAAAGAGTGATGACAAACCGCTTTGGTTCTAGGTCAGAAATCATACATCAGTAGAGAGAGTACAAAGAGACAACTGGTCTTTCTTCTTTCCCGAAACAAAGAAAGAAAAAGCACATCGAAGTAGATCGCAAATATTGGAACAAAGTTCAATGGAATTATTCTTATTCAAACCCCTTCATCTGCCTTCCGGGTGTAATGGGAAGAGCTCCAGAGTTCTATCTCCTTCCTCTTTACACGACCTGCTGTCTTCTTCCAAACATTCAAATGTCCAGCTCCTGCATTTCCTCTTGTATGGACTGTCTTCCTCTCTTTCTGCTACTAGTTGATTTCCCTATACAAATTCATGAATTTATTTTATCAACACCTTGTTATATATGATTTTCAAGAGATCGCAAAAGTAACGGATTTTCTGAACGGGACGTACCCTAGAGTCCAAAGATATCGTGGTAAAACTGGCGGCTGGAGTTCTCGGACAATGGCTAAGACCAAGGCTGTTGCGTTTCTGCTTTTGTCTCTCGCGAGCTTTGTGGTTTTGAAACCAGTAGAACACATTCTTCCCTTCTATCTTCCCGTACTTCCCCAGTTGCGCCGTGATTTGTTCTATTTGTTGAGCATTCGGCGTTCGCATTCCTCCCCTATACAGCATCTCGAGTATTCCTATTTGTTCCTGGGTTGGGTTCCACCTTGTTCCTCCCGGGTGCGTTTCCACCTGCATCATTTTTCTTGGCATATTAGTAATTAATTTATAGCTGAGTAATTGGTTCATGTTTTCCCCTTTCTGGTTTTCTGCTGTGTTGTTATACATAATAACTACATGTCGCTATGTGTAGCGTGTTGTAATCGCAAAGTACAGTGTTTTAAGTTGGAAAAAACTAGCCTAAGACACGTTGCATGACGGAGTTATTTAAGAGTTAGTGACAGCGTGAAATTAATAAATAATAGATGTATGATTAAGAATGATTACCTGAGGGGAATTTCTCTTCTCGTCAGAAGATCCAAGTTTTCGAGGACCACTTTCAGGTCTAATGAAGCTCTTAAGATCGAAAGCAGAGACAGTACCATGACTGTGAGTGTCTGCGTTAGGGAGCTTGGGAGCAAGAGGGCGTAAACGCTTGCAGCCAAGCGAGAGAGAGGGTTCGTACTCCCAGAATCCACGTGCCAACTGATGCACCTTCATGCTTCCCATGGTGAAGGGTTGAATGATAAGAGTGGGCTTATTATATAGCAGATGAATGAGAGTTAAAAGTGAAGAAAGTGGATATGAGGTGGTGCTTAGAAGAACCAAGACCAAATGATGAGGTGAGGTTGACCTGAGTTTTTCATATAATTAACTTTAACAAAAATAAAATAAAATAAAATAAAATAAATAAATAAAAAAGAAAAGAAAAGAGACACGTAAATAGAGAGAGTGATAATGAAAGCAGTAGAATGAATAGAGAGGAAACATAAAGAGAGAAATAATATCATAATTGTAAATGAGCGTGTGGTTTTGTGAGTGTGAGTGTGAGTGAGTGTGAGTATATGCGTGTGGGTTGGCCCGTCTAATCGGGTCGTTTTTTTCTTGCTTTCATGATAAGGTGTCTATGCTTTTCGGTGCTCTCTCTCAAACTTTATTTCCGTAAAGTGAGAAGAGGGAAGAGGAATGAAAAAGATTCCTCCAATCCCAAAACTTGAAAATGGAACTCTTTACTTTTCAAGATACGGATATTTATTGTGAGAGAGTGAGTGAGGGCAAGTGAAAGCCGTCGTCTTTAATTGGTAGAGAATGTTCAAAAAACCACACACACACTTACACAAACAATATCTGCTTTCAGTGCATGCCATTGCATTTCCCATATCATACTCTCTACTTTGGAAACTGTATAGCTCCATTTTCCTAAAGTAAACAATTAATATTACCAAATCCCACTTTTCTTTTTTCCCCCAATTTACACACACACACACATATATATATATATACATCGCATTATCTAGGCTCTTGTACCTACCATGCACTATATCTCTCTTTATCTGTCTATGCGAACTCATGTTAAGTAACGCATACGTATTTTACGTACGTGTGGAGATCGAGTAATGATTCCATGTTCCAATCTGCATGATGAGGTTTGAATAAAACCGGAATGATAGTGGGGCTGATGACTGCAATCACGGACACTCAGTGATTGCGCATAGCACGTGTGATTGGGCGACATATATATATATATATATATTAACTCAGAGATAAAAGACAAACGTATGTAAATATGCTTCAATTTTGCGAACATCTGCAACTGCTAACTGTAAATTCTTCTTTCTTTCTTAATTAACACTAATCATTTCTTCATTTCGTTTTTACCCTCAACACGTTTGGATAACAGTGGAAAGACCATCCAATCCATGCACATCTAAAATCAGCTTCGTCTTCCTGTTATGGCAAGTATTTGCACCGAATTCAAAACTCTGACTTTAATTGTGGCCAGTTTTCTTAAGAAATAAACTAAAGAATATATATATATATATATATACATAGACTAGTACGAGTAATTCCGCCTAATAATTAAAGTCTTGAAAAACATTCTAAATGTGAATGTATCTAGAAATTCTAACAGCCACCGCTCTATGGTGAAACTTTTGATATTATATATATATATATGTTGCAAACAATTAGAAATCATTTTCTAGGATATATAATATATATACTATAAGAATTCAAGCCTTAGATTTGGTTGGCTGATTGATGTGACATTTTTCTCCTCCTCTCCCGACCATAGTCTGGCAATGCAGTAGAATGATGATCTTGACATTGACAAATTAAGTTGCGTGATATTTGGTTATTTTGATTAATTTGCTCAACAGCTCATTCTAAACCCTTCATCGGATTTACCTTATCTTGTTCCTTGGACTCACTTGGACTCATTCTTCACCTTATCTTTTAATGCAAGAATTGTCTCATTCGATGAAGCCATTTCTTTCATCATTCATTATTCATTGAACATTTAAAATAAATACTCTTCACCTTATATATAACAAATATCACTTTCCTTAAGAAAGATATATGATATCATATATAGTTATTGTTTAATTTGTTAATGTTACCAAGGTACAAACTTTAACCCTAATAATGTAATATACAAACAGGAGCTGATTATATATATATATATATATACACCGCTCTAGAAATTAATTTTATCAGAAAATGAATTATTAGTACCCACAGAATCTGAATACAGCTAGCCTGATTGACTTCTCTATTATGATAGGAGTAGGGTTAAGCTGATACATATATATGCCAATACCATCATGTCCTCTCCTGGATTATTTAAGAATTACTAAGGTAGCTAGAGAAGTAAAAGGTATTAATTGCATGCATGGTGAAAACCCTTGGCAGCTGGCTAGGGCATTACTCCCAAAAGAGAGATCATTTCAAAAAGTGAGCTCTTCAAGTTCAAATCCTATTGGCCAGGTGTCATTCTAGCTTGAAGACAATGCGTGGGCTAATGATATCAATTTTGACATCTAAGATTATGTGCTTGAATCCATGTTTTTGGCCTAACGTAAGCTGATCCCACTACTGATTACACCATCCTTTCCTTTCCTTTCCCTTCCCTTCCCTTCCCTTCAATCACGACAAACATTAATTCAATTAAAATAATTAACTAATTCCAACGATTGATGATAATAATCTTTTCCCTATTTGCTTAGGTTCTCATTATTTCGCACCTAACCTAAGTTAATTTGTTTGCAGTTACTTATCAAATGAATTACCGTAATCATGCATACTCAGTTGCTTTTTCTAAATTATAATTAACTTCGACAGCTATATATATTAAAGCAGCTCACATAATTGGGTTTCTACACTCGAAATTAAAGTTGAAACGCAGTTAATTCGATATTAACAGCTAAGATATTAACAACTCAGAAATAAAAGTACTTTCTGAAATAATTAATAATATGCAATCGATGAAAGGAGAACCATCGGGATATCGGATTATTGGTGTTGTCTTCATTTATTTATCATTAAAATACATTGCATAATTTGCAGATAAAGTGAATTCATCGACCGAAACGGACAGAAGATTGGGTTAATTAACCATGAATGCAATCGAATTGTTTTGTATTCTTGTGATTACAACAAAATGTAAGTGGGTCCTGGAGGCAATGATCATTCAACAAAAGCAGGTGCTCATATAGAAATTTCATTGAATCACAACCACTCAATGTAAAGAGACCGGAAGTAGTTGGAAAGACTGAATGATGACTGGCTTATCATGAAATGCCACGTTAGCTGAGTAGGAAAAGCCATCGGGGAAACTCTGACTATATGCTGGACACTTGTAAGAAAATAATTAATCAGTTACATGGAGATATTGTGAATATAAACATGACAATTGCTGCAAGTTTCATGGGTTTAATTAAGAAATTGAAATTAATTAGGGTTAATAATATTTTGGGCATCGTTGTTGGTTGTTTTTCGGTCAAAGATAAAAGAGACTTTGGGAAGTCGGATTGCAATTGCATGATAGGAGGTGGAACCCACACAGTGGAAGAAGCGGTGGGAATCCATCATTAAGGGAAGACAATGTCATCATTTGCACGTGTCAATGGACCACACCACCAGTCGTTTATCATGCATATATGATATATATATATAATACTAGTTGTGTTGTATTATCATTATTATTTTTGTTATTATTGTTATACGTTTACCCAAAACCACAAATTAATGTGTAGCTTAATTTTAATTTTAAACCTTAACTTACACGTATATTTCTCTCCTACATTCAAATCTTCAATCTTGGACTCTTTACACACAACTCCTTAATTAATTAATTACTCCATTAATGATGTCAAAGCTTCAATTAATATGTTTATAACTGGGGTTTTCTGCTGTCACATATGAAACAATTTGAAATATCTGTTGCATTGCGGAGGCCTTTATCATTTAGGAAAATTTTATTCTAGCTATTATAGATTTGAATTGCTTGGCTGTTATCTTTATATTAATTAATTACTTTCTTTCGAATTTTCAATGATGTATATAAATCAATAGATCAATATTTATCTCTTTTGGGGTTTTAGGTCGCCAGTTTTCAAGATGAGCTTGTAGTAAAAGTCATTCTCTTTTTTAATATCAAATTTTCACTTGATGAAAACAACCACAAGTATAATTAAGCTAGCTAGGAATTACTTGCGTAAAAATACAGTTCAATTTGTATTTAATATACCTTGGAATTGATGGATGGATGAATGAATAAAAGCTAATAGTCTGGGGCATGGCCTAAGATGTCGGTAAGAGAAAAGTTATTGACATGTGGAAGGCATCAAATGTGGTTGGTTACTCAAAAGAATCATAAACAGAGAAGGGGAAGGGGAAGCCTGGAAGGGTCATCTTCACCCACTTTTACCAATAGACTTTATATTTCTATACTCCTCTAGTTTTCGTTTTGCTTGGAAACCTTTTTAGTTTGGAGATTGATAGAAAGGGATTGTTGTGCTATTTGTTACTGACCCTTTTTAATACATAATACCAAAAAAAAAAAAAAAAAAAAAAAAAAGATAGAAAGAAAGAAAAGTGGAATGCGGCATCATTGTTTTGATTGAAATATATTCGCAAATAGATTTAGATGGCCGGGGGCATCTTTTTAGAAATATATACTTATAGCTATCTAGCTGATGACTTTATGGTTAAACAGTGTAATTGATCTCCTTGCTTTTGAAATACTCCTTTTCCTTTTTCTTTCTCTCTCTCTCTCGAGAAAAGGCAATTAGATGGGGAAGGAGAAGGGCAAGGGCAAGGGAAACATGATCGCAAGGTGAGAAAATTGTCTATGTCTTGTAAGCAAAAGTGGCTGCATATGTGCAGGGAAAGCTATTTTTGTTCTAGAGTAAATGGATGCCAGTCCAAACACAATTAGGTTAATTGATGCCACTGAAAGATCCCCTTTGCTTCCACTGTTTACCAACCTTTTTATTATTCTTTTTCTTTTAACTTTTCTTCCATTTTTATTTTTTATTTTTTAATTTTAACCCTCTCTCTCTCTTTTGTGGTGCTTGCGTTGCACAAACTCGAAGAGTTAAATCATGTCTTGACTCCTCTTATAAAAAAGTCTAAGCATTAATTTCTTACTTTGCTTTTCTCCTCGTCGTCTTCTTCTTCTTCTTCTCGTTTGAATTGCCATTTCATTATAAAGTTTCACCTCCTTTTTTAAGTAGTGCGTTAAAATCATCCACCATTTTCATTGATTCAAGTGCCAAATATTGCTATTGCAATGCCCACATATATCTCTCTTTCTGTGTGTGCAATGTATATATATATATACATATAGAAATGCTTCAACTTCAACTTCCCGCCAAAACACATCACATCCCACCACCGATATATCGATGCTGACTGGAAATTAGGGCTAGCTACCTAGCTGCTCATTAATTCTCTGCATTTAACCAAATCATTCCCTTTCTTCCCTTTAACTATTCATTAAACAATGGAAAACTTTACAAATTTGATCAATTGGGAAACAGAAATTGTTCAGCTAGTTCAAAATTCAACCATATCGGTAGACACCAAATTAATTTTTTTTCCCCTCTTGGCACAAAAGTTCATGAAAAATATATAATAAATTAAAACAATGTGCCCACTTTTGTCACCATTTTTTTTTTCTGTTAATTAACTGAATGTGTAAAATTAAATTAAATTAAAATTATTTTGTTTCCAATTGTCAACTTGCATGTGTATATCTGGAACTGTCGTTGATAATTTTTTCAAATAATAAACTCTCTTAGCTAGCTATAAACCAGATTTCCCAAAAAAAGAAAAAAAGACAATGCTGTTGACATGAAAGTGCTGATAATTTTTATGAAAATAACCTGCAGTCTTGAATATGTTCTCTTTTTGTGCTAGCATGAACTGATAAACTTTAGAGAAGTACTGTTTTTTCTCTCTAGATCTTCACCTTTTAAAAGAGAGGAAATAGTACTCATTCTTAGTGTTGACATATGCTAATTATATATATAATTCCTTTAAGATGGTAATGTAAAATCAACCTTTTGAGTCTTCTTTTCTTTTTTTTCTTTTTTTTTTTTTGGGTTTATGATAAGCAATTCCGATCAACCTTTGAATGATTAAACAAATCTCAAGTGATCTTGGAAGATCTTGCAAGTCACATGATAAGTTGAGAAATATGAGCATTGCCAAACTTTTTGAAAGTCACTTTATCAACAAGTGATGTAAAATCAATTCAAAAGTTATTGCTTCTATCAAATTTAAGCTTCTTACAATCCAACAACTTTTCCAATTTCTTTTCTATATTCTATGCAAATTTTGAAATAAAATTTTTCTAATATTATTAGGAGATGAATTCAAATTTCAAATCTTTTCTAGCATTCTACAAAATTTTTAATTACCAATTATAAACTAGCAAAGCTATTTCATTAATCTCTACACTATATTTCTTTTTTCTTTTAAAAAACTCTGTTTATTCTTTCCCACTGTCTGGACCTATTTTCACAAAATAATTTAAGATTTAATTTCAATTTTTTGAATTATTTCTCATTCGACAGAAAAAAATATAATATGAAGGATGTTTAAATTTTTATTTTTTGTTGGTCCACATAAATGAAAGTTTGGGCTTCTTAGGATTAAATCACACATTGGACACTAACGCATTGTGGTCCATAATAATATTACCCAGTTGGTCGTGTGGTCCATAATGGTAATTATACTCTCTCTTTCTCTTTTTTTTTTTTTTTTCGAATTATCCTACTTTATTTTCATTATTAATTTGTTTTTTATACATCCGTAATGTTTGGATTATCGTTCCTCTAATTTCAAGATTTCTGCCGGTCCTTGTAGAACATACGGAGCTCAAGGGTACTGTTAAAATTTGAGTTTTTTTTTTAATTATCACATTATAATACAAATATTTATTAAAAAATGAGCACATTGTATTCCTACTGGTACTGACATAATAACACATCATCCATTGCGTTACCATATTCTCACGAAATTTGATATTCTTTTTCCTGGCCAGCAACCAAATCCTAATAGCAGAATAGAATATTATAAAGAATTAATTATGGATGATATAATTCATTATATTATGATGTGGGAACAGTCATAGGTGGGGAAGCACAGCCTAAAGCTGATCATTTGCAAAATCATTGGAGAATTAAACAAAATCTCCTTTTCTTTGGGTTCAAGGAGAGAGACGTGATTGTCGCATTTTAATTAAGTTGGGTTTCTATGAAGATGACAACCTGTTCATATCATATATTTTAATTAATTTCCGCAACTAGAAAATGGATATACATTAATTTCCAGGGTATTTGAAGCTAGCGGGACAGTGACACATCTCCATTACAGATAGATCATAGATGCAGCAGAGCAGATGTACTAAAAGAGCATGGAGTCTGCCTGAAATTAATTCTACAAAACAAATTGTTTTGAAAAATCATTTTGCAGGTGTGCCTGCCTGCCCTAATGCTTATTAATTAATTTTCCTCTCAACTAAGGAAAATCTTTTACATGCATGGGGATGGTTATTTATTTTTCTAGAATTATATATATATATATATCTCACAATTAGTTTGAGAAAATCCCATCTTAATCAATTAATTAAGCTGAGCCTGAGCTTCTTTGGAAATATTCTGGATAGACAGCAACTCCTATCAAGTTTAACATGTGGCTCATAATTCCCTCCTGTGAGTTCTCTTCTATGGATGCCTGCTGATGACTTTCTCTTAATTTCCCACCAAATTTGAACAAGAATCGAATAAAAGCTCTTCGGGACTCTCAAGTTCCTTATTATCACACTCTCTTATAAACAAAGTTGAAGCTTCACCAGTAAATGAGAACCCCGCCACAGCGTCAAGTTTCCTCCTTTATTTTTGGTGGAAGATTAATTAGTAATTACTTTTATATATCATTATAAAAGCAAAATGAACGCCGAGTCTGCAATAATCTGCAAAGCATATGATGTATATAAAGGCCGCATTGTGACGGAGAAAATTAAAGTGGGTATTTCCACTACGAACAGACCGACCTTTACATACACCTTCTCCACCGTCAGTGTCCATGTACAATTAATTAACAAACGATTACAAGAGTCAAACAGAATAAAATCCCCCATTGTAATTAATTGCATTAATTCGGGAGCTGATAAAGTTTGTAATTTTATCTTAATTAGAAGACGGTCAAATTTTGATTGGATGACAGTTGGGCGGCAGCAGCAGCAGAAGCAGCAACAATTCTTATTTTTATTTGCTGCAAATTGCAAATCGAAAAAGCAACCGGCAGGATGTAGAGAGAGGGAAAAATTAACTGATAAAATATACTATGTATGTTACATATTCGGTCCACATACAGATCACAGGTGAGGTATCTTCCATCTTATTTTAAAGATTTGACCACAAATCAGCTTAAAGCAAATCCAACTACTCCATATGATATATATATATATATATAATATATATATATATATAAGCAAGAGACAAAAATAAACCGAAAAAACACACTCACCGCCCACATTTACATTTGATCATCACCCATCAACAACTTCTTACAAACTCCAAGTAAACGACCTCTTCACGTAAGCTTCCACCGTCTCCGTGAATCATGACGGTGACATTGACAACCTCTCCGATTGAGGACCACAGCGTACAGGAAGAACAGAAGCACGTCATACAATACCTATGCTCATAAACAAAGCAAAGCAGAGCAAATATTATTATTGTCACAGTCTCTAGCCTTATCTTCTTATCTACTCTTGTTTGGCAACTAATTAATAAAACATGGAGTAAGACAAAGGGTACGCCATCTCTCCTTCCACACCCATTCTTAATCTTCCTGTTTCATTCAATCCTTCCAAACTTCGATCATTACATTTTCATATTAGCAATTAAATCAAAAACCCCAACTTACACCAACATAATATATCATTCAAATCAAATTTAGATTATGACTACCTAACTACCCTGTCCCCTTAAGTTTAGCCTCTATCTTGCATGTTACAACTGAACTTAACCGAGGATTTGTACATTGCTAAACCCCCAGCTTAAGTTTTAATTAAGCTATCAAACAGAATCCTTCTGATTCCGTTTTCGCTATAAGACGGTGAACAAACTTCCTATCTTCTTCAATCTTCATCAGAACTTTCTGGGTTCGGATACTTGTTTAAATCAGGCTTCTCCGACAATCGAGTACTGGAATTCGATTCTGATTCTGGTGCTTGAAGAGCAGCTTGTAACGCGTCAACCCTAGCGCCAACTTCTGTTGCTTTCTTGCGTATCGAAGCCGCGGACATGTCTCGAAGATCGTCCTCTTGGAAAATCAGTTCAGGAAAATTAAGACGAGCGGAAGGGCCGCGGAGATAGAACACCGCCGTATCGTAGGCACGTGCAGCAGCTATAGGAGTGGTGTAAGAACCGAGCCAGATTCTAGATCTCTTGTTGGGTTCTCTGATTTCGGCAACCCATTTGCCCCACTTTCTCATCCTTATCCCTTTGTACGGCTTCTCTTGTTGGTGATGTTGCTGCCTTCGCTGGCGCTTCTCTGCGCTTTTCGTTGAAGTTGAACAACACTCAGCACCTTCCATCGACATCATAGAAGAAATAATCAAAAGAAATATGAAGATTACGGCGTTTTCTGGCTATTTCAGAAACTATAAGTTGTAGCTCATGGTGAACTGAAAACAAGAAACTCCGCTTTCGATCCAAGAAAACTCAACTCTGCCGCCGCAGAACTCACGCTTTCATTCCCTTATTCTATGTGTGTGTGTGTGTGTGTGTGTGTATATCTATATATATATTATATAATATATGGATTAATATGAATTAATAGATACGTGTAAAAAAAATATATAAAATAAATAACAAAGGCTGTATAATAAGATATTTATATAGAAAATTGGAGAGGCAAAGAAGCATTAGTTTCCCACTTGGCTGCTAGTCTGTCGTATGGGCACGGCCGCCACGTTGATCTTCCCTTCAAGATAAATCCAAATTTGGCCGACATAATCCATCAGCTCAGCTTTTATCTCTTTACTCTTATACATTTATACTTAAAAATTCATCGTATTTTATATGAATATAAATCTCTCTCTCAGTCTCTCTCTCAATAAGCATGAAAGGGAAGGGCATTTATGTACATTAAGATGACTAAATCCACGTCGCGGTTTTGTGGGCATGTGAGCGCCGACGTGGATGTTACACATCCAAGTACGCAAACGAAAAGAAAGAAAACGTCCTTCCTTTGTTAAGGTTTATTTGTCTGCGACGATGTGTGTCAGCCAAAACTGAAATAACTAGATATGATAAATAGTGGCTTGGCTTGTTTTGATGGGATTGACAAGTAGATCCAAATTGTGTGAGGTAAGAGAAAGTTAGGTCGGTGCCAGTGCTAATGCTACGCTGTGGTGGAAGATTGAACGGACGGGGTTCTGAGAGCGACTTTCTTTCCGTCCACGCAATTACTACATCCCATGTAGTGGAAATAGTAAAATTTTGATTTATTGTTAGTACTACTAATATTCTTTACTAATCATCTCGTCTTATTACTTTTTTAAGAGTGGGATCATAATTCAAAAATTGTTAGTGCCTAAACCATGATTTTGTACACGTGTCTTTTCTGTAGTGGGTTGCCGATTAGTAATTGGTAGAAATATCAGTTTCATAATTGACATAAATTATTATTATTATTATTATGTTTGATTATTATTGACTTACGCCAGATAGAAATTGCTTGAATACAAAATTCTCCACCGTCTAAATGACAAAACCATAAAAATAAATAGTGGAATCAATTACTTTGAATATAAAATTCATTTTCCCTACAGCACAACTTTTCAAGGTCGTGAGTCATGTTACCAAATGGCACCCTATCACCTTTCTTTTCTCATTTTTTTTTCTTTTATTTCTATTTTCGATTTTCTTGACCTGACAAAATTGTGACAAGAGAGAAACACAGAGCTATACAGCTACAAGATTTCCCTTTTTATCTGTGTTTTCGCTCCATTAAAACAAAGTCATTTAATGATCGATGGATCTTTACTTCGAGAGTAAGATGAAATGTTAAAAGAGATTTTAGATCAGAGGGTTGGTTGTGTGGGAAAAAAAGACGTAAATTCTAATGAAGGAAAGAGGCGGTTTTGGTTGTCGAGTATGAAAACTGGGGGCTGGCGGGAGGTTGTCATCAAATAGGCTAATAAATAATTGACCGATTACTAAAAGAATAGTGCACTCCGACAGCATCCCCTGCTCCCTCCCAGCCCAAAAGCAGTACAAATTGTAATGATTAAAAATTATGATCGAAAAAAAAAAAAAGAAAAAAAAAGGAGGATCGTCCCTTGGAGGGGCAGAGCAGAACGTGCGGGCTTTTGCACAACTGTCCAACTTGGAGATTCAGTCGGCAATAATGACAACACACCACACCCCAACAAATTTAATTACATTAATATTCTTCAAACCCACTCCATTTACAGTTTTGGCAGTTTTCCAATTTGATCACCCAAGACAAATCTGTGTGGCCAGTGGATACAACTACCAGATAGTAATTTTGGGCATATTCCTTTTATAGGCTTTTTCCTGTTTACCTATGATCAATACCAAGGGATCATTCCTGGCAAAAGTCTCATTCTTATGCTTAACTTCGAAAATAATACTTAATCTTGTCCAGCGTACCGAAAAACTCGGCATGATGCACACATACTATGCACCAAATCTTGAACTTCTGACTGTTGGTCAATCACAAGATAATTCAATCTGGAGATATATAACCTTTAAGCCACACTTCGAAACAAAATTATGATTATGGCTTTCAAATCTCATTCTCAATCACAGTACTAACCACATACCTCACACAAGCAGGAATTTTCGTTGTTATTACATCATTTCTCCACTTCTGCATTAAATTCACAGCAAGACTTAGACCATGACATGACCAAAACTCTGTTTCAAGCAGATTCACTGAACCATTGAACCTTACCTCCAGATGGTCAATCATCATCAGTAATCTCCACTAAAATGAAAAGGACCTCAGCTGGCCAGGGACCATGAATTCCCATGACTGATGCTTCTTAAGGTGCATTCTGCCACTTCAAAATCTGCCGACTCATTTTTTCAAAGATCACAAGTTTTTTTCATGACATTCTAGTGATACAAGCCACATCATGTAGATTAAAGAACTATCTAGAATAAGGAACACAACATTTCTAATGCACGAAATTTCCTTATGATGTTTTCGACTCAGCAAGGAACCTAGACATGAAACTTCACATGAATGACTTCACATTAGATACATATCCCAAAGCTATTTCTCTAAACCCGTTCTTCTAAAACTTCATCACTAAGTAGTATATTCTATCTTATTGAATTCCGCTTTAGTTTCTCTTGTATGCTTAAGAGGACAAATTTTACTGAAAGCAGTTAATATAAGTTAATCAACAATAACCATCATGGATGCTTGCATTACAGAACAATGAGCAGACAGAGATTCGTCAAACATGTAAATTACGTTACCATCACTTAACTTGCAGCAACTGAATGTCTGAACCTTAGCATTCCATGAAAATCACCTAAGATACTTAAAGCACAAAATAGCCAGAGGATATAAGTTACAGCTTTACATAATTAAACTACAATTAAACTCTAGTGCACATAGCTGATGGTTTTATAACACAACAAATGACCTAGACTGAATTCCCGGAGGAGCTCAAATAGCCTAGTAGCAACTAGAATGGTCCACATCAGTCTCACTGCTTCACCTACAGTGGACAAAAAATTATGCTTATACGACTGTTGAATAGCTCTAATACAAAGCCAAGGTAAGGATCAGCTATTGCAATGACAACCATACAAGGTCTGACAAGTTTTTAATCAAATTTAAAGGCATGATCTGTCTTGAAGCCCAAATCGGAGGTAATCCAAAGACATTATTTGGATAATTCTTAGTTCAGCTTTCGTTTGGCCACAATGCTATAAACCTCATTTGGTCTACCAAACACCTCCAACAATGGTACATGAGCTCCTTAACAGTGACCTTGTTGCAGATTATCAGAACCACAGCTAATGCTAAACTCAAGTGCTTCTCTAAGCGGGGAAAGGTGATACAGCATATTACTCTTACTAGGAACAGATATTTTGATAAATAAGTAAAGCCATACAGAGAGATTAAAGACAGTCCTTAATCTTGTCATTGCTCCTCATGTCCTGTTCTTCTCAATTTTTAAAATCAGCCTTAAACA
Source organism: Azadirachta indica (assembly GCA_022749755.1). Taxonomy (NCBI): domain Eukaryota; kingdom Viridiplantae; phylum Streptophyta; class Magnoliopsida; order Sapindales; family Meliaceae; genus Azadirachta; species Azadirachta indica. The sequence goes on from CM040449.1 coordinate 5,331,673, forward strand.
TTGTCATAATTTATCCATTGCTCATTTTGACACCCTGCAAATTGCCTGCAGATGCTGGTTAATAGGACTGATTTACCTGATTTGCACACAATCAATAGAAAAAACAAGGTACAGCATGCAAAACAAAAACATGCACAACAGTGCACATACAACAACAATCTGAGCAGGGTTTCGAGGGCAAGGTAACATGTGTTCCACCCAATTCACATAGATATGCACTACTTGTACTAGAAAAATGAAATTTGGGTGAATGTTAACTTTAGAGGACGCAAATTTTAATCAATTTTTAATCAAAACTAAAAGATGACATGTAGATGAATAAGCAAAAAGCATCTATCAAGATGACAGTTGAAATAGAAAACATATATGGATGGATCTAAATGTTTTACTATTCTCATCAGTAACTAGTACAAACACAACACAGGATACTATTTTAACTATACGCTAAAAGAGGAAACATATGGAGACTCATTGGGAGAAATATACCCTTTTTGTATATCTTAAGGCCACAAGCGTCAGCTTCCAGAATTTGATGGCAACAAGGACCCCATACAAGGATGTTGACTCTCAAATGGATGAATTCATTCATGATCCTGTTTCAAAAACAAACCAAACTATCAACCATCTATGTCCTCAGATCATTCACTTCCCATATTCATTTTCTCAATGCAAAATCAATAAGTTTGCAAACCATCCAAGAGAGAAAACCAATGCCCCAAAAATTAACATGCCTTCCGTAACTAACTATATTTGCTTATATCAAAAATAACCATAGTTCTCTTCAATTTCCTCATCCTTCAACAAGTAATCTCCACCCACTTCCTCAATCATCCAATCTTCCTCCTCCTCTCCCCCTTCTGAAAACACTGAGATCCTCACACCACCAAACTCAGTCCTCTCAGCAACAGGTTCATTAACCACACTATCCAAATTACTCTCACCATGAAGACCAACTCCCCCATCAAACTTAGTGACCGAAAACAAATCACTGTTGTCCCTCTCAAACTGCTCACTTCTCCTTCTCCTAGGCACCAAATCCTTCTCAGACAACTCCCCGTTCTCCACCCCAATCCACGGCACCCACAAATCCGCGTGCTGCCCCAGTCCTCCATTTGAATCCCCTACTACAACCGTTCCTAAATTTGCCTCTTTTGCTTTTCTTAACATTTCTTTAAAATCCTTATCATCCGACACCAAAACCATCCAGTCAATCCCGCTACTCATCGAATGTTGCATCTGTCTCTTCAACGCCCAATCCGCAGCCTGTGGTTTATCCTTCACCGTCCTAACAAATACTCCGGCTCTCCTCAGCTCCGAACCCAATCCATAACCAATTTTCGGCCTTAACAAATTCCTCGCTGTTTCGTTGTACTTCTCATTTCCATTTATATACCTTTCTTTATATTTCTGTCTCTTTTTTCCTTTCAGCGACCTCATCCGATTCAACTTTTTTTGCCGCTCCCGCTCATGTAACTGTTTAAAGTGCTTTTTCAAATCAAGACTGGTCTTACATTTGCGTCCACAGACGCCGCAAACATAAGGATGAGCTGGAAAAACCTGGCCTCTGCGTTCAAGAATGTCTAATTGCTTGCGCTCACGGCGCTCCTCGATAACCCATTGAGGTAGGTGAATAAACGCGTGACGATTGGCGTAAGCCGACATGTCCGTAACGTCCCCGAACTTTTCAGCTACCCTTCTCAACGACATGGCGGCATCATATGGCGGTCCGCGGGGAGGCTTGTTATCCAGGTCCCAGAGAACCACCACTTTATTGTGCTGCTTTTGCGTGTAAATTCCCTGCTTGTTTCTCACCATATCGATTTCGAAAGTCGCCGCGTGTCCCGATGAGCTGGCTTTGATGCAACATTGTGAGGATTTCTGAGCAAGTTTAGTTTTGAATGTAATGGGGAATTTATGAATTACAAGAGATTTGGAAAAATGGAGGTCTGTTTTCCGACTTAGGGGTTTTAGAGTGAGAGAGTCTAGCGAGTTGTAGAGAGAGTTCATCCTTCACTTCGTTAGTGAGTCGGGGGAGAGATTTTTGGATAAGGCGGTTACAGTCTTCACTCTTCATGGTCGTAGATTCTATTATCCGGTGATCCGCTTTGGATCTTAATGGGCCTATTCAATTGGATCAGCCAACTTAGCTGAATTGGGCTTCCTTAAAGCCCACCAAAAAAAGGTGATTTTGGAAAATTCGTAAACAACTAAGATCTTATCTTATGAGTTTGACATTGAATTTTCTTAAAAAGATATCCAAGAAACTTTAAAGGCAATAATAGTCATAATCAGGTCGCCAAATGTTTTAGAATCATACTGTTGTATAAATCTATTTACTTTAATTAATCTTGAAAATGATGTGAAACTATAATGAATTCACGCAACTTTTTCTCAAGTTTATGATGAAATCTTCTTTTATAATTTTGTGCTTGTGAATAATTTTCTTGAAAAGAATTCTTCAACGATCATGTGCAATTTATGCTAAAGACGCACGTCATTTTTTAACACATACTTGTACGAAAATAATGTGAATTATGTATATTATTAGTATGCGATGAACATAGGAACAGTAGTTTTTGCAATACCCAAAAAAAGTGTGTGTATATATATATATATATATATATATTTATATATACCAATTATTCTTTGTTCTGGAAAATATATTACCAACGGTAAAAGGAAATCAGATCATTTAGATAAGGTTTTAGTTCAAAATGTGAGATAAGGAGGTGCTATCCTCGTAACCCATAAATAAATAAATAAATAAATTTTGTTTATAAGCTGAGGAATATTGATCATATTATCTTTAAGAAAGACTTCCAACTTTGCAAGTCCTGAGTTTTGAAATGTGTGCCAATTTAGTATTTTCTGTGGCTGTAAGATTTGATGATTCAAACTTTTGTCGCCCGGGGGGCTTCTATGCTGCTGTGCGGTGTGAATTGTGATAGCCATTATTTATAGCTCTGAGGATATCCCCACCCACAATTACAAATTTTCAAAGCAAAGCGATTTTTTGAAAATACTCTGCTAAAGCACAAACTGCTACTCTACGCTGTCGCTGATGCAATTCCAACGTCTGGGAACATGTCAAATGTGAATATTGTTATTCCCAAGTCCAAAATTATCCTGTCAATAGGAGGAATAGGCAACTGCAACTGCAACTGCATGGCCAATCATTTCTTGTGAGAACTCCTGTCTGCAGTAAAAGAGACAAATGTGATGAACGAGCTATTACTTAAATGGCTTTGTCCACTACTATTTTCTGCCCAAATAATTAGTAAAAGGTTATATTTGCAGGTGAAGGTGATAATCCTCATGCTAACTTTCTTCTTTTTGCTCTTTCTTTCACTTTCTTCTTTGATCTTTTCCTTTATAAAAAGAAAAAAAATCCTCTTTGTCTTTTTTTTGTTTATAACATTTTTAGGCTTTGGCTTTGGCGAGATAACATAGATATTGTTTCAATGTTAACCTTTCTTCTTTCTCTTTAATGATGTCTCCTTGAATCATGGCAATTATCCAAAGAATTATTATATCCAACTTTCATCAACTCCTACCAAACAAGATAATTATAAATCATTTTTGATGATTGCTCTCAGTGTTTTCCAATTGATTTCAGGGGATGAATGACAATGAATTAAGCAAATGAAGTCTTCTGGTCTTCGGCTCGGCGGGGCGGGGCTTCTCTTGCTGAAATAATATTTGAGTTTGGACCCTTCCAAAATTTATTTAAAATAAAAAGTACCTTTCATCTTTCAACTTTCATTTCCCATCTAATCAAACTTCCCCTCTTTCCTATCTTTTTGTTTTTGGAGTCGTTGTTAACTTTTTAACTATTGCAAAACTCTTTCATTTTGTTTTATTGTGTAAAAATTTAGATCAAAAAGAGAATTTTAGTTTATTTTATTGATATGTAACCTCGAAACTTTTTTTTGGAAAAAAGGATGTCTATGCTCCATTTTCGGGAAAAATGAAGTAAGCCCATGTAAATCACGAGTTAGTGGTGTATAGTAATCGCCATAAAATTATCAAAATGATAACATAAAAAAATAGCAATCAAATAAATTAATCCAGATGCCTCAATATTTAAAAGAATCGATGCCACACCCAAAAAAATCCAAGAAATAAAAAAAAAAATTATAAGAATTGAAGACCCCACATGCACCCCAAACCCCAAATTAGGTTTGGCAAATTAGGGGTGCCCCTCCAATGTGTCTAGGCATAGTTAGCCTTTTGTTGTTGAGCAAAACCTAGATTCAGATCCCAAATGAGACAAATTTTCAATATGAAGCGAACATATATTCCTTCTAGTTACAGGCAGTGTTTGGTGATGGAAAGCGAAGCAAAGCAAAAGCAAAAGCAAAAGCAAACCTTAATTAAGAAACAAATATATATGGTTTAAACGAATATTGTATGAGAGATTTTGTTTTCATTTCGGTTGATTGAATTGAATTGAATCGAATCATTAGCACCAAAGTTGATTAGATGATGTCAACAACATAGGATTAACTGCCAGTCAGACAAAAAACTACCAAACTCGTACTACAATAAATTTTATGTTCCTCTGTTTGAATTCATGTCACTTTTTTTTAACTTTTTACCAGTCTCCGTATTGTCTCCTCCGAAATTCCAATTGTCAGACAAGTAAAATACGGAAAAGATTGAAAGTCCACCATTAGAATTTCACCTTTGTCCTTCTAGAAGTGCTTATGCCTACATTGTTCCATACACGAACACAAACTCAAGTTAACATTAACGACATCTCTCCTCTTTCTTCTGAGAACAAAAACAAAAATGAATCAACTAACGCGTTTTTTTAAGAGGAAAAGCTGTCGGTTTAGTACTATTAATTAAAACAATGTACTATAAAGGAAACGTTAACGCCATATCTCTCAGGGAATTAATCCCTTTGATTCTATACTCTTTTTGTTTACACGATATCACTCCTTTCTTTCTTGAACCGGTCTTAGTCCACGCCTGCCTGCCTTCCTGTCCTCCGCTTCTCCTTCCTTATATGCCTTCCCTTCTTCTTTTCCTTTTTCTTTACAAAATTATTCTCCAAAAACCACTTGATTAACCCATATAAAAAAAAAAAAATACTATATAAATACGAACAAGATACAGACAAGTCAGATTGACAAGACGAGATGCTTGAATTTGTACATGTTATACTTGTGGTGTTTTCTGTAGGAGGTCTTACAATGCTTTTGTTGGTGTTTATTTGGCGATGGTGTTGCTATAGGCAGCGTAAGGATTTTGTTGATGAGAACCAGACCAGACCCGAGACTCTGCAAACTGGGATTGCACAACTTCACCAAGCCACTCTGCATAATCATCTTGACTTAGTAGACAGCAAGAGACGAGGGAATTACTATGTTTTCAGACGTGGGGCTTCGACGAAACCTTTGTTCAACTGGGCTGATCATCCCGCACTTGTTACAGATGCAGTCGAAAATGGATGGTCTAGATTTGGTTTCACAAGCTATATGACATCTTCATCAACCCGATCAAGCCTGTTAGGCATATGTGCGGTTGGCGATTATGGAAGAGAAACGCAAGCAGATATAAGCTGGGAAGTATGTCAAGGATCAGCAGATTTCATGCAAAAAATAAGGCTGAATTCAGGGTTAAAGAAGGTCAATGTAAACAGTCCTCCTATGTCTGCTGCTTCTGTTATTAGAACAGCTTTACCTTTGCCGGGGCCTCCTTTGGGGAATTCTGCTTTTCCTCAAGAGGCCTATTTTGAAATCACAATTTTGTATTCTCGGGATGATCAAGAATCAGTCGGAAAGGTTGGGGAAGGTGAGAAGACCAAACTCATCCAAGAAAATTCTAATGCAAATGCAAATTCAGAATCCTTAGTCCATGTTACCAGCACTCATAGGATTAACAAGATTGAAGAATTGAAGCTTGCTAGTAAAGACGAAGGCAAAGGTGAAGTAGTAATGTTGTCGTTGGGGCTCACTCCGGGTGGCTCTGTTCCTTTGAGACTACCCGGAAGTTATCCTGGATCAATCGGATTCAACTCCGATGGCTCTGTTTATCTTGAAGGTAAAGTCTTCTACCTTTTTGTCTTCTTTATTTATTTATTTATTTATAATTTTTATAACTAAAGATAGAATTTTAATTTAAGAAAGTGGACTCAAGTCTATAAGTGAAACAAAAATTACAATTTTATTCTCAGCATTAGCATTGGCAGTGGAAACCCACTAATGAATAAGTCTCTCCCGCCAAAAGGTGTCCAACATTGGTGAAAGATAATGAAAAGGGGCCCACTATGTGACATGGTCATACCTTAGAATAGAGAAATATTATTTATCCATGTATTAAGCCTGCCTTCAATGTATATAAAGTAGGTAATGGAGCTGTTGACCCGAAATATAGTTAAGGTCATTTAAAATATTGCTGTATTATTTGTATAACTAAATTTTTAAACAGTTTAGTTCAGCGTTCTTAGTGCTCAAGTGACTTCTTTATCGTGGTACGAAAATTTATTTATGAAAATGAACACATGCTTCCTTTACTTCAGGTATTAAACTTGTTTTCGAATCCGAGAAAGCAGAATGGGGAAAAAAAGATAAGGTGATAGGATGTGGGTTTGATCCAAGGCAAAAGAAGGTGTTTTTCACAGTAGATTCGGAGCTGGTGCATGTGATAAATTGCAAGTGTGAGGAATTTGGAACTCCCCTTTATCCAACTATAGCAGCAAATAATGATGTTTTAGTACTTGTTAACTTTGGACAAAGTGCTTTCACATATACACCAGCAAATGCACAACGAACATCAAATCCATGCTTCATTGGCCCTCTTGTAAATTCCCCTGCTGCAGCTCTAGGCTACGAGGACAGCAAAGAGCTCTTCTCTATGGGAAGAATAGACTCTCAATGGCTTAACAGATCAACAACCAAAGGTAGTCAAAATATGGGTGCTAATAATCGAACAGAGGAATTTGATGAAGAATCTGAGGCTGATTTATTTGAAATTGTCTTGGAGAATTCCGAAGAATCCCCAAACGGTGTTGTAGCTACAAGATAGAAAGGATCGTCAACAATTTTTATCATAGGTGCCATCCGAGTTGTCTTGTTTTTGATTTTGAATCATGTGTTTCTTGTGCGAGTGGCATGGATTTTCTGCAATATTGGACTCTTAGACAACACATTTGTATTTTAAAATTACATCATAGAAACAGAGGCTACAAAAGAGCTAGAGGACTAGAAGAGGTGCATATTTTTGCTCTTCTAACCTGGTGTCTTGTATACTTTAGCCTTCTCAAGAATTCATTCCTTTGTACATAGTTGAATACCAATGTTTCATTCAAGTTGTCTAATCCAATGTACTGCTCCTTTGATTCAAATATTGAAACTTTTATCTGTTGTTTTATCGGAATATCAAAGAGTTGCAAGTGTCAAAGATTGACTAATGACACATAAAGAAATCACATTTCTGGTACAGGATAAGGGTGTTTGATCTCTGGATAAAAGCAAGAGACACCACCTGCACGAACCAACGGCGTAAAGACAATTGCTGAGGATCAGCGTACAATAAACAAAATACACAGGCATTGGTTGACAATTAAAATTAGAAAAGTAATTATTATAATAAAGAATTGAAAACAGTGAATGTGGTGTCAAATATTTGTTGGAATGGGTCGAAGGTCAAGATAATATTCTTCAAACATATATGTTCGTCGCCTACATGTTGTGGGGATTAAAAGAGAAGGTAGCATATCAACGCCAAATTAAAAGATTAATTGCTTCGAAGAAACATGACAACTATTCAATAGTCAAGCCTAGGATTGCAAGTGACATCATTGCTAGCGGAGTCCCACGCAGAAATGTTATAGGGACATCATCTTGCGCATATGATAAGGAAGAAGAAATAAAATATAAGAATTCGTCATATCCATTAATTATTTATTCAAATTCTGCGGACAGGGAGAACAAACATGTAGGGGCGAATATGATATGACATCAAACTCTAGTAAGGCAACGGTGTCACTATTATAGATGGTGTGTATGAACGTACTGTCTTTTACAAGTGTCTCATCCCAGCTCAACTTTAATCGGGCTTAGCCCAATGCAAGAAACTAGTACACTCAAGATCTAACTAAATTTATTTGGAGTTAGAGCAAATATATAGTTTACATTTATGATACTCTTGCACGAAAGTTTGGAATTTCGCCAAATACAGGGAATTTTTGAAGAAGGGACAGAAGATAATTTATTATCGTAATTAATGGCTATCAATCCCGCTAGATGTTTTACATTTTCCTAGCTGAAGAAAATCAGTGCTCCAAAGCTCTAAGGAAAGTTGTGATGGAAACCAAGAATCGTCCCCTAAAAGCCTACTTCTTGCCATACTTGACTGCAAGCCACACAATCCCACTAGCTAACTTAGCCATGCTATGTGCTGCTTGTGGTGTTCATGTAACCATCATCTCCACTCATTACAACTCCCTCCTCTTCCAAAAATCAATTGACAAACTCATTAGTTTAGGCCACCATATCTGTGTTCACAAGCTTAATTCTCCTTTCGAGGAGGTTGGTCTGTCTGAAGGAGTTGAGAGTTTCAGCTCTCGATCTTGGGATACCAAGGCTTGTGTTTCATGGAAGATGCTACTTTGCTCTTCGCGCTGCTGATAGTATTTTCCGTTACGCACCTCACAAGATGGTTCAATCCAATAAGGATCTGTTTTACTACCTGGGCTTCCAGATGAAATTCAAATGACGAGACTGCAGCTTCCGGACTGGTTTAAGAGTACCGAATGGGTTACACCACTTTTATGGACGAGTCTGTTGCAAAGAGCTTTGGAGTTTTGGTGAATATCTTCTATGAGTTGGAGAGCAATTATGCTGATTACTACATTAATGTCCTGCAAAGAAAGGCTTGGTCAACTGGACCCGTATGGCTCTGTAACGTTAAGAAGTCTGACGACAACGAGCCGAATTGTCTAAGTTGGCTGGATTCTCAGGATCCCAGCTCACTTGTAAATGTCAGCTTTGGAAGTTTGTCATGTTTTAGCTCAACACAACTCCTAGAGATAGCAACGGCGCTTGACTCGTTGAACTACCCGTTTGTTTGGGTGGTTCCAAAGAAACGAAATGGTTACCAGAAGGATTTGAGGAACAGACCAGAAAGAGCAACAAGGGTTTGACGATCATAAATGGTTGTGCACCACAGGTGCGGATATTGGAACATTCAGCGATTGGTGGACTTCTGACTCACTTGGCCAATTTCTGCTGAGCATGTTTACAATGAGAAGTTTGTGACTCAGGTGCTGAGAATGGGAGTGGAAGTTGGGGCTGAAACGTGGACTCAATTGATACAGGAGACTTGTTCATTTGTGGGAAAAGAAAAGATTGAGAAAGCCGTAAGTGAATTAATGGATGGCGGCGAAGAGGCGGAGACGAGGAGGAGATGAGGAGGAGCAGAGCTGAAGTGTTCATTTTACACAAATTTGACAGCTTTGCTTGAGCAACTTGAGCTGTATCGGTTAGTAAAATGAGTTATTATCTATGGTTTTCAGAGTTCAATGAAGACTTCCGGAAAATAATAGTGTATCGTTAAATGTGTCTTGGGAAGGAGCAATAGTCTAGATTAAACTTGGGATCGAAGTTGATTCAATCCACTATCTTGGGTTCGCATGTCCATATTTCTATGTAAAAGCAAACTCGCACGTCTTAAAGACAATATTCGACGTTTTCCACTGCCTTAAGCTAATTGACGTACTCGCTTTACTTCGTTGTTGAGCACAAAATACAAGTTGCTGCCATCTAAATCTAGGTCTACCATAAAATAATATGCCATAAATTGACCCCAACCTCCAACAAGTTAATCCACAAAAAAATCAGGGTGCAACATGTTACGGAATCTCACTTGGACGTCTAAACAAGAATCCACAAAATTCAAATAACAGAAATGGCTAATGCACTTCAAGTGTGAGACCAAGTTCTAAATACTAACAATGATGATGACCACTGACAACTTCATGGTTACTAAGGGAAATGACGACGCGGTAGCAAAGGATCCATCAGAGGGACATAGGCACCATAGGTTTTGATACTTGCACGTCTGGCAATTGGAAGGCTTTTGACACACTGTAGCTGAAACACCGTCCTTGATCGGGAGAGTTAGTGTACTAATGGTCACTTGGCCACTTTTTGTTAATCTAATTCTAAAATGAAAAAGCCAGTATCTCTAAGTGCTTAAGTTCATTGACAGGAACCCATGTGTGGAAGATGTGGACAGGCAGAAGAAGAATCGCCCCAAATAAACAAAGATAAGATCATGAAGGCAGTTGGTGCAGTCATGGGTAACAGTAGAGATGACAAAAAGGGCAAATCATCTTAGAGAACGTGTAAAGCAATTGTTGAAGGAGGATGATCTCACCATTATATACTGGTAATTGCATCAAAAACCAACTAAATATCCACTATACATATATTTTTTTGAAATATAAATATCCACTATATTTAAAAACACACAAAAAGCACATATACAAGCATACACCTTATAAACAAGTAATACAAATCATTAAATTTGTTAATTTGTCAAAGTATAGTTGGCAACATATATTAGCATCACTTTCTCTCTATATACATGATTATGAAGGTTGTGACCTACCACAACCTTCCTTCCGGTGCCATCAATATATTGCATAATGCAAATAAACTTCCTTGCACCGAAACCTTCTTTCCACAATTATACATATGCTCACCCCACTTTCTATCATCATTTACTTGCCACCCCAAGTATTTTCACACATCCACCTTGCAAATCTTGACCACTTGTGACTTTTTACTGCAATTTGAAAGCTTTCCATATCAACCAAGTATAACAAACAAGCACAAATTATATAAATAACTAGGAACAAAGCTATAGCATCCACTAATCGTTGATATACCTGTATCAAGAAAACAACTGCATACTCTTCAATGTGCATTCGACAATCTCAAGGTAAAATAATTCCATCTACAATAAGCTACTTTTGGTTTGTAACTGGGAGCCAACACAACTTTGTAAACTATCAGTAATTTCTAATATCATTAGAAATTGCTGAACTGTCAAGCGGCAGAAAAGAAGACACCTAATAAAAGGTGCACTAGTAACTGATTGTACTCTATTAATTGAGGACAAAGCAAATATAGCAATGTTCAACACTCAACTTGGTGCACTAATAACTGAGTTTACTCTCACAAATAATGTTAGACAAACAATTTCATGACAAACTAATAACTGAGTTTACTCTGAAAAATAGAGTTAGACATAAAACATTTTGAGAACAAACGAGTTACTCATATCCAGTTAAGCAAACATGCATTACAGAACAGGTGGATATTGCTTGGCCTGCTGGCGCACTCTTCTCTTGTACTCAGCGGGATCCTGTTCATGTGAAGCCGCATTGCTTTAGGATGAATCTTTGTTTCTTTAAAAATAACAGAGGAAATTGAGATAATCTTAAAACAGAGATTTTAGAAGAATGAATAAACACCTGGATAAAGAGCTGATACCCATCAGTTTGTGCAGGATCAGCAGGATTAGGCTGATCCAGCAAATCCTGAATGCCCACTAAAATTTGCTTCACAGTAATGGCTGGTCTCCACCCCTACAGAAACCACCATGTTAGCTAAAATGTAAATTTTAGCCTATTGGATGCTAGACATAATTTGCAACTACATGACAGAGCGGCAAGAACTACTTACGTGGTCCTCGTTGAGGATTGACAGGCATACAGTTCCAGAAGGGTAGACATTAGGATGGAAAAAACCCTGTGGAAACTTGCACTTTGGGGGTTTGCTAGGGTAGTCTTCACTGAAATAGAGTGTAAGTGGAAAGTAGCCACCTTCCCAATCAGTCTGCAAAACAGAGGATTATACTGTTCAATGAGGCAGTCAGATTTCATTAACCAATGTGTCACTATACTGATACTAATCAAAAACGCTTAACCATCCCTCAAAGCCACTGTGTAAACCCTGCTATATAGGTGGCACAAAATGTAAATCACCATAGCATCAACCAAAATCATGAGTTCCAATGGAGGAAAAGAAAAAAGGCCTCAATGTCACACCACTCTGCCCCTCTTCTCCATCTCATATCTATTCAACAAACCATCTGATAATGTTAGCATCAAAAAGACTAATCAACAAATCTCTGACAAAGGATCATATTATTCGTGGCACCATTTGCACCTATATGAAATTTGGAGCATACCTTAAATTTTAATTTAGGCTACACTTTCCAAATTACTTACTGCAGCTTGCACAAATAGGAGGATAAAATAAAAAGACTAATCATCTGATAATGTTAGCATCAAAAAGACTAATCAACAAATCTCTGACAAGGGATCATATTATTCATGGCACCATTTGCACACAAATGAAATTTGGAGCATACCTTAAATTTTAATTTAGGCTACACTTTCCAAATTACTTACTGCAGCTTGTACAAATAGGAGGATAAAATAAAAAGGGAATACAATACTATCAACCCAAAAAGCAGTAATCATAAATTGTGGTATACACATTCCTGTTGTAATGCAATTGCGATAACAGAAAGATAGCCTCATATTGAGGACACATGACTATTCAAAAGTACACAACAAATTTCATTTAAGGAGCTTGTTTTACTGAATTGAACAAAATATGAAAATGAAAAACAACTTTATTCTGGACCCTAATTTATGCAGACTACCGTCCAATCACTTCAAAGGTTTAAACTTTGACAATCAAAACTTAAAAAATAAAAAACCCAAATTTTATTTCTCTTTAAGATAAACACTCACCCCAGGCTTTCCAGGAATGATGCACTCCCAAACCATCAAATTCACAGACCCATCTTTAGCAGTTTCTGGCTTGGCCACAAAGCCCTAAGAATGGAAATCAAAGACTCACAATTTTTGTGAAAATTCAACGGAGATAAAGCAAAACAAGACTACATCTGAGAGGTAAAAAGGATAAAAGAAAGAAATACGTGGGGATGATTCCTGCGCCAGGCTTTTCGCTCCTCTGTAAGACGACCACGCGCAATACCACCCGACATGATGACAACGACGTTGTAGAACTTGATCTAACGATATCTGTGTATCAAATCTCTATAAAATTTTCTTTGCGGAAGAAAGAAGTGGATGTCTTTGCTGGGATATTGACTTCCAGTATTCTAAGGTTCAGGCTTACGCAACTTCGAAGCTTCAGTTTGACGACGACGACTCGAAGATATGTCCCGTCCTTTTTGTACTTATTCATTATTTTCGCTACTTTTTTGCGCTTTTTTCAATTTTCCAGCACCGACATAATATATTCTTTCTCTTTTTTTTTTTTAATATATTTTATATAATATATATTCGCAGCTGCAATTTTTTTAAAATATAAAATACCATTTTGCAAATTTGTTTAATTATAAAAATACAATTTATTTTCACTTTCTTCCGCTTGTGAATTTAGGAGTTTTATCTTGTTTTATGCTTAATTTTTTTCCTTTCCTTCTTATCAATTATGGTTTTTTCAAAAATAATATATTTGATACTCTCAACTTTAATGTTCAAGTAATTTATTTTTTGAGTTATATGTAAACAACACATATTATTGTCAATATTAAATATCAATCAATAATAGTATCGAATTATTATTTGATTTCAAACATTAGTAACTATTATACTAAAAAAATTATTAATAATAATAATTAGTAACTATTCGGTGCAGTAGTACCAAAAATAAAAATAAAGAATACATCGTGAAGATAAAAGAGTCGAATAATGTTAGTTGGAGTAATGGCTTACAGTTCGTACGTATAAATAGTTGACGACGGGTGGGCCAAACCGTATCTTTCTCGTTTCTTAATGCATCTATTTTCATGCAACGTAAGGGTGGTGTAATTAATAGCAAGTCATTTTTAACATCACTCTAATCTGATACGGCAGGAATTTACAGAAAAGGGCGACTTTATGACACCTTATGGACGGTACTTGCCTGACGTTGCTTCTTGTTGTTTCGATGTGGGCTGGTGTAAGCTCTGTCATTTTGAATACGTACGGCCTGTTGCCAGGTTGTCCAGTCCTTGCAATCCTTAAAGGCCAGGATTATGGGCCTGAAGTTTTTTGGGCCCAAGTTGTGAGCCTGGTTATCGGTAATTCACTAATATGTGAATTGTGATTAAGGGTCATTGACCGCAACAGTCGTCTGAGTCTGACGGATCGTCCACGTTACCAATCACAATTCACCAACTGGTTCCATGGGACAGAGGATTAGATTTAATTAGCTACCCCACTACTAGTACTAGACATACCTCTAAAGCACTGAGAGCACGCAATACTAGTGACGCCTGCGCATGATTAATTCAGCCATGTCGCACATGCTGTGTCTCCAGAGTCTCCAAAATCCAAAGCTTTAATTTGATAAGCTTAAAAGCATCGTATAATAAAGCCGAGAGGTTGAGCTTTATCTGCAACATTGCAGTTTATTATATCCGGGACAAGCTATGATGGTGAAATAAAACTAATAAGAATAGCACAAATATTGGATTGCATATTTGCTTTGGGTTGACGAGAGGGCCGAAGTGCTAATTATGCCTGTAGAATCATATCTACTCTATGCATGAAACCTTAGATTGTGTTAAATGTACTTAAAAAAATGAGTGCACTGATTATGAAAATTCTATATGGGATTGGACAAATTAAGATAGTCCAAAGTTAGTTTAATAACGGTATTAATTATTCTGGTAAATAAAGAAGAGCTGCTTATAGGGTGATTGAATGAAAGGGGACAGAAAGAGGGTGTTTGGGACAAAAAGTAAGGATTGAGAATCATTATGTGATGTAAAGGAGATGGAAGCATGTGATGCAAAGCTCCACATCGGTAGAACCAAAAAAAACAATAAAAAAAAAAAAGCACGGGGAAAAATGTTGGGGGGGGGGAGAGAATTGCCGGTGGAATAAAGAAAGCATTTCTGCACAAGTAGTAGCTTCTCATCTCTGAAATTTTCTGAACTAAAAAAGCTATTGTTTCAGTTAAAATATGGAATTAATTTTTTCCAATCATGATCCAATGAGAATGCAGTCTTGGGTTTACAGTGCAGTCATTGCTAGCAGGTATTTGGGTAGCCGAAAGCTGATTACTGATCTATTTAATAGATAAAAGCTGATTAATGATCGATTTGCTTCCCCGTATTCTTAAAACAGAAGATTAACAAAATTAAAAAGCAGGAAACATTACATTTTCAATGTCATTGGTTAAATCATACGGGTAGGGGATTTAAAATAATATAATTTGAAGAGCACAGCGGATTAGAATTGAAGACCATTATAAGTATTATAATTATTGTTATTATCATCACAAAAAGATAGCTAGGAGTGAAGAAAACTGATCATAAGGAAGCTCAACATATACTTCCAATATAGATAGATCAAGTGCGATATATAGATAATGGTTCCAAATAAGAGTTGAAACCTTCTAAGCCATGAGAGACATCTAAAGTTGCAAGGACCGCCTCTGACATGCATACGTACAAAACCAAAATCAATGGTCAGGCAAAACTTAACACATCGTAAACTTACATCCATCAATATATATATACATATATATATATATATATATATATATAAAAGACAATATTTGTTTGTAGACAATAAATAAATAAATAAATAAATTATGAGTCATTGCAAAATCATCATATCAAAGGTTATCAGTTGTTTTGAAAGCAATTTAGAGGTTGGTAAGATGTAAAGGTTCAAATTTGGAAAATAAAATGAACTTGCTCATATGAATTATACAGTACAATATGACGACAAAGCTGATCTTCCAAGAACAACTTATGAAGTGGGGTCAGTGTGGTTGCTTGGTGTGCATCCAAGCTAACGGTCGAATAGGGAAAATCCAATGAATGAAGAGTTAGGTTGCGAAAACGAAACTTTGGTTTAGGATCTTAGCACCAGCTTTCTCTGTTTTCCCTCAGTTCTTTCTTGTGAATGAAGCAGTTGGATAAGTCATAAGTCCTGCAGAAAGAATTGGTTTCTGAAGTGTAGCAGTTTGCTTAACTTGGAGTCTGCCGCATCGAGAATAAGGAAATGAAACATATGTATGACTACTGTATTATTATTATTATTTCCATAAATGGAAAAAAAAAATGGTAAAATTTTAATTCACTTGCCACGCGGCATTGTGACTGGTAATTGTTAGACCTTTTAACGGGCTTAATTAGGAAATGTGTCCACATTTACATACCAGCACCTTAAAGTTGGGAAATATTTGTGGAGATTTTGATACTTAAATAAATTGTATTCAAAATTAGCAGTGTAATTAGCCTCTGCTAGAAATATTGACAAGATGTTTCAGCTAAGGCCCACTTAAAAAGTGAAGGCACGCTCCATTATATGGTAGGGATGGGAAATCTGATCAAAATTCTAACAAAGCCTTATTTTATCGTTTTATGCAACTATGGCTACAGATCCTAGTAAATTTCAGTATATATCATCTGATTTGACCCCTGATTATGCTTCTAAAACCAAATTAGCCTGCTTGCAATGCAATCTTGATATATACTAATATTGCTATCAAAGCTATTTTTAAGTGACAGTTTCATCTTTCATGTAACAGATACGCCGGTCCTATGTAGGGGGGAAAAAAAAAAGTGTGTTAAGTGCCAAGTCATTACTTTATTGTCATTGATGGTCTGGTTTATCTGCTTCCCAACACCTGCTTTAACCTCTCTAACGCTTTAACGACCCATGAATGCAACAGCCTCTTAACGCTTAGCCTTACCACTATGTATACCATGTATGTCTATACTATATAACTCAGCACGGCCTTCCAGAACCGCCCTACCGCGTTGTTACCACATGCTTGTTGAAATGTACAATTATAAATAAAAATAAGTGGGTTGTTGCACTTTCTCCAACTAAGTAGCACGGAAATTGAAACTTCATAATTGATTAAAACTGAAGTCTTATTAAAGGGGCTTATTCAATTGGTTTGGTGGAATTTTACAAAAATGTCTGTGGTAAAACAGTGAAAAAAAAAAAAAAACAGGGTTTAATGATAATTAAAATAAAAGGTGTAAAAACAAAAAAAATGTTTATGTTAGGTCATGATTTTATATTATGTATGGAGAATGAGATAAATGAGCGCGTGTTGGCATGATCCCTAAATTTGGAAAATAACAAATACGAATTTATGAATCGCTGGGAAATCAGTAAAAACATGGGACCGGCTTCAGCTCGAGTCTGACCTGACTAAGTTTATAGAGTGGGGTCCACTCGGGTTACACACACTAAAAGACCATGTGAGGATGGGAGACCACCAGCTGGCTATGTCTAATACGTGGGTCTCTCTCTCTCTCTCTCTCTCTGCCCCTCTTTACTTCTCTTCCTCTAATACTTCCACCCCCGCTTCTCCCGTCACTTTCCATTTTTCCCCGCACTTTCGTCTTCGCAAATTCAATTGATCATAGTCCCATCATCTTTTTTATCAATACAGGGGTTTAGGTTTAGTTAGCGTTTGTGTGTGTTTGCGCGCGCCTTTTTTCAAGTATTTTATTATTTCGTTGACGTCAATATCTGATCAAAAGAATGCAAGTACTATTACACTTGTGACGATTAATTACTATTCATTAAGATATAAGGACGATAATTAACATATATAATTAAGGGTAGGTAATGGAAATTAATACTAATTTTTCTTTTTTTTTTATTAATGCTAAACCATGTCGCATATGGGTCCATATTAGGATACACTATGGTGGCCAATTTTAGCTGAAAACTTTATTTGGTTAGTAAATTTTCTTTATTAGTGTAATTTATTAAGTAATTTAAAGACGTTTCACTTTTTTTTTTTTTTTCTTTTGGGGTCAATTATAGAATAAATCCTAGTAGGTTGAAGCAGGAAGTATTCCGTAATGCATAGCACATGCAAAACAATTAGTTGTACCCCGTACTCCTCTTTGGCATGTAAGTATGAATCCTCCTCGTGCCCAAAACTTCTCCACAGATCGCATATGATTCCATATCACGTGGCTTGTGTGCTGGGCGATCTCTTTTTCTGCTATATTCTGGTGACAATCATGACTCGTAGACATCATAATACGGGGTCTTAACACTTATAGCACTCCCCACACATTTAAAAGAGATTTTTAATAAAATTAAAAAGAATCAAAACCAACCCGTTTCCTTTGTATACGTGGACTTGGGGAGGGTAAAACCGTAAAAATAGTCTGGAAAACGGAGACAAGGACAGGACGATGAAGCAAGGAAGGTGAGCCGTTGTGTGAGGAAAAGGGTAAATTGGGAAAGAGTGTCACGAAAGTTTATTTTCCACACACAACCGTCTAAGCTGTTGTGGTGCAGTGAAGCCTAAGGAAAATGATAGTGGTTGTTGTCTTTGCAGTTAACTGTTTCTACTTGTATGCCTTTGCTTTCCCTCCTCTAATTCCCCAACTACCCTTCTCTATCTCTCTAAAATCTCTGTACTTCTTGTTTTCTCAACTCTCTCTCTTCTCCAACACATTGTCTGAAATTTGCTCCTCTTGTGTTGTTCTTCTTGTTGCTGTCTCTAGTTCTCCAATTTCGCAGGCAATGAGAATGGTTTAGTGCTGAGATTGATCTTTTTAGAGACAAAGATATTGCTCATTCTCTTTGTTTTACCTTCTCTGAAATTGTGAGCGAAATTTGTTCTTATCTTTAACTGCTTAATATGGAAACTGGCGGCGGTGGCGGTGGTGAGGATTGTTGTGTGAAGGTTGCAGTGCACGTAAGACCGCTCATCGGTGATGAGCGTGCACAGGGTTGTAAAGATTGTGTCACTGTCGTTCCAGGAAAGCCTCAGGTATGGATACAGTAGTAAGAATGCCAAAGTTAAGTGCGCGTGAACTTAATGTTTAAATGTCACAGTGGCTGGTTCTGCTTGTCGGTTGATAGTTCTTGTAGTGTCGTTTGATAAATCTACGAAGATCTGGATCCTATGATGCTGAACAGCCTTGTGAGAAATCTGAGAGTCTTGCATGTTTGACTAGGAAGGCTGTTCTCTCAAAATCTGATTTGGATGAGAATGCAGTCATCACTTGTTATTTCTGTAATTGGATTAGTTTGATAGTTGCATCTTATAATTGCAGAGGAGAAAATTATGCACAATTAGGTGAGTTTTCTGAAAATATGTTTCGTAATTTAGCGAGTCAATGACTGCAATCACTGTTTATTATTCCAATTATGGAATTTTTTGGCCATGTTCTCCGTTTGCTTTTATGGGAAGATGTTAGAATAATCAGACCGGTCTATTTACTTCCTTCTGGAAAGCCTTACATCTAATTTATTGCCGTAAATTATGAGTGACAAGCGATTTGTATACGGCTTAGTGCCAAAGTGGTCCTGACAAAAGTTTCAGAAAAAAGAAAAACAAAATTTAAAGAGGTACTGCAAATTCTCGTTGCTATTTTGGATTCTAGTCTGCTGAGTGCATCGGTTTGCTTTCATATTGGAAATTAAGATCATCAATCTGGATTAAATATGCTATTTTGTTGTCCACTGTAAGATTAGGTAAAAGCTTCCATGTCTTTCTGCAACCAAAGAGCGGTTTTCTTTCTCTTCTTTCTTCTGTGGGTGGAAGGGGTGCAGAATATGTTATGCAAATTTATGATTAATACTTTTGGAGTTTTCTGTATGAAGATCAAACAATATACATACGTTAATGTTTATTCTAAAGAATATTCCTTCTACTTCTCTCTGCAAACATTATTTGGCGTTCCATATTGACATGCGCAATTTCTGTTTGTGTGAAGTAATAATGTACTGGCTTAACAGGTTCCTTAGAGTTTCAGTAGTAATTACAAAGGTAGTGAAAGGTCTTTGTTTGTAATTGAAATAATTCAGTCAAGTATTTAATGTGTTTGTTGAGGTGTATTACATTGATATAAATCACATTGATTTTTATGGAAGTGTAGGTTCTTAATTACATTCTGGTTTTTGACTCTGCTGTAGGTACAAATTGGGACACACTCCTTTACTTTTGATCATGTATATGGGAGCACGGGGTCTCCCTCATCTGCCATGTTTGAAGAATGTATAGCACCCCTTGTTGACGGTTTGTTCCAAGGGTATAATGCTACTGTCCTTGCTTATGGTCAGGTAAAGACTAACTTCCTTGCAAAACTGCTCAAGTGAAGCAAATACTTTCTGTGCTTGGATGATCAATTTTCTTTCAGTTGACATTTTAATGTGTTGCAGACTGGATCAGGGAAAACATATACAATGGGCACTGGCTTCAAAGACGGATGCCAAACAGGGATAATTCCTCAAGTTATGAATATTCTGTTTAGTAAAATTGAAACTCTAAAGCATCAAACTGAATTCCAAATGCAAGTTTCCTTCATTGAGGTTTGTGATAGACTTAAATCATTTTGTAACTGATGGCATATCTTATGATTTTCTTTGATGAAGAACAAATGCATGCAAGAGCTATGTTTTTGCCTATTGAAGATAAGTTTTCAGATACTGATGTATGATATTTTATCTAGTAGTTGATGCCTCTCATGTATTTACATAAGATCGCAAGGTGTCTATTAGTTTCATCATTTAGCTCAGGTGTTGAAGGTTCCCTATAAAACCACTTCGGTTCAAATAGTTCTCTCAGATAGTTCAACTTTGACATTTCTTAACATTATCTGTGCCTAAAATTTATACATTATTTGGGTAAGTATCTAATTAAAAATGTTTTGTCAAAGATTTTGAAAGAAGAAGTACGAGACTTGCTGGACCCGGCTTGTTTGAACAAACCAGATACTGCAAATGGGCACACAGCAAAAGTAACTGTCCCTGGAAAACCACCAATACAAATCCGTGAAACATCAAATGGTGTTATCACTCTGGCTGGATCAACTGAAGTTAGTGTTAGGTCACTAAAAGAAATGGCAGCTTGCCTAGAGCAAGGATCATTGAGCAGGGCAACGGGGAGTACAAACATGAACAATCAGTCAAGGTTAATAATGCATCTTACTTCTGTTTTTTGAATTTGTAAGATTTATGTTTAGATAATTTCATGTCTCCTGCATTGTTTGATAGATATTACTTGACAAATGGGCAAACAAATAAATTAGGTAAGAAAAACAAGATAAAAGATTTCAAAAGCAAAAATAATTGCTTGGTGAGCCTGTTTCATAGTTTTGACCGATATCTGGAAACATCCTCACTATCCATTAAATCTATTGCTTTATGTAGCACTTTTTGTGTTTCTGCAAAACATAGACATAATGAATTTTTTTTTATATATTTAGGCGTAATATATTGAAATCATTCAGATATATAATCTTCAAAAATGGTCTCTTCTAAAAATTTGAGTTCAGTTTTACTATTAGGCAAACTAACATACCTAGGTATCTATCCATCAGAAGTGTGGCCTACTTATAAACTCTCCAATTTTATGTTTGTCTACCACATTGGGTTTGAAACATCGCATTCCGATGAAAACACAATATTAACATGTGTCTATTCCTGGTATGTGTTCATATAGTCGTTCACATGCGATCTTCACCATCACCTTGGAGCAAATGCGTAAGCTCAATCCAGTTTTTCCAGGTGATAGCAGTCCTAGTGAGAGTATGAATGAAGAATATCTATGTGCCAAGTTGCATTTGGTAGATCTTGCTGGATCAGAGAGGGCCAAAAGAACTGGTTCTGATGGAATGCGATTCAAGGAAGGTTGGTGGATATGTTAATTACTTGTAGAGTTTTAATGTGCATTTTGATCAAGACAATAACAAAACATATGCCCTTTTCAAACAGGAGTTCACATCAACAAGGGCCTTCTTGCGCTTGGTAATGTTATCAGTGCTCTTGGTGATGAAAAAAAGCGGAAAGAAGGCGTACATATTCCTTACCGTGACAGTAAACTTACTAGACTTTTGCAGGTATGACATATGTGAAGAGTAGGCTGTAAAGGATATGTTATCCTTGTTTAGTATAATATCGTAAATTGCAAAGAGTATGCACATTGAACTGTTGATAGGAACTTTGCATCCTAAACATTTCAAATGCACTTTTGATTGTGGTAAAGTAGGTGTTGAAAAGAGATTCTTTAAGATTTCAGCAACTATTAGAAGAGACGTGATTAGATTTTATGGTTTATAAATGTCCATCTTTCTAGTTTTGTTTAGACTAAATTAATCTGTATTTTGGCAGGATTCACTAGGTGGTAACAGCCGAACTGTGATGATTGGTAACTTCTTTTTTTATACCTATATTTCTTATATCTTCAACCATCCCTTCTAATTTCCTTTTTCCTTGTTTGTGATTCACATTCTCTAATTTGTCTTGACATTTCTTAATGATATTCCTAACCTTTCCAAAATTTTGCTTTCTACAGCATGTATTAGTCCTGCCGATATTAATGCAGAGGAAACACTCAACACTCTAAAATATGCAAATCGTGCTCGAAATATCCAAAATAAGCCTGTTGTAAGTTTTTCAGAAAATTCTTCTGTATTTTACTTTTTCCCCCTTTTAGGTAAAGGAAGGCTTCCTTCATCAAAGCATGGGCTTTGCATTTATGTTTTTGAATTTAATCTTTAATAGGTCAATAGAGATCCTATGTCCAGTGAGATGCTGAAGATGCGACAACAACTGGAGTATTTGCAAGCAGAACTTTGTGCCCGTGGAGGAGGTTCTTCATCCGATGAAGTACAGGTATCTGAGTTTTATGAACTTTCATATCAATTATTTGTGGGATATAAATTTTATATTGTTCAGTTTCATAATTTATCTTGCAAAACTATTTGTCTAGGTTCTCAAGGAAAGGATTGCTTGGCTTGAAGCTGCCAATGAAGATCTATG
This sequence comes from Azadirachta indica, assembly GCA_022749755.1. Lineage (NCBI taxonomy): Eukaryota > Viridiplantae > Streptophyta > Magnoliopsida > Sapindales > Meliaceae > Azadirachta > Azadirachta indica. Next base: position 5,354,474 of record CM040449.1, read on the forward strand.
CCGAGAACTTCATGAATACCGCAGCAGATGCACTGTTGTAGAGCAACGCGAAACAGATGCCCAAGTATGTGCAAATATTTGCTGCTTTGAATCTTTCCATTTATCCTTCATCTTTCCATTAACATGAGGGAGTTGTTTTCAAGGTTTTCTTGTTAATTTATTCTGAGTTTATTTTTTGCCGGTAATTATTAGTGACAATTAGTTTATTAGTTAGGGTTGATATACCACTGATTCGCTACATATATCAACTTTGATACTTGTCTTTCAGGATGGTAGTCCTTGTCCTTTGAAAAGCGACGGGCTCAAAAGGAGCTTAAATAGTATTGAGCAAAGTGATTATCAAATGGGTGAAACTATAACAGGTATCATATGGTAGTTTTCTGATTTAATAACCATATAACATGTTATTACATTGGTAAAACTATAGGTATAAACTTTTTGTTTTTGCATTAATTTCATTAATTTGTGTTATTAATTTCTCTCGAATATTTTTATTTTGTAACATTTCAAGTTTCTCTTAGAACTATGATATATAGAATATAATGTTAAACTTGGGCAGGTGATTCCAGGGAAATTGACGAAGTAGCAAAAGAGTGGGAGCACACACTTTTACAGAATTCTATGGATAAAGAGTTGCATGAACTGAATAGACGTTTGGAGGAGAAAGAGGTGCTTTTCTCTTCAAAAATTATTTCTAACATTAATCGCAGGAAACCTATGTCATCTAAACTATAAATTCTATCCGTAAATCTCTCTGTGTGTGCATAGATATGTGTACAGAATGCATTTCTTAGTGCAAAACTCCTACATAGCACAACTATACTCGACAAGAAAGTATACGCTCTGATGCTTATATGTCATTCTCCTGAAATCTTGTACATGATTTTTCTAGCCAAACATGGCATTCCATGAAAAGATACTTAATGATTTTTCAGTCTCTTTCTACCTGGAATTCGAGAGGTTCAAAAGGAAAAACCGTTTGTAAATATGGAGTTTGGCTAATACATTCTGAGGTTTCTTTGTTCCAAGTACTATCAACATTTGCAAGTCTTTTCTATACTAAGCAGATCGGCACCTTTGATAAAGTATAACATGTTGTTCACTTTTACTGATGTCTGAGCAGTCAGAAATGAAACTTTTCGGAGGGTCAGACACTATGGCACTCAAGCAACATTTTGGGAAGAAAATAGCAGAATTGGAGGATGAAAAACGAACTGTGCAGGTAAAAAGAATTTTTTGGATCTTCATATAATTTTGGATATCTTGAGTCTTACTCATTGATTTATTTTACTTTTTAGTACCATTTACTCCACCGCATCCCATCCTACCCAAATTAAAGTAATAGCCCTCCATATTTGGTGTGAGGGGGTTTTGAACACCTGACCTCTTGCTTCCACTGCGAGGCCAAATCAATAACAAGTCCCCCTAGAACTAGTCTTTGAAGTAACCAATGTTTTCATCCGTGCATATTTTTCCTTTACTGCAGCAAGAAAGGGATCGTTTGTTGGCTGAAGTTGAAAATCTTGCAGCAAGTTCAGATGGCCAAACACAAAAATTGCAGGATATGCATTCCCAGAAATTAAAAGGACTTGAGGCACAGGTGATGCAGGCTTTAGTCAAAGTTTCCTATGCTTTTGGAATATAGAACACAACTTATCAAGTGGTAACAATCTTCATAATTTATGCACACCAGATTCTGGATCTCAAGAAAAAACAAGAAAATCAAGTTCAACTTTTAAAGCAGAAACAAAAGAGTGATGAAGCAGCAAAGCGTTTACAAGATGAAATTCAATTTATAAAGGCTCAAAAGGTTAACTATTTTATCTTTTAAAATCTTTGGTACAGTCTTTATGTATCATCTCTACTCTATGTAACTCTAATTTTCTTTCTTTTGTTCCCATATTTCTTTGTTTGTAGGTTCAATTGCAACATAGAATAAAACAAGAGGCAGAACAATTTCGACAATGGAAAGCCTCTCGAGAGAAGGAACTCTTGCAGGTGTGTTATTTCATCCCTCCAATAAATAATTTGAAACAATGTGCTGTAGCAGCAACTCTATGCTCTTGCCAATGACTGGTATCTGTCCTTTTTAATTTCACACAAGGAGAGTTTACCGACTAGACGGCATTCCATTCCTTTTTCACCAGACATGTATTTTCTTTTCTTTGCATACAGTGTCAGTACTTATTGTGATTTGGTGAGAGGTTTCATCTTTGTGGCATTACCACTGAGATTCAATGTTAGGTTGTTGAGCTCATAAACAACTGAAGTTGTTATTCTCTTTGCATCTGATATTGTTGTGATTTTATTGTTTACACTGTTCTTCTAGACTCTACACCCTCCAATAGGAGTACTCATCATTGCATTTGGTAGATGGCGCAGATACACTGGCTTCATATGTTCTTTTTTGCATTTTGGAGCTAGCTGCTGGGCTGACTTGGATGCCACATAAATTTTCCGAATTCAGAGTTAGGCAATGCTCATGCAAACTTGAAGTCATCATTGCATTAACTCACATGATAGTAATACTAATCGTCATAATTTTATTGTTGTACTTTCTATTCATTGCAACAAGGAGCATTGTGAAGAAGGTTAAATAAGAATATATATGGATTGGTTATATTTTAAATATTTGAATAAAGTAACGCACAAATGAAAACAATATATAGCATATGTGTAGACAATAACTGTTCTTTGAGTATGCCTTATTAGACTGTAAACCTTATTGAGATATTATCTGGGTATATTATATCTTACCTGTTTTATTTACATATTGATGAAAACAGTTACGGAAGGAGGGAAGAAGAAATGAGTATGAGAGGCATAAGCTGCAAGCTTTAAATCAACGTCAGAAACTGGTGAGTGCATTTCTTTTCCTTGCTTATGTAATCAGTCCATCTCACCAAAAACACTTCAAATAAGAATGTACTAGTAGTTGTGGCAATCAGATAAACTTAATGACTACAAGCATTCAAATTTCCATACTGACTTTGGCCTTATAAATTTGGTGACTATAGTTGATCATAGCAAGAGAGCTGAGAAATGTTATGTTCTAGCACAGATTTCTGTTTTGATTATATTGTGTGGCTTCTATGAACTCGTGTTAGCCAAATTATTATCATGGGTTTTTCACCTTTAACCTGGTTTAAACCCCTTTCGATAATTTTATCTGATGTTTCAACTCCTATTCACATTTCCTGTTGTCACGATCATACTCAAATATGAACAACTTCGAAAAATTAGAAATCCATAGAATATAAGAAATTTCAAACTCTATGCCCTATTGGCTAAAAGATATTCCTCGAGATTTGGTATGTTCTGATTCTGGAGTTGATATTTCACATTATCAAGGAATATATCAAGCATAGGAAAGAAAAAGAGGAATGCATCCTTAGTTGAGTCAATTCCAAATTTCTCTGGTCATAGTTTAGGAATTATGGAAAGTCTCAAAAAAGTAGCAGATTTTGTCTACCTGACTTTGATACGTATCAGAAATATGTGCAACTATTTATTGAAACTGCTTTTTTCTTACAGGTTCTTCAAAGAAAGACGGAAGAGGCTGCAGTGGCTACCAAGAGGCTAAAAGAATTGCTGGAATCCCGTAAATCTTCTGTCCGGGAGAACTCAGGTAACTTTTTATTTTTAGTTTTATTGTCTTCAAGGCTGCTGATCTGGAAATCCCTTATCTTGAGTAAACCTGTAGCTCCTCTTAAGGTCCATAAGGATTAGAAAATTCAGCATCTCTCCTCATCAGTGTAATTAGTCAATGTTACTGCAGTGGAGGTGCTATTTGTTTACCTGATACATGGGATTTTTAGACCATTGGTTGTCCACCTTTATACTCCTTTCTAATTGCAAACCATCTTTCAGCTGTCGCAAATGGAAATTTAACAAATGGGCAGGTAATAATCTTTGCTTAGTATTTTGTGGAAAAGTTTTATTTTAATTTTTTTTAACTTGATTTTTATTCCTTAGTCTTTATAGTATAAGTTTTAATCTTTTTCTCCTTTTTGACTTATATGTCATTTATAGAGCAATGAGAAGTCCTTACAACGTTGGCTTGATCATGAGCTAGAAGTCATGGTGAATGTGCATGAAGTTCGTTTTGAATATGAAAAGCAGAGCCAAGTGTATGTATTAATCCATATCTTTGTAACAGTCCGGTGTGAAACAATCCTTAGTCTTGGTTCTTTTATTAATTACTGCTCAATCTCCAGACGAGCTGCATTGGCAGAAGAGTTGGCAGTGCTGAAGCAAGTTGATGAGTTTGCTTCAAAGGGACTTAGTCCTCCCAGGGGAAAGAATGGATTTTCTAGGTATAAGTTGCAAAAATAATTTGTTCTAGTCACTCATGAATTACCGCCTTTTCATGGTTTAGGATCGATAAGAATAACTTTTCAGTGTTCATATGATTCTTATTGCTTGTTCAGAGCATCCTCTATGTCACCAAATGCAAGAATGGCCAGAATATCTTCACTTGAGAACATGCTGAGCATATCATCTAATTCACTTGTAGCAATGGCTTCACAACTTTCAGAGGCAGAAGAGCGGGAGCGTGCCTTCACTAACCGTGGACGCTGGAATCAGTTGCGTTCAATGGGAGACGCAAAGAACTTACTTCAATATATGTTCAATTCTCTTGCAGATGCAAGGTGCTTTTTGTGACCTAATTATGATACAAATTATTTTATTTTTGCCTTGTTAATTTCATTATTAAAACCTTCCATGCCAAGTTTTGTATGAATTTAATAGGTTAAGCTCGCAAGAAATAGATGGAAAGTTTATAAAAGTTATGCCTTTAATGGTAAACCTTGTAAAGGATATGTTAAACTGGAAAGTTGCAGTAGAAAATTGAAAACAAAAGAAAATTATATAAAATAGACAAGGAAAAGTTAACTCTGCAGTATCAACAGGAAAACAGAGCTCCCTGAAGTTAGGAAAAGAAAATTCTCTTTGTTGCAGATTTGGAAGTCAAAATGTTCCCGACCGGTAAAGAAACAAAGATATATATATACTAGGCGAAGAGAGTTAATTCTATGTACAAAGAAATCATATTGCAAGCTTGGCTATTGCCAAACTCACAAAAAGCACAGATTTTTTTAATTTATGGAAAATCTGCGCAAAGTAATTGATCCTGTCAGCTCAATTATTTTTTAATTATTTTCTTTTACAATTAATATATTGCAGAACGATTGTACATCATAATAATTTTATGATTCATTGAATTCTTTTGCCAAGTCAAAATTCTAAATAGGCACTTGCGCATTTGCAACAGGTGCCAATTGTTGGATAAAGATTTAGAGGTCAAGGAAATGAAAGAGCAGCTCAAAGAACTTGTAGGCCTGCTGCGACAAAGTGAGGTACGAAGAAAAGAAGTGGAGAAGGAGCTAAAATTGAGAGAGCAGGCTGTTGCAGTAGCACTAGCTACATCAGCTTCGGTGAGTTATCCGTCACTTACAGTTCTATTCTTATGCATCAGATAAAAATTTGAGAACTTAATTAGAGCATACCACTGAAGACTATTCTGCCGCTGAAAGCGTACAAATGAGATTATATTCTACCAGAATTCTGAGACTTTGAGGTCCATCTACTGGTTGACCTAGCTCTCATGGTTATTCATGGTTTTGTAAATGTTGAAATGGTGACATTACTTTTAATGTATTGTTGCTATTATTGCTATTAGTCCTACATCTGATTCTTCATCCTCAACTGGACAGGGGAACTCACACAATTCATTAAAACATTTCGCCGATGATACAAGTGGTCCACCCTCTCCAATTTCTGTGCCGGCACAGAAACAGCTGAAATATACACCAGGCATTGCTAATGGCTCAATCAGAGAGTCAGCAGCATTCATAGATCAGAACAGAAAGGTTAATCTCCTTTTCAATCCTTTATTATTGGATTTAAGTCTCCCGCCTTAGACTAAGGCGGATTTTCTGTTAGTGCAGATGGTACCACTTGGGCAGTTGTCAATGAAAAAATTAGTAGCAGTAGGACAAGGTGGAAAACTATGGAGATGGAAGAGAAGTCACCACCAGTGGCTTTTGCAATTTAAATGGAAGTGGCAGAAGCCATGGAGACTCTCAGAATGGATCAGGCACAGTGATGAAACAATGGTGCGGGCAAGGCCTCGTCCACATGCCCTGCCACATGCGGGGTGATTTTCTTTGTCCTTGTCTCGAGCTTATCGCTGCTGTATTAATCGCTGACCTAAGAGCATGACCCTGCCCGATGGCGGTGGAAGAATGTAGAAAGGATTGCAGGTAACTTTTGTTGCACTAGCATTGTCCTTCATACATTGTTTAAGTAGTCTAATATGATTGGATGCTGAGTAGTTATTCCTTTCCTAATAATTATCAAAAAATTATTTAATCTATGACTGAGAAGCATCTGGCTAAAATTTATTTGCTTCAATAATATTATATCCTGGTATTTTCTTTGGAAATATGATGACCATGCACAGATTCTTTTACTCATCTAAAGCTAATGTTTTGAAAGAACAAGCAGTGAAAAAATTTAGATTTTGCTGTAAACAACATGAAATCAGATATCAGAAGTGGAATTGGCCAACTGAAACACAAACGTTCTGCCTGGGTTGCCAGATATGATTCTGTTGTGACCAGCAGGCTGGTTTGTATCTTACTGCAAACAACAGAATCTTATACTTCGTTTTTAATTGGATCACAGTGTGAAGTACCATTAAGGAGGTTGCTCATACCTGTTTGATAAGTTGATTCTGGAGAAGTTAGGTTTAGAAACTTGAAAATTTTGGCTGATTACTGGAATCAGAGTTATCTTGTATAGTAGTATTCTTGCTGCCCACAGTTCACCCTCATACTTGCAAGGAGCTGCGGGATACGTGAAGATGGCGTGAGCGGAGATACATTGATGAAAAGAGTATCTCACTCGCTGTTTCAAAATGTTTTGGTACATTTTGTCAATAACTACACAAGAGGGAAGTACTCCCACAAACTCGCACAAATCTGTATCAAAGGTCCAGTTTAGTCCCATATTTGCCTTTTATTTTTGTTGGTGTAAGGGCTTTCAATGTAATTCGATTTGGGGTTTATTGTGTGTAAGCGCAATATTGATTTCTAAAAAGAATTGAACTCTGCAGCTAGCGATTACTATTCCATTAAAGCAAATGAAAATTATTTTTGTCAATTTTTTCATTTCGTTTTTTATCCCCTTTCATTGGTCCTTGTTTATATACATTTCTTATTGCAAACACCGAAGCTGATTCAAAATACTACACGATATATTTGTAACAGTAGGCAAGGACCGTAGATTCTATCATCATTTTTACAGGTTGTGTCGCTCCATAATTAGTAACACCTGTGAAAGAGACTGACACAGGGTGCTTTACCGCTTTTATTCTTTGTCAACCCCTTGTTTCCGGCTGGAACTCACCACGTATGATGGATCGTCTTTTTTCTAACTTTTATTTATTCTTTCAAAATTCCTTACCAAGAATGTAAGCTTACAACATATTTACCATTAAAGCTCGAAAAATATCTATCTGAATCCTTTCCTAGTATCAGTATGGTTTCAAGAATAATTGATTTTTGAACCCCAGACCAGAATATATAGAATTAACTCAGGTTCAACTTCAGTGATCAACTACTTTATCAACTGATATCAATTGCTAATGTTTTTGAGTTTACGGTAAGAGCAGCTTCATACCTCAATATGTTTTTTAGGTGCCGTGAAAGGGAAAGTTTACGATGACATCTAGTGTTATTTTCTCATATAATTGACATCCAGATCCCGCAGCATAAGACGGTGGAACTTCATTTTTACACAAAATGCAGTCATCCATCTTCTTCTCCTAGTCTTCCAATCTGTCAATTGGAATTATATAGAAAAGAATAAAAAAATCATTTTTTCTCTTAAGAAAATGTAAGTTTTTCATTAGTTTCCAGAACCTCATCAATTCATGAAATAGCATTTTAAAATTAGCAAACCACAGATCACCGAGCATGCTAGTTTCCGGACATTTTAAAACCGAGATACTAAAACAAATATATTACCAGCCACAAGGCACTCACTATTCCATCGAAATTGATTTGCCCTGCGCTCAATTAGCGCATCCCCTCTTTGCTGTTTGAGCAGCATATGAGCTAGATTTGCATTGCTAATATCTAAAAACACAATGGCACTGACTAAGGGAGAGACTTAATACATGGAAGGAGCCTAATCAAATTAGCAACTCCCACTCTTGAAGTAAATCATGTACCAGATAATTGGATATCGGTGCATGAAGCCTGGAGAAAAGAGAAAAAAAGAACAACACCACGAAAACTAAACCACTATTTAGTACACAATATATGCAATATACTAATTTCAGACATCGCCAACCACTTTATCAGATTATTACTTCCATTCTTCTGTAATGACAACATAATCTAATCATTACAAGAGTACAAAATTTTAAACTACCCTTAAAGGGGCACCTATTTTCACTCTTCACTCCCCTTCACGTGGATGCATGACCTCTAAATCCTAAATCCAGCTAGTTTGCCTGCCACTGACCATATCCAGTGTAATTGACGATAGTGTGCATAATTAGACAAGTATACAGCCAATTGCAATACAAGTTAGAAAAAGCACAGACAACAATTTTAGGAGTGCATCACATCAAAGGCGAGCAAATATTCCTTCCGTATACCTCTGAATCAGAGTTTACAACACCAGTATGCGTAGTGCTCCTCTTTCCGATGGTTACTTACAAGACCCCCACACTGTAAGCAGATAAAGCTGCTTCCATCTGAGAATGCATCCAACACAATTTGCATTCTTCCAGTTTCTGCAAGTATAGAACTCCCATCAGCTTCCAGTGCAAGTGATGGAGCAGCCATATCACATTGTGATGGTTCAACACTCAAAGGCTGAGCTTCAGCAATCACACACTCAGCAAATAAGGCAGCAAGCTGATCGACAGCAGTGTTTTCCTGCACTCTATTTCTGTACAATTCACGAGCACGATGCAGAGATTGAAATACAGCTTGCTCCCCACCTGTGGTTCTCATTGCCATGATCACCTGTTCCAACCATTAGACAGACAATAAAGACAAGAAATTTCCAGGATATAATTACTGCCTATCTATAAGTTGTACCTTCAATTTTTCTTATCAAAAATATGAATAAACCCTACATACAATCAAATGCATGAACACAGGAGAGATGTTTTAAAGAGTCTACTACTTTACTTGATGCTAAACTAGAAAATGATGCTGACTTCTCTGCTTTAGCGTCTCATTGGATATCAATAAAGATTAAAGAGCTAAAAGACAGAAATTGATTAGTGAAGCGAAGTTCTCGAGCAATTTAACAACTTCGCCATCTACCCGGAGACCTGATACATCTCCACGTTGTCTGAGCAACGTTATATTGCAATCGTTCGTCGCAAAGGTAAAATCAAATCAATGATGATAACCAACTTCTGTCAGAAAGATTCTTTTCTTTCCAGAAAAAGAAAAGGACGGAAATAATTCCTCATATATTAGTAATGAGAAAAGGAAGAAGCTGAAATAAAAATAAAGTTTAGAAAAGAGGTATCTGAAGGATTTCTTACGGCTTGCAGAGCCTGAGAAGGCTTGCCTTGAGTGATCAGCTGGCGCGCCAATGTGAGCAGCTGGCGGACCGAGTCGTCTTCGCTGTGCTGTTGCGCTGTGTTGACGGTCTCGGTTTCTGTCATCTTGGTGTCCGAACGAAGATCCATGTCGTCTGTCATTATAAGTTTCTTTTTTCTTTCTAACAACAAATTTACATCATTCTGCACAATTCTGTAATATCTGGAAGATACCTCTGAGATTTGTCTTCGTTTTATGCGTTTTTTTTTTTTCTTTTTTGGCCCTTTTCTTTGTGTGGGTTGCTAGACGATTCCAGGAAATTCTGCAGTGGCGCGGGCGTACCACCCCTTCTTCACCTTTGTCTCCTATGATTTGTTAGTAATGTCGAGTTCAGTTTGGAACTTCTTTCTGGGCCTTATCTTAACATTTCATTGAGTTCAGTATGGAACTTCTTTCTGGGCCTTATCTTAACATTTCATTGAAGTCTAATTTGTTGCCTCGGCCTCTGTCTTTTTTTTTTTTTTTGGGCTCGGCCCAAAAGATTCCAATCAAGTATTTGACTGCTTAGTTAATTGAACATTATTATCCAATCAAATTTTTTATTACCTGGAAAGAATAGGACTATAAGCGATATTTTTCAATAATCAAATTAACTCAAATACTCACTCATGTAATTAGCTAACGCTAAATCGTTATAATCAAATGAAATTAATTCTATCACGAGTAAGAAAGAAAAAGGGGAAAAAAAAAAAAAGGGAAATCAACCTCTCAAGTGTGCTTAATCTTAACAATAAGTACTTCTCTGCATGAATAAATAGTATGATTAATCTGTACAACCAACCATCATTTTTGTGAGCACTTAAAAATAGCAAACCTGGGGCTTTCTTCTTGTACCAATGGGTATACCGTATACATCATTAGTATATACTATGACTGAAAAGCATGGTGAAGCTACCATTTTTCAAGTTTTACTGATTGACCTTTTTAAAATGGTTTCAATAATTTCCCAAGTCACAGGCAAGATTCACCAAAAACTCCACAAGAAGCAAGCAACCGTGGTTAAACACTGCTTCGTGGGAGGAATTTCTTTTTCAAAATTTCCTTTGAAACCCCTAACCAGATCATTGAATATAAAAAATTTTAGAAGAATTATTTTACCATTTGAAAGGATGCATAGAATAAAAATTAATTTTAAAAATTTATTAAGTAATTGTCGAATAAACTGGTGATCAGAATATATTTTAGGATAAAAATAGCTTCACCTTAAAATTAATTTACTGAAATATTGAGTTTAAATTGTAATCCAATATTACAGTTTGGAGTACCACCGTATCCCAATCCAAATTGTTCTAATTTTGCAATCGAATATGGTTTTAAGAATGGTAGGTTTAAATTTACAAAAGAGTCCTCCAATAACATTGGACGGGAGCGCCGTTAAGATTTTGAGTGTCTTGTCTCCGTCTCCAAGGTTCGGAATTTTTTAAAATTTTTATCATAATATTTATATTTTTGTAAAATTATCTATTTATTTATTTATTTATTTATTGGTTTTTAAAATATTAATCGCCTCATATTTATTTTTTCTTTTCTCCGCTCTGCAATGACGGCAGATTTTCTAGGAATACATAGGAAATTAAGATTATTTACTTTGGTTGGATTAGATTATAACCACTACGAATAAGCCAAAACAAATTATGGGTACCCACCGTAAGAATGCAGAAACAAGGATTAAGAAAAGAACACAGGTAATTGATATTTAGGGAAAAGTAAATAAAAATTTGTAGAAAAAATAAAAATAGAATTCCATTCGTTTACATCTACTATATATATGTTTCGTCTATGCGTTAACAATGATGTTACCACAACAATACCTACGACATGCAAGTATGGGGGTCCAATTCACCATCCTCCATTAAAACAGCTTCTTTAATCTCCTGTAACATCTTCAAAACCTGCCACATCGTGGGCCTTTGTTCAGGCGATGTCGAAATACAAGCAATTGCCACCTCAAGAAGCATACTTAACCTCTCATCTTCCCCACCATCTTCTTCCCTTGACGATCTAACCCAATTCATCATATCATCGGGCGCCACAAATGGGTGCTGCGACGGAGGCTTTCCTGTTAAAAGCTCCAGCAATAAAACCCCAAACGCATAAACATCGGATTTTGAGGTTGCTTGGTGACATGCATTCCGAGTTTCCGGAGCCTTGTATGACAGGTTATCAGGGTCATCTTCCGGAGGTATATCGGCGGATAGAGCAGCGAGGCAGTAGTCGGCAAGACAAGCCTCAAAATCAGGGCCAAGAAGGACATTGGAGGCCTTGAGATTACCATGAACGAGTCTCCATGCTTGATGGATGTAAGAGAGGCCCTGTGCCACGTCCTCTGCTATTTTCAAACATGAAGTCCAGTGAAGTGGCTTTGCTCTCGCCGATTTGGACCCTGCCACATCCAATTTTGAACGTAATTATTAAAGAGACTCTTTTTTTTTTTTTAAACGTAAAGAGAGAACCTCAAATATATCAGCGTGTGGCCAAGCGCGTAAAATTAGCACATCCTGACAAATGGTTGGATTCTTATTCACCGCATGATCAGCGATGATTCAGCAATCAAGCAATCGGTGTGGTACCCACTAATGAGCATCGCACGTCGTACGTTTTCTCCACGCGCTCTATTTTGGACGAGTAATCAGCTTAGGCTAGGAAGCCGACAAAAGAAAATTGCTTAACTACATACTGTTAATTAAATAATTAACGTAAAAATCACATCAATTCCCAATGTCAGTCAGCAGCAAGATTCTCGCTGTTGATAAAAATCTCAGATACCACCAAATCTACAACACCATTCCAGACTGATCAGGCAAGTAATCGTGACCACCCCCCACGCGTAAAGATTAAAGGGTCCGTATCATATAATAAACTATATTAGTTTGAAAAGAAAGTTTATTCAACAGTTTCAGGTTTTCTAAATATTCTACGTGTCACTACGGTCAAACTGAGTCAACACGGAAGTCCAATCTCTTCATTGATCGACTCACTGAGCGAAGGACAACGAACAACTAATAACCAAGTGAAGCATGAGCAAGAGCTTACCGTGTACGAGGGAGAAGAGGCTGCCATTGGGTTGATAATCGTAGATGAGCAGTCTCTCTTCCTTGGCTTGGAAATAAGCCCGGAGTGGCACAAGATTCGGATGTCTGAGTCCACCTACTGATTCCATGTGCCGCTCATAGTTTTCTTTACTAGTGCCTGCTATTCTACTGGCATCAAGCCTCTTGACACAAACAATCAGACGGTTATCTAACACTGCCTTGTACGTGGTTCCCATAGTTCCTCTCCCTAGCAACTCCGCTGAAGCTCTCATCAGCTGGTCCAGCGTATACAAATGTGCCTCACCCGCACAGAATACTAAATTCCCACTCTTGGCTACTTGCATCCCTTGCACTCTCTTCACCTTCTCTTCCAACTCGTTCTCCTGCTCCATTTGAATCATAGCTAAAGCTTGAGCAGTTGCCGCTGCATCCTCGGACGCAATCATAGCCTTTGATTCTTTATTGTTTCTCTGTTTCTGTTTTCTCACAGCCATGACAAAAAAACTAAGTGAACATATCAAAACAAAGACACCAGATGAGAAACCAATGATCACTGCAGTTCTCTTGTGGTTCTTTGGACTAGGTTGAGTCAGCTCAACACCATGTACTTGTGCACTTTGCCCTAGAACAATCACCGGCGGCGGTGCCACCGCAGCCGATGATGGACCAAAAAACGGTGGGCTGGGATGGCATTCTTTGTGTATAATCTCGCCACATAAACCAGGGTTAAACAGAAAGGAGGAGATATCAAAACGTGACAGAGTGGGTGTTACTGGTACGGCACCAGTCAGGTTGTTACCGGAGACGTTGAATGTTTCGAGTGAGGACTGGTTGAACGGAGGAATCGAACCATTAAACCGGTTCCCATCAAGACGCAGAGAGTATAACCGCTCTAGTGAGGTCAACCCTTTTGGTATTGCTCCAGTGAGATTGTTGTAAGAAAAATCCAAGATTTTGAGCCGATGAAGAACCAATATTGAAGGAGGGAAAGTACCAGTGAAGAAGTTATGATCAAGAAATAGAGATTTGAGATTAAAGAGGCCTGAGAGATCGGGAATGGGTCCTGTAAGTGAGTTGTTCTGTAGACTCAGGACTCGGAGCTGGTCAAGTCTGGTCAATGAGTTGGGAGCAAAAATGCCACCAAGATCTAAGTCTTCGAGAACTAGGCGCACCACTTTTTGTTGGTAACAAATAACTCCTTGCCATTGACAAAAATGCAATCTTTTGTTTTGCGGAAACAAGAGGTGGTTTCTCGAATCGGCTTTGGACTTGAATGCCAGAAGCGCTTGTGCATCAGACGGCAGTAACAAGCTCAGTGCCTGAGAAGAATGAGCAGCAGAACAAAATGATAGCACCAGAAGAGCATTTGATAGGAAAAGCAAGAAGAACTTTTGAAGGGTTGGTTTTCTTCCAATGAACATGGTGCTAGTTTAGTGCCAATGTATGAAGAAAAATGGTGAAACTGAAACAGAAAACCCTCAAGTCTTTCCTTCTTCTCACTCTCTTACTGTAATTTTTTTTTTTTTTACTGTGAAGTATAAGTATGATTGGTCCATTTCATCCCCTCGATAGGGCAAAGGCCTGAGAGAAAGGGAAATGGGGATGGAAGCTAAGGGTAGTAAGTGACAAAGCATATAAGAGATGAGAAGCCGCTGTCGGGACTGCAGACTCAGAATCACGTGAACGAAAAGAGAGTGGGCAAAAATATTGAAGTCCCATCTGATTACAGATATCTAAAACTTAATTATGTACGGTTACTATACTCTTTTATGATTGGCAGATGGTGTCCCACCAAGACCAGTAATGGCCCCGCTTCTCCTGACTTCGAGTCCCCACTCTCCAGTGCTTTTCAATTTTTCACTTTTCTTTTAATTTCTCTTGTGTGTCACACCTGTCACTCTATGTCTAGTTAGTGGTAAACTTTTTTGACTTAGCTATCGGTGCCTCTTCCATGTGACTTCACAGCTAGTAATTTTAGATTATATTTCACGCACTGCAAATAGGCTTTTTCTTTGGGTTTGTGTTTGGAATTTAGGGAAAGCAAATGTCCTTGAATTGAGAGACTAGTGATCCTAGTCATCTGTGAATTATTGTTGTTAACTCAAAACGTCTAAAAACTCGCCGGTCAATGAAGAAAGGAACTTACACCGTCGTTACGAGAAATCGTATACTACAGATCGGATGATTTCGTTTATGTTATTCTTTGCTTTTGCCTCATAAGTTATTGAAGGGAGGTATCAACTATCTCGTTGTGGTATTAGGCCGGGGTGGAGGTGGTTTCTGCTTTCATTTTTGCAAGCTATTGAGAATTGGCTGTACAAGCAGGCTGTGAAATATGTGGGTCCAAATATTTGGCTAGAAGTTGAAGATATATGTCTCTTCAGATATCAATTATATTCCAGGAAGCTAAAAGAAAATACGAAGCACCCGTTGTCTACTCTCCTGATGATTGGTGAGATCCTTGGAACACACGTACGCATGGTTTTAGACCTCCCAACGCCTCAAGACAGCTAATTGTACTTATTCATAAGTTACAACACCACCGATTATATTGCTTTGAGGGCAGTCCCAAAGGAAGAGAAAAGGAAATGGTAGGAACCCAGTAACGGAGACTATATCATTCAGCTACCTTCCTCACTTCTCTGCACGGCAGCACAATAGAATCAATTATCTGATCCTACTTCAATCATAAACGATAACAGGCAGAATTTAATCCCCTTTTATTTATCGAAAGATTTCAAGATCCTTTCTCCGCCCAAAGCTATTTCCGTATCCGGACTGATTCGAAATAATTAGCTAATTCTGTTATAAATTCAATTCTTTCTATTCTACCCTTCGTATTACCTAAACGGTGTATGAACGAACTTATGGAAGCCGGCAGTTGCCCAGTAAAACGTATGTTATGTTATGTTACCTACTTAGAGATCGAATCCAACTAGCTAGTAGATTCCAATAGTTTAATTCTTCTTAGCCACTTGTCACGGCACGAGAAATCGCATGTTGGCTGGGTGTGCTGGGGTGTGACAACTCAAGCACATTGATGTTTCATGGTGCAAAGTCGCTTCAGTTCAAGGGCTATTATGTAGAGGGGACTTAGACCACCCCTGCCCGAACTGGTCGGGGACTGAAGCCGTCCTCCTGATGAGGCCAAGGTAGGCCGAAACCAGTTAAATATGCGACGGGATAACAAGGCTTACCCTCGACATGGGGGTCTACGAGGGTGCCGCACGTGCCTTTCCGCTGGGCGCGTGACAGATGGTATCAGAGCAGGAACGAGAATTTCCGCAAAATCTCGCTACGTTCCTGACTCCTGTGGGAATCCACCGAGATGGCCGAGGATATTAGCCCGTAAGATTGGGCGAGGGAAAACGAGGTGTCTGTTGTGTGACCCTTCGCCACGCAGCCTCGAATGTGGGCGTGCTCGCACTATGTTGTGTCCTGCGGTATGGGGATCTTCCTGGGGGAAGATGAGCATAGTGGTTTGAAAGGCAACCGCATAGCGCCTCATTTACGCCAAGCACTGCTACCACCGTACGTCGAGGATGGCGTGCCCGCATGACGTGGTGTTATCGTGTTCTCTTTATGGGAGTCTCCTTAGCCCGGAGGAATGGGCGTTATAGAGTGGAGCGGTATGCAGGGTAGGACCTCGATGGTCTACCAATTGAGCTGGCGAAAAATTTGAAGATGGCCGAGTGCACGAGGACGTGCACGATTTTCAGTGGTGGAGAATGTCACGGCACGAGAAATCGCATGTTGGCTGGGTGTGCTGGGGTGTGACAACTCAAGCACATTGATGTTTCATGGTGCAAAGTCGGCTTCAGTCTCAAGGGCTATTATGTAGAGGGGACTTAGACCACCCCTGTCCGAACTGGTCGGGGACTGAAGCCGTCCTCCTGATGAGGCCAAGGTAGGCCGAAACCAGTTAAATATGCGACGGGATAATAAGGCTTACCCTCGACATGGGGGTCTACGAGGGTGCCGCACGTGCCTTTCCGCTGGGCGCGTGACACACTGCTCAATTAATAAGAACAGAAAAAGCATTATAGGTTGACAGATAAAAAAAACAAAAATATCCAAAAATAGTAAAAAGAATTAAATTCGTAGAGTTTCTTAATCAGGTCCGTCACATTCATGGATCTCCAAAGTTTAAAATTGGATTTACAAGTAATTCCATGTTTCCATTCCAAGAATCTAATTAATACCCTTCAATTAAGTTAAGATCCCAATACATTACATTGCGCAGCGGCAACCCAACTCGATAAAGTACATTCTTTTCTTCCTTTCTTCCAAGAATGGACAGAAAACAAGCTTTCAAATCTTTTTCTGCTTGCCTTGTCGTTGATGTTGACAAAACTAAATATGGGCTCAACTTGTATTGGATATATCCAATGTCATTGCTTGATTTTATCAGGATGAGGTGGCTCAAGTTTGGTGATTCGGGCCCATTTACCATTTCATTACTTTAGGTTGGGATCAAAGTAATCTCCATTCTGGACTAGTTCCCAAATGAGACTCGTGGGTTGTAATTTAACCTCCATTAAGGTTTAGGCCTAAAGCTCAATTTGGGAACCCGTAAGACCATTAAGGGAGTCCTTGTTCATGAAAAACAACTACTCCAGACAGGACAAAGCTCAAATCAAACCCGGGCCTGCCTTGTTAACGCTTTCAATGAACTGCCTACAAATGACTTCATCGTCCACCAAAACCACTCTTTCACCAAAAATCTGTCAGTTGATAATTATCGCAACTTCCCAGCTATCATTCTTCCTTCAACGAAGCTTCATTCCCTTTCCATCCACTTATACATTTTTTTTTTAGGGCATGTTCATGTCGTGTTGAGTCCTAGTCACCAGGCACTACATCACATGTTCTACATAAACAACGAGTTCTCGACCCGATCTCCCAAATAATGTTAATTTTAGTGTATCGAATGATACCAAGAAAATGGAAGAAAATATTTGTAATCTAACAAATTATTTTCTGCTTCTGTATTATGCTGACACGTGCTTTCTACTACAAACATAAGAAACTGGTGACGGTAACATTAGGTGATGAAAGACCAATAGGAGTGGTTGTAAGTTGCGCAGTGAGATAATAAATATTGTCATCAATAACTTTTCATAATTGACACGAGCAATCAAAATGCTGAAACTTATGGGATTAAAAGGAAAATAAGTGGCACTCCGCCCGCCTGCTCCAATATTGAAATCTACATTTTTCCTATCAAGTTATCATGAAATATAGAAAACTTCTGCTTGCTATCCCAAGCTTCCCATTAACATTTAAAACTCAGAAAACCAGAAAGAGTGACCAGTGACAAGGATATGCGATATAATTAAATTACATCTTTTTTGTCAAAAATAAAAATGCAATACTTTATGGCCTCTTTTGGAACAGGACCACATGTTTGCAGTAAGAGTCAAAGAGATGTAATTTAGTGGGTTAGTTGAGTAACCTTTTTTCTTCGGACTGAGTTGGGTTGAGGTAGTGATGGCACTACATTCTCATCATTCATGCGCGACAAATTTCAGGACCATATGTTTTTCAGAAAGCAACATTAAATTTTGTATGCTTCTTTTGATTCCCCCATTACATTGAAACAGCATGTTTTTCTTCTTTTGAATCTAGATTATTGAAACATTAAACACAGTAGAACTGACTGGACTGTAGGGCAATATGACAAGAGAGGATAGTGCTGGCTACAAGAATGATACCCCGTCGCACTACCAGTCACACCAATTCTGTTTTATGGCCTGGAGGAAGGGGAAATGAAAGGCAAGAATGTGATCGTTCTGGAAATCTGACGAACTAACGGGTTGCTTATCTAATAGAATTAACCTTAATTCATCTCAAAGATAGCTGATTGCTCATCATCAGTTTGTGTTTGCCCCAGGAGAATAATTTTAGTGGTAATTTCTGCTTGTGCAACAAATTGCGCAGTGCAATATGCTATTTTCAAAATCCGAACTTTCAAACGGAAGTGTGCACAGATTGGCTGAGAGATATGATTATTACAAGAGAATAGTATTTCATTACACAGAATGACTGAAAAAATGATTTATCATCCACGTAAGCTTCCTCGTAAATTTTAAATACAAGTAAAAACAATCAAGAGTAATACATTGTGCAAGCAGACGAAAAAGATCAAGGTGAAGGAGCCATTTCTGGAATATAAGGCTTGCAAGGAATGTAAGTGTAAGACCACATCTGAGGACAGAATCCTGAATGAGCGAAAAATTCGGCACATTCAGATACTGATCTTTGGAAAGGGAGACCAGGAATGCAGTTGTTTCTAACATCAAGAACTCCTTTCTCAATCAAAATCCTACAAAAAGGTCCTACATGCGTGAAGTAATTATTGGACAATGAAAAGTTCACCAAGTTACCAAGCTCACATAACACCTCTGGCACCATACCAAACAAAAGATTATTAGCGAAATTTAGCTGCTCCACCTTCTCAAGACAAGCCAGTGAGAACGGTAATGGACCTGTTAATTGATTGTTGCCAGCATCAAACACTATGGCCTCTTTTAGAAACCCAATCTCATAAGGTAAACAACCTGTCAGCTGATTGTTTAACAGTAAAACCTCGGTTAATTCGGAGAAAGCTTTGAAAATGTTTCTTGGAATTGGACCAATGAACTTGTTATTAGCCAAAGTGAGAAAAAGAATATGAGTGTTGCCTATAATATCAGGCAGCTTCATCATAAAATTGTTGTTGTTGATAAAGAAGAAATCGAGATTTTGGGTAAATATTTGAGAAGGGACTGAACCAGAGAAGTGGTTGAACCGTATGTCCAGGAATTCCAGGTTATCCATGCCGAGAACAGCTGCAGGAAATGGACCTGAAAATTTGTTGTTGCTTATGTCAAGCTCGTAGAGATAAGGAAGCTTGGCAATATGTGGCGAGATAGGACCAGCAAAGTTGTTGGAATTTGCATGAAAGAGCGCAATATCTGGTAGCCTGTCAAGAAAACCATCAAGACTAGGAGCAGCAAGCTGGAATCCATTGAAGTCAATGGACGCAACAGCTATAGCAGTCTTGTTGTCCGGCGGGCTTTCACAGTAGAATCCTTTGTAATTGCATATATCTGAGCCTACCCAAGTTTTGGTGATGCCAAGAGGATCTGATGTGATTATAGACTTGAACTTCTGGATTATAGGGTACACCACAGCAAGTCTTTGGTCAGCAAATTGCAAAAGTTCTTGTACGAGAGGCAAGGGTGGTAAAGCTATGGAAGTTTTTGGCTTTGGACATGGGACTGGGAGTGTAACGGCTATATTGAGATCTTTAAGGTTGCAGCCTTTGCTTAAGCCTCTATCTTTGCCACCAATGACAAATTCTAGTGTTTTTCTGGTGGTATTTTGTGCTATAGTGTTGACAATGAGACAAGCGAAGAGGAAGTAAATTTTTGTGGAGATGCTTCTCATTGTCTTAATGTTTACTGTGTTTTTTTGAAGGGTAGCTAGAGCTGGCCAGCATGAACAAATGCCGGGAGAAACTTATTGGAGAAAAGAAAGAATATTAAACAGAGGGTGCCGCATTCAGAATCATCTGGATTTGTCTTTCTCTATATATTTCATCTATTTTCTAAGCTTCATTTACCCTTTTAGCTCCACTTCTGTATGTTCAGTACCGCCGACCAAAACAAATTATGTTCTTTTTTAGCATACTTTCCAATATCACAACCACGAAATCATAGTTCTGTTTGTCTGTTTTGGGCTGAAATATATTATCCTAAAGCCTCAAAACAAGTTGAATGTTAGGCCTTCTCCAATGGAATTTTAAAAATTGTGTAAAAAGAAAAAAAGGAAGAGAGGGCATGACTTGAGCAAAAAAAGCCGTAATTGTCTTCTCCATTATCGAAAGCTTAGGGGGAAGTTTAGTTGAATAATTTGGTATTTGAGCTCGGTGGATTCCAGTATCCCTTAGACGGCTAGTGCTTCCAGCTAGTATCATGATTCATTGTCCATTCCTTTTCATTCAATTTTATGGTTAGAATTCTCCTCTCCAAATCCCTTCTTTGTGCTCTTATGATAATTATATTAGTTAGTGCTAAGTCGGGTAACTTACACTTAATGTCAGGAAAATGCTTGGTCAATAAACTCATGCATTTAATTGTAACATTATATTAATTATATAACTTATATCCTACAATGTGTAAGCTCATGTGGAGACAGGAAATAAACCAATAGGTAAAAGACCAACTAATTTATTAACAAAGCAAATTGGCATGTCTCACAGTTCAATTGAAATCCACACAGCAAATGAATTTTACTCGTTGAAATTACTAAACAGAATAGCAGATATGAACTCTAGTTTTCGATAGAAGCGGAAACAGTGAGACACCCACAAAACAGAGTTACGGTTAAAAGAAAAGCTCCCTTTATGGATTGTCTGGGTACTCTTGTTCACTTATACGGGATATTTCGACCTCTTTTAGATTAGTATGCTGCCAAATACATTTGCTTCTCCATGAGATTGCTTGGAGAGATGGAAGATAGGTTCGTCGTTTCTTGTATATCTCACATAACATGGCATCGCAATCTCTTCATTGAAACGACTTTTTAAAATTAAAGATACAACTGAGAAGTCGTTCTTGAAATAAAATATCGAACGACGAGCCGTTCTTAAACGACAACGCGAAATGTTAACAAACGTGGGACCATCAATTATCAGCGCGGAAGAATGTCGGCCCAAATATCCTGCCCATTGTGGAGTTAGCCCATCATAGATTTAGATTTGTACTAGTTAATGGTTATTGCTTGGATGACTAGGCATATTCATATTGGACTGGAGTTTAACAATGGGCTACAAAAAATTTTCACGGAAGCCCCCAGTCCGCAGCTTTACCCATCCATACAAAATTGCACATATCAAGTCAAAACAGCTACGATCGGGTAGTTTTAAATTACATCAGGATTAGGGTGGACACTGGACAGCAATAATTCATGTAAAATACCTACAGTAATACCATATAGGGCCACGGTTCAAGTTACAAAATATGCCTTGCCAAATACCAATTTGCCATGTTACACCAGTCTGGCTTTTACAAATTGCAAAAGTCCCCCTTCACATCGACCCTTTCAATTTTTGTCTTGTATTGAACTTTTCCTTCGAAAAAAAAAAAACTAAGAACCAATCTTCTCCTAGATTTTGCTGGCAAACATTGGAAGCACCATTTCTTTATAATCAATCTATCAATAGAATATCAACAGCGCCTCAAAAGCATAATGCTGGCAAAAGGGCATTTGCATAGAATGGAGAGCAATAAGCAAATAATGATATTGTTATAGGAATATATATAGGTTAGAAAAAATAAGAAAAAGGCGTGGGGGACAAATTACCATCAAGTAAACCGGCCACTTTGACTTTGCCATGTCTTCTACATTTTTAGTGGGTCACACTTTAGTCATAGATGCTCTTTCACAAAGTCATGTCGAAACCCACCACATCACCATATAATATTACATTATCATCATTCCCAAATCTGACCTGGAATCCATGATTGCAATTTTTAAATCTTCAATTCTCGATTCCCAAATCAAACCCACCAAAAAAACAAATAAACTGATCCCAACTTGACAACAAACCTACCAAAACAAAACTTCTCTCTCATCAAATTTTATCACAACTTAAAATAATATGCATGTAAGGGTCAACCGTCCCACAAACGACATATCCTCTAATTAAACATTCTTCTGTGGCCATTGACTGCAACCCATTTTCCAGTATAAAAATTGCATATAACTTGAGTGGAAATTGGAATAAATTAAAGTGAGCATCTTAGCAAGATCCACCACCATATATCTATGCAAAATAAATAAACACAAAAAGAGAGAGAGAGAGAGAGAGAGAGAGAGAGCAAAATTCCATTTGACTGTTAACCACATCAGGAAATAAAAAAATTTAGGAAAAAAACCACTACTTGCAAGATTCAACACCCCATATGAAAAAATCCACAATTTCTACGCTTTCCTATTTCCTTTAACCTTCTTAAACAAAAGTCTTGAACAATAAAAAAGAGAAACCAAAAACAAGGAATCCTATATTGTATTTTAAACAGCTAAGGTAACCCCACTTATCAATTAAATCGATCTTCTTGTAGACAGAGCCCAGCATCTACGTTGACTATCTGTGCACGGTACAGATTGCTTTGCTTCGATCTTCCGCCTCCCCACTTTCCCAGCCTTGGACGGATGCGATTCCTTCCTTTCTGGAAGAAGAGCTCTTTCTGGCCGTTGGATGGAATTGGCACTGACTACGATGATTCAAGTACCATAGCAGCAGGTGAATCATGGATGGCAAAGGCGTGATTGTGATCACCTTCGTAGGTAACAATCAGCATCATCGGATCGTCAAGAGCACGTTCTACGTGTTTCCGTGCTGGACATCCTCTTACGCTACTGCATTTGTAATATCCCCTGAAATCGCAACACCAATGGAACGTATTCAGAAACTCAGTAGTGAGTTATTATTAGACTCGTTGTCACGTTTTTCTCGAGTCAATTCAGCTTATAATTACACGGGAAATAAGTCAAATCCATCAGCCCCACAGATGGACTATGACAAATGCTTTTGGACAAAATCAATTAATGACCAATAGCATTATTAGGAGTTGGATGTTTTAGTCAAAGGATCACATCCAAAATTTGATTAATGAGTCATCGAACGAGTCGCCTGCCGAGTCAGGTATTAAACTTTGATTACTGGTTAAAAGACAGAAAACGGATGTGATAGAAGAGCGCAAAACGCAACCGGACACACACCTTGGATGAGGAGAACCCTTGATAGGTTTCTGGCCATACTTTCTCCACGAGTAATCATCAGGCGGAATATCAGCCATCTTAGAGCTAATCGCTGGAACTCTAATCACTCTCTTAACCCTCGATTTTCTGCTAATATTAATAAACATAGATATTAAAATCAAATCAATCACTAACCGAAGGAAAGATCTAAAAGATTAAACAAATAAAACGAGTTGATGATGTTTAAATTATATTTTAAATTTTTTGTTACAAAAAGAAAATTTACGAAGCCCAACCTCTTCTTGGAGCAATGGCAGCGCCCGGAAGATGAACTGCACTTAAGAGCAGCGTCATCCAAGGAATTGCACTTCCTTTTAAGCGAAGATGATGACAGAGGAGGTTTACCAGCTGATGATGGTGTGGTAAATTGAAACCCAGATGAGAAAGAAGGTTGTATGCTATCAGTATCCCCTGTCAGGGAGGACATGAAAGAATTTGCAGCAGAAAGCTGTGGAGAAGCTGAAAAATTGATAGTACTCGGCCCATCATTTCTCTCTGTAAACCCAGACTTCGTAGCCATCATAGGAGTCTTATGAACCTGGTGGGAGATATGATTGTGCGGCAAAGGGGGCAGACGATGAACAGGCGTAGGACAATAAACCTTAAAAGCAGAAGCTTGTTCCTTTGAAGGATGATTTGCAGATTGAACAGATGGACCGGTTTCTTGAACATGTTTTTGATCTTTCTGAGGAATAACGGGAGGAGGAGGAGGAGGACTCACAGGTGCTCTTCTGAATCTAGCATGTCCTGTTCTTGGTCTACCCAATAAAGAAATAACTTTCTTGAAATTGTTCACGGCCACTTCAGCAGCGACCTTGATTTCCTTGTCAGGTTCGAGATTTGTGGAAGAAGATGTGGCTTCTTTGTATTGCCGTTGTTGTCCATCCGGCACTTGACTTCGAGATAACAATCTTATGAACTCGCCAATGCTCTGCATACCTGCAGAAGCAGCTTCCCGCACAGCATTATCTTCCATTTTAGCAGCTGCTGTAAAACTATCACCGCAACCGTAACCCATCATCAGCTCCACAGCCATTTCTTTTAACACCATGCACCAATAAGAGCAGTAGGGTATTTAAATCTTGATGGATAGACTATAGAGAGAGCTTGTTACAGAAGGCGAGGAGAAATGATGATATTGATGATGAAAGAAAATAGCACAAGAAAAGAAAAAGAAAAGCGAAGAAACAATGTTAAAGAGGGGACGGTAAAAGGAGGTTGCAATGGATTCGAGTCAAACCGGTGCCCTGCCCTATAGCAGTTGCTAAGGCACCAAATGACTGATCTGTCGCTTGTGTGCATATTGCCGTCAAACGCAGTAACCAGTAATATCAAACCACGTGGCGCATTTTGTCAGGATGTTGACCACAGATTGATGCGGGTCCCATCAACGGGATAAACCGGTGGAGACCGTGTAAAATGATGAGAGAGTGTGATAAGGTCAAAAGGTCGTGATGAGATGACCCGTTGGATTGATGACTCGGTAAAATCGGAGAGAGAGAGAGAGATTAGTTGGGGACAGTGAGGTAGAGTTGACCTTTAACAGCTTTTAATGCAAAAGTCATTGAGTGAAGAGGTGGGGTTGTGGGACCAGAAGTTCCTCTTTTACCGGACACCGGAAGCTGCGTCAAAGTCTCAACCCACAAGTCACATGGGATTCTTTCTTCAGCCAGTTTCCCTTCCCTTCCCTTCCCTTCCCTTCCCTTCCCTTCCCTTCCCCACAGCCCCACCACCGTTGGATGGATTTAAAGATCCGTTTTGTACCGTTGATATCACTTTACATCATGGGAAATATATACATATATTTTGAATTTTAATTTGAATCCGGCTAAAGTTATTGCTATTCCTATTCTAGTCGCAGCATGCAAGGACCTAAGGCTGGATGCGTCCTTCCAATTGGACGTTGAATTTTTTTTTTTTTATAATTATTATTTGTTTTTAGTAAATGAGAAGACAATATTGACATCCAAATAAAAGAAAAATTGATCAAATTTCCCACTATTCGCCCTGCTTGTAATTAATATTAATATCAGTCAACCTGTTTTTTAATAGAATTTCCCTTTGAATCAAATCATACGCAAATCAAATGTTTCAATTTCTTAATTAAAACGGAGTTTCCTTGCCTTGTTTTAATATGGACCGAATAGATAATAGAATGTGCCTACCCCAGATGAAGACCATACATATTACATGTACAGGAGAAGAGAAGTTAGCGAATAGAGAAAAAGGACACAAGATGACGTGAATCTCGAACGCATATAACATAAAATATTACACTAAAACTTGAAACGGCAAGAAAGATGCTCGCCGTAATAATTCAACCAACATATGAAATTTTTTAATAATTTTTAACTTGTCCTTACATGATCTGCCTTCTTTTTTTTTTTTTTTTTTTTTTTTACGATAATCTTGAAATTTTTGAAATCATAGTTCTATGCAAGAATAGATCGTGTTCTAAGAATAAAAAACAGGCATTCATGTATTATAATGCATGAAACGCCAACGAATGAAAAACAGTATAAACGAAAATCGATAACAATAAAATATAAACGTATGGCTTTGAGAAATTACCCGAGATAGCTCTTGAAAACTTTGCATCAATGACCGTAAATATTGTTATCCAAAGCTAACAAACTTTGAGGCGAGTGAATTGACAAACAACTTGAAAACGACGAATAGTTAATTATTTATAGTTAGGAGATGAAACAATATTACATGTAACTAAAGTTATTGAGAAACTCCCAGTAATTTATTAGCTAGTTGAGAGAGAGCGAGATGCATACATATTTGAATTTTTTTTTTCTTTTTATTTTTTTTTAAACTCAAAAATACCGTAGTTTTGACATAATAGCAATAATCGAGGAAAGGTCAACGTAAGATAGATATATTGTGTTAAATATCATCAAAGCTTTGTCATTCCTCCTACGCAGGCTTCAATGTTAATGGCTTAATATCGAGAGAGAGAGAGAGTGGTACGTTATAGGGCCAGCCAGATAAGAGCACTTATGAATTTGAATTTTGAATATTGAGACAGGGAAATAGGTTATTGTATTAAACTAATGACATAAAGTAGTGTTACATATATAACGCCAAATTTTAAAATTTTAAATTTTAATTATCATCAAATAGGTCCTAAAATGTTTACAGTTTTTAAATATTATTTATTAAATCAATCCACACATATATAAAAACTAAAATATATATATATTATATATTATATATATATATTATATATATACTCTTGATTCATACCAGTTGGCAGCACTCCATTGAAATTCGCATTATATATTTTGATACCTGATATATATATATATATATATATTTCCTGACATAAATTTATGGCCATAATTTGTTGACTTAAATTTTCCGCCAACCATCATCCCTTAATTTTTGGTATGAAAAAATTTCCGAGGGTGGGGTAATTAAAAGGAGAAGTTGAACGATACTTCTCCCACCTGTAATCCACGCATAACAAGTCAAGTAAATAATATGTTGGCTGTGTGGAGTACAATACAATATTTTCTTTTCTATTCACATTTAACCATTACATTTTGCTTGTCAGTGAGGGTTTGCTATTTTG
The DNA here is from genome assembly GCA_022749755.1 of Azadirachta indica. Taxonomy (NCBI): domain Eukaryota; kingdom Viridiplantae; phylum Streptophyta; class Magnoliopsida; order Sapindales; family Meliaceae; genus Azadirachta; species Azadirachta indica. Next base: position 5,381,530 of record CM040449.1, read on the forward strand.
CTTTTTCATTACATGTGCTGACCTATTGATTTGTCCAGCGCCTGCAGCTGCTACATGTCAAGCCAAAAATAATATTTCACGCAGAAACAATTCCAAACACACTAGAAAGTAAAACTTGTCAACGAAGAAATACTAATTTACACCAAATATTTATAAAGGCATGAAGATTGCGTTTTTATATTTTATATATATATATATATATGCATGTGTGTGTACCTTCGTTATTTCGTACTTTTGTTAAGTTTGTTATATAACGCGTGATTATGGGTTTTTGTTGGAATATAGCTATAAACGTCCGTAGAAATTTCTGGTAAAAGAGGAGAATAGCCGAAAATGTGCCTAAGATATTTTTAGAGTTTTATTCGGACACTCGAACTCAAATTTCAAATCAATTCTCTACTGATTCGAGAAAAACAGTATCGTCTAAGTGACAAATAATAGTTGTGAAATATAAGTAGCTATTTTTAAAACTAATAAAAAAAAATTTTAACATTATTTTAAATTAAAAAAAAAAATAATTTTTTAGAATGAAAAGAGAATTTATTGAAATAAACATGTTAATGGCAGTTTAAAGTAAAACTATTATGGTGTCTGACCGACGGATCTACCTTCCCTTTACAAGATGGGCCCAAATCTGTAAAGTACGTGGGCCGCTATTGTGCAGTTGCCCACGGATGTTGACCGTTCGAGCCCGCAAGCAGGTCCAGTTTTTTAAGAGATGCTATTCTTAGTATTTAGTATTTTAAGTTCCGTTCGGCCAGCCCGGGCTTCCGGAGTTTGAATAATAATATTTTAGTTATTAAATTTTTATAAAAATAAGAAATTACAAGTATCAGGACATCCATCTGCCAATCACCATTTAGGCCAGCCCCCCAAAACTAAATGTGCTTGTGCTAATTAATGTCATATGTGTTGCATTTCAAGAGATAATTGTATATATTAACTTGAAACCTCACATTTCAAGCATATTTATTTCTTGAACATGCAAGGTAAGCTTGAGGTAATTAATTCTCAACACATAATCTTGTGACAAATTGTGTTGTGGCTCTCAAGATGCGACCACAATTCCAAGTTATATATACATAATAATATAAAAAATTTCGTTTTCAAATTCGGAGTTCCAACCTTCAGCTGTTAATCTCAAATCCATCTACTTTTCAAAAAAAGATTATTCCATGACCACAGAAATTTATAAATTTCTTTATCCGTACTCAAAAAAGAAATCTTTTTGAGCAACTTCGATGCGAAGGCTTCTTCTCATGACTCTGCGTGTTGACTATATTGTTTGTCGAATTGATATTTGAGATAAAATGATAAGATAATGGGTAAGCCTTCAACATCACATACCAGACCAGCTCAGCTCAGCACAGAAGACGTGGGCAACTTCACTTCCCCACCAAATTATTGACAAGGAAGAAATAATCTGATTAAAATCCAATCTCAGCCGTATAAAACAATCCAATTCTCTAAAATAATACCATCACAGTGTTCCTACAAGCTGCATAAGTAATCTCCGAACATTCAGACGGAGAAAAAAATACGTAGTATTTGGCGATCGTTATGGGCCGCAACTTGATCAACGGATGATCCCATTTCAGAGTGTCAATTACGGGTAGGTCACATTGCCGCCAATAGAAAACAAGTAAGTGGGCCCAATTATTGCAATAAGACCATCAAGTGGCGAAAGAAATCAATTCGGAATCTTCAACCTTCCTTTTGATTTTGAAAAGTGCATAAAAGAAGTAGAGTTGATCGGAGCGGGGGAATAGTATTTCCATCATAGATAATTCCATGTGCCAAGGAGAGAGGGAGTGAAATCAATGATATTGGAGCCTAGCAAGCTTGTTATCATAGAGAGCAATCAGAGTCCGTCCACGTTGCACGTATACAGTTGTTTTTTTTCAATCTTTAATGCTACGATCGTGGGCCGTGGGTCCCGATGTCTCTAGTACGACGACGTGTTACTGGATTTCACATGGCGGAGGCCTTGTACCAAATTAGGTAAAATACGCCGTTGATGGGATTCATCAAAAGTCATGCTACTTAAGCTTTAATTTAAAAATAAACCAAATTTATATATATATATATATATAAATTTTAAAAAAAAAAAAAGAGTACTTGTCATCAGTTTGCTAGTAGGACCACTACTTCTCGGAATCTCTGTGGCCACTCACTCAACGATGTTGCATGTCTTCTATTTTATCTATAAAGATTGTTGCAAGATTTCTGATAAGAAAAAATAAATGTCCTATAAACGAGGTGCAACTTATGTAGACATGAGCATAATCTAAATTAAGTTTCTACATATTAAAAGAAAAAGAATTCTTCCAAAAATAAATAGAATATATTCATCAACTAAATTTTATGAGGGTGATGAAATTGAATTTAAATAATATGTTTTTGGTAAATATCTTCACGCAAAATATCTAGTTTAATTTTCACACTCGTTGTTGAACATCCATTTGATTCAAAGGAATGATAAATTAGTCGTATAGTGGTTGCTTAATAAAATTATAAAATGTTGTTATCACCATCAGATCGTTCTTATCATTTATGAGCATGGGATGGCATCAGCAATTTGTTCATATGTGAATTAATAATATTTGATAAAGATTCATAAAGATTCCATCCACTGGGGCTACGGCCCATTGCGCCTCCTATTTCAAAAACTTTAGGAGCACGTCATCACTCATCTTTCTTTTGGGGCTCTTGTTCAATGACAGAATCACAGAAAGCGAAACTTGGATCATAATTTGTAAATTCTTCCATCTCAGAAAGGGGAGGAAATGGTGGGATTTTTAATTTTAATTTAATCTGTTAATTTCGCGCTAAGCGGGTGAAGGAATATAAGTATCTATTTTGTGATTATACAAATCTCGAAATATCTGCATCAGTAATTAGTGTATTTGTATCATCTCATTTATTGTATTGGCCTTGTCATTCGTCTGGCCAATAAAATGTTAGATAATTTGTTTTCTTTGCTTTCAATTAATGCCCTGAACATTTCACAAGTGAGAGCACGGATTTGATATTCTGAAATTTTTATTTACGGTAATGGAACATAAATTACATAGTTGCTTACTTTGTGGCATGTAAGAGTTAAAAAAAAAAAAAGGAATATTAATTTCTTGTAAAAAAATAGTTTCTTTATGATTATGAAATTATTGTCAATTAAGTAATTGTACTTAATTGAACACAACAAACAAGTAATTGAGAAAAAAAAAACACACACACACACACATATATATATATATATATATTTTTCTGTGAGGTTGGTCGGTGAATATCTTAAAAATTAGGTAGGTAACACAACATGTTCATGTGCTATAAGTAAACCAACCAAAAGAAAATATCTTTCAGGATTTGTCCTGTAGGGAAAGCCGAAAAGGATCACATATTAAATCCTCCTCGTTGATTCAAAATGAGTGTATGGCCTTTGTCGATACAACGGGTATGTAATTTACTTATTTTTTTTAATCAGCATTTGAAAATATAAATTAAGGAGAGAAGTAAAACGAAATGATAATTAAAAAAAAAAAAAAAAATAAAAAGATGAAAGTCTAGTTGGTGGTGAGCAATATTGAAAAGGAAACGAAACGGCGAAATTATTGATGCAAACACTAATGTCTCTCCAACTTTTGAGTGGGTCCTACTTAAGAATAACAATAAAAATAATAATAGTAAAAGAAAGACAAAAGAGGAGTCACAGTCAAGACACCTTTTAAAGTCAAACACTTGGCGCATCCCAATTGGCTGCAATATAATAAATTCAATATGAAAAAAATTATCTATGATTTACGACTTTTGGGTTAATTAAATTAAGATCCTTTTGATTTTTTAAACGATGACGGACGGAAATTCCAGTATTTATATTATTTTACGCGATTCTTATTTTTGTTTTATTGCCCATATTACGTATAAAATAGTAGAAAATAAAAATTTAATTATTTTGCAGACTAAAATAATTTTAGTCATTTTAAATTCCTTCAATTAAAACTACAAATTTAAGATTTCTTACTCAACTACCCAATTAAAAATTTTTGAAACCGTTACTGTGTTGAATTTTTAAACTGCAAAGATGTGTACTGTCTTTAAGGCAAATGCAGGTAACCTGTGTTAATTTTTTCCGCAAAATTAAAAAAAAAAAAAAGAAAAAAATAAAGACGTTGTTTAAGGCGGCATAGCCGCGCGTGAAACTAAAGGGCGGTAATTAATTCCTTGCTAGCGCTCCAATTTTGGATGGACTTAAGATAGGTTGTGATTATTGTGTTTGCTTCGAACTCCGGCCTAATCACGTCTCATCCGCATGGTTTGTAGTTGTCCAAGTCTGATTTGTTAGCTCTGATCTACTCTTAACATTTTCTATTTTACAATTCCTTTTTAAATTTATTTCCACGTTTGTCAGCTCTCAATAAATTTATTCGCAACATCCTCTTAATTTCCTTTTATAAAGCCACCAGCACCCGCTTCACACTTTCACATTCTATCTTCTACCCCACACAGAACAGAAACACTTTACTAAGAATAACTCAGAAAGGAAGATGGGTTCGCATAGATCATCTTCATCGTCAAAAACCACTGCCATGTTCTTGTTACTGTTGTTCACCTTATCCTCTGCCTTAGACATGTCGATCATATCATACGACAAAACCCACATGTCAAAATCTAGCTGGAGGACCGATGATGAGGTTATGGCGATTTACGAGGCCTGGCTTGTAAAGCATGGCAAGGTCTACAACGCTTTGGGTGAGAAAGAGAAGAGGTTTGAGATTTTTAAGGATAATCTCAGGTTTATTGATGAACATAACTCGGAGAACCGGACCTACAAGGTCGGCTTGAACCGGTTCGCTGACTTGACGAACGATGAGTACCGGTCCATGTATCTGGGTGCAAGGAGTGGTGCGAGAAAGAGTTCCTTGAAGGCAAAAAGGAGCGATGGTTATCAGCCACATGTCGGCGAGTCGTTGCCGGCGTCTGTTGACTGGAGAAAAGAAGGAGCTGTGGTTGGAGTTAAAGATCAAGGAAGTTGTGGTAAGTTTTTGATGATTAATTCTTTTTAATTTCTTGCCTGCTTACTTAATTTGATTTGATTATTATTATTATTATTATTATTATTATTATTATTATTATTATTATTGTTATGATAAATTATTGGATTCAATTTTTAATAGTAACACGGTTAAAAAACTACGAGCAAGATGGGGATGTCCTGTTACTGATAGTCTGGTACAAAAGAATTTAAAGATGAAGGGTAGTTTTGGTATTTATGAATCTCTAAGAATGAAGTATCAACAAAGTTTCCTCTTGGCTGTGCAGTCGTGTTAAGTTGACCTTAATGTTGGCTGGTGTATTAGGACAATCATCGATATCGTTGATGTTTTTGGCAATTTTTTGTCTTTCCTATTTAGAATTATAGTTTTGGTTAATCACAAATTTTGATTCTTTGATGATTCCCTTTTTAAGCTCTCTTTATCACTATCAATTGTCCCGGGATTTTTGGCCAGAGGACAGATTTTAGATCATGGTCCAAATTGGTTTTCCACTTTTAATTTTATAAAAAATATTAAAATAAAAAAACCCACAAGAAATCAGGAGGCGTGAAAAGCAAGAAGATTTTTTCAGACAAAAGGCTCAAGATATTTTCTCGCCTTAGTTAAACTAACCATTAACAAGAACTATTACGAAAAGGAGAGAAGAATCTAGTTGGCTTGCTTGTCTTGGCCAAAGCTTGTAGGATTCTTTGCTGGTCTAGATTCACGGACCTTTACGGAGCTACAGTAGCGTTTATGTCTTGCAATAGGTTTGAGTATGTGTATGTGTGCACTTTCGGTGGATAGGGACGCGCAGGGCGTGATGACTTTTATGCCTGTGTGTGGGAAGCGGATTGTCAGTGGCTTAGTTCAGTTGCCTCCGTTGCATGAAGTTTCTGCATCATTAAAGCAGGCAAGATAGGTGTGTTCATTCAAAAGATTTAGGTTTGGATTAAGGATAAATGTATGATGTTTCCAAATAACAAAATATATAACATGGAGGAAGGATAATAAGTCTTATAACAGGTGTATTTAGAAGTAGTATCTTTTGGCCTAGTTTTTGCCCATCAAGAATCTAACTGATGTAGATTCAAAACATTTTTAGAAATCAAAGTTTTTCAGTAAGTAACTTTGTTACTAGTTCGTAAAGGAAATTCTTCTATATCTTAGATGGCTTGGTTGTAATTTGATTGTATCTTGTTGAAATGTAGGGAGTTGCTGGGCATTCTCGACAATTGCAGCCGTGGAAGGTATTAACAAGATAGTTACTGGTGACCTGATCTCGTTGTCTGAGCAGGAGTTGGTGGACTGTGATACATCATACAACGAAGGGTGTAATGGCGGTTTGATGGACTATGCCTTCGAGTTTATCATCAACAATGGAGGCATTGACACCGAAGAAGATTACCCCTACCAGGCTGTTGATGGCGTCTGCGACACATACAGGGTATGTATCTTTTTTAAAGATGGAATGCCATGTAGTGGAGAGTTATTCTTAAATATGGTTCTCGGCCCTGTGCAGAAAAATGCCAAGGTTGTCACAATCGATGATTATGAAGACGTTCCTGTAAACGATGAGAAAAGCTTTGCAAAAGGCAGTTGCAAATCAACCAGTGAGCGTTGCCATTGAAGCTGGTGGCAGGGCATTCCAATTCTATGAATCGGTAACTTTCATCTTTTCATTGCACTACCATCATCACATGTAGACATAGGATTGGTGTTATTGAGGTATCTAACTTCTAAAGTTTTGGAGGAGATGGCATTGGATTCTATTTGAACAAATGTTCGCGCACTGGCTTGTAGGCAATGAACTCCTTCTAATGGCGTCTAAACAAGATCAGGAAGCTCTTGTCTTTGGTGTGTGTGCATGTTCTTTTTTACCAGGGTCTAAAGTATATTGTTCTGTTTTCTAAAATTTTCAGGGTATATTCAGTGGAAGATGTGGGACAGCTCTTGACCACGGTGTTACTGCTGTTGGATATGGCACAGAAAATGGACTTGATTACTGGATTGTAAAGAATTCATGGGGTGGAAGCTGGGGAGAGTCTGGCTATATCAGGATGGAGCGTAATTTGGGTAACACTGCAACAGGTAAGTGTGGCATTGCCATGGAAGCTTCTTATCCTATAAAGAAAGGCCAAAACCCCCCCAACCCTGGACCATCTCCTCCATCACCAGTAAAGCCCCCAACTGTGTGTGACAATTATTACTCCTGCCCTGAGAGCAACACTTGTTGCTGCGTCTTTCAGTATGGCAACTATTGCTTTGCATGGGGATGCTGTCCACTTGAGGCTGCAACCTGCTGTGATGACCATTATAGCTGCTGCCCACATGACTATCCCATCTGTAACGTTCAGGCTGGGACTTGCTTGATGGTAAGTGCTACTAAAGTCCGTTAGTATTCTTTGTTTTTCGGGGCTATTCCTGTATGGAACAGCATATCTATAGGCAAATGTTCAGATTCATGTTTCCAACTGAAGCTAATCTTTTGCATTTACATAATCATTTGAGAAATTATTATTTTTCTTCAACCATTCTGGTTTAAATTTGGCGGTCTTCATTTTTTCTTTCCAGCAAAAAATCTGTTTTTCCTCTTATTTATTTTCATGAATTTTTTGAACAGAGCAAGGACAACCCTTTAGGAGTGAAGGCAATGAGGCGAACTCCCGCTATCCCTTACTGGGCTCATGGAAGTGAAGGCAAACGGAGCAGTGCTTAAAGAAAGCTTGGACTGGTAAAGCAGCAGATAGCAGGCTGGGGGTTGAAAACAATCATATTACTGACTGGAGTTGACCGCCTTGGTTTATCATACTGCATGCCATCATTCAAACAATAGGATACCAACAAATGTATGGTTTATTGAAAGATTATTCGGATGCTGATTATGTACATAGTTGTCTATCTATGTTGCATTTGCACAACGAACAGATAATTGTTATCAAATTTGGATATTGTCTGTAAATCCTGGCAGTTGCTTTTATGAAGTGCTTTAATTTTACCTTTGCTTGATATCAGTAATATCACACACACATTTGGATTACAAGTTGTTTATGATTTATAGTTCGATGATAGTCTTTCGTACATCCATAGATAACCTAACATTATAATTTTAGCTGTAGGTTGAGTTAAATTTTGTTGGGTTAGCATCCATGAGCCGGGCACTCTGCAGTCTTAGGTGTCTCGTGGGTTGTGTCCCAACTCAAATGGCAATTAGTTGTTCTTTTTTCGGAGTGCAAATATATTTGCTGGTCCTAGAGTTTACGCAATTAGTTGTTAATAAAACAAAAATTTGTGAAGAATATTATTGTGACCGTATATAAATAATAGCGTTCAAATATTAACTTTTCTTAAAAAATCAGGACACTAGGTTTTTTAAGAGGAAATTGACAGAAAATTATCTTTACGTCTTCTGTCAACCTTTTCACCCAGAAATTATGAATTCTCGTCAGAAATGACAGCGGTTTTGTTTCTTCTTGAGAAAAAAATAGGCAGGACTCAATTGTATTGGAGAGAACTGTCCTCTCAGAGGAGATCCAGAAAGACCAAAACCTCGCTACAGAGGCTCGGCGAACAAAGTTAGCCCAAGAATTCTTCTCACTCTACCTAGCCCAAGGGAAGAAGTCACAACAATAGTCTCTTACAAGAAATATATAATATTAATTTCTGTTTTTTATTGGTTTGTACTGTAACCAGATTTTTTTTGGTTAGCATTTGTCTGAAGGCAGTTTAATCTGTGGCTTTAAATGTACATGGGTTTTGTGACGAAGCATCGCAGTTGCTGTCTTATTTCATCCTTTTTCAGATGCTTCATCGCCAAAGTGGGGTTGGTGTGGTATGGCAAGTTGATGACAAAACGGTCCTCCCTCCCAGGTTATATTGGTGTACATACACTCGTTAACATCTTAATCTAAAAATCTTTGAAAGTTGAATCTATTCTAGCCTGTTAATTGGGTATTTGTCACATCGAACAATCGAGCAGAAGGTCAATGCTTGTAGTAAACGTGCATCAGCTATTACAAAATGGCCTGCATGACCAGCACAATTTTTTAATTCAAGAGTGACCTTTTTAGTTAGGAAAAATGATACTCCTGGTGTTTTAGTTAAAAGGAGGGGTACTAGACGGCTTTGTTCTTCCCATATGGATCAGTTGTCTGAAAATTCAAAATCACATCTCGTTTTCTTAGATTATATAGCCAAAACAAAAAAAGAAAAAAATAAAATTCTAAAAGCTGAGGTCGGGGGACCATCCATCTTGTCGGAGACTGGCTATCAAATGTCGCATACAACAACTTGATGATCTTGAATTATCTCTTGTCAAATTATTTCATCTTCAACATCAGGGGACCATTACATTACATATGGTGGACTCCAACCCCAATACCCTAAGCCGAAAGCCTAAGGGATAGGGATAGACCACACCCACAGCGTCCCACTATGCCACCCCATCCTTGCAATCCAATTCCATTATGGGATATGGATGTGTATATGCCTTTATCATAACTATAAAATTCTTTCTTGAAGGCTGGCCCAAATTACAATTTAGCTTGCTTTTAGGCTTTCAAGTACAATTTTGTTTCGTTTAAGATGCCAATTTCTTGCTATATTGTCGAATCCTAAAAGCATCTATACATGATTAAAAACCTTATCATCTTCTTTACTATTCAACAAGCTGAAAGCAAAACAAAAAGGAGAATTTCGATAATATATGAAGCAGAAGCATGTACTCGAGCTACATCTACCATTTAATCCCTTAGTTATATTTCATAACGCTTCCATTTTATGAACAAAGGAATAATGGTGCATTACCAAAGGATTGTGCAGCCTTGATGAAGCTAATTCTGGTGTTTATGACCAGATATACATTTGGGCTCTCCTAATCAATTGATATTTAGTGCACTGTCTCCCTCCCTCAGAGATTCAAAACCTAATTCTCCACCACCCCATCCTGTAAATTAGTGTTTACAAAAGCTGGCTTTTGTTCTTGATCATCTAATTGACATGAAGAATCCACTTTTGCATCAGTAACTTGGACTTCGCTTAATACCCTACCATTATCTTCCTTCTGTCCTTCGCGTGTAGCATTGATGCTATTGGTGTTGTTGATCAGAGCTGTGTCAGAAGATTCATTGACATTACAGGATGGGATCACAGTTGGTAGCTTTGATAGTAGAGCTCGAAGACTATAAGACATGGTAGGCAAAAGAGGAGGTATTGACCAAATGGGTGATCCCGCAATGCCATTTTGAGGGCTGTTCCAACCTAAATTTATTGACTTGAGTGGAGAATCTTCAGGTATTTCACTGAGCAATCTTTTTGCCCCGGTTAACTGGTGCTTCTCATCGACAAAGAAAGTTGTTTCCTGGTTTTCCATTGTCTGATTATTCGGTTTGATGATGTATGGAAAATGGACTGGCAGGTATGGCCTCTGTATTGCAAAGACGCCTGGAATGCTTTGAAGATAGCTGAATTTCCTCTGTATGCTGATCACCAGATTGAGATCTTCCACAATCTGAAGAACACATCAGCCAACATTTGATTTAATGTACAAAACATAGTGTATATAGAGAGAAAAGAGAGACCTTATCAAATGAACCCAGTTGAATGATGCCTTCTCTCACAGAAATGATGGCAATTGTCTGTAAAACAAAAAAAAAAACTTATCATATCATCTAGTTGGCTTCAAGTATGAATAATTCTACTGAGATGTCCACTTATATAAATTGAGAGTTGTGAAAATGCATACCTGAATTCCTGAATTGAATTGAAATTCCCAAGCCTTTGGTTGCTGTATTAAGAAACAAAATCATGACAAAGTCAGGAGTCTCAGGACAGAGAAAAAGCCTACATATCATGCACGCATTCATCTTTCCATTCAACAGAAATTTTTGCTGGTTCCCTTACAGGCTCAATAGAAGTATTCCAAGAGGAGACGAAACCAGGATCGCTTTCTTTTGTGACTTCTCTGAATACCCACTTGTGACTATTATCAGCTGCAACTTTGCCCACTAATCTGCAACCAATCCGCATACACATTCTCAATTTAACTTACTGCCACTCAGTTTCTTTTCTTCATTTCAAGAAAATAAGAGTTGGAAAACAAATCGGAGAATTATCAATTCTCACCCTTCTCCAAAATTATAAACCTCATGAGACATTTTGAAGAATATATCAGCTCCAAACCTCCCCTTTATGTATCCACTTCCCGCACGTTCGCATTGATAGAAATCACAGAACCCATCTTCCCAAACAAGAATCCTGAAACAAAATTCGACTTTAAGACTCGAATTAAACAAAATGAAACTTAAGTTTGGTAAAATTCATTTTAACTACCAGTTTCTTTTGTTGCCTTTGGAACGATCAAGAGGACTGCCTCCGTAGTCCCACCTGCAACAAAGCAATGTGATGATCTACAGTTGAATTTAGAATATTGCTATTTGACATAATTGTGTTATATTTCTCTTACTTCGGTGGAGGGTAATTTCGAGGCAGAATCCTCCAAAAAACAGCATACACCCACTTCGAGGAATTAGAAGAATCAGAAGATGAACACAAGCTTCTCAGAGTGTGCTGCAAGAGACAGTTAAGCATGGGAAGTCCGCCTTCCATTTTCACTCACAGAAAGAGAAAAAGAATGAGAATGAGCCACCAGTAGACAAAGAGTCTAGTTTTCAAGTCACAATTAAAAGGGAAAAGAAAATACTAACGGTTGCCAATCCCCAGACGCAGAGATTAACCGAGTGTTTTAAAGACGCTCTAACTAAATTCAGAGCTACAGTGCCCTTTTCAGTTAGTTTCATGGCGGGACCCTTACATTTATGATTCAAGAGTCACTTTAAATGATCATTGCTCCCGAGAACCAGTTAGTTTCATTACTTTACACCCATTGATTTAAGAGTCTTTATTTCACGTTTTCCTTCGGGGCGTGGACATAATATTCCTTGGCAGACAAGCTGTCTTAGTTGTAATTTCGGACCTTCCTTTTTGTTTTGTATGCGTGCTGTGTCCTAGGACAGCGCAATCGGAAACCCAGTAAAACTCTCGCAGTTACTGAAGTAGTTTGCTCCCAAATCTGCGGTGGAAAGACATTGCATCCATGTTGTCAATATCTGAGTGCGGAGGTAAATTTTAACAAATTGCAGAGATATTTCATTACTAACCAAGTACAAATTACCTTGAACTCTTTCCTTCTGAATTTGCAAGAAACTTTCATCAATCTCTCAAAAATACTCCTGAACTTAATTGGGGAAATGTAATCCTTAATTCTGAGACAACAAAGCACATAAAATTAAATAGCTTTCACTAGCAATTGACATCAGTGTATCAATTTGTTTGTAGTTGCAGTGGTCCTCAAAAGATTAATACGTTCCATCAGAACGCACCAAACTTCGTGTTAACATTAATATTGGCTAATATCACATCATTGTTCTACAGATACGTACTCCCACATATAGCTGGCTGATGCTACCCCATTTGTAATGTAAACAACTTAGATATTAAAAGGTCATGACATTTAAGTTTTAGCAGTTACCAGTGTCTCATAAATGGCAACATTTACTTAATATTATCACGGTTCAACCAGAAGTTTCACTTTCTTAATCTAGTTGTGGATAAATTTAAAAAAAAAAAGAAAGAAAAAAAGAAAAGAAAGTTGCAGATTTTGATATCTCCTCTGGTGTTAGGCATGCTTTCTGATGAAATATTTGAAGATACCAATTTTAAAGTCTATCCAAGCTCTTCCTATTAGGAAAAGTAGAAAATCTAAATCTAAATTGGGTAAACGACAGGGGATAAGCTAAGTGCACTGTGTATTCAGGCAAATTTATCAACCGGAAGCATAGTGCACAAAATCTTCGAGTCGAAAGTAAAGATTAAGCATCAATTACAGCATTCACTCTTTTAACAGAAACGTAGTAACAGACTTTTTAATTGAAAATTCTGGTTAATTGCGGCGAAAAAAAAAAAAAAAAATGGTGCTCCTCCACCAATCGTTTTAATTAATAGCTGCAGGAGCACATAATGAACTTAGTCAATATTCCCCCACGCTGCGTTTTACAAGCGCTGTTTGTGTACCATATAGATTGTTAGCTAGATTCCCATCCACAGTGCAGTTCTCCAGCCCTAGATCAAAGATTAAGAGATATTTATACCTACCTTCACCATATGCATCATATGGTCAACCCATTTTTAACATGCACTGTATTCTGCACTAGTTGTTCTGCTAATCAGATTCCCTGCATTTCTCGAATCTTCGTCCGTTTAGACTACGATTATGAGGGCATATATATTAATTCTTGAGAACCTACTAATTTCACTTATGCCTAGTCTGTTCATTTCTCCTTACATCTAATTAAAATTAAGTCAATTGGAAAAATATAATAAAAAATACATTGATGTCAACAAATATGAGCTAAGTTAAATCTTGACAAGCTTCAAAATTATGATCTGATACATCCTAGTTATCAAATATGGACCGACAAAAATTATCTGTCAATTAACAGTGAAAAACCACGAAGTGACTTGAATAATTTTACAGAGCACTTTGTCAAAGATGACACCAAATAAATTTGAAATAAAAATGAAGTTGTTAGCAGCTAATGGTTAATTATTTTTGAAAAAGTTCCCATGATAATTGTAGAGGAAACTGGTCCAGTTCGAAAAACACAAGTTGGAAATGGTGCACCCCACTGTAGGGAAGGTAAAATGATTGATAGCTACAGATAGTAAGGCATGCAAACCAAACGAGCATCCCATTCCCACCCATTGTAAACGGACATGCATATATATGATGGCCCTCCGTTCCTCTATAATTATCTGTTTTCCTGCCTCTCCTTATCGTCTTGGATAGAACAGTTTTAACTACTACTCTCATTGGTACGCTCTTATACGTACATCTCATCCGATAGACATAAATATCCACTCTTGTATTTATAAGCTTACTTTTTGCTGCATGCCATTTAAATACCCTATGTGATTGTAAACATGTCTTTCCAAATCTTCGATCAAATATCTGGTTTAATCTACCTGAGGCCTCGTGCTCTAAGAATTAATATCACTAGTCAGAATATAATATATCCTACTAAGGGCAAAAAAAAATTTCTGACATATACAGTATCCAGTATTCATTTACGTCAGTAGAAGAATATAACAGACCAATAAACAAGTTTTTGGATCAATCTCTGTGGAAGTATTCTCCAGCAAAGTCAGGTAACAAGCATCTGGCGTGATATGGAATAATTAATGAATGATGCCTGAAATTTCTATCAGCCTTGATTTGTAGCAACTGCAAGGTTATGATAAGTGTGATTTAAAATAGAAGAAATGATCTCAATACCAGAGGCAATAACTTACAAGAAAGTCACTAAAATGCTGGAGAACATACTGTGCTATTAAAACTGTAAGAGGTAGTCTACAAGATACGTCCGCTTGAGTTTATGCAAAAAGCACCTTTTTTTTTTTTTCTTTGAATCGTTCGTTTTTAGTCTATACTAAATTTCAATTACCCATCAATATAGAAACATATAAAATTATAGGATGTGTATGATTCTTTCAATTGGCTGCATGTCGATCACCAAACGTTATATAGCTCTGGGAGGAAAAGATAGAGGCAATGGTCGCGATACAGATGAGCCTCGATCAGCCTCTAGTTGTCTAGCTACAAAGTCATGCCGTCTGTCGGCTTTCCTGTTTGTGGACCTTCAGTTGCGTTCCAAATATCAGAATACTGAATAGTAGCAACATCGGCCCACCAAAATATAAAAATCTGGAGTGGCCTAATATACGGCCGTTTTATATTGGACCGAGCCCTATTTCGCTTTCTGTGAAAGGAAGCTCCTTTTCTTTTTGTTAGAGAAGGTAAATAAGCTCCAATTTTCCCCAAGTAAACTCAAATCACTCGAGAGTAATGCAAATGAAGCCGGAAGTTCTATCAGCTACTGAAGCACCTATGCGTGTGCTAGAATTACTTTTTTTGTATTAATACTTAGCACGTACAAGCAAGTATAGTTGTAATGGTCATTGGTAAATTTAATATTGTTATGTCAAAATAAGAGTATGCAATTTGCTAATAAAATTTTTGGGTGGCATTTTAACAATTTACCATTGACTTGCCCAAGTTGGAATGTGTTTTAAGTCGTTAAGAGCCATTGTCAACGGTGTGGGAAGATATCTCGAAGCCGCTCTCTTGTGGTTTATTCCACCGTTTTTTAAATTTAACGTATATCCTTAACACTAATGAATGAATGCTTGTATTAGTCTGACTTTTTTGGCTGACAAACACGTTGTTTTCATTGAATAAATAAGCAAAATCAGTGCTGTAGGTAATATTGGACTAATTAGATTGAGCATTCACACCAGATTGCTACAAACCTATAGCTTTCATGTGGTTTTCCTTTTTACATTTATCATCAGCTAATAATTTAATTTTTTTCGCATCAGATGGTGATATCATACATTGGAAATTCGTATTTCTCAGTTTTCACTGCATGTTCCTCCAGATAACAGATACTATTATTTTTATAATTAAGAGCGTTCGTAGACTTGGTCATTATAATCTTTGGCAAGTTGAGGGGATTCTGCCATTATTAATTATTAAAGCTCTTGTGATTGAGGTTGGAGCAACGACGACTTCAGGGGTTTACCGCGTGCGTCAACCCTCATCAAGAAAAACCAATTCCCTCTAAGCCTATATATGTAAATACCCATCTACATTAGCAGTAAGTGTAGCTTCATTTCACTGAGGAATTTCCATGTCGCTCTCTGGAATCCAAGGCCTTCCACTCGAAGTCACTGGTATTGTATACAATATTTGTATTAGCTAGCACTATACATGCAACTACTTTCTTTTTTCAAAGGATGAGACAGTACTTTGGACATTATTTGTTCTTTACTAATGTGATTATTAATTTTATTTCTAGTCGTTGGATGTTATAACTTGGATGATAAAGATTGGATATCAAGACAAGATCCTTACGTCTGCCTTGAATATGGAAGCACCAAGTACAGAACAAAACCTGTACAGGTATCTATCTGAAATCGTTTTTGAGTGCTTAAAACTTTATATGTTTGTTTGCTTTGGTTGTCTTTCTATGTTCAGTTCTCTTCAATGGATCTAATTTCCTGCTGTTTTGTTAGATGGAGGCAACAATCCGACTTTCCAAGAGAAGTTCGTTTTCCCACTGATTGAAGGCCTCCGGGAACTGAATGTTGTGGTCTGGAATAGCCACACCCTTAAACCTGATGAATTCATTGGCTCCGGAAGGTAATTCAATTATCAGCCTTCAACAATTCTAACAAAATAGAAAGATCAATGTATACTTTTCAATTAACCACTTTCCGATCTCGCTAATTTCTAGGATTCAACTTCACAAAGTCCTTTCCCAAGGTTTTTGATGATGCTGGCTGGCCGCTTCAGAGCAAAACTGGCAGGTCAAATAGAATACTGTCCCTTCAAGTATTCTCCAACTTTTGTACTCTCGCCATTTATAGTTCTTTTTATATCTGATACGTCTTCTTTCATACAGACACTCTGGAGAAATCAGACTGATATTGCACTACTCAAGTTCGCATGTACAATTTCTACCCTCATCATTTTGTTTAGGAATCATGAGAACTTGAACCATTATATATATTACACATTATTTACAACAAAATAACCTTGTTATCCCTGTTTGGGCAACTAACTAATTGCAGCAATCGACGACAAAAGTAGCTCCATCAGCGCCGCAACATGCGAATCCGTCTGGCGCCTTCAGCCAAGTCTCACTGCCTGGTTCCTTGACACAGGCATCTCCAGTTCCTTACCCGCCCACCACCGCATACACCGCCCCTACCCCTTACACATCGTACCCTTCTCAGCCGGCAACTTATCCACCATCTCCATATCCTCCCACGGCTCCAGCCTCACCGGTTGGCTATCCTACACAGACGTTCCCTCCTGTACCTGCAGTCTATCCTCCACAACCATACCCGCCTCCACCTCAGGGCCCGACTTACTATGCTCCAGGTACAATCATTTTTTTCAATTCTCAAGTTTTTTCCTTTGACTGTGTTTCTACCTCTTACTCCGGATGGGTGCTGACGACTGACGTGCTCTCTGAATGAAGGTCCTCCATCTGGAATCTATCCACTCCCGCCATACTGAGATCTAGCATTGACGACCATCAGTTTGCGATTGTATACGAGTGTAGCATCATGTACGGGGCCGCTATAAGAATCCGTGCTTTTAGAGATCGAGATCATGTGTTCGCAACCAGTTTGTAATTTTCTGCTAAAAGCTTCATTTGCTTTTTATGACGAAGTTCGATTGTCGGTTTAAGTCTTTAAGCGTAATTAATTTCTACGGTTTTTTCTGGCTTAATTAAAATATATACGTATGCACGAGTACTTTATTTCTCAGTGGAAGAACAAATGATTGCTTGCTTTTTCACTTCCTTTCGTTTTGCTTAGCTCTATCTAACTGAGAATTCAAGGAAGACTTGTTCCAACTCTCATTTCTTGCTAATGACGTGATGATAGCAGCACTCTCTCTCCCTTTTTACAAATGCCATTTTGATACACCAAAAGGAACGAAAATTCACG
The DNA here is from genome assembly GCA_022749755.1 of Azadirachta indica. Classification (NCBI taxonomy): domain Eukaryota; kingdom Viridiplantae; phylum Streptophyta; class Magnoliopsida; order Sapindales; family Meliaceae; genus Azadirachta; species Azadirachta indica. Next base: position 5,399,136 of record CM040449.1, read on the forward strand.
ATACATAAAAAGAAAAATCAGATTCCAGATATTGAATAACATCACAAGACTACACCTCATCAGAATTTTTCAGTGATGGGCAAGTTGATTGAATTTGATTAGCAATGTCATGAAAATTAGTACACAATTTATAGCCTGCAAATAGCAAGTGAAAATAATGTAATTATCCAAACAATAAAGAAGTTACCTGAAAGTAGCGTTACCTCAATCCAAGATGTCCAAACCTTCCTAATTTGGCTTGTCTATTAGATGCTTTGTGCTGTGCGAGTGCGACACCATTTCTAACCTCAACTTACAATGACGCCTAACAACTTATGTTTTTGCTCGAACAGAATTGGACTTCGTTAGAAGTTCTTATCTTTTTGCTATTCATATTTTAATTTTACTATTTTACTCTTATTATTAAAAATATCTAAATTAATATTATTATTTTTATTTTTTATTTTTAATAATTAACATAATTTTATTCTAACATTTAAAGTTAAAAGTTATAATAATATTTTAACTCTTAATTTTTTATTCAAAATTTATTATCAAATATTTGTAATATCTAATTGTATACAATTTCTAAAATACATCATATATATATATGAAAATAATTTATTTTAAAAACTATGTGTAATTAATATTGTCAAAATTATATATAATTATGTAAATATTTAACAAATTTTCACAAAAAATTTTATGTTATAAAAAAATTTTTACAATTAATTATACAAAATTTTAAAATAAATTATTTTAACAACATGATTGACGAAGCGAAAATGCGAAAATAAACAAAAATAAGGTTTCAAAAGTTTTTAAATGAAATTTTTATTGAAAGAAAGATGTGTAAACAATACTATATGCTCCCTATTTATAATAGAGAAAACCTAAATCTACTTAAATAAGGAAAAAAAAAAAAAACTCTTATAAAAAACAAGCAAGTTAAAAACTAAAAAATTAAAGAAAAATAATTTAAATTAAATAAAATAAAAAGACTAGTCAAGTTGTCCTACATCAGCTCCCCGTCACTTGAAAATGAACTTGTCTTCAAGTTTTATAGGTATAACACTTTATCTTCATGATATTTGTACATGTCTACTACATTAAAAGTGTTTGAAATATTCCAATCATTCGGCAGTTATAACACATAGGCATTATCATTAATCTTCTTTGCGATACGAAAAGGCCAATACTTTCTGTTCTACAATTTGCTACGAATTCTAAGAAACCGACTTTTGTGCAAATAGGCCATGACAAGATCTCCTTCCTGAAACACCTTTTGTCGCCGATGTTGATCTGCGTCTTTTTTGTATTTCTTGTTGGCAGCTTTCAAACTAGCACAAACCTTCTTTTGTATTTTTTGTACCTTCTCTGCCATGTTTTCTACAGTCTTATTAATCTCTGGCAAAGCTGTTGAAGTTACTAGGTCTAATACATGACAGGGTAGTTACAAATAAACCACCTCAAATAGAGTTTTGCCAATCGAATGATTCATCATATTATTATAAGCAAATTCTATTTGAGGTAACACTGCATCCCATTATTTAGGCTTCTCCCTACAAATACAATGCAACATATTTCCTAATGTGCAATTAACCACCTCTGTTTGCCTATCAGTTTGAGGGTGAAATGCACTACTGTACTGCAACTTTGTATCAAATTTTCCCCATAAAGTACGTCAAAAATGACTAAAAAATTTGACATTCCTATCTAAAGTAATAGACTTAGAAATGCCATGTAGACGAACCACTTCCTTAAAGTATAATCCCGCTACATAAGTTGCATCACTAGTTTTCTTACAAGCAATAAAATGTGGCATGTTTGAAAAACGATCCACAACCACAAAGGCAAAATCATTACCTCGTTAGGTACACGGTAATCCTAGCACAAAATCCATTGATACATCTTCCCAAATATTTTCAAGCATGGGTAATGGCATATATAATCCAGTGTTTCTGAACATGTCCCTTAGCAACTTGGCACTGCCGCATAATTCTTCCTACATCTCGTGTAAGTTGCTGCCAATAATACATCTCTTCCACCAAAGCGACTATCTTGTCTCGCCTCACATGACCAGCCAAATTGCCACCATGTAATTCCCGTATCAACTATTCCCGCAATGAACAACGAGGAATGCATAACTTATTGGCTTTAAACAGATATCCATCATGAATAAGAAAATCTGTTGCTCACTGATTATGATTACACTGATCCCAAATGATGTGAAAATCTTCATCAGTTGCATACTGGTCCTTCACTACTTCAAACCCAATTATTTCATTACTCAAGGTGACTAGTAAAGTAGCTTGCCTACTCAAAACATTAGCTACTTTATTCTGTTGCCCAAACTTATGCTTCAATACAAACGTAAATTTCTGCATAAATGACACCCACCTAGCATGTACTTTATTTAAATGATGCTAATTATCAATATACTTCAATGCCTGGTGATCACTATAAAGTACAAACTGCCTTTGAATCAAGTAATGCTCCCAATGCATCAATGCCCTGAATACTGCATAAAATTCTTGGTCATATGTAGACCATTTCTGTCTCGCGTCACAACTTTTCACTAAAATATTCAATAGTTCTACCTTCTTGACTGAGAACAGCACCAATACCTATTCCCGAAGCATCACACTCTATCTCAAATACCTTGTCAAAGTTAGCTAATGCCAATACAGGAGTCGTACAAAATTTTTCCTTCAAGATGTCAAAACTCTTATTTTGCTCATCACCCCAATTAAACTTTCCCTTCTTCATACACTCAGTAATAGATGTGCGATGGTGCTAAAATTACGAATGAATAGACGATAAAATGTCTCTAATTCATAAAAACTCTTTACTTCCCCGACAATCTTTGGTGTAGGCTAATCTCGAATTGCCTTAACCTTGAACTCATCAACTGTAATGCCGTTAGCCCCAACTACAAACCGCAAAAATACTAAATTTCGCTACATAAAATTACATTTCTTCAAGTTGATAAACAATTTATTCTTTCTAAGTGCTTTAAACACCTCCCTCAAATGAACCAAATGACTCTCCTTATCACAACTATAAATTAAGATGTCATCAAAATATATCATAACAAACTTGAAAGCGAAATGTTTCAATACTTGATTCATAAGTCGCATGAAGGTGCTTGGTGCATTTGACAAATCGAAAGGCATTACTATCCATTCATACAATCCCTCTTTAGTTTTGAATGTTGTCTTCCACTCATTTGAAAGTTTGATGCGAATTTGATGATAACTGCTACGTAAGTCAAGTTTGGAAAACACTTTTGCTTCTCCAAGCTGGTCTAACATATTTTGTAACCGTAGAATCGAAAACTGATACCTAATGGTTATTCTGTTAATTGCTCTACTATCCACGCATATCCGCTAACTACCATCCTTTTTAAGGACTAGAAGTGCAGAAACTACACAAGGACTTTTGCTCTCCTTAGTAAACCCCTTCTTAAGTAGCCCATCCACCTATTTCTGCAAAATCTCATGCTTCTTAGGACTCATTATATAATGTGGCAAATTGGAATGACTAGCTCCAGGCACAAAATCAATGCTATGTTGTATATCCCGTATAGGTGGTAACCCCTCTGGCATCTTTTTTGGAACTACGTCGGAAAATTTAGCTAGTAATGGCTGTACGATCTCTGGAATCTTCACCATCGGATCCAATTCCTCATCCTTAGCTACTATCATACAACCCTCATAATTTTCTTTCATATGTCTTTCTACTACAGTTAAAAAATTTGTCTCCTCTACTTTAGGAACCTTTTGCCCCTCTTTAGTTTCACTCATTGGCATCAATACTATTTTCTTCTCATCCTACCAAAACTCATAAATGTTTCGTCATCCCCTATGTATCGCATCAATATCATATTGCCATGGCCTTCCCAGCAACATATGGCATGCATCCATATCCATGACATCACACAACACATCACTTTTATAATATTTTCTAATCGAAAAAGGAAGTTTACATACTTCAGTTACATGCGTTTCAATTCCTTTCTTAATCCAACCAATTTTGTAGGGTGACGGGTGTTTTTCCATGGGCAAATCCAAAGCATTTACTAATGCCTTAGAGACTATATTTTCACTATTACTCCTGTCAATTATCACCTTACACACTTTATTTTAATCGTTCCCTTTGTCCGAAAAATCTTATTTCGTTTGTGTCTTCTCTTCCGTTTTAGGTGTCAATAATAGCTTCTGCACAATATAAGAAACGGCTTCTCCTTCATCACTATCAACCACATCAACTTTTCCCCATCTTCATATTCGCCCTCTTCATCTTTTATTGCAGCGTTCACATAATGTGTTACACCTTTATTTTTCTCCCATTATGGACATTCATTGGATCTATGTTCAGGCTGTTGACATCTATAACATTTGCTTGGCATTGGCTCATATACGGGTTACTAGTTTGTTACTGAGTAGTTCGCAGGTTAGCAAAATTACCCCTTTGCCTGGTTTTTCCTCTACCCATATTTGGTGCTACACCCTTATTTTGTGGTACCAGATTTGGTGAAGAAAAACTGTCGTGCTGCAACTTGCAGTTTAATAACAAGCCGCTTTAATTGCCTCTCCAACTTCCTTGCCTTGCTCACAGTTTCAGAAAAATCTCAAATTGTATACATGTCAAGCTGGTCTTGTATGTCAATTCGTAACCCTCTAATGAATTTGGCAACCAGTTGTGATTTTGACTCCTTTAAGTTGTTCGTAAAACATAATCTATGGAATTCTTTAGCATACTTGTCGACTGAACGATTTCCCTGTCAGCAATTATTTAACTGCTTGAATAAATTCTACTTATAATTAGAGAGCAAATATTGAGCCTTCATCTTCTGTTTCATGTACTCCCAAGACCTAATTATGTCTTTTCCTTTATGTTGTCGTTTATTCTAAACTTGTTGCCACCAAGCGGATGCACCCCCTTTTAACTTTATGGCTACTAATTTTACTTTCCTTTCATCAGGAATATTCATATAATTAAAAGAATTCTCAATATCTGCCAACCAATCAAGAAAGTCTTCTATATGCAAACTCCCTTTAAACACAGGAAGATTTAGGTTTACCTTATAATCACTATAATTTCCACTTCCACATGTCCTAACAGAATCTTGATCAATTATATCATCATCTAAATCCTCATACCTCTGAGTTTTGTCGTTAATAATGCCAAGTGGTTGTAACACTGGTGTCGGAGCACCGGGCGGGATCCCGTCTATCCCTCTACACTCATGTTCAACTATATTGTTACCGCCTAACTCCAATCTCTCTAACCTTTGATCAAAATCTACTAATTCTTGACGAATAGTTTGAGTGAATTCCTTAACGGCTGCCCTTCCAACTTCTGCGGCTATTGCACGAATAGCCTCCACTGTTAGTGCCTGCACCCCTAAACATCATCAGTAGGATGGTTGTTTCCCGTATTGCTGTTGCACACCATTGTAATTCTTGCTCTGATATCAATTAACAAAGCGGAAATGAGAAAATAAATGAAATTAAAGTTTCAAAAGTTTTTGAATGGAACTTTTATTGAAAGAAAGATGTCCAAACAATACTGTAAACTCTCTATTTATAATAAAAAATGGCTAAATTTACTTAAATAAGAAAAAAAAATTCCTATAAAAAATAAAGAAGCTAAAAACTAAAAAATTAAAGAAAAATAATTTAAATAAAATAAAATAAAAAGACTAATCAAGTCGTCCTACATCAATGATATATTTTAAAAATTATATATAATTAGATATTATAAATATTTGATAATAAATTTTAAATGAAAAAATAATTAAGAGTAAAAATATTATTATACTTCTTAAATTTAAATGTTAGAATAAAATTATATTAGTTCTTAAAAAATAAAAAATAAAAATATTAGATTTTACATATTTTTAATATAAAAAAAATAAAATAGTTAAATTAAAATATAAATAGTATTATCGATTTTTTTTGAAACATAAAAGGTCTCCTTAAAACTTAAAAAAGTAAATTACAATATATATTTTTATAATATACACTATATTATTATTATTATTATTATTATTATTATTATTATTATTATTATTATTATTATTGAGATCTAGCACTGTCATTAAGATTATACAAAGCCATAGATATATAACAATAAAAAAAGATGAAAATTTTCTATTTTCTATAAGAAGAAAAAAAGGCAAGGTAGTAGTGCCTCTCTTAGGACTCAATAGTGTGGAAGTAGTGCCTCTCTTAGGACTCAATAGTGTGGAAGAGAGTAAGTAATAAGTCCCGTGTGTTTTAAGCCAGCTTGGTATCAATCCTAGAAAGCATTGGTTGTTGTTGTTGAGTTGAATTGAATCCAATCCCTATTGGAAGGTATGGATTATCTAGGGATTGATCTTAGCTGCGCACTCGGATCTCTACGAAACGGCAAATTCCCAGAGAAAGATTGTTTGCTGCCTCTCATATCGAAGCTCCTCGGCTACTGCATCGTGGCCGCTTCCACCACCGTCAAACTCCCTCAGGTCATACTTCTAAGCTGCTATTTCTTTTGATCCATGTAACTAGTTCCCTTTTCTTTTTTAATTAACAATTTTCTTCATTTATTACGAATTCATAGACAACCATGAGATTCGTGTATCCCTTCCCAATAATAGATTTTTTTTTTTCTTCTGAATGGTCGGTTCTAAATTGATGGTTAAAATAGAAATGCTTACGAGTTTGACTTGAAAGTGTCTGCTAAAAATCCCCATCTTAGTTGAGCTGCAAGAGCTGACAATTTGTGGAATTGAAGTGTTTTTGTTTAGTTTAAAGTATTTTCTCTTGCTATTGTTGTTTAGGTTGCAATAATACTTCTCATTACTTAATTTTGATAATTTTTGTTCTGCAATTGTAGATATTGAAAATCTTGAAGCATAGAAGTGTAAGAGGGCTTAGTGTTGTAGCCTTTGAGCTGGAAGTAGTTGGTTATACAATTGCTCTGTCCTATTGTCTTCACAAAGGGCTTCCTTTTTCAGCATATGGCGAGTTGGCATTTCTTTTAATCCAAGGTAAGTATTTTTCATTCTTCCTGTATTTTCTTTCAACCTAAAACGTTTTAAGTTAATTCTGCATTGTGGTGTGCCATGAGCATAAACAAAATTGGAATACTGATGTAATGACTGATGGTGGTAGTATATGAAGTTGAGATTTTGAGGATTTAGGGCAGATAAATTATCCTTAATTCATACATTTAATGTTTACTGCACATATCAATTTGGCAGTTAGACACAACCACGTTAGATTGACTGCGTCGCTGAATCTTCCCATCTTGTTCCTAACTTCCAGACAAGAAATTTTTGTGTAAAATAATCTAAGTTGGTGGGTCATTTAGGGGAATCAGATGAGGTGTTGTTGAATTGCTGAAATTATGCTGTATCGTGTAGCTGATGCTTAACTAACACAACCTCTTTTGCATGTCTTTTGCAGCAATAATTTTGGTTGCTGTAATCTACTCTTTTTCACAACCTGTTGCTACCACAACGTGGATCAGGGCTCTACTGTATCCTACTTATTTGCCCAATCATATTATTTTCAGTTTTTCCCTATTGAAATTTTAATATGCAAGGATAAAGTATAATGGCAACTTTTCCCTTGACCTGATTTGATTTCAGATATTGTGCTATAGCACCAACAATTCTAGGTGGTCAAATTGATCCTGTTCTTTTTGAAGCTCTATATGTGAGTAGCAATGTTTACTTCCCTGTCTTCATTACTCAAATATTATCAGCTTCTTTCCATCCTCTCTTATTTTGTTATGAATAGATAATGGAGACAAAAACATACACATCTATGCATATTTGAACATTCAGAATTTTGGTGCTTTTTAATTTTATTCTTCTGCATGTTTGACACTTATCTTATGTGGAAATGTTCAACTACAGGCATCCCAGCACGCAATATTTTTCTTTGCCAGGGTTCCACAAATATGGGAGAACTTTAAAGTAAGTTGAAATGTAGAATCATTTGGCTGTTAATTTGTGGGATATTACCGACTCCAAGTTTATATAATCTGTAAAGAGACCTTTTCTAGTGTTAAAGATTAATAACTATCCTTTAAGCAGAACAAAAGTACTGGGGAACTCAGCTTCTTGACATGTTTCATGAATTTTGGTGGTTCCATGGGTGAGTTATCATTATTAATTGAATTAGTTGCAATTAAGAGGGCATGGTATATAAACTAAACAACTTATCATTTTTTTTTTTGGGGGGTTCCACAGTGAGAGTGTTTACAAGCATTCAAGAAAAAGCGCCAACAAGTGGTATCCTTTTCTATTTTTGTGAGTTGTCAATTGCACAAGTTTCTCTAATGAGTTGTTTAGAGTAAAAGTGTTGCATGTCTTTTTTGAGAAGGTTATCTTCAGTAGCTAAAGCAGATTTGTAGCTTTGGCGACAAAGTGTTAATTCTAAAGTTTAACATATCTTGGAATGTTGACGGAAATTTGAGTCATGATCTTACCTACTATGGCCAATTATATGCACTGCATTACTTTATACTTATTGAGACACTGGATCTTTGATCAGATGCTTCCCCTACTGTAGGTGTTTTCTAAGTCTTAGTTTTCCAGCTGCTTATTTAATATGCATGCATCCAAACATTTGCTGTCCTTAATTCTTTTGAAGTTATTCTGGGCTCTGTAATTGGTATCTTGATGAATGGCACCATCCTGAGTCAGATCATCATGTACCTAAAGCCTCAAGTCAAGAAAGAGAAGAAAGTTAAGTAAAAGGAGACCACGTTATAGGCAGGTTTGCTCTGCTCACGTTAAGAGGCTCAACAGGTGAGGCAAGTGAGCCACCATTGTGTTGGGTTGCTGGCCAGCTTGCTTTAGTCTTAAACTCATTAAAGGAAGGTTACATTATATATTCAATAGACTTTGCTCTTCAAAATGCTTCAGAAATTTGTGAAGATTGATTGAAATCTTGTTGTATGGAGTTAATTTGTTATTTATATTACATATCCAAAATCTAACTTTTATCTTTACATCCACTCATGTATCCCGTTATTGTAGTTCTCTCCTTGTTTGTAATTTATCTTTGTTAAATCTTTGTTTTATTACAACCCAGCTGGAGCAGAATTACTTGGATGACAGAGGAGGAACTCTTTGAGTGGCTGATTAACAAGGTTTGGTAGTTTAGCATGATTACAATGGAATTCTGTTTACCAATATTTTAATGCTACAGAGTATTAACCTTCAGCACAACAACGGTGCAAAAACTGGAGTAAGGGTGTGTTTGGGATTGCTGATTTTTTCTTAGCTTTGAAAGCAAAGCCCTCACTTCTCTTACTAATATTTAACACTTCGGACCTTCATTGTGTAACATTTGTGACTTTAAATGTACAACACCTTATTCTTTACCTGTCTTAAAATTTACATTTATGAGTTAGGCTATGATTCACAGTGACTTATTTAGTTTAATGGTCGAAGAAAGGTGTCATTGCTCTCAGCCCACATCGATGTTATAAGATGAAATTATAATTGAATGTTAGTGAAAATGTTAAGTGTTTATAAGATGAAATTATAATTGAATGTTAGTGAAAATGTTAAGTGTTTTTAATTAAAAATTGATGTTTATCAAATATTTATTTTAGCAGATTTGAAAAAAAAAACTAAATACAATTTTTTTTTTTTTTATGAGAACTAAATACAAGATAGTAGTGTCAAAAGTATGCTTGCTTGCTTTATGGCCAGTTCATATGGTCAGCATGCTAATTTCTATGCTTTTCCTTTGCTTGAAAGGCGGCAAAAGGGACTTGCCAGGTCTTACGGCATGACCCATAGAAAGAAAAAGGTATTAGAATTTCATAAAACATTTTTAAACGAAGCCCGCTAGGAGGGCAGAGAACCCGTGAAGCTCGAATACGGTTGGTTATTACAATTTAAACTACGTTTGAAAATAAGGAAGGAGGCTCCGTAGTAACATGAAAATCGTGCTTTTGACATGTTGTAGTACAAAATTTCTACATGAGAACAGTTTTGGACCGGAAATGATTATAGCATACAAAGGTGAGAAGGAAAACACGTTTTATCCGTATATTGAAGTCACCGCCCTTCTACTTCCCCAATTCTCTAAAATTTCAACGGCATTTTTTTTAATTACGATCACGCGATGGGAACAGTTTTTAGCTGTTCTTTCACTCAGAGGGGAATCTTTAGTCCTAACACAGCACGCACTCCAAATCTTCAAAGAAAATGGCCAATTAGCTGCTGAAAACCGAGACACCATAATTCTCTGTGCCCTTCCAAGAGCGCATTTACGTAGCACTAAATATTTTGAATGGTAAAAGAATCAGCTTATGGCCGTCGAACGAGGGCAATCTGATCGGCCAAACTTTGAGGAAATCCATTAACAATTTGTACCATATTTGACGAGTGTTCAAGTTTGAAACAATCCCAAGCATCTCATAACATTACATACAATTCTTTTCAATTCACCTATGCCAACCTCAAGAATATGCACATCTACAACTTAATAGGTTACAAAGTGGAAAATTTGATTGATTCCAACCTCAGACAAAACAAAGGACAGGTTTCAATCAAGTTATTAGTCTATTCAAGCTTACCTTCACCAGCACATAAACAGACGTAACTTCAGGAAGCAAACTAGTGCAGATTCCAAACCTGAGTAAAAAGCTCCTTTGAAAGTATTGAAATCAAGGCTTCGTCCCAAATATGAAGCCAATCAAGCCTTCATCCCAAAACAACCTACCATTAACTCCAAATTACTGACAATACTATTGCAGAATTTATTTCCCTGTGTCATATGCCAGAATTTTATGATGGTGTAGTGTGTTTCTCACAAAACCCACATCCAAATGCATAGGATCAAGCACCACCAGGGTCCTCAATGCAACTTATAGGCGCCAATGAACAGAGAAAGGTGATATCAACCATATGAGGAAAAACCAATCACTGCAATTAATTCATCTGGTAACAAAACCAGACAGAAGGCAGACTCTGATAATCAGGTAAATGCAAATTGGACCAAGGTTCACCAACCCAACTCATTTGATAAAAGGGTGAATGAATCACAATGAACAATCCTACAAAGCTAAAAATTGATACAATTTCTCTGGGTTTGATGCATAGATATCTTATACTAGAAAGTATCCAAATCTTCAGAAGTCAACGTCTCACAGTTTCTAAAACCAAAATGAGTTAACCATTTGGACATAAATTACTTCCCATGTTTACCTGTTCCTACAGATGAAGAAGTGCAAGAATCAACAGCAGCTTGGTGAAACAGCATTTGCACAACCAGCATCAACTATGAGTTGCAATTTCTCCGCAGTGTACTCTAATTGACCAAAATTTAGATGCTGACAGATCTCTACCACCAGTTCCACCATCAAACTCAATTTTTAGAATCCATGATCAACCATCTTATATACCATAGCCATTTTTTCTATATATTATCCTAGAGTACACAGTGAACATGCTAATGGCATATCAAACTTGTTGAAACAATTGAATACCTATCAAACTTCTTCATAGTACAATTAACAAATGAAATTTGGTACATATAGTCCACCTTAGCTGACTCTCCTGGCTAAAACTCATGACTTCTTAAACTAACAGCTTTTGTGAATCAGCTCCTTGAATTGAACTAAAGCTAGTTGATATGTTCCTATGACATTAGCTTATGCCTATAACTATTGAATAAAAAAGTAACAAAACTTTCCTGTTAAGAAAGAGACTTCAGATGCATTGCCTTCCAACGATTTTACCCAAAATATACACCTATGAAAGGATTTACGTAATGCAGTTGCAATACAGACAAATATAGTGTTGAAGCACAGTCCCTGATGTGGCAAAAAGAACCTTCTTGTACATACAAATACAGTATGCAAGCACAATCATGTTTTTACCCAGACTACTCATTAGACAATCAAGAACTCCAATCCTGGAAAGTATGGAAAGCGTATACAAGCAACGGTTAGGCTACTGAATATAAAAAAGTAAGCTCAAATGAACAAGAAATTAGCACAGAATTCACAAAAACAGACAAGTGTAAGCAAAGAAAATAAAAATGATCGCCTTTTGGCAAATGAAGTTTTGTAAATTCAGAAGACAATAAACAAACACTCGGCACAGAATTTAAATACACAAGGGGACAGAATTAGACAATCCAACAGAAATTAATGTGAAAACAGTTGAATAACCAAGTTCAGTTCTTTTAATTAACTATTTCTTGAACTGCTATTACCACTTGACCACCTCCTCAAAGTGCAAGCCACCAAACTCCTCCCACTCAATAGCCCTAACCTCGACTTGAATGAGGTTGATCGACTAGTACTACTCGATGCAACACTAGGCTGCACCATTTGTGGGGGAAACTCGATACCATTGTCTTGAACTCCATCACTTGCATCTTGGTGTTCAGTCTCGCCACTATCTAAATTCACAACAACATATTCTCTTCTTGCTCTCAACCAATCCGCGCCTTCAGTAGTCACTCCTCTACACTTCTTCACCTTCACTTTGACCAAATTCGGACACCCACTTGCTAGTGCTTCCATTCCGTGGTCAGAAACTGGACAACTCTTGATGCAAAGCTTTTTCAATGCTACGCATTTTGCAGCTATGCAAGAAATTTCCATATCACCAACTGTATCACTACCACACAAGGCTAATCGTTCTAGATTTTGGCAATTCGATGCTAAAACTTCCAGACTCAACCTGGTTGGATTCACACCAATGAGAACTAGCTCCTGTAAATTTGGGCAAAATTTTGCCACGGCTATTAGTCCTTCATCTCCTATTCGATTGGCTTTCCATCCATCAATGTGGAGTTTTCTCAATAGTTTACATCGCTCAGCTATAGCTGCTAATCCAAGATTTGTACACTCGGGAGTTTTGACGAGATGCAGAATTTCCAGATCTAAACAGTTAGATATTGCAGCCAACCCGACGTCCGTCACTTGGATTCTCTCAAGATGGATCTCGACCAAACTTGTCACCCGATCCGTTGCCAGTTGGAGAAGCTTGTCCCAATCACCAGAGCACCTAAAAAGTTTTAACGTTTTTCTTAGATTCTTTGCCCCGATTATTAGGGGACCAAAACACTGTCCATTGTAAAGTTCCTTTAGGCAAATTGTTTTAAGTGAAGAGGATGCCACCCCAGGTCCAATCGGCTCAGCGGCGGCTCCGTCTGTTATGCCGCGAAGCCGTTTTACCGATAGCTCTTCAAGAGTCGAGCAGTTATCGAGCACTGCGTTCATGCCTTTGGCTCCAAAAGTGCAAGATCCACACGATAGCTTCTTCAAACCCTTGCAGTTTTTAGCAAATACAGACATTCCGGCGTCGGTTAGCTCCCGGCAAGCGCGAAGCTTTAGGCGCGTTAGGTTTCTGCACTTTAGAGAGATTAAAATAAGCGCGTCATCTCCGACACTGACGGATCTACGGTCACATTTGAGAGCGAGTTTCGTGACGACGTCGAATCGGGAGAAAAGAGAAGGAATCATTGGAAGGAGATCTGATTGAGCGTTGAGAGAGAGACGGTGACGACTCTGCCCCTCGATCCTAAGCCAACGCCGACAAACGAGGGAACACCTTTTGCGGTCACCGGAGCTGAGAGACTGGAAAATGCAAGCCAAGCACTCGTCGGGTAGATTCGAGATGTAGTCGGACGCTCCGTCGGGAAGTTCGTCATTATTTTCCTCAGCTTGCATCGGGGAGATCACAGCCGTTGATTTGGATTTGTACCGTTGGCTGTGGTTAGATTCTCGGCGGCTTGTGATGGCGGCCGTCGAAGCTGACTGGCCCATCCACAACGAGTTGAAGAATCGACGTATGAGATTTTGCCTCAGGTATCGTTATCCTGGGCGCCACCGTAGCGAAACTTTGAGCTGAACTATTTAGGAGCCTCTAGGTCTGGCTCTTTTGCTTCGAAGTGTTCGGACACGGACATGAAATCGGATTTCAATTTGGCTTTTTCTGGAGTTTGTTTGCTTTTTATTTATTTATCTTTTTGAATAAAATAGTTTTCTCCACCCTGGTAAAATTTTATAGGGTTAAGCTTAGCTTACCACGCGTTTATCGCATTGCATACTCGCATCCTCACTGTAACCCACAACAACACCTTTTGATTTCCATCGTTGCATGGTTTTGATGGATGATATGGAAGTGAATGTGATCGTCATCGAAGGGATGGCTTATGATAAGCAGATCGGGGCGTCCACTCTGGATTATTATTTTTTCAACCATTATTTTTCCTCGGCCCATAAACAACATTTATTTCGAATCTGTGTAATATCTGATGAGTATTATAGAAGTTTGCATTACAATTCGTGCCATAATTAAAGAATTTAAACATGGCTGGCTCCAAATGAATGAAAGGAAAAGATATTCTCTTTGCTTTTAAAATTTTTAAAAGGAGTTTCAGTGGCAAAAGCCATACTCAAGATTCTTATCCGCATGCATTTTCGACTAATTTACGAGTTTAGTTTAATTCATGTAAAATTTGAGGCGAGAAGATTAATCAAATGTCCTCCCGACATCAAAATTTTTTTGTGATAATCTTCGGATGTGATCAATAAACATTTCATTTTTACTTGGATAACTTTGTAAATCTCCGTGAATGAATGAGTTGTTACAATACAATAATTAGCGTCAACCAGATCACAGTTCGCAAAAATGTTAGCTAACAAAAACAGTAACTGTGATGCCCGAAACAGACCATGTTACTGATATCTGCAGGACTAAAATCCACAATTTTTTAAGTTCCTTTACCATCAAGATAAAAAAACAATATGCAGTATTCAAATTTAATTTTGTTTTGCCTCGTGAAAAATCTGGTCAAAACATGATACAATTTCCATACTCCAATTTCCTGAATGTTGAAATGAAAATTCTTCGTTTGAATATCATTGGCATTTTTACAATTATTTTTGCTACAAAATACTACTCAATTTTCATTTTGTTTAAAATTTCCACTCTAGAATATTTTGTTTAATTACTTAATTTTTTATTATCATTACACGTTAGAAGAGTACATCACTGCTACTAAAATATTTTGGCAATATATCGGAAAGACAAGCGAACATCAGTTATCTTACAATAATACCCATTTACTCTAATATTATTCACAATAGCTTAGCGTATAATCCGCTAACAGCCCTACAAATATTAACATATTCACAGTTAAGGGTGGACATTGTCCGGTCCCGTTTGATTTGAGTTTCCTCGAAAAAGATCCAATTTTTTTGTTTTTTTTTGAAATTGAAATTATATTGAATATAAAATAGGATCATATTTAAACTGAATTAAATAAATAATAAATTGAATCGAACTCGTCAGTTCCAATTAATCTTATTCGATTTTTAAGTTCTAATTTTTTTCACCCTTCTTTTATTTGTCTAGAACATAACTTTCATAAAATAACATTAATTTGATCTTAAATATAGAAAAATATTTTTTGTTCAATTTGATTTTTTGCATGAGCATTGAAGGTGGACCAAAAACTTTGATTTTTTAAAACTTAAAATTGACCACAAATCGAAAATCGTATAAAATAAAACTAAACTTGTAAATTTTGGTCTAGTTGGTTCGATTTTTGGGATTCCAAATTTTCTTATGCAACCTTATCTACAGTCATTTTGTTCACGTCACATCAAATATGAATATGGTCTATAAATAATATACAATTTTTAAATAATTTTTTTGGCAAGTTTTAATTGATTTAGCTGATATAATTGTTAAAATTCAAAATTTTCTTCTTAATAAATTGATGAAATTCGATTACGTCACAAAACCGAATAAATTTGATTAAAGGCTTTAAGAAATGGGAATATGGCAAGTCTTTCTCACGAGACTTATTTATTTTAAATAAGGGACTTTAACACATACCTCCCCTAAAATTTAACTTTTTAATATTTACAGAGAAAGTTTGGCTTAATGCACACATACCTCCCTTACAAACTTTCACTTCCATCCATAATTATAGAAAAGACACATTTACCTTCATTTGGCATTTTTCAAAATAAAAACAAAAATTTAAGGTTGAAATATTTTTTTAATTAAAATAAGAGATTTTAACACATACCTCCCTTGAGGTTTTGAATTCTAACACTTATATAAATAATTTGGGAAAAGGCACACATACCTCCCTTGAAACCATCCATCTCTGTTATCTCACTGTTAAAATTAGGAGTATTACGATAAAAAGTAGAAAAAATTTCTCCTTTTACTCCTCCACCACATTCTGTTTTTCCTCAAACAACACCTCCTCCGTTACTCAATGCTCATTACTTCCCCACTTTTCACCGCCTTCTTCGTCTCTTTTCGTATCTCCTTCATTCTCCTTTACTCTTTCACCAACTCTTTCTTCATTTGTGCCTTCGCGGGTCCCACCACATCCTTCCGCATTTATATTTCTATAGCAACTTCACATCCGTTGACTTAACCCTTTTCGCCTTCTTAATAATATACAGACCTATTTTTCACACATCCAAAGGGTAAAAAATAAGGTGGCTGATACTTTAACTAATCATGATTTAACTTCTTCTTCTTTTTGTTGGTGGAATGATCCTCCTCCTCTCATTTGTAGAAACTTACATTTAAATGTTTGGGATATTCCCAACTTTCAATTTATTTCGTAATATCTATTACTGATGTTGTCAACTGCAGAATTCTTTGACAATTTATCAACTGCTAGTTAGGACATTCTATTAGTCGTTAATTCTTTACTCTTTCAAATACTGTATATGTATTTGATGTTGTATAGTGATGGATCTATTGTTGGGAGAAGTTATTTGATTATATGCTGCTGGGAACTGTTATTGCTGCTATTAGGAGTGTTGTTGCCTTGCTTGTGTTATGCTATTTTTGGGCTTTTATTTTGTTTTTGAATTAACGCCAATACTTGTTGCTGGTGCTATTTTCCACGTAATTTCTGCTAAAATGTTTGTTGTGTTACTTACTGCTATTTTATTTTCCCACTTCGTGCTAACTGCAGATTCTGCTGTTGCTGATATGCTTTATTGCTACTATTTGCTATCTGCAGTAAAAAAAATAATAGCCTAATTTTTGTCATTTTGTAGCAAAAAATATTGCAATTTATTGTTGTTTCTCCTTACTGTTGTGTGTTGTATTTGTCTATTTCTAAATTTTAATTTTTGCTGAACTTATGATTCCTTTTGTATTCTCTTCTTCAATTTTTAATAATATATTATTTTAATTAAAAAAATATTTCAAGGTTAAATTTTTGTCTTTATTTCGAAAATGGTAAATGAAGGGTAAATGTGTCTTTTCAATAATTATAGATGGAAGTGGAAGTCTGTAGGACAGGTATGTGTGTATTAAGGCAAACTTTCTCTCTAAATATTAAAAAGTTAAATTTCAGGAAAAGTACGTGTTAAAAGCCCTTTTAAATAAACAAATAAGTCGGAATAAACACATAGATAACGGGCCATTCCCTGCGACTAGTAACTATAAATGGGTCTATATACTTCTCACTTGATCGATGAATAAACGAGGCGGCCTGTCACGGCCTCACTCTCTTCACTCGCTTCGACCGTGCGGCGCTTAACAACTCCACTCACTAAGCAAGCCTTCGACACCCGCAATGCGCTAAATCGGAAGCTTATGAATAGAAGAGAGAGCAATAAGAGTTTGAGTGAAGAGTGATTTACACAACTCAAGTTTATTGCTTAATTGTTTAATTACTTGGTTGCTTGGTTTGGCCAAATGAGGCCTCACCTATTTATAGGAAAACTTACATAAAATGGACGGCCTAGATTGCACCTCACAATGCACTTTTGAGGGCTAGGATTGGCCTTCTAGAAATGTCCTAGAAAATATCTACACAATTGTCAAAATGGTAATGTTATCTACACAATTCTAGAACTTGGGCTAATTGGGCCACCATTCTAGAAGTTGGGCTAGTTGGGCTAACATTGGGCTATAAGTACAATAATGCCAATAAGGAAGAATGTATAGATCTTTGGCCCAAATGCCTTATTTCCCCACTTAACCCGTTCTATCGACGAGTCTTATTACCAAAGCTCATGTGCCCGTTTGTCCCGGATTTTCCCTCGCGCGAATTCTGTCCGCACAACGTCTTGGTCACGGTTACTGTTCATGGGCACTATTCACGCGGGGCGTGACATCCTCCCCCACCTAAATGCGCGACGTCCTCGTCGCGTCTTCCTCACGGAACCTCTTTATGTGCTCTTGGAATTGCCATAGTGCATCTTCATGCTCCCATGTAGCCTCGCTTTCGGGCAATCCCTTCCACTTGATGAAATATTCCGTGTAGTTCGGCACTCCTCGCTTTCGAACTCGTCGATCTGCAAGAATACACTCAACCTCCTTCTCAAAAGAGGTTACCACGGCAGTTGGAGCTCGTTTTGACTCCCCTCGGCTCGGGTCTTCCTCATCTCCATGGTAAGGTTTTAACATGCTTACATGGAAGACGGGGTGAATCTTCAATTTAGGGGGAAGAAGAACTCGATATGACACCTTGCCCACTTTCTTTATGATCGGAAATGGTCCCTCGTAACGTCGAACCAATCCCTTGTGTACTTTGCGCAATGTCTTGAATTGTTGGGGCAAGAGTTTCACCATGACTTGGTCCCCCTCTTGGAACTCCACGTCCCTTCGGTTATTGTCCGCCCACTTCTTCATCTTCTTAGCCGCCTTATCTAGGTATGCCCTAGCTAAATCGGCTTGTTCATGCCATGCCTTGGCGAACTTGAAGGCTCCCGGACTTTTTCCATCATAACTTGAGGCTAGTGCATGTGGAGTCGTCGGTTGTCGTCCCAACACAATCTCGAACGGACTCCTATTAGTCGCCTCGCTCCGCTGCAAGTTGTAAGAAAATTGAGCCACATCTAGCAACTTAGCCCAATCTCTTTGGTTGGCATACAAGACATGTCCGCACGTAGGCCTCGACATCTTCCCGCATCCTTGGCCAATAGTACGAATTTTCCAACAAAGCGTTGGTGCGCTTAGCCCCGGGGTGTCCAGCCCACTTGGAATCATGGCATTCCTTGATAAGCTCTTTCCTCAAGCCACCCCACTTCGGCACAAAGATTCGCCTCCCCTTGGCATAGAGCAATCCGTCGTCAAGCTAAAACCGTCTTGTCTTTCCCTCGTGTGCGAGCACCACTATATTTTTGGCTAGAGGGTCTTGGGTCAATCCTTCTTTGATCCTCCCTACTAGCTTTCCCTCGGGAATACTTAGGTTAATGGCCGCCAATGTCACCCTCTCGACTTGGTGGTTCCTCCGCACGAGCCACCATGGCGTTCAATGCCTTCTTCTTCAGACAATCCCGCATCCAATGAGGACCATCGCAAAAGTAGCAATTTCGAGAAGGTTTGGAATCCTTCTCTTTGTCATTCCTCGGCTTCTCTTTGCCGCTAGGTGGTTTGCGAAAACCATCTCCTTGCGATTTGCTATGGTCTCCCCCACCTTTACCTTGGCCACCCTTCTTGTCCTTGGCCTTGGTATTTGATCGCTCACTTGAGTAATCAGTGAGAGTCTCCGCAACGGCTATGGCGGTTGCGAGATCTTGCACACTTCGTCTCCTAAGCTCCGTCTTCGCCCATCCTTGGAGCCCATCCATGAAGAAAAAGAGCGAATCCTTGTCGCTCATATCCGGAATCTCCAACACCAAGCTAGTAAACTCCTTGATGTAGTCCTGCAAGCTTCCGGATTGTTTGAGGCGTCGCAGCCGGCCTCGTGCTTCCTCTTCGGCATTTTCCGGATAGAATTGCCGCTTGAGTTCCCGCTTGAAGTCATCGAAGGTTTCGATGGTGCATGTCCCTTTACCAATGTCTCCGTACCTCCTTCTCCACCACAACATAGCCACATCGGTTAGATAGTGGGTAGCGGTACGTACCTTGGTTTGTTCATCGGTGATGCCCATCACTTCGACATATTGTTCGATCCCCCACAAGAAGTTGTCCACGTCCTTGGCACTCCTCGAGCCATTATAGGACTTGGGCTTGGGGACATCGACTCTTGGTGCTTCACGTGTGGTAGTCATCCCGCTTGCTGCCGCACGCTTGCACAAAGCCACATCCTCCTTAATTGTGGCGAGTTCCCTATCAATGTAGGCTCGGATGTCCCTAAACATACGGTCGTGAACCGCTAGCAACTCTTGCTTGAAGGCATCCTCGAGCTTGGCGGTAGACACCTCCACTACCTCACGAAGAGCATTGTCCTCCGCTTCCAACCCGTCGAAGCGCTGCTCCATCTCGTCAAGGTGTGAGTCTACACTTGCCACAAAAGCTTCCACGCTAGCTACTCGAGCGTCCAAGCCAGCCACCATGTCCTTGGACTGCGCCCTCTTGCTTCCACCCTTGGTAGGACGTTGCTCGTCACGTCCCCGCACTTGGGCTTCCTCACCTGCAATGGTAACGTCGGAAACGTTGGCCATTCCTTTTGATAGAGTTTCCCTTCACGCAACTTTTGATTCGAAAGCTCCCTCTCAACAAGGTCTCCGCTCAACCTGGCTCTGATACCAACTGTCACGGCCTCACTCTCTTCACTCGCTTCGACCGTGCGGCGCTTAGCAACTCCACTCACTAAGCAAGCCTTCGACACCCGCAATGCGCTAAATCGGAAGCTTATGAATAGAAGAGAGAGCAATAAGAGTTTGAGTGAAGAGTGATTTACACAACTCAAGTTTATTGCTTAATTGCTTAATTACTTGGTTGCTTGGTTTGGCCAAATGAGGCCTCACCTATTTATAGGAAAACTTACATAAAATGGACGGCCTAGATTGCACCTCACAATGCACTTTTGAGGGCTAGAATTGGCCTTCTAGAAATGTCCTAGAAAATATCTACACAATTGTCAAAATGGTAATGTTATCTACACAATTCTAGAACTTGGGCTAATTGGGCCACCATTCTAGAAGTTGGGCTAGTTGGGCTAACATTGGGCTATAAGTACAATAATGCCAATAAGGAAGAATGTATAGATCTTTGTGTCACGGCACAAGAAATCGCATGTTGGCTGGGTGTGCTGGGGTGTGACAACTCAAGCACATTGATGTTTCATGGTGCAAAGTCGGCTTCAGTCTCAAGGGCTATCATGTAGAGGGGACTTAGACCACCCCTGCCCGAACTGGTCGGGGACTGAAGCCGTCCTCCTGATGAGGCCAAGGTAGGCCGAAACCAGTTGAATATGCGACGGGATAACAAGGCTTACCCTCGACATGGGGGTCTACGAGGGTGCCGCACGTGCCTTTCCGCTGGGCGCGTGACAGATGGTATCAGAGCAGGAACGAGAATTTCCGCAAAATCTCGCTACGTTCCTGACTCCTGTGGGAATCCACCGAGATGGCGAGGATATTAGCCCGAAAGATTGGGCGAGGGAAAACGAGGTGTCTATTGTGTGACCCTTTGCCACGCAGCCTCGAATGTGGGCGTGCTCGCACAATGATGTGTCCTGCGGTATGGGGATCTTCCTGGGGGGGAAGATGAGCATTGTGGTTTGAAAGGCAACCGCATAGCGCCTCATCTACGCCAAGCACTGCTACCACCGTACGTCGAGGATGGCGTGCCCGCACGACGTGGTGTTATCGTGTTCTCTTTATGGGAGTCTCCTTAGCCCGGAGGAGATGGGCGTTATGGAGTGGAGCGGCATGCAGGGTAGGACCTCGATGGTCTACCAATTGAGCTGGCGAAAAATTTGAAGATGGCCGCGTGCACGAGGACGTGCACGATTTTCGGTGGTGGAGAATGTCACGGCACAAGAAATCGCATATTGGCTGGGTGTGCTGGGGTGTGACAACTCAAGCACATTGATGTTTCATGGTGCAAAGTCGGCTTCAGTCTCAAGGGCTATCATGTAGAGGGGACTTAGACCACCCCTGCCCGAACTGGTCGGGGACTGAAGCCGTCCTCCTGATGAGGCCAAGGTAGGCCGAAACCAGTTGAATATGCGACGGGATAACAAAGCTTACCCTCGACATGGGGGTCTACGAGGGTGCCGCACGTGCCTTTCCGCTGGGCGCGTGACATTTGGCCCAAATGCCTTATTTCCCCACTTAACCCGTTCTATCGACGAGTCTTATTACCAAAGCTCATGTGCCCGTTTGTCCCGGATTTTCCCTCGCGCGAATTCTGTCCGCACAACGTCTTGGTCACGGTTACTGTTCATGGGCACTATTCACGCGGGGCGTGACAGGCCGCTCCTCCATTGCTAATCAGTGGGCCACATGCAGCCCAAATTTAAATGAAACTTAAAAATTTAGAAGTCCAAAAGTATACCATCCATTTCCCCCGGCCCACTAATTAGCGCAACCATGTTTTCTTTTAATTAAAGATACGACGTCGTTGCAGCCAATCAAGCTAAAGCCGGGAAAGGGAAGGCAGTCGACGACTCTAACTTGATCCACTCACACAAAATTCTTCGATGGCTGCTCCTCTGCTCCTCAGGGGCATCCCGCACCTTCGACTTCGGCTTGCCGCCAGGTTTCTTGCCCCGCCACGGTTAACTTTCTGCTCAGCTGCAGCTTCCGAGCCGACTCAACCGGAAGAGAAATTATCATCTGCGGACAAAATCACCGCAACATTGTTAACTGTGAAGGAACCACCCAAGTACCACAGGTGGGACCATCCTGATTACAGGAAGTGGAAAGACAAAGAGGAAGAGATTCTTCGAGATATTGAACCCATACTTTTTCTCACCAAAGAGATTCTTCACTCGGACAGGTTAGTCTAATCGTTTATTTCCATTTCTTTCATTAACTTTCCTTGCAAGCTCATAAAGTTATTGTTTTTGGTTTTATTCAGTTTTGTTGCTCGCTCACAGTATGTTGTTTTGTATCTTATAAGCAATTGTATGGGAAGTTTTTACTGACTGCTCTCGGTCCATTCGTTCATTCATTCTTTATTTTATTATTTATTTTAATAAACTAGGGTAATGAATAATGTCAATGTAGATATTTCCCTCTTAAGGCATGTGAACATTTGACAGAAATCCAATGACACGAAAAGTTTCGGCTACTTTTCAATAGGAAGCTACGTCAAGAAAGTAAGATATTGGCCATAACAATGTGTTCACCTATATATTTTCCATTTTTCCATGATTCCATTTGGTTTATGGAATTTTCATACTTATATGCAATCTGCGTACAGTTAGACGATATCAAAAAAATAATAATAATAATAATAAATAAATAAATAAATAAAAACTTTTACAATGTCAAGAAAAATAAAATGTGCCCTTGGCTGAAACAGTCGCTGGACTGGGCTTCCTCTTTCCTTGTAGGAGCAATATGCTACCACATAATGATGTAGGACAATTTTGGAATTTAATTAGTTTAGGAAGTCTTTTATTCTTACTAATTTAATTTGTTATTGAATTCTTAGTTTTCTTATTTAAATAGGAGTTCTTTTCCTTATTTAAGTTGAATTGTAATGTTGGGTTTTCTCTACTATATATAGAGAACCTATGTTATTGTTTTGGAATAATCTTTTATTGAATAAAATATTCCCCTTTGATTTTGTTCCTCATGAGATTGTTATCTTGACACTCGTGTTTCGAGTCGTTAGGGTTAGAACGACATCTAATCCCGTCCGTTAGAACGTTTATCTAACTCACTGCGTTAAAGAACCAAACGAGATTCGGCGTTCGACAAGGTGTTTTTATCCCACCCGCTATCCCGCCTGCGTCAGTTGGTATCAGAGCCTACCTCTGTACCAGACAGAGCTTTCCTGAACCATTAAACACAACCACACTCATAAATACATCCTTTTTTACCCAAGAAAAAAAAATCAAAAAAAAAAAAATTAAAATCATGGTCTACCATGTTAGGCATGATGCGTTGTTGTTTGATGGAAAATGCAATCCTAAATTATTTTTGTTTTGGTTGGAAGATGTTGAAAAATTCTTTGAAGTTGAGAGAATACGTAAAGAAAAACGAGTACAATTTGTTACTTGTTTTCTATTAAAAGGGAGTGCATCATATTGGTGGAATATGTTACAAAGGTCACGACTTGCAAACCAAGAAGACAAAGTTCGATCATGGGATCAGATGAAGCGATTGATGAGATCACAGTTCATTCCTCTTGATTATTGTTTGACACATTAAGGTATGAGATCTATTTATTCTTATGCTATGGAGTTTGAGGATTTTTATGGACATTCATTTTTTTTTTATGAAAGTGAAGAGCTTTTAGTTGAGAGATTTTTAGAAGGGCTCAATACTGATATAAGAGATCAAATGCCGTCATATATTATCCATACACTACCATATGCTATTTTCTTAGCCAAAGAAATCGAAAGTCAACTAAAGCTTGACTTTGATATAGTTATTAGAGATGTTGTTGACAATGTAGCTTATAAGTTATCTGATACTATGGTTAAAGTTGACCATAAGATAGTGTCTGAAGATGAGCTTCAAAAGGAAATTGAAGACGTGTCAGAAATTGTACAAGAAGAGGTCTTATGTGATCTTAATTTAAAAATTGAGCATGCACAAGAAATTCAAGTCGAAGATCTGCTTATTGTTGACATGGTTTTACCTATTCAAATGGAAGATATAAAGGTTACCATTGAGAAAGATTTGGCCATAAAGACAAATTTAATTGGTGAGTATATTGAGCGAGACTTGGGAAAAGTTATGAGAAATTTAAAAGTAGTTTATTATTACAAGTACATATTTTTTCAAAGGGCCACATACAAGTGCAAGAAAAAGATAA
Source organism: Azadirachta indica (assembly GCA_022749755.1). Classification (NCBI taxonomy): domain Eukaryota; kingdom Viridiplantae; phylum Streptophyta; class Magnoliopsida; order Sapindales; family Meliaceae; genus Azadirachta; species Azadirachta indica. The sequence goes on from CM040449.1 coordinate 5,423,800, forward strand.
AATTTGAATACTCTCGAGTTTCAAAGAAATTTGTTGAGAAGAGCCACTATTTTAAGTCAAAAGAAGATTTAATGTTGAACTACAAATTTCATCCGCCGGACAAAATAAAACTCGAGGACGAGTTTTTTAAAGAGAAGGGGAATCTGATGTAGGACAATTTTGGAATTTAATTAGTTTAGGAAGTCTTTTATTCTTACCAATTTAATTTGTTATTGAATTCTTAGTTTTCTTATTTAAATAGGAGTTCTTTTCCTTATTTAAGTTGAATTGTAATGTTGGGTTTTCTCTACTATATATAGAGAACCTATGTTATTGTTTTGGAATAATCTTTTATTGAATAAAATATTCTCCTTTGATTTTGTCCTTCATGGGATTGTTATCTTGACACTCGTATTTCGAGTCGTTAGGGTTAGAACGACATCTAATCTCGTCCGTTAGAACGTTTATCTAATCCCGTCCGTTAGAACGTTTATTTAACTCACTGCGTCAAAGAACCGAACGAGATTCGGCGTTCGACAAGGTGTTTTTATCCCACCCGCTATCCCGCCTGCGTCACATAAATTGCAAGCAACTTAGCTGAAATTAATCACATGAACAGGTCAGCAATTCCTGTAAGGATGTGGTTTCTAATGTGTGATCAGAACTTGTATTTTGCTTTTGAGTGCCCTCTAGTGCTTTATTTTGAAGTTTTTTTGAGTATTTTGAAAACACAGTAAGTACAATTTTAAGGGATGGCTTTTCAAGCGTATATAAAAGAAGAAAGCAACTTGAATCCTAAAATTTTAATCATCTTTCAAAATTATGGTATGTCTTTTATGATACGTATATATGTTGTGAGGTTCATAGAAAAAGATTCACCAGATTCAAAAGCTCCCCATGTTTTTATTATTTCACCTATGAATCATCTAAAGTTACCAAAAAATGCCTTTTAAGCAAGAGACAATATCAGATTTGTTAAACAGTGAAGAAAGAGGCTGTTGGACAACACTTCTGAAGGTTACGAGTAGATCTCGTGATGTTTTGACATAGGGGCTAGAGATTGATAGCACTTTGTGAGACGACAATGTTGCTATTTAAAATAATTTCAGTATCTTAAGTCATCTATTTCTATTTGATTTTGTTTACCACTTTTAGGTATATGGATGGAGAACGTCTAACAGCTGAAGATGAGAGAGCTGCGGTAGAGAGGCTTCTTGCTTATCACCCGCATTCTGAAGATAAAATTGGATGTGGCCTTGATTCTATTATGGTGAGTTTTAGTTTATAGCATCAAATGTAGTTTTTTTTTTTTTTTTTTTTCCTAATTTCAGTCAAGCTACTTTAATGAGACTGTTTTCTGTCTTACTATTTTTTGTTGCTCAACATTCATTTTTAGTCTGTTATTGGGCCAATTTCGGAACTGATCATAGATACTGACTCTGTAAACTTAATGCTTTCTGTTCTTCAGCACGAATCCTTATGCCATTTCTCAGTTGTGTGATTCGTATCTCATGTCACTTTGTCTGTTTCTCGCAATTTGAGCCCTTAGACATTTTGATCCTTTGTCCTTGTTGCGTCTATAGCTTGAGCCTTGGTGCTTATTTTGGTGCCTCGTTGATTTTTGTTAAGAATTCTCCAAAAGAGGGACTTTTGTCACACACCATCCATTTGTCTATCAATTATTTCTTCTCCTCAATTAAGAAAAGGTGTACAACTTATTCCAGTGCATATAGATTATTTCTGTGGCAATCACCCTTGTGGATACCTGATACTTTAGTTTGTTCATAAATTGGTGATGAAGCCTTTGCTTTGAAGAGCATATGGCTATTAGAGAGGACGATAGTGTCCTTGACTATTGCTTAGCTCCTAAAATGGCTTAATCCATTATGCAAGGTTAAATTGCTGCTGCTAAATGATAAGTTGAATTCTTCTCTTCATTGCACATACAGTGCTGAATCCATTTGTTTTTCTTAGGCCACAATTAGGCCACTTGAGCATTGTCAAAGTGCAATGTAGGTTAATTACTAAAATTATTTTGATCTTTTATCATCGTCTGTTCTAATGATACTGTTGTTGGGACGCTATTTGAGCACATATAATTTTCTGCCGTATGCCTGATAAATACATCAATGGTAATGGAACTGGTTGTGTAAATTGTAGCAATGACTTCAAGAGCGAGGATTTTAAAATGCATTTGGTCTGTCAATCAGGCATCGTGTGTGATATGTCTGACCTTAGTCTATATCAGCTTAGCTGATTCTCATACCATACTAACAAATTTCAAAGATTTACCTCTAGGAGGAACTTGAACCCAAAACCTTAAAGGTTCAACTCATAACCCTACAAGTTGAAGCAGACTTTCTTTCTCATTAGAATAACTTTGAACTACTAAATATCATACATAAGATGATAAGGTACATAGACAAACGCATGAATATGCAGTTACTTTACATCTGGAAAACTCTAGATTATGTCAATTTCAAATAAAGGTTAGCCCAACCTCATGTGAGCGAGTTGGGCTAGCTCACCCCAATTGATAATGATATTGCAGACATGGTCAGAACAATTTAGGGATACGAGTGGGCAATTTAGATCCAAATGTTGGTTTGGTTCTTCATCTTTGACTTTTGTGGTTCAATTTTCTTTGAATTGTTCTTTTTTTTTTAATACTTTTTTTGGGGTAGAAATTTTTCGACAAAAATGATTGACAAACATTAGCTAACAGATAGTGGTCTGATTAGCTTTTGTTGATTTTCTTGACATTGCTTGCTAGATCCGTTGGGTGTTTGTCTCACGCGTGACTGACATGTAGATCTGCTGGCAAAACCTTTTGACTGTTGTCTGTCTTACCTCCATTACTTGTCATTTTGAATCCTATATTTTATTTGCCTATTGTTTTCTTTCTGTTTCCTTGAATGATGCTTTGGCATTTGTTTTCAACAGAACTGATGATAGTATTATGGTTGCAATATAGTTTAAGTGGATGAGCTGTCCTGTTTTTTCTATCTCCTCAGGATATGTTTTGCATCTAGTGAGATAAATATTTGTGCTGTCTTTAGGAAGAAACTGACAGTCTGTTTTACCTCTCTTTGAAGGTTGATCGGCATCCCCAATTTAGACACTCAAGGTGTCTTTTTGTTGTTAGAACAGATGGTGGATGGATAGATTTCTCCTATCAGAAGTGTCTTCGAGCATATATTCGAGATAAGTATCCATCCCATGCAGAAAGATTTATTAAAGAGCATTTTAAACGTGGTAGTGGTTAATATTTGTTAATCCCGATACTTATAATGGTTTTAACTATGGTTTTGATGCCATTAGATCATATTGTGTATTAAATCTTTTTGCAAGTTTTCATATTGTTAGAGCGACTGCACATCAGTATCAGTAACCTACACATTTAGCCTAGGTATACTGATTGTCAATGTAGTAGATAATTGTTGACTGGCACTTCCAAGTTTGGTTGCAAATGAAGACAAAAAAAAATGATTGAAATGAACTTCGCTTTGTTGACTTGAGCTTTTGTTGCCATCGCATATATGTTGGCCATCTGGTAGGACTAAATTTTTCAAAAGACCTGGCTCTATGCTTCTTCTGTAAGTTTGCAGGGATTTATATTCTAATAACACCAATTATATCAACTATTCAAAAGGCCATAATAACAGTCAACCAGCATGATGGCCCTTCACACGCTCAAACCAAAGTGATTTTGAAAGTGAAACAGGTATATTCGTGTGATTTTATATTGTGATGATGAACAATACTTTGTGCCAGTTCGGGAAGAGGAGTGATCGCATCTTTTTTTTTTTTTTTTTTTTTTTGGTATTGGGTCAAGTCATATCATGAGCAACTGTATTCACTGAGTGATACATGGTAGTTGGAATTCGTGCTTTAATAATTAGGTGCGTGATGGATCACCGAAACTAATTGGTTCTACAATCGACTCTTTGAGTTCCCCTACAAATAATATTGCAGTTAGTATTTGAAATCCAATTGATGCAACTAAATTGCTTCACAACCTACTGTGGTCCCTATTACCAGTACTTCTGCAGTATCGGTGAGGCAGGAATTTAACGAGTCAAAAGAGTTAAGCGCAGCTGGTTACGTTCTCCAGTTGCGAGAAAACTATCATTCCACTACAGAAATCTCTAAATGTTTGCTACTATTTTGGAAGACAGACACATATTTATTCTGTACATTCCCGGGTTTTTGAGCGGTCAATGCACGCCACTGTTGGATGGAAGTCATGGAACAGAGAATACCACTCACATGCAACTGCAAAAACCTGCCAATCAAAGCCAAATTATTATGCAGTTAGCCCTCCAATGAGGCCAATAAATCAGTTGATTACAATCTATCTTAAGAATTTGCTACTGTTTCATTATTACATGTAGTTGTTGTCATTGTACTGGCAACTTCTTTTGGTTAATCGGGATTGTTCACCTTCTGCATTTCGAATTTTTAGCTTTGAGCGACAAACCATTGGCAATCTGAAAGCTAATTAGACAGTACCGAGATTGAAGCAGAATACGAATTCTATAGGCCTGAGGCCAGTTCTAAGAACCACTTCAACTGTTAATACTTGAAAGATCGAAATGGTAGGGCATCCGCCGGATACCTAGCATAGACTTTACTCTTACCAAAAAATGAATTCTAGGTTACAATTCTCACATGAAAATCTGTTCCAGAAATCCTTTGTGAATGACTAGGAAGTGTTGGCCTTACTTGGCATGCAAATGTCAACATTAAAAATAAAATAATTAAGAAAAGCGAGAGAAATTACAGGTGATGGGTAATAAGAAGAGGTCAACTCCTGATCATCATCATCATCAACTTACAAATTACAACCATGCAATATTTAGTAGTTACCCATCAATTCAATAATGAATAAAGATTGCATAAACTATGCTGTAATTGCGGGACGAGCATGATCATTATCACTAGACTCGAACTATTCATGAGTGGGCCCCGAAGGCCTTGGAGGTCCCTAACACACACAGCTGGATGAAGAAATCCATGTGGGCCCTCACTCCAAAAGAACACATATACCATAATTGAGTTTCTCAGTACACACATGGACATGGGGCTAGAGCCGCTAGGCCAGGCTGCATAATTTGTTCAATGCTCAAGAAAGATTGATGATCAAACACAAAATCATCTTCCCCAGTTTGAAGGGCAGTGATGGTTAGCTTAGCTAGCTAGGCCCCATCACCGAAACAAACAACAGTACGGCTATGGATGCGTACACAGGATAGGTCTCTGTATTTGCCATGGGGCTACGGTTTAATGAGTTCCAATAAAGGTTTTAGCTTTTGGATTGTGATTGAAATGTGAAGAAAACGAGCCACACTTTCCGATATTGAAGTAAGATTGTGGGCTTTATTTTATCTGACTTTGACCAGATTGATGAAATAGCCATGGTTATTGTGGAAAATTGAATCTGTTTGAAAAACAGTGGGGAAAACCTTTTTGCTCGGTCTTGGTTTTAGATTTTGGGGTCATGCACTTTTATTTACTTACTGCGTTGTGGTGCGGAGGGTGGGCTGGAAGCCAACACAACAACAATAACCACTATATCTACCATCTCTGATCATTTCACCTCCACCATCGATTTCTAACCTCACCTGCTCTCACTAACTCTCTTTTACGTTCCTTCTCTCAGCCAATGTGCCATCAATCTCTCTAGCTTCACATCTTGGATATCGAGCCTGTAAAAAAGATAAAAAAAAAAAAACAGAAAGGAAGGAAAGAAAGGAACGTATCAAAACAAGAACTTACACGCGTCCCTGTGGTAAACAATATCTACAGTACTAGACATTCATTGTGTGTATGGCATTTTACCCTTTTTCCCATATAACACAAAGGGAGGAATTTTAGAAACTTGAAGACAAACCCACAATGAATGTGTTTCTCTTCTGATTTTTTACTCTGTTGTCAGCTGTAACATTATAGATGAGCTGGTGAGGGGAGACCTCTTTTTTGCGTAAAAGAAGAATTGCCTTGTCCTGCCTGCTGGAATGGTTAATTAATGGGAATCTGTAATTAATTTATTTATATTTTTTTTTTCAAAATTTGTTAGCCACATTGTGGCTATACTTTTTTTTCTGTGAAAGCATAAAGAATGAACCCCCAAATTCTGAAATGAAAAATAATGGTATTTGACATCGCTGTTGCTTTTACAACTTTGCATTAAATTCCACATCAAAAAACTACAATTCCAGAGGCATGCAATGCCTTTTCTTGCTTTATGCCAAGACCCTTCAGAGAATTTGTAAAGCAGGGATGACTGACATTTAAAGTGAATTGATAAAATTGTTAATTGGAGAGTGACAAAGTTAATTTTTTGGGCTAAACGACTTGTCAATAAGGCGAGTTGTGGGGAGTGTCTCCGTGTACGCGTTTTAATGGAGACATGCAGAACAGCTATGAGCTACCTCACGGGAAGCCTCTATTTATTTCTTTTCTGCTACTTCTGAATTTGGGCTACAATCTGATCCCACTGTTCTGTAACTGAACTATTAATGTTGAAATTAGGGACTCAAGATAACGATGGCTAATGTCTATGTATAAGTTGATTTTGCATGCACTTAAAGAGTTTATTTTAAAATTCAGACTTTTCTTCTTAATTACAAAACAAAAATCGAACACGTTGATCAAATGGTCTGCTAAGATTTGTTATGCGTGGAATTGAAGAAGAGTCATGTATGCATGTTGATCATAACCATAAGATTCAAAGTCCAAATGTAAGACTGATGATGATGTATAGCCTCCCAGGGGAATTTCCTTGATTAGTAATAATTTGCTACGCATGCATGCATGTGATCGTTCGTGTTTTACATGCCGAGCATATGCATATGCATATAGGATTTAGGATTCAACTACAATCTCATTGTATATATTGACCAAAATTTTTGGCCACTACTTTATGCATTGTTGGCTTTGTCCTTAATTACCATGTACACTGCGCACAACTATTCGACCGGTGGAATGGAATAATGGAAGAGCTAAGCTAGCCCACCTAATCTCACTCGATCGAATTAACTTTCAATTAGTTGGTATGTTTCAAAGATGTCAATCTTAAAATATAAAAAATTCCAGCAAGAGAAACGGACTCTATCAGGGCATCCACATATAAACATAATTGATAATTTGATTTCTTTCGAGGGCTTTCAGAGACAAAATACAAAAAGGTTTTGCTTTGAGATTTAATTGCAATTTTACTCATCTTTTTTTATTTGGGTGGGAAAAGTTAAATTCTTTAGCTTTATGTGTGTCAATACTGAATCAGCAGGTTCAGAGGTTACTTTCAATTGTCGGGGTCTGTGTATTTTACCTATCCCGCTCGCGCCAATTTAATTGTCTCTGAAAAAATGGAAAAAGACATGAAAAGAAAAGAAAATATCGAATTTTACAAAACCCAAAAAATTCAAAGAAAACAAACGGAATTAGTCCATTTGAAAGAATATTATCTTATACAGACGTTACCGTCTATAACTCGCTCGCACCTCAACAAATTTTGCTATGCTTTTATATTTGAGATGAGTGACTACGGTATTCAATCATGACGGTTGATGTAATAATAATTGGAAGCAAGTGAAACATGAAAAATGAAATCGATTTAAGTAGGGTATGCTTAATAAGTGGGGTCGCTGAATGTTAGAAGGTACAAGCGTCACGTGTCGAGTTATTGTGCTGCATGGCCCATGATGCAGGGTCTGGGACGATAAACACAAGACACTTTCTCCCATAAAAAAAAACATACAAACGTAGAAACCCACAAATAAAACGCAGCTCCTTGGGGTGGTACTGTCTAGTCTCCCTCTCTTCTCTTCCTTCAGGCAGAGAAAAAAGAGAAAAACAAAAAAGAGAGAAAGAGATGCATCAAGCTATGTCTTTGAGCCTCTCTTTCTTCCTAACATTCTCTGCTGTATAATGATACAAGATCTAAAACCTCTTCTTCTCAGAAGAAGATGGCTCAGCAACAGCAACAACAAGAAGAAAACTCTGCATTCCTTCTCGATGCTCTCTACTGCTCTGAAGAGAATTGGGAGGATGAAGTGAGGCATGACTACTTTCATGAAGGATTAGAAGAAAGCTTTTATTTTAATAAAAACAAACCTAATCCAATTTCAAACTTGCAAGAACAGGACTTATCTTGGGATGATGAAGAACTTTCCTCCTTATTATCCAAAGAAGAACCAAATCAGTGGCATAAAAACCTGGAAACCAACCCATCCCTGGCTAGGGCTCGAGATGAGGCCGTGGAGTGGATGCTGAAGGTCAATGCCCACTACTCTTTCACAACTCTCACTGCAGTTCTTGCTGTCAACTACCTGGATAGGTTCCTCTTCAGCTTCCAGTTCCAGACTGAAAAGCCATGGATGACCCAACTGGTTGCTGTTGCCTGTCTCTCTCTTGCTGCTAAAGTAGAGGAGACACAAGTGCCCCTATTATTGGACCTACAAGTATGTTCAATACTGAATCTTGTGTTGTGTTGAATGTGTTTTCTAATTTTTGGTGATTATTTGTATCTAATTGGTTGGCCAATGTGGGGTTCTTTGTTTTGTGCAGGTGGAGGCTAGTAAATACGTGTTTGAGGCAAAAACTATCCAGAGAATGGAGATTTTGGTGCTCTCCACGCTCAATTGGAAGATGAATCCTGTAACCCCACTTTCTTTTCTTGATTACATTGCAAGGAGACTTGGGCTAAAGGATTATCTGTGTCGGGAATTCCTCAAGAGATGCGAGCGTGTACTTCTCTCTGTCATTTCGGGTAACCAATCAGAATCACTATGAATTCAACCGAAAAAGATGATTTTGCTATGATTTATTTTTCAAATCAATCCAATGATATGTTATTGATCTTTTTTTTATATCCAGATTTTAGGTTTATGGAATATCTCCCTTCTATAATGGCTAGTGCTACAATGCTTCTCGTTGTCAAGAATATAGAACCCTGTCTTGGAGTAGATTATCAAAAGCACATCTTGGACATACTTGGAATCGATGAGGTGAGAGTCTTTAATTTTCTCTTGACAATCAATTGACTCTTTGTAAATCGATGAGAATTTTCTTCGTAATGTGCAAATTCGATTGCATTCTCTAAATCATGATGATCGTGTAAACAGGACAAGGTAGAGCATTGCAGTAAGCTGATAATGGGGTTGGCAGTAGAAGTCCATGGCAGCCAATCCAATAAACGCAAGTTTGGTTCCATTCCAGGCAGCCCAAGCGGCGTAATGGATGTGTCGTTTAGCTCTGATAACTCGAATGATTCTTGGTCTGTGGCATCATCCGTGTCTTCCTCGCCCGAGCCACTGTCCAAGAAGAGCCGGCCACAGGACCAGATCCTGCAAAGGCTAAACCATGCCAACGCAGATTTTCTTACCATTCCTCGTTAGCTCGTCAATTACATTTCTGTCTTTTTCTTATGGACAATATAGTCTTTGTAATAATATTATTAGATATTGTTCGTTTTCATCTGCAAGTTAAATTGCTTACCATCTCTGCATTTCCTAACCAAAGCTCGATTCAGGTGACATTTTCGCATAATGGGCTTTGGGCAATGGGTATGGAAATTTGAAAGTCGAGATGGTTTGCATTTTATCCGGACGGCATGAACATAGCAATGAATAGTTCTTGCATTAATTTGACATTATCTATTCCTCCTCAGTGTTGGGACCTAGGCCTGCTTTTATCGACGTATTATTTATGTCATTATCATTTTAATAAGTTATGATCTCTAATACAGCTTATATATTAAAGTGTTAATTATTCGTGGTTTACATTGTGATGTAGGCGTCCATAATACACAAAACGTAGTGTATATATACATACACGTAGAGCCTAGAGTAGCTTCCGGCCCGTGCTTATGATAAAGTATGTATAAGGCTGAGTAAGAGTTTGAACGAAAACAAAGAGGATATTTATTTGTTTGCATGTGAAGGGAAGAATATTTTGTCGGCCACTGGTATTTCCGGGCTTAATTTTGTGATTATTGTTTTGGGTTTGACCTCGTTTGAAGAGCTTATTTTTGTGGCATGACTGCTTGAAAGGGGTGAAATGACAGCAACTGGAGCGAGCTACATGGCTGTAACACCGTCCATTTTATATTTTTTATACATATTTTTCTTCCAAGTTCCACATTTGTAAATACATATATATATATATATATATATAATAACTGCTCTGGTTTGCTGGTTATACACGCAGAACAGAGTTCGTAAGAAGAAAACCTTCGATACTAAGAGGTCTATAGCTTTCATTTTCATTCCCAATATCTAGAATACATAAATGGAACATAACAAATAAAGAATGATTTGTTTTAGTAATGTTTTTGAAATGCATTGATTCTGTTCAATAATTATTTGAAAAAAGGATAGGAAATTAGGAGTTTTTGGTTTTTATTTTGACCACAAGCTGGCATAAGTTAGAAGGTTCAAATTTGAATGGAGGGACAGATGTAGAGTCCAACTTAACAAGGCAAAGTCAATGAGAGCTAGGCATTCAGACTGCGATTAATGTGCATGCTAGCTAATTAAGTTCACCACTAAAGTTGAAGCATTTTCACGGCATTATATTTGTCAATATATGGAGACCAAATTCTAGCACTACTAAAAGCTATTTTATATATTATTTAACTGATATTGTAATTAGCTGAGCTGAGATGCACAGGGAAAATAAGTATGGTGGAGAAGAAAAGTCTTGCCTCTTGTTAGTCAAGGTATTCCTAACATTCATATGCTTGCTTCATTAAATTAAATAAGTCGATCGATCTTGCTTCAGAATTTTTTATGCTATATCAGAAAAAGACACCCACAAGAAGGTTTGCATGTGCTTTTCTACCACTTTAAACTAATGGGAATCATGACTTGGCTTTTTATTTTTTAACTTCGACGCACAGCACAACTCTCTAGATTTCTTACTAAATTGCTTAATCTGTCAAAACCTATCTTAAAATAATTTTATCTCATCTATTTATTATTATTTTTTATATTTGTATGTGCCGTGAATGTCGGAGTTGTATATGCTTCATTCCTCCCCATATTGACCGTATTATGTACAGTCCTCCCTTACTCTTAGTGTAACGGCACATTATTATTATTACTATTATTATTACCCCATAAAATTAAAGCATGTCGCATTTAAGCTTCTTGTCTTTGCTTATTACTCTCTTTTTAGCACTTTGGCTTTGCACATTACTAGTCTTTTTGGTGGGGATTACTAATAAAAATGAATTTGATGATGTTACAAAACCAAAAAAAAAGAAAAAGAAAAAAATCGAAAGAGGACACGAAAAGAAAGTACGGGAGTAAGCCGCGTTAGTCTTATAAAGGAGGCATAATAGAAGATTAAAAAAGATTTTGGATACAATTAGATCCACCAAAAAACACACCCACCTAAAAAAAAAAAAAAAAAAAAAAGGTAAAAGGGTGTGGAATGTTGAAATTGGGAGACAATATCTTTTGATTTTGTATGAGATGTCTTTGTTGGTCCTCATTTTGTTTTGTTCTTTGCTTTTGGTAGTTAGGAGTGTAGACTGTAGCATATTTCAACCCAAAAAGAAAAAGAAGAACAAAAAAAAAAAAAGACAATGATAGGATATGAATAGGAGATCATAATAAGGGAAGTCGTGAGTAATTGGTTCCGGTGAACATCTTCTCTTCTCTTTTACAGACACTGCAATCTTTAAACTCTACAAAGCTCACCTTTTTTACCTTGTGACCATTAATATTTTTAAAGTTTTTAACATTAAATTAATTTGTTCTTTATTCCCTGAAAGTTTTAACACATACCTCCCTCGAGAATTGAAATTTTAACATTTAAATAAAAAATTTAAGAAAAGACACTAAAAAATTTAAGGAAAGGCACACTTACTTCCCCTAAATCATTAGTTAACCATCCAATTTATTTATATAACTATAATACCCTTAATTACTTCAAAATAAAATATAAAAAATTTAATTTATATGTAATCAAAAATAATTTTCATTTATATTTATTTAAAAATTAGAAATTTAATTAATGACAATTTAATTTAACAATTTTAGTTTACGTGTATTTAATATTTATTGAAATTAAGAATTTAATTAATAATAATTAACTTGATAATTTTAGTGTACATTTATTTAATATTTACTCAAAATAAAAATTTAATTTTTATTCATATATTATACTTATCCAAATCTTAAATCCTAATATGCAAAGCTGCTGCTTTTCTTACTCCCCTCTTTTGCAAATTCTCTAATAATAAATTATATTTTTTTATTTCACTAAACAATTTCACAGTCTTATCAATCTTACTGTTCTTAAAAAAACACTTTAATACAAGATCTATATCATATACATTCATATTAAATCTACATTTCAATATCAATCTTATGACTTGTAAATCAAATGTAAATTTTTGGATTTACACAAAAAATTTGATGGAATTATGCAATGACGGAAAATTAGAAAAAATTTCAACATGACTAAACTGCTACTTTTAAATTTTATTAAATAAAATTTTAATTTAAATAAATATGAAATGAATATAAATTATAATTGTCACTAATCAAAATTTTAATTATTTTAATTTTTTAAACATCAAATAAATTAAAATTGAGTTTCTTATACTTTATTTTGAAACAATTAAGGGTATTATAATCATTGTAAGTAAAAATATAAGGTCAATCGACGGTTCAAGGGAGGTAAATGTGTCTTTTCTTAAAACTTCTATCTAAGTGTTAAAATCGTAAATTAAATTATCATTAATTAAATTTCTAATTTTTAAATAAATATAAATATAAATTAAAATTATTTTTGATTACATACAAATTAAATTTCTTATATTTTACTTTGAAGCAATTAAGGGTATTATACTCATATAAATAAAATTGGATGGTCAATTAACGGTACAAGGGAGGTAGGTGTACCTTTTCTTAAACCTTTTATTTAAGTGTTAAAATTTCAAATTTCAGGGGAGGTATGTGTTAAAACCCCTTATTCACTGTAAAGATTATTATTCTTTTCACACTAATTATGATACCATTTATTTTTTTATCTGAATTCTGAACATAACTAAAATTTGAAACTAAATTATATATTTATTTTTTTATTTTAAAATATCTAAAAATAAATATTAAGTTGTTTGTTTTAATAAAATAAAAAGATTAAAAATTTATATTTTAATGTGTATACCCTTTTAAAATAATATATTTATATATAATAATTTTAATTATATTAACAAATAGATAAAAAATTAATAAATTTTATTAGTATGTACATTATTTATTTATTTGATATATATTTTTTTAAAAAAATAATTTCTAATCGATGATATAAAGATTAATAAAAATTAAATAAAAATAATAAGTCATATTGTAATATAGTTATAATTATGTAAATACACAAATTGATTGTAATAATTAAAGTATAAAATAAATAGAAATGAGAAGACAAATAGAGAGACTTATAATAGAGAAGAAATACGTTAAAAATAATTAATTAAGCTTTTAATTTTATTAGTAAATAAATTAATAAGATAAGAATATTTTTAAAAGATAAAAATATTAAATTATTTAGGTATTTACTCATTTACATTTAAATAAAAATTTTTAATTTAATTATATTGAGATGCTTTTAACAAATATTTAGATATAAGTTAAAAAATAAATGACTCTTAAACATCTAAATAATTATATTCAGATTTTATCAAAAAAAAAAAAAAAACAACTCCTAAACTAATCATGCTATATATGTGTGCCCTTGCATTATGTTCATTTGATTACCAACCGTGTGATCTCGTGGACAGGTTCGGGCATTCATATATTTGTGTTATTCATAGAAAAATATATATATATATATATATATGTAGCAATTTGTGCAATTGAACATCACTCTACGTCTACGAGACTACGACCACGTGTTAGTTTGTATGTTTGTTTGTTTGGGAGCTTTCCTCGCATCGTATGTACACAAGTCGATTAATTTTGGTGTTTTAGCTTGGGGGTTGTCTTTGCGGACCATTTGGTAGCCATAAACTGATAAAAAATACAACAACTTTTATCAAGATCGACGGCCATTTAATTCATTGGCAGAAGTCATTGTTCGCCAACCGGCAGCTCCATCACTTTTTCTGCGGCTATCTCCATATAATTATACACCCACATGCATGATATGATATGATATGATATGATATATATATGGGGCAAAGTCACACATTGCAACATTATTAATTCTTTGCAGCCTAAATTGTACATTATTAGTTAAACAGGGGGACCTCAAACATCAAAAATGATGAATTAATCAACCTAAGATTCAAACTCTAATGTAGACAATATCATAAAAAAAAGGTATAAGAATATAACCCGGAAATCCTATTCTATTTAGGCAATACATATTTAGGCTCGCGATAAGATAAATCATTGGCATATGATGAGCCAAGCGAACGCTTGAACTCGATAATATACTTGAAGAAAACATAGGCTCCGGTATTGATGAAGCAGGCCCACTACACACAGATTGTGTAGAGTTCAGTGGGAAGGAGAGTTCGCGGAATGGGACAATGTAATCTATCTAACTGCCAGGGAAATACACATTCCATGCGTGAATGGTAATAACTGTGATGAAAGAAGAACCTTTCTTCTCTTCTCTTCTCTTCTCTTTTCGATCCATTCTGACCTGACTAAAAATAAATTCAAAAAGAGAGAGAGAAGAATATTTTATATAAGTATGTACATATTTAGAAGTCCACAAGATGAGAATCCAATGGCTAGCCGGGCCGGGCTCTTGTTGTCCCATATTATGTGTCACCATCTCTCAGGTAAATGGCAAACAAATTATTCATATCCTGCAACTGCAAAGCCAGCCAGGTAAAGTAAACACACGCACAGCCTCGCATTAGTTAAATTATCTGTGTTTGTTGCGTTTACATGCATTGGGCTAAGGCTAAAAATATGCTGTGCCTGTGCCTACTGACTAATTTGTCTGAAAGAGGAGAAAAAAAAAAAAAAAAGAAAAAAGGATATGAAAAGAAGAATTTTCAATTTAAATTCCTGGTTTTTAATATTGAATACATTATGAGGAAAACATCAAAAGAAAAGCCGAGAAATAGTTAGTGTAAAAGGCAGAATTGTGATCGATTGCAATGCAATTGGGGCAGAGTGGTCCTCTGCTTCGGAGGTGGGGTAAATTAGTGGGCCTGGTACTCTCTGACTCACACTGATTTTCATCCTGGTGGCGTCTTTGTGGGTATTATTGTTGTAGCTAATACAACTACAAGCCTCGCAGATAAACAATATGGCTCGAGTGCCCCTTTTTGTTCGCAGCAATGAAAGGGACGTGGGCTAGATTTTGAGCGCCTCGGGGTCGGGGTTGAAGCTGTTGCACCAAATATCATTAAAAATTGGCGGCAACTACCCTTGTAACATCTAAGGCATACCAACAATGTTGGGTCTATTTTAGAAGCCTGGGTTTTTCGAACCCTATCATTTTTCTCAGAGATTTGATTTGTTCGTTGGACTCTATAAGCAGAAAGAAAGATAAGCTATTATCAATATTCCATCTTTGGTTGCATTTGGACCAGGATAAGAGGTTCTAAAGTTCCATCACCTTTTTAGTTAAATGACCCCTTAGAGATAATAAAATGTTCTTTTTCTTTTATAGCGTGATAGACTTAAAAACATAGCTAATTTCCTACAATTATGTTTCCAAGCATCCAATAATTGTATATTAGTATGCAACACAAATGAGACAATGAATCTACAAATTTTCTGAGGATTTCAAAGGAAAATCTTTTTATGGCCATGGGTATCAAAGTCATTTCGATTTTTTATCCTGCGCGGGAATTAAAAGCAATTTAATTCTTTTTCTTCTTTCTTTTGAGTCATAATGTTAAGAGGGCTACAAATATAAGAGTCGGGTGGTGTGGATGTGGACCAGAATTAAGGCCCAAATTATTTACTTGTCTTTCGTAGAAAGCCTAAATGCAGCTCTCTTTGTTCTTTTTAGCGTGCTTATTTTCACAGGTGACCCAGATTTTGTGTAATAACCACCCCATCTATTAATTTTTCATTTATATTTTCTTATACATGGTAATTCTTTCAATTAAAATACATTTTTTTTTAATATATACAATAGTTTAAGTGATGAACAAAGAAACTGTACAATAAGAAGCTTTTTTTTCATATTAGAATACTTGGAGATGTCGAATAAATACACTAAATGTTTTACTTTCATTTAGGAACGATACATTAAAAAAACAAATATACGCATAAAAAAGAAAATATTATTTTTTTTTTTTTTTTTTTTTTAAGGATATAGGTATTTTTAATATTAAACGGGACTACTTTTATAAAATATTATATTTTCTTTAAATTTTTGAAGGAGTGTGTAAATAGGTGGGTAGTCTGACAGTAATGGAAATAATATCACTACTTTTTTACTAGTTCGCAATACTAGGGAGGTGCATTTTTTATTTCCAAAACTGAAAGAGTCTTTGGGCTTAGAATTTAGAAAGCACATTATTAGACTTGCCCCACCGCAAGAGCTCTAATAAGATGAGCCGGGGGCCTAGTTTAGGTTTTGGGCCGTCTTCATGAACTGCCCATTTTGAAGGCCACGCAGTGATGACGAAGAGGCAGATACTAAATGGCAAAAGTGAAGTTTGGTGTACTGTTTGGCGGGGAAAAGGGTGGAAAAAGTGAAAAAGAAGCAATAATGGATGCACTTTTTAGTCTTCCACAATTTTCACGAGGCCCAACTACATTCCAAGAATCAAATATTCCCAATGTCTAGATTACACATACCGCAACAAGCACGAACACCACATATAAGGAAGAGGAAGCTAGGAAGACAATGGGTTGGGTCATATGACTCATTTTCCATGTTTGACAGTCGAAACGCCAATGCAAAATAATTGAAAGTTTGCAATTATTCTTGCTTTGAAATTGCAATTTAAAACCCCCCATGCGACCTGTTTTAGGTTCTCCTCTGCCTTCTTTGATGCTATAATTAATGCGATGGAGATGGGTGGCAAATGGGTTTCACACTTTTTGAAGTTCTATATTTGTACGAAGTGAATTATTCGTGTTCCAACTTTAATTAGTTTTCACATAGAGCAAGATACGGTATCTGTTTTATCGATGGAATGCACAAGAAGATTAGGTGACCACGAAATAAAAGGAAAATATTAAACACTTTTTATCTTATAATATATGTTTATTTTAAGTATATTTTAAAATTTGAGATACATAGCCCAAGTATATGCTGCGCCTTTATTATTAACTAACTAATTAATTAATGTTTATATGTATATTTAGTTTGTATAATTACGTAGTGGCACTGGGAAGGGGCCAGATTTGAAGGGCCAAAATTTGAGATACAAACAAGCTAAGCTAACGTTTTATGGAGGGAGTAATTTTGACAAATGACAATTCATGGGGCAAGGTTACAAGCGGAATAAGTGGAGATGCTGATACTGAGACGGAGAGAAGGACAAAACACGTGATGGGAATCTCTCGGAACGCACAATAAAAAATTTCATTTATTAAAGTGGCAAGTATTTTGAAGATTCCACGGAGATGGTGGGTAGATCAGATGTGACGGCCACCAAACTCTCTCTCTCTCTCTCTCTCTCTCTCTCTCTCTCCTTCTTTATTCTTTAATCGATCACTTCCATCCAAACTTTCTTACATTTGCTTTGCTTTGCCGTTTTACCTCCTTCTCCTTCTCCATCCTTATTTGGCTGTACCATGTTTATGATATATATATATATACATGCAATGCACCTGCGAGAATGCTGGCGCCCGGGAGATTGTTTTAGTCAAAAGGTGTTTGGAAAATGCGATCTACGTAATACCCCATTTCGGACCAATTGTCTTTTGATAATGATTGTTACTTCTGTTGCTCACAAGTAGTGAATCCTAGCTAGTTTATGTACATACGCAGAGTACATCATAAAATGGGTCAAACTTGCTTGAAACGTGATCCAATTTTAATCGGAAAATTTTTTAAGATGGCCCTAATTGAAACCTAATTGAAGTCAACAGTTACTTGAGAAGATTCTTTTATCAATTTAGTCTAATATTTATTTTCAGACAATTTTACTCTCATCAACTACATTTAATTTTTCTCGCATTCAATACTTTTTCTTTGCATTGCTCTTTTTTATTAATTATACTTTCACAAAAATTCTAACTTTCCTATCACAAAATCTCTCTTTTCTTACAAAATGTGAGTTATAATATTCACAACATGAATGAGACTGTTGATAATGTATTTTAGAATGAATTTGTGATGAAATCATTGAATACATGTCTTTAGTTTATTTTTTAAAAAATATATATACATAAATTTAAGATGAAATAAATATATTTTGAATATAATTTTTGTTGGATCTCAATAATGTGAATGTATTTAGTTGAAATGTTATTAAAATTAAAAAAAAATGATGAAATTCAAAAAAAAAAAAAAATTAGATGAAAATGTGATTTTCAAGTGAGATACGAGTGTAATTTTTAGGTGGAAAGGGGGAGTAGATCCCTTTTGACAATTTCGGGCACCCGAAAATTGGCCAGAGGCGCCCAATTAGTGCTTGAATGATATATATGTGTGTGTGTGTGTGTTGAGAGGGAGATCAAAATGGTTACGTTAATTGAATGATAAAATTTCGGACAACAACAGACCAGACCTGACCAGTAGTATAAGTTTAAAAGTGGACAGAGATAGGTTATAACTAGGGAAACAAACTAGTTGAAAAATGTTTAGGTGGAGTCGGGCACAGAAGGGCATCAAGACCAGGACCAGGAGCATGTGAAGGAGGTACAACGGACACTAACTAAATATATTTAATTAAGTGTTGCTGACGCGTCAATCCCATGTCTACTTTTCCTCAAGTTCGGGGGAGGGATGGTTGTCTTTTGTTATTTTTATTTGGTTTAATTATATTAGTATTTTAATGATATAGAACGAGGAATGGAATTAATAGGTTCAATGCGCATCCGATGATCTAAAGCTTTCTCATATCATAGTCATCGATCTTAGTTAAGCAAATCTAACCAATCATCGTTCTTATCAGCTTATATATGATTATGATGATGATGATGTTGATGATGATATATATTCCTTTAGGTTATGGCAGTTGGGATCCTCTCTATCTCATTTCCGGGAAATAGGCGTGGGAGTGGGGCGTCTTGTGCGTCCTTTGACCTTCTGACTTTTTATGCAAATTGTCCCGGCCGCCTATTGCACACGCACATAGAGCCACCAAACCCATTACCACTTACCAGTTACCAGCTTGGGGGATTTTTCTGTTTTACTTTGCTTGCCCTGCGTTTTCAACCGCATGCTGTATCCGCTCTCTCTGTCTGGTGCTACGTTCGGGTTTAAATCATCTCCATTGCAATATAATATCCTTATTATATTATATAAATTAATGACTAATTTTTATTAAAAACTTATATCTTCGTTCCTTAATATTACACGTAATTTATATTGAGATTATCACATTTATTTTGTTATTACATTGGAATCACAAATACAATCAAATACGTTTATTTTATTATATATTTGGATGAATTTTTTGTATTGAGTGAAATATATATTACAATACAAGTGGTATTAATTTTGAATTTGGTCATTTATTTGATAAAATATTAGGATCTTAGTTATGAAATCAGAAAAAAAAAAAAAAAAGACAACAAACTTATCTAATTAGCAATGTAACGGGTCAAAATTAATTAATTGTAGGAGATATTTGGGATAAGGATTGATTTATTTTATAAAATATCAATGTTGCTAGAAATCAAAATATTAAACCTTAGAAAAAAAAATAAAGCAAGTTTCACATTTAAATTTGGCGTGTAATTAAGTAACTTTCGTGCCCATTTGACCTTAGAATTACTATTTATGTTATGATTCAGGTGGATTTTTACGAAAGCTAAAAGAAATATTAAAATATTAAATTATAACTTGTTAGATTTAATCATTGAACTTTTGAATAATTACACATATATATATATATATAACCTATATATATTATATTAAAAATTATTAAGAGTTGAAAATTATAATTAGATTTAATTTAGAGAGTTTACAGAATAATACATTTAATTTGGATAAAATTTATCTGTATTTAGTAAAAATTTATTCAAAAATTAATATGAAGAATTTTTTTTTTTTTTTTTTGGATGTGATTGGTTTAATTAAATTGAATACGTAATGATATGAATAACATTTCAGAGAAAAAATTAGATCGCAACTCTTTCTGTCAAATTACATGTATTCCAACTTTGAAGCGATGAAATCGCATATTAAAAGCAAAATTGTTTAGGGAATAACATCGTTGGAGTAAGGGTGGGAGATTTAAAAATAAATACTGAAGTCGATAAATATTAAAGATTAAATAGGAATAGATTTCGAGTTTCTGTGCAACAATTACTAAAATTCATAACCATGTGACAATAAAATAATGTTATCTCTCTCTTCTCAGAAAAGGTGTCGCATTGTTCACAGCTAGATTTTATATTTTAAAGCAATGGTCCAAACCCATCAGCGCGGATCTTGCTGTTAAAATATTAATTATCAGTATCAGAAATCGGGCAAGGTAGAAAGGGCTATTTTGTAAACTCGTGTTGTTAAAATTTAAACACGAAACGACACTTTTGCAATTAAATATATGTTATGTTCATAGTCACGCAGGCAGAGATGTCGAACCCCACCGAGATTCTCCTTTTTTGAAATTAAACGTAAATTGAAACACAAACTTTTTCACCAATTATCATAAATACATAACTAAAATTTTACTACAACCTCTCCTCAATTATTACTACAATACCACCGGAAAAAATCAGTTCAAACAGTACAAGGACTGTTTTGTTGCTCTACCTTTAAAATCATCACTTCGTAAATAGTTTTAATTAGTAATGAATGAATGCTCAATGCACATTAATGAATTAATATATATTGACCCTTTAATAAAATATATAAAATATATATATATATATATATATATATATATATATATATTTGAAATCCGAATAAATTAGTATAAAGAGAGGAGAGGAGGAAAGGAGAAATCCAAATTCGCGTACGAAGGTATAGACAACAGTAGAAATAGAAAGGAATCCAATACAATACAGCAATTGATTCAAATCCAACTAATTGATACCTCTGGAGTCCGCCCAACAACAAAAGTCTATATAAACTGACAATATCAGTTACATTGGTGTCACAATAGCACACGACCACCATACGCTTACAAGCCAAAGCAAAGCGGCCAGCGAGCGAGCGAGCGAGAGAGAGAGAGAGAGAGAGTGAGTGAGGAGATTGTAGAAAAATCATGGGAGGTTGGGCTATAGCCGTGCACGGAGGCGCTGGTGTTGACCCAAAGCTCCCTGCAGAACGACAAGAGGCCGCCAAACAACTCCTCGCTCGCTGCCTTAATATGGGCATCTCCGCTCTTCGCTCCAATTTCTCTGCCATTGATGTCGTTGAACTTGTTGTACGTCTTCGTTTCTCTTTAATAATACAAAAAGAAATTTGTGTCGCTAAATTCTAACGTTTGTGAGAATGGAAATTTTTACAGAAGAAAGAGACAAAAGACACCGCTTCGGAGTTTAAGTGGTGGCGCTTTTGTGTTCCATTCCATTATTAGTCTTGCTTTTTCATCTTATTGTATTATTTTGTTTTCTCTGTTTTAATAATCACGTCTAAATTGTTTTTTACTCGTGAAATTTGTTCAAGAATGTTATGTTATTTGTTTGCGTACAATAAATGGAAAAAATTAATACGAATATTATAATTATGGAAGGTTTTTATCAAATGATTGGAGCATTGTGTTTGTGGGACTACACAGGTGAGAGAGCTGGAAACGGATCCTCTGTTCAACTCTGGCCGTGGATCTGCACTCACTGAAAAGGGAACGGTGGAGATGGAGGCCAGCATCATGGATGGGCCAATAGACGATGCGGCGCCGTATCTGGGGTTACCACTGTTAAGAATCCGGTATCTCTGGCCCGACTCGTCATGGACAAATCTCCGCATTCCTATCTGGCCTTCTCTGGCGCCGAGGAATTCGCCAGACAACAGGTCACTTACCATTCTACCCTTTACCTTTTCGAACAACAATATTTGTTCTGTTTTGGCGCTTGGACGGACGTAGTAGTAACACGTTTTTAAGCAACTTGCTTAGGGTGTTGAGTTGGTGGACAATGAATACTTCATCACTGAGGAGAACGTGGGAATGCTAAAATTAGCGAAGGAAGCAAACTCCATTCTGGTACGTTTATTCTTTCTCATTTATTTCTCACCAACGTAAATCATGAGGCGAAAATCAATTCACTCACTCATATTACTTTTTTTATCCTTGATCAGTTTGACTACCGAATCCCATCCGTTGGATTGGAGACCTGCAGCGCTGGTGCTGCAGCCACAGATAACCGGTTGCAAATGAACGGACTTCCAATAAGCGTGTACGCGCCAGAAACAGTTGGGTGCGTGGTGGTTGACCGAGAGGGCCGGTGCGCAGCAGCCACGTCAACAGGAGGGCTGATGAATAAGAGGACCGGTAGAATCGGTGACTCACCACTTATTGGTGCTGGGACCTACGCATCTAATCTTTGTGGGGTCTCCTGCACAGGCGAAGGGGAGGCCATCATACGCGCGACCCTGGCGCGTGACGTGGCGGCAGTGATGGAGTATAAAGGTTTGGGACTGCAAGAAGCGGTGGATTTTGTGATAAAGGAGAGGCTCGATGAAGGGAAGGCTGGACTGATAGCGGTGTCAAAGAACGGGGAAGTGGCATATGGCTTTAACTGTAATGGAATGTTCAGGGGCTGTGCTACTGAGGATGGGTTCATGGAAGTTGGTATTTGGGAGTAAATCTTTGCCTTTTTTTTTTTTTTTTTTTAACAGTTACGTGTTTAAAAAGGCTCTGGCTTTGCTTTGGACATGTTGGTGTTCTGTTCAAGTTCAAAGGTTTAGCAGTGCTGCACCTCTTGTGTGGCTATATATCTATATGTTAACTATGTAGTAGATTTGGTGCAGTTTTATTATGGTTCGTTATCCTAATAAAATAGGATCTTTTGCTTTGGCAATAAAATAGACTACTAATTTCTTAGCACCGACTCCGGATCATCTTCATAATTAACTGTTCGAACTGTTTGGCTTGGTGAACTAGTTGTTTTAATTTAGAGTTTTCTACTTGTATTGTCCTTTTCCTTGGCACCGCAAAAGCTATTGTCTTACAAAGCACCCTTTGCCCGATGGCTTTCGGTAAAGCACTCTTTGACGTTACTCGAAAAAGTATCTGGAATCCTTACGAAGGATGGAAAAGCCAAATGTATCTAAATTCTTCGTGCTCCAGAATCAGGTGGAAAAAAATTTATTTTTAGAGGGATACTTCTGTGATCAACATTTTCTGGCCCAGTCTTGGACTTTCTCCAAAGCTTTAATTTGGACCCCAACTTTAACACTAAACCAGCATAAGCAAGCCCAATCAAAATACTAAACAGAAGGGTCTGTGAGTCACAAATATTGAGCAGCGCTCACTCGTGTTTGAGATGCCGAGTCAAGGAAATCAACGCATGCAGTAGTAATTTATTCAGGAACTTTTTACATTATCTTCGTGTAAACATGTAAAGCTTATTCGTTACATTACTTTGTAATTGTTGTTACTTCTTGCCGCTGCCCCAAACGGTGTCCTTTACGGATTGAAGGGTTTTTGACACAGCATTAGCTGCACTGGCCAAGACACCACCGCTTCCTTTGTTGCGAGTCAGATGAACCACCCCCGCTTTCTCCTTTCTTGGTTCTCTGTCTTCCCCTGCTGGTGACCTGTAGTCTGTAGTCTCCACTTTTGTTTCTATTGCACCTTGTTCGTTTAATTCTTCAGTTCCCTACAAAAATACGATAAACATTTACCCATGAAGAGCAAAAATAAAAAGAAGCATATATTCATCAAGAAAATTGAAAAACAACGAAACGAAATGGAGACCAGTAATATACTTTCGTTGTGCTCATATTTCAAGATTTTGAACAATGGTGACTACGCTTTTGCTTATGGATGTCTCGTGGTGGAAGAATCCCTGATGAAAAATCTAGTATACATTTATAGAATTAGTTTCTCTGATTTGAAGGCAAGTGCCACGGACACGTTTCCTATGCGGTGGCTCATTCTCCTGGTTATCATAGCCAAATTTCTCAGTGTATAGACACGTCATGAGCGGATATGAATAATGATGTAGAACTTCGAACTTACGTTGGGTTTTGTCCAATTAAAACAACATGAGGGATAGGTGCCAAGGAGATGATGTCCAAATTTGTCACATGGGCAAAGAGTCCAAAGATGATCTAAGCATTGGAGCAAGTTATTTGAAAGCCTTGTACAACTCTTCTGATATCACAATTATTTCTCTTTAGATCTTTCAGTATATAGGCAAAATCTTGCAGTGTGAAGAATACAAGTTTATCTAATTAAATTAGAACATGGACCCGGAAAAATTTGAAAGAACCACCAACATGCATTTCTGGCTCTTTGACATTTCAATAAATCAGTGAACTAATAGAACAGCAAATAAGACTAATGCCTGCACGTTCATGCAACTAGTAAGGAGGGAGTAAATGAAATACATCCGTTCCAATCAATTGAGAAAAAATCACTATACAGACCATGCAAAGCATAATAACTCCTTGAAGTATATCCACAAAGTGTTTGTTTATAATTGGCTAAATCATGATACCATGGACTGCATTATAGTTTGAGGAAAACAAACTCTTCAATGGCAGGTATCTCTCCAATTTTCTTTAGTACTTCCCTGCTGGGTTCCTCATCCACACCAGTGGTCATTACTGCTTGCTTTTGAGGAGCGATTCTTCCCACACTCATGAAGTTCACATTTACATTCTCATCACCCAGTAGACTACCCACCTTCCCAATTATACCCGGTTGATCATCTTGCCTGCACAGAATAATGCTGCCTTCCAGGCTCACATCAACACCAAAGGAACCAACCTTGGTCAGATGGGGTTTCCCGTCCTTCACCTTTCCTTCCACTCCAATTTCGCCAAAGTCTGAAATTGCACTAGCAAATTTAGATTCTACATTGGCAATCTGAACCTGAATAAACTCTAATGGATTCTCAGGAGAACCATCCAACACGATGCGCTCTTCACTTATCATCAGTCCTCTCTGTTTAGCTGTGAAATCAGCATTCACCAAGTTAACAAAAATACTGGAAATGGGCTCAATTATACCCTTGGTGATCATAGCTCTGAGCAGCCGCGTGTCAAGATCATCTGGACTTCGGGCAGAAGCATAAGTCACCTTCAATGATTTCACACTACTTCCACCTACAACCAGTTGCACAGCCAGTCTACCAAGCTTCTCTGCCAGTGTAACAAATGGAGCAAGTTCTGATAAAACCTACAATCACAAGAAACAATAAGAGAAAGAATTATGCACACATGAATAAGAGCAAGGGATCGTGCAGGCATAGAAACACAATGAAGAGCTCAAACATACCAATTAATTAACTCTAGCCAGAATTTCATCAATAGAACTGGTGGAGTCAGACAGAGGCAAACTGAGTTCTTTTGCGAAGGTCTTAGGCTAGGCAGGAACTAAATGTCTACCTATATGATGTGCAATGTTCTATCATTAAAGGACATATCCAATGCCAAAGAAGTAGTACTTTGAATTGCTGAAATCAATTGTAGGATGTGAAAGGATTCATATCAGAAGTTTCCACTTTGGTAGCAATTAGTCAGGGCACAAAATTTTCAACTGGAAACAGTGATGAGTAAATAAACAAGAAATAAAATAGAGATGTACAAAATAATACCTTGGCAGGAACCATGGGTGCATTTACAGCAGTAGCAGCTAGCTCCCCTTTCAAGGCTCCAACAACAGCTTCTGCTATTTCAATGGCCACACCTTCCTGATTACACCAATCCATTTTATTCAGGCTACTTAACCAAAAATCAGAAGATAAAATAATCACAAATAAAAGATAGATGGCCATTGGTCAAGCACACCTGTGCCTCTGTAGTGCTAGCACCGAGATGTGGAGTCACTGTAACATTTTCATGAAGCACCAGCTTACTGTCTTTTGCCGGGGGTTCTTCTGCGAATACATCAAGGGCAGCCTGCACAAACAAAGAAATTTATCAGCTTTTCCCTCCAAGGCTGCGTCAAATAGCCATTAGTGTTTTTGTCCATGAAGGAAAAACCCGAGCAATGATTCCAGAGTTCAGGGCTCTTAGTAGAGCTTCTTCATCTATCACACCACCACGGGCAACATTCACAATACGGACTCCTCTCTTCATCTTAGAGAAAGCCTCATCGTTGAACATTTTTGATGTAGAAGGGGTTAGAGGCATGTGCAATGAGATAAAATCTGCTGTCGATATGGCTTCCTCGAAGCTGACTAACTCCACACCAATTGCTCTAGCACGGTCTGATGGGGCATAGGGATCATGAGAAATCACATGCATCCCGAGGCCCCTAGCCCTTCTTGCTACTTCTGAACCAACCTTTCCAAATCCCATCACAGCAAGTGTTTTTCCAACAAGCGACACACCCACGTATTTATTCCTCTGCCATTTTCCTGGACACACCCAACCTCACTAATGAACTAGTGATCATGCTATCACAAGCTATTTCTAATCTTTAATTGGTATTACTGATCAAAGAACAAGCTTAAACTACCTTAATTCAAAATTTGAACAATTTAGGCAGACTATTCTGCTTCAGTAAATTAATAAATGCAACAATAAAAATATTTAGTGCCTCCCTTCTGCTTGTTTATTGAGAAGCAATAAGCCCTCGATTCTTCAATTCTCTCACAAGAAAGACTTATTTGTAAGAAAACCATATAAATCCAACAAGCACAAGACAACGGAAATTTCCGTTAAATTTGAAGCACAGAAAATGTTCAAATAAATGTCAAAATGAATAATTAAGAAGAATACAGTTCCGAACCAGCTTTAACGGAAGCATCAGCCTGCGCAATATTCCTGGCCATAGCAGTGAGCAACGCAATCCCATGTTCGGCGGCAGCAATAGTATTGGCCGTCGGCGCATTAACGACGAGACAGCCATGTTCAGTGGCAGCCGACAAATCAACATTATCAATTCCGACACCGGCACGACCAACAACCTTAAGCCGTCCAGCCGAAGACTCGAAGACCTCACGAGTAACCTTAGTACCACTCCTAACAATCAATGCGTCACAAAGAGAAATCTTAGTACAAAGCTCCTCGGGTGATAAATTGTAAGAGCAGTCAACGTTGGCGAAATTCTTCAAGAGGTCAAGACCGGCTTCTCCAAGTTTTTCAGCGACGAGGACGGTGGGCTTAGAGGAGATAAAGGTAGCAAAAACGACGAAACGGTTAGTCGTTTTGCGGAAGCGAGGGAGTGTGGTGGTGGTGATAGGGAGAGCTAGTGTGGACGAGAGAGTTGGTTTGTTAGGAAGCGGAGCCAAGAAGAAGTTCGCAGTTGAGCATGCCGCCGCCATTTCGCTCACTCTGACTCTCCCTTGGAGCCCTTTTAGATGGGAATAGGCCATTAAATGGCGCCACGTCATTGACATTTCATCATATAAAGGATTTGACTTTCGTTCTAACGTACCATAAATATTGACAATTAAATTAAATTAAGACAGCGGTTATAAATGAATAAATTTGTCCCTTACTCGTCCTGCATGTTTGTCATATTGGACTTTTATTCTTCTATCGTAGGCATCGGTAATACGTTGAACCAAGGGTCACTAATGACTGCGTCTTACCTTTCTTTCCAAACTTTAAATGTCTTCTGCGATTTTTCAGCTTTCATTTCTCTTCTTTCTTCCTTAATTTGCTAAGAACGGAGACATCTTCATTCGTATAACTTCGAATATTTTCTCAATTAAATAGTAAAAAATTGAAAAAAAAAAAAAGAAGAAAGAGAAAAAGGAAACTACTAAATGCTTTAATGTTCTTCATAATTTAAACTTGAAGACTAAGTTCATCTCCTGATAAAATATCCACAAATTAAAATTTAATGGTAATACATGTTGAAGATTTTATTTTTGACCAAACACCCTCGGGTCACATGAAAGCTAGAAAGGCATGATGTCACGCCCCGCGTGAACAGTGCTCGTGAACAGTAACCGTGGCCGAGACATTGTGCGGACAGAATTTGCGCGAGGGAAAATCCGGGACAAGCGGGTGCGTGAGCTTCGGCAATATGCCTCGTCGATAGAACGGGTTAAGAGGGGCAATGAGGCATTTGGGCCAAAGATCCATATATTCTTCCTTATTGGCATTATTGTACTTGTAGCCCAATGTTAGCCCAACTAGCCCAACTTCTAGAATGGTGGCCCAATTGGCCCAAGTTCTAGAATTGTGTAGATAGCATTACCATTTTGACAATTGTGTAGATATTTTCTAGGACATTTCTAGAAGGCCAATCCTAACCCTCAAAAGTGCATTGTGAGGTGCAATATAAGCCGTCCATTTTATGTAAGTTTTCCTATAAATAGGTGAGGCCTCATTTGGCCAAACCAAGCAACCAAGTAACAAAGCAATCAAGCAATAAACTTGAGTTGTGTAAATCACTCTTCACTCAAACTCTTATTGCTCTCTCTTCTATTCATAAGATTCCGATTTAGCGCATTGCGGGTATCGAAGGCTTGCTTAGTGAGCAGAGTTGCTAAGCGCCGCACGGTCGAAGCGAGTGAAGAAAGTGAGGCCGTGACAATGAGCTAACTTAATACCCAAGTGAACCTGAGACATTGTAGTGAGGTGAAGATGGTCCTTCTTAAGCTGCAATCCCTGTGCGTCTACGCATTTTACATTTGGTAGTTTAATTGCCTTTTGAGCTGTTCTTACAGACTCTATGAATTTCCCTTCTCCCGATGCCAGTGCCACTTGCACACAACTAATCTTGTCCATGCTCATGCTAGAATATGAAATATTTCAACATATATATTAATACAAAGAGGTAGTAAAGCTTATTCGGTTGTCGTCTTAATTTATGAATTTTATCAATTCTGGTGACTATGAATAGTTTATCTCAAATTGAAGAGAGTTTGAGATCAATAAATATGTCCAGCCACGAGCTACAATATAACTATCTATCTATACATATATAAAATTTGTTCAAGCCCCAATCACAGTTTTTCCTCTTAATCAGCTTAATGCCCCACTATTAATTTATGCAGCAACGTCTGAGAATTGAATCCACGTTATTGCTCAACATAAAACATCAAGGGAATTACATTGTTGTTTCTATCTCAAGTTTAATATTTGTCTTCATTCCTTGTGCTTTAACCTACACAAATCTAGTTTTACCCGATGTAAAAAGTTGAATTGATGTTTTTCCCTCAAACTATTCGTCTATCATTGACTCGTTCATCATAAGCTTCGATATATCGTTTTCAATAAAGTAGCGAAAACAAGGGGAAAAAAAAAAAATACAATAAGACATGGTAAGAAAAACCTGGATAATGGGGAGAGATGGAATAGGAAGATCAGAACGCAAGTCCATAATTAGCCTCTCCATGTTCTGTTTATATGCATCAGCGTCTTCTTTCTTCACTGTATCACTCTCACCCTGATACCACAAAATTGCACGAATTGTTCCTCCTTCACTCGCTGACGCATTAGCACGCTTCACCAACTCACCATACAGCTTTGTCCCTTTTTCCCAGTGGCTAATTTTGGTCCCACCAACCGCACAAGGAACCAAACCCACCACCCCAATGGTCGAGCTATTTGTCACGCGCCCAGCGGAAAAGGCACGTGCGGCACCCTCGTAGACCCCCATGTCGAGGGTAAGTCTTGTTAACCCGTCGCATATTTAACTGGTTTCGGCCTACCTTGGCCTCATCAGGAGGACGGCTTCAGTCCCCGACCAGTTCGGGCAGGGGTGGTCTAAGTCCCCTCTACATGATAGCCCTTGAGACTGAAGCCGACTTTGCACCATGAAACATCAATGTGCTTGAGTTGTCACACCCCAGCACACCCAGCCAACATGCGATTTCTCGTGCCGTGACATTATCCTCGTCGTATTCTTTTAAGAAGGCAAAGTAACTCTCTTGACCCTTGCGCTTCAAACCCTTCTTGAATTGCATGGCCGAGAGTGTCTTAGTCTCCACCTTACTTGATCTTGATATCGGAACCATGCACGCCTTGCCTCCATCAAGGATGCACATGGTGTTGGCAAATGGTACCGGTACGACCTTCATTTGATCGAAGAAATCCATTCCAAGCACAATTTTGTGGTCGTCCATAGGTACTACCGACCAATCTACCGGTCCTTTCCATTCTCCGATGGTGGTTTCGACCTTTTGCGCTACACCTTTGATTGGTTTAGCGACCGAATTTACTGCCTTCATGGTGCCGCCTTTGTTGGTCACCTTGAGACCTAGTCGTTTGGCCTCCTCAACTTGCACAAAATTATGTGAGGCACCCGTATCAACTAAGGCTTTCGTACGTACCTTGTTGATCACCACATCAACATAGATAAGCCCCTCTGCTTGTGCCTCCGGAACCGCTCGAATGGCATTGAGTAGTTGCAAAGAACCCATCGCCGCGTCACCCTCTTGACTTGGTGGTTCCTCCGCATGAGCCACCATGGCGTTCAATGCCTTCCTCTTCGGACAATCCCGCATCCAATGAGGACCATCGCAAAAGTAGCAATTTCGAGAAGGTTTGGAATCCCTCTCTTTGTCATTCCTCGGCTTCTCTTTGCCGCTAGGTGGTTTGCGGAAACCGTCTCCTTGCGATTTGCTATGGTCTCCCCCACCTTTACTTTGGCCACCCTTCTTGTCCTTGGCCTTGGTATTTGATCGCTCACTTGAGTAATCAGTGAGAGTCTCCGCAACGGCTATGGCGGTTGCGAGATCTTGCACACTTCGTCTCCTAAGCTCCGTCTTCGCCCATCCTTGGAGCGCATCCATGAAGAAAAAGAGCGAATCCTTGTCGCTCATATCCGGAATCTCCAACACCAAGCTAGTAAACTCCTTAATGTAGTCCCGCAAGCTTCCGGATTGTTTGAGGCGTCGCAGCCGGCCTCGTGCTTCCTCTTCGGCATTTTCCGGATAGAATTGCCGCTTGAGTTCCCGCTTGAAATCATCGAAGGTTTCGATGGTGCATGTCCCTTTACCAATGTCTCCGTACCTCCTTCTCCACCACAACATAGCCACATCGGTTAGATAGTGGGTAGCGGTACGTACCTTGGTTTGTTCATCGGTGATGCCCATCACCTCGACATATTGTTCGATCCCCCACAAGAAGTTGTCCACGTCCTTGGCACTCCTCGAGCCATTATAGGACTTGGGCTTGGGGACATCGACTCTTGGTGCTTCACGTGTGGTAGTCATCCCGCTTGCTGCCGCACGCTTGCACAAAGCCACATCCTCCTTAATTGTGGCGAGTTCCCTATCAATGTAGGCTCGGATGTCCCTAAACATACGGTCGTGAAACCGCTAGCAACTCTTGCTTGAAGGCATCCTCGAGCTTGGCGGTAGACACCTCCACTACCTCACGAAGAGCATTGTCCTCCGCTTCCAACCCGTCGAAGCGTTGCTCCATCTCGTCAAGGCGTGAGTCTACACTTGCCACAAAAGCTTCCACGCTAGCTACTCGAGCGTCCAAGCCAGCCACCATGTCCTTGGACTGCGCCCTCTTGCTTCCACCCTTGGTAGGACGTTGCTCGTCACGTCCCCGCACTTGGGCTTCCTTACCTGCAATGGTAACGTCGAAAACGTTGGCCATTCCCTTTGATAGAGTTTCCCTTCACGCAACTTTTGATTCGAAAGCTCCCTCTCAACAAGGTCTCCGCTTAACCTTGTGTTGCTCAACCTTGAGTTCTGATACCAACTGTCACGGCCTCACTCTCTTCACTCGCTTCGACCGTGCGGCGCTTAGCAACTCCGCTCACTAAACAAGCCTTCGACACCCACAATGCGCTAAATCGGAAGCTTATAAATAGAAGAGAGAGCAATAAGAGTTTGAGTGAAGAGTGATTTACACAACTCAAGTTTATTGCTTAATTACTTGGTTGCTTGGTTTGGCCAAATGAGGCCTCACCTATTTATAGGAAAACTTACATAAAATGGACGGCCTAGATTGCACCTCACAATGCACTTTTGAGGGCTAGGATTGGCCTTCTAGAAATGTCCTAGAAAATATCTACACAATGGTCAAAATGATAATGCTATCTACACAATTTTAGAACTTGGGCTAATTGGGCCACCATTCTAGAAGTTGGGCTAGTTGGGCTAACATTGGGCTATAAGTACAATAATGCCAATAAGGAAGAATATATGGATCTTTGGCCCAAATGCCTCATTCCCCCACTTAACCCGTTCTATCGACGAGTCTTATTACCAACGCTCGTGTGCCCGTTTGTCCCGGATTTTCCCTCGCGCGAATTCTGTCCGCACAGCGTCTTGGTCACGGTTACTGTTCATGGGCACTATTCACGCGGGGCGTGACATCCTCCCCCACCTAAATGCGCGGCGTCCTTGTCGCGTCTTCCTCACGGAACCTCTTATTGCTCTCTCTTCTATTTATAAGCTTCCGATTTAGCGCATTGTGGGTGTCGAAGGCTTGCTTAGTGAGCGGAGTTGCTAAGCGCCGCACGGTCGAAGCGAGTGAAGAGAGTGAGGCCGTGACAGTTGGTATCAGAGCTCAAGGTTGAGCAACACAAGGTTGAGCGGAGACCTTGTTGAGAGGGAGCTTTCGAATCAAAAGTTGCGTGAAGGGAAACTCTATCAAAGGGAATGGCCAACGTTTTCGACGTTACCATTGCAGGTGAGGAAGCCTAAGTGCGGGGACGTGACGAGCAACGTCCTACCAAGGGTGGAAGCAAGAGGGCGCAGTCCAAGGACATGGTGGCTGGCTTGGACGCTCGAGTAGCTAGCGTGGAAGCTTTTGTGGCAAGTGTAGACTCACGCCTTGACGAGATGGAGCAACGCTTCGACGGGTTGGAAGCGGAGGACAATGCTCTTCGTGAGGTAGTGGAGGTGTCTACCGCCAAGCTCGAGGATGCTTTCAAGCAAGAGTTGCTAGCGGTTCACGATCGTATGTTTAGGGACATCCGAGCCTACATTGATAGGGAACTCGCCACAATTAAGGAGGATGTGGCTTTGTGCAAGCGTGCGGCAGCAAGCGGGATGACTACCACACGTGAAGCACCAAGAGTCGATGTCCCCAAGCCCAAGTCCTATAATGGCTCGAGGAGTGCCAAGGACGTGGACAACTTCTTGTGGGGGATCGAACAATATGTCGAGGTGATGGGCATCACCGATGAACAAACCAAGGTACGTACCGCTACCCACTATCTAACCGATGTGGCTATGTTGTGGTGGAGAAGGAGGTACGGAGATATTGGTAAAGGGACATGCACCATCGAAACCTTCGATGATTTCAAGCGGGAACTCAAGCGGCAATTCTATCCGGAAAATGCCGAAGAGGAAGCACGACGAGGCCGGCTGCGACGCCTCAAACAATCCGGAAGCTTGCGGGACTACATTAAGGAGTTTACTAGCTTGGTGTTGGAGATTCCGGATATGAGCGACAAGGATTCGCTCTTTTTCTTCATGGATGGGCTCCAAGGATGGGCGAAGACGGAGCTTAGGAGACGAAGTGTGCAAGATCTCGCAACCGCCATAGCCGTTGCGGAGACTCTCACTGATTACTCAAGTGAGCGATCAAATACCAAGGCCAAGGACAAGAAGGGTGGCCAAAGTAAAGGTGGGGGAGACCATAGCAAATCGCAAGGAGACGGTTTCCGCAAACCAACTAGCGGCAAAGAGAAGCCGAGGAATGACAAAGAGAGGGATTCCAAACCTTCTCGAAATTGCTACTTTTGCGATGGTCCTCATTGGATGCGGAATTGTCCGAAGAGGAAGGCATTGAACGCCATGGTGGCTCGTGCGGAGGAACCACCAAGTCAAGAAGGTGACGCGGCGATGGGTTCTTTGCAACTACTCAATGTCATTCGAGCGGTTCCGGAGGCACAAGCAAAGGGGCTTATCTATGTTGATGTGGTGATCAACAAGGTACGTACGAAAGCCTTAGTTGATACGGGTGCCTCACATAATTTTGTGCAGGTTGACGAGGCCAAACGACTAGGTCTCAAGGTGACCAACAAAGGCGGCACCATGAAGGCAGTAAATTCGGTCGCTAAACCAATCAAAGGTGTAGCGCAGAAGGTCGAAACCACCATCGGAGAATGGAAAGGACCGGTAGATTGGTCGGTAGTACCTATGGACGACCACAAAATTGTGCTTGGAATGGATTTCTTCGATCAAATGAAGGTCGTACCGGTACCATTTGCCAACACCATGTGCATCCTTGATGGAGGCAAGGCGTGCATGGTTCCGATATCAAGATCAAGTAAGGTGGAGACTAAGACACTCTCGGCCATGCAATTCAAGAAGGGTTTGAAGCGCAAGAGTCAAGAGAGTTACTTTGCCTTCTTAAAAGAATACGACGAGGATGGCGATGCGGAGGTGAGTAAAGGGGATGTTCCGAAAGAGGTAGATAACGTCGTCAAAGAGTTCAAAGATGTAATGCCCGAAGAGTTGCCCAAGAAACTTCCACCAAGGAGGGAGGTGGATCACAAGATCGAATTGGAGGCGGGCACCAAACCTCCCGCCATGAGTCCATACCGACATGCTCCACCGGAGTTGCTAGAGTTGAAGAAACAACTCCAAGATTTACTTGATGCGGGCTACATTCGACCATCTAAGGCACCATTCAGCGCTCCGGTTTTGTTCCAAAAGAAGAAGGATGGGACGCTACGGATGTGTATCGATTATCGGGCACTTACCAAGGTCACCATCAAGAACAAATATCCAATTCCACTCATTGCCGATCTTTTCGATCAACTTGGGAAAGCACGGTACTTCTCCAAACTTGATTTAAGGTCGGGTTACTACCAAGTACGCATAGCGGAGGGAAAACGAGGTGTCTATGTGTGACCCTTCGCCACGCAGCCTCGAATGTGGGCGTGCTCGCACAATGATGTGTCCTGCGGTTTGGGGATCTTCCTGGGGGGGAAGATGAGCATAGTGGTTTGAAAGGCAACCGCATAGCGCCTCATCTACGCCAAGCACTGCTACCACCGTACGTCGAGGATGGCGTGCCCGCACGACGTGGTGTTATCGTGTTCTCTTTATGGGAGTCTCCTTAGCCTGGAGGAGATGGGCGTTATGGAGTGGAGCGGTATGCAGGGTAGGACCTCGATGGTCTATCAATTGAGCTGGCGAAAAATTTGAAGATGGCCGCGTGCACGAGGACGTGCACGATTTTCGGTGGTGGAGAATGTCACGGCACAAGAGATCGCATGTTGGCTGGGTGTGCTGGGGTGTGACAACTCAAGCACATTGATGTTTCATGGTGCAAAGTCGGCTTCAGTCTCAAGGGCTATCATGTAGAGGGGACTTAGACCACCCCTGCCCGAACTGGTCGGGGACTGAAGCCGTCCTCCTGATGAGGCCAAGGTAGGCCGTAACCAGTTAAATATGCGACGGGATAACAAGGCTTACCCTCGACATGGGGGTTTACGAGGGTGCCGCACGTGCCTTTTCCGCTGGGCGCGTGACAGAAAATGTCACGGCACGAGAAATCGCATGTTGGCTGGGTGTGCTGGGGTGTGACAACTCAAGCACATTGATGTTTCATGGTACAAAGTCGGCTTCAGTCTCAAGGGCTATCATGTAGAGGGGACTTAGACCACCCCTGCCCGAACTGGTCGGGGACTGAAGCCGTCCTGCTGATGAGGCCAAGGTAGGCCGAAACCAGTTAAATATGCGACGGGATAACAAGGCTTACCCTCGACATGGGGGTCTACGAGGGTGCCGCACGTGCCTTTCCGCTGGGCGCGTGACAGATGGTATCAGAGCAGGAATGAGAATTTTCGCAAAATCTCGCTACGTTCCTGACCCCTGTGGGAATCCACCGAGATGGCCGAGGATATTAGCCCGTAAGATTGGGCGAGGGAAAACGAGGTGTCTATTGTGTGACCCTTCGCCACGCAGCCTCGAATGTGGGCGTGCTCGCACAATGATGTGTCCTGCGGTATGGGGATCTTCCTGGGGGGGGAAGATGAGCATTGTGGTTTGAAAGGCAACCGCATAGCGCCTCATCTACGCCAAGCACTGCTACCACCGTACGTCGAGGATGGCGTGCCCGCACCACGTGGTGTTATCGTGTTCTCTTTATGGGAGTCTCCTTAGCCCGGAGGAGATGGGCGTTATGGAGTGGAGCGGCATGCAGGGTAGGACCTCGATGGTCTACCAATTGAGCTGGCGAAAAATTTGAAGATGGCCGCGTGCACGAGGACGTGCACGATTTTCGGTGGTGGAGAATGTCACGGCACGAGAAATCGCATGTTGGCTGGGTGTGCTGGGGTGTGACAACTCAAAGATTTACTTGATGCGGGCTACATTCGACCATCTAAGGCACCATTCGGCGCTCCGGTTTTGTTCCAAAAGAAGAAGGATAGGACGCTACGGATGTGTATCGATTATCGGGCACTTAACAAGGTCACCATCAAGAACAAATATCCAATTCCACTCATTGCCGATCTTTTCGATCAACTTGGGAAAGCACGGTACTTCTCCAAACTTGATTTAAGGTCGGGTTACTACCAAGTACGCATAGCGGAGGGAGATGAACCAAAAACAACATGCGTAACAAGGTACGGTTCCTATGAATTTCTAGTCATGCCTTTTGGACTAACGAATGCACCGGCTACTTTTAGCACTTTGATGAACAAGTTATTCCATCCCTATCTCGATCAATTTGTGGTGCTATACTTGGACGACATTGTTGTATATAGCAACACCTTGGAAGAACATGTGACACATCTTAGGAAGGTGTTCCAAGTATTGCGAAAGAATGAATTGTACGTGAAAAAGGAGAAGTGCTCTTTTGCGCAACGAGAAGTTCACTTCTTGGGCCACAAGATCAAGATGGAACATTGATGATGGATAAGGCTAAGGTGCAAGCTATTCAAGAGTAGGAACCTCCGACCAAGGTACACGACCTCCGATCTTTCTTGGGGTTGGTTAATTATTACCGTCGCTTCATCAAGAGTTACTCGGCAAGAGCAGCTCCACTAACTGACTTACTAAAGAAAAGTCGCTCGTGGGATTGGACCGAGGGATGCCAACATGCCTTTGAAGATTTGAAGAAGGCAATCATGGAGGAGACGGTTCTTGTGCTGTCCGATCACACAAAACCCTTCGAAGTACACACCGATGCCTCAGATTTTGCCATTGGGGGTGTACTCATGCAAGAAGGACGTCCCATTGCTTTCGAGAGTCGTAAGCTCAATGAGGCGGAAAGGCGCTACACCGTGCAAGAAAAGGAGATGACGGCAGTCATCCATTGCCTTAGGGTATGGCGACACTACTTGCTCGGGAGTCATTTCGTGGTTATGACGGATAATGTAGCTACTAGCTACTTCCAAACGCAAAAGAAGTTAAGTCCAAAGCAAGCTCGGTGGCAAGACTTCTTGGCGGAATTCGACTACGACTTGACATACAAACCGGGCAAAGCAAATGTGGTGGCGGATGCATTAAGTCGAAAGGCGACATTGGCGGCCATTAACCTAAGTATTCCCGAGGGAAAGCTAGTAGGGAGGATCAAAGAAGGATTGACCCAAGACCCTCTAGCCAAAAATATAGTGGTGCTCGCACACGAGGGGAAGACAAGACGGTTTTGGTTTGACAACGGATTGCTCTATGCCAAGGGGAGGCGAATCTTTGTGCCGAAGTGGGGTGGCTTGAGGAAAGAGCTTATCAGGGAATGCCATGATTCCAGGTGGGCTGGACACCCCGGGGCTAAGCGCACCAACGCTTTGTTGGAAAATTCGTACTATTGGCCAAGGATGCGAGAAGATGTCGAGGCCTATGTGCGGACATGTCTTGTATGCCAACAAGACAAAATTGAGCAACGAGCATCCGGTGGGTTACTTGAGCCATTACCGATTCCGAACAAGCCATGGGAAAGCGTTTCCATGGATTTCATCACGTCACTACCGAAATCGGAGGGGTATGGAAGTATCATTGTGGTGGTGGATCGTTTTAGCAAATACGCGGTTTTTATACCGGCACCTACGGATTGCACAGCGGAAGAAGCTGCAAAATTATTCCTAAAGCATGTGGTGAAGCTTTGGGGAGTGCCGAATAATATTATAAGTGATCGCGATCCACGGTTTACCGGGAAGTTTTGGTCCGAGTTATTCAAGCTACTTGGAACGGACCTTAATTTTTCTACAAGCTTTCATCCTCAAAGTGACGGACAAACCGAGCGTGTCAATGCACTGCTCGAATTATACTTGAGGCACTATGTGAGTGCCAACCAAAGGGATTGGGCTAAGTTGCTAGATGTGGCTCAATTTTCTTACAACTTGCAGCGGAGCGAGGCGACTAATAGGAGTCCGTTCGAGATTGTGTTGGGACGACAAGCCGATGACTCCACATGCACTAGCCTCAAGTTATGATGGAAAAAGTCCGGGAGCCTTCAAGTTCGCCAAGGCATGGCATGAACAAGCCGATTTAGCTAGGGCATACCTAGATAAGGCGGCTAAGAAGATGAAGAAGTGGGCGGACAATAACCGAAGGGACGTGGAGTTCCAAGAGGGGGACCAAGTCATGGTGAAACTCTTGCCCCAACAATTCAAGACATTGCGCAAAGTACACAAGGGATTGGTTCGACGTTACGAGGGACCATTTCCGATCATAAAGAAAGTGGGCAAGGTGTCATATCGAGTTCTTCTTCCCCCTAAATTGAAGATTCACCCCGTCTTCCATGTAAGCATGTTAAAGCCTTACCATGGAGACGAGGAAGACCCGAGCCGAGGGGAGTCAAAACGGGCTCCAACTGCTGTGGTAACCTCTTTCGAAAAGGAGGTTGAGTGTATTCTTGCGGATCGATCGACGAGTTCGAAAGCGAGGAGTGCCGAACTACACGGAATATTTCATCAAGTGGAAGGGATTGCCCGAAAGCGAGGCTACATGGGAGCATGAAGATGCACTATGGCAATTCCAAGAGCACATAAAGAGGTTCCGTGAGGAAGACGCGACGAGGACGTCGCGCATTTAGGTGGGGGAGGATGTCACGCCCCGCGTGAATAGTGCCCATGAACAGTAACCGTGACCAAGACGTTGTGCGAACAGAATTCGCGCGAGGGAAAATCCGGGACAAACGGGCACATGAGCTTTGATAATATGACTCGTCGATAGAACGGGTTAAGTGGGGAAATAAGGCATTTGGGCCAAAGATCCATATATTCTTCCTTATTGGCATTATTGTACTTATAGCCCAATGTTAGCCCAACTAGCCCAACTTCTAGAATGGTGGCCCAATTAGCCCAAGTTCTAGAATTGTGTAGATAGCATTACCATTTTGACAATTGTGTAGATATTTTCTAGGACATTTCTAGAAGGCCAATCCTAGCCCTCAAAAGTGCATTGTGAGGTGCAATCTAGGCCGTCCATTTTATGTAAGTTTTCCTATAAATAGGTGAGGCCTCATTTGGCCAAACTAAGCAACCAAGTAATTAAGCAATAAACTTGAGTTGTGTAAATCACTCTTCACTCAAACTCTTATTGCTCTCTTTTCTATTTATAAGCTTCCGATTTAGCGCATTGTGGGTGTCGAAGGCTTGCTTAGTGAGCGGAGTTGCTAAGCGCCGCACGGTCGAAGCGAGTGAAGAGAGTGAGGCCGTGACATATTGCCTCTTACTCTTACTTCATTGGCGAATGCCATCCCCGGACCAACCCCACAAGTCTTTCCAACGTCAATGGCTGCATGCAGCGGTTCACGCGCTACTTCCCAGGAGAGTTGAGAGCTTAACCGAAGAATGGACGGGTTGGGTTTGCACTCCGGTGGTACATTGCGGTCCCACTTGTCGGCGTTTACGCCTCCTCTGCCGGCCATGTTGCTTTGGCCTGCTAGTATGAAGATGTCCTTTGGAAGATTAGCGGCCGAGCTGGAATGGGCTATTAACAACCTAGAGAGAAACAGATATGATAATAAGAGGGAGATGCTCATGGTTTTATTAGATTAACAATGACTACTTCGTAGGGGGAGGACTGCTTTTGTTTTGAGCAGGAATGTTACCTGCTGTTTAAAGCCTGCTATTGTACCTATGAGACTGTTTTCTGCTTGCCAAAAATATAAGGTTTTCTTTTCTGGAATTTACGGGGAATGCCCAAACTTAATTTAATGATAATAAATGTGGAGTTACCATATTAATGAAAACTAACCCAAATGTTCACTAAACAACCTCCACTCATTGATGATGCTACATGTGGGAGTAAATATGTTTTTTAAAAAATAATAATTAAATGGGAAAAAATATTCTGTAATCCTAAAGAAATTCGGTTTTACAATTTAAACAGATTCTCGAGAAAAAAACAGAAAACAAAATTCAAAAACCAAATTATATTTGGTGTAACTTTTCATTTTTTATATTTACGAGATTCTGCATTCCTTATTTTGAGCGTATAGTTTATTGCCTCATTTATAGGATCTGCTCTGATAAAATGAATTATATTATATTATTTTTGCAATGATCTGGTAAGATTTTGAAAAGAATTATGGGTAAATTTTGTAACATTTTGTTCCTCAATTCCAAAAGGAATGTGGAAAGCATGGTACAGTGGATCCGAGTGAAATCCAATGTAAACGTTGTTTTGAAAGTCATACAACTCCAGAGTCCACAATGTGACTAGTCAGCGACAGTTTCTGAAAATGAATGGATGCCAGTTGTCGGATGAAAAGCCCAGACCTCTTGCAACCCAAATAATTATACATGGAAAGGAAATAAAAGAGCATATTCCAGTTGGGACTTGCACTTTCCCTCCAAAAGGCAATCAATCTGGCAAAGATTTCTGTAAGTAGGCCGCTGTGGCCCCATGTTGAGGTTGATTATAATGCTACACTATGAAGGACGTAACTTACGACCAAATATTGTTAAATTATATGGACCTGTATATTGGACTATCATTATTTTCATCTATATGTTATTGTTATTGTTATTGTTATTAGACATGAACTAGCCATAACACAGTCAATGCAGTGTTAGTTGAGGTCACCCATTAAATTATTAACTTTTGTGAAAATGTCTTCCAAGCACTCTACCAGTAATGCTTTGAATATCAACTTTACTAATAAAATGCATACATCGGAGATTAACTCAAGATTCAGTCAATCAGGGAGAATTTTCTGGGCAATAATTATTGCCGCAAGAGAATAATTTTCGGCGGAGTATACTCATATTTCCTAGAAAAAATTCTTTATCTGAAGGTTAAAATCATCAGCAGTGGAACAGCTGTCAAAAAGTAAGAAATGAAATTAGAAAAGTTTCGTGGAGCATCACTGTAACTGTAAGAGCCAGATTTGATGGAGCTGGATCTGGAAGGAAGGAATGCATCAGCCAACATCTCCCCCAATCGAACCTGAAGGCGTTGTGAGATGCAGGCCGTCTGGCTCAAGAGGTAGTCCCTTGGCATCTACGCATCGCACATTTGGGAGGTCACTGCTTAATTGAGCTTTTCTCACTATCTCAATGAAAGGTCCTTGTCCGGATGCTATCGCCACCTACCAAAACCACCCACCAAACATTATTCGAGTGTAAAATTCTGAGCAACTAGCGTATTAGTTTTAGTAAATATATATAATATATATGTGTGTGTGTGTGTGTGTGTGTGTGTGTGTGTTATCATCTACCAAGTAGTTGGGCTGCTCTAAAATAAATTATTTTGATAAGAATTCTATAAGCTCGGGCCAAGTCTTTAAATATTCTGGCTTTATAATTACCATGGATGTGTGATACACGGAATGTAAACGCTCCTCTAATAAAGTAATATTATTAAGTAATGGCATTCATTATTTATATGATAATTTTTAAAACAATTTATTATATTTCTTTACCATTCAGTTAAATTAATTTAAGATAATTACTGAGAGTCTGAGAATAACAGTTTTGCTCCTAAATCAAATTAATCATGGTTATTCGCCCACTGCTAAATTTCATTTTAACAACGTGACTTTGCCAACATGTAATTATAATAACATTTCTACTTCGTAAAACCTACTGTTATGCTTAATAATTGTTTGCCGGCAAGTATTTTCTCCTCCAAGACCTGCTGCTTTCGAAAATCGATGATATCAAAGTTGCAAATAACTTAATCTATTTAGTTAAAAGCTGGATGCAATTTTCGAACGAGATTGGCAGTGCTTGAAACTTACTAATAAGTAATCAAATTAAAATAATCTAAATAAAAAGACTATACCCGGATTATAGGAAGCACAGGAGCCTGCAGATCAGAACGCAAATCCGTGAAGAGCTTCTCCGATCTCTCTTTATAAGATTTTACATCTTCTAGACTCGCCGTATCACTCTCTCCTTGATACCAAAGAACCGCTCTGATTACTCCTCCACTCTGCAAAGCCACCTGGCTCCTCCTAATCATCTGCTCGTAAAGAAAACTTCCTTTCCTCCACTCACTGATATTAGTTCCACCAATGGCACAGGGGACCAGACCAATCAACCCAAAATTGGGAACCTTGGTCAAGATTGCGTTGGCAAATGGCATCCCTGGTCCAACCCCATTAGTCTTGTTCACATCAATATCGACATGAAGTGGTTCGTGAGCCTGAACCCATGTGAGTTCTGCGTTGAGTCGGAGGATTGAAGGGTTTGGCTGACACTGCGGAGGGACGATTCCATCCCAGATTTGGGTATTCGTCTTTGTATCATTGGTTACGCCACCTCTTCCGGCCATATTGCTTTGCCCAGCTAAGATAAATATGTTTTGTGGAAGTTGCTGTTGGTATTGAGGCTTTACGGGCCATGCTTGAAATATAATGATCAAAAACAACAACCAAAGCATTCTGGAAAGACTTGATGTGGATTTGCGGAGAGATTTCGCAAAT
This sequence comes from Azadirachta indica, assembly GCA_022749755.1. Taxonomy (NCBI): domain Eukaryota; kingdom Viridiplantae; phylum Streptophyta; class Magnoliopsida; order Sapindales; family Meliaceae; genus Azadirachta; species Azadirachta indica. The sequence continues at coordinate 5,466,706 of CM040449.1, forward strand.
GGAGGGTCCTCTCCTCTCCTCTCTGTGAATCTACCTTTCGGGACATGTTGAAAGTAAATGGTTGGTTTGCTTTGCTTGACATATAATTTACCCATTGGTCCATTTTCTTTTTCTTTCTTTCTATATTCTAAGCCAACTTTGTTCACGTGGAATTAATTTTTAATTTCTTACGATCCCCACTGTACAGGGAGAACATTTCAAGTCAAAGTACACATTTTTGAAAAAATTTAACTCCCTGGTATACAGTTGAAAGCAGAAAATTAGAAAAAAAATAATAGATATAATTCTCGAAAGCCATTAATCAAGTATCTATAATATATATTAGGCAACGGAGGGCCCCTAGACAGACCTGTTATCATTGCTTGGAAAGATAACCTCCTTCACGTTCGCCACGCCCTAAATCCTTTTAAGATGAGCCTTCCTATATAAGGCGAATATATCTTAGAACATAAACAAGTAACAGCTATGCCTCTTCCTAATTAACCAGACAAGTCAAAATTTTCATAATATTTAACGATTTCCAACACCAAGCCAAGGGCTGACGTCTTGGACATGACATAACCTCTTTCTGGTCAACCTGGTATTAATCCGTACCATCAATTTGAGAAAAAAATTTTATTAAACACGAATGGGCAAAAATTAAAATCCGAAAGCACATGATATGATAATTTAATTTTCTCTCAACCCAAGTAGCGATGTAACATTAATTACTCACATATTTATCTTGCCTAAGCCAAAAGTGAACAGGGCATCTCCAATAGCGCACAACCCTTTCAGGTCATTGTCTTCCCTTCCAGGGGACAGTGAATCAATTGGTATGACACAAAAAATATTAATATGATCGCGGGTAAATTGCATCAATTAAAAAAAAAAATAATGCAATTTATTTTTAAAAAATTAAATAATAAATCGAGAATCTTAATCTTTATGACTTTGTTACTACTCGAAGGATTAACTTTTCTTCTTTACGCTTTTCTCCGTGGAAACAAAAATGGTCATAATTGCTCTACTGTGGATCCGGGAGTGCTATCTTTTGTTTAGCTAAATAAGCATTACCCATATGCTACCTGGCAAGCCATTTTGAAATTGCAAAGTACAAACACAAAAAGTGACCAATCTTGCAGGCCTGAGTAGAGCCTGCTATTCTAGGCCCAACATTCTGAGTCCATCATTGAGCCTATAAAGATGAAAGAACACAAGCCCGATAGAAAACATAAACGTTTTGCGTTATTGACTGTAATTCTATAGTCAAATAAAAGCTCAACCTATGGCGTTCTGGAACAGACCAAGTGGGATGGGTGTCCTTTACTTTTTGGTCACTGTGAATCTGTTCAAACACTGCTAGGCTCATACTTGCCGTTGAAATAAACTAAAAACCAACTACCCACTAGCTCAGAAGTCAAAAATGTGCTGTCCTGTCATCCGCAACAACCAAAATAAAGGCCAATAGAGATGTTCAGTAATAGTAAACAGTAAATATCTTGCCTTGCGTGCCTAGGGCTACTTCATTAATTAAGTTGCAGTTGCTTTCAGCCACAAATATTTATGATTATGGCCTTCTTTTTTGGATGTTGCAACGCGGATCAATCTTAACGTTCAGATATTTTGTACCCATATGTCCACGAATATTTAGATTCTAACTGGGTTACAAATGCAATCATGTTAGTCGTGAAAAGGATGCTTATCTGCATTTTATATTCCAAGCAATCTGGGAGGCTGAAATTTCGTGGCCAATTCAAACTGATATTCTACAAGTCCAGGTGAACTTGTGCAAGCAAACCCTGATCTGCTCTGCTCTTCTCTTCTCTTCTCTGCTATTCTATCAGCCGCCATCTTATATATATTATTCTCACACTTTGACCAACAGGAATAGAAGCTCGTTCTTATCCCAACCAAACTTTTTGATAGACAAACCTGTAGATGTTTGTTTACAGAATTAGTTATCTGTTAAATCTCTTAATATATATTGGGTCAACCAATCAAATTTAATTGCTTAATTTGTTTTGCAATACGTAATAATATGTTTATAGAAAAAAGGGGTCGCAAAATTGTTTGTGTATGGAGTCGTATAATCTTTTCTAATTTGTTTCACCAAATCATTGAGTTGATTAAGTTTTTTGGTTATATATATTATATTAAAATCCAACACGAAAACAATGTTAGTTGTAATCCACTAATTCAATTTGTAAATAAGTACATCTATTTATTTACCAAAATATAAACACATATATAGTGGAGACAGATCTACAAATGCGATATTAAATATTAATAAAGAGCAACAAGTTGGGTGACCCTACCTGCGCCTCCCAACGGCCGATTCCTTCCCCACTCTTGGCCGGTTTTGACTTGTAGTAGTCAATTATACGGTGGTTCCCATGCTCTTTTATAAAGTACCATAAATAAACTGCACGAGAACCACGATATAATTTTAGTATAATTTCTTCTTCTTCTTTTTTTTTTTTTCCCTCTTTACGTTGTTTTTGTATGCTAAATGGCCAATATCTTGTCTAGATTGTTCTAAATCAGTAATGAAGATCGTATTTGTAATGGATAATATATTTAGTTTTACAAAATAAAATTATTACTAATATGAAATATAAATTAGTGGATAATTAATAAATATCGTGTAATTGCTAAATAAAAATATAATTATTTATGTCACTGGTGGAGCGATAATTAGGCTTTGTTATTATGTTGTGTTTCTGAAAAAAAATTATTAATTATGAAATATAAGTACGTGAGCAAAAAAAAAAAAATACATTTTTTTCATCAAATAAATATTTTATTATTCTTGTATTTTGAAATATGGTAGAAAATGAACAACGTAAATTAGTTAGCAACAATGTTTATAAACAATAAAGTCATTATTATTTTTGACGAAATTCAATCCATGATGTATTTATACTAGTGGGTCGGCTAAGGTGATACTGACAACTAAATTATGTTTCTTCAGGAGACCAATAACAATACCAGATTTCTAAAGAAGCCACTAAATTAAAGTATTTTAAAATGAGCAAAATGTAAATCAATGAAAGCAACTTTACTCTAACCAGATCGGTGACATTGAAATGTTGGTCGGCAAAACTTTTATGGCAATCCGAATTTTTTTTTTGTTTCTAGCAATAATCATTGTCTAAAAAGGAAATGATCGGGAAGAAATTCAGAAATTAATTAAATCTGATTGTTGAGCTGACCACTAATATTGTTGTTGCAAATGACATCTCAGATTTAGTATGCGGTGCAGCTCAGATATTTCTCACCAGTCGGGGAAAAAATCCTAGTTCCTACAATTATATTATAGAAGGTAAGCGGTAAAATAAAATGTTAAAACGCGGTGTAAAAACGTCAGATGATCACATCCTACGGCGGATAGATGCAGCGGAAAATCATGAAAAATGGGACCCTTATTAATTCGCGAATCCCAAGAGTATGATTCTCTTGGAACTCGGGTTAAGTGACTTATAGCTGGCAACGATTGACGTGTCAATACATTTTTTCAAACCCTACGGTTAGGTCCGTTAAAGTTTCCAAAAGAACACTAACCACATCGGCTCCAGTAACGGACAAAACTACAAGCTTACCCCACAAGTACACATTACGTGGCACAACGCTGCGGTTGATTAAGCTGCAAGCTGTCGGATGATTAGTCATCATTGATGAGTCTAGCTGGATGTTAAGGGTCCCACGGAATACAGTGGCGTGGCCCAGCTGCGAAGAAATTAAAAATCGATATTTCTCTTATTATTATGGGTTGGTCTACATCACTATATTGGCTGTGCACTGGCAAGCGGCCACGCCAATAATTTAAGAGAGACGAGAGAGAGAGAGAGAAAGAAAGCACCAACAAGAAGATAAGTCGTTCGTTCGTCCATCCGGCCAATGTTGTGGCTATTTTTGTTCATTAGTTCGGTCAATACGCACGTTTTTTCTTGTGTTTTTCCTGCCCTCTCGATTTACTTTTACCAAGTTGATTTTTACCATCAAGGAAGCCAGCTTGTATATTTAATTTTTTTTTTTTTTTTTTTCTTGTTTTTTTTTTCTAATGCGATTGATTGATTTTCCATTTTCTTTTTATACCTTCTGGTAACTTTTTAATTTGTTAGGTGGAGTAGTGATAAACTATTTACGTTACAAATTCATGACTTTAAGCTTTATGTCTTCTTATTATACAGAAATGTAGCTTTCCAGCTTCAAGCTTCATGCCTAAGGAAACCCTTAGCCAGAATGACTCATATCTGTCTTTATTTTTATATATACTTGTCTATCCTTTTAACTAAAGTGGCTGATTTAGGGCTGAAATTCCTTATTTATTTATATCATTTATTACTTTTTTTTGGGGAACAAAATTAGAGGATTTGAAAACCTAGTAGAATGGGCATCCACCCGTTGATAATGGTAATTTGATAACGCGAACAATTGGTTGGTTCAACATCATTGAATCATAGAAAAAGTAGTTTAAACAGTGGGGGCTACTGCATTGCATCATCACCAATCAATATGCATTTCCAATGCCTAAAATCCCTGTGCAGCAGGGTATGAATGATGCTCGCACATTCAATGATTCAGTGCCCCAACACCATAATACTCGTATCAATCAATCATCTTATCTTCTAATTAATAATAATTAAAACGGCGTACTTCGTTGTGGGAAGAATCTATGCACGGTTTTATGCTTTCTATGCCTAGTCTTTGATTAATATTATTCTCTCACATGTACATATAATCTTCCAAGGCAGCTTCTATTTCTTTTTCTTTTATAAATATATATTTAGTAGCTCTTTTTGTGGATGAAAATGAGTAAGCTAGCAGTAGCATGACTGCCCACTTGACTTGGGTTGTGGCTTATGGGGACTCGTTTAATTACTTTGTTTTTTTTTTTTTTTTTAGGTTTAATTTTAATTAATGTTTCTTGCCAGCCAAATAATGCAGCAGCACCGCCGCGGGAGGAAACATCCTCCCTCTTTCTGTGCCATGTGCTTTTAAGGCACTCCCATTCCCACATCCTCTAATCATTTTTAAATTACAGGACTAATCCGTATTTGATTTGTACTTATATGTAAAGTTAAACATTTTCAAAAGACTGACAATACCGCTTGCTTGTTGTCCCGTTAAACAAATGAATAAATAAATAAATAAACAAACGCAGTTACTCGATCAAGGCATTTTTGTGAGAATCCAAAGCATAATATTTGTTTGAGAAAGGCAACAATTACAGCCTACAAGCGTGCCCATCCCCGGGACCTTTGCGTTCTTTGCAATAACTCCCAGACATGAACCGGTACCAATACTCCTAATACTATTGCTATATACTAAGTATTGAATTATTGATTAAGAGTGTTGTCTAAAAGGCAGACTAGTACTCCATCTTCTGTATGGAGAGATTTTATTGTTTTTTTTTTTTATGTTTAATTATAAAAATATTCGGTAACAAAATTAACCCAGCTAGTTTCCGATTGTGAATTTAAAATTTTTTCCTTCACTTAGAAAAATAAAATAAAAATAAATGGTATTTGCGATATTTGGCTCGGTGACAGATTTCACCAGAACGTGGGATGGGATAGGGATACATGGGACGTGGGTCTCAAGTGACTGCACGCGTGTTGATGACTAAGTCACGTGATGGGTTGATAGATAGAAAGGTACCGGTACGTTTAAAGGACGAGAAATGGTTAGGTTAGGCGAGGAACGGGTGTGCGTGGCACGTGAGAATGGGATGTGTATGCTCATGAGGTGTTTGTACAGCTGTTTCCCGCGTAACAGAAGCAAGTTGAAATATGGATACCACCTCTTCCCATGTTTTTTTAATTTTCGTTATTTGCTTTTAATCTGCTTTTTTTTTCCGTTTTTTTTTTTTTTTTTTTTTCCGTTTTCTCGTCTCAAATACACTCCCCGCACTCGTCCCCAGTTAATCACTATATAAAGTTATTCTAGACAGATATATATATATATAATAAAATGTAAACATGATCTTAAGATGAATAATAGAAATTAAGAATTTATGTAATGTGGTAATTAAAATTCAAACGTTAGATTAATGCACAACACTAGTTTCAACTGATTATACATGCCATCCCACTAATTAATGATCTAACCAAAAACTTCCCGTAATGCACAAACCACTTGATGCGACTTTACTACTACTTTTACTTTTTTACAAAATAACATATGTTATTTATTAATTTTTGTTTCTATTTTCCAGCGATGTTCATCAACGAAACTTAAATTCATTTTGTCTGTTGTTAACCATATTATCTGCTAACAGAATAAGATTTGTGACCATAAACTAAAACTACTTGTCAATCGCTGATTCATACTAACTGGCACAAGATTTGTTATGTGTACATATGAATTATTTTATGGAAGAATAAGATTTATATAGAGCCATCAATGTAACAGACAAGATGATGAAGCAACGACGAAAGCCTCCAATTTCAAACAGAGCCGTGATTAATTAAGCTGGGAAGACGGTGGAGTCGGTTTTGGCAGTTTAGGGAGAAAAGTGCTTATCACCGCCACGTGGCGGTAGGTGGGGAGTAGGCCGTTAGAGCCTTAGAGGTAGTATTTTGAGTGGGGCTAGATTGACAGGCTGGACCGACAGAATTGTAGTACCCATCAGTCCCCCGATTCTGCTACTTAACTTTGTCGTTTTGTGCCAGCTCAGCATTTTCGTGCGTCGTTTTCTTTCTTAAAAATAAAAATCCCCTTCCAGAAATTGCTCTCCAGCCTGTCCTCGGTCAAAGTCATCCCCCCTCTCCCAACCGTACTCTTCTTCATTTCTTTCTCTCTTCATATTTATTCATTTATTATTATTTTTTTTTTGAGTAAATAACGATAAGATAGAGATCACTGTCACTCTTTTCTATCAAACAAACGTGTTTGTTTTTCAAGTTTAACCTCCCTTACAACTTCCAAAACGGTCAATTTAACTTTTAAATCACCGTTATTATACAGATTCTTATTTATAAAAAATAAAAATAAATGTAATTCCAATATAAGACGCGTAATTAGGTTATATGATGATGTGGCGTGATTTGGGTGTGAACTTGAGGAACTCTGCATTTGTGGCAACTGCACGTAAGGCAGTTTTGATGGAGAGTGATTATACGTGTAAGTTGGAGGGGCGAGAATGTGACGCGTGTTAGTTTGACAGCTGTATACTAGTAACTGCCTTGCCTGGAAGAATCCCCCACTCTCAACGGCTATGACCGGTCATTGTAACCGGTTCATCCAGTCATTCTTATCCCTTTCGTATATATACCCCTCTTCACTACCCTTCTGTTCCTCTCTCAGACCCAAGGTGAGGCTCAGCCTCAACCAGCTGACGACTGAAATTCATCCTCGTTTCTGTACTAAAATATTTAGATTATCAAATTATAATTTTCATAATTTTTCTGCTCGTTGGTTTATATATATTAGAGCTAGATTTTTCTTAATCAATGGCTTCGACTAAAAAAGACGTGGATCGGATCAAGGGTCCTTGGAGTCCTGAAGAAGACGAGGCGTTACAAAGGCTGGTACAAAACTACGGCCCTAGAAACTGGTCTTTGATAAGCAAATCGATCCCTGGTCGATCTGGAAAATCTTGCCGGTTACGTTGGTGTAACCAGCTGTCACCTGAGGTTGAACACAGGCCATTCTCGCCTGAAGAGGACGAGACTATTGTCCGAGCTCACGCTCGTTTCGGTAACAAGTGGGCCACCATCGCTCGCCTACTCAACGGCCGGACGGATAACGCTATAAAAAATCACTGGAACTCCACTTTGAAGAGGAAATGCTCTTCGATGAGTGACGATTTGCATGAAGATGCGATTAACCCGCAGCCCTTGAAAAGATCAGCTAGTGTCGGGCCGGGTAACAACGTTTCGGGTCTTTATTTGAACCCGAGTAGCCCATCCGGATCCGACTTGAGCGATTCTAGTTTACCTGGCGTTGCTCAATCTCCGGTTTATCGGCCCTTGTTAAGAACCGGGTCGGTTGCTCTAGTTGAGGCGTCATCTTCTACCACCGATCCACCCACTTCACTAAGCCTCTCGCTGCCTGGATCCGAATCATGCGAAGTCTCAAATAGTGCATCCGGATCCGCCCTTGGATCGAATATTGGTTTAAACGAGACCCAGATGATACAGCCCCAGGTGGCAACACCACCTGTACCAGTGCATGGTCAACTGCAGAATCAGAGAGAGTTTGGATACGAGAAGCAGTTTTTCAATGCAGAGTTTTTGGCAGTGGTGCAAGAGATGATAAGAAAAGAAGTGAGGAACTACATGTCTGGGATTGAACACAACGGGCTCTGTTTGCAGACGGAAGCCATAAGAAACGCAGTGGTGAAGCGTATTGGGATTAGCAAGATCGATTAGAGAGACAGAATAGTCAGTATCTAGTGAATCAGATGATCATCAAACTAGACCAGACCAAGTGAACGAGGAAAAACCTAAAAGTGAAAATGTGAAAAAAAGAAAAAAAAAAGATCCCTTTGTTTTTTTAGATGTTTTATGGTTCCTTTGTTATACAGAATAATAATTTTGGTAGTGTACAGATGATAGAATGGGGGAATGATGAGGCGAAAAGAGAGGAAACAATTTCCTTTCGATCATAAAAGCTACAAAAATTAAAACTTAAAAATATTTGTTTAATATGGTTTTATTGCTTTTCTGAAAATAAATTGAGATGAAGTTGGTTAAATTGTTAGGCAAAACGGACAACGGTTTTTGTTTGCATATATATAATATTATTGAATGGAAAGCAGAATTGGAACACAAAGGTTTTGTTTGGAAGCAAAGAAATCGAAACAGAAAGTCAATTCGCATGAATTTGTCTGGTAGTTAGGCATCCGGGTAATCTGGACGGGTTATATTTGAGTGGTTGTTTTGAATTTAAAGAGCATGGGAAAAACTTGGGATATTTCAAGAAGTTGCTCGTATGAGCTGTGATGGTAGGATCGTTTCTAAATCCATGCCCATTATTATCTTGTTTGGAAAAATCGGAAAAATCGAAGATGGTCTCAATCATTTTGTTTGGTTAACCAATTTGTAGTACTCTACAATAATTAAATACACATATATTGCTTTCATATGATTAGGGGAGGTAGTTGTAATCTGAAAATTAAACAAAGAAAAAAAAAAAAAACAACCTCAAAGAAAATGGAATATTTAAGAATTAAAAGCAATTAAAAAAAAGGACGGTAATTTTATGTACGATATAAAATCAAATATAATAATAATACGAAGATGGGTTTCCTAAAAAAGGTGTCAAAGGTTATTGAACTTTTGAGTTGGACTATTCATGATCATCCTTATGACTATGACTATGACTATGATTTCAAATCCAAGAGCATGATTGTTTTGTTATTTTGTTTTTTAATATCCACAATAACCAAAAAAAAAAAAAAAAAATCTAGAAATGCTATCATGATAGGCTATTATTTCATGGTACCGTTGAGATTAGGTAGTCAGTCTTCCATGTATCCGAAATTAATAATGCTAAAATGTCAGTGTTTCTTTTTATTCGCTGAAGTTCCATCCTAAAGGGTAAAGTACGACACAACAGAAAAGTTAATGCCTATGTTGTACTCGAGGAGAATTGATTTCTATGCCAAGTTAGCGACTCCCAGTTGCAGAGAATACAGTGGCAAGCCATGGATTTGGCATGCTCGCTGCATTATCCTGACAGCTCCATTTTTTACAATTCCAGGATGTTGAGGATGGTGTCTGTATTCTTCTTCAAGCAGAGTCTTATATCATTGCTCTATTCATGTCTGTATTCATATCAGCAAGAGCAACCTGTTAGTCTCTCTTAAACAGCCTCGGCATTTCTTTAATCTTAACTTTGGATGTCTTCCTTATGTTGTTAAAAGTTGTAGATCCTGAAACTGAAATTAAAGGGTTTAGCTGTCATCAATTAATTATGAGATTAGGCTGGTTGAGAGGTCTTAACTGCACAAAGTGACAGTCGATTCATTATCTGCTCGCGCACTTGCACTATTTAGCTTACCACACCCTCCTTTGCCCTGCTGCTTTTTGTCATGCACAAATCTACGACAATGTGGATTGGAAGATGGGTACCGTTCTCAATTTTTTTGACACTGGTGATGTCTAACTCGTGTTCGATGGGCCCTACGCTGGGCCGGATCCACTCTGCTTGAAACGTAGGCCGAGCAACGACCCCTGGTGCTAATAGGCTGGGCCCTGGGCAGCCTGGCTTCTTTATTGTGCCCACTTTCATGTAAATTAACAAAACAACGGAAATTTAATGCACAGACCACGAAGTTTATGCAAAACATTTGTTTCAAGTAAAATGATGCAAATGAGAGAATAATAGGAAAGTTTCTTTCATCATAAATGAGTGCCTGAAACATGAACTCTATTTATTCAATCATGGTCTTTTGATCAAAATCTATATTTAATCGATGATTCAAAACAAACCGACCCAATTTCAAATTCAAACAACATCGTTCTTATTAATTGAACGGGTGTATGTGTATCTCTTCTATAACGGTGACTTTGATTAGCATCCAATCTCATTTAAAGTAATATTTTTTCACTTTTCTTTTGAGAATACTTTAAATATAATTCAAATTTTAGATTAAATAGATATATGATACTAGACTCATCATAATGTAGAACAATTCCCCTGTTATTACTAATAAAATTAAATTAGTTTAACATTGTTATGACTTATAAGTTAATTTGTTTTTATTATTCTAAATGAACATTCAATTGTTAAAAAAAATTTAAATGTTTGTTAAGGCATGTTACAACTGTACATATATCTTTCTTGCATATATTTAATTTTATTTGAAGGAAAAAAAATAATGAATAATAGATAATTTTAATACAGCATTAACATGTATAAAAAAATAAAAAAATAATTAAAACTCTAGATATGCATGAAATATCAAAATATATGTATTTTTATAGTTTTGATGTTGCTATAAATATGACTAATGAAAATAATTCTGTTGTAATAAAAATTGATACAAGAAAATAAACTTTTCAAACACATATAATATAATTATAGCTCTATTAAAATAAAGAGGATACATATACATAACACACAAACACACACTTAAATGTCCCAATTAGTTGTTTTACAAGTAGTTTCCAAAAGCCACCTACTTGTAAGAGCTCCACTGAAAATGGGATAAATTGTAAAATAAGCGGCTTTAAAAATTTTTATCAAACTATTATTTTAAACTAAAATTGTAAAATAACTCCGTTTTAAATTTTCAAACAGAGTCGTAAATGGGCTGGCGATCACAGGACTGTCCGCCAACTAGGACTTGCGCATAGAGAATCGAAACTAAATTTCGGCAACACCCGCAAATTCGAGGTAATAACATTTTATGCCTAAGCTTCAATGAAACAACGAATCAGAATATATTATACTTAACATTTTAGTCCCTATAGTAGAGTAGATGGCAGATGGCAGATGGCAGATGGCAGATGGCAGATGGCAGATGGCAGATGCTGTTAGCTGTGAGTATTTAGTATTTAGTATTTACTTTTATTCAATATTCATTATTCACTTCAGGGACTAAGATGTCAACAGTGTGTAAACATGTTCCAAATTTTAATTTCTCCTAAAAGTCAAGGGACGAAAATGTTAGTAATCCCAACCAAACTAAATCATCTGCCATCAAGACTCCTATGTTTATATTGGTCCATATTTTTGGAGGTTCTTGACTTGTAGAACCGGGTATTGTTCTCAGCTCACGCAATAGAACCATTGACTTCTATTTACATTTAGGTTTTCATCAATTTTATTCGAGGAAACAGTTTTGGAAATCAAACATTACCATAAATAGTAAATTGATAGACACATAATACATATATATATACACACACACACATATGTCATTCATTCCAAGTCATTCAGACCATGCCGCACAATTGCCGTTCCGATCTCCACCACCCATTAGAACTTCCAAAGATTTCTAGAAATCCAAGATAGAGAAAATTTGCAGCATTGCCTGAAAATTAGTTGAATGCATTTCGCATATATTGATATTCTTTTGCTTTTTATTCGTTTGATTGGGAACAGGTGAAATGGTAAATTCAGCAGAAGAGAACTATTTTTCCTGTGGATTCATTTGCAATTTTGCCAAGAAAATGACTTCCTTTGGACCAGAAATATACTTTCTCACATGATACATTTATTTAAAAGGCAAGCAGCTATTTGTCACACGGCTTTGGTGCTCAAGTGAATTTCCTTCTTATACTGGAGTTTCCCGCGTAACAAGACCACTTCCATCTGTTTTCTGCACTTGTGCCTATTGCTTAAGCAGCATTCAGAAAGTTGGCCAAAGGATTACATAGTTCTTTAAGATATTATTTGACCAATTAATGAAGTTTAGATTAATATTTGACTGGCGAGTTAAAAATTTTCTAAGTCGTCACATTGAAATTAACACTTTCTAGGTTGTCCGTGTGTGTTGTAGAGATCATTTAAGCTGGTGGAGTCCACGCAAGGTGTGTCAAGGAAGTTGGTTTTGTCAAAGAAAGAAGCCAACTGATGGTGATTGGTTGGGTGACCAAATATTTTGCTATAAATACCTCCTCTTGCTAGCATTTCAACCGTGTGTGCAAAACCAGAACAAAACACAATTCTCTCTTTGGTTTCTTTGAGAGTTAAGGGAGAAAGTCCCCCGGTGTATTTGGATAAATCTCCTGGTAGTGAGCAGAATCTTTGGCTCTTACATGTATATTTGTAAATCTGTTTCTTCCATATTGAAACATTTGCGGTAGCCAAAATGGATGAACTGCGTGAATTAATGTTTCATTTTGTCTATTTTTGCATCCTTTAAGGTTGGTTTGGGTTAATTTCACCACGTATATAGATTTCTATTCTCTTCCTAGCTTTTTTTTTTTCTCTTTCAAACTCCTCCATCTTTATCTAGTGATTTTTTGATTTCGGCAAAGGGGGTTTATTCAGCAGGATTTTTTTTCTGTTGGCAACAATACTTTCTGCTTTGCTACATGGTTCACCAAATTCTCACCACTCACTGCGGCTTGGATGGCCAACCGAGACAAACCAGTCAATGGAAAAGGTTCAAAGCTTTCTTATGAGAAATTGCAATCTTCCCTCGACTGATGCAGGCGGAATCCCCATTTGGAGCACAAAAACTTTTTCTCCATCTCCTGTTCATTTAATCCTTCTAGACACCGAAAATCTTGTTCTCCAAAATTCAACAGTTGCTCTCTGGGAAAGCTTCAAATCCCCAACAGATACTCTTCTTCCTGGGCAACCACTCACAGAGACACAAAACTTGTCTCTTCAAGAAGCGGAGACAAGCATTCTTCTGGTTTTTACTCGTTTTATTTTGACAATGACAATGTCCTCCGTCTTCTTTACTACGTTCCTGAGGTATCCCGTGTATATTGGCCAGACCCTGCTTTCGTGGTTGGGGGAAATGGCAGGACAACATACAACAACAGCCAAATAGCAGTATTCAATAATTTAGGCTACTTCAGATCATCTGATAAACTTTCCTTTAGGCCTACTGATTTTGGCCCGGGGCGGAAAAGAAGATTGTCGCTAGATTTTGATGGCAATGTTCGAATGTATAGCCTAAAAGAGGCTGATGGGACATGGAAAGTTTCTTGGCAAGCCTTATCTCGGCCATGCATGATTCATGGTTCTTGCGGACCAAACAGCTTGTGTATTTATGTTCCTAGCTCTCGGAGCACATGCACCCGCTTACCTGGATTCAAGATGAAAAATCTCTGGTACTGGTCTTATGGTTGCGGACCTGCTATTGAATCCAAAATCTATTGCAACCATACTCAGGTGAATTTCTCCGAGTCCCACATGTTGAGTTTTATGGCTACGTTACTGACTATATGAAAGATTCCACTTTCAATGACTGTGAAATGAAATGCATGCAATCATGCGACTGCAAAGGTTTCATGCTCTTGTTTCGAGATAATACATATATTTGTTATCCCAAATTCCTCTTAGTTAATGGATATCGATCGGCTCACTTTGATGGAATCGCGTATTTAAAATTGCCCAAAGCTAGTGGTTGGTTTCTTACCAATAACAGTTACCCAACAATGTCATTGAATATTTGCTCAACCCAAACGTCCAACCGAAGTACTCAATAGAACGTACAAGAAACGAAAAGCAAATGAAAAGCTTCAGTTTTTGCTCTGGTTCTCCTATGATGTTGGAGGCGTGGAGATGACCTGCATCTTTTTGGTGTGGTGTTTGCTGTACAGGACAAATACAAAGCCAGACAAGACTACCGAAGGCTACATTCTCGCAGCAACGGGATTCAAGAAGTTCAGTTACGTTGAGCTTAAAAAGGCCACCCAAAATTTCACCGAAGAGATTGGAAGAGGCGCGGGAGGCATTGTGTACAGAGGCATTTTATCCGATGGATGAGTTGCAGCAATCAAGCGGCTTAACGAAGCTAGCTGTCACAGGGGACTTTTGTTAATGTGGCAGCCCTGCGCTTGAGCCAAATAACTTCGGCCAGCAAATTTTCACTTTCGCAATGGAGGTTCGACTCTCGAAACTTTCTGCGCCTTGAAGGAAAAACACACTTAGTTTGCACAAATTTACAAAGGGAAAACTCTCTTCAACTTTTCTATTTCTCTCAAGAAAAGATTACAAATGTACAAAGTTTGCTGTGCTAGAAATTCACTTCACACTTACTTCATAATTTTTAGTACACTCACTACCCTATATATATACAAGTAAAGGCAACCAACACCCCTGGTTGCTAAGGCCACATGTCTCTCACACATGCTGCCACAATATATTTCCCTAGTCAAAATGAACTATTCTTAAGGCTACTTTGTGTGCCACTTTCCTTAAGACAAAGGACTACCCACAAAGTCATCTTGACTTATCTTAACTTGACACCTCATCAAAGACCAAGTCTCCCTGCCTTAATCCCAACAAGTGCACCCCGTTTAGGGCCTTACCGAATACCCCTGCTATTGCCTTGAGTCTTCTAGCTCATGGCTTGCGTCCGTATTTACCCGCATAGCTTATTTTTGACACCCATGGCATAACCCAGTTACTGCCTTGTTACTGCCTGTATCATTCCCGCTCACAGCCATGTTTCTAGTCAGATGGGTTCATAACAACGATTCCAGCTGATCTCTTACCATTCCCAGAACACTAATCTTTCTTGGAGTGCCCAACGTCATTCTTCGCAATGTAGCCTCAATTTGCCGAGACCTATCACGCAGCTTTATATAAATTCCGCAACCTACCGACTTGATGTAAGGCCATCATCGAGTATGTTGCGTGCCATAAGTTTTAAGGCTGTAACACTAGCCAAGGCGAAGCCGAATTTTTAGCAGAAATTAGCATCACTGGGAAGCTTAACCACATGAATCTGATAGAAATGTAGGGATACAGTGTAGAGAGAAAGCGCAGACTTTTAGTTTAATAATATATGAAGCATAGATCAGCAGTAGAAAATCTTTCTTCCAAATGGAAGAAATGGTTTGAAATAGTGCGGGCACTGCAAAAGGTTTGGCTTGTTTGCATGAAGAGTGCTTGGAATGGATTCTAAACTGTGATATAAAGCCACTGAACATACTTTTAGATTTCAATTACCAGCCAAAGGTGGCAGATTTTGGCTTGTCTAAACTGTTGAATAGCGGTGGCCTCAATAGTTCAAGCTTTTCAAGAATAAGAGGAACGAGAGGTTACATGGCACCTGAGTGGGTTTACGATAACTTGCCAATCACCTCAAAAGTCAATGTTTATAGTTACGAGATTGTTTTGTTAGAGATGGTAATAGGTAAGAGCCCAACAGGTATTCAGACCACTGACTATGGAGAAACGGCAGGAAATGGAAGATTGGTTACATGGGTGAGGGAGAAGATGAATAAGGCTGTTGCTTCAAACAAGTGTTGAATTGAAGAAATTTTAGACCCCTGATTGGGGTGTGAACTGTCACGTGCTGGAAACTGATACGGAAATTCTGGCAATGTGCAGCACTTGAACAAGGTTCAAATGTACTGCCCAAGTAAACCTTGAAGACCCAAGATCACTTTGTGTGTGTGTGTAGCGTGAGTGAAGAAGCAATACAGTATCAAAGAAGAGAAATTGCAGTGAACACAGTAGAGAGAAAGAAAGCTACGTTCTGCCTTTGTTGAGAATGGAAATGGTTAGTTTTACATTTCACTACACTTACATTTATATACATGGAATCAATGGATGAGATTTAGCCCTTTCTATACAAATGGATGGTGGGGATTGCTTTACACATAAAAATCTCACCTACCACCACTAAACATAAAATTGGGCCAATTGGATCAAAAACAAGAATGAGGTGTATTTACAAGCATGGCCACATTGGGCCTACAACAACATCAACCATTTGGGACAAATCTAAACATAAATGGCCTGCATGCTTGCTGGTCCAAACTACCCAATATCCTCATAGATTGCCCCAAATCAACCATCAAACCTCCAACACTCTAAGTTCACCCTTACAAGCTTGCTGGCTCACGACGCACTGTTCACCAGAGGTACTGTTCATCCGTGAACCGTTTTGCTTGCACGCTTGCAAGTCGGAAGGTGTCGCTTGCGCGCCCGTGTGCTGGAGGTTGTGCGCTGAGGTGCTGCTACATCTTCGGCTATTCCGCTTGCATTTCGGCAGCTCGTGACACTCTCCCCCACCGAAATGCTTGACGCCCTCGTCAAGCTCCCTGTCAAGGACTTGAGTTTGGCCTGCTGCATTCCGCTTTCGTCTGTGTGAACCGACACGAACTAAGAGCACTGAATCTTCCTTGATGTTGCAGGTGCTGGATGTCACTGATGCTTGGCTGTTGGGCTTGGATTTCCTGGTATGGTCAGCTGCACACCTTTGCAGAAGTTGTTTCGGTAGTCTCGGTGGCACCATGTCGCCACTGTCTCGGAGCTTGCCTTGGTCTTCTCCTACAAAACCAAGCCTCGGAGACGAAGTACCATCTTCCTTGTGCTGTGACAAGCAAGTCTCCGTTCCCTTTACAACCTGAAAAGTCGACAATACCCTGCTACCAACTCGAAGCCTCTCAATCGGCACCTTGTATCGCTTTCCCGCATCATGAAATTTCATGCACCCGTCTTCAGTAAATGTGAAGGGCAGCAATCTGTCAATGAACTCATCGCCCAACACAAGCTCGAAGTCACTTATTGGCACCACATTCAAGTCGATCTTGCCATGCCAAGTTTCGATAATGATGGGTACGCTGCGAGTAACTCCACAAATCGGCTGAGAGGGTTGATCCATAACCTTAATCCACCCCGGCTCCTTGCTTAGCACCAACTCCAAACTTGCTGCTGACTTCTCCAAAATCAAGCATTGGTTAGCGCCGCTATCAATGAAACCCCTGAAGCTTACCCCTTTTATGCTGGCGTCGACGAACTTAAGCGTCTTCCCGGGTTCCAGCTTCGATTCTGACTTGGCCCCAGACGTCTCTCCCTCTTGTGCCCGTTTAGCCTTCATTGAATTGAGGATGTGCAATGCTCTAATCTGGACATCCTCATCTGATTTGAACGAACTCAGCATGGCATTGAGGCGGTTCCGTTGTAGGCACTCATTAGTGTGATGATCCCCACTGCACAAGTAGTACGTCCATTGCTTCCATTCGCGCTGCTTGTCAAACTGCCCCTTACTGCTATCTCGCTGGTCGAGAGCTTTCCGTGGCCGCCCCGTCTCATATTGGGATCCCGACTTGTGAGGCTTCACTCCCCCACCTTTGTCATGGCCACTCTTAGTCAGGCTTCGATTTCAGTCTCGTTTCGGAGACTCTCGGCGATGCTCGATCAAGGATTCTGCCGCTGCTATTGCTGAGGCAAGGTCTTGGACATTCCTTCTCCTCAACTCTTGCTCTGCCCATGGTTGTAACCCATCCATGAAGAATAGCAACCGGCTCTTCTCCGACATATCAATGATCTCGAGCATGAGCGAATTATACTCTCGCACATACTCCACTATCAACCCCTGCTGCCTAAATCCTTGGAGCTTCTTTATCGCAATCTCCTCAGCATTCTCTGGGTAGAATTGTCTCTTCAATTCACCTTTAAACACCTCCCAAGTATCTATGCGGCATAAACCCTTCTCCATCTCCGTATGTCGGCATCTCCACCATAACGCCGCATCACCATCGAAATAGAGAGTAGCGGTACTGATTCGGAGCCCATCTTTATGCATTTGGATGGCGTCGAAGTAACGCTCCATCATCCATAGGAATGTGTCAATTTTTTTCTTGGCGTCCCGCTTACCTTTAAACTTGGGCGGATTTGGAACCTTCATTCTTGATGCGCTGCTCGCAGCTACACCCGAAGCGATGACGGTTTTACAAAGTGAAAGGTCTTACCGAACCTCTCCCAACTCCGCTTTCATGCCATCTATTTGAGCCAACACCATTCCCTTAAACTCATCCATGGCCAGCTTCATGGAATTAGCGAAATTGTCGAAAGCATGCTTAAGTCGACTTTCGATGCAGGCAGCACCATCCATCTCGCGTTCTGCTACTCTATCATCGAGGCTGTCGAGACGCTCGTGAATATCGCCCAAGGAAAGCTCAATTTTAGCCAACCTAGCTTCGAATAAACTCATCATCTCCTTGGACACTCCCCTCTCCTTCACTGCCTTCTTCGAACTTTGGGCAATATTTCGCCCCTCACACTCCTTCTCCGCAACACTATTAACTCCAACATCCTTGACTGTCATTTTCAATTACTACAACACAATTCTACCAAGCAAAGTTTGACGACACAAAATCCACTAACCCAAATCACTAGGCCAAACTTCACAATGGCAATCCACAACACCTAAATTCCACAACAACCAAAGAATTCACAGCAATCAAGCTTCCAAACCCAGAAATTTGGATACTGTTCACACCAAATCCTAAGCTCTAAAATTCAAGATTGTTCAAGCTAGCAACAATAATCAATTACCCACAAGTTGCAGAGGTTCTTACCACACAATAGACACACAAACTGCTCTAATACCAACTGTCATGTGCTAGAAACTGATACGAAAATTCCGGTAACGTGCGGCACTTGAACAAGCTTCAAATGTACTGCCCAAGTAAGCCTTGAAGACGCAAGATCACTTTGTGTGTGTGTGTAGCATGAGTGGAGAAGCAATACGGTATCAAAGAAGAGAAATTGCAGTGAACACAGTAGAGAGAAAGAAAGCTACATTCTGCCTTTGTTGAGAATGGAAATGGTTGGTTTTTTACGTTTCACTACACTTACATTTATATACATGGAATCAATAGATGAGATTTGCCTCTTCCTATACAAATGGATGGTGGGGATTGCTTTACACATAAAAATCTCACCTACCACCACTAAACATAAAATTGGGCCAATTGGATCAAACACAAGAATGGAGTGTATTTACAAACATGGCCACATTGGGCCTACAACAACATCAACCATTTGGGACAAATCTAAGCATAAATGGCCTGCATGCTTGCTGGTCCAAGCTACCCAATATCCTCATATATTGCCCCAAATCAACTATCAAGCCTCCAACATTCTAAGTTCACCCTCACAAGCTTGCTGGCTCACGGCGCACTGTTCACCCGAGGCATTGTTCATCCACGAACCGTTTTGCTTGCACGCTCGAGTGTCGGAAGGTGTCGCTTGCGCGCCCGTGTGTTGGAGGTTGCGCGCTGAGGTGCTGCTACGTCTTCGGCGATTCCGCTTGCATTTCGGTGGCTCGTGACAGAACGAGCGCTGCGTAAGCGAGTTGGAGCCTTTGCTTAAAGTGGCACTGCTTTGTTCAGAAGAAGACAAAGATGCAAGACCCAACATGAGTCAAAGTGGTAGAGACGCTTAAAATTGCGAAGAGATGTAAGCTGTTTGTTTTAGCTTGATGTTTTTATTTTGCTAAATCCAAAAACTGAATGAAATGCTGTGATTGATTTTCTTGCCCTAATTAAATCATAATGGTAAAATTAATTTTGTCGTCCAGCGGTTAGGAGGTCTGGCTTTCACCCAGGAGACCCGCGCTCGATATGCCGGGAACGGAAAACCAATTTTTCTAAATGGGCCTCTGTGTCTTTTTATCCACGGACATTTCTGAAAATCACTTTTCAGGCCGAATTATTTCCTCCATCATTTCAGCCTGTTTTCCTATTTCATAAACCATTGTAGCACTGGAGAAAGACAACTTCTTATGTCAATGTAAGGTGAACAGCGTCATAAATCTAACCAACCGTTATTGCATTCAATCCCCTTTTTATCTCTTGGTCATTCATGTTGCATGGTTTCTTCTCCATCCCTTTAAATCTCTTTTAAATTTATAAAATTAAACAAAAAATTCATTGTAATTAAATTCAGATTCAAAAAGAAAAAGAATAAAATTTTAACGCATGTAAGTGTTGAAATTTGATAACTGCGAATTATATGAATAATATGTGGCTAGTTAAAAGTTTCATATGTGAGTTTAATTACCATTATTTTAACTAATTAAAAAAAAAGAGCTATCAGGGAACACACTCCCTTGGAGTGATAGAGATATCTAACTAAAAATCCTTCATTATTGAAAACAGTCTTTCTAAATGTTAGGTGTACTATAATTGTAGGTTATCTTTCCGCTGAAATTCTAGTAGATTTTTTATTAAAATACCAGTAGATGTCTAATTAACTATTAATAAATTTATAATATTAAAAAAAAAATTAGAAACAATTTTATTCGAAAAATTTATAAGAAATTTAGAGTGATAGAGAAGGAAATTATGCAACATAAAGGAGTTAACTATAAAAATAGATAATATGCTGGAAATGAATGATCACATTTAGAAGATAGAAGATAAAAAGGTGCAAAAATTAAACTCAAAGAATAGAGAAATTGTTGATAGATTATGGGGTTCAGTGAGAAGATAAAGATAAAGTAACAAGTAATTATTGGGGGTTATTTTGGTATTATAAAAAATATTATGACTTAAATTTTTTAAGAAAATATTTTTAATAAGAGAATTTTATCAGAAATTTGAATTGGGTGATAAAAACATCACTCAAATTAAAAATCATCGGTTTTCATTGCGTAAATGCAAGCAGCAAAGTATGGGTAGAACATAATGTATTCATTAAGATTGTTTAAATATCAATCAACACAAAATATGAACTTGAACAAATATTTTTTTTTAAAAAAAAGATTAGGTTTTTGTTTTCTCATTCTCATAGAATTTTCTTCAATTTTTAGGTTTCAATGAATTTAAAGATTTTAATTTAAAAAAATGATTTTTGGTGTGGTGAATTTTTTTTAAGTATATAGGAAAAAAATCAAGATATTATTAATCTTTTGATATTTAGAAAAATATGAAAAATATAAAATAATATTTTAAATTTATTAAATAAATTTATAGAATAAAAAAGTGTTCTTCCTACACTTTAAGGTGTAAATATTTTCATTTTAAATTATTTAATAAACAATCATTGGTAAATTCACTTTTTTATCAATATTTAATATCTGGTAATTTAATTACATGAAAATTACCTACAACCACCAAGGAACCATTAGCAACTTCTTTTATTATGATAATAAATTGGCTGGTTGGTCGTACAATAATCATTTAAAGTTAAGGCCCTACGTATGAATTAACCTTAATTAAAAAATTTTATTTAAAAAAAAAAAAAAAGACATTAAAAGAAAATATGAAGTCAATGTCAACAGACGAAGTCAATGGCAACAGATACATGTTTCTTTTTGTTAAAGTTCAGAGAGAGGTAGAGCTCAAAGAAAAGTTCTGCATCACTCAATGGCTATCTCAGCTTTCCTCTTATTCTGTCCCTCTTGCAAACCCGTGCTCTATCATCACCAACATTATTGATTGCTCTAGAAAAAGGAGACTCTCTTTCTCAAAAAACAAATGACACTTTGATTTCTCCTAACGGTGTTTTCTCGGCAGGGTTTTTAAGTGTTGGTGATAACGCTTACAGCTTCGGTATATGGTTCACAAACATATTGCCAAATCACACCGTGGTTTGGATGGCGAATAGAGACCAACCAGTTGGAGCAAAATGAAAGCTTTCACTATTAAAGAATGGAAATCTCGTACTCCAAGATGCGGGCCGAGGAGTTCTTTGGTCCACAGGCACAACTTCACAGACCTCTCTGAAACTGCAACTCCTTAACACAGGCAATCTTGTTCTAAGTACTTCAGATGGTGTTAATTCTTTGTGGCAAAGCTTTGATTTACCTACAGATACTTTACTTCCCCAACAACTACTTACAAAAGACACATACCTTACCTCATCAAGAAGCCAAAGCAACTACTCTTCCGATAACTATAAGCTTTTCTTTGACAACGATAATGTCCTTTGTCTTCTGTTCCAAGTTCCAGAAATAACCAGCATCTATTGGCAGCCCATTTGGCTCTGGCCATATGAAGCTGGAAGGTCTACATACAGTAGCAGTAGAACTGCAGTACTTGATCCATCTGGTCATTTTATTTCCTCCGATGGTCGAGAATTCTCGTCAATGGATTTTGGTGAAGGGCCGCTCAGACGATTGACGCTGGATTCTGATGGCAACCTGCGGCTGTACAGCTTTTACGAGAAAGCAAAGAAATGGGTTATTTCATGGCAAGCCATTTCTAGAGCGTGTAGGGTTCACGGCGTCTGTGGACCTAACGGAGTGTGTACTTATGGTCGTGGCCTAGGCAGGAGATGCATTTGCTTACCTGGATACAAAATGAAGCATGACTCGGACTGGTCTAGTTTTGCGTTTTCTGTCGATGTTATGTAATGCAGTTATTGTGTTGTAAGTTATGTTATTTAGTAATTTGGATCCTATACTTGAATGAATTATAATAAAATTCCAAACATATATATATATATATATATATACACACATATGTATATATATATACCACACAAATTATAAGTGAACATGTTAAGTTAAATTCCTATTCTTCCTAAGATTGTGTAAAAGTCCGTTTTAAAACATATGAATATACAATCTGTGTTTACTATTGACCATACTAACTTCTGCCTTGTTTGTGCAGTAAGAAAATTTGCTTTAACATTTGTTTCAATGCCCACCAAAACAATGTAGGACACGTTTAAAATAGTTAGAGGCCATTAAGTGTAAAAGGAGAACTAAATAATACATATTAATTGTCAATTGAAATATATGTTAGTGCTCATAAAACATTTTAATTAGTAGAATTACAATTACACTTGAAAATATAATTTTAATTGGTCTCGTTCAACTAAATATTAATGAAACGTATCCTTTTATACTGTAATTTTATTGATCTGAAAGACGTTATTAAGATAAAAATAAAATGTGCATGAATAACAGTGTAACACCATCCTAAAGGCCAGTTAATGGATATTCTCACCTCTAAATTATTTTAATATTATAAATACCTGCTAATTAAGTACTAGTTATTCATACAATTAATTTATGGAAAATTAGGTGCTTATTCTGCCTTACTCTAAACATAACATCTAAAATGATTGATGGATTGTAATGAAACACAATACTGGAAATGAATGATTAAAGAATTTGATAATTATTACAACCATGCATGCGCCAAAAAATGATTTTCTCAAATAATAATATAATAGTTTTTGAATTTTGAGCATTAGTATTTTGTATTTATGTTGTGGTCTCAATGGTAGAATAGCTTCATGTTATTCTCCAAGACGTACGTAGATAGAATAGTTTGTAGACAACGACTAGAGGCCACGCAACACGCAGCAGGTATCCTAGAAGTGGTGCTTTTGTCACGTGCTAAAAATTTGATGTAATTTCGACTACATGCAGCACTTAGAATAGCTCACATACAGTATTTAAAAACCTGAGATCAATTTGTGTTCAAGTGTGTATTTAATTTGGCTGTGAGGTGTGTCAATTTGATGCTCAAAATGGGAGCAAATGTAGAGAAGAAATAAGAAAATGTAAGCTGCTGCACAAATTGGAGAAGGAAAGAAATGGGTTCTTCTTTTTTCAATACACAACACTATACAATGTATATTTACAAATAGAGGGCCATGATTTAATTACATAAACACTTTCAATGGCCAAGATAATTCTATATATAATTATTTACCTAAAATACACAAATATCTTACCTACCACCACTATCTCTAGTTTGGGCCTACTAGATCATAATTCTAAGTAAGGCAAGTTTGATTTATAAGCTGCCTCATGTGATGTCTAGCTTGCTTCTCCCTTGTGCTTAATGTGCTCAACCCAAATGATGTTTAAGGTGGTTGCTTCCAAGGATTGTTGACATGCTCAACCTCGGTCACTATAGTAGGAAGTTGGACACGCTCTCATCTTGCTCCGCTTATCCTCAAACACCTTTCGAAATTCGCATTTCGTTGGTGGCCTACTATTCACTCGGATGCTATTCATCTGCCAATGTATGCTCTCGGTCAAGAGAGTAGGCAAGTTCGGAGCTTGAACGTGCTTATTTTACGAGTTGCGTGTTCTTGTGCTCTTGCACTTTCGGCAGTTCTACTTCCAAAGTAGCAGCACGTGACATTCTCCCCTACCGAAGTGCTTAATGCCCTCATCAAGCTTACTGTCGAGGTCTTGAGCTTGCATTGCTGTATTTCACTTTCTTCTATGCGAATTGGCATGAACAAGCATTCTGTATTTGAATTCTACTTGTGGGTGCTGAATGAGGGAATACCATCATGCTTCTTTTCCATCGAGCAAATCTCCGCTCCGCACATAACTTGGAAAGCTGAAAACACATTGCGCTAACTTGAACTCCTTTGATTGGCACCTTGTGTCACTTTCTAGCATCTGTAAACTCCATGCACCTATCCTCCGTAAACGTGAAGGGCAACAATTTATTGATAAACTCATTGCCTAATACAAGTTGGAAGTCGCTTATTAGTACCACGGCGAAGTCGATTCTGCCTTCCCATGTTCCAACTTTGATTAGGACACTTCAAGCAACTCCGTAAATTAGCCGAGAAGGTTGATCCATAACCTTGATCCATCTCGGCTCCTCGCTCAGCACTCATCCTAGCTGCGTTGCCAACTTCTTCATAACTAAACATTGGTTAGCGTCGTTGTCTATAAATGCTTTGAAGCTTGCCCCTTTCATGCTAACATCGACATACTTCAATGTCGTCCCGGGCTTTGGCTTTTTCGTTGACTTGGCCCCGAACATCTTTCCTTCTTGCGCCCGTTTGGTCTTCATTGCATTAAGCATGCGTAATGCTCTAATCTGGGCATCCTCATCTGACTTAAATGCGCTTAGCATGGCGTTGAGGCGCTTTCGCTTCGGGTACTCTTCGGTGTGATGATCCTCATCGCATAAGTAGCACGTCCATTTTCGCTTGCACTGTTTGTCTCACTCCTTATTACCATCTTTGTACTCATGATATTTCGGTGGCCTCCTCGTAACATGTTGGGGTCCCGACTCGTAAAGTTTACCTCCCTCATTGTTCTGATGGCCACGTTTGTTCAAGCTTCGGTTTTGATCCCATTTTGGAGACTCTCAGCTATGCTCAATTAAGGACTCCGCTACTGTAATTACCAAGGCGACATCTTGCACATTTCGGCGTCACAATTCTTGCTATGCCCATGGTTGCAAGTCGTCCAAGAAAAATAGTAATCGGCTTTTTTCTGACATTTCGATGATCTCGAGCATTAGCGAATTATATTCCCACATATACTCGGCTATTGACCCTTGTTGCCTCAGTCCTCAGATCTTTCAAATCGTAACATGCTCCATATTTTTGAGGTAGAATTGTCACTTTAGCTCCCCCTTACACACCTCCCAAGTATCAATTCGGCATAACCCTTTCTCTATTTCCATATGTTGGCATCTCCACCATATCACCATCGAAATAGCGTGTCGTGGAACTGATTTAGAGGCCATTTTCATGCATTTGAATGACGTCGAAGTAGTGCTCCATCATCCATAAGAAAGTGTCAATTTCCTTAACATTTTGCTCTCTTAAAAACTTGGGCGATTCTGGAACCTAAACTGTCGGTACGCTGCTGGTAGCGACACTCGAAGCAATGACTGTTTTGCACAATGTGAGGTTTTGCCTAACCTCCACTAATTTCGCCTTGACAGAACCTAATTCAACATTAACTCTCTCTCGAAATTCTTTCATGGTCAGCCTCATAGAATCTGCAAAAGCGTCATAAGCATGTTGGAGTTGGCTTTCAATACCGGCAGCATCAATTTCCGCCTCACGTTGACTCATTTTATCATCCAGCATATCTAAGCGCTCATAGATGTCACCCAAGGAAAGCTCAACCCTTGCCAATCTAACGTCAAATAAGCTTACCATCTGCTTGGACAAAACTCTCTCTTTCCCACTCTTTTCGAGCCTTGAACACGCCCACATTCCTTTTGCACAACTTCTGCAACACCACTAGTCTCTACATTCTTGGCTGCCATGATTTATGATCACAACCAAACTTCGTAACACAACACAAGTTCGGCAATAATTTCACCAATAACCAACAAGCCAAAACTCAGAAAATTCCACAATCACAACAACAAATTAAAGTGCACAAACTTAGAAATTCCAACCACAACACCACAGCTAAAATTTACACAATCTAGAGTTTCTAGCTAGCGTAATCTTCTAAAATTAGTAGGAATAAGTTGCAGAGATGCTTACCACACAAACCTACACAAATTTGCTCTGATACCATACTGTCACGTGCTAGAAATTTGACGTAATTGCGACTACGTGCGGCACTTACAATAACTCATATACATTGCCCAAGTAAGCCTTTGAAAACTCAAGGTCAATTTGTGTTCAAGTGTGTATTTAATTTGGCTGTGAGATGTGTCAATTTCATGCTCAAAATGGCAGCAAATGTGGAGAAGAAAGAAGAAAACGTAAGTTGTTGCACAAATTAGAGAAAGAAAGAAATGGGTTCTTCTTCTTTCATTACACAACACTATACAATATATATTTACAAATACAAGGTCATGATTTAATTACACAAGCACTTTCAATGGCTAAGATAATTCCACGTATAATTATTTACATAAAATACAAAAATATCCTACTCACCACCACTATCTTTACTTTGGGCCTATTGGATCACAATTTTAAGGAAGCCAAGCTTCATTTATTAGCTGCCTCATGTGGTGTCTAGCTTGCTTCTCCCTTATTGCTTGGTGTGCTCGGCCCAAATGATGTTTAAGGTGGTTGCTTCCAAGGTTCGCTGACATACTCAACCTCGGTCACTATGGTAGGAAGTTGGGCATGCTCTTGTCTTGCTTCGCTCATCCTCAAACGCCTCTTGAAATTCCCATTCCGTTTATAGCCTACTATTTACTCAGGTACTGTTTATCTGGGAATGTACGCTCTTGGTCGAGAGGGTAGGCGAGTCCGAAACTTGAACGCACTAGTTGTGCAAGTTGCGCATTCTCGTGCTCTTACACTTTTGATAGTTCCGCTTTCGAATTGGCGACACATGACACTTCGCTCTTGCCCTTTTAGTAGGGCAGCCCAACAAAGCAAACGTAATAGATAAAAGATTAATGAGTAAAGAGGTAGATGGATGATGTACATTTACATCTGCTTATATATATATATATATATATATATATATATATATATGATAGCTCAAGGCTTGTGGCTGTTGAGTTGACAAAATTCAAATATTTACAGGTTCTAAATCTGCAGGACCAATATGTAAGAATTCATTGATTTTAATTATTTGAGCCTTTTTCTTTCAAACCCGAACATATATGATATGAACATATATGATATGGTGTGTTTACTTTTTTATAAAATTTATTTTAACTATCCATATCAACAATCAATTTTTTTTTTTATAAAAAAAAATATGTATGTACTTAAAATTTTTTTATTAAATTGAATTATTGAGTTATTTGTAAAATAAATTTCTTTTCACCACTCCTCTAAGTCTTAAGAATAACAATGTAAACTCTCCCGCATCGTAACATAAAGGTGAAGAAGTATTGATAAGAGACATTAGATATATTATTAATTTATATGAATAATTTTTATATGCAACAAGCAACGTCCTCCTATGTCTCCCTAACAAACTTGTTGACTTGTCATACAATAATCATTTAAAGATAAGGACCCACAACCAACAATACATATATTGTTTCGCTTAGAAAATTAGAATAAAATAATATATTTGACATTTAATCTAAAGTCCATTGATTGATGTTCCAAACCTGTTTCAACTTTCTTTCTTTTCCCTTTTTTTTCTTCTCTTATTATTATTTTTTTTTTAAAAAAAGAAGTGAACAACGATATGTACCTAAAATAACAAAAATTGGAAAATGACATTCTACTAAACACTAAAAGAACAAATTTTAATACAAATTGCCTATTAAACAACTTTCTTTCACTTTTTGAATATTCAAAATTTAGAATTTATAAAGAGATTTGTATGCCTACACTTGTAAATATATATGGTGGAAACTCTGAAGAGTGAGTAGACCTTTCTTTTATTAAAGCACAAAGAAAAATTGTGTGCGTGCATTTGTCAATGGCTATCTTGGCATTCCCTTTTGTTCTTTTGTTTCTCTTGCAAACTTGGATTCCATCTTCATCAACATCATTCGATGCTCTTGAAAGAGGAGCCTCCCTCTCTGAGAAAACAAATGACACTTTGATTTCTCCAAATGGTGTTTTCTCTGCAAGATTTTTGAGTTTGGGTGAGAACGCTTTTGGCTTTGCCATATGGTACACAAACATACTGCTAAATGATCACACCATGGTTTGGATGGCGAATCAGGACGAACCTGTTCGGAAAAAATCAAAGGTTTCACTATTAAGGAATGGAAATCTTGTCCTCAAGGATGCAGGTTGAAAAGTTCTGTGGTTCACAGGAACAACCATAGCTTCACATTCATCTGTGAAACTGTAGCTTGACGACACTGGCAATCTTGTACTACATACTTCGGACAGTGAAAATCCTTTGGGGCAAAGCTTTGATTCACCTACAGATACTTTACTTCCTAAACAACTACTTACCAAAGACACACGTCTTTTCTCCTCAAGAAGCAAAAACAACTTTTCTTCAGGTAACTATAAGCTTTTCTTTGATGATGACAATGTCCTTCGCCTTCTTTACCACGTTCTTGAGATATCCAGTCTCTACTGGCCACCCGCTTGTGAATGGCCATATGAAGCTGGAAAGACTACATACAATGACACCAGAACTGCAGTTCTTGATCCATCTGGTTATTTCATTTCATCAGATGGTTTAGAATTCTCCGCAGCAGATTTTGGCGTAGGGCCTCTGTGAAAATTAACGCTTGATCCTGATGGTAATTTGCGATTGTATAGCTTTGAAGAAAAAACCAAGGAATGGGTTGTTTCATGGCAAGCTATTCTTCAACCGTGTATGCATCTGTGGACCTAACGGATTGTGTATGTATGTTCCTGGTACAGGCATGAAATCTTGTTCTTGCTTACCTGGATACAAAGTGAAGAATGACTCGGACTGGTCTAATGGATGTGAACCGCAATTCAGTTTTTCCGGCTACACCGATTATGATTTTCTCGACTTACTTCATAATGAATTCTATAGGTATGATACAGGCGCTTTCCCAAACGTTACTTTGCGAGAATGTAAGGAGATATGCATGAAGTTAGGCAGCTGCAAGGGGTTCCAGTACAGATTTAACATCGACAATTCCAAAATTCCAGAAAAAAAGCTTGGTTTTACATGTTAACCCAAGCTTTTACTGTTTAACGGACAACAACAACCGAGTTTTGGTGGAGATATTTATTTAAAGCTGCCAAAATCTAGTCCTTTTTTCAACCAAACAACCATTAAAGGATTAACGTTAAATTGTAAGGGCAATTTTAGCCATGCAATAAATAGAAGTTATGAAAAACCCCACGAAAATCGGGTTTTGAAATTTTTGCTTTGGTTCGCCATTACCATAGGTCTTGTGGAGATGGTTTGTATTTTCTTGGTGTGGTTTTTCTTGTTCATGGGCAATCAAGACTCTAAAGCAATAAAGCAAGGTTATGCCGTAGCTACCCCTGGATTCCAAAAATTTACCTATGATGCGCTAAAAAAGGCCACAAAAGGTTTTACTAAAGAGATTGGACGAGGAGCAGGTGGTGTTGTATATAGAGCTTTATTGTCTGATCAATGTGTGGCAGCTGTGAAGCAATTCAATGAAGCTAAAGAAGGGGAAGCTGAGTTCCTAACAGAATTAAAGACCATTGAGAAGCTTAACCACATGAACCTGATAGAGATGTGGGGATATTGCGCAGTGGGGAAGCACAGGCTTTTAGTTTATGAGTACATGGAGCATGGATCCTTAGCAGATAACATCCATTCCAATTCAGTTAGTTGGGACAAGAGGTTTGAAATAGCTGTCGGCACTGCAAAAGGATTGGCTTACTTGCATGATGAATGCTTGGAGTGGGTTTTGCATTGTGATATAAAGCCACAAAACATACCCTTGGATTCTAATTACCAACCAAAAGTGGCAGATTTCGGATTGTCTAAGCTGCAAAGTAGGGGTAGCCGAAAGAATTCAAGCGTTTCCAGAACAAGAGGAGCAAGAAGTTATATGGCTCCTGAGTGGGTTTACAATTTGCCCATTACCTCAAAAGTGGATGTTTATAACTACGGCATTGTTCTATTGGAGATGGTAACTGGAAAGACATGAAAAAGGGATGAAAGAGCATGGAACACTGACAACATGGGTGAGGGAGAAGAAAAATGTGGCTGCATCAAAAGAGGCATGGATTAAAGAAATTGTGGACCCAGTGATTGCTGGAAACTACGATGTAAATAAAATGGAAATCATGTTTAAGGTGGCCCTACAATGCGTGGAAGAAGAAAGGGCCGTGAGACCCAGCATGAGCAAAGTTGTGGAGATGTTGGTGTCTTTTGAGGATGATGATCAATCACCACGTGCCTAAAATTTTCTTTTTAGTTGCTTCTTCTTCTCTCGCATCTAAATTAAGTCCAGCTTGTAGTGAGGAAGGGACATGCATGCTCATGTGATAATAAAACTTAATACTGTGCTTTCTTTTAGTCTAGCTACTTTTACTGATGTTGTTAAGAGTTGTAATATTTGGTGTTCCTACTATAGTAATTTTGTGTTTTCAGTATTAGGTTATAAGGTGCCTGTTAAAAATAATAATAATAATTTTCAATCCATCTTTGAGATAAATGTCGAATATTTAAAAATAAAAACAACTTTATACATGATATTGCTTGCTTTAATAAGTTCTCATTGTTTTCTTAATTTTATAGAAGTCGAATGTACAAAAGAGATGAATGTAAAATTTATTTCATTCAAATTTAATTTGGTGTTACGTAACCTAAATAATATTGCTTGCGTACGCATTCCAATTTCTAAATTTTTTGTGTTACAATCTTTTTATTACAATTTATTAAAACAATAATTAGAGATTATAATAAAGATTTAGCGCACCGTGACTCCACTCCAATCTATTCAATATTTAGACATTTAAGCTACATCACAGGCGTCGGGAAGAGGTAGACCTAGAGCCAGAGAATTATTTTAAAATAGTGTCAAGAATCTAGAATTATTCAATATATTACGGAGCTCGTTTCCTTTTTCAATGTTGGACGACTTCTACTCCTTTTCTTTTCATTCATAATATTAATGGTGATCAGTTAATATTCGCTTTTTGTTTATTTATGAAACAGGTTGTACAAAGTCAATGACTGAGATGTAATTAATTAAACTGAAAAATAATGAGTACATTTAGCATGATAAAGAAACACCCGCCATCAATAATCTCCTCATTAATGGCAATCCTACAGCTATAAACATCTCAAATTAATTCTTAAATCATTTTCCATAATTTCTTAACCACAGTATTAATTTGACTTAATTTGCTTGGAACAAGCCATTCAAACATTATGAAGAAATCATTTGTCCAATAAGATGCAGATTATTCCCACATTTTCGCCCAAGGCACTGTAGCCATCATCCCAATTTTATTTCAGAAGCTGAAAAGGGAGAGGACAGAAAATTTGAAGCTTCGAATGTAATCAGACTTCAATAAATAACAATAGAACAAGTCCTTCGTCACAATTCCAATTTACAACAGCTTCCCATTGTCATTTGGTAAGATTGAAAGTTTTCAACTATTTGTGCACAACCTCCCACAAAATTTACAAGGTAACCTAGTTGGCAAATTCCACCTAGGCAAGGCATAGCCCTAACTAGCAAGGGATTCTCATATAAAATAAGCTTATCAAACCATTTCTATAGATATGCAGCCATATCAAGTTTTAGTGCTTTCTAGCCTGAAAGATATGAGATACAAAGTGGGAGAATACATTACCAACAGTAGTTCCATAGTGTTATGTACAGACAGCCATCAGACATGTGCCTTAGCTTAGTTGTCATCTTGTTCGTTGGTGCTTGTTTCAACATCTTCTGCAGCGTGGTAACTAGCAAGGAAAAAAGCACTCTGATGTTTTTGAAGGAACCTGCATGACAAGATTACTGATCTATCAACCAGGATGCATTGATGATACATGGTACATTCTTTCAGAAAGGATGAGAACGAAATGACTAACACCACATGTAAAACCAGTCTATTCTCCAATAAACACTCCAACAGATCAACAAAAAATCTGTCTTTCACTTGATGAATTGCAAAAGTTTCTTTCCAACCGATGCACAGAACATGAAATGAGTATGAAGTCTGTAACTTTTCTGAGACTTAGACAAATGTTTCTGTAATAATACCAGCCGGTCACTGGCTTCCTAAAAAGGATGCATGATATCTTCGGAGATGCAAAATCTATTTTCCGAGATAGATGCAGGCATTGTAGACCATCAGGGAATAATATCCAAGTTAAATATGTAGATTTGAGTGCATTCAACTCTTGTCTTCAGTGATAACCACCATCCAGTAACAAATAGCATTGGCACTTTAAAACATATATCATTCTATAAGATATTTGAAAGAAAATTTGCCTTTATCCTGCAAAAGAGGGAAAAATTGAATGACAGTAACTGCAAAACACAGTTCTGCCATGAATAAATTTGATTAGGAGAATGATAAAGAGCTCTTACTTGAGAAAGTCAACCAATTTTTGCTGCAACAGGATCAAGGTCTCCTCTTCAATTTTTGCGTGGACCAATAACTCAGGCAACTTAACTACAAATGCAGAGAACAACAAATTACCAGCGGATAATTAAAATACAACTTAATATGTCAAATACTGAAGAATAGGCTTACCGAAGAGGCGTAATAGATGTTCAGCGCCATATACAGTTGATGGAGAGACATCAGTGGCCACTGTTTCTTCATACTGTTGACGCTCGCTTTTGTACAGAAGCATTATTGGCAAGGCTTTATCAAAGTAACAACGTAACCCTTTCACAATTTCTCCAGTTGAATCAGCTATCCTACATCCAACAGAACGGTAAACATGAAATTTGAGTTATGCAGAAAGAAACAGAATTTCCTACTCAATTCATTGTCAATACAAGATAATTTAAATTTCACTCACCAGAAAGAAAAATCAAACACATATAAGAATCAAAATACAGAATTTATGAGGTACAACATAGAACACAGCTTACACTTTCCTAGGCTCCCTGATTCGACCAGAGGGTGGCCTTAATTTTTAACAGGTCAGGTTGGCCTGAGAGACCCAAAAAATAATGATAAAACAATTTTGCGATAGCAAACACTCCACCCTGATGATACAGTTATGATTGCTTATGTTCCACACCTATGTTAAGCTGATGAGTGTACATAATATATGTTGTCATGGCCAAAGGTGATGCGATGCATGCTTTCTGGGATGACCTTGAGCATGTAGAAAAATTACATTACGTACGAAGAACTTAATGGTATTTAAAAACCAAAGAGTTAACATGCTTTTGTCTTAGTTGAAAGCAAATTAAAAAGACCAAAATCACTTTGTTTTTGTAAGTAATTAGACTGTAAAGAAACAAAACCCCAAGAATTTGAAGAACCAAATAACTCTAGTACTAAAGGTATTTGGGAATGTGGTGTTGTGGCTTTAAATTACCTATGGGATTAAATCACCATATGTAAAATGTAAGGGGTGAATGGTTGCGATTAAAAGTTGGTGTGCCATCCAAATTAAGAAGAAGTACAGCAGCAAAGATACCCTAAGATTATGTGCACAATGTCCACAGGATAAAAGAGGGCTGGTGTGATAGTACAAGATGATTAACAAAATTTTACAGAGAAAAAAATGATTAATATTTCTAAGGAAGGATGCTTTTTAGTTTGATGGATGAGGGAATAAAGCAGTTTTATTTTTCCAAAATCGCTAAATTTTTTAAAGAATATCCATATTTTAGTGAATAAAGGTTTTTTCTTTTTACATACTATTTTCTAACTTTTCAGATCAATTGAGGTAAGCAGGGAACTTCGGTATTTCAACTTGATGCCAATCCATAATGTTGTGTAAACTAAAACGAGGTGATTTATCTATTTATTGGATGACTTAGCTGTTTCTGCCTTTCCTGGTAAGTATTTAAAACATACCCAAAAAGTAACACACAGCTAATGAGGCATACAATAACAAGACAAACTTAAAACTCTATTATAGTTAATTGCAGGTAGAACAAGGGACCAGTGACTATCTAAAGCTACTAAATCCTAGCAAGTATAACCTTTTTTTCTTTCTGTGCATGCATCTAAATTGTTATTCAAAATGGATTTTGCGAAATTGAATCTGCCAATGGTAATTTAAAACTTGTACGAACATAAGGAAAAGAATGAAAGTTGAGATAAGTCAGAGCATAAACTTACGACCCATCTTTCTTCGACCTGTATTTACAATATTTCTCCAAAATGTCATCCACATTTGGAGTGCGAGGAAGTTTGACAAGCTGCAAATAGGTCATAAATCAAATCCTTAACATGTAATGCATGGCACTGAAAGGTAGATTGTTGATGCAACACTTGAACTTTAGAAATAGAGTGTGCAATACAACCAAAAACTTAACTAGTTCAACTTTCTTATCAGTCACATCTTTAACGGGTGGACAGACTGAATGAAAACAACACAAGTTATGACACACATTCACAGTACTGATTGACTAAGCCTAACCTTAACATTACACTAACCATTTGACTCCGATTTCAGCCATCTTATTTCCTGTTCTATTCTAACTACCAAACAAGTCCAAAAATTAATTGTACTACTCAATGCTACTTGAAAACATTGGGATTGGCTATGTCATGACAGCAATGGTTTAAAGAAGCAGTTCCAAATTTCAGAGAAACTACTAGTTAGTCATAATTTAGAAAGCATCAATACATTATTTGCATGCATGGTAAACCACATTTAATAGTTTAATGTACTATTATAGTCCTCTAACCATGAACCAAAGTTAAGACCAATGACGGGACAGATATTACTGAAATGGAGTAAGTGATTTACTTATATTAAATGGGTGAGAGTTATCACATAAAGATATGGCTGTTAAATATCCTTGGTAACCATGGAAGAGACACCGTACAACAGTTTTCGATATGAAAGGAAAAGCGATGCCATTAATGCTAGAAAATACACCCATAAAGTGCCTAACAGGCCATTTCATGCACCCATACAGTATCAAAAGTAATAGGCATTAGTTCAAGAGAACCAGAAACTAATACAACTAAACGAACAAAAAAAGAGCAATAAGTACATAGCAAAATATATATCAAGTAAAAGAAAATAAAACGTTTGAAAGCACCAGTAAATGTATATAAAAGAACTGCAGAACCTCATTCAAATACAAAGTTAATGTGATTTAAAAATCATAGAGGTGTAATCACATCATAGAATAAAACTACCTTGCCAAGATGTGTAATAAATTCACAATCATCAACCAGTTGCTTCTTTAGTGTTGGTGGGATTTGGATATTCAAAAAATTTTCTGTAGGCATGCTGCTCTTTTCCTGACAGTAGACAAGCCATATAATAGAAATTAGTAAATAGAAAGAAAAAACATAGCGGGAAGAAAAGTTATAAAGGAACATTATGTGAAAAGGCAAAGCAAACTTTATTAATAGCTCATATGAATTGAACGAACTTTCAGTTGAATGGATATCTATAGAAAATAGATACACATGCACTGTTATTTAGGCAGAGATAAACCAGAGCATACCTTGCTCAGAGCATCATTCTTTCGTTTCTTTCCCCTTCCAACTGCAAATAACCACAACAGCTTAAAGAAAGTCCAATGGAAACAGTAACATCTAACTCCAATAAAAGCCATCAAAGTACTCGCAGATAATAATAAATAACAACAAAAGTTTCATAAATGAGATCAGACCTACTGAAGGCAGTATATTAATTAACAAAAACAGAAATGAATCTAACCGTTAGAACTTCTTGGTTTCATCTGCGAGATGCGTCCTGGCTTTACAGTCTTCTCTGCACCTTGTTTTTTGTTGATGACTTGCTGCCTATGTCTATTTGCTTCTGTGTCTTTCATCAACCGATCCACACCTACCCATTCATCCCAGCTGTTGAAAAAGAAAAAGTTCAAGCAATTGCAGGTTCTAGAGTATGGTAGAGTAAGCCATCAATAAATTGCATTAAGTAGAAGTAGTCAACTAGAAAAATGAGAAGTTCATTTGTTGCTTGCATATTGGTTAATTAAAATTTTGACAAATTTCAGTAACATCATATTGTACATAAAACATACTAAAATTTACCCCACAAGATAATCAACGACCAGATCAATAAATACAATAACTATTACTTGAAAAACAGTGTTATAAAACTTGCAATAAAATGTAAAATGCAGCAAGTATTGGAACTAATTCCTAACAAAATCTCTTATATTAAGAAGTTGAAGTGAAAAGCACAAGACTTTAAATAAAGACTAGGAATTTTAACTTCTAAGAGACCACCTGCCTCTCTCATGAACACAAATCAGAATTCAGAGGATCAAAATTATCTGTCATCGGCTATGTAAACGAGAAGATGCACTCACTTTTTGTTCCACCCCTGTAAAAAAGAGAAAGATTATGCAATCAAGACAATATAATTAGAACATTCTGAGTGTTTCACAAATCAAGAAACTAGAACAACTAAAATTTAAAAGATGATGCTTACAAGGTAATGAACAAAAAAACCTCCACTGCTTCGTCCGGTATTCAACTTTTCTCACCTTGCAATTAAAAACAAACAAAAGCAAGTAAATTTCACAAACAAATTTCTCACCTTGCAATTAAAAACATAGAAAAGCAAGCAAATTTCACAAAGAAACTAAAGATGTAAGAAAATTTAGTTGTTTCCTCAACTTTAGGAGAATGAGAATCAACGGAAAAGGAAAGGAAAAGATTACCTTAGCTTCGTAAACGTGAAGGTTATGAAAAGCGAGGACCCTTTCATTTTCTTCATAAGGACTAGAACCAGGGGAGGGAGCAGACCTGTCGTCGTCCGTCTCCGTTTTCTCGGTGTCGGAATCGGCGTCCGTCTTGGTAGCCTCATCCGACTGCGTGGCAGAATCGTCGTTTAGCTCCATGTCTGAGGTTCCCATTTTCAGCTGCCTGCAAAATATATAATAATTTTTGAAATTAAGAAAGCTATGCCTATGATATTGATTGTTGGTAATACTCAATACTAAATACTAAATACTAAACACTAATGGTATTGCGATTAGCGGTACGGTGTTTTGAAATGGGTTGATGCGATAATTCTGGAGAGGGGGTTGGCAATCGTAGCACGGGTTTTTCAAGGGGTTTTAATTAAAAATTATTTAATTAATTACTATCTAACACAGAAATTTGTAATACTTGGCACCCTAGCATAACAATTACGTACCCCGTAATTTTGAGCGATTGGTGAATCCCCCAGATCACAGAATCAAACCTTGGTAATAATTATAACGATAAAAACAATGTAGATAGATTCGTATGACAACTTAAAAGCATCATATTCTGTAATTAAAAGTAAATGCTAAGGCTATATAATAAAATAAATTCTCGCAAACTCTTATCACACGATTATTCTGTCTTCTGATATCTCTATATTATTGTATTCTTTGTCTTCAGTCTTCGTTGGATGATTATTCAGATAAAATTAAAGCTCGACTCAATCCGATGCATAGGATCAGAGACTTGAATTAAATCTCATCTCATCTCATCTCATCATCTTTTAGTGCGTGTGTTACTAAAATTGTGTGTATGATATGTTATTTTTTTCAACAACTGCTGTTATTGAAAACTTGGTCACGCTATAAAATTGCTGCGAAACAACATATCAAATATTCAACAGCAGCTAATTGATGTTCAAAGCGGGCAGATCATTGGATGGTTAGCTTTTGGACCATCGAGACTTTTGGTAGAAAAGGGATAGCAGTACGAAAGAGCCACCTTAGACTAATACGTAGTTTATTGGTAAAATATAGAGTAACTACGTCCTTTTTTTTTTTTTTTATAATTTATCTTTTCAAGTATGCAACACCTTGGATTCAAGTCTTTTCTACCCTATACTTTTAAGAATTCACTAATACGTAGCATGAATGAAAATAGAAGGTTGAAATTATATTTTAAAAATTTTTACCAATTAACCACTATAATTTATTGTACTACAAGGTAAAAAAAATAATTTTAGAATTAATTGTTATAATTTTTAAAATGTAATTTTAATCTTCTATTTTTATTCATGTCACGTGTTAATGGATCCTTAAAAATATAGAATAGAAAAAATTAGAATTGAATCCAAGTCCTTTGGATTTACCTTGTAAATGATCACTAATGATAAACCAATAAAAAACACGTGCGTAATGGGAGAAGAGCCATTGCATTTCAGACATCTTGTTCAACATACGTTTTTGACTGTCAAAGCCCAAAATCTTTTTGAAATTTATTGACGTAACAGGGCTAATTAATAGGAAGAAATTAACAAGCCAAGCTGATTATTTATGTCTTATACTTATTAGGAACTAGAAAGTGCTTAATTTGGACTTATTTCCTACATTAGTACATTAGAACGTTAAACTTATGATCTCTCGGTTCACTTGCATTACATTGCATTGCACATCATATTATGAACTAACTGATATACGCAGTGATAAGTAAAAGACAGAGCTAGCTAGAAATTTGTTGAGCCATCTTAGAATGCATCGTCTTACATTTAATGAGCACCTATGACCAAAATGGGCAGCCTTATAAGAACGTAGAATCGTGTTATGCGAGGTTATGAACAATGGTCCCTGCATTAGCTATATACTCTTTCGATTAATTTGGTCAATGTGCCTGCGACCATATGAAATTTGGAAATTTGAAAAACTTGTCAATATTGAAGCAATGTTCCCGGTAGATTTTCCGAATTAGTGACAGTTTTGTAAAATGTTCTCCTGTAAATTGCCACATTTCTTATGGTAATTAAGCTGAATTGGCAATTGTTTTTTAAGAATGAACCTTGAGTCTACTCAGCGTGGATAAAAGAAAAAGCTATTGCATGCATGCACGCAAGATTGATCTCTCTCACTCAGTCTCTATCACAGGCACATCAGCGCATGTACAGTGGTGGTCGCTGATAAATGCTCGAAATTCATAAAAAAAAAAATGGGAAATAGTTATAGCTTTCATGATTATCAATAAATATTAATAAAATCAAAGCTCATTATATAATAAATAGCAAACAAAGCAGCAAAACTTATTGTCATCATTAATTCCTCTAAATCAGATAATTCTAAGAAAATTGAGTACTTCACAACTCAGAGAACAACAGTGTAAAAGCTAAGGGAATGGAACAAATTAAAAAAATAAAAAACTTGATTTTAGAAGAGACTGAGAGAATATCACGATGTTCATTTTCGGCCCTAGTTAACCCCTCAGTGTCCCACGCCAGAGCTTGGACCAGAGTCATGAACCTGTAGAGTTTGAGCATCAGTGAAAGCGTGACCCTTTCCCCCGGCACTCGGACCGGAATTGGCCTTGGCCTCTAGAGTTTGAGCATCAGTGAAATCGTGACCCTTTCCCCCGGCACTCGGACCAGAGTCGGCCTTGGCCTCTAGAGTTTGAGCATCAGTGAATGCGTGACCCTTTGCTCCGGCGCTTGGACCAGAGTTGGCCTTCGCTTCTAGTGTCTCAGCATCCCTGAATGCGTGGCCTTCTCCCCCGGCGCTTGGACCGGAATTGGCCTTTGCCTCCAGAGTGTGAGCATTCGTGAACGCATGGCCTTCTCCCCCGGCGCTTGGACCGGAATTGGCCTTTGCCTCCAGAGTGTGAGCATTCGTGAACGCATGGCCTTCTCCCCCGGCGCTTGGACCGGAATTGGCCTTGGCCCCTAGAATGTGAGCATTCGTGAACGCATGGCCTTCTCCCCCGGCGCTTGGACCGGAGTTGGCCTTGGCCCCTAGAGTCTGAGCATTCGTGAACGCATGGCCTTCTCCCCCGGCGCTTGGACCGGAGTTGGCCTTGGCCCCTAGAGTCTGAGCATTCGTGAACGCATGGCCTTCTCCCCCGGCGCTTGGACCGGAGTTGGCCTTGGCCCCTAGAGTCTGAGCATTCGTGAACGCATGGCCTTCTCCCCCGGCGCTTGGACCGGAGTTGGCCTTGGCCCCTAGTGTCTGAGCATTTGTGAATGCATGACCCTTTCCCCCTGGACTTGGACCTCCTGTTTTAATCCCCTCGATATACAATCCACTGATGAAAATATCAATCCCTTTACTTATCGAGTTCTGTAAATGCATATCATTGAGAGGTCGAGCTTCAGAGACCGATTGAGAAGAGCTTACAAGGAAAAAAACGAAGAATAAGCAAAAGCTTCGAGACATTTGGATGGTGAATTAATTTTTTGGTTAGCTTCGGCTCAAACGTGGTTTATGTTTAGAGAAAATTTGTGTAATTCGATGTAGAAGGAGTGCAGCTTGGATGTCTTATTTATAGATGCGCGCGCATGCAACAACGTAGAAATGCAAGACCATCGTTTTGAGTATGGGAAAAGAAAGCGAGCCGTCGCTCAAGAATCAAACACGTGGGCGTTTGTAATTAATATGGGGCCGCCACCTCGAGTCCTTGTTGAAAGCAATTCGTGAGTTTTTGGGTTGAGGAAAGAAGGCACTGAGAAAAAATGCAGTCCAATTTTGAAGTTTCATTTAGTAGTTGAATGTGATGTATGGAATATTAGTTTTGACAGGCGGAATTCTATTTTTTAACTTGTTTGTCTTTCTTTTTCTCTTTGTTTGTTTTCACTTTCTTACTGTAGACTGCGTAACTGCCTGCGTAATGCTGAAAAGAAGGCGCGCGCGCGCGCACACACACATTTATATATGTAGTTAAAGAGAATTAACAGAGGACCAATATCCTTAAGCAGAGAGAAGCATGATCGTAGTTTGTGCGAAGCTACATCGTCACATGCACTTTGATGCATCATCATGCATGCAATATCGCAAGAATGGTTTAATACCACCTGCTGACTTGAGAGATTTAAATAAAATTCACGGTCACTAGTACTGGTCAATAGGTGTCATGTTTGACACTGATCAAAGCATTAAGCATGTGTCTCATTAGCTGGGCTCTGACTATTTGACAATCCTTTTATTAATTACATTCCCAAATTACGAATTTTGGCATGATCTCCTTGTAGCCATGCCCATCCGCTCATGTCTGCATATATATACACACACACACATACATCCATACATACAAATACAGTAGAGTTCGATTTTGTTCATTTGACATCGGTCAAAATGTATTTGTATACTTCCAAAAGGCTAGGGAGTGCGCATCAACAGTATCATTCCACTTCAATCATCTTACACTTCAATGAGGAGTATTGTAGATTCTCATGTCATGCACCGAAAGTATTGGTTAAAAGCCGATGACATATCGTAAGCTAAGATCTGGAATTGTGACAAGTCATCCGTTAATATTTGAAACAGATGACAGGTCGTGCACCATATTATTTTCCATTTTCCGAAAATAAAAATTTTTTTTGAGTAAACAGTGTTAGTCAACGGCTTGTTAGTGATAGTAATGAACAGCAGCAGTCGCAAACCATGAACCTGATCTTCAAATTAGAGAGATATAAATCCCGGACTCACATTCAAAGTCTGGATCCTACGTAGAAGTTTCATGAGGGATTGGAATTCAGGGCAATGTGGTGCCACCGCGAAGCTGGATTAGGATATGAGACACCAGTCCCTGAAAACTCTCGGGCTCAGCATTGAATTGAAATTTACTGAGCTGGTCAGACGAAAAGACTGATCATTAATCTTTGTATCACAAATCATCTATGACTTTTATCATTTGGAAATATTTTGGTTTCACACCCGTAGTGGAAGTATAACTGCTATCTAAGAACAGCCAAATCTCAGAACCATAATCTTTCTCCTGAACGGACCGATCCATTTTATTCGATTCACATTCATGGTAAAATGTAGAATTGGGTCACGCATGGTAAAGTCATTGCTAGTGTAAATAGAACAGTACCTTTTTTCTTTTTTTTTTTTTAATTGGATCAATTGAACCACCAGGGGATTCAAATCCTTATCGTTGTGACTCTTGATTTCCTTGACCAGAGAACCGATTGCTTTTGATCAATATAGGAATGAGTCTAAGGTTCAGTTTAGTCAAGCCCTGGCACTGATGGTCGCTAATTGAAATAGTAAAATGGAATATAATTAAGAGACGCATGATGAATCAATTTCAGGGAACAAAAATCAATTAAAATTTTCCCTGCTACGAACGGGCCGACTGCTCTAAACATTTCTTTTTATCTCAGCATAGAATAGATTGGTTGAGTTTGTTGGACTAATTATTTCAATATATGTTTTGACTGCTTACTTGCCGAACAATAGCATACTGACAAGAGTCAGTCATACTTTCTCTCTTCTCCTGAACCATTTTTTCCAATCCAAGACTGGAAATTGATAATACGATTAGACCAGTCATGTATATGACGTCAGTTTACTCATTCCTCTCTAAATAAGCCAGGTTGAAATTGTTGTGAATCGTAAAACAATTTGTATTTATTATAGTTTTAAAATAATTACTTTTAGAGAGAATCAGTTAACCATTTGATAAATTTTATATTTAGAAGTATTGTGAATTTAAAAAATAGCTTTTTATATTTGATAAATTTTACTATTAAAATATTATAATAATAAAAAAATCAATATATACCACCAATATTTGAACAAATAAACCTATACTCCACTAACATTTGAAAAAAATAATTATCCTCTTCAAATTTGAACTCATACACATATATCTCTTGATTTTTATTTCCTTCGTTTAACCGATTAGATTAATATCATTTATATTTTTAAACTTTTAAATAATTATAAAAAAAAAAATAATTATTTTAATTATAATAATTTAATCCCTATTTTAATAATTTTTACAATATAATTTTTTTAATTACAACAATTAGTCTCTATTTTAATATTTCTCATAATATAATAATGACCAATTATTTTTTAATTTATTATTTTAATAAAAAATTTTAAAAAAACTATTATTAACAAATTTAATAATGAGACAGACCAGATCTATATACTAAATATTTTTAACTCTTTTCTTTTACTTTTTAATAATAATTTGATATTTAATTGTCAAAAAAATTTTAAAATTTTTTAACATTTTATTTTTTTATACACTATATTTATTTAAAAGATTATATTAAGTTCATTATATTTATTATGAAAATATAAATAAAAAATAAAAGAAGAAGAGAATTTGATATCATTTAGTAATAGAATTAGTAATTAAATATATTTTACATTATTGTTAAATAATATACTTTAATTTTGATTAAAATAAAAAAAAAGAGAATATACATACATATATTTATGTATAACATGTATTTATTTTTTATTTTTTATTTATATTTTCATAATTATTTTAAAAAATGTAATAAATTTAACCTTATTTTTTAAATAGATATATTATATATAAAAATAAAATGTTAAACATATTCTATTTAAAATTTTTTGATAATTAAATATTAAATTATTACTAAAAAAATGAATAATAAAGTTAAAATTATTTTAGCGTATATATTTGATCTAACTCACTATTAGAATTTTTTTAATAATAATATTTTTTAATTTTTTATTAAACTAATAAATTGAAAAACTATTTAATTTTTGATATATTGTAAAAAATATTAAAATAAGGACTAAATTATTGTAATTAAAAAATATATTAAAATAGACTAAATTGTTATAATTATAATAATTATATTTTTGATTATTAATATTCAAAAGTTTAAGTATACAAATGATATTCACCTATTTGTCCAAATTTTTCCGAACACCAAGCGAATATGTACCTATTTTCCTAAACATGGGGGATATATGTCAATTTTTTTAATATGAATTCTTGAGATAGACATATAATATTTATTTGTAAATATATATTTATATAATATAATTTATAACAAAAAATATTTATTTTTATTATCAAATAATATAATTTATCAATATTATTTAAACAGAACTTGATGATGGTTGTACAACTATAAGTAGAACACTCTATTAAAAAAAAAAAAAAATAGAAGTATATGTATAAGAAAACACAAAAAAAAATTATTTAAATACTTAAAATTTTATTCAAAATAATTTTGAGTTTATATAATTTATTTAGAATATATATGAAATTATACATGTAAATAAAATAAATTTTGAAAATTAAAATTAAAAAAAGTAAGTAAAGACTTGTTTCTCTAAATTTACGGTGAAAAACAAATTTTAAATAAAAAAATGATTTTAAAAAATTACCAAATACCAAAAATAAATTTTAAC
The DNA here is from genome assembly GCA_022749755.1 of Azadirachta indica. Taxonomy (NCBI): domain Eukaryota; kingdom Viridiplantae; phylum Streptophyta; class Magnoliopsida; order Sapindales; family Meliaceae; genus Azadirachta; species Azadirachta indica. Next base: position 5,511,351 of record CM040449.1, read on the forward strand.
CGTTGAAAATTATTTTTAACACTTCCAACACCTTTTTCAAACGGGTTTTAAGAGGGATTTTTCTTTATTAACGGTGTCGTTTCTTATGCAAATTCGCTCGTCCTTGCGTATCCAATTTTTATGGACTGGGTCAGATATAGACACATCTGTGGCTCGTGGCTTGGGCTATGTTTGGCGATGCAGACATCCGTGGCTCATTACTCGGCCTATGTTAATATTATCATCGTGGAATTAGATGCTAAACATCAAATAAATGTTGTTACTTAAAACAAAATTTTATATAAAAAAATTTATTTATATAAACTAATATGTAGATCTCACATTCTTACGTAAATTTGAATCCCTATCGATCATTAAATAATCTCAGATAGGAGGAAAAAAAAAAAAAAAAGATTAACCAGCCGTCTTATTACAACTTTTGTTTTATAGAACTGTTAAAAGGCCGAATTATGATAAACAAATAAACAGTTAATGTCATTTATAGTTGCATAAGAGCGGTCATTCCCAGATGCAATAGTACACTGCCCATTCACATTGACGTTGTTCGCAGAATCCATATTAACCCACAGTTTTGCCTGGAACAATGAGAATTCTTCTATAATGTGGGAATGTAGGAACGTAGTTGTTTTCTTTATTTCTTTGATTTATTGCTGTCCTTAGAGATGAAAATGAAGAATCTATGTGAAACATATGAGTATTTGCAGTTCAAACAGACTAGGAAAAGGGAGCACGCACGGCTATAGCCTATTGGCATTTTGGTAAAATCAATTTGGCAAGCCGGAGCTTGTTTTCAAATCTATTGAATTGTATCTTCTTCTTTATTTCCTAACCAAGATAAAGTAACACAGACTCGAGTTCGCAGGCAAAAATTCAGGAAGTTCTCTCTTCGACTTCTTCTAGCAGGCAGCAGCAGAGCTTTGGTCGTCAAGCCTTAAATTTGCCGTCAATAAGACAAACTAAGCACACCGTAATTGGTTAAAACAAACTAAGCAACAAAATTGGAAAACTTCAGCTAGGGCCATTATTTTCAGAATCCAGGAATTCAGAAAATCACAGCATAACAAAATAACACAAAAATCCAATTGTGGAGGTAAATCAAATAATTCCAAGCCTTTATATAGTCATTAAGAGGTAATAAATACCGAAATTGAAAGAAAAAAAAATACCAAAGCGTAGAAAAAGTTGAAGGCACCGCGCTTAAGCGCTCTGATATGCCTCTTCACTTCTCAAAGAGATGGCCAGATGCAAACTATTAATACGACAACATCGTTATCGTTATCTCAGGGGACTTCGGCTTTTGCAGATCTAAATCTATACAAAACACATCTCTTTGTCTCTTACAATCAGGCCATGGAAACCAACCATAAATCGCGGCCAGTAACAGACAATCGACACAACTGGAACCTTTTTTTGTCTCTGCTTGTATTCATCACCCAAAACGAATCCTCCCAGCCTCGCCGTTCGAAGGCCCATTTCCCATAATATCCAAATTGGCACAAAAATTACAGAGGAGACATTTATCTTTTAGTAAATAAGTAGCAATTGATTCACAGTTTCAACATAATAAAGATACAGATCCGGTTGCCGGAACCCAGATTAAATACAAAGAGTTTAAAAATCAAAACCACAAGCCAAATTTATAGAAACAATAGAAGTTGAAATCAATTAAAAACATACATATCAGTTAGTTTATTTGCCTAGATCTCTAGAATTCATCATCTCATAGTACCGAACCGAAAGCAGGGACAACGATAGGTGAACCTCGTCTCTTCCCCAATTAGCCGGCGTCTTCTTGCCCATCACCCGGGGAAGCGGATGCCACTTGGATGATGAAGGTGGAGCACCAGGAGGCGGCCTGGAAAGCGGTTGGAGATAGAGCGAGTGCAGGCTACGAAAGCCACCGAGAGCGAGGACCACGTTTCTCAGCTGGTGATTAGCACAGCCAAAGTTAGCACAGTGGCGCGTGCAGATCAGCTCCCATAGCCGCTCGTCTTGAGCAGTCCTGTGCCAGAGCTTGTTGACGCAGGCGGCCCTGGCTAAAGTCCTCGCGTCAGCGTGTTTCAAAACCTCGAAAAGAAGGTTTTCGTCGAGATTGGTGAACCCAGTTTCATTGACATCTTCTTCTTCTTGTTTGACTTTCTTCATCTTATGATCTTCTCCGGCGATCGGAGAATCAGCACTCAGACGCTTCATAGAGAGAGTTAAAAAGATGCAAACACAGAAGAGAGAGAGAGGAGAGAAGACGAATTAACAACGAGCGGTGGGTTGGGCAGTGAGTTGGAGTCGGGGTTGGGGTTGAGAAGGTGGGGTTCTGTTTTTGTATGGGTAAGAGAGCTGTTTTGGTGGGTATCGAAGAGGACAAGATGATCAATGAATGCGCTCTGATTCTTTTCCTCTTTTTCTTTATTTTACCATTTTGTCCTTCTCTCTGGTTTCTTACTTGCTACTAATTTATTTGTATTTCTGTCTATTTGTCTTTTGGGAACATTTTCCAGGATTCCAAAACAATACCTTGTTTGGTTAGAGTTTAAGCAAAAATTTCCGTGAAGAAATATTTCAATTTAAGTATAGTTAAAAAATTATTAACTGCATCTACTTTCTTATTTTTATTTTTCATTTAAAATTATTTATAAGATTTGAATTAATCTAAATATTTTGTATATTAATGTATAATTAATTACTATATAAGAACAGAAAACAACAGTTTTGTTTGGCGTTTGGCAGTGTTAGAGTGGATAATCAGCCATCCGAACTATAAACTAGTCAGAATTATTTTGGCTTATTAGGGGTTGATTCACACACAGCTAATTTGATGGTTACATATGTTGCTCTTGTTTTTAAATTATATGTAATTAATGCGCTAATGAGACTATATGAAACATCAGTCAATAGATTATTAATAAATAATTCATTCTCATTTATTTGTCTTAAAAACAATAAAAAAATCATATATTAACATATATTTTTAATATTAGAAATACAAGTTTTAAATCACGGGATGTCATGAAACGTTAGTCAATATCATATAAAAAAAAAAAAAAAAAAATTAAGGGAGGGAGGGCTTCATTGCGGCAGGAGTCAAGGAGCACCAAACCAAAGGAAAAAGCATGTTGGGCGCTGGTGGTGAAAGATAATAATGGCATGTAAGTGAGCTTGGATTGGTCAGTGAGGAGAAATAATTAAGATGTCATTAAAGCAAGCAGCTAAGTCTTCTAAAAAGCCAACAGAGAGGATATCGGTATTTCCAACTGGCTGGGTGTGGTGTGGGCGAAGGTGAAGGTGAAGGTGAAAGAAAAAGGATGAAAGCAAGTTATAAGTGGTAGGCACTAAACCACGTTATTATTTATTTATGTAATATGAATAAAGATTCCTATCAAAACTTATTTTCGAGTGTCGCTCCTGAAAGTGACGTTGTTGGCATCTCTCGTGGTCGTGAGCCAACCCGCTATTGTGGTCTGCAACCGGATCTTTATTTGGTTTCTTTCCAAGTTCCATTCCAATTCCACCCCGGTTACTTCTCTTGTATAGGCCTGCCAAAATCCATCGCTACCACCTAACTTTTTGATTCTATCTGCTTCAATCCAACTCCAACTTTTCTGTTGCTCACCACAAGAAACAAAACCATTAAATTAAGATGACTAATTCATAATATTTTTGCAAAAAAATAAAATATATCAATAATTCTATTATGGGCAGTTCAGAACCCGAGTGAGCTTCAATAATAATTAAATTGGAGTGGACAAAGATCAGTAGCATACAATTCAATTGTGGATAACACTAATCTTGTTGGTATTCAGAGAGTTGGAAGTTGGCAACATAGCCTGCAACTGGAAGAGGAAGAGTGTTCAAATGAACAAAGAGATTTCTTTGAATGCGATTAAATTATTGATACTCAAACTATCTTCCAAAATGTATAAAGCTCTCTCGTGAGCCCGAATCTTGGATGTGTATGGCATCAGTTTCTTTAGGTTTCAGTAGATCCTGCGAAACAAACGGAGCAGTCTAAATCATTGAGAAGGCTGAAGGGACTATCTAACATACTTGGGCCACCTTTGTCCAAAAAACATGTAACTCTGGCCTACTGGGCATTTCTTAAAAAGAGAAAGGGCTTAGATTATATGAGGCTTATTGCACTCCAAATTTAGCCCGATGTTTTCTTTTAAGATTTCATTTCGTAGCCCGAACCGATGTTGAAAGCTTACTCAAGTTGTAAGCTTCCAACTTTTTGTTGGAATATTTATGAACTTTTTGACTGAATATTTACCCAATTCGGTTGAAGGAGTGGACCAGTCCAAGTTTGGTCCATAAGCATGAAGCAGATGATTGCGTGGCTATGCACCTTGGTCATCCGAAAAGTATGAGAAATCCGAAAAGTAAACAATTTTAGAAGTATTTTTGGATGAGTAATCCGAAAAGTATTTAACTAAAATGGAAGACAATGCAATGTAGTTTATTATTTAGCTTAATACGACTCCACACTATTAATTAATTGCAGCAATAAATAATTATTGCTAATTTTCTTCACTTGTAGTTCAGGTCCTGTTAAATGCTGTGGAAGCTTCAATGTTAATTTGTAACAATCGATGTTTAAAATTTCTCGAGTTGGTAATCCTAACATAGATAGAAGAACATGGAAAGAATAAACTGCGATAACACATGCGAAAACTCGGCAGTCGTATTAATAGTTAATTAATACAAATAACGAACTCGCATCAGAACGTACAATTACATATATTTCTCCATGCATCACATGGCCCCTTTTTTAATTTCCCCCAAAAGGAAGTGAAAATGGAAAGCAGCTAGCTGATGTGAACGAATATATGTAAATAAATATCTATAAGCATGATACGATATATGGGGGCAACGAGAAACTTCTTCACATGATTTCACCACGATATATATGTATATATCATTTATGACCAATCCCTCTGTTGCTGGGACCAGAATGATAAGCTGGAGCCTTGTTAAACATGGTAAACGAAATTGGAGAAGCGAGGCCCTTCGTCTTCGGAGGCCTGGAGGCCTTTGCTTCTGGCGAAGACGATATGAGGAGAAGAAGAATGACGATAAAAATGGTGGACAGAGCAGAAGAGATGATACTATGCTCACGAGGTTTCTTCATTGTTATGTAGTGCAATTGCGAGAAGTTCTTGATTAAAGAGTATATAAATAGGAGAAAAAGGGAAGGAGGGATAACTTTTCATGGGAATATTTGAACACCGAACTTTCGTATAGGTCAAGCCAACGAGGATAAATAACTCAAATCATCATTATAAATCTGATGGTAAATTTATACTAATATATATGGAAAAAAAAAATTACTTAACCACCGCACCATTATTTTTATTTATTAGGGAAATAAATATGTTTATCAATAACATTATATTTACAAATTATTGATACAAATAAGTTACAAACTAATATGTGATAGTTATAATAATTATCATAGGTAAAATAATTTATTAATTTATTATTGATGGATGATTAATTAGTGCCATGTCATTCCTCAAATGGGATACAAAATTTAATTTATATATCTCAACTTTATATATCTTATATGTGTTTGATACTTATTTAACTCGACCTTGTGTAAAAATATTTACATGAACTTATTTAATAGTTATTTTAAATATATACTTGTAAAGTTTTATTCATTATCTATTATCTATAATTTATCTAATAATTTATAAAGATATCACATGTCAAATCAAGTAACTGTGAGAAGTTTATATTAAAATGTTATGAAAATAAATAGATAATTTTAATCTATCAAGTTTTAAATAAAAAAAAAAAAAAAACACTACCTTATTCCAATGATTTATAAATATGTTATCCTTTCTCGTGAACAGTAACATTTTTAAAATACGAATTTAATATAAAATAATACTAATTAATTTGATACAAGATAATAATGTATAATTTTAAATAACATTCTTTTATACTAATAATTTGTACGTAGTTTATAGAATCCCAACATTCACACTTGAAATCATGCACATATATATATATATATATATAGATAATTAGTTAGTTCGTGAGTAAATTAATTTTATAAAGCACATACTGTTGAATTTCATGGTTGTAGCTAGCTAAGTACTGATATTTCCATCGAGAAAGTACTAGTTAATTAGACAATGGGGAATAAAATAGCAATATGGAATTATTTCAGAGATCGTTTTGCTTGTCTACCAAATTTAAGATTGTGAAGAGAATAGATTTGAAAAATGAATGCATACGATATACATACTTGATTGAGCTCGTGACAAATTATAATGAAAAACGTGAATTCGAAACTGGAAAAACTGATCTGTTTGTCAAACCAAACCACTGTCTGTCTGTCAAATAATATGCCTTATTCGTCGGCTCATGCCGGATGGTACTCTTGCGTTTCTCTCTTAATTATTTGGCCCCAATACATATATAAAAAAAAAAAACGTAGTAGAATGAAATTAAGATTGTGAATTAATTAGTTTACAAGCTATAAAAATATATATATATATATATTTAGAATTAATGTTGTTGAAGAAATCCAGTGTTTTTTTTATAAAGCACAAGATTCACAAAGTATTGACCTTCCGGACATTTAACTAGGGCTCACGAGATGGGAGGTCACATGTGTTTGTGCGCGTTCTTACAAGCACGTCTTCTTGGCCTTATTAATGTATATATATATATATATATTAACAATCGCTGAATAATTGGAACTAACAATGTGATACGCATTTTTTGGCTCATATATATATATATATATATATGTGTGTGTGTGTGTGCGCGCGCATCGAGAAACAAGATTTCACCATGATATATGCATTCTATATATTATTAATTTATTTGATCCGTGACACAATAATTAGTTGTAAATGATAATCTCCTATATATAGATATATATAGTATTATATGCTAGTTCCACTGCGGATATCTCGACAACTTGGAAGAAGATCATCCAATGTGATCATCCCTTCAAAAAGTCAAGCCTAGTTTGACTTGGTTGAAGAAGTAATGTTTACAATACCCCAATCTTAATCTTCAACTAGAAATTAAATTTATAAAATTGTTCACGTAATTCATTTGCTGATATTGCATATAATTAATAATCTCAAGAAGTTAAATATGCATATATTTTACTAAAGCTGACGTTTCCCAATAGTCATAGTTGCGCAGTAGGTAATGACACGCAGCGGGGCAAATGTTGCACGTCCACACCTGAGGTGGTTCTTGCTTTCTTGTATATTGGTAACAGGTTTGGATTTATATAAATATATTATAGCTTCAAAATCAGAATTCAGAACCTGATCGTTTCGGTTTGCTATACAATATATATTCAAAATGTAGAGCTAGCCAAGCTGGTTTCTATCAATATGTACCAACTTTGTACTATATATTCTTCCTGCTACAATTTAGCAAGTGGTCTATATATGATCACATTGACAAGAGCATGTTACTGAAAAGGAAGTGTTGAAAATTTGAATCATTCTCATGCCTACCTTTGAAAATCGCTACTCATCATCACTTTCAACTGTATATAATATACATATATATTTAATATGATATTGAAAATGGAGTTAATTTTTCGATTTTCTTTTAAGAAGCTACTGACATAGACAGCTAACGAAGCCTTTTTCAACGCAGACATCATACGTAATTCAAACCAAAGGTAATACAAATGGACCCAACAAATTCAACTATGCCATTGTTCGGTCGGTAATTTCATGAGCTAGCTAGAATATTGGATACATATATATATATATATATGTGCTTTTCAGACAATATAATTGATTTACGGTGACCGACAAATTACATAAAATAAAAACAACGCCTACATAGAAAGAATTCGATCAGAAAGGCAAATGCAATTCCTAATTGTCTTCTCCTCATCATTTTCACACCTATGTATACGTACACACACACATATATATATATATATATACGTACGTCGAGTACTGTATATGTGCACCGTCTTGTACTCGAACGAGACAGTTCAATGAGCGATCTTTTCCAGGAAAATACCCGACAATAAAAAATAAAAAGGAAAAAGGAGGACCGCGTCACAGTTGTGTAAAGACACGCGTCGGATGATAAAAACCGTGTGAAACCATGATGTTGTTAGAAGGTGATCATGCAATGCAAAAGCCTAGCATAATTAATTTTACTATCAAATTAAGATTAACGTAGTCATCTTTCACTTTAATTTTCTTCTGTTTTGTTTTCGAACTCCATGACTTCATCTAATTTGTTGGTTGCAAAAAGCATAATAAGTTCCGAGTAAAGTCAAAATTCAGCAGCATAAAAATTGTCAAAGTAAAAGCTGAGCACCACCAATTACCTGAGCTACACGAGTTCCCACCACAGCAAACTAGATTCCCATTTGAAAAATAAAATAAAATAAAATAAAATAAGGCCGAGTCAAACAATCCTGTAAAGGTCCCACTTCACAGCCAATTCACCGCCTCTCCAAGCAATTCCATTATATATACTAATGTACACATATCGCAACTGTATAGCCACTGACCACTTAATTGGTATAGATATAGCCACCATTTTTTCAGAGAAAAGAAAATTCAAAACCAAGGCGCAGCTGCAGGCAGAGAGAGATGGCAACACCAACGAGAAGACAGTGGTTTTTGTTGGTTCTAATGATACTGATGGTATCAACGCAGTTTGGTTCTGGGCATTGCAGAGTTCTTCGGTCGACGACCAACGACAGTACTACTACTGCTGGCGCTGGATGTGAACAGGTGAAAGCAGATGAATCAGTGGGTATGAGTTCATTTCCAGTTTCATCAAACAACTCTAGCAGCGATTCGTCGAACAAAAACTTGGCCTTTACATTGGCTTCTGGGCCAAGCAAAAGGGGTCCTGGTCATTAGCTTGCAGCCTCAACAACTGTTTTATTAATATTATTTTTTTGCACGTTCTTACAAGCTGTGCAAAAAGAATTGGGAGTTTTTTTCTTTGGCCAAGACAATTATGCCTGGAAAATTTTCCATTCCCTTATAACAACACGACTGTCTTGTAATCTGAAAGTTCTAATTTAGAACATTGATGATGTAGTCAATTAGTTGAGTGTATTTAATTGTATTACGATGTAATTAATTAATCAAGTGCAGAAAGTAGTACAAAATTTTATGTATTCTATTTTTTCCTTTTCTGTGCAATATCATGCTGAAGGAGATTTATGTACAAGCTCCCTGCTTTCTTTTGCTGGGCCTTTAGAAATTGATCTGAAAAGTGGAACGGAATTTGATCTAACCTAACACCCTTGAATTCAAAAACTAAATCGCCAAAAGGGAATGGAACAATATTCCCAATGACCTGTTAACTTTGACTCTTAGTCACGTTGTCTACAATTTCAATATATTTCGTAAATAATGATGTACACGCGACCAACTTAATAATATTCATCTACCAATCTATTTCTAACACGTTTCTTCTCTCTTTTTTGCGGTTTTAAAAAAGGGCCTGTGCTCTTTCAACTCGATCGGATTACAGCTTAAGAAGCGAGTATATATTGTATTGGAATTTTCAAAAACAGGTTACCATATATTAATCTGTTTACGTAATTTATATAATATATGAATTAAAATATATTTATGAGACAAGCTATTCTTTAATATTATGATCATCATTATCACATGATTTGACAAACAAATATTTATACAATTTATTTTATTACATCTAACTAACATTGTTTAGTTTGTTTCTAAAATATATAATTGGCGAACAAACTTACTTTCACTGGTATTTAATTTTTAATTAAGCATAAACTACTTACCTGAGTCTCCAGCAGAGCATAACTGTTCTCACACAATTACTATGATCATATTCGAATAATATATTGTACTGTGACTTTATATGTTTAAAACTGTTATATTCTCTTTCACTTGGTAATTTTTATCTCGTAATAACTCACATCTAAAATAGTTCATTTGAGTTTACGTTTAACCCATCTTGAAATTAACACTTTTATTTATTTAAGAAAAAAGAATAATAATTTAGATCGATGTGCTTTTAGTATAGCACAATATCATTTTATTTTCTTTTACCTAAATACCATGTGACAACATTGTTTTATTATCCACATACATAATATTTGATAACATTATTTGATAGTGTGCTATATTTATATATATATATATATATATTATTAGAATATTCGTTATAGAGGAGTTTCGTGACCTATTATTTAAATAATACTGTGTTACTGTAAGGGTACATCAAATTATATATTGTTTTAATAAAATATGTTTCACATATAAATTATATTTCACGTATTAATTATTAAGATATATAACACAATAATTATATTTTGGAAAAAAAAAAAGAGCTACAATTTAAAAGCCAAAAATATACTAGAAAAACCGTAAAACAAATGTGACAGGAGCTGCAATTATATTAATAGATATTATGATGGCGCGCGGCATGCATTTACAAGTCAAAAATTGTGCACAAACCCACGAGAAAAACATGCACACATTCCAAATCTTGTTGGGGATTTCTCAGTTTTGATTCTGAAGGTAGCAACACCGCGTACGTGCCTCTGAAAATGGCCGAAATACTGGCACTTTGATGGCTGGGTAACGCCAATTCTCTTACTTCATTCGCCGCCTACCAAGTGCTAGATAACGACGTCCCTCTTCATTTCAATAATTTGTCGTTCAACAGTCGCCAAAAGAGGCTTTTAGTTTTTTATGTTCTCCATCAAACCTGCTAAATTTAATCATTACATACAATACTACATTATACCAATCACTATGTAATCCAAGAGCTCGGCTCGTTTATTTCTTTCGAGATATGAATTTTTAACTTTAAAATGTTGGTATCTTGATAAAATTTAATTTGTGAAACTTCTGCATATGCAATTACTGCAAGACGACCAGAGAATGTCAATTCAATGCATTAATCATAAAATTGTTTTTTTGTTACAAGAGTTAAACAATTTTTTTTTTTTTTGGGAAAAAAATATGAATATTTACCAAGAGCGAGAGTTTGTTTTAAGATGACAAAGTTTCGTTGATAGCTGATAGATACAATTATTGAAATATTTTCAGTAAAAGAAAAAAAAAATGTGGAAACATGGGCGTTAATTAAACTCCAGCTATCTTCGTTTTTGTCGTTAATTAAGAGGGAATAAAAAATTACCTGCCTTTTCTTCCGCGCCAATGTTTACCATTCATTCCACTACATACGTTGTATTAGCATTGCCCGTGGTTTGAAAAATTAGCCTGTTTTTTAAAATAATTTTATGAAAAACGTTTGATATAAGATTTTAAAATTAACGCATCACTGAGAAAAAAATAAAATAAAATAAATTCTTCAAATATAAGTTCCCCGCTCAAATGATGCTTGTTAAGTAATTATAAAGAATATATTCCAAATCTCATATATTTGTTCAACCAAACATAACAAGATAAACACAAAAACTCAATTGTGCCCCAAATCACTTGCATTAATATTACCACCTGCAACATTCTTCAAAATTTATTCCTAAGAGCACAGTGATTCACGTAGAAAAAAGTCATGAGCTATGAATAAGTTTTCCTCTGGTCCAATGTCCTCATTAATCAATATCCAAAAGAATAATAAGTGTAAAGCAGAATCAACAAGAAGCAAGACGACCACGGGGAAACAAACAAATCAGTGGTCAATTTTCTAACGGTCCAATCGATTAGTAACACCAATAACATTATTATTTTATGCTAAAATCTTCCTTTATGCATGTGAGGGATGGAAATCCGCTTCTCTCTTAATCAAACTCCTTTTGAAGAGAAAGCGTGAGTAGAATCAACCAACTAGCCAGGCAGGGCAACACACCTATGACCCACGCTTTTTGATTATCACCGGACATGTAGGTGTCTATTCATATATAAATTATAGTCCAAACATGGTGCACAATGTGACAGACCTGGTGCGAGTCACAAGACATAAGTGCACGAGATAAATTTTCAAAGAGTGATGAAGGGTAATAATACAAGGAACAATAAGCATGTAATCATTTCAAACACTACTAACCAGCATACAAGCAAGTTAGCTTTTAGAAAAAGTCCAAGCACACCCGTAACAATCAGGAACATGCTGGAATCCTTTTCTTCCCAGACTGTAGATTAGGGAATATCGGAAATATGATAAGATGCTATCGTAGAATTAACTTGAACTAAAATTCAGGTATCCACAGAATAACAGGGGCCAACATATCTTAATTATCATTAATACAACTATACGCTCTCTATATATACATAATACATAATACATAATACATAATACATCTTAAACTTTTCACAGATAACGCAGAGCAAGTTAAAACGAATTTCACTTCAAATTGAAAGCCTCCCATGTTACATGCGAGGGAATCAATACGAGGAGAAAATGGAAAGTGAAATGGGGAATTTTCCATCTGGGCCACAGCGACTCTTAACACAGCCCAAGTAACTACACAACACATTCTCCTACGAAGGCCTGATGTTGCAGTACAGTTGGGCCTTCTTCCACATTGAGGCAGATAGCAAAACAGATTCCAGCCTAGTATGAAGCTAGTATCCTAAGGCCCAAAGCTGATGCTTAATTCAAAAAGGCAGACTGAAGTGGTTCCAACTTCAACGTCAAACCTCAAATATTTTGAAAAAATAATAATTATTACCCATAAAAAATCAAATTTATCTTTCTCACTCAAATTTAAATAAAGTAACAAGCACCAAGAAAACGTGTCCTGTTCATTTACGGATGTGGATGCTACACTAGCAAAAAAGCGGTTTGGGAGGAAAACATAATCCTCCAGAAGGATAAACAGTAAGCACAGAAATTAGCATCCACAATCAAGTAAATCGCGATCCTTTGGCCAAAACATGAAGCTGGATCTAACATTCACCCTCTAAAGACTTGGATCTATTCCAACACTTTCCTCTGCAAGAAAAACAATTTACAAAGAAAAGAAGCTAATTTCTGTTCTTCCTTCTGTAAGGAAATTGAGCACAAATGTAATTGAAAAGAAGAACAGAGATAAAATGACAAATCCTAGCAGAGACCAAAAGTATACATATAACTAACTTGGCCATCAAAGTCAAAATGTTGTTTTGGCAGAAAATATCTATCCAGAAACAAGATGAAGGTAAAAGGTCATCAAAAGGAAACTATGACTAGTGAAATCACACAAGTATAAAGCATACAAACATGATTTAAAAGATAATGTTACTACCTTTAGAAATTTTAAGAGTTGGATGATATCCACCCAAAGTGCAACAAAATGTTAAATGTTTTATTCAAAATATGTCAGCCTAGCAGAAACAACGTAGTCAATTAAGAAGGAATGCATTTATAAAGAAGTCATAAACCAGTAACTTCTTTCTTCACTATGACAGATCATCCCATCCCTATTGTACTTCTAATAAACACTAATCTCTATGAGAAGATTAAATCCCATGCTAAGTGCCATTTATATAGGCATCACACAACCGTGCTCAAATCAACAAGTGCAACAGCTGACCAGAAAACATGTATTTCTCTTCCCTTGCATTCCATCATGATGCAAAACATGTGAGATATTTGGGCAACAATGCCCTTCGAAGATATTGCTCCAAGGAGCCATGATGCCACTAAAATGCTAAAATTGAAATTAGAATTAGGTATGAAAAATGTCCTATCCAGCAGTTATGTTCAGCAAAATTCAATAGAACAACAGAAAAAGGGTAACTTCAAACATGCCGCATACTGAAAAGAATTGCAATCCTCATAATATGAAATCATAGATTTTCTTGAACAGAGGAGTTCAATCTGCAAGGGCCATCAACTAAGTAATCTGATATACATGCTCAGTAGGATATCAGGAAATTTGGGATGAGCTCGTTTAGTATGAAATTCACAATTAAATGAACATAAACTCAGATGTTTGTACAATAATCTGCAAGGACCATCAACTAAGTAGTCTGATATCCAGGTTCCAGTAGGGTATCAGGAAATTTTGGATGACCTCATTTAGTATGAAAAGTTCATAACTAAATGAAGATCAACCCAGATGTTTGTACAATAATCTGCATAAGTTTGGGACTAACTGTTATTCATTACCTGCCAAACCTAAGTAATAACTCAATTATAATGTCCACCATAAATAGCTCCATATAATTGTCTACTTCTGCTAATTTATATCTTAAATTTATGTTTTGTAGCTCAGAACAAACAATCTAATAAAATGAATCAACTTTCCAAATTCAGCATATCAACCTCAATTGTCATACGTCCTTGGTTTTATCAATAAAATGCATCCACTTTTGGTAGAATTAATACAGCAGAAACTAAAATGTAACTAACAGCAATGGCTTATACCTTCTAACAGAATGGCAAATGTTTACCTTAATAATAGTTACATATGAAATAAAACACATGCATGCACGATAGAGAATTATTAATGTGTGCAAAGACTGACATGCTGCACAAAGCATTCCTCGTTGCAAATCATGAACAATGCACAAATTTTCAGCAACCAACATTTTCCGCCCCAAAAATATAATCAAATAAATCAAAAGCAATAATAATACTAAAACGCATTTCTTGTGAAAATGGAGAAAATAAAACCCTAGATACTCATATTACAATATAAATTATAATAGAGGGCCATAAGTCCGTCGTTATTAGTACAAATACAGATCTCAACCTCAAAACCATAAAAGATAACATAAACCCTAACATGCCATAATTAAAAAACTAAAAATATAAAGCTTTTAGCGAGAAATCAAGCCTCGGTTTGAACCTCGTTGGGACCTCCCGCAGGCTCCTCACCATTGTCATTATCGTCCACAGTAGTAGCAGAGGCAGAACCAGCGGCACTAGCTCGTGACTTCACCGATTCGAGCATCCGCTTGCTGATCTCCTTGGAATAGACCTGAAGGACCTCGATGCCATCATCTTCGGCGGACGCCGCAGCATCGGCAACGGAAAAGGCCTCGTTCTCAATGACACGCGCGGCTGAATCGGCCTCGTCGGTCGGCATGGCTCCATAGCGCTTAGAGAGCACGGAGGGAGTGGTGAGAGTCTCGATAAGGCGATCGATGACGGCGTCGCGCGTGCGTTGTGTGGGTGGCCATATGCGAAACGCGAGGTTGCCGGTGTTCAGTTTCTTAGATTCTTGTTGGGCGTCATTTTGAGGTGCTTCGGGCTGCGTTTCGTTTTCCATGGTTTGTAGGTCAGTTGGGTGTGTGGTCGAGGCAGTGGCGATCTCTGTGTCCGACATTTGATATTTGAGTTTCAATTTTCCTTTTTCTTTTCTGCGATTTCGGGTTCGGGAAGGGATTAAAATATTTATTTTGGGAAATGAAAGAGCAAGGAGAGAGACGATTGGGTGTGGGTGAATTCAGGTGGAAGGTTAGCTTACAAGTTAGATCTGAAGTCTGATCCTGATGTGTGATGATGTAACCGCTTCATCTTTTTATTTTCATTTTTCCTTATTTCTTTTCCCATTGTATTGTTGGTGGTGGTGTAATTATTTATTTATTTATTATGATTAATTAATAACAAATATTCTCGACGAACATGAATCTTGGGGATGCAAGAGTCAATGAATATGAATGGTTGAAATCGAAGTCATTGTTTTAAAAAACTTTTATTTGATTTTATTAAATCGGTTCAGGTAATTGTAATTGAGCTATGTGTCACGCGCCCAGCGGAAAGGCACGTGCGGCACCCTCGTAGACCCCCATGTCGAGGGTAAGCCTTGTTATCCCGTCGTATATTCAACTGGTTTCGGCCTACCTTGGCCTCATCAGGAGGACGGCTTCAGTCCCCGACCAGTTCGGGCAGGGGTGGTCTAAGTCCCCTCTACATGATAGCCCTTGAGACTGAAGCCGACTTTGCACCATGAAACATCAATGTGCTTGAGTTGTCACACCCTAGCACACCCAGCCAACATGCGATTTCTCGTGCCGTGACATTCTCCACCACCGAAAATCGTGCACGTCCTCGTGCACGCGGCCATCTTCAAATTTTTCGCCAGCTCAATTGGTAGACCATCGAGGTCCTACCCTGCATGCCGCTCCACTCCATAACGCCCATCTCCTCCGGGCTAAGGAGACTCCCATAAAGAGAACACGATAACACCACGTCGTGCGGGCACGCCATCCTCGACGTACGGTGGTAGCAGTGCTTGGCGTAGATGAGGCGCTATGCGGTTGCCTTGCAAACCACTATGCTCATCTTCCCCTCCAGGAAGATCCCCATACCGCAGGACACATCATTGTGCGAGCACGCCCACATTTGAGGCTGCGTGGCGAAGGGTCACACAATAGACACCTCGTTTTCCCTCGCCCAATCTTACGGGCTAATATCCTCGGCCGACTCGGTGGATTCCCACAGGAGTCAGGAACGTAGCGAGATTTTGCGGAAATTCTCGTTCCCGCTCTGATACCATCTGTCACGTGCCCAGCGGAAAGGCACGTGCGGCACCCTCGTAGACCCCCATGTCGAGGGTAAGCCTTGTTATCCCGTCGCATATTCAACTGGTTTCGGCCTACCTTGGCCTCATCAGGAGGACGGCTTCAGTCCCCGACCAGTTCGGGCAGGGGTGGTCTAAGTCCCCTCTACATGATAGCCCTTGAGACTGAAGCCGACTTTGCACCATGAAACATCAATGTGCTTGAGTTGTCACACCCTAGCACACCCAGCCAACATGCGATTTCTCGTGCTGTGACATATGGCTGTTCAGTGGTGTTTTTCAAAACTGCTTTTTCATTGCTGACTTGAAAAAAAAAAAATTGTGTAGGAGTTTTTAATTTTTTTTTTCTGGGAAAATGTTTCCCTTCCATATCTCTCACTAAATTATTAATTATTTAATATTTTATTTTTTATTAATTTAATTTACTTAAAGTTAGTGCGTTATAAAATTTTAAAATATTTTTAAAATTCAGTGTATTCTTCAATCTTGAAAGCATTAACTAAAAATAATATTCTTATTCTTATTATTTTTTATAAAAATATGAATTAGAAAATAACATGCTGAAAACATTTTTATTACTACATTTTTCTAAACGTTTATTAAAACATTTTAATCGAATGTCTCGTATTATAACAATTTGGAATTCATTTTTAAATATTGAAATTCGAATTTTAAATTATTGAAATTACTGTAATATAATATTTTGCGCTTATAAATACCAGAAACTTCTCAATGAATGCAAAGAATAACTGGCTATTATAAAATTTGAAAACTGTAAATTAAACATGGCAATTAAAAAATGTAAGGCAAGAATAACGCCATTGATTGCTTGATTACGAACTCCATGCGTTTTCTTGAAGTACCTTAATGATTCTTCGTGATTAATGTGTGGATAAAAATAAGAATAAAAATCAATACATTATTATTAGTTATTATTATTAGCTATAATGTATGATATTTCACGTAGGTATTACAGCTCCGAAAGGACACTGAACACGGCCTTGCAGGGGCTCGGCTTTAGGCATAGTGAGACCCGTGGCTTCAGTCAAGTCCACTTCCTCTTCATCGATTCTTCCCCGCTCAAAGCAGTGAATTAATGCAGAAGTTAAGGCCATTACTCTATAGGCAAGGCCAGCCCCTGGGCAGGCTCTTCTCCCAATCCCAAATGGTACAAACTTATACCCTTCACCTTCCAAATTCTCAAATCTTTCGGGCTTGATACTTGTAGGATCCTCCCAAATATCGGGACTCCTATGAATTGCCCATGCATTGACGATCAATATTGTAGATCGTGGAACATCGTAACCTCCAATAGTGCAGCCATCTGACGATTCATGTGGGACTAGAAGTGGTGCTGCTGGAAATAGTCGGAGAGTCTCCTTGATTATGTTTTGAAGGTAAGGCACCTTGGCAATATCAGGTTCATCTACTAAGCGGTTATGGCCAACATAATTGTCAAGTTCTGCATCTGGCCTTCTCTAGCACGGCAGGATGGTTGAGAAGTGACATAGCACACTCTACAGTCACTTAGGATGTGTCTGTCCCCGCCGTCAGATATGCCTGTATAAATAAGTAAGGGGAAGAATTTTAAATTGGAGGTAAAACCGTAACTAACTAATTTTATAACAAGACAATTAATAGACAAATTAATAATAACTGATCAAAACTACCATATTTGAAGCTACATATAATAGTATCTCAGTTAATATTTTAATTTATTCATCTTTCAGATATAGTAATGTCGATTGAGTTTCTGAAGTTCCTCGTATCCTCAAAACCTTTGTTGTCTATGATCGGCAAGCACTGTCAAACAGAAAAAATTACTCTGTGTTTTCAAAATCCGGAACCAAAACATGCTTTATTAAACTGTTAGACTTGTCTACCTCCAAATCTCATATTTGGCAACAGAAGGCCAGGTTCTTCAGGAAGCAGAGCTTGCTGCTGTAATCTGGTTCTCTTTGAATGAAATTTTATTCTAAATAATAATAATAATAATTATCTACCGACTGTTACTTGTAAACCTGATTATCTAATAATAATTACTTTAGAGCTACACGCTACACATACTAGGATAATGCCTTTGATGACATCGTCGATGTAGTATTCAGGTTCAAATTCTAGTAGAGACAACATATAGTCAATCGTGGTCTTATTAGATCTTTGTTATGTAAAATCAAGTAATCAAGCAAATAGAAAACATAAGAAATCATAAATAACACCGGATTTACGTGGAAAACATATGAAGATTTCAGAGGAAAAACCATGGGAGAGAGAGAGGCAGATTTCACTAGATGAAGAAGAGAGAACAATACAATGTTTGCCCTAAATGCCTAAATATATATTTTGGGTTTTGGGTTAGATTTGGGGTATACTCGATTTGGGTCAGACTCATATAGAAATCAAACCTATACAACATATATATATATATATACACACACACAATACCGTAAATGGGCGGGAGCGTTACCCCTTAGCCCCCATCAAGAGGCGTTTCACCCCCTTGCACTCTCGAAAAACTGTTCAGAGAACTTAACCTCCAATTACATCAGCGTACCCCAATATACTGTATCAATTTTTACATATGGGTTATAAATTTTACAAATCTCTACCTTGACACATATTTACCTAAACCTCTCCACTATACTCCTGAGAGCTCATCAAGTGCTGCAAATACAAATCAAGTCCAAGCAATGCTTGAACTTGGCTATAGGAATTGCTTTGGTCAACACGTCCGCTGGATTCTTGTGTGTAGAAATCTTTTGTACTACAACAGAACCCTCTGAAACCACATCTTTGACAAAATAAAACCTAACATCAATATACTTTGTCCTTCATGAAAAATCTGATTCTTAGTCAAATGGATAACACTCTGACTATCACAATATACAACTGCTTGCAATTGTGATAACACAAGATCACTCACAAGACCTCTCAGCCACAAAGCTTCCTTTACTGCTTCTGCAATAGCCATGTATTTAGCTTGTGTAGTCGACAATGCCACTGTAGCCTACAATGTTCCCTTTCAACTAATGGCACCCCCAGATAAGGTAAAAACATAACCCCTTAATAATCTCTTTTTGTCTAGATCTCTTTCTTAATCAGAATCCACATAACTTGTTAATTTAGTCATATTTGATGTTGCTTTATTAAATATTAGTCCTACATTACTATTGCCTTTCAAATACAGCAATATCCACTTCACATTATTTCAGTGTTCTTTTTTAGGAGAAGCCATATACCTACTCACTACACTCACAGTATAAACCAGATCAGGTCTAATACAAATCACAGTATACATGAGACTTTCAGCTGCATTGGAATAAGGAACATACTTCATATACTCTACCTCCTCCTGTGTTGTGGGTGACAGGTTTGCAGATAATCTGAAGTGGGTTACCAATGGTGTACTCATAGGCTTGCAGTTACTCATATTGAACCTATTAAGAACTTTCTCAATGTAACTATGTTGTGATAAGAACAAAGTCCTTGATCCCCTATCCCTATGAATCTCCATACCCAAAATCTTTTTTACTGCATCTAATTCCTTCATGTCAAACTCATCACTTAATTGTCTTTTCAATAAATCAATATGTAATATATTTTTCGCAGCTATTAATATGTCATCAACATTTAGTAGTAGATAAATGTAATTATCATCATAGAGTCTTTTATGGTACATACAACTATGATAAACACTTCTTGTGTATCTACAATCAAATATGAAATTATCAAATCTTTTACACCATTGTTTAGGAGACTGCTTCAAACCATATAAAGATTTCTTAAGAAGACAAACCTGATCTTGTTTATTTGAAAAGATAAAACCCTCTAGCTGACTCATGTAAATTTGCTCCTTCAATGTGCCATGCAAAAATGCTATTTTGACATCCAATTGCTCAAGATGAAGATCATAAACATCAACCAAAGCTAGCAGCATTCTAATAGAACTGTGTTTCACAACTGGAAAAAACACCTCATTGAAGTTAATTCCCTCCTTATGTATATAACCTTTTGCTACAAAACGTGTTTTGTATCTAGGAGCGTCAGCCTCTGACATTGCTTCCTTTTTCTTGTAAACCCATTTGCATCCTACAACTCGCTGTCCCTTAGGTAATGTCATTAACTCTCATGTCTGATTCTTGTATAAAGACTCTATCTCCTCTGTTATAGCACCCATCCACTATTTTGCTTTTGGACAACATATCACTTTCTTGAAAGTAGTAAGCTCCTATATGCTTACTGTCTCAGTCATAGATAACACACATAAAACCATATTAGTGTAACCATAATGCTTAGGTGGTCGAATATGTCACCTTAGCCTTCTAGTGGCAATGTCATCTTACTGTTTTTGTGCATCCTCATATTGTTGACTATTTGTATCAACACTCTACACATCATTTATCCTCTACTCTGTGGGCTGTTGTGTTGTTAGAGCTTCTACCTCAAGCTCTACTTGCTCACTGACACTATGGTCTTTTTTAGCTGTTGATTCATCTTCTTGATGGTTAAATGTAGCAGACTCATTAAATGTAAAATCCCTGCTAATCATAAAACCTGAAGATTTCGAATTTGTGCACCATAATCTGTAACCTTTCACTTCAGATGCATACTCTAAAAATATGCATTTCTTTGCCCTCGGTTCAAGTTTACTATTATTAACATGAACATATGCTAGGCAACTAAATACTCTCAAGTGAGTATAATCAGCAGGTGCACCTAACCATACCTCAAAAAGAGTCTTATAATCAATAACTATAGATGGAGACCTATTCATCAAATAATATGCAGTATTAACTGCTTCAGCCCAAAATACCTTTAACAAACCGGAATGAGAAAACATACAATAAGCTTTCTTCAACAGTGTTCTGTTTATATGTTCTGCAACTCTATTTTGCTGTGATCTCTTCACACAAATGTGGTGTCTCACTATTCCTTCCTTACTGTAAAACTTATCAAATTCAGAATTGCAATATTCCAAACCATTATCAGTTCTAAGATGCTTAACTTGTCTACCTATCTGCTTCTTAATCATCATCTTCCACTACTTGAATGTTTGCAATGTCTCATCTTTAGTCTTCAGAAAATAGGCCCAAACCATCCTGGAGTAATTATCAATAATTGTCATAAAGTATTTAGCACCACATTTTGAATCAACTCTGCACGAACCTAATAAGTCTGAATACACATAATCTAATGTGCCCTTAGTTTTGTGGATTGCCTTATTAAACTTTACTTTAGTTTGCTCCCTGAAAATACAATGCTCACACCAATTTTTGAATTTTCAAAACTCCATTGTCTTCATGAAATTTGAATCCGTTTGAATCTAAGGTACTAAGGAAAATTAAGTTCTTTTTCAATTTTAGAACATGTCAACACTCCAATGTTCTGACTACACCATCAAACATTTTAATTTACACCATTCTAATTCTAACTACCTCAACGACACGATCAACACCAAGATATACTTTGCCACTCATTTGTGAGTAAGTGACAAACCAATCTTTATGAAAACACATATGAAATGAGAAACCTGAATCCATAACCCATTGGTTCTTCCACTGTCCAACAGAAATAGACAATACTTCACCAGCACTGTCTGACCCATCATCCCCTAAAATTCCAGTAATTACATTTGTAAAATTTTCAACTTGTTTTCCTTTAATATTTTTACGAAGATAATCCCTTTTGAAATGATCCTGCTCACCACATCTAAAACAACCTACCTTTTTCATCTTAGACTTTGATTTAGCCTTATTCTTTTTGTTTTTAAGATTATCCTTAGATTGTGTTCTATCCCTTAACACCAAACATTCACCTTCGAGATTTTCACTACTAGAAAATTACTTCTTTAACTCTTTAAACTTCAATGCACTTGGCACATTTATCATGCTAATTGACTCTTTTCCATATAGTAAGATATTGACAAATAAATCATATAATGGCAGCAATGAACATAACGCAAGCATGGCCTGATCCTCATTCGAAATTGTAATGTTTACAGTCTTTATATACATGATTATAAAATTAAATTCATCCAAGTACGACTTTATAGATATTCCCTTCTTCATTCTCAAAGTATAAAGTCTTTTTTTCAAATACAATCGATTAGTTAGAGACTTACCAGTATAAAGCTTTTCCAATCTCTTCCATGCCTTTGAAGATTTCTCTTTATTTGCAATTTCTCGCAGCAAATCTCTAGTTACTAACATTTAGATTGCACTTAGAGCTTGCTCTTCTAAATCATCCTTCTTCTCCTCATTCATATCTACTGGATACTCATCTTCTACTGTCTTTCATAGCCCTTGAAATCTCATATACACTCGAAACTGAAGTTTCCACAAATTAAAGTTGATTTTGCCATCAAACTTCTCCAACTCATACTTAATTGAAGAACCCATGAAAAAAACTTAGTTTGCAGACAAATCTCGCTCTGATACCAATTTGTTATGCAAAATCAAATAATCAAGTGAATAGAGAATATAAGAAATGAGAAATAACACTAGATTTACATGGAAAACCTTTATATAATTTCTTTTCTTTCGATGATCATCGATCAAACTCTGCATAAACCCATCAGCCTTTCCACGTAACATTATTATTCTTTTATTATATCCTTGATAATCCATCTACCTTAAAAGTGGTCAGAAATCTCCTGGATTTTATGCTCCATTAACGTAAAAAATTTCCCTTATAATTACCCCGAAAATGCTTAGCTTCCTTAGGATTATCAACTTCTACCCCAAAATATCTTTTCGCTGCAACCATCCTCATAATGACGTTAAAAGACAATTCGGATAACTTCGACTTCATCTCCACTCTTGTGAAACTTTGGAATGAACTATAGTAAAGATTCTTAGTTAACAATCTAACCTCATCTTATCTGATACCCAAAAACTAGTTAAGGCGGTTTGTCGAGAAGAATTCAAGATAAGTGAGGTGGCGTAGATTACGTCAATGGTGGCTATATGAGGAAGCAAGCATTGTAGTGTAGTTGTAGCTTAGGCACTTGCTAACAAAAAGGCGAGGCCTAATGAATGTTTAAAAGTATGAGTTTATTAAGAGAAATACTATGATTTACACTTAATAATGTCCTTCTGTTTCCTAAAAATGAAACATATTCCTTTATACTGAATTCTAAAACATGAATTGGATTAAATAATCGGTTTTGCGCAGATTTCGTATAATGAGCGTATCTTTCAATTCAAAATATCAATTAATACGATTTTTAGGCTAGACAAACATAAACTCATTATTTCACAACTTTGTAAGTTAAAGGTTGGACAAGTTCGAGCAATTAATGGGACAAAATTAGGTTTCAACAGAACTCTCAAGTGTATTTTTGGACCAGCCTAACATGTTTCTATATTTTGGCCGTATTTCCCAAAATAAGTACAAAAAATTATACGATTTGGTGTTCCATAAAGCTGACAAAGAGCTATAAATTGTTCATGTCTTACACATTCCCAAATTTCAAATGGTTGGCTATCAAAAGAGCCATCATTCTATAAGGGCGGTGGAGAAATGCAACTTAAATATTTATGTATATTTTCAACACAACTTATGTTCTACAAAATCAATAAAGGTGAGATATGAACCATTAGAATGCTGAGTCATCCACCTACAACTTTGAAGAAGACCGTTTCACAAATTTTGATAGTGTTGATAGTCCAAAATATGTTACAAGTTGGTAGAGTGTGATTAATTGAAAATTGGCAAATTATGTTCACACATGTGAAATATCTTTTATTTTACCTATATAAAGGAAGATGTGGAAGTGAGGAGGGTAGATCTTAATTATTATTTTATTTCCTTTTGGGAAGTTGAACTTCAATTAAATAATGTCTTTTTAAATTAGTAATTAGGGTTAAGGGTGTAGTTTTATTAATTTTATAGCATTGTTCTTTTATCATTCTAAGTTGTGCTTCAATGCAAAATCTTTTCAATTGAGTGATTATATTTCTTAAAAGTGTTTTACTTTGTTAAGAGGCTTGATTCATTGTTAACAAAAATTATACTGAATGCTTGCACATTTTCTATAAATAAAGAACAATGTATGTTATACTTTTCACAAATAAATTGAATGATTAATCTTTTATTTTGTTACTTTTTCTTCAAAGAGGTATTATGATCTATTTCAATATATTTATCTTCCGATTAAAATTATCTATTAAGTAATTCTTAATTGAGTTAAAAAAAAAAAATAAGTAAAGAATAATTTCTATAATTATCAATAAAATGAATCTCGAATGCCCTAATAGTTAATAATATTAAATTTATATTCAACAAGTAACAAATTCATTTTATTTTCATCATATTTAAACATTGGATTTGTGGACCTTATATAACGTATTCCCTGTGGACCGACACTTGGACTTCTGAACTTTATTACTTGAGACAATCTATACTTGAGAGTTATAGTCTTTAAGTTATAGTAAGTTTTTGTCGTCGTTGTCGGGGAGTACGGTTTGTATAAAATTTACTAGTTCTTGTTTAATTTTCTTTCACTAACTTTAACTCCTAACTCTAACTCTAATTTTTAACATTTTTTTTATTTACTTGTTATTTATTTTCTTTTTATTAGGAGGCTCAGTCACCCATTTACGTTTTCATTTATGGTTGATTCTACATATACCACCTAAATTTTGTTGTTTATTCTATTCATAGTAGGTTTTGCCACCTTTCTTAATTTTTTCTTTTAAGTATTGTGTTGTTATTTTTATTTACATTAATTTTATTAAGAGGAAGGTTGTAGCACCTCTTTTCTTTTTATTTGTTTTATATTGTGCTAACATTTAATTTAATTTTATCATTATTTTATTTTCATTTTATTTATGCTTGGTTGGTATCGTGATTCTCAGTTTCGTTGCTTGGTGAAAGGTAATTCTGAAACTTTTTTTGAAAATTTGTTTGATTCATCTTCGCAATCACATACATCTAGCACAATGGCTGAAAAGGAAAATGTGCATAATGAACATGAAAATCAATCTTTACGAACCATTTGTGAATATCTACAACCACCTCGTAGTTCTGCTCCTTCATGTTTTATTTTTCCTCTTAATGCTAATAATTTTAGATTTAAGCTAGGAATGATTCCATTACTTCCTAGTTTCCATGGTTTAGAATCTGAAAGTCCTTACTTGCATCTTAAAGAATTTAAGTTTGTACCACATTTAATGATCAAGCTTGTACCCATGAAATTGTTACGCTAAAATTATTTCCTTTTTCATTAAAAGATAAAGCAAAAATTTAGCTTAACTCTTTAAGACCTAGATTAATTGGCACATGGCATGAAATGCAAGGTGAATTTTTGAAGAAATTTTTTTCAACACATAAGACCAATGCTTTGAAAAGATAAATCCAAAATTTTTCTCAAAATCCAAATGAATCATATTTCCAATGTTGGGAAAGATTTAAGGATTTATTAAATTCTTGTCCACATCATGGTTTTGAAAAATGGCGCACTATAAGTTTCTTTTATGAGGGATTAACAACTAAAACAAAATAATTTGTGAAAATAATGTGTAATCGTGAATTTTTTGACAAAAACCTGAAGAAGCCTTAGAATTCTTAAACCATTTGGCTGAAAATTCACAATCATGGCATAACACTAATTCATCTGAAAATTCAATTAAATCTAATCTTGTAAATGTTAAAGGTAAATATCACCTTAATCAAGAAGATGATCTAAATGCTATGATTGCTAGTTTGGCTAGAAAGGTTGAAGCCATGGAAATGAGGAGAGTTAGGGAAGCTAAATCTTTGCAAAATGAAGAAATTTGTGGTATTTGTGAAAATATTGGGCACTCAACAAATGAATGTCCAGATATTCCTATTTTCAAATAAGCCTTTTTCGTCTTCTTTTTCAAAAACTTATAATCTTAGATTGAGGAATCATCCCAATTTTAGCTGGAGAAATGAAACAATTGACGTATAATGCCTCCTCAAGGTACTTTAAATTTCCATTCTTATGCACCACCACATTCGAAGAATCTTGAGGAGACATTACAAGTATTCATGCAACGGCAAACAAATATTAATAATCAAACTTCACAAGCCATCAATGAAATAAAAAAATATATTGTCTACTTTAACTGCATCTTTGCGCACCCAAGAGAAAGGTAAGTTTCCTACTCTAACCCAACCTAATCCTTCTGGTCAATGTCAGGTTTCTAGCACAAATGAAGCTCAAATTGAAAATGTCAATTCCATTACAACTTTACGAAGTGATAAGGTTATTTACAAAACCATTCCTCTTAAGGACAAAATGCATGATGTTCCATTAGAACCTAAAGGTAACGGTAAGGATGATGGTAAGTGCGATGAAATTGAACCATTTGTTGCTAATAAATGCCCAACCTTTGCTCTTTTTTCTCAAAAATTGTAACCAATCCAAAAGTTAAACCAAAATTCTGAAATCTTTGAAATATTTAAGTAAGTTAAAATTAACATTCCTTTATTAGATGCAATTAAGTAAGTTCCTTCTTATGCTAAATTTTTCAAAAATTTATGCACTGTTAAAAGGAAGCTTAATGTTAAAAAAAAGCATTTTTAACTGAAAATGTTATTTCAATTATTCAATACAACACTCTACCAAAATGTAAAGATTCTGGTTGTCCAACCATTTCTTGCATAATTGAAAACTTTAGGATAAATCATATTTTACTTGATTTTAGTGCAAGTATTAATCTTTTACCTTATTCAATGTATGAGCAATTAGGTTTAGGTGAACTTAAACCTACCTCTACAACACTTCAATTTACTAATCATTCTGTGAAAATACCATGAGAAATACTTGAGGATGTGTTAGTCCAAGTAGATAAATTTTACTTTCCCGTTAATTTTATTATGTTAGACACACAACCTGTTCCTAGCTCAAGTACCCAAATTCTTGTTATATTGTGAAAATGATGACATGCATGAAGCTAGTTATATTGAGGAACTTGTTCATGACTGTTTTAATGTTCATCTTTTTCTGATCCTTTGGACGCTTGTTTAAATGGTTACAATGATTTCAATTTTGATGAAAATTTCTGAAGTGTCTCATATTTATTCCCTTTTAAAATCTTCTCAAGTTTTGGAAGTTAGTGGATAGAGACCAAAATTTGAAAACTTACCTCAACATACTGATAAATCGACGCCATCACCTGTTCAACCACCAAAACTCGAATTGAAATCATTACCATCTGACCTCAAGTATACTTTCTTGGGTGTTAATGAAACTTTTTCGATGATAATTTCTTCTAAACTCGATGCTCTTCAAGAATATAAGTTGCTCAAAATTTTGAGATTGCATAAACATGCCTTAAGATAGACCATAGCTGACACAAAAGGAATTAATCCTTTAATTTGCACACATAAGATATATTTAGAAGATAATGCCAAATCATCTAAACAAATACAACGTAGGCTAAATCCTAATATGAAAGAGGTAGTTAGAAATGAAGTTCTCAAGCTGTTAGATGTGGAGATCATTTATCCTATTTCTGATAGCACATGAGTAAGTCTTACTCAAGTTGTACTTAAGAAATCTAGAGTTACTGTAGTCAAAAATGAAAATAATGAATTAATTCCAACTAAAACAATTACTGGCTGGTGAATGTGTATTGACTATAGGAAACTCAATTCAATGACTAGAAAAGACCATTTTTTGTTACTATTCATAAATCAAATGTTAGAAAGGGTAACTAGACATGTATTTTATTGTTTCCTATATGGGTATTCTAGGTATAATCAAATTGAAATTGCACCTGAAGACCAAGTAAAAATCACATTCACTTACCCATTTGGAACTTTTGCATATAGAAGGATACTGTTTGGATTGTGTAATGCACCAACTACATTTCAAAATTGCATGCTTAGTATTTTTAGTGATATGGTTGAACGATTTCTTGAAGTTTTCATGGATGATTTTCTATTTTTGGTGACTCATTTAATGATTGTTTATCTAACTTGGAAAAAGTTTTGATCAAGTGTAAAGAAAAGAATCTCGTGCTTAATTGGCAAAAATGTCATTTCATGGTCATAAATGGTATTGTGCTTGGTCACATTGTCTCATCAAAAGGAATTGAAGTAGATAAATCTAAAATTGAATTGATTGCTAATTTACCCGTTTCTAAGTCTGTCAAAGATGTTAGATCATTTCTAGGACATGCTGGTTTTTATAAGAGATTTATCAAAGACTTTAGTGTTATATCAAGACCATTGTGTAATCTCTTATCAAAAGATACTCTCTTTAAGTGGTTTGAGTCATGTCAAAAAGTTTTTGTCAAACTTAAAAGCATGCTAACGTCTGCTCCTATCATGCAGCCTCTAGATTAGATTTTGCCTTTTGAAATGATGTGTGATGCTAGCGATTATGCTGTTGGAGCTGTTTTAGGACAACGAAAGGACAAGAAACTTTATGTGATTTACTATACTAGTAAAATCTTAAATAGTGCTCAAATGAATTATTCTATCACTGAAAATGAATTACTTGCAATAGTATTTGCATTGGATAAATTTCGATCTTATCTTGTTAGCTCACCCATTGTCATTTTTAGTGATCATGCGGCATTGAAATATCTTCTCTCAAAAAAGGATGCTAAATCTAAATTGATTAGGTGGATCCTACTACTCTAAGAATTTGATCTCACAATTCAAGATAAAAAAAGAGTATAAAATGTGGTTACTGATTACTTATCAAGACTTATGTTTAAAGAACCAATAGAGACAACACCAATTAATGACAATTTTCCTAATGAGCAACTTTTAAGTGTTTCAGTTTTACCTTGGTTTATTGATATTGTCAATTTTCTTGTTACAGGTCAAATGCCAAATCATTGGAATACTTAAGACAAGAAGAAAGTTTTAAGGGAGGTATGCAATTTCTTTTGGGAAGATCCATATCTTTTCAAATATTGTCTTGACCAAATTATAAGGAGATGTGTACATGACAATAAAATTCCAAATATCATTTCTTTTTGTCATTCTGAAGTATGTAGTGGTCATTTTTCTTCAAAGAAAACTGCAGCAAAAATCTTGCAATGTGGATTTTATTGGCCCACCTTATTGAAAGACATACATACTTTTTATAAAACATATGACCGTTGTCAAAAATTAGGTGAAATAACTCGTAAAACCATGATGCCATTAAATTTTATTTTAATTATTGAAATATTTGATTGTTGAGGTATTGATTTTATGGGTCTTTTTCCACCTTCTTTTGGGTACCAATACATTTTAGTTGAAGTTGACTATGTTTTTAAAATGGGTAGAAGTAATTTCTTGCGAAAATAATGATCATAAAATTATCTTGAAATTTTTGAAAGAAAACATTTTTTCAAAATTTGGAGTACCTCGAACCATAATAAGTGATGAAGGTTTACATTTTTATAATAAGCCTTTTGAGAATTTAATGAAAAAATATGAAATTACACATAAAGTATCTACTCCTGATCACCCACAAACAAGTGGACAAATTGAACTTGCCAATAGAGAAATAAAATATATTTTGGATAAAACAATAAACCCGAATCGTAAAGATTGGTCTTTAAAACTAAGCGATGCACTTTGGCCTTATTGAACTACTTTTAAATCATCACTTAACATGCCTCCTTATAGACTTGTTTTTGGAAAGGCTTGTCACCTGCCTGTAGAATTGGAACATAAAGCTTTCTGGGCCATTAAAATGCTTAATTTTGAGTTAGGTAAAGCAAGATCATTAAGAAAACTCCAATTAAATGAACTCGAAGAAATCAGAAATTAAGTTTATGAAAATTTTAGGATTTACAAAGATAAAATAAAGGTGTTTTATGATAAATATATCATTAGAAAATCATTTAAACATTCACAAAAAGCTCTTTTATATGATTCAAGATTGCATCTATTTTCTGAAAAATTTCGCTCAAAATAGACAAGTCCTTTCATTGTCAAGACGGTTTATAACACTTGATGATTTTTCTTTGTTTGTTTTTAGTTGTTTTCTCGGTCAAGTGATGGATAACGGTACTCCGTGACTCTTCAAGTCGGTTCTTTCAGTTGTCTAAATAACTGATAAAAGAAAAAAGGATTTTCTCTCACTTCTTTTTGTTTTCTTCTCTCTTCTTTTCATTATAGATGTCATTCTTTTTAGATTGAAAACATATATTCCTTCCTTTTCTAGAGATGTTTTACGAAAAATGTACCAAGATAGGTGTGTAAGATTAAGAATACTTATGCATAAAGGTATTCTTAAAGATATGTGTTGGATAATTGAAGCAAAAGTACGTTTAGCAAGTGAGTTTTCTAATTCATTTGTTTCATGCATGCCTGATTTAGGTAAAAGCTCTTTTACAAAGAAACGAAAAGCGAAAATATTACAAATGTGTTATAAATATACACGTTCAACCTGTAACAAGCGATGTCGTTCACTAGGGATGATATCTACTAATAGAAAAGGTAAAATTCAATTCATTAAAGATGGACTAAGTAAGGAGTCTTTAGATAATATTCTATTGACTTTTGAGACGCATCCTAGTGAATATGTGCAACGTGAAATTGTCAATTTGTACACATAATTTCAAAAAGAACATGATCGTTATAATCTTGGGAATCTGACTCTAAAAAACCGTGTTTGCCAATTTATAAGAAAATTGGATGAGAAGTCAATCTTCGACCTGTAGAGGGCGTTTAAACCATTATTAGACGTAAAATTAGAGAAGAATGTGAGGCACAATCATAACTATTTGTAAAGATTAATTTTCAACTGTCATTGTTGAAATTTTTATATTTTCGATTCCAATATTAGCTTTTATCTTTGACATTTTTACATTTTTAAATTCAAACTTTTGTAACAACAGCTGGCCTACCTCTATTGGTTTAATTAATGCATTTTTTTAAGTTGTATAAATGCAGCACCTCAACTTTTCTATTTTCATGCAAAATTTGAATCACTGATGAGGGTAAAAGACTGCAAAAATAGAATGAGCTTCTGTTCGTTAATTTAAAATTATTTGTGTTTTTTGTGGGTCAAGTTTTAGGAAAGGTGAAGAGTTTATAAAAGCAGCAGATAACCTTGGTCGAGTTTTAGATAAGTGAAAAGTTAACCTAGTATATAAGGGAGGAAGCCTTGGGTTAATAGGGTGTGTGTCAACTGTCGCACATGTAGGAGGAAGTGAAGTCGTAGGTATCATACCAAAGGTTATATCTGTAGGTAACATCACTGGCAAAATGGTTGAAGAAGAACTAATGGTCTCAACAATGCATAAAAGAATTGCTAAAATATTTGATTTTGTATATGCTTTTATTGCCTTACCAGGTGGTTTTGGGACCTTAAAGGAAAATTTTCAAGTTGCATCTTGGGCATAACTCACCATTCACCAAAAGCCCATAAAATTGTTAAATGTTAATGGTTCTTTAACAAATTGTTGTCTTTTCTTAATCATGTCGTAGAACAGAACTTTATTTCATAGACAGCTCGTAAACTTCTCATTTTTGCTTCAACTGCTAATGACTTAATTTATCAATTGCAGAACTTTGTCCATGAACCAGATCCAACAATGGCACAATTAAAATGGTCAAGTGAAAGCAATAAAAAGCAAAAGTTAGATTTATTGCTTCATTTGTAACTTTTCTTATCTTTTTACTCATTGCATTTTGTTTTTTTGTTTTTAGTTATTTTTGTTTAAGTTTGTTTTAGATTTTACTTGTATTTCAACAACTACTATCTCAGGTAATATTTTTTATATTGTACCTCTTTGTATTCAAACACTGAGGAAAATATTGCAATCTAGTTGGGGGGAGTGTAGTTGACATAAGTAGATATTTTTATATGTCAAAAAAAAAATTTATATTCTTAATTTGTAAGGATGGTAGAGTAAGGAATAATTTTACTCTTGAGACACATCTTAGTAGATATGCATTATCATTTGTTTTGATTTTTGAATTTTATAACAAAGGATTTATTATTCACTTTCTTTTGAATTGATCAAATCTATAGACTCTCACATCATCATCATGTAACAAATTCTGCTCAGATACTTAATTAGTAAGTATTTATAAACCATCTTTCGCACACACACTTTGATACATGATTGTGGATGACATATTGGAGTTTTACAATATTTGAGCTTTTTTGTTTTGTCAAAGGTAGCAACTAAGGGTAAAAATAAAAAAAAAAAACAAAAGAAGAAAAAATAAATAAGTAAAAATTCTAACCAAAGTTTTTACTTAGTAACTGGGCTTCTTGCCTAATCAGCAGTGAATGTTCGTGTTAAACGGTAAAGTTTTAGTATGAATAAATTTGTAATCTTAACTCGAGTAATTAAGTCCGTAAAGGTGTTTTAACACCTAATACCCTAAGGCCAACTGGTCTGCGAGTTATTAGTCAAAAACTCGCTACATAGGTTAAGGTTAGGTTTAAAAAAAAAAAAGAAAGAGTCAGAAAAAGCCGAAAAAAAAATTTAGAAATAATCTTTGCCTAAAAAAGTTTACCTTGACAAAATTTAGAACCAATGTTGTTTGATTCCAATTAAGTCCCATAATGTGTATTAGTTACAAAAAACAAAAAAAAAGATTTGTTAATAACTTGAGTGATGAGTATTTGATACATATATAATAAATTTTTAAGTGAGAGTTTATTTATTTTAAAAAAATCAAAAGAAGAGGAATGATTATTACTTTGAATGTAAATTCTATAAATCAACTCTAAAAATGATATTGTTTAGATTACTAGGGACTAGTAATAAGCTGGTTGGGAGGTGTGATGAATGTTTAAAAGTGTAGGTTTATCAAGAGAAATACTATGATTTACATTTAATAATTTTCTTCTGTTTCCTAAAAATGAAGCATATTCCTTTATATTAAATTCTAAAACATAAATTGGACTAAATAGTCGGTTTTGCGCAGATTTCGTATAATGAGCGTATTTTTCAAACCAAAACATCAATTCATACAATTCTTAGGCTGGATAAACATAAACTCATTGTTTCACAACTTTGTAAGTCAAAGGTTGGACCAGTTTGAGCAATTAATGGGACAAAATTGGGCTTCAACAGAACTCTTAAGTGCATTTTCTAACCAGCCCAACATGCTTCTGTATTTTGGCCGTATCTCCTAAAATACATACCCAAAAATTATACAATTTGGTGTTCCAGAAAGATGACAAAGAGCTCTAAATTGTTTATGTTTTACATATTCCTAAATTTCAACTAGCTGACTATCAAAAAAAGCCATCATTTTAGAAGGGTAGTGGAGAAATGCAACTTAAACATCTATGTCTATTTTTAACACAACTTATATTCTACAAAATCAATAAGGGTGAGATATAGAGCATTAGAAGGCTGAGTCATCCACTTACAACTTTGAAGAAGACCATTTCACAAATTTCGATGGTTTTGATAATAAAAAATGTGTTATAAGTTGATAGAGCGTGATTAATTGAAAATTGGCAAATTATGTTCACATATGTGAAGTATCTTTTATTTTACTTATATAAAGGAAGATGTGGAAGTGAGGAGGGTGGATCTTAGTTATCATTTTTTAAATTAGTAATTAGGGCTAAGGGTGTAGTTTTGTTGATTTGATAGCATTGTTCTTTTATCATTCTAAGTTGTACTTCAATGCAAAATCTTTTCAATTGAGTAAATTATATTTCTTAAAAGTGTTTGGGTTTATTAGGAGGCTTGATTCATTGTTAACAAAAGGTACACTGAATGCTTGCATATTTTCTACAAACCAAGAATAAGGTATGTTATAACTTTCACAAATAAATTGAATTATTAATCTTTTATTTTGTTACCTTTTCTTCAAAGAGGTATTGTGATGTATTTCAATATATTTATTTTCCGATTAAAATTATTTATTAAGTAATTCTTAATTGAGTTAAAAAAAAATGAGTAAAGAATAATTTCTATAATTATCAACAAAATGAATTTTGAATGCCCAATAGTTAATAATATTAAATTTACATTCAATAAGTAACAAATTCATTTTATTTTCATCATATTTAGACATTAGATTTGTGGACCTTGTATAACGTATTTTCTGTGGACCGACACTCAGACTTCCGAACTTTATTACTTAAAACAACCTATACTTGAGAGTTACAGCCTTTAAATTGTAGCAAGTAACAAAAACTAGTTAAGGCAATATGTCGAGAAGAATTCAAGATAAGTGAGGTGGCATAGATTATGCCAATGGTGGCTGTATGAGGAAGAAGGCATTGAAGTGTAGTTGTAGCTTAGGTACTTGCTAACAAGAAGGCAAGGCCTATTCGCAAAAACAAGGTCATTTTTGGATAGGCATTCTTCGACTGCAGGTAGAGAGGATATGAGTAGCTCTCTACGGTTACCAAATGATAGTTCAATATTGGATTATATTTGTCTGATAGGTATTATAATGTTTGATGAACGAGTTCCTTCAAGACGTGCAGATGGCCAATTACATGAAATAAGGTGGACTTGGTAGGAGATTCCTATATTATGTTTCTTTACTTAAATAAAGCTTCAAAACAAGAAAAACTAAGAGAAAGGATGATGCAGAAACGATGAACAACAATCTTTTCTCCATAAGCATGAAAATATATATGTTTCAATGTTTATCCTTGATGTGTTTCTTATTGTGCTACTCTTTTATAAAGGATTGGGGGAGTGATTGCATGCTCAAGTTCATTTTAAACAAATTTCCATTTTCATTATAATTTTGGTTGATTCTATCACATTTTATAACATCAAAGAAAATCATAGATGGCTAGTTTTCATTGTTCAACAAGTGATATATTTCTTTTATTTGATTTACGATTATACGTATTGACGAAATTTGTTTGCTTGCTAAGGATGTAGTTGCAATGGCATTGTTTAGTTGGCTCGTGTCTGCTTCGCAATCAATTACAAAATATTTGAGAGGATCGTTTTTCTTCACTGATCGATCAAGGGATATTCTACATGGTATCTACAAAAATTTTACATTGTAGTCACTGCTCATTACTGTTTTTGAAATAATCAGGAGATTGGTTCTCCACACTCAGCTTAACATTGTAGTTGCAATCATTTTGTTATAAAAGTAATTTTCTTAGGGAAAAGGACAAGTACCCCTTATTAGATTTTCAGTTACATGATTTCCCCCCTGCTAAACGAAAATAAACAAAAGTCCCCCCACCGTCAGGAATTTTCTATTAACTTGATAGAAAATATGCAATTTTACTGAAAAGCCGTTATATATCTATAAATGTGTCAGGATAAGTTAGAATGGCCCAAATATATAAACATCAAGTATTATTATATTGAAAATAATATATCAACATCAATTATTTATTGTTGTGTTTTATTTCAACAAAATTGATGGAAAAAATGCCAGTGCACTTGAAGTATGAATAAGACAAAAAATTCATACAAAGAAACATATAACCGTTGGGTCGATAACGGTCTAAATCAATAGGCAAAAAAATTGCTTATATAAACAAGCACTTCACTTGCAACAACAACTAACATATACCATATAGCAAAGTAGTTCTTGATCTTTCCATTTTCCATAATACAGAAAACACTCATGAGCATTAGTAGTAATAGTGCCTAATTAAAATACATAACAGCCTACAAAACGTCTATATATTCTTCCTCTAAAAGATTTGTGTTACAAATAAATGGGGAAATTATCAAATTTAAAAATAGGCAGTGCAGCTCTGGGAAAAGGGCGGGCATTCGTATATCTGAAAGCTAAAAAAATTCTAACAAACTCTATTTTTTCTGCATATGTGAGGCAAGTTGTGGTTATTTTGAATTTTGGTGGCCAAGTGAAGAAAAGATAAGTGATATGAGGAGGAGAGGACTCTAAATTTCACAGAATGATATGGTCAACGAAAGAACAATAAAATTCATAAATAGGACATGTAATTACGGTGAAAAGGCTAGTGTAAGAATATCAGAAACAACAAAAACCCAAACAAGCTGTACTTTCATTGTAATCAAACACTAGGTTATAGATATTTTAAGCTTTGGAATCCTTTAAGAGAAGAATTCAACCGGCAAGGGGCAAGGGGTGAAAGTAGCAACAGCAATGTTTATGGTGCTAAATCGCAAAGGGATTTCAAGCATGTAAATACAATTGATACAACACATGAATGCCATAGAGAAATTTTTAATGCTTATCAGTAAGAAGACAGAATAAGGAGAATTATCAATATGTTATGGGTTATGCAAACAATGTTAATGGCTTGTCTACTTCTTATATGCATTTGTGTATAAATGTTATGGAAGAATTGATATTTTCAAAAAAATGAAAGCAACAATTATCCTGAAAGAAGACTAGATATCATGTAACAAAGCAAGAAGTGTATTATCTGGATACAAGGCTATTCTTTACACTGTTAATTCTTCACAAAAAGTAACAAACCTCATTTACAATTGAAGCAAAAGTATATATATCTATATTGACAATGTGTATGTGCATACATTGTATTCATTGGTGCAACATACAAATCCACAACCCAAACTATTCATGTTTAATGAACACACCTACCATGCACACATTTCTCATGTTAAGTATAAGTTAGCCACCTCAAAAAATAAAAAAAGGGAAGTATTGATTATCATGTTTGTGCAGAAGGTATAAAAGTGTATCTAATTTATGTTATATGGTAGTTGCATCCTTTTGGAAAGCTTTGCATCTATTCAAGCTGTGATTACACCCAAGAAGCAGCTTTTTGAGGCTGCTGGGATTTAGTTGAAGCTCTAGTTCACATCTCATGCATTTTTCTAGCCTTTTTTTTTCAAAGGTTCATTAGGCTAGGATTGTTGGGCAGCATTTGTTAGCTGTGAAGCCAATGCTTCTTATGAACCTAAGGCACCAAGTTGTGAAGCTACAACTTGTTGTGAAAATGCTGTGTGTAGAGATGTTAGCACATAAACAATGATTTCAAATGAAAAAAATTATAATGCAAAAGCTCAAAAGCTATTTACCCACAGCTGTAGACTTACCATTGCTTTTTTGTTTGCTCCTACTAAAGGAAGGACTTGTTCCTGTTCTTTGCAAAGAGAAATTTTTTATTTTACTGATAAGTTAACAAAAAATTATACTTTGGCCATGTTATAAGATACTTTGAAAATCAATTTAAGTATGTAACTACTTACCTTATCATTGGTACAACTCCTTCGATTATGGCTTAAGATATTACAAATGCCACACCTTAAAGTGAATCTTCTCTTTCCCTTTAACACCTCGTTTGGCTCTTTAGTTCTATTCTTTTTAGGCCTTATAGGTTGTGTGTGCTTCATAGATGGTTAGATTTCAGGCTTGTCAACAATAGGCTAATTTCTTTTATCTGGGATAGGGTATATAATGTCAGAGTACGTTAACATATTCAGCTAGGTCATCATGAATATGAAAAACATGTATTGGCATGGCAGACCACTTAGTTGCCATGTAAGGCATTCACAATACTTTTTCTGCAAACAACCATATAATGCTTAGGGTTACAAATGACAAATTCTACAACCTCAAACTCATGTTTGCCAACCTTGACAACCAGTAGACTTTTAGCAATTTTCCTAAGCTTAGTCAACTTCTTAGAGACTCTTGGAGGCACCTTGGTTTGCCATGCCTCAGCTTTCTTTCTCCTCCTAATCATCCTCGTCATGACCTTTTGTGACACTCTAGGCGAATCTCACATCGGTAAAGCACAGGAGAGAAGATGAGTTTATAAGATAGAAAGCTCCAACCCCCAATAGACACATTTTGGGTTGAAAATCTTGAAAATAAAACCGTGACAAGTTGTGTGCCCAAAGTGAATAATATCTCTAGTGGGCTGGATTATTACAATTGGTATTAAAGCCACTCCGTGTGTCCTCTTGAACAATGGTAGGACAAACCTCAACGAGGATGCTGAGTCCCAAAGAGAGATGTATGTGACACCCTAGGCAAATCCCACATCGACAAAGCACGAGAGAAATGCTGGTTATATAAGATAGAAGGCTTTAACCCCCAGTAGATGCATTTTGGGTTGAAAAGCCTGAAAATAAAACTATAATGGGCTGTGTGCCCAAAGCGGACAATATCTCTGGTGGGCTGGGCTGTTACACCTTCACTCTCATCAACTTCAATAACTTTAACACTGACATTTTTCTAAACTCATTTAAAAAGCCATTCCAACTTTCTATCATATTGTTTATTATGTCATCAATTTTAAAAATATAGTCAAAGTTATTAGCGGCCCAAGTTGTAGGATTACTATCCATCAGTCATTGATATGCATTTGTATCCGTAGCCATGATTTCATCTATTGCATACTAAAAGTCATGCTTGTTTGTAGCTTTTCCAGTCTTCCACAATAGTTGTCTAAGTAATTCTGATAAATGCTATTTTCGAAAGTTTGCATATACATGCTTTGCACAAAACCTACTTTCAGCTCTAAAAAACACAGCTTCTGTTGTTGCCATTAGGCTTTTTTGCCTATTCGACATAATGCAAATTGTCATATCATTCCATATCTCCATATGCTTTTGAAACAGTTAAAGAAACCAAGTCCAACTATCCCTATTTTTTCCTTCATATACAACCACGGCTATGGGGAAAATTCCATTATTGGCATCAATAGTGACTGCACCAAAAAGCACACCTCCATATACAGATTTTAGATGGGCACCATCAAGGCCAATGAATCTTCTGCATCCTCTCATAAACCCCACTTATTATGCCTTGAAGCTCATGAAAAATATTTTGAAGAGTATTTTTGAACTTCGTAAATCATATGGTATCTTCACTGTGGCCCCTTTATTTGCCATTTGAAGCATCGTTGCATATGTATTCAACTTCGTATATGACTTTGTATAGTCAGATGCAGCCATTTTCAATACCTCATTCTTTACACGATAAAGCTTTCTCTTTGTTGTTGCTGCTGTCCTGAACCTCGTTCGTAATTCTTCAACCATTGCATGTGTACCAATGTTAAAATCAGCCTTAACAGTTGCATACAACTTTTGAGTAGCCCAGGAACTTATTGCTTCTGAATTCTTCACTACCCTATCACACATATGATCTTTATAACTCAATAGTCCTTACCATGAAGGTCACTTTATCACTAAAACTGATCATGTATTCTTCATTGACAGTTTAGTAATGCACATACATCGGTAACTCTTGATTTTTTATTTTTTATACGGTTCAAGATCAGACCTTCTTGTATAGCGTACTTTCTCAAACAGGTTCTAAAGGCTTCAACTGAGCTAAAGGTTTGCCCAATCTTGAACTGTACTTGCTCACCCTGTGAAGGTCCTCTATATATTCTATGCCTCACTTCACTAGCCATTCTTTCAAGCACATCTCCTTTATTGGGCTGATCATCTTTCACTGCTACATACTCTTCACCTCCACTGCTATAATTTAATAATTGATCATCATCTGTGCCATCCCCTAAATCTATTAGGTCAAGATCAGCATCAGATGTAGACTCAGACTCCACGACATCTCTAATATCATCATCAGTTCATTATATTGTCTCAGCACTCTTCACATCATCAGAACTATCAACATCTTCACTTGTAGTAGCATCATTACGCTCATCTTTGTCAATTGTAAGATCATCACCACTTGGACTAGTATCACAAATAGTTGCATCATCAGTGGGAAAAGTTTAATGGTAAGCTGCTTCAAAATCAACAGCAACATAAAATAGCAGGAAAGAGGGTTCTGAACTCAACAGCAACATAAAGAGTATAGGCTGCTTCAAAATCAAAATCATCATCATCCCCTACACTTAGATCTATCCTAAACTTAAAACCTTCTTTCCTACTATTTTCATATTACTGAAATAACCTTGATATATATGGCAATATGTCTTCATTTACATCTTTAGGGAAGTCTTATGATCTGGTTGATAGTGGTGTGTGGTAAAATGTCTGCAGCTGATGAGGCTACTGTAGATTAGATATTAGGTTTGCATTTTGTGCTTGTTGAGTAACAGTTGCTTATGTGAATTTTGATATAGGGACTTCATCATGCGAACTTTCAACTTCAATTGGGGTAGGTTATGTTTATGGGCCTATGATGATGTGTCGGTGTGGTAAAAAGGTTTCTTGTTACTAAACATGTGTTGGGTTTTAGGATCACATCATGATCTAGTGAAGCATATGCTAAAAGGACTAACTGCATCTCTAATTTCACCTCCTCAATACCTTTGGCTAGATGCATCTCCAAGAAATCCATAAAAATCCTGTCATTTTCGATGTTAACAGTTTTTCCTAACCAAGGTACAATGCCAGTGTACTTGAAGCTCTCATCATCAAACTTTAGCCGTTTAAACAAGTCCCTCATCATGTCATTTATACATGCCACTATCCTTACTCAATCCTTATCATATCCACCAAACTCATGGTCAATCCCACAGAAATGAATAAAGATCTTAACTACCCGTAACTGTCAAAACAAAAACATTCATTACTAACATTATTGTTAAACCAAACTACTGCATCTAATACTTATACTAACATTCAATGCACATGTAAACATTGCATCTATAACTAGTCACTTTACAAATGATTATTTTAGTTAACTGGTAACTGACAAAGGCAACAAAAATATAAAACTCATTTCTAACAAAAAACCAAAAATAGTTTTGGTACATACACAGACTAGTCACATATATGTTTCACCACAAACATTCATTCACCCTTCTTCACACACTACCACACTTACTAACTAAAAAACTCTCCTTTCTCCATTTTCCAACCAAATGCCCACGAAATTTTCAAAACCCAAAAACAGGGGCTTTCGAACCAATGTCTTTTCAATTGTAAATGTATACTGCTATTTAGAATAATTTACCCAAATCATGTTTTTTAAAACCCTCAGTTCATTTGTTATCATGTTTATATTACAAGGGCTGTTTGAAATTTCATACCCACAACTGACTGCACACAAAAATCACAAACAATCACCTACCACATTAGCTAGAAGTTTTATCTAATTTATTTTTGTGTAATACACTTATTGTCATTGCAAACTAACACCACTCAGAGCTTTAACCAACACCTTTTGCTTCCTTCCCAACGTCCTCTATCCCTATACACCAAGGAGACTAAATGCACCAAAACGCTTCGTAGAGTAAAGACCTATTGCAATTGGTGATGGGGCAATTTTACAGTGGTCACAGACCTATTGCAATTGGTGATGTTCTTGAGAACGAAGAGTTTCCAATCTACACAAGAAATTACGAGGGAAAATTAAGTAAATTATGTTTTTTTTCTTTATCTCTCTTTCCAATCACTGTGCCTTGTCATTTCCACATTAAAAGTCTGTCACCCCTATCTCCCACATCAGCCTTCCCCATTTAAATGTCTTTTTATTTTTAAAAATTTGATTTTTATCGTTATTTAACTAACAGTTTGGGGGGGGGGGGGGGGGGGGGGGGGGGGGGGGGGGGGGGGGGGGGGGGGGGGGGGCGGCGGCCTTTATTTATTTTTGTTTAGCAAGGGGAAAATCATCTAACTGAAAATCTAATTGGGGGGACTTGTCATTTTCCCATTTTCTTATAATCTCATCAATGAATGTCAACAATATAACATCGGCCAAAAAGATTATGCCAAGTCATTATGTACAACCAAAAATACGTTAAAAGGAACTTTGAAGATCTTTCGTAACAAAATAATCGCATGCGTCATTCAAAGAGTAATATTACTTAGGGTAACTGTTGATATTAGAGCAATTAGAGCTTCGAAAGGACATCTTACATGGCTCGAGTGCCTTGCACATTGCCTCTAATGGGTTGGCTCCTTCAGTCATGTCCACTACCTCTTCACCAATTCTCTGCCGCTCAAAGCACTGAATTAATGCACCCAAAGTCAAGCCCATTACTCTATGGGCAAGTCCAGCCCCAGGACAGGCTCTTATCCCCAGCCCAAATGGCACAAACTTGCATCCCTCACCATCAAAACTTTCAAATCTTCCTGGGTTAAAACTTGTGGGGTTCTCCCAAATCTTGAAATCCCTATGAATGGCCCATGCATTGATTATCTACATGGTAGATCGAGGAACATCAAAACCTCCAATGTTGCAGTCATCTGATGATTCATGTGGCACTAGAAGTGGTGCTGCTGGAAATAGTCGGAGAGTCTCCTTGTTTAGTTTTGAAGGTAAGGCAACTTGGCAATATCAGGTTCATCTACTAAGCGGTTGTGGCCAACATAATTGTCAAGTTCTGCTCTGGCCTTCTCTAGCACAGCAGGATGGTTGAGAAGTGATATAGCCCACTCCATAGTCACTGAGGATGTGTCTGTGCCTGCCAATAGCAATGTCTGCATATATGAATCAGTAAGGTAACGATGTTAAATGTTAAAATGGAATTGACAGATACCATACTTAAAGCTACATAGATGTCAATTCCAAATTTTGTTCATCCTCCTGAAATAGCTTAAATTCAGTCAATATAGATTTGTTTCCGACCCTCATATCCCCAGAATATATCTTGCGTGAGTGGGATGGACAGAAAAATGATCATGGGCACCCAATTAGCTCGTGTTTTCAAAATCCAACCACGGCATGCCAATAAAATAAACATTGGATAAGCACAGGAACTTGTAAGGTTCAATACTCCGTAATTTTGCAAAAACATTCTGTAAGGTAAGGAGGGTCCAATACTTGTAATTTTGCAAAAACGTTCTCTGGGTAAGGAAGGTTCAATAGTTATAATCTTGTAAAAACATTATGTACTTAATAGGAGCCAAAAAGAGGTTCATTTGACTGTACCTTACACCTCTATTGAACTATTACCCGTTACTTATATATCTACGAGTATAAACCTGAAAACACTCAGTTTATTTTAATTTTTGCATGATACACACTGTTTTTATAAGTTAAGAAGATAAACATAGATGCGTGGCGTAGACATATCAATATAATGCTTTTGATGATTTCATCAGAATAATATTCAGGTTCAGATTGTTGTAGAGATAAGATGAACTCGATCATCGTTTTAGTTCTTCTTCCTTCACCTGGGAAGTTCCTTTTTTTCCGAAGCTCATCAATTAAATTCTGCATATACCCATCAGCCTTTTTCTCTACCGTCATTATTCTCTTCTTATAAGCCCGATAATCCATCCACTGTAAAAATGGTACAAAATCTGCTGGATTTGATGCTCCAATGAGGTAGAAAATGTCCCTAATAATATCCCGAAAGCGCTTGGCCTCCTCAGGATTATCAATTTCTACCGCAAAATATCTTTCCCCTGCAATCATCCTCATGATGACGTTAAAAGACAATTCCTACAACTTTGACTTCATCTCCACTTTTATGAAACTCTGCGATGAACTCTGGTAAAGATTCTTTAGCAACAGTCTAACCTCATCCTGTCTAATACCCAGAAACTGGTTGAGGCCGTTTGTTGAGAAGAATTCAAGTGTAGTGACACGGCGCATGTTACGCCAAAGGGGACCAAGAGGGAGCCCCTATTGAAGTGTAGTCGTAGCCTAGGTACTTACCAGCAGGAAGGCGAGGTCTATTGGCAAAGACAAGGTCATTTTTCGATAAGCATTCTTCGACGGCTGATGGAGAGGATACGAGTAGCACCCTGCGGATACCCAATGAAAGGTTCAGTATTGAACCGTACGTATCTGAAAGTTGCTGTAATCTTTGGTGGATGGGTTCTCTCATAAGATGCACATGGCCAATTATGGGAAATGAAGGCGGGCT
Source organism: Azadirachta indica (assembly GCA_022749755.1). NCBI lineage: Eukaryota > Viridiplantae > Streptophyta > Magnoliopsida > Sapindales > Meliaceae > Azadirachta > Azadirachta indica. The sequence continues at coordinate 5,555,399 of CM040449.1, forward strand.
TGGTGGGAGATTTTTATATCTTGTTTGTTTATGCAAAGAAAGTTTCAAAACAATAAGAGGAAGGATGATGCAGAAACTATGAACAACCATATTTGCTCTCTGAATGTGTTTGATTGTGCTACTCCTTTACAAAGGAATGGTAGAATGATGCTCAAGTGGATTTGGAACATATTTTCCATTTTTAATAAAATTTGGTTGATGCTACCTTAATCTTTGACAGCGAACAGAACAGTGGATAGCTAGAATTTATCTCTTCGTATGGCTTATGTTGATCTTGATATATATGGACAGCATTGAATGCCAAACTAGTGATTTATTTATTCATTTGATTTTCTAACGCCCTGACAAATTTGCATTGCTTCCCGGAGGCTTTGGTCACCATGCAATTTTTTGGTCGCTAGTGTTTGTGACTTGTCTGATACGCATATTCTTAAATAATATCCGGAAAAATGAAAAAAAAAAATATCTCGTAGACTACTCATTTCTGCTTTTGAAACAATCTCGACAGTGAGTTTTCTTAATTCGCTCAAGATGTTGTAGTCGTAATCATTATATTTGTCATGGTTAAAGTAATTTCCATACAATTCCATGACAAGCATTGTGGAGCTCCGTGGACTCAATGGGCAACAGGAAAGGGAGAGAATTTTTATTTGGCCCGCGAATAAGACATATTAAAAGGATATTTCTTAGAGGCACAGTAGTTTCTTTCTCAAGGACTACAGATTAACAGCGGTCATCTCTGTCAATCAAATTTTAGCGAAACATGCAAGAACAGGAGTTAAGACATATCTATAATTTATTTTCCGTAGTACATTTTTATTGTCTGCATAGCAGAAGAAAATAATAATATGCTATTCTTCCTAACACACACAACTAAGGCATAGTAGTCGGTACCTAAGGTAGAAAACTGAAAGATTTTCATACATGCTCTTTCATAGTTTAATCTTTGTTATTGCAGATACATATAACATATATTTCCAGAGCAACTGTTTGGTGTTTTGTGTGTTGAGTTGGCAAGCATGAATGGCCTATAAGAGAGATAGGGAGTTTGTTGCCATTACTTTCTGCCAATTCATCGCTGCCCTTGTATTCTGCTGCCACACTGAGATTGCCAAGATTATTGATGATGTGATTTGCATCTCCATTGTCAAGATACAAAAATTGGTCAGTGATGGTCTCTGGTCCAGCCACATAGGCCCTCTTCCTGTAATTTCTTCCATCTGATCTTGGCTGAAATTTCCTGTTAAACCTAAACCAACACTTTGAAGCTTCATGACCAGTCTTCAGGCAAAGTTGACAAATTGATTTGTTTTCATCACCAGAGTGATTTCTTTCTCTTCCCTTGACTAGAATGTTGCTCACAAATTGGTTGTGATAACGAGAGTGTTCATAGGAATTACTGCCTGCTAACCAATTGTTTCTCTGAAAGGTGTTGTGACTGGGTTGTGTAAAGTTGGCTGAAGGATTTGTTCCCAGACTGAAACTGCCAACCGACAAAGTTCTTTTCATTTCTTCTTTCATGGTTGAGTAGCAATGAATAAACTTCTTGGAGTGAGGGTCTTTAAGGCCTAGAGGTTATATTGACTACTACTAAGTCATATTCTAACCCAAGTCCCTCCATCAAGTAAAGAACAAACTCATCATCGGTGACATCATTGTCCCTAAGGCCTTCAATAAGAGATTTTATCTTGCGATAGTATTTGTGCATACTCATACCTTTTTCTTTGGTGTTGTGAATCTCACAACTTTGAGTTACTGTACTCTTGCAGTTGAGTAGAAAACTGGTTTTGTAGAGCTGTCCAGGCTTCAAATGAGGTTCTGCATTCCATGACAGAGCCAAAAGTGCTCTCTGTCATCAAAGAAAGAAGCCAACCATAAGTGCTTGAACTTGCCTCTCCCAAACAAAGTATTCTGGGTTATCTGTGGTTAATCATAGTCAATAGGTACTATCATTCTTTTTGGCACGGGTTTGCTTCCATCAATGAATACTTCTGAGCCATTAGCTCTGACATTTGGTAAGACCTAAGTCTTCCACATCAGATAATTTGTGTTTTTCAACTTAATGGATGTAGCAAAAACAAAGGGGTATTTGATTGACTGAAAGGGGTAGCATTTGTTTGATTGGTGTTATTGATTGAAGTCATATTGTTACTGGTTGCCATAGCTCTGATACCAAGTTAAAGTTTTGCAAGTAGAATTCTGTGTATTCTTTACTTAGAATGGCAGCTTACAAATAATGCTACAAAGATGGCCTTTTATACGCGGCACATTAGGTTTTCTATAACCCTAGTAAATGCAATGAAATTCACTTTATGTTAATCTAAAAGTATTTTGCAATCATCACCATTGAAATGTAGACTTCCTTCCTTGCGGGTGATCTGCAAATTATACCTGCAGTGTATGTCACAGCAACTGTGTTGTACTGGTATTTTGTCCTGTAGCAGCTGCCAGAAACTCCCTTGATGTTGGGCCCGAGCTAAGTATGAGTTTGGACTCTGTGCCTTCCAGTACGGTCCATTTATTTCAACATAAAAAATTGATTACTATAAGTTTTGTCATGTACTTTAAGCTCTTTATTAGGTGGAAAATTAATAATACAGTACCATGTGTTGCCAGGACCTTATGTATGTAGCAATTGCTTCTTTCCATAACTTATGCTTAACATTAAATTATTCAATTGGGGTTTGTAAGTACAGAGAAAAGCATACATATTTTATTCATCTCAGAGGTCTCATTAACCACTACTAAGAAAGCATGAGAAAATATAAAACCAAGGGTGGACAAACACAAATATCTTAAAGCATTTCAAATTTCATAGCTCGGCAAGGACCTTTGTAAGTGCTTCACGAGGCTGAAATATAATCTTAACAGGCACTTCATCTGCCTTTTCCCACTCGAAACACTGTATCAAGGTCCCAAGCAACAATGCAATGAGTCTCATGGCCAAGCCTGCCCCAGGACATTGCCTTCTGCCTGAACCAAACGGTAAGAACTTACACGCTACCTTTTCTTCTTCATTCTGTTGGAAACGCTCCGGCTTGAACATTTCGGGATCATTCCACAATTCAGGGTCCATGTGCACTGCCCCTGAGTTTACTAGTAATTGCGTGCCTGCTGGGATGCGGTAACCTCCTATTGTGCACTCCATCGATGACTCACGTGGAGGTAGAACACTTACAGAACGTAATCTAAGTGTTTCATAGATAATAGAGTAAAGGTATGGAAGTTTAGCAAGATCAGCATCATCTATTAACCTGGATTGTCCAACATGGTTGTGGATCTCATCCCTTGCAGTTTTAAAGACCTCTGGATGTGACATCAGCCTTAAAACTACCAATTCCGTTGTGGTCACCGTAGCGTGTGGTCCTGCTCTCAGTATTGCCTAAAATACAAGTACTTAAATTGTTAATAGAATTTTTACTTCTGCTCACAAGTGAATAATAATCTTTTTCACATTTTCTTTTAGGCATTACCAGTATCATTCCTTTAATCACATTATCAGTGTAGAATTCAGGTTCAGATTCTTGCAGCTTCAGCATAGCGTCTATTAGAGTATGCCCAATCTCACTACCGGTAACTGATGTAGAAGAATTAGTTTTTCGATGTTCATCAATTAGCGATTGCAGGAAAGCTTCCCTCTTTACATGCTTATCTCGTAGCTTCTTCTCCACTCCATAGAAAGTCAACCACCTCAAAAATGGAAAGTAGTCACCCAATGCCTTCGACGCAACAGGACTAAACATTTGATTGAGCTCGTCCAATTTATTTTTGGCTACGTAGGTGGCCATTTCCTCCTCTTCAAAGTACCTCTTACCTGTAACCATCTTCATTATGATGTTAAAATCTAACTCGTAAACCAATGATCTAAAATCCACTTCCTTGATTCTTGTGAAAGAGCTTTTGAACAAGTGTTTGGTGACAAGTCTTACTTCTTCAGTGCGATTGGTTACTGATAATTTGAGACGTTTTGATGAGAAAATTTCAAGGACAGAAAAACGACGAAGGTTGCGCCAGAGATCGCCATAGGGAGCAGCTCCTAGGCTGATTAAATTGTTCTCAAATTTCCTAGAGGGTAAAATTGGACGATTGGCAAAGATGATATCGTTTTTTGTCAAGCATTCTTCAATGGCCGATCGTGAGGAGACTACAAGCACTGGGCGCGTACCTAAGTGAAGTAGTAATAGAGGACCATACTTGTTAGAGAGATTGTTGAGGGTCTTGTGGGTGAGATTTTTTAAAAGGTGGAAATGACCTATTACAGGAAGACCAGGAGGGCTTGGCGGTAGGTTTTTCTTTGTAATCTTATTTCTTCGGATATGTTGGTACACGATGAAAAGAATAGGGACCAACAGAGCTAAATAGTGCAGATAATCCATGGCAGACTCTTTCTCTCCTTAGTATTTTGCTTTCAAATCAAAGAAACAAATAACGGGTTATATAATGAAAAACCAACTGTAATGATTGATTAATCAAAGAAAAATGTTGGGGTTGGGGCAAAAATCATCAAATGCATGAAAAATTTTTTCCCGTAAAACCAGATTTCAAAAATGCATAACAAAGCAGAAAATAAAAGAACACACATAAATTTACGTGATTTAAAATAAAATTGTCGATGTTCATAGGCCGCTATAAATCTTTCACTAAAAGAAAAAAATTTTACAGTGTTTATAACACTCAAAATTCATAACTCAAAACCCAATTACACTCAAGAATTTTTTCTCGTAAATAATTCTCTCTAACTCTCTCTTATACTTATATATCTCGTTCAATTGGGATGATTTTAAAATGGGAGAAACTTCTTTCTCTTTATATAGGAGAGGCTTTGCCCCTTTGTCTATTTTGGCTACTAAAATGGCGGCCACCAACCAAGGCTTTGTCAAACAAAGCAAGCTACCAACCTTAACACTAATTTTTTATCTCCCACTAATCTTGAAAGCACATTATTCTAGATTTTCTTAATAATATCTCTATAATAGCCCGAACCTAAAACTGAGTATATATTTTTTGCTTTGAATACACAACCTGTCACATATTTATTTTTGAGTTTTACAACTCAAAATGCATCTGTTCAATTAAAGGGAACCAAGACCTATAATTTAGTCCAATCTTATTCTCGTGACTGATATAAAATGTCCTTTTAAATTAAGTTAACAATTCAAGTAAACGAATCGTGTTCGTGTTGCGTAAAATAATTAAATGAGTAAATTGATCGTGTCGAATCACTCATTTATTAAATGTATTAAAAGTTAAAAATATGAATACGATTAGATTAATAAATGGGTGACCTTGCATGATATATATACTTATTTATTAATTAGATTATCGCGTCTGGTCACACGACACGATCTATTTACTTATTTATTAATCAGATAATCGTATCAACACGATCTGTTTAATTTATTTAAATTATAATATTACTTTTATTTTTTCAATTATCCGTTTATCCATTTACCCAAACAACATAAAAATTATTTTTTAATTATAATTTTAGCCATTAAAATAAGTAAAAAATAGTACACATCTAACTTTCTCTTATGTTCTTTTTCTCAATTTTGTTTCTTCTTTTTCATTTTTAATTATGGCATATCACACGATTCACCTCCAATTTTAGTACAATAATACCATAACAACCAATTTTTATGAATATAATTTTATTAATTTATTTAAATATAAATTAAATTCAAGCCATTCGAAAAAATTAAAAACAAATTCTAGGGTAAAAGGTCATCAGTGGCTGACACAGCTGCCACACAGCAACTTTGCATACGTTGGCCGCGTTGTTGCCACGTTGCCTTTCCTAGTGACTGGCATTATTGACGTCCTAGTGCCTTCGGTGCCCTGTAACAGGATTGGCTTGAGATTTGATGAGATTAGGTGGAGTATCACTACAGATTTAATAGATTTGTGAAGAAAAAAAAAAGGATATTTTATTGTGAGGATAAAGTGTAAGAGAATAGCCAGGATACGGTGGAAAATAAAAAATACAAATGGGTGGTGGAGGAGAGGATAAGAGAGGAGAGAGCAGTGAATGATAAATGCAAATGGAAAGAAAGAGTGTGTTTTTAGGATTTTGACTTTTTATACCTATAGGTTATTATCATTAAAACGTATATAATATTAAATAATTATAAATGTCATAAATAGGTTGGTGGATTCAAATTATCAAACTGCAATAAATAAATAGATAATATGAACTCGATATTATTAATAATGATGTTAATTTAATTCAATTCAAACCTATAAATTTTGTATTGGATTTATGAATCGTGTATAAAATTATTACCTTTATTTTGAATCTTGCATTCTCGTAAGAGTACCAAATAAAATCACTCATTATAGAATAATCACATAATAGAATATCCACACGTCAGTTTATGAGTCCGCTCTGATATCAAATGTAACACCCTAAATCTATCATCATAAATATAAATTGAATGAAATTGTATAATCTTTAAATTCAAAATTTACGTTGTAGCATTATAGATTCTCTACTAAAATACCTAAATATAAATAACAAATAAATCAAATATCCTCTAATATCTCAAATGACAAACAAAATCCAATTAAAAGTCAAACTCAAAATACAAGCCAAAAGAAACATATTGAAATGGAAAAATGTCCTTCAAGGTATATCAAATAGAAATGACAATTAGGATTCCAAAGCTATTTTCTACATAAAGTTATCAACTCACCACTTTAGGTTATTTAATCTGCAAAAAAATAAATGATGAAAAGTGAGACATCAATTGAATAAGTAATGTTATTCATAATGTATACATGGACATCCCTTTTAATAATCAAAAAAATATTCACAAGTCTTTTAATGATATAATCAAGTAATCACAATTCAAATATTTCAAAATGTAAAATTTAAAAATAAAATCACCATTCAAAAAATATCATATACAATAACTATCATAATAGTAAAAGAGTTAATGACTATTAAACCTCTATTTTTTAAAATAAATGACAAATAAACTCTCAAGTCGAAAATATTTATCAGTAAACTCCTTTAGTTTAATTTTTGTGTTAGTGTTAGTGTTGAAAAAAATATAATAATCTTTGTAACTTTAAAATAAAAAAATAAAAAAATAAAAGATACAATTATTTTTATCCTTAAGGATAAAATAGTCTTTCCAATCTAAAAATAAATACTATAAATTAAATGATTATGTTTAAAAATAAAAACCCTAACCCTAAAAGGCCTTTCTTTTTCTTGTCTTCTCTTGGGCGTCATTCTCCTCTTCTTCTACTCTCTAGCGGCCTTTTCAACATCTTCTCGACGACGACTTTTTTTTCTATCTCCTCGTCTGCAACTGGTTCTTCTTTATTCTTTTGTCTAGTGACGTCTTCTTCTTGTTCTTCTCATTATTGGATGTGGGTTTACTTTGAGGGGAGGGTGGAGTAGCTGGCGTCCGGTATTGGAGAAGATATAATGGAAGATTAGACCGCAAACTAGCTAGCGAACAAGCGAGAAAATGGGCTAAAGGTGGGGAATACTTAGTATTTGGACTTGTGAAGTTATGTCCTTCCACCTCCATTTTAATTATTTTTTCTTTGCTATGGGATTAAGAAAATTGGAATGGGATAAGATCAAAAAATTGGAATTTGTAATTTGTAAATGTTTTTTATTGTATTAATGTTTTTGCTGAATAAATCCCCTAAGAGTTTGTAACTACTTAGCTGCAGCATACTGTTTGCTACATTCTTACTCAATTTCTTTCTCATAGTAAGAAATATGTGCTTATTTTGAATTTTTTTTTTTCCAGATTGAATTGATTTCAATGGTAAACTTCATACTGGGTTAGTATTTTTGTGGGTAAATTGCATTATTTGGTATGGAGTATGCATCACAAGGTTAATTCAACCATTTAATCAAATCCAAGGTGATTCCATTGAGGTTTTAAAACTAAATTGGCATGAACTTTTTATGTACAATTGGCATCAAAAGAACCAAAGCCAATTAGGATCTAACTTTAAATTGCTTTCATTTACATGAAATAATCACAATTTTATGATAAGGAATACCCATAATTAACAATTTAGGTGGAAAGGAATGTAATTTTACCTTTGCATTTTTCTTTTAATCTTTTTAAAAAATATATTTTTTTAATAAGAAAAATATATTTATATCAGTGATAAAGTAATGATATTTATGTTATTTTGTTAATCCATACGAGTTTTAAGAATAATTGTGTCATTTTATGAGTCAACATGAGTCAATCTTCACCGTAACGAAAATATGTAACAGAAAATCTAGCTATTTATCAATTATTCATGAAAATGAGGCTGCAACTGTCGTTAGTCTATAGCAATATAATCATCTCTTAAAAGTATATATAAATATATATATATATATATATATATTATATATATAGATATTGCTCATGGTACATAGTACCATCTTTAACTCGGATATAGTCAAAGATTAGAAAGAAAAAGAGTCTCTACCAGGTTGGCGTCCACACTCCAGAATCAATTTACGATGCATTGTTACGGGAAAAATGTCCATTGCCCCCTTAAGATTTGAGTTAACTACTCAACCTCTCCTTAAAGTTTCAAAAATACCCGTAATCCTCTTACTTCTAATTTTATTCTTCATAAAGCAACTTAAACCACTAAATTAAACTAAACCAGAACCAGTAAACCAAACTTTTGAACCATCAAACCGCATCATTCTTTTAAAATTTAAAAATATATATATAATAATTTATATTTATTAGTTTAAAATAATTTAATATTTAAATTACTTATACATAATTTATATTATTAACTACTTGTTAAATAATAACAATTATAGGTAGAAAATAAATATATTTTTGAAATTTTAAATTTTTTTTAAAAAATGAGTATATTTATAATTAAATTAATATTATAAAAATTCAAAAATTAAATAATAATTATATGTAAAAACATTATATATATTTTTTAACTTTTAAAGTTAATTTTTTAAAAATAATTTTTTATAATTAAATTTATTTATTAGAAAAATAACTCAAATTTAATAATTATAATTATCCTATATAAATTCAATTATTAACTTATTTTAAACATGATTTATCGGGTTAATTTAGGAATAATTTTAACTTAAAAATAATTTTTTAATTATAATTTTAATTTAGAAAAAAAATTTAATAATTTTTTTATAATTTTTTTAATTATAATTTTAGAAATGTATAAAAAAAATTTCTAAATTAAAAAATATAATTATAAAAAAATATTATTTAGTTATCATAATTAAAAAAATTATAATTATTAGAAAATTATCAAAATATTTATAATTAAAAAATTAATTTTAAAAGTTTGAAAAAATATATTTAACTTTTACATATAATTATTATTATTTAATTTTTAAATTCTTAAAATATAAATTTGATTATAAATATATTTATATTTTAAAATTTTTAAAAAAATATATTTAACTTTTACGTACAATTGTTAATTAGCGTAAATCTTACGAGGATAATGGGCATTTTTTCCATTGCCGCATGTGTGAGGTCATTCATTTTCTGACTATTCCTACTTCATAGTTTAAAAAAATTGTAATTTCATATTCATATTAATTTCAGCGTGCTCTGCATTCCAGACGGTGACGGCTTATTCAATTCACAAAATAGCCTGGCTTAGTCACCATAATTCTTAATTTCGCAAGTATTTGACTTTTTGGCTGCATACCTTCGCCCTCGATGATTATGCCTTAGGGCATTAAAATCCTCGTGGATGATAATAATAAATAAATTCAGGAGTTAACATTCAATGAAATTTTATTCAAGTACAGTTGAATATCGACGCTGACCACATCTTTATTTTCAATCATCACACAACCAAACGGACTACTTATGTAGTATCCGGATTTCTATTTTAAATGAAAATATTTGTATATATATACGCGTTACATTACCATAAATATTTATGATACTAAAATTTTATTTATACTATTAATAACGTAAGAAATTATGGGACTGAACTTTTTGCACGTCTTAGAAAATTTTTTGACTGATTATGTAATGCAATGTTCTTATATGGGGAATGGGAGGAAAATAAATTAATTTACTTTTCAAATTTGAAATTTTGATTGGATGGATAATAATTTTAATTTTAATTTTAAATTTTAAATTTAAATTTTAAAATTAAGATTTATGGTTTTAATAGATTAGTTTTATTTGATTTTTAAAATTGAATTTTATGTTATTACTTTTTGAATTTGAAAACTAATTCTTTATTATAAATAGTTACAAATATCTCATTTCATACTATAAGTTTCACTTTAACAATTTTCTCTCTAAATTCTACATCTTTTTAAGATTTTGTAAAAAAAAGTCCTTAAAAATTTAGCTAATTCGGATATACTTTTTTGTGTTTTGTTTTATAGATTATGTTAGTAGTTTTTACTTAGAAAAAAATCAAGACCTTTTCTAATATTCTGTATTAGAAAAAATATTAATATAGGTTGACTTTTTGTAATGAAGATTTTATAAGAAATGAATGACTTATTGTTGAGCATAAAGAAATTTTATTGGCTTATCATTGTTTTGAGATAAGTGGATTTATACGTAATATATTATAATCAAATATCTAAAACTATTAATGACAATTGTAAGCATGGATATGTTTATAAGAAATAGAGTTGTTTCATGCATTTGGTTAACTAAACTCTTGAATTTTCTTATTTTGTATCATTTTTATGATTTTAAGTAAAATAAAACTTGATTTATCTTAATTAATTTATTAAAGTAAAAATTTTATCTTTTCTCATCTTATTAGCGTTTCTTAAATGAGATTAATTTTTTTTTCTTAAATGCATATTTTAGTTTAAAAAAAATTATTTTGTTTGTACTTAAGTTGTTTATTTATTAAATCATAAAGTGTATTATTTTTCCTTCTTAGGTAGATACAAAATCTTTTTTTTTCATACACTAGTTTTAAAAATGATTATTATTGTACTTTTTCATATAAATCGTTGAATGCATTACATGAATTAAACATGAGAAATAAAATGTTATCAAACTTACTATACATAAAAAGTCATATTTAGGAATTAATATTTAACTCATTATTTATAATAATTGTTTTTGTTATTGCTACTGACTGCCTAGTTGAGTTACTGTTTATGCACTTATTGATTGTTAATAATCAAATTTTCAGGATATGAATGTACTGAATTGTTATAAATGAGACACTGAAGTACTGGTGTTGCTATAAGACATGAGTTAAATATATTGTTAAATGTGTTGTTACATATTAAATGTTGTACATTCTGTCGTGTCTTAGTTTATTAAATGTGATATTCATACTTACATATGAGTGAATGTTTCTACTAAAATAACATGTTTGTTTTATTGTTGTAATATTATTATTCTTAAAATTAATGTTTTATAATCGTTTTTTTTTTGCTATTTGTTTACAATTTTATGTATAAATTTATTTATCAAGTAGACAGCTCATCCCTCATCATCACTATTTTATAGATTAAAGTATAAATAAAAGATTAATAGAGATTTAAAGTTTGGTCATTTTGGATATTGGAATGTTTGATTTTATAATAAGAAACATTTTGCTTTAAACTTTTATTTTGATATAAGTTATCAATAAAAGTTTATTATACATTGAGGTTCTACATTGTTATTAGGTTTTATTTTATTTGTAATGTTAAATTTGATGTAATTTAAAATTCGATTGCACCCTAATTTTTGTTTTGTTGGGGCAAAATTTAGGGTGTTTTACGTTAAAATTTAAACTCTGTCTTTTTCTAGCTTTAAGGTTTATTTTAGGAACAACTATAAATATGTACTTTTTTACCTTTTGTTACCTTCTTTTCAAAACACAACAAATATATTTTCTTTCTCATGGTAGATTAGTTTTCATAAACCTAAAAATTTAAGGTAACATTTTCGAATTATTTTGTACTCATTCATGATTTTGACTTGCATATCTTATTTATTTTGTGATAGTTTTAATTTTATTTACATAATTCTTTGTATAGTTGTCTAATAGGCTGTTATTAGAGTATTACTATGTGATAATTGTATTTAGATTTAAGAATTTAAGTGTTAGTCAATATCTTTTATATTAGTTAATTGATTTATAATTAAACTACAAAGTATTTGCTGAGTATAGAGTATATAAATAATTATAACAGAAATCTTGTTAAAATTTTTATTTAAAAATTTCTGTTGACCGAGAAATAAATTATTTTGAAAATCTTTTTGAAATAAGATGAAATTTTTACACATGACATTTTCAAGTATGCTCAGCAAATTTAGAAAGTTTTAGGTAAATCCAATTTTTAGTTTTGGACATAAAAATCTTAGAATCTCGGTTGGTCAAAGAAAGAAACTGAAAATTAAAAATGTGAAAACTTAAGTTTAGGTTTTAAAACATGTTTTTTTACCTATTTGTAAATTCCTTTATTAATTATTTTACAAGAATAATAGTATTTTATTTACAAAATTCTTTTAATATTTAAAATGGAATCAACGCAAACCAGTTTGTATTAAATGATATATATAAAATATTTGAATGAAAATGTTTTGGCTCATTGTTAGTAGTATTCTGATTCTCACTGACTGCGGTCAATATGTCCGTCTATTCGACTATTATCAATATATATTTTAGGTTTAAACTTGGTTAGCTCTTCCCACACCTTGTAATCCCGATGCTTTGCCCATAAATTCCCTAAAACATTGTGCCTCTTGGTGCGTAATTTCCATCCATTGTACACTTTTCGAACAATAATTGTGGTATCGCAAGTGGAGAGGAAGAATATAATCTAAGCGTCTCATTATAATCACAATGAGCGGTGTCTCTGAATGGATCAATGGTTCTGATATTGCCCGTTTCAGAGTAATGGATGTTGCTTCTACTTCTGCAAGAAACAACACCTCAACCACATATAAGTTGCACTAAAAATTCGTAGCGATTGTATAGGAAAGTAGGATGGAATTTTTAAGATCTCGTATTCCAACAATTTTTTGGGGTTCCATTAACTTTATGCAATTGCTGGTGTTTCAATGAGGAAGAAGTTTATACAATGAAAAACGTTACTTTAAATTGAATTTGGCTAATTTTGGCCCCCTAACAGACGGAGAATGTGGTTCAGCATTGCTATCAAGCTAGACTTTTGTGTCCGACAAATCAGTTCAAATTGTAAGATAAGTTTCTTTTTTGTGTTTCTTTTTATTTTATCATTTCTTACTCCCAGAGTATAGATTAGACCTCAATTCGATGATTTTACATAACAAAACTTCAATCTATACATAGAAATTTAGGCATTTTGTGGCACAGTGTTCCATGCTTAAATGATGATACAGAGGAAATAGAATCTTGAATTAATGAGAACGTAAATTGGCCACTTGCAAAATCGAATACAAACCTGAAAGATTTGGACAAGGATTAAATGAACGGAAAACTATTTCTTTAAGCAATTTATATCAATTGAAAGACATTTTCTCCTAATAGGAATTTGCATGATTTGTAGTCAGTATTTGACGTAATATAAACGCAATACTAGATATCGTTTTAGCATATATTTTAAGTATTCAAAAATGAAACTCTTAAAGAGGGGTAGATAATTTACGAAGGAAATAATTAAAGAAAATATTATTGAATAAAATTAATTTTAAACTAATGGATAACAAGCCTATTTATACTAATATATATTATAATCTTAAAATGAAAAGGAAAAGATTTTTCATGAGTAAAGAATTTAACTAAGACTAAAAATAATAAACTAAAATCTTACTTAATAAAATCAAATAACAACATCTTAATTAAAATAAAAAATCACAATAATACTAAAAATAAAATTTCTAATTTATTTTACCCTTATTTTATATCCTGCATCAGTTCTCCTCCTCTTAGAAACAAACTCATCCTTAAAGTTTGCAACAACTAAAAGATTATTTGGAGGATGAAACTTATAATAAAATGACTCTTCAATCAATGCAGAGAACTTTAAATATTTGTTGTAATCAAATTTTCTTATAACTTGTTTGTAATCTTTTATCTTCTTTATAATTTGAAAAGAACAAAACTTTTTTTTCTTCGTGCTTTTGTTTAAAGATCTATAAGAAATTTATTTTTTGTATGAAAGAACCATCATAAACTTTTTTTTGTCAATCTTCAGATCTTTCTCAATTTGAAGTCCAATTACTTCCATCTTCTCAACTTGATTATCTTCAAAAATAACTTTGTCTTCCTTCACTTGAGTAGATAAAATCATGTCAATTATCTTATCTTCGTAAGCAACTTGTTCAGCTTCAACTTCAATGGTCAAAACATCTTCAATTTCTTGGGAATCTTTTCATTCAATATCTTCCTTGGCGATAGAAACAAGTTTTTCTTCCATAGCAGAGTTATGTTGTGTCTTGAAATCTTTTCGTACAATATCTTTCTCATCATTAGAAGAAATCATATTGTCTTCGAAAACAACTTGCTCGGCTTCGATTTCAACTTACTTCTGTAGTCAGAGATTATGACTTTGTCCACCAAGAAGATGTTGGGTCAAATTCATAAGAATTATCTCCAAATTTTGTAATCTTCTATCAATTGCATCAATCAATTCTTTTGATTCAAATCTCTCCATAGAGAGATATGTATGGGTAGCTCCTCCATTTCAAAAAGTTTTTGGCAAAGTGGTAGGAAAGATTTGGTGTTAGTCAGATCTAGATGGGTATAGTTGCTGACTACTTTTGATTCTGGTGACGATCGGTTGATTTTGGTGACTTTTTTTCTTTGATTGACTAGTTTTTTTTTGTTTGGTTATTTTTTGGTAAAAAAATGGATTTATGGGTGTGATTGATGAGTGGTTGCAAGTAATAGATTTGGGTCATAAGATTGACTCGCCTAGTACAGAACTAGGCTCTGATATCACTTGATGCAGTGTGGAAATGATTATAGCGATTATAGATTTTGTAATCTAAAAAAGAGTAAATAACCCATAAAGGGAGAGATAAATAATTTACAAAGAGAATAATTAGAGAAAAACATTATTGAAATTCTAATGAATGACAACATTATTTATAATATATATCCTAAGCTTAAAAGAAAAAGGATTCCTTGTAAATAAAAAATTTAACAATGAAATAATAATGTAATCTTATCTAAATAAAACAAATAAAATAAAAATCATAACAAAATAAAAATTTCTAGTAGCTCTAGTACTGCTTCTACGTCAACCTCCATTTTATCATTAATGAATCACTTATATTAGCACCTACAGGTCAAGTTATGCCTCTACATGAATCATCAGAGAAATGCATAGTCGAAGGCTATGACATCCCACATAGCACATTCTTATATGTAAATACATGGGCTTTGCACAGAGACCCTAATATGTGGGTAGATCCTAATATATTCAAGCCTGAGAGGTTCAGGGTAGGGAAAAGGTCAGAGAAATGCATAGTCAGAGGCTACGACATCCCACACAGCACAATCTTATATGTGAATACATGGGCTTTGCACAGGGACCCTAATATGTGGGTAGATCCTAATATATTCAAGCCTGAGAGGTTCAGGGTAGGGAAAGGGAAAAGGAAGGCTTCAAGTTTATCCCCTATGGTTCAGGAAGAAGGCAATGGCATGGAGCAAGATTGGCTATGAGGGTGATGGCCTTGTCATTAGGAATCCGGATTCAATGCTTTAAATGGAAAAAACTGGAGCAGATAAAGAGGTTGCAGCTGAAGGAGTGAGAACAGGTCAGAACAAGGCAGAGAACAGACCCTTAGATATCATATTTCGACCACGTGAATTCTGGCTAGTGTTCTTTCTGAGTTGTGAATTTGACTGACTTATATATTTCTCCAGCTTATAATGTATAAAATTATGGACTTTCAGTTGCTTAATCCTAGCTTAGCCGAGTTTATATTTTTGCATTTATATTAAAATGAACAAATGATGCGTTGATTGGAATAGCCTTACCGCCTAACATGAAATGAAAGAATTTGCATTAATTTTTCATAGACCTATTGCAATTACTACCAAGCTGCAAAGTAGTTTTGCCTTTTTGGAGAAATCCCAAGTATTTAAAGGTTCGACAGAGAATTTGAAATATTAATGTAGGAGCAATACTAGAGCTATTAGGAATTTTTATTTTATTATGATTCTTATTTTATTTGTTTTGTTTAGATAGGATTAAGTTATTTTTTCATTGATAAATTCCTTGTTCACAAGAAATCTTTTTTCTTTTAGAGTTAGGATATATACCATAAAGAAGCCTTATCATTCATTAGAATTAATTCATTCAATAATTTTTTTTTTCTAATTATTTCCTCTGTGAATTATTTACTCTCGATTATTCAAAACGTACTCGCTTCCACACTGTGTCAGAGGTATGGAAGCAATCTAGTGCTAGTGTCGCTTCCGCACTGTGTCAAAGGTATGGAAGCTTAGCGAGATCAGTATGATCCAGCAACCTGAAATGTTTGACATTTGCATCAATTTCCTCCTTTGCCTTCTTACTTCAGGATGTGATAGCAAAAAACTGCTGCTGATTCCATTGTTGATGCTGATGTATCTGTTTCGGCAACCAGCGTTGCCTATATACCAAAATATAAATGGCCAGAACATACTAATGAATCTTCTACCCAACTGGTTTTACGTATCCAGGCTACTCACCTGGCACAGCATATTAAAAGGATATTGCTTAGAGGCACAGTAGTTTCTTTCTTGAGCACTACAGATTAACAGGGATCATCTGTTAACAATTAAATTTTAACAAAAGATGCAAGAACGGGGTTTTAGACATCTATAGTTTATTTTCCGTAGTACATTTTCCCTGTCTGCAGAGCAGAAGAAAATAATAATATGCTATTCTGCCTAACGCACACACTTCAGGCAGAGTAGTCGGCATCTAAGGCATCTAAGGCAGAACACTATACATGCTCTTTTATAGTTTAATCTTTACAATGTTGAGAGAATGTTAATTAAGTTTGGCCTGGGTTTGCACAGAGCCTCCAAGGGACGAACTCTGGGGATGCTAAGCCCTGATCCCTCCACCATGTCGATTTCATCTTTGGCAACCCTCTCCCATTCAAACGACTGGAGCAATGCAGCCAACGCCATCCCCACCAATCGTCTGCCCAGAACAGCCCCAGGACAAGCCCTCCTTCCAATACCAAATGGGATCAACTTATACCCTTGGCCCTCTTCACCTTCAAATCTCTCTGGTATAAAACTTTCTGCATCTACCCACAGCTTGGGGTCCCTGTGCATGGTCCATAGATTTACCATTAACATCGTGCCCTGTGGCACATCATATCCACAAACCGTGCAATCACTAGATGATTCGTGTGGCAATAGAAGTGGAGCTGGGGGGTATAACCGAAATGTCTCATTAATAACATTTTGTAGGTAAGTCAGCTTTTCTAAGTCTGATTCATCCAACAAATGATCGAATCCAACTTTAGCTTCTATCTCAGTGACGACCTTTTTCATTGCTTGTGGATGATTGAGGAGAAGTGACATCGCCCATTCCATGGTAGTCGACGAAGTTTCGGTACCAGCAACCAGCGTTGCCTGCAACGATTTTGAGAAGTAAGATCTAGGATGTATGTAGGTGTACGTCATGACTACAACCCTTCAGGTTTAAATGCAATTCACTTACTAAACCTGGTCAGCACTTTAAGAAAGCATTATATATAAATATATATTGGTTGATGATTCGGTATTTTATTTATATATATTTCTCAACTGTTCTTAGTAATTTGTTGTTTAATGCATATGATGACAGTCTTTCACGACAAAATGACTTCCTCTGAAGTCAATTTGTTGAAATTTGGACCTACATGTGATCAGTACAAGGTTTATATATTTATATTCTAATTTATTTGCGCCGGAAAAACGCGGATAAAGATGGATACCTACCAATATTACGCCTTTGATGTCCCGATCGGTATACTGTTCCGGTTCTTTCTCTTGCAGAGATAACATAACATCAATCAACGTCATCTTCCTCTCTTGTTTGCTTGAACGGGACTCATCCAATTGCAGCGACGCCTTCTTCCTCATTCTCCGAGGCTCGTCCACAAGGAACTGTGTAAATTTGTCCATTTTCTCCTTCAATCTTATCATCCTTTTCTCCACACCTTGAACATCAACCCATTTTAGCACAGGCAAGAAATCAATCAAATTAGAGCTGGAATTAAGCTCCAAATACTCCTTCATAATTTCCCGAAAGTGATATGCTTCTTCTTTCACTATGCCCTTACCATAATACCTCTTTCCTGCTATCATCCTCAACATAATATTGACAGCAAGTTCATGAAATTTTGAGCTTAGCTCCACCTTCAACCTGTTGTCACTCGAGTCTTGGAATAGTTCCTTTATCAATAACTGAACCTCATCTTGCCGAATGCTGGAGAACACGGCAAGGCGACTTGTAGAGAACAGCTCTAGAGTTGTGAGCCGCCTAAGGTTGCGCCAGTAATCCCCATAGGATGCAAATCCCATGCTGGAATAGTTGTAGTTGAGGTGTTTTCCAGCTAGCAGACGAGGGCGATTTGCAAAGATGATGTCGTTTCGTGTGAAGCACTCTTCCACTGCAGATGGTGATGATACTAAAAGCACTTTACGTACCCCAAACTGAAGGAATAAGATGTCACCGTACTTTTCAGAAAGTTGATGAAGGGTCCGATGGAGTGGTTCCTTTAGCATATGGAGATGACCTATAATCGGGAGAGCAGGGGGGCTAGGAGGGAGCTTTTCACGATTTGCATGCTTCTGTAAGAAGAACTTTGAGACTAAGAGGATGAAGAAGAAGAGAACGGCCAAGTTAATCCAATGAACTTCCATTTTACCTTTACTAATATTTTGCCTGCCAGTTCCCTTTTTATCTTTGAAAGGTTTTATCTTGTGGCAAATGTAGCGAGACAAAAAGTCTTCCTGTTTAAAAGTTATTCTGACTTGAATGGTTGGTTTTTATCTGTAGGACCGGCAGATAAGTGTAATTTATCAGATGTTAGCCAAATTAATTGCATTATAGAAGTTGAAAATAACCTAGTTTCTTTCGAATGTTAAAAGCTGGTTGGTGGATGTTTGGATGTGGAATTTGAAAAAAATAATAGAATAAATCAGCTTGAGAGATGTGCAGTAATCCTCTATTTTCTCCTCTGTTTTGCTGCACCAGAACCTTGTTTATTTTTGTGTTTCCAAGCAATTAGTGTCTATTATTATTTTTTACTTGAAGATTGATTGCTGCAAGCAAGATTTATTTAGTACTTTCCCCTTTTTCATTTATGGAAAATTCTTGTGCAATCTGACTTGAAATTCTTGAACTTTGGTTTGTAAGGGCATAGACAAACATATCTACTTTATTCACCTTAGAGTTCAAGTGGATAACATCACTTGGCATACGGGAGAAGGAAAAATCTCAGCTGTATTTATTAAACCGAAAAAGAAAAGAATAAATAAAGCATTTCACACTTCAGAGCTCAGCGAAGACCTTTCTAAGTGATTGACGTCGAAATATGACCTCAACATGCTTCTCCTCTGTCTTTCCACTCAAATCACTGTATCAAGTTCCCAAGCAGCAATGCAATGAGTCTAATGGCCAAGCCTGCCGCAGGGCATATGCCTTCTGCCTGAACCAAACGGTAAAAACTTGCAACCTACCTTTTCTTCTTCATTCTGTTGGAAACCCTTCGGCTTGAATATATTGGGATCTTTCCACAATTCAGCGTCCATATGCACCGCCCCTACGTTTACTGGTAACTCTGTGCCTGCTGGGATGTGGCAACCTCCTACTGTGCATTCCTTCTATGACTTTGCGCCGATAGAAATCTTTCCATAGTACTTAATCTAAGCGTTTCATTAATTATGCGTTGAAGGTATTGAAGTTTAGCAAGATCAGCATCATCTATTAGCCTGCATTCTCCAACAAGGTTGCCCCTCTCACCCCTCGCAGTTTTAGTTTTTAAAGACCTCTGGATGTGATAGCGGTCGTGAAACAACGAATTCCATTGTTGTCGTTTGTGTTCCTGCTAACAGAATGGCCTAAAACAGCAGTATTACCTCTAGTTAATCTTGTACAATTTCAAGCACCATCTGAAGTTTGAATTTAAAATTTGCCTTCTATGTAAATTTGCATGCAATATTTCTTAGGACAGTTAAAATTTTCAGAGAATGTGTGTTGTTTTTCTGTATTGCAGCTTAAACACAAATGTTACACAGAGCCCTCTTTATATGCTACATTTCAGGGTATTTTGATACCCTAGGGTACAGTATATATTTTGGCCTATAATAATCTAAGTATATTATACAATCTTTACCATGGATGATGCTGTTTTTATACTTGCCGGTGATTTGTAGAAGATATTGCTCCTTTGTCTGGAAAGTGACTCGAGTGTTGGGCTTGGATCAGCAAAGCTTATGTTTGCTCTTGGGCTTCATCTGCAGTGCCTGGTGGTGTGACACGCCCGTTTCCTTGGACGTGGACATTACCTTAATCAGTCTTTGACCCCATTATTGGTGTAGAATTCAGGTTCAGACTCTTCCAGCTTCTGCATAACTTCAATCATACCACGCCCGATCTGGCCACCAGTTACTGACGGCGAAGGTTCATCAAGCAAATTCTGCATGAAAGCATCTCTCTTTCTCTGCAATTTTAGTAGTTTCTTCTCCATTCTATAGAAAGTCAACCACCTGAAAAATGGAAAGTAGTCACCCTAAGCCATTTGTCAAGAGAGGACTAAATGTTGAGTGAGCTCGTCCACTTTACCTTGGGCTATGTCTGTGTCGATTTCCTGCTCTTCGGAGTACTTCTTACCTGCAACCATCTTCATCATTATATAATTTACATCCACTTTCCGAATCCCTTTGAAAGAGCTTCTTTACAAGTGTTTGGCCACAGGTCTTATTTCTCGGAGTGAATTTGTATTTTGAAAACTTTCCAGAGGGCAAGAATTGGAAGATCCTCGCATTCTTCAGTGGCCGAACAATTGCAGACTACAAGTGCACGTCGTGAACCTTAGCGGAGTAGTAATATAGGACCATATTTGTCGCAGAGATTTTTGAGAGCCTGGTATGTGGCAGTTGCAAGAGATGAAAATGACCTTTTATAGGAAGTCTTCAGGGCTTGGCGGTGTTTCTTCTTTTAATCCTATTTGGTCGAATAAGTTGGTAAACAATGAGAAGAATAGAGACTAACAAAGGTAGATATTGTACAGTATACATGGTGGACTCTTTCTCTTCCACTTGGTATTTTGTTTGCATGTTCACTCAGAAGAAAAAAATCGGTGTTCTGTATATAAGAAAGCCCTAATGATCGATTAATCAACATTATTTTTTTTCTACTTTTCCGATTTTGGTTTGAATGATAGGACATTATTCATAGCATACAAGTCCCGTTCCCAACTCCCAATGATCACACTCGACATTTGACATTATTCTAGGCTACATTCTGACAAGCTAACCAAAAAACGATACGTTGTCAGTAGGCAAAGTTCAGTTTTAGTAGCCATTTTCTATCTGTCTAGGTATATTTTAATAATGTAAAGACAAAATTTCAGATCATTTTCTCATTCTTTATTGAATAGTGCCTGTTAAGCTTTCATTGTCTGTTCCTACAGAACACGTCTTTTCCACCGAGAAATTAATCGTTCAAAAATTGTCTTCTTATACTCATTTGTTTAGCGGGTGGCCGGCCCTCTAGAGTCTGTGGCTTGGCTTATACAGCGTAAATTGATGCACAAGATTAACGTAGCTGTCAGTTTGAGTGAAATCTAACACAGGCTACTTTGATTGCAAACCCTATTAGCTTTTATTAAAAATCAAAGATTCTTAAATGATTAAGGTGTTACTAAAGCCGCGAAAATGGGAAACAAATTGAAATAAACCGCATAAATTCACTATTAAGAGAAAACACTACAATATTATGCCAAGTCACAAACATAAACAAACCAATACAAGTAAATAAAACTGACGGCTTAATAATAATCAGGTGATTGTATCTAATTGATTCTAAAACATGCTCACTGTATATATAGTAAGAACTAAGAATAGACTAGAGAAAGTTATTGTTTTTTTTTTTATTACGTAATATATTACAATAACAACAGGTATACGATCATCCATAAGGATGTCGAAATTGATAATTTCATGAAATTTCACATAAGAAGAAATCCATGAATTGATCTCAGACAAGAACAACAAAACCGAAGAAGGATAAGGATGAGTAATTTTATTATTTAATACTACTATTGTATTATTAAAATTATAATTATATTCAACAAGTATCCGAAATTAAACATGACAAATAACAGGTGTTTTAACTACTTATAATTTCTGATATCAAACAGTAAAATTGTGTTTTTTTTCTTACTTCTTTGTGAAGAAAGAGAATTTTATTGCTGAATTGGTCAATTAACCTACTCTCTTCTTCATGGATAGGGTTCTATATATATACACAGCTTTCCTTTTTTCAGTAGTATTAAAAATTTGGATTTACATATAATTTGGGTGTATCCTATAGAATTTTAATTTGTTTTAAATTAAAACTTTCAAATTTATCTTTTTTTTCCTTGCCAGAATTCTTTTTCTAGTCAAGCTCACTTGTAGAGCGTCTAACCAAAAACCTACCAAACTGACCTCATCAGGACGCGTAAAACTGAATAGGTATTGTGTCTGTTAACATGAAGCCCATTAATCCCATGCGCCAAGGCCATCTTCCCAAACAATAATTAAAATTTAAAATTCATTAAATATTTAAATACACGATTACTAACGCTGATAACAAAATTTTTCTCAACCATAAAAATGTCAATTAGTAATGGAGTGATGTTGATCAAAAAGTCCGTCGGACTAGTTTTTATTGATATAGAAAATAGTCAATGGTGCTGGTAAATCCTATGAAATGTGCAAATATTATTTAAATGATCGATTACTGCAAGCAAGTTTTGTTCTGTACTTTGCGCTCTTTATTCGGTGGAAAATAAATAATAATACACCATGTGTTGCCCGGGGCTTATATACGTAATTGCTTCTTTCCATAACCCTTATGCTTGACGTTACATCATTCTAACTGCGGATTGTAAGTACAGAGACAAGCAAATATATTTTATTCATCTCAGAAGTCTCGTCAACCACTAATAAGAAAGCTTGAAAGCTTGAGAAGATACAAAACAAAGGGAGGATAAACACAAATAGTTTGAAGTGTTTCATACTTCAAAGTTCGCCAAGAACCTTTGTAAGTGCTTCACGAGGTTGAAATATGATCTTAACAGACCCCTCCTCTGCCTTTTCCCACTCAAAACACTGTATCAAGGTCCCAAGCAACAGTGCAATGAGTCTCGTGGCCAAGCCTGCCCCAGGACATTGCCTTCTGCCTGAACCAAACGGTATGAACTTACATCCTACCTTTTCTTCTTCATTCTGTTGGAAACGTTCCGGCTTGAACATTTCGGGATCTTTCCACAATTCAGGGTCCATGTGCACCGCCCCTGAGTTTACTAGTAATTGCGTGCCTGCTGGGACGTGGTAACCTCCTACTGTGCATTCCGTTGATGACTCATGTGGAGGTAGAACGCTTACCACAGGACATAATCTAAGTGTTTCATTGATAATACAGTAAAGACATGGAAGTTTAGCAAGATCAGCATCATCTATTAACCTGGATTGTCCAACGTGGTTGTCGATCTCATCCCTTGCAGTTTTGAAGACCTCTGGATGTGACATCAGACTTGAAAGTACCGATTCCGTTGTGATCACCGTGGAGTGTGGTCCTGCTATCAGCATTACCTAAAACACATGTAGTTTAATGGGTAAAGAATTTTATTTTTGCTGACAAGAGAATAAGAATCTTTCTCACATTTTCTTTTAGGCATTACCTGAATCATTCCTTTGATCATATTATCAGTGTAGAATTCAGGTTCAGATTCTTGCAGCTTCAGCATAACGTCTATCAGAGTACGCCCAATCTCCCCACCAGTAACTGATGGAGATGAATTATTTTTTCGATGTTCATCAATCAGAGACTGCAGGAAAGCATCCCTCTTTCTATGCTTTTCTTGTATCTTCTTCTCCGCCCCATAGAAAGTCAACCACCTCAAAAATGGAAAGTAGTCACCGAAAGCCATCGGCGTGATGGGACTAAAGATGTGATTGAGCTTGTCCAATTTGTCTTTGGCTATGTCTGTGGCCAATTCCTCCTCTTCAAAGCACCTCTTACCTGTAACCATCTTCATCATGATGTTAAAATCCAACTTGTAAAGCAAGGATTTAACATCCACTTCCCTGAACCCTTCAAAAGTGCTTTTGAACAGGTGTTTGGTCATGAGTCTTATTTCTTCAGTGCGATTGCTTGCTGATAATTGGAGACGTTTTGATGAGAAAATTTCAAGGACAGAGAAACGGCGAAGGTTGCGCCAGAGATCGCCATAGGGAGCTCCTAGCCCCGTTAGATTGTGCTCAATTTTCCTAGAGGGCAAGCGTGGACGATTGGCAAAGAAGATATCATTTTTTGTCAAGCATTCTTCAATGGCTGATCGTGAGGAGACTACAAGCACTGGGCGTGAACCTAAGCGAAGCAGTAAGATAGGACCATATTTGTTGGAGAGATTGTTGAGGGTCTGGTTTATGGGGTTTTTTAACACATGGAAATGACCTATTATAGGAAGACCAGGAGGGCTTGGCGGCAGGTTTTTATGTGGAATCTTATTTCTTCTGATATGTTGGTAGACGATGAGAAGAATGGAGACCAACAGAGCTAGATAATGTAGAGTATCCATGGCAGACTCTTTCTCTCTTTACTCAGTATTTTGCTTTCAAAGAAACAAATAAGGTTTATATAACGAAATACTGTAATTATAATGATTGATTAATCAAAGATTTAATTTTCTTTTTTTATTTTTCAGAGGAATTCAAGCTTAGAAGGGCAATACCCATTAGAAAAACAAACAAAATTTAAAGTTGCTTTCAGACCAGATTTAGAAAATAAAAATTTCTTTATCAGGTTGCCGTCGAAAATTAATTTAATTAGATACATTGCCACACAAGTGTGAGGTCATTCATTTTCTGACTATTCGTATTTCATATTTTAAAAAATTGTAATTTCATATTCGTAGTAATTTCAGCGTGCCCCGCATTCCAGAGAGTGACAGCTTATTCCCTGTTAATTAAACTACAGAGATTAAAGATAGCTTAGCTTAGCTTAGCTTAGCTTTGTCACCAACGCCCTATTACATAATTCTTAATTTCGCAAGTATTAATTGCATTTGCCATTTAACTTTTTCAACTTCCCTGCCGGAGACCTTCTCCCTCGATGGGTATGACTTCGGCTTGAAAATCCCGGTGGATGATAATAATAAATAATAAATAAATTGAGGAGTTAGTATTCAAGGAAATTTATTCTAGTTACAGTTCAACATCAACATCTCTGCTTGCAACCCTCACACAACCAAATGGAACAATTATTGTTACTATTTTATTATGATTATTGTTGATGCCGAATTTTCATCTTCGGTCACAAGACTTAACAATTTGTTTAAGGGGCGGAACGCACTCAACTCAACAAAAATAAAATGAATCCCTTAATAACAATATAGAGAAAAAACCCAACAACGTCCTTTGAATATCACCATAACAATTCCCAACAACAAACTTCACTTCAATGGTAGTCTCTGATTGTCGTATGGCAAAGTAGGTCTCTAAAGAGGCTTTTGGGTCATTGTTGAAGTCTCTAGTCACCTCCAAGCAAACGTGCTAAGCATCTAACTCTGCTTCCCCCTTAAGCGTCGCGACGACAACCTACGACGACGGTCTTTAATGACAGTCTCTGGTAGCCGTGGGTAGAGCGGAACTTCCAAGAGACTTTTAGGTCGCCGTAAGAGTCTCCGGTCTTCTCTAACTTAAATGTACTTTTTAACCCTTTACTTCACTTAAAAACAACAAAAATCATCAAGGGGCGCCAATGAGGTCATCAGTGATAATCCTTCAATGTCCAAGTCAATAAAGATACATTTTAAAAGGAAAGTGAAACTTAGAAGATTAAGGGGAAATAGTTTTGGTTAGCCTTAAATGCCATGAAGTTACTTAGAAATGCCAAAGAATGGCTGTAGAATGTTTAGCCATGAAAGAAAAAGGAGAGAAAAAGTTCTTTGGTGGGTAAAGTATTTCTGACATAGAAAACGAGATGAAAAAATATTCTTCATTTATGGCTTTATGTTCCTTTTATAGTAAGAAATTTAGGGTTTTAGAGGACATGTGGCGGCCCCTTATTTAAAATGGTGATAGTTCAATTATCATGTTGTACTTATTTGTTTAAGCCTATGAGAGGTATAAACCTAAAACCATTAAAAACAATCATCTTGTTACCTCAATGACACTTGTTCTCTGCATATAAGGAAGGAATGTTTTTATTGCATATACGTTTGATAGTGAACTTCGGAACTCACTCTTTTATACTTTTGTCAATGAGAGGTATAAACCTAAAACCATTGAAAACAATCATCTTGTTACCTCAATGACACTTGTTCTCTACATATAAGGAAGGAATGTTTTTATTGCATATACATTTGATAGTGAACTTCGGAACTCACTCTTTTATACTTTTGTCAATGAGAGGTATAAACCTAAAACCATTGAAAACAATCATCTTGTTACCTCAATGACACTTGTTCTCTATATATAAGGAAGGAATGTTTTTATTACATATACGTTTGATAGTGAACTTCGGGACTCACTCTTTTATACTTTTGTCAATTAAAAGAATAAGCTTTGTCACGGTGAATACGAGGATACCAGTACGACGCCTCGGCATACTAATATAAGCGAGGTATTTATTCTCGATAGTTCACCAAGGATTCTTCATAACTTAAAAATGACATTACCAAGGAAAGTACTTCTTTGAAAAGTTATAGCATAACAATTATTATTATCATTCTATTATGATTATTGCCATTATGTTATTGATTAACTGACCTAACTTGCGCACACATTAATTGATTGAATTTTAAAAATATCTTGTACAGTTTTAATCTTATACTATCTTATATATGCTAATGTTATTGAATTAAATAGAAATTCGTAATCATACTTACATGTCTTTGAAATGTTTTAAAATTAATGATTTATCTATAAATATGTAAAAAAAAAATCATAAATATTATGCACGAATTTGTTTACCAGCTCATCCCTCATCATTAATATTTTATAAATTGAAGTTTCAAATAAATGAATTGTAAATTATTAGAGATTTCATTAAGTTTAGATTATTGGAAAGATTGAAGTTTGGGCATTAAATAATCTTAGTATTAAGTTAAATTTTGAGTATTGTATTTAATTTTAACAAGTATTATGGTAAATTTTTAATAATTTAATTATACATTAAAATTTATTTTTCTTTTTAGTGATTTTAATTGTATATTGAAATTTTGGAGATTTGATTTTTATTTCAAATTTGTCATATATTTTCATAAGGCAAACTTTGGTGTTACAGTATCTATTTTATTTCTCTGCAAATTCCTTTCCCCAACAGTATCTAGAGTTAAGCGAGTAGTTCAATCATATTTTGGCATCCTTTCCTAACAGCAACCAAAAGATCAGCTTTTGTTATAAGTTATGAAGTCATGTCCAACTCCTATCCAACCTTCTCCCACCCAGAGCACTTTATGAGCCAATACAAACCCAATAAAGCTCTATGAGATGCCATGGTTACAGTTGGACAATCCTTGCTCCCTATTCCAAAGGGTTTGTATCTAAATTTCTCTCCTTCACTCAAAATTGTTTCAAATCCTTCAGGTTTAAACTTGGTTGGCTCTTCCCACACCTTGGGATCCTTATGCTTTACCCATAAATTCCCTACAAACATTGTGGCATTGGTACGTAATATCCACCCACTCTGTAGTTTTCGGGCGAAATAAGTGGTGACGGAGGATATATTCTAAGCGTCGCACTAAAATCACAACGATGGTGCGACACCCTAGGCAAATCTCACATCGGCGAAACATGGGAGAGATGCTAGGTATATAAGATAAAAAGCTCCAATCCCCAGTAAACGCATTTTAGGTTGAAATACCTGAAAACAAAACCGTGATAGGCTATGTGTCCAAAGCGAACAATATCTCTGATAGACTGAGCTGTTACAGTGCCGATGTGGGATTTGCTTAGAGTATCATATACACCCCTTTTTTAGGACTCAGCGTCCTCGCTGAAATTTGCCCCACCATCGTTCAAAGCACAAAAGAGATGCTGGATATATAAGATAGAAAGCTCCAACCCCTAGTGGAATATGATTTTATATAGGTCATTATTAATCACTTAACTAAGTCGGCGCACTTCTTAGCAATTAAGAGTATTGATAGCCTTGGGCATTTAGCTAAGCTTTTTATAAAGGAGATAGTGAGATTACATGGTATTCCGATAACTATTATTTTTGATAAAGACCCACGATTCACATCTAACTCTTGGGCTAGCTTGCACAAGGAGTTTAGGACGAGATTAAAGTTTAGCACCACCTTTCATCCACAGACTAATGGTCAATCAGAAAGAACGATCCAGACTCTTGAAGATATGTTGAGAGCTTGTGTGTTAGATCTAGGAGGTAATTAGGAAGAACATTTGACATTGATTGAGTTTGCCTACAATAATAGTTTTCATTCCAGCATCGGCATGGCACCATACGAAGCTTTATATGGGAGAAAATGTAAGTCGCCTATTTGTTGGAATGAGGTTGGCGTAAGAAGACTATTAGGACTAGAGATTGTTCAAGTCACTGCTGAAAAAATTAGGCTAATTAGGGAACATCTTCGCACAGCACAGAGTAGATAAAAAAGTTATACTGATAATTGTAGGCGAGACTTAGAATTTCAAGTTGGAGATTATGTTTTCTTGAAGGTGTCACCGTGAAAAAGAGTTTTTCATTTTGGTTAAAAAGGAAAGCTTAGCCCGAGGTTTATTGGACCTTTTGAGGTCTTGGAGAGAATTAGTACTGTAGCTTATCGTGTAACTTTATCGCCTCACTTATCCAAACTCCATAATGTTCCTTATTACAAACATTTCAATCTCTAAAATAGTCAAGCTCTAAATCTCTACCAATTCTTTATTCATACCTTAATCTGCAAAATAGTTAAGACGAGGGGTGAACCGCCTACTCGGTAAGTAAATTTATACATAAAATTGTAAACAAATAGTAAAGAACACAATTATGAAACATTAATTTTAAAAACAATAATATTGTAACTAAATAAACAAATTCTTTTTTTGATAGAAACATTCAATACTACGTAAGCATGAACATCACATTTAATAAACCACCAATACATTTAATAATATATTTATCTCATGTCTCATAATATCACCAGTATCTTGATGTCTCATTTATAACAATTCAGTACATTCGTATCCCGAAAATTCGGTTATTAACAGTTAATAAGTGTACAAATAGTAACCCAGCTAGTTAGTTGGTAACAATAACAGAAACAGTTGATATAGACAATGAGCCAAACATTAATTACTAATATGACTTTTCATGTACAATAAATTCAGTAACATTTATTTCACATATTCAATTATGTAATGCATTCAATGATTTATATGAAAAAGTACAACTATTAATAATTTTTAAAACTAGTGTATAAAGAAAATAAATTTGTAACCACCTAAGAAAGAAAATGTTAATAAGAAAATAATACGTTTTATGGTTTAGTAATTAAACAACTTAACTATTAGTAAAATAATTTTTCTTTAAACTATATTTAAAAATAAATATTAAGAAACACTAATAAGATCAGAAAAGATACAATTTTTTTTATTTTAGAAGACTAATTAACATATATCAAGATTCATTTTACTTAAAACTATGAAAATGACACAAATTTAGAAAATTCAAAATTTAGTTTATAGAAAAACTTATTCGAAACAAATACATAAAAAAAACCCTATTTCTTATAAACATGTTCATACTTACAATTGTCATTAATAGTTTTAAGCATTTGATTACAATACATTATGTATAAATTTATTTAACTCAAAACAATAACAAACCAATAAAATTCCTCTATGTACAATAATAAGCCACCCACTTTCCGAATTAGCTACACTTCTAGAAACTTTTTTCTACCCTCAACTTTTTTCTTTGACCTTACTTCTCCTTGGTTGCTAGTAACATCAGCATGCCTTTTTGGACAATCTTTAATCTTGTGATCAATCTGCCTGCAATGAAAACATGCCCCTGTGATTAGATAGCATTCATCACTATGCTTAT
Organism: Azadirachta indica; assembly: GCA_022749755.1. Lineage (NCBI taxonomy): Eukaryota > Viridiplantae > Streptophyta > Magnoliopsida > Sapindales > Meliaceae > Azadirachta > Azadirachta indica. The sequence goes on from CM040449.1 coordinate 5,585,592, forward strand.
TGCCGCAGCACGCGCAAGGGGAAATATCCTTCTGAGAACTAGTTGTATTCTTCTGCCCACTCTTATTACCACATTTGCCTTGCTAGAATGATAATTAATTGTACAATCGTAATCTTTCACTAGCTCTAGCTATCTCCATTGCCTTAAATTCAATTCCTTCTGAGTGAATAGATATTTCAAACTCTTGTGGTCGGTGTAGATTTCACAAGTTTTTTCGTAGAGATAGTGTCTCCAGATATTGTCCGCTTTGGGCACCCCTCAGAGAAGATATTTAAGGCAATGGATTAGCAACACTTCTAGGAACATTTAGCTTAATGACAATTTTCAATGTGGGATAACGTCCTCGCTGAGGTTTGCCCCATGATCGTTCAAAACACAGGAGAGATGTTGGGTATATAAGATAGAAAGCTCCAACCCCCAATAGACGCGTTTTGGGTTGAAAAGTCTGAAAACAAAACTTGATGGGCTGTGTGCCCAAAACAGACAATATCTCCAGTGGGTTGGACTGTTACAGTTGGTATCAGAGCCACTTCGCGTGTCCTCTTAAACGATAGTCTAGCAAACCTCAGCGAGGACGCTGAGTCCCAAAGGGGGGGTGTATGTGACACCCTAGGCAAATCCCACATTGGCAAAGTACGGGAAAGATGCTAGGTTTATAAGATAGAAAGCTCCAATTCCTAGTAGACGCGTTTTGGTTTGAAAAACCTGAAAACAAAACCGTGACGGGTTGTGTGCCCAAAACGGATAATATATTTGGTGGTGGGCTGGGCTGTTACAATATACTCAAAACTGGGGCAGAAATTAATTTGTTCTTCAACTCTTGAAAACTCTTCTCACATTCCTTACTCCACTCAAACTTTGCATTCTTCCTTGTCAATTAAGTCAAAGGAACTGACAAATTGAAAAATTCCTGTATAAATCGTCTGTAATAGCCAACTAGGCATGAAAAACTTCTCATCTCTATAACATTAGTAGGTCTTGGCTAGTTAACTACTGCTTTGACCTTGGCAGGATCAATAGAAATTCTATCTTTAGAAACCACATGCCCCAAAAATACTACTTGACTAAGCCAAAATTGGCACTTCTTAAACTTCGCGTAGAGCTTATTCTCTTGAAGGATTTGAAGAACAACTCTCAAATGTTTCTCATGCTCCTCTCTACTCTTAGAATAAACTAATATGCCATCAATAAATACAATAACAAATTGGTCAAGATAAGCCTGAAAGACTCGATTCATCAAATTCATAAATGTTGCAGGTGCATTAATCAACCCAAACGGCATGACTATAAATTTATAATATCCATATCGTGTGCAAAAAGCTATATTAGGCATATCCTCTTTCTTGATCTTCAACTGATGATATCCAGACCGTAGGTCAATTTCAGAGAAAACTATTGCACCTTACAATTGATCAAAATGGTCATCGATCCGAGGAAGAGGATATTTATTCTTGATTGTGACCGAATTTAGTTATTGATAGTCAATACATAACCACATAAAGCCATCTTTCTTCTTCACGAAAATAACACTGAAGCACCTCAAAAAGATATACTAGAATGAATAAGCCCTTATCCAGTAGATCTTGTAATTGAATCTTCAGTTCTATCAACTCAATTGGTGCCATCTGATAAGGTGCCTTAGAAATTAGTGTAGTACTAGAAACTAGGTCAATTGCGAACTCAATTTCTCGATCAGGGGGTATCCCAGGCAACTCCATAGGAAACACATCAGAAAATTATTTAACCACAGAAATATTTTTAAGACAATTTCCATGGTCTTGATCAATAATCACATTAGCTAGAAATACAACACACCTTTTTGTTATCATTTTTCTAGCTTTAAATGCTCATATGAAAACATTATTACTAGTATTCTTTCCCCAGAAACGAAACTCTAATTCCCCAGGTATATTAAACACAATTTCTTTAATATAACAGTCAATACTAGTGTGATAAGTAGCCAACCAATTCATTCCTAAAATAACCTCAAACTCATGCATCTCTAATAGTAGAAGATCCACTAAGAATTCTTTATCACCCAAGTAAAGCACACAAGATTTATATACCCAATATACTATCACATTATCACCCATAGAAGTAGTAATTGATAAACAATACTCTAATGGTTCACTAAGTCTATTAGCATAACGTGCAAATTCACACGATATAAAAGAGTGTGTAGCCTCAGAATCAAATAACATTCTAATAACTTTAGAAAACAAAGATAGTGTACCTTGTATAACGTCATTAAATGCAAAAAACTCGTCCTTCTACCCTTAACTTTTTTCTCTGACCTTCTTCTCCTTAGTTGCTAGTAGCACCAGCACCAGCATCGCTCTTTGGACAATCTTTAATCTTGTGATCAATCTACCCGCAACGAAAACATACCCCCATGATTCACTATAATCTTTCAAGCTACACGCGTCTAATAGGGGTTGAAGGGGGTTAGAGCTTTCTATCTTATATACCCAACATCTCTCTCGTGCTTTGTCGATGTGACACATATAACCCCCCTGTGGGTATAACCCCCCTGTGGGACTCAGGGTCAAGCTACACGCGTCTAATAGGGGTTGAAGGGGGTTAGAGCTTTCTATCTTATATACCCAACATCTCTCTCGTGCTTTGTCGATGTGACACATATAACCCCCCTGTGGGTATAACCCCCCTGTGGGACTCAGGGTTTGCCGTTAGAGCTTTCTATCTTATATACTCAACATCTCTCTCGTGCTTTGAAGCCCCCCTTTGAGACTCAGGGTTTGCCTCACCATTGTTCAAGAGGTGATGCAAAGTGGCTCTGATACCAACTGTAACAACCTAACCCACTAGAGATATTGTTCATTTTGGACACGCAGCCCGTCACGATCTTTAACCCAAAACGCATCTACAAGAGGTTGAAACTTTCTATCTTATATACCAAGCATCCCTCATGTACTTTGTCAATGTGGGATTTGCCTAAGGTGTCACAGAAGGTATGAAAGACTGACAATCTCCGAGTCATTAAGCATGCACTAATATCTAAATATGTTGTCAATTTCCTCTCTGACCTTCTGCAGTGTCTCTGAATGGATCAATAGTTGTGCTTTGCCCGTTTCAGAGTAATGGATGTTGTTCCTACTCCGGACAAACAGCACCTCAACCATATATAAGTTGCACTGAAAATTCGTTGAGATTGTATAGGAAAGTAGGATGAAATTTTTAAGATCTTGTTTTCCAACAATTTTGGGTTAACTAACTTCATGCTATTGCTTGTGCTCTAGAGAAAAAAGGAGTTTATACGATGAAAAACTTTTCTTTAAATTGAATTTGGCTAATTTTGGCCCCTTTAAGAAACGAAGAAAATAATTCAGCATTGCTATCAACCTGCACTTTTGTGATGTAAAACTTTGGTACAAATCAGTTCAGATTGTAAGATAAATCTCTTTTCGTTTTCTTATTTTCTACACCCAGCATAGATGAGACCTCAATTCGATGATTTTACAATACACAACTTCAATCTATACGTAGATAGAAATTTGGCATTTACTGGCGCCGTGTTGCATGCTTAAATGATGACACAGAGTCAACAGAATCTTGAATTAATGAGAATGTAAATTGGCCACTTGTAGAATCGAATACAAACCCAAAAGATTTGGACAAGGATTAAATGAACGAAAAAAAACTCTTTCTTCAAGAAATTTATAGCAATTGAAGGAAATTTTCTGCTGATACGAATTTATATGATTTGTTAGTAGATTGGTAGTCGGTATTCATTTTCTCTGCTGAACCTTTACATACTTCGGATTCTCCGAAAAGGCAAAACTTCTCTGCGGCCTGGTAGTGATTGCAAAATGTCTGTGAAAAATTAATCCAAATTCTTTCATTCATGTTAGGCAGTAATGCTATTTCAACCAACACGTCATTTGTTCATTTTAACATAAATGCAAGCACGTGAACTCGGCTAGGCTTGGATGAAACAACTAGAAGACCAGAATTTTATACATTACAAGCTGCAGAAATATACAAGTAATTCAAATTCACAACTCAGAAAGAATACTTGCCAAAGTTTCCCGAGGTCGAAAATGATCTCTAAGGGTCTGTCCTCTGCCATGTTCTGATCTGTTCTCACTCCCTCAGCTGCAACCTCTCTATCTTCCCCGGTCTTTTCCCACTCAAAGCACTGGATCAGGATTCCTAGTGACAAGGCCATCACCCTCATAGGCAATCCTGCCCAGGGCACTGCCTTCTTCCTGAACCAAAGGGGATAAACTTAAACCCTGCCTTGTTGTCCCCTTCCCTTCCCTGGAATCTCTGAGGCTTGAATAGATTAGGATCCACCCACAGATTAAGGTCCCTGTGCAAAGCTCATTCATTCCCAAGTAACACTGTGCCATGTGGGATGTCATAGCCTCCCACTGTGCATTTCTCTGATGATTCATGTGGAGATATAATTTGTCCTGTAGATCCTTAGCTAAGTGATTAATTAATGACACAATGGAGGTATAGAAGCTTAGCAATATCAGTATCATCCAGCAACTTGAAATGTCAGAGATTTGCTTCAATTTCCTCTGCCTTCTCGAAGACTTCAGGATGTGATAGCAAATAAACTGCTGCTGACTCCATTGTTGATGCTAATATGTCTGTTCCTGCAACCAGCATTGCCTACATACCAAAAGATAAATGGTTAGAAAAGTTAAATTGCTATAACATACTAATGAATCTTCTACCCAACTAGTTTTACATATCCAGACTAATTACCAGTATAACTCCTTTGATGATGACATCAATGTAATAATCAGAATCTGATCCTTGCAGAGATAGCATAACCTCTATAATTGTGTCCTTTCTCTCCTGATCATTAACAAGAGAAGATTTAGTATTTCTTCTTATGTTAATCAAAGCCAGTGCAAAATCATCTCTCTTTCTATACACTTTCTGCAGCTTCTTCTTCACCCTTAAAACTCAACAACCTCAGAAAAGGGAAAATTCACCCAGAACAACACTACCAGCCTTTAAACAGCTGTGTAATATCATTATACAGGTCTTTGGCACCCTCAGATCCCAGTTCATCCTCAAAATATCTTTGCCAACCATCACCTTCACCATAATATTGAAAGCCAGCATGTAAAAGAAGGATTTTACTTGAACTTTCTGTTCCGCTTCAAAAGAAATTTTGAACAATTGTTTCACCAGAAAGTGAATTTCTTCTACACGAATGCTTGAAGACATTTGGAGACGCCTTTAACATAAAAGCTCAAGAGCAGCAAGGCCGCGTAGGTTTTGCCAATGTTGTCCATATGTTGATGTGCCTATGGTAGTGAAATTATAGTCAATAACCTTCCCGGAGGAGAAAAGGGGACAGTTAGCAAAGATCATATCATTCTTTGTGAAGCATTCTTCAACAGCTGAGGGAGTGGAAATGACAAGGACTGGGCGTGATCCACGTCGGAGATAGAACCATACTTTATGGAGAGATTATGTAGAGCTTGGTGGAGAGGTCTCTTTAACAGGTGAAGATGACCGATTATCGGGAGGCCGGTTGGGCTTGGTGGCAGATTGTTTGGTTGAATCCGTTTTCTCTAAGAGGAATTTATAGAATAGCAGAAGAAAACATATTAACAAGCCTAGAAAGTGTAAACATATTAACAAACAGTACGTTACCTGTAATACAAAGTAGAAGAGGGGTATCAAACAATTAGGTATTGGGCTGTATCATATTATATAAAAAAAATTTTATTACTAGCGTAATTATAATTGTACTTGACTTCAAAAATTCTTTCTAAATTCAAATTATAAAGATATTTTTTTTTTTTAATGATCCTTCTTTTTAGACATAGAATTTTTTATAATTACTTAAAACCTTTATACTATTCGTATATAATATCTGTTTAAATAAAAAAGTTGCTTTTCTCAATCAGAGTAAAAGTGTAAATGTATAAAGTGTGAGGTATATAGTATATATACAGTGATTCAGAAAAATAATGATTAAAAAAAATAACAAAAAAAAAATTTATACTTAATCAATTAGTTAAGTAATGTACAATTTTCACCCGATGGATTTTTTTATTTTTGTAATTTGGATTTTGCACGCAGCCTTAGTTCATTTGTTTGACATGGTTGCATCTCAAGACACGAGCAGTATCAATCATAACGAGGTCATACTGCTTCCAGTTTTTACCTAACTTGTTATCTTGCTTTATTTCGATGCTCTCACCAATTAAATAAGTATGTGTTTAATTTTCTCAATTTGACCGCAGGAAGCCCGAGTCCAATCCTTGACCATGGACGACGACATTACTATTTTCTGGTTGGATGTAGCATGATATAACTTGATACATAATTTGTAATAGACAGGCGGGAACTGAAAGAGTCAAACCAATAAAAACTAAAAGGAAAAGCAATAATTTTGAAATTGTTTGGGATTTTATTTTTATCGAAATATTATGTCCATAGTCCAATTTCTGGGTTTTATCATCTACAACCTGAAATAAGACAAAAAGTGAAAATGCAGCCTCAGTCTGGATACTTGTAAACTTTTCAACGGCAGACAAAACTAGAACTAGAAAAACGGCAGTTTAGGTAACAGAATAAGTAAACAGACGTGACTAAATTGCAGTCCAGTAGAATACGGAGGAGAAGCCCAATGACTCTATAGGGATTATGCCTAGTGAGGAGCACTTGCTTTCTACTATAATACATAAAGAGCTGTTATCAGCTTCAAATAGTATATACGCCCAAATGGACAACATTGGTATTCCAACAGAACATTACGGAGTAGCAGGCCATATAGATAGTATTTTTCCTTGTTTGTGTGCCTAGAACTTGTTAAGCTTGCATATGTTCACTTCAGCAGGATCTATAATTGCGAGAGCAGTTCAATCATATTTTGGCATGGACTACATAGAGCCACCAAAGGCTTTGACTTGGATAGAGATAATCCAACATTTTGACTCATGTCCACCTCCTTCCCAATCTTATCCCACTCAAAGCATTGAATGAGTGAACCTAAAGCAAAAGAAATTGTTCGAATGGCCATGGCAGCTCCTGGACAAGCTCTCCTTCCCATTCCAAAGGGGATATATTTGAATCCCTCCCGTTCACCCAAAGTTGCTTCAAATCTTTCAGGCATGAACTTGGTAGGCTCCTCCCACACCTTAGGATCCCTATGCATCGTCCAAGTATTCACTATTAGCATCGTGCCTTGTGGTATGTGATATCCACCCACTGTGCAATTCTCAGACGATGAATGTGGTAATAGAAGTGGTGCTGGAGGATATAATCTAAGTGTCTCATTAATGACACAGCGAAGATATGGAAGGTTGACGAGATCCAAGTCATTTAGCACGCGCCCAGATCCAACATTGGTATCAATTTCTGCCTTCACCTTTTTCAACGCCTCAGGATGATTCAATAGGAGTGACATTGCCCATTCCAAGGAAATTGTTGTTGTTTCTACTCCCGCGATGAACATCATCTGAAGTATAGAATATTGTAAGTTAGAATCAAAATTTCGCTATCAGTGTCTTACAATGTTGTACTAAGAATACTCAATTATATGGACTGAAAAAAATAAAACAGAGCAGGTCTATACTAGATTACGTTACAGAACAAAATGTCTTTCTGTTATATGTGGGACAAACTGATGATCAACAACAGCCACAGCAGAAGGCAACATAACAGTCAGCTACATATGCATCAACACAAAAAGAACAGAGCAACCTATATTGGAGGATCTCAAATGTAAATTATACCAGAACTTTATGCTATATTGGATTCAAAGAGAGAAAAAGAAAATTAGAGAGATGTCAGATCTTTTATATGAAACGAAAAGAAAATTTAACTCAATAATGTGTCAATTAAATGTTTATTTGTAGTCAAATGAAGCTTCCGCACAACGTGATCGAGAGTTTATGATACGTTCATCTCTTCTCTTCAAAATCTTCAATACTGAGCTTTATGAATTTTGGAGACAAACCTACTAGTCAAAGGATTTGAATGCTTGGTTACAATTTCACATTTAAAGAGCCAGCAACCACCTTGTCCCTTCCATTTACTACCAATATTAAGTTCAAAACCAATTAAACGAATAGTAATTATTGAAGATAATTTTTCATTAAAACTGAGGAAGGTAAACACTACTTCACTATCAACATCATGAATCTTAAATCTGTAGCTCGTGGTTAAATCCCGCATATGATCCAAAGATGTTTGTAGTTTGCAAACCTTGAATGGAATTGTTAATTTTCAGTTGTCTATAGAAAGTGAAATATACAATAAAGAATGGGTGCTTACCAAGATGATGCTTTTAAGAACATCATCAGAATAAAATTCAGGCTCTGATTCTTGGAGAGACAAAAGAGTTTCAATCAATGACATGTTTCTCGTGCTAGTAGCTTTCAAGGAAGAACGGGTTTTCTTTAAGTGAACATCACCTATCAATTTCTGCAGATAATCATCTCTCATCTTTTGCAGCCTTATGAAATTTTTCTCTATTCCTTTATAACCAATTAATCTCAAGATTGGGAAAAAATCACAAATGTTCATTGACAAGCTTGGAAAAAAAATCTCCTTAAATTCCAAGAGGAATTTCTTTGGAACATCCATGTCTGCTGCCTCCTCAACAGTTCCACGCTGTCCAGCAACCACTCTCATCATGAAGTTGACTATTAGGAGAGAGAACGAGGTCTTCAACTCGAGTTCCTGGTTACCACGGGTTGAACGTTTAAACAAGTGGCGAAGAAGATGGCGAACTTCATCTTCCAGAATGGGGGAAGACTTTTGCAGGTTGTTAGATGAGAAGATTTCAACAGCAGCAAACCGACGGAGGCTCCGCCAGATACGACCATAAGGAGCCCACACAACGGCAGCGTAATTGTAGGTAAAATGATCCCCGGCCATCGACCGTGGCCGGTTTGCAAATATTAAGTCATTCTTGGTGAAGCATTCTTCAACAGTAGATGGAGAAGATACAACAAGAGCATGCCGGGAACCAAAACGGAGATATACGATAGGACCATACTTCGATGATAGAGTCTCTAGTCCTCGGTGGAATGGCTGCTTGATAAGGTGGAGGTGGCCAATGATTGGAATAGCAAACGGACTTGGTGGTAAATTTTGCTGGCGAGTGAACACAAGCTTGATTATTAGGATAATGGAGAATATGAAAGCAAGATAACTATACAAGTTTTCCATAGCGAACATTAAAATTTAGTTCACAAAAGGACATAGACAGACAGTCAGTGCAGGATACAAATTCCAAGTTTGCGAGTTTAAGTGGAAAATAATTTTCAGCTAAATTAAAAGAGGTATCCTATGTGAAAAGTATAAAGAAAGTGACGTCCACTTCTCCAGTCTCAACAGGCAATCCTAATTGTCTTTCCAAAGGGCCATCCACTTGAGTAACCTTAAGACATAGTAATTTAATAGGATTTCTGATCCTATCCAAATGTCAGATGTGCGTACACTAGCATCTAAGCCCAAGTCAATTGCAACCACAGAACAAGTCCATAAAGCTTTTCCATAAATAATGCACACGTAATGCATTCAGAAATTTGAGTGTGTATCAAATAACAAAAAGTTGATTAACTTGTAGAGAACATACAGGTCAATGTCATTAACTTCAATTTTCGCGGGGCTTGAAGTTAATGAGGAAATGCAATCCTGTTAAAAGATGGAAGCAACTCCGACAGCTGAACGTGATGCCATGTGCGATCGGCAAAACAAAAGTAATTTCAACAGCAGTAGGATTAGTAACTGCAGGTGTCGAGAAACATAGGAAAAGCTCATAGGAGGATATCAGTTTTACCCTTGTGGTTCGATTGGTAAAATGATATGACAGAAGGACTCGGGGCATTTGCTCTGAGCAATCACTCGTGGCAAAGACCCATTTATTGTTGTCTAACATTCTTCTTTCCTTTCTAAACAATATTTGTTTAATTGTGGACTATCAACAAACATTTGGCGGGGAAAATCAAATATCTTTTACTCTACAGTTTCCACCGTAATTCCAACTTAAAAAGGGCACGAGGAATAGTAGAATGTCACATATCACACCACTCCAATCCCTGGTATTTAATAATAAACGTGCGGGTGCAGGTGTAGTCGTTTTAAATTCACCAATCGAAGAACCAGCGACACATGCAACTATTAACTAGCAACTAGAAAAACCTCATCCAGTCTGTGCGTCTTTTTCTGTGAAATCATGTGTTTCATGCGCATTCGTGCATCGTGTCGCATTACTGTATTGAGTGTGAAAAGTACTTACTCCATTGTTTTTGGGTTTTCTTTTTTTTTCTTTTTATAGTTTTTACCTTTTTTTGGGTCATAGAGCTTTTAAATTGGGTGGTGATTATAGGGCGGATGAAATGATTAGGCCCATTGCAAAATGAATTTGGAATCTCACGGGTTCATTGGGCTTTGGCAGTTCTGGGTATCATCTAATCGATGTCCGTACACAGTCAAACGAAGCTGGTAGAATTTCCTTCTCGATGCTGAGTAGTCCATGCTAATGTAATGTATATATGCCTTTACGTAATGTCAGACCCTGAGCTTTCATCATTCATCCAGCTTGATGATTACCTTTTTTCTGTCTCTTTTTTTTTTTTTTTTTCCTGAGATTTTGAATACAGTTTACTAAAAAATAATAAAAGAAAAAAGTTTGAACAACTTACTCTCAGTTTCGAATAAAATATTATAACCAACTCCTACTGGTTTTTCCTCTTTGATTTGGTTCCCAACATAACAAGAGCTGATATTTCCTTTGATAACCCTCGTATTTGTCTGATTTAAGTATAGTATTTAATTTCCTGTCAAATTTGAATAACTTGTTGTCACACTATTGACTGGTAATATCTCCATTGATGGGAAAAATACCAAACCACTTCGACAATCAGCTTTGAAAAGTGAACGAGGAAGAAAACAATTCGGATAAAGACGTAAAAAGGAAAGGAAATGTCGTGGAAAAACATCCAACAGAAGAAAACAAACAATTAAGATAAAGACCAAATTTTCTTATCACTTCATATATAATATATATTCATAAATTTACACATATAAGGCGTAGAAAGTAATACAAAATATGGATTGAAAGTCCTAAAGGACCCGCAAAATTTTGAAAAGATGGATGCAATTCACGAAGAAAAAGAAGGCACCCCCCACATACCCCACCACCGTTGACGAAATGCACAAACCAGTAAGGCAATAATACTTAGCTGCCTGCCTATCCACTTTACGAAGCTCAAGGTCTTCTTTTCACATATTGCAATACTGCTTGATTTATCAACGATTGTGGAGAGGGTCTGAAGCGTTAGGAACTCTCCTCTTGCTCGAAAAGAACGAATCAAATGAGTGCCTCAGACGTGGGCGTTGCTGCTTCTGCTGTTGTTTCTCTGCTGGCACAGTTGGTGAATGACTGTTCGTACCGAAAACCATCGTCTCTTCCTTCTCTCCTGAGACTAACAATGACAGAAAAATCACCACAATTAACTTCTGTAACAACCCCACTTGCAGCAACTGTTGGTACTGCATCTTGTTGCCGGCAAAAGCGATTTGAGTGTTCTTCTTGGGAGAGAGGGAAAGAGCGAACTCTTCTAGTTCTTCAGAGGATTGAAATATGCATACCAGGGGACCAGCTGAAAATGGATTCGGAGAGAAAAGCACTCGCAGGAGAAAAGCTATGTGGCTTTGTTTGGAAATGCAAGAAAAAAGGCAATGTGTAGTTATTGAGTACACCCTGCAAACAAGGGACACAACTTACGATGGAACTTTTTCTTACTATTTTGCTTTTATTTCTTCTCGCTTTCAGTCCCTAAAATAAGGGTCACTCCAAGTCTAATTCATAGCATATTGTCACGCGCCCAGCGGAAAGGCACGTGCGGCACCCTCGTAGACCCCCATGTCGAGGGTAAGCCTTGTTATCCCGTCGCATATTTAACTGGTTTCGGCCTACCTTGGCCTCATCAGGAGGACGGCTTCAGTCCCCGACCAGTTCGGGCAGGGGTGGTCTAAGTCCCCTCTACATGATAGCCCTTGAGACTGAAGCCGACTTTGCACCATGAAACATCAATGTGCTTGAGTTGTCACACCCCAGCACACCCAGCCAACATGCGATTTCTCGTGCCGTGACATTCTCCACCACCGAAAATCGTGCACGTCCTCGTGCACGAGAAATCGCATGTTGGCTGGGTGTGCTGGGGTGTGACAACTCAAGCACATTGATGTTTCATGGTGCAAAGTCGGCTTCAGTCTCAAGGGCTATCATGTAGAGGGGACTTAGACCACCCCTGCCCGAACTGGTCGGGGACTGAAGCCGTCCTCCTGATGAGGCCAAGGTAGGCCGAAACCAGTTAAATATGCGACGGGATAACAAGGCTTACCCTCGACATGGGGGTCTACGAGGGTGCCGCACGTGCCTTTCCGCTGGGCGCGTGACAGATGGTATCAGAGCCAGGAACGAGAATTTCCGCAAAATCTCACTACGTTCCTGAGTCCTGTGGGAATCCACCGAGATGTCTGAGGATATTAGCCCGTAAGATTGGGCGAGGGAAAACGAGGTGTCTATTGTGTGACCCTTTGCCACGCAGCCTCGAATGTGGGCGTGCTCGCACAATGATGTGTCCTGCGGTATGGGGATCTTCCTGGGGGGGAAGATGAGCATTGTGGTTTGAAAGGCAACCGCATAGCGCCTCATCTACGCCAAGCACTGCTACCACCGTACGTCGAGGATGGCGTGCCCGCACGACGTGGTGTTATCGTGTTCTCTTTATGAGAGTCTCCTTAGCCCGGAGGAGATGGGCGTTATGGAGTGGAGCGGCATGCAGGGTAGGACCTCGATGGTCTACCAATTGAGCTGGCGAAAAATTTGAAGATGGCCGCGTGCACGAGGACGTGCACGATTTTCGGTGGTGGAGAATGTCACGGCACGAGAAATCGCATGTTGGCTGGGTGTGCTGGGGTGTGACAACTCAAGCACATTGATGTTTCATGGTGCAAAGTCGGCTTCAGTCTCAAGGGCTATCATGTAGAGGGGACTTAGACCACCCCTGCCCGAACTGGTCGGGGACTGAAGCCGTCCTCCTGATGAGGCCAAGGTAGGCCGAAACCAGTTAAATATGCGACGGGATAACAAGGCTTACCCTCGACATGGGGGTCTACGAGGGTGCCGCACGTGCCTTTCCGCTGGGCGCGTGACAGATGTCACGCCCCGCGTGAATAGTGCCTGTGAACAGTAACCGCGACCAAGACGTTGTGCGGACAGAATTTGCGCGAGGGAAAATCCGGGACAAGCGGGTGCGTGAGCTTCGGCAATATGCCTCGTCAATAGAACGGGTTAAGAGGGGCAATGAGGCATTTGGGCCAAAGATCCATATATTCTTCCTTATTGACATTATTGCACTTATAGCCCAATGTTAGCCCAATTAGCCCAACTTCTAGAATGGAGGCCCAATTAGCCCAAGTTCTAGAATTGTGTAGATAGCATTATCATTTTGACCATTGTATAGATATTTTCTAGGACATTTCTAGAAGGCCAATCCTAGCCCTCAAAAGTGCATTGTGAGGTGCAATCTAGGCCGTCCATTTTATGTAAGTTTTCCTATAAATAGGTGAGGCCTCATTTGGCCAAACCAAGCAACCAAGTAGCAAAGCAATTAAGCAATAAACTTGAGTTGTGTAAATCACTCTTCACTCAAACTCTTATTGCTCTCTCTTCTATTCATAAGCTTCCGATTTAGCGCATTGCGGGTGTCGAAGGCTTGCTTAGTGAGCGGAGTTGCTAAGCGCCGCACGGTCGAAGCGAGTGAAGAGAGTGAGGCCGTGACAGTTGGTATCAGAGCTCAAGGTTGAGCAACACAAGGTTGGGCGGAGACCTTGTTGAGAGGGAGCTTTCGAATCAAAAGTTGCGTGAAGGGAAACTCTATCAAAAGGAATGGCCAACGTTTCCGACGTTACCATTGCAGGTGAGGAAGCCCAAGTGCGGGGACGTGACGAGCAACGTCCTACCAAGGGTGGAAGCAAGAGGGCGCAGTCCAAGGACATGGTGGCTGGCTTGGACGCTCGAGTAGCTAGCGTGGAAGCTTTTGTGGCAAGTGTAGACTCACGCCTTGACGAGATGGAGCAGCGCTTCGACGGGTTGGAAGCGGAGGACAATGCTCTTCGTGAGGTAGTGGAGGTGTCTACCGCCAAGCTCGAGGATGCCTTCAAGCAAGAGTTGCTAGCGGTTCACGACCGTATGTTTAGGGACATCCGAGCCTACATTGATAGGGAACTCGCCACAATTAAGGAGGATGTGGCTTTGTGCAAGCGTGCGGCAGCAAGCGGGATGACTACCACACGTGAAGCACCAAGAGTCGAGGTCCCCAAGCCCAAGTCCTATAATGGCTCGAGGAGTGCCAAGGACGTGGACAACTTCTTGTGGGGGATCGAACAATATGTCGAAGTGATGGGCATCACCGATGAACAAACCAAGGTACGTACCGCTACCCATTATCTAACCGATGTGGCTATGTTATGGTGGAGAAGGAGGTACGGTGACATTGGTAAAGGGACATGCACCATCGAAACCTTCGATGACTTCAAGCGGGAACTCAAGCGGCAATTCTATCCGGAAAATGCCGAAGAGGAAGCACGAGGCCGGTTGCGACGCCTCAAACAATCCGGAAGCTTGCGGGACTACATCAAGGAGTTTACTAGCTTGGTGTTGGAGATTCCGGATATGAGCGACAAGGATTCGCTCTTTTTCTTCATGGATGGGCTCCAAGGATGGGCAAAGACGGAGCTTAGGAGAAGAAGTGTGCAAGATCTTGCAACCGCAATAGCCGTTGCGGAGACTCTCACTGATTACTCAAGTGAGCGATCAAATACCAAGGCCAGGGACAAGAAGGGTGGCCAAGGTAAAGGTGGAGGAGACCATAGCAAATCGCAAGGAGACGGTTTCCGCAAACCACCTAGCGGCAAAGAGAAGCCGAGGAATGACAAAGAGAGGGATTCCAAACCTTCTCGAAATTGCTACTTTTGCGATGGTCCTCATTGGATGCGGGATTGTCCGAAGAGGAAGGCATTGAACGCCATGGTGGCTCATGCGGAGGAACCACCAAGTCAAGAGGGTGACGCGGCGATGGGTTCTTTGCAACTACTCAATGCCATTCGAGCAGTTCCGGAGGCACAAGCAAAGGGGCTGATCTATGTTGATGTGGTGATCAACAAGGTACGCACAAAAGCCTTAGTTGATACTGGTGCCTCACATAACTTTGTGCAGGTTGACGAGGCCAAACGACTAGGTCTCAAGGTGACCAACAAAGGCGGCACCATAAAAGCAGTGAACTCGGCCGCTAAACCAATCAAAGGTGTGGCGCAAAAGGTCGAAACCACTATTGGAGAATGGAGAGGTCTGGTAGATTGGTCAGTAGCACCTATGGACAATCACAAAATTGTGCTTGGAATGGATTTCTTTGATCAAATGAAGGTTGTGCTAGTACCATTTGCCAACACCATGTGCATCCTTGATAAAGGCAAGCCGTGCATGGTTCCAATAACAAGATCAAATAAGGAGGAGAATAAGACACTCTCGGCCATGCAATTCAAGAAGGGCTTGAAGCACAAGGTGTCTCACCAAGATCGTCTTCCTCCAAAATCGAAGATCCACCCCGTCTTCCATGTAAGCATGTTAAAGCCTTACCATGGAGATGAGGAAGACCCGAGCCGAGGGAAGTCAAAACGGGCTCCAACTGCTGTGGTAACCTCTTTCGAAAAGGAGGTTGAGTGTTTTCTTGCAGATCGACGAGTTCGAAAGCGAGGAGTGCCGAACTACACGGAATATTTCATCAAGTGGAAGGGATTGCCCGAAAGCGAGGCTACATGGGAGCATGAAGATGCATTATGGCAATTCCAAGAGCACATAAAGAGGTTCCGTGAGGAAGACGCGACGAGGACGTCGCGCATTTAGGTGGGGGAGGATGTCACGCCCCGCGTGAATAGTGCCTGTGAACAGTAACCGCGACCAAGACGTTGTGCGGACAGAATTTGCGCGAGGGAAAATCCGGGACAAGCGGGTGCGTGAGCTTCGGCAATATGCCTCGTCAATAGAACGGGTTAAGAGGGGCAATGAGGCATTTGGGCCAAAGATCCATATATTCTTCCTTATTGACATTATTGCACTTATAGCCCAATGTTAGCCCAATTAGCCCAACTTCTAGAATGGAGGCCCAATTAGCCCAAGTTCTAGAATTGTGTAGATAGCATTATCATTTTGACCATTGTATAGATATTTTCTAGGACATTTCTAGAAGGCCAATCCTAGCCCTCAAAAGTGCATTGTGAGGTGCAATCTAGGCCGTCCATTTTATGTAAGTTTTCCTATAAATAGGTGAGGCCTCATTTGGCCAAACCAAGCAACCAAGTAGCAAAGCAATTAAGCAATAAACTTGAGTTGTGTAAATCACTCTTCACTCAAACTCTTATTGCTCTCTCTTCTATTCATAAGCTTCCGATTTAGCGCATTGCGGGTGTCGAAGGCTTGCTTAGTGAGCGGAGTTGCTAAGCGCCGCACGGTCGAAGCGAGTGAAGAGAGTGAGGCCGTGACAATATAGTATACAGATCTTGGCTCTTGTGCTTTATTCTTTGTCTGCACATTGTTTGTCCGCTTTGGAAAGTAGTCAAGTTTCTCTTTATAGCTACTTCCAACTGCTGGTAGAAAAAAAAAATCATATACAGATGTGTTTAAACCTAAAAGAGAGTAAAATGGGTTTTGAGTGTCTGAGCCCCATCAGTCATTAGTCATGTTATTCTTCCGAGAACTTTTCTCCTAAATGCAAAAGCTTTTTATCACAGGTAAAGTATCCTGTAAGAGACATAAAAACAATATCTTCCTGGCCTGAAAAATAATCTTTGCTTAAAGTAGACGTTTTGAGTGGTCAAATCATGCGCAACAGAACCAATGGTTCTATCCAATAACATTTTGTTTATTTGGTAACTCTACTCAAGAATGCAACAAAATCTACTGCTCATGTGACCATGTTATGTAGTGGTATTCCGTGACTAGCGGTTTCTTTCTTGAATTGCTATGAGGGTTTGTTTGAAAACTTTGCTGGAATTAGACCAAAAAGTGGGCAAGCCATGGCTTTGCCCTTTCAAATGGCTGACAAACATTATATAAAATATAGAATTAAAAACTCAGATAGCAATTAGCATGTTGGTTTCTGTACATTCATGCTTCACATCTTTGATGATGCATCAACTGCCTCTACTCTTAATTATTAATTATTAATTCCTCTGTGGAGGCCTAAAAACAAAATATGAGTGAATGCAAAAAGTAAAACATGAGAAATAATATTTTAGACAAACATGAAAAGAAGTAATTGTATATTGTAGATCAACCAGGCTCTACTCTACATCCTTACCCCCACCAAAATTTAATTGAAAAAAAAAACCTCGGACTCAAGCGCATGAAAGGGAATCACTGCCCATAACTCCTAAATGGACGACATTAATTCAAGATTTTTTTATAAAAAATATATTTAATAAATTTGTAATCATGTTATTTGAATTTTTAATTATGATATGGAGGAGTATTGCACGACAGCTTAAAGTGTTAGCTTCACCGCAGGGCCCATCTTTTTCTAGGCCGAACTAGTCCAGGTTTTGGATCTCCTGTCCTAGCAGCAAGACAAACTGTTCCTGAAACCTAATATGCCCAGTTCCTCATCCAACAACAGAACTTTCAAGTCCATGCTTTCTTGCCTAAATAAAAGCCCACGTTAGCCCAAAAATCCCAACGTCCCTATTCCATTCGTGAGGCTTATTTCGAGTTGTTTTCCCCGTTTGATCAATACAAATGTCCAGAAACCGAATCCTTGAACATCTAATTCGTTGCTTTCCTAGAGAATTATCACCAACCAAAAGGGTTGGTTTCCATGAGACAGACATCAAATGATGCCTTTTGGCCATAAAGATTTCGAGTATTAAAATCATATTCCAGCAGAAAGTTACAAATATGTTAATGTCTAGAGCATTTTCCATTAGTTTAGGAAAGTGTATCAGGTAGCGTTAAATTCATTGGTTTACATCAACTTATTTCGTCTAGTAAAGGGAGATACCAAAGAAATATAGAGATCGGACCTGTATGATTCGTTCATGTGCAAGCATGTAGATTTAGGAGATGATGCACATAACTCCAACAATGATATTGCAACAAGTTCTGCCAAAAACCATGTTCTGCTTAAGAAGATTCTTGGCTGGAATCTTGAACTAGAAATTGGTAATAGAACATTAAAATCCAAACTTCATCCTTCCGTTTAAAAAGATTTATCATCACAAGCAATCAAAATTTGCAGAACGGCATAACTCTCAGGCTCAAGAGAAAGGCACATGAAGACACCAAACTTAAAGTTCATCTATGCATCTTATGCAACTGCCTTGCATAACTTACTCGTGAATACAAAAGTATAAAACTCTGAGTCAAATGAATCATCCCCTTACTTGACTAACATATGAACCAATCACTTGAACAAACAACCCATAGCACCATCTCAGCTGAAGACAACTCTCCAAAACATCATACAAAAAAGTACCCCAACAATCTAGGACAAACTTCAAGCTAAAATGGGTGTATGATGCAAATGAAACTGCAATTAATCTCCTTAGAATCCAAGAAAACATTTCTATGATGTTTCTCCATTGGGATATCAATTTATACACAGGAGAATTTACATCATTCAAATCTATGAATTAAAGAGTCCATATCTTCTTAATGACCATACAACATTTCAAGTAAAAAATTTTAAGCCAGCCAACAACATATCTGTCAGAATATCCCACCAACATTTCTCAAGGACTTACAAGCCTCTTACCCTAGCAGAAAATGATATTCCAAGGTTACTGTTAGTAGCTACTTGCTTAACCAGTGCCATACATGCAATTCAGAAGTCTCCAAGCTTCAAATCATCTAGAAGTGACAGAGTGGCACCACCCAGCATTTCATCACAAGCAATTCAGTTCAAAGATCTCTTCCACCAATCAGATTAGTGAAAAGCTCACTAAAAGCAATTCCTCTGGGGTTAGAATACTTGTTAGAAACTCGCTTTCAAGCTTCTGCAATGGAGCCAAATCTCTTCAATTGATAATAAATCAAAATCCTAAAGTGCAACTTCAATCTTCAATATCTTCAAAGTAACAAAGAGGTATCTCTGGGGAGGAGGGCATGGTTGCCACACATTTGAACTGTTTCCAGCAAGGGAAAGCATATAAGATTCCCATTTTAACAACATGACAACTGGCAGCGTAACCTCAAATATATTGAACCAAATATGTACCTTATGCTGCTTGTATTTTTCTCTTACAGCTTGCAAAGTACCTCCTCTTCTACTCAAATAGAGGTCATGTATGATAAGAACACACTCTTTTATATCTGATGGTCTATATCCAGAGTACTGTTGCAAGGCAGAAGTCTGCAGAATACAAACAATTAGATCAATAATTGCACTTCAGGCTTGAAAAGAACATCAAAAGTTAATAGAAATCGGCATACCCAGGGATGGTTTGATGGTCGACTTATGAATCTTGCAAGGAATATAACAGATGCAGCTACCAAAGAAGGTAAAAATTTGATGCAAGCATAATCTAGTAGACTCAATTCTGCAAGGTAGTATCCAAGGAACTCTAGTTGCAAATTAGAAGCCTGAGGAAAGCATAAAAAATTGAAACAGTCATTAAATCAAATTCACACCTTAAACAGATCAGCGGAAACAGGAAAAGAATGAGGAATTTGCTTACCTTGTAATCCTCTTGTGCAATCCTGGTGAAAACCTTCTTAGAAATGTCTTTATTGTGGGATTACCCAGTTCAAACTTCAAGAACTTGAGTATGTCAGCTTCCATTTTCACCACCTTAAATATTGATAATACACAACTTCAATTACAAGAACAGAGGCATTGATATCAACATTATAAAGAAATAAACTAGAAAAATTGAAAATTACCTCATCTTTAGTGTACGTATTATCCGTGATATAACAAAAGTCTTCCACATTCGGAGGGCTGATTTCTTCATACTTTCTACTTGTTACAAACAAAAATAATCAAATAAGCAACCAGAAAATTATCAACTGAACATAAAGGCTTCAGAAAAACAATGGATGCAAAAGATTAAACAAATTTTTGGGCTTACGAGGCAATAAGCATTGAAGAAACACCAAGTAACTGAAGTCTCTGCCTATTGAGAGCATTCAAAGAAAGGTATCTATCAACATAAGAAACAGTAAGGTACAGAGTGTCTGAAACAAGCTTGTATTCCTCGGCAACTTCCACCAACCAATCAACCAGGATCCCTCTCATGTTTGCACTAACATCCTTCTGAATCTTCTCAATGTAATCAGGGATAGGTCTTCCCTTTGGATCCGCCTGATTATCAGAGCATTATTGCGTTTAATCAATACGGATTTAGAAACAATCTAAAGTGAGTACCATTAACACATCATCCAGAACCCTGATTCTAGTACATGGTATCAAATTCAATAGAAGAGCATAATCGCCAAAAGTATGTTTAACTTGAATTCAGATCAGATGCCTCAATTTTAACCCTAAAGTATCACTATTCATTGCCAACGAAACACAAACACTAGGTCCAATGTGCCACTGCAATACTAAAACTCAAACCCTAGAAATGAAATAGAATGTAAAAGCAATGGCTAATTTCATTTGGAGTAAACACTAAGAAAGGACATAAATTGAAACTAGAAAGCCCCAAACCATGTAACCAATAAAACATAGAAGGAGAAGATTTGATATTCGTCCTTTTTTTTTTTCTCATTCCATACCAATTAACAGAGAAAAACAAAAACAGCTACAACATGAAGTCTACTGCTTACCTCCATCTTATGAAGATACTCGTAAATGTCGGTAACATACGGGCCACACATCTGAGGATCATCCGACTTCGCATCGATACCAACATCTGGTTCGACATCCTCCTTCTTAGTCGTCGTCGTGGCCTCTTTCGTCGGCACCAAAGCCCTTTTCACTTTGGTCTTTGATTTGCCTTTCGGCTTCCGGGACTCGGGTTTCAGACTCGGATTTACCGAAACGACCACGTTTGACAAGTTGGATAACTCCCCCAAAACCACTCGCGTCTTATTTGCGGGCTGGCCCTCCGCATTGGCGGCAGCGGCCCTCTTCTTGGCTGCCCGCGTGACCCTAACACAATTCTCTTGATCCGCCATTGTAGTATTGCTTTACTCTCAGTCGCTCTCCGCTCGATGAACAGTGAGTTTGGATTCCGAAGAGAGAAGAAGAGAGCGGATATTTCCGAATGGTGGGAAGGGAGGAATAAGTAGTAAAAAGGAGAGAGAAAGAGGGAGGGAGGGAGGGAGGGAGGGAGAGAAAGCGCCATTGTTTGGTTTCAAAATAGAATTTAGGCGCTCGCTACTTAGTTTTATCTTTTCAACTGAGTTTTTGTGTTTTAAATTTTCAAACGCAAAATAAAGTTTAGAACTGAAATTTTAGGAAACCTGTGCCCTACCACTTATTCGGTGACAGAGGCGCGGGATAATATTATTTTATTTTTATTATTGGTAATATGTGTCTCACGTCAGCAAAGTAATTCTGTTTTTTAACTGTTTTGGATGATCTGCTGTTTCGCACTCGCAGTCTCTCCCACGGTAAGAAAGAACTTTTTTTTTTTTTTTAATTTTTTTTTAAATATATATTATAATATTGAAACAAAAATCATACCTAAAAATATAACATAACTTGTCATACATATTTTATTAACAAAACATAAATTTGTACCCAAAAAAATTAATGTTTAATAGAAAAATTAGTTAAAATTTAAATGTAAAAAAAAAAATAAATAAATAAATTAACAAAAAACACGAACAATGCCTTTAGATAAAAATTACCACGTCTTGAATACGAAGGACAACAGATCTGTTAAACTTTTAAACCATAAAATGAATACCTTATACCCCGTTTCATTTGATCTCGTATGTTGAGTATTATTAATAGCCATTACGAATCTTAAAAGTTTATAAAAATGAAATTTTGTTGCCTTGAAAAATATGCTGTCTAGTTCATACGATAATAAAATAATAAATGTTGCAGACTAGTCTATAAACTATAAGAAAATGAGGATCCGAGACGGATAGGCTGGGAGTGGGAGTGGGAGTGGGAGTGGGAGTGGGAGGGAATTCAGAAATAAAAAGCGCCATCAACATTTTACCCGCTTTTCAGTTTTAGGAGGTTTTGTTTGCTTTTGTCCTCTTAAATTTTGAAATTGTACAAATTTTGTGCACATCGGCTTCCCCTAAAATCGTCGCCGCCTGTTTTCATCTCAATTTGGGCCATTTTTGCTTACATTTTATAAGATTTTACTACATTTTAGAGATATGGTAGATTTACGGTAAGAAATAGCTTTTCCACGTAATTTTTGAGTTATCTTAATTTAAGCTTGTATATTATATCTATACACTGTAAGGCTTCTAATACAATTTATAAGTTATTTTCAGTTTAAACTGTTAAATTATGTTTTGAATAATCTAATTATCTAAATGCAAAAATTGCATTACACAATCGTTGTGTCGTAACCTAGCCTGCAATTTATTTGTATATATATATATTTTTTATAAATTTAAATCTTAAATCAAGTCAAATAAAGGTATATATTTAATTAAAATCACTTATTTTAACTGATGTTAAATTTGTTTTATATATAATTTATTAGTAATTATATTATTTTTGAATTTTTACTGACCATAATTTTTTTAAATTTAAATTAAATAAATAATTTTTTATTCTTTAACAAATTAATAAGAAATTTAAATTGATACTGAGAGAGAATTTGATAATAAAAAATAAATTTTCAATTGTAAATTAAAATTAGTTGAAAATTTTATCTCTAACAAATTAATTGAGCTTATTTAAAAAAATAAGTAAATAATGGATCATTTCGGCCAGAAAAATGAAATCAGAACATTGGTATTTGCATATGAGTTAAACAATAACAAATTATCGTTAGACTTACTAGGTGTTATGAAATTTTTTTTATTATTTTAAATACATGTTAAAACATAGTCTAACATTCTAATAATTTAAAAAATATTACTCATTTAACTTTCAATTGTTTAAATAGATCAAACTCCAAAATAAATACGAATCTCTTTCTATCATTTATTTCTTGAAATTAATTATATTTATACGTAAATCAAAAAGTTTGAAATTGGATAATATCAATATATTTTGAACACATAATTGATATTAAATGGACAATTTTCAAATTATTAAGAATAATATGCTTTTAGATCTAACATAAGTTAATTTTACAATTTTAGTTGGTGACCAAAATAGAAATAATACACATCTAAATATGTTCAATGAAAACTAGATTTACAAAAATAGAACTCTTCAGCCGGGCTCTCTGGGCAACTTCAGCTAGTGAGTTGTTGACCAGATTGGCTTGCGGCTGCGGTCAGTGAGGCCTCAAAATGCAACATGGCGGAACATCATTTAAGCACGCAGGATTATATTTATTTCATATTGCATTTAGAGATTACATGAAATTGATATTGCTTCCCGTAGGGTAATTTTACAATTCAAGTGTTTGCATTAGTGGCATGATTCTGAAGTTTGTGCAATAGGAGTTCATATGTATATTGATCGGGTTAAAGACGAAACTATTCTATTGCAAGCTGTCGTTTTTTTTATTACTTATTATCACAGTTTAATGTTTGTCGAGGATAAAGTGAAAGAATACAAAAGTTTGTTATTGTAGATAACTTGCTATCAATTTTTTTGTTTTCACAAATAACACACATCTTTTTATGGATTATTTATTTTATTAACGAAAAAACCAAAAATAAAAAAAAAGGGAGAAAATTCATGTGAAAAAAAGAGTTTGTCTTTGAAATAAACAGTTATCTCATGCAGTAGAAATTTTGAAAAAAAAAAAGTGTAAATGAATAATTATCAGTTTATATCTAAATTCAAAACTATCCACAAAAACAAATATCAAACAATTTTTTTTCGAATGTCTGTTTATTAGAGTTTATCTCATAAATGATACGAGAATATCAAATAAAAAGATAAATAGATTCATACAAATATAATATCTAAAATTATAAAAATCTAAAATAACAAAACCGAACCGAATCGTTGGATTGAATTTTATTATTAAATTTTTCGTTTTAACTTTTGAGATAAAAAATTTGAATTGAATTGGTTGAAGTTTTAAAATATAATTGATTTTTTTTTTTATAATGTTTTTGGTTTAAATCAATTTAATGTTTTTAAAATTATTTATTCGCCTTATATTATGTTATAGTTTATTCATGATTCTCTACAATTAACCCACCCTTTTGTTCATAATTAATTTATTATGGTTAATAAAAACCAATAACTTTTTTTAATTAACAACACCTCGCACTCAATTTTTTTTTATCATATCTAATTAATTGTTATAAAATTAAGAACCTTAATTGTGGACCTCTATAATTAAGAACTTTATTTCTAAATAAATAATTGTTATTAGAAATTTGTATTTATGAATGATTTTGTTAATAATTTAAACTGTGAAGTTTATTTTTGGAAATAACTCCAAAAATTAATGGTAAGTTTAATTTTAATGTCCGTTTGATTTTGTTTTTTTTCATCGATCAAAAAAATATTTTTTTAATTATAATTTTTTTTTCAAATTTTTTGATATCATTTAGTAAAAACTGAATAAGGACTTTTAGAAATTAAAAAAATTTGAAAAAAAGTTATTTTCTTTCTATTAAAAGAAGTCAAAAATTTAGAATTTTAATAATAAAATTTCTCCAATTTTTTTTAAAAGGTTAAATTATTTAAAATAATTTTAGCATATTTTATTTATACTATTTTTTAAAAATAAAACATTAAAAGTTTATTTACTAAAGTAATAATTCAAAATTTTTTTAAAAATTATTTGTGACAAGCAAATAATTAATAAATTTTTCTTAAAAACTCTATTTATAAAAGTTTTATGAATAAAATGTCTACTTTAAAAAATTTTGAAAAATTATATTAAACGGACTCTTATTTATATAAATGTAAGTGACTATATAACTGTAGAGTTTGTCTCAATAAATAAATCTATAAAGAGTTTGTCCCCTACTCTACTCTATAAACAAAATCGTCTTGTTGATAGAATATTTGTCTATATGGTACAGATGACTTGTGTAAATTGTGTGTGCATATATATATATATATATATAAAAAATAAAGTAAGCGTGAGAGGGAGAGATGAGGACTTTGGATCGGGGTTTGGATCATAATTTATTTTGACCTCAACTGATTAGTTGGAAGGAAGGAAGGAAATTAATTAATTATGTATATAATATTAATGAAGAAATGGCTAGAGGGAAAGTAAATGATATACTTATTTAATCGATAAAATTTAGTTTATAATAGGGTAGGCAATTTTCTGAGTTCGAGCCACGTTTTTTAAAGCTTAACTTGAACTTAGGTCTAGGTTATATATTATACAGACAAGGTTTCAAATCCGAGCTCTAAGGCTCGGTTTTTGTTTTAAAAAATATCGGATTGGGGTCGAGTTTAAAAAAAATCTAACGTGGATTCATTTTAGTATATATATTAGATCAAATATTTAGCTATTTAGATTCGGCTAGAACCGAGCCTGGTATATATCTGAATTTTTTAATAAAAGTTTAGGCTCGATTTGAAATTTATTTAGGATTGAATTTAACTCGATTATATAATCGGAGTGTTTTTCGGACTGAGACAGGCCCGGGCTTTTTGGTCCAGCCTAGTCTACAGAGACAAGTTGACAACTTGACATCCATAATATTTGTCCAAATTCAGGACGTTGCATATTGTTATCACCCTCCAAATGACCACCTCTTGGGCTTATTTGATCAACAATATCAGTCGTTATGTGTCTGTCCTCGGAAGAGATCCGAAGGTGGCGGTAAGCTTTCTACCCAGAGCTGATATTGATCTGATCTGAAAAGCATTTACATCACCATAAGAGTATTGAATAAAGCGTGCATGTCGATAAGATTTTTAAAAGAGTCCTATTAATATAACATAATTAAGCACCTTGGGGGACGAAAGGCATTTAAATAAATCATGGAAAAAATCCTTTCAGTCTTAAAGTTTAGGATTAACACCTTCATAACTTTTATTAATTTTAAAAATATCTTTAAAAATTTTAATTTATTAATAAATAACAATTATATTCATATATAATAATAGTTATTAAAAAAATAATAAATAAATCTCTAAAATTTGAGAAAATACTATATATTTATATAAAATATATCAATTAAATAAATAATATTATTATTTTATGATCATTGATAATATAAATATTTATTAATATATTATAAATTCATTATTTTTGTTATTTTATTTATATTTTAAATGTGTATAAATATATTCTATTTAAATTACAATATAATAAAAAATATTTATTATAAATATGTTGTAAAATAAATAAACTATATTTTATTAGTAAATTAATATTTATTTACGCTTTATTTTTATTTAATTTATAATAATTACAAATGTAATACAAATAATTTATATTTTTATTTAATTTTTACAAATAATTACAATAAGATTATTTTATTAATATATTATTATTTATTTAATAAATATAATTAAAATAAATATTTCGTATTTTCTTAAATTTTAGAGATTTATTTATTAATTTTTTAAATAACTATTATAATAGTTAGTTAACAATAAATTAAAACTTTTAAAAGTGTTTTAAAAATTATTAGGACTTATAAAAATATTAAATCAAATTTTTGGGATTAAAAAGAATTTTATTCTAAATAATATTCAAAAAATTTTATGTTTATATAAAACAAAACCGTTCATATCTGCCGTTTCCAGAAGAAGATTTGCCTAGTTTCATTGTCAATAATTAACAAATTACTTGTTCTTTCATGTTTTGCAAACAGAATCTCTCTTGTCTCTTATGGACATCACATGACCATTTGTATATGCATACCTGTCAAGTTGGTGGTCAGGTAGGAGAATTATATATATATTTCCCGTCAGAGGTTGCTACTTCAAAAATTGCATAAACTCCAAACTTTTTCTGGTTCCTCCAGCCACAATATAAATAATTACGAATAGATCTTAGACCTTACCTTATGCAGGCGAACTTGTTACAAATTTTCCCCAAGAATTTGCGCCTTAGAACTGATTATCGCTATGGCAACGTATGGAAGTGGCCGTGAATGATTTAGAGATTTGGATGATAGCTTGGCCAACTATGTTCCCACAAAAACTTCCGGCAGCATCACTAAAAGCAAGAAGCGACCCCCCGTGGGGTACATGCAACAACCACCGTTGAGATTAGATGGTGAAAAGTAAGTATTCGTGGAGGGAACGGTTTCCCAGGCGTGGGGGCCAATATCTGCATTATTGATCAATAAAATACTTCAATCATTATTCGAGATTATCAACATTTTTCACGTTCTGATGACGACGATCGTAATCATTAGAGTATATCTATCGTAAGAGACGAACAAAATCCGTTACTACTTTATCCCTATAAAATTTTCATCATCTTCAAGACGTTTTAATAAATTGAAAAATTTGCACCTAATAAATTTAATAGGCATTTCCTATTAATTATGGTCCACATTTGCAAACAAGACATCTGACCAAGTTGGACACAACTCATCCATTTGTAAATAAACATCCATCTTCACTGATGTTTAACCAACCCCTGCTTCTACTGACGAATTATTTTCAGACGCCATGTTTGTAACCTTTGTTCTCTTCGTAGTTCTATGCGTACTAACAAACCACCTGTTTACCAAGATCAGGAATCTTCCGCCAACTCCTTTCCCAATACTGCCCATCATCGGCCATCTTTACCTCTTGAAAATACCTCTCCATCGAACTCTCTCCCAAATTTCAGCTCGATACGGCCCCGTACTTCTCCTCCAATTTGGCTCACGCCGTGTCCTCCTTGTTTCCTCCCCATCCGCCGCCGAAGAATGTTTATCCAAGTACGACCTAACCTTTGCCAATCGCCCGCATTTACTAGTCGGAAAACACTTGGGCAACGACTGCACCAGTATCGTTTGGGCTTCATATGGGGAGCACCACAAAAACCTTAGAAGAATAGCGTCCCTTGAGATCTTATCCTCAAATCGTCTTCAAATACTCTCATGGGTTGGGAAGGATGAGGTCAGATCATTAGTTCGCAGACTTTTTGAGAATCCAAATCAGACGGTGGACGTGAAATCTACATTTTCTGAGATGACACTGAACGTGATGATGAGAATGATAGCTGGGAAGAAGTACTACGGTGACGACACGTCAGGACTGAGGAGGCGAAGAAGTTTCAACGGATAATTAACGACACCGTTCGTTTAGGTGGGGCTTCACATATGTTAGATTTTCTGCCGGTGTTGAGGTGGGTTGGGTTTAGAGGGATAGAGAAAGGTTTGAAGGATTTGAGGGAGAGGAGAGATGAGTTTATGCAACGCTTGCTTGAAGAGCATAGAAGAATAATGAGTGAGAGCAAAAGCAAAAATAATATAGATGGAGGAAGAAGGAAAACCGTGATTGAAGTTTTGTTGTCTTTGCAAGAATCGGAGCCTGAATATTATACAGATAACACCGTTATAACACTTTTACTGGTATAAGAACTACAAACTACCGTTAAAATTTTTGTCCCTCTATTTCATTTACTAAATTTTTATTTGATAACTTTTATTTTGATATGTTGATAGCCTTCATCTTAATTTGGACAGGGTTTAACAGCAGCTGGAAGTGATCCTTCATCTATAACAATCGAGTGGGGAATGTCACTTTTACTAAATCATCCTGATGTTCTAAAGAAAGCACAAGCCGAAATCGACAATGAAATAGGATGCGATCGGCTCATCGAAGAACTCGATTTGGCTAAACTTTCTTATCTTCGTTGCATAATAAATGAGACTCTGCGAATGCATCCACCACTACCCTTGCTAGTGCCACATGAATCAGCAGAAAAATGTATGATTGGTGGATTCAACATACCACGCGGCACAATGTTGTTGGTAAACTTGTGGGGCATACATCGTGATCCCAAAATATGGGAGGAGCCCAACAAATTTAAGCCAGATAGGTTTGAGGGCTTAGAAGGCGTGAGGGATGGATTTAAGATGATGCCCTTTGGATCAGGGAGAAGAAGTTGCCCTGGAGAAGGTTTGGCATTACGCATGGTTGGATTAACAATTGGGTCGATGATTCAGTGTTTTGAATGGGAGAGCATCCATGAAGGGTTAGTGGACACGAGTGACAGAGGTGGACTCTCAGTGCCTAAGGATAAACCTCTACGGGCCAAGTGTCGCCCACGTCCAACCATGGTCAAGCTCCTGTCGCAAATGGAATAACAATCCAGCATTTTTCATCTCTATGCCCAGACTCTGAAATTGACTTCTTGCTATGTACGCCAGTAACAATAGAGCCTTTAAGCCCGTTAAAATGTCGTTCGCAATAAAGCACGAAGGGGTTATTTCAATGATATCCTGAGCTAAAATGATATTAATAGTATTATATTATTACAAAAAATATTTTAAAAAGTTGATTTTTGAGTTAATTTGTTTAGTTTGACGGTTAGCAAGAATTTGTTACATTATTATATATATATATATATATATATATATATGAATGGTTTTTTAAATTAGAAAAAATAAATGAAGAATAGAATTTCATTACTATTTATTTATTTTTCAGTGAAGACTTTTATACATGACAAAGGTAGAGAAGAATAAAGAGATTTCGAAATTTTTTTTGAATATTTTAAATATTAAAATTTGTCTTTGTTAATGACTCTCAAGTTAATTGAAAGAAAAAAAGTAACTTACAATTTTAGTTAGCCGCCAAAAAACAAAAGTTTATGTAAATAGAACTCTTAAGTCGGGCTTTCTCATCTTGGAAAAAAATGGGCCATCTAATACTAATGGGGCCTTTGTTTGGTTGGCCTGCGGTTACTGGTGATGCCCGGGCCTCAAAAATGAAATATAGCGGAGTAAAAATTTAAGTCCGGTTAGAGAACTAGAGAGTAGGGATGGCAAAATTTTTTGTGGAGCTCAAACCTATAAAGATTTGCTTCTAACCAAAAAAAATTTAGATAAATTTATAAAAAAAGGAACAGAAAATAAAAAAAAATTAATTCTTAATTTATTAATAAGATGAGAATTGATTTAATTCTGCATACGCCACCTTACCCCACCTCATTCTTCATTAAAATATAATATAAATATATTATAATTTATAAATTAAATTTTTATATTTAAACATAATTTTATATTATAAAATTTAAAATTATATATTATAATTAAATATAATTAGTAATAAAAAATTGTGAGGTTAAGAATTAATGTTAGAAAAAATAGAATATACAAATAAAAAATTAAAAATTAAAAACCCTAAACTGTGTTTTTAATAATATTATTGTTTAAATTAATTAAAATTTTATGTTAATAAAATTAATTTATAAAATAATATAAAATAGAGAATTGATCCATTCTCGTATGAAAATTTTTCATCTTCAATCCATTAAATTTATTTAAAAATAGGACAGAGAATAAGAGTTAAAATAGAAAATAGAGTAGACAATGGGGCATGAAATATCTTTTTACATAATTTTACAAGTCAAGTTTGCGTTAATGGCATTATTCTGAATTTGGTACAATAGGAGTTATAATATCGATAGGATTAAACAAGACATATTTAGAATTTTTCTTTGTGATTGATTTATTTGGTGAGTAAGAAAGTGAAGAAAGAAAAAAGTTTGTCGTTACAAATGACAGGTTATCAGAGTCTCTATGAATGAGAAAACCGAAGTAATAAAAAGAAGGAGAATTTATATGAAAAAAGAGCTTGTCTTTTGTAAATGATTGGTTAATTTCTGAAGGAGAAAGTAAGAAAAATAAGAGTCACTGAGTAGTTATCGGAGTTTGTATCCGAATCAGAAGGGCAAACAGAAGAAATTATATTTTTTTGAATGACCGTAAATGACCGTCATTAAAGTTTATTCCGTAAATGAGAAAAGTATATAAAATTTTATAAATATGTTCCAATTGGACTGATTTAAGATAAGTTAGAATAATAAGAAAGGAAAGAATTTAATATTTTCGTGAATTCAAAATCTTTAAAAAAGAAAATTTTATAAATATATTATCTATAATAATAAAGATTTATAAAAATCAAACCATTTTTTTTTATTTATGATTTTTTAAAGATCCAAAACTTTTTGTAATGCTTTTGGTTCAATTCAATTTAGTTTTTCTGATTTTCTACTCATCCTATACTTTGTTATACTCTATTTCTAATTCTCTGTAATTAACTCCTTATACTCTGTTGTTGATTTTTTTATAATTAACAAAAGCTAGCTAATAACCTTTTTGCAATTAATTATCTACGGTTATGAGAGTAACAAACTTATTTTTAGATTTTTGGAACTAAAAACCTTATTATTATCAACCTTATTTTTTTTGATGTGAATGACTCTGTAAATGAGAAAACATAAAAGTTTAATTTTAGAATAACTTTATAAATGATAAGTTTAATTAGTTACAACATTATTAATTGCTAGAATGACTTTGTAAATGAGAAGTTTTTTTCTCCAGCTAAATAATAATTTGTTTTTGTAAATATTCGTATAGATAAAGAATTTATCTATGTGAATCACTTATATACATAATAACATAAATGATAAACTAAAATTAAAAAAAAAAAAAAAACCGTTTTTCTTGAGCTCATTTGTTTTGGATTTTTGGTTATGAGAATAAAAGTGTACAATTAAAGCATTTAATGTGATAATCATATAAATCAATTTAGTTAATAATGTACGGAGGAGGTGGGAAAAACAAATGTTGGGAGCTGATCAGCTACCTTTAATTCATTAATTGATGGTAGCTAATTAAGTTATTCTATTAATTTACATACTACTAGTAAAACAAATATCATATACTTCCCAGTAAGACTAATATGAAAAAGAAACCTGGGATGAAATGTTTGTATAGTTTATTAGCCAACGTAGATAAAGTGATACATATTTATTAGGACTAAAAATATTTATAATTCTTTTTTTTTAACAAAAATCAGAAGTACCAGTAAAGTGTATACAGATCATAGTGTAGAATATGTGGAATACTATTCAGAATATGTGATAAACTTAGACAAGCATACCAAATAAAAAGAGATCGTTCTTTGAATTTTTCAGTTACAATAAAATTTATTATATTAACAATTATAACGAAAAAAATTCTCAATTATCATAAAGAAAATAGATTTTTCACCAACAGATATCCTTCCAAATTTTAGCTTTTAAAAATTTTAGATTAAGTTAATTAGAATTGATTAGATTATAATTAGATTTTCTATGAATTTTTCTGCTATTATAATTCAAATTGATTATAAAAAATTTTCATTTGTTAAAAAAATTATCTCATTTTAATAACAAATTGAGAGGAATAAATAATTACTAATATTATCCCAAATTTTACGTTCTTGCGTACAATTCAAGTAGTTAAACTTGATAATATCAATATGTAAAGGTTACCGTAATGACCATACGGATGAGGATTAGTACTACAACCGTTCAAATTAACTGGTCCGGTTCATTTCTCTGGTTTTCTGCCTGTCTCAAGTTTCCTTCATAATACTCTGTTATCAACAAAATTTCAGGTTTCATAAGTCATTCTCTTTAACACATAAAATTCAATCATCATAATTTTAAATCTTTTATAACTCACCATAACTTACTAAAAAAAATTCAATTAAATACACTATAATTAACAATAAAAAAACTCTATAAATTTATTCCTAAAACACAAACTTTAATAAGACCTTAATAAGAGAAATATAAGAATAAAAAAAATAAATAAGAAACGTTAAATTTTAAAGTCAATTTGTAGAAAAAACAATTTTTATTACCAAATTTTGTTTGAGTGATAACATAAAATATTAGAAGTTTTTTATGTAAAATATTCTGTAAATAATGAATAGTTTTTTTTACATCTATAATTGATAAGAAAAAAAGTTTATTTATATGAAAGATGATAAGTTTATTAATTATATTGATAAGTTTGTCTTTATGAATGACTCTATAAAATGATGAAAAATTTGTCTTTTTCTCAAATTATGAAAATTAAGAATAACTCTATAAAATAACGAAAAATTTATTTCTGTGAATAACTCTATAAATAATATCAATAATTATATAAATGATAAGTTTTTTTCTGTGAATGAATAGAGAATGAGAGTATATATATAAATAATGAGACGTTTGTTTTTGTGAAGGATTCTAAATAATGAGTTTGTATGTAAGTTAATATTATTGATTGACTTTATAATTAGTGAGAAGTTTACTTGTGTAAAATTATATAAATGATAAATTTGCCTCTCTTGATAACTTATGTGAGTGAAGAGATAAAGAGAAAAATGCTAGATTTTAGATTTGATTTATTTAGTTTTTTCAATTATCAAATTTTATCTTTATCTTAAAATATTTAAGTATGTTAATTTTGTAATTTTAGTTAGTTAACAGAATAATGGGTTTTGCCGTTACGTAATTAAAAGAATTGTAAACAATTTAAATTTTATTCTCAGAAAGTATAAATTGTCAATAATCTTTTCGAAGAATAAAAAGTATTAGATAATTAAGGAGCAAATGCAAATCCATTTCAAAATATAGTACCCATAACGAAGAAAATTTTATGTCAATTTGACCACGAATAAGAGCAAGATACCTATCAAACTTCAAATAATGAAATGAGTACCTTTCGAATAACTAATATATAATATAGTTTGTGAAATTTTACGCATTCAGAATTTGTGAACAAGAATTTTACTGTTCTGCAAACAAGACTGAAATTAAAAAGCAACCAGTATATAATTCCTCTTCATAAAATTACACACCCAAGGACCATCCATAAATATATATAGGCTAAAATTTTATCATAGAGCCACATAAATATAACGATATGAAAAGTAATATATGAAGATATTTCCCTAATTTTAAATGTTGAAAACTCGAACAGAGAGATATAAGTTTAGAGATTACGAAGGGACAAAAATATTTATGATTTTATGTAAAAATATTAAGTACGGGTATTGGGTAAAGTATAAATCGATCGCGGTGGATGGTGATCACCAGGGGCAGGGGTACTATTCAAAATGGTCGATGGTGTAAATTGAGTCAAGAAGAGTTCGTCCTGGGTATTCTGCTGTTGCTGGAATGGAGTCATCGTTACCTGTCACTACATTAATAATTATAAGAAACAATCCTTAATTATCGCCGAAAAGAATAGAATTTACTTTCAGTCATGATTTTAGCTATAACTGAATATTTCTTTACTAGTTTATTACCCGCGGATTTTCCTTAATTACAGCAGCGCAAGCCCATCCCTTTGTCTTGGTAGAAACTACTGTTTGAACACGGTAAACCTTTATTTATTAGGATGACTAAGGGCTTCACACTTCGATCAGAACCGCTCTCTCTCATGTCCTTGATATAAGAAAGTTGTCCCCCTAGCTAGATATGTAAATTGTGTATTTCATACTCATCCTTGACTGCCCTAGCTAGTTAATTATGTATACGTATGTTGTGTGTGTGCATATATATGTGAGCGTGAGAGGGAGAGATGAGGGATCTGGTTGAGGGGTTTGGATCATAATTTATTTCCATCTGAGCTCATTACTTGGAAGGAAGGAAATTATATATATACATAATAAACAAATAGAGGGGCAGCAAACCAAGTATATACCTCTCGGATAAAATTCAGTCCATGGGGACAAGTTGACATCAATAACTTGTCCAAATTCAGGACTTTGGATTTTGTATCGTCCTCCAAATTAACACCTCTTGGGCTTATTTGATCATCAATATTAATAGTCTGTGTCTGTCCTTGTAAGAGATCTGAAGGTGGCGGTAAGATTTCTACCACACTTTGAGGCTGATCTGATCTGGAAAGCATTTATATCACGATAAGAGTACTGAATTAAGCATGTTGATAAGATTTTTAAAAGAGTCCAATTTAATATAACATAATTAAGCACCTTAGGGGAAGAAGAACATTTGAATCCAAAAAATTTAGAATCTGAACATGTGGGTCTCTTTGTGGAAGCCATTCCAATATATTGCTTGTACTTTCTGTAACAAACCCATTCATTTCTGCCGTTTCCAGAGGAAGATTTACCTAGTTTCAGTTGTCAGTAATTACAAATTAGTTGTTTAATGTCTGTAAGTAGAATCTCTCTTGTCTTTTGTGGATATCATATAACCATTTGTATATCCATACCTGCGAAGGTGGTGGCGTGGTAGGCGCATTATACCTTCCCTCAGAATTTGCTGCATAACAAATCTCATAAGCTCCAACATTTGTCTGGTTCAGCCAGCCAGAATATAAATAATAAGGAATAGACCTTAGACTTTACCTTAAGCCTGCGAACTTTTTTCAAATTTTCCTCAAGGATTCGCTCTCGGTACTCCGTCTCGCACACTGTTGTCATTTCAGAAGGATCACCCTCAAATATCCTAGAAATTATATGGAAATCAAGAAATAAATACCTTAAGAAAATCATTGGTTCCATAACTGATTAAGATTAGGGTTTCTAATCTTCTATTTGTATCTGCAAGGTGAAAAGGGTTACCTTAGACGTTTCTCCATGTTCTCTATTATGGATTTGCAATTGAGGATTTCTTGCTGAACTTCCTCTGATTTAACATAAGGTATTGGTCTTATAGATAATTAAAGAAGCTGATAATCACAATAATAAGAATATAGCTGAATGGATATGGAATTTCATGCAGAAAACACCTCCAGGGAGAATCAGCGGCTGTTCGACTGTTTATACGGTGACAAGTAAAAAGTTAATCAATTCCGAAAGAAACCGGCGATTAATTAAATTAAAAAATTTAAAATTATGTGACACTAATTCCATCCAAAAAAAACTCTCCTCGAGAATCGCGGGAGATTTAGACTTCTTTTGCTTTTCCCTCTTGTACTTTTTTTCTCCCTTCTCTACAGTAAATCTCCTCTCCGGGGTTTCAGTTAAAAACATAGTTGCAAAATAAAGAAAGCAGAATGCGGTATACAAATTCAACAGAAACTGAACATAAAAATTGGAGGCAGCATTTACAGTACGAGGAATTGTTACTTGGGTGCTTGATCAGTTTGGATGGTCTCCCTCCTTATGTTGCCAAGAGCTCTTTGTAGATACTGCATGCAAGTATGTTGAAAGCCATCATCTCAAACAATCTCATACATCTTTAAACACTAGGTTCCTTGACCCGTCCTTAGATGATATTATTAGTTTGGAGTGTGGAGTGTGCTTACCTCTTGATTACGCAGTCTTCATGGTTGCATGACATCGCAAAAAATACCCATCAAGAAGGAGAAGAAAAACCATCAAAACAAATAGAACCACAATTATATATACTTATTCAATAAGTATTTATGGACCAAGAACTTATTATATACCGTCCTCGTTCATGCTCTGGAAGATCGACAAACCGTGCCAGAATCTCCTCAATGCTGTAACAGACCAGAAAAGAAACAATTTTAATAACTCTAGATAAAAGGCAATTGATGTGGTGACTTAGGATAAAATCGATTAAAACTTTAACTATCAAGTTACGCAAACATTAGAAGTGACTATATATATATATATATATATATATATATATATATATATATGATCTTAGTTTTTAGCAGACCTTTTCCAGAGAAGAGACTGACTCTTCCAGATGGGGAGAACATGATGAGAGCTGTATCAACATCACAGAGGACAGAAAGTTCATGAGCTTTCTTGATAAGCCCATTTCTCCTTTTTGAGAAAGTGACCTGCCTATTAGTTGTGTTTTCCATCCTCTTGATCTGGAGCTTCACTCTTGCCATCTCTTAATTTCTTTCCCTTTTCCGTATAAGAGGATTCTATACACCCTTTTAACTTTTAAAATGACTAACTAGCTAGGAAATTAGGTAGTCGGTTTGATTTATTAGCAAATTAAAGAGGATAAACTCTGATGTTCTCCATATATATAGCTGAAGATGTATTGTTAAAGAGGAGGAGAAAAGAAAAAAGAAACAAGAAAATTCATGTTATGATTTTGTCATCATTAGGCCATTTAAGAAGATGGCATGAGAGAGATGCGGCGTAAGGCCAGACTTAGGGATCTGAAAGGGAGATTGCACTTTAGTCTCAAATATTAGAGGCATTCTGGCGCATCGAATGTGATCAGGGTATATAAGTTTCTTAGATGTCAACTATTTGAGCGAAGTTGAATTAATAATAAGACTAGTTAATCAATATATACAGTGACTTTGGTTTTGGCCCGTGTACCGTACATATGTGTACGTTTGTAATTTCTATAAGGAAGATTTATTTCATGAAGTCTGAATTAATTTAATTTCTGTTCCTTTCTGGGTCAAACTAATTGAAGAGGGGATTCTGGGCTTTGCTTTATATAAGGGTGTGAACAAGTACTCCGTTAGCAAAACCAAATATAACTCCCCGGATCTATCAATTATTTAGGAATAACTGGTCTAACTGAGGCGGAAAAGTCATAAACAAGCCATTACTTCAAACCCTAGCTACTCCATGATTTCTTCCTCGTTGCAACAGCTGCACATAAATGCATGCACGATTGATGCTTATAATATGAAGACAGCGCCTGAAATGAACTAATCATAGGTCTCTACCGATCATCATCACTAGTACTATACTTATGACTTATCAGCAGCATAAATTATATAGATTAAGTAGTTAATTCAGGTTCATCAATTCACTGGCTAGCTTGGTTTTCACTTCACTGGTGCGAGTAATATTTCCAAAACCTTAATAGGAACTCGCAGACGCAGTTACCATAATATTTTATCGTTCGTGTAAAAACTGGGATAATGGGAACAAGGGGCCTTTCTTGTCGTGTTGATCTTTTATACTATCGAGGTTAATAAGAGATTCGGCAGGGAGTTATGGGAGGGTCCCACCTAGCACGTGGTTCTGTATTTAGTCGAAGTTGACGAGGACGATTCCCAGCCACTGAAGTTACCATAGCAACGTGTCATTAGTTTCTCGTTTTCTTCGAACCTCTCAATTCTGCATCTTCATTCGCTCCTCGCACGGGTAACCCGCTTCTTACCACTCAAGGCGGATATGTACGCCACTGCTTGACTGCAATCTTGTTCTAACAAAGGGCTCCACCACCTTCATCGAAGTTCTCTTGTTTAGTTTGTACTCTTGGGGGTAGATTTGGGAGACGCCAGAAAAAAAATTTCTCGTGTCGGTCTTGCTTGTGTTATGTTATTGTTCCGCACCACCACCAGCACGTGTTTTTTCTTGACCCTTGTCCAGAGATCAAGACTCGAGACGTGAAAAGTGAACATCAATTAATTCTAAACCCAATTTCTCGGGGTCTTGCCCTTCCCAACTCAAAAGCCACGACTTGGGCTTGAAATGTCCAAGCACCGTTATGCTAGCCTACTGTTACAATCTTTTTATAGAATGCAAAGTCCTCATGTGATGATGGGCCTCATGTGAAAATGGCGAGGTTTCATTGCCAGTGGCAGCTACGTAAAAATACGAGAGAATTTTCATTATCATTTATTTTTTAGTTAATATTTATTATTTTTTTATTTTTTTATTATTTTTTATTTTTTTATATTTTTTTATTTTATCATTCAATTTAATTAGTTTATAAAATAATAAAATTAAAAATATTAAAAAATAAAATTAAAATTAAAAAAAAAAATAAAACATTAAAGAAAATATAAAAAAATAATGAAACATTAATTAAAAAAAATAGTTGGTAATAGCATTCTTCCTAAAAATATTTATAGAAACGCAAAGTACTCAATTGGCCAGAAAAAGTAGGAAGCGAACGCCCTTGACCCGTGGACAGGTCGAAACTTACACCTAACGTTCAAGAAAACTTGCCATTCAATTCCCCGCCATCACAAACCATTTGCCAGGCACCCTCAAGCCTACTAGTCTTCTCTCCCAATATCTCATCTTCACCAAAATCCAGTAATATCCTGATACATCTCTTTCTCATCAACAAGCTCTCGTAGTAGCCATGTTCAGGCCAGTCTTGGCTCCTCTTAGTAGGCATCCTCCTCAGCGATGGCAAGACACTTGGGCACGCCTACTAGCACCTTTGACCTTATGGATATGTGGCATGTAATTTTGCATCTTCTGTTTTAATTTCTCTTCAACTGGCTATTCAATCTGAAACAAGCCACTTTTTACTTTTGGTTTTTTGCAGTTTCGGTGATTCTACGATATGGGTACTATGGAGATCGTCGAATGGTGCTTGGACCCTACTCATCAAGATTGATGGAGGCAAGTTCTTTGTTCGTTGAGCAAGTTGAAGTGAGGGATGATGACAAGAAAGGGGTTCTTCTTTATGGGTTTTCAGAGAAGCCTGTATTAAGTTATGCAGCAAATTGGAGCGTCTCAAACTATATCATTGTTAGATCTTACAGTCGCAAGGTAGCATTTTGTCCTTTAAAATCTAATTTCTATTATATTATCAGGTTGTTTTATTGATTTTAATACTTAGAAAGATTGGTTATATTTCCAGGGATTTTCACTGTGGCTGAACAAAGGTTCCAGAATCCGTATGAGATGGGAAACTCAGGCTAGCAAATTAAATAAAACCCAACTTGTTATCATTAAAGGTTAGCATGGTTTATCAAATTTCTGAGCTAAATTTTCTCTCCTTCGTGATTTATCATCGTATGACAAATGTATATACGTTGCTATAGGAGAACAGAAATTAGAAACATTGATGCCAAAACTGACAAGTTCCTCTGATCCCTTTGCTCTCACTGATCCAATCAACGGTATGATTCTGTCTTGCTTTTTCTAGTTCCCTTCTTTCAAGAAAATTAAAATGAAAAAACTGGGCTAATAGTTTAGTTTAGCAGAGACTAAGAATTTATTTCATGTAAGTAAATAAATTAAAATAGAAATTAGGTCATTATTCATTTATGAATCGTAAAAATTTAGGGACCAGATGTCGTGATTTAAAAATAACGCGCCAGATAGGGGTCGAACCTATGACCTTCTGCTTAGGAAACAGACGCTCTATCCACTGAGCTACAGGCGCTGGTTCTTTAAACTTAAGCAAACAACTTGGGAAAAAATTGTAATTTGATCTCATTTCAGGTAAAGATGCTGATTACACCATCGAGGAAAATGACAGGTACTATTTTGGTGTCATTAACATGAATCGTCGAAGCATAATAATGACAGTGAGTGTAAATGTTACATCTAAAATGTATGATCTTACAAAAGCAAAGAACATATGCTCCACGGCAAATGGTACATGCCGCCTCAAACTCTCGTTTCCCAATACTCAGTTTGTCATACTTACTACACCCAACAATGTAAGCCCTCATTCCTTTTCGCACCCTGTAATGTGATCAAATAGTCGAAGAAATTCCAGAAACTTTAACCTCAATCAATGAACTAATTGCAGGGAGATCTAGATGGCTGGTATATTGAGCTATCATTTATGGCTCGCGTGATAACGTACATTGCAATTCTAGGTACAGGTTCAGACACATGCCTCCTTTGATGCTTCAACTCTTGCTCAATATCCCAGGCCAAGTTTAAAACCTGATTTGTTTGTATGTTGTTTGTAGGATTTATCATTGCTCTGATTTTTCTGGTACTGAAATATCTTGGAGCGTGTGATGGGGAGAGTGACTTAATGGATACAGCTGTAAGGGAAGTATCTGAGACTGACCCTATAATGCCTGAGAAGCCTGTTCAATTCACATATGGAACACCAAATGAAGAAGAAGATGAATCGGGATCTTCTAGTAGCTCTTCAGAGGATTTGTATGATGCAAAATTGTGTGTAATCTGTTATGATGATCAACGCAACTGCTTCTTTGTTCCATGTGGCCATTGTGCAACCTGTTATGACTGTGCTCAGAGGTTCGCAAAATGAGCTGCGTTCATATTCTCGCATGATTATAAATCTGTCAGAGATTGAAAATGTTTTGTTTTGCAGGATTATGGAGGAGGATAGCAAGATGTGTCCAATATGTCGTAGGCTTATTCACAAAGTTAGAAGACTATTTAGCCCTTAGAGGTAACAATGATTGCATCTGAGAAGAAATTTGATGTACGTAGAAATTATTTGAAGTTCTATCCCTGGAAAGGATGAGTGCTGTTAATTTTTTTGCACTTGAGTCCATGGTTTAGCTTCTTAATCTGCCTTGTGGATTTTTGCTCTTCGGATCAAGTTAGAAGACTATTTAGCACAAGGATGAGCAGAATCTCTCTTTAGAGGCGCCTACTACTTCAAACATGTGTTCGTGAAATTGGAAAATGAATATCTCATGTGTTTGATAATTTTCTTTCTTACTAATTTGGTCCCAGAGAAGAAAATAATTCTGCGGGTGTGCTTTCCTTCCCTAAACCAGTTTCGGTCACTCCAAGAGAAATAGTTTGTTGCAATTCTTCAGTTATTGAAGCGATTTCCTCTCGAATATGGTGGTTTGCTGAACATAACGTCAAAATATTCCGTTCGGAAATGATATCATTACTTATTTGAAACTAAGACACCATGAAAATGAAAATTATTACTTCTTTTAATCCCTATTGCTCTGTTGACTCATATTGTTTACCTCGGTAGACACCAAGTAAATGAATATTGTTACTTCTTTTAATCCCCTCTTTTGCTCTGTTGACTAGTAGTATTTACCTGCAGAGACACAATGAAAATGAAAATTGTTACATGATTTTAGTCCCCTGTTTTTTCTCTGTTAATTCATAGTACTTAACCTGGATATAGCAAGTAGGCATTTCAAAATGTTGGTGATTTGAACGGCTGAATATATAATTTCATTTGCAGATTCCAATTTAACAAAGTCTTGCTTTAGCAATTTTGAAACTTTCCGTCATTGGAATATTTCAAGCACTATCATATGACCAATAAATCAATAAACCCAACCATTACATTCTAAATCTTTCCCTGTCAATGCACTATCATATGACCAATAAATCAATAAACCCAACCATTACAGCAAATTTTTCATAAGATAAACATTAGAGGTTCCAAGAACTTAGTACAGTGGCAACGTAACAATTATGTACAGTTGATAACACTAAGGCCAGCTAACAGTATGCTTATTGTCTCTACATGAGGCGTCCATGTATCCAGGTCCGACTAGTTCATTGTGCAAATATGCCCAGCTTCTACTAGTTAGATACTTAGATTTGTCAGCTTGTCAGTGTGGGATTTAGATGGCTTGTAAGAAAATAATTAATAATTTTCTCAGACCTTTCCCAGTAGGTGAGGACATAATGCGAATGTCCAAACAGAATCACTCATTGGGCAGCTAAAATATGCTCTCTCACCTCGTTCTATTAATTCTCTGCTCCCCTAAATATTACTAATAGAATCAGATCGCACTTAGTGTCAGCAAACTCTCCATGGATTCTTCATTAAACCTCTACTTTCTTCTCTTCCTTTTCTGATACTCTCTCAAAATATTTCCTCCAAATTAACAGAAATCTCCCGCCAACTCCTGCTATTTCTCTACCCAT
Source organism: Azadirachta indica (assembly GCA_022749755.1). NCBI lineage: Eukaryota > Viridiplantae > Streptophyta > Magnoliopsida > Sapindales > Meliaceae > Azadirachta > Azadirachta indica. Next base: position 5,628,110 of record CM040449.1, read on the forward strand.
AATAGGTCATCTATACCTCTTCAAGAAACCCCTTCATCGAACCTTGGCCAAACTATCCAACCAATATGGTCCAATTCTGTTCATCAGGTTCGGCTCTCGCCCTGTCGTCCTTGTATCGTCTCCTTGCGCTGCAGAGGAATGCTTCACCAAAAATGATATAATATTTGCCAATCGCCCTCGCCTGCTTGCTGGAAAACACCTTGGTTATGACTACACCACCCTTGTTTGGGCCTCGTACGGCGATCACTGGCGCAACTTAAGGCGCATAGCTTCTCTTGAAATCTTGTCGTCTCATCGGCTACATATGTTTTATGGCATCCGCGCAGATGAGGTCAGGCTACTGTGTCAAAAGCTTTTTCGAGAGTCAAAGGATGGTGAGTTTCAGATTGTGGACATGAAGTCTACGTTCTTTGAACTGACACTTAATGTTATGATGAGGATGATTGCTGGGAAGCGATATTATGGAGAAAATATTACGGAATTGGAGGAAGCAAGACAATTTAAAGAAATTGTGACCGAGACATTTGAATTGAGTGGGGCTACTAATATTGTTGATTTTTTGCCATTTTTGAAATGGGCTGGATTGAATAAAATTGAGAAGAGGTTAGTAACTCTGCAAGGGAAGCGAGATAAGTTCATGCAGGATTTGATTGAAGAGCGTAGGAGGAGTGATTCAGCGTCTAAAGAGAGGAGTAGAACTATGATTGATGTGCTACTATCACTGCAAGAGGATGAGCCTGAATACTATACAGATCATATTATCAGAGGCATGATGCAAGTAATCAACTTGAATGAATACTTCTTTGGCTTAAAACATTATAGTTTAATTGTAATTTTTTGAATGCAGTGTATGGAGCAATAAATTTGTTTGATTTTGTTTCCAGGTTATGTTATCAGCAGGGACTGACACTTCAGCTGGAACAATGGAATGGGCTCTATCAAATTTGCTGAACAATCCAAGAACCCTTGTACAAGCTCAGACAGAAATTGACATTAACGTCGGGCAAAGCAGGCTTATGGAGGAATCTGATCTGGCCAAACTTCCATATCTACATGGCATCATCAAAGAGACACTCAGGATGTACCCTGCTGATCCAGTGCTAGTTCCTTATGAGTCATCAGGGGAGTGCACTATAGGAGGCCTCAACGTCCCACGTGGCACAATGTTATTGGTGAATAATTGGGCGATACAAAATGATCCAAACTTATGGGAGGAGCCATCAAACTTCAAGCCAGAGAGGTTCCAGGAGGAGGAAGGGGAAGGGGAAGGGGATAAATACGTGTTATTGCCTTTGGGGGGGGGAGGAGAGGTTGTCCTGGAGAAGGCTTGGCAATGAGAATGGCTGGTTTGGCCTTAGGATCATTGATTCAGTGCTTTGATTGGGAGAGAATTGGGGAGGAGATGGTGGACATGAGTGAAGGCACTGGGCTAACCATGCCCAAAGCCCAACCTTTGCTAGCCATGTGTAGGCCACGCCCGGCTATGGTGAACCTACTTTCTCAACACCAGGAATAGAATACTCTTGTCTGTACTAGTTACGGCTTATGTCTTAGCAGTCTTATTATCAACCGTTAATCTCTGTACTCTTTTTTCTTTATTTCCAATTTCTTGATTTCTTTTTCACATGTAATTGTTATTGATAATAATCCACCCAAGAAATCATTCTCATCGTTACAGCGCTGAAGAACTAAGATTCAACGGCAACTGTTTATGTTTTTGGTTACTGCGTCAAATTTCTCTTTTTCTTTATTAATCATCCAACCTACTACAACCATAGACGAAACTCTTGGCCAATGATAAGACAGCTTGCCAACTTTCGAAAATAACATGATGTAGGGCTAATTTGAATAAGTTTACCTGGACTTTTGCACACACCTTTGCCATTTAGATTCCGAAGATATTTTCTTTCTTGTCGTTTATGATTATGATAAATCTCTACCCGTCTTTATTACATTTAGTATCAAATTTTTGGGCCGTGCCTATCATTTACATTAATTATTAAATACCTTACAACATCAACCACTTATTCAATACACTTATTTTCTGATCTCTTCGATTCTTATCTTTTAAAAATTTATTGACACGTAACATTTTTTAAAATGAACGGTGGAGATTACAATTTTATTAATTTTATTAATTTGCTATTATTAGTATTGTAACTCAAAAATAAAAATTTATTAATTTTTTATTAACCTACCTAAAGGTCGTCGTCCATCTTTTTTCGATTTTGGCCAACTTATATTTCGGTCGAAAACTCTTACCTAAGGCTCATTGATGTGATACACCTTTTCTTCAAGACATAGAGAACAGAAAAAACAAAAACTAAAGACACTAGATATACCATAATGAATCAATTTACAACTAAACACATGTGACAGAGTGAATAATCTTGATCTAAAAAAGTAAATATTTTTATTATATATTTTTTTAAAACACAAAATTTTTATCCCAATACTATATCATACGGGCCCTAAGTGACTCATTCTAATTTGAAAATTATTTTTATTAGTATTTTTAACATTAAAAAATATATTTTATATAATATTTAAAATAATTTTTAAATTCTAAAAGGTGTAAAAATTTGTTTGATCTAATATGTTAAAATATTAAAAATAAAATATTTGTTTAGTTAAAACCTTTTTTTAAAAAATAGATTTATATTTAAATTTTAGTAGTAATGAATAATATTGATTGTTTCAAACTATTATTTTCAATATATTTATATAAAATGATATATTAAAAATTAATTAAAAACTAATTTTTTAATTCTATTACGATGAAGTTATAAATAGACACACATCTCTTTGTTTTATAGGGATAGCGTATGGTTTATTTAAAAATAAAAAATTTAACTTCTAGCTATTCAAATATTCAAAGAAAATTAGGTAATATTCTTATATCACACATGACATTATTAGCAGCCATGGACTCTTTGGCTGGTCATTTCTTTTTATTAGAAATTTCCAGAGAAGAGTAATTTCTTATTACTTTTAAGAACTTATAAGAATAAAATCATTTTATGAAAAAATTCATAATATGTAACAGAAAAATTTATTAAAATGTATCAATAAAAATATTTATAAAATAATTCATAAAAAATTTGAAATAAATAAAAAGAAAAGAGAAAGTATGGATGTAGTCACTTTTAGTTATGAACTTATGATATAATAAAACTTATAAATAGAATAGTTAAAATTTTAAAATATAGATCATATAAAAAAAATTATAAGTAAAAGAATTTTAAAAAAATCATTAAAGAAACTGTATTTGCATTGAATTTGATTTAAATACAATAAACTAAAAATGAAAAAGGTGTTTTATTTTTTTAATTCTAAACTAAATTTTGGAATTCTATCTAATTTTTTTTAAAATTAAACTCATTTTAATCAAGCTGATATTTTGAAAATTTATTATATTTATTATTTTTTTAAAAACACAAAATTATATTCAAATTAATAGGATGTCAAATGCCGCTAAATTTCTCTAAAACATATTAATTTCAAATAATGACAGTTAATATGTAAGCATTTAAAATTATAAATAGAAAATGTATATTATTTTCTTAATTTTTAAGATAATATTCAATTATTTTTTATATTTTTTTAATATGTGATTATTTTTTAATTTTTTTAATTTTATTTTTTAAGTTAATTAATTTGTAAAATAATAAGATAAAAATATTTAAAATATTAAAAATAAAATTAAAATTTAAAAGAATAATAAGATATTAAAAAAATATAAAAAAAATAACAGAAAGGAAGCGTAACGGGCATCTCCCAACAATAAAAATAAATATCTGAGAGGATAATCGAGTTGATACTGTCATTTAATTATGGGAGATTTTCTACGGTAACCAAAATTGGTTAAAAAAATCAAACCGCGTCAGTTGTGCGTTACTTTCCCAACCGATCCAGCCTTTTCGAGAACTTTTTTTTTTTCCGCTTGACTCCTTACATTATTCAAACTTAGACGCTTCATTATCGACGATTTTTCAAAGTCTTCCACTCTTACAACCCCACAACATATTTCAAATTTCCACATGTAAAAGTAAAAGCAATGAGTACTTGGTTTCAGGACTCAGTTTGCATGTCTTCACTGACAGAAAATAACTAGTTTCAGTTCAGACACCATGTTGTTTCACATTCTTCTTCTCGCAGTTATCTACGTATTATCATACCACTCTCTTAACAAAATACAGAATCTCCCACCAAGCCCTTTCCCAACTCTGCCCATCATAGGCCATCTCTACCTCTTCAAAAAACCTCTCCACCGATCTCTCTCCAAAATCTCAGCCCGATATGGGCCTGTTCTTCTACTCAAATTCGGCTTTCGACGTGTTCTCCTCGTCTCCTCCCCCTCCGCCGCTCAAGAATGTTTCACTAAAAACGACATCGCTTTCGCCAACCGCCCTCGTTTACTTGCCGGAAAACACTTGGGTTACAACTATTCCAGCCTATCGTGGGCCCCATACGGGGACCACTGGAGAAACCTTAGGAGAATCTCGTCCCTTGAGATCTTATCCACTAACCGTCTCCAAAAACTCTCATCTCTGCGGATGGATGAGGTCAGATCATTGGTTCACAGACTATTTGAGAATCCAAATCAGACGGTGGATATGAAATCTGCTTTCTTTGAGTTGACATTAAACGTGATGATGAGGATGATAGCCGGGAAGAGGTACTACGGTGACAAGGTGGCGGGGGGATTCGATCAGGAGGCAAAGAAATTTCAAGAGATAGTGTCCGAAACTTTTCGTTTGGGTGGTGCGTCAAATATAGTGGATTTTTTGCCGGTGTTGGGGTGGATTGGGTTTGGCGGGGTGGAGAAGAAGTTGAAAATTTTGCAGGAGAAGAGAGAGAGGTTTATGCAAGGCTTGGTAGAAGAGCATAGAATAAGAAGAATGACGAGTGATGACAGTAGTAAAAAAGATAATTTAGAAGAAAGAAGAAAGAAAAATATGATTGAAGTTTTGTTGTCGCTGCAAGAATCGGAGCCTGAGTATTACACAGATGAACTTATTAGAAGCCTCATGCTGGTGAGATCTTAACCTTATCATCCAACATTCTTAAAGTCAATAAGTTATGAAAGATATCTATCTAGCATGCATCATGTTCTATTTTAGTTCCAAGCATGTATAAATGGTCATATATATATATATACATATGTCTTGCACTTATTATTATTATTTTAGCTAAGTGTAGATCAATATACATACGTTAAATTTTCCTTTAATTTGAAATTTGTTAGAAGAACTCATGTTGCACATATCGAAGTTCTTGGTCCCCGCATGTTTAATTTAGTACCAATTTATATGCTTTCATATTGTGCCGAATGACCTGATTGCATGACTATAAGAAAAGAGGAGATCAGAAGTCAATGGAAGAGTTAAAAATGTATAATTGTGTTTAAACTATTGGGATATTCTTTTAATTAACACATTTTCTTTCTAGCTTTTCAATTTATTCATGTCTCATAGTGATATATCCTGTTGTCAGGTTCTAATAATAGCAGGAACTGATACATCAGCCGGAACAATGGAGTGGGCTATGAGTTTTTTGTTGAATCATCCAAGCCTTTTGAAAAAGGCACAAATGGAAATCGACAATCAAATAGGCTTTGATCGCCTTGTGGAAGAAGATGATTTGGGCAAACTTCCTTATCTTCATTGTATCATAAACGAGACTTTACGATTATGTCCAGCTGGACCCTTATTAGTACCACACGAATTATCAGAAGAGTGTATGATTGGAGGGTTCCGGATACCAGGCGGGACAATGCTGTTGGTAAACTTGTGGAACATACAACGTGATTCAAAAATTTGGGAAGAGCCTAATAAATTCAAGCCGGAGAGATTTGAAAGGTTAGAAGGCGTAAGAGATGGATTCAAGTTTATGCCATTTGGGGCGGGGAGAAGAAGCTGTCCCGGGGAAGTTTTGGCCTTACGCATGGTAGGGTTGACACTAGCATCGCTACTGCAGTCTTTTGAATGGGAAGGTATTGGTGAGGAATTAGTCGACATGACCGAGGGAACTGGGCTCACCTTGCCCAAGGCTCATCCTTTACTGGCCCAATGTCGCCCGCGTCAAACCATGGTCAGGCTCCTTTCACAGAGTGTTCCACCACAATGCTGAAGGAGTAATTGCATTACATACCAGAGGCGGCCCATGAGTCATTTGGCTCGTAGGCCTGGGCCTAATAAATCCGTATGGCGGAAGTCAGCCCACTATTATTTTTCTTGTCCCCTTAAGCTACACCAAGGTCCACCCGCAGTTTTGTATATTAAATTATTTATGATTATGATGGAATCGCTGGTATGAGTTTGCCTATGTTCAAGTTCAATCTTTGAAACTTGTGACTTGTGGATAAGTTCATTTTTATCGCTCTTGTCTGTTGGATTACAAAGATAGCTTGATTTGAAAAACACCCCTGGATTTATGTTAATAAGTCTCAATATAAAGATGAGAGAGTACGCAACTTCATATGAATATGAGCATTTGAAGGCGATTTTCATACTTGATCTGGCCTTATGAATTAAATATAAAGTCTCAATTTAATCGTGTTAACTTATAAATTACAATAAGGGCAGTCACTTTAACTTTTTCACAAAACCTCTTTGCTTAATACACTCAATCCCATTTATAATTTTGTTTCAACTCAGACTCATTTCAAACGTTATTACGTATTTAAATTAATTTCCACGTTGTCCACAATGGAGACTACCAGTTATAACCTTTTAAACATAATTAGATCGAGGAACCTTAATGATTAATATGCTAAATAAAATCGAGTAAAATAATACTTTACGGCAAATCATATTAGAAGATTAATATTAGATCCGCTTTATTTGGGTTGACTTTAAACATGATAATGATTATGATATATAGCTCGCCACTGAGAATAAATACTATGGTGAAGTAAAGGAGTTTCAAGAGATAGTGTCTGAAAGTGACTTCTAGTGTGGTAGATTTTCTACTGTCGTTGATATATATGGGTAAGGTTAATTTGGAGGGGTTGAAAAAAGTATTAGTGATTTACAGAAGATATAGGAGAAAGAGGTTTATGCTATGCAAGGGTTAAATAGAATAGCACATAAAAATGAAGTAAATGGATCATGAGATTGAGATTGAAGGTTGAAATTTAGATGGAGGGAGAAAGATGACATATGTACGTGTTGGGATAAACTAATACAAACCAATTTGCGGAAGCACAATAATTACTTTATTCTCTCTTGCGTGAACCTAATAGAAAACAAACAAATAGAGGAACAACCTTTGGGCACAAAATCAATTCTTGGACAGCAGATACATCAATTTTAACGTGAAAAACCCCCCCAATGTGAGGAGTAAAAATCACGGGACCGTAGTTCACCCAAAAAACTTCACTATAATCAAATAATGGGAATACACAATTTCTCTTTAATTAGAACTAGAGGTACACATCCATAATATTCTCAAGATCACACAATCTTCGCAAACAATCAAGTTTTACAAAGAAATTAGAGAGAGTTCAAGAAAAACATCATCAAAATGGTGGTTTAACTTTCAACCATGAAATCTGAAGAAAGGAAGCTCCAAATCTGATCTCCACCGTTCACAATTTAGTCCTTTGAGTTAGGAAGTTTTTGGTAAAATTTCAGCTCAATCGGACCACGAATCGACCTCCAATTAGCCACTTGATCAAAACTGTTACGAGTTTTTACTATTCTACTCTCTCTCTCTCGTGAACAGTATCCGCCTCTCTCTAAACGATGAACAGTACCAGTTTCTCTTCTTAACACACATATATATATTATAACAAAAAATTAAATACTAAACTCTACTTGAGAAAAAACTAAAATGTCTTTGGGTTAATTAGGCTTAGTTACTATTAAAGAGAAAATTTGGGCCATCTCCAAATAAGAGGAAACCCAACCCAATAAATCTCACCCTTTCCGACTATATGGAGGGACTTGCCAATCCAATAATCGAACAACAAACTTCAAGCTTTTCCCTCGAAAGAGTCTTGGTTAACATATCAGAGGTATTGTGATCTGTGTGAATCTTTTCAAGCTCAAACATATTATCATTAAGTGCATTTCTCAACCAATGATATTTCACATCAATATGTTTTGATTTTACATGAAAAGAGGAATTCTTACTCAAGTGAATTGCACTCTGATTATCACAAAATACCACATATCGCTGTTGCTTGAAATCGAGTTCCTGTAAAAACCTCTTCATCCACAACAATTCTTTGCATGCTTCAGTCGTTACAACGAATTCTGCCTCTGTTGTAGAAAGTGCAACACATTTTTGTAGCCTTGATTGCCATGATACAGCTTCACCTGAAAATGTCATCAAGTAACCCGTAGTAGACTTTCAAGTATCAACATCTCCAGCTATATCTGAATTTGTATAGCCAACTAACATAGGTTCTCCACTTCCTAATGTGAGTTTGAAATCTGAAGTACCTCGAAGATATTTCATAATCCACTTCGCTGTATTCCAATGCTCTCTTCCTGGATTGGATAAAAATCTACTAACAACATCGATTGCATGAGCTATATCTGGTCTTGTGCATACCAACGCATACATCAAGCTTCCAACTGCTGAAGCATAAGGAACTCTTTCCATGTCTTCTTCCTCTTTATCTGTTGTTGGGGACTGATTGGTACTTAATTTAAAATGTGTAGCAAGAGGAGTGCTAACCACTTTAGCATTGTTCATATTAAACCTTTCAAGTACCTTTTCAATATAATGCTCCTGTGATATACACAACTTCTTGACTGCTCTATCTCGATAAATTTGGATGCCAAGGATTTGTTTTGCTGGCCCTAAATCCTTTATAACAAAGGATTTGCTCAACTGCTTCTTTAACCTGTCAATTCTAGAAGCATTCCTGCCAACAATCAACATGTCATCAACATAAAGCAACAATATGATAAAATCATCATCAAAGAATTTCTGCACAAAAACAAATCCTTGCTCCCACATAACTGATTCAAACTTCTTATACCACTGTCTTGGTGCTTGTTTCAAGCCACAGAGGCTTTTCTTCAGCTTGCACACATAGTCTTCTTTTCTTTTTATTCTGAAGCCCTCTGGCTGCTCCATATAAATTTCTTTATCTAAGTCCCCATGTAGAAAAGCAGTCTTTACATCAATCTGCTCAACCTCCAAGTCAAGACTAGCTGCTATGCCCAATACCACACGTATGGATGACATCTTGACAACTGGAGAGAAGATTTCATCAAAGTTAACACCTTTCCTTTGGCTAAATCCTTTGACTACCAATTTGGCTTTGTATTGTGGCTGCGAGGTATGTTCTTCCTGTTTCACTTTGTACACCCATTTGTTTTTCAAAGCTCTTTTACCTTTAGGTAACTTTACCAACTCAAATATGTGATTTTCATACAATGACTTCATCTCGTTTTGCATGGCATCAATCCACTCCTTCTTGTGTTCACTTTCCACTGCTTCTGCATAACATTCAGGTTCTCCCCTATTAGTTAGTAACACATACTCACTCGTAGGATACCGTGTAGAGGGCTGTCAGTTTCTGGTAGATCTTCTGAGTGAAACATCTAGTGAAGCCTATGAAGTAGATGACTGATCCTAAACATCATCATCAACCTCAACCAGTGTATGAGTGTTAATATCACCTGTACCAAGCTGGTCATCCAAGACTTCATCTGTAAGCTGTGCTGGAATATGTTTAAGAAGAACTGAATTCAAGTCTATCAATGCATCACTATATTGAGGCATTACTTCTTTTGACTTCTTAATATCTTGTATAGTTTGGTTTTCCATAAATACAACATCTCGACTTCTTACAAGTTTCTTTTGCACTGGATCATAAAACTTGTAGCCAAACTCATCTTGACCATAGCCGAGAAATATACACTGTCTTATCTTAACATCAAGTTTAGACCTTTCATTTTTGAGAATATACATAAATGCTTTATATCCAAAGACACGTAAATGATCATAAGCAACATCCTTTCCTGACCAAACTTTATCCGGAATATCAAAGTTTAAAGGAACACACAGCGTGAGATTCAATACATGTACAATTGTACTCAAAGCCTCCCCCCAAAAAGATACTGGCAATTGTGCTTGTGAAAGCAAACATCTCATTCTTTCAACTAGTGTTCTATTCATCCTCTTAACTAGCCCATTTAATTGAGGAGTTTTCGAAGGTGTCTTTTGATGACGAATTCCTAACTGTCTGCAATACTCATCAAATGGTCCAGAATACTCACCCCCATTATCAGTTTTGATGCATTTCAATTTCTTCCCAATCTGTCTCTTAACTGAGGCCTGAAACTGTTTAAACACATTTAGGACTTGATCCTTTGTCTTCAATGTATAAACCCACAACTTCCTTGAGTGATCATCTATAAAAGTCACAAAATAGAGAGCACCACCAAGTGTTTTTGTTTTCATAGGGCCACAAACATTAGAGTGTACTACTTCGGTATACCTAATTTTCTTGAAGGTGAAGATGTCTTGAAGGTAGTCCTAGTTTGCTTCCCTACTAAGCAATGAGCACACTTCTTCAGAGATTCATTTTTCAACGTAGAAAGCATATTCTTCTTGGCCAAAACATTCAAACCCTTCTCACTCATGTGACCAAGTCTTCTATGCCATAACTTAATTGTATCTTCATTTTTCACTGTATTGATACTGCTATCTGCAATCTTTGCTTGCATAAAGTACAATGAAGAACATTTCCTTCCTCGGGCCACAACCATGGAACCTTTGCTAAGCTTCCATTTACCACCGCTAAAGTTGCTGGAGAAACTCTCATTATCAAGTTTACCTCCAGAAATCAAGTTCAAACGAATATCAGGAATATGCTTGACGTTTTTCAGAAGTAATATCGTGCCATTATTGGTCTCCAAGCACACATCTCCCATGCCTATGGCTTTAGCTAAGCCATTATTTCCCATCTTAACAACTCCAAAATCATCAGATGTATAAAATGTAAAGAATTCCTTTTGCGATGTAGCATGAATGGAGGCACCACTATCAATTATCCAGCTGGTCTCATGGCATATAAGGCACAAAGTTGACAACATCGTTATCATACATAATAAGAAAGTCATCTGTAACAGTAACAACTCTATCATCATCACTGCTGTCATTATTTTTCTTTTTCTTTCCTTTATCCTTCTTGTTGTCTCGCTTGAGCTGTCGACAATACTTCTTTATATGTCCCTTCAAACCACAATAATAGCATTCAACATTGACAAACTTCTTGGTCTTGTTTTTACTTTTATCTCTATTCTTTGGACCTCTACTCTTACTCCTCCCCCTCTTTTTTGTGATTAAGATATCTGACTGTGAAGAACCTTGTGACTTTCTTCTATCCTCTTCATTCAGAACACTATTCTTAGTAAACAATGACATTCTAAATGTCTCCCATGAGTCCGGTAATGTGCTTAAAAACCATAACCCTTGTACTTCATCTTCAAATTTGATGTTCATTCCAGCCAAGTGATTAATGATTCCCTGAAATGCATTCAAGTGATTTGTCATGGGTTTTCCATCTCGATATTTCAAGTTCATCATCTGCTTTATCAAAAATAGTTTATTCTTCCCAGTTTTTCTAGCATACAACTCTTCAAGCTTATTCCATAAAAAACTTGCATTTGTCTTTCCACTGATGTGATTCAAAACATTGTCATCTATCCATTGTTTGATATACCCACACACCTGACGATGAAGCAACTTCTACTGTGCATCTGTTTTATTATCGGGTTTCTGTTTCTCAAACACGGGTAAATAATAATCTTTCACATATAAAAGATCATCCATCTTTCCCTTCCATAAATGATAATTTGCACCATTCAAATTAACCATTCTACATGTATTAGCTTCCATCATTCAACACAAGGCACAAAACAAATATAACTAAAGCTCTGATACCACTTTGTTGGGATAAACTAATACAAACCAATTTGCGGAAGCACAATAATTGCCTTATCCCCTCTTGCGTGAACCTAATAGGAAACAAACAAATAGAGCAACAATCTTTGGGCACAAAATTAATTCTTGAACAGCAACCACATCATCAACAAAACAACCATAATACAATCAATTTTAACGTGGAAAACCTCCCCAATGTGAGGAGTAAAAACTACGGGACCGTAATCCACCTAAAAAACTCCACTATAATCAAATAATGGGAATACACAATTTCTCTTTATCTAGAACTAGAGGTACATATCCATAATATTCTCAAAATCACACAATTTTGGCAAACAATCAAGTTTTACAAAGAAATTAGAGAGAGTTCAAGAAAAACATCACCAATGATGACTTAACTTTCAACCACGAAATTTGGAGAAAGGGAGCTCCAAATCTGATCTCCACCGTTCAGAATTTAGTCCTCTGAGTTAGGAAGCTTCTGGTAAAATTTTAGCTTAATCGGGTTACGAATCGACCTCCGATCAGCCACTTGATCAAAACTATTACAAGTTTACTATTCTGCTTCTCTCTCTCATGAACAGTATCCACCTCTCTTTAAACGATAAACAGTACCCGTTTCTCTTCTTAACACACATATATATATTGTAACAAAAAATTAAATACTAAACCCTACTTGAGAAAAGACCAAAATGTCTTTAAGTTAATTGGGCTTAGTTATTATTAAAGAGAAAATTTGGGCCATCTTCAAATAAGAGGAAACACAATCCAATAGTATGTTGATTGAGTAAAAAACTGATCAGCTCGATGGGTATTATACAGATGAATTTATTACGAGTCTTGTGTTGGTAATTATATAACTATCCTCCTCCTTATCTACCATAGCATAGCTTGATAGATACTTCACTAACTTATATAAGCTAGAGAAATTTCAGTATCTAATTGTTTGTTTTTTTTTTTTTTCAAAATTTATTTAATCTTAAGATAGTTTGGTGAGTGAGGAAAAATGTGAAATACTGAGATATTCATTTTAATGATCCATGGTTGACTAAAGAATAGAAGGACGCTGAATGTCCTTAAAAAATTAATACTATGCAATGCTTTTAGAGACGAACATGAAAGTAACGAAAAATTTAATATGTGTAATATTATCGTATTGTTTTAATTTTGCACTCCGCCTACATTAAGACTATTACTATTATATATTTATATATAACTTTGAAAGCACTACTTAAAGTATAGATACCCATTTTAATTTATTATTTGATAGTAAATATTTATCACTAACTTAATTACATACTTCTACTTAGCATCTTGTAATTTTCACTAATATTTTGATATTTTATAATTTTATCCTTTAAAATCTTAATCCCTAATCTACTTTGGGTGTTGCATTAAATTAATATTAAAATTATAGATTTTTTGTCATCCGTTTTTGCAAATCTGAAAATATGCTTTAAAAGTTTCTTTATGACTTTTTTGCTTATTAAAAAAAGTAATAGTACATGTGCAAAAATATTATCTATACAATTTTTTTAGATAAATTTGTAAAAAATAATACGACTAAATTATTATAAATTTAATAATCATTTACATTGTATCTATGCATATACAAGTTTTATTAGCAGGAGGAACCAACACTTTCAACAGGAATAATGAATAGCCAATGTCTATAATACTAAACAATCCAGAAATTTATAAAAGGGAGAATGCTCATTACCTCCTGTTTTTTCAGTCAATGCTCCGTTACCCCCCTATATTTTTCGTAATACCCCATTACTCCCCTGAATTTCGATTTTGTCCTTTAATATTTCTGATATTTTCGATCTTATGATTTATAAATTAATTGAATTGAAGGGTAAAATCGGAAAGAAAATAAGAATTAGGAGGGTGACGGGGTATTACGGAAATTATAGGGGGGTAGTAGGGTATTGGCTGAAAAAATAGGGGGTAATGGGCATTCACCCTTTATAAAATACCGCGTTGCTTATCTTCATTGTATCATGAAGGAGACATTACGACTATACCCGGAAGTACCTTTGTTAATACCACATGAATCATCACAACTTCATAAGAGCGTAGGGTTGGTGGGTTTCATGTGCTTCGCGGCACAATCATCTTATTGATAAATGTCGGTAAAATTTGGGAGGAACCCATTAAGCTGGGGTTTTAACACATACTTCTCATGAGGTTTAGTCTTTTAATACTTAAAAGAGAATATTTGACTTAATGCACACATACTTCTCCTATAAACTTCCACTTCCATCCATAATTGCAGAAAAGACATATTTGCTCTTCATTTGTCATTTTCAAAATGAAGACAAAAATTTAAGCTTAAAATATGTTAATATTTTCACTTAAATTATTTGTTAACATGAGCCTACAATACTTTTTTTTTCTAAATTCTTCAACCAAAAGCCTAAAGTAGTAAAATTAAATAATTCATACAAATGTATAAGAAAAAAAGAGGTTTAAAAAGAGTTGACAATCATATTCGCAAGAATCACAACATTTAACACTTGACTAATTATATAAGAAAAGACAAACCAAATTTGCAAACCTAGTACGCCAACAAGCAAATACCCAACAACAACAGCAAACCAGCAGAACTCTGCAGCTAGTAAGCTGAACCGCTACAAACCAACATTTCAATCAAAAGCATCAGAAAATAAGCATGCCAATATGGTTCACCAAATCTTAATTATTGAGAAAAAGAGTAAATGATTTTCTACCTTTTAATTTATGTTAGTTACTTTGTATGCTTTTCATATAATCAAATACTAATTATGTACATCTCACCCTAGATAATAAAGCAATATTAGGACACTTGTATGAATAGGTGTCCAAAGGAAAAGAAAATGATAAATAGATAATAATTAAATAATAATAAAATAATAAATATATATATATATTAAAACTGTAAAGTAGTGAACAGTGAATATATATATATATATATTATGCTTTTAGTTTTGCAAAAGGGAAGGAAAGGCAACTAAACATAACAGAAGCAAATTGAATCCGAGAGGAAGAGAAGGAAAGAAGACAAGAAAAGGAAAGGAAAAAGAGGAAGAAAGAGAAAAATAGGCAGAATTTTTTGTAGGAAACAGGTAAAATACAGGAAAAGGTATTAAAAGGTTAAATTGATATCCAGAAATCTAGTGGGTGGTGTATTTATAAAAATAAAATAATTTTATTGATATATTGTAATATGTATCAGGTTTTGAATCAGTTTTAAAGGCAAATTGTTAAATCATGTGTTTTTAGTGAGTAATGCAGTGGTAAGGAATTTAGAGAACCCTAAACTTTATAAAAATTGAGGTATTGAGTAGTGAGTGAATATATTTTTAAAACACTATCAGTTTATAATATGTTTAAATGTGAAATATATCATGATTGGTCTGTTTGTTAATATATTAAATTGTGTCATATGTAAGGTGGCATTTACAATTATATGTGATATCCAAAGATTATGTGAAAGTGATTGTTTCTATTTGAATATTTTTGTGTTTATTCAGGCACTCTAGTGTACCAATCCCTTAATATTATATAGTAAGGTTCTTGAGACCCATGGAAATATATATACGTGAAGATGAGCTCCCCGAGCAATTATACGAGGCTGCCGGGTTTAGTATGGTTTTTTCTATTTGAGCGATGGATCCCGTCAAGCATGTTATCCCTCGGGCACTAGTTGGGTGCTATAGAAGTTGTTGGTGATGATATACATTCTTATTATATAAGTGATGTTCAATTTATGTATGATTTTAAAATTTCTTATAGTAGATATATGAAAATGTGTTTTTTATTAAAGTATATCTACTCACTGTACTGCAAGGTCACCTTTTTCCTTATTTTCCTCATTTCTCTTCAGATCACACAAAATTTTATGCATGGTGCAATTTTGTAAATGAGGTTGAGACTACTCTACGCATGTTGCATGAAACATTTTCAACATGTCATGTATGTATGTCATTATGTATATATGTGTGATGAGACATAGAGACTCAATGTATGTTAATAATGAAGGCTTAAGACTATTTTCTTTATTTATGAATTTTATTATATGATGTGTATGAGAAATGATAGGTGACATGTACAGGTATTTAGCAAGATTCGTTCCAGACTCTTGAGAGGGGTCGGGATAGGTCCTGTCAAATATTATATTCTACTTTGAAAGCACCAAAAAGGATAAGGTCATCCACCAGAAATTTGAGTGTCCAACTATGTGAATTCTAAACTCCCTTAAATGAAATGAATATGCAGCTACACTACACATCCCACCATTTTCATTTCTAATACTTGAACCACCATAATTCATTCAAATCCTTTCATCTTCAACCTTTTACATAATCATTCTCGACTCAGATAAACAATGTCCTAATTAATTGATAATTCAACAATATCACAGTACTCAGACCATATAAAGAAAACCCAAATTCTATAATCATTCGTTTTATATTATTAAATACAAATGAAGCAATACCTTAAAAGCAATTATATTTTTGGCATATATACCTACTGTACACTCAATTTTTTCATCAAAATTATATGTAAAATGAATCTTGAAAATCAAAGGACTACATGGAACTATAACTTAATTGGATTTGTGGGAGAATATTATTGTAAGGAGAATATTTATTGGTGTATTAAACGTTGAGTGATTAATAAACCTACCCAAAAGCAGAAAAACAGAGCTTCTTCTTTCTCTTCTTGAAATTAAAATTAGGGTTTGATTTTGTGAATTTGAAATCATGGCTCATAACGAGGATAAGGCCTAGTTGTTGCAGAATTGATTCATCGCATTGAAAGCTGAAAAGAAAAAGAAACCAAAAGAGCGTCGTTTACAGAATAGCAACACAAATTGTGTCTAGGTGTTATTATTGGTATAGGGACGATGAAGAAGGGGTTTTGGAGAGAGTGGAGGGATATGTGAAGGCACAAATGAGGAAAAAGGTGGTGGAAGAGTGAAGGAGAATGGAGAAGATACGGAAAGAGACGAAGAAGGCGATAAAAAGTGGGGAAGTGGTGAGCGTTGGATAACGAAGGAAGTGTTGCTTGACGGAGAAGAGGATGCGGTGGAAGAGGAAAAGGAGAAGTTTCTCCTGCTTTTACAGTAATACACCTAATTCTAACAATGAGATAATGGAGATGGATGACTTCAAGAGAGGTAAATATGCCTTTTCATAAACTATTTATCTATGTATTAAAATATAAAATCTTAGGGGAAGTATGTGTTAAAACCCTAATTTAAGCCTGATATCGAGAGATTCAAAAGGACCAGGAAGGAGAAGTTCTCCCAGAGAAGGCTTAGCTCCGTGAATTGCTGGGTTGGGATTTGCTTCATCGATTCAATGCTTTGAGTGGGGAAGAGTAATTTAGTAGACATGACTGTGAGGACTGGACTCACCTTACCCCGAGGCTCAACCCTTACTTGCTAAGTTACACCCGCGTCCAACCATGATCAAGCTTCTTTAACAAATTCTATGAACTTAACTAATTAATATTTTTGTGTGCCGTGTGCGTGCGTGCGTATGTGATTTTGTATGTATGTGCCATACAAACATGTGTAAGTGTTTGTGCATATACGTGGCATATAAATGTGAGGTGTGTACAGATTAATCTTTAATATATATGATTTGTTTCAAAGTTTAGATAAATATGAGGGTCTGATTATTACGTTTAGGTAACTTCATATAAAATGGCAATTCCTAGTCGTCTAAAAAACTAACATTATTATAATAATTGAAGATTCTAGCCTCTAAAGTATCAAAATAAGAGAAGAAGACAAAAGGAAGAAACAAATACATATATGCATGTAAAAGAGTTTTTTTTTTTAATTAATTCCCAAAAGCAGCTTTCATAGCGACAAATGGTCACAAGAGCAAATCATATTTATTTCCCTCAAAGAGAGATAACTGTCTTCCATGAAAAATAGATATCGATCGATAATGGAGAACTTGTTTGTCTACTTACCGATTTTTCTAGCACTGTATGTTCTCACAAAGCTTTTCTTAGACAAAATTCAAAACTTACCACCGAGTCCATTTCCTTCGCTGCCGATCATCGGCCATCTCTACCTGCTCAGGCGACCAATTCACAGAACTGTATCAAAGACATCAAAACGACATGGCCCCATACTCCTTCTCCAGTTCGGATCTCGTCGTGTCCTCCTTGTCTCATCACCGTCTGCAGCTGAAGAATGCTTTACAAAAAATGACATCATTTTCGCTAACCGCCCTCGGATGCTCATTGGAAAACACTTGGGCTACAACTTCACCAGTCTCGCCTGGGCTCCCTATGGTGACCACTGGAGAAACCTTAGACGAATCGCGTCCCTTGAAATCTTGTCCTCTACTCGCCTTCTAATATTCGCGATGATGAGGTAAGAACATTGATCCGCCGGCTGTTTCACAATCAAAATCAGCCCGTTGACTTGAAGACGGCGTTTCATGAGCTGACAATGAATGTCATGACGAGGATGATAGCTGGAAAACGATATCATGGTTATAACATAGGAAATTCAGAGGAAGCAAAGAGGTTTAAGGAGATACATTTAGAGACTTTCAAGCTGAGTGCCCAGTCAAATATAGGAGATTTCTTGCCGTGGATTAAATCCAGGAGGCTAGAGAAAAAAAATGATCAACTGTAGGAGAAACAGAGATGAATTCATGCAGGGCATGCTAGAAGAGCATAGAAAAAGAAGGGGAATTGGCTTTTCAAGTGAAAAGACAAAGACCCTTATTGAGGTTTTACTGGCGATTCAAGAAACTGATCCCGAGTATTACAACGACGAGACCATCAAAGGACTCGTGCTCGTAAGATATTTCAACAATTTATCCTCTCATTTATTCTTCAAATTAATATTATAACCTGTAACTATTTAATTATATTTAACAATCTTGTTGATGCGATCACTTAATTGAGGGGCTAATATATATATGCATAGTTGGCCGGATACAGGTTCTAATATCAGCATGAACAGACACCTCAAGTAATACAATGGAATGGGCACTTTCCCTTTTGCTTAACCATCCGGAAATCCTGAAGAAGGCTCAGTCAGAAATCGACAACCGAGTCGGACATAGCCGTCTGATCGATGAGTTAGATATGGCCCAGCTTCCATTACCTTCGTGGCATCATAAATGAGACTCTACGCATGTACCCACCGGTCCCAATGCTAGTAACTACAGTACAAGGTTACAACATTCCGCGAGGTACAACATTATTGGTTAACATATGGGCCATACAGAACGACGCAAAGATTTGGGACGATCGCAGAGAGTTCAGACCTGAGAGATTCGAGGGATTAGATGGAGCCAGAGTTGGGTTCAAAATGATGCCATTTGGATCAGGGAGAAGAGGCTGTCCTGGGGAAGGATTGGCCCTGAGATTGTTGGGCTAACAATTGGATCACTTATCCGATTCTTCGAGTGGGAGAAGATAGGTGAGCAAATGGTGGATATGAAAGAAGCAATGGGAGTTACCATGCCCAAGTCCCAGCCATTGATAGCTAATTGCCTGCCCCGCCCAACAATCCTAAACCTCCTTTCTTCAACGTAAATCAAATCTGTTCCTAAAATCAGCTGATGTCTTATGTGTGGAAAATAAAAATTTATTTGATGTCTTGTGTTGAGCAATGAAGTGCTCACCAATTTTCTAAAAATTGACGAGATAAGCAAACAGCATAATATGGTATAAAATAAATGCATTGACCTCTTCAATCTTTGAAATTAATGACGTGTAGATGTTTTATTATTTTACAATTTATAATTTTAATGAAATTAAGTGCCTTCATCATCTCATCGGGTACAATATAACAGCATAAGCATGGATGGCGTGCTGAAAATAAAATTAATTCATATGATTTTGCTCAAGAGGCAAATCTAATTTTTATATATTTGAAAAGCTGTTATTTTGTTATTAAAATGGAAAAATTCGATCAGTTATATAGAAATTATTATTATTTTTATATTTTATTTCTCGTCATGCCATGCTAATCTTGACCCGACGAATATCTGCTAATTGTTTCCAAGGATGGTCTGACGGAAGGTTTGACCATGTGCTATCACACTCATTTATATGGATCGGTAGGATTTTATACTGATTTGTAATTTCCTAAAATGAAATTATTGTTCTTCTATTCGTATTAAATAAATTATTTAACTTTCTAAAAATCACTGAATTTATTTTTATTGTTAAATTACTCTCCTTACTGGCATCAAAATTAATTTAATATCATGAGAATGAGAACAATTTGACCATTTGAACTTTTAAGAAAGTAAATGATTTGGTGATAAAAGAAAACAAACAATATATACACTATAATTTTTTTAAGAAAATGAAAAATCATGGAAATGGATGATAATCCCAATTAAAAGTTACAATAAATCTAATGATAATAAATTTTAAAAAAATCGATTTATTTAGTAACACAAAATGCCAAGTTAAGCATTTTAAGCAAATGTCGAGCAATGTGATTAGATGAGCATCCACCTCAACTCCAACTCCAAGGTAAGAGCTAACAATCTAATTTTTAACTCTAATATTTCATTTGTCAGTCCGATGGAATAAAATAAATTAAAAAACATAATAATAAAACATCTGCTCTAGTGCTCTTCCTCCTGCAGACAGCAAAAACCACGACTGCTGCAACCATCATCCATCCACATAATTCCACGCTCATGGCTTCCTGGTACATCTACTTTCCGTTGTTATTAGCTCGTTATACATTCACAAAACATTTGACTCACAAAAAATTAAAAATCTCCCACCAACCCTTTTCCTTCGCTTCCCATTATGGGCCATCTCTACCTCCTGAAGCAACCCCTTTATGATACGTACTCTCTACAAAATCTCGAAAAAGCAAGGTCCCGTACTCTTCCTTCAGTTCGGAAACAGGAAAGTCGTCGTAATCTCATCGCCTTCCGCAGCAGAAGAATGTTTTACCCAGAACGACGTCATCTTTTCTAACCGCCCGCGGATGAGTAATGAAAAGATTCTACGCTACAACTACTCCACCCTAACTTCGGCTCCATTCGGGAACCACAGACGAAACCTCAGAAGAATCTCAACCCTCGAAATCTTGTCAACTTCTCGCCTCCAACTGCTATCTACTATTCGCGTTGATGATGTCAAATTGTTGATTCGTAAGCTATTAGACAATCAAGATCAGCCCACTGAACTGCGAACGAGGTTCTTTGAGAACGTCGTGATGAGGATGATAGCCGGAAAATGATATTACGGTGACGACGTCACAGATATTGAGGAGGCAGAGAGGTTTAGGGAGATACATGAGGAGACATTTAAGGTGGCTGGAAGGACATCGGTTGGAGAATTCTTGCCGTGGTTTAAGTCCAAGAAGCTTGAGAACTTGTTGCTGGAGTGCCAGAGAAAGAGAGACGAGTTCATGCAGGGTTTGATAGACAGAAAAGAAGAATAATGAGCACTGATTATGCTGATGCTGAGAGAAAGAAGACGTTGATCGATGTTTTGGTGGATCTGCAAGTAACAGAACCGAAGTACTACAAGGACGAGATCATCAAAGGCCTAATCCTTGTAAGTAATTCTCTGTCTCCTTTAAAACTCTGATCAGGGTGGTGAATTGAACTCTTTCTTTATGACGCGTGGATCCATTTCTTGTGCTGAGCAGGTTATGTTGCAGGCAGGAACCGACACTTCAGTGAGAGCCATAGAATGGGCACTTTCACTTTTACTTAACCATCCAGAGGTCCTTGAAAAATCTCAAAGGGAAATTGACAACCATGTAGGATATGACCGACTGATTAATGAATCAGATTTAGCCCATCTGCCTTACCTCCGCAACATCATCGACGAGACAACGCGTATGTATTCGTCATCTCCAATTATAGCGCATGAATCGTCAGGGGATGTATGGTCGGCGGTTCTCGCATTCCGAGTGCCAGAATGCCGTTTGCAAACTTGTGGGCTCTTCAGAGGGACCCTAAGTTTTGGGAAGACCCAACAAAGTTCAAACCGGAGAGGTCGAAGGAGGAAAAAATGAGTTCAGTGTGTTACCATTTGGATCTGTAACAAGGGTTGCCCTGAAGAGTGTTTGGGTTTGAGGGTGGTTGGGTTGGTGTTGGGAACCCTGATTCAATGGTTTCCGTGGAACAGAATTTGGGGATGAAATGGTGGACATGAGTAATGAAGCCCGATTAGCTTGGTCTAAGGTTACTCCCTTACATGCTAAATGCCGCCCACATCCACTCATGCATTCAATCTCAAATTTGAACTTACAAGGGTTTTACTGTGCTGAGGCGCGAGCAAAAATGGTCTGGTCCGTTGTTATTTGTTTTGTTTTGCATGTTTCCAACAGTTATCCTTAATAATGTAGATTAAATGGAAGCTGGGATGAAGGACATCGTGTCCCGTTCCTTTAATTAAGAATAATGTATTGTATTATGATCTATTTGGGATTGCTTTTGTTTTGGTGGTGTTAAAAAATAATTACTTGGAAATAAAAGTATTTGAGTGTTCAACAAACTGGAGTGTTACAATTGTTGCGAGTTATAAAATATAATTAATTCATAAATTTGGTAAAATTTATTCTTAAAAGTATTGTAAAATGCATATAATGGTTAGAATATATATACGACACATTCTAAATTTCTTCATATGCTTTTTTGTTTAATTGTAACTATTTATTTTATAATAATTATGTCTCAAACATGTGTTAAAGTAATCTAATTATACATGTGATACAGTGAAACGCAATTTCTAATGAGTAACATATATTATGTTAAATTTGCTAAAGTTAGGAGGGCAAAATCAACGCACGTTGTCATGAGGCACATGTTACCAATTTATGTTTTATTGACTCCGAATTTGGGATAGTGGATGGCAAGCTTATTTTCATTACCCAAAATGATTTCGACGAGAAGAAAATAGATGGTTGAAATGAAATCATTTCATAATCTAGCTAGTTGGCTGTGGTACAGTTCTGATTCTATGACGCTTCACGACCGTTTTGGTAGTTTTTTTTTTTCATTTATTTAAAAAAGAATATTTAAGATAGTGTGAATAACTTTTAGTGGCATACGGCATGCATATATATATATATATATATATATATATATAACGACCCATAATGAAAAGAACGGTGCTGAGTCTTCCTAGTTGTCAATATATACATCACAAAATACGAAAAGCATCGCATCCCGTATCCTTGAAAATAGTACTGCTTCTGGTAGAGATGGTATATATTTTATGATAAAAATGCTACCGAATTTTAACACAGATAATAGGATTCCATTGAAATATATAAATTTGCTTGCTTTTAGCACAAAACAGATTAAGCAAAAAGACGAAGATGCAAAAGCTAGCTGTTTCATGCTTAGATTTAATGCCAATTACAACCGATTCTCTCACTGTTCGCTTAAATCCGCAATGAAAATTCAAAAGAACGGGGCCCACGCTCTGTCTTGCCAACATCAAGGAAAATACGAACGGAATGAAATTGCTGTTGCATATAAAGATTTTTCGTTTTTTTTTTTTTTTTTTTATAACTTATGTACATTGTGATAAAATATATAAAAGGGAAATTTCATAATTCCAACATCATGCAGGGCAAGCTTGATAGAAGCGTATAGAAAAAGAAGGGGAATTGGCTTTTCTAGTGAAAAGAAACAAAGATCATGATTAAGGTATTACTGGAGATGCAAGAAACTGATCCTAAGTCTTACAACGACGACAGCATCAGAAAATTTTTGGGCAATATTCATACAAATAATTGCAATATTGGAATATACACAAAATATGACCATGGATAAACACGTTTCGTGCAAGGCAACAATGAACAACCGTAAGCAAGTGCTCGCCACGTTTCTGAAAATTGCTGAGATAACGTGTTGACTATTGCAATAATATATGTATATATTTAAGACAACTGAATTGACGTCTTCGATCTTTGAAAATCCTGAGTTGTGGATGATTTATTGGTCCACAATTTTATATTAATGAAATAAATTAGCGTCATCATCTCATCGTTTACGGTAAAATTCTATTAGAAAGATTATATATATTTGAAAAGCTCTGACTTTGACAGCCGTTTTAATCCGAAAAATTGTATCCAACTTACCCTTAATTGTTTCAAACAATGATGTTCTAACGTAACCATTTGCTATCAATGCATGGCATTTCTTCCTAGTATGTATATATATATATATATATATTTATTTATTTATAATTTATTAAAGTTGGATTGAATCTTATTCTCTTACTTTTATTTTACTCAGTAAATCATTTAACTTTTCAAAACACAAGGGGAAAAGTAATATATGGGAATATCCAATACCTGCTACCAAATAGAAATTTATTTTCTAAGTTAGCTAATATAACTGAGAGTATTTCAAGTTTTGCAGCATTTTTTAAATGTTATAAAAATAAATAAATGACAATTAGAAAAAGTTATATATTTTCTATTGTTGCTTTATATAAATGTTATTACTTATCTTACATTAACATGCTATTATTTTCCTTATATATAAATTAGACAGTCTTATCCCTTAAACTAATTTTTGGTTTGAATTTTATTCAAATTTATTTCTTAATTTTGTCTAAGGTTATCCAAGATTATTGTATTGTATCATAATCAATTTGGGATTGCTTTGCTTTAGGTGTGTTAAAAAATAATTAGTTGGAAATAAAAGTATTTGAGTTTTCAATAAATTGTTACAGGCTGTAAAATATGATGTATAAATTTGGCACACTTAATTTCTAAAATCTGTAATAACGTATAATGATTACATATAATAGATACATGACACATCCTAAACTTCTTCTTATATATATATATATATATATTTGTTTATCTTTAAAAATATTTTTATTATATATTAATTATGTCTCATGTTGCATGCGTTATATCCTAATCTAATTATACATGTAATATAGTGAAAGGCAATGTTGAAATAAGTAGCGTAGCATATATTATATCATGTAACATTCGCCATTCTAGTGGCACATGAGAGCACTTTATTTTATTTGCTTCAAATGGGAGATAGTGCATGGTAAACTTATTTTCGTACCCAAAATGATTTCGAACAGAGAAGAAAATAGATGGTTGAAATCATTTCTTAATTTAATTGGCAGTGGTACACTTTCTGATGCTGCTACACGTTCCTTTTGGTTAATTTTTGTATTTGTATTATGTATACGTTTATAAAAGATAGTGTGAATAACTTTTAGTGCCATATGGTATGGATAACGACCCCATAATGAAAAGAACGGTGCTGAGTCTTCCTAGTGTCAACATACATATAAATACCAACATGTAAAAGGCATCGTGTCCTATATCCTTCATGTTTCCTCTATCCTTCGAAATAGTACTACTTCTGTTAGAGATGATATATTATATGATAAGAATGGTACCACTCCATTGAAATATATTGGCTTTTATCACAAAACGAGGCAAAAAGACGGAGATGGAAATGCCGTTTCGTTCATTCTTACATCTAATGCCTGCCAATGTCAATCGATTCTCTAACTGTTCGCTTCAACGTGTAAAGAAAATTGAAAAGAACGGTGCGCACTCTCTGTATTGCCAACATCAAGGAAAATCTGCCATTTCTTAATCATGTATCATGCGAATATAATGGATTTAACTAGCTCACTCTACCTGCAAAATGTGGCTTTAAAGTTTCCAAGACTCTACGTTACCCCTTTTAATTATGATTTTTACTGTACAGACCTGAATCTTCAAAGTTGAATGTCTGCAGAATCAAATCACATCGCAGACTTTTGAGTTCGGTTCTCTGAAAATTCCTAGATTAATCATTTCCAGTTCCGGTAATAACATGACTACGGTTAATCAGTTATCTGTAATAGTTTTGTACTATTCGTCCTGTAAATGTCGCTAAAATGACGAAATACCCTTATGGCCTATGACGTGTCAGCCTCCAATTAGCCAGAAGGCTCCAATTCTAACAAACTTTACGTCACTGGTTCGGACAAAAATAAAATTTACAAATACGGCATCCGAATTGAAGAGAAGACTCCACACTGGCTCACCCATCTCCCAGAGGCGAGATCTCCCCTGTAGCCTGTACCTTTCTAACCAGAATCTCTTGCCAGAGACAACCAAACGAAATTTCAATTATTCCGTACAGAAAATTATAATGAACGCCTCCGAATCCCGGGAAGAAAACGGGTCCATAGACAACGATGAAACCAACCGCCTCCTACCATCCTCGTCCGAGGACGAGGAAACTGCATTCGATTCACGAGAGAAAATCATGATCGCTGATACCGACTCCTCGGACGTTGACCAAGTGCCGCCTTTCTCATGGAAAAAGCTTTGGCTTTTTACGGGACCGGGTTTTTTAATGAGTATAGCGTTTCTGGATCCAGGGAATCTGGAGGGGGATCTTCAATCGGGGGCGATAGCAGGGTACTCGCTTCTTTGGTTGTTAATGTGGGCCACCATCATGGGTCTGCTAATTCAATTGTTGTCTGCCCGAGTGGGAGTGGCGACGGGGCGGCACTTGGCGGAGCTGTGTAGAGATGAGTACCCGAATTGGGCACGGTTGGTGCTATGGTTCATGGCAGAGGTGGCGCTGATTGGAGCCGATATTCAGGAGGTAATTGGGAGCGCTATTGCTATTCAGATTTTGAGTCATGGGGTGTTGCCGCTTTGGGCTGGTGTTGTAATTACGGCATCAGATTGGTAATTACTTTTTAAATCCTTTTATGTTTTCATTTTTCTGATTGTTTTTGAATTTGCATGGTTAGTGTTATGTAGTTCCGTTAATTTTTGAATTACAATGAATATTATGAGAGATTTTAAATTTATTCTTTTGTAAATCATGCACCAAGTTTATGATGGATTTAGCTTCCTCTGGAGTTTGTTATTTTTGGTTACTTGGGCAGTAGCACCAGTATATCGGAGCTGTTTTAACCCTTCACAGTTAATGAACTTGGCTGGAAATTAAAGTGTTTTCACATCGTTCAAAATTTAATCACTTTGGTCTCTTCGTAATAATTGCTAGAGTCTCTTCCTGTCATAGGTTAATGTCACATGCTTAAATAAACAATTACATTCCTTTGTAGCCATTGGTGCACCTATAGATTATGTTTCTTGGATAATTAATGTCTCCTTTTGCTCCCTGCTCTGCATAAAATTATTGTACGTTTGGTTAACTAGGTTTCTTTTATTCTGTCTTGTGAACAGTTTCATATTTTTATTTCTAGAGCACTATGGTGTGAGGAAACTAGAAGCTGTTTTTGCAGTTCTAATAGCAACTATGGCTCTATCATTCGCTTGGATGTTTGGTGACACACAACCCAGCTGGAAAGAACTGTCACTGGGTAAGAAACTTATTAATACAAAAGTTAACTTTATTTCTGTTGTGTACTTCTTTATTTTCTTCTATAAACTACATCGTTTGGTGCATGCTCTTAGTAATAAATTATAATTTTTTCTCTTCCACTTTTGTAGGAATTTTGGTTCCAAGACTTAGCTCAAAAACAATTAGGCAGGCTGTGGGAGTTGTGGGCTGTGTCATTATGCCTCACAATGTATTCTTGCATTCTGCTTTGGTACAATCAAGGGATATTGATCCCAACAAGAAAGGCCGGGTTCAAGAAGCCTTGAACTATTACTCAATCGAGTCATCTGTAGCTCTTTTCGTCTCTTTCATTATCAACTTGTTTGTAACAACTGTTTTTGCCAAGGGATTTTATGGTACTGAGCAAGCCAATAGCATAGGCCTAGTTAATGCAGGGCAGTATCTTCAGGAGAAGTATGGAGGAGGATATTTACCAATTCTTTACATCTGGGGTATTGGATTATTGGCGGCTGGACAAAGTAGTACAATAACTGGCACATATGCTGGGCAGTTTATCATGGGAGGTTTTCTCAACCTTCCTTTGAAGAAATGGCTGAGGGCATTGATCACAAGGAGTTGTGCTATTGTGCCAACTATGATTGTAGCACTTGTATTTAACACTTCTGAAGCTTCATTGGATATTTTAAATGAATGGCTTAATGTGCTTCAGTCAATACAAATTCCTTTTGCACTTATCCCTCTTCTTACCTTGGTGTCCAAAGAGCGGGTCATGGGAGACTTCAAAATTGGGCCTCTTCTTGAGGTAAGCTGTTTGACTTATCTAAACTGCTATTTTTGGCACATGAGCAGCCATATATGGTTATTACATTTCAGATGGTTTAGATTGTTGTTATACTGTCATGTCAAGATATATATCCCACTCACATACAGGTTGGGAGGGATTATGTACCATTTAAAGGGAAAAAATGTCAAGGTACAAGTCACCTCCTCAGTCTTTGGGAATCTGTATATATATTTGTGTCTGTGGACTGTACAGATGGAATGAGTTTCAATTTATCTAGTTGACAAGGATAATGCTTCTAAATTTGATTACACGGCAAAGAAATGTCTGGATAAAAGTGAAGTACGATCTGTATGAGGAGATGCTTGTTTAATCTTTTTTCTTTTTGCTTGATGAGAAGATTTTATGAATGAGATGAAAGGCTATAGCCAACTGTTTGTTCTCTGAGGATTCATGTAGAGCACAATTTCTTTAGTATAGATTTACTCTAAGTTAGTCAGTTAAAAGCACTTAAGTCAGGTTCCTCTTGCCAGAAAAATCTTCTTAGTATCTTATTTAGAATTTACCTAAAGCAAAAGTTTTGGGAGCAATCCTTTAAGTGTAAATTGTCCATGGCTTAACTTGTAGATTAATTTCCCCAGCAATTAAAATGATAGATAATTGACCTTACAGCTGGGTGGTGAACTATCACACTTGAATTATTTTATGCTTTCAGAATGAATGTGCAATGAAACTTTTTAGTATTGTTTCATGGTCTTTCTTGTTTCGTCATGCAGACAGTCATTGAGTAGATAATCTTTTTCATGTTCAGCATCATAACTGATTCAGTAGATAATGTCATTTGATATCATTGTTTTATGTCATCATTTTTTATGCATATAGCATTCTAGATGAGTTGCAGGGTGGCTTAAAAATCCAAACCAGCTGTATCATACATCTCTGATATTTTGTTCATTATTGTGTAGAGGTTGGCCTGGACTGTGGCTGCCCTGGTGATCGTGATCAATGGTTATCTGTTGCTGGATTTCTTTGTTTCTGAAGTTAAGGGACTGCTGTTTGGATTTTTGGTCTGCACTGGCACTGCTGGGTATGTAGCATTTTATTATATATCTAGCCACGCGTGGCAGTGACGTTCCGTCTACTTGGTTCAGCTTAGAAATGTCAAAGAGATATGCAAATCCTGGAAATTGAGTCTACAAGAGGAACTTACAAATATCAGAAACTCACTGCTGTCTATGAGAGTCTACCACATATAGCATGGAGATCATGGATCTTATTTACCATGATTATCTCTAACCTCCGGTATACTTAAGATGATTTATACATATTCAAACGATAGAAGCAGTCAGCTGTAAGTGTACCATTTTGCACAGTGGAACTACACGGAATCATGTTCATTTATTAATTGTGTGAGGATATTCTTTTCTCTTTTTTGGCGGATGGGAACAAGCTTCTTTACAGACTGCAGGACAAATGACTTCCATTGTGATAGAATCAGTGTGCTAAGTAAATGTAGAATTAATTGCTCAGTCATTCTTTAATGTAATAATAGCATTGTATGTATCATAGTCAAAGCAGACTTTTGCTAGTTCCTGGATGGGACTATTCAATACTACAAGAAGTGAAATTTTGCAATCTTGTTGACTTTTGCCATGGAAAAACTCAGTCACAGCTCTCTTCTTCCCTTTCTATTTCGATTGTTGGGCTCTCGATACTTTCCTAGAAATTACCTCAGGGACAAGTGCACATTGACCACTTACGATATCGGTTTTAACTCGACACTGGTTGAATTGCTTCACTTCTTAACCCGCAGAATTGAAAGATATCCACTAATAGCCATTGAATTGAAAATTTCTATTTTCCTTTTATAAAAGTAAATCCACTAATAGGTATTCAATAAAACCAAGATAGCACAGCATAGCTCTGTATTCTACGGAGAAACCCCAAAATATAAACATGCAATAAATATAAATAATATTAAATAACTAAATTGTCAGGTTAAAAATTGTCTCAATCAATACGATCAAACTATACCTTGATATAAAATATAAATAACATTAAATAACTGGTTGTTATATCAAGTAACAAGATCAAACTATAACATTTATTTTGTTTATCTATTTTATGGCACTAAAGAGTGTGTATTTATTTTTAACTTAATGCCTAATACATAATAATGAAAAATCAAGTTAAAAGAATTTTGACTTATCACTTCTCTCAAATATTAATTTTAAAAAAATCCCTAGAATTACTATTTTATCTATTTGCTATTGTGTAGACAGTTTATTTGTTGATCGGTAAATATAAAATATTTCAATCAATAATAATTTGGCGTGTAATAAGAAATAAATATCTATTTTAACTAACAATATCCTATTAAACTAAAAAAATTACTTGCAAAGATTGATAGATGAGACGCGATGCGATGAGCTTTAGATATCTAAAGTTATCTATTTTATCTTTATAATTTTTTTTAAAATTTAAATTTTAAGAAAACAGCATAACAAAATTAATTACAGTTGATAACGGTAAAATTAATATAACTCTAATTGTATTTACCGTAGTTATCTTTACTCAAGGGAAGGGAAAGGAGTTAAATCAGGCGTACACATTTAAGTTATCGTTAAAAATATTGAAAAAGAAAAATATGCTGTAATACAAGGAAAGAACAATAAGAAAACAAAAACTGCATAGCAATTGGTTAGCTTTTACAAGGTAACAGAGAAACGCCACGTGTAGACATAGTCGTTTCGGTCTCCCTCTCTCTACCAGTGTAGTAGTCGCATGCAAGTTTTCCATAAATTGCATGCAAACTGCAAAGCAGTAGAAATGCCTCGTCAGTTTCAGTCTCCATCCATGACTCTCAATTAATCCCTTTCCATTTTTATTCAAAATTCTTACCAAATACCAAACTTACCCTAATTCTATTTGAACCAACGAAATCTTCTCGTTAATATCTTCTCCTGAATTAAAATCAAAAATTGTATCTTCGTATCAATTAAATACCATATAAACCCCTCATAAAACGAAAAACCCTTCAAGACGCTTACTTTCTTTTTGGCTTCACTCTCTCATTTTGTTTCTTCTTTGTGAATCTTGATTCATTGATGGAGAACACACACGGTAACCGATCTTTTCCAGCTGAAACGACGCGTTCTGGGCCTTCGCTTTGTGGGTTGCCGGATATTCAATTCCGTCGTCAGTATCCTCGCCATGAAACTAATTCCTTACTAATCCCCCCTCACGAAACTCTTGTATCTGCCTTTTCTCGTCTTGATGTGAATCGAGACTACTGCTACGGGCCTCCTTTTAATAATCTCTCGAACCACGGTTTTTTCTCTCTCGATTCGCAGGAAACCGAGCAAAGAAATCAAAATTGTTCGAGTTTGAATCTGCAAAATTGTGGTGGCAGCCCCTTTGGCTTCCTGGGACTTCAAAATTGTAATTTTGATGGTTTTGTGTCTGGGTGGGATTCAACATCGAATAATTTTAGTCAAATAAGATCAAAAGAAAATGGGTTTTTGCGTGATTACAGAGACGGAGAACTTAACAACGAGTTCTCAATGCTGCCATATTCGAACCGTAACATGTTGGATACTATGATGCCAAAAAATCAGGCTGTTACGAGGTCTGGTTTGACTATTAAAAGAGATTCCTTGTCTCTGGGAGGATTTAGGGGCAATGTTGTGGCTTTCGCCAAGGATCAAAGCAAGTCTTCTCACTTACAGAAGATTATGAGTGGCTTAAGAAAAGAGGATATCGATATGATTTTTTTGGAGGTGATTGACCGTGTGTGCGAGTTGATGATTGACCCTTCTGGAAATTATGTTGTACAAAGGCTTATAGAGATGTGTACTGAGGAGCAGAGGACTCAAATTCTTCTAATGCTGACTAAGGTTGATTTTCAACTCGTTAGGATTTGT
Organism: Azadirachta indica; assembly: GCA_022749755.1. NCBI lineage: Eukaryota > Viridiplantae > Streptophyta > Magnoliopsida > Sapindales > Meliaceae > Azadirachta > Azadirachta indica. The sequence continues at coordinate 5,660,026 of CM040449.1, forward strand.
CTTAACATGAATGGGTATGTTCTATTTTCTTGTTCGTTTGCTTGAATTTTCTCTGAAAATCATCTGAAATGTTAAATTGACACTGAAATTTATTGAAATTGTTGTGCAGGAGTCGTGCTGTACTGAAATTATTGGAGAAACTTACCACCCCACAGCAAATCTCATTGGTTGCGACAGCTCTTAGCGCTGGTGCTGTCGCATTAACTAAGGACACAAATGGTCATCATGTAATCCAGCATTGTCTGAAACATTTCTCTGATGAAGACAATAAGGTAATGTTCTATTATTTATGATTGATGCATCACTAAGCTTTGTGTTGGATAATTGTAAGACCGTTTCAGCATGTGTTTGGATTATTGGTGCAACCTTACCCTTTTCTGTGCTTTAGTTTGTTTTGAGCATATACTTATTACAAGTTTTAGAAATAGCTGCAGAAGTTTAATCTTCTTTGATGATAATATTTCTAAGAATAATTTGTTCTGTAGTCAAGGGAGAAGATCCTTCAAAGGAGTTATCATTTCCATTAAATAATATGGATTCTGGTTAAGTAATTTTGATTGTTTGCAAATTAAATAATATTTTTAAAGGTTTAATTTCACAATGGAAAAGGATAGAGATTTGCTCTTGAGATGTGGCAACTCTTTTCTAATAGCTTTTCCATTCTTATTAATCTTTTTGAAAAAGAAAAAGCAAATGACTATTTTTGCATGAATTTAATTTTCACGTCATCCAATTCTTAAGCATGAGTACAGTTCTTACATTTATGTTTGTAACTTAGCATTTTTAGTACAAAAACAATGATGGTTTGAAATTTCAGAAAACCATATTATAATTTTGTAATTTGTGTCCTAAAAGATTCTTGAAATTTGTTAAACAAAGTTTCTAAGTGACTTTTAGCCTGCCTTGAGCTGTTGGGTGCAAAGTTAAATAATTTTGTTTCATATTGTGTGGTCAATTAGAGTTAAATAATTTTGTTTCATATTGTGTGGTCAATTATGTGAACTATGCAAACTATTCTGCTACCATAATTAAATTATTATTTTGTTGTTGGATGAGGTGTGTACCATTCAAATGCTTTATTATCTATACATGTGCTTAATATAACATGAATGAGTGGTAGTTGTAAGACCATTGATATTACTCACTTTTGCATATTTCAGTAGGATGATTCTGGGTTTTGAAGTACTGACAATTGATTACTTTTGCAGTATCTTTTGAATGTGGTGGCAGATAATTGTTATGGGATTGCGACGGATAAAAGTGGGTGTTGTGTGTTGCAGCATTGTGTTGAATACTCTAAGGGGGAACAAAGAGATCGTCTGGTGGCTGAGATAATAGCAAATGCGCTACTATTAGCAGAAGACTGTTACGGGTTTGTTTCTGTCTAGATTTATGTCATTTGTTGCCTAAATTGAGCTTGAAATGCTTACTAATTTCCTTTTTCTTTAGCAACTATGTGGTGCAACATATACTGGGCCTGAGGGTACCCAAGATAACTGCAAATCTTCTGAGACAACTCGTAGGGCATTATACATCTCTCTCATGCAATAAGTATGGTAGTAATGTTGTGGAGAAGTGCTTGGTAGAATCAGGAGAACAGCAGTCCATGGGAATTATTATGGAGTTGCTTGGAAGTCCAAATGTTTCTATGCTTCTAATGGATCCTTTTGGAAATTATGTTATCCAGTCTGCTTTGTCGGTGTCTCAGGTTAGGTTTTTCTGAACCTCCTGCTATATTTTTCTGTTGAATAGTTAAAGTAACTAAAAAAAGCTGTCTAGGTGAATTGCTAGGTTGGCTCTGATACCTGACCCAATGTAATTGAGAATATAACAGTTACCTTAAGGAAATTGGACTTATCCAGATTCAAAGTGCTTGAACCTTACTCAACTCAAAGGTTTGCTAATTAAAAATTGATGATGTTGTTTGCAGGCACATATTGCTTTTCAATTTTCACAAGATTTTTACTAGATTCTGATTTATTTGGTTTTGGTGTTCTTAACGGTTGTTTTTTGATATATCAGGGCATTGTCTATGATGCTTTGCGGAAACTCATTAAGATGCACTCTCCAATGATGCGCAGCAATATCTATGGCAAAAAAGTGCTTGCTTGGTTTGAGAGGAAGAGACTCTCATACATATAGAGATTCGATTCAAATGAAAGGGAGGTCTAGTTAAAAAATTTTCAACAATTCTAGGTCTCATCCATTTTTATTAGGGGCTTACTGGTTTTTCTGCGGTCGGTGGGTCTGTAGGACTGTTGTTTGGTGTTATAACTCTGTGTCTTTGTGCCTCTGTGTCGTCTGTTATGTGGCATTTTGTAGGATGTTGTTGATGTTGAGTTGTAGTTCTTTTGATTTAAGTTGATATGCCAAAAGAAGAAGCTCTGAAACAAGGAAATTTGGAAGAAAAGGCCCTAATTGGCTTGGAACTAACATGAATTTGAGGGGATTTCAAAGGAATGATACAGTATGTCTTTTAACTGTACATTGTCCCAGCTTTTCCCCACTGTTGGTTGTTCTTTTGTATACCTATTGTGCAGTTGACAATAAAATGCATTCATAAATTTTGAGCTTGGGTTTCTTAAAGCCTTCTTCCCTACACCTGCATTTTAGGAAAGTATCATTTCATAAAACAGATGTTTATAATGATAGAGACTCATTATAAATAGGTTTTACTTCTAACTTACATTCTTGTAAAAAGAGAACTCCTTCATTATAAATAGGTTTTACTTCTATCTTACAGGGAACTCCTCTCAGATTCTGAAATTAATGAACGTGAACCGCTTGAACCTATAATGATACATGATACTGCATCTGCTATATGCCTATTTGTTCCACGTAATGGTCTACGTTACAACAAAACTAATAATCAATTGAACCGTTGGCTGTAGCGTCTTCAACCATAATGTGGCAGTTTCTCATTGGTTAAGATCCTCTCAAATTAATCGCATCGCAAAGCTCATTGACTTAGCACGCAATCCTTCCTTTTCTCTTCCTTTAAACAATACAGTACGGAGGACGCGAAAGGAAGGGGACGATATTCTCTTCTCCCGTTGACCGACCGCCATGGTGTCCCTCTTCTTCACTTTCTTCGTTATCGGAATCAATCTCATCGCTGTCAATTCATATAACAATATTAAATATGATCAACGGCCGTTGATTATACCTCTCCATCTTTCATCACCTAACTCTACCTTGCAACGCCAGGTAGATGATCGACGCCGCCACCTCCACCAGTCGCCGTTACCTCACAAACCCAACGCTCATATGCGCCTCTACGACGATCTCTTATCCAACGGGTACATTCGCAATTCAATTTCCTTCTGCTTTTTTATATTTATTATGGTTTTCTAATGAGTTTTGGGATTTTAAAAATTCTTGCAGTTACTATAGACGCGGCTAAATATCGGGACACCGCCTCAGCAGTTTGCTCTTATTGTGGATACCGGCAGTACTGTGACTTATGTTCCTTGCTCTAGCTGTCAACACTGTGGCAAGCATCAGGTTCGTTGCTATACAGTTTCTACACTTCACCTTGTACAAATCTATGTCATTTCTCATTTCATCTAGCTGCTGTTTTTTTTTTTATTACCTCAACTCTTTGTATATTGAACTCTGCTTCTGGTTCTAATATAGAATAATTTTAAAATGAATATTGATGCACAGTGAATTACTACACGATAAGTTGGAGTAAAATTCTGCATTAATCCCACTTGGTTGGGTAGAAATTAGCGTGAAAATGAAATTAAATGCATTTGAGAAGCCTATTTCTTCACCTCACTCCCCAAAAGAAAAAGAAAAAAGATTTTGAATATATGTTTAATTTAACAGAAATGAAACGTAGATGTGAGTACCCAGCTGCTCTGAGTGGTCTCACTGTCACTGTAATGAAACTGGGATCTAATTTATAATAGCTCTGCAACATTCACAATCCACCTAAAGTGATAAGCTCCACAGGACCAGTTCTTGTAAATTTATATGAAGTTCTTTGTTTTCCTGACATCCTCTGAACTCAATCTAAGAATTGAGTAATTCAATTGTTACAAATTATTTTTTTTTTTAAATCAAAATGTTATATGTGGATGCGCAAATTGTGTATTAATCTGTTTGTTGAGTGACAACTGTTGTTTTATTGCTGTCCAGGATCCAAGGTTCCAACCCGAAATGTCGAAAACCTATCAACCATTAAAATGCAATCCTGATTGTAACTGTGACAATGATAGAAAACATTGCATTTATGATAGACGATATGCTGAGATGAGCTCAAGCAGTGGTGTACTCGGGGAGGATGATATTTCTTTCGGCAGTGAAAGTGAACTTGTGCCTCAGCGTGCTGTTTTTGGCTGTGAAAATGTGGAAACCGGTGATCTTTACACCCAACGTGCTGATGGAATAATGGGTTTGGGTCGTGGTCGGCTTAGTATTGTGGATCAACTTGTTGACAAGGGTGTTATTAGTGACTCATTTTCATTATGTTATGGTGGAATGGATGTGGGTGGGGGTGCTATGATTCTTGGTGGAATCACGCCTCCATCTGATATGGTTTTCTCCCATTCAGATCCTTTTCGAAGGTGAGATTTATTTGACAACATATCAATTTGTGGCGATGCATTTTTCATAGGAATGCATCTAGTAGATCTCACACATTCACTGTAGTTTTTGGGTGGCAACAGTCCATATTACAACATTGAGCTTAAAGAAATACATGTAGCTGGCAAGCCATTGAAGTTAAGCCCAAAGATCTTTGATGGAAGGCATGGGACAGTCTTGGACAGTGGAACTACATATGCTTACCTTCCACGACAAGCTTTTGCTGCATTTAAGGATGCTGTAAGATTTATTGGCTCTGAGTTCCTTCATCTTATAGCTTAGTCAGTTCAAACTCAAGTTCATACTTTCAAAAATATGATCTTTGACTGATGTCCTTTTTTCCTAGTGAGTTTTTTGTTTCCTTACTGAAGGAACTGGTTACTGGGAAAACTTATGCTTGCCAATAATATCCAATGATTCTTATTTGAGTAATGATGACTTATTTAGATATTTTAAACTGATTCATAGTGGTTGAAGAAGAGAATTGGAATCATTTGCATTTAGATTTTTCATTGTCAGAAGCAGTGAACATATATGCTTCTCACATCTAGATTACGAATTTTGTTAATACTTAACGATTGCTTCGTCAACTGCCTTTGTGATTACTGAATTCATAGAATTGATACTATGCTTCCTTAATTATACTTCTATGTAACTTATCTGCTTATGACAACATTTCACATTGAAATGTTATCTCTGCATGATAGGTTAATGTTGTTACTGTTCTGTGATTGATGGGAAGATCCTCTTGTTCCATTTTATTCTCTGATGTTGAGGTTTTTATCTCCTTAGCTTAGATTTGGAAAGTTTTATTTTCCATATTTTCCATCGAATTGGGCTAAAGTTAAATACATATTGCATAAATATCAATGAAATATGAAGTTGACTTTACCTTTTTTTTTTAGAATATTAAAAATTACATGTACAATTTACAGAAATTACGTAAAAAAATCTGCTGGAAGTCAGGAGTTGATAAAAAATTGACTTTACTTGTCGATACTTGCATATGTTAAGTTGCTGTAGTAGGTGTTGAATATGGTTGGAATATAGACACAAATGTGATTTTGAGAACTTCATCCATATACATGTTCTATTATTGTGAACTGTAAATTCATGGTCATCAATTATCATTGTGTCTGTAAATGCAGTTAATGAAGGAAATTCAGTTTCTGAAACGGATCCACGGACCAGATCCAAATTATGATGATATTTGTTTTTCGGGTGCTGGGAGGTGCTGCCTCATTAAATGAAGATCTCTCTCTTTTGCATCTCTTTGTTGAATCATTATATCTAAGTGTTGCTCTCTGTTATGTGATTAGGGATGTCTCCCAGCTATCAAAAACTTTTCCACAAGTTGATATGGTGTTTGGTGGTGGACACAAATTGTCTTTGTCTCCAGAAAACTACTTGTTCCGGGTAATTTATCATCCTTGGCCTTATTGATGAAAAACTAACCTACAATTGTTCTAGAATTTATTTAAAGTGGTTTCAGTATGTTTGCACATCATCAACTATTTTTGTTGATTATTATTATCTAAGATATATCTTCTATCTTTTGCTTTCTGGCTCACTATTTCTCTTCTTGGCATGTTTTGTAGCATACAAAGGTTAGTGGTGCTTATTGCCTGGGTATTTTCCAAAATGCAGATCCAACTACTCTTTTGGGAGGTACATTACATTGTTTTCAGAACTCAAAACCGCCCTCCCCCTTTTGCTCTTTCTTCTGGCTCATGCACAAGCAAGCATATCTGATGTGCACAAAAATGAAATTAATATATTAAGCAGAACTGCCAACACTAACACCCAACCTCCTAAAAGAACGGGAAAAAGGAGAATCCCTCTTACACGTGTGCATGGAACACCAGAGATTTCTCATAAAAATGTTTTTATGTGAGACAGGAATTGTTGTCCGTAATACACTGGTTACATATGATCGGGGGAATGATAAGATAGGCTTTTGGAAAACTAATTGTTCGGAACTATGGAGGAGACTGCAGTTTCCAAGTATTCCTGCTCCACCACCTTTGGTTTCGTCCAGCAATGATACGAGTGTAAGAACGCCACCTGGAATGCCTCCTAGGCTAGCCCCAGATGGATCACCTCCAAATATTCTTCCAGGTAGAATTTCTTTTCAATACACTGCCTTTATGATGATCCTTGAAATCAAATTTGCATCCTGTATTAGTTCTTAAGCCATGTTACTTGGGGTATTGTTTACTATATATATATATATATATATATATATCTTCCTTCCTTGCAATATGTAATGAATTCTGACATGTTATGATAGCAATTTAGGCACATGTATCCAGTATCCACTGAACTTCTGGTAATTAGTTTCTTTTGCCACTGTCGTTTATGAGGGCTTTGCCAAAAATGAATGTTAACTTTTCTTCATTATATGATTATGATGAAAAATAAAGATGTTTCACGTGGATATCTCTGAGCATGTATTTCTCCCCTTTTGGGAATTATTGGTGCAGCACTAAATAAGAAAAACAGAAAAAGGAGAAAATTGGGGATTAAGGGGGGAGAAAATATAGAAGAAAATGAAGAAAAATGAGAAGAATTTAGAAGAGAGACATCAAAACATTGTTCAATAATATCAGAAATATTCAAATCTACTTTTGAACTAACCTAAAGCCCTTTTTATAATAACCAAAGACCTAAATAAAAGAGAAAATATAAATCTATTTCTTAGCAGAAATAGAAATCACGATTTAACATGAATAAGTAAAACAAATAACCTAAATAAGACTTTGAATCAAGACAATAAGGCGTAATTTAAATTAAATAACAGTAATGAAATTAACTTTAAACTATCCTAACCTCTTCTACATCAGATATACTTCTTGAAAGTTCAATATTTGATGCTGTTATCACTTTTCATGGAATTGATAATTATGACTATGGTTTGACATCACATCCAGATTCCAGTATGGTAAATCATATTGCTTCATACTGTTGCTTCACTGTAGGTTTTCTAATATTGCGTCCTTTGGTGTGATACTAGGTGCATTTCGAATTGGATTTATTACATTTGATATGTCAATTACCCTGAACAACACATACATGAAGCCCAACTTCACAGAACTTGCAGAGTTCATTGCCCATGAATTAGCGGTTGATGATACACAGGTACAAAAATATTTTCCTTGGTTTAGTTTAAAGTTGTGTAAAAACACTGTTGTTTGGAGGCTAATATTAAATGTTGGTTTTGAAGCTGATTCGCTAATATGTTAGGGTATTGTTTTTGTTGTACCTGACAACTCAACAATAAAATGGGAGTGTTTGTATTGATCCTAAAAATGTCAAAATGTCAGTAGTTAAGTTACATGCTTCCTATCTTGATGTATGACGTCTCAGTGAAGTTTTTAACTATTGATTCTAGCATTTCTGAACTAAAAGTATTGCTTGTTCATATACTGAGTTATTCACAAGAATTAGCAATACCAAAAAGTTTTCTACATTTTTTTCCAAAAAAAAAAAAAAAAAAAAAGCAAACACTTGTACATAGATAATAGATAGATCTTGAACCAGCTTGTAAATCTAACTTGTCATTGTTGTTGCCAAGTTTCACTTTGTGCTGGATCCTGAATCAACGTTTGTCAAGCTTCTACTGACATTTTGATTTCAGGTTCATTTGCTGAACTTATCTTCCAAAGGAAATGATTATCTTGTTAGCTGGGGCATCTTTCCTGATGAATCTGCAGATTACATTTCCAATACCACAGCATTGGTAATACTATAATTGTGATACCAAATATTTATATACGCAAGTTGTTCCTTCCCCATCTGTTAGCTTCAATGATCACCATATTGACTGAACGCATTTTTCATATTTGCTGTGTGCAGAACATAATTATGCGGTTAAGGGAACATAATATGCACTTTCCTGAGAGATTTGGGAGTTATCAATTGGTCAAATGGAATGTTGAGCCTCAAACTAAACAGTATGTCACTCTCTTAAAAACTAACAATAAAAAAAAAAGAGAAATTTTAGTGAAAATGACCAAGACTGGGGCTGAATTTTCATGAATGTCTACTGTTCAACATTTGTTTAAAAAATGACTCACTTAAATTTTATTTTGGACGGAAATACCCCTACTTCAAAGTATATGTTGGTTATTTTTAAAAATTTTTATAAGGGTATTTTGGTCCAAGTTGGTCATTCTTAAAATATATTTTGAATAGTGGTCATTTTTAAAAAATTAGATTTAAATTTTGATTACTGTTGAAAATCTCCCAAAGGAAAAAGGACTTATACCTGTACCTATCGAATGCTGTTTTGGCATTCCTTTACCACTAAGATCAACTAATCAAGCATCATCTTCTTGAAACATTAAGACTGCTTAGAAATTCTAGCTGCTGAATTCAAATGACATCAACTAATCAAGCATCTACTTGAAACATTAAGTCTGCTTAGAAATTCTAGCCACTAAATTCAAATGAGATAAGCAAATCTTTTTTGTGCTAATACTAACCTCTGGTGTCTCAAATCTTGCTCAGGCAATTGCCTAAGTGGATTTATTTCTGGTGGCTGAAAATGCTACTTGGGGATAGTATTTTGGATGCATGAGCTGAACTGAAACCCACATATATGTGTAGAAGGGTCTATATTCTTTCTTTCTTTTTGCTGCTTTTGGAGGGCAGGGGATTGAATATGGTCTTCGTTCTTGCTAAAATTGTACTTTATATTTTAATCTATAGATATTTAGGGAGTTTTTGCAGTTAAAATAGGTTGGGGCCAAATAATAATGATGAACGATCCTTTTTCTAATTAAGGGGTAGTAGACAGTATGCAAGTGATGCACCTGTGTCATGTCGTGACATCATGTTAGAGAGGACTGGTGTGTGGATCTAGAACATGGTTTACCATTAGTAGTATGATGTTGTGTGATTGCAGTCGCAGTGGTGGAGGGATGGCCTTGGTAAGAAAAGTGGTCGCACATGAGTGACGAGTTAGCTGCATAGCACTATTTGTCAGCCTGCAGAAAGATGGAAAGTTGTGTTGGAGGTCATGCCAGAGTGAAAAATTTTGTGTTGGAGTCGCAGGGGCAGAGCCAAACTTAAAAGTTTAGGCGGGCATAGTGACAAGATAGTAAAGTTGAAGAGGTCGACTTCCAAAAACAATTGATAAACTAAGTTGCCAAATGTTCACTTTTTAAATGCAAGTGTCTGGATAGACTAGTTTTTTCTTTTTTTCTTAATTTACTTTTTGCCAATGACGAATATGAAATCTGAAAATATCTCTGGACCGTTTTATATGCTAGAGAAGATAATGAAAGAACAAAAGCAAGCAAGCCAGGCATTTTTCTTTGATTTACTTTTTTCTTCTGTTATCTGCTGCACTGGCATTGTTTATGCAATTCCTGATATGGGTGTTCTCCCCTCATCTTGAGCCAGTTTAGCCTTGAAAGGTTGCTGTAATTTTTACTGCTGCATGTTTTCTTTTTCACATTTGGGTTCTTCTGGAGCATTTCAGGACATGGTGGCGGCAAAACATTGTTGCAGTAGCAGCTGGAATAGTTATCACACTGGTTCTTGGTTTATCAATTATTGGGCTATGGTCAGTTTGGAGAAACAGACAAAAAGCACTGAAGTCGTACCAGCCCGTTGGCGCCACAGTTCCCGAGCAGGAGCTTCAGCCACTTCAATCTTGAAAGTTTCTTCTAGGCTTGATTATTTTTGTTCGTGGTTTTTGTAAGTCTTGGTCTGAGCAAGGAAATCCTCTGCTTCTGAACTCGATTCAGATTAATTATGTTGACACATCGAAGATGGCCTTTTGAAGGGATTAGCAAATTTGTAATTCCTCTTAATGTTGTACAATCAAAAGGATAACACAAAAGGAAAAATATAGAAAAGGGTTGTCACAAAATGCTCATAGGTGTTTTGACTCGTGTACGCGGTGGAACGTTGAACGTATGGCAGGCAATAGATGAATACCAGCAAAATGCAAATCATTGTCGTCTGATTTTCTCGGTTCCACCTTCTGATTGGTTTAATTAATCGATGGTGGGATTGGATTTGAGGGAACTCCTAGATGTACAATCCAAACCGTCGCCTTTTTCAACCCAAATTCTAAAACGGTAAAAATAAATTAACCTATTTACAGGTACAGTTGTAATGCTGTTGCTACGCAACTCAAAACCAAGCAAAATAATTAAATTCACTACTTAAAATGCGGATAACACGAAAGTGAAATGTTTTAATTTTGGAGGCAAATCAATCTCATTCTGAATTTATATCGGCAGCTTTTCCTCTATAATTTCTGAGTGTTGACATTGGTCCCATTCCCACACAAAACCACCCCCATATTTAATGACATCAAATTCAACGTATGTGTAGCAAAAGTGATCATTTTCTTTGATTGATGTTCTTGTAAACTTGTAGTGCACTGGACCATTCTGATGGACCGTATATATGATTTTGTTTTCCTCATGGAAGGTATTGCAGAATGTAGGTAGGCGTCACCTCGGATTACTACAGAAGTTAACAAAGTTTATATGTTATCAGAAAACATAACATCTTTGTTTGGCATTAAAGCAAAAATAAAAGATAAAAGACAAGGTATAATCATATTGTAAAATTTGATTACAAGTATCAATTATCCCTTATAATCAAGCATTTCAATGGAGATGTGACATCCAATAAAGTTAAAATCATTCGAAGAAGATTAGTTTGATCTCTGTGTTAATTATTCTTAATTAACACAAGTTGAGAAATGGTCTAAATAGTTCAATCGATTTTGACGTTCTGTTTTTTTTTTTTCTTTTTTTTTTAATATTGATTTTGACATTCTGTTGAAAATAGGAAATATAAAACCATCAGATTTGAGATAAAAATCATAGCTTCCATCCCTAACAGTTGCTGACGATTACTTAGCTTTTATATCTCCTCGTTGGAAAGCTGTGAATAATTTAATAATTTAATATCAGGTGGCAAGCATTCGTTGGATCCGATAAAAAACCAAATACAAGAGTCAGTTACATCGTACGCTGCACATGATATGCTACATAAAATCAATCAACCTAAACGACACGGCACGTTAATCCATAATTCTTAACTTAAAACCTTTAGACCTCTCTATGTCTATATAGCTCTCAGGACAAACTTCATTTTCTCTTTGAATCAACTAATAACAGACTATCACAAATTGGCTATCATTTTTAAATTTCAACTTTGAACGGGGTTATTTTAACTCAAATTTAGATACAAATTTAATTTCATTGACTCCGTTTTTTGATGTGTTATATATACCTATATATATATATATATATATATATAAAGTCGATACGTTACTCTATATCTCTGTTACTGTGTTATAAAATTAGCAGTGTTAATATTGTGGTATAGTCGCACGAACAAAGGAATACGTTTGGGTGCATTAGTTTGCTAAGGAAATTTTGACGTCAAGTATACTGGAAGAGAAGAGAGAAAACTTTCAATAATGTTTTTATTTAGTATTAATTATATTATGAAACCACAACCCTAATGCAGGAACAGTATGATTTTATGACACACACCACCCACATGAAGTTATTTATAGACACACAACTTTCACAAACAAATAAAAGGACCCCGGTTATTCTCTGTCGACTATAAATTTAACATAGGATGAAATTAAAGATAACACTGTGTGAAGGGTCCTTGTCCTTAGTTGACTACACAAATTAAGCGTCTAATTATATTAGTCCACGGTCAAGTGGACTAGTTTTATATATATATATATATATATATATATTTATAGATATAGATATAAATAAGAAATTAAAAGTTGGAGTATGTGTGTAATTAAGGGCACTTGGGTTTGCCCTTGGAGTTCTTCATGTCCCTGTAACAAGGGCACTCGTTCTTGTTTCCATAAGTACCAGATGGAACACAGTTGCACTTCTCACAGCAGATTCCACAGTATTTCAAGCACCGATCCTTCACTCCTGCTTGTGAGCACCTCACCGCGCACTTTGAGTCGCAGAAAGCTGCATTTCAACACACACACACACACACAATCCTCCCATACATCAAACTGCCAATATTTATACATATAATAGATAAGAAGAGATGTTACGTATATAGAATACCTGAACCAGCCATTGAGAGCTCAAAGAAAGAAGAAGTGAGGACGAGGGAAACTAGGAGGAATGAAACAAAGACAGGCTTCATTTTCTCAACAGATCGAGGACGATGAACAAACTCAATTAAGAAGAGTACAAGCTTAAGAATGAAATGGAGCGGCCAAGCTACCTGATTTGCTTTCGGAGTTTTTGTTGAGATCAATTACTACTGGTGCATGGGCATAGAAAATGTTGTTGGCACGTAAGGGTTATTTATAGTGCAAAAAAAGGGAGTAGGTGAAAGGTTAGGAAAGCGCTTACAAGCTAGCTGCAAAATACCAACAGCGGATTTACAGTCTGTCAAGTGGTATATATTCATTCATAATTGCTGGGGGAGGAATCATCCAGATGCATGCTATGGCCATGGGATGGCTCATCATCATCTTCATCATCGTCATCATACTTTGAAGTGACTCAATGGTCAATGGCCATCCATTGCATGCCCTACACAAAGTATATGCCAATAGCTTTAATTTGCATGTTTTTGGGGCTTAATATATACTTCATAATTGCATCTAGTACATTCTTAATTCAACTTTATCATCAAGTTGTCCTTGGTAATATGTGAATTCATTCGATAACCAAAAGGAGCTGTAATTAAATAATATGTGGAGACTTATTAATTTCTGGGTAAGACTCTGACGTGTAGTTTAAATTTGTCTTACGTACACCCAATACTGAAGGTTTCTTGAAGCTTCCATATTTTTACTTTTAATTTCTTTCCCGATCGATGATCAAATTTCTTTCTTTAAAAGCATTTTAAACATTAAAAACAGTATTGTCATCTATAGTAACAAAAGCAACCAACCAAAAATATATATATATATATATATATATATTTTAGTAATTATTAGTATGAAAATTATGTTACCGAGCAAAAGAGAAGTCTTCTAATCCTAATCCTAAGCCTAGGTTTTAGTTTCCATATTCATGCGACAAGGCATGGTAGCACTGGCAGCACAGCTGTAAAAATACAAAATAATTGTAATTGTTGCTTTTCCAAAAACCAAAATAGGCTTTGAATCGCCATGACGTTTTATGTAGGCCCCCCTCGATCCCATTTTGATAAAGCGCGGAAATCGTGTGGGCTCCACTGTAATAAAAAACAGGTTAGCCCCACCCATGTACCATCCCAGTGCTCCTTTGAAATCTGGTTGACAAACGGGTCAATGCATCTCTCTGTCTATCAAACCTTCCCCAGTACTGGTAAAGTTTTCCTCTTAAACTTGGAAGAAGATTTGACCTCAAACGCCGACGCCAATGCCAATGGCACTACATCATGGTCATGGGTAATTATGACTTTTTCTTCTTCAGTTTTATTGGGTTATTATTATTATTCTTGATGTTGTTGTTGTTGTTGAAAAGAAGTCTCTGGAAATGGAGAAACGACAGAGAGCTATCAGCAGTTCCTCCTTAATTTCCTTTTGCATGAATGAGTGGGCGCCGCGAAAGGTGCATGGTCGGCAATGTCTTTTGGCACCAAAAGCGTGACAAGTCACGTGACCCAATTCGAAAGAAAAGCAATCTAATATGCATGTTATGCAATGCAATGTAAATGGAATGGAATGGAATGGAATGGAATGCCAATTCATCCATCCATCATCATCCATTTCTATTACTTTCGCGAAAGGAATAAACCAAACAAATCCAACCAATTAAATTGATTATGTGGAAAAATTGCAGTACTCTTCATCAAGAGTTTGTTTTGCTTAGATGTAAGATGTATAATATTTAATTATAGTTCATTTTAATTGCTTTTCTTGATCTAGCTCCGCCTTTGCGAAACGTTATCTTTGAGGCAAGTCCAACTCCAGGCCAAGTAAACCATGGAAAGCCTGTAGATTGTTGCGAGAAGCCGATCAATCATATATATATATATATATATATATCTAACGGAACTGATTAGTCGTGACTGTCTCACACCAATGCCTTCAAACTTGCGTGTGAGAAGCCAATCACACCTATCTTTCTCCTCCTCATTGGCTGCTCTATCTTTATAATTTCAACCATCAGACGTACTATAGCAATAGCTTTTCATTTAAAGAGATGTATAGATAAGCAGAGGAACATTGCGGAGGTTTTTTTATGTATTTATCTGATTTACCTCGAAATCTCGATATATTATTGAATAGAATAGGGTTTCCCAAGGAGGCAGAGCGAGTGAGCCCACTATTTAATGGACACCTTGTTAGCAGCAGCATAGCAGATTGCACTTGCACGTACAAAGAAATCCGCCCACCTCACCTGAACTCGCCTAATCAATCATCAATGGCATTGGCAGCTGCGAAACAATTCAGAACCAAGTGCATGCTTTCGTCTTAATTAGCTTCTCCCACTCCCATCATCCGCCTACAATTTTTTTTCTTCTTTTTCTGGTAAAAAAACAAAATCAGTCATGGTTTTCAGCCAATCGTGGAACATCCCCGAGCAATACAATTAGGTCAGGAAATTAAGTGAGCACGATGATAACTCAAATGTAAAACGATAGCAACCTATTAATCCTTATTACTAATTATTAATTAATTAGCTAACATTCGTATAAGGAATTTTACCTTATCATAATTAATTTGTTGGCTTGTAATATGCTCTCAATCAACCTCATACTCATTTGTAGTGTCAAATTGAGTGGGAATGAAGACTGGTGATTCTATTGTCAGTTGTCACGTACCCATCCTGGCCCTGCATCCCATGTGCACGCGATCGACCATCAGAATTATTAATTAAGCTGCCACTTTCAACAACTTTCACAAATTTAAAAAACCTGATTCGCATTTCAGATATCTATCTATCTACATATATATATATATATATAATACATACCCTTCTTGCTGTCTTTTAGAGGCTTACAAATTACCTCCATGAAAAATTCTTTATTTAACCTCGAGCTCTCGGATTTACATAACCATTGCAGAGGAACTGGAGCTAACCTCTCTGTCACTCTCACAAACCTCTTCCGTTTTGGGCTTCAATCAGTCGACCGAAAAAAAAAAAAAAAAGCTCTGGGCCAACATAAGATGAAGTCCAATTTGGTTGGGCTTCGCCAATCAAAACTATGGGCAAGTGATATATAATTAGATGATGACACAGCCTTAAAATTAACCTGTTCTTCATTGCAGCAATTTTTAATGGCTTTCTCTGGATTTAGTCCTGTAATATATGATATCCACGGAGGGGTGATCGTGGAGTACTGGGTCTGGAATGATGACAATGGGTGGGCCATAAAATTATTAGTCATTAGCACAGCACATTTCCAAGAACATTATTGCGCTTGTGGACATCATTACCCCTTGCATTGCCTTTCTATCCCTATCATGTCATAACAAGTTAAAGAGATTGTGTCCCTCAAACTCAAATATACGATTTTTAAATACCAGTTTCGAGGGCTTGTTGCTCTCCACCGCCAGGGGCCCAATACTTGAATAAAAACTAAACGGAATTGACAAATAATCCTAACAACTTAGGTTTTGCCAAGTTTACGAAGTCATATTCTGATCCCATTTTTTCTGACTTCAGTTATTTTAAGTGTTAATAATGCCAATTAATTTATTTTTCTAATTAAGCTTGAAGGTGAGGGTAGTAGTTTGGTGACTTTAATTAGCCGACAAAGTAAGGTTTCGACCAACGATTAGTCCTAATTACAACCATATCAAACCCCACCATCCCGCCTAATTAATTGAGTACTCGCATCGCATCAATTACATTTTCCACCTTTCTCTAAATTTTGATACAATTATTATGCAAACCCATAACGATTAGATTACTTCATAGCAAGAGTTTAACAATACCCGGTAAAAAAAAAACCACAACCAACGTGTTTAACAAATATTGCTATTTCTCTCTTCCACCCAATTACTGAAATTTTCAAATTGATTTAATTTGATAAATTCTTCTAATACGTTATTATTAAAAAGTCTATATAGTTTTGAGAATCTAATTTTATAATTATATAATATTGCGTCCCACCCCAAAGGTGTTAAGAAGAAAGGACGAAAGGCCCCACGTTCCAAAGTATTGTTTGTCCAATTGCGTCTAGTGTGTGATGATCATTCGATGTCTGGGATCTTATCGATCAACTGCGAGTGTGTGTGTGGTGTGATGCATGAATCGGGAACTGGTGTATTCGGATTTGGATTTGTAACGAAAACAGAGAGTTGTTATTGAGATTCGAGATATAGAAATGTTTTTTAATGGATAGGAGAACTTGTACCGCATCACAGGCATACTGAAAGACAGCATTTTGAATCCATTTGTTTGACTTGGGACTTTTGGTTGTTGTTACATACAACGTCGTTTCATATCCAACTAAATTCTAGTCCATCCACTCCTACCTCACCCTAATTGGCTTAGCTTTCAACCAACCCACCGATAATCGCGCAACTTTGATTAGTATTATTAAAACTAACTTTAAAATCAATTAAAATAGAATAGCACTTCGAAATTGAACAGAGTAATCAAAATGAAACTATCCTTACAAATTACGTGCAATTTCGTTACACTACATCCCTATTCATAAATTTAAAATATAAGTTAACAACTTAATGCACATTATTGAAAATGATTCTGCTTATCAAGTATGCTCTATCCCAATCCAAGCACTTGATTGTTTTGTAAAAGGCATAAAACAGCAAATGAGTGACGTGAACTTGAATTAATGCTTTGTAGTGGCAGAAATCATGAGACCTCTCATTAATTTCCCATTTCAGTAAACAGTAAAAAAAACCCAGTTAATAAAAACCCAAATGTGAACGAAATTTTAAAAAGATAAAAAAAAAAAAAAAAAAACATGTTCTCAAAACATCAAAAGCAAAAATAGAATAAAGAACCGGTTACCGTGATTGGCGATGGGATTGAGAAGAAGTGTTGACGAAGCATAAACAAGCTAAGCTAGGCTAATGGACGCATTTGGAAAAAGAAAAGTGAGGCAGGCAGGCAGGCAGGCAGGCTACTTATTTGTTGTATTGTCTATTTCAACCCAATAATATTTTATTTTAGACAAAAGTCAGGCAACATATAAATGCTTAGTCAAATCTGTGCAAATAAAGCACCTCATTTCATGGCCCATTGGCATTGCTTTCCAGTTTCTACATTAAAATTTTAAAATATCTTTAACAGTATCACGGGCTAACTGAATGAAATTGAAAACTGTTTTTATGAAACATTTTGTTTTCATGCAGTTGATTTTATACTGTATTGTCCATATCCACAACTTGGGAGGAAGGGGAAATTAAAACAATTAATATGCTTGCTTCTTAATTTAATGAGGAAGCTGTAACTTGTAGGTCCGAGGATCGAGCAAGCCAGCAGTGCAACAAACAATAATTGGTAATATTATAAAGATAACAATTAATTGATACGAAGAAAGGGAATTATATATTTCTTTCAATTACTAAATGATATAAGCATTCGTTGTTATAACTAGATCATCAAATCTTATTTTATATGAAAACTAATTGATATATTAGTTTACAATCATCAATAACTATAATTATTATGACAACCAAGGTTTGAAAATCCAACAACGTGAGCTTATTGTCATACTCCGAAGGCATAACTTGTGCGGACGCGGAGCAATACGGTCCGTGACATTATTCTTAATTTAATGCATTGATATTTATGAATGTTGAAATTAATTAATTTATCAACTAAATCAATGATAAAACTTAAATATGAAAAGGATATTACACCCACCAAAATTAAGCAAAAATAAATAGACAAATCAAACTTGCTCAAACAAGTTATCTAAAAAGTGGATATTGAAATTGATATTGCAACTCAAAAAGAAAAAAAATGAAAAAACATTTATCACAATACAATGTGGGATGATAATATATTAATCTTTAATTTTAATAAAATTATAAATACAAACATAACTTTTTTTTTTAGTGTGTAGTAATAAATAAATTATTAGTAAGTGAATTGAAGTTAAAATTTTTTTTGATTAAGATGTTGAAATTAAAATTACGCATATTATAAAATAAAATTACTTTATATTAAGTAAAAGAATGAATAAATTTTGTAAAACAATTAGTGTTTGCTAAATTATTTATTTTTTGTGTTTTATGAGGGATCAACGTTACAATTTCAAATGAAATTTAAATATTTGATTTTATTTATCGAATTTGATGATAAATATGTGCTGTTTTTTTTTCAATAGATTCATGTATTTTACTTGTAATTTTATGAAAAAGACAGCCCTCTGTCACGCGCCCAGCGGAAAGGCACGTGCGGCACCCTCGTAGACCCCCATGTCGAGGGTAAGCCTTGTTATCCCGTCGCATATTTAACTGGTTTCGGCCTACCTTGGCCTCATCAGGAGGACGGCTTCAGTCCCCTCTACATGATAGCCCTTGAGACTGAAGCCGACTTTGCACCATGAAACATCAATGTGCTTGAGTTGTCACACCCCAGCACACCCAGCCAACATGCGATTTCTCGTGCCGTAACATTCTCCACCACCGAAAATCGTGCACGTCCTCGTGCACGCGGCCATCTTCAAATTTTTCGCCAGCTCAATTGGTAGACCATCGAGATCCTACCCTGCATGCCGCTCCACTCCATAACGCCCATCTCCTCCGGGCTAAGGAGACTCCCACAAAGAGAACACGATAACACCACGTCGTGCGGGCACGCCATCCTCGACGTACGGTGGTAGCAGTGCTTGGCGTAGATGAGGCGCTATGCGGTTGCCTTTCAAACCACTATGCTCATCTTCCAGGAAGATCCCCATACCGCAGGACACAACATTGTGCGAGCACGCCCACATTCGGGGCTGCGTGGCGAAGGGTCACACAATAGACACCTCGTTTTCCCTCGCCCAATCTTACGGGCTAATATCCTCGGCCATCTCGGTGGATTCCCACAGGAGTCAGGAACGTAGCGAGATTTTGCGGAAATTCTCGTTCCTGCTCTGATACCATCTGTCACGCGCCCAGCGGAAAGGCACGTGCGGCACCCTCGTAGACCCCCATGTCGAGGGTAAGCCTTGTTATCCCGTCGCATATTTAACTGGTTTCGGCCTACCTTGGCCTCATCAGGAGGACGGCTTCAGTCCCCTCTACATGATAGCCCTTGAGACTGAAGCCGATTTTGCACCATGAAACATCAATGTGCTTGAGTTGTCACACCCCAGCACACCCAGCCAACATGCGATTTCTCGTGCCGTAACACCTCGCCCAATATAAAAGAGTTGCCTGGCTTCACCGCGAATGAGCTAATAAAATTATCACGGCCTTTCCCGCATGCTTAGCGAGCTGATTATTACGTATAATCTAATTACAAATAAATTGTATTTTATATGGGGTTTTGACCGTAGCACCACACACTTGACCGTTGGTAACGGCGCCAACCCCGATACCTAAAGTGGTTTTTATGTGCGTCAGTGTCACACGCCGTTTCTTTTCCCGTAATAAGAAAAAGCAGGCAGTGTCTGTAGTTCGTCTTCTAAGGGCAGCCCATCCACAAATAAAATGAAAGAAAAGAGCGCAATAAAAAGGAGCCAAGTAAAGCACAGGAGGAGAAGAAGAAGAAGAATGCTATAATCCACTTAACTGCATTCTACAGTTCGTCTATCTCGGGGCAACTCAAACTTAATTATTTATTATTAGTACCATTTATGAGTGAACCCATTTGCTTATCCTAAACGGCATTCTCCATTATTCGTTTTTTTTTTTTTTTTTCCTTTTCTTTTTCTCACTCTGGCTCTTTCAGTTGCTTTCCCTTGTCTGTTATTTTGAAAAAATGGAGAGAAAACAAGGCTTCTTTTCTGCGTTAAAAGAGGAGGTTGTTAGAGGGTTATCACCCGGCCGTTCTAGAGGGAAGAGTCCGGCGAGAAGTGGGTCCCCGATGTCGAGTTTAGTAAGGCGAAGAAGAGGTAGGACCAACCATCACAAACACGTGGCGCATCCCGAGCCTTTGATTATGAGATCGGGAAGTCTGAGGCCGGCGGAGGCCTTGTCTCCATTGAAGGAAGGACCCGATCCGGACGGAACGGATGGTGGTGATTCGAGGATAGAAGGTAGGTGGGCTCACTGGATGAAGGGACAGCTTGTGAGAGCTCCTTCAGTTTCTGGGTCTGCGTGTAAACGGTCGGATCTAAGGTTACTGCTTGGAGTATTGGGTGCGCCGCTCTCGCCGGTTCACGTTAGCAGTGCTGAGCCTCTGCCTCATCTTAGCATCAAAGACACTCCAATTGTTAGTCTCTCCTTTCTTTGTTCATTACTCTGTTTATATTGTGTTACAGTTTAAGATGATGTCACTAAAAAATTTATACTAGATATGTGTTAAATGGTTAATAAATCAGTGAACTCCGAAGCTTTTTTGTTCTTATGCATGTTGAATTTTTTATTCTTTTAATCAAACTAAGTTTCTTTTTTCTTTTTTTTTTCCTGCACGTTGATCTTATTAAATATTTTTTATTTCGGCTCTGAGTTTTCTTAATTCTCGCTAAGGTTGTGGAAGAGAATTATTGTTTGGTGTCAAAAGAAGGGTGATTGAGTAGTTGAGTTGGCTTGGTTTTCTTATATGACCTTTCATATGTTTGATAAAATGCTCTGGTTTGAGATGGCTATTTGTTTTTTTCTTCCATCAATTATTTATCGTGAACAATTTTATTTGAAAGAAGAGAGAGAAACAATTGTTAAAGTAATCTTTTGATTGGCCTTGCTAAATGTGTTTTTTATGATTTGGGTTATGGTTGCAGGAAAGCTCATCTGCTCATATATATTACAGCAGTACACAGCAGCATCAGGGGGACAAAAGCTTCAAAACTCTATGCACAATGCTTATGCCATGGGAAGGGTAACAATGATAGCTTCTGAGTTTGAGAAGGGTAATAAGGTTACAAGGAGCAAGAATTCCTCCAAAGGTGCTGAGTCGGGTGGGTTTGTGCTGTGGCAAATGAATCCAGACATGTGGTATGTGGAGCTTGCTCTTGGTGGCAGCAAAGTTCATGCTGGTTGCAACGGAAAGCTTGTTTGGAGGCATACACCTTGGCTTGGTGCACATGCTGCAAAAGGTCCTGTTAGACCTTTGCGCCGTGCCCTTCAGGTGAAGCTGCTTGTCATTGCTCACTGTTTATTTTGTCGCTATTAGCTCCTTTCCATCCACCATGCTAAATGATTTCAACTCAATTTTTTTCATAGGGTCTTGACCCCCGAACGACTGCAAGCATGTTTGTTAATGCAAGATGCATTGGGGAGAAGAAGATCAATGGAGAGGATTGTTTCATACTCAAGTTATGTGCAGATCCTGCCACACTGAAGGCCAGGAGTGAAGGGCCGGCTGAGATCATAAGGCATGTTTTGTTTGGTTACTTCAGCCAGAAAACAGGGCTTCTTGTCCACTTGGAAGACTCCCATTTGACTCGCATCCAGAACAATGGAGGCGATGCTGTATACTGGGAGACAACAATCAACTCATTCCTTGATGATTACAGGTCTGTTGAGGGAATTATGATTGCTCATTCGGGTCGTTCTATAGTGACCCTTTTCAGGTTTGGAGACACAGCAATGAGCCATACCAGGACCAGGATGGAAGAAGCATGGGCAATTGAGGAAGTGGCTTTCAATGTTCCAGGCCTATCAGTAGACTGTTTCATCCCCCCTGCTGAAATAAGATTTGGTTCTGTCGGTGAAACTTGCGAGCTTACTCAAGGTCAGAGGATAAGAAGTATAGCGACTACGGCAGCACATCGAACCAAAGTTGCTTCATTGGATATGTCGCTTGACATTGGTGTTAGTAACATCACTTGGAAGGCAAATGTCTAGGGAATGACAGATTGTGGCAACTTTTGTCACACGAGTAGGTCAGGTGTCTAGTTTTACTGCGCTGACGAAGTAGAAGCTCAACTTGTAAGGTAGGAGCTTGCTTGTTTGCAAGTTTTGGCATTGGATCAATGTCTCCTTGAAATTTGTAAATAGAGCACAATGAAATGTGGAGAATCCCCTAATGTTGCCAGGGCTTGGGTTAATAGTAGATAACATATCGAGGAAATCTAGCTGACGGAGGTTTGTTTTTCCATTTTCCTTCCTTGCATAGACAGGGTATCATTTGTCGATTAATATCTTATAACAAATCTTCTTCTGTGGTGGTACTGTTATAGTAAGTGATCAATCAATTGTAATCTCTGTAAAATCTTTTCTTGTGAAGATTTTTTAAGATACAACACTAGTGTAAAACTTGATCGACAACCACTTCAGCATGTAATTTTAGTCACAGTTCGAGGCTGTGATTTTGTTCTTGGCGTAATTTTATGTGTAATTAAATATGCATCTGTTGGATCTCGTCGCAGCACATTAGTGTCGACAAGGAGATGATGGCAAACCGTATTAATTAAGAAGGTGAAAAGATGAAATGAAAGGGGCAGAATGGGGCTTGGTGACACGTTAGGCTATATTTATAATTTATTAGGATTTTAATAGATACCTTCTCTAAAATTTGTAATTTTAATTTTTAAATAAAAAATTTAAGAAAAGATATATTTATTTATCTTGAACTATCAATTAATTATTTATTTTTACTTAAATGATTATAATATTTTTAATTGTTTTAAAATAAAATTTAAAAAAATTAATTTTAATTTAATTGTTATTTAAAAAATTAAAATAATTAAAATTTTAATTAATGACAATTATAATTATATTTATTTAAATTAAAAATTTATTTAATGATATTTAAAATTAACAATTTACTTATATTGATATTTTTTTTTTTAATTTTTCGTAATTACGTAATTTCATCAAATTTTTTATTTAAATTCGAAAATTTATATTTATTTTACAAGTCATAAAATTTATATTGAAGTATGAATTTAATTTGAATATATATAACATACATCTTATATTAAAGTGTTTTTATAAGAAGAATGGGGTTGGAAAGATTATAGAGTTGTTTAGTGAAATAAAAAAAAATTATTATTAAAGAATTTACAAAAGAGAGAAATAAGAAAAGCGTCTATTTTACGTATTGAAATTTGAAATTTGGATAAATATGATATATGAATAAAAATTAAATTCTTAATTTAAATAAATATTAAATAAATATAAATTAAAATTATCAAGTTAAATTATCACTAATTAAATTTTTAATTTCAATAAATATTAAATATACATAAATTAAAATTACCAACTTAAATTGTCATTAATTAAATTTTTAATTTTTAAATAAATATAAATTAAAATTATTTTTATTATATATATTGAATTTTAAAATAATTAAAGATATTATAATTATAAATAAAATTAAATGATGAACAGTTTAGAGAAGGGAAGTGTACTTTTTTTTTTTTTTAAATTTTTATTTAAGTATTAAAATATCAGTCATTAGGAGTTTTGTGTTAACCCCCAATAATTTGCTTGATTGGGACGTTAAAGTAACCGACAGTAGACACCCTCCAATCAGCATATGTCGATCCTTCCATAACGTAACCAGACAGGTAGGTATGCCAAAGTCTGACTGAGAGGCGCCTTTGATTACTAGAGTGGCTGAGGACGGACCGGTGGTTAGGGCAAGGTCTCTGATGCCCGGAATTCAATTTTTGATTAGTCATCCGCAGTTCATTGGGCCGAAATAGAATTGTTACCATGAAATACTACTAGATTTGACTCTGAGGCCCAAACACTGTTTACCACAACCACAGCAACTTGTAATATGTGTTTTGGGCTCCGATCCTGTTGGTTACAAAATTCATGCAAATGTAATTGAGCTTATGGATCATTATATGATTTTGTCCAATGGAAAAGCAATTGGGCCTGTTTACGACTTCTTAATTTAGACGGAAATTAAAATTTGCGTAAAGGTTTTTTATTTTCAAAGATTTAATTCAATATTTTAATTAATTCTAATGGTTTCAAAAATATATTTAAAAGTCTTAATTTATTATAAAAAAATAACTATATCCTATATATTTATGTCAAGTAAATTAACTAAATTAATAATAATAATATTTTGATAATATAATATATTTATGTAAAATACATTAATTAAATTAATAATAATAATAATATTTATAATATATTATTTTTTTTTAAATTATTATATAAGGGTATAGGTAACTTTTTCTTTAATAAATTTATACTTTTAGAAATATTTTTTTAAACCATTAGAACTAATAAAGATATTAAACTGAACTTTTTGCATCAAAAATAACTTTATCCTTAAAATTTTGTCATTGTTCAAAATTGTACTAGCACATGGTTTCAACTTTCATATCTCTACAATCTTTATTCTAGCTCGTTTAGAAATAAAAATAAAAAAAAAAAAAAAAAAACTAGTTTTTTCTTTCTATATAGTAGTGGCATTATTTTCATTAAAAGTAAACAAAATTAGTATGGTTTATTTTGGTGCATGCTAAGAATAATGAAAGGTATCAAGCACTGAGGAAGGGCTTGACATCTCATTTGGTAATCATTGCTAATATTTTACCTTTTCTTAAACTCAATCACTACATATTCTATCTGGTGCTGCTCCGTGGTTCCTATCTCCATGCATACAACAACCTTGGCGAAGGCTAAGACTTCCATTGAATATGCAAGGAAGCTGCATTATTGGCATTAATTCTAATTTTTTAGGTCGCATTTCGTGGTTAAATTATCAGAAATGCTCTCAATATTAGATAGAAAAAGTTTATTCATTCATACCAATTTGGAGGTAGAATTCATAGACTCGTACAAGAAGTTTTCTCCGTGCACGTCAAACAGTATCAGTTCGCTGCTTATAATGATCGGGCTTACTAAAAATATCTCTTCTAATTTCTTCCCCAGTTGCAAGTCCTGGAATAATTAAGTAATTGGCATTTTTGAACCATCTGAATATGAAAGCTTACAGCAGCAAAGCAAATATTTAATATCTTTAATTATCTTGATTACATAGTTCAGCGTGATTGGATTGCGTATCTAGCGTTCAGCGTTCATCATCATGAGCTTCTAAATAAAAGTAGTTACTTTACACGCCGATTATACCAGCAAGTAATAAACAAAACAAGTTTATATATGCACATTGCACCACATCAACAACACATAAATCATAATACATCACATTGATAAAAATAATCTCAATGATCGGCACATCTTAATACTTAGCTGGAAAAATTTTAATCTCAAGTACTAGTGCTGTTAATATAATGGAGACAAACTGAATCCATTGTATCTGCTTTTCATATATATATATATATATATATATATATGTATGTATGTATGTGCTTTCCACATATATATAGCATGTTTATGTAGTAGCCACATGTTCTTGAGACCTTCAATGTTCTGTACTATAATACTGTGTTTTCAATCTATTTAGAATTTCTGTTCTGAGCTTTGCTAGTTATGGCGTTAATATTTATTTGAAGATAGAGAAGTAAATTAAAGAAACGTGAAGGGACCACTGACCACATCGTGCTTCTTCCATGCCCCTATACTCAAGCTGCGGTGTGGTCCCTCCCCATCTAAATGCGCCTCACATTAGCCTATATTATCATATTTAAACCCTAAAATACGTTTACAGGTTTGATCGTCCGGTATATCTGCAATAAGTATTATGTGGTTCTCCCCTCAACATTCTACGTCAATAAGAGAGAAAGCTTTTGCCTCATTTCCAGAGATCGAGTTGAATGAAGCAAACTGATCAAGAGGCAGCTTATAAAAACGTGAGGGCAATTTTCTCTTAAGTTTCTTCCTTGATCAATTAAGATTTTAGTAGAAACACAAATCTAGATTCTAGACAGCATCATGATAAAATGTGCACAGGAAATCTGGAAATTTGTTCTATTCTGAGTTCATTGGTGGTATTTAGGAAATCTCGAAGATATGCTGTCCCGCTTAGTGCTTACGTGGTCCTTGTCACATGAGACAAAAATGCTTTTTGTACAAGAAGAAGAAATGAATATTTTGAAAAGCAATCTGGCAAAGCATTTCCAGAAGGACTGATCAGTCTAAGGACACTGAACCCTAATTAATATGACGAGTGGTGAGGACCACCTGCTTTCTGATGTGGGAAGCACTTGCCAAGCACAGAGTCTCCACGGAAGAGAAAGTTAGCAAAATAAAAAATGGACTACCATGAAAAGGCTTGAAGGGCTAGAAACAAACGAATGAATGAAGAGTTTTTCTCCAAAGAACAGCTGATCAGAGCTAGCAGGCATTAACAATATGACAAAAATGTCGTTGAATCCTTTTTGTGTTTTGAAATTTGCATTTGTAAAGCAAAGTGTGCTCAAGAATATGTCCAACAGACAAATAGTGAACAGCTTAAAGGGTGGCATGATCATTGCCAAATTGATCAAAACTGCAGCCTACAGCATATATAAACTGATCAAGGGATAGTAGTTATATATAGAACGGATATATAGAGGAAAAAAACTAAGCTAGTGGCCAGCCTGCCCTCTTAAGTAGGTTTAAATATTGGTTTCTTCAATTTCAAACAGATAAATAGGGAAAATCAGTTCATGATTCTCTGATGCCTCGTGAATAAAATTATTAGTTCTTCAAAATTCTGAAGACCGTCGACAGATCGATGCAGCAAAGTACAATCTCTGTCAGAGTTGGCATCATTTTTACCCGGCCCCCAGGATAACCATGGAGACCTAGCTAACCTAAACTTTCTCAAGAAAAAAGCCACAGAGCACTCCGTTCTATTCAAATATGGAAAATGCTTCTAGATTTTTAAATTATATAATTATTTGACGCGCCGCTAGGTCTCACTATACTTCCACTTCCATTCACTCGCTAATTAATCTTTAATTAATCGCTTGAATCTTCTTTATCTAAATACACCCACAATTGTCTATCCTAATCCAAAACCCTAAAACTCTATCTTTCACTAAAACCATGGATTCCTTGAAACCAAAGGAGAAGAACATCCCTACCACTACCACCACCAAAGTCAATACTCCTAACATGGGCATGGATCAGATTTGCACCAACCCTTGCTGTTTCTTCTGCACCATGAAAGAGCCAGACTCGTCACTCAGGAGAACTGGAATAGCAAATTTTTTCAAGGAAATGCCTCTTACAGATGACCAAGAACATGTTTTGGCTCTAAGTGGTCTATGGAATATTGCCATGACTCAACCAGATGATCCAGTATTCCCATCCCTCGGGGTCTTTAGTTGCATGGCAAGTTTGATCTACAAAGGTATCAATAATAGAGATTGGCTTCTCAGGGACCAAAATATTTACATCCCTTATTATGCAGCTCATGTTATTGGTTCTTACACCATGAATAAGGTCGAGTTTTGCAGAGAAAGCTGTGCAGTCAGGAGTGATACCTCCATTAATGGAACTATTAAGAGGGAAGATCAGTTGGGTGGAGCAAAGAGTTGCAGTTCGAGCACTTGGCCACCTTGCAAGTTATGAGAGGACCTTCGAAGCAGTAGCAGTCTATGAAGAGGAGGTGGTGAAATTATCTATGCAGTTAGCCTCTACTTGCCTTGATGTAGTGTATGTTAACTTTGTTGGGTTGAAGGATAAGAAGAAAAGATTGAAATATCATACTGACCTGCTTACTAGAGGTGTAGGAGGGCTAGAAATGGAGAACCGGAAGGCTGAAGAGTGGGCTAGCCAACTTCAATGCTGGTCTCTCTACCTTCTAAATTGCTTTGCTTGCAAAGAGAGGTCTTTGAATCTCATTTGTAAGCAGGATTTCCTAATGGATTTGTGTTACATATGGGGTGGATTGGTAAATCATAATTCTCCAGCTGGAGTTGGACTCATCAGAATCTTATGCTACAATAAAACTGGGAAGGAAAAATATTGCTGAATCTAAGGAAGTCATAGAGAATCTCTGCAATCTCTCGAGATCTTCAGACGATTGGCAGTATATGGGCATTGATTGTCTTCTGTTGCTTCTCAAAGATCCAGATACGAGGTACAAAGTTATCGAAACTGCCACCTTGTTCCTTATTGATTTGGTTGAATTAAGCAGCCTTCTAGATAGACCAAATTTGGGAGAAGCAATCACAAGAGCTCTCCTTTTAGATCATAAACAAACCAAACTGAAATTTACGAACAAAAAAGTTCTAAAAGCTCTAGAAGAAACATGGGAACTTAAAGTTGAAAGAAAAAAGAGAGAGAAATTAATGTCTGAAGAAAAAGTTGAAGAAAGAAGGGTTTTGGTGGGTTTGATAAAACAAGAAGCAAAGCATATGTTCTGGTTGGGGGAGGTAGAAGAAGCTGTAATGAAGTACACTGAAGCACTAGAGGTGTGCCCATTGAGGCTGAAAAAAAGAGAGAACGGTTCTCTACAGCGATAGAGCTCAGTGTCATTTGTTGCTTCGAGACCCAGATGCTGCCATTAGGGACTCAACTAGAGCTCTTTGCCTCTCTACTCCTGCAAATTCTCACTGTAAAAGTCTCTGGAGAAGATCCCAGGCTTATGACATGAAGGGTTTAGCTAAAGAAAGCTTGATGGACTGTATAATGTTCATCAATGGCTGTATCAGATCAGAGACAACCAAACGTGTGAAGATTCCATACTGTGCAGCACGTATGATCAGCAAGCATATGGATTCCACGTGGCTTTTTGCTAATGTGCGGTCAAAGATTTTAATCAGTCGAGTGAATACAGTACAAGAATCGTTTGGGGAGTATAAGAGTGACAATGACGAGCAACATTACGATGAAATGATGAGGATGATAATGGAGAAGAAAAAACTCATATCTGGTAAGTATGAAAAAGGATCACGCAAACAAACTACTATTTGAAATTCAAATGGGTTTCATTGTGTTTCATCATTTTCTAACATGTACGTGCCAAAGCCGAATTAACTTTTAACTTTTTGGTGTTATATGTCTATGGAAATGCAAGGACTCACACACTTTTGCTCGCAACTTTAACTTTTCAGGTCTGTCTACTATTTCTGAAGAACCAGCTGTGCTTGTAGAAGGAAGGAGTAACATGGAGCTTGAAAGGGCAAGAAGAAAGAAAGCTTTTGTCGCGCGATCTATGTAAACCTATGGCAAACTGGTGTGGCATAGTAACTTATTAAAGTGGATTTCAATCCTGCTGGAGAATTTTGACTTTTAAATCCACAGTATGATGTAGAAGAAGTCACATCCCGGAATAATATCAGATGATGATGATTTTGAGCTAAACTGGCGCTTTGCTTTAATGGATAGAAGTTGCGTAGTCTAGTTTTGTTCATGCAATGACTAAATTAAAGTTCACAATCTTATAGGTGTCATGACATATAGAATTCTAAAATGTCTAGGAAAAAGATCATTGAGAAAAATAATATACTAAAAATCTACAAAGATCTTTCATAATCCTCATGTTGGTAATAGGTAGTCATTTTATAATGTTCTAGGCCAGTATGATGATTTATTAGAAGAGCTCCAAAGACATTATTATCATCACGCGTATAGTATATCATGGGATCATTAATTAGCATTTGGTTCAGCCAAATTGGGTAATCATTGGCCAGAACTTCACAAGGCTATTGACCTTGCATTATCCTAGCTTTATTTTGCACTCTCCTGTAGTGTAATGTATCTGATACCTATATATAGTTTGGCGTTATGTAAATTTTTTTAGCATCTGCTAGATAACATTATACCAAACAAGTCTTTGACAATATTTATCGCATTAATTTATTTGATGTTTCTACGCATACATATCAGGAGAACTAATTTAAGGACTTGAACTTGATAGTCAAACTCTGCTTCCCGGAATGTCTAATAAATAAATATATATAGAGGGGGGAAATCAATAGCCTTTTTTCTTTACATAAATTTTTATATTAATTATTAACATTTAAATTAAAAATATATGAAGGATCAAGATTGAATAAAATAAAATATAATAAATATTTCATATTAATTAATTAAAATTTTTTATATCTTTTAACTATCTCTTTTTTCTTTTTCTTATCTAACAATTTACAAAATTTCTCTTCTATTTTTTTTTCTTTATTATATATATCTTCTCTTTTCATTATTTTTTTATTTTAATTATTATTTATAAATTGAAAAACTCAAAAATTTAAATAACTATTTCAATTTTCATTTTAATTATCACTTATAAACTTTAAAACTTAAAAATTTAAATAAAAAGTATTTTAATTAATTAATTTTTCTAAAAAATTCATGAATTTTTTAAAAAAATTATAATTATAATATATAAATATTCAAAAATAATTATTTAATTTATAAATTTTTTAACTTATAAATAATAATTAAAATTAAAAAATATTTAAAAAGATAAAAGATATAATAAAAAAAATTAAAATAGAAGGAAATTAATAAATTAGACGTAAGAAAGAGAAAATAAAAAATATGAAAAATTTTATTAAATAAATTTATATAAAAGATTTTATATTTATTAGATGTAATTTTGGTACTCTACATATTATTAATTTAAAAATTAATAATTAATATAAAATTTATGTGAAAAAAAAAAAAGTTGTCTAACCCTGCCTCTATATATATATATATATATATATATAAAATGATATATAAAACTAATCAGGGTTTGGTAGATTTGCACCCACAATCAACTAGAGACAATAATAATTAATGGACAGCAGCTTTATTTCCAAATAGGTTAACTCTAAATATTAGACTTTTTGACTTACTAAGGTTGAAATAAATCAATACATCATGCCAGTATACAGTGGAGCGTTCTATCGTACATGACTCCATGGGTCCAAGTGAAATGAACCTTGTAGTAGCTCAAAGGCCGATGAATGTTCATAAAAAAGGACAGTTATTATAAGGAATTGCATTATTTTATCTTTAGTTTTAAAAAGAACCTTAATGCAAAGATCTCACGTGTCTCGGCCCATAAGTCAGGCCGGCCAGGCTTAAGATGGCCCATTATTACTGTCGACGACGACACCCTCTGTTGAAACCATATTTGTAAGTTTGCCAAACAAACTACGTACTAGTTGAAATTCAAACGGGTTTTCACCGTGTTTCATCATTTTCTAACACGGGCGTACGTCCCAAAGTCAAATTAACCATGGCTCTATGCGAATGCAAGGCTCCCACACTTCTGCTCGCAACTTTAATTTTTCAGGTCCGTCTTCAATTTTCGAAGAACCGGCTGTACTTGTAAAAGGAGGGAGTTAAAGAGAGCTAGATAGGGCAAGAAGAAAGAAATCTTTTGACATCCTGGAGAATTTTGGCTTTTAAATCCACAGTATCACGCAGATCTTTCGTAATCCTCGTGATGGTAATCGATAGTCATTTCATAATCTTCTACATAGGCCAGAATGATTAGTACGTACTTATGAAGCTCAAGCCCTAGTATGATGATTTATTAAAAGAGCTCTAAAGACTTGATCAATACACGGATAGTAATATCATTAATTAGCATTTGGTTCAGCCAAATTTGAGTAATCAGTTGCCAAAACTTTAGAAGGCTATTTACATTGTATTATGCTAGCTTTATTTTGCACTCACTTGTAATGTACTGTGCCTGATAACCTATATATAGTTTGGCGTGAGGTAAAGGTTTTTAGCATTTGCTAGATAACATTATACCAATCTTTCATACATGATTCTATGAGTCCAAGTGAAATGAACCTTGTAGCAGCTGAAAACCCAATGAATGTTCATCAAATATGACAATTATTATACAGAGGAACTGCATTATTTTATCTTCAGTAAACAAAAAAAAAAAAGTCAATGGAAGATCTTACGTTTCTTAGGTCCATAAGTCAGGCCGTCTGTCCTTATCTGGTTTAGGGCCAGGCTTAGGATGGCCCGTTATGACGGTCGACGACGACGACCTCTAATATGTATCTCGGAATTTATATTTTATAAGGTTTCATTAATTGAAGGAGGGGTCCTGTCCTAGCTATCCTATGTATTGACAAAAATTAAATGAACAGTAGAAGAGAGAAACATCGGTGGGGTTATCACATGATACTGAAGGGGTTCAATTCATTCTGCGCTTCTATCACGAATCTCCTGCCTGTGCTGTTCACAATATATTATAAATTGCTACGTTATTTTTGACCCTGAGAAACTGTTATATATTGTGCAGTTTTGACGTTTCGCAAAATCGGCTACTGTTTCTGCGTCATTTAATCAAATAATATGTTTACGTTCAACGCAAGGTTTGAGGACGAAGCCATGTTACATATCCCGTAGGTGACAACGCGTTGTTTAAACGCAGCAGAATTGTTAAAACTTACTATTTCATTAATTAATTTTAAAACAAGTGAATAACACTACATGATACTTATATATCACTTAAATTTTCTTTTATTAAAATTTTGTTGAAGAGTAATTGTAGCCTATGCATATGAGAATAAGCTGAATCTCGTGCCTTTTGCAATAAATGTACAAACTTCCACAGATTCTAATTTTCGTGAAAAAATTTCATTTCTTAACGTCTGAATGATTCATACTTTATTATTACAAACTTCCTTAGAGTTGACGCTGAAAAGCAGTAGTAGTGAAAACAAAGGAAGGAAATACTGTTAAGTGTTACTGCATCTAAAAGAGAAGAAACTGAAACTGTCCTCTTACGGTCCTGTTTAGTTTGGTTAATTTGGTATTCCGAAACGGTTTTGAAAAATTTGGATATAATTAAAAATTTTAACTTATAATTTTAATACTTAAAAAAGAAAAATTTGCACTTATCTTTTTTTGGATTTGTCAAAGTTACAGTTAAATAAAAAATACTATTTAACTTATGAATACCTTCCTCAGACTTAACCAAAAAAATATATAAGTTTTTTATTTATCAAAAGGAAGGATAATAAGGACATTTTTGGCCTGGATAAAACCATTGTTACACTCAATTTTTATTGGGACATTTTTTACAATAACTAAAATTGGGATTCAATTTTCTAAAATGATTATTATTAAAAATTTGTATAAAAAATAATTTGATTGAACTAAAATACGCTCACAAAAAAAAATTTCAAAAATAATCAACATTTGCTTTCAATATTGTAATCATTGCATCACGAGGATATAAGTCCTACGGCCTTGTTTGGCTTATTGTTATTGGTAGAGTTTTCACTAAAACAACTTATTTTTCTTTATATAGATATTAAGAGGTTAATATTGATTAACAAATTTCATTAGTAACTTTTGAGGACTTTCGTGGAATTCATTTTAAATTGAACTTAACTTTTAGACATTGACAATTATGTACAAACTACTGGCAAATGTCAGTAAGAATTTTCTAATTTAAATTATGATACAAACTTTTTATTCATTAATCCTATACAATTTCTATTCCAAAAATAAAAATTCTAAACAAATTAAAAATTATAGTTAAAAGTATTTAATAATATACCAATTCATTAATACATTCCTATCCAAAATTACTGAAAATTGATAAAAATCAATAGCTCATAAAGTAATTTTGGAATTTTTTTTAATCTAACTGGAATTATATTATTAAATAAAAAACTTTAATATTTTTATAATTATGATTCAATTTTCAGACCACTTTAAAAATTTATAAATCATATCGTCATTATCACCCCAAGACAATCTTACTCTTAAAATCTGAAACTGAGCTCAAAAACCAAAACCAAAACTAAAAGGTGCACTCTGGCTCCATGTTTCTTAAATCCTTGACCCATTGTGGGTTCACGCTACACCTTAAACCTCTCTTTAATCGTCCTGCATAAATTAGGGTTTATTAGAACTACTATTACGAGCATTTTGAATAGACTGGAATCTTTGTAAAGTTGATTATTATGAGTCTTATGACGAATTAAGACTCATAATGATTGGCAAGTTTAGTAGCAAAAAGAAGACTTTATGAGAATTTAGAAATTTGATGCTTTAACAGAGAAAGCCATCAAGAATGGAATGATTTTGAAGACCGCTTCATTAGTAAAAGACCTTCTCTTACTTTTAAATTGCTGAAACAAAAATTTTATATAAAAGATAATTGAGAATCTTTCTGACAGGAGATCAAAGTTGTTTTCCACATTCTGTCACTGTAAATTATCCTTCATCTTCATCCGTGAGTGCTCTTCCTTTTTTGTCACCCCATGCTCTAAAAATTTTCAGAGGAGATTTGAAATGTTCATTTTTGCTCTTTAATTGCCCCACACAAATTATTTTCCATCGTCCACATTTCTCTATAAAAAATTTCTTCAACATTTTGCTCTATAGAAGAATTGACAGGACATTCAGAATTGTAGCTTTAAGTTTTATATGTATTGGGGATAAAATTAACTTTTCACCAAAGATTAGGAGTTAATAAACGAAAAATGAGTTTTCTGGAAATTCAGAGAGGTGGTATTTGTAAATTAGACAATATTTTCTATCAAACTGTAATTTTGATAGACCTAAAGGGAGATATGCGAAAATTTTTTATTTAAAATATGTTTAATATAATATTTAAAAACAATTTTTATACTTTATAAATCGTAAAAATATGTCAGATATAACATTTAAGAATAATAAAAAATAAAAATATTTATATGGTTGAATATAGTTTTAAGAACTATTTCAAACTAAAATTTTAGTTGTTGATTACTAAAAATAATTATTTTAAATATAAATACAAATGTTATATTATTTTTTTTTCACTTCTTAGTCTATTATAATAAACTTATTTTGAGTTCAATTAAATTTTTAATTAAATAATTTTGTCATTAATTCAAGAATAAATTTTGTAATTTGTATTAAATTTAATAATGAAAATATAATGTTATATACAATAGAACATCACTAAGATCATATAATATTAGAAAATTTTGATAGAGAAAAGAATTCATGGTAATTTTCTTTTTTTGAGAAATGATGCGAATAAATAGTGTAAATAAAATATTTTTAAATATTTTAAAATTGAATTATTTGTGTATTATAATAAAAGAGTTTAAAAGATGGAAGTATATAAAAGATAAGAAAAAATTTATATTTGAATTTTATTTGAATAAGGTTAAATAGAAACTTTATATTTTTTAATTTTGTATTAAAAATCTGTTTGGTATAACTTTTTAAATAAATTTTTTTTAAAATAAACTTTTTATCTATAAGACCTTTATAAATAGAATTTTTATTGAAAATTTTAAATATTTTATTTTAAATAATAATATAAAATTTTAAAATAAAGTAAGTATATTTTAAATAATTTTATTTTTTTTAAAATAAAAAAAATTTTACGATAAAAGATTAAATTTAGGGTTTTTTTGATAGAAAATAATTATTTTCTTAATTTTTTTCGTCAATTAAAAGGTATTAAAAAATTTAAAAAGTATTTTTATTATAAAAAAATTCGTTTTGGTTATCGAAAATACTAATTGACATTAATTTTAAAAATTATATTTAATATAATTTAAATAAGTGCGATTTTTTTTGAATTTGTTGTATGTTTTATTTAAAATTGTACATAATCCTATTTGAAAACATTATGGAATGGGCCCTAATTAAGTCACTCAAAAAGGACACGCCCTCCAATCAAGACTTCCCATGTAGATTTCTAATACGTAACACATTATTTTTTTTAAAAAAAGGGCATCTCTTGTTAGTTTTCACTTCCCAAAGAATGAACGAGATAAAGCCACGAGTGGACCGCGAGTATTGGTGTCGTGGTTTGCAGTTCAGATATTCCGCCACGCACGTCACTGCTTCTGTCATCTGAATTTCGATGGAGATATTATCACATTTTCCCCTAAAATTTAAGATTATATCACTTAAATAAAAATTATAAAAACTATATCACCTATCTTCCTTACAGTTAGGTGTAAGAGTATATTTGTAAAATATTATTATTTGGCACTTGTTATTTTGATTGAAGAAGAAAATTTTATTTTTTTAAATTCTTACATAATCCATAAAAAGCAAGTCAAACATTACATGGGAAGAATGTGATATAATATCTATTATTTTCATTCAAATAATATAAGCCAAAACCTAGGGAGGAATGTGATAATATCCCCTTTCGATGTCTCATTAATTTATTTTCTAGATCTTTCCTTTACATATAAGTAGAGTGGAGCAGAAATCAGAGAGCAAACTCCGTAGTAACAAGAAAATGAGCTGGTGGTGGGCCGGTGCTGTTGGAGCCGCTAAGGTAACATCGATTCTCTCTCGCTTCCTCGGCATTAATATTTATAAGTTGAAAAAATGTTCGATTATTATTAGATAACAAGTTTATTTTCAATTTTACAGAAGAAATTTGAAGAAGATGAGCGTCCTCGAGACTACCAGAACGTGGGGCTGATTGTAGGCGTGACTGGAATCGTAGGTAACAGCCTAGCCGAGATTTTGCCGCTTTCCGACACGCCGGGTGGCCCATGGAAGGTTTACGGAGTGGCAAGACGTCCCAGGCTCGAGTGGAACGCGCACCACCCGGTGGAATACATTCAATGCGACGTTTCCAATCCGGGTGAGACTCAGGCCAAGCTCTCACAACTCAGTGACATCACCCACATCTTCTACGTGACCTGGGCCAGCCGCTCGACTGAAGCCGAGAATTGTGAGGTCAATGGCGCTATGTTTCGTAATGTGCTCCATGCCGTTATCCCAAACGCGCCTAATCTCCGCCACATTTGCCTCCAAACGGGAGGCAAACAGTACGTGGGACCTTTCGAGTTGTTTGGCAAGATCCAGATTCACGACACGCCTTTCACGGAGGATTTGCCCAGGTTAAACGTACCGAATTTTTATTATACTCAAGAAGATATATTGTTCGAAGAAGTTGAAAGGAAAGAGGGCTTGACTTGGACTGTGCATCGACCTCAAGTAATATTTGGATTTTCCCCTTATAGTTTGATGAATATTGTAGGTACTTTGTGTGTGTACGCAGCCATATGCAAACATGAAGGTGTTCCTTTAATATTTCCGGGTACTAAAGCTGCTTGGGATTGCTACTCGGTTGCTTCGGATGCAGAT
Organism: Azadirachta indica; assembly: GCA_022749755.1. Taxonomy (NCBI): domain Eukaryota; kingdom Viridiplantae; phylum Streptophyta; class Magnoliopsida; order Sapindales; family Meliaceae; genus Azadirachta; species Azadirachta indica. Next base: position 5,697,530 of record CM040449.1, read on the forward strand.
TTGATCGCGGAACAGCAGATTTGGGCAGCAGTGGATCCTTATGCAAGAAATGAAGCTTTTAATTGCAACAATGGGGATGTTTTCAAGTGGAAGCATTTATGGAAGGTGTTGGCCGAGCAGTTTGGGATTGAGAATTATGGATTTCAAGAGGGGGACAGAGTGAAATTGGAGGAAATTATGAAAGGTAAAGAAGGTATTTGGGAGGAGATAGTAAAAGAGAATCAGCTGCAGCCTACGAAATTGGATGAGGTTGGTGTGTGGTGGTTTGTAGATACAATGTTGAGTGGTGCGGCTTTGTTAGATAGTATGAATAAGAGTAAGGAATATGGGTTCTTGGGTTTCAGGAATTCCAAGAATTCGTTCATTACTTGGATTGATAGGATGAAAAGTTACAGGATTGTGCCTTGAATATTAGTGTTCTGCTGATCTAGTATGTTTTCTGAATAAGAACGTTAAATAGTTGGCGAATTCTGAAGCAATGTTTGTAAGCACTTTGTATCTTGTTAGAGCAGCTCTGCTTGGAATTTGTAAACAGTACTGCTACTGTATGAAGTTCTTAGGCAATCTTGTGAAAAAAAATCATTAATCAGAACTGTAGACGACAGATATAAGCACTCTGTATTTTATTAAGGAATTTTTTAAAATAAAAGGCCTTCCTATGATTATGTCAACTGGCTTGAGACTTAGGTGTCCCCTCATATTGCTTGTAATGCTTTCGGGTGAGGCTTATGGTAATGGCACTTTGAAGCTTGCAGAACTAATCAGGTGGTCTCATCGTCAACAATTCCATTCCAGGCTTTCATAACAGCAACCTAAACTGCAAAGCTCACTCCCAACGGACCGAATCGAACAATTACACAAAGCGGGACTACCCGGTAACCCCGATTCAACGTGGGCTCACTCCATATTACCAAACTAATTCTTTTGGGCCTCACTGTGGCGTGGCGAAGTGAAAGCAATTCATATGGCATTTTTTGAAGCAAATGATTCATAGACAACAAGGAGAAGAAAGAAAATGAAGATACAAATACGAATCATTCTGATTTCAAGACCTCATTACAAAGCTGAATCAAATTCGATGGAATGCCAGCCAATTATTGGAACATATTAGCAGCAAATCGGTCATGCTTATTTTTCCACAACAAGAAGAAGAAGATGGTGCAAATCAATTCCAAACACCACCATAAGCGAAGACACCTACCAAAAACCACCACCATCACTATTTAAGGCACAATCTTGTAACCTTTCGCTTTGTCAATCCAAGTAATAAACGAATTCCTTGAATTACGAAAACCCAAGAAGCCATGCTCTTTGCTTTTATTCATGCTAGCCAATTTAGCCTCCCCACTTAACACAAGATCAACAAACCACCACACACCAACCTCATTCAATTTTGTGGGCTGCAGCTGATTCTCTTTCACAATCTCCTCCCAAACAGCTGCTTTATCTTTCATAATCTTCACCAAACTCACTCTCTCACCCTCTTCAAATCCATAATCTTCTATCCCAAACTGCTCCGCCAACACCTTCCATAGATGCTTCCACTTGAAAACATCCCCATTGTTGCAATTAAACGCTTCGTTTCTGGCATACGGATCAACAGCTGCCCATATTTGATGCTCTGCGATTAAATCAGCATCTGAAGCAATAGAGTAGCAATCCCAAGCTTCTTTAGTTCCGGGAAATCTTAGTGGAACCCCTTCGTGTTTACATATAGTTGCATACACACAAAGGGTACCGATAATATTCATCAAGCTATACGGAGAAAATCCAAATATCATATCTGGTCTGTGCACGGACCAAGTCAGCCCATCTGTTTTCTCAGCTTCTTCGAACAGGATATCTTCTAGAGTGTAATAAAAATTCGGTGCGTCTAATCTTGGCAAATCTTCCGTGAAAGGCGGATCATGCGGCAGGATCTTCCCAAATGCCTCGAACGGACCCACGTAGTGTTTCGTCCCCGTTTGAAGACAGACATGGCGGAGATTAGGTGCGTTGGGAATCACCGCACGGAGGACGTTACGGAACATTGAGCCGTTGATTTCGCAGTTCTCGGCTTCGTTAGATCGGTTGGTCCACGTGACGTAGAAGATGTGGGTGACGTCGGTGAGCTGGGAGAGCTTGGCCTGGGTGTCATCCGGATCGGATATGTCGCACTGGACGTATTCGACAATGTGATCTTCGTTCCAGTTGGGCCTGGGGCGTCGGGCAGCTCCATATACCTTCCACGGGCCACCGGGTGTATCGGACAACGGGAGGATCTCAGCCAGGCTGTTGCCGACGATTCCGGTAACGCCAACTATGAGGCCCACACTCTGGTAGTTTCTCGGGGGTTCATCTTCCTCGAATTTCTTCTGCAAAATCAGAAAAAAAAAAAAAGACGTTAATTAGGAGCAAATCACATGAATATTTAGATCAACCAGATGATTGACTTCACCTTAGCAGCGCCAATAGCACCAGCCCACCACCAGCTCATTGTAATTGGAGTATGGAGAAGAAAAAATGGTGATGAACACGAATAAAAAAGATGAAAAAAAATTAGTTAGATGGGAACTAACAGTCAGTCTTGACTCTTGATTGCAGCTTTTGAGTCAATTGGAACCGATAGTGTCGTTAAACTATTAAGAGAAATTTGTTGTGAGACTCACAGATTGATCATGAACGGCACTACTACGAGCAAAGCCGAGCCAAGCCAAGCCAAGCAAAGCAAAGCAAAACAAAAGCAATGACCTCAATGATTGTGGATTTATCAGGAAACTCGAGGGTGTTATTGTCTTTTAGTTATAAATGACAGGAAAAGCTTAGCTTGGACAGCACAGCTTCTGAAAGCTACCCAATATTCCATTATCTGTTACATTGCAAGTCACAACGATGATAATAATAAGGGCTCGGGATTCTAAACTAAAGCTATGGAATTAAATAAATCAAGCCTTGGTTGAACGTAAATTGAAACAATCCTAAAAGAATCTAATAGCACATTATGTTGACCTGTGATTTAGGAAATGCTCGCCTTGTTTGTGTTCGCGCCCATTTGATTAATTGACCGCGTGACATAAAATAACATCATCAAAGGTTCATGAATGAATTGGCGGTGGCTAATAATATTGGTTAAAGCCCATTACTTCTCATTTAAAGGCGATTTGTTTTTAATGAATTGGGGGACGGTTAGATGCCAGATGGATTCGACTTAAAATTAATCCAAAACAAATTAGAAAAAAAAAAAAAAATAAAAAAGAAAGCCCGATATCTCTATCGGGTCCCGTCCGACTCCGGTGACTGGTTACCTAAATGCTTTCTTTGTAGTTTGCAGCTAATATCAAAATCGTATAATCTGAAATTCAATCAAATTCTGGTTGTTCACGCTGCTTTGCTTGCGATTCCAGACTCTGCAAGTATAATTCTTCAGTTCTGTATGCTCTTTCTTCTTGTTTCATCGACAATTTGCAACATTATTTCTCAATTTTATCCACTTTCTTATCCTATCCATCTGCAGTATTTGGCCGCTTGATAGTAGGTTCCGTGGTCGTAAGCAAGCATAATGGTCCTTACACACTTTGATGGAGCGGGTGTTGGATTTGGTATATACTTATTAATATTTATCTTACCCACTAGCTCGCAGCTTTTCGTCCTATTAGTATTAGGGAGGGTCATATTTTGGATTGTGAATTTTGATTTTTCTTTTTATTTCTGCAGGTTTTGGCGTGGGTTGCGGATTTGGTGTAGGATGGGGTTTTGGAGGTCTGTTCCTTTATCAAATTTTCTCTAATTAATTGTGCTGTTTTAATTTTTTTTATTTTTCAATATGCAATTGGCTGCCTGTTCTAGTCTTTTCGAGGTTTAAACATTTTACCTATTGGAGCCTAAAAAATTAAACTCGAGAAAAAGTATCTATATTGTATGCATCTCGCTGTCATATGGTATTAACCTTGTCTTTGGTTAGAGGTAAGAATAAAGCAGGAGTAAAAAGGAAAGAAAGACGGGGACTTTCCTTCCTTTTGTCCAATTGTTTGATAAGATGGAAGGAAGAAGTAAAGAAAACGACTGTGAATTTCTTGTCCCTCTAATCATGAGATTAAGAAAGAGGCAATTGAGATGATTTTTAGATTCTGATATTTGGTGTTTTTCACAGAGAAGAGTAGAGAAGTCCTTATATGTTAATTTTTTACCATTACACTTGTACAAATTGAAGTTTTGTACATTGGTTCATCATATTGAAGTTTTGTACATTGTTCAATCAATTCCTCTTCCACTTGTGTACTACGATTGTTTTTGTGAGTTTCAAGGGATCATACATCTTCCCCTCTTCCTTCCATGGCATAAACTTTCCATTTGAATGTGGAAAATGGTCTCTTTCTCCACTTTAAACTTTTTCCTTTCCTCATATTTCCTTTCTACCTAACAAAGTGTACATGAATTCATACAATCTTGTGTTGAATTTTTTTGTGTCATGTTAGATTTTGTTGATCTTTTACGTAGCAAGTATGTAATATAAAACCCAACTAAAAGAAATGCAGTCTTTTTGGATTAGTTACCTTCTTTTTGTGCCATCTAACTAAAGGAAATGGCACTACTGATTGTTTTAATGATTTTTGAGGCTAGAAAATGGACTTCTGGATCTTTCTAATTTCCTTCAATTATGTGAGATTCCAATGTTGTTTCGATTTGGGAGTTATTGTTCTTGAACCTAGCAGTGCACTTTTTTGTAGAGTCATTCATTAACTAAGAATATCCTATGTCTGTTATTGTTAGAAAATGTGGAGTAAATCTTAGTATTTAATTGTAGATTTACATTGATTGTAAATTATTTTTTCTTGTTTTACTTAGTCAGTACAGTTATGGCTAGTAGAATAATTTGCATTAATTGTAGAGATATAATATCTAGTTTCCTAGTTTAGATAGAATAGAAAGTCAGCACTTTTCTTTGTATAAATGTAGTGTATCTACTGCAATAAGAGTATTCCTTTTACCCTAAATTCTGAAATTCTACATGGTATCAGAGTTAGGTTATTTCTAGCCGTTGTTTGTTTTTCGATCAGTCTTACAGCCTTCAGTTCCTAAGACTATTTTTTTCCATTCGGCCTTAATTGTCATTACCCTAGAATACCTAATCAGAGATGTCTAAAATCTCAGAAAACTCAAGTTCCTCTTCTACTGCAAATCCTATTAGAATGCGCACCAGCTTTGACAATCCTACTCTCCAAATCACAACTGAAAACTCAATGGTGAAAACTACTTCTCGTGGTCTCAATTAGCTAAATTCTTCTTAAAAAGTCGGGGAAAAATGAAATATGTTCTTGGAACTATCAAAGAACCGAAGGAATCAGACCCAGAGTTTGAAACTTGGGATTCAGAAAATTCGACAGTAATGTCGTGGTTGTTGCATTCCATAAAACCAGAAATTGGGAAACCATTCTTGTACCTCTCAACTGCTAAGGCGATATGGGATGCCATGTCAAAAGCCTATTCCAAGAAAGGGAATGCATATCGTATTTATGAGTTGAAGAAGGCAATTCATAATTCAGAACAGTGTGACTAGATTGTTACAGTTTACTACAACAATATCATGGCCTTATGGCAAGAGTTAGACCTACTTCAAAACTTTCAAATGGTAACCGCTGAAGATGCAGCCACGGTTGCTAAAATGCTGGAACATGATCGAGTTTATGAATTCTTGGTAGGGTTGAGACCCGAATTTGATGAAGCAAGAGGCAGATTACTTGGTAAAAAATCTATACCTAGTCTTGATGATGTTTTTTTATATATATGTGCCGAGGAAGAACGCAGGAAAGTAATGATGGATCCAACTTCTCAAGAGATATCAGCTTTAAAAATTGAAACAAATGAAGAGTCAAGGACCTCTCAAAGACCTTGGCAACCAAAGAAGCAAAGCAAGAAGGACACCCAATGGTGCGATTATTGTAAAAAGTTGAGACATACAAGAGAGACATGTTGGAAGTTAAATGGGAAACCATCTCTCAATGATAAGGAAAAGACATCTTTTAAGAAAGCTTTCCAAAGATCTGTAATGGAGGAACATGAACCTGTGACGAACTCTTAATCCTTAGACAAGACTCTCTTCACCAAAAGATTAGTTAGAGTTGCTGTATAAAATGTTTGGACAAACAAGGCCATCCTTTAGTCCTTCTTCTCATTTTGCCAAGTCAGGCAATATGAACCTAGCCTTGAATGTCTTCCAAAATATTTCAGCCAGCCTTTGGATCATATATTCAAGGGCCATCAATCACATGACAAATGAGTTTAGTTGTTTCTCATCGTATAATGCTTGTACACTACCTATTAAGGTCTCTATTGCTAAGGATCATCTATTCCTATTAGTGGTAAAGGTTCTGTGCCAATTACCCCCTCAATGACACTTGATTCTGTCCTTCATGTTCCTAACCTTTCTTGTAATCTTATGTCAATTAGTAAATTAACAAAAATCACTTAATTGTTGTGCTAAATTTTACCCAACTTATTTTATGTTCTAGGACTTGACTACGGGGAAGAAGATTGGCAATGCCGAGGAAAGAGATGGGTTTTATTACATAAATCCAAGGGTGAAAGAAAATGGTCAGGTTCTGATTTTCAAAGCTATAGAAAACAAAAAAGGAGAAATATGGTTGTTACATTTTCGTTTTGGACATCCAAATTTTATTTCTCTTAAGTTATTGTTTCCAAAATTGTTTGTGAGAATTGAACTTTCAAGTTTTTAATGTCAAATTTGTGAAATAGCCAAAAACCATTGTGTTCCATATCTTATAAGTAACAAGAAATCTGAAATTGCTTTTTCTATTATTCATAGTGATGTGTGGGGTCTTTCTAAAACTATTTCTTGCAATGGATATAAATGGTTTGTGAGTTTTATTGATGATTGCACTAAAACCACCTGGATCTATCTATTAAGAGAAAAATCTGAAGTAGCCTCCTCTTTTAAGAACTTTCACCAAATGATCAAAACTCAATTCAATGCCAAAGTTCAAGTTTTTAGAATCAACAATGGGAAAGAATACGTAAACTCTGTCTTAGGATCTTATTTACTTGAAAATGGCATTGTACATTTTTCTTTTTGCACTGACATACCACAAGAAAATCGAATGGTTGAGAGAAAGAATAGACACCTTTTAGAAGTGGGTAGTGCTTTAATGCTCACCAAGAGTGTCCTTAAAATTTATTGGAGTGAAGCAATTCTGACAGTATCATATCTGATCAATAAGAAACCTTTAAAAACATTATTTTTTTTTTGAAGAATAAAAACATTAGATTTGAAAACTCTCGTTAGCTTGTTAAAACCCTTTTTCCTTCACGCTTATCTCTTTGAAACTCTACCGCTTAAAAGTGTTTGGTTGTGTAGCATATGTTCATATCCAAAATAGAGAAAGATCCAAGTTAGATCTGAGGGGGCTTAGGTGTTTGTTCCTAGGATATTCACCTACTCAAAAAGGGTTCAAGTGTTATCACCCTCCTACCAAGAAAAATTTTGTCACCACAGATGTACAATTTTTCAAAAATCTCTCCTATTTCTCTCAGACAACTCAGGGGGAGAACCTAGAAATAGAAGACTTGTCCTTTTCCATTCAGGAGAATCCTACCTTTCATGATATTTTTACCTTGCATGAGAGTATTGAGAGCCATCAAAACCTAGTTGATAGCAACCCTAAATTTGAAATATCTAAGAGTGAGTTAAAACAAGCCGAGAGTAACCCTATTCTAGACGTGACTGAAAAGGAAAATCATGAAATTTTGCAACATGAACCTGAAATTCCAGATTAGAATGATAATATGGAAAAGAATAGAGAAGATGTTGGCAATACACCTTTGGTATACTCTAGAAGACAAAAGGAGAATGTAATAAAGTCCATCCCTCTTCCAAGGATCCAATTCTCTTGATTCTAAGATTGAAACTGACCTGGATATTCCTATTGCCATTAAGAAAGATGTTAGTACTTTGTGCTAAATACCTACTAGCTTATTTTTTCTCCTACCATCGTCTAGGCCATACATTTCAAGCATTTACTACATCTTTATCCTCATAAATCATTCCAAACAGTATACAAACAGCCCTAGCAGATGCTAAATGGAGTGAAGTTGTGTTTGAGGAATTGAGAGCATTAGACAAGTATTATACATGGGAGGTTGTCAATTTGTACTTGATACATGGGAGGTTGTCAATTTGCCTAGCGGAAAGAAAACAGTGGGTTGCAAATGGATTTTTACAATTGTACAAGGCAGATTGCGCTATTGAGAGATACGAGGCGAGGTTAGTGGCTAAAGGGTAAACTTAAACTCTTGAAATTGATTACCAAGAGACATTTTCCCTGGCTGCAAAAATGAGATCAATTAGAATTCTTTTGTCTCTAGCTGCCAATCTAAATTGGAATTTGTTTTAATTTGATGTTAAGAATGCTTTTTGCATGGAAATCTAGAAGTTTGTGTGGATCTTCCAACCAATTTTGAAGATAGGTTTAATGGTAGAAGAGTGTGTAAACTGAAAAAGTCTTTGTATGGACTTAAACAATCTCCTAGAGCCTGATTTAAGCGTTTTACCAAATCCTTAAGGAGTTATGGTTTTTCACGAAGCCAAGGAGATCATACTTTATTCTTTAAACACTCATCTCTTATGAAAATCACCATTCTTATTGTTTATGTAGATGATATTATTGTCACCGGTGATGATGTAGAAGAAATTCAAAATTTGAAAAGAAGACTAGCTAAAGAATTTGAAATTAAAGATCTGGGAACATTGAGATACTTTTTAGGCATGGACGTGGCCCGATCAAAAGAGGGAATATATGTTTGCCAAAGGAAGTATGTATTTGATCTTTTGAAGGAAACTAGGATGACAGGTTGTAAACCTGCAAGTGCACCTATTGATCTGTATCACAGGCTTAGAGCTAAAACTAAGGGAACCCTAGTTGACATGGGAAGATATCAGAGACTTGTGGGAAGGTTAATTTATTTGTCTCATACTCGGCCAGATATAGCTTATGTAGTAAGTGTTGTTATTCAGTTCATGCAGTCTCCATTAGAATGCCATCTTGAAACTGTTAGAAGCATTTTGAGTTACCTAAAAGCTATAGCAGGTAAAGGGCTGTTTTTCAAAAGGAATGACTATCTTCTTGTGGAAGCCTACACTGATGCAGACTGGGCAGGTTCTATTAGCGATCGAAGATTAACTGAAGGTTATTGCACCTTTGGAGGAGGTAATCTAGTCACATTGAGAAGTAAAAAGCAATCAGTTGTATCACGTTCGAGTGCCGAAGCTGAGTTTCATGCTTTGGCTCTAGGGATTTGTGAAGTACTATAGATTAGAAACCTTTTGAAAGAGTTACAGTTGGAACCTAAAGGACCAGCAACTATTATTGTGACAATGAGGCTGCAATCAGTATTGCTCATAACCTGATTCAACACGATAGGACAAAATATGTTGAGATAGACAGACACTTCATGAAGGAGAAGATTGAATCTGTGCAGATTACGACTCTTTTTACACTTACAAATCAACAACTTGCAGATGTCTTTACAAAATGAGTCCCAAACACCAAGTTTATTCCATTGATAGACAAGCTGGGAATGCATAATATCTATGCATCAGCTTGAGGGAGAGTGTTAGAAAATGTGGAGTAAATCTTAGTGTTTAATTGTAGATTTATATTGATTGTAAATTATTTTTTCTTGTTTTACTTAGTCAGTACAGTTATGGCTAGTAAAATAATTTGCATTAATTGTAGAGATACAATATCTAGTTTCCTAGTTTAGATAGAATAGAAAGTCTTCACTTTTCTTTGTATAAATGTGGTGTATCTACTGCAATAAGAGTATTCCTTTTACCCTAAATTCTGAAATTCTACAGTTGTCACCTCTTAAGGTGATAGTCCTTTGTTGATATAGTGAAATGCAATCTATTTAATGTTTACTTTGCTTTTAGACCTTTCTAGAGAATGAGACTTTGAAATTAATTGTTTTTTGAAGTTGGCCTACTAGGAATGTAACATTCTGGGTTTTATAGTGTTCAATGGCTAGAAGTTAGTAGTGATGATGTCTGTGTTCCAGAAGAAATGGAAAATCTAGAAGTGTACTGATCTATTTAGAGATGCTCCTTTTGAGCATTCTTGACTCTCTCTAACTTTGATAACTACTCTATTAGAAACTGGAGACTTATCATTGGATGTCAGCAGTTTTCTTGGAACGTATGAACTTGAGAAGATTCATATGTAGTTGGTGATAATTAGAAAGGACAAACGAACTTGAGAATTGATGTCTCTGTTGGATTAGCAGTAGGGGAAGAAATATTGTCCAATATCTCTGTTGAAAGCAAGTCTATCCTCTTAGTTTGGTTTTTGGGAAGGTTAAGAGCAAGCTGAAATGAACAAAAAGAAAGGTTAACAGCAAGCTGAAATGAACAAAAAGAAAGGTTAACAGCAAGCTGAAATGAACAAAAAGAAAAGTATCTAAGCTCTATCATGAACTTAATTGTGTGAATGTTGAGTTAGGCTGTCAGGGTGTTGTATCTTAGTTACAAAGTGGGTTATGTTGGTGGCAAATGATGTTGGGCATAGGTATAATCCAGTTTCTGGCAATGAAGTTGGAAATATGAATATGGCCTTTTACTTTTCAGTAAGCTTTGTTATCAGTTTGTTGGACTGATGTTTAACAATTGTTTTGCTATTGTTATTGCATCAAATGTAATATATTGTATTTGATGGTTGTGGTTTCTCTTATAATTGTGCCTAGTTGAAGGTTCCAATTATAGCAAGTTAGTTCTTACTGAGCAACAGATTCACTAATTTATGACGCTGCTTTCATGCAGGCATGCCATTAAATTTTTTGGGCCTTGGTGCAGGTATAGTATGAATACTGTCTTTACTCAGAGAAAATCTCTTGGTTAATCTATCAGTTCTTATCTCTGTTTAATTATGTTTATCTTCATATGATCATTTGGGCAAGTTAATGACATTGGGATATGGTTTTGAAGGGGGGGGCTGTGGGGTTGGATTAGGCCTTGGATGGGGCTTTGGCACTGCCTTTGGTAGTCAGTATCGGACATCTGGGGTCCAATTCCAGGGCATGGAATTTGACAGAAAGGAGCAGAGTAGTGGGAGGGAGGTCAAAGATCTAGCAGGACAGAAAGAGTAGTGCATCACAGTAGCTTTTATGGATGCCGCCCAGCGTTGAGCCAAGGGTGCATTTTGAGCCCTAGGGATACTAACTGTCAAGAGAATATTATTTGGATGTATGATGTACATACCAATTAATTCTATGATTTGGATAAGAAAAATAAAATAAAATGAGATAGGATGGTTTGATAAATAACCTGTCCCAAAGTTTTAAGGCTGGCAATTTACCTCTACTTGAGTCCTGCAAGCATTTCAGGGCTCATTACTATTGGCAGCAAAAAAAGAATTGAGTAGTAGAATCTTATTCTTAGTTGGGAAATTTTCTCGTTTGTCTGTCTTTTGGAGCCCCTTTCCCTCTGAATAATGCTAGTGAAGAATGTGCAAGACTTTTTTAGCCTATTTCCAGTGTAAATCTATGTTCAAATACTTTGTTAACGGAAGAAACGCCCTGAATATTGTTTCTGCAATTTGATTTTAATATTATACGGATATAACAAAATATTTGATGTGTTCTCATGTTTACTAGCTGGTAGCGAAGAATGTGTGGGTTTTTTGAAGCCGAAATTTTGAGGAACTGTACTCAGTAGTCATTATTAATTTGCAATGAAAGATCTTGTGCATCGGACTGTGCTTCTACGTGAAAAAAGGAATAGCATTGGTTTTTCAAAGTATTTCTTTCCTTGGGGAAGGATGAATAATATTTTGTTAAATGTTTTGAAGGATGCAAAACATAACCCTATGAAGAACAAGTAAAGACTGATGCCAAAGTTGTAATAGCATTCTCTCTCTCTTAGAATATTAATAATTAGATCATTTTTCAACTTTGATACGCGAGAAATTCTAACTCCATTTTTCTTGTGTGAATGTAATTTAAATTGCGATTCTCTTGAAATAATAGAAAATTTTTTTTATCAATTAAATCAATTACCCACTAAATTACAATAAGATGAGAAGATAGTTTGGTGGATTTTTTTAATTTTTTTTTTGAATATTACAATTAAACAATCTATTGATATTAGATAAATGACAATTGTGATAATTTGTGAAGAAATGTAGGGTTCGAACACATATCCTCAAATGTGAAAATAGGCGGACTCCAAAACATTCTCTACATAAAAGAAAGTGTGATTACCATCAGTTTACTAGCATCGGTGTTGTTGGATGGATTTAAATTAAAATAAGTGGTCATATATAAAGAGCGGAGAGTTGCATCAAAATAGGAGACTATGGAATCAGACAGAAATGTGAAACCCCATGGCCACGGAGTTTTGGTACACGCGACTATTAGACATTAATCTTGGAATTGGAGTGAAAAGTGAAAACTGAGGCTATTGTTAATTTTCTACTTAACTACCAACAAATGAATTATCAATACCCACCTCTATTTTTCTCTTTCTATACTAATTAAAATCAAGTAAAACTGAAGTCGTAAGTAATTTACGCAATAATAGGAACAGAAACATCTCTCATTTTCAAAACTTAATTTGAGCTGTAATTAACCAATCAAGTTATTATATTGTATTTAACGCTTCCGTAAAATAATAAATCTCCGGAAACCGCTGCCTCCATGTTGTGTGGTCTGATTCCTCAGCTAACCTAACTAGGTAGATGCACAACAGAATAATCTGGTGGTCTACGCGTGCCTCACCTTCCCCCTTTTTATCACAGAGGTGGTAGTTCGCATGCTCATGCTCAAAACCCCAACTATCTCCCACACTCTTTATCTATCATCCTTCTTTACTTAAACAATCCCTCTCTCCCTTCACCATAACTTCATTTGGCTGACTCAGCATCTCCCACATAGAGAAAGAATGGCTGAACCCAAAGTTTTTAGTCTCTCACAGGTTGCCCAACACAAATCCAAGAACGATTGCTGGTTTGTCATCAATGGCAGAGTAATTCTCTTTCACTTTCTGTGATTATATTTCCTTATAATCATCTTACTCTTCTTTACCTTTACCCCCTTTCCTTGGATTGGAGGATAATTAAGCGTTGACTTGTTTTAGCAGGTATTGAATGCAACAAAGTTCCTGGAAGAACACCCTGGAGGGGAAGAAGTGCTGATAGAGTCGGCAGGAAAGGATGCAACAAAGGAGTTCGAACAAATTGGACACAGCAAGGCGGCTCAGAAGTTGCTGCTTAAGTACCAGGTGGGTGTTCTCCAAGGTTACAGTTTTAAAGAGACAGAAATGGGCGGTGCGGCCTCATTCCAGGAACCCAAAAGGAAAGAGATGGAGGCTTTTGTCATCAAGGACGATCGCACGCCTAAACATGCAGCTCTCCTCGAGTTTTTTGTGCCACTCTTGGTTGCTGGTTCCTACTTTGCCTACAGATGCCTTTCCAGAGCCAATGAGATCCTCTACTAGATCATGATCAGTTTCCTCTTCCTCTTATATGTCTGTTACTGATCTATTGCAACGAGTCTTTGTTGTCTGTCAGTGGTATCCCCTGAAATTGTTGTCTGTCAATTGTATCCCCTGAAATTCCAGGGCGATCCTTGAAATCTTTTTCATAATGTATTCTCCTTATGACAAAAAAATGTGTCAATAATTTGTGTGAGTTATATCCCTTTCATCACTGATAACACAATCACTGGTGTGGTGGGTAGCATGCCCATATTTGACTACCACGAAAATGGTATCTCCAAATCAAACTCACATTTAAGGTTACACGAGGAACGCAACTCACTGAGCTGGAAGTTACTAGTATCAATATGGCCAGAGAAAAACTACAAAATGCTGTTCTTTGTGGACATAAAGAAAGTGATTATGTTCTTGCTAACTGGCACATCCTAGATACTCAATTGCATGACCAGTAGGCCAGTAAAATTCTGCAGCATCCAACAACATTAAAATAATGTTGATGCTATTAAGAGCACATATAACATCATGATGAAAGCACATAGAACTGTGATATTATCTGACATCCCTTCTATGCATACCACAAAAATCAGACCAAAAAACGTCCACAATAAAAGTTGATGCAGAAAGTTGTATTCCACTTTAAGCGTGAACATATTGAGGTTTAATTTCTGATATTTCCAGCTTCCATTTATGCAGTTGGGCGGTTAGAAAGAAATAATAAATGAGTCAAACAAGGTTACAAAATACAAAGTCAGGTCCAAGCAATTTTAAATGCTACATTAATTATAGCTGCAAAAATACATATGGAGCTCCTAGAGGAAAAAAGAAAAAAAGAGTTTATGTTACAGGACTTCCTTGGATTAAAACCCCGTCACACTATCTCTGCCATCCCCCATGTCTCTTTACAACAATAGAACAGAATGTATTGTACACTTCATTGAAAAATCAAAACTGGAACGAAAAGAAGTCAATGGCAAAAAGAGGAAAAAAACGAAAAAAGGAAAGAAAGGACAGAGAAGGAAGAAAAGAGGAGGGAGGGACAGGGGGTTGGTGTCCAGTGTTTACATTACATGGTACAAGAATCACCATACACTTCTAGCTATGTGCAGAACTTAATCTTTCACAAAGATAACAAGAGAATACCCACCTCTTGATCTATCTAGTAACATTGTAATAATTTGTAGTCCGTATTCTTCAATACACTCCACCCACACTCTGCCCACTGCATACAGTGCTGCATGAATAATCTACATCTCCTTTTTAGATTGCATATGATGTGATTAAAGCTGCAGACAGAGCCAAAAACCATTAACCTTGATGAACTCAAAGAAATCCGCTTCAAAGAAAAAATAATTTGATCAAGATAGCCATCTTGGATCCAAATCACAAAAAAGTAGTTATCTGTCAACTAAAAGTTAATTGGGTAGGGCAATCACATTCACAACAGATGCACAGGTGACTCCACCAAGCCACTAGTTCATAAGGACAACCTGATTATGTGTGGATCATGAGGGTTTGTAGACAGGAAGGTAGCATAGCAAGATTTCTAACTTCTGAACAGACAATCAAACAAAAATGGACAAAGTTTAGGCAACTCACCAATCAAGCACAGAAGAATAACAATCCAAAATGTCACTTGAACAGACCGACTATACTGCATCTGATATTGAGACCTTTGAAGCTGTCTCTGAATAGCTCCATACCAGCCATAAAGTTGCTTATCATAACAATCATCATAACTGTCCAGGCAACTCTTACTCTTTTCATAACAAGCATTTATCCCCTATTAAAAAATTATGGAGAATAAATTCAAATGCAGAACATGATAATAGAAAAGCAAAAATATTAAAGATAAAATAGCAGCATTTTATATATTCACCTTAGACAACTGAGAAGATCTCAATAATGTAGTATCGGCATCTTGAAAACGATCAGCTGCCTTCCACTTCCTAATTCCATTCTTTGACAACTTAAACTTGGCTGCAGATTCCATTGAATTCAGAAACCCAGCGACACTGGGTATCTTGCGTGGGGGTAATGAGGGCTGTTCATTGCAAGAATTCTGCACGTAACTGTCATCAGTAATTGCTATCTTCCAAGCACCTATATCAGCACTGGCACTAGCTGTCCTCCTATGCCCATGTGACTTCTCCTCCCTAGCCTCCAAGGAACACTCGAAAGATTGACTTGAATTAGGTGCTGAATCTGGATCCATTGCTTGTGATGCTTCAATGTCCCTCCCATTAACTTTTACAAGAGCTTTTTCATTGGATGCTGATGGTCCAGACAAAAACAATGCAAGTTCACTGCACTCACCTTCATCCAAACGTACCCAAGGTATAGACGCCTGGCCCTCTGAACAAGCTGATTCCTCTAAAGACTTCTCAATTTTTATAATTTGATCCTCAATTGCTATAATAAATTCTTGATGCCTATCTCTTGCATCATCAGTCAAGCCCTTCTTGTAGCTTGACTGGACAGCCCTTGCAAACTCTTCCAACTGCATTTGCACCAAATATCAATTAAAATTCACAAGGATGATATGACTACAGCCCAAATCAATCAAAGTCAATAATCTGTACAAGTTGTTCCGATAGAGAAATGACCTGCCATTTGGTAGTGCCAAGGGCAATATGCAGGTCCCTGTGGAGTTCCTCCACATCCCACGTACTTGAAGCATCTTTCTTCATGTGAATCCATGTTCTATATGTTGATTCCATTCTTCACCCCGTAAACAACAAAACTAAGATTAATTTATTGATGACAAACTAACCAATCTGAATATCAAACCCTAAATGCAACACCCGATGGTACTGAGAAAATGTATGTCAAAACGAAGCTCATGCTGGTTATCACAGAAATTAGAGACACTGAGCAGCTGAATCTTAAAATGTTCCACACAACCCTGCCTTATCCAGCTGCCGTAAAATGCCATAATACAAAGAAAATCTGGATTGCTAAAATAAAGAGATACAAAATGCATTGAAAGACATCAATAAATCGAAGAAAAGGGGAAAATAAATAATGGAGTTGCTACCTGTCAGCTGATTCTTGAACTTCCTCAGCCGCAGAGAAAAATGGATCCTTCTCCCATCGATCAAAACTCGTAGCCATTTCAAAAACTCTCACTCCAATCAATAAATTAATTAATGAACAACCAAATTAAACGTAGATAAAGTTTAAATACATGCACGGATAAGAAAACCCTAGCTGAAAAATCTTTGTTTGGAGTTATTGCCAAATTCTGCTACAACGTTAACAATGGATCGTGGGATTGTGGCAATCTAGAACACGAGAAAGAGCGTAAAAACCGTGTTTTCGTGTTGCAGGTCGAGTAAAATAATGTACGGAGAAGAAGAGTCACAGCAGCCGCATGATTAAACAAAGTGGCGTCGTCAATGCAGGTGATCTTGGGTTGTCGCGGGGTCAATGAAAGAGCCGCGAAGATTGTATCTAATTCTAGCAAACGGTGCCGTTTCCTGTGCCTTTGTGTCAACACGAGACAGAAATTGGGTCAAAAGTGGTGTACGATCGGATTTGGATACGAGTTCTCGTTGAACTCGTGCGAGTTTTGACTTTTTAATTTTGGCCAGTGTTCGACACTACACTAAAGTGGTAGACTTTGATAAAGGCCAATTCCCCCGTTGATTATATGATTTCTCTGGGAAAAATTGGCCTTAAAATTAAAATGTGCAATAAATTAGGTATTTTAATATTTTCTTATGTTTTCACAATTATTATCAAACTACAGGTAACTAACATTTTTTTTAGAAAGCAAAGTATAAACATAGTATTTTAATTATGTGTATATTTTAAGTTTTTAACTTTTTATTATAAGATGCTCTTCCTATATGATATATTTCAAGTATGCTCGCAGGATTTTAACGATAATATCATCTAAAATTAATTAAACCTTTGTCTTAAAATTCCTAGATAAATTATTTGTTTTAGATATTGATTTTTTGACGACGATATTGAAACACTGAGAACCGGATATCAACGGCTTTGCATGGTGTTTTAAAGGTTGAAAAAGAAAATAAAAAACCTCATTTGGAATTTAGTGTAATTATATAAAGTAGAGAGCCATGTTTGTAATTACAGGACAGATTGGTGGAGGCAATTTTAATTAATATTAGAGACCTTACTATATTAATTGAACGATTTCGCAGCATCAGTTGAGAGCTTGTTTCACAGCAGCCATGGAGAAAGAAGGGGAGCAACTGTGCGAGGCGGCGGGAAACGGCGAGATAGACAAGGTGAAAGCTCTCATAGATTCAGGAGCTGATGTGTCGTACTTTGACAGCAATGGTCTGACTCCACTCATGCACGCGGCCAACCTTGGCCACGCCGACGTGGTTAAGACTCTTCTCGAAGCTGGCGCACCATGGAACGCTCTGTCTCCGTCTAACCTTTCCGCCGGAGACTTCGCCATGGATTCCGATCACCAGGAGGCTTTTAAAGTCCTTCTCAATGCTGGTTAGTTCTCCGTTGCTTTATATTTATTTTATTTAATTACGTGTCATTAGAGATTCATTATGGTTGAATTAGTGTATAGTGCAATTCTAAATTACGATCCTTTTGGAGCTTGTGAAGTTTTTTTTTTATTTTTCATCGCAAAACTTACATTTCCTTTTTCGGTTTGCCCATTTGAATTAGTTGGCTATGATCCAGACTAAAACATGTGCATTCGAGATTTATTTAATTTCAATAACCATGCAGCTTTGACAATCAAATACAGTGAAGAAGAATTTATTTACTGCTTGATGTTCATTATTGTTTTACTTTCTATGCAAATTTTTACCAGCAACTAGTGTCTCTAATAAGAAAATGAAATTTTGTTTGAACATATATATATGTCTACTAACCTTCTCTTGTGTCCAGTTATTGGACCTAATTAAACATGTCTGGTGCATTTGTCATTTTATATTTGCAAATAAATATCCATGATTGAACAGGAATTCAGGCTGAGTTGATCCTAGGAACCATTGCGAGGGAAGCAAATAAAAACAGTGATTCTAATGGGAATTACTTGCAAGATAGGGTCAGCTTTAGTGAGGACAAGCTCATGGATTCCAACAGCAAGGCCGTCATGATGGCTTGGGAGAAACCATTGATGGAGGCTCACGCAAAGGCTGTTTGCTCAGGAGGTGGTCATATACTAAACATCGGCTTTGGAATGGGACTTGTGGATACAGCCATTCAGCAATATTCTCCTGTTACACACACCATTGTGGAGGCTCACCCAGAGGTTTATGAGCGTATGCTTTGCTTTGGTTGGGGTGAGAAGGATAATGTAAAGATAATATTTGGCCGCTGGCAGGATGTTCTTTCTCAACTTGAATCTTATGATGGTAAGTCAAGATTCATCTCGCTTCCAACTATAGCCATTATTATCTGTGAACTTCTATGCAACAAGGAACAATTCTATTTGTATTTATCTCATATTTCATTGTTTTCTTTCTTATATTCATTTTCTGACCATTTTCTTCTGCCTATTCATACGAGGCTAGACTTAAACTAATTCCATCTCTTTTACAAATTCTAGTCCTGTGAGCAACACTTGGGTATTATTCTGTATTGTAGTCGTATTCTATTATCTTTTCATTTTCTTTCCTAAACTATTGCCTTATGATGTTCATATGAGGATAGACTTGTATAATTTACATAAGCTGATATGAGAGTTGATTCCTGTGTAAAAAACTTGACAGGTAGAATTATTGACTCTCTGTTCATCATGTTTTTCAAAACCAGTTAACTACCAAAATGAATTAGATAACTCACTTTGTAATTGTGATTTTTATTTTGTTTCTTTATAAATTTTAGTTCCGTGGGAGACACACTCCTAATGTATTTGAGTAGATTGATTTTTGTCCAGTAATGATATAAATTAACAACTTTCGATTTGGGATTCAATCTATACCGAGCATAGACTTGATTTTATTTTCTTTTCAAGCAAGATGTAAGTTTGAGCTATTAATTCTTCCATTTTTTTTTTATCTTGGCTACTGTCTAAGGTCATGGGGACTTGTTCAGACTTATAAATGAACTTATAAAAACTAAAGGGGCAGGTTTTAAATGCCACCTTTTCCTGTATTGTTTTCCTTGCTTATCTCTTTTAGAATGGAAGAGAAACATTTACTTGATAGAATTTATTGCTATTGTACATTACAACCCAAATTTTACAATTTAATAACTCTTTAGAAATCATGGCTGAACTATTCAGGCATATTCTTTGACACATATGGAGAGTATTATGAAGACCTAAGAGAGTTTCACCAACATCTTCCTAAGTTGTTGAAGCCTGGAGGAATCTATTCATTTTTCAATGGTCTTTGTGGAGGTAATGCATTCTTCCATGTTGTTTACTGTCATTTAGTTTCTTTAGAACTTGAGAATTTAGGCTTCTCTGCACAATTGATTCCCTTGCCTGTAAAGAATTGTCTGGGAGAAGAAGTTTGGGAAGGTGTGAGACAAAAATATTGGCAACTTGATACATATTATCTCCCTGTTTGTCAATCAATAGAGGATTCTGAATGATGTTTGAGTTTGCACCACTATTTATTCCTTTTATAATGTTGAAGGCACTTGAAATATTTAAATTTAGTATATTTTAAGATTTTCATTTCTCTTCATTATAAGTCTGGACAGATAGGGTGTGCAGATGACTATTATCTTGTGCTTATTAGATTGTTTAGTAGCAACACCATTGAAGATGGCGATAAAACTGACATTTGTCAGTATTGAGTTAAAAATGTGAACTCACCTACTAGATACTGAAAAATGTACCAGCAACACAGGTAATAAGATTTTTGCACTAGTTCAAACTCTCTAGAAATAACCATTCTATGGCTTAAAAGCTATTCCATTTGGAGATAGTATTCAAATGGAGGTATAATTAGAAGTGAAGCCATCTATTGTCATTCCTCGATTCTCGGCACCATCAGATTTGCTTTTTCCCAAACATCATCGTTATCTCAGCTCTCGCCATTTCAAACCATATCTAATGTAGTCCACAGCTCACCCCAACCCTACCCAGCTTTCCAGGCCATCCAATCTCCGTCATTCCACTTTAGCTCTTCTCCAACCACCTCACCTTATAGCTTATGGACAAATCCCTTTACCCCTTTGGTGACGGATGAGTATGTGGAAAGATTAAAGGAAGTTGAGTTGAGGATTTTTTGAAGAAAACGCAAGGCATTGGCAGTTTTTCCACCAAATTCAGGGATTTTGCCCTTTACCCTGATTCACGACTGCCAAAAGGGTTCAGAGGAATTCGAAAAATAAATCAGAAAAGGTTGTCCCATCTCTCATCTTAAAGCCTATTATGCCAATGTCTGCCCTTCAGAGAAAGATGAAGGGGCTGCCATCTGATTGTTAGAAGAGGAGGTAAAAGCAGTTTTTTGGGAGAATTGTCAATGAATTTGTGTAAGCACCACCTAGCAAAGACTGCTTGGAACAATCTTATATCTTCCTAACTTACTATACTTACCATGTCCAATTTTAGTTTAGAAAGAACTTCCAATCAAGCATATTATAACTTGCCTAAAGTTTGCTTGTTTATTAATTTGACCTGGTTTCAGTAGTGGGGAGAAAATGGTGTATATTCACAAACCATAAGACTCAGTGGCAAGTTGCTGGTTTTGGATTGTTGCTGTGGCAAATATATCTAAAATGTTTTTAATGTGTAGTGGCTGTAAAATTTCAATCTTCATTGTATTTGCTTATGGAGAACCCCAAGTAGAAATTCACATTTCTAGTGACTTGCTCACTGTGGGCAACCTCCAATTTGGACTCATAAGAGTGCCATGACACTGTCGTATAGGGCTAGTGAACTACTCATTTAAACCCACCAGCCACTTTAAAAAGCTTTAATTTTTGAGCCATTATAGATGAGAAACGGAAGAAGAATCTGGTTATAGATTGATATATAATCTAAATTTCATTGAAGTTGAAATAGAAATCTTTTACACGGATTTTATGTACAATTGTTTATTCTTTTTTATTTTTCCAATCCCCTGATCACTTCATAGAGAAATTAGAAAAGCAACTGATTATGCTTGCTCAGTTGCCAGAACATAAGAGAAAAGGTGCCTGGCAAATGTTCATTATATGCAGAGGGAGGCTATGCTGGGACTTCCTGACCCATATTTGGTTATTAGACGAATTCTTCCATGTTATTATAATCACGTCCAGCTGAATGCTATTGGACTACCAACAACATGTTTTCCATCTGACCACTGTAGACGAGCAAAACTGGTTGTACCAGATGGCAAAGAACTAGCAGTAAATGTAACCGTGTAGCTCTTTTTCTCGTATTGTCCTCTGAAGCTCAGTGATTCTGGTTCAACCAAGATCTTCACTGATGGAGACTGTGAAGACACAGACACTTTATATGTTGTGGGAGTGCCCACATTTGTTACAGTTCTAGTGTATTTCACAGTGCTTGTGACACCACCACCACCCCGCCTGCCCGATGCTGTTTGAAATGGAACGGAGAAAGATGGGTAGTTAAGATCACCCAGGCTGTATGTTTTGCTTAACACACAGGTGGAGTCTCTGTTTGTAACTTGCTTAATTTGAGATGAGCTATAGTTCAAGGCACAAAGGAAGCCTAGATAGTCATCAACGGTGGCATCATAGACAAGGCCGGGATCAAGTGCTGCTACTGGATCCACATGTCCAGCACCATAGTCAAATGGTGTTGATGATTGTCCGGTGGAAACATCTAAAAGGGTTTTGCCATTGCTGTATGTTGAGTAGGCTGTGGTCATGAGGGCAGATCTAATGGCTGAAGGGCTCCATTCTGGGTGTGCAGCCTTGACGAGTGCAGCCAACCCACTCACATGGGGGCACGACATTGACGTCCCTGAAATGATATTGAAGCTTACACGCCTAGGGTCGCTTTCTAACCCAGTTGGGCCAACTGCACCAGTCCAGCCAGCCAGGATATTTACTCCCGGTGCTATAATATCTGGTTTCAGTATTTCTGGAGTGATCGGGTTTGGACCTCTAGAACTGAATGCTG
The DNA here is from genome assembly GCA_022749755.1 of Azadirachta indica. Lineage (NCBI taxonomy): Eukaryota > Viridiplantae > Streptophyta > Magnoliopsida > Sapindales > Meliaceae > Azadirachta > Azadirachta indica. Next base: position 5,720,032 of record CM040449.1, read on the forward strand.
CAACAACCGGCGATGGTTGGATTCCCAATTGTGTGCCTCCAGAAGTAATTGTGGCCGTTGGATTGGGTTCTGAAGAGATGTATTTTTTAATCACATCACCAGCCTTCTGCCCTACAGCTGCTGAAGGCAAGAGCTGTGCATCGGCTACTAGCTCTTCCCCATAGGTATCGGTATTTGTTAAAACCATTCCAACACCACCTGCACTTTTCACCACCACACCTTTTTGTACCCTAGAGTTCCCTCCTCGATCACATACCACAATTTTCCCTGCAACTTTTGCAGGAATCAGACTGCCAGTCATGCAAAGATTACCACTTGATGAATTGCTAACATTAGCAGCATAAACTATTGGGACCGAAGAACCATCTAATGGTTTTCCACTATAAAGCGACACACCAGATAAATTCTTTCCATTTCTAAGGCTAACGTAGGCAGGGAAATCGCGGTCCAAAGTTCCTGCACCTACGGTGGTTATCCAAGGTGCTACGTTGGACAGACTGCCTGCATAAGGTCCACCATTTCCAGCTGAACATGATACAAGGATTCCGTGAGCCATGGCAGTGAAAGCTCCAATGGCAACAGTGTCTCTGTAGTATTCTGTCAATCCTCCCCCAATAGACATGGATATAACATTCACGCCATCTTCTACCGCCTTATCCATGCCTGCAATGATATCGGAACCAAAACACCCTCCAAGCCAACACACCTTGTATGTGGCAACCCGGGCATGTGTAGCCATTCCACGGGCTATCCCTGAAGCATAACCAAATAGGCTAGCTCCGGAGACTGCTGAACCAGCTGCTGTGGTTGCTGTATGTGTTCCATGGCCATCGTCATCTCTTGGTGACTTTGATTCCATAGTTTCATCAATAGGTCCAAAAGCAGCTTCATATCCTTTCGAGAAAGACCTTGCACCAATTAGTTTCCGATTACAGCTTGATGAGTTGAAGTTTTTACCCACCTCACACTCTCCTTTCCAGCCACTTGGTACTGATCCAAGTCCTGTATCATCAAAACTTTTTATCTCAGGCCAAACACCAGTGTCTAAGACTCCAATGATTACCTCGCTCACTGCCTTGGATTCAGGGAGCAGAGTTTCGCTCTTTCCTAATCCGAGGAACTCCGGCGTCCGAGTTGTATGTAGTTCATATCTGACTTCTGGCAGGATAGACACAATTCCTGGTTGCTTTGCAAGTAACTGTGCTTCTTTGGGAGTTAGCCTCGCGGAGAAGCCATGAATTACATTGTTGTATGCGTAAAGCATGGCTGCAGAGTCTGATACTGATTTTAAAGAAGAGTCATACCATTCAAAATGATCGCTGTAACTTGCTGGCATATTTGACTTGTCCATGTGAACAACATAAGTCCTTTTGAGTTGCTGGTTCTTCTCTTCTGCTACAACATACGTGTAACAGAAAATCAGAAGTAAACTCAACTGTAGAAGCCTCAACTTAAACATTCTTCCTCGTCCCGGACCTGTAGATTTCAGGCAATTCGGTGAGTATTTAGAGGCGGCTTGACTCTGTTTCAGAAGCCCAAAAAGAACGGAAGAGAAGTTCACATATATAGGACTAAGAAGGATTCTCTTGGCCCTCTGATATACTAAATGGTTTCCAACTGGGTCTTGTATACAAGACGACACTAGGTTTGACACCAGTACATCATGGTCTTGTTATGAGTGGAAAATAATTTGTAGCCGTGTATGGAGTATTCTCCTGTAAATGGGTCACCTTTTTCTTGGATTATTACTTTTAATTTCCCCAAGTGCCTAAAAGACAAAAAAGTTAAAAATTTCCGGAAAACAGCTATATTAAACAATAACAAGAAGCTCCGCGTGAGTGGAATCAAGATCCAATGGTTAATAATATCTTGCTTCCTCTGCATTATTATTATGATAGAGCATAGCAAGTGACATCATGCTCTACCAATGACTGGTTTATAATTGTGAATCACAGCGAAATACATGAACCGAACCTACTTATTGAAATTTAATCTATATTTCTTTATGTATGATACTGATTTAGAATGGCTATTAGTGGTAGTGGTAGTGGTAGTGGCAGTGGTAGGCTCTGTCTTTAATCCATCAAAGCATAGGATGGTACGACTAAATCTCTAAAAAATCATGCTAATAAAAACGGTCATCCAATGATTTTACGAGTCTTGGTTAGTGGAAACGGATGGATAAAAAGACTAGCCAATCGTTTGCGGCAGTATTGCAACTTTACTTTACAGGTCGACATCCATTTGAGCAAAATGCACTTAGCTCGTCGATTGCATTCAAATTCGTCCGGAAATTATGCATCTGCAGTCCAATCAACGATAACTATTATTAGCATGATTAAAGTGCTTTGCTTAATTGCTTTTGAGCAGTTAGGCTTATGAAAAGGATGAGTCGGGCACATTTTTAAGAGGGGGAAAACTCAATTTGGTAGACCAAGGAAGCTGCTTGTAACCAACGAGATCTACCATAATTATTATAAATTATTTACTCGTAATTGAAAATTTTGGGTGGTTCAGAGAATATGTTATCTTTTTTTTTATTTTTATTTTTAATTTTTTGTAATATAGCATAATTAATAATTTTTAATACCCGATAAAGCCTACCCCGACACACTAATAAATCATAGGCAGAGTGTAGTGGACAAACCACTAGTTATCTTCATTTATGAAGATGTTTATAATAACAATAATTATTGGATGGAAGCTTTGTCCTTTCCTTCACACTAAGCAATTATCATTACGGGATATATACAAAGAGCATACTATTGAAGATGACTCTGAAATCACGGTAAAATCTTTCAATAACTTTTCTATTTCAGAATTGATAATGCTATTAAGATTAGTTTGGGACTACTAAATCTACCAGTTCGAGGCTATTTATACAAAAGAAATCCACCAAATTTAATAATATAGTTACAACTTTAAGTAATTGATAAAGGTGCATATATAATTAGAAAGAGTTGTTTGATTAAATTAAATATATATATATATATATATATACATACATACACATACATACAACTATTACAATGTTTAATCATAACAAACATTAATTGATGTGTTTGTTTCTCCAATAACTAATATATATATATACACGGAAATTAGCTGGAAGGGGTCCCCTTTATCAATAACAATTGGTGTGTGTTTTATTTTATCTATAATAATTAATGAGTTTGTTGTTATATATGCCTGAACTGAATAATTGAGCATTTATAAGTTGATTACAACTTTCATTATATAGGTTAATTACTTTACACATCGGAATCTGGTTTCTGCTTAGCACAAAATAAAAGTATAATCAAATTTACAAATGAAAGTATGTACACACACATACGTGTGTTTGTGTGTGTGTGTGTGTGTGTATATATATATATATATGCGCACCTTAGGCTTTATTTGAAAGTATAGATCTTGTCATTCTCAAATAATTATTCCATTAAAACAATGTGAACGTTGAAGCATACACATATATATATGCAGTATTTAAATTTTGAAGATTATTTATTTATAGTAATGGCTTTGTCATCTCATAAGTTCCAGTTGCAATCATAGAGACGTAAAATAGAAGCAACTAAGAAACGGGGAAAAAAAAAATAAATTAAATATAACAAAATGGTTTGCTATATATGGCTTCAGAATCCGTCAAGATTCCTTTGCCCAACAATGGAATCAAATTAGCCGCTGCAGTATTAATTAGGTGTTAATATATATATTCTCTGCATATTATTGTCCCCACTGCATCTCATTTGATTTCACTCAATTAGTATCAATCAAAATTTTAGGACCATTTTTTCTTTGCTCGAGGGTCAGTTTCATACTGGCTACATATAATATATGGAGAAAACTAATTTCTCTTTCCCTGCTGCAATCATTGATCTTACTGTTATATAAGTTGTAAGCAGCTAGCTAGCTGATTCGATCACTGTTGTCAGTCGTAATGAAACCTAATTACAAGTTTTTAAAAAATTTGAGAGTTGCTAGAACGTCAGTCTCCCCCGCAAAGTAATTGGGGTCATTACATTAATAATTGATTAAACAGTTGAAGTCGAATCGGAAGAAAGTCTACTTCTCTTTTGATTGCTTCTTTGCGTCTTCAATGGTCTATTCATATTAGAATTGACAATATCAAACGCCCACTACCCTATCTAATTATTGAGGCATTGAGCCAAAAAATCAAATATTATTTGGGTAGAGGTATTTCTATCAAATGATGTAATCAAGACAAGAACATCAACCGAATACAACAAGGCCTGATTATTTTCCTTGGTCTTCGAAAAGAGTCCCGTGGCTGCCTCACTTTCAAACAACTGACACTTCAGTTATATTCAACATTTAAATAATATATATGTTGCAACTAAGTGACTTGAAACTGATATCCATTTGGGTAATTAATATCAAGATGCAGTTTCATTAAGGGTACGTAATTACCATATTTCAATTCCATAAGCTTTAATTCCAATTACGTAATGTAATATCAATTCTAACATTTAATACAATCTCTATTAGATTTTTGATGGTTGGTAGGGCTTTGAGTTTTTCATCATGATCGACACGATAAAGAGAGAAATTTGAGAGGTAATAAAAAGCCAAAACTTATGGGCAAAAATTTTCCTGCTTGGCTTAGATTTGCTTCACTGCTCGTATATAGTCAAAGCTATTAGGTAAAGAGACCATGTAATGTAAATGTAATCACAAATTATTAACAAGTAAAAGTAATCACCAATGATTATAATAACTTTGTGTGTATCACATGGCATGTTCCTACTGAAAATGATGGCTGACCTTGCCGAGACTCGGTGCTCAGTCTCGCCTATCGGCGATAACTATAATGGGCTTTTAATTAGTCATGCGACTCTTGTTTTAAGAATTATGACTGAGGATCTTTTAGTAGCAGTAATCTTGTTACTGTGGCCGGGCTAGTCCAACTTCTTCTAGCTTAAGGATAATCTTTGGAATGGAGTTGGATATGTTATGTGAAAGCCTATGGGCTATGGACCAATATGTCACGCGCCCAGCGGAAAGGCACGTGCGGCACCCTCGTAGACCCCCATGTCGAGGGTAAGCCTTGTTATCCCGTCGCATATTTAACTGGTTTCGGCCTACCTTGGCCTCATCAGGAGGACGGCTTCAGTCCCCGACCAGTTCGGGCAGGGGTGGTCTATGTCCCCTCTACATAATAGCCCTTGAGACTGAAGCCGACTTTGCACCATGAAACATCAATGTGCTTGAGTTGTCACACCCTAGCACACCCAGCCAACATGCGATTTCTCGTGCCGTGACATTCTCCACCACCGAAAATCGTGCACGTCCTCGTGCACGCGGCCATCTTCAAATTTTTCGCCAGCTCAATTGGTAGACCATCGAGGTCCTACCCTGCATGCCGCTCCACTCCATAACGCCCATCTCCTCCGGGCTAAGGAGACTCCCATAAAGAGAACACGATAACACCACGTCGTGCGGGCACGCCATCCTCGACGTACGGTGGTAGCAGTGCTTGGCGTAGATGAGGCGCTATGCGGTTGCCTTTCAAACCACAATGCTCATCTTCCCCCCCAGGAAGATCCCCATACCGCAGGACACATCATTGTGCGAGCACGCCCACATTCGAGGCTGCGTGGCAAAGGGTCACACAATAGACACCTCGTTTTCCCTCGCCCAATCTTACGGGCTAATATCCTCGGCCATCTCGGTGGATTCCCACAGGAGTCAGGAACGTAGCGAGATTTTGCGAAAATTCTCGTTCCTGCTCTGATACCATCTGTCACGCGCCCAGCGAAAAGGCACGTGCGGCACCCTCGTAGACCCCCATGTCGAGGGTAAGCCTTGTTATCCCGTCGCATATTTAACTGGTTTCGGCCTACCTTGGCCTCATCAGGAGGACGGCTTCAGTCCCCGACCAGTTCGGGCAAGGGTGGTCTATGTCCCCTCTACATAATAGCCCTTGAGACTGAAGCCGACTTTGCACCATGAAACATCAATGTGCTTGAGTTGTCACACCCCAGCACACCCAGCCAACATGCGATTTCTCGTGCCGTGACAAATAGCCCAATAAACTGTAATATAGTCAAAATGGATAGCCCAGATACACGCCAAGAGTGCAGCTTCCTGAATCCTGATCATGCGAATTGCCCATATCACCGGTACCACCTCGCACGCGCCATTACATTCCACACTCTAAGCGAGGATGGCTCTCAAGAGCCCAAACCCGCCATTATAAATTCATTAAGATGAGCAATATACATCTGTGCCCGTTTTGATAAGCTACGTACTTCATTTGCATGACCTACTCTCGACGTGGTTCACATAAGCTCTCAACTCAGCGTTTTGATTCTTTTCACACACGTGCAAAGAAAAGTGGAAGAGAAGACAGTAGACTAGGGTAAGTAAACTCTTCCACACTTCACATTATACCGGATTCTCTTCGCAGTACGATGAACTCAATTAATTAATTTGTTATTTTACGCGTGTAGGATTCTGCTAATTTAAGTATTAGTTGTGAGTGCAGTGGCATTTTGGTTTTGGGCACTTGAGTCATGGAAAAACATGCTGTGGTTTCATGGAGTCTCATCTTCTTATGTATGGGGCTCTCTAGCTTTGTGCTTCTAGAAGCTAATAGAGAAGAGAGGTCTCCAAGTGATGTGTGGTTTGAAAGGCAAACTAGCCTCACTGAAGAGGCTGGCCCCAGAGAGCGCCTCACAGCTGCTGGTTACGGAGGTTATGGTTCTGGCGGTGGCGGTAGTGGAAATGGATTCGCGCCAGGTTATGGTGGTGGTCCTGGTTTTGGTGACGGGAGATGGGGAGGTGGAGGTGGAGGCTCTGGCTACGGAAACGGCGTAGGCCAAGGTGGCGGGTTTGGTGCAGGCGGCGGTTTTGGCTCTGGTGGTGGTTTCGGTTCTGGTGGTGGAGGGGGAATTGGCTTTGGTAATGGTGGAGGAAATGGGTTCGGCTCGGGGTCGGGTTCAGGCTTTGGTAATGGTGGAGGTCATGGTGGTGGTAGAGGAGGTGGCAGTGGCTATGGTCCTGGCTCGGGATGACAATTATGGTCGGGGCTCCATAGCTGCACCAATCAGGAATCAGTGATCAAACTAGTGTTGTTCATGGCATAATAATATGATTAAGATCTCTCCATTACGATGTCCTTTTTTCCTTCTTTATACCGTGCAATTTAGACTGTTGTCTTCTAAATAAAGCCAATTGACTGTAGCAAAAGAAATGGTAATAAATATATACATCATTCATACTGTTTATGGGGTTCCTCTTGCTACCTTAATGAGATAGTTATTTAAATTTCATAACAAAAAAACCTACAAAGACATACACAATGCTATAAGATAACAACGAAAAGAACGACCAATTGTTGTTTTACATATTTTCTTTCCATTTCTTTGACAATTGTTTGATTCTAGAAAGCTACTTGGATTGCTTTCAACACAACTGTGATTCAAACGCGAGGGACACTTATATGTATTGATTGCATTAGAATTTTTTTTCCCCTCAGAAAATTTGACCAGCTTATGTATACATACACTTCGCCAATGCCATCTTTATAAATTCCTTCACGTAACTCCTACACATCCCTTGATCCCCTCACGGAATTCAGAGTCAAAGATACACAAGGCAGAAAAGCAGCCATCGAGTTGAACGGGGCAAACAGATCAGTGAATCAACCAGCAAATTTGTTAGGTAAAAGAAACATCAATGTCATACTTCCATTCCATGTGTAGTCTCAACCACCCAGATAATAAATTATTGGAAACATAGATATAGAGATATATACATGCATTTATGCACAATGTCAACGGTTTTCTTAATCACATGGCATCGGTAAAGTACTAGAGCAGATAAATTGATAGCATAAACAGCACACCGGCAGCATATATATATATATATATATATATATGTACTTGGGAATAACTAACAGCCCGGCTTATGATACGGCAAACCCAGGAGAATGGCCCCCGTGGATGGGAGATCAAGCAGCAAAGCAGTATTTTTCATTCTTTCACCTGCAAATTTTCATTATCAAAGTAGGTTATATGGAGACTATATATGTGATCATGACTATTAAAATGACCATGCGTCAATCATTAGTATGAAGAACATAAACCAAATCAATAGAGGGAGTGAAGGATCTGTATCTCATGCCAATAATGATTGAAAACAGTGCAAATTAGATGTCATAGATTCATCCTTTGACGCATTAATCAAATTTCTGAGGCATAATTTATAATGGCACTGAAGAAAACAAATTAAGAGCAGTGAAATGAAGGGAAACTCGAGAAAAGATTGAAATTATACGGCCACTCAAGATATAAATCACAACTTTGAAAACATTGAAGTCTGGAAATTATTATAGTCAAAAGGAAATTACTCAACATTGAATCAACTGTTTGATTATCCTAGTTCTCTTTTTTTGATGAGATTACTCAACAGCTTAAACCCTGGTTGCTATTAGTATCCTTCTCCCTACAATGTCAAGTTGAGATTAATGAGATAATTTTATACTTCTGAGCCTTATAAGGAAAAAGACTTAAACATCTAAAAACCGATTGGTTAAAATATACAATATCAAGAAGTTCTTAGAAAGGATCCTCTTGCCAGGATTCACCCACCAGTTCTCTAACTCTAGAAACATACAAGGAAAGAATCCACTAATAAGTAATAAAGCCAGTTTGATAACAACTCTCTTTCTTTTCAAGTAAATTAAAGCCAAATACAATCTGTCACATTAGACGTTGCTACCAAAAGGCGCTTAAAACAGGCAAATATTGACAATAATGATAAAGTAAATAAATGAAACCTTTACATCCTAATTCTTAACTATAGGATTAGAATGTATCCTCACCCCACACTTAATTTTTCATTTAAAGCTGTGTAACGTCCTTTTCTTAGACGTCTCCCTTGCTTTCCCAAACAAGACAATATAATTATTCTCCGAACAGAATTCTGAGTTGCTTAACAAGATGATGAACTTATAAGCACTATTATCGTTTGAAGTGAAAGTCTGTCAGACTCTTACAAAGAAATCCAACTCAACATTCTATGAAGTGAGAGTAAAATCATAACTTCACAGCATAAATCCCGCTTTAATTCTTAGACATGCATAACTATTGGATTAGGCATTTTTCATTTTGAAGAACTCAAACTTTTACCATCAAACTTCTCTACAAATTTTGCTATGATAGGAGAACTAAATTAAAAAATAGATTACGGGGTAAAACATCCAAGAAAAATTTGTTAAGGTCGTACCATGGATTCCAGGCTTGAGCCCCCGGTTGGATCACCTCCCCCACCACCAGACTTCAATTCCAGGTTCCTGACAGAAGCTCGGGTAAGAAAACCTGAAATACTACTGACAGAGACAAGAACAAAATCAAATTCATAAATGAGAGCTGTTAATTGATGTAAAATTGTGAATTGATTAATCAATCCATTTCTAAAACCTACTTTTCAAGTTCACGATCTGTTTGATGCCCTGAAAATGAGCTCAAGTCCGGAGGAACCAAAGCATGAGCCTTTCCTGCTGCTTGTTCTCCCAATTTACCATCTCCCTGCAAAATGAATTGTATCATAATTCAGACAATATCAATGATGGAAACCACTGGGGAAACCATAATTTTTCACTGCCTGAAAAAAGAGAAGACTCACAGAATTGTTCTCTTCCATCCAGCCAGGAACTCTATCTGAAAGAAGGGTGACATACTGCTGCATAGCCTCCTCTGGACTCATGTTCCCCAGTTTTTGCCAAGCATTCCTTGCACAACGTAAGCAGTGCCGTGCATCACTCACACATAGCAGCTCTCAACCCTGTTATTGTAACTACTATCAAGCTATACCGCGCAACTTCTTATAGGTTTGGTCCTGAGGTGTTTTGCATTTTCACTTCTTTCTATGTTTGACAAACTCCTCTGGTAATTAATTATACTAAGTCATTTTGCATTAATCTAGATTTCAGCATTCAGGATGGTCTTGCACGAAGTTAGGGGCTATTATATTTTCTATTAACAAGCTTTAATTTTGCATAAATCTAACCAGTTAGAACTCGTCACAAATGAATATCAAAAAAGAATTGAATTGGTAAGCATTTTTTAAAGCTAAACAGTTTATTTTGTAAGTGCATTCTCAACTACCCTGTTTTACTAACTACGCAAGCTTAACATGCATTCTAAGTTTGCTGTCTCCATGCCTATTGCTATTGTCCTAAACACAATATCTCAGAAGATTTCCGAATTTGTTTATTTCTTTAGTTTTCCGGTGTTTAATCATATTTTGTATTTTCCACGCTCAGTCATTCACCCGCATAAAAAGAAAAACAGAAAGCAGAAAACAAAAGAAACATAGAAATACAGGAAAGTTTGGTACCATTTGGAACGAGCAGAGAGCATGAAAGCCATGGGTTGGGACTCACGGCAAGGTCCTTCAGTAGCAACCTTGTGAAGAGCATATAACTCCATCTGCACATCATCATTCAGCAAATTATCTTTAACACCAGACCCCACAAATTTCTCAGCAGCACCAAAAACCTTCTCCAATTCACTCCTTTCTATTCCTTCCCATTCATCATCATCCTCGATCATCAAACTATTCTTCGACTCATTGTCCGCCACATTAGTCTCTTCAGATGGCACAGTTGTATCATTGTTTATGCCCGATTCTGCAGCAGTTTCCTCAACTTCCTTTTCGTTATATGTTTTATTAGACAAAACATCCTCGCCGCTTGCTTCCTCTTCTTTTTGCACTATCCTCTCTTCTGATGAAACTACTGGCAATCCCATCAATTCAGTCTTGAGTTCTTGATCACGAGACCCTGGCCCCACGTTTTTCTGAATCTGACGCAACTCTTTTTCAAATTTATCAACTTTCTCCACAGTTTCTTCGACAAATTGGACTCTCTTTTGGCTTTCAGAAACCCCAACATTCATTTTCTCACCAAACAGCAATTCATCCATAACAACACCCTCATCAACGTCTTTCAACCCCTCATCAGAGTACGAACCACCACCAGACATGGCAAAAGAAACAAGTTTAGCAACAAAATAAGAAAACAAGACGGCAATCAGAGCAGTTAAAACCAGCTCTTGAACAAGCTCCATAGTGACAGAGGTGTCGAGAACAAATCAAGATTACAAGAGAAGAGAAAGATGATTAAAAAGAAAAAGCGCAAAGAGAAGAAGACGGAGCGACGGATACGATGATAAGATTAGAAAGTTATGAATGATGCATACAACATACAAATAGACATAAGCATAGAAATGATCATTAAATAAATAAAATAAATAAATAAAAGTAAACGAAATGATAAAAAGCAGAGGAGGACTGACTAAGCGTTAGAGGGAAAGGATATTTGTAACGCAGAGTAAAGCATATTCTGCTTCTGGCTTTGAATCGCTTTCGCTATAATTTTTATGTTGGGAGGGGGAGATGCGGGTCCTACTTCACAGGCAAAAAAAATTTTGTTTGGGAAAATGTGTAGCTGACTGGGCAACGGTTTTACGATATTTATTGGTTATCCGGCTAGCAAACTGTCAGCATAATTGAACTGATGTTGCCTCCGTTCCGTTCAACGCGCGTGTTTCATAATTGGCCGCCGTGCTCTTTTTCTTTTTTACTTTTTTTTTTTTTTTTTAAATACTGCAATTTTAAAAAATAAATGAAAATTTTAAATTCGATGTTATTCAAATTCAAATATTTCTTGTACCATAAGAAAAGAACACTTAACGTTACCATGTATGTAGCCTATCAAGAAAATTCTTCACGGATATTTAAATAATTTTCCACTACCTTTGTTAATTATTAACTTAAAAACGACTCGTTGAAGTAAGCATTGTGGTAAATTATAGAGTAAAGTTGAAACAATTCTTTTCCTTTCGGATACGTGGGAGAGGCAGGGTAGGCGTAAGGAAGCAAGGAGAAGATGGTCTGGTCTGGAGTTTTTAGTCTTGTAGATTATGGACCCATAGACCATAGTCATTAGAGTTGGCCAATCTGATGACAACGATGAAGGATGAATGAACATCATGGTGGTGGTGAGTGGTTTAGTGGTTTCCTGACGTTACACAAGTATTATTTATTTATATTTTTATTCTGAATCGACTGATTTCCCATTGCAAATGCAATTTAAAAATTCTGATATTCAGTTTAAAATTAAAGGTAATATAATATTTTCGACGATCAAAACCCAGCACGCAGTATCATATAAGTTTTGACCAGTGTCGAGTGCTTGGAATCAAGGCCCTTTATACGAATTGGAAATGGGCCTGGTACTTGTGCACTGGCCCCTAGTTCAATGGAGGAGAATATTTGGGCCAAGTTAGCTTGCTCTGTTCCATACCGAGCCAAGCCAGCGCCTACTCGTATCACAAAGTTAACGGTTACAGTCTTGCTTTCCGACTTTATTTCCTGCTCCTGTCTTAATTCACATGACATAAATAGATGATCTAACAGGAAACAATTTCAAAGTAGGATAAACCTTGAAATTAAATGCTCAGTTTTTTTCGAAATCTACAATACTCTTTCAATCATAAATCATCAGAGATTAAGAGCTAGCTAGCTGTTTGTGTAATTGACACTTAGTAACAACAACAATTTTTCAAATAAAGCCTTTTATAAACTTACGTTAGACAGCCACATTATAATTTTCATTTTTTTTCCATTTTCCAAATCTAAATAATAATGAAGAGCTAATAATAATTATGTTGCCCACAGTTTTCCAATCCAAACCACCATCCAACAACTACTCTGATTGAGGAAATTAAGCAAAATGAAAAGGGGGAAGTTGGGTGGCTTATTATTATTATTATTCTTTGGAAGAATGAGAGGCAAGCAAAGAAAGCCCCATTTATTTATTTATTTACTTATTTATTTATTTTTGTTGTTTCAGTGTATCGGGTCCACCACTTTTAAGTGCTTATTTATGAAGGGGCTTCTACTTTCAACCACGAAATTTATAGTGACCTCCAGCTGTATGCTTCATCAAGCACTGACTACGGACATCTCATCTCATCTCATCTCATCTGGATTTTAGGCTATTTTATTTATATTTATTTCTTACGTATAACTCTGTAATTGAAGCACATGATTCCTTAATCCTTATCCTCCCTAAATAATTTCACTACTAAAATTAACATATGCCTCCCATTATTATAATCCTCATTCTTTTATTTCCTTAATTAATTTTAATAACTTAATAATTAATTGTCTTGCTGACATTTTTCATTTCTTCTCTAATCTTATCTCCTACGTGTTTAAAGCTTTGGATAGAAAACAATATACACCATTAATGTATTTAAAGTATTAAAAAAAATTTAAAGAAGAAACATACTGTATTATCAATTATGTTTACGTATTTATTATTATGTGTATTTTTTATTTTAAAAGTGATTAATTTTTATTACTAATTATGAAACAAAGATGATTGAATAATTTTAAAATATGTGATATAATTTGTTTTAAATGATTACATTATTGAGATTGTCTGTCTGATTATTTTTCTAAAATATGATAAAAATATTATTTTATTGAATAATAGAGGAATTTTTTAAAATTTATTAAGTAAAAAAAAAGTTTTTTGGAATTGAATCTTAATTAAGCTTGTTTATGTTTATGTTTATGTTTATGGAAGATCTCAGAAGTTAGACTTCTTTTGATTATCTTTTCAGCAACATAAAATACAGTGATATGCCTCAAATCAAATTCAATCCAGTAGTGCTCAGTAAATATTTCTATTTTATTTATTATTGGATCCAATCCAAGGAAAGACAGAGAAGCGCCACCGTTCACATTTGCTTTTCCAAATAAATCTAAGGCGATTTAACTCATAACTTCACCCATATTTGAGATTTTAACACTTAATTAAAAAATTTTAAAAAAAATACACATATATTTCTTAAACTGTCGGTTAACTTTGATTGACTGTCAATTAACTGTTTATTTTATGGATATTTTAATAAAAGCAAGTGCACTTTCTTTTTTTGAGTTAAACTGATACTTAAAAACTCAAATATTTCAAATGCAATTTTATATAGAAAAAAATGGGTTTTGTGTTAAACTCATTTTGACTTTGTTTTACTTAATAATGAAAAGAGAGATGAATAGGCAATTAAGTTAAATCAAAGTGGGTTAGAAGGAATTACTACTAGAGTGAAGGAGGTGTAAGATGCAATTTTATCTTACAAGATTGGAAAAGCATGTTAATGTATAATAGAGGACTAGGGATTTGAAAAGGGGAAAAGGGAGTTTTTGGTAGCGGTAGCAGCGGCGACGGCAAAGTAAGAATTTATAGAGAAAAAGAGATGGGAGGTTGTGGTGGGGGCGACGGCATGAGATGTAATCTTGCTTCAAGGACTGGAAAGCATGTTATTATGTAATGCCAAACTATGGATTTAAAAAGGGAAAAAAGGGAATTTGTGTGGTAGCAATGGCAGCAAAAACAAATTAGGGATTTATAGAGATTTGTAGAGAAAAAGAAATGAGAAGTTGTGGCGGTGAAGGTGGCGGTGATAGTGTAAGATTAGGGATTTGTAGAAAGGAGAGAGAGAGAGAGAAAGGCGACAGTTGATTCGAAGAAGAGATAGAGAAAACGACAAGTAATAAATAAATTTGATTTAGACACAAAAATTAGTGGTCTTTGAGTCCATGATTCCTTCATATAAAAACTGACGGAAACACTTCTCATGTTCAAGAGATTATGCTTCAAATTTTGAGTTTGTGGTGGTGGTGGTCTTGCATAGAGTATGTAATTTCTGGTGTTAGTAAACTAGGTGTTCTTTTACCTGTGAGTTTCTAACAAATAACAATAGTAATGGAAAATTTGATTTCCCTTCTGTGTAGGCTTTCGATGTTGGTATTGGATTAAAAAGTAACAATAATTGAAATATGGAAGTACGATTTTTGTTCAATAGCAAACAACAACAAAATAATAGTTTTTTTTTTCTTATTCACAAAAATAAGTGTAATAGAGTGTTAAGGGTATTATAATAATTATTTTATTGATTAAATTAGTCACCTCACAGTTTAAGAGAGATATGTATGCCTTTCTTCAAATTTTCTGCTAAGTGTTAAAATTTCAAATCTGATGAGAGTTATGTGTTAAATCCCCATAAATCTAACCCACACTATTATATAAAATATATTTCAGGGATAATGACAAATATCTCTAATGTTTGGTCTAATAAACAAATATCTCTTTAATATTTATAAAAAATAGATACTCTTTATTTCGTTAGTTGACTAGTTAACTTATTATCATTTGTATCTCTATTCTTTTATATAATAATAATATGATATATATTTTATTTGATTATAACACTTTATTCTCTATTTTAATATTTTTCACAATATATTTTTTTTAATATAACAATTTAATCCTATATTTAATATTTTTTTTCAATATACTTAAAACTAAATATATTTTTAATGTGTTATTTAATAAAAAATTTAGAAAAAAAGACATTATTTAAAAAATTTAAATAATAAGATAGATTCAATCCATGTTAAAATATTTGTAATCTTTTTTTTTTACAATAAATTTGATATTTAATTGTTAAAAAAATTTTAAAATATATTTTAACATTTTATTCTTATATTAATATTTTTATTTAAAAGATTATATTAAATTTATTATATTTTCTTAAAAATTATGAAAATATAAATAAAAAAATAAATTTAGTATCATTTGTCAATAGAATTAGTAATTAGATATGTTTTATATTCTTATTAACCAATATAATTTAATTTTAATTAAAAAATAGAAAAAGAAGAAAATTTTTTATTATTTTTATTTGTAATATATAAAACATGTATTTATTATTTATATTTTTTATTTATATTTTCATATATTTTAAAAAAAAAATTAATGAATTTAACATAATTTTTTAAATAAATATATTACATGTAAAAATAAAATGTTAAAAAATATTTCAATTAATTTTTTAATAATTAAATATCAAATTATTATTATAAAAATAAAATAAAAGATTTAAAAATATTTTATTACATGAATGTAACATAACTCATTATTTAAATTTTTTTAATAACTATTTTTTAAAATTTTTTTATTAAAATAACAAATTAAAAAATTTATTTAATTTTAAATATATTGTGAAAAAATATTATGTAGGAATTAAATTATTATATTTAAAAAAATATATTATAAAAAATATTAAAATAAAAATTTAAGTATTATAATTAAATAAAATTTATATTATATTGTTATTATATATAAAGATAAAAAATATAAATAATAATAAATTAATTAATCAATTAACATAAATAAAAGTTAAGAGAGTATCTTATTATTTATTCAAATGTTAAAAAATAAGGTTTTTCTCGGATATAAAAGAATGTTAAAAATTATTTACCGATTAGACTAGAGATCAAACGGGTATATGTCATTATCCCTATATTTTATTTATTCAAATAAAAAGAAAGAACTAATAGTTAGTAGTTGGGACTGTTATACTAAATTGGGTTCTCTGTATAAACTTTGTTGCCTTGTCCGAAGCCTCTGGCGACCAAAATCCCCGTTTTCTATTATTCATTCTGGTACTTCTCTCGTGATTTCAGGTTATCAGCTTCTGTTCTCTGTTGTTGCCGGAGATCAACAGCAAAATGGGAGGAGGCAACGGTCAGAAGTCGAAGATGGCTCGTGAGAGGAACTTGGAGAAGCAGAAGGCTACTAAGGGTAAACTTCCCTGTTTTCTTCCTTTCTCTCATTGTTTGCTTCCCTGGAAAATAAGGAAACGTAAATTATGATTCTTGTTCTCTCTGTAATTTACTTCCTGATAAATAACATCTATGGATTCCTGTTTATTTCGACTCAATGATTGTTGATCCGATCTTTGAACAGGGAGTCAGCTCGAGTCAAACAAGAAAGCTATGACCATCCAGGTACTGTTTTTAGCTTTGCTTTTGTTATCATCAATTTCGCATAACCTACCTGATTTTTTAGCTTTACTGACTGTTTATGGGAACTAGAGGATTATTTCTGATGTTCATGTTTCAGTGCTTATCTACCATTTCGTGATTGTCCTGTGAAAATTGAAGCTGAAATTCTGATTTAGCATGCTTCAAAGTTGGGAATCATATTTTTACCAAAATCAAAATTGAACTGATACATGGGTAATTTGTTATTGGCCGCTTAAAATGGTTGCCTTTATCTACTTGTAACTCCATAATTCAAAGGAATAAAACTGCAAACTAAGTATTTATTTTGTTAAGCGGGTATGTGCATCTTTGGGTGTAAAAAATTTTGGGGTTTCAAAGTTCTGCATTGATCTGTAAAATACTCAACTTGTGAAGGCCAGCAGTGCTGGAGTGTTTGTTTAATGCTAATCAATCGAGGCAACTTTAAAAGTGAAATAGGAAATTGCTTTCAATTTATTGCTCCAAGATAATGGATGAGAAGACTGGTTGTGATTATTGGTTGTAGTTACTCCTTTGTTAACGACCAAACATAATATTGTTCATTTTTTCTGATCTGAAAGACTCACAGACCACATTCTTGCTTGGTAAAATATTTCTTACTGTTATCTTCTTGATGTCATGATGTTTGTTTTGTTATTCCAAATGTTTAGAGCTACGATTATCATAATGGTAATTGATTATGCATTCAGAGAGAATTCCTTGGCTGAGAATTTATCAGTTTTTGGTTTTGTCTCTGATGCACACAATGTTGATTGTAGTGCAAGGTATGCATGCAGACATTCATTTGCACCACGTCTGAGGTGAAGTGCAGGGAGCATGCAGAAGCCAAACACCCCAAATATGATGTATTTACGTGTTTCCCCCATCTCAAGAAATGAACAAGTGGAGGAAAAATAAAAATCTGGAGATGGGTTTGAAGGCCCATCACTACTCGCTAGTATGTTATTGTGATTAAATCTGAAAGCTTTTAGGAGAAATCCTTCCTGTCTCGTGGATACTAATAATTAACTGTTTGTGGCTTCCAATTATATATAATAGATATTAAATCGTGGTTTTGGTCTGGGTCTGTTAATTTAATTTGTGATTTTTGAAAAGCATGTTTTCGAGCAGTTTCCCTTTCATTTTTGAGGCAAACTGGTTTAAGCATGCATGCTTTGAATGGAATTAGATGGGTACTGGTTTAGTTTGGCTCCCCGATAATCCTCGACCAAAATCTGCCTTAAAAAAGGCTGCTTAATATAACGCTCGCGAAATATTGATTTCAAAGCCTCAATTAGGGATGAAACAAGATATAAAAGGGTGACCAACAATGCACAATGGATTTCTCTCTGACAGCGTAACCCAGCCCGGCATGTGGATTTATTTGATCACGAGAGATCAGATTGCCCATAATCTGAGCGCTGGATTTCGCTGGCCTTCAAAGGATCAGATTGCCCATAATCAAAGCTCTGCTAGTACATACATATACTAAAGAGAAATTGCACGACCTTGGTCAGTCTATTATGGTATTAGCAGTGTGGACCAAGACATCTAAATGACCGCATCAGAAGAGGAGTTACTAGCTGCATTTTTGAATTAATCAAAAAAAAGGGGTACAAGTCAATAAGTAAGAGCAGTGGTGGGACAGCAACATAATACAAGCCGAAAAAAAGAATACGGTTTGAAAATTAATAGCTGAGAAGTACAATGTACCCTGAGGTGAAGGAGGAGATTTTTGGAGCTACCAGCTTACTAACTATGTGGACTTGAGCTACAAGCTATAACTAACACTTGTCAACAGACCAGAAATATTCTACATCCAAATGAATGAAGTACAAGTATACTTAAGAATGGTCTGGAGCTACTGCATTCGCATTCTGTTATTTTCGGCAGTTCTCACTTGGTAGAAGTAAGGATGAGCCTGAAACCAAAAATAATTTGGAGAAGTGGGTAAAAAGTCAAAATAAAGTATTGTGTCAGACAAAAATGCTAAAGAACAAGATGCTGAAGGAACCAAATTTGAAAACCATACTTCCAGACGTTCATAGAACTAATAAAGGAAGCAAGGGGAAGAGAAGTGTACACTTTCATCCCCAATTCTCAATTCCATGCCTTCATTTACTATGTGAGACATATTTTGAAAATTTCGAGTAACATGAGATGAATAAAGTCTGTGATCCAACCTATTTTGGGGATCATGGCTTCGATAAGCAAAAGTTCTAGGAAGAACGTTCTACTTCTCATCACTGAAATTTTGAACTCTATCAATAGTTCTTAATCGACGACTTACCATTGCCTCTCTTGCTGTAAACCTGTCCTGGTGATCAAAGCGAAGAAGCTTATCAAGAAAATCAATGGCCTGCACATCAAATGAACAATTCTGAGGAAAAAAAAAAAAAACTGATAACTAAACCAAACAGTAGAGAAATGAAAAATCTATATGACCTCCGGGGAAACTAGATGCTGATTATCTGAATTAATGAATCTGGACCAAGGCTTCCTGCTATGCCTGCCGGCAATAGAAATTAAATACAAGAAGATAAAATAAGAGAGTGCCCTACAGCAGCAGTCATACTTTTACATATTTAAAAATTAAGAAAAGATAGGGTTACTACAAGGAAGCAGAGGGAGAGATGATAGGTCTGATATCATAAGATTTATAACTAGTTCTGCAGAATTGCAACCCCGTCTTTCTGTTAGTAGTAATAGCTGAACACAGACTTTTGTCTTACGCTCTAATGACAAAAGGTCATATCTAGATCCATTCTTTGTTCAAGTTGTAAAAGTAGTAGCATGATCTAGCATCAGACATTTAAATTTATGGAGAAAAAGAATTATAACTGAGGTACATATACCTTCCAACTAGAGCTTCAAGTTGGGGTTCAAGCTCTAAATGATATTTGTCCAAATATGCATTTAATTCATCAGTCCCAAGAACCTGAAAAAAGCATGTTTTGAAATGAGAAATACCAATAATACAGGCACTTATTCTAGATGTCTATGTAGAAAAGTGTAACATATTGTTTAGAATTGTAATACTTTCAAGTAACACCAAAATTTACAATTACCTTTGCAATTTTGACAAGCTGATCTTGATTGTCATGACCATAGAAGAATGGTTCCTTGCGAAAAATCTGCAGGGTACAAAAACTTGGTTGACACTTTCACCATCAAAACATAAAGTAGCTAAATAAACTGTATGGAGTAGGAAATTTAGGCATAATGCTTACCATTCCTGCAAACATACAGCCTAGGCTCCACATATCCAATGAATAGTCATAGTCTTGCAAATCAACAAGAAGCTCGGGCCCCTTAAAGTACCTGCAAAACAGATTAAAACAAATTACTTTCTAAAAGAAAAAATCCAGCAAATAAATAAAGAATATGCATTATAAAGAGACAAAGACACAATAAAATAAGTATTTCTCCTCCATCAACTTACCCTACATCATAATTTCAATGTCATAAAATCATGTTCCACAAGATAATATACAAAAAGCTCTGAAAGAAATAGAGGTTAATTAAAAGTTTTAATTGATCATGAATACCTTGAAGCCACTCGGACGTTATATTCTTTGCCACGATGATAGAATTCTGCAAGACCCCAATCAATCAAGCGAAGTTTTCGCTGTTCATGATCAATCATGACATTGTGAGGCTTGACATCTCTATGCATTATACCTTGAGAATGGCAATAATCCAGTGCCTGCAATCCAAAATGCCATGAACATATTATTTATTAGACTGAAACATGCAAACCTTCCTTACAACAACCAGCATTTCAAATACATGCTTGTACTAAGATCCACATAAGAACATTAGTGATGTGAAGCAATCTGTCCCCTATACCAATAAAATTTTTGAAAATAGAAAGAATAGAAAAACAGAACAATCTGCAATATAACTGATCCACAAATAAATCTTGAGTGAGAGGTCAATTCATTGCAACTCACAATATTTAGTGACACTAAGGCACCTCAATACCTACAGAGAGTACTTTTTTGTTTTCCAGTCTAAAGTCTGGAATATAGTTTGTTTTCTAACTTAACGCTAAAAATTTGGTAATTATGTCTGAATAAAATAAATTAAAATTTTTAACTTAATGCTGAAATCTGAAATTTGAATAAGTTTTCTAATTAAAATGAACTAAAATATCCTTATAAATTTTATTTGTTTTGTAATACATAGAGTTTATGTTAACTATTTATAAATATATATAGTTGGTAAAATTAATAATTTTTTGATATTTATATTCAGACGTGATAAATAAAAAAAATTGAAAGAAAAAATCCTAAGTTTGACAATAACCACATCAAGAATGAGCATAACATTATTATGTAAGGCAGCAGATAGGTAAAAGGACTTTCACCCACACACATATGCAACCACCCACGTTAGTAGAAAAATGTTGGGATGAAAATAATTCACAATGGGGGCTTACCTAGCATACTAATGCTCCTGGGACGTATTGTATGCTAATTATGTGAAAACAAAGAAAATATGCCCATTTCATCATGAAGAATTCTGTTATGTTTTCCACATGTTTAGAAACATAAATTTAAATCAAACTTTGTTGTCTCAAAATTTTCCTCAATCAATAATTGGCATTTGCTCCAGAACCTCATAGAAAGCAAGAAACTAAAAGTACAAAAGTAAAAAAGAAAACATCAAGTGAAGCAGTCTCAAGAGTCATATTTTGGATCAAGATCAAATGTAATTACCTTGACAAGTTCATATATATAATAGCGTATATCATTAGCTGTCAGTGTCGGGTACAAGACTTTAAAATCTGTACTATTCACATGTTCAAATATCAAGCTAGGAGTCTTTGAGTGCTGATCTCGGACAATATCAAGCAGCTTTACAATATTTGGACCTCCACAAAGATTCTGTAGTATTTTTATCTCCCTTTTTATCTGCATGAGCACCAATCACAATTAGTATATAATACTTTTGTGCAAACAATAAAGGGCAATGTTCACCACTCAATCACAGAAACAGTACGAAAAACCATTAAAAGTAGCTATATGATGCTACAAAGAAGTTGAAGAATAAGAGCTGGTACCTTATTTTTGGGAAGCAGCATTAAGAAAAATTTTAAATTGTTTAAAGTTTGATTTCTGAGACAAGAAATTGATTATACATGCATGAAAAGTAAACATCAGCAGACATGCTAATTATAGACTCCAAGTGAAAAGGACTTGCCTCAGCAAATTAGACATGTAATGAACAAAAACAAAAAATATAGAGAAGCAGAAAAAGATGACAGCAATTAAGATAGTTAAGTCATGTTGAACTGTTGATGCTTATTTCAATTACTAGTGATGGGAACAGTTTAGAATCATTCTGAAGCATTGGCTTAGCAATTACTTAATGATGTGCTGACATTTCTCTAAGTAAAGGCTGAAAGGTCTGATATCAAACACAGTCAAGCCCCACGGACATAACACTTAATGCATTGATGGAACAGGTTACCATGAACATCCCATTTTACAAAGCATGAGGAAAATCACCTTCTTTTTCTTGACGGGTTTAAGAATCTTGATGATGCATTTTTCATTGTTAGTGACATTGATGCCTTCGAAAACCTCACTGTATTTTCCCCTTCCAACTTTTCGAACCACTTCATAGTCATCTTGGTCACTGAGTACAAAAGAAGAAAGGAGAAAATGTTAAACGTAGCAACACGATTTCCCAAGAATTCATACAACTACTTAGACCACTTTGCAACCATTGTACAAAAAATGAATGCCTTAGCTAGATTTTTCTATTAAAATTTCCGCAGATATTCAGAGTTCGTAGGACACTATGAACAATCCTATCAAACGCAACAATTCATAACATATAAAAAGCCGACGAAAATGCGGCAACTAAAGTAGTTAAAATTAAAATTTAACAAACCCTGTCTTACACAAAACTCATAAGACAATTCCAAAATACTAGATCGTAGATCAATAAGAGAGGGTGTGGGTGAAGCTAATTAATGGCAAAGAAAGAAATTAGGGTTAATAATGAGAAAGGAAAGGTTTACCCCCACTGAACGGTGAGAGACTCGTAATCCCAGTAATCTCTAGGATGATGAACGTTGACGTCCGCGTAGACTCGAGCCGTTGACATGGTTAAGCTAGCTACGAGTTTTAATGATATTATGAAGGAGAGCTTCACGAATTTGATCTTGCTTGTTGCTTTCGTTGTCGATGGTGTTCTACTACATGGAAGCTGAATCAGTGTCTGTTTTGTTCCTCTCAAACTCAAGTAACTCATAACACTCCCCTCATTTCTGATCTGATCAATTTCAATTTTTTTATTCGATTTATAGATGATTATGAGATATGCATGCGTACTGGCTATTTGTTTCTCAATTTCAGCACGCAAAGAAAAAAGGCGTGGGAAATTATGATTAAATTACATATTAAATACAAATATCTTACCTTAAATATTCATTTATTATTCAATTGTAACTAAAATTCTTCTATAAAGTTTGTGTAAAGGTCGTATCTTGAAGAGAATCAAGACTATTTATGGAACAGAATATAATGTCCTATAAACATGACAAGATCAACACGTCTTAATGGGCCATCAACGTCTTTTTCCACATGGAGTCCTCCAAGACACATGCATAATTCAATTTACACGTTTAATAGAATAAAAATTTGAAATTATGCAACATTATTATAAGATATCTAAAAGATTGATTGTACGCATTAATAAAATATACGAATGAGACATAGATACTCTAATCTAAAATAATTTGTCACAGTAGACTTTGATCCGATCAAAGTATTAGTATTTATGAATAATATGAAAAGCTGTTAAGAAAATAAGAGACCATAAATTAGAAGAAAACTCGATACAACGCTTCATATATTAACTACATTCTGTTACTTGATAAAATCTAATACATTAGCTCTAGGATATTGAGTTTGAGATCCATCCACTGCACTTCTTAGGCATGAAATTTACTTTGCCTACAATTCACATTTAACTGTACATTATAAGATTAATTTTGTTAGGAAAAACCGATCAAGGAGAAAATCCAGATCCAGTGTATCTTTTGGTCCAGTCAGTTGGTTCCAAGCCTGCACGTACTGACATTCAATTCGTGCTGTACCCCAGCCGTAAAATGCAGTAGCTATAGCGTCAGCTGTAGTTCTCCACTACCACAGACCCTAGATTGCAAACAAATCCTTAAATATTAGGGCTATTGAGCCACCGCATTTAACACAGAATGTATGTTACTCAGCCACTGCATCCGAACGGACTTTCTCATATAAAAGATAAACCAAAGTTGACTTTGACATCTGGGGTTCCCTTTCCAGGACTGCAATCACGTCCTTAACAGAAATGGCACGAGCCACCTTGGTTTGAGGCACCATAACTTGGTTCCTTCCAAATTTTCTAGCAGTGCCTGTAGGTAAAAAGGGTGATACAAGTACCATAAAACAAGACATTACAGAGTAGGATAAAAATATTCAAAAATTTCCTTCGAAGATGCCCTGTCACCCAGTAAAATATAATAAATTAAGAACAATTCATATGTCACAATGAGTTGAGGCTTGAATTTGAAGCAACATCACCAAGCATTGGAAACAATCTTATATGTGCACCTCATTTCAGCTTGGACTGATGTGATGTTAATAATAGACTGGTCAATTACCAGATAAAGACTTATGGAAAGACTTGAGAAAAATTTGTATAACACTTACCAGAGGCAGTAGAAGGTGCTTGGTTTCGTTTCTCTGCTTCTTGACTATCCCTCATATTCCTTCCAGTTGTTGATTGAGGTTTGCGGTTGACATCTTTTCCTGCCCGAGTACCAGATGCTGCATCCATCCCTCCCTCGCGTTTCTGCCGGGCTTGCTCAGCCATAAGTTGCCATTTTGACAACATGTCATCTCCCCCCACAGCAGCACGAGCAGCAACATTTGCAGCTGTGGTCCTCATTTTGTCATCCTCCTCCTTGTTTGCCTGCAAGCATAGCAGAAAGTTATAGAAGACAATACTTCATTTGCACGGCAGTAGATGCAATGCTCAGCAGAATGATAATTGTTGATACCTTCACTGGCTTTGCACGACCATCGTCTTTATCCTTATCACCATCAACTCCACTATCACCCTCGGGCTGCATGTAAGAGATATTATATACATACAACTTCAACAAAATGATAATAATATGGCACATCTTTGCATGTGAAATCATTAGCTTAACTTCTGCATGCATAATACATGAAATCCACAAAGGGCACTAACTTCATTAAGTTTTCGGAGCTTTTCTGCCTCAGCCTGCTTCTTCTCCCATTCTTCCCTAGCTTTCCGGTTCATAAGCATAATTTGTTGCCGGATATCTGAGGTAATAATAGTCTGATGTCCAGTTTTCTCTGCATCAGCCCGCTATAGAAATGCATTTAAATCAGAAAAACATAATGGGGTTGACAGATGCTGCAAAAGTAGAAATAAAAGGCTGACCTGCTTCGACAATCTGATTAGGTTACACAATAGTGTGCGCATCCTCTCCTCAACACACTAAAGATACAGCTACATGAGTATACATGTGAAAATATATATTTCAAGGAATTGTCCCAAGTAGCTTGCATCTTACCAAGGACAGGCAGCGCTCCACATCATTGCTCATATTCTTCAAACCACATTTGGCCACTGCAACAAAGACAAATTAGTTTCAAGCTGTGAGACATATTGGCTTACGTGAGGAAAAGTCCATGCATATATTGCAATTACAGAACATCTACTTGACATAGGAGTATGCAGAACACTTACTGATCTCAGCCAACTTTTTCTGCAAGGGAGTTTTCTGCAAAATCAGTCTTTCTTCTTCTTCTTGCACAACCCTTCGAGATGCTTCTGAAACTCGACTGTCCTCCTTGGGCCCAGAGAATAATTGTTCTTCTTCCTCCTATTTAAGAGCAGGATGTCAAATGGATTAAGAACTTCTCCATTTCAATTTATGGAGTTTGCAACTCACTATTTAATTATCTAAAAATTTTAGTTCATAAGCTAAACGATGATCACAAAAAACCATACCCTCAGGTTAACTCCACTGACAGCAGTAACATCATTCAGTTGTTCAATGCTTTGATCTGAAAAGGCCCCAGATACTTTTTGCTTCTTACTGCATGAATATCCGTAAGCCAGGTGGAATATGTTATACTGAGGTGAATAAAATAATTTTTAACCAAACAATCAAATCATTCACATTGTGTCATGTAGCAGAAAGATTTATTTTACCTTGGCAGAGGTGGTGAGGAGCCAGGTGGTTCAAGTGGCTTCTTCTGGCCAGCTGAAGGCTTTTTTGGAGGTGTCCTTGCACTAACTACAGCTGGAGCAGTCACAGAAGGCATGCGGGAACTTAACTGATAATACAACAGCAACAAGCAGAAAACATATCACACATCACTTCAACTGCAATACTTAAGCCATTATGCTTGAAATGCTGGTATCAAAATCAATCAACACAATTTGCGAAGTTCCAAGCATGTCATATCACATCACATCACAAGCATCGTCAGTTGCTGAGTTATCATAAACCTTGAAATAACTAGCTTTATGCCACTTGTAAATATCCTCATTTAACTAGATACCAAATGCAAATGACCCAATTTTTTAATGTTATCACTTGAACACAAATGAATTGCTCAACATAATGAACAAAAGCAATCCCCAGAGGTAGTAAAAATTTGTTATGTAAAACTTTATGATTACCTTATTAAATTAAGAAATGCTTCTTGGAGGTTTAAACACAATCGTAAGAAGATGGGGAGAATTGTACCGACAAAATCAAATACAATATTAAAACATAATCATTGAGAGAATGTTACCGGGACATTAGGATCCAGCTGTGTTGTTGTGGAAGGAGACACTGAATTTGAGGGCACAATACTAGTCGATGCAGAAAAACCCATTCTGGGGGACTGCTTCTCAACGGCGTCATCCTTTAAAGTTCCTGGGATTTTATTTCCCTGTTCAACCTGTGCAGCAGACAATCCCTGTGGGGTAGATGAAAGCAATTTGTGCTGCTGGTCAGTACCCTGATCAACTGGTTCTGGCTTTACATATGTCATTGATGGCAAAGGTCCAGAACTCTGCTCTTTATTTGCTGATGCTTGCCATGGAACTGAATTCTGTTGCAATGTTGAATTGTTTGTAAAGTGAGAAACTGAACCACCCTGCACTTTACCTGGATCATTACTAGAATTTTGCCTGTCAAACTTAGGCACACTCATCATGTTCATGGGTTGGCTTGCCCCTCCTGACTGAGTTGATCCCATGCTTGGATGATGCGTAATTTGCCTCATTTGCGAATCATGAGGATGTGATTTTAGAGATGATCCTGGAGGAGTGACATTCGCCCCAGTGTACGGGTGATAATTACCACTGTTGCTTCCATACATGGAAAAGGATGTTTGTGGAAAGTGCAAATGTTGTTGCTGCTGTTTGTTAAGTCCTTGTACAGAAACAGAAGAGCGCTCTTGATTGACAGTGCTCGGAGTCGAGGAAGGTATTTGGCTAGCATGTATTCCATGAGAACCTGACTGATGTTCTAGTTCTCGAGATTTTTGAGCACTATTTTCCTTAATTGGATGGCTTGAACCAACTTGCGCTTGGAGTGATGAAGCTGGGACATGAGCTGGATCAGCAGAAGAAGTGGAGCCCTTCTGATTAAGCTGCGCAAATGAGCGAGTGTCACTAAACTGTGTGGCACCAGCAATAACTGATGGCACTCTTGACTGTTGCTGTCGTCCTGAAGCTTGGGATTGTAACTGGAACTGGTTAGCACCCATCTGTAAATTCAGGACACACTAGTTTTACTTGATCCTGACATATAATCTACCAAGACACTACAAAGTTCATTATGATTAAATTAAACTCATTCTGCAGTTACCTGTGATTGCATTTTATTTACTGCCAATCTGAGCATCTGGTCACCTACAATATCCCTCATGTGTCTGACAAACACATCTTTAACAATTTCATTTTTCTAAAAGCATCAGAGAAATCAGAACAACACATGAGACTACCAGCGCATTGCCTATGAAAAGAAAAAGAATGGTCAATAAATAAATTTGTGTCAGAGACCAACCTTCAGTTTACCATATAGGGTATGAAGCTGCATGGCTCTATCTTTATCAAGATGTGGTACTAAGGCAGGAAGCAACAAGGCAAATGGTACTTGTTTACCACGATTCATTTGGTTACTGGCCTGCTCTGTACCTATTGTCTGCTGATTACTGATCTTTTGTATTTTTGAATATTGACACTCACCGACTTGATTTTGCATTCTCTCTGGCTCATGTGCGGGGACGGGATTTTTTTCAGAAACCTGAATCCCAGTTGTCTGAGGAATCTGGGTAGGAGTTTGATCATGTGTCTGCCCTTGTTGACGATTATCTTGGGATTGTTTCTGTTGGAAAGTATGATGATTGAGTTCCTCTGAGGCTGAGCTTTCATTCTGTTGCGGCTGATTCTCGGCAATAGGTCCATGTTGCTTTAGCTCCATCTGCTGTGAATGCTGCTCTTGCAGTTGTGCACTTTCTAGACCTTGTCGACTTTGAAAGTTTGTATTTTCATCTAGGCTAGCATTTTGCCACTGAGCCATTGGATGACTGGAGATATTATTGCTGTCTTTTCCTTGAACCAAAGCTGCCATAATTTTTCAAGAGGTGAAATAGAGAAGCAAATGGAATGAGCATTAAAAAAAAAAAAAAAAGCGAACATCTGGACTGTATATTAAATAATTTTTCTTTTTAGAAGAAAAGAACTTAAAAGTTACAATCACAACAAAGTAAAGAATTTCCGGACACAGCAAAATTACATTTCATGAGAATGACAAGTTCAATTGAAGATCTATGCATGCAGAACTATTGACTAGGCTTCAGAGGACAAACTCGGCCAAAAGTAATCTAGCTAGAGGAGAGACAGAAAGACAGAAGAGTACATACTCAGCAATCACGCTTCATCTTAAAAGAGTTTCTTTTAAAACTTAAAAAAAAAAATGCTTTCATAATCTTGCTGTAATAATGATAACCTAACTCCACCTGAGCCATCCTTTACAAAATCTCTAGAAATAATGACAAGCAAAAGCAATAATCCAGCATATTATTGAAGAATCCAGTTCCTGCCATAAAAATCAGCAGCTGACCAAATAACCCAAGTATCCCGCGACGTTGCAGGCTCAAAATATCCAATTTCACTCACGGTTTAAAATTTTATTGAAAATTTAGTTTCTTGCTACTCATAAGCGTACAAGAAGTTCAAAATTTGTAATGGCTAATAGCTGCAGAAATCCAGAAAACCAAGCATAATACAAGTAAACCTTGAGCATTGGATCTTAACCCTAGCATCAACAACGCGTAAAATTGCATAGTTACAAAATATAAATAATCAAATAAATTAAACAATAAGGTAAATCAGTTACCGGAATCTGAATCAGTCGGCTGAGAAGTGGACGCATCCCCTCCTATATCCCGATTTAGGGCAGCCTGGAATGCCTCCACGTCCGCCCCCGAATGCATAGACTCGTCCTGTGTCGATTTTAAGAACAGAAAGATATAAATAAATTTTGAAAATCAAAATTTATAATCCGAGATAATTCATGAGAAGATGAAAATAGAGGCAACCTCGTCTTCTTCGAGGAGCTTCATTATGGAGGGGTCCATGATAAGCTTTTCTGCGCCTCCGACTGTGGTTGCGCTGCCTCACCAACGGGTGACTGGAGAATTTTCTCTGGAACCAGGTGGCAGATATCTTTCGCTTACATCTAGAATCTGGGAACTCCAGTCAAAATTAAAAACTATTTCCAAAATGGAGCAAAAGCAATAGACATATATACTACTGAAAAATAATAATTATTGACAGATCAGAATGATTGCGAATGAGAAGACAAGTTCCTAGTAGTGTTGAGAAGAACAAAACGGGAACTTTTTATTCAGTGGCTTTGGCTTTTATACGAAATAACCTAATTGCCTGATTTTTTGTTTTTTATTTATCTTTTTAATTTTCCTTTACGGCTTAATAGGCAATGGGTCACATGGGTCACCCGGCTTCCTCAAAGGCCCATTAGCATTCTATTACGATCAACGAGAGTACATATTCTCTCTTTTATAATGATTTTTTTAAAAAACGTATTAATGATAATTAAATTAAAATAAAATACTACATTGGAAAAGGATTAGCGGCCAAACTTTCCCGCAAAATTCGTGTCTCGACAAAAGCAGCAGATGACAAACCCCAGTATCTATACGGCGCCGTCTGCTGCATATCCCTGTATGCCACAAAACGCAGTTCACTGCTAACAGTCAATACCACGAGAGGGATATGGGCAGCAAATGGTACTCCATAAAACATTAAGCAACCGCTGCTTGCTTCGACTGTCGGAGAAACAATCCCTCGGTGTTAGTTCTTCTATCGAGCGTCCTTCTACGAACCAACGATGGAGATTCTACTGTTCTCGGTGCCCGCGCCAACTAGGCAAAATCAGAAATCTCGATATCTCTCATTCTTTCAATTTATCGTCTCCTTCTTATTCATTTTCATCATTCTCGTTTAATTTATGTTCGTCTAAGAATGGATTCATGGGATGGTATTTGGGCAAACTCGATTCGCGTCCACTTATCACGAAAAGCATTACATCTTCGCTTATTTACGTGGCTGCTGACTTAACATCTCAGGTAATCTTATCAAATTATTGAATGTTTTGTATTTTAAAGGGACAGAGTATTTTTGAACGAACTGTGGTGGGTTGAGAAATTGTTCAGGAAGTAATCAATTTATTTGTCCAATTTGTGCTGGTGCCAAAGGTAAGAAATTGCTAAGAACTCAAGTCATAGCACAGCTTGCCCTTTTAGTGGTTGCTGCCTCGGTGGTGCAAGTGGGTGTGATTTTGGGTGGTGTCCAACGTGGTAGATTAGGACTTTGAGTTATCTAGGAAATTCATCAGTAATAACTGTTACTGGTCATATTCATGTGAAGGACGGTGATGAAGGTTGTACATAGTGGTGTTTAGTTTCAGAAGTTCTGTATTTCTTTGTTGGAATGTCTTCTTCTCTTAAAAATGGGGGTAAAGTTGTTGCATCTGAGGATGTGGCTTTTAGGATTGAAAGATTACCGTGCGAGTTATTTTGTATGCACCCCTTGCCTTCTTTATCGGTCCTTTCCTGTTATATCTCTGGTATAATCCTAGTCCAACATTAATTACTTGTCCATACCATGTTAGCACTCGCCTGTGGTACAAAAACCTTCCAAGTTATGAATTTCTCTCTCTCTCCTCCCTCTCGCTTCCAGTTAGTGCAAAAGTTGTGTGCCTTGCTAGTTTATTTAAGTTTATTAACATGAATCTTATATTCTCAGTTATATATCCTTATTTTTTGTTTTGTTATTACTATTTTCCTTAGATGATCACATTGCTACCTCACGGTTCTATTGATTCAATAAGGATGTTGCGCATGGCAGCATATGGGATGCTAATTTTAGGGCCATCACAGCATTTTTGGTTCTATTCTGTGTCAAAAATTTTACCAAAGCAGGACGTCTTAACAACCTTGAAGAAGCTTTTTACGGGGCAAGCTGTATATGACAATCTATAACCAGTGTTTTCTTCTCCTATAACGCAGCCTTACAAGGTAAGCGAAAACTATGTCATCACTGCTGAAGTTCTGTTGGTTCTACTTTTCATACTCCTCCATAATAGTGCGTGGACTCATTGTGACTGTTCATTTGACATTCATGACACCTCGTGATGCCTTTAACAGTGGATTAATCAGGGGTTGCTTTACCATGTCTATAAGTAAATTTGGACAGTATTAACCATCAATTCGTTGGTGGAGTCTGTTAAGTGCAACAGCTGCTGATTTCCTATTGGGGATAAAAGCTTGTTTTTTGGACATGATAGATTTAAAAGAAGCCCCATTTGGTGGTAACTTCATCCATTACTTGGCTGTCATCAGCTACCAGCTTGTGCCTTGTTTGGCTAATTGTAAATTAGTTTATAGATTTTTACTGACATTGGCTAGCTTGACCCTGAACTCATGAATGCTGGCTACAATATCAGGGTTACAGGGTCTAAAGTTGCCAAATATAAAATGAAAAAGGAGGCCAATTTTCTCCCTTGCACTTATTCACCGGAAGTTCTAGTTTCTGGCTATATAGGATATTTTGCTTGCACCCTGGTAGTCCTGAATTTATACTTTGCGTCAATTTCAGGTGAAAATGCTGGTGACATTATAGCTAGATTGAAACGTGACCTTCTTCCAACATTGGTAAGAGGTCTTTTGTTCTGGCCAGTCTGTGATTTTTTCAGGTACAAATTTACTCCCGTGCATTTACAGGTAAAAAGAAATATTCTCTGGTAATTTTTCTGACTGGATTGGGTTAGTTTTACCACGTGATTGACAACAATTAATAGTTTGGTTTAATATTTGCTGATGTCTGTTTGCTGCCATTAGTGAAAAGTTCTTGTTCATATGTTTGGACAATTTATCTGACATACATAACAAGCTTAGAAAAAGTGGAGACTAGTTAGCGGGGGATATTAACTGCAGCCAACCTTTTTCTATTTTGAGGATTCAAGTTGAAATGAACCATTAGTATCAAACTTGTGATTTTTTAAGGTTTGAACAAATAGGAAATGGAAACATATTGCTTTCTCGAGGCTGGGTTTGGACTTGGAACTGTGGTGGATTGCTGGATTGCTTGTACTGAAACTGGTTTTATGCCAATGGTTGACTAATTCGTTGAGTTGTGCTTGTTGAAATCCATATATAATCCATTATGTCTCAATTCATATTTCATGTTGAAGTGCTGAAAAATGGATGGGTCTTAAGTTTCAAGTTTGGAAATTTTTAGGATGATCCAAGAATTAATAGTCCCCTATTGCACCATAACTTTTGCAAGGTCTTATCTTTGAAGTTGATTTTACCATTGTGCATACCAAGTGATCGATTATAGCTATATTTGGGATTGAGATATCGTTCAGCTATTGTGGCCTTGTCTTTGAAGTTGATTTTACCATTTGGATACCAGTAATAATAGATTATTGTTATGTTTGGGATCAAAGTATCGTAGCTTTGAAGTTACAACTATTGGGAGATAAAATCACTAGATGTCAAATGTAAGTAAAAAATGCGTGATTCCCATGAAAATTTGGTGTTATCAAACACTGTTGTGAGTGCAAAGCACAGTAAAAACATAACAATCCCCATCTGAGCTATAAGAAAAGCTTTTTTCTTTCTTTTGCCGAGAAGGAAAAGCATTTTGCTTTGGGTTTTCTTGTAGTCAAATATGATGATGTTTGAAAGCCTCTGCATTTGATTCTGAATGCTGTTGATTGAGCTCCTGGAACTAGAACTGAAAACTTACCATACTGCAGAGCAGATAAGGAAGTTATTTATCTTAATTGCTCTTTTTTTTTTATTTTTTCTCTCTATCTTTTGTTTTCTGCATCTCTCTTTCATTTTAGCGGTGAATGAGGTCTGGAATTAAGTAGTGGTGGCGTAATTCTCAAGCTAATAAGGAGGCAAACTTCTGGCATGTTGTCGTGTGTAAATAATTAGCCTGGACAGGGTGAAGAAAGGAGGAAAGGTGGAGTCAGGAGTGTGATAATTTGATAATTTGGCCAAGTATGGTTGCTAATTCATCATTTGTATATTGTTGTTATTATCAATATCATTTGCTAGGAAGAAGTTTGTTGTATTCAATATCTTTTGAATAGTTAAATTTCATTTTTTTAAGCTATTATTGATCATTTAGAGCTGTGGATTCTTTCTAACAAGTAAAATTGGTTGATATGCAAAATTTATAAATCCATTCTCTATGTCATCTGGGCAACACCAATCTGTGTGCAGTAGTTGAACTTGGAAATTGAAACCGGGGACCCAACTTTGACCACCACACGCAATATAAAGCTCTATCTTATTGTGGCTCGTCACACAACTACTTCCAATCCAAGATAAATGGATGGGATGCTACTCTACATTTCTTGTGTAATGTAAGTTATAAATTTTGCGTATAAAAGTTATTTATAGTGATGGTATTTTCTTTTAATCTTTTACATTACAAATTATTAACATTATATTAAAAATTTTTGAAAAAATTATGAGATTTGATTAAATTTAATTTAGTATTCCGATTAAATTTATATTTAATTTAAGCAATAATTTTTCACAATATTAATATTGTTCGAAAATATGTACTCAACCTGGGTAATTTCTGTGCTCAATCTACCCCACTATAACAGATTTAAAGGAAAAGAAAATCTCTTGAATTTTATAGTATAATTGAAATTGAATCTTCTTCACTGGAACAGCGAAATCTCTATGTGTTCCAAGGCCAACCGATCAGCTCAATTTTACATCACTAGGCGGAATAAATGAATGCTATTACTTGTCATTTTCCTGATCAAACTTGAATTAATTATAAAACTTCTAAAAGGTTGATAAATTATAATCGCTTGCGTGAGTGTTCATGGATTAACATGGACTTCGTATTTTCTAACGAATAGAACCACGGGTTTTGATACGCTGGGTGATGTAATTACTCCGACCGACCTGACTTACAATGCCACGTAACTCTCTCTTTGGTCACACATTGTCACTGACGTGGCTCCATCGGCAGTGCACTTTCTCTCCTAACATCACGCTTTTCTGGCGTGGTCAAAAAACGCGACAATCTATTAGGCTCCGTTCTAGACGAATTTTTCAGACGCGCCCAGACGAGTGTAAGACTGTAAGTCCATCACCTCACGCTTTAACAAGCGGGCCTTAGCCTCTTTAAAAAAGGATTTTTATTACGTAAGGCCCACAGATCACCGTAATATAAGACCGTACGATATTAAAATGTAGCTCCCCAATCTGTTGTCTCCACGTAGAGAAAACACACAACCGAGGCCATTAATTTCCAGAAATATCAGTCGCAATCCACGGGGGACGCATCGGATACGGACAGGGGTAAAACGGTTGCAACCCTACACGTGTCACCTTTTAATAGACGATCGCGTCAGCCGTGTACGTTAGCTGGCGATTATTTCAGAAAATGGTTGGGCCTTTGTTCTTACAGGGAAGAGATAGAGAGAGGAGAGATTTTTCAAGTTAGTTGCTCTGTAGTGTAATTTTGATTTTGAAAATATTTTTCTATTTCGTTTTCGCATCAGCAGGGGAGTTTTAAATAGTTTTTTGTTTTGTGCAGTAAAATCTTCTCCAGGTCTTAACGATACGCTGTTTCTCTTCTCTGTCTGGAGACGAAGAAAAAGAATCTACTTGTGAATGAAGATGTGGGATAAGATGGTGTTTCCTATTAGGAGAGTCTGGGACGGCGTCGCTTTGCGTCTTGGAATTCGCAAAACCGGTGAGTCCCCTCCCGGGCATCAGCAAGATGTCTGATGACGGTTTGATCGTTATTAATCTCAATATTGATTTCAAATTGTAAGAGAGTTTCAAATTTGCAATGTCCTTTCGGAGGTTTCCTCAAGGGATCATTTTGTAGTGACTTTCTGGTGAAATGATAGTCGAATGTGATGATTGCTACTGATACAGGACTGGTCTGGCTTCTCTCGTGCTATGAGTCAGTGCGGTTTTTGAGCAATCTGAATCACTTGAAATGTGTTAATTGTTGCAAATAAAAATTAAGACTCTTGCGTGGATTCAATTTAAACGGTTTATTTTGGAAATAATGTGACGATGTTTTATATGGGATCTCTGGTTTTTTTTTTTTTTTTTTCAATCTAAAATGCCCAACAACATTCAAGTTACCTCTACCTTTTTCCTTGCAAGGGCCGTCCTAATTTCTGAGTTTTTCTGGTTTTCTGTGCTTAGTTAAAAAATAAATAAAGCCATGGTAGCACGGTTATATATTGAAACTCTGGAACAGAGTCGTAGCTAATAGCCTGAGAAAAATGTTAATCTTTCATATGCACGTTTTGAATTCTGTTGAATTTATGGAATACTTTTGCAAAATTAGATGTAAAATTGTTGACTATAATCCTTTTCGTAAAACAAACAGGTTTATTAAGGTTGCGAAGAGATGTGAGAAGTTGTGAGTACAGAGATGTGCAAGTGATGTGGGAGATGCTAAACAGAAATGAAGCAGGGCATGTTCGATCGCCTGCAAAGAGCAAAAAGAGATTATGCTGGAATTTCTTCCAGTGGGCTAGATGTTCTCCGTATCTTTACCGTACCTGTCGATAATCTCATCTCTTGCACTCATTTTGGGCTCATACAACCCCATGAAAGGTGTTGGTTTTAAATTTTAATATCAATTGATTGATAATAAAAGAATCGGGATTGCTTCGTACATGGGATAGTAGATCTGCGTCTTCTCCCTGTAATTTCGGTCATTTGTAGATAACAACTCCCTAGTGCCCTATGTTAATGTTATCCTTCTTTTTCTTCACTCCACGTGTTTGTATCCTATGTAATAAACAGATTCGTGGTACATGTATTTGTCCGAATCTTACTGTGCTTTTGCAGTTATATATAATAGATTGCTGGTATATATGTACATTTTAATCTTATTATATTAGGTGCGACTAAATATCCGAGGTGATTATACATATTTTGACTTATTTTTTCATTATTAAAATCAGGGAAGATAAAAGCTACTCATTAGTAACTTAGTGACAGAGTGTTTCTAAATTGGATGCAAATTTTTGTAAAATACACTATACAACAATCTTGACTCCCGATTCTTCTTTGTACATATATAATTGTGTAATATTAAAAATAAATAAAAAAATGAGGGGAGATATATTAATTTTCATCTAAATAATTAGATATAGTTAGTTATCTGACTTCGACCTAAATTGTTGTACTTTGTCTTTCTCAGCTTCTTATTGGCTTCTAGCTCCAATTGAATAATTCTCCAATGATATTGCAGAAAAATATGAATACTCTTGTTGTCTGTCTGCTGAAGCTGATGTTATTGACAGCAGCTTGTGTGGCAAGCAAAGCAAGGCGCTGCTTGAATTTCAAATTCAGTGGATTGGTTACAATCGTTTTTGTTCTGATATTACATGACCGAGCTGAGTGGTCGAGGGTCTATGTCACTGCTCAAACATCATATTGATTTTGATTGATGAATTGATTTTTTTTTTTTTAAAAGACATTTATAAATGATTTAATTAGAAATTGATTAATACGGTAGCATATGGAAGGAAGTTAATGTCTCCTAACAGTCAAGATATGCCATGTGACTGCATCAATATGATCATTGCCACTGCTATCGTAGGTATAATTCTGGATATCATCGGTTGATACAGCCATCTGACGTTCAATATCTTCTGCTTTTATTTCATTCGTCAAGTTGACAGTTTCTTTTTCTTTATTTCTTTTCTCTTGCTGCCAACGTTACGTACGGATCAATTAACATACCTTCAGCTACCAAATATTTCATTGTCGTCCCCCTGGGTTTGGGCCTAAGCTATTTGGGCCTCACTGAATACCGAAATTTGACCCAAAAGGGTCAACTTCAAATATAACAACGACTTCGTTTTAGACGGCGTTTAAATTAAGCATAGTCGGCAGTTAATAGGCGTCACTTGCCAGTCCGTGTAGACCTATAAAAGAGTCCAATCTATTTAGTTTGCCAAACTAGGGTTTTTATTAGTGTTTTTGAAGAGTTTCTGTGGTGGTGTATCGGTAGCTAGAGTTTTCTGCGACTATCAAGAGGCACGGAAGAAGAATGGGTCACTCGAACGTATGGAACTCTCACCCCAAGAACTACGGACCTGGCTCTCGCGCCTGGTATGTTTATTTATAACGGATAACTTCTTTCTGTATCCATACAGGATTATCTTGTAGGATTTTCCTTTCTTCGTTTGTACTGAGCTTGAGATTTCTATTCCCTTCGTCTTTCTTATTACGATTAGGGTTTTGATGTTATATTATTGGTATTCCGTGATACGTGCGCGTACAAATCTTTGAATTTTATGAAATGCTAGTTAAGTTGGAAGATGAATTATCATATTAAACTTAAGAGTTTGTGTTATAAGTAGTCTTCATTGCGAATTGATATCTGTGGTTTAAACTCTGGCCGATCAATTGGTTTTTATGCATTTAATTAGGTATCTCAATTAGTTGAAACCAGATATATCTACTTGATTATGGCATTGCAAGTAAATTTATAGGCTCATAGCTCCTATTCAGAAAATTGTTGGTATTGTATTTGGTATCTTTCATCTTTTTAACGGGGAATGTTCTTGGAGAAGCCTACAAATATTTTTAATGAAGTTCCCTAAGCTAAAGGTTTGGCATACTTAATTTTATGGAATCTGGTACTGAATACATTTTGCCTCTATCAATGTCATGTAATTATAGTTTCAGTATCCATGTCCCTTCAGGTGATAGATTTGGTTTTAGGAAGCTATTGAGCTATGATTTAGACATTTCAAGTGTGGAACAAACAAGGAAGGAAATTGGTTATTGCTTTTGTCTTATTGAGATCATAGCAACTTAAGTTTGTAGTATTTGATTGCACCATGTATTACTGATTTTGGGATTTCTGTTAATTTGGCAGCCGCGTTTGTGGAAATCCTCATGGGATTATCCGTAAGTATGGACTGATGTGTTGCAGGCAGTGCTTTCGCAGCAATGCCAAGGAAATTGGCTTCATCAAGGTAACTTTCTTTTCTAAATTTGCAGTGTTTGCCCTAGTTACTTGCCTGCTAAAGTGATTTATTGGTGAATTCATATGTAACTATGAAAAAACTTTTGTGGCACCCTCATATTAGCCTCAAGTCGTTGAAGTGTGCACTTGGATATTGCATTGATATTTTATTTCTGTTGACATTTCCTATTCTATTTCGAACTTACACTCTTTGTTTTGCCTTTTCAGTATCGTTAAATGTTGAGAAATATCACATCTATGAAGTGGAAAGTTTTGTCTGAAGGATGAGGGATGATGTGGTTGAGCTGCTTTCTTTCTTAAATTTTTCTTTAATTTTATCTCCTTGATGTAGTTTATTGGATTCTGAAGTTGTATTCAGTTGACAATTAAGCAAAAGATCAAAGTTATTGTTGGCAGAATTTAAATTAAAGTTCTCAGCGTTTATAATTTTGTTTGCATAATTTGTTTATTGTAGCAAATGAACATACAAGAGATTTGTACTATATTGAAATATAATTGTAGGAATTGTAATGAAAACAGAATCAAATAGAGAAATGAGATCACGATGAACTACCAAAAATTTGTGACTTCTGAAGGTTGTAGTATGCTGGGGTTGGGCTTAATAAGCAATACTTGCGCAAAACCGAATGGATTTTCAAGGTATCGTTTGTTGCAACTAAGATTCCAGTTTGCACAAAAGTTCAGATGGAGTGCAAGACTTTAATTGCTAATCTTCAGTCTACGTCAATCCTCGCGATAAACGTTCAACTCCCTTTCCATGCTTCGAAACTGAAATACTAGCAGTGCAGTTTGTGAAAAATGCATATACATCACATGCTCTTCCACTCGGTTCAACTTTGCTAGTTTAGATTAACAGACATGGTCATACGAATTAGGAAGCAAAATGGCATGGAGGTGCGGGGAATCGAACCCCGTGCCTCTCGCATGCGAAGCGAGCGCTCTACCATATGAGCTACACCCCCTTCATGTCGGTGTGAATGACGTATTCCATATCTAAAGATGCTGCAAAGATAATCATTTTCTTGATTGCTGGCGCCAAAATGTGTGGTCATTACAATGAGCAGACAGCCAAAAGACGCGCCCAACGGCTTGCGTTCCAGCACAGACAACCATACTACGTATTAAAGTCTTTTCATTCCCCACTGTTTCTGCAACAATCAACACTGAGGGCAATTAATTCTTTGCTGCGTCTCTTCTGCAATGCAAGACAACCGGTACCACATGCCTTCTTTTATTATTCATTTGCCACCATTAATAAAAAAGTAAATGACAAAAATAAGCCATGAAAAGGCAAAATAATTCTACTACCAGCAACACTTACACAAAAAGCATGGGCTCTTAGATTGCCTACTTCTCTTATCTCCACGGATTTTCTGGTGCACTTTTTGGTTCACTGAATCTTGGCTGACGAAAGCCCGGCGGTTTCATCTTCTGGTTTTTTTCTTGTGATATTGTTTAATGAGTTGAGTTGTTTGAAAAGAGTCTCCAAGTGGCTTTTGCGGAGTGTGAGCACATATTACACTCTTTTGCAGGAAATTTTCGTCTAGGGTTTCGGCATTTGATGAAAAAAATTCGGTTTTCATTTCGGAATTTTGCAACTATGAAGGTTTCTGGCTTCTGGGTTCTCTTCTTTGTTATCGGAACAGCTATAATGCTCCTAAGCTTCTCTGGCGATAAAACTAGCTCTTCCATGCCCGGTATGTGTTATCTTCTGTTGTTTTTGTCTCCGTGAGATAGTTGTTTACAAAATCTGGTAATGCACTTAGGATTCAGATTGAAATCTGAATCCATAGTGTTTCTATACAATTTGTTTATCGTTCCCTCATTGTAAATGACGTCACACTATTGTCCTCGGTAGATTAAGCAGTTTTTGTTACATATTCTGGAATTTGGCTTTTCCATTTGGGGATTTGAAAATTGAAATTGATTTCTGTTGCTTTATTTTCATCAGTGGTTCTAATCTTTAGACATGAATGCATAATGGAAGTTCCTTTTTCCTTGACTTTGGTGGCACGTCTTAGGTGGTTTCATGATTCATGAGAGGGAAAGTGGAGTATTGGTGAATCGTTGTTTCACAATGCGTTAGGCCCGTTTTATTGTCGTTGCTTACCTCTTAGGGAGAAACGTCCTATTGCTCATTATTAGAACCCATAATCGTTCACTCTTCTTCACTAACTACTGTTTTCTGCTTTTCAAGGGTATAATTAGTATACGCCAGCAGCCACTATTTTTATTGATTACCTGTGCATGTCAAGGTAACGAGAAGTTTTGAGTCAATTGTGTTCTAAACTAACGATTTTTGAGAATTACTTCTCATGATAATACAGATGAAATCATCTGAGGAATAGTGCAATCACATTCCTGTATCCATGTGAATTGGGATTAGTTGAAGTTGGTTTTCCTAAATCGTGTTGCAAAAATAGACCACACAGCACATCCTAACTTTGTAGACGGTTGTTTGTCATTCCTATTTCTTGTTTTCTTATATGACTGCCATGCACTCCTTATTCATGTTTAAGGCTTGTCTTTGTTACTACTAACTGCTACAAAGATTTTTTTTTTTTTTTTAAAGTGTTTCTGCTAATTTTTTATTAGAAACGCATGATTTTTGCCCCTTTTTTCATATATTTGGAGAAAAGTAGGTCACTTTTTGGGGTCAGTATTCAGAGTTAGATCCATGAGTTCTCGGCTTTTTAATCCATTTGAGAATCGTGGGTAAGTTTGTGGCATGGGATGCACTAGTCCTGACAGATTAACTTCCCTTTGGTTATTGCCTTATGTTGGGTCTCTTTAAGATAAAGTTCGTAATGCTCTTATATCTACTCTGTGCTGTGATTATCAAGATATTTATAATATCTTATCGAACCGCTTAATTGGACCTGTTGGCCAATATGCAGTTCATTATTTCTTTAGATTTAATCCTCTATACTTGAAAAATGGCATCCAAGGCATAAAATTGCATAAAAATATATTTTGCTTGGCTTGAACCAGTAACTTATTTACATGCTAACACTATGCCCTTCTAAACTGTTATTCCAGATGCAATCTTTGCCCCGCATAGAGGTGGTATGGCAGTGATGGCAGTGAAGGCAGCAGGCAGAAAGCTGAAGGTACATGCAATTCACTGAAAGAAAATCAGCTCACTAGTGCCTTCAATTACAGCTGCTTAGGAATCCACAATTCAGAATACTAATCAATTAATAAACATTTATAATGCTAGGACTCTTTTGAGTTATTTTTTCTGAAATTGCAGGAGAATGGCTATAACTCAAACAACAAGGAGAAGCACAATGTAGGCAAGGTGAATCTGGAAGACTATCACCCAATTGATCCAGTTCCAAGTTCAAAGGCTTCGTTGAGACCTGGACCAATTGAGCATGGCAGTCCTTTAATCCCATACATTCCGAGGCCTTCACCCCCTGGTGGTCATTCCACTAGTGGTGGATCAGTCTAGCCTGCTTTAAACCTGTTTCTCTGTACACGTGCTAGAGAAATGAAACAAATAACATTTTACTTCATGCTATGTTTGGTGTTTTCATTAGTGTGATATTGTGCCCAACTTAATTAACTACGTCTGCTGCTCATGTTATTTCTGATGTTAACTTTTATCCTTTCAAGGAATAATGAAGTTAGGCATGTAAATCGTTCTCTTTGTATAATATCCTTTCATTCTCAATTCTCAAAGGAATTAATGGCAGATATCTGTGCAGGATTGCATGTTAAGAAAATAATCTTGCCGGTTGGGACTTGATGTTTGAGCATGATATATGGTGTATGCACTTCCAACTCCCCAGTTCTGAGTTACGAATTGCTTTCTACCATTGAGTGACAACAAAAATTAATAATCCCTTTTCTGGAAATTCTTGCAGTTTGTACTTCCTGTTGTTGATCTTGCAGTTTTTTATCCCTAGCAGAAGCTAACAACACGGTATATACTTAGTTTACTGTCAAGTATTCATTACAAAATTACAAAACTAATCATGATCACCATTTTCATGCATGCTTCAATGTATGGCAATTGCTTTCTGGACATGGTTCTTTTATCATATAAACATGCTGTGCCACTATTCTCAAATCTGGACCATGTAAGAGCGGAATTGGCCCTTCCCAATATGAGTGTACTCTCTCCCTGGCCCAACTGGGTCGGATGTCTTGCTGTGTAAAACAGGCACTCAATTTAGCATGATCTTGGCCACAACCAGAATCATAACATCCTTGATAAGAATTTACACATATGAATAATCAGCTGGAAAACTGTCATAGTGATGTAACCTCATCTAAATACTAACTTCTTTTTCCCTCAAGTAATTGCAATTCATTTCTACCTTACACCTACCACAAGCTCCCTATTTTTTCTAATTCAAATCTAGTTATGACTTGTCTTTAACTTCTACTGATGGAAAACCTTTCAAATCACATGTGCCTTTATACTATGAAACCTCGACCACCCATGTCTATTTTCCCCTGATCTCTGCCTCCTACACTTGTGTGGCTATGATCTAAATTACTATTGGTTATGGGATATTTTAGTGTTGATACTGCTTGACCATTGCATATTTTGGAGGACAACTACTAGGCAACTACCAGAAAACAAGCAAAAGACATGGAGAGAATAATAATAAAGGTGTTACCCATCCGGCACCAATTGACTATTTTGCATTGCATAGAGTGCAAATTTCAGAATAGTGATTTCTATTAGAATATCTAGAGGGTCATCGAATCACAACTAAAGCATGGAATAAAAAGGCAAATTGAGTGGATTTCTCCGTAGCACCCACCACGCTGACTAGACCGATAAACAATAGAACATCTCTTCTTCCTCAAGCTAATCTCATTACCCACCGATTTTGGTTCTGTTACTTCTGTACCAATTGAAATAAACACTTCAGGAAATTGACCCGTCTGTCATTTTGCCACAAAGCACATTTCTACACAATTCCCTTTTGGCCAAGCGACATGATAAGAATTGCAAAAGGCACTCTGCTTTGCTTTAGAACCTCTGATCACACTCCTCTTTTTCTGCTTTGGTTTTTGCTATTGGGAAAGAAGTATCACGGCCATTAAAGTAATGGGTCCCTGCTGAAAATCATGGATCGCACCTAGGCCTTGAGGATAGAATGACTTTCAGTGCGGGTATCATGCTTAATTCTAAAAAGATTACTTAACAAGGTTTAGTTACTTTAACACCAATTATTATGTGAAGTACAGCTAAAGGCATGACGCTTTCTAACTCCTAACAGTCATCATTTGTTAATAAAGACA
Organism: Azadirachta indica; assembly: GCA_022749755.1. NCBI lineage: Eukaryota > Viridiplantae > Streptophyta > Magnoliopsida > Sapindales > Meliaceae > Azadirachta > Azadirachta indica. Next base: position 5,763,823 of record CM040449.1, read on the forward strand.
TTATATAACAGAACATCTTCTTTATTAAGTCATTAACAAATTTGATTTTGGTTCAATTGCATGTCTTCTCCAATATTGGCCCAGGCCAGATGCTGTCCCTTTCAACTTTTTCGGTCCATTTATTTATTCGTATTGATGGGCTTCCATTTTTTTGGTTGCAGGGAAAATTCAAGTAACAATATATATTTTGATAGCTTCTGTATTCTCTAAAATAACAGAAGGTAAGTGTCATCCAAACAAAATGGGTAGTCCATTTCTTGATTCTTAAGTTACAGAATCAACCAGTAACTGTGTCTTATCTTTTTCGGTGGGTTGTCTATTATTTTTGCTAATTAAATTCTGCAGTGAGAAACCGGAATCATAGATTGCGGTCCTCAATGAACAAAGAATGAATTTCTTTGATATGTCCTCAATAATGCAAAAGCCCACATGCTCTCTTCTGCTGGAGAAAATAGAATTCCGTGGAACAAAAGCAGAAGCCACGTGATACATACATACATACATACGTTCATTCAAAGAGACAACTTCAGTTGATTCTATACATGCATACATACACATACAGAAGCTAATTTACCACCGTCCAAAGAGCAACCCATCAACTTTTAGAAATGCGGAACCACGTAAAGCTACACCTGTGTAAATAGAGAATGGGTCCCTGTATAAAAGCAGCAGAATATAGAGATAGAAAAACAGAGTCACAGACAGTATGGGACGCAGCATCAGCATCAGCATCCTGTAAAAGAGAGACAAAATCGTAACTGTGTAAGTGGGGGCTTAAATGAAAAGCTTCTTCTTGCAAAATGGGCGACAATGAAACAGTAATCAGTTCGGGTTAGGTGATGCTAATCCCTTCTTAAAGCTTGATTTAGGTTTTGTTACAATCGAAGTGAAGTAATTATGTCTCATTATTAAGTATCTCTCTATTGTAAATAGGAACAATGATTGCTTTGCTTGTTATTAATTTATCGTATGATTTCCGCTTTACGTGATTAATTAATAATCCTCAAATTAAAGTACATTTTTACTACATATATATTACCTTAAAACACAGTAGCTTCGCTTTGACCATAATCTTTTTTATATGAAAAAAAAAAAAAAAAATTTGCTCCTTATAATTAGACGGGTGTAAACTTAAATTATGTAACAATAAATCCATAATTCGACATTGAGAATGTCTAATGGTTCCTTCAAGACAAAACGACTGAAATTGAGTATTTTACAAAGCATTCAACGGTTACTTTCCAAAATTGTAGCAATCCATTGATTGTAAGGCAAAGCACTAAAAAACAAATTGAAGAAAATCTTCATCTTTAGTCATTTACATTGGACATTGCTTATATTTATTATCACTGTCTTCTAGCATAAACTACTACTTAGTTATCTTCCAGCTAGCCAAGCTGGAAGGATCCTGTATTAGCATGATTATGCCGCGAGACACATGCTTAAAATCCGTGCATATATTCATTACCAGTGAAAACCATAGTCAATTGCCTTTCCCATTTTTTAAAAAAAAAAAATAAAAATCATTACTAATTCCATATATTAAGAAGGAAATTAAAAACAGATTGCCCATCCAAACAAGGAGTTAGCTTTTAAAAGTGGTCCTTGGGATGGAAGCTCCGGGATAATCATACAGGTGTTAGCGTTAACGTCCACAATGTACATATGATATAATATATGATCTGGTTTGGTTTAGACACATCACACACTCTTGAATTGATGATCAGTATGGACTTCTTTATCGATCCGATCCCCAAATTGATTTTTCACAAAGGAGGATATTTTTCTCTAATGATAAATAGAGATCGATGATGCCTCTAGGCCTAGCTATGACCACTCTGCTCATATTCAATTTCCGAGTTCAAGTACACTGCCAGGACATCGATTAGACTCTGGATATTTTATTTTCTGTATTTTATCAAGCCAATCCATTTAACAGTAGATAAATCCACCATGTACTTCTAAGCTAACAATTCTGATTTTTTGAAATAATAAATAAATTTTGTATCTTCATACTAAAATGTGCTTTATTTTTTATTTTTTATTTTTTATTTTTAGCATCGGGTGTGTGTGTGTGTGTGTGTGTGTGTGTGTGATAGTGAAATGGGAGTGAGAATTGAGATCCAAGTATGGAGTGGGTGGGTAGTAGTTCATAGTTATTGAAACCTAACTCTATTTCCTTTTCTTAAAACAAATTAGTTAGTGCTGGTGAAGCCATTCATTTCAGGCGCCCATATGTCATTTTTCTTCTCCTGATACTCCTTTCCATACATTAATTTCAAGCTCATGTATAATCATAATTATAATAATTATTATTATTTTGTATTAGTTAATTAATCTTATATTACATTAGATTACAAGTTGTTGAATGGGAGTTATAACTGCCCACTTACACATATGATCATACCAAAGTTGTTTTCAGACTACCTTATTATTGTTATATAATTAATAAAAATAAAAAATATATATATATATATCTTTCTTTTTTTTATAATTTACGAAATTACATAATAACTTTAGCATATGTGTTGCTGGCACATATGTAAATTATGATTCACTTGACAATATTTATTAACACTGCGTAAATATTAAATTTATATTTATTCGTATATTCAACTACTTGTTGAAAAGATGTTTATGAAATCTATTTAACATTAGAGCTAATTTTAAAAACTATATATAATTGAATTTATTAAAGTAATGCATAGCGTATTTACTAATAATATTAGATAATTTAATAATTTTTTTTTTAAAAAAATAAAAGATGAAGCAAGTGATTTGATAAATTACTGATTTGGTGATTGTTGGGCTTGATATCCCACGCTTACATAGTTAAAGCAATAAGAGTGACTTTAGATTAAATTAAAGCGTGTGGAGTTATGACAACTCAAAGCAGGGGATCAATAGATAATGATTATTTGATTACTTTTGTCCCTTTCCATCACATATCACTTACAGTTTTTAAAGGAGATGTAATTAATTAATTATAATTTTAAGTTTGTTAGTCTTTGGTTATTGGTGACGCTAGCGACCTGCTTTGGCTTTGCTTGCTCCATTAGTTTTTTTCTTTTTTTAGAGAGGCTTGCTTAATTAGTTTAATTACATATTCAAGTGGTTATTTTTATTCAGTTGGTGACTTCACTCTTTTTTTTTTTTTTATATATTTTTTCTCCTTTTGTAAAATTGTAACTTCATTTTATTGTAAAGCATCATTTATTAGGTGAGACAAACAAACAAGTAAGGAACTTCTATTGATATATATTTCATTAACATAAATATCACTGTGAAATATATGTTTATATTTGCATAATAATTATAATTAAGTAATATATTTCGAAATTAACATTTGAGATATTACTTTACTAAAACTAAAATCTAAGAACCCTACCAAAAAAAAAAAAAAAATCATCAATTCGAATAGCAGTCTCTTCAAAATTGATATTCAAACAAACAACAAAACCATAAATTTTCTAACAACTTAGTTTGAACATCGTTTTCCATTTAGCATTGAATAAGTAAAACCACAAAAGATGATCGTTTAGGTAACATTTCATCTATTTTATTAATAATTTAATCAAATACCATTATTATCATCATCTTGTCCCATTACATATTCGTTATAACCACCATTATACCCTCTTTTACCATTATCGAAGGTATCATTTTTAATCACTACAAAGCACGTGCTACAATCTATTGTCTTAATTTTTTCAATCGCTAAATTTAAATTTCTTCAAATAAAAAAATTGTGCGTAATAATAATAATAAAAGATTTATTTTCTCATTTTCCCCGATTTAATGACTTGTATTTATGTACGATAGCAAAGTTTAATTACGCGTCCAGATTCGCGGGAAAAGTCAATAATAGGCTCCTCAGCGAGTCACGCCTCCCATTGCTTTTGCTTGCGACGAAAATTAAAACGGCTATTTTATCTCGTATAATTCTCAATTGAAAATTTTAAAATGGAGTGTCGTTCGCGTAACGTCTCTCCGAAGATTCACAGAACCCAAATATCCCACTCCACCGCTACTACAACACCCTTCACACATCTTTTCATACAAATTGCCATTACCGTGCATTATAGGCCCACTAACTCGCTTCCACGTGTCAATAATTTCGCTGAATTCCAAAACTACCCTTTTCCACCTACACACATTACCCCCATCGCACGCGAGTCCCATGTTATATATAATACCCGCGAGTAGGACTAAAATTTCTTAATTCGAAATATAAATATTTATCGTTAAAAAGTTTTTCAGTCTAAACACTAAAGCCCAGTACGACAGTTATGCTCTCAATTCTCGCCTAAACAACTTCCCTGTCTCGCCGGCCTTCCATAACGGTTATATTGCCGGTCACTTTTCCTCCTGTTTTAAGTTGTATGATAAAACCGAGAAATTGGTGTGCCTGATACAACTAGAGCATACTGTCTAAAACTTACGCTCTTTCTTTAAATTATGTTAAGCTGAATTTTGCAGGTTTTAACACGGGTTTAAGGTGAAGCGCATCACAAAATTAGGGTTTCTGAAGTGACTTTGAAGAATGAAAGATGAATTGAAACTTGTCTGTACGCAATGGTAGCTGCTGTATCAACGACAATTAACAACCCCAAAACGACGAGTCAGAATCCTAGAAGGCCACCTCTCTTACCTTCGGACCCTGAGAATGCTCTTGCTAATCGACGGCCAAAATCACGGGAAGTTACTTCTCGCTATCTCTCTTCCTCTTCCTCATCTTCTTCTTCCACGTCATCAACGGCATCGAAACGCTGTCCATCGCCGTTAGTTTCGAGGACGACTTCACCTGCGACCATGATGACTCCAATTCCCTCTGCGCATTCTACAATTAAACGGTCACAATCCGTGGAGCGCAGACGGCCTGTTACTCCGCGCCTAAGTAGTAACAATTCCACTCTAGATTTGAGAACGGGGGAATTATCGGCTGCGCAGAAAATGTTATTCACTTCCACCAGAAGTTTGTCGGTGTCGTTTCAAGGCGAGTCATTTTCGCTTCAAGTAAGTAAAGCCAAACCAGCGCCGTCTCCATCACCAATTAGTACCGTAAGAAAAGGCACACCGGAAAGACGAAAAGCTGTCACGCCGGCGCGAGGGGCGGGGGATCATACGGAGAATTCGAAGCCCGAACGGTGGCCCGCAAGATTACGGCAGCCAAATTCAATGAGCAGGAGCATGGATTGTACGGACGAGAGGAAAAAATTGGGTGGATCTGGAGGTACTATAGTAAGAGCATTGCAAAATTCGATGTTGGATAATAATAGTAGGGCTTTGTTCGAGACTAGATTGAGCACCGATTCAGCCAATGCTGTGCTGGATAAGATACAATCACAAAAGAAGGAAGACGTGGTTAATGGATCTGATGCACGGTCTGATCTCGCAGCTTCTGATACTGAGAGTGTCTCTTCTGGTAGCACTTCTGAAGCTCATGAGAGTAACGGCGTTGTTCATCAACGCGGCCCGCGTGGTATTGTTGTGCCAGCGAGGTTCTGGCATGAGACTACTAACAGATTGCGGCGCCAAACCGACCCTGCTTCGCCTGTATCTAAGAACATTGGACTGAAAACCTCTTCTACACCAAAGCTGCTCCTGCCCAAGAAATTTGGGGCTGATAGTCCGGTATCGTCTCCAAAAGGAATTCTTAATACCAGAGGGCTTTCATCGCCTATCAGAAGTGCAGTTAGACCTGCATCACCAAGTAAGCTTGCCACGTCTTCTAGTTCTTCGCCTGTGCGGGGAGTGAGCCCATCCAGAGTGAGGAACATGGGAGTTGGAGTGAATAGTAACTTGAGTAATGCAAATAACACGCCATCAGTTTTGAGTTTTGCTGTTGATGTTAGGAGGGGGAAGGTTGGGGAGAATCGGGTTGTTGATGCTCATTTGTTGAGGTTGTTTCATAATCGGTTGTTACAGTGGCGGTTTGTAAACGCTAGAGCTGATGCTTCTCTTTCTGCCCAGAGGTTTAATGCAGAGGTATGGTGTCTTCACTTGAAACTTATGTTTTGAATTTTTCACTATTGAAACAATACAATATGCAATAGGTATTTTTTATTGACATGCAATTTCAATTGATGGTTGGATTATTTCACTTTGTGAGTTATTCTTGTCATTAAAAAATTTGTTACTTGTGTCCATTTTGGCTCATGGCTTACTTATTTATGTTAGAGAAACATATCACTAACTCATTTGCAGTTAATATATCAGTGGAAAACCATGAAATTGGTTACATAGTTGATGAGTCTCTTCTTCTGAGGAGAAGATTGGGGAAACATTGATGTTTACTTACTAATTTGATGACCATAATTAGCGAAAAAATATTGTGATCACTTACTGTACTTTTATTTGCTTTATGGTTTTCCAACTATACTTCTAACTTTGGTGCTTAGGCTACTGCAGCACAAAAATTGATAACTTCTTTCTAAAATATCATCAACCCTGACTATGTTGCATGTTCCACTTGATTAGTGTTTACAACAAGCTTTATGAGTAGACAGTCGCTACTGCTGTCTTTAGAAAGACATCCTGGTTGCACTCCTGTCTTCCAAACTGAATGCATGCACTAATATACTCTATGTGCTTTTTAAACCTGTCATTTATACAGTTTTCCAGGTAATTTTAATTTAGCTACTTGATTTTATCTGTTTTATGTATTAACTCTCAAGTGGATTATGTATCCTAATATTCTTCTTCACAACAGAGAAGCCTTTACAATGCATGGATAACTACCTCAAAGCTTCGTGAATCTGTTAGAGCCAAAAGAACTGAGCTACATTTGCTGAAGCAGAATTTGAAGCTAACTTCCATCCTCAAGGGGCAGGTAAGAAGGCTGCATTCTGTTTATGTTTCTAATGGATTTTTTGAGGTTGATTCTTCTCTTTTATTTTTGTTTGCTGGTGTAGGACATAGTTTTATGCCTTGGTTGAATTGCCACTCGGTAGCTGCAATAGATTAAATTATAATTGATGCAGTTTATTTTGAAAGGTTACTTGATGCTAACTTTCCATCTGTAACTCCTACAGTATTAATTTCAAAACAGGGCTCCCCAACCCCCACCCCCCTGGCACTTAATTGCATTATTTGTCAAAGACAAAAAGTTAGAATAAAAGGATTGATAGGGTTTCCAGAAGCATTAAAATATTTAATATCTGTTATTATTGTGGTCAAGGAATCAAAATCCTTTGTTAATATTTTAGATACTTCAACTTTGCCTTTTACATGTATCTGATTTTCTTGTTGGATGCAGATGATGTATTTAGAAGAATTGTCGCATATGGATCGGGACTATTCTAGCTCATTATTGGGGGCTATTGAAGCTTTGAGGGCTAGCACACTTCGCCTTCCAGTTGTTGGAGGGGCAAGGGTACGCATCGTTTCTATTATTTTCTTTCCTTTGGATTGTTGTAGCGCCAACATGTTTAATCTTCTCTATTATTTACATTCCTCCAAGTTACGGTATCTTACTAAGACATGCATATTTGGGCTTGGTATAACTTATTAGTTGACACATGGGCATATTTGGACTTAATAATTGGACTCTTTGTATTTACAGGCAGATGTCCAAAACGTGAAGGATGCTATTTCTTCAGCAGTTGATGTGATGCAAGCAATGGCATCCTCGATATGCTTATTGTTATCAAAGGTAATGATTAGATCTCTGCCTAACTATAGGTTTTCAGGAACTCTGAAGTTATTTTCCGATTTTTTCTAAATTTGACAATTGGGGACTATTACAAACATTTTGCCTTTTCTTTTTCCTCCATATATATAGAATAACTTTAAAGGACACAGAGCTTGCATGACCAACTTGTAATGTTATATATTTTTATTTTACATAATAGGCTTTTTTATGCTCATATGATGTTAGCGTTCAGGCCTAACTGTTCACCAGTATGTAGCCCATACCTACTTATTTTTCATTTCTGCTGCTAATTCTCTTTGGTAAATTTTATATGCAATAATTCACCGGACTTTGACAAATTGGGATTCTGGGTCATCTGGTTTCCAGTTTTAATATGGTTGACTGACACTGTACATGGAAGGTTTAAAAACTGTTCCTTGTAGTGGATTCTATTTTAACTGCACTACCATTTAAGTCCAGTTTTTAAGTAAATTGCTTGCATGGTTATTTAGGTAAAAAGAGAAACTCAGTTACCAACTTGGTCAAAACCAACCGTCAAATAATTGGTAGATTTGGCTTGTATATTTATATCATTAAAGCAATTTATTCAGAAATTTGGTGTACACTATCCATGAGAATATAGCATATCCAACTGTGAAATTATTGAACAATTGATTAAAACAAATTGAACCATATTATCCCAAAGTCTCTTTATTCATTTAATTGGTCCATGCTTGGGGCATCAATTTTTATTAATGGTAGCTGGGTTTCCTGTGTTTGGTCTTTGTTGCAACTTTCTTGCACTATGGAAAAATCACTTTTCTATAGGCCAGGTTGCCAAGTTTCCTATGAAACAGCCAAACAGGGTTACAACTTGCTCCAGTACCATTTATGTTCTTAGTTTCTTTCACATTGTCTTCAATTACTACTATATTGAGGGTTGCTTCTTGCTCGACTCTTGAAGCAAAGTTATGATTAATCAGATTATTTTGCCACATAATTCACAATCACTTGCCACAAATAGAGACACGGTTTGAGCCATAGCTGATATCCATTAACTAACTAAGACTCTTCAGTATTTTGTCTTTTAGTTTTGATCATAATTCTAGACAACTGCCAACAGGCAAATGAGGAACTTCTCCTGAGTTGGAAATGGTTTTCACCTTCCAAAGCTTTGTATTTGTGTGCAGATCTAATTAGATATCTTTCTCTGTACCAGAGATATTCTTTATGGTTCTTTTAGAGTTGCCATAAAGAATGCTCAGCTTTTTACAAGATCTAATTAATTGAATAACTTGTGATTATCTTTCTGGGATATTTGACTTATTTGATTTTTGTCTAACAGACTCATAATTATTTCTTACTAAATATTTCTTAAAAGTTGTTTAATTTGGAGTTCTGTGACGAACTCATTTTATGCCATTGAGTGTGCAATGAGATTAGTTTGGTTGTGGGATATACTCTCAAAATCAAGAACCTGATTTTCTCGGACTCTCATTTGAGAATATTGACTTTAATAACAATATAAAAAGGGGAAACAAAGAGTGTATATTTGAGAAAATTACCTTCAGTTGCAATATAAAATAAGAAGCCTTTGTCAAATCAGATTTGATCATTCTCAGCCTCCGCCTGCTTGTACAATTTTGATTCATAAGTATGCATGCTTTATTTCTTTTGTTATCACATGAAATCAAGTTGTGTGTTTCTATATTTTGTTTATCTGCAATTTTGCATCTTCTTTTAGATTGACTTTGTTGGCAGGGACAAGGATTAAAAATTCATTTGTCTTCATATTTATTGCATTTTTTTCCCCTATTTACTGCTTTGAATGTGGAAGTATCCTTTGGTTTTGCAGATTTACCACATCAATCTCTAAGCTTTCCTATCATTAAACTTAAACTTGCTTTGAGTCCTTCAGCTCTATCTGAGCTTCTCTCTCATATCTAAAATCATTTGGCATTGGTAGGTTGGAGAAGTAAATTCTTTAGTGAATGAACTTGCGAATGTCAGTGGAAAAGAGCATGCTGTGCTTGGTCAGTGCAAAGATCTCTTGTCAACAATTGCAGCCATGCAGGTAATTCTCTTATTTGAAAGAATAGCAAGCAAATATGTTGCCTCAATAATAATATATGTGAATTATGCTTTGTTCTGGCAGGTGAAGGAAAGTAGTCTGAGAACGCATATCTTACAACAGGAACGTTTGCCGTCTAGCCTGACAACAAAAGTGTAAAGACAACTGCATCATTTCACAGCCTACTCTAATACTTGCTAACATGACCTATCTAAACCCCCCATTTTTCCTCGGAATTCTGAAGCCCAAGAGGTAGTAAAATAAGGAATGAATGGTATTGTTGTGGCTTGTAAAATCAGAGGAGATAAGTGTGTGTGCTGGTTATATTAGTTGATCTTGGATATGTAAAAGCTTTCTCATTCTGATGTCTATTCTGTAAACAAACAACATAGGCGGCAGGTAATTGTCATTCAAATGTCAAATTAGAATGTATACTTCTACATTTTTTCTATAGGCCAGTCTCAAGCAAGTGTATGTAAATATCATGGATGAAGCTATCAAGGCAACAGAGGGTGTATATTCCCTGCTGGTCCATTATTATTATTTTTTTCCAATATATATATATATATATATTGAAATTTTAATGTGCAAGTTCAAGCGTGCTACTATTTTTGGAGTTGTCCTTTTTTGGTGGAATTTTATTAAATTAATGACTCATTTTTTTTCCTTAAAAAATGGGACTAATTATTAAATGTGTAACTTCAATATTATCAAGTTTTTTTTTTTTAAAAAATCAACTATTGTAGTCATTTTCATCGCTTCCTTTATAAAGAAAATATTAGTTGTCTAATATCACTATTTATCATTAATCACTTCTTTGTTATATGGATTTAAATGATTAAATGAACAATATAATATAAATTTTTCTCTTTTTATTATATATGATTTTGTTACATAGATGGGTATTTTGCATATGGTATCGAAGTGTGACCTAACACATTCATTCGTTAAAAACAAATATAATAAATAAAATTAGTCTTTGGTTGTTAATTGAATTTCTTTGCAGTATACTATTTAAGAATTTTTCATACAAAATAGAAATTTGGTTTTGCTATTAGTTTTTCGCTTTATTTTATTTGTCCCGAGTCGGAGAAACAGTACAGGCCATTGTGATGTACAACAATAAAATTATTTGACTGACTGTAATAAACAAAATTTTATGCAACTTAATATACCATATAAATATCAGAAAGAAAAGGAATTCATTTCATCGTAGAAATATCAATTTCAATAATTTTGTTCAAATATATATATATGTGCTATGACAAATTTTATTATAATAGTTAGTAGCAATGGTTTGTAAAGATGAGATCATAGTATTTGTTGGTGCATCTGCATCATCATGATCACCGTTGTATAGAGGAGAAAGGCTAGGCACAATTGGTTTTTGCTTGCTTGCTTGCGTGAGAATTATGGGATTATTTTTAAGAGTTGTGGGATCCACACATAGCATATGGTAATAGACGCGGCGAGGCGAGGCGAGGCGAGTCGAAAACTCATAACATATAATAGCAGAGCGTAAGCCGAAGCGAATGGATTGGAAAAAGAGACTCCCTTTGCTCCTGTTTATTAAATTAATTAATAAATTATTATTTGTCTTTTGGGTTAAAAAAGAAAATTTAGTGTTGATGCCGTGGAACCCACTTCCAATGGAGGAGGACTAGGCTCCAGGCAGTAGGCTGACGTGCCACGCACCAAACAATATTTTTTTTTGAACTTTTTATTTTTGGGACCCACTTTCCACTTCCAAATCCTTCTTCTCTTCTCCATACCATTTGCCTGCTTTTCTGCTATCAGACCAGACCACCGTGTCCAAAATCGTCTCCCTTCATGTGAACTTTTCATTTTCTTTTCTATATTTGTTTTAATGTATTTCTTCTTATTATTTTTATACGTATCAGCCCATTTTACCTATTATATGACGTCTAAGGAAGAAATTTGCTATTTTATATACATATATATACGCATATATGACCGGCCGGTCCAATTATGTATTAAACAAGTAACAGATGTCTGGATTCAGTTATCATTGCATATTTTGGCCAATAATTGGTTTAGGACAATCATGAAAACATAACATCGTAAAATTCTATCTGCATCTGCCATTGAAAGGTCAAATTTGGCAATACATTTGCTTATGGTCACAACATGTACAATACCCATAAGATCAAAACCTTTTTGGGGATTAGATGGCACGGAATTCAAACAAGAAGTTAGGCAAATCCAGTAATGTAACGTACTAATTCTCATACAGCACAAGACCACGACCTTCTACGGTGAAACTGCCATGAATTTGCAGGCACCTGCGGCTGTTAAGGATAAACTAATTAAACATATATATATATATATATATATATACACACACACACACACTTTTTACTTATTATTATTGTTTCTTGAGGTTTCAACGTCTCAATTGGAGATGTACGGTCCGGAAAAATCTCTGGAAGCTGACAACGCCTTCTCACATACCGACAGCTTAACACGTTACTATTTACAATCACGAAACCCCATAAATTTTCATTTCAAAACAAAAACAAAAAATGATTCACCGGAAAATTAAATCACAAACTGAGCATCGGACGGAATCATGAAAACAAAAAGGGTTCCATTAAATTGGCTATTTATTTTCTCTTCATTATTCACCCGAGTTCTACAGTACTGCCGTAAACACAAAAACAAAAACAAAATTCTCTCTGTTCTGTTGTTTTCTGTTGATCAGACGAACAGATTCAAAAGCTTCTTCTCTTGATTTCCTCTCTTCTTTGTCTCATCACTACCTCCACTCTCAAAACTAGTCATCTCAGACTCTTCAGAGTAAAACGACATAGCATTTATCCTCCTTGCTCTCCCACGTTTCCCGGTGCCGCCAAACTTAGTTGCCGGGGATGGATCGGTATCAGACTTTCGATGTTGATCTCTTCCATCTTTTAAAATCAACGGCTTTGATTGAGGGGGCTGGTTCTTTGCCATGTACGCGTTCACATAATTTTCCTCACTATTTGGCCTTATAACTCCGCTGTTGTAAACCCCCGTTATCGGTCTCAGAGTTCCTCCGGAAAGCACCGTCTCCACCGCCGCTTGACAAATATGCCAGTTACCACTTGACAGCAACCCCACCGCTCCATCCACAGGATTGACCGTACGTCCGCAAGCTTCAAACAACAAAGATTGAAACAAAGCTGAAAAATACAAACCAAAATGAGTTTTTTCTTTTCTTGCCGATTAACCATATTATAAAATATTTAACTTTATATGTGTGAGAACATGCTACCTGGTCTCTGGGTTTCAGGAACGGCAGCGATGAAGGACAAAAGATCGCTGCGGCCAAAAAACTTGGCGAGAAACAAGGTGGCGTTGCCTTGTGCTTCGGGAGTGTCAATCCAATGCAGAGAAGACCTCAGTATGCACGTCTCGCTGCATCCCTTTCGCAGAACTCTGCATCCGTTGCAGCTCATGATCTATTATCTTCTCTTCCTCCTAATCAGTACCGTCCGATGTTCAGACCAAGAAACTATCTTCTAGCTCTAGTTGTTGAAACTCCCTTGTCTTCTCTTACACTTTGAAGCAAGTCTGTCCAAAGTAAGCTACTGAATGAATGAGTGAGTGAGGGTCGGAGTTTACCTCTTAACTCAAATAGACAAATAAAGCCAAATATTAAATTAAGAGTTAATCATGGGTTGCGTCAAAAAGTAACTATGGTTAAGTTAAGACGAGTTTCGACTCTTGACGGTGGGTGTACGATGTGGGCGTGGATCGAGGGAATATCTTCCCAACTCTGGGCACGAGCGGCTCCGTGTTTCCGCGTCTCTTTGTTCTCTAAGCTACACCGTTGGATTTTTGTTTATCTTTTGAACTGATGTCGACCGTTGGATTTATTTCCTCCACTCCTTTTTTTTTTTTTTTTTAAATTTCTTTGTTCTACTTTATTTAGCACGACATGAAAACTATCCAGGGTTAGTCACCAGTCATCAGACACCTACAGAAAAGTAGATTGAAGGGAGTAAGTACTTACGAAATTTATACTATTAATTTTGGTGCCAACTTGATCAAGTTACGTACTGTTTTAGAATTTTACAAAGTGATGCGTGTTAGATGAAGTCATAAATAATATTAAGATTTTCGATATCTTATCCGTAAATTAGAAGGCACATATATTTTTGGTATATTAAATAACCAAGGTCAAGCTGGAAACGACATAGAAAGGAGGATTAAGTTATTAATTAATAAGAACAATATTTAATGGAGGAATAATTTTGTTTGTACTGTTTTATATATAAATATAAATATAAATATACATATATATATATATATATATATATAGAGTCAAGTGGGAATATAATCAAAAGAAATGTAGATGAAACCATGTGTTTGTAAATATAATCCAAAACCCACCAACCTTATCGGCATATACAATTAAGAACCTTTTTCTTTTTCTTTTTTTTTTTTTTTTTTCATCAATGAACAAAAGGAATAAGGCAAGTCCATTTGATAAAAAATTATGAATGATTAGTGTTCATGTGATGTTAGCGTGACAATCTACAGAAAAGTATTGACTAAAAACCATCAAAAATTCAGATTTTATCTCATTGAACAATCCGTTTGCGTCCCCACAACACACTACTTATTGAGCTGAATTTGAAATGCTATGACAAATGCCAATATTGGATTGCATGCATATGCTTATATAGATAATAGAAGAATGGCTGGTGAGAAATGATGGGTTTGACAAAATACTCCTATTAGCACAGTATGTATAAGGAAAAGATTAATGATTACATGAAGAAGTTAGAAAGTGTTGTATGTAATGGGAGAAACAATATTTGTGGAAGTGGAAGTGGAACCATCGCACTCCGTTTCTCAAGGTTTTGGTCCCTCCTCCTCCTATATATATATATATATATATATATATATTCTATGGTGCTATGTATAGATTCTCTATGCCAATATATATGGTAATGCGCCATCTGAGTCTCAGTGCATCAATTTTTATGATGATGATATTCATTACCATTCACCGCTGCTAAGAAGTGTTTGTTATATCCTTTTCTCTGCTGAACAACATCACCACCGTCATCTTCTTCTTCTTCTTCTTGCAATATGATACCATTACATATATTAAGTTCTGAATTATATTTTATTAAGAAAAAAGAAAAATAAATTTTATGTGTCTCATCCATGCCTGCAGAAAAAAAGAAACTTTTACAAGTAGTTTCGTTTCACCATAGAATAATATTCATGGACTGCATACTGAGCTGTTCATTGTTGTGCTCTGGGCCTGGCGTTCCCGGCCCATCTGATGTCAGCTAATAATGCGCTTCACCATGGATCATAAATGACGTCTTTACCAAATTCTTATGGATCACGGCGCGCACCGTTGTTGTGCTTCTTAGAAACAATACACTTACCGTTGCATGTAGTTGGGCTTGCTTTGGGCATGTTCTTATACAATAATGGCCCATATTTGGGTTAATTGGGCTTATTGGGCTTACCTAAGACTACACATCCCGTTCTCTCTCTCTTGTTTCCATTTTCTTTGTCCACATTCACTTGCCAGTACTCCATTTACTGTGCATGTAGACAGATTTTTATTTATTCCGACGCCAACAATCAAATGTATCTATGCTCCTAGATTATACTTTCATCTTCAAGGACAGAGTTGTTGTTTGTACTTAGATAAATTGGTTAATTTAACTTTTTTTGAAATAGTACAGGAAATCTAAAATTTAAACTCCACCCATATCAGCTCAAAAGATTGAAATTATTTTTTCTGTATTATTTATAAAAGATAAGCCTGTCTGTGTTGCTTGTACTTGGATAAATGTACTGGTGCTTTTTTGTCAGAAATCTAAACATAATTTATACAATTGGCAATTTCAATTGCTCCATGCCTTTTGAATTTGATTCTTTCCTTAGTGCTTTGGTCGTTCGAGCATGGCAAAGGATTACACTCGGCAATTTTCACAGCCCTCGGAACCCATACGAGCTTCGCGTTGTGTGGCAAGGCGATATCAGTATGGCATCTTTTGTGGTAGCCAAAGGTGACACATGTCATCTCCACTCAGCGCGATTCCATCCAATTCCAATGTGGACAACAAAAACATCTACAAACTTCACCAGCTAACACAATGTTGGGGATCATCGTGGGCCATTGCAGTGGTCCAGCCCCCAAAAAATTCTTAATAAAAGAGCAGGTTGTCACGCGCCCAGCGGAAAGGCACGTGCGGCACCCTCGTAAACCCCATGTCGAGGGTAAGCCTTGTTATCCCGTCGCATATTTAACTGGTTTCGGCCTACCTTGGCCTCATCAGGAGGACGGCTTCAGTCCCCGACCAATTCGGGCAGGAGTGGTCTAAGTCCCCTTTACATAATAGCCCTTGAGACTGAAGCCGACTTTGCATCATGAAACATCAATGTGCTTGAGTTGTCACACCCCAGCACACCCAGCCAACATGCGATCTTTCGTGCCGTGACAAGGTGGTCTCTTTTCTTTTCCCACAAAAATGATATATTTTGGTGCTACTTCCACTTGGAAGAGAAAGATATGCACATATAGTAGTTCATGCTTCAAAACCCAACTTTATAATACGTCAATCTTTATGGGTTTTGTTTGGTTGATAGTATATATTGGAACTTAGAAATACTATTGTTACATTGAACCTGTTCCAGTTTTGCTTTTGCTACCAGACAATCAAAACTGTATAACTGACCTAATAAAGAGGTTTATTAATTTGGGATAACACCTTTTATAATTCGGAAAGAAATTAAACAAAGTTGTCAACGGTTTTCGAATTTTTAGAGAACTTCATATCGTTCATCTACCGTAACAAGGACCAAGCTGATGACTCTTTCTTGGTAAGAACAGTTCAGCTGCAAATGCAAATTGCATCCAAATTCAATGTTTGACTTAACCTTCCCCCGTGTACTGTATTTGTTTGTCTTCGCCCTTGTAATTTGGTTCACTCTGCCAACCAAACGAGAACGCCGCCCCTCCCCCTAAGTAAAAGTCATACCGTACAGTCAAAATTAATGATGCAAAGAACTTGGATGGAAGAAGAGAAGCTTCGCTGAAGAGGAAGGTATGCGTGGCTTAGGCAAAGGCAGCTCATCTGGAAATTTTGATGGGCCGGGGAAATATAAATTCAACAACCTAATACAACATTATTTTACAAAGTAAGTTAGTTGGTATGTTTTATATATTTGATTAGGTGGGCATTTATTTTATCATTGATTATTTCTGTGATTATCGTCACTCCCATGATCCCACTTCCTGGAGTCGGTTCGCCGACCAGTAAGTCATTAATCAATGAGCTGTATGCTTAACAGAAAATAAAAGGAAAGACTGCGTGGGTTTACACTGGGCCATGCTTGTGAATCCAACTTACTAGAATCTTCCGTTTGAATTAGGAACAGTAATGGCCAATGGAGCTCGAGGGGCTTCTAGACGGAGCTTGGTTGATGGATAGGTTTTGGCAAAAATTTTTAAGTTAAAGAAGACTTAGAAGCTTCCATTTAATTTTGGGACCCCTGTTAAGAATTTTAAAAGGAAAATTAATATTTCACAGCCGATGACTCGGACTCTTTCCAATTCAACGCGGTTGTGAAATTACTTTCCGTTTTCACACTTGACTGTACTAACTAGGCAGTTGACTTTGTTTATAATTAATTAATATATATATTTCTCATTTTCTTAAATTGTTTTCCGTAATTGGCTGTAATAATCTTCTAGCCAAATTCAAACACCACCTGCGCACGCAAACCGTGTCGTAATTTGTATAATGAAGCCTCGTCATTTTTTTATGCGCAGACTCAGGGTTGGCTTAGGAAATTAAAAGAAAAAGAGGCTTTGATTTGCCTTCTGTGAGGAACACGGATTTAGCTTTGCCAACGAAACACAGCTTTATAAGAGTCATCCAAGGATAAGATATTTAGATATGTCTTAGCTGTATAGACACAAGCAAAGTGCGCCAGATCACCACAATATGAAGCATTAATATCACATTCCTATAGAACAAGAATATAGGCATAAATAAATATAATGAAAGCGTGGTGTGAGAGAGATGCCATAACCCTGGCCATATGATTCGATTTATATATAGTCATTTTTGTTTAACCAGGAGAGGCGGGCAATGCCAAATGTGAAAGCTCATTCGAAGCCGTTTGAACGCAAAAGCAACTGTATATTGTGACACTTAGCAAAATTGAACAACGTAAGAATGGAAAAGTTCCTAACTTAATTTCTCACACGCAATTTATACAGAAGCTTCGATTACATATGCTTTCATTGCCATTTCAGTTCCTATGTTAATTCTAAGAAAGAATTTGAGTTGCGTAGATGAATTCATGTCTTTGGTTGATGACACACGGAAAGAGGCGAAGGAATTGGTAAAAGCCTTGATCCTTTTTAATGGAATACAGTAGCTGTAAATATCGTGGGCAAATAATGGTATGACACAAAGTGAATCGAAACGGAAGAGTCAGCGTCCATAAAAAGAAAAATAAATAAAAATCTTCAAGTAGGGAAGTTGCTTAAGTAAGGACACCTGGCATCCTAATCACTTATAGCGAAAACAGTGTGCTCAATCCCGAAGGCCAAACCTATCTTCTTATCCACACCAAACATTGCCTATCATCAGCCAGCCATCTCCATCCAACTCATTAATAAAATCAAATTGTTGAAAATGAAAATTATGTGCACTGGTTCGATACTAAAATAAAATGATATTAATAAATTAATTAATAAATGTTAAGCAACACGAAAAAAGGGCATGCACATGCGCGTGAGCGTGAAGCTCATGCCTCGTGGAGTGGAGGTGTAGTCTGGTACTGAACTAACAGTTAAAAAACCGTCACAGTCACAGTGTTCTGTCATGATTCATGCTTTAAAGTAAGTGGCTTCAACTGGATCACTCAACAAACTCTGCCCAACCCAGCCCTTGCTTTGCCGCGCCGCTCACGCGGTTCGGTTGTGCTCTACATCACGGCCAACACCAATTACTTGATGCGCGGGTTAAGCCTCCTCAAGTTGACGCGGACCAATTTGGAGACAGTATACGCAAATTCAACAATTGCAAACCGGAATAACTAAATAAATAATTCACTAATTTATAAATAAGGGGAAAAAAATTAAATGAATAAATCGCTATCACAGGTCACAGTTGAGCAACTGAGGGAATCTCAAATGCTATGTACAAAAAAAAAAAAAAAAAAAAACTCTCACTTAAAACAATTAACAGAATAAGAAAAATACATGAAAATATTTCCTAAAATTAATATCCTAATAATAGCAAAAAGTTGCTATTAATGAATTCAGTCATCTAGACTTCGATCTTGGGTGGCAGGAAGAGACGGGGCTTTTTTGCCGGTAGAGGACTCTCCACTTCATCATCACCGGAGATAAAGAAGGCGGGAGAAAATTCCGGTAAAACGGGGAGGTTGAGATCAAAGTCACGGTGGCTGACTTGGCTGTGTGTGTTACTGGATCCCACGCCTTCGGATGACGTCACTCCGCTTTTCTCGCCGCCATCGTAGTGACAACGCTTGTGACCTCCCAAGGCCTGGCCAGTGGGAAAGGACTTGTGACAGATGGAACACTCGTGGGACCTACCAGCGGTGTTGGGTGTGGCGGTGGTTGTGGTGGTGGAAGTGGACTGTTCGTCGCCTCCAGATCCCTTACGATGGCTTGCCTTGTGTCCACCCAGCGCTTGGTAAGAAGAGAAAGCCTTGTTGCATACGCTGCACTTGAAGATAAGCTTCTGGTCAGAAGGCGGTGCTGGTGGTGGAGTAGCAGACTTTTGTCGGTGTGAGGCGGTGGTAGTTGTGGTGTTGGTTACGGCGGAGGTGGAGGTTGTGCCACGAGCAAGCATAACAAGGCAGAGAGCAAGATACTCTTCTTCAGTTGGAGGGTTGTGCGGACGCTTTGAGCGCTTGCGCTTAGTCCATGGCTCAAGACAGTGAAGATTAGTTTCTTCAAAGCGAAACGGCGGCGTTGATGTCGTCGGAGAGTTAAGAGCTTCAAGTGCCATCTCTAGAGAAATTGGAGAGAGAGAGAGAGAGAAGTTTGAGATTTGGAATTGGGAGAGTGAGTGAGAAACTGAATGTGAATTGTAAGTTAGAGTTTGGTGCGAGTCGAGTGAGTGTGGGGTTGGCTTTTAAAGGATGTGAAGAGAGGGAAGTTGCGTGACAAGTGGTGCGAAAGTAAGAGACGGTGTGCAAGAAGCTTAATAAATTATTAGAGAGGCATTATACCAATACGCGAAAGAGGAGTGGAGCACGTTTAGTTATTGGATTGAGCTTTCTTGTTCTTGCCTTGGTGGCTAAGGGCGACTCAAGTCGGTCAAACTAATAGAAAAATACTAGTTGTATTAATATTGGTAGCACTGTTCAATATTCACTACTCTTTGTGGGGCTTTCGGCTTTAAGAGCCTTTTTCAGTCAGTCGTAAGTGAAGACTCAAGACCTCTTCCAAGTCAAATCACCTACTTTTCCAAACAAACGCGGTGTTGTTCTTATCTTATAGCAGCCGGCAGCCAACATGCAAGCGAGCACTGGGATTTTTCCTCCTCTATTTCATGCAAACTAATTAAAACCGTCTATCTGCGTTGTATGGCAGGCATACTTGGGAACCCAGCATGATGGCATTTGGTGCTAATTGGGTTGCCTAGTCACATGGAATGATTTCTTAGTTTGGTGGAGAATGTTGAATTTATTGTTAATTAAACAATTAGATATTGGGTATTATATCATAATCAAAAGCCCAAAACAAATTAAAATGGTTATATGCCACAAATATGCAAGTGGGCGAGAGTGTTCACAGCCATGTGTATTATTGTGAATTTAATGGGGGTATGTTTCCGCTTAATTGCGTTTGGAAAGTTACAGACTACCAGATATTTCAGTACTAATTGAATCATTCAAAATTCAATTGCCTAGCCTAGCTTAGCTAGCTAGCTACTGCGTTTCAATGTTCACCGGGTGTTTTATTTGGGGAGCGCAATGGCTTATCTTTTAGTTTACCTAATCAGCCGCGTAAGCTTATAGAGTCGGTATCTTTAATGCCACGTGTATTATACCCACCTTCGATTTTAAATAAACTTTCCTCACGTGGTTATGAAGATTCAACAATGAAAGAATCAAATTCGTCTCCACTCTTGTGCTTCCATGCGCACGTGTTAATTAAGGTACGTGCATAGTCAGGCCCACGCTTCAGCTAATTGTAAGAATTATTTTTTTTTTTTTAACGTTCGTTCCTGACTATTATCATGAAACAAGTGTTTTAAACATGTTAATTTTTATAATCATTTACTAATTACTCGTTTAGATATACGTGTGCGAAAATAATTATAGATCACTTCATTGTTAACTTTGCTTATGATAACGAATTCAATATATATTTAAAAATTAATGCGTAATGATTTTTAGCTCGATTATTAATTATCAAATATAAATAGATAAATAAAAATGTTCTACCCAAATATTTTAATTGTTTGTCTTTTTAAAATCAAATAAAAATATTACTTATTTTTATCCTTTATCATGTTTGAAATTTAATTCATCCAAGAGACTTCATTTTTCCCGTGATATATTTTCCGACACCAAATTGCCGCCGTTTAAAGTTAAAACAGAAGGTACTGTTGATTTGTCAGCTGGTTTTGTTCTGTTTATCGTGTGGCAAGGAAGATACGCGAAACATCCGCATGCAACGACGACACCTATATTTTAGGGCCCCCTCAGCTCATCGCCTAAAATTGAAAAAATTACCATCCAAATAAAAAGAATATATATCAGCCTCAAATTAATACGAACAATATGATCATTTAATACTATAGTACACATCATGATTGGCAATGCGTTTCAATAGACTGATTGGTGATTACAATATTACAGGCACATACTGACTTTTAATTTAACGACACACGCCCATTATAATTAACAAGATTTAAAGTATTTGATGATTCCATAATAATTTTATACTTTCTGTCTATACTTTTGGCCATTCATAAAAAAGCAAAAATTTGATAGGTGCATTTATAATGCAGAAGAAATATTGTATGTAGCAGGCTTTAGTGTAACTTTTTGGTGATTATGATTCTTTCATACAGATTTTGTACTGTATGTTACAGCTCTCTTTAATTAGCTATGAAATATCATTTGATTAGTTCCTTTTCGATCAATGGCTAATAACGCTATAAAAGGAAAATAAAAAGTCTGAGAGTTCCAAAATATTCCCGAATTAGTGGCCGAGAGAAAACGGTTCTAGACTTTTTCTGCAAATTGCGAGGCTATTCTCGCGGCCCACGGCCCACACTGCGGCTTTCTTCAGCGTGATGGCTGATGCCTCCCACCAGCGAGCCGAAAATACCATAAAATAGGATATGCGTGGAGATGAGGAATATCTGAAAAAGTTAGGCGCGTGAGCCGTCAAGTCATTGCTTACCTAAACAAAATTATAAGTTTAGCCACCGGACGAAACCGAGTGCCAAACAAGCTTTAGTAGCACATGTTTTTGGACGATTGCATTCGCAACTCCCAAGTAACCAATAACGTAATGATAATTACACGTCTTAGATACATTCCCTTATTACAAGGTTTCAAGAAAACGAAAATCGTGTGCGTTTTGAAGTTATGGTTGGCAAGCATATCATATGGTTTGAAGAATCTGAACCTGAACGATAAGCATCAGAAGCAACTTTGGAGAAAATCACTTTGATTCAGGAACGTCTTTTTTATTTTCTGCGAAGTGCGAATCAGCCACCCATATCTTGTTCTGCTTTATACTGTGAGGAGGAAAAATAAAACGCATAGAACATAGCCTGGTTGTTCACGGGAGATGCTAGGAAGCATCAGATGCTGCCTTTATTTATTTTTGGCAGTAAGTCCAACGTAGAGCCTGGGACGTGTTCGATAAAAGGCAGCAGCATGTAATACAGCCGCCAATCACCGTTTTTGCTTCTTTCCAACGACTCGCTTCACCGCGGCAGACTGTGATTATGGTGCTGGACCGTGTGCGTTAAGAAAAGTTTGTGACAGCATACGAATACGAGTCATTATGCTAACCCACTTGTGTGATTGGGCCACTATTAAAGCGTAATGGCCTATTATTTTCTCTGGCCTAATGACCATTTATGGTAATTAAATACTGAATAACATCACACCAGCTTGTTTGGCTCTCATTTGTTGGTAAGAGTCACTTCAATTCTGTGCTCCACAAAGATTTCAGAAACATGGTAATTACTGAGATTTGACTGGAATAGAAATAGACGAAACTTAAATTTCCTTTTAATTAGAAAGTTTTTAAAAAAATTAACAAATAAATTTATATTATAATTGAAGGTTGTGTTGGTTTTAAGCAGGTACTGAATTCCTTGAGTGCGACCACGACAAAAGCAGTGATTACTATTCACCTGGACCCATCTCAGGTTCTCCGTAGGCTTTTAGGAGTTAGGACAGCCGTAAACACGAGGTTCTTTCCCATCGGACCAAATTGCCCTCCATCAATTACCCTTCAACCGACTCATATTCCCTCATAAATGAAAAAACAAAAAATAAGGCAGTGCAGTTCTAACTGCTTTTATTTATTTGATTTTTTTTTTCTTTTTATAAGCAGCAGCCTTTGCTTTTCGAGGTCTCTTTCAAGTTTCAAGAAAGGCATGATGCACGCTGCAACTTCACTTCTTAAATCTTCACACGTCTCTCAACTCTTGCCATCTCCGTTTCAAAGACGACTCTGTCGCTGGATCGCTGCTCCCTCCTCTGTTCACTTGCCCGTGAAGCACTTGCAAAATTACAGAATTTCACTACCTCTGAATTGTAGCGGTAATATTTTGCTTCGAGTTTCACATTTTAACCTCCTGAATCCTATAAATAGTTTAGATTTGGCCTGAAGGTTAGTAGTAGGTGGAGGGTCATTATTGTAAAAAGAAAGAGTTGAGATATTTATGAAAATGGGCTATTTTGTCATTATAATATTTTCACAAGATTGGTCGATTCTTTCATCAAAATTTACTCGTCAACACTCAATACAGAGCGGACACTTCTCTCTTTTCGGTCACTGACTCGCAGACTTTCTGTTGTTTGAGTAGCGAGTACGGATTCGTTGCAACCTCGAAAAATGACTTCCAACGATGGACAAGAGTTTGCAGACCCTCGAATTGCTAGAATTTCATCAGCAATTCGTGTCATCCCAAACTTCCCTAAACCAGGTATGAAAATATGTGCTGTTACGTTCGGTTAGAGGCTGAAGTCTGTAGATGTTTTTATGGTTTTGGAGATTAATATTTCTATATGGTAGTGCATTTCTTCACGTGGGTATTGGATATTGTTTTTAGTTGGTTAGACCTCGTTTTCATGATATACATAGCTAACTATTTTTTTCGCCGCCAGGGATTTTGTTTCAAGATATAACGACGTTACTTCTTGATACGAAGGCTTTTAGGGATACTATTGATCTGTTTGTTGAGAGGTACAAGAATAAAAATATCTCAGTTGTTGCAGGTATTTTATTCTCTCGTATATATTAAAAATACCATTAGAGTTAATCACTAGTTGCAATGTAAGTTTGATAGAGATATTGTTTTCTATGATTATTTACCCCAATATTTGTGAAGAAAGTCCTGAATGAAAACTTTGTCACAGAGCCAATCATATTGCTAATTCATTTATGCTCTGATTAATGTGGTTAATATTTATGATTGTATTGTATCTTTTTTTCTTTGTTGTGCATATATTATATAAGAAAGCAAACTGGAATTTGCCTCTTAAAATGGGCTTATGTGTTTTCAAACTGAGTCAGAATTTAAAAGGTTTGGTTGCATGCTCGTATTGAGAATATCTAGTTTCAGCGGTAACATGACTGACACAGCTTATGAGTTTATTCTGATGCTAGAAGTCCATTAATCATCTTCTGCAAATCAGACTTTCCTACACTTTGATTTTACCGAATCAGTTTTAATCTTTTGATGGAGCTGGAATCGTGGATATGGCATGACAGTTTACATTGTATTTTTTGAGATCTGACCTTAACAGCATAATGCAGGTATTGAAGCTAGGGGTTTTATATTTGGGCCTCCTATTGCATTGGCTATAGGGGCAAAATTTGTTCCAATGAGGAAACCTAAGAAGCTTCCTGGTACATTCTGCATCTGTCTTGGTTATCTTTCGATTGGTTGTACAGTTTGTGGCTTTTGACAAGTTACGTATAAGCTAGAGAATCGTTGATTAACTTGATCAAGAATCCAAATTCACATGCTTAATTTGAGTGACAAAACAAATTGTAGCAATATTAACACTTTTTAAATGCTTGGTGACGAGGATTAGAAATCTCTTCACAAATGGCTCAACAAATATGATGGATAGAATTTTTTTTACACTTTCTGCATTTGCATTTATAATTTTGGGTACGCATGAAAGTATTGTCTGTTTATGTATGTACATGCTTACAACTCCATTTCTACCATCTTTATGGTCTTGTGCACTGGTTTGATGTTAACAGGCTTCATATGCTTCCTGTAGCTTTCTTCTTGTAGTCATCAATATTTAAACTTCTGCATAAATCATCTGTTATGATTGCATTTTTTGGAATCATTTTTGAGCAAGGCAAATCATATCCTTCCACCTTGGGCATACAGATAAGCAATCCATCTTGCAATATTTCTTTTAATCTGGTCTGGTAAATTTTTGTTTTGAGGATAATAAGAGAATAGTTTTTCAGAATAAAATAAAATAGAAGGGGCTTGAAGGTGAATATTTTTATTCTGAGAGTAAAAAAATTATAGTATTCCTAGCCCATAGACTAATATAAGCATGAAGTCTAAATATCATCAGAATTTGTGTGTTCTAAAAGTTCAGAAAAATGTGGAGTCACATAGAGAATGATTTGTATGCTTTTAAGTAGAATTAACTACAAACTACAGAAAAGTATGCATATATATTGCTGTAGCACTCTTCTATGCTTATCTTATGTTGTTGACTTAACCAAAAATTCTAGTAAGTTTAAATATTACAATGATTGGAATCTCTACAATTTACTAATACTAAATGTTTTGATGGTGCCATCAGGGAAGGTTATTTCAGAAGAGTATTCTTTGGAGTATGGAAAAGACGTAATGGAGATGCATGTAGGTGCAGTACAACCAGGAGAACGTGCTTTGGTTGTAGATGATCTCATTGCAACTGGTGGGACCTTGGCTGCTGCAATCAGGCTCCTTGGTAGCATGCAAAACCTTATATTTTCAATTAATTGCATCTGCCTGGTTACTTTTCATATATTAGTTTCATTTATATGCCGCCAAGAAGTGGGCTTAATTTGTTGGTACAAGATGGTGGGACTCCATGTGTATATTTTGAATATAGTGATCTATGCCTGGAAGGAGGAGAAAAAGGGGTGTGTTGTGGAGTTCACTGGGCAACTTACATTATCATGACTTTGTTTGAATACCAGCCAGCTCAAAAGTGGTTTCATGATATGCCCAATGGAGCAAACAAGGTTAAAATGTTATAGAAGAGCTTCACAATCACAAATTAGACTACGATGGGGATAATTTGAAATGACCTATTTGCAGCCTTTTGGCTTTTATCTGTCACTCATGTTGGTGCTGGACATGATTGTTTAATGTGGAATATTTGGGAGTTTCTATGTTTTGTATTTATATTTTAATGACAGTCAACTGCTATGCTTTCCAGTTGGATACCCAAAATGGAATCCATTATTTTTATGTGTGTTGCATTTCAGGATGATATCTTCTCTTATTTGTCTTCAAGTTATTCGAGTATGCCTGCTCACATTACATCATTTGTTTGTTGCAGAGCGTGTTGGGGTGCATGTGGTCGAGTGTGCTTGTGTTATTGAATTGCCAGAGCTAAAGGTAAATATGCAAATCCAGAAAGTGATTCAATGTCGAAATTGTGAATTGCCACTAAAATTACTGTCAAGTTGGTCTTTGGTGTAGTTCTTAGTATTATATAGACTAATCTACTTTGAGACTGATATCATATGATTATATAGGCTAATCTACTTTTAGACTGATATCTAATGATTCAGGAAACTCTTATATGAGGTGATTCATTATGGCTCAGAATGTGCAGCTGGGCAGTCCTGTGGTTAGGAGCATAAATTTGAAAGTCACTGAGGGTCATCATATTAGATTCCAAAATAAAAACATATTGATGAATGCAACCAGGTCACATCAAGATAACATATGCTTAAATCTGTTCTAGTTTTGATCAAGATTAGTAGAAGTGAAAGCAATATTTGTGAACAAATAAGAGACACAAAATTGAAAACATATGATTATGCTTGACAAAAGAGTCGGATCTTTAAAGTTCATGCATCTATATAGTATCACTATTGTTTTATCGTTTACTATAATGTCCGGTTAATATTTTGGAAATAGAAATGCAACAGAAATTCTGTTTCTATCAATCACAAACCTCTATAGTATACAAGTTGCGAGTAAATTGCATATATGATCATTGATTTATTAAATTCTGTCAATCCTAAGGTTGAATCTAAATCATTACGAACTATTAGTTGCCACTGCTGAATATTCTTTCATGACAATTGAGGTAATTTTTATGTTCTCTCTCAAATTGTGCAGATAATGGCTAAAACTACTAATTTTTGTTCATTCAATAGTTGTTGTTTCTTGATTATTCTACAAGTGAATTAATTGGGCTATTGTTGTTTTTTGTTTGTATTCCAGGGTCGGGAAAGGTTAGGAGAAAAACCACTATTTGTTCTTGTAAGCTCAGATTGATCTCAGTTTGTGGTGTAAATGCATGTTTCTCAACCATATTGGGGTTTGTAATTGCTTGGGCTCTGCTCAAAGCTAGAGAACTTAAGAAAACCACCCAATTGATATGAGAGCACTATTTATTGGTTTCACCTTTTATTTTATTTTGGTTGGCTATGGGGAAAGAATTGTGGGGATGTGGGGTTGTGTCAGCCGTTGGCTTTTTAGGATGCTTTGCTTATTAAGAAAATCGATCGATTTACATGAACAGCTGGATTTGATGCTTTATAATCCGAGTAGAGATTCTATCTGATTGTTATTGGTATGGTATGTGTGGCTAAATTCATCTTATGTCTTTATTTTCAAATCATTGTTTACACCGTTTGCTCTGGAATCCCTGAGGCCTTCTTGCAATGAGTATGTTTGTTTGGAGATTTTCTTGCATATACTAGTTCTAAATAGAGATTGCTGGCTTTTTTTTATTTTATTTTATTTTATTTTATTTTATTTTATTTATATTTGACATCTATGAATGTCATCTCATAGCAATTATAACTTCGAATATTAAAGACTTCTGCGTCTGTCAGTAAGCAAGATAACTAAAGC
This sequence comes from Azadirachta indica, assembly GCA_022749755.1. Taxonomy (NCBI): domain Eukaryota; kingdom Viridiplantae; phylum Streptophyta; class Magnoliopsida; order Sapindales; family Meliaceae; genus Azadirachta; species Azadirachta indica. The sequence continues at coordinate 5,791,862 of CM040449.1, forward strand.
ATAATCAATTTCTTATTAGCCATTGTAATACCATATTGGAAATGGTCGTATTACTTTTTTTCCCTCGTTGGCTCGATGCAATAAGATTGTCAATCGATGAATGTCATGGCTATAGCTATTTAAATTTCCCTTTTCAACATCAACAGTTCATTTATATATCTAATTGAGGCCAGGCCGAGCCAGCATGTCGTTGTTACCAGTAATTGTTCCCTTCTGATAGTGTGAACCAGTATCTAAAGCTTCATCAGAATATAGTACTTGTTGCAAGCTATACTTCGAACCGGTGCTTTTAAGAGTGACAATTAATTTTTTTTCTAAAAAAAAAAGAGAATTGCTTTACTTTACATATCTTTTATTTTTTTTAAAAGAATTAAAAGGGAAAAAAAAAAAAGGGTGACTAGCCATAGCTAATATACTTCAAAGAGCATAAACAAAATCATATTTCAAGTGTACCCTTCTAAGAATGTCTTCGCTCCCTTTTCAAATACATTTTCTCGTTGTTTAATTAATGCACTTAACAAACCAAACTTGAAATTCTAAAAGTATATTTCTTTTACTTATATAACAAGTTTTTTTCCCTTGTTACAATAATTATACGTGCATGTATGAGATTATAATACAAATACTGCTTAGACTTTTAATTAATTAGTTAGAAGAAACCACCATCAATTTTTTATAATTTATACTTTATATGTTGGGTATAATTCACACTGCATATAGTCAGCACAAAAAAATAAAATTATCATTCTCTATATAAAAATATATAGCTAAACTGTTTACTTCGACTGAATTGGAAGTTGTCCCATTTTTAATTTCCTATTTTTTTAAATTCTTTTTTCATGCTTATTTTCATTGGTCTATTTCGCATGAGATATTGTATTCTGCTCCATATACAAAAATAAACAAGTTTTATTTGTTTGACAATTTATTTATATATGAATATCTCCATCTTCAATTATATACGTTAATTAATAAAAATAACATTACGCCATTGACTTCTAGTTCTGGTTGTTACATGCAACAAAAAATATATATTCTCATGAAAATAATTAGTGAGATATATTTTTACAAAAATGTATAGCTCATCTCTGTTTAAAAATAATTAGTAATATTAAGGGAAACTTTATCCTTAATTATTGTATTAAAGGTCGGCATTGGAGATTAGTTTTCTTAAATTAAAATGATACAGGCTTCGTAGGAACTGTTCACTCTAAAGACCTATCCATATAAAGTCAAATTTTGTATCATGCAACCACACCAACCGCATAGCCAAGTCATTATTTTAAGTGAATAATAACATTTTAATCCCTAAGTATTTTTAAAAATACAATTAAGAAGTGCTTTAGTAGTCTTTAACAAATTAGTCCTCAATTTTAGTTTTTTTTTTTCTGTTCAATATTGGTCGTGTGATAATTTTTGTTGGACTTGTCAACTGGATGTGAATATAATATAAAATTAATAGCATTTAAATTAATTTAAGATAATATAATTAACAAATAAATGAAACTGATATGACATAATTAATAATTGTATTGAATTCGAATTTAAAATTCTTAACATATAAATCTGTTAATGATATGATTAATTATTTGAGAAACTAAGTCATGTTAACTGATTTATGATTTAATAAATTTATTTTATATTCTTCATGTTTTAAAAGTATTTAATTGTATTTTATTGTATTTTATAAAATATTTTGAATATTTTGACATAATGTAATTTATTTCATCAGTTTAATATTTGTATTAGAAGCTTAAGAGAGGTAAAGGGATTAAAAATTTATTTGGGCTCTCCCCACCTCAAACCGCCAACCCATCTAACGAAGTTAAATATAAAAATAAAAATCGTGTTAGTTGACACCCTTATGGCTCAGTTTGGGGATTAAATTGTTACAAGTAAAAATATATATACATAGATTTTGTCAATATAATTAAGAAAAAAATGTTATTAATACTAAAAAGATTATGTAATTAATTATGTACCTAATACATATATAATGGGTGAGGTTTGGACCAATGAAACGCGTGGGTAAATTGGAAAACAGTGACGTGGCTGGTGCTTAGTGGGTGGGGAGAGATGATTAGAATTAGAATATTGGTTGATAACGACAGACGAACTGTCGTTTCAGCTTTTGCCGACGCTGAATGGTTGCGAACTGGAGGAATACAGCATGCAAATTCTTATCTCTTGTCCGGCCCATGCATATTATTGTTATTATTATTATATTTTAATTTTTAAAAAGCATTTTATTTACATGTAGGTGGTTAACAAAGTTTGCCGAAGTCTTGGAATTTGGGTATTTGTTTAAAGGGTTGATGAATTGAAAATTAGGTTTTAATCATTTATAAAAACCGAAATATGTATCATAGTTATTAAAAACAAATATTAATTTCAAAATATTCAAAAGACAGAAAGTTATTTACTAAAATAGCATTTATTTATTTAAATTTTGAACAACGCGTTTTTTTTTTTTTTTTTAATATTTTAACTTATAAAATTAGAGTTATTTTTTAGATACAAAATTCAAAAAATTAATACTTTTTGTGTATGTGGCTTTATGAATATATTTGAAACGTTAAGTACACTGTACACAATGATGAAAATCTTTAACGAATTATATATCAAATTTATTGGTATATATTAATAAAATTGTGTTAATGACTTTATTGTAGTTTTTGATGTTGCATTAGATGTAATTTTTTCTTAATTTTAAATTGTAAGACAACCATTATAGAACAATACCTTTAAACCATATGGAAGCAAATATTGATGAGTGACGTTAAACAAGAGATATATAGCCCATCAAATAAATATACAGGTTTTTAGAAAGTTAAAGAATCGTAAGAGATTTTGGGCGGAGGAGGCCATATTAGAGTATCGTTTTTAGTTTGATGAGACAGAAGAAGCTAGCTGTGTTGTCATTTTATTTTAGGTCTTGATAGTGGGAATTAATCGAAGAGACAGCTCTTTGTATGGAATGGAACAAAGCCTAACCAAATGTACTAGTATATGGTTCGTGCAAGCCGGCGAAAGGAAGAATTAACCAGAGCATAAAATCAAGATTTCGAGGGTTTCAATCTCAACAATGTTCACTCATTTTTAGATTTTATTCCAATAATAAGTTTTATTTATATTTATTATTTACAATAATAAGGTCGTGCAATGGCCGGTGCAAAGCAATTTAATTTTCTCAAAGTACACTTCCTTAACCACAAGAAAAAATAAATTAAAATAAAACTAGAAAATATGTCTCTATCGAACGCGTGGAATTGCAGCGAGAGGTTCGGCGGAATATAAGGGGCTAGAAAACTCACAAGGACAGTTATCTTGGTGTGTTTTATGGCTTTGTTCAGGTAATCTATTGGATTACTACGAATTTTAGGGTTTCGGATTATTCTTTCAACTAAGAATAATAAGATATCACAGCTGGGATTGGCTTTCTCATTGATATATTGATCCAGTTTTAATGAGCGACATCTTGGAATCTTTAGTTTGTTTATTTCCCTGCCACATCAGTTTACTTGCAGATTTAACTCTTAATAAATCCAACAACAGATTGATTTTGTTCTTTAATGAGATACGAAGAATTTAAGCACATGTCCCGCGGCCTGTGGCGAAAGAATGCATATATACATATATATATATATATATATATTTTTTTTTTTTCAGTAGTAATTCGTTTTCATGATTTTGTGTTTGATGATCGATGAATATTGTGTTCGATCTGCGTATTCGTGACTGCTTTCTTTGTACCAAAGATGTAAAATATTGTACAAGGATTCCATCCTGAGGCTCTTTCGCGTAATCGCTCATTTGAAGTATATATAAATGTGATGATGCTATATATAGTCCAACTCCAACTCAAATCGCAATGTTACATGAGAGAAGAGCTTTTACAATTAATGCTTTTCCTAGGTAGCTCGTTATTAGTACTTACAAGGTCATTCAAACTAGCTTATATCATATGATCACAAGCAGCTATCACAACTCAAACCAAAGATTCAATAGTCTATGAAATGTGATGCAGTTTTCTTCACTGAAAAATTTGAACTCTTATTATGATCAAACCATCTGACTTGAGAATAGGTCAGTTCCTGGAAGGAAGACACACCAATGAATGTACAGCCTATATAATTAGTACCCTCTGAGATGTGACAGCAGTCGTGAGTGTTGAATGGTTAAAAGGAATTTGCGTGTCTGGTGATGATCATGTTGATTAACAAGTAAGAATGCATAAGATAACTAACTTGGGATTTTAACCTTAATTAAAATTTTGATATGGTTGATCAGTGGGAATTCATGTTAGAAGGCAAAGAAACACTTGTTAGGTTTCTGCTATCCGAGACAAGGAACGAGTTTAGCGGTTACCATGTCGGATATATACTTTCTGTACTTCAAACAAACCCCAAGAGTCATCTCCCACGATGTTGGCCGTCCTTTTGCCTCTATTTTTTTTAATCAGCCAACAGAATTCCGTCTGTTTATTATATTCAATAGAGACTCCCCACGTTCTGACAATTTCAAATATGCACACAAATTAACACATTCTCTACACATGCTGGCTCAGTCTAATTTAGCCAATCCCCATTTAGAGACTTCTTAATCTCTGTTAGTAACCTCTTAATCATTGTGCTTAGCAACTGTTTTATCATTTTAATTGCACTTTTAGCAAGTCTAAGATGTTTGAAGGCCATTGAAGAATTTTATTATTTTAATTTATCTGTGCATGAACTTGGCCTCCCCCTCTGAGTTGTACTTTGCCTGGTTTTGGCCCCACAGTGGACTCGTTATATTAGTTACATAGAATTAAGACCCTACACCGGTTAATCATTTGGAATTATTTATTCACTAAAAGCATTCTTTTTGGAATTAAGAATTCATTAAAATAATTTAAGTCAATCCTCACTAACATTCTTCCTTATGGTTGGGGTATATATATGTCTTTAGTCTTTGCTTCTCTCAAGCACATTCAAGCTAGGCTTCATTTAGTAGCAGCGCGTACCACAGAAACAGAAGAACCCTCTTTCTCCATAGGCTTCTAAGTTATCCAAAAAGATGGAACCTTTTGGAGTTTTCGCTGACGGAGAATGGGAAAACTTCAGCAAAATGTTTTCCACTGAAGAGTTTGATTTCGCACAGCAATTTCTTGGTCACTGTAATTCATTTCCTCCTCAACATGATGATCAGGGGTTGCATTTCATTACTCAATCAAATTTTTTCCCCACTTCTGAATCCAATATTTGCATGGCTGGGGTCAATGAGAATTTGTTTTATTCTTCAAATACTAACTCTAATTTGCAAAATCTTTCTCAAGATAGTTTCGGTAGCAATAACTGTACCAGTAGTCTCTTCATTCCCACTTCAACCCACGAAGCGGCCTACTTCTTTAGTGATTCTAACCAAACTCCGCTGACCAATGATGCATCAATGTCCATGGATACTTGTGTCATGGACGAGAAAAAAATTGGCTTGCGTGGTACAGCATTTCCTGACATTTCAATGGAGGAAACCCCAGTGAATCAATACGTGAGTGGCGAGAAATCAGATAATTTTGAGAATGGCCAATTAGCAACAGGTGTTGTGCAGGCCAAGGAATTGCAGCTCAAAAGAAAGTTTGATGTGCCTGCGTTGCACACTGGAGAAGATGACAAAGTCAATGTTAATTCACCTGAGAACACAAAGAAAAAACCTCGCCTTTCGAGATATGTAAGTACATATTTGAGGCTATATATGTTAAACGTCTATTTGGTGATTAATTTTTCTTATTTTCAGCAGTTTAGTAATAATCTTTGATTTCTGTCTGAAAATTCAGGTGCAGAAGACCAATAAGAAGAATGAACACTCGAAGAAGAATCAGAATCTCTCTCCTCGAGGCAATGATGGAGAAGAGAGCAATGCTGGATCAGATGGACAAAGCTCCAGCAGCTACAGCTCAGAGGAAGATAATGCTTCTCAGGAGACTAATGGAGGAGCAACATCAGACTCAAAAGCATCTCTAGCTCTCAACTTGAATGGAAAACCAAGAGCCAGTCGAGGATCAGCAACTGATCCCCAGAGTATCTATGCAAGGGTAACTACTACTCCTAGCACACAGGAAACTAAACTTGTTTGAATCTTAGGTCGGTGCTTTATACTTTAATATGTAGCTTTATTAATTCGCTTTGTTTTAAATTTTGCAGAAGAGAAGAGAGAGAATAAACGAACGATTGAAAATCTTACAGAATCTTGTCCCTAATGGAACAAAGGTAATTATCAAATGCAAAAGCATTTATTTATATCCAAGACCAAGAACACAAAATCCTGAACTTAGACTTACATTTTTGCAATTGTATGTATGGCAGGTTGACATTAGCACAATGCTGGAAGAAGCAGTCCATTATGTGAAGTTTCTGCAACTCCAAATCAAGGTAATGAAAATTTGGATTGATTAACTGTCTGTACTTGAAAATAGCTAGTCATTAAACACATTTTCTAACTCGATCCCGTGCCCTTCTTACTTGCAGTTATTGAGCTCTGATGATCTATGGATGTATGCTCCTATTGCTTACAACGGAATTGATGTCTGCCTCAGCCAGAAGATTTCTTCACTTCTATGATATTAAATGGAGCTCCTTCTGAAACTCTTTTAAGGATATGTTATCCAAACAAATGAATATGTGTAATATATATATATATATATATATATGCTAACTTGTAATAATTAAGCCAACCCCGAATGAGATTTGATTTTGAAACACGAGGAGCAATACTTGTTTTAATAATCTTGTCTGATCTGTTTCTCGCGTTTGTACACCAATGCACAGGCCCCAAGCAGAGATACGTGGCCATTTCTGAAATGGTCTTCCTCAACGTTAATTCCATTAAGTTATTGAGTTCTATTTTTGTAACTTAGCACCCATTGTCCTGAATAATATTAATATACAATAAGCAAACGAAATTGCACTCTGATTTCTTCCCCATTTATTATAGCGTCAATTATGTAGCTATAAGTCGGATGATTCGGTATATTGAGTGTCCAACAGCGACAATACAAGAGCATGCTTATGGCCATTAAGAGATCGTCTGCTGAAGTAATGATCTAGCTAGGTTTATGGGCAAATTTCTTGTACTCTTAACAAAAATGGTAGCAATAGCGAGAAGAATGATTTTGAAAATTGAAGTCCTTTAAAAACAAAATTAAAAATTCGCATTGTTATATAAAGAGAAGAGAGAATAAATAGGCAAACCGGTCAGGCAAGCATAGCATCGACGACACTGTTACATTTATCAATAATCCCTAGCTAGTTAATTTTGTCATGTTTCACTTAATCTTTTCAGCAGATTAATACTAGTGATAACCATTATATCATCATTTCCCTAATTAAAATATTTTCGTTTCCATGTTTCATAGGATCTTTGCCTCTCATTTATTAATCACCTAACCTACGAAGATTGGTCTATAATGCTAACTAATTATAATAATTCGAATTAACTTATCGTTTTTATGTTGTATCCGATAAAAACATATATAATATATTTTAAATTAATTCAAACTCGACTAATTTAATAATCATATCAAGAATTTGACTCGTTTAATAATCACATTTTCGTTTAACATATTTTAATAGATATTCTTAAAATATTTATAATATTATTTTAAATAAGATTAAGTATATTTTTAAATATTAAAAAATAATAAAAAAATTTTTAAAATATAAAAATATAAATAAATGTATTAAATTATAAATAATTTAAGATAAAATAATTATTTAAATAATTATAGTATAATTAATAGTATCCATATTGATCCATTTGTTATTACTTATCTTATTTTTTATCGTATTTGTGTTAAGTTGATAGTTGTGCCAAAAATTATCACTCCAATGCCATGCACTTTTTTTTAAAAATAATTTATTATAAATTATTTTTGTAGTTGTAATAGCAAATTTCACTTTTTTTTTAATTAACTTTTTATCAAGCATCTTAAAGATTTGTTCACTCGCAAAACTTGTTTTTTCTTATGGATAAATTAATATACTTTTTGAAGCTTGACTGCTTACGGGTTAGCGCAGCAGATGGCAGGAAATTTTATTTAATTCGTGAAAATTCTACGACGAAGAAGAATAAAATAGAATCTGACGGATTGAATCCGACGCTTGTAGAAGCCATCTGGCCATCGTCATTCCTGTGCGAACCGGCGTTATGTTCGGGGTACAACTGTAATTTCAAGTCAACAAAGTGCAGTTCGTGAGTCGACGCCAAATCGTGCGAGAGCTTTCTTTCCCACAAGCCATGGACATGGCCGAGCAGCCACTAAAGAAAAGAAAATTGTACGATCTCCCGCCAGAATCACCAAAAAACCTAGCCGAGCCACAAAGCGTCGTCGTTCCACCACAAACACCACCACCGCTCTCTCAAGATGAAATCCAGGAGAGACGGAGAAACAAAGACGAGATTCGGAGCGTGTACGAATGTTATAAAAGACTTAAGGCTTGTATTGCCCAAAAGGACGCTCGTCATGTGCCGGAGCTCGAACAAGCTTACCTCTCTCTCATTACCGCTTCTAGAGGTTTTTTCTTCTTTTCCCGCTATTTTGCCTTAATTTTTGTGTTTGTTTTTGTACTGATTAGGTTTATGTTAATTTTCCTTGCAATTGATTAGTGGTGAAACTTTTTAGTTTTTTGCATATATGTTCTATTGTTTTGCTTGGTTAACAAACTCAATTCAGCTAAAACTAGTTGTTTCGTTATGGTAAGTGGAGTAGAGGCATTTTATTTTTCAGGTTACAGATCCCCGAATTTTCAGTTTTCAAAATGCTCCTGAATTTGTTTGATGAGGCTGGCTGCCACATGCATTTTGATATAAGTGAACCAATCGTGAAGTTGCTCTAGGATTTTCTAATTTTGATGTGTTTATTGTTTGGGAAAATAGAATATGGTTTAGTTATGGATTAAACTGGAAAGATAGTCACTTATAGAATGAGTTCTAATGGTCCTCAAACTCAATTTTGCACCCAGACAAAGATGCTTTTAAGCCTGCCCATGACCTAGAAACCCAAATAGCTCTGGTAAGTATTCATTGAGTTTGCTTTTATCAATTTAGTAAGAAGAATGCAATTGATTCAATTGTACTAGCTACTAACATTTGCTGAGAATATCAAAACTGACCTAATGTCATGATTTAGAAGGAACTATACCACTGTATGAGACTTAAAGTGCAAATTTAGTCAATTTGGCATATGACCAAAGCATGCAGCCATGTTAATTATCCTCTATGCACAAGACTTTCTGATGGCATTGTGGCCAGCTAATTTATTGCATTGAAGGAAAAATGGCTCTTACTTGCACTAATTTGTATCACATGAAATCAAATAAGTCGCATGGTAATCATGTGAGTGAATAAGCACTGAGTAACCTATTTCATCGCTCAACATTGACACTAATATTTATGGTTTACCATCCTATCTAGCTGTAATTGGATATAATAGAGCTGGCCTGGTCAGGATGTTCGAAACTAATTACCAACCAACCATCCTCCAAATTGCATTGAAGGTTTCTTATATAACTTGGATATAATAGAGCTGGACTGACCATGATACTCAAGATTTGCTATCAACCATCTTCTAAATTGCATTGAAGGTTTCTCATATGACTTGGAAGGGTGTCCTGCTGTTTTCGGAAAGAATCTAATACTTATCTTATTCATCTTAATATTTTTGCGGGCTAAGATTTCATATGGTTGTATATGCCGCCAATTTTGCAGGCTGTACAAGTGTGCAGCGGATTGTAGCTGATCTGGTTCCGCGATATGCATCATACTGTCCCACGGCACTGGAAGCTGCAGCTAAAGTTGTTATTAATATGCATAACTGGAGCATTGCAGTGATAGATAGAGGAGAAGATACTGATAGTGTTGCATTTCAGACTGCTACAGCCTGCATTTTTGGCCTAGCTGATATTTGTCGCACTGCTTCTTCACAGGCACCAACATCTTCTGTTATTCGAGGCATTTGCTCTGCGGTTTTTCGTACTGTTCTGGCCTTCTTCATATCCTCCTCTGATGAAAAGGATATTATTCATAGTGTTGATAAAGAGATCATGAAGATGCAAGGTTCTGATGAGATCTTTTCTGAGCTAAAGAAAAAGTTTTCAGGCGAAGATGAATCTTTATTGATTAGGTTGTCCAAGTTTCGTGTACTAAGTCTACTCTGGATTTTCTTTTCCAGCCCCAAAAATCTGCTGGCAGCCTGTTTTGACCTCTTCAACTCTTCTGAACCAGAGGGAGTTCATAAAGGACAATATTTTTTAAGTCAGATCACCAGCAGGTTTGTTAATGATGATGTGGCTCATTCTTTTGCTATAGGAGTTGGTGGATCTAAGTCTCCTGAAACAAGCACAGTAGGCAAGAATGCTGGCAATGAGGAGCTATTATCAGATGACAACCATGTTTCAGTAGATGCATCTCCTGTCCTGAAGAGTTGCTTGTTGGGACTGGTAATACTTGATAACTGCACTTATGTCAATTCTTATGTCAATTACACCACTGCATTTCAAATAAATCTTCTGCTGTGGGCTTGCTTTTACTTTTAGTTTTGCCCTGAAGATCGTATCTTGTTAAGTTTTATAGGTGCAATACTTTTTTCCTATTTATCTTTTGAGTTAGGGGTAGCACGTCTATCCTTTCTTCTCAATGACATTGTCTTGTATGCAGGTTCTTGGCAAAAATCCATCATTAAGAAGTTGGGTGTTTTCAAGGTATAAGAAGTTGTGTAACTTATACTCTTCTAATGCTGTATCAGAAATTATATCTGCTCTGGAAAGAATCTTTGAATCATTTCCTGAAGTGGGTAAAGAAGAAGGCTATGAAGTTGATAGCGATGAGGATGATGCTGATCCATCAAAGTATGCCAGTCAACAGTATTTTGCTAGTTTCTCTAATCAACACAAAACCTCTAGGGAACTATCCAGTAAAGAGAGTAATTCAAGGGTTAATGAGGGTTTCTGTGATGATAGTTTTTCTGACAAATTTTCTGCTGAATATCCAAAATTTCACAGCTCAGTTGGTCCTCCTGAAACAGATATCCACTCAAATGCAGGTTCTAGTCATGACAGCGGAGGCACAAGGTCAATGGATTTCGAGACTGGTGATCCTGGAGATTTTTCAGGTGGCAGGTCTTCCATGCCCAGGGACTTATCTAACCACCAAATGCTTTCACCTCCCCCTAGAACACCAGCAGACCTCAGGAGTAATTCATTTGAGGGGAGAAACCATTTTCCTGTTTTGAGATCTGCTAGTGGAGGTGCAATTAATGCTTTGGTATCCCCTAATCAGCATTTAGCAGTGCCATATGCTGCCACGACATCTCAAATCGCTTGGTATTTTGATGGGGATCCTGCTGCCATGGATGTTTTTTCTGCTTCTAGGCAGTTATGGGTGGGTTCCTTTGGATCTGAAGCATCTGAAGCTCATATAAGGTTTCAGCTTGATAGGTTTGGTCCCTTAGAACACTTCTTCTTTTTCCCAATCAAAGGTTTTGCCTTGGTTGAGTATAGAAATATAATTGATGCCGTAAGGGCTCGGGAATATATCCGCAGTCACTTTCCTTGGCATGTAAAGTTCATGGATGTAGGATTAGGAACTAGGGGTGCCATAAATGGTGTTGCAGTAGGTTCTAGCTTTCATGTTTATGTTGGTAATATTCTGAGCCAGTGGGCTAAAGATGAGATTCTGCTTGAATCGAGTAAAGTTGTTTACAAGGGTCCTTACGTGGTTGCTGAGCTTGGTTGTGAAGGTGCTTTACTGATGGAATTTGGCAGTCCTGAAGAAGCTGCCACTGCAATGGCTCATCTCAGACAGCATCGTAAGGGCAGAAGTAATTATTTGCCACTTTCAAATGCTGGGCCAGCTAATGTGGCAATGTCCCATATGGATGTTGCAAGGTCTGTATCTGCTGCTCCTATCCATGTTGACATCAGAAACAACCATCCAGGCAACATTTCTGGTGGTGGTTTTGCATCACCTCACAGCGCCCCCTTACATGGTGCAAGGTCTTACAGTTCTAATCTCTCTATCCTTTAAGGAATGATATGTTTTATTTTAATTAATTTAGACTCAATATATATTTTGAAGTTTGCTTGTCTTGTCAGTGTCATCCAGGTAGGTTAAATGATGAAATGCTGTACTTTATTCTGCAATATTTTAAATTTTGACCTTGCATTTGGCATGTCTGGAATAGCTTTCACCCCTTTGTCCCTTTTCTATTATTGTCTTCAGAGTTAAAACTTTGCCAGAATAATACTTCAGGCTGGAAACTAAAATATGCCCTAGAGAGTTCAAGGCTTGGGTGGTTAATACCTGGAACAACGCATGATGTTTGATACAATTTCATTTTAATTCTTTTTCTTGTTCAAATGAATTTTCTCTTTCCATCTGAACCAGAAGCACAGTATTTCAACAAATGGAAGTTCTATTGTTTAAAGTTGTAGTCTCTCTTGTTAAGAGTAATAATATATACATTAATCACCTTCTGCCTTTACCTGATGATGAATTTTTACCTTTGTTGAACAGTCAACCAGGACTGCCTCATCCTACATCATTCACAGTAAGGCCTGAAAGCAACTCAATGGAACTTACATCGCCCAGAGTAATATCTGAGAATCATGGAACTGGACATTCATTTCAGTCAAACTGGTCTGTTTCTGCTCGTACAGAGATGCCTGAAGTTGGGGTTAGAAAAATTGACAATCATGACAGTAATATGATGGTTAATCCTTCGCAAGGAGGTAATGCTTCTTTTGATGACATCTAGTCAATACTTCTCTTTCCTCGACCTCCTCCTTTTCATCTGAAGGTGTATATTTTGACTGATTCTATTTTAATTGGTCACATTATTTCTGTTGTCGAATAATTAACCTAAAATGAGATTCATTCTTGATTCAGGGAACATGCCAAGCTTACTTATAGCAACGCAGGGACCTATTCCACCACCGCAGCAAACCCAGCCAACTCAGTTTTTGCGACCTGTTTACCTTCCTCCAGACAGTTCCTGGGATCCAAGAGGTTCAAATCATCATTTGCCTTCAAACTCTATATCCCCCAGTCTAGTGCCTAATACATTTCATGGGAATGCAGTTGCAGCTCCTTTTATACCTCCTTCAGTGACTCCACTTGCTCAGATACAGGGAGCCTCAATACAGAATTATGACCAAATGTTTTCTAATCCTGTTGCACCACCACCTTTGTCTTCCCTACCTCCTTATCACCCTGCGGAGCCAGCCCCATTGCCTCCATCTCCACCGCCTTTGCCTCAGTCCCAGCCTCCTCTGGTTCCCCCTCCACCTAATTCTCCCCCTCCCCCTCCCCCTCCCCCTCTTGCTGAATCAATTGAAGCGGGAAGAGCAGAGCAGTTGGTGAAGTATCAATGGCAGGGAACATTATGCAAAAGTGGTGTTCACTATTGCACAATTTATGCTCAGAGAGAGGATTCAGATACTTGCAAGTACTCACATGACATTTCAGAACCTGTTGAGTAAGAACTGTCTCATTGTTTTCCTTTTGATCTGGTTATACTTTCTTGAAACAAAAGCCAATTTCTTACAAGAGGTTCTCTGTATAATATTTGATGCAGATGGCCTGCTAAATTAGATATAACCAAACGAACAGATTTTCGGCATGTGAAGTCAACATTTACCAATACCCCTTCACATAAAGTGAGTCCACGAGTGTATCTATGTGGAACTAATTCTTGCTCTCTCTCTCTCTCTTATTGGTGCTAACAAATGATCATGCCCCTCAAGCTAACATTTTCCCTACTTTGATTGGGGCGTTCTGAATATGTGGGTCTTTCAGTTATCTTTTCTTGGCTTCTCTACTTAATATATTTCATTATGCAAATGGCTTTTGTGTCGCAAATGCATAGGAAAATACTTTGCAAATTGAGTTGGAGTAACTAGGTGGACCCTGAAATCTAATCTGGTCAAATAAAAGTTTGAAGGCATTTTTTTGAATTTTGGTCATTATTCTGTATTTTAATATTATTATTGTTCTTATTGTTCATTTTGTTTTGGGGCGAGGGTTTGGAGGAGGGGAATGGTTTTATCTATTGGTCTACACACACAAACATATTCATGCATACTTTCATGCATCTACGCACATACACCACCTCAAATCTTCAATCTTTATAATCAGCACAAATAAACAATGCAGTACATACTTTATAGCTTCATGTTTTTAAGTTACAATCTCAAATCAAAATTAAAAATATCTCATGCCAGCTTGTGATATATGTTTTCTACTTACTGGCTAAAGGCAGAAGTTTAGTTTGTCATGCTTGTGGACCACTTGTGCTTAGTTTTGTTTCAGTAACTTTTTGTGAGAATTCTGGATGCAAAGGTATAATGGAAGGAATTTACTTTGCACATACTACACAAAATTAACGAGATTTGTCAACTGGTTTACTTAGGTAATCAAAATCTACTATGATGGGATGCTTTAGCTAAATTCTGAGTGAACTTGTTTCCTCTAGGCCTTTATTTTTTGGGGCTGAAATGGTTCATTGAATTCACTGTTATTATTGTAGGTATATTCCCAGTTAATAATAATTCTCAACATACTCTCACACATGTATACACAGATATGGTTCTCTTTTTCACGTTGTATGGCTTTTGACGTGTTGCAGAGGGAGGTATGTCTGTTGATCCCTTCTTCATCAGGCGAACATAAAGGCGTAAGTTGTCTCCTTTATTTATTTTGTTCCATAGTTAACTATGCAAATTATTTAACCTTCATGCTCGTGCCTTTCCTTCTTGAAATGGTGGCTAAATACATCTATCACATGCAATCTGACTGGCTTCAAAACTTTATTTTTGTGAACTGGTTATTGCTTCCAACCGGATCAACCAAAAAGCACTTGTTATTACCAAAAATTGTTTTCTGAAATCATTTTTTGACATTCATTTATTTATGCTTAGCCTAAGCATGCTTATCAAACATCAAAAGATCTATTGATATGGAAAGGAGAGATTAGCCGTGTTATCCTTCCTCTTCTGATTATTTTTACTTTTGCTGGTCATCTTAACTCAGGGGTTTCAATCCTGAATGAGGTGGTTGGATATTCCTCGTTAACATTCCAGTAAGCATGTTGTGGTAAATGAATTCATTTGTTCTGCAGTTTCAGGATTTTGTATCATACTTGAAGCAGAGAGAATGTGCTGGAGTAATTAAGATCCCAACTGTGAAATCAATTTGGGCAAGGCTTCTCTTCATACTTCCATACTCACAGGACATATGTTCCTTGCTGTCAATTGCACCTAATTCATCCAACTGTCTCATTGCTTTGGTTTTACCAAAAGAAACAAACTTTGAATGGGTATGATCTTCTTTGTATATAACCAGGGAAGAGGGGTGAACAGAGAGATGTTTGTTCTGTTCCACGGAATGCAAATTTTGGCAACGATATTCTGATTTCTTTCTAAAAGCAAGCGAGGGTGTGATGCAGAGATGATGTTTATTAGTACTTCATAAACTCTTCTTTTCCTGCAAGAAAGAGTTGAATTACTTATCATTATCAAATGCAACAATTCGATCCATGTCGAATTTTGTTAATAGTATATTTACAGGATCTTCATCCATGTACTGAGCACAGAATTACAAACGTATTGGGACAAAGTAAGATAATCGTTCTTTAATCTTTACTTTTGAAGGGGGTTTTAGTTTTAAGAGCTGCACGTAATTTGGAAATGGCCAAAAGTTTCTGCTTAATTTTGGTGGACGATGACTAAATGATGCGGATGATGAGCGATGACGCCGCAGCTGCTCGTTTGCTAGTTACAATCATAACATCGTTTGGAAGTGAAAATGTGATCAGTTCTATAACATCGTTATAGCTTGAATAAAAATTCCTGAGCGATATATGATAATTAAACCGATAATTAATGGATTTGAACAAAATGAAATGGTTTACCTCAGCTAATTCTTTTTGTTGATAAAACTTAGATAATAATTATTAATTAAGTTAAACATTTAAAGTTTAAAATAATATATGATAATATGTTTACTCTTTAATTTAACTATATTATTAAGATTTATTTTTTATTTAAAAAAAATAATTTTAAAATTAATCGAATTAATTCATATAACGTTAATTATGACAAGGGGTAAAATTTTTGAAATTTTAGTATTCAAATAGGTTCACCGTCCGGCCGGTTTAGAGTACAATATGGAACACATTAATTAAATTAAATTAAATTTTGCAAGTATGAATTTTCAACAACATTATTATTTTTTTTTTGTAAATTTGTTGTTTTATATAATATATTATTTTTACCGAATGCTATTGATATTTTTCGAAAATAATTAGAAAACAAATTGCATGGGTATGAAGTGAAAGCGCACTCCGTCCTCTTGATTTCCATTAGGGAAACCTCCACTCCACACCTTGGGCGTTGGCCGTTGAGCGCAACTCTCGCTCTCGCTCCAAATTTGGTGTTCCGGTTGTCAACCATCATCTGTGTGTTCCTTCGTTGTAGTAACCTATTGAGAAACGTTTTAATAATCGTAATCAATTACCATGTCTCACCGATATAATCAGAGCAACCACAAACAGGAACAGGACTTTGGCAACACCAAATACGTCCCCAGAAACCACACAAAATTCATCCCCAAAAACCATAACGCCACCACGCTCTCTAATTCTCTCAGATATTCATCCGATGTGGCAACATCCAGCACCGCCACTTCATGGAGCCGAGCTTCTGCTCCAGCTCCTACTGGTAATTTCGTTAATTACTTGCCCCAGGATGAAGCCGTCGCTGCTGGTCTGGGCACCGAAGAAGGAGGATTGGATCCTGTGGAGTCCCAGAGAGTTGTGGATCTTTTGAACAGAGAGTTGTCCAGGTTGCTGAAATTAAACCCTAGGGATTTCTGGAGAGAAGGTATTCTGTGTTCTTTATTTTCATTGAAACTCTTGACACTCTTTCTAATTCCAAAGATTATGATCTTCACTTGTGCCCGTTTCGATATCTTCAGTGGCCAGTGACGCGTCGTTGCGTGAATTTCTGGATAGTTTCTTAAAATTTAGGTGCAGATGGTATGATTTCCCGTATCGTGGAGCCAGGGGAATAGTTGCAGGGCTAATCGTTGGGGAGCTCGAACTAAGCCGCCGTGTTTTTATGTTATTTTATCGAATGTGAGTCTCATTTATTAGTTGTTGCTCCATAAATTTACTTTTGATTTACTTATTTGATAATTCTCTTCACGTACTCAATGCCAGATCTTCCAGTAAGGATCCTGGTGCTCGAGCTGCCGATAGCCTCAGTTCAAAAGACCATGCAGGTGGGTTGGATGTCCTTTGCCGCTTTTATAGTTAGTAAGGTATTTTGTATTTGCTGGTGAAACGAGGTCTCAGTGTAGCTCACTCAGATTACAGACTGTAGTTTAAATTTCAATAAGGCTATTGTTTGGTTGAGCTCTTTTTATTTTTCGTATTTAATGTGTATGCATTTTTCTTGAGTTGATGTAATAGGTTTGATAGATGGTGAACGATTCTCTAAATACTTTGCTCTTTCACTAGGATTTTGATTGGCTTTGTATACTTTTTGCCCCACTCGGATGGGCTTCCTTGGTAATGCTATCTGTTTTCTTTGTTTCACTGCTTTCTTTGGGTTCTAATGTGTGATTAGAATGAGATATTATTTTGATTGCCGGTTTTATTTGCCAATAGACATTTGTTTATTAATTCTCTGTGTAGTCTTTTTGCAGGAAAAAAAGTTGCTTGACTTGCCTAAGCTTTTGGACGTATGTGCCATATATGGTCATGAAAATGAAGATTTGACCAGCTTGCTGGTAAGCTTATATGTCCACAATATGCCTATTACTAAGAAATTAGTTTTCTTTTACATTTTTTTCTTGTGTTTATGATAAATTTGATTATTTATTTCTCTCACTTATGTCTTATATACTTCTGTTTTTCAGGTTGGGAATGCTCTGAAAGCCCAGCCTGGAATTTATAATAGTTTAACTGGAGTACTATCTCATTTCCTAAGTATTGTCCACACGATGCATCAACGATGTAGTTCATCTTTGGAGGTATTTTTCTTTTTCTCATTTCACAAAATAAAATTCCTTGTGCCCTCTGAATTGATCTCTTGTCTAGTTCCTTGTGTGTCACATGGATGTATACCTCCGGGTAGTTTGGTCAACTTATACCCTTATGCTCTGAAAGTGGATGTGCCAGGTTGAATTTTATTTATCTTAATTTGATGATACCTACGTTATCCATCCCAACTAATTTGGCTGTATTTTAAGCAATGCAGGCACTAATCTCAGGCTGCGCATTTTGTTGACTATATGTAGAAGGGGTCTCTATTAGTTACTTCTAGGTCTTCTTACTAAACTTCTAAACCTATCAGGCTAATCATTCGCTTAAGAAGAGTATATTGTACATTATGTGAAAACTGACGTTTCGTTTATATTTGGTCATGCATTATTGTTATCCAGAGTTTCTGATTTTGTGAGTTCCGCAGAAGTGGCTACTTTTATACTAATGCGTGACTTGATCAACAGGACCTCTTTTCCTCTGAGAAACATGGAGACCATGGATTGAGTCGGCTCTGTGCTGATCTTTTAGAGGTGAGTTCTTGCTTCTGATCTTGTTTTGGGGGCATAATGGATGGCTGATTCTCCATCTACTCTCTCTCCCTATTCAGCATTCACTTTGTTCTTTACACTGCAATTTAGTCATTTACTTATTATTCAGCATGTAGATATGTAAAACCATTGTATGCTGATACTTTATCCACTTTCCCTCCCTGTTCCCTATCTTCTTTTCATTACAATTGGAATAATTTAATAATATTTCTGTTTCTAGATGTATATAGTTGCAGTAGCTTCAATGCCTATCTCTCTGGGTGTATTTGTGTGTGTGTTTCAGAAACCAATCAGTGCCATTTGTTTGACAGAAATTGAACTCGTGATTATGTGACCTACTAAAACATTTATCTTTTCCTGATGTTCATTCTCTGGGCAACAAGTGGCCTTGTAATTTTTATAAGATATGTTAATACTAACCATGGTAGTAAGGTGGATTCATTACCTTATTATGAACTATTTTTTTTCCTACTCAGGTGATGGACTTTATAAATGATGCAATTGTATCCATGGATGCTTTTGTTACTGCATACAAACCAGCAGCTGTGTTCTTCTCAAGCCCTGTTGAAATGAGGTACCTTTTCAATTATTAAATTTCTTAACTTATTCTAATGTGACACTCTTTTTCCCTCGAACTCTTGGTATGTTTTCTATGGAGTTCTAGTTTGAGTGTTTTTTATGCTGCCAACTTACATTTGAGGCTACAGCTCAACATCAGGAGAAGTTTGGATCTTATTGGATATTGGTTTTTTTTCTTTTTCTGAAAAAAAAATCGTGGTGCTGCCACAATTATGTTTTTTTTTTTTTAACCTTATTTGGTTAATTATTTGGCAAGAATGTCTGGAACGGCTGTACTGTCATGATGCCTTCTGTTCTCCACAAGCTTCTTAGGAAGCTGTGATTTTGTCTCATTCTCAGATTTCTGTCTATGCAGTTATGGAAATGTGGAACTGCTCAGCACCCTCGTGCAGTTGCATGATTCATTAGTTCCATCTTTTCATAGGGGTTTCCATATCATCTTTACAGCTGGAGAAGATGAAATGAAATCTGATGTGGCCATTAGTTTGAAGATGTTGTCAATGAGAATAGTCAAATTTGGTTGGAAATTGTTAGATCTTTGCTACTTAAGTGATGGAGTGTTTGAAGATGGCCTCCCCATTCCAGCTGCCACAAAAATGTTTCCAGCCAAAGTAGAGGATCCCTTTGTAAGGGCTGATATTTTGGTTCAAACTTTTAGGGAGATCAATGGAATTTCAATACATGTTCATGGCCAAAATAGAGATACATTTCTTAAAAATGTTGAAAAGAATTACAACCTAGTTAGTAGACTTGAGAATCTACAGGATACTGGTAAGTGCTATTTTTGCATTAAAATTATCTATGCTGCTTGTCTTTTAATTGTTTAGAGGCATTGTATAGGCATGTCAGATTGTGCCCTCGGTAGTTGTTACTGTTAAATATATTGCTGGTCCTAACATTTATGATTTTTTTTTTTTGGGTATTCACTGCATTACTCTACGCCAGCTATTTACTGATAATTTTTCAAGTTTCTGCCATTAAAAAGTTATTATACCTGAACCCTCAATTTAATAAATCTAAATACTGAAACCCCTAAGTCTGATAACTACCTTGCATCACCTTAGTGCTTGATCTTTTAATCTGAGCATTTTTTTCATATCAGTCATTCTCTAAAGCAGCATATGGTAACTTTTTTGCACAGGATGGATGTTCATGGATGATGAACAATTTCAGTATTTGTCTGGGATCATGATGTCTTCGAAAGGCTTTGTTAAGAAGCAAGCACCCGTCCCACCCCCTGTGACCAGCAAGGTACAAATGGATGAAGATGCTGCAATTATGGAGTCTAAAATCAGCCAAGTAAAGGACCTTTTTCCTGATTATGGTAAAGGGTTTCTGGCCGCATGTCTCAAAGTTTATAACCACAATCCAGAAGAGGTGATTCAGAGGATCCTTGAGAATACTCTACATGAAGATCTGCAGTCACTGGACACTTCTTTAGAGACGCTGCCAGCACCCAAGTCTACTCTGACCTTAAGCAGGAATGACAAAGGTAAAGGAAAACTAGTTGAACCTGTTAGTCCTGCTCTCCCTATCAATGCTGTTGCAGAGCAACAGATTAGGAGTCCCTTAATTACATCTTCGTCTACAGTTGGGAGGTTCATTAGGAAGTCTAAAACTGAGTTGCCTGATCACGTTACCCTTGGTACCAGAGATGAAAAGGATAATGAAAAGACTAATGCTTTGATTTATCAGTACGAGTATGAAGATGAGTATGATGACTCTTTTGATGATCTGGGTCAGAGTATTCTGGAGTCAGGATTTGAGGAAAATGAGATGTTGGGTGACAGAATGAAGTCCAATTTGGGTAACTCTTGGGGGACAGAGACTGAAAACTCTACTCAGAAAGCTACTAGTTCAAAATGGGGATCCAAGAAAAAGCCTCAATACTATGTCAAGGATGGTAAGAATTACAGCTACAAGGTTGCTGGTGCAGTAGCAGTTGCAAATGCTGATGAAGCATCAATAGTCACTCAAGCTCAAGAAGAATTAATATATGGCCTTGGGAAAGGGGGCAATCGTCCACTAGGTGCAGTTAAGAATCTGATGGAGCATCAGCAGCAGGAGGAGGTGCAGCAGCAGCAGTCTAAGGTCCCTGAGGTGGAAGGGAGAGGAAATATGAAGAATTCTAGGGGTGGGTTCCGTGGAGGTAGAACAGGAGGAAGAACAAGGGACTCTCATGTTGAGCAAGATGACCATTCTGATAGTACTGAGATGGGCGGGAGAGGGAATGCCGGAAATTATAGGGGCAGGGGAAGAAGGGGTGGAGGAAGAAACCACTACAGGAAGGATCGGGCTGCGGGTAAACACTTTTCTGGACTGACAGGTCTCTAGATATGTATGTATAGGGTAAAAGATTGGAGACACCAATTCGTATTATATAGTAAAGAGCAGGATTTTTTACTTATACAAGTAGGATAGTAGAAGTTGAAGATCAAGTAATGAATGATAAAAGGTCAATAGATGAACTTTAAAAATATTTTTAATGCCATTCCGGTGTCCGGATAGTTTCTTACGGCGGTAGGGAGAGTCGCACTGATTAACCATTATTTTGGTTTGATTACGTTCCTTGTGTGAAATTGATCTCACACCCATTCTCAAGGATTCGCCATCAAGTGACAAGCGGCAAACGATATTAACGACCAGTCAACAACGGGTGTAAACAACACCACATCTTCGTGGGAAGATAACAAATGTTCGTCGTTCGACTTTTTACGATATAAATGACTAATCGACAACGGATGTAACCAACACCACATCTTCGTGGGAACATAATACTCTTATAAATGTTCATTGTTCGAGTTGTACAAGCTTTCATGACATTTGCGGTAAACAGATCTGATTATCTAATTTATAACAATCCAACCCAAAGAAACGACATGTTAACAGATACATGGAAGTTTTAGTGGCGCACAGGTCCGTAAACGTCAGTTTGGGATTCACAAATGCCTGCAGAAACACCCCGCTAAAAGTAGATTGTATTATTATTTTTGTTATCCACAACAAATAAAAACTACAGGGACTCCCGGCTTACACAAGCAGAAGGTCAACGTAACTATGTTAGCCTAGCGCATCTATTTGAGTGCTAATCGAGTTATTAATAGACTGCTTCAATAAGCACAGATGTTCAGAACTAACAATGAAAGGCATTTGCACTAACTTTAACCGAAAAAGTCTCTCTATCCATATACTCAATTTAAGATGGATATAAAAACTTTCTTTTAATATCTAGAAACACAGGCCTACAAATGCAGGTCCATGAGTCCAGCAGAAGATTGTGACGGGGTGTTGAAATGACGTCGACTCTACACATCTTCTTCGCCCATATTGACAGCAAAGTGCCCTACGTTCCTACCCTGAAGAATCACACAAAATTGGAACATTAAGCTTCACATAATTAAAATAAGTAATAGACACAATTCAAGCAAACATCACATTATCTTTCACAAGTACACAGTTTTACCACCGATCTATGGCTTTAATTTCTGCCAATAGTTGACATGGGACAACTTTGGACTCTAATTCCCATCCTCCAGAATAACAAGTGTCAGAAGCAAACTTCAGTGAGCCAAGTAGGCTATGTCACCCACCCAAGTAGCTCGAGGAGAAAGTGACCTCAATTGCTATCCACCTCTAATTGTTGAATATTCTCAATTATTTGGTTTTAATGAGTAACAATTCATCTAGTATAATCTTCCATAGCATATAATCAAATTCCTACTACATGACGCTTGTAACTGGTTAAAATGGCCTGGCAATTCTGCCCATAGTAGATGAGAAGAAAACATTTAAATGATTTGGAAAATAAAACTACCTCTGATAGCATCCGCTGCTTGTTGAGCAGCTGGGTCCTTGCTTTGTTGACCACTGAATTTGGTGATTTGTACATCCTCTGAAAAAAGATATTTATCATATCATTAAAAACACATAAATAACATCAGCAAAACTAAAGAACATCAATGTAGAAATCCCACGGAAAACTAAGATACAATTATTAACAAAATTTATCAAAAGTCAAAATTCTTACAAAACCAAGGAGCAGTCACAGTCAGACACACATAAGATTATATGCTTGAGGACCTGTCCTAACTAGACCACATAAATTTATACATCCAAGATGAAGCTGGAAAACATTGTTTCTGCAAATCAGTATAGCAGCTTCCAGAACAAAAATTATCTCCTCATTATAACTGAAGATTGAGAATCTAAATTCTGGACAGCTCAAACTCAGACATGGAAGATCTATACAAACTTTTATCAAACTCTTTATGCTTGGGCTATGTCTAAAACCAAAAACTTTAGTGGCAACCAAATCCCCCAATTTAGGCAAGCTCATGTTCCTGCTAAACCTCACGCTCATACTACCATCCATGCACATATCTAAAGCATATATGTATAACTTACAGACTATCATTGTCATAGATTCTTTCGAAAGGGAAATAAATTTTTATCATAATCAAGAAGAGGTTTTGAGTCTTTTTGACAGCCAGATGATATCAAGGATGGAAGCAGAGTGAGGCATCTACTGTTATGCACTCAGAACGTCACAAACTACATAATAGTTTAGATATTAACTATAAGTTATATAGTGTTGATATAATGCAATCAAGGAAAAAAGATATAAATTTGCATAATTCCACATTAATTCCACCATTCTTAAAATTTCCAGTGAAATCATCCAGAGGCTCATAAAATATGGTAGGACCAGATTTACACCTGAAGTTGTCAGTTTAGTTACCAGCCCAAAGTGGTTAACTACCATACTAACCGAGTTGCTAGAAGTTTCAAGGGGAAAACGATAAACATTATGAAAGTTCGGATTTTAGATAGTTAAAAGGTCCACGTAGCAAGCGATAAATTCAACAAAGAATCTCCCTCAAGACCACATACCTAAAACATAATTTAGAAAGGCCAAATCCTGCGCAAAAGAGTTAGGGGAAAATTATAAACCCACCTTATCAGTGACGGATTTATGATGTTCAATGCCTGAAAGATACTTCCGTTTAGGAGTAAATCCAAAGACCTCATGCAGGAATTCATTTTCCTGTTTGATCAAATATAAATTTTTGATGATCAATTATCTGTAAAAACAAAAGGAGTTTAAAGGCCAAGCCTTGGGGAAGAAAATTCACCTGCATGTGCTTCACAAATCCACCTCCAAGAAAGTGCTTCACAAAGTTCAACTGTTATACAAATATAATCAGAGAGACCTCAAAAATTCACTAGATGACAAGACCACTTAAGCAGAAAAACAGATGCTGATCAAGAGTTAGAGAAGGAAGGAAAACCTGTATCAGTTGAGACCAAGTCGAAGTCTTAAATGATTCACCACCAATCTTGGTCGAGGTTTCAGGACAATAACCATACTAAACATGAGAAGTCGGTTCATTAAGAAAATCCAAGAAACAATCAGAATTTCATACTAGCTAAATATCCAAGAGAGGGGTAATTGAAAGACAAAAGGAGATGATACCTCAAGAAAATCCAGGATATCCTTAAACAAGTTCCGCTGGCTGGTAAGATCTTTCTTTGCAGAACCTTTGCCACCTGCTTCCACAGAAAGATTTCTGACCTGATTCAGGATTTTTCCCTTCAATCCTTGTACGTGCGTATATCCTTCCCGAGATCCATCATTAGAGTCATTAGGTTCAGAAGAGAACTTTTCTAGATTTCCTATCTCAAAAATTAGTGCCAGTGCTTCACCAGCAGCAATGCGTATGGATCGGTCATCCTTGTCTAGCAGACTAGAAAAATATGAAATAGACCTGCACAATTTTCCAAAAAAAAAAAAAATGTAAGCTTTTTTCCCCAAATTTTCCAGCACCAATATTTTAGCCACGGGACCAAATATTATCTACATTGCCCATTCAATGTTTCACATGGAAAGAGCTCTTCTACCAGTTTACTGAACTAATATTCAACCATTAATCAATAGTAGAGGGGCAGGGAAGAACAAGGATCTACTCACTGCTGCCAGTGTTTGGAATCAAGTGTCCATCCATCCAATGTTGTAAGAAGAAATGACCAAGCAGACACCATCGCTGTGATAATAGTCGCTGAAGGTTTGACTGCAACTACCTATAAATGCAACAACAATGGTCATAGTTTCCCAAAAGCTCATCACTCCACCACTAGCATTGCAAAATGATCTGCAAACTATGTCTCATATCAAACATTTGAAATCAAGCATGCATACAGACATTAGAACCCAGCTTTGGATGAACAATTTGCCACATGATTTGCATCAATCTTTCTGTTTCCTCTGGATCAATTCCACCAACAAATGTGACGATAGCCAAACACTCCAGCAACTATAATCATAGAACACATTTTGCATAAACAAGTGGTGAGAATCATCATGCATAAAATGGCAAGTGAAAATCATAACTTGTTGCTATTGGCAAGCAATTGAATTACAAATCCACTGAAATGCTCAATGTTGTACATACTGATGCTATCTTTAACGATTCAGACCCTGATTTAAGAGCCTGTGAAAGAGGAGTGATTGATTCTTCCAATATCTCACGCGCATTGTCCCCAGAACCAACAGTCAAAGCCAACAAGCCTGAAGACAAGTTACTACATTAAGTGACTTAAACTCTAAAAGAATATTGTGAATGATCAGCAAGAAGGGTTAAAGACTAACCGATAGCATGCGATGCTAGAGCTATCTCTTTGCTAGATCCCCGTTTGAATGAACCCAAACACTGATGGAGTAAAGTAGCAAATCTATATAAAAAAACAACCAAAAAACAATGAGAATCTAAAGGTTCATTGATATTTCTACATATCAAAATTATATTTATTACAAAAAATAGATTGTACCAAATGTTTAACCACTAACACCCTCCCTTTTATAAAATAAGGTTAATATTGAAATTCAATTTACCCCAGTTCTAATTGACTGCACTTACTTCTTTTCAACAAACTGATGCTGCAAGCTGCTATTGAAAGCCTCAATGATTGATGACAAAGCCTTCTCTCTTGTGGAACCCCTTCATCCATAAAAAGGAAAAACAACAAAAGAACATCCGCATTAACCCAAATTCAAGATCAATCTTTAACCACTTACCACATCATAAAAATGTATAAATATCAATTATTTCCAAAAATCGCAAGAAAACAAAAGAAGTGCTGTTGTCATAAATTACAACCGACAGAATCAAAATAAACTGACCTTCTTTCATATAAAGCATCTACTGCTTCATCCAATAAACTGTCTTTATCAAGCTGAACTTCGTCAGTTCCGGACACCGACATAAAATCAGACCTCATTGTTGACGACGAACTTACACTACTATTATCATCGTCGCTATCCAACATGGCTGCATTTTTACGTTGCGCACTACCTGCTCAATTATCACAATAACACCATCAACATTAAATAATTTCCTAACATAATTCAGCTCAAGTAATTAATTGAACACGGAAAATATCACAATTAGGAAAATCATTAAAACAGAACCCTAATTAAAACAAAGGAATTATCCAAAAATTAAAAAAAGAAAATATGACAGAGAGAAAGAATAACAGAACTCACGCTTTCCCATTGGTGGCGGCCGCTTAGTCCTTGGATGGTTTTGATGTCAGAACAAGATGCAACGTTGACTGAGAAACTGAGAATGAAAAGATTTTGGAAACAAAACAGAACCCAGATTAATCGAAATAGATGAATGCAAAAACAACGACAACAACGAAAGAGAAACGAAAGACGATGCAGCCATTAAAATTTGTAAGGATTTGTCTGTTTTAGGGATTTTATAGAATCAATTAAAAGAAAAGTGCATGTGAAAAAATAGGTAGGCTTAAAAATGAGGGCAAAGGTAAGGTTTGGGGAGAAAAAGAATTATTCATATTGGGTGGTTTGGAATATTCGGTGAACCTGTGACGGAGCTGAGCCGAGTAATTGTGTAGCCGATTACGTGGATATCTTTTAGGCCGTTGATTAATTGTCGTGGTTTGGCAGCGTAGATTTGACGGAAGTAGGGTCGGCGCCACGCGCCAGTTGGTTGGGTGAGAGCGAGCCACCATACGCAAAAAAAAAAATTAGCACGTGCATACGGGTTAACCACGCTAGATTTTAGGGAGCGTATAGAAAATTTGAGTGCCGTGAACATGCAACTTTAGAGTTTAGACTAATCGTTGAAAGATCAAAACACGGTAACTTTTAGAATGTAAACTTGTGATGCATAACAGGCAATGAAAGTTGTAGAATCATTCGGTACTTCCGGTACCTTCTCATTGTGATTCGTGATCGTCGTTTATCTAGTCAACCATCGCGTTAATTTTAATAATATTTTACGTGGAGTGGAGTGACAACTTTTAAAAATTTATTATAATTTACGTGATTATTGCGTGGGATGAAGGATTTTATAATAGATTCGGAAAAGATTGTAGGTGGGTATTTTAATTTTTAATATTATGCATAAAATTAGAAATAAAAAAAATTATTTATTTATTAGGGTTGAAGATAAAATGGCACGAGATAAGTGAGAATTATTATTTAAAGCAATTAGCAGTTAGCACAGTTGAAAAGATCTCTAATTGGCCGGTCGCAGAGTTACAATTTGTTCACGTGAAAAAAAGATGTAAAATAAGCTGACCTTGCTTTCTGGAGCTTATCAGTTCTGTTGTGTTGTGAGTTTGTCGGTATCCAGCGTTTATTGGACCGCTATTTGCGACGAAGCCCAGAGAAATATGACAAGTCCAAGTCCAATAGATTCATGAATGTTGTAGCCCAAGCCTATCGTCTACTCTGCCATTTCCCTAGACCCTAACCATACGGCAATTGGACTCTAGGATGAGCCCTGAAATAATATAGATTATGGACGGATTGAGCCAGGCGTTCAAAGTTCTTAGTTCTAGCCTCTTACATATCCTTCAACAGAATACCAGTCTTCGCAGTCGCAGAGGATGCCTGCCCGCGTATTGCCTGTGCAGGTTTGGTTTTAAAACTTAAAACTGTGTTGAGACTTGAGACCAAGAGGTAAAAGGTACTGTGGGCCTAAGCCCATGCGCATGTGGCCTAATTGGAATATGTAAATGTTGTTATAAAATGAAGACATGAATGCAAAGCCTTGAATTGCTGTGCCAAAATTCTGTCTAACATGTGATTTTCATTAATTTGGACACCAAAGGCAATGGCAATTTCCCACCAGCTTGCATGCAAGATCTGTATGGATCCTTCGTGTGGCAGGAAATTCAATCGTCAACCCCGATGTATTGATGGATCACTTGCTGGCTTTATAAATGATGAAGAACTAAATGTAACTGGATTGCTTTCTCTCTCTCTCTCTCTTTTTTTTTTTTCCTTGGATAAAATTCTGGCGAATTTAGTGCACTGGAGATTCACTAAAAAATTGAAAATGCATTCAGGGCTGCGGGTGACCCACACATCAAATCACATAAAGAAGGGTTTTTGTGACTATGGAAGGATGTGTATGACGAATAAACTGCCAACCGTTCATATTACGAAGCAAATATTGAAGCAATACTAAAATAATATTATTTCAACACAAATGATTGCTGAATCATGTAACGGGTTAAGATTTTCTTATGCTTTTGCTGATATCCATGAGCAAATGTTGAAGTTTCGCTGATGATATTACACTGAAAAGAAGATACTTCTGCCCATTGCTGCTTATAAATGTAAACTATATCCTCTGGTGCTCAAAATTTTGGTTTTTCGAATAGTAAATCAGATCAAAGTTCAAACCTAAGTCACAACCAAACACGTACTAGAAGCCACTGGGGCTAACTGACTTCCAATCCAAAAAGGTTCCATGATCGCATGAAGAATAATAAAAGCTCGGGGAGTGGCCAGGTTCGCCCTCTTCTCCGTTCCATAAACTCTAGTGTTAAAATGTATCTCCTTGTGACAAACTATGCATGTTATTTAGGGAGAAAAATGTCACGCGCCCAGCGGAAAAGGCACGTGCGGCACCCTCGTAGACCCCCATGTCGAGGGTAAGCCTTGTTATCCCGTCGCATATTTAACTAGTTTCGGCCTACCTTGGCCTCATCAGGAGGACGGCTTCAGTCCCCGACCAGTTCGGGCAGGGGTGGTCTAAGTCCCCTCTACATGATAGCCCTTGAGACTGAAGCCGACTTTGCACCATGAAACATCAATGTGCTTGAGTTGTCACACCCCAACACACCCAGCCAACATGCGATCTTTCGTACCGTGACAAAAAGCTCCAAACAAGAACACATTAAATCACAGGTCAGTGTGTTGGAAATGGATTTAAAAAAGCCCACCAACCAGTCCCTTATAAAGTTTTCTTTAGGGCGTGCCCTACTTATGTTGATATAAGAATGTGGGTGGATAAAATTGCAATGAGGGAAACAGCCATGTGAGCACACTGCCCAGTGGGTTTTGGGAGTAGGAATTTTGAATTGAAAGAGGGATGGCGGTCAAAACATTGGAAATCCCAACTCCTATCCCACTGACTCCCTGTGAAATACAGGGTAAAAAGATTAGCAGCAGCTTTTGTTGAAAGAGATGGCGTGAGAGTTAGTGTGTGGCTGGATGATGTGTTTTGTGGGGGGTAATAAGTCTTGTACATGCGTCAGTATTTAGTGTTGCCAACTACAAATCTACAATCGTGTAACCAATACCCCTACCCATTTTGTTATCTTCCAGGCAACATTATATTGGGCGTAATTTCCTCCCTGACACCTCTTTCATTTTCCTGAATTCCATACAATAGGTTCACCAACCTCCCTAATGTGCCTTAACTTCCTTTTTAATTATTTATTTTGTATTTTTTGGGATTGAGCGGATTGTCACGTGCTAGAGAATGAAGGTAAAATTCAGCTACGTGTGACACTCAATTCAACTTATAGCACCAAACTAAGTAAATTTTTTTAAATCAAAATTACTTTATGTGTATGTGTTGGTGTGAGAGATAAAGAAAGGCACCGTTGAAGTGAAGAAAATGCAAATGAAAATGGAGGAGAGAAAGAAACACACGTTCTGCACTTGGAAGGTGAAAGGAATGGCTTCTTTAATTCATTTACACAACACTTACATTTATATATTTACAAAACAATGGATGAGATTTGGCCCCTAAACAAATGGATGACTAAAATTATATTTACATATAAAAATCCTACCTAACTCTCACTTATCATTACTTAATAAAAACTTGGGCCAATTAGGTCATGTACAAATATTATAGTTTATTTATAAACATGGCCACATTGGACCTAAAATACAACAAAGCATTTTGGAACAAATCCAAACATATATTGCCCACACGTGTGCAGATCCTAGTTGCCCACCAATATTATGGACTGCCCCAAAACAAGCATTAAGCCTCCAACACTTGAAATTCACCCTTACAAGCATGTTAGCTTGCGGTGTACTATTTATCCACAAACCATTTTGCTTGCATGCTCGTGCGTCGAAAGGTGTCGCTTGTGTACTCGGATACTAGAGGTTGCACGTTGATATGCCGCTACGTCTTCGGCGATTCCGCTTGCGTTGTGGCGGCACGTAACAGGATACATATATGCTGAAAAGATCCTTCAATATTCATATATATTTAATGGTGGAGATATATAATTTTTAGAAGTAATTAAACAACTGAAATATGATGTATAATCGAAAGGATATATATGTTCATTCATGGTCTCTCAAATCAAGATGGCATTATTTGAATTTGAGAAGTATCCAGGCAACACTGACTGAATTCTGTAAAGAACTTTCAACTTTTATACAATATCGGCGTGCATAAAATTGTCTGCCTACCTACCTGCCTTTCAAGTTCTGTTTCAACATGTGAAAAATTCAATCCAACTAATGAAGACGAATTCAATCAAATTAGTTTGTAGAGAAAGGCTTGTTTAGCAGAGGGTTATTTCTAGTTATGGAATCCATCCAAGTGGCCATGCATTTCTGTTGAGATAATTTGATGGCTTAATAATTCCCCAAAAATATAAAATTTATAAAATATAATAATTAAAAATTTTAAATAATAGTAAAATTGACAAATATACAACAACATAAAGAAAAGGACACAAAAATTTAACAAGATTCTGTAAATATTATTTACGTCCTTCGGCACTTCAAATACTTCAATAGGATCAACTTAAAAGATAATATAGAATTTTGGTATAACTTGCAAATATTCATAAACTTAAATAGGCTCAAATGTAAAACTTACAGAAAATTTAAGAAAAACTATAAATCTTACAGAGTTGAAGACCTGAATGAAAAATACCTTGTCTTTAACTTCTAAACAACCCTTCAACTCGTTTTCTTCTCCTCATATTTGAGCGCTCTCTCTATTCTCTCTCTATTGATACAATTACAAATGAGATAAGTCTTCTATTTATAAGTCATTTAAGGATCAAAATAGTCAATAAAATCAAGCAAATTTGAGATAAACCCTTATGTATAAAGGCCACCAATTATCTTCACCGACCACCGTCTTTTAGATGCTTTACATTTTAAATTTTGTAGCTGGGTGTTAAAAATAAGCCACACTTCAACAAATCTCCACCTAGACAAATTTTTAACTTTCACATATCTCTCAATTTGGAAGTACCTTTAAATGCACCAACATTGGTGCCCTCCTAGTATGAGGTGACTTGTAACAAGTGTAAGTAATGCTTGAATTTTTCTGTAGGAATTAGTTTAGTCAATATATTGGCGGCAATTTCCTTTGTGTAAACCTTCGACAAATAAATTTCTTTAAAGGTGATCCACTTTATAATTTTGTGATATCGAATATCTATATATTTTGACCTTAAATGAAATACTCGATTCTTGGCAAAAAATATAGCACTTTAACTATCACTTTGTAATCGAGCAGTATCTTATGTAAAGCCAAGTCTCTCAACTAGACCCTTCAACCATAAAGTTTCTTTTTCTACTTCAACAATCGCCACATACTTTGCTTGAATAGTAGATAGAGCAACTATAGATTATAGGACAAATTTTCTTGAAATCAATTCTCTTCTAGACTTGAAAATATAGACAGTCATGGATCTTTTATTATCTAAATCTCTTGCATACTTTGAATCAACGTACCTGATTACTTTACTAGAAGTTAAGTCTTGATCATATAACAATCCGTAATTGATTGTGCCAGCAAAAGATTTGAAAATTCACTTTACTGCATTCCAATACTCCTTTCTTAAATTTGCCATGTATCTACTGACTACACTGACTGATTGTGAAATGTTTAATCTAGTACATACCATTGTGTACATTAGATATCCTACAGTGTTTGCATAAGGTACTCGAACTATGTACTCCACCTTAATCTTTATTTTCAAGCAATGATTTAAAGACAATCGAAATTGTATTGCTAATAGAACCTTTACAGGTTTAGCATTTCTTTATGTAGTTCTTCTGAGTGAGCCACAACTTTCTAACTTTCCTATCTCTGTCAATTTTAATGCCAAAGATCTTCTTAACAACCCTAAAATCCTTCATTTTAAATTTAATACTCAACATATTCTTGAGCTCAGAGATGTGAGATTTATTTTTAGCAGTAATCAGTATATCATTAACATAAAGCGTTAGATAAATGAAAAAATCATACAAAGAATGGCTCGTGTGCAGATTGAAGAAATTCTTATATGGATTAAAACAATCACTCGGACAATGGTACAAGCGATTTGATACTTTTATGGTATCACATGGGTACACTCGTTGTGAGTATGATTATTATGTCTATTTCAGAAAATTAGATGATGGTTCTTTCATTTATCTTACGCTTTATGTTGATGATATGCTAATTGTTGTTAAAAATAAATCTCACATCTCTGAGCTCAAGAATATGTTGAGTACTGAATTTGAAATGAAGGACTTTGGGGCTGCTAAAAAGATTCTTGACATCGAAATTGACAAAAATAGGAAAGTTGGAAAGCTGTGGCTCACTCAGAAGAACTATGTGAAGAAAGTTTTATAAAAGTTTAACATACTCAATGCTAAACTTGTAAATGTTCCATTAGCAGCACAATTTCGATTGTCTTCGTATCATTGCCCGAAAACAAGGATTGAGGTGGAGTACACGGTTCGAGTACCTTATGCAAATATTGTAAGATGTCTAATGTACACAATGGTATGCATTAGACTAGACATTTCACAAACAATCAGTGTGGTCAACAAATATATGACAAATCTAAGAAAGAAGCATTGAAATATAATAAAGTGGATTTTCAAATATCTTGCTAGCATAATCAATCACAGATTGTTGTATGATTAAGACTCAGCTTCTAGTAAGAGAATCAGATACGTTGATTCAGATTATGCAAGAGATCTGGATAATAGAAGATCCATGACTGGCTATACTTTCAAGTTTAGAGGAGAATTGATTTCATGAAAATTTGTCCTACAATCTACAATTGCTCTATCTACTACTGAAACAAAGTATATGGTAACTGTTGAAGCAGAGAAAGAAGTTTTATAGTTGAAGGGTTTAGTTGAGGGACTTGACTTTAAGCAAGATGTTATTCTATTATAAAGTGATAGTCAAAGTGCTATATTTTTAGTCAAGAATCGAGTATTTCATATAAGGTCAAAATACATAGATGTTCGATATCATAAGATTAGAGAGTGAATCACCTTTAAAGAAATTTATTTATCGAAGGTCTATACAAAAAAAAATGCCACTGATATATTGACTAAACCAATTCCTACAGAAAAGTTGAAGCATTGCTTGAATTAATTGCAAGTCACCTCATGCTAGAATGGCACCAATGTTGGTGCATTTAAAGGTACTTCCAAATTAAGAGATATATGAAAGTTGAAAATTCGCCAAGGTAGAGATTTGTTGAAGTGTGGCTTATTTTCAATACCCAGCTGCAAAATTGAAAATGTAAAACATCTAGAAGACAGTGGTGGTCAATGGAGATAATTGGTGGCCTTTATACGTAAGTGCTCACCTCAAATTTATTTGGTTTAATTGACTTTTTTGGTCCTCAAATGACCTATAAATAGAAGACTTCTCTCATTTGTAATTATATTAATTGGGAGAGAATAGAAAGAGAGCTCAAATCTGAGGAGAAAAAAACGAGTTGAGGGGTTGTTTTGAGGTAGAAGACAATATATTTTTCATTCAGGTCTCCAACTTTGTAAGATTTACAGTTTTACTTAAATTTCCTATAGGTTTTACATTTGAGCTAATTTAAATTTGTGGATATTTGCATGTTATACCCAAATTTTGTATTATCTTTTAATTTGATCCTAATGAAGTATTTGAAATGCCCGAGAACAAAGGTAATATTTACCAAATCGTTGTTAAATTTTTTATGTCCTTTACTTTATCTTGTTGCATGTTTGTCAAATTTACCATTATTTAGATTTTTCAATTATTATATTTTATAAGCTTTATATTTTTGAGGAATTATTGGGTCATCAAATTATCTCAACAAGTGATATCAGAGGCGAAGGTTCATCTGGGATGGATACATATATGAGAAAAATTCTGTCAAAAATGGTTATAATTGTCTAAGGAGTCTGGATTTTCAATGAAACCGTTGTGACCCCTCTAGTCTTTTTTGAGAATTTTTCAATGTGTACTATTCACGTTAAGGTTTGCTGTAAACTTTAAAATATGATAATTGATTGTAGAGCTTATGGCTAATCCAAAGTTTAAGTTAATATTTTTTTATGGCAAAACTAATTTTAATATTTGGTAAAGTACTGTAAAGGATGTATTAGTACAACAGGATCTTCTTAAAGTATTGCTTGATAAAAAACCCAAAGATATAAAGGATGGTGATTGGGAGGAACTAAAAGCAAAAACTGTAAGCACGATTTGACTCAGTCTTGCTCTAGAAATCAAGTATACGGTGTTAAATGAAACTTGTCCAACAAAGTTATAGGAGAAATTAGAAAAGCTTTATATGTCAAAATTCTTGATAAATAGACTTTATTTAAAGAAGGAGTTGTATGAATTAAACATGTAAGAGAGTACAGATGCATCAAGTTACATGAACAAGTTCAATAAATATATTACTTAATTTTAGAGTGTAAAGGTCAAGATTAATAAATAGTTAGCAAATATGGAAGAAGAAATAAAATCACTTAAAAGGAATTATATTTAGGAAGCGGTAGAATTATTCAAAGGAAAGAAAGCTATTACGTGCAGATAGATTTTCAGAAAAAAAAAAAAGAAATTTGATTAATTGACAAAGGATACTCGTAAAAGAAAAGTATAGATTACAATGAAATTATCTCAACAATTTCACCTATATGATTTCACTAATTTCATATCATTTATATATTTTTATATATATATATATATATATATATTTATATACACACCATGCATGATGCATTCCATTATCCAATAATGCTTCGCATTCACCAAGAAAATGAAGCAAAATGTCCTGAAAAGCAACCCTTTTCGCTTTTGCTAGCTTTTGATTTTGGTGAGTGTCGATTTGAGCTCTGTGCACCTTAATTGTAGTACAGATCAAATCAAATTACATCAAGCAGTACAGTGTTGTATATTTTGAAGCATCTCTGTAAGAGAACTGACCCTAGCTAGCTAGATATGCATAATCTTAATGCCAGAACAATGCTGAATCAACCTCACCTGAAAAGACATGCAG
The DNA here is from genome assembly GCA_022749755.1 of Azadirachta indica. NCBI lineage: Eukaryota > Viridiplantae > Streptophyta > Magnoliopsida > Sapindales > Meliaceae > Azadirachta > Azadirachta indica. The sequence continues at coordinate 5,827,637 of CM040449.1, forward strand.
ATCTTCATGTGACTCATTGCTCCTTTTTACGTACGTTCATTTGAAACGGGAATAGAGAAGAAGAAATTAATGAAAATACCTTGTTATTATGTGCACTAAAAGTTAATGGTAGCGCGCGCCTGGCCACCACGAAAATAATTGAAAAACCAAAAAGAGTAGGCGTATATACATATATATATATATATATATAGTTCGTATCCCTTCTGTATATATAGGCAACACAACAACAACATCGTCGTCTTTTCAAAAGTATGCCCTAACTATATGTATCTGCCACCGTACCCAACACATATCTCCTCCATTAAACTCGCACAATTAATATACATTGTCAAGCTAGCTATCTAATCTAGCTGACCTTTTCAATGTGCATAATGACATCATTGATGCGTTGAAGATGATGCAGTAATATTGAAATTAAAACCCATTTAATTTAAACATTGGTGTGTTATAATTTTATATTATTGATCAATTAATATAACGGCCGTGAGACGTGAGCTCTTAATCTTTTCATGAGGATTGAGATACATACATATTTATATATAACTGCAAGTCTCTGCTGCAGCAGGCATTTTAATGAGGAATTCAAGTTAATCTAGAAGTAATAGGAGTGACGAATTAATTAAAATTGGTACATTTCTGCAATTTTCAGACGGTCGCAGCTAAGAATCTTTCCTTTATAGGCCATCTCCTTGATCGATTACACAGAGTGAAGTTTCCTTATATATATCCATCTAATTGATCTTTATTTTTTAATATTTTAATAATTTTCAACATTTGCTCCAAAAAGTTTCAAAAACAAACCGTGACCGTTATGGCTTTAACCGCGCCACATTACTGCCAGCGCCACGGTGTTTCTATGCAATTTGCTGGCTTTTCTGAAAAAAGGCATGATTTGCCTTAGCAAATTAATTTGTCTTTCATTTTTAATTTTTATGCCATTTGTTTAATTATCTATCATACGTATATATATATATATATATATATGCTCGCTTTCAATTATTTTTCACTCATTTAATTGGATAGAAAACTGCAAACATAACTTAACCCACGTAGATTTCATGATATATGCAAAGCAAGCATGGAATTATCATATGCGCTGATCAGTTATGAATAATGTATATCCATCACTTTTTTTTTTTTTTTTTTATATGTACTTTATTGTAATTTGCAAAATGACTCCGTCCAAATTTGTATATCAGTTATTGAATATTAATGAAGCAATTTCCATAATATATATATATATATATATATATGAGATATACAAAGAAAAAGGCTATTCTTCATCGACTTCTCTCGTTTGACATGCATAAATTCTTACTATAGTCAAAGAGAAACAAATGGTATATATATATATATATATATATATAGTTTTGCTAGAATTTGTGATACATACATAGACGAGACGAGATATGCAGTGACAAAAATTGAATGCCCGCCAATTAAAGAGATTGAAACGTTGAAGTTCTGGGCCTGCTGGGAATACCAGTATATGGCTAGCACGACATTCAAAGCTAGATTCGTGTATTAATCAGTTGAACCTCACTTACATGTGCTACAATTTTATGTAATTGTATGCTTGCTCGTACAAGTATTATAAAAACCCAAGAGAACAGCTGGCGAGGTGATCAGTGCACAGGCACCCTAAAACTTGGATCTAATTAATTAAACTTAGCCTTCATTATATTACTTGAAAATAAAAAGGAGGAGACTCGATTGACTACTTATTCTTCTCCAGACAAAAAAGAGAAAAGAAAACCATTATGTTGACTTGGAAAGTCTTTAATAATTTAACTAGAATTTGAGCAAACAGAATTTTATTTTTAATAGATTAAGCTATTAGAAATTTAAAATAACCCACATGGGAACAAAATTTGAGATTAATTATACGCTTAATTAATTGGATATCGGGTTATGGTTTTTTTTGTACGTGAAAGCAGCAAGGCGATGAAAAAAAAAAATTTTATTAGATGACTGAAAAGATTCCATGGAGACTTTTTCCCGTGGTGACTTGCATATGATATGATAAAAGACAATCAAGGAAATAAATTAACTTTTTATCCAACTTTTTTCCGTATTAAATAAATAAAATAAATTAAAGCTTAAAGAGCTTTGTTTCTCTGTTTATAGCAAAGGGGACGGTTCCCATTATCGAAATCCAAGAACAAAAGAGGTATGTGGGTGGGTCAATTAAATTAACGAAACCATTTTCAGAAGAGGTATTAATTAAATATTGGTTACATTACATATGCATAAAAAATAATAAAATTACAATTGAACTTTTGAGACCTCTAATATGCCAAGATCTTATTAATTGTTATTTTAACAGTTATGTTGGCTTTTGGATCTTGTGTCATCTAAAATTGTCTCTCTAATGACTTCATAAATATTGCATTTTCTTGTCCATTTTCAAATCCTACTATCCATTTTCACATCCTGCTATCTTAATTATTTTTTAAAAGATGACATCAGTGTTATTTAAAAAAATAATATTTTTTTTATTTCTTTTTCCATAATTATTTTCTTTTACTAAATAATGTTAATTATCATCACAATTTAAGATGAATATGAGTCGACTTATAAATGTTATTTGTACCTCACAAATATTTCAAGTAACCTTCAAATTTACTCTCAATTATTGTTGACAAACATCGACTCGTTCTCAACTTTAACAAAAATTTTTACTCCAACTTCAAACGTTAATTTTGATTATTAAATATAACTGTTGACTGCAATTAATTTAAGAAAATACGATTTTATTCTAGTAAATTCAAAAAAAAAAATTTATCTATCTTTTTTTATTTTCTTCTTCCTTTTTCCATGGCTACCATAGGTAGCCACGGTTGATTAAAAAAAACCACAGAGAAAAGAAAAAAAAAAAGAGAAGAGCAGAGATAAGGAAAAAAATTATTTTTATTAATTTAAAATTATAAAATTACAATTTTATCTTTTTTATTATTTAAAATAATAATATAAGTTAACCACTAAGGTAGAGCAAAGAGTTTCATTAAAGTTAGAATCGAAATTAATGTTTATTAATAATAATTGGGATAAATTAAAATTTTTTTATAATATTTGATTTATGCTGTTTGGAATTACATGTCAAAATACATTAAATTAAATTTGTAGTAAATTTTACAATTTTTTTTTTTTCTTGCAACATGTAAAAAGGAAAATAGTTATAAAAATTGTTTTACTAAAAAACCTCTCACGTCACAATCTCATCCCAACCCACCGATCAAATCGTAAATCACGATTTTGCAGCAACGATGACGTGGCCATGTTTGACTGGACGTGGGGTCCACAACTAGCGCGAGCACACGGAGGCCAAGCCATCCCCCACTTCCACCTTCACCTAGCCACAGAAAGGCACATTTCAGGTACGACCCGATGTACGGTACCCCTGACAAAGCTACATTCCCTCCTGATTGGTCCGTGAATTCCACGCTCCACATTCTCGCGTCCACTTGCACTATTCCCTCTACCAGGCCGAAGCCAAACTGGTCGTGAGCCGAAACCGGACAGGCGGGCACACTACTTCAGTCAGTCAGTCTCGGTCAAAACTCAGTCATCGCAAAGTAACAACACTAAACGCACACACACGACACTAAAACTAAAAAAGAAAAACACTTTTTACTGCAATTTCGCCACATTTAAAGACTATGCAGAATCGCAGATACATACATAAACTAATAAACTCAACAAACTCATTCATGTTATTTTGTTCAATCTATAGCCGTTAAAGAGTAACTCTTTTTTTTATGCTAGATTTTAGCTCCCATCTTCATCCCCATATCTCTCTGTCTCTTTCCTTGTTCAATCTTTCAATCATGGTGGTCAACCACATTTTCTGTCTCCAAATCATGGCTAATAATACTAATGTGGCATCTGATTCTGTTTCTTAGATTATATTGTTTTCTGTTTGGATACTGAGAAAAAAAAAAGGGAGAGAAGTAAAAATAAAAATGGATGAGGATTCTTTATCTGGGTTACTTTGTCAACAAAGTGAGACTTGTTTAGATGAAGAGTTAGTAGAAGAAGAAGATACCTTCTGTGACTTAAAGGATTACGGTGTTTTAGATGATGGGTATATGAATATGTTGGGTGAAAGAGAGATCAGCTTTGGTTTCAAAAGAGATGATAAATCTTTGTTGCTCGGTGATGAAATTAAATGTGCCCGTTCGGAAGCTATTGCATGGATCCTCAAAGTTAGTTTCAAGAACCCAGTTCTTATGTTTGATTGAGTTAACCTTATTCAGTTACCACTTTACTGATATTTCTTGTTTCTTGCATTAATACAGACCAGAGCAGTCTTTAGACTTCGCTTCCAAACAGCTTATTTATCTGTTACATACTTCGATCGATTCCTTTCCACGCGGTCCATTGATGTAGGTTCAATTCTCAATGCAATGTCATAGGTTTTGGAACAAAAAATCATTGTCCTTTTTCCTGAATCAATTCATTGTTTCTTGTCGTTGATTTGGCTGCAGGGTGAAAAATTGTGGGCAATAAAGTTACTATCAGTGGCATGTCTTTCTTTGGCTGCAAAGATGGAGGAGGTGAGGGTTCCAGCGCTATCAGAGTTCCAGACTGAAGAATATAAATTTGCAAGCAATGTAATTCTGAGAATGGAGCTTTTGGTATTAACAACACTGGATTGGAGAATGGGATCGATCACTCCTTTTGCTTTTCTTCATTACTTCATTGTAAAATTCTACAAGGAATCTCCGACAAGTAACAATGTGTCTAGGATTGTGGCACTCATATTGGCCACAATGAGAGGTATTTTGCTGAATATATATGTACGGTTCATCATCAAATTTTTATTGAATTCATAATGGAGTTAATTTAATTCGTTATTTATTATCAGAAATCAATTTGATGGACCATCGAGCATCTGCAATAGCCGCAGCTGCAACCTTGATGGCGTTGGATCAAAGACTAACAAAAAAGGCATTGGAGTGTAAGATGAATCCCATATCTTATTGTGGATTTCTTGAAATTGTGAGTACTTTTTATTTATATCATTTATTTATATTTGGCTGTTAATTTCTCGATATTAAGGAATCGGATTGCTTATAATCTGATCAAAGAATTCGTATATTTGTTTCACAGGAAGATGTCTTCGCATGCTACAGTATAATGCAGAAATTGGAGATTGAGAAACTTAGAATGAGAAAGTCTATGGTTTCGCCAGACCTATCGCCAACCCATTTGAGGACACCTAATGTTGTAGATTGTTCGTCAGTTTCTTCGGCTGTCAGCACTAAGAGAAAAAGGCTTACATTCAATGATAGTGATCAGAGTAGCGACAGGCCAAATGAGAAGCGATTCAGCTAAAGACAGTCGGATTTTTGAGCGTTATATCAAAGCTTTAATCAATGGCTCATTAATGGTGATTATTGTTGCTGGAATAAGTATTTTTCAATCATTACAAGGACACTACTTGGGTTTGATTGAATATGTCTCCATTAGGAACAGATAAAGCAAGATGAAACAGAGAAAGGAAAACGAAAATAAAAGCAAAGCTTTGGGCAATATATAAAGCTGATCTTTATTGGACCAATGCTATAACGAGAGCCAGAGAGATCTTGAAAGCCTATTCATTGTTCCATTTTTTGTTTTTATTTTTTATTTTTTATTTTCTCTTTGTTTTTTCATTATTTGCATTTTTTTTCTTCCCTTTTTCGCTTTCTTTCATGGGTTTAATTTTTAGATGTCTCTGGCAACCGTAGCTTTTGATGGGATTCTTGAGATGCTTTCTTGTGTCTTTGAAAAGGCTGATAAAAATATATGGAGTAAGAAGAGAAAGATGAACTCTGTTTTCGTGATTTGATGCATCTGTGTTGCATGTTGGCCATCATAAAAGTATTGTAAAGGTGAATTTGATTGGATTTGTTTGAATGTTTGGGGTTTGCCTTTAAAGGGGGCCCTGCTCTTCTTCATCTTCCGTGTGGAAGTGTTGGCTGTGTTGAGGTTTGAGGAGTCATGAGACCCATGACGTTGTTTCTGGAAACGAAAGGAATTTCTTGTTCATAATACTGTCGAGGGAACATATATATATATATATATATTTGCGTTTTGCAGCTACATTTTTCCAGCAGCTGATTTGAATTCCTAAGTTAAGACAATTTGGAATATAAAAAATGGTATAATCTTGGTCATCTCGCTACATTACAAGTATTCCTAATTTCTCTTACTATTTGTTAAAGACGGACAGAACTTGCTTAGTCCTCACGAATGAGAAGAATATTCAGTTTAAAACGCCACCCATTTTTTAATTATAAAACTTGGAAAAACAGAAGCGAAATCAAACAAAATCAGGACCTGTTCCCTTGGGATTTTAGCTGGAACTAAAGATATTGGCAGAAATGGAACTAAAGATATGAGTTAATGGGTGACGATGCTAACAAACGGTTGATTTGTCCTTTGATAGCCGGTAGAAATGGAGCTGTGCGGTCAAAGATGGCAATGAAGTTATTGCTACCTTTCTGGCATTACTACACTAAACAAGCTTGCATGGTTTTTAGGGTCAAGAAAATAGTATCTTGACTGGAGCTGACTGCTGAGCCTGAAATAGCATCAGACGTTATTCAAACGATGTTCTCCTATGTCCCTTGGCTCATATGTAAAGCCTACTTGCTCACGGTCTCTCTCGTCTTTCCCGTGCATGTGGCATGTTGCCATTCATACCATACCATCAAGCATGGCACGTGCTTCCCCGCATAGTACATGTACCAGAGCTCGTAGAAAGGCAAGTTCCCTCAATACCAACAAAATGGGATACAGCGATGGATCCTGCTAGTAATGCTTCAATAAAATGGGTTTGCTTTGTATCATGTTTCTCCAATTGTTTCTCATAAAATATATTATAGTTAATTGAACGAAAAACCGAACTTTATCTCATGTTTTTAAGATTAAACTGTAAAATTTTGATAGGCGATCATTACTGCATAAAGATCTGTTAATCTGTAAAATTAGGTAATCATATTCTTCATCTTTGTTTATCCAAACGTCTGATCTTCTCCTGAGTCCTGCATTTCTCTTTGCTTCTTTAGAAAGATATCTGAGAATTTATCATTAGTCAGTTTAGTACCCATTTACAGAATATCTGGACAACAGAATAGAGACACTTTTCCAAGCACTTAACAGAGTTGAAGGCATTTAAAATAGATATTTTTCTCGTAATCACAGAGATGAGTCTCCAATGTCATGCACAGATGCAAGTAGTAAGGTTATGTGCCCGGTGAAAATAATCCCAGTGCAGAGAGCAATAAGACGCAACCATCAGGTCAAGTTCCAGCCATTCACCCGAACAAGAAACAAAAAACAGAAAATTCAGTGTATAATCAAGAACAAGAATTCAGCAAAAAGATAATTGGATGAGCACTAAGCATAGATTCTATGATCAAACAAAAGGCTCTGTACCCAATTACAATAGTACTACAAAGCTCACACTGGTCAGGAGTTTTGTAGCAAGTTTGAAATGTACTTGAAAACATGATTCTGTAATCAAATTCATCTTGCAGCAGTTTGGATCCATCTTAACCTCAAATTTTGCTTGCAGTTCAAACTTTACGTGCAGAAGAAGCTCCGTCAACCCCAATGATGCTACTACTGTGTATCAGGTGATTAAAAAATAAAAGAAAATTCTAATTCACAAATAAGAATTTGATAGTTAGAAAAGTACCCATTTAGTCTGTCTTATCTCAGGTTGATCCCACAGGGATCAATTTTAAAGCAGCTGCAATTGGCATGCCTAGGAATCCAAGTAAAACACTAACCAACCACTGCTGCAAACTGAGAGGAGTTGTATTTGCAAATGTACCCAAAAACTCAATGATTACTATTTGGAAGAGGACAGTGCAAGCGAGCACAGAAACAAAGACGTAGTTGTTCAGTATGCCCATGAAGACATTTATCTTTTCCATCTCTCTGGAGCTGACCTCATTAAAGACCTGGAGTGGAGAGGATGTCCTTAGTGCAAGTTGCATAGTCTTAGCAAATTCAGAATAAAGTGCATCCAGAAAATGGGTACAATGTGAATCTTGACAGCATGCTGTTATTTGTCATTGTAGTGTAAACTACTGTATAATCTAGATAACAATTGAAGCATTAAAAAACAACCTGATTCACAGTAGATAATTGTGTACTTTAGAAAAAAACAACGAAGAATTATGCATAGCTCTAGACATGAAAATGACAACATTCTAGAGTCATTTTTGGGATTTACTAAAGGTACCAATTATGGCCATGCTCATAATATGAGTGAAAAGGCATACCTGACAAAATACAAAGGTGTTGAAAATAAGTGTGTTTAATATCAAATCAGAATCTGGGCCATCAAGATTAAAAACTGCTTTTCCTCTTGTCTGCAGAAACCACACAATGACAAACTGATATAAAGACTGTCCCAAGATATTCCTCCACATTACATTACTGATGAAGTTTCCCTTTCTACCAACTGGTGATCTCTTCATCAGGTCATCATTAGGAGGCTCTGTAGCTAAAGCCAGTGCTCCTAGAGTATCCATGATCATGTTGACCCATAGAAGCTGAACAGCAGTGAGGGGAGCATTTCCTGAAAGCATGTACAAACACAATAAGAAAGGGAGTAAAAGAAAATTTCTGATATCACGAAAAACAGCATGCCCATAAATTATAAACATGCTGCAGAAAGACAACACTGGGATCTACTTACCTGTCAAACAGGCAGAAGAAAAGTTGACAATTAGGGCAACCACATTTACTGTCAACTGAAACTGAACAAACTTTTGAATGTTGATATAAACTGAACGTCCCCATTTGGCAACAGTTGCAATTGTAGAGAAGTTATCATCCAGTATTATGACATCAGCACTCTCTTTTGCCACCTGCAAATGGAAGAATATGTTGTAAGCATAAAATGTCCTTTTCAATAAACTTTTAGCTTTCATGATAAAAATAAAAAACTAAAGAAACAGCATTCAGGTTACACCTCTGTCCCGGCAATGCCCATTGCAAGCCCAATATCTGCTTCATGAAGTGCTGGAGCATCATTTGTGCCATCACCTGTCACAGCAACGACTTCGTTGAAAGTGGTTCTTAGGTGTTTCACAAGGGTATGCTTGTCCATTGGCGAGGATCGAGCCATGACCTGAAAATGAAGAAATGCAGTATCGGCAGGTGAATGACTTTCTAGCCAAAACCGGTCATCTACAGGTGTAATCAAAGGGCAACCTATACAAGAATACGTTTCAATAATTGCTGAAAGATTTCCATAGATTCATATTATGATTGTAGAATACTATTATTCTCATCTTGCAATTTCTGCATAGAGCAGTGTTTCTTTTTAAAAAAAATAATAGAGCATGTATATTTATCGTTTTTCAAAACAGATGTAGGGTAATTTAGCCTAAAGTACAGTGATGTAATGCATAAAGTGAATGAGAAAAAGTGCACATAAATGAAGAGTTTGCATCTGACTTATGCCCGAAGATTTTGCAAGAAAATAGAAATGGAGAACAGTGTCATAGCAAGTGGTTTTTATAGTAGTAAAATAAAGTCAAACAAATTGCAGCATAAGATTTGCCACCAATTGCCTCACCATAGAAATTGCATACCAAAGTTCTACTGGCCATGGAAAATCATTCATCCTCCATCTGGTTTGGATATGTATTAATTGTGGCTGAATCAATCTATTAAAGAAAACATAAATTCACCTGGATTTTTGGAATAAGTTTACTCAATTCCTCATCACTTTTCTCTCGGAATACTGGGCCTTCGATTGCTATACCATTATCAGTCAAAATTCCGCATTCTCTAGCAATAGCCTTTGCTGTGTTTATGTTGTCTCCAGTTACCATTCGAACCGTGATACCAGCTGCCCTACAGATTGCAACAGACTCTTTGACACCAGGGCGCACAGGATCTTTGATACCCACAATGCCTATACAAGTGTATCCTTCAGTTGGAATGGGATGCTCAGCAGAGAATTCATTTCCAATTTCCATGTAAGCAAGGCATAGAGTTCGAAGAGCTTCGCTAGCAAATTTTTCAATAGTCTCCTTAAGATGATTGACAACTGCTTCATTGAGGGGTACAACCTCACCGTTTGAGTTAATAAACTTGTTGCATGCAGCTAATATTATTTCTGAAGCACCCTTACAATGTGCCTGGTATCCTCCTTCAGGAAGCTCTAAAACTACTCCCATTCGCTTTTTCATGGAGTTGAAAGGTTCGACTTTCACAATTTTTGATGCTTGTCGTTCTGCTTGGAAGTCCCCACCTAGCAGCAAACCAAACTCTAAAATAGCAGTTTCAGTAGGTGTTCCCAGTATCTCAGTTTTGTTGCCCTCACCTTTCACAACTTCTCCCCCTGTATTGTTAAATATTGACTGAAGTAAAATTTTCAAAGCAGAAGCAGGAATAGAAGAGCCAAAAGCAGAGGTCCCCTTGGAGTTGTCTACTTCCTTGGTTTCCTCACAAATGCATGCCTTCACAACAGTCATGTGGTTAGTAGTCAGTGTTCCAGTTTTGTCACTACAGATACTCGTGGCTGACCCCATTGTCTCACAAGCAGCCAGATGGCGGACAAGTGCCTTATCATTCATCATCTTCTTCATGGCAAAAGCAAGGCTTAATGTCACAGCCAAGGGAAGCCCCTCAGGTACGGCAACCACAACAATTGTAACAGCAACAGCAAAAAATTCCAATATTTCCATCGCATCATCTCCAGACCAGGTCCAATGGGTTCCTTCTTGCAGCTTGCGGCTAAATAATCCTTGCACCAAAACAGCAAATGTCACAACAGCGAAAAAGAGGCCAATTTTCCCAATGATGGTTGCCACCCCATTCAGTTTAACCTGCAATGGAGTCTCGTCATCTCCTCCTTCACTAAGAGTAGCCATCAATTTCCCCCACTGGGTTCTCATCCCAACTGTGGTGACAAGCATCTTGCATGAGCCATCCTGAACTTTGGTTCCAGAGAGCAGGAAAGGATTTACTGCATTCACATTAACTGGCTCACTCTCTCCTGTTAAACTGGATTCATTGATCAACACAGAAAACCCCGAAATAAAAAGCCCATCAGCTGGGACCTGGTCCCCAATGCAAAGGTGGACAATATCACCAGGAAGTAAGTCATATATAGAGATCTTCTGTCTGAGCCCATTTCTGGTGATCTGAACTGTTATTTTCTGCTTCTCTCTATCCAAATCTTTGAACTGCAGAGACTGCTTATAATCACTTGTGGCGGTGACAAATACAACAAGAAGAATGCTTGCAACAATTCCAAGACCATCATGGGCACCCTTAGGCCATCCCTCCATTGTTATGCCAACAACCAAAGAGACAAGAGCGCAAACAGCAAGAATCATGAGGGTCATATCATGAAGGGCTTCCCATACATAAACCCAAAATCCCCGTGCTGGGCTTTCAGTAAATTTATTAATTCCATAAATTTCTTTCCTTCTACTCAACAAATTCTCAGAAGTAGAAATACCCTCAGCGATTGATGTGGCAAGCTTATCAGCAATTCCCTCAACCCCACCATGAATTCTTAGCTTCTTGATGTCATGCCCTTCTACAACGGACCCCAACTCATCAGGACATATTTGAAAGCCTGCTGCCTCTACTTCTTCCGGCACAGTGTATTCACTGGCTAGATTAAGACCTATAGGCACATAAGGATATTTTATATAGAAAGTAAAAGATTAAAACCTCATTACATCTCAACCTTAAAATTTGAGAAGTTTAAGAGATTCATACCATGGATAAACTGGAGTGCAGCTTGTGAAACCAAAACTGCAACTCTAAACTTCTCCTAAAATGTTAAAGTTTGGCGAAAGCATCAAAAAGGAAGAATATTAGAATGCAAATTTCAGTTAAGTTCAAAATAAACTGTTATTTAATTTTTCATGGGGCTTAAATTGTTCATGAAACTATTTCATCATGTATTCGGGGCCAACATTGACAGGAGCCACAAATATAGCCCACCAGATCTTGTCATCAATTAATAGCAGAGATTTTGTTTAAATACATGGACTCATAAGTTTTAATAAAACAACTGGTAGTGGACTAAAATGTCACCAGAACAATTTGTCCAATCATCACTCTTGAATTGTCAACTGGATTAGCTGCTTCCAAAATAATACCACTTAAAACTATGTCAATTCTCCTGGCCCTTACTCCCCATCTCACTTCAACGTCACAGGCAATAAGAAAGTTACTTAAGGCATTATGTCACCAGCATTTCAACATGTCCACCTAATTAATCAAAATCTAATAACTGTTTCTGTCATCACGTTCATACTATGTATGACTTGGAATGGCCAATCCAGAACCAAGAATCTAATTGGACCCTGCATATCAGCAGGCATAATCAGTCTTACAGATTTTGAATTTCTCTTAACTTTGTCCAATCCATGGTTGGGCTAGTTATCATTTCAGACAGGCTCAATAACTACAACAGGTTTGAGTTCAAACTCAATGAGTAAATGACAGCTTAAGGTATTTATGACGTTCATCTATTTATGACATGTCATCAGCTGAAGTCCAGGCAACTTTGCATCCTCAAGTATTTTGAATCACAAAATGTGGAGCTATTGATCAAAATGCAAGACATGTGTAGTGACCAGGTTCATAAGAATTAGTAACTTCTAATAAATCTGCGGTTTATACTACTAAATATTACAAATACAGTAAAACTTAATTAGTTGGATGTCCAAGTTTTGTTGTTGCTAAACAGATGCTCACTTTCTTTATGGCGAAGTCAAATTTTAATAGTGCTAATTCGGCAAGGATTTTAAATTAGCTATGAGCGGTACAACTGGAGCAACAAAAATTGAAAATAGTTTAGAAATAAAACCTGATTTGAGCGACGGATGGCCTCAGCTTCAAATCTCTTGGAGAGGTTAGCAGTGAAACGAAACCTCCGTTTTCGATTCTTCACAAAACCACAGAGCTTCCTCCATCGCTGCAACGCCTCCTCTGACGAGTTCTTCGGCTTCACATCTCCGAAGTTCTCATTCAAATAGCTCTCCATTGCAGCTTTCCTTCTTCACAAGAAAATCAAACTTCCGTATAAACAAATCTCATCGTTTTATTCAAGCGGTCACTGTAAAAATCGAAAGAGAAGATAAAGAAGAACGTGAAAGACATTAAAGGTGAAAATTCGAATTTGAAGATATTTTGCTTGTTCGATGATATTTTTCTCTCATTATCTTTATTCGGTAGTACCTAGCGGCTTTTGAAAGCAAGTTGTGAGGACGAACTGAATTGACTTTTCAAGAAAAGTAGCAAGATTTGCTACACCAATTTTCCTTCTCTATTGCTTTAACTAGTAAGTCTTGTTTTGTTTGGTCTTTAATTTTGGTTAGGTCTTTAAATTAGGTCTTCCTTTCTCCCTTCCCAGTTGAGAAGCGAAGGTCAACGTTATTGACTAACGTTAAATCTACAAAACCGAAGATATAATAAACAAGCGATTACTGCTATTTCAACTTCTGATTAAGAGAGAACCTTTGTTTTTTCACATTTTGTCTTTAAAAAAATTTGCATCGGTCGTCTACGATTCCGTGGGAAACGTGATACCGCGTTAGGCCATGTGGGTTGGTAGCCAATGGTTTGCGACAGAGCGTATACGTTTACGCGGGTCCCACTTCCTTCATTTAGCTATTTGATTAATAGGGCGGTAAAAGGGTCATGTTCTCTGCGGGAACCAGAGCCGTAACGTGGCTTACAATGATTGGATGTTGTTCCAATTTTATGGTTTGGACTACGGATTTTATGCTGCCTACCTGCTGATCACTGCTCATCTTCCCTGCCAATGCCCGATGGGCCACCAACTGGGCAATATAACCGCCGTTTAAAAAGCAAAAGAGAATCAGATATATATATATATATATACATCATATATCATAGTCCGTTTCACGGGCAAAATTAAATTATTTGTTGTCTGTTTTTACGTTTTGTTGGCTACTTGCTTACAATATTGAGAAGCCCTAGATCGAATCTTCAAAAGTTGGAGTGGGGCAGTGGCCGCTCTCTTAATTTAAAACTCAAAAGAGAAAAATTATTAAAATAAAATTGAATTACGTTTCCTATACTTACTTTTACATAAATTAAGTTTTTTTTTTTTTAATTTTTAAGCTTACACTCTAGTGCAGTGGATCTATATTATGGGAGTTTTTAAAAAGATAAGAATCGTGCGGCAGTGTATATTTGCCTAAATCATACATCCCACTCTTGAAATTGAAAGTGAGCGGCATGTTTTCCCACAAATTAATGTGAGAGAACAACTGGGTTCCCGTGCTCCGAGTTTTGTCGTCCATGTGATGCTCAACGATTACTTTACTGATCTGGTCTATGACATTCACTTATCCTTGGGCTTTCTGTACATTGCAGCCCAACATTTTGGGTCTAACTACAAAGAATCACGGACCAGTGTTCATGGGCCCCCGGTTCCAATAGTATGTTCTGGCTCAAGATGGGCAGTCCACAAACATTTCCCACTTCCATTACCTACGTATACTTCCTATACAAAATCAATGTAAATATCAATGCAAACCAACCAATTCCTTTGATGCTAAACCAAAAAAGTAGAGTGGATTAAAAATTTCAACGAACACTTTGGCAGACATATGAATAAGATTATGAGAATTGTAGCGTCACATAGGAGATAGAACAGTAAAACAGGAGTTGGATTTAGCATAATGGACTGCCCACCAAAAATTATATGAAGCTACGAGTTGTGTGGACTAATGTTAAAGCACGCGTGCAAGCACAATCTAATCACACACATAATACACTCTCTCCTATCTGCCTTAATTTACCACTTCATTCATTGTCTTATTATCCTTTTTGTTTTTGTGCTCCTTTTCAGTTCGCTCTTGGAGCCATTCGGCCAAGTACGTATCTTCCTTGTCCTTTCCATATAAAAATTTAATACGAGGAGACGATCCCTCCTCGTAAGGCTCGCAAACTTTTCCTCTAAGCCGAGGTCTTTGCCTTGCCTTGTTGCTTTCAATTTTCATGAGCTTCACAGAACGAATGGTTTACAATTAGCTAACCTGTGATAATCAAATAAAAGGATCTTCTTTTCCCTCAGCATAAAGATAATAGTCGTAATATCGGCAAAAATTCCAAAGGTTATGGAAAACGTACTTCTCGTGTTGCAGATAAGAAAAGGCTCCAAATTTCCAGTAAGAAATATCAAATCCATGAATGATTTAACTCCAATCCAATCCAATCCATGTTGACATCTTATCCTCAGCATACCAAATCTAATAAGTCTGATAATATAATGACAATATCTGGGCAATGTCATTTTCTTACATTGGAACCACGTTGAAATGGGAAAAAGTGGCATCACTCACGCATGCCTCAAAAGATAGAAATTTTGTTGGGTATTTTATTATTATAATACATTTTTAGAGATGGAAAAGGGTAATACGTGTCTTAACGCTAAGAAAAGAAAGAAAGATAATCTCCTAGTTCATGGTACAACAAAATAAATTTTAACTGCTCCCAACTTTTCCCACTATATATCTTTGATTCCAATAACAACTACGTTTTAATAAATTATATTCAATTCTTAGATTTTTTTTTTTTCAATATTTTTGACAACAACAAGAAGCATATTTTTCCTTTTTCTTTTCCGCCTGTATTCTCATTTCACTTTAGGGTTTTAACAATTCTTTTTTTATTCAGAATATAAATTCAATCCAATAAAGATTGGATAAGATGGAATTGAAATAAAGTGAGTACATCAGAATATGGACACAAGATATTGACATGATAATGTATCAGTTGAAGTATTTGACTTAAAAGTTGTAGTATGAAAAATAAATATTAACAGCAGTGATGCTGATGAATGACTATTGCTTCAGTTTTATAGAAACATTGCATAGTGCCTCTCATGAGAAACGCAGAATGAATTGAAAACGGTGACGTATCCATCATGAAAATGCAAATTATCCCCCATTTCACTTTGTTGCTTCTTTCCTACTCAGCAATCCCATTGTAAGCGGACAAGGTAGAATATATGTGTAGATGCTTGAAAAACCAGAGAGACCAATCAAATAAAGAAGGATAAAAAGGTGCAGATAAGATCAGCTGAATGATTTCATCAAACCAATAAAAGACTCCATAGAAGCTTGATTGACTGCACGAGATTGTATGAAAAATATAGAGCCATTTGTCAAAGGCCCAGCGGAGATAATTGGCGTTCCGTCACACGTTGCTCTCTTTTCTCCCTCGGAATTAATGTTATTGTTTCATAATATGCCAGGATTGGGCTTGGTGGACCCCAACTCCATGACTCTCAAGTCCGGTGACCTGTCACGGTACGAGAGATCACGTACTAACTAGAGGTGTTAGGGTGGGTGTACGTACAATTGGCTTCGATCGCAAAGGTTTTCATATAGAAGGGGGCTTAGACCACTTCTGTTCGAACTGATCGGAGAATCAAGCAGCACTCCTGATAGAGTCGAGACAGGCCGAAACTAATTAGATAAGCAACATGCTAATAAGACTTACCCTTGACTTGGGGTATGCGAGACGCTCTGCTGGGCCCGTGACAGTCCTCACTCCCGAAATGCCATTATCTCTTGTTAATGGAAAAGCCTAGTTGATTGGATTAGCTTAGATTAGCCTCAGGCTAAGAAGGCATCCTGACTGATGACGAAAATAGTTGTGTTTCACTCCATTTCGATTCTTTGCCTTCCGCGGACCTATCCCTAAGTTTCTGTTTTTATTTTTCCTCAATTGATTCAATTTAGTTTAAATGAGGATTAATTAGGATTCTGTGTATTTAGAGTAAATAGAGATGCATGCTTCTCCAAGTGTTCGGTTTGGAAATTAGAGAGAGCTAGTTTGTTTGTTTGTTGTTATTGGCATGGCATGTTGTCACAGAAAAATTTTCTGTATAGCAACAGAGAAATGTATGGAGATATGGATTCTGTGGGCAATGAGCTGGATGCGGCAACAAGAAGAAGATGGACCATGTAAACAATATCATAGGTATATATTTTTTATCATGTGGAGGCTACTTCCATTAATTGAATCAGATTCTAATGTGACCCAGTGCTGCAAGCAGTGACCCTACTTCTCGCGAACTCTTCTGATCTAAATGTTGATGCAGATTCTTATCTGAATATGAAACTTATAGATTAGATAGAGATATAGCCATAGCCATAGCCATAGCCATAGCCATTGTCATCCATTATTAGCGATCAAGTGAGACAGCAATTAATGAATTCTATCCTTCGTTCCAAGCCATCCAAATTACTGATAATAGTTGCGCATGTTGTCTCGCATCTTTTGTCATCATCACCAACGTCAGCTGCCTTAGCTATATCGATCGGTTACTGTTTTTGCCACTATCCTTTCCATAGCAAGTGCATGCTTTATATTTTTTAATAAATTTATAGGAACCTGCGCTGTGATTGGAAATTACCGTGGGTTAGAGGCAAACAAAACAGTGCTTCAATGGTTGTTATTCCAAGCATGCATTCTTCTGCCATCAATCATAGTGGCGGCAACACTAAACTCAGAATTTTTTTGTAAATGCGGATTGGTCCTCGAGGTCAATTGCTTCGGGAATTAATTTCAATTGTTCTTTTTCTCTTTTTTAAGAGGATAAGAAGCAAGTATATATGACTAGATGTCATCACTATCAAGGATGTCAATATTAAACTGTAAAAATGTAGAAAAATAGCAAAAATATATTATATTTTTTTTTATGTAATTATGCGAAGGCAAGCTAGGCAACATAAGTGGTGATCATTTTTTTCCTTTATCCTTACTTTGTTTAAGAAAAAGCAGGTGGGGAAGAGTTGTGAAGGTTTTTCTTGTCTCCTCCTTTTGGACTAGAGAGTTGAGACTTGGTGAATGCAATTAATAAGACTCCGGTTGCAAAACACATACAAATCTGCTGTTTGTTAGTTATCATTATTTGGCTCAAATTCAACTGCAATTTAAAATGGGACCCTGTACCAGTGATCCATGAAAATGGAGCATCATAAGATTTTTTGGCACATGGTAAATTTGAGTTTGCTCAGCCTTGCTATAATTATTCCAAGACTAAGTGCTACTGCAAAAGTTTCTGCAGGTTCAGTTCGATGGATATGCTTAAGTGAATGGCTCTGGACATTATGTGAGTGGACCAAAAGATACCCAGATAAACAAAGATAGTGCGGCATATTACAATTGCAGATCACCATCTAGAAATGTTCATTCACGCCATTAACGAGTACAATTTTGACCTTAAACGATAGTTTAGTCTCGTAACTCTTCTTTATGAAATACCAGTGTACCAGCTAAAGTTTACAGAGTAGAAACTTGTGAAATGAAACTGACAGGCGAAAATAAAGAGTGCAGCTAGTCGTACAGCGACCCATCACAGAAGGCAATGACAGTCCAAACAAACCAATCTCCAAAGTTGATCACCTATCGTTGATCACCCTTTCCATGCCATGCGGAAATGTCACTGTAACAATAACACAGCCCAATCAAAAGCCAAGCTACAGTGAGATGCTCTTGCAATCGGCCATATAATTATCACTTCAAACATACCGAAGACTTCAAACCAACCCACACACGTACACAGACACCTAACCTTGCCTGCATTTACTTTTATAATCTATATATAAGCAGTTCCTCTTTTCTCTATCCCTCTCTCACAGAGGCAATTTCTCAATCACCTTTCAATCGAACACTCGGTATTTCTCTCCAAGCTCGAAAACGGCAAATCTCATGGGTGACTTGCTCTTAGAAGCTCTCCATGTCCGTGTAGTGGGTTCCGGCGAGAGAATTCTCGTGCTTGCTCACGGATTTGGCACTGATCAATCCGCATGGCAACGCATTCTTCCGTATTTCAACCATTATCGTGTCATCCTGTATGACCTTGTCTGTGCTGGTAGTGTTAATCCTGATTACTTTGATTTCAGAAAGTACACTTCTCTTGATGCCTACGTTGATGATTTGCTAAACATACTTGACACCCTTGGTGTCAATCGCTGCGCCTATGTCGGCCACTCTGTCTCCGCTATGATTGGAATCTTGGCCTCAATTCGCCGCCCTGAACTCTTCTCGAAACTCATTCTTATCGGTGCTTCTCCAAGGTAAATTATCAAAACTTAACATACATGACATGGGTTTTTCTAAGATCTTACTCGGAAATGAAATATATGTATTCAGGTTCCTGAACGACGATGATTATCATGGAGGATTTGAGATGGCTGAAATTGAGAAAGTATTTAAGGCAATGGAGGCGAATTACGAGGCATGGGCGTATGGCTACGCCCCACTAGCAGTGGGAGCAGATGTGCCTGCAGCCGTTAGAGAATTTAGCCGGACCTTATTCAATATGAGGCCAGACATATCACTATTCGTTTCGAGAACCGTCTTTAATAGCGACCTGAGGGGGATACTAGGCGTAGTAACGGTACCATGTGTCATAATTCAGACTGCCAAAGATGTCTCCGTTCCGGTATCCGTTGCTGAATTCTTGCGTAGACATCTCGGCGGCCGGACTACGGTGGAGCTTTTGAAGATCGAGGGTCATTTGCCACATTTGAGCGCACCCGCCGTAGTGGGTCCGGTTATCCGGCGAGCCCTGTCAAGATAACTTTTTTTAAAATAAAAAATTAAAAAAAAAAAGTTTTGTGGGGGCCTAATAGGCTAAGGGCAGTTATAGGCCTATTACTACTACCTAGGGTCCAAGAAATTTGCAGAAATTTCGACGCAAGGAATAATTTGTGGACACTAGTTCTTGGATTTGGGATTATATGATGTTCTGCAAGGACAACAAAATACCCATGTGATCATCACGTGATGACGTGTCCTTTTTGTATTTCTCTTTTTTTTTGTTTCTTTTGTATTTTTCTCTTATTCAAAAATTTTAACATGTCTGGCTTTATCTTTATTTTGGCATGCAAAAAATAAAGAAATGAAAATGCAGCGTGTTGTACTCGGGTACTCTGTTTACCGATTTTGCAAAGCTATCAGCAACCAAAGAAAAAAAAAAAAAATCGTCGCGTATTTATGCGTATTAATAATATATTATCAGACTCCCAACTGAAAGAATCTTCAATCTATTGTCTTTACAAGGAAGATCAAATACATGGGTGACCCACCTCTTCGGCCTGGCCAGAGATTCTTTGTCCCAATCCTCTTTCAGTTTTTCTGCATTGTCCATTACGTCCGCTCTTTTTTTCACTGTGTTATGACAAACAGAAGTTGATTTTTATTCAGATTTGAGTTTCTTAATAAAAATCTTTTTAGTCAATTTATAATTTATTTAGAATTTTTAATTCATACTTATTTCAAAGGAGTTTTAACACATACGTTCTCTGAAATTTGAATTTTTAATACTTAAATGAAAGGTTTCAGGAAAGGCACACTTACCTCTCCTGAACCATTAGTTGACCATCCAATTTTATTTATATGATTATAATACTCTTAATTGCTTTAAAGTAAAATATAAGAAATTTAATTTGTACATAATAAAAATAATTTTAATTTATATTTATTTATTTTAATTGTCATTAATTAAATTTTTAATTTTTAAATAAATATAAATTAAAATTATTTTTGATTACATACAAATTGAATTTTTTATATTTTACTTTGAAACAATTAAGGGTATTATAGTCATATAAATAAAATTGGATGGTCAACTAATGGTTCAGGGGAGATAAGTGTGTCTTTCCTTAAACCTTTTATTTAAATGTTAAAATCTCAAACTTCAAAGGAGGTATATGTTAAAACCCCCTATTTCAAATAAAAATTTTTAAATGGATTTTGAGCCGTAAGTGGCCCAACGTGAATTCACACCTGAAAAATCGAAGCACTACACTTAAAAGTCCATAATAAAAATAACCATTAAAAATTTTAAAAAAAAATTTTGGGATCTCTTTTTATGGTTCATTTAATTTAACTTTTCAAATAAAATTTTTATAGGCAAAGTTTTTACAAATAAAATTTTTCTCATAAGAGTTTTGAGAAAAAAAATTTTGACCGTTTGATTGTCAATTAATTGTTTAGTTACACAATTTTAAAATTGTTCTTATACAATTAAATTGTTAAAAGGGATATATTATAGGGTGAAGAATATGCAAGGAAGGAAAAATACGATATGAGAAAAAATTTATTCATATTTATGCCTTCAACTGTATATATTACGTATTAATAAGATTGAAAGCAAGAATATAATTCAATTATTTCCAAAAAAATATAGATGTACAAAACTAATTTATTGTTATAACAAAACTAATTTTGTGGATATTATAAATTAGGATTCAATAAACATAAACAATAAAGGTAAATTAATTATTCATAAATTTACGTATAAAATATGAAGTACCTTGTAGAGTTTATTGTAAATATGGTAGTTGATGACTAATATAACGTAAAAAAATAATTAAATAGAATTTTGTTTTTATTATGGATACATAGAAAAATTAAAAAAATAATGTCGGGATATTCTTGATATTATGCAAGTTTTAAAAAAGTTTAAAAAGATCTATAAGGCTTCTCCTCGTTAACTTGCTGAAAAAACGAAGCACTACACTTAAAAGTCCATAATAAAAATAGCCATTAAAAATTAAAAAAAAAACTTTGGATCTCTTTTTAGGGTCCCTTTAATTTAACTTTTCAAATAAAATTTTTATAATTAGAGCTTTTACAAATAAAGTTTTGCTCATAAGAGTTTTGAGAAAAAAAATTTTGATTGTTTGGTTGTCAATTAATTGTTTAGTTGCACAATTTTAAAAGTGTTCTTATATAATTAAATTATTACAAAGGATATATTATAGGGTGAAGAATATGCTAGGAAGGGAAAAGATGATAATGAGAAAAAATTTATTCATGTTTATGCCTTCAACTGTGTATATTATGTGTTAATAAGATTTAAAGTAAGAATATAATTCAATTATTTCCAAAAAAAATATAGATATACAAAACTAATTTATTGTTATAACAAAACTAATTTTATGGATATTATAAACTAGATTTCAATAAACATAAACAATAAAAGTAAATTAATTATTTATAAATTTACGTACAAAATATGAACTAATCTTGTAGAGTTTATTACAGAGATGGTAGTTGATGACTACTATAATGTAAAAAAACAATTAAATAGAATTTTGTTTTTATTATGGATATATAGAAAAATTAAAAAAATAATGTTGGGATATTCTTGATATCATGCAAGTTTTAAAAAAGTTTAAAAAGATCTATAGGGTTTCTCCCTGTCGAGTCTTTTCAATTTTTTTAATCTATTAAATCTTTTTTTCGTGACAACCAAATGATATTAAAAAAAATTGAAAAAGATTTTTAACATTAAAAAAGCCATTTTAATTAATAAAAAGTTAACTAAACAAGCACTTGGTCTTTTTTTATGCTTAGTTTGAGAATATATTTCAATAACTTTTATTCATTAATTATTATAAATTACCTAATTAAAATATAAATAAAATAAAATAAAATAAAATAACTTTGCCCTCTATTGCAGCATCTAGCTTAGTTTCTTCTTTCTTCTTTCCATTCACTTGTCTTTGTTGCTACTTCATCTTCTTCTTGGGGTTAGGCAACAAAGTTGTAAGGCCATCTGTGAGTGTTTGAGATTGACAATATTGCAAGAGCTATAAGCAGACACAGAGAGAGCGATTGACAAAGAATGTTTGGGATTGCAACTCACAATTAGGATAGATGCTTGTAATTAGAGGGTGTTTGATATAGAGTTCTTAAATTAGAGTTTTATATAGATTTGGGGATATTTGTTGTAGATTTGGATATATTTTAGTTTAATTTTTCAATACAGTAAATTATGGTAGTTAATTGATAAAAATTATTACAATGCAATCTCATCCGTTTATTATTAGTTATGTTAGGGGTTAATAGATTTTTGAAAGAGGATTGAAAAGAAGGATTCAAATCCAAAATAAAAAGGTGAAAGTAGGGTTAACCCTTATCATTTTTGTATCCTTAGAATAGTGATAGAAGATTGTTATTTTTCTATCATGTTTTAAAGAAAAATGATATTTGAGTGTTGCATGAGTTTTAATCAATCATTACCTTTCATGTTGAAAGTTTATTACATGTACGTCTTATTATGATATTTGAAATCATCATACGACACTGCAAAAATCATTATGCATAAAACTTTTTATTTATGAATTTTTTTGCTTGTATTAGAGGTTGCGAGAGATAAATTCAATTATAAAAGTAAAAGAAAGTAAAATATGTCTTTTTTTTTAAAAAAAATTAAAAGAAATAATTTTTTAAAAAATTTCTTAATAAATATTTTTATTTTAACATTTTTAAATTAAGAAACACTTTGTTTACCCAACTTATATACAAGAAAGAGATTTAAAAAGAACTTATACATATATTCAATTAAAATTTAAAAAAAAAAAAGTTATGATCATTGTTTCCCTTATAATAAAAATAGAAGCCTCTCTCTTTTTTTTTTTTTTTTTTTTTTTAACCTTATCTCCTATTTTGGCCTTTTAACTAAATCTTAGAAAACCTTTGGGCAGTGTAACTTGAGCATCGGAACGTACACATCAATCTCATCTATATATGTAATTAATATATTTTTCTTTTTGTAGGTTTAAGTCCCTTTCATTTCTGATATCTAATGGTTTGTACTTGTGCAACCTCGTATGCATGGAGTAGAAGAACATATGTTAAGAAAAACTTACATGATGATGCTTGTTATAACGAAATGTCTTTTGTTGAATTCATGGAACAATCAAGAATTTGCTACGAGAGACATTACAATTGTCATAATTTATATGCGCATAAATGAAACAACAATTTATTTGATGACCTATTACTGCTGCCGACAACAACAAAATTTTCCATTTCCATTGCCTACACATTGCAGCAACAATGCTATAAAGTTATTTCACTTAAATTGGCAGCAAAACTTGCAAGGAGTTGTGTGGAATAATATGATATTTGTTGAAATGAGCTTATATTGTAAACTATACTCCGTGAATTATCATATTTCGTATTTGCACATCGGAATTCGCTCTGGAGTGTGGGCCTTGGATAATTTTCATGCTGGTCTGGTCTGGTCTGGTCTGGTCTGGTCTGGATATTATCAAAATCCACTGGCCTACTACCTACATACGCTTTTCATGAGCTGCACGACCGGCCCGACAATTGCAAGTCTTGATTGTAATTACTGTGACAGGCTACTTATGTGTTTCAAAGAGACGACCAATGCCTGCTTATCAATTGTTTCATGCGTTGTTTCAGTGAATTGCACAGCAGAATGCCAAAAATACCACTGACTCTTTTTGTTTGTTATTCTAAATATTATTTAATGCAATTCAAACATCTCTTACTTAATTATGTTACACCCGGATTCGAATCAAAGAATTCTTCTCCCACTATCACGCAAATAAATAAATAAAAAGAAAAATTGAAAAAAAAAATGAGTTTAGGAATATATGTGCAATCAAGTGTCCAATTATGTGCGATAATCCAATAGAAGACACTGGACAAGTGATAAGTAGGACTGAAAGAGTGGCATCAGTTGGCCTGGCAGTACGGTCAAGGTACAAAGTCTGTTGCCTCGACAATAATTGAGTTAAACGGGTACAAGTAAACAAGGCATAGTTGGCATTGGACCCGTCATTAATCCATAATACGTTGAATGGTTCCTTTGCAATAGCATCCAATGCTACATATATATTTTATCATTCAAAACACTTTTATAATAAATAAAACTCTTTGAGTCATGAACTGCGGGCCAATTCCATGAACTACTTTTGAGTTGCCGATCGGTCAGTGGATAGTAGCCAGCCATCTGTACAGCTGCGACTTTGATTTTGATAGCCTGCCTCCAAAGAGCCGTCTTTGTGGTAGATTAGTGTTGGCCTTAACAAAAAACGTGCATCATTACGATAATTTTTGTAGATGTAATGTGGTGAGAAATTTCAACGTGGGTTGGTCAAATCCGGGGGCGTTCCGTTGCATAGCTCATAATTCATTTGTGCCTTGGCAAGAAGCCGGTATGAACGCGCAGCAAATTGCAGCGTTGGATGACCAAACTTTATTATAGCTTGAACCCCAAGCGGATTATTGGGATAAGCGTTATTATGGCCCACTTGTCACTCAACCAACCCCACAGGCAGACAGGGTCGATTTTAACTTCTAGGACTTGATGCAACAAACTAATTACCCCCAACTGTAAATTGTAGAGCCTGCATTCCCGCTGTTGTTCTTAGTTAATTACCAAAAGCATCAAAACAAATATAGTGAGAGTACTATGAATATGCAGTTTTCTGCCCCTACACAATGCTGATAGCTGCAACGAATATGGTATCTTAAGGGCAAATTCATGTACAAACTTATCCTTGAAGTCGAAGTCCCAACTATATATCTTCATCTCTACATAACAATTGCAATGTCAACATAATTTCATTCAACATGAAGATAGGCCAATAGTACTAGACTTAATAATAATATAAGATGAAGTCAAATATAACAAATTATTCTTACGGAGGATTGAGGTTCATGAGGATAAGGAATCCAATTAATTTAATTACCCCCTTTAAATACAATTGAAATAAACGATAACGTTTTGAATTGTTCAATATTCACTCGCGCACCCCACAAAGGAAGACCAGGGAGAGGGTCTACTGAAAAGAGTAATCCATGCATTTAAAAATCGAAAGAAAACAACAAAGGCTCTAGCCACTCAGCCGTCAAGCCTGGGACCCATACGCTGACCCAAAGCTGATTGGGACAAACGACTAACCGCTATTATAACGGAATAAAAACACACGCGGCAGAAAAATATGTTGCTTCGTTGTCGAAGAAAGCAAAAAGAAAATCAACGGCTAATATTTGAATAAAAGTTGCCCACGACTTCTTATCCAGCCTCTCACTCTACCATCTTGAACATGGGAACATGGGTTTCTAGTGGACAAGCAAAATTAAACAGACGCCACAACCAAACCAGCGACTCTTCCAGAGCGCTATTTCTTAAATCGATTAACAAACAATTGTTTCATTCTTGTGGCAACTATTACTCACCTTTCTATATGCTTTCTCCCATCCAATCAAATTAATGTTTAATTCAAAAAAATAATATAAACTTATGACATCGTAGTTGAACCATCTTAGTCGAAAGAAATTAAAAACCTAAAATAATGAGTGTTGAGCCATTAGGAAATTATTTTCGAAGTTCAAAAAGTCAAACCAAACTATATTTAAAAAAAAAAAAAAAAAGCAAACCAAACCCCAGACCGTTAATCGCAAATTTTACAAGCTTCGTTACACAAGATATTTACATTTATTTTCTTTTTTTTCTTTTTCTCTTTTTCAAAGACCATTTCACTGTTTGGATGTTTTGATTGCAAGGGGCATGCGGTGGGGCACACTTCACACAGACACATCTGACGCTCTTGCAGCGGCGTGGCCGGATCTTGGTTGCCGTAGAAGCTCTATCAGTGTCTCCGCCTGTCCGCATATAATGACACACAACACGACACAGCACCACTTACCTCATTAGACACAATAATACCAGAGCATAATTTTTTTAAAAAACATATAAATATTAAAAAAATCAATTCTTTTAGGGAAAAACAGCAGGCAGGTTTATCAGAGTAAAATGACATTTTTATCCTTCAAAATTTGAAGATATATAAATTCCAAACTGTCGTTACCCTGCATCAGCAAAATACAGAATTACTGGGATTTTATTTTTTATTTTTTTTTTCTTTTTAACTAAAAAGAAAAGGTTAGAAAAGGCTGGGCAAGACTGACGTGGCAGAATAGTGTTCTCTTTTGTTCAAAAAAACAAAACAACCATAACACCGGGGAATAATATCAAAATGACCTGCCATGTCAGCGGCCATAACCACGAGTCACCGACCAGAGAGAATCCTTTACACAGTCGGAAGTATTACCTTTGGCTTGGCGCGATTTGTGCCGGATTGAGACAAAGCGACCAAGGGAGGAATCGCTCCTTCGCGAGCCACCAAAGTACGGTACACCACACTTTCCTCGCAAACCTGCAACAATATAGCTACCGCGATCTCCTTCTGTCTTTGCGTCCCTACCTCTATGATCTCCACCAATACAGGAATTCCACCTTCCTCGACCAACGCCGATTTTGCATCCGGTAACGTAACTAACAAGCTCAGAACATACGCCGACTTGTCAACCATGTTTGAACTGAAATCAGCCATTAATTCCACCAAAGGTTTCATGATCCCAGCTTGAACGGCCCTGACTTTGTTTTCTTTAACAGAACAGAGTGAATATAAAGCCGTTGATGCGTCCTTTTTCCCGCGAAAACCTCCGTTTTCCAGAAGGTTCACTAGAGGTGGAATCGCTCCTGACCGTCCGATTGCCATTTTGTTCGCTTCCACCTGAGATAAACGAAGCAAAGCACAAGCCGCGTTCTCCTTAGCCGTAGGTGTACCTGTTTTCAAAGCTCTAACCAGTGGCTTTATCGCTCCTGAGGTAGCTATCAATTGTTTGTTCTCGTCGCATAACGAAAGATTCAAAATAGCCGTAACTCCATACTCCTGAAGCTGAAGATCAGACGACGAGATTAATGAAACTAACGGCTTAACCGCACCTGCTTTAGCAATTTTCAAGCGGTTCTCTGACTTGTTCTTGGCCAAAAGTCTGATTTCCATGGCGGCTTGCTTTTGCTCGTCAATCGAACAGGACTCGAGATCCGCAACGAGCTGCCGAATCAAATCATCGGAGTTCTCCGAAACACACGCTATTAAAAGTCTCCGGCTCTCAGATGACGCCGTTGGGAATTCTCCGGATCTGTCGCTGTTACAATCACTGAAAGCAGATGAATCGTCATTGATATCACTATAGCTCCTCCCAATATACGTAAAATTCACTCGATTTCCCTCCTCCATTGCTTTTGTAACTAATTGCTCTTACTGCATCAACTCTCGCCGATTGTTGCGAAATTCGGGTTACGGGATCCGAAAGTGATCAAATTCGGGTTATGAACAAATGAGCGCAAGAGGAGGAGGTAAAGGATATAAGGGAGAGGGGAGAGAGCACACCTGGATTAGGGCCTTGGGAGGTGGGCTGACACGTGCATATTTGGACCGAACCAAATCCTAGTTCGGGTGAGCACGTGCGAAAGGTCTCTTTAAACACGTGCATAGAAGGTTCGCTATTCGATAAAAGGATTCTTCGAAGTGAGTCATTTTCTCTCTCCCACCTTCAATTAAGACTAATAGGTTCTTTTAACTGGTTCGGATGTAATTAAGTCCTGTCGTATGGTACATTTCGGTACTCTCGCCCGCTTGATATTTTGCCACGTACCCCGAATTACGGCCAATGTTTGTTCATGTTTAACCTGAGAGTCGGCCCGCACATGTTTTGAGCAATCATAACGCGTTACTACAGATCAAGCCAGGCCACACCATGCCTAAGCAGAAAGCCCAAGTGCCAACTTTGCGTGATTACAGACATCGAGCCATAAATTTCAAACAAAAGAAAAAAAATAAATAAATAAAATCGGGCCCTTCATTTATTTTTTTTAAATTACAAATTCCATGCATATATTTATATTACACAATTTTTTTTTTATAAATTACACATATATATATATATAATTTATCAATATTATATTAAAAATTGAAAGTCTTAATAAATTAAAATTTGGTTTTGTCTGAAAATATAGAAATCGAGAATTTTAATCAACCATCAATTGAAGTCTAGTTTTATCCAAAAACTTATACTAAATTCAGGTGAAATTGATCTCTTAATTTATAAAGATATTAACCTTCACCAAATAGATGAAAAAATTTGAACATATCCCTCAAGTTAAAGGATATAAGTACTAACCACGTTTACTAAAAAAAGTTGACACTCTTTGTTAGGTATCAATAATATGATATATATATATATATATCGGGTAGAATTATCAGCCTCTTTATTTTATACAAAGTCTTACATCAATTGTAAATTATTAAATATAAACACATCCAACGATTGAAATTGTATTTGACCATGTGATTAATGTATAATTAATGCATATGTTAGATACAATCTTAACCGTTAAATATATCAATGTCTAATGGTTTATATTTAATATAAAATTTTATGTAAAATAAAAGAGTTGCTAATCCTATCCCATATATATATATATATATTCTTTTTGGAGTTCAGGTTTGATGTTTGTCTCAAGAGTTCTGTAAATGTAATGGTTTATAAAAATTAATGTGATCTTACAAAATATTATTGCTTAAAGTATCTTGAAAGAATCAGTATAATTGGTCCATTATGTGTTTTTGGTCAACTGCTACCTTTTATGCTGGCATTAATATACTGTTACTGACATGTTTTCTTCTAATCATTTTAAGAATGGAAACGTTAAAACTGACTAATAGCTATTAGCCGCAAGTATCGTCTCCATGTGTATAATGTTGATTTTATTGTTGAGACAAAATAATTTAGTCAAGTTGTGAATTATTAGAAAGTAAACAAAAACACAAGAGCAAGACTTTTATTAATTAATTTAAATGCAATTTTAAAAACACAAAAAATAAAAAACACATATCCAATTTTACCCATAATTGTAGCCCACCTTCACAACTATCAACATGATAAGAACCAGATGACAGATTAGTGAGGTGACCTACTCTTTCGGAGATGAATTATTGGAATATTTCTTGTTGGGAAATAAAAAAACCCTTAAAATGACAATTATACAACAAAACAGAAAAAAAATTATAAGATCTCGTTAGACAGCAAAATTTAGAACAATTCTCAATTGTTATGCAATATCTTGAAGATAATAAGGTACTATAATGAGTAGATGAAACAACTTGATGCAAATAAAACTGCATTTGGGGCTTACCTACTACACGATGGTCATCGTGTATAATGCACGGTGCCAACGTGTTTAAGAAACCCAACATGTTTTTTGTGATATTTTAATTCAAATGATTGCCATACCTATAATGGTAGTTAATATAGTACTCTCATTTATTGCTTGTTTCAGAGTCTATCATTATATTAATATGGGTGTAAAGTAAGTATCCTCTGTGCATAAATAATTACTAATGGACATTTGGACTGAACCAAGGGCCAATTAGCTCAATCTCTTATGATCTAACCACGTCCGCACGATGAATACGCTCTTTAAGAAAATTTACTATTTTTTAATTTCAATGTCTCATAATCTCATATTTTAAAAATATGTTATGTTTGTTATTGATCGTATCCATTAATTTTGTTTAATTTTGTTTGTAAGATGCACAAAATTTTTTAGGAAAAAATAGAATAACAGGGAAGCATCGATAATTTCAATACAAAAAAAAAAAATTGAATAATTCTTTTGTCAATTGCGGCCTGGGTCCTTCGGCCCGCTTGCCAACATCGCCCCGCGCCAACAACGGCGGCATTGCCCGCGCTAATTTCGTGCTGGTTCGGAACGTTGTCGTTTGGGCGTTGCACGAGTTCTTGCTTTGCGAGAGATATTTTCCTAACACTCAAAACCAACGCCTCTTCATTTCATAACTTCGTTACTATTGGACCATAAATCTTTCTAAGAAATTAAAAACTCAAAATTTATCATCTTCTTCAACAAGCTATGCAAGTATGGGCGAGGATCCTGGACTATTTTCTGACTTCGTCGAGAAAGCCAGAGGTTGATCAAGCTCCTCCTCTGTAGTCTCTTTGTGCGTATTGTTTGTTAGCTTCTTTTTGTTATCTGAAAATAAGAATTCTAACTTCGATCTTTGATTTTCAGGTTTAGTCGCTAAAGACTATAGCCCTTAACCAAAAGTTCAGCATCTCTACCTACAGAGTGTTACGGACATTTCCTTATCAAATAGTGTTATTTAATGTTGTCAATTTAAGATTCCATTAATGCTTCAGATATTATTAGCCTAATTCATGTGAATAATCGAGCTATTTCATTGATCTCAATCACATAAAGATTCTCCTTGTTTAATTCATGAGGAAGTCTTGGTTCTGCTAAATTTCTATGTCATTGTTTTCATTGATCATTTATGTACCCGAATGCTTCTTGTCCAGCAATCTAAGCGATAAATGCTTCGACTCTGCGTTATGTATGAGTAGTTTTTGTAGACACAATTTATGAAATCGCAAGAATTTAATTCCATCACGCAGTTTTTATGCTGGTGGAGACAAATACCCAAGCGTCTTATCTATATACTTGTTTAGCTACAATACTAGGAACTGCCTTCACATATTTGCCATTTCAGATTTGTAAGTGACCTCTCTTGGTATATTTGTGGGCCTTCAAGAACATAGTTTGTTGAAATTTATGTTGATAGTATATTAAGCGGGCAAAGATGCATATTTGGTATTCTGTAGAGCACGATGACAGATTTCAGTCTTTGAGAGGGGATCACTTGCTACAAACTCTACGAGTAAGGACAAGAAGTGGAAGGATCAGGTTGGGAGAAAAGTGATTAGCATTCTCAGATTTCCAATAAAGTATTGTCTTGAATATGCGGAGTATAAGAAGGAATTGTATCTAATTTAAGGTAGCTAGGGGAAAATTTTTGGTTTGTAGAGTTGTTGATTTGCATGACTGAGGGTATATACTAAAAATTGTTATTTACCACATTTTAGCTTATGTGCTTTCAAAGTTGAGTGGAACATAGCAGTATCAGACACACTCCAAGTCGATATCACTCTTTGGCACTCCTTTTATAGTTCTGCAGGGTTTTCTCAGTGGATCTCCAGGACACGTGATTTACCTTGAAAATGCTGGAAATTTATTGCCGCTTTTTCTTCTGCTAGTTCTTAGATGCCTGTAGAACTAGAAGGATGGAGCTGGCACTTAAAAACTGTGTCATGTGCATTATGGAGTGAAAAGGAGTACTAAACTTTGTTAATTAGAATGATGGCGAATGACTGGTCCTTAAAAATGCATCATTTGGGCTATTATTCAAGTATAGCAAGACTACCTATCGATAATGATAAATATATTTTGTGTTTCCATGGAATGTCATGTGCATTGGTGTTTCTCACGCATTTAACGTAGTATCAGGGGTAGCCATGAATTCTTCTGCTTTACAACTCTGCGGCTCAGATGCTCTGTCGCACTTTTCTTGGGCTGACAAGCTTAACTTGGATTTACTAGTTTCTGATTTCTATTTCTATCATTGCATTTCACCTTTTTTATATCAGCTGACTTTCAATAGCAATAATATCATCTATGTAATTTTCAGGCTATTGCCTCTAACGTGGCAAATAATGGAGGTCTCTCCTTTGGGATGTTGCAGCTCAATTCAAGCATAAGAGTTCTGTGGTTGATGTCAAACTTAGGTTCAAATGTGGTATTTAACTTTTTCTTCTAACTATAAACTGAGGCTCATCTTGTCTGTAATCAATGTCTGTTGGTCAGATCTTCACAACTCACTGTAACAGATGTTGCACTATCCGCAGAAGCCGTTGCTTCATTTCAGTTTCCTGATAATTACTCTTGACAAGATACCAGCTTTTATATGATATAAGCTGGACTGTATTTATTGACTGGAACTGCAATGTTCTTATGGCTTCCTTAGAATGCAGCTTTCAATAGAGCATTGGTTTGAAGCAATCCCCATGATTTGATTTTCAGCAACCGTTGGTACTCCAAGCATTGCTTTTGGAGAGAATTGGCCAAGTATAATGCTAAAGTGGGCTTGACAAAACCTTTTTTAATTTCAATGCTTCAGTCATTCTGTGGTTCCTTCACTTCAAGATTACTAATAGTGAAGTACCAACAGTTACTGGAGGAAGAATTTCACCTCAAATTTACTTATATTTTTAAGCAATGAATTATTTTCCTTCTACATTGTTATTTTGCGAGTCAGATAAAAAAGAACGTAAGCCTACTTGAGTACTTCATTGTTGCACATTTAAGAGAGAAAGGACTGAGTTCTCGTGTTTTACTATGTGAAATTGTCTTCCAAAAGTTAAAATGGCAGCTCTAATACCGTTATTAATACTAGTCCTTATCACATACAAGCATAAATCAAAGGCAATAATGAGCGAATTTCCTCCTTCCTTTTTGTAGGGCTGACAAAGTTGAGTCCTCGGGGTTTCATACTAGCATAATCTGGAACAGCTGAATGGAGAAACTGTGGGAGAGATGGCTAGAAGGTTCTCCATCTATGAGAACAAGTTTAACAGTTGGATGCTCGTATGTGGTTGATCCTTGCACAGGGATAAAGGGCAAAGGTAAAGACCAAGGCAAAGCTCAACAACCATGGGAATCTTGGTGCTGTTATCCAGCATCACCCCAAAACCCCCCTCTTTTTTTACAAGCTTCTGTGCCTAAGTCAATACTCCAATGACTATTTCTGATTCTTGTAACAGCAATGTTACGTACTGATGCAATTCATATGACTTTCTTGATTCTCTCCCCTCGTTTAGACTTTCTCAAAAGCATTTTTACTGGCAATTTATCTACGGCCGTAGCTTTGTAGCATTCAGCCTAAAAGTTCATGCATTACGAATCGTATTTTTTTGGGTCAGTGACGTGGGAAACATAGCGGACATCTGCTGCTGTCTAGGCAAAATGTCAGAATCAAAACCACCGTATTACCAAGCCCAAAGACGAGGTCCAAGTCTAACGCGAACTTCCAACTCTTTTGGGTAAGATATCCAATTTGCTTGATTTTTTTGTTTTTTATGCGTTACATATGCATTTAATTAATTAATTAATTACCTATTGCCTTCATTTATCTTGGAAACACGGAAGCCCAGATTTCCAATTATCTTTTATTCAAAGTCTTGTTGTTTTATTCAACGTTTCTTATCTTTTAAACTGTGAGCAGCTGCTTCACCGACGTCACTGACTGGCCAGCATAATTTAACTTGGAAAAGTCTTCTGTTTCATTTAGTGTAATAGTTCCACTGTGTTTTACATTTTTTATATTGATGATTGGTCTGGAAAGCAACCGAGACAGAGACATGGGCATCCGATTAATGGAGTCCATACTCTACACTAACCTTTATACTGACGATGCAAATCAACAAGTGTAATCTAAGTACATGCAGACAGTGAGGACTCAAACTTTTATGATCTATATCCCTCCATTTAGCTATTCATTTTTTTTAAGCAAATTGTTGTAGTCAGCTTCGGGCAACCTTGGTGCAGATATTTTAGTTGCCCTAAAATTTCTAGACGTCAAAATTTCAGTATAACTGTATTGAAGAAGGGATTTAACAGATCACAATATTGCTCTGTAGTCTAAATATGACGAGAATTGTACTATACAGCAGCTTAAAAGCGAGAATCCGTATTTACATTTCTATAAAATTCACATAGATCAGGGAAAAGGATGAATACAAAGAAAAGCATCTAATTCAGCTAGACAAAAACCACCCAAACAGAAACAGAAACAGGAATATGATGAGGAATAATTCAAACTAAAGCATACAAATCTGGAATAAAGGAAAACCACCTGAAGCCACAGCTAGATTTCTCAGGCAATGAAGGGCATTTGGGGAGCCAATGCCAAATCCTCCTAGAAACCTTATAATACAAAATCTCTGGCCATGTATAGCAGCAAACGCAGATCATTCCCTGATGCCAAAGGCAATAAACATGCCCATAATTGTGGTAACAAACAGACATGAATTTTTTACACATCATATCAGGCAAGCTCTCCATTTCAATCCACTCTCCTCCATCACCCAATTCCCATAATTTCATGCTCCTTGAAATTCCATTTCTTCCAACTCCACCAATCAAATACAATTTCCCTTCACCATTACTCACCAACCTAACAAAAGTAAGCTGGTTAGGCAACATATCGTTGGCTCTATCCCATTTCCCACTGTCCAAATCAAAGCGCACTATTGAAAATGGCTCTGAGCTGGTAAAATACAGTGACCCGTTACAGAACACTCCTTCTTGATGATTATTGTGACTGAGAATCGACGGAAAGCCTTCGAATTTACTCCAAGATCGGTCTCTAGAATCATAGACAAAGGCTAAATTCGAAAACGATTTGGTAAAAAGCATAAAGATTTTGTAACCAAATGGCGTAGAAACCAGAGTAAGCATCTCAAAAGCAAAAGGAAACGTTGGGAAATCGATGATTCTTGCAGATTTCGCCAGAATATTGCACACAAGGAAAGAAGAAAAGTTAGGAAGAGAGAAGCAGAATAGCCCATTAGATGATGATAAAAGAGTAGATGAAGCAGAAACAGCAGCAGAACAAGGTAAAAGAGATGAAGCAGAATCAGCGCAGGGTAGTAAAAGAGGGTGCGGGAGAGCTAACTTGCGCCAGGTTCCAAGACTGGAGTCATAGAGAGGGAAGTGTTCATAACACTGGGGGTGAGACAACAAAAGAAAAGAAGAGAAAGACGAACAGGAAGAAGAAGAAGAAGAAGAGTACTTAGAGACAAAAGAAGGTGAAAATATAAGAGAATTGAAATGCTTACAAGTTGATCTCAAATTCAAGATCGTCTTGAGAGGCAAGAAAGAGAGGACATGCTCAAGAAGTTCCTCAGGTAACTTGCTCCAGATCGCTGGATCCATTTTCGAGGCCTGCAGAATATTTTGGACCATATTTGGGTCTTTGATATTCAATACAAATATGAAGCTGTTTGCCCTCACGGGTTGATGATTACCGTTTGATAATACATGGCCATGGGGTTTAAGATAGAGATGAAAGGGAGATTGTCTAAAGTCCTTTGCTTTGTCTATTCATAATATAATACTAAGAATGATACTATGGAAATCGTCTTTGCAAAGAAAGACATCATTGGTTGGAGTCTGTTGACTAAGCGTGTTGGATTGATTGGATTAGCCCACGGCAAAACCATAGAGTTATTTAATGTCTTTAATAACCACGGCGTTTTGTTTTTCTTGTTAGGTTCTAGTCGGTGTTTCCAGTTTGGACTGTCAATCATGGAAGATGGGACTCGTACTAAACAAGCGGGCTTATTTGGGGGGCGGGTTAACAAGTGGCCCGTACTTAGTTTTCAGTAATATAATATTCTCATTTATTATATGAAACGTTATCAGAAGCGATCTAGATTAATTGGTCAATTTGGATTAATTCAACTGAATTTTGGACAAATCTACTATTAAAGATATGACACTTCTTTTGTTTCTTATGTATTGGACTACATTATAATATACTTGAGGATATGTGAAGATAAAAAGGTTTTTTTAAATTAAATTAAATAATTAATAGTCAATTAAGTTTGGCAAAATTTTAAGTGAAAAAAAATTAAATTATTATTATTATTATTATTATTATTATTATTATTATTATTATTATTATTATTATTATTATTATTATTATATGTAGAATACTAGCTTGTGTTGTGAATGAATGCGTGGGGAGTAAAAGGGACGGATCAAAATATGGGCATTCCATTCATCTATGGACGTGGTGTGTTTCAATTACTGGCTTAAAAGTCCAAAAAAAAAGAAACTGAAAACATTTTTTTTAGTAACTAAATTAGGATTCTAAATTTTTAAAATAATTACTATTTAAAACATGATTTAAAAAAAATAATTTATTTAGAATAAAATATCTTAATAAAAATTTTTTAAAAATGATCAATATATACTTTCAATAATAATATTTTCGTTCAAAAAAATTTAAATAAATAATTTTTGTAACAAATTTTAAACAATAAATAGTATTAAAAATTTAATTCAAGTGTTAAATATTTTAATTAAATTTTTCACTTATTTTTTATTTAACACGACAAATGTAACAGGTGCATCACGTCATTCAATTCGCACTTAATTGCTTTGCTTAGCTGCGATAATTCTTTGTTTCTGATGGATGATAATGCTTTTGCAAATCTTTGGCGGCCATTCGATGAAATGCCCTTTCAAGATTTTGTGGGGTTGGCTTTGACAAACTAATATGATTTTGAGGACCAGTATCATATTAATATGTATCGGTCATGCACGCAGTGAAATCAATTAAGCCAGTATTGCCCTGAAGCTAGCTTTGGTGGTACAATCATGGATTAATTCGAAAATAATAATTATAAATAATGAAAGAATTTATTAGTACTTATACCTAATTTAATATTAATAACCTCTAATTCAATCTATATATATATATATATATATATATAATTAGATGAAGAGGGAGACGATTTATAATATTTTCATGAAATGTGATGATAAGATAACAATTCACGTTATTATACAAATCGTCTTTGCAAAGAAAGAGATCATTAGTTGGTGTCCGTTGACTATACTTGTTAGATATTTAGCAAAACTTTGCAAAGAAAAGGGATTGAAAATCATTTGATTAGGGATTTAATTTGTTTTTCTTGGTAAGGTTTTTCACTTGGCTTCTAATCACGTGTTAACCACCCGGCCCATGTGTGGGTTGAGTTAACAAGTGGGCCATGCTTTTTTTATTTTTTCAGCAAACAATATTTTCATTTAATTTTTCATAATTTAATTAGAACATAATTTCATATATTAAAAATGTCATAAAAACCGATCTACATGGATCGGTTAATTTGGATGAATTCAACTTAATTTTGAATTTATGATTGGTACTTTCACGTACATATCTTTAGATTAGACTGAATTGTAATATATTTGAAAAATATGCGAAGATAAAAGAGAGAGGTTTATCGAATTGACTTTAAAAAGAAATAATTAAAATATTATTTATAAAAAAGCTTCATAAAATAATAAATAACAGTTCTAATTTTTATTAGTATCAATCTTAATTTTTAATAAATAGTTAATTTAACTATTACTCGAATAATAAAATAACAAATTAGATCTATTTAATAATAAAATCAATAAGTATCCTAATTAAGCTAAAAAAAGGTAAAACATGACTTCAAATAAACTTCCTAGTTAAATTAGGAAATCAAAAGTTGAGTTGACATTAGGAAATCAAAAGATCACTTAACATAAACTTCCTAGGAAATCAAAATAACTTTAAATAAACCTATTGGCCCTAAATTTCGTACATTACTGATCAGATCAAATTTGAAGTCCTAACATGCATCATATAGTTGAAAGTGAGAATTGCCGTGAAGCTCAAGTAGTTGAAAGCCAGTATTGCCCTGAAGCTGTGGTGTACTGGTACAATCATGGATTAGAAAAGAAAAGAAAGAGCAACAGGGATATGTTGTTGAAAGCGAAGAAGCATCTTGCCTTCGTGGGATGGTCGTTTTGGTATGCAAGAAAGGGAAATAGACAGGAGTTGCGCTACACTTCGCCGAGTGGAGTTGTTTATAATTCTCTTCGGACTGCTTGCAAAGCCTGTATAGACGAAGGAGGATATTTTGAAGGTTTAGATTCCAGCAGGAAGTCATTCTCTCCTCCTCCAAGTACCAAGCCCGAGGGAGATTTACCTCTCACCGAATCTTCAATTGCATCAGAGCCTAGAAAACGGGGAAGAAAGAGGAAGATTGGCAACAATTTAATCAACATTGGAGCAACGGATGAGAATGATGTTGTCGAAGATGAGCACAAGTGCACCAAAGCTAGCCGCGTTTTGAGAATAAGCAAAAGAGCCCGGCTGGAGGCAATTCCTGGTTCCTCAAAAGGCAGCAAACCCAGAACTATACTGTCTTGGCTGATAGAAAACAATGTGGTGTTGCTGAGGGCAAAAGTGCATTACCGAGGCAGAAATGGTCCGCTAGCAAAAGGCAGGATTGGTCGCGATGGCATCGAATGTGATTGTTGTGGTGAGGTGTTTACTCTTAGCGGATTTGAAGGTCATGCAGGCAGCCAGAAACATAGACCAACAGCCAATATTTTTCTGGATGAAGATGGCAGGTCTCTGTTAGACTGTCAAAAGCAAATATTGGGTAATAATAAGGTCAGAAGTTCCACAAGAAAGCCACACAACCAAGTCGAAGTCCAAGTCCAGCCCCAATACGAAGACAACAATGATGAGATATGTTCTATTTGCCGCTATGGAGGTGAACTAATCTTGTGTGATGACTGTCCTTCCTCGTTTCACCAGAGCTGCCTAGGTTTAAAGGATCTTCCGACTGGGAACTGGTTCTGTTCTTCATGCTGTTGTGGAATTTGTGGCAAAGGGAAGTATGAAGAGAAGACTGAGCACTCCACGGGTGATGATATTGTTCGAATTTGTGGCCAATGTGAACATAAATTTCATATGGGGTGCGTGAAGAAGAGTAGAGGACTAGTTAACTTGAGTAACTGTTCTCAAAGTAAATGGTTCTGTAGCGATAGGTGTGAAACTATTTCTTCTAGCCTTCATGAGATACTCGGGAAACCCTTTTCATTAGGGGTCGATAATTTAACCTGGAGATTATTGAAGTCAATGGAGCATAATTCTACTGACTCACATGAGATAGAGTCCTTGATGGAGAATCAAAGCAGGTTGCATGTCGCTCTAGAAGTGATGCACGAATGCTTTGAGCCTATTAAAGATGTTCTCACAGGCAGAGATCTTGTTGAAGATGTTACATTCAATCGACCATCAGACCTGAAACGTCTCAACTTTCAAGGATTCTGCACGGTGCTTTTGGAGAGAAGTGAAGAAGTGATTTCTGCAGCTAATGTCAGAATCTATGAAAAGGTTGCCGAGGTTCCCCTTGTTGCTACAAGAATTGAATACCGCAGAAAAGGAATGTGCCGTATTCTGATGAATGAACTCGAAAAGCTGCTCATTGAGTTAGGAGTTGAGAGATTGCTGTTACCTGCAGCCTCTAACGTGCTTCATACGTGGACTACTAAATTTGGGTTCTCCCAGATGACAGCAGCTGAGAGATTGCAGTTCTTGGATTACACTCTCCTGGATTTTCAGGGTACTACCATGTGCCAGAAAC
Organism: Azadirachta indica; assembly: GCA_022749755.1. Classification (NCBI taxonomy): domain Eukaryota; kingdom Viridiplantae; phylum Streptophyta; class Magnoliopsida; order Sapindales; family Meliaceae; genus Azadirachta; species Azadirachta indica. Next base: position 5,867,390 of record CM040449.1, read on the forward strand.
TCTTGCGGAAGATCCCTTTAGCTAAACCTGAGCGTTGGCCACTGTGGAAGCAACAATGAAGCAGATTTTGACTTACCCATCCTATCTCCAAGATACTCGGGATAGCCAATTTGTAAACAAAGACCCTGTAGAATGTTTCCTTACATTGTAGCAATTGTATAGGAGCTTATTACTGCAAATTTAATGAAATTAAAGTTTGTCGGCCTACATTGGAAAGGATATTCCACGCTTACAGTTCAGTTGTTTGCTTTTGATGATTTCATGTCACACACTCACAATATATCAGAATTGTTTAGCACAGGAACTTAAATCAATAGTTCAAATTCTTTTCTACAAATATAAAATATATTTAATTGGGAACGTAAGCTCTTATACATTATATCTGTAACATGCATACATCCGACATCAGACTGACTGAAAAGATGCAAATAAACTGGGTATACAAGCAACTGAAGAAACTGTACATACTTGAGAAACTTATTGTGCATATAGAAGTAAATGAAAGTAGCCTTGATATCTGGAGCTAACAGATATAACAACACAGCTCAATCACTCCAATTGTCCTGATCCTGCGTGGGTCCTGCATCCTGCATGTCCATCCCATTTAAAGAAGATAAACGTTGGTTGATGATTATGGGCTTAACATCCTTCAGAACATGAAGGTGGAATATGATATTAAAAGTAAAATAAACCGCAATTTAATTTAAATGGTCTACCATTTCATCAGATGTAAATCTGGGCGGAGACCAGACAAGAATCTGTCTATCATTGCCACCTGTGTATAGTTCCTGCAACAATAGGCAAATCAGTCAAATCCCTGGCACAATACAGACAGTCTGCTCTATTCTATATTAGGGAGGGATTTTTTTTTAAACAAACTCAGATATTACCCAGCTGAATTAGCAAACTGATGATACCAGTGAAATAATTGAGATATAAGCCAATTTTTATGAGCATCAGTTTTGCACCTGGGAATTTTATTCTTTGAAAAAAGACTAAAATAAAAATACAATATTGAATGAATACCTGTTGACTACTGTAGAGACTCTATATCTACTTCTTTTTACTCCTTTCTATAACACTGAAAACCCAAAATCCTAGTAAAATGCTTTACAGAGATTAAAACACTGTCCCATGGCATCAATTCTGAATTAGAAAAAATAAAAGGTGAAAATGTTGTAACATCTACAAATTTCATATATGTGATTTTGTATGCTCAATAGGGTTCTAAGCTCACAATGGACGAAATGACTTGACGAGTCAGAAGACAAATTTACCTCCTTGGCTTGTTCATATAGCATCGATTAATTGAAACTTGAAAAACATTAGGGAATAAGATTGTACCTGTTCCTGTGAACTAAACCAGCAACAGTTGACACATTCATAGTGGCCACAGAATGTCAGGCATGTCTTACCTGAGCAGACATCAAATGCCTAAAAAATTCAAAACACACTTAAGGTTACTGGATAATGATACATGTGTCTCATTCAAATGTCAAGTCACATACGGATATAAAAACAAAAGATGAAGAGAGAAAGATGATTTACTTTAACAGTTGTCATGCATGGAACAAAAACAACAGCTGGATCCTGGGTGGTCGCTAACTGAATTGCCTTGCTGGTTTGTAGGCGAACAGTTTCAAAGTTCACAAGTGTATTACGGCCAGATTCAACATCCCACAACCTTATTCTTGAATCAGATCCTGATATTTAAAGGCAGATTGAGAGAGAGAGAGAGAAAGAGAGAGAGAGAGCTCTTATGACTTGCAATTAGAAGAAAATTGTTTGCTTCTACTGTTTATAGCTCATGAAATATCGATGTCAAAATAAGCACTTAAAAACTGAAGTTAGTTATAAAATTCCAGATATGTTAAGCCATGGAAGGTACAATAATTATAAAATTCGAGATTTGTTAAGCCACGGAAGGTACGATAAGTCTGTATGATTATGATTAATAACATTCATCAAAAAGTGAAGTTATTGAAGAACCAATGAAATACTACACAGGTCCAACCTGCACTGAGAAGATACATTCCATCTTCTGTTACTTTCAGACCAGTAACAGCACCGTAATGAGCAGTGGCTCGATCCTGACTAGACAACATCCCTGGATGCAATCTCTGTCTAATGGATCCCTTGGCTGGGATTCGGCCAATAAGTGACAGCTTTACACCATTTCCATTAGCAGATTTCCTTTGTGGTGCCCTTGGTTTTCCAGACGAATTTTGCCCTGCAGACAATGACTTCGAGGTTGAAACCTGGTTGAGAATAGAAAGATTATTGTCAATAAATGAAACAGGGAAAATTCCAACTTCCATATTAAAGTTTAACAGCATTTCATGGCTATATTACACAATTTAATGAATTTCCAGTACACTATTTACAGAGAAAAGGTAACTTTTTTTTTTCTTAAAAGAAAAAAACATACAGCCATGACCAAAATCCAGAAACTACGCAGAAAGCATTATCCTACATGCACAGTTTCTGGTGCTCACTGCCCATACCATCATTATATCAACATATTACATTTTAGTTTATATACCATCAGGCAAGCAACCTCAAGCCCATCTTGAACAAACTTCTATTTGTGTCACTACCACATGGCTTGAGAGGGACTTACATCGTTGTATCTATATTACATTAGCTTAATCATTATCAACCATATAAATAAGCGCACAATGAATATAGACACTTGTGTTAGCTAATTTTCATATAGGAAATTAGTACAAGAATATCATATCATGAGATATGCATGACAAATGAGAGCCACAAATAATAAGTTCAAAAACAGGAGCAAACCACTCTCTTTGTGCTCGCTTCTAGAAACAGTTAACAAAAAGTTAGTAAGTGGACATCACTTGGCAATGCAGAGAAGATGAGTACCTTATTCATGGCAGAGCGTTCTAGGAGAGGTGGGCGTCTCCCAAGCTGACTCTGGGATTGATCCAAAACACGAAAACATCCTGCACGTCTGATATCCCAGAAACGTATAGCACCATCACATCCCCCCGTCACTAAAACCCATTCACTGGATGAAGACCATTCTACTGTCATAATGCCGTCTGCCATCATCAAAATAACATATGTAGAGTTATATTTCTGAACCAGGAGCTTCTTGTCTCAGATTAGCGGGACCAATAATAAAATTTTCTGAGATTTTGTTTTATCAGTAAGAGAGAGTTAACCATAACAACTATGAAAATTTTAGAACTCAGTGGATTCAAACCTGCTGATGATTGTTAAAAATGACTTGATACAACATGGGCAAAGAAGGAAAAGAGACAAGTAATTTCACTAAAACATCAACATACCACGGTGACCAGACAATGTGTGAGCAAATGCCCCAGAAGCAATATCACAAAGTCGAACTTGAACATCTTCTGTTCCGGCAGCAATTAGCATATGGGATGTTGCCAGTGAAGACATGGCTGTTCTATAAACCTTTCCAGGCATTTTGAAATTCACTACTACCTATGAAACAAAATGAATAAATTAGAAAAATATCTAAACCATTGCAATGGCCTTATCATGATGTGGAAGAATATGGTATACAATGAGAAAACTTAGTTGAGTATTAATACCTGAGTGGAATTAGTATCCCATACTTTTACATAATGATCATAGGATCCCGTTATGAATAATCCTGTGTCAATAGGATACCATATGGCTGAGGATATGGCATACTTGTGCCCATGTCTGTGCTGCTTGTCAACAAAAAATACACTCTTGTGTTTTCCAATAAGACCACCACCTTCATAATCTGTGGCCCGCTGAACATCATAAACGGCCACTGAAGCATCTGATGCACTGGCTATTAAATAGCGTCCCTCTGTCAAATCAACCTGATTTCATGGTCAAAACTGGTAGGATCTAAAGTTCCTTAATGGAAAGGTGCGATTGCATTCAAACAAACTACTATAATTTACCAGCAAGAGCACAGACATCCACAAATTTTCTCAAAGCAGCATAATTTGGAGCTATATTTTTCTGAAAATAAAGAAAGATGGTGTCATCCACAATCACTTAGTTTGCGCTCTACTTCTCGATTTTGCTGTTTTAAACCGATTTACTTAATTCAAATTCCTAGCCGCCACATTAACAGCAGTTTAAATAACGAAGAAAGTAATAACTCTCATATAGATTCTGGTAATCACTGTTATACATAGCTCCATGTAAAACAGGTAACACAAATGAATCAACGATGAATTACAAGCCATAGTTGCTAAATTTCGTTGACCAGCTACGGAGAAAATGAATCCCGCGTGATCTAAGAAAAAGAAAACAAGTACCTGGAGAGAGTTGATGGAGCCTTTATGCGGAGAAACTATGTCTTTGTAATTGGAGAGTTGTAGAGTGGAGACTCGATGGGATTTAACCCGATTCGCGAAAGAATTTGGGCGGATTTGACCCGCTTCTCTGCCTCCGATTTCCTTCCACATTCTCCGAGCATCTTCGGCCTTGAAAACTCGCTCTCTCTTCTTTATCTTTCCTATTCGTAGATTAGATTCAAATTGAACTTTGCTTTATTCGATTGAAAGATGTAAACATAATATACCAAGTGCAAGCAGCTGGTAAGCAAACTGGAATGAATCAATCAAAGTCCGTTCCATTTTTTCTTTTTTTTCAGTACGCTGTCTTTCTTGTTTCTCACTTCTGTACAGTATGGATAAGTGACCGGATGGGAACTCGTGCAGAACGACGCCGTCTTAGTCCCCTTTAAACAGACCCGTTCATTTGGTGGGCAGTTGGGGCCTAGCTAAGCAAGCCCAAACTTTTCACCTATTAATCTATCATCGTAATCCGAGTCGAGTGCAATTATAAGGTAGCAATTAGTTCATTAATAAATGTTTACTTACTCTTTATATTTTACTTCATATTCATTATTGCTACTATTAGATGTCCATCTCATTTGGTGGAACATCATTCTTGGTAGAAATTTAATTCCATGGAAAGGAAGTCAAGACTCTTCCAAATAATGCAGACCTTCTTTTTTAATAATGGGGGAAAGTGGTAGGTAGGAGGTTTAGTCAACTATTATATTTTAACATTATTAATGAATAAAATAAATCACAAAACGTTTGGTAGAAAATTCAATATTTGAAATTTGAGGGGGAGTAGAATCAGCAAAGTATGTCAATATCAGTGACTGTAATTTCATTGAGAGAGAATCTAGAGCTATAAACGCCATTACCTCGCAGGCTTCTGCTGCTGCTGCTGCTGCTGCTGCTTCTCTCAGTTTGTACCACACAAGAATATAGAGCTACATGTGAGATAAGCTTTTATCACGTGGTGTGTTTTATTTGTATTATTTACGTTTGCAGGGTGACACTCTTTTTATTTCAAGTGTTTCTCTCTCTTCCTACATTCAAATCTTTTAACTTTTCCTTCTTTTAAAGCTTCCTCAGCGCGGTCTTGGCGTTGTTTACCTCTCACAAAAAGTGTTTGAAGATTTAAGACACTCTCTTGATACTTTAGATCAAAACTTACAAAATTTTATAGAGTATAACTCCTTGTCGGACATTAATGTTTTAGAATAATAGGGAAAGAAGACTGCTATTGATAAATAACATATTTTGTCAACAACTGTGCTTTACTTTATCGCAATTTATAAATGAGAGACTTTTATATTTATCAAAAAAAAAAAAAATCTTGTAAAACTTATCATATTTTTAAACTAAATTAAAAACTAAATTGTTTGACAAAATGATCGTAATTTTCACTTTTAGTCTTCGAAAATCATAACCCATATTTATGATTGATTATACGTTTGCTTATCTCGTTAAAAATTGAGTTTATTTGGTAAATGAAATGATTTAAGGGAAAATCATCTGGTGATCTTGTTTGGTTCTTTTGGGTGGGTGGCTATGGATTCTTCTTGAGCACTGTGCACGTGTGAACGTGATTGTTATTGCAGGCGATAAAAAGTTTAACTAAAAAGGTCAATCAAATTAGTCAAAAAAGTTACCGCTAATGATCTTACCATGATGCTAATTATTTTTTTTAATTTTTAAAAAAGGGTTAATTATTAATCTATGGCTAGATTTCTCTAGCAGTATCTTTGTCGTCCATACATCGGAAAAAACAAACATATTTTATTATTTAACCCATCCCATTCACTGCGCGGGTTGTTATTATTCTTGGGCAACATCTGGCTACTAATTAAACATTTGAAAATGAGTAAATTATTTTGTCTTCAAAACCATCTCAATGTCCGATAGCATATACCATATGGGTTGAATTCAGCTCCAGATCGGGAATGGGAAACTCGTTTATATAAAAAATTATGATATTAATTATAATAATTTGTATTGTAAAATATAAAATTAATTATTAATAGACTTGGTTGTTATTAGAAAAAGCAAAATAAATGGGCAACCAGCCAGCCAATCACTGCTAATGTCAAGGCTTTTGTAATTTGGGTGGGTACCTGGTTTGAAATCAAAAATTTATGTTGGATTTTCCAATTCTATAGTGATTCGGGCGCCCTTTTTTTATTTGATTATAAGATTCCAATAATGCCTCCGCACCCCACCCCACCCCACCTATCATCTTTGAAAATTGTATTACATAATTTACATTACATGGATGCAATGAGTGTTCGTGCTGTCCTATTTTTGTAATACCTTTAATCGTGTTATGTTGTTTAAAATGTAAGAACAATAATATTATCGACACCTGAAGAGTAGTACCCGAATAATTTTATCTCAATATTGTGCCTTAGTGACCCTGAAAACTGAAGGGCATTTTGCGAATTTCAATTAAATGAAAAGGTTGTTAAGCAGTTGCAGTGCAGTGAGTGGACACATAGCTGTCATTTATCACCCAATTCCCCAAACAACCAAACCAAACCAAATTTCAAAACGAAAGAGCACGGCAAAACCAGAATCGAAAATATATATATATATATATATATACACACACACACATATGTGTGTGTATTTTGCAGCTGCTCTGCAAACCATCTTTTTCTGCAAACATAGGCCCATAGGTGATAGCTCCTCCAGGTTCAAGTAAAACTTCGGTAGCTTTGGTATTGGTACTAAAGCTACAGTAAATTAATTAATACACCAAAGAACGGAAGATAACAAATGCCCATGTCTTAATCAGATCTCTAAATTTACTTTACGCTTTTTCTTTTATTATCAACTTATAATTTGTTTCATACTTGAACCAAAAATGAACAAATACTGAAAATTCAAAGCTGGGAAAGAAAGAAAGAGAAGTTGCTTTCATGGCTTGAGCCAATGCTGCAATCTGCAAATCACGCTATTTGGATTCTGTTGTCCAGTTTTTCGGTAAGCCCAAAGCTCTGTTCTCTTATATGTCTCGGTATTTTCGCTTCTCATGTATATGTTTTCTTCTTTTAAATGTATTTGTCTTGTTATGGGTAGTATTTTCCTATAATCTCCCTTTTGTCCCCTACATTTTTTCGCTTTTGTTTTAACGCAAACAATCGAGTTTTTGTTATCATGTGACGATTTTTGGTCCTTTTCATTAACTTTGCTTTGTTGATGGTGTTGTTCGTTCTAAGCGGCTACGCAGATCTCCATTGTTGTTTTGTGATTTTTTGTACAGCTCAATTTTCAAATGGTATGATTAGGGAAACTTTACTGGGTTTCTTTTTTAGAGGCTTTTAAATGATCCTCTTTAATTTGATCTATTCATTATTAACTACATATAATGGCATTGCTTATAAATCATTCTGTCTTCCTCAGAGCTTCTTATGTTCATGTTGTTGCAAATATAGTTGAGAAACTGCATCATGAGAACGACGCGTTTTATTTCATTTGTAGGTGTAACCAGATGAAACAACTGAGTGAAGACTGAAGTTTATCTGCTAGATTTCGCCAAGAAAGATTGAAAATACTATTGGAGAGGATGTTGTGCGCTTGTTCAGGCGAGCAATTCAAATTTGAGGACGCACCGCAGTCACCGGAGTCTCTGGCTACGAGAGATTTCTCGGCGAGTGGCTTTTCTTCAAGAGCCACAGGGGACTGGGATTCCAAAGTTGAAGATATTCAAGTGGATGAAGCCGAATCAACTCTCAAAGAAGCTCTCTCCTTAAACTATGAGGTGGGTTTAAGTTTCTTTCGGTGAGTTTGGCTAATCAAGGTTAACTTATTAACTAATTTCTCATTTTCATTTCATAGCGTCTGATTGGTTTTTGTTTGAATGAGTTTTAGGAAGCAAGGGCTTTGTTGGGGAGGCTCGAGCACCAGAGAGGTAATTTTGATGCGGCGCTTCAGGTATTTCAGGGAATTGATATTAGAAGTTTAACCTCAAGTATGACCAAAGCTATTACCGAGAGAACTCGGCCTCGAAAGCACCGTTCCAAGGGTGATAATGTGTCTCCTGGTGTAATGTCATTGCATTCTGTCAGTTTACTTCTGGAAGCAATCTTACTCAAAGCAAAATCTTTGGAAGAACTTGGGCGTTGTAAAGGTATTACATGCTAATCACTTCTGCCAGCTTAGTTGTCCACTGGGCATATGAAATTGTCTATGTAGAACTGGTAATGAAATCTGTATAGCTTCTGTAGAATTTCATACTCCAGGATAACCTCAGCAAGTATATTTTCTCTGATGATATTATTTGGATGATAATGCAATTAGACATAGTGGGCAGTTTAAAATTTTGTAATTTCAATTTTTTTCTGTAAAGCAAAGATGATCCTTAAGTATGAGATTGCAGTAGATTGTGTAGGTGAGTATATGTATTTCAAGTGCAAATCGTCCTGAAATTTTTTCTCTCATCAGATGCTGCAAAGGAGTGCAAAATAATTCTGGACATAGTTGAATCAGCACTACCTAATGGTATGCCTGAGGGTATTGTGGAGGACTGCAAGTTGCAGGAGATGTTTCACAAAGCACTAGAGTTGCTCCCACATCTGTGGATAAAGGCAGGCTTACTTGAAGAAGCTATTATTGCATATCGCCGAGCTTTGGTAAAGCCATGGAATTTAGATTCCCAGAAATTAGCTAGTGTACAGAAAGACTTGGCTGCTACGTTACTCTATGGTGGTGTTGAAGCAAAACTTTCCCCCCAATTGCGGGTATGGGGTCCAGTTGCCCCTAAAGATAATATTGAGGAGGCAATTCTGTTGTTGTTAATACTCATGGAAAAAGTTGCTTATAAGGAAATAAAGTGGGATGCAGAAATTATGGACCATCTGGCTTATGCACTATCAGTTACTGGACAGTTTGAATTATTAGCTGAGCATCTGGAGCAGGCCCTTCCAGGTGTCTATAATCGAGCTGAGAGGTGGTACTTTCTGGCTCTTTGTTACAGTGCTGTGGGACAGAATGAAGCTGCCTTGAACCTGCTAAAGAAGGTGTTAGGTCATTCCAAAGAGAAGCAGAGCTCATACATTCTCTCTTTTCTGCTGGGAGCAAAATTATGTTCCCAGGATCCTAACCATGCTCATGAAGGCATACAATTCGCTCGTGAAGTAATTGAACTGACTGGTCAGGAAAACGAGCATTTCATGAGCCAAGTCCATAAATTCCTCGGTATTTGTTATGGAATTGTAGCAAGGAAGTCTGTGTCCGACAATGAAAGATTTTTCTTCCAGAAGGAGTCTTTGAACTCTCTAAATCACGCTTCTCTGAATAGGAAGGAAGATCCTGAAGTGATGTATAACCTAGGGCTAGAAAATGCTGTGCAAAGGAATCTGGATGTGGCATTTGACAATGCAATAATGTACTCTGATACAGTGGCTGGAAACTCGGGAAAAGGCTGGAAGCTATTGGCACTTGTGTTGTCTGCAGATCAGCGGTTGAAGGATGCTGAAACCATTGTTGATTTTGCTCTGGACGAGGCTGGGAGGATGGATCAATTAGAACTTCTTAGATTGAAAGCTGTACTCCAAATTGCTCAGGAACAGCCCAAGCAAGCAATAGAAACCTACAGAATATTGCTAGCAATGATTCAAGCACAAAGAGAGCTTCGGTCCAAGCACCTGGATGAAGCAAAATACCTTACTTTCGAGGTGTGTCTTCTTTATTCATTTTGGCTTGGTTTAAACATGCAAACATGCGGCAGCGAAATAGCCAATAATTGTTATGGTTTTCTGAAGTTGCTACAACCTCTGCTTGTACTTCAATTTAGCCAACAATTTCTAAAAGAAGGTACTACTTCCCCTTCTAAATTATCTTCTTTCTTTTGCAGGCATTAACAGGAAAAAATTTGGAGATGGCAACCTGGGAGGATTTGTCAACCATTTATATGAAATTCGAATCATGGCATGATGCGGAAATTTGTGCAGAAAAAGCCAAGTCAATCGAATTTTACTCTCCCCGTAGTTGGCATACAACGGGTAAGTATCCTGTTTCTATTATGTAGTTCATGAACATAAATTAAAACAAATTTGTTCACGTCCATGTCTGTTATAAATTTGATATCTCGACGCATGAAATTTTAGAAATTTAACTCCTATAAAATTTCCATGACACGTTTCTAGGTATGTTGTTTGAAGCTCAATCACTGCACAAAGAGGCTCTTGTTTCATTCTCCATATCACTGTCAATAGAACCAGATTATGTACCTAGTATAGTTTCAACTGCTGAAGTACTAATGAAACTTGGTAGCGAATCACTTCCTATTGCAAGAAGCTTTTTAATGAATGCATTACGATTAGACCCGACGAACCACGATGCTTGGATGGACCTTGCATTGATTTCAAAAATGGAAGGCTCCTTACAACAAGCAGCGGACTATTTTCAAGCTGCATATGAACTCAAACTGTCAGCTCCTGTTCAAAGCTTTTTGTGACAGAAGTTCTGACTCTTTTAAGCAGATGACTACTGGAATAAGGGATCTTTGCACATCAACCTCACCAAACAAGGGCCAGTGATTGAACTGGTTGCATCACAGAGAAAAGGGGATCCAATAACTGAATTCTGGCTTGTTCCACATATCAGTGATTGATTTCTTCTAAAATGTATAGCAACTGTCATGCTAAGTAGCTTCAGAGTAATACTTTGTCTATATCAAAGTAGTGTACGTAAGTCATAGGCTTAAGTTTGCAATGAATCAGAGATATGTGCACAGATCTTGGGCCAAAAATTTATATCTAAATATCAAGATCTTTGTCACGCAAACAATCATGTTACGCATTATTCAAACAGTTGGTAAAGTAGCTGCATTAATCAGCAGAATCATACATTACGGTATTCAATAACTCGATTCCAGCAGCATTAATTGTTGTTCGATCTTTCATAACAGAACAGGCGGACAAAGTACCCGCATACTGTCTCCTGCACTATTTGAACCCCCAAAAAATTTCGTTCTATGGGACAAGTTCTACTGAGAAAAGATAGTAGGGACAGCCAATGTATCAATACAAAAGTACTGAAGAATTTCCATCTAAAACTAAAAGCAAGTTCAGCATTAAGTAGAAACTGAAGTTTGCAAGAGATGCCATCGACAAAATTACAGTACTTTCACACAGTTTGTAGAAGTTGTCTCCCTTTAAAAATTTTAAGACATCCAAATCAACAAATGATTTAAGCAAAGAACCAAAAAGGACTAATCATCAGCAATTAGTAACAAAAACAACTGAATTAAATTATTGCAGCAAGAAACAGGACAAAGTTCATCATCCGTGGTTTAAAACACCCTCTTATTAAGTGATATAACACAGTGGCCCATCAGCACCTTACATGATCATCTAACCATTACTCACAATTAAACAAAAAGGCACACAAAACAAAGCAGTGGAGCAAAAACCTAAAATCTATATTTTTCAAATTTATCTCCTGTTTATATCATAATTACAAAGAAGAATAATTACAGAGTAAATATAACTAATGGGAAATTGGCTGCGTTGTTATTGACCATCTGTTTCTGGCAAGCAAAGGAAATGGTTGAATCAATCACGAAAATACCTGGCAGAAAACACCAGGTAAAAAGTGAGGGGAGCCAATTTCTGGAACTTTTTACTTTCTTCTCTTTTGATGCATATGAGCAAACAGGCAAACTATTCCAAAAAACAGTATGAATCATCATTGATCCCAAAGTTTCTGGGTTCAGCATGTTTCTCTCACTTAAAAGAAACGAAACATGTTGTAAGAAGCAAGAGTCACGCATAAATGTCCAATGCGCTAAAGTTTTAGTAATCGTACAATTTATCACCTTTCTTGTCACATGTAAATCCTCAAGGACAGACATAATAAAATGTCAACGAGACCTATATTATAATAGATGACGTACATCAATAGAAGACAGAACTTGATGCATGAGAGAAGGTAAAAGATATCATGGTTTACTTCAGGGCAGAAATTTGATTCCATACTTACAGGTAGAAAATAACTTACTCAAAATAAACAGTTGTATTTAACAGTCGAATAGCACGATGTCAGTTCATTTGCCACTGCACCCACAGCAACACCAACAAAATGTTAAACTACTATGGTAAATCTTAGCTGGAGAAATGGCTAAGAAAAAGGTTTGCAACCGCATCCAAAGCACTGAAAATTTGCAACTCAAGAAAGAGGAAAAAAGAAACCTTTAGAACTGGTTTGCCTTTGTCAGTATTTGCAGATTTCTTTGCCATCCCTTCCAGCTGTGCACGAGCCGCTCTTCCTGCTGCAGATTTTTCAAACTGCTCTTGCCTGTAATATTGGACATATTCTGAGCATAAATTAATCTGTAGAAGAACCAGTATTATACAACTAGTTGAATGACTTCTTTGTGACTTGTTCTTAGTAAGAATTCTATGAGAAAGCAAGCATAATCCTTTTCAACCTAGGGGCACAGTAAAATTAATCAGGTTCATTAATGCTTGGGGCTACAATCAAACGAGATAAAATTCATTAAACCATTGAAAACTTTCACTAGTGAATTTCAAAACCAAACATCCGTGAAGAGACTGTTGAATCAACAATTTCTAGGTCCAAAAAGCCACGGATATCTGCACGTGAAAGTGACTATAAGTATAAGAAAAAAGGGGAATAACTTGAATGAGATATCAGGATTTCTCAGTAACCTCAAATCAGAAGAGACTGTTGCACATGAATTAGTTTATAGTCAGTGCACAATACATATTTACTATCACATAGTAAGCCAAGCAGTGAATATCTGTCATAGAGGTTAGTCAATTCATTTTTGGTGGCATGGTGAGGGCGGTTTTATATTTGCGAGATTCAAATGGAAAAAAGAAACCCATATTCGATAGCAAAGTTGTTTCGATCCAAATTCGAAAACCCTATGATCAATGAATTTAACATGCAATTGGATCAATTAAACCGATGTTCATAAATCAGATAAAGATGAATTAATCGACAGAATATATAATTGGATCAAATTATAAGTAAAGGGTGAAAGTAGTTACCGTTTCTGGGCGGCCTCAGCTGCCTTGGCTCTAGCCTCCGCAGAAGCCAGCCCCTCCTGTTCCTTTCTCTGCTGTTTGTTGCCCCTATCGAAGCAAGCGAAGCAACCCATTTCCTTTTTCCTCCCCCTATCTTACAAAAATCTGTTTTGTTTCCTTCTCCTTTTGACTCTGAAGTTCTGATTGCTTATTTATAGATTGCGATTTCGATTAGTGTACGCGCTTTCTGATTCGTTTGTAGCTTGCCACGTCATTAAACGTTGGTTTTTTGGTTGGAACGAAGTAAACGGTGCCGTACATCGCCGTTGATTAATTTTATTCCAATTCCGCGTTTTTATTTTAAATAATTCCGATTCGGCGTTTATTTACGGTTTGGCGGTCTTTTGTTTTTCCAAATATAATTACTCAATGCTTTTTAAAAATTTTATTAGAAATAAAAAATTAACATGATGAAAAGCAAGACATGAATTTCGAAATTACAAAAGCGTCTACAAGTAGATGGGGGATATTTTGGTAATCACGTATCAATTATTCTGAATAATTATAAAATCATAAAAATCTGAAAAACGTTATTTACCGTAAGAAAGCAAAACCCTAACGAATAATATTCCGATCAACAGAAGTGAAAAACGAAGGCAAAGGAAAGAATGCGACAGTTAGAGTCACTCCGTCCAACTGAAACCCTAGAAATCGAAAACGGCCTGAAACTTGTCCCGCGAGTGAAGCTCAGACTTACAATCTACCCTGCAAGCCCCTCCGTCACGAAGCCCATTGACGAGTGGCAGCTAAAACGCGCTTTAATAGAGTTTCTGAAGACCTCCCTCACAGTCCCCATCACCGTTCCCGAAGAGGACCTAGAGATCACACGGTTAAAAGACTTGAAGAAACGCAAACGCGATGATCCCGTCGCGCACGGCAATCTCTTCATTCGCGACCTGGGATTTCTGAACGTAATCAACAGAAGAAATGCTGACACTGTTGAAGAAGAAACGAATGTGAAGGCTCTAGGAAAGAAGTTGTTAGACTGGAGAAAGTATATTGTTGAAAAGATGGATGGAATTGAATTAAATCTGGAAGGGATAAAGTATAAATTGAGTGTTGTTATTCCGTTTTCGGATGATTTTGAGAAGGTGAGGAAAGACTGGGAGGAGTATTACGCTTTTGGGAACCGAGGTTTGTAATTGATTTGTTTAGTTAAATTATTCAATTTGTTTTTGTTAGCTTTAAGAGCAATTTATCGAATTTCTTTCAGCAGGTTATTCAAAGGGGAAGCAAGAGCCGGATACTATAGTAATTAGAGGAGTGCCATCGAGGTGGTTTGCGGAGCCCAGGGTTTCATCTAAGCCATCAATGTTGGTTACGCATACTATTTTTTCGACATTTGGGAAGATAAGGTGTTTTTCCACCCTTTTGACGTGTGTTGTTGTGTGCAAGGGTTCTGGTTCTGGTTGCTGTTTTTCTGATTTTGTGATGAATAACAATGTGATGTTGGCTTTATTTTGCATTTTTCTATCTCCAGGAATTGGAAACACATTTTTTTTAATTAAAAAAAAGTAGAGATTCAAATTTTGATTAGTTATTGGAATGTATTTTTGCCTTTAAAGAATGCTGGAAATTTTTTTTTAGGGCATTAGAAGGTTGTGAAATGCAGAACTCTACATGTATGTGGATGTTACTTTTCCTGATTTTGGTTTTAGATTCGTGTTTGAAATCTTGATAAAATTGCCTTAATTTTTCGGCCTGTTTAATGCTCTTTCTATCAAGGAAGTATTTATATCCATAGGATTTATATTAATGTGACCCAATTATCAAGTTAGCCTTTAAACTCTGATGTGTGGTCTTGTTTCTTTGGAGTTGACCAACTCAACAGAGGGGCATCATATTAGCCTGAATTTCAATAATTAGGATTGAAATATCTTAAGGTGAATGTGGAACAAAATTTAAGCTGCTGTGTTTTCTGTTTAATATGATTTCTTTGGATGCACATTTAAATCCTTGTTCTGTGGTTGGATATTTTGTATACCTTTGATGCTATTGCACTTCATTTTAGTTTCAGACTGCAAAAACATGGAAAAGACATCTTTGGATGTTTTCGTTAAGATTCTGTTTGCTCTCATTAGAGTTATAGTGTGACATAATCTGACATCGTATCATCCTTGTTGCTTTTTAATTCATACCCAATAGGAATCTTAATGTTGCTGAGGACGATGGTCCAGGTAAGGATGCAGATGAGGATGGGGGAGACATAATATCTGGTCTTCATTGTAAAATTGTTGTCCAGTTTGAGAAATATAGAGATTTCTATAATACCATCAGGGTTTTATGTGGCCGCTCATTGCAAAAGGTGGGAAGTTGGTTTTCTCTTTATTGAATTATCTTCTCATTATATGTGTAATGGTTTGAATTGCATGCATGAGTGGTCTGGTTTATTGTTATCTTTTTTATTCCTGATGATTGACATGGCTTGCCATTTTCTATTGAGCAGCAAGGGTCAAAATTGAAGGCTGATTATGAGGTTAGTTGGGATAAGGATGGCCTCTTTCGCAACCCAAGAAATCAGGCGGACAAAAAAGGTGACAGGATGCCAGTGAAACCAGCAGGACAATACAGAAGTGAAGCTCCCAGACGTGAACCATATGGTTCTCAGCTTTCTACTGATGATACCCGTAGAAAGAGGTTTAAGGTAAGAAACTGAGTAATAACTTGGCAAGTGGCTACTATGTTACTGTTTTTCAGGTTTTGATCTTGTAGGTTGAGACTACTCAGATAAATTAATCCCTGAGGATGATGAAATTGATCCATTTGTCTAATTGCAGGATTGAGGGATGCTTATGCACATTTTGGAAGAATTCTTCTGGTTGGCTATGGATAGTCAATTCTTTTGGTTTCATAACCAAAAACCCAGTTTTATGTTCTTGTCAGTTATTCTGTGCCATAATCTCTTCAAAATTGCTACTGTAATTCATCCTTCTTTGTTGTATAAAAAGTTCATTAATCAATTGTAATATGTGAACACTGTTGCAGCTGTGTCCTTGGCCCCGCCTTCTGTTTGCATTTTGGTTGTTGTTCAGCCTGTTTTTTTGGAATTTCATGGGCCTGAAAAGCTCACAACATAAACCTCGATATCTTTTGATAAAATGCCACCACCCTCTGTTTGTTTCTGCCATGACTTGTTCTTCGCTTGCATATTGCATATAAACAATCAATCACCAGAATGAGTCCTGTCAATTGTTTATTTAAGATTTTGATATTCTCATTTAACTAATTTTGACGTCTAAACATCGGATTGACGTTTTGTCCTTGTGATCTTTAGGGACTCGTAGTAGGAGGATCTATATTCACCAGGACGATTCCTTATTAGAATGCATAGCACAATTGCGGAACTAGAGTGGTTCGGTAGCACGTATACCATCAGTGGGATACCCCATGGATGATGGATTGGCGACGATAAACATCACCATTCATTTTCAACGTAGTAGTTTCATTTCAAATCAAATGTTGCTGCCAATTTTTCAATGATATCTAACAGACTTGTAGTTTTCTTTCAAATCATGCTGCCAATTATCATTCATTTCAACAAACTTTGAAGTTTCCTCATATCAAACATGCCAGAGGCAGAAACTTAGAAGTGTAAGCTAGAAAGGGAGAGCAATCAATGCTATGTAACATACAAATATTTTGAATAGCAGGATGTAATTTCGGACCCTTAGATTTCGGGTCAACCATTTGGAGAGGCTGATGGTTGAGACAGAAAATCCCCCCATTCTCAGGAAAACACGTGTTTTAAGATACGGCGTCGTCTGCATTCGGGTCTTCTCTGTAACATGCAAATATATGATGACTGGAGTGCAGTATTGAGAGTGGCTGGTTGGCTGCAATGTGTAGATGCCCCGTTTTAATGGTCGTTGACTAACCGGTTTAATTAATGACCACTCAACGTCAACATAGCTTGATCCAGAGACGTATTAATTAGCCATTTTATCTAGAAGAGTAGATGATGAAGGTGACTTGGCAATCTGGAAGAATCCCTCTGCACGATAATGTTTTGAATAAATGTCCAACCCTTCCTTGTATCATCTTCTAGATACACAGTAGACTCCCATGTCTCCAAATGAATTTTCCACCTCTCATTGATCCGGTGAATATGATAGCCATAGGCTTCTAGTTCTAGATACAATAATTTTCAGAGCAAATTTTTGGTGAACTTGCCTAATTGAGCGTTCCAGTTCATCTACATATACATTAAAAACTTATATAAGTTTAAATTAAAATGAAATAATTAGTTACAATAAATATCAAGGTAAAATTAAAGACAATTTAAAATATGTTGTTTACTTTTATTAAATGTTCTTATAGCATCACCTTATCTATTAATTATATTTTAATTTATATGATATATTTAATCTTAATTATTAAAAGTGTATAAATTTAATAGTCATAAAATAATATATGAATTTGAATAAATTTATAGAACTATAAATCGTTTATATATATAAATTTTTTATTTTATTTATCCTATAATTAATTTTATAATTGTTAATTTTAAATTAAATATATACGTGATAAGATTTTATTTTGTGGGTGGCGTTAGAGTAAAGTGTTCGATTATCTTAATTTTATAATTTTTTTTAATAAAATTAAATAAATTAATGATGTGATGTTTATAAAGTAAATGATAAAATAAATGTCACATCACACATCTTGATATTAAAATTTTAAAATAAAAGTTTTAGAAAAATATATAATACATTCCAAATGTCACTGTATTTGCACAATAATTCAATAAAATTGCATATCTTAGTTCAAAAATTATCAATCATTTTAATAATTTAAATATAACAAGATATTATTTGGTAGTTGTACTATAACAAATGCATTTAAAATTTTCTCAATTTTTCGAGAGATCACGTTACTAAAATAAGATGTCATTTATCATAATATCTCACATCATATATATGAAGAAAATTTTTCCATGGCATGACTTCTTAGAAGGAAAAGAAAATCAAGCACAATATGAATTTAAGTCTTACAAAACTCCAATGCCATTACAAATTAAAATGATAAACTGACATGGATCGCCGGTCGTCTTTATCCCTAAATCAACCCATACAAATGACTTCGTAATTTACATTGACTATCATGTCAACAGAGAGATAGATTGACATTTCCAACCTAACTCCAACATCTGTAATAAATAAAAAAAATTACATCTATTTACCCTAATGAAATTAAACACCTTGACCCAAAAATTAAATTAAAAAAAAAAAAAGATCCGACCATCTTCAAAAGCTTTTGCGGTGATCATGTTTTGGTGAAGATTGATCCTTCACAGGCCTAGAATTATTGAAAGATAATCTGACGGTAGCCATCTTGTTGTCACTGAATTTTCTGACATATTCCTTCTTCTTGATAAACTTTCTTCCATCTGATGAGTTCTCTGTCTTCAATGTCGGGAGGACGTACCACCCAATAGAGGTGCAGAGTATTGCAAATGATCTCCCGAAGAAAATCAGGAACAACAAAATCAACATAACTACTGCCGGAAAATAGTAAGAGGGCTGTCTCCAATTGCTCAGCTTCATATTCCAGCAAAAATTCTTCTTCTTAGTGATCTTATTATCAGACTGCGGTTTTGGCTGCTGCTTGGCTTCCTTATTCTCAGCAGTTGACGAGGAGTCTATCGGGAACTTTTCCTTGATTTCTGAATCTTGTTTTCTGAGTCTTGCTTTGGTATCATCGCCCTTGGTTTTGTCTTGCTGCGGCTGGTCCTTCTTCATCTTCACGATAATCGGAACACAATCATCAGAATCTTTGTACACGAAACGAACAAAGGATATATCATCGGAACCCATCTGGGAATAAATCTTCTGCCGTTTTTCTTCGAGGTCAGCTAGGAGTGCAGAGAATTTGTCAAGGCCACGAGTGGAATATGGGTTGTTATCCTTTTCATGGCTTCGTCGACTACTGAAACTGTGTCTTCTTGATGTTCTTCTGGGTGTTAAAGCCTCCATTTTCTGAGAGTGATTTTTCCTGTAAACTTTGGTCATTGGTGAGAGATGGTTTGGTTTGCTTATAAAATGAAGGACAAACCTCTCATCCTTAATATAATAATAGTGCCTGCTTTGAAGACCAAATCCTAGCACACTGGGTCAAAATAATGGGTTTAAATTTTATTTTATTTTTGTTAAAAAAAAGTCTGATAATAATGAACAGAAGCTTCCATGAACATGGAATTCGGTGTCGTTTGACTTCTTGGCGAGGCAGTAACAGTAGATTGAGATTATTCTTTTTCAAGCCATGTATGAAGAAAAAGAATGTACCGTGGTGAATGAGTTGTGGGCAAAAAATAATAAATAAATAAATAAATAAAGAGGCTTGAAAGAGTCTATATCATATCCGTACTCAACCAATCACTTTTTACTTTGTGGCGATAATTTCTATTTTTTATTTTCAAAATTAAAGGCCGGATGTCTTCCTATTATTAAATAATCTTTTAAATTAATGTATTATCTTCTTTTTTAAGATGGCTCTTTGTGTCGTCTACTGCAACTTTCATATATATATATATATATATATTTTTTACTACAATAAAATCTCAATGATTTTATTTTTTTTTTTGAAGACTCAAACTCGATCTAAGGACCCTCTATCATTCAATACAATAAACAGTACAAGAAAACTTAGTAAAACTTTTATTTTTTCTTCAAATTGCTAAAATATAACATTATTTACTATTAAGGGCAAAATGGCAATAAATTATTTATTCAAGGCACGACAAAAATTAACCAATCAATGCTCGTCGCCGCTGGCAAACTCCGGCGGCAAAATGGAAAGTTACTGGTGGATTGGGAGCATTTGACGACGGCGATTGACGCGCGACAAAAGACGGCGTGGCATCCTAATTTGGAGACTTTCAGTGCGAGCGACTTGAAAATGCTGCAATTGTAATTTTTTATTTTTGAACTGAAAATATCGGGTCGGTTTGATTTTTAAACGAAAAATCAAAGTGATGCGAATCAAAATTTAAAAAATTAATTAAAAACACAAAAGAACTTTGAAATAAAATTTTTTTTGATAGTGTGTATTTTGTAATTTTTTGTTTATAAAAGTTATTAATTTAAATTAAAAAAAAAAATAATCGTACCAGAATTGAACTAAAACTAAATTATAATAATAACATTGAAATAGAACCGACTAAGAGAGTTTGATTTTAAATTAGAACTTGAAATTACTCACCTCCACTGATTATAGTAGATTATCATTCTAGTTTCTTACCATATAAATAAATTAGTGAATAATAGAAATATATAGTGTCTTGAATATCTTCAACATTTTCATATAATTTTTGTTAATAATAGTAAATTTATAATTGAATTTATTAGTATTATTGTTCTTACTCCTGAATTGAAGGCCTTGATCAATATAAGTACCAATAAAATAATTCTTTTTTTTTTTTTTTAATTTATTTTTTTTTAATTGTGTTCATATTTTTTTTGTTTGACACTTAACCAATGACTTAATTATTATACTTTGAGAGATTAAAAATTTTAGATATATTTATCATTATTGTGTTTGATCAAGACTAGTACCGATAAATTTTTGACTTTAATTGTGTAAATATATATTTTTTAAAAAAATGTATCATCATTGTCAATAAATAGAAATGGGGCACATAAGAAGATGGCATTAGAATGCTTATCATAGACTAATTATCTTCTAGATGAAACAACCTAGCAGGTTTAGTTGAACTGCGAAGGTGAAAAATAAATATTGGAATTTAATAATAAATGGATGACCAAAACATCTTCTTCAGTTGTACATGCGATAGCTTATCTCATTCCACGTTTAGAATATTTTATTAAAAAATGGTAGCATCCCCATCTACTCTCATTTATTTATTGTTTTATAACGACAACAATTTATATTAAAATATTTAATTCTGATAACAACAATATTCACTTTAATTCATATTCAATCCCCTGTAAATGTGAATATTGAAATTTTTTTAAGGAGAGAAAATGGAGTAATCTCTAAGGTTCTGACCTGTTGACGCAGTTATTATAAGTTATGGATCATTTTTGTGAAGGTCGGAGGATTAGATCCTGTATTTATTTTAATTGTTCATGATTGAGGTAATTAGTAATTAAGCTAATGTATAATAATTAATACCTGTAACGTTGTTCAACTTCAAGATAAGATAACACAGGTTATTTATTCTGCTTCTGGTTTCTATGATATTATTGCTTTGAAAAGTTTTGGTCTTCTCGGAGGATAAGAACAATTATATATATATATATATATATATATTCTGATAGAATTTCTGACGTAAAAACTTGTGATATTTTCGCAGTTGTAATGCGATCAAATGATGAATTTGTGGACTTTAATGTTGAGGAAATTGTAAATTATAGAAAGTAAGAAAATTCTTTGAAATTGGAATATCGAATATGCCTTTTGTTTTTTTTTTTTTTTTTAATCAAAATAGGTAGACATTGAAAGCGTCAAATTCCTACTACATCCTCCTAGTAAAAATTCAGAAGGAAGAAATTTAATTCTTTTGATTAATATCTTACTCATTTAAAGTAAATTTGAAATATAGAATGATCCACACATACCAATAACTCCACACCATAAATCTTTACTCCTGCAATTAAAAATAAAAATTAAAGGAGATTTTCAACAATTCTTTGATTAGTGGGGCTTGGGCTTTACAGCTTACCCTGCACGGTAAGGAGGTAGCTACAGATAATTAAAAAAAATAATGTATTAATTAATTAGTGCACCAACAAAGTTTCATCTCATCTCAAATCTCAATCAATGGCTATTTGAATCTCATCATGATTTTTACAAAAACAAAATAAAAATCTTTGAGCATTCAAATTATGAAAGCAAAATTTCTAGCGCATTTTTATTCTGACTCATTATAAATTATTGATGAAGACATTTAAATACATAATATTCTTAGATTTAGCTAAACTCCCAGTTTTATACAAAGAATGAGTATCATTCTTATTTCTATTTTTGTTTTATACCCGAGTATATGCATGAAAATCGTCATATTAATTAATTAATTAATTAAATTAAGCGGAAGAAAAGAGAGGTCTGGAAATTAAATGCACTTATTCATTTCATACAGAATATGACGTCTCTGGTGCGGGAGCTAGCCTCGTTCCCACGGTCTCACCAAAAACTCGATATGTCTAAACGACTTTGTTGCTTCTAGATTTTACATTTTTATACATAATTCTATATAAATATATATAAGACAGGATGAATGTCCATTTTTTTTTATACAATTTTTTGCGTTAAATATAAATCGTTAAATTTAAATATATTTAACTATTTAAATTATATTTAATATTATAATTAATACATAATGTATATATTTATACTTAATGAATATACTAAATATAATTTCACTATTTAATATATTTAAATTCAACGGATTATAATTGATGTAAAAAATTGTATAAAAAAAATATCATTCATTATGTTCTATATATATATATATATATATATAAATAAAGGGACAGAATTAATAACTCCCTTTATTTTATACAAAATCTTATATTAATTATAAACCGTTAGATATAAGTATATTTAACGGTTGAGATTGCATCTGATATATATATTAATTATGGATGTATTAATTATATAGTCAAATATAATTTTCACCGATAAATATGTTTATATTCAATAGTTTACAATTAATGCATTCATAATTAATACATATGTTAAATATAATTTTAATAGTTAGATGTATTTATATTCAACAATTTATAATTAATATAAAATTTTAAATAAAATAAAAAAAAACTATTGGTCCTAACCCTAAGTATATATGAACGCTCTCCAACATCTCGTAGTCACAATTCCTTTTATTTGGAAATTTATAATTTTAATTAAATTTTTGACTTTTTTTTACTTTCATTTTAATTTAATAATGTTCAATGCCGCGTGGCAGATTTGGATCACTAGTCGTGGGTCACAAGGCACGCTGGATTTATCGATTACAATGTGCTATAGAAGCTTCGAGACGAACTTGCAATTACTTGCATGAAAAAATTCTGAATTTTCCGGATTCAAACACAAAGACGTCACTACTTCCGCGTAGACGTCCTCAAAATTTAGTTTTTTCAAAGTAGGAAAAAATTTTCCTGTTCCGAATCAAATAGAGCAACATTTTGGTCTATCCCTTACGCGTCACTATGAATATCTCAGCCATTAATTATCGAATGGTATTGTTTATTGTTCAAAGCATTTATTTGGTTCGACTACTCTAGCTATGAAAACCCCTTAATACATCTTCGGCCTGTTAAAGGCAGATTTTCCTGCAAAAACCTACTCGGAATTAGTTTTTCATTGGAAATTTCTTGTGATTACGGTTGTATAATTGATTGTTCATTTTTGTCTTTGTATCCTACCATACATTTCCTGAGTTTCAGTAAAATCTAATTCTTCAAAATGAACATCACAGTAGACTAGAAATAAGTTATATCTGCAAAAGAAACCAAAACCACCTCTTCCCTGATCTGTGTCCTATGACCCTTTTAGCAGTATAAACAGCCAATAAATTGCCTGCAACAGGGGTCGAACATTCAGACACTCCCTTAAGAGAGAGAGGCTAATTTTACAGACAATTACAAGCTTGCAGACATGCACTAAATTAAGTAACTTGCTTACAATTGGCGCACCATCGTCATGTCTCATCATCATCAACGTTGTCGCCATCCTTAATGTACTTCTCCTGCACTGCAGCGACTGTAAATTGCTTAGTTAAGCAAAACTTGTACAATTTGTCACTCCAATAAGTCCAACTCATCAATAACACAGGAAAATGCAGATGGGCAGACGTTTCCATGATTATCATACAGCTAGAGAAAGACATTCATCAAGCTTGAACCCTATTCGGCAGCAAAATGAATTTCTCAAATGCACTATTCAAAATATGCGGATGCATATATTGAACCATAAGTAAACAACCAGAAGGAACTTTGTGAATTCCATGCTGCATGTCAATAATATCAGCAAGGGGAAACAAAGGATTTGAAATGTGAAAAAGGATATCTGTAATAATCCCAATCAACATCACGAACAGCAATCTTGCTGAATTCAACTGCACTTGCATCTATGCCAGCAAAGATGTATCCATTGCTCTTATCTATCAGCCTCACAAGATTTGCTACACTCTCTTTATCCTGAAGGTAAAGAGCCGACTAAGAACATATTCACAAATACTTCAAAAAAAGGTATGAAGTCAGTCAAGAGAAACTGATTACCTGAATGTCTAAGGTTGTGAAATCAACCAGACTGTAGTCTTCTATTACATCACACAGCTCCTTTGTCAGCTTTCTGCAAGAAGAATTACAAACAGCTAGTATGTAAAAAATATTAGAACAAAAAATAATACATGTCTGACTGCTTTCTTCTGAGACTATCTGTCCATCCTATAGCCAGTTGAAATCTAAAGCTGTAAAATCACTAGATCCCAAAGTTGCTCACTTGTATTTAAGATCCACTATCAAACAAACATAACAGCTTTTATATTGGAAAATTCCATGGTGGTTGTGTGTGCACTGCTGTGTGGTATTAGATGGCAGGACACAATTGCCAAATCCGGGAGAGTAATGATTAGAAATGTTACAAATAACAGACAGACTTCACATTGTGAACACAGAGAACAGAGCAAAGACTAGTCAACTTGATGCACATTAGGTGATTCAGCTATAAATCATACCTGTACTTTGCAGAACGTGGGTTCTGATCGAGCTTGTACTGCAAATATGATAAATCTTGCACATCTGTATAAAAATCAAGATTGAAATCTGCAAGATAGAAAAGAGTGACGATTAACAAGGAAAATTTCAGCTATGAAGAGTGACGATAGGAGCTTGAGACAATCATTTGACAGACAAGGGGGAGAGCTAAAGTTATAACCATACCTAGCTTTCCATAGCTCTCAATTAGATCAATCTTGGACAGGACATTTACATGTGGGAGTTCCAGATGTAACATAGTAGATAACGAGAGAAGCAAGGCACTAACATACTTCCCAGGGTCACTACAAAGATGGGCATCAACTAGATGCACTGTAGTCAACTGCATGGAAAAAGGAACCAACTCAAGATAACAAAACTGTATTCACAGTAACTGTTTGGCATCCTATGTAGATGTGTAAGTAACCATACCTTAAGGTTCACTTTCTTTATGAGTCTCGTAATGACATTTTTGACACTAGAATGAAGAAAAAATAATTCCACCTGGCCAGGAAGATCAAAGAGGAGATAGTGATCTGCAAATATCAAAATCATTAAAAATTTTAACTTCTTTATCTTAGCATTAGAATGAAGGAAACCCAACTTCTCTTACCTTTCAAAAGCGGTTTCAATTTGGACTGCAACCAGTCAATGTTCTTCTCCAAATAGTCCATACAATACACAAGACCTAGTTCATCACAATTAATACTTTAGGACCATTAAACAAGTATATAAATACAAACACATCCCTGAGAAAGATAAAGCACAGCAGATAAAGTCTTCAAAACCTTGTCCTTTAAATTTAAAAAGCATAAATTCATAACCATAGGATTCAAGTTATGTCTTCCAACCTCTCTAAAACTAATGCATCATAACTTGCAGTTTACAAATCAAAAAATTTTCATATCTTTTGCTGTAAAGCCAAAGATTTTATCAGATAGACATTCAAGAATATATTTGCATAATAAAGCAGCTTAAACAACTATTTCAGAAACAAACAAGCATAATGCAGACTGACCTCCGTTGGGACCAAGTGAATGCTCCATCATTACATCACTTAGTTTTATGAGGTCTTCAATATTCACAGCACACTCGTATCTATATTAACATCAAGGAAATTTCATATTGAACTAATTTTACTACATTCAAACACAGTTTTTGTAAATAAGTATAGAGAAGAAGGATACGGCAACGAATCATTTGCAGGATCCAAATTGATAACAGCAACCTTCCTGCACAAAAATGAATAAAATTTTCCGTTAAAACAATTATGTAAACGAAATTAGCATGAACATAGCAAATTTTCAGCAATTAAGATAAATCACAAGCTGCATGTAAAGCTTCAAACAATTAGAAGAGCTAGCTACTAGACACATGCAACTGTCTCCTCTCACGTGCGTTTCTATCAATGTGCACTCAAGCTAAGCTAACCCGAAAATTTTTATTGAAACATTCGCAAATATTCCGATTTTTTATTACATTGAAAGCTACTTGAAAAACAGTAAATGGAGAGTAAAAAAATGAAGCGATATAGCTTAAATTAAGTTAAATTAAAATCAAGCAGAGTTTCATAAAGGAAATCAAGAGACAAAACTGACCTGCCAATGAGGCTGAGAAACTGAGACATGCCATTGCAGTAAGTGGTCTTTCCTGAACCGGGAGGACCAATTACCACTTGCCCAAATACCATTTTCTCTCACGTTCAACCTCTAGTGCTCTTCTCTTTTACCCTCTACGAAAAATAAAAGTCTATTTCAAGTTAATAAAAATCTGAATCAGGGTAGGGAATTTCAGAAGGAGGAAAGAGAAGCGAAAGGAGACTGGGGCTGCTTGGGGGCTTAGTAACTTCGAGAAGGAAGAGTTTTCTTCGTTTTATTTTAATTTCAAAACTAAAAAGATTGAACTAAAATAATAGTGCATGGGGGCATTCCGAGAATCGAACTCGGGACCTCTCGCACCCAAAGCGAGAATCATACCACTAGACCAAATGCCCATATGTTATCTTTCAGTACTTTTTATTTTAGAAATTTTTAGTATAACGGAAATAAAAACCAAGTGGACAAATTTGGTTGACGGTTTAGTTGAGGTGGTCCATCGATTTGATTTTGTTTGTGGCACATGGTTCAAGATTGGTACATCATTGCATTGCAATCCCTGCGGGATGCTTAACTGCAATATCCACTCCACATGGGATGATGGCAGTGAATGGTTGGTGAAAGAACATGGAACAATATTACCATCATGATTCATGACACGTGTGGGACAATTTTCAATTTTTGCATCTGAGAGCATATGACCAAGTATATTGGGACGGTTCAAAGTTCTAATTCAAGACCTAAGTCCTCAGCCAAACTTGATCCCTAAGAAATTGGCTCCCAATTTTTTGGTGGGACATAAAAGGATTGCACTCAATCCTTGTTATTGAATTTGCTATGCACATGTATACCTAAGCCTAAGCCTGCTGGTTATTGGATAGTGGACTGCTGGCATTTGCAGCCCCTGGGGCCTGAAACTCCATAAAGGAGAAGAAGAAAGTCCCTCTTGCATTAAAAATTAGTTTTAGATCCAAGGCTTTATTCAACGCTAGGTGAAAAATAAATAGTTTTACTAATTATTCGGCATCATTTTTACCAACTAACAAAATATTTTCGAGTCCCTTGTGGCGGACAATGGAGAGTCATAGAAAATCAGACAACTATCTTTAATGTGCTGAGTTATATGGAATGTATGGTACAACATTGTAGCTGAATGAATTCAAAAAATCTCCTTACATGTTAGTGTTTACGGTCCCCTCTTCATTTTCTTCAACTTTATCATGAAACTAATCTCATGGTCCATATTTATAAGACAAAGATGATATTTTCTTGTGTCCATTTCTGTATAATAGTCAAAGAATCAACATCTTAGTTTGAAGTCTCTATTAAAAGGAAAATTTGTGTTTATCCAGTAAATCTTTTTCACATGCATATATATGACTGCTAATCTCCCGTACTGAAGTTTCGTCTAACTCGTTATTAATGACTTTGTTTCAAATAATACACAATTTCTATTCTATTATGCATATACTAGGGGAATGAGCTCTTGCAATGCAGGTAAAGCTTTGAAAGCATTAAATACTGTTTCATGATGGGATTATCAAACAATAAAAGACATCAAATGTACTGTATTTTTGTCCATTTGTGTTAAGCTGAAATGAGGATGGAAAAAAAATAATAAAAATATCTGAGAAACAGCGGTTGTTCGGTGCTTCAAAGTTGGACGAAATGATTCACTAACTTTAATCATCTACAACTCTGCTTTCGGTCTCCGCAATCACCTGCAGCCCACATTTCTCTATATTGCCTTTACTTATTTCCTCCTCTTGTTTTCTCCTTGCTATTAGTCCCAATTCGAAAGAAATCAACTCACAGAAAGGGAGAGAATAGTATTTAGGCTTGTGTTGCATTTGGTCTGTTGTGAATTGAAAGCCATGGCATCATTTGCAGGAACAACCCAGAAATGCATGGCTTGTGAGAAGACTGTGTATCTGGTTGATAAGTTAACGGCTGACAATCGTGTCTATCATCAAGCCTGTTTCAGATGTCATCACTGCAAAGGAACCCTCAAGGTATGTGTAATTCTTGTTGTTCTAGGAGTTTTGACAAGATGGGAGCTCAGATTATTTGTGCTATTCTCGATGTTTCCCGGCCTTGATTTATCACACCAACAGCGGTTATTGTTGAGTGAAATTAAAAGCATAGTCATTTTAAGATTTAAATTCGAACTATACATATTCCTATCATCATAAGATCATCATTGTTACTGTAAATCCAGGAATATGCGCATGGATTTCAACCTCCAGGTCAGTCCATGAGATTAAATCATAATCCAATAAGCGAATGACTTAGACCTCAGAAACTGGAAGAACATTTAGGCTAAGACAGCTTATCCTTTTTAAGATTCATGAGTTCCTTAAGTTGACATTTTTAATGCAGTCGGGAGTTTTTCTAGCTGTTCCTCTTGGCTTACATATATTCTTAGAACTGATGATTCCTAGACACCATACAAGTTAATCTAAGGCTTAGAAGATGTTCATTTCCTCTTAAGACCTTTGATATTAAAGGTCTTTAATACTAGATTTGATCAAATTGCCAATTTATATCTGAGAACGACATTATTGACAAGTAGATCTGTTGCAGCTCGGCAACTACAATTCCTTTGAGGGAGTTCTTTATTGCAGGCCACATTTCGATCAACTGTTTAAGAGAACTGGGAGTCTTGACAAGAGCTTTGAAGGTACTAAATATCACAAATTCAGACAGAACGGAGAACATGACATTCAATTACCTTTTTATTGGTGGCTCAAGATGATTTATTTCCTAATTCAATTCTCTCTACAGGGACACTAAAGATCGCAAAGCCAGAGAAACCTGTTGATGGCGAGGTAATTCGCTTGAACGATTGATGCTATGTATCATACGTGTATATAAAACCTGCCATTGGATCTTCATTGTTGGCTATTTTGAACAGAAACCCAACGTAGCAAAAGTCTCAAGTATGTTCGGTGGAACCAGAGAGAAGTGTGTTGGATGTAAGAATACCGTGTATCCAACTGAGAAGGTAACAATTTGCTTTAACTTCTCAACAATTTCTAATGTACGTAAAACTACCATAACTGCAGAAGCATACAAGCAATGCTATGCTTCTAAGATTTTGATAACTGTTGTATACTAACTATAAACACTAATAATAATTTTTTTGCGAAAAGGTTACGGTTAATGGAACTCCTTATCATAAGAGCTGCTTCAAATGCAGCCATGGAGGATGTGTAATCAGCCCATCCAACTATATCGCATATGAGGGTCGACTCTACTGCAAACACCACCACATTCAGCTCATCAAGGAAAAAGGTAACTTAAGCCAGCTTGAGGGTGAACATGATAAGATTTCAGCGAGTGAGAGTGTCAATGGAAAAGAAGTTGCTGCTGAATCATAATCTGCTGCAAAGTTCTGCGTTTACCCCTTTTGTTCCCGTCTTCTTGTCACCATCATGATTTCCCATTTCCCTGCAGTCCAAATAGCTCTAAGCTTGCAAGACATGCAGTCTTGGTATTTTAATTCATTTTTGTGTGGGCTTTTGCTTATTACGTTTGGATTCTTTCGTTTGATGTGGATGATGATCTGAGATGCCAAGACCTGTTTGATTCTTGGTTTATGCTACGTTGAGATGCAATGGCGTAAGTTTGTTACTCTTATTGCACTACTGGTTTTGGAGCGATAATGAATATATTGGCCTAGGGACGATGATACGATAATGAATATATTGGCCTAGGGACGATTATGAGTAACGACGATACAAGACCTATCACCAGAATTGATTGAACAGCCGCAGATCATATCTCCTTATTGGTTTTGAAGCAACTAAGAAGATGCAAGGACGCATTGTAGCCATTGTTAGAAGTTAAAATGATAGAATATTGAAGGTAACAGAAATTTCTGCGTTTTCGCATTTACACTGACAACAGTAATTACTTACAAGTTATGAGACAGTTAATTGTGAACGAAATGCAAGGATCTTGTCATAAACATCAAATCTACCACTTCCACAACACGACATGGTACACAGTGCCATAATCCATAAATGGCATCCAACAAGAAATCCATTTTCTAAAACAGAAACAGATTGCTCCAAATAAATGTTACAATCACATTAAACCTCCATCGCATCAAGAAGAAAGCCACCTTGAACCATATGCCTCAGGTCTATGATAAAATTGTCCCAGAAAAATCCAAATCCAAATGTTCCATCCTGGTACTTCCAGATCCTCCCCTCTCCCTGTCGAGGATTTGCTGAAGCTCCAGCTGAATCTCGAATTACTAAATCATAACTAGAGTTTATGTACATGATGTGAGAGACCACCTCATCTTTTGTTGAAGGGCACTCGCTATGTATGTGATTCACTCGTGCAAGAGCATGACGATGTACACGACTATTGTATAAATATTCTTCCTCTGGTGAAAATGGAGACTCAATTAATGTAGTGTTTGATGTCCAAAACACTGGAGCCGCGGAACAAGAAGACAAGTCACCAACCCTTCGGCAGATGATGCCCCCAACATCATATGCCACAAGATAAAAGTCCAAGTTAACATCATCACATATTCCCTGCAATATGATGCCGCGGAAAGATGTCAAATAAACTGCGATGCAAAATCATCGCATGACAACCATCTTTGACCAAACTAGAGAACAATTAAGAAGTAACAATAAAGAAAGAAAAGCAAGTAATTACACCATTGTGGTAATCCATCAAGAACTTCAAATATAACAAACCAAACTCAGTTTCTATCCAGGATGGACTGATCTAGTCACGGAGAAATGGATGTACATAGAATAAACATCTTTGCATATGCTTCTCATTGTACACACCATCCAGTTCAGAAAATTGAAAACTGAAATACAGAGCTTGCTTAAGCAACATTCCTTACTTGAACATTGTTTTAGTTTCCTCTTCAAGCAAGCAATTTACATAAGGCTATTAAAAACAAAATGTCGTTCCTTATATCTCAAATTTTCCGCGACTGACTGCAAAAACAATTTATCAATACAAACAATGACACATGCATTACTAAAATATGGGACATTGCTTGAAAAATATACACCCCCCAGATGAATAAAAGTGGTTCTTAGAGTTGCAGATAAGCTTACCCCAGAACCAAATACCATATATACTTGCTACATCACATTTCACCACAGTTTCATTAAGCAACTAAAATATGGAGCAATACCAGCTATAAACAGATACAAGTGCATCAATATATACAAAAGCGAAAATCTTTGATATCCGAATATATTTACAAAGACAACAGGAACGGTATTCACAACACCTTCCATAAACCCTGCAAAGGCCGAGTCAGGGTGGGTGAGCAATTTACGATCTTCACAAAATGTTCAGGCTCCCACCTTCTTCTCCCCTGCCTCTCTTTCTCTTTCCTCCTCTGTCTCCTCCATGCCCTCTCCCCTCCTGGGGATATCCTATTTGCTAATTGTGTATACATTTCCGTTACCGAACACTCCTCTGAACTCCCGTCATCATCGTCTGCTCTTGAGTTCAGATTCGCAGAACTTGGACTTCTTCCAAAAACGTTTTTTCTGTATTCTGGATAAAAACTAGCATAATTTTCCTCAACAAGAACATGACAGCCCCCCATGAAATTAACGTTAACTGAAAGAAAATCTTCAACAAATCCACAGTGACAACATTTGACAAAATCATCCCAAAATTTAATTTCCCCGTTAATTTCGAGAAGGTTTACGATTTCGCCGTTGGAACTCAAACTCATCCATAAAAATGGTGACTTTAAGATATTGTAAGTACCGTTTTGGGAGGGCCTAACCCTAGAGCCAGTGAGAAACGACGAGCCCCACTCAAAGAAAACCAACGGCGGAGATGATAAATTGACAGCTGGTTGACCGCTTCTGCGCCAGAAACCGATCAGATTCTCCCATTCATTGAGCGTTTTGTACAGAAGTTTGTATGCGATCTTGCCATCTCCCCATTTCTTGATCTGGGTCTTTGTGCCCCACCTCCTCTCGCACATGGTGTACCACAGCTTGTGGTCGCTATTACACAAAGAAACGAACCGTTTCGATGTGCAGGCAACGTTGGCGATTTCTTTTGGGGAGAGGAAGGATAGAATGCTGAGCTGGATGTCTTCGGGGAAATCAGAGAATGAAAACGAATCCATTTCGTTCACCTGTTTGTAGAATTCGATAATTTTCTCGGGAAAGTTTCGGTGGGAAAGCAAGATAAGGCGGTTGTGGGATATGGTAGATTCTTGGACAGGAGGGAATGATTCCGTTTAGTTACTGTTAAACCACGAAAACTTCATAGTCCTGGAAACGACGGAGTCTTCAGTATCGGTTTTGGGTATATCTGTAATTTAACATTATTCGACTGTGCGCAGGGAGTCTAGGATTGTAATATCAATTCGTTAATTAGTATTCTTAAAAAAAAAATCATTGATTACTATTCGACGTAAGGCAGGACATATCGTTTCGATCTTCATTTAAAATAATGACATACATTTTAAATTATTGATTTTATATTATCCACAAATAAAAAATGAAAAATTATTATTACTAAATATATCTTTAACTGAAAAATTATGAATTAAAGAATTATAACTTAAAAATATTTATTTAACTTAAGAAATTTTGAAACGAAAATTTTATAGAAATTAGAAGAAAACCACAAATTAAGATCAAAATTTCTTTATTTCATGAAAAATATATGGTCTACAATTTCTCAGTGATTGTGATTCTCAACCAAATTAATGTTTGACTTAATCAATTACCTCAATCCTTTTTTTATTAAATACAGTTACTCTTTAAATTATAAAAGATAATTTTTAAATTCTTAAAAAATAATTAAAAACGAGATTATAAGGCGAATGTTCATTACCTTACTTTTTCAGCTAATATCTCATTATTTCTTTATATTTTTTATAACATCGCATAATCAACTGAGTTTTGATTTTACCTTTAAATTTTTTTAATATTTTCGATTTTATTATTTGTAAATTAATTAAACCGAAAGAAACAGTAAATCAAATAATAAAGATTTTCTGTCGGACTCGGATGACCAAGTTCCCAAGCAAAGAGAATAATGCAAGCGAAATCAAATTTGGAGTTCTTTTAAAGGGACAATCCTATTACCTGATCCTTTGTCAGTGCTCTTAACTGTTCTATACAACTGCATGAACAACCACAAAGGAAGTGAGGAAAAAGTCCACATTGCTTAGATTATTTCTAGATGCCATTTTGTCCTTTTACCCCTTGTTCTCCATCCCCACTACTATTGAATCATATCAAATACAAAAATAGAATACGATAAAAGTTGCAATAACAACTATGAGAATCATAATGAAATGTATTCCATACATAAGTTCAAAGCATGAAGATTGAAAACAGTAACCCCACCTGCAAGTGACTCTTCAAATGTAGGGGGATAATGGGCATTATCCCGAGATTATATTTTGGTTTCTAAAAGTTAAAAATAAAGACTGATGTGGTAGATGATTTCATTTCGAGTAACATCCCTAAACTGAAACATACCAGAAAACTATACAACATAACTTGTTCTCCACACAAAATGTCAAAAATTAGAGATTGAAACTTTCAAATGTCACTAGCACCCGATCTGGATCGTCGGAAATCCTTGAACTCACCGTCAACAGATGCCGAGGTCCCACGATTTGTCCGATCCTTTGAATCAGGGCGCTTCAACTTCCTAGCACCCACATTATCAGGACCGTCAAATATCTGACCAATTAGTCCTTGAACTGACTCCGGAGTGAGGTACGACTTCCCTAGCAACACAGTTGCATACGAGTTCACGAAATCCGTATAGGCCGGAATTACAAACTTAACAGTCGCTTCTCTGATTTGCTCTCTCAAATCGTAATCAGGAATGTTATAAGAGCCTCTATGCCTCTGTGAAATCTCATCAAAAGCCTTAAGAAAAGCCTCCATTTTACCTCTTATAAGAACTCCAAGGTTGACCTCTTTGTTGATCTTTTTCTTCAAATCTTCTTTGTCAAGCAATCTAACGAGAGGTCCCCAAGCTTGCCTTTGATACATGTAAGCTGATTCCTCAGCGACGACCTTGTACGTCTTTTTAACGTACTGTTCTCCCAACAGCTTCCCTAGTTCTGTGTTTCTTGTTCTCATGTAAATGTACCAGTGCGTGTTCATGGCAAACACATGGGGGAGAACTTTGTCTTTGTAATATGACCTTTTTGATTCAACGTTTCTCTGCAGAGCTTCCATGACATTGGAAATGGCATCTCTGAGTAAATTCTCATCGGTTTCAGGTTTTGATAGAATGCCAGCTTTCCATATTTGTTCTGTTCTAAGAACCTTGGCTACGGATATGCTATAAGTCTCGGTTGCAAGGTACTTGAGATAATTAATGGCATATCTTACAAGTTTTGGAACTGACCCATCTTGTGGAGGAGGAAAGCCGTCCGCATTGCCTTCGATTTGGAGGCCAAATTCCCAAAATACTTTGCTTGAAGCGTGGACGAGTAGCTTTTCTAGTTCTCGGAATCTTGCACAGATGTCGGTCCCTGCTTCACCTTCAAAAATCTCGGCAAATTGAATTTTTAGCTTTTCCAAGGAGTCGAACATGTCTAAGAGCTTGAACAACTTCTGGGGCTCCTCGCTACTCCTTGCGATACCTTCTCCAAATCGAAAAAAGACTGCCATGATTTTACCCGCGATCTTAACAAAGCATTCTGGCCAAATAACTCCATCTATGATTTCTCCCAAAACTTGGATGCAGAGTTTCTTTTCTGACACGATAACAGTTTTAACTGCGAGCTCGAAGTGTTGAATCCAGAGAGTCACCGCTGTCTCCAAGCTCTCCCACTCCATCTCATCGATTTCTTCAGGAGCGTATGTACGCAAGTAATCAGGGTTTAGACGCATTAATGCTTTTGCTGCTCTTCTGTATCTTATCTGTTAATACATTCGTCAGAAAGTTAAAGTCTCAACTCTCAACTAATATACCAGATTAAACTAATTACCTCCCAATATTAATAAGCTTGATGTTAAAAAAATTAAACGGTGGTACTAGTGATCATAGCATAATTCCATTAAAATTCGAAATGAGATCTCATCTCGAAAGCCATACTATCAAATGAACTTAATTACCTTCACGTAGATATCGATGCATATATCCAAACAATCATTGGCAGCCAGGGTTTCAGAAATTCGCCTAAGAACTTCAACGTCCATTTCTGTGCCCAGGTCAGAAGCCACAATCTCATCTTCTTTATCTTCATGTAACTCGCCTATATCTTGATGCCTTAATTTCTGTAGCAGACTCTCGAATTCATCCTGCAAGTTGAGTAAAGCCTCGTCAAGCAACCCGTCAAACCTCATAGCATCAACCTCAGTTTCATACAGAGCCTTGAGAGTGACCAAAGTCTCTCTCAATCTAGGCGTCCTATGCTGATCGGTGGCTTTAGTCCTGCTCAAGAACTCCACTACCTCTTGAAGTTTTTGAATCACAGGCTCACCATCTTTGCTAATTGTGTTTATGGTCGTGTTAAGCTGATCAACACAATCAACATATTTCAGCAATTGTTTGAGCCTTTTTCTGGTTTTTTTCTCAGAGGACACTTTGGAGGAGAGTTGAAGAAGCCTGTGTTGAAGAGACTCTGCAAGCTTGAAGCTATCGAGGAGTGCAAGGGCAGGAGAGACTGCTCGGTTGATTCTGGTTTCGAGGGCTTTTGTTTTCATAGCTAAAGAATGTAAAGGCGCTACCCTTCTTGCAGCTGTTGAAAGAGTCTCTTCCATATCATCGAATTTCTTGTCCATCTTTCCTAAGTTTTCTTCCATTTTGGTTGTTGCTAGCAGCAGTTTTTTCAAGTCTGTGCAGACTGACTCCAGCTTCATGAGCGTTGAATCCTCTTCGCTGGGTGCCATTGTTGAGTTGATCTTCTCTTACACAAACACAAACTGAAAGAATGATCAAATTTTTAGTTTGATAGTGTGGGAATTGAATAAATTGTGTATACTGATTAAGAACTACATGATATATTCTGTTGTTAATCACAAGAAAAATGGCGTGTATTCAAAAGACGACGAGGAATCACTCCGGAGACTCGATCATTTCGATACAAAAACAAGAACAAATGGCAGTATCCTATGCCAAAGAGACAAAGGTGTCGAAGGAAAACTAAGAATATAATGCCGGTATTAATTTATTTACTATTTTCTTTTGTTCTCTCCTCCCAGGAACCGTTGCCCAATGCCAACACGGCAAGTGGACCCCACATAGCACGATGATTGGGTAGGTTGAACGAATTCTAACCTGCCACGTCCTGATACCATCTCAGCTCATTAAATTTCCAAACGGAATTTAAAGCGCGAAACTTCTGGCACGCCACTGAACGATTAAATCACCAGATATAATAAAAAAAACAAAAAAGCTATTAAATCACCAGGGAATGGCAACCTTTCTACAAAGAGTACAAGCACATCGATCATCGGTTTTATTTTCTTCAATCAGACGTTTTTCGTCAGAGGATGCACTAGTCGAGGTCAAGCCCGGTGAAGTGGGGATGGTCTCTGGAATTCCGGAGCAACATCTTAGACGAAGGGTACTTCTTTTTCTAATTCGTTAGCTTGTTGATTTTGTTAATTGATGCTCTATTCTGAGAAATTAACGAATTGGGGATTGTTTGCTTTCTTTGTTTTTTTATCGATTTTTTGATGCAAAATATATATATATATTTGTGTTGAGAGTGGGATTTGAACACACGCCACTTCGGACCAACACCTTAATCTACCGCCTTAGACCAACTCGGCCATCTCAACACTGAGATTGCTTGCTTTCAATTTTTTTTTCGGCATAATTACTTTTTTTAAGATGAAATAATGGATTCAATTTTTTATTAATCTATCAAATAATGATTAATAAACGCTTAACTGTCACATAGGTGATATACTTCATCATAAGGAATTGGTGAATTTGGAGAAAATTTTACAAACATGTGGCATTTATTAAAAGAATTGATTTCGATTGCTCTGGAATTTTTGTCTTTAAACGAAGGAATTGACGTTTTTATTCTTCCCCTGGTTTTCTGATTTTTTTTTTTTTTTTGTTTCAAGAGCACTCGGTTTTTACCTTGCTTATATTTATTGATGCTGCTAGGTCATTATTTACTCACCTGAAGTCAACAAGGCTCTGGAAAAGTTGGGAAATGGAAAATTAATTTTCTGTCAACACAGAAGTATGTTTTTTAAGTGCACATTTTACCGTGCACATTTTACCATTATGTATCTTCCAATTTTCAGATACAAAATCCTTATAATTTTCACCTCATGCTGCGAAGGCGTTTTAGGAAATCATTTTGAGATGCATTTTCTTGAACGTTCATTCTCAGAGACATTTTATAGCTTGGTAATATTCTAGCTTTGACAGGAGGAAAGCACTTACTTTGATTGGTATTTTTTCAGGTGGAAAAATTCTTTAATGGGTTGGACATCCACGGGAGACCCATATGCCAATGTTGGTGAGGCAGGACTCAGTTTTGATAGTGAAGCAGCTGCAAAAGCATTTGCTGAAAAACACGGCTGGGAATATACAGTACCTGCCTGGGACGTTTTAGTTCATCAAAACCTTTGCTATTGGATATGTAATTTATACATTGAATTTGATAAAACATTGTATCGTCAACATAATTTGCTGGATTAAATTGCATGTTTTATGTTCATTTTTGTTGATGACTCTGTTGCATTTTCTTTACAATTTAAACTCTTTGCGCAGGTGAGGAAGTTCCATGCACCTCTACTTAAGGTCTGTGTTCTTCACTTTTTCTCATTTAACAACATTCAGCATTGCCATTTGTCGTTAAAACTAGGTGTAATCCCATGAGCTAAAGGCATGAGCTGTCTGTGACAAACAAGTAACATGTATAAAAAATTTCTATCCCCGTCGTCTTGTCTTCAAGCATTTTAAACATTTTTCCGCATAACTTTAATATCCACTGTCGTCTTTTATGCTGTAATGCTCAAGTCTGATGTTTTACCTGTGCATTGTCAATTGAAGTTTTAGCTATTTTTCATTAATTTCGAAGAGATCTGCTACTGATTGGCATTTATTATGCTCAGGCCAAGTCCTATGCTGACAAATTCAAGTGGAAGGGACCACCGAAGGCGGAGGATGATAAAATCGAACTGTGATTGTGAGAACATAAGCTTGAATTATGAGAATAATGTACGCTTATCCTTATTAGTGTGTAATTTAGATGAGTATAAATTGTTTATCTCAACTTAATTCCTGTCATGGTAAGTATGCCGTGTTTCCTGGATGAATTTTCTAAGATTATCAGTCAAAAGATCCATTAGGGTAGCAGCAGAAGGAAGACTTAAGAGTTTTACGTGGAATTGTACATAACATTGCATTGCTAGATAGAAGTTGACGAAAACTATATATACTTATGCTTATATATATATATATACACACACACATGGTAGATAAGCTGCAATTTATATAAGTAAAACTACATCTGTGTACAAATTCATATTTCAAATATCGCTACTGGACCGAGAAACCTCTCTGGCATGTGGGTGAAACCTCCATGTGAAGAGATAGTCCTTGGATTCACAGCACAGCCTGATTGCATCACAGAAAGCATGGACCGAGTTCTTCTGGCCATTCCTTCCCCATTCTATCCTCACCCAGCATGAAAACCTGTTTGATGATACCGGCACCTCTGAATTAGAAAAACGAAGCATTACCTCCCCACAGATTCTCTTGCATGAGCTGGTCACCATGGAATCCAGCCAGGAACATTCTGGCTGACCTACCATTTCTCTGTATGCGGAATTTGCCATCCTCACTTTGTTATTCGAATCTGATATCACTGCCGGCAAGGCCTCAGACTCCACCTCTTCTTCAACTTCCTCTGGCTTTTTCTTAGGAACTTGCCCTCCAGGGATTAAGGTTCGATCTTCGTTTATGCACTCAACTCTTATGCTTGAACCAACCGGTCGAACCGGATGCGGTGCTATAATTTTGGTGGACGGAGGCCTTTGGAGTTGCACTAATAGATCTTTCTCTTTTGGGATTTCGGCCACCTCGTTCAAATCTATAAGCTGAACTCCTCCGAAAGTTTCCATACAATTGCTCATTTCAGTTACTGTTTTTTGATGGGAAACAGCAGGAACCGAAGGACTGCATGGAAGCAGCGGAAGTGTCACCAAGTTTGAAGTAGTTGTGGCTGGACTCTCCATGCTGGTGCTTACAGCAACCAGGTTTGGAAGAGTAAGCTGAGGAACTCCATGAGAAAAACGCTGCAGAGATAGATTCTTGGTAGGGGATGTTACATGACTAGGAGGAGAAAGCCCGAAGATATGGGTTCTTGATCTTTTGATGGCGGGTGGTGAAATAGCTGTTCTACCTCTCTTTCTGGTTCTAGTAGGCCTAGCCTGCAATTGTGGCCATAAATTCCTAAGGTAAGGAGATTGCCTGATCTTCGGGCTCTCACTCATGGGACTCACAGGAACTTCAGGTTTTGGAGCTATGGGCCTATACCTAGACATAATCTCAGCTGTTTTAGCCGTGTTGGCGGTGTTGTAAGGATTCAACGTCTTGATCATGGTTGTTGGTTTTTCAATTCACAGCTTTTGTCTACTGTTCTTAAACTAAACCTCCCACTTAGCTTAGCATAAATGAAACAAAGACTAACATAAAAGAGGAGTTTTAGCTCTCTGAAAGACAGACGAAGAATGAGGGGCGAAGAAAATGAGTTTTGAAGGAGATGACTAGAATTGGAGCGGTTTTTATTTGAGACGAATGACCAATGAGAGAAAGGCAACATGAAGAGACGGGGCAGGATGAGGTGACACTTGGAGGCGTACGGTGGGTACGTGTTTAAGAGATTTAGATACAGAGACATGTGGGATTTGATTATACTCGTGGGTCCATGCATGGTATAACACATATCAATATCATCAAGCGGTCATATTTTTTTTTTAATCTTTCGGACGGACGAGTCCCCACTGCTGCTTTGCCTTATCACACCAATCAAAAAGGCTCTCTGTAATAACGCGTGTGTATCAGGCCTCCATGCGTGGATACACCTATCAGGATTGGTTTGGTCGTTCATAGTTTCGGCTTCATTTTTACAAAAGCACCCTTTTCTGGCGGATTTCAACGTGTCAGTTTCTCATCTTCCATTGCATGCAACGGATGAGTTAGTATCCGATTGGAGGATGAGTATTGGGAGGTTAAACTTACGTGAAACCAAATCGATACACGTGTCTCGTGATTTAGATAGTTTGCTTGCTTGTTAAATGTATTGTTTGTATAGTAAAGCGTGCCGTAGCGGTGCTTTTGCTGTTTGCAGTTGCCACCCACCTCATCAAATTTTACGTTTCTTTTCTGAGACGGCTAGTTTTGTTGGCGGATAGAAATTTTATGATTTTTTTTTTTTTAAGTATGTGAGATAAAAATTTTATGATTACTTTAATGCCTTTAGTTGTCTAATCATGTCTGCGTTGACGGTTTGCATTTCTCGGTCCTGGCGATTTGAATATAAATCATGAATAGATGGCCAAAGATTGGAACATATGAGCATCAGCTCATTCCCCTCGGGCCTTGAAGGGGTTTGTGTAATTGTGTAATTAAGAGATGATGGCACTCATTAAAATTACCTTTAGTGTGCGAGTTTATCATTATTTTTCTTTAAAGGCTTTAATTTCTCCCTTATTCGGGTCGCCATCCATGCAATTAATTGTTCTTTGAATAATTGATATTTAAAACTTAATTTATTAACTCATTAATAACAATCAAATTTGGATTTATTAACTCATTAACAACAATCAAATTTGGCGTTTTAATATATTGAACTGAATTTAAATTGTTAAGAGTAAGGACCAACATAAGAAAATATCATTGTTTTATGATATG
The DNA here is from genome assembly GCA_022749755.1 of Azadirachta indica. NCBI lineage: Eukaryota > Viridiplantae > Streptophyta > Magnoliopsida > Sapindales > Meliaceae > Azadirachta > Azadirachta indica. Next base: position 5,908,939 of record CM040449.1, read on the forward strand.
TCAATGAGGTGATATTTTGTTGAATGTACTAAACTTGGTGGGACGTGTAAGGCACTTGGTAGTCCCACAGTGCTATGGTATTTGCGCGGTAAGATTACTCGAACATGGCATATCTCAATTGGTCCTCTTAATATGATTTGATGTCACACTTTGAACTAGATTTCAAGCTAATATTATATATAACAATTCATAAAAAATTAAGATACAAAAATTGACATCTAACATAGTATTCATAGAATCATTGTTATGTGTGAATCTATTAAAACCAAATAAACTATTGATAAAATTTAAGAATTTCTAACTCATTAATAGACCTGGTTTTTACAAGAAAGAAGTCTTACGAAAATGGATGCATCACATCATTCTCATAATTATCTAATTAGTCTTGTTACATATTTCGCATGCAGCGTGTGCTTGTCCGCTGGGCTATTGAGGATAAAAGAAAGAACAACTGGGTGTGGGCTTAGTCCAATAGAGCTTAAACAGTGGCCCAATAGAAAACACCTGCGCTGGTTCAGGCCCATAAGGGACAATAATAATGGCGATAAAGTCCAATGGCAGCTTCGTTGTTAGTGCGGAAAAATGCGACGTTTCTAGTTTAGAAAACAACAGCGAAAACTCCAGCTCCTTGCACCTCAAGTAACACAGCAACTCGGCAGCGGCTGCTCACAATTTCATTTCAGTTTTTTGCTTTGAAGCGACCTTCATGACTTTGAGATTTTTCGATGGAAGAAAATAGCAGAAAGCTCCCTTCTCTTCCATCAAACTACGTGACTCTCGTTCAACTCAAAGAGCGGTGGATCAAAGAGCAACAGCGAAAGCAAAAAGGGAAAGAGGTACAAGTATCAGAGAAATTGGAGGTAGCTGTATGCGTTGTTAGTGGCGAAAGTACTGAGAATAACGTAGAAACTGAGGAATTGAAAAAAAAAGTGAGGAAAATAAGGAAGCGGACGAAGTGGAGGCCGGAGAAGGGAGAAGCTAGGGCACGGGCACGGGCACGGGCACAGAATGAGGTGGCCGAAAGTGAAAACCACGCGCCAGAAACGAGTGTTGAGAAGGATGACAGCGTGAAGTCCATCAATGTCGAGGTTGATAATCGATCGGTTGAGATTGAAGGGAAATTTCGTGACATGTCAATCCACAGTGGAAGAGAAAGAGGAAATGATAGGTCTGTGAGGTCACATAAGAATGGCGGTAACCGTCGCGGCAATTGGGAGCATGGACGTGCTGATCGAAGGTTTGGTAACGGTCGCCGAGTAGAATGGAAGACTAGAAATGCGGGGATGGTTTGGGTAAAGAAAGGAAAGGTTTCTGATGTTAATGTCGACACGGTCCAGAACTCCAGCTGCTTGTTAATGGAACCAGAGTAATGCAGTGAGTTCTCTTATGTCTCTTGGCTTTTCACATTTAATTTTGTTTTTGTTTTTATGCTTCAAGTATTGTGAATAAATAATTACTTAATTTATCGCAACCAAATGGACTTGATCTTGCCATTTAGAAATATAATTAATGATCATAATCTAGCCAGTAAACTGATTAAGTGTAAACTTTAGAAACTACTGTTGGAGTTGATTTAGGTATTTCAATATTCACAGGTTTGGATTAATTTTGTACTGTGAGGTGGATGCAAAATATCTTAACTTGATGGTGCTGATTTAGTATGCTGGGAAGGGAATCATAAAATGTTAAAAACAACAATTTGGAAGTTTTGTAGAGTCTTTCTAAGCTACAATTTAGTCTATTATGTGTTGAAGCAATGTTCAATCAAGGGATGATTGATAAGAACTCTCTTTTGTGGAGCTGTTCCGCCTATCAAAGCTTGTGAAAAGTTTTATCTGAAAGTTAATTTATCACTTCTCTGTAGTTGCATTTTCTGCTGTTCTCTGTTGATCATTTTCTTTTCCAGCATTATCATATTGCCAATCACAAAACAGCATGTGGCTTTTTTACAAAAAAATAAGGTGCTTTTTCTTTCATATTCTTAGGCTAAGGTCACTGTATTCTTGCAGTTTAAATTGTGTAACATTCAGCAACAGTTCAGCATTGCGGAAGTATCCTTTTGGCCAAAAACTTCTTTTGTTTTAAGGATGAATGTTGACGCATGTCATATTCATCAAATTGAAGAATACAAATATGTGCAATTTTTAGGACCTGACGTGTTTAAATTAGTAAACAATTAGATTAGATTGTTTAAGGATGTAAGTTCATTTGGAGGCACAAGTAAAGATTAGTTGGCAGATAGTTCTAGTAGTGCCAGAATGCAGATGTTGGTATGGAATGTTGTATGTTAATGGCAACAGCTCATATGCATGTATTTATGTTAACCTGTTAAGATTGAAGGACATGAAGTGAATCCTTGTTGAATAGAGCTCTATTCAGTGGGCAACTGGAAATGAGAGAACTACGTGAGAAATTCTATTATTGAGCTGCAACTTTTGACCTTGCAGTTTAGAGGTGTAAATTTATCTCGGAGAACTTCACTGTTAAGCATATCTGCAGTGTGCTGCATGCAAATTTGAGAAGATAAATCAATGGTAATAATTGTGGAGTAGTTGGTAGGTGATCAAGCTTACATTGCGAACAATTAGAAACTTTTGTGAATAATAATTATTGAACTTTACTTTTGGAGGATTCATCTTTATTTGCGCTTTTTATATGTTGGGAAGAGAAAAAGAAAGAAAAGACTTGTTATATTCTTGTAGATATTGATCAGTTAACATGACATGCTTATAAATCTTATATGTTACTAACAATTACTTATTCCTATGAGATTGTTGAAGTAAGCTTTCCATGATGACATTTTCATCCCCATCAAGGTATTACAGCCTAATTGGGGAAGTATCTTTGAAGTTTAAAGGTTCTCTGTGGTGGTACGTGTTTGTCTGCACTAATAAAAGAATTTTTTCGCCATCATTAGTCACTTGTTCAAGGCGCTTATTTTTTGGCTTGTTACAATACAGTTTAATCAATAAATTGAGAAATTTCTCTAATGAACTCCTGCGTCAAGTTAGTGAAACCTCTTGTGACTGCAGGTTATAGTGGAAAAGAAGGGGCTGAAGCAGAATCCAGTCACCAATGCTATAGAATGGTGAAAATACTTGTATAAAGAAAAGATGGAAAACGAAATACCAGTGTGGTCATTCTCTTGTTGCACTTGACCATATTTTTTCTGTACATATGCAATCAGAAATTTCCTATAGCGTTTTGTGTTAATATGTTGATTGTTGAGGATATCATTTGAGATGCTCTTTACTTGTCCCGGCAATGAACATTTCACCATGATGTTGTGTGTATTGGGCCCTTTTTTTTTTTATACGAATCGGGTAGAAGACATGATAACTATTGCAACAGCTGATACCCATTCATAGTTGGCTCCCAGTTGGAGCAAATCGCGTAGAACTCCTAAAGTCTGAGTACTAATTTTGATAAAATATTTTTCCAATTGAAGCAAAACTAGTCGAAAATATTTAATAAAATATTTTTCTTGCGCTTCTGCAGTATAAGCCGTAGATGGAGAAATTATGACGTATTGTAGGGCTGCACGGACGCCCACGTATTTCTCAAGTGCCTCTACATGCATTAATTAGTTGTTGTTTATCGTGAATTCATGATGCATAATTTTTATCTCTCTAGTTTTACGACATTTTAGTCTTTTTTCGAAAATGATTTTTTAAAACTTTTCTGCAATGTTTATTCCAAGTAAATGGGGGGCCTCGGTACTAATTTTGTCAAATTCTGAGAGCCAAATTGCATTGTTAAATTAGATGGATATAAATATAACAGTCATCATCTGGACTGCTGGTAGCATTCACGCCAAGCTACAACTGCAAGACAGGAGAAAATGATTATCTCGCCCAGTGACCTGTAATTACAGTTCCGGCAATAATTAGTAGACCAATTAAATTTGTAATTATCTCCCATAAGACCATAATCAATGGTAGTTATTACAAAATTGTAACGGTAGAATTTGAAATACGCCACACTACAATGAATAAATTGATGATTACTTCCATCCGTTGCTCTATATTAATTTTTATTTTAACTTTGTCCCGTACTATTCCTCCGAAAAATTGTTTGAAGGAGAAATGGCTCAAGGCAGTGGAGGTAGTGATGGTGGCAACAAAAAGGCTGAAGAGTTACAACCGCACCCAGTGAAGGAACAGTTGCCTGGAATTCAATATTGTGTTAACAGTCCTCCTCCATGGCGTCAGTACATTCATTTTTTCTTCCCATTCTTTTTAATTTGCCCTGCCTGCTCTTTATGACATTTTCGTGATAAATATATTTTATAAATGTTATAAAAAACACTTTTAGCAGTTAATACTTGCCGTTCCTCTCAGCTCTGGAGCTACCATAACTTGCTTTTCTTTCTCTTACCTATTTTGGATCCAAGGGACCTTTCTTGAAATTTAGACTGGTGTTACTGATATTCTGTGAACGCGAAACTCTACTAAAGAGACAAGACATGATGTATACTAACTTAATGAGATTAAGATGTCTACCCAAAAAACAAAAAAGAGTGAGATTATGACGGCTTATAGTAGTTTCCATGCTAATGCAGCAGAAGCGCTTGTACTGGGATTCCAGCATTATCTTCTGACTCTTGGTATTACTGTTTTGATTCCAAGCATAATTGTTCCTCAAATGGGTGGTGGAAATGTAAGAACTATATTGCATATTTATTATTTTTTTTTTGCTGTTTGGGGATATCTTGAGGCATTTGTTTAATAAAATTTTCTGTCGAATCATTCTTCTGTCACAGGCTGAGAAGGTTAGGGTGATACAGACCCTCTTATTTTTTTCAGGATTGAGCACACTATTTCAATCTTTATTTGGGACTCGACTTCCTACAATTGTAGTGGGCTCCTATGCATATGTGATACCTGTAACATCTATTATCCTTGCTAAAAGATATAGTTCATATTCAGATCCTTACGAGGTGAAGCCTTAAACATCTTGTGTTTGAATTTTGTTCAGCGACAAGCAGTTGTTCATATTAGCTAGCTTTTCCACTTACATTGGCCTTGTGAATAATTTTTCAGAGATTTGTACAGACAATGAGAGGAATACAAGGCGCCTTAATAATAACCGGCTGTTTTCAAATGGTTATGGGTTTCCTGGGATTGTGGCGAAACGTTGTGAGGTGAGTTTAAGCAAACTTGCAGGTTTCCAATGGCAGAGTATTGTACGTAGTGTAACATCTAAAAATTTTCATCCTGTAATGATAGATTTCTTGATTTATTGCTACAGGCTTCTGAGCCCTCTTTCTGTTGTTCCATTTGTGACTTTTACCGGACTTGGACTTTATCACCTTGGTTTTCCCCTGGTAAGAAGTTGTAACCACTTTACATTTTCCTCCAGTAGCTGTCGGAAAGTTAAATCCATAGCACTTCCACTATCTTTTCTTCTTGTAGCTGGCAAAGTGTGTCGAAGTTGGACTTCCAGGTTTAATTGCTGTGGTTTTCATCTCACAGGCAAGTAGTAATTGTTCTTCTTTGGCACTTCATGGTATTCATATTTGCTGGGTTCCATTTGCACATACTAGAAGCCTATCATGTTAGTTCGACGTAGAGATTTGGAGGGGAACACCTATAGCCCTCACCAATTCCCTGAATCTTCAAAATATAATTGTACTACATTGTGAATATTTACCTCAATTTCTTTCTTTTTTTAAACATATTTTTCCAAGTTTCCTGAAGCAATATTAAGTCCTTCATTCTGTGCAGTACCTTCATCGTTACATTGACTTAAAAAGGCCTATATGTGATCGCTTTGCGGTGCTGTTCTCGGTCGTAATTGCTTCATTATTTGCAGTGATCCTAACTTCAAGTTCTGTATATAACAAGAAACCCGAGAACACTCAGATCAGTTGCCGCACAGATCGAGCTGGACTCTTAAGTGCAGCTCCTTGGTGAGATTTTGCACAATAATTATTAAGTTCTAAATCCATTCAAGATTAATCACATCATTGTTTAACAATTTTTTTATTCTCTTTCTTAAATGTTGCTTTCTGAAGTTTTCTGCTCTTTTAGAAAGATATAACATATCATCTCGCTGTCTTGCGAACGACTGATTTCATCTTGTATTTGCAGGATATATATACCAATTCCATTTCAATGGGGGAGCCCAACATTTCATGTTGGGGAAACTTTTGCAATGATGGCTGCCTCTTTTGTTTCTCTTACTGAGGTCCTCTCCTCTACAGAGCTTTCAATCATAGATAGATTATTTAATTTTAGATACTACGGTCCCAAGTTCCTTAAACCGATATCTAGCTAACAGCATTAATGGATTAGCATACTTGGATTGTTGAGACAGAATCTGAAATTCTATGCAGAAAAGTTTCCATTTGTGATCAAAATTTCTTGTTAACTATTAGTTCTGTAAATTTCAGAAATAGACCTAATAATTGCCGAATAGTTTTTAGCTAAGATTTGATATGAACAGGGAAGTATCAAATAAAGGATACTCTGCATTTAACATATTGGAAACAGAAACATAGCCTTGGAATTCAAATCTTTTGATTTAGCTCATCATCCCCTTGTTTTCTGCAGTCTACTGGTGCATTTTTTGCTGTAGCAAGATACGGGAGCGCCACACCAGTGCCACCTTCTGTCATCAGTCGTGGTATTGGCTGGCAGGTAGGAAGTGTTATAAGTGAAGTCTAACTGCAAACACTTTCATGACAATTAATGATTCAGACTTTATGACCACATGTGCAACTTTTTCAAATTTCAGGGAATAGGTGTTTTGCTTAATGGCATTTTTGGTTCAGTTACCGGCTTTACTGCCTCAGTGTAATTCACTTAAACCTTGAAAACTGTGTGTTTGAAGACAATGTTATCCTTTGGATATTAGGTTGCTGTCTGCTGGCGAAACCTCTAAGGCAGTTATGGATCAAAATTGCGTCACATTATATCTACTTCGGTCATTTTATCCATTATGATTTAGAAGTCCATATATGAAATGTCGTTTTTTGGAGATTAAATTATCGAGTAGCAAATCTATGTATACAGCATAAATTTTGACAAAATTACCTCATCCTTCCATTTCGCAAAAGTACCTCTTCTTATTTAACTTTTCCCTGGATACAGGGAAAATGCTGGTCTATTGGCATTGACAAGAGTTGGAAGCCGAAGAGTGATCCAAATATCCGCAGGATTTATGATTTTATTCTCTATATTTGGTATGCTACAAACAATTTTCGTTTCCTGAAGCCAAAAAGCATGAAATGGAACCCAGAAGTCATGCTGGCATTTATGGATTCATTTTGAGATGTTTGGTTAGTTTCTCACAAGGGACATGTTATGTCCTTAACAGGAAAATTTGGAGCATTTTTTGCTTCCATACCTCTGCCAATTGTAGCAGCTTTATACTGCATTCTATTTGGCTATGTCTGTAAGTATACATGTTATTTATATTCTCAAATAGAATGAATTAATCTTAATTGTTTTCCAAATTGTTCTATGTAGCTTCGGCTGGTCTTGGTTTTCTCCAATTCTGTAACCTCAACAGCTTCAAAACAAAATTCGTATTGGGCTTCTCTCTTTTAATGGGCATTTCAGTACCGCAATACTTCAGAGAATATTACCAGGGAGGTTATAGGCTTGGACAATTCCATCCCAATTCTAGATGGGTAATCATTTTTTCAACTAAACCAAGTCTTTTGATTTTGTTAAAGTTCAACCAAAAAATATGATTTTCGTTAAACATATCGCAGTTCAATGATATAATGGTTGTCATCTTCATGTCTCACACAACGGTGGCTGCTCTGGTTGCATTGTTCTTGGATTTCACACTGTCTCGAGAAAATGATGAAATGAGAAAAGACATCGGCTTGAAGTGGTGGGAGAAGTTCAGCATATATAACTCGGATGTTAGAAATGATGAATTCTATGCGTTGCCATGCAGGCTCAATAAGCTTTTTCCAGCCCTTTAATTATTCTCTTTCCATTATTCTTCTACTCAATAAAACAGAAACGGAAAAACAGTGATTTTGTAGTTGATGTTTTGAAGCTTTAATTTTTTAGGCTACTCCGTTTGGTGTTCTCCGTAGAACTCTTGTTCAAAAATGCTGCTTATCACAAATGATGATTAGCTTCTCATGTTTGATTTGGCTGCTTCTGGTTAATGACATGATCTTGCCAAAACTTTGAAGGGAATTTAGAACTTCGGATTTCGAAACTTATGAAAGTATGGGATTCATATTAATCTTCTCGGCTAAGAACAAAATTATTAAAATAAATAAATAAAGATATACATCTTTTCTAATTTACTTAAACCAGCCCGACCTTGTAAAAGTCATTAAAACGTGGTTTACTAAAATTCAAACTCTTGCTTTGTTGTATTTTCAAACACAAAATAGTAAAGAAAATATTATTTAGTAATACGCTTTATAAAATACATTTCTAAAATACAAAATATTTTTTAAATTTTAATAAAGTAAAAAAATAACTACATTCAGACTTCCCCGAAAATAATTATATCACCTTAATGCTTGTTGGTGGGACAGATAATGCAACGTAATCTTCCTACAGGACACGTGGCTTAAACGCTTGTAACCAAATTGAGTTGTCTTCAAAAATCGTTCTGCGATTTGTCAAGCCCAAAAATGGGCGGTCTGAGTCAAGACTTACATCGTTCATATCAACCAACCAACATTTTCGTCGAAGGCAATCACATCCTTTATCTCATTCCTTACGTGAATTTTCGTACCCGTATTGGTTTTCTTTCTCGGTTTCCTTTCACAAAACTCTAGCACTGATCATCTTGGTCTTAATTTTCTCGAGAGATATATTCCGGGAAAATTTTGACCGTCATCATATTGAGGCTTTCTTTTAAAAGACTCGCAGATAAAGCGAAATCTTGTTCTGGGTTTTTGCTCTGAAGCCGTGGTTTTTGAAATTTCAGGTGCAAATTTTGTTTTCAACTTTAATTCGTGCTTTTTTTTCTGCATAAATGTTAATAGTGTTGTAGGAAACAATTTTACGCATATGGGCGGCTATGTTATGGATGATCATGGACAATGGTGGGAAGTTGTTAAATCTTCCAGCGATTAGATATTAATGACAATGATATTAGCTATAATGATAGTTATAAATTGTTAGCCTAAACGGTTAGCCTTGAAGAAGCCGTGATTTGTATTTCTGTTGGCGCTGAGTATTCTTGATCAACTTGTTTATGTAAGAGAATGATGAGGTATCACTTGCATATTGAGTAAATTCCAATTTTGTGCAGGAGTGGTCTTTTTCTTGCATATCATTTGCATAATCCTATTTGTCTATTATTATTTGACAATCTCCTGTTACTTTTTTGGGTTTAAGGAGATGATCAAGGGTCATTGCGAGATTCCGGTAGACTCATCAGAAACATGTGATCTCTTGGACTGTGAAGATGGAAACATAGTTTGTGCAAAGGAAAGGAAGGCAAAGGACTGGAAAAAGGTGAAATGTCACCTTGTTGATTACCAGAAATTGCCTGGGTATTTGAGGGACAATGAGTACATCGTGGGTTATTACAGATCAGAATGGCCATTGAAGCAGATCCTCCTCAGCATGTTCACAATTCACAATGAGACTCTCAATGTCTGGACGTAAGGATTTTATCTCAATCGCTTTATATCTTTTGGTGCAGCAATTGTTTCTCCTTGATACACGCCCATTATAATTTTTTTGAGAAAGATATGGCTTATGGGCAAATGTATTCTCTCTTTTAAGCATAAAAGTTATGATGATTCAGTTGCATTTCCTAGAATAAGGGTATATGGTCAGTTTTGTGCTCTGAATTTTTTCCCTTTAGCATCTGAGTTCTGTGAAATTCTGCCATTTTAACAAATGAAAGGGCTTGAAATGGAATCAGAACAATTTGGTTACTTATATTCTCTCGCTCAGTATTTAGTTTTCATTTACTCATGAAGCAGAGATAAGTTCCAAAAATGAAAAACAGTTGTAGTTGTTTTCTTTATGCATTTCTTGCTTCTCTTGTCGGCATAAAAAGTTTTTATTTAATATTACATTTCCTTGCCTCCATACGTAAGATAAGTGCGTTTTGTCTACATTTCTGTTAGACATGCTGTTGCATTATCTTTGATGCATTATGTTTTCAGGAAAAGAACAATTAATGTAGATAATCTTGTCATATTTACCATTCTCAGAATATTCACTTTTGTTCCAGGCATTTGGTAGGGTTCTTCCTTTTCCTCTTTCTCACCATATACACAGCAATGAAGGTTCCAGGGGTTGTGGATCTAAATTCCCTTCCAAATTTGCGTAACATGCTCCGGGGAGCTGATTGGCACAAGATTCAAGAGGAACTTTTGAGTTGCCTTCCTTCTATAACCAACATGCCTGATCCTCATAGAATAAAGGATGTCTTAAAGATGTCTTTGCCTTCAATGGATTTTCTCACATCACTTTCAGGTTGGCTATTGAAACCTATCACCATTTGTGTGACTAAACATTTCTCTCACATTGATCTAACAGATGATTCTATTCTCAATAATGTAATCTACCTCATCTTTAGTTGCTATAATAAATTTATAAACTTGTTCTGCTTGCTTATGAAACTTTAGATGAGTTCATACTTTGGTTCATTGGCGAATCTTTTCCCAAACTAAACTTGGGTAATGTGGATGGATGTATAGTATCACTGTATCAGCTAGGAAACCTACAAGTAATTTAAACCTGTTTGGATAAATAAACTGTAATGCTGCATTCTATCTACATGTCCAGAGATGTGCTTGTGGATTGAACATACTTCCCTTGTTTGATATTTTACTGTTGTACCAACCCACCCTAATGCTTTCACTTTATATTTAACTGAATGCAGCATGTTTAAAAGATGACGTAGTGAACATGGTAGCTCCCCTTACAGTTCAGGCAATCCCAAGATGGCCCTTTTTCACCTTCTTAGGTGGAGCCATGTTCTGCTTGCTAGCCAGCAGCACATGCCACCTCCTTTGTTGCCACTCAGAGCGCCTTTCCTACATAATGCTCAGACTTGACTATGCCGGAATTGCTGCTCTCATTTCAACCTCTTTCTATCCTCCGATCTACTACTCCTTTATGTGCTACCCACTCTTCCGCAACCTTTATATGGGGTTCATCACAGTGTTAGGTGTAGCCACCATCATGATCTCTCTCCTTCCAGTTTTTCAGAAGCCCAAGTTTCGGAGCTTTCGAGCTTCCCTCTTCTTTGGGATGGGTGTGTCAGGGATTGCACCCGTACTACATAAGCTAATATTATTCAGGGGTAAACCAGAGGCTGTGCAAACAACTGGTTATGAGATATTGATGGGGATGTTATATGGATGTGGAGCCTTGATCTATGCCACAAGGATTCCAGAAAGATGGAAGCCTGGAAAATTTGATATTGCTGGGCATAGTCACCAACTTTTTCATGTATTGGTTGTGGCAGGGGCTTATACACATTATCTTGCTGGGCTAGTCTACCTCAGGTGGCGGGACTTAGAAGCCTGTTAGAGGTTATTCAACATTGGTTGCATATATCATCTCAAGTCTTTGTGGTTAAAGACTTTAATTAATGAACCTATGTGTGAAAATCTAACGTAGTTAAATTTATAGTAGAACCTAGAGTCTCTTTTTCAGCTAGTGGTACTGCAGTAAGTTTGAATGAGATGTCCTGTTGAACTTCGATGTACGGAGAAAGAGAGGTCCTGTCGGACACTTGAACTTCAATATACTGAGAAAGAGCAGAGACAAATATATATATATATATATATTCAGCAATACTCTTATTTAAAATAGCTTGGATCATTTGCTAAGTTGTGAAACATTTCATTTTTCGCTGGAACCATAGTTATTAACTGCATTATTTCATTATCCTGGAACTAACGTTTTGAACTGCTTGGTGGGTGAATATCTGCGGGATCCCATACTTGGGGAGGGTGTGATACTCTATTATGTTTAAAGCGTTCCTGACTATGAGTTGCTTGGAAGATGATGTAGTAATTAGTTTTTGAAAGCAACACAACATGGAACCAAATGTCTTTTATGGCCAGTTTTTACCTAAAGTTTTGACTTATTGTGATGAGAACAGAAATAGTTAAAATTTCATCGGGATACTTCAGTGCTGGTGTGCACCCAAGTGCTGCTTGAAGCATTAAAATCAAAAACAGTGGTCCATAACGCAGTGTAGTTGCACGAGTTGCAGGGCCAAATCATACAAGTTCGACAGTGAGGCACCATTACAAAAGAAGACATAAATATTGATATGATACGATATATTCAGGGGCCCAAAATTTTGATCGGGTCTCTGATTTACGATTTTTACCTAAAAATATCCAAGCAACGGGACAACTTCTATAAAGCTTGTGGCTATTAAGTTTGGCCCCATTGCAATATTGATTGGACAATGGTGTCATGGGTAGCTGCCATCGCAATATTCTATGATCATAATACAGCAATGCTTTAGAAACTGTCCGCTCCGAATTCAGTTATCTTTAGAGTAATTAAATGCAGTCCTGCAAAAAGAAAGTAATTTCATGTTAATGCCGTAGGCCTCATCTTTTTCCGTATCCACATAATGTAACCGGAGGATAAAAATTATGTTATAAAAATTATTGCAACTCAGACCTGATCAAAATTTCAGTCTATTTGATTGTAAAATGGGATATTCGGATACGGCGGCATTGGATGGTTAATGGGATCCAAATTCTGTAAACCAGAGCTAAACATTTTATTCCACCTCAAGAATTGCCTCTATTGTGAAGCCAACCGTTCCATCCTTCTTTCAACGTTAAAACTTGCAGCAAAAGCAAGCCACCAATATTTTTTCACTTTGCTCCTCGAGTCATTATCCGCCGGCAAGTCGTCGGAGGCAAACGCTGCCTTACTTCCATCCTCTGCGCTCAGGTCCACGTAATCATTGTCTTTAACGTCGTTTCCCCATTTTTGGAGGAGCGTTTGTGAAATGCCTGTCCAATGGGCCCACTGAAGTGGTCAAGGAAGTACCCAGATAGAAAGCTTGCTTTGGTGATGAGATGTTGACCGTATTGACTGCTCTGCCTTTTTCTCTAACAGGATTGTAGAAAACGGCGTCGTTATCAAGGTGGGTGTGGAACTCCCGGAGGGAAGCGATCGAAAAGAGCAGGATGATGACGGGGATAACAGCACAGGCTTGAATTCCGCAAGCGAATAAATTGGTGGAACAGAGTATTTTCAGCATTTCTGTTAAATGACAGATTCTGCACAGTTTGGACTTTAGCTTAAGTCAGATACTTAGATTCTGAAAACACATGCACATATGGTACTAGCTGCATTAATAGTTTTTAAGTGACACAAACTCACGATGAATAAAACCCGTGACATGTATGTAAACTATACTAATTAATTTCGCTGCTATACAAAAATTTGAATGCTCATTGTTTTCTCCACACATTGCTTTCTGTAACTTGGCTTCATTAATGAACGTTCGAGCACATTATGAGTACCTAAAAACCCCATGTTTTGCCATAAATTAATATATTAGCATGTCCCCAACTATTATTGTATGGCCTGAATGTAATAAGCCTCAATATATATTAATAAAGGTAGAATTTACCGCTTTGGAATCTGAATTGGAGTTTCCTCACTCTGTAACATAGACAGAGCTGGCTAGCGGTAAAGCTTCGATGTGTAGAGCAGTTAGGAAAATCCTTACAGAAGAGATTACATTTACAGGGATTGAGAAGCAAAATCAAGCGTCGTCAGCAAATCAAAACTGTAGATAGCTTAAAACGTGCATACACTAATTTTCTATGGTGAATGATGATAGCATGACACTTGTGTTTGTGCTGATCTGTTCGGCAGCCCAAAATTAGCACCCACCAACCAAGGCGACGCCCATCGATTCCAACCCTAAAACACGGTGAGTTGTATCCAGGTGGCATTTTTCCTTTTAGCATCATATGAGCATATACCCGCCCTTTCTCTTCTGTTACTTCACTACGTACGTACTTTCCGTAGCTAAGCTAACTCCTCAAACCAAACCAATATACAAACAAAAACTCATATTATTACACTGCTTATAGTTGTACCCGTAAAGTAACAAGTTGTGCACCAGGTGGTTGGGTTATCATAACCAGCCCAATTTTTTTCCTTATTTATTTTCCGAATATGATGAGGAGTGAACTATGTTGACTTGGAAGGTTTTAAAGCAAACCATTATTGGAATGAAGAATTGGGGTTTCTTTCTAGGCGTTGATAAGAGTCAATTTGAAACCGACCAAGCCGAAAAGGCTTCTTCAATGTATGGACGGTCATTCTGGGGATGACATCTATTTGTCAAAGTTTGGTCCACTCTTATAATTTTTAACATAAGCAAAAAAAGAAAAAAGAAATTGTGTAGATAAGCTTATGCATACATTTCACAATCACTCGTGCAACCAAATTTTGATGAGAATCAATGAGTCCAGTTGCATGGCATGCAGCTGGTTTAATATTTTTTCTTTTGAAAGACAAAATCAACAGATGGGGATTTTGACTTATATCATAATGATAGGGACGTGGGTTTGTTTGTTTTAGCCATGAAAGAGAAATAAAGAGAGAGATTTCTTCGAGAATCTTGGAAGGGTTTGAATTTTGAGAGATTATTGTGTTTCCAAGATCAGAGAATGGCAACTGGCTAGCTTTGACCTTTGCATTGTAGGCAGGGGACCATGTTAGTAAAAAATATAATCTCAACTTTCCTGCAGGCATAGCCCATGCTGTACTGGTTATAGACTTACAGTAATAACAAGAAGAAGAAGCTACCAAAGGATTAATCCTCACTTCGGATTCTTAAATTATGAGTTAAAATATTTTGGTTTTCATATTACAGGATCTGTGAGTCAAACAGGAGGAAATTTTTGAAAAAGTCATACTAAAATAGTACAAGAAAAGCCAGCAGAAGGGCAATTAACCAATTCCAAGTCCTTACACAGAGATTACGAATCATGGACTGGCAAAGGGCCACAAGCTAGCGAAGGGCATGTGCATATGAGTTTAGTGTCTGTCTGGGACCATTTTTGATTCATAGGCCCTCCATCATTTTCTTTTATATGGAGTCAGACTTGATACTCATTGTATAACAAATCAGGCTCCAGCTTTTCACATTATTTTAGGGTCATTCATACGTATACGTCATACTCTTCATTTTTTTAATAATAATCCAATGCAACCCATAAACAAATTCTGTTGAACCATCGGATATACATCCAATCCCTTATTCCGTGCTGCAATTTTCCTCTGCAACCTAATTGCTCATCTCCGTTCTGTTCACACTTCCAGGCCTCGAAAAGCCTCCTTTTAGTTTAGCAGCAATCGATTAATTTGATTCAAAAGTTATTGTCAGTAATTATGGACTTACTAGTAACAACACTAAACCTGCGGTAGTGTACGATATTGTTTTAGTCTGAAATTATTGATTGCATAAGTGGGAAGCACTGTAAGAAATGAACATTATTAGTAGGGCCCAAGAACAGCTATATTGAATGTACTAGGATGGAATTTTCTACCTTAAATTGGGAAAAGGCTTTTGTCGCTGAGCAATTTGCTAATATAAATTGTCCAAGACTTACTGAATCATGATACATCATGGGTATGTTTTTTTTCTGTATTTTTCTACCCTAACAGCTCCATCCTTTTGCTATTCATGTCATGTAAGATCGTACAGTTTTTAACCAAACTTGTGTACCGATACTTACCATTAATTTTCTATTTTTACCCTTCCAATTAATCTTGTCAATTTATGTGAATGAATTGGTACAAATAATTGATATATACTGAAGAGTTTGATAATTGTAGTCAACAGAATCATAGTCAATAATTCAAGCATCTAAGTCTGCATTAAGGACGCCAAGGAAGACCAGGTCTTTGGAATGAAACCATTCAACAACAAAGTCAAAGATTGGAGTACTTAAAAGTAATTAGCTTTACCCTGAAATTCAATATTATAGAATTATAGAAAACAAGACAACTTGGTAACACCAAGAAGAAATTGCCTCAAATTTTTTGGATATTTTGATGTTTTATGTAGCAATACAATTCCGATTTATATAGGGTGGTGCTGTGCCGGGCCCTTCATTTAATGTTTTCCAACTTTGAACTTCAGAAATTATGTTAAATTCAGGACCCATGATCCTGCACCAATGGTTATAGTTGTACTATCCAACTATTTCCAGAAATCAACCAAGATTTGTCCATTCAACTTGTTTTCCATTACCAACTTCTCAACTTGTACTTGCCATGAAGGTAAATTCAAAGAAGTTCCTAGATGTTCTTGAAAAGCCAAGCCAAGCCAAGATAGAAAATTAGAAATACAGGATTGGAAACAGGGGAAATGCAAGCTATAAAATTTGTTTTCTGAATTTGTCTTCAGAATGTTTTGTTATTAAAGGATGATCATTAACCATGGAACATGTCTATTTTGACAAGACCATGAAAAATAGAAATTGAAGAAACACTAGATGCGAGGTAAGTGGGAGAAGTGAAAATACATACAATACTTTTTCCCACTGAAAGGAGGGCTACCCATTGTAGTACAAGCTGAAGATTGCTAAAATATTGACACTTGAAACTATAACCGCTTCATTGTTACCAATTTCTACTGTTTGCTCGCTTTCTCTCTTTCTATCTCTCTCTTTCTCACACTCACACACAAAGCCAACTGGCAATTTTGGTTGATTCACATACAGATAAAATAAGAGGGCAAAAGGATGGAGCTAAGGACAAACTAGTCTAGGATTTGAGTGTGATTCGTTTGGTTTTTTCTTGCTCTCCTCCTCCCTTTCTACTTAAATAGACAAGAACATGTATGAGAGCGTGTGTACGCTTTCTCATTTTCTTTCTGCCTTTGTTTTACGGAGCTTTTTCTAAAATAATTCGACCATTTTGATTTGGTTGGAGAGTGTTTTTGATAATGAATCTATCAGCTTCACAATGTAGTAGTAGTGGGTGTGAATCTGGTTGGACTTTGTACTTAGAGCAATCCTCTCATTCAAAAAATCAGTGCTATAGTTTTGGTGCTGAAGAGTATGCAGGAAGAGGAGCAAGAGCAGGAAATGAAGAAGAAGAAGAAGAAGATGATGATTTATCCATGGTGTCTGATGCATCTTCTGGGCCTCGTCATTACTGTGAAGATGATGAAGATTGCTTTGATGTAAATGGTTGTTTCTGTTCTCATTTGGCTTCTGAATTGGCCCAGAAGAGCAAGAAGAAAAACAAGATCAAAGAACATGTTAGAAATCAACAGCATAATTCATATCTTGATGACACAGCCAGCTCTCCTGTGCTAGGCTTTTCCAAGGCAAGTTCCAAAAATATTACTAGTTATTTATGTGTTATCGATATTTTATGGGAAACATGTTTTACTGAATGATTTCTTGGTTTAAATACAGAAGAACGTTGGCTTCTCCAAGAATGAAGCTTCAATGGAGCATGTTTTGGATTTTTCACAAGGCTTTTCTGCAACACATTTAAAGGTACAACTGTTGTACTTCTTTCCTGCTCGCATCCACTTCTATTTATATAAATTTAATTCCACTTACGGGGGCCGCCACTTCTCTTGCAGAAAAAATCAACTTTGAAAAAGCATTTTGATTTCTTGCAATCCTCTCTAGGTGGGAAAACAGCTTCAGGAAAAAAGGGTTAGCTTTTATTTATGTTGCAGAAGTTATGAAGTTTAACAATATAATGATTCCATTCCCTGAAATTGAAGTGTATCACATCTTGGCAGGTGGTTTCAAAGGAGGAGAGAGGGAATGATAAGTAGCAATTATAAAATGTTTTGTCTCGACTGCTACAATTGCTCTGGATAGAGAATTGGGAGGCACGTAAAAGAGATAAAAGCATTAGATCTCAAAGGGATCTTGTTCCTTTCTTTTTATTTTTGTTTTTTCCAATTCTTCTCCTTCTAATGTGTTCCTGTCAATGCTGCGGGAAACAAGCTGAGAACATAAAAAATAAATTATCTTTCCTGTCTTTAGCACATCGATATACATTATTATCTCTCTTCCCACCAATACTAGTCAGCGTCACATATGAATCTTGCTATATCTGTACCATGCTCAAAAATTTGCAACAAAAATTATGTATTACATGAATCAGAAGAAACCAACCATAATGCTCGATTAGATGGCATGAAAGATTAAGAAAAGAAACTCATATACCAGGTGAACTGAGGTAGATAGAAGAAGGGTCGAGTAAGAAAACAAAGAAAGCTTAATGCAATAAGAGCAGATCAGATGTGGTCCTCTGGAAAACAGGGTGTCTCAGAGTCAGCTATTTTTTTCATTGATAAGAGAGGAGTGCTTTTGCGCCCACACAACCACACACTCGCACACACATAACATAGCAGAGAAAAGAGATTGAGCATCAAACAGAACAGATTAGATGACCCACTCATTTTCTACATCTGTAATTGCCAGCCTAGCTCGAAACTAGGTAGGGTTGGTAAATTTGGTTATCCATGAGCCTTAATAGAATCAAAACAGACAATTTTCCACATGGATGGAACCAAAAGGTAAGCTTCATTTTCCGCCAAAAGCGGCACCCCACCACTTTCTGATAGCTACCTACTAAGAATATGATCCATACATAATTCTGCTGCAATTATTGAATTTTGTTTTCGTGTGCTTTTTTGCTTCAAAATCTTTAATTGAAAGCGTTCCCATCCTCAAAATTAGCACCCATATCTTGGAAAAGGGCTTAGATTTTAGGATAACGACAGCACCTTCACCTCCGTCCTATCAAACTCTTCTTCTTTCTTCCCTCCCTCCTCGTTAGGTGACTTAACAGCATTGTATTTTAACCTTCTTTTACACCAATGTCCGGTACAGTATGCTTATACAATTATATTCTACAAGACGACAGGTTAGTTATACAATACAACATAATACAATCAATCCATTGTATTTCACATTGCTGATGACTAATCACAGATTTGCCTTCGACGAACACGAAACTCTGGGACCAAAAGCTTATAAAATTATTTGCATCTGTCCATCGATGGTTTAAAAACAAAGGGCCGTACAAATGCAGAAATGGTTGCAAATTTTGCTAGGCTTTAAACGTAAGTCAAAATAAAATGAAAAATTTTACATCAGCTTAAGTTTGGATGCCTCTCCGGAAACTTAAAAGAAGAAAAAAAATAAAAGAGAAAAAATAGTTACTGTTAAATAATCAAATGCACATGCCCATAATACTTACAAATTTAATTTAGGATAAAAGAATTATAGAAGACAAAAATGACTACTTTAACACGTTAACAAAATTTATCAGAGGAATACAATACACAACATACTGCATTGCTGCAGAAACCCCTGCCCAGCCTCCTCACACTCGTACCCTTTTTCTCTTTATAATCTTTTTTCCTTTCTCTCCGACATCACAAGTTACCATTGAGAAGAAACGTGTGCCATTTAACAGAAGTAATCAATTGCCACATTTAAACTCTCCCTGTCAGTAAAATAGTTATGTTCCATAAATATGTCTGTGAACAGGGGCATCGAAAGTTTTAACCACTTCCAACCACGGTTTGTCTAAGATCAACATAGAACTTTTGGAAAGATGTCCAATAAATAAAACAGGATCTCTGAAAGCAAAAAATTCAAAATTCTTTCTACCATGGAGTTTAGCCTCTGTCTGACAATCTTTCAACTTGCGTTTCAGTCTCCCATTGATAGGAGTATTAGCAACCTTCCTCAAAGCAGAACCCTGACCATTTACCAAGTCAGTATCATCATCTTGGTCCACCGGCCTCCCAAAGTCTATCACACACATTGCCCTACACCAAAATCCATTTAAATATTAAAACACCATCAAAATAGAACCTCCGAATGTTACCACACATCCAAATATCATTCCACCAGCCTCTTGGCCAGTCAGCATATTCTCACATTTTCAAATGATATGACAAAAAGTCGGTGTTGCTAATTGACTAATGAAATTAACCAAAGAACACATTTGATGCTGTAAATAAACCAGAGATTCCTTAATATATTCATACCTTAATTCCACAATAACAAGTATTGAAGTATCTTAGCTATCAACCCTAGAGTTACTCAAGCTCACATTAATAACAGTAAAACTTTCGGGTATAATTCGTGACATGTCAAATGCCTCAAAGCAGCAACCTAAATCTACATCAATATGCATATGCCAAAATACAGATTGAACTATCTGCATCACTAAGTGTTCATTTGCTTGAACTTATGCTTGATTAAATTTTATACTTAATTTTGTTATATTGCAAGATTCAAATTTAAAGCCTGCAACAGAAGACACATGAGTGCAAATGCGAGAGACTAGTACCTCGCACTGTAAATAATAACCGAAGACGAACTTGGGGATGGCGAGAAGGAGAGCCCAATAACCTCCCCAGGAAATTCTTGATATCTCCTCGGTAGAACAAACGTATGCTGCATTGACCATTCTCCCAACTGTTTAGCCTCCACATCAAACACATAGACCTGGTTTGAAGAGGTCGTAATTATGAGCACACTGTTATTCTGAGGAGGAAAACCAGCAGCTGCAACAGAAGCACCTTCCAATCTTGATATGAACCAGTGTTGCCTGTTCCAACAAACAAAAATAAATTATATCCACTGAGGAGCTTTGAACAGAGAATAAGTGTCACAACATCCCTCCACAATGCCCCTCTCATGCATAACCAAATATGCTTTGCTCTAAAAATTACAAACAGGTTTCAAATAAATTAATTAAAAAACACAAGCATTTCTATACTTTTACTGTCTCATAAATAAATTTTGAAAAAATCACACAAGCCACCTCTGAGTGGTAATACATGTTACATGCTTGCATGCCAGTTATCACCTGAGAACCAGGAGTGACTGAAACACTAATCAACAATAGATTTTATAAATAACAATCCACAACCACAATGGAGTAAATCACGTGAGAAGTAATGTTTGAACACATTTAGCTGTAACTTCAATTAGTCTCAAAGATAGCATAATAACTCCCCTTACCATTTAAATGCATGATCAGGTTATACACAGACACCCCTCATGCCAGAAAAATTGTTTTATCAATAGATCTTTATGGTTAACAGCTAGCTAGGTTAACTACAAAGATGCAATTAGCTTCATTATTAAAAAAAAAAAAAAGACAAAAACAGCATTAAAGAGACTCCTGAATACACCTTTGAATCTCCAGATTGAATATATATACATCCCCAAAACAGTTGACGGCAGCTAGCCATTGCCCATCAGAACTAGTAAACATTTTCGTTATAGGAGGCTCACTAGGTGGTAATTCCTCATCATGCTCCTCTCGACAAGGTGTGAAGGTATGCACTAGCTCTGAGCTGCTAACATCCACAACCTGTAGCAGCAAAAACAAAAATAAATCACAGTGACTAACTAGGTCTTAGTCTTCGGGTGTAATAAGTCTTTTTTGTAGCCTCATCTCATGCTTGAGGCAAAAGCATTATGACATGGCATTTCTAATTAATTCACACACAAGTTTACAACAAGAAATACAATTTCAATATTTTTCACCATTTGGAATGCAAAGATCGGCATAGAAATATTATACAAAATGAATTTTCTATAAAATGAGTACATTAAATGGATCTTCAAGTGGGTGGCAGCTCATTGCAAAATACTCAAAAAATAGAGAGAGAAGATAAAGAGTTGCAACCCACTACCAATATTTTCAATTCTCATTCCAGAATTTGACTGCAAAGATATGACAGAAACAACCATTCAAGCCCAATAAAAGGCAAAACCTCAACTTACTTAAGCCTCTTCCACTCTAGTGGAGCAAACACAGTCCTACAAGTCACCACAATGAAATCTCTGGGAAGCCACGGAACCTAACGGAGGATACTGTAACCACTGAACTACCCCTCGTGCTCGACCTAAGTTATATACTAAAACACAAAACTGATCTTCCAAAAGTCCAAGTGATTGTTTCCGTGTAATTGTCTTGTATGTCTGGTGACTATGTCCAGCTAGCAGGCATTCGATACAATCATATGTAACTCATTTATAGGGCAGTAGGCTTTTACATCCCCACCAGTTCATGTGCATTTTCAGCCTTTTGAGATTCATTAACATCAAAAAAGCAAGTCCCAAGGAGATTTTGCATGCCTTCAGGTGTGATTGGATCAATAAACAATTTCACTTTCTTTGTGGAAAATGATTAACTTGTGGACCCACTTTCCCATGCTCATTCACACATCCATATGTTCCCAGTGAAAAAGTGAAGTTCTTTCTAAGCAACAAATTGACACAGAGGGCTTCAGCCACTAATGCCAAAGAGGTATAGTCAAGTCTCACCCAAAAAGTGTGAATCTCATGCAATATGTAAAACAATGTAAAAATATGCACAAACATATTAACAACAGAAAAAGGTATATATAACAAAGAAAAAAGGCTTACATATATCCTTCTATCATGACCTGCTACAATCATCTGCGAACAATCACAACTAAAAGCCATGGAATGAGCAAATGGTAGTTTCCGAGGAAGTTGTCTTTTATTGATAGTCCATTCACTTTTTCCAATTCCAGGCCTCTTCAATTCAAACAGGTTGGGTTTGACATGGTCTGAATAAGCAAAAAGCGTTCCAGAATTAGAAATGGAGCTGCAGATTATCTTCCGGGACGCCTTACTTTTCACTTGGACCAACGGTAGTGTAGTTGCATGACCCCCAGAAGAAAGGGATTCCATATTACTCTCAAGGCAAACAGAGAGAATATCTAACTGGTAAGAATATTGGACTAAGAGCAAAGAACTACAATCGAATGTCGTATTATGCACCAATTGGATGGGCACTCTCTGGGGTGCAGGGCAGATTTCATGTGGAGAGAACTTGGTGAACTCATTAGCGCAGTAGGCAAAGAGTTTTGTGTCATCACCAGCTGATATAAGCATGGGAACCCCTAAATGAGCCCATTTACGGTAACTAAAATCAATGGGCTTCTCCCTACCACGAATTCTTTTCACCTTTTCATCTGGTAAAGAATCTACAAGTTAAAAGAACACAGTTAAGTAACTGGCAAACAGCTTAAAGATCTATAAGAGTACAAATAAACAAATAAATAATTTGTAAATAGATATCATCATGGTTTATGTAAATAATAATGCATCAATAACAGTAGAATGAAAGTGGAAAGAAAATAAACAAAACCAAATCACATCATAACATAAAAAATCCAACTCACCTTCACGACTGATTGGCACTGCCACCGTCAAAGCCCTGACATCATGCGTATGAGCTCTTACAGGACCAACATATACCCATTTCTTCATTACTTCAGAAGAAGACCGGTCATCACTAGACCCAATTGTCTCACTGGAAACCTTATACAGAATAACCTGCAAAGTGAAGCAACTTAAGCAACATTAGTAAGATAGCCCAGGCCAATCAAATAAATCAAAAGGCAGAATGTGCCTTATTAAGAAACAAAAAATTTTGCCCCTGTAGCAACAATCTGTTGAGAGGAGAGAATAGAAGGGAGTGTAAATAAATGATAAACACTTCTCCATTATCTAACAGCACATAGAGGAATAAGATTAATTATGACATTCAGCATCAATTAGAAGAAGCAGATATTTGAACAGGAAAAATAAAATAAATAAATAAATAAATCACTGGACCAGAACTTCTGCAGAGGCATTAAATAGCAATATACTTTTTATTTCTTTTATGATTTTGATACAGATATAATGATGGAAACTATTTGAAAAAACCGAAATTAATTGTAATACTTAAACAACAATGCAAGGACAACACTGTTAGTTCATACCTGACCATCAGAACCAGCAGAGAACACCCTGTTATGACTAGGAGCCGCTGCCAGAGCATTCACATCACCTTTATGAAAAGAATGAGCCTGCAAAAGCGTTCCATGCCGACCGTCCCAAAACTGCACACTGCCAGTACTGTCCGCACTAACAAGGGTCCCACACCTAAATTTGATGATAACTCAATCATCAGCAAGGCAAAACATCATCTAGCTAAACATATATCGTATGAGGCAACTTACATTACAATGGTTTTTAAATACATAAAGAACCTTTACCTCAGGAAAAGCAACGACCATATACAAAGTTCAGGTCCACTACCTAAACCTCCAAGCCCAACTGTAATCCTGTATATCTCATAGCCCAATTTCACATCCCAACTTCTTATAAACCTGTAAGACATCCATTATGTATAATTAGCATAATTTCTAATTAAAGGAAAGAGAAGAAAAGAGGGATGCAGTAGGTATATCAGAATAAAACTCGCAGTCTGCATAACAAGCTTACCCATCACTGCTCCCTGAGTATAAAATGTTAGCATCAGCACTCCACGTCACACTTAAAACACGCCCTGCAAATTAAAAAATGAGCAAGAAGCTTTAAATAAAAATAACAACAATGAAACAACAAGAATAGTCACTTGGGTGCAGATATCTCACCACTGACCCTAGGCAATGATCTATGATATATCAACTCATCTGAGCCAGATATCCTGTATATCCTCACACAACCATCATCACAGGCAAGCGCTAAGAGTCTATCCTCGTCAGCTAATT
Source organism: Azadirachta indica (assembly GCA_022749755.1). Taxonomy (NCBI): domain Eukaryota; kingdom Viridiplantae; phylum Streptophyta; class Magnoliopsida; order Sapindales; family Meliaceae; genus Azadirachta; species Azadirachta indica. Next base: position 5,933,464 of record CM040449.1, read on the forward strand.
GCTCATGGAGCTCATCTGAGTCAGAATCATATTCACTTTCACTGGTTTCATGTTCATCACCACCATAAGATTCATCATTTAAATACCCATTCCCAATATGTTCTGACTTAGGCACGGCATGGATTAGTGAATTATTAAAGGGTGCAACAGCCATCTGCCAGATTGAGAAATCAATTGACTGTAGAACAATCTGCAGATGCACATAAAGGAAGATATGTTACACAATTATTCAGAAAATTTGTAAAAGTAGCAATAAATGAGCAAATCAATTCCCTTTCAAATTCATGTGTGTTCTGCTTGATTAAAGGTGCCCAAGAAACTTATTCACCATTGTCCAAGAAAAGATTCATCAGGCAGGATGATTGTCTTTTTTTCCATTTCTTATTTAGGCAACTATTACCAAAACTGCACCATAGCCTAAACTCCATCCAGACTTCTATGATGATCAATTAAGTAATTCCAATTACATAATGGCAAGTGAATAGGATAGCATAGTGGACTACATCAATCAAATAGGGATAAGTTCAAAACTTAATGAGACTACCTACAAGTAATCTAGCCCACATGACAAGCAAAAAACCAACATAAAGCATATATTCAAACTAGTAATACAACAAAACTGGTATCCATTAAGCACGTAACATATTACTCAACGCTAATATAATGCAAATGGAATACAGTATCACAAGCAAGCAGCATTCACCTTCTGTTTCAAGTCGAAAAGATCCCACTCCGAAACGGACCCATCAATACTTGAAGAAAACAACCGTCCACAAGGCAATCCCTTTTTACCGGCATGACACCAAACAAGCGATGAAACTCTTAACCGGGGGTCCCCATGAACCGTCTAAACCGAAAAGTAAATAAATAAATAAAAACGCGTGTCAGCTTGAAATAATAAGTAATCAAAGAAAATAATTCCTTATTATTACCAACTGACAGTGCCAGCCAGCAGTCCCCGGAGACACCAGCCAAATCTCGACCGAGCCGTCTTCTCGGGCAGCGGCTACCTGTGATTCGTCGGCGCTGGTGGCTAGCGCTATTACCGGAGACGGTTTCCAGTCGATTGAGCTATTCCGGTAGATGGGCATTTCAACTACTAAGCGGTGATGATTTTTGTGGAGATTGAGAGTTCGCGAGATTTCAACTGCGAGAAGATTTTGGTTGAGACTGAAAGCATGTGAAAGGAAGAAAGAAGAATAGCGACTTAGGTTTTTGAGGGTTTAACTCTTTCAGCGCGGCTACCGATTGAAGTGCGAGTTTATATCTGAACCGGATGTAGATGGACCGCCATGGGTCACTCTTGGAACCGGATAAAACCGAAACCAAAAACCAATCTGACCGGACGCCCTAGTCGGGGCCAAAATTTAAAAATCGCTGCTCGGTTTTTATTTCTAAAATCTAAAGTAATTTGTTCGACTTTCACTAAATAAAAAATTAAATTAAATTAAATTAAAACAATACACATCATATATTTTAAAATATTGACTTAATTGAAAGTGAAATTCTAAAAAATTTAAATTAAACTTTACAAAACCTCCGACCAAAAATCGATAATTATTTTCAATTTAATATATTTTTTTTTATTTGGTTCAATAATATAAATATATTGATGACCGCTAATATGCAAGATTTTATGTCATATCTTAGGTAAAAACTTTATATTCTTAATATTATTCAAATTTTATTTAGATTATATTTGTACTATTGATATTTTTAATAATATTTTTAAATTTTTTAAATATTATAAATGTTTATTGAGTGGCGATAGTGTGAGTATACCTCAAAATCCCTATTTTTAACTTTTTGAAATATTAAACTTTTGACAAAAGAAAAAACTGTGATTAATTTAATTGTCAATTGAAAAAAAAAAAAAAAAACTACATTGAACTGATAGATTGTTTGGTGGTTTACAAATTTAAAAACTAACTAAAGAGGATGTACAGGTGTACAATTGAAAAATATTTTGATATAATTAAAATAATAAAATGAAGACATCAAATAATTTCATTTATTTTACAGTTTACTAGAAGGAGTACTCATGCAAATCCTAAAATGTATTTGTATTTTCATGCAAATAAATATTTGACACAAAATAGTTATACCAGATAAAAAATTTAAAAATTAAAATATAAACTAAGTGCTCTTAAATGTTTTAAAGGTGTTTAATTTTAATTTAATGCTAAAAATTTAATAAATTATATTTTAATAAAATAAATTAAAATTTTTAATTTGATATTGAAGTCTGGAATTTAAACAAATAAGTTAGTTGTAATGAATTAAAATGTTGTCATAATATCTATTTACTTTTTAATATATAACACTTATTTTAATTATTTATAAAACTATGGTAAATAAAAATTATTAATTTTTCTATATTTATATTTAGAATTTAGTGTTTAACTATTTGTGGATTGAAAAAAAAAAAAATTCAAAATTTGGAAGGGTAGCCTGTATGCAAGGCTCGCGGTAGCAACTAGCCATTATTCCTCTCCCCCACAAAAATTATCATATGTTAACAACAAATGCCGCACTTTTCGCTGAAAAATGTTTGCAAACAATTACTCAATAAAGATAAAACAGGCAAAGACAACTAATTATCTAAAAATAATATTTACAAACAAAAACTTGTAAATTAAACATGTAAAAAATAATCAATTATAAAAATAATAAAACAAAAATGATATTTAACAATACCTTAAAGATTAAGGTGGAGAGTAATATTATAAAAACAGTAGTCAATGATACTTATAATTATAATTAAATAAATACCAGTTGAATAAAAAATTTATTATTAATTATGATTACATTAAAATTAACAAAATAATATTATAATATTTTGTTTAATCTCATTGCTTTCTGATTGACGGTGGTCAAAAGACCACTGCTACAAAAGAATCAAATTTCACTGGATATTATTTTTATTTGGGAATAAAAAAATTCTCAATTGCAATAATTATCATTATTGTTTTTACGTTACGAATGGTGAAATTTGTAGGTACGTTGAACACGATGGGGTGTGACTAATGCGTTGTACACGTTCTTTTGTGTGATCAATGCTTTGTACGCATTTTTCATTAAAAAAAAAAAAGTCACGTACTAATGAATAATATACTCATGGAAAGTGAAGACTCGATAATAATAAAATTCATATATAATCTAACATATTTTGCTAATCACACTAACATATATATCAAGTACAAAATTAAATCTAAAAAACATATCTCTTGTCATTGTCATTTTTTATAATTTAGTGATAAAAATTTTTGATTTATAATTTTTCTAAATTTTACACAATTTTTATACGATGGTGTATATTTATTAAAAAAAAGTTATTAACTTAAGGATCTAATCATTAAAAAACTTATATTTATAAATTATTTTCACTTTAAATTGATAATTGGATTATATTGTGGATAATTTAACAATCAAAATGTATCAATAGTGTTATAAATATAACAATAAAAATAAAAGTTATTTTATAACATATTAATTATATTATATTTTTTTAAAATTTATTTTTTTTAAAATTTAAATAATTATTATATAAAAATATAATTATTACTTTTTAAATAAATTAAAATTATTGAGCTTAATTAATTTGATAGGCCATGCTCGAAAATTTTGTTAAGTCCTTCACACAATATCGGCCGAAACGCCCAGCCCAAGTTCACAAATCACCCGTAGCTTTTGAGGGTCAAACTAACCCATAAGTTAAAAGCATATGTGCTCGCGTGCTTTAACGCGTTCGGTCAACGTTGTTTAAACCCAAAAGCAGCCCAACGTCACGTTAAACATAACGTCCGTGCCCAAACCCCTGCCGACAGTGTTAATTAATTTGTTAGATCTAAAAGAGTAGAGAGAAGAACACAAATGATGATCGTTACCTGTTAATAGAATGGAAACGTAGTTAGTCTATTTGAAGAAACTTTAGTACTGGAAGCTCTTTTCTCCAATTCGATATTTTCATTTCTCAATGGAAGACGCGTACGCCAGATCTGTTACCGAGGTAATTCACTTTCCTCCACAAATTCGAGTACAAAAATGGATCAAAATTTAATTTTTTTATTCAGTTTGACTACACACTCAAAGCTTATTGATTGTTTTTACTCCCTGTTTGTTTTACTAGGTATTGGATTTTTTCGAGGTGGACCATACCAAAGGTCTTACTGATTCTCAGGTATGATTCGTCTTCCTCTTCTTCTTCCTATTAACTATTCTATTTTTAGTAATTCACAGTGGCATTTTTGTTGTTTACGGAAGTTTAATTGGCTCTATTTGATGTGATTTAGTTAAAATTTTAGCTGCGCGGAAAATTTTACTCGGTGTTTGTGGTTTGCAGGTAGCACAGCATGCTAGAATTTATGGGAAAAACGGTATGTTTTCTGCTCAGAACATTTCGCTGGAATAGAGTCTTCCTGTCCTTCTTCTTAATTTTTTACTTTCTCGTGAACGCACTTATACTTTTGAAGAGATAGGAGTGGTTGATTAGTAGTGCTACAGTGGACAAATAGAATGCCTATAGTAATTGTTCTGAATACTTGAAGGTGACTGGACAATAGCAGTTTACTTCTTCTAGGAATCATCTCTCTCCCGCAATTCAAATTGTATGAAGACTTAACTATGTGGACTTCTTATGCCCTTGAAAAAATGCATCAATTTAGAAGTGGTCAGGAGTTGCTTTCGATTCCTACCATCCTGAAATTCTTTTAGGCTTGTTTGTTTATACTTATTGTACATGCAATAAATAATGAAAACCTAGAATAAGTTGCATCAAATTTCTTATCAGGAAGAGGCTCTGGTGAACCCTATATTTTCATAAAATTTCCCCTTGCAATTTATTTTATGCATTTTTTTTTTGACCTATCATGCTTTGACACACATATTGTAATTCCTTTTGATGTAGTCATGTATGGATTGTATAATATTAATGTGTCTTGAGATATATGTACTGTTTTTTTCTTATCAAGGGGAAAAGAAAGCTGTAACTCTGTTGGTTGTACAATTTCAAAATCTTGTATTAAGTTACTTTATGTATCCTTCGCCTTCTTGTGGGTCAGTGTAGTTGCATTTGCTTAATTGCATAAAACAGTATGGAGTTTGATCTTTGGTTAATATTCTCCTCTAATGTTGTTTTCCTCTTTTGCTTGCATGCTTCTTTTGCGGTTTGCAGTTCTGCCTCAAGAGAAAAGTAAGTAAACATGGCATATACCTTCGACCTTCTTTTTGATGTTTTCTTAATTTCTTTGACAATCACTTTATGCATAAAGAGTTTGTGAATTTACCTGTCCACGTACACAATAAAAGCTCTGATAAACATTTTTACCCATCAAGATATTCTTGTAACTGGTTATTTTATAGTGTGCTAAACGTTATGTATGTTGAATGTAGGAACTCCATTCTGGAAACTGGTTTTAAAACAGTTTGATGATTTGCTTGTGAAGATATTAATTGCTGCTGCTGTTATTTCTTTCGTTTTGGCTCTGATTAATGGAGAGACTGGCTTAACAGCATTTCTGGAGCCTTCTGTAAGATATTCATCAACTTGTCCATCTATTTCTTTTTTAATTTAAAATTTGAATTTCGAGATTTACACGGTTTACCTTATTACAAACTTTTTAATTGGTGAAGAAGCAGTTGATGCCTGCTCGTGTTTTACCTTGTAGGCCTAACACTTGCATGTATGAGTTACATTTTAATTTGTTTAAGTTGCAAAAGTTAAATGTTTAATTTTAAAAAGTATTGTGGCAATGACGCTGGCACAATATTGATTATTTTCTCTTCCTGTTTTTTCTTTGCTGAAGTGGCTTTTCCTCATGGCTGACTTTTCTCATGCATGATGATCTATTTTGTCAGTTTAGATGTAATCTTATTTTTAAGTCCTGTGAGGGAGGTTGAAATAGGCTACTGGTTGACTGTATTGACACATGCATGTGACTTTTAAACATTTATGATCAACACTTTGATGACATAACAAGGCAGGCCAGGCCTGAAATTGCCACATATTATGTTCTAATGTGATGTTTGATTCTTTCTTCCTGGATGATTCAAAAAATATAAGCCGATGTTATTTGGGACATGTGATGGTGTTTGTAAGGACATATGGCTATTTCAGTGCCTGAATGGCATACAAGTGCCTTATATAGGGACCATTTGAACTGTATTTGCATGTCTACATGCTTAATCTGAAGTCTGTGGTCTTAATGTATTTTTAAATGATTTCGTTCCATGTTCAGGTTATTTTGCTGATATTGGCTGCCAATGCTGCCGTAGGGGTGATTACAGAAACAAATGCTGAAAAGGCCCTTGAGGTTAGTTTGGAAATTCTAATTCGAGGACACTGCTCATAAAATTAGCAGCTGTATACTTTAAGCTATAAGTTGTTTGCTTGAAGTGAGCTTCCTATATTTACTTCCGTACTTGCTGACCTGTTAAGTCTTATAAAGTGGTTTTCTCTGTCTATTTCAATGCTGGTACATTCGGTTGAAGTTCGGAAGTATACTAGATACTTATATTAACTTTTTGATCATCTCCACCTTACCTATTTGTGCTTTCCTACCATCACTTTAACATATGTATAATTTTATGTCAACTGGCTGCTATATACCATAGGCAAAAAAGGAAACTTCCTTTTGAACAATTAGTGGCCTATTATATAAATCTTACTTTGGTAGAGGTGGTTGGTACCTATACTCTTCAAATGGAGGGTAAGGGTCCAATTCCTCCCAATGTATAGTGGGGGCTAATTTTCCTCCTAAAGTGGTGGAGATAGATTTCACCTAAATTAGGTGCAGAATTTCGAACAGCGCCAAATTAGATTCGATGAAGACTCCTAATTCCTTGTAGATTTTCAATGCAATGTCAGTAAATCGTACATATAATCTGTAATATTGAAAATAAAAAAAAGAAAAAAAGTATTCCCAAGTCATTATCCGTTTCCTAGTGAACCATAAACAGATTATCATAGCATCTTTTGCTTTCAGTTAGTTTTTAATTATGTTATTTTATTCTCTATTTTATTTGTGTATTAGGAGATGAAGAAATTTCTTTTGTGCCCAATTCTATTATAATATATGGAAATGCATTTATTTCTTTTGCATCGATGCGATTTATGAAATCTTTCAAAAGTTGAAAGTTAGGGAAGTGATTAAAAGTTGTATATATTTATATAATAGAATGCAAAAGAAAATATCAAAAAAATTCCATTTGTGCTTGGGTGGTGGCTCAAGATCAGCCTTATGAAAATGACCCTTCATGGCTAAATGACTAAATTTTCTCCCATGGACTATTTGTATCAATGGATTAGTTCAATCCAAAACTTGAGATAATGGATGTAAATTTGATTCCATCCCTAAACAGATTTTCTTCCCTATGAGTTAGAGTCTCAATAAGAATGCTAGTTCTTACTGTTCATATTGTGGAAATTAAAATTTATGTGGCTTCAACTATGTTGATTTATTTCTGTTTTTCTCATTGTGTAGGAACTACGTGCCTATCAAGCTGATATTGCAACTGTCCTCCGAAATGGTAAATAAGATTTTAAAAGTATGCAACATATGCTGATTGTATTATAATGCTGTGGCTACTTAATGTTTCGTTAATTGTTTTTTTTTTCTTGTCAGCCACTGTTCATTCCATAAAAACACATGGTAGTTTACTATTGTTTTTGATTACGTTGTCTGCATTCTTTCAGTATGGTTGACCCTGTTATTGTTGCACGCTGTGAGTATGTGATATCAATGTTCCTTTTTAAATGTTAAGCATCAATTTTCCTTTTAAAATGTTAAGTTGTTTGTGAATAAAACATTTGATCATGCAGTGCACGTAAGGACTAATATTTTCCTTAGAACTAATCAAAAACTGAGAGGCAGTTGTATATATATCTGTATAAGTGCTTTCATATATTTTAAACTTAGATTTTTAAACCATACGGTGAAATCACTAGCGTAGACTGTTCACATGCACTCTGAAGAGCATCTTAGACTTTGATATCTGATATTCAATTCTTAAAAAAAATTATACTACATCATACAAGCATGTGATTCTTCTTGTTCTTCTTCTTTCACTTGTGTTGTCCTCTGTCATTCATAATCTAAATATGAAACTATAATTGCAGGTTGTTTTTCCATTCTTCCAGCCACAGAGCTGGTACCAGGTGACATTGTAGAAGTTAGTGGTAAGTTGGCGAATGTGCTATTAATCTTTATGTTAACTTGCATTAGTGAATAGTTTGGGAGGATCTAAAGTGTTTTCTTTTCATGAATCAAACAGTGGGATGTAAGATTCCAGCTGATATGAGAATGATAGAGATGCTAAGTAATCAATTACGGGTTGATCAAGCAATTCTTACTGGTAGGTTTGCTCTATACATCCAATCTTTTATCTGGACTTGATTGTCAATGAGGCTCAGCAATTTCTGAAAGAAGGCGATTGATTTTACGTACAACCTTTCACCTTTAATATTTATTGCAAAATTTTGAGTAGTACTTCAAACATTAAGGTGACAACAAGAAATATGTTCTAATTCTTGCAAGATTAGATAACTATGCAAACAACATTTTTCACTTAAATTTCATCAAATTTATTCAAGTATGAAAGAGAATATTGGCAAAAAAAATTTTGTTTTACATTGTATTGTGCTATATTTGTAGTCTGTATATGCAATTGCTATTGGGGATGAAAAAGTGGTGGACTATATTCATGCATCATCAACATTTGTACTATCACTTGCTTGCCTTAAAATTGTGGTGATGAATGCACTATAATTGGCACGTGAACAATCCTGTCTAACATCATGATTCTTTTGAATGATGGTAGGGGAGAGCTGCTCTGTGGAAAAAGAACTTGAGTCCACTGTGGCAACAAATGCTGTATACCAAGACAAGACGAATATTCTTTTCTCAGTAAAAATTTTGTTTTGCTGTTGCGGTCAATATTTAGAAACCATTATATGCTTACGAGTATTTGAATTCAGAGATGTTGTTTGTTTCACCATTCAGATATGATGCATTGTTTTTGTAAACAAGGAATACTAAGAATCCTTTAGATATACTTTGATTGCGACGAGAAAAAATTTATTGAGTATCAAATGAAAACATTTGGTAAAAGACATTCCTAATTAGATAAAGATATATAATTGATGTGATTTTTTTTCTCCTCGTTTGTTTCTTCATTAGGAAGCTTGTTATAATTCTTCTGCATGGTTATTAGCATCAAATATTTTGAATTCCAGGGAACAGTAGTTGTTGTGGGCAGGGCAAGAGCTGTTGTAATTGGAGTTGGTGCAAACACTGCCATGGGTAACATACGTGATTCAATGTTGCGGACAGAAGATGTAAGCATTGTTGATTTTCAATTTTATTAGTCTGTCATCTGCTGGAAGTTGCAAATTTCTTTCAGTCGTATGAATATGTAGTTTATCATCATATTCTGTGTTCTGTATTGCTATTTGCTTTCAGAAACTTGGTTCAAAATTTTCAAATTTCTTCTCATATCGATGGATTCAGAAAATTTTCTATGGCATGAATTCTCTTGAAATTTAATTGTTTGAGACAGATATTTGGTTCTTCTGATGGTTCTCACTTAGGCATTGATGCAATGAGATCATCCATTGATTGTGCGGGAAGGACCTGCGTTTACATGTTGCAATAGTGTGTGGCGTAATAATACATCTTTACCTCTTCATGTGATCTTTATCGATTTTCTAGAGTTCGACAAAAAAGAGTGTTATCGAATTTTTTTTTGTCTATATACACATTCTGATTATTAATATCTACTTTTGGTTGCAGGAAGTGACACCCTTAAAAAGGAAACTGGATGAATTTGGTACCTTTTTGGCCAAGGTGATTGCAGGATGTCTGCATATTGATTTGTTTTCTGGTGATGTGGAATAATGAGCTTATGGCTGTTATGTTATACTTGCATGGTGAAGGATTGAACTATGTTCAGCGGATTTAAAATGTTGGCGAATCTGATTTGATTCTATCAATTGATAAAAGATCTGCTGCATTTAGTACTTATCCATGCTATTAGTGTGGATATATTGACTCTGTACATAATGATTTTGACAGAATCTGGCTTCATGTTTGTTAAAGTCCATTTGTTATCAACTTAAGCTTTTGGGATTAGTGGTTACTCAACATTGTATAACAGCCAGTTGGCCAAGTGGTTTTGTGTCCACTTCCCTCTATTCATTCATTAAATAATAATTGTTTGTTTGAGTGCAAGTCCCTGCAGTGATGCACATGTTGGATCATGTCCGAGTCTGTCCTATCAACTTAACCTTTGATTAATGCTGATTTAACAATGTTGGACTATGATATAAATCTTTTGTGCATTGCTTCCACTGTTTCTGACCTTTATTTCTACAAACTGCCACTGATTGATCCATTAGGCATTTCCTAAGTTTTCTAGCCCATGACAAAGTTCGTTAATGGAAAATTGAAAGACTTTTTGTAGTTGGTATATTTTTGGTGTTTCTTGCTCTCCAATTGTCCTTTTTCCCCTCCTATTTTGCTCATAAGTATGATCTATTTTTATATTACTAAAGTTAAACAAATGAGAGATTTTCTTCCTTTTCCAACTTGCCAACATGATGAATAACCTCAGCTTTTATCAAAGAAATGCACCTTTTTTTCACTTTTCATATGAACATTTGCTGTGTTTTCAGGTTATAGCAGGGATTTGTGTATTGGTATGGATTGTAAATATTGGTCACTTCCACGATCCTTCCCATGGCGGGTTCTTGCGTGGTGCGATTCATTACTTCAAGGTAGTGTTCAGTGGATGAGGTCTTCTCTTTTAATAATTTATATTAACTTTTGGGGATAGCAAATTGAATTACCAAATTCTTCTTCATCTACTGTAATAATTCGTGCTTGGAAATTTGTCTGCATCTTACAAGATGCTTTAATATTTTTGCTTGGACATTGGAATTCATGTCATTCAATTTTGTTGATCTCAAATGTGTTAACTAAGCATTAGTAGCTGGACCAATTGGTTGAAAGAGGTTTCTCTCAAAGTTAATCTCGAAGTCTGAAGTTGTCAGATAGTGGGAATATATTGCTACATGATCCAATTTTATGCAATTGAATTTTTAACATTTTTCCCTCTTATTGTGCTAAAATGTCTACTTCTGAGAGTGTTTTCTGGAATTTGGTCAAAACGAGCCGTAAAATTCTCTAGCAGGCTAGGGTTTGAACCTTAGTTTTTGTGTGAACTAGGTTGATGGTTGGCAGGAGCCAGAGACCATAATTGTCATCTACTCCCTGGATGTCTGTATGAAGTAAATGATATTAGACTAAACCCTTTCTTACCCTGGAAACTTCTAAGCGCCGCAGACATCAAGTCATGGTGGGCATTTATGACTGCATATGAACATTCTCAAGAATCATTTTATCGAGGCTTGCTGGCATTTCTGGTGAAATGTTTGTTTTCGTTATTGGGAAATTAAAATAGCAATACTTGCATGGGCTAAGGTTTCTAGTATCGATGATAAATAAGTAGATTGTTAATTAATCATGACACGTTTCATATGCTTGACCTAATTCCAAATTTTTCATTTTGTCTTGTTACATTAGTTTTTAGGTTGCCTCAGCTTCCTCTTACTTTTTACCTCTTAATTTTGAGTGGCTTCTTTTTATCTTCCTAGATCGCAGTTGCTCTTGCAGTTGCAGCAATCCCTGAAGGGCTTCCAGCTGTTGTTACAACGTGAGTGCTTCAAGTCTTAATTGTTGTGCATTATTATTTATGTTAACTTATTGTACTGACAAAGAAACTAGATAACTCAATCCTCTGACAAAAACAGCAATGTGTTGCCGTGTGCCATGGGTGTAGGTGTTTGGCTCTGGGGACAAAGCGAATGGCACGTTTGAATGCTATTGTACGGTCCTTGCCATCAGTAGAGACCCTAGGCTGCACTACAGTGATTTGCAGTGATAAGACTGGAACTCTGACAACCAATATGATGTCTGTTTCAAAGGTAATACTCTTAAGGAATTGAAATATTTACCCATAGGTTTTGCCATTTTGGAGCTGGTGTACCGCTTAGATTGTGTTTGTGAGGGGAATTTGCCATACATGTTGGATTTTGAAATTCGGACACTTCTTTTATATTTGTTTACATCCACCTTATTCTTTTTTAAAATAATAAATATGCCTTATTCTTGGGTTTAGTGCTTGAATGTTTAAGGTGTGATGTTGACAATTTTCTGCTTTTAACTTTTTCTGAAAGTCGAAAAAGAAAACAACACGTGGTAATTCCTCATTTCAATTATTTAGATGCGTTTGTTTAACTTTTTCTGTTACTTCCTCATCCCAGATATGTGTGGTTCATTCTGTACAACAAGGTCCTGTTATCGATGAATATGATGTGAGCGGAACAACATATGCGCCAGAAGGCTTTGTCTTTGATAGCAGTGGAATCCGGGTATTTACTCTTTGATGATCTGTTATTCCTTCGTAGTGCACAGATCCTAGGTCCTCAAGTAAATTATCTTAGTTAAAGAGGGTGTGGCAAGAATGTTTGCTGGAATATTTGTGTTTTTATCAACCTCCTCTTAAAATGAACAGAAATGTGGAAAACAGTCATAAATATCGTTCTGTTGTTTTTTGCCTCCTCAGCTCTTGCTCCTTGCTTTCTGGTGTTCTTTCGTATGCTTGCTTAGTTGTAGTGAAAATTAGTTTCCCAGTGTGAAATGTTGAATCTATTTGTTAGATCTGTTCCTGACATTTGAAGAATTGTTTTTGTCTAAAAGGGATTTGATTTACAGTGCGTCGATGAGTTGTGGTAATGGTACTTGTATATATTGACTTTGATTGACTGGGTGAATAACACCCTAATATGAAATATGTGCGTGATATGAAAATTTGTCAAATGCATGCCTTTATCATTATGTAGTAGAAGTTTGTGTTTAAGTGCTGTATTTGGAAAATACTAATTTTTTTTTTTTTTATTTTGAGCAAGCAGTTGATGGCTGTATATAGCTTACTCTTTGTGAATGAATGTGGTCACCGATAAATATATGGCTGAAGCATATAGTTGGTAGTCTATGTACCTTTGAGGATATTTGCACATCTATATGACATTTGATTTTTTTGCAGCTTGATTTTCCAGCTCAGTTGCCTTGTCTTCTTCATACAGCTATGTGTTCAGCTCTTTGTAATGAGTCCGCCTTGCAATATAATCCAGACAAAGGTAATTATGAAAAAATCGGCGAGTCTACTGAGGTGGCCCTTCGTGTTCTGGCAGAAAAGGTAGGCAGTGTACAGTCAATTGTAATGAGCTGCAAAACTGTTGGAGGCATTATTTAGTTTCTCCTTTGCCTTCTTCTTCCTTCTATTATTGTTTCCCTTTTCATCTCAACATCTTCTACATCACAATTGCTCATTTTTAGAGTGCCGACTTATTTGTAAATTTTAGAGTGCTGATTTATTTTTTGTTACCTGTGTATAGGTTGGCCTTCCTGGTTTTGATTCTATGCCTTCTGCTCTGAACATACTTAGCAATCATGAGCGTGCATCGTACTGTAATCATTATTGGGAAAACCAATTTAAAAAGGTTTGCTTTTGGCTTTCAATTGTTACTTCATTTATTTTGATAGTTTCCTTTCTTGTATCTGAGGTTCAGATTGTCTGGTTAAAAGGATTTCTGGAATGTTGTTTCTTGATTTCCTGTAGCTGAGGAATTTGCTGAGGTCTATTTGGAATTGAACCAATATTTCAATGGCATGTTCTTCTCTTTGCTTATATCTTGCTCAACAATTGTTTCATGTTAGAAAAGGTTTGGGGTTGAATGGTATGGCCATTAGTTTCCATCATAGGCTGAGCCTCCTGAGTATTAAATACTTGGATTATCTGTGCCACCAACTACAAGATCCAGTAGTAATAAAGATTCCAAGTGATATAAAAAAATTGCACCTATTTGTTTTTTTCCAATGTGGAACAAATGTTTAAATCAGACAAGTGGTGTTTTTTTGTGTCCTTTTCTCTTAAAAGTACTGCTGGATCTCTACTAAACTACTTGAAATTTGTTGATACAAGACTTTAGGATCTCCTTTCTTTCTTCAATCAATATATGATCCTCAGTTGCTTCTCCCCCAAAAAGATTAAAAAAAGATCTCCTATAATGAATGCTGAACATAGATCAGCATAGCTATCATTATATTTATTTTGGTCCATTAGTTTGTTTGTCTATGGAATTCTAAGAATTTATGCTTTTCTGGTTTTGTTTTATTGCTTTCACATAATCACAAAATGAATTGGTTGGCTTTCAGGTCTCTACTTTGGAATTCTCTCGTGATCGCAAAATGATGAGTGTCCTTAGTAGTCGTAAGCAGATGCATGTTATGTTCTCAAAAGGTGCTCCAGAGAGTATCATAACTCGATGTGCAAATATCCTCTGCAATGACGAGGGCTCCACTGTTCCAATGACAGCTAGTATCCGAGCTGAGCTTGAGTCGAGGTTTAACAGGTTAGATCTGTTCTCTAATTTAGTCTTACATGTCTCCTCATTTCTATTTTGTTTTTATTGTTTCATTTGAATATTTTCAAAAGACAATGCATTGGATGCCTGGCTGCAGAAGAACTTAGCCCTGCCATAGAAACCTTTTATTCATAAATGGGAACAGTGTGGGGTCTTTTGCCTGGTAAGTCTAGAACTGCATCTATTAAAAAATTTACAGTGCTGCAAAATCACCAAAGTCCGGGTTGAGGAAGGTGTATGCAGTTTGGGTGTCAAACATTAATGCACCTACAAGAAGGTTTACATTCTGTTTTCTTTGACAATTAAATAACATGGAAGGTCGCTAAGATTCTGGTTATCAAACAGTACTGCTTGTCAGAGCAGTAGATAATGCTTGCTTTGTTTCCAGCAAGGTGAAAAGTGAGAATCAAGATTTGATGGCGGTGCTGAAGTGTAAACTTTGGACCTTTTGAGCTGTTACATTGTCTTTTTTCTAAATAATCTTCTAACACATGTAGACGTATTTCAAATTACTGTTAAATCTGTATGATCAGCTGGATGTGTGCATTATTTAATGTCAACTTATTGACTTTTATCAGTGGATTTAAGTTGGATTCAGTTTTTTGCTCATCGCTTATGAATACTTGTCGATTCAACAGTCTTGCTGGAAAGGAAGCCCTGAGATGCCTAGCTGTAGCCTTGAAACAGATGCCCGTTGGCCAACAAACTCTTTCCTATGATGATGAGAATGACCTTACGTTTATTGGGTTGGTATGCTTTCTGTTCAAAATGGAATGGTTAATACTATTAATTTCCATATCAAATGCTTGTGGCCATGCAGAATGCAATGAATTTTATGTCGTATTCCTTTGTCCCAAGATATTTTTCTACCTTTTCTTGTTTGGAGTATTACAAATTTTAGTCTGGCTTAGAAGCAAAGGATTGTTTTATTTACTTTCCAAAAATGTATCTATATTTTTATTAATTTTATTCTTGATTTCTTTTTAGCATGCTGAACTCTTCCTTATGTACCCCTTTTCTTTCTCAAGTCCTGTTTAAAGTCTTACTTTCCATCGATATTATGTTATAACCATGTAATTCTTAGTGTTAGCTGCTATGTTTGTGTGTCAATGAAATTTGATACCCTGGATGGTCAATGCCAATTTGTAAGACAAAATTTAATGTGCAAAAGAATATCCAATGCTTCTGTTATTTGTGTTAATCAAATTTATTACTCATCATTTTTTTTCTTTTTATTTTGTTTTAAACTTTTCTTCCATTGTAAAGGTTGGAATGCTTGATCCACCTAGAGAGGAAGTGAAAAATGCTATGCTTTCATGCATGACTGCTGGTATACGTGTTATAGTTGTCACTGGGGATAACAAGGTAATCTGAAAGTCCTAACACAAATTTAAGGTTCTTTTGAATTTGGATTGTACTTTTTCTTCTTTGCTCTTGCCTTTCTAATGTGAGACATGACTTCAGTCCACAGCTGAATCAATTTGTCGCAAAATTGGAGCTTTTGATCACTTGGTAGATTTTAGTGGCCACTCCTACACGGCTTCTGAGTTTGAAGAACTTCCAGCATTGCAGCAAACTGTGGCATTGCAGCGTATGGCCCTTTTCACCAGGTAGATTATGGGATTAGGAATTACAAGTTGTTTGTTCCATTATTTCTTTACTTAAATTGTTCATTATGAATTCGCTGAGTTGATTTGCAATTCCTTTTTCTTAAACAATTTTTTAGGGTTGAACCTTCTCATAAAAGAATGCTGGTTGAGGCCTTACAAAACCATAACGAAGTGGTACGTGAGTATTTTTTTATATTTTCATTTTTATAATGTTTGCTTGATTTCATCTTTTTAATATACTCTCTATTGTAAGTATCAAATTTTAGAACCGTGGATAATAGTTGAATATTTAAAACCCACATAGAACACTTTGTCAAATTTTGTCTTTGAAGATTTAAGAACTATTTGGGAAAAAAGTAATTATCAGTATTTGAGAGGAAGTTCTACTTTTGGGTATCATAGTTCTTATGTAATTATTATGAAGATTTGAATTACAATTTAAAGTTGAAAATTTTCAATCTCAATGTTGAGAATGAAGCAGAGAGTGGCTGATCTGTCACCGCCATCATTTGATGTCTCATACTGTCTTCTAAGATTATAGTTTTATCTATAACATCTAGAAAAGCTATTTTAAAAATGTGAAACCTGAATTGTCAAACAACATTGGCACAGAGGAAGCCAAATTATTTGATGAAGTTTTTTAAAGTTGAATTTTTTATAGAGTTCCTTGAACGCACTTGTTTTTATATATATTCAGGATTTCGCTTCTGGTATTTGTTTTTTATTCTCTTAATCTTGGCTACTTATTGCATTAAATAAAATCTTTTCCTCATATCGTTGAACACTCACAATATTCATTTCTTAGGTTGCAATGACTGGTGATGGTGTCAATGATGCACCTGCCCTAAAGAAAGCAAATATTGGAATTGCTATGGGTTCTGGAACAGCAGTTGCAAAGGTATCATTAACTGGTTCCAAAATAAATAAATACAGGATTAGTGAAAATCCCACTGGAAAAATTTCTGGCGTTGGTTTATTGGAAATTTTTGTGGTCACTGGAGTGTTTATTCTAGCTGCTGTTTGCGTTACTTGCTGGGAGGTGGATAGGGTTCTTAAATACTACTATCATGCTACCAACATAATCAAACAGTTTAGCTAGAGTGCCAGAATAAAAAAAAATTTTCTTTCTCCCTCTTTCTTGTGGCTCCTTGTACTCTCTATTAATTCTCCTTTTTGGTTCTCTTCTTCTTTTGTGGAACGAGTATGGTTTGTTTTGATCTCTTAATTCTTTTATGAAAAGCTTGTTGATAGTAAATTGTGCAGCTCTAAACATCAACTTGCTGGCAGCATAACAATATTTGTGTGCTCATGCTGCAAATTGCCTCTAGTTAGCTTAGTTTTTCACAAGTACCCAATAACTTCAATTTACTGTAGTCGCATAGTGTTTCAGATCAAACAATTGTTTTCATTTTTCTTATTATCTTTATCCTGGGAAATGCAGAGTGCTTCAGATATGGTTTTAGCTGATGATAATTTTGCCACAATTGTTGCGGTATGCAAGTATTCCTGCATCCTTAGTAATTGGAGTTCCCATTGGCTTTGCAGTATTTATTTTATTGAAGTTGTGGTAATTTTTTATCTTCCCCACTCTCAATATGTGCAGTTTTTAACTTCTTGAACTGTTTGATCCTGAGCAGGCTGTCGCAGAAGGAAGGGCTATATATAATAACACAAAGCAATTTATCAGATACATGATTTCTTCCAATATTGGTGAAGTAGTTTGTATTTTTGTGGCAGCTGTACTTGGAATACCTGATACTCTTTCTCCTGTGAGTTGAATGAATGTGAAAGTTTGATGTTTTCGTATTCCATTATTTTTTGAAAAAAATGAAAAGAAATGGTTTTGCCAATATGTCTCTCAAATATGTAGACAAGTAGCTGTATGCATATCAACACATGCTTAAGCATGTATGTGATTCAAATTGAGCTCAGTTGCTTTATGTAGTACCTTCATTAGTGTATTAATAGGCAATTAGGATAAATTTGATTTATCCTTCTCGGGAGCTATCCGTGGTTCCTTACATTTCTCCAGTCTGACTGAATCTTCTTTTATTGTGGTCTCAAATTCCAGGAGTAAAAATTTGCTGGTCTTATTATTTTTTGCTTCTTTATCACTGGAAAAAATAATGTTTTTGTAAAATCTATTTCTAGGTCCAGCTGCTCTGGGTCAACTTGGTAACTGATGGATTGCCTGCCACAGCCATTGGTTTTAATAAGCAAGACTCTGATGTCATGAAGGCCAAACCTCGAAAGGTATTGCTTTAATCTTTATAGAACTGTTAAGGCTCGGTAAATTTTAGTTTATTTTTTCAGTTTCATACCTTTTTCTTCCACTCTCCTTAACCCCCGGCATGGTTGCCAAGAATTTCATGTATCTAAGGTTGGAATGTATGTGACAAATTTAGCAATTCTTTTCTTTTTTGTTTGTATATGGATATATAATAAAGCTTAAAGTTTGGATATATATATATATGTATGTATGTATGTATGTATGTATAAATATACACATTGGTTTTCTTTATATGGTTGTTCTGTTGGTGCTTGCAATTAGAGTACAGGGTTCGCTATCACATCATCGATGTAAAATTCAAGCACATCCTTATGGCATTAAATTTACATGTTTTTCCAAAATCTTATTACTGGATCTGTAATTTATTTATTTGTTTGAGCAATCAAATTGTAAATTTTTAATTAGATTTTTTCTTGCGTGAGCAAAAAGGATATTCCTATTTTCTCATGTTATATTGCTCTTCCCCTTAACTTGAAAGTGCAGGTTAGTGAAGCAGTGGTCACAGGATGGTTGTTCTTCCGTTATCTTGTAATTGGAGGTAGCTACAAATTCCATCAGAGTGTTTGCAACTCCTATATTAATAAGTTATATAGTGTGATTTGTTGATTAGATGTTTTCTGATGACTTTTCCAAATTGAAATATTGTTGCTCTTTTTCTGAGGACAACATAATGGACTTGAGGCAGAGTCTTAGATCTTTGTTGTATTATAAATTTAACCTCTTAATTGCTGATTTTCTGTCAGCCAGGTCAGTCTATCTTACCCTGAGTCCTTCTTCCTGGGTTAATAACGTATTCTGCTTAACGCCCAAGAGAGATGTGGTAACAGAACTGTCGTTACTGAATAAATTGCTCACTGCTATACGCTCTTGAAGATTGTATGGAAATTAAATGAAGTAAAACATAAAACCATTAACAGTTTTCTTCTTTTGGATTTAGAACATCATATGATATCCTGTTTAGAAGTCGCAAGGTTTTCTTTGTCTCTACTCCTGGAAAAGAATGTCCATAAGATATCTGCTTAATGTGTTCCACTGTGCACAATTGAAGTCATTTATGACAAGCATGTGGCATTCTTTGATTCATGGTGTATTAACTGCTTGTTTAGTGGTGGCGTATGACTTGTTACCATGTGATGCAGCTTATGTTGGACTTGCCACTGTTGCTGGTTTTATTTGGTGGTATGTTTATTCTGATAGCGGTCCCAAGCTGCCATATTCTGAACTGGTAGGTTTTATTTTTTCTCTTTTTTTCCTTTTCTAGTTTCAAAAGTGTTCTCAGCGAGTTTTTCAATTTGGAAGACTCATTACCTCATTTGTTGCAGATGAATTTTGACTCTTGCTCAACAAGGGAGACAACTTACCAATGCATTATATTTGAGGATCGACATCCCTCAACTGTGTCCATGACTGTGCTCGTTGTTGTTGAGATGTTTAACGCTTTGAATAACCTCAGTGAAAATCAATCTCTATTGTAAGTACGAAGCACTTATTCTTTCCTTTTTCCATAATGAAATTACACGGACACAACCTTTTAATTATGCCTTTCTTTCAGCGTTATCCCTCCTTGGAGTAATTTATGGCTTGTTGCTTCAATTATCCTGACAATGTTCCTTCACATACTAATTTTATACGTGCCTCCATTATCAATTCTTTTCTCGGTAAGTTCTCTTTTCTGCCTTAAGTTCTTGATCAAGTTCGTAATTTTTCTCTCTCCATTCCGATGAGGAAATTGACTAAATGGTTTGCAATCTTTTATGCTGCAGGTAACACCATTATCTTGGGCTGAGTGGACTGTTGTCTTCTATCTTTCATTTCCTGTATGTATTATCTTTGCCAGCCTATTTTATTATTCAACAAGTTTGTGTTGACTAGATATATAAGTTGGAACTCTCCATACTTAAGTACTCTTTGTAATAATATTTACTTATAATAATGAGCCTAAAATAAAATAAAATACAATCTACTTTCAGTATGTTGGGGGATAGTTGCAACATTTATTTTAAGACTATCTCATCTTTAAAGTGGATTGGATTTTCATATAATAGTTGATTCAACTGGTAAGATCTCCTAAGCTAGTACGTAAGGTTTTGGAGTTCAAATACCACTATTCGAGGTTCAAGAGACGAAGCCATCATTTAATTACTCTTCATTTAAATGACTCTTGCATGTGCATTTATCATCTCGTTGATGCTATGAATTTTCAAGTTATTTATAATTATTATCTCCATTTTGCTTATGCAATTTTGATGGTAAAATCAAAATTTTGAATTGTAATTTGGCTATTCGCTGCAGGTTATAATTATTGATGAGGTGCTAAAGTTCTTCTCAAGAAAGTCCAGTGGTATTTTTCATTATTTTCATCTTCCTATTTTACTTGCAGTCGGTGCATATGTCTTAGCTTTTATGGACTTGTCTATTTATGGCAGGATACATTGCATAATGCATTTAAATTTTGATTATATCTTATCAAATCATCTTGAAACAAAAGCATCAATAGGTCTTTTCTTACTGCAAGATTTTGGAGCATAAAATGATTCAATGCTGAGAATCAAATATTTCATATCTGTCCTTATTGTTGCAGGGATAAGATTGAAGTTGTGGTTTAGAAGGCATGATATACTTCCGAAAAAGGAATTGCACGATAAGTGAAAAAAAAATAAAAAACAAAGGAAGAGCTTATGTTATCCGGTATCCACACGCCCAGTTATGCAGGATAGTCCTTTTGACACGTGTGGTGTATCATACTTGAATGAATACAAAGCATACATCATCATTTTGTTCCCTTTTCCATGTCATCATTCTGACTATGGAGAATTACAGGAGGCACACTACAGTGGTTGTGAGTATACTAACCTTGGCCTTGCTTTGGTTTGTGAGCAATCTCGTCCTACAAGGGGTTTGTACTAAAGTGAAAACTTTTTGGGGCTTTTGCTAATCAGCTCCCTTAATGATTAAAGGGAGCAAAAATCTGTTTTTCTTACGGCTTTGTATGCTGAAAAGTGGTCATTGTAACCCCAAGAATTTTTCGGTACAAAAGATCTAATTTATGTTGAAGTAGAGAGAGAGAAAAAAAAAAAAAAAAAGAAGGTTTTCAGTTCAGCTATTCTGTAAGTACTTGACGCATTGCATTCTCTATGTTGATTGTCTAAGCATTAGTTAGTTGCACAGTACTTAATTATGTACTTAGGTTGCAAGATGCCCGATCAATGTTGGTAAATTTCTATTAGGAACCATTAAAAATGTCTAATAATCCACAATTGTCAACTCAGTTTAGCAAACAGAAGTTGACTTTGAGCTTCTGTTTTGGTGAAGTAGTTCTTATGGATGATGTAAGTATACAGATGTCATTAATAAATTCCGAGGTCAGAAACAAATATTTAAAAGTACTGCGGGAGACTACAACGGATCGTGATTTATCCACCTTTTAAACATAGCATGCCATTCTGCAGGCCTGTACTCGGGAGCTGGGTGCTCTCCTCCCTGCAAAATAATCCGATTAACAATTACACAGGAAAGAAGATACATATACTTATTCTTCACTTAATATAGTATCATTACTGTAAAGATCATAGGGCTAACAGAGACCGAATTAGAGAAACTTCTTGCCTTTACAGTGGCAAATGTCATCCGATTCGAGTAAGTCCTTGAATTTCTGACAAAAACAAATTGTCCGGCTTCTTTAAATAATCTCAATCTGAGGGGAAAATGTTGTATTTACTGTTAAACAAAATGAAAGCACAAAATGATTCGGGGCTTACCAGCATCAAGAATGGAGTAATTGAGAGATTTTATCCACTCTTGTGTTCCTATGTCATGGTCACCGCTACAGTCAAAGCAGTCAAATAAAGTAAGAAAAATATAAGAAAAATGACCAACACTTAGAAGTGAAACTTCAACAATATTTACTGTTTAAAATTTGTTCAGAAAATAATTAAATTTGAATTTTTTTAAATAAAAATATTCTTAATTAAAAATATATGTTGATCATTTTTAAAATTTTTTTATAAGAGTATTTTAATTCAAATGAGTTATTTTTAAAATATATTTTAAATAATAGTTACCGTTAAAAATCTTTTAGTAAAAAAAAAAAAAAAAATATAATAAAAAATATATATATATATATATATATATTAAACCTCTTCATGAAAATGATCAAATTTAAGATATGTTTGAGAATGAGATGGTTGCTAGAAGATAAAAAACTCGTACATATCAAAGTTAGGTGAGGGTTAACAGTATCAAACTCGAACATGTGTGCTCTTAATGCGTGAAGCCATGAACGTCATACCTGTAAATCAAAGCTCGATAACCTTTTAGTACTGAGGTTTACATGGTATGCGAAACTGTTTGTAATTTCCTTTGTATAAGGCAATCCACGTTTGCAAACGCTTGTATGTGTATTCTTTTTTAAAAAAAAAAATGCTTTAATTTAAATATGCTTTTTACAAAGAATAGCTTTTCTGAGGTGGCAATTTGGAAAGAAAAGATTATATGAATAACTGAGGAAGAAGAGAAAAAGGGGTTAACGCACGCGACAGCCAATTGTAGGAAGCGGCGGTTCAGGATCGAGCAACTCCTAAGATTGCTCATTGAGAGTCAGAGACCTCCTTTTCTACCAAACGACGTCAAATCCCCTGGCTTTGGGGATATGAAACTACACTTTGGTTCCAAAATATGCGCTTTTTCGATTCTTGAAGTCAACTGAATACATATGCCAATTGTTAACTTACATAAGCATGAATGCATGCATCATCAACTCACAATAATAATTATTAATGTTTGCTTAATTAATTAGCTCAATCACCTCAGTATCGTTTAAACAATCTTTATTGCTGGGATTTACATTTACATACTCCCCTCCGCAATTTCTCTTCAGTGACTGAAATCAGTTCCATGCACTAATTACACTCGCAATTCTGGTTGTTTACATACTTTTCATATTTAATTGAGTTAATTATTTCCTCATAGAGTTCATTTGAAATAAGCCCCATTCCATGAGCAAATGATATTTCTGAGTTCTTTTCAAGAACTTGATCTGTCCTGCCGTTCCCTAGGATGTATCCCCAGACGCATTTCAGAAATCAGAAACATTTCGTGATTAGCAGCAACAAATTCAAAGCACTATATGTTCTTCCTATTGTGCCCTGATTTTTATGTTTATTTGATTGTGGTTCCGTTTATTTCGCACATTATTGGATCATTTTATGACGTCTGTTAAGCTCTAAACAGTAATAATAAGCATCATTTTTGTTGCCGATAAATTACTAGACCTGGAGATTTATCTGCGGTTTGATGTCTTCTTCATTTTCTACATGACCAATAATTAAATTACTAGAATATAATACAATCTATGAGGGAAAATTTGGAAACACAATCAAAATATAATTAAATATTTTGATTTTGACTGTAAGTATCATATGCATACCATTTGCCCTTTTGTCATACCATTTGAGATCTGTTGAACAAGTGGTGGGACAATGATGCCAGAGTACGAATCCCCTCCGATGTAGACTGGATTTGTTAGGAACTCAGGGTGATCCATCAGCCACTACAAGATTCAACATGGGATCAGAAAATATAGGAACTCTCTTGATCTCAGCCGTGAAATTCTTTCGGAGAAATGCATGAAATTGAAGTACTACATGCTCGGCAAATAAAGTTTGTTGCATGAAATTGAAGTACTACGTACTCGGCAAATAAAGTTTGTTGAACTTGATATTGCCAATATTATATATATATATATATATATTATATATTATATTATATTATATTATATATATATTATTAATTCAGAAGTAAATATACTTTTCTTAGAAATTGGTCAGCCTGGTGAACCTGTTTGAAATCACCCCTTTGAGAGGCAATTGGAGTTCTTGCATAAGAAAATCCAGTGCCAACGGGCAAATCCACAAATAATATGCTGGCTTCCTGAAAATTGATCGTCAATGTCCAAGTTATAGAAAGCTAATCATCTAATTCTATTTGCAATGTAACACAAAACATAGTCACCGTTGTCCATGAGTATGGATTCAAGTGCAAAGTAGGCAGGCTCCCATTGTACTCCACTACGTCGAAATTTATAGGACCTACCAACTCCCACTCGTGAAATCAATTCTCCTCGCTTTTTAAGCAAACAACTGATATACAAAAAACTAGAAAACAGTAAATGAATGTTTCCTGGCAGCAACTTGGTTTGTCTTACCAATTTCATAAGCGAGGGCTGAGAAGGCAGAGCAGCCAGGGCCACCGGTTAGCCAAAGCAAGAGAGGGTCCTCTTCAGGATTTCTCTCCGATTTAACAAAGTAGCAGAAGAGCTGTGACTCCTCTGACTCATCTACACCTACATATCTGACAGAAAAAATAATATGTATGAAGAATAGTTTCATAGGTTTCAACAATATTCTGAAGATGGTAATCACATCATCGACTCACCCAGTTTCAAGTTCAAAAGGAAGGGATCCCTGGAATCCTGGAAGAAACGTGACTATGGAAAGAGAGGTTGCCAGAAGCTGCATACACAGCAGTAAAAGGAAAGACAAAGAGAGCTTCGCCACTGATTTAAGTTCAGCCATTTTCAGTCTCTAATTAATGAAGTTTCTTTACCGTAACTGATGAAGAAATCTTATTATGAGCTGAACATAAAGCAGAGGATAAGATGGGCGAGTAAAATAGGTAGACAATGTCGGGATTGAGACAACGAAGTATAACACTCTTAATTGAAGTAGAATCAATGAGACGTGGCGTTATTAATTTTGATTTTGTTCCTGACGTGAATAGAGACCTCTGAAAGATTCGGTGACCACTAAGCAGCGTGCGTATATATTAGAGAGATTTTTAATTTGTTCATTTTCATCCTTATTATTCGACTCTATTATGAATGCATGTGTGTGTGCTGTGATGTGACACAACGGATCTATCAATATCTACCATTGCAAAATGACGTATTGATGCTGTTAATTTTTGGTCAAATAATAAAAGCATTTTAAAACAAAAAATATATATATATATATATATGGCTTTGGAGTAATATTTTATATATTCAAATTTATATAAATTTTATTTGTATAAATTAACAATATAATCTCATGAAACTGAAATTTACTAAATTATATTTTTAAATTTTGTATATAAACTTTTGTGCTTCATATGATACTGCCTGGCCCCATTGTATGCTTAAAATTATTGAATAGATTTTCACGAATTACCTTACTTTCTCCAGCTAACTGAATTGTGAAGAGGCAATGAAATGTATTCTTTTTTAAATAATGTTTTTTGTAATAAACTTTTTATTTATATAAAATTTTTAATAAAAATTTATTAATATGATAAAAATAATTTTTTTAAAAAATTAAATAATTATTTTCATAAATAAATATTTAATATTATATTTAAAAAATTAACATAAATTTTTAAAATAAAAATAAAAATATGTTAAACAATTTTTTTTAAAACAATTAAAAAAATTTACTATTAAAAATTTAAATTTAATTTTTTTTAAAAAATAAAAAATATATTAAAATTTTAAAAAAAAATTATTATTAAAAAAATATTTTTAACTAATAAAAAAATCAATCCCGAACGAGCAGACAGATTACGAATGGAAAAGCTAGCGAGCCGCGAATGCAACAAGCCGACAATTACTGTTTTACATTGGGCCGGCTGTGAGGACATTAATTACTAAGGTGATTCATTTACCACCCTTTAATATAAAAATATTTGTACTACATTTTCCTGTAGTATTCCGTAGCGTGCCCGAACTTTCTTGGCCAGCAAAGCCATAAGCAACATCAGCTAACAGGGATATACATAAATGCAACTAACTGTGCATACGATTGATATTACAAGTGATGTTCATGCAGCGGCTGAGAACCCAAGAAAAACTTCCATCATACCTTACCAAGGCAAGAACTGGTCCTCTTTCTCTTTCCCCCCTCCCCTCTCCCTCCCCCCAAACTTTTTGTTTGCTTCTTCGTTCGGGTTTACGAGGGACCTCCATTTGATGCCTATACACATTTCATGAATATCTATATTTAACAAGAATCAACAGCCCTTCCATTGCCAGAAGGTGCTGCTGAAGTATCAACTTGCTTCTCTCTTTCTGTCACCACCACTTCCTGCTTCTTTGCATCCTCCAATTTCTCCACCTTCAATTTCTGCCATAATATTCAAGAACTTGTAAATTCAGTTTCATGAATGCTGAAAGATACTCTTGACTATGGCATCTAATGGTTGTTCAGAGATAGAATATATTCACAAAACACACAAGTGTGGGTCAGGAAAAATTGGAAGCGTAGAAAAATTCCTTCAGATAACATAGCAGAAATATTAGAACAAAATCCAAAGAAAAAGCAAGAAGCAAGAAAAGAAAAACCTAGAGGTGGTTTAGAACCATGCGGTGCAAGACGACAGAATAGTGTCTTAGACCAGTATCTTTCATTTCATGAAAGGAAAGATCAGATAACACAACTCACCTTCACAGAAACAGAAGAGTCCTTAGTCACACGTGCAAACATGTTTGCATATAGCTTTGCTTCTCTCTTGTTGCTCTCAGTTTGAAGTTGTTTCAACTTCTTCTTAAGTAACTTCACCTCCCTGAAGAGAGAAACATGAGTGAGACATCTAATATTGAGTGAACAAGAAGGAATTTGGGCTCAATGAAATCACTACCTATTCTCGGGATCAGCTTCAATAGCTTTCTTGATGTCCAATTCAGCCAACACCAGATCTGCAATTTCCATATAGGCTTGTGCTCTCCGGTACAGAGCTTTCACATTGTGGAACTCATACTCTAATACCTGTGGTGAAAAAATGTAGAAAATAGGATGACATTTTGACTTGCAATATGCCTCTCCAGATGTCATCAATTTATTTGTATAGCACGTGATTTTATTGTTAAAGGCATCGAATTATTTTTCTTTCTTCCCAAAAACAAAGGATAGAGAGAAGAAGCTTCTGGTTGTCTGTCATTTCAGCTAAATATACTGGTTGCTTCTACTTTTGCTACTCACCTTTGAACATAACTTAATTGCTTCTTGGTAGTCATACAGTTTAAGACTACATGCTGCACCATTCAACCAGCAAGAAACTCTTAATGACTTAACGATCTTTTGCTCATCATCCCCAAAGGTTCCATCTTCACTCACGTACTCTGCAGCCTAAGGGCACAATGATTAAGTGGAAAAGCATGATGGCAAAGTCTAAAACATAGAATCTCAGGAATTTCAATTCAAGTAAACTAGAGCATCAAGCTACCTTATCATATTTTTTGCCAGCTCGTTGATACTTCCCATTCTTAAATAGCAAATTCCCATCTTCTTTCTTTCTGCCAGCAGCCTCAATTTTTTCCCAACTTTTCATTTTCCATGGTGCTTTCTCCTTTTCATCAAAAAGGAATAGTGAGGAAGTAAAAATCTATGCTAATTGCATATACTAGGTCTTTTATACCGAACACAGTATCTTCTTCAGGCAAAAATACCAAGAAATCACATATCATTCCTAAATTGCACCTATGCAAATCCATGAATTATATTATTCCTAATAATTGGAGAAAGAGAGGTCAATGACATCAGACATGTATAACCACATCAAAAAAATATCATTGCAATATTGTTTCAAAAAGATTGATGACTTCTACACTTTAATATCAACAAATAATCACCACATTCATTACCTTGATAAAATCCAACATTTCAACTTCATAAAATAACTTTGAGCATGGCGGAACTATAGCAAGGTCTCGCTTCACTTCAGCACTTCCAAAACCATATTCATGATCTATGGTTAATACTGCTACTTCCCCCTTCTTCATGGTTGCTACTACTCGGTCCAAACCAGCAATAACTTGTTCTAGATAAAGAAAATTGCAAACATAGTAAGAGATGATTAGGTTTTTCTATGAAGATTTGCAAAATCTACACAGTACGTCACTTCACTAATCACATAAAAGTACTCATGATTTTTTATGAGCATCTGACAAATCTAAACAATTTCATTAAGCAATTATGACAGACTTTTTATTCATTAAAAAGCCATTAGAGTAATTGAATATTAGTATGAATTATTGTCAAAGTGCTCCAATAAATAGCGACGGACTTTAAAATATATCCAATAGAAATTTTGGAATAAAATGTTCTAAGTGTTCTGTGATATACACCCGGTGAAATAGCTAGTGCAATAAAAATAACTAGAAAATAGCAAAACAGTAGCAGAAATAAACTACCTTCATCTGTGACAAATTCCAAAGGCAGCTCTCCGTCAATTCCTTTTTTCTCAAATACAGTGCCATCTCCTAGCCTAGCCGTGTAGCTGACTGAAACAGGTTGAAGAAAAGACAATATCATATAATTTGATTGAAGGAATCAAGAGATGTTAAAGTTCAAACAGAATATTTCGACGTAATCTCATAAAATAAAGACTTCTCCTGCATCTAGAAGTTTTTCCTTTTTCTGTTTAGCTTTATGCATATTTTAAGAGGTAAAGCTCATTATGTTGACCAAAACTGGCCCCGCAACCCCCACCCCCCCACGAAAAAAAAAAAGCATACATACATCAGTTTACTTACTGGTGACAGTAGCACCTTCATTTGTAGTTATAGAGCCTTCCCCCTCTTTCAAGATTTTCTTGAATACCTTGGAATCACCCATAACATCAACAACATGCTTGAAAGATACCAATTCCAGATCAACATCCAGCACAGAATTGGGTGGGATTGTAGAGAATCCATCATTAGTGTCTCTCCCCTGCTCTACAAAAGCATCTGCAAAATTTCATATCTTAGATAGGAAAGAATAATAATAACCATAACATACTAAGATTAGGTACTGGTACTAGATAAAACTGTAAACTCCAACAATTTCTTTGTTCTCAGTGCCTCTTAATTTCCAGGAATTAATTACTTCAACAGTCTTCAATGATTCTAAGGGTATCCAGAGTGCGAACGAGATGGATGTTCGTTATCCCAACCATTCTTCCTTGTCTCAATCCCGATGAGGGAAAGGGGACATTTTTAACTAAGCTTTTGTGTTGTTGATTCCTAGGAGTAGCACCTCTTCCCCTATGCTGCCTATTGATACTAGTGTAGTAGGGTTGACCTGAAATATATAACTTGTAAGTTTAACCTTTCACTCAATACTAGAATTGACAATGGAAGCATCTGAGGCAGCATTAATCGGGAATACACGACAAAAGCAATTATTTTATCTATCTAAACTTCACCTTTAACAAGCATAGATTTTTTCAATAATCATTTTTTCGTTCTTTTCTATCCCGAATTGTGTTTCTTTCTCCTAAGATCAAAAGCGGTAAATAAAAAGATAATCAAATCACACCATCTCTATAATAGGTAAATGCCTCTTTTTCTTCTGAAGTGGTCGGAATTATTTGTAATAAAATATTGGCTAAATTCCACTTATCCGCAATCTAGGCATAGGGAAAAATCCACTCTTTAATTCTTTTCATTACCTCTCGTCAGGAAATTATCTTCCAGATTAGTAAAATATTTATGAAGAATTATTGAACTTAGCCAATCTAGCACTTCTTTACTAAGTAACTGGATGAGAGACCAGAAACTGCAATCCAATGAGAAGGTGAAAGGAAATTTTAGTTTATGCACCATGATCAAAGGTTGGACACAAAATTGTCATCCTATCCATCAATTTTAGAAAAATAATTTCTCTCAACATATTTGACTTCTATAGTTATCTTGAAGCAACATGTGCATTCCTCTTCTGACAATTAATTGTATATCATTTGGCTATAAATCATCAACTGAAACATGGAAATCCGGCAAAGAGTGATGAGAATACATACATTGAGGTTGAATGACTAATTTGGCTTTCTCCCCTTTTTTCATGGTTAAAATTGCTTTAGAAAATGCAGGACAAAAATGACCTGAAATGATCACAGTGATCAATAATCAGAACCCTGCATTATGAAATAATGATTATGCTCCCTCATAAATTCAATAAAGCCCCATTCCAAGACAACAGGATACCATCTTTCACACAAAATTCAACTCCTTCTTCCGGTGTTTTTGACAACATAGTACCATTGCCAAGCATCACTTGATACTTCACTGCAGTAACAAACAAAATCTTCTTAGCAAAAACCATTTAAACATAGACGTTCACCAAGAAAAACAGCATGATTATGCTTAGAATAATGAACACAAAAGGAAACAAAAGTTTACATAATAAGCCACGTTAAAAGTACCAAGAACTTCATCCAAGTCAGCAGGGGAAGCATTCCTCCCTCCCTTCTCCATAATTTTCTTGATAATCCCACCATCTTTACTCAAATCCACCACCGCGATCCAGGAAACTAGTTCAACTTCAAACTGAACAGTTGAATTAGGTGGCACACCATCACGACCTCCAACTCCAAATCCTAACTCAGAAGGCAATGTAAACACCGCACATTCTCCCTTTTTCATAGTAATTATCCCATTATCCAATCCAGTTACCACTTGACCTACCATTAATCCATTAACGCATCAATTAAAGTTAAATTAAACAAAAGATTAACCGAATTCATATAAACAAAACACGTGTAACTCACCACCGCCAAGCTTATAAGTCAATGGCTCATCTCTATCTCGTGTAGAATCAAACTTTGTCCCATCAAGAAAAGTACCAACGTAGTGAACTGCACAAGATTAAAAAAAAAAATTATAGCTATAACAATGTCAGAGAAACGGCTTAAACAAACATGATATGTGTAAGTGTGAAGAGTGTGTACTTGTGACTTCGTCGCCGAATTCGGGGTTTTCCCAGCCGACGCCGCCTTTGAGGAGCTTCTTTTTGATACCAGAATTACCGAGCTGCCTCTCTTCACCTACTTTGAGAGGTGGAGCTGATTCGATCACCTCTCCCGGTTCCTCGTCCAGGTCATCTTCGTCGCCGATGTCTGACACGTGTGTCCCTTTCTCGAACCTCATGGTCGCTTGATTCGAGCGGGAAGACGGAAATGTTACTGAGATACTGTGGTTATGCGGCGGGACGGCGACTAAAGTTTTCTAGATAATAGCGCGTCTTTAGAGGGTGTTTTGGTAATTTCGGTTTTAACTTCTTGATTGTTCGTTAGAGAACAGAGAGAGCCCTTGCTTGTTTCCGGCAGCCCGTTATTGCAGGCTAATGTGTACAACTATAAATGGGCTCCGGACCCAGCCCATCCCCTCCGGCGCATGTCTCCATTTAGCCTATTTCATTTTATTTATATTTTTCAGAAAATTCATTTAATACATTTTGAATTCTCTGTTTTGTATTCAAATCAAAATATAGCTTATTTAATTTTTATTTTGAAAGAAAAAATTATCAATGAGGATAATGTCAAGGCGTTAGTTAGCCCGTTACACTCAAATAATGCACCCATTTGCAACCACACGCCACCTAAATAAAATGTTTTAGTCTCTTTTTAATTGGCCCCAAGTCATTCTCGTCTCTTATTTTATTTTATTTTATCTTTGACAAGTCCAAAGTCATGCTTAATTGCTATTTTAATTTATTTTGGTTTCATTGTTTACTAATAATCTTCTTGCCCTTTTACCGTGTCTTCATGCTTTTGTTTGTCTGCACAGCACTTAATGAAAAAGGCAATCTATAACACCATCGAGAATCATACGAAAAGATACGTCACAAGGTCACACAAATTGTGAACCAATCAAGCGATGCCACTCTGTTTAGTGTTTACCCTAAATCTTTTCATAACTGAGCGACGAATGATAGAATAATATTCATTTGTACTGAATTATGATGTTTGATCCCTCATTTTTATCAACTCAAAGGTTCCAAAAATTCTCATTAATGATCAATAATACTGAAATTGAAAAAGTTTCTTGCACACATTTCACACTAGCTATAAGAAAAAGAGAAGCTAAATAATGCAAGAGAGTTTCATTGATTACCTCTCCCCCAATTTGCAATTTTCACACATTTTAATTAATAAAAATCCTCCAAGACATAATATCAGAAGGCAGCAGCAGTTGAATTTGGAACAGCTACGCTTCTGCTTCTCGGATACAATTCAGACTTAGCATGAACAGAATCCTGGTCTGAGATATCACCGGGCCTTTCCTCCTCAATTCTTCCCATGAATCCCATCCCAACGCTGGTACTCTTCGGAAAACCCTTCGATCCCATCGTCGCTAAGCGCTGTCTCAGAGTTTCTTGCAAGAACATGTCAACTTCGTTTACATGTCCCGCGCTTCTCACTGAAGCTGCTCTAATAAGTTCACAGTAATCTTCACCTTCGTCAGACCTTGAAGACCTAGCACTAAAGCTCTTAGGCAACGAAGTGAAACTTCCTGCTGGCAAGCCTCCCATGCCGGAGCTGTAGTTGACCCCTTGTGCACAATTTGCCAAGCTACGGACGTAGGAGTCCCTTGCTTTGCCTAAAAATCTTATGGGTAGAGTAATGAACCGAATGAACTTGTTTTGGCTGTGTTTATCTTTCATGTTAATTGCTGCTCTCTTAATTCTTACAAAGACAGAGTGGATAAAGAACTAAGAAAAAGCTCAGAAATGACAATAAAATCTAGAGATTAAACGGAAGAACGTTGTGATTTGTTAGTTGCGCGAGAGAGGGTAGGGGCGTACTATTAATTAATGGTGGGGAGGCGGGTGTGAAACCAGTGAAAGGTAGGTGATTTGTAGAGGCGACTGGGAAATAGAGAGAGAGAGAGAGAGAGTAGGCATCCAGCAGCTGGTTGCGTAGATGGTATATATGAACGAATGAAATGGCTAGCTAGCTAGCTAGCACACTGATTTGGACAAACCCGTGATAAAGAACAAGTCTCGAGTCTTATATTTGAAAATAAAAATAAAAATAAATAAAATAAAATTAATTATAAAAGTTAGGCCTGAATTTAAAGTTTGACGGTCGCTAGCAATTTTCATCACATGACTTTTCCATGAGATTGATTTTAGATTATTCTATTCTTATCTTAATTGCTGACTCATCTCATGGCTTATTAAGTTTTCATTCAAATCATCTCTATCTCTCCCGTGGAAGCTTCCACAACAATCATTTCCCCAGTACTATTTTTGGTAACAAAAAGGATTAAACCGTCAATTAATTTTCTGCGCGTATGGAAATTGTATTACTACGATGCATTTATGAGGAGGCACCCACACCCACAACTGTGATGCGTTACACCTTTACTAACAGTGTGGACAAATGTATGCTTTTAAGTCAAGAGGATTCTCTCCATCCACTGCCACTTGGACGTTAAAGAATATGGCAGTGTTTATTTTTTTTATATTAAAGTTTTGAATATAAATATTAAATTATTTATTTGTATAAAAATAAAAATATAATATTGATATGTTAATATATATATCTTAAAAAAAAATTTAAAATTAATATGTTAATTTGTTAAATTATATAAAAGTAAAGTAATAAATTAAGATATTATTAATAAATAAAATATTTAATTTATTTAAATATTTAATTATTTATTTTTAAGTTAAAAAATAAACAAAATTAAACATAAATTATATAGATTTAAATCAAAACAATAAACAACCTCTAACTCAAACAAATTTTTTTTTTTTTAATAAAATTTCATCCACTAAGACTAAGAATAGATCAACGAGAAGGGTGACGACATTCAACTAAGTAATCAGATGATAAATTAAAAATATTCGAATAAACTAGTTCTACAACATTATCATATATGTTACTCAACCAAGGAAGAAATTATTACTTTTCTTAAGAAGAAATTGCTGCTTTAATTACATTACTGATAATTTGTTACAAGATGACGTGACCATTTTGTCTTTCTTTTCTTACTGGAAAAACTAGTAAAGAGGAACTTTCAGTGGGCAGGTAGATGCGACCGAAACCCAATAACGTATAAAACTGCCGGCGCCCCTCAAACATTATTGTGTCCCCACACCTCTGAGCTAGGCCCCTGGGGTTGGTATTGCCAGGTGTCGACCCATAAACTAAAATCAAGCTCAACTCGATTCACAACTACCAGCGAACGGGCTCATAATATTTGGGCTTTTCTTTGGGCTAATTATTCTACTGGATTGCACAAAGCCCAACGAGACAAGCCGACTGTAACTGGCAACTGATGATCACATTCTCTGCTCCCAGCCACACAATGCCCGTGCTGCGGACGTCGAATGGTTCAAGTAATGAAAGGACTATAGACATTTTTGTTCCCCTATCTCTCTGACTGTGGATCAGCAGATAAGAGGAGGGAAGAGATGAAAGGATTGAATCACATGCTGGCAATTATTACAGCAGCGATGATGCTGTGCACGTGTCAAGCGACCAGCAGCCTCCACCCTCTGATTTTGGTACCCGGAAATGGTGGAAACCAGCTAGAAGCGCGGCTAACAAGTGATTACAAGCCCTCGAGCCTCTTGTGTAATCGCTGGTACCCAATTGTGAAGGACGAGGAAGGGTGGTTTAGGCTGTGGTTCGATAGCAGTGTTCTTCTCGCTCCGTTTACCAAATGCTTCGCTGATCGCATGATGCTTTACTACCATCCTGAGTTGGATGATTTTTATAATGCCCCTGGTGTTGAAACTAGGGTCCCTCACTTTGGTTCGACTCTTTCCCTTCTCTGCCTCGATCCCAATCTCAAGTAAGTTCCCGTGTGATATTTCCTATTTATTGTAATAAGTTGGCTTTCTGTCTCATATGGTTCTAGACTTGTATGCCTTATTGAGTTATTGTTAACCAGGCTCATAGCTATTAGCTAGCAATGTTGTGGCTTTAATTCTAATTAACTGTTAAATTATATGACTGGTGTTCTTAACACAAATGGCTGTGATGTGAACAACCTATTAGGAGCTCTTATACAAATTGAACCAAAAAATCGTTACATGTACAGGCGCATTACAGGGTACATGGCACCTCTTGTGGAGTCTCTGGAACAAATTGGTTATGTCTCCGGGGAAAATCTGTTTGGAGCTCCGTACGATTTTCGATATGGATTAGCAGCAGAAGGACATCCATCCCGTGTAGGCTCCAAATTTTTGCAGGACTTAAAAGATTTGATAGAAAAAGCAAGCAATTCAAATGATGGAAAGCCTGTAATACTTATCTCCCACAGCTTAGGAGGGCTCTTCGTCTTACATCTTCTCAATCGAAACCCCTTGTCTTGGCGCAAAAAATTTATCAAACACTTTGTTGCTCTGTCTGCTCCATGGGGTGGAACCGTGGAAGAAATGCTCACTTTTGCTTCCGGGAATACACTAGGAGTTCCGCTTGTAGATCCATTGATAGTGAGAGAAGAACAGAGGAGCTCTGAAAGTAATCTATGGCTCCTGCCTAATGCCAAAATATTTGGAAGAAAAAAACCGCTAGTTGTCACCCCAAAGGCTACTTATTCAGCGCATGATATGCCAGAATTTCTCAATGGAATTGGATTTTCTGAAGGAGTTTATCCTTATATAACTCGTATTTTCCCCTTGTTGGAACAGTTAGCTGCGCCAGAGGTGCCTGTTACCTGCATTATTGGAAGCGGCTTAAAGACCCCGGAGACACTGTTCTATGGGGAACATGGTTTTGACGAGCAACCGGATGTCATTTATGGAGATGGAGATGGTACAGTGAACATGGTTAGCTTGTTGGCACTTGAATCTCTGTGGGCTAGTGAGAAAAATCAGACCCTTAAGGTAATTAAAATTGATGACGTTTCCCATACATCAGTACTAAAAAATGATATTGCGCTTGAGGAAATACTTGGAGAAATTTATGATATTAATTCTCCAGTGAAGTGTAAAGTTACATAGAGAATATATATTTGGCCAATGATGTACTTTGGAATTGGACAACGTCATCAGAGCCAGGATTAATTTTTTTATAGTTTGATTATCTTTATAGGAGTTTGTGCTTGAATTTAATATGTTGCAGAGAGCCAGTATTTATACTTTATTGTAAAGTGATATTCGAGGAAATCGATACTGAATGCATAATGATCTGACGGCGGATAATTAAAGTTGATCGAATCTGTCACACGGGTGGGATCGTCAGATGGAGGGAGGGGGGGGGGGGGGGTTGTGTTTAAGGATCTTGTCCAATTGGACCAATTCTTAATCTCACCTCCGGCATGCGATGAGTCTCTGACTCTGTTTTAGTAATATAAATCGTTCAAAATAAAAAACTAAATGCTCAAACGAAACAATGCATTAGAATTAAGAGGTAGAGCGAAAGCGGTTGCGAGCAGCGACGCGCGGTTCCCACCACCACGCGTCAGTACCGTGCTGGCCAAAAAGCTAGCAAACTGCACGAGCGGGACACCAAAGAAAAATGGAATAGATCAAAGTAGTCAAAACCGAGACTGGTCAAAGCTGAGTTGGCATTTTACTAAAGGCCCGTTCTAAGTGGGCCCCACCACACGAGCCTTCCGGTTCTCTTATAGCTAAGCTAACTAATTATTTTTTAATCTTATATTTATGTGAATGAAAGGTCAGAAAATAATCAGTTTTCTTAACAACGAACAACTTTGTAGTACTAAAAGAAAGAATAATAACAATAACAATAACGAAGAATCATTTTACTTTGATTTTTAAAAAGGGTATGGTGTCATCAAATTAAAGCAGATGGCAGAATTAGTGGTCAAAAGAGGAAAAAAAAAAAAAAAAAAAAAAAAAAAGCAGAGTGGGAGGATCTTAGGAGCAGCCAATTAGCCAAAGCCCAGCACTATCAGTTTACATCAACGACGTCGTTTGAGATTGTACTCTCTAATTATTCTCTTGGCAACATCATTTTCGCCTTTTTGACTATCTGACCGAGGTTGCGTCTTGGAGTCACCGGAGTGTCTCTCTCTAGGGTCCCTAACGCCTACAAAAAGTGAAAATAAAGAAAACCACTTTTTAATAAATATTTAGTTTTAATGACATAAAAAACCGGGTACAACGGTGACTAAAGATGACACTGCACGTGTGCTGCACAGTAGCCTAGGGTTGAATCACTGGCTATAGCCAGTCACTCCTGGTAATATCTTTTTTTTCCCAAGAAATTTTTTTAAAATAATGGAAATTCGAAAATAGACATGACCTGCCCCAAAAGAAGACCAGTAGAGGAGACTGTGCAGTAGAAGATAGCTTTTTTCTCCGTTCTTCTGCTTTGATCTCCCTGTCTATAACTAGGTACGCCTTCCTATTCTTTCATGTCTTTTATTTTCATGATTTAGACTTCTTATTTTGTTGTATTTGGTTATTGGATATCTGGAGGGTAATGGGTAATTGTTACTGTAGATGTGTGAGTGGATTTTATCTTTTTTTCTTTCTTTCACTTTGATTGTTCTCTCTCCTTCTTTTGCCTGATCTGGGGTTGATGATTTCACTCTTTTTTGAGCTTGAAGAGGAAGTGAATGAACTATAGAGCTTTGGTATTAGAGAAGATTACATCTCCATCATTTCTTTGTTGATGATGATGATAATAATAATGAAGAACGTTACTCTTTTGACCACAGAAAGAGATCAGATAAAGACCCAAAAAGCACATAATGGAGAAAAGCTGTCCCCTGTGTTGAGCATTCTTGTTTCCTATTGTCAATGAAAGAGAAAAACTCTTCCTTTCTCTGTTACACTCTCTTTTTCTCTCCCACAAGCTTCATTCTTTTGGATACTTTGAAACCCATTAAGTATTCATTACACGCACTCTCCTTCCATCGTGTCTTATTTTGCTGAGATAATAAAAAATTGCCCATGTATCAGGCAACTAAGCTTGATGTGAGTGGTGGTGTTGGTGGTGGTGGTGGTGGTGGGCAAGTTCTAGATCTCGAAAAAGCTGTGAAAGATGGCATTTTGGGCGGCGATGTCGGGGGTACAGTTTATAGTGGTGTTGCAGAGAAGCTGGATCTGAAGAAAATGATACAAGAGCTGGAATCAATTGATGCGCCTTCTGTGTTTATCTGCCCTATCTCATTAGAACCAATGCAAGAGCCAGTGACTCTCTGCACTGGCCAGACCTACGAAAGATCCAACATTTTGAAGTGGTTCTCTTTGGGCCATTACACATGCCCCACTACGATGCAAGAACTTTGGGACGATTCAGTCACTCCTAACAAGACTCTTCAGCAGCTGATTTACAGCTGGTTCTCACACAAGTACACTGCGATGAAGAAGAAATCAGAGGATGTGCAAGGAAGGGCTGTAGAGGTTTTGGAGACCTTAAACAAGGTTAAAGGTAAAACTAGAGTTCAAGCTCTGAAAGAGCTTAGGCAGCTTGTGAGTGTTCATTCTACAGCCAAGAAGGCTGTAGTAGGTAATAATGGTGTTGGCATGATTTCTTCTTTATTGGGTCCTTTCACTACTCATGCAGTTGGGTCAGAAGCAATTGGGATTCTGGTTAACTTGGATCTTGATCTGGAATCAAAGAGGAGTTTAATGCAGCCCGCCAAGATATCGTTAATGGTGGACATGTTAAATGAGGGAACAATTGAAACAAAGGTTAACTGTACAAGGTTGATTGAAATGTTAATGGAAGCAAAGGATTTTAGGTCGGAAAATGTGTCAAGTTTGAGTCTCCTGGTTGGTTTGTTGAGGCTTGTCAAAGATAGAAGGCACCAAAATGGAGTATTGGCTGGATTTTGTTTGCTCAAGACAATTTGTTCACATGATTCAGTTAGGAACTCACTTGTGAGCATTGGAGCAGTCCCTCAATTGGTGCAGCTATTGCCCTGTTTGAATAATGAGTGCTTGGAGTTAGCACTTTATGTGCTAGAGGTTTTGTCAACAGTTCCTGAGGGAAAGTTGGCTTTGAAAGATTGTCCTAATACGATACCGAATGTGGTAAGGTTGTTGATGAGAGTTTCAGAGAATTGTACTCAGTTTGCCTTGTCGATATTATGGACAGTATGCAAGCTTGCTCCGGATGAATGTGCTTCACTTGCTGTTGACGCGGGTTTGGCGGCCAAGCTACTTCTAGTTATTCAGAGTGGTTGCAATCCTGTATTGAAGCAGCGGTCAGCCGAGCTCTTGAAATTGTGTAGTTTAAATTACTCGGCTACCATATTCATTTCAAAATGTAAGCTTACAAGAACCATACAGTGAAGGAAATAACAA
The DNA here is from genome assembly GCA_022749755.1 of Azadirachta indica. Classification (NCBI taxonomy): domain Eukaryota; kingdom Viridiplantae; phylum Streptophyta; class Magnoliopsida; order Sapindales; family Meliaceae; genus Azadirachta; species Azadirachta indica. The sequence continues at coordinate 5,972,869 of CM040449.1, forward strand.
ATTGTTGATATAGACTGTGCTCACACTTTTTTTCACTTCATTCCCAATGGACAAAGGCGCAAATGGGAGTGAACAGCGTTTGAAACTAAGCTTGTGGGGTTCTTATAAGTACCCATTTTATCTCGTGTATACTAACGAATGTGAATTTTTTATTGATTTTATACAAAGCATCATGATGTAGATTTCTAAGCTAATTGCATATTTTGAAGCCATTAACCCTCTTTCCGTAACCTTGCCAAAATTTTCCAGAATCCCTGAGGAGGTTGTGACTCAGTCTGGTCATTAGTTGCACAGTCTTCTCTATCCACAATAGAATGGTGTAAAGTATATCTCTACGGTGAATTGATTAGAGGTTGAACAATGAGAAATGTGATCAAGGGAGAAGTGATACGAGGAGTTAAGACCCCGAGGCATGTGTTTTCAAATGTAATTGTGGATAGTTTTAACTGGATTGCACTGTCGCATTGATCCATTAGATTTAATCTCCTTTTCAAGGGTTTTCTGGAATTCAAAAGGATGGTGTTATATTTTGAGTCATGTACAACGAACCCCATTTGTAGTTTTTACACAAAATGATTAAGTAGTTGAATAACTCACTTAGATCTTCCAAGTTTGGAACTTTTGATTTGTACATCTTCTTTTATCTTTGAAACTTGCTTATTTGATGGTAAATTCATTCTTGATGCACATGACCAAACTTAAAAAGAGGAAGGGATTTCGCGGTCGTGCAGTAGTGTACTGCATGCTTGCTTTTATGAAAAGAACTGATACGAAATTCAGTCATCTTTTTTCCCTAAAGAACTAAAGAAAGAAATTAAAGCAGAACTAGAGAATTTGATGAATCTAAGTTTTCCAATTACTACTCAGCAGTTGTAATGTCTGCAGCACGTAAGAGCAACGTTACTTCTTCAACAGTCCGCAACTCAGCAGCCTATGCTCATACACTTTAGCTTTTAGCGTTAATCCCGAATCATTTAGCAAAGTAGTTGTGGACAAAGACAAATGTTAATATTAAACAATGGCCCTTCTTTTGGCACGATTCAGCAAAAGCACATTCGTAGCTAAGCTAGCCATTGAAAGGAAACAAGGAAAGTAAGCAACACGCATTAGCGGATAAAAAGACCGTAGAAATCCTGTCTACCTTAAAAAAGAAGAGCTCGCAAATCTTCCACTCGTTGCACTGCTCTGCTGTCTCAATGTCCCACGTTAACAACAAAAACAATAAAATAAAATAAAATAATTTAACGGTACGGTGAGAAGTAAATAACATTAGTTCATGCACGTGCGATTGGCGTTCAGAGGTACGTAAACATGGATCAGATCTACAAACAATCTGGTGAAAGTTTTTAAAATTTTGATTCAAATTTTGCTTTCGTGGCATTATCCAATAGCATCATAATTTGATCACGGTGGTCCAAAACCACCTGATTCCGTCACCCAACAGCGGCAAGGCAACCACTTTTAAACCCAAAGCATTTTACCAATCACTTTCCAGCGCCTCAACGATCCCGGAGGAAAAGAAAATAAAAAAAAAAAACACAAAACAAAAACAAAATGTCATGGCTGGCTCGCTCAATCGCAAACTCTCTCAATCTCGACGACGATGGAGACGAAGAAAACAACGTCGTACCCAACAGAACTTCCCACGACTCTTCACCAGCCAATCCTCACCAAATCTCACCAGACGATGGGCAAACTCAATCTTCATCCCAAATAGAAGAAAATGAGGCCCAATCGCGTGGCGTTAAAGAAGACTTGACGGAATTCAAACAAACCCTAACTCGTCAATTATGGGGAGTCGCGTCATTTCTCGCTCCGCCTCCAACAGCACACGATAATCAACCAGTTTCCAGCCAAAATTTTGACGAATCAGGGCCGTCGGATCAGTCTGACGAAGAAGATCCCGTAGATTCGGGGATCGGTGATAGGTTTAAGAGCGGGATATCAAAGATGTCTTCGAACTACTTTCCGTTTGGATCGGAGGAAAATGAGGGAGAAAATATAGAGGAATATCGAGAGAATGAGGAGGAGGAGGAAGAAGAAGAAGAAGAAGAGGAATTGCGTGCAGTTGGGATTACGGATGAGGTGCTGGCTTTTGCAGGGAATGTTGCGCATCATCCTGAGACCTGGTTGGATTTTCCTTTAGACGAGGAAGAAGACTTGGATGGTATGTTGTGCTGAATCACCGCATTGTTATTTATTTATTTGTACTTTGAAAAATCGATTTATGCCAGTGATAGATAAATTCGCTCACTCGATCAAATTATTGAGAAATGAAAGAAATGTCCTGTGTTTATCATTGCTTTTTCCATGTAGTTGCTATCTAGAAAATTCATTACCATATTAACTTAACTCAAGTGTACTTTTGATCTTGTGAGTTCAAGGTCTAACACCTCAACTTGTTATCTAAATGTTCTGTGTACCGATAATAGTGAAAATTGTACAAGGATTTAATGATCCCGTTAGCATGAACCAATGAATGTGTTAGTTTCTTGTCCAAAATGACCAGCCCCTTCGACAACTGAGTGTTTATGTGCAGGTCTTGAATCTGTAGGACAAATATGAGTTTTCTCTTGTCCATTTTCAGACCTCTTTTTGTATGCTATACTTAAAAACCTAATGTAAGAGATGATGTAGTGGGTTGGTTCGGAGACCGGCACTATGTATAGCATTGGCTGACCATTCTCTGCTTTCTGTTTCCATAGAACTTCAACGACGAGTAACTATCTATTTAGTTGTTCTTGACTTGTGGTTCTGATCTATTAATTGTATCAAGCTCTTGGTTTACGCTGATTGCTCATGATTTAATGCTATATTTATATGTCTCTCCTTTTTTCAGATTTTGACATGTCTGATGCTCAGAAGGAGCATGCTTTGGCTATTCAACATCTTGCTCCTAGATTAGCTGCTCTGAGAATTGAACTTTGCCCTTGTCATATGAGTGAGAATTACTTTTGGAAAGTTTATTTTGTTCTGCTGCATTCCAGGCTCCACAAACAGGATGCAGAGATTTTGTCTACAACCCAGGTAAGTTCAAACTTTTTGCATTACTTTGCTGCATTTGTTAAAAATCTGCTGGATATAGTATGTTTATCAAAAAAATAAACAAATAATTATTGAACATAAGTCTATGGTTGTGGGTTTGGACTGTTATTCTTCTACTTAATTTTGAAAGGAGAACAGTTAAAATGTTTGGTAATTTTTGCTTAACATATGTTGATTCTGTCCCACAGTGGTTATAAATTAAAAGCCGTAACACTTTACTCAAAACATACCACCCTGCATCTGTTAGAGATTATACAATCAGCTTGCATGTTATTTCAGAAGTTCTAATCTGGTGCTTTTCGAATTTGATTCTAAAGCCATTAGCCATTGGCAAATTTTTTTACACGTGTTATAAACTTAACTTTATAATTCAAGGCCCCCAAAACAGATGGTGAATTGTTTCAATTCTTCAACCTATTGTTTGTAGGTAATGGAAGCCAGAACAATGTGGATGCATGAGCTACAAAAGCAAACAAAACCAGAAACTGACTGGTTTGGTAGAAGCACGTCATATGTGAAAGACGGTGAAAATGGACTGCATGAAGATCTTGGTCCTACCTTGCCTCATTTTGCTACTTCTGACTTCTTGTCACCCGGGACATATGCTTCTGAACCAACCACTTCCGCTGTGATAACAGATTATGAGACCGAAAAACACCCAATTGAAAGTACAGAGCTTCAATATATCGATAAGGCTGTTATTGAAGAAAAGCAGGTAGTTACTGAGGATAAGAATTTATTAGTTGGTTGGTCCTCTAAAATACAGATTCCCAATTATGAAAATGATGATGATGACTGGCCGGAGGATGATTCGGATTTAGGTGGACACAATGAAACAACAACTTATCTCGGCAATGAAGATGACTTTTCTTTTAGTGATCTTGAGGATGATGCAAGTGTACCTGTAAAATCAAAGATTTCTGAAAAGGCTCTGAATTTATAAGAACAATATCCATTATTAAGCTTTAGCAAAGCGTAAGCTCTGCTGATCAGAATCGATATTTGATGGTTGCCAAACGTCCAGGTTTCGACTGTGCATTGTTTTATGCCTTTGTACATGATGATGATGATGATGATGACGACGACGAAGTGTTTATAGTGTGATGGGGTATCCAGATGCCTCAGACTATAGAATTCTTTTTTCTAAAAGAATATAAATAGTTATGTGTTCTACTACCAATATTTGTAGCTTCTTTATAGTAATTAAATTGTTTTAATACCAATATTTGTAGCTTCTTTATAATAGTTAAATTTATTAAAAACCAAATGTCATTAACTAAACCTGATATTAGGATATTCGAGGAAATGAATTTTAAAGCGAGTTTTTGTTCGGTAGAACTTTGTACTTTAATTTTATAATTTTTTGCATGTTCAATTTTTTATGTTTAAAAAATCTATTAGTTGTTTTTATTTTGATTTTGTAACTCTGTTGGTGACCCTATCAGATTAATAGTTAATAGCCCTGAAAAGAAAATAACATAAAACTTCAAATTTCTCATTGTTTGAGGCGTCTTATTAGTTTGAATTAACCTCCACCAGATTCATTGCATAATTTTATGGTTTTCAAAACATAAATTAAAAGGAAAAGGACGATCCTTCTATGTTTACTATAGTGAAGTTGAAGCAATGAGTCAGTCAAGCATTTACATATGGTCGGCGGTACCAAGGGTACTTCCGAAAATTAAGTATTGCGGTGACTTTCAAGTCATCAATATTATCTATGAGATGAAAGTTTAAAATATTACATATTAATAAAAGTAAATAATTTTTATTAAAAATTAGAATATATCAAATACTTTTTAGATATGAAAAAAAATTAGAAATTAGTAGTATCAAATATAAAAATTAGGAGAACATCAAAACTCAATTTTGTTAAATTTATTATTTTTATTATAAACTGTTTGATTTATAAGTCTAAAACTTTTCTCATAATTTATAGTTATAAGGTTCAATTAAGATTTAATGTCATAAAAAGATATGAAAATTAGTATTTTTTAATTTAATTGATTTGGAAATTTTTTAAGATTTTTTCATAATTATATGACAATGATAGATAAATGCATAACCATATACTTAATTTCAATATGAATACTTAACTTTGAAAACAAAGTTGAAAAAGAAAACTATGAACACTAATTTTAGTATTAGCTGTCTATTATTTTTCATCCCATAGCAGCTTCTTAATACCAAAACTACTCTTTACAAGTTGGCAACGCATTAAAGGAAGTTCTTTCTTTCTCCCACAACTCTCAATTTATAATTTATTAACCAGGTATCATATTAAAAAAAAAAAAAAAAAAAAATAGCACCATGTACATCACGAGCGGCTTCCACTCCCACGTGTTTAACAGAGACGGAACTAAACGGCAGGTCGTTTTGCAATTTAATATTCCCCGCGTTCTTGGAAAAATACGCGGCCTCCAAGTTTCCAAGGTGCAGGGTCTTCAGCCAATCATCATCCGTTATTTTGCTTATCTGGACGTAAATATAATAGACTTCTTGGTCGTCTCTGTCAACTTGGCAAATTTCTCTCTCTCCTCTCTGCAACCAACAGGTTCGTCTTCTCTCCATCGTCTGTATTTCCTTTACTTGTTTCTTCACAATTGTATACGCAATTACTCATACGTACAAGTTAAAACCATTATGCAAACTTAAATGGACTTATCCATTCATCAATTACAATCACTCTGACACCTCAAAATTAATTAGAAAATACAGATAAAACCCTAGACTTCTCGTTCCTCTAAACAAAAACTAGAACTATCTGCACCTTAATCTTCTACGCAGTTCCTATTTTACATTTTGAATCCCCTAGGGTTTCAGTTCTTGTAGCTCTAGGGTGGTTCAATGGATTTTCGGTTGGTGAAGAAAACGTTGAATTTCTCTCAGAGAAGAAAGAAGTGGCTGATTTTGTTAGCTGTGTTTGGTATCTCTAGTTATGGGGCTTACAAGGTCTATAATTTATCTTCTGTGGTGAAGAAGAGGAAGAGACTGGTCAAACTCTTAGGAGTTTTCGTTTCTGTAATTGAATTGGTTTCTGATTCTGCGGAGATGATGAGTGTCGTCTCTAAAGATTTAAAGGAGTTTTTGGAGTCTGATTCTGACAAAATTCCCAATAGTTTAAATCAAATTTCAAAGATTGCAAGATCAGAGGAGTTTTCTCAGTCTTTAATTAGGGTTTCTGAGGCTTTGACAGTGGGGATTTTGCGTGGGTACCGGGTCAAATCGATAAATGAGAATGAAGTAGGAACTGGGATTACAAAGTCGAGTTTTGGCGATAGGATAATGGATAGGATTTTCTCTACCGCTGGCACTGGTTTTGTTTCAGTGGTGGTTGGTAGTTTCGCGAGGAACTTGGTTCTGGGATTTTACTCGAATGGTGAATTGGTTAATGGCTTGAGTGGAAGTGATCGAGCTAATTTCGTTCAATTTCGGGAGGGATCATCAGATGTGCCTGGATGGATAAATTTGGTTTGCAATGACAAGTCTAAGGAACTTATAGCTGACTGCATACAGAAGTTCGTGAGCACGGCTGTTGCAGTTTATCTTGACAAGACAATGGATATGAATACTTATGATGAGATTTTCACTGGGTTGACCAATCCTAAGCATCAAAATAATGTGAGGGATATTTTGGTTTCAGTTTGCAATGGTGCCGTGGAAACACTAGTGAAAACATCTCACCAGGTTTTGACAAGTTCAAACAAGAATTTGAATTCAGCTACTAGTTCTACATGTTTGGTTGTTGATCATACTGCAGGTGCCAGTGAAATTAAAGATAAATGTTTGGAGCAAGAAGGGGCTTTGAAACAAATGAAAGGGGAAAGCTCATATAACAGGATTCGGGATAGCGGATGGGTCAGCAAGGTGTCATCTACCTTGGCCATCCCCAGCAATAGGAAATTTGTGCTTGATGTGACGGGCAGAGTGACATTTGAGACTATAAGATCAATTGTGGAGTTCTTGTTTTGGAGGCTCTCTGATGGTGTGAAAAGAAGTGTTCATGTAGTTCATGAGGAGGTTGTGGACAGGGGATTGGACGTTATAAGATATGTTGGTGCAAAATCGTCAGTTATTGTTACCATATGTCTGGCTTTATATCTACATGTCCTGGGTGGTACTAGAGTTATGTTGCCTGCATAATATTTCTTGAGGAATTTTCATCAAGGAGATGTGAAGGAGACTTACTATTGTCCCAACCCTGGGGAAAGCTTTGTGTGTATGTTGTTGTCTCTCTTAATGGACATGTAAAACTGTTGCCATCTACTTCATTTTGATGGTTGATTTAGATACAGGAAATTCTTAGCTCCTTATTTTATCTGTCTGAGCTGGTAGCTTTGTTATGTTTAGAGTTTCTCTGTTCCTCTATAGATTAGCAAATGTAAAATTTCACAAGATTCCTAGTATATAGTGTTTAGCAAAATCCATACTCTAATATTGATTATGAAAACAAAGATCATTTACACTTGGTTTCCATTCATAAGATAAATGCTGTGTGTCAAATTCATGATCACAATGAAGAGAAGCCATTGAAAAAGACTTTCGTGAGATGATAAATAATTGGAACTGTCAGTGAGTTCTTGTTGAGATGACAGATTTGAATTTTCATTTTTATAGAAAATCTATAATTGAGTAGTAGCAGGAACCACGCCAATGGTCCTCACTCTTAAAGTTATCGGGTGAGTTGTTGTCTATATATTGTTAAACATTTAAAAATACAACTGTTTTTGAATTTTCATTTGTATGTGTTTCTACTTGCTTTGTTTATAACAGTGTCAACAAACTCTTTGACAGTGTTACAGTTGAAGGTGAAGGCTTTGTTTGTGTTTGTGGTGAGGGCAACTATAGTTTATTTATCTAAAAATTCTCTATTAAGATTATTGTTTCTGTTTATTGACTTTAGAAGCAAAATGTTGATTGAGTCTTGCTTAAAATTTATCTTGCGCAAATGCATTTGTTGGACTGTGGAATATAAATTTTCAATCAGTAATCATTTCAAAACGCTAAAGCTGATGAATTGTTGAGAATTGGAAGTGGCTGTTCAGTTGGCTGAATGATCCCCTTCTAGTTTAGCATTGAGTGAAATTGTACACGATATTTGACGTGGAATGCGCTGTTATATGGAAAATGGAGACCTCGTCCATGGGCGTTAGTAATTTAGGACATATCTTTACTTATTATCTAGCAGAAAATTGAAATGGTTGTAACGAACACTTCCAATAGCTAGCATGAAATATTCAGGTCTCAACTATGTCTCTGCACCCGTTTTTTATGTAGTTTTAGGGTTTCTTTGCTGTTGCAGCTAACAACCTCAGCTCATCTTGAAAACAAATAATATGTGCTGAAGGAGCTTAGAGATTGATTGGATTATCTGCTATATAAGAAATGGCTTTTAGCATCTTATAAGTTCTGATTTACGAATCTTTTAGATTTGCTGATGATAGAATGAGAATTTCTAAATTGCCAGCACATTGTAGACTTGAGTGGTGGATTTGAATTGTGCCATTGTTGGAGTCTGAGTGGCAAAGTTTGGACAGGATTGACTCTTCTGGAGCCAAAGGTTGGTGACAGTTACTATTCCCACTACTTAAACCACACTGTGGTTGACTTTTGGATTGATCTGATCCTTAAATTGATCCATCTTCTAGCGATAGAGGGTGTTGACAACATTGCTCACCTGGGATAGAAAAATAAGGCAGAATTTAATGGGGAAGATTGTCAAAAATATTTGTTAAATAGGCATTCATTGTCTTAATCTTTCTTCCAATTTTGAGTAAAAGCAGTCATCAAGCAGACACAACAGAGTTCATATACTAATGAAATGACCTAATTCTTTATTGAAAAAAGGCCTTTCAGCAACACCTGCGTATGATGACAAACTTCAGTGCCGTGTTTGACACTCTTGCCTGCTTTCAGACTACAAATAGATAATACACATTGAAAAATAGATCCTCAGGCCCAAATAAGATGATTGGATTAGGCTGAATTAAATGGAAAATTTGTCAAACTATGCGAGTAAATCCTGAAACAAATGTACTAAAACCACTTGTCAAGCTTGCTTTCATTGACCTGGGTTGACGAAGCAAGTGTTGTTAATTTTCCTCGAGAGTTTTGAGTTCCCCTACTAAAAGGAATATTCATTGGCACTTGGCAGAGGTGTGACACTAACTGCCATAAGTTTCCTCAAAACCTTTTATATTTTACTTCTGGCCTTCAAGGCAGCTTCGTTTGTCAAGATCAATAATGCGACAAACCCATGTTTGATAAGCAGCAGACTTGTGATTTACAAATGAACAATTGATTCATATAATTCAGCTCTCAATTTTCCTGCTTACATCCATAAACCGATTTTCACTCCATCCCATATTTTCCCATTTTCCAATTTGATAAAGAAAAGAACTGCTCCCATATTATTAGCAAGAACTGAGTTTTCTTTTTCTTTTTTCCATCCAAGATTAAATACAATACTCAGAAAAGAACATGCCTCTAAAATATAATACAAACAAACAGACAGGCAGACAGACATAATCTATTATTTTATACTAACGTCACCGACTAGAATAGATGCCATTGCATTCAATAATTATATCATTTATTTTGCTAAAAGACTACTACAGATGATCATCGAATATTCATGGCTTGTGGTTCTGCGTATAGATATAATCCACATGAGCCGCAAGAGTCCTTCTCGTCAAGCATTCCTCTTTCCCTATTCCTTCGCAGCTCACTTCTTCCCCAACCTCCTCCTACAAGTTACCAAAATAATTTAACAAATCCCAAATAATAATAAAAATATATAAATATATATATATTTTAATAAATAAAATATACGGAGAAGCTACCTGGAGTTGAGTTTTGGGAAGGGAGTTAACGGAGAGAGATGGGTCTGGACGAGCTGTAGCATAGCTTAAAACGAAGCAGAGGAGAAGAGATATGGTGATAAAGGTGCTAACTTTAGACATGTTTGGTTCTGCTGTTTCCAAGTTCACAAGATGTAGAAAGACAAAAGACCGTGAATCATGTATTTATAGATGCGTGGCTGGGATCCAGTGAGGTCGATATCAGCTTAGCTTTGTACAAATTCTAGGGGCTGATTTGTTGCATTAAGGGGCCGAAGCCGCGTTATGATATCATTAAATGGGGACGGGCAATGTAAGGAAATAGCAGAAGATTGACAGAGCAGAGCAGAACAAAACAGAGTGAGGAAATGATGCAATCACAGTCGCAGATCTTCAGTTTACAGAAACAGATGAACGTAATAAGTAGTTTTCCATGTCGGTTGTCTGATGAAATCTGAATGGAGGATATGTATGTCTTTTTAATTCTTTTTTGGTATTCAATTCATGGAATTAATGTTATTAGTTGTTTGATATCACATTATTCGAGTGTGACTGTGAGTGTGAGTGTGACTGTAAGTGATAGAATTTTGACAAGAGATGTCCACCTACCCCACTCTCTGTTGAAGTAAATCTCCACTCAAAATAGTGTTACAATACAATTTAAAATTAAAAGATATTTAAAATCATTATGTTTTTATTTCTTTTAAATTGTTTTCCAAATATTTATTTTATTTGACAATTATGGATGACAACATAATGTGTTCTGTAATTAATGAAATTAAGTTTTCAATGATTGATGAGAATATCTTTTAATTAAGATGAATGTGTGATTTTATCTTACTCCGCATGTCGGTAATAGTTAATCCCATTAAATATTTGATTGTGGATTTGATTTTGATGGGATTTTATTTATTTTATTAATATACTTATGTAATCTAGGTCAGGATTATGAATTAAAAGAAAATTTTACAATCGCAAATCAATTCAATGTATTAACAGCTTATTAGACGAATCTTGACCAATCTATATAAAATATATATATATATATATTTGGTTAGTAATCAACGAAAAATATAATAACATTAAAAATCAAAGTAAATTATTTGGTAAGTATAGTACAAAATGATCAAATTGTTAGCAATCCTGAATTTTCTATTATTTTTTAAGGTCGTTAAAATCTGAAAATAATACATTCAATAAGGAGAAAGATATAAAACAATGAAGACGAGAATAATTTGGAAGGGAGATCCTTCATAGCACGTTATTTGCTGCGAGTCACCATCACATATTTGTTTCTTCAAAATTCAAGTGGATGTGGCGAACAAGAAGTGAAGAAGAGACATAAACCAGCACGGAAGTAATCTCATTCAACATGGAGATCCATATGGGCCTTATTCAATAAAGCCCAAGTGACAGTGATATTCCGTTCAAAAAAACTACATGAGGCCCGAGAGTAATTCTCAAGCAGCATTTTCAAATTTCGTTGCGTAGAGAGCCCAATACGAAAAATGAAACAGAAAATTTGGAGACTGTTCTTATCAGATCAGGTCGCATCTCCTCAAGTTTTGATCGTTCACAAAATGTAATTATATGCATTCTATTTAGTTAGCAAGTGAATTCATTTCATTCTCTTTATTGTTCTTGTACAATGTTTTGCCTCGGTTTTGTTTTGCATACAATTTCTACTATCTCCATAACTCTCTCATAATTACAGTAGTCTACAGGAAAGAATTCATTCCTTATCTTCAATTAAATTGCAGCCAAAGGAATAATCACTCAAGCTCTAGGGAAGAAAATCCATTATAATTAGACTTGAGGGTATTGTAAAGTAAAATTACTAATATCAATGATCTCATTAAAAATTAATTTTAAAAAATATTTTAATTTTGTGTTTTTAAATTAAGTAGATAGAAAATAGTTTAAAATTTAAATTTTAAGTAAACTCATAATTAGATGTAAATTTTAAAAGTTGTCAAAGTTAATATTTATCAAATACTTTATTTGTTATACTTAAAATAATAATAATAATATATGAAAATACTCTCATGAAAACTATTTTAATACTTGGAATGGCCTTATTTTTCATATTGGAGACAACATTTTAAGAAAATAGATATTTTTCAAATATATATATATATATATATGTGTGTGTGTGTGTGTGTGTGTGTGTGTGTGTGTGTGTTTTACTCCTTATAAAATTGACCTCTTACTCGGGCTATAAAAATGGAGCAAATCTTAAAAGCACTCGACCTAATACTAAAAATAGAGTCATTTGTGATGTGAAGTGAAACTTCATCATCCATTGTTGTCTTTCCAACCATTCTTCTTTTCTTCTTTACCGAAAGACATTGGTAGAGAATAGAACCCACTCCACTAGCTTCAAGCCTTTCAAATCACAACCAAAATTTGATGCCTCGCTGTAAAAATATCGAGATCAGCCCCACAGCACACACACGCATACATCATACAGACATTTTCTTCGTGATCAACAATATACTAAAAGTCCATCCATCTCATGCACGCTTGTACCACCATATCCTGTTCATATAAATAATGTTCACATCTCATGCTCATGCAAATGTTGCCCCCACTCCTTTTCCTGTTGAAAGAAAATAACAAATAATTACCTATAAAATATAAATATATCTAATTAATTACATGCTAGCTAGTTCTAGAGTGGAATTAATAGTTAGATTAATTGAGTATTAATTATGAATTGTAATGGCTCTGGGTCACCCAAGTGGGTAGGGTAACTAATTATGATTACACGCACTTTCTTTCACCTTTGCCTCATCTCATCATTCTTTTTGCTATTTAATTACATTTATTATTATTATTATTATTATTATTATTATTATTATTATTATTATTATTCCCATTCTCGTCTTCATTCTCTCCATTACCCGCCTCATTATCTTCTTCACCATACGTTTCTAGACCCTTATCATATTTTAATCCCACCCCCCATATTTATATATCTGTGAACCTCCCATCGATGCCTCTATTTTGACAATTTTGCCCTTCCCATATCTTTCTGTGCTTCAAATTAATTTCAATTAAATTAATGGTAATTCATTTTTTTCCACGAGGGTTCATCTTATTGGACATGGCTTTGGGATCGGCTCATAATAAATTGGTTGTTTGATTAATTGATTTCAACAATTGCGAGCATACCACCTTATTTTTCAGATTTTAATTCGATATTACTTTTTTTAATTCTTTTCAACTTTATATGGTTGGTAATTTTGTTTAAAATATAAAATATCACAAAAGATTATGAAATACTGGATCGTGGGGTCCCCATCATCCTATAGTAAAGACATTAACGCGAATCAATTATTAAAGTCACGTTCACCGAGATTAAATGGTAATTCCAGGAATTCTCAAGGGCATTTATTGGAATTAATCTTATAATAATAATTTACAATCACAACCATAATAAAAATCCCGTTAACAACATATTAAGAGCAGCTTGAAGCTTCTCTACACCTCTCTCTCTCTCTCTCTCTCTGTGCGTGTGGCAACAACAAAAGCAACCAGGATCTCAGTTCCATGGCTGCAACTACTTCCACCAGTTGTTCTGGTTTATTCGGCTTTCGATCGAGTTCCGTCGACCCTAAAATCCGAGCCTCATCGAGCCAGGGCTCTCCCGGGTGCGGCAAGCTCGACGGTGTGGCTATGTGGTTCATCAATGGTGTTGCATCAGCTTTCTTTGCGTCTCTAGAACGGTGTTCTTGTATCCGTATTGCAACTGAAGATGACGGCGAGGATAACGACGTGCCGTTGATTCATAACGATGGGAATGTGAGGCACGACGGCGGCAGTACTGCTGGCAGGAGAAGGACAGGGAAAGGAAAGAATAAGGAAGATGCAATATTTGTATATCAGGATTAATTAGTAATTTTAATTTTGGTAAGTCAATATCATCAATTATGGACGAGATTTCTTGAGTTTGTCAAGTTTGATGGGTGGAAGAATATTGAAAAGAAAAATGGTAACAAAGAGGAGTTATCTTCGTTTGAATATGTGTTAAATATTATATCAAACTTAATGAAAACAAATAACTAATTTCATTTTTATGTTTTCTTATATGTATTTACAAGTCTTTACAATATATATGTTTTTTTTAAGTAATTTCACTAACTATTGATGAGTTAGATTTTGGTCTTTCAATTCATCTGCAATGAATAATTATGAGAGATATGTTTCCTTCGTTCTTCTTCCTTGGAACTCTACAAAATTTTGCAAAATCTCTTGATTGGGATTATGAGAATGAAAATGGATTTCAACTTATCAGGTACAATAAAGCTATTGAAAAATTAAACGTAAAATTCTTTGCAAATTCAAAACAGAGTAATTTGGTATAAAAATATGTAATTATGTCTTATCAGAATTAATATAGTTTTAATTACTTTGATTTGTACCCCTTTTCCTATTGCTTTTGAACACAGCTGGTAGCCTATACCATGACAGTGCGCATGTCGCCTAGATATAAAATTTAACCTTAAAAATTAAGAGAAAAAAGTAAAGCGGAAGGACTAAAGTTGCTTTAAAAGAATTCAAAAATTGCTTTTGGTTATGATTTTGAATGTTGTTGTCTTAATTTGTTGTTGTCGTACTCGTATCGGTTACCATCATGTCGTTCGGTTGCCAAAGCTTTTTTTTTCCACTTTTGTTTTATCTTTTCTCCTTTTAACCATCAAGGCAGAGAATCCTAAGCTCCGTCATACTTATCCTGATTTAAATATTTGGAAGACGCAACATGCCTGTCAAAAATTCAGAGAGATTTCTTTGTTGATGTGCTAAACCTAACCCTAAAACTATCAGATTTTGCTTACGTACGACGTGCATGGGGCAATCCGACGCAAGGAAGAAGAAGAAGAAGCAGCAGCAGCTGCTGCTGCTACACAACGTAATTAATTAACACATCGACATCGTTGTTGTTGTTCCATGTGCAAGGTTCCGGAGCCCATTAGCAAAACCCATGAGCCAAGAGAATGGCCAAAAAAATATGTGAGATCGTAGGTAGTAAACCCCCCCTTTTTTTTTTTTTTGGGAGCCCTCTACCGCCAAATTTAAAGGAGATCATCTTCATATATACGGTTTTGTAATTTTGTAGCAAATTCATATTATCTATCATTGTATGCATGAGTGTCAATTTTGACTCTTCACTTTTTCCTGCTATTTGTTGGAAAAAGTAATATCACAATTACTCAACTTTAACCATATCAAATGAACAAGAATTGAGTGCAATGTGCAAGTCGTTTTAGTTTTCTATTGCATCTACGTTTTTCGCCGATTGTTTTGTCATAATTATCATTATTTGACTTGCCATCTGCTGAATTATATCATCAAATCCATCCACTCTAAACATTTTCTTACTGCACCAAGCCACCGTCAATTATTCTTCGCAAGTCCCGTTGGTGGATTTTTCTCGTTTCTATAAGCATGGGCTTAACATGCTGTCCAAAAGATTCTTAGGCCCGTTTTCGGAAAGAAAAATCTTGGGCCGAGTGAACCCAAACTTAAATTGGAAACTTGGAGGATTGCTATCGTTTTCATTTCATTTCACCGTTGAGCTGGCCACCACGTGCCAAGCCAGCGCACAAGGGGTCCCACGTCCAGCATTCCCGGTTCGACTGTAATCGAGATAAATGACAGGGATTTAACCCATAAAAAGGTCCGTTCGTTTAGTAGATAGATAGCTGTCCCCAATCAGAAGGCATACTTATTACATCCTTGTGCGCGAAGACGCAGGCAACCAGTTCTCGGCTTACTCTGTTTTAAATTAAATGAATTATCCTACTTCTCTATTATTCTTATACGCACCTGGTGATAGAACAGAAGTTACTGCTGCTACGGGGCATCGGATCGCACAACTCTCGCGCCCGTTTTCACCTTCAATGAAAATGTCGTCCCACTAAAACGCTGGACTTCCTAAATTTGTAAAATTCTACAAAGCTTCAAATCAACGGTCAAGAAACGATGATTGGTGACAGAAATGAAACTCCTTCTAGGTACAGATGTATCTTCACTCTTATACTTATTAGGGTTCAATTCTAATTACTGTTTTAATGTTTGAAAATCGAATTCAATTTTGTATTATGCAATGTATATTGTGATTTTTGAATTCACGTTCATACAGTTTCATTATTCGCAATAGCTTAATTAGTGATAGTAAGTTTGCTTAAATTTTCGTTTGGTGTTTGATTACTAAACAAACGCTTCTTTTTGGAAATGAACTGATCAAATATCTGTATGGTAGGAGTGAATTGCTGTCAATGGTGAAAAAGCACTCGAATTTAATAGGAAAAACAATGGTAGAAGAGCAGGATGCAGCGGATGTAGAAATGGATTCTGGATTTTGGCACGATCTTTTTGATTTGTACTTCATCCGTGGTAAAGAATCTAGAGGACGGCAGGATGATGATCTCTTGTTTTTTGTCAGGAAAATGGTATGCCATTGATTTGTATGAATTATATATATAGCCTTTAAACCCTGTGTGATTGATGTAGTCAAATGCTGCTGATGTAGGGTTTGCATGGATATGGTTTCAATGATAATGCAGAAGATATTCCTCCTTACTTTGTACGCAGGTGGGCACCTAAGGTAAAAGCATCATGAAATAATGTTACTTCTTTCTATTATGAGCATCCATAATGCTGCAACGTAACAAACAAATCTTTACTTTTGCACACAGTTGGATTACTTACTTGGCAAAAGTTTGACAGAGGTGGATTGGAGGCGCTCTTTTTACTTGAACATGATCGCACACACTACATTTTCAGTAACAGTGGCAATTTGCAGGTAACTTTTTCTTTGATTTTTTTGTGTTACTGTTTATATAGTAGATTTCATGTTTATTTGTTCTTTGTGGGTTAAACAAGCACTGATACCTGCTGTAATTGTAATTATTTACAAAACTGTATTTCAGCTTCTGGAGGCAATAGATCAATTCTGATTTCTAAATTTTGCTTATAATTTCATCAATAAACCAATATTCTTTTTTTCCTCCCCTCTGGACTACCCTCTTTAAATCATATTTGTTTTCCTGAGCTATTCGGGGGAAAATGGATGCTTTTCTCAGCTATTTTTAGTTGAAAATTTTAATTGAGAATTCTTATTTGCTGCTTTTCTCTGTCATAATACAATATGATTTTGAAATATTTGTTTCTGTTGTACTCTTTTTCCAGTCATCAGGTACTTAGAAATCATCAAGCTGGGAAAGAAACACCATTGTCTCCTATATACAAGGTAACTCCAGCTTCATTATAAATGGTGTGTACAAAAAAGTTTTTAGGTGCTAGAATTTCTTCAATCATTCTTTAAATCTTCTAGTACAATGTCAGAACTGTTCATGATAAGTTTTGAAATATAATGTCTTTTTGAGAACAAAGAAAAAGAAGTCTGCTTAAATATACAGCTGAGAAGGACAAGGAGATTATGGTGTTGTTGCGTAAACATGAACCAATTAAGAATCAAGATAATCAGTCACTGAAAAACATTTGGATGAAGTCCTTTCTACTTGCTTAGCTTCTGACTGAGTCCAATGAGAACAGAGAGGCATACTATCTGGAAAAAATTGCTTTATCTGCAAGATGTATTTTTATCCTTTATTATTAAAATTTTTACTGCTCGTTGGTGTAGGTAGAGTTTAAGTATTATTGCTGGGCTCTTTTCTGTAAGTTTAATAATTTCTGGTTGGCCTATGATATCCCTACAGGTTGTAAAGACTGTTTATGCATCTCCTAGCCGTGTAAATTTTCATTTGGACTCAAAGAAGGCAAGTGTAGTTATTTTCATTAAAACACAATTTTTTGTAATCTATCTTCAATTTCTGATAAGTTGCTAAATATAGGAAGTGGAAACAACACCTGCCTATCCGGATATCTGTTTTGCAATAGATGATTTTGACTCGACTTTTGATGCAGTGGTAAGCAGGATCCTTGAGTCGCAGTTGGATAATGTCTTTGTTTGTGATGATTGAACCATGTTTTGCCTATTCCAGTAAAACTAAACTGCAAACAGTTTCCATACTAATTGATTCCTTTTACTGTGTCAAAAATGTTTTGCTGGCATATAGAATCTTAAAGAGTTCGTGTTTATTTAATAAATGTTAATTTATATATATATATGCTTTTGGTAATTTAGTGGTGTCGATCAAGGTTTAGGACTTTGGCCACGATGTATTATTAGTTACCTTCAATGATTTGGAGAGAAATGGGCTAATTTGTAGTCATTAAGTTATGCTAGAAACTGCACTGCATTGTCAATCTGGATTCTGAGATGATAAATGCAGGATATAGCAAAATAGAACTAGCTATGAATCTATAAACACTTAGTATGTGATATCTACAAATCATCCCTTGCACTTGAATCTGTTTATCGTTTATGACTTATTATGCAACTTTATGAATTTTGCTATCTGTTAAGAGTTTTGAGGCCATTCATATGCATAACTATCCCATCATTTTTAGCTCTCGGCTTTATCTTTATTATCTTTATGTGTATGCAGTAGATTATGGAGCAGTGGGGATTTTAATATGTTGTTCTTGACATTTGCATTTGCTGAAATTATTACCTCCTGATTTGTGCAGGTCTTGTCTGACCCAGACCACTGCTATTGTGTGCTTCTTAATGCACATGATGGAGCAGCTTTTCCTAGTGAAAAAGAGTCACCTGATAGCAGTTCTAATAATTCACCTCTGAAAATTAATGTGGACTCTGGAAACATGAGAGATACCAAGGTCTGCTGAGTTTATATTCAAGTCTTTTATTTTTTTTCTTTCAGTTTTAAAAGTGCCTGAGTTCAGATATTGAGTAATTGATACCCTCTGAAGTTGTCTCAAATATCCTGGCCGTTTCAAATATGTATAGCTTAAATTGAAGCTTGAAATGTAGTATTCTATTTTTTTTTTTTAATCTGTATATATTCTTTAAAATGCTATTTGCCTCCCACAGATATGCACAATCAAGTTGACTTGCTGGTATTTGTGATTGCAGCTTACTCTTTTCTCAGGATTTGTCAGCTATCAAATGGTTCGAGAAGCATATGATGGTAAATCCTCCTGAACTATTATTCTTTTCATGGAGGTATTTAGAACTAGATGTCAGGAGTTTCATTAGCTCATGTAATTCTCATCTTTTCTTTCGTTCTTTATAATTATAGCTGGGAAATCTCGATTTGGGAGCCTTCTTTCACTTGGCCATTCCCCTGGCAAAACTGACAGACTATACATGAAAGGTCCTGGAGGACGTGGGGAAGTTGAAGTAGCCGTTTCCGGTGTGGCAGGTAAATAAAAGGAATTCAGTTCTTCTAACTTTATTAGTGTTAAGTTTGTTTATTTTTTGGTTTGTTGATGTAGATGAAAAGCCGCAAAAGAATGTAGATCAGTTAACTATTGTTTGTTAACAAGTTTGAAGCTGATAGACCATTGAATTCCAAACTGTCAGTACATACCAATCCTTTTTCATTGATGATAAAAGTGGATTGTCTGATAATAGTCAAAAGCTATGGGTTGTTTGTTGCCTGATGCAAAGTCATGTGAGTTTCTGAACAGACATTATAGTTTCAAGTGAGTTGTGAATGAATGTTTTCCTTCCCTAGAGAGCACTTCTACTTCTGGGTTTCACCCCTTTCCTTTTTTGTTACATTGTGCTGATTCCTGCTGGTCCTAGAAAGGAGCAAAAGGGAGAGAGGCTCCTGTTGGTTTTGTGAAGCATAGGTCATATTAATTGATTAATCATATAAAGTGATTTTTTTATGTAAATATGGTGCCAAATACTGATTATAATGTGATTACGTCAGATCAGAGCCAGCAGGACTTAGGCCCCTTTTCACCAGTTGTATCAAAGAGAGGATTTGGTATTGGCTCAATAGTTCGTAAAGCAGCATCTGTTGCATCAGTGGCAGCAAAACATGCCTATGCAGCTGCTTCTGCCACCACAACTTCTGATGATGAGATGTTGCCCCTCAAGTGCTGCTTAATGTCTATATCACTGCCATGGGAACACATTGCTTATGATCTTCTGTTTAAGGTAACATCATAATTTGAATTTGATATTTAATGATGTAGTTAAACATTGCTATATTTTCTATATTGTTTCAATTATTTCATTCATCGCATCATGTTAATTGATATGAATGCGGACAAGCATGTTAGCTGCACCAAATTTTTGCATAAATGCCTGTCCAAGTTTTTCTCCTCCATCCCTTGTTATCAGGATAACGTGCTAAGCTGGGAGAAAATATTATTTTACTGTGTGAAATATAGTTTTATGACAGAAAAGAAAACATTACCTGCAATATACTATATGGTATTATGCTACGTTACAGACTTACAGTGCAATGCGATGAGTGAAAAATACAATTACTTTATAAAGTAGTTTATGATAGTATCTAATACAGCAATTGTAATAAGTAAAACAGAAAGTATTATACCGTGCTGTTCTTATGCTGCAGGACTGGACTGTATTGTAGTCACAGAGTATAAAAAGGAAAGTATCAACGCTGCAGTACTGATGATACACTATACTGCAGCATAGTGTAAAAGATAGAAAAGCAAGTATCCTACACACCCAAATTGGCAATACCTACTCTTTGATGTTGTGTTTTTGCAGAATTAAAAATAAAAAATAAAAAGATAATACCTTAGACTGTAGTGTAGTGTAATGAATAAAAAAGAAAGTAATCTACGTCGTTGTGTAAAGTAATGTAGTTTAAGTTATTTCTCTGCACTGCGATGTAGTGTAAAGAATAAAAAAGAAAGTATTTTCTAGTGTAGCTCTCAGATCCTATTACTTTGTTACAGTGGTGCACTAGTTAGACATGATTTGGTAAGAGCACTGGTTACATATAATTAAGTGGCTGTAGCTGCAGGCTTTACCTCTTCCTTTTTGATAATAATGGAAATTGTTGGTTTTGTTACAATTCTGCTTTGGCAGTAGAATTTTGAGCTTTCCTCGTTCCGTTTTTAATGGGATGAGGTAAACTGGTGTTTTCGATGAGCTTTTCATGCATGCCTGGATGAGTGATAAATCTTTTTTACTTTTGATTGCCAAACTCAGGGAAGTCCTCCTGTGAACTTGTGACTCTCTGATGTTACATATCACTGGAAATTACAAGTGTCATCATCTGCAAGAAAAAAGCGTGGAAGCAATGTATCAGATAAAAGAGTCTAAAAGTTACCAGCTTAGCAGAAAGGAGATCAGTCTGTAATTGAATGTGTAAATTCTTTTTCTCTCTCTTTCTTTTCTTTCTGGTGTTGGGTTGGTTATCGTTGGGCTGTATATTGAAGTTTATGATGTAAATAAATAATCATGGATTTTTAAACTATAGCAGAATCAGTCCAGAATCCATTGATGTCAATTTGCAGTTTGGTAGGAGAGGTATTTGCTCAGTGTTGATGTATCACTTTGCATTAGCTTTTGCTAGAGCCCTTGATATCCTAGATTATGTCTGAGCTGGTGCTAGTTTGCTTTTAGCGGGTCAAGCCCCAGTGGTTTTCTACTTGACTAAACCTTATTGACAACATTGTGCCTTTCTTGGTTTAGTATTCAATATCTCTTTGATCCTTGGTCTTTGTAACTTTTTAAGTTTCTTCTTTAAGGACCAGCACCATCTTTAAATGTTTGGTGCTTGAGTTCAGTGCGTCGGAAAGAAATTCCTGGCAGCATTTGCAAGTTGGATGTTCCTTGTTAGTTTCTCTTTGATCAATTACTTCACTCCCTAATGCAATACGGTTTCCTTCTAAACTTGAGAATTTTGTTTCACTTTGCTGGGAAGATCTTGGGTGTATAGTGTCAGAAAATGAGAGAGAACGAAAAGATAAAATCGATGACTCATCGACGTAAAGAAAAATGCCTTTTTTAAGTTATTTGGTTTTACAAACTAGGCCTTGGTGATGGAGAAAACGAGACAGAGAAAAGTATAAGCAAAACCACGATCCCCGCAACTGTGGCTGGCTGTCTATTGAAATCAATGTCCTAAACAGCACCTGGCCAATAGTGTCCCACTGCGTGTCTAAGAAAAAGCCTAAAACAAATGCCTTGGGAAAGTATCAAAAGCCAAACCACGTGATATATAATGCAACGTGAAAAGATTCCATTTCATTCCAAGAAGCAAACATTAAACGGCATAAACAGACAACCTATCAAAATAATAATCTTAATTAGTGAAAAAGGTTATTACATAATTAATTAAATTGGTTTTATTTATATTGCGGAGATTAATTTCAATTTATCCAAACTATAAATTCCTAATAGTTAAATTAAAACGATTAGATTGTATGTGAAAGAAACTTGCAAAAAGAGAGAACAGGAGGAAAGCAAAATGCAATGGTGGTAGGACCTTTTTACCTATGCAAATTTGGTTGTTAGGGGAATCAAGAAAAGCCCTTAGCTTTGATTCCGTCAAGGTGAAGAGCCCTAAGCAACCTTTTCATATCATGTAAAAGATGCAAAATTATTGGGCCGGGAAATGTTGAATTAATTATAAAATTGATTGAACAATCAATCTGATTCTGATGGATACCCAACGTTAAAGTAATTAGTTTTTATAACTAATTGTAGGTATAGTGGTAGTAATGTTGCCGAGAGGAATAACAAAGCCAAAGAAACAAAGCAAAAGGAACAAAGTAGTTGCTTAACATATATAAGGGTAATATGGATGATATAAATAGAAATAAATTAGAAATAAGAGAAGGGAAGGTATGTAGTTGAATTGTTTTTTAGTTAAATGGCAGCACATGAAGGCCATTAATTTCGAGAGAGTAAAATACACTGAAAGAGAGAGAGGCAGCAGGGAGGGATTGATGCCTAAGGTCACTTTACTCATGAATTAAAGTTATTAAAAGATATAACTGTAGAACGTGTGCATGCATGTTATCCTCCACTATACCAAAAACCCTTTCTAGCAACCTAACATGCCCATGCCCTAACGAAAACAAACTAACTGCCAACTAAGTAAACTACCAACTCCATTCCATGCCAGTACCATACCACATCCCCTTCCAAAACTAAACCAAAATATTCTTTTAATAAGGGAGGAATTTCACTTTAGTCCATATCTTCTTGCAAAATTTCAATTTACTTGAGTAGTTTCACATTGTATTACAAAAATCTCTAATGTTTCATCTTTGTTGCATTTTAGTCCCTATTATTAAATTTTCTTAATTTTCTTCTAACAATGAAGGGTGATGAAGTAATTTTACAAAACAATAGGTTTTATCTAAATTTTATTTAGCAAAAAAAAAATGTTGTCTTATACCTCTCAAGATATCATGACGATAATATCAAACTTTTATAAATTTAGAGTCACCAATAACTTGTTAAGGTGATGGATGTCATTTTCTCCCTCAAAGATATATTAAGGACAAAAAGAATTTTTCTATTTGATTAAATGATCAAAGGAGGCCAATAAAATTTGAGTTTAAATTAAGGGACTAAAATAAAGTTAACAAAATTGTATAGCAGGAACTAAATTAAGTAAAGCAAAAGATGAAATATTAAAAAATTTTGAAATGTAGTGTCAATTCATTAGTTGAACAAGATGATGTTTAATTTGTAAACAATTAGGGATACACTGAAATTTTCACCGAAATTAAATAATCTTGGGAGTTTGCCGGCAGTATAACATTCCCACAATATATTAAATAAAAGCATTTTTAAGCATATTAAAACATTTGAGTATAATGGCATCTTTCAAAATGACAATACTTTAAAATTGTTTATTCTTTCTTTGGTTTTCCTTTTTAGGGAAAAATGGTTTCTGAAAACATTTTAAAAAAGAATGGCCACTTTGAAATTTCAAACTCATCTTAAACAAGAGAGCTGTGCATGCATGGAATCTTCAATATTGTTGTTATGTATATGTCAATTACATGGGCATGTACATGCATGTCTATTCCAATCAAACAATCTGCATGTACCAGTACACAATCAAATCAGTGAGTAACATATATATACATATATATATATATCTCATTTAATTAATTAGATCATTAAAATTCAAATATATGTATGTCAATTTAGGGAAAGAGAGAATAATTAACATATTCTAAATTTGAAACTCTGTCATTTTCGTCCCCAGAATCGACCAACCAACAACACTTCACCGACAAACTCCACGTACCTTCAATCTATTTGCATTCTCACACACTCTCTCTCTTCTTTTTTATTTCATTTTCTTCTTTTGATTAAAGAAAACGAGTGCAAAATAAAACCATTACATTTATATACCTTTATTGAAAGAAAAAAAAATTCTCACCTCACCTGCGTACCCCATACGACTTTGTCGCAATCTGTCGTCTGATAATAAACCAGATATAATTAACATTATATATATATATATATATATACATATATATAATGAATCCCAAGTCGTTTTATTTATTTTATTATTTTTATTTATTTTAATGTGTTTTTGTTTGATTCTTCGTGATTAAGCTAACCTAACTCTTCTACACTGAAGGCCCCATGATGATAAAGCTGATCAAAAATAGCACCACCACCACCTTGTAACAAGTCTACCTTTCTATCTTTTCACAATTTTTTTATGACTAAAGTACCCTCACTCCTCCAGAGTCTTTTCCTCTATGGGACCTACTTCTCTCTTTTCTTCTCCTATAAATACTCTTCTCTTACACTTCTTTCTTCCCTTTTCCCCTCCTTTCCTCCCTCCGGTTCACTCTAAGAGCGGTATTAATTCCCTTTTTCCCGGTTTTTTTTCCCCTTCTTTCTTTTTGTCATTCATTCTTTCTCTTAGTTAGCAATGTTCCTGGAAGAAGCAGGTGGTGTTCGGTTCCAGTGGCCGGTTCCTGAAACCGGGTTCACGGCTAGTGAAATCCAAGAAGTATTATCTCTCTTACAGTCTGAAGACTCGGTTGGCCAAAACTCCGGTTCGGAGGGGTCAAACCGAGCAGTTTACACGGTTGATGAGAGGAAGCAAAGGCGCATGATATCAAATCGGGAGTCGGCCAGGAGGTCACGCTGGCGAAAGAAGAGACATTTAGAGAACCTGACAGAGCAGTTGAACCGGTTGAGAGCAGAGAACAGAGAGCTGAAGAACCGTTTAAACATAGTTTTAAACCAGTGTAACGTCGTAGGGAGAGAAAATGACAGGTTAACAACTGAGTACGTAGCTCTGTGGACCAGACTCTCGGATCTATACCAGATTATAGGCGCCATGCAGTGAAAATAACATCATCGTTAAAACTCCGTAATTTGACCAACTCACTATGCTCAATAAAGCTAGCTAGCTCTAGTAAACTTAAAAAAGAATGAGAGCTGTCTGTCTGTCGTTTCCTCTCTCTCTCTCTCTATCACTGTTGCATCTTGGACCAAAGAGTAAGGTGGGTTCATTTATATATTTTGCTTAGCTTATTAAAATATAAAATTGGTTTTTTGACAGAAATGTGGTAGGTTTCGTTTTGATCGACAAACACCACGATGTTATACCATGTAAAGAATTTGTGGTCTGCTTTTGCTCTTGTTCAGGACCTCCCTTCCTCCCCTTTTTCTTACTTTAAAATTATATGTAGCTGCTTTTTTACGTGTCTATCTAGTGATAGTGAGGTTAGTGCATGTAGCTAGGGCATTATTCAAGTCCTGCTTTCGTCAGCAGCTTTATAATATGAATATGAATATGATGATCTCTATGATCAATTAATGTAAATAATCTTTGGAGTAGTATCAATCACTGAATGCGATGTTTAACTGTTCTGTTCCTCCTTTTAAGAATTTCTTGCTATTATTATTATTATTATTATTATTATTCTATTATATAAACATATATATTTATATATGTTGGAAGCGTGAAAGAGTGAGTGAGTGATGATCATCGATCTTGAAATTGGGCGCTGTCAAAAGTAATACTGATGAAGACATGCAGCAGCAGTAGTAGCTACTGTAGCAGCGCTAGAAATCTTTTCTTAGTCCAAACAGAAAACAACAGACACGAAAGAACGCAAATAATGTTCCTAAGTACGTGGGGTCTACACGTGTTGTTTTACTTTTTCAAGTTCTGGATTGGCCCAACATATCATACGAAGATTCATGTGATAAAAGGTTGACGCGACTCAATTAAGTTCCCCTGCTTTCCGTTAACTACAATCAATTAAAGACTACATATATTTATACACGTGGTAAAAATTAATTACGTGGAAAATAAAATAATATATGTAATCCATGATATCCGACGGTGGAGAAACAATGAATTTGTTTGTGCAGATCAAGCCATGCATTTTCATTCAACAGTCAACACGTTGTAGCCCTCCCAATTAACTGTACGAAAATCAATTATGTACTTTTCAGAAAGCAATTTAATTATCAATCGCCGTTATGTTAAGGCATCTGTTTAATTATTACATATGTATATATAGAGTTGACCATCACAAGTGAAGTCAGCACATGGGTGTCCATGTTTCTATGAGCGTATGCAGCGCACTCACTGTGCAGCTACAACATGTTTCGGAAACAAAGTAAAGATTTACAATTTCTCTAACCATTTAAACAGCAAGAGTTCCAATATTATTATCTGTCACCAAGTATATTATGCAAAAACAATACAACTAAGACTAGTAATTAATTAATTAGGAGCAAACTAATTAAGAAACTCCCATTCCTAAAACAGATCTTATCGTTGTTAACTTTGTTTACAGTGCCCGCTGGAATTTGGAACTTTAATGAACAGACATATATATTATATATTATATTATATTATATTATATTATATTATATTATATTATATTATATTATATATAGGATTGCAGCTGTTAAAACTGCTGTAATTTTATATGGATTTCAGGAAAAGGGGAAAAAAAGTGAAAGCATAATACAACTTTTAATCCGACTTTCACCCTCTAATGATGATTCTGTAGATATATAGTAAATGGACGGAGTAGAAGAAACATTAATCTATTTTGCCAGTCATTGACCTATATATTAGTAGCCAGTATGACAAGGTTAATCTTTTTAACAGTCAGTAAATGAATATCTTTCAATAACATATTGATATCATCGATATTGTTCATTAATCAACATTAATTATTTAGTTGAACTTGCCCAAAAGACTGAAAGAGGTAAACTTACAGGCAATTATAGAAATCCTTAATTAATCAATATGCTCACAGTGAAGATCATCCTTTTGGGTATATCATTACGGCCTAATTAACCTGACTAAATATCATCATTCGAATATATAATTCCACAATGGATAGTGCATAGTGGTTGTTGATAGGATGGAGACTAGCCAGCTTCCTCTTCTTAATTAAGCTACCTGCTTTTAATTATATATATAGTTTTCTGGTCATAATTTATCTGCTTTGTGCAAATAATTAATATTTGCTTAAAATATATATGATATTAATTATGTCTTAATAAGTAACTAAGAAGAAACAACAACAACCACCCGTAGAACATTCAAGGCACACGTGAATTATTATTAATATATGTATATAGATGTCAAAGAATCTGATCTGAATGTGCATAGGAAATGATTGCGATCTCGAATGTTCTAGTTGTTAAAAGTTATTGTTTATATGTGTCAAAATTTTTAAACAAAGAGAAATATACGAGAACAAAAAGACCCTTAAAAAAAATGTCTTCAACTATTAACATTTGGAAGTTTCAATGAATTATTCAACGTATATAGCAACCAAAGTCAAAAAGGCACAACGTAGTCGTGTTCCTTTACAATTGCTTTTCCCTTTCTTTAATTTGTCCTGGAGATACTATACCAGTTAATCACGACAGAATCAATATATGTTTCTTAAAAATAATTATTTTAATTTCCAACAAATTTGCAGTTTTATTATAACAATATAATTTTGCAATGCATGCATGGAGTAATTATATATATATATATATATATATAAAATTAATGTTCCAGGACCATGAGGCTTCGAATCTCTCCCAAGGAATGGGGCCTTGTAAATTTTTTGAAGCTTCCAGGTGCAAGCAATGGATTTGGATATAATCAGATCTGTAGCCCCCATCAAATCAACAAAGCAATGAAAAAAAAAAAAAAAAAGAAAAAGCAGATTTTGATTATTCAACAACTAAAGAATTTTTTTTTTTTTTTTAAAAGGAGAATATTAAAAGCCAACATTTTCTTCCAAGATTGCTAGCCAGAATTTTTCTTAGCATTTCTACACCACAGATTTCCTTATCTGCTGTTTAATGGTTGGTTGGGTCTCATCTACTCTCTTGTTGACTCCTAAAATATCATGCTGTTCTCTTTCTTCATACGCAAGTTCTCAGAAATTACCCAGAAAATATATAAAAGGGGAGATGAAAGTTAAATCCTTTTGCCCGAGATTGAATAGACTGATTAACAAAGGTAAAAATGATAACAATATATATCCATTACCTTTCTGTACGTAATCTTTTTTTCTCTTTTTTTTGGCTGGCTAGGGTTAGTGATAAGATATATATGCTTTACATGCATTGCATACAACTGCTCTCTCTCTCTCGCTCTCTCTCTCTCTCTCTCTCTCTCTATATATATATATATATATATGTATGTATGTATATATGGGGTACTGTTGGAGGTCAAGACTGAATAGAGAAAGCCATTTGCTTTCTCAAAAAGTAATGGTAATCAATCACAAAGATAAGAAAGAAAATTAAGATTCCATTTTTGTACTTTGGATATTTGGTTGATGCTCGCTGATGATGTTTTTACTTGATTCATTCATTGGCCCCTCTTCCAGTGCGGAAACCTTTACCTCTAAATGACAAAGAAAATGCAAGTAATTATTAAATTATTGAAATGTGTTCAATTCCGCATGATTTGATTGCCCAATTATATATTAATTATTCTACTTGTTGGCCGACATTTTAATTATAGCCAACGTATATAATCATTAATTTTTAGTTATAACTTAAACTTATTTTTACGTAATATTTTAGGTTAAAAATATGCATATTGTAGAATTAATAAAAGTCTTGTATGAAAACGCTATTATATAATATCATTTAAAAAAAAATTATACTACATATGTTATAATCTTTTTTAATTCATATATCTTGTTATTGTTAAAATTAGTTGAATTTTAAAGTAAATAGATAGATAATGTAATTTTACTAAATAATCTTTTAAATACATGACATGTTTCTGTATTATACACATGCTCTACTCTTCAACATTCATAGTAAATATTCTTATGTATATTCAAAGATTACCAAAATTTTCAAATGCAAGTTCAGACTTTGATAATTCATGTGATATATTTTTCTAATGTTAAAGATATTCAACAAAAAAGACGGTATACGTGATGAACATGCTTCGATTAATATACAACCTTTTCCGTATTAATACATGCTTTACTAATTAACATTCGAAGCAAATGTTCTTATTTTCAAAATTTACAAAATTTTTCAAAGGCAGAAGTTCAAACTTTGATAATTCCTATGATATATTTTCTAATATTAAGATAATTCAACAAAAGGGATGATATAGACTTGAGTCACCTGCCTTTCCGACCGAAGAAACAAGAAAACAAAATAAAAAATCATCCTAATCTTTCTGACGAAAACCACCGTGAGCAAAATGAACCGCCTGTAAAATGGAGCGCGCAATTAGTAAGAGATTCAATCTAAAAAGTTTAATGGGCCTGGTGTACTACAGCCCAAGCATATTGGTCTCCACGGATCAACCATTGGGCCCAAAAAGTCTGAAGGTCATAAAATACGGATTCAAGGGTATTTCCGTCAACGAAAATTTAAAATCAAATTGGTTGAAAACCCCGGAATCCCGCCCGGTTCGCCATTAATTTGAAAAACACGAGACCAGAGAAGAAGACAGTCAGTCTCAGTCTCAGACATGGAGAAGATCT
Organism: Azadirachta indica; assembly: GCA_022749755.1. Lineage (NCBI taxonomy): Eukaryota > Viridiplantae > Streptophyta > Magnoliopsida > Sapindales > Meliaceae > Azadirachta > Azadirachta indica. Next base: position 6,002,589 of record CM040449.1, read on the forward strand.
GCGTGGCAGTGAGAGTGAGACCGGCCGTCCCACAAGAAAGCTCGAGCGGAATCTTCTGGAGAGTCGAAGACAATCGCGTCTCTCTGCACAGGCAACACGGCACGCCTATCTCCGGCGTCTCCTACGCTTTTGGTAACAATCGTTTTGCATTTCTCTAAATTATATGCTGCGATACTGTACGCTCGTTTTTTCCGGTTGGATTTTGTGTGCTTTCTCAGGATTTCATCTGTGTGTGCAGATCATGTGTTTGATGAAACTTGCTCAAATGCTAGAGTTTACGAGCTTCTTACCAAGGATATCATTCACGCTGCAGTCGAGGGTTTCAACGGTAATTCTTCTTTTTATCTTTTTTGGAAATTGACTATTGAGCTTAGTCTTTTTCGATTTTCCTGATGAGTTAGGGAGATAATTTGTGGGAAATTAGTGTATTACTAAGATTCTGCTTCAGGTTTCTTGGCTTTGGTTTTGGTTTGGTTACCTGGAGGCATAATTTGGTTTTGAAGCTAATTGTTTAGTCTTGTCTTTACAGGAACGGTATTTGCATATGGGCAGACCAGCAGTGGCAAGACTTTCACCATGAATGGTTCTGCAACTAACCCAGGAATAATTAATCTGGCGGTTAAAAATATTTTCGAAAAAATACAGATGGTAAGAACTGGCTGTATATGTTTTGAAATATATGAATGTGCATATTACAACATAAATTTTGATATTTGGCATTCCATGTTTAAAGGCATCCGATAGAGAGTTTCTTATTCGAGTTTCCTATATGGAACTTTACAACGAAGAAATCAATGACCTTTTGGCTGTAGAGAATCAGAAGTTGCAAATACATGAGAATTTGGAGGTTTGATATTACTGAAGCACTGGCAATCTTTAGATATTTTATTTATTATATATATAATTATTGATTTTTTTCTTTGGTTTGTAGCGGGGAATATTTGTTGCAGGCCTTAGAGAGGAGATTGTCAATAATGCTGAACAAGTGCTTAAACTCATTGGGTCTGGAGAAGGTTGAAATGAAATAAGAATGATAATGTCACACTTCTAATATGTCCCTTTGGCATAACATAGATAAATCTGTGCTCATATTTACTTGGAAACTTTTTTTTTTTTTCAGTTAATAGGCACTTTGGTGAGACTAACATGAATGTTCGAAGTAGTAGATCTCACACAATATTCAGAATGGTATATTCTTATTGTATTGTTGGAATTGAAGCCCCATCTGTGCATTATTGTTTCAAAAACTCCTAATCATTCATTGTTCATATTCATGTACAAGGTAATTGAAAGCAAGGGGAAGGACACCAATTCTTCCAATGATTATTTAAGTACTGACGCCATTCGTGTCTCAGTCCTGGTTTGTATTCATTCTCAAACAATCTGTAGACTAATTTTATCAAACTTGTGACTGTGTTTGTTGCTTCTTATGTTAGACACATGGAAATCATGCACTATCTCATAACTCTTTTATTTACCCATTTTTGTGGTTCTACTTGGAAGTAGAATTTGGTAGATTTAGCTGGATCTGAACGAATTGCTAAAACTGGAGCTGATGGGGTACGTTTAAAGGAAGGAAAGCACATTAATAAGAGTTTAATGGCTCTTGGTAATGTGATTAACAAACTAAGTGATGGTACAAAGCAAAGGTATTTGGTTCTCCTGCTGTATACTATTGTAATATGTGGAACAACAATGTTTTAATGTAGAGATCACTAATGCAGGGGACATATTCCTTATCGTGATAGTAAGTTAACTCGTATACTCCAACCTGCTTTGGGTGGTAATGCTAAAACTTCTATTATTTGCACTATAGCACCAGAAGAGGTAACCCATTATTTATGTTTCATGTACTTGTTTTCTACTGTCTTCTTTTGTTTTTGGGTGAAGAGGTGGAAATGGCAGGCATCTTATTTTTAGTTTTTTGGTTTAAACATATAGGTGCATGTTGAAGAAACAAAGGGAACCCTCCAGTTTGCCAGCAGAGCCAAGTGTATCACCAATTGCGTTCAAGTTAATGAGGTATGCTCATTACCTTGTTTGTATTTCAATCAGTGGCTTTCAGTTGGCTTGAATAACTTGCACACAATGTTTTGAGATACTTGGCCTTGAGACAGGACTTCAAAAATGATTTGAGGGCCTCGATTTAAAATAATAGAATTTAAGAGTAGCTTAAACCCCTTGACTGTTAAAACATTGGCACTTATCTATAAGCATTATGCTTTATGTGGCTATTTCATTATTATGGTTGAGCTGCTTTCAGGCTGTATTTCACAATTGTCCGGCCGGATTTTGACAATGTAGCTAATGAAGTTTATAAATTTGTTACAGATTTTGACTGATGCTGCCTTATTAAAGCGGCAGAAGTTAGAGATAGAGGAACTACGAAGAAAACTTCAGGTTATGATAGTATAATATTTATTCTGCATAGATGAGGATTTCAAACAAACTAACATGGTTGAAGTCTTGTTTAGGGATCTCATGCTGAAGTGCTTGAGCAAGAGATTTTAAAATTGAGGAATGATATGCTCAAGGTAAATTCTTCTCTTTGTTGCACCAAATTTGCAATTTATCTTGAGAGCAAAGCCTCATTTACATGTATGTAAATTGTGTTTGCTTATGTTGCAAATTACAGTATGAACTAGAGCGTGAGAAGCTAGAAACGGAACTGGAAGAGGAGAGGAGATCACGCAAAGAGCGTGATGAATGCATCAGAGAGCAACAGATGAGAATTCAAAACCATAATTTTGTTACTTCTTCAGATTGTGATAAGTGTAGTGAGGTATGTATACTCAAGCAAGGAGTGCTTAAACAATTAGGTTTCTTTTAAAGGACATCATAGATTAAGGCAATCTTATATGTACATGAGTTGGTGCAAAATTGATAATATTGAAATGTAATTACTAAGAGATTTCATTTGTTTCTAGCTAGTATTCATGAAAATGAAATCTTATATGTACTTGGGATTTGCATCAAATAACATTTGAGGATTACAACACACTTACTGGTTTCAAATTCATTTATTGCACTAGTTTTATTACCAGTCATATAACAGTTTTGTATTTGCTGGTAGGAGCGAGATTCTAGGAGACAAAGCCCCAAGGAAGAATGCAATAACAACAATGCTATATGCCAAGGAGATGTTTTTGGAACCCCGTGTTTTAAGGCAGCTCCTAATGCCTTTGTTGTAAAACGATCAAATTATTCAGGGCTACCTGATTATAGCCCACTTCCAGATTCTTTTAGCAATGTGGCTGATGAAGACACATGGTTAAAAATGAACAAAGGTTACATAGCTGACCTTGATTCACTTCAGATGACTCCTGCGAGAAAAGTTCAATCCTTTCCTCCAAATGATGCAACTCCTGTGAGTTGATATTTCTAAAGCTCTTCTGCAAAGATGATCTTATTTGTAACTGTTGTATGCAATATATGTTGTGAAGAATAAAATATAATTTCTTTTTTCCTTTTGACAGTTTTTATGCCCTATAACCAACATGAACATTAGGACAACAAAACTGATAATGTGGCCTTTAAGCAAATTTGTATGCTGCTTTGCTTTGTAGCTAACTCCAACCAATTAGTATTCAGTTATGTTCTCTGTTTGGATTGCTTGCAAGTCTTTTTCCATATTTATACCCAACCTTGATGTTGGATTAGAAAGAACATGATTGGCTTTGTTGTTTGTCACCTATCTAAATGTGGAGGCTTTAGCACTTCAAACTTGTGTATGTTAATATATTATTAAAATCATGCGTAATAAATTTGCTGTTCTATGATGGATAACCATGTTAGTCATTCATTAGAATATTTTCATCACTTAGTAACTTTTGCCATTTGCGTGATTTAACACTTGTTTTAACTGGACTCATGTACTATGTCAGGGTTGTTCAAATGAGAATTACAGAGAAAAGGTGCAAAAGCTCAAAAGACAATTAGAATTAGTCACCTTAGAGAAGGATGAATTAGAGGTTGGTATCAAGTATTACTTCTACTTGTGGTTTCTACTTATCCAAACTTAAGATGCATGGAAACCTGTATGTGCTTGAACCTCGACCTTTAGAATATTTGTTGCCTCTCTGTTGTGATATTGTTTGCACAGGACATATACAAGAAATAGATTGATAAGCCTCTCAAAATTTCCTTTCTACGCAATTTTCCATCTACTTTTTGCCTCAATTTCTTGGTGATATTGTTTTTGAGCCTTTTTCCTTTTTCAATCTCTGTTAATTTAGTAGCTGCTGCTGGTTCTTCCGCTTAGTTTACTCTCTCCATAAACCAATTCAATCAATGAAACTTTTGCCATTTGCTACATCTGCACACAGCTGATTGGAGTTGGTTCCACCACTTGGACCAATTTATTTCTTTGTAATTTATGTTTCTACATCCATTTTGCATCTTTATGCTTTAATGCGCTTGCAGAGAAAGTACACTGAACAAATACAATTGCATGAGCAATTAACCGGGGAGATATCTGTGCTTAGACAAGAAGTACTTGTACTTCAAGAAATTCCTCGAAGGCTTTGTGAACCTGTTGCTAGTTGCAAGGACTTCTATGAGGATCTTCTCTCTACAGTGCAGGTGAAACTCATGCATTATGCATGTTGCTATGAAATTTTGTCTTCAGATATTCAAGTAACTGATATTTACTTTCTATCCCTTTGTATCAAAATAGAGTTTCTCAACTGATGGCAAATCTTCCACTGCTAAACTGCTCTCTAGCACCAATGAAATTGGTTACAGCCTTTTCTCAACTCTGGAAACCCATTTCTCAATGGCAATGGATGGTTACAAGTCCTTCTCAGGGAATGATCTTCTAATCCGAGAACAATGCAAGGTGCTTTGTGAGCAGTTAAAAAGCAAAGTTACAGCATTGGTGCTCTCGGAAACAGCAAATGACAATAAGCAAGTGAAGAATCTGCGATGCAGCTGCAACAATAAGGTAGCTGCTTGGTCACAATTATCAAGATATCTTATAATAATGCTTTTATTCTCTGTCCTGATGTTTGGATATTTGTTTCTTTTATAGTTTAGATATTTTCAACTGTTTTTTATGTATATTTTGTCAATATTGCCAACTCAGTTAATTTATAAAATAGTATGAGGATATATAACAGAGATGAAACTCAAATTATCTGAATTGTCTTTATTTCCAATAATACGGTGGTATTCATTGTGAGACCTTTTTAATTTTCCATGTTATTTCATATTACCCTCATTTGAGCAGTTTAAATTTATTTGCTAATTTTTTACCACATTGTATGACTTCTAAAAGGTGGCATTCCTACTACTGTAGGATCTTCCATAAATTCACAATGGTGTCTTGTTGATCCGACATGGCATAAAACTACTTTTTCTAATAAATTACAAGTAACTTTGCTTTCAATTTGTTTAGAGTTATGTTCCTGAACTGTTAAGACTATAAATATGAGACGAAAAGCTAGAAAAGATCATTTACATTTTTATGAGGAATAGCATGTTCTAAATGGCGTAAATATAGGCTGAACTCCTTGATTATGTACTATGTACTAATTTTTGTGTGGTTGGCGCTAAGCCACTGAACTAGATCAAAGTGCAACATTAGTGACTACACCATGTCGAAACCTAAATGTTCTTATGCGTATGAAGCAACATTTTAACCCTTAATATGCAAAATCTAGTTTTGTTAATAAGGAAGATTATCAAAGACATCAAAACCATATCCCAGGCAACTAATAGGTCACTGTTAGAATTCTTTCCTAGCTTTAATAAGTTAGTATTGTTGTTGCTGTTGTTTATGTATCCAGTATCTTGTTTCTCTTGAAAAGCAGTATTACTAAGGGTAATTAAAATTTTGGTTTAAGAATAAAATTTGCAGAGCATCAACTCTCTGCTGAAACATGCTGGTATGAACTTAAATGACAACAAACATTTAAGTTTCTGGAAATGGAGTGATGTCTGGTGCTTAGAAGACTCAAATGTTCTTGATAATGTCTGTATCTTTGCATGCTAAGTTGAATATGATCCTGTTTCCACAGATCGTTTAAACTACTTAGCTCAAGATAGGCTGCTTTCCATTTTGTTTTAAGATTTAGTTTTGAATGTGATTAAGGGCTGCACTCAGGGAGGAGAAACTACTTGTTGGAAGGAGGAACTGAGTAATGAACTCAATACCATCAAGGGAAAGTACGATGAGTTGGAGAAAGAGTTAGAACTTAGTAACAAGCTTCTGGATGCTTCTAAAGAAAGATACGATAGCTTGGAAATAGAGTATCAGCGATTGAAAGAAGATAGAGATTCTTTGCATAAAAAAGTATCTGAATCATCTCAAACGCTTGCTTTGGTTACTAACCAAAAGGAAAATGTCTTGAAGGACCTGAATGTTGAAGTACAGAAAAGGAAAGGTCTCGAAGAAGAGATTAAACAATTCAGTGTTGCTTTTGCTTGCAGGCAGAAATCACTTGTTTCTTTGCGTAGTGACCTGAAATCTAAACTTGAGAAACTGAGAACTCAAAGTCCAGTTTTGGCACCCAAATCTTTAGGGGAATGAAGAACGTGAAAGCTTTGTTTCCATGTTCAGCTAGTCCCTTAATTTCTTTGCCTTATCATTTTCATCTGTACTAGTTCTAACCTTTTATTTATTCTTCTTTATAATGTAATATTCAGATAGATCTTTTTCTATCTAATCCACATCTCGGATATAAGTTGTCATATCCTTGAAGCTTGTATGAATTGTACGTGTAACAATTACTGGTACATCGATATCAAACCTGTTGTTGGCTTGTGCTCACTCCTGGTATATTAAATGGGATGAATCAAAATTTACCTGTAAATTTTCAAAGTATCTTATGGCAAGTTTTTCATCCATCAAGAAGGACGTGGAACTTTATTTGTGAGAATCAGCGGTTGGTTATTAGCTTCTCATGAGAATGCCTGCTTGTAGCTTGGTGGGGCTTTTTTTATTCTTGTTCTTCCAACCCTTTTTTTTTTTTTAATTACATGTTTGGCCAGGACTAGAATTTCTGACGCAACAAGATCACATAACAGCTTTTAAATTTTATAGCATCTGTTTTAATCTCTACCATGAATAACCAAATTAACGAAAATATATGTTTTTTGTAAACAAAACGTCAAAGATGTTTACTCCAAATTTGAAAATCAATGGTAAATTTTGGGAACATTAATTGGTATTTCGTGATCGATATGGGGTCCTTATCATGTCCTATCTACTTACTGATTGATTCCTCCACATTATGGAGCCGGAGCCCCCACGTGTATGAAGATCGTAATAAAAATATCAATTACAAATAAAGTATGTTTCTGTGCCAAATATTATCCTAGTTGTTAATGTTAGGTACAACAAATTTTAATTAATCTCCAAGATTAGCAACCATAATTACGGGCTCATGATTAGAACTTATTCAAAAATTTTGATGCACATTTTAGTCGTATCATACGTTTATGGTTGGCTTTTGCATGATTAACTATTCTAGAGGAAGAATTAGGAGAACAATGAAAATTTAGGAAAAAATTATTGAAGTGGGCAACACTTTTTTTGCGAAAAAAGGTATTAAAAATTTGGATAAGCAAAATTGAGGCTCTCACTTTGTCTTCCACTCCAGATAATGAAAACATTTCTGAGATGACAGCAATTGGTCAAGAGGAAAATTATAAATATGAAAAACCTACTCACAAACTGCCCCATTGTCATGATCATGAAGTTTGGCAATAGAATGGTATATCAATGGAGGTTATTTATTAGCACATGATGGGATGGTGTTTCACATTTTACTTATGATATTTGCATGAAGTTACTGACATCATGATTGATATCGATATCGGCCACAGATGAGGCTTACCAAAGCCATTGAGAATTTCAAAATTATGAAAGATAAATTTAGTTTTCAGTAAGCTTTTGGTTGCCAACCATTCATTCTTAAACAATTAATGGCCAACACGCTTGGTCTCTGCACTGCTTTTTAAATCCTTGTAACTTCATTTTTGGTTTTTGTCGCTCTCAAAATACCCTTAAATATCCCACAAGATGGTGACTTTGTCCGCAATTAGTTTACCCACCTACAAAAATTGTGCTTGTAAAGCAACCCACCCACCATTATAAAAGAATAAAGAGAACCTTTATTCCTTTTCCGGTGCATAATAATAAAGTAAAAAAATGAAAGTAATATTTTTCTTCTGATGGTCAGAATTTGAATTCAATAAATTCGTACGATTGAGATTGAATGGATTCAATAGCTTTGTATTATATTGAATTATGATAAAAATAAAGTTAATATAAACGAATGAATCAATCGATCACCAATGAAGTTACATTTCAATTTCCCTCTGTACCAATCAGAAATGTTGACTCGTTATGCTCTCTCTGCGCAAAAGACAAATTCATTTGGGACCATATTAGTATATATATAGCAATAATATATAAATACTATTAAATTCAATACAATGCAAATGAGAGCGAGAGAGGAATGAATGAGGGGTAAAGTCTACAAATAAAGACAAAGCAATGATATAAACAAAACACCGAAATACAGGACGCTGGATTAGAAGACACCTATCAGTCCAGGCAATCTTTGGAGCTCCAATAGTTGTAAAAGCTATGAAACTACAAATGCGACCGAGAGATTGTTTGGACTTGAAGTATGTCTCTCTCTGCCCAGTCTTTCAAGCCTTAAATACCCAATCTTCCTAGTGTTTCTGTTCTTTGTTTCAGACAGATATGGTTTGTCTGTAACATTACTCCTGCGTCTGCAACTGCAACTGCACCACTTCACCATTTTTCTTTTTCTTCTTTCAACTGCTTCAACAGTTAAAAATTGCGCCCCACATCTTAATTTTTCAGAGCCTTTCAGCTCAGATGGCCAGCACAAAACCAAACACTGTAAAGCAGCTTGGACAATTCCTTCGGGAGCAACAAGAACCTTTCATCCTAGAGATTTACCTTTCAGAAAGAGGATACAGAAAGAAGAACTTTTATTCAGAAGGTAATATCAACAGCTGCAAGGGAAATTCAGGCAAGTCTTTGAAGAGGTCGGGCAGTTTTAGTCTAAACAATAGTAGAAAGGGTATTGCACAATGCCCCAAGGTATTGAGAGCTATATATAACAAGCTTATTTCCATTAAAGATAGTCCGAAGATTAAGAATAATGAAAACAGAGGTGATCAACTTAGTATTACTGTGGTCGCCAGAAATAGTCAAGAAGTTGCAGAACCCGATCGTTTTTCCTCCGCTAGCAGCACAACAGTTTTTAATTCATGCTCAGAGAGCGATGCTGAAGAGGCACCAACTCAGGTGCAAAAGGGTGGTATCTCTTTCACTGCAGATTCTTCTGAGTCTTTCAAACTCTGCAGTCCAGGAGAAAAGAAGGTAGAAAAATTATAATTTCTCGTTGTCCTGTTGATCTATTAAGTTTAGTTTTATTAAAAAACCAACCTTCTCTTTGAAATATCTGAGAATCTGTCGGATTAGTTAAGTTTCTCACTACGCTAACAGACTGCTGCAGATAGAAAGTTTGGACGGAAATGCATGGAAGAAGACAGTGAACAAATCAGCCCTGTATCAGTACTAGAAGAAATACATTCTCATAGAGTTTCTCCACTTGGTAACTGTCGGCATATTTGTCAGCAATTAACTTAACTTACTCTCTCTTAGCTAATAATTTTGACTCCTGATTTAGCAATAATAATTTGTTTTTTTTTTTTTTTTGGTGGATGAAACAGCAAGACAGGGTTCCGGCACAACCCAAGAAGATAATCCATCAAAAAGTTCCAGCACTCTAGGTAAGAAGATTACAGAGGACTCCCTACTATCAGCATCTTTGTGGAACGTACTTTTTCAGTCGGCTAAAGAGATGCCAAGTACTGCGGGTGCAGCAGAATTTGAAGAGCTAATGCGGTATAAACCTACCTCGCAATTCTTCAAATCCAAAAAGAATTTGCAGCAAACAAAGCAGCTTTTATTTGACTGCGTGAGGGAAGCGTTAGACATCCATGGAAAGGAGAAAAAGCAGCAACAAAATCATAAAGAAATTATGAGACCAGAATTGCTCGGAAAGCTCATATGTGATAAAATAAAGGTATGGGGAAAACAATCAGGAGATGAATTCACCATAACACGATTGCTGAGTTTGGATTTTAAGGATTCAGCACAAGAGTGGAATGACTTTCAGCCACAAATGAGAGACCTTGCGTTTGAGATTGGCGATGCCATATTGGAAGACATCAGAGATCAAATTGTTACAGACATGGCTTTGTCTTTGCGGAATTTACTTACCTGATTAATGACTTTCTATTCTCATATTTGTATCACCGCAGTTAACTTACCTCGTGCCCCAATTTTTGGTGTCTATCTTTTTTTTTTTTTTTTGGTTTATTCGAGTCATTTCTGATACAAAATCAAAAGGAAAAAAAAAAAAAAAAGGCATTCTAATAACTGTTTGTTGTCTATAGAATTCCCCGAATATATATAGTTTTAACGAATTTTAATAGCATTCAAGGACACCATAGAATCTTGAATTACAGAGACAATAGGAAATCAAATCTAACCATTTAACAGACAAGACGAGACAAGGCAAGGCACAGCCACAGCAGCACTCGCTGTGATGGAACCATTAACTTCAGAATGCAGGCCGGATCAATTACATGGGACCTTCCCGGGGATGAGTTGGCATTCAATCTTTGTTAACATGATTGATGGATAGATGTTGATGTTTAAACCACCAAAAATGAGACCAACATCCATAAGAACTCCTGACATTTGGCCGGCGCAATGCCTTTTATTAGAGTGTAAGCATTTAGTGTGAAAATTGCTTTGTTCCACCAGCACATGCTCTTGCGACCAATTGATTTGAGAACTTAGCTAGCTAAGCCTAAGACCGAAAACTACTTAACCAACATCCAGAGTTTTCCACTTGAATATTTAACATAATTACTCATCCAATGTAATTGGCCCCGATCGGAATGACTACATTACTAATTTTACACAAAACTTAAAAGTTGAAATCTCTAACATAAGTTGAAATCTTAACTCAATATTGTGACACAAAGATTGGAACATTTATTTGAAATTTATTAACACAAAAATTTTATGTGTATAATACTGGATCCCTTATATTTAACTAATGCAAGAGATGTAAATCAATCAAAAAGAAAAGCAGAGAGAGACTTCAATGGGTCATTCGGGACATAGAAGCAACATAGAAAATTTTTATATATTTTTCCTTTCAAAAAAAAAAAAAAAAAAAAAATTAATGGGGGTATGCCCCCACTGTTCCCCCTACAATTGCTCCGTCAGTGTCTAAGACATAACGAACTAAGTTGAGAAATGCACATATATCTTGCAGATGCATAGTGGTTAGCAATATGTGAAAATAGGATAATAACAGCAAACTAGTGGATTTCCCCATCCTCACCAACCTCTCCGTCTTCTAGCTCATCGTGTCTACGAGAACCATCCCTGTGATCTCTTCTGTGTCTTTTATGCCGACTTTCACTGTCAGACTCGGGTGAGTATGCATGCTGCCACGTAACACCAAAAGGAAATTAATCCTTTGCTGTAGAAGTTAAAAACATATCATATGATAAGCAAATATACTTGCCTTTCTTGATTTCTTACGGTCACTGCCATGTCTACGTGACTTTTTCAAATCCTCTCTTTCCTCCTTATCAGAGCTCGCATCATCAGCAGCACTTTGATGCCGTTTCCGATGTTTCCTATCTTTGTCTTTATCCTTTTTCTTGTCCTCTTTATGGCTATGAAAATCAGTGGCATCCAAATTTTCACTATCTGATTCATCCTTTTTTATTCGTTCCTTTCCCTTCTCTCTTTCCCGTTCTCTCTTCTCCTCTTTTCTCTCCTTTTCCTTCCGTTTTTCTTTCTCCTCTCTCTCTTTCTCCTTTTTGGCCTGCACATAAACAACTAAATAAATTCTGGGACAAATATGCATGCTATACAAGAAAAAACAAGCACAATAATTCCCCCTCAAGCAAGAGCCAGGATAAATGACTGCAGCAGAAGGGTTGAGATTCTTAAACCCCACTCAAACTAAGAAATTCTTTTATATCCAAGCCAGTCACTGACTGGGAAGTGTCAACAGTTACCCCATTCATCTAGCAGGCCATCCTTTGTTGAATCAGATGTCATTACATGATCTTAAACACATAGTTCATTAACACAAAAATGTAATAACTGCATCAAATGGATATCACCAACTATAAGACAGATAAAGTTCAGGTACCTTTTCCTCCTCACGCCTGCGTTCCTTCTCTTTAGCTTTTTCCACCAAGTGTGAAATGTATTCATCAAAGATCTGTCTACCAAAGCTCTCACCGCCAATTGATCTAAAGAAGTGAGAATGTGTAATACATTAGCAGAACCAGAAAAGAGTAAGAATAAATCTTGTAGATTACTTGAATAAAATCAATAAAATTCCCCATGTATGCATGGAAAAACCATAAAAAGATCCAATACTTGTACTCTTGGCTCTCTTCAAAAAGTGGTTTGGAATCCTCCCAATTAGAAGACGAAGTTATTTCCTACAAGGCAGCACAAGCATCAAAAGCTAAACTTGGTTTAAGGAATTGCCCGCCCCAACTATTGCTAAACTGCTAAGTAAAAATAAGAGCATCCCTGATTAAAAATTTTGCATACCTTATAAGTATACAGTAGTTTAGTGAAGTCATCAGCAAGACGTTGACGCTTTTTAGCTTCTTTATCCTCCTTCTCCTTGGCCCTCTCAAGTAACTCGTCATACACAAGCTTCAATGAACAAGAGTATCATCAAAATCATAATAACGTTGTTATAAAAGAATAAATAGTAGGTACATATAAGCTGCCTTTAAAACTACATTCCATAGTGTGCATAAACCAGAGACCATAAAAGCATAAAAATTGGAAAGTAATACCACAAGCTTATTTTGAGGTTCTAAAAAGGCAAATCATCAGAGTTCCTCAACCCAAGATAGTGTCATCTAAACACCACTCACCATTGACTGGTATAGGAACATAATCAACAGAAAATATGCACTCTGGTTATTAACATGAGATATAACAGGAGAGCATTCCAGAGGGCGACAACTAAAGTGGAAAAGAACTACCTTAAAGTTAATATCTGATATCTGTGGAGAGCCAACATCTTCAGAAATAGCAGCCTTAAATTCTTCGAACATCAATGTTGAGGCCATTGTAATCTAAGAAAAATAAAGTTGAATAAGGGTTACATGGTAGGAGGACACAAAACACATTATTAAATATGAATTACCTTCCCCAACTTCATTGCATCCTTTATACGGCTTTTGTCTTCATGATACTGTCAAAATGTGGAACAAAATAGTTAAATAGAGTCGAGCAAACTAGATCAATGATAAATAATAGATGCATAAACACACCCCATTTCAATCATCACCTTAACACATTCACCAGAATCAATAATTAAGGCAGTAGATAGGTATTAAAAGTACCTGCTTCTCCAATTCTTCAGCCACATCCTCAAACAAATCTTTTGGTGTTGAACCAGAGGTATTTGACACAACAGCGTGATACTGAGGCAAATCCTTAACCTACAAAGGACCAAAATTATAAAACGTACAAATACCTTCTCTTTACCCCTTTTTTTTCTCTCTTTATTTCCACACGTGTGGTATCTAGCAATTCCTTGTCACTAAGTTTATTCAGGTGCTCTTTCCTAACTGCTTCCAGAAAACAACATAATAAATAAAGTACCTTAGAACAATAATCACGCCAGTGAGTTTTAGCTGTAAGGCTTCCATCAGCAACATGTTCTTCCATCAGCTTGCGAAATGCATCACGGTTTTTCCGCTCAGTCCGCCTCAATTTTTCCTTATAATTGATCACAAATTAAGATAAGAACATATTAGTCATTTACAAACCTTTCTTCAGGTAGTTCCCAGTTTTAATGAACTTGTTCATGTTCTTTAAACTTCTCTGTGTAAATATGAAGTTCCCTAGGTTCCTCCCAAAAAAAGATAAGAATCCGACCTAGATGGGAATGATTATTCTGAAGATACCCTACCTTCTGTAACTTCTTTTGTTCCTCTTCTTCCTTCTCCAAATCACGAATGTAGTCCTGATAAACAATTAAGCGATCGATTTTTTCAAGACATGAGCATCTCTCATCATCTTCTAAGCGATCTTGGACTTTACGCCACTGGCTGTTCACCTGAAAGACAAATCATGATGAACAGGTTCACAAATGAACTACCACGAGCATGGTTTCTATAGAAAAATATTACGCGCATACTCTTTGAAGGTGTACCTTAATAAAATCACAGGATTCAAGAAATTTCCGGTACTCTGCTATATTCTGCCTATGCTCTTCAGCAGCTCTTTCCTTCTCCTGGATAAAATATCAAGAATTAGCACATAAACAAGATAAAATCAAGTATCAGCTACCCTATTCATATAAGATGCCTAAAGTCCAGCAAACCATCAGAAATGAACACAATAGTTTTTTCGTTATAAAGAAAAAAATAATAAAATATTCAGGAAAGGGGTCAACATTCAGCACACATGAAGCAGAGTTGAGGAACAAAGCTGAAAATCTAATCTATGCACAACCCTAAATTAACATTCTGCTTTATTCTTCCGTGGCTGCTGGGTGGCCAGGGAAAACAAAAGCAGAAAGATTAGAAAACAAATAAATCAAGTCAATAAAAAGGAAAAGGGAAAAAAATAATACATCCACATACAGACATTTGGACGCCACAATTCTAACTAAAGCATAATTGAAAGAAAGAAAGAAGAGGCAACATGGGCCACAGGATAAACTAGACCAAGGCCCCCATAGAACCTACATGCATAAATTCATGAATAATAGCATTTCTACTGTTTTTGTATAGAAGCAAAAATATTTTACCTTTCTCTCAAGTTCCACCATGTAGTTATCAAAAAGATCCTCCCGATCTCTAGCTCGTTCAACAGCCTTGAACCGCTCATCATTTTCAAACATACTTACCGCTTTGCTGACCAGGTAAACAGCTTAGTTAGTACTTCTACGATTGAGCACATTACCTTAAATTAGCGTATAAAGAATGATATAAAAGTTTTCATAGTCAAGCGAAAACTTTGAACCTCCATTTCATGGAAGATGTGAGTTCCTTGCACTCCTGACAGACATTAAAGCAGAAAAAAGCATCAGAAATATATATTATGGAAGAGAAGAAACGTAAATCTGAGCTGTATGTAACGTACTTCAAGCATCTTTGTGAATTCTTCCTTCGCTTTTTTCTGCCTCATTCGCCTCTCTTCAGCCTCTATTTTTTTCCTCTGACCCAAGTACTAAAACATAATGAAATATAACCAATTTTATGTCAGAACAGAAAAGTTGATTCTGTGGATGCATAAAATTTAAACTTAAAAAGCAACTAGGGGTTAGTCAATTATACCTAATTTATCCTAACACAACCCATTTGATGCAAATCAAAAAGAAAAGAAAGAAAGAAAAATGAACTCATAGCATTCAATTGCTGTAAGGTTTCATTCAAAGTTTACCTCATTAAATGCTTGCTTACGCTCACCAAGTGTTTTCAGAGCACCATATCTTCTGTCATTGATTATCTCTCTCATTGCCTAAATAAGGTTTCAATATCAATAAAAACTATTTTTCCAATATATAAAACAAAGAACGAACAGAATGAGTTACAGCTGAACAACCTGCTCCCACGTCCAATCAGACTGCACATTAGCAAATTCAAGAAGGGCTTTGAAAGCATTTTTCGCCTCCTAAACGCACAAAGGGAAAAATAAAGAAAATTTTTTTTAAAAAAAAAAAAAAAGCTTAATGCTGCCAGTGACAGTAAATTATGAGCTCCACATTTATACAATTCTATAAAGCACATATTTCAAGGTGAATCAAAGTACCAGCTTGTTGGCAAACACTAAAGGTTCATCATCAGGTGTTTTCTCCTCCACTGGAGTCACATTAATTTTTCCAGCAACCGCCATTCCTTTTTTTGCTTCCTGCCGATAAAAATTGATAGACAAGTAAACTTAAGCAAATTAAGAATTCATTACTCAAAAATTGCAGGCTAGTTTTTAAAAATGAAGAACTGCATTTTGAAAATTTCATATGAGCCAACTGAAGAGACCTTGTTGCACCAATAATCTTAACTACACAAAACTTGTATGAAGATTTTCTTAAAAGGAAAAAATATACTCTTAAAACTCTTATTATTCCTCTGCAATAAACTACCTAACAGACTTCGCTAATTTAAAATCTCCACAAAACAGCCCTCAAAGAGAGAGTCATACCTCAATATCCTGCATAGTAGCACCATTTCCAGAATTTGCAGCATCTTGAGCCCCGACAGTTCCATAGCCACTCCTGTCATTGTTCAAAACATAAGACAGCATTTCATACACCAGCATATTCAGCTGATAATAGATGTTTAGAAGCAACCGAAGTAAAGATTCATACATCATATTTGTGTTGGCATTGACCAAATCAGGAGGAACACCGGTACTTCCTGAAACAGTAATATTCAATGGAGTCACCATTGCAGGTTGAACTACAGTGGTAGCTACACCAGCAATGTGTGCAACAGGAATGGTTGATGATCCAGAAACTACCACTGGGGAAGAATTAGTCACAGCAACGACAGGTGTAACTGAAACAGGGCTGGAAGCCACCCCAGATAAAGCTGAAGAAGTGCCCGAGCTAACTGACACAGTTGTAGCGGGTGTTTCAGCAGAGGAGACAGCAACAGCAGGGGAGACATTAGAATTTGCACCCAATTCTGATTGAGGTCCCTGGCTAACCGCCATTTGAGCCTGTTCCCGGGCTAACTGGAAGCAAATATTTGAAAGTCAAATCAGAAAGGCAGAAACGCAGGTGAAAAGAACACAAGTAAAAGGTCAAATGAGTAAAACCTTCAGTTCCTCAGGTATTGACCACTTGGACTGTTTCGTAACCTTGTTGTAATAATACCTGAAAAATTCACTCTCCAATTATGTAAGATCATGGAAAATGCTAATCAACTAGGATATAATTCGACTATAGGGAAACAGAGAGAAAATGTATCAAACGGAAAAAACAGAGTTTAAACGCACTTTTTTCCCTCTGGAGTAGTGAATTCCTTCCAAACAGTTGATGCATCTGCTCTCTGTTATGGTAACATCATTATTAAATAAAGAATGAAAGTAGTACTAGGAAAAATTCAGAGATGAATAATAACAGGTTATAATGAGAAACAGTATGCTATCAGGCAGCATAATTATAGGAGAATGTCAAATTAGAAGAGTTTATATCATCAGGCAAGAGAAGCAATGGAGCCTATTTAAGCAAATAAAAGTAACACTTCAATTCTCTATCCAGTAGTCTGGAAACTAAATTCTACATTCTAACAGGATAGACAAGCAGAGGTACTTGGAATTAGTTAAACCAAGATAAAACCTCAAAGAAATGAAAATAAGATAAATAAGATAAGTAACTTCACAGTAAATAAAACTAAGATAAATAAGCCAAATTTGTCATTGGCATCCAACACCCTAGACTATGCATTTCATACCTCTCAAAATTTGTAGCACAGTGTACACCTGAGGAACTCTTTACAAACATTGACGTCAAACAAGTAACAGAACAAACAAAAGCTTGCAAAAAAGGATAGGCCTTAATAGTGATTGCAACTCAAGTATCACAATACATAATTGGATAAATATGATTCTTCTGATACTACAAGAAAACTATGAAGAACAGAACAAGGATAGTCCTTAATATTGATACTCAAAAATGGAATGATAACCACATCATCAAATTTGGGGGGAAAAAAAAGGATAAAAGTCAAGACAACTGCATTTATCCAGTAACATGACTGCAACAAGAAAGGAATAAGACAAACAGTAAAGACACCAATAATATGTTCAGTTAATGAAGAAAATTCTCAAACAAGCAGACAGCACAAGTATAGAGATGAACATTTCTATCTTCACCCTAAGAATTTCGTCGACTAATGGAGAAGAAAAAAGCAACTATTACTACTCGATACTTCTTATGGCAACCCAGCACCAATCGCACATAAAATTTGTTCCTACATCATTAAAAATATGTAAATAGCAAAATGTTGCCTGCCTTGAGAAAGTGAAATCCCGGCTTCAAACTGAGCATATAGAGCAGTCGTTAAATATCTCCAGACTTGCCAAGACGTCTACAAACCAGTGGAAAAACATGCAAGGAAAATGAAAATTCGAATAAAAAAATTTTGATTAATTCAACCATGCTTCAGTTTGTCAACATCCATAAAGGGAACACAGTTTGTACAAGTATGAAGGCATGAAAGACTGAAACATAGCAAAGGCATGTTTGACTGGAAATAGAAGAAACATTAATAGTGCGTCAAATAGTCTATTAATAAATGACTCACCTCAATTGGTGACATCAATTCCAAAGGTTTCTCCCAGCTAGATTGTTTTGTCCTCTTATTATAATAGTATCTGAAAAATTAAAGCCATTACTTAGGAAAAATACATATATGCATGAATGTATGTGTGTACCACCGTATACAGCAACAACACTGTACCTTCTTCCATCACTTGATGTATGCTCTTGCCAATCACATGATGACGGCTGAGCAATGCTAGGAACTTGTGCAGCCTGATATACCAAATAAATGTATGATTAACACAAGTTTCAGATTCCATAGGAAAATAAATAACCAAAAAATATGGCCATGCATAATGTTCAGCAAAAATATCAAGAAAGGAGTTAGAATTATATTTTCATAATTATCACAAACCTACCCAAGTTTCTGACATCATGATAATTTCTCATAACATCATGGAAACATCACTAACCTCCACTGTCAGGTTATCTGTCTCTAAAATAAAAATTAAGTCACAATTCAGTCCAGATAACACATACTTTTAATTACTTGGCATGCAGAATAGGAGTAGGAGATCATTCAGCAATGTAGTGAAGTGTAGTGCGCTGACATCGTAGTACTTAGTTCAGTGACCAGAATATAAGTCAAGGGTAGGGGAGCTCTCCCTAATCTGTGTTTGAAGAGAGGAAAAATGGAAAAGCAGAAAAGCAGAGGGTAAATTGCAAATTAATGTTGTTGCTCTACAAAAGCTACTAGTTGCCTTTCACATTTCAGATCCATCTACTTTTAGAAAGACTAGTTACCATTCCCCTCTTAGATCAATCCTCCCACTTTCCATTCTCCTTTTCTTCTTAACCACAATTGATTGAGGTCTGTTCTCCTTCCTCTTTTTCCTTCCCCCACAAAAATTCTTTCATTTTCCCCCTCTGCCGGTGTCTTAAGGAAGGTTCCCCAGTAGTTAAATCAAAAGCTTAGAGGTGACACAATGATCAAAAAATCCATTCATAATATGAATAATAAATTCCCTCACATCAGAATCTTGTCCAGATTTTTACTTACACACATTGTCAATAAGTGACCATACCCACTGTCTAATTAGATATATCTAAAATGCCAATTCACCTAGGCACGAGATAGCTAGCATTGACAAAAAAGGAAAATCCCCTTTAATTAACAGATGGTAGGAAACTATACAGCAAAAATCAATTTATCCGTTTAACAGTGAGATGACATGAAGCATATCACTTCTCAAAGAAGTGTCAATAAGAAGCATCAAAGAATGTGGCATAGGCCCCACCAAACAAAGGCAGCTATTCATAAGTGCTTCTTAATGATAAAACAAACAAGACAAATTATGTGCAGGAAACTGTAAACAAAAATAAACCATTTTTAGGTAAGAAAGAAACTTACTGCTTGTGTAGAAGAAGCAGCTGATGGTTGTTGACCAGTCTGCTGTACAGGTGTAACATGGGACACGCTGTGATTTGCAGAAGACACCCAAGGTTGTCCAGATATAGGTGCCACAGGAACATGCATTTGAGGAATTGGTTGGAACTGAGATGATGCACTGGCATTATTCTGTGGCTGGCCATAAGAAGATGGTACAAACTGAAACAACAAAATACATCAGAAGTGATGCAGAAGTTACTCCCAAAAAGGAAAGAAATAAAAAAAGGCATGAGATCTTACAGTATATGATGAAGAGAGAGGCATTGCAGGGGCACCTAATCCAGGCATGTGATTGTTCATTGCAGTGGCAGTGTTCTGTGGTTGAGGTGAGCCAACTGAGAGAGGCCTATTTGTTTGGACATATGGTGCTGGTATAGCCTGTGATGAAGGCAAATTAACAGGCTGACCTGGCCTAGGTGGAAACTGCTGCATTGGTTGGGAGAACTGCATTTGCTGACCCTGAATAGCTGACATCCCAGAATTTAAAGAAGAAATACCTTGTCCAACAGGCCGAAACTGCTGGGAAGCTGCAGGAATAAATGATTGCCCTTGCTGTGTTGGAAGCACTGGTCGAAACTAGAGCAGAAGGATATGCACATAATGCAATTTGTTAAAAATCTTGCAAGAAAAAGGATGTAAAATGCATCAGATGAAAACAGGCGAAGAATTATTTGCATATGAGAGGATGAACCAAAATTTTGAGGACCTAATGGTCCAACTACAGCAGGCCAAGGTGGCTAGTCCACAGACTCAGAGAAAGAGTGGGGCAAGAGATAGAGAATAGGAGAGAGGGAGGAGGTGAAAGAAAATTATCATAACACACCTCTGTACAGAAATTAAAAGGGGGAATTCATAGAAGAAAGTTCCAAAAAATTCTAATTAAATTAAAGTTTCATTTTGCATTCACCTATTTTATTAAAAAAAGTTCGATGCATTACAAAAAATCCTCATGGTTCATATCCTAAGAGATGCATAATGAATTAAACATTTTCAAACACATTGATAAAAGTAACTCATGGCTGAGCAAGACCAACCAAGATTTGACATATTCAACCAAACAATGGCCGGACTCAAGTGTTCAATATGCATACATAGATTTAAAATATGAAGCTTGTTTCGAACTGGATCCTTCATATTTTCAGTTATGCTGCAATACAACCATGAAGTAACCGAATTAGAGTTAGCTACCTGAGCACCAGATGATTGAGAATTATTAGCCATCCCAGCACATGGGCAAGCCTCCTTGAGCTGCTACAGAAATCAAAAAGTTATTAGAGCCTCATGTATTCACAAAGTTTCATCAAAATAGGGTAATTAACACATACCTCCCCTATAGAAGCCCACACTTAAATACAGGTTTAAAGAAAGCTACACATACCTCCCCTAAACCGTTAGTTGACGATCCGATTTTTATGAAAAGACCAAAATGCCTCAACTATTTCCTTAATAGTATGAAGACAAATTCGCGACAAAATATACATTACAAAATATGTAATGTAGGGTCCATGTTGTTTGAGTTTTATAAATTTATAAAATGTATTATTTATTCATTGCATAATGAAAATAACATAATAATTTTATAAAAAATTATAAAAAACTTTTATTATCCAATTGATAAATATTACATCACTTTAAATGAAATATAAAAATTAAAAAACTTAATGTTACACTTTTTAATTTTTAAAATTTATAATAGGAATATAATAACTCATCTTTAAAGTATAAAAAATTAAAAAATAAAATAGTCAGTTACTTTTTCATGAATAAATTATGTTTACAACCCTAAAAAATAAATGTTAGTCTAATTTATGAAAAATTATTTTCAGGATTTTGAACTAAATATTGTTAAAAAGTGTAAATGAATTGATAATATTAAATATCATTATTTAATTTTAGATTTCAATTATTGACTTGCACAAAATTAAATGGTTAAGTTGGTGGAATGTTCAAAAATGCCCTTAATTCTAACGGTCCAGGGGAGGTATGTGTGAATTTCTCTAAACTTGCCATCTAAGTGTGAGTTTCTCAAACTTCAAGGAGGGTATGTGTTAATTCCCCCATCAAGATATTGCTCGCATGCAAAGCCACAAGTAAGAAGAGAAAACTGCCCCAAAAGTTTCCAAGGCAATCAAGCTATCTTGTTAAATAATTGACTACCGTCTATTTCTACAAAAACTCTCTCCATCATCTTACAATTTAACCTATATTTAGGTTTTCTTTTTTTTCTTCTTTACTTCTAAGCCAAGGATGAAGCATATAGAGGAAAAAAATTATGCATAACTCAACTTACTTTGTTTGCAAGAAATTCTGGATGAAAATGTCTTTTCAGAACCACAAAATATCCAAGTACTGGTTCAAAAAGAAAAAATAACCAATTGCTACAAATGTTCTTTGGTCCTGGTGAACAGAAAGTAAGTTAAAAAAGGCACTGAATTCTTTCTGGAACTTCATTTCCAGAAACAAGGAGAACATAGCGACAGGAAAGAAACTCAGTTGTCTTTAAATCTCTTTCCTGTTCTCCTGGATTGTAACAGGTTCCTCTTTTAAGTTTTTTTCTCCCCCGCAAACAACATAAAACTCACTGAGCTACAGATGCCATCACATGCACAAAGCATGACACTAGTAACCTAAACAAGCAGTAGCAATAAAATTCTTAAACAAAGATAATATCCGCCGGCCAATCAATCAGTTCACCACTGGTAGGTCTACCAGAATTCTGTCTTATGGAAGCCCAAAACCTTTCTTCTGCCTAAATTTTTTCACTAAATTAGTATATCACATCGAACCCTAATTATTAAACTCAAAAACTATACTAGACAATATGCCTACATTGCATTACAATTTCCTTTCACCAAAATATCAAATTTTGTTTAATGACTACTCATAGTCACAGGTTCTAAACATTTTAACTTCTTGACGAAACTGAAATTCGATCCTCCGCATTTGAAAATACGATATTTTCCCATTAACCAGACAGAAATCAAAGATATTGGAAGCAAACAACATAAATTACTAATCAAGAAAGATTAAATTGAAAATCAGTACTTACGGTGCACAAATGAGCTGCAAGTAGAATTGCTGTTGTTGTCAGAGATTCAGAAAGCTGAGATCTGTCTCTACGCTTTGGTGTGTCAGGTCCGGTGTTAGGGTTTAAGAGAGAGTACGGAGGAAGAAAAATTGATCGAAAAAGGACGGAACGACGTTTATCGTTTCTGTTACTGATGATCTTCCGATTTTACCCCTGCTGTCATGTCAAAATTTCGTTACTAGGACCTCATTTTGTCTCGGGTAAGATGACAATCGGGCGGGTCAATGATTGCCCCAACACCCATTTGCCAAAACCCAAATGACTCATTTTTCTTGTTCTTTCTTTTCTGGTCCGGTTCACTGCTCTGTGATCATATAATGAATTGCCATTAAATCAAAATAATTTAGAATGGTATCATTTTTCTGGTCCTTAATTTTCCACCTCCATTTAATAATGTTAGAAGGGGCTGTATTAAATTTAAATTAAAATAATATCAAAAATATAATAAAATATAATTTAAATTATTAATAATATTAATGATTTAAACTATTCAAATAAGGTGGTTAGAAATGTGGTTCGAATAATATAGAAGATAAGGGTTTGATGGTCTATGGATAAAGTTTCTTATCGATATTTAATATATATATTGTTAAATAATTAAAATAATTACCTTTTATTTTAAAAGAGTTAAAACATATTTTAAAGTTTGTCGTAATTTTTTAATTTAAATATTGTGATCTTCTTATACAAAAATATTATAAAACTATATCATGCACTTATAAAAGTTTCAATAAAATAAAATATGCAAAACTACTATGTATTATAACTTTCTATATATTTGTTATTTGACAAACATATAAATGAATGATAAATAATATAATTGATTACATTGCTAGTACTTTAACCTTTAACTTAATAGTTTTTAAAGTTTATATTAGGGATAAGACGATTGAATATTTCATTAACTATCATTTTATTGAAGTAATTAATGAAAATATTAAATATAATTATTAAGACAAAACAACGTTATGACATTTATTGCATCTAGCATGAAAAAATATGGCAAGTGAAGAGACAGCATTGATTGATATCGAATAACTTTCACATTAAACACCAACAAGCACAAATTTTATGATGACAAATGAATCAAATCGTTCATTCTTATTTCGTGATAGTATAATTAATTGAAACCTTAACTTGGCATAGAATCTGATTAATTTCACGATTTCATATTTGTGATATTATATATTATGAATACGATTTTGCATTAATATGCAATTTTGGTGAAACCTGTTTTTATTATATATGAATGGGATAAGATTGGCAGTATTTTTTTTATACAAAATATTATATCAATTATATATGACATATGCATTAATTATGAATGTATTAATTATACATTAATTATATAGTCAGATACAATTTCAATAGTTAGATTAGGTGTTTTTATATCCAACGGTTTACAATTGACATAAAATTTTATATAAAAAAAAGTGTCGCTGATCATATATATATATATATATATATATATATATATATGGGGCATTATTGTAAGATCAACCAGAATCGAAAGCTAATTAACTACTGTAGTACATCTCCACGCAAACTTGAGCCTGGAGGCTAGCTGGTGATAAACGATGAAAGCTAAGAAATACATATGGACAAGAAGCGCTACTCGTGTACGAAATCTGTTTCAAAAAGCCTTAAACAAGTAATAAAATAAAATAATGTTGTGCTTATAACAAATTTGGAAGCCCAGCTTTAACATTCCCGGTGGATCAAACTTCTTGAATCTCCCGTTCAAAACCATCACCAACATATATAAACAGTGGAATTAATTAAACCGATCGGCCGGAAAATACAGCACAGGATTATTTGTCTGAATGCCTTTCTGCTGTATGTTTCTCACATCTCTCCATCTTTATTGTGATTAGGTAACTGATGAGAAGCTCTAACTAAATTATCGTCCCTAACACTGCAAGAATTCTTACACGAGAAATTAAACATACCCTTCTTACGCAACTTGCCCTTTCTGTAGCTTTTGGTGCACTCTTTGAAGGCAGCCAAAAAGGGGTCTTGATCATGCCTATTG
This sequence comes from Azadirachta indica, assembly GCA_022749755.1. NCBI lineage: Eukaryota > Viridiplantae > Streptophyta > Magnoliopsida > Sapindales > Meliaceae > Azadirachta > Azadirachta indica. The sequence continues at coordinate 6,027,485 of CM040449.1, forward strand.
AAACTAAGACCTCTTCTAGAGGAACTTCTCGACGGAGGCTGAAACGCGCACGGAGGAAGAGGGATTTGTATATCATGAACCGAAAACCGTCCGCTTTCCGTCGGACAAGGTGGGGGCGGCAGCTTAAATGAAAGGCGGGGACCGTCGTCCTCCTTCAGATCTGACACCTTGGAGATTCCAGGCTCGTTCTCCCAAGAAAAGGGAACCTTGTTTAGACTCATTTCTGACTAACTTCCTACCGAAAGGAAACTGGAAGGGATATGAGAGTTTATATAGCAGAGAATATTTATAGTGTAAGTTTTAATTGTGTAAGAAATGTTATAATTCCCCTTAAGTTAATTAGGGACAAACAGCGGGGGGGCATCTAAAACGTGTAGAAGGGGAGAGGGTACGTAATTTAGTCAGGTAGCTTTAAAACAGAAGAGGAAGGGAAAAAGACACTGAAAGTGGAGAAAAGAGACCGAGTCCAAATGAGTCCACATCATTAAAATTACACAAGCTAGAGAATTTGGAAAATTGTTTATAACAAAATGACAAATCAGGAATTATATATTGACTGAGCTCACCTACACATACTTTGGAAATGAATGAAACAATTACAACAGATTGTGTATATACATGTACATACATTCATCTCCAGGCTTGCCGGCTGATTGTATTCAGGAGGACTCCTCATATATTATGGATAAGTGATAAAGTTTTCATGTTGTTGAAAAGTATTTTAGAAACGACAGCAACTTTTATTTATTATTTTTAAAATACGTTACTTATACGACTAAAACTAAAACGCCACTGTTTCTCACTCAATTTAATTGGCCGACAATTATCATTTTCTAAATTTTAATTGATAGTGATTATTAATACATACATATATATATATATATATATCATTCTAACTAATTACTTTCAACAAATAAATAATTAAATAATATTTTATATATAGGAAGAGTACTAATTAACTTGATCTCTCTATCATTGTCTTTTATTCTAGAAAACCAACGGGCAACAACTGGTATTAGATAATTAAGAGACAAGACTTGCTTATTTGAAAAATTAAGATGCTTCCAAAATAAATAGAACATTTTTGTATATATTTGATTGACCTAATTAAAAGTACTTAATTACAATGGAATACCAACTAGGTAGCTAGCTAGAGTACACAAATCAAAAATGAGAAAATACAGTTACTAACAAGTTGGCATTATTATTATACAAATTCGTTGTTTACAGGTATTTTCTTTTTATTTCTTTACATAAAAATAAATAAATAAATAAAAGGTTGTGACATCGTCCGACTAGACTAGTACTACTATATATATATATATATATATATATGTGCAACTTACTTATATACGACGTTAAACGGAGCTAGGAAGTTCAATGCTATATATACATATATATATATATATATTTAAAATATTTCGTTGTTTGAAAAATTAATAGTTTGTATATTCATAATGCATTTAATTATTAAATAACAATAATTATCTTCTAACATTCCTCTGGTTACATGTTTAATGTGCTAGCTTTAGCTTGATAAAGGAGCTGTTGCTAACTTGCTGCGTGATTGTGGACACTCGCTCTTTTTTTTTTTTTTTTTTTTTTTTGCTGTGTGCAATGTACTAGAGCCGTTCAATTTTGTGTGAAATACAATGATATATGTTATTTAATTTTATACTGTATGTATATACGGCGGCTTAGAATTTTCAACCAGTTTTACTCTGGCTAGTCGAGGAGTATATGCCCCCTTTGGGAAATGTTATACGGTGCAAACTCATCGTATGTATACTCATTTAATAAAATAAATTAAATTATTGATATAAATTTATTCAACAATCTCATAAAATATAACAATATAAAACGTTTTGGCCATATAAATATTTACTCTACTCACCATACCGTCATACCACTCTCTCTCTCTCTCTCTCTCTCTCTCTCTCTCTATATATATATATATATATATATATATATTATACCAAGTAATAAATTGGACGGGAGGACGATATAATCTAAGAATCGTTTTTTATAAACATTTTTTTTAATTATCTACACCATAATTTTCATTTGATCACAAATTTCATAGAAAATGACATTTCATCCATAATTTTAATATTTGATATTGAAACAATTCATTGGTAAAAAGAAAATTTTAATAAAATTATTTAATAAAATACTTTACATGTTTGTCTTAGGCAAGACAATTTCAATAAAATCATTAAATAAAATAATACTAAATATTAACGTTTCTTATCATTAATCAAATTCTAATATAAAAATACAAGTATGTTAACCAAGACAGTTAGCAGCCTTCAATTTAGAAAATAAATTTGGAATTGATTTGATATATAAATGACTAAACATGTGAATCTCATTGTTGTACTTATACAATGAGCTAACAATTATTTGAATAATATCCTATTATTCAAGTGGCTAGAAAAATAACTTACGTATTAATGGACAAGTCCAGTCATTGACTTCAACTAATTGGAAAAGCCGTTCAAATCCGATACTATTACTACCACTGCCACTCCGGTCAATACGTTTTAAGTCGTTTACAAATCGTATGCGTCCCAAAACGCGTCGTTTTGATGGCGCACGCGTTGAAGGAGAAAGAGTGTACGTCGTTGGTAAATGAGACGAAGGACGTTAGTTGGGATCAGTACGACATTCGGAAACCTTTTATTTTAAAATTTCACGCTTACTCTTGATTTAAAGGGACAATTTTAAATAAGTTTAGGATATTTTGACAATATTCAACTTATATATAATATTTTGAAAAATATTTATCTTATACTTAAACCCATATATTATGTTAAATTTAAACTCGAGGCATAAATAAATTTTTTTTTCATATGTAAATGATCAGATCTCCACGACGAGATAGTGGTAGGGCCATCAAGATTGCCTATGGTCGTCAAGGTTACCTTGGTCCAACCATCACTTGGCCATTAAGGCTATCTTGGCATAGCCACCGTGGAACCACAGAGGAGGCCGTTTTGGTATATAGTTGGCATACGGCAACATAAGGTAACCAATAATATTTCTTAAAAAGAAATTGCATTAAATAAGAAAAAGAGAATTTTTATCTTGAAGTTCATTATTTGTGAAAAAATATAGTAATTATTTCTATAGTGTTAGATAAATTTATCTTTTTATTAAATTTATAAAGAATAGAGGTAAAATAGTATTTTTATTGATCAAATATAATAATGTTATCTTTAACAAAAATATATTAACAATTTGAATATAAAATTAGGTATGAGTTTAATATTATCAAAATATCTTTAAAAAAATATTTAAAATTAACCCTAATTTAAACGGTGCCAGCGGGGTTAGGGTATTGGTTAATATTGTTGTAATCTCTCTATTTAAGGAAAGCTTTAAGGTTATAAAGCCAAACTAACTAGCTAAGCTACAGCAGCTTCCTTCAAAGAGATCAGAGGTTCCTATTATATCTTCTGTTGACAGATCTTTCATGAATGATAATCGAATGATTGAGATGAGGGATTTGGTCTCCGATGACTACATGAAATTCCTCGAACTGAATGCAATTGCCATTGCAATAACAGGACAGACAGACTCATTGACACCCGTAGAATATGAGCACCACCCTCCTATCTCTTCCTTTTATCCTGTAAAATGACTGCAAATTTTGATTTTTCATTAATTGGCTTGATGCTGGCTTATTTCATTTGTTGAAACACGGAGGAGTTAGACTTTTTTTCTTTTCTGAATCACAAAGCATATCATTACTTGCACTGCTTTGTGCTTAGATAACTCCTGAGATTGAGGTTGGTGGTGTTTTAAGCCCTTATGACCGAATGAATAATTCTAGAGGTGAGGTGAGGGTTACGCTCACCTCCATATTGGTTCCATATTTCTATGCGTCTGGCCTTCATTTTGCATATTTAACATTTGCATGTATTTAATGAATTACCTTATATTCGATGTCTTGAAGTTTTAAACAACTCTCTAGTTTCTCGGTAGTGATCTGGGGTGTGATCGACACACAAAGTCAGAACTCATCCCAAATCACTAATTTAATTAGAATGGAAGGTTCAGATAATTACGTCTCGAGAAAGATACTGTGATCATTGGTAGCTCCCATTTTGGGAATAAGAAATAAGGAATGCAAGCAGATGGTGAGGTTAATGACCCTCCAACGGACAGCGAAGTAGTGAAATGGGCCAAGATGTGCTTCGGTATATTTAAGTGTCTTAACTCCTTACCGAGCGGCCCATCCAATCATAAAATTAAACCTAGGATTCAGTCCATTAAGAAACACTTTGATGAACTAATTGAAGGGACGTCTAATCAAAATCTAATCCTTTGTTTGGGATGACTATGAAATTCATTTATTATCGGTATTAAAATCATGGACTAAAAAGGTAATAAAATTCCAGAAAATGATTATCCATATATGCTTCGTAATTCAGCCTGCAGAGAAAATATGAGTTAAGGTGGAGAGAGGACCAATCAGTGCCGCTATTTCTATTTGTACTCCGCGTCATAAGTGCTATATCTGGCTGATATAACGTAGTTTGAAGTCAGACCATTCTACAAGTAAAAAGAAGATAAACTATTGATCATGATTGTCGACCCGTTCAGATTGTCGGAATTATCAGTTTATATAAATTCAGGTAGAAATCTCCAAAAGCAAGAGTCAAGAGTCAGGTTGCTGCTGTCCAGACAGCAGGCACAGTTAGAATAGACTACCATAATTTTACGGGTAGATCTGAAATGTTTAGATTGCCCATATGCCGAACTCTGACCTCACCAACTCAGAAATGGGGCCATTAGGATTAACATTTTTCTCCCAGATAGATTGCCTCTGTTACTGTTCTATTTGTCGGTTTGATCAAGATGCCGCGGTTATTTTCTTTACCTGATAAATTCAGCTACTTGATATATCTTAATGCATAAGATTTATCTTCTTCCCTCGAAGATCCTTTGCCTTTGCTATTTTTCAGGTCAATATGTTATAGTACCACTAGCAGATGGACAATTTTCGATAGAGAACAAAATTTGATGAAAAGTGGGCCGTTCCAAACAAACTCCTCCTCCCTGGATCTGTATTATATCATCCAGTATCCACCATGTAGCAACATTCCTGCCCACAACTTTGACAAGAATTATTTCATGCTTGCTTTGCTCACCCACCATTATTATTTTGGTGAACAAATATCTTACTTAACACGTGCACAGAAAGTTGAAATCAAAACTTTACCTTCTACCGGCAATTGCAGATTGCCAGTCCAAACTACTTTGCCTGACATCTATAATTAGTCAAAGTCTACTCTTTACTAAAGCAAATAAGGCAAACATACGGATTACAGACTTAAAAGATTTAAGAGACTAGTTCAAAAACTTCCGCCACTAATCGTCCCTCATTTGTCAGCAAAATAAAAACTCAGTTCTCCCATCTCATTTTAACTTCTTGGTCAAGTTACTACATGACATGCTGTGAGGAGAGGTCACAAAAGCTTTAGCCAAGGTGGTCATTGCACAAGCTAGCCCCTTCACGGGCCTTGTTGGTCTCTGCTCTAGGGCTGCTTCCTGCACTGCTATTGGAAAGTGAACCAAACGCAGTCTTCTGTAAAACCCCAGTTGGAGATAGCCGAGGACTATTGTCCCAGTCCTCATTTGTGAGGTTCAGTGCTGATGAGTATTTACCGTCTGCTGTGCTGTTATTGTTATTGGTATTGTGCAAAACCTCACCAAGAGGTCCACCCATTGAAGTCTCCCAAGAGATTGGAATCCAATTTGTTGGCTGCCTTTGGCTTGGTTCATTGAGGACACTGCCAACTCCCAATCCCATTTGTATCGGATCAAATTCATGTGACAATCTGAGCGGTGAGAGAGCAAGTTTATCATTATTGGGAGAGGAAGTGGAAGACATGAAGTCTGAGGAAGTCGCAGGAATTGAAATTGAGAGTTGGGTCCTATCTGACTGCATATCTATTTCAGGCCAGGAAATAGCTGTACGATTTGGTTGGTATCTAGGCCATTCATCCATAAATTGGCGAAGCGAATGTTGGGATTCAGTTTCTTGGTCAGCAAGGTCTTGGGAAGAACCAAAGTTTCTGCAAGTCAACAAGGAAGGACTTCTTTGGGAAGGGTTCAGTAGGGAGTCAGAGGAGACAAGTCCAAACTGGGATCGTGAAGATTCTTCAAATGGGATTTGCTGTTTCGAGAAAAGGAAAGAATTTTTTTTTAACTTCGAGTCAATGGTAGGAGATAGCATTGAGAGGCTTGGTGTATCTTGTTTTACACCATCCACACTGACTTTGTCCAGAAACATTCTGTATAATTATTAAACACATCAAGAAACCGTGGTCACTTTGCAATCTGAACACGCAAGAGAGCTAAAAGTACAGCATCTCTAATATGAAACTTTAATTAATAATTAGAACAAGTAATTCTCCGCACACAATCACATCCCTAAATGACGTTTTTTATTCCTGCTTGTCTAAAGTGTTTAAATGTTGTAAAAAAATCCTCAGAAAGAAAGAATCCCATCACCTAATATCAGTCACAATCACCAATATAAAACATAACTTAATATTCTAACATAAAGCAAACAAGCAAAAGTAACAATTTTGAAACTGGTACCACAAACCATAACAATGTTGTGAAAACCAAGAACGAAAACCATAAGGGAATAAATGCTAACAGGATAAGCGACATCTAGGCCATAAAGTATAATCTTTTTCTGCCCATTTATGGTACAAGCAAGTGGCACCATCAATAATCTAAATGCTTTTTACCATTCAATTCATCTTCAATGGAATAAATGCTAAAATGATAACAAGCGGAAGTCAATGAGGAACAAACTTTTTTACCTGTTGATTGGAGCAGTGCTAGCAGAAAGATTGGAAGCACAACTAGGCTGCAAGTTCTTGAGCTGTTGTTGGTGCTCAACAGTGAGGCTGCTTGATACACCGCCGCCGGCAGTGTGACCCATCACCATGGAAGAGGTGTTAGGAATCAACTTGGAGGCGGAGGTAGCTGCAGCCACGGAATGGCCTGATTGGCCTTCCACAGGCTTTCTTGAACGGTGGCGGCCTCTGTTCATGTGTCGTTCACAGTACTTCTGGTCAGCAACTGCATCTCTCGAGCACCGCCATTTCTTGCCATCTGTTCTACGACATCGTCCGGGTTCAGGATCGGTGTTGTTGAACCCCAGATGTAAAGTACCCCATCCCACTACAAACAGATACGGAAGAACCAAATCAATTAAAACATAAGCATCTTAATATAATTACTACTACTACAGGAAAGACCAATTTTCAAGTTACTATCCCCAGATTGAAAAGTTCATATGATAGAGTAGTTTATGAGTTATAGGAGTGGAGAAAGCAGTTTGCGCATTTTTATGGGAGCATAAACGTATTGATTAAATCTTATAGAAGTTAGTTGTAACATCACAGGGATGCTTACATGGAAAGAACTGTAAGACTAACTCGAGCTTATTCCATGTTTGACTCAGCTAAACAGTACTATATGCGTCCAAAGCAAATTAAACAAAAGTAAGAACAAGGCTTCGTTTCAAGAACAGTAAACAGTTGAACTTACACGTATTGGGTCGGATAAGACCCCCTGGAAAGCTAGAAAACCCAGAAGAATCCAGGGCTTTTCGGATGGGGATAAGCAGGTTAGAAGGAATAGGCACATTAGCAATAATATATTTGTAGATCAAAGCCTGGTGTTCTAGCTCCATCCACTGAGATGGGGTGAATGGCCCTCTGGCTCCTGCTAAACCGACACGCATACTTGCACCATTTAAGCTTACACAACTGTAACCTGGGACAAAATTCTCGAAAATCAGTTAAAACTTGGAAGATAATTTTAAGACATAAAAGCTTAAAAATTTCAACATATTTCACTGCAAAACTCGAATTTTCAAAAATATCCTTTTTATTTTATAATTCTCGGTGTGAAAAAGGGTCTTCTATTTATAATATTTTTTGCTAAAAAATTAAAAAGAGTTAGGAAAGAGGTTTGGCAGACAACTCAAGGGAACAAAAACTTGTCTGCAACATTTAAGGAGGCTACAAGAATCGACATTTTTCATTCTAGATAGCGCAAGAAAACAAAGCATGAAGGGAGAGAAAATTTATACGTATAAAGAAAAACACAAAAAAGACTAAAAATACATCGAAGGCCGTGTTTTTGGTTCTCTTTCTCCTCCCACTGTCCGTTTCACAAATTCTGCTTCTTTTCTGCCCACTAGGCTACTGTGTTTAATTTATTACCAAAAATCTATCTTCCCAAACAGGAAGACCAAAAATTTCTAACAAAGAAAAATCTCTCACTTTATCTTGACAAGACTTAAAACAAAAAAGACCAAAGACCATGAAAAGACCCTCCATCAGTTCCAAGAACCAGACGAATAACAACCCAGCTTTTGGCAAAAAACATAACATGTCTCTAATCTCCCCAACAACCTCGCAGTTGAACATTAACAGAAACCTTAACCCGCATCATGAATCCAAAACTCCATGCAATTAAACTTAAACAAGTACGAGCATGTAGCAATGTACTCTCCACATAGAGGAGTTGAGACATATCACTTTCATTCCCTCAAAACAATGTTGCATATATCCCATGAAATCTTACCTGTATTTCTACTATAAGCAGATGATGTGAGGTGATAGTAGGGCAATGTGGCATTTTCAGAAGTTCTATCCGGTGCAAAAACATCTGATTTGGGAGAAGCGAAACTCAGCATCTGCTGCTGCTGCTGTTGACCATCAAAGAGAGTGCTATTAGATCTTAGTAAAATGTTGTCCCTTTGCTGAAGCAACATTGTCTTAGGGGCCGTAAAATCATCAGTTTTAGCCACTTTTGAACTCCTCCAATCATCTTCATTGTTACTAGATCTCTCTTGCTTGAGAAACCCAGAGGATCCGTACCACTTCTGCGTCGTTACAGAATCTGAAGCAAGAGAACCAAAACCAGCTGCAGTCTCTGAACCCACCAATCCATCAAAACCAACCACCCCAAAATCCATTTAGAAAATCTTAGAAGTTTCAAAATCTTTAAACTGAAGAAATGCAAAGCATTGGGTCACTGGCAAAACAAACACAAGCTCGATGGGTTTGAGACAGAAGCATCGTACAGGTGATATGTTCAAGTAAGTTAAAGCTTAGCAGAAACTGAAAACCAGACTGGTTTTTTTGGTTTAAGAATAGATGTTTTGAGACACAGATAAAATAATTTTAGAGAGCGAGAGGTAGGAAGAAAACTGACTGAACAAAGTTACTAGAAATAAACTCTACATATGTATATAAATCTCTGAGTTAGTAAAAACAATCTTTTTTTAATAATTTATTTATTAGAGAAAAGAAAATGACGAGGACTTTCATTGTCAACATATCCTTAAAAACACTATACATATTAGTTACGTCAGCTTCTGCCGTTGAAGCACCATAATATTACAAAAACGACCCCAGAAGTTGACATAATCTACAAGAATACAAATTATACTACATAAACAACAAGGGTATGTTAGTCATTTCAAATGTCCCCGTCTGCCAACTTTCTACGTATTGTTAGTGTTAGGAAGTGCTTTCGTAACGTTGGATTGGACTTTAGAAGGAGGTTTAGTTTTACTTTTGCTTTCCTAGTTGCCTTGCAAAGTCCGCTAGCGGTTTCATTTTGAAGAAAGCGCACTCTCTCTGTCTCTCTCTCTCTCGTCATAAAGTTATAAGGCCAAACGAGTGGTGGGCTGCATGAAGTCGTATACAAAGATGCAATGCCACGTGACCGTCGCCACTACAATTTCTAACCCCATTTGTCCTTCGTCCTACTGCTACCAAATACTTTTCACTGTCTTTCAATCTCCCCCATAGTTTTTACTTTTTTTTTTTTTTTTTTTTAAACAATAAGTAGATAATAATAAAATTGTTGTCCAAATGTGCTTTTATTTACAACAAATAACTAGCTTTACAATAAATAATCTTCCCCTACTTGGGTACACATCTTAAGTAACCTTCATTAATGGATTCACCCTCTATTTCTCTGCCATCCCGCCTCCTGTTCTTTCCATATTGCTTTGTAATTAACGTTTTCACTGTTTCACCCAATCCTGTGAAATCATGTTCACCCCATTAAGCAAACAATTTTAAAGCAAAATCCCACTAAGAGATGAAATATTAATGTAGAAGAATAGAAAAAAAAAAAAGTAAATTAAATTTTAGGATACGGAGAACATGTTGATGTTTTGCCATTTAAATTGGAATTTCTGGAATAAAAAACAACTTTTCTTTATCTTTATTTGTTGGGGAGTTCATTAGGTGTAGGGCTAGGTGGTTCATTTGTGATTTCTGTTTTAATTTCAGCCAAAAAGAGTTGTTGGTCAAAGTAAATGGAGTTGGAATTTTTATTGTAGAGAAGCCATTTTTGAAAAGGGATTTTGAAAGAACTGTATTAATTATTATTATACGTGTGCAAATTCTAAATCACTACGTCCCTCATTTCGCGTACCATTTTCTTGTTCTCTTTTCGCAATACGCCTTATGCAAATTCCTCATCTGTCAATTATGCTAAGCATTTATTGCTCTCTCTCTCTCTCTCTCTCTCTCTCTCTCTAATGTCTTATTCTCTTCTCGGTAGCTAATATATATTTTTTACTAAGATTTCGTATTAATACGCGAAAAAAAAAAGAATTTTGTTAAATTACTTGATAATAAATTTCATTTTAAAAAATCAAACAATAATAGTTTGTAAAGAAATTCTCAGTGAGCAAAAGTCAAATCTTACCAAATAAGTGAAGAAAAATTACTTAACAGGAATGCGCAGTAACGTGTATGTAATAAAAGAAATCTCATTCATGAAAAGATCTGGGGTATATAGTCAAATTAGCGTGACTAATAGGTCCCATGAATGGAACATAGTTTAATTTCCATTAATTGTTAAAGTCCCAAGAAAAGATTCACCTTTGATGTCGTATCTATAAAGCAAAATGTATACACATACAAATATATATATATATATATATATGTTTGGACACATAACACAAAACAATGTTCCAATAATTGTTAATGCCTGGCTAACAAGATTGATGTGCATTAATGTTTGTGTCCAACAAGCACAACATGTAAAAATACTTGTAACAATCACATACAGCTAGAAATGAATCATTTAAAAAAAAAAAAAAAAACTATGATATATATATTTATATATATATATATATATCCCTCATTGTTTGCCATGTATTTTTGCATAACAAAAGCAAATTCTATTTCTTGCTCGAGAAAAGATAGACAGTATTGGTTTCCTTTAGCAATAAATCATAAATCATAGTTATTTACCGAAGGACAGAGATTGGTGGATGACGTGTTTTGATAACTGATATCGTCAAAAATCAAAGGGAAGGTTGTTGTTGTATTATTATTCATTGCCACCATTGTTGTTGATAGATGGTCCATTCCAAGTAAATGCCATGTTGGGACACTTTGCAATTCCTTCATTCATTGAATAAATTCTATCTATATAAGCTTGTGTCCTAGACTCGGTTGTGGAGATGTGATTAATTTATAGCTAGCCAGCTCTCAGCTTGATCATCCATTAATTTAAAGTCACTTCCTGAAGAAGTACTTTTCTTTCTTAAGAGTGTGCAACTAGGCGAGTGAGGTGATTGATGATGAACCGAGGAAGTGAGTGTTACAGAAACGATTATCGCATCTAGATGGGCCAGGTCAAAGATATTGTGAGCATATAAGCATGATGTATGGTTCAGGTGAAAAAGTAGAGTGAATTTTGGTTACGGATATGGGAAAATCTGATCTTGGCAGGCTAGCAAATAAATTAAATTGCTTATAACTTCTGCGAGGATGTGCTTAAATTTCATTAAATGGTTACTTACGCTGAGTTCGACATGTACATGTAGGTTGTCATACATGCTATATATTGCTAATTGTTACGTACAGTGCATGTTGGTGCCCTGAAAACAGTATTATTTATAATCCTTTAAAAATAAAAATAATATAAAAAAAAAAGAGAGCAAATGGGACTAGAAAATAGCAGAAAGTCCATATTACGTATGTATGCATGCACGCTTGAAGAAAATATGCATGATGGGAGTAATTAGTAATTAATTTACAAGGAACAAAAGGCATAGAGATTAGAGAGAAGAGGAAAAGAATCACAAGGGAGATTATATAGAGAGGTGAGAGGCAAGGTTAAAAGAAAAGAAAGATAAAGAGTAAGAGAAAACGATGGATTTGCAGCATATAGGAGCATGCTGCGAGACAAAGCCGGAGAAGCACGGGCCTCAATTCTAACAATTATTAATTATTGCATGTATGATCTTCTGTTTTCTGTTTTCTTTTTCTTTTTCTTTTTATAGAGAGCAAGCTACGCAAAGGCAAGCTTGTCATCCCCCATGCCAATGCATACTGACATGAAGATTTAGACTAGGCTATACCCCGAAAGTCAAAGCCGTCCGTCAAACTTTAAGACGTAATGCAATCTCTTCTCGATCGTCTATCCCTTCACTACACCTATTCCATTCCCATGCTTTCCTTTTGTTTAATTAATATACCAGTTTACATATATAATATATATAATTTATAAATTAAAATTAGGAACGAAAGCAAGTGTGTGTGTGTGTGTGTGTGTGTGTGTGTTAGCAGCTTCTCTGGGTAGGTAGCTAGCGGTTAGAGACAGAGAGTAGGCGCGTGGGATGATTCGTTGATGGGACTTTGATAGCTTTTAGCTAGCTAGCTAGCTAGCTAGCTGGCTGGAGAAGACAATTCGAGGATTTGTAATAAAAGAGGCAGCAACTGCAAGCTATAGAAGAGAGAGAAACCAAAGATGCATACAAACGAACAAAGCAAGCAAAGCAACCACTAGGTGAAAACACTGGCCCCAATACACTATCATATCGTCTCGGATTCCCCCACACACAAAATAAACCCCACATTTTTTAAAAATTTTTAAAAATATATATATAGAGAGAGAAGGAGAAGATGAGGATGGGTAGCATGATTTAGACGTGTCAAGAGAGGGTGTGGTGAGTGAGACAGCCACGTGGGCCCACGACATGGCATGCTTGGAAATGGAAATGGCAATGGCTCGAGATTTTTCTTCATATCTATCCTTTCATTCATTGTCATTTATTTGATCGATCGATCAATCAATCAATCAATCAATCTAATCTTAAAGCTAAAAGGAGGGGGGTGGAGAGTAAGGGTTGAGAATGGTAGTCGTAGTAGTACCATTAGTAGTGTTACTATTATAATATAGATATATATATATATAAATATATATAGAAATATGTTGGGGTTGTAGAGAAAATAGAAGAGGTTCGCCTCCCCTTTGCCGACAGGGGTTCGGTGGGGCCCCTGCTTCACTCCCACCACCCCAACTTCTCTTTTCTTCTCTTTTCTTTTCTTTTCTTTCTAGATCGATTGATTGATTGATTGCCCCACTTGCGTCAGCCACCCCTCTAACCCCCTTTCGTACCAATCTTAACGCGCCTTTTTCAACTTCTTGGGACCCACTCTTTTCCCGATATTTTTTAACGTGGATTTGTTATCAAGCCCCGCACCTCAATTTCCTTACCCTGTTCTCTCTCTCTCTCTCTCTCTCTCTCTCTCTCTATGTTCACCAAATGATTTAACTATCTCAAGGCAAGGGCGAGGGTACGTGATGGAAATACTATAATCATAAAAAATACTTATTTTTATTTAATAATTAATATTTATCTTTTGCATATGTTTCATGTATTTAAATAATTAATATATTTAGCAGTTTTTGAATTAACATTATTATTATTATTATTATTATGAGAAAAATTTTTATTAATTAATTCCTATAACTTAACAGTTTATTTACATATCTAATATTACTTACTGACTCTTTTTTAGTTATTTAAATTGTATGAGAAATAATACTTTACAACCCCTGTTACCAAAAATTTTAAATTCTGCTAAGGAAAGGCTCGCGTGCTGTGTCATTCAAGTACTAATTAATTAAGATGCGTTTTACATAATTTCGTTTTATACTAGTAATAATTATAACCCTTTATCGAAATGTAAAACGTCTTACCATATTTGTTTTAAATATAGAAAAAGCACAAAAAGGATAATGTGAGCCTCTTACCATAGGTTAGAGCTAGCCTATAACTAATGTTATATAGAGACACGAATTTAATTACCCAAATGAAAAGAGAGGCTTTCTGTATTCTTTAATAGTGCATTAGTTATTTGAAAACATAACCATTAAATTAAGTTTTAATTAATAAATAAAAAAGTGTTAATTAATTGGGGGTAATAAATAAAAAGATGGGGTGGCGATTAGAATAACAATAAATATAATTAACCAAAATACCCCAATAAACTAACAATAAACTAGTGGTATTCTAGAAAGGCTAACCAAACATAATAATGAGGTATACCCAGTTGAGGTCATGATGCTCACGTGACTGGGTTTCCTTTTAAGTTAAATTAATTTTATAAGTTAAGTGATTTATTATTATTATTATTATTATTATTATTAAGTGGCAACCGAGCTAAGCTGACTCAAAAGATAATCGGTTGGTCCCCTCTTCTCAATCTCAATTCTCTAACCACGAGTTAAAAGACTGTGTTGAATGAGGATATGATTGCAATACATTATACATCTCTGTCTCACATCAAGCTCATCAGCTCTTTCTCTCTGAGTTTGAGGTAGAAACTACTGCGAGTTTCCAAGGCAAAGAATACAATGCATTAAAAAATTAAAATTATTATATGATTTTCTCTTGGCTTTTTAGGGTTTTAATTAAATAGTCTGTGCAGCAAAGTTTGTTAGGGTTAATTTGTTGACAATACAAATGTCTTTTATAGGGATAGGTTTATTGGGTTTGCAAAGCGAATCATTTTAAAAATGTTTAAGAAGGAAGGGATCGATGAGACGAGCAACGACTAAGAGTATCATCGATACATGAGCTTTAAAAAAGAAACCCAGAGAGAAGTTACGTTTACAAGTTTTGTTTTATTATTTATTTTTAGGGTTTTGTAAGTCCAAAGAGTGTGTAATCCCAAAGGCATGTCTTATCAACTTTTGTTCTCGGTAAAATTAAACAAGCTTTAAATTCTTCAAGGAAAAACCATGCCTGTCCTGGTCTTGTCTTGCTCTTTACATGCACCGAATTGAATGTCTCCTCCCCTGGCCTCCTTGAATTCGTTCTATTGTAATACCTAGAGCTCCAAGCTTTTCTCTTTTATTTCTTATTTTTATTATTTCTATTAATATGCATGTGTTTTTGCTACTGCTTCTTGTACTCTTTCATTGTATCTAAATGTCTTTTGCATTCACTGCACTAGCTAGCAAGAAATAAGACTAGTCTATCACTTGATTCATCTACAAAGAAAGAGTTTTCTCACTTGTTTTAAAACCTAAAAGCAAATCCAAACTGTCTTTGTCTAATTTAATTAATTGAAGATGAGTTGGGAACAAAGATAAATCAGCCCTCCATGTCCATCTTAATTAATTAAGGTTAAAAGTGGGCTTCCTTGCAATATATAATTGCATGCATGGAAGCATGTGAAGGTCACACTTAATTGCTTTGATTTGATCATGTATTATTATAATGCGGGGATAACTTAATTTGAAGAATATTTTTAATTAAACCAATTGACAATACAATATTGCAACTCGTTATTTATATTCAAACTTGCTGTTCAAAATATACGATCTCAGTCTCTCTTGCATCTTGTCCCAAAGCCTAGTGGTTACCCAAATTATATTTACTAAAATGATTAAATTTGCTACCATGCATATATAGTTTATTGTATAGGATTAATATACTAATTAATCAGATTATCAAGTAGCTTGCTAATTGCTATGCCTTGGATTGTGTTGACCAATCTAAAAGCACGAATTGAAGCGAGATTAATGAGCTAAAAAGTAAAAATTAACCTTGGATTTTATTAAAACTCCAACACTAATTAATGCTTTACATCGTTATATATATACTTTAATTGGTCCATGGTTAGACTCCATCATGGCATCCATTACCGGTGCCTTAACTATTGCAAACGGCCCAAAACCCAAGTAAAATTATATGTTTTATTAGGACGAGAGATAAATAAACAAATCAAAAGAGATTTTTGAGTAATATATAATAATATTTTGGCAACGAGAAGATGACAAAGATGAGTAACGCAGGTGAGATTATTAATCTTTGTTAAACCCGAGGAGGTTTTAATTCTATAACACCTAGAGATGCTTCTCACATCATCATTTCGTATTATAATATTCACGATAAGAGTGCTCCAATTTTGCTTATCGGGGCACGTTTAGGCAGTGAAATCTCTAAGCTATCCTTGTTGCGTGAGCTCAAAAGACGAAAGGGGCATTATTAATACCAGCTGCTCAACTACAACTAGATAGCTTGATGGAGTGTGTAGAGTAGAGAAAGGCTAGGTGGCTCACAAATCAAATGCTAATTGTTAGGTTATTGGCACATGATTCTACGTAAAAATATAGTGTTATAGATTAATGAAAAGATTAGTTTAATTAAGGGATATTATATTTCCAACATCATGAAATATTCAAAGGTAATGGTCACATGCAAAGAATCAAAAATGGGGAAAAAGATTGATTAGATAAATGATTAATGGGGATTCTTATGTTCTCCTATATCCTTGAAATTAATAACCAATCTGAGGGCTCAATTATCGAATATTCGCACGCATAAGACCAGTTGATTATTATAATATTACTAATACTAATACTAATACTAATACTAATACTAATGCTTTGCTTCTTTCTTTAATTTAGCCCTTGAGCTGCAACCCCTGCATGTGAGGAAATCTCGGGATTGACTCCCTCTGCACAACCTTCCCAACATAGTTTTCTTATCTCTTTCTTTTCCCCCCTTTTCTTCTTCCTTCCTTCTTTCCTTCCTCCCTGCCTGCTTGATCAGATCTTACCTACCCAGAAAATTTAAATTATCAACCTATTTCATAAAGATTATATATACATATACATATCTATGCAATAATTTAATTTTAATTTTAATTTTAATCCATACGCGCGAGTATCGGATAGCAGACATTAACAATGCTGTTTGAATTGAAAGGAATCTCAGATTCAAAATGAATATAAAAAAAAAAAAATGTTAATATATCAACAATATGAAAACAGAAATTATATATGTCTTTGGTTATAAATTTACGATGAATAAGAATATGAAAAAGATCTAGCAAATTGCTAATAATAAACTTAGGAAGAAAAATGACAAAAAACTTTTATTTTATCATACGCACGTGCTGCTACATAAATTATATCTTTTCGCGGCTTAGTTCTTAATTATAGTCTGAATAATTGCTTAAGCAAAGAATAATGCTTGATTACTAAGACAAGACAGTGCAGGGACAGTGAGCATCTCATGCAGAAATATACATATAATAATATTTGAAAATCTCTAGTTGTTTTGTTTGCTTGATTCATGATTCAAACTTCAAATCCATCAGAATTCCATTCCATCCACGACATGTAATGAAATGTACGCTCCGTTGCACCAATTCCCACTGGGGAAAAGAAGCAATATGCTTGCACTTTCAGAATTCCAATTCCCAAACCCATGATTTACTGGGCTGCTGACAAACCCAATTTTTTATTTATCTTGGTGAGTTACTAGTTCGCCCCCACCTTTTCTCTCTTTAATCCCCATTTCGGTAAAGTCTTTAATTCATCCAGGATGTTTTGTCAATATTTAATTTTTACCTAATATTTTAAAATACACTGAACGCGGCCCCGAACCGTTAGTCAATGCTGTTATGTTTAACTATCAAAAGGGTTAATTAGTCTTTTTATCATTTTTTTAACGATGAAAAATATAACTAATAATTAAAGTAATTATCTTTTTTAATATTAAAATAAAAATATTTTTATTAAAAAAAATAAACAAAATAATTTCAATTGTATTTCTTCTTCTTCTCTTTCCTCCGTTCCTTTTCTGGTTCTTCTTGTTGTTCGCTTTTTTATCTCCATTTTTGTTGAACACAAAATCATAATCAATTTTAGAAAAAATTAGAAAACATCATATCCATAACATGGTGGTGACATTTGGTGGTCGTGCAGCTACATGCAACAACTATTGGTGGTCGTCGATGGTCGCACGGCTGTTCCCAACAGCTTGTGTTGATTGTGCAACTGCCATGTCAAGGGACGCGCGACGACAACAGAAGCCATGCCCACCCTTCTCGCCAGACACCCATTTGATGGTCGTATTTATTGGGCTGTAAATCTTGTTGGTTGCATGGATCTAGTCTAAAATTTATTTAAATTTTAAAATATAATTTTATTAAAAATAAGATAACAAGATAATGATAATATTAATTAATTATGTAAAAATCAAACAATATTTATCTGCTAATAAGATAATTTTAAAAATTAAATAATATTTATTTATAAATATTTTATTTTTAACTATTTAAAAATCTATAAAGTAAGAATAAATAGTACTTTACTTGGTCACTAATGGACTAATATTAAAATTAACGAAAAATACTAAGAGCCTTGAGTTGTCTTGAATATATTTTAAATTATTATATATAAATAGAATATTGATAAAACATTTTGAGAAAAAATTAAAATTATTCCAAATATTTAATAATGACGGGTTCTACAATCACTCTTCTAAATCTCTTAGGGCATGTTTGACAAGCAGGTATGAACTATACTATTTTATTATTTGAGATAATTTTTTTTTATTTAGTATTTGGTGCTTAAAATAGATTGAATAAAAAACTAAAAATAATACAGTTCAAATTCCTCAAATTTGAACCACTCCTCTCCCTGAGTCAAGTTTGTATTATACTATTTTTATTTATTTATTTAAAAATAAAAAAATTTTAAAATAAAAAATTTTAATTATTAATTAAAAATAATAATTTATAATTAAATAAAAAAATAAATTAAGTATAATTATTATATATATAATATAATAATATACTAAACATAGTATTATATTATATTTTATTTAATGTGATTTATTACAATTCAATCTACTTTATTATATTACAATCCAATTGAATCCAATGCATCTTGCTAAACGCACGCTTAAAACCCTTTTCTGTATAAACCCCGTTAACTTGTTAAATAAGCTTCCAGTTAATCGTAAAAATAATCCTAATTATTCTAATTTATTTTTCATCGAAGCCCGTCGGATCCGGTATTGTCTCTTTTTCAAGTCTCTGGTTGTTAACCTCTTATGCTCTTTAGTCTTTACTTCAAGTTTGTAGTGGTAGCAACTGTAGTGGGCTGGGCTCAGTTGTAAGCAAGCCCAAGTGGAAGTCCAGGAAATCTAGGTTTTCAAAGAAAGTAAAGCTACAGCCTACAGGTGGTAGTACTTATGAATCCGTCGGGTTCTGTCCCGTGAAGCCGATTGTACCAAAACGAAGGTCTTGTGTGCATGTAAATTTGAAAAAACAAAAAAAAAAAAAGGAGCGTTTCAGTTAATATCGTTATCGTAGTTGTCTTTACCTTGTCTTCATTTGACAAAAGCGTACAGTTAGGGTTTTTTGTTTGCCCTAGAATTTCTAGGGTTTATCTTGCATAATTAGGAGCAATTAGGGTTTCTTGTAGAATGGAGTCTGACCAGGCGAAGCTATTCGTGGGGGGAATTTCAAGGGAGACTAGTGAATTGACTCTCAGAGATCATTTCGGCAATTATGGTGACGTTTTGGGTTCAGTGGTAGCTAGAGAACGAGGCACCAAAAACCCTAGAGGGTTTGGCTTTGTTTGGTTCTCTGACCCTTCGT
This sequence comes from Azadirachta indica, assembly GCA_022749755.1. Taxonomy (NCBI): domain Eukaryota; kingdom Viridiplantae; phylum Streptophyta; class Magnoliopsida; order Sapindales; family Meliaceae; genus Azadirachta; species Azadirachta indica. The sequence goes on from CM040449.1 coordinate 6,047,245, forward strand.
CAGCTGATAAAGCACTGAGAGACACTCATGTTATACTGGGAAGAACTGTAAGTCTAAACACTCTTCAGTTGTTTTCTTGGTTTGTGTACTTTCTTTTTATTAAGAAAATGTCAAATCTTGAATTAGTTCTCTGTTTGGTTCTTGGGAAGGGTGAGGGAAAGGAAGAGAAGAAGAATTTTGCATCTTTCTTTTTCTTTGTGACAACTGGAAGGCTTGCATTTAAGTCGTTATTGCTTTATGACTTGCTTTCCTTCTAATTCTTAGAAAATTGAAGGTAAACTATTTTATATTTTTATTTTGTCTTCAAAACGAATATAAAAGTTGGCTAGAAGAGGAAGTTAGGTTATTGCATTAAAGATAGATGGGTTGAACATCGTAGTCTTGGTTGCCAAATCAAGATGCTTGAAATGTTCAGAATTCAAAACCATAGTTTCATTTTCTTCTATACCTTTTCCCCGAGGCCAAACAGAGATTAGAGGATGTATTTTGTTTAATTTATCATTTGATTTCTTAGGTAGAGGTGAAAAAAGCAATACCCAGAAGTGAACAACACCAAAATCAACAGCAACAGCAGCCGCAACACTCTGTAACTAAACCACAGAATAGTCAGTCGAGTAAGAATAGTAATAATGGTAACATCAATAACCATTTTAGAACAAAAAAGATTTTTGTAGGGGGTTTATCAGCTAGTCTAACCGAAGAGCAGTTTAAGAATTATTTTGAAAAGTTTGGTAGGATAATAGATGTTGTTGTTATGCATGACAACATGACAAACCGGCCTAGGGGCTTTGGATTTGTCACCTTTGATTCAGAGGAATCTGTTGAGAATGTAATGCAGAAAACTTTTCATGAGTTGCATGGCAGACTTGTGGAAGTTAAGAAGGCTGTGCCGAAAGAGGAAATTAATGGTAGTACTGGTGGTTACAACACAAGAGTTGGTGGCAGAAATGATTCTCCTTATAGCTATTCTTTGCCTATTAATTATCCTTCTTATAGTCCTGGATATGGAGTTCCCCCTTGCTATACTCCTCTTCATGGTTATAATGGTCCTGAGCAGTTTACATCTGGCGCAGGCATCTTTGGAGGTGGATACCCTACAGTACCATATGGCAAATATGGTTATGGGGTTGCTCCAATTGCCCCTAGGACTCCCTGGTATGGACCTGTGATGATTCGAGCTGGGGCATGCTATCTTCCTTATGGCAATACTTCTATTTGCCCTGCTTACATCAATAGTGGGATTGGAGTTACGGGTATGGTGCCTGGTGGGTACCATGGGATTGTTGGTGCTGGAATGGATGGGAAGCTGAGTCAGGTTCTGGGTGGCAATGGGCATTTGCTATATAATGCAACACCATTTCGGACTGAAGGAGTGAAATTGGATGTTGATTCTATGGGGTTAAATGGAAGTAACGGTGGGGCTTCTGGTGAGCAGAATCAGAGAGGTCTTGCTGGAAAATTTAAGCCTTTGCCTGTAGTTATTTCTAGATAACCATGCATGCATATTTCTGCGGGCATGGAAGAGTTAGTAGATTCTTTCACCAACTGGGTGCGCTGTTTAACCATCATTGTTCTAATAGTACTTTCTTTAAGACGTCATTTTCTTGTGTCATAAGCATGTTCTATGTAATCTCTAATGTTCAATAATTTGTCAGTATGGGATTCTATCCTCTGTAATATAATCGCATTTCAATCCTCTCTCTCTCTCCATCTCTATCTCTTCTCATCTGTATTGAGAAATCTTGTTGGAGCTGGATCGATTGCATTCTCTGTATTTCTAGAGTTATGTATTTCTGGTAATTGAATATTTTACTTTCCTACTGCTCATCAATGTGAAGAAGTGCTTTTCTCTCAGATATTTATACGGGTTTGGCGGAGCAGTGTGATTGATGAAATGCTATATGCCATGGCTTTAAGAAAGAATCAATTGCGAAAATCTTATATAAATTTAGCAGAAAGTGGTCAATTCTGTCTTTCTTTACCAAACAAAAGTAATTGTGAATATATTTTGATACGACGAATTACAGCTTTGCTGAGAAGTGCAATTACAATTAATTATCCAGCTGAGTAAGTCGGGTAATCGGTGTGATTAGGTTTACTACTAGCTCTACCACACTATTTCTCGATGCCTTTTCTGGGTGCTCATGCTCGTTGTTTCAAATAAACGCCAAAGAACCGTTAATTTTCACCGTGAGAACCAAAAGACGCAACCATCTGATTCATAAAATAAGAATTTTATATTTTTATTTATATACATATGGGCTGAAATCATGGCCCGTGTAGAAATATTTGCTATCCAGGCCCAGTATCACCCTGCAAAGATTAATTTAATATATTTGTATTATTTTTGAAAAAAGGGAAAAACAGCGGTGGAACTAATTTTGTAGTGGTATTGAATTTGTAGCCACAATTGAATTGAGTAGTAGTAGTAATAACATCAACGCAGGAGAGTTAACAGAAATTGGACTAACTAAACGAAGAGCGCAGGTCGAAACACAACATGATGCTCCTAAGTCAAGCTCCCATATCGACCAGAAAATGCTCCCTCAATCTCAAACTCACCAGCCCAAATCCTCCTCTGTTGTCCAATTCTCATCTAAAGTCGAAATTCATCCCCAGAACCAGAAGAAACTCTTCAAACGCAAGACCACTCAGCCTCACCCTTGCAAAAGCCGAGGCAAGTGTTGATTCTACCAAACAGGCAACTTCTCCTTCTTTCAAAAACGAAGATCAAACTGTTTTTGTCACTCAAGAGAATGTTCCTCTGGAAGGTGTTATTCAGTTCGAGAAACCTGATTTTTCTTCTAAACTTAACAAATGGGGGTATATTCTTCAAATATATGATTATTATTCGTGTTATTGGTTGTAGGTTTCCAATTGTATTTTCTCTAGCAACTGTTATTTTGTTCGTGTTATATTGCAGCCTTGTAGCTCTGCTTGCTGGTGGTGATGTGTTGGCTTTGCTTTTCTTCTCTGCAATTGGAAGGTTTAATCACGGATTCTCAGTCCTTGATTCTGAAACACTGCGTACAGCTGACCCTTTTATTGCTGGTATGTTGTTGTCTGTAGTCTGGCTTAAATTTTCCTATTAAATGGAAAGTCTATTGGATTATCTTGTTAATAATTGTGATCGTGGGTTGATAGGGTGGTTCTTAAGCGCTTATTTTCTCGGGGGTTATGCGGAAGATGGCCGTGGAATGAATGGTCTCTCTAAGGCTGTTCTTGCCGCTGCTAAATCCTGGGGCGTAGGGATTCCAGTAAGTTTCGATTTTATCCAATTTGTGGTTTCCTCACTTCCTCTGGATGTTTTTGTTTTTTTGATAGTTGGTACAAGTGTTTGAATTTGAGCTCGAATTATATGGTGGAGTTCTTTGCTTAAAGTAGGAATATATTAAGGATCCATTTGTGCTCTTTCATAATTGAAGTGCTGCATTTTGTTTCAATAGGATTTTATGTTAGCACTTACTTGTGTCTAACAGTTGCATTCCTGTAAGAGCAGCGATCTAAACTGTGATTATAAAAGCTTGTTCGAGTGTTATGTAAAGCTCAGATGGTCATTTAGATTTTATTGGACAACCAGACTCTGTTCATGATACACAGTTTCAATTTGCATTGGGCCATAATGACAAACTGCATTCAAATTGAAAAGTAACAAAGGTTCAATGCAGTTGCCTCTCTCAAATTGAAGGGAATGAAGATATTTTTAACCAATTGAACTATAATACATAATCACAGTCTGTGCTAAGGAGTTTGATCTCAATGGGATTATATTAAAGTACTTTTGGCAGTGGATATCATAGCATTGTTTGCATTTGAGTTTCCAATGCAGCTGTGATGTTGGCTCAGCAGCCAGTCTTCTTAACCCTTGTGAAATTTATTGGTAGGATATGACTTTAGTTATGGTTAGAGCAAGTGTAGGTGGATATTACTGGGTGAATTCTAAACTATTGTCCCAAATTCAGTGAGGCTGTTCTCTCTCAGCTTGAGTGGGTTAAAGTCGTTCATTAATATCAGATGAAAAGTTGTCTGATAATTTAGTCAGATGTATAACGGGGTTAGTAAAGAAAATTTCTTAGTGGAAGATGGGTAGGCATCCAGTCATGTAATAGATATTTGAACAACTATAGTAATCCATATCAGTGAAGCAACTTATAGATATCACAGGGTGTTGGATAATGTAATCTGCCTCATGCTTAATGTGAGTTTTATCAATACTTCTGATCTAGGGGTGCTTAGTTGAGAGGTCTCTAGAGTCTTCAATAGATGAGTGTGATCAAAGGTTTCAATTTCTACCAGATATTTTTCCATGGAAGAATTGCTAGTACAGTCTTTACCATGTGGCATAATTCTATTAACCTTTCACACATTTTTCTTCATTGTCTATTTGTAAGACTAATACCTGATCACTGCTGGAGTCTTGAGAAAGGTTGAATTGTTCAATGGAACTTTTTCCAATTATCTTCTTGGATAGTAAGATGATTATAGGGGGTGGATATTGGTTTTGATGATTCTCTTTGGTTATTGAATTGATATTGTTTGTAAGATACATATTTAAAGCTTTAAAATTCACAGGTTGTCTCACAATTGTATCACTTATGTAATTCTAGCTTGCCTTATCCTTTCAAAGCATATGGGCTTACATTTTTTGGAAGACATAATAATTGTCAAAGTTCATGGTGCGCATGGAAAGACCATCTTCAACAGGCTTTTGTCTAAGTTCTGAGTTGCATCTTACTTCTCTGGTGTTCTCGTTTTTGTTGCACATAATTTTAGAAATTCTGATTTTGCTTATAGTCCTGCATGTAAATGATGTTTGCTATTCACCATGTTCTCTATTTACATGGTAGTTCCAGCTGTGCTTTTATATGCAGAAGCAGGAAGATGCTTACTGAAATTCTGTTTTTTTCTCCTCACTTTTTGGCAGCTGGGGTTAGTTATAAGGGCATTAACCTCTGGCCATTTCCCACCATATCCCTTCATCTTAGTAACATTGGGTAGTACTGCTGTCTCACTTATTGGATGGAGAGCACTATTGTTCAGCTTTCTTCCAAATGACAAGAACAAGAAAAATGATATGTACCGTCGTGGCAACCCATTTGAATTATTTGAGGTATGATTCATTTCCTGCTTAACATATGCAGTAAAGAAATTCTCTGATTTTATAGATGCAAACCCAATTAATTTGTGAGATTCAATTCTTTTTTCTCCTATGAAATAATCTAATGGTTCACTACAGTGATCTTTGAAAGGACAAAGAAATTATTTGTCTTAACATTTGTTCTATGTTAAAAGATTTAAGAATACTTCCATTAAGGTGTGCAAGTCATCCCTATAATATCTTCCTTAAGTATGCCACAGGTGCCATATGTGTATCAAAGTAGACTTGAGTAACTTGTTTCTTTTACTTGTGGCTAACGGACATCCTTTACCCTTTTCCAAATAACTAAAACTCTAATAATATCTGACAGCCTAGAATGTTTCTATCATGCAGTTGCTCACATCTTTAGTTCGAAGGTGGTAGCAGTGGTAGCCATTTCACATGTGCTTGTACGATGGAGTTGTTCTTCTCTCGATGAACTATTTTCTGAATTTCTTTGTCCATACTTTTGTACTCTATCAGCTTTATTATAAAAGGTGAGAAAATTATCAGGTAGATACTAATTATATAACAATTTTGGGACCTTGAATTTCAATATTGCAGCACTTGCTGGGACTCTTGACTCTTTTCTGGATGAACAAGAAATGGCCATTCCATTCATTCACTATGTGTATGTATTATAGGCGACTTAGATCCTTGTGACGAGACCTGGACAATGAAATGTATGATCCACAGATTTGCTTCATCTGACAATCAGGAGCTCAAGGTTACAGTTAAAGATTATAGATGTCAACCATCGCATAGGTGTTGGGCTATGAATTACTCTTATTATTAGTTCTGATCTGGGTTTTCTCTTCCTCTTTTTGTTGATATCCTTATGAAGGTTATGGTTTTTATGAGTTCCATTGTGTTATTGCTTTGTGGCCCCCTATACGGGAAAAACAGAAGTGCAAAATTAACTTAAGGGGAATATGAGAACTGTATGACTACCCCTACGGTCAAATGATTTAGTAATCTGAATTGTTATGGCTATGGGTTATACTGATGGCAATGTCTGGAATATTTGTCTGATTCCTCTCTTTCACTGCAAGGTACTTCAGGGTAAAAAACTCAAATATTTGCTTCTGAAAAATTTCTGCAGTCCCCAGTTCTGCCTGCCAGGGGACCAAAATCTGCATTCATTTTATCTTTAGTTAATTCTAAATTTACCTTCCCAGGTTATTTGTTTTTTTTTTCTTTTTTTTTTAACGTTTTATATTTGACAAGGGTAATGAGCTTCGTAATCAGTTAATGTGAAGGATAACGTTGGTGCTGTATTTTCTATTTTGCATTCGAAACATTCGCTGCATGCTATGATGGGCTTAGAGCGTTGAGGCCCAAGCTGACAATTACGACGGTTCCTAACAAAACAAATTGGTTAATGAAACCCGATCAATGTCTGACGGTGCAATTCACATGTTTTAAGTAATCCTGAGGCCATAAAAAATATTATTTGCTTTCACCTTGTATTTCCTTGAGGAGCTTGGGTTGGATTATAATGATTGAATTTTAGTACTGGTTTTGGTAACAAGAATTCTGTTCCTTTTCAGTTGTTACTTAATATTTGCTTGGAAGAACATAAAATTTTGAGCTACGGTACAAAATAGGGTAGATTTCTTTATGTAGTGCAGAAAAATCTTAGCCTGGGACTGAAAATGTGAAGGGAAAATCTTTTTGTGGTTGTTTTGCAATTTGTAATTTGCAATGCTGAACGATTTGACAAGGCTCGCTCAGTGACAGCAAGCTGGGAGTGGGCTGGTTCTTAGATTTGGACTAGATGTAGATGGGTGAGTCAGCCACATTCATTCATTGTGCTGCAACCAATGGCCGTCACAACGGAGAAATTTGGCATTTCCATTTATAGATTTCTCGTCAGATGTCCCACCACTCTGAATTTCGTCCTAACTATTCATTCAGTTCATTGTTTTTTATTTACTTAGCTGACCCAGTTAAATCTTAAATCATCATTACTTGTTGATGGATCGTATAGCATGATTATCTTATCATTTCATTGTTTAATCAATTGCCTACCACGCTATCATCATGGTTATTGTACTAAAAGAATCTCTTAAATTGGATTCTATTTCTTCGTCCCTCCCTGACGTTTGACTTACTTGCTGATTAAGAAATATTTAACTAATTAATTACCAAAATGGAAAAAGCTCTCTTAAGCCTAAAGCTATATTGGGGCCAAAGCCAAACTAAGCAGCTGCAGTCTGCAGTAGACGCAGCAGGTTTGCAGCAGCGGCAGCAGCTGCTGTAGGCTGAAAATCTGGAGTGCAGAGCCAAATATGAAAACTCAGAATAATAAGATCTGGTTTCTTCAACTCTTTTTATTGCATTTTTTTAGCCGTGGTTAACAGGTTCGGTGTTATTACCGTTGGTCAAGGATATGTGCTCGTGTTGGGTGTTGCCCATCACGTGAAATATTTTTGAATTTTGAGTATGAATACTGAATAGGGCCCTTTTTCTACTATTTCTGGCAAAGGCAATAAACATGTTTGCTCTTAAAGGCCTACGTACTATAAGAAGAAACATGCTTCATAGTCTTTCTTCTATTAATAAACAAAGAGGTTTGTAAAATGGATAATGTTTTCAGGTGGCATAACAGCAAACATTTAATTAAAGACACAAATTTACAGTTTTATATCTTACTGGATAAAGAAAATGAATGGGAAGGCATAAATAATTTGTTGCAAATGAGCCCTACCCACCTCACTAATTAAGTAGATAATTCTCCGCCCATAATATTTAATGCCATATATTTCCACTCTTCCGGAAAGTAAGACCATGTGTGTATGTATATATATATATATATATATATATATACACATATATAGTTGTTCTTTAGGCTCTTGCTTTATTTGTGACAAGCCTCATCACTGCTGGAAAGCAAGGAGCCAAGCTGTTAACCGGAAGAAAAAGAAAACCCTTATTGAGGAAACAAGGGAGAAGAGAATCTGAGGTGATGGTGACATAACAAATAGGCGTAGATTTTGACATATCAATATCCCTGAGAGACAAGTAACAAATAGAAAATGGTGGCGACGTTAGATTAATTAAAGTATGTGTTAAGTGTTTGCATGGGATGGGAGAAAGCCTTAATGGAAAAGCAGTCCAAGGGGTGTGTGTGTGTGTGTCTCTATCTCTGCTTCTTCTGTCTCTTTTAAGCGAAGAGAAGGGGGAAGTTGAGAGATTAATGAAACGTAAAAGTAAGAAAAGAGAGAGAGAGAAATTATTCACACCACAGCTAGCTGGTTGTTGTCCTCCGAGGTTCAAGGTAGGCAGCCATCAATTCAGTGATCTCATAATCCACTCTCTCTGTTGGTCCCTCTTATTGGCCACCGGCTAGTGTTTGTGATCTTCCTTTAGATTTTGTTTGGATTTTGTGTTCTCACGTGAATCTCCCAATTCATTATCTCATTTAATTCTCTCGCCCTCGCTCTCTCCATTTCTCTGGGCTGGGCCTCTTAATTAACACAAACAAACGGACAATTAAACTTAACTCAACATGCATGTCCAAACTGCCTGCTTAATTACAGGTTAAAAATATAAGAAAATTACCACCCTATTGCATTGTTGGAAGGTTATATTAATACCTGTTGTGAATTGTGATCCAATTCAAATAATATAACTTTACTGTTGGGATTGATATCTGGATTCATAATTTAGACGCGGTGGGCAAAAGCTGGAGGCAATCTGTACCCCAATATCTGTTTGGTAGGTGGTATGCAGCCTTCTTAAAGGATATACATTTTATATATATATATATATATATTGTCTCTCCACAAATACACAGAGACACACACACACACATATATATATATATATGTTACATCTTTAAATTAAGAAAGAAAATGATTGTTTTATTTATTTATGTTGGAAGTCTTGTACTGTTGTTGTGTGTGTACACGTAGCCGTTTGCAACGGGAGGAAGCCCTGCGAGCTTGTAAATTATTAAATTTTTAGTCAGCTTTCATTGAATACTATTCTGTTGATAATTACATGCTCCCCTTCTTTATTATTTTATATACATAGATATATATATATATATATATATATAAATCTTTTGTTGAAATTAAATTCAGTGCAACTATAGACATCGATGAAATGAATCTGTCTAAATCTTTGACAAAATTCATTAAACAACAATAATGGAAGAAGATATCGTAAATTTCATTAATAATTCTGTTGAGGCAGAATCTTCTCCTTCCTCCTGTCAATAGCATAAATTCCAGAGATTTGGGGATGAATAATTTAATATTTTGATGGTCAGATAAAAATTAATAATAATACAGAGAATATATATATATATATTCACAGTTCAAAATTAAAACTACACTAAGATGCATTTGGGAAGGAGAAGAGATCATATTAATAGATGAACAAAACGTTATTAATGAAAATTATGGGGACTGGGTGGTAAAGCTTTCGCCAGCAACTGTTTTCTACTGTTTTGTCTTTCTAAGCAGTGCCTCTGCTTTCACTTTCCTATTTTTTGCTCTCTCTATCTCTCTCACCTTGTGAATGGTAAGGTCCACATCTCTGACCAAATTTGTATTCAAGAGATGGACGTACAAAAGATGTTCTCTCTATTCTTTGTTATTTGGCAAATACCCTTTGCCCCCTTTTTCCCATACCAACGTCATATTACTTAATAGTAATTTTCACAATATAAATAAGCCTTCTATTTTTAACATATACATATATTTATTTTATATATGACCATTTCATCAGAATATGATTTTTCAGAGATTCAAATAAATTAAAAGTGCAAGCAGAGAGCTCCAATCCCATGCCTTCTTTTAAATCTTTATGCTATATATACCAACCCTACAACAAATAGCAAATTGCCAAGCACATGCACTAATTCAGGGCAAAAGGCTTTAATGGTCTCAGTGCTAGCTGATGGATTCACTCATCATTACTATATAATAAAAATATATAGAATCCCATTTGCTTCCCATCGCTGTGCACACTCATGCGTGTGTTGTCTCTTCCTAGTACTTCCTTTTCTACTTCCCTCCCAAACTTTCAGTTTTGTTTTCAATGTTATTCAAACTAAATCATTTCCATTTGAAAATCTGTCTCCATGGTAATAATCTCCATGCACATCTCCATGCATATGTGAAACCCTTACACAATGAAAAAGGAAGAATTACAAAACCCTAAATAATTTCCTGTCATTTACTGCAAAAGTAGCCGTGAAAAGTTAAAGCAAGCAAATTCAACGGGAAGGGGAATAGATATTAAGCGAAGTATTTTCAAAATGCAAAGTAGATGTTTAGTTGTTGGAACATTAAAAGTGGTACACTACTTAAAATATGAGTCCTGAACAATGGAAAACCCGTGTACACATATATGCTAATATATAGTGCTCATAGAGCACTACGAACAGAAATTGGAACATGGATAATACTTTTTAATATTTTGTAACATGTTTAATTGTAAAATATTTTCCTTCAAAAAAAAAAAATGTAAAATATTAAGATATAGTGCGTATTATCACAAATATTGATTCAGATCGACGCTGCTCGGTTGTAAAAGATCTGTCAGTATAGTACAACAACAATCTATTATAAGAGAAAGCTCTAAAACCACAACATAAGGAATATATATATATAGAGAGAGAGCACTGCATATTTCTTCCGAAAACAGGTGTATATAATCAGGACGAAGATAAACATCAGAATATTTTAAAAATATATATTAACAGAGATTATAAAGAAAAACTATGTGGGAAAATATAATACATTTTCCACAAAAAGCTTGTTTTTCGGGACCCTTTGCTCATCATTCCAGGAATATTTCAAGCTAATCCTAGACCCACATCCCACTTTTTGTCTGGAAGCAGGTGTTGACTATACACCGATTCCATTAGAAAAAGCTAATGGAGTTTCTGTGCTTTTCCCATTCGGGTTTAAGAACAATAATACACCACGCGCTTCCTAGAACTGCCCAAAGCCAACACTTTTAATTTGTTCGTTTAAATATACTTTTTAGCAATATTAATCCTCTGCTACCTCTTTGAATATAAAGAGTATCGATCTGAATATTTCCTCAATTGGCTGTTACCGCGAAGAGCAACTTGGCTGTTTCCAGGTTGTTTCACGCAATAGCTTTTTGAAGCAGGCTGCTTTGAGTGAACAAATAAGAAAACAACGAACAAATACAGCGTTGGCAGAAGCACAAGCTTTATCTTTTTTCTTTTAATTCTTTTAATTAATTGTTTGATACTTGATGGTATATTCCTTCTTAATTAATACTTTAAAATATATATTTTAAAATATTTGAAAAAAAAAAGCGTAAAATTTTGTGATTTGTCTCCGGTCATTCTAACATCACAGTTAACAGGTGATGGGCAACTTCATGACTGTCAGATGACATAAAGCACAAGCTCAGTAGGAGGTCACATCAGATGACACCACAAGAGACACCGATCTTTATCAAGATCAACGGTGGGTGATGGTCTGTGACCATTTTGTGGTCACAGTAGCAAATACGACTCTCAAGCGATTTGTCCTATATGTAATTTCGAATTGAAAGCTGTGAACCAAATTGGAGCAGTATTTAAGTTTGAAAGAAAGCAAAAGAAAAAGAAAAGAAAAGATTTTTAATTTTGATCCCTTTGGGGTGCAGAGTGGGCACAGAAGCTGTACTACTGTATGAAGTGACTGGATGGGCAGACGTTCTGCCCGTCAAATCTATCTATCTATGGCCCTGTGGACTGTAAAAATAAAGCTAACCTGTTTTGGTTATCTGGCCAGCCTTACTCAGTCACCCCTATTGGCTATTCCACAACCCACTAGATTAAACTGACTGACAATTTTGTGTCATTGAAGAGAGAGACTCTCAAATAAATAAAGTTTCATTTATAATAATAATAGTTTTCTGGTTTTTGCTGGATAACAAGGAGGAGCTCTATACTACTTAAAGGTAGTTATGGGTGCATTTGAGAAACTAAAGGTTGGTTTTGGTTGTTATATTGGATCTGGGTTTTTTGTAGGGTTTTAGGAGAGAGTGTGAGTATTAAGAAAAAGGCAAAAGAGAGAGGAAAAAGCAAAAGACGTTGTGTGTTGTGGTATTTCTCATAAAACACAGATCCCTATGGAATACTGCAGGGATGCTCCCCAGCATCGTTTGCCTGGAATTCATTCTCTTTTCTTAGTTTAAAGAGACCAGTTTTGTTCTCTTGAGATAGATAGAGGGGAGAGAGATAGAGACTTTCGTAGGGATTGCATAGATTGTGGAGTTTCGTGTGTCATGGAAATTTTTTCTTGGCAATGAGTTGTGCTGCTAGACAACAAAAAACTATGTTTTCAGATGGAAGGGAGGCAAGAGATTTTGGTATGATTAGTATATTTTCTTCCCAATGATTGCGTTGCCTAGCACCGAGAGAAACTACTAGCTAGCCAGGAAATCTCTAAGTAAAGAAAAGGAAGAGAGAGGTAGAAGATGAAGTCTATAAGTGATGATACCAACGGCAGCAATAATAGCTGGTTGGGTTTCTCTCTCTCACCCCACATGAAAATGGAGGTTAATACTGGTCCTCATCATCAGTACCATCATCATCATAGCCAGCCTCCTCCCACTGCTGTTTCTAATGCTATTCCTACAAGCTTTTATTTGTCTTCTTCTCCCATCAACACCACTGGAATCTGTTATGGGGACGTAGGAGAAAGTGGTGCTTTTCATTCTCCCTTGTCCGTTATGCCACTCAAGTCGGATGGGTCTCTTTGTATCATGGAGGCACTCACTAGATCACAACCGGAAGGTTTGTTTCAGCTTTTCTTTCTTCGTTTACTTCTTTCTGGTTTTATACATAGTTTTATTCGTCTAAGTTGTGCTTGCTCCGGGAAGTTATTTTGTTCTATTATTTGTTTGTGGAAAGGTCTTGTAGCGAGTTCATCACCAAAACTCGAAGACTTCTTAGGTGGTGCTACGATGGAAACTCATCAATATGGAAGCCATGAAAGAGAAACAATGGCTCTCAGCTTAGATAGCATCTACTACCACCAGAATACGGAGTCAGAAACCAGCAGACAACATTCTCTAGACCTTCTTCAAGAACAATTGAGACAACAAGACCAACAGTTTAATCCAGTTCAAACGCACCCATATTATTTGGGAATGCCATGTCATGGTATGTATCAGGCACCATTACAGGAAGAAACAAAGAATACCCACCTTGCTGACTGTGAGTCCCAGCTTCCTCAAATGGGAAATGAGGCAATGCCTTGTTTCAAAAACTGGGTTTCCAGGCACTACTGTACTAGTAATGCGCTAGAACAGCAGATAAGCAGCGCCATGGTTGATGATGGAGGAGCTTCCGGTTCTGTAAGTGCAATCGGTGTTGGGGATTTACAGTCTCTCAGTTTGTCCATGAGTCCTGGTTCTCAGTCTAGCTGCATCACAGCTCCAAGGCAGATCTCACCTGCCGGTGCTGACTGTGTGGCCTTGGAAACAAAGAAGAGAGGACATGGAAAAGTGGGTCTAAAGCAGCCTGTTCACAGGAAGTCTATTGACACATTTGGCCAAAGAACATCGCAGTATAGAGGGGTTACAAGGTTTGTTTAAACTGTTTTCTCTAATTCGGTGCAATTTCATCAAGGGTCCCCATGTTATATGTCAAACCGTTATTTTTTTAACCTTCTATATATTTATTTTCTTGGGATTTTTCCATTATGTAGTACGTGTTTTCATCGCATATATGCACCTCGCTAAGAATATAATTTTTAAATGTTACATTTTCATCTTTTCTCCTTTGAATATTCAAGTAATGCTTATGAAATTATCTCCATCAGACATAGATGGACGGGCAGATATGAAGCTCATTTGTGGGATAACAGTTGCAAGAAAGAAGGGCAGACCAGGAAAGGGAGACAAGGTTAGTCAAGAGAAAACAAAATAAATTTACAGTTTTATGTTTGGATGTATTACTTCTTAGAGTGCAACACTAGGTCCCTCTATCCTAATGATCTGACTTCTTATTAAATTCTTCCTTGTCATGTACATGCTTCTTGTGGATGCCATTTAAATCAAATAATTCACGTTGCAGTTTATCTTGGTAAGTCTCTCTTCAGCAGTGATGAACAGTTTGCATAAATAAACTATTGTTTTTCTCTTTTAGACACTAAATTATGCATTTGGATTTCAGGGGGTTATGATATGGAAGAGAAAGCCGCGAGGGCTTATGATCTTGCAGCTCTCAAGTACTGGGGACCTTCAACCCATATAAACTTCCCGGTATATAATTCAAGCCTGCAAGACTATTAATCCGAAAATGATTTTATTCTCTTAAAATGCAAATATTATTGCTCTTCTGGCAGTTGGAGAACTACAGGCAAGAACTGGAAGAAATGAAGAACATGAGCCGCCAGGAATATGTTGCACATCTACGGAGGTAATAATATTATTATAAGATTAATTATCGTTCTCGTGTGTTTACTATTCATTTCTCCTATTTTCAGAGGTTATATTTGTCTATTCCTTTTGATTTGCAGGAAAAGCAGTGGCTTTTCTAGAGGGGCTTCAATGTATAGAGGAGTAACAAGGTTTTTATTCCTGCCCTTATTTTTTTGAAAGCTAAAAGGTGTTCATTCCCATGGATTTTCTTATTCTTCATTTTATTCTAAAATGTCCTTATGTTTTCAACAGGCATCACCAGCATGGGAGGTGGCAAGCTCGGATTGGCAGGGTTGCAGGAAACAAGGACCTTTATCTTGGGACATTTAGTAAGTTCCTCGGTTTAAATTTTTATTTTCGTTTGCTTTCTGTTCTTTTTATCATTATTATTCCTTGTTCAAATTCTATTGGGCTCATTCTCTGCATATAGAACTTAAAATGACCGATTTCTATGATACTTCTGCTATCATGTTTCCACTAGAGACCAGTGGTGCTTTTCTAAGGCTGATGATGGCTTACTTTGAGACATTGTACTTTTTTAAAGCTGTTTTCTCTGATGAGATAAGGAAAGAAGCACAAAGTTATTTTCCACCTAATTTAAATTAATGTATTTGGAATTTAATCTTCCCTTGTAAGATACAGATCTCATCATTTTGAATCAATTTCTAATTGAACTTGATTGCAGGCACCCAAGAGGAAGCGGCTGAAGCTTATGACATTGCTGCAATCAAGTTTCGTGGGGTAAATGCTGTGACCAACTTTGACATAACCAGATATGATGTTGAGAGAATCATGGCCAGCAATACTCTAATTGCTGGAGAGTTTGCTAGGCGAAACAAAGAAACGGAACCAAGCACTGAGGCTATTGAATTTAGCCCACCAACAGAGAACAATGGGGAAACTAGTCAGGCAGAACATGACAGTGGGAATGGTGGCTCGGATTGGAAAATGGTTTTGTATCCGCAGCAACAATCCAATTCTGGCATAGGATCACTTGACCCAAAACCCCTGGAGACTGGAAATTATCGTAATCATTCCTCCATCCCAATGGCTTTTCAGGATATGATTGCGATTGATTCAGTGAACTCGAGTCAGTCAATGGTGGATGAATCAGCCAAGCTAGGCGGGACTCATTTCTCGAATCCATCCTCACTGGTGACTAGTTTGAGCAGTTCAAGAGAAGCTAGTCCCGACAAATCCGGTCCAACAATGCTATTCGCTAGGCCTCCACTGGCATCAAAATTCATCACTCCAACAACTGGTGTTAGTTCATGGTTCCCATCAGCAGCAGCAGCACAGCTGAGGCCAGCTGCTGCTATCTCCATGGCTCACTTGCCAGTTTTTGCTGCCTGGAATGATACCTAAACCCCTTAAAAAACTGTTCAGTGGAGAACAACCAAAATTTGCATGAACAACGAAGAAATTGGCGGTCTTCGGGGGGAGAAAAAAAAGGTTGCCACTGAAGTTGGATGTTTTATTATTATGCCTTTTGTTTTGTAGATGTTAGTGGAGGTAATAGGGGCTTAAGAAAAGACAAAGGTGGGAGCCAGTTATCTTGTCTGTAAACCAAGTGTAAGAAACTTTTGTCAAAACTAAACCTTTTGGCTCATTTGGAATGAAAGATATTAGCAAAATGGAGGGAAGGGATTAGAGAAGTCTAATGATTAAATTCTCTGTAATGATGTTGGAAAAATAGAAGTGGCCCTTATATTATTGATTCTGCTTTTGTACTTTATTTTATATATATATGTATAGGTCCTGCTAAGTACAAAACCAGCTCAATGTTTCCCAATAATGCAGAAGGCACATACTTTGACCACAATATATTTCATTTCACAACCCAATCTGCTCCTCAATCTGCATTACAACATCATTACAAATTCCTCCTTTCTTATCTCAGCTTTCCTCAAAGGCAACAGAAATTCGATTTCATCATTTTGAAAAAGCTGTTGGACAGATTCTCTAGTGAAATACTTTAGTTAGCTTATTTTAATATTAGTCATTATTAGTTAGGACTTTGTCTGTTATTTGTTTTTAATAAAGTGATTATGGTAAAAAAAAAAAAAAGAAAAATTCTTAACTTTTCTTAATTCCACTTGATGTAAAAGTAAAACAAAGAGATAATGCACTTAAAAGCGATTCCCTGTCCTGGTGTGGACTCTGAGGGGAAATAAAAAATAATAATAACAATAATAATCAATTGCGTAATTGATGAAAACTCCACTCCCCTCGTGTGTAAACGAACGATCTGATCTGATCTGATCTGCATGTGTGATTGCAATCTTTTCCAATATGGAATTTTGATTATAACACGACAGGACAGAGAGGATTATGTGCCGTAAAAGCTGGGACCTAAGCTTTTTTGGGTTGGATTTATCTGTAATTTTTCATCATGCTAATAAGTCCAACTTGACAGCAAAACACATATTAATTCTTTCCTTGATAATTAATCAAGCATCATACAAACAACTTTATACAAAGAAAGATATAGCCAAATGCCTTGTGACAAAATTGTACCTGTTACGGATTTCATCGATATCAGTATCAACGGGTTACTCTCAACATATTAAATGCTTCATCAACGTAATTGACTGAAAGTTCTTTACCAAGCCTATAAATATTTTACGCTATATATAAATATACCTCATCATTTTTATCGGCCATTTAATAAACGATATTAACACCAATGATACCATATGGTATAATAATCTTCTTGAAGGGTTGTCTTAGAACATGCAATGTCATGTAAGTAGTATCTGTTTCATGCTTCCACTCCAAGTTTTTCCATTGCTTTTGAAAAATAAGATCACAATTGAAAAGGAGTTTGAGGCATATATTGTTTAAAAAATTCGAAAACATTTTTGAGAACATGGAGAAGAATAAGAAAAAAGTGGGCGCAATAATCGAATATACATCAATCTTTTTTGTTATTGGACAATGTTACCTCGTTATGGAATAAGTTTGACATGTAAGTAAATAAATTGATTTAAATATATACATATATATATATATATATGGTAATCTTATGTCAAATTCTAGCTAGCTAATGTTTTGTGCATAATTTGTCTTGAAGTTGAAATGGCATACAGATTGGTATCACCGAAAATCAATACTTTATGAAGAAAAACGTTAAAAAACGAAGGCAAAAAATCAACCTTGATTAGACAAAGAAAAGAAAGAAGCATATGTAAAGGGGGAACACACACCAACAACCCATAACATAACAAGGATTTAAAAGGGTCACAGCGATTGATGGTCAAAAAGACATTGCAAATCTTGTGGAAAAAGATTACAAAGTAAATAGATACTTCTCATCTTTAAAAAATAAAGTAAAACAACAATGATATGAATTTCTTCAAACCTCTTTCGTTTTAGTCAACAACTATGATTACATATATGGCTTGTTGTTGACAGTTGGATTGCCAGAAACAAATTAAAGTTTGTGTACTACAACCATTCATAGAGTAATTAATAATGGCTTAATCTCAATCGATCTCATATTGCGCACGAGCTAACCAATTCATAATTAATTAGATTGCTTTTGCTACAGAATTTCATTTTGAGAAAGGCTTAGGAATAACAAATTTAAAGAAAGCTATTTATCAGTACTACTACTATGCATTGAGGTATATATGGTCCCAAAATTTAAAAAAAAAACAAGGTGTAAATCTGAGTGCAGAGAGTTGAAAATCTTAAATGGTCCCGTGTAATTTTAGGACCGCTAGATATATAGCTATCGCTTATTCTTCCTCATCTGATAATTATATATACGAGGCTCACTATCTATAGCTATACGTAAATATGCACCCGGCTCGAGGGATATCCGTTCAGGTGTTTTGCTGTATTGCCCAACGTTTTGGTAATTGTATCTTGTGTTGTATGTTGAGGAGTCTGTTTCTTCCCAGGAAACCTCTACACTTGCCTGCTTGTTGGTATACATTAATTGGACCATTTTCATTTTTTTTTTTTTTTTTTGGTTTTAGAAAATATGTAAAAAAATTTAACTTCGTTCACCAAATTTCGGGTTAATTAATAGCTCGAGACTGTTAAATTAATAATTGGATTACATGGCCAATTTAACGGAGATATATAATGTTTGATACTATGGTGGCCTTGCTTGCATCAATATTGATGAGTAGAGGGGGAAGCCATTAAATGGAGAAGTGGGTAGTTGCGTTGCATAGCCAACCAACATTGTTTGAAGTTATGAATCGAATTCAAAGCTAAGCAAGAGAGTAGATGTAGATCATTGATGCGTCATTTTAGGAGGCCGGACGTTCCGACCAAATTCATTCATGAAAACCTCACACATTAAACACGACTGTACAGTTTTGGTACATCCCTCTTAAGATATTCGAAAAAGATGGAGATTGATTTCGAGCCAAATAGATTTGGGAAAAGGATGTAAGAGACAGCAAGCAATTATGAATGAATAACCTAGGGGCCCCGATTGTTCAGACGTGCATCGTATGTCCCTTTGCATTGAATTACGTTTTGTCATCATACACTCATTCATTGCAATCACTTGGATCTCATTTGCTGCATGGATCATACTTTTGTCTGATGTATCGCTCTCTGTCTACTGTCTCATGCACTGTCTCAGCCTCATGCAAACTTACTTAAATGTGTTCACTTACCATTCTACCGTATACAATACAACCCTGTATGGTTTCTTCCACAAGAGACAATATTCTAAACCTGTCAAATAGCTAGTATTAAGTATTGAGTTTTAAAATAAATTAAAAATATTAGGGTTTCAGCTTTTAATGGGTTGCCCGGCCAATTCATCGACATCGAGTGAAAGCTAAAGGGCAGGGTGAAGGAGACTTGACGCAAGGGTGAGAGTTCGTACAGAAGAAAGGTTAGTGGTAAAAGCCAGTCATTGTTGGGACTGTAAATTTTTTGTACAAAATTTAATAATAACATAATTTTACGTAGAAATACGAGTATAATATCTGTTTATATGAATCAGGAGGGATTCAGGTTCAGGGTCAGACAGAGAGAGAGAGAGAGAGGGCTGGGGGCATGAATATTAAGCAACGCTGGCACCTGTCAACGTCCAAAATCTTACTGAGAATCTTTGGCCTCCTTACTTGTTTAATATATTTTAGTTTTTGTTTTAGTTTTTGTTTTCTTCAGCCTCGTGATCCAGGCTTAGCCCGTACACGTGGCACATTTACGCCGTCTAAGTTACTGCTACGCCGTGTGTGTCTGATATCTATTGCTTTTTTGTCTCTTCTTTTGACCGCTCGTATTTATGTAACGGACCGTAACGCGAGGCCCGTAGACGACACAGAATCTAGCAGGAGATAACACCCCGCAGCATCTTTCACTGTCCGCTTTAAAAGCTTTTAAAGTTTTCATCTTGACATTCAGACATTGTTGTTTCCTCTCTTCATTGGGCCGGGCCTAATTCGATAGAATCAAAAGAGTAAGCCTGGACACACTCCACCTTTTCTTAAAAAATGGTCCTCTTAGATTAGATGCCCTCGGTGCCTTCCACTTCTGTTTTATGATAGATTCTCTCACTGGGTCTCGAAGAAGACTGTTGGGTAATTCCTGTAGATTCTTTGATATCTTTTGTCGTAGGCTGCAACAGCTATCACTTATCGAAACTTTATGGAAATTATTGTGTGCGTTTCTCTAAAAGACTCGATATATCATTTTATTCGAGTAGTATGTTGGGTTTATAAAATAAATGGCCAAGACCAAGACATGAGCCCAATTGTCCCGATTGTTAAATATAATAAGGAGCAAAAAATAAGGCTAAATACACCCCTTCTGTTTCTCAATACTGTTAGTTATTGAACGAAAGAGAGGGCGGGGTGCAATCAGGATATTATTTGGTGCTTTTAGCATCACTGGTCTGCAATCGTGAACAAATACTGACTATATGTTCTTTTATATTTAAAACTGGGCCTCTAAGATCAGTTGGACTTGTGCTTTTTTGATGCATTGTCTCTCCAGTAGAGTGTTTGATGTCTTTAATCGTAGGCTGCACCAGCTATCCATTATCTCAAATTTATGAAAATTGGTCCTTTTCTGTAATTTGATCATGGAATAAATGGGATTGTACTTTCCCAAGAGATGAGCCCAGTTGTCCTGGTGTTGTAAAACCTTCAAAATCAAGAGAATCAAGTTAAGGCTTCCTTCCAGGATATTATTAGAACTAGAAGAGGAATGCATCTTCCATGCCATATGATATAAGAGCATATCAAATATAAGTTGTTTGATTTGTGCATATCTAACGGTTAAAATTATATTTGACAGTTGTATTAATTATGAATACATTAATTACATGTTCAGATATAATCTCCACCGTTAGATATGTTTAAATCCAACGACTTATATTTAATATAAAAAATTGTAAAAAAAAAAAAAAAAAAAAGGTACCATTGATACTGCCCATAATATAATTATTATTTTGTTTTGTTGCAACTTGTCTTGACCTAGAGAAATAAACAATAACGTCCTTGATGCTGTCTTATTTTGCCACCAGGACAATATCAATCAATCAGGCTTTGTGCGCTTAAATTTGTGTTTGCTAACTCGTGCATCTGAAAACTTTTAGACGATGGGCCTTCATCCTTGTGGGTTAGGTGTTCACCGTCCACTCGGCCTTTCTATTCGGGTCATCTTTTAAAGCCCCCAAATGGTGTGGACTGTCTGTGGATGCCTCCAAGTATATATTCCATGAAAGGTACACAAAAAAGCAAAGGCGTGACATGTTGCCGCAATTTTATGATTTATGAGCTACGAAATCAACAATAGTGTTATGCATTTTACAAATGTTATATATTAGAAACAACTGGCAAAAGTGGCAGGACTTGTGTGGCCTTGCCATATTGATGGCAACCTCTCAACGTAAATAATCTTTCTTGCGTTGGAAAGGGGGAGGCTGACAAAGCAACGTTTTGTGGGTGGACCCTGATGAAGACTATAACAGTTTACAAACTGAGAATGATTAGTCAGTTTAGTTAATTGAAGAATGATATCTTATGTCAATTGGCTTTATAATGGAACAGTTGTTTTTTCCTTAATGAGAATGAAAATCTTAGTGGAAAACCAATATCATGTACGACTAAAATCTATATCGGTTAGGAGGATCACTTTCATTGAGGGAGTTTGCACCATTTTGTTATAATCAGAATGAAAGGCCAGAGCAGCAGGCAGAAGCTGATAGTCGTCTCAGAGAATATAGTCTTTTTATGATGTTTTCATTTGAAACTTGCACAGTTGGAGTACTGGCACTGATCAGAATCTTGATACTCAGGTTATCTGGAAATCATTTTGTATCGCAACTGTTGTCGATAAAGTTGGGTTGCAGTGACAATAATGGAAATGCAGTAAGCCCTGTAAGATTTGATTCTATTTGTGACACGAATAATGTTTTTCCTAGAGTACTTAGGCGTCAAAAGATCTATAATTAATATCTACTGTCGGTCATTCTATATTTTATACGTTAATATATAGCAGAAAATGAAGTCTGTGAATATGTTCAGTTTCCAAACTCATCATCATATATATATATATATATTTATCTTTGTTGTGGGCTATAACTCATCATTATGTTCAATTCATACAGATTTTGATATTGGTGTTATGAGCTGTTTGCCCCTTCACACGTAATAGATCTTTGTTTGTTGTATCTTGGATAGTAAGATACATGATCTAGGACTTGATGCCAGCAGGAGCGCGCAGTAGTTGTGTTTCTTTTGATGAATTTTTATTGCTTTTGAATGTATCAATCACATCGTACCAATGTACCATTTTCAGATTAAGCAATGCTAGCTAGCTGAAACTTCTTTATGTGGAAACATCAATGACTAAGAATGATTGTATACTCTGAGTCTGAGCCGTCAAGGATTCGATAAATTGTATGGATGGAATAGCAAGCATCATTGTTTTCAGCTTCCTTAACAGCATAACTTTCTGCTTTAAATTTAAAGCAAAAACTAGATGAACATGATGATGCTTACTTCTCTTCTGCGCATGCTTCCCTCAGTTTCATTGGATGAATTAATATGGAGGTGGGGTGTTTAAGATTCTTTGTATGTGATTTAATTTCTATAAACCCCATCATTGATCGAAATTTGTACTAATCATACACTTTGTTATATTTAATTGTAATATGAGTTGTACTATGTGTTTTACATCTTCAAACTTCCCATTAAAATACAATACATGAAGTGATTGATTTATGAGTTCTCATCTACATGAAGTAACGCTTTTGTATAATTTGGAAAAAGGTTTTGAGTGTTTGTGGTAACTTTTTGTAAAGCAGAGACGGCAGAAGCCCCTTTGAAAGTAAAAATCCTACTGGCTGAAAAGAGGTGTGGAGGAGGCAACAACAGTAAGAGCAGCAACAGCGGCATCAAGCTTGGGCTATGAACCAAGTACAGCACAATGATCAAATGATTTTAATATACAAGCCTCAGAGAGAAAATTGTTTGTTTGAGAAATATTGGTGAGGCAAAATCTCAAGAGATTCTTCTTCTCATAGGTATCATCCTCATCATTGCCAATGAGGCAGGACCACGTCTACTGAACCTTACTTAGGGCAACCCCAAAAAAAATGAAAAAAGTAGGCCTACCTCCAGTTCCAAGCATGCCTCACGCGTGATAGGTGGGTCCCTTTGCTTAAGATTGATTTAATTAAAAAATTAGATTAAAGAATGCTGTTGATAAGCTGTTTTAGGCACACATTACTGATGTCTAGCACACGCAGCCATCACCCAGGATCTCACCTCCCGTCCTGTCCTCTGGACTAATATTTGTGGGTCAATTCTCATGTTTTCTTTTTTCATTTTTTTCATTTACACTACTTGAATTTTATTGATTGAATCATGATTAAATAAACGGTGGTTTAAGAAACACTAATCTTTCTTTATTTTATGGGATAGATGGTTGAGATCAAATGTAATATCTTCTTAATTTATATGATGAGCATAGTGCTTTACTTTACTTTATATATTCTATTGCTGCTTGTTTACTACTTATTTAGGCGTTGGGTGATTATAATTATTTAAGTGTTTGTATATTGAAGATACATCTATGATCTATCAAACGTTGTCGGCTTTTAATTTCAAGTTTCGGCAAGAAAACAAACAATTAACTTGCAAAGGTAAGGAAAATAGAGATATCTTGAATGAGGCCTATAGATAGGCCCACGCCTCTGCTTTCCATAAGAATGATTTAGTGAGTGCCCACATTTATAAGTTAGGTGTACCATCACGATCATCAAATCTGCATACTATCTTTGACCAAGGAGTCCATCATGTGGGTCCCAATTCCACATCACACAAAATCAAGATCAAAATCACATCACCCTGGTATGAGGTGTCCTACACTACACTAGATCAAGAGTGAGTTAGGGAGCTAATTAGGCGTTAATTCCGCAATAATTTTTCTAAATTTCTATTATTATTCCAATAATCCAGCTAGCAAGGATCACAGCCAGACATTTTGTTGACTAGATGATTTTGGTTTGACCAAGCCGAGGCGAGGCTTTTTGAATAATAGGCTCACTGTCTACAGCTGGAAACCGTACCAGGACAAGAAGGTAAAATTGATGATTAGATTCCATTATTCCTTATGTTCCTCATAAGCCAAAGCCCCTCCCAAAGTAAAAAAGAAAAAGATTGTTGCAGGTGTTAATTAATTAAATAAAACCCCTTTGGTTAAACAAATGATAATCTGTACTGTGTTTCACAACATACAGTATCTCGCATGAGTTGTCCAATCAGAGCCTTACACTTTGCACAAATATATGCTAATATACATCTATCAAATAGAGGGGGCATCTTTGTTTTGTGGGACATAGATAAAACCCACAGATTGAGTGTTTAAGGGAAGATTTGGTAGGGTCAGATTGATGACTGGTGGGTGATCATGGAGAGTGATGGAGCTTAGGTACAGCATAATGACTATTATTCTCAAAAGAAATGAAGGATGGGTTAGTTGGCACTGAGAAAAATGAGTGTGTAACAGCAAATATAGGTCTGCTAGAATAGTTGGCAAATTGTGTCAGTGTTAAAAAAAAAAAAAAAAGAAAGGTAATGTTAATAGAAGCAAGTAAGCAAAGCAAGCTTGGGGTTGAAGAGAAGAACCTCTTCAGTCTCTTGTAAGATTAATAAAAAAAAATTGAATGCAAGAGAGAAAATGTGTATAATAATAAAAAAATTACAAGGAGTAAAGTGAGGGAGGAAAAGAGATTAGGTTCTGTAATAATTTAGCAAACAAGGGCAGTTGGCAGTAGTTAGTTTGTCTTTTAAAATCATACATGTCACCTGTTAGCTTGGGCAGGTAATCAAAAGACACACACTCTCTCTCTCTCTCTCTCTCTCTCTCTCTCACTCAACTCTCAATGTAATAATGTGCTTGGTCTCGGTAGACATATAGCTCTTTATATTTTCATGTGATCTATAAAAGTTGGAATTTGATGCTTCCTTTGTTGTTTGTGCAAGCTCCCAATTTGTGAATTTGGTTTTTTTCTCAATTTAAGCAAGCATTTGATGCTCTTTGAGGTACTATCAAACACCCACTTTGGGGGACTGTGATATGAAACTCTGTCCATTTCAGTTTTTGCATAATTCAAGTAGAATTTGATGCTTTTTGGTCTTTTTCTAGGTACCTATCTGAGAATTTCTCAAACGGGTTTCTTCAATTTCTCTTGTTTTGATTCTTTGGGTTTTGATTCAGGACTTGAAAACTAGTTCTTTTTCCACATTACTGCTTCTTAAAACGCTACTTCTCACTTGATATCCATTGCTTGAAGCTTGAGTTGATCGTCCTCAATTGGGTTGAGTTGAAAAGATTCAATCCTTATGGCAACCAATCAATTACTTGGCCTTAGTTGAGCGGAGTATGTCAAAAATTAGTTCTTGCATAAGCAAAAGAGAAAAAGGGAATCTGCTTTCTTTTTGTGAGTCTGCGAGCTGTTACTTAGCTAATGCTATCGTTTGTCTATGTCCACTTTATGCTCTGAAAGGATCACTTTCTTGTCTGTGTGAAGCATTTTCCTCTTTTTATCTTGCACATCAGAGTAGACTTGATCGTAGGGTTTTTGAAAGAAGTGGTAAGTAGCTGGTGCTTCTTAGATATTATGCCTGATAGATTGGATTTCCCCTTTTGCTTGTGTCTATGGGATGCTACAATAAGGGGTTTCTTTTACTTTAACATCCTATCAGTTCTATAAAGCTGCCAAGGATACGTTTTCCTTGTTGAGTCCTGCAAGATATCACCAGCTAATTTTGGTCAAAACCCACTTTGCCTTTAATTTTAAGGTAGTTCCTTCCGTTTAATACCCAATTTTAGTCCTGGCCCTAGCCAACTGTTGAGCAGGGAGTTCATTTCACTTATAGATACGTGCCTTCCTCAGAGGTTTAGCTTTTGAGACAAAACTATGGGTGGCGGTGACAATGATGATATGGGATTTCAGCGTAGAAATGAGAGTGTTATGAATTGTCCATCTTCTGGGATGAACACAAACCCATTGCCTCAGAAGGTTTCAGGGATGACAATGAACTGGGTGTCAATGTTCAAGTCTCCCAGTGGGGCGGATCATTTCTTTGGTTCGGGTTGGGATCCAATTGTTTCTTTGAGTCACGGTGAAAACTTTGGAGTCTCTTCAATGGTTTCTCACAATGAATTTGCCACTTCTTCCTACCCTGTTGCAATGGAAAACCAGGGAATTAGTAGCACGTCCAACTTAGTTCAGTATTCATCTGATCCAAGTTTTGTTGAGCTCGTGCCAAAGATTCCATGCTTTGGACGCAGTAACTTATCGGAAATGGTTAGTTCCTTTGGCCCACGTGAAAACTCCCAGATTGCTAATAGCGGGTGTCCTCTAAATTATGTTCCAAATGAGGGTGGCAATGGAAGGACTTCAACAAATGTTTCACAATCTTATGAGGACCGTCAAATCTCAGAAGACGCAGCCATAGGAGTTTCAACTAATGGTAAGACAAGAAAACGAGCACCTGAGTCAAATTCCCATTTCAATCCAGATAAGGTAAATTCACGAGCATTATCATTGTATTAGTGAGGAATTTAAAGGCTTGTCTTAGCTTTAGGTTGCATAGTAACACTCTTGACTGTATGCTTGCGCATTCTTCGTAGAATGCTGAAGCAGAGCTTCAAAAGGATCCTTCTGGAGACAGCTCTGGTGTTCTGAAAGAACAAGACGACAAGAAACAAAAAATTGATCAAAATAGAGGTGCAAATTTGCGCGGTGAACAAGCTGGTAAACAAGCTAAAGACAGTTCTAACAGTGGAGAGGCTCCTAAAGAGTATATTCATGTGAGAGCCAAAAGGGGCCAAGCTACTAATAGTCACAGTCTTGCCGAAAGGGTACATCCTTGCAGTTACATATCAAATTTCATAATGCTGTAGTTATCTCTCTGTTAAACCTAGTGACATGCTTGCAGGTGAGAAGAGAAAAGATCAGTGAGCGGATGAGACTGCTTCAAGAACTTGTTCCCGGATGCAATAAGGTAACTAGAGGTGGCCTAGTTTGTCAATTAACCTTTTCTTCATTCTGCACGAATACAAATGATATTGATTTGTTTGGTGTGATGTGTGGTTTCAGATCACTGGTAAGGCAGTAATGCTTGATGAAATTATCAACTACGTGCAATCACTGCAACAGCAGGTCGAGGTATGCTATATTTTGACTGTAAAATAAGGCATTTGAGAGTTAAATTAATTTTTTTAGTTGTCATTAAATTGTCCTTAGGGATTATTCAGCTTATAATAGAAATGATCAGGCTCTGTTTCCTCTCGAAAATATATGTGTGTGTGTGTGTGTGATCAAGTACTTTTGAGGAGCTGAGTTAAAGGTTTTCTATCTATAGATGCAAAAAAGGGATTAATTGAAAGCAACATTCAATAGCCATGTTATTGGCCTATTCACTGTCTTTTGAGCATGCCATCAATCTTCTGATTGTATCTAGAACATTATTAGGATCTCTTTGATATATATCTTTTCCATCAGATTCTTGAATCGACTATGACTTGCTACAACAGTTTGTCCCAGTTAAATGAATGGAATTAGTAGGAGCTCTCTTGTCATGAGGGATATTATTTTTCAATGGTTATAAATTGTTTTAAATTACAGACTTGATGTGGAGAATAATTTTTTTTATTTAGAGTTAGTCAGTATTACTAGGTAATTGTGTGGCTTTTGTATGTTTTATATATATTTGACCAAGTCTGTACTTGCGTTGCTGTTACAGTTTTTGTCGATGAAACTTGCCACTGTCAACCCAGAACTGAACATTGATATAGAAAGGATTCTATCTAAAGATGTAAGTTAAAATGTTGAAATAGTGCTAAAATATTTGGGCAAATTTATCTGCTTTATGCTAGATACTTGCAAATGTTTTGGACTTTCGGGTACAATAAGAATTCTTAGTTACATTCTCTGTAGATTCTCCATTCGCGTAGTAGCAGTGCAGCTCTTCTTGGATATAGCTCTGGAATGACCTCCTCTCAACCTTACCCGCCTGGACTTTTCCATGGAACCATACCAAGTATCCCTAGTGCTAATCCTCAATTTCCTCCCTTGCCTCAGGTATGGTACAGATCTTCATATCTTACTCAGATTCTCTGCCTTTTAAAAGCACTTACACAAGGCATTTCTCTTACAAAAATACAGAGCGTGTTAGACCATGAGTTTCAAAGTCTTTACCAAATGGGATTTGACTCCAGTTCAGCCGTGGACAGTTTGGGACAGAATGGTAATTGGCAAATAATTAGAGTTGATACGTAAGCTTCTCTTTTACAATTTTTTTTTTTTTCCTTACTCTGGAAGTTTTATTGCTTTCAGCTGGGCGCTTGAAATCAGAACTCTAAAATTTGGAAGATCAAAGGTTAAGTCCTGCTAACAGAGATTCCAGAAGGTTCAAGTTGACTGCAGATTTAACTCATTTAGAACAGAAAAAGAAATAGAAAGGAAAAGAAAAAAATTCAGTTGTATAGGTTCTCAGCTCCTAACTGTTTGTTCTTCGAACTTTTAGCAGAAGAAGACGACTTGGTAAAATCACAATCCATGTATATTTATTCAGACAGAAAATGGGACTTTGATTAGTCATTGATTTTTCTCAATTGGTATCTGTAGATTAGAGCAAGTATGTGTGAAGCTTTTATTACCTTTTTCAACGAACATTTTTTTTAAACAAAATTGTCTTGTAGATTGAATTTGCGAAATTGTATTGATGAGAGATAAAATGCTTTCATTTTTACGCATTCCTTCCTCTACAGGAATTTTCTTTTTCATTTTTTGTGTATATCATGTTGATGCCTCTCTGCAGGTTCAATGCAGCGATTAAAAAAATTGTTAAAATAATAATAAGAATAATTTACTCTCTGTTTAATGAAGTACGATGATAATGAAGGGTTGTTTTGGTCTGAAATGTTGCGTCGGACGCGCCAATACATTATTAACTTGTTGATTATGTTCGACATCGGGATAAATTAATATAATTGTTCCGCATTGTTACGTATCTTTCAAACCGAGTAATTAGATAGATACGTTGGATTTCCTCTAATAATCTTAAGCTAATAAGATTTTGCACTGGTCATCAGGTAGATATTATTATTAAGATTATTCCCTAAGCTAATAAGATTCTGCATTGGTATAGGAAACGAAGTTCAATTTCCTGAGACAGCTTTGATTTCCGTGTCCCGTTTGGATTAGGACACCAACGTCATTATTTCCTATATAAGTTCTCCCGTCTCTCAGTCTCTCTCCACTTCACTTCTCTTCCTCGGTTCGCGACGTGCTCAATTTCCTCTCTGATCTTTGTTTTACAACTTCTCAGAATTTCTTCCAAACGCGCTTGCATTTGTAGCCTGTTGTTCAAAGATGTCTACGACTTGCGAACTGAAATTGCAGCAGGATTGTACCATTATCAACAAGGTGAGGAATCTGAACTGGGACTTCCGAAATATGCGTCCTGGTTTTGTAATTCAATTACGGGTGCGTCATGCTGTTCAAGACCGAAATACTCCGGGGCTACGTGCAACCAACACCAAACCAGACAGGTTCTTTTACGTGGAACAGGACCTCTTTCTATCCTATCATGGAATGATGGGATGTTTGTCTAACATTCTGGCTAATGAAGGAATAACAGTAGACGCAGATGGAAGATTTTTATGCCGGAATTTAGTACGACTTCTCCTGCCTAACGTGTTCTCTCAATCAGTGCCAATTTGTTCACTGCAAAGGGTGGTAGAACTTGTTCTGGACCATGCTAGGTATGCGAATCTCCGTCAATGCAATCGTTTCCGGAAACTTGTGCCGCTTGCGATGGATTTGACATTGGTTAGAAATCAGCCATTTCAGTTTCAACTTCAACTTGTGGATGAGGCAGTAATCTTGGGTGGTGAATCTTCGGGAGCCATTGCCATTAAGTCCAAAACGGTGGTGGCGCCTGTGAAATTGGTGGAGGGATTAATTCAGGCATCGTGTACAGAAAAAGATTGTTCGATATGTTTGGAGAATTTTTCTGTTGGACAGTTGGCTTCTCGCACGCCTTGTTCGCATATCTTTCATAAGAAGTGCATTGCTCGCTGGATTATCAAGTCTCAATCGTGTCCGTTGTGCCGCGCTGATTTGTCTAAACCTGCCTAAGAATTTTAATTTTCATTTTCAGATTGTATAATTGTTTCGTTGCTTTGACTGTAGAAGAGATTGTTGCACGTTCAATCCCTAATGCTGTAAATTTAGTTGTAATGGAATGTTGGCATTTGCCTTCATTGATAGTTAAATGAGTTTTAAACAAATAAACAGTTATATCTCATTTTAAATGAAACGAAAAGAATTAATTAATAGATATCTCTACTATAATTAAATTGAACGTAATTTACTAAATTATTCGATCCAACAAAAGTTTAGAAATATGGGTTTTTTTTTTTCTTAATTTGGTATTACTAAATTGAGTTAGGATCCGAATTTATATCCTAAAAGTAACATATTTTCCTCAACCATCATTTATCAGATAGCTGAAACTCTTGTAACAGGAACAATGTTTACAAACTTGAGTTCTCTTGATTGATTCCACAATTTGGGAAAAATTATATGTTCTATAATTTTCAGAATAAAGGTTATTAACATATACTAAAGAAACAAAATTATACAAATACAGAACAAAAAATGTAATAATACACATCACTATTTCGAAGCATTTACTTCCCTAACACTTAGAACCAGGGAAGCAGATGACAATATATAACCTAGCTTGTCTTGACAGAAGTTAATTCGGCTATTTTCATTTTTCGTCAGTCAACTAGATTTAACAGGAGGAGCTCTGTAATAAGCAGGAACAGTTGCAGGGAAGAACATTTGCCTTAACCCTTCCGCGTTCATGATGGGGAAGATGATTCCTGATGCACTCTGCAGCAGGATAATTTACATTTTAAGTAATTAAAAATGCATAATCTGAAAAAAGAATTTAAAAAAAAAATGATAAGGAGAATAGCAGGTCCATTTGAAACAAAAAACAATGGTGGGAGTGTATATACGCACTGAAATTATTCTAGCTCCAATCCAGATGCGATAAGGTGAAGGATATGGCAGTACTAATCGGCCAACACCATATACTGCGACAGCAAAGAAATGAAGAACCAAGCTTAATGGGCGAGGATTCAAACCCGAGAGCAGAGAGACTGGTCCTGACGAGCAAATACCTCCAAGACTTAGATAGTCAAAGCAAGCCTCACGCATTTCCTTCCTTGCTTCATCAGGGGAAGCAGAAAACACCTGGTACAAGGCACCAGCCAATGTATTGATAGTCGATGACACAGGCTGCAAACACAAACATTAAAGGAACCTTAGTTTACTCTAGTCATGAAGACTTCCATATTTATCAAAAGAATAGACAGCAAATTAAAATATAATCAAATACTATCTAAAGAGCATATAACTTTCATGTGAATAATTTTCTATTGTGTGTGCCTACAAGCAAGAGCAAGCCGCAAAGTTGCGGCCAAAAAGAAAGTTAGAATTTTATCAAGCATCACCATAAGTTTACTACTTACCTTACGCAAGGTATAAAAGGATTCAAGGTATTTGCAGAGAGCTGGTGCATTATTCAGGTTACGCAAAGGCCTAAGAAGATTGCGCAGAATAACAATATCAGACAGTGCAACAGTCATTCCTCCTCCAGTTAATGGATGGCGCATGTTGAACGCATCCCCCATCAAAAGAGCTCCAGGAGTGGGATAAGGAGAAGCTGGCATGCTTCTATTTGGCATTGTTCTAATATTTCCTTTGTCAACTGCAGCTACAAAGGAATCATAGATTTCGGGTGGAATCTGCAACATACATGGAATATGCTCATTCAAGGGACCAGTAGACATAAAGAAATTAGGATCATAATTTCTTTTATAAAAGATAAAAAATGTGCCATGAAATATGAACCATGTGAAGCCAATGGAAAATCAGTCCAAATGATATACCTGAGGAGCCACGACAGTCTTCAAATAGTTTGCCATTTCACCGTTGGAAATGGAAGGAACCTTTTGACCAGGTACATCAACCAGACACCGAACCTCATTGCTACTGATGGGATAACACAAAATGGGGGAAGGGTCTGCTAGTATAACATGCCCATGATTTGCAAATGGAAGATTGCAATTTTCTAGGACCAGACCAACAAAACAGGAGGGCACCTCTACCTGCAGAAAAATACGAAGACAAGTTTTAATTTATATAATGCATCAGGATTTTGTGAATCATATTGGTGAAATTTTGTGCCAATATTGACAACGTAAAATACATAGTTCGGTTCAATTGTTGATGACAGTTAAATATTGACATGACCAAATGCCATCTCACCTTAGGGTTGCAAAGTGAGCGACGCAAGTTTGAAAAACAGCCATCACACACAATTGTCAAAGGAGCATATGCAGTCAGTTCTTCGCCAGCTTTAGTCTTGTATTGCACACCTTTAACAGTCCCTTTTTCTTCAATCAGGGAAGTTACTGTTCCTTGCTCCAATCGTACACTAGCACAAATTAAAAAAGGCATAACTACCAGTAAACCAATGGGTATATGGTTTTGCAGAAAATAACAATTTGACATGAATCGCCCTCTAACAAAATAGAATCACAGAGTTATCAATATTATATAGGTTACCATACAATCAATGGACAGTTGCTGCATTTACTAAAAGATTTCTAACCAAATCACTACATGAGAGTACTGGTGAAAGATCATCTAACAAGATCTGCTGTTTAAGTTCAGTGCAGGAGTAAATTAGTCCATCCAAGTGTGCAAATAGACATACATAAGTTTCTAAAAAGTGTGAATCATTTGAGAACTGATGGAACATTAGAGCATATGGGATTCTCAAAATGGAGCACGCAAGAACTAGATATAAGAAACATGATAAACCAACAATTAGCAAGCACCTAAAAAGTTGGGAGATAAAATATACTTTGGAAGGGAAGCAGCTTTCTCCCGCAGCCTCTGTATGAAACGTCCATTATGAAAGCTCCTCCCAGCAACATCTGAGTGAAACTTCTCCAATGGATATGATAGTCGGGTATTTCTTCTATTCATGAAAAGTGCATAACCGAAAACCCGTTGTGCATCAATTTTCTCCACACAATCTGCAGGAAAAGAAAATGCTTGATTTAAAAACTAAATTCTATTAGTATAAAGGTAATCAAAATACTAAAAGATAGAAATTGTTCAATGCCAATTACAACCATCAAACACAAAAGAGTAACGTTAGAGAGTTCTCTGCATAATAGTTCAAAATTCACCCACCTTCAAGTCCTAGCTCAATCAATTTGAGGTAGCCTCCTGGTTGCAGCAATTCACCAACAATTCGGTCAGGCTCTGACAAATCTCTTTCAATCATGCACACTCGACGTCCATCCTGCACTTCAAATTGCATAATCAGTTTTCAATGAAATTAACATGCACTTAAAATTGTAATATAATGAAGCAAAATGAAACAGGCATTACTTTATCTGATGCAGTATGCAATAAACACTCACTTTAGAAATTTTAGTACCTAATAAAATATGCCAGCACAAAGATACAAAATCAAGGTAAAAAAACAAATACAGTAAAATTATAATAAGTATTAAACATCCATGTATACTAACTTACAAGCTATTGGAGATTACTACATGTTGGCATCCATTAGAAATCATGAAAACAAGTAAAATCCCTAATTAAATGGCCATTAGATTTAAAATCAAAACAGTTTTCGCCAAGACAGTTCATTTTCATTAGTATTATCCATTAAAATAATTTCCCTGATATTATCAATAACCAATCTTTTAGCTTAGTGATATAAATTAAGTTCATAAAGGACAGATTTCACCGTTCAGCAAATGTCACGATCTTCAGTCCGATGTGGGCTCTAAATAAATTTTTAATAGGGAGCATCAGATATAATCTAATCAAAAAGTAGAACAGCCATAAACTGATATGCTTAAATCAATTTGAGTTCAAGCCACACCTCTATCAACAAGTGGGAAACAGGACAAAAGTTCATTAACGAAAATCTATACCTTGCGTATTTAAGCATAATTAGAAACTCAAGAAAAGGAGCTTGGACTAAGTGATTAAAATATCATATAAAATGAAATCCGTGGTTAGGTCCTTGTTAGATAAAGGATCATAGGGCCTATCTATTCAGCATATTCCCCATAACATATACTTTCAATATCAAAAAGCTTCAGAAATTGAAATCATAACTTATGAAATAAGCTGAAGTGCTCTGGATAAAAATTTCTCCCAAACTCTAAGCAAAAGAGCACCGAGGTACAATGATTTCCAGCTCAAAGATGAAGAAGTTCAAACGGATGCTTTTCAAAAATAAAAAAGAAATATTGCTGACTATATAAAATAATGATTTGGTGACGTCCACGTATAAAAAATAATCGAATTCCAACCATTCTTAGCTGGTTTTTCCCTGTTGTCATCCAAAGCAATTGAAATTTTCTAATAAATTAATCAGAAAACAAAAATCCCCGCTTGGTTCATGATAACATGCAGGAAGAACAAAAAGAAAACAAAGAACAATGAATCACCTTGCCGAGAGTGTGAGCGAGAGCGGCACCAGCGACGCCAGCTCCGACGACGATGACGTCAGCATCGGCGAAACCACCGGATCTGCATTCTCCATTAACAGCATCGAAGGCAGTCTTCACGCACGCACTCTTGCTCTGCGACGAATCTCCGTCGGCGTCGCCCTTGTTCTTCATAACGAAATTATAGACGGCGAGTAGCCCCAGATTATAGAAGGCAACGAGGCCAAGGACGGCTCCCAATATCAGTCCCCACGTGTACTGATCCGCCATTTTACCAGAAATGCAAAATCCTAACCAACGGAAATCTCCAACCAAAAAAAAAAAAAAAAAGACGACGAAGAAGATCAGCAGTCTTCGTCTCTCTCTCTCTCTCTCTCTCTCTCTCTCTCTCTTTCTCTCTCAACTTAATGTTGCTTTTGAATTTGATTTGTTTTTGATTCTGTTATGAGTGTGTGAGACACGCTGGCTGCTCCGATGCTTTCTTTCTGGTAAATAAACAGAGCACGAGAGGGGTCGCGATATGCAAGCTTCCTTTATAGCACTTTCGCGGGTCCGCAAGTTACAACGTACAAGTCACCCAGCCAGGCAGTCCACCACTCCCGCTACGGATGCGTTTGAATGCTAACTTACGCTTTCTTTGTTATGCGCCTTAAGCTACGCACCTTTCAATTTTCATTTTATTATATTATATTATATTATATTATTTTTATTACTCCCTTACCCTGACTATTTTCTTTTTCTATTTATTTGTTGGGTTGGTTGGTTCGGCCCCTTGTTTAATGGTTAGGCAAATTTCAAGAATCCGTCTTCGAGTCATATCAAATAAATTATTTCTTTCCATTCAAAAATAAATAAATAAAAAATTCTCTGTGAATAACGGGAAAGCGATTTGTTGAATTTCATGGTAATTGGTAAAATTATATTTTATGTCTTTTTTATTTTACAAAATTCGTTCTCGATTTTCAGTGTGGGGAAAATTCATTTTTAATTTCGTTCTATCGACCCACAAAGTTGTTAGTCAATGTGGAAAAACAATATAAAAATAGAAAAATAAGCATAACTGTGGATATTCAAACGAGATACACGAGCAGAGCAATTATTGAAGTGGTATGCCAATAGAAAAAACTTTGCAGTAATCAGAAAATCAATTTTGACTTTATTCTTGTTCTCACCATCTCCCATGAATTAGACAATCTCATGGTCAAAGACGAAGAGAGGTTTATACTTTATATAAAATATTGGATTAACAATTTTGCCTATTATATAAAACGAAGTGCAGTGAGAATGAATCGAGGGAAAGATGCATTTTCCTTTTCAGACATTTGGAGTGAATCAAGGAACACCCAATTAAATATATAACTCTTAAAACTAAAAAAAAAAAAAAAAAATCTCTACAATGTTATATACATATTATTTTCTCTACGAGTAAATTTTGTTTTATAATACTAGAAACCGTTTAATATGTCAGACATATATTTTTATTTTCATAAATTTTATTTCACTGACATTTTATAGTTTATATTTTATATTTTATGATAAAGCAATTTAATTTTATCGAATAAAATAGTTACAAAAATGCACGCACATATCTAACTTCTAACAGAATGGTAATATGTTACGAACAGCTTGACATATAAACAATAAATGTACGAAGAAGACAAAAACATGTTACGTTTGAGATATTCAACAGTCAGCCAGCCGTATATGGTCAAGCAGGTACTGCATTATTTTTGAAAATAGTAATGTCCGTTACAGTAAAATTATTTCTAAAGAGAAAACAAACCGAAACAAACCAAAGCATATATAGTAAGACCATTTGTGTTAGCATACCCATGCGTTGACAAAGTCAAACTAAAGTGCAAACTATTTTATTTAAATACAAAACAATATAACTGAATACTGTTAATGCAGGCAAATCCGCCAGTGTGGAAATTTGACTGCGTTATGAGCTGGGAATGGATGATGCGAATCTACCTACCCATATTTTCCGAGTTCTGATCTGCTCACCTTCACGTGCCGGCGTGCTGCTGCCACACCCATAATTTGTTGGAGCATGGATTCATGCATGGCTTCCCGATAAGTTAACAACAATAAGTAATATTTTTTAAAAAAAAAAAAAATTGATAGTTGAAGAAATATTACACATCTACGACTACGACTACGACAAACAAAAGTCGTCGTTGGTTGGTGATTATATATTGGCGACGCCAATCTGTGTCTGGACGCGAAGTGTGTGTATCGAGTACGTTAATGTTAATTCAGCACACGCCAAACTTGACACTACGAGCTACTGCTAAACACTGAAGACTTTTTAAGTTTTACGTGCGAGTTTTTAATATATATATATCATTTAATAAATTTGTTATCTATTTTTATTATTTTAAATGTTAATAATAAGATTAATATATTATAAAATAACTATCAATGCGACAAGATTTTATTTTGCATGCATACTGGGTCTTTTTCTTAACAGGGGCTTTACAATATGGTTTAAGGTAACCTTTATTTTAATCTTTGACCTAAAATTTGGATTTTGAATTAATACTTGTTTATTTTATGCTGAAAACAGGGCATAACTTATTATCAATCATTCACATATTTTATTGCGTTTATTTCTTCAACTTAATACTGAATTAAGATATTTATTTTGGATAAAATAAAGTTTAAAATTTTGATTTAACATTTAATAGAAATCTCTAAAAAGATTAATTTAGTAGTATTTTAAAAAATCTTCATATAAATTTTATTTATTGCCTATCTATATAGAGTTTATATTTTTTATTTATGTAAAAATAAACTATGTCAAATCACTAATTTTTAAATATTATTAGCAAAAAAAATATATATTATTTAAATTTATATAGTAACGTATATTCAAAATTCACATAAAAAACAAAAATTACATAACCTCGATATTTTTTTTCCCCCCCCCAATTGCTGCTATGTATTAGTAGCGGTTTTTTATTTTTCCTCTTTTTTCTGAAACCCATCTTAGTTCAGCCCAACCTTTTTAATGAATGGCCCAAAAAGTTTTTATGTACACTTACAAACCCAAAGCAAAAATTAATAAAGTGCTTGCAGCAGCGGGAAGAAGCCGAAAAGTCAGCGGGTAAGGCACGGCGGCTATGGATTTTGAGTGCTCAAATTTGATCATGTGGAAGGACGCTCTCTCTTCTTACCAAGCTCGTTTAGAATCTCTCAACAAGCCGAACCTCGTTCCACTTGACGATTTTTACCGTAACCAACTTCCCGCTCTGATTCTCCAACGAAACCCTAATCCTTACATCACGACCGCGGAACTCTCCAAGCTCATGCAATGGAAACTCACTCGTGGCAAATGGAGGTTCACATTTCAACTATTTGTACAACTTGTTTGTATAAATTTATGTGTGTTGTGTGTTGTTGATGTGCCTGAAATGTGAATTCCAGGCCGCGTTTGTTAGATTTCGTGTCGTCTTTGGACGAGTCTTCAGTGAAATCGGCTTCCGAAAAAGCTTTTAAATCACTTCCTCATATAGCTAAAGCAGTTTCCGAGCTTACCGTTTTAAAAGGTGTGGGTCCGGCCACAGCATCTGCCGTTTTGGCTGCTTATGCGCCTGATGTGGCACCGTTTATGTCTGATGAGGTAAATTTGTTTTCTTTTTAAATAATTATGTTATATGGTTGTTTGTTTGTTTGTTTGGTGCTTAATTGTTCTGTTATTATAATTTTTGATGAAAGGCCATGGCGGCAGCTCTTGGACACTCGAAAGACTATTCCTTAAAGCAGTACCTGTTGTTCGCAGATAAACTACAGGCCAAAGCTAAGGTTAGTAGCATTTTTATTCTTATTCTTCTTTATTTATTTTTTGTGTACGGTTCATAAGTATATTAATTGTATTTGCATCACTTGTTTACCTAACTTGGTTAGATGCAGTCAGAGCGAAGACACAATAAGGATATTGATGAGTGACTTTCTTTCTGTATAATTTTCACTGATTGCGCTACTCTGTCCTCACTTAAGTAAAAAATTTATATAGTTGCTTTCTAATTTTAATGTTATAGGATGCAATCCAAAAGCTGATTTCAAATTGATGTGATATTGATGTTGCTAAGAATAATTGAGTTGTCTTGTAGTGTGAGTCGTTGATATGAGCTGTTGTTTATTTATTCAGTCCCTGCTCTTGTAGGGCTAATTTGGTTCGGTGAAAAGAATATGATCAGCATAGATCTTGGCTAATCTGTTACTTTACTTGTCCTTGTTGTGAAATTTATTATAATTAAGGCTATGAATTGTTGATTGAAAACTTATCGACCTGTAATGCTGTTTTCATAGCTGTCCTACAATCTTGATATCAGTTAGTTGTGGCAGAACAGATTCCCCGGGGACCAATTTCATTTTAGATTAATGACTTGTCTAGCACATTTCAATATTATTTCAAGAAGACTGAAAGCGAATTCCTTGAACATCTTCTCAAAAGGGATTTTCTGTTTTTAAGATGCTAACTGCAATATGCCTTGTCAAATTTTCAGGTGTTGTTTGTAGGACATCTCCTCTCTTTCTGTTTGTATGTCTTTTCGGGCTTGTTCTTAGAAAAAATATTTGGATGACCATAAGTGGGGCCAAGCACACATACCCATCAATTTGAGAAGAGTGACAAACTGTGTTGTGAGTGGTTTGTCTCAGATTGCAAGCATCTTTGCCTTATTGTACGGCAACTTCTTGAACTCTTAATTAAGTGTCTTATTGTCCTTTTCCAATCATAGTTGATGCTGGAGACTCCGTTCTGTATCAGTGAAGGGTACTTGCTTGGAACGAATTAGTTGATGAAAGCCTCTTATGTTTGAGTTAGGTTACCCTTGGTTCTTGATAAGCGTCTTGTGTAAATAATAACTGGGCTTTATAAATACTAGAGACTTATGTTGAGTAGAATATATGGATGATCTGTCAGACAAGAAATGAGATAACATATATTAATCAAATTTCATACCTATGACAGACAAGTTTGAGATAATAGAACATTGAAATTCATTTAACATCTAATTTCTGACAGATAAACGCTAAAATTATATTTGATTTTTTGCAAAATGACAGTTGATAATACCATAATTCCATCATCCAATTTGATATGTACTTTTTGCTCTCTTCATCTTAAGAAGACAGCTATAGACTCTTATTTGTTTCATTTTTTTTTGGTTTTTAGAATAAATAATCTGCTTGAAGAAATTATCATAAATGATTATATGAAATTGCATCTGTATCAGGTTTTAAGTTTATTGTATAGGGAATGTCAGATGTGAAATTCAGGACTAGAAAATGGTTTCTCATGTTTACTTTTTTTTTTTTAGTACATTAAAAATTATTTTAAGTGTTGAGATGATGGATTTTTTGTGTAAGTTTGCTCTGACGGTATCAGTACTGTCCGTACAGTTAACAAGAGATGGATTATTGATAATCTTATTGGTCAATCTACGAAAGCTGAGTCTTCCAGTCGAGTCTCCCTATTGCATATGCCAAATGTGGCGTTGGCAAGTCAAGTTTGAGAGTGGTTCTTTGGAAACTTGTAAAACGCTCAACTGAAGCGTTTATGTTATTATGGAGATTGTAGTTCTATAATTCCAAGCTAGTGTGTCTGAGTGTTTTAGGAGGTTCAGCAAATATCTCTAATGGAAGGGCAGGTTTACTTGATGACTAGAGATATATAACATGTGTGCACAGGAATCTAAAGATGATCCTTGTGTTTACTTATGTATCAGCTATGGCTGCTTTTAGAACAAAGGCAATTTTGGATTACGTTTAAATACTTCGGATCAAATACTTGCACTTATCTGTGGTGGATGTCTTTATATGGCAAATGAAAGTACTAGGATTCCAAGTTTGCCAGTTTCCTATGTGAACTATGGTTGCATTTTTATCTGGTGGACAATCATTTGTTGCAGGACTTAGCTTCAGAAGGAAACTCTTTCACTCCATCGGATCTGGAAAGGGCCTTGTGGAGTTCTGCCATAGGGGCCAAGTTGCAAGCCCCACAATCAGATCCAAATCTTGAGACTGTTAAAACAAGGAAGACCTCTAAAAGAAAGTGAAAATGTTGATCTGATCATGGTGAGATTGGTGGCAATATTTGTAAGTTTTAATTTTGTTCATACATTAGTTGTAAATGTCATATCAGCTAGCTGATCTTCACTTTGTTAATTAGAGCACTCATGAACTGATGCAAGGAACCTTTTTTATTTTTTGGTAACATATGATGTAGTTGCTACTCTTGGCAACCATAGCTTGTCATGCAGTAATGCTGCTTAACTCTGCTAACTCAAAATCCGAGTATCTAGCCGGAGTGCCCCAGAGTAAGCCATGCATGTATATGGTGGGAGATAAGACCAATTTATGGGTTATGCTTGTTGGCAATCACTCAACAGATTTCTCTCCAACTTTCTTCTTTTGATATTCTGTTTGGCTTACATAACTTAGGGAGCTTCAGTTTCTGTTAGGATTTTTTGCAATGAGGCAAGCCATGTTTATTACTCTTGCGCGTCGGTGAATGATGCACAGTCCATTGGTAAAATTGAATGGTCTCAAGATGACAGGAACTTCCATATGTTTCCAATCGCCGTTGTAGTACGAGGCCCCAAAATTCTTTCAGAAGTCAGAACTGCCTGATACCACATGGTCCTCGCCCTGTATTCAGAGCCAGTTTTGGATTTCTATCGTTCATACTGGGCTATTCCACTTTCGTCATGTAATATTTTTCTTTTCCTTGCGTCCTTGACGGGTTCAATGCACATCGTGTTGCCAGGGCTGTTTTCTGGTCGGTAGGTACCGCTGACTATAATCAAATATATTAATTGATTTAAGAAGTTTTTGGACTAATGAAAGTGAAGCATATTTGGTCTTTAGTTAAATCCGCCGTCTGGTTCCCGTTAACTTTTGAGTAACGGTATTTCCACTCCATTTCAATGTAATTGCACCCCGGCGTACTGAAAATGTTTGTCCTAAGTACTGAAGAGTGAGAGCAAGGTTGGACCGGGTTAAATTGGGCCAACATCAAAACTAGCAAGTAAGCCCAAGTCTGATTTAATGACAGAAAAAATGGAAAATGTTTATCGGAGCTTTAAAAGTTAAAATAAATGTCCATTACGCCTGTTTTTTTAATTAATGTATTATTATTTTTTTATATTTTTTATAATATTTTATAATAAATTTTGATTTTATTTTTTAATATTTATAATATTTTTAATTTTATTATTTATAAATTAATTAAGTTGAAAGATAAAATTAAAAAGAAATAAAAATTAGAAGTAATAAAATATTAAAAAAGTATAAAAAATAATAGGATATTGACTAAAAAAAATAGAGGGATAACTGACATTCACCCATAAAATAATTGTTGCCTGATCAGTACTGGTGGATGGGATACTCTGGACTTGTTGGGGAGACCTGGTCTGCGCCGTTATTCTCATTATTTGAAATGCAAGGGTAACAGATTATAGCCGTTGCACTTGCGAAGCAACCTAGGCAAAGGCCCCACTTTTCATAACGTCATTTCAAAAACAACCAATCAGCTCATCCCACCTGTAAAATAATTTAAAACCAGTTGGTGGCTTATTGGCATGCTTTCCCTTTTAGCTCCATCTTGTACTTTCCGTAACGGTGCTGCGCTCGAGGAGTTTCCCTTTGTATCTCATATCAGAGTTTCAACGGAATCTTTAATGCCAAGCACATAAACGCCAAACGTACAAGTCTCCCACTTAACATATTATATTCTAATTTCTGACGTGTCAAAGCTTTATTGGTGTTCCTCAATGGAGTTTTCGTTGTCCACGTTGTTTCCCGCGTGAAGACTTCGTTCTCGGTAGGCCATCGTATAAAAAGGGGCGGTCCACTCCTCGCAATTCTCTTCCTTATGTCTCTTAATCGGCCCTCGTTAGAGCTTCAGCGGACAAATTTACAAAATGACGATTCAGTCGTCCGCCG
The DNA here is from genome assembly GCA_022749755.1 of Azadirachta indica. Lineage (NCBI taxonomy): Eukaryota > Viridiplantae > Streptophyta > Magnoliopsida > Sapindales > Meliaceae > Azadirachta > Azadirachta indica. The sequence goes on from CM040449.1 coordinate 6,089,792, forward strand.
AGAGTAAGTACCGAAAGAATTCTAAAGCGCCTCTACTTCCACAAAAGCACGATGCCTTCGAGGCTCGCGAGTCTGGTATAGACAGCGCGTCGTTTTCAGGTGCCGTCTTTAATTTATCAACCACGATTGTGGGAGCCGGAATCATGGCTTTACCGGCAACGGTTAAACAACTGGGCTTAATTCCTGGGCTAATTATGATCGTACTTGTGTCTTGGTTGACGGAATCGTCTATAGACATGATAATGAGATTCAGTCGAGCTTCCAAGTCGGCCTCTTATTCCGGTGTCGTCGCCGATGCTTTTGGTGGGGTCGGTAGGACGTTATTGCAGGTCTGCATTGTTGTAAACAATTTGGGCATGCTTGTGGTTTACCTGATCATCATAGGTAATTGAATTTTTTTTAATTCTACTTTCATTACAACTTGGTCGTAAAAAATTGAAGGTTCTAACTTTTTGAGTTAATCAACCAGTGAAATGCTTGCCGTTCGATTGGGAATCAACACTTTCTGCGTGAACGTGGCAGGCGATGTGCTATCGGGCACTTGGTTGAACGGGATTCACCATTCGGGGGTGACCGAAGAATGGCTCCGTCAACACTGGTGGACCACACGCTTCTCGTTGCTTCTGCTCACTACGCTCTTTATCATTGTTCCTCTCGTTTCATTCAAGCGCGTAGGTAAACTCCCCAATTTATTCATGCTAATTTATTTTATTGACTCACTTGAATAGCTAGAATAACAATTTGACTATCAAGACAGAACTACGTTTAACTTAGCTATAATCTTTCTGCAATGACTTTACATTACTTTCTTTGTTTAAACTTACTCCATTTGTCACGTTGTGCTTGTAAAAAAGTGTTTCTAGTTATAGTGTTTATATAAGCATTGCAATGTGCATAATGGTGGTTGATGTTTGGACTTTTATTTCTCAGATTCATTGAGATACACATCAGCATTGTCAGTGGGTTTGGCCGTTGTCTTTGTGGTGATAACAGCCGGAGTGGCAATTGTTAAATTGCTTGATGGAAGCATTAGCATGCCGCGTCTATTGCCCCACATTGTCGATCAGGCATCATTTTGGAAGCTTTTCACCACTTTTCCAGTTCTAGTCACTGCCTATATCTGCCACCACAACAGTAAGTTCTGAAATGAAAATTTAATATCATTTAGTTCATCACAGCACATGAAGTAGTTAGTCATGTTGCCTTTCAAGTTCAGACCAAATTATTAATTTCTTTAATTGGTTTGATTTGCTTCTCTTTTGCTCAACTTATTATAATTGCATTCTTCTTCATCTTAATAGTTCAACTATGATATTTTGTATGAATAGAGAAATAACATGAAGGCAGTAGAACTTCTTTTTGTGAAAGATGTGGAACAACTGTATGTTGTTTTGTTGAACAAGTGTTCTAGTTCTAAGTCAGTTGAAACAGACAGCTCTCTTGATACATATTAGCAAAGTCCAACTAGGCAAGATAAAAGTTCAGAATACTGTTACCTTCAAGGTGCTATTGAACGTGTTCTTTGGTGTTACTTTAGTGAAATGTGATTTTTATCAACCATATGTAAATTGTTGTATGTTTGAGGTGATTGGCTGAACACGACTTTACTCTCAGAATATGTCAGTAATTCCCATTTTATTGCAAAAAGGCAGAGCAAAACAAGGAATCAATTTTATTTCACATCAATTACATCCCTCGCTAATTGTGATGTTCAAATTAATTCCATGTTAACAGCACCGAAAGCCTACTGTAGTACGAGCTGCTTTCAAGCTTCTAAAAGATTTACTCTTATTCATGACAAATGTGATGTTACCACTATATGTATATATGTAATTCTAATAGTCTGTTAAACTGCATCTAATTGGTTACTTCAGCTTTGTGACTATTTGCTTGTTAACTTGTACAACATGCTTTGCAGTTCACCCTATAGAGAATGAACTGAAAGACCCCACGCAGATTAAACCAATTGTTCAGACATCTCTCACATTATGTTCAACTGTCTACATTGCTACCAGCTTCTTCGGACTTCTACTCTTTGGGGATCGTACTTTGGATGATGTACTTGCCAATTTTGATGGTGACCTTGGAATTCCATATAGCTCATTGCTGGATGATGTGGTTAGAGTGAGCTATGGCATCCACTTGATGCTCGTTTTCCCAAATGTGTTTTTCTCCCTTCGCCTCAATCTAGATGGTCTTCTCTTTCCCTATGCCATTCCCATTGCATTTGACAACCGGAGATTCTTCTTAGTAACTGCAGCTCTTATGGGATTTATTTTTGTGGGAGCCAACTTTGTGCCTAGTATCTGGGATGCCTTCCAGTTCACTGGTGCAACAGCCGCTGTCTCTGTTGGGTTTATCTTTCCGGCTGCAATCACCCTTAGGTAAGTATTAGTGACATAAAGTAGAATTATTCGTGAATCCAAATCCAGCATGGTTATCTTAGAATCATTACAATGCTTGGTTGCCTCTTAGATCATACTCTTAGGATTGTAGCTGCATTATTAAGGCTTCCACGTCGAAGGACTGGGCAATATTCAGCCTTTCTGACCCTAGAAATATTCCATTTAAAATTTGTAGCAGTTTTATTAATAGGAGTATACAAATTTTCCAAGGAATCAGAGTGTGTCTAGTGCTCATTGGAAAAAGGGTTTTGTGAAATCAATAAGCAGTCAAGACAAAATTTTTCAAGCGCATTTGACTTGCATTGACTTCACAAATCAGAGTGCTTAAGGGGGCTTTGCACTCACGTCCATGATATCTGCAAAAGACAGCCTGAATTTCTAAGATTGAGGACAATCAGCAAAAATAAATTGTTGAGCACGAAGAAACCTATCTTTTATCTGGAAAAATTAATGAGTAGTTTTCTATTTGTGTTTGTGCAGGGATACTCACGGAATTGCAACAAAGAATGACAGACTGGCATCATGGTTGATGATCTTTTTAGCTGTCTCCTCAAGCACTGTTGCAGTCTTCAGTGACATTTACAGCATGTTCAGTGGTGACAATGGAGTTGGAGGCTGACCTTAATGGGGGCAACCCTCTGGTTGCCATAGCGCAATTGCTGGTGGTCCCCAAGATGATGGGCTCGGGGCCTACTGAGATGATGCGTTTGGGCTACAGGTCAGGCAAAAGCTCTGGTTCCGTAAACGATTTTGATATTCTTCATTCTTGTATAGTAATAATGTACGGAATTTCATGTCCCATAATATCTATGTCAAACTGAAATGTGCAAAATTGATTGTCACTCCTAAGAGCTAGATTTCAGACGGTTGTGACACGTTGAATTTCATTGAAATTTTGCTTTACATTGAGGCAAGACATACTAATGTCAGTATCAGCTTTTCAGAAACTTAAAAATGGCAACATGCCATGTGTACGCTAATTGATATGTCTAAAGAATAAGAGGATCGAGAGATATGTTGATCAAACCATCTTAAGCTGATTTTGACGCTCTGCCAACCACCCAGTTCTAAATTTGGTAGTACACTAACTAGAATCATATTTACATCAACCAGTTTACCGCCCACAAGTTGCTTTTCTTAGACTAGGAATCCAACCTCCACTGTTTAGCCGATACCTAAATGAGTTTCCGCCGAAGAATTCCTAGGTCTGCGTACTAGCTGAGCCATCATCAATATATATATATATATATATATAAAAAAAAAAAAAAAAAAAAAGCTTTACCAATTAATCTCCATAGGGTCGAATCTTTGTACTCTATATGTACTGATCTCAGAATCACTTTGGAAGCCTTTGGCAAACACTTCTTTTAGGATCCAATTAATAATCATGCTAGCTAGGGTTGATGTGGACGTTGTAGATCATTTCTTTTTTTTTGGCTATAGAAATAATCAAAGTCTTAATTAAGAGTATGCATATCCTGATTTCGGATAGATAATGATAATGATAATGATAAATGGCCGTAAAATTGGTCATTCCATTTACTCAATGTAACCTTCATTTAAGCTTTTCCTTCACCAGCCATGCATACTCACTCGTCTTTGTCTGTTTTCTTTCAGATTCGAAATCATTATCTCCATCGAGTGCCTGCCTCGTTCTGTGCCACTACCTTTTCTAATTATAACTTGTAATGCCCATCGACTTCCATTTATAATTTAATTGGAAAAATATGCAGATAGCCTGCCCTGCGTAAAGGACAAAATTGAAAATTGGAAAATTGGAAAATTATAATTTAATTGCGTGATTATAGCCGGATGATTGAATGATAGCTCACATGCAGCTGTACTGTAACGTAATAATTAATATAATCTTATTATAACATTTTAATTTAAAAATTATAATAATATTTTAACTCTTAATTATATATATTTTTTTTTTATTATTAAATATTTATAATATTTAATTATATATAAATTTTAAAAATATATCGTACTATTAAAATAGTTTATTTAAAAATTATTTATAATTAATTGTAAAATTTTTTATAACATAACATAAAATTTGTTGTTAAAATTTCTTAAACATTTATATAATTATAAATAATTTTGACAATATTAATTATATATAATTTTTAAAATTAACTATTTTAATAATATAATATATATATTTTTAAAAAAAAATATATAAATTAAATATTATATAAATTTGATAATAGATTTGAAAAAATAAATAAATAAATAATGAAAGATCAAAATATTATTATAATTTTTAAATGTAAATGTCCAAATAAAATTATATTATCTATCTATTATAAAATAAAAAAATAAAGATAATATCATTATTTTAAATATTTTTAATAATAAAAAAATAAAATAGTTAAATTAAAATATAAATAGTAACTTTAGGGATATGTTTGACTTTCTCAAAAATTTAGGAGAGTTTCTTGCATTTCTTAAAACTTAGGGTAAAGCACAATGTCGCTTATATAAATAACCTAATTAAAATTATTTCTAAATACTAACACTAACACTAACACTAACACGCAGCATTAACCGTTGCAAATTGCCAGTGTTTAATTGCGGCACTCAACCACCTAAGCAAACGATGCCGTTGCATGCAAGCATCGCGGAATAAGAGCAACCGCATTATTCGGTTCTCAACACCGACATTTCAATTTGTACCATGACCTGTTAATTAGATTCCAAGCTCTGTTTCGGTTGTCCGAAACTCCGAATTCGGCCTAAATGTTTTGAAACTAATAAACAACTAATATTGTCCTAATTAAAACCTACCCCAGAGAATTGGAACAAGGTAAACCCAGATATGTTTTGTCCTTAGTCTGGAATAATTTGAGCTAATTAAATTAATTAACGTACATGCATCAGAGAGAAACCGGTTGGTTCCTGAGAAGTGATTAGGACGCCATGCTAGCTTTATATATATTGTTCAAGGGCTGCACGTTTAATATGTATTATTATTGGGTCGTTGTACGAAACCAACCATACAAATTAAAATACTTCACAAAAATATCATATCATATTATCTGTTCTTCTATTTTCACACTATACAATTGAGTATTGACTACTTTCATTTCTAATATATAAGTTGACTCCATTGCTTTTTCTTTTTTCTTAAAATGTTAACAATTAACAGTAATAATTGCTAAATTTACTATAAATACAGTATAAATTATGTTTTATGATGGGAAATTTATGAAGTCAATTTTTGACCAGTTTGGAACAATATTACAAATTCACAAAAAGACTTATTCTCTTTTCCCGCCTAATTGGGTGGATTGGTTTTACAAGCCTTTGAATTGACAAACAATACAAGTCTACAACTAATAGCGATTGAACCAAATATTTCAATATTGTAGCTCACCGATACATAGAGCTTGAAAGAAACAAAACGAAGTCACATTCCACATTACAGTCTTTGCACTAATAAAAGCTAAGCGAAAGACTAAAATTTCAAATTAAAAATCAAAGCCAATGAGTCCATTCCATAGTTTCTATTGCCGATTTAAAAATTCCAAAAGTTTTTTAAGTGTCGGTGATGTCATACCATTGGGGTACCACCACACCCATACATTGTTTATAAGTCACTTATCATTCATTGTAAGATTAATTAATTAATTAATTAATCAATCGTTAATCAATCAAACCATGATTTAATTAAATCCATAAAATTCAATCGGCCGTCCATTTGTATAAATATTATAATGTAGTTTAACATGATTCTAGTATACAAAACGGTTTGAAGACCAATGTTGTTGTTTAATTTTATTGCACACCAAACCCAACCCCAACCCCAACCCCTTAAAATTCAATTAATTAAATAAATAAATCAATTCATTGAGCCCTCTTGGACCTACGTGTTTGCCGCTTGTTGTTATTACTCACTACTGAGGAAACTTCTGCAATTCTCTAATGTTTTCAATGATATACAAACGAAAAGGAAAAATCAAAGGCAATCATATGCAGTAGAGCTGTCATCCATGAGTTGAGTTTGACTATGCCACCCTCCACCCCCCCTCGTTCATATTACCAACGCAATCCCATCTCGGTTCCGATTCCTTTGTCCTCTTCTGTGACGCCTCCCCTCAGTTGGATTTCTTTTTGTCAATTAAATTAATTGTAGAAATTACAACAAACAAATTCATAGAAATAATGAAAAATGTGTGTGTGTGTGTGTGTGTGTTAATATACAGAGGGATTAGGTGGCAATCTACCGGAGATTGCGCACAAATACCTGGAGGCGCAACATGCAACGCCGGCGGCTCCCTGAATTAGGATTTTGGATGATACCTCTGACCGTAGACCGCCGCTGCCCTCCACGTGTCCTTCTCTCCGCTCTTATTCCTCTCCTCCCTATTTTATAATTATCACGTGCGTTCTCTGATCTCCTCTATTCCTTGCACGTGTCACAGATCAACCATCCATCTTACAAAACAACAACTGCCTTAAATTGCCAATTTTACCCCTTATCCTTTAATGTAATTGTGTCCGTCTGTGCTGGGTGCAGTTGAGTAGTTTCAGTCTGTCAATTTTTTACATTTTTATTTTTATTTATTTTTTGTTTTTTGAAATTTGAATTACATTGCGTTTTATCATGACTCACGTGACGACAACTAAAATTTCAATGACAGAACTTGACTAACATGCAGCTGAATTGCATAGGCTTTGATGTTCCCTACTGACAATAATTGATAGATTTCATCGGATCATTGAGATTTGTTCATGGATATGTCATAATTACCACATTAATAACGCAAGTACCACGGTAACACCGTGGTGCACTTTACTACTGTAGCCTTACCTCTATGACAGCTGGACTTCCAAATTTAGCCCTACGCGAGATTCACACCCTATGACCACAAGTGTCGGTGCCCAATCCAATGTGTTGAGGCTAATTTTGACAATTTTTGTGGGCTTTTCTCATTATTCTCGGCAAAATCTTGTGAGCTTTAACAGCGAAACCGCATGTTTGGCGCGTGTCCACACTTAAAAATCTCGGTGAAGGTATGAAAACAATCTGTATCTGCTTGTATTTTTAATTGTCAGATTTTCTAATAATATCATACCGTGTAAATTTAGGACATTTTCTAATCTAATTACATATCATTTTAAATTTTTATTTTTAAAACTGTTATTGTTTGTACCAATATATTTTAAAATAAAGCTGCACGAAATCGAGAAATAACTTTTTCTTAAAAGTTGCAGGAGATTAAAAAAGTGAAAAGTAAAAAACTTTTTACATTATCTCTATACGAAACAATTGTTTCAATATAATTTTTTCAAGCGCTGGTAAATTTGTAATAACAAAAAAGTAATGTTATGAAAAAGATTTAACAAAATTAAGGAAATGTGATCTCATTTGTTACGGCTAATCTAAGCCATGAATCATAAATGATAAATCAATTTGAGGCTTATGAATTTCCTGTGATTGTTATTTATTTTAAATACCATTTAATTTAAAAATTAATGTAAGCACAAAACAAAAGGAGTAGTAACATTATTGACTTGATGAATGGGTATTAAATAAAAATTAAATTTTGACATAAGATGAAAATGGAAGTACGAAATAAATAACATAAATGACGTAGCAAATAATCAGGAGTCCTTCAATACTAATTTCCTTAATCATCCACCATAATAAATAATTAAAATTCCTTAATTCCAGGTCTTAATTAGAAATGAGTGATTAATTTGTTTTGTCAATTAATCCATGTAATATAAAAACAGCACTTTTACATACGCGAGCTGTCTGTTGGTTAAATTAGTAAAAACAAATTATTTATTACACTGCACGCTCTTTGGTGAAGCGTAAAAGAAGCAGAATTAAGTAATATGGAAGGTGGTAAGAAAAACAAGCGGATTTGAAGCATTTCAAATCAACGAACGGCACAACCCTTTACTAGGAAATGACTTGGTCTTCTCTTCTCATCCACTAATCTTTTTCTAATTGGACGGCACAGATTTTTTTTTTTTTTTTATAATTTTTTTAATTAAAATTTTTAGAAATTAAATTTCGTAATTAATAAAAGATGCATATTAAATTAGTAAAAATCACCAAACACCACTTTTCCACTTTTTGCCCTCTCCATCAGTACGCGTTGTTTGGTTGTTGAAATAGTTCATTCATCGCCTTTCTTCTCTTTCAACCTTCACGTTTTCATCTCATCTCTTTTTTTTTTTTTTTTTTTTTTTTCCTTCCCCCTTAATTTTACCATTTGGTAAAATTAAAATATTTACCATTTGGTAAAATTAAAATGTCTACCGATCAGTTCCACAAACTAAAAACACAAGACCACATAAATGAATAATCTGTTTTTCTGTTTTTTTACAGCGGTAAAAAGTTTCTTTTTACCTTGTAGGTAGTTGTTATATATTCAATAAACATTTAAATTAAGTAGGTGGAAAAGAGAGGGAGAAATAAAAATAATAAATATAATAATTTGAAAAGTGTTGTCTGGAGTCGTGAGATTGTGAGGGGTTAATTTTGTATGATTGAAGAATCTATCTGTGTTAATAATAATAACCTCGTGGGGTTATTTTATAGGTAGAAAGAAGATCAATCCACAGAACCATAACATAAGATAGAACGTGCGGTATGTGTCTATTTTATGGTTTTTTTTTTTTTAAAAACAAATTACTTTGGGAAGAATCAAAATCAAAGACGTGTTGAGCTGTTACCATCATTTTCATAAATCTTTTTCTTTTCTTTTTTAAAAGAAATATATTATATATATATATATATTATTTATTATTTATTATTTATTGTTCTGTAAATCACTCACTCCCCTTTTGTGGTTTTTTGAGTGCCGATGTTAATACGCTTGCCTGTTATTAAGAGGGGTGGGGAAGGAGTTTCTCTCTGTTCTCTCTTTTGCAAGCTGTAATTGAATGAGAGCTTTTTTGTACTCTTCTTGAAACCTCTCATAAGCTAAAGCACTCCCTCATGTCAGACGCCCCTTCTTCCACGCGTCTGCTTTCCTTTTAACACCCTTCCTCTTCCTTCTGACAATGAGATCGGAGTTGTAGCCCGTTCAGTTTGCGGTTTCTGTTGTGTTTGTTTTTTGAAACTCTGTTTTTATTATTTTGGTTTTCTGTTACTGTTGCCATAACAAAAAAGATTTTAAAAAAAAAAATCCGAATACGAAACGACAGAGAAGCTGATGATGGCTCCGGCGTCGTTTGATTGGTGGAAGAAAGATAGTCGTAGAGGTACTCCAGTTGTGGTTAAAATGGAGAATCCAAACTGGTCAATGGTGGAACTTGAAGGTCCTTCTGAGGAAGATTTCTTGATCTCCGACTCACAGAATCGATCCGGAGACAACAACAGCAGTCACAACAACAAATCCCGTAACAGAAACGCCAAGCAACTCACTTGGGTTCTTCTCTTAAAAGCCCACAGAGCCGCTGGTTGTCTCACCTCCATTGCCTCCACATTCTTCTCTCTTGGCTCCGCCATTCGCCATCGTGTCGCCTCCGGCCGAACCGACGCTGACAATGAACCCGACCATGACGCCCCCAGCATAAATGAGGACCGGACAATTAAAACCAGGTTCTATGCATTCATAAAAGTATTCTTCTGGCTGTCGGTTGTCTTGTTGGTTTTTGAAGTTGCTGCGTATTTTAAAGGTTGGCATTTTGGCGCGCCGAAATTACAACTAGAATATGTATTTTCTAGCCGATTTTCTTTCAAGGGAACTTTTGATGTACTATATTCTAGCTGGGTATTGATTCGTGTCGAGTATTTGGCTCCGCCGCTTCAGTTTTTAGCCGATACGTGTATCTTTCTCTTTCTCATTCAGAGCCTCGACAGAGTTATTCTCTGTCTGGGTTGTTTCTATATCCGGTTGAAGAGAATTAAACCTGTGGCCAAACAAGATGACACCAAAGATCTCGAGACCGGCGAGAAAGGATTTTTCCCAATGGTTCTCGTTCAGATCCCTATGTGTAATGAGAAAGAGGTAACTCTTTGTCATTTTGCTAAATCGACAATTTTTTTTAGTTAATGTATCGGACTTAAAAACTAATTGTTTGTCTGCCTTCAATTGGTTTAGGTCTATCAGCAATCTATTGCTGCTGTGTGTAATTTGGACTGGCCTAAATCAAAGATTTTGATTCAAGTGCTTGATGATTCTGATGATACAACGGCGCAAACCCTAATTAAAGAGGAGGTGCACAAGTGGCAGCAAGATGGTGCCAACATTGTGTATAGGCATCGGATAATCAGAGACGGGTACAAGGCTGGTAATCTCAAGTCTGCCATGAATTGTAGCTATGTCAAAGACTATGAATTTGTTGCCATTTTCGATGCCGATTTTCAACCCACCCCTGATTTTCTCAAGAGAACTGTCCCTCATTTTAAGGTAACTAATTTGAGTATTGCTTTTATTGAGTTTTCTTGTCTCTTGAATTTCTTACCATTGTTGTTAAAATTTGATACAATTTGTGTGAATTTTAGCGCTTGAGTTGATCTATACAGGATAATGAGGAGCTGGGATTGGTTCAGGCAAGGTGGTCTTTTGTGAATAGGGATGAAAATTTGTTAACCAGGCTGCAGAACATAAATTTGTCATTTCATTTTGAAGTAGAGCAGCAAGTAAATGGTGTATTTATAAATTTCTTTGGGTTCAATGGGACTGCCGGTGTTTGGAGAATTAAGGCTTTGGAGGATTCCGGTGGGTGGATGGAGAGGACTACCGTTGAGGACATGGACATTGCTGTTCGCGCTCATCTTCAAGGCTGGAAATTCATTTTCCTCAATGATGTTCATGTATATGTCCAACTCAACATATTTTAGTACGTTACTCTAAATTCTTTTGAGATTAATGGTCTGATTTGGTTTCTTGCTATGTGTTCAGTGCCAGTGCGAATTACCAGAATCTTATGAAGCTTATAGGAAACAACAGCACAGATGGCATTCTGGTCCCATGCAGTTGTTTCGCTTATGTTTGCCTGACATTATCAAATCAAAGGTATACACTTTTCTAAACTCTTGCTGTTATGCTGGTGCTTTTCCAAATTTTACGCACCTAGCATCAAGCTAGATTCTCATTACTGACTAGTCCTGTTCTGTTAATAAATTTGGTTTTGCAGATAAGCATATGGAAGAAATTCAATTTGATATTTCTTTTCTTTCTGCTCAGAAAACTGATCCTACCATTTTATTCTTTCACCCTCTTTTGCATAATACTCCCCATGACAATGTTTATCCCAGAGGCTGAGCTTCCAAACTGGGTTGTCTGTTACATCCCAGCCACCATGTCATTTCTCAATATTCTTCCGGCTCCAAAATCCTTCCCGTTCATTGTCCCTTACCTTCTTTTTGAGAACACAATGTCGGTGACCAAGTTTAATGCCATGATCTCAGGCCTATTCCAGCTTGGAAGTGCATATGAGTGGGTTGTTACTAAGAAATCAGGCCGCTCATCCGAGGGTGATCTCCTTTCATTGGTTGAGAGGGAGCCAAAACATCATAAAGGGTCCTCTGAACCCAACCTTAGTGGTGTGAAGATGGAACTGAAACAAGAAGAGGAAAAAGCTTCCAAGAAGAAGAAGAAGAAGAACAAGCATAATAGGATATATTTGAAGGAATTAACGTTGGCCTTCCTTCTATTGACAGCCTCAGCAAGGAGCCTCCTGTCTGCTCAGGGGATCCATTTCTACTTCTTGCTCTTTCAGGGGATCTCATTCCTTCTGGTTGGTCTAGACTTAATCGGTGAGCAGGTTAACTGAATGCAAAGGATAGGCTTGGTAGGATAAAATATGGATAATACAAGCATAGGTTACAAGGGTGGACTTCAAATTTGAGCATCAACAAAAGAAAACATCTTTGGGGAGACAGTGGAGGGCTGGAATGCTTCTTTTCTTGCTCGTCCTCCTTTCACCCTGCAAACCCCAAAATCTGTTTCCACCCAATACAAGGAGATATCTTGTTATATGGACATAAGAATGGCTTCATTTTGGAGAGAGTAGCACATTAGAAAATGGTGGTGCTCTTCAGTATATGTAAGATTTATTTATTTTTCTTCTCTTGTTTTTGATTCTTTTGTTTTTGTTCAATTCTTTTGTATGAAAAAATTGTCGTTCAAATATCAAACAGAATGTTTAGTTACAGTCTGAGGTAGTCTAACTGTTGTTCTTTTGATGCTTTCTTTGGTTTTTCATTTAATTGATACAAAAATGTTGATTTTAATTGTCCATAATTTCCACAAAGCTTCAGAGCTAGAGATATTAGATCTTATTGTGTTTTCCTTCTCTATTGATGTTCTGCAATGCATTTCTGGACTATTACACAGTTAACGCTCTTCGATTAGCCTGAATGTGAATGCAAAACTCAAACTGAACCAACTTTGAAAGTTCCTGAAGGAATGTTTTAGACATGCCAGCTCTAGAGTGTTACTAGATACAAAGAGAAATCCAGCTGTGGGAATAACCGACACTCTTGCTGCATTTGAAACGCATTATGTTGGTTTGAGGCTATTGCTGCAGTTCTTATGAGATGAAAAATAATGATATGTGAAGATAAGATAATGTTCTTAATTACTTACTATATTTCAAATGCTTTCGGATAGAATAAGTTTTGTATTATTATTATTATTATTATGGTCGATATACATGGAAGGGTAACGTTATCCTAAAAAATTTGCATTAAAGTTTACATGCATACAGAAAAGCTATTCTAGGAAAGGAGTAATTTAATGGTAAAGCTAGTAAAGCAGAGACAGAAGCGGAAGCACATCCCGAGTGTATGTATGTATGTATGTATAATATATATGAATGAATACGAGTATGATTATGATTAAGCAGCTGGAAAGGAAAAGCACATGGGTTGGATGAGTATTTGTATGATATTGGGGGCGTGGGGGCGTGGGCCAATTTGGAAGCTGGCTCACCGAATTTATGGTTGGGAAGCAGCTGTATCACACATTGACATCGATCTCTTTAACAAATTGTAATTGTAGTTGTCTTCACAGGCAGCACAAAACAGAGGAGATCGACTGCACGTGTTTATCAGGACAAAAAGTTACAACAGTTGAAACGTCAAGGCTAACTAACCAGAAATGTATGCGACAGAGTCCTAAATATTTCCCGTTCCAATTTCATGCCGTTAAAGACTTGGATTTTACAGTTGGGTTTAAGTTTTGGGTTGACGGTCCTGAAAGCAGGTTGGTTATTTAATAAAATGAGGCTTGATATCAGTGAATTGATGGGCATGTGGCATATTTGTACATGTGGGGTGGGGCTACTTCATTTGGCCCGTTGTCGAGACATTTATTACAAATGGCATCCATTTATTGACCCACCCCTTCTCTTCTTTATATGTTTATGAATATAATACAGCTCATCAATCAACAAATTCCAATTCAACAACATAACGAAATGGGCTATTTTAAAAAATTAATAAATATCGTCAAATGTTGTTTTATTTATTGGTCGTTTCGTTATGTTCAAATTTGGTTTGGTTTGATTTGATTTGTGGGGTTTTGGAATTTGTCAACTTGTTTGCGGGTGTTTCTTGATTTTTCTTCTATTACTAATAAGTTTTTGAAAGGAGTAGCCTGTGCTTCTCAGGGCTCTGTTTCTTTATTTCCTATAGTCTAATAACTGTTAACGCTGACCGTATTTACTATTTAGTAATTTGCAACTTGTCCCATTCTCAGTGGACCTTCTCCAGTCAGTCGTACTCTTACAAGTGCAAAAATAAAGGTCCTTCAAGAAAGAATGTCGGGTTATTATCGTCCGTATACCAAAGACCTCACAGTTGATCCAGGAAGATGCTTCCAATAACATAAATTATCATCGTCCTACATTTAGATTTAGTATTAATATTGAGAGTGCAATTTTTTTTTTTTTAAAAAAAATGATTTTAATAAATCCTAGAATGATTAGGGACATGATAAGCTCAATAGATGATGATGGAATGGAATTTTATGTGCCGGTCCTTTTATGGAACTTTCTTTCAAGCTCAACCCTTATTAAAATTTAGTGTGGTTGCTGCTGCCTCCATTAAATTTAATGGCACACCAAACCTGCAATGAAACGTGCTGATTAGGAATAGGAATACGAATCCATCGATTTTAATTTTCTTAAGAGGGTAGAGGAATTGTAAGAGTGACACTGTGCCTATTGTCTCCCACCTTTAATCTTATGATATTTGTGCTTTTGCTCTCTTCGATACGCAACCCATGCATGCAAACAGATAAGACTTTCACTAGGAAAAAATGATCTCCGCCATTCATTCTGTTTACTACCAATGAACAAGCTGAACTCTTGATTCTATTATCATGGATTATTATAGAGTTGGAACCTGCCTCAATACATAGCGAGTAAATTTGAGACTAAAAGAAGGGGGACGAGCGACATTTTGGATTTTCAAACCCTACAAAATTCAATCGGAATTGCTAATATTCGAATTAGAGAAAAAATAATCATTTGTACAATTGTAAATAAGCATGACGTGCGTGCTTAAATAATCTAGTTACCTTTTATTCTACAGGAATCAAAATTTCGCAACAGCAGCTATTCCGCATGCATGATAACATGCTCTATGTTACATGTGTGACCAGCTCTTGTACATATATATATATATATATATATATATATATATATACTTCGAATAAATCACCATTCAACCCTTGATATTATACCAACCTAGAAGTATAACATCAGTATTCTAAACTCAGATATTTCCTGAAAAACAATTTTGCCAGAGACTGAGTTCTGCTGATGACTAAATACTGTCAGGAAAAACATTATTTGTGTGGCAGTGGCATTGGCAACTTCATAATTTCATGTCCTTTCTTTCTTGCTTTATAGCTTCATAGGACACCATTACTTCTTTGAATTTTGCCTCAGCAGCCTCTGCAACAAACTCGGGCAACAGCATTCAACTATCTAATTCTTGTAAAATCACATCAAATTACAAGATTTTAGTTAATGATGACCACTCATCTCACCTTTATTATCCTGGTTCTGATCTGGGTGGAACTCTTTTGCCTTGGCCCTGAATGCTGTCTGCAAGGACAAAAGGGAATTTTCATACTATAGCAGATACAACATGAAAACAAAACACAAAAAGAACATAAAAAACCATCTTGATTACTTATGATCTTTTACTAACACAACAATAAGTAGAAAAGGCTTCCAATGAAAATTCCAGTGACAACATCTGAGAAGAAATTGCATTGCCACGTATAACAGAACAAGTTTTCATGAATTAATCCCTTAAAAATTGAATTTCCCAATAAAAGCTGAGGTCAAGGTGCAGAGAAATGACAAGCTTATATTGAAATTAAATCCCATGTGTTGTCAAAAACAAACTGGTTTTTGAACATGCTTTCATGCATCAGAAAATCTTGATAGATACCACAACTATTTGTTCAGCAATCACTCTTACAAACCAACATCCATCAAGGTCTGATCTGAGACCTCAATGTTCAGCATGAAATTCTAGAACAACCAAAAATGAGATTATGCGTATGAACATCAAAGCCATAAAAATAACATTTTGATTTGCCTCAAGAAAATGCATGCAATTAGTGGATTTGACAAGGGAAGTTTTAAGTTTAAAAATCATTTAAAATATGTAACCAGAAACAAGTACTAAACAATGGCAGGCTATATATTCACTAAATTAAAAAAAGTCACAAATCATAATTATAACTTTCAAGCCTGAGCATTGGATCAAGTATTCAATTTGACAAATAAAAAGCTGAATTATAATCAAAGCACCATAGTGATTTTAGAGGGATACTATCATGAGACATACCTTAATCTCGGCTTCTGTGTAAGGAGTTTTTCTGGACCTGTGCAATGATAAACATGAGATGAATACAATGATCAAGCATCATCATTGCAATACAATGAAAGATAACTTTTAAGCCATAAAAGGTTCTGTAAACTATTCAACAAGCTACAAAACTAAATTGGTAATCATAAAATTTCACTGAATGCGTCAATTCCCAAAGTTTTGTTATTTCACATGATTCAGATGTTGAACATAAATAGCCCATGTCTCTGCATTCTGTTTCAAGTGCCAGCAATAAGGTGGTCTTCAATTAGACATAGAAAAGATGTGGCAAAAAAGGAGGAATAACTTTGATCCTATCGTCAATTTTGGGTCGTGAACTACGAGTTCGTGAAATCAAATCATGCTTTTGTCCAAATTAGACATGTGGGGTGGCTCATGCCTGGTAGCATAATGGATTGCTTTATGTAATAAAAGCATTACCTGTCAAGACCCAAAACAGAGTAGTGATGTGATAATGAGAAGCTTCCATGGTCTCTAGGAGGTTGTCTGAAATTTGTCCTCTGATCTCTGTAGGATGTATCTGCTTTCCAGTACCAATCATCTCGCTGGAAGTGGTGATGATAAGCACCATAATCATAATCATTTTGCCTCCAGCTCTCATAGCTTTTTTTGTATTTGTTCCTCTCTCTGTTAAACACACTTTGCATACGCCTTATTCGCTCCTGTGACAAGGAGAAGAACCCTAATTTAAATAAAAAATGAATGTAACAATCAAGTACAGTCTCCAACTAAGAGCCAACAGACATCTGACCAAGCACAGGCCAACAATTTGAAATTTAGACAGGCTAGCTAATGTTTGAATGTTTCAGCTTGGGAAAAAAATAGGCTATTATTATATTGTGAATATAGGAGAAGAGCTAGCAACATCATTTATAATCAGAACTCTGCTTTGGAGAACGATATGACTCAACATAGAAGCAAGAAGAGGTACAAGAACTTTGAATTACACAAAAAAATTTGCAATGAATTTCCAGAATACCAATTCTACATACAATAACATCTGAAAAAGACTGCCGTGAGCCAAGAGAGGGAAATGACAATCATCATACACAATCCAGAAGAATTCCATCTGAACCAAAGGCCAGGTTGACCAGACAAAAACTGACACCCCTTTGGGGGGCATCTAGATCAAGAATAGAAAATTCTTTTTCTTCTTTTAATAAGAATCATAAACAAACCTAATCAAAACTTCGCAATTGTTGATAGGAAGAACCATAAAAGATTATAGCATACAAGAATAGTCCTCCAGTCTATTCAAATTACCTCCACAACTACAGTCTAGATCTAGAAACTTCTGCTAAATGAAATTATAGTACAGATAAAACTCCTTCACTATCAGGCATAACTTCTGCCTATGTAAAATAATTTTAGAAAAGCAAACTTTTCTAGAAGGAAGAGGAAAGGCTCACAAACATAGGAGCCTAAACTCACCACTCTCTCCATTTCTTCTTCATACTCCTCTCGCATTCGACGATTATACCTTTTCCATGCTTCCTCCTGAAAAGATGACCGGAAAGAACTTCCACCTGATCCTTTCCATGCTGACTGTGACCTGCTTAACTTTTGACGATGTAATTACAAAATAATCAGCTCTTGTCAATTATATCAAGAAAAAGTGAGAATATATATCTTCAAAACCACCTACTGACATTTTTTGAATAGACAAAATACTTATCTACAGTACCATACGATAAACCAGAAAGAACATGAATTATCCATCCATTAGTTTTAGGACTGAAATTTCAAGAACATAAATTATCCATCCATTAGTTTTAGGATTCAAATTTTAACCTAGGGTAGAGCATCTTCACTTAATTAAGAGAGAGATCTCAAGCGTCAGATTTCAAAAATTTAGGATGAGCCTAAATTTAATTTGCTGCAGAATTGAAATTTGCAAGTGTGTGAGTTACACATGTACGTCCCCATAATAACATTGTAATTATAAACTTTCACTGCAGCTGACAAAAATAAACCTTTAATATCTGATAGAAAGAATTTATACTAAGTATTTTGACCAAATTAGGACTTTGCAGTCATATAGCAGAAGAAAGATGCATGTTTAGGTTGACGGATACATATTATGTCTACCTGAGAATAGAACCAATCAACAGTCCTCCGCAGCTGACCAACCTGCCAAATTGCTATGACAATTAAATTGCATGTCTCACAGAACGGTTTCCCTCCAGTAATATCCTATAAGTCTACTTCTATAATCTAAGGCAATGAGAATCATTAAATTTAAGCAAGAAGCTAAAATATTAACATACAGCTTTAAACAATATGCTATAAGCATCTTTGTAGCATTGCATGGTTGCAACGGCTTCCAAATTTCAGATCCATAACCCGCATTGATCACGGTTACAATCAAGCAATCAAAATTTACTATTAATCAGAGAACTTAACAAATGGCATTCACTTGTAAGAGCAAATCCACCAAGCAATATACGAATTGGGACTGAGCTTATTAGATAACTACTTGAGTTCCTAAAATTGTAAACTTCAAAAATCCTAAAACTGACATTGAAAAAAATGTATTTAACCGCCTAAAATAACAATTAAAAAGGAAAATCTGAAAATAATAACTTACGGCAAAAGTGGTGGCGGTGGCGCCAATTAGACCGAACAGAAAAATTCCCCAAAGTTTGACGTCTTCTTTCTCTTGATAGGGTCTATTTGGCGACGGCCATGCGTTTTCCTTATTCCGGTTTCCATCATCCTCACCCATTGTCTCGGGAATTCAAATTCCCTTTGATCCAACTATTTCTTCTAACAGCCACTAATTAAAATCGAAAACGTAACCCGAAATGCAAAGAGCATGGCTAGGGTTTTTTCTTTTTTATTTACTTTAACTATAGCTTCGATTTATTATTTTCTGCACCGCCTTTGAATATGCATTATGTATGACCCTCTGCCTAGCTGTGTTAGAATTGCTATGATCCAATTTGAGACAGAACCGTGAGGTGGCCATTGGGCCAACGGAGATTTTCCAACGTGAAGAGTTTTCTACCGCCAAAATTGCTTACATGGCGTTGATTTAGTGGTTGTAAATTTATCTTCGCAACTGCGTCGAAATGACACCAAGTGGAATTGGCATTTTGGGCCTGGAGTACTAGAGAGGAATCAGAGATGACAAATTTTTGTTGGGCAAAAGTTCAAGCAATGGGCCCGTTTCTTTCACCCATTCAAGTATAAATTTTGAAAATTTTAATTTTATGTTGCCTAATCAAAAAAAAAAAAAAATTCCAGGTCTAAAGATTTTATTTTTATTATATAAACATAATAAATTCAAATTAATTGTCTTCTAACCTTTGAAATTGTCTACGTCCAACACACCTTTAATGGTAATCTAACTTCACCAATGGCCGCGATCCAGCCTTTGGTTGGACGGTGAACGGTCGATACCTTACTAGTAGAAGCCTGGGGCATAGATTATATATCGCAGTCTATAAACGACGTAAATAGATTCAGATACAGTGAGGGCGAGCGCAGATGATTGCAACTCAAAACTTTAGTTATGGTTGGTCCATCGAAACCGTTGGTGAATAACCAACGGCATGCCCATAAACAAACGCCTTTCTCATCACCAAGCGTATGAGTACCACCATTACCAATCCGTACTCTTCTATCTCCATCAACGGCGACAGACAAGCAGAAAATTACACGCTAGCAATTCAGATCCAAGACTCTCTCTCTCTCTCTCTCCTTCCCTCAAGTTACAACAATGCGGTCCGTGCAGTCAATATCTCTCGGTAACGTTCATTTCATTTTTTTAACATTGATCTTGTGGGGATCTCTTTATTGCACCAATGCTCGCATTTCCATGGTGTTGTTTCTGATTTTTTTTTTGGGTTCATGCGATTGGCTTTGATCAGCGTAGTTAGATCGATTAGCAATTATGTCGAGGAGGCCAGTGAATCCAGCTCGAAGATATGAATACAGTGGAGGAGGTGGTGGCATATATTCCACTCCGAAATCACGTTCTTCCCCATATTTGCCTGTCACTATTATCATCGTGGTACTTAATCCTTTTGTTGGCTATATTTGCAGCAATATGTTGTGATCGTTAGAATTATGCACATTGGTTTTCTTAATTTAGTTTAGGCTCTAGAATTAGATGTCAACTCTGATTTCTTTCTATTTTTTTTTCTTGTTTTTCTGGGAGTTATTCAGGGCGTTCTGCTGCTTATGGGTTATTTTTACAGTGACTCAGGTTGGCATTTGAGCTACCAGTATTTATTTATTCTTTTTCTTTTCTGAATCATTTTAGGGTAATAATAAACCCTGTATTATCATATCATCAGTTAGTAAAAGCAGCACTACAACAGAGGATATTGTTGGCTCCTAAATTGCTTCTGTTTTAGGAATAGTTTATTATATTTATAGACGCAAAGGGAAATCAACTTCTTTGTACTTGTAATTAGTTGTTACTTCAAAGCTCTTGGGATGATTTACAGCTTATATGTATGAGACACAACTATAACAATGTGAAACGACAATCAAATTGGGTGTCTTTGGTCTTTCTTGTATCCAAGAAAGGTGGTCTTGTGTATTTACGAACTTAATTAGTTGAATGACACAGATATATCTCTTCAGCACTCCCTGAACTGAATTATTGTTGCTAAAAATGGAGCTAATATTTCCTCAAGTCTATCTTTAATAGCATCTTCTCCTGCCATGGCAAATTCATGCGGCATAAAGATTACACTTGGAGAATAAAATACTTTTAGAGAATTAAGTGCATTACTATTTATGTATTGAGACAGTCTTCGCAGAAATTTTCCTATATCTTTATGAATATCATACATTGACTGAAATTTAACCACTTTTTTGACAGGCGATTTTTTCAGCATTAAAAAGCCCATTACAATGGTTGAAGGTAATTTGGCTGCTTTCATTTTCATGTGTTTGATTTATGATTTCAGTTGGTTAAATTGTAACTTTTTAATTGTGAAGTTTTCCATCTGTTTTGATATTAATCTGACTCACTGGCTGTATTGCTAAGTATATGATGTTACATTATCCACAGGTGATTTTTCATGTGCAGTAGATGTTCAGCGAGCAATTCCACTTTTGAAGAAAGCATATGGTGACAGCATGCATAAAGTTTTGCATGTTGGTCCTGATACTTGTTCAGTGGTTTCTAGATTGTTAAAGGAGAAGGAAACTGAGGCCTGGGGTGTAGAACCATATGACATAGAGGATCCTGATAACTACTGCAAAGGACTAGTGCAAAAGGGAATTGTGCGTGTGGCTGACGTCAAGTTTTCTCTTCCATACAGGCCAAAATCTTTTTCTGTTGTAATTGTCTCTGATGCTTTGGATTACTTGTCTCCAAGATACCTCAACAAGACAATTCCAGATTTGGCAAGGGTGTCCTCTGATGGTTTAGTCATATTTGCAGGTAAGTAGAGTTAAAATTATCTTCTGAAATAGAAATTTTGTTGCGCACTTGTTGATCTTATGCAGAAACTCTTGTTTGTTGAGTTATGTTTTCGGAACACTTCCTTTTTGATATTCTTAACATTTTTGCTATCTATCACTCTCTAAACTTTGTTATGATCAGTAGCAGCCTTGTGCTTTCTGTTGAGTATAGTATGAGTTAACTGATAAACCTGCCAGTAGTTTTGTATATTTGTAATAATCTAATGGGTAACATAGGTGCTTAGTTTGGATCTTGAGTTGTCTTCTTCTGCTGTATTTCTCATTGCCATCCTTAACCATGATCAGTTGCTGCCTCTTTGTATTTGAATGGAGTGAGGTGGGTATCCTTGACCAGAATTTGGATGGAATATGATGTTGTCAAAATAACACATAGCTTAAGCAAGATAAAGAAGAAAAAAATTGTTGCATAGCTTAAGAAAGATTAAAAAAAGATATATACATATAGTGATGAGAGTAATTTTGGCGTGGCATATGTATTTCAGTTGTATTGCTTAGAAGTAGAAATAGTTCTTATCCATGTTCTGCATTTTTGTTTCTTTAGATTATTTTTCATTGGAATTTCCATTTGATTATCCGATCTTCACCTCTGTCTGTGCACATTATGTGCATATACTTTTAGATTTACTGGAATACCGTATCTTGCATAGATGCCACCTTTTGTTCATTGCTTTAAGAAATTCTTTCCAACTTACAGTCTGAAAGTTAGATCACACATTCTGCTTGATATATATATACATTTTCCATCTTTGTCATTGCCTTTTTGATTGTTCACATGTAGGTTCTCCTGGTCAGCGGAGAGCAAAGATTGTAGAAGTGTCCAGATTTGGGAGGGCGGTAAGTGGCTGTTATTTGCAGGACTGCAGAATTATTTCCTGATACATGCTTGGTTTTTTGATTCAATAATCAGACGTTGATTGTTAAAATGGCTTATAGGGGTTTTGATTGAGATGCTTGGATTGTGGGCTAAGTGTCTACATGGGTCCGGTCCATGGATTAATGAAAATACAATTTTCAATTGCTTTTCAACTGACACTTAACCATGGTTTTAGTTCAAATGATATACAATACAGTGACATTACAAGTGACTTAAGAGTCAAGTTGCTTTGTTGCTCCAGAGTATTTCTGTGCTTCTTAATGGTTTGCGAGCCTAGAACCTGGACAGAAGAATATAGGAATTTTTACCTGATGTGCCGAGTGTCTTTGAGAAACCAATTAGCAGAGTTGCTTTCTGTTGCATAGATTTTATATCTTGCTTAAGTGATTGGAAATCATCAAGTGTATTTTCTCTTTCCCAACATCATATTGATTACACATGTTTACTGTCTTGGTTGCATGTCCTTGTACGGAATTGTTGTCTTCAAACTTTTATGAGTTTGTAAATAAATAATATTTTTCACATATTCCTTCACCCAGTTGTTGATGCCAATTCCAAAACAAAATTTTGCATTAGAGAACTTTAATTTCTCAAGTGTTTGATTGTTTTCCTTATGAAGGCTAAGTTCAGGAGCTCGTCCTGGTGGATACGTTACTTTGTTCAGAAGAACCTGGATGAAAACGAAGTTGCCATCAAGAAGTTTGAACATGCTGCTAGGAAGAGGCCATACAAACCACATTGCCAAATTTTCCACCTCAAGTCATCCACTGACATCTTATACAGATTTTCTTAGTATAAATGGAGCTTCTTACAAGCAACTCTGTAGGGTAATTTAAATTTTCCACATAACATCTATTGTAATTGCTTTACCTTGATCTGTACGAAACACACTATGATATATATCTCTTTTTTTGGGTATCCATTCTGTGAAGTGGTGAAAATGTAAAATGTTTCAATTACCATCAGTACATTCTAATATGTTTGGGTTTGGTATACACGCATTTCGGATTCTTGAAGTAACGAGCTGGCTAAGATGGCTTCAAAATTATGACTAAACATTAGTGGGGTGGGGCAAAGTCAACTTGACGACCAATTCTCAAAGCTCATATACTCAATCACGTTGCTATGTTCGATTCTAGTTACCCTTGATTTTTAGTCAGTGTTCTCTTATCCCATTCGCGGCTCCAGGAAGACAGAGATAACATTTTCTCGATTGGAAAGAGATTTGTCTTTAGAATTTGAAGCTGTTATCTTCATTTTCTTCGAACATTTGAACTTGGGAACCGTAAAAGGAAAGATCTCTTTCAACTGAGGCAGACAAATCCTCGTGGAAAGTATGACAAATATATGCAATGGCCCGGGTTATGTTGCCCTCCCCTCTTTATTTCGGAGGCAATATCATTACAACTTTTTGATATGTAAACATCTTTGACTCCTAAGTGAAACATATGATACGTGCACGCTGGAGTTGGTTGTCTGCTCTTTATTTAGTGGAGGACCAAAGCATGGTTAAGACAATTTTAGAGAAACTCATGAATTTTTTTCCATGGAACGTGATTAGTTAGGACAAAAATTCTCCGCTATGTCGGGAATCCTTTTACTTCATTAACATACAAAGGAATTTAATTAAGCATATACTTTGTCAAAGTTTTATCAAATTTTACGGATATTCTCTAGACAAGGAAATTCTTTAAAAACACGAGATTATTGGATTGATCTTGACCATCAAGTGTGAAATCTGTTTCAGTAGAGGAAATTTCAAAGATGTCATTAATTATTTAAACGATGTGAGAAAGCATGAAATTTCAAAGGTGAGAACAGAAATTATTTGGTTTTGATTAATTTTACGATTGACCGTATGATTCAAAAACAAAAGAGAGACCTGCATGAATGAGCACCTTTTCAAACACGTTGAACAAATCACGTTTCTCCTTTACACATAAAACAACAGCAAATTGATATGCTGTTGCTCTGTTCAACAACTTCCCGTTTTAAGAATGCAGCCAATGGCAACATTTAAGCAGCCATGATTCAACAATCTTGGCAAAAATTTAATAGCAGCATTGAAAGGTCAAGAGAGCAAAATTAATTCACCAGCAATGAATGATTTTCTTTGATCTCCTTTTGACTTCTTATTCCCACAACAATACACGGTAACCGGCCAAATTTCTTTCCCTCTTTTTTTTCTGCACAGAAAAATTGCGAGACACACTGAAACGTTGTAGATTGACTTGGATAGGCTATTGATACTGAAACTGCAATGAAAGAAAGAAAGACGTGATACAGAAGTTTTAGCTTCCATCGGTAAATTAGACTTTTGACTCACACGTTGCATCTTCTCTCTTATACATTATCGCGTAGTCACAGCTAGATAGATAGCTAGCTCGCGAGAAATAAAACCGCAGCTGATGTCCTAACTTTTCAAATTGTACACGCAAGTGATTTAAAATGGTATTGCAAACCGAGGAAAACATTCCATATATGCTAATAATTTGAGTGGACTTTATATATATATATATATATATATATTGGTGTACATGTTTAAAAGTTAAAAACTTTTTTTGATTTACACAGACACACACACACACACACACACACACATTTATATAGCTGATATGTTTGACTGGTCAGTTGTATTTGTATACGTAGGTGGATATATTTACCTTCCCTAAGAGCTTGTATGCATTGACTAGGAAATATCGTGTGATCTCTCAGATTAGCAGGAAGAAATAAATGAAGGGGGTCTACATGGTCGAGTTAGGGAAGCAAATGGTCTTAAAACTAGTTGAGTAATGGTGTGTGTTGAAGATTCATTCTTGAGTGCTGGGTGAGGCAGGAAGCATGAGTATCCATAATCCAATCCCAACATGGGTCTAATGCTATATTTGTCGCATTTCACAGAGGACTTATGTCTTATTTGGAATTGGGTCCCTACAGAATGTCCTGCACTCGCAAATTGAAAGCTTCGCACATGACCCATTTTCAGTATCTTGACTCCTTCCTATCCTATGCAAACCCACGTGCCTACTCTCTATTGATCGAATATCTTCTCCTCTCCTCTATCATAACAACATAATATATATATATATATATATATATATAAGAAATAATTGAGTCTTTAATCTATAATTACTTGAGAAAAATTAATCCATCTTTGAATTAATTGCCACAATCTTTTAAGCCTAATTATTATGTGGGCAGTGACATCATAATGTGTGCATATATATATATATATATATGTATACATAAAAAAAAAAAATTATTAATTATGGGGTTGGAAAAACAGGAGTGTTCGTGGCACATTTTGATAATGAAGGGGGCCAGGGCGAGGGCACGCATTGCATCGGTTGGGAAAATAGTCTCCAACAATGAAAAGAGACAAAGTGGGTTAAAATGAAAAATGTCTATGGTGATGTCCAGTAAGAGTTGCAGAAACCCATATGGGCAGCCTGCTCCACAATGTACCAGCAGTGAAGACTTTTGCTCAAGTAATAAATGAAAAGGCTAGCTTTTCAATTTTCATTGTTTCCTGCCTAAAGTAACTATGTGATAGATAGCACAGCAATTATTTTATTAGGTGAAGAGGAAAGACCCCCACATATCCGGTTGCAATTCTAATTATTACTCCGTATGACAAAAGCAAGTTGCAGTTCACCAACTTCTATTTCTATTTTGCATGATAACAAAATTGGGGTATGAGTTTGATTCCAATGAAGAATCCCACTAATCTATTATATATATAAGAATTTGAAATGAATCTCTTAAATCTAAATACACCCACTTGGAAGATTTATCTACAAAACCACGTTGATTATCTGATCTATATGTTTATGGTGGGTTCACTTTCAGGCAGTCGCAGCAACTCATTATTATGATAAAATTAATTATCACTACTACCATACAACATTAATTAATTTCAAGATCTACCCAGAATATTAAATAATCAGTCAATACAATAGATTCTATTATTTTAAATAAATAAATAACACTATATATACAATATATATATATATATGTATGATTCCTTAATATAATATATAAATTATGAAATTAAATTAATTACATAGCATGAGCCATCGCTGTTTTGTTCTATGGATATATCTAGCTAGCTAGCTGTTCCTCACTCGATCTAAAACGCGGCGAAACTAGTACATTAGATTAGATTACAAGAGGGCAATTGAATTGGCTAGGAAAGTGTCACTACTAAATACACCAACTGCATTATTTATATATATATATATATATATATATATGGCTTAACACAGACAGAATCGGGCTACTGTGTAATGAGTGAGTCAATTAATCGTGAGTGATGTTGATTGAAGCATTACTTAATGAAGTTGTGGCTTCGTAGAAGCTTAAGAGTGATAGAAACATATGATTCGTATCCAATTTATTAAATTAATCGGGCTAATTAGTAAGCAAGTGACGGCAGTGTGGAAGCATGTACATATAATGAGATAAATGCTTAACTGATTTACTTGCATTAAATTATGGATGCAACACACCCCACCATTTTAATCCATTAAATCTTATAAGATTACCTAGTATCCTTTTACATTTGACTCACTGAAATAAAATTTAGACCTTAGTACTTGAGTAAGATAGATTATAAAATAATAATAATAATAATAATAATAATGTAATTTGATGAACAATTTATGTTGGAAGTATGGAGATTGGAGGGTGACACGAAGACAGTGAAACTGGATGATGTGAAATGTCAAAGAAGGTGGAGGGTGGGACAAGGCACAGGTCCGGTCCGAACCTGCACTTTGGAATGATTTGAAACATACGCAATCAGGCGGATGAGGCCTGGACCACTCCACCGCTCCCGCACCGGTCTAACGTTAATGCCTACAATCGGCACGTAGCGCTCCTGCACCAATTATCCTCTCCGCCTCTATTACAAACCTTTGCCGTTCACTTACACATACAGTCCCATCAAAACTTTTTCAATCGTTTGCTTTCCACAACAAATACATTGCTCACTTTAAACCTACAAAAAAAAAAAAAAAAAAAAAAAAAATCCCGACTGCAGTAATGCTCTCTCTTACTGCATGTGCAATTTCTTATTCTAAAGTTTTTCGGTAGAATAACATTATCCCCACATATTCCAATATAATATCTATATATAAAATAAATTCTATATGATGCAATATTAATATTATGTTGCATATAATTTATTTTCTTTTATTTTAATAAAAAAATATAGTATATATAATGATTTTTGTATTAATGTATATGTACAAGATTTTGTATAGGTAACACTGCCTTAGATCCTAACTATTGTGATTGATAAATTAACATTACTAAAAAAATGTGTGTGTGTGTATATATATATATATATATATATATATATTTGGAAGATAACTATCTCCCAATCAGTACTTAGTCGAGAAAGAACAATTAAAATTAGGTCCTTTTTGTGCATGTTTATTTTTATTTTTTTTTCCTTATAAAACGAATGTGTCATTGTTACATTTCTGCACCTCATTTTTTTAAACTAATTTTAATTCTTTTTTTATTATTATTATTATTATTTTTTACTTTCACATGTCTACCAGTCTCATGAATAAAAATTTAATTAAAAAATGATTTTATTATTTTAAGATAATAACTTCAGAGTATATATTTTTGAAATTAAAGTGTTATAGATATCAATTTACTACAAAATAAAATCACTACCTGTCAGGTATTAAAAGATTATAATTTCATTATCATAGTTTTTTAAATTATTAATTATTGTATTTTAAATTAAATACAAACATATCTACAAACACATTTTATAAGATTGAAGTGATATACGTAAAATACAATTATCATAAATAAATTCAAAATATCTTTAAAATTATATTTTTAAAAAAGAAATTTATGGTTTAATGCTGATGTAAATTTTTGAATATTACATATACAAATTATTAATATTATATTATAAATCTGTCGAAAATTTTTTATGAAATCGTATATGGCACCATTCGAATATCTTCACATAGTTTAGGTGATATATTATGATGTAAATTTTTAAATATTGCATATATAAATTACCAATATTACATCGAAAATTTACCAAAAATTTAATAGAATTGCATATGATACCATATAGAAATTTTCATCCAATTTGAATGATGTCTTACTCTCATATATGGAGAAAAATCTATACACACTCTAATATGCGCTCTACACATATGGTAAGTAACATTTCCCATAATTGAAAAATAATCTTATTGGTTTCGAAGGTTGGACTCCAATTTAAAGTCCAGCCTTCTAACCACTCGACCTTTTGTGCGAGTGGCTCATAAAAGATTGTACTTAGCGAGCGAAAGTAGTTAGTTCATCACTCAACGTAGACAATGACATTGTTATTGGCATATTATCATAAATTGGATAACTTTTAAAATATATTTAAGCAAATAATTAGTTATATAAAATTAAAGAATCAGAACCCATGCGTTTTAGTTGGAACTGAATTTCTTCGAACTAGAGGTTTAGAAGTCAATGTCTAGTTAATACATGTCACTTTCTCCGTCAACGGAAGATTGTGACGCAATTAGCATGTCGGTGAACTCCATTCGTCCATGCACTACTCAGTAAAAATGGGTATATTAGTATTCCAGTTCTTAGTTCTGGAGTAAGGACATATTTGATATAATAGATTAATTATATCCTTAAATTAAAAATCATAAAAATTGAAGGACCGGAATTTTATCACTCCATAGGCAACTGTAAGATTAAGAGTTTTTTTTAGTTAAATTTATAACTTATATCTAAATAAGTAAATAGTGTGAATGACTTAATTATTTTATTTTTTAAATAATTCTTTATTTTATCAATTTATTTATTAACATTTAAATTTAAATCCTATCCAATCTATTTATTTTTTACAGTCTCTCTACATTACACACATAGAATAATGTTATGGTATAATTCATTTTTTTTAATTTAATTTTTCATCGATTTTCAAATGACTGGAATTATTAGTTTATAATTTTTTTTACTCTTATGATTAATCGAAGAAAAAATTTATATAATTATAAGTAATATTTTTACAAGGTTATAGATTTTAAAATATTTCTTTTTAATTTTTTTTTTAAAAAGTAAGTTAGCAGTTCAAGAAAAATAATATATCATTTGAATTTAAAATTTTAGTCAAATTGAGAAAATCAATATACATATATTTTCAAATTTTTTTATTAGGTTAATTATGAATCAAATAAAAAGTTCTAAAAAAAAAAATAATAATGAGGAATCAGAAGAAAATAAGCAAAAATACCAAAAATCGAGTCACCCTTCGGTCAAAAGAATCAGCACCGTCAATTAATTTTTATTTTATTACGTACTCCGGAGGTTTCTTCTAAATTCTATTCCCTTAAAAATCTATATAAATGGCGTCACAATAATATACCCAGCACTACTACAAAAGCGTCTCACTCACAAAATCTCCCTCAGTTTCTCCCTCCCTCTAAATTATCACACTCCCTCAGTTTTCTAATTCAACTTTTATTAGCTACATATATAATATACGACTTTAATTATCAAAATGCTTTCTAGGAAAGTTACCTCCGATTCTCATGGACAGGATTCTTCCTTCTTCCTGGGTTGGGAAGCTTACGTGAACAATCCATATGATCGACTTAAAAATCCTTCAGGAATCGTTCAAATGGGATTGGCTGAAAATCAGGTCTGTTAGATTTATAACCTATTATGCATATGTATTGCCAGCCAAAAAGTTATAATATTTTAGGTATATGCATGATTAATCTTGGAAAAACGTATATAACGAGTACATATATAATTCTATCTTAATTGGTATCTATGTACTTTTGATTGATAATGTGCTTTTTTTTCTTTTTTTTTTTTGTCACATCGGATATGTAGCACGTACGTCACTAAATGAAATGAAGTTTTACTAGAACTGGCGGCAGCAAAAGCTCAATATGCATACGCAAATATTAGTCCAAAATTGTTTAATTAATTCTTAAAGAGTTTCCGTAATTTCGTAGCGTTGATCATTTGTAAATGAACAAAAAGTTTCTCACCAGTAGACTAAAGCGACTTGTGTTTCTTGCAGCTTTCTGTTGACCTTGTTGAGTCGTGGCTTGCAAAGAATTCCGATGCGCTGTCGCCGAAAACAAACGGAGAATCCGTATTTAGAGAGCTGGCACTTTTCCAGGACTATCACGGCTTGCCAGCATTAAAAAATGTAACTCTCTACCCACTTGTAATTAATCAATTCATCTTCTGCTACACTACTGTTCTGAACCTTAATTTGAACCTGACTTGTACAGGAATTGGTAACTCTGCTGGCGAGAATAAGAGGAAATAAGGTCAAATTTGATCCAAACAAGCTGATCCTCACTGCTGGTGCAACCGCAGCGAACGAGACTATGATCTTTTGCCTGGCTGACCCCGGCGAAGCTTTCCTTTTGCCTACCCCGTACTACCCTGGGTAATTTTCTTTTGTCAAGTGATATATGCTTTCACTCAAAAAGTTTTTACTTTTGTATTTCAAAGTTGTTGAAACATATATTCTCAGACAAAAAGTTATGTCTATTTTCTTGGACAGATTTGATAGAGATCTGAAATGGCGGACTGAGGTTGAAATTGTTCCCATAACTTGTTCAAGTTCAAATGGCTTCAGAATAACCATGTCTGCCCTGGAAGAAGCATATCGACAAGCCCAAAGACTTCAACTAAAAGTTAAAGGGGTGTTTATCACGAATCCCTCAAACCCCCTGGGCACAACCATGACTCGCGAGGAGCTCAATTACATCATTACTTTTGCCGTCGAGAAAAGAATTCATATTATAAGCGATGAAATTTATTCAGCCACAGTCTTTGACTCACCCAACAGTTTTTTAAGCATCTTAGAGGCTGTAATGGACAGAAACCTTGACAAAACCGATCTATGGAACCGCATTCACGTTGTTTACAGCATCTCAAAGGACTTGGGCATGCCGGGATTCCGTGTTGGATGTATCTACTCCAACAATCAAACAGTTGTTTCCGCCGCAACTAAAATGTCAAGCTTCGAACTTGTTTCTTCTCAAACACAGTTCCTAATCTCAAAAATCCTCTCAGACATGAAATTCACCAGAAAATACATGAAGGAAAACCAGAAAAGAATTAAAAAGAGAAAAGAAATGCTCGTTTCAGGTCTTAAACTTGCCGGGGTTAGATGCTTGAAGAGTAACGCAGGTTTGTTTTGCTGGGTAGACATGAGACACCTTTTGGTCTCGAACACTTTTGAAGCAGAAAAAAATCTATGGGAGAAGATTATCTTTGAAGTTGGGTTGAATATCTCTCCAGGATCTTCTTTCCATTGCAGCGAACCAGGGTGGTTCAGAATTTGCTTCGCGAACATGACTGAAGAAACATTACAAGTAGCAATACAACGTACAAAGGTATTCGTACAATCTATCAGCTCTAACTCCCCGCAAAGGACATCATCAATCATCGGCAGGTGGGTTTCGAAGTTATCAGCGTATGATCATGAACCGGACCGTTAATTAGATAATTAGCGGGCTGATAATTTGATTTTCTGTCTAAGACCAAATGTCTTTTTCCTAGGGTATAGAAGAAGTACACATTTTGTTTTGTGAGCGTCATATACAGAGACCCAGAGGCTCTTGTCACTAGATAACCACGGTAGTTCGAAGTCCTCCAATAAGGCCGACTGTAACTATTTTTTATCTTTCTGTATGCATCTATACGTATTATTGGCTCATTGGTTCCGACCGTCTTTCACTTTCACTGATGGACCCAACGTTGTAGCTCGCTGTCGACGAAAAATTATGTTTTTTTTTTTTTTTTTTTTTTTGCTTTTTGTCAGCACCGAATATTTACGTAAATGTTAAGAATAAAATATTAATGCATTTATCGTATTATGTGTTGTTGCTTTACTATGTGTTCTAGTTCTACTATGGAGATATCCGATTCTCTCTTTTTCCTTTGCAAGTTTATAAATAGCAACTGTCAAAATAATAGGTAAATAATTTCTCATCAGAAAAGTAAAATATATAAGAGAATAATGGATGAGACTGCCTACGAAAAATAAGTCATTTGTCCACACGTTGTTGTTCTTTCGCATTGATATGAGCTTCTGTGAAAATTATGGCATTGGTAGGGGCCCCACTTCTTCCCAGGGTCAATTATGTAGAAATTCATGCAATTTAATTACTGACTCTCGTTAATTTAGAAATTCAAGTGGGAATAGTAGCGATGCTGGTGGGAGTCTCGATCAAACTTTTTATAACTTTTTATGCAACGCACCCAATGGGCTTTGTGATTTTAGGAATGTTTTCCGCGCAATCTTCACATGGGAGAACTGTTTTTCTGTTGTCCATATCCCCAATCTCCAAGTACTTAGGCCCACTAAGCATTTATTGAATTTTGAATTTCCTGCTACCTAGGCCCAATACGCGACCGTATAGGAAGGCATCTAAACACGTGTCTTCACCCTGTTCGAATATCGCGTAATCGTAACGAACGGTCATCACCGACTCCAGTACAGTTTAATACGCTAGGTCGCGAAACACTGGAAGAGTAAAAAAGGCGGTAACATTTACTTAACGTAACTGTCTGCATCCACTGGCAGACAGGCGGTTCTTTCATTTCGAATCTCACATTACTGAACTGTTCTGTCCTTGTCTGCCGCGTGGCCCACCCGATGCTCTCGCAAAATGATCTCATGATCTTACAACGTGGTATTCCCTAAATTCTCTCTTCGCGTGAAAAACAAACGGGTTAGATGTAATAAGAAACATAAGCTTTTTCTCCAAGTAATTCCCAATTTCTGTACGATTAAACCCAAGCAAAAGAACGATCTGCGACGGTTTCGTTTATTTTTGGCTTTTTGTCTCGCTTTAAATTGAATCAATGCAATTTGTTCATGAGAAGTGCAAGCAAAGCGTGGCAATGGAGTTTAATTATTGGCACAAATTCACTACTCAACGCTTCGTTTCAGTTTAATATTTCTGGATGTTCGTGGCTCCGGAAAGTACATAGGTACTCTGTTTTCAACTCTTTTTGACATTCTTCTGCTTCTCGCACTCAATTTGTTGTTTCTATTATAATTTGTATGTGTTTTTTTGGCTTATAGGATTCAATTGTTGGTTTATCAGAATCTTGTATTTTTTTTTCCAATTTTTTCTCCTTCGTTTTTGTGTGCGAATGGCATTTGGTAATTCAAGTATTGTTCATAATGATTTGCCTTTGCAGTTTTCTAATCGCCGAATAAACCGCCATAGATTTTGTGGCACATGATATAATCCTGACGTTTGGTTAAATTTCTCTTTTGTAGAGCTTCTAGATAAAGTAAAGATGGACATTGCAGCTCTTTTAACTTCTGTTGGAATTAATATATCTATAACCATTATACTGTTTTCGCTGTATTCAATATTGAGAAAACAACCGAGCAATATAAGTGTATACTTTGGACGGAGGCTTGCTTCAATGCGTGAACTACAGCTTGATGCTATCGGCTTGGAGAGATTTGTGCCCTCCCCTAGTTGGATTCTGAAGGCTTGGGAAACAACTGAAGATGAAATATTGGCTCTTGGTGGCATGGACGCTGTGGTTCTTGTCAGGATTGTTGTTTTCAGGTGGTTTAACTTTGCCCAAAACTTGCAGATACTGGAAATTCTCAATAGTAGTTTTCTGTACTGTGTGGCTGTACCTCTAATTTACCTTCTAGGGGAATCTTTACAACACTGCATGTATTGATTTGCTTTCGCTCTTTAATTATGTTTCTGCAGTTGGTTATTGCAGTTTTACTGACCACCCACTGCTATTTTTTGGTCTACAGCATTCGAATCTTTTGCATCGCTGCTGTCATTTGCATTTTGCTGGTGCTTCCAGTGAATTATTACGGGAAAGACATGATTCATAGGCATATTCCTTCAGAATCACTGGAGGTATTCACAATTGCAAATGTCAAAGAAGGTTCAGAATGGTATGAGCTATGATGTCCTTTTTATGAACATATGCAGAGGACTTCACTCTTTTTTAATTTTAACAATTTTGTAGATACTTGCGTATTGATTCAGGCAAACAAATAGATAAGTCGATAGTATGGATTCTCTTCTACAATTACGGGAATTTCTTGGAAATCCATTTCCTTTTTGTTCTAGGAGAGTTTAAGAGAAAATTGTCAAAATCAACTTCAGAAAAATTAATTTTGACAACCTTTGCGACTATGAATTTTTTGCTTTTCAACTGTCGGATGCTGTCATTGCAATGTCTTAAATTTGTGGTAAAATACATCAAAAGACAAAAGTAGTTACTCATCGGTTTCTTTTTTGGTTCATTTTTCTCAGGCTTTGGGCCCATTGTCTTGCTTTATATATCATATCCTGCTCAGCCTGTGTCCTCCTTTACTTTGTAAGGATGTAGAAACTGTGTATATCATCTCCTCCTGTAAAGTTACTTTAATTCATAACAATCTTTTTACGAGTCTCTTCTTTCTAATATGTTCTCAATCATTATATAACCATTGTGGCTTCCCATAGGAGTATAAAAGCATCACTAGAACGAGGCTGGCACACATTACCGGATCTCCTCCGAATCCAAGTCACTTTACTGTTCTTGTCCGTGGTGTTCCTTGGTCTTCAGAAAAATCATACAGTGCTTCAGTGAAAGAATACTTTATGAATTATTACACTTCAAGCTATCTATCTCATCAAATAGTGCATTGGTCCAGTACAGTTCAGAAACTGATGGTGTGCATCTATCTTTGAGTTATTCCTGATGGTGATTAATTATAAAAGTATTGTTTATACAGTGCTATGTTATTGGGATTTTCTTTTAGAAATCAATTTTTAAATTAAAGGAACTTCATGCACCTCTGTTCATGTAATAAAATATTACACAATAGTTGTGTAAGTAATTTAGAAATTGAACAGATGACATTGAGAGCATTAGATCTCAATATGATGACTTTTGCTTCCTGAAACACCATGTGATCACATTCACATATACAGGATTGGGATTGACATGAAGACTAAATTACTATGGAATACAGAATTAATGAAAACATTGGAATCAATTTAATAGTTCTTAAAATAAGGAAAATTTGGTGTTTGATACTGTTAGAATTAATATTAGACTTATTTAGTTTCACTAGGTTTAGTCTTTAAGTCTATTTCTAATTTAAGTATTATTAGTCTTTTCCTAGTTTATTAAGAATTCCTAGGTTTATGAGGATTCCTAGTTTATGTTGCTTTATTATTTTAATCTATACAAAGGCATTTTTGTGTACCTAGTTAAATATTAAAGTGAGATTCAATATAATTTTATTTTGTTTAACACATACGTTTTGGAATGATAGAGGAATGTTGTGGAAAAAAGAATAATTCAAGTTCTAGATTTCTAGTTGATTCCTAGAATTTACAGAAGTGAGTAAACTTATGAAATTTGTGACATGTTCAATTTTTAGTTGCTGAAAATGCTTTGTTTTGTAGAATGATGCAGAGAAAATGTGCAGACCAAGGTTACTGCCATGTCTTTGTGAACCTCCAAATTCTTTCAAGATCCTTTCTAATGAAGCAGATAATGATAGGGAGAACACCAGACTTGATGTTCTGAATTCATCTACGGAGAAGGTAAAAAATCTTGGCGTAAATTGAGCTGAAACTTGAGTTGTCATGATGGCTGTTTTTCATCTGTAACTGGTTTTGTCAGCAACATGTGAGGATTTGTTGATTATTGTTATACATTGAATAATCATTTATCTCTTACACACCCCCTTATGAGATAAAGTACTTGTCACATGGAGCAAATCACAGACCTATACTGTCTCATAATATATTTAACAAGATGAGGAGTTTCTAAATGTTCCAACATAAGAAATTTCAGTCAAATTGAATACCATGTTGAATAACTATTAATCCCACAAGCTTAAGTTTTTAGGAAACTGCTTGAAATCAGTATTTACGTTTGATCATTTTGCATTTTCAAGGTGCTCTTGTTGTCACATGTCACATGGCCCCAAGTCACTGGAAATGTTGTCATGCTGCATCTTCAGTTTCTGCATCAAACACGTGTGTATTTACTACTTTACAAATTTCAGTACCATTTATAACCATTAATTACCTAGATGGCACCATTGTGGGGCTTTAGTTTGGTTGCATGGATGCATTACATTATCAGTAGGTGATGAGGTTTGTTTATACTCTTACAGGTTAAGGTTATGCCTGCTCTAGTTTACCTCTTTATACTCAGTAAGAATTTCTCATTTGTCTTTAACATATGTTTTCTTATGTTCCAAGGATTTCACCTGCTGTAAGTAGCAGTTTTTACTAAATATGTGGCACAAAGATTTCTATGCCCAACATTGCCATTGTATGTCAGAGTTTTAGAGACAGTTGATAGATTAATGTGTAAATATGATATATGTGATACTTGGTATGAGCCATTTGATGTTTTTTGAGTGTGTTGATATTTGTCATTGCCGTGGAATTTATGTGGGTTCTCTTCTTGTATTTTTATTGGTTACTCAGTATAAGCTGTAAGTCTAGCAGATATTCTGCTAGTGAAACATAGTCTTGTTTTGCGATAGTGTCTTAAAATTTGGCTTTTAATTTTCTTTTATGCTTCCTGTTTAAGACTATGATTTTTCCCTTAAATATATTATAGCGCCTTTTCTTCTTTTCTAATTCTTGTGTATGGTGTTTTCTTGTAATATTTGGGGACCCATGTTTGAAAGCCAATGTAAGCTGTTAAGCTTTGCAAACTGTTGGAACAGAGCAACATTGTGGCCTAATGCTTTTTGGCCTTTATACAGGAGTATGGGGTTGCTTTTGTTTCCTTCAAGACTCGCTACGCTGCCCTTGTTGCTGCAGAGGTTCTTCACTCTGCGAATCCCATGTTATGGGCAACAGAATCGGCTCCTGAACCAAATGATGTTCTTTGGTCAAACCTATGTATACAATATAGACAACTGTGGATTCGCAAAATCGCAACACGTGTGGCTGCTAGTGCATTCATGTTTGTTTTTATGCTTCCTGTGACAGTTGTACAAGGCTTGACTCAACTTGACAAGTTGTCACATGCATTACCATTTCTGAAAGGACTTTTTAAGCAGTAAGTATTATTCCATGGCATTGATTGTCTATGTGGTATGTGTTTATTCTCTCTTTTGGTCATTCTGTTACATGCATTCCAGATATGGTTCACCTGTCAGAGTTGCACATGGGTACAATGCGTCAAAGTTAAATATAATCCACTAAACTAACTTGATATGAAGTTCCTTGCAAACTAATGTATTAAAATATTGCACGTGTACGGAAAAGCAACCTTTTACAAGAATAAATCTTCTTAGGTTAAATTTGATCCCATGTTTTAAGTTCTTTGCAATTTACAAGTGCAACATGCATATATAGTTTCAAGTCATAAATTCAAGATTTCTTAATGTTGCAGTGCAGTAGTTTATGCTACTGGCATTTGAATTGAAATATGCTGGAACAGTTGAGCTCATGCAACCTGTTAATATATTTCTGATATAAGAATTGGTCTTATTCACAACACAGATTTGGTTATCTCACTTGAGTCCTGGTTCATGTCTGTTCTTGCTTAATCTTGCAGTGTGGTCCATACAATATAATGTAAATGTCTTTCACTTTTATCCTAATGGGTAATTTATGAGAATGATTGCAGATATTAGAGAAAATTGTAATGTTTCTTTTAACTAGATTTACCACTTTGGCTTGAACAATTTACTTCTTCGATGTCTTAAACTTTTGGGCTCTTAAACTACTCTCAATGATATCCAGTTGAAAACTGTAGTCCTGGAAGTAATCAAGTCCACATATATACTGTTGGTGTTACACACCAATTAATCAGAGGTTACATTTTATTGCTACCTACTTTCTGTCCAACTAGTCAATCTTTTTCAGAGAAAAGCGTGAAGAAAAAGCATTGTTTTTCACATGGCAGACTTCAAGGTAGACATGAAATTATTCTCAATTTGTCTTATGCTTGTATGCAGGAAATTCATCAGCCATCTGGTAACAGGTTACCTACCAAGTGTCATCTTGATTTTATTTTCGTATACTGCTCCACCAACAATGATGCTGCTTTCAACAGTGGAGGGATCTGTCTCACATAGTGGGAGGAAAAAGAGTGCATGCATCAAAGTTTTGTACTTCGCCATTTGGAATATTTTCTTTGTTACTCTTTTTTCAGGGTCTGTCATTACACGATTGAATGTCTTCTTTAGTGTTAAAGACATACCCAAACAACTTGCTCTAGCTGTGCCAATCCAGGTGAGTTTCCATGGTTCTTGAATTGAATCTTTTCTTTTCATACGCACCATATTCTAATTATGCTCTACTATTGTGAATTTTTATGTGAGCTTAATATTGATTTTATGACTGGTTGGAGAACACCCAAATGATGACTGAGACAATTTATTACAGGGATTATAATTCCAGTCTGTGGAAATGTTATCATTAATTAGTTTTAAAGGCTTCATGATGCCTTCAACAGTTTATTCTATAGTCCTCTGATGAATTTGACTGATCATAATACAAAAAACTGTTACAGTTCTTGCATTTCCCTTCACGGTTGCTGAGAAGTATCAAATTGGTACTAATTTCATGTCTGTGCTTCTGCAGGCTAGTTTCTTCACCACTTATGTTTTATCATCAGGTTGGGCTAGTCTGTCTGTTGAAATGATTCAACCTTTAGGTCTCTTCTACAACATCATGAAAAAGTTTATATGCAGAATCAAAAAAGACCCCCCTAATGGCACTCTATCCTTCCCGTACCATATAGAAGTTCCAAAACTGCTCCTGTTTGGATTTCTTGGCTTCATGTGTTCAATTATGGTGCCCTTGATATTACCTTTCTTGCTGATATACTTTGTACTTGCTTACCTTGTGTACAAAAATCAGGTTTGAACTTCCTATCAAGGCTTTCTTTTTCTCCTCAATTCTTGTATGCTTTTCTTGGAATTGTGTGCTAGAAGAGTCTGCTAATAGTTTGATGTAGCACCAAATAAGAAGAATAGAAAGGGAGAAAAACTAGAAGAATTTAGGGGAGAAGCATCGAAATTTTATTCAATAACCTCATTAAGACCTAATTCAAATTGAATAACAACAATGAAATTAACACTAAAATTAAATCTAAATTATCTTTGTCCATTTTGCATCAATCTCCTCTTGTTGAAAAGAAAAACTCATCCTCAAGTTTAGATGACATTAGGAGGATAAAACTTTTAGTGAAGCAACAAATTATCCTGCAACTCAAACTTATAACCCTTCGACATTGTAGTCTCTAATAGAGATATAATAGTTTGTGGCCATCATCTGGAGTGTTTATGTATTTAGTTACTGAAATTTGAAATTAATTTTGCTCCTGTGGGGTATTTGAGAGACGTTTATTCTTATTCTCTTCTTCTTCCTGAACTGGTGGACGATCTGCTAAGATTTCATAAATAAGTTTAGCAATATTTTATGAGACAATGATGAGCTGAGCATTCTGGAGATTTGAGATGTTTGATGGAAAGTTTCCTGTTTCTCTCTCTCTCTTCCCCCCCCCACCCCCCCTGCTGTGTCTGTGTGTGCTTTTGCTTCATAAGAATGCATGCACTTTTATGTTGAATTTCAAATTACATTTTCAGATTATCAATGTGTACATAGCAAATTATGAAAGCGGGGGACAATACTGGCCTATTGCTCACAACACAACAATTGCTTCATTGGTGTTGACACAAGTTATGGCTGTTGGTGTCTTTGGGATTAAACAGGCATCAGTTGCATCTGGTTTCACTATTCCACTTATTATTGGCACTCTTTTATTTAATGAGTACTGTAGGCAGCGATTCTTTCCTACATTTAAGAATATTTCTGGACAGGTGCCCATTAGAAAATTTTCCCTCTCTATTTAGATGTGTGTTGCCTTTGTGTTCCGAGTTTGATGAGTTAGGTTTTGACAGGTTCTTACAGAGATGGATATACAAGATGAGCAGAGTGGGAAGATGGCTGAGATTTATCAACAGCTGAAGTCTGCCTATTGCCAATTCCGATTGCTTTCTCAGGAAATGTCTAAAGCTGGAAAAACCGATCATCATGGAGACCAGGATAGGACCCTAGATCCTGAGGCTATGAAGCCAGGTTAGACTGAAAAAATTATTGGGCCTAGTCCCTCCATCAGGAATAAACAATAATATATATATATATATATATATATATTTTTGGGGGTGTTGTCTATGCCTTTCACTTTTCAGAAAATGAAGCAGCAAGTGGATGATGCATGAACTTCTCATTGCTGTTTGGATCGACAAGGACCTTAAGTGCATCCTGGTCCATTCATCACGGAACATCGGAATGGTGATGGTATTTGCTGGTACGATTGAAGACTGATATTTGTACAGAGGCAATGTACAGAAGGTAGCAGCGGGACCTTTGGCAGATCGTGCTTTCCCACTTTATTCTTTATTTGTTTATTCTTATACCCAGATTTTTCGTATGTATGGGTGATAAAAAAAAATGCTCTCTGTTTTACATAGTTTGTGATTCATTGTAAGAGATGCAAAGAAGAAAGAAAATAGACGTAACTTCTAAGGAATTCTCGAGGATTGAAAGTAAGTATTGGAAGAAAAACAGAAGGCTGTGTCCAACAAGCTTCAGAAATTTTATCAGGCCTTTCCCTTGCATCTGAACGGAAAGTTAGAAACACTGCACACGTTTCTAACAAGGACATTGCTAGGTTCATGATCATAAAAAATAAACAACTAGTCTAGTGCAAAATATTTCTCATTGATGTATTTCACGGTGCCCTTCACCAACCATGCCATAGAGCAGACGTAAAAGGAAAGAAAAATATTTGCAAGATTCTATATTTCCTCAATTTAAATGACTAGATAATACACCTCAAGATTTTCTCTTAAATAATAATATGAAATTGATCAAGTGGGTTCCAATTTTTTAAAATCATCAATCACACTGTTTTTTCAATCAACCAATTGAATTATTTAATATGAAACGAGGAATAAAAATTTGGAATACTTAAAAGGCTATTTATTATGTTTATGATTCAGCTCAGGAGGGTCCCAAATTAATCATGTTTCTTCTGAACAAAACGGAGAAAATTGTACATGCATTTGGTCTCCAGATCTCATCGTTTCAATGCACATTAGAATACCATTGATACAGCCATGCTGTATATAGTAGAATAAGGCTCAGGGATCCTCGTAAATTTTAGAGTAGCAAATTATGAGTTCAGGTCCTTCAAGGTGCACTGACAGAACTGAAAATGCATGTAATGTAACTTCCTCTTATAACCAGATACTTATATCGATGGCCATAT
Source organism: Azadirachta indica (assembly GCA_022749755.1). Lineage (NCBI taxonomy): Eukaryota > Viridiplantae > Streptophyta > Magnoliopsida > Sapindales > Meliaceae > Azadirachta > Azadirachta indica. Next base: position 6,131,643 of record CM040449.1, read on the forward strand.
GTTAGTGATGAATGTTTTGCTTTCCTTCTCAGTATGCTCCTACATTAACAAAATATAGTATTTTGCCTCATATTAGCTTTTGACTTTAAGTTCAATACTTGAAAATAGTAAATACGTGGCCAAAACTGGGCAAATTTATCAAGCAATAGCCAATGCAGAGAAACACTTTTAATTATCAAGCAATAGGCAATACAGAGGAGACGATGGTACAGAAAAAGCTAGTTGTGATCTTCTTTTCCTATCCTGCAGAAACACCAAGTGTTTGAAATGAGAACTTATAAAATTGATCACATCTAATTCAGTAAATTTTCTTCATCATGGCCCTCCGATACAAGTATTTCCAACAACTATCCCAACATGATAGGAAAATAATCTATGCAAAACAGAACAGAATGGAGAGACTTCAAACTGACCCACGACTTGTTCTGCTGACACTTCACTTTTTCCACTGACACTTGACTTATTCTACTTCAAAATAAGAAGAATAAGAAGCAGCATAACACGGGAGTTCGTTAAGAGTTATGGCACTTAAAACAGAAAAAATTTATATGATGTTGGGCGACAAAAATAAGTGTTTAAAGATTGATATCAGACATGATAAAGCATTTTGATATACAGTCGCAAAATAATCTAGTGAATTTAGTCTCTCACATCTATGGCCGACGATGCATCTTGGTTTGAGATAGAGTTCCCTTCATTTCTTTTACCATTTTCTTCTACTAAATATCTCCAGAACCACAAAACTTGCATGAATCCACCATTGGCAACATGTGAAAGAAATATTCTTGCTTTTATAGAAAAATACGCAGATATAAACTTGACAAGAACAAAAAGGCAACTAATGGTCAAAAGCTGCCTCTGTGAACCCATTTCCTGTTGAATAAAAAACAATACCTCAATGTCTCAGCAAATACATGCATAAATAAATCATATACACACTTTCATCAACCAAAAGAATCAAACAATGCGAACACATATGCACAGATAAGAAGGATTCAGAAGCTGATTATACCTCTGATTCGCGAAAAAATTCCTGTAATGTATCTCTCATAAAATAAGTTATCAAGTGGCCGACAAGGAGTCCAAAGGGAATCATCAATTCTTGGTCTGTAGATATAGAAAATACAATATCTGATAAAGAGCTAAAAATTAACAACGTAACAAGAGACCTTTTCAATGCCTTCTGCCCAAGAAAAAGCAGTCTCTCTAACAATACATTCTCTGCTTTTTTCCACGGAAATTCCTTCACAGAGTGAGGGACAACCTCCCACAACCTGTCCCTCATAATTCCCAAGTGCACTTTGAGCTTCTGAGGTTCACTCATCTGTGCCATTTTTACTTTCCTCGAACATTTGGGATAGATTTGGCAGCGGCCACTGGTGAGTTGACATTCAGACAGACTAATCTGTAGTATAAATGGTAAAAGAATAATGTTATGCATCACAAATTAGCAAAGTATCCTTCAATATCCTTGAAATTTATGAAATCCTACGACTTAAAACACCAAAAGAATGACCAATACCTGTAAAAAATTGACATTCTCGGAATTTGAAACATAACATCGCAATAGAAGAAGGGTTAAAAAATGCCTCTCGAAAATGATCAACTTCTCATTGACATTCAGAAAAATTAACGATTTGCGCGTTTGTTTTAATCTTATCGGCTAATTTATTTATCAAGGGTAATCATATCTTTACATTATTAACGTTACAGAGCAAAATTCAACAAAAATAACCAGCTCCCATCTCCCAACTTCATTGATCATTCACAATTCCAACATTCCAAACTCAATTATACCAAATAGATGAAAACACAAGTGAGTAGGATACGGTACCTGAAATTTCGGAGTCGAAGCCAGTAGGGCAGCCGACGCCGGAAGCGCCATTGACGGCATCGCTCGAGCTTTCTTCTCTAGGGTTTCAGGTTGATGGACATGTGAAATGGATCTTAGCCCCAAGACCCTCCTAATTAACAAAGTATCTGGGCCCATCACATTCCATAGGCCTGTAAATTGGTTCCTCATAACGAGCCCACTTAATTTTCACTGTATCTAAATCCAGTGTAAATATTCGGACATTCCCCGTTATGTACATGTTACTGGGACAGACAGAAGGCCGAACAAACATCGGCCGCCCACTGTAGGCGAAGTATTTTTCTATTATTTTTATTTTACTTTTTTTTTTTTTGGTTAAAAATATGAAGCTTTACCTTGCTTCGTAGAAGGGGCAATGTAGCAATTAATATAACAACGAAAGCAACAAATTGAGAAAATTGATCATTGCTACCACCCAGCTGTGAACAAAGGAAAAGCAGAACGTAGTCCAAGAACTGTCGTCACCTATTTCATGTTTTCGAAAGCTGAAAGGATGAAAGCCCACCGACGGTTATCTTCTCTTCCCATCTAATTAATTAATTATATTTTTAATCCGTAATTATAAAATAAACAAATAATTAAAATTGTCATGTCTAAAAGTAGGACAAAATTGAAAGAATTTTTCATGTTAGTGAGTGTCACTATCATCATTATAATTAATCAATTAATCATTTATATATTAGCATGAAAGACGATTAATTTAATGTAAAGAGGATTAATATTATATTGGTAGTAATGACAGAAGTCGTCGTTTGGTGGTTGTCAGGGCTGGGGGCGGCTCCATGCTACGGGCCTTAATCACGGATGCTTTTCCTTGAATCCGTTTGGTGCTTATTATCGTCATTGTGTTGACGGGGAATTTATGTGCCTCCTCTGGCTCAGTGGCTATATATATATATATATATATATAATAATTAAAGTCAATTTCTGCAGTCTTGGTTTTTAGCTTGAGGCCTTTTCTCTTCTGTTTCTTCTTCCTCGGGGATATTCTTTCTTACTTTTTGCTAAAAGAAATTAGTTATACTCTAATATTGTCTTTGTATATTATTATCTTTTTAAGCCGTATATTTCTTAGTATGCAGACACACACCCCTCAGTCTGAAAACCAATTGTTTAGCCATAAGGGTTAGGCTTATTTACATAAATTATGTCTTAAGAATTCATGAATCTCATCGTCCTACCATTGTCTGTTACAGTAACCCTCATAAAAGCTAATCAACTAATTACTTCACTTTCCAAGTACATACATATGTATTATATCGAAAGAAAAGACAAAGAAGACTCTAAAACGCAGAAACGATCTATATGTTGTGAGACGTTGACTTGTTGATAGCATATATATATATATATATATATATATATATAGTGTTGTAAATATTTTCGTATGTAAATTTAAATTTAAGAGTCGGTCTACTTAATGGGGGCCAAAGTTTTGAATATACAGCTTGAGAACACACAGGTGGTACTGGTTTCAGAATTAATGTCAACCCAATTCTAACAGATCGTGACCCTGGCTTACCAAACAATGCATTGTCAACACAACAATCATTACAACTGTAATCAACTATCATTTATATATTTCTTTGCTAGCAGAAGTATAACCTTTTGACCTTCCAAAACAACGGCATGATTATTAGGTCTAAATTTTCATATGCTTTTTTGATGAGATCAAGCTGAAGCCATTGCAAGATGATTTTAGGTCATATTGTTTCAATTTTTCTGCATAATCCGGAGACGAAAAAAAAAATTTTGCAAAGCAATTATGATTTGCATACATAACGCAAGCTTAACCAAATTTAGAATTGATAAGGTATATACGAATACATGATTCTTTGTTGATGCAAATGAACTGAGCCTACCAAATATGATTAAGAATTCAAACATTGCTTCTTACAACCTGGCATTTGATTAGTTAACTATTTAGGAAATTAAGGTAACAGCTAATTTTGACTCTAATCTATTTCAAGCATATAATAACCCTAAAAAGTATTATATGCATGTTTACTGAACCAATATATATAACGGGAAGAAAGTCTGGTGGAATAGCATTCAGAGCTGAATTTGAAGAGCAGCCGATGAGGTAATACACTTATCTGCTGTCAACAAATTGGATACCATTAATTCGATATTGATTGAAATCAAAAGTACTGATGGAGATTCATTGGCCATGGCTTGTGATGGAAACATGCAACTGTGTTGTCTGAACTGGTATTATAGTGATTAAATAATCAGAGTTCGTTATGCAACAAACAGTCTAGTGTCCTAAGGGAATAAGTTAAATAATATTGTAGAAATACTTGAAGCATCATAATTTAAGAATGCAGTGGAGCTATCTAGCAAGTGCTAAAAGCCATAGATCAATCGTGCTAGGGAATGTTTGAAGGACAACTAGCTAGGCAGATCACTTTATCAGAGTATTATTGTAACGTATACAGACTTTTGAACGAATTGCAACTACTGAACAAAATTATTCTAGCCTTGATTCCCTATTAGGACCTAGTAGTATTGCATAAATGTTTTTACTTCATATCAAATAGACTTTTTAAATAATCATGACCTCAATCATTTCGTCAATTAATTAGCCTTTGCAGTTGGCAGGTATTTGTATTACATTAAAGCGTTAACTTAAGATCATTGGTCACCTTATGATGAAACAGTACCACAAAGAAAAGATTAAATCACAAAAGAAAACATAAACAAGAAAATAATAAAGGAAAACCTATTACATAGGAGGTTGAATTATTGCGATTAGATGCATGTAATATATATATATATATATATATATATATATAAAAGCAGGTGGATAATCTAATTAATGAACTTGTAGAAGATTTGTTTTCTAGGTCAAGATTGTTAGGCACATATATTGAGTTTATGGCTCAGTTTGAATTTGAATCAGATAAGGGAAATGGTCTCCGTTATAAACTGTTTGAGAAATTCTGTTGAATTAATTTCTCCTCTACTGTTATCCTTACTGGATGTACATTGCAGACACAGTGAGCAGAAATTAATAGGGATACTAGATTAGGAAGAAATAAAAAAATGGCATTGAACTCAAATGAAACGAATAAAAGAAATGATCAGAAATTAATTAAACACAAATCAGTGATTCGACAACAGTAGGGAATACCTAATTAATTACTAATTAATGTTAAATAGACAATTGGGTCGTGGGCTTATAAGCAAATCATGAATTAATTAATTTGCACTATATGCGGGTAAAATAGCACATACCATTTATGAGTGTAAGTTCGCGGACAGAAACTAATTCTGATCTGCTATCTCCACTCGCCCAAATTAATTAACGTGAAACAAAATATCCTAACACGTGAGCTTGTCTTCAGTCAAGAAGGCTGAGATTAATCAAATAATTAGGAGTAATAAATATACATATGATTCAAGCTCCAAAATTCCTAACTCGACACCACCATAAGAAATATAGTCTGACAAATTCAGATGGAAAAGGGCTCATATGAACACAAAATAGTTAGATAAAATTACAGTCATTATCAATCATGAAAATAGCAAGCATATCGGTGAACAAGTTTATTAGTTCCTGAGACATACCAACACCACTCTTCCTACGAAATGCTACAATTTTAAACTATTAATTTACATACATGCTAATGGATTCCAGGATACCTCAACTCATTGAAAGCACTTTCTTGCAGCATCCCTTGTTGCATATCTTCATAACCTGGAGCAACAGGTGGGCAGACCAGAGAGCTCATATCGCCCCATCCGACACCTTCACCAGAAACTGCGCCAAGTTTATTATTCAGCACATCCTCCTCGTAAAAGAACTCTAGACCATCTAATCTCTGTGGGTTGCTGTATGCTATTTCTCCAAGCTCCGCTTGTAAACTGTTTTGACCTTGCAATGCTTGCAAGTCAGTTCCATCTATGTTATTGTAAAGGGTTTGTGCGAATTGAGCATTGGAGTTGTTTAACGCATCCATTGAAGAAGAAGAAGAGGGAATATCGAGAGATTGCTCATAAATTGGTGGAGTGGATGACATGTCGACTGGAAATTGATGAAGATTTTTCCCATCGTTTATCACATGATTATCTTCAGAAAATCTTCCTCCAAGTTTGATAAGAAACTTTCTGATGGCTGCATGGTTGTTAAACCGTTGTTCTTCGTTTGAATACGGTACTGGTGCCAGCACAGGCAGCTCTGGCCAGTAAGGGTTCTCGTTATTAATATTGTTATCGGGAACCATATTGGAATTTTCATTTCCTCTCTTCATCTCTTGCTTAAGATGGCAACCTCTACGAGCCTGATGCTCTTTGCGCTGCTTACCAAGAAGTTTCTTTTTCAGTCTTGTGTTCCAGTAGTTCTTTATATCATTATCAGTTCGTCCTGGTAATTGCGCTGCAATAATAGACCACCTGTTCACGCAAACAAAGTTTTAATTATAACGGACAAAATTTTAATAATGGATATCCTCTATAAGCTTAAATCGATACTTGTTTATTCATGATCCTCACTTTTCTTCACCATGGAATGGATTCAGATGTAGAATTCAGAAAATAATGGATCTATATATGATTGAAAGGCCACAAATACCTGCTACCAATACTAATATAGAGGCTGCATATTAGGTTATCTTCTTCTTCAGAGAATCCTCCATGCTTGATATTTGGGCGAAGATAATTCAACCATCTTAGGCGGCAGCTCTTCCCACATCTCTTAAGGCCTGATATGTACAGAATCAAGCAACCCTCATCTACAGCATAAGATATTAACTACTCCACTAAAATCTGAATTCGTCAATATACAACAAATAAAGGAGGGAATATGAGAAAGAAAGTAAAAGGAGAAGTTAAGGCATGATCGATTTGAGTACCAATTTTTTGCGGCAAGGCAATCCAGTTACCACCAGTTCCATTCTGCTCGATATAAGACTTGAGCTTAGCATCTTCTTCAGGTGACCACGGACCTTTCTTTACGTTGGCTTTGTCACAGCAAGGAGCTCTCCCCATACTTTCTGTGTCACTTTGAGCTTTGCTTTGATTGCTGCTACCTTCTCTCTCCACTATTGAAATCAAGAATTATAAGAGAGAGAAGAGGATTATATACAATTATAAATATAGGAATTAGATAAACATGCTTCTGCCAAAAGGGATATAGAATTTAAAAAGAGTATGTGTATGGAAAAAAGAAGAGTCGCTTTATAGAAAATTCGAGAAAATTGGAAATGCCAGAACACAAACTAGGTTTTTTCTACTTGTCTTTCTTGGTCAAGAATCAATTAATTTATTATAAGGGCCGCTGATTTTCTTGGAACTGTAACTTCAATGATCCTAACCATAGTGGGACATGTATTGCACTTTAATACATGATAATATTTAATGTATTTATGTATATATGCATGGTATATACATATGTATGCATTGTCTTCGTATCTCTTATTATTAAAAAATTACGATCACATTAGCTGTTATTGGATTAGGACCACGTAACAACGGTCTTCATGTCGTAAACATACCACAGATTTCACGCCATCCAATATAATTCATTTTATTTAAACAGAGCTTCGTACAAGGATATATATAGACTGAACAGTGTACATTCATTTAAGATATACGTACGATTATCTACTATTTTCATGCCCTTTTTTTTTTTCTTCTAATACTGTCTGCGTACATGTCTGAGTGAGAGAGAGGGAGATTTGCTTAATGCACATGTCTGCGTACATGTCTTAGAATCCTTCCAATTAATCTTCGTAGAGATTAATCTAACACTAATGGGGTTGAAAATGAGAATAAATTGAGGTCAAATCGATCTGATGACGGTAACAATTACCAAATTGAGTCTAAAGAAGCATAGTTCTAGAAGCAATTGGACAATGCATTAACTGATATCGAAAAAATGTGGAAATTTACAGGAATTCTACTTTTTGGTAGGTGACCAAATGACCAACAAAAGTTGAGTAATACCATGGAAAAATAATAAATAGAATAACCGTTTAATTAGAGATGGTTTTGTTCCTTGAAATTGCCTGGTTTTGCATCCTGAATAATCCAGGAATTGAAGGCACCGGAGCAGTATACTGCTGACTCTGCAGGTCACTCGTCATCGTCCGAGAGTACATACGCAGCTCTGGCGTCACTTTCCATATATAATTTCTAACCAAACGTCACCGTTTCATTAAGGGATCTATAAATATAGGGCTAGAACAAAGACCGGCAGTCCAAGAGACATTAACGTCATGCCCTGTCTACCTCTTCGACTATTTACCCAGCAACTGACTCTATATCTACGGAAATATTTTTGTATTTTTCGAGACAAATAATTACAAAAGATGGGACAAGTTAACTTTTGAATTATACATATCTGACTGAAGACTGAAATTATTATAATAATAACCAAAATTATAGCAAACAATAAAATTAAAAATGAAAAAAAAAAGAAGCAATATTGCAATTATACATTAAAAGAAATAATGTATTCCGGCGCACCCACCAAAAAGTGAAGTGGTAATATAAAATATATATATATATATATTAACAAGAAAAGAAAAACGTCTGCATCTGAGGACAAAGTCAATTTAGTTGGTCAGGACTCTCTCTGTCCCATATATTTCCAAGGCTTGATTGGACCTACACGTTTGAAAAATTAGTCGTTTTTGACAATTTTGTTGCTTGCTACAGCTCAAGCCAACTTCTTTCTCCAGGTTCTATTATCTTTTCCCTGTTTGATGAGAGCAACAATCAGGAAATTAAATTAATCTTTTTATTCTAATGCCTAGACACAGTTAGAAAAAGTTAAATGTTTTCAGAATCCTCATAGGTTCAGATTGATTAAAATATTAGTAAATTTCATGTATGCAAAGACTTAGTTTAGTTTGCTTTGGAGAGAAAAATAGAAAATCTCAAAGAAATGATTACTTAGGCATGCAATAATTACTAATAAGGAAACCAAATTGCCAAGTAGTTTTAGCAAAGCGACAGGCACACAATCAAGGTTGAAAAGACCAACCACTTTTGGTGACAGTTGGTGTGTTACAGCGACTGCATCCGGAATTGGATTGCAGAATAACCATGGAGAAAACACAGCCCTAATATCATCATCATCCAGAGTGAAGACAGCTAAAAATGAGTGAAATATCAATGTAATTTGTGGCCTACAAGTTTTACTTTCCTGCAAGGAAACTAGAAAAGACCATTTCCGATTTGACGGCTAGCTAGTACCTTAGTTTTGGCTTGTCAATGAGGAACTAATCAAAGACAAAATGTATATAAATGGATGCATGCATTGATCAGAATTTTGAAGGTAAATTTGTTCGTAACTGTTATCATTTTGTGTAGTTTTTCTGCAACTAGGATCTTGGTCAACATTTACTTAAATTAGCTGTAAGGCTGATTATATGTCTGCTTTGAGTCCATCCGCTCTGATACATTTATCCAGCGCCCGGAATCAATACTCAAGTGGTCTAAGATGGTGTATGCGTCTTTCCGTTACTAATTCACGAGGTTGATTTTGTACACTCTTTTCTATATACGTTAGTGTGTGTGTATCTATATATATATATATATATATATATATAGTATCCTAGTTTTTGTTAATCAATTGGATTATGAATAATGATTAAGTAAACGTCCATGATTAATTATTTGACTTGAAATGAAAGGAATCCTATGGAGATAATACAATTAATTGAAAAAAATAAATTATTTCACATCGCCGTCTTTAACTTTTTTTTTTTTGGCCAATAAATTGAGGACCGTATTTATTTTTTAATAAAATTTTCTTTTATCGTCAATATTGTCGGAAGTAAAATAGTTAATGACCAAACAATGGAAAGTAGAGTCGGCTTCCAAAACCAAAACCTTTGTCCAGTAGCGTTACTTTCCCACGAACTGAAAATCCCCAATACAACGTGGGCTTATGCCAGTATAATATTTGGGCCACTGCCTTGCTAAAAAACATGGGCAACCAACATTTTGATGACTCGTGCTATTCAGGCCCCTATTTTTTCTGATTACAAGAAGAAGGTTCTGAAGGCTAAAGTTGATCCAAGGAAATTGAGAAAACAGGAAGGGCGAATTGAAAGGATTCAACGATTTTCATCCTGCAATATTCATGTATTCATTTTTACAGTACGAAAATGGAGAAGTCTATGTACAGCAGTTTCACAGATTAGACATCCATGCAAATTCAATGCGGTACACAACTGTTGCACAACTAGAGAAACCAGAGAGATGGTAAATGATCCGTCTGTGTTAATTCGGTATTATTGCATATGGGCTCAATTAACCTCTACAGTCCATCCCTTCTGATCCTCAATGACACCTGTCTGAATTCCTACAAGAGTTGAGTACAATTCCTGGCACACTGAGTTTGCCCCCGTTGTAAATTCAAATCTGCACGTTTGTAAATAACATGAGCAAAAAAGCTAGGGATTGGCAAAATTTAAGTAATCAGGGGGGTACCTTCTATTTTGATACGTAACAGTGCCTGCTGGAGCAACAACTACAGCAGTTCCAGTGCAAAAAACTTCATCAGCATCAATCAATTCATCCACAGGAATAACACGTTCCTCAACCTGTTCAGTTTGGGTTCACACAGATCGAGGACAGTCACAAAAAGGGGAAATTTCACCAATCTAAGCGCCGAGGAGGTAAATAGGCTCATTTTTTAGTGGCTTGTAGACTGAAAATAGTCACCTGATAACCATGATCCCGAGCAATTTCAATGACACTTTTTCGAGTAACCCCTTCAAGAATAGTCCCATTTGTAGCAGGGGTTGAAATAACATTGCCCTGCAATTACAACAATTATACATTATCATACATGCTTTATATTCGATCAAGTCAACAAAGTGCGATGAAATCATTTTTTAAAAAAGGAAAAAAACTAAACTTTCACAATACCTTAGCTATGAAAATGTTACAAGAAGAGACTTCCTCCAAATTTTTTCTTTTCAACGAGTCAAGGTACAGCACATCAGAAAATCCTCTGTTTTTGGCTCTGATTAATGCTTTCAAAACCTAACGCGTGACAAGAGAAGACATAAAAACCTTACATCCAAGATTGAGCTTTCCAAATGAAACTAAGGTTTTGATGTAATCACTATAAGCTTCTGTACAACTATTGGAGAGAATTTGCTTACAGGGGCGTAATTGCCTATTGTTTTCACCCCTCCAGCACCACCGGGTGCAGCACGGACAAATTCCTCCTCGATAAACAAATTCAAGGGTGCTGAACCCTCCTGTATCCAGAGCAAAACGAACTTATAACCCACCAATTCAAGGTCAAATGTGAAATGAGTTGAACTTAAGATAGAAACCTACCTTGAAATAGTTGCCTACAGGGGAAGCATATACGAGGAAGGTGTATTCAGGTGCGGGGCCCAAACCCAACACAGGACCACTTCCCATGAGCAATGGCCTAATATACAAAGTGCCTTTTCCTGGAGGAGGAACCTGCTCAGAATCATGGCATCAGTTTATAAACTGATACAAGGAAATTTTATTTAACTTAAGATAAGTTTGTAACACCAAAAACTGAAGAATTATTACCCAACGCTTGTTAGCAAGAGTAATTTGTTTCACTGCATAGACGAACTGATCAATGGAGGGTGAAGGCATACACATCCTTTCAGCTCCCATCTTCATACGCATAGCATTTTGATCTGGGCGGAACAGAAGAAAACGTCCATCTTCTGTCCTGTAAGCTTTTGTTCCTTCATACAGCCCCTGAATAGATTTTCAAACACCACTACATCAGTTTACTAAACGCATCGGACATTGTCAATGGGCTTAAGGAAAGGAGAAACTAGCTAAATTTACAACCAATTAGTAAAACATTGTTTGTTTCAGGTTGTTTGTGCTTGATAATGTCTCCAGGATCTTAGTTAATGTTCATCGTTTTTATAATCAACTCCAGATATAATTTGATCCGGTTCACATATTATACTTGTTCTCATCCAATAGGAGATCCTATCGGAATACGCATTCTACGTGATTGACTCGTAGGATTCTATTATGAAACCATTTTATAAAACTAAAAGCTGTAGAGATTGAAAGTAGCTGGATATCGTAAATATACGAATATCTGCAAAATTATTCAAACTGCCGCTACCTGTCCGTAATTTAAGGCTCCTGCTGAAGGGCTCAACTCAATGTTTCCATAGGGACTAAGTCGTCCTTGCTCAAAATTTTCGTCTTTAGAACATTTGGTGATGTACATATAATCAGCTGGCATGATTTTAAATCCAAGATTATCCCAGTCCACATCAGCATACTCATCATCACTGCAAGCATGATCATCCAACAAAAAAGACAGAAAGTACAAATTAAGCACAAAAAAGTTCAGTAAGAAAGAAAGAGGGCAATGCAAAAATACTAGAAAATAAAATCAACCAAAGCTCATAGCCGGTTAATACTAAGCACAGAAGCTGAGTTGATCTATTGACAAGGGAGTCTGGAAATACTAGTTTTAACCATCGTATGCTATAGATGTAGAGATTGTTCTGTAACGTTGCACAAATTAAAATGGACTGCATTGTTTATATGTAGTTATTACCTACAAACAGTTGGTTTTTCCACTTGTTCCAGATGAGAGGCAACCTGAGATGAATGGCAATAGTATGCTCCAAGCTGCAAAAACGCAAAACAAGAATAAGTTATTTCCCCTTAACACACACACACACGCATATATGCATATTAAATGAAACTTGAAAATAGGACTTTCTTTTGATCAGACTGCACAACATAATTTCTCAGGTAGTGGGCACTTTCCCATTATTTCAATTTAGTTATTTTTATCAAAATCTGAATCATAATCTACGTAGATTTTATCTATATCCTCTCCTAGATAAGAATAGGATAAGGAACACCTGAAGACAACCCAGTTATGTTGCTCGGTGGCATTTGCATTATCAAACAACAGCACTGAAGCCTATCAACTCCGCCAACGCACAGATAAAATCCCCGAACCATCAAATGAAGCAAATGAAAATTTTTGATGACTTAGTCTTTCTATAAACAAAACTGCACATAATCAAATACAATGAGTTTCAGACAACCTTGGACAAAGAAGACCCTGTTTGAAATGACTGAAATGAACTTCGTAAGCATGCACCCTTACGAATCATAGTTCTTTCTCAGACAAAGAATCCAGATACAGTCAATGAATGATAAGAAGTCAGTGAGAGATAAAAGAGAATGATACGGAATACGCCAATGCTCGCAGATAGAAGTCTTTGGTCCGGATAAAAAATATATCACCAATCAAACCACAAGAAAGCGCCAAAATATTAATACTAAACAGAAGAGAAGAATTCTACACGCAACCAATTTATGTTTAGGTGGAAAGTTGACCGTGTTTTCATTTTCACCGGTAAACTATAACTAAATATGTGGGGATAAGCAAGACTTGGCAAAAGATATCGATCCAATTCCAATGTATCATTTTCGGCTCATAATTCCACGTCAGGCAACCTGATGTGAGAGCCTTCTCTTGTCTGACCAGTCAAGAATGAAAGCATTGATATGGTAGCTATCGAATTTATTTATTATTAAATACACAACTTTTGAATTGTCCAGTCAGATTTATTCTTTTAAAATAAAGAAAAATAGTTATACTCAATCTCTATATATTTGGATAGATTTTGTCTGCTTTTTTAAACTTCCTTTTCCTTTATTTGTATTTTGTATGCCACGAATTTCAGTTGTTTCTCGTGCTGCTCTATAGTAAGCATGTTGCTGATCACGACGATGAATCAGATTATTATCCTTGCTTGCCACTTACGGTTGAAGAAAACATTAGAACTGTTCAGCTACATGAAGCTGCTTTATAATTTAAAATTGAGTTGATAAGTTGATCACTGCACTAGATTCTGAATTTGCCAGAATTGAAGATTGGCTATGAAATATGATGAAAAAGAGGAGAATAACACAAGACTTGGCCTCATATGTGAAAGGCAAATTGCACATCCAGAATTAATTGATCTAAATAATTGAAAATCAAATTTGAAAGTACTGTACAGAGGAGAGATACCAATGCGTCATTGTCATTTTACAAGAAGCAGGGAAAACTGTAAACAACGGATTAGGTTGGATTTTGTGACAAAAGCATGGAAGTTGTTTAAAATGGGGAACTAAGGCGTAACATCATCGTGTTCAATGTAATTTCTGTCTTCATCACCAGTACCAAGGATTAATCAGCCAACTGGATAACACGTGATCTCGATGCTTTAACTGTGCATTACTATTGGAAGCGAGTTAAGTATAAATTTTACAGTGAAAGTTCAAACTGCCGTCACTAATGAACTCTGCAGCCTCTTGATTAATGTCTGCTGAACAATTACGGTGTGGTCCATATATTTATGCACAATTTCTACTATTTTTGTGGCGAAATTTTTACCTTAAACGGGTGGAGGAACTTGAAATCTTGCTTCGTAGTTGCTTCAACATCAATTATGGTGTTGGCGCGCGCGCGCGCACACACACACACATATATGTGCACATTTTTCACTCTCAATATTTTTACGTAAAATTCTTTCTTTTGAAGAATAAAGGGACTTGAACCTTGCTCTGACTTCTGAAGTGTCTATTGAGCCTTGCTCTTCAACAGATAAAGATTGGTCTGGGTTCAAGTATTTGTACAGAACATCTACCTCCATTATCTTTTCATAGAAACTCTTTTCTCACAAGAATTGAGGGGTTTGTACCTTGCTCTGAAGTCAGTATAAAAGACTTAAAAATAGGAAGTAGTGGAAAGCCATACTTGCAACAAAGTCACTCTGTTGGTTTAGTTTGATAATGACCAGAAAGCCGCTCTAAGAGTTTGTTGAACATATCAGTTATGATGTGGCCCGTATATTTATTGGCAATTTCTACTTCTATAATATCTATTTAAGTTGCTTGAATGTAGAAAGGAAAATCAGGTAACCACAATCACTATACACTGCAGACCAGCGTCAATTAAAACTTGCTCCTTACACACAATTTCAAGCCATGTTCTCAAGTCCTGTTTGATATTGGGAAGCTTACAATCACTCTCTACTCTGTAATTCCTTGTCTATTGGACTTGCTCTTCATTAGTGGACCTGAACCCTTGCCGTGTGAGGGCAAGAGCATGAGCAACCCTTGAGCGTTGCTGTGCAAAGTGGGAGGTGCTTTTGAAGTTTATCATGGGATTCTCGGGCAACAAGCATATTATAGGCCTTATATAATGCGCTTCTAAGTATTGGCCTTTATAGGCTTTGCTTAGAGCCCACTTTCCAAATTTAATAGTTCACAGTTTACACCATAATTTGTAATTGCAAAGGCAACATCCGACTGTCACTTATCATTTTCTTAACATATATATGGAATCTATCGAGATTTTATAACAACAAATGTGTTGAGACGATGAGGGATGCATGAGACTTAGATGAAGGACCTTTTAGATGATATTTCATACTATGTTCCTATTTCTCTTCACTCCAATATGAGATGTAGAAGAGCTTATTTGTTAATCTCAAATCTCAACAGTCCAGCCCTTCTTATCTTCAAGGAGACCTGTTTGAATTCCAACGAGCATTGAGTATAGTTCCCGATACACAGACTGAGCGCACGTTTTGAATTCAATTCTGCATATACATAAGCAGTATGTGTTAAGAGTTCAGAAATATCTTGCCAACTGACGATTGCAGGGTTCCAGCACAAGCGAACTTGGTTGCAGCTCATTATTTTTTCTCCGCATTTAAATTTTCAGTTCTGTGATGGCAAAGGGAATATACAGTGAATACGAATTATTACCTACCTTCTACCCTGATGTGTAACACTGCCTACTGGAGCAACGACAACAGCAGTTCCTGTGCAGAATACTTCATCAGCGTCAAGCAATTCATCTACTGAAATTGCACATTCCTCAACCTGCCCCAATTTGGTTGTTTTTAGAAGGTATGAAAGAAGGATAAGCTATAAAGACCTCATTTAATTAAATCACGAAGATTAAGAGAAGAGAGATATGTACATGATGTCCAAAGAAAAGAAAGAAATTCTAAGAAACAATAATGATATATAATAAAGAAAAGGAATTAATGACACAGAATTAAAAATAAAATTAAAAAGAGTAGCAGATTTCAACTCGAGCGCACAAGCATGTCATTAATGATCGCATGGTGCAGGAGCTCTATGTATGAAGAAACCAGCCTCATTTTAAGCGTAATTCCAAGAATAATGAAGGAAAGATATTAGACTTATGTTGTATGGTCTGAACAAGGAAATACTCACCTGATAACCAAAGTCACAAGCGATTTCAATTATGCTTTTCCGGGTAACCCCTGCAAGAATAGTTCCATTGATAGCAGGAGTCGAAATAACATTACCCTGAAAGATGTTAAGATACAAAATGGAAAAAGATTGTTATTTAAAGCAAAGATATTGTATACAAGTTCTGGAATCTTTTATTTGCACGATACCTTCGCAATGAAAATGTTACATGAAGATACTTCCTCCAGATTTTTCTTATTCACCGAGTCAACGTACAAGACATCAGAAAATCCTCTGCTTTTAGCTCTGCTTAGTGCTTTCAGAACCTGCCGATAATAGGCAAGTTATGCTTTTACAGAATAAAAGGAACAACGCTTAGCAAAGAAATGTACATACTGAAAGAAACACTATGCCTATAGAAGCTAAATTTGATACTGAAAGAGCTCAATATACGACAATGGCCAGCAAGATATTCAGCTTCTTTTGCGACAGAATGAAACATGGAATTACTTACTGGAGCATAATTGGATATGGCTTTCACACCTCCAGATCCGCCAGGAACGGCACGGTTATATTCATCCTCTATGTACAAGTTCAAGGGAGCCAGACCCTCCTAAATCATGAAAGATAATAATGTTAACTTTCTTGTTGAAAGCCAAACCTGAGGTTTCATACAAAAAAGAAACCACCTTGAAATAGTTGCCAACGGGAGAAGCAAATACAAGGAATGTGTATTCAGGTGCCGGAGCCAAACCTAAAACAGGACCACTTCCCAAGAGTAAAGGTCTCATGTATAGAGATCCTTTCGCTGGAGGAGGAACCTGCTTATTGCAGTTTATGAACCAAACGAAGAAGTTAAATGAGAACAGAAGATTCCTTGTAAAAGAGTTTTTTAAGGAAACACATCTGATATTCACTGCAAAATAGAAATTTAGTATTATCGTGAGAAGAGGTAAAAGTTAATTACCCAACGCTTGTTGGCTAGAGCAGTATGTTTCACAGCATCAATGAATTGATCAATGGAGGGAGAAGGCATGCACATTCTTTCAGCACCGATTTTCATGCGGATGGCATTTTGATCTGGACGGAAGAGCATGAGTCGCCCATCTTCTCTTCTGTATGCTTTCATACCTTCAAACAGTCCCTATTAGATATTCTACTGTTAGCTATGTTTTTCAAGATCAGAACTTGTTCTAAATGAATCTACAAAAATCTTGAGTTTCTTGGAAGTTTCAACTTGATAAATCCAAATTTCAGCTATAAACTTGGCTGAAGTTGTGTAGAACTACAGGAATCCAAGTTGTACATGCTAATCAGGTAAAATTCCAATTTGAAACCAGTTGAAAATTGTAGTATTATTTGAATCTATAATTATTATGATGTGATGTTAAACTTTAAGCATGAAAAAATTGACCAAAAAAAGATATGGAGCTTGCCTGCCCATAACTTAAGACTCCTGCAGAAGGGCTCAACTCAATCTTCCCATAGGGACTAAGCTGTCCTTTTTCAAACTTATCTTCGGAACACTTCATGGTGTACATGTAATCGGTTGGTACGAGACCAAATCCAAGATTATCCCAATCCATATCAGCGGACTCATCATCACTAAACAACAAAAGGTTAAAGCATAAGGAAAATAAATCTGGGGAAGAGAACAGATCAAACTATACTGAATGCACAAAAGTACATGATCAAGGCACAGAATTTATAAATGCAGAGAAGTACGATTGAATTCATTCCAGTTGCATGGTCTCAGACAGCGCATTTACAGAACTCCTATGAAACTAAAATTATTAAGTGTTACCAAAGCATTAGCCTAATGTTTGTAAAGATGGTTTACATTGTTGGTGATATATAGAGTACCTGTGAGGAGATGGTTCGCACACTTGTTTCAGAGACGATGAAGCTTGAGATGTGTAACTGTAGACAGCTCCCAACTGCAAACATGCAAAAACGGATGAGAACACTGACTTGGTGTTACATAGACTTAAACTTTACAGACAAACCTATTATGAATTAAATGATTCAAACTGTATGCTGCTACGTAAAATTTATACAAACTTCTAAGTCTTTTGAATTCTAATAGTAATATTGACTATTGGCAGCAACAAACAGAGAAGGAAAGAGCTAGTGCAAAAGCTTCAGTCTCAGCAAAGAAGAAACAAATTTATAACCAACAGCAACATGCCCAACTGCCAGAACCAGGCAAAATATCTCCAGTTCAAAATAGCCGAAGCTCATCGGCTCAAAACCTCAAAAACTCTTTAAAACAAGGACATCTATTGAAACAAAAAGAAAAATCATTTAAAACCAACGTTATTAATGGCCGTCAAGCAAACGGCCAATTGCCCAAAGTTATTTGACTATTACAATCCAAATCCAAATCTATATCTAACGCGTAACTAAAACATGTTTTTGTTGTTTTAAATTTTAGAAAACTATATACTCATGTTTTTGTTTTTATTTCTTAACGCAAAGCAGAAAAACAAATACAAGTATAACGAAGCATCGGCTTGTAAAGGATGAATTTAATCTGGTTATATCGTAAATGAAATATAATTTTAAAAGAATGTTCATTGTTTACAGTTAAAGTTACTTGGAAGCAAAAATTTCTCTTAACTGTCCTGTTTCTTGCATAATTTGAGACTAGAACTCTGCATATATTATAACAAGCATTAAAAGGAACTAATACCAAGGATGAAATGCTACGAATATAAGAAATGGAAATGATCCATCTTAGAACATGCAGATAAAGATTGAATATGATCAGTAATTAAGATGTTTAAGACAAATTAACCTTGAAAAAAGCAGAATCAATTCGCATAGATTGAATAAAATTTCGGAAGTAAGCACTTTGAATCATCGATGCTCCTATGATCCTTCCGAAAAGCTAGCATACAAACTGAACTATTAATAAGTATGAAGAATAACAGATTTCGGACTAGCTGTTAAACAATAGCGGAGAAATACTGAACGTTAGATATAGATATTTGGTAAGTGCATGAAGTTCTTGAACTGAAAAGGAAAAGAAAGCGCCAAATGTATGAATGTGGAGGAAATCACACGTAAGTTGTAACTGTTTGGGACTTTCCTAAATTATAGGTTCAATATTTATTTATTTTGAGGCGATATGAGAAAGCTGGCAACGCACATCCAAATCCAACGCATGAATATGATCTTTACCTTAGCTGAAGATTTCACGTAAGACAATCCAAATTAAATGCTTTCTAATGTGACAGGTTCCACTATAAGTCCAGAGCTAGCTGTTTCTTCGTATTCATCTTTTCGGCCCATTCTTAGTCCTACTACTTACGTCTCCAGCTTCAGTCACATATGAAGTTGCCAAATCAGCATTTAAAGTTCGGAAGCAACCAAGTATTTTGGTCGACATCCATCAGAAGTTTGGAGGAAGTACGTAATAATACGATAGGATAATTTTACGTAATTATACCAAGATTGCAGTAACATAGCCCCCCACTTCCCATCTGGGAAAAAAAAAATAAGCTTGTCCTTGTGGACTAAGGCGTATGTGAAATTGAAACTGATGTGAGATTGAGAGCTTTCCAGCGATGGTCAAATATTGTCAATTCTGTGTTTCCTTTTTCTGGCATTTGAGCTAAATTATTGCAGTAACACAGTCCCCCACTTCCCATCTGATAAAAAAAAATAAGCTTGTCCTTGTGTGGACTAAGGAGTATGTGAAAGTAAAACTGATGTGAGATTGAGAGCTTTCCAGCGATGGTCAAATATTGTCAATTCTGTATTTCCTTTTTCTGGCTTTTGAGCTAAATTATTGGACTGACTAGTGATTAGAAACCAAAATTTTCCAACTGGATTGGATCCCATACATCAAAATATCATTCGACTGATGAACTCTCATTTTCTCCGTTGCACTTACAAAGCTTTTAACGGGATGAATGTTTGAGAAAACAGGAACCTATATAAGACTATCGAATTAACAGGTATTCTCGCTTTTAGAGGTTTTATTGGGTTCAATGGATGATGTGATATGTTAAAAACAATTTTTTGGTTGGACCCAAAACCATCAAACACATATTGGGTCTGAGGTCTGCAATTTGTGATGTGTACAGTTATTGGCAACCATTTCCAATTTCAAGCTCTCTGATTCAATAATGATTATTTGTTTTGTAGATCTTAAATTAATTTGTTGGAATTAATTGAGAAAAACCACTTTCTAAATGATATTCGAATCGATTCCTTGATTTCTATTTGCACGTGATCGGTTTTAACCACCCATGTAAAAACCAAACGAGGACACATTTCCGGACAATAAAAACTAGCTATTGCAAAGTTGAACAAGAACCATTATGAAAACATTAAAATTAGAAAAGAAACCCAGAACAAGGGCTAATTGGTAAAACAGAACATCCCTTTACAGTATTGTACACAAGGAAGATGATTCCCCAGGCCCAGTGGCAGTGGATCGATCATTAAGATTGACGCCGGGCCATTCTCGACAGAGACAGTGCTGGCCTTCCGGGATGCTCTTATAAACAGATTGCACATGCCTTCCGCAGCCACCCCAGGTGGTTTTGCCGCAAGTTGAACACTTCACCTGGTAGCACATCTTCTTCTCTTTTCGTGTTCTCCTCCCAGTTGATGGTCTATTTATATTGATTCAGTGCAAGCAAGGGCAACAGTCTTTTGTAATCGATATATATTCTGTGTAGCTTCCTAAGATTGACAAGAGTCAAAAACTTTTGGAAATTTTGGCTAGTTAATGATACCTTAACCGATTTTTTCCAGAGATTTTATTGGATTTCCTTGTCATACATGCTTCTAGATATGGTGCGGTAACTATGCGTAAATTTCCTCGACAGTCACGAAAAGATTCCTTTCATTTTGCGTTGGCTTCTTTTTTATTGGGTAATAGAAAGTTGGGCCACATTGGAATCTCTCTTGAAGCCCACTGCGAGTGGGCCAAACAAGTTGGAGTCAGCTGCATGCCTAAGTTCATAAATGAATTAAAAATTCATTGCATAAACTAATTTTTCTTGTTGAGGACGAAAATACCACGTCTCTCACAAGAATTTCTACTCCAAGAATGAACTTTTTCGTTTAAAAGTGAATTGTCTTGATCTTATATTTTTCTCGACAGACTATAATGTTTCATCTAGTAACTAACTTCTCTTATGCGTAAAAAGTTATCTATAAACAGAAGCTAGTGCATACATGATCATAAATAAGCCCAACGGGCAAATGGATCTCGAGCGCTCCCACAGCTACAAGTGGGTGGAATATATCACCAGTTTTTTTTTTAGTTTCAATGTGTAAGCATTATTTGTCAATTGTCAAATACAAAGAATTTAGTTTCTACAAATACGAAGACTTTTAGTAGTGGACAATACATTGTATTGATTATGGTATGTCACAGAAACTCTGCGTGTTCACTGTTTGGGTCTGTGTATATCAACCTTATAACAATTCGCATACATCATGTAATACCCGAATTTTCACTGTATTATACAAATGATTGAAAATTTATGAGACAAGTATATTTATTTTTGGTTGTGTTTACTTATTATAGACAGATATATATATATATATATATATATATTTAAAAGAATAGAACTATTGAATAACAAAAATTTTATTATGGGTTAAAAGTGTAGAAGGAAAAATTAATAGAATTGAGTGATACTTAATATAATGTGTAATTTAGATTAAACAAGTTTATAATTAAAATTCCTATTCTTTTAAACCGTAGATTAAAAAAAAAAAGCAAAGAGAAGAGGAAAAGAGAGAAAATTGAAAGGAAAAGGAAAAAAAAGAATAGAGAGAAAATCAGAAAGAAGAGAAAAAAATATGCCTTAACCTATTTCCTATTGAAATTTTTTTTAGGTGAGTTCTCTTGAATATTAAATTATGTCTCTCTTGTAATTTCAGATGACCTTAGATATCTATTACATATTAAATTGATCAGATTATTAATTGAGAATTAATTGATGGTTAATAAGATTAGAATTTTACAGATTTGTCTGAATAGTTTGTCTATTAATAATTAAGACATAGGCTTTCATGTACTTTTTATTAATAATCTTTTTATGATATTAAACTACATTCAGTATTGAATTTGTAGAATTTTATTTTGTTACAATCCATTAAGAATCCAATTTTTAATGATTTCTCAAACACTATCCCACTGTTCTGAAAAATGGTAATTCCCGCTGTAAGTCCAAAAATATATATTTATTTGGCCGACCAAATGATCTTCAAATATTCTAAAAATCGGTATATTGCTTTTTATATACATGTTTATTGAAGTTCTACAAAGTTTCATGATTTTTGGATTTTTATAAAAATTGTTATGAATTTTTGAACCAATGAACCTCAAATCTGAAAATTTTAAGACAGTTTATCTATACTCGAAAAGAAAACTATTTTGAAAATGTTTGGATGTCCAAATGTTATAAAATTTTTGAATAAGATACTTTTATTTGTCGTCAGTAATTCTGTAAAAATTTATTTTTATCCGATTGGTACATTAAAAGTTCAAGTTATTGAATTGAGGTTGTTTAGTAAAAAACTGTAAAGACAAATTATGAATATATAAATTATATATAGTTTTAAACTTGAGTAAATACTGGAACTTTTATTATTTAAGATGTAAAAAGTTTTAAGAATAAGGATTATGATGCTGTGATTCAAAAAATTCTAAAATGTGATAAAAGTTATTGATACGTAGTTAAAAGAATTGTACATAAAAAATGGGATTTAGAAATAAGTGGTCCTTAATTTAAGATTAATAAATTATTATAATTTTAATTAAATTATACTTCGTTATGAATAGGGTGATTGGAAACTTTGAATGCTAAAAGTATTGTGAAAGTTTTTGTTCGATCTAAGTAAGTAGATTTATGCATGACGTGTTTTCTATTAATTTTCAAAACTATTATAAGTGTGAGAGGATTTCATAATAAAATGGATAATAATTTTAATGATTAAATAGTTATTTTAAAAAAAATCTTTTATCAAATTATTGAATGTTGTGTATGAAATGTTATCAGTTTTGACTTATGTGAAATGTCATATTTCATAAATTGTACTGTTTTGGTTCATTGTCCAAAGTAATTGTTTCTGTTACTATTACTGACTGGCTAGTTAGATTACTATTGTGCACTTACTGACCATTAATGACCAGATTTTTGAGGTACTATTGTACTGTATTGTGATAAATAAGACACCGAAATAATGATGATGTTACGAGACATGAGATAAATAATTTTGTTAAGTATTCGGTTAAATATTTTTTTTTTGTAAATTAGTTTTATTAAAAGTTGTGATCATGCTTACATATTATCAATACTTTTCTTTGAATAATGATTTCATATATAAATATTTATTGTTAAATAATTCTTAAATATAATTATTTTGTAGATTAAATGATTTTTAGGCATTAAAAGCTGTGCATGAATTTACTTACCGAATAGGCGGCTCACTTCGCGCCAATTAATATTTTACAGATTAAGATTGTACTTAAAGTAGTGAGATATTGGATTTGCTTTAGAAGTTAGCACTGTAGTTTACGTGCTCTTTACAAATTAATAAGTATTGTTCTTCTTACTTTATATTTATTTGGTATTGTAAGCAAAGGGTTTAAGCTCTATTAATTATTTTTGGACTAAATTTATAAGGAATACTTTCTTTAAAGTGACATTTGGGTTGAGATTTTTACTAATATATTGATTATACAAGTTTTGAAATTTAATATTGTATTTTGAGAGAATTTGTGATTTGTGATATGGAGATAAATTGAATTTTGGGGATATAAGTTTCATTCCAAATCTTGTCTATGTTATGGCAAAATTAAAGGTGTTACACATCATCTATCTATTCCAATACTACTTAGTAGATTGATTTGTGAGCATATATATATAAATATATATATATATGGGGCAGGATCAGTAACCTCTTTTTTTACATAAAATTTTATATCAATTGTAAACCGTTAGATTTAAGCACATTCAACAATTGAGATTACATTTGATATACTTATATCTAACGGTTTACAATTTATGTAAGATTTTCTGAAAAAAAAAAAAAAAAGCTGCTAATCCTACCCTATATATATATATCCATTCTTGCTTTTCAAGCGCCAACCAACCGCACTCTACTAAAATCCAACAACTCACATGCCCTTGTAAACCATATCTGGCGACAATGTCAACAAAAGGAAATGGCCAAATTCAATTCCGGTCGCTTGCCTTGTTCACGCCCATTCATGAAGAGCAGAGCCATCCATACCCATGAGCATACGAGCATGCCTACAGTGGAATGTGGACGAGCATGTGTTGCGTTAAACAACACATTTGGGTGGCAGTTAATTCTATCCCATATTCTATAGTCCTAAACAATTGGCCAACATGCTACAATGTTGAGACAACAAATTAAGTTAACCTGTTCCCAAGTCTTCGAGCTAGTATGGATTCTGTCTGTAACCAACAAAATCTTGTCTATTATAACCCCAGCTACATTTTTTGCTCTTCTTCTGACTGCTCCATGTGAAAAGCACAAACAATGAAATGGGAAACCCATGGTGGACCGCTTTCAAATTAAGTCATATTATGGAAGATGAGGTGGGAGCTGACATGTATGGGGGGTTTCACTTTAATTTATCTCATTCCATTGCAAGAGATATTAAGCATGTTGCTTAAATATGAAAGTTTTAATAAACCCACATCAGTGGCGGCAATTAGTTGAGTTTGAGGACAATCCGAGTGGGGTATAGTCAGCTTTGCTTTTGGAAAAGTCGGTGCCATGCTGATACTCTCCTCTCATTGAAATCAAAGAGGATTATATGTTTTTTTGACTAGAGTACTACTCTTGTCCCTCTTCCAAGCTACCTACTGCATTTCCCTCAAACGTCACTTGTATGACCTATTAATTACATTAATATAGATAATATTATACCTTCAAATTGACTTCAAATTCAAAGCGCTTCAATTTTACCGACTGTATATTCTTGAAGGTATAACTGTCACGTTTTTTTTCTATTTAAGCCTAAGGGGTGAGCCAGCTTTTCATCAAGGAGAGTTTCCCTTGTTTGAACATTAGAGATTATAAATTAAGCTCCAGACCTAATAAAACTTGAGAAAATTAGACAAACCTTTTCATGGTGCCCACTTCGTTAATATATATATATATATATATATATATGCAAATTCGGGTTCACTTTCTCTTGGCATAAATTTAAACTCATTGTCTGTTCTTTCTAATATTTTATTAATTGTGTTACTTAAAAAAAAAAAAAAAAAAAAAAAACATACCATTCGTCATGTGCAAATCTCTCTCTCAATTAGCGGAATAGAAAGATAGATGCTTATGATAACGTAGATTACAATCGATGAACAAGTTTTATATAGTAGCAATGCAGACAAAAGTGGTGGCTTTCTTGAGATGGACGGTTGGTATGTAATGTAAAGAAAAGAGGAAGTAGAAAAGCCAAACAAAGAGCACATTCCTACATTATCACTGGTCGGCTGTCCTTAAAGGCCGCAAGACACAGCTGAAACCTTATCTCCAACACCACCACTTTCTTCTCTCTCTCCTCTCCTCTCCTCTCCTCTCCTCTATCATTGCCGCTACAATTCTTTGTACCAAATCATAATCCCTTTAGAATCGAATGCTCCATCATGCCAAATCATTTGTGGGCTCCATATGTCACCTATATATGTGTTATGTGTCATCTTCCCTCCATTACAATTCTGAAAGAAAGAATAATAATTAAGCAATGGTGTCATGTGTCATGTATCATGTAGTATCATTATATTAAGTAATGGTGTCATGTGTCATATATCATGTAGTATCTGAACAAATGAGAAATGGGTTCAACGAAACGACAGGAGAATCCGCACTAGTGCTATTTAGAATCCTTTGTTTGTAAGCTATCTTTTTATCTTTATTTTGTCGTTTTTGTTAATATTGTTTAGGTTAGGAAAAGATTAGTTTATTTATTGTGAACATATATAATTATTCCTAATCATCCCTTAGACCGAGTTTATTATAATTTATATAATTATATAGTATTGTATTCTCCACTGTGACAAAGTCAATATCTATCTAATAATTTCAAAACTTGGCGGTGAAGGCTTGGATAATCCTATCTTACGGTTGGCCATAATACTTTTCATGACCTAATCATCTGATAATCACTTTTCATTATATCTAAGTCTTTCTTAATAAATTAATTAATCACCATTAAATTAAGGATAAAAAATTTAAAAAAATAAAAAAGTTGAAGTATCTTAACGGTTAGATGTCTTATCCGTATAAAATTCTCACCCATGACCCACCGAAGGGAAGCATTAATGAATTTATGGATTCGTCGGTGGATTAATCGTACCATATTGGTTGTCATTTCCCATCACTTATTTTCACAGGAAAATGATATACTTCCACATGATTAAGTTTTATGCCGTTGTATGGGTAAGATATGTATTCATTATCATAGATGACCAAAAACTAAAGTACATTATTAAAAGATCTGATTATTATTTATGGTGATTAAGTGATTAGTTCAGAACTCGGCATCAACTCTCTCGGCCAAGCAATGATCTGGTTCACGCTAATCAACTCCGAGCATTCCCGTCCCTACCTGCTATTATATCTCGTTTGAAAATTTTTTTGTGGTATTTTCTACAGATTCCACCCCTAACAAATTAATATGCAGTACAGACGATTGGATGTGGAGGCCCCAGGCCCCAGATGAGTACAGTATATGAAGTGGATAAATCTTCTTTTCTTCTTCACATTCACCGAAAGTGGTTGATAATAGGTGCATGCTCTAGTCTCTAAATGATTTTTCTACTATATATATGCAGACAGTGTGGTTAATTTGCACAATTATCAATACATTTGGAATTAAAACGTGGTAGCATTAGAGATTATACTGTTATAAAACAGAAAAATTGAATCTTAAAGGTAAAGTAACATGTAAAAAGGTACACAAGAACTGCTTGATGTGGATTCAATCCATCATATATATGTATATATGAATGATATATAACTCAGCATGAGCCATGAGTTTAAGCAGGTAAAGGCCACGCGAATAATAAAAGAGGGGATCATCCTTTTTGTCACATCATCATATATATATATATATATATATATATTAAAAGCTCAAATCTATAGTGAGATCGAATTAAGGCTGTCTTTAATCTTAGTTAAATCTCATTTTGTGCTATTTCAAGTTGGTAGGTCGTCGGCATCTTTATGTACCCTCAGCTAAGAATCAAGTCAAACAGTCAAATGATGTGCCAAAGAATATATATATAATGAATATATTTTAAGGAACCAAGTTTACTAGAGCCCATATCTTGTGGGTGAAGCATGGCATTAGTTTAGTGGGGGTACATTTAGGTGGTTTGCAACTAGGTGTACATACATATTCATAATTTATGAGTCTTTATTGACTCCTATGGATGTTGTCTCCTTTCTCTATAATGTCACTGATTAAATTCACCGCTAATCTACGCTATCTGTATGAACCCTAAAAATAACTCTCAATTTATTTTTTACACCGACAAGAATTTAGTGTATGCACGTCATACATAAATATTTTCTCTATAGGTCTGTCCACGTACGACTGTGCATGTAAAGTAAAAATCAGAGTGAAAAAAGAAAAAAAAAAAGGTGAAGGGTCGAATTATTCTTCTTATATATTTGGAAGCTCTTGTGTACATCCACTTTTCCATGTGATTCCACGTATGCCATCCATTCTATACATTGAATTTTGTATGCCTAGATAGAGAGAGAGGTTTTTGTCTCTAATAGTCAACCTATGTGGGGAAAGCAGATGGGAATTTTCCCAACTCCATAAACAAGATTCGTTGCCCTACTCATTTCCTTTGATTAATAATCTCTCCACAGAGCCGAAACCCCATAAGAAGACCTCTTCACACTCTCTCTTCCCCTATATTTCTCTGAAAATATCTTTTTCCCACATTCATCTATATTGCGCGCGTGTTCTAGCTACTTCGAAAACCAGATTATCAGAGGTCTCAACTCTAACCAATGGAGTTTGATGATGTTTGCAACACAGGCCTTGATCTAGGGATTACTACGCTGCCAAAAACCGGTCATCAGCTAAAGAAGAAGAAACTGTCCTTGAAATACGATCACTTGTTGCCATCTCTTACATTAGGCCCATCAGAAGATATGTTGAAATCGGCAACGAAGAATGATGTTGCAGGTAAAGTATGTGAATCTACCGATGTGCACCAACAGGCTTCTTCTATGAGTGCAGTATCATCATTTTCTAACACTAGTGTGAAGAAAGAAAGAGATGTTGGTGATGAAGAGGTGGAGTTAGAGAGAGTTTCTAATTCCAGGATAAGTGATGAAGATGAAGACGGTAGTCCAAGAAAGAAACTTAGACTTACCAAAGAACAGTTTGCAACTTTAGAAGAAAGCTTCAAAGAACACAGCACTCTCAGCCCCGTATACCATCTATCCTTATCTTGATATTTCTCTCTAAATTTATTTGCATCTACAGATGATATGTAATTGCTTTTCTTTTTAAACTTTGATGATCATTTTTTTTCATATTTTAGAAACAAAAGCAAGCTTTAGCAGAAAAGCTGCATCTGAGGCCGCGACAAGTAGAAGTTTGGTTCCAGAACAGGAGAGCCAGGTTACTCGATTCACAGATTATTAATCATCACTATCTACCTTGAAATGTTTGATCTTTACTTGAATGATTTCTCATTTCTTTTCTTTTTCTCTCTGCGTAGGACTAAGTTGAAGCAAACTGAGGTAGATTGTGAGTTACTGAAGAGATGTTGTGAAACACTAACAGAAGAAAATAAGAGGCTACAGAAGGAGCTGCAAGAGCTGAAGTCATTGAAATTATCGGCGCCTCTTTATATGAAGCTTCCTGCGGCAACTCTCACCCTTTGTCCGTCTTGTGAGAGGCTTGGCAGTGGTGGTGATGGCTCTACGACCAATAGTTCTTTCACTTTTGGACCAAAGTCTCTCTACAATTCCTTTACCAACCCATCTGCAGCATCTTGCTAGGCAAATAAGGGGCCGGAACATTCTTATATTTTGTTCACGGCCTCTCTCTCTGTCTCGTATATACACATATGCAAGGGATTAATTAATTAGTCAAGTTAATTTTAATGTAGACTCTCTATCTCGTGTACAAATGCTGTAAATTCTTAAAAAGAGGTTTGCCAATGGATTGTTTCCTTAAATCTTTTTTTTAATTATATATATATATATTCTTCAAAATCACGGATAGTGATTATGTATATTTTGCAGCCTGTAGCTTGTGATCATCGCCTAACTCCTTTCTGCTTGAAGTTAACTTCATGGCCTCAACTCATAAAGCATAATCACATCATTAAAGCACCTCACAAAAATCTTTGTTCAACGTTTTTGTACTTGTCTTTTGTGTTAGAGAAAATCTCGATTATTATACATGAGAATGGTTTCTTGAATCTTGAGATCAGAGATTCCTGAAAACCCTTTTGGTTCCGTTCCATCAGGCTGCAGCCAATATGAAGAGATGTGCGTCCGAAGATGGCGGCATAAATGGACCGATCACATCCATCCCCCATGCGGCGAATATATATGTTCTAGCAATTCACCAGCACGACTATACTACTATAAAGTGCAGAAGTTTCACATACCTTCATATTACGTGACTCAATCCTTTCTTAACCCTAAACAGAATCCTTACCCTAATACACAACATTGTTAACTTGACATATATAGTCTCCTCTTAAAGACAATTTCATTATTGTTTGGTGTACTACCTTCAGAGAAAACAATCTTGGAAAGAAGAAGGAAGGAGTGCGAAGTAGGGTTAAATAGACAGACAATATCCTAGGATCTGGTGGATCATGACCCATGATCATGTATGTTTCTCTCTGTGATCCTGTTTCTGATTATCCATTCTAAGAACTTCAGCTCCATGACCATTCCATCGGCAGCGCATCAGCCGCTCAGAATGATTTTCTTACCTTACAAATTGCAGTTGTTGAACAAGTCATAGATATATCTTGTGAAAAAGAAGTCGTATAATTGGTCGAGTTTTTCATTGTCGGCACATATTTATTGAGGCCTTGAATCGCCCCGTTTTATATGGAATACCTTCCATGACGTACTGATGAGAGTATGATACACGTAATAGGTATTCAATTTGACGTTTATAATTCGTCTTTGTGACATCCTACCTGCCTTGAGTAACAACAGAATACGTAACACTCTTCTGCATGCCACACCGGTTTCAGTATAAGACAATAAACTTCTAAAAATCGTAGTTAAGACAAATAAAAGAAAGACGCGCGAAGCAAAACCCTCCAGCTTAATTAATTAATCAATTAATCTAAGACATGTGCGACTTCACCCAAGAATGTGATTGATTAATTAGTAATATCTATAAATTTATTTATTTGAACTCTTTGAACTCCCGGGATACATTGCTCTGCAAATGGATGTCGTTTGTTGGTTTAATAGTTTATATTAATTAGTTGCTGCTTCTAAGCAGTACCACACTGCCTGGGGGAGTTGGTGCACGCCAGGATGGAAGATCATCATCACCAACACGGTTGTCTGGATCATCCTGGCTAAAAAAGATGGAGAGAAAAAAATGTTATCTTCATCACCATAACCAGTGAATTGGAACACATGCGCCCAGCGGATTGGCGCCACTTACTTACCGGTAAGTTTTATTCTGTTGTTAAGAGATGAAAGGTTGAAACTGTGGATTGCATAATTCATCTCATATTAAATTAGTAAAAGGAAGAGGCGTGCGGGATCACTAGTTTATCCTTTTATTAAAAAAATTGTTAATGAATCAACACTGGCTCATCAAGACCATATATTTGTCTCAGAAGGAAAAAAAAAATCCCGAATTCCCCTTTGGAGGACTTGCAAAAGTTTAGCTCGGAAGCACAAGTCCCTTTCTTTTTGGAAAACATTTCGGACCAGGAGGCTTGATAGTTGAATTCAATGCCTGATTGACAGTGACAATAACTGTGTATCCTTCCTGTACGAGAACATTTATACCATTCACGTAAAACTGTAAAACAGAAGAAAATGTATGCTGGTACGGAGGGGCGGGTCAAATCTAACCCGAAAAATTAAATATATTTAAAGTCAGTGTATATGTATATTTATATATATATATAAACATATCCACAAAGCAAGATTTTCCCTGAGCATCGCATCACTGATGACTTCACTGTGTCTGTTGGAAAATGACAATCAACTGTTAGATAATGGTGCTGCTCAGTGCTCACCGGATCAATAGGGACGGCCTGCCTAACTCCAAACCTAACCAAAAACGCCATCTTTCTCAATATATCATCCAATAATATGTGGGTTCAGTTGAAAATGAGCCGCATGTACTTTGCAACTGCTTATATGATTATTGATCATCTGTTTAAAATGTAATAATCCGTACGGTGCTGTTTTTATCCCAGGCCGCCTTAATTTTTTTCCAAGCACGACATTGAAAATGAAGTTAGTTTCGAATAAACATTCTATACCGGCCCACACATATCAACTTTATCAGATTTGGGCTACGGGGATGTTAGTTCTAATACATCTTAACCATGGGCTTCAAGTCATTCAGAACACGAAGAGATAAAATCAGGTAAAAACAATTAATATTGGGCCGCATAACATGTGGACTATTGCCCCAACACTACATGCAACCGAAATCTGCTTCCCCCTTAAAGAACTACTTCGCTGGCCCAACGAAATTTCACGTTTCTTTGAAAAAAAAAAAATAAAAACAAATTCTATCAACGGATGTGGATGAAAAGATACCATGCGAAATCTGCGGAAGTTACGTTCATTATTCGGCCAAACACTACATCCTCCACGAAAGATTTCATCATTTCCTGAGAGTGACGATTTATATCCTTCAACATCAGAGATTGATTTCCAACAAATTTTATTGATTTAGAAGCATGCGAGTTTACCAAGGAAAATGAGAACAACAGCCAGGGCTGAAAAGTATCATATACCACGCATCCACTCCAAACAAACTCCTTTCTAATTATGTACACTTGACCACTAGTAATAGCAGAAGCACTTACAGACAAGCATATTCAGAGTTCATACTACATTCTAAATCACCACTCTTTTCTTTTTCTTTTTTCTTTTTCTTTTTTAATGTTTACCTCCTTAATCACCCAAGAAGATAAATGAAAACCTATTGCATTCCATATCCTGAGCCTGAATGATCACCACATTAACATACAAGCTACACAAAATCATGGAAATTGGGCATATTTCTAAGTAATATATTATCAGATATTATGTCGTAGGACATTACATAACTCTCTCAATTGAAAAGCAAGTAGCATGAATAACACTTTCATGCTACACCACCAACACTATATTATCTATTGAACTCACTTTTGTATGTGAGTTGCTCATGGTCCCAAACGGTATGGACCATCTCCCATATAGTGCCCATCCATGTAAAGAGCTGCATTCTGTGGATGAAGCCCATCCATTACCATGAATTGCATATCTTCGGAAGGTTTCCAGTGCCGCTTCCTTTGATTGATGAACCAGTTATTTATCTGCTTCTGATCCAAACCAGTTGATTCAGCCAATGCCAACTTCTCTGTCTCCTGTGAATTGCCACAACAATTTTTTAGTTACAATACCAAGATGAAAACTACTAAGTTAATTAGTAATTTTAGATACACTTACTGAAGGATAAGGCCATTTGTAGTGTAATTCCCACCAGCTAAGTAGCTTCTGCCTGGCTTCTTTGGGGAGCTTCCCTTTCTTCTTTTTCTTGGATAGCTCTTGTTTGAGGCTACTTAAGTAGCCACTGTATTTCCTCAACAGGTGATTTTTCAGTTCTCGATCTTCGGCACGAGGATCAATTTCAGGTAGTTCTGCTTCTCCACCACTATTATCTTGATCTTCTTCAGATGAACCAACACCCTCACACTTCTCATCTGTTAAGTTGTCAAAAAAGAAGTGCATGAACTGAAGCATAAGCACTTGACCATAGCAAAGATTGGTGATGCATATCAAATACTGAAAACAAAATTATTGCAATTGTCCAATCAAACTCCCCTCTTAGTTGCAGTAAACTTAAAATTTAGGATTCAGTAATTTCTTAAATAGAAGTACATATGAGTGCGGCAATGCTTATGAAACTATAAAGGAAAACACATTCTAGATCATATATAAGGAACATTCCCGTCCTACCAACAAAAAATCATCAGAAAATAAATCAAGAAGTATATTCATTTTCCTATTGAAATCTGACAGGATTTCCATGTATGTATTAACACGTCATATTTTATGCTGTAACAGATAAAATAAAATTTGAATGGAACAATCAAATATTAACTCCAAATGCATCAAGTAGCACATGTTGCCAAATGTGTCATGTTTCCTTATATGTACTTCAACAAAAATGAGTTAGTGATGGCATAAGTGGATCACAAATGCCAAAAAGACAAATGATAAAGGTGACCTCATCTGTTGACCTTCTCACAGACAGCAAACTTGAGAATTCCTCAACTTCAACACAATCTTATAAGGAGTAACTAAACTTTAATCTCGAGTGTTTGATCAAAATTCAGGCAACTTAATTTTCTTTAACATTATCCTTGCACATTTTTTGAATCTTGGCAACCCCAATACACTTCTTACATTCATTTTAGAATGTGTCATCACCACCCAGCAGCCTAGGGCACAAAGGATTGCGAATCTTATAATCCTTTTGTAAGGCATCTCCCACATCTAACATTATTTGTCTCAGACACCATTTCAGCTACATTTATAGGTTATTTCAGATTTCTTGGAGCTCCATGAGATAAAGTAGTCAAGAACTTCGCAGGTATTGACTTAGCATGACTATTAAAAGACATTAGATCCATAAAAAATGAGCAGATGAAGATATTTTGAACACAAATTATAAGCTTGAAACTATGATAAGTTAATTTTAAGGGTAAAAAAGTACAAACACATACACATAGGAAATAAAGTGCTCTATATACAAAAGAACATGGCATTTTAAGCATAAATGAAAGGATAATGATGCTTAAATGAGAATTAACCCTTGAGATTATTATTGCCAAATGCCAAGTAGTTGAAATTCATTAAATCAGACCGTTGCTGTAAATTATTGTAGCAAGAGAAAATTAATCTCGCAGAATGACACTTAGCTAAAATTGGACGCTAAGATTTTCTTTTGCAGCTCTTTTTTCTTATCCAAAGAGTGGTCACTTCAAACAGAAGCTGTCAATAGCAACACATGTATATCTACAGTTATTCTACTACCACTAGAGTAACTAATTCAATGTCATTACCCTCTCATGAATAGTCTCCCTAGTAGTCTAAGAACAGTATTTACCAAACCATTTCAGACCAAAATAACTAATATGCTTCCTCAACTTGCTTTAGGTAAATGAGTTTGTTTGAAGGTACTTTTTAATTGAAGCAGAAGACATATTCTCCCTATAGTGGAGAAACAAAAGATGCAGAGATAACACAACTAGGAAAGAAACCGTGGGCGAGGGGGTAGAGCCGTTTTCGGTAAGAACAAAACTGACCACGCACTAAACTTATATGTGAAACTAAACAGAACTTCTAGCTAATTTAAGACCAAAATGAAAGAAAAAAGACTTGTGATAGTCTCAAACAACATCTGACAGTGAAAATTTTGCACTCCTCTTGCCCATTCCTGAATTCCTTATGACAAGATATGGGGCTACCTCAAAATTTGCTCTAATTGGCAACTTCCATATTTATCATGAAGTTGCCTTCACACTTTACCATTGGGAAAAACCTCTTGATATTTCATTCAGGCTAAAAGAGAACCTATGCTATTCTCAAGCTCAATTGAGAGTCATAAAATGATATCAGTATCTCAAGCATGTGACCAGGACAAGAAATTAGCGCTCCTGAACTCACTTAAGTAGATAAATAGTATAGGCATATCCATCAATGCGAGATTGCAAAAACCAAGAAAAATAGGGAGGTAGAAATGAGAAATAGAGCATCACTCGTATCATCCACGAAAATATGTGACAGGTTCACAGAGATTAAAGATAGTCATCTCTCAAGAATCAATGTAGATGCAAATTAGTTTGAAGTAACTCTCACTGCAGCGGCTTGTAAATACGTATATGGTTAGTTTACTATAGATTGATATGACATAAGCTTTGACATATCCAAATCCATTAATTTTTTTTCAAATTTAAGACAACTATGTTCTGCACATGCTAGGAAACAATAGGAAACTCCTTTACTCTTCTCATGGTTAACCTAATCATTGAACTGATTACTTAGCCAAAAAAGCAGTATAGATTATATTACAACTTAGCTAAACCAGCAAAATTTTTAGAATTAACACGTCTATTAAGGTTAACGTTACATGACTATTGAGACACCGACTTGAAGATTTTATCAGTGAATTGTCAAAATCCCTCGAAGTAATGTTTAAAATAAACCACCGTCTGAGAGAAACAATAAACGCTCGAATAGAGAATACATTTAGAGCTAATACCATTACCAGATACATCTTTAGCACCAAAACAGACCCGTCTTTTTGGGCAAGGATGAGCATAGCTTATTTCTCCACGATGGATCAGACTCGAAAAACACGATTCTGGAGACAAGCTTCTGCAAAAGAAGCTCTCCTCTGCGTCTCTCTACTAGGGGCATGAATGTGACGCTTCCTCAAGAAATCAGCAGCTTTCGAAGCATTTTTTGCGTTATATGGACGCTAATTCAACTAAATATATTACTATTCCGACCCCAAGCAAATGGACAATCAAAAAGACTAATATTTTTTAAGTAAAGATAATTCTCCGATTAACGTCCTATCAAGATTAAGAAATAAAATAAAAAAAAACCCACCGGTGAACGGACCAAAATATATATATATATATAACAAAAATTCAATAAAGAATTTTTTGCATTCTGACAAAAGCCGTACAGGCTACATGGGTTAGCACTGATTTGAACAGCATCCTATGTTCTCAAATTTTTCATCACTTTATTTAAGAAAATAATAAGCATTTTTGCTACTTTATAGTGAAGAATAAACTCGGGAACGACAACTGTTATAATGCCCTACCATATCGAGGTAAGTTGTATCAGAGTACCCTATAGAATCAGATCTAGCTGAAGGAGGAGGAGGCAGTCAAGATTTTGGGAAGGAAAACCCTAAAAAGATTGGCTTTGTCAGCAATTTTCAGGCCATTGAAAATCCCCCATTAGAGAGAAGCCTACGTGTGATTTAATAATTGTTTATTGGTTGCAGCATGATCACTTGCGTGTTTGTTTCTCCTTTAAAGGGGATTTGGAGGACGTGTAGAACAAAGAAATCCTACATTCTAATATAAACTAGTGATTAGGGTTTGCTAAGCTGAGATACTGCATCATTCTCGGGTCTGTTAAGTCTTCTATTATCTCTCCTGCATTATTGGACTGCGTAATAGCGGTCAAAGTTTCCTTCTCCAGGAACGGGAATTAATGCTTTAATCAATGAATGAGAAGGATGCGAGATCTTCTAAGGACTAATCCGGAGACTGAGAGTCTGAGACTGACTTTCAGTCTCTGCACAGTACAAAATGCCAAAGAAAACCCATATCTGCAATAACGAAACTTGTTGGATTTTAGCGGTTTCTCTTTTTTTCCTACGATTGTCAAGGCCCAAATCTCTCTCCTTTTTAACGTGATCATATGCACACGCATAATTATGGTTTTCAAAGAGGAAGTACCTGGATTGAAGATCCGCACGGGTCCATTGCTAAGCATATTAAGCTGAGTTTCGATCCTCCGGATGAAATCCATGGCTTCTTGTATAGGCCTTGATAGCTCTTCCCGGTACTTGACAAGCATGTCGTAATAAGCTTCCTGTGTTTTGGTTCATATTAGTTTCAAATCAAAATATGTTAGGCTTTAAGCCACAAACAAACTTAAGAGAGACTTCGATTGAAGTAGTTATAAAGGTTAAAGCCAAGAAAAAAACAAAACACCATAAACTGATCGAGTTCTGGGTCTTTGGAACCGTCTCTGGAACTAGTTGATGATCGCTGCCGTGACTCAAACTCCTGTCTAGCAGCTGCTAGCCGAGCCGCCACTTCAGGCGGGGCTCCCACCTAAAAGAAAGCAAGGTTGAAGGAGAGAGTCAAACTATAAACTGAAGGCTCTTACAGCTCCCGTCTTTACTATATCCGAGAACTTTTTGTTTGTGGGTGTGTATTTCTAGAGTGTGAAGTTAAATACCTTTTGGCAATCCATATAAGCTTCTAAAAGGTTGGAGTACTGAGGATGGGCGATAATCTTGGCTTTAATAGCTTCTGCTTCAGTAGAGCTCTCACTTCCTTCTTGTGATTGATGCCCTCTCATGAGAGGGTAGTGAAATTTTTGACCAAGATGTGAAGTGCCGGCTTCAGTTTTCACGATCGGATGCGTCTCAGACTGAAAACAACTCCCTGATTGTAGATGAAAGCTGCTGCTAATTGGCATCTGGGTCTGCTGAGTACTAACGTTGGAGCCACTATTTGCTCGACCGTATGATGAAGAATTGGGTCCAAGAACCGGAGAAGAATACAAGAAATTTCCTCGAGGAGTACTATTCTCGTTTAGATTATTATATTCCTCCATTTATCAACAAACCCAGATGATAAAAGATACACTAAATCTAGAAATAGAAACAAAAGAAGAAACCCAAAACCCTAAAGGACGTACTAGGTAAAAAGAAACAGAAACCCTAGAGTGTATAGCTAGACAACTTGTCATCTATAGCAGAAAAAGATTTCCTTCATTGCCAAGTTGAATCTAGTAAGTTGAGAAGTCATTAATTTTGATAATTGGGAACGAAAGGTCTTTTTGTACTTTATAATCAAGGAGGTCTTGAAGTGAAGTTGCACCAGGACTTGAACATATTAGAGATCAAGACAATATAAAGACCAAACCAGAAGAAAAATACAAGAGTAGAAGAGCGAGAGGCGTTCTCACATGGCTGTGGGGACTAGGGAAGAAGATGTTGCTTAGCCGGAACCGGCAACGGCTGCGTGTATTGAGTGGTTGACAAGACGTTTTTTTTTTGGGAAGAAAAAGAAATATTTGAAAACTATTAAAGGCAAAGGAAGGCCAGGAGACAAGGCAACTACTAGATTGTAGATTTTTCTCTCTCTCTCTTTTTCATATTTTATTACACTTCGTTTCACGGACGATCCAATTTTCACCTTATTGTAGCTGCTCTTGGGCTTTCTCATTTGACATTCTACTCCTCTTCCTTTGCTTTTATAGTCGGTCCGTCGGTCAGTCAGTATCCTCCTTCCTTGTGTGACAAAAAGAGAGAGCCACCCACCTAATTATTTAATATTTTATTTTTTGAATTTATTAATTAATAATGCAAAACATGCATTATTATATACATGTTGTGTTTTGGAAAAATATTAGTTTATTTTAATGATTGATTAGTATTCAATACATGTTCAAATTTCAATGATACGTATCATAACATTTGCATTATCATTACGAAATTCTTTTACAATATTTTTTAATCAAATAGATTTTTCTGTGTAATATAGCATGGAATCTCAAAGCAACTTATAGGCCTATTATCACTGTTCAGTGGAGCACATTCTTATTAATTTAATTACACACAGAACTTCTCAATGACTAAGTTCCTCAACATCATATCAGTGATCGGGAATATTTTATAATAAATTTATTCTTAATACGACAACCACGTCAAGAAATGAAGTATAAATATAAATTAATATATAGAGTAA
This sequence comes from Azadirachta indica, assembly GCA_022749755.1. Classification (NCBI taxonomy): domain Eukaryota; kingdom Viridiplantae; phylum Streptophyta; class Magnoliopsida; order Sapindales; family Meliaceae; genus Azadirachta; species Azadirachta indica. The sequence continues at coordinate 6,170,484 of CM040449.1, forward strand.
GGAATGGAAGTTCCGTGCCCTCTAATTAATCAAAAAGTGTTGAATTTAATTGCTATTTCTCGTAAAACCGATTAATTAGTTCAACCTTCCGGAGCGCGCTAGGCTCTGATTACTGTGGTAGTGGCGATTGCTATGAACTGGATTTGTGATTCACTGTAAAAGATTACAAGTTGAAATTCTTTCTCATGCATTTTGGAAAACCTTTTCGGCACAATGAAATACATACATACATACATACATACATATATACATATATATATATATATTCTTGCATATTTAAAAGAACAAATTTTGTCCACGTTCTCCAGCATGTGTAACGCGCAAAAACGGCATTTGTCTTAGAATTTTGGAATTAAACTACTTTGTTATCGTGATTCCTTCACCAATTAAGGAGGAGAAATGATAGAATCTTAAAGGTTCGAGCTCAAAATTAAAGAACTAAGTAGAGATGTTGTCGCTGTTAAAAATCTCGACAGTCGTTCTTTGATCTTTGGCTTTTATATATTAGAATTATACCTGACCCCGTTTAGTATTTGTCAGTTCTTTTTGTTTCCTTGTTTCTTTGCATTATCTTGCAAAATTTGCTATAACAAGCCTAGTAACAGTTGGCCTTATTTCTTTTCTCAAACTAGTACTAAACTTTCCCATTAAAAAAGAGGCATTTCATGTTCTGTAATGACTCAAGAACTAAAACTAAATTAGCAGCCACTGAATTATTACAATGTAAAACGTAGACCCATTTAACAAGGAAATACTATTATTAGTTAATTTGATTTTTATTAAATACTGAACCAATCTGTACAATTTTTGACTAGTCATGATTATTTTTACTAATTTAATCCGAGGAATCGAACCCCAAATTTAGTGAGAATAAATCAAAGATTTGATCTCTCACTTAATCGAAAAAAACAGGTAAATAATGAGAAGAGATATGGATTGCATCTTACAAGTGTCGTTTGTTTTAGATTTAACGGTCTAAATTGCCTTCTTAAAATCTAAAACGAATTTACCATTTTACTCCTTGAAAGAAATAATGGGTCAAAATGATGTAGGCCAGCAAGGCCAGTTTATCACATTTATAGGTTTTAAAATCATCTAGCGCTGGTGAGAGGCGAGGGTAGATCTTCCTTAAGCTTCTGACGCCGCATGGACTGACTGGCTAGCTAAAACAAAGATGCATCTTGCCATTATTACATGTGCATTATCATTGTAAATATTGTAATCCTATAAAGGCCTAGCAATGGAAATGCCTAAGAGAATTGGCTCGACATCTGGAATTTAACTTAATTATTTAATGACAACAACTACATCGTGCAAACTTTTCCACCCACCGATGCATTTAAAATTCATATAAAGTAATTAATGTATGTCTTGTGAGGTGCAACCTCGTGTTTTTTTTTTTTTTTTATTTGGTACTGCTGTGCAAAGAGATGTGCCAAGAGAGAATCCGTATGGTGTATAGTACAATATTCAACGGTTAACAGTGAAAAGGGACCCTGATTCTGATCTGAACTCCGCACATTGTACTGTTTATGATGACCATTTGCAGGAAAAACCACGTGTGTCTGCAAACACCCAGATGAGAAAGACAAAGTAAGACACATTAACATAGAAAATATTATTGTGCTATATCGTTGGCTTAGCTCCGCAACGAGGTATTAGCTGGCGGCGACGACCACCATTTCCCCATCAGTAATTTCGTCAATTATCACTTCAGCAGAAGCAACAGATATAATATTTTGCATAGACATGTATAGAGCTAGAGACACAAAAAGATATAAAAGAGAGCTTGATGATCAGACGCGATCAGTGTGTGTAGGTGGGTGGGATTAACACCCCCGCGAGATGCGCGCTACAAACAGTGGGGGCCAAAAGGAAATGGAGGAGGGTCCTTTTGCTTTCATATTTCAAAAATCAAAAACACTTTCTTTTTGCTTTTTATTTTTCTGATAAAGGACCGGAAATTTCCAACTCACTGTCAGAAACACCGGGATGGGTACTATTATCTTCATTTGTCATTCAATGCACTTGGTTGCTACTGCTCCTCGCCTCTTCCCTATGCGTTCTACTATTAATATTGTGGATTAACTACTATTCACTTTCAATTTTCAAAACCCAAAATACTTGCGCTGTCAAATTAATCACATTCGAATTAGAATATTACTACAGAACAACATTATCAGGGATCCTTGGCTACAGTGCCTCCCAATAGTAGCATATCTACATATCCATATATAACTAAAATTATAGATTCTTTCAATGGTAATGGTAGTCAATGTAGCTAACTGATTTAATCATAGATTAATATTCTTGTCTAATAATAAGAATTCGTGGCAAGTTTTCATCCGAGCGTTAGAATTATGGTAATCAAAGTAGATGAGTTTCTTCCTCTACAGTTTTATTGTCTATTATTTGTTTGGTGCTTACCTTTTGCCAGTCAAATCATCATCTTCAATCATCACCTCAATGAGCTGTTTCTGTCATGTCACCCAAAAACAAGCGAGATCTAAGGGTGGTAGTTGTGGTTGCAACACTTGATCAAAATAATTAATGCTGCTGCTCTTTGCATAACATTAATTGAACAGTAGTACTACTCTTCTCTTGCATGCAGTACTTAAAGATCAAGTTATGCAACAATAATCATCCCACATTTATTTTTTCTCCTTTACAATCGAATGGCTGGTTTGAAGGGGGGAGTGCGGGCTTTGCAATGAGTGCAAGCAATTTTATTTAACCACTATCAATAATTAATTTTGAGATTCTTTCCCTGTGAATTTCATACATCTCTTAGTCTCAGGTGTATGCACAACCCTTTTTTACCCCCAAAGTTTCCTCGATTTGCTTTCTTAATTTAAATTTATATATGGCTACCACAAGATATATAGACGATATCATTGCTAGTTAAAAACTTATAATATACAAGACACAAGAAACTCTTTTTCTTTTTCTGCTTTAAGACTTGTCAAAGCTAATTTGTTTTCATTGTCCTTTGCTATTATCCAACTGATAAGCCAATTATTAAAATAGTTTTTAATTTGTCCAATATAGGTATTATAATTCAAAGTAATAAATAATTAAAAATTCACACGTGTTTAAGCATAACTGTGTACGATGGTGCATGTAATTAAGTATATATTAATGATTACTTTGAATATAATACGGCCATAAATCACTAAAGGAGATAAGATTAGCAGGAGGTTTCCTTTTGGCTGATTCTCTTGCAGCAGTGCCCTTTACAGTCTAATTAATTAATTAATAATTCATAAACATCCACATTGCAACTTTGAAACGTGGGGCTAGTCATTAATTAATTAAATGTTTAAGCAACCACTCAATCTTAATTACGGGAATCCGAGAGGATATTGTTTGTCTTGTGAATCACAAAAATAACCAAGTCAAGAGATTGCGTGGTTATATTATCAACCACTTGTTAGCTCACCATATTGGCTTTATTGCGAGATTAATGGGATAATTATCTACTAATAATCCATCTTCCAGCTGCTAACCATTTAAAATGTTATTAAAAGAAAATAAACTGAAAAATTAACAACTGTCATTAGCTTAATTAGCTTGCTTTATTAGGTGACACATTCCTTTTTTGTATCTACTTATGAAGAGGTTTAAGGGCATAAGCAACTTTTATCAATAAAGTGTACTTTTACATGAAATAAAGAAGGATGGATTAATCAGTTAAAGATGTATGGAAATGGAACAACAGTGTCGAGCACCAAGTATTGACCAAGGATTAGAGAGTAGGATTGCTGCTCTTTCTCTAATTGAAGCTTTTTAAGACTTTGATTTGACGGAAAGAGGAAAGCAAATTCCATTCCCATCTCCGTTACTGTTTACTGTAACCAGTCTGCAGATCGGACGAGAATGAAAGAAAACAAAAAGAAACTAACCCACAAGTGTAAGTAATTAATTTTGTGTTTGCTTTTAGCCTTTCCGTCAATGCTCACCCTCTCCAAGTACTTAAGTAATCTCTAATTATTTATTAATTGTGTTTAGATTTGACCAATAGCACCCTATACTGAATTACAAAAATCAAATGAAAAGACTTTCAAGGACTTGTGGCATAATTAATCAGAGACTTCTGAACATTTGTTAATGCTTCTTTATCCAAACTTATATGTGAAAATAAACAGAAAACCAAAATTTAAAAAAAATAATTTATTCTTAGTATCATCGTTTTAAAAATATTAAACAGTTTTATTATGATATACGGACACTTTGTTTGAATCAAATCCATTATATCACAATTTTAGTTAATATGTGTGTTTCTTTATTCTCATGTGTTTTAAAAATAAATAAAAGTCAGTTGGCTATGACATGAATTTTCAGAAACCTCAATTTTTTTTTTTGTGAGACAAAGGCTCATCTAGCTAATTAGGAGCAAAGTAGACTAGTTATCGAATTTTTGTGAAAAAAAAAAAAGTAATATTATTTTATTGATCCCTAAAATGATCTTAGGTGTAAATTTCAATCAAGCGAAAGAGTCTTGACTGAATGAATAATGTAAACGATGTGGATTCTCAGTCAACAAAATGTCATTTCAAGATTGAACAGTCAATCCCACTGCCAGGATTGCAGAGCCAACCTCCCAGCTTCTCACCTCTTTTCTTTTTCCTTTCTTTTTTTTTTTTTAGGAAAAAAAACTTGTTCTTATTTATTTTCTCATCAATTTCTAATGCCGAATCCTCCTCTTATGCTTATCCTTCTTCCTTGCTACTGTAATTTGAATTAAGTTATTTATTTATTTAATTTAAACTAGAAGATAACAGCATCAAATCGTAGCAATTTCGGTAACAGCAACCAGGTTCAGGATCGACTTAAAAGTAAGCACTGCCTCTTATTATATTCCAATATCATTGACATAAATTATATTATTTATTTTTTTATAATTTAAATTTGATTATAAAAAAATTATATTTAAATAATTGAAATGACTTTATTTATGTTTTTGTTAAGTGTTTAACTTATAAATCTTTTAACATATAGTAACACTTTAAATCATATATAATTTATAAATAATATTAATTATGCATATTTTAAATTTATAAGAACAAATAATTTAATATTCATAATGAGCTATTATTAAAGAAAAATCAAATATATCACTAGAACATATTTAGACTTAGTTAAATTTAGACTCATTCATATTTTATTTTATTTTATTTTATTTTTATAAAAAAAATAAACTTTTGGTTATAAAGAGATTTTTTTTTTCATATTTATTCATTCGGATAGCTTATCTTTTTCTTGATTATTTTGTAACTTTTTATCTAAAAAACTATAATATTTACGAAATAAATTATTAACCGACAAACTTAACATAAGTGATTATATAATTTATTACTTTATATGTTTTAGATTTCATAAAACATGCTATATTTAATCAAAACCGTTGATCATAGACATAGATTAATTAAAACTAGCCTAAATTAAGATGATTTGTACCTTTATTTACGTGTTAAATTTACTTGATGTAAAGGTAGTACTAATTACTGTGATCTTAATTTCCTTTGCATGTAATTATTGACGACAAATCCATTGTCTGACGCGTCCACGTTGCCTTTTAGGCTCTTTTTGTTACCTTTTTATATAATTAATTTTTTAATTACCATCTTTTCGTAAAGTACATCCAATAATCTCCCTAATAAATAAACGTTCATGAAGCTTATAATATTTAACCATGCACAAAAACAATATTATTAATTAATTAATTAAACAAATAATTAAAAGATTGGCAAAGTTAATTTTACAAAAAGATGACAGAGAATCTCCTTTCATTTGAACTTTGAACGTGAATCGTCGTCATGTAGGCTACTACTAATACTAATTAATATTAATCATATATCTTCTGATGTCAACTATCACAAACAAAAGAATCCCGTTCAAATCTTCCTTTCTCACCTAATCTTATTATTATAATTATGCTAATTAATTCGTCTTTAGCTTTCTTGTGGCTCATATTTATCTTCATTGATTGTTGGGTAATTAAAATTTTCCTCTCAATTTCTTCCACGTGGCAATTTAAATATAGAACCCTAAGGCTAGGGTACACCTAAGCCGGGGCCTCATTGTTATGACTTTTCTATTGCTTACAAAATAATTCACCATACTTTCTTTGTGGGCTCTCTTACTAATTTAGATACTTAAACATAAGTCTCGTATGCCTCATTTTTGGAAATATTTTGTTTTATTTTTATTATTATTACTATTATTATTATTTATTTTGATTTGTCCCTATGTTTAATGCTACGAATTGAAATGATTTTAATATAGGCTTCAAAAAGATTGAAACTCGCACTATATGTTAGAATCAACCCCACGTCTATTATACCGCACTTTTTTTTTTTCATTGAATATTTAATACGAGCAACTATTACTAAATAAATAATAGCATAACAATTAAAGAATAGAACTATAATACAAATTATAGGACTGCTAATTTGCTATATTGTAATAATGGACAGTTTTTTTTTTTTTTTTTCAATATTTGGAATCATTTTTTCTATAGCTCCATCAAATTGGAGAACGTAATTTTTCAATGCAGCGTGAGAACAGTTAACGGAAGAGAATTTAGTTGCATAATATATTTAGCTATAGTGGTATGCACTAAAGTTATTTTTTATTATTACCACAATATTATTTAATAACAATAAAAAAAAAAAAAACTAAGAATATTTGACTTAAACAGACCAAAAAATCTAATGGTGTAAATCATAAATAATGCCGTTGATTAGAGGTTAGCTAATATTATAAGCATTATTAGAAGTTGTGAACGTTGCATTCAGAATCTTGTCTTGGAAGAACTGGACATAAGGGCGCCCGTAAATTCAAAGAAAAAAATATTCATAATTGACATACATTATCAATTATTTTTTTAACACATATAAGAATAACACAGTAAATGAGCATGAAATTTCAAAGTTTTAGAGTTTAATGGTGGGACCTGAATTATTAAATAAGAGAGAGAAGTAGTAGGCAGCACTAGGCACAAAGACAAGACAGAAATACCACTAGCAGTGAACTGTGAGTTAACCACATGACCGGAAACATATCAGAGCGTAAGATGAAGCATGATGGATCACATTAATTACTACGAAAAGATCAGCAAGAGGAAGTGAAGTGTAGTGTATTTATTCAAAGCAAATGTTTTATTTATTAATACTTGATCATTATGATCATCAATATGATCAGTAAGTTGATCAGTAGTGGGGTCTAGGGTTTTACTTTAGGGACCCGGATGGAGTGTCGTTTGGGTGAGAGGCGCGCGAGAACAGCGCGGGAGCTGTTTCCCGATGCAGAAGACATCATAACTCCTGGCAGTCCCTACCAATTTCTTTTCTTTTTCTCTCTCTCTCTTCTTTCACTCACGATTCTGCATAGCTTGTTGGCCCTGCTAGCTGCCGCTACTGCAAATTTACTTATAAAAACTTTTTGATCCTTGATATTGGGACCCATTTACCATCACATCAAAATGTAAATTTTGATTGACAACAGTCACTTTGGAGTCACTGTTAACCCATGTGGGTTGGGGTCCATCGGAACCTACTGTTTGAGACAGAGATGAGACTGTTTTTGGGTCCTATCAGCTGGACAATTGATGTTAGCATCAGCAGCTAGCAGATGGTGGGAGTCTATCAGTTTGATGTGATTGCTTTTGTGGCCCTGTGCCCGTTGGCCCCATCCCCATCAGAATCAATCTCAATCTCTCAATGGATGGCAATTGGACCTTTAGTTATCATTTTTAGCTTTCAATTTCCTCCATCTGTCAACTTGTGCTTTTTTATTTTATAATATTAAAGGCTGTTTAATATTAAATTGCACATATTAGAGATTTTCTTATTGTTAAAAAAAAAAAAAAGAAAAAAAAGAAAAAAATGGCAATTATTTTATAGCTCCCTGTAGTTGCTGATGTTGATCTCTCAAATGATATTCTGGATGTTGCAGTGAGTATATGAATATGATTAAGTGGCTGCTATGTTCATGGACTGTTGCAGCATAAGGATCGAGGGAAAAGAAAATTTTGATTTTTGACTGAAGGAGACTACTACACCCTATGTATGGATTCTAATTGATATGATTGTAGAATCTTAATATATCATTATGGACCCATTAGGCCGATAACTTCTATATCACCTACCTAACTTTCTCTTGTATTCAACATAATTGGGTGCTGGTCTATTCAATGGTTTTTGTTGTTTCTTTCTACTTTTGTTAAATCTAATAAATGATTCCTGCTGTTATTTCGGAGAAAAAGAATGATTCTTGTTTCACTTCACTTTTCTCTTAGGGTCATTGTGTTTGTGTGTTAGCCTTCCTCTGCTTGGGCTCAGAAAATAGGCCCACTAATTCTGGGCCAACATTTTATTTAGTGTGCGTAAGGTTGGTACAGCAGGCTCGATTTTATACCTTCCTGCCTCTTTCCAATAGTCCTAGTGGAGTATAGTAAATCATAAGAGCCCATAGAAGCAGTCAAATCCTAGTATCCTCCGGATTTAATGACGAAAGCAAAGCAAGTTCAATTACAAACATCAAGAAGAACAAATTTTTATTCGTTTGACTGTATGTTACAACAATGTAAACAAGAAATCATACTTGTAAATAACGAACACAACTTCTGAACATTCACTTATATTGATATCACCTTTTTTTTTTTTTCCTTTATTAACCTTATGTTACAATAGAAGTTTCGGTGACACATAGACCATAAAGAGGTATTTATCTTTTCGGGTGAGTGGCAGCACCTGAAACTTACAAATCTATGGACACCACCAGTGGCGACTCACCCTCGTCAACAACAAATGTCTTTGTAATCTTCTTGGAGACTGTAGCAATTTCCACAGTGTATGTTCCATGAAAGCCCCTAAATGCAAATTCTGCTTGCTCATCAATATGGCCGTGAGCATGAGACAGCCACTCTTGTTTAAGAGCAAGGTATCTTTTACCAGCTTCATTGATGTCACCTTCTGCATTAACTAAATGTGCATTGTCACGGCTCATAAACAACTCCCAGAATCCCCACAGCATTATTCCTTCCACAGCAGGGTGGGCATAAGCTTCTCGAAGCATGACTTCCAGATCATCCCCTCTAACATATTCATTAATGGATGACACATCAAGCTCTGTAAACCAGATTGGAAGACCGAGTATACCCAACTTATCCAGAGCAGAAGAGACAATTGGTCCCACTGGACTATCAATATGTCCTTGAATTCCAATTCCCCCTACGGGTGCACCTTGCTCTTGCAAATCAAGAATATGTTCAATGTACTTTTCTGGAGATGATCTGGTGTCACACCCATCTTCAACGTGATAATCATTCACAAACAAAGTGACAGAAGGATCTAGCTGGTGTGCAGTCTTAAACATATATGCTCGAATATATTTCCCCAATCTATCCTGATAGAATGAACCATGAAGCATTTCATTGTTCACATCATAGTGCCTGAACTTACCCTTGTAACGTGTGAGAAGGCTTGTTAGACGATTTTGAACAGCTGTCATCAAGTCATTTTTGTTTAGTGACCGGATCCAGGACTGGACAGTGGCCTCTACTTCCCAGAAGATACAATGACCTCGAGTTTCTATGTTGTGGCTCTTACACAAGTCCAGCATATCATCAGCATCTTTGTAGTTGAGGTTTCCTTGTTGTGGCTCAGTCCAATACCACTTCAACTCATTTCCAAACACAGCCCAGTCGAAATATTTTGCAAAGAAGTTGACAAAATCTTCATTGTCTATCTGTGATCTATTTATACATGAACCCACAGGAAAACTGTTCTGTGTTTGTTTCACTATCACAAAGGTGCCAAGCATGCTGCTGGAATCCATGCCTGAGAATTTCAGGATGACATCACGCTTACGAATCTGTATTACAGAACATGAGAATTAATTAAAACAAAATTACAATAAAGAATCTTAATGCTGGAAAGGAATCATATCACTTAGTAAAGATGAAAATGGGAAGAAAAAGAGTTACCTTATCAGTTTGCCTCCTCAAATGTTTAAACCTTGCCTCTCGATCAACAGGAAAAATCTGAAGACCAGCTACCATTAAGTCAACACCTGGAGCAGGACCTTGGACATAAACCATAACCTTTGATGGTTGCTTCTCAATTCTAAAGGATCCACCAATTTCATGCCACCTATCGCCACTTACTTCAACTTGTCCTCCATTGACCCACTGGCTGTCCACACCCAGTGCAACATTCACGTTTTGAGGACCAGTTGCTCCAGCACCAATCCGAACCCAAGCAGATACTTGATATGTCAAAAAGAGTTTCAGCTTCTCAGTGATCATCTGAGCAGGACCCATCCAAGTCTGTGTACGATTGGTCACAAGTATGTAGCGGCCACTTAAAGGTTCATGAGGTCCCAGGGAATCTCTTGCCATTGGAGGGAGTATATGTGGTGAGCCAGTTCCAACACTTAAAGTACAGTCACCAAGAGGAAACCACCCATTGGTGCCACCACTTAGTTCACTGTTTGTGATTATGTTGATTCCAAAGGCTGGGTTCTACAAACAAAGTCAAAACCGATATTTTGAATGCTTAAAACACCCAGGATTAAACTTTAAAATGTCACTGCTACAAAAATTTTGACCAAAATATAGTATAAAAACATTTGAACATATTATTTATGGTTTTCTTTACTTATTCAACCAACCTCAATAACAGGTGGAGGCGAAGGAGGCTTTTTCTCTGCATGCTTTACTATCAAACTATTGACAAGAATATCTGTGCCAGGAGGCGGACCTTCGATATATATAACTACTCGTGCTGGGGAGCCATTAAGTAGGAACTTCCCTTGCAGCTGTGCCCAATCTTTGTCAGTTGCCTGTATACTGGCACAGAGACAAGCTTGTTTATAGCAGTTAAAGCAATTGTAAAGTTGAACTATCTACATATCAAGTGCATATTCAAATGAAAAAGGAAAGGAGATGATTGTATATTGAATGAAGGAAAAGATAATTTCAATTTGAAAAGAAAATTACCCAAAGACTGTATGAGCTTATATCTGATATATTAAGAGAATCTAGATTGTTCAAAATGTTTGTTATAGAAACTGCACATTGAAAACAGTAACTATTCATCATATGGAGATCAAAAGTAAAAGTAGAAACCTACTTGGCAATGCCTATATACTGATCACGTTGATTTCGTGTTTGTACCCATAAAGTTGCTTGTACAGTTGCAGTTGTCACATTGTTACCAAAGATGCGAACTACTGCAGTAACATCATAAGCAAGCTTTCGCTGCACTCTTCCAGTTATCTCCTGCTGAATTCCATTCCAGCTTTGCATGCGTTCTGTTGCAGATGCAAAAACCTTTCCTGACTGTGGGACTACTTTCCCATCTGCCATTGAATCGTGCAAAACAATCTTGCAACCTCTTCCAGACCAATTGTTCAGGCCATCCTCAAATCTGGGGTTTAGGATAATGCTCTCATCTCCATCAATGTCACATCGTATTCTCTTATTCTTTTAAAATAAAGGGAAAAATGTTCAAAAAATCAATGTCAGAAGATAGAAGAGGCTTTCAGTGAAACATTTGTGTAGATTGCTTAAAGTCAAAGTTAGATAGAGATGACTCTCTTACATAACTACACTAAATTTTATTGCTTAAAATCAACATCAAACGGTTGACTTCATTCTACAGTTGTTTTAAGTCCATGTAGTCAGGGCTCTAATTGAGTTCTTGAAGCTGATTTTGGATTAATGGAGAATAAAAATACCTCACACTCATTAGGACTTGAACAGGTAATCACCACTGATCTTATAAGCAAGTCCACTCCAGGTGCAGGTCCCTCCAAATAGAAAACAACCCGATCAGGCACAGCTAGCAATGAGAATGTGCCTTCCAACTTTTCCCACTTATCCTTTGGTACACAAGTTCTGCATCGGTAGTGACCATTACCATGTCTATTCTTTTCTCCATTCAAAATAAAATAAAATAAATCATATAATAGAAAAGAAAAATCATTACTTTCCAATAAACACATAGCTTGTTTCCGAATCTCGGTGTTCTAGTTTCAAAGTTGCTAGAACATCAGCAGATCCTTGAAGGGGCCCAGACACACCAACCCAAGCTGAAACTGCATAGGTAGAACCAGGAGAAATCCTGCTTGTGATATCTTGTTCCAGTCCCTGCCAGCACTCCTTACGATTTGTAACAACAGCATGATTACCAACTGACTTTGTTGAAGCTCCTTCTGAGTAATTTGACTCAGCTGAAACAACAAAGCCATGACAGCAATTCAGGTGCCACGAATGCAGCCCCATAGAGAAGTCATTGTTTATTACAATATTAGTAGTGGTGCTAGCGCTTAACTTGGTCTTGTTCTGTTCAGCAATCTGTCGAGCAAAAATAGAAGCCCTGAAACTTAAGCAGCTAATTTTGGAGCATCATGAACTTCGTTAATAAATAACGAACAATCTAAAAATACCAATCATCAAAAAAGTTATTGAGAAAATATGCAACATAATGAAAGCTTCAATTAGGAAATGAATTTTTTTCATAAATAACTAATACATCAGCCGTAGAGAGTGGGAATGAAGAAGAAATCATGAAACCAGATAAATTGCTTCATAGGGCACGGGCATTTGACGTCAAATACTATGCATAATAGCTTCCCACTACCAATATTAATTGTGTTGTTTAAACCAAACTGCAGTCCCGAAATATACCTCTAACATTGTCTCACCATAATTCAATGTAAATCACTGCATTTGTCTTCCTTTGATGCAATTTTCATTTCACTACAAGCGGAAACACTAATTTACAACCTAAAAAATCAAAGCATGAAATGTCAACCTAAAATACTGAATTGATCTTGGTATTGCCTAAATAGTTAGAAAAAGGAAAACTTGGCAATTTTCGTCGATGTTGAAGTTGAATAACGTTGAGAATCAATTGTGACGGGACAGTACGTAGAAAGATTTGAAAACGTGAAACACCCAGCAAAAACGAAACAAACAAAAAAGAGAAACCCAACTCAGAATGAATCAACGAGTCCAGTGTGCCCAATCAAATAAACATACCCATTCTGCAGAATTGTCATTGCCGTTGTTCATCTTTTGGCTTTCCAAAGTTTCTCTGGAGATCTAGCAGTCAGAAGAGATTCTATTACAAAAGGGGTAATGATCGATTAACCTGTTTAACGAGCGGTGCTATGAATAGAGCGTAAAATATAGATCGTAGATTAGTACCTGAGGATGCTTGTGCTTTGAACGGGTCTTCCAAACTCGACTTGTGAAGCAGCAAGCCGAAACCCTCCTCATTTATATGCGCACCGTTAAGATTTTCAAGTGAAGTCTAAGAAAAGCGCGGGACCAACTGACCAACCCATCAATCAAACATCTACTGCAAAACCAATTAACTTTTGTCTGGGTTTATCCAAGCACAAGAAGAATATATATGAAAAGGAAATTATTTGAATAATTAATTGACCACCATCCGTTTTCCAAACCCCGATAAAACACTTTTGTATTATATTTATTTCTTCCCCTTCTCTGCAAGGCGAAGGCTGCTGAGGCTTCTCTGGTATTGCTTTGTCTTGCAGATTGGGGTAACCTCAAATGGCCTTCAATGCTTGAATTGGAAAAGAAGATTAAGGTTTAGAGAAGCATTTTTCGCCATCATTAGTATATCTCCATCTGTGATTCCTTGCTTCATAGACTTCCATTACAAGAAATAAATTTTCTTTTTCTTGTAAATTAGGTGAAGATAAGTTTTCAGTTGGTGCAACGTTTTGTGAGAAACTAGACTTTAGATCCCTTTATATAAGTGACTGAAGTTTCAGTTCCTCGGATAGAATCAGAGCAACAGATTCATGGGTAAAATGTTAAATAAATAAGTGAGACTGCAGTTGCAATGTTATTCATAGTACTGAACAAATGCTGAAATGCTCCAATTCTAAGCTTAAATACAGTCACTGAACATGACTCAAAGAAAGAAATGCGTCAGTGGTTAATCATTATGAAACAGAGTAATGCGTTCTAAACTGGAGGCGCTTATACATTATTCCAGTTGCGGGGTATAGAGACGGAAGGAATCATAATCACTCTAGGTTCTGATCCCTTCTCTTCAATTTCGCTAATAGATCAAACCACCAATTTGTAACAGTAACACCATCACCAATGCTTTCTTCAGCTGTGCATTAATACTCGAGAAAATAAGAAAGAATAAACTTCTGAAAACAAAACGGGAAAATTGGCAAACTAATTGGCTTTTGATTCGTTAATTAAAACAAAATAATAAAATTCGAACATATTGAATTATAATACAAAAAGAAGGGTCAAATGACTTCTCCCTCTAGTCAAGAAGTAATGAGAAATTCGGTGTATTTTTGCGTCGGGTCTGTTTATGTACATATCTGATGGATGAAACAATGGGTTGCTCAAACGGGACTGTCTGTAACCAATGGGTTGCTGAAACGGGGCTGTCTATAACAGGGTATTACCAAACGAGAGATCTGTTATTGGTTATCCTTGTAATCACGGATGTTCTCTCATCGTCGAGAATTCTCGATGTTGCAGAGCATTTGAAGACATGCCCAAGGATTCCATTCGATGCTTTGGAGAACGAAAAAGAATAACCTGATTGATGAAACTGAAAATCTCTGACACGTGTAAACTGATAACAATGTGGAACACACAGTTCAACATGCTAGCATGTAAGTCATAATGAATATAGATTTGGGCTGGGCCTATCCCGATCCGCAAAGCATAAGAAGAAAAGCAAAAACAACCCATCAAGCAATGATAAAAGGGCAATCATACAAATCGGATGCAAATAAATGAATTTGAGTTGATAAACAATTACACCATTAATAATTGAGTGATAAAAATGCGATAATTAATAATAGTGTTAGGTTGGGTTTCAGTTTAGAGGTTTGAACTATAAATTCACGAATACTTATTTAAGTAATGATATTTTGTTAATAATTAACAAATTTATGATTAGATGAATTTATTTATATTTTTTATATTTTAAAAGTAGGTAGTTATATTTGTCACTGTTTAAAAAGTGTTTAATTATATTTAAACAAAAATTTATTAGCATCTAGGTAAGTAGTATTATAAATATTTTATTATATATATTAAAATATGTAAAAAAAATTTGTTAAACAGATAACACGATTATAAAATAATTAGCATGCTTAATAATTATGTTGATTGGAATTCTCAATTATTAACATGATTATAAAATAAATCTAGTTCATGTCAACTTAAAAATATATAATACTGTTATTTGATACAATACACCAACAACCTAACTTATCATTTTTAATAAAAATTTATGTGAATTTATGTTGGACGTTGGTATTTTAATCTAATTTTTTAAATATTTATTAAATATCTTATAGTTACAGTTTAACAATTAAAATATAAATCGAGATTAATTAAATAATTTTTTATATTGATTTTAGAATATGTTATATTATATTAACTTTGAGTGTTTAAACTCCTTAATCTTTAAATTAAAATATTTTTTTTGATATGTAAAGTATTCAAAGTAATGGATTAATAAAATATACAAGAATGATGATTTGAAAAAATATTCTTAAAACCAAAAAAAAAAAAAGTGATAGATAAATATTCGAAAATATTTAAGGAACGTTAAGTAGATAACGATGAGAGAGTTTAATTTTATATAACTTGGACAAATATAACAATAAGAGAATAAAATATTATAAAATTCAATTAATAATAAGATTAATTTATTATAAATTTTAATAGAATGTATTAATAAGTAGGGTGATAATAGAATGTATTAAAATGGAAAAAGTTGTGGCTTACACTTGATTGGTTTCGGGATCTTAAACTCAGAAGTAAGAAACTGGGTCTAAAGCTAACCGCAAGCCCATAGATTATCTTCATTTTTCACTTTATTACAAGCCCATAAAGTTTTTTTCTATATTTGTCTATAAAGTAAATTGTTGGCGTCATGTTTATTTTTGTTGATGTGCAAATTGGAGAAGAGAACCAATGAACCAAACTTGCAACAAACTCGTATAAACAAAGTCGGTTGTCAAATAACAGAAGTCAATTTAATATAATACTCCACACCAATCACGGCTTGCCAAACCAAGACCGCTAAAGTCAAGAACACTGAACAAAATATTAATATTAATTAATTACCCACGCCATTAATATAATATTCGAGTAATTTGAACTAAGATTAATGACCTAGAAATCAGCGGCAAAATTGACTTCCAGAAACCTTCAAATTTTATGCGCTTCCAGATGCGTTCCCATCATTCATACATGTTTCACGAAAAGTCCACGACTGCCTTTCAAATTTAAACCAAACCCATTCTTTTCTCCCCGTGTTATCTAGAAAATGGAAAAGTTTTTGAACATAATATGTAGTATGTACTGTGTACATCATTATTATCATGTTTCTTCTTTTTGTCTTGAAATTTTCATGCCTTCACGAAAACCACATTCACTTCAATTGGCATGTCCTTTGTGTGCTTGCATGTTTGTTTCGTGTGAGCTTAGCTTTAAGATGGAGCAGCATGCAAAGGAATCACCGGCATTTTTTTTAATGGCATAACTAACTACCCGCTAATCGTTTCTTGTAAACCATTATTTCCTCGGGTGCAAGACTTCTCGCATGTGGTAAAACTGCTTTTTGGTAAGTGCTGAACCAAAAAGCACTTTCCATTCCCACTTCCGATAACATATTACATATTTACTATAATTAAACAACTAAAGGCCGCCCCAAACAAAATGAGAAATGCAATAATTCGAAAAGAATTGCGTGTCAAATATGTCTGTTCATGGAAACGATGAATTAAATAACCATACAAAAGTTGCATTCCCTCATTCCATAATTGCCCTCCCTCAATCGAGCATTATCTCAGCAAAAACCCAGGTGTCAGATCTCGTAATTTGTTGAAAAGGCAAGGGTAATTGTTTCAATTTGATGGCTGAATCGAAATTAGAATGTGACTCGTTGAAGCGGCACTGCTTTCATTTCTCAAAATTGAACCAAAAACCGTAACTAACTAAACCGCTCTCGAAGAAATTTCAACGAGGCCGCGAACCTTCTCATTTCTATTTAACCAAAACGACATAAAAAATCCCGCGTTTCATGGCTTCAATGGAGGTCCAAAGAGACTCTGGCTCCGCGCAAAACGGAGGATCGCCGGTGGAAAGAAAGGAAATCAAGAACAAAGATAGTAAAAAGAAGACGAAGAAGAATGGCAAGTCTTCGTACTTGCCGAAGTTTTCCTGTTTGCGAATCGAATCGCACGGGAAGGGAAATATCGACATGGAGGCTGAAACGATTGACGGAGATCGTCCTAGTCCTACGCACCTTGTTGTCATGGTTAACGGTATTATTGGCAGGTTAGTTTGCTTAATCACATTGTTTTTGCCTTCATGAACGGCCTCTCTTTGGGATCGTGATTACTGATTCAGTTTAATGAAGCGCTTTAAAACTTTATTAGTGTAATGCTAATTCTTGTTTTCTCTGGTTATACGTAGTGCTCAAAATTGGAGATATGCTGCAAAACAGTTTATCCGCAAGTATCCTGAGGATCTTATTGTTCACTGTGAGTTATTCTGTAATTCTTGAATCTCATTTGTGTTGAAAAACAAATGAATGTTGTTCTGTATAGTTATTATTGTGAGTATCATATACTGTTTAATGTTCTGAGGATCAACTTATGAGCTTAATTTGTGCTTGTTTATATCATTAAAGAGTCCATATCTAGATAACACGCAGCAAGTTTGGATGTGTAATAATTTGGAATATTGGACTTCCGATTCAATTGTTGATGGTTGATGGTTTACGGTATTTTATTTAAAGTACTTTCTAGTTTCTTCTGCACATGGGAATGAGTTTTTAGGTTAATGATAATAAAGTTTTGGCAGTGTGTAGTGGCTCATTCGTTCATGTTTTCTAGTTTGAGTTCTTGAGCGCCTACTCACTTACTTGATCAGTTGTTATCTTTGACTTTTGAGAGTATATTTTCTTATCTGCTAATGGGTTAAATCCATTGTTCTTGAATGCATCTTCACGCCTCTGTCTGCACACTTCCATATGCTTTACTTTTGGTTTATGTTATGAGATAAATTTTATATGATTAATTTGCAATGCAGGCAGTGAGTGTAATTATTCGATGCTGACATTTGATGGTGTTGATATAATGGGAGACAGGTTAGCAGCAGAGGTCAGTTTATTGTTTAGTTATTTAATCATTTATGTTTTTTCTCTGATTGTAATTCTTTTAACAAATAGGAGTTTCTCTCTTTCAGCTTTGGATTAGGTTAGTTATGTAGCAGCTTTATATATGTTTGAAAGAGTTGGTAACTTGGTGCCACAAGTTGGAAATTTCTAAATGTACTGTTTCTTTCAGGTAATATCAGTCATAAAACGTCACTCAAGCGTTCAGAAGATCTCATTTATTGGTCATTCCTTAGGAGGCCTGATAGCAAGGTTTGCTATTGCCAGGCTTTATGAACGAGATGTCACAGGGGAACTTCCCCAAGGGAATGGTGAATCTCAGAATGATGGAAATGTGACAGGGGAACTTCCTCAAGGGAGTGGTGAATCTGAGAATGATGGATCTGGAGATGCTTGCCAGGAAGATAAATTTAAAGGCAAAATTGCTGGGCTGGAACCCATGAACTTTATAACCTGTGCCACTCCTCACCTTGGCTCAAGGGGTCATAAGCAGGTGATTCATTTTTACCTTGAATATTCATTTATAAATAATGCTTCCTTTTAGATAATAGTCTCTCCAGTAAATTTGTAATAGAGAAGCAATCTGGAATTCATATAATTTTCTCTCATTGATTATTGTGTATGGATTTTCTGTCAAGTCACTGAACTAACCAAAACCATCTGTTTTTTCTTTTAAAATTTTATTTCATTCTCTTTATTAGGATGCATAACCGGTATTCTTTCTTTGGTGCTGGCTATTTATAAAAGTGCAAATTGAACGACACGTGTTGTATTGGCATCACATACATATAGTTTTCTTATTCTCTGGCTCCTTTTTGTCAGGTCCCAGTGTTTTGTGGCTTTTACACTCTGGAAAAAGCAGCAGCCCGTACATCCTGGTTACTTGGAAGAACCGGGAAACATCTATTTTTGACTGACTGTGATGAAGGGAAACCTCCACTTCTTCTCCGTATGGTCAGTGATTGTGAAGATCTTAAATTTATGTGAGTCTTTGTAAACTTATCATGTTTGAATTGAAGCATATGAGGTCTCAATATGATTCCATTTGATTCCACAACTTGTAATCATTGTAATCTTCTCTTTCTTGTGTCTGCAGATCTGCTTTGCAGTCCTTCAGACGCCGTGTAGCCTATGCGAATGCACGCTGTGATCGTATCCTCTAACTTATCTTTTATTTTTTGAATTATTTTTGTCTAAAGACATGCAGTTGTATGAATAAGCAGCTGCATAATTGTTTAAACCTAATTTTATAATACTTAGGCAATAGATGAACTTGAGTGACTGGTTGGACTTTGACCAGTACTCTTAACATAATCCCCTTTTGACATACATTCTACTTGTACAAAGAACTTAACACTCTTTGTAGACCTTGTGGGATGGAGTACATCATCTCTACGGCATCCAAGTGAACTCCCAAAGGTAACTATGAAGCCTATTGTGAAAGCTTTTAATTTCATTATTAGTCAATCTCACTGATATTTTAAAATCAGAGGCAACATCTCAAGAGAGGTGACAAATACCCACATATTGTAAATGTGGAGACAGCAAAAACTGCTTCTCAACTCCAAGCTCGTTTGGAGACCATAGTAAACAGAAGAGAGACTACTGACATGGAAGGTTTGCCAATTAGCTGTCTCTTCGAATTATTTAAAACATATTGCTCTGTAAATAACTTATATGGTTTTCTTGATGTTCAAATTTTCATCTCATGTGGCAGTAGTAATTTAAACTGTTGACAGATCTTTGCTGGATTTGGTCATACCCTCACAGAATTCTTGAGAGGGTGACACTGACAAATTACTTGGATTGGAAAAATATCTTACTTAATTATACAATTTATTTATTCAGATTTTTGAAAACAAGGCATGCATTAATTTCCTCATCACTGAATATGTGTTAACATGAAAATGCAGTTGCCTATATATGCATTATATTGTGAAGACAGGGGTTAAAACAGGGTCGACTTTTCATATTTCTATGCTGTCATTTCCACATGTTGCTCATCAGTTGTGAAAATGAGGAACAAGCTGAGCTACTATAATTTTATAACTGGATCATAAAAATTTTACATTTTGTTTTCTGACAAGTATATATTTTAAAAATTCACAATTTTGAAAATCAAGGTTACTATCTGGGTCAAAAAACTCCTATTTGGATTAATCATGGGTTACTCAAATTGATCACGGGGTTACAGTTTAATTTTGTTATCGTCCTAAGAGGTTCCCATGTGCTGGGATGTGCTAATTGTGAGTCCTATTAAAGCTGAATGGTAAAGTGTTTAGACAGTCCATTCAAAAGTTGCTGAAATGGATTGGAAGAGTTTGAATAGCTTTTGACACTCTGGAAAGATATAAGTCTGTTATTTCAAGGGTGATTTAATAACAGTCCAGCGTTAGGAAATAAGGGAGCTGAAGGAAATTGTAGAGAAGATAGGTGTTGTTTTCTACTGTCAGTAAACTACAAACTTCTAATTAGTTCAACTAGTAATCTGTCATCCTCCTCTTAACTTTGGAATTCTGTACATTGTTAGATGTTGTGAATCACACATTATCATTTGGAACTGGATTGCATGATTTGGTTGGTTCCCTCGGCATTTCAGTCATTGTAATTGTTACTTGAAGATAATAGTTGATAAATAAATCTAGTCTTTTAGACATAATTTTCTATCCTCTAATGATTTTATTATAATTGCAGAGGAAATGCTCAGAGGCTTAACAACTGTAAGCTGGGAACGCGTTGACGTTAGCTTCAGCGGAAGCAAGCAAAGATTTCTAGCACACAGTACCATTCAGGTGAGTTTTGTTATTCTCTTTGAATTTCATCTAGGAATTGGAGTTTTGTGTACACGTCTAGGTGCATGAAGTTAAGGCCTTCTGTATTCTACCCTTTTGTGATTCTTCTTCCGTAATGCAAATAATTTCATTCTGAAGTTCTCTCAAGAGATGCTGGTGTAACATTATTTTCCCCTCTGTTCAGGTAAAAACCTATTGTATCAATTCTGATGGAGCAGATGTGATCGAACATATGATAGACAATTTTCTCTTGTAAATGTTGCCAACACGATAGTTTCCTTGCCAATGCCCTCTTGACATATTTGTTATCACAGAGAAATTTTTGGGTGACTAAAAAAAGTCAAGGAATTACGGTGGATTTGAAAATCGGATGCTCGCCGTAATGAGAAAGAGAATTTTCATTATTTTCAGAAAAAGGTATTAAAACATATCAATTTACTGAGCGCTACTTCGTTCAGCACAAAGAAGTCTGAAAGTCAAATTCTGCTCACACTATGATCAGGGAGGCAATCCTTTTGTAACACTACATCCGTTGATGTTTGTTGTACCAACAGATATGAGAGTATATAGTTCAGGTTACATGAGACTGAACGAAGCAGATGTAATTTCGCTAAGTGACAAAATAAAATATAAAAATCGTGATGTATTATGTGACGTTTTGCAATGTCACAAACGGATACTTTTCTGTTAGCGGAGAATTCCTGAAAGGGTTGGCAGCAAATTGTTGCTATTTCCAAGTGGCCGTGAATTTGCAGGTAAAATCACACCCACCACCATGCTCATTTTTTTTTGCGATTTCCACTTCGGGGATCCTCAGACAACTCCATGGTCATGGTCTATTCGTGTTTTGGCATCGTTGGGTAATATATAGAGCAGTAACTCTTCCCATGAAGTAGAGAAAAGGATGTTAGCGTGTTGGAGTAAATTTGCTCGGAGCCCAAAACACAAAACGTGGGGGACAAATTGAAAACTCTCTATTTTGGAAAACTCTCTTTCATTTGATATTTGCCGGTCTCCTTAGTTGCTGTTTTTTGTATTCATTCACAATCTCCCTCTTACTGTTTTGCTGTGCTGTCCATTCCTTGTTTTCTTGCTCTGCTGCTATAACAGTTCATTTTTTCTTCTCTTTTTTTCATGTGTATTCCTTGGTTTTTTGGTGGCTCATGAAACGAGGTCAATGTCATTGCCTTTTCGGTTGAGGTCCTGCCTCTCCTCCTCTTTTAGCCTCATTCTATTTAATCCTTTTGCCTTCCACGTTCCAGAGAGAGAGAAATAAAGATATGTGCAAGGTTACCAAGTAAAGTTAGCCATCTATTCTGCATTATGAAGTGAGGTGGCATTCGATCACTGAAAAGTATCTTGTGACACTTTTTAGCAAATCAAATTCAGTTCTATTCTACACTGCCAACTATTCCTTTTTTCCCCTTCACTTTGTTCATACTCTAGTTATCCCTTGTCAAGGCTTTGTATACTCTTTTTCTCTGAAAGGAAATGGGTAGCTCTCAAAATTACGTTTGTTGCCACAGAAATAGAAACCTCATTTTTTCCTTGCTCTTCCTCTTGGCTTCAAGCTTGACACAAGTGAGATTCATGGCTGAAGGTAAGCATAAGCATACCCTTATTAATTTAAGTTCCAAAAATGAAAACAAATGAAAAATCCAGTTTTGTTTTTCTCACTTTCAGTTTCTCATTTCCTATAGGTAGAGCAGTATCCAAACTAGTTGAAGCTGCACAGGTATGTTCTCACAATATTCTACATCACAGTGAACTTTTCTAGTTATCGAAATTTGGAAGTTAATAATTAAAATTTCAAATTTTATACACAGAAAGGAGTCGAAGCAGAAAAGATGGTGGTGATGAGAAGTATGATAGGTTCAAGGCCACCGAAATGTGAGAGAAGGTGCAGCTCTTGCACGCACTGTGAAGCAGTTCAAGTCCCAGTAATAACACAAGCAGTTGGCCACAAGAGAAGTCATTTCTCTGCAGTTGCATACTCAAGAGGTGATGATATCTCCAATTACAAACCCATGAGCTGGAAATGCAAGTGCGGCAACTTGATTTTCAATCCTTAAAAACTTGTTTGCCCAACAAGAGAATCCACAAGCTAGAGCTCTGTATCTACGCCTTCAATTGTACACTTCCTTCTGTTTCCCCTTCTGCTGTAACCTTTGTAGAGGTCTTTTTCTTTTTTCCAAGCTGTTGTTTTACCTTTTTCTGTAACGATTCCTTTGTTTTTTTCCTTAATGACATCATTCGTACAAATTATGAGTAATCTAACGACAGTTATTGAGTAAAATGTAAGAAGAGAAGGGCGGATTTTGAACAGCAAAAACAAATAATATACAGAACTTGGCAGGGGTGGCATTAATTACAATGTTCTTTTTTCCCTTTCTTTTTTTATTTTTTTCCTGAACCAATTAATTACAATATTCTTAAAAATAATTTGATGGATGATGCATGGGGAGGGGGTTGTTAATTTTGATGGTAAAGTGACGAAATGGGGTGTATTCAAAAGAGATAGAGATGTGGGGAGAGATGAGATGGATGCGTACCGAGTATGTCAGAATCAGACAGTTCTGCTTTCGTATCTTACAAGATTTGTGTATCAGAGAGAAAGCCTGTGCCTTTCCTCTGCAATTAGACAGCCCACCTCGAAGGGATAAAATCCAAATCATACCACATCATCTTCTATTTTTCCCTTCTTATTTACCTATTAGTGGGAGATTAGAGAAAGAAATAATTGAATAATTATATAAAATGTTAGTGTCTTGAGGAATAATATTGCGGGGAGAAAGGGAGAGGGTGTAGACAATTAATGGCACATCAATTGTGGCTCCGATAATATGCAGAGTGGAAGTGAAAGGCTCATGATCGTCATTCATGATGTTTGCTCTCGGCTGCCGTGTGCTGTCTGCATTTTTTTTCTTCTCTTCGCCTACTTGGAATGCAATCAAATGATAGGATCTTTCATGGTAGCACCCTTTGGGTTTGGTTAGTTACTTCGTCAAAATCTCTCTTATTTAGAGAATAGACAGATCTATGACCGCTGACGTTTTAAGTGCGGTCAAAACTAAATCTGTTTAAATGTAGAGTAAAGATAACATTTTTTCCAAATGGGTGTTTTTTTCCTTACACTCAGCTGTTATATTTACCCAGGTGAGAGCAAAACTTTCAACTTTGGTGAAATGTTTTTCCTCTTGTAAAGTCCACTTTTGAGGAGTTAAAGCTGGACCAAAAATTACACAAGGTAATCGAAACTGCAACCTGGACAGAAAAGCCGTGAATGACTGAACGTGAGTCCTTTCCGCATGGAAACATGAGCACCCCAGACTTTACCCCCCAAAAGAACTCGTCGGAATGAGAGGGTAATTTCCACCTCGTAGATTCCATTTTACTCTTTGCACAAAGTAGGAAACCATCGGCCTACTTTCAAGTTATAGACAAGACAGAAGCATTCATTCAGTCTAAGCAAACAATTTTCTACTACTACAAGTACAACACTCTACTTCCTTCCAAACATATTTCATGTAAAGTTGGTCACGATATGAGAGATATTACTCCTAGTTGTAAAATCATTTCTGTTGTCTCTTTGTCCTTTGCGATATTCCATACTTGGATTAAGGCCTTCATTGCAAACGGGACTACCCCTCTTAGGTAATCAAAAGTTGGGTTCCAGCCCAGACAGTACCAGACCCACCTAACCTAGCAGCCTAAATGAACAGTATGATTACACTTAACGCATTACTCATTAAAAAAAAATTAATAAACAAAAAAAATGAGTTTTATCTTTTTGACATTTTTTTTTAAAAAAACTCATGATTGTTTACCTGTTAAACATACGCTCACGAAACATGAAACAAAGAAATACAACGTTTAATTCTATAATATTTAAAAGAAATTCAAACTATTCTTATATAATTAAAAAGGTAAGACCATAACGACAGAATTGTAGAGTGTTTTTTTTTTTTTCCTTATTTAATGTTAAGTAAATTTGTATAATTTTTTTTTTAAAAAGGATTAATTTAAGTAATATTTTGAAAAAACAACTCTTTGGATTAAATTATGTCTTGCTATTATGATCGATGTAAACTATTCCTGCTAAGGACCACTGTTTACCCGGACCTACGTTTTCTTTGGCATACAACGGATTCATAACGATAATTGCCGAGTGCTACACAGGTTGAAGTGACGGTAGTAAGGACAAAGAAACGAAGTCGTTTTTAGGCTAAAATTGACACAATTATTGTAGCCATACATAGCAGCGAAGTATGCAACAACCGGCCTAACTAAATTAAATGCTACGAACAGATTTTTACTGAATCCTGCTCACTAACTACCCGAGTGTTCTCAGAAACACACATATTTCATACTCTTTAACCACTGACTTTCGCTCACTTTCTCTTCTCTTCTCTTCTGTAATCGCCACTTCTTTGGGACATTAAATGAACCTTCTTCCACAAATAAACAAAGCTTGAAACTCTTGAGTAATTATAATATTATCAGGATCTGCGAGTTCTCTGGCTTTCTCTAAGGTACTTTTTATTTCCGTTACTTCTTGCAACATTATCTTCTTTCTCAGGAAATACTTTTGGAATCTGTTGTACTGTTTTGCCTTTTGTTTGTGATTTTTCTTTTTATCAAAATTTGATGTTTTACTGGATTTTGTTGGCTTCTTTAAGTTGGAATACTCGAATGTTGATATGGGTTTTGTGACTGTTGGGAGTTCTGATTTAAATTTCCAAGTTTAAGCTTGTTGTTTCTTGGACTGGATGATACTTTTGGCGCTTAAATGGTTATAGCAGTGTTTACTTCTTGAGGTAGTTCAATTAATTCTGTTACTTATTTGTTCTAGTACTGCATTTCAGCTTCTCAAAATCAATTTATTCCTAGCTGTCTTAAAAACAATACGATTTTATGCCCACAATTTTGACACCAGCTTCTAAACACCTATAATTTAACATTTAGTTCATTCCAGGGGAAGTGATTCTTGCAGACCATATTGTTAAATTCATAACAATAATTTCTGGAACAGTTCTTTAACTGCCAGTTTGTGTGTGAAAAACCTCAGCTTTTATATATACATATGGTTCATATTTAAAAAAATGTCTTGGGATATCTAACATTACTCTTCTGGAAATAAGAGTGTGAACATTGCCCGTTATCAATTATGTTTCCTCTTTGAAGTAATGCAATTGTGTCTATCTGCCCCATAATGTTCTATTTAATTGTGGAAGAAAACCATCCATCACCTCATGTGTACATATTTTTGCGAGTTTGACCTCAGGGACACATTCGCTGGTTGCCACAAATACTTGGAAAAATTTCTGATTGCTTCACTGAGTTGTTGCCTATCAGCTCTATAATGTCCTACCTTGCTTTCTGTTAAATCTCTTGTGATTTGTAATACTGTAGATTAAGATTTAAAACAAAGCACAGTTTTGTTAGGAACTTTTATTTTGTTATTCTTTATTAAAGTTCAATTATTCTTTAACTTGCTTTAGTAGGTTATTGTTGACAACTTATTCACTTCATACTAGGTTATTGTTGACTTAGATTTGACACTTTCAACTGATAATCTTGAAGAAGATTTATATTTTTCAAAAAATGAAAATGTTGAAGCAATCTCCAAGTAAAAACTTGAGATCTAAAGGCTTCAAGGTGAAGCATGTACTTCAGATATGCCTGTTACTTGCAATTTGCTTCTGGTTGCTTCACCAAGTGAGACACTCCTATGGGGAAAGGAAGGCATATGAGCAGCGCGCTGGAAAACTAGTAGAAATGCAAAATGAGCATAAAAGCATAAAACTTGGCAGAAGGGATCTTCGTTCTCCAATACAGCAAACAACTTCGGACACAGATAAACAAGGAGATGGAGGAGAATTTGGGGTAGAGTCTGATGAGAAGGAGATGATTAAACCTGAAAATAGCAAGGATGAAGGAAGAGGAGGTGGAGATGATGAGATAGATGGAAATGACCAAGAGAAGTCAGAAGAGGAGGACTCTGAAGAAGTCGAGGACCTCATTGATGAAGAGGATAGGGAGCGGGAAGATGAAACTGAAGAGCAAGAGAGCCAAGAGTTGGAAAATGAAGTTGAAGATGAAAGATTGTTAGTAACTCAAGGTCAATATGAAGGCAATAGCAATGCCAAAGCAAGAAAGGAGCAATCCAATAGTAATATTGGAGCACATAACAGTTAAAATGCAGTTAGTTTCTGATGAGTTGTGTATGTTGCAGGGTGAAGTCATTAGTTGGTGGATGTTCTGAAGGATTTTCCACAGGCAATTGTACAAATGTTTTTGCTTTATGTCCACTGATGCTCTATGAAACTGTAACTTATAAAATAAGGCCGAGTATGTGAACTAAGATAAATTGTTAATGCTATAGTGGCAGCAGTTACTAAGATAAATTGTTAATGCTACAGTAGCAGCTGTTACCTTTCACTTGGTACTTCAATGTTAATCTACACAAAGTTGGTACTTCAATTTAATCGACGGGAATATTGTTTGTCGAGAAATCATGTTTTCTCAATGACTTGGTCAACGGTAGCCTGCACTCCCACTTGAAAGGCCCCTAGATCGAGTAACCCAAAACTAAGACCCACAAGAGCAGAGAATATCAATTCGGTACGCAGGGAAGAAAAGCAATGTTAAAATCGTGCTACTTCTTTTTTTATATAATTACTCTCCATTTCAGTGAGAATAATAATGCAAGTAAAAAATATGGGTTGGAAATTCTTCTTCCTCTTGGTAAAGAATATTAATTGTCTTTCCCCTCTTTTTTCTTTTCTTATTGGTTTACCTAAAATCAAAGAAATGGTGTTCATTATTGGTAAATAGACCAAGCATGCCTCATCGGCTAACTGCAATCACGTATTCTTGGAAGCTGAGGTAAAAGTGCAATGAAACCAAACCCCACAATGAGGGTTAGCAGCCACCCCATAGAGCAGAGTTGCCCGGCAATTGGAAACAGTACACCTGAACTCAATAACAGAATTGAAATTGAGAGAGTTTCCAGAAAATATCGAATTGGGAGAGGGGAAGGGAGTTTAGAGTTAGAGCCACATCTTTTTTAATCTACACTCATACAGTATTAACATGAAAATACAGTAGAAATTCTCTGTAAGTTTACCGGGCAAAAATGATAACCCAATTGTAGACACGAGTCCTAACAATGTCCAGAGAAAGATAAATCTACTGCATAAGCGAAAAGGAGGCATCGCGTCATCTAACTTCAAGAACTCTTGGGGTGAACCTGTTGGTGTGCATTCCACTGTAACAGCATCCAAATAATTGATGTGCCTGATTAAGATCAAAAGTTTAATTACAATGGCATCAGGGTAGCAACTAAAATTATTCCAAACATCAGCAATGAAATCTTGCGGCGGATGGTGCAGAAGATTACAAGTTTTTTTCTAAGAAAACAAAAACGACTGAAAAAAATTCCCAAAACAAGTGTGGATTTTAGTGCACAATTCTTATGAAATTATAACTAGGCAAGTCAGCATGAATAATAAAGAATCCATGGACCAGGCTAACAAAATGATGGGCTGTTGCACAATGTCTTTGGCCCATTGTAGTCTAATGGGCTTAGGCCTGCTTGGCTCAATATGGCATCATCCGAGCAGCAATATAAAGGACCACAAACTGAACTAGGAAAACTAGTAGCTGAAGTGACTATTGCGCCTATAATTAGTTATCGAATTCATAGGATTTTTTGATAAAATGACAAGTTGTAAAATTCATGAAAAAAGCAATGATAACAAGTGAAAGGAAAATAAACCAGATGACTTAAATCTGAGTTCATAGCAAAAAGGATATCCAATGAAAAACAATCTAAATAGATGGTTAGTTTTAATAAGAAAGTTCATACCTGCAAAGATTCCAACAGTTGTCAGATTTGCAATGGCCATTGTGCGATAGATAAGGTATTCAGTCAAAAAGTGACCAAAAGCATAGATGAACGACAAAAATGTGGCCAAATACAGGGGCTTGTTTTCAAGATTAAAAGCGCAGAGAAAGCAAAGAGTGCAAGTCAAAAGTGTCCAAACTCCAAACGTCCTTCCATGAACTTCAGTCACTACATGGCATTCATAGAGAGAGATCATCAGGAACTTGTATAATATAATACGTCTGAAATAAAAGGTATAAAAATGAAAAAGATTAAAACACAACATAATCACAGAAGTCGACCATCAAGAAGAAGAGAAAAGGATTATTAAATAGTTCTTTTTTACAAACAACATATTACTTTGTCAGTGGTGAGATTTCATTCTTCACCATTCAACAGTGAACGAAAAGATGTGTGCTTCGTGATTTTATTTTAGCAAAGAAAGAAATTGTTCTCAGTTTTTTTTTAGAAACACAATTATCCTTAGAGCACAAAAGTTGAAGATGTCCTGGACATTGAAATCACCAGCTTGATCATATCCTTCTGCACCAAATTCTAAAGTGACTAAAACATTTAATTACAATTCCTGCGATACCTGCAAGAACTTACTAATTCAACAAGTCTGATTACTGTCCAAATGACACTTCACAGTAACTTCTTCTTTATATGCAGATATTTAGCTATATTGCTGGTAAGATGTTATTAATCTTCTTTATTAGCCACACTTACAGGAATTTAACTGGCCATACACAAGCTACAGAAGAAAATTCTGTACAGAGGAAAACAACTACCTAGGTGAGAATTATATCTATCAAAGGCTCATCTCAGCTAGGCAAAATTATTATATTAAAGTTACAACTACATTTTTTTCTAGGTAATACATAATCTGAAATATCAAATAATTTCTTTTTCTTTTACTTTCCTAAACTTTGATTTCACTAAATAGTTCTTAAAACATCAGTAGCTTCCTAATAGTACACTTTCACCACGAATTAACAAATTGCAGTCTCCTCATCTTATTGGGAGCAGATTCTTCAGGAACCAACAAAATTTCAGTCTGCTAAGGCTTTTAACAAAGAAAGGACACAGCAAAGTGAGTCTAAATATGAGGCCCAACATTGGGCATACATAGTTTCTTGAAAGAATCATGAATGCATAAATTTTGTAGAAGGCACAGTCACTACAGATTGGTTGAATAGTAAGTATTCAATGAAAAGGTGAAGCTTTGAGAACTGCCCTTATTTTGCTCCATTGACTCCTAACATAATCTTTCACATCAAGTATGCAATTGCCGGTTGCTTCACCCAAAATGACTATGTTACTAGGACCAGGTAAAAAATCTGCATCGCGCTAATCAAAACCATATTTTAGTGAAAAACATAGTGAAATCCACTGTTCTGTTTCTTTCTCAGTCATCAAACTCAAGTCCAGCATCAGCTTAGCAAATTCATTCCCTTCAATAGTTCTCAATATCCACCATTTCCTCCATTCTTTCTTTCACTTCAAACCTACAACTGATAAAGCATCTCGTCATCCAATTCATATCTTCAACATGAATCAAAACCAACACCTTTCTTGCCATTGGATTTTTCAACCTAGATCCACTATATGTCCCTTTTTCTAACATAATCTTTCACTTCAAACACACAACTGCATATGCATGTATCCAAAGAAGGGCCTGAGAACAAATCCACATTGTGCTCAGCAAAATCTACTTTTTTTTTTTCCTTAATGTCCTCAAAATACAAAAACCAGTATCTTTCTTGGTAACTGAATGCAAAATACATGGGGTTTTCACAGCGAATTCATTCCCCTTTTTGTTGTTCTGTACATTCATCACCTAATATTTTTTCTAGGCCTTTGCACTTTAATTGAATTATTCTATTTGGAACCCAACATTACAAATCTTTCTTTGTTTCTCGATCTAATTAAGCGCAGATATGAATATCATGTCTGCCTTCAAAAGGCAAATCTTCCAACCTAAACTGCATGCAAAGCTTATCATTGAGATTTGACTTCTATAGCACATATCCCAATTCCAACAGTACGTGAAAAAGGAAATCAGAATCACCGGAATCAAAGCCCAGAAGAAAGACCAAAAAAGAAAACTGCTACCCACAGCTCCAATGTGCCCAATGTACTTATAAAATATTACAATCAACACATTAGGAGCTGAAATTTGATTACATTTGTTTAATATTACTAGCAAAATTACCAAAATTGAAATTATAGTATATTCAAATATACAATCTAACACGTTAAAATAATATCTCAAATTTCTTGTCTCAGTATTACTTCGTATGATCATCTAAACCGGGATTCAAGTCTCTCATGTTTTGCCTACGAGACATAACAGTCTACATAACTGAAATTTAGCAGTCAAACACGCAGCCAATTCTTTGGGTAATTAATTTCAAAGTCAATTATGAATCTACTTACAGAAGGTGGAAATTATTACAGTGACTAAATTCTAAGTATCTAGAAAACTCCAAATATTGGGATCTACACTCTAATCTCTTTGACGTAAATGAATTCCCCACATGCACACCCAGAAATATAGCAACTTGTCTCAAAATTCAGTTTGCATTAATTTATCTGAATAATTCTGTCATGGAAGTGAGTGTTAATTATCAGAGAAAATGAAGATTTGAGAGAGTGGGCGTAAAGGCAAAAGCTTCTTACTGGCTGCATTGGAGAAGACAGCAAGTCTAAGAGCCCAAATATCAAAGAATCCGAACCAAACTGAAGCTAATCGAAGCGAACCCACCAGCAGCAGCCACCATCCCAATGCTTTCATTTTTGCTCCTCCCTCTTGCTCCCCAACTTTTAACCCTCCGATTTATGTGTGTGCCGCTGTGTCTCCGACTCAATTTTCTGTTTAAAAAATCGAGATCGTAAAACGCACCGTTTTGATATTTCAGCATGACGTGGCATCTAGCCAATAAACAAAATGCTTTGCTTGCAACTAACGTAATTTGTGAATACTCAGTAATTTTTATTTATTTCTAATAAATTTATTTAGGATCTTATGAAAGAAAACAGGTGTCCGTCTCATCCAGATTTTGTCCATACGCTTGAAATTGAAATCTTTAGCAGTCTGCGCAGCCATGTAATGTAATGTAATGTAACTAACAACAGTTGGATTCTCAGATTCAATTGATTTGTTTATTAAGTACAAAATTTATAATTAATTAATTAATTAATTGTGGCCACCGTTTAAATGCACAGCTGGCACTGATCTGGAGGCTGCATGAAATTCCTGACAATTTAGATTTCATTTTAGAAATTCTGTTGACGCAACTCATCTGACCCAACTATTATTTTAATTGTCAACCCAATCCTGGCGTGCATCTCTGCTTTGGATTTGGAACCACGAGTTTACGTGAAATTTAATTGACTTTGTTGGGCCAATTTGGCATATGCCAAGATCCAACCCAACAACATTTCAAGGCCGAACACCATTTCCATTAAATAGACATTTTTCTATCAGAAAAGGAAAATAAAAAAAAAAAAAAAAAAAGCTTATTATTATTATTATTATTATTATTATTATTATTATTATTATTGTTGTTGTTGTTGTTGTTGTTGTTGTTGTTGTTGTTGAAGGAAAAGACTATGACTCTGACCATGACTTGTAAGATTGTGATAGGTGGTGTGGAAATTATAAAATTTATTTGACTTGACTTCACATTTGTGTGAATAACGATGCTGCCTACTTGTTATTACACCATATTGGTCCACACTTGGCCCAATGAATAATTTCACCCCCCTCATTTTCCTTAAAGAATAAAAACACAGTTGAAATAATTTGGTTTTATTACCAAGACTGAAGCTGTAAAATGATGGAGGGGACATGTTAAAATTGGTTGGATGGCATTATTAATGTAATAATTATGACATAAATAAGATTAAATGGACAATGAATTATAACAACAACTTCATATAATTGAGATTGAAGTCAAAAAGCACCTGTCCTATATCTTGTTGCGAGACTGACCAGTCACTACTTTCACAAATCACGACCCCAAAGCGCCTAGATTCTCTTTACTAAGCAAATATAATCACCCGTGGTTCTGGTGTGGTTCAGCTCTATTTTTATTTTTCAATAAATGTTTTTGGTCTGTCTGCTTTGACAGAGGCCCGTTTGCTTGGTTTGTTATCGCAGTAGCAATTTTGGTGCAGCAATGTTTTCATAATTCTTTTTTTGTGGGTAAGAAGTCGGCAGTGGGCACAATCGCCAATTCCTAATAAGGTATTGGGTTTGGTACCCCGGCCCACAAAACTACCATAAACAGATGTGATTCTCAAATCAATCAGTACACGAACAGAACGAAACAGGGCAGCCACCAGCTGTGGACTTAGGCTAAGGCTCTTCTTTCCCCACCACACAATCTACCCTCTCTTTAGCCAGACATTTCATATTTCACTTTCCAATAAAAGCATGTGACTCCAATTCTTTTTTTTTTTTAATACATAAAAAAAAGTCTAGTATTTGAATTAAATGAAGAAACAAAAACAAACCAGTGAACGGGAGTACTCATTATCGATTCTCGTCCAGTTTCAAGTTTTAGTCCCCAACCAACCAAATTTTTGAAAATTTCTCTAACGCCAAGATTTTTTTTTTTTTTTTCTTTTTTTCCGGTTCTGTTGTTATTTAACGCAAAACTGTTTTCGACTCTTGAAAATGTTTTTATCTTTGTGCAGAGAGAAAACCAGCAGATGCTCTCTGTGTTCTGACTCGTTTGACCACATTCTTTTCAGTTTTTTTTGTTTCGAAAGGTCAGAAGCATGAACTGAAGGCTATCTATGGTCCCCGAAGACTCTGAACCAGTTTTACAGAAGAAGCAGAGAAGACTCTGAATCAAATGTGACCATTCACAAATCCATGTGCGCTACACCAACACATGGGCCATGTACACTCCGTTGTCCCACCTGACCTTACCATACCTTGCCCCTCGTCTCTACTTTCAAATTAAAACGGAAAATTTTCTAAAATAACCTTAATTTTTTTAAAGTGCACGTAAATAATTTCTTATAAAAAATTTTATCAATCTAGTTCAAAATATATTTTTCAAACTACATTACTTTCAATAACCTACTTTAATTTTTTTATTATAAGTATATTTTTTTTTTTTTTTTTTTATTATTTTAAATTTTTAAACTCTTCAAAATTCAAACTCTCTTCTTTTAAAACTATTTCTTTACTCAAAATCACTTTTCTTATTAACGGTAGAGATAACGGCGACGTAGTTTTTATGATGAAATTTAATCACGGATATTAAGTAATTTTTTTTGTTATATAGGTATATATTTTATGTATGAATTAATTCATTAAAAAAAAATTTTCTCTTTTCAAATGTGAATTTAATGTTAATTATATAGTAAAAAGTATTGATTTAAATTTAAATTATATTAATTGGTTGTTTATATAAATGTAAAAACATGAATGATTTGAGAATAAGAAGGTGTTATGCGATTTTAGATCATGAGTTTTTTACCCGAAAAATAAATTTCGGGTGAGGCCAAAATTTGCCTCACCAAAAAAAATAGATTTCGGATAAGGTTAATATTTGTCTTATCCAAAAATCACTTTTCGAATAAAGCTAAATTGTTGGCTAAGGCAAAATTTTGTTTTACCCAAAAATCACTTTTCGAGTAAGGCTAAAATATGTCTTACCCAAAATTCATTTTTCTGATAAGATAAATTTTGTCTTCACTCGAAATTTATTTTTCAAGTAAAAAACTCATGATCTAAAATTGTACGACACTTGTTTATTCTCAAATCATCCATGTCCTTGCATTTATATAATAACCTAATCAACGTAATTTAAAGTTAAATCAATACTTTTTATTACATACTCAACATTGAATCTGCATTTGAGAAGAGATATTTCCCTTTAATGAATTAATTCACACAATATATATATATAAAAAAAAAATCACTTAATATTGGTGATCAAGATTTCACCATAAAAAAAAATACGTTGTTATTGTCTTTACTGTTAGTAAGAGAGATAATTTTGAGAAGAAAAATGATTTTAAAAAATAAGAGTTTGAATTTGGAAAAGTTTAAAAATTTAGAGTAATAAGAAAAAGTAAAAAAATATTTTTATGAAAAAAAATTTAAGTAGATTATTGAGAATAATTTAATTCAAAAAATATATATTGAGCTAGGTTGATAAATTTTTTTTTTATAAGAAATTACTTACATAAACTTCAAAAAAAATTAAGATTATTTTAGAAAATTTTTTAATTAAAAATTTCATTTCGCATTTACTGTTTAAAGTACACGTGTGAAGAGGATCTGATTTTGTCACAAACGCAGAACGTGAGTTCATTGTTGATTTATTCGTAATAATAATAATAATAATAATAACTAATATGGACTTGCTGCAATAATTAATGGCACTAGGTACTAGTAACTCCACAATTCAAGTCGTAACAAAACATGATTCTATGCTCAACACCGTCTGCTTGGTTGGGAGGCTAGCCTCATATTCTTATGAAAGCGCATTACAGCTCAGCCAGCTAGCATGCATCTCATTAATTCCTCGTTATTATATGTATATAAATATATATTAAACATAAACGCTCTCATTTTATTAAATTTCAGTAAACAGTCATAACGTGCACGCACAATCCTTTGGCACATTCACCAACAAATCCTCCAACAAAGATTAATTTACATTTTAAAAGAAATAAAGAGAACTTAAACAAAAGTTAATGGAATTAACCAAATGCCAACCAACAATTGACCAATCCATACATTCCAGCTAATCCATCCTTACGCCTAATTCAAAATTATAATAAAGTTTCTGGGTCAGCTCAGCTACTACAATTTTCCCAAATACAAAAATAAAATAAAATAAACCCTTTTTTTTCCAAAAAGGAAAATTAACGCAAGCCACACGAGTAAAAACAAAGCGTGCCTGTCTAATAATCTCTCTCCCTCACTGTACACAGTTTGTTGATTCTTCGTCAGTGGTAAACCTCTTCACACCGAAAAAAAAAAAATATATATATATATATTATATTATATATTATGACAAAAAAATCGTAAAACGTAATAACGACGCCGTAAAAAAAGCCCGATTATCCGAGCAAATCTTGCTGTTGGCACAGCTCTTTTCTCAGCCGTTGAGAGAAAAGCCTGCAAGCATCCATGCTCAAATCAATGGCTGCGGCTAGCGCCACGAAAGCAGCTGCATCCTCTGTGCAGTTCACGTGCTGCACACTGACCTCCACGCTAGGTTTGCTGCACTTTCCCTCTCCTTCGACTTTAGCCGACATCACGAATCCTCTGTACATGCAATACGGCCACAGGCCGTACCCGAAATCTCCGCTGCTCCTCGGACTGCACCCCGGCGACGCTGCGTTGCCTGGCGTTGTCCGCCCGTTAGGAGAATTAGCGCCTAAATCAATACAAAATTTCCCGCCTTTGTAAGAACTGAGGGTCGACTCGGCTAAGACAATGCCGGCGGCCGCAGAATCAGGAATGATCTCAAAACGGTATCCGAGACCATCTGAGGCGCCGCGCTCACGCCAAGCTTCGAGACGGCCCCAGGGCTTCCAGGTGCCGTCACCAGGACGGAGAATGAGCCAGGAGCCAGGATTTGAGCGGCTCACTCGGTCGGAACCGGGAGAGGCTACAAAAGGTGTCACCATGGACGCGGCGGCTACAGGCGAGCCGGATAAGTCGTGGACTGTGATCGACCATCCCTTTCGTTCCTTTCCAGGTCGCTCTCTTTCACTGCCAAAGGAGCTCAACCAGCTTCTTGCACTGTTTGACTCAGACTGCAACGATCTGCAAAACATAAATTTTTTTTTTTTAAAAAAAAGGAACAACTAAATTAATCAACAAAACAACTTACACTAACATTCAACTTTATTCAAAATGATAAATAGTACATTTGATCCTTCACAGAAAAAGATACCATTCACACGAGAAAGGGTTTCAATTAAGTACATAATCTTGAACTTTTTAAGCTTAATATCTTGTCCGAAAGAGTAAAGGAAAACACTTGGTTTAAAGCACAAACTTTACCGTACAGTTTAGTGAACTTTACTCCAAGCAGTCAAATTATAGTAATAATAATCTTTACAAAATAAAAAAAAATACATACATATATATATATATATTCAGCAAAATTGCCCTCCCTCCGAAATGATATCAACCGAAAAAGAAGAAAAAAAGAATGTCTAAAACCCTAATAAAGCAACATTTTTTAAATTAAAAATAAAGGGACAGTAACCTGGATCTCTGATTGCGGTCACCGATGTTTCTGAAACTGAACTTGCAAGTGAACACCGGTTGTTTAATGTTGCCTTGTATCTGGAAGACTTGCGGGCTACATTCAGGCTCGCCGTCAAACTGAAAAACGAATCTGGGATCAGGCTCAGCCTTGACATTCAAGTGAAACTGAGCGGAGGATCCTTTGGCTTCTTTCCCAACAGAAATCCACCCATTGTGAAACACAGACGCTTTTGATTCCGTTCCCGCCAGATCCAACGGCACAGACACTTTCCCCAACAACTTCCCCGAGTTAACGCCGCAGGTGGTGCCTCTCCGCCCCGTGTAAATTGCAATCCTCAAACATATTTTCGCCGAAAAGATGGATTTTGTTGCGAGCTTATCCAGATCGGACTTGCTGAGATGAAAACTCGCCGCAACGGTCTGAGGTTGGTTATCGGGGAAGGGATTCTCCGGAGGAATAAAAGGAACGACGCCGGTTTGAACAGGAAAACCCTTTAATTTAATCTTGCAGAAACAGGGAGAGGAGGAAGGGTGAACCACAGAGCGGGCAGGTTTCGCAGCAACGGGTATCTTGAGACCGAGATTGCCCACAGTGAGGCGCACAAAAGGGCAGGGATCCATTGCCAAGCCAGAAAGGGCAGGGTCGGTTCAGTTTGAAAAGCAGAGAAATAGTTAATTAATTAATTAACTGAGAGAAGGAGAAGAGGAATAGAAGCTAAGGAACATGGGAATGCTGAAAGGAAAATTACATTAACGAACAGTGGAGCTAGTTTCATCTTCTTCTGAGTAGCAGTGTTATTATTATTACGGCTGAGTTACAAATAAAACGAAATGAAGAGCAGAGTAGGGGGGGAGGGGTTTAGTGGGCAAACACAACCAGAAAAAAAAAAAAAAGAGAAAAGAAAACACAGGGCGTGAGAATGGAATACAGCTGGTTACAGCCTGGCCTTTATTGCCAGACGGACCGGAGTTGGAGGTATCTAAGCTAAGGTAAGGTCCCTCATTTACTTAAGTCACTATTATTTATTTTATTTTATTATTATTATTTTTTTCAATGTAATCCTTATTCCTCTCTCTGTCTCTCTCTCTCTCTCTTCTCCAACCTCACCTGACCTAACAGGGTCCACTTTTTGTATATCATTTATTAATATAAATATTTATTTCAAATTAAATGACGGAATTAGCCTTGTTTAGATGTACAAGTGAAGTATGGCGCCTACAAACCCTCCCGCACGTGGGTTCTGTGTGTTCTGGATATTAACTGCAAAAACGCTGGGTGGGTCCTAGTTTTTGGATTAGGCAAAGAGAGATAAGTGTGATTGGGTGATTTATGACCGTGCGATTTGGTGTAAGGTGATTTTACATATATTTTATTTTATACGTAGGAGTAGAACACGTATTTTTAAGGTGTGTGCGTACAGAGAGTATGAAATGAAATGGGGACACCTGGGGATGATAACACGTGGGAGGAAGAGGATGGGTTTGGTATTGCCACCCGTGACCGTGAGAGCAGACTGCAGAAAGCAGAGCCGACCGTGATCAAATTATGAATCATCCATCCGGCCTTTTTAGCTGAGAGACGACTTGACCTAGCAATGTCATTGTGATGTCATACTTTTTTTTTTTTTAATTATATATTTAAATTAATTAAAGAAGGCCGTTCCCTTCATGAATTTTAAATTGGTCTTAATCTGAACTTGTGAAGACGTAATGCATGATGTTTTCTAATAATAGAAAATGTTTTCAGTTATTGGCTAAGAAATTGTCCAAGGATTTGGCTAAATAATTTTTTACTCCTCAGGTCAACAGAAACTGCAGAGTAAAATAAAATAAATTAATAACTAATTCAGTAAACAATTATTTGATTCGTATATGAGTGTGAGAACCGGTCTATAATTGTCTAGTTCAACTTTCGAAATGATAAATTGGCAATGGACAAAAAAAATTTTAAAAAAGAAACTATTATTATGATTGATTAATATAGGAAATATATTCATGATTAAAAAAATGTCTAAATTGTATAAATGATGTCATGTATTCATTTTTTTTGATTTGGAATTATTTTCTGAGATGACGTAGCATTTATCAACTTTTCAAACACATTGGTCGCGACGACCAAATTGAAACTCGGTAGCTGGATAATAGCTGTCTGATATGTTTATCCATTTGACCAAATTCTGAGAGCACCATCATAGTTTCTGATTGGCTCCACATATGGAGAGGTCCAAATGTAAGGAACTGCGTTGCTCAAACACTTCTTGGTGTATTTAGAAGCTCTCGGCATTTGCAAAGAATTGGACATCAGACTCAATTAAAAAGGGGCCCGAACCAAAAGCAAAAGAGACCCCAATGAAACCCAAGGGCTACTTTGGGAATCGTGGTAGTAAAAGCGAAGATAATATTTGTAATCTCAATTGGAAGGTCCACAAGTAACCTGTCACCAGTCACCAGCACCAGCGAAGCTCACTTGCCAGTCCACGACGCAGAGATAAGGGAGACCCTAATTTTGAAACGAGAGAAAAATGCCGGTTTCTTCTTTTTTGGGTTCTCGAATTGCCCTGGCACCCAATTTTTCTACCAGGAAATTCCCAGTTGAAGGAAACTCCAACGTTGGGTTGGTGATAGAGAATTCTTCTAGGCCGAAGAAGAAAGCAACGGCGCATCACATGAAGACGAGGCCACGCAAAACTCAGGCATGGGATATCAATCGGAAACCAACTGTTTATGCTCCTTTGCCCCCTCTTCCTCCTGACTTTACTATCGTTTCTGATGACAGCGACAGTGTCAGTGATGGTGGAGCTGCTGGTACTCGTGCTGAGACCGCTGCGTCTTCTCCTGCTGCTTTACGGGCACCACTTGCAAGTGGGTAGTTTCTTGTTTATGATTATTACGTATTTGTTGTAGACAATCTGGTTTATGTTCTGTTTATCGCATTATATTCCTGTTTTAATGATTAATGGAATTTGTTTTGGTCGAAATTTTTTTGGAATTGCTAAATTAATAATGTGGACAATCATTGCAGTTAATGTTGAAGTGTATCTTTTATGAACTAATTTGCTGCAGTGTTGTTACTGCTTGGGAAAATGAACAAGAATCCATGTGCTAGGTCTCAAGGTTTTGGCAACTCGAACTGCTCTTACTTTTGGCTACGTTGGTTGAAAAATAAAAAATAAAGAGAAGACATACGATTTATTCTCTCCCAACTTTCCGTCTATGTTTTTTCCTTTAGTGTTATCCTAAAGAATGTTCCGGAAGATTATCGTCACCTTAATTTCGTATTCTACAAGCATTTTGCTATTCCGATCCAGGCGGTGCACATATCTGACCTAGCTGCACAGACACGTGCTTATGTCATCTATCTATTCTCTGTTTCCACCTTATCTATGAGAATTTGATAATATCAACACCAGTCTTCAACACTTAAAACAAAACGAAACCTGTTATTTGCATTAGAAGAAACATGATGTATCCAGAAGGCTAGACTGTTGGGTAACCGTACCAGACCAAAAATGCGCGTCCTAGTTTGAGAAACTGAGCAACCCATTTTAAAACGTTCGGTTAAGAGTCACAAAATGTATTCAAGTTTTCTAATTCCCACTATCATGTACATTTCAGTTGGATATCAGCATTTCAAAAAGAAAATATCTATACATAACAGATGAGATGGGACAAATTCACTAAGCGCTCGTAACACCCTTGCAACGTCAAAAAGTAATGGCATGACAGATTCAAAGAATTGAGCAAGAATGAAGCCAGGCTGAATTTTTAACCGAGCTGTTTACACGATGGATTGGATTCTTCAGTAGGAGACATTTTCCAACCAGGTAGTGCCAGTAATTACAGTAGTCCGAGTCTACAATGTTCTGCATCTTCCCATGGAACATACTGCATTCACACTTCTCCAGTTGCTGGCAACATCGTGCTGTACAAGGTACTGAAACAAGCATGACGCTTCGTCATGCTTACACTAATTTAGATCATATGATGATTCTCTGAGAGTGCCCGACTTCTTGAACACCACAGAGCCCTTCAACAGTCACCTAGCCGGACTTTTTCTTGTATTGGCTCTGTGCCAGGCTCAACAGGAAGTCTGTAAATATTTGCTCATACTCCGGCATTTTCCCATACCCTGCAAAATTTTCAACACCGATTACAAGAGCTATTTAGCACAAGGTTCTGTAAGCAAAACTAATACAGATCTAATACAGAACAAGTAGAAATAAAAGAGCAGGATTTCACTTACCAGGGAAGTAATTAATGTCAATGACATAAAAATGATCTCTGGTCCCATGTTCTCGGATAATATCCAGATTGAACAGCCGGAGACCCTACATTTTCAAGGAACAATGATGTGAGATGTCAAAATTTCCAGGCAGCAATAACTTGTAATGCTGCAAATCAAAGTACAGAAATGAGCATAGCTACCAGTTGACGACGAAGTTCCTTTGCAAGTCTCTCTAATAATGGTCGTGGAGGGAGCTCTGAAGAGATAAAAAGGAAACATGTTATGATGGCTCTATCAAGATCTTAAGATATGAGTCAACACATTTTAAGAGCTACTTTTGATGTCACAAGCTAGCTACCTGTCTTTACGCAGCACAAGTGGTGTTCATAGAAGACTAATAAGAAGGTACAACAGCCTGAGTTGAACCTTTTAACCAAACCCCATCCACTATTATATCACAACTTCTTTGCAAAACTAATGCAAGTCTAAAACCCAACCCCTAATTTAAACATGCATTTAACTCACCAGCAATACTAGGATCCAGATCAGCATCATCTGCAGAAGCTGCAGCACAAGAAACCCGTGGAAAACGGAATACACCAGCAATCTTAGAGAGCTCCTGTTTAGTGACATCAGGTAAAGAGAATCTCCTTACCACTTTTATAGCTTCCCCAACAATATAAACCTTGAAGAGAACCCCTCCTACAACCGTTAAAGAAACACAAAATTGGAGTTATTTCATGCTCGTGGGAAAAATAAAGATAATATAGTAAATTAGCACGACAAAAGAATTCCATTGCGTACCATGATTAACAAATTCCTGCAGAACCAGTGGAGGTTCAAGTTTCTTGAGGGAATATTGATCATAAGCAAGTGAAAGTTCATGCGACTTTGCACTCCCATCGGCAACCAATGGCTTTGCAACTGAAACAACAAAAGTATGCAAGCTTGCTTAGGAAAAACTCAAAAAAGAGGAGGGGTAAAACAGAAAATCAAGTCTGAGAAAACAAGTATCTTATTACACAAAACTAAAAAAATTTAAATTTGGCTAATAAGCAGTTGCACAGCCTACATATCCTGCAAGCAGTTACATACCGAGGGGTAAAGTAAGTCCCGCTTTCATAACCACATCAGGGATAGATGATGCATCACTTTCAATAACTAATTGTCTAGGAACACCTACTGTCCCTGCATTGTAAAATCACCAGCATCAAGATGAAAAATTAAGCCATTTTCTTTAGCATCTAATGTCTAAATGTAGTAAGAAAATTACCATAGGAATTGGACAAGTTCATGTCAGCAACACACTGTAGCATGGATTGGCGATTATGCAAGTGTTGAATAGCATCTGGAGGATCAAGAACAGTGACTTCTGGATGTGTTTGCCTGTAGTCCTAAAATTACCAAGCAAAAAGCATAAGAAAGAGCAGTCACTTGTATTGCTGATATATTTAGCACACACAAAAGACAACCTTTATAGATAGTAAATTGTAGTGGTGGTTGCAGATGTTTGTGGTAGCTATAACTCTCCATACTGATGTTCTGGAGAACCATTACTCAGTTGATTTATAGCTTATTAAGATCAAAACTTATAGGTTTATAATAAATCTTTATGTTTCACAGCGCAGAGCAGACTGATAAAATTCCTATAATTTAGGAGCAAGGTTGGAGAAAGATAATATAATGTTTCCACATACTGGTACCCTTCATGCATATGATTCTTTTCTTAAAAGTCAGTGCATAACTTAAAAAAAAATAGTAACTTCAAGATCTAAATTAAGCAGAATTTTTGGAAATGTTAGGTTAGGATTCTAAAAACACTTAAAGATCATCACAAACACTTAAAGATCATCACACCATAAAGTAAAAGCAAATGGCTCAATATCAAATTCTTTCAAAGCCAAAGAGATTACATATCAGAAAATAAGATAGTCAATCTAAAGTTTTAAGTTGTGATCCTAGAATGTATATAGAACGAAACGATCTACAACCTAGAACTGTCAAGATTACTCAATATGCCCAGCAATGAAAAATGTAGGCCTAGAATATGAAACTGCAGCCAAATTGAGAAAACAGGTACTCCAGCTCTTAAACAACTAAAAGATTCAGTGAGCCATCTCACATTCAGTTGATAACAGTGGGTAATCATATACCCCCAAAAAAAAAAAATTATTCAAAAGGATTAAAATATCTTCTGCAAGTAATGCTCAGGTTAACCTGACACAATGAGCTAGATGGCCATGAAGTAGAAACATCCT
The DNA here is from genome assembly GCA_022749755.1 of Azadirachta indica. Classification (NCBI taxonomy): domain Eukaryota; kingdom Viridiplantae; phylum Streptophyta; class Magnoliopsida; order Sapindales; family Meliaceae; genus Azadirachta; species Azadirachta indica. Next base: position 6,214,107 of record CM040449.1, read on the forward strand.
CACTTGCTGGAAGCTTAAAGCCCCGCAGAACTACTATCAATTCAAGATTCATGACGAAGGAAAGAGCAAGCACTCTGCAATTATTTCAGACAGGAATAAGTTTTTTATGAAAAAGTGTTTGCCACCAGTAAGTGATTTGTTCATCCCTCATCGCATAACATTGTAAATTTATAAACAAATACTATGTAAGTTAGTAAGGCATGATACTAAAATCAATCCCTACACTAAACATTTAACAGGAAAACGTAGATGACGGTGTTGTAATGGAACCAACCTCGAGAATCTGCTGCCATTCCTTCCCCGTTAACTACATTAAAAATGAAAAGAAACCACAAATATCTGTCAGAAAATTTGGCAAATCATCAAAATTCTTAAAAAAGCACACCTGGTAACCCATAGCACAAATTTAAGATACAAATAATAACTCAAAAGGAAAATAAAGATATAAATGTAACTATGCGCCAACCTTATGCAACACAATATCAAAAGGGCCTTGATCTGAAAGTGGTCGGTTTTGATCAATCGCAACGAATAATATTCCCTTGTTCCTTCACCACACCCAACATTCAACACAGTTACTAATTAAAAAACGAGGATGCACTAAAGGATCATGGCATGAACATACATAAGCAAAATTGTTTTAGAAAGTAATTTAACATCCACTAGGCCTACCCAGCTCTTTGCATCTTTAGTATAGCAATACATATTAGTAACAGTTTCCTTGTTGCAGGAACCATTAAATAATTAATTCCCTTAAATTCATAGTTATACTCTGACCAAGATAAAAAGTACCTCAATATCATAGAGTCAATGAATCAAATCAAATAAATTGGTAGCAGAATGCAAATTGAAATGCTCAGGAATATATTCCAAACAAATTTGGAACACATAAGTAATAGCCCTCGTTTTCTGCAATTGCCTAAGAGAGAGGAACGAAAATATGTTATAACTATTCGGAGTTAGAATGTTTGTTCTGAGATACCACAATTCCTTTTTTGAGTTCACTTCATTTTCTTGACAACCAAACAGAAAACGACATATTCACGCTAAGTTTCCAAAAAATCAAAAGTTGAAAACGTGTAAAACGTTTGGAAAAAAAATAAAAATCTGTGGCCAGAAACACCACAACCACATCCTGTAAAAAAATTTCGAAGAGTACTTCCATAAAAACCAAAAAAGCTAAAAGAAAATTATTGATTAATGACACAGAATCTACCAGAGTGATGATATTGTAAGATTAATGATTGAGAAAAAAGTGATCAAACTCGTGAAATCAATGTAATAAGCTGGTGTTAAATTTGAATCATAAAATACCTAGCTACGCCTTCAAGCTTAGGCTGCAAGAAGCTCTTAGTCTTCTTAGAGGTAAGAGCATAACCAACAACAACTAATTTCTTTTGCTGTTGGGGAAACGAAATTATTTCCTCTTCTCTAGTCTGCCCTTCAATTTCCTCCTTCGTCATCCTCATTTCTTCTCTATTTTTTTTTTTTAAAAAAAAAAAAATCTACTTTTAAATTGTTTTTATAAAAAGAAAAACAGGAAAATCAAAAGAAAAAATAAAACAGCGAGACCAAATGGAATACGAAGAATTCGGTAGAAACAGTCTTGGTTAGGTTTTGAAGATCCGACAAACGAGACGAAAGAAGACTCAGCTCTGAGAGGAAGCGAGAAAAAATAAAGAAAAATTTTATGATGGCGATGATGAGAAGATGACAGCTATATAATGGAAGATCACGAAACGTGTGCCGGATAGGATGGGAGAGTTATATATGTATATATAGGCCGGTTCAGGGCCTTGGCTGTGGGAAAATTTATTATTTTATTTTTTAATTTATTGTTTTGTTTACTTAAAGAAAAATAAGAAAAATGCAAAAAATGAGTACGCGTTATAGTCTACTGGACTGGAATATCTGATTGTGTTTTCTTTCTTTTTTTGACCCTACCCCCATCAACCATCTTACGCGCAAGAATAAATTACTGCCTGTGACCTTATGATGTAGGCACGGAATTGCTTGTCTTTCTTTTCTTTTCAGGTTTTTTCCCTGGTCGGCCATAGTAATTAGTAAATAAATGTGACTTTAACTGTACAGTATATTTCACTAAGGTTATAATCTGTTGCTAATCACACTTTATGTATTCGAACTCTGTCAAATGCAACGCTCTTTCACTTGATTTGAGGGTTAATTCTTATTTTTTTTTGTATATATATATATATATATATATTTCTAATTTGAAAGAAGATATTGCACGAAATATGCAAAATTATCTTCACACTCAGTAAATATATAATGTAATGTAATTAAATTATATAGATGTAATATATAGTATAACTTATTATTTTTTTTCTTGCTTTAAAGGTTATTTTTATTCTACTTGCTTTAAAGGTGCTTTTATTATGTTAAGAAAAGAAAAATAAATAAATTAATTAAATAGTAAGAAGTCGTGGATGAAAAATAATAAAGGTAAGGATTACATAGAAGATGAGAGATAACATTGTTTGGAGCCACGTGGCAACGTGTGAAACGACCATGTCAGTTGGCTTACGACTTAACGGAGAGTAATGTTAAATAACGTGCCAGTTGTTAGTACTAGAACTGGGTGCATGTGATTCGGAGCATTTATATTATAAATAATAATAATAATAATTATTATTATTATTATTTATTTATTTATTTATTTTCATTCCTCCTTTCATACTACTTCACATGGGAAGTCGATTAGTTTTTGCAAGTCGATTAGTTTTCGCAAGTGGGCGCAATGAATTCTATGCTCAAAGTACATACCAAATGGATAAGCATTGCAAAAATGAAAGGAAATACTGCAAGTCTCCGTTTATATATTAAATTATCGTTGGAAGGGATATTATCAAATAGATCCCTATAAATTTTGTAGACCTAATAATATTTATTCTAAAAGTGGAGGGAGTTAATTTATATAGAAATCATATATGAAACAAAATGCGTGAGGATTTAAATTTCGTGATCATTTTTGATAGGTCCACATGGGAACCTTATCTTGGACAGTTGGCTATTCCTCCTCAGACTAAGCATCAACTAGGATTTCTTAAAAAAAAATAAAATAAAATAAACCGAAGATTTTATCTGTTTTATATTTAATTTTTAGGGATTTGTATCATAATAATTAATCATTCATGCGCGACAAATTTTTTTTGGACGTAAAAGTTATTAAATAAATAGTGGAGATCAAAGCCATTCAAAGGAAAAGGAGGAGGAGTGATTCAGTGTTTCAAGCTCATTTTAATTGGAATGAGACAACAATGAAAACGATGGATTATTGGGTCGTTTTTCTCAATACTTATTTGGCTAGATATGTTTGGTTAGATAGACAGCATCATGAGTTGTGGTGGTGAATTGGCGATATACAATTGGCATCTTCGTTCCTGTATGTCTGTTGATGTGTTACATTCCATCGTTATTGTTTGTCTATCGAAAGCTCCATACAAGTAGTCTATTGTCTCTTTACCAAATATAATTTGTTTAATTGCACCAGTATATGTGCGTCAAAAGTTTATCTTTCCTGAGTACTTTTTTTATTTGTTTATTTATTTTCAAATTATGTATTATATAATTACACTCACCGTGACTGACAAACTAAAAAACCAAATAGAAATAAATAATAGAAAAATGGAAAACATACACGGTGAAAAGGTTTAGGTGGTGAGTATGAGTGGATTAAGTGTTGGAAACTGATGTGGATGGATGAACAAATTAACAAATTTTTTCCTCGTTACTCGATAAACTCCAGATTCCGTGTACATCATTTCATTTGTTGCTGCGTTTTATATATATATATATATATATATATACAAGCATGTGACTGAAGTGGGCAGCATTAAATAAATTGTAAGTAAAGATATTAATTAAGTATTGAGTTAATGGATGATCGGTAGAGAATTGGACTTATCATAGGATAGGATGGGATAGGATGGACAGGTTACGGTAGCAGGGGAGGAGAATCTAAAATAGATATCATTCCATCGAGTGACGAGACACCGCAATATCGACGAGATCTCGAAGACAAAGTAAATTACAAGCAGCAATTGACAAAGGCTAATTAATTTCTGTATTTCTACGGGGGCTAAAATGAAAACCGAAGTACTAGCCCTGTGTTTTAACGAGTGTGACCTCCGGTAGGGTCATATGTGATATACCGATATCTGTGTTTTGCTTTTACATGGGAGTTGGGGCCCAATTGTGGGTTGTCATTAGTCTGAGACATGATTCCAAGTTCTGAGGGGTAACCCAATTAGAACGTTGAAATAATGGTAATGGGACCATGCCATTGATATGATCTTAGCGCAAATGACTGCTCTCGGGTCAGAATGACCTTTGTGCTTCAACTATAATATAATCATTAAAAAAAAAAAAAAAAAAAAAAGGTCAATGGCATGGTTTTTGCATTTTCGCTTAAAAGTTCTCAAATTATGATGCAATTTTAATCAAGAAACAAGAACTAATTAGATAGATAAACTCCTCAATTTCTTTTCATTATTGTATGATTTGACATTTTAATTAACAAACATAAATAGAAGATCTTATAAACAGATAAAGACAAATTTGCATTGGACGATATGATTCTGAACAAGGCATCATACTCGTAAGTCAATTCACAATTTAGTGGACGATCAAATGATTTCTCCTGCCATGAAAAATGTTGCTTTTTTTGCTAGTAATTTTAATTTAGGTAGTTTCTGGAACAACCATGATGCAATTTTTTGAGATCCATCCAAATAAGTGGACGGCAATGCTGGTATTCCACTAAAATGAGCTCAATCATGATAAAGAATTATGTTCTTTGCGTCATCTACATGACATACACAGTGAAATTGGATGTACTCGCTTTTGCAGCTGTCTTTGATTTTCTGACTCTACCCTCGTTAGAAGGTTTTGTCTTTTTACCTTCAGCGATAATCGAATTTTACCAAGAGTTTTTATTTAGAGAGGTGAAATAGATCGGCGTAGAAAAGGGAAAATCACGATTAAAACAGTTCTCTTTGCTTGTAACTAGTAGCCAGGAGGTGAAGAAATTGACCGAGTGCATTCTTACAATAGGGGGTCCCGAAAGACCTGAAAAACGGAACAATCTCTTTTTGATTTGGACCATCCAAGCAATGGTATTTAGTAGATTCACGGGGCGCAATATTCTTCGCGTAGTTTGATATTTGAGCGCAAATGCAGAGAGCGACTGACCTAGCCCGCAATTTGCTTGCTTCGCCGCACAAATATATTAATTCTGTCATTTAAACAAAAATAATAAATAAATAAATAAATAAATAAATATTTAGAGCCGCGGGACAATTTGCAACTAACTCCAACGGGCAGGGATTCTATTCCCACTGTGTATGAGACGACTATTTACGGAATCATCTCTGCATTTCAGATCTTGAGCATCTTTTTGCCACGTGCTTGGATCCCATAAATATTTTTCTCTGCATGTTTGGTCTTATAATAAGTTACATTAAAATGTAACTCATAGAAAAAAGTGAACAAATGCTTTCGGCCTAAATCTCTTGCTGCATCGCTTATTCCAGCCGTCCAACCAGAGAATCTGACGAATAAACCGAATATCTAATAGTCAAATTGCGTTCAACTTGATACTTAGAAATTTCCACCTTGCTAGGGTTTTCCGGTGGAATGACCTGACCATCCTATTATTCCATCATCATTCGTCAATGAATGTATTCTAACTAGCTGACTTTCGAGATTATATCTCGTAGTTCTACCCATCGTCGTATTCCATATAATCTTGGAATCGCCGCACTAGTGTTAGATAGATCAGGTATATTACTCAGACGTAAAGCAAATCCAAAAGTTGAAATCCAGCAACAAATAAAAACTTTTAAATTATCAAATATTAGTGAAAAAAAAAAATAATTGTCCTACAGCCGCTTAAGTAAGAAAAACCAATTATTCATATTATCAATTTTTTTTTTTTTTAAATTAACATGGATTACCTCATTACCTCCTCAGATCAAAATGCCGAAAAGGCCTGCCCGTCATCTGCAGTTACATCAGTGGCAAACCCAGTAAGTATCTACTTTATCCAAATCCAAGATTGCCCACCCAAAGTTTCCAGCTCCAAGCATCATACAAGCTGGTATTGCACAAGCAGATGCGTCTTCTTCCTCTCTACCAATTTTCAATTATTTTTTCCAGCTCAGCGATGAAAAATGCTTTGGTTTGTACCTCAAAAATAGACGTCCAAATTTTTATTTGATTCTTACAACTCGAATGTCACAACATAAAAGGTAGCGCGTATGCAGTTGCCATAACAACAATGTAAATGAAAATAATGAAACAGTCAACAGATGCAAGTTTTGTGATTCAGAAGGTGTCATTATAGTCAAAAAGTTCACTTTTTGCAAAAAGGCTCTGAGAGTTGAAACTCTTGTAGTGGAAAGCATGAATAAGGTGATTTTACCATCAATGTCATGAAATCAGGCTATTATTTTTAATCGGAAATATCGGATTATAAAGTTTGAATTCACCACCAAAATTGAGAAATCTGGAAATCAAGAAGCCTCTGGGAATTCAAGACAATGTCTTCCACAATTTTACAACTTTGTCTTGCAAGTGACAGATACTGAAACTGCAACTACAACAAATTGAACATAAAAAAGAACAGATATTACACATCAGAACTCAACATTCTACGCATCTATGACAGTTGTCATAACATCTACATTACATCAACAGCAAATCATAAACACTCAACTTTCAAGGATTTAATGTATCTAAGAACCATGAAAAGAAATATTAAACATATTTGATAAATCACACAACAAATAAGAGTATGTTTGGGACCGTTGTCCTTCTACTTAAAACATAAGTTTTACTTTGCAGCACTAACTGCACTTATATTTGAGATCAAGTGAGCCTATCTCAAAGCAGCCGTGACTTAACCGAACCTCACTCCTAAACATATTTGAATGAGACTTGATATAATATGTTGGGAGCTTATTTTGGGGTCAGCCCTGGGGTCCCTACCATAAAGCCATTTTCTTTTGAGATTAAGTTGGGCCCCTGTATCCCCGAATGGATCCCCACTCCTAGTGTTTCTAATTCACACCACAATATCTCAATAAAATTCTCAGCACGATCAATATCAGTCAAGTTGCACACTAGAGGTCAAATTTACCCAGACAAGTAGCATCACTTACACCATCATATTTATTCCCTGCCTCCAATTGCCAACTGCACCTATAACAAACTGAAAAATCAACCATAAAAAAATGAAATCATATTAGTATGCTTCATGGAGTGAGCATGGAGGAGAAAAGCAATTCATCAGAAATGATAAAAGTCCAAACCTCTGCTAGATATTTCTTGCCAGACTAATTATAGACGCATTCAACTTGATGAGATGAGCCAGGGACTTAATATTAGATGAACTGATATGGCTCCAACAATCTAATTCCAGCCACAGAATATATTTTCCCTATGTAATAAACCATCAGAAGCAGCAGCGAACACAGATGTGCAAGCACAGAAGCATATCAAAGGTACATATCTGATAACTGTTTTAAATCCATAGAATCAAGTTCCCAATAATGTACTTGTATTAGTGGTTTGAAGTTGAAATATAACAGTCATCTTCACGCCTATGCAATAAATATGTTGAACTGCAAATGCAGCATTGTGGTGGAGTTATCAACAGAAAATAACTCTTTAAATTTCTAATTTGACTACTCATGGCAAAAATATCACCTAAGATACTTCTCTATCTCTCTACATCTATCTTATACAAGAGAAATAATTGCAGGTGGACAATGTAAAAGATGGAGGGTACAAGAGTACCACCAAATAAGTAGGTTATGTATCTGACAACAACCATATTACAATAATATAATGTACATTTTTCGATTTAGGAAAATAGAGACCATCTCAACATAGAAAACATCATGAGTATAGATTTCTTGACCCAAATGAAGAAATAGAGCGCCAAATGGATTTAGGAAGGCACTCAATGTTCATCCAACAATAAACAGTAATAACTCAAAAATATAGAGACCATCTCAGCATAGAAAACATCACGAGCATAGATTTCTTGATCCAATTGAAGAACTAGAGCACCAAATGGATCTAGGAAGGCACTCAGCGTATGTCCGACAATAAACAGTAACTATGCCAGGGATACAACCTTACAGCAACCAAAAGTTAACTCAAAAAAATAGTTTATCTTCTTTTGTATGTGATACATAAGTCTTTCCTCAAAAAGTCTACACATGGCGTCACATGACATATAAATGGTATCAAAAACAAATCTATGACAAAAGTTCCAAATGATACAAAAGCTTGAATAATCTTTTCCTGGAAGAGTCTGCAAAGGAGCTTCACTTCCAGCTAGTGTCTGCAGGCACTTAGGAGAGCATCTCTAGCCAGCCTTTAATCAGATAATGAATAGTGAACCGTAATAAGTGCCACTGACCATATTAGTGATTCTTCACTTCAAAATTTCTAGTCATTTAATTGTTATATCATGCCCAACGTCCCAATCTCATACTTATAAGGAAACGTTCACTAATTAACAAACAACAAATCCAGCACATTAAAAATCCAATCCATAAGATGTCAACCCTCTCAGCTAGCATAATAACAAAGGAATGTCTTGTTAAAAACAACAAATTCAGCACATTAAAAACCTAATCCATAAAGTTTCTGCTAAGCATTAAAGAAGTTGCACATCATCAGAACTTTTAAAACTTAGAACATAAAAAGGCAAGACTGTTAATGGGGGACTAGTCTTTTAAGATCAAACGATGCGGTATATTGATTACAACATAGAAAGATAACACTATACTCCGAGAAAATCTAACCAAGAATGGAAGTTTTTCAAAATGAACATAAAAGCGATACATAACGGTGGCGAATTCTTTTTCTTTTATTGAAAAAAAAGAAAAAAAAAAAAAAACCTACATGATAGTTTGTATTGTTTCTTTTCTATTGTATTCCTTGTTGTAACTAAGGTTATGGTGATTCTATCATTTGTATAGACCATTACAAATGCTTCTAAACTTGATGTTTCCAAATGAAACAAAATACTAAAAGAACCTCATTCTGAGGCACGAATCTCGCGGATAGTAGATAGCAACATCTCATCTCCAGCAACCACTCGCAACTGTTTGAAGAAGTTATCTTTTGCCAACTTTCCAGCCTGTATTTGAGCATAACCAGGCAATGATGAAAAATGTCAATCTAAATTTCAAATTCTCTGTTCTCTATTTTAATACTCCCAAAACAGTCAGTATAAAAGATAAGAAATGTAATCATTACAAAACTTGAAAGAACAGTCACCACTTACCCTGTAAGTATGGAACAAATTCATCACTTCCTGCAGTTTAGCAGGAGAAAGCAAACTCTTCATCTTTGAGAATAACTTCTCCAGAGGATACTTCGTACACACGGGTCCCCTCATTTGTCCTAATACACACAAGGAGGACAATAAAATTAATTCACTCTCGAAAAAAGAAAATATAAAACTCCTCAACTGAACCAAGTTTACCTTGCACAGGAGCAGAAGGCTTGTAGCTCACAACACACTCGGGAAGAATGTGCCTATTCATGTTACTTGGCCACACTATATACCATTTTGGATTCCTCAGATCATCTGAACCAGAATCAAAATCAACACTAGATGGATAACACTGTTGAGACCCTGCCTCCACTTTCTCTACATTTCCTAATATGACACGACATAGAATCACGTGCTTCTCACCATTCTCATCAACCTCTGCTAATTTGGCACTGAAACCATACACAATTCAGGATTAAGCACTAATTACTGAAAAATTATGGAAAATTTTAGAATTTAGCCAAAAATTAGGGGCCATTTTCATATTTAAGTAAATCTGAAATTTATTCTTATTAATACCAGCAACAACATGATGTTTTTGGACCTTTTTACTCTCCTGGTTAAAAAAAAAAAAAGATCTTAATTTCAAAAGTGATGAGTCTTGAGCAGAGCGTAATGGCACTTTAGAGTCACTTGCCAGTAATGTCACTCCTTTTTTTTTTTTATTTGAATATTACATATTATATGTACAGGTTACTTATACTATACGATTATACATCATAAATTTAGTGGAAGAAAGAGTATAGATAGATCTTATTATGCTGTACCCAAAAATCTGCCTTCACGAAAGTGGCAGGGAAGTCTACCCTCACGAAGACTTCCCACACTTTGTTCGCGAACACCTGCCCTACAAGGGCAGGTGCTCTTTACCACCCAAGCTGTGACCTGGCTGGCGAGTAATGTCACTCTAGAGTACAGGCTCTAGAGTGCTTTTAATTTTTCGTTTACGAGGACAAAATCTCCTAAATCTATGTTTACTTGTTAAGATTAGCAACAAAATTTGAAATTCGCTAAATATAAAAACTATCGCAAGTTTTTGGTTATTTAGGAAAATTTCCCAAAAATTTGAGAAACAAGAAAATATAAAACATAGAAGTACCTCAAACCAGACAATCCAACAGGAGACAAATAAACGCCGACTCCATGAGTTGAGGTCTTGTTTGGTACTCCAAAGCCGTGAGCCAAAATGCTGTCAACGCCCCTCGCCGACGCGCCGTACCACGCGTAAACGATATTGGACGCTCCGCGAGCGGCTTTTGTGATCTCAATCTGCTTCTGGAAAACCTGGAAACGCGCTCTTTCCAGGTGGCCGTTGCGTGTGCACTGGTGAATGGAAGTGATTGTAGCACCACCATTTATTTTTTTTGATTCCGATTCCGGCCAAAAATAATGTCTTACGAGTGTATATGCTTTCTCTGTTTCTCTTAACAACCTAGTGTTCAGCCACTTAGGAGAATCGACAATGTTGGCGACCAAACGCTGCCGTTTAGACACTTCTTCTGAATTGACTTCCTCGTCTTTGTCAACTGCTTCCCTCTGCCTCTTGCCTAAATTATTGTTGATATTGATCTGGATCTCGATTTTCGTGGCATTAGTCTCAGATGTCTCTGAACAATCATCGTTTTCTTCGCCGACAAACACTTTAGGGAAGAAACAGTTACCATTCACATCAATCCACGCAATCGACCGCTGCTTCGCTGTATCGAAATCAATCTGCGACATTCTCAGAAAGTCAAACACGTACTTCGACCCTTCAATTTTAACATCAACGATTGGCTTGCCTTCCAAGAAACTCGATTTTACAGATTCTACAACTTCGCTTGAGAAGTCAATCCACGAACCGTTTCGGTAGTTCATGAGCCGAGCCGAGCCGGTGAAGCACTGCGCTTGAAGTTGCCTTCGTTTTGGTTCATGAAAGGCGTCGAACAAAAATTTGAGTGGACGCCGCATTTTGTTGTAGGATTCGGCGGTGAAGATGAAGACGATGACGGCGATGCCTCGGAAGGCGGAACCCGAACATTGATGGATTCCACCGAGTTCTTTCCTTGATAAGTCATGACTTTTTACACTTGATCGACGGCTCCCCAGCGAACGTAGTATTCACAAGAACTGGTAGAAGCAAAATTTATCATTCGCGTGTTTTCATTTATATGCAGTTTCTTTGGAGAGATTGGCGGTTCCAAGTTACTAGAATGACCCTCTTGTTGGGCGTAGCTAAGTCGGTCCGTGGCACCCATTCAAGGGTTTTTTCGGTAATTCGGTTTGCCAATTTTCGAGCGCGTGGAGATATCCTAGAGTCAATGGGGATTTCGCCGCTAATGAAGGGCTCATTTCACTTGCCGGTGAAGTTAGCTTAGCCTTAGATGGTGCCACGTTGATTGGGCTTACTGGTTGCAACTTTGTCTTTCTTCGGCCCAAAGAAATATTGAAAAGTTTGAATATATACGTTGAACTTTTTTTTTATCGAGTATATATTTTATTATATTGGGAATAAACAATAACATTTATGTTCCTGAGCTTTTATATTCTTTTACACAAGGACATTATTTATCTATTCATGTCAAATAAGTCACTAACTTCTAATACAAAGACTAAGTTATCCTTTTCTATATACTTTAAGATTTGCTTGGTCTAATTTCAAATAGATTTTTCTCCGTAGATCTTATATTAGTATAACTTTTGTAATTAAATATTTTAATATATAAAGAAAACTACTGGCTATTTGAAAAAATATAATGTTTTTAAAATTTTCAAAATTATGTAATTATATTATTATATAACATTTATTTCTCCGTAAGGTGTTCAATAATTATAATCAAATGGCAAAATGATAAATAAAAGAGCTTTGGATATTATATATATATATATATATATTGGGGACGGTCGAGACATTCGGATAAACATTTATACCAAGATATTTAAGTTGACTTGACGTGAATTACAGAATTGGGGATTTATTTTATATACATGGATAAATTTTGTCTCAATATTTATATTACAAAAAATTCGGGGACTTAAAAGCTATTACCTCTTTTGGGATTAGAGAATAAAGGCATGGAAGCCCATGGGACGACGAGTTTGACGTGATTTCCTTCCCTGCTAAGTTGACACGAAGTTAATATTTGCATAATATTCTTGATGTCATATCGAGAAAAGCAAGTTGATAACTTAAATTAGCATGGAAAGATTTTAAAGTGATCCGTTGGCTTTATCTTTGACGTTATGAACTTTAAAAGTAGGGGGTTTTTTCACTTATCTCCCTTGAGGTTTGTGGAAATCTTAATTTCCGGAAACATTCGAGGAAAGGATCACAAACCTCCCTACCGCTTTTCTCAAAGAACAAATTTATCAAACCCCTAAACTATCGCAAAAAAATATTTACCTTGCTGAGATTTGAACTCTTAGAAAAAAAAAAATATCAATACTCTAACCACCAAACCAAACACATTTTTGTGAGATGTTTTTCAATTGTTAGGAAATATTTTTTTTTAAAATACATATGCAATGATTTCATTAATAATTAAAACTATTTTGTTATCATAAAAACTTTATAATGCAAAAATAATTTTATAATCATTAAAATTCTATATTATATAACTTGAAATCAAAATTATTATTATCATTAAATTATAAAATTTTAAAAAACTATTATCATTATTTATATTTATTTCTTTAAATAAAATAATTTATTTTACTTAATAATTTTTTAAAATTATTAGTGCTAATAATGATTTTGAAATATTGTTGTTTTATAACAATTTAAATTTATTTTTAATAATTATTTAAGAATAATTTTATTATTATTATTTGACAGTGATTTTAATTTAAAGTTATTATATAAAATTTTAATGATTGTAAAATTATTTTTGAATTATAAAATTTTTTTATGATAACAAAATAATTTTAATTATTCAAGAAATTATTATATATATTTCCAAATGGATTATTTATTAACAATTGAAAAACATATAAAAAAATGTGTTTATTGTGGTAGTTACGGTATTGGTTTCTCTTCCTAAGAGTTTTGGGTTCGAATATCGACAAAATAATTATTAATAAGTCGGGGGTATTTTGGTCGATTTTTTATTCCTTAACAGTAAAAAAACTCCATGGGGGAGGTTTGTGACACTTTCCCCAAATGTATCTACAGATTGGGATTTCTACAAATTTTGGAGGAGGTATGTGGAAAAATTCCTTAATAAGTATCTTTTGAGTTTTGACTATTCCTATTATTTTTTATATCTGTCAATTGCCTGTATTGTGGTGTATACTCGTAACTTAAAAGTTGATCAAAATAATGTTGTTGTTGTTAACACATATGGTCTTATATTGTTAGGTTATTAAAAGACCTTCGCTGTCATTGTTGTAGAATTTGCAATATTCTAACCAATTGAGATTTGGATTTATGCGGGGTGGATTTGATAGCGAAAGCGATTAAAAATTTTGAAGATGCAATTGAAATTGACATTATATTACATGGTATATTATATTGGTTGTTATACGAAATAAAATTATATAAATCAATATTCAAAATTAAATAAAGAGGATTTTTTCTAACGTTATAAACTTTTATTTTATCGCAATTTCTATATTAAAAAACAATAAAAATATACATATGATGCAAGGCAAATAAAGTAGTAAAAACTATCTTAAAGAAGTTAATATTAATAAGACTTATAATACGCAACAAAGTCGATGTGATAATTCTGTATATTTATCTTTGTACGTATTTTATAGATACATAGAGAATAAATAGGATGAAGCATCAAACTAAAAAATGCAAAATTTTTCTTAATTATTAAAACGTTTTAAAATAAATTGGTGCAATTCTTGAAAAGTAGTAAGCCAATAAAATATTTGAATGATGTCATCGCTACCTTGTCAAATGCAAAAAAAAAAAAAAAAAAAAATCTAAGCTAAATTAACAATAAAACTAATAAAATGTTTATTATTTTTATTTTAAAAATATCAATTTTAATAAAATATCGCCGCTAATCAAAGGGCAAATCACTCAAACAGTAAGCGTGACCTTGAACATTAAAACATAACTTACATCGAGTGGCCCAACAAGCAATTGTCAAAGCGTCGTTGTAGTATCCGGAATCCGAACCGGATCTGAAATAACTCTCTAGATGACCCGAACCGGTCTATAAAAACCTAGATGGAGGGGCGCGAATCACTTTGGTCGAGACCTTTCTCCTTTGTGGGCACGAAGCCATCCCGAAATATCGGGCGCTTTACATCCACTGAAGAATACCAGAAATTCAACTGAAAAGTACGAGCAACTAGATTGGTCGGGTCGTCGTTCATAATTTTATTAGTATGTAAGTATCTGGGTGTTGATTTGCGGATATTCGCATTTCTCATTAAAGTTATTTTTTTATTAGTTTGTTAAGTTACATTGTGATTTCTGCGTCTGTGTGTTATTTGGGTAAACCTAAGGCTAACCTGAAGTCAAATAATTGCACTTGCATCATTTTATATCGGAAGAAAGAATTTTCTTACTCTCCTACATTTTCTAAGCAAGAAAGCGACGTTGATAGTCTCCTCACAAGCAAAAAAAGAGTAAGAAATTTACTGGTATTTGCTACTGACGGCCAGGATATTGCCTAGCATAAAACTAAAACTTAAAGAAAAAAGAAGCTAATTGTATTAATTTTTTATTGTTTACTTTTTTAGTGCATCACCAATGTTGAATAGTTGAAACCTAGTGTTCCTTTTGCAAGTTGTTGACTGATCATGTTAAGTATTTTTGTTTTTACAATTAGTTCGTTATGGTTTATATACTGTAGGTTTTAAAGAGAATATGGAATTTTGATATATTGAACCTGTTCTTTTAGATACAAAATTTGGTTGGTCAAGTTGGTTGCCTGTTATTTTCTCATTTTTAGGAAGTAGCTATGCTACTATTAGAGAAAGAAAGGAAAAAAAATTGTTAAGACTTGGAGAAGAAGAGAGCTCATGTTACAATATCAAAATTACTCCATGGAGAAGAAAGAACTTACAAGATTTGTTTATCAATTGATCAATCAGTTTTTGGCTTTGTAATGGATTTGAAAGTTTTTCATTTATTTCAGATTCTTGATTATGGCTCTTTTTAACTCTTTTGCTCTTATTGTCCCACAGCAAGTGCAAATTAAAGTGAACAGGCTTGCATGATCCTGTAAACATGTCTGTTCCTTTGACACCTTCTAAAAGACCTTATGATGACAATCATACGGAGTCAAATGGGAAAGGAAAGTCACAAAAGTTGGCGGGTAATCATTCATGGAATCGGTCTTCAAACTCATCTACTAATGGTATTAAATTTCGTGTTCTCTGCCCTGTTTCCAAAATAGACGGGGTTGTTGGAAAGGATGGCAAAATCATGTCACAAATTTCTCAAATAACTAGTGTGAATATCAGTGTTGAGGAGGCTGTTCCTGGTTCTGATGAGAGAGTAGTTGTCATTGAAACTTCTGATCATAAAAAGGAAACTTCTGATGGTAAAATGGAAATTTCTGACATTAAGAAGGAAACTTCTGGAAACCCTGAATCCAATGTTGAGCAGAGCAAGGGTGATGGCGGTGAAGAGGCTGATGTGGTAGATGGGAGTGATAATAGGAAGGACACTGCTGGGAATAATGTAGATGAGGAATCTGTTATTGCCGATGGTTCTGAACAGGAAACTTCACATGTGCAGAAGGCTCTGTTACTTGTTTTTGAAAGAATTGTTGAAGCAGAAACAGAAACAGATGGAGCTGATGGGGAGAATAATAAGTCTTCAATGATTCTTCTGAGGTTGCTTGTGCTTTCAAGCCAAGTTGGCTGCCTTATGGGAAAGGGCGGCAGTGTAATCAAGCAAATTTCAGCTGAAAGTAGGGCTCAGATTCGGGTTCTTCCTAGAGATAAGCTTCCTACATGTGCATCATCCCCTGATGAAGTAGTTCAGGTGACTCATATGTTGTTCTGTTTACTGTATCATTATTAATGCTAAATATTAACATCAAAATCATTTGGTTGATCTTTTGCATAGTTAGACATTAATCTGCTTCTGGTTGAGGGTGATGTCCTCCATAGTGGTGCCTTGTTTCATTTCTATTCAAGTGTCTAGTTCTTGAATAATTCTATTGGTCTTGGGAACTTCCTAGTTTGCAAACAAATTGCCATGATCTTGTCTTTCACTGTTGATGAACTATTAATAACATATCCTTTAGCCAATTTGTGCATTAAGTATGTTGCAGATCATGGGAGAGGCTGTAACAGTTAGGAAAGCTCTTCAATCAATTTGTCAACTACTTCTGGATAATCCGCTTAGGGATTATGAATCTTCCCCAGCCTGCCCAATAGGGCCGTCGCACCTGTCACCAAACCATTCTTTTAGTTCTCAAGGAGCTTCTACTGCCACTGGGCATTGGGATGTTGCTGATATACGCTCATCTATTCCCCCTTTCATTCCTAAATTTCATGAAAGTGGATTTCCTGGCCGACCGAAGGCCTCTCAGGAAATTCTGACATTCCGCCTTTTGTGTCATGATGAGAGAGTAGGAGGTGTCATTGGAAAGGGAGGAGCAATAATAAGGACGCTTAAGCAAGAGACAGGCTGTGATATCAAAGTTCTGGAAGCTGTTCCTGGTATAGAGGACCGCATCATTATCATATCTGGTCCAGCGGTAAGATTTGGTTTTTTTAGTCTTCTATTACTTGATTATTTAAGTTAGTATGTTATTCACCATGCTGACAAAAGATAAACTGTTGCAGCACCCAGATGATAGGATATCGGCTCCACAAGATGCAGTTCTTCGTGTGCAGGGCAGGATATTCAGGGCTATACCTGATAACAGGGAGCAGACTGTGATGGCAAGGCTTCTTGTGGCGTCTAACCAAATTGGCTGTCTCCTTGGCAAGGGTGGTGCTATCATTGCTGAAATGAGGAAAATGTCTGGGGCTTATATTCGTATATTGGGAAGGGATCAGATTCCTAATTGTGCTTCAGAAAATGAAGAAGTTGTTCAGGTGCGTTTGCATTTTTTCCTTTGAGGTGGTTGCGGATGGAAATTTTATCTTATTTGCTCAGTATGCTGTCGTGTTAGTATCAATGGTATCTTTGCTTGTGTTTAGGCCTTCTTTTGTAGTGTTCTTTGTTTATCTTTTCAGAAACATAATGTGCTGATTGTGAATGTTGGTTATGTGGTTTCTGTGCCAATAGATTAATGGAGAATTTGAAGCAGTTCAAGAGGCTCTTTTGCAGATAACAGCTAGGTTGCGGCATCATTTTTTCCGTGATTCATTTTCTTCTATCAACCATACTTTAAATCCTGCCTTTATGGATCAAGTACCCCCCTTCCCATCATATGTAGGAAGGAGGGAACTCTCACCTCCGGGAATGTATTCTAATTTTGGTCCAACATTTCACAAGTTTGATGCTATTGGTGGCCCACCTCCACATGGCGGTCTTCCTCCCCATGATGATCATACCCTTTTTATGCATCGTAATCATAGACCTGGCATGCCCCCTCATATGTCTGAAAGAAAACCCTGGGGTCCTCAGGTACTGATCTGTTACTGTTGTACATATGCTAATTTTGCCTTGGGGTTGTACGTTGGGAGGTGCACTAGGATTCAACATGGTTGAAGTAAATAAACACTCATAATAATAGTATAGATACTAAAATGGAGTACATGCAACCTTTCATGGAAGCAACAAATTCAATTGTGTTTTGTCTGTACTTCTTTCCAGGGACTTGTTGAAGTTGGTGGCCCGGTAGGTTTTCCAGATTTTGCTGGACCCCCTCATAGAAGAGTATCGGGTTTTGGAGGGTATATGCATTTTAAGATTTTTTTTTTAATTCAATCACATAGTGCGTTTCATAATAGTAATCAATGTCATTATTGTCTTTCCTTTTTTCCACCCAAATGTAGAGGAAACCAACCAGCTATTATTACAAGCACTACTGTTGAAGTTGTTGTTCCTCGTTCTCTTGTTCCTATAATTCAAGGAGAAGATGGTGCGTGTCTGAAACAAATTCGTCAGGTACATTCTGTTCTCTCTCCTTGCTCTTATTAGGAAAACCAAATCTTTTCTTGGCCTCTCTCTCACTTCCTCTAAAGAAAGGAAAAAGAGTAAATAAAAAAGAGTGACTTTTTTTGAATCTGGACTTTCGTAAGTAGCCTCTTTTTCTTTTCTTTTCATCCTTACTCCTTAGGAATAATGAATATTAGTTTCACGAAAGTTTTCCAACAGTTTGGTTTCTGCTATGTGTACCACTTGTTATTTGGGCTCTGATAAGTTTAGTTTATCCCACTCTTGATAGTCTGCTTAGTCTCCTGTTTCAGTGTTCTCTAAATGCTTATCAACAATTTTGCTCCTGTTATGTCACAAATTGTTTATGGTTGGATAATTTCTTTCAATGTAAGTGCCCATGCTGAATACCTTTAACAAGTCCAAATGACTTGTTCTATTTTAGATTTCCGACGCAAAAATTACAATCACTGAGCCCAAGCCTGGAGCAACAGAAACTGTGATTATTATATCTGGGACACCTGAACAAACTCATGCTGCACAGAGTCTTATTCAGGCATTTGTAATTAGTGAGACGGAGTCTGCTTGAACTTCTTGATAAGGTATTGTTCTCTTACTCAGCCATCATCATATGAGAATATTCATGGAATCACAAGGCAGACTAATTGCTAAACCTGTTACAACAGTGGTCTATGATTCTCTCATTTATCATTTTATAGCTCTCTTGGAATTAGTACAATATGGTGTACGTCAGCCGAAGATTTGTGAGGAACAGAGAATCCCAGAATTTTGTTTTTGCAGTTCTCCGAGTGTTGGGAAATTTACTTGAACTTAGATGGGGACAGATTTTAACTTTGCAGGTCTGATAGTCCCTTTCACAGAAACAATTCCCTTCATTCTCACCTAAGGGCTGAAGAAGTTTAGTTCACATACAAGCTGGAAAAAGAAAATCTGCTTGACTAATACATATGTACTGGATGTAACTTTTAATTAACAGCCTGGAAGATTTTATAGCTCATGCTGACTTGTCACATTTGTGTGCATATGTTGGCTCATATGAATTCTTTTATTAAATTTTACGTTCTTTACATTTTTAGTTTTGAATATCCAGAGCTTATTTTATTGATTGAGGTTTCTGAAAGAGCATCCTCACTTCCTCAGGTCGTAGTACACATAGAAATCAGTAGCAAGCAGTCAACTTAATTCAAACTCTAACCCCCATTATGGGGTTGGCTGCATAAATCTTAAGCGTCACTGTGGCTGATAAAGGTTCTCTTGAACAAATGATTTAAGAGAACAAATTACAAACACATTCAGTTATTTATATATTAAAAATATTAAATCTCTTAGATGGAGATTACATTAAAGGATTATTGCTCAGCTTGGAAGGGCTTGTAGGTCTTGAGACTCTGGATCAGGCCTTGAACGGAACCAGCAAGGGCTACCAATGATACAACCAAGCAGGACCAGCTTAATATTTTCAACCATACCCACGTGAAGGAGTATTTTGGCATCTTCGACCTCGCAATGTACATTTCTACCGGAAAATAAACCGTCAATGGCCAAAATGAAGCTGCCCCGATGAGACCAACGAAATCATTGAAGAATGGGAATGTCATGGCCAGCACAGCCGTCACAATAACGTATACTGTTCTCCACACCAACCTGAATAAATTGACATAATACACGCCGTAACATGGAATATTAACACCATGCTCACTTGTTATGAACTTATTTTCAGGCCAGCGTTCGTGACACCATTTCTCTACGAATCCAAATATCGGTTGGCAGAACACCTGTGCGGCGTTCATCATGTTAGAAAGTGAAATCGGATATTATGATTTATTTATATGTGGTACATATGATAGGCTTTACCTGGTAAGCACCAATGAGATGGACGGCAATGCAGACGTTTGCAAAGTCGATTAACCAGAAAGGCTCGTAGAATCCGAAACCGGTGAGGAAGTTTCCGGGCGCATCATTTCCAAATGCTAAATAACCAACGCAACCACACAGTACGTAGAACAAAGTTGTGGTTGAAACACCAACGGCACTTGCCCTCTTCATGGATTTGTTTTCAGGAGGACTTGATTTCAACGTGTCCTGCAATCATAGGGTCTCAAAATTACACACTACACTTGCATATATGTATATATATATATATATATATATTTTTGGTATTTTTCAGCTCAATAATTTCGGACAGGAATCGAGTGAACCGGTGCGTTTCCGTTTAAAGAGTTGATTCTCCTAAGACGTGTTAGTTTTGACAACAACTCTTGACTCCCAACAGTTGGACGAGAACGAATACAGACAAAAGTTTATGGCAGATAAAGTTTTTGAAAAGGCCAACAAAATCAGTGGACCAAATCGTAGAAATCGTGGTCCACCAATTTTTTTCAGTCCATAGGAATCGTTGCAGCTAGTCAGTGGGCACTAGCAGTCAGTATACAGTCTCAAACAAAGAAATTATTATTTGCTACAACAATTCCTTCATCTCTCACTTTCCGCCATCTAGAAACTCCTATCAAAATCCTGTGTATTCTTTAGTTGTATTTATGACACGCGGGACGTCTTTTGGTAGGAGTAGAAATTCAATTTCGACTGCTCAACTTGCCCAGACTATTGGGGCGTCTGAGACACCCGATTTCAGGACCCGCCCCACCGAAAGGCGGATGCTCTTTTTGAAGAATTATTTTATGTATTGATTAACATTACAGTCAACATTTGACATTAATTTCAAGAAGGGATATGTCTTACTTAACATTATAATCAACATTTGACATTAATTTCAAAAAGGGTGTAAATAAATCAAATTATGTTGACCTTGTTACACTTTTATAGATTAACTTTAGAGCACTAAGTCTGAATTTTCAACTATAATACCTAGCATAACGTTAGGTGACACCTGACAAACATGTATAAAATTTGAGGTAGTAACTAGCAAGCCATATCGACAATTAATGAGGTACACATTTCAACTTTCAACCATGGATCACATGATTATGTTTTGATTTGTTTCCTTCGGACAAAATCAACCCTAGCAATGATATACCATGCATTTGTTACACATTTGTACCCCATATATATATATATATATATAAATGAGAAAAGATATATAATAAACGCGATCATCGATTCATATATTAGTATAAATGTAGACAAAGGTTAATTTGGGATTTTGGGCTTGCCTGAATCTCGATTAGCACGGTAGAATACGCGTAAGCAAAAGCAATGTCCCCAATTGCCTGGAATGCTCTCCAAACCTTCTCTGATGCTGACACGTCTACCCCTACTGTTACACCCGTTAAACTTGTCCTTGCATGCTCCCCACCTAATTTATGTTATTCATGTAAGCAAACCGGCAACCTCAGGATTAATAAGATTATATAATAAAGCATTTCACGAAAGCAAAAGAAATGAGAAAGGGGGTATTTGTCTTTTAATATGGGTTTTAACTTTCTGTTTCCTTTACCTGCTGCTTTGGCTATGGAGAGGCCGAGACCTATGGAGGAATAAGCAAAAGACATAATTGCTGCGAGAATTGAGAGCCATGAGAGCTTGTGAAAGTTTGGTATTTGGCTAAGAACAATCTGGATGCAGGCGAAGATGATCATGAATGGATTGTTTGATGTGTAGCACTTGACATGGTGTCCATGTTTGTGGAAACAATTTGACCTTTTAACAGCCCTGATTGCGAGACGCATGGGGAACAGACAGTTAGTTACTAACATTAGAACAATTTAGTATGCATGCTTCAATAAATGAATAATCTTGGATGTTTTACAAACTTCAAGACACAGTCGTGTTGACTACACATAGATATACTTACACCATGCTGATAGACGCAGTGATAGTATAACCAACAGTAACTCCAATGAGATTTCCATACTGTGCCAATCCACATAGCTGAAATTTCCTACCTCCTGAAAAAAAAAAAAAGGGAAAAAATGAATCCAATTCCCTTTAAACTTTCAACTTTTTATAATGTGAAGAAAAAAAAAGAAGAGAAAAACTGTTGAATTCACCGACCCAGGTTAGCTTTGACAACATCCATGTAAGTATAGTTTCTTTTTCCGGTGATAGGATCCGGAAACCTGTAGCAGTCGGCGAGCAAAGTGGAAGTGAAGTACGTGATGAATGAGAAAGCCAACAGAACTGCTGGTCCAGCCACCCAGCCAAGCTGAGCTATGGCCCATGCCAAAGACAGCACTCCAGAACCAATCACAGCAGTGATAATATGAGCACTGGCAGTAATCCAAGTCCCTTCAAATGAAAACCAAACTCAAATTAATCATATTACAAGGAAACTGCAGAGAATAAAAACATTCTCGGGAAACAAAGAATATATAAATATATATACCAGTTCTTTTCTCTCGACCATCATCGTCAACAAAGTTTTTGCGGATATCGCGGTTCTGGTCATACGCTTCAGGGTCATGTTGCTCGATAAACATGCTGTTCTTTTGCATCTTTCCGATTTGTTTATTAAGAAATTTGTATGATCAAGCAAGGCGAAGGAAGTGTACTAAAGAAGGCCAAAATTTGAGAGATGTCTATGAGATAAAACAAATGAGGCTATGACTGCCAAAGTCAATGGCTAAATGGCAGTAGACAGCAGTGTTTGGTGTTTCCTTGTGGCTATTTGTTATTGAAGAGTAAGGTAGAAACAAAAGGAGCCGTTTCCCGACTATATATAGTGATAAGAATCAAAAACTCTAGCTACCTATTAAGTAATATTGCCTATAAGACTTGGTGTTTGAATGGAAATTATTACCAGTTTTCTACACCATTGATGGTGGGTAATGAATAGTCTTCTCTCCATTCTCTCTCTGTCCCCACACTCTTTTTTTGGGGATTTAGTCTCGTCCATCCAATTAGTTTGGCAATCTTTCTTTGCGATAACCCATCAATTATGAATTTTAGAAAAGCTTAAAAAATATATAAAAAAATTAGAAATGGGTTTGACCGCCACTCCAGGAAAGATAGTCAGCTCTTTCTCACTCACTTCTGCGCAGTCGGTTCCTTTTCCCCCGCCCAACACGCTGAAACTATCACGAAATTGGAAATTTCTTGACCATCTGGTGTAACTCGGTGATGTTGGCGTGACTTTAAGGTGAGCCTTCCTTCTGCACAGTATTTATTTTGTTTTTTTCTGGGTTTATTTTTATTTTCATTTTCATTTTCATTTAATTGGTATATAAATTGAAAGTTTTAAATTAGAAATTAATACCCATATCGATATTCATTTATATCTTGTTTACGGAATTCCTTTGTTTTGAAATATCCAAATACAGTGAAGCATTGTCTGTATATATGTAGTTTCATGCTCTTCCATGCGTATATATGATCAACACGGATTCCTGAAACTTTGCCATCATACTGGGAATATAATTAATTAATATAAAATTATGATGATGAAGGCAAGCACAGCAGCATATATGCAGGCATATTTTCCAAGGAAGCACTAAAATAATACTATTATTAACACAAATCCAAATCTATTCAAGAATCTTTCTATCTGAATAATTTCAAGTTATTGCTTTATTCCCTTATTCTCATGGTGGCAAAAACAATCTCTTCACACTTTAATTTCCATTAAGCTGTGAAGATTCCTGCACACCCTTCGGAGAATGGTGCCAAATTTAGCATAATTCTAGTCCTAATCACCACAATAATAATGCCTTACTGATCAATTTAGCCTACATGTCGACCATATAATTAACAATAATTAAAACAGATACTACCTAGTGGTGATTATTAACACTAATGCCTGATAATTAATATTTATAATAGTATTTGGAAGAACTTAACAAATATTTTTAAAAACCGAGAGACAAGATTAATGGCCTGAGAATATAAAGCACGGACAATTTTTTATTTAAACCGGATACATACTGGTTGGTTGTGAATTAAATTATATTTGTTTAGGAAATAATGGTGTTTTATTATTCTATATTACAGAAATGGCAATCAATAATTAAGGCGGTTCAGGTACAATGAAAAAAGCGAGCAATGCACGCAACTAAGCAAGCAATGCCTGAAATACACATGGTCCATTCTGACGTGGTGCATAGTTTCAAATGGTCCATTTTTAATTAATTTGCTTGTATTATTCTACAGTAATGTAAATATTAACTGAGTAGCCAAAAACCTAGCTAGATATTTTGATCTACTTTGGTTTCTTTTAAAAAATAAATGACATAAACTATTGGTACAGTACCGCCATTGTTGAACTCTTACAAGACTTTTTCCTATCTTATTATCGATGATCTTGTCGTATATATCCGTTGTCTTGTAATACTGATTTTTTGATTAAAACAAAAAACAAAAAAAAAAAAAAAAAAAAAAAAAAAAACCAAATTATAAGGAGGATGAGAGAAGAGATCGAGAGACGTCTTCATCAAATAACGAAAGACATTACATTAGGCATGCATTAATAATGCATGTCCTGAACATCATATGTATTCTGCAATAATGGTGATAGCTGCATGTGTGCGTAATATTGTTATCCATTCGTAGGAAAAGGACACTCTCTAGTTTGTAACTGCAGCGAATTGATTTTCATCATGTTGACCCGATTCCTTTCTCAGAAGTGATCAAATTTTCCAAGGAAAGCATCGATACTATTACAACAGCGTCTACCTAATTGTCTGTCTATATCTGTGCCAACTGGTAGCCGCGTCCTGCATTCATATACGATTTTGTTGATTAAATTAGAATAACTTTGATTCTTTTTCTTTGTTAGGTTCTTCCGTCTAGTGAAAAAATAAAATTAGTTTGGTCAACAGGAGAATAAGATGAAAACAACCTTGACCAAGCAATGAAATTAACTTGGAAGTTATATATATACCTTTCACGGGAATTCACTTGCGCATCAGAAGGCCAATAATTGCTGGAGAGCGTATACAATGACTAATTAATTCAAATGGGTTCTGATTATATATGGGCCGGCTTCTATCGATCACTTTCGGACATGACATTAGCTGCGACAGATTTACTGTATACGTATGGATATTGGCCTCTTAATTTATAGGGCCATTACATTGCAAACATTATTGCATTATTAATGAGTGCGAATTAAATGCATCAAGTGGATCATGGATATAACAGCTCATATATACGTATTTTTGCATCGCAACTTGTATCAACCTAGCTAGCTAGCACATCACATCACATCACCTCCGCTGTTCGGCACATTATCAAAAAAAATATGTGTCAACATAATCAAGACTCAAGACCCAAACCCTAATTTTACAATATATATTATATGTTGTAATGGATTTGATCACACTAATTAAGGACATTTCAAATTAAAGGTAAGGTCATCTCACCGTGTTACAGAAAATTAGTCACACAATCTTCTGTATGTATCAGCTAGCTTGTTAATGTTAATAATATTTTCCTCTCTACATTTGATTTGATCGACAACATATATTAATTAACTATTCGATTCAGTGACAGCTAATGCTGAAAGTCAAAGAAATTAAAAAAAAAAAAATAAATAAATAAAAGAAAACACTTGTTAATATTAATTCAGTGATATATAGGCGGGGCATGTGTCTTGTGACTCCCGTCCTCCGACGACCAAACCAATGAATATATAATCTCCTTTGAACTTTTATTACAACTAGCACTACCTGATGAGTACTATAATTAATGTCATCACCATATCCATTCGCATTGTCAACACCTGTTTAATGACAAAAGTTGGACCCATCTTCTGCCTTGCCTCAACAACAACAACAACAACAACACACATAAATGAAACACAAAGGACGATCCTCTGCATGCGAAGGCGAAGAGAAAGAGATAGGCTTAGCCTGTGGGCATGCAAATGGCATAACGCGTTGACGAAAAACAATAAATGAAGGAGCAGCTGCCATGTTTTTACAGTCGGTTGAAAAAGGCCCCATATCATAATATCGTATTTTCATGAAAATGAGAGTTCAGAAACAATTTAGGTCTCCTTGAAGAGAACAAACAAATTACGGGGTCCCTAGCTGTTATCTGCCATATTTTGATTGTGACTGTAGCATTATTTGAGGTCACGCGTTCATCTCTCAAAACGATTTATGGTACGTATATCTATATATATACATATATGTGTATATGTATATATATATATATATATATATACACACACACACGAAACATTGTTATTTTTAATATTTATTTTAATTTCTTGATATTAATTACTTAAATTATTGTTTGGATTTTGTGCAATTTCTAATTTTCGTTTTTAAAGGGTCCACACGTTTGAACCGACCTGTCTAGCTCGTTTCTCTATTATTATTGATTGTTTTCATTTCACATATCCTTTTATAACTTTATGTCAACTTAAAATGTCGATCTAATCCACATAATCACAAATCACGTTGTTGTTTTGATATGCATGTCATCTGCATATATCTCTATGAATGAGATCACATCACATGATTATTAGAATCTGATTTTGATGAATGACCATGACTAAAGTGGAGAAGCTAGCTAACAAGCTGATGTGTATTAGTTATTGTGGGACTTTACATTTCGAACATCATTAATCTTAAATGAAAATGATTGATTGTACCAGAGCCATCAAATTAAAGATGTATTCCTTTACTGCTCTACATATCATGTTAAATTTGTGATATTATTTACATACAAAGATATATATGATTTACAAATTTGTGAGGGCAGCTTTTAATTTTGAAGATAAGAAAATTCCTTTTTCTTACTCTCCAATGACAAGCACTTTCTTTTTCTTTAACAATGCTTTCATTTTCGCCCGTGAAAATTATCCCACTACCAGACAAGTCATGTTAAGAGAACATGAAGTGACGAGATTCCATTTGAACTTGAAAAGAAAGACATAACTCCACTATATCTACATGTAAGTTTCAATCTGATTTTATCAATATTAAAAAGAAAATAAGCCATTATAACAACGATATATGAAATAAAGCATATTCCCAAAATTTATCGGATTGGGAATTCGTACCCTTATGGTGGGTGTATTTACAGTTCTAAGATTTCCGAGATGTTAACTTATTGGGCTGATGTGTTTTATTTATTGAGGCTTTAAAAAGCCATATTGCAGACAAACAGGCGGGAACATCGGGTCGTGCGCTGCGTTTTGGACGGGTTTTTGGCGCAAAAATCCTAAAAAGGTAAAACGTTTCAGCTTACAACTGCAAGGACACCATCGTAAAATCAATAACAGCAAATTATATTAAAGCAAACAAACTTAAAATTGGAATCCCGCAATTTACGACGCGGAGATCTTCTATTCTTCTCTTCAACACCGAGCTACATTAATGAAACCCTAACATAACACAATTTCTAAATCTTGTTACCGATCGCAATTTCGCAGATCTGAAACCAGGTTTGCCTTCTTCTCTTTACTTGCTGGATTCTCGATTGTATAGGTTTTATGTTATTTACGTTGTATAATTCTTAATTATTGCTATCGATTTTAATTTGAATCAGATTCGGTGTTGGTCTAATAAATATCTGTTTGCTATCATTCTCAGCTTTAGCCTAGTTTGGGTAAAATAATCATTGCATTTAATTTTAATTTACCAGTGTCGCGTCATTGTTGTTGTCAGTTTTTTTTTTTTTTCTTTTTTTGTGTTTTTTTGTCAAACAACAGCATATAGTAATGAAATATGAAATAGTAAGTTGTCAGTGCCGTTACCATTACGTTCTTATAATATTTTAGGCTGAAAATGACACACTCCTTTTTCAAAGAAAAAGATTAGAATGGTAGTTGCTTTGAATTCTTTGGTTTCTTTTAAAATTTTTCAGTGCTTGTCATGTTAGATCGAGTTTTGAATGTTTCATTTTCTCTTTGCAGCCATAGGCGTTTTTATCTGACGATGAGCTCTGGTAGATGGAGAATAATAGATTGAGAGGGTTCATATACTGTGTGATAATAGTAAAGAGAGATAGTGCGTTTGTTTCTGTGGCATGCTAAGTGGTTGTGAATTCATTCGGTGTTTGGTAAAGAATATTGGGAATTCAAAAAGAAAATTGAATTTGATTAGTTAAATTGTAAAAATAAGGATGCAAGTTTTGGAATGCTGCAGCTTTTATGATGGTTAATTAGTTTTAACAGTGAAAGTAAATCTGAAAAGAAATTGCCACATGAAAAGTCAGTATCAGCTAAGGTGAAGCCAGTGGACATGTTCAAGACTGTTCAGGAGATTGGAGTTTATATTCACAGGTTTCACAACCTTGATCTTTTCCAGCAAGGGTATGTGCATTGTAATTTTTTGCTGATTGTCAATCTTTATGTTTTCTTTTTAATTAAAATACAATTGGTGCATTTGTCATTTTTCTAGATGGTATCAAATTAAGATTAGCGTGAGATCGGAGGACAGTGAATATACTATTTTGGGAACTCCGGCCAGAGTTGTTCAATATGAAGGTGATTTTATAAAACTTGTATTGGTTATATTCTACTTACCTTACTCACTTGTGCAATAAATTTTTAATAAGTAAATAAAGGTGGTGATAGTTTTATGATCTCAGCAAATTGTTGGTGCTTACCCAAAGGATTTTTGAGTAATTTTCCCAGGCATAAAAGGGAGAAAACAATTTTCCCCTTCTGCGATCAACGTATTAGCTTTATTCACTGCATCACTATCTAGATTCTCAGTTGAACTGCAAAATCCTGTAAAATTTTAATTCTTCAAGATGTCTGCAGAGTAATTGATTGTTTTGGTACCCTTCTCCTTCTTGTTGATTTGTCATTCAACTATTGTTTGCTTCATTTATGTTAAAGTTAAAATAGGAATTTGAGTTCTATGAGTTAAGTCCTTGTGATAGTAGAATTATATTTTCCTTATTAAGTTTTATTTTCAACCTATATAGGTCTTGTAATATTTTTTTCATATTAATGGTGAAATTTCAGTTGTTCTATCTCTTTCAACAATCTAAATTGTGAAACAGGAGCTAAAATCTGAAAATGGGTACATTCGTTTGAACTGCAGCTCCTGATTTAGGTTATGATGATACATATGGAGTATGGAGGATCGATGATAGGGACAATAGCTTTTCAACGCAGCCTTTCCGGATCAAATATGCAAGACAAGATATTCTTTTATCTGTCCTGATTTCATTCAATCTATCTCCTGGTAAATGCGAGGTAAAGATCTCCTTCCCTCCCTCTCTCTCTTGCTAAGATATAAAACAATCTCTTTTTGTATCTTGAAAAGAAAGAGAATATGAAATCTGTAAGAAATAGTCAAGGAGGAGATAGCCTTGAACAACAAATTCAAATCAAACCAGAAAGAATATGAAAATTGAAGAGCTCAACGAAAATGAAGAATAAAATAGAATTCAAGGAAGGATAATATCTCTTAAGGAACGTCTCTTAGGTGATAGCACCTAGCTCGGAAAGGTCATCACCAAAGTTAGCTTGTTTACATATATTGAAACAGGTTCTTTCATATCAGCATTAGAAAGATGATGCATATTTTATTCTTTTTAGTTGAGGGGTTGCAAATGATGACAACTCTACAAATCATCTAATGCACATTAATTTTGATTTGTGGAAAGTTTACGTCTAATTATTCTATTTGCAATTTAACAAGCAAATCTCCAATGAAATTTTGACACGGTTATAATCGTTTTAAATTTCATTTGTTTGCACCTTTTGACCATCAGTATTCAGTACTTCTGATATCATCTCTGGGGTATTGATATGACATTTCATTTATAGGGTCTACCTTCTTCTGCCGTTATTTTGAAGTTTGAGCTTATGCATGCTCCAATAACAGAGAGTGGGTGAGTTGATGGAATCTTTATTCTAGTTTTTGCTCATTCAATTGCTGCCAAATTGAAGCCAATTTTCAGTTCCTGGACGCTTGAGATTTTCAAATTCCAAACGTTGATTGCAATGCAATATGCAGGTCTGAGTTGCAAGCTTCCTTGGATTCTTCTCCTGCTGCTGTTCATGAATTTCGACTTCCTCCTAAAGCTCTTCTAGGATTGCATTCATATTGCCCTGTCCATTTTGATGCGCTTCATGCCGTGCTTGTTGATGTTAGCATTCATGT
This sequence comes from Azadirachta indica, assembly GCA_022749755.1. Classification (NCBI taxonomy): domain Eukaryota; kingdom Viridiplantae; phylum Streptophyta; class Magnoliopsida; order Sapindales; family Meliaceae; genus Azadirachta; species Azadirachta indica. Next base: position 6,244,525 of record CM040449.1, read on the forward strand.
CAGTCTACTGAAAGCGGGTTCCAACACACCCCCATCGAAGGTATCCAGGTCTGTCACCAATTTTTGTTTCTAATGTAGACATCCTTGTCAATCACACCTGTGTTGCTGCCTTTTCTGCTCTTTTCTTGTTCTTCTTCTGTTTGTAAGTTTTGTTTAGTTGTAGCTGTTTGCAAACTAATCATTGTACACTATTGGTCAACTGAATTGTTTCAGTCATTCTGGCAACATTGAAGATGTTGCTGGTGGAACTGACGGATATAATCAAGTATGTTTTTGCACTTGGAATCTTTATTTACAATGGTTTTTATTTGACTTTTGCTCAAGTGTCATTTTGTCGAGTCCTTCAACTTCATATTTATACCACCATACGCCAGTTTTTGTCTATGCTTCTTCAATAGATTTGAATCAGGCTGCCATTACACTGTTTCATTTGTTCTAATATTCTTTCTTTCATGTGCATGCTTGGTGGTGATAGTATAAATTGGTCCGTTTCTGTATGCAGTTCATGCACACTCAAGCTTGTATCTGTCATGTTTAATGACCACATTTAACCCAAGCACGTGTTTCTTCCATGTTTGCTAGTATTTAGGTTTATCTGGTGAACGGAAGTTTTCCTTTTGGGATCATTTCTTAAGTTGTTTAGTTTTTTTGGCATACATTTCAATCACTGGTTATATATTATCTTCCACAAAATCTTGCTAATAGGTCTTGTTTAGACTGTTGGGATCTCTATCCCCATTTACAATATGATTTTTGATATCTTCCTGATTTCTGGTTCCTTTCTTTAGTGCTGGTTCTCTCATTTTGAGATACTGTATTTTTTAGCTAGTTTTGCTACTATTTGCTTCCAAATTATCTTTTTCATGTGTTAACTGTTGGCTTTTAAATTGACTAGGCTGTGGCTCAAGTGGCTTCTGTAAATGCAAAACCTGACATGCTTATTAAAGCACTGTTAGATTCTTTTAACACATTGCTTGAAGACCTACGAAAACTCAGTGAATCAATCAACCAAGCTATTGATATGACTGAGTTTGCATCGAGAATGGGTGGTATAAAGTTGTTTCATCCTATATTGCGTGCAAATCCGGGAATTGCAGAAGGTGAAGTTTCAAGACAGAGCAAGCCAGAAAATGGTTTTAAGGTCATTGCTTTATTCGTGCGGCAGATTATCCTGATTCCATTTTCCAATCTCAAGCGTTTTATGGTAAATTATTTAATAGCCTTTTGTTATGTTCTTGAACAGAAAGCAAATGGTACTCTGCATTTTCAAAGTTATGGATTGCCTCACACTACATCAGAGGATTATCTATTGAAGATATTTGATTTTGTAGGCGATCAGGTGTTCTATTTATGGAATGCTTTTCTAAGTTTCCACAGGTTTGCTTTTACTTCTCATCATTACTATTTATTTAGACATCCATTCTAAATTCCGAAGAAACTGCAAAACTTTTTGATGAATGACTGTTTATTATTGTTAGTATTAGTTGCATACAGGCATTTCTCTCTAACAATTAACAAAATTATAGCTTTCTGGTGTATATGTTAAGCATTAATGGTTTACTGTAAACTTTTTGAGTTCTTTGTTGGTGATGTGAGATCAAAAGCAACACAATCTTGACTCACCAGGCAAGCTTTTCTTTGCTTGCACTTTCCTGAGCTTTGCCTAAATATTTTATGTTGGACAGGCACGGGTATGATGGATTTTTCAAGCCACTTCTCTTTTTAACGAAGATAAGAAATGAAAATTCTCACTAATTTTCTCAAATTGTTGAATAATCAAAATAGAAAACTAAAACTCTTGATGCATGGTGGCAAGTTGCTAGTCTTTGTTCAATTTACAGCAATCAGCAGGTGATAATTGATGCTGTTGATTGAGGTTGTTGCTTTTTACATAGATTTTGAGGTTCTTTGTGGGCTGATCCTGGTTTTTGCGGGCAGCTTGTCCACTTTTGTTAAAACCAATACTGTTTTTAATATAATTACAAGTCTGGTTTCTTATAAAAAATATTGAGTTCATTTTTATATAACATTCTATGCTGATGTTATGACATTTTCAGTTTGACATATCTTATGCGATATTGATCTTGTCTGTGCGGCAATTACATTCCTGAGGACACTCTTGGAGCAATAAGCTATTGTAAATTGGGGTGGCCAAGATATGAGTAGTGGCTTTAGAGATTTTGAGATGGGGAAATTCTTCCTTGCTGGAGGGAAGTTGGTGCTTAAAATATTATAAGCTTCCAAAGAAGCTGCTGAGTTCTATTAAGTTTTCAACAAACTGCTTCAGACCCCTTTAAAGAGGATGTGATTAATCTTATAATCATTGCTAGCAATCAGTTGTATAGGAAGAGCCAGGTTTCTTGATATGGTTGTTTCTACATTTTGTATGCTTTTGTGCATGCTGATTATCACTTGATTCCAGGGCTAACAATAGAAAGATACTGAAATACTTGCGCGATACATGGGCTAAGGACCGGAGAGCTGAATGGTCAATATGGATGGTGTACTCTAAGGTTGAGATGCCACATCATTATCTAAACAGTGGAATTGATGAGTCCCACAATGGTGTGCATAAAAGAGTTTCAAGTTTGTTGAAGTTGAATGATGATGTAAGTACATGTTCTACATGTTTCATTAAAATTACGTTTGGCTTGTTTTTTCAGCGTTGTCCACCAATACATTCTTTTATTATGTTTTGAATCTGGAATTTTCTTTTTTGCTGCACAGCCTGCCCAGGTTGCAGCTATGCGTGCAGAGCTTCACCGCCGAAGTATTGCTCAGATGAAGGTGTGTGATCATTCCGTTGTGGAGTACTTTTTGGCTGTCGTCTTCCCTGTATGTTAGAGATTTACAGGATAATTTGACTTCCTTGCAGATCAACAGTCGATTCATACAAGATATGTGTATATTTGGAGACCCATCACGAATTCCTATTGTAATTGTGGAACGTGTCATGAATGCTCCTCGGCGTACCTTTAGTGAAAATTCATACTTTAGAAATGTGGACTTGATAGATGTGCTTGGCTCAAAAACAGGATCTGGCTCTGGAGGTGGAAAAAAGCCATCTGGTGCTAGCCTGCCACAGAAGGCTCGTGAATTGAAGATTGTTGTCTTTGTGCATGGGTTTCAGGCAAGCTACTCTTTTTATGGCTTCTCTCTTCCAGTTTTAAATGATGTTTCTTTGCTTATTTGGTCTTAATTTCTTTTTCTTTTTTCTAATCTTCATGCTGATCATTCGAAGTACTTAGTCATCATAACAAGTGCTTAATTTCCATTAACAAGGTAAAAATTGGTCAATTAGATTATTGCTAGTTACTTTTGTTTATCCTTAACAGGGATACATTTTGTAACTCTACTTATTTTCATCAACACATAATAAAATGCCATATTCGGAATTGTTATCCATAAGTAAATGGTCATACTGTCTGTTGTTGATATTAAGTTGCTAGTACACTAGTTTTGCCCCCGATCAACTTGTTAGAAACATGATACATTCAAAGTATGGAATGTCAATGCACAATGGGGCAGAAGTTCTTATTTTACTTTTCATTGTTTTTACATTATAAGACTGAAATTCATAGTCAACTTTGAGTTGAAACCTTAATTTGTAGCTGTAATTGGGGGCTTCTTTTGAGCCAGTCGACCTGGTAACATTATCCTTTTGAAGTATTTCTGTTTGACAGTATTAACCATATTAAGTTAGAAATTGGATAAACAGAGTAAAGCGTTTGAATTTTAGATGTGTCCTTTCCCAAAGAAGCCTTTTTAGTGCCATTACCAAATGTTAATTTCTTTAGGGAGTTTAAATTCCAATATTTGTAATTTTTAACTGACAAAATGGTGTTTTCTTTATTGCAAGCATATAGTTTCCTTTATTTTGGTGTCATTCGTGTTCTGCACTACGTTTAGTTTGAAGTATAACCAGTAGATTAATTTACATGCCAGCATTTGTAATAACAGGGACATCATCTGGATTTACGGCTTGTTCGGAATCAATGGCTTTTGATAGATCCAAAGATAGACGTTCTCATGTCAGAGGTGAATGAAGAAAGAACATCTGGTGACTTTAGAGAGATGGGATTTAGACTGGCTCAGGAAGTGATTTCTTTCATTAAAAGGAAAATGGACAGAGTGTCTAGATCTGTTGGCCTGAAAAATATCAAGCTCAGTTTTGTCGGCCATTCTATTGGAAATATCATTATAAGAACAGCAATAGCAGGTACATGGTCATGACTTTGGGTGCTTTTCTTTTATCTGCTAGTTTTTGAAGTGGTGCTGGTATGTGGTTCACTTTTGCAGAGGGTATTATGGAACCATACCTGAGATACCTCTATACATATGTTTCTCTATCTGGTCCACATTTGGGGTATCTTTACAGTTCAAACTCTTTATTTAACTCTGGAATGTGGCTTTTAAAGAAGTTGAAGAATACACAGTGCATTCATCAGCTCACTTTCACTGATGATCCTGACCTCAAGAACACTTTCTTTTACAAACTTTCTAAGGTACTTGAAGTAATGTACTACACGTATCTAGTTCAAGAAGACATCTGGTTTTTCAGAAATTTAGCAGTTATTCTTATTTGCTGAAGCTCTAAAATAGTTATCTTTCTTCTTTCAGCAGAAAACACTAGACAGTTTTAGGCATATAATTCTGCTATCATCACCCCAGGTATTACCTTATCTTTGCACAATATATCCTAAAAGATGTTTGCTTTTAGAAATTACAAGCTACGTCATAGAATTTATTACGGTTGCATTGATGCACTTGGCTGTTCCAACTTGTCTTTTGGTGTTTTTGGTTTGTAATCATAGGGGTAAAATAGTGGGTAGGATAAAACTAGATGTCTTAAAAGCTAGCTGTTGCATCAGTATATCTTGTCAATATTGATGTACCTGTGTATGTTTCTGGTTCCTGTAGAGTTATATGGGTAATATTGCAATATGGGATTATATAATTTGGCCTTCGATATGTTGTTTTAGAGAGCCTAAATTTTTTTAGGGGTGATGAGAAAATGATTTGTAAGTTTGTTTTTGGATACTTTCTTGGACTTCTCTTGTAATGCGGCATTGCACTCAAATGATAGGTCTACGCTTTTATGAAAAAGTTAATAATCCTTCGCAGAAATATTTTGGTTCGTTAGTTTTCAAAATACTGGTTGATCAACTGGGAATAATGGAGAATATTTTGGCATTCTTTTAACTATTTGTATCATCCTTTTCTCACTACCTTTAGTGCTATTTATTGTATTTTTTTTTTCTCTCAGGATGGTTATGTTCCATATCATTCGGCAAGAATTGAACTGTGCCAGGCAGCCTCGTGGGACTACTCAAAGAAGGGCAAAATGTTTCTGGAGATGCTGAATAGTTGCTTAGACCAGATACGAGCCCCTTCCACAGACCAGCGGGTGTTCATGCGCTGTGATGTCAACTTTGATACCTCCTCCTATGGCAAGAACTTTAACTCGATCATTGGACGGGCTGCTCATATCGAATTTTTGGAGACTGACACTTTTGCAAAATTCATAATGTGGTCTTTTCCAGAATTGTTCCAGTGAACATGTGTCACCTCTCCTGTCATCAGCTAGGACTTCCGCTGACCTCAGAGTCGCAGGTGCCAACACATTGGTACATATCCGGTCATACAACAGAGTGGAAACATAGGCTTTTTTTAAGCTGTCAAGTTTTATAATTCTATGCCTTGTTTTGTGCTTTAGATTAACCAACGGAATCGGGGTTAGGGTTTCAAATTTCACACGCGATAAGCTAGATATTTTGTTTACTGGGTTAAAGGAAAGTAGCAACGTAGATGTGATAGTTGGTTGTGTAGATGGTTTTTTTTTTTTTTATCATGCTTCTGATCCATTTTCTGTCAGACAGATGGAAGGATCATATACTGTAAACAAGCTGGGAGATTGGAGATAGCCATAGGTGCAGTCACGAAGTCTGGTACATAATACGGTGCTTTCTAATTGTTCATATTTGCCTTCAATTTTCTTTTCGTGATCATCAAGGCTCGTTTCAATCTAAACCGGAAGGTCTGTGCTTTAAGTCAGATTCAGATTGTGAATTATGTACTATCAAAGACCGCAACTTTGGGCTATCATGTGTGATTGCCAATGTTACTTTGGATTTTACAATCTAATTATTGAATAAAATTGAACAAATGAGGTGCTCTTTAATTTGCATATATTTTAGAATAAATTCACCAACTCGTAAGGGTTAAATAAAATTAGATCAGAGGGGTGATAGTTAAATTTTTTTAATTAGTATACTTTAGAATTGAGTTGAAATACTGGGTATAGGATAGCACGTGCTTCAATACAATGGAAAACGTTTTGATTGAGAATAAACGTGGATCAATAACGTTCTCTGTTGTCGGCACTGCATCCAGAAGAGTTAATCAATCAGAAGCCACTAGGTTTTTGATCAATTATTCCAGTAACGTCGCATATTCTAATATTCTCTTAATTTATTTTGAAGTAATTTAATATTTATTAATACAATATAAGATTACTTGAAAAAAATATAATAAATTACTTTAAAATTATGAAAATAAATATAGTACAACTTAAAATTAAAAAAAAAATTGAGATAATACCCGACACATAATATTACTTAGAAGTTTGAATAATGTTTACTGTTTGAATAAATCTCTAGGCGATCTAAAATAAATTGACTATTTATTTATCTTCTCTATTTATCCATTTTTTTGGGGATGGATTTTTAAGTATGCACGAGAATTGATCATGTCTTAAAGTAATATTTTATACTTTCTTTGGGTCGATGATGAGGATTTATAAATGGTAAATAAAGGTAAAAGTAGACTGAGAGATAATTCTTTTTTTATTATTTCTACATTGAATATGTTATTCTAATCAAATCCTAACATTATAGCTTTTGATACGTTATAATAGACAATTATTAATTTCTTCATTTTTAAATAACAGTAATTTATCCGTTGATCATGTTTTGCCGGTAAGCGAATTTCTCGTATACGAGAAGTTCAAAAATCGTCGGATCAGTTATTGAAATCTAAAACACGTTCACCAGGAACAGAAACTAATCAACTGGGTCGTTGGGTACAACAAAAATTTTAAAGCACTTATCCGAATCACTTGTCCTTATCTAAGATCCTGAACTAAAGAATCCCTCCTTACGTGGGATTGTTATTATTTCCAAGTTCTTTTTTTTACAACAATCAACTTCCTTTTTTAAATACATGCTATAATAACTACAGTGTAATTGCATTTGCATATAAGCTGGAAAGATATAACAGATATTTAGGAAATTTTATTTCATATTCTGTCGCAGAAAGTTGTTGAATTACCACAAACACGAAACAATGGAGGATTTGTCTCTTCCTCAGGACTCCCTTTTCCTTGGATTTGACAGCTCTACTCAGTGAGTCACTCTTCCCTTGCAGTGATTCAATACAGGTCACAAGCTTAGAATTATCCAGTTGGCTAAATCTAGTGTTTAGTCAATCTATGTTAATCAATTTTCGTGATTTTGAAAATCTTCATTCATGATGATACTGTATATGGTTTAAACTTTTTCAGCTAGTGAACTGAGACCGTTGTAATCACCCTTCTCGCTGTCTTGATAGAATAATAGTGATATTTCTCGTATTGAGTTCAGTTTTTATTTTGATTTGTCGATTTAACGTGTAGAATAAACTTCTTTGATCTCGATTAAGGACTGAAAATTTCAATCGCGGTTTTCCCGACTATTTGTTTCTCCTTAGAATTATGCATTGAAATGTAGAATTGCATTACTCAGTAATCTAAAACTAAATGTAATTGGTTTTTTTCTCAAATTTTTGAAAGGTCTTTGAAGGCCACTGTGTTGGACTCCAATCTCAACACTGTCGCTTCTGAGCTAGTTCATTTTGACTCGGAATTGCCCCATTACAAGACCAACGGTGGCGTTTATCGAGACCCTTTGATTAATGAGAGAATTGTTTCACCCACCCTGATGTGGGTGGAGGCTTTGGACCTGATGCTTCAAAAACTCTCAAAATCCTTGGATTTCTCAAAAATTGCGGCTGTTTCTGGCAGTGGACAGCAACATGGTAGTGTCTATTGGAAGAAAGGTAGTGCTGCAATCTTATCGTCTTTGGATCCAAAGAAGCCATTGGTTGATCAATTTGGCAACGCCTTTTCAATTAAGGAATCTCCAATATGGATGGATAGCAGCACCACAGTTCAATGTAGGGAGATAGAGAAGGCTGTCGGTGGTGCGTCGGAGTTGTCTAAACTTACAGGGTCACGTGCTTACGAAAGATACACTGGGCCGCAGATCCGGAAGATATATGAATTGCAGCGAGAACTTTATGATAAGACTGAGAGAATTTCCCTTGTTAGCTCTTTCATGGCATCTCTTCTGATTGGGGCTTATGCTTGTATTGATGAAACTGATGGTGCAGGGATGAACTTGATGGATATTAAGCAAAGAGCATGGTCTAAAATAGCTTTAGAGGTTTGTTTGTGGCTCTAAGTTAATGCTGCGTGATTTCTCAATCAATCTACTAATTTGTATTTTGAATTAATTTTTCATGCTTCAATGATATGTCTCTTGCTGCTCATTTAGCTCAAGTTTGATGAACTTTATATATAATAGGCTACAGCGCCAGGATTGGAAGAAAAACTTGGTAAGCTAGCCCCTGCCCAAGCTGTTGCAGGTTGCATTGCCTCTTACTTTGTGGAGAGGTTAGTACATAGTGTCAGTGTGTTTGTCTATTCACTTTGTCATTGATACCCTTTTGGGATCAACAATACATCTGCCCTAACTAAGCTTTCTCATTCTCACGATTTTTTCAATCTCACATTTTTTTCAAATTGTGATTGGCTTCAGAAATCACAAAAATGGATAAGAGAGGACTGAACTAGGGTAAATTTTGAGTTTAACATGAAATAAGAGTAGTGTTATATGTAGAAGTTTTTGTGCTTTGATAGTAGTCATCATACCAATGTCGCAGTTCATAAATAATGGCTTTAATCATATCTATTTGTGATTATTGTGCATCACAATTACATTAATTGATGGATTGAACCTATGTTAATGTACTTGCAGGTTTCATTTCAATAAGAATTGCTTGGTTATTCAGTGGTCTGGAGACAACCCCAACAGTTTAGCAGGTTCACAATTCTCTTAATCTCCAACTTATACCATATTATTTAGCAAATTCTCTTTATAACATATCCTGGATGTCACGCTATATTATATGATGGATTTTCTTATATAACATATGTTCCAACAATTGTTGCTGCTGCTACTATTGTTATTGCTACATGACCTCAGTTCTTATTTTCTTCCATGATCAATAGCATGGCTTTTAGGTTACGTTTGTTATATATATTGGAGATATTTCAAGCAGTGAACTTATGGTTTCTCATATTTAATATTTTTATTTACATAAACAAATGATTTAATATTTTTATTTACATAAACAAATGATTAATGTTTAATATGTCAGCCCATTTAAAACTTTGAAATGACTATCAGCTTGGATTATTTCGCGTTACTATTAGAAGAGCAAAAGAAATGCAGTTATGTTATGCAAATCTAACAAGGAAGTCATCCTTAAACTCCAAATGTCAGGCACCATCAACGACAATTCTCTCTTGATCTTTCAAGTTTCCTTTCTGTGATGCTATTTTGTTTCTCCCTTGCATCTGAATTTTCTGCAGCAGCTGTCCTCAAAATTTGTTGTTCTCTTGTTTATATTGTTGATCCTCTTCTTCCTCATGTGTGGTATGTTTTTTCAGATCTTTTTTTTTCATCAATTAAAAGAATTTTAAACTTGCAGGTTTGACACTAAGCACTCCTGGGGATCTGGCAATTAGTCTTGGCACCAGTGACACTGTAAGAATTTATCTGGCTTTTCTCATAATGCCATGTGATTGTCTTTTCTTCTAGATCATGGGCAATTATTTGGTTTCACACCCCACTTGTTGCCCTTACGATTATTGCTTTATTTATTTATTTTTGATATTTTGGTTAAGAAATGCATGTGAAACTGAGTGCCAGAAGAGGTAACGATCACTCTATGAATCACTTTTAGAAGACATGGAGCATCTGGATGTAACCATCATATATTTTTCTTCCCAGAATATCGGGGTTTTGTGTGCTTTGGTTCTTTCCTTGTATTTCCTTGTTTAGGGGCTGTTTTAGGGTCGTTTTATAGGTGTATTTGGTCAAATATCAACTCCGTATACGTAGATCAGATAGGTTGTCCACTTTGTGTAATTATTTTTTCTTCAATACAATTTCTTTTCCTAACACACATACACACAGGCGCATACACACACGTGTACATAAACACACGCGCACACACACACACACAGAGAAGTAAGACTAAATGATATATTCAGCAACCTGATCTTGTCGAGATTGGTGTCCACGATTTCCACATCTGTAAATGCAGTTCTACCATTGTGTCTTAATTTAGTTGGATGCTGGCCAACTTATTCCTTTTGAACTTGATTGTGGTTTTGGCAGGTCTTTGGGATCACTGATGATCCTCAACCTACATTAGAAGGTCATGTATTTCCTAATCCTGTTGACACAAAAGGTTACATGGTAATGTTGGTCTATAAGAATGCTTCTCTGACTCGTGAAGGTACAATTGATCTATATTTTTGTACTTTTTGATGAAGCTGGATAGTAGTCCCCCAGTCTGACCACAATTTTTGTTCCAGATGTGCGTAACCGCTGTGCAGAAAAATCTTGGGACATTTTTGATAAATATCTGCAACAAACACCACCCCTAAATGGTTTGCAAATGCATTCTTTTAATTTTTATACCCAGTTGCTGTTATCTGTTTACTCATTCTGGTTCCTACAATAGGTGGAAAAATGGGTTTCTTCTACAAAGAGCATGAAATTCTTCCTCCCCTTCCAGGTGTGTTATCTTGTTTTATTCTTTCTCATTTCAGGAGGTAATAAACCCACATAGAATATTCTTTTTGTTGCTGGCTTTATGCCAAATGTGTTTAGCAGCACCCATGGAACAGAAGGCCTCTGTGGGTGCATGGTAATGCAAAGTACTTTTCATTGACAGTCAGCTGTATATGTATTCCATCATCTATGTAATTCAGTATTGGTATTCCAAAACCACACATTAAATAGTTAAGTAATAGTTGTCTTTACATTCAGTTGGTTTCCATCGCTATGTCCTTGAGAATTTCACGGGAGAAACTCTTGATGGTGTGAATGAACTTGAAGTAAAGAAAGAATTTGATCCTCCTTCTGAGGTTAGTAGCCTTTAATAACTGTTTGTGTAGGCTATTGAATTCCTACAGAAAAAATTTGCCCAAGAAAAAAACAAATTCATTTGCAGGTCCGGGCATTGGTCGAGGGCCAATTTCTCTCCATTCGAGCTCATGCCGAAAGATTTGGTTTGCCATCCCCTCCAAATAGAATCATAGCTACTGGTGGAGCATCAGCAAATCAAAGTATTCTAAACTGTTTGGCATCCATCTATGGTTGTGATATCTATACGGTCCAGAGACCTGGTATGCAGTTGTGGCATTTGCTTATTACTATCACTTGTGTTGAACCACCCTTGTGGTTCCAAACTGAGTCCAAATAAGTCAGCTTAAGTTTATCTTAACTTGTAATTCTCCATCGGGAAAAACATCATTGGAAAAAATGCTTTGGTCACTTTTAATCATGGTAGTATGAAGTGTCCCTAGTCTAAAGAGGTTGTAAGCCCTAGGGTTGTCCATACAACTTTCTTAATTGTGTGGCATGCTTATTAGTTCTTTTACAAGTTTTTGCTGGATTATCCTGATGGAGCAACTGTAACTGCTTTTACAGATTCAGCTTCCCTGGGAGCTGCATTGAGGGCTGCTCATGGTTACCTGTGCAGCAAAAGGGGAAGCTTTGTGCCAATTGCATCCATGTACATGGACAAGTTGGAGAAGACGTCTCTTAATAGCAAGCTTGCTGTGACTGCTGGAGACCAACAATTGGTTTCAAAATATGCTGTGATGATGAAAAAGAGAACGGAAATAGAGAACCGACTTGTAGAAAAACTGGGTCGTCGGTAGAAAATGAGGGAATGATTTCCAGCTTTCACATGTCTTAGGAGAAACCATAGTGATGGCCTTACAAAACCTATGATAGGTATTTACGAAAAAGACATTTATGCGGGTGGAAATATAATGTTTTCAACAGCATTATAAGTTAAAAAATAAATATAAAGTAGCCCTCCTGTTCATTCCCTAGCATTTATGAGTTATTTTATTTGTCTTAAATAAAGTTTATTGAAAATGGTTTGGACGAAAGGCGTTATAATTTTAAATTTACATTTTTTATAGATTGTATTAAAATTATTATATGATTTTGTGCTTTCATAATCAAATTGAAATAACGGAATTACAAATATACCTCAAGTTGGGAGTCAGTTTTGCGAAATTGTCAAAGCAACATCACTTAAATCTTTCCGTGCTTAGCCATCTAAGCTCAGCCTGGATGGTTAGAGCACATTCCCTTTACAGGGAGGAAATGCGTTTGGGGTTTTTCACACATATTTTATGGTTTATTCTCATTTTCAGATATCTCTCAATAATAGTAGATCCCTGATTAAATATTAATTGTAGTAAATCTCTGATTAAATACAACTAGGTAGATACTAGTAAATTTGTAGTATTAAAAAAAAAAAAAATCTTAGCGTAATTATTTTGTTGAAAATGATGTGGCATAGGCATAACTAAGTAGGTGGCAAAATGATATAATAAAATTATTTTTCAAGCATTCTCACATTCATTTGGAAGCATGATCTACAACTTCTCCAGCTACTTGTCCACAACTCTCATAAATTACTTTGATGAAATACTCAATATTCACTTTCTCAATAAATTCGAAATCAAATTTTAACACTCTACACTCTACATTTCTTTAAACAGTCAATTTAGGAAATTTGATTGTCGTTTTCTTACAGATTACCAATCAATCTTCAATTAAAAGATGAGAAGAGATTTTTTCTTTTTAAGATCACCACCAAACCGAGATTCAACAAAATGAAACTTCTATTGTGTTTTACTTTTGCGAATCGAGTCCAAAAATGAAACACGAAAATTATAAGAAATCAAATATTAAGGTTCTTGATAAACCGTCACAAAAGGCAATTTTTCATCGGCTTTGTTTAAATTATTTTGTCTTTAATAATATTTTGATTACAAAAAACTTTGTTTAAACGAAAACAGAATGGTTCCTATATATAAAAACAAAATAGCCCCCACCCAGAATTTCATTTGAAGAAGCGCCAAACACAAAAATCTATATTTTTTGATTTCAAAAGAAACTTAAAAAATAAAACTAAAAAGCTGATAATATGATCACCAAACAAAAACCTTCAAACTTCATAAAGCTATATTCAAGCAAAGACCATGGCTATACCAGAAAAATACAAACCAAGTCTTAATAAACCAACACAGAACCCGAATTATTAGAGGAAATCATCCAGAACAAAAGAGCACCACATAATAACAAACATAGGAAAAGATGACATCACACGTCCGCTATCAGTATTCATCTCCTTCATCACCATCCTCCCCTTCAGCAGACTCTGCACCAACCTCTTCGTAGTCCTTCTCCAGGGCAGCAAGATCCTCACGGGCCTCTGAGAACTCTCCTTCCTCCATGCCCTCACCAACATACCAGTGCACAAAAGCACGCTTGGCATACATGAGATCAAACTTGTGATCAATGCGAGAAAACACTTCTGCAACACTGGTGGAGTTAGAAATCATGCATACAGCTCTCTGAACCTTGGCAAGGTCACCACCAGGGACCACAGTTGGTGGCTGATAGTTGATACCGCATTTGAATCCAGTAGGGCACCAGTCTACAAACTGGATAGTGCGCTTGGTCTTGATGGTGGCCACAGCTGCGTTCACATCCTTGGGCACAACATCACCACGGTACATTAAACAGCAAGCCATGTACTTGCCATGGCGAGGGTCACATTTGGCCATCATCGATGATGGCTCAAAAGCACTGTTGGTTATCTCTGCAACTGAGAGTTGCTCATGATATGCCTTCTCAGCAGAGATAACAGGGGCAAAAGATGAAAGCATGAAATGGATCCTCGGGTAAGGAACCAGATTGGTTTGGAACTCAGTCACATCAACATTCAGAGCTCCATCAAATCTCAAAGAGGCAGTAAGGGATGAAATCACCTGAAAACATATACCAAAACAACACACATTAAGAACAATGATTGCCAAGTACAGAGTAGCATAAGTGTGTTTAAATTATAAATTACCTGAGAGACAAGTCGATTGAGATTGGTGTAAGTTGGGCGCTCAATATCAAGGGAGCGCCTGCAGATATCATAGATGGCTTCATTATCAAGAAGCACTGCAACATCAGTGTGCTCAAGGAGAGAATGTGTTGAAAGGACACTATTGTAAGGCTCCACAACTGATGTGGAAACCTGAGGTGAAGGGTACACAGTGAAACCAAGCTTTGATTTCTTTCCGTAGTCAACAGAGAGACGCTCCAAGAGAAGTGACCCAAGTCCAGAACCAGTACCACCTCCAACAGCATTGAACACTAGGAATCCTTGTAGCCCAGTGCAGTTATCAGCAAGTTTACGGATCCGATCCAAGCATAGATCAACAATCTCTTTCCCAACTGATATATCATAATACAATAATCAATATTCATAGATTTTACAAAAGAAATGACACAGCAAATAAATGTGGAAGTGGGTAGTGGTAGGTAATTACTTGTATAGTGACCACGAGCAAAGTTGTTGGCAGCATCTTCCTTGCCGCTAATGAGTTGTTCGGGATGGAAGAGTTGGCGATAAGTTCCGGTTCTCACTTCATCAATAACAGTGGGCTCAAGATCAACAAAAACAGCACGAGGGACATGCTTCCCAGCACCAGTTTCACTGAAAAAGGTGTTGAAGGCATCGTCTCCTCCACCAACAGTCTTATCACTCGGCATCTGGCCATCAGGCTGAAAGAAAAAGGGGAATTTCAACAATTAAATAGGAGAAAATTTTCAATATAAAACTATTCGAATAAGATCTAACAAATAAACCAACACAGCGATTAAGGACCATAATCATCCAGTACTAAATGAAATTGACGCAAATCAGGCCTTCCTAATCATACACACGGATTAAGAGATGATAAACTAATACGTAGATCATGCATGAAGATATTTACCATTAACTTAGAAATCCAAGCGAAATAACAAACAACAAAATGCAACAAAATAATACAAGCAAGTTCACTAATTCAAAAAACTTCCAAATTCCACAGATATTAGTATGAGAAATGAAATATAAAGATAAAATTAGAACATTAATAATGGAATCCTTAACATTCTCATTGTAAACCCTACTACATCTAGCTACATATCCAATACTAATGCATAAATTGTCTATATTAGTTTTAAATCAAAACAGCAATAGATCCAGATCTTATACAGAGAAACAAGACACATATCTGTCTCAACGAAATGAAAACTCTACAGCGACGATCTGACATTTCTGGATACAAACGAATAATTCAAACTAAAAGGCTTTAAAAGAAAAAGAAAAAGAAGAATTTGATCCGGAGAAATGAAGTTACCTGAATGCCATGCTCGAGGCAGTAAAGTTCCCAGCATGCATTTCCGACCTGAATACCGGCCTGACCGATGTGAATGCTAATGCACTCTCTCATTTTCGAAGAGCTAGAAGAAAATTCTAAATTGAAGGCAAATTATTTTGAAATTTGCAAGAGCGGCGTTTATCAAGACGCCTTTTCGCTGCATATGAAGCAGCAGTTATGCGGGCTTTTTTATAGGGGCTGATTGTTGGTTAAAATTAAAATATCTCTGATTCGTTAACTATGGTTAGTTTAACCGTCCTTGGTTGCCAGCGAAGAGACAGCCTGGCGGGTGAAATTTACAATTTAACCATGGTTAATTTCCCCGCTCAATTTTAATTTTTGTTTTGTGATTGTCGTTGGAGGCTTGAATTTTCAGTAAATTACATGGATACCACCCAAATCCTCACTCTTTGTTTAAGGGCAAAGTGGAAATATGACACGTAAGTCGGGCCACGGTCTACGTTGGTGGGTGGGCTGTCGTACAGAGAGTGGATCCTACGTTTCTTTCGTGGGTCCATTCGACGTCGTATGGCCCAGGACATTACCCAATCACATCATTAACTCGATGTTTTGTTCCATTTTCTTAAGCTATGGCGCAGATAATGATATCATAAAAATTAAAAAAGCAAATCAAGATATTCCCTGCAATCTCATTAACCAAAACAGATTGTAAGATAATTATGGATGTTCTAATTGCTAATTAGGCGTTAATTTGAATTTTAATCATTGAACTGATTAAGAATGCGAAAAATTGTACACTTATATATATATATATATATATATCTGTTATTAAGTATATTAAATAAATTAAGGGGCACAAAGAAAGCCAAATCATAGCCTAATCTCGATATAAATGGAACTCAATTTCCAAGTTAATAGTATTATCGAATTTAATTTTTAAGTCGATGACGAATTTTACTGGCTACTGGATTTAAGAGTTTAAAAAACATGTGATGCAGAAGAGGGTAAAATTAGATTTCTGAATGAAAAATGTTTTTTGGGATTGTCATGGATTAAATCGAGAATGCTTCACATCTGAAATTACCGAGGAATAAATGCAGATATGATCTCCAAGGAGGTCCTTTCATTGGTGTCTATATTTAATAACGCTAGATTTTGGGTTCATGGTTTGGTCTGTTAGCTTAAACTTGACGTTTTCTTTAGCAAAATGGAAGAAAAAATACAAATAGTAGAGGTAGAGCAATAAATGCGACATAGAAAACTGAAAATGAGGCATCATGATCCAATTGCTAATTACAACAACTTCCCAGGATCTGAAAACATGCATCAAGTGCCTGATCCGAATCAACTAATAATTTTATCTAACACAAGATGCCAAAAACTGATATAATGGCCCTCTCCTCTGTCTCTCAGATCTCTCACATGATGTCCCGACGCCGGTTGTGCACAAACAACAGACCCAACAGCTATTCGTGAACGTGACCTTGTTTAAGAATGGAAAAACAGGCAATAGTCCTCGGCAATATTAATACTGACTATGTACATTCAAACTGTAAGGGCATGTCTGAAAAAACTTTCTTTCTACTTAATTTTAAAAGCACAATAGTTCCCACAACAGCCCAAATGCAGAACAAAGTTCTAAGGGAAACAAAAGTATTTATACAAGCTCCATTTGCAGAATAAAGTGGATAATAACTTCAAAGTCTCAATCAATAATGTCCCGGACATGTTATCATTCTCAGATAACCTCGGTTCCCAGGCATGCCAAGGCCACTAATCACAATAACACTATAATAGAACAAACACATGCAGTCCCCGTCATCATTAAGTTTTTAACACCTTTCATACAAGACATGTATGTCCTCTATATGGAAATGTTATCCAAAGAATGGCCAAGAAAAACAATGCCCCAGTTAAATTTAGGTGGCCTTCAGAAATATTCTTGGCAAACTTAAAAAACAAAACATGGTAATTGAATAATCAAAGAAAAACTTCAAGATATTAGAGCTATATTGAAAAATCTAACATATTATGATGAGTCATGGACGAATTAGATATATTACAGTCAGTTGAAAACAGCATAGTATAATTCATGATTATTGTCACTGCTAGTACCATTTCCAGAGCCAGAAATAAAGCTGAGTCCATGTACTAGTTGGAGTCAACACAAACTCTCAACATTAGATAGAAAAATGTAGATTTTTCTCATTAAGTAGCAGTCATCAGCTAAGAATAAATTAGAAACATGTCCTGAAGTAAAAATTTATTACAACCTACATGTGAGTATATTCTATAGGCAAATGGTGGTGAGAGAACTGGGTAACAATAATTTAATCACAAGATGAAATTAATATTGAGGAATCAAAATCATGCAATGTCTATAGATTATCACTCATTATTGAATAACAAGAAACAGATTAATATTTTATGCAGCCGTTGCCTTGATGCAACCAACAGTTGGCTGCAGATTTTCTGTGATCTTAGCAAGCAACTTTCCCAGGCAAAACTAACATTCAATGGTCTTAGCAAAATCCAAGAACCAAAACTGCTGAATATAGCAGCAATCAAAAGAATGCAAATAAGATGCCTCCACGCTAAGAAAACAACTAGCTTCTACTTAGAAAGGTCGTAAGCTCAGAAGAAAATATATAGGAAAAGAGTACAATCAGAAAGATGAAAAACAGAAACACGGTTGTCTTCCGTTTTTATCCATTTAGATTAAGATGCCAGACAAAAAATGAACATAATAGACTACAAAAAAATTTAAAAGGGTGAAGAAACTGCAAAACAGTCAAAATGAACACACGAGACCAAAAAATGCAATTGTGTGAAGCAACTGCAAGATAGTGGTATTAAAAGTCTCCTTCATATAAAAGGCATATATTATTTTATCTTAAAGGAGAGAAGAAGGCACAAAATTTGAGCCCAGCAACAGGAGTATACAAATGCAATCATACAAAGGGATAATAAAGTTCAGGAGGACACAACTGCAATCATACAAACAGATAACAAAGTTCACTGACTCAAGACATAATAAAGCAAGCCAACATCATAAAGGAAAGCGTGAAGTCTGAACAGAAATACTTATAAGAGCTCAGATGTACTAGGCTCATAAATTATGAGCTTGATAGGACAACAAATCACTCCTGAACATAAAACAGTTATTATTAAAAGAGCCGCTTCTGGGTTGCAGATTAAGACCAAAATTTTGTGGTGCATGTAGCTTATCAGCAGTAAGCATAGTGGAAAACAAGTACTATTTGCACATTCACAGACATTAAGAACATTGGAAAAAAATTCATAATAAATCCCAATGAAAGTCTCCTAGCTTATATTTCAAAAATTATTCTTGCTACTTCAATAACAATCAGTTCATTATCATCAAGATGAACAGAGACAGACTGAAGTGACTCAAACACTGGTATGTGAACAATACAGTGGCAACAGAGGTCAACCATGGACTAGATAGACGATATTCAGCAAGCCTTTACTCGAAAAAGAAACCGAAACGTAAGCAACTATGTCAACATTGAACAAACCATAAGGCCGTGTGATATTATAGACCCATCTCATGTTAATCTATGACACCATTGTCAAATAATATTAAGACTTCTTTGCTTATTAATATTGCATAAAACTAATAATAAACAGGAATCACCAACATATTCAACATTTCTAACTCAACTGGCAGCTCAAGTATAAATATATTACTAAAAATAAAGAGAGAAAAGAAAAAGAAAAAATCATAGAAATAGAAAACAAAAGCTATATCTTCATAATTATAAATTGAACTCAATCGATTGAAAATTGGGAAAAACATACATCATCACTACCATGAGGTATCAGCATTAAACATAAAAAGAGTACGACATTGTCACATACATACATGTGAAAAATCATCAAAACGCTTCACCAAACCGTCTTCCTCTCAGCATTTCGATGTATGATAACCAGCACCCGTGATTGATGACGAATCGTAAGCTCCTCCTCTTTAAAGAAAAAAGAGAACAGAAAAATAAAATAATGTGAAATATTTTTGAGAGAAAAATTTTATATAAATATATATATATATATTTTTTGCCTGGCTCCATCCTGTCTGCCTTTTTCCACACAACAGAGGATTCTACACAGAGAGAAAGAGAAGAAAGCTACATTGTGTTATCGCTAGCTCTCAAGACTCATCTGTGAATGCACCAAAATGGCCTCCGATTTAGAAAAGCGTGGCCGTAGAATACCCCTCGGTGGCCGAGGGCAGTTTGGTCAGTCCAGAAGACAAACACGTCCTCTTCAACCTCTACGGCCATTGCCATTGCCATTTCCACAAGCAGAACAGTGTTGGTTAGCTCAGCCAAGCAAACCCAGCAACCAAAGAAGATTTCTCTCTCTTCTCTAAGGCTGTCTGGTTTTTTGGAGGTAGCTTTTTTTCTCTCTTTTTCTTTTTTTTTTTTTTTAATTTTCTTTTTTCGGTGAGGTGGGTATGGTCTAAAAATGGAAATTGATTGGCTTAGACTTACAGAGTGTGGAGAGGCATTTGGGTATTTTGGATTTGAGGAGGCCGGTGAAAAGCCATTTTCAACTTTTCTTTTTGTTCCTCTTTCTGGTAAGACTCACCGTTTTGTCTATCTCTCTTTTCTTTCCCTTATGAATCCAAATATTTATATAAAATATAACATTGCGGATAAAAAAAAAAAAAAAAAAAAAAAAAAAAAAAAAAAAACCTTTAAAAGAAACCTATTTTATATAAAAATAAGGAAATGCTAATGCGAATGCTAATACTATAGACGAGGAGCCATTAGTGGCGCTGCTGCCTATCGGTGAAATTTATATAGACGTCCATCACAATTTACGAGTCCGCAGCACAGCTGTGATTTTTAACTCTGAAGTGACGTCAGATCTTTGTCACTTATGTTTTTGACTGGGTATGTCTAGTCAGATCAGATGGTTAGGATGTGAGGGCATCTGTAATCGGCATAAATTACCCGCTCTTGTCTTCACATGTTCCTTTTTCACCGAAAATGGGTTACGGTATTTACTATTTACCGTCTAATGGGAAAAATGCGGTTTCTTTTCTTGCATCTGAGCCCGCCCCTTCGATTTAAGCGAGTAAATTGGCATGTATTTAGTTCATAATTTTTTTTCATCCGTCACTTGCGTGAGCTTTCAAGAAGAAGGGGAAAAATGTTGCAGCACGCTATCTTACTTTGGTTGACATTAAAGAGCTGCTATCGTTCAAGAACCATTAAGAAGGATGCTTAATAATAGCACTGTCATATTAGGTTCACCTCCCGTTTTTAATTTGCATAAAAATTTGACCAATTTTGCGTCACGGGTTTGCAATAAAGCGAAATTTGAGTATTAATAAAACTGGGGAAAACGCGTTTGAGGAGAAAAAAGACCTCACAGAATTGTTGTCGGAAACGTGAAGATTGAACAGGTTGTGTTTGTCAAAATGTCAAAATGTCAAAATGGAATAGGCCATTAAAGACGTAATTAATAATTATACAAAACATATTTTGTTGCACCAACTACATACCAATACATGTATAAAAACAAAGAATGCAACAATCAAAGAAACGTGAAAGGGTGGGTAGATGGGTATAGTTAATTAAGCGTTAAATAAGAGTAAATGTTGGGTAGCGAAAGAAAGCCGCCCTCTGGTATAGTATTATTGACATAGAACAGAACAGAACATAACAGATCAGCGTAGAGAAGATAAGAGAGAAGGTAAAAAGCTGTTGTGCCTTAAACGTCAGTGATTTAGTTTGTACATTAAAGAAGCCCCATTCAGGGTCCCTTTTCTCAATCAAACCAAAAAAAGGCAGCCCTTTCTTCCCTTCCTTCTAGAAATTCCAACCTTTAAAAGGCCTCTGCCACCCCCTTTTTTTTTTTTTTTTTTTTTTTTTTCTGAGGATAGGGACATATAACCCGACAAATCACTCCTCTGCCACCCCTTTCTCCTACAAACTTCAATTTCATTTTTAAGTGCAAATACCAAGTTAAGATTAATTTTATCCTACCATCATAACATAATTTAGATGTACAAAAGTCAATCTAACCTGTTAATCCAAATATTTCATTGTTTTTCTTACTGTGGTTGTCACTTCTGTTGAATCTTTTTGCTCATCTACCCTGTTTGACTTTATGATGAAGAATCCAGGAAGACGCTTGCTTGAATCCTACTCAGTTCATGTGTCTGTCTGTTTTTATTTTTATTAATTATTGTTGTTGAAAATTCCATGACATAACAATTCTGATTTCATTTAATGCTGATAAATGCTATTTATTAAAAATAAATAAATAAAAAGCATCGAGATCAAGAGCTAGTTGGATATGTCCATTGATTATCAAGTTTAGGCAGTATTTTTTAAATGAAATCGCAGAAAGATTTTCTAATTAATTGAAAATAATGTTTATTTGGTGTTATAATATTTATTGGCACAAAAAAAAAATGAAGAATTATCATAACAATGTGCTTTTAAATAGAAATGTATTTTTGAATAAATTAAAAATGTGATATACAATAATATTATAGAAATGTACTGTAAAATGTCTGAAGGAGATGTAAGTACATAAACAGCGGGCCCTTAATGGATAAAGGCATCTCCAGAGTCAAACATAACAGTGGGTGATTAATTGTACATTGAAACACTACAGGATATCGATTGAAACGTGAAAGCTAAATTCAATTCAACTCTAGAAATTTAAAAAAGATAACCAGGGGACAATGCTATTTGAATCCCAATGTTGTCAAACAAAATGACAATGCAAATCCCGGGATGCAATTCGTGTTGTTCAGCATAATTGAGGTTAAGAAATTGATATTTCTGTCTCGTAAATCTCTAATTGTCGAACATATCACATGTGAGTATTCATCCCATCAATCGGCAAACAGACTGCTTTCGGGCCATAATATGTACAAGTATTGGGCCAACATACTGTAAGTCCAGCTTAAGAGGCTCCGTGAGATTGTGCTTCTTTACGGTAGTTCTACATGTCTTTATTTTACAAGAAATCGATTTTCTTTCATAATTCGGGTGTGGGTATGATGCAGGAAATTGTCTGAAACATTTTTTAAACGGCGACAGAAGTTTTTTATTAGCAATTTGTAGAAGTTAAAAGAAAGGGAATGCATCTTAACTGCTCTAACTTCATAATTGCTATTATAATTTGATTTGAATCTAGTAGAACTCGTGTGAGAAGAAGAATCAAAACCCACTCAATTCATTCACAGATAAATATCATTGTCAGGTGTTTCTAGTGGACCTCATTTTGGCCATCCCAAATGGTAGCACCACTAGTTTGTGCATCGCACACACACTCATTGCATGAACAGATGATTAGCAACTCATTTAACAGTTTCCTTGTAATGTTTATAATAAATAATTATTATCATCACTGTGAATTTCTGGGATTGGTTCACCAAAGTCAACGTTTATCCATCTATTTACGGTTTACTTGTAATTTATCATTTCAGGGAGCGGAGAGGCACCCATTTGGCAATCCATAGTTGAGGAAGCAGTTAAGTTCTCTTAAAGTTATTGACAACTTTAACTAATTGTGTCACTGTTACTGAGAAAGGGCAAATATTCGTAAGAAGAATCAGTGTGGTTTTGACTCTTTATCCGTATATATATATATATATAGAATTTAAATAATGTGTGGTACTTACTACATTTGTTGTATTCCTGTTGTTGATTTTTTCTTTTTAAATTTATTTTTTCTGTACAAATGGAGGACGTATCCGTCCTGGAAAGAAACTTCTTTCTTATCATGGCTTTTTGTTCCGGAACTATTCCATTCATTCACGAGTGCTTCTTACTTTTGTTTATGGAGTCTCCACCATGCCAAAAGAAAGCATTTTTCTCCATGAATCTTATTCTTTCAAGAGGACCCCGCCAACCACTCACAAAGTTGAGAAACATGCACGTGTCAGTGTGCTTATACATTTTTGCAAAAACATCTGCAAACACGTGCAATTATTGTTATTTTTTAATCAATGTCTTTGTGACAAAATTCCTCTGAAGAATGTCTGGATTGGAATGTCGATCGTTGAAATTGATTCTGTTTATAGTATGATCTAGATACTACAATGGGGTTGATTGATATTATGATTTCCTAAGAGAGGAGCTTTTAGTAACAAAATAGCAAAAAAAAAAAATTAAAAAAATCTTATGGAAAATGGCTGAATATATATAGATGAAAATTGATCAATCACAGTAGTTAGAATTTGATGCTTCATAGCACTGTAAACCAATATATATATTATTTAGATGACATTCATTTATCTTATGCTAATGGAAGCATCAGGTGTCTCATTCAGCTTACCATTAAATATATAAAGAGAGTTGCAATTTGTGAGTGGAGGTTCATTGCTCACTATCGACGGTGAAAGGAGCTTGGACCCCTTTCCATCTTCACACCTTCATTCTATAGAACAATCAAATTCTAATAGAATAATGATGAAACAGGAAAAGAAGAAAAGGCTTCTGCTTTCACCCCGGTTCCTAACTTATGTAGAGACAAAGATGCTCATCAATCAATTAGGCCATTTATCTTTTTCCAGTGGATAGCTTGGGTGAAGTGTGGGCCTTTCCCATGGGAATAATGACTTAATTATTAAAGTCAGAATCAGGAACCCACTTGAATGCAAAAAAGAAGCCTCTGGCAAATCATACTCTTCCTTCATTCATCAGTATGAGTGCCTTTATTGTAGACTCTTCGCTTTGAATCACCTTAATGAAATAAAGAGCAAAGATAAAGAGGAAAAAACAAAGCTCTCAAAAGCTAGAGAATGATTTCATTTGTGGGTCTTCCATAAATATAGATGCCCTGCGTTACCATAAAGCAGTTATAGTGATTACATTTTTCAAATGCTTACAAGAGAAAAAAAACAAAACAAGAAAAGAAGAAAAAGAAAAAGGGTTAGAGATAGAATCTACAACCTAATTAGTAAATAATTAAAAGAAAATAATAAGTTTTTCTTTATGACAAGTCTCTTCAATAATTTTAAAAGCAGTACTGTTCTATAGATCCTGTATTACTTCACCTAAACCCCAATCACACACCTCATGCTTTCATAGTTCTGATGGGTTCTTTATTTTAGTGGCATTGGCTGATTCCTTGGTCTTATTTGAAAACTTGCAAGAATCAAATCTACAGGGATCTGCTTCAGCCAGCAGCTGAACAACCTCATTCATGGTTGGGCGCATGGCTGGTGTCTTGCTTATACAACGGATTGCAATCCGTAGAACCTGAATCATTTCATCCCTGAATGATCCAGATAATCTCTTGTCCAAGACTTCCATCACTCCTTCCATAGTGTCCACCTTTGTTGAAACCCAGTATATGATATTCTTATTCTCTCCAAAATCTGCCTCTACTGGTTTCCTCCCAGTTATCAGCTCCATCAACACTACTCCGAAGCTGTAGACGTCGCACTTGGTTGTTGCTTTAGACGAATATGCGTATTCTGTCGCAAAATATTTGGTTGATAAATTAATCAAAACTAAGAAAAATAAATGAACAAAATATAATCCATTTACTTAAAAAATAACAAATAACTATTAACAATACCAATAATAATATTTTAAAGCTAATGATTGACAGGATTTGTATATGGTATTAAGACTCAAGGTTCAACTTAGCATGCTCCAAAAGTTCTAGATGCCACTATGATTATAAGACACTTCTCTGTAACTCTCCAGTTATTATTGCACGCATGAATTTTAATCTTAATAATAGCTATTAGCAGCTTTTATGTTACATTGACTAACATAAGATTAATTTATTTATTTATTTTTGTTGCTTTAATTTTAGACATCAATTATCGATAATAAATTTAGATGAGAAAATTACCCGGAGCCAAATAACCGTAGGTCCCTGCAATGACAGTAGTAGTGGAATCTTTCCCGCCTCTAGCTTGGAGAACTTTGGCTATGCCAAAATCTGCAACCTTGGGCTGGTAATTGACATCCAGTAAGATGTTGGTTGACTTGATGTCTCTGTGAATAATAGGTGGCAATAGACCGTGATGGAGATATGCCAAACCCTGAGCGACACCAAAGGCAATCTTATGACGAGTTGGCCAATCCAGATGGAGCCAGCCTTTGTGAAGGGCGTCCCAGAGGTTTCCATTTGGCATGTACTCATAAACCAACAAACTGCAATCCAAACTTGAGAAATAGCAGTATAATTTGACTATGTTCTTATGCCTAATATTTCCCAATGTCTCAACTTCAGTTTTCAACCCCTTGTCCAAAAGCAACTGATCTTCTGTAGCAGAATCTTTTGTTCTTTGGCTCCACAACTTCTTCACTGCAACCGTCTCCCCGCTGCTCAATTCGATTTTATACACTGTCCCAGATCCTCCTTGGCCCACTTTGTTCTTTTCAGTCATGGCTTCAAGGATCTCACGTTGGTCGAAACTTAATCTATGGAAGCTCTTTACGTCGTATGAAAAGAATGATGAAGACAAGGTCTCATCATGTTCCATCATTGATCTATGTTGACTGAGTCGACGTTTTAGGAACAGAAGAAGGCCGATGAAAATGATAACTGCTGAAATTACGATTGCCCATACTGAATTTAGCCTCTTTCGGTTGTCAGTTTGAGAGCATAAAGGGAAATTTTGATCTGATGAGTTAACGTAGACTGAAACACAGAGGCCTGGGTTGCCCGAGAGACTTTCTATTAATCCCCCCTTAATCAAAGAGAGAGGAATTGGACCGGAAAGACGATTGTTTGAAAAATTGATGGAATTTGGTAACAATTCGCAGAGACTCTCTGGGATATTCCCAGTCAGAAGGTTGTTGGAGAGATCAAGAACGTTAAGAGATTTTAATGAAGACAGTGACTTAGGAATGGAAGAATTGAGCTTGTTGCTTTGCAACATCAGTAAATTTAGCTTCTTTAAGTTTCCAATTCCGGAAGGTATTGGACCAGACAGTAAATTATCACTGAGATCAATTTTGACCAGACTGACGGCTCGAGAAATTTCAGAAGGTATAACGCCTGAAATTTTGTTCCTCTGCATAAACAATTCTGACAAGTTTTTAGCATTTCCAATTGTACTTGCAATTGGACCGCTGAAATTGTTGAAACTCAAGTCAATGATTGACACATGGGGAAGACCCAGAATACCTTCGGGTATTGAGCCCTCCAAATGGTTGTTACTCACTCGAAACCTTAAAAGATTGATGCACTTTGCTAAACTACCAGGTAACTCTCCAGAAAACATGTTTTCCAAGAGAAGAAAGTATTGCAATTTACCTCCATTGCAAACCTCTGTAGGAAGTGGACCTGATAGGCGGTTCTCTGATAAGTCGAGAACAACCATGGGTGAAAACTGCCCCAGTTTCCGAGGAACTTCACCTGTCAGAAAGTTGTCATAAAGTGATAAGATGGACAGGGTCGTTGAATTTTCAATTACACATGGGATTTCTCCACTAAGGCTGTTGTTGTAAAGCTGCAAGACTCGCAGCTTGGGAAGCCTCCAAATAGATTCCGGAACTTTTCCAGTGAAGTGATTAACTGACATGTCCAAATCTCTGAGCTCAGTTAAATTTCCAAGTTCCTCAGGTATAGTGCCTACAAGCTGTTGATTGTAGTATAGTTCAAGCTGTTGCAAGTTCTTCAGCAATCCAATCTCTGGAGGAATATGGCCCGTGAAAAAATTGCCACTCAGTTCAAGATCTACAAGAGAAGTCATGTTTCCTATGGCTGCTGGAATCTGACCTTGCAGCACGCATGTGGTTAAGATCATGCTGCGGAGCTTTGTTAGCCTGGAAATAGTATTTGGCAGTTGCCATAACTTGAAACCTGGATTTTCATTAAAGTTGAGCACCTCAAGATCAGTAAGGTTAGTAACGGACACGGGGAACTCGCCTGTAAAGAGGTTGTATGACATGTCAAGTATCCGTAGATTTTTCATCCGCGAGAAATCCGGAACTGTTCCTGTAAGGGATATAGAACTCATGTTGAGCTCTTCCAGAAGAGAGCAGTTGATGATACTATCAAGGAAGTTCCCATGGATATGGTTTCTGCTGAGACGAAGAACCCGTAATTCTGGCAGATATGAGCATATACCAGATGGAAATTGGCCAGCTAGTGACCACCCTGTTATGTCAATTTTGTCAACATACCCTTTGTCATTGCAGCTAATTCCTGAGAAATTGCAGTAAGGCTTCCTTCCATCCATATGCCAATCAGATAACGCATCTCCTGATAGAGAGGTCTTCATAAGAGTGAAAAACTTGGACTGGTTAACACTGATGGCTTGGGAAGGATTCCACACAAAAGTAAGTAACACAAGAAGGAAGAAAATAGATTGAAGAGCCATTTTAGATAAATGAAACAGAAAGAGTAAGCTACAGGTAGAAAGGTTTTGAAACAAAGAGAGAGAAGAGAGGTAGTTAAGGTAGTTGTTGCTAGGAAGAAGGTGAACAAGAGTATAAGTTTATAAATGGGTTGATTGAGGTGATCATTTAGTGCTAGCGGTAATAAGACCTTGATGATGAAAAAGCAAGGTTCCTGCAGTAGTACTGTGTTGGGTGAGAGGAAAGAGAGAGGTGTACACATCTCATCATAAAGAGGCTTTACGTTTATACCCACCAACTCATGTAGAGAATACCATCACTGCTACTACTTTATACTGACAAATATATTTGAATGGAACTGCATCTGATACTAATCACCATACGTTTTCTTGACCTGGACCTGCAACTCTTGATGTGATCATCTCCTGTCTCCTGGATAGCCACTTGTCAAAGTTCAGTTCATCATCTGCATCATCCACCATGCAGCCATGCCCATGCTATGTTTTTTCCTTATATAATTAAAGAACTCTTTTTGTTTTAGCATGTCCATGGATTCTATGATATTTCTATTGTATTTTCTTAATCAGGGTAGCTAGCATTACATACTGTATTCATGTATATGTAAATGTTATGACCCCATACAATCTCCTGTTTTGGTTTTACGTTAATTTGTATTCAACTATATACGCAAGTGGACTTCAAGACCGTGTCTACTGTTTCTAGCAGTAGTAGGTTTGTTTTGTTTGGGCCCTGGTCTGGCTTAAAAAACAAGTAGACTCTTAAACAAATTGGCAAAGGATCTCTGTTTTCCTTCTTAAAACAACAGAATTAAGCATCAAGCATGTGAATTCACATGAAGCCATTGGGCACAAATGGTAAAATCCTAGTTGGTTACTTTTAAAAGACATCTCTTGAATATATTTCTATGAACCCTGTTTGTTCTCTTCTCAACTTTCTATATCTTGATTTTATATCTGCCAATTTGATTGAAACCTGTCTATCCAAATTTGCTTAACAAGTGAGAGAAAACAGATTGTTGTGTCAAATATAGTGTTGAGTTGACTTGTGAGGCCAATAGAATGTTAGCATTCCACCATCAACATCTGCAACACGTGTATGGAATTTCATATTAATTTTGTTCTCTGTCCCTCTTTGTTTTTCTTGCTCCTGGAGAATGGCTGATAGGCATTAGAAAATTCCTTTACTGGGTGGAGGAGGATAAAGTTTGAAATTTTTATATATAAATATATATTCTATATATAAAAATCTTGTTGGGGAATTTGCACTACAGGCCAGGGACCATATTCCAAATTAATTGTTTATGCGATATTGAAGAATTAAATTAAAGGTACACAGAGTACAGTAATGCTTCCTTTCCCTTTTTTTTTTTTTTTCTTTAAGCATTTGTTGTTATCCACATGACAATCATTGCTGAGATATGTGATCTGTCTCTACCAGACTCGTTAAAAAAAAACCCTACTATTATCTCACTTTTGCAAGCCTCCATCCGAATTATTTATCCTCTTTCTTGACCAAGACAGTGCGTTTGTGGGTTAATCGGATACTTGTTAATGAATTAATATGATTACAGTAGTATGCAAGTGACCAAAAATTTCTTCTAAATATATTATATATTGCTAAAAAACAAAATATAAATCATTTTAAAAAAAAATTTTATGAGATTTTAAATTTATTTTTTAATATGATAATCGATAAATCGCATTATCATCATATCAATTAAAATATAAATTTTACTGTTTAATTTTATAAATAAAAAAATATTTCAAGTAAATTTATTATATTACATTGACCTTATGATATTAAATTGCTATCTTCAAAAATTAGGGTATAATTAATATTAGCAATGATAAATTTTTTAATAAGAGAGTGATGGTATTTAATTTTAACTCTTTTTTTCCTTTAAACATTGATTCACATTATGGGCATTTTGTTTTTTTTTTTAATATAGAAAATTTCACATGCAAAACATGTATTGAATAATAAATTTAGATATGCATTTGATTTAATCGAAATGTGAATGTAAGCAACAGCTTCTTGATAATTATATGTATATAATTAATTAATTAATTATAAACTAGTTAGGACTTGGAAAAGAGTAGTGGCTTTTATGAAAGGAATGATTCCATTCTTCTTGCACCGAAGATAAGGGCCCACAAATCACCAAAGATAAGATGGATACGTGTTAAATGGGTCCGATAGTGAAGCCCAAAGGTTTTGTTGAGCCCATGAATCATTAATTGGGAATCTAAATCTCTGCTGGATAGAAGGAAAGGAAGTGCTCAATGATGAAGAGCAAAGCAAAGCTAAGATGCCCACTACTACTTAAAAAGTATTGGGTGTTGATGTAGCGGATGAGAAATGCTCAAAATCTGAATTGGCAATCGGTTATTAGCTGCTTCCTACTTTTTTAGCCGACATTTTTTTTTTTTTTTTTTGGGTTGGTTGGGGGTAGCTAACAAGCGCCTGAATCATCGGCGCACAATAGAAAGTGCAAAGCTGAAGCTGAAAGAAAAATTGCCTCAACTTTTGTGTTGAATTGGACAGCCATTTGTCACGCCCCGCATGAATAGTGCCCATGAACAGTAACCGTGACCAAGACATTGTGCGGACAGAATTCGCGTGAGGGAAAATCCGGGACAAACGGGCACATGAGCTTTGGTAATATGACTCGTCGATAGAACGGGTTAAGTGGGGAAATAAGGCATTTGGGCCAAAGATCTATACATTCTTCCTTATTGGCATTATTGTACTTATAGCCCAATGTTAGCCCAACTAGCCCAACTTCTAGAATGGTGGCCCAATTAGCCCAAGTTCTAGAATTGTGTAGATAGCATTACCATTTTGACAATTGTGTAGAT
This sequence comes from Azadirachta indica, assembly GCA_022749755.1. Taxonomy (NCBI): domain Eukaryota; kingdom Viridiplantae; phylum Streptophyta; class Magnoliopsida; order Sapindales; family Meliaceae; genus Azadirachta; species Azadirachta indica. The sequence continues at coordinate 6,275,295 of CM040449.1, forward strand.
ATTTTCTAGGACATTTCTAGAAGGTCAATCCTATCCCTCAAAAGTGCATTGTGAGGTGCAATCTAGGCCGTCCATTTTATGTAAGTTTTCCTATAAATAGGTGAGGCCTCATTTAGCCAAACCAAGCAACCAAGTAATTAAGCAATTAAGCAATAAACTTGAGTTGTGTAAATCACTCTTCACTCAAACTCTTATTGCTCTCTCTTCTCTCTTTATTTATAAGCTTCCGATTTAGCGCATTGCGGGTGTCGAAGGCTTGCTTAGTGAGCGGAGTTGCTAAGCGCCGTACGGTCGAAGCGAGTGAAGAGAGTGAGGCCGTGACAGTTGGTATCAGAGCTCAAGGTTGGGCGGAGACCTTGTTGAGAGGGAGCTTTCAAATCAAAAGTTGCGTGAAGGGAAACTCTATCAAAGGGAATGGCCAACGTTTCCGACGTTACCATTACAGGTGAGGAAGCCCAAGTGCGGGGACGTGACGAGCAACGTCCTACCAAGGGTGGAAGCAAGAGGGCGCAGTCCAAGGACATGGTGGCTGGCTTGGACGCTCGAGTAGCTAGCGTGGAAGCTTTTGTGGCAAGTGTAGACTCACGCCTTGACGAGATGGAGCAGCGCTTCGACGGGTTGGAAGCGGAGGACAATCTCTTCGTGAGGTAGTGGAGGTGTCTACCGCCAAGCTCGAGGATGCCTTCAAGCAAGAGTTGCTAGCGGTTCACGACCGTATGTTTAGGGACATCCGAGCCTACATTGATAGGGAACTCGCCACAATTAAGGAGGATGTGGCTTTGTGCAAGCGTGCGGCAGCAAGCGGGATGACTACCACACGTGAAGCACCAAGAGTCGATGTCCCCAAGCCCAAGTCCTATAATGGCTCGAGGAGTGCCAAGGACGTGGACAACTTCTTGTGGGGGATCGAACAATATGTCGAGGTGATGGGCATTACCGATGAACAAACCAAGGTACGTACCGCTACCCATTATCTAACCGATGTGGCTATGTTGTGGTGGAGAAGGAGGTACGGTGACATTGGTAAAGGGACATGCACCATCGAAACCTTCGATGATTTCAAGCGGGAACTCAAGCGGCAATTCTATCCGGAAAATGCCGAAGAGGAAGCACGAGGCCGGCTGCGACGCCTCAAACAATCCGGAAGCTTGCGGGACTACATCAAGGAGTTTACTAGCTTGGTGTTGGAGATTCCGGATATGAGCGATAAGGATTCGCTCTTTTTCTTCATGGATGGGCTCCAAGGATGGGCAAAGACGGAGCTTAGGAGAGGAAGTGTGCAAGATCTCGCAACCGCCATAGCCGTTGCGGAGACTCTCACTGATTACTCAAGTGAGCGATCAAATATCAAGGCCAAGGACAAGAAGGGTGGCCAAGGTAAAGGTGGGGGAGACCATAGCAAATCGCAAGGAGACGGTTTCCGCAAACCACCTAGCGGCAAAGAGAAGCCGAGGAATGACAAAGAGAGGGATTCCAAACCTTCTCGAAATTGCTACTTTTGCGATGGTCCTCATTGAATGCGGGATTGTCCGAAGAGGAAGGCATTGAACGCCATGGTGGCTCGTGCGGAGGAACCACCAAGTCGAGAGGGTGACGCGGCGATGGGTTCTTTGCAACTACTCAATGCCATTCGAGCGGTTCCGGAGGCACAAGCAAAGGGGCTTATCTATGTTGATGTGGTGATCAACAAGGTACGTACAAAAGCCTTAGTTGATACTGGTGCCTCACATAATTTTGTGCAGGTTGACGAGGCCAAACGACTAGGTCTCAAGGTGACCAACAAAGGCGGCACCATGAAGGCAGTAAATTCGGTCGCTAAACCAATCAAAGGCGTAGCGCAAAAGGTCGAAACCACTATTGGAGAATGGAGAGGTCTGGTAGATTGGTCAGTAGCACCTATGGACAATCACAAAATTGTGCTTGGAATGGATTTCTTTGATCAAATGAAGGTTGTGCTAGTACCATTTGCCAACACCATGTGCATCCTTGATAGAGGCAAGCCGTGCATGGTTCCAATATCAAGATCAAATAAGGAGGAGAATAAGACACTCTCGGCCATGCAATTCAAGAAGGGCTTGAAGCACAAGGTGTCTCACCAAGATCGTCTTCCTCCAAAATCGAAGATCCACCCCGTCTTCCATGTAAGCATGTTAAAGCCTTACCATGGAGATGAGGAAGACCCGAGCCGAGGGGAGTCAAAACGGGCTCCAACTGCCGTGGTAACCTCTTTTGAGAAGGAGGTTGAGTGTATTCTTGCAGATCGACGAGTTCGAAAGCGAGGAGTGCCGAACTACACGGAATATTTCATCAAGTGGAAGGGATTGCCCGAAAGCGAGGCTACATGGGAGCATGAAGATGCACTATGGCAATTCCAAGAGCACATAAAGAGGTTCCGTGAGGAAGACGCGACGAGGACGTCGCGCATTTAGGTGGGGGAGGATGTCACGCCCCGCGTGAATAGTGCCCATGAACAGTAACCGTGACCAAGACGTTGTGCGGACAGAATTCGCGCGAGGGAAAATCCGGGACAAACGGGCACATGAGCTTTGGTAATATGACTCGTCGATAGAACGGGTTAAGTGGGGAAATAAGGCATTTGGGCCAAAGATCTATACATTCTTCCTTATTGGCATTATTGTACTTATAGCCCAATGTTAGCCCAACTAGCCCAACTTCTAGAATGGTGGCCCAATTAGCCCAAGTTCTAGAATTGTGTAGATAGCATTACCATTTTGACAATTGTGTAGATATTTTCTAGGACATTTCTAGAAGGCCAATTCTATTCCTCAAAAGTGCATTGTGAGGTGCAATTTAGGCCGTCCATTTTATGTAAGTTTTCCTATAAATAGGTGAGGCCTCATTTGGCCAAACCAAGCAACCAAGTAATTAAGCAATTAAGCAATAAACTTGAGTTGTGTAAATCACTCTTCACTCAAACTCTTATTGCTCTCTCTTCTCTCTTTATTTATAAGCTTCCGATTTAGCGCATTGCGGGTGTCGAAGGCTTGCTTAGTGAGCGGAGTTGATAAGCGCCGTACGGTCGAAGCGAGTGAAGAGAGTGAGGCCGTGACACATTTCTGTCTTCGTGGAGTAATTTGCTTTATTGATTTATTTTTTATTTAAAAAAATAAATAAAAGGTGGTGAAGGAAATCAAAGTTGTAAATTGTGAGAAAGGGGGCCACACAAATTTGATTAGGCGTTAAATTTTATGCTACGGCAGGCCGCTTCGCAACGCATTAATTGTTTATTATAAAAGCAGCAGCATGCTTATTGATTCCCTACCTACTATTAGACCTTCCTATAATGATATCTCTTTTTAAAGTGCAGGGAATAAGGATGTGGCTTGGAGGATAGAGTCAATTCTCTTTGCATAATCATGGCTTCCCCTTCCCTATGATATTACTACTATATTATATTAAACTATTCTTTTTCTTTTTCTTTATCATTATAATTATAATTATTTTCTTAAAAAAAAAAAGAAAAAATTAAGTCAAATGTCTCAAATTTAAGCTGAATTTTCAGCAATACTTACTGTTTAAAACTTGTTACAAAAGTGACCGATTTAAATTTTTTTAGATAAAAATACTCCTATTAAAAGCAAATGTTAATTATTTTTAAAAATATTTTTGTGAGAGCATTTTAGTCTAATCGGATTATTTTTTATATAAATTTTAAATAGTAATTATTTTAAAAAATTGAATCTCAATTTTAGTTAACCTAAAAAATCACAAAAAAAAAATGTATTCAACGGAATTTCCTTTAGCGTGGATTTATAATTGGGTTATTGCATTAATATTGTCTCATTCTGTTGAGATTCCTTTTTTTCTGGCACACATATATATGTCGTATAAATACTCATAATCCAAGAATTATCAAGATCAAGATGATTAGCTTTCAATGAGAAGAAGGCCATCTGTCAATATATAAAGCTCAGTGTAATGGGCCAAATCTTTGCGTGCTGGATTTGTCCCTGCAGCCGTGACTTAAGCGTCTGCCTCCAATCATATTTAACTGGTTTTAGTTTATTAGCCCTCCTCAAAATAATTGCTTCAACCTTTTATCAGTTTCACCTTATCAATTTTTTTTTTTTAATTATCGCATTTTAAACTTCAAACACTCATCATAAATTTCCTATTTTAACAAGCATACTCAAAATTTTCGAGACCTACACTTTGATAATTTGAGAACCTATACTTGATAATTTGATGTATAATGATAAATCTCTTTATTTTGTTTTATTTAAAAAATTTTATTTACGAAATATCAATCTTTTATTTTTTATTATTATAAACTTGAGATATGTTGAAAATTTTAATCATATCCCAAATTACTTGAACTTTATTTAAAGGGTTGTTTATTTGTTATACTAAATTACTATAAAAAATTATATTTTTATTGTGATTTAAATTATATCCTCTCGTACCATTTACTCAGGTAAATAGTACATAATTCATCATCTCAATTTTTTCTTAATTTAAGGTAATGTTTCAAAGAGTTATCTATGATAATAATCCTTCCACCCTAGTGTCAACACCTTTTTTTTTTGTTTAAAAATAATATATGTATGTGTATATATATATATATATAGAGAGAGAGAGAGAGGAACAGATAATTAAACTTTTAATTTTACATAATAATTTTTTACATTATATATTTTTAATAATTGAGATTAGATATTACACATTTATTAATTATGGTATATTAATTATATAAATTAAATTTTAATACCAACAATTAAAACATATTAATTTAATGATTTATAAATGATAAAAAAAAATGTGTGAAATTATATAGCTATTAATCATTCTCGTGTGTGTGTATATATATATATACATGCGCTTCTATAGTTGAGTGATCACGATTTTGAAGGCCCATTAAAATTGGGCTGTTTAACGGACAGATGCCGCGACACATTACCACTCATATGGTCCCAATTGCAACCCTGACATGGGAAAACCCTCTCATAGTTATAATCACCACAAGATCTCGTAGTTCTAATCACCTAAACCACCTTGTGGTAATATTTTTTAAATAAGACATGTAATAATATCCGATGGTATTAAAGCTTTTAATAATTATGCGTTTATTCTAAATAAATAATAACATTCAAGTTTTATTTATAATTTTAATAATTTTTTTTTATATACACAATTTTTTTTTTGGTTTTTCTATGCACCTTAAATTAAAATATAAATATATATGTATATATGTATATATATAATATAATATAAAGTGAAGATTTGGAAAAAAAAAATTTTTATATCAACTTTTATAGAAAAATTAGTTGATAAATATTTGTATGCTAGAAAATTTTTTAAGAAATCCTGGCTAAACAATCATTATATATTGTTTTTTAAAAAATATTTTTTTTTCCAACAAATATGAAGATAATATAAATAAACTATTATTAAAACCATAACAAAAAAATTTTTAAGCGGGAGTCTTATTACGCAAAATGTAGCGAAAAATCCCCCACCTTTTGTTGGGCCTCAACTTCCTCCCTCTCCAGTCTCTAGTCTGGCATATGGAGAAAAGCCCAAAATACACTAGAATGGGCTACATTATGTGCTAAAGGCCTACTGAAAAAATGTAACTGCCTGTTAGGCCCATTACTTGTATAACTGCAGCAAAGGGCGATCTAACATTGCAACTTGGTCGACCCAAAGAACTTAATTTCCCCTTATAATCCTATTATACTGATCGGCCTCGTGAACACCTGTTCAATGTTGCAGGTCTTCTGCTGATATTTCATGCTAATTTGGGTTTTCTAGCCTTTTCCCCAAAGCCACACTGAAACTAAATGTTAACTTGGAATTAAAGCAAGGAACAATTAGTTGGTCTGATTGCACTGACATTCAATAGAAGATATAACAGATAGAAGAACCATTGATATAAATTAGTTATAATGGCTGTTGACCTAAACTGTAGTTTCATAGTTGGAGTATACGCAACTCTTTTCTTGTGTATTTGTAATTGTTTTAGTCATTTGGTATTATTAGTGATCCTGCTCATATCTCTGTTGCCATCTTCTAATTGTAGCATCAGCAATAAGAGTGTGTGTTCACATACATTAGGTTAAAATGCATAGGAGTCAAAGTCCATCTATATATTGGCAGCTTATTGTATCTTTAAAGATATGATATTGCCCATGTAGGGGTAATGATCCAAAAACCTGTATATGTAACCAACAAGTGGTACAGTATCATAATCTCAATTTAAAGTTTTTCTTTGCATATTTTCTAATTTTTCTGTTATTATCCTAAGTTTTTCATTAAAATTTTCTAATCTATGCAATAATAGAACACAATGATTCTCCTTTCCACAAGAAAGAAAAAAAGAAAAGAAAAAAAAAAAAAAAAAGGAACACAACGATGCTGGTTAGGAATTGCAGATAGAAGCTCTTTTTCGATGTTGATAGTGACTAGTGAGCATTAGGCAGAATCTAATAAACTCTAAATTCGGAACTACTGCAAAAATCTACAGCCTGCTCCTGCATTGAGTCTACTGGCTAACAAACTGTCTAATGATTTGATCAAACGCAAGTAAGCTTGATTTATTTCTCTTCTGTCTCTAAGCCATCTTTAATAAGTTACAACAAAATTAAAAGACCACAGACAGATACATATTCAACTCAAAGCTAATATATTACAAGGTGTCCATCCAGGTCTGGTATCTTACAGATAACACACGTTAACAGCAGAGTGCTCCAAAAATCTCCGTCCCAGTTGCCCAATCTGCCAAGATTCTTAAGTATCCAGACAAATTTTCTCATTTTCCTTAACTTGCATTTTCTTAGTAGTACCATCTTTGCTGATGATAATTCCCAGTAATTTACATGGCTCAGCTTCCTCCAGCATCTGAACCACGCTTCTCATTGTGGGTCTCAGGGCTGGTTGTCTTGTCGTACAGAGAACTGCAATTCTCAATACTTCAACAGCATTTTCCTTGAAAGCTTCCGGGATTCTTGAGTCCACAAGGCTTAGCACATTCTGCTTACTACTAAACTTGCTGCATACCCATCTCACGATGTCTTTGCTCTCTCCAAATTCTAGCTCTATTGGCTTCTTTCCAGTCACTAGCTCCATTAATACCACTCCAAAACTATACACATCACTCTTCTCATCCACCTTGCACGTGTAGCCGTATTCTGCAAAAAATAAAATTATAATATATTAACAATACAAAACTTAGATGTTGTCCCGTGTTTATAAAAGCTTCCAAAGATCTCATGAACAAGAAAATTCAAGAACAATTTTCTGTTTTTAACTCTTTCAGAGAAAACAAATAAAAGGAAAGATAAGTGAAATAATAGAAATTCGCTTACCAGGGGCAATGTAACCGTGCGTTCCAGCAATGACGTGGGTTGTATCCTTACCACCAGTGGCCTGAACAATCTTCGCAAGCCCGAAATCAGCAATCCTAGGCTTCAAGAACTCATCCAACAAAATGTTACTAGACTTCACATCCCTGTGAATAACCGGCCTCACGCAACCGTGATGCAGGTACTCTAAACCCTTAGCTGCACCGACTGCAATTTCGTATCTAGTCTCCCAATCAAGTTCCGACTTTTTCGACGCGTGTAGCCTATCCCACAAGCTCCCGTTTGGCAAATATTCATATACCAACAAACTTGAGTCTTCACTAGTAATGCTACAGTACAGCTTCACTACATTCACATGCCTTATTGAGCTCAAGGTTTGCACCTCAGCATCAAACTCCCGAGACTTTCCAGCACGTTTTCCAAGGATTGGAGTTGTACTCCGGCTCTTTTTGTGGACATATGGATCAGTGTTCCAAATGTGTTTCACTGCAAGTTCTTTACCGTTGGATAGTACTACTTTGTATACATTTCCAGACCCTCCTTTTCCTATCAGATTCTCTTGCTTTATGGAATCAAGAACCTCGTCTTCCCTGAATATTAATTCGCGGAAAGGCTTTACATTCCAAGATTCTTCCTTCAATGAACGGTCTTGATCTTTTTCTCTCCTCTTTAAGTAGAAGTAACATGGCAACGCGATAAGCAAGATCATTGTACCTAAAGAAAAACAAACTATGAGTGCGAGGACATCCTTTGATATCCTGGATTTCTGGGAACATCTTTGGAAGGAACTGACAGTCTGGCTGCAGAGGCCGGGATTTCCAGCAAAGCTACCGTTGTATGCTTCAATGGAGAGAGATTCTGGTATGCGACCAGTTAATCTATTTTCGGACAGATCAAGAATAACCAGTCTCAAAGATGATAGACTCTCTGGAATCTGACCAGAAAGCTTATTTTCCGATAAATTCAGAGAGTTAAGAGTCGGTAGAGACCCCAAAGATGGAGGAATTTTTCCAGAAAGTTTGTTTTGAGCCATGTTTAGGTCAGTGAGAGAATAACATGAGCCCAAAGACTCTGGTATTGAGCCAGAGAACATGTTGTTCTGCAGCTTAAGACTGCTCAATTGTTTAAGCTCCCCAATTGATGCTGGAATTTTGCCTGAAAACTGATTGTTAATGAGCTCAATAGAAACAAAAGATGTAGCTTTGGAAATCTCATCTGGTAATTCACCGGATAATTGATTGTTTGCAGCAAATAACTGCGCAAGAGCTTTTGCGTTTTCAATATCCTTAGTAATAGGCCCTTGAATTTGATTCAAGGCGACGTCTATAATAGTCACCTTTGGCAATCCCCATATGCCGGCTGGAACAGTTCCCGTTAGCGAGTTATTGCTAACTCTGAATCGCTCTAAAGTCGAGCAATTCGCATAAGTCGCCGGAATTTCACCGGTGAATCTATTCTGCAAAATGAGTAGCCCCTTCATGGTACCTTTTTTGCACATGTCAGGTGGAATCGAACCAGTCAAGAAATTCTCCGAAACATCAATGAAATTAAAGTCAGCCCAAGAACCAAGTTCTGGAGGCAGAGGACCTGTCAGCTTGTTTGTGTACAAAGAAAGATTCACCAGCTTTTTAAACTTTCCCAACTCAGCTGGAACTTCACCAGATAACTGGTTCTCAAACAGCTGAAGAGACACCAGATTGTTCAAGAACCTCACTTCGGATAAATCGCCTTCGAGAAAGTTCATGGAGGCATCGAAATTTTCAAGATTGGTTAGGTTTCTCAATCCAACAGGAAGTTTTCCCGTTAACTGATTATTGTAAAGCTCGAGCTGCCACAGTTTTCGAAGGTTCCCAATTTCTGATGGTATCACGCCAGAGATATAGTTATCAGAGAGCTCCAAGTTTATAAGCTGCGTCAACTGTCCTATTTCTGCTGGAATTCGGCCTTCAATGCTGCAGTTTGTTAAATAGAGCCAATTCAATTTGGTGAGCTTCACGACTTCATTAGGAAACGGAGTGCGGTCGAAAGGGTTATCACCGACACTGAGTGCAACAAGATTTGTCATGTTCTGGAGCGATGTCCATGGAAAAACGCCGGAAAACCTGCTGTTGTTCAGATATAGGTACCGTAATTCGCTGAGAGAGGATAAGCTTGGAACCGGCCCCGTGAAAAAATTGTTGCCGAGATCCAGATACTGAAGTTTCACACAGTTGTTTAACTCTTTTGAGATTGTACCATACAAAGAATTGGACCCGAGTGAGAGCTTGTCCAACGCCTGAAGCTGACATACTGAATCAAAAGGAAGAGTTCCAGTCAAATTCCGATTAGAAAGCTCGATTTCTTTAACTGAATTATCAGGGTTACAAGTAATTCCTGCAAAGCTACAAACGTTATTACTCGAATCCCAGGAAGAGAAAACATTCGTTTTTGAATCTTTGAGGGAGGTTTTGAGATTTAGCAATATCTGAAGCTCATCGGAATTGATACAGGAGAAAAAAGAAAGAGAAAGGAAGAGATACAGAGAAATCTTGGCAGTTGACATTTTGCTGGCGAAGGAGGAAGATGATACGAAACGGGTGTTTTAATTAAAGAAGAGCCATTTTTGACGAAGTAATTGGAAGGCTCTATCGGAAACAGAGTCAATAGTAGAGAGTAAGAGGCCAGCACTTACAGCCAAAGGAAACAGAGTAAATACAAGCTTTATATTCGTTGCTGTGGGTGGCTTTAAGACTAGACAATTATTAACATGTTTAAAAAGTTAAAATGGGTTGGGTAATATAATGTCATATGTAAATGCCTTTTACAATTCCATTGTTGTGGTAAAATCATTAATTAATGGATTTTGTACTAAGTCAAACATAAATCACCAGATTTGTTGGAATACAAAAGATTTACCACCTGAAGGGATATTAAAGAAACGAGGAAGATGTTTTAAGAGTTTTAAAAATGGGTTGTTCTTTTTATTTGTTTAAAATTATATCGAAATGATGAATTATTATTTTCTTTTTTTTTTTAAAAAAAAAAAGACTTTGAGTGGTACTCACAAGCTGTACAATGAATGAATGTACCACCTGCACGTACCTGAAGTTCCACAGAGGCAGTCATGAAGAAGAGCCCATTTGGCATTTTGGCATGCATTAGACTAATGAATTAAAAATTGAGAAAAAGACAAAAGGAAAAACAATAATATCCACGGAGAAATAAAAAACAACATTTTGTGTTGAAATTATAAAATAATCACTTTTAATAATTTTTTTAAATAATTTTAAATTTCACAACCATGCATAAAAAATCAGGAGAAAATGATAATATTTCATCTCTTTAACATGTTTTTTTTTTTTCATATGAATTTTCTTTTGGGGGGTTTAATGATGGTTTGTGTATAGACTTGGCGATTCAATTTCAATATATATATTATTAAAACTTTACATTTATTTTTATCATTCTAGAAAAACTAGCATTAGAAAAGTTACCCCTGCAATAATTTGCGAGATTCAAAATTGAAGATCAATAATTCATTGCATTGTTGCATGAGAAGTAGATCTCAGAAACTTTCTCTTCATAGTGGGCTTTTCAAGTCTTATGTAATATGACAAATAAAAGGTCTTTGTTAAAGTGCGATATGAGAAAAGGAAACACGTAGGATATTGCACTTGAAGCCAAACAACAAAGCAGACGGGCAAATATGACAATTTTCAATTTTATAGTACTTCATTATTTTCTTTTTATATATATATATATATATATAATTCTCAAATAAAATATTCGTGTTAGGAAAAGAGAATATACTTAACGTACGTCAAACCCACATTAAAAATTAGATTAATGAATATGCTGTCCTCATATTTAATTCTTCCCTTGACACTGATTTCAAAATTTTAATAAAATCGAGTTTTAAATTTTTTATTGCCCGTATCAATTTTTTCTTTTTGTTATATATATATATATATATATACATATATTAATACACTTAAACTAGGCCAATCTTTATATTTTATAAAGGAAAATAATTATAGCGTCGGGTTTCCGGGTTGAACCCGTTTGAGTGGGGCGGGCAGCGAAGCGACTGGGAAAAGTGGGGATGAAAAGAGAAACACGGAACTGCGTCAAGCCGCCGACGTTGACTAACAAGATTGGGTTACGAACGAACCAAACCAAAGCAAACACAAAGCTAAAGTTGGATCAGAGCACGTGGATAATGTTATTGCAAAGCTCACTTTTACGATCAGAGAGAGAGAGAGAGAGAGAGTTGATAGATCCAAGACGCTCCAAGTAGGCGCGTGGAGAGATCTCCATCACACATTCGCTTAGACAAGACAAAACTCAGCTGCCCGCCCCTGCATATATTTCTTAGTCTTATGTAACGATTTGATTCATTGCACTTGCACTGCGACATTTTCCCGCTGCAATACCTACTGCCTACAGAGCACACCCAATACACATTTGACAACTATAAAATATATATATATATATTTGAGATTTTAATTTTTTAAATTATAATAATATGTCCAATCATTTCTTGTTTTTAATCCGAAGACCGACCGTGTGAAATTGTTTTTTAATAATAATAATAATAATAATAATAATTATAAATATTGTATTATTATTTTAAGTCAAACACACTGTTCAGCATCATTCACCGAGACCTGGGCCCATAATTGCTGTGCTGTATGATTGATTCTTCAATAATTGTAGTTACCATGGGCGAAGGCGACGAGAAACTTGTAACCTGTAAGCATAAGATAGTCAAAATTCTAAAGAAATTAACGAGACTATTTTTGTGTTCTTAAGTAAAAGAATAGTTGAATTTTCAATTATTTGTAGTAAAAATTCTCTTTACCTGTAGGACAGCTCATGGGCAGTGGTGTTAGCTTATGGGACAGAATATTTACAGATCAACGGCAAATAATTAAATATGTCAACAATAACAAAACTGCTACAGCCTACAAGGTTTAACAGGGGCATTTTATATATATATATATATGAAAATAATTGGGATTCCATGACGAAAATGTTGAAAAATAAGGAAGAAAATGACAAGGTTTTATATTCTAGTGACCCACTTAATCAATTAGATTGGGGGGGGGGGGGGGGGGGGTACCCTTGACTACTTAAAGCCAATTAATGTGTTGATTTTTTTTCTCTTCTTCTTCTGCTGCTGGTGGCTAGCTAGGGAGGGCATGAATCACGGGGCAGCATTCAAAATATTAAAATTTATAAAAATGAGAGCTTGCTGTTTTGTTATTCATGGAGATTGAGGTGATCTGAGTCCCTACGTACACATACATATGCATGGGTGTGGGCTCAAATACTACTAACAAATTGCTTAGAACTGGCTAACCAACATTTATTTACTGTCCGTATGAACACAGAACACAGACTGCTATCTGTCACTTTCTTCTTGCGTCGTGTGTCTCTTTTATTTAGTCTATCTTTTCTTGTTCCTATTTTCATTTTAAAGTACAGCTTTTTATATATATATATATATAAATATATATATCTAGAAGGAGCTTCTAGATGCAGATGACTTTCTAGATGCCCATTTTAAAATTTAAATAAAAAGTTAATCCTGGATTAATTTATTTTATTGCATTGCATGTCGTTTTCTTGTCGGGATAGTTCTTTATATGACTTCATCAATATTATTCCTCTTCTTTTTCAATTCTATTGTTAGCCATTGAAGCAAATCCTGTATATGATCAGATACTTGTTTCAATCTGGCATAAATTTCTTCGTCGCCGGAAACATTGTGAGTAGAGAAAATGAGATCTCAAAAGCAAGCTTATTGGGTTTAGTTAGAAAATATTAATGAGCAGATGCTACTACTGATCTTAGACAAAATCCCAGCAAAGGCTAGAGATTTAGCCCTTTAAAAACGAAAAATTATATCGTCAGATTCCTAATTGAATTTTAACAATAGATCAGAAAATAACAATAAGGAAAGCAAAAGCACAAACAACAGAGATGATCATTCAAAAAGATTCAGCAAACCAATAATTTAAACACTGTCGTTTTAAAGAGAAACATCACTTGTGATCCACTTCGAGGGTACTTTCTATCTAATGCACATTTCCTACACTTAACAATGTCTAGTCCTAGCCTATCATCACAACCCATTTTCCATCACTTTCTATATACCGACCAATTAAAGCTCAAAGACAAAAGATTAAAGAATCATAAAGGAAATATTTCCATTGCTAGCTTTTTTTAACCACTTCAATCGTGGCACGATGTATGAATGAATTAATGTGTAAAAGTGCAAATTATAATCTTAGAGTGCATGTTGTGTCATAACCCATTATAATTAATTTTCACTAGCTGTATTAGTCTTTTGCTAATTGAATTTTCCACTTACTTACCCACTTGATCATACAACTTTGAACGATCCCATGTTCTCATTTATTTTAATTATAAAATTTGGTGTAGCTTTCTCTATTTTAGATTTTGATGTGGTCTCTTTAGACTATAAATACAATCCATTCAATGTTATGATATGATTTTATATAAAAATAAATTGTGGGATAAAGTGGAAAGACAAATATAATGCTCTTCTTTTTGTCCATTTCCTCCTTGTAGACCAGCAGCCTTTCTAGTCTTCGGTCTTCACCTAGAGGCATTAGCTTTACATTATTAATTGGTATGATCTAACTGCTCCACTTAAATACGTCATAATGCCATTGCAACGATAATATTGTTGTCACTGACCATAAATTGTAACAAAAGGTTTTATTAATTTGTACCTTTGCCACTTTAATTGGTTAACTTTATGGAAGTGCAGGACTAAATTATTTACCAAATTCATTCAATGTCTAGAACAATGGTGATCGTGTAAGCAGCCAGTCCCTCGAATTTCCACAATCTCTTACCCAAATTTGTTGGGAATTGGTCAATCCATCATGACAAAAACTAACAATATAATAATAAATTTGTTTAATTAATAGTTGAAAACGTTATTCCTTTTTAATGTATATAAGATTATTTGTACAACATTAGTTTCATTATTAACTTAAAGCGAGTACTAATATTAGATTTAGTAAAATAAAAAGTTAGATTATAATCATACACACATCTCTAGTTCTAAAAGTACCGGAGAATTCTAAAGGCTTTTAGAAATCCCAAGAGAGATTCTATAAGGTGACTGAAAAACATCTCCCAGGATGCAGAATATGTTGATTGATAAGAAATATTAGAGAATTTTAGTGTAAGAAAAGGGTGAAAGAAATTAACAAGTGAGTTAGTATATACTATTTAGAGCTTCAAATAATAATTAGCCTTTTCTCCTTATAAAAATGGTGACCAAAAATCTTAATAGAAAAAATGGAGTACGGTCCCTAGATAGTACTGATAGAAGATACCACAGCTACGGCAACACCCTTCTTTCTCCATTATAGAATGAATGAAAATAGAGTATCTCTCGTCTTTTCTCTGCTACTCTTTTCCCTAAGTACTTTCTTTTCCTTATTCTACATGCTATCAATTTCCTATTGGAGAGCTTGTCAATGCATCTTTGGATATTGAAGGAGCATATTTATCACCCAAGTATTAAAGTAGAATTTCATACATTTGATCACAATAGCTAGCAAATTGGGAGGGTGGGATTCCCTATAGAATGCTCTACAGTACCTCTGCCTCCTTTTCTTTTGTAGTTAACAAGTGTCCTTATTAGGTAAGAGTTATGTCTTTCCCAACCTTTTAAAGAGCTTTGATGATCTTATATAGAATGTTTCTCCAACTGCTGACAACTTTCTCCATTAATGATTTGAAGTTCTCTCAATGCTTCTTTTACTATATTTTGTTCATCCTTTGTCATGGGTCTCCTACTACTACATAACATAACCTTTATATTACAGAGAGTGTGGCGTATTTCTATTATTCCTCTTTTTCTCTTTGACCAAAATGACCTTATTCACCTATTTAATTGTTTTTTTTTCTACCTATTAACCTTTTTCTCTTCTTTGACTTCTCTAAGATAGACTACCTATTTTGTGCTTAGAAGTTTTTGAATATAAACAAAAATTAAACTTGAAAGCAGAAAAAAAAAAAAAAAAAAATTTTCAATCATGTAATAGTTGTAGATAAAAAGAAAAAAAAAAAACTGCACTGCAACTCATATAAAATGAGAAAAAAAAAAAAATTACCAAGGCATGTGAAGCATTATTCTAAAAACTAATAGTAAGATATGATAAAAATACTTCAAATTCATATCCGCATGGTTAAAAAATTTTAAAATCTTGCTTTTACTGGATCCTCTAGGAATTTTAAAATTCCTAAAGATACCATATCTTCTACTAAGCAAAGCAAAGATTGATGATTTATCTTAAAAAATAATTGGAGTAAAAGATATATATATATATATATATATACACAAGTGGATATTCGCAAATACTTTACACTAAATTTAAATCGAGATTTACCATATCCATTATTATATAAGCATAATAAGAATTGGACATCCGCGGATATATAAAATCGTCATCCTCAATTTCTACCCTTCTAGGATTTTATGATAGGGTAGTATATACATTCTCCCTAATAGTATTCTGCATCTGTAGGTATTTACTATGACGTAGCAAGATTTTTAGGGAGTATAACCTCGAGATAGAATGACCCAAAAATCCCTCGATATAGCCCTCTAAACCCAGGATACATATAATATATATATAATATATATATATATATATATATATGATCCAAATGGACATCCGATGCGAACAATTAATATATCAAGTACGTACATGCTTAATTCATGGTTTTCCAATTAAGCTATCGAAATTGGCTTTAGGCCAACTCCGCTTGTATGCAGGTGCATCCTCTCTCTTAACTTTAACTTATTAATCAATCTACTTGAACAGTACTCCTCTATATATCTATATGTATTACAAATACTTTGCATTTATTCCGTCTGAAATGGTTATTAAACCTCTTAATAATGTATAGAATGATGGAAACTGATATATATTAAGTATCAACTAATCTATATTGAACCATATTCATATACCTCACGCATGTATTATGAAATGGTTTTTAAAAACCACTTTTTAATCTTATTTCTTACCTTCTAGAGTTTCAAAATTGAAAATTTTGTATTAATCTACAATATATGCTACTTATGAATTAAAATATTTTTCAGATAATAGAAATTATCAATACCAAAAGTTAAACAAGCATGACACATGATTCTAGAATCCAAAAATAATAGGTGATTTCAGTTTTATTGTGAATGGGAATCATAATTTAATAATTTAATAATTTAAATTGAATAATTTACGAATAAAAAAATATATATATTTTTTATAAAATGCTAGAATTTTGTATACATCATGGGGATACATATGGCTTAATTTATGTTATTGAATTATATTAATTAAAACATAACTAATCAATATCCAATTATTAATCGTGCAAGGAGGAAGGAGGAAGTCAAGATTGCTTAGTCATGTAGAATTTGAGTGTTCAACAACAAATTTACTTAAATATACAAAATTATTCGATGACTTTCTAGATGGACACGAGGAACATAACCTTTCTAGATGGACACCTAGTGCCTTACTAATTTAATGATATTTTATTATAATTAAATGTTCATCTAGAAGCTGAAACATTTTGATTTCAGTTAACCTCATTTCACTTCTGAATTCTGATCGGATTGGATTGGATTGGATTGGAGTTATCGTTAACACCCATCAGCCCAGAGCTTTGTGAAAAAAAAAAAATAAATAGAAAAAGGGCCATCAGCTCAGAGCTTGGACAAAATTGTCTCAGTTGGGCCTCTAATTCGATAGAATTTTTGCGACCCAAATCACCGATCAAGTCTTCTTTTTGCGTGCTTCAGTTGTCCGCATCTGAAAATCAAACTGAAGAAGGAAATGAAAAAGAAAATTACTTGCTTTCAAATTTAATTGATTGGAAGGAAAATGGTTCGAGAAACCAGACATCACAAACTCAAACTGGCTTGTGGAGTAGCACTTAAGCCTATAATTACCCAGTAGTTTGATAGCACTTGCGCTGTTTGGCAGATATTTCTGCTGCTTCGTTCCAAACAACAGAAAGTTTCAAAAGAAAAAGAAAACAAGCGAGACCTAATGTCTGATTTTGGATAACGATAACACATGGATTATGGAGTATTCAATTGAGTTTTTGGCTGCTAAGCTTCTAATTCTCAAATGAAAGAGAAGGTTTGGGTCATTTTGATGAGGCGGTGAAGGTGAGAGGACCCCCGGGAATTGTGAAAGGAGACACGGAGACAGACTGAGACAGGCATAGTGATAGAAAATACAGCACCAGCCACCAATGCCAGTGTTGAATTCCAGAATTATTCGTGAGCAGACACCCACAGAAGAGAAAATCAAGTCCCCTCACAGATACCGACACGGGCTGGACCCGCAAAATCCGGTTCTCTAATCGCCTTATTATGCGAAGATTTTTTGTCACATGAACACCCACATTCCGACCAATGGCCATCAGCAGGGCCGCAGCCGGAATTTAAGACTTTTGGGGGGTAAATAATAATTTAACTTTTTAATTCAAAAAAATTAATAAATAAATATTAAAATTAAAATATTAACAATAATATTATTATTTAACGTTAATAATATATAAAAATAAAAAAAATTATTAAGAAATATTAACTTATTTAAAATTAAAAGAAAAAATTTTACGCTCAATTGAAGAAAAAAAAAATTAAGAAAATTAACAAACTTGATATTTTTTATTATTTCGTAAAGGTTCATGGTATACATATATATAGTTAGAAAAATTATTTTCTGATAACGAAAAAGTTTTTAAATACATAATTTTTTTACAAGAAAAAAGTTTCTAAAATTATATAATTTTTATATGAAAAAAAGATTTCCAATTATACAAAGAACAAAATTAAATAAGTAATTTATTAAAGAAAAAATTATTTTATAAATAAAGTATCAATAAATAAGTTTTAAATTTAAAAAAATTATGTTTAACTAATTCATCATTACATAATTTAAAAATAAATGATTAAAAATATAAAAAAAGATATTAATTTTCAATATAAAAATATATCAAACTTAAAAAAAAAAAATTAGGAGAGTTAAAATAGATATTTTACATCTCTATTTAATATATAAAATAAAAATTAATATTTTATTTAAAAAATTTTAGTGGGATTATTTGGCTACCTTGAGAGAGTCATGGTTACTCCTGCCAATTTAATTCGTTATTATCATTTAAGCCTCTTCCCATATATATATATATATGGCCCATCATTCTTTCCTGATCTTGTAAGCCTGACATGTATTTAATTCGTTTATTATCTTTTATTCATCTTTACCATGTGCGCCTTATTAGTACATAAGATGTCTCTTATATTATAGAGAATATGACAAATTTCTTCTATTATTCCTCTTTTTTCCTTGACCAAAATGACCTTATTCACCTATTTAATTATTTTCTCTACCTGTTAAGCTTTTCTCTTCTTTGACGTCTCTAAAATGGACTGCCTATTTTGTGCTTGGAATTGTTTGAATATAAACAAAAACTAAACTTGAAAGCAAGAAAAAATTATTTTTCAATCATGTAATAGTTGTAGATTGAAAAAAAAAAAATTGCACTACAACTTATATTAAAAAAAAAAAAAAAGGGAATTGTCAAGGCATGTAAAGCATTATTCTAAAAACTAATAGTAAGATATGGTAAAGATAATTCAAATTCATATCTACATGTTTAAAAATTTTTAAAATTCTTGCTTTTACTCTATCCTTAAGGAATTTTAAAATTCCTAAAGATGCTATATCTTCTACTAAGCAAAGATTGATGATTTATCTTAAAAAATAATTAGATTAAAACATATATGTACAAGTGGATATTCGAAAATATTAGTGTATGCCCATATTTATATATATATATATATATATATATATCTCGAGTACGTACATGATAAATTCTTGGTTTTCCAATTAAGCTCTTGAAATTGGCTTAGGCCAACTCCGCTTGCATATTCTCTTTGACTTAACTTATTAATCAATCTACTTGAACAGCTCCTCTATATATCTATATGTATTACAAAAGCTTTGCATTTATCAACGCGAAATTTAATATTTTTAGATGCTCTTCGTATATTCACAAAAAAATATATATATATATATATTTTAAAAAATATTGCATACGCAAAGATACAAATTTAAATGCATTAAAAATTTTGTATTAGAAGTCATATACGTACATACATACATATATATATATATATATATATACACATATATATTCGTCATTTTTATTAAAAGCATGCCACATTTCATACTGGAATTAAGTAGATAGACCTCTTAATAATGTATAGAATGGTGGAAAATGATATGTATATACTAAGTCCTAATTAATCTATATTAAAACATATTCAAAATGCTTCATGCATGTATTATGAAATGGTTTTTTAAAACTACTTTTGAATCTTATTTCTTCCCTTCTATGGTTTCAAAATTGAAAATTTTGTGTTAATCTACAATACAATAGATATTATTTGTGAATTAAAATATTTTTCAGATAATAGAACTTATCAATACCAAAAATTAAACAAGCATAACACATGCTTCTAGAATCCATGAATAATAGGTGAGTTGTATGGTGAAAATATTAGTGATGGGAATCATAATTTAATACTTTAAATTGAATAATTTGCCATTTAAATATAGAAAAAGGATATTTAAGTCCCTAATATTTGACCTATTGAACTTGTTAGTACCAATAATTTAAAAAATGTCCATAAAAATCCTAACTTGTTAGTGTTAACCGTTAATTTGAACGAAAAATTGAGTTCTTATTATATAATGACTGTTAGTGTTTAATGAATTTTGAGTGAGAATAAAAGAGTCCACATCTTCTTAAAAAAATCTGTAAGTTTTTACAGGTATGAAAAACTGTTAAGCTTTAAACTAAATAATTTACTGTCGCTGAAACAGATGTGTAACAAAGAAGATGTCTCTGGATTTTTTTTTTTATTGAATGAATCTCTGCGAAGTTCTGAAAGTTTTTGCGGCTACAGCCATACCATGCCATTGCTTGTCTAATTCAACTTTGCGGCTGCTTTGCTATGACGTTTTATTACTTGGAAGAGCGGCATGTCACGCCTCGCGTGAATAGTGCCTATGAACAGTAACCGTGACCAAGACGTTGTGCGGACAGAATTCGCGCGAGGGAAAATACGGGACAAACGGGCACATGAGCTTTGGTAATATGACTCGTCGATAGAACGGGTTAAGTGGGGAAATAAGGCATTTGGGCCAAAGATCTATACATTCTTCCTTATTGGCATTATTGTACTTATAGCCCAATGTTAGCCCAACTAGCCCAACTTCTAGAATGGTGGCCCAATTAGCCCAAGTTCTAGAATTGTGTAGATAGCTTTACCATTTTGACAATTGTGTAGATATTTTCTAGGACATTTCTAGAAGGCCAATTTTAGCCCTCAAAAGTGCATTGTGAGGTGCAATCTTGGCCGTCCATTGTATGTAAGTTTTCCTATAAATAGGTGAGGCCTCATTTGGCCAAACGAAGCAATCAAGTAGCAAAGCAACCAAGTAATTAAGCAATAAACTTGAGTTGTGTAAATCACTCTTCACTCAAACTCTTATTGCTCTCTCTTCTATTTATAAGCTTCCGATTTAGCGCATTGCGGGTGTCGAAGGCTTGCTTAGTGAGCGGATTGCTAAGCGCCGCACGGTCGAAGCGAGTGAAGAGAGTGAGGCCGTGACAGTTGGTATCAGAGCTCAAGGTTGAGCAACACAAGGTTGAGCGGAGACCTTGTTGAGAGGGAGCTTTCGAATCAAAAGTTGCGTGAAGGGAAACTCTATCAAAAGGAATGGCCAACGTTTCCGACGTTACCATTGCAGGTGAGGAAGCCCAAGTGCGGGGACGTGACGAGCAACGTCCTACCAAGGGTGGAAGCAAGAGGGCGCAGTCCAAGGACATGGTGGCTGGCTTGGACGCTCGAGTAGCTAGCGTGGAAGCTTTCGTGGCAAGTGTAGACTCACGCCTTGACGAGATGGAGCAACGCTTCGACGGGTTGGAAGCGGAGGACAATGCTCTTCGTGAGGTAGTGGAGGTGTCTACCGCCAAACTCGAGGATGCCTTCAAGCAAGAGTTGCTAGCGGTTCACGACCGTATGTTTAGGGACATCCGAGCCTACATTGATAGGGAACTCGCCACAATTAAGGAGGATGTGGCTTTGTGCAAGCGTGCGGCAGCAAGCGGGATGACTACCACACGTGAAGCACCAAGAGTCGATGTCCCCAAGCCCAAGTCCTATAATGGCTCGAGGAGTGCCAAGGACGTGGACAACTTCTTGTGGGGGATCGAACAATATGTCAAAGTAATGGGCATCACCGATGAACAAACCAAGGTACGTACCGCTACCCATTATCTAACCGATGTGGCTATGTTGTGGTGGAGAAGGAGGTACGGTGACATTGGTAAAGGGACATGCACCATCGAAACCTTCGATGACTTCAAGCGGGAACTCAAGCGGCAATTCTATCCGGAAAATGCCGAAGAGGAAGCACGAGGCCGGTTGCGACGCCTCAAACAATCCGGAAGCTTGCAGGACTACATCAAGGAGTTTACTAGCTTGGTGTTGGAGATTCCGGATATGAGCGACAAAGATTCGCTCTTTTTCTTCATGGATGGGCTCCAAGGATGGGCGAAGACGGAGCTTAGGAGAAGAAGCGTGCAAGATCTTGCAACCGCCATAGCCGTTGCGGAGACTCTCACTGATTACTCAAGTGAGCGATCAAATACCAAGGCCAAGGACAAGAAGGGTGGCCAAGGTAAAGGTGGGGGAGACCATAGCAAATGGCAAGGAGACGGTTTCCGCAAACCACCTAGCGGCAAAGAGAAGCCGAGGAATGACAAAGAGAGAGATTCCAAACCTTCTCGAAATTGCTACTTTTGCGATAGTCCTCATTGGATGCGGGATTGTCCGAAGAGGAAGGCATTGAACGCCATGGTGGCTCGTGTGGAGGAACCACCAAGTCGAGAAGGAGACGCGGCGATGGGTTCCTTGCAACTACTCAATGCCATTCGAGCAGTTCCGGAGGCACAAGCAAAGGGGCTTATCTATGTTGATGTGGTGATCAACAAGGTACGTACAAAAGCCTTAGTTGATACTGGTGCCTCACATAATTTTGTGCAGGTTGACGAGGCCAAACGATTAGGTCTCAAGGTGACCAACAAAGGCGGCACCATGAAGGCAGTAAATTCGGTCGCTAAACCAATCAAAGGTGTAGCGCAGAAGGTTGAAACCACCATCGGAGAATGGAAAGGACCGGTAGATTGGTCGGTAGTACCTATGGACAACCACAAAATTGTGCTTGGAATGGATTTCTTCGATCAAATAAAGGTCGTACCGGTACCATTTGCCAACACCATGTGCATCCTTGATGGAGGCAAGGCATGCATGGTTCCGATGATAAGAGCAAGTAAGGTGGAGACTAAGACACTCTCGACCATTAACTTAAGCATTCCCGAGGGAAAGCTAGTAGGGAGGATCAAAGAAGGATTGACCCGAGACCCTCTAGCCAAAAATATAGTGGTGCTCGCACACGAGGGGAAGACAAGACGGTTTTGGCTTGATGACGGATTGCTCTACGCCAAAGGGAGGCGAATATTTGTGCCGAAGTGGGGTGGCTTGAGGAAAGAGCTTATCAAGGAATGCCATGATTCCAAGTGGGCTGGACACCCCGGGGCTAAGCGCACCAATGCTTTGTTGGAAAACTCGTACTATTGGCCAAGGATGCGAGAAGATGTCGAGGCCTACGTGCGGACATGTCTTGTGTGCCAACAAGACAAAATTGAGCAACGAGCATCCGGTGGGTTACTTGAGCCATTACCGATTCCGAACAAGCCATGGGAAAGTGTTTCCATGGATTTCATCACGTCACTACCGAAATCGGAGGGGTATGGAAGTATCATTGTGGTGGTGGATCGTTTTAGCAAATACGCAGTTTTTATACCGGCACCTACGGATTGCACAGCGGAAGAAGCTGCAAAATTATTCCTAAAGCATGTGGTGAAGCTTTGGGGAGTGCCGAATAATATTATAAGTGATCGCGATCCACGGTTTACCGGGAAGTTTTGGTCCGAGTTATTCAAGCTACTTGGAACGGACCTTAATTTTTCTACAAGCTTTCATCCTCAAAGTGACGGACAAACCGAGCGTGTCAATGCACTGCTCGAATTATACTTGAGGCACTATGTGAGTGCCAACCAAAGGGATTGGGCTAAGTTGCTAGATGTGGCTCAATTTTCTTACAACTTGCAGCGGAGCGAGGCGACTAATAGGAGTCCGTTCGAGATTGTGTTGGGACGACAACCGATGACTCCACATGCACTAGCCTCAAGTTATGATGGAAAAAGTCTGGGAGCCTTCAAGTTCGCCAAGGCATGGCATGAACAAGCCGATTTAGCTAGGGCATATCTAGATAAGGCGGCTAAGAAGATGAAGAAGTGGGCGGACAATAATCGAAGGGACGTGGAGTTCCAAGAGGGGGACCAAGTCATGGTGAAACTCTTGCCCCAACAATTCAAGACATTGCGGAAAGTACACAAGGGATTGGTTCGACGTTATGAAGGGCCATTTCCGATCATAAAGAAAGTGGGCAAGGTGTCATATCGAGTTCTTCTTCCCCCTAAATTGAAGATTCACCCCGTCTTCCATGTAAGCATGTTAAAGCCTTACCATGGAGACGAGGAAGACCCGAGCCGAGGGGAGTCAAAACGGGCTCCAACTGCCGTGGTAACCTCTTTTGAGAAGGAGGTTGAGTGTATTCTTGCAGATCGACGAGTTCGAAAGCGAGGAGTGCCGAACTACACGGAATATTTCATCAAGTGGAAGGGATTGCCCGAAAGCGAGGCTACATGGGAGCATGAAGATGCACTATGGCAATTCCAAGAGCACATAAAGAGGTTCCGTGAGAAAGACGCGACGAGGACGTCGCGCATTTAGGTGGGGGAGGATGTCACGCCCCGCGTGAATAGTGCCTATGAACAGTAACCGTGACCAAGACGTTGTGCGGACAGAATTCGCGCGAGGGAAAATACGGGACAAACGGGCACATGAGCTTTGGTAATATGACTCGTCGATAGAACGGGTTAAGTGGGGAAATAAGGCATTTGGGCCAAAGATCTATACATTCTTCCTTATTAGCATTATTGTACTTATAGCCCAATGTTAGCCCAACTAGCCCAACTTCTAGAATGGTGGCCCAATTAGCCCAAGTTCTAGAATTGTGTAGATAGCTTTACCATTTTGACAATTGTGTAGATATTTTCTAGGACATTTCTAGAAGGTCAATTTTAGCCCTCAAAAGTGCATTGTGAGGTGCAATCTTGGCCGTCCATTGTATGTAAGTTTTCCTATAAATAGGTGAGGCCTCATTTGGCCAAACGAAGCAACCAAGTAGCAAAGCAACCAAGTAATTAAGCAATAAACTTGAGTTGTGTAAATCACTCTTCACTCAAACTCTTATTGCTCTCTCTTCTATTTATAAGCTTCCGATTTAGCGCATTGCGGGTGTCGAAGGCTTGCTTAGTGAGCGGATTGTTAAGCGCCGCACGGTCGAAGCGAGTGAAGAGAGTGAGGCCGTGACAGGCAGCTCAGTTTAGTAATCTCCCCGAATAAAAAAAGTTCCAAGGGACCTTTTCTCGACAACTCCGCGTCACACTCACCCACTTATCTATCGCGAATTAACCGCTTCCATTACGGCCGATCTAATTTCATAGCTTCTACACCTGTTCATTTGGGAGCATCTCCCAGACAAAGACAAAGAGAGGGCATGGCCTAAAAGGCGCCTTTAGCCTTTATTAGGGTTGTTGCTTGTTTAGTAAAGCGCTAAACGTGCATCCGTTTTTCAACTGGGTCCATCCGCGCCAAGGTGATGCACAATTATGCTAATACATGATTCTATAAAGTAAAAATTCTGCTTATTTTGCCGTGTTTATTTACAAACTCATACTAATCAAATAACTAGAGGACCTAAATTACCTTTCCTAATTAATGACTCTTTTTTGTGTCTTTATGCAACAATTGGGTCTAGCAAAAAAATCTGGAAAATCTCACTCGTAAGATTTGCTAGGTCCATTCTAAAAAATGGTCGATCACTATATGATTAGAAAGCTTACAACAAATTAGCTAAGATTTACGAGAGGAAATGACTTCTCAACGTCATATACTCTCCTAGTCTACTAAAAATGCATGCCTGGAATTTAATACAAATGGCATGTGGTTTGTTTTGAGTCATAAAATAGTAACACCCACCAACTGTTTAATAAAATGAAAATGAAAATGAAAACTATAAATCGAAATATTATAGATTATTAGAGGAAATAGGCACAAGATAGGGAAAAGGATGTTATAAGTTTTAAGAGCATGTTTGTCATGTTTGTTAAGCAAATTGTCTGGTATGAGGTATGAGGCAGTCTAGTGTAACTATTTTATGAAATATGCTAAAATTCATTTAATCAATTCTTGGCTCTTAGTTCAGGAAATAAGGTAATATAACTTTACTTGAGTTCTATATGAACCAAGGAAAATGGAAAACTTTTAATATTTATAATAAATTATTGGCTCTTGGTTCAAGCAATAAGGTATATAATTTGACTTTAGTATATCTGAACCATGGAAAATTTTGAAAACTTTTCCAGTGCTGCAGTGGTACGCTAAAATCTGGCCAACTTTGCTTATCCAGCTAATTTATATATATATGTATATATATATATATATATATATATATAACCATCAATTTCTTCATTTTCTCAAACATAATAATTTTTTTGGTGGAGTCCATTGTCCAATTTACTCTTTGACTTGTAATTATTTAATACGAAATAATATACGATTATGTGGAATGTTGTTGTCTTAATCATTGGTTTTTGGACAGGAAAAAGAGACAGGTTAGATGGTTCATAACTTCCACGTGAAAGACCATATAGATCATAGTTTTTGCATAATATAGTATTATTGGGTGAGTCTGTTAGCTCGGTGCCTTAACACCATGAAGTAACACTTAGCCGCTAGTATTCAAGTTCAAAAATAATTGGTAAGTTATTTTCTTTTGCTGCGTTTTAGGTTGAATTTTACAAATTCTAAGAACCTTAATATAGTGAAATCCAGCCAACAATCAACAAACAAAAATTATTCAACAGATTTCGAAATTTTAAAATATTCAACGTCAAACAAATCCCATGTTTATGCTGTAATAAACTAGTAGCAACTAATTTAAGTATCACTGACAAAATAACCACAAAAGAAAAAAAGAGCACCAAAAGGCTTTCACTTATTTTCTTTAAATGTCTTGTATCATCGCTTCTGTAAGTGAAAAAAAAAGAAAGAAAGAAAGAGAAAGAGAGAAAGAGATAGAGGAAAATAAGTTTTATATGGCTACAATCTATCCTATTCATAACTTATATTATTGAGTTTGCAAAAATTAATTAAATGTTAGCTTAACATGAGTACAGGTAATCAAATGTTCGACAATGGGCGTTGGCTTGAAGAGGTTTGGTGCTGCATTGAGGAGCGTACAAACAAGCCTAAAAGTTGGGTACGTCTTCTTGAAATATTTCCTTGAATTGGTAACTAGAAATTTTCAGTTCTAGAAAATTTTACAGAAGGCTCATTCCTTTCAATTCCTGTGACACAGATAATTTGTTAGTAAAATGAGCAATATAATGCCAATACTTGTTTAGGACAATAACAAGTGCATTACTCTAAGCTTGAAGGAGATGTGTGGTATTTTGAGCCTGACAAATCTTGTGATGCATTATTGGTCTGAGAAACCTATAAATAAAACATTGAACTGTAAGAGCAAATAAAATAGGATATTTAAATAATCTCAAATGTGAACACTAATAAGAAGTACCTCTGAATATGGCGCATTCTTGCAAGATTTTTTGTTGTGGCCAAATTGTCTACAGTTCCTACATCTAGTAGTGACCTTTTTCCTTCCTTCAATCTCTCCTTATTCTCTTATCCTTGAAAGTTTTGGCCTACCAACTCTAGTTCTCTTTTTAGGAGGGTCAATTTTAGGGCCTTTAACAATAGACCAAATAGACTTATCAGGTAAAGGGTTTATCGAATATGAATATGTAGCCATATATGCATCAATTGTCAACTTAGGATCCACATAATCGACAGCATCTTCACGTTTGCTTGCAATGCATGGTATGACATGCTTGCAAGGAATCCCACTGATTTGGTATGCACCACAAGCACAAGTTCTTATTTGCAAGTCAACAATAAAAGTGGTGTACATCTCATCTATCACCTCAAATTGAAATTCAGTAGCTTCTATCACCTTTACATATCTACCCTCTTCTCTAAAAACATCATACTTTCTTTTTACATTCGGTGGAAGTCTACCAGTCCACTTTTTGGATTGTGATAATCATTTTTGCAACCATTTCATCACTTTTTTTCGAATGAACTCCAACGAAGATAACACAGGCTTGTCTCTAAAATCCTTTAGCCAACTATTCCACGATTCACTCATGTTGTTAGTTACATGATCACTTTTCATATAATGCTTAAATGTGTGCCTAGCCTATTCTCTTTTGTCAATTTTTATGAGATATTGAAATGCACCTTGACAATTAGTCTTTGCTAGCCTAACCTGCTCCATGGCATTATTCCAATCTTTCTAAGAAGTGGATCTAGCTGCTGTCTAAAATAATGACCTCTACACAACATCAGGATGTTTCTTTCTTAAATTGGCAAATATATGCCTTGCGCAATGCCTAACTGTCGCCTTTGGCCAGAAAGTATTCAATGTAATTAATTTTTATTTCTTTTTTGTCTATCAGTCATGAATGTCACACTACGATTGTTTTCTATCCCAAGCCATTGTTGCAGCATATCTAAGAACCATTTCCATGTGTCAGCACACTCAGATTCACATACACATATAGCAAGTGGGAAAATTCCATTGTTAGCATCTAAGGATACTGCAGATAATAATACTCCCCCAAGAGGTCCCTTTATTTGGCAACCATTAAGCCCAATGAAACATTGACATCTTTTAATAAATCTATCCATTATTGCTAGGAAATTGAACATGAACCTCTGGAATTTGATTGGTCTACCATCCAGAGCACCAGAAAACTTCATCTTCACAAGAACCCCTGGATTTTGTTGTCAAAGAACCTCAGCATAATCCCTAAGTCTCTGATAAGAAGTTGCATGGTCTTCTGCTACATTCTCAAAAGCTTTTCTTTTGGCTCGATATATTTTCTTCTTATTAACATGTACCCGAAATTTTGTCCTCAACTCTTCGTTCATTGCTTTAGGTGGCATTTGTGGGTTATTCTTCAATGCAGATTAAAACTGTGAAGTAATCTATAAATAGGAAGCTTCTTTGTTAACTGTCATTCTGTCACAAGAATGAACGTCTTTAAATTTTTGTATCTTGAACACAGTGCCACTATGTACCTGAGTAACATATATGAACAAGGGTCAAAATATTATTAATATAATAAAATATAATTTTAAACTAATATAAAAAAAAGATTATATGAATTATGTAAGAGAAGAAAATTTGAAATTTGATTATGCAAGAAAGTTAATGTTTACCTGGGCAGCGTATATGAACCAAGGGCATTCTTTCTCAGCACAAATAGCTCTAAATCTCATTTTGTCATTCTTTATTCTTTTTAGTTCAAAACCTTCTTCAACACAATATTTTTTTAGGGCAATCCTAAACTCTTCTACATGGTCAAACTCTTGGCTTATGTATAGATTCACCTCTCTGTTAGGACCCTCTTTGCAATGATCCTTCTCAATTAAAGCTGTCTTATTGGCTGGATCTTCATCTTCAGATGATGATATCAATGTATGACCATGATCACCTGACTCAGTAGTTGGACAAGATTTTATCTTCAGAACATTATAACTCGCAATCTTTCGCTTCTCCTATGCCACTTACGGATGTGGCATTAGCATCATCTGTATTGCTAGGTTGACGAGTCTCATCATCATCAATAGACCAATGTGCCTCATCTTCTTCAAAATCACCATAATCATTATCAATTACGTATTGTTGTTGTTTTCCATACTGTCGCTTCTGTGGAGTTTTATCTTGCTGTTGTTGTGGTAAAGACGCGGGAAGATGTCGTTCAACTTGGGATTGGGGATCTTCTTCAATGTCTAAGTTTTGATTTGAATCATTATGGGTTGGCATCTGGGTAGACATCTGCATCATGTACAACAATTATACCAATTAAATACTTAAAATTTTTATACCGAGTTATATCATATCTTGATAACATGTTATTCTATAATGTCATAAGTTTAATCCGTAATATTAGTTAATTTCATCAAATATTATAGATAACCTTTTTAATCATGTACAAACGGTAATGTTACAATTAAATGTACGTATAAATATCAATCTAAAATAAATAGGAATTACAAAACTAAATAAGCGTTAATGTTAAATTACGGATAAATTAAATTTTAGCTAGCTTTAATTGATACTGCTTATTAACTAATCCAGAACAAAGAGAGAACAAAAATACAAAACTTATTGCTATATAAAGAGTGAATTTTGGTGTTATATTTGCCATCAAATTTATCTTAAGTGGCGGCTGCATATGAATACTGGTAGTATAAAATTAACGCATATATAGCCAAGTGAAATATTCATAATTTTAAACAAATATTCCATCATCAACAACACTCTCACATGCCACAATTTCACCAATCAATGAGTACATACAAACCTTCAAATCCTATGCATGGCAAAGACCCACCGAACCACTGATATAAATTTATATATTCGTGAACTTTTTATACTAACCTGTTTTCTCCTCGTCTATCGTCGCCAATTGTTGGAGCAGTAGTTGCAAAACCCTGCTTTGATTTAAAAATAAAATATATTTTTATTAATCTTTTAGTAAATTTATTATTGAGTCGGCATGCCATGACAGCTAATATTAATCGTAATTATCAAATTAACTAAAAATACCATAATACCCTTATTCCATCCAAATTTACCTTTGACAATATCAGGTTAAAATTTTTATAGACATTTTTAAAAATTAATAGGCCAAATATTAAAGACTTAACCCGTCCTTTTTCCCATTAAAATATATCTTTGTTTTTTTAAAATGTTGAGAATTTTGTATACATCATGCCGATACATGTGGCTTAATTTATGTTGTTGAATTATATTTAATTAAAACATAACTAACGAGTATCCAATTATTAATCATACAAGGAGGAAGTCAAGATTGCTTAATCATGTAGAATTTGAGTGATCAACAACAAATTTACTTAAATATACAAAATTATTCAATGCCTTTCTAGACACGAGGAAAATAACCTTTGTGAACACCTAATGCCTTACTAATGTAATGGTATTTTATTATAATTAAAATGTTCATCTAGAAGCTGATACATTGTGATTTCTGTTAATCTTATTCCACTTCAGATTGGGTTGGATTGGATTGGATTCGATTGGCGTTGTTGTTGAAACCCATCAGCCCAAAGCTTAGTGAAAAGGAAAAATGGAAAAAGCCCAACAGCCCAAAGTGTGGGCAGTGTTTGTCTCAGGTGGGCCTGTAATTTCATAGCATATTTGCAACCCATCACCGATCAGACGTACTTTTTGCCTTCTTGAGTTGTCAGTAACTGAAAATCAAACTGAAGGAGGAGATGAAAAAGAAAATTACCTGCTTTCAAATTCAATCGATTGGAAGGAAAATGGCGCGAGAAACCGAACATCACAAACTCAAACACGCTTGTAAGATATCACTTAGCCTATAAGTACCCAGTAGTTTGATAACGGCATACACTAGTGCTGTTTAGCAGATGTTGTTCTGCTACGTTCCAAATAACAGAAAATAAAAAAAAATAAATAAATAAAAGAAAAGGC
This sequence comes from Azadirachta indica, assembly GCA_022749755.1. NCBI lineage: Eukaryota > Viridiplantae > Streptophyta > Magnoliopsida > Sapindales > Meliaceae > Azadirachta > Azadirachta indica. The sequence continues at coordinate 6,306,505 of CM040449.1, forward strand.
GAGACCTAATGTTTTATTTTGGATAATGATAGCACATAAATTATAGAGTATTCAATTGACTTTGTGTATTGGGCTGTAATGCGTCATAAGCAGTTGGTGGCTGCAGTTCTGAGTTCGTCTCGTTGCAAACCCAACCTTCTAATTCTCAAATGAAATTGAGCAGCTGCCGCCAAGAGCTTCACTGTCTGCACCGGGTGCAAAACATGCAGAACCTTTCTCACTGTAGTTCCACGAAGTGCATCTGCGGCTTCTAAGGCAGCAAGCATTCCTGTCTGCGCGTCTTTCATTGCTGAGTCTAGTTCTGACCCCTCTCCGTCAATCAAATTTCCAGCACGCCTTGCTAAATTCATCAATGGCGGTGATGGTAAGCTTTCCTGAACCCTCGCCATTGTCTCTGCTAGCTCTCTCTCCTCCTTTCTTGTCTCGGCTTTTACTTGGTCGAGCACACGTTCTTGCTCTGCTGTTAAGTCATGAACTGAGTTGTTAATTAGCTTGAAAACTAAGGTCGGTCTAAACCCGCCAATCCAGAGGAAAGTTCTTTCAAAAGAAGTGAACCAGGGAGGAGAAAAGAAGCGAAATACGTCTTCTTGTGCTGCTACCGATTTCTCTCCATAGTATTGTTGATAATGAGACAAAACTTGGTCAATCAAGCTCAGGTGTTGCTCATTTTTGTCAAACATTTTCTGGTGTGATTTCAAGGAGGAGTTGATCGAGGTAATTTTGTTGACGATTGAGCCATCCACTGAAGAATGCCTCGAAATTGACTCGAATATTTCTCTCAGTTGGATGAGCCATGCGATATTTTGATGTTGACACAGCCAGACACCAGCGTTTATATACTTTTTGTCAATGGGAAAAGGGGGTAGATATGCTAGTGTCATACAAAATGAATGGCTTAGTTGTAAAGGTACAAATTTTATCCGTGTTGTTATTCATTTATAAGGATTTTGCTTAGTGGGTAAGCTGGTTTTTCCGGATGAGTAGATGTTGTGATGATATACTGCGTGGATGGTTGCATCAGCTTTGCTTCCCATACAAGAACTATTTTGTAGCTAAAAAAGAGAAGGGTTGCGTCATTTTGATGAGGCGGTGAAGCTGAGAGGGCCCCCGGGAATTGGGAAAGGAGACATGCAGGCATAGTTATAGAAACTTACAGCACCGGCCACCAATGCCAGTGTTAAATTCTATAATAATTCGCGAGGAGACACCCACAGAAATAGACTCGAAAATAAAGTCCCCCGCCGATAACCGACACGGGCTGGACGCGCAAAATCCGGTTCTCTAAACACCTTGTCTGCGAAGATTTTTAGTCACCACGAACACCCACATTCGGACCAAGGCCCATCCGCCTCTTCCTAAAACATATATAGAGAGCCCATCATTCTTTTCTTATATTGTAAGCCTGACATGCATTTAATTCAGCCCAGATAGAAATTTGAAAATAATTTCAGCCCACTATGTACTTTTGGATATCAGAATAATTCTGTTGTTGGTTTCAAATACTGTGAGTAGCTTTTTCCTTGCCAGCTTGCCTGCCTAGCTTTGCTCTATATATATATATATATACACAGATGAATGAAATCTTGGGGCAATCGCGCGTGATTGGTGGTCTTGCTCTTACGTAAGGAAAGAGATCTACGATGAGGAAAACAGCAGGCCAAATTTAAACCACTCTTATGGGTGCCTTTATGTGAAAAAGGCCATTAGTAACCCATGGATGCCAAGGGAGGTCACTGGGCTAAAAGGTTGTCTTGCTCTCTGTGTACGCACATCGGCGTTCTTGGTCCAATTAACCAAATATTAAGGAAAAGACGCATGGATGAACTGTTTTAGTCTCCTAGTGTAGTTGCTTATCCATCTATGCACTGCTTTTCTTGACTTGTTTGTTTCTCCTTTTTTCTGTTAATGCAACCAAAATATCTATTATTTGTTATATATTATGGGGTAAATAATGTGTATTCCTCCCTCAATATTCAATGGCACATACTTCTGGACTTCAACTTATTTTTAAGGCCAATATAAATGTTTTAACAATGGATTTTAACGTTAATAAACCTAATGTGATAGAAATTTTAAAATGTTGGAGGCATGAAATATTACAACTAAAATCAGACGAAAGCTGTAATTTTTTTCTAAAAAATAGAGGGAAGGAAGGGAGTAAGAAATGTTTAAATTACGTTAATAATGTAATAGTAAAATTATATGCACAAACCTTAAAGAGTATGTTAAATTTTTTTTTTTTTTTCTCACTTCTATAATTAGTGAATTTTAAAATAAATATTTGTGTGGTTAAAATTTTTAAGATCTATATATACATGATATAATAATATGTTTGTCTCATTTAAGATAGTTTCTTAAATTATAACCTAAAATTGTAACACAAAGGTTATAATTAGAAATTTATAAATTTTTTATACGAATATGACATATTTAATTCAAATTTTATACTTTTGGTATCAAGTTTCTTCTATTTTATTTTGACCAAATTTTAAAAAGGAAATTGTATGAAGAAGAGTTTACAAGTCTTTTCTTTTAAAAAAATCAAAAGATCATGTGTTAAGAAAATGGTTCTTTTCGAGCTCATAGAATTAATTTAGCAATATTTAAGCCCCAATTGGGTTGCTGTAAAAAAGGTTAAAAAGAACTTATTTATAATATTTCACTAAATTAGTGTGTATTTTTTTTTCTGTCTAAATCTAAATATAATTAAAGTATAAATTTGATTGAAATTTGAATTTAATTAATATATTTATTTTTTTACTTTAAATATATGAATATAAATGTTACGTTATTTTTTTTTTAAAAATAAAAAATTTAATATTGATATATTGATATATATGTCTTAAAAAATTTTAAACTAATATATTAAGTTGTTGACATAAAAAAATATTAAATAATAAATTAAGAATATTATTGACAAATAAAATATTTAAATTATTCAAACATTTACCATTCTAATTTAAGTCAAATTTTTTTTAATTTAATTATATTAAAAATATTTTTAATAATTATTCATATATAAGTTAAAAAACAAACAAATTTTAGACGTTTAAATAATTATATTCAGATTTTAATTAAAAAAACAAACAAACCCTAAATTTGTATTTGGTTAAAATTAAAAATTAACAACTCATTACATAATTTGATGAATTTTGATAGTAATTTTCAAAAGTAAATTAATTAATTTTAATATTATTTTTTTATAGTAGTAAATTATTTATTATTGAATCTTAAATAAGTTATATATATTTTTTCATTTGTTATGAAATTTGTTGTTAGAAAAATATAAAGTGTATTTCAAGTTATAACTACTAATGTCGTTATATATATTATCATTGCAATCAAATTTCTACACTTTATTCTTGAAACTCCCAATTTTTTTAATAATATAATTTATAAAAATGCCTATCTATTTTTTAACAGTTAATTATTATTTCAATATAAGATAAGCAAATTACTATTAGTTAAGTCAGACTTCAAACTGGCCATTAGGGGGAGCTAACTGTGAATTTATAAAGATTCGATTCTTCAAATTCTCTTATTTCCCCAGGACTCAAGTCCCACAGTCTCCAAGTGGGCATGAGGATATGCCCGTTAAAGCTCTTCAACAATCTCGCCTTACACCTTAAGTTTAAGCCAGCCCATGATTAGAACAAATTCAATGGCCCGATACTGGTGCGACCAGCTCATCATCTCTCCCTTTCACCTTTTATTTTATTTTATTTCTTTTTAAAACAACAACCAGATGTGATCTGTGATTATCTTAATGAAGAGACTTTTATAATGCTGCTAACCCCATGAGATAACCCCACCACTATTTCTAAAATCAATAACACAAATGATTGTTCCATGCCTTTACGACTTGGCGTATATTTGGCACAACAGCATGCCGATAAACATACGTAATACGTTCTCGATACCCATTAAATTATATATAATATGCTTTCAGATTATTAAACGACAATCAAAGCAACCCATCAGTAAAATATTTGTTGAGACCTATGAACACTTTTAGAACCTCTTAACAACGCCGATTCCTTAATTAAACATGCCGATTAAAATAAATCTAACGTCGTGCTAAAATAGAGACGCGTACCTAAAAGTCAGCCGACCTCGGACACCTCAACCTCATATGGCCAAACATCATTTGACACAGCCACATTAGCCTCCTGTGTCCTTTTTTATACTAAAATGATTGCACCTATAAACAGCCATTACCGAAAATAACCATCCGTTTGGGTCTCTATGAGGGCATTCTAGTCATTTCATTCAAATTAAAACAGTCGAGCTGAATGTGGCAGTTGCCCTTGCCCTTGCCCCTCCAAAACAAAAATATCTGACAAGTATTTACCCCTGTTTCGAACGCAAATTTCCCCTCGATAGCTTCCCTATGTTCTCGCTATTATCCACTTAAGGTTAAATCCGTAAATAATTTGAAAGCCAAGGGCAACTTCTGCCCATTGCTTGTCCCGCCCGTCAACTCCATACTGATGATCGCCGAAACCGCCAACTTTCTTTGATACTCCATTCTCAACTCCCAAATTCCGAATTATACACGGCCCAACTTCAGAAAGGATGCCTGCAGATGAACGGCAGCGCGCCAGGAGCCGACCCGTCGTCGTCCCGGGCTGCGGCCCGACAGCCAGTACGATCGAAAGTCCAACTGCGCAAGCTACTCAAAGTAGCTTCCGTGGCGTGCGGTATACAATTCGGCTGGGCTCTCCAGCTTTCGCTCCTAACTCCGTACGTGCAGGAGCTCGGAATCCCGCACGCGTGGGCTAGTATCATCTGGCTTTGCGGTCCTCTCTCCGGCCTCCTGGTCCAGCCTCTAGTTGGCCACTTTAGCGACCGCTGCACCAGCCGCTTCGGCCGCCGCAGACCATTTATTGTGTCGCCGGTGCTGTTGCGATAGCTTTTGCAGTTTTACTAATCGGTTATTCCGCCGATGTCGGGTGGTTGCTCGGCGACAGGGACAGGGAGGATTATCGGCCGAGAGCGATCGCCGTATTTGTCTTTGGGTTTTGGATTCTTGATGTCGCCAATAATATGACTCAGGGTCCTTGTAGAGCTCTCCTGGCTGATCTCACTGGTATGTTAATATCATTTCTTAAAAAGATTTCATGATCTAGTGTTCTAAGAACTAAAATGAACCCTAATTGATTCCAGTTCATTTTGTTTCAGTAGATTTTCTTGCTTTCGTTTTTTCTTTTTATTTTTTGTTTTCCAGTTTTAGATGCTAAAACAGTGAACAAAGATATCTCGCTTTCTTGGGAATATTGTTAAGAATAAAAGCAACGAGTGATCTTGGCTTTACCATGTATTTTAAATGATTTGATGCTACTTTTTTGCTTTTTTAAATGTTTTCTTTTAATTGCTCAACGAGTGTCTCACGGAACTTTATTTAGCTATATTCACGATTGTGCCCTTCATCCTTTATTTTCGTTTCTGTATACTTCTGGGTGAAGTTGTTGAGTGATTTAACTTTGTTTGTTGCATACTTGTTGTCAGCTTATTAGGTTCCACCTCAGTTAATTGACATCAGTGATTCATAATTTGCTTGAATTTTGGAATAATTAAAATGGCATTTTTGTGAAGCAGGAAGCTGGGGAATAGAATAATATTGAACACGATATTGCATAGAAGCATTCCCTATACCCTTGCATTGACATCTTGTTGAGATGATTGACAGATTTGATATTAGGGAAAAGAAATCTTCCATATTTTCGTATTTGTATCTAGGCAATTCTAATGATCAATGTGGAATAATAAGTGAAGTAACTTGTGTTATTTAGTAGAAACTAGTTGGCCATTTTGCATCTGTGACTATGAATAAGGGGCAACTGGGTGTGGTGTCAAGTTTTATTTTGATACAATTCTCTATAGGCATCAATTTTTGTAGTTATACAGAATACTGTTTTCATCTTGCTTAAGGAGGTTAGTAAGTGGGAGTTTCACAACCAATGTGTTAGTGTGGCTAAGTGTCTTAATTTTTTTATGTAAATTGTAACTCAAGGTAATTAATTACTAAATGAAGAATCCTAGACAAACAGGAGAGAGGATAATTAACGGAGACAGGTTCTAGTTTTAGTAATTTGGAAACTGAATGAGGAATGTACTTAGAGTTGAACATGTTTTTTCGTTCTACCTATACTTAAAATGGTAATAGCACAACAATCAGTGTCAGCTCGTACACAAGCACATTCCACTTACAGATCAAACTTGTCCAGCAGAAAAGCAAAATATCAAAATTACAAAATCAAGCAGAAGATTGACATTTGGCTTGGTAATTTTGTGTCATTTTAGGGAAGGACCACCGGAGGACTCGAGTTGCAAATGCTTACTTCTCATTATTTATGGCTGTTGGTAATATTCTTGGCTATGCCACTGGATCATTCAGTGGTTGGTTCAAGATCCTTCCTTTTACTCTTACCTCGGCATGCAATGTTGATTGTGCCAATCTCAAGTCTGCTTTTATTCTTGACGTTATTTTTATGCGATTACTACATATATCAGCACTTCAGCGGCTCAGGAAGTTCCTCTAGGTTCAAGTGACAGATCCACACCATTTTCCGAAGAAAGGCCTGAACAGTCAGGTAGTACTCAAGAAGCTTTCCTTTGGGAATTGTTTGGAACTTTCGGATATTTCTCAGGGACTATATGGATAATCTTGATTGTCACTGCTCTGACATGGATTGGATGGTTTCCATTTCTTCTTTTTGACACTGATTGGATGGGTCGAGAGATCTATGGTGGTGAGCCAAATGAAGGGCAGAACTATAATGCTGGTGTTCGAATGGGTGCGCTTGGTTTGATGTTAAATTCTGTTGTTCTAGGAATAACTTCAGTGCTCCTGGAGAAACTCTGCAGTAAATGGGGGGCTGGTTTTGTATGGGGTATTTCAAACATTTTCATGGCTCTTTGCTTCCTTTTGATGCTCATCATCACCTTTGTTGCAAATCATTTGGGCTATAGAGGCCATGATCTACCACCAGATGGCATTGTAATTGCTGCAGTTATAATCTTTACAGTTCTTGGTGCTCCATTGGCGGTAAGTTACTTCATCGTAAAAGGTGTGCATATTCTCTATTCATTTTCCCCCATGATTAAAGGGAGAAAAAAGATATGGAGATTGAAACTGCTAGGTTCCTTGACTCTGCTTTATCAATAGCTGGATGGTGTATGCATACATATGATCAACAGTTAATCTCAACTAGGTGATCACTGATCACCATAGCTAAAAGCTCAAAATATGATCCATTTTATATTATGATCCCTCCAATATGTGCTTTCTGAGGAACGTAAGTGCGAATTACTAATAATCTGAAGAATGGCCTGTTGACTTAATTGTTATACTGAAATCATCTTGGTACTGACCAAAATGAGTGAGAGCTGACCATGATCCAAAGTATTTTTGTAGGAGAGGAATGCCAGTTCTGTTGGGCATGTTATCATATTGATTCAAGTTCTTTTTGACTTTCACAAAAATGCATTTTATGCATGCCATATGTAATTAGAACCTTTAATTGCAGATCACTTATAGTGTTCCATATGCCTTGATTTCCACACGCATTGAGTCTTTGGGACTTGGCCAAGGTGAGCATTTCTTTGGTTTTACTTTTAAAAAAAATTTCTACATAGTTGTAGCCATGGACTGCTTCTAATGATGGTTGATACATGCAGGTTTATCATTGGGTGTTTTGAATCTGGCCATTGTGATTCCACAGGTATCTTTGTGTTCATAGTTTCTTTTTGCAAAGGCATTTACTGATTATTCTTTTTTTTCTTTTCTTTTAGTGCAATACTAAGCAAAGGTTGACATAGAGTTCTTTCATAATAGAAGTAATTGTCACACTTTATGTAATAGTTGGCTAGTAATGAGAGCAATTAATGTACATTCCCTGATGGCCAGGAATTTAGGGGCAGAGGTGAGTTTTATCCTCTGTGATTATTGTGTTGTAATGTAAATGATTAGGGAAAAGATATTGTTTCAAATTAATTTTTGAAAAGATTTAATTGGAATGAAAACTTCTCGTCTCTCCCTTTCTCCTGCTTGCTCTTGCAAGTACAAAGTTTTATATACCACCAGACTTTCTTCCAGGAAGTTCAAATTCCTAGATTACCCAAATCCTCAGACAAAAATTGACAGCATCAAATAGAATTCAGATATCTTTAATTGTAAATGAGCAAAATGAGTAAATGTTAGTTCCCTACAACTTTGCTTTTAGCCTGCATTAGTTTACATACAAGGCTATATTAGTGTCACAGATAGTACAAGTATTAATTGTTTCATAAGCTACTAGAAAGACAGTGATGTGTCAAATCTTGACTTTCGATTATGATGGTTTGTATTTCTGGGTTTCATAGTTGAGCTAATGGATAGTTCTGTTTTCATGAGATTGTTGATTCTCCAACTTGTAGTTTCTTCTTTCTCATTAACAGATAAATTAGTTTTGAAATGAGAATTGCAGGCTTACAGGACCATAAGTGAAAATTCTATCTGGATATCAGTACTTTCATGATCAAAACAAAATTATTGTGATAAAAATCTGTATTAGTTCTATAATTGCAGAACTGAATATATGGAGGTTCAATTAACAACTCAAAAAAATTCTAGTAGGAACAGGCGGCTTAATTATGGTTTATACAAAAGTTAGGCCGAAAGCTGATTGTCATCAAATTGTTTTAATGTACCTGTCATGTGAATTGTGGGCTACTGTTTTGGTTCACCTCCTTCATTTATGTTTCTTTCCCTTTTCCTGAAAGAGACCTCACTTTTGATGATGGGCAATATTATGCTTCTGAACCATATCTGTTCTCTGCAATAAAGAACCTTATTTACTTTAATGCTCTTGGAGTACAAATGGCTATTATTACAAGTATCAATTATTTTAGAAACTCTAAAAATCAGTGGCTAAAAGATACATGCGAGTTGCGTGTCTTCTGTGGAAGCTTTATATTAGTTGCAAAATATTATGTTTCTGTACCCAATTTCAATTTTATCAGGCTAACATCAAACTGTACCTCCGGAACCATTGATCACTTTGGACTTGTGCTCTGATGGCTGTGGATTTAAGAAGCAGTGCATTATGAGGCATCATGAATTTCTACGCTTAAAATGTTTCAGTTCTCAACAATATGCTTAAACATTTCATGGCATGTTGTTAAAACTATATGTTTTAAGCTATTTAGGCCACACGATTTTGACGTTTGACAACAGGTTGTGGTGTCCTTGGGAAGTGGACCGTGGGATCAGTTATTTGGTGGTGGAAACTCACCGGCCTTTACTGTTGGGGGAATTGCAGCCTTTGCTGGCGGACTTATAGCAATCTTAGCTATTCCTCGATCTAGTGCTCAGAAGCCGAGGATCCTCACATGAGGTATTGTGTTGTACCTTTTTTTGTATGTCTTTCTATCAATAGACAGTTAAATGTTAACAGGTTGGGAGAATTTGTAAATAGCTCTTATTACTTCTATTGATCAATAAAAGTTATGGGCTTCTTTTTCCGTACAGGACAATTGTTTACTTATGAGGTTTTCCTTTGTCTAGTTTGTTTCTTTTTTGTTTTTATATTTTTTTATCCATATTACTCAAGGGCCTGACTGCAGTTTTGTTCCATCTTGTTGCTTGTTAATATAGTCATTTGATTGAAGTGCAGCTGATTCTGCTTGAATTTTGCAAATTGTGTGTATCTATGGTACATAAAATTTCATGAAGCTTGAAGCTTTTTAAGTTTTGAGAACTTTCTTGTTGAAGACTTGATAAAACACTGTAACCAAACAATACATTGAATTTGAAATAGTGAGAAAGTGGAATTGAGTTATAGTCTCCATTTTTAATGGCAACGGTGAACACTACGAGCATAAGCAAGAAAGAGAAACAAGAGAGTTATACATATAATATATAACCATAATACATATCATTGCTATCACTCAGTTAGGCATGAGACAAACTATCTAAAATAGTGGAGTATTGCTTTAATCAAAATCAGTTCTACCTCCTAGAAATGTTGCTTTATGGGCTATTGTAATGGAAAAGTAAGTGAAGTCAATTATAGATCCCAGTGTTACTCTCAAGAGTACTTACCAATCAAGATAAATTGCTTCTGTTTGGGATTATTCCTGATGAAAACATCTTATTTTTTAAAGACAAAGTTGATTGCCCATTGGTGGTCCAATCATGCTGTATTGGAATCTCATGCCTTTTGTGCTTGAATTTGTTGTATGAATGTGGTGAATTGTGCTTGGTGGCCAACAGTTACTGCGTGAGTTGTGCTGATTGAAACCTTGATAGGGACATGTCTTTATGCTCTGATTTTTCATTTTCTTTTTTGAAAAGCTGGATTGATTTTTATGGAAGGCGTCCTTTATGATTGTTCTATTTTCTTTTCTTGCTTGCATCTCAACCTTGGAATAAATTCTGATGTTTATTGCACTTATCAGTATCTATGAAAGCCTGGTTTGCTTTAAATGCTCCCATACAATGCTTTCTATCAGTGCCTGGGAAGCATTTAAATGGCCTGTGTCATGGGTGCAACTTGTACATCAGCTACTTCCAGTTCAATTTGTTCAAAACAGGGAAAAGAATTTGTATGGGTCAGGCTTAGCTCAATACATTACCAGGCTCGTCTGTTATCCTCAATTCATAGAAGGATGTTGTTTTTTGCATATTTAAATTCGTGGTGATTGATCTCATCTTGAAAATATGCCCTCTATGTAGATCACGTGTATGTATATTAGCATATACAATGCATCATATAAACCCAGTTGGGAATTTTGACAAAAGCCAAAAAGGAATAGATATAGAGAAGGAGCAATGCACCTCTCCACATTAACTCAAGTCGTTAGGATCGATGAGTGAAGGATGGAGAGAGAAGTTTCTGGTCATTGTTGTTGACAATTAGTTCTCCTGAAAACCAAGCATCAAGCTTTCCCAGGAAAATAAAGGTGAAAAGGATGGAATCAGTGGAATTTGTTCGAGTTTCTAGAGAAGTATAATCTTTTATTAATGTCAAATCTTCTAAGAGGTCTTGTCATTGTTGCGTACCTCTTTTCCTCCATTGAAACTTGCATTTGGTAATCTATTTTGTTTATTGTGATGCCAATAAAATTCTGTCTCAACTCCACTATAACAACAAGTTGATGTAAAATAGGTTTATTATTAATCTCTTCTTTATTTTATTTTTTGTGATTTAAATGTAGAAGGGAATGGCATCACCATGTGATCCTAGAACTTTGTCAATTTCATTTACTACAATTCTGGTGGGATCTACCTTTAATGAGCCCCACTTCCCAAAATTAGGATGCTAAATTCGAAATGTCTTTTAAATTAATGTGATCTGAATATAATTTATCTTTTACACTAATTTTTGTCCATTGGTTTTGTTGCATGACACATTGCTCTCATCTACAGCAACTTATTGAGCTGGAGACGCATGGAATCTGAGGGGGGAGGGGCGCGCGCGGCGATGTATTGATTTCAGAGAAGTAATATCTTATACCGGGAAACAATGAAAGCCAAGAAACTGGTTCTTGATGCTGCTCAGATTGTGGGATAAGAAATCAAATTTTTAATTTTTTCTAAATTAAAAAAAATATTAAAAGATAAAAATTACACTCAGTTTTGTAATTGAGAAGGTGATGGGTGATTGCTGCTTCTGCTTCTGCTTCTGCTTCTGCTTCTGCTTCTGCTGCTTGCTTCTGTTGCTTCACAGTCACAGACACAGCCAAGGCTCTCTCCTACAGAGAGACAGTCTGATATCTGTTGTGAGAAAAGGGATACAAATTAAATGGTTGCAATTGGAGCACGTAATTGTCTCTCGGTGTTTCCTTTCTTCCATCCGCCGGTTCTCAATACAGCCATCTCCATTAACACTCTTTTCAGTGGTCCCATCCCATTCCTAACTCCACGTACCCATAATCATCGTAAAATGAAAGTTGCTTCGTTTCATTTTTTTAATCTTCAAAAAGAAAAAAAAAAAAAACCCACATGTATTATTCACTTTGGTTTAAGCTCAAATAGTTTAGTTACGCTTGTTTAAAATCTTGCTATATATATATATATATATATATATATGTTTACACGTCTTCAATTGGCAATCCGTTACAATGAAAAAGGTTGAGGTGATGTGGGTGTGGCCACTTTTATTGATTATCATTGCTATTGGTATGACCTAAGGATACAAATTGGATCACTCTTGGCCTATCTATTGATTTTGTATAGATTTAGGATCTTAACAAATCACTTAATTGTTAGCCATCTCTATTTAAAAAAAGAAACTCTCCAGTCTCTACCACAAAAGTATTTGAAATGCCCATAATCTCCTAACTTGATCGATATCCTAAATTCTTTGCCCAAACAAGTAAAAGAAAAGAGTGAGTGATGGAGGAAAACAGATGGGGCCTAAAGCAGAATTTACACGAGGTTGTGCTTGTTACCTCTCATATTGGGCAAGTAGATGTTTTAGTGTTCAAGTTAAGAGACAGCAAAAGGTCGTGCTGGGAGTGGGTTTAATCACATGGGTTGTACAAGAAAGGAACATGCATGGCTGCCTTAGAACATCCAAACAAGTTTATATGCTTACAAAAGTTAGTAATAACAACCAGCCATTACCACAAGAAACGTAACGATGTCGATTTGCCTTTTTGTCATTTCATAAAGTAGGCAAATTTGTTCTTCTGGATCCACTCCACTTGGCAAATTAAAGATAAACTTATTTATATCTTCTTCTTTTTTCTTTTAATTAATATACAAATCGAAAACCTAAACAGGAGGATTTTAAAGATTATCCACTAAACTCAAAAAGTAATACTTTTAACTTGTAAGTAAACCCACCAAGAACTAAATGCCATAAAGGTCCCCCCATTATCGTTAAAACCAACTATTTCATGGACAACACAGGTTAAGGCGGTGAAAAAATTTAATAAACCACCCAATCAACTCTTTTCATATATATTCACTATCTTGTATTAAAAGATAAGATCAAAAGCAAAGGCTATAGCTGCCTGCCTTCCTGCCTGCTTCCTTGCTATCTATGCTGCCTATCTACACTCAACTGTAAGGCCTTGGTGTTTCTTTCTTTCTTCTTCTCCACCCAAATTGCTTCGACGACGAGAATATTATATGCAGTGAAAGATAGAGAGAGAGAGAGAGGAAGGCTAGAAACAGGGGGGACGGCCCCCACCCATCCAACTCCCAAAGAATTTTTTAAATAGAAGCACTTTTTCTCAATAGTTCTCTTTGATACATTGACACGTTCCCGAGAACCCAAAGAGTCGGGCCCAATTCCTCCATGTATATAAACCCCCCAGCTCGTTACCTCTCCTTGCATAATTTAGCACTTTCTTCAAAACGAACAAACCGCACAAATAACATAAGTGTACATTATTCCACCCCTCCTTATTATACCATCTCTGTAAGCTCTTTATCCAGAAAGAGATTTGCTATAGCTAGCTCTCTCTAGCTATGTGTAACCCAAAACCATCTTCTCCTTCGGCATTTTTATTTCCAAACAAAACCACCCATTTCATAAATTCCAACAAAACCATGGATCTTCACACTGATCATCAAGAAGAACTACATAGATGCCCAACTGCTTCTGAGGTAAATTTACACACCATAAAATAATTTACGTGAAAATACATAAGTAGTACATATGCAGTTACGTTCAAAACAATAATATATGTATTGACTAAAACTCATTTTCTTTATTCTTTCTTTCTTTTTTTCTTTTGCATTCAGGCCTTGGAAGAGATCAAAGCCATAGGGAAGATCTCGGGTCCAACAGCGATGACAGGTCTAATACTGTATTCAAGAGCCATGATCTCCACGCTCTTTCTTGGCTATCTTGGGGAGCTTGAGCTTGCTGGTGGCTCTCTTGCCATTGGGTTTGCCAACATCACCGGATACTCTGTAATCTCTGGTTTGGCTATGGGAATGGAACCCATTTGTGGACAAGCTTATGGCGCCAAACAATGGAAGCTTCTTGGCTTAACTTTACAGAGAACTGTCCTTCTCCTTCTCTCAACGTCTGTTCCTATCTCCTTTATGTGGCTTAACATGAAAAGAATCCTCATGTGGTGTGGCCAAGACGAAGAAATATCCTCTGTGGCTCAAACTTTCATTCTTTTCTCCATTCCTGACCTCTTTTTCCTTTCATTGCTTCACCCACTTCGCGTCTATCTTAGAACTCAAAGCATTACGTTACCGTTAACGTACTGTTCTGCCATCTCTGTTCTGCTCCATGTTCCGCTAAATTTCCTTCTTGTAGTCCATTTCAAGATGGGCATTGCAGGGGTGGCCATAGCTATGGTTTGGACTAATCTCAATCTTTTTCTCTTGTTAACTTCATTTGTATATGTCTCTGGTGTGCATAAAGCTTCATGGGTTTCTCCCAGCATGGATTGTCTAAGGGGTTGGTCTTCTTTGCTTGCTCTTGCTGTGCCGACATGTATATCAGTTTGCCTCGAGTGGTGGTGGTATGAGCTAATGATAATGCTTTGTGGACTTCTTGTTAACCCAAAAGCGACCATTGCTTCAATGGGAATCCTCATCCAAACAACCTCTCTAGTCTATGTTTTCCCTTCAGCTTTAAGTAACGGAGTTTCTACAAGAGTTGGGAATGAACTAGGCGCGAACCGGCCTGCTAAAGCCCGCATTTCCATGATTGTGTCTCTCTTTTGCGCAGTAGCATTAGGCCTCATGGCCATGCTGTTCACAACTTTAATGAGGCATCAATGGGGCAGGTTTTTCACTACCGATGCTGAAATTTTAGAGCTTACTGCAATCGCATTGCCAATTGTAGGGCTTTGTGAGCTTGGAAATTGCCCACAAACAACTGGTTGTGGTGTGCTAAGAGGAAGCGCGAGACCTACAATCGGAGCAAACATCAATTTAGGATCATTTTATTTGGTGGGTATGCCAGTAGCTATATTCATGGGGTTTGTAGCCAAAATGGGGTTTCCGGGTCTCTGGCTTGGTTTGCTAGCAGCTCAAGCTTCCTGTGCTTTGCTCATGCTTTTTGTTCTATGTAGAACAGATTGGATAGTTCAGGTAGAAAGAGCAAGAGAATTAACACAAACAAATACATGCTCTCCAGTACTGCCCGTATCATCAAAACCAGAAGACACTATTGTCACCAAAGAGCCTAAAAAGAAGGATAATCTTGAAGAGATAGTGTGCATTAATGATGAGCTTGTGAAGTCAGCGTCACTTGAAACAGACCCTCTTCTATCTGCCACACGTAGTACTGTGCATTGATTAGAGTTTTAACCTCCTCATTTTTGCTTCCTCTTCAGAAGCTGATGTGAAAAAATTATTCATTCCCGGAGTTTCCCCTTCTCACCTTGTACCGTTGAAGATTTTTACCTTTTTTTTTTTTAAACTTTTTCTAATTTTATTTTTCTATGTTGTATTAATAAACTTTGTAGAATAGAACAAATATACTTAAATTATATCACTTCTCCAGACACTGTCATCACTATGTGAGAGAGAGAGAGAGAGAGAGAGAGAGAGAGAGAGAAAAGGGTTAAGCTGTCGGTTGTTTAGAGGCTTGTGAGAAAAAAGATCTGCCTACCTTTCTTGTTGGCCACTTCCATATAAGGCAACAAGCTTCACTACCTAAAAAGGAAAATTAGCATAATACCCTGTAATCTTTCCCCAAAACTGTAACCCTATAATATAATATCTTAATATACATATACACATATATATATACATGCGTGTATATATATCTTATTAGTTAGCTAGCTAGTTAGTAGTATTATTACGTATGTGTATACGTAAATTAATAGTTGAATAAATGCACAAGGTTAGATAAGCTGCTATGGCCGGTGATGATTGCATTGAAACTTGGAGCGCAGACACGGATGCTGGGATAATGAAGAACATGCAATGATATAGTTTGAATTAATATATCATTTTCCCCATGTATATATTAATTCTCCTCTATATTCTTCACTGTTTAATCAACTGTACCATCAATCATTAAAAAAAAAAAATATGATTTTTTGGTCTGCAATTGTAAGCAATTAACAGATAATATATTAGTTTTTGGTATTTACCAATTAATCCAAACTAAAGTATAAAATGATTCCAAAAAAAAAGAAAAGGAAAATGAGAGTTTAAACTGTAGAAAAGCAAGGAGTAAAAGGAACGATGATAATTGGTGGAAGAGACGTACTATATATCTACTGGAGGAAGCCTTGGCCTTGGATGGAGAGGAAGGGGGTGGGGGGCCTGCTTCGAACTGAAGAAACAAAATTCAGCTATTATTGCTTATGTCTACTTCTTACATGACAAAATTAGCAGCAGTCCCCTCTGCATTTCTCAGTTCTCAGCCCTTCCCCACCTTATTTTATATATATATATATACCCTCCAACTCCAATATTATGAATTTCTTCTCAAAAGCTAAAACTAATCCAATCATCTCATATATATATATATACAAAAAGAATTTATGGGGTTTTCCTTTTCCTGTATGTACACAAAATTACATACTGATGAGTACATAAAACACACAGCATGGTAAGGGAAATGGCCCCATCTCACAGATTGCTCTTTTCTGAGTGGTACACATAAGCCCATCTAATTTTCTTTTACTTTATTTTTGTTTTAGGTTTTTGCTGCAGATAGTGCTTCTAAGCCACCCCTCAGATCACCTTTTTCCTTATCTTCTTCCTTTCTCAATCTAATATATAATAATATCAGTATGCGCCTCTCCATCTAGCTATCAACATACATATCCATCCTAATATTACTCCATACCTTTGTAGTCGTGGCAAGCAAACTTCCTGCATAATTTGTGGTACAGCAACAACATCGACAATATTAATTACTATTATTATTTACTTATTATAAGTTGATCTTATTTTTTTAATATCCAAAAAATTTAACGCCATAAATTCATTCGGTCATGAACATCACATTCCAAACTGTTCTTGCTTACTATGATTTTGTCTCAACGTGCACAAACTATATTTATTATATATATACTTTTATCCCATCTAAAGTTCTATCTTTTTGGTCGATCCATTAATAATTCTCTCCAAGTTTTTATATATATAGTATACATCCTACTATTCTGACTCTGACCCCATCATCCTTTTATTATCAAATTTATTATTTACACCCAGAAATCACATACATATATATACACACACACACACATACCTACTTGTCAACGTAAATGTGATAAAGCTTAATTTGATACGATATCATGCAATCATTTTTTTGTTGATCACAACTTCTTAATTACATATATATATATATACACGCGCGCGCGCAAAATCCTATCGACTAAAACCTGGACCACATCCTTTTGTCTATTCATTAACAGTAAATACATATAATTGACATCTTAACCTAATTCGATCCAATATAAAATAATAATAAATTTCTCACTCGGAAGCCAGTTTAATTATAATTACCAAACGCTCCAAAAGAGAGAGGAAAAAAAAAAAAATACAAATACTGTTGAAAAGATGGTGATTGATGAACAAGGAATTGTTAGCTCCACAGCTTGCTTAGGATCATTAAAGTTAAAAGATGCTTGCTTGTTGATATGTATATTAATATAAACAGACGGCGTCGTATTGTGGGTGATCAGTGTCCGTGTGCATTTAGGGTACTGAGGTTACTCGGATTGAATAGTTAGGGTGTCTCCTACCCCTATATACAGGGGCAAAGGTAGAACTAAAGAATTAAGGGAATCAAAATGGTATGGAGATCAAAATGATTAAAAAATAAAATTAATTAGATAATAATTTAAAAAATAAATAAATAAATTAAGAAATAAAATAAAAATATTTTAAAATATAAAAGTTAAAATATATATAAATTAAAAATATAAACATTTATATGATAAAAAATTAAAAAAATTTTGTGAGATCCGAAGGACTAGGACCCCCTCGGGTCCTATAAGTGCTCCACCACTATCTGTGTACATGAAAGTTAACGTTCTCTTTGTACTAAAAAGCTTCTATTTTGTAACATAACATATTACAACCGTGAATTCTTTCAGGGTTTGACTGTACAAATAACTAGAAACCCTAGCAAGCTAGTAACTTCGATCTCCAATGTCAATGATATAAATTACTTGCATAAGTTTTATATTATCTACTTTGAAATACGTACATTAATTTAACTTATGTCTCGTGAAGCTGTATTTAAACAATATCTTTATACTAGTAGGCTAATGAATAATAATAATAAAATATAAATAAAAGAATATATTTATGTATCGGAAATAAAAAGAAATATTATCTTAAATTCTTATTCACGGATGGGAATCTGCTCAGAATGCCTCCCATAATGGAATTATATATCAATCGAAACCATCATTTTCCAACACATAAAAATCATTAATTAATTCTTTTAACTTTGAATCGAATAAGAATAGGCCGCGTGTCAGTAGGCAAATATTTATTCTGTAACACAGCACTAATCAGTGGAAACGTGTCTGGCATCTCAATCCGCTTTAATTTTTTCCTAACTAAGAAACCCACCAATCGCATCATTTCATACACCACAAGAAAAACAAAGAAATCAAACCGCCCCAATTGGTGCAAATAGTGGTAGGGTTAACTTAAATGCGATGCACTAAAAAATCATTTCAACCCAAAAAGAAAGCAAAAAGTATAGGAGATAAACAAAACAAAACCAAAACCAAAAAAAATATATATATATATATATATATTATTAATAAAAATTAATTAATTAATAAAAGAGCTTTTCTCCTAATATATAAATATATATACACCCTAAAACTAGCGATGGAATAAGTGCTTTTGCCCATAAATGTCATATCAAGAACCACCAGGCCTCCTTCCATTGTGATTTTAGCTGTGGCCACTACATGTTTACCATAACAAGTGTTAAGGGTATTTTCTCATCTTGGCAACGTAATTAAACTACTTAATTAATTTATTAAATTAATTAATAATTAAGTCTCGAAAACCAACTCATATTTTGATACCTCTCCTATTAATATTAATATTAATATCCCATCCCTTTGCCGAAAGTAACATTTTTATATAGGTTAGGGCCGAGTTTCTTTTCTTTTTCTCTTTCTTTTTGTATATTAATTAATTGAGTACTGAAAGTCGACAGACATATGTACAAATCCTTCTTCTCCGTAGAGACAGACCCCACATTTATGCTTGCAGCACTAGCAGCTCTCCTGCCGAAATTTCTTGCATATAGTCTCCATTTACTGCCTTAAATTATTATATATCCATCTATTTTTATTTCTTTTGGATTTCATTAATGTTATAATTATTATAGCTATCAACCTATCTATTCCATTGTACGGTCATCAATGTGCAGTCATTGCCACCTCAGACTCATGCATCCTCACATATATATATATATATATATTCATTGGCCTCCCTAGATAGCCAGCTAGCATTTGCGTGCATGCTTCCTTTCCTCTTCTTTTCAAGCATACCATGATGAATACTCGAATAATTCTATGGCTAGCTAATGCTACAACACATGCAATTAATCATCTTCATCGTAGAGCTTATATATGTATGCTCATGAGATCATTCATTTGGACGACGATAGATCATTGACGTCAAAGACAAGCTAGAATGCATGCAAATCCATGTGGATATTGATGTATGTGTACTTATCACTCGTAATGCAACTATATTTCATAATGGATGATTATGTCAAAGATAATCTTTAATTATTAAGTGTGTAAGTTTGTGCTAAGTATTAGCATTGATAAAAGTGAGTGCTTACTAAACACTTGTATACTTTTGAAACTAGAGCAAAAACATTGCAGAAATAACAGGATCTTTTTAAGTGTGTATAATGGAGAGACAATCATCAGTGGTGGAAATATGAAAAGTTTGAGATGATATAGAATCCAATTTCAAGTGTAAGACTAGCTAGGGCTAGCTAGCAAGCGTCGATGGTGAGCTATATAGCTAGAAGATATAGGTTAAAGAAATTAGAGATGAATTGAGAATTGGAAGGTCATACTCGTATCGATAGAGATGATCAGTGTGGCATTCAAAGATGCTAATCGTGTGGCAACAGAATAGTCACACAAGGACAATCAGTGCCGCAATGCCTTTCAAAAAAGGGTCCCCAAGACCGAAGACCAAGACCAAGAGACTAGGGCTAGCTGCCAATTGCTTTGCATGGAGCTGGACCATTTTACAATTTTCAGTAGCACATGCAATAAGGGACCGACACGTTTAAGTACTTTTATTTTTAATTTATTTGTTAGATTGTCATTTAGTGAAGGCATGGGTACCACTTGAGAGGAAACAAGTATTGTCATTTGTAGGGCATAATGGGTGTGAGAGCTTTTGGGTCACTTTTTTTTTTTTTTGGAACGGTTTGACAAATTAAGGGTACTTCTTGTCTCTTTTATAAGTCCTATTCCTTTTTGCCTTCAATGAGAACCGACCTCCATTTTGGGAATTTCAAAGATACTTACAAAAATTGTGATTTTGGCCCATTTTGTGTTTTCTCAGTCACCCAACACATCTTTCTTTCTTTCTTTATTAGTTCCACAACAAAGTCAAAATTAATTTCTTTTAATTTTTTTTGGGTTTTTTTTATTAATTATTAAAACATCAATAAGAGAAAGAAAGTCAATTTATAAAGCTACGACAAGCACCCTCCATGATAGAAAATGAGCCACGAAGCTTTCGCCACTAACATAAGTGTGAAAAGCTGATCAAAGATTGTATAATTAAACATGTTTTTTTATAAGGAAAGAAGTAGAGACAATATGAGCAATTCTCTGATGCTAAACACGTGGATGATAGGGCTAAAAGATAGGAGAACTATGTTTAATTGTGCTTAAGTGATCGCAACAACAACTAAATACTTAGCTTTGAAGTGATAGCGAAGCAAAATAAAAGATGCCTAGCCACTCCCGACTTAGTGGGTTTGACCTTTTGTTTGTTTTTGATATTTAGTGTTTGACCCATTTCCCTTTTGCTTTGTGGTTTTGACCATCCAGGTATTTGGTCTTCAACTGGATTTCTCTTCATTCTTAATTGAACCACCAATAAACAAGAAAGTGGAAAAAGAGTCCAATAAGCTATGTATTCTTTAGCATTAATTAGAGGAGAAGATTCTATGCTTCATTCGGGAGAAATTACCTTTTTTTGGGTGGGTTTTGCCAGAGTGTCTGAAGGTAATTTGGAATTTGGATCAGCTTGATGACAATGATCGTATTGAACTGTTGGACACTTGGGGTCTTGAGTCAAATTAAAACACCACAGAGAGACAAGATGTTGATCTTGGCATTACTTGGCTTCTTTCTTAGTCTTAGCAATTTATAATACGGAAGCATGCTCATTCTGATGTAATCCAAATCATTTGGCAGTGCAACAAGTCCAACCTCGTTTCCAACAATATAAATATCTCAACCTCATTGACACCAACTCTCCAAAACATCAATGGAAGTTTCCTTTTGTTGCTTTTAAGCAATGTATATATATACTACATATATGCATTGACATTGGATCAGGCCTTTAGAGAATAGTCTACAGAAATGAACAATACGGAAAGTGTGCTTGCATTCCCATTAGATTTGTGATTAAGACCACTCGAGTCAAAGTTTCAATCTTTGAAGCCAAGAAGATAGATATACCACACGCTCATCATGCGCACAAAATGAATGTTTTTCAGATAAACTCATCAGAACCGAATAGATAGAGAGCTAAATAATTAGTCATAGACGCTAGCTTGGTCAAATTAAGGTGTATAGTCAAGTAGATCCATGGGATGTAATAATGAAAAGCACATATATACAACGTACGCAACAAAAGACTCTTCTCAGGGATCACGTAAGTCCTTAAATTAGTGGACCCTTAACTGAGTAAGGAATTATGATCAACTCAACTCAAGGTTGGGTCAGAATTCTGTTCTATTAATTTCCTCGGTGTAAATTGCCACCCTGTCCTGCCATAGCATACTGATTGTGTTGTTGTTATCGTCTTAATTGTATGTTTCTCCTCATCCTTATTTTACAAGTACAGTGATCTAATTAATGATCTCTATCAAGAACAGAGCTTCTTGCATTGTAAATAACTTTATTTTCTAAAATATTGGATGCCTCACCTTAGCTGTAAAAAACAAATGTAAAAACACAAGAAAAGATTGACCCCACATTGAACTGGCAAAATGGAGAAGTTTATGTCATTTATTTACACCATTTTGATTTCATCCACAAAGATTCAAACACTATTATTGGTTTCATTGACTGTCATTCAGATGTTTCAACTACACAACATTCAACTTCTGGTATCACAGAGGGTGAAGAGCACCATTAAACTTATCCGTTTAAGTATGACTAGAGGTACAAAACAAACCCATTAATGCGTCACGCATGCACCTCTGCTATTTCTCTCACACACAAATGCACTCATATGCTTTTGCTCATGAAAATACAAGAACGTAGCATAGGGGTAAACAGACCTAGCTTCAGGTCCTACTAGAATTTGTCTATACAACTTTGTCTTTAAGGCAATATTCTGACAAACTAGGCATCATGCCACAAGTACATTGTATAATTGGCATATTGGGCTAATGAAGAAGCACAGACGACTAGGCCCACGTGAAGCTGGACCTATATCTTGCAGGGTAGACACACCGGTCCAAAAATTTGAGCACCAACTCATCTATAATGGTAGCTTCTTGACAATTGTTTCACATTGCGAAAGTGACGACTTCCATTGCAAATAGAAACACAGCCTGGAAACTGTAATGTTGGCCCAGCAGAGGACTTTGCAACGTTGCAAATGTTTCACATTGTCAAAATGATGAATGCATTGAACATAGAAACACAGTTTATGCTGCCTGTAATCTGTAATGTTGGCTCAGCAAAGGACTTTGCAAGGTTGCAAAAGCTGTCTAGTCCTTGTTTTCATTTCTAAAATTAGTTGTAAATAAGTGGAGTTAGTTGCTAGCCTTTTGCTTTAGTAAGATAATGATCAAGTTCTGGGGAAGAAATTTGAGCTAGCAGGGTTACTGGTGCAAAACTTAACAGACTACACCAAAATGGTTGCACAGTGAGCTCTTATTTCTTGTAAAGAAAGATTCCTCTACCAAGTTTGGATAAAGGAATACTTGCCATTGTCAATTTTCGCAAAGAGTTTCACATGCTGCCATTGACAAAGCAAACATTCGGCACCAGACATGGCATAAAGTTGTGGGAGGGGCCAGTACAGATTAGCAACCAGGGGGAAACTCTGGGACGAACATGAAAGGGTGGGCCTCCGGGGAAAAATGCTGCATCCACCAGCCAAAAATGGAAGTTGAAAAGAAACCAAAGATATGAAATTTAAACATAGAAAATCAAGATCTTAGCAAGAAGTAGGATTAGAGGGACAAAAATTGACATTAGTCAACAAAGCAAGAGTGTTGGCTAGCTCTCATGAGTAATGATTTACACAAGTTATCAAGAAGATGTCAGAAATTCCATGACTCTGCCATAATTTGAGAATTTCAAGGTGTTAAGTAAATTTAATTGAAAGCTGCGTCGTGGAAAAATCACTGCCCTGAAAGCGAAATTCCGGCACGACCGAGGTGCAATCGACAATCGCCGTTGGCTCCCCAAGGTTAACACAACAACCCCAATCACGTGCACTCGTGAAAAGAGTTTTGGAATAGCAAACTACAATTACCCAGAAAAGAGAAGAGAAAGAAAAGAGTTGTTTTTTTTTTTAATTTTTTGTTGTCTCAAATCTGAATGTTTCTCCTTCTATTTATCAAAAAACAGAATGTAACAAATCTGCCTTTGAAAACGCAACAAAAAAAAATCTGGAAGAGAAAAATCTGGCCACGATAAAAGATCGTGCCTACAAAATCGTTAAAAAATAAAAATAAAATATCTGCCTTTTGAATAGTTCTCAAAACAGACTAAGTTAAACACGTTTTAATTTTAACAATAAACTTCTTTTACAAAATACAAATTTTCTCTAAAAATATTGAAAGAGTGGAGGCTCAGCCCAGCCTGGTCCCAGGCCGGGCCGGCGGCACGTGCGTGAAGTGATTTTTGTAAAACTCCCTCAAGCACTCTTTTGAACTCATATAGGAGCAGAGTTTATTATAAACCCAACAAAAATTAGTTTTCCAAGCAATGTGGGAATATGCTTGAAAAGACCAACACAATAGTCATTCCCAACAATCCCCCACGAATGACTATTGAGTTTTTAAAACACATTTTCTGGGTAAAGGAAGAAATTTAGTTACTTAAGCATTAATATCTTTCGATTGAATTAATACGTAGTGAAATGAGGCAACAACATAGCTATTGAAAGTGAAATAATTCTTGAACTTTCAAAAGCTCAAGACGAGACCCCCACAACACATTTAAACTTCTTAATGTATGCTATTCCGTGATACAATCAAAGCGCTATTAAAGGCCCTGCGCATAAACCTTGGTTTTATGAGTGCTCTAGAAAGAAAATTCAAATTTCTTTCATAGAAGGCGGCCCACCTTCACACTCATTACAACAATAACTTCATCAAGTCTATCTCAATTATAGACCACTCAACAAGTAGAGCTATGAAGTTTATCAAGTCCTTTAGACTTATATCACAATCATCCATCAAGTCCTTTCTAGGACCACCCAACATAGGGATATGGATTTTAGCACTACTTTAAATATAGGAATGGACTGTAGTGCATCACAAATATTCAAGCTAAAGGCTTAAGTCCCATCCCCTTAGAAGATTCTTGAATGACTTTTCTAGTCAAACCTTTTATTAAAGGATCTGCTAGGTTTCTTTCTGATCTCACAAACTCTAAGGAGATTACTCCATTCTTCAAGAGTTGTTTAACTGCACCATGTCTGATGCGAATATGTCTTCTTTTGCCATTATACACATAATTTTTGGCAACTCCAATAGCAGCTTGTAAATCACAATGCAATGAGATTGGAATAGAAGACCCCCACAGTGGAATATCACCTAACAAGTTTTTCAACCATTCAGCTTCTTGACCTGCTAGCTCAAGAGTAATGAATTCAGATTCCATGGTAGAGCGAGCAATACACGTCTGTTTGGAAGACTTCCACGAAACAGCTCCTCCACCTAAAGTGAACACATATCCACTAGTAGAACTCACCTCATCATTGTCTGTCACCCAATTTGCATCACAATAACCTTCTAAAACAGCAGGGAACTTGTTAAAATGCAAACACAAATTCATAGTTCCCCTAAGGTATTTCAACAATCGATAAAGTGCATTCCAATGTTCGTTGTTAGGATTGTGAGTGTATCTACTTAGTCTACTTACAACATAAGCAATGTTTGGTCTTGTGCAGTTCATGAGATACATAACACTTCCTATAATCTTAGCATAGTCAGCTTGTGAAACAATATCACTATTGTTCTTTTTAAGATTAATGCTAGGATCATAAGGAGTTCTCACAGGCATTACATCAAAACAATCAAATTTCTTAAGTATTTTTTCAATGTAGTGTGATTGACACAATGAAAAGCCATTTTCAGTTTTTCTTATTTTAACACCAAGAATAACATCTGCTTCACCTAAATCTTTCATGTCAAAATAAGAAGATAAAAACATCTTGGTATCATTTATAACTTTCAAGTTAGAACGGAAAATGAGCATGTCATCAACATACAAACATATTATCACATAATCAGAACCAAACAATTTTGAGTAAACACATGAATTAGAGCCATTCACAACATATCCATTGTTTACTAAAGTACGATCAAATTTTTCATACCATTGTTTGGGTGCCTGCTTAAGACCGTAGAGAGATTTTCTAAGCTTGCATACCTTGTTCTCTCATCCAGAAACCACAAATCCCTCCGGTTGCTCCATGTAGATTTCTTCCTTTAGGTCTCCATTGAGAAAGGCCGTCTTTACATCCATCTGATGAATTATCAATCCTCGAATAACTGAAAGAGCAATCAAAGATCTAATGCTAGCAATTTTAGTCACAGGAGAATAAGTATCAAAATAATCAATACCTTCTTTTTGAGTATATCCCACCACCACTAGTCTAGCCTTGAATTTTTCTATTGACCCATCTGGTCTAATTTTCCTTTTAAAGATCCATTTACACCTAATAGGTTTACTACCCATAGGTAAATCAACCAAATGCCAAGTGTGGTTCATCATAATAGAGTCCAGTTCACTTTTAATTGCTTCTTTCTAGAAACTAGAATCTATAGAGGTTAAAGCCTCTTTATAAGATTTAGGATCATCATTAATCAAAAATACAGAAACAAATTGCTCATTGATTTTGTCAGAATTTTCGACAATAAATGCAGTAATAAAATCAGGCCCAAATCTATTCTCAGTTCTCTTTCTCTTACTCCTTCTAGATTCATTGACATGTTCATTAGAAGTAGATTTACTTATCAAACCAGTCCTTGAAGGAGCAACATTTTCAATTACAGTTTTATTAAGAGGAAATACATGTTCAAAGAATTCAGCATCTCTGGATTCACAAATAGAATTATCATTCAAACACATAAATCTATATGCAGCACTGTTTTGAGCATAGCCAATAAATGCACAATCAAAGGTCTTAGGCCCAATATTAGATTTTCTGAATTCTGGATATGCAACTTTAGCCAGACAACCCCAAACTTTTAAATAATTTAAATTAGGTGCAAAATCTTTCCACAATTCATAAGGAGTTTTATCCAGTTTCTTATGAGGAACTTTGTTCAAAATATAACATGCAGACAAAACAGCTTCCCCCCACATGTTATCAGGCATACCAGAACTTAACAACATAGCATTCATCATTTCCTTTAATGTTCTATTTTTTCGTTTCAGCTATGCCATTTTGTTGAGGTGTATAAGGAGCAGTAGTTTCATGTATAATACCATTTTCATTACAAAATTCTTTCAGAAAATTCGTATGATATTCACCACCTCTATCAGACCTAAGCCTTTTAATCTTTTTATCCAACTGATTTTCTACTTCTGCTTTATATATTAAAAACATTTGAGCAGCCTCATCTTTTGATTTTAACAAATAAATTTTAGTATATCTGGAAAAGTCATCAACAAAAGATATGTAATATTTTTTACCACCTCGACTCACAATATTTTTAAAATCTGCCAACTCAGAATGTATTAATTCAAGCAATTCAGTGCTCCTGGATGTGACATTTTTAAAAGGTTTCTTAGCAAATTTTGATTCAATACAAACAGTACATTTAGCACATTCATTCTCATCACACGCATTTATAAGATGCATATTTTTCAATTTTTTGATTGAACCAAAATTCACATGTCCTAACCTGCCATGCCACAAATTAGTAGACTCAACAATATAAGCAGAACCAGAGTTACTTCTATTAGCAATAACAGAAACAGTGTTCAGAACAAACAATCCATCAGACAAATATACCTTACCCACAAAATCCCCATTTTTAGCTAAAATCATTTTGTCACCCTCAAACACAAGTTTCAAACCAGCCTTGTTAAGCAAACTACCAGAAACTAAGTTTCTACGAAGGGAGGGGACATACAACACATCATTCAAAGCTAAAGTTTTTCTGGAGGTAAGTTTCAAGAGAATTTTTTCTTTACCAAGAACTCCAACAGTGGCGGAATTGCCCATGAAAACATGTTCACCATCTGCTGCATCACGGAATTCCTGGAAAAGATCCTTGTTGGAGCAGAAATGTCTGGTGGCACCTGTATCAAGCAGCCAATCAACTTTGTTTTCCAGCAAGTTTGCCTCAACTACCACTACAGCAATTATTTCATCCTTTTCAGCAACATTGACTTGCGGGGCAGAATTGTTATTGTTGTTAGGCTTATTGTCAAGTTTTTTATCCTTTTTGTTCCAGCACTGATATGACTTGTGGCCTGGTTTTCCACACTCATAACAGGTCAGCACTCTTTCTTTCTTTCCGTTATTGCCTTTGGAATTTTTCTGGTATCCACCCTTTTTGAATTTCTTTCCTTTGGCTTTGTACCTGTCTTTAGAAGCAGCAGAAGATTCAACCAAATTAGCCTTAACAGAAACAGAAGAAACAGAAGTTAGCTTATCTTTCAAACGATTAGCTTTCTCAGTTTTCATGTGACTGATCAGCTCCTGGAGTGGCAGGTCCTTCTTCTTGTGTTTCAGACGATTTCTGTACTCGGTCCATGAAGGTGGA
Organism: Azadirachta indica; assembly: GCA_022749755.1. Taxonomy (NCBI): domain Eukaryota; kingdom Viridiplantae; phylum Streptophyta; class Magnoliopsida; order Sapindales; family Meliaceae; genus Azadirachta; species Azadirachta indica. The sequence continues at coordinate 6,334,629 of CM040449.1, forward strand.
AATTTTTCGAGCAGAACATTAGCCTGCAGGATTTCACACATTTTCATACCTTCGCCGAGGACATCTGCAACCAGGTTCTCATACTCATGGATCTGATCCATGATAGGCTTCTCATCGACCATCTGGAACTGTATCCATTTCCCCACCACGTACTTCTTTCTGCCAGCATCATCAGCACCATATTTTGTTTCCAAGATATCCCAAATTGCCTTCGCAAATTTGTATTTAACAAAAATGTCAAAGAGAGCATCTGTCATATGATTGAGAAGATGACCTCTGACAGTTTTGTTATCCTTCTCAAATTTCGACTTTGCCTCTCCATCAGTTTGCTTTTGTTTGTCAGTTGGAGGCGTAGTGATTGGAGTAGCGGGATCAGCTTCAAGTTGATCATCAGGAATGGCAGCGGACAGGATGTAATCAACCTCAAGTTGTTCGAAGAAAATCAGCAGCTTCTGGGACCAGCGTTGGTAGTTGATTCCATCCAAAGGATCGAGCTTGGAGAGATCAGGCAGTGACTTTGGAACAGAGGCAGCCATTGTTAAACAAAAAGAATAAAATTTCGCTTTCAGATTGTTAAGTAAATTTAATTGAAAGTTGCGTCGTGGAAAAACCACTGCCCTGAAAGCGAAATTCCGGCACGACCGAGGTGTAATCGATAATCGCCGTTCGCTCCCCAAGGTTAACATAGTAACCCCAATCACGTGCACTCGTGAAAAGAGTTTTAGAATAGCAAACTACAATCACCCAGAAAAGAGAAAAGAAAGAAAAGAGTTGTTTTTTTTTTTTTAATTTTTTGTTGTCTCAAATCTGAATGTTTCTCCTTCTATTTATCAAAAACAGAATGTAACAAATCTGTCTTTGAAAACGCAACAAAAAAAAATCTGGAAGAGAAAAATCTGGCCACGATAAAAGATCGTGCCTACAAAATCGTTAAAGAATAAAAATAAAACATCTGCCTTTTGAATAGTTCTCAAAACAGACCGAGTTAAATACGTTTTAATTTTAACAATAAACTTCTTTTACAAAATACAAATTTTCTCTAAAAAAATTAAAAGAGTAAAGGCCCAACCCGGGCCGATGATGCGCGTGTGGTGATTTTTGTAAAACTCCCTCAAGCATCCTTTTGAACTATATAAAAGGAGAGTTTATTATAAACCCAACAAAAATTAGTTTTCCAAGCAATGTGGGAATATGCTTGAAAGGACCAACACAATAGTCATTCCCAACACAAGGATCTAGCAACAATAAAAAGGGACAAAGAGGCAGTTCTTTGCTTTCTTATGCATATACAATGAAACATGCGAGAAATTTCAATAATACAATAGGCAGTAGTGAAATCCGCAACGTGCAAAAGCTGCAAATTAAGCTGAGTTCACAAGATTCGTCTAAATAATCATCAAACAATCAGACTATCAATAATTTTAGCCATGACTGAAAGTGGACTATGAAACAAAATTTAGGAACATTTATGGAAAATAACCACACTTCCCTGTTTATCTCTGTCTCCTTTCGTAATTCATGCCATGAAATAAGCATGGCAGCAGCTTGCTAGTTCAAACTTCTAACATAGGTCAACATATAGTGTGCAGAACATTTGTTATTGAAACAACGGAAAAGAATATACTCCTTTGGCTACAAATGAGAGAAAGCAAGAAAAGAGAGCCATTTCATTGCACTCTATTTGTAACTATTAATAGATTACTGAAATTATAGGTCCTTAACCGAGAGTCTAGAAGCCAGAGACAGAGAGAATAAACAGTTTCCATTTTACACTAATCCTCACCAATCAATGGAGTGTGAAATGAACGTGCTATTCATATTTAAGTGAAATAAAATGCGAGTCAAGTTGCGATTGATTTGAAAATATTACTCGAGTGGACTACACTGTTTGGTTCTAATTCTCAAATGAATTGCAGAGAAATTTGTGAAATCACGCGCACTTCCTCTTTCTTATCAATTTTCACTCCATCGCGGGCTTTGACGAGTAGGATTTGGAAGAAAGAGTACCCGTTACGGCCCGTACAGAGGCCTCACGCCCAGCTCCATTTTTCCCGACACCTCCGGTTTCTAATTACCATTTTCAATACATTGTTCGCGCCATATTGTGGCGGGCCTTGGATGTAAACAAAAGTACTCAACGAAGGCCATTACTTCGTTGAATACACCACCTAAATTTCTAAATACACTCATCTCTTGCAACTCAATGGTCAAATGAATATCCATTGAAATAAATAAAAAATGTAAGCAAAGTAACTGTTTTTTGGTCAACACGTCTCACAATCCGTCGCCATCTCCAGCTGGGCCTCTTCCCCATTTTATTATATTGGGTATCAGGCAAAAGTAGATACAGAAGATGTGTAGTGTTCGTTAATACAACATAATCAAAATAAAAATATTCAACTTTAAAATTTAATCTCTCACTATCACATAAAAAATAATCCATCAAAATTTTTTGTACAGCAATACACGTGACCCATTTTGTTTACTTTATACTAAATTTGACAAGATTTAATTAATTCAAATTAACAGAAATTATAAATAAAAAAATAGCAACAACTGTTAAGAGTTGTTACATTCTTAATAAGTGGCAAATTAATTACCAATTGGTTAAAATTAACTGGCAAACCAATGATTAGATGAGTTGAAGGAATTAGTAAGCCAGCAAAGATTACCAACAACAAAACAAAGACAGCATACACTCTCCTCCAAATTCTGACACGTTTCCCCAAACGCGTAACGTAGAATGAACTATTCCTCCGTCCAGCTGGAGCGTAATGCGCACCCCCAAACAAGCCCCCACCAAATCACTCCACTCGCCGCGGTAAAATCCCTCGTCACTCAAAATTGGTTGTAGTTGTTCAGATCTTATAAGCAGCATTATGTATTTTTTTCTTTTCCTTTTCTTTTTTCCTCGTCCTCCTTGCGAATAAATCCGAAATAATTGAGAGAGCTAAAAATGGAAACCAAATCTTCCGCAAAATTTAGTCAATAAAATCTGCTTCACTACACTCATTTCTTTAGTTTTGACTATCAAAATCGATCGCCGGTGATTTGATTTTATTCTGATTTGATATTTAGGGTTTTCAAATCCGGTCATGTGAGTGTTGGGATATCAGATGGCTTCGATCCGCCGAACTCTATCTCCGGCTTATCACGACCGTTCCTACCCGAACGGAGCTAACTCTCCATTTTCAGTCGCTACTTCACCTTCTCATAAGCTTTTGTCTAACGGTAAATATCCTTCGTCCTCGCCGTTACTGTCTGTTAATTCATTCGCTGTTAATATCCGTCGGTTCCTCTCCTCCCGAAAAATATGGCGGAAATCTATCTTCCGCTGTCTGGTATTTTTCCTCATGGGCATTCTTTTGGGCATGACGCCGTTTGGCCACGTTACGGAGATCGAAAACCATGACGTCTTCTTCGAGATCAAGCCGCCGCATGTCAACGTTCAGTTGGATAGTGATAACAGCGACCGTAAACGCGATGAAATCTTGTTAGATGCGGTGAGTTTGGGAGTGGACCTAAGAAATGAAATAAATACTGTTGAAAGTTATAGATATGATTTTGTGCCGAGAAAGCAGTTAATTGTGATTACGCCGACCTACAACCGTGCAATACAGGCGTACTTTTTGAACAGATTAGCGCAGGTGTTAAGGCTTGTACAGCCTCCGTTGCTTTGGATAGTGGTGGAGGAGAATGCTGCTTCGTTTGAAACAGCGGAGATGTTGAGAAAAACTGGGGTTATGTATAGGCACTTGGTCAGTCAAAAGAATTCAAGCGAGGTGAAAGATAGAGGGGTTCACCAGAGAAACTTGGCTTTGGAGCATATTGAAAGGCATAAGCTTGATGGGATTGTGTACTTCGCTGATGATGATAACGTATACACGATTGATTTGTTTGAGAACTTGAGAGATATCAGGTATTTTTTTTTTCCGCATAAAATGTGTATAATTTGAAGGTTATTAACAGAGGAAAATAATTCCGCATTAACGATGGGGTTGACTAACATACTTTGGCGACATATAATCTGCATATAAAAGCGTTGTGTTCGGCGAGATATACTGATTGGTACATTTAACAATGCATACACATATTGAATGGGTAGATTTAATTAGTTCTTCAATTGTTGGGTGTTTTCGCATTTTCTGCAAACACCTCCTTTTCCCCTTCTTTCTAACTTCAGTCTGGTTATCCATTAGGTTTGGGCTTGAGTAGTAGGCACTGATGGTATCAACGGTGGATATTGAATATGTAGAGTTGGCTGTACTTTCTTTTTCTCTTTAGCCTATGTGCTATCTTAAAAGTACCTTGACAAACATATATATATTTATTTTGATTCATTTTTGTGGGTTAGTTTCTGTGTCACTCTTACCCATGTGTGTTTCTGTCTTGTCTTTTGATTTGTCTGTGAGATTGTGAATATATTCATGATTCAAATTCAATACTTGATAATGCCATTATCATTTCATGAGTTTCATTTGTATATCTGGATTCTCTCTTTTTTCTTTTTTTTTTTTTTTAATAGATAAGTACAGTCCTGAGCTCTAGGCTTCACGCATAAATTTTACATGTTGGTATAGCTTGTAACACTATTTGCTTGTTTTGGCTTTTCAAACAATCAAATCGTGGTCATCTCTTCACATTAAATTTGTCTCTCCTTTTTTCTGCCTCTTGGATAATAGATTGCATAACAGCCTTTAGATTAAATACTAATTATGTGGGCATTTGACGGCTCTCCTTGCCCCTTCTCACACTTTTCTTTACACTTGTCCATTTCTCTTTGACCAAACTTGTTCAACTGCTTGGATGGTTTCTGTGTCTCATGTTGCTGTTGTAGACTACATTCTTACTTGTCCTTGGTGATCCATTATGAAGAGATTTGAAAATATTGAAGTTGAAATAATTGGAAATGCCTAGTTTGTCTACAAGTTTGTAATGTTACGCTTTTTGCATTTTAGCCGATTTGGGACTTGGCCTGTTGCGATGCTTGCCCAAAGCAAAAACAAGGCAATCTTAGAAGGCCCCGTATGCAATGGAAGTCAAGTTATTGGGTGGCACACAAATGAGAAAAGTAAAAGACTCCGTAGGTTTCATGTTGATATGTCAGGATTTGCTTTTAACAGCACTATTTTGTGGGATCCAAAGAGATGGCGACGCCCCTTCCTAAATCCAATTCGGCAGTTAGACACAGTGAAGGAGGGTTTCCAAGTATAAATCTCATCATTGCTTTTACTTAATATATATTTGCAACATTAGCTTAGAGTCACAATGTGCTTACTGCCATTGACATCTAATGACTCACTAATATTTTGTATTTTACAGGAGACCACATTTATAGAACAAGTGGTGGAAGATGAAAGCCAAATGGAAGGCATACCACCTGGTTGTTCAAGGATATTGAACTGGCATCTTCATTTGGACATTCACAATCATGCTTATCCAATAAGGTGGCTGCTTCAGAAAAACCTTGATGTTGTTCTCCCCATTGAATAATGTAACTTGGTTCCTGCAATTTTGATACTGAGAGCCTCATACAGGTATGGACTTTTTGAGTTATGCTTTTCACAGCACTTTGATTTCAACATTTGTAAGTTCTCGCATTGTTAGTTTGCGATTAGTTCTCGTGATTTTGTTTAAAATAAGAAACAAGAAAGGAAAACCTTTTGGTGGTTGACATTGCCCCTCTATTTGCAAGGGAAGAAAAAAGTTCAGACGAAGCACGTAGTACATCCGTTCTTCTTCAAACACAAAAAAGTTATAACTTTCTGCAAGGATAATTTTAGTTGTAGATTTTCTGTTTTTGAATATGCGGACTTGTGCTGGAAGTTTTCTCACAGTTGTTTTCATGTGGCAGTTCCGTCTTTATTTGGTAATGGAGGCAACCTTCCTGAGCAGGCTTTTATAGCATCGTCAGCAACTGTCAGCGCAGAGTGGCTCCGCTGGCAATGACACAAACTGAAGATTTATGATGTTACTTGTACAATTTTTCTAGCGTGATATTCTTTAACAGGAATGAGATACTGTCTTGTAGAGTTGTGGTGTTTGTTGTTGGGTTTGGGGGGTCTATTCTTTTATTTTCAGAACGCAACATGCCCCATACCTCCAAAATGGAAGGTGTTTTTCTGTGGGGTTGAGGCAAATCGATCCTATCTATGTTGTGATGTAGCCCCTGTATCAAAAATCAAAAAGAAGGATAACTCTGTCGTAGAATTGAAATTTTCAATTTTCCTTCAAACTTAAGCTTTCGTGAAGCTTTGGTTCTCCTCGACCCCTTGCGGCATATAATTTTGTGGCAACCAAAAAATTAGAGGGTGTTTGTATTAAGCTCGCAATCCTCAACCTCGATCCTGACGCGAAGCACGACGCAGTGCCATTTTTATTTGCGTCCAATGAGCGTTTTAATACGAATGGCTTTCACTGTCCAACGGAAGCTTAAATTTTCTTTTTTAACGATGATTTACCTTTTCAATTGAAAAAACCATCCACCTTTTTACACAAACAGTATTTAATCTTTAGTGATTCTTTCTTAATATCAAACATTCCCTTAACGTGTTTGTTGCATTGCTGCAATTCAATGAATCTAAAACATACATCCAGCAATTTTTTCTTTTTAATTTCCCGAGAGTACAAATCGGCAGAGGCAAAAAGTAATTATAAAATGTGGATGCTAAAGGCTTTTCAGGGAACCTGAAAACTGGCGTCAATCTTTGCCCTTGCTTGAGGTCAACAGAGACTGAGATAAACAACGATGTTTATAGCACCATGCACAATGTAGGGCTCACCAATTTCACAACACTTAGAACCTAATCTATCAGACATCATTGCAAATTCACTGTTCCTTAATTTTACAAGGTCATTTAACCTGACCAAGGGCACTAGGTCCATTGTTTCTTCAAGATCGGGGTGGTCCCCTCGACCAAACTATGGGACCTGTTGGTGGCTTCTGCCATGTATTGCCAGCAGCTACCAACCCAACATATTTAATTAAATGTGTCCCAGATTAGAAGGAAAGTGATCAAAATTCAATGAATAAAATTACAAATGACAATAATAAAACATAACATTTACAGCTATGTTACATTCCAGGAGCTGTGGAGGGGGAAGCTACTTGGATGGCCGCAATCCCTTTGCTCGAAATGGCCATCCCTCATGCCACTAGGCTGGTTCAGAGTGATCTGGATTCCACTGATCGGTTATCAATACTGAAGTGAGCAGACGCTTGTAAGTTATAGCTGACTTCAGCTGACTTGTATCTCCCTGTCTGAAAACCAATGCAGCAACTTCCTGATGGACCTAAATTACCTCAAGGTACAGCAGTCACTTTCAGGACTCCAAGGTCTTGATTGTCATGTCAGAGTTGTTCCATGAACTGAAGAACCTGTGTCTGATGGATGCAATGATGAAATATGCGGCTGCTGCATGTGTGATTCATTTGCAAGACCAAGAATTACAAGTGTCGACCTGCAAAATTATAAAGTACAAGTTAATCTAAACATAAGAGCAGGAAAAGCTCCCCAAACAGTAAATCTTCTGAACTAAAATTCATGTTAAATCTTGTTAAAGATTAGATGCTTGAATAGTTATTCTCGTTAGTTGCTACAAACGTTAGATCCTATAAGCTTCTTAATTTGATGGCCAAATCTAGAAAAACAGGGCCCCAATAGCTTGATAATGATTGTTAATGTAATTTTTTTTTTTATTTTAAATATTACATGAATATAAACCAAACCCTTTCCAACCCCAGTGTGAGCAGGATTAAAAATCTATACCTCTTGTACCATCCAAAGAAGTTTTACCATTAGAACCAACGAGCACCCACACATAACACATAATGTAACTTATGTCAAAGGATGCTTAAATCTTAATTTTCCAATATATACCAACTATATGCAACTCTAATACTAAAAATCATCCAAAGAACCGATCATCTGGAGAATTCAAAGCAATTTATCAAACAAAAATCTCCTTCATTATAAAGTTAATATTAGTTTTCAGTCTGTAACATCTCAAAATTCGCTCTTGGAGCACACATTAAGTGACCTAACAGTTGAAAGGTAAAAGTTGAACAATAAGCAAAAAGTGGCAATTGACAGATTTTACTATTTGATCAGATCAAGAAAAGCTATACCTAGGCATTGAAGTTTTCACACTTGGTTGGCTGGCGTAGGCGGTTAGAGGACCTCTAAGGTTAGCATATTTATTCAAAGCACTCTCAAGTTGTGTAGGTGGTAACTGCAACCAGAAAATAGGAAAAGAGAGCTGTGAGTTCCAAACACCGACAAAATAAGGGCAAACTTTCCCAATTAAAGAACATCTATTACCTTTAACAATACAGGAAAAGAATGTGGGCGTGTTTGAGACACACATTTCAAGAACCCAACCCACAACTTTGGCATTCTCCACACCTGCATTTAGAACAAGTAGAAAAGTCAGTGACCATGCCAATACATGATGAGCTGATCGATAAGTAGAGGCAGAATGATTTGAGAAGTGCCCATTGATGAGAGAGAGACTTTTATTTGACCCACCATACCTGCTTACTCACAAGTTTGGACAGTATTTCCATAACAAAATCAACCTGAAAGCAAGCATGAAAATAATAGATTACTAATCAATCATTCTCCATAGCGTTATACTACTTCAATTATAACTAACAGCTGATAGATATCATTTGCAAACCACAGAAATTCGTGCAAATTTATCTCTAGAAATAAGTGATAGGCATGCTATACATAAACCCTATTGTCCGAGGCTTTTGATATAGTGAATTATATTAAGGCCCAACTGACCCAGCATAAACGTAAGGAAAGAATAAGAAAAATAACAGGTAATTACCAAGATCCTCAACATCAACTTTTAACCATTATATGTATAATTTTCTTAATACCTATGATAAGAAGATGGCATTTCTTAATGAATATAATACTGAATTTCCACATTTTTCCTTAAATCTTTTGGCATCTTTAATGAAGGGTTCATAAATAAACTGTCACACAGGTTTCTTCTTTTTTCTTTTTTTTGGGACAAACTGAAAGAGTTGATAAAGGTATGAGCTGCAACGTATCAGGTAACAGCTTTTATATGTAATCTACATTCAATTTCAATTTTGAAAAGAGACAAGAAGCAGCAGGAAAAGAATATAGTTTACCAGAGTAGGAAAAGCATCAATTGCTTGAATTACTGTTCTCATAAAGAGTAGAGGGAGAGGAGTTTGATCAACCTGAAATGGAGAAACAATAACTATATATAGAACTACAACCATCCACCACATATTATTGATGAACTTCACATACCATTTGGTTCAATGCCTTTGCCAAAACCTGCTGCGTGAAAACTGTGCGCTGCTCAAAACAAGCTGAGCAAGCATCTGTTATCTGAAAAATGAACCAGAAACTTGTTAACACTCAAACCAGAACTGTGCAATACAAATTAAGGGAGTTAACCATCATTCTGTAAAACTTAAGCTCACAGGAAAAGATCCAGTTATGATATTTACTGTAAAACATCACTAATGTGCAAAGGCTGAATATGTGGGGGCATGATAGAATTTAAATATTATTGGTAGAATCTTCTATAAAAGCTAAAACTTATCATACTAGACATGCATGGCACTAGCAAATGTGTAAACAATTGCATCATGCAGCTGAAATCACATGTATCATTAGCAAGATCTCAATAGCAAAGGTTGCAAAGCCTAAGTAGTAATATTCCTTCCTTGGAAACAGAAGAATTTACTAAAATGAAAGGGGGAAAGATCCAATTTTAAAACCCATCTACCATCAACAAAAAACAAAACAATAATATCTGCCCAAACACTCTAGCCATCCACAAATTTTTAAAAATGAAAAAAACCCCAACAAGATAATCTTGCTATATTTGTTTATTTTATAATCTAAAAATCCGAAAACCCGCTTAACAAACTCAATTTTGAAACTGGCCCTGCAACTACACTCTTAACAATTTTTATAAGCAATGAACTTGAGGTTTCTTTTGCCACATAGGCAGCCCAGAAGAATCAAACACCAGACCTTGTGAGAGCAAACCATGGGCCTGACAACTTCACTAACTCCTCAAGGTTATATTGTGGCTTCATTGAGTTGCATAATCTAAGCTCCAGGAGATCTACACAAGAATACACAGCCCATCATCTGGGACTTAGCTAACAGTTCTGATAGGCAGATATCAGTTATACCTAAAACCAACCTGAATAATGGCCCAGCCAATGAAAGGATTTAAAGATAACATTATTTGATGTAGGTTGAAGTGCAAATATGCATCTCTTGATATAGATGAATAGAGAATGAACCATGTATCAATCCAAATAATAAAAATTGATAAGTTGATGACTACCGCAAGCTGTTTCCAGCATATTACACCCATATTTTCTGTTGTTAAATATACTCGGTAGTGTTTTTAATAACAAAAATTGCAAAGGCAAACACGATTATATTTAACCAGACTCGAACAACCTAAAGTAACACCCACCTAGCCTGGGTTTGGCTTGAGCATCCGTAGCTGAAGTCAGATTGGTTTAGTATTGGACAACTTGCTCAACCCTAGAATAGCACTATATTATTCTGCCAAGCCCAACCTCCCCAAAATGCGTTTGACACATGCAGATTTTCTAAATTATTAATTAGGACAAGCTTTCTTGAGCACGCATCATATTACTACAACCATTCCCACAAATGATGGTGGAACTTAAGGTGGAAAAGCACAGAGAGTAAGCATTAATTGACATTGCAGTTCAGAGATCATTGAACCAAGGTTAAACTAAGACATCTTTGAAAAGCAAAATAGACAGTCAGAATGATAGAAGACATGCCTTTTTGAGTGCCAGGCCATCTCTCTCAGGAACAATGTTGTGTATGGCCACCAACACTTCTACAGGTGTTAAAGCTGGACCTGTATGAGCTGACCCCTGCCATTAACAGTTATGAACTCTAACCAATTATTTTTTATTCCAATCCAATGGAGAAACACAGCATTATAGATCATTATTTATTTTCAAAGGAACCTTCAATGTTGACCAATGTTCAAATCTTGCACTTTCACTAATAAAGTAATTCCACTGTACAAAGCCGGCATTGAACTCCAGCTTTTGCAAAGACAACGGTAAACTATCATTGCCATTATGACATGGATGACCAAGAAAATGGCAATCTATCAATGGCAACATACATGTTAGTCTACAAGAGAATTCAAAATCAAGTTGTCCCTGCTTCTGCCAGATGTCATAACAGTTCCCATCAAAATTCATTTGCCTACCTATAAAATGACTGAAATTCTATATTCAGTTCAAATCACATTCAATCAACAGTTTAACTTCCAACAGCATCAACGGACCTCTATGATTCATATTTTATAACAGTTGAATAGCATAGAAATGTGATAGCCACATACAGCAATTACAGAAAACAGTGTGTCACTCAATGTCCAACATTTGTAGGAGTCTAAATAACCCAAAAGAGCAAAGTTAGGCATCCCAAATTTGGATGCGTTTGTATCATGTGTCACTAAAGGGTAAACCACAAAGATGAAATGGAATAGAGCATAATTACACTGTCCATAAAGAGAATTCATTTCTACCTGTAGTATGTGGGCAAGCGCTGTCTGGAACTTTTCTAGTGGAAGGTCAACAAGGCGAGGAAATATAGGTAAAACCTGCAATCATGAAATGATAAATTTAGCAATACAAATTTCATATGAAGTAACAGCAAAACTTCAATAATGCTGTTTATGGAATTAACAAGAAAATTATCAGCCTTGGAAGCCTTTCTATAGAAGAGTTTTGATGAAGCAACATAAAGTAGAAATTTTCCCCCAGTTATAGGAGTATTTATTTCACTTTTTTCCAGTTTATAATTGTACTATACACAATTGAGATTTTCTTTATTAGTCAAATTCAGGTTGATGCCAGCCTTAAATTTTCAATGCAACTCAACTTCCTCAGTTTTTATATGCTTCAAATTTCCTTTAAACAATAATCAAGTAATCAAGTTGGGAAACAACATCATGCAAACTAAAATGATACATCTTCTCTCATGCAAAATTTCCAGATGGTATATAAGATAAGACTCTTTTGCTGCCTATCAAATCTATGAAATAGTTAGTAAAACATCACAAAACATGATTTACCATGACTAGGCAGCCCATCAGATCAAGACTATAGTCATTGCAATTATCTATTTATTTTCCATATAATCTGTTGTAGTAATTTTAGCAAGTTCATGCCAAAATCACCATTTAATTTGGGTGCTCAAACAAACAGAATCAGAGAACCATGGGACAGATAATTGTACAAAAATGGTTGTTCATGTACATATTTAAATTTAGAGATTAATTTCAAGGTATAAACACTGATGCAAGAACAAAAATACAAAGAACATTAAATAGTAATGCACGGCATATTGTCAGTGATCCCGAATTTCTGAACATATTCAAATTCCTTGCTCAAACTAATCCTTATTAGCAACATCATGCCTTGGTGTTGTATATCTTAATAGGCAATATGTGGATACAATCATACAAGTAATGTCAAAGAAATTAGAGAGAGAAATTTAGACTTTAAACCTCATTCTTGGAAAGTGAAGAAAGCATTGGTATAAGAATGGTAGCATCCTGCAAAAGAAATAATAGTCTACATAAGACCTGTGACAATCATGGTTTAATTACAGGCAAGATGCAAGAAACATTATGCTTCAGGTAAGTGGAAGACCTTTAACTTCGTTTCATATAAATGTTTAACAGTGGCTATTAGATCAGCAGAAGGTGTGGTTTCTTGAGTCAATATTTGCAGCACCTAACCAGAAAAGGAAACAACTATCAGTATCAAGGAAAGAGAGTTTAAAAGATAAAAAGATTAGAAAGGAAAAAGGGGAAACACAACTTACCAGAGTTAAAAGATTTTCACTTCCTTGTGGTGGGTCAGATATTATATGCAGTAATTCAGAACAAGATGAACCTAAGGCCCTTATAAGAACTGGGATATGCCGATGAAAAGCCTGCATAAAGGTATGGAATTAAAGGTGGGCAAATTCTCTTTCACCAAAAAAAGGATAAAAAATAAGATAAAAGGTTATGCTTGTTCAAAATAAAAACACCTTAAAAGCAGGGCCTAGTTTCGATATAAGAGAGAAGATTTTATTTACATGAGAAACATATGTCCACAAGCACCCACCTGGAATTCTCTATTATTTACCCTCTATACAACTCCATGCTTTCAACATACACATATCATGTGTTTACATTTTCCACACAAACAACAGTCACCAATTCTCCTATTACCGAAAAGAAAAGAAAAAGGAAATCCTCCAAGGAGCATGAAATTCAAATACCTGTGGATCCAATTCAGCCTGACCTGAATCCAGGACTAAGTGTGAACTCAATTACATGTGATCTTATAAGATGCCAGACCCTAACTGATATGGGTTGAGGATTGTTTGACTGTGCCCTCTGTTTAGAACAACCCATTTTTCAAGTTTATCTTCATTAACTAGAATGAACGGAAGTAGATGAAGAAAAGTTTTTATTAAAGGAAGAAGAATCAACCTTCATATCACCTAGGCAAACCATGTCTGACATCACATCAAGAGTACTGTTATGACTGCTGGACAAGCATATTAAGGGCAGAAAGTGCCCACACTGGATGACATGTGATACTGGACTCTGTTCTATACTCCACATAGCCTAGGGTAGTACTTATATCTTAACATTTCAAAATTGGAAAACTGGCCCCGATAGCCTAACTGAAATTGTTATTGATACTGCAAAATGATTTTTTTTTTTTTTTGAAAAAAAGGTTTTGAATGGGAGTGAGAAATCTCACCCACAAAACACCAACCCCTTACCCCCTATCCTTACTCGAATTCAGGACAGTCTGAGAACGTCAAGCGTGCCCCAGACCACCTGATTTATGCCCAGAGGGCATTGATACTGCAACGATTAATATAATATGGCAACAAATAAAACATACCTGCTTAACAGACTTTGGAGCTTTCACATAATGATCAAAAATAAGTTGAAGAAGAAAAGGTTTCTGGAATCAAAGAAAAGCTGAATCAGAGTTGCCCAAAAAAACAAAAGAGAAATTACAGAATCTGAAAATTTACTGGTAAAGAGAAACTATAGACAAACCTTTGTACATAAAGCAAAAAACAAAGAAATCAGACGTTGAGCTTCAGGAAACGATACAGTTGAAACAGTATGAGCAACTGACGGTGCATCCTTCACAGAGTCCATTTCAGAGTTTCCAGACTCTGAAACTTGGGACCCACTAATTGATGTTCCCAGGCTTCCAAGCTGCAGTATTTTTCAGGAAAAAAATAAAGTGGAAATAAGCCGACAAATCAAAAGCACTGTACAATTTCCTTGAAAGGAGAAAACCTAAGCGGGCAAAAGTTTATTTCTCTTTCTTCTCCCTCATTTTATTTTGAGTTGTCCTGAATTACATTTTCCAGTACTAAGATATTGGAGAAACTGCAGGTGCATTTATAGTTTCCTTGTCGTGCTCTCATGAAGGTGTTTTTGACATATCCTTAAGTCTTCCTAGGCACTCAAAAAGATCAGGTCCATATGATAAAGCATAGAGGTGCGAAATCTTATTGCGCTGCCAGACTTTTCAGCAATAGGAGAATAGAATAATCAAAAGAATTAATCACACGCTCCACTGCCCAACCACCAAAGATGCTTATGCAACAGGGACACCACAGATTCCTCACCATTTGGGATTCTAATCGATTAGCATAAAGTAACCACTTGACCTAAAAGCTATTCTTCTGTGAACTATGACAAAATTCTACAAGGAACTCTATACAATACAACGAACAGAACAAAATGGGGCCAGAAAGGTAACAAAACTGTCAACCAGCACCCAAAGTAGAAAAGAAAAAAATTTACCGTTAATTTTTAGTTTTTATTTTAAACTTTTGGCATACCACAGGAACAAAGTAAAAGAGAAAACATGAAAGGGAAAAAAGACTGAAATAGAAACAAGTTTTCACACCTCCCCCTCAGCTCTGAGATCAGTGGATTCAGACTTTGCATTCTCTGCATTTGAAGAATGCTGGTCCACAGCAGACAGCATCATATTTGTTGCATATTGTTCAATATTTTCTGTTACGTAGCTTAACTGATACAGTTTGTTTGACACCTGTCCAGTACAAAAAAACAAAAAAAGTTTGATACACAGATCGAACATAAAACTAAAAGACAGTCAATCCAGGTAGAAATTAAATAGTCTTATTTCCCCTTCCCCAGATGATGAGCAGTACCAGCCGGATAGCTTTTGCTCGAATTTCATCTTGTGAATGAACAGCACACTGCAAACAGCAGACAAATACAAAAGCAATAAATAAATCATATGAAAACAATTTTCACACAGACCAACTGCAAGCTATGAGATTCTCATGGGTTACCTTCAAAGCTATATCCAAGCAGGCTTGCCGGTTATTTGGACGACCCAAAATCAAACTCCACACTGCACCAAGGCCCTGAGTGACACGCTCACCATCACAAACTGCTTTCCCATGGAGATCAAGAACAGCAGAATGGCAGAGACCATATAACAATTTCAAGACAGAGTCGGGCAACACTGGTACTTCACCAAGAAGCCTACTAAAAGACTTGTCTGAAGCCGGAAAAGTTTCCAGCAAAGATTTTGCCTACAATGAAAGATATAGATAATTCCAATTCTCAAGGAACCAAAATAAGATCGAGTGAGCTGAATCTGTGCCTACCACTGCCAGGAGGAATTTTTCATACACAACAGCAGCATATGAAGAATTCTGATTGGTATCTGAAATCATGAGAGAATGCAGATAGTAGAGAATATGCAGTACAAGTTCATGTCCCTGACACAAAATATAGAAAAGTAATTTACAAAATGAAATACAAAGGTTAATATCAAGACAAAAGGAAAACCACAAAATCAACAAAGTCCAGCCCACTACATAAATTCATGGTCTCCGGTCAACTTGAATGGGTCTTGACTCCATGGGCTTACTTCTCATCCAACCTAGGGAAACTATGTATAAATACTACATTGGCCACAACAATGGTTGATCAATATGAGAATAGCAAACCACAACTCAATAACAAAAAAGAAAAGAATCATGCAGAAGAAAATGAGTCAAAAGAGATAAGGTCCCCATGATGTAGACCAAAGATTGTACATATGGAGTTGGGCAACAGCGAAGTTAAAGGCATGACGTTCTGATAGTTAGAGAGAACCACCACAAAGGGACAACTATTCATAGGACCCACGTTTGAAAACATGGTTAATACAACATGCTGATTTTGATTAAAAAAAAAAAAAGAAATATATGGTATTAAGTTTTCTCAGTCATCGAATTTTGGCACAGCAACTTTCACCGAGTTAAATAGTATGCTGATTTTAGGTTACAATTTATCGTGAAGCGAATACCTTTTGCTCTCGGTAATTTACAAGAACATGTTTTTGCATCATCACGACAATGTCATCATCTGCATCAATCTGAAAAAAGAAATATATAATCAACACTAATCCAATTTCGTGAAATGTTGATTTACACAGACAAATGTTAAGAACAAACCAATGAACAATAGTACATATTACTAAGGTCCAATGTCATTTGAATGATCGAATGAAATGTTTACGGCATGCCAGAGAACATGTCTGTAGAGCATTTTACCGTTGACAGTAACAAAGGTAAAAACAACAATTATGCTGAAGACATTCATCTTCCTTGCCTGAGCAATCAATCGAGCAAGCAATCCCATGCGTGTCTGGCTAGAGTCTGTCCCTTGAAGATGTTTGTAAGATTCAATAATCTGTTCAACAGCCAATCTCCTTACACTTTTCTGCTGTTCTTCAGTCAGTTCGACATACAGTGGAAGAGGAGGTAAATCTTTGATGGTCTCCTCAGATGTAGTTGCATTTGAAACAGCTGGAGAATGTTGATCAGACTCTATGAAAGATGATCCATCATTTCCATATACTTCAACATCAGATGACTCAAAGGCAGCAGGATCCTCGTCAACAGCATGACGAGAAGAAATCATATGATCTGAAGAAGCACCATCCTCTGGAATGGAGACAATTTCTTCATATTTAAGAGGTCCATACTCATGATTTGGTTGATTAATTTTAGATACCAGTGGGCCTTCTAAAGTCTTGTCATCACTTTTAGTGCTGGTCATCACAGGTGCTGGAAGGTTTTCAACAGTTGTCACTACAGCGAGAGAAGCAGGCTTACTTACAGAAACAGAATCATCAAACTCAGGTTGCACAAGACCAGCATCTTTTGCAGTAGGCATGGATGGCGCTCCAACAGGTGTTGCTGCACGCCGTGGATCCAGACGACGGGGATCCTGAATAAGCCACCAGCAACTTATTTTAAGAAAAAATAATTTAAACAGTCAAGAATTAAAAACATATGTATAGCTGAAAGCAACAGTAAGTGAATATAGAGAAGTACAAACCCTTCTAGTATCTCGTTTAGAATCAGTAGCAGAAGTATTGACAGTAGCTGTATCAGACAGAGATGAACTAAATGCAGTAGCTGAAGGGGGTAGTTGTGTTAGTGCACTGAGAGCTGGAGACTGCACATTGTATATTTGAGATGGCAGACTGACACCCTGAGCTGGACTAGTTAGAGAGCCACTTTGTCGAGTTACTGGCAAGTTCCCAAGCCTTGTCAAAGGAGGGGGTGTTTTAGGCAAGTGCCTCATATTAGCTACGACAATATCGGCCAGCAGATCAGGATGAATATTTGAAATAAGTAACTCAAGTGATTCAGCACCCCTTTCTCCTTCAGCAAGCAAAGCACCAATCATAGCAATCATTTGCTCCGCAGGAGTCAAATCTCTATCTAAAAGAGGAACAATAGGAGACACTCCATTAACAGAAACAGAATCCTGCCTGGAATCATTTATTTGAACAGATGGAGCCGAATGGTTAAAGGGACCATATCGAGGACGCTTGGAAACTGCATCCAGAACATTATTTGACTCTTCATTATCCTGAGTTATAGACCTTTTTCTAGAGAGATCTCCAGAAACAGGCATCTGGCTTGATGGCTGGTCATCCTGATAATGTAAAAATAATTCAACATGAAGCAGTGAAAACTTGAAACATTTCGAGGACTAGGGTCTAGTGAGTAAAGAAAAAGGTACGATTACCCTGCCCGGCCGATTTTCTCGTGCACGCTCTGAATTTCTAATCATTTTATCAACTTGCCGGACAACTTGATCTGCAGCATCCCCAGCATTCATTGCTCTCAGAGCTTTAAGCAATCTATCTCTTGACTGCGAATGAAAGATAAAGGGAAAAACATCAGGCACAAGGCTCGCTGAACAGCTAAAGGACTTTTATACTTTATTTTTAAACATTAACAGTACAATGGGTTAAGTTTCCATTTTGGGTCTGGTTAGTGAGCAATTTTACACCAAGAGCCTACAGATGTAACCTAATATTAGCCATTTGACCTTTGGGGCTTCTTTCAGCAAAAAGAAATGATCATATGTGCTAACATGAAAAACAAAGGAGGGGAACAGGGACCTGCTATGGAAGAGCAAAAGCTGATGCAAAGATAAGGTAAGATACAACATAGAACTTTAGCATAAGATTTCAGGACCGATAATCTAGAATTTTTTGCTCATGCAGAATTCTCATATATAACAAAACCCATCTGTTGAATCGATCCAAATGGGTCCATAGAAAAAGCCTGAAGATTTTCATTTGAGAAAAATACGACCTAAAATATGCCAACTTAGATTGCATGTAATAATAACGATAGATGCATAAAATGAAGAAATCAATACTAGGAGCTTCTGTGACTTCTCAACTTGTTTGACAATCTTTCTGAGCTTATTTCAGTGGAAAAAAAAGAGATTTCTGGAAGCCAAACATATGAACCCGAATTATACAAAGAGATTTCAAAGAAAATGAAATGTCTAATGCCAAAATCTTTACCTCCATGATTGTTGGACAAGTACACCTTAGGAATCCCAAAAAGGCAGTCCTCAAGGAATACTGAACACTGGCAACATGGCATCCCTTCACTGTTTCAAAATTCGGATTGAAATCAAGCAGTGCAGAAAAAATGGTATTATAGTGGAGCGGCCTCTTCTTTGCTATAGCTGCAAGACTACCAAATAAATAAGCACCTTGTTAGATATGAAAAAACAAAAATAACAGTAAGTTATGATTGGAAGAGTCATGAAATTAAACTGTAGCAGACAATTGAAAGTTAAGAATGAAATGACAACAACACACTAAGAAATAATAGGTAAATGAAAGAGGAACCAGATTGATCCAAAATTCAAGCTTAAAAGGTAACAATGAAGGAACATAGGCCAAAGCTGAAAATACACCAGTGTAAATATTTAAAGAATGCAGAAACTAAATAGATAAATATGATATCTATCAATCAAAGGCTAAGCTCACTCATACTCTGTGCCTTTCAACTAATTTCACCTAATAACATTCGGACTGTCTCTTCATTGCAAAGCTCCAAGAACTCATTAATGGTATGCAGTGGAATATTATCCTTGCTTCCAATTTAAAGCTACAAGCTTATCATCTTCAAAATAATACAAACAACAAGCAATGCTACATGGACACCGGAAGCTCAGAAAGATATTACTGGGCATGCCACTAAAATAGTAACAAGGAATAATTTTATTGCCAAATTATTCTTGTATCATAGCTGAACAGAGAGGACACCTAAAGCCCTCCTGATAAAGAACTAGAAAGTCAAATCACTTTAGACATATTGTTCTAACCAGATTTCACTGCACCAATCCTAGATCAAGGTCACCTAGACAATAGAAGTACGCACTTATCTCATTGCATATAACTATAATCAAGACCGAACAGGAATAGTAATACATCCAAGGTGCATCCCTAGCATACTGCAGCAAATAGAGGGTATTCAGAACATAAAAGTTTTGCATCATACTGTAATGAACACCACTCATCATAAGGCAACACCAACAAAGGCACCACATCAATACCTCCAGCAACCCAAAGCTCTGAAAATATAAACACCTCACTTTACTTCCTCATATTTAACTGACATTGGTAATCTTTACCCTCATTCCCAACATAAATTATTTCCAAAATGACAATGCCAATATTTGTAATTCTAATCACAGTAGAGGCTTTAGTAACTCAGCAGTTTTGCTTATTCCTTTTCTATATATTTTTCCACCTATGATATAACTTCTAATGAGCCACAAAATTGCCAAATACATAAAAGATTTTAATGAACTTCACAAACAAGCAAACAAGACGTCATACATATGTACAAGAACAAGATGGTGCATATCCCCTATGTCTTATGAGTGATTCTTCTCCATACACTCAACTCTTTATGTCTGTCACGGAGACCAACAAAGAAAGTTCACTTTTAGAGACAAACATAATGCAAAAATTATTCTGTTTGTTCTATAAATACATTAATCTATCAAGCAGCTCAACTCCATCCACCTACAGTAAAAATTCATAACCAAAAAACCAGATACACCTTTAATTTGAATCGCTACCCACATTTTTTTATCCAACATTTATCCTAACATTAATGGGAAAGAACTTCTTAAAGTAAGAATGCATGTAAAGCTGAGTACATTTTGTCTTATAATTCTATGCTTCCCCGTAAAAAGTGTTGGAGAAAAAAACAAAAATTAATAGCAGTTTGACTAAATGTACATGCCACAAGACAGACTGTTTCTCGTTTCTCATTTCAACATGCATTTTCTCGTAGATAGAAATTCTATCTGCTTGAAAACGGTGGAAAAGGATTTTTCAAACTCATCACAAACTAAAGAATGGCTTTACTATGTAATAAAATCATCAATTTCCAATTAAAATAAGATGAACTCTTGATAAAATTACACTTAAAACATTCTTCTTAGCCTCAATCATTGCTGGTAGAATTTTCTGTGCCAACAACATCAATATCTCCAACATATTTCATGACCTAAAGCTGCTACATATTCACAGCACAAACAAAGTAGAATCGCAATTCTCAGAACAAAATAGTACTCTCGTGTAATTTATGAACTTACTTTCTGGAAATCCATCAGTAGTTTATGTTAAACAGCTCAACATGCAAAAACAATAAAATATGAAAACCAAATGTCAGAACCCAGGCACAACAAGAATAATTACATTGCCATCTGTAGAAACAATAGGTCAACATCTTTAGATCATCTATGATAATATATTAAAAAAAATCTGAACAAAATCTTTGCTTCATCATTGAACTCAGAACATTCTTCAGAAATGCAAATCCTGTGCAGCAGAATTTTTACATTCACTCAATTTCACAATCTCGTAGTGGTTAAATGTACAATATCTCAAGGAGCAGTAGCTTCAGCTACAAACCAAAACAACATAAAAGAATATAGCTTTATCCTGAATATTACTTGTGTCAGTTGCTTATTGCCAGAAAACTGAAGTCATAACAACTCACAGATAAAATGAAAAGAGGAAAAAATCAAAATAACTATATCAAGGATTTCGCAATGATAAGTTTAATTCAATGGCAAAAACAGCTATAATAATGATGACAATAGACTATCTTTCGAAAAAAAAAAAAAAAAAAATTAAAGACCTGATATATTCATGATCGCATAACAACTTTATTCAAAAAATTCTTTCAGATTAACTTAGCAACTGCTTCTACTCAAATGCAGCAGCAGTAAATGGATTATCACAACTTTTAAGCACTACTGGATGAGCAAAAACTTCCACAATCATGTTTAAATTGCTTTACCTGAAATGCTCAAATGCATAAGACTCACAATCATAACTTTATACCAGTTTTCATAGAGTAATTTCCAATGTTAGTTTATTGCCTTCATTGCATATCAACTGCCTGATACACGGCTAATGACATCATTGTCAACTTATAGCTGTTTATAGATAATGCTTCCTTTCAAGTCAGAGTTGATGCCTGTGTGGTAGCTTCGTATTTCAGAAGGACCAAATTGATCATGTATAAAGTGAGAACTAAAAGAATAAAAATGCATTTTATTATTTTCAGACCTCAGAAGTTTGTGGAGAATATAAGCTTTATACTGTTGATTGTAAAGTCATAATACAAAAAGGAGCAAAAACAAAAAGTATGGAAAATTTGGAACCAACATAAATGAAGTAGAGCAGAATTATCAGGGAAATCCCTAGTTAAAAAGAACTTTTAATCATTAGAGGTATTTAATGTGCATTAACTGTTATGATATAATCAATACATTTTAAAATAGCTCACAGATCATGTAGCTGTACTCACAGACAGCAGAAAACTCAAACATAAGTTAAGTAAATGGTCCAACAGTTTACAAAGCATAAACTGTGTTGCTTGACCACCAAGTTTCTCTCAGAATGGGTTGACCAATTGATCCACCGCTTTTAACCATTCTATCACTGGATAATGCTGCTTCTTAGGACCCAAAACTGTGAATATTGTTTAGCCCTGTAACTCCCAAAATCTGAACCACCATGCAGCAGTATCCAAGGCCATTAACTCCTCAAAAGAGAGCTGATCAGCATGCTGCTATGATATCACAAATAAGCAGTTGAACTTGTACTACAACCTGTTTCCAAGCTTCAGAGATCCCTCCAAAATTTTCAAAGATATTAAAACTGAGGGCAAAATACAGTTTACTCGCGATACATATAAACTTTTAAGGCCACCAATAATCGGAACAAATTTTGATGGAGCAGTAACAACTAAAAGAAGACACAACAGCATGAAAAGAAAGCAAACAAATATTCATATGCTAGAATGTAGCTCATGGATTACAATACATAATGTACCTTCCCCTGGGATGAATTTCAAATCCAACATCATATATCATGACATATGGAAAAGATAACGAAAGACAATCAAGCTACAACTAGAGATTGCAACCATATTATTGAGGGGACCTGAAAAGGACTGTCATACAACAATGCAGATGCCATATCATGATAATTATCATGCTTGGAGTACATATCAATGCACATACAGCATTGGCATCTATCTACTCATAAAGCAGAGCAACCACATAGTGAGCTTTTTAAAATACTCTACACTCTGGTTCATAAAAGTTACTGAACTGCTGAATAATATAAACCATAAAGTAAAAGAGAAAAGACAATAATTTGTCCCTGTGACAAAATGCACATAACTATTGGTATACATCCATGCCTATCCGTGCAATTTTTTTTCTTTTGGGTGATAAGAAACAGGAAATAATTTCATGAATGAAAAGAGAGAAAAGAAAAGGAGAAATGAACCAGCAAGCACTGTAAAGGGCGGTACCTAAATCTATACAAAATATATTTCAAATGTCTGTGTAACCATTTGTGCACTCGAAAAATCCAGCCCCTTTATTAAAAAGACAACTTGTTAGACCGTGCATCTGCAATGTGAACATCCAAATTCAAGCCCTACATCTGGAAGAAAAAGATATCCAAAAAAAATAAAAAAACCCTCTCAACTAATGCCTGTTCCCTTTCCAAGGTTAATGAAGGTATCTTTTTATAATAAGGCAAAGTTATCTACTTCTAACCTTATTCATGCTTAACAAAACAAAAAAACTAACCAACATAACTTTGAATTACCAAAAAATTGATCCTGACCTCCCATGCAGTACCAACTAGTAGAAAACATAACTACTGTTCATACAAAATGGAACGCCCAAGAAATAGATTTTTTCTAATCTTTAAGATTAAACAAAGCTAAAACTGCCACAACCCTAGTGCACAGATAGTATAATAGAGATGGCCTAGGAATCCCTAAACTGATGCATTCATTCAGAAAGGAGGAAGCATCATGCTTAGCAAACCACTGACAAAAGCAGGTGGTCAGGTCATGGTCAACTCTAATATTTTTTGGCTGAAAGAAAGATAAAACGCCACAATATGACCTCAAATAGAATAATCCATAACTCTTAACGGCATAAGCCATACTTAAAGTCGCAACCTAAATCCCGTAGCCAGCAAGAGCCCCGGTCTAAGTTTCAGCAAAATTATGATAAATACCATTCATATTTCTTCAACCTCCGCCCGACAAGAAATACTTATGGGAAAAAAGCATCATGGGAAAAGGTGGAGCTCTCAACTAAACAGAGATCAGAACCTCACTGAGGTCCTTTTTTCTTAGCTTGCTGAGATCTCCCAAAGCTAAACCCAAAAGCAGCAAACTATGAATTTAAACTAGAAGAAATAGAGCCTCAAAGATAGAGTGCGAGTGAGTAAGGGACAGAGAGTGAACTCCTAGCACTGCCAAACACAACTCCAGGACAGAATGTGTAACACCTCTTCAAATTAAAGGATACAACTAGCCAATAAGTAACAAAATCTCTCTCCAACTAAAGTTAACCAGTTACAAGCCAACTCCAGTCCTAATGGGCGGAGTGAAACCACAGATGGCAAGCTCACAGTTAATAATGTTAATATCACTGGGCTAAATAGTTAACTAAAGCTTCAGTTATAAATTGAAGAATAAAATAAGGGCCAGGTACAAACTGTATAAAATTACCAAAGTTAAAGAAAAAAAAAATCATGAAGATTTGGAAGGAAATCAAAATCAAACTTGTATTTGTAAATCCATGGATCAACTCATATATACCAGACAGGTTATAACATTAAGATCCAACAATTACCAAGAATGAAACTTACAATTTAGGAAAAGATATTGCTTACATACGTAAAAGTATCAACTTTTTTAATTCAAACAAAATGGAAACTCGGAACCTACTGTAGTTCTAAATGTACAAACAAATACCTAGCGCATTAGGGTTAAATTGCAGTGGCAATTTGACAAATATGCATTAGCTATAAGAAGAACACATAAATTAAAACTTTTCAACAACCTCATCTCCAATATCTGCAAAAACCCTTTTTCTTTTGATATTCTAACATTCTTTTCAACTCCCTTTCCAAGATTACAGATGTAGAAAAGAAAATGGACCAGCAGATCACAGACAATTGGAAATGAGGAAATCAGACATGCACAATTAAAATTGACAAAATCTGTAAATTAGTAAGTGAATATACTCACTAATGATAAGAGAAAACTCACCAATTCACAATTGTAATTGTCAATGAACCAGGGAGATTACTAGCTGACTGCAACAAATCCATTAAGGTGCCAAGCATCCTATTTGCTTCTGACACGAGCATAACTGCGTCTAGTAAAGGGTGTCCTCCCACCACCC
The DNA here is from genome assembly GCA_022749755.1 of Azadirachta indica. Lineage (NCBI taxonomy): Eukaryota > Viridiplantae > Streptophyta > Magnoliopsida > Sapindales > Meliaceae > Azadirachta > Azadirachta indica. The sequence continues at coordinate 6,359,814 of CM040449.1, forward strand.
ATGATATATTAAAAGTTTGTTTACTTCCTATTGTAGATAAAGCCAAAATGACATCCAGAGAATTGAAAAAGAAGTCAGATTGTGATAATATCAAAGACGCGACAGCAACTCTCTAATTCATACAAAGCTTTTAACCTGTTTCAATGTCAGAATGCAATACCTTCTGTGATAAACTTTTCAAAATCATTTGTGTCAGATGTAAAAAGTAAAATAAATGTTTCCAAAAATTTCAGTGCCAGCAACGTTGTACCAACAAAACCATGCTGCATTACCACGAAAAAATCAAGTTAGCCAAATGTCTCAAACTAATAACAGGTCAAAATCAAATTAGATGTAATTATAAAATATATTAAATGTTTATCTAATATCCCACATGTAATGTTTTTAACAACAGTTTCAGAAAGGAGGCAGAAAATAAGAGCTATGCACTTAAAAACTATAATTACATTTGAGCACTGACTTTTTACTAAAATCAATACATCTCAAAAGGCACCCAAAACATCAGACAGGAAACACAGTGTCATTTAACTTTGCAAGCACTTTTAATCCAAACAAAGAGAAAAGGCATGTCAGTACTCCAACTAACCAAATTAAAATCAGCTAGTCAATATTATTTAACCAAACTTACAAGCCATCTGAGCTCTTAATTTGTCAACCTTTCAAACAATCACAACATTTTGGCATACTAACCTTGAGAACCATTCTACAATATTCAAAAAACATTAAAGAGTATACATCTCACTGATCATTGGATTTATTAGCAAGTCTTTCTGAAAGAAGCACAGATAAAGATAGTAACACTCAAATCATTTGTCGTGAATCACTACTTCAAGGATGACATCAACATACATGAATCATAGATAAAGGGCTAGTGTCAAACATGCACCAAAAAATTAACATTGTCTAAATTATATTACAAGATTCTCATCAATTGTTTTTTCAGATCATGTATAGAGATATTGATTTACTGTTGAATTTCCTCTCACCAAGTACTGAAGGAATTTATAATTCATGCTTACAATTTCTAAAGTTATCTAAAGAAATTCCTTACTCCTCACCTCCACCCCAGGGAAAACGAAAAAAAAAAGTTCCAAGGGGGGAAAATAGTGGCTAAAGGGAATCAGAAACACGAGGCTTTATCACTTTGTAAGAAATCACAATGATAAAAAAGACCATCTTTTAGCTTAACTTGTTAAGTTTTAAACCCACACATTGTTATAATTCAGAAAGAGATAATTAATCGGTACCTCCAATGCAATCACAAAGACAATATCTTTGAACCTAACCATCCATGTCCAAAGCTCTTCAAGCCACTGCTCAACTTTACCGCGCCAATGAAACTATAATTCCCCACAATAAGCATTAAAATTGCACAAATTTACAAGAAAATAATGAAGAATACAGAGTGGAACAGAGGAGAAAAAGAGTAAAAAAGAAAGGAGGTTCAACTAAAATATACAAATCAAGCCCAGGTTAACTAAAATAAACTAATAACAAAAAATGATTTCAAAACACAAGGACCTAACCAAAAATCGTAAAATTTATTCACATGCACGTAATCACCATTACTCATCCCTTGTGTATTTTGGTTTCATTTTTCTTTTCCTAAGAATATTTGGTTTCCTATATTATCTACCAAATTTTGTTAATTCCCATTGGTAACATGTGCATTTTAATACATATAAAGAATTGCCTAAAACTCCATATACTTGATCTTTATACACATAAACAGAGGGAATAAGAGAAAGATTCTTAAACGAACTAAATAGATGATAGACCACGCACTGACCCAATACCCTCATATTCAGCTTATCAGCATAAAACTTGTGCAAGATTTACTTACGAAAAATTGACTATCCATAACCTTGAAGCATCATGAAAGCGAACCATTGAAGTTTCAATAACTCAAACACAACATGTTAAATTTTGAAAAGGGATTATAAATATCACGGCAAAATTGATGTTTAGACTGTCTGCTTCAAAATTGAATAAAAAGGATTGAAGGAAGGGGAGAGAGGGACCTGCAATGCCATCTCCTCTAAAACACGGCAAAAGAAATTTGTTCCGCAAACAATAGATTTCCTCGCAACAACAGAGTCACCATCCCTCAAAAATGAAACTAAGACAGGCATTAGTATAGATGAATGCTCCATTGCTTTAAACCCAATATCTTCAATTATCCTGCCAACCACAGATTATGTACAACACTCAAGTTATAAACAAGGGCACTAGCACCTCACATGTATAACAAAGCATATTAACCATAATAAAGTTGGAATACCTCATGAGTATAGCCATGTCAGCACCATGCTGATGCAGACATGTCAATGGTTTTGACAAAGCATGATCCAACAAAATATAGCAAAAATAAATCTATTACATGTGGGAAGTGGTCTAGACAAGTGAAAATTATGCATAGAACTATTGTTTTGAAGGTAATGAAAACAAAATTTAGTAAAATTTCCATGGAAAACAATGCAAACGAGAGAGGCCACTATTAGTCCCATTCTTAACCTTTCACTTTATTATAATTAATCAATGATAATAGAATTAAATAAGAAAGCAGTTTCCATTCTTTTACATCCTAATCTTCGTCCACAACCAAACAAGACTATTGCACTCATCATTTAGTTTCAATAAGATTGCAAATCTTTCCATCTTTGTCCAGTTATTTGTTCAATGACCGTAGAGCATTAACCTAAAATTGTAAGTCACGGCTAAGCCTAACGCCCAGAGTAAGCCCAGCCAACAGAATGCACTATCAACAAATAGGTAAGTGCTTCCGCAAGTGTAATTTTATCACTCACTATAAATGGTGGTTAAAGCGAGTCTTTCCGCACTAATTTCACAATGTGTAGGACCAAAAAATAAATAAATAAATAAAAGGTAAAGTAACCAAAAAGATCAAGGAACAACTAGTAGCATTCACCAACTAAACAATTTGAATATAAGAGTGAAATTAGGGTTTTGGAAACTCACTCGATTAGCGATTTTCGAACGAGGATTTCAGGAGAAGAGTGGAGCTCGACCAAGTAAGGGAAGAGCTCCGGCGCTAAAGACGGTTCAGCGGATGATAAAATATCTTTGACCTGCTTTAAGGAAGAGAGCTTGACGGCCAAATCGCCATGGTTGTTGGCAGCGGCGAGGAGCGAGAGTGCTTGGTCTCTAGAAGCAGTGGCCATGTTTAATTAAGAAAAACAAATGGTGATTTTGTAAGATATCGAAGGCTAGGGTTTTGAGAATGAGAGTGAGGGTTTTGTTGAATGGGGCATGAGAATTGGAGGTTAAACAAAAACAAGTAATGGATGAGAAATTTTTTTAAAAAAAATTGATGGCTTTGTTTCCTTGGAGAGGGCGCGAGCGACTGACCCAGCGAGCAAGAGCAACACACCGCGTGAGTTAATACGGAAAGGGGGATGGGTTAATGGATTTTGAGATTTTAGGCAACGTGAAACCCGCTTACATGTCACATTCTCAGCTTCTTTATTGCTCTTATTTAAATATAATTTGTTTAAATAATTAATATTTTAATATTTTAAATATGTAATCTCCTGTAAAAATTTATTTACACATATTAATAATATAATATATTAATTTTTACAGAATGTAGATGTGTTTATATAACTTCAGCGTTATATTTTTAAATTTAAAAAAATTATTCTAAACTATTTTATAAAAGTGAGAATTGTAGTAAAAAAAAAAAAAGGGTATAACGTTGTTAAAATTATTTCAAATATTTAATATTTAATTTTTGTGAAATTAAATATGATGAAATTAAAGAGCACACAAGGTCAAATACTTGATAATTGTTGCTTAATTTTGCAAAAAAGTTATAGAGGGAATGGAAGGAGGACACTTAAAAAATGATTTATACTTTATATAATTAAAAAGTAAGCCCATCAAGCTGCTTAATGGTCAGAACTCGTGTCCAATTCTTACCCTTATCGGAGTATGAATTTCTCATCTGGTGTTAGGTATATTAAAACAATATTTTCAATTTTTTAATAAATTTCTTATCATATATCAGTAAACTTATAAATAATATATAAGAATATAACACTAAAAAAAAATTGAAACGTATTTTTTCTTTTTCGATATTTTCAAAATCATGAACCGAACACATTTCACACATTCACATTTTAACTATATACTTGTTAATTCATGTTCACATTGTCACTATGTACCTGTTAATTTAATCAATAAAATTGATTTATCATCAAACTAATGAATTGTTAAATGTCTTTTCTGTCATTTAATGGTTTAGTAACACTATTTGATATTTATTTGCCTCCACATTTTGAATTTCCAATTTTATTTTAATTTAATTGAACTATAAAACTATGCTATTGCACGCCTACCATAATCTTACGCAAACTTAATCGTTTTTTCAGTTACGAAATATGGCAATTTTTTTTAACGTGGGAAGAGCTGTAACAATATAAAGAATTTATTTCCAAAAACATAAAAATGTAATACCAGTTTATTTTTATTTGTATTAAAAATCTTAAATGTGACTATAAACCAAGAAATAATAAGTGTAAAAGAAAAACTAAGAAAATTATACAAATTGGGCAACGGAATGTGATGGTAATATTTTAGTTTACTTAGTTTTTCTAGTTTATATTTTGGACTACTTTTTTTTCAAACACAAATTTGGGTTTCCATAATTTTTTGTCAAAGAATAAAAATTTCCCTTTTATTAAAAGAGATGAAGTTTTTTAAATGACTATACAGGTTCTTTGTATACAAATGCAATATATTATGTCCCATATATATTTATTTTGAAATTAACTAATCATAGAATGATAATAAGATAAAAAAATTTAAAATTTTCTTGGATAATTTTAAAATAATATGAAACATAAGAAAGTAAATATAGGAGAAAAACACTTCGATTTATTCAATACCTGCATGCCCAAACTCAAAACTGTGAACTGCCTAAAACTAAAGATGCAAAGATTGTACAATAGAAACGGCAGAGCCTAATAATCGGTTCCAGAATCCAGAATTTGGCTACAACTAAACAAACGCCACGTAAGTTAATTTATTTTCGAAGCCTCTAAAGATTAAGGTGAAATCGAGAACCTGCAATTGCTCTGGCCTTTTTCTTTTTTTTTATCTGCCACTTTCAACGTAATAAACCGGAGTTTCTTTCAATATGAAATGCAGATAATATTACTACAGTAGAGGAAATTCAACAGAAAAATAGTTGTATCAGAATCCAAATTCACACCTTATTCAACATCGATGATACACATCATTCCAGTTTGAAGCACGGGCTTATGCAAGTGGAGTAATCTACTTACTAAGAATGGAAAACTATATTTTAGTTGCAATGAGATGAGCTACTTGCAGAGTTATGTTCCCTGGGGGGTTCACTTGATCCCATATAAGTATGTGGAATTAGAGCTACTTTTGGCCAATCCTCACCTACATATTTCTTGCAGCTATTTTCAAGCCCTGGACATTCCCTGATAGACAGATGATGGAGGGTAGTCAGATGCTTCAGGCTTTCTGGCAGTGAAATTATGTTACAACAATCTGATATCGCTAAAGTTGTGGGACGAGACAGTTTCCCAATCCATTCAGGCAGGTTTTTGAAAGCGGGACAACTATGGATTTCCAAGCTTTGCAGTGTTGTCACATGCTTTAGTTCCTCAGGCAGACATGCTAGCTTTGGATAGCTCAAAATGTATAGAATCTTTAGCATAGTGAGGTTTCTGAAGTTAGCAGGTAGAGAATTCAAACTCGGGCAATACATTACTGTTAAATGCTCAAGAGCTGTGAGACGTTCCAGCCCTCCTGGTATTGACGTTAAGTTATCACGGTTCTCGATAGAAAGTGATCGAAGTGAATTCAAACCTTGAAGGTCTTCTGGCAAGCTAGTAAGGTTGTGGCACTCACTGACCTCCAAAGACTCCAACGAGAAGAGATTTTGAATTTCTTGTGGCAAAGAGGTGAGCCCTTCACACCAACGAAGTGATAATGATTTAAGAGTGATTAGGCTTCCTAATTTGGAGGATACGGAGAGAAGATTGGGACAGGAGCTAATTGTTAGAGCCACAAGACAAGGATTATTTTCAAGCAAGCTCTCCAAAATAACCAACTGGCCTATAAAGACATCAATTACAAGATTTAAGAGGGTGGAAAGGTTTGTGGCTGACCTTAGTATCATTTCATTGCAATTCCGCAACTCTAGATGCTGAAGAGATGGAAAACATAGCATGCTCTTCAACCTTGGACACTTGTTGATGAACAAGTTGACCAGGGAAGGAAATCCTTCTTTTCTGTTCATGCTCCCCCAAAATTCTAAGTTCGGGAAATCTATGAAGGTTAGCTCTTGCAATGACTGGAATGGTCTTCCTGAGCCTCCACCATAGAACTCACTGCCAATGTTCTTCACAGCAGGCATTCCATGCATAAAAATGACCTTCAAGAAAGGAAGTTGCCCTAGTGTAGGGAGGAGTTCACATGTTTTGCAATTACCCAACACTATGTGAGATAAATTTGGGAGCTCATTAGCACCAATCCATCTGGGCAAGTAGTTACCTGGATACCCTTCAATTGACAATCTTTTCAGATTTCGGTGAGGTTGAAGGCACTCAAGCACTTCCTTTGCCAGTCTATTATCATCATCGTTTCTCATTATCCAATCATCATGATTATTTCTCCATGATAGACCCAAAGAACGGAGCTTTGGCTTCGTTCCTAGTTTTGCTCTCGTTGCATCAATTTTAGATGTTGCATTTTCCAATTGTCTTACACAAAGCTCACCAGCAAGTGGTAGATGTTGCAGCTCCCTGAGGCTTGAGTCCTTTCCAGAGCCCACAATGAATAATGGTAATGTTTGAAGCTGAGAAAGCCTCCCAATCCCAATACAACATTGGCAAGCGAGACAGTTTATTACAGCCTTTTATCATCAAATGTCTTAGTTTGGACATCAGTGCTAATCGACTGGGTAGGTCAATTAAATCATAGCAGTCTGAGAGGTTCAGCACCTGCGAATAATAAAGGCTGCAAACAGTTTCTGGTAATGTTTCTATGAGGGTGCTAGAAATGTTGAGATACCTCAAACAGATCAAGCAGAAAACAGAATCATTCAGCATTTTGATGCCACTACCACTTAAATTTAAGGCATGCAAATATCTGAAATTTGAAAATAATTGGGGAGGGGCCTCTCTGAGGTCACCTTTTGAACACAGTATATTAAGCCTTCGTAACTTCTTTGCTTCATACCATCACTATCTTTGTTCATGTCTTGGAAGAAAAACATCCTCATTACATCGTTGAAGTAGTCATTGCCTATCTCCTCAGGTTGTTTACTTTCTTCATTTGACTGTATCAACCCTTCTGCAATCCAAAGATGTATTAAATCATCCTTCTTGATTACATAATTTTTCGGAAATACTGAGCAGTATGCGAAACAACATTTCAGATGTGACGGCAAATGGTTACAACTCAACCTCAAGGCAGGCAGTACTACATTTTCACCTTCAAAAGCATTCCAAAGATCACTTTCCTGTACACATAGCCACTCGCTTTCCTCTCTTTTGAGGTGCATTAGACTTCCTAGTGCTTTTGCTGCCAAAGGTATGCCTCCACACTTCTTCACAATTTCTTTTCCAATTGAAAGTAAATTAGGGTGAGCTCCTCCAGGAGCAAAAGCTCTTTGCTCGAACAATGCCCAACAATTGTCATGAGATGAACCCATCATACAATAAGGGGAAGTTGTTCCTACTACCAAAGCAACCTTTGCACTGCGGGTGGTGACTATGACTTAGCTTCCTTCACCACCATCACTCAGTGAAATCCCTAGTTTATCCCATTCATGGTGATCTTCATTCCACATATCATCTAATACAAGCAAGTACCTTCTCCCATGCAACAAGTGCCGAAGTCGAGACTGAAGAACATTCATGCCTAAGAAATCACATTTATTCATAGTCACAGATTCTATAATCAATTTCATGATCTTCACCACGTTGAAATCCTCATTAACACAGACCCACATCTTCAGTTCAAAACTTTTTTCCACTCTCTCATCATTATAAGCAAGTTGAGCAAGGGTGGTTTTACCAAGGCCTCCTAAACCCACAATCGGAACAACTGAAGGATTGACCTTACTCTCTCCACTTGATGACAATAGCTCTACTATAGTTTCTTTATCTTCCTCTCTTCCAAAAACTTCTGATTTAATTACAAAAGAACCAGTTTGTTTCCTCCCTTAGACATTACACCCGCTTTTAACTAACCCCTCTTTCAAGTTGAAATTAAGCATCTCAACGGCCAACATGTCAAGTCTTTCCCTAATCTCTTTCAGTTTAGAAAAAATGCATGGTGACTAGCAAAGTTCATAAAAGAAAGTAAGTCGGTTACCTGACGCATGACGCCTCCTCCGGTCCTAGCTTCTCTAGCAGGGGGGTAGAAGAACTCATCAAGTAAATTGTCAGCATCATAAGCTACTTCTTTAAGCTCTGCCAGCCATAGCTTTAAGGCCTTCTCCTTTATTTGTCTCTCTTCTGCATCATCAATGACGGCTTGAATAATCTGTACTGTGTGCCGAAGTTTGCATATCTCCTCCTCAAAGCCATAATTACGTGCAATACGCTTCAAAACATGGGTGGTTACTTTGTCAAAAATTACTTGCAATAGTGGGCATAAAACAATATCAGCCATCTGCAAGCAAACAACAAGATTCCCTCAGTGTTATTGTGCTTGATCACTCAGCACAAGAACTCCCAACCCAAAAGCCCCAGAAATCAACTCAACCTCTTTACATGGTCAAATTATAGTTGACTTCTCAAATTCTGCTCCTCTTCCCACTCAAGGTTGAGCTATAGTCAACATTAAAAGTAAATTCTACTTGCGTCGATTTTAGGCTAAGTAGCATTATCGTTACGCGTATTTACCTGCATCAGGCAGCGTTATCTATAGTGTTGACTTACTGGGGTGATTGAAAAATATAGCAATTTCATGGAAAAATTTGAAAAAGGCAATATACCATTAACTCCAGTCAGTTTCAACCAACAGGCAATTCCTTTCGTTATTGAACAGAAAGTTAACCTATGACAACGAGCTTTTTTTTCCAGGTTAAACGAGAAACGGAACAAGTTAAATTGATTGAAAAACTAGCCGACTGCGAACACGACTCTGAAGTTCGTACAATTCGCTTTATTTAGATAGTTGTGTTAGACTAAGTAATCTAAGGTGTACCACCCTTGATTCATTTAGGTGCTGAGAGAGGATTACTATAAACAACACAATAATTTTCGGAACAGAATCAGAGAACAAAAGGTCTTTCCACGTAACCGTACGGTCTTTAAGACTTGCATCCCCTCTCGTCATCACCGGAAAAACTTTCAAATATACCCCAATTGGTCACTCTTGTAATAACCAACTTTTCCCGCCCAAACAAATAAAATCTAAATATTTTAACCGACAAATATAGAGAAAATAAAATCCACTCAATAAAAAATCCAATTATAAATTTTATTAATTTATTGAATATTATACATATTTATTCTTTTCAAAAATACATATTTATTTTATTGGAGAATTTTCACATACCTCCCCTGAGGTTTATCAAAACAACAGATAGATAGAAAGAATTGCTTAATTCACAGGTAGTACCCCCTCTGACTTAACAGAAAATACCTTTTCCGTTAACTGCAAGGGCAACAATGACATTTCTCCAGAGACAAAAATGATGCCAGTCTGCAATCCAATTTTTCTTCCTTCTCCATTTTCAGTTCTCTCTTACTGAAAAACGTACTGATAGCTGGAATGAACAAGCTGAGCTCCATTTTTTTCAGCCCGAAAGACGAAATCGATGCTCTTGATTGGATGACTTAGAGCAATTGAGGCAGTGTAACGGGTATTTGGAGGGAGATTTTCGCACCATCATAGCTCGTAGTGTGAACTTACTGATGTGGTTACAGCGATGGTAGCATATATATGATGTGGAGGGCAATTTTCAAGCCAATGCAACTGATAATAGCTGGGTTTTTCTCTAAAACACAACTAATAAGACAACGAAGCTTGCGAGGGAGGATCTGGGTTTGTCGAAGAAGAAAGAAAGCTGTATTCGACGATAGCCAGGTATGATTCGACCCTTTATGTTGTTTTGAATTTCAAATCAACCTTGAGTGTTTGTGATTTATTGCTAATAGACCTTATTGTTTGCTAATTTCAACTTCTTGGCCTCAATCGAAAAAAACCCTAGTTTTATTTTTTGGGGGTGTTGTAGTATGATTTTTGGGTAGGCATATTCACTAGAAGCTAAATGAGTGAATATTGAAGTTGAAATTTGTGGAAATACTACTGTCAAGGGTAAGGAGGCATTTGAACAGGATGAAATTCGATAGGATTTCCAAAGAGAATAAAAGAGTGCTGGGAAGGGTCAAATTTCTGAACGATTCACAGCTATGGCTGTTTAAGTGATTTTGGAATGCTGGATCAGAAACTGTAATAGTATCATCATGAGAGATACTTGTAATCTTATATCATGGACCATCCTTTTCTAGTTGAATCTTCTAAATTGGCTTGTAGCAATCATCTAACATGCAGAATCCGCAGCTGGAATGTGTTCGATTGCAGAAGGGGAAGCCGATATCTCATAAATTTTCCCAAGAAAAAGATCCACAATTTGGATTGTGTGTCCTTTCTCCCCAAGCTAAGGAAAGAAGAAAAAGATGAGAGGTGAAGAATAACCAAATATAAGCGAAATGAGCCATCACATAATAGTTTGCATCACTTCTTGTGTATTGCCATTCTATTTATTTGTTCTTTTTATCAAGATCTTCGTTCGTCCTTTAAACACGATAACCGAAATGAAAATTAGGTTGGCAAGATTGTAGCATCTAACTGGAAGAAATTCAATTTTGAAATTTATATTTGGCACATATAAAACTTTTCTGATTGGTCAACCAATGCCTAAGGAAACAATTTTCAAGCACTGCTGCTGGCTGCTAGTTACTTTTCCATTGATTATCTTCAATGAAATTAGCTAATTGTTGCCATGGAATTAAGTTTCAGCTCCTGCTCATTCTCTATTATTTGCAGCTGTCCTGTATAAGCTTTTAATGTGTTTTTCTTGCATTGTTAGTTGCTGGTTTAGCTACTGCAAGCTTGTTCTTTATTGTTGTTTGCTTGATGCTGATGGATTAATTCATGGTGGCTTGCTGTATCTATGTTTATATGTTGTTACCTTACTGACTTGTTGCAGTTAGTGCTGATACTGACATTGCTACCTGTTTGATGTCTTGCTTTTGGCTACTGTTTATTTGTTATTGGCATACTGTTTCTTATTTGCCTATGGGTTATTCTTTAAGGAAAACAGAGCTTGCTTCTGTTGTTGCTGCTTTTTTAGTTTTAATTGTTGGTGCTGCTGCTATAGCTATGGTTGGGAGGGTTTCATTTGTTTTTGGGCTTAGTTTTCTGCTTGCTGCTATTTTTTCTGTTTTACAAAGAAACAGCAGCTTATTTGGTTGTTAAATTTGCAGCTTACTGCTATTTTTGCTTACGTACTCTGCATTTTCTGCTGGTTTTGCTACTGTTTGTACCTACTGCTGCGAAGGCTTCATTGGCTGTTATTTTTTGGGTTAAGTTGCTGCTGTTTTTTCTGTTCTAACAGCGTAATAACTACAACTTTTTTGCTGCTGGGAGGTTGTTATTTTGCAGCAAAAATTTATGCAACTTTATGCCATTTTTAAATGCATTTCTACCATTTCTAGACCTAAATTGTTTCTTGCATTCAAAACCTACGAATTGCTCTTATATTCCCCTTTTTTCTTCATTCTAATGATAAATTATTTTGATTAAAAAAATTGTCTTGTGACTGTGATATATCAGTTGAAGCTTTCTGTTGGATATGATTGAGGACAAAATGGGTTTTTCACCTACAAAGTAGAAAGAGTAGATGGAAAAGGTGTTTCTGTAAGTCAAAAGGGTGTCATATGTGAATTAAGTCATTTTTCTATCTACCTGTGGTTTTGATAAACCTCAGGGGAGGTATGTGAAAATTCCCCTTATTTTATTTTGCTTGAGAAAATGAGGATCATTTGGCAGTGATATTAATTACATTAGTTTCAAAGTTTAAAAATGCACTTTCTGTTGTAAGCATTGTATTATAAAAATGATACTTGTAAACCCATCAAATAGAAATATTTTAAGACTTAAAACTGAATTTAAATAATTTTACTTACTAGTTTTATCAACAGAAAGAATAAAAAAATGATAAATCATTCTTAATGTTGCTTTAAATATAGAAATTTTAATTTAATTGAATATGATAAAAATAAAGAGTATCACAAAATCAAATAAATGAAATCGTTATTTAATTTTTGAAGAAAAAGTTATAGGAGGAAAGGAAGGAAAACATTAAAAATTGATTTATGCTTTTTACGTTATGGCTAAAATGTAGGATATATGTTTTAATTATTTATGGGGTTTTTGCACATACCTACCCTGAGGTTTATGAAAATCTCAATTTATAGAAGCATTTGAGAAAAAGAGTCACAAACCTCCTCTATGGCGTTTGTCTTCTGTTACAAAAAATCGAAACTTAAAAGAGTGATGAAATATTACAAAAAATATAAAGGGGTAATAAAACATTAACTGAAAAAGTAGGAGAGTAATGAACATTCACCCTACATTAACAAAAATACTTATAAATCATTACAAAACAATAAGCACCTTATCAAGTTTTGAACCCAAGACCCTTAGAGAGGGAAGCCAATACTCTAAACCACCACATTAAACACATTATTTTATATGTTCAATTGATAATAAATAATTATTAAAATTCTATATAATAACTTTAAATTAAAATCACTATCTAATAATAATAAAATTATTCTGAAATTATTGTTAGCACTAATAATTTTAAAAAATTATTCTTGAATAATTGTTAAGTAAAATAAATTATTTTATTTAAAGAAACAAATATAAATAACAATAATAGTTTTTAAATTTTACATTTTAATGATAATAATAATTTTAATTTCAAGTTATTATATAGAATTTTAATGATTATAAAATTACTTTTGTATTATAAATTTTTTATGATAACAAAATAATTTTAATTATTAAAGAAATTATTACATATCTATTGTCAAATGCATTATTTATAAAAAATTGAAAAATTTGTCACACCAATGTGCGCGGTGAGGTTGTTAGATTATTAGTTTTCCTTCCTGAAGGTGCCCAGTTCGAATTTGAGCAACGTTGAATATTATTTTACAATGGCTTGGGGGTATTTTGGTAAATTTACTCTTTATTAACAGAAGACAAACGCTGTAGGAGAGGTTTGTGACCCTTTTCCCAAATATTGCCGCAAATTAAAATTTCTATAAACCTCAGGAGAGGTATGTGAAAAAATCCCATTATTTATTTTATGAATACAGTGCTTAAAAAATCATCAACAGAAAACATTTCACCTGTTCTTTTTTCAAATGAGAATGAAAACTGATTTTTCAAAATTTATCGCTACCAGTTTACGTGACTTCTTTTTAATTTCATTTTGATTTGTAATTAAACTGTAAAACAGTGTTATTGCATGCTTACGATAATATTATGTAAAATTATCGCTGTTTAAGTTATAAAGTATAAGAGTTGTTTTTCGTTTTTAATGTGAAAATGTCCTTAACAATGCAAAAAATTTTAGTCTGAAATAAACAAAAAAAAAATGTAATACAGTTTATTTTTATTTGTGCAATAATTTTAAATAAGAAATAAAAAATATAAAAGAAAAACTAAAAGAATTATATAAATTTGTTAATTAAGGTCTCGAGTTGATGTTTATGTATGAAATAATTTAGTTTAATTTGTTTCTTTCTAGTTATTGAAAGAAATACTAAAAATTTAAGGTTTGATGAAAAATATCTTTTGAAAAAAAACTGTCCTCATTAATATTATATATATATGTATACATATATATTTATAACTTTAAAATTAACTACTCATAATAATGATAAATAAGAGAATTAAATTTTTTTGTAGGATGATTTTATTAACCGTGTTGTTCTATCTAAAATTTTCTCTTTAAAATGATCATGAATAAAAGAATAAAAGTTAAAAATTTTTAAAATATGGTTGAAAAACACTTACAACATTCAGGAGTCTGCATACCCATATTCTAAAACGGCAAGCTATCTAAAAATTTACAGAGGCAAAGACTGTACAATAGAAAAGACACAGAGCCTACTAATCAGTTAAAAAATCCAGAATTTGGCTAGAAGTAAACTAAACTCAATTTGTTTTTAAAAGTTTCTATAGACGAAGGTGAAATCAAGTAGAAACATTCGCTCTTCTTGTTCTTCTTTGCCACTTTCAACCTACTAAACCAGACTCACCTTCCATATGAGATGCAGAAATATTATTTCTGTTAAGGAAATGCGACAATCCAAAATTCACACAGCTTATTCAACAGCAATGATATGTGAAATTCCGGTTTGAAACACTAAGGGGAATGACCTATGTACTAAGAATACAAAACTATAATTTAGTTTCAATGAGATGAGCTGCTTGCAGAGTTGTGTTGTCTGGGTTCAGTTGAACCAATATAAGTATGTGGAATGCGTGCTACTTTTGGCCAATCCTTACCTACATATTTCTTGCAGCAATTTTCAAGCCTCGGACATTCCCTGATAGACAGATGCTGGAGGCCAGTGAGATGCTCCAGGCTTTCTGGCAGAGAAATTATGTTCTGACAATCTGATATGGCTAAAGTTGTCAGAGAAGAAAGGTTCCCAATCCATTCAGGCAAATCACTGAAAGCAGGACAACTATGAATTTCCAAGCTCCGCAGTGTTGTCACCTGTTGTAGCTCCTCAGGAAGAGATGACAGCTTTGGACAACTCAAAATGTATAAACTCTTTAGCATAGCGAGGTTTCTAAATTTAGCAGGTAAAGAATCCAACCTTGGGCAATACATGATTGTTAAATGCTCAAGAGCTGTGAGATGTTCCAGCCCTCTTGGTATTGATGTTAAGTTATCACAGTTCTCAATTGACAGTGATTGAAGTGAACTCAAACCTTGAAGGCCTTCTGGCAAAATAGTAAGGCTGTGGCATTCACTGACCTCCAAAGACTCCAGCGAGGAGAGATTTTGAATTTCTTGTGGCAGAAAGATGAGCTTTTCACACCAACGAATTGTTAATGATTTAAGAGTGATTAGGCTTCCTAATTTTGAGGATATGGAGCAAAGATTGGGACAGGAGCTAATTGTTAGAGACATGAGACAAGGATTATTTTCAAGCAAGCTCCCCAAAATAACCAATTGTCCTGTAAAAACGCCAATTACTAGATTTAAGAGTGTGGAAAGATTTGCAGCTGACCTCAGTATCATTTCATTGCAGTTCTGCAACTCTAGATGCTGAAGAGATGGAAAGCATGGGATGCTTTTCAACCTTGGACAGTTGTTGATGATCAATTTGACAAGGGAAGGAAATTCTTCTTTCATGTTCATGCTCCACCAAAATTCCAAATTGGGGAAATCTATCAAGGATAGCTCTTGTAATGATGGGAACAGCCTTCCTGAGCCTCTACCATAGAATCCACTTCCAATGTTCTTCACAGATGGCATTCCATGCATATAAATCACCTTTAGAAAAGGCAGATGGCCCAATCCAGGAAGATGCTCACAATTTTTGCAACGTATCAATGCTATATTAGTTAGATTTGGGAGTTCAGGAGCACCAATCCATCTGGGAAAGTGTTTACCTGGATACCCTTCAACAGACAGCCTTTTCAGATTTCGGTGAGGTTGCAGGCAATCAAGCACTTCTTCTGCCAGTCCACTTTTGTCTTCATTTTTCATCATCAAATCATAATGATTATTTCCCCATGATAAACCTAATGAACGAAGCTTTGACTTCATTCTTAGCATTGCTGATGCCGCATCACATCCAGGTTCTACATTTTCCATTTTTGTAATGTTTAATTCACCCACCAGTGGCAGCCTGTGCAGCTGTCTGAGGCCTTGCGTGGGTCCAGAACCTACAATGAATATTGGCAATGTTTGAAGCTGAAATAATCTTCCAATATTATCTGGAATCTGCGACAATCTATAACAACCGGATATCATCAAATGCCTCAGTTGGAATATGGATGCTAATCTCCTTGGTAGTTCAATTAGATCAAAGCATTCTGAGAGGTTCAGCACCTGCAGATAACCAAGGTCGCAAATACTTTCAGGCAATCTTTCAATAAGGGTGTTTGAAATGTTGAGATACCTCAGAGATATCAAGCAGGAAATTGAGTTGTGAAGCCTTTTGATGCCACTACCACTCAAATTTAAGGAGCGCAACCATCTGAAACTTGAAAACAAGTTGGGAGGGGCCTCTCCCAGGTCCCCTTTTGAATTAAGCAGATTAAGGGTCCGCAACTTTTTTGCTTCATACAATGATTCTGGAATAGTGCATAACTCAGAATCATACACTACAGACGAGTGACGAGTTTGGACTAGGTGTGCTCCTACATGGCCATGTTCCAGTATGACAAATTCATCTCCAACAACAGATTGTGCAAGATCGTGGATGAGATCATGCATCTTGCATTCTATCACATTGCCATCGCTGTCTTTATTCACATCCTGGAAGAACAACATCCATCTCAAACCATTGAAGTAATCATTGCCTACATCCTCAAGTGATTTTCTTTCATAATTGGACTGTATCAACCCTTCTGCAATCCAAAGATGGATTAAATCATCCTTCTTGATCACCCAATTTTTAGGAAATACTGAGCAGTATGCAAAACAACATTTCAGATTTGATGGCAAATGACTGTAACTCAACCTCAAAGCTGGTAGTATTCTATTTTCACCTTCACATTCATTCCAAAGATCACTTTCTTGTACATGTAACCATTCGCCTTCCTCTCTTTTGAAACGCATGAGACTTCCTAGTGCTTTTGCTGCCAAAGGTATGCCTCCACACTTCTTTACAATTTCTTTTCCAATTGGCAGGAAATTTAGTTCGTCTTCCCCAGGAGCAAAAGCCCTTTGCTTGAACAATTCCCAACAATCATCATGAGATAAACCCCTCAAATAATAAGGGGAAATTGTTCCCACAATTACTGCAACCTTTGCACTGCGGGTAGTGACTATGACTTTGCTTCCTTCAGCTCCATCAGTCAGTGAGATCCTTAGTTTATCCCATTCATTGTCATCTTCGTTCCACACATCATCTAATACAAGCAAGTATCTTTTCCCACGCAGTAAGTGTCGAAGTTGAGATTGAAGAATATCCATGCCTAAGAAATCACACTTATGGAAAGTCACAGATTCTATAATTAATTTCATGATCTTTCTCACATTGAAATCCTCATTAACACAGACCCATATCTTCAGTTCAAAACTCTCTGTCACCCTCTCATCATTGTAAGCAAGTTGAGCAAGAGTGGTTTTACCTATGCCTCCTAAACCAACGATGGGAATAACAGATATCTTTCGATTGAACCCACTTTCTTGGATGGATGATAATAGCTCTATTATCACTTCTTTATCTTCCTCTCTTCCAACAACTTCTGATTCAATTACAAAAGAGCCAGTCTGTCTTCTTCCTTCAACATCACTACGTGTTTGAACAACCCCCTCCTTCAAGCCGAAGTCAAGCCTTTCAACCGCCAAAACATCTAGTCTCTTTCTAATTTCTTTTAGTTTAGGGAACAATTCGAGATAAACTGCAAATGGTTTCAAAGAAGGAAGGAAATCGCTCAGTACGTTTGTCATGAACCGATGTCTCCTAGCAACAATAGCATCCAAGCAGAACTCATCAAGTAAATTGTCCACATCATAAGCTACTTCTTTAAGCTCTGCCAACCACATTTTCAAAGCTTTCTCCTTTACTTGTCGGTCTTCTGCATCTTCAACAACAGCCCGAATCGTGTTTAGTGTATGCCGAAGTCTGTCGATCTCCTCATCAAAGCCACATTTAAGTGCAATATCTTTCAAAAGCCCAGAAGCTACTTTGTCAAAAATTACTTGCAATAGTGGGCATAAAACAATCTCTGCCATTTACAGAACTTACAGAAATCTTGATTCTTCTAGACAGGATGATAATCGAACCTGTTTACATTAACTTCGAAAATATAAGGCTGATACGTGCTCTTTTGTCACGCTCACAGCTGCCTGAGTGGTTGAGTGGGCTTGAGGTCAACGCATTATTGCCACGCGTCTAGCAATAAACAAGAAACAGCTATCTTGACTTGCGGGGCTCTTGAAAGTTGAAAGTTGAAAAGCATGGCAACTTTCCCACTTTTAAACATGACGGCAGAGAATGAAAATATGACCAAATCGTCTGTCTTTGAGATACTGCAGTAACTCCGATCAAAATGGGCTTCCGCTAATCCCTGTCCTGTTCACCGTAAGAGACTAATCACTCCAATCTAATCTCACAGCATTAAGCTATAAGCTAACCCATAACAACGACCGTATCCCGGAGTAAAATTAGAATCCGAACCTTTTAAAGGAGGAACAGATTGCATACTGTGAAGGTTTGAATGACAAATTTGTTTGTCGAGTACAGTTGAAATTACAATATTCTCTCTCTTTATCTTTGGATGAAACGAAAATCAAATCGAAAGTCTGAATGAACAAATCCAGTAACGAAACGACAGCGTTTAATAATTATGGCAATCAGACAGGGACAGTCTCGTCATTGCGAAAATAAGAACCCCATATTTCCAACTATACCCCCACTCAGCGCGACAGCCTGCGTGTAACAGCAAACTTTTGCCGGGGAAAAGGGAAAAGAAATCTGAACGATTTTACGGAAAAAACGCGCCGAGGAATAGAATCCTATTAATCAAAAATCAAAAATCGGCAAATCTAGGGTTAGGGTGAGCAAAATGGAGGGATGGGATCCGAACACCAAGTCAACGCTGACCCAGATCCCGCTTTTGTCGACGAAAGCCGGTCCCAGAGACGGTGCGGCCTGGACGCAGCGGCTTAAAGAGGAGTACAAGGCTTTGATCGCCTATACACAGATGAACAAGTTCAATGACAACGATTGGTTCCGCATCTCGGCAGCCCATCCCGAGGGGACACGTTGGACGGGCAAGTGCTGGTACGTCCACAACCTCTTAAAGTACGAGTTCGATCTTCAGTTTGATATTCCGGTTACCTACCCCGCCACGGCTCCCGAGCTCGAGCTTCCGCAACTCGACGGGAAGACCCAGAAGGTTTAATAGTTCGATTTTTTCGCATTTGTCCCTGAATTTTTTTAATTTTTTGTTTTTATTATTTGATTGATGCTGATTGTTTTTTGCGATGTTTGTAGATGTACAGAGGAGGGAAGATTTGCTTGACCGTACATTTCAAGCCTCTTTGGGCCAAAAACTGGTACTTTTATTTATTTATTTATTTTGGTGCAATTTTTGTTGTTGATTGAGTTTATGCCTTGAATTCTGTGCTTATGTGATGCTTTTCGGTGCTGAGAAATGTAATAGATGAGAATGAAATCAAAATTGACAATTTCGGGCGTTATTGTTATGGGCTTCAATAAATATTTATTCAATTATTATAGAAAACATCTCAATTGCGAAATTTTTTTTTTTTTGGTTGTTTTCTCTATGAAGAATATCTTATGTTTCAATTGTAGCATCTTATGTCTTCTGAGATTGAAGGAATAGAAAAAAATGGATGTGTAACTTTAGTTTGCTAAGTGTACCAAAAAAGAAATAGGAAAATGAATGGAGTTATATGTGCTACTGGGAGATGTTTGCATGAAAGGAGTACTGTTTGCTACTGGGAGATGTTTGCCAGAAAGGAGTTGTGTGTGCTGGTGGCAGATGTTTGCAAGAAACGAATTTTGTGTGCAGTTGGAAGATGTTTGTATGAAATGTAGTTGTGTGTAATCCCTAATTGAAAAGGAGTAATACATGTACTTTCATGTCACATTACTTTGTTTGTCAGAATTTGTATGAATAGTTTGAATGTTTAGTATTATCGATTGGAAAAGGGAGTCAACCAACTCTGGACCTGTAAGAATTTATATCACTGGTAATTATTCTCTTTTCCTGCATCACTGTTTTCAATTACCAAACACTTTTCTTTGGGCACTAGCATGATGAGTTTCACTTGTTTGCATCATTGATTTGATTCCATTTTACCTCCTTTTTTTAAGTTTTCTTTGCTAGTGTAATTACTAACTTAATTGATGCCTTTTTCCCCCTTTCTGGGTTTTGTTTTGCCAGTCCTAGATTTGGTATAGCACATGCACTTTGTTTGGGTCTTGCTCCATGGCTTGCAGCAGAGGTTCCCATTCTTGTTGATTCTGGCATGATTAAGCACAAAGATGATGCAAGCTCATCTAATGAGTCTTAAATTATGTAATCTAAGATCAAGGCTGCAAAAAGAATGCTTGATTTTTGGAGTTCTTGGTTTGGTCAGAGAAAATAAGAATTGAGGCAACTGTGCAATTTACAGGATGCACTGGTATACAGTTTTCTGGAAAATGTTAATTACTATTTATTAGCTATATATACTCCTGAAATTTCTACCATTTTCAGTTTACATCATGTGTTACAGACTGCGTCTTGACACAATTTTTCTTGCAAATGTTTCGTGTTATGTTTAGTTCTTCATGGTCACTAATATCTAATTAGTTTAATCTGGCTATCATAACATATGTTTCATATGTTTAGTTTTTTTTGTTGCGAATCATTACTCTAGTTGTGCTGTATGCCAAATGCAATTTTGAAATTGGATGTAACCTGATTATTATAATCGTGGGATCAAAATTCAAATTCCTTCTCAAGTGATCTTGCACTTATTGAACAACTCTGACGTTATTTGTGACTGTAATATGACTGCAACACAAGTGTGTATATGTTATGTTTCTTTGTTTATCTCACTGAAAAGTTTCCGTTCTAAATTATAAAGGGACATTTGAACACAAACGCTAATGGAAAATACACATTGCACGTGTTGAAGGTCGCCCAAATAACAAAACCACCCCGCTCAAAACTAAATCCAAAGTCTGATGACTGCCTCTTGATTGGCAGTTTTGAAGAACATCGGAGGCTCTGCTTTTGTAGAAGCAGAAGAAGAAAAACATTTGATTACATTGTGCATTCGCGCCGCACTGATTTTAAAGACTAATCACAAAACAGGGCCAGCTGCAAGAATCTCCTCAGTCAGCTTGTTGTCTTCTCCGATCTTGTGACTCATGAAGCCCTCAAAATTTTTCTTAAAAAGACCTCCTAGCTTCAAGAGCGTTTCCTTGTATGCATTCTTGTCTGACCACTGCAGTTCAAAATTATACACATCAGTGAGAGAAATAAGAAGAAAAGGTTGTCCAAAGTTTTTCAGAGAAGATCAAATGAAGGAAAGTGAACTTAACGGTGTTTCCCAGATCCGGGATTTCTGAAGGGACTCCTTCAATCTCAGTAGGTATGTCAAGTCCAAACACTTCAGTTGTGGTGTAGTTTGCCTCCAAAAGAGTCCCAGAATGTATTGCATCGATGATTCGTCTGGTATAAGCTAATTTAATACGACTTCCTGACCCATATCTGCCAAGAAAAGAGCAAGAGAAACGAAGTGTTGATTTACGTGGCCAAGGGTAAATCTGCGCGCCTAATTTGGAGTATGTGATTGCCTTGTAGATGCATACCTTCCTCCCGACCAGCCAGTATTAACCAGCCAGCCTGTAGCCCCATGCTTCTGCATCTTTTCAGCCAGCATGGCAGCATACTTGGTAGGATGCAGCATTATAAATGCTGCTCCAAAAGCAGAGAATGTTGCCTGTGACTCCTTCACACCTTCCTCTGTTCCTGCTACCTGTTTTCTCGTTGAGGCATTAAGACATTAAAATACCCCTTATCACATATTGATAACAAATGGACACCTTCTCTGAAGAAAATCAATGATTATGACAAGTCAGGTATCAGTGTTACCAGAGCTGTGTAGCCGCTGATGAAGTGGTACATCGTCTGTGCCAAACTCAACTTGCTTACCGGGGGAAGAACACCAAATGCATCACATGCCAGCAGGATTACATTCTTTGGATAAGGGCCAACGCAAGGTGTCCTTGCATTTGGGATGTATTCTACTGGATAAGCAGCCCGAGTGTTCTCTGGAGCAATTGTTGTCATTAGCAAGAAATAATACTAATAATATTTCTGGATAATTGAGTTGTAAACTACTAATACTTATTTACCTGTGACAGATTTGTCTGCGTAATCCACCTGTCGTGTATGCTCATCAAACACAACGTTCTCTAGCACTGCCAGAACACAAGACAGTCAAACAAATTCCAGTTATCATCTTATAATAACAAAAATACTTGCTGATTTAAGATGTTGGTGGTGAAAGAAATCTGGATGAGAGAATTTGTCACCTGTTCCAAACTTGATGGCATTCCAGATATCAAGCTCCTTCTCCCTCGACAAATCAATGCATTTGGCATAGCACCCGCCTTCAATATTTGACATTCCATTCTTACTCCAGCAGTGCTCATTATCTCCAATTAAATACCTATTATGATCAATAGACAGAGTTGTCTTTCCAGTACCTGAATGAAACCACAAAGCAGATTCATCAGAGGGTCAAGTGAAAGTAGCAACGGGCACTATCAGTTGGCAATTGATCAAATGAAAATGTTACCCGAAAGTCCAAAGAAAAGGGCAACATCTCCATTTTTTCCCATATTGCAGCCAGAGTGTAAGGAGAGGATTTGACGTTCAGGCATTAGATAATGCATTAAGCTGAAGAGGCCTTTCTTCATTTCTCCAGCATACTGAGTTCCAAGAATGACCATTTCTTTTCTGGCAAGATTTATGTCTATGCTACTAGAAGAAGTCATATAGCGGGTGTAATGATTGCAAGGAAACTGCCCAGCATTGTATATTGTACGAATCAAGAAAATATATATAACCTGGGGAACTCAAAAGAGAATCACTCGTGATTTAAATGGAGAGAAGAGAAATTCCGGCAATGTAATATATTCTTACGTACATGTTGTGCATGAACAAGGAATGGTAAGCTCTGGCAGAAACAATTCGGATTTTGATTCTGTGTTCCGGGTCCCAATTGAGAAATTGATCATTCACAAAGACCTGTGACAAAGATATATTAGATGTCACGGCTCAATATCTCTTGTTCGTGGTATACTTGTTCAAAACAATGAAGTCAATCTTTTTGCAATATAGTGTCAAGGATTGACTCGACAATATGCAATGGTTCTTGCCTATATATAATTCATTTCCCTATAACTTTACGAATTCTGTGAGAATCGAAAAAGATGGTGCCTAGTTTCTGTTAGAATGTCAACCTATTAAAACTTTTCATTATGATTCTTGGAGAAACAGATACGAAAGTCCTCCTCTGTAGACTATTGTGATGGAAGGTTGCATATTTCCGGTTAATCTTGGGACCCAGAAAGCAGATAATTGAACGCATGGGCTACTACTTCAACACACCTGGCGCGCACTGAGACATCAGGTTCCGCTTTTTGGAATTAATTTTGTCAAAAGATGCCACACAACCATCATCGTGATCAGAGAATGGCAAGCTGAATGCATTGAAGCAAAGCCCAAAAAAATAAAATAACTGCTTTGACGCATAAGCAAGCAACAGTTATTAGTTTACCCTTGAATGAGTATAGAAAAGAATGATGCAATTTCTTAGATTTTTAGGAAAGACAAAATATATGCCTCTTGAGGAAGAAACCTGTGATGTGCACTAATTTAAGACAATTGCCAGCAAATTAACACATTGTCTCCATGACTTGATATTAATATTATGGACTTGGTACGAGGCAAGAAAAGTTGTGGCTTGCCAGCAAACGATACGTATAGAGTATGAAAATTGTTTACTAAATTGATCTAGTCAGCACACATGGTGTAAGAAAAATCAGAGTACAAATCCAATGATTCGGTCAACCATTATTGGATTGATCAATTAAATCCTTTTCTAAAAAAATGCAGGATAACAAAAATGAAAATTAACAAGCTGGATGAAAATTAATTAATTAATCAGTTACCTTATCCAATGAGTTTAAGTAATCAGCAGCCCGTTCTCTGTTCACCAGGAAAGTTTGCTCGCCCGTTTCGATATTCGGCGAGCCCCTATATGCAGAGCACGTAGAAGTAGAACATGCGAACCTTGAAGGAGAAAATGAGTAACCAGCTGTAAAAGAAAAACAAATCAAGAAGAATGCTTACTTTCCCCACCAGAGCTCATTCTCAGTGGTTTCGTCCTTAACAACACGCTTGTCTCTCGGCGACCGTCCTGTCTTTGCACCGGATAAAGTCGCTAATGCACCAGTTGCTGTAATGAATGATCCCTTCTCGTACTTAATAGCTTGCTCGTATAGTTCTGTTTCCACTAGTTATCTATTATTACCAATATATGCATATATACATTTTTTTCATACTGATTGATTAACATTAGAGATTGTAAATACCAGCACGGGAGAGATTGTAAAGAACGTGAGTGAACTTGAGTGCAGTGTCGCTAATATTGAGTATTGCTGGAGTATAATATGTATGCGTCAGCTTCTGGCTTTCTACCTTCTTAGCCTCAGGGTCCCCCTTCACAACTTTTGGCCCGGTCTCCCTCATTAAAGATGCCAATGAAGCACTGAGATAATTAATTTAAGATATATAAGAACAAATTAATACAGAACAACTCAGTGCTAGCTGATGCAGTGCCCCAACACAAGATGACAACCTGAAACGATGGCGTAAGTGATGGTTTTACCTGATGGACTGGAGTTGCTGCTTTTGGCGTTCCTCTTGGGAGATGGATGGAAAAGGAACCGTCAGCCAGAGTGAATTTGATGGGAGTGTTGGGTGTTGATCTCTTCTTCTGAAGAGAGTGAAGCTCGTCTATCGTCTGTGCCTTTACCGGAGGTGCGCTGTCATCGTGACAAACCACCGCTTCCTTCTTGTTCGTTTGGATTTTAGCTAGACCGCTGCGTCCCGTTTTATTAGCTCTGCTCGTAAAACTGAACTCTCCGTTTTCAGCCAACTTCAATGTTTACTACACTGCCCAAACAAAGTGAAACCATTAATTAATTCATGCGATGTGTATCAGTGTGTATCTTTCCATCGAGAATAACACATGCGGAGATTCACCGTGCAACTGCAATGCACAGAAACATGCACAAAACTTTCATATAAAAACAAGGAAGCATTACATTTACATGAAAGTAAAGTAAAGAACAAAAACAAAAATGAACCCTGAAACTGTGATCTCGAAACCAGGATGAGGATAAAAAACGAAAGAAAATTTGCAAGCGTCAGGGTGGAAGGGCACAGGGTTTGAGGGATGATGTGATCGATATATGATGCGGGGGCAATGAACATTCGCTTCTTATAGGCTTCAATACAAAGTCACGGAAGCTTAACCAGAGTACAGTTAACCATGGTCATGGAGTTTGTAACGACGTAAATAAATTTGGGTGGAGGAAGTTTCCAAATATTGAAATAATGGCAAAACGGATCATATCCCTTTGGAGCTGTCACGTTGATGCATGATAGGGAGGCTTATATATACATTTATATGCACCATATATAATTAGTCAAATATATTTGTCTAATCAAATTCTTAATATAGCTCAAACTAAAATAGAGTTCACGAAATTTTCGTTTCGAATTTTATTAATTATAAAAGCATGACATGATCTGGATGGTTATAAAGTTTAATTAGTTGACGCAAAAAAATGATTAAGAAAAGGAAAATAAGGTTTCTTTTGCATGATCCCAAAAGCCGTACAATATATCCCGCGCTGTTTAAAAATTAAAAGACAACTCATTAGAATTTAGACATGTGTTGAAGACAGACGAGCTTTGAGCTGCCTGTTTGGATAATAACATCTCGAGTCTACATGTTCAGCTAGATTATCTATTGATATCGTAAATTCTAAACTTCCAATATCAGTAAAAATTGCGCTTTTCTTGCTTCTCTACGAGATAGGAGAATTTTATTGTTAAAATTGGTAAAGTAACATGTCCCTTTCTTCATGAGCAGGCCCTCTATATATATATATATATATAATTTTTCTATTTCTACTAGTATTAGAAATTTAAATTTACATAAAATATGAAATGTATTCTAAAGAATTTTAATTTATCTTAAATTAAAACTTTCAAACTTTTCTTTTTTTTTTCAACAAAGATCTTTTTCTGGTCAGACTCACTTGTAGAGCACATGACCAAAAACATACTGAGCTGATCTGATCAAGACGCATAAGGCTGACCAGATGTTCTGCCTATTAACATAAAGCTCATTAATCTTATGAGCTCGAGGCCATCTTTCTAAACACCAAGCCCTTCACTTTTCAGTGGAAAATGTTTTTAGTGGAAACTCCATTTTCTGAACAATTTAGACTTTTCTCAAATAACACCCGGCTGATAAGAACACTAAGCCGAACACAATATAATGGCTAAACACAGAACATAGTTGTGACCTTTGAAATTCAAAAGAAGCGCCAATGGTGCGAAAACGTGGCCTCGTTCCACCTTGTTTCTTGTGTTGACAATTAATATGCGTAAATGCTTGCAATCGTTACTGTCTTCAGACCCTTCACCTTAGTGCCACGTGCTCCCACACAACTAGTCTACATCAACTGATGACTTTGTGGCACCATCAGAGCCACTCATTCCATTTACAGGGTAGAGTGAGGAGAGTGTAAAAGTTTCACCCTACTCCTTTCAACTGTTTACTCCTCTTGCAACTTCCATTAAGTTTTTTCTACAAACTTTACCCGCTGCTCTCTACGAACTCCTTCCTTGGTTCACAAACAAGTTCTGCCTTCCCTCCGGAGCTCGTTTTTCACTCTCCGGCTAACCTTTTTCATTTTGAATAAGCTACTTCTCCCTTAAGCTTGATTACTACGTTCATTTCATTTTTTTTCATTTTTTTTGTGCCAAAATGCGAATGTGCCGTTTTATTTGAAAAATATCATGCTTTTCTCTTAGTTAGTTTCACAGTTAGGCCATAATTTTAGACTTACTTTTACGCCTTAAGATGCTAGAATAGACTCAAAAGTTAGGACGAACTGTAGAAACCACTTTATAGCCTAACCCAGATGTTTTAAGCTTCCTTTACATGAGCAAAGATTTGGTCAGGTCTAAGTTGAAGCCTAGGAACCTTACAGTGACCTTAGGATTGAGTAGAATTAAGTTCCTCTGAACAAAATTATTGCTTAACCATTGTTTTTTCCTGTGGCGAACTCCAAACTAATCAGACCACATTACTGTTTGCTCAGCTTAATTATGGCAAGGCATGAAAAACTTGATATGAAGAACATTCCCAGTAACTCAATGGAAGTGAATTAAACACTTTCTTGACAAACTTATTTGAGACAATTACGAAACCTGAAATTGATTTCCTCGTGAGATTAAAACTGAACTCATTAGAGAATATGGGACCATCCCCTTAAAGAAGGCCCAACCCTTAGCCATTTTTTATTCTAACGCTGAAATCCCTTTGACTATTTTAGACCTTAGGTCAAATGCCCTTAAGCATTTTTACCCTGAGCCTAAAATAGTGATTTTCTCTGAAAGTTCTTCTAACTATATATAGGGAAAAATAGACCTTGAACAAACCAACGCGAGAGAGCAAAAAGTTCTTCAAAGCCTCGTAGATAAGATCACTCAACAACCTAATCAGCTTGTACCTTCCCTGCTCTCCCCCCCCCACCCGAACACATATCCAAGACACCTCCGATTCTAAGTAAACAAGGGGATGGAAACACAAGTGATGATGATGAGGAAAATGATGAGTCTGAGTATGATTAAGATGGGTCAAACACCAAAAGGAAACCTTATATTGATAGCAGTCATTATCCTACAGTTCAATATCCTCCTCCTGATCTAATCAGGGAAAACAGCCCATTTGAAGCCAACGAATTCCCCTCTAGTGTCATTGAGGCTGACTTGATAACCTTTAAAAAACTCTATCAAATCCCTAACTCTGTTACTCTTAGGGTCTTAGAAGCCAACGAATTCCCAAGCCGTCCGAGAAGGGATGAAATGGCTTAATTAAGAGTTATTTCTCCTAAGGGCTAAGTTTCCATTACAGCCATACTTTACTGCTCTATTCTACAGCTTCGGAATTCCTCTCTACCAATTGAATCTGAATGGATAGAGAACCATTATCGGGATATATGTGATCTAGGCCACGGCCAAGCAAACCTCCCCAACCATCAGTAAAATTAAACATTTATTTTTGCTCAAGAAGGACCAAAGAAATACCCAGGCTTTTACTACCTCCAGGCTCACACCAAGACTGATAAATTGATTATGGGCAACCCTTCTTGTAACAAAGATTAGAAGGACAAATGGTTTTACATTGATGGGGATTGGTGTCAATCCTAATCGAGATGAACATACATAGCCCTATGCCCTATATGTTCAAACCCGCTCTCCATAAATATATCCGATAAAGTTAAAATGATGTATTCAATTCTTTATGCTGAATGCTATTGCTAAAGATTTAATAATAATTTTCTTTATTTGTGCAGTTGTCTGGGGTTCAAAGCCTGACTTACCCACCTCTTTTTTGTCGAAGATCAACGCGAGGTGCGCAAAACATGTTGATTAGAAGACTTTACTTTCCCCTGATTAGCTTATAACTTCTGACCTTATCGAGGTTGCCCCTACTCTTGAAGAGCTTGAAGTTGCTCTCAATGTAGAAAAAGGACTTGTCTTAAAAACTGATCGAGATATATCTGCCAATAATAAGAGTGAATATTTCGTTCATCCTCTTTCTTGAAACATTTTTACCTTTCCTCTTTCTTGAAACATTTTTACCTTTCGTCTTTTATGCCTCACAGGGAAGATGGCTTTAAAAGAGGGCAAAGGAAAACTCCTGAACTCATTAGGGTTTCTCTTCTCTTCGTTGGAGACCCAAACTGAGACTTGAACATAGAAGCAACAAGAGCCCTCTAAAAAGCTAGAACTGGACAAGGGCGGGTCACGTAAGAAGAAAGTAACCGATCAACAGGTAAAGGGGAAAAAGGTTGACCAGGGCTCTAAGAAGAAACCTTCTGAGGATAAAGGAAAGCGCCTAGTAAAGGTTTTTGAAAGTGCCGAGGAGAAGTCGACCAAGAAACAGCACATTGAATAAGGCAAAGAAATTATCGAAATAGACGGTCTCTCCAGGACAGATATCTCAAAGGAAAAAAGGGAGCTCTTTGAGCATCTGATCCCCTCCATTAACCACCTACCTGTACAGTTAACTCCTCCTTGTCTTTAAGGGTAAAGGCTGCCAGCATTGATGCCGTTCTGGAGAAAATTCATCAATTGTTTGGTAAGGTAACTATCTCTGATCTTTCATTCCTATTTTATCACAATCGTCTTATTTAACTTGTTGCTCAATTGGTGCAAGCGTGTAATTATTTTAACTTACACATTAAAAGTGCAAAAGAATGCTCAATTGCCGACTTAAATTTGCACAAATCAATAGATCAACTAATTTCGGAGAAAAATTTACTGGAGTAAAGGTTGAGGGAATTAGAGAAGCAGGAGGAAAATTTGGAGGCTCAGCTGAGGGAGGAAAGGAAGAAGTGGGCAGGAGAGCGCAATGCCCTTAAGGACAAAATTGCTAATATTGAGGTTCTAGTATCCCAGCTCAGGTCTCGCGTAACATATCTTGCTCACCTTAACAAAGACCTGGAAGATGAGCTCGCTCGAACTAAGGTTGAAATGAAGGAACTGTGTGATACCTCTACCAAAGAAGTTTTGAAGTTGGCCTGCAAGATCTTCTAGAAGAAATATAAAGAACTTGACTTGAGTTGGCTTTTCTATGATCTCAATATTCCCCGACTTGTTCAACCAGAAATCAAGGATCATAAGAGGACCTCTGTCTAGAAGCCTATTCAGGATCCTGATCCCGCTCAACTTGATCCAACTACGTCCCCTTCTGTACCCCAAATCTTTGGCACCATATCGTCTTCGGAGGATGTATAATTCTTTAGTTCCTTTGTATATAAATTTTATTTTTTAAAAAAAAAACTCATGTTAAGTGTAAGCAATTATTTTACTAAATGGAAGTACTGTTACTTTTACTTTTGCCTCTTCTTTTTGCTGGCTCAACGTTTGTATAATCGAATCGATTTACTGAGGCGGACTAAAACTTGTCTTTAACCAAACAATAGTAATAATCTGATTCATTGAACTCACTCGTTTCGCATCTGAACTGAGGTCATATATTTTTGCAACAATAATTTTTAAGACAAAGAAATTTATTACTTTCAATGCTTGTTGTTTGGTCTAAACTGAAATTAGACCTTATTATAATGATCTTCAAATAAAACCTTAATTACTAGTGTCCAATCTGAATCGAGATCAAATCTTTTTATGACATTCAACGTAACATAATCAAATAATTATTGTATGATTTGAACTGAGGTCAGATATTTTCAAGTGGTAATCCTCTCAAGGGAAATACTTCTTCAACATTTTAGTATTCCACAGCTTCTTGACTTTTTTCTCATTTGAGTGTTATAACTTATAAACTCCTAACTTAAAGATTCCGGTCACTTTATACGGGCCTTCCCAGTTAGCTCCTAAAGCCTCTTCGCCGAGTGTTTTAGTGCTTTAGGTAACCCGCCATAGCATTAAATTCTCCCCCTCAAAAAACTCTTAAACAAACCCTCTTGTTATAATATTTCACCATCCTTTGTTGATAGGCGGCCATCCTAATGAGTACCTGATCGCGTTTTTCCTCTAGTAAATTTAAGCTTAACTCCATCACCTCATCATTTTAAATTCATCAAAATACCTTACTCTAAATGAGGGTACCCCGATTTCTACTAGTATTACCGCTTCAAAACCAAATGTCAGTTAATAGGGTGTTTCACCAATCATTTTTCTCGATGTCATCCGATAAGCTTAAAAAACCTTAGATAATTCATCCACCTATCCCCCCATCTTATCGTCTAGTCGCTTCTTCAGTGCCTTGTTAACAATTTTATTTACTGCCTTCACCTGTCCATTTGCTTTGGGATGAGCGGGGGACACAAATCTGAGTTCGATACTTAGGTCAACACAAAATTCTTTGAATTTTGCATTATCAAATTACATGCCGTTGTCAACTATTAGTATACAAGGGATCCCAAACCGATAAATTATATTTCCTTTCACGAAGGCAGTGGCCCTTTTCTCCATTATGGTAGCTAGTGGCGCCGCTTTCACCCATTTTGTAAAATAGTCGATAGTAACAATTGCATATTTTGTCTGAGCACATCCTGTTAAAAACGAGTCGATCAAATTTAGCCTCCACTGAGTGAAAGGCTATAGGCTGAATAAAGGGGTAAGTTGTTCAGAAGGCTATTTTGGGATGTCATCATGAAGCTAACAACTCAGACAAGATTGAGCTGTCTTCATTGTGTCCTAGTGTAATGTCGGCCAATAATACCCTTGACGCAGAATACGGTATGCCAAGAACCTACCTTTCATGTGGTCGTTGCAGTTACCCATGTGGACTTCTTTGAGCACGTAAGCTGCCTCCTTCTCATCAATACATCGCAAGTAAGGTAGCCCAAATCCTCGCTTGTATAGTATCCCGTCAATCACCAAGTAATGAGAGGATCTGCTCTTAATTCTCCTAGCTTCTTCTCTATAGTTGGGCAGTTTTCCCTCGAGAATATATTCTCGAATTGGATCCATCCAAGTCCGAACTTGGCATACCATACTGATCTCGAATTAGGCAACACTTCCATAGGGATTATTTTAGGAAACCTTCCTTCTAAACTTGACGCTTTCGCCCCTTCTCTGAAACTTGACAGAGACCTAATTCATCACCAGTTATGAATTTTCCCTTACTTCGAGGCACACTGCCCTAATTGACAAGATTAGACTAAGTCCCGCCAATAGAGTTTTATATTTTGCTTCGTTATTGGTCACTTTGAAATCAAAGTGTATGGCGTAAGCTAACTCCTCATTCCCTGGTCTACTCAGAATTATGCTAGCTCCTCCACCTTGAGTATTCGACACTCGTCTACATACAGACGCTACAGTTTTAAGTCTCTTTGTTCCTTCCCCATAGTTTGTTTAGTCGCATTGCCAAATAGCGAGGCCCCATCGACTACCATTTTCGCTGAGCAAATCTAAAAGAGTTGTCCACCTAACTCTATACTCCCAATACCCTAAGGCGTCATCTCTCATATCACCATTTTTTCCAAGATTAACCTTTTTGTAATGAAATTTGCCAGCGCTTAGGCTTTAATTTATATATATATATATATATATAGCTTTCTTTTTTCTACTAGTATTAGAAATTTGAATTTACATATAATACGAAACATATCTTGCAGAATCTTAACTTACCTTAAATTAAAACTTCCAAACTTAACTTTTTTTTTTTTACAAGGATCTTTTTCTGATCAGTCTTACTTGTGGAGTGCCTGATCAGAAACCTATCGAGCTAACCTGATCAGGACGCATAAGACTGATCAGGTATTGGGCCTGTTAACATGAAACCTGTTAATCCTATAAGTCGAGGCTATCTTCCTAAACATTATCTTTTAATTAAGCGCATACTTAAAAGAAAAAGTAATAATTAAATAAAAAAAAACAAACAAAACTAGAAATATTCACCCAAATTTCATTAGCGACTTGGATAACCTACAACTTCTTCAAACAAATTAAGCGCCACTCCATGTTTGATGAGTTAAATATACAAGTTAATTGAGTTGTGAATGACTTTATTTCAGGCAACACCAACCCCTTCTAACTTCCTACATGTTTTAGAATTTCCGAATTAAGACTATAATAAAATATTTGATTATTAGTCCTATTGGCTAAGCAATCCATGTCAGTTCCACATGTTTATTCGTTATTTATTCCAGTATCACGGTGCACTCAGCCAGGCTCCATAAGCCCAAGCTAAAGCCCACTTTCCAAAGATCCAATTTAATGGATTAGTAAATGCACCGCTCAGTCTACGGACACCCTTAACTGATTTCGATAACTCTCGGATGCAATAGCGGGTCCTTTAAAATATTGTGAACTCTATGTCCATATTCTAAAGTATTGTGGCGGTATTATCATATTTTTAATTTCACCAAATGGTGTGACCGGATGTCGATATTTTAAAGTATTTCTCACTCAATTCCAACATATTATATATATTTTTTTTTTATAATTTCCTATCACATGAGACTGTTGCAATAGTTGTATGCATCAAGATAACGATGATTGATGTTAAAATCTAACTTGTCAAACCGAAAACAATCTCCAAATTATAAATTAAGTTGAGAAATCATAAAGTTTGTGTACTAATTAAGCCTTGGAATGCACACTAATTCATGTACTAAAAGGAAAAGAAGCTAAATTCAAGCAAAAGATTTCTCCACTTTTATAAAACCCTAACTTGAAAGTACTGTCAGCCATAACACTTTGAATCCAATTAATTACCAGTTGGATTGACATCTGTGTGTTTGGTTGATCAACTCTTGTTTTATTTGCAAAATATGAACAATACCGAAGGCCGATCATCTTGCAAACAGTTGCATCCTTTGGCATTAAGGTAAAGACTGTCGGACTCTATTTAATTTGTAATGCAATAACATAGTTTGGTATTGGGATTATATCAAAATAACTAGCATCAACTTGCTTTAAATCCCTATTTATTTATTTTATTTTTGATTATCAAATAAGTGAATAATTATCCAGCACTTTAATTAATTAATTATTATTGTTATGTTTTACAGTTTTACTTAATCGAGAGAGATGCGTATCCTTGGACACGAGTATAGATCCTCTCCACGATTTTGCCATTAAATATGTGGCAAATGGAGACTCCGAAATCTTAAAAGCCAATCTCCATCACAAATTGTCACTTCCAATCTTATCTCCCTTCTTTGTATCTATCTTCGAATCTGTATCCCTTTCTTTTTTTTCTTTTTTTTTTTTAAAAAAAAAAAAAAGAAATAAAAGGGGAACTTTTGCATGGAATGATCTAAGACCATTGGTTCATCTGTGCTGCATCGGTTGATCTTTTTGATGGGTTAATGAATCTGATGGATGAGAGAGTGACACAAAATGACATTACCCACCTCATTGTTCAGACTGGCAATTGACTTGTGGACAAATCTAAGTTATCAAAATAACACTGATGCTTTGATACTCATTGCCATATTATTGTTCATAATCATATATCATTATTGCATTTTGTCCACTTCTTCAAAAATCAACTTTGACCCAGCCCACCTTTGAAATTACATCATGGTTAATTAATTAAAAAAATATTTAAAATATATTTTAATACATGTTTGGAAGGTAAAACTTAATTAGAAAAAACAATATACATCTTTCCCTTTTTAGTGGAGAAATCAGTGATTTTTCTTACCTTAATAACCCCATTATTAAAAATAAATAATAAAGAAACAAAATTTCTAAAAAAGCATATTGTGAATTTAATAAAATTCATCCTCGCCTGTGTATTTGGTCTTCGATGGTGGTGGGTGGGGGCCCAACCAGGAATGATAAAGAGAAGATAGGAGAGAGTGTGGATAAAACGTGTGTTCCACCCGCCAATCAGAATACAGAAAATCAACTAGTAGAGAAAATCGCTAATCGCGAATCCCACAAGGCCCTGTTTGGCTTGCCTTAAGTCCATTATTTCGTGCCGACCCGCCACCCTAAAGTCCCACATTTTTCATACTAAAAAACGGGAAAAAATTGAAAATTAACTAACCAAACCAAAACACAACGTAACCTCTCTCTTTTTTTCCCTTCCCTTTCGAGGATTACACGAGACAGAGATTCGTTCAACAGCCAATAAAACCTCTGTACCCTCCAACTTTGAATCATTTTTTAAGGGTCTGGGTTTTATTAGGGCACAATTTTGAGCGAGAATCATGGCGTTTTCAACTGGGTTTGCTACCGCTTTGGCTGGTTCTAAGATGGAGACTTTGTTATTTAATCCTTGTTCTTCTTCTTCTTCTTCTTCTTCTTCTTCGTTTTTGAAGGGTCAACATATACGGCTGGTTTGTAAACCCAATCGGAATGAGAGAAGGTTGCCGCAGAGAGGAGTTAGATGCGAAATTACTGCCGATGCCTCCAGCGTTTCGGCTCTTGAGCTACTCAAGACCTCTGCCGCTGACCGTAATTTTTGCTTTCCTTTATTCTCTTTGTGTTTAAGTTAATAAGTCAGTTGATCTTTAATGAATGGTGGTGCTTAAATCCGATGGTTTTTGTGTTTTGATTGGTAAAATTAAAAATTCAATCGCTTAAGATGTTAATCTTATGATTCGCGATTAATTACCACTAATAATTATTGTCTTCTTTGTGTAATTTCGTTATGTTGGAAGGCGAGTGGTTTCCTATTGCTTTATATGAATAAAAAAGGGAGAGGAAAAAAGGATGAGGAGATAATTGATGTTTTCTTATCACAATGTGACAAGCCACGGGGTAACTTAAAACTAGGGAAGCTTTAATTTGATTACGGTTGTTCTTTGTGAAGCTTCACTGTGAACTTGCATTTGTATCTCCACTCAAATTAACTTGTAGTAATTGTTTGTGTTTAGTGAATCATCATATACTTCCTTGGTGATATAATGTGCAATATCAGCCATAGCTTGTTTGTTTGAAATTCTTATTAAGTTGCTAGTTAATGAACCTTGCTCTATCCCAGAAGTTATGATTCCCCTCCATGTTTTTGTAATAATCATGTCTATGCAAATGTGCTTTTTGTAGTCATTGTTCATTATTCTTTTGTTAATGATTACTGGGATCAGCAAAGATACCATTTCTGTAACCAAGTTATATATGGACTGGGGATATAAGTAGTCATTGTTAATGTACAGTCACCATAGTCATAATATATTTTTAATCATGGAAAAAAAATATACTTCAGGTATGTGATTCAGTTGAGTTACAGCTTTTAATGAGATTGATCCTGCTTTTATTTTCTTGTAGTTAAAAGCTTGAGAAATCTACTTCCTGTATGTGATTTCTAGAAATTCTGGACAGTGTTCTATGCTTTTGGCAAAGTATGCAAGCACCAGTTACTGAAACTGTCTTTTTTTTTTTTTCTCCTCTGAAAGGATATACGAAGGAAAGGAGTAGCATTGTGGTCATTGGGCTTAGTGTCCACACTGCACCTGTTGAGATGCGAGAAAAACTTGCTATTCCAGAAGCTGAATGGCCACGAGCCATTGGAGAGTTGTGCAATTTAAATCATATAGAAGAGGCTGCTGTTCTTAGCACCTGCAACAGAATGGAGATATATGTTGTAGCTCTTTCTCAGCACCGTGGGGTTAAAGAAGTAACTGAGTGGATGTCAAAGGTGCTTTTCTTCTCCTTTATTGTACCTTTTCTGCTTTATTAACTTGCCGAATGTTTCCTTCGCTTTCCATTTTTTTAATTTTCTGAGTTTTGGGGTGAAGTTATTATCTTACAGAATCTTTCTATCAATGCCATTTATTTTTAAGCCAATGTATTCAATTTCATTTGTTTTATCAGACTTAGTTGCGTTGTTTAATTTTATTATAAGAATTTTGAGATTGGTAATAGCTGTTGGACTAATCCTGTTTCCTTTTGCAGACAAGTGGGATCCCTGTTTCAGAGCTTTGTGAGCACCGTTTTCTGCTGTATAACAAAGATGCTACACAGCATATTTTTGAAGTTTCAGCAGGTCTTGACTCCCTTGTACTGGGTGAAGGACAAATTCTTGCTCAAGTTAAACAAGTTGTGAAAGTTGGGCAGGGAGTTGTTGGATTTGGAAGGAATATTAGTGGACTGTTCAAACATGCAATCACTGTTGGAAAGCGGGTTAGAACTGAAACAAATATTGCTGCTGGGGCTGTTTCTGTCAGCTCTGCTGCTGTTGAACTGGCTTTGATGAAGCTTCCTGAATCTTCTCATGCCACTGCCAGCATGTTGGTTATTGGAGCAGGCAAGATGGGGAAGCTAGTGATAAAACACTTGGTAGCAAAAGGATGCACTAAAATGGTGGTGGTAAACAGGTCAGAGGAGAGAGTTGAAGCCATTCGCGAGGAACTGAAGGGTGTTGAGATAATTTACAAACCTCTCTCGGAAATTTTATTATGTGCTGCTGAAGCTGATGTGATCTTCACCAGCACTGCATCAGAGACTCTGCTATTCTTGAAAGAGCATGTTAAGGACCTTCCCCCTGTTGATGCTGCAGTTGGTGGTTTGAGGCTTTTTATTGATATCTCCGTCCCACGTAACGTGGGCTCATGTGTCACAGATGTTGAAACTGCACGAGTTTATAATGTTGATGATCTTAAGGAGGTTGTGGCTGCTAACAAAGAGGACCGGCTCCGAAAAGCAATGGAAGCTCAGGCCATTATTGCTGAGGAATCAAAACAGTTTGAAGCTTGGAGGGATTCATTGGAGACTGTTCCTACCATTAAGAAATTGAGGGCTTATGCTGAGAGAATTAGAATGGCCGAGTTAGAAAAATGCCTGTCAAAGATGGGTGATGATATCCCAAAGAAAACAAGGAGAGCAGTTGATGACCTTAGCCGTGGTATCGTGAATAAGCTTCTTCATGGTCCAATGCAGCACCTGAGATGCGATGGAAGTGACAGCCGAACTCTGGACGAAACCCTTGAGAACATGCATGCTCTTAACAGAATGTTTGGCCTCGAAACAGATACATCTCTTTTCGAGCAGAAGATTCGAGCCAAGATAGAACAAAACCAAAAGTAAGCTCTGACACCATTTTGTTAATGCCACTTGATTCACTTCCTCAACTGAATAAGAGGAAAACATCCTCACCTTGTTGTGAGCATTGGGGGTGCTGTAATCTTCATTTAATTACTAGTAAAACAATGTAGATCCCTTTATGGGATCTTTCAATTCATTTATTGGCATTATAAGACACTTCTGCCCTAACTTTCGTTTGGTGTCTTCTTCATGCGTCTGCAAAGTATTCATTAGTGGCCGTCCAACTTTCTAGGATAGAAGTGAGGTTGTCCTTGTGCCGATGTTTCTGGAGTTTATAGTCTGTATGAGGCTACGATAAATCTGTGTAATTAATTTACTTATTTTTATATAGTATAGGGATATGCTTTTCTTATTTATAAATGCCTTCAATTCGAATTAGATGTGGATTTTGCAATGCGGAACTCTATATTATTCATCACTGGTTTCATATGTGAAATTACACAGAATGATTGGGGGAACATCAAACTTTCCAATTTGAAAGGCTTTTCTTCTGGTGGAGCTACTACCACCCGTTGATTCTCTTAAAATCGCTTACAAACCCTTTTAGTGCTCGACAAGATTACATAGATAGCAACAACACAATTCTCTAATAACATTAAATTGGTCATCACCCACTCAGAGAACAAAAAGTATGCCGATTATTTCTTCTTTAACTTACCAATACTTTATTGGTAAGTTGGAGCTCAAATTCGTAATTATATCGATGGGTTTCGAATTCCGTTCAATTCACTTTGATAAACTAAGGGAAACAATTGTTTATCAACATTAATATTTTTAAGTGGCCAATTTGTTCAAAGACGTTTGTGGAGGTGAGCGACTGAACCTTTTTTTTTTTTTTTTTAATTGAAGATGAAAAAGTAGAGAAACAAAGTGTAATTATACAGACGGGGGGTGGGGTGTGGTATTGGGGCGTGGTGGAGAAAAAACTTTACACTAGGCCCATTACAACCCAATTCGAGGTTGAGAATCCAACCGACAAGCAATTGGTTGCTTTCTTTGCAGGAGGCGTGAGCTGGTAAGAGGCCTCAAGAGCGAAGGCAGGCTTAAAGTCGAATGACGAAGACAGGCCCAGCTGAAAACTTCCTAACTCGCCAACAATCTTATGGGCCAATCCCTGGCAAAGAAGAATGGGCAACGTACACCAAATAGTTTCAAGTATCGTATTGGTATGTGTATTGGTATTATGTAATGAAGCCGAAAGATTGTTGTTCCATATTGAGATGCTTGTCTCCACAAAACACCACCAGGACGAACAAAGCCGAATACAAGAGGGGAGGGAATGGAATCCAGAGACAGAAAGTACACGGTACTTCTTTGGGTTTTATGTGCAGTACAACACAGCACAGCTTGTCTTGTGGGTCTTCAGTCTTCAGTCTTTACCACATACTAATTCAGGTCCATTATACATCATTTGTTCCCTTCCTGTCCTCAAAATCACACTCACTCTCACACACACACACCACCTAATTTCAGGACCTTAAGATTTTATAATTTATCTCTTGGGAATATGCCGAACTAATCCCCCCATTAAAATCTTTTTATGCTCATCATCTATCTCTCTCTTTCCCAAGAAAGTATTAATAATAATTACAAGTGCTCTACCTCTACAATATTCAAAGAGCAGGAAGCTCTTTTCCTAGTTATTGATTTCAACAAAATCACAATTGGGGTGGGTGATCATATATATGGTAAATGCTACATACTATGCAATGAACCGTCTCATAATTATAAAACCTCGAACAGTGAAACTAAACTTCTTGTTGAAGTCATGGGAACGTGGACCTGCGGCTCCCCACATGTGGAAGAACTGGAATGTCAATTGCTTTTACTGTTCTTTCCAGTACCATAACATAGATGCAGCTTGTTATCGTTGATGATGATGATGATATGTGTGGTCCCCAACTCATCACATGATCACATCTACGTCTGTGCCGTTATGTTTGATGCATTGGCCTTCATCCCCCACCGTTGTTTGTTTAATTGATAACTGCTCTGCCACTGAGATGTGGACCAGACGATGAATATTAATAGCGAATAATCAACTCTTCTTCTGTTATAACACAATACAAATACAATGCAGAGTAGGAGCTGCAAGGCCGTTCTGTTTGGATACAGGGCCAGGACAGGAACAAATCAGTCCTACGTAGATTATGAATGATTTGACCCTTCATCACTAACGTGTTCATATGTAAAACGGTGCGTAAGACAAAAACAACGTATAAAACAAGACACACCATCATCACACTGAGCCACTTGAAAACTTAAAAGCCCGTGGTTCTAAGGTTAGATATATAGTGTTATCAAAAGAAGATATGATATGATAATAATAAGAAGAAAATTATTCAATCATCATTATATAATACTATATATATATATATATATGGCCACAACTCCAATCATTTTGTCCTAGTAAATCCTAGCCCATTAATTCTTAACTATCAAATCTTCAAATCAACAAATATCCATGACGTTGAATGAATATACAATAGAAATTAAAGCAAGCAAGAAAGAAAACAAAAGTTAAAAAAAAAAAAAAAAAAAAAAACTCCATTACACTAGAGCATGCATTTACGGCTTTCTTTTTTATGTTGACGATGAGGTGATCAAAGATAAAATTAATTCCTACAAACAAATGGAGTTACTCTCCTCTCCTCTACTCTGGACTTGAAAAAAGAAGCGTGGGCCCGCGCCGTCTGCAACCAGCTTGTCCCTACTATTATATTCCATTTCCCTTTTTTTTTTTTTTTCAAATTTTTCTGTTTTGTTATACGATAATTAAAATCTAGCGTTTTCAAAGCCGTGCAAGTCGCTGACTCTATTCAACGACTTCTTCATCATAGCCACTTTAGCCAGCTTCTCAGCCGCTCTCCAAGCCGACGTTGGTGTAAGCGGCTCCCCATTTTCATCTGTCACAACCATCACTTCCCTATCGTTCCCTTTTCGACGTTGCTGCACCATCATCTGCTGCGGTTGATGTTGTTGCTGCTCTAATAGATACTGTTTCCGCCAATGCAATTCTGCTAGCTCAACTTCCAAGCTTCTCAAGTAATCATCAGCCGATTCTGAGCTGGAATGGATTAACAACGCTCGAGCCGATGCAAGCAAATGATGCG
The DNA here is from genome assembly GCA_022749755.1 of Azadirachta indica. NCBI lineage: Eukaryota > Viridiplantae > Streptophyta > Magnoliopsida > Sapindales > Meliaceae > Azadirachta > Azadirachta indica. The sequence goes on from CM040449.1 coordinate 6,400,577, forward strand.
CGCTCGTAAAGTCGTTGTGCTCAATCAATCTTCGCGACTCTGCTATTGCTCGCGTACTGATAAACAAACTTCTCAACCGTTCGATCTTCGGTGCTGATGATCTGGCAGCGTGTGGGCACGGCACCAGAAGCGGCTGATCTGCGCCGTATACCACCTCTTGAGTGGCGGGGTCTTTGTATAGACACTTCACCGACACCACGTGGTGGGACCCAATCACCGGTGTAGGGACCCTCAACTCTACGAGTAATTCCCTTTCTTCCTCGGCGTATAAGTCACCAAGCCGTAATGAGCCGGAGCTGAGAACTGTCGGCCGTCCATTGCATGAATAAACAGCAGAGATCTCAGCCGGCGCAGATCCAGATGCGAAGCTGAGCTGGATTCTTAAATCTTGTACAACAACACTCAACAATCCGCCAACGCATTTTGCGAAAGCGTCCTCCGCTGGCTCGTGGCTGTAGCCGCCGCTTCGTCCAAAACCAAATGCATGAACAGGAATTTCAATGTGAGCGAAACGAGTTGATGAGGCGTGACTTGATCCCTGCCTTTGATTTGCATTAACCTGGACCCGATCATCCTGACCGTCAGATAATAACATGATACTCGCAACAGGATTTCTCTCCCTCCGATCCTCGAGCACCTTCGTACCTTTCCTCAAAGCATCACCAACACTAGTCCCTTGACCGCACACAAGCCTATCAATAATACGCCGCGCGGCGCGCTGACCCGGAGCCGTCATTCTCCTCAATGGTAACAACCTCTTAGAAGTAGCGGAAAAAGCTACAATAGAAAGGCGGTCAGCCGAGCCGAGAGACGAAATAACCAGACGCATGGCGCGTTTTAACATTTGCAGCTTGGCTCCGGTCATGCTTCCACTCACATCAAGTACAGTGACCAAATCAATAGGCGCCCGATGCGAAGCCGAATTGTTGCTTTTAACGGGGGGAGACGGTGGCGGTGCTTTAACCCTTAATGCCACTGCATACGTCTCGTAATTTTTACCTACCGATATAACGGCAGACTCGGGTGACAATCTGAGCTGAACGGTTCTTGAATCTTTACAGTAGAATTGTTGTTGGTCAGATTTGAGGGAAGACGTAGGATTAGGATTAACGAAAAATCCTTGAAACTCTTCGACGTCGTATTCATCCTCTTCCACGGTCTCGTCTGCTTCAGGTATGGGATTGAAACGACCAGCACCTGCTGTTGGAGATAGCAACGGCTCATCGTCATCGTAGTATCTTGAATCCGGCGGTGGAGTTGCTTTTGGTTCGTGTTTCGGAGTTTTAACGAGTCTTGGCGAAGATTCTATCATTTTTTTCTCCTCGATTTTAGTCTTGACGTTGAGGTTCTCCTGTGAATCGGCGTCGTTTTGGTTGAGGTTCTCTTGGTTGAGATTCTTATGAACGGCGAGTAAAGGAACGTCTTTCCAGGTGGTATTGCAGACCGGGCACACAAGGCTGCCTTGTTTTCGCACATGTGAAGCTATGCACGGGAAGTGAAAAGCGTGTGAGCACTCCGCTGTGTAAATAGCTGTGCCCTGACCCGTCTTCACGCTGTTCAAGCAGATTCCGCAGCTACTCTGAAAGTAACAATAACAATACAAATTAAAACGAAGCCAGTAATGGAACTGAAAATTTGAAACTTTTTCATTACTACTATGATCTTAAAGACAAGATTAAATGACGAAGTTTTTTCTCCTAACATATAAAAGGTAATATGTTATTGAAATTCTTACCCTGAACTTGAAACTGTTCTTGAAGAGAGAAAGCTTGAGAGGAGATCGAGGAGAAGATGGGTTAGAGCCTAGTGATGGTTTGGAACTCTTGCTTGCCTTGGGCGTGGTTTTGCATTGGAGTCTTGGGCTCTCATTTGTGGAAGGCGTTTCAAGAGTTGTAGTTCTGCAACGCAAGCTTGGGCTTGAGACTGGCTGAGACTGCAAACGAGGAGTAGAAGGGTTGCTGGCGCTCGTAAAAAACCCTAGCTTTGTACAGCTTCTGGGGCTTGGACTAGGACTAGGACTAGGACTAGCACTCTGATGCTGATGCTGCTTATCCGAGGCTGTTGCGATTTCTGAGTCTCGAGGGATCGTTGTACAAAAAGCTCTTCTCCAACCAGTACCCATGTTCACAAACCGAAAGATAATAACCAATTTCTCTACTTTTCTTTTGAATATATTCGACGTTTCTTTATATCCCAGCTCTGTTTATACTTTTCTAAGGTTGGAGAAGAAGAAAAAGCAAGAAAAAGAAGTTTTGTTTTGATCGATCTGAGACTTCAGGCACAGAAGACAAAATGGTAAGATCGAATATCAGGGACACTAGCATGGGATCAAATGAAATAAAGTAGTAAAGAGACAAAATGCGTATGATAGTAACATAGAAAGAAACTCCAGGGCATTACTCTTAATGCTCGTCTTCGATTGCTCGCATCTCTTATAAGATAGCCCAAAAAAGCTTTTGATCTACTCTATTTTATCTCTCTCTCTGTCTATCTATCCGGCTTTCTTTTTCTCTGCGTGTGATATATAGAAAGGGCGACTGTCTTGGACGGAATACTTATATTCATTGGAAAAGGTAATTTCGGAATTTAACCGCGTAACCGGCACGTGTTGGGTAATTTTTACGTAACCGGTCAACGGCCGGGGGCTGTCTCTATTTAAATCACGTTATGGCCACCGACCTGTAGACTCATCATCAGTCATCAGTCATCACCATCTCTTATATGCTCCGTCCATGCTCTTTATGAAATCTCTCTCTTCACGCGCCCAATTCATAACTTTTTATGTCAAACGAAACATAGCATTATCACTTTCCATGTGGCACGTGCCCTTCACGTTGATAAAGTGCAAGTGGATTCAGATATTGCTTTGTTGGACTTCTCTGTTATTCATGCATGATCCACATACCGTAGGTGTCTAGAGATACTATCGTCTACAAACTAACGTACTAGGATTTTACTTATGTCATCAATAACAACCGTCGATTAAGTTGATCACTAAAAGCATGATTGGAATAGGGGACCACAAGAGCCGCTCCAGTACGTGACTGTATACAAATTATAAATAGTTAGTTACCGCATACCACGATATATCCAAGTTTCCATGCATGCAACTCGTAAAATTAAACGACTAGGAACCTAGGATGCAGGCTATAGTAGTGTACGTTCTTTTTGGGAGTTAAAAAAAGAAAAAACCTTGATGTCAGGGTTACAGCTTTGCATATCTTGTGTATTAATTACCGTATCACTGTTAAAAAGTGAAAAATATTAAATGCGATTAATTAAGATTTTAAGATTCAGGAAAAAAGAAATGAATAAATAAAAGAGGCAGGGGGAAGTACTCTCGATTTACCCAGGGTTCAGACAATACTCACATGTTTGGGTCCTTCGTAGCAGTGTCAGTGGTTTGGAGACCATGAAATAGGGCATATACTGAGGCCCCCTTCAGGCTCTGATGCATTGTGCCCTACCAATTTTGTGTTTAATGGCGCCAAAATGTTGGCCATTCTTCTGGTTTTAGGTCTTGCTGTAACATCAGGCACTTGCCATTTCGTCCTGTATATTTTTACAGCTGTGTAATTTAATTGTATTGACAAGATAAGATATCTCTAGAGATTTATCTTTGGGTTGGTCCCACGATTGGATTGAATCGACTGCTCATACATGATGTATTATTGTTCACCTGCTGCTGCGAAGTTTTTTTTGTTTTTGTTTTTGTTTTTGTTTGTGTTTGTGTTTGTGTTTGTGTTTGTGTTTGTGTACTATTTATATTATCGTGTTGCCTTTCCTCTTACCCTTTTTTCACCTCAATTCTCGTGGGTAAATTGTAACTCACCTATCAGATGGTTTCGAACGGTGCGAGTGTATCTTGTGCCTGTGAGTCTGCAGGAAGCCTGGAAATTAATTAAACGAGAGAGACAAAAGTAAATAAGTATAATAAAAATAATGAGCAACAGTCCCAAAGTAATAAATTTGGTACCTTCCCGAAAAGAGAGAAGAGCATCAGATTTCCCAATCCCTCTCTCTCTCACTCACAGAGTGAGTTGACAGCGTAGAGAGGAAAGGAGATGGGAGTGTAATGTCATCAACAGTCAATAATTCCGACACTCACGTGGGCCTCTTTTTCAAGGTGTATTTAAACTCCAACTTAACGCCGTTTACCCTATTTGATGACGTTTCAGACATAGGGGACGGCAACTCATGAACTGCGTTTCGTCAATTGTCAACTCCTTCCGGGAGTAAAGTGTATAATAATCCACTCCCACTCTTAACCTAATCATTTTTTAATTACGACGTTAAATCTTTAACCTCTTTTTTTATTGGAGTTAGGCATAGTAAAGCAACCTTTACTTCCACTCTTTATTGAATTTTTTTACACTTGCGTGTTGAAATTAACAAGCAGTGTAGTAGGTTTTCTTTTTTAAAAATTAAAAAAAAAAAAAAAAAAAGAAAGAAAGACCAAACTTGCTTTATTTGGGATGAGCTAGAAGGTTAGGTTTGGTGATGCTTAACCAATTTGATACAGTGCTTATGCCTTGGGAGACAACACTCAACCCCTTTGGAAGAATTTCACTGCATTCCAGCGAAATTTCATTTCATTTCATTTCTATTATTGGCTACTCGATCGACTTTGGCTCTCACCAACGTTCAAGAATTGGACTTGATGATCATCTAATGATGCCAAATATCAAAATTAATTAAGATGTGTTCAATGTGATAGAAAAGGGTGGCAAGTAAATTTGAATATAAGTTATGGACGCGTAACTTGGTTTATACTGTAAATATGACGAGAATAGCGATGTTTGTTTGACAATAAATAAATTGCATGATCTATCAACAATTATCGTTAAGGGTGTCAAAGCCAGGCATATTAGTCCATCTAAATTACGTAACTGCAACCCATCAGGCCAACCCACCCCCAATTTCAATCCTACCAAATACAGTTGGGAGATTTTTTATAATACATAAATTTATTTTTTAAATGTATTATAATAATATTTGTATCTTTTTAATATTATTAATAAAATTTACGTAAATTATGGATAGATTATAAATAATAAATAAATTTATAATATTAAAAAAAAAAATTCATATCTACATGCCTATAATGCGTTCTCTCGTAGGTATTTATTAATTAGCGAATTAACTTACCCAATGAAACGACTAATCTAACAGGTCCATTGCCCAACAAAGCTACGTATTAGCTAGCTAGCTAGATGTTACATTACATATAAGATGGGACAAGACAACTCAATTACTTTGAATCAATTAAACGTACAAAGTACATCCGAAATTAATTGTGTTCATTTACCCGTTGTCATTTCAGGAATCTGTATACAGTAAACTAATTCCAAAATTTCCTGTCTATGCCCTTATTTATTTCCAATTAGTTACCAATTGTACTTCAGTATGTAACAACCAAGTTCTTTCAAGTTTCCACTATGAATAAAATCACCAAAGAGCAACATAATACATGTATACCTATAATATTTGTAATTTGAGTGTTAAAACCCTAGTAAGTATATATTTAATTCAACGGTGTTAGTAGGTTTCTCTAATGGTCCAATTTTTGCTTTTAACTTTGCTCGACGTGGACGTGAAAGATATCTCACTGAAACTGAGCACTTACGAGTATTAATGCTTTTCTCTTTTATTTATTTACAATTAGAGTATTAGACATGTTTGTTAATGTCTGAAGGCATTAATACATGCAGAGCGAGCTGTAGACTGTCGTTTGAGTACCGAGGTGGTTTTAGCTTTCTGCGTGTAGGGCCCAATGTAAGCGCCACGGTGGCCCTAACATACCATGTGTGCTGCCCATGTCATCATCATGTCCCTTGTCCTACATCCACGTGGCATCACAGCTTACTTGTTCAGTCAAACTTGTTGACCCGGAGAACAGTACGATCCTTAGAAATTATAATGACAAAGATGTACCAGTCTCCAAGATTTTATTTTAATTTTTCAATTTCGATTCCAATAAATAGGACCTACTTTTACGAATAAATGACTTGAAAATAATTAAATAAGCAATAAATAATTAAATGCAGTACAATAAAGGACTTTTCCTTTTTGAAAAAAATAATAAAGATAATTTTTCATAGTTTAATTTATAAATTATAAAATTTCTTGTGATTCGGAAAAGGGTCCTACCGTTTGGTAATAGACCCATCACTAACAAATGCTCATAATGCCAATGCTGCCCTAAATCTTCATAATTCATGGACTGGTCCATACCTTATGTTCTTATAATATTATTATACACATATTCATCATATTAGTTTTTTTTTTTTTTTTTTTTGGGTTAAATTTAAAATAAAAAAGAGAGAGTCTAATTTAGAAGAGGACAATTCAAATGATTGATCCAGAGTCATCCTTCTATTTTCTTTTTGGACTAAGAAAGAAATTCCAAAGTTTTTATTTTATTTTTTGATCTGACTATTATGATTATTGTAGGCTTTGTCCAAAGAAAAAATAAAATAAAATAATATCTTAATTTTAGAAGGGACAGTTGCATCTGTTTTCAGACAACTTATACATCATCATGGAGTTACTAGTTAAAGGTTTTTAATTAATAATATGATACAAAAATTATATTATAAAAAAATAGTAATAATAAAAAATCAACTAACTAACCCCACACAATTTTCTTGACCAATAATAATAATAATAATAATAATAATAATAAAATAATAAATTTGGGACGAAGCAGCAGAAGCTGGTGGTGATAATTAATTTATTTAATTAGTAATCAAGGAGATTAGTTAAAGACTTAGAAATTAGCTAGGAAAATGGGCATAAATCACATGACATAACCGGACAACCCATATGGAAGAGATCACAAGTTGCTATTATTAATTAATGCTAATCAATTTGACCACTTAATTAATTTGCTCAAATAATAACAATAATAAATAAATAAATAAAAGCACAAAAACACCTATCAGAGTTATATATAGTTTTTTTTTTTTTTTTTTTTTTACTAAGAAGCAGTGTACCATTTATTCTGCAATGACCATGTGTGACAGAGAAAGCCCATATGGGGGACGTGTCATGTGCTATTATATTATTAATTTGATGTATCAAATCCTCTTTTAATCTAATCTAAGATATATTAGTTAATTATAATAATAAATATACGTTTGTACTGCAAGTCTTGTTATTAATATAAATTAATGAAGGGTACTGATGAGCTAGGTAGGCCTTGATTTGGGATCCGAAATCGCATAACCAACCCATTTGTTAATTAAGATTACTTGGATTTGGTTGTGTCATTAATTAATTATGATTAGAAAATTATGACATTCCCTTTTCTCTCCACTTACTTACGGCTTACCATTCTGAAAAATAATGTAACCCAATGCGCTGGCCACGGCATGGCCTTGTCATACGGATTTTGGTATCTTCGAATTTATTTTAATATTTAATTTAGATTCTATTACCATCACCTTTTTTTTTTTCCTCAAAAATTAAAAAGATGTATACAATTGAATTTTAAAAATAAGAAAAATTATTTTTACAATTTGAGATCTTTGGGAAAAAAAAAAAAAAAAAAAAGAAATTTTTTTTGAAATTAAAATTGCTGGCATTAATAAGCTGGTGAAGTCATACTTAGGTAACGTATGTAATAAGTTTGATAAGAGAAGGGAATATTCTTAAAAATTTAATAGAGGGAAGAGAATAGTGTAGAAGAGAGTAATTGAAATAGAAAATGAGGGGTTTGGTTGTCGAGTTGAGAATTGAGATGCGAGGCTGCAATTAATGGGTCACATTTCACGAAGGTTATAACCACCAGAATCGATAACAACCCGTATATTATTATTATTTATGTATCATTATTTTTATATTAAAAGTAGGATCACCAACATGGTCATTATATTATATAATATTATATTATACTTAATTCAGTTTACATGTATATATCATCAAACCCACTTTGCCGTTTTCATCACTATTTTATTATTAAGTTGTGAACTCATCAAGTCTCATCCATTCTATGCTTTATCTCCGTTTATACATATGTAGTGTGGGAATTGGGATTTTAACAAAATACATACCATAATTCACACATTAAAATTATCCATTTAAATATTTCAAACGTTTGAATTATAGTCTTCATTTTCAACATTATCACAAAATTCATCAGCTAAACATAAATATCACATAAAATTAACAATTAATTGATTTAAAATTACATGACAAAACATAATTTAATAATAGTGTCAAATTTGAGTTTAAATTTAGCTGATATATAATGACATGATTAATAATCTGTCTCAATTTTTAAGTTTAAACCTCTCATCACATAAATTTATTTCTAATACAATTAAGTATTCAAGTAATCATGTTACTTGTAATGTTGTAAAAAAATATATATATATATATATATAATTATATTCAAGTTGAAAAAAAGTTAAGAGTTTAAATATTGTAATATATACATTTTCAAAATACATTAAATTATTATTAAAGCATGTTAATAATTAATATAATTACTGTTTATTTAACCCATTTAATATTTTATGTCAAATTAATATATGAAATAATGAATAAATTTACTATAATTTGTCTTTACTAGCCATATAGATGGTAACATTTTGTTACCATATGTCTCATTATCATAAGAATGGAGAGTTAATGAAATAGCATGGGCAAGCAACAGTTCGAATTTTATAATTAAGTAGATATACTTTTGCTAGCCAACAAACCCCAAAAAAAAAAAAAAAAAAAAAAGCTTTTTTACGCAAAAAGTATTAATAACTTACAAACTGTAATCTTCTTAAATTACTGTTTGGAAGAATCGGAAGATGACAACGTATGATGATAGTTAGGCATGTGATAGAATGATTTGTTTTTTTTATTCTGACATATATAAAAACAAGAAGACGCCAATTTTAACAGCTGGCATGATGTTAGTTAGTTTCTCTGTTCTGATTTAAATCCTAATAATTTTGATATTTGTAGGCCCACCGAGATTCTTAGTTGGTGGACCCAACCAACTATGACTGAGCGTTCAGATTTTATCTAGTCTTTAACTATTTTATGAAAACGAAGCATTGATAGCCATTGATTAATTTTGGTAGGTTGGTACAAGGACACGTACGTATTTAATCATAAATCATAAATCACCGTGGAAAACTTCTCCACTGCAAATTGACGCAGATCTTTTTCTCTAACTTTCTTCGTCATTTAATGCCCGTTTGGCATGTGGATCGATTGCTTTGTGAAAAAGAGACCATACCCATTAGAAAAATCACTAGCAATGAGATAATTTTTAACACATTAATTTAAAGTATAATACATTGTCATAATCTTCTAGACATTCAAAGTAGGTCAAAAGAAGTAATTACAAGAAAATCAAGCAATATGGAGATTAATTAATTAGGATAATCTAAATTATGTTTACTCCAATGAATATATATTAGTTCTTTAAAGGGAAAGAAAGAAATTGTTGCACTAGGAACGTGGTGAGTTTTCACCTAAAACCATACTTTTGTTGTCATACAAGACATTTTAAATCTGTTGATGTTGCCAGTTATTAGTTTATAATTCATCCTTTTTTCTTTCATTTCAATGCATTGGTCACTTTATTTTGATTTCTATTGCGTCTTCACTCTGCAAACACTTTTATTTAGACCCGGGGGAGAATCTAGACATCTTTTTTTTTTTTTTTTTTTTTTTCTCGTTCAAGAGTCTGCCCCAAATTGGCCATCGAGAGATATTGCAGAATTATAACAAGCAAAGCCATGTGGGATGTTGTAATTGACCCTTTAGAACTTTCAACAAACCCTTTGTGGATTATGATATAAAAAGTGATTATTGAAGTATATTATTCTAATGGAATTAGTTATTCATTGACAATCATATGGTGTTAGAGTCAAACCCATGCATTATTTAATTAGATAGTGGAATTTAACAATCATGATCAACCCATAATTTCTCAATTTCAATTGTATTCTAATCATCTAGAACGAAACAATTAGATATTGCAGTAATCACTTTTGTGCCTTCACAAGCATGCCATCATTCTATTATCATTGATGATGGTCAGGAAAATGAGGCACTTTTCCTAATCTTACAATTACAAGGCCTCTATGAGACTGAATACAATAACTATACGTTATGCTTGCTGGGTTTATATGATCACTTTGCCCCATTTCTCTAATCAGCCTCTGGGCTGGTGGGTGGCACGCAGTAGGAGAGCTTCTGATGATGATATATATGCCTCCTGCAATGGCCGTTGATACAAATAATTGCTAATGGTAATATAATAAGTTGCTTATTGACTATAATTTGTATTAAAGTCAACCCGTCCATTATAGAAATAGATACTGGAATTTTATTAGCAATAATGAGGAGGCCGATAATTTCTCTAATCAATCTCTTTTCAATAAATGAACTAGCATATTTAATAAACTCATTCCTTTCTGATCATATGCTTTATACAGTGAAGAATAGCACGAGAATTTAGAAATAAGAGAAACTTGTGTGCCTTCACATGCCGGTATATTATTATCTTCAGGATCTGTTTTAATTAGAATTACATATATACATGAACGGAGACCGGGTTCTTGCATTTATCAGTATTTTCAAAGCATACTGTGACAACACTTAAGATTTTTGTAATGAAATCCTTTTACTCTTTCTTGTTGACTTATTTTCCAGCAGCAATTGGGGGTTTTAACTTTTCCATAATTCCTTGCTTGCTAGAAATGTAACAAGCTTTCAGCTCTCCATCTGCTGCCATTGTTGCAAGAGAACGGTACCCTCTGCTCCTTTTATTTCAGATGATTATATACATTGAAGGAATGGGCAAGGATGTTGGAAGCAGGTAATGGGTGTTAATCCCTTTGGATTCATACAGAAACTGTCCCCCTTCGTCCACAGAATGTTCAGAACGTGTTCTCGCTGATATTTATGCATATTCATAAATTGATGGTGATCTTTTCATTCATTTAAACTTCCACTTTATCTGTCTGTGATGATTTCCATATTTAACAGGTCTCTATCCATTTTGGTAACACAAACACACTATGTGTTAGAAGAAGATAAGGGAAACAGGGGAGTAGCTATAGAAAAACGTAAAAAGGCTATTCTTATCCTAAAATATGTATGAAAGCATTGTCGTATATTCATAGTGGTAGTGTTTACAGAGAGAAAACAGGAAATTAAGAAATAACAAAGAATTGAAGAGCCTTATCACAAAGTGCATTCATATTAATGTGTACCAACAACAATGTAACCAAAATAGTTGTCTAGGCGACAAGTCCATAACCCTGGAACTTAAAGAAAAAGGAGATTACGCTGGACGTGCTGGACGTGTATAAACTTATAAGCCAATCCAACATATCCTATCCTTTACAGTATAATCAAACACCTATCTATTTCACTCTTTTTCAACGAAAGAAAGCCAATGCTGCATTTTTAACCTAATGGTGCCTCCAGGACATTGTGCAGATAAGGTTAAATTGTCAGCCTTATCAGATAGAAAGAATGCATATATTTTCCACGCCAGTACTTGTAGTTCCAAGCCCCACAACCCATTTCAAATTAACACACACCGATGATATTTGTTTTTTTATTTTTATTTTTATTTTTATTGTTTTCATTTTTCATTGTCAATTTTGGATATATTATTTTATTGCTCTGCAATTGACAGATCATTTGGCTATTCATAGTTTTATCCTAATCTTCCACGTGCAACACAAGCATAATAGCACACAACCCATCAAAACAACATCTACACGCACGCCGCTAGTACAGTGTATGATACCGACCAGCTCATCATCTATTCTCTACCCCCCCCCATCCATGGCTTACGTACATTATTATTGATTTTGATTCCCTAACATCATATTCATATGCATGATGCAAAAATATACCCACTGCTATGCGTGAGTACATAATTTATTAAGCTACAAGTACAACAATAATGCAAGCCTATCAACTTCAACTATGTACCACATGACTACTTTCCGACAAGCATATCTTCAGCGCTGGCAATATCGTATATAAAATAAGCTCCCCTCTTCACAACCAACATATGATTACAGTTAACTATCCTCAACATATACTTCTTCCCCACATGAATTTTGCAGCTCATATTTAAGTTAAATAAATGCTTTTTAAATATATATTTAACTAATAATTGGCATAGTAATCAGACTCGGACAGAACCAACAGGAAAATATGACACAGACAGACGGTTAACAGAGATGGGCTAAAAATAACATGGATGCTGTCTTTCTCACCATACAAACACGCATAACAAAGGAGTTCAACAAAAAATGCACTTTACAAGCTAAGATACCTGGGGGGAACAGGAACTTGTTCTTGTTCGGACTCTCTGAAGAGATCCAATCTTAAGACTCCCAAATACAAGGTCTAGGAGTTTTATAATTTCAATAGAAAGACTAGAAACATAGCTTACAGAATATGAAATTCCTCGCATCCATAACATAAACATAGTAACACAGTAAAGCAGATGGCCCATGATTAATTTTCTACCCAGTCCAACGCCCTCTCACACGTCACCTTCCAAGAGGAATTATGATAATATGATTTCTTCCCCTGGAGTTTGTCTCCATGGACTGCGGATGGATAGCACCAATCATGTGTAATGGTGGCTAGTCCCTGTTCCTGCATTTCTCCACAGCCCTTGGCGCTACACAAAACAAAGTTTATGCAAAAATTAAGCACAAGTAAACAAAATTCAGACAAACATAATTAATTCGTGAACAGGAATTGCAGAAGACAGAATAGAACTTGTGCCATGGACCTGATCATGAATACCAAATGAAACAACATCAAGTTGATATGAATACTTCAAAATCCAGCTATAAAGTTCATGTAAAAACAATCCAAGCAAAGGAGTTGGATTTAAATTTTGCTTACAGAACAAAATGACATCTATAGGTTCACTTAGGAATATAATCTACGTTCAAAGCAACAAATGTGATCAAAAGACAAGAACTATATTCATTACTTCATCATACCAAAACTACAAACATGATCATGAAGGTGAGTAACTATAGCTGAATTAAAATTTCATTCGATAACAAGTTTCTAGTTGTCAAATAATTTAATAGTTATCCTGGATAATTTGGATGTTGAAAAGCAATATGAAAGAACATCTGTGTAATATTTTCCACATCCAAATTCGAAACCCAGACATATAACCTACTCTTGGGTGCAGGATGATAAGAGAGAAATATTTTGCTTGTGATGCAAGCATGGCAAAGGGCATGTTTCTTAAGAGGGAGACATAACTTTTGGAATTTCTATACTCAAAGAGCTCATGGAGGACCATGTTTGGTTAAGTAGATGATTGAGCATGTAATATACATACCTAGGCCAATGGCATCAGAACTCTTCATGATCCTGAGCCTCTTGCATGTATCAATAAACATCCTGGAATGAGACATTTAATTAGATTAGAAAGCATGCTCAAGGATCAATCTAGCAATGTTTAATGGAGGCCAAGAATCATTTGAAACATGAATTCTGCACTTCACATCAATAAGCACTTATTTATGATTATGGTGTCAACAATACTTTCCACCATAAACCAGAGTACAACAACGTGGCATAAGATACAAGTGTGTTCTGTTTTGGACCAAACTAGGTGCAAAAATAATAGGTTCTTACTAATTAATTTTTTATCTTACCACTGATTGGGCTGATATTAGCTAAAGATAAATTTAATACACTGTATACCCCCATATATAATTCAACAGGGAGAGAGAGAGAGAGAGAGAGAGAGAGAGAACAAAAAAGTGTTCCTGTGTAGATTGTCTAAAATAACATCTACAAAAACTAAGTTACATTCATCTAATGTTAGCTGTGATTAAATACACATCCTTCTTGCTGTGAGTAGATAGTGTAGACTATATGAAAACAAAACTACCTGTGCACAGTAAAAACTATATTATAGCATGCATGTGTCAATGCTGTTTGATCACATTCCTAAGAATTGAAATGATACCAAGAACTCTATTCTGAAATGCCATAGAAACTGCTCTCCATATCATAACTGAGGGTCTCTACAATAGATTGATCCGCTGCCGTGCTTAATACATTTGGCAAATTTATCATACTCAAACATTCTAATACCTATAAATAATAGGAATGCTGCTTCTTTCAGCTTCACATTTGTGATAAAACTTCTTAAATCTCTTCCATACTACAATAACCGCACCATTGCTCTTATGCAAATAGCATGCTTGTAAGATAACTACTCAAGATTTCAAATAGGCTCAAAGTCAATGGCAGGTTAAGTCATTCGAGTAACTGGCAAGAAGAAATCAAGCAAAAAGAAAACAGAAAAGGAATTAGAACTTACTCCCATGGGACATCACCCACAAGCATCCAGTCCCCATCTTTGTCTTCATAAGTAAGAACATATTCTGAGCCATGCAGGAGATCCTTCAGCTTGCTCTCACTCAGCATCTCCCTGCTCAGAGCTCCATGAGATCCATATTGACCTGACATCATATGAAAACAGCAGTAACTGGATCCATGCAAACCAGAATGCATATCTTAAGAAATATCAGTCAGCACGTATTACATGCATAAATTACCAACTGACTGAAATCTCAATTCACATAAAATGTTAAAGAGAGCTCACCAATGGTAAAACAGCTAAACATCTTCTCAAGTGCAGAAGACAGCTCCTGATATTTAGGGTAATTTTTCAAGTCCACTTTTCTTAAATAAGGAGCACCATCCATACTGACCTTCACAAATAGAGCACCAGGCCCTGCTTTTCCGTCTACTTTGTCATTGTTCTTGGAAGTGGAAGCCAACGAGTTTTTCCTAAAAGATCTGATTGGCGGCCAACCCACAACCTGTGCCCTGCCACCAAATAAGGAAGATTGTACATAATCCTATCGTTAACAAGTCCATATTTATCAAAAAGTCTAATTTGCACTTACTTGGTAGCAGGTGCACTGCTATTGTTATTTGCAGAACCATGACGGTCAGTTCTGGTCTCACTGGCAGCGTGAGGTCTTTCCGGCACTGCCTTCGGGCTCACTATCTCTTTTAATTTTGCAGGTTGAGCCCCATGGTTCTCTAGCATAGAACCTGGCTTCAGCCCTAAGTTTGGGGCTGCCCTGGGTGAGGCTGCCCTGGGTGACAATAGCTCAGACTTAGAAAAATATTTCCCCTGCACCACAGATCATGTAATTTTCAAGTAAGACACCACTAGAGAAAAATTTTCAATCTCCATCAGCCACTATGGCAGTTTTACCTCTGAGAATCCATCCATAGCATCAGAAAAGCCCCTTTTGTTGCCAGAAACAACATTCTTCTGCGAGTGGTAGTGACTATCATTTGTAGGATGCAAAGGGAACAGCGGCTTCTCATCAAGTTTTGCAGAGTTCAATAGACAAAGTTCAGAATCTCTCTCAGGAGACTGGGATCCAGGAAGGCCAAGCCTGAGCTCTGTAGCCTTTAGATTCAGACTAGACTTGCTCTCACCAGAAACATTGGTGACCACCGAGCTGTCCACTGAAGAACAGTCCGATAATCCCATGTAGTTACGCTCTTTCAATTCAGAGCTGTTGTGGCATACACTGCCCATGGAAGACTGAGAAGCCAGTAAATTGACATTTCCGGGACACCTCTCCTCCTCCCCAGCACCAAGCAGTGGTGGAGACATCAAAATTTTAAAACAGGACTGCACAGTTCCTTACAAACTGCTTAATATAGGAATATGAAGTTCCTCAGAATACAGAAATCCATGCAAAATCGACCACTACTTAGATATTCAGAGAATCCAAAACACAACTACTCAGAAAATGGAGAGAACGATAGAGATATAAAGAGGAATATGTTCCTTTCCGCTATTTTTTTGTTGTAAGCATTTGACTCTAACTGTCTAAGCGCTATACATTTAGTAACAGCTGGCTATCCTTCTTAAACAATCAATTCAACATAGATTAAATGAATGATTAGTAGTGAATTTTTCCTAATATAATCAAAGATTCCTTAAACCACAATTTATGCTGTGTGCTATGCCAAAAAGAATATGCTAAGAGTAACAAGGTCAAAGCATATACTACCGGCACAAAGTTGACAGCTGATAAGCACAAAGAGGAATTGAAACATATGTAAGTTAAGGTCTTACTAATTCCTGCTTTTGCTTAAAAACACATGTTTTGAAAAGAAAAACATTGTATGGTTGAAAATGAACAATTTGGTTTATGTGAGCTGATTGATAGCATATAAAGTACCAAATTCACAAATTATCCATAGAAATATAGATTCTGAAGCTATGAAAGTCAAACCTTAGCTTAAAAATGGTGTCATAATAAATTTAAGTAGCCTACATGTTTATAATCAAAGAGATCCAAACCACTTTTGTTAATTAAGTCTTTACACACTAGAAACAAAGATTAAAGGCAAGGTATAGAAAAATCAATAATTTACTAAAATTAAAATCGGGAACAACCAGTAATACTAAGAAAAATGAATGCATGCAAAAATTCAAATAACAAACGCATTTACCAACGCCCAAAAGGAAAAGAACCAAATATGCACAAGCTAGCAAGGTAACTAGACTCCGGGAAAGTGCGGGGAAAATAGAAAAAAATATCTAATATAAATTTTCCAGAAACACAAATTAAACACAACATATTTTTAGACAACGAAACAGAAAAACGTCTACTCATGCCAGCGTAAGCTTTAGTCAAACAGGGTTTTTCCACTTTACTGACACAAACAACAACATACATAAAAGCCGCAAGCGTCTACACATTTTGTTATCATGATTTCTCCCCAACATACGAACAGTAGAAAGCAACCAAAGCATCAAGTAAAAACAATAAAGAGATCAAAGAACCAAACCAACAACAAATCCACCAAAACAGTTAAAAGAAATTACTCAGTTATAGAACAAAAATATCTTACAAGATAAGCTAACAAGAGATGATGTGAGAGTTTTGTTTACCTGGTCAGTTTAACGGATCACTAGCCGAAGAAGAAGAAGAAGAGAATCGGTTTGCAGAGAAGAGAAAAGAGTTTAAGAGAGAGAGAGAGAGAGAGAGAGAGAGAAAGCTAAGGACCCTCCATTTGGCACAAAGTAACAAAAGCTTATTTGCTGTCCGATGTGAAACTCTATGCATTAAAATATAACACTTTAGAAAATGTCTCTTTTCCTTGCTTCTTATAAAAATAAATAAATAAATAAAAAGACTCCTTTTTTTTTTTCTGAATTAATTTGATTTAATATTCTCTTTAGTTTTAATCCGCCGAACGATTATGGAAAAGCTTGTCAGTGGCCAGGTATCCCTGATTATGGAATCTCAGCCGTCGATGTTCGCAGCATTTTAAAAAGATTTGAAAATCAAAAAGGCGAGTGAGTGTGATGTTGGGGCCGTGATGACTTTGTACAACAGTAGAAAAAGCAAATCAAACGATCCATATTGTCCCTATCGAGATGTACTTGGTAGTTATCTATCTGATTAGTTTTAGGCTTCAAATTCAATGGTAGGTTGTGAAGCTTGTATGATGGACACAATCTTTTAATGTGTTGTGTATTAATGCATGCACACACGCTTCAACTTTCTAGTTTCCATGTCGTTACCACATATCTTTCCTTCTTTTTCCTTTTTGTCCTTCCTTCAATTGCATATTTACCACTGAAGAATTATGGAAACCATTTAACCGTGCCCTATTCTATCTACTCTCTTCATTTAAATATCTTTTATGACTCTATTTAACGGATAATTATAATTGGAAATTTTATGGTAATTACTTAATTCCATCTAAATGCCCAGGTGTTGAAATGAGATTTGATGACGTGGAAATGTACAGGTACTGGGCCACAGGGCTAAGCACGGGTTACAAGTAGAATTAAGAACTATGTGTGCCTAACGTAAAAATTGGTATGTATGTATTGTCCACGCTGCCCTCACAGTGGCAAAGTTGTCTTTTAACACAGAGGTCCATCAACAAAAACTAGTACGTGTCAAAATCATTGCCCTTGAATGTTGTTTTCCCAACCAAGTTTAAGATAAGCCGATAAGATTCGCAAGATGTCCGAAACTTTTTGGGCAGCGATTCATATTCCCACATTAGAAATCCAAATATGAGAAGACCATCTTACCCCCAACTAAACAAAATGCATTGACTTTATTGAAAAGAAAATATATTATCATATCTATATACAATGATGATGCTTCCCAATTAGCCAAAATACTAATACTAAGCCGCTACTCTTTTTCAAATTCCTCTACGCATTTGAAGACACTTAAAGCAAGAAAGAAAGGGTCGTAATAATTATGAGAAGCAAAGAAAAACAAGATTTGTTTAGCCAAATATAACAAAATTCAACGACTCCACTCATTACACACCTATTTTAACATCAAGATTCCTTTCTCCATTGCCCCATGTTACATGCAAATTACTAATTTAATGTCACAAATACCCTCCACTCACATGAAATGACCTTAAAAGGCCCCCACCAACTTCTATCACATGCACTGTAGGACTTAATTCGGGGTCCACTATTTGCACTCAACACGACACATTCGTAATTACACATACATAATTTCCTCGGTTTTGTGAGAGTGAGTACTTCCTGTCATAATAATAACATGGAGTGGCAAAATTGGACATTCACTTTTTATTAATGCGTATGAATAATAATTAGGGCAGGATAGAGTGTAAGTTACGTAGAGAGCATTAAGTGTGGGGTGGCATTTAGAGGGGACAAAGAAAAACAGAGTGAAGAGATATGATGTACCGGGGGACAAGAAAGCGGCTTTTAATTTTGGATTGCCGGGTACAGAACGCGACATATAACCTCCTTCACTACGGCCTTTTCTCACGCGATCCTCTACACACGCACTTTCCAGTAAGCGAGAAGAATCCTCTTTGGATGGGAGAGTGTCATGCACTCGCGATGGGTGATACGTGGGAGAGAGATTAGAGAGATATTTGTAAGAGTTTTGTCAGGAAGGGTGAGATTTAGTAACCATCATTAACTGCCCACCACCAATGCACGCTTTGCCCGTTAATCCATGCATACATATAGTCATTGGACATCATGTACATGTTGCGTCCGCCAATTCCATCATCATCATAATCCGTCGCCACGTCATTTACACGTCATCGTTTGATTAATTGGGCCAGCTTTTCCATCTATTGCAATGGGCCCAGGACCTGGAATTTGGGCCCAAAAGTGAAAGAAGAAAGTCAAAAAATATAATTTAGATTAGAGAAACACAGAAGCAAATTGCGTTGGTAATGAGTGGTAGTTGATTTGTTTAGTAACAGATATTACGGGATTATGCCTCGGAAACCGGACCCATGAACCGGAAGCCCTCTGGATTTGACCTGTATTAGAATCAGCGTGATGATAATGACAGTTTAGGATTGAATATACTTTAATTTCATTGTCAAAATAGTGGGGTATGAGTCTTAGTAAGCCTTTTATCGACGATGAACTTTTTGAGAATTTGACTGATCCAACCCAGTGTGATTTTCATTGTTTGGCTGATTCATTCGAACAAAAAAAATTCAAGAATGTGACTGGGCAACGTCTGAATGAGGACGATAAGGTCTTGGATCATGGACTTTGTGGCAAGCATGCACACGGGTGAAATGAATTATGAGGTAGTGAAAGCTACGCTCTACCTGATTTTAGAAAAAAGATAGCTACATTCTTAGATATTAATTTGTTTCTTTCATTAGACTGTAAAACTTTGACAATTTTGTTGTTATTTCTTTCCACAAAATCCATTGCGTATGCTCTTTTTTTCCTTTTTAAAATTTATTTTTTAGTTTAATCTTGGGCCTCGATGGAATATACATAGGCCTTCCTCCATCCTGGCCCATTAGGCCTTTATTCATTAAAGCGAGGCCCGTCAAGAGGCAACATCAAATTTCAAGCGGTGGAATTATAGAACTGAAGTTTACAGGAAAAACAGCACATTTCATATGGTACTAATTGGTTGGATGATATTGAGAGTATTGGGAGTATTGGGAGAGAGTTTTCACACGTTAGTTGAAGATTCAATAATTCTGAGAATTAATACAGAGAAAGCTATACGTAGCCTGCCTGCCAATCCAGATGGCAGTTAATTAATTCAAGTTGAAGAGTATATACACAAATTAAGTAGGAACGTTGTGCACAGTCACAGGGAGCTTCTCCACAGTAGAAGGCTTGCGTGGACATGCCATTGCTACAAACTTGGGAACCTGATCCCCCGGCATCGATACTAGCAGGCTTTCCCCTTGATTTTGCTTCGATATCTGCTAAATTATCAATCAATCGTTGATGGAAGATTATTGGGTTCTTCTTTTATCGATCGCTATACGTTTTAATTAAAAAGAGACAGAGAGAGAGATGATCCATACCATGTGAAGGGGCGCAGATTTCTGGGGTAAGTTGGCGTCGATATTTATTTGAATGTTATCTGCAGGGTGATCATCATATTCATCATGACCAGAGAAAGGTAGAATGAAGGATCGAATTTTGTCCCAGTGGAGGCAACAGGTGAGAAAGCCGCTCATGCAAAATAACAGCAGGAAAAGAAGAGCTAAACCAAGAGGGAAACCTATTGAAGGCCGATCTGCTGATGCTGTTGCTTCTTCACTCTCCATTATTAACTGCTATTCGTCCTAGTATAAATGATAAACTGAACGTACATGAATTAAATTGGGGAGGGGAACGATCAAATGGAGTACACCGTAGCTTACATTTGCTGGTTTCCAATTGGTGGGGTTGTTGCATGCTTACAATTTATTGAATTCTTTTTAGTGATCACTTGGACTGGGTGGGTTGGAAACGCACTTATACTAAATTATAATTGATTAATTTGACGTACAATTCTTGGTTTAGTACGGAAGATTAAGCAGAATTGCCAGGGTCCTACTTAGCTTGCATTTTGCTGCAATACTTTCACCACTAATTTGCCAATCTTTATTTATTCAGTCTCTCAGAAGAAGTAAAGTTTAGCTCAAAACGTTAACCTTGGTTCTGTGCGTGCTTGTAGATTAATGCTTGACAAGGACTCCCATATATATGAATTCTTTCTCTTCGATGATATTGTTGAACTCTAATTAAATGGGTCTCCCAACTAATAATTATGTCCTTTAATTACTTTCAGCTTACTTAATTACTACCTTTAATTCTTCCATGCAATCATGGTGTTAAGCACGGGTGCTTATAAAGTTCTTCACGGAACTCTGTTCTCGGTTTGCCAATCAAACAGAAATATGCACCCATGGGTTCATGGTAATTCATTTCTCCAGTAATAATAAGCAAATTAATTTAATACCCACCTCAAGTTTCTAAACATTTTCAAGATGAATTGATACAAATATCAAATGGGCTTTGTATGAAAGCATATATAATCTTTGCAAAAAGATTAATGCTTTTTGCATGAAAAGGGTTTCCACAATGGCGATGGTGCGGTGTGTTTATTATATGTATAGATATAATGGGCTTAACTATCCGAATCCAATAGAAGATAATATATATAGATGTATGATGATGGGTGGATCATGTAACATCACATATAAGTTTTTCCAATAAATAAAGTGATCAATTGACCCCAAATATTAGGTCCTGGTCATTTCAATAAATAATTAATTATCTATCTATCAATTCGGCTACTTCTTCTTCCACTTTCTAAACAAGTGGAGAACATTATGATTTCATTACCTACTAGACCCCATCAAAATTTGCCTGTTGTGGGCCTTTTTCTATGTACACAGATATTGCTTTATTGTTAATTACAGACAAATCAACATTTACAGCAGACTCTTAATTAAGTTCACTGTAATTCCTCCCTCGTAGAAATTTATAATTTCTTGAATTGGTTCAAGTGGTATTAGACCACTGGTTGCTATACGAAATTGGAAAGAAAAATAGGTACATAAATGGCTTTCCTTTGCTTCCATTGACGATAAAATAGAAAATACAACACTAATTCGGGTTCCGAGTGGAGAGAGAGGCGTTACTTCGACGAACCTCAAAACAGGTAAATTAAATAAAGGCCATTGGTCTAAACAGAAGATCCAACACTTTCTTTGGCCCATTGGGCTTACATCCACAATGCACTCGTAGTATTAGATTTAACCAATAATTAAGTTGTCCTATCCCTTTTAATTAAAATGCGGTGATAAAATTTGTCCACCTCGAAAACAAAAGTTAAGGACTACATAAAAAACCCTTTTTTCTTTTTTTTTTAATTTTACTTTTAATTTTTTGGGGTCATCGATATTGCAAAGGGGAAATTTTGGTACGAAAAGATCAATGAGTCATCTTCGTGGCAACTGTGTGGAAATGTCTCGGTTTCTTCCTTTTGATTGTATTGGGAACTTCGCTTTGGAGCTTTTCGTAGAATAATTAGATTATAATTTTGCTTTTCCAAAAAAGTAATACCCTTTCTTTGGTTCTTTTTTAAAAAAAATAAGAGAGAGAGAGAGAGAGAGAGAGAGAGAGAGGCTCCCAGCTTATTAGAGATAGCAAAAGTAAGTTGAAGATCACGTCAAACCTCCCAATCAAAGCATAAATAAAAATCAAACGATGATCAAAAGCAATCTAAGACAAGACAGTTTGATTTAACAATTACGAACGACCAGTGTATTTTACATATATATATATATATCTAAGTAATTACCTACAAATTGCTTTTGTTTCTTTGTTGTATGTTTTGGCACTACAGTTCATCAACAAACTTTATGGAAGCATAATAATTGAGAAGTTTATTCGAATTATGCATTTGGCTGGGTATGGGTATGCATGTAAAGTTGTTTCGATTCCTCTGCAAAACAATAGCGCTCATTTGTCTTTATGGACTATATGTTTTCTGCCTGTGGGGACGTTGTTATTGTACTCTTCTTCTTCCTTTAATCCGCTTGTTCTTATCTTCTGCTTTCTCATTTCTTGCACTTTTTGATCAGCAGATGCATTAATTTACTGATACCCATGAAAAAAATTACAAATCTGCTTCTAGAATAACGATTTTATTGTGTTCATTTGATGGTGATGTGGCTGATGATACAAAGTTTATTATTATTATTATTCAGCGTAATTCATATAGAGTATATTTGCAACAACTGGTGGCTTTTTGGTTGATTTAAGATATTCATTTTACTGTATGATGTTGATTCCAGCTTGTTCGTATGTGAGCAATCAGAATTGCTTTCTTACTTCTGCTGTTTTGCCTTTCTTGCATACAGAAAACTTTAATTTGTTCTGATGGAGAAACCTTGAATTCTATTGGATTCTTTTGCGAGTGTTTATGATCTGTGTTTAATCAGTTTAGTCGATACTATCGAGAGAACAATAATTGTAGCTTTATTGCTTGTATGATAAATGTGAGTAGACGAGGAATCAAGTTAATAAAAAGTAAAATGATTGCCTTCTAACTTTCTGCGGCTTGTTTCTTATTTCTAATTGTGTGTGCTGTAAATAAATATATTCTTCAAGGATTTAGGGCGGCAAATGCTAAATTGGCTATTCTTTATTTTTACAGAAATTCAATTCATTAACACATTTCACATAACATTACCATGTAGTTCCCACTTTCAATATCAAATTTTAGTAGTCGAAAACATTTTAGGATTGTATTTGTATAAGCTTGAAAGAATTGATAGTGTTCCAAAGTATTGGGAAACTGTTTTCTTTTATTTTTGTGGCATGTGAGAAAACAGAGCATTTTTGCAATCATAAACATCTCTAATTAAAACAGAGATAATACACTGTCCTGAGAAATAGACATACTTATTTCACAATTTAAAAGATACAAAGAAAAAAAAAATCGTTACAATCTCTCCATATAAAAGCTAAATAAAATTACAGAGATTAGGAAATCTTCTCTAAAAACTTAACCATATATGTTACTCTCTTCTTTTGTTCCTACAGACATCTTCCTCCATAACCAGCATTTCTAAACAATGCCTGCTTTATGTCTTCGGAATTTAATACTGCTCTGTGCTCCATTTCCTATCACAATGACGAATGCAAATTAAACAATTGCTTAATTAAGCTAGATATAAGTGACCAACAGGCAAATATAAAAAAGTAAAAATTGACGAAGCTGGATAGAGAATTTGTACCTCTGAGCAAGAAGCTTGCATTGAAAAATCATTGAAGCAGCTAATAACACACTGTTGAATCTCAAGGCCTAATGATTCTAGTGTTGTTACTGTTGATAGCAGCAATCCAGGCTTCCCCGCACAGCAAATCTCAATCCGCGTATCCGAATTTCTTCTTTCCACCTCAAACTGCAAAAGCATAACATGTACAAGAATTTAAGTCAGGATCCCGATAATTTATCTGAGTCAGCTAGCTCATTTTAAAGGTTAGGAAGTCTAGAGTCCCTTACCTTTGGTGAATTTCTCACTAGAACTTCATTTGGCTTCACATCCTTGAAAATGCTTGTGTTCAAATGATTTGAATCTGTTTCAATGTCTTGCTGCAATTTATTGATTTTCTCTAGCAGCTCTTTCATGTAGTCTATTGTGTCTGCAAGTATGGATGTTCTGTCCATCTATCAACAGAGGCAGAGTGAAATCAGACCAAATTAGCTTCCACAGTTACTTTCAAGAATATGGAAATCTCAAATTATCAACAATGGAGTTTACTATTTTACCTTGCTTATCTTTGGAACTATTGATCTCAGCATTGAGAGCCTGTCATTTAATCTCTTCCTTCGCCGTCTCTCAGCCATTAGATTCTTTGATGGTTGCCCATCTAACTTCTTGCTTCTATTCTTTCTTTCCAGACAAGTTCCCATGTTAAAAACTGGGAATTCTGGAGATTCATGAATTGGCTCTATTTTGCAAGCAGTTTGCATCTCCAAATTCTGAAAATCTTCAGCAAGTATATTAGGCTCTTCATCTTCCATCATAGACAATGGAATCTCTTCTTGAATAGGAAATGGCGGCGTATCAAGTGTGTTCATGGATGAATCTGTAACCTGTGGAGCTGAAAATTCTTCACCAAAAGGACAATAGACTTCGTTGAAGTTGTAGTTGAAGTCCTGTTCAATTGGTGCGGAAAGACCTTCACAGAAAGAATTTGGAAGAAAGGTAGCTGGGTTTTCATCAAAACAATCATAACTCCAGTTACTACCAGCAGAGAAAATCTGATTCATTTCTGTAGGGATAGTCTCCCAAGTGTCTCTTCTTAGAGCTAATAGTTCCTCTAAGAAACCATGCTCACTAAACTCCATCTCTCTCTCTCTCTCAAGGGAACCTAAATTGCTAGCTACTTGCAGGCAATGCCTTGAGAGGAAGAAGTTGCACCAAGTCGAAGAATATATAGGAAGAAAGAATGAAAGGCTATTAATTAATTATAAAATACAGGGTTATAGTATGTATTATATATGTTGTATTTATTAGGATTATGGAGCCCTAAGACGATTGAAATGGAATCTACTTTTAATTTTCTTTACTCTTATCCAAGGCAAATGAGAGGTGATATTAATTTGTGTCTTTTTCACCGAAATCTCTGCAAATCAAACAAACTTAAATTTTAAATTGTTGTTACTCTGAAAAATTTGACCCACATATCTGTCTCAAACGAAAAGTAGTAGTCTTAGCATTATAGACCATGTCAGGTTCTTTGTATGCTTAAAAGCTTTTTGCAAATCTTATTTATTTTAAATTTAATTTGAGCTATGTGTGTATTATCATATATATCATCAACAGAAAACACCCGTCTCTTTCTCTCACTGAAAAAATTGCTGAGTTGGGTCCCATAACTCTTTGCCTCTCAGTTCACAATTTCAAATGGGTTGGTGGGCCTCTTTTGTTCTTTACTCACTTTTCTTATTGCTAAACTTGGAATTTTACGTCCATTAATGTTTTTTTTTTTGAGTATTTTATTAACTAAATTAACTACGCTGCCTACCTAGTGCCAATTTCATTGTCTTGATTTATCTTCTAATTTGGAACTAGGGGATGATGCCATTGGCATATATGTCATTCTCACATTACCTGCCTAAATTAACAAATGAAAATATAGGGAATTAGCTAGCTAAGGACGCATATATAATAATAATAATTCTAATTAATTTGTAACAACGTCTTATGTTGTGTTGTGTACGTCAATACATTTGTAGTTTAATGTATTTTTATCTGTAGCTTTGTGCAGTCTATACTAATCATTTGAAGGGAATTTATCGTCTTCCAAATTAATTAATAGCCTTGTATATATATTATTCCCAATTGGGTTCCCGTGGCCTTTCTTAATTTACCAATATGACAAAGTGTTTTTATAATTATGATTAATTGTTCTTGTTGTTATTCGACATCATACATATATATATATATATATGGTTGTTTCTATTATCACTTTTCGTTGTAGGGCTGCTCAAAATCAAATCGAAATAAAAACTACGTTATAAATGTGCCGACATTGAATCGATCCAAATGAAAGAGGTCATGAAATTTTGACTCTCTCCCTCGTTTATGATAACACATATGTAATGGATAATTCTCTTGTCCGAATATTAAAAAATAATCTGACAGGAAGTGGATGTCCAAAGAATATATGTTCAAAAATTAAAATTCTATAAAAATACATTTATACATCAAGATTTATACGTAGGAATATTAATGCAAACAAATTTTATTTGGGTTTATGATTTTGTTCATCATTATCAACAGGCAACAGCATTAATTACCTAAAACTAGAAGAACAGATTGTAAATTTGGAAGAATAAAAAGTATTATAAAGTGCGATGAAGTTCATTGCTTGTGAAGCCAAAACCTAGCTACGAAGAATCTGAGCCACATGCTACCAGTATAACATAAGTAAGGAAATTAACATGAAAAAATTCCATACACGTGGGTTAATCGGTCCACTATTAGCAGCTGCTCGTGCTCTATATATTGTCCGAAGGAAGCTGACACCTAACCTTCATATGTAATAATGAAAATCAAAATAAAAGAAAGAAATTAATCGTTTTTATTCTTCGAACTGCATAAAGACGCAATGATTTGGAGAAAACTTGAAACGTAAAGGTTTGAAATTCTAAAAGGGAAATGATTTGGTGCAAGTTTCAAAGGTAAAATTAACTTTTGGAAATTAATTCAACATTCTTGTATGTTTCTGTGGTATGATTGCCTTCTCGTTTCTTAATTAGCAGCCAGCTAGTGGGCATTCCCATTTCATATATCGAATAATGATTAAACATGGACAATGATGATCTACATTAATTTTTATTTTATAATAAAAAGAAATTAATAAAAGAGAGAATAATGCAATAATTATGTGAAGAAAATTGTACATATATCTGCCAAAAATTGAATATTTCAAAAGAATTAACAGATTTTATTGTCTGCAATATAATATTTTGTGGTTTCCAAGCAATGCCATGAGATGGTGGTTTTGGATTGGAGAGTATTGTTTTAGCCAATAAGAATCAAAAGGGAAAATAAGATTGGAGTAATAGATGAAAGCACGAATGTCGAGGAGAATAATGCATTAATCTTTGGTTGAGCAAGCATGTGAATTTTCTATAAGTGGACGTGGCTTTCATTAAGCTTTTCACGTGTCAACTGCAATATATAGAATCTATTAGAAGCTGCGAGCTTCGATCATTGATGACGATGAGCACTATCCCTCCCCACACACACACATGCATACAAAAACTTGCCCTAATTAGTACCCAAAGTACTTATAAGACTCGTTAATATAATCCAATAAAGTTTTGAGATCAAGAAAATTACAACTTCAGTTGCATTATCTTTGAATTTAAGATATGCATACTTGTTGTTTGAGTCCAAACTGATGTAAAACTATGAAGATAAAGGATTGACATTATCTAAATTAATTATATGGATCCAAAAAACTGATGCATAGAAATTTAAATTTATTGTTTAATAATTATTGGCATCATTTGTAGGATTTTAAATTTAAGATCTATTAATATATCGTCATCTTGATTATATATCATCTCAATCGATGTTATTTATATTTTAACTCAAAGTTAGTTTTTATTATTATTTATAACATTTTAATTGATGTTACGGTTACATAAAATTCAATTTGTAATTAAACACACACACACACATATATATATATATATATGTGTGTGTGTGTGTGTATCATTCTAATCAATGTTACTTGTATTTTAAAAATATTTATATGTCATTTTTAGTTTGATTGGATACCATTTTAATTGATATTATTAAATTTTATATTTAAATGATGTGGTAAAAAAGTACTGTTATATTGTGTATCACCTCAATCGATGTTATTAATATTTAATCTAACATAAATCTCAAAGGAAGAGAGAAATAGACACATTAAACAAAATTAACAAAGAGATTATATTGGTATATTAAGAAGGGATTAGAGAGACTAATTAAAAATATAAAAAAGACAATTGACAAATGACAATAAAATTATATATATGAATATGACATTGACACAACCACCACGAGAAGCACAGGGCAAAGTAGGGGAAGGGGAAATGGTGGTGTGAGAAAACCGCGGGCAGTTTCTCCCCACCACCCCGACACTAAGCGGTTTCACAATCCCTGCTTTCTTTCTCTCTCTCTATTAATACAATTTGACAGCCCACAATATCTTATTAGGGTTTCTTATCAAAACCACTCTCCTGTTTTTTTTTTTTTTTTTTTGTCTTCTTTTGTTTTGTTTGTTTGTGCCATCAGGGGTCCAATAGGGTTCTGTGCTATGCTAGATACTATGCTATATTAATACTACTACAGTGTTAAAAACTCCCTTTTTTTTGGTTGAAGAGTAGATCGTCTTTTTGCTTCTTAGAGTAAAGACAGTGTTTGCCCGTGTATAGTTGGTTTCGAGCTAGGGTTAGTGTAGTAAGTACCTCTCTTTTTTTTATTTTTTTCTTCTGCTTCTTCCATAAAGGACGGTAATATATTTGGTGTTGGCATTTTGTATACGTCTTTCATGTTGATTTAGTTGCAGGAAAAGGGCACCATTATTAGAGTGAGTCTAAAAAAGAGACGTTCGTCACGAGTCTTTTCTTCGCAAGAAAACGAGGCTAACCCCACAAATCACAACCACTCATCAAAAGATGTGTTACGTATTCGGATTTACCATCGTGATCTACAGTAACTGCTGAAACTCTCAAGTAAAAATTAAAAAGAAGTTGCCAGTAAATCTGACACATCACTGCTTAATTAGCTAGTACTCTTGCTTTTGCCTTGTACACTTCCCATCCATGTTCGCTCTGCAGAATTCACACAGCTGTATATTGCAGGAAACACCAAGTGGGAAACCAATACAGTTTAACTTAATTGGCTTAAATCAATCTACTTAGAATGATTCAACAAATCGGTTATTTTATAACTGACATATCGCAAGCATCTATAGGTTGAATAAAAGACTTACTGATATGGATTTGTTCTTGTTCTCCTAGCTATCAACCACATAGAAATAGAATTAAAGTTTCTCCCAATTTGTCATATTGCCCCATGACCAATGTATGCGAGCACACGAGTTCTTTCATTTTCATTCGTCC
The DNA here is from genome assembly GCA_022749755.1 of Azadirachta indica. Taxonomy (NCBI): domain Eukaryota; kingdom Viridiplantae; phylum Streptophyta; class Magnoliopsida; order Sapindales; family Meliaceae; genus Azadirachta; species Azadirachta indica. The sequence goes on from CM040449.1 coordinate 6,430,048, forward strand.
TTTCAAATGAATTTGGAAATGGAGTGCATTCCTTGTCATCTAGGGCAGTTACGTTACGAAAGTTTTGTATTTTTCTGAAAAATCTCAGCTTGTGGGGGCATAGTCGGCAGATGAATGCTCAATTAGTTAACTCTATATATCTACTTAATAAGAGTACTGAGGGCTGAATTAAGCCTATCTACTTAATAAGACTGAGGGCAGATGTATATGGCCAGCAAAAAAGGCAAACAGAAAAAGAAAAAGAAGTGTACTAGACCACTACACATGATTGAATGATAGTGGGCAAATGCAACTCCACGTCAAATGAACACATCAAGTGAAATTAATTTTTTGAGGTTTTATTTTGTAATGGCTCTTATATTATATATATATATATATGTGTGTGTGTGTGTGTGTGTGTGTATGCGCGCGCGCGTATTCCACAGTATATACAAATGACTTTGGCTTATGGCATTTACAGCATTTGCGTTTGAAGCAGAACCCATAACAATATACATGTAAATATACATGCATACCTCGACACTGTTGTTCTCATCATTAATGGTCACACAAGTTAGAAATAAATTAAGAGAACTGAAAGAGTAATTCCACAAAGACCATAATTGATCTCCCCATGTCATCTAATCAATTATTGCCTGTTCATGTGCTTGACTAGGTCGGTTAAAAAATTTACAGATAAAAATGATGAAACTACTGAAATGATGATGATCAGTTCATGATAGGGTTTCGTATCAGATCATTAATTCATTCTACACATGTTGACTGTGCTGACTTTGATTAGCTAAATAATCTCTATAAATAATAATTATAAGCTAAATGGCGGTGGGTCCTTAACCTTACATGTGTATCGCGTGATGATCCAAATAAATCCAGATATACACACATACATATTTATAATTAATAATATTGAACTCCGATATCGATTATATTTTTCTTTCCTCAACTGGGAATATATAGCAGTACTACTTTGTTATACCTACTTCCATAATTTATATCTCATGTATCTCGGCAACCATATTGCATTATGATCTCATCCGTTTATGTAGCAACAAAGAACGCTTTATCATTTTCCAAGCCAAGCCGAATCTAATTAACAATCTTCCAACACCAAATTAAGCATGATCTGGTGGTCGTTGAAGTAGTTTATTACAAACCTATATATACATATATAAATATATAGTTGTTATAATTGTTTTCTCATAACCTAAGATTCGGCGAAGACCAGTCATGGCCTGGCCTCTTCAATGATCAAACTAAGACTAGTACTTCTAGTTACAACTATATTATTCATCTTATATACAATATTAAAATTCATTAACAATCTAATGATAATATGTCCAAAATAAGGATCTTCTTCCTGAAATGAGAATTCTGTACAAATTATTCAACAAATAAGTTTTGCTGTTTGGTGGTCACACTACAATCAGATCCAACGTTTGTCCCGTCAAAGATTGATCATCCAAATGTTCATTAAAAACAAAGACAGGTAATCTTCTTATACCTTCTTATGATCACTTAAAGATTTGTTGTTTCTTGTCTCTTATACATTGCGACAACAGAAGAATTGTTTTAATATAGTAACAGTAGTTATTAAATGTATTTGTGTGTGTGTGTGTATATATTAATTATAGTTTCGCGACTAGTTGTCTTCGAAATTAAACTTCAAACTAATACAAACTAATATTATTAAGAGCAACAAGGCTCAACTTCTAGCTGTGCACCATAAATTTGTATCGCACAACTGGCTGCTGTGAGTTTGAAAAGCTATCGACTTAACAAAATTGTAGATTTGAAATGCGGCAATTTGGCTTTGATTCCAATAAAGTAAGATCGTATTAATAGTATTGATATAAATTTCAAAGTAGACATGTATGTAATAATAAGTTTACTTACTGAATTAATGCACAAATAATCTGATATAGTACTGGTTTTAATTACTAATTGAAAGTATTAAGTTATTCGTGATTTTTGTCTTCATGCATTGATATATCACACTCAAAATTAATCTAGTCAAATTACAGGTGGAAGACATCTAAAACGACAAAAATTAACTAGAAAATAAATCAAGATTATAGGTTGATTAGTTAAGAATGCATATTTGAACCAGCTGGAAAAATATATATGATTTTCATTCCGCTGACCACCAAACCGATGCAGAAAAACTTGCTTGGCGTTTAATTAATGTTTATGCATAAACAAACTTAAAAAGTCGTAATGAGACGTGTTCAACTTGCTTTACATCGTTGATTCTTTTAATTTGTTTAAGATTATGTATGTGGTTATTAGCTGTTGCCTGTGTCCCGATTAATTGGAGCAGTACGTATCAAGTTGGCTTGACAAGAAATATTTATTGACTGAATATCCATTATTTTTTTAGCAGTAGAATGCTGATTTTTCAAATGCTAAAGATTATAGTATCTTTATACTGTTACTGACTGAATATTTCAAATAAATTTATCCAATCCAGATGGAGCGAATCAAATTTTTGAACTAAACTAAATCGTATTTCCAGTAGGACAATGACTGTCGCTTTGTTTTCTTCTGTGTGTTAATTAATAAGTAATAGTTAATTGCTTTATTATCGTAAAGGTGGTAGTAAAATCTGAAGGTTTCCCAATATATATATATATATATATATATATATTGACGTACATTATGTCCTGTCCTGATGAGTGATGAGCATTAATTCGGATGCGCCACGAAAGCTGATTAGGGATTATTCCTTCACCATTTTGAACCGCAAAAAATTAAAGTGAAGACGTAATTTCTTTAAAAAGTTGAGATTTTCTTTTCCTTTTCTTAGCTATATATATATATATATATATATACACACACACACACACACTACCCTCAACTGCACGTAATTGCTGTTTTAATAGAAAGTTAAAAGATGTCAGCCAGCCAATTTATTCTGAAACTCCTAGTTCACCACATATTAAATTTGGTTGGGATTGAAAACCGGAGAAGGAGAAACCATGCACGATGAATATGAATGGTTTTGGTACGCCCATTGTAATTGTACGTTATTGGTGTGCGGATTACAGAAGGCAAAACTACTTTGAACTGCATTAATTTTGCTTGTACAGTGTGTACTACAACTGCTCATCTCCCTCATTTACTGGCAACTTCGAGACAGATCATAATCTTACCTAACATTCTAATAACGGGATCTCCAGTACTCTATATAACTTAAAAGTTATATATATATACACAAACAAACGCATGACTTGCATATGCAGACAGAATTTAGTTTACAGCATGCAGATGAGAGATCGGGCTTAATTCAATAAATAACATGTAAAGGATTTGATCTCAGGACTGCCCATTTGCAATGACATGATATAATAACAGAAAAAAATAATTAACACTGGGTTAAGCAAAAGTCTTTGGTGGAATTAATTGGTATAATTAGATTATCTACATGCATGATCAACGAAGTATTGTCGACCTATCGTATGTGGACATTAATTAATTCATTAGTTAATTTTAATTCCAAAACTGTTTAACTTGTTTTGAAAATTAATTGCCTTCTGAATCACCTCATTTCACTAACATCGTACTCAATAGTTTTGAATAATAAAAATGCATATAATTAAATAGATGTTTAATCTCCAGTTAAATATATTTAAATAGATGGCAGAAAGGCAAGAGTTTTTCCTGGAGGGGATAGAAGACTTCATCATCAACTAAAATTGTTGTGACAGTGCATGTATAGGCCTGGCGGGCGCCCGAGGGTTGCGGTTTTGTAGTCTGTCTTCTCCCGGTGAACGATTCTAAATACACTCCTCTAATTTCTAAGGCGACCCTGGGTTGTGGCTATAAGACTTGCTCTGCGAGATCTTCAAAATACGTGGGCTGTTGTTAATTGTCCAGGAGTGCATGTTTCCAAAAGAACCTCATTTGTATTCTGATTAAACCCTCTATCTGGGTAAAGTACGCAACTTTCATTGTCTGAGTGGGTTTTTTAGGGAATGATAGGGAGTTTTGGGATTTGCTGATTGGTCCGAATCAAGCCGAAAATTTAAGTTCTAATCAACCGATAAACTTGTGATCCCAACAATCTATCCTTTTTTTTTAATTTGTATGAGATGACAAAGGAGCGAGGTGGGATGAGAAGGCTCTTTCTATTTTTCTATTATGTTTTTTATTTGATTTCAATTTTCCACTTTATATTCTTATAAATTTAACTAGATAGAGATAAAAAAACCTGCATATGGAGAATGAATTTCTCATTCCTGATTTATTTTTTTTCAATTTATTCAATTTTTTGATAAATTTAACAAAATAAGAACACCAAATTCCTGCGTAAAAAATAGATTCTTTATTTTTTATTTATTTTATGATTTAATTATATACTAAACAAAAATATTATTAACATATTAGGGTCTGTTTGGTATAAACTTTTCAAAAATTTATTAATTGTTTGGTTATCACAAATGATTTAGAAAATTTGAGTAATTACTTTAATAGACAGATTTTTAATATTTTATTTTAAATAAATAATATATAATTTTTTAAATAAAGTAAGGATATTTTAGATAATTTTACCTTTAAAAAAACTGGAAAAACTCTATTGCTAAAAGCCCAAATTTTGGGTTTTTTTCCAATAGAAGAAAAACAGCTTTTTTAATTTCCAAAAACTCTTTTTCATTGTTAACTAAATGACATTAAAAATTTTGAAAAGAATTTTTCCCATTAAAAAAACCTTTTTGACCAATAAAAAAACCAAAATTAACGGGCACTTATTGTATTATTTTTATGCAATATGTATTAAAAAAGTTTAAAGCTTATTACAAGTAATAGAAAAAAAAATATATATATAAATATATTATGTACTTTTATTTTCATAAAATTTATTCACGCATTTTGTTTTTACTTTAAAAAATCACTATTTATTAATTTCTTTTCCTTAATACATATGGCAGAAGAATAAAATTTGATATATATTAATTATATACATTTATAGATGAAACGGAAAATGAGACAAAGTGTGAGTGAAGAGCACTAAATTATTCTCAACTCTCAACTCTCAGCTCTCAACTCTATAAAGAATATAAAAATTAATCTTTACAAGTTTTCATAACATTATTCTAGGACGATGAGTTGGAGTTCCATTGAGAATTTGCCATCCATAATCAGTGTTATAATATTTGAAGAGAATTGAAGCACCAATCCATCATCCTGCATCTGACTGCGGTGCCGTGTCAATAGCTTGCTTTTCAACTTAACCATGAACTTTGCTTGCCCCGGCGACCACTCGATCAGCACTCGATCAGCAAGTTGAAGTTGCCGTCATTCATTCTCTCAAACTCAAAAGAGAGTGCACTTTTTGAAATAAAAATTTATTCGTTGTTTACCAATTACCATAATACACCATCCTCTCATCTCACTTGGACTTTAATGTTAAACTCACCCAGCACGCAGCCTTAATTAATTTAATTTAATTCCAATAAAAAAGAGAGAAAAAGTTAAAGACGCAAGCGGGAAGTTAGAATCTGGTCCAAAATGATGGTTGATGAAAATAGTCTTTGTTACCTGCGTCGTATGCGCGTGGCTGTGGCAAAAATTGGATTGGACCATCATCTAATTGCTTGGCTAAAACAATGGCATATGCGCTGACCGATGCTGCGGATAATATGCCAACAAAGGCGGGAACTCAACCCCTCACGTTTTCCCAGGGACCGAACCGAATCACCCACTCCACTGGCGTGGGCCGCGTGGCTTCCCTTCAACTCTCACGAAACACCACTCGATTAAAATTACAAATTAAATCAGTAATATTACATGATACAAACACACCATTGACCATACCATGTACATCTTACTATTAAATACTATTCCCAATTTACCTCCTTCTTCATTTGTTCATTTTACTGCCATTTCTAGCTTTCAGACTCAGAACTCCACGCCTCCACTGCTTAGACACCTTTCTCTCCCTAGTACCCGGCTTTCTGTTCTTTGCTCCTCTTCTTCTTCTGTTTCAGGTGAATTTCTCGGTTCTCCCGGGGAAATGCTTCTTTCTTTCCTTTTTTTTTTTTTTGATATGGGAGCTGTTGGGGTTTTTTTTTTTCTTCGGTTGATGGATGTGGAGTACAATCTTTATTTCTGGTTATTTGATGCTTAAAATGTTTGTGTAAAGTTTTCATGATTCGATTATGTTGTGGCCATTTTTCTTTTTGCATTGCTTCTAGTGATTCTTGTATATCACGGGGTTGATCTGGTTTCCGTTGCTCAGATGGAATCTTGTTGCTTATTCACTAAATCTTGAACAGACATCTCTTTTATGATGCTTTAATCACTTGTAAATCTTATGCTGTTGCCTTGGTTGTCTTAATTTCTTGTAATTTTGAGTTTTCATCTTTTTTGTGAGCAGATAATATGGACGCTGCAGCTAGTACTAGTCTCTACCCACTTCACCGATGTAAAACTATTCACCTGGTTGGTGCTTACTTCCTATTTTTTTTCCTTTTAATGTCCTAGAGAATTACGATTGGGAAAGCATTACGGATTTGTTAATTTTTAAATACAGGTGAGACATGCTCAGGGTATTCACAATGTTGAAGGAGAAAAGAACCATGATGCTTACTTATCTTACGATCTCTTTGACGCACACCTCACCCCACTTGGCTGGCAGCAGGTAGTTTACCAATTGTATGTTTTTTGATTATCAATTTTTAGCTCTTATGAACTTAATCATTTTCGTTGAATAAAAACTGAAATGTTATTCATAATGATATACTCTAGCTTGTGTTCTAAATGACTAGTTTTGATCTACCAAGTGTCAGGTTGAATTTGCATTAGAGAGTTGCTGTCAAAATTTATTCCCGTTTATAACTCTCTATGATTTATTTTGTTTTCAATGGAGGGACATTGCTTTAGAATGATTCTATGTACAATAACAGGTTGATAATCTGCACAAGCACGTTCAAGAAACCGGGCTAGCTAAGAAGATTGAGTTGGTCATCACTTCCCCTCTGTTAAGGTATTAGTTTGCCTTTTAGTCATTGCTTAGTAAGTTAATATTGCATCTCTTGGCTTCAATTCTTGCACACTTTTCATCATTCTTCATGTAATCTTATACTTTGGCTTATGAATTCTATCATTTTGGTTTGTAGGACCATGCAAACAGCAGTAGGAGTCTTTGGTGGTGAAGGGTATGCTGACGGGATAAATGCACCTCCACTGATGGTGTCTAATGCAGGGAACAGTAACCGTCCCGCGATCTCAAGTCTAAATTCCCCACCATTCATAGCAGTTGAGCTTTGTCGAGAACACTTGGTATGCATTGCACATAACAGATACTAATCTTATAGCATAAAACTCTCTTCCTGAATCTGCTCTTTTTCTCTTCATGTGAAAAACTGAGAAATAAAGAAAAAAAAAATCTGTTACCATTTGAGAGTGCAATTAAGATGCCCTGGTTGAATGTGGTGACTAAATTGTGGAACATTGTTGTTTTTCTTGTTTTTATTTCCCAGGACTCTTTGAATCAGGGAAAATTTTAGTCCCAAGAAGAGTAGAGTTAGAAGGGCCTTTTATTTTGCCCATGTTTGTATGACTGAGAAACATAAGTTTTAAAAACTTATCCCAGAATTGGGATGTATTAGTGGTCTTTCTTCCTAACTTTAATTCATTGAGGAGTTACAAAATAAAAGATAATTTGTTTTTCAGAAAATTGTTTCTCTTCTCATGTTCATCTTCACTACAGGGAGTTCATCCGTGTGATAAGAGAAGAACCATCAGCGAGTATCGGCCTATTTTTCCTGCTATTGATTTTTCACTGGTACGTAATATGTCATGGATGTTTCTTGTTCTGCTGAGAAGAATTAATTAATGGAATTTTGTGCTGGCTATTGAATATATGGTTTAATCTCAAAATTCAGCTTAGTATGATTGATAGTTTCTTTTTTTCAAATGTTTCTCAGATAGAAAACGATGATGATATTTTGTGGACGCCTGACGTCAGAGAGGCTAATGAAGAAGTTGCAAAGAGGGGAATGAAGTTCATAAACTGGTGACTTATCCTTTGCCTCCATTCAAGATGTTTATCTTCTGATCACCATGAATAAAAAAAGTGCTGAAAATTTATGTGATGAATATGGAGCATAGGTGTATATGCCTGAAATTAGCTAAACTGTTGATATAAATTAAAGTAGCCTGATCCTGGAATGAAAAGAAGCGTGCAAGCTATCTAACAACTGATGGGTGGGGTCTGTAATGGGTTTTCCTGCACTGGTCTGTGGTTTACAAAACTTCAGGCTTTGCGATTTTTTTATCCTTTAGAAAATTCACCTTACTACCATTTTGTAGATTATTTCATTGCGCTTTACAGAGCATTCATGTTGCCTTGGTGTTGCACTTGGTATCTTTGTCTTCATTTCAAATCTATTCGTAGTGATGGTGAAGTATTATCATGTCATAATCAGTTGTACCCTTGAATGCCACTAAGAAAGAGGAACTTGGATGCTTTAATTCTTCTGGAATCATAAATGTTGCCATTTGATGGCTCAGGACAATGCATGGTTCTTACATTGCCCTCCAGTCTTGTTTTCTTGTTGAATAAATTTGATATTGACAATGCGTAATTGGTTATTAACCACTGCAAATGTGATATGAAATCTATTCCCGACAGATTTTCTCACCTTTTCCCATTTCAATTGGTCTAGGCTGTGGACACGAAAAGAGAAGGAGATTGCAGTCGTCACTCATAGTGGATTCTTATATCACACCCTAAGTGCTTTTGGAAATGATTGTCATCCATCTATAAAGAGTGAAATAGGCACACAGTAAGTGTTACCTTCATTTGTGCAATGCCATTTTTCAGTGAAAACCTTGAAATGTGGGTTACTAGATATTTTCTTGAAAAAATTCTTGTTGAACCCTTATGCAAGTGGTTGAGCTACATGCTTGATGTTGAATTTTAAGCTAACTAGGTTGGTTCCTGACTCTCTGTTCTTTTTCCTGATTCCCCTCCCTGATGCATTTTATTTTTATATTTTTTTTGAACCATTTGTTAGTAACCTCTTGCTGCAAAATATTGTTTTGAAACTGCCGGCTCATTTCTTAAGACTGGAAGCTGAAAACAACTTTCTTGGGTTTTAGTTCTATACCTGTTCTTTATTCAACTCTAATTGTCTCATTCACTATATAATTCTATGTCAACCTGGTTGACTAGTAACGGTAGCTTTTGAAATTAAATAGAAGTTCAATTAATGTCTTGTCTATTCTTCTGAGGTACAGTTTTTATACACAGTAGTACAATTTGATGGTTCTGCCCCGGGCCAGGGTTCAAGTTTCCCAAGGAAGTTGACCAACCTCTTACAGTATTTATTTTCTGTGCCATACACATTAAACATATTTCGCTGGAGTAAATATTTGTTGATTTGGCACGGATAACACTCTAATATGCTCTCTGTAACCTGTTTGCAGCTTTGCTAATTGTGAACTTCGCTCAATGGTTATTGTTGATAGAAGGTGAGCATGTTAAGAGTAGAACTTCTGGTGAACTCAATATCCGGCGAGTTGTGGTTTTATCGAAAAAAATAATTGAAGTTTTAAAGCATTTCTCTTTGTGCTCTGCAGTATGCTGGGCTCAGATTCTCCAACGACAAACTACCCTGGAAAGATTCCTAGTGGTCTTGATCTTCCTAGCGATGTTGCTACTGAGAAGCAGCCGGAGCAAAAAACATCTCAGTAACTATAGCCTACAGTGATATTATGGTTGAATTGGAATCTGAATACAATATTATCCATTTCAAGTCAATCTCTGATATAGTTGTAGTACCTTGATACAAAACACTTGGTACTGCAGATTTTACGAGCTTGCAAGCTCTGTGAGACATTTTCAAGATTCTTTCTTGAGTAAGCAATTGAAGATCTAAAAAGGCAATATAGACTTTAGGCTCCAATTCTTTATAGGATGGGAAAAAAAGAAAATTGATTCATGGATATGTTAACTCTAGATTTTCAGCTTTCTATGATTATTTTGCCGAGAAGGATCAATATTCATCAAAATCTGCATCATTTTGGTGGCATTATTTTATATTTTGTTATTATTTTGTAGCTTAATTTCCTGTATTTTTATATAAACAACAACATTTCTCCAGACGAAACGATTGTATTTTACACAATACGAATTTATACAAGATCATTTGCTATTTAGATCGTTGCAGTTTGGTGTTGAATTGCAAGTAACCATGTGGATGTCCCCGTTGAAAAATGACTTCGTATATATAAACATATCGCAAATATTATAGTGAGAACGGAATTGCTAATCGTACAACTTGTTATAAATGATCGTATAAATAAAATTGGTGATATATTGAATTAATAATATGGGCCCCTCCTACCGTAATGCAAGCAACCTGGTGAATACTTAGCCTGGCATTATATAAATATCTCAGATTTTCTTGGTTAGTTCCTTCATGTATAATATAGAATTTGCAATATGACGGATATAAAAATTTGATTTATAATAAATTTATGATATCTACGTAATTGCATGGAATATGTAATAATTTTAGAATTGGAGTTCAATTCAAAGTCGAAAGGATGACATAGAAATTTCTGTCGTTCAAATTCAAACCAAAGATGAGGGAAGTCTGAAGGAAGAGATTTTGATATTAATATATTAACTTGATTACGTGGAATTGAGTGTCTACTACTGCTGGTGCTGCTGCTAGCTCTGCATGAAGGAAAATCGTACACGGTATTCAGAAATTTCTCGACAGGTCTCAGGAATTCGATCCTGCAAATACGTAATCAAGAATCAAAGTAAACCCCACCCACCCATCTCATGGTTTGTTTTTGAAGTAGTTAGGTTTAATTTGTAATCTATATATAGCATTTGGTTGTTTCCATCCATCCATCCATCCATCCATCCATCCTCCACTCAGCTCGTACTGTCGTAAACCATTCTCTGAATTTACTACTTCCAAGTTTGTTTTTACTTCTTTGTTCTCAGCGAAGAGCCCTCGCCAATTTTCGTCACTTATAATCCTTGCTCTGCAGGTGCTTATCTTCTTTACAGAGTTTGAAAAATGCAAGATATTCGTTATTAAGAAATTGACTTCTGATGTGTTTTTGAAGAAAAAACACTTGCTGAAACTAGTACTAAAACACATTTTTATGGTTCTATTCTCCAAAACCAATTAATGTTTTTTGAAATTTTTATCCATTTTGAATATATTTAATCTCTTAGTTGCCATATATATATATATATATATATATATTCTTTTTATATATACAAGCTTAATTGTTGCTTTTGCATATATTTATTATTCGTTGTTGTTAATTTGTATAATAATCTGTAATAATATATATATTGGTGGTATGGAATGGACATGCAGAAATGGTTAGCACTGCTCAAGCGCAGTATCTGTATTCGCCAAACAACTGCAAAATTCTTCACATGGTTTGTACAATTTTTCCTTAATAATTAACTAGTGTAAGTTATATGTATGTATGTATATATATATATATATATATATATATGAATAATTAATTAACGGAGGTAGGGTACCCGTGGTTGCAGGTGAGACATGCGCAAGGAGTTCACAATGTAGAAGCAGAGAAGAACGTTGATGCATTATTGTCTGAAGAGCTATTTGATTGTTCAATCTCACAACTCGGCTGCCAGCAGGTTAGCGATCTTCGCAAGTATGTCCATGGAAGCGGGCTGTTAAACAGGATTGAGTTGGTCGTCACTTCTCCTCTGTTAAGGTGCCTATGCTATATGAATCCGTGGAATCAATCAAGTTTAATTAATTAATAATAATATTATCAGGATGTGATGATGATGATGATGATGATGATGATGATGATGATGATGATGATCATTCATATTAATGCAGGACGATGCAAACAGCAGCTGGAGTATTTGGAAGCGAAGGGTACATTTATGGTGCAGATGGTAAATCTCCAATAATGATGGACGCAACCCCGGCTTTCAATTGCCCACCTATCCTAGCTCATGAGCTTTGTCGAGATCGTCTGGTAATTAATTAATTAATTAATTAATTGAAAAATCCACATTAATTCATTATTTTTAAATTATTAATTAAGACAGTCCCTGCTATATATATATATATATATATATGTACACACATGCTTGTTCTTGTTCTTTAATATTTATTAATTAATTGCTTCAGGGTCTTCGTCCATGTGATAAGAGGAGAAGTGTGAGTGAGTGCCAATCTCTCTTCCCCGAAATCGACTTTTCACTGGTAATTAATCAATTTGGTTTCTATATATAGCTCTCAACTTCTTCTACTTAATTACTTGTAGCTTCCCACACTGTAATATGAAGTTGAGTTAATTTTATCCACATTAATAAAACTTAGTCAATTACTTAATTAATTAATTTTAGATGTATGTGCAGATGGAGAGTGAAGAAGATGATCTGTGGTACCCTGAAGCTAGGGAGCCTTATGAAGAAATTGCAGCCAGGGGAATAGAGTTTATGAAATGGTAATTAATTAATCAATCAATGTATATCTATCTATAAAATTAAATTCATAATTAAGTTGCCTTCTGAATTAATCCTGTCTAATTAATGAATGAATTAATTTGCAGGTTGTGGACAAGGCCAGAAAGGGAAATCGCAATAGTGAGCCATGGGGTAGTGTTGCAGCACATTCTATATGTTTTAGAAAACGACACTCATCCATCTGTCAAAACTGACTTATGCCGACGGTAATATACGTATATTTACCTATTTAACACAGTATTCAAATTTGCTTCTAATTTTGCTTTCAATATAGTTAGCAATTTGAATGAACCAAACTAATTTCCGCATTGAGCACAGTATAAAATACAGATAACTTTTTCAATATTATATTATTCTGTTATGGCGGCTACAAGACTAATCTAAAGCTGACTGCTATTTGCTTCGTTTGTGTTAACAGCTTTAACAATTGTGAGCTTCGTTCAGTTGTCATCGTTAACAAAGGGTGAGCCTTTTCCCTTCATTTGAATCCATTAAATCAGGATTATCAAAATTAATTAATTCAAACACGTTCAATCTAATTATTCCAGATGCTTAATTAATTAATTAATTAATTAATTATCCATCTTTCAATTTGCTTGCAGCCTGATGGAGTGAATGATATTCGTGTGCAACTAGCAAGATACCAGGGAATAAATTCCTTTCAGGCCGGCTTTATCTTATTCTTAATTACGTCCGAGAGGACCTACTTCTTCAGGATGAATGGCAATACTGATATATAATGCTTACTCTTTATTTATTTATTTGTTTGTTTGTTTGTTTATTTATTTATTTTTGTTAATTCTTTAACAATATTATAAGGATTTGTGCATCCATGTATACTTGACTTGATTAATAATAATATTTCATTTGATTCATTTACCATGGGTAATTAGTTTTCATTTCTTATTTCTTCTCTTTAATTTTATTTTGTTAAATGAATATATGTATATATATATATATATATATATATCAATCATAAATCACAAACTTGTAACATGTATATCAAGAAAGTATGGACAAATGTTTATTGGTTAAATAATAAAAAGAATATGATTAATTGTGTTGGACTATAAAGAAACGTGTATAATAAAACCATCGCAATAAACAAGAAAAAGATCACTTAGAAATTTAAAATATGAGATGTTGAAATTTAACATCCAATTTCCCTTTTTGGGGTGATCAATACAGAATAGGTCAGTCCAAGGCTACAGAAGATATATATAATATAAATATTCCAGGATTCTAAATTTGTTGCAGCTAGACAATAAAGACAAAGACTTAAAAGCAAAGATTTTTAAGACAAGGACACTGATGCACCCGACAATCCACTTAATTTCCATGCAGTTTCCATCGGAATTTTATTCGGCTTTGGAATTTCCTTGCATGGTCATGTGCATACCATACAGCTGGCCTTGCTTCGTTGATTCTTCCGAATTTTTAACAGTATATACAAGACTTCGATCGTATTGTTAACTTCCTATATATATATATATATATATTGTGGAAATTAAACAGCACAGTTAATCAGTTAATTACTTTATTTATTTAAGAAAATTCCTCCCTTAAACTCACATTTTAATTGCAATTGACCTTAATTAATTGACTACTTATATATATACACTCATATTTTTATTTAACAATTTGACAATTTTAATCGCGAACATGATTATAAAAAGTTTATAGCAGCGTGTGTGTATTGAGTCTTCCGGAAAGTTGGAAATTAAAGAGTCAATGTTCAATAAATTAGTTGAATTATTAATTTCTTCTCCTGCCTGCAGACGGACAAATAGAAGAACTAGAATTAATTCAATTAAAAAATATATATATTAAAGAATTAGTGTGGTTGGGAGGATGCATGTAATTATAGAAGATGTAATATCAAAGAAAGAGGGAGACGCTTTCACAGCAGCTTCTCCAAAGAAAATGAACAATGTTTTGTTCGACCAGTAATGCATGGAATTGATCAAACTTTTTGTCTGCAAAGATAAGTCAACTGCTGATTTTAGTTGCAAACTAAAATAATAAATTTATATATGATACGCACACTAGGACACTATCTAATATATATATATATATATATTCTTTTCTGCTTTATTTGACAGATCAATGATACACAAAGTGTAGTGATCCATTTGCTTAATTTTCTCCTTCTTCTTCTTCTCCCACACATTACGTCGGTCTGTTTTATCCAGAATATGAACTTTTTTGCTTCTTTGTTTCGGGGCAACAGTTTCTTTGTTTCCCCTCTCTCTGGTATGTTATATATATCTCCAATATTTGTTTCTATGTTATCCCTGTGATAAATGCTGGCGAAAATTACGGCACTGTCAAAGCTATTTGATTCCGAGTTTAGAAAATTTTATGTGGTTTGATCATTTGTAGGCCCGATTATTATTTATAATAAAGTAAAATTTACAATTCATTAATGGGATGTATAGTATTCCACTATACCTGCTTTCCACTGTGAAAGCTTGCGTCTTCCAATCTACAACTTTTGCAGAGATAAGAAGAATTAGTATTGACCAAAAGATAATTTAGCAATGATACCCACTAGCCTATATATATGAGAACCTGTAATACACAAAGATTACTCTCATATCATATGCTTCAGCAGCAAGCAGTCTCTAGGAATTTTCTTTTGTTTTTGCGTTTGTTTACTTGCTCTCCATGCATTGTTTCTCAGTTGTATCACTTGCAGATATGGATGCCAGTGTTGCTAAACATCTATATTCATTACAGCACTGCAAAATTCTTCACCTGGTTCGTACCCACTTCTAGCCTTCCTTATCTTTTCTAGTTATCAGATTTAGAGATATGTGCTTAGATGATTTCACCAAATTAAGGCTATGTGATTTTAAAACTATGACTGTTATGAGATAAAATTACTAAATGTCAAATATAAATGTAAAAGTGAGTGGTCTTCATTAAAAGTTATTGTTTATCAAACATTTTACCTGTTGTATTTTGAAAGTTAAAATGGAAGCACAATTCCAAACATACACTAAATTTATTTATTTTTGTTTGCATTCTTAAAGGAATTTTGGCTGAACTATGAACTATTTCCAGGTGAGGCACGGTCAAGGGGTTCACAATGTAGAAGGACAGAATGGTCCTGAAGCATTATTATCTCAAGAATTTTTTGATGCACAGCTTTCCCCTCTCGGCTGGCAGCAGGTAATAACGACTACTGACAACTTATCGTTAATTCTTCCCTATTGCATAGCACATATTCTCTAGCAGCATTGCTGTTTTAGTGTTCCTCAATGCTACAGAATGGTTTGCAATTGACTCTGAGATTCTGTAACAGGTCAATAATTTGCGCAAACTAGTTGAAGCAAGTGGACTTACCAAAAAAGTTGATCTAGTCATCACTTCCCCTTTGCTAAGGTACCAGTTATGTGTTATTTTTACTTGGCACAAAAAAACAAAAAAAGCAAGCGCTGTAATTGTTGACGACAAAAAATGTTTAGACATTATTTGTTAATGGTTGTTTTGCAGAACTTTGCAAACAGCAGTTGGAGTTTTTGGTGAAACGCAAACAAAGGGGTTTGAAGTGAATCCATCTTTAAATGCAAACGTGGGGAAAGTCGGTCACCATAATTCAACATCAAGCGTTATTAACTGCCCACCAATTGTAGCAGTTGAGCTATGTCGAGAACGTTTGGTATGTTTGCTGGAATTACTGTTTGTTTCAATTTGAAATACTTTGTATGCTAACGTATAATTAGGTTAGCTACGCAAAGTAATAATACATCAGCCAAAAATGAAAAAAATAGAAGTCCCTCGTGACTGTAAATTTACCTAACACATAACTGCAGCTTACTAGCCAAAAGCCAGTGGCGTTTTAGTGAGGTTTCAATCCATATTTTTTAATGCAGGGGGTTCATCCATGTGATCAGAGAAGAAGTGTAAGCGAGTATCAGTCTCTTTTCCCTGGAATTGACTTCAAATTGGCAAGTATTCTAGTCATTATCATCCACTAACAAACAAAGACTACTATCAGTTTCCATATCAGAAAGTTTCTGATATGGCGTTTTAATTTTTGTACAGATAGAAAGTGAGGACGACAATTTGTGGAAGGCTGACACTAGAGAGCCCTTTGAAGAAGTTGTAGCAAGAGGAATGAAGTTTTTGAAGTGGTGACTTTCATTCTTCTTTTGATCAAGTATAGAATTAGGTCGGAAACAAGCATTAACATAGACGGGTTTCCATTTCTATAGGTTGTGGACTAGGCCTGAGAAGGAGATTGCAGTTGTGAGCCATGGTATATTCTTGCAGCATACTCTGAATGCACTTCTAAATGACTGTAAACCAGCCCTGGAGAGTGAACTATGCCCGCGGTCAGTATTATATGTGTTTCCATTACATCTTCATGGAGATTACTGCCTCACTGAAAATTTTGTCCCTTTCTTTACTCTCCTGACTAGTATTGAACTGTGCCTGTAATCTTTGTGTTTAGGTTTGCCAATTGTGAGATTCGATCGGTGGTCATTGTGGATAAAAGGTGAGCTACAGAACATACATATTCTTAATATAAATGCAAAATATTTTTTTTTGAATTTTTTTTACTAATTCTTTTTCGGATTATGTGCAGCACCACAGGATCGTGTTATGCTGGAACTGTTTCTGGAGGGATTCAACTTCCAACTGACGTTACAAAAAAGAGTATTTCAAGGGAAGAAGTATCCAATTAAACGGCCACAGTGATCTACGGGTGAAAGCAGAATGCTATATGGCCGTGGTGCTTCGCAGTACTTTAATTGTAACACGAATCCAGTGCAACAAAAACGACCTTGTTTCTTAAAAATACTCCCAAAGGAAGAATAATGCAATGCTCTTTGTCACTGTTGAAAATAATAAAAATGTTAACCGTTGTTACTGTACAGTGTGCTCTCACTACCTTAAAAATATTTATAAAAAGAAGAAATAAATAAATGTAACTGATTTTGTTGGACTTACTCTAAGATTCATGAGCTAGGGTTTCTTAACAAGCATGAATCCTATCATAATGGAAAGAAGTAGGAAAAATACAGCTGCGATCGTGTTGAAATTAGAAGTCTTTGCTGGACTTCTACTGGTCTCCTCCTTTATTTCCTTTCCTTTGTTCTCTGAGGAAGAGCTAGATACTGAATTAAAGGGGACTGCTACATCCCAAAAGGATTTACTAAACATGGAGAGGGGTTCTACTTCAGCTTCCAATATTGATGAGGAATCAGTGAGAGCTTCCATGGACATCAACTCAACACAATGTTCTTTAAGAACCTGACAGAGCATGCAAAACATAAGCAATCAAGCATCTAAAGAAATGAGTGAAATAGGTCCTTTTTCATTCATCTTAAAATTGGTACTCTGAATAGTTATATCGTAAAGGTGTATACTAGTTGGTTCAACTAATAAGTTCTTGTAATCAAATCCCAACCGTTGGGGTTGAATTAGAGTTTGGGTTACAATATGAGACCTAAAAAGAAAGTTTGATAATATCTGAAATCCTTGAGTCAGAAATACAAACCTCGAGTGTTTCAGATGGCTGTAGGTAGTCACAGATGTAAGTGCCCACCAACCAAGGGACAAAGACTCTTCGAGGAAATGAAAGACTGCATGTTTTCCTGATTTCAATTGAATGGTAAAAGGTGATCAGTGCCGTTTATCATGTTCCAGCAGGACAAACATAGACAACTTACAACCTTGTGCTTCACAAAGCAAAAAAAATCTCACAGGCTATCTGGTCAGAAGAATGCCCCAAATGCAAAAACAGTCAAGTTGAAAATTAAGGGAAGCTCCCAAAACGAGACTTCCAAAAAAAAGAATGCACGAATCCTATATCAATTGCCAGTGAACATATTTGGACTATTGGACATTTGAATGTCTGCTCATCTAAAATAAAACAACACGGTAAAATTGCATCTAAATCACCTTAGTGATTGCAGAACAAGTTTGGAAACAGGTTTCTCATTGCTTGCTTCCTCACCAGCATTGTCAATTGGAGGCACGTCTTCATCAGCCTCATCACAGATGATATCTAGTCTACTTAGCAGACTCCTGATGATATCACCCTGAGCAGAGAAAAGCCATTGATTATTGAATGAGATATGACTAACCAAGAGAATTAACAAGATTAGAAGATTTTATTTCTCTCGGCAAATTGACAAGCAGCTAGCCCTTGCTAAGGTGTGCTGTATCAATGATAAAGTCAACTCTTCCTTGATTATTTTAATTATTTGACATACTGGTTGAAAATGCTTAAACCAATCATCTGGAATCCATTACTGCAGCTTTTGCAAATGTATGTGAAATTCTATAGCATGAATAAGTTTTCATTTTTAAGTAACAATAAAGCCTTTGTTTCTATGCGTGTGTGTGTGTGTGCTTAAAGATAAATAGAAAAAATAACAGTAAAGCCAAAACTTTATTGAATACCTTAATTTCAGAAACAGCCTGAGATATTGGTTCTTTTAAATTCAAGTATGCATAAGAACACACTGAGCCACTTAAGAAAAGCAGGCCAACAACATCTTTCTCGCTGCATGCTATATAGAATATAATGATATAAAAAAATGTCAGAGTTTGTACTTTTAAAATACAAAAAATTACATGATTCAAGATTGGCCAACACACCTGCCGAAGTATCATTGAAGAATGGTTGAAGCAACTCAACTTCATGCAGACCATCCGTTGCACAGGGATCATCATTCATAACCTAAAAATGCACAAAATGCAGAATAAACTCCTCAGCAGAAGTTATTATAAAAAGAATGCACTATAAACTAATGCTCATTAAAATTATTAATGCAAAAGAACATAAGATTACACCATTTTAAATCTTAGCATAAGATTACAGAAACTAATATCTGTTTCTAGTGACCATTTTGAAATCTTAGCATAAGATTACAGAAACTAATATCTGTTTCTAGTGACTGATAAGTTATGTTTCCCCTGAACACGAATTAAGCCTACCATAACCAAATAGGTGAAATGTCCAAGGTGGAGTGCTTACAAAATTTCCATCCACCATGGCCTTTGCATGAGTTAGCTCATTTGCATGAACCAAAATTGCTTGGCGAAGAATGTCACTCAATGTTTGAGCATTTGATTTACCCCCATGAGATATTGGCAATCTGAAAAAAAAAAAAAAAATCAGATGAGACTGAACAACCTATACTTGCAGTTAATGCAATTATCTTCAAAAATTACATCAGTAGCAGACTAACAAGAATGACAACAAATAACATCTATTTTATCTTTCATGTCCAAAAGCTCAAAGAGCAACCTAAATTGAATATCTGATGACAGGGAAAACGGCTTAGATCTGGCGATCATCAAAACACAATCAATCCAAGGATTAATGCCCACTGAAAGCTCAAGTGTTGCAGCAAACAAAGAAATGATACTTGAAGCTGTTATTATGAAGGCTCCCAAGCCCAAAGCAAACATCATCTTTCACTTAAAAGAATAAACTTATGGAGAACACACGCTAATGTAGGAATACAAACAGATAGGAAACATAATTTCAACAACTTACAGAGAAAGACAGTAAACTTAGCCGGACAAGAGAAATAATCAATGCAATTACCTAAGACTGAAGTTGTACGTGCACTTGAAAGTTTGAAGGGAATTTAAAACCCTTCCCATCTTGAAATCACAAGGTCTTAGGCTGCTTAATGTAATATTTGAAGTTAATGTAAAATTCCGACAAGTCCACCTACACAAGTTAAAGCTTTAATCAGTCTTCCTGTCAACACAGCATGTCTATTACAGTGGCAAAACAGGAGTAAATATGATATGGATTCAGAAAAGTGATCACCTCCTTGGACTATAACAAATGTGAATCAGCAGTCTTTCATCAGAATCAGCCTCTGGAAAAGCCACTGCTGTTGCAACTCCATTCACTGTCTGCAAGTTAAGAGGAAAACGTTGTAAGTTGTTCAAAGTTGTCCGGATAATCACTTATGTCGATCATTACTTCTTTACAAAAGCATTCTATAGCTCAAATTTATGAACGTTATACTTCAAAAACGAAATACCAACAAAATATACCTGGCAAAGGGCGATGGTAGAATTCTTGAAGGCGCCATCACTAGCCCAGACATAAATACCAACCACCTTCATACCTCCCAATAGCATTCTCGAAACCTAAACCAGCAAAATTATATTACCATTTGCGGGAGAATAACGATCACAGTTACCAGTTTTGATTGGCAAATAAAATTTTGGGAAAATATACCTGACGCGCATGTTCGGCGAGCCAATCCTTATCAATGACCAGTGAGATAGAATCAGACGGCTGAGATTTGGATTTGGAGGGCTTTCTCCTGTCGTCTTTCGACGTAGTTTCGTTGATCGAACAGGCTGGCTCCCCGGCATCGTTTTGCGGTGTGGGGATTAAATCAAAAACGAAGCCCCGGTCTAAAGTAGTGCTTAGCTTACCTATCACCAATCCCACCTGCGAATTACCGAATTATAAAGACAAATCCCAAAAATTCAGAAAACTACACTTAATTGTACAAAGAAGAAGAAGAAGAAGAAGCGAACCTGAGCAGGGACAGTGGATTGAGAGAGGCGATCTTCGGCTAATTTGAGCCGAGTTTCCTCTCCAACCACAGCTTTAACCATTGTTGTTGACTCGATTGAGTTTCACCTGTGTACACTCTCACTGGGATCAGAAGATTTCGGATGTTGAAGAAGCTGAGACCTGGGCTTCGGCCCACATCAAATAAACATGAATTGGGCTTTGAATGGCCGAGTTCTTTGAAAGCCCATTCGATCTATCTATCTAACGAAAATGGACACGAGGCCCGTGACGAAAGTAACGTCACATTCAGAAAACGTAAATTCAAGAAGATAATCACATGGCTCTAGCCTCCACTTAAACGATGGCGGTTGGCGTAGGTCTATTAATATTACTACTAATATCACATGCAGTTGCTTTTTAAAAATGCCAACTGCTGTGCCATCACAATGTCCATATGACACTAAAGCTTCTTTTACAAAACTAACTTATTATAATTGCATCTGCATGGCTGTTTTGTCGACGTAATAACTAAATTAATTAATTAATTAATTAATTAATAAATATAAATTCTGAAAGCCTGATCGATCCGTGAGTGTAAGCAGCAAAGAAGAGAGATGATGAGGTATATTCTAGAACATGTGTAGGTCACATGGAATTGTACCGTGGGTTTTGTTGTTGGAGCCATCAACGGCGAGAATATGGAGCAACCTGAACTCTCTGCCTGTGGATATTAATTTATTCAACAAGTTGACACATTTTTACGTTAAATCAAATATGCAGCTAATTAATGACTTACCAGCTCGGTCACAGCCGGGAAATCCTACGTTCACTGTTTTGACTCTTCCTTTCTTTCCGATTTGGGAGAGATTCGGTTCTCTTCGCCATTTTCACTCTTTTGACTCCCCGCCACCCTACCCACCATTAAAAATCTTGTATGCTAGTTGTTTTGTTGAATGTTGACCAGGGAAACAGATGTAATCTTTCAATAGTAAAAATTATCAAATTGAACTTTTTTGAACCGTAAAATGTGCTATCTGGTTCATCGGGCCTAGAAAAGAAAGGACTGCGTGATAAGTGCCCGCCAGTAGTAGTGCGGTTGTTGGGATGGTCGCATATAAGCATATCCTTTCTGGACCTTAAATAGACCTCCTGCTCCATTAATTAATTAACCATAAGTCTAGATTAAAATATAAAAATACATATTTCTAGAGAGGCCCACGCCTCTTTACGACGAAAGGATAAGCGGCATTACGTTACGACAAAAATTTCAAAATTTATCACCATTCCCTGTCAATTCATACATTATAATTGGTTAAGAAGTAAAAACACTCAAAGACTTTAAATTTTTATTTTTATTTTTATTTTTTTTTAAGGTTACAAATATTTATAACTTAACTTCGAAACGCTGCTTTTGACCAATATAAAAAAATTTTATCACAAAAAATTAATAAACCAACTGTCAACCACATTCCAATCTAATCCTTGGCTAAATTATCAACAATTGATTAATTTACTTCTAGAATGTGAGCAAAAATTATTAGTATGCAATATACATCACGTTAAAATAATAGTAAATAATAAAAATATGATTACAAAAGTCTCGCTTCCACGCCTGATGATTACCTCTCTTCTTATAATCACTCCACCAATACTGGCCCCACGTATCCACGCCATCCGCATGAGTCATTACTTCTAAACACACCAACACTCCGTCGTTTTTCTCCTTCTACTGCGCCGTTTTCTCTCAAATGGATTCTCTCTCCATTTCCTACAAACCCTAACCGCCAAAACCCCTCTCCCATCTATCAATTCTCCTATGGAAAACTACTCGTACTCTTCTTACCCCGAGTCCGGTGACTCCTCGCCGCACTCCCGTGAGATTGACTGTGAGAACCAGTCATGGGACGAGCCACTTGCCAACTACAAAGTCAAGTTCATGTGCAGTTACGGCGGTAAAATCCAGCCCCGCCAACACGATAACCAACTCGCTTACGTCGGCGGCGACACCAAAATTCTAGCCGTTGAACGGAATATCAAGTTCAACGCTATCCTGGCGAAACTCTCCGCTCTTTACGGCGACGAGAATGTCTGCTTCAAGTACCAACTTCCTGGTGAAGACCTTGACGCGTTGATATCTGTAACAAACGACGAGGATCTCGAGCACATGATGTTGGAGTACGACCGGCTGTACCGAGCGTCGACTAAGCCGGCGAGATTGAGACTGTTCTTGTTCCCGTTGAATCCCAAAATGTCGGCGGTCCTTCCGGCGAGCGAACCAAAATCAGAACGGCAATGGTTTGTGGATGCATTAAATTCTGTTCAGATCCAAACATTAGAAGGATCTTCGCCTCAAGCAGCGGCCGCATCGGCTGGCAATCCTGATTTCTTGTTCGGATTTGATAAGCCGAAATTGTCCGAAACGGCTGCGCCGCCTATGGTTTCGGAGATATTTGGGAAGGACGTGACGGCAGGATCCGATTGTGGATCGGAGGATCGTCACGTGATTGGAGATCCGGTAGTGGAGCTTCAAAGGCAAGAGCTACAGAGATTGAACATTAGTGCTGTTAGTACTAACGAGCAAGCTAACCAAAACCCAAGGATAAGTTATGCCGGACAGAAGCTTGTTGCAGAGCAAATGGCGCCGCCACCTGGGGCAATCCCCATGCCGATGCAAATGTCAATTCCGACTTCGTATTTACCGGAACGGCAGATGACAGCTGGCAATTATCAGACGGAGCAGCCGGTTTATATCTTACCGTCTGCCCCCGCCACTGGGATGTATTCTGCTCAGGCCTTGCGATCAGTGACAGGACCGGCTGGACCGGCCTATTACGGAATGCAGAGGGTAGTACATGAACAGCCTATGTACAATGTGTTGCCAGCACCGGCCTCAATTCAACAGCAGGCTAAAGTTGGTGGTTATAGTGAAGGGATTGGGGTTTTACAGGTGGGGTATGATGGTGCTGGGAGACAGGTGTACTACACCACAACGGCTGCGGCAGCAGCAGCTGGAGGGGTAGTAGCACAGTACCAGGCTGTGGCAGCGGATGGAAGGCAAGGTGGTGGAGCTTTGAATCAGGAGGGTAAGGTTGTGGTAAATGCTATGACTACTCAAACAAGTTCCGTGTGAATTCATCAGTAATCAGTATGATAATATATATATTTTTTTCGTTTTTACATAATTGTTAAATATTACTATAGATTTTGGTGAATGTTGATTTGTTATTCTGTTTGTTGGACATTGTTTGTTGTGTAAATGCGAACTATTATTATTATTATTATTATTATTATTATTATTATTAAGACTGTAAATTGGATGATTATTCAATTATTTATTCCCAAATGGGGAATCTGAGAAGTTTGTTAACCCTGTTAAGCATAAACAATTCCCATGTTGTTTTCTCCAAATCACTATTTGTTGTTCTGAGTTTGGAGAGAGCTGGCTGCATCGTTGTTTATACTGTTTATTTTTTGAAAGGAGGCTACTCTTGGGATTGTCATTCAATGTCGTCAATATTGCCTGTGAATTTTGTTATGTGCACATGCTTAGGCATCTGCTTTCCAAAAAAAAAAAAAAAAAAAAAGAAAGAAAAAGGAGAGAGAGAGGAAAAGGAAGGAAGGGGCGGTTAGGGTGGGGTTTGGATTTGTTAATTTGCAGAAGAGTGTTGCATCTGCTTCTCATAGTTTATTTAAGTTATTATTTGTTCATGTAAACGTAAGCTTCTCATCCATTTCAAGCTAAACGGGATTCCTAGAGGAAATGGGAAAGACCGGTGAAAATCATTAAGTGAAGTTTACAGAAATGAATGAATTAAATGATGTCTCTATGATATCATTGAAACTTTTACGAGTTTTCTGAACATTATTTTAAATTTCAGATGCTGATGAAGCTGCTTTCTGTTTGTCCAACCTCAGTGCCACAATGACAAGCATCCTGTTACTTTGACCTTTACCCCAAGTATAGGATTATAGCAGAAGAAACTTATTGTGAAATAGAGTAGGAAATGATAGATTGTTTAATTGTTACAAGTTAAATAAGATTATGAGCAGCTGTAGGGGCAGTAGTTTATCAGATAGATTCTTTAGTTGTTACAGGTTAAATAAATAAGATTATGGAATCAACTAGAGGGGCAGTAGTTTATTTAGATAGCTGCCATATCTCGATGGTAGTGTAATCTTAAACTGCAACTAGCACGTTCTTATGGCTGGTGACACGTCAGGCAATACTGCCTCTGCAACCACCATGGCAGTGGCTGCAACCAGCGTGACAGTGGCTGCAACCACCACACCCTCCTCCACAAGGAGCAGAGAGTGTACTCTTCATCGTATGTCCACTGTCATGGTCACCTACAATTACTTGGGAGCTCTCCGTTGGTGCAATATTAGGGATTGCACCTATGCCAGCGGAGCAATTCACTGCCTTAAAGTTGTAGGTAGCTGCACAATCACCGGTAAAGCCACTGCCATCACAACCACTATATGCACCACAGGGACCAAAACAACCGCTCTTTATTTTTTTGTAATCACCGACACATACTTCCGTGTTGTCATTCTCCGTTACCTCACCTACTCCGTATACATCACCGTCGACACATGTAGCACACTCTCCACAGGAACTGCCAATCACTAGATCTCCGCTATTGCTATCACACCCCTCGCCAGATCTGCCATTCCATTTATGGACCACTTTGAAACCTCTCACAGCCACCCCATTTGTCATCGTACCAGAAGAAAACAGAAAAGCCATTAAAATTCCGGGCAGCAACAGCCATTTTTCACTGATCTGTTCATCAAAATATTCAAATTTGTTAAAAAAAATATATATATCATGTTAATATTGTTTTAAGGGGCTTTTAAAAAGCAATGACGTACCTTAAGAGAGCCAGACTCCAAATTTAGTAAGGCCACAGCTTTTCCATAAGGATTCTTCTCAGAGAATTGAACAGCTGTCATGAAGTTGCGTTCAACTTCTTGCTTTCCAAACGTTCGTTCTTCATATTCCAGTTTTCTACCGGGAAAAATAATCACCTAAAATTAGGCAAGAATACAATAAAGTCTGTTAGCTCTGAGTAAAATATGGAACAACATCCTGCACAATGTCAAAAGCAAATTTGCAGGGATTGTTGATTGTGTGCTATTCTTGTATTCGGTACAACCATCTAAAATTAGGCTGGTGTTCGTATATGCTCACCTTTCGACCGCCTGAGAGCTCAAATATGTTTTCTTTCTCACTGCTGAACTTACTTTGAAGTTGCAACAACCAGCTGGAGTTCATCAATGACCATGCTGTTTCAGAAAACTCTGCCACAACAAATGTTTCACCCGATGCAGTCATGCCAATCACTTCCCTTTTGATAAGTTCGTTGTTTCTCGCCTCTGCAGTTGTTGAATCCCTGAGATGTACATCAAATAAGCCAAAAAAAAAAAGGGACAATGAGTGTCATAATGCAAGCACGCAAATGGGGAGTATAAACAGAACCCGAGTATTATTTTAATATAGGGAGGAGATGGAGATCATTTAGGGGCGTTAACTAAATGAGGCCCACTTCTCAACTGTGGAGATCAATGAATTATTTCATTTAGGTTATCCTCTTAGTGTGTGTGAGTTGAGTCCTGTTAACCTCATCTGGATGTTGATGACCTCATTGCCAGCTTCGTCCTGAACGCATACCCAACCATTAGCGCTTGAGAATGGACAATTCTGAACCAGGTTCAGCACATATGGTTCTGGAACCGGAGACGTAAAAGAGAGGGCAATACGCAGATGCACAGGTTTCGTTCCCCCAGCTCCAGAATATGGTTCCAACTCAAACCATTTTTCAATTGAGAGTTGAGAGCTTGGGGTCATGAAATCTCGTAAAGAGATTGAGATAGTTCCCAAGGATTTTTCAGGCCTTAGAGGTGACAAAGCTGAAGGTGAGTATGACATAAGTTCAAAGGCAAGCTCTCCAGTAGGTTCACAATGGAAAACAGCAACGCTCTTGTCCTCCGTCTCAGACAAAACATTTAGTCTTCTTCTGGTGTTGAAGAGTGTATCTGGCTGTTTCTTACCACAGATGACAAAGAGTCTTCCCTTATGCTCAGCTGGTATGTTTTTGACTGCCACGATCTCCACCATAACCTGATGAGTTAGGAGCCAAAAAATTACAACACTGAAACCAAATGCCTTCGGCTGAAAAACAAGGAATTAAGCAGCTGATCTGTAATTTGTTTCTTTTCATGCGAAATAAAGCGAGCATCGTAAAAAGCATGGTCGAGGCTACCTCCACCAGCATTTTTTCTGAAACCCGAATCATATTCTCATAATCATTGGAAGGAACTACTTTTCTGTTCGCAGTATCAAGTTGGCTCAAACTGGTTGTCACAGTAGATGGAACGATGCCTCTATACATAGCCCCCGCCCTCCAGTACCTGGAACCAAATGTCTCTTCCCACTGTTTAGTAGTTCCCGAAAAGCCTACATCCAGCTTGCTCCCCTTGGTTCTATCTGAATCTGTGTCATCATGCTCTAATACTTTGCCTAGTATTTTCACCAGATCCTTACAATAAGAAACAGGCTGCAGTTGGTGAGAGTGCCAGATTAGGTCAATGTCATATGTTGGAACACAGCAGCGTCGGGTTGACCTCTCCTTGTTCCTCTTGATTAAGTATAGAAAACCCTTGTATCTAGTCACTGCTCCTTCAAGAAAGAGATCGTCGTTCATGGAGGGTCTGGATACCTGTCATAAACAATCTCGTTTACAACTTTAAACGGGTATTGCAATTAATAGAAAAGAAAAAAATTGTTAATGTTACTGAAAAGCCATGTGATAACTGATGTAGCATTGTGACTTGGTAAATTTCTAATCATGTTGAAGGTTTGTCTTCCACACCTGACTGATTTCTTAATTACCTGATAAAAGAACGACGCTTGCCTTTTGACAGCTGACAGTAGGTCATACTTGGTTGTTTCTTGATTCTCCCAAGTATTTTTCACAACATTCTCTGAGGGCTGGGTGCTCCTGTCGAGTTCATATGGTTCATTAGGACACATTCTGTTCCAAATCTCTTGAGTTTGCTTCTTGAACATTTCCTGAACTGAAACAGAAGATACAACATTCCTGGTACCAAGGATGTTCCCATAGAATTCCTCACAATCAGCCCTGTAGCGAACCTGAAAAAACAACAAATGCAATCAGGCAATCCTACTAGAACAAAGTTTGAAAAACATACTATCCTTTCTCAATAATAATCTAAAGAGGACATGCGTGCTTGGTTTTGAGTTCAATGTGGGAACTTACAGGATTCAGCCTATGACAATGCCATATCCATTCACAATCAAGAGGCACAACTAGAGGGCCTTCTGTAACCTGAGAATTGGTATGTTTTGCCAGTAAAGGAAGCCAACAGTATTTGTACCTGAAATTTGCATGGCCTAGAACTTATAATTTTCTCCAGAAAGATAGAATTAAGACTCCAAATATCACTCAATAGCATATCTAGCTCATAAGTTTTCCCACCTGTAAATGGCCCTGTCTAAGAAAGGGCCATCATAGAGGTAGCGATTCCGATCAACTTCCGCAAGAAACCTTAACTGCTGCTTGGCTGCAACCACCAGGTCTGCACTCATCACAAGCTTCTGAGCCTTAGCCCACTCCAGCTCTTGCTGTCTCTCCATTCCACACACAAATGTAAGAAGTCACTTCAATTTTCCTATGTCAGTATTACGCAATTGACGTCTTATTTATACAGTTCAGAGTTTCAAACATGAAGCTCAAATGACCAAGATGCCTTCGTTAGTATGTCACGCCATAGGCCCCTGAAGTTGGACAGTTTTTCAGGAAACGCGTAGAATAGCATCATAAATTTTATGAAGTTCCCCGGGACGGTTACTTGCTTTCCCATTTCTAAATAATTTCATTTCATTTGGTATTCACGAAACACTTGTGAATCCCATTGAAGTATCTCATTTTACACGATGCTCAACTAATACACATTGGCAATTCAATTTGAATGAATGGATATTGCCGCATACAATCCAACCGGCAGTACTATATATTTAAGTTTTGGTTGGGGTCTATATAATAATAATAATAATAATAATAATAATAATAATAATAATAATAATAATAATAAATAATAATAATAATAATAAATAAAAATATTGGTCCCCTCCCTTCTATGACTGTCTCCAAGGCGTCGTTTTTCCTAGGATAGATGATAAAATGGCAAAAGCAAAATCATCCTAGCTAATTAAGCCTAAAAAAAGCCTCAACGACAATGAAGGTATAGCCATAGGCTCTTCTTTTCAAATGGGATAAGTATGATTGGACGGCGAATGTCTGCAATTTCAAACAAGACAGTGTATTCCTTCCCTTTCTTCTTTCTAAAGCTAAACCATTCTGCGTTGAATTTTTCAACAGCATCCATTTCTTAATTTGTAAAACCATGACTTTAAGCATGTCATAAAGAAAATTAATGGTTCAAACAATCAAACGGGCAATTAAAAGAGACATTCATCATAATATTTTCCAACTTCAATTTGTGTTATTAATATTCTTAATCAGAGTTTATTTATATATATAATAAGTCGAAGAGCGGTTAGAAATGAAATAAAAGTGACAGTGGAAAGTAGGGCTGCCTCTCCATTTTAACTATGAGACAGTAATTATTATTGGATTAAGGATTTGAAATAAGGAGAAATCCAAACATCTTCCATTCTTTAGCTTCTTTCTCTTGATAAAAACTTAAAAAAAAAAAAATTTAATCAATTCATTTTATCATCTGATTATTATTATCCAAGTTGCCATTATACTTATCTTTTTATTCTTTAAATAATCAACCTACACCTTATCTTTCCACAATTAAACTAAATTAAAAATATAAAAAATTTACAGAAATATAATGAGATACGAAAAATCGAGGGCACCGGGTTCACGGTCCTGTCCGTACGACAGTGCAGGGAGACGTTGTTAAGATAAAGGATGACGCGTCGCCAATCGGGTAAAAGATGTTTAGGAGTCAGCGCACGCTAAGCAGTATATTTGATTGTATCAAATGTCTCGTCCCATCACCAAACCTAATCCCTCGAAATCAAAGCACCCTCATTCAAATTCTCTCTCTTTCTTTTTTTTTTTTTCTTTTAAATATAAAAAAGAAATAAAAAAATTCCCATTTTCCTTGAATTCAGGACAAGAAAGAAAAGAAAATTGTAAAATAATTTTCTTGGCCAACAAATCAACTCCCTTTCTGCTTTAAACACCTGTACTTAATATTTTTTTTTTATTGTTCTTCCCATTATCAAATATGAGCCAACAAGTAATACATCTATATAATAAATATATGTATATCTAAAAGGTAAAATCAATAATCTTTTTTTACGTAAAATTTTACATAAATATAAATATATTTAATAATTAAAAGTACATTTAATTATATAATTAATATATATATAATTAATAGAATATAATTTTAACCGTAAAATTTATTTATATTTAATAATTTATAATTAATATAAAATTTTATGTTTAAAAAAAAAAAACGCTCATGTCTCTATTATTATTTTAAACACCGATAAAGCTTCCCACTAACGTTTGATTTGATACACTGTCAAGAATGTTGAGATTGAGTTCTGAAGAAGATAGCTAGTTGCAGAGAAGATACACAGAAAGAAAAATGGTGGTGAGAAAAGTAGGCAAGTACGAGGTGGGGAGAACGATCGGCGAAGGAACATTCGCTAAGGTTAAGTTCGCCCAAAACACGGAGACAGGTGAAAGTGTTGCTATGAAAGTTCTTGACCGGAGTACCATAATCAAACACAAGATGGCAGATCAGGTTCGTTTTGTCTGCCTTTTAATTTTTGAAAATTTCATGGAAAGTTTGAAGCCTTTTTTTTTTTTCTAATTCATGGTTAGGTGGACATGTTTCTATTGAATTATGTTAAGAGTTTGAATAGCATTAAAATTTGGCATTAACTGCAGCGTATGATGTGATGTTTCTTATCTTTACCGGGAAAAACTCATTTGTGGGGTGAGCAAGCTATTATTTTAGCTTTGAGTTTGTAAATCTGTTACCCAATTTTAAAGATTTCAGCTTTGTACGTTGTGGATTGTTGTTGTTCAGTTGTTTTAATGGTTTACAACTGAGTTAACATTGTAGATTCAGTACACAACACAGAAGTCCTATCTGTGAAATGCTTCTTCAATAGTAAAATTCAGTAGTCTTAGTGGCTCAGTTGCAAATTTGCTTGGGTAGATCCATAAGACATTGGCTTAATTCTTGAGGACCTTCTGGGTTTAAACATATTGCCATTGACGGACAGTAATCGATGGCAATTCATCAGAATCTTGGTGTTTATGCCAAAACAGTAAAAGTTCTGTTAATTGAATACATCATTTATTGAAAATGTACACTTCAATTTAATTGAGACAGCATAAACCTTGAATTCTGTTAGTCCCTACTCTTTATATGGTCCCACGGCTTTTGCTTCCAGACAAACTTTAGGTAGCACATATTAGCAGGTTTTAGTATAATTTTATTTTCTTTATTTAAAGCTTTCTTTCCAAATTCATCTTTCTTAAAATGAATTGTCTTTTGTATTACAGATCAAGAGAGAGATATCTATAATGAAGCTTGTCAGACATCCTTATGTTGTTCGACTGCATGAGGCATGGGAATTTTTAGATTTACATTTCAAGTATCAAATTATTGAGGCAGGATTTTGAATTCCCGTTAGTTGCTTGTCCCCCAGTTCCTTCTGACAATAAATTGTTTTGGCAGGTTCTTGCTAGCCGGACAAAGATTTATATAATCTTGGAGTTCATCACAGGTGGTGAATTGTTTGATAAAATAGTGAGTAGTCTAACTTGGAACCTTACAGCTCAAACATTTACAGTGTTGGCATTATTGTCACTTTCCTAAATTAACAACAGCTGATGTTAACCATGATTATGTAGGTTCATCATGGACGTCTTAGCGAGGCTGAAGCTAGGAGATACTTCCAACAGCTTATTGATGGTGTGGATTTTTGCCACGGCAAGGGTGTTTACCACAGAGATTTGAAGGTATTCTTCTGTTGACTTCTAGAAACCTGTTGCATTTCTCTGTTTCACTTAATTATAACATTTTTTCCTATGCATGCAGCCCGAAAATCTATTACTAGATTCCTTAGGAAATTTAAAAATATCAGATTTTGGTCTAAGTGCATTGCCGGAACAAGTAAGATTATAGTTTCTCTCTTTTTTGACTACTTATATCATAACTGAGAGAAATAATGAAATTGGGTTGTTTACTTGGTGATTTATGCATCCAGGGAGTTAGCCTACTTCGGACAACATGTGGAACTCCTAACTATGTAGCACCTGAGGTGATTATGAGCATAATTGCTTCTTAGTTGGTTGTAACTCAGTACGAACTCCAGACACATATTTAGGGACAATTTTGTACCAATATTTTCACTTTGTGTTCTAGGTACTCAGTCACAAGGGTTATAATGGTGCTGTGGCAGATGTATGGTCTTGTGGGGTGATCCTTTATGTTCTGATGGCTGGATATCTTCCATTTGATGAGCTTGATCTCACCACGCTATACAGTAAGGCATGACTTTTTTTTTTTTTTAACAACTATGATTTAATGATTTTATTTTTCTTGATAAGAAACTGAAAATGCTGTATCTATTAATAGAAAATGATGTAGAAAAGGAGACAATATAAGTAGCTGTCTATGATTTTATGTTTATGGTACATATAAGTAGCTTTTGTGGTAGCATTTATCAATTTGTTTCATAATATATGCAGAACTTATTCAGCTTATAGTTTGCTAAAATAGTGCAAGTCAGATGACTGTTCTTTAGTTGCATCCTTGCCCAGTTCTTAGTTTACTTAGTGAACGCAGCTATTTGGTTATAAAGTGGAGTACTATATTGTAGTCAGAAGGAACATGGGAGTTTGCCACTGTTCTACCATGCCTTAGCATTCATCCATGAATTTTATCCTTACTCACACTTCCTTAGAGTAGTGTTGATTGTCATCTAGTTCTTATTTGTCAGTCGAGGCACTAGATGGTCAAATCATTGCTTAGACTACTTCACGTTCTCTGGTGTTTTGATCTAAGTTTGATGTCAACAATGTTCAATAACTGTTCATTTTGCTTGTATTATTCAATTGCTTTCCACAGGTCGAGAAAGCTGACTTTTCATGCCCGTCTTGGTTTCCACTGGGAGCAAAATCTTTGATTCATAGGATTTTAGATCCGAATACTGAAACTGTAAGTTCATCTCTATGAAGAGACTTTGCTTTTTGCTTGTTTTTGTTAGCATACTGTTGGCTGCAGTTGCGATTACGAATATGAGGACACTAATAGGGATGTGAGTGGTCTGATACAATAATTGCTTTAAATTAGAATCTGTACAAAATTAAACTCATAATTATTAAGTGGAAACTTGATATGGTTGGCAAAGCAGATCATATTTCCTCTAGAAGTACCTCAATGCTCATGCTTCCGGCATCATTACAGCTGCACTCTCTAACAGCAATTGGAATGACATCAGAGAATCACCGAACCTTCTTTCAAGTCTTAAGAGAGCCGTAATTGTACTCATAGTTCTGATTTCACTATTCAATTCTACGTGAAAGTTATGCTATCTACTAGCAATTTTTTTTTTCTATGTGCTTTGCCTTTTTTTATAGCTTAAAATTATGGTGCCAGTATAAAATGTTTCACAAAATTCAATGGCATTTGTCTGGTTTCTCTGCTTCTGTTTGTCTCTTTGTAATTCAACCATCTCTCTCCATGCAGCGTATTACCATTGAACAGATCAGGAATGATGAATGGTTTCAGAGGGGTTATGTTCCCGTCAGACTTCTTGAATATGAAGATGTGAACCTGGATGATGTAAATGCTGTTTTTGATGATCCCGAGGTTGGTAAGAATTCACACAGTAACTTCTTTTCTATTTCTTCTTCTTTTTTTTTTTTCTGAAACTTGAGTCAATTAATTAATGCTTTTGGTTTTATTACTGCTAGGAATGTGTGCTCATTTTACATGACTGTTCAATCTTTTAGCAATCCCTGAATTTTTCCTAATCTAAGCATCACTCTTGATCTTAATACCCGAAATGGCATCATTGGGTCTAATCACTTGTTTTGGTTCATTAAGTCGTAGAATATCATTAGTAGTTAAGGACTGTCATATCTCCAGCTTAGTTTTCTTAAAGAACTTGAAGTTTACATATGGGTATATTATTCATCCTACATATAACTGCATTGGTTTAACACTGACCAAAATTGTGTCATTCTCATTGTTATTTCATTCACCATACATAAGTGTTGTGTTTGACGATAGGTTTCTAATAGCTACTGCCTTCGTTTCTCATATGTTGGCATATGATTGAATTATTTGTTTAATGCAATGTCTTTTAGTCCATCTCCATCAGGTAGTACACTTATTTTTGATAAAGGGAACACTGCTGTGTAATAAGGTTATGAAAACAGATCATATCTTCAGATATTCTTTAGGATTGTCCACTTTAACTAATGGATCAGGTCCTTCTGTTCAAATGTATTATTATAGTTAATTCCAGTATAATTTCTTGTCAATTTATGGTAATGCGGTTCATTGTAGGAAGGGCAGGCTAATGAGCAATGTGGGAATGAGGACATGGGTCCTTTAAATCTCAATGCCTTTGACTTAATAATTTTATCTCAAGGCTTGAACCTTTCAACACTATTTGACCGTGGCCAGGTATGATTTTCTCAGTTTGTACCTTTTATTTCTTGTGTGCCAGTTTAACTTTTCGTACATTTGGGTAATCAACAGTAAGCTTTATGTATTCAACATTATCACATTAAGGAACCTGCTGTCTTAACTGCTAGACTTTTGATTGGAAATTTTCTAGACTTGTACTAATGCCCTTGAATTGAAATTTTAAATTGCAATTTCTCAATCTCATGCCTTAAATATAGCAGTTCATACGAGAGATCAAGATATGCTATTCATCTATTTCCATTATAATATTTGTATTTTTACCTTTCCTGACAGGACTCTGTAAACCATCAGACACGTTTTGTTTCACAGAAGCCAGCAAAAGTTGTTTTATCAAGTATGGAAGTTGTTGCTCAATCAATGGGTTTTAAGACTCATATTCGCAACTACAAGGTAGAATGACTGACCAATTGGGATTTCCCATTTCATGCATTTCTCCAATAGCATACACTGACTATTACACACTCCATTTCTCATACTAACTTATATTATTCTATTTTTGGTACACATTTCAGATATAGTATGATCCGAAGTTGTATTTCCGAAATTGTTTTAACCAAGGTTACTTTTAACTTGCAGATGAGAGTGGAAGGTCTTTCTGCCAATAAGACCGCTCATTTCTCGGTTATACTCGAAGTAGGTTTTCAACTAACAACTCTAGACAAGATTTCAGTTCCCCTCATACTGTCATCTACTGATTTTCGTTTCTTTTTTAATTTGTTTGGACTGAAGGTTTTCGAAGTAGCTCCCACATTTTTTATGGTAGACATTCAGAAAGCAGCTGGAGATGCTACTGAATACCTCAAGGTCAGTTAACTATATTTATCGTTAATTGAGCTGACCATTTATGTATCAGATAGCTTAATATGATCTCTGCTTGACATAATTGGAAATGTTCTCTCTTCCTCGGTTGTTTTTGGGCTTATTAATTTTGGTTAAAAGGGTGAACTTCTTTGTCTTTGCAGTTTTACAAGAACTTTTGTAGCAATCTTGAGGATATCATCTGGAAGCCGCCTAATGAAATTACTAAATCAAAGATCACCAAGTCCAAGAGTAAAAGGCGTTGATATTTTTTTCCATGACATTGCCCTAACATTTGATGTAGAGTTTAATCTCAGGTTGTTTTCAAAGATAATTAGAAAATATATATATATATATATATATAGTTATTTTTGTATTGTTTTATATGCTTTAATGTTTGCAACGAACTGATAGTATTTTTATGATATTAGATTAATATAATCTTGTAATTAACAGTTATATTTCAGAAAGAAAATTAGTCAATTATATCATCATTATTCTTGTGGCTCTGTCATTGTAGATATTGGCACTTTAATTTACAGGATAATTTCCGGAGAGGCTTGGAATTTTTATGGCATTGTCAAACATAGACCAAAGAGAATTTCATTTTTTGGAATATATTGTTCTCACAATTAACGAGAATATTGGAGTTCAAGGATTAACACCAAAATCCCTACACGAGCAATAGCCATCGACAAATTTATGAAGCCTATTACTATCTCTAACGATGATTTCTCTGGCACTAAGTGAAGAAATAGCCTTAATAAAATTATGGCTATCCTGGCACATTGTGGTACTCTTAATAACCAGAACTGGTGCAACATTTAGTGTGTTCAATAATCCAAATGCAATGGCCAACTTTTCACTGCGATAGATTTTAGAAGATAGTGTCTTTTCTTCATTATCTTCATCAATAAGCTCAAAGCTTAGTTGTGGCTGGTATCCAATATTCTTTGCTTTTTCGAGCAGTTCATCCAATAACTTGTACATCTCTGCGCTCTGAGGATGCGACTCATCGTTGGATTTAAACGAATAAATCTTGTCTTTGATGCTAATCCAGCTCCAATCTTGTATTTTGCCAAGCTTTTCTTCTCTCATTAAAATTTTCACCATTGAAACGTCTTCCCACCTCTTTGCAGAGGTGTAGAAATCCAACAACAAGGCATAAGTGGGAGGATCTTTTGGTTTTAATTTAAGTAACTGTTCAGCAGCATAAAATCCTAATTCCATGTTTCCTTGTCTTCTACATCCTGCAACTAAGAGTGACCATATAACTTCATTTGGCTCAATATTCTTTTTCTTGATAAAATTGAAAGCTTCCTCTAAGCGACCTAACCCGACAAACATTTCGATCAGGCATATGTAATGGTCCATCACAGGCTTAATTTTGTAATCCTTTTGCATCATTTCTAAGTAATTGAGAGCTTGATGGACCATTCCAGCATTGCTACAAGCTGATAAAACCCCCACAAAAGTAATCTGGTTTGGTCTAACTCCAGAAATTAGCATATCCTCGAAGAGCTGCAGCGCTTGCTGATTCTGGCCATGATTTGCACACCCTGTAATCATAGAAGTCCACGATATCATTGTTCTTGTAGACATCTCCACAAAAGCTTTGCTTGCTCTCTCAATTCTTCCACATTTGTTATACATGTTAACCAGTGCAGTTCCCACAATTACATCAGACAAAAACCCAGTTTTCAGAGTCTGAGCATGAATTTGTTCTCCTTGTTCTAAGGCCACCAACCTACTGCATACAGTTAAGATGCTTGAGAAGGTGTACAAGTCAGGTTTCATTCCTGAGCGGTTTAATTTCGAAAAAATGTTTAATGCTTCGGTTCCACTATTATGAGCTGAAAGGTCATCTTTAGCAATATCCATCATTTGGGCATGACCTGCAATCATTGCATTCCATGTAACCAAGCTAACATGCATCTTGCCATCAAAAAGTTTCTGTGCCTCATCAATGGATCCACATTTGAGATACAAATACATGATAGAATTTCTTATACGCAAGTTTGATTCACAGCCTAGTTTAATGCTTAATGAGTGAACCTGTTTACTAACAACCGAAGACAGCATTGTACAACATACACTTAAGATGCTAGTTAATGTGAACTCGTTAGGCTGAATACCTTCAGATAGCATCTTAACAAAACATCTCAATCCCCTCACAGCTTCACCATTTTCACCACAAGCACCTATAACCGTAGTCCATGAAATCACATTCTTTTCCCTAATTATCTTGAAGGTTTTAATTGCAGAATCCAAGCTGCCCCATCTCGAATATAAGCTACAAAGTGAGTTTCCAACACTTGCATTGTCTGCTGTCTGGTACTTAACAATGTAGGCATGTATTTGCTTCCCCAATTTAATAGATCCTATTGTAGCACAAGCATTTATAGCAGTTCCTAGAGTAACATTTGTAGGATAAGCTCCGGCTTCCAACATATCTATAAAAACGTGAATAGCAAGCTCTGGTCGTGAATTTTGAACATAACCCGACATCAAGCTTGTCCACGAAACAACATTTATTCTAGGCAGATTGTCAAAAACTTTTTTAGCTTCTTCCATTGTTCCACATTTTGCATAAACATTAACTAG
Organism: Azadirachta indica; assembly: GCA_022749755.1. Classification (NCBI taxonomy): domain Eukaryota; kingdom Viridiplantae; phylum Streptophyta; class Magnoliopsida; order Sapindales; family Meliaceae; genus Azadirachta; species Azadirachta indica. The sequence goes on from CM040449.1 coordinate 6,468,189, forward strand.
GAATGTCATTACAAAGATGTCTTGGTGGGTTCCTGTCTTTATCATGTGAGCATGAACACTTTGCACGTTTGATACTGAATTTCTGTCTATGCATTCTTGTAAAAGAGGAACATAATAAGATGTTTCAACCTTTGTGACATCTTTAATCATAGAAAGAGCTTCACGAAAGTCCAGAGACCTAAGAGGTATTGAATTTCCATTCGGTTGGGTGATAGTCTGGTTTCTCTGATATGATACGGTAGGACTCTGAGATATCAAATGCAGCTTGGGATCAGTGATTGCAGAAGAAAATAAAAGGGCTATCACTAAAATTTCTTAAAAATGATAAAAATAAAGAAAGCCAAAGTAGGCACATGAGTTATTGAATACAGGATGCCTCAGCTACCATCTTAGACCACCTGCAAATTTTGGTATATATAATTATCATTATCCAAGAACTTCCCTTCCCTTTGATACCAAAAATTGAACCAAAGCATTACTTTGAAAACAAGTAAAAACAATTGAAAAATAAGGATAAATGTTGGTTTCCTTGTTTCACTTATGTAATTTAGCTAAAAAATGACAAAATTGGAAGAAGAAAATAAAGTAAAGAAGATACCTTCTTGGTGGCAAGAGGACTGGTAGGTAGGTTTCTGGATTTTCTGTCGAGTTTAAGAGTGCAAGTGACAGAAGCTGAGGGCACAGAAGCCATAAAGAGGAGTTGAAGAAGTGCTTATCGAAAAAGTACATATTGGGAAATGCAGCAGATTATCATCTCTCTTCTGTTTGGATAAAAGTGTGGAGTGGAGGGAAGAAAGCGAGAAAGGAATGGACCAAAGTCAGTTATCTGTTAACCCATCTTCTAGTTCAACCGCTAAGGTTATTGTAAATTAGCTTTTACATTCAAGTTTTGATTCTATTTTCACTTTTGCCCTTATGGTTTCAAATAGTTTAACTTCATGCCCTGATTAAGTAAATAAAAATTTTGATGATGAATTATGAAGTATCGTCATAATTTAAACATGATTAACTGTTTATTAAATTTAAGTACTTATATTTGTCCACGACAAGTCATAAACGACAGCCATTCTCAAGAGTCAAATCTAAAACGCTAAAGGCAAAATGTAACATAACAATTGTATAATGAACGACAAGCCGTTGGGTTTTTCAATGACACTTCGCTCTCAAAGTTTAGAGTTAAACGACGAACAAAGTAACCGTTATATAGAAAACGACGAAATGAAGTAACCGCACATCTAAAAGTTTCATGTGCATTTATTTGCTTTACTTGCGTCCATTATTATTATTATTTCGATAAAAAAGTTATCAGACAATTATGAATTCGACTACGATAATTCGGGATTAAAACTGAAATCCTGATTTGTCCACAAAATATCGTCCAATGGGACAATCAAAGAGAGCAAAGTGAGACTCCCAAGAAAGTTTTATTTGATGTCTGTACATTTTAGTAAAACAATCTAATTATTAACCGGAGGAAATTTCCAACATAAATATCTAAGTTTGAAGTTAACAAATACAAATTACATTTTGTAATGAAGATTCCAAATTCATCTGGATCTCATGGATGGAAGTCCAGCATGCTCCAATCCAATTTTGACCTCCATTTGCGACTAAGGCATTCAACTCAAGGCTGAAATCGATGGCCTAGATGACAGCATATTCATCCGCACAGCATAAATCTGTTTGAATACAAAGAACCATAGTCCAAAACATAAAGATCCCTACATCTGCTCTTAAAGGGTGACTCCAATGCACTTTTTCTGACCAATTTGTTATTAATGATGGATACACATTTGAAAATTTTGCTAGAATATTGATAGTATCCAAGAATTCTCGTACAACAAGCGTATTAGTCAAAGAGTTGTATCAGCAAATTACACATTAATTAATTGAATTACCAATTGCAACTACAACACAGGACATGATCTTGCATCAGCTGGCATTCTTTTTCTTTCCTTTTTTTCTTTCTCTTGAAAGGAGCTGCCATTCTTGATATAGAGGAAAACTGCTTACTCAGACAGTGGTTTTATGGCTCTTATTCAACATGTATATGACAAAACTCAATACATGACGTACCTTACTCCATAAACAACTTTCTTCAGTCCTTGTATTTCATTGTTTCTTTCTCAAAACCAACAGTAGGGAATTGTTTTGCGTACTCCTCAACCTCATCACGAAGCTTTGAAATCTCAGACTGAATGTTTGCATCTGACTTCATAGTTGCTACAAAATCCTTCAACTTGGTTCCTGTATTAATCACAACACAAGATGTTCAGTAACAACAGCAATGATGATGATGATAACTACTCTTTATATCCAATAGATGATGGCAGCATAAAGAACCTTTGGTATTGCCCTTGATCTTTGATGCCAACTTCACAGCTGCATCGAAGAATTCAGCTACTTTTTCAAAATCTTCCTCAATGAACCCCCTAGATGTCAGGGCTGGGGTTCCTGGAGGATAAAAAAAAAAGAACGTTGTGAAATGTAAGTACTTGCTCAACAATCAATAGATGTAGATGATCAAAAGAGGAAAGGCATACCCATGCGGATGCCACCAGGAACCATTGCAGACACATCCCCAGGAACAGTGTTTTTGTTGGCTGCAATATGAACTGATTCCAAAACCTTTTCAACTCTTGATCCATCAATACCCTGCCAAACAAAATACCAAAACAAGATACTGATTTCTTTTCTCATGTTACAAATTTTTTCCGGTGCACAACATGGAAATTGGGTTAACATCAAGGTCTGCAATTCAAGGAGCTTCATAATTTCACCACATATAAGATTTATTGTACCTTGTTTCTCAAATTGACCAAGACTAAATGGTTCTCAGTTCCACCAGACACCAGTTCATAACCCTTCTCCATCAAACTCTGCAAACAGAGAGGACTATTACTGAGGCACAATGGGGCCTAACAACTACTTGCTCAGATTAATAAAGATAAGAATTGCATAGAAACAAAGTATCCAATGGTAGAAAGGCACAGGGAGTATACCTGTGCAAATTTTGAACTATTGCTCAGAACTTGCTCTTGGTAGGCCTTGTACTCAGTCGTCTTGACCTGCAATCACATGACAATCAACGAACTATATCAACATGGACTTGATGCTAAAGATGAATAACAACTGCTTGATCTGGCATACTATAAACCATCCAAAACATGCATGAATTTGAACCAGATATACAGTATTTTCTTTAGTCAAAATACATATAACTAAACCAAACAAATATATACCTGCTTCAGTGCAACAGCTAATCCACTTATGGTATGATTATGTGGACCACCTTGAAGCCCAGGAAAGACCGCCTGATTAATTTTGTCTTGGTAGTCATACATGACCTGTTAGCATCAAATGAACCATCACAACTTGTTCTAGGTTCTTTACAAGGGAACTTCTATACTCAGTATCGACAGAAGCTAATAGTAAATGAGAAAAACCCTTACACACAAGAATCAATAAACAAGAAAAGTTTAACTGCTAGCAGATTGCTTTCTTTTTCTTTCCCTATATTTTACTCTCCTATCTTCTTCTTCTTCTTGTGTCTTGTTTTTTGTTTCTTTTTCTCTTGTTATCATTCTTTCTCGCATATCAAAATTTGGACTTACTTCTTGTCCTTGTTTATTAATCTCTTTAACCCCCTTCCTGAAGAAGATCATGGCGCCACGTGGACCACGAAGTGACTTGTGTGTTGTTGTTGTCACAACATCTGCATATTCAAATGGAGATGGAATAACACCAGCAGCAACCAAGCCACTAATGTGTGCCATATCAGCCAACATTATTGCTTTCTGCTTGTCACAGACCTGCCAAAATTTATCAATTCATAACTTATTATTGTCAAAATCCTGAAATTTCACAAGATATACGAGCATGTAATCACAAAAGTGTAACTCAAACAAAGTTTACCTTGCGAATACAAGCATAATCATAAAGACGTGCATAAGCACTTGCACCTGCAACTATGAGTTTTGGTCTGAAAAGTGCAGCACTTTTCTCCAACTGCAAATTTTCACTCACATAAGCCAGGGCTTAATAACAAAACCGGAACGTGCTTTACAAGAAAATTTTCAAAAGAAAGTTGGAAGAACTAGAAGAGCTATCACACAAATAAAAGAAAACTAATATATATATATATATATTACTTAAAGCTTCCATAAAACTACCCTTTTGTCGTGTTCTAGAAAAAATAAAATTTACTCTTGTTATAAAGCAATTTCAGGAACTCGCTGATATGTTTTCTTTATCAAGCACGAAGGAGCTATGAATGATACAAGAAGCCATAATCAACAAGCCTAGTGCTCCACAATATCCAGTTACCGTAGACTGTATATAATCCAAGAATTATAGGACACTCTCACTGATACATCCGGCTTCTGTGGATAAACAGCCTTAGCACACATAATATGGTACATGGCAGACCTTAACCAACATAGTAGCAAACCAGAAAGTAGTTTTTGTTTCAATTAAGAACACTTTCATGGAAATAGAAACAGCAACATACCTGGTCATAGTCAATGTATCCTGTGCTCTCATTCAACCTGTATGGCATTGTCTCGAAGAATATTGACACAGCAGATATTTTCTTGGTGTCAGTCTGCACAAAAATTAGAAACTTGTCCATCATGATTACAGGGACAAACTCCGCAGCCTTTGAAATAAGAGAGAACCAAAACCAAATTCAGCAGACAAAAATATTTTAACTAAAGGAACTTATAAGCACCTGATAACCATGTGAAAGATGCCCACCATGAGGTAGATCAAGAGCCATAATTCTTTCATGCGGTTTTAGTAATGCAGTGTAAGCTTGAAAGTTAGCTGGGGATCCAGACAATGATTGCACATTAACTGCAAGAAAAAAATGTAATGACTAATTTAAAAAAACTCTTCTGTTTCTCATATCAGTCACACTTACATCTCCAAAGTCATAAAATGCAACTGTTAGCTAACATTCAAGCAACTTTAAATTAAACTGATAAGAAAAAACCATAGCAAATCATATTCATAATTCATTTACCTCCCCATTTTGCAGGATCCAATTGAAAAGCTTCTAATGCACGCTTCTGACATAATGACTCAGCCATGTCAATGTACCTAATTGGGTACAAATTAGGTACAAATCATAAATTAACAAGAAAGTTGCTTTAAAAACGAGCAATTTGTATGTTATAGCACATAATGTATGATGTGGTTATCATTTCAATTTCTAGTTTTCTGACATATCCTATCTCATTAATCTATTTTCTAAATAAGTTCACAAATGACTGAAAAAAAAAACAGATAAAAAGTAAAGGGCGCTTCTCATACTCATTTCCTCCATAATATCTAGCACCCGGATACCCTTCACTGTATTTGTTGGTCATGACAGACCCAACAGCTTGCATAACTGAGACAGATGTGAAATTCTCTGAGGGTATTAGTTCAAGCCCCTACATATTCAGAATTTAAGTTCACAGTCATCACTTTTGATTTCAACGTGTCAAAATAAGTTTTCTATCAAATTGTGAATATACCTTCCATTGCCTAGCTTTCTCTAGTTCAATGATGTCAGCAATTTCTGGATCGATTTCCTCAAGTGGAGCATTCAGTTGATTAATCCACTGAAATACAAATATTTAGAGTAATTCTTTTACAATCATAGGTCCAAAAGGAGCAAAATGTGATTACAAGCTGCATCCAAGGATGAAAGGAACATTTTAAACATAAGCTTACGGGAGCAGGAGCTCTGAGCTTCTCATTTACTGCTTGGTCGGGTAAAGAGGACTGCAAAAACAAATCAAATTCAAATCAAACGTAAAAGATTTATAAAAAAACAATAATTTCGGAAAAAGAAATGATAAAGAGTTAACAGAGTATAAGAAGGACCATGTAACAGAGGGAACCGCAGTTAAAGTGAGGTTTGATTGGAGTCCTGATAGAGGAAGAGAGTCTCCGAAGAGCCATTGAAGTTGCCATCTCTCTCTTTCTCTCACAGTATCTCTGTCTAGCGGTGTGTTTTTCTCTTCCTGTGTTTTCGGCTGGCAGATTCACTGCTTACTCCTCTCTGGAAGTGGGGTTGGTGGGAGAGGTTGCTTTATGAAAAATTGCGGGTTTTGCAAATCGAGAATAGGTTCGTTCGTGGTCCAACGTCACCATCAACGTATTTGCTCAAACGACGACGTATAGATACCAGAGGTTTCACCAACCCTGGATGCCCATGGGCCCAGCGGCCCAATGGCCCATCTCCCTTCTTATTTTTTAAAAAAGAGTACTGATACGGCGGTGGTATCTACATAAGTCGAGTTTTAATAAAAATACGCTTGTTGCATTTGTGTTAAAGATATTTTTTTTTATGGTATGATATAAAAAGTTTGCATTTTTCTTTAAAATTACATTTTTGAATCAACAAATTCCCAACTTGTGTAATCAAATGTCAATCAAACTAACCTAATCTTTCATTTAGGTGCCAAAAGAGCCAGTATTTTGTCAATTAATTACCGGAAAACAAAAAGTTGACCAGTTGACCAATGTATGTACTACTACGCAGCATAAAAAATTAAGCAATACAACCAAAATCCAACATAGAATTCACCAAAATAAATAAATAAAAATACTCTAACCGATTTTACCACCCACGTTCATGCTTAAAATACTCCACACAAAGCAGTAAACCAAAATCTCTCTCGTCTCCTGTTTCCCTTTCTCAAATAGGATGGGAACTGTTGAGATAGAACGGCTACCAAGCAAAAAGCTCACAGAGGATCCCTCAATAGACGAAGACGAGCTTTCTCCAGTAGAGCAAGTTCGGCTAACAGTGCCCAACACAGACGACACATCACTCCCAATATGGACTTTCCGCATGTGGTTTCTGGGTCTGTTTTCGTGCTCTCTACTTTCCTTCCTCAACCAGTTCTTCTCTTACCGGAAGGAGCCTCTGATCATAACCCAGATAACCGTCCAGGTGGCAACTCTTCCCATCGGACGGTTCATGGCCACTGCTCTTCCGCAGACCAAGTTTCGTATTCCTGGACTTGGGTCACGCGAGTTCTCTCTTAACCCTGGACCCTTTAACATGAAGGAACATGTGTTGATTACGATATTTGCAAATGCTGGAAGCGCTTTCGGAAATGGTTCTGCTTATGCAGTTGGTATTGTTAATATTATCAAGGCTTTTTATGGAAGGAATATCTCTTTCTTCTCTGCTTGGATGCTTATTATCACAACCCAGGTCTTCTTCTGATCAATCCTTATATGTGCATGTTTTCTCATTACGTAGTCGGGATGATTACTTAGTTTGTTCATTTTAATTATCTCGTGTTGGTTAATTTCTTAGGTTTTGGGGTACGGATGGGCGGGGCTGCTGAGGAAGTACGTGGTGGAGCCGGCGCATATGTGGTGGCCAAGTACTCTTGTTCAGATCTCCCTATTCCGGTATTCTCAAACCTTTCGGATAATCCAATTGTGTTTTTCTTTTTCTAGACTTTCATTTTTTGTTCTTATAAGAAATTATAGGAAAAAGTACTTTATAGTGTTCTAATAAAATTGACTAAGGAAAGAAAAACTTTTTTTTTTTTTATGGGAAAAACTATAAGAAGTTATGGGACCTTTTGATTCATTAATCAGTAGGATTTTGAAGTTTTAAAAATAAAAAATACAAGAAATTTAAAAAAAAAACTTATTTATTTAAATTTATCTAAACTTTATTTAACAACAGTTTTCAAATAGAAGTCTACAGTTAATATAAAATTGAAAAATGAAAAATAGTATCTAATTCGAACTCGAATATAATTTTTTTAATTCTAAAAAAAGATTTTTAAATTTAAAAATTCTTTTATTTATAATATATATAATCTGAATTTAAAATTTTAAAATATTTCATTTATAATATTTATTCATATTATCTTTTAAAAAAAGAAGAACTTTATCTTTATTTATTTCTTCTACTCTATCTATTGATTATAGTTACATTATATATTACAAAATATTTTTTAATTTTTTATTTTATTGATATATTTTAATCAAAATTTTTTTAATATGATGAGTTCTTTTATTCAAATAAATTATTTTATACGATTTTAATGAAATTTCGGAGCATATAGGATTGAGTTTTTATTAATGAATTGATAACAAAATACCGAATTTATTAACAACCTATTTATTCAATTAGAAAAAATATATATTACACCTCGTATAATTTTATCATTAAGAAATGACAAATTTTTAATATAACATTTTGTATTAATATATTTAAAATAATATTTTGAAATAATCAATTGTTTGTTACTATTTAAAATTTTGATATAAAATTATTTTAAAAAGTATATTTAACCAAACAAATATTTATTATTTTCTAATATGATATCAAACGAATTTTCAAATATTAAAAATACAATTTAAAATTTTGGATTGTATCTTAATTTTTCAAAATAATTTTCAAATTGCATATCAAATGTTCCCTAGTTTTCTTATTTTTGAATTAATTATGTCAAAAAAATTGAAATATAAAATTTTTCTTTATTTTAAACCTATATTTTAGTTATAATGATATACAAACTAAACTTTAAATTTCTAACTATAATGTTACAATCATATGCTAAATTTAGAAAAGCTTTTCTAGAATTTGTTATTATTTTCATCCTTTATATGTGTACCATTTGATTCTCTTTCAAAAGTTTTCAAATTATACTTTGATTTTCTATTTTTTTCTTTGTTGATGTCCCTTAATTATATTTTTTTTTATAATTTGGTTATCTTTAAGTAGAATTAGTTTGATATTTTTATTAATACATTTTTATCTTATTTGTTTCCATGTTCTTATCTTTTAAATCGAAAGTTCTATTTATCTTTTTAAAAAATATAATTAATTATTATATCCGTCTGTGTATAGACAATGTGAAATAAAAAACATTATTGAGTAATATTTATAAAATTTAGTTCTTAAAAGTAATATCAGCTAAATATATACTTTTATTTTTGTTATCACTAACTATTATATCAAATATATTTTTACACTCAAATTTTTTAATTGTATTCTAATTTTCGGTCATAAATCTAACATCCTTATTTATTTAACATTTTTTTTTTGCAAATTCTTTATCAAATCAAACACATTATTTTTCGGCATTGTTATATTATGAATGAAAAACATCAAATGGGTTTGTTTTATTTATTTATTTATTTATTGCATTTTTTACATCCAGTCAATTTTATTACTTTAAATGAATTGATTTCTTTTGTCAATACTAAATTTCCTGAAAAAGAAGAATAAATTGAAAATAATTTATGCTATATTATCGAAGAAAATAAAAAATAAAATGTAGTTTCACTCAAATATGTACGCTTGTAGAAAATATTCACGTCCATGTGATTCGTCTTATTTCTGCCTGAGGGGAGTTGTAACTGTGAACACATACGGTTTCGCAATTCTTAAGTCATTTCTGCCAAATAAAAATCATCGAGACCCATCATAGCTTGCTAAAATATATCACCAATGAATTTAATTTATCGATGCATTGGTGATTTTCCCTAGGAGGCTGTTTGTCTTGTTCAATACTCTGAAAATCAATAGAAAATCATCTTGAAGGTAAACAGTGTAGCTATTGGCTGCTACTGCTGAATCTACCTACAAGTTGGATCGAGAAATTATCAAAAGATAATATAGTACGTAACAGGCAGATATTGATTTGAGAAAGCAACCAATACTAATGTATTATATACGTGCATTAGAAGGCAGGCCATCGGATTTTGGATAAAAGTTCATTCTTTTAGAATTTCAAAGCATTAGCCAATATCATGTTCTGTATGACCAATTAACTCCAAATGCTGTCCTTTTATTTTATTCTTAATAGAAAATGGCCAAAAAAATTGAGGAAATCGCGACTCTTTTGGCCTGCATTAACCTGTTGAGAACGACCACTTTTGCTGAGATATTCGTGCATCTGATAGCTCGCTGTCCCTTTTGTCCTACATGCATCAGCACCTCACAGGATTGATTCGTTCATTGAACTTTCAGGACTCTGCACGAAAAGGAAGACAAACAGAGCGGCCAGCACAGTCTATCACGAGTGAAATTCTTTGTGATAGCATTAATTTGTAGCTTCTGCTGGTACTTGTTCCCTGGCTACCTTTTCCAAACATTACAGAGCATTTCATGGGTCTGCTGGGCTTTTCCCAATTCAGTTACTGCCCATCAAATCGGTTCGGGCCTAAATGGACTGGGGATCGGGGCATTCACCCTGGATTGGACTACAGTTGCTTCTTTCTTGTTCAGCCCTCTTGTATGTCCCTTCTTCGCCATTGTGAATGTCTTCGTAGGATATGCATTGATCGTCTACGCAGTAATTCCCGCAGCGTACTGGTGGCTGAATTTATATAGTGCTAAAACCTTTCCTATATTTTCATCACATTTGTACACTGCAAAAGGTCCGGAGTACAACATAACATTGATAGTTAATGACAAGTTTGAGTTGGATTTGCAATCGTATCGGCAGCATGGAAGAATCCATTTGAGCACATTCTTTGCTCTCACCTACGGGTTTGGCTTTGCCACTATTGCTTCTACACTTACTCATGTAGGCTTATTCTACGGAAGGTAAAGTTTATCTTCATTCAATTTCTTACTCATATGCTTATAATCGTCCTTCAATGAATACTTTATTTGTGTATTAAAACTTGTGATTAACATGAAATTCCATAATGTTACAGGGAGATTTTAGATCGGTACCGAGCTTCTGCTAAGGGAAAGGCGGATATTCACACAAGATTGATGAAGAACTACAAGGACATTCCTTCATGGTGGTTTTACATCCTTCTTGTTGGGACAATTGCAGTCTCCCTTGTTCTCTGCATTTTCCTGAAAAAGGAGGTCCAAATGCCATGGTGGGGACTAATATTTGCAGCTGCCCTTGCCTTCATATTCACTCTTCCTATCAGCATCATTACTGCCACTACAAATCAAGTAACTAACTTAAAGACTGAAAATTTGAAATTTGAATTCCTCTTGTAGTTTCTCTTTTCTGATAATGATTTCTTCTGTATAGACACCAGGATTGAATATCATCACAGAATACATAATGGGAGTAATACTGCCAGGGAAACCCATAGCCAATGTTTGCTTTAAGACCTATGGATATATGAGCATGACTCAAGCAATCTCGTTTCTTAGTGATTTCAAGTTAGGCCATTACATGAAAATCCCTCCAAGATCAATGTTCCTTGTTCAGGTATTTCTCTTCTCTGTTTTCTACAATCCCATAGCCATTCCAATTAATACGTTTTACAAATTAATACTGTTAATTATTAGCACGCCTCTAATTAACTGCTATGCTTAATCTGCATATATTTTTCAGTTTATTGGAACCATCATAGCTGGAACAATCAACCTCAGCGTAGCATGGTGGCTTTTATCCTCGGTTGACAACATATGTCATCCAGGTCTTCTTCCGAAAAACAGTCCTTGGACGTGTCCCAGTGATCGTGTCTTCTTCGATGCATCCGTTATCTGGGGTTTGGTTGGACCTAAGCGAATCTTCGGTTCTCAAGGAAACTACGGAGCTCTTAATTGGTTCTTCTTGGGAGGATTCTTGGGACCATGCATAGTATGGCTTTTACACAAGAAATTTCCTAATCAATCCTGGATTCCCCTCATCAACCTTCCGGTTCTCCTCGGGGCAACTGCTTACATGCCACCAGCAACAGCTTTGAACTACAACTCCTGGATTTTGGTTGGAACAATCTTCAACTTTTTCATCTTCAGGTACAGAAAGAAATGGTGGCAGAGGTATAATTACATTCTATCAGCAGCTCTGGACGCCGGAACGGCGTTCATGGCGGTTCTGCTTTACGTTTCACTGGGCTTGGAGGACATAAACTTGCACTGGTGGGGATCCAATCCTGAAATCGACCCAGAGCACTGTGAGCTCGCGACTTGCCCCACGGCGAAGGGTGTAATAGTTGACGGGTGCCCAATATTTTAAGCCTCTGCATTTCACATTTTCACTTAGCTTGGCTACAAAAAAACCCAGCTTCATGCTTTTGTAATTTAATCCGTTCTTCGTATTTCTACATGTGAAAACTGCAAACTACATATATATATATATATATATATATATGGATGACATGGCTTTATATGATGAATATTTTCTTGCAACTTAGTCATCACTAATTTTCTTGAGTCAATTCTGAAAGAGTTCTATGTACTTCCTACGCGTCACTGAGTTTCTCACTAAATATATTCTCTAATTACTTGCAAGAATTCAATGAAAAGAGAACCAAAAGAGGAGCGGAAAGAATAATTGTAATCTATATGTTTAAACATTAACAAAAAGTTTAATATTTAAAATTAAAAATTATTACAAGATGAATGAAAAATTATTTAACTTTATATAATTAATTAAAAGTACAAAATATTTATATCATGTAAAAGAATCATTAGAGAAAGACAAAAGACTTAAACACTTGAAATTAATATTCTTATTTTTTAGTGTTTGAAAATTCTAACAATATAAAAATGTTCTTAATTGATGAGCTTTTTTTGAAGATAAAGCCAAAAGAATTTTACAGTTTAGAAACAACAAATTAGATAGAAAAAGAGAATAAAATAATAAATTTTGGAGTTTTGTAAATAAAAAGGCAAAAAGAGAAGTTGCAATTAAATTGTAAATTGTATGACTCTGAAAAAAAAGGGAGAGAGAAGGATTACAAAAAGAAAGATAGAAGGATTACAAAATGAAAGATAGAGTCCTTGGAATCATGTAAATAAATAAATGATATTTAATAGGCAATCTAAATCATTTACTTAAGTTTGTTATCAACTAATTCATTAAAATAATTGTCATTATTACTTAAATTTGGGGGCCAATCAAGTGAAATTAAAGATGCTGTCTTCATGTGCATTAATGTATATGCGAAAAATTAAAATGGGGAGTTACCCAATAACTTAAGTCTTAACTCTCAGTTTAGCAAGTGTGCCCCATATTAATAGAGCTGCAATTGAGAGCTTAATTTAATTATATAAACCTCTAAATTAATATAAAATAATTATTAAAATACCAAACTAGAGCTTAATGTTTAAGCAATATGTCTGTTTTCTGTGTGTGTATATATATGATTAGAATAATTTTACAAGATAATTGCAAAATGTTAAAAGACTATTATTATTGACATTTGATATCATGCGGAACAATTTCAGATTAGTCACTATATATTACGCTAAAAATATTTTTATTTTTGTCATGTTATTGTCATTATTCAAATATATGCCATATCTTTTGTTATTTACATAATTTCAGTTGTATATTAAAATTATATACATTTATTTAATAATAATAATATTTTTAGACAAAATTTTGAGTTTAGATTCAACTATTTCTATTCTCCTAATATTAAGGGAGGAATCTACTATAAAATCTGCTGAAGAATCGAATTCAAATTGAAGTAAGTTAACCTCGAGAAAGTTTTAGGTGGAATTGACTAGTTATAAAATAATAAAATATTAAAAAATTTAGTACACGTGACTTTATTTGATTAGTTGATTTCATTTGAATAGTGTTACTTAAAAACCTTCTCAGTGCACTAAACAAACTAAAACAGATTCTGCTAATTTTTCTCTTTACGTGCGAGGCTTCATCTTCATCATCATAAAACAACTCTTCACTCCAACAACGGCACAACTATCTCTCACTCACTCGCAATGGCTTCTCTTGATGTAGAAAGACCGCCACCGCCGCCTTCAAAACCTAAAACAAAGGCGAAAGGAGATGATGAACTAATCGACGAAGAAGACGACGAAATTTCGCCGATAGAAGAAGTCCGTTTAACAGTCTCAATCGAAGACGACCCGACCCTGCCCGTATGGACTTTCCGAATGTGGTTTTTAGGCATAATCTCCTGCGTCCTTCTTTCTTTCCTCAACACTTTCTTCGCCTACCGAACGGAGCCTATACTCATCTCCATGATCTCCGTCCAGGTGGCAACTCTCCCTATCGGACGGTTCATGGCGAACGTACTGCCGGAAAAGAAGTTCAGGTTCAGAGTTCCGGGATTCGGGGAGAGAGAGTTCTCCTTAAATCCGGGGCAGTTTAACATGAAAGAGCACGTACTGATTTCCATCTTCGCCAATGCCGGGTCGGGGTTCGGGAACGGAGCGGCGTATGCTATCGGTATTGTGGATATTATAAAGGCGTTTTATCGTCGGAAAATCAGTTTCTTGGCTGGCTGGATTCTTGTCGTGACTACACAGGTTTGGTGTAAAATTCAATAATCCCTTTTTTTTTTTTAATTTCCTGGAAAAGTGAATTTGCTGCGTTGTTGTATGATTATATATGTTGTGTATATTGGCTGTGTGAGTAGGTATTGGGATATGGATGGGCAGGAATATTAAGAAAATTCCTCATAGAGCCGTCGGAGATGTGGTGGCCGGCTAGTTTGGTTCAGGTTTCTCTCTTCAGGTAAATTACTTTATGCGGTGCCGTTTCGATGAGTTATATTATTGTAGTTGAAATTAACTTGAAAATGATGGATGAAATTTGCGTTTCTTGACTAAACAGTGAATCCCAAGAAAATGCTAATAATGGAATTCAAATATCACTGTTTTATAATAATCTCTCCTTAGATAAGAAAAAAGTTACATTTTTAGCCACAATACCTTGGAAACTGCATCTCATGCATGTGAACTGTCAACGCTGAGTTAAATATTGAACTAAATTTAGAATATGTGCTGAATCATGTCACATGTGAACTTTGGCTGGTTTATGACAGTACTATTATGGGCTTCATCTCTAAATGGGAAGGTACTTCATTAGACGACTTATATTATTTCGCTGATGTAAAATCTACCATCATACGTACCCAAAAATAGTGTATTCTACACCATACTTACTACACGATTGTAGAAAAAAGCCGTTAATGGAAAATCCTGTTGTTTCGATTTAAATTTTACAGAGCTCTGCATGAGAAGGACGACAAGCGCATGACACGGGGGAAATTTTTCTTGATTGCGCTTGTCTGCAGCTTCACTTGGTACCTTTTCCCAAGCTTCCTTTTCCCGGCTTTGTCTACAATTTCTTGGGTCTGCTGGGCATTCCCAAAATCAGTAACAGCCCATCAGATAGGTTCAGGCATGAAAGGACTTGGCCTTGGTGCTTTCGCCCTCGACTGGTCAGTTGTATCCGCTTATCTGATGAGTCCACTTATCACCCCATTCTTTGCTATTGCCAATGTCTTTGCTGGCTATGTCATTATGATGTATATTATAATGCCAATTGCTTACTGGGGATTTGATTTCTATCATGCCAAGGCATTCCCTATCTACTCCTCAGATTTATACAATTCAGAAGGACATGTGTATAACATAACATCCATTGTTAATGACAAGTTTGAACTAGACCTTCCGGCATATGAGCAGCAGGGGCGCATAAACCTCAGCATGTTCTTTTCCGTCACGTATGGCATTGGTTTCGCCGCCATTATATCTACTCTCACGCATGTGGCCTTGTTTAATGGAAAGTAAGTAACCAGAAAAATTAAGAATGGAGTAATTTTGATTTTTTATTGTAAAATATGAATGGTTACTGTTCTGGTTGTTCTAAAAGGGAGATCTATGAACAAATCCGAGCTTCTACAAAGGGAAGACAGGATATCCACACAAGGTTAATGAAGAAGTACAAGGCCACACCAGATTGGTGGTTTCATGTGCTGCTTGGAGGATCCCTGACACTCTCTCTTGTGCTATGCATTTTCATGAAAGACCAGGTCCAAATGCCATGGTGGGGACTCATTTTTGCAGCAGCCTTGGCTTTAATGTTCACCCTTCCAATCAGCATCATAACTGCCACAACCAATGTGGTAAAAACATCGAACTCTATATCTTTTGCCACTTTTCTTCTTAGCTTAAAAACTGTTCTGCTTGATAATTATTCACAAGCTTATATCGTTTTTAATTAATTGTATAGTGGCAAAGAATCATATTCGCAGTCGAATATCAAAGGCTAGATGAATATAGACATTTAAAATTTCTTTTCAAACTATCTCAACAACAGATTTTGTTTCTTCTATTGCCAGACACCTGGGTTAAATGTAATCACCGAGTACATCATGGGTATTATATATCCTGGCAGACCGATAGCCAATGTCTGCTTCAAGACTTATGGATACATAAGCATGACCCAGGCAATTTCCTTCCTCAGTGATTTCAAGCTAGGCCATTACATGAAGATTCCAACGAGAGCGATGTTTGCTGTGCAGGTACTGTCTAATTAACCGCACGTTTTACTACAAAAAATCTGAAAAAAACCAATTGTACTTAAATGAAAAATATGATAACTGGGGGAGCTCACACGCTTTTTTTCTAGTAATAGTAAGGAGTTTCACAGTGGAATACTTTTTCCAGAAAAAACAAACGGAAGGCACAATGTCTTTACTGCTTTCGTTGTAATTTTTATCTTTTTCTTGCTCTATGAAGTTTATAGGAACTATAATTGCCGGAACAGTCAATCTTGGAGTGGCATGGTGGCTGCTGACAAGCATAGAGCACATATGTCAAGATGGACTACTCCCTCCGGATAGTCCTTGGACGTGTCCCTCAGACCGCGTATTCTTTGATGCATCTGTCGTTTGGGGTTTGGTTGGACCAAAACGTATCTTTGGAACACTGGGAAACTACTCAGCTCTCAACTGGTTCTTCCTTGGAGGTGCATTGGGCCCTGTCTTGGTTTGGCTGCTGCACAAAGTATTCCCTAAGCAGAAATGGATTTCTTTGATAAATCTTCCAGTAATTTTGGGAACAACAGCTGCAATGCCACCAGCTACAACAGTGAACTTCAATATGTGGATTGTAACGGGAACGATATTCAATTACTTCATTTTCAGGTATCGAAAGGCTTGGTGGCAGAGATACAATTATGTTCTCTCAGCAGCCTTAGATGCTGGGGTGGCTTTCATGGGGGTTCTTTTGTATTTCACACTTACCATGGAAAAAAGAACCATAAGTTGGTGGGGATCAGCGGGTGAACATTGTGATCTGGCTTCCTGCCCGACTGCTAAAGGTATAGTTGTTCATGGCTGTCCTGTGTATTAAATGTCCTCTCAACTAAAATTTTAAGCTAGTGTAGCTGGTTTTATATGCTTCATGGAACATCATAGAAGAGAAACCAACGGAATGAAAATCATCTGTAAATCCTCAGGTTCCTGTATGTAATTGATCGCTATTCTGAGACAAATCATCTGTGGTTATTCCTTTATTCTTTGTTGCATATTTTAGGGAATTGCATGACTAGATGGATAATTCATAGTAATTTCAATTGATAGTACAGCTGAAACTACAACAGTCAAAATGAACATCAATTCAGTTTCCAACAGAAGGAAGTATGCCTTGAATGAAAACCATTTCAGTATGTTCAAGAAAATCCCTTAAATGGAAAATCTGTCAAAAATATATGTACTATATAGTATATATCTTTTAAAATGATTCAGAATGTATATTACAGCCTTAGAAGACAACTAGAGGCACGGGAAATCTATATATAAAAAGAGAACTGCAAATCTTGGCCGGAAGCTATACATATATATGAAGAATTCCCCTTTAATTGCATGACAATTTAAGTAAAATGATTTAAAACGCCATCAATATATCAACTACTAGTCTTTCTTATCAAACTCCAAAAGATTTGGACGGAGCAGCATATCTTGAAGAGAAGCCACGAGACAGAGAATCCACATTACCCTCATCCCAACAGCCCTCATCAAAGTTCTGAGCGTAGCTTAAGGGATCATACTTAAACCCGCCAGCTGGTTTTGGATTTTTTGCCCTGAAAGCCGCTGCTATGTTCCAACAAACACTCGTCTGCCTTCTTGTATCTCTCCATATTCTTCTCTTCGTCCATGGAAGCTTTAACTTGAACCGGCCCCAACAGGAAATCAACCCTCCTGCAGCTTCATCAGTACTCCTAGGAGATGATGAAGTTCCTTCCATTACTTCATGACCTTATTTGGGAGAAACTTTATTGCTCAGAGTCGGAGATGATGAGAAGAAGAATTATTCCTTTTGCCAAGTTGTGGGGTCTGGTTCTTCTGCGTTTCACTCTCTCCTTTTGTTGAGGATTTTGAATGTGTGGTAGAGAGAAGATGGCCTACGTCGATATGGAACAGGTTTCTTTTTTGTTTTCAAGGAGAGAATAGAAAAAGGTTAAAAGAAGGAAAGAAGTGAGGAAGCTGAGAAGTGAAGAAATAATCTGTCATTTCATTTGGTTTGCCATATATAGCCAATCTACGAGTACAATGCATGATAACGTAGTAATGTTCGCACCATCAGGAAGTGTACGCGTACCGAATAGTATATATATATATATATATATATATATAGATGTTGTATTAGAATCGAATATAAGTGCGATAGTAAGTGAGCTCCGTAAATTATTTCATATATGTAGTTGTAGTTGTTGTATTAGAGTCGAATGTAAGAGCGATAGTAAGTTAGCTCCGTAAATTATTTCATATCGCTTTACATATAAGAAGTCGGCTTGAATGTTGACATTGGCAACACAACAAGAAGAAAGAAACGAGGGTATATGGCGCCACATGCCACATACTAATTTTTTACTAAATTGTCGCGCTGGATAAAGCATTCTCGTTATAAAGAATAATAGTTTTATTTGGGCTGTAACTCTTAAATTATCAAAAAGCATAACTTTTACAAAATTAATATACTTAAAATTTCCCCACGAATAGAAATCTACTTATACAACCTACCGTCTAGGATAAGGATTTTTATGCCATCATGAAAGAAAATGCCAGACAGATTTCGTAATTTTTCTCGAGAGAACATATAGGTTTAAAACTCATTAATTTTATTTTTAATATTAAAAAAATTTTCAATCCTCTTATTTTCACCGACTTTAATTTAAAAACTATCAGACCCTACAGTACAATTTCAATATTTAAAACAACTCCTGAGATATCAAGATGTCAAATGGTCAATTAGGTAGTTCCATAGATCGTTTATTTGGCTCTCAACCAATCCTTAGGGTCATTAATCCTACTTACCATCCCCGCAGAGATGCGTTTCCTTACACATTTTTCCAACATCATTGCACCAGGGAAAAAAAAACATGAAATCAAACACAGCCCAGTGAACTAGAGTTTGTTAATGTCATCCCATAAAATCCATCTTTCGGCAGAGATTTCTGTCCGAGCAGAATGATTATATGTGTTATTATGGCATGCGACTGGCGGTAATAATCAGTAACCAAACACACAGCTTGGCATTTCCTTTTTCTGTATTCAGATTTTTCCAGATTCAAGCAAACGAAAGAGACATACTTGTTTGATGTTGCTGCAATATTGCCAGCTTATATAAAGAATATCCGTGGGTGGATAATTGATGCCATTCAAAAACGATATACATCTCTTACATTTATTTAACTTCTTGATATTTCCATACTCTGATTCACATGGCATATGGAGCTACAGTACCACAATCGATCATCCTTTTAATAGACACCTGTCACTTCATCCTGGAGTCATTCTACTACTACTTTACTTTCTCTTCTCTTTTTTCTTAATTTTCTGGAGTCTGGAGTCTGGACATACTTGAGAAACGTGTTGGACACGGATCTTTCATAAGATTGTGAATGACACTAGATGACATAAAAGGAAGTAGTCAACTTAGCTATGTTTCATATCATATATAGCATCATCCATTTCTATAAATAATAGAAACAGCAGTTGCGAGAAGCAAACAATTATTTTGGCAAAATGCATTTTCAAATATAAACAAACCAATCAAACCACTTTGAGCTTACAGGCAAAGATAAATTTCTCTCATGTGATAGATTTAACAAGGATAGACAAGCAAGCATATGACTGTTAGAGAGGGTAACAAAGTATAATACAAGACCAAGCAGAAGGACAATAAGCCTACATGGAGTATCTAACAAAATTTATCTTAACTCTCACTCGTCGTGAAGAAGAAACTAACAGATGTAAATTATAAGATCTTACAAAGTCATTTATATTGCCAGCACAGAGCTAAAGAAATTCAAATGCAGAGATTACCAGTTACCAGTCACCTCAGAACAGAAAATGGCAGGGGTCAACATGCTACATCTTGACCGCCACCTGTTCTGCTGAGCTTTTCTTCACGACTCCTTTGGAGCACAATTGATTTAATAGCTCCAGAGCCTCCTTAGCTAAGCCCTCATAAGCTATGCCTTCAATGAGAATGGTGTATGTAGCTTCAGTGGGCTTACAACCCCTCATTACCATGTCTGCCAAGAAGTCAATAGCACGATAGGTCTGTCGAACTTTACAAAGTCCCAACATTATAGAGTTGTAGGTGATAACATTAGGCCAGATTCCTATTCTTTCCAAGTCATGGAAAAGCTTAATGGCTTCATCAACCTTGCCTTCTCTACTCAAACCACCAACAAGTGAAGAGTATGTAATTGTATCAGGCTTGAGACCCTTTCCACGCATCTCATCCAAAAGCTTCATTGCTTGCTCCGTCTTCCCCACCTTTGAGAGACCATCTATCACAGTATTGTAAGTGATCAAAACAGGCGAACAATGTTTGTTTCCAAGCTGATTAAGTATCTCAACTGCAGCATCAACCTTCCCATCTTTGCATAATGCAGTGAGCAAAGTATTGTATGTCACAATATCAGGGTAACAACCCCTCGAGACCATAATCTCCAAATACTCAATTGCTCTATCCATTTTCTTTTCTTTGCAGAACCCATGAAGCACCGGGTTGTAACTTAAGGAATTGGGAGTACATCCATGCTTTGGCATCTTCTCCAATATGTCGATTGCTCGACCTAATAAACCCTTGCGGCACAAGAAATTAATCAAGATGTTGAAAGTAACAACACTAGGAGAGCATCCTTTGTGAACCATTTCAGCCAATAGTCTTTCTGCGTCCATCCACCTCCCAGTGCTACACATGCTACGCAAAATAATGTTATGAGTAATCACATTAGGTTGGCATCCATATGATGGCATCTCATTTAAGAACTTGATTGCTTCATCCAACCTTCCTTCTTTACAAATCCCATTAATGAGAACATTATAAGTAACCACATCAGGTTTACATCCTCTACTCCTCATCTCATCTAAGAGTTTCATTGCCTGGCCAACCCCACTTTCCTTGCAAGTTGCTTCAATCAATATGGTATATGTAATTACATCTGGATAACACTCCTTCTCCAACTGTTTATTAAGAATTTTCATGGCGAGATTCAACTTCCCACTGTCACACAAAGTTCGCAAAATAGTATTATATGTAACAACATCTGGAGCAACACTCATTCGATCCAAAAGCCGTAGAGCATTATCAATCTCCCCAGACTTGCAATACCCACCAATCAAAACGTTGTAAGTTATAACGTCGGGAACAGCCCCTGAATCTTCTATAACCTCCATAACCCTTGTGGCCTTCCTAGTTCTGCCGAGCTTACAAAATCCCCGAATTAAACTTGTGCAAGGGATTATATCAGGAATATCACCATGATAAACCATACTCTCAAGAAATTTAAATCCTTCTTCTAGTTCCCCATTTCTAACCAATCGACGTAGATGATTATTACTCGCAAATTCCTCAAAGTTTTGTGAAGAATTCGCCGTACTTGAAGAAATATGACCATTGTTCAAATGTCCATTTACGTGTGTTTCATCATGCTTCAGTTTACCATTAAAACTAAGCGTTTCAACCTTTGAAACAGCAAAAAACCGGTTCCGTCTTTGCTTTTGGAAGCCCTTGGGTTTTTTACACTCTAAGCTATCAGTAGATTGAGCCAAAAAGCGAGCTTTGCAGCCCACGTAAACTTTCGTATTAGCCCTAACCCCAGCACCGAAAGAACCAGTATTTATGGTGCTCTTTCTATTGAAGTGTTGAAATGAGCAAAACCTTTCATGAACGTGATTCGTTGGTATTATCAAATCCATATTTTCAGGCTTAAAAGGGTATGAATGCTCAAAAATCCATACTTCAAATATTGAAAAAAAAAATTAAAAGTAATTTCCAACGAAGGGTTTAGAGAGGGTTTTGCAGCAGAACATTATTTTCTCAAACAGATAGAGTAGAAATGAATACAGAGAGATGAAGCTTACTCTGAACTGTTTTTGAGAAGTGAAAATGTAGAAACTACAGGCGAAATAGTACCGCCTTTCTTGCTTATCCCGTTTGTGTCTTCCGGCTCTGAATTTTGCAATTGAGCGGTTGAGGTCTTGCCTTTTAGGAAAGGGTGATTTTCCACAGTAACTAAAATTGCCGTTGAGAAAAATGAAAGAAGAAAGCCCAACTAGATCTCTTTATTGGATGGACTGGATTCCTGGCGAAAACTTTGGCAGTACAAGCCCATTTTCCACAACAAAAAGAGTCCAGTCTTCCTGGGCTCTATCGATGGTAAAAGCAGTGATAACCTCGGTAACCTTTGAAATGAAAAAAAAAAAGAAAAACAAGGCAAAATTACTCTTCAAAATGTTTTAGTCAAAGCTCAAAGCTCAAAGAACAGGAGAACGACGCGAACATTTTTTTCTAGAAGCTTTTGTTTTTAGAATTTTTTTTTCTTATAGGTCGAATTACGTGGGTAATTGCCGAGTTAACACGAAGAATGTTGCAAGATTTCCCGACATGGATTTGATTGGTGCCAACCGGACAACAATTGTGTTAGGCTCTAGAAGCAAAGTAGGTTCATTCATATTTACGACAATATTCAATGCAAGTAGATAGCTTCAAACTTGTTACCAATCTGATTTTGCCACAAATTGGCCTTTTGCTTTTTAAAATAAAAAGCCCCGACTCTTTGATCAAAGCAC
This sequence comes from Azadirachta indica, assembly GCA_022749755.1. Classification (NCBI taxonomy): domain Eukaryota; kingdom Viridiplantae; phylum Streptophyta; class Magnoliopsida; order Sapindales; family Meliaceae; genus Azadirachta; species Azadirachta indica. Next base: position 6,490,983 of record CM040449.1, read on the forward strand.
TTTAACACATGCATGATTGTTTTTCTCCTCTGCAATATAGTTGCAATCTTATTATATGTATGTGTATAATTGGGCTTGACAACAAGAAAATCTACGCTTTATTTATTACCGTGTGATATTAGGTTTGTTGTTACTTTTGATGATGAGCTGTAATTAACCATATATTAAATATACAAGATATTTTTCTAATTAGGCGAAGATAAAGATAACATCAATCAACTCTGATTTTTAAATAATCAATTATCTATTAATGTGTAACCCTTTTTTTTTTTGTCTCTTAACGTTGTATATTTCATTATATTTTTGTTGGATATGTTATTTAACATATTTTTTTTTTATTATGACCACAATCCAAATCAATCATGAAATTATTTAGAGTTTAAAATTTTATATTTGTTTATTTTGTAAATAACTTTTCACGTTTCTTTTTGGTATATTTTTATGAGTAAATATTTTTTATTTAATATATGAAATATATTTAAAAATTTTTGGGATGGGATTATGTTTTCCTTGTTTTTGTCTCTCATTTATTTTCATAAATAATTGTGCAAACGTAATCATGATGTGGGTAATCTTAAATTAATTTTGCTGTAAGTGTAAATTAGTTATAAAATTGATTTACGTATTTTAAAAATTAATTATTCGATAACATAATTTTTTTTTGGGTTTCATGGGTTAGGCTTAAACAGACGTATTTAATAAGGATACGCCCACCACGTTATATGATAGCAACAACAGTATATCACCTGATATCTCTAGGTATCCAGTAAAATCCTCTCCCCTCTCAAATGCTTTGATTTGATTGGACGATCAGCAATAACGAAACGCTTCAGTAATTGGCCGATTACTCTAATTCCAAGTTTTGATAATGACATGGTTAACCACTAAGCCTTGTTAACTCGAAGTTATCCTCTTTCACGTGACTTTGAACTTACCACTTCACTTATTATTTTTTTTGAATCCCCCCCATGCTGCATAATATTAGTGAATCTTCAGTTTAAAAAAAAAAGTCTCCCACTTTACCATGTTCTTCGTAGAAAATATCTTGGCTATAACTGCCAGATGGCACCTCATCAAGCTAATCCTCAAAATATCTTCGCCCTCCCACAATAATTAAGTGTGATAATTAAAGACGTACTAGCTGACCAAACTCTTAAAGTCGACACGTGTCCATGACAGGTAGGTAGGACACCTTTCTTTTGTACTTTTTTGCCCTTTTCCGCCCTTTTGTTTTATTTTCATTTTTTGTTATTTTATAGAACTTTCTTTCCGCGATACCCTCAAGGGGAATTAGAAAATTGGGCCTATGATAGTCGAGATATTTTAGAAGAACGCAGTGCGAGGTCGTGACATTAGCTACGTGCTCCATTTTTATTTGTTTATAAAGACACGTATTGAGACCTAATCTTCGAGTGGTTGTAGGAGATTCTGCGTGGTCTAATTGTAGGTCGCTGCGTGTCACTGTATGTTCTACGTTTGGCGCCGTTAGTTTTCCACCCGGACCAGCGTCACGTTTCTCTTAACGGCGCAGAAACAGAAGCGGCTTGGCTCAAGTCGCTCGGCTTTTCGAAAGAGCAGCGTTCACCCGAGCCACTCGATTTACAGTCGACCCGACCCAACGATAAATTAAAATCTTCTTTATGGATTAGCCTATGTTACAAATTAATACAAGGGTTATCTATTTAAAATGATTTTTATTATTCTCTCTCTCTCTCTCTTTCTTTATCATATAATGCACTTTTTTTAATTATTAACTGACTCTATTTAATTTCTTTTGCATATCTCATTCTCTTATCTTATCACATTCTTTTATATTGTCATTATTATAATAATCACACTATGCATAATAATTGCTTTTTAGGCGTAACTAGAGTAATTTGAAGCACTTGAAGAGCAAAAATTTAGTATGTCACAAACTTACAATTTTTAAAAAATAATAAAAAAATACACATAATAAATTAATAATACTTTTAAAATTATTTTAAAAGTAATGAAATTAAGAAAAAATAATAATAATTTACTTAATTGTTAACTGGAAAAAAAATAATTTTCATCTACCTTTTATGTCAACAATAATAACTTAAAATTATATGTATATTTATATAATAAAAATAAAATTATTTAAACAACTAAAATCTTATTAGTTCTCTTTTGTATTATTTGGTGTCGATTTATTTTTTTAAAATGAAAATATTATTTTATCATATTAATAATGTGTTAAACAGAAAGATATAGTTAAAAACGAAAAAAATGTTCTCAGGATGCGCGGAGTATACAAGCAGGAGTCAAGACTGAAGACCCGCGGAACCGACTAAAATTTATTTAAATACCTGCTTGCTACGCTGAAACAGCAGCTGTCCCAAAAACTCAGAAAGCGATTTAGGAGAATCCGAAACCCTAGGTATTCAAAAACAAAATTAAAAAAGCCAAAATCATAGAAACGCAAGATTACACCGATTGATTACGTGTGTAGATCAGGTGGGGGCATCTGCAGTCTTTTATATATACTCTTTTCGCAGATATTTTTCATGGCTCTTTCTCTCTCCCTCTCTCGCCCTCCCTCTATTTCTCTTCCTATCTCTGCTCACAATTTTATTTGTCTGCTCTCAAGAAGCAGATCTCTTGTTATATTTTTCCCGTTTCCTTCGTTTTTCGAATTCGATTTCTTCGTAGATTGTTATCTTGGCTTTCATTTGAGATTTGCATTTTTGTGAATACACGTTTATGTATTGTCATATTTGAGCTCATTCTCTCGCTTAAATGCCTGTTTCTTCGCTCTAATTTGTTGCTCAAATCTCTTACGCGCTTTCATTTTGAGGTAATTTATCATATTATTGTTGCCATATTGTTTTTGCCGTACATCTTCATCCGAATAAAATGTTGCTTCTGCAATCTGCTTTCTATTTGTTTGGTTGCTGAGAAACTTTAAAGGAAATATGGGCACCAAGCAAACTGAAACCCAATTATTCATTGGAAACTCATTTCAAAACCTAACTGTCATTAGATTCACAGTTATCGGTTGTTAACTGATATTTTCCCAAAATCTAATCCAGCTTTATGGATTATATTTTGTGTTGTTTAATTTATAGCGCTTCTTTTTCTTATTCTTTTTCTAGTAGGCCGTGTTTACTTTCTTTAATTGAATTTACTTCATTTTGGTTTGCTTAGATTCTTGGTACGCGAAGAGCTGAGTTTGATTGGACGAAGATGTGCATTTGGCTTTCTGGTGCTGGTGAGTCATGATTCTTCCTGTTATTTAAGTTTCTTTTCTATCTGCTTTTTGTTGGTTATGCATAGTGTTTAGGACAAGTTGCTTTATAATATGCTGGGACTGCTTTGAAAACTTTAATTGAACGTACTCATTTTTTTTCTACCGAGATGTGAAATTTATGTCAGATTATACACATTTTGGCTACATTATTTAACTTTTAATAAGCTGATATTGCACTAGATTTGTGCCGCTTCCATATTTTATGCTTTATTGCTGGAGTATCATCATAGTTGTGACTAATGAGTCTCTTAAGTTAATACATAGCTCCTTCAACAAGGCCGTCAGGAAAAATAACATAAAATATTGAGAGGAACATCATGTTTCTTCTTTTGGATATGCTTAGTTTGTAAGAAATTAATTAAGCTTTCATTCAGACGTTATTAGTTTGCTGTATCTTGTGGGTTATTATTTGGTTTTTGAATCAAAATTACCTATACTTCCTTTGTTTTTTGTTTTTTTCCAAAAAGGGGAGAAAAATATTTGCATACTAGTAATGTGTACTCACACACATAAATTGTGTCTACTTATGTAATTGTGTGAAATAAATCCATTAAGTAATTTTTTTTTATTTTTTATATGCAAACTTTTATGTGTCCTATTTCCCATTTTGGTTTCAACAATTTTAAAGATTTCTTGTTGAAAGTTGGCCTAATAGGATGCTTATGATTTCAACAATTTAAAGATACGTTATTATTGATGATAACGATGATGAGGTAATTGTTAGGGAAAAGAATATATTGTAATGAAAAAGATTTAATTGCTTGTTTTTGTTGTTAATCTATAATTTTGTGCCCTTCGCCAACTTTTAATGCTGGCTATTTGTTTTGTTATTGAAATTAATTAGATCAATCTTGGTGGTTACCTTTAGTATAATGTTGTATATTTTTAAATAATATGCCGTAAAAAACACATAAAATGTATGTTTTGGCAGGTAGGCCAGTATCCTACCATGTGGTAGAGATCAAGGTGGCTGATGTAGGACAACTTTAAGAGTTTTTAATCTATTTTGTTTTTCTTATCATAGTATGATTGGTCTTATTAGGTTTTCTTATTTAGGTCGTATTTATTACTTCAAGTTTGCTGGAATTCGAGTTTGTTTGGCTTTTGGAGTTGGATTGAAAATAATTATTTTGAATAGGTTTGTATTCTCACTCGATTTTCAATCATCATTTGAATAAATCTCCTTTTAATATTTTTTTGAGGGGAATGTTTATTAAAATCTTATGTTTTCCAGTCGTTTAGTTTAGAACATCATCTATCTTGTTCATTAGAATGTTTATCTAACTTCTATTTGTCGAGTTGAAGAATGCATGTATTCGACTGGGTGAGCCAAGTCACACTCTAAACATAGGCACAAATTTGGCCTGTGAAGGAATAAAGTTGTTTTTTCTATTAGTTTAAGCTTTTGGTTAGATTGTAAGCATTTGACATCTAATAAGTAGTATCAAAGTCTAGTCACTTGTGTGAATTAGGGCAACATGTTGATTGAGAATATGTGCAAAGGCTATTGTTGGGATTGTTCGCAAATAGGCCAATATCCAATCATGTGGTGTAAAAGATAGTAAGTGCTTGAGGTCTAAAAATGATAATGCATAGCTTTGTATTGCAACTAAGTTCAAAGTGGAGGCTTCTATGTTGTTTAAGAACTTGAAGTAGCATCATTCATAATATGGCCGTATCACCTTGTAGATTAATAGTATAATGCTTCTTGGAATATTGCATCGGATATTTTAAGAAGAAAGCTCATAAAGTGAACTTTCTACTTTTGAAATTGGTAGTGCCTCCTTTAGTAAATTGACATGGTATTTCATCCTAAATATACGTGATTGTTTGTTATCAAAGGAATCTTTAGGTGTATATTTTGTCATAGTTCTGAATAATTACTTGAAGGCGAGGTTAAACTAGCTTCTAAACTACTGTTGCCTTAATTTACTAGACACTTTTGTGGTGGTATATGCTTGCCTTAAAGTTTAGAAACAAAATTGTGATAGGAAATGACAAGTGCATAATTGAAGTCTTTAAGCAAACAATACTTCCTAGGTTATACACTTAGGCTTTCAGTTTATATATCATTGATGTTGAGAAACTAACCTTATGAGGAATTGAGGTGGGTGGATTGCCATGTTCTAGATCGTCGGTGAAGTTAAGCTAAAGACTTTGTTTTAAGTTTTCAATTCCTTCAATTAAGGGGTTTTTTTTTCTTTTATCTTAATGCATAATTGGTTGAATTTATTTATTTTAAATAATTAAGTATGCTTTTTTAAGTTAATGACAAATTTAAGATACCTTTTCTATTAAGTAAAAGGTCAATTCTTTTTTTTTTTTTTAACTTTTTGGTTGACTTTAGAAAATCTAAATAATTTTATTATATATCTTCCATAAGTATTTGTATTCAAATTTTAGATTAAACAAAAAGAAAAACCATTTAGATTTAGACATTTAGATTTATTCAAAATTCAGACTAATTCAAGATTCAATAAAAAAAAAAAAAAGGTGCTCCCCAATTAAAATTGTTGTAAGTGAAAAAAGCTTGATTAAAGGGTAGGAGCAAAAGCTAGAGGGTGCAAGTACTATTTTGAAGGCAGAAGTGGGACATACTTGCTTAGTTGGATTAATATGTCATTACATAGTTGTCTTATTTTAACTTGAAGGGCCACCCATTTAGGATATTTACATTCATGGTATTCATATGCCTTGTTTATGTAACAATACTTTACGTTGGGAAAAAAAAGCATTTGTCTATAAAGTTGTTAAAGCTCATTTAAACCTATATTTGTCGTATTATGTGAAATTTCTTGTTAATAATGGTTATTTGATAAAAAATTTCATATGACTAAAAACATTAGCGATGGTGAGCGCTAATAATTACCACCTCAATTGTCAGCTTATTTCCTCATTTAACTAAACTGGAGATGGATGGGGATCCTTGAATTGGCATTGAGCCTTGGCCCCAGATTTCCAAATTATGAGAAAAAAGTGGATAGGCAATTCTTTTTCTTTTTCCTTTCTCTTTTCATTTTAGGACCAATAATCTCACTATCCATAATAAAGAAAAAATGCCTACTTAAGATGGGACCGTTATTGACAAGACTTTCTTTGAACCTTTTGGGAGTTCGGGACAAATCCTACCAAATAGATGTATTTTTCACTTATATTCTTTTTATAAACATCACATGGTAAAGTTCATGAATAACACAAACGGTCTCAAGCCTCTATCATTAACACATATTGAGGCTTGTTGCCTCATCAAACATATTTACATGATCTGTATTATTTCACTTACATATATATCTATCTAGCAGTTACACATACATATATACATGATAACATATGTACATGATGTGCACAAAATGTTTTCATTCAGTATGTGTGAACTCATTTTCTAAAACTAAACCTGTACGAAATCTTACATGACTCGGAGAGAATTAGGGAAAATAAGGAAAATAATGAGTTCGTGGCTTAGTGAGTGGATATAAGTTATAAAAGAATACATTTTCATGTATTATTTTTAAATATCATTAAATCATGCATAAATAGGATGTCATTTACATATTGAGAATATATGTTATCACAAGTAATTCATATTTGCACCTAAGAAAATTCTCATGCTTGGCGGAAATACCATCGCTCAAGCGAGAAAATCATACTTAATTTGGCGGCCTTATATTATTGCTCAAGGAGAACTCAACTCACATTCATATCATATAAATTCACATTCATATCATATACGTATGTTTCAATGGGTCTTGAAGACCTTAATCTCATTACTGGGGAATGGGTACATATAAGATGTTATAAAAAATCACAAACAATATTCAAACATATAACAATCACTTTCACACAATTACTGGATATCATGCATAATTAAAATATCACTTTCCATGCAATGCAATTGAACATATCAACATATAAATCATGATATAGTTAATATTTAAATATATTGGAAACACATAATATTGTAAAAGCATCCACTCACAGGCTAGTAACTCAATCTCGGGAAATTTCGGGGTCCCCGGGTTTCTTACTGCTACACGGCTCCCTTTTCCTTCAAAGTACTTCTCCTTTTTTTTCCCCTTTCTATTTTCTCTTTTTCTTCCTCTCTTCCTCTCTCTTTTAGCCCTATTTGCTTCTGTTTAGTTTTGTTTTCGTAACATAGGTAAATGGTGTTGGGGGACATATTTTGTAAGGGTTTGTCTGGTATTATGATGTTAAGTTTCGGAAAAAATAGAGTTAAATGTGTTGATGTCTTAAAGCATAAAACATTTCAAATGGGAGACTTGTATATATTTTAAATGCTTCATAAATATACAATATTTGCTTTGGACTAAAATATTCTCCATTTAATTATGCAATTGATATTTCTTAAATACATAAATTATTGAATCACTTGATTGTTGAGGTGAGCGTAGTTTTTCTAAGTTTTTTGAAGGGGTTGTTTGGGAGTAGTTTTGGAAGTTAAGGTGAAAAAAAATGCTTTATTTACTTATTTCATTGTTTAAATAGACAGAAACACTTTTTAAGTCCTAAGAAGTAGTTGAAGATCATCTTGGACATCCAACAATATTAGTACTAGAAGTTTAAAATTGATAGGTTGGGGATTAATAATTGTATTTAAAACTAAATAGATGCCTTCTTATATAGATCCAAAAAGCAGTTGAAATTCATTGTGGATTTTGAAAGCTATTAATTCTAGATTTTTAAATTGATGCAAGGGCTCGTAATGTTATCTAACATGTCTTCACCCGCAAGGTTAGATTTAACCAACAACTTTGTCAAGTGAATTTAACAGAAACATAGATGTAAAATAATTTGTTATATTTTTATTAATTGTAATGTGTGCATGAAAGACATAATCTATTGGTTGAATTTTATATGATACTATCTTACTTCTTTGTTATCCAAAAAACATTTTTAGTGTCTAAAATTTTTTTTCAAATTTTTTGGTGTTGTTTGGTTTTAATTGCAAAAGAGCTGATATAGGATTATAAAAGTTGTTTTACCTCCACTGGTGGCAAACTTAAATTTTAAGCTTTTATAAATAGAGCTTTTTGAACTTTCTTAAAATATTAAATTGTTTGAAATACTTTTATTTTATTTTAACAATTTTACTTTATTTCCCCCACAACTTCAAGACAATTTTATTTTTGTAATTACTTGCTCAAAGATGTGCCTAACAATAAAACAATCAATAGTTCTTTTGTTAAAAGCTTTCATTATAAAAACTCTACTGGTACGAAATCTACTTGAAAAGCCATACGCTAAGCCTAAAAGTTGTTGTAGTTGATAAGTAAGGGATAGGTTTAAAGCATAAAATCTTCATCATTGGTGAGAATTTTTAAGACGCCTAAATTTAGTTAGCAAGTGATGCCTAATTTTTGCACTATGATGACCATAAGTAGAAGTGCATTAGAACTATTCTTGTTGTCTTATATTTCATTTGGATCTTATGCTTGCCCTTTATTTTATTTTATTTATATAGGGCCTATACTTGAAATTAGAATTGCACTATCCTTTAGATATGATTGCTGATTCTGATTTGGTAGGAGTTATGGCACCTAGACGCTTATGGGTTTGCGTTTTTTGTTTACTTGTTTCTCCTTAGTAATAGAAAGACAAAACAATTGCCCAAATCTTACAAACTATAATGATCTTATCTATGCCATGAAAAAGTGATCTGTTTGTACCATTATTGCTATCACCATCATCATTGTCTATACCATTATTAGTTATTAACATCATTGCATCGACCATTAATGTCATTGGCATTGTTAGCACTATTGAGATCCTGATTTCCCTCAAGTACTATTATTTCATCATCAGAGATTGTTGCCAACTTTTTTGATGCCACTGCTGTGATCTCAGTTACCTTGTCGCATAAGATATGGTAAGAGCTGAATGAGTTGAAGGAGTTATAGAAGAAAAGCCCTTCTAAACCCATTTGGGATAAGTGCATTCCATATTGGTTCTGTTTAGTATTTAGTTAAGTATTTAGTTGAATAGTTATAATATTTGGGCCTTTATAATTATAAATTTTAAATCGTGTTGAGCCAATATCCGAGGGGAATGTCTAGATATACCATGTGATAAGTTCTAATATCCAGTGTAGTTATATATACTCATTGGACCACGTTGATCTATGGTTTAAGCTTTCTGGTTCAATGACATAGGGATTCTTTAATGTACTTTAATTGAAGAGTCTCTATGGGATTAAATGAAAGGTCTTGGGTGCAACTCAGAATCTTAACTTTGCTGTTTGGTAAAAAGAACTTATATCTTGGAATACTATAAGGAGTATGATACAAGGTAAAAGTCAATGAGAGATACAATATCTTGGTAGTGTATTATCATTAGGATAATGATTCAATTAAAACATCAGCCAACTCTGTGTTTTCTGTTTTATTTGAGGTTAGGTAAGTTTATCTATTTCCTGATATAGGTTTATTGAATTTTCCTGTACATGAGCCTCATCTATAACTTTATCTATTTCACTATATCACTTTGTTGAAGTGTTTTCTTTTTGATATGATGTTAGGTAACTTTGCCTCTAGAAATATTTACCAAAGTTGGAATTTCTTAAATCTTTTAGCACTAATGTAACACTCATTTTGAGAATGGTGCTATTGGTAAGAGATCAATGTGTAATAGTCCAATACAAAGCCATGTATATGGGCTATGTATGCATTACAAACTGGGCATTTCTCTTCACAATTCATTATGATACTGGAATTGGAATAAGCTGTAAGCATACGTAAAAACGCTAATAATGATTATAACAGGCTGGTTAGTTTATGGAATAGCATTGAGAGCCTTTATTAGCCTTTTTTCGTTTCTTGTCCTGTGTCTTAAACAAGACTAAGGATATCCCTTTCTCTTTTCTTTTTTCTCATATTATACCTTTCAATTTTTTTTAACCTACCATAGCTTAAGTTTAATTTGTGATGTTCTGAATTATATTGTCTCTAAGAAATGTAAGTCAAATGTATTAGGCTAAACAAATAGGTCAAGTGCTTCTTAATTGTTTCCAAGTATCTTCCGTAATGACAAATGTGTCTAACTCAACTCAATCCGGTGTTAAATAGCTAAACATATCCTTTGTGCTAGGATTATGTTATTGGGACCTATCAAAATGTTTGAAATCTATTTTTCTGTTGCAACCCTCCTCCTTTATCCGGGCTTGGGACCGGCTGTGTATGTAAGGTTGGACATTTAAGTACAACACAGGCGGAGTTATTGCAGCATTAATTTGAATATTATGTCTCCAATTAGGCTCTTTTTTGTGTGTGTCTATGTATATATGTGTGTATATATATATATATATATAATTTGCTTGCAAATTTATAGTTCTAACACTCTTAAAATTTCTTCTAGAGACCAAATTCACATTTTTTTCAAAAGAAAAATTTGTCTTTCTTGTAATTAGGTGAGCTACATCTAAAAAGTTAAATATGCATTATGAAATCTAAAAATTTCTTCAGCACATCCTCAGAATTATTTCATGTGTTTGTAGGCAATGGATACAAGCTGATTATGTAGATTGACCATAATATAAGTTTATACTTTTGACTTCATCAATACCTTTAATTTGAATGACCTTTTACTATAAAAATTGGAAACTTTGACTTTTCATTTTCACAATTTTTGATAATGATATTAAAAGATGTTGATACTCTTTGGTGTTTGAGTAATATTTCACGGTCTAGAACCATCAGATTTATTATGCATTTGTAAATGTTTGTACAGGTTGTCAGTAATTCCAAGCTGCATTATAATTGTTGCCAATAGTTCCTATAAAGAGTAACTCTGGTCTGCTTGAAGATTGCATGTGCCAGTTTTTAACCTTGAACTATGGATGCTTTTTCCTAGTTGTAATATGCTATTTTTTGTGTGACTTGCTCTATGAATAGTGGATTATCATAATGCAAGTTATGTTGCAGAGGTAAATATGCAAAGAAGTCTAATGTTTGTTTCTCACCATAGTTTTCTGCATCTGTAAGCTAGGCTTATGTAGCGGGGGATCTTCTATCAGTCTTAGGGCTTTTACGTGGTATTCATATTCTAATTTCTTGTCAAAGTGGTTCCTGCTCATTACTAGCTGGTGGTTTGTTTTGAAGGCATTCCTTTTTTTTTTTTTCCTTTTTTTTGAGAAAAAGAAAAAATATTCTCATTATTGTTTTAGTTGTTGTCACTGTTTCACATAGTATGAATACCCTGAAGCTGCATTTATGTTAAATAAAATGCTGAGTAAAGGTGTAAAATATTTACATCTCTCTCTTTGAAGTAGTTTTTTCTTTTCTGGAGCCTATAATCCGTCTATGCCTTTTAGTTTATGTACATGTTGCATTCTTTTAAATATATAGTGGTTTTATATATATATATATATATATATATATATATATATATATACGTATGTATATTTATATTTTTCTTGTCTATTTAAATACAGGAGGCTATTTATCCTGGCCAAGTATGGACAGATCTTAATTGTTACAAATCTAATTCTGAGGTAAGCTTTTGAGTCATTCGCATATAATGGAATGGAGGAGAACAAGAGGGTTGACACCCTCCTGTAAACTTATATTTAAATGCTCTATTATTTTGTGTCTCTATATGTTACTACTATCTTTCTTAATTACCTGCTTGGTGGTATCTTTTATTAGACCAACCATTAAATGTGTTTCAAAGCACTGTAGGAAGCAGACAACTAAATATGTTAATTCTTTAACTTAAATGAAAGCATCTATAACCTTCATCTCCACCAGATCCATTGCAAGGACTAAGGACTAAAACTTCTAAAATAACACATTGCACATGTTGTGCAATTTCAATTTCATTTTTTCTTATTACACTTAAATCTTATCTTTACAGAAGTAGCTGGTTTCCTTCATCATCACACACATGCTGAAGTCAAATTCTTTTATAATTTCAAACCAAAGTCTTTAAACTGAAAGGTCTGTGGCTTACATACCACATCTGACTAATAGAAGCATAACCTTTGCAATGTTGACAGAAGTCAGGTAACTGTGTCCCCACTGCATATACTTCACTAATGCAGTTGCAGACTGCTGCATTTACCAAGGAAACAGTTTTGGGTCAAATTTGTGGCAAACTAATTGGAATTGATAATTAATACATCTGTTTTTAGTTAAGGGACTATACCCCAATTTTGCTGCTCTTGGCGGTGTCTCATAGCTCTGTTGCTGTGGTTGGCTAAGCTGGAGATGGACAGGTACATGGTCGTCCCCTAGATTGCTTGTGAGAACTGGATTTCTGTTTGCTCCATTCCCGTCTCTTGTTCCATAAACCTGGGATGTGAAACTTTTCTGTTGAGGGTGGCTTAAAAACATCTTACAATTTGTCAAAGGTTTAATGATTGAATCATACTAGTCTTTCAAGTGTGATTGAAGTTTGTGTTAGTTATTTAAACCTGTACCTTCTTATATAATTCCATGTTTTCTTGACGAATTAGGTTTACCTTCTTATAGAGTTCTACGTTTTCTTGGTGAATGAGGCTCCCCTGCAGCAAAGACGATGAAATTTAGCAACTTGAATCTTTTAGGCCAAAAGGTAAAAAGAAGTAAAAGAAGATAAGCTACTTGAATTAAAATTATGTGATAGTAAAATCAGTAGTGATTGCTTCTAGGATTCACCTTTCGGTTTAGTTCTTGTATTTCATCCATTAAAATTTGGTCCTGTGAAAATGAAAATGTAAGTAACAGTTATATGTTATATATACATGGTAATTGGAACCGTACTAAGCATAAGACTTTTTAAACCTTTTTCATTCGAACACCTCGAAGACTCATTTCCAATTGGTTCTCCAAATTCTGCAAATCTTTTACGCTCAAACCTGAAAGCTCTTCACCCATCATTTGCCTGTTTTTGTTATGCATATAGCTTAGGCCTTGAATTTGTATCAATGATACTGGAAAATATGTTTGTGGGGTATGTTAATGAAATGCAAATGACCGCTTCACCCAACTCTATATATTTTGGTCTTCAAATATTTTTGGTGCCAATAAATGCTAAGCTTTAAGCTGTACTATTTCATTTTTGGTATTTCAAGCTATCTCTTCACTTTTAAGGTAGCTCATCTCTCAAAAGCTTATACCTGGTTAGTTTTTGCTACACAAGTGGCTTGGCTTGTCCAAAGTTGTATCTTTTTGTTGCCTGTGTCATGTCATAATATGTTGTAGCTCAATGTGTATAATGCGTCGCCTGTGTCATGTCATACTATGTTCTAGCTCAATGTGTATAATGAGATATCTATCCTCTCTGTGGCCTAAATAATTGTGCAAAATTTGGCTTGCTCTATTCATCAGTGAAAAGCTGATGTACTACTCTAGACTTGCTCAAGGTTGCTGTGTTAAGCAAGCCTAAAAGATATTGGTTTCAAAATTAGTCTTTGAGGCTAAATACCGTGATGGTTGAACTTAATGTTCTGAGAATGAAACAATCCATATGTAATCTAGGTTAATGATTTTAAATTACTTTTGATAATCTTTGCCTCTTGGCTGTCATATAAAGTTCTTAAAATGAGACAAATAGTTGGCATGCATTATAAGTATCAAGTTAAAAAAATTCTTCATTCTGTGCTTTTCAAGGTTTTTCTCAGTCCTGAGTGTAAGAACAAATAAAATTTGGGAAATTGCTCACAGTGTAACTTGAATTGATAGAAGATTGCTTAAAATGAATATCTTCGTATACTTGGTTAATACAGGAAATTTGCCTTGTGATATTGGGCAGCTGTGCCACGGCACTAGTGCAACTGCAGGTTGTGCATAAAAACATATATATTTATGTTTACAAATGTTTCTGGACATGTGAATTGAAGAATAAAGAGCACTCAAGTGTTGATATCATTTTAGAATAAGCATAATGTAAACAACAAAAAATGAGCAATATAAGTTGAATGACAGTGAAAGTAATGGTATTATGATAGGCTTAGTTAGAAAATGATAAAAGACTGCACATATTCTTCATAATTTATTTTAGATTGGGATGAAAAACGTTAAGCTTTTGTGTATGAAGTCAGAAATGTAAACATAGATGTCATGTCTGCAAATCCCGTTAATGAGTTAAAATAGATTTTGCTATAACAAGATATAAGAATCATACCGATGATTTTCTTGCAAATTTTGCAACTGCTGTCTTAATATTGCTGCCTCCCGTTGCCAGAACTAGCAAATAAAACACAGAATTTAATTAGATTCTAGGATATTTGGGTTAATGTGACTATAATCTGATAAAGAGACGGTGAATAAAATAAAACATATTTGAATGAACAATCTGAAGTGGATCAGATCTCAAGTTGGTCATATTTGCAAAACAAGCAGCGGGGAAGATTTGTTCTGTTATCAAAAATGGTTGAGGTTTTTTCCTTCTTTTTCACATGCTTGTATGTTGCCATAAGATTAATTCCAAGCAGAGTTAAGTTACAATCACAGGGAGCCGCATCAAAGAAAATACCCAGTGACAGTAAGCTTGATCAAGTGCACTTCCTTTTCTTGGGGAGAATAGGATACAGTGTACACAAGTTATTATGTCATCTGAAAAGAATATTTGATATTGTACCTTTTTCATGTCAAGGCTCATTACTGAATCCTCATGCACGTTCACAGTTATGTTAGTTTTCTTTATTTTTTCACTAACTTTGGATGTTGTTATCTTCCAGTCTCCTTTTTCATACCAAATCTCACCAATTAAGTAGGCACCTAGTATCAAAGATCCATATCCTTTGTTTCTGTGGAGCATTTGCTAAATTAAATACTGCTCATTCTGTTTTCCTGGCATGTTACAAGGCAACCAAGAATATGTAGAAATATATTTACTTAATAGATAATCATGAAGAAAGATAAATAAATACACATTTTCCTCTTGCTTCCCTTTCAGCTTCCCACCTTCTTCTTATCTCTATGTGTTTACATGCTGTGTCAAGAAAGAAATTTTAAGGTTCGAATCAACTGACCCAAATTGACTACATCTCATCCAAGTTTAATGAACTTCCATTCTGCTTTTAGTCCTCATTTCCTACATCCTGCATTCTCTGCATTTGCTGGTTATGCCTTTGCATTTTGGCATTTTTGCAACTATAGGAAATTCCAGGTTCTATGCATGGCCTAGTTTATAAAATCTCATCTCCATTTTCAGTTCCTCCAAGCCATGGTGACTCGTAGAGTTCTAGGTAAGGTTATGACAGCCAAAGTTCTTTACCTAACAACAATACATATGTGACAACCAGGATAGTTTTGGTATAGTATCAACTCCTTCAGTACAATATCTTTCAAGTTTCAGCCCATGAGATGCCATGAAGACATGCTCACAGCAGACATTGCATGGTGTCAACTCAATTTCAAGTTCCACAATTCACAATATTGCTTGTTGATGTAGAAATCTTTGCTATTGCTGCTGTGCTGCTAGTAGCCTATTTTATGTGATGCAAAATCCAGGGGGACCATGTTGATCCTTTCAAAGGAACTTTAAGTTTTCATTCAACATAAGTTAAACATACGTAGGTTGCTGAGACAACAATCAGACCTCAAGTTTGCCTTGAAGGTAAAAGTACAGAACAAATTTAGGACTCAAGAATTGAAGAATACCTTGACTTCAGAGGTTGGGTTCCCTAGTTGATGATGTTCCTCTTTTGATTTGTTGTATCGTTCAATTATCGATTTCATGCTGTAGAGAAGATTCAACATGTGTCAGAGAGGTACTTACTGCTGTTTCATTCCTAGGTAAAGAAATAGAAAATATAACATCAGATATTGCCACAAAGACAGCATGTTTGGAATGTACTAACAGGCTCTGTTTAATTGTGTTATGTATATTCTTCTCTTCTATCTCTTGCCTTTCTCCAGATGTAATTTATGCTGTTCAAAGCTCGAAGTTGAGATCACATCACTTCAAACAACAAGTTGAAGACTTTTTTCAAGGAACTTAATTCTACATGTAATGATTCGAGCACAAACGTGAAGATAAGTTTTCATTATTTTGCTTTACTTTATATGACACTAACTTCAGTCGCAATATGTCTGATAGTGTCTTATATATATATATATATATATATATATTTACTAGCCATAAATTATAAATGTTTCTCTATTTTGACGGTGAATATAAGTACACTCATTTCATTTCTATACTTTGTTCAATTTTCCTTCTCTACATGCACTTTCCTCTTTTTTTCTTCTTTTAGATGCCCATCTAACCTTGAGAACTTAATGAAGCTAGTCTTTTTTAAATATAACAAGAAATAAACCAATCCCTTGATGACCCAATTTGAATAGGATTTGCACCCAAACCTCTTGTACAACCGTAAAGAGGTTTTACTAGTTGAACTAACTAGCGCCCATGTAAGGAAGCTAGGTTAAGTAGGTGAAATTTGGCATTTTTGAAGGGGTCACCAAACGTTACTGCTTGTGTAACTCTGTAAAGGGTGTACATAACGGTATTCTAAGCCATTGTATAGCAAGAAATTTTAGTTCATTATGAATATGAGTTTGAGTTAATCGATTTCATTTCTGTCATTCAAATATCCTCGATTGTAGAAGTACTTGAACTCTTTGATTATACATTTATGGATATACCCGAAGTTCCGCACATGCGTACGAGTAATGCTGTTTGTGATTATTGAAATGTTGAAAACAGTAGTGAAAGCAATCTTGCACAGAGATGGATGAGGAAATGCCTTGACATCAGAAAGTGTTCTTTGGGCATATAAATGTTATAATTGGCACCAAGAAATTAGAGATCATGCCCCACAGTTGAGCATCATCTGCTTAACTGTTCTGCTGCATAGAGGTTTATGCAATGTATAGGTTAGGGAAAAAAATGAATGGAAAAATAATATTGTGATTGATGCAGCTCCAGTTACTTTGATCTATCTCTTCATTTGGCTTTCTCTTTTTTTTTTCTTTGGTTGTCCAAGATCAGAGCATAAACCTAGGTTCTCATATTCAGAACTGGTCTGTAAGTAGGACAGGTTTTCAAGCAGCTGAGCTTGTAACCAGGAATAAGCTTGTCAAGGATGACCTGGGCTGGAGATGGATGACATCAATAATAGGAATTTGTTTATCTTTACTACTATATATGTTAAACTACATAACCGGGACGAATTCTGAAGATGGGGAACTGCAAAATAAGAGGAGTATGTTTATCTTTACTGCTATATGTGTTAAACTACGTACATTCCTCTCAATAACCCCTCTCCTTCCTTAGGCCCTAAATATAGGCCCTATCCTTATTAGATCTTATTATGGGCTGTACAAAGTAATTTCCCCCATTCACAACAGGGTTAAGTTTTGTTGAAAGTGACGTTTTATTGATTGCCTCCAATGATGCTTTTACTTTTGGTGCCAATGCCTGTTACCCATCTTTAGGTACCCAAATCTGGAAGAGTCATTTGTTCGAGGACTAAAAATCATTAGGAGCGGATTCAAAAGCTGGGACGATGGGGATTTTCACCCCTTTGCCTACATCACAGGATAAGTCCCCTCTGCACCAAGACCAGGAACCTTTCTTTACAAGGTAGAATATGCCACTCTGCCAACTGGTCATTGGCATCTTTAAGAAACTAAGTACCGTAAAGGTTTTACCCATAGCTGTTTAAATAGTCATAACTTCCTCAATTGTTTGGTTAAAATAACAAGATAGTAGGAAAAGGATCTATTGCTTCTTTCTCCTATAAATGGTCATTCCACAACATTAGTTTGACATATCCAGTTGGAATATAAGAAAATGCTACTGCTATCTTATTACTTCTAAGTTGCATTTAAGTTGTGTTGGTTGAGAGTTAGCATGGAATGCTATGATCTCCACTTATTTGGTATTCTTATCATACAAGAGGATGCTACTGTTATTTTGTCATAGGTGCACATAAGAGTTGCAAGTAAGTTGTTTTGATTGAAAGCAAATAAAACACCAATATATTACATCAATCTGCTTCTATATTTGTCCTTGTCTGTAGACAGCTCCTAGCTTGATCAATACTTCTAGTTTCAGTAGGGAAGAGGATGCATCTATATACCAATTCTAAATTGATAATCTTGTTGAAGGTTTCTTGAGTGCATTATTTTCTTGATATTTATATAATCGTAGAAACTACAACATAAGCTGGAAAGTCTGCATGCTACAGTCTGTTTCCTATCGCATCAATCTACATGATAAAAAACAATGCTGTTAAAGATGTGCATTAGATCCTTTAGGTATATTGTGTACCATTCTGATTTATCTCATTGATTATGCCTATTGGCTTGGCCCCTCAATAGTACAAAGCTAAGTGAACTTGAGTTATAATTGGCTTAAATAGAGAGCCTTGTGTGAGAGCTTCTAACAGTATATCCTGGCAACATTAAAATCATACCATCCTTAAGCAAACATATACAACCTTTCTACTAGTTGAAGCAAAGGGCATATATAGCCCTTAAAACACTTCGTTTCAATAATTCCACCTCTTTTTAATCGCTGTTTTCACAGTTTTGACACCATTGTTTGCTTCAAACTCATTTTTAGCCCCAGAAGCCAAAATCAAGTCTGCTTAAACAATCACAGTCTGAACCACGGTTCATAAACTACTATAATGCTAATTTTATTTTATCAATTTTATGATGTCTAATCTGATTAGTTTATTAACATTCTCATATGGACTACCCTTTTGGTAGTGCTTTTATGAGAACAACTAATAACAAAAAAGTTATAGTATGAGGTTTTAAGTGAGATATTCTTCTTTTTGTTTCCTTTTCTCAAGATTATTATAGCTTTAAACTTATCTAGCATATTTCAATGTAGACCAAGCAGATATAAGAGAAATATGCATACTTTCATCAATTTTACAAAAGATAAGTTGTTCGTTACTTAAGACTTGCCTTTTGATACTTCACATTATAGTAATGTCATACAAATTTCTATACATATCTGTCTATACAAACTGATGGAATAAAGTTATATTGCTATCATATTTCACATATAATTTATTTTTTATTTTTATTTTTTATTTTTGCCTTGAAAATGTAAGACATTTGGCAAATTATACACCAACGCAACATTAGTTTGTACGGATAAGTTTATATAGGAGCTTATATGTATAGTACTCTTAAATGATAATAATTTTATAATTTATATTTATATCTTGAGTAGTTATTTCAAAAATCTTTAAAAATGAGTGCATTACAAAGAAGGAATGCGCATACTGATTGGTGCGTAAATAAGATAATCTACTTAAGCAAATATGTAATCAAAATGAAAAAATGAGAGAAAAATAGTAGGGATGTTTTTGTTGACATTTATTGAAATTCGTTTAAAATGCAAATTGATTTTATTGGTTTGGTTTTCTTTTTCCTCTGGTGATGCATACTAGAAGAGAGATGAAATTTTATGACAATTTAGTGTAAATTTCTAATGAATCTTATAGCATGTTTATAATGATATTCAGAAATTTTTGGTGAATTTACAAGATCTTTGTATTTTAGCCAAATTTTGATAGGCAACTGAATTGTGAATGAAGTGTTAAATTTTGTTGGCAAGAGCAAGTCGTAATGTATAATCTAGGTAATAATAGAGCAAAGAGCGGGTCAATCCACAGAATGAACAAAAGAATCAATATCAGATATTGAATCAGTTATGTTTATTTTTGTGTTTATCAATTTTTTACCTATGTTAGAACTATAGGATAGGTGGTAAAATCGTGAATTTTGTGGCAGCGTTTGGTTGTTCACCTTCCCCTCCACCACACCCCCACCCCCGCCCCAGCCCGAAGTATTGTTACATGATCATGGCATATAAATATCATGGAATGTAAATATCCTGAGTGGGTGGCTCTTGGGGTGAAACTATGTAACAACCAAATTCAACTAAGCAATTATGTTCCATTTTTGCCTTTAAACTAGTATTTGCACCCTCTAGCTTTCACCATTCACTCAAGCTTTTGTCACCCATAACAATTTTACTTGGATAATATTTATTTTTTGACTTAATTTAGAATTAGGCTAAATTTTAAATAGATTTAAATGTCCAAATTTGAATAATTTGTTTTTTGTTTAAATTCCAAAAATATTCATAAAAAGATGTATAATAAAATTATTTAGATTTTTTAAGATTTAGCCAAAAATTAAAATAAAAATAAGGTTTTTACTTAAAAAAAGTGTCTAAAGTTGTCAGTAACTTAAAAAAAAAACTTATTTAATAACTTACAATAGATAAATTTAATTAATTAAATACTAAGACAAAAAAAAAAAACAAACAGCCCTCTCATTAATATTTATACTGTCACTTCACACTTGTGTTAAAATGTGCTTGAAGTAGCTCAGATAATACAACTCTTCGTTATTCTAAATTTTTTGTACCTCCATTTTTAATTAGATAGTAAATTTTATAATTTTAAAATTATTTATAATAACTCCTAATACATGTTAATTATCTTTTCATGTATTACTCACATCACTCGCTATAAAAATTATAAAAAATTAAAATATAATTACTATTATTTGTTTCAATGTTATTTTTTATTTTTAGATTTTTTTTATTCATACGATGGATAATGTGCTATGGAAATAATAGTTACCTTACTGTTAGTACAACATTTCATAATAGTTTCAAATATATTGGGATAAAAAAAATATATTGTGGAGTTCTTCCATGGTTATTTTTTTTGAAATATTATAACAAATGTTTAGTAAGATTTGAACTTTAAACTTTATATACTATACAAAAAGTTTTATTAGTTGAACTGACTAAATTAACATTCCTTTATATTTTAATGTTATTATTGTTAGATTATTGCATGTTTTAGTATTGCGTAAGATGAGGTGAATCAATTTTATTTTTAATATTGTTTTAAGAGCCCAACTCTTCCGCAAGCAATTTGTAGTGGCTGAAATTTTGGATTTATTTTCCCAAAATGTCAAAATTATTGATCTAGGTTAATTTAAGTTCAATCACATCTATTTTACCACATTCCTTATTTTTTATCAAAGATTAAAATATATATATATATATATATATATTTGGACAGGTATCACTAATACAATACTTTGGATGGCTTGAGAATTCCTGGGAAACCTCTCCTAAAATTTTAAAACTTGTTAAAACTTCCCTTGGAACTTATAATCTTTACGAGCTGATCCTAAAGTTTAGAAAAATTGTAAGTGGGATTATCTTTCAATTTGTAGCATTTGATTTATAATATCATATCCTTATTTGTAATTAAGCTCGAAATGCTCATAAGAGAAAGTCTTGGGTACTGCATTGCTACTCCTATGCTAAATTCTTATCCTATGATAACACTTTAATAGTTGGTTGCCTATGCACATAATAAGAATTTAATGGACAAAATGCACTGCACTTATAAATATATACGTATCAGTAAAATGGATAAGATTAAATAACTAATTTAAAGATCAAACAAGGACAAAGTATCAACAGATAGCAATGTTGTTTCAAAGATTTTAATTTTATTATGAATTTGAATAATTGATATTTATTGTTCAAAGTTAAGGTTGTCTAATACCTATTTTTCTAAATATTGTTGAAATGACAAATTATGGGTTGGATGCAGTGTCTTTTTTGTTTTCTTTTTTTGAAGAATTGAAATATTAATATGACAAGGCGGAAATACACTATGTATAGTCAATATGCTACTCATCTCAATATACATATTATAAGGAAAATATTGAATACAAAATGCAATATGAAAAATTAAAGGTATCAACCAGTAATATTTGGTTTGTGATTCTTTTAATTAGAATAGTTGTATTTAAGTATAGAATATAAATATTTTAAAATTAGTTGAATATTAAATTTCGAACATTGAATTGTCTACTAATATGTTGTATTTTAAAATTTTGATATTAATTTTTAAACTAAAACCAACTATCAGGTTTTTTGTTGCTTAGAGTATTTTGTCAAATTTAATGCGTAGCAATTTTATCTCTCAAATTTACAATCTAAGATTTCTCTATTTGATTTCAATTCTATCTTGATTTCGTTTTAGTGCGTTTTAGATTTCCATTTTACTACTTTTCATTTTTGTACATTTTACTTCCCAATTTAATGCAAAATCATGAAAATTACATTTTAAATTAATTACTTCTCACGTAAGTACAACTCGTAGTAAAATTTAAAAAAAAAAAAAGAAAGACACATCATATTTTTAAGTGAAGGTGGTACATATTGGTTTAAGCAAAGGGGTTCCGTCTTCCCTTGGTTGCTTTTTGTTACATTAAATCTAAGATTTTTTTTTTGGACAAAAAAATATATATCTAGAGAGAGATAATGCATCAAGAAGATAAACTGTTTGAAAAGGAAAATGCAAATTCAATGGTGAACAAAGTGCTAATTGAATGAGGAAAGTTGTATTTTAACATACCTTAATCAATTTAACAGTAAAGAATTCAAGACATTATTTTTCCACCAACAATAATTAATTCTTAGTGTGCAAAGCATCCCTCAATATACCTCATTAGAATAATATTCTAAACTAAATCTTCTCGGTAGGCCCGCCGGGTAAAACGAAAACCCAAGAGTGTCATGAACTTTTGAGCTACCAAATCATATGCATGAAAAAAAAAAAAAAAAGCAGTTGATATATGTAGGTGCTGTTAAGAATGCATTCAATTATTAGATTCTAAAAAGAACGAGTTAGAAAAAGATAAAAAGGGAAGACATATGGGTTAAGAAATACATATAATAAAGGGCAAGTAGTAAATTTTTATGCAATACGTCAGTGTCAGCTCCAAAAAACTAAGTGTGAAAGGTTCATGAATCAGCTAGAGGGCGAATGTATCCATCCATCATTCCATAAGTAGTAGCTCAAGTTGCTCCTACTTTCCATATCGGAAAAGCATGCGTGCATGCATGCATGCATAAAACTAACTGGACTTTGCCTATTATATATGCCACTAACCATCGCTTTCGAATATTTTTCGTTTTTCCTATTCTAGTAAGTTCCTACTTTATTTATTATATTTATCCAAAATGGTTCGTTTTGATAATCCTAAGCTTTAAATACTGATCATCTTTCTAAAAGCTCATCAACTCAGTTTTCTATACATACTATTTCTTTACAATGATAATGAAACGCGTCCCATATACAAGTATGGGATAGGGAAGTTATTACCACCTCCCACCCCTTCCTTGGTGGGAATCTCATGATGTTCAAAGGCAGAAGCTTAAGCTTCAGAAAAATTGAATTATGATCTAATGCCGGAAAACCAATTGGACAATTAAGAATGAGATCTTAGTTCTGTGTATTATCTATTGGGAAAGACTCTCGTCTTCACAGAATATCTACTGAAGGATGATGTTTGAGAGAGAATGAGATAGATAGACTGCAGGATGGATATAGATGTTGGAAAACAACGAGACTGAACAAGTAAAGCCTTTTACTGACTGATCGATATATATAATAATGTATACAGATTGAAGTATTCGAGAGAACGAAAATATTATAGTTGGAGAAGAAAGCAGAGGTGTCTTGAGAGGGTCATGAGGTGGAGGGATATTGAGACCACGAGGCGACAAGGCTACTATGGCTAGAGTTGGATGGTAGTCTAGATGTAGTTGGGAGATATGTACTAACGGCGTTTTAGGTTTTCAGGTAAACTTTTTTTTTTTCTTTTTTCATTTTTGATAGATGTTTATATGTAAAGCAATTACATTTATTTTAGGCGGAAAAGGTTGAACTAAAGCAAAGAAGGAAACTGAAAGGATGACAAATTTTAAAAAATTAAAAAATTTATTAATCAACAAAACATGACACTATATGAAAGATATAAGACTCGTGAGTTGTATGGGGGACCAACTTTTTAAATATTTCACTTAATGAGTTGGTGTAAAACACAAATGAGCTTAAAATTTATGTGTCGGGTTGATAAGATATGATATAATTAATACTTTTAAATAAGAGTATTTTATTAAAAAATTAGAAAAATTTTTTTTTAAATTATTGCTTGACTTTTATTCTTTTAAGTTAATTACTAAATATATAAATTTAAACTTTGTGTCACCGTAAACTTATATTATTTTAAGTCTTATAAAATAATAATAATAATATATGTATTAAGAAGTTGATTTTAGATTGCTTTATGAGATTTTCATCGTTAAGTCCTTGATAAAATTTATTAAAGACTGCTTAACTTAAACTTGATTAATTAATTAAAATTATTGTACATATATAGGTCAAAAATTTTCTTATAAGTTTTTTGCTATTATAAGACTATTAACTTTAAGGCTTGATTAATGAATTAAGATTACGGGGATCTTGATTTGTATCAAGACATTGTTTAATGTAATGGACGAAAGACAATTCACTAGTAAAGATCAAGACATCTGTTGCTTGGTGTAGTTCAAGAATTTTGTTATATTAAAGACTGTGTTAAGGATTAGTTTGAGTATTTTTATTGATTTTTGTATAAGTTGTTCAATAGATATGATTTTTTTTAGTAGTACAAAGTATTCGTACAATGTGTTGCTGTTGTTAGAAGGTTTTGAATTATTTGTTTTTGTTGTTTGAAGATCTTCTACAATTTGTTTTTGTTACTAGAAACTTAGAACATCTCATACTCTTTCCTTACAACTTTGTGTTATCTTGAGAGCTATTATTTAGTTCATCTTATCCACTGGCACCAAGGCCACCTAATAGCCTGACTGCATTACTATATTGCAGTATTCTCTTACCTACAACGAGTGTCTAACTCACTTGGGAATGTACCAAAGCATCTTATACTAAAAAAAGACTATAAACCATCGCCGCCACAAACTCCCCGTTGCCACCAAAGCAATATTACCTTAATATGCTCTCACCCTAATTAAGCTCCTTCATTTTCCAAATTCGTTCTCTTCCTCCACTGTTAATACTTGGGTTATTTAACGTTATTTTATCACTAGGCTAACAATTCACTGGCATTCCATCCCTTTTACCATTCACCAAGACCTCTATAAATAAAATCTTAGTGGATCAGGCAAATCATGCATTAGAAGGGCATTAATAAAAAAAGCAACAAGCTTTCACTTATGAGCATAAGGTTCGACTTTGCTGCTTCCTTAACACCGATACAACACTACAAAACTGCTAACTAATTTATTCTTTTCACAAGAATGAGCTGTTTCAAAATATCTAGATTTTCATTTGGCAGCAAAGTTAACTTTCATAAAGCCTGATTCTCGCTTTTCTCTTTGCACTTTCATTGTCATTGTCCTCTAAATCGCTATTGTGATAGCCAATACTAGTATCCTTCATACTTCCGTTCTTGTACAATCCCTCAATTTAACACTTGAAAATTTCAAAATCTACATAGAACAATAAAGGATGGACAAGAAAGGATTGACTTACACCAGTTTGATAACCAATATGAAAAATTGGTTAGTTCAAGTAAACTAGAATTCATCTTAATAATATCTTATGCTAAAAGCTTTTCGAAAAGAGTTTTCAGCGCATCAAAGATTACATAGCTCTTTGATAAAGTTGAAATACCACTCTAGAACTTTTAAGCTCTCTTTCCCACATTGCAACTCAGCAAGCTGCTTAATTGTTTTGGTCCTAATCTAAGCAAAGAATGGGTTTTCAGCTATTTAATACTCTCCAACACTGAGTCATAAAGTTTTCACACCATTAATTGTTTTAAATCTTCTAGGAATTAATTCCTAGAAGATTTACAACTCCCAAACAGGCCTTGACTCACTTTTAGCAAAAGAAAAAAACACTTAACCATCTTCAAATATCAGTTTGTCTCCTAATACTTACAGCTCTTAACAGCATTTCATGCTAAAAAATCTATCAACTAGCTCGTAAATTAATCCTTTATCTTCTACAGTCTTACATTATGCTCCAAACAGCAACTGGATCCCTAAATAATTAGCTAGAGCTAGAGCTCCAATTCAGAAGACGAAACAAAAATTCCTAGAACAATCTCAAGCACGGGCCAAACAAGATGACCAGAAGTGAGATAATATCATATCAAACCATATATAGAAGCACTATCTATAGTTTTACAATTATTATAAACCTTCGTCTTCGTTAACTTAATTATAAAAACAAGAAAATGTCGCATTTAATGAAAACATATATTACAGATCGCAAGCGATATCATACACCATTATCCAGATTAATATGATAGCAACCAACGGGATAAAGTTTTGGAAACGATTTAAAACAACGAAGAAGAAAACAAAGAGGCAAACAATCATGATATTGAGATCTTGAAATGAAAAATGATGACCTGGTGCTGGCGAAATCGTACAGTTTGCCGGTGCTGGAGAAGATCATGACTCCTACTTCCGCGTCGCACAGGATCGCTAACTCCTTCGCCTTCTTCAACAATCCGTTTCTCCTCTTGGAAAACGTAACTTGCCTGCTCGTCGAGTTATCAATCCTCCTTATAACAATTTTCCCTCTCCCCATCCTTAAATTCAACCGAAATTCAAAATTAGAACTGCGAAAATTCAATCCGAACAAAATTACGGAGGATTCCGCGAAGAAGAAGTTATAAATAGAAACTTACTCGGTAAGAAAGTAGTCAAGAGTAGAGACAAAAGAGAACCGAGGTTTTTTTCAGAGACGTCGTTTTGGTCCGCGCAGTGATTCACATCATCAGCGGAAGCAGCTATATAAGGAAAGTGTATAATGAGAAGAGGAAACCAGTGCTATTAATGTTGAAAACCAGTAGCGGTTTTGGAGGTTAAGGACACGTGGTCCAATGGAAAGCTGAGAGAATTTAAAAAACAGTTTTGTTTTTAAAGGTATCGCCGTCCACCGTATAGATCGTTGACGCGTGGGTATACGGATTCGTAGACCGTAGTTCCTATTTTCGGAATTAGGAGGTTTTAGTTTTTGAAAACAGCAGTTGTTTACTGAGACGGAACGATTGATGGGTCTTTCTTTTCTCTCTCACTTTCTCCCCTCCTAGGAAAATGGGACTCAGGGTTGCCCCTTAAAATTTGGGAATGGCCGTTGTGTCCCCCAAAGTGTAAAAGGACAGGTGGATGTCGTTTTCAAGAACCACGACCCACACTGCTTTTTCGATTTTGACTGCTTATATTTATTTCTTGAGTGGCATTATTGTATTTTTCTTCTACAATTATTTTTAACTCAGATTTTTAATTATATTTGAAATAAATGTCATCAGCTAATGATAATATACTTTAATTAATTTTTAGTTTTTTATTTAATTTATTGTCAATTTGTAATAGATGTCATAAAAAATGAATTATACAAGTAGTATATTTTTTATATTATAATTATTCTTTTAATAGCGATAAAAAGTTAAATGATTAAAGCTACTTATGTGGTTGCTATAACAAAAAAACAATAATAATTCAAATTTTGATTGAAAAATATTTATGTGGTCAATTTACTTCCTTTAGATTTTCTTTTTATAGTTAAAGTAAAGTACAATTAAAAAAAAAAAGGAGATAATTGTAATTTAGTACAAGTCAAAATCAAGAAAAGGCCGTGCAAAGAGAAGCAGGTTAATTATGAGATTTAACCTGAGTGGCTGTGTTATATAAACTGTCAAAGACTATTTTGGCCATATTTGGGGCTGTCATTTCCTACCATGATGTTTCCCCTAATGATGACACCTTCGTCATACAGCAAAATCCCAGGGGCATTTGAGGAATTTCAAATAGAAGAAAGACTACATGGAACACAAGTGGCAGAACCTCAACGGCTGCGTTTTTCTATTACCTGGAGCACGACACAACCACGTGAAACGCAACGTGGAAAAAATGGAAAGTGCAGTTCCTTTATTTGATTTTTAAGGTTTCCGAATAAGGAAATTAGAGAGCGCTTCACGAAAATATCCCAGGAACTTTGGTGTATCTGATCTCCAATAATCTTCTTTTGGCCAGTACAACTTTGATCTTCTCTATAATATGTTCTTGTTTTATGTCTGAATTCTGACAGAAAAGCATGCAAGTTCCAAGTTGGGGGCAGGCACTGTCAAAAATTAGATCATCTGAAACCCACCCATGTATTATCACGGTATTATTATTGCTATAATATGTTTTAATAATAAACTTTGTTTGAGTGTAATTACTAATTAGTCTTTATTTTAGTGCAAGTTGCTAATATAATTATATTATTTTTAGTTACATCCAGCAAGAGAACGCTTAAATTAAAATATCTGACATATTGATACATGGTTTGATTCTCCGATGTAATGCAAAATCAAAACGCTTCATTTTTTATTATTTGATCAAAAGAAAACTTGCTAACCGTTGGTTGTAACGGGATAGAGAAAAAGAAAAGAAAAATCAAGATTCATATATGGTTTGAAAATTCTTAAAAGCAAAATTTATGTTACTTTTTTCTCTAAACAAATAATACTTTAGGATTACTGATTTGTTAGATTCTTAATAATGGTGATTACCCTATATTAACAATGACGTGTTGTTATTCCTATTATTTCAAATATGATATGACTACTTGGAAATTAAATAATACAACTAATTTTTTTAATAAAATAATAATAATAATAATAATAATAATAATAATAATATATTATTATTATTATTATTATTATTATTATTATTATTATTATTATTATTATTATTTCATGGGATTAAAAACACAAACGATATGTTAGATAACCAATCAGCACAACATGCTAATATTTTAAGAATTTTAAATGAATATAGTCATACTAGGAGATTGCTAAAATAATGATATACTTAAAAATTATTGCATCGGAAGCAACTTTATTGCCGATTTTAGCATACGAACAACAACTAAATCTTCAAATACACAAACATATTAGTAGAATTCAGCCAACAACTTTTACCATATATCGTCCTCTAGTCATGAATTTTTCAAATCATTGCTAATTTTCTATCATATGTTAGTTACTCAATGTAGTACGTTTCTTAAATTAATTTGCCAAATACGGAAAAATAAATTGTCAACTTGCAAGCATGGGTCAACCATCCAATTTCCCTGTTGTATACACCAAATTATTTATTAAAATAATCAGAAGGCGTGCTTAGAAATTCGTTTAGTCATGTTATAGTGGTAAAGTGACGATTACCAACGACAATTATAGTAATTCCCACTCATGAAACGTGGGTTTCTTGGCTTGTAATTTGGGATTGTTTAATTCATATTAATTTTGACTAAGTTCATGATCAATTAATATATGTTTGCTTAACTAAGGAAGATTAATCTGCCCAAATCAATTTTCAGTCAAAATAATATAGCCCCCAAAAAAAAAAAAAAGAGTTGTATAGCAAAAATTTATGTTCTTTTTCCAACTGAACAGCATGTACACATGTTGCCCTTAAATATATATAATGTCTTTGGACGTAACAGCTTAAAATAATTGGAAGGATATGCACAACACAATTATGGGATTCGGTTCAAAATAGAATCACTTGGAAAATTTTTTTATTCTATATCTAGTATTTAATTACTCGAGGTTGATGGCCCAAGAAACTATATGTATATATTTAATTATATGTGTGAAAAAATATGTTTTGTATTTCTTGAATTGAAATGTATATAGGTAACATTTATATAAGCTTTACAGAGTAATAAGAAAGGTAAAGAATAATACATAATTAATTGCAATAAATATGAAAACAAATCAAAAGAAAAGAAAAGAAAGAAAAATCAATAATTAAGAAAATTGGTATAACAAATTAAGGTAAAATTAGCCTTGATTTGCTGTATCATTAACAACTCCCCTTAAACTTAAGATGGCTTAATAGAAGCTAACTTGAATTTAGCAAGTAAATAATGAAAACAAACAGGAAGATGGCATTTTATGAACATATATGCTGGGTGATCGGAAGAAGAGATTGAGTGAAGAGTAACAGTGCCTCGAGTGATATGTTCTTGAATGAAATGACAATTAACTTCAATGTGTTTGGTACATTCCTGGAAAATATCATTGTGAGCAATCTGAATGGCGCTACGATTATCACAGGCCAAAAAGAGTAAGACTGGATTGATGAACACCCATATCACTAAGTAACCAACGAAGTCAAGTAATCTCTTGGGCAGTATCTGCAAGAGCACAGTATTCGACTTCTGTACTAGACCTGATGACAACAATTTATTTCTTAAATTGCCAAAAGATAAGAGAATCTCTTAAGAAAAGACAAAGTCATGTGGTAGAGTGTCGATCAGTCGGATCATCAACTTAATCTGCATTAGAAAAGGCAAGTAACTCTAGAGACGAACGAGCAAAGAAATGAAGCCAATAAAAAAGGGTGCCTTTGATATATCTAAGAATGTGAAGAACAGTTGCATAGTAAGTAGAGCAGGGACTAGATATGTATTGGCTTACAACATGAACAACATGAGAGATGTCAGGACGAGTAACTGTGAGATAGACCACATTGCCAACCAATTGCCCGTAAAAAGTGGTATCATTAAGTATAACCCTATTTAATGATGTGAGCTTGTCATTTGGTTCAAGCAGAGTAGAGGTGGCTTTACTATCTGTTAAACCAGCTCCAGCAAGAAGATCGGATGCATACTTAGCTTGAGTAAGATAGTAACCATCAAAATCAAAGAGCACCTTTAATCCAAGAAAATAATTTAGATGACCAAGATCTTTCATCTCAAAGTGCTGTTGAAGGGAAGTTTTAAGAGTAGTTATGCTATCAACATCATCTCTAGTAATGATCATATCATCCATGTAAAACAACAAAAGAATGTAACCACGATTTGTGTGTCGGATAAAGATAGCTGTGTCGTGAGAGCTGGAATAGAAACCAAGTTACTAAAGAGTGCTTTTGAATTTGGCAAAACAAGCCTTATGAGCCTGTTTGAGACCATATAAGGCATATCGAAGTTTGCAAACTTTGTGGGATGGATGCGAATAACTTGGAGGATGCTTCATATAAACTTTTTCTGCAAATCACCATTAAGAAAAGTATTTTTGATATCCATCTAGAATAGTGTCCATTAGCGTACAGCAATTACTACTAGAAGGCTTCGCACAGAGGTCATGCGAGCAACTGATGCAAAAGTTTCTTCATAGTCAATACCATATTCCTGATTGAATCTTTTAATAACAAGTTTGGCTTTATAACATTCAACTAAGCCATCAGTCTTAGTTTTAATTTTGTAAACCTATTTGCAACAAATTATTGATATGTTGGGTGAAAGATCAATAAAATCCTATTTATGAAATTCTTCAAGAGTCTATAATTCTTCTGCCATTACTTGCTGCCAAGTAGGGTTAGAACTAACCTCAGAATAAAATTGAGGCTCATATAATGAAAGAGTAGTAGAAAAACAATGATAATCTCGAAGTCTGATTGAAAGTTCTCTTACTCGATTAAAGTGACGAGGTAGGGGAGGAATATTGGCGGATGGAGAAGAAACGGTAGTGCTGTCAGGTGTAGCTCCAGAAGACAAAGTCGTCAGCTCAAGAGTAGATAATTGTGTATTAGACACATCTGCAAGAGGCTCATGTAAGGAATCTATATCAGGAAATAAATCTACAGAATTATTAGTCAAGAAAGGAGTAATGTGAGACTCAGAACGAAAGTTAAAGAGAGAGAAAAATATTTTGTGTTCCAAAAAAATCATATGACGAGATGTATGAAGTCTATTAGACACAGGATCTTTACACCTAATAATCTTTATGTTCAATTTTATAACCTAGAAAATAACATAGATGAGCTCTAGGTTCTAATTTCATGTACTTATAAGGTTGAAGAAGAACAAAACAATCATAATCAAAAACTTTGAGAAGACTGTTATTAAGTGGAGTCCCATATAATTGTTCATAAGGAGATTGATTAGCAATAAGAAGGGAAGGTATTCAGTTTATAGTATAGACAGACGTAAGCGCGGCTTCCCCCAAAAACGTTCTATACAAAAGGCAGAGATAAGGAGAGCACGAACTGTTCCAAGAATATGCCTGTGTTTGTGTTTTGCTCTACCATTTTGTTGAGAGGTGTCAAGACAAGATTGATGATAAAAAGTTCCGTTGTTTTGAAGAAGTTGTAAAAACCCAGAGTCCTTGTATTCCTTAGCATTATCAATGCGAAAAACTTCAATAAAATAGGAAAATTGAGTTTGAATCATTTTAGCAAAATCATGATAGATTTTAACCAAATCAGATCTGTGCTTCATAAGATAAATCTAAGTATAATGAGAATAATCATATATGAAAATAACAAAATATTTAGAGTCTCCCATCATAATAGTAGGTGAGGGACCCCAGATATTAAAATGAACTAAATTAAATAGAGCATGAGAAATAGAGTCACTGTGATAAAAAGGAAGAGTAGTTTACTTTGCTAGACAACATGAGCACAATCAATATGATCTTGTGATATAATTCCTAAAATACCAGTAAAAACTAATAAACAAAGACGAGTAGGTGACATATGACCCAACGAGAATGCCAAAGATTTAAAAGGAACTGAAGTTGTAGATGCAGCAAGCTGAGAACAGGAGGGATAATTGGATGGAAGATGGAGACTGATGAGCTCAAACAGACATCCAATTTTATGACCTATCCCAAGTGTTTGACTTGTCTTTGGATTCTGCACGTAACAACCAGAAGCAGTGAAAAGGACATAAAGACTAAGATCACACAATTGGCCAACAGACAAAAGATTGATGGTAAGTTTAGGAATAAGAAAAGTATCGAGTAATGAGAGATAGGATGAAGAGACATGACCTAGATGACTAACATGCATGGTAGATCCATTGGCAGTCTAAATAACAGGTAAAGTGAGTGGAGTGGATTTAGAATAAAATAGAGTAGAATCTGCAGTCATATGATTACTATAACAAGTAGAATCAAAATACCATGAAGACGTATCTGAGGGAACTGATGAAGCAGTAATTGAAGGATTACCGGACTTTTATAAAAGTTAATGAAGTAGAGATGCTAGATCATGTGTGGCAAGAGATGTGGAGTTAAGGCAATCATCAGCAATAACAACAGATAGTGAAGGAGTATACTTTGGTTTTCCTTTGCTTGGACAATCTTTCTCAAAATGCTTGGGACCAAGTTTTCGACAAATCGTACATTTCTTAATAAGACAGTTAAAAACCAAGTGTCCAGCCTCATGACAATACTTACAAGTACAAGTATCTTAAGAGGCTGATGGAGTGGCCAAAGTAGTATCAGTGTGAGGTGGATGGAGTGGTGCAAGACGAGTTTCTTCTGAGATAAGCATGTCAATTACCTCATCGTTTTTAATGAAGAAGTGATGCTTGAGTAGGCTCAAAAGTATCTCGTAAGGCCATAAGAAACATCATCAACCATTGATGGTCCTTATAAATTACAAATTTCTCTGCATCTTCAGAGTTTGTCCATTTAGGTTCTGAGAATGATAACTGATTCCATAAAAATTGTATCTGAGAATGAAAGTCAGAGATAGTTTGGTTGGATTCTTGATGCATCTGATGAAGTTTGCAAAGACTCTGGTACTGGTGTGATAAATCAATGGCAATATAGCGATGGGCAAGGAAATCCCACAATGCTTTACCTGTTTCAAATCTTCCAAACTACAAGTGAATAGACAAAACAGAAGTATTCCAAAACCAAGTAATAATCTGATGATTTTTACTATCTTATTTTTCTAATCGATCAACAAACTTCTCATCAGTCTCAATTTCTGTTTTAACAAGTTCAGTAACATGGCCAGTGACATAGTACCATAACCTTCATCCCTTGAGAAAGCTAGACATAACTTGAGCCCACAACACATAATTATGCCTATCCAGTTGAATGTGAATAAGGTGAAAAAAAATTTAACTTATCCATGATGAAATTGAACATAAGACAGTAGCTTAAGACTAACCAGCGGCTAGAAATCGAATGTGAACTTTGTCAGACTAACTGGTGGCTAAAAACTAACAATGGTTATCCAAAAAGCATTGAGTGAAGGCTAGTTCAGCAAATGGGATCGGCAGTGATGACCCACTTGCCGAAAAATGACCGGATCGAAGATAAGAAGGTCTTATGTTGACCATACTTTGACCAAGATGAAATCTGGCTGAAAATCGGGAACGAAGGCCACAGAGGTGATCTATGGTTAATTCTAAGTCGAATGATGGTGGCTGTGACAATGCACTCAATGGCAATGAGCGAGATTAGCAAGAAATAGTAGCGGCAAAAATGGACTTCTTTACGGTGGCAATCGACGACACGTGAACGGGAACAGAAAGCACCAACAGAACGATCAATAAGTTCTTATGCTTTAGGGTTGGGCGATGTAGCAAATGGATTACGAACTTGGTAACGCGTGAGATGCACGCATAGCTATTGATGGTGGACAATGAAGAGGTAGAAATTGCAACGAGCCTGAAAACTAAAAAATAAGCCAAGAATGCCACAAAATCTCGAGCCGAAAAAAAACGAGGATCAAATGAACCAAAGAAATTAAGACACTAAGGCCAAAAAACTCGACTTTAATATCATGTGAAGAAATATGTTTTGTATTTTTTGAATTAAAATATACATAAGTAGCCTTTAAATAAGTTTTACAAAATAATAAGAAAGATAAAAAATAATATACAATTAATTAAAATAAACATAAAAACAAATCAAAAAAAAAAAAGAAAAATTAATAATTAAAAAAATTGATATAACAAATCAAGGTAAAATCAGCCTTATTTGCCGTATCATTAACAATATGGAACCTCGTTTTAGAACCTCAAAACGCATGAGATAAGCTCAAGCTCACATGGCTTAGGTCATTAAGAGAAATTTGATCCACTGACACTCACGTGATCGCAGCATCTCCACGTTAGCCAATCGAGGTTTTCTTTCGCTCGTTCGCTCGCACGCATGCACGCATGCACGCCTGCTTTCCTTCATCGAGCTTAGCCCGAAGTTAAACCTTAAATTGCGCCAATTAACCACTTTTGTTAATTTGATAAGCTCAAACTTCATTGGCTAAATCCACGTGAACAATCTTACATGGACCAATGACGATTCTTGGTACTTGTAGGTCAAGTCAACTAATGGGTTTTAGGTTTTAATACTAAGAAGCCGAAAATCGAGGGTACGAACGGACAAGTGTCAATCATCA
Organism: Azadirachta indica; assembly: GCA_022749755.1. Classification (NCBI taxonomy): domain Eukaryota; kingdom Viridiplantae; phylum Streptophyta; class Magnoliopsida; order Sapindales; family Meliaceae; genus Azadirachta; species Azadirachta indica. Next base: position 6,526,246 of record CM040449.1, read on the forward strand.
GCGAAATCAATAAGTGCTTAAAGGAAAATCCAAACACAAAAATAGAAAACATCTCTTTACTTAATCATTGTACACTCTGAAAAATTACTTGTTCGCGGCTTTTAATGTTATATATCATGCCAAGAGAAGCAAATAAAGTCTACATGTCCTTTATAGGAAGGAGGAGTTTTTGGCTTTTCGTTTCTGGAAGGAAGAGAAGTATATATGTGTGTGTGTGTAATTATGTATGTTGCTTTTGATGTGACTCCACTTCAATTTCCCTTCCTTGGTGGATTGGGGTGGCGGGGGGAAGGAGGGTGAACCCACCCCACCACATTCTCATCTCATGCCAAGAAAAATTTACTTTTGTACTTTTTTTTAACGTGATAAGAAATATAGCCGCCAACATTTGTGCATGAAATTTATCATGACAATGAAAAAGTTTGGTTCCTGCTTTGCTTTCCATTTCAGATGCCGTATGCCCTTTTGCTTTGGCTTCTGCATTAATCGAATCTAATTTTGCTATGCATTCCTAAATTGCTTCTTGTATATATTAACTCTATAGATACATACATACATTCATATAAATTTTTTTAAGCAAAAAATAAATAAATAAATGATACCATATCATATCGGTCTTTCTTGTTCAATAAACTGCTGGGTATAATCATTAGACAAAAAAGCTGCTTACTTATTTTTATTTATTTTAAGTTGTACACGCTGAGTAATTAAGCAGTGCATGTGTTCCCCTACCAGTATTCTAGCAAATTAAATGATAATACAGGCTTTTGGCTGTTTATTACGTTTACGGTTGATGTAAGAGATTTTATCCAATTGATTGATTATAAATATGATTTTTTTAAATAGAAATAAAAAATAATTGCAAGGTGATTAATGGCAGCAAATTTCAATATCGTTGTAATAATTAATGTGACCTTTGTTATTCAGCAATCACATTCACAAAATCCTCGTCATTAGAATGGTAGTTCACCTGCCGTTTGGTTATATGGTTAAGGAGTGTAGACGGCATAATTCTTGGTGTCTACTATATGTACTTTCCAATAAATTCAATATTCAAATTCCAATTGGGAAATATTTATTAGCGGTTAGTGGGTCATTACTCAACTGCTGCCCCATTTCGTCGTTGTTGGTTGGGTGCTAGATACTTACTATAGTTACTAGATGATGCATGAATTACTTATCATATTATGAGAAAAATTTGATCATTTTATTTTAACAAATTTATGCGCGATTAAATTTTATTAAACATATGATAGTATACTTTTTACCAAAACCTCTTTTCAAAATATTGTGGTGATAGAGAAATGAGATCTTAAAAAGATGGGGAAAACAACATATGGAACAGAAGAGAATATGTAATGTTTTGATTCCCTTTCCTTTGATCTACTTGGAATGAATTAACTATTAAGAACGGAAAAGTAGATCGAATAATAAGGTAAAGTGGAGGGAATTATTAATCAAAATTCTCTTGCCATTCTTAATCCTATTAATTTCTCTATAAACTTTTTTTAGAGGTTGAAAAGTAAGAGTACAGAAGAAACAATCGAATCCCTTATGATCTCCCTTTATTATAGCCTATCTTTGCATCATACTAAATAAAGGAAATCTAAAGTGTTGTACATTGCATCCATCATCCATGTTCCTCCATTCCTTTTTTTCCATTCCTCTTCACTTTTCTCTCCTTTAATTAAGCCCGCCTTAAAGTGATAAGGTTGGCAACATGCCAACACATTTAATTAACAATTTTTTTTCTTTTCATTACACACACACACAAACCACACACCCACCCATAACGCCGAGTCCTGCTGATGCAACATAAACATTTAAATAAAATTTCATAAAGAAACGTTCCATCACATTATTTATGAGATTATTCAAAAACAATTATGTCAAAAATAAATATAGTGAAGAATAATTTATGTATAGCTAAACCTAGGTTGCTTGGGTTTAACTTTATTTAATGTTGCACTCAACCATTAAGAAATTAATCAAAAGAACAGACTTATTACTGTTTGGGTAGCATTGGCATTAATATTTAATGTTTAAAAAATTTCAGTAAAATAAAAAACCACTCCTGATTCATCATGTCATTATGTCTTCCCTGATTCTCATCCCAAAACACAGTCATCCCCCTCTTTTGAGTACGAGAAGGATATTCTGTAGAACAGTTTAGCCACACTAATTGCTATTTGATTTGCTGCATGATAATTGATACACTTCTATTTATTTATGTATAATGGAATAATGTGGTGTTGGGTGGCCTACAAGAAGCTTGCTTCTGATCATGGTGTCTACTATCTCTGCGCATGCACAAAAACAATGCAATGAATTTGATTAATTTATATATTAATTAAAATTATTAAACCCCAATTCGTTTGAACATGAAAGTTAGGTTAGTTTATTATTTTGATTAGGAAATTAATCTTATTAATATGTCCACGTTTGAAAGTTTCAATTGGAAGCTAGGTTACGGTTTCGTTCATGCAAAACAATTGAAGCTTGGTACATGAGCATAAATATACATATATATTTATTAATTGAGAGGATAGAAAGCACATGATTGGTGTTATTATTTTATCTGTTAAAAGAAATACAAAGCTGGACAATCAAGCAATCGGGCAGTGTTAGGTAGAAATAGATACGACTGGCTGATTAATGGCTGAATTGAGAAATCACTTCCCAAATTAGTATTATATATATATAAATATAAAGTGCTTTTGGAGTTCTCTTCCCACAAACAAACTAAAATGTACAACAAAGGAGAAAAGACCAAAAGAAAGAATAAATTAAGGATGTGAAAATGGGGTACGTTAATAAATGAAGTTATGGTTTACGAAGAAAAATGAAGATGGGGTTAGATAAGACTATAGCAGCTAGTAAATTCTGCGGCTACGTATTGTAATTGGGAGAGACAGACGAGAGGAGTGGAATTTTATTGGAAATATACTGCAGCCTGTTGTTTTGTTGGGCTGAAAGATTAGACCAATTTCATTTGTTGGGCCACTTTTAAACTGGATTGCTCTTCTGGCCAGTGAAGACCACTTTCTAAGTAAACGCTCTTCTCTTTTGACAATATGCAGGCATATACAGTGTATTTCTCTACCTTCTCAATTCTTACGTTTTAACACCTTCGTTATAATTTTAATTTATATAAGAATGATGACAAAAAAATCAAAAATTAAAAATAAAAATGAAAGAATCAAAAATTACAACATAAAAGTTAAAGAAGGTTAAAAAATATATGGTATCTACTGTGACATCACCCACATGTAACATATCTGGTTTGACGAAGGAATAAACTTGATTTATCCTCGTAATAACGTCGGAATTTCATTCATAATATAATGGGATAATAACATTAAGATCCCTGAGTTTGTATATTTTCACAAATATAGTCCTCATAAGCTTTGCAACGCTAGTAAAACTTCCTGAAATTAAATCTTGATCATCACAATATTATATTTTACTTATAAAATAATAACAATAAAAGGTTCTTCAGTCATTTTATAGGGGCTCAGAACCTATTTATAAAAAATAGAGAAATAAGATAAAAATAATAACTACGGCTTTGAATTTTAGTGAAAGAGTAAATAAATATAAACTTTACTAACTTTAATATTTTAACATCTAATTTTTAATTTTTTTAATTTTGTATTTATTCTACACTTCAATTTATTATTTTAATAATCTTTCAACAATTAAAAAAAAATCTCATCTATAAAATATGAAAATTTTTACTTATTATTATTTCTCCGTTAATTTTTTTTATTATTATTCAAACTTAAATTGAACTATACTATAAGGACAAGCTTGACTTTATATTATTATCTAATTAAAACATTAAATTGTAGAAAAAATAATTAAATTATTTAGAGGATGCTCGATATTATTTTTCAAACAACATTATTTTATTTCAAAAAAATGAAAAAAACATGCTTGGTAAGGTTTTTAAAAGTGTTCCCTGAAAATAATCGATATGTTTACTTTTATAAAAAATTAAAATATCTTATTTTTTAATTTTTATTTCTCTCAATAATGCCAAACGCGCTGTTAAATAAAGATAAGCGACCGCAGGTTCGTTTTGTTGACGAGATATTTGAGAGAAAATTGAAAAAAAGGGAGCGTGTGACACACGCACTGAAAGCGCGGGGGACAATCACAAAGGTCAATCATCAATGCGGACTCCGGGGTTGCAAACTCATTCAGCATCTAAAGTAGTTCAACCAAAAGTAATCAAAATCTCTTCGGAGTCCTCTCGTTCCCAATTTTTCATTTTGTTGTTCTCCTTTATTTTCTCAGAAATCCATAAAACAGCACCCAACAACAACAACAACAGCAACACTCCAAATTCAACCATTTCTATTTAAGGCAAAACGTAAATCGTTGTCGCTCAAATTTCTCTAGTCAATAATTTATACGAATCTTCAGCCATTTATTTCTTTAATTTCATTTTTTTTTCTTTTCACACTCCTATTTTTTGATCGCAGAGCGACGTCGTGTTGATTGATCCCTATCGCGATGGCAGTTGCATCTGATGAAACCACCAAAATTTGCAGTCACTGGTATCCATTTTCTCTCAATTTTCTTTTTACGAATTATGTGATAACTTGTAACTCTTTCGTGTTCTTTTTCCTGAAATTCTTTGTTTTGAATTAATTAATTTTATTTTCTTGATCTTAGTTGTTTGCTTGAGCGCCTTTATGGTCATTTTTGGCTTATAACATCTGTTGAAACTATGAGAAACTTGTAATTCGATTTGTCTATCTCTTTTAATTGAATTAGATAATCCTGTTTGTGTTGTTTACATCAGATTTAGCTCGTGTTTCATGTATTTCAGGTTTGATATGTGGTGAATTTGGTACAAATTTAGAGTCAACTCAATTGATCTTGACCCAACAAATTTGTTATTGCCTTTGACCTTTAGTTTCTGACCTAATCAGAGCACTGTTTTTGTTAAATTACGTGCTGTAGATTCATCATTGGATGATCATATTATGTTGCATGTAGTCTTTGCTATGTATACTCAATTAGTCAAATCCGTTTAATGTAATGTAACACTAGCGTTCTGTTTCCCTTTTTTATGTCAATTCTTGTATTTGCACCTGTAATTGGTAGCATGCCACAATTGAAAACATCTGATGGGTGGCATTTGGTTCGAGTTGAAAAAGACCTTCGTTGTCGCATTTTCCATTGCAGAAATAGTGGGAGCATCAGAGATTTAGGGTGATCTTTTGCAGCATCCTTCTATCTTTATATATATGTTTGGGGGTATATGTAATTCGACAGAAGGATGTATGTGAAATGTGTTACAATTGTTGATCAGATTATTGATTTCTTGCCTTAATATTTCAGTCTCTTTCGACTATGATTTCATATTGGCAGCGTCTTAGTTCCCTGAATCTTGTTTTTATTGTAGATACTAATTTCAATATTGTCACTCCTGCTTTTCTAACTTTGTGATTTCTTTGGATGTAATATAGTTGGCCAATTTCACAAGATCACTACTTTGGTTTATCAATAATATTTAGTTATTCCCAAATTTTTGGAATTATATCATCTTTCTTCTTATGTAATTAGTACCCTGACACTGGTGATATGTTCCAGGCATAGTTTATTTTCCTGTTTAACTTCTAGAGTTTTCTGTGAATAATTTTGTTTCTGGTTCTCTTTTTAGTGACAGAGCTATTCCATCTTTAAACATTGATTTGCATTATGCACATTGCTCGCGGAATCTAGAAAGATGTAAAGTATGTGGTGACATGGTGCCAAAGAAGCATGCTGAGGAACACTTCTTAAATACCCATGCTCCGGTATGTCTATGAAGGTCTTTTTTGCAATTCTTTTCAAACTAATGAATTTTTTAAAAATTTTTATATACAAGGACTTTCTGGAAATTATATGAGCTGGAAAGAATTAACTAAGTAGCATATATGCATGTGTACAGTGAATGATAAAATTCTGAAAGATTTTAGCACCATATGCACTCATTCAGTTTTTGATGGAGGTTTCAAGGAGGAAAAGGGGAATTGTATTTATTGCTTGTCTGGACCACAAACTGGGGCACTGGAGAGCAGAGCATCTGAATTGGAGGGGTGGTGGGATTCTTAATGCCATAGTTGTTGCATGATTATGCCTGGGAGTACATAATTCATTTTGCCCATGCTGGAACTTGTAATAAACAAAATTGAATTGCTGTAAACAGTTGGTAGATTTTTATGATAGTTAACATAATGTGATAAGTTTGTGTCAGGAGACAATGGTTCCCCCACTAGGAGGGCCAATAAGGAAAATTTTTATTAGGCTGCAGGTTGACAGCTGCTTAGAAAGCTTTTGTGAAAATCTCGAAGTTACAACTCTGAAGTCATTGCTTGAGCCAATGGTGTATGATTGGAGTCATTGGCAACTACCTGCTAACTCTCTAGCTTATTTGGGCCCTGAAGCAATGAATCATAAACTCACAAGAGTTGGCTTGCCCTTGCTTGCAACTGCTATTTAATGTGGGCCTCTCATGTAAAACTTATAAGAACTAGGCTGTCTCTCCCCCTTAGTTGACATCCCTAGCTTGTGTTCAAGACCCGGTAAGGAAAATAGTGGTCATGACTTAGCGGGCATAAGGTTTTATGCCCTCTCCAATGGTGATGTGACTTTGATTACAGATTTATTGTATTTAAGCCATATATCTTCCATTGGTGGTTGGTAAATTGAAAGTAAGCTATGCAAACTCGATGGAGTATATATATGGCATGCCATCTTGCCGCTGCTCAGCCTCTTAGATTGACAATTATTGGTGGTGCAGCTAACCCAGTTTGTTTGACTAAGAGTAGGTATATGCTTTCTTTTATTGACCGGAAGGTATTTGAGCAGGTGGCCTGTTCGCAATGCAGTGAGACAATGGAACGTGAAATTTTAGCCATACATAAAGGCGAAAATTGCCCCCAAAGGATTGTCACATGTGAGTTCTGTGAGTTTCCATTGCCTGCAATAGATCTGGCCGAGCATCAGGTAGTAATTGTCAGTAATTTTCAAAATGAAAAGATATTGTCCAATACTGTATCTTACCGCTCAGCTGTGATCCCGTGTTGCTTTGTGATCATAGGAAGTATGTGGGAATCGTACAGAACTTTGTCATCTGTGTAACAAGTATATTAGGTTGCGAGAAAGATATAACCATGAAAGTAGATGCACAGGCGTTCCCGAAAATAATGTGGGACCATCCAGGTATAGTTTCTTTTCATGAGTTAGAATTGACATAATATTTTAATAAACATGTTACAGTGTCTTTTCATTAGTTAGAATTGACCAGTAGTAATAAGAAATAAGAAGTAACTATAGAATTCTGAATTTTATGGAAGCAATTTGCGATGACCCTTATTGATTTTAAATACTAGAAGATGAAGATATTTTACACATTCAATTTTGCACTATTTCCTTTGTCTGCAATTAATTTGCCATTTCAATCTTTGTGAAGGGATGTGAGGCCAGCTGAAAGAGATCAAGTCCCTCACAGGAGGCAACCGCCGAATGAGTTTTCACGAAAACGACTTCTACTTACCATAGCAATAACAGGTATTGCTGTTCTATTAGGATCGCTCTTTTTCCAGAGAAAGACAGAGACCAGCCAAGTGCATTAGAAGAATAGAAGATAGATATTGGGAGTATGTAAATCAGCTTCACAGCAGCAATGTATTCCATTTATCTGTACCTAAATCATCCGAGAGCATGTACTGCTATGACTATATCAAACTCATTGGCATTCAGACAATATGTTCAACGGCTGTGCACATTTGTTTTTTACTTTCTTTCATTATTATATTCACCTATGTTAAGAAAACTGTTGCATAAATGGTCCTAGAAATCTGCCACAAAGGATTTCCTGTCTTTCTCTCTTAGTCATCAATGTAACTTCATAACATTTAGCCATAATAAGGTTGAGCTCGTTTAAAAGCAGTGATATATTAGTAGATATGGTGCTGGAGCCCTGGTTGGGCTTTTTCATTTTCTTTTTTATTTGAACTCTACTTTCCATGTTGATGCATATGCAGCGATCGTGAATTGTCGGTGGTTATTATTAGCTAGGGAGGTGTTATATTCATAATTGTGGACAAAGTGGCATCTTTAAAGCTGTCACTTTCAACGATTGGGGCTGCGACTTTGCTGAACAAACAACTATTTAAGCTGTGTTGGTTGGGTAGCTCATTCGCCTGTTAAGATTGTTAGTTGTCGGTCTATTCTACGTATATCATGTGGAAGAATTTGGCTTCCATACGTGTCTTATGTCTTAATCTTTAAGTCATGCAGCTAATCTCCAAAATCAGTATCAAGTATTCGAACTCATCTCATTAATGACATTAACTATTCAAAGGGTAATGCCTAAAACTTAAAATATGAGTATTTTTTGTGACTTGAAACGAGATTATCAATTGGATTAATTATTTTTATAATTTTTTTACAAAAATAATTCTATTATCCAATTGATGCATAACATATTATTTAAAATAAAAAAATTTGAAATAATTGCTTGAAGGTCATTCTAAAAAGTCAAAAAATGACATCATTTTTTTTATTATAGTACATCATTTTTTTTATTATAGTAATATTTAGACATGACAGTTACAAGACAAGTTAGAATTGTATTCTTAAAGTCTGTTTTATTAACATTTTATAAATTATATACATTAATTTTTTAAAGTTTCATCTTACATTTTTAAAATTATTGGGAATATATAATTCATAATTTGAATTATTACTTAGACAAATTTTAAAATAGATAAAAATTATAACAGAAAAAATACTCACATAAAAAAAAGAAAGAATTAAATTTTGTTAGAGTAAAAAGGCGACACCTAATACTGGCAAAGTGTCTTCAAGTTTGACTGATTCACCCTGTCATGCAAGATATCCAAGATCTAATCAGCCGATTAATAAAATAAATAATAGATCAAATTAAACTAACTTTAAACGGTTAATTCTTGCCGCCAATCCCATCCGCCATCGCTCGTTTCGCCACTTTGCAGCCACCAACGCCGTCAAGACCCTGGCCACAATCGATTGCTGCCGCGTCTATAATCACCAACTATAATTTCTCTCAGTTGCAGCGAGTCGGTTGAGAGTCGAGACCTATGAGAAGGAGGTTGCAGAGGATCGCAGATTGTTTCGATAGTTCTGGCTGCGGCACATGTGCTAATAATGTTACTGAAGGCATGTCCAGTTGTCTAAAACCCCGAGGTAGGTGTAATTCATAAACTATTATGATTCTTTTCGTGTATATTTACTTTCAATTTAACTCTAAAATCTGGAATTGTTTTTGCGATGAACCAAAATTTGAAACTTAATTGTATGAATACATTATTCTGATTGCTGTACCATTTATGGTCGCTTCAAATTTATTAATTGTTCATGTTGACACGGTAGAGAAATTTTATCGCACTGAAATGGATTGATTGGGATTGATCCAAATCCTCTTTAAAGAGGTGATTTTAATTAAGCATTTAATAATTGCAACTACAATGTAGATTCTGAATTCAGGTTTTTCATGAATTTTAAGTGCTTTTCATTCTTTACATCCTCTCTTGCATGTTTGAAACTTCAAATTCGAAGCAAACAGTAAGTGAAGAGATGAACAATATTTTATCTTTGGAATGTTTGTTTTGATAATATTTTTATTATTGTGTTCTTATATGTTGCAGAATCAAGGAAAATGGATGCAGGTACTCAAGCAGTTCGGTTGTATATCAAAGACATTCATGTAATGCACCCTTCTTTTACTTTATTTTTTAAGCTTTCAGTCTAAGCTAGAAATTGCTACAGATTTGATTTGCTTGATACACACATCAAGTGAGATCTTATCGGCTTAATTATGCAATAGCTGTCAGGTTGAGTTTGTGTATAATGTTTTGGTTTCAACTAAATATGTGCAGGTGGTGCTGGACAATGGCATACTCCAAGTCACATTATCAAAACCTGGTGGGATTGTTACCGGAATACAATATAATGGTATCGATAATTTGCTCGAATTTCGTAACAAGGAAACTAATAGAGGGTACTGGTTTTACAACTACTTTGGCCTTCTATTTATTTATTTTTTTTTTTTATTTTTAATTGAAAAAATGTCTATTATAGTTGAAATGCTGAATGTTGAAATTATTACATTGTCCTTGTTTGCCAACCAATAGTAATAGCAAGAAATAGTTGATAATATGATTAAAGGCTTTTGAAGATGGCATTGAATCTTTTTAGTGGACGCCACATTATACTATGAAAATTAAGAGAAAACCTTGGTTAAATATAGCCTTTTCTTTCTGTTCTGTTCTTATGTAATCTTTGAGATGGGCAGTTTAAGGCATTTGCTCTCAACTGAAACAAAACATTTGTCTCTAATATTTTACTTTAACATGCAGCTATTGGGACCTTAATTGGAATCCACCAGGAGGCAAGGGAATGTTCGATGTGTAAGCTTTTCTTTCACTCTTCAGCTCTTATCAGTGATAACCACAACTGAACACTTTCTCTATAAAACACTGAATATTATCTCATTAAGGCAGAATTCTGTTCCTAGATCTATTCTTATGCTCACTGATAAGCCTGTCCCATAGTAAGTTAGGTACCAAGGGTCATAATCAATAAATTTAATATCTCAAATCATGCATAGAAACACAATTATACATGAAGAGTTCATTGACATGAGCTGCTTACTTGGTCTTGTTACCATGCAGGATCCATGGAACAAGTTTTCAGGTTGTGGCGGAAAATGAGGAACAGATTGAGCTCTCATTCTTGAGGACATGGGACACCTCTCTTGAGGGAAACTACATTCCCTTAAACATAGACAAAAGGTCCTTGCTCAAATTAGACATGTGTTGTTGTAATGTGACTTTGACTAAAAAATAATGATATGGACTTTTTACCTGTAGGTTTATAATGCTTCGTGGTTCATCGGGATTTTATTCTTATGCCATTTATGAGCACTTAGAGGAATGGCCTGCATTTTCTCTCGGGCAAACCAGACTTACTTTCAAGCTCAGGAAAGAGAAGTAAATAAATTTATAACTTCTTCCTTCTGTTATCCGACATACTGCCCTTGATATTTTTTGATAGAGGATAAATTTTAGAGGAATGGATGTATTTTAACTGAAAACTAATATTCCCTTGCTTTCCCAACTTGTCAGTGGTGACAATAAAAATTTTTATCAATTCAGTCCATGGTTATGATGTAATTGCAGATAAAAGTGGGGTTTTGTGACTCTTTTTCCAATGTCAAATTGCCCTAACTGAATTTTCCCAGAATTTGCAAGTGATCATCTTGAAGTATATTTGTGAGGCCTGCATTGTCTTCTTTGCTTTGCTTAGAAACAAAGTGCTGATTGCTTACATAAGAAGAGCTTGCTTACTTTAATGTTAAGAGCTGACAAAATTGGTCAATAAATTCTACCGTTAAGTAGGCTGTACAATGTTGCATATCAACTCAAGTGAAACCTTAGGCACTATGTAGTTACCTACACACAGTTTTTGAAGAAATTACAGAATGGAACTTTTATTTTCAAAGATTATGATTACAACATAACCAGTCAACATTTAAACTTACAATTGTGGAGCATGTAAAATATAGATCATTCATCATAAAATTTTGAAACATAATTATTTCCTTTAATTTTGAAACTAAGCTAATAAGGTCTGTTGTGGGTTGGTAGGTTTCGCTACATGGCCATAGCAGATAATAGACAGAGACACATGCCCCTTCCTGAGGACCTGTCAACAGGAAGAGGCCAGCCCCTTGCCTACCCAGAAGCTGTCCTACTCGTTAATCCCACAAATCCCAAGCTCCAAGGAGAGGTACTTTTACTGCACTGTTTACTTTGTATACATTTTGAGTAGGCAATAATTTGATTGTTCGGATCCCTACCTTTCTCAAGCCGAGCTGACAAGGTACCTTCTAAGACATACATTTTGGACCTAATTCATGGGAGAGGGATTGAGATGCTTTCCTTTCCATATTTTAGTTGGTATATACAAAGAAACCAATATGTTATTTATGATCTCTTTTGATTTGCAGGTTGATGACAAGTACCAATATTCATGTGAGAATAAAGATCTTAAGGTCCATGGTTGGATATGTCATGGCCCCCCATTAGGATTCTGGCTAATCATACCTAGTGATGAGTTCCGATCTGGTGGACCTATGAAACAGAATCTAACCTCACATGTAGGCCCCACTACCCTTGCTGTAAGTAACTGATCTTGAGCTATATTCTGTAAGAACAATTTGCAGTGTCGATGGCATGTGGTTAATGACGAAGATTACGATCTTTATTTCCATTAACTACGCAAAAATGGTATCATCAGGTGTTTCTTAGCGGACACTATGCAGGAAAATATATGGAGACATATATTGGACACAATGAACCATGGAAGAAAGTTTTTGGTCCTGTTTTTATCTATCTTAATTCTGCTGCTAATGGAGATGACTCACTTTGTTTATGGGAGGATGCTAAAATACAGGTTTTAACTATCAACGATGGCACATTCTTTTGTTGCAAAGTTGCTCTGTTTACTGATTATTGGCCTTTTGATGAACAAACTTTTGCTTAACTTGGCACAGATGATGTCTGAAGTTCAAAGGTGGCCTTACAGTTTTCCTGCTTCTGAGGATTTCCAGAAGTCTGAACAACGGGGTTGTATTAGTGGTAGACTACTAGTCGGAGACAGGTAGGCAAGCAAGATACAACTACTTTACTATTAGGAAACTGATATTTCTTTAATAAAAGAGAAATATGAGCAAAGGGCCAAAACTAAATACACATTTTAAACAAGTAATACAGAGGAAATTCTCTGGGATTTATTTAAGGTAATTGTCATTGTATTTGCAAGAGTGTGAGAAACGTGTGGATTAAGGAAAAAAGAAAATTGACTAGCAGATTTTTCTTTTGTTATCTTTGACTTTGCATTTTCTATCTACAGAATTTGAAGACTATAAGCTTTTTAGCAATTTTTGTGAATTTGCTTCTATCTCTATAAATTAAAACAAGTGGATTGTTGATTGGTTGAACCGACTCAACTAGCAAGAAGTGAAATATTGGTTTCTGGTAAATTTTTCACTGTTTATATCCTGGTATACTAAGTCTGATCAAAGTTTTTGTGATCATTACCAATAGGTATGTCAGCAATGACTATATAACAGCCAATGGTGCTTATGTCGGGTTAGCCCCACCTGGAGATGTAGGATCATGGCAAACAGAATGCAAGGTAATTTTACTATCATTTATGACAATATAACAAACTGATTACTAGTATTTTCATTCCTTTTAATTTCTCTGCAATGTTAGTGTCCATGTATCTTCATGTAATCATTTACAATCATATAGCGTGGTTATGATTAGCTTGTTTTGGTTTATAGGAGAACCATTTGTAAATTTTTCACAATTATGTAAAAGTAGTGAAATCTTTGAGAAATCTATTTATGTTCTCAATTAGCTCTATCTATTCATATTCTCAGTCAGAGCTTCAGGCATACTAAATAGTATATTTTCTCGATAGATTATGGCCAGTTTTATCCTCAAAGTATTGGTTTTGCCTCTTAACTTATTGTAGGACTATCAATTCTGGACCACAGCAGATGAGGATGGCTATTTCTCCATAAAAAATGTATGTACTGGCAATTATAATCTTTATGCCTGGGTCCCTGGTTTTATTGGAGACTACCAATATGACGCCGTTGTTACTATAACTCCTGGTATTTTTCCTTCAACTGTGATGCATTTTTTCTTCGGATTTACTGTGTAATAGAAATTAATTGGTTTAAATAACATGCTATATAGGTTACAATATTGAAATGGGTGATCTAGTGTATGAGCCTCCTAGGGACGGGCCAACATTGTGGGAAATAGGCATTCCTGATCGCTCTGCGGGAGAGTTTTATATTCCTGATCCTGATCCAAAATTTGTCAACAGACTCTTTATCAATCATTCTGACAGGTTAGCTCTCCCTTTTAGAAATTGGGATTAGGGTGATCAGAACCACTCTTCAGAAAGTTGTTCTTCTGAAGGAAGCGATATTTCTTGCTTTTCTCATACGGAGATTTTTCAAATTTTCATACTGTTGCTGTTAGTCATGCTATGATGTCCTTCTCCACCTTGGAGTACTTTTTACGTGGTTATTTCTCATTTGCATGTGCCCTGTCCCCAGCATAATTGTTTGATGACATATGTCTATGTTCCCTTGAGATTTTGATGGTTGATGAAACAAATTAGTACAAAAGATCATGTCCTTCTGGCAGGTTTAGGCAGTATGGGTTGTGGAGTAGGTATGCAGAATTATATCCTGACAAAGACTTGGTCTACACAATTGGTGTTAGTGACTACCGCAAAGATTGGTTCTTCGCTCAGGTTGTCAGGTAAATTCCTCCACCGCTGGTTTTATACCTTAAAAAAAATGCAAGTCGTTTGCCAAGTTGGTGGAGATTGATCGACTAAAATTATTTTCTTGATGTGGAAAACGTTGCTATCTATCATCCTTTTTGTGAGTTAAATACAAAATTGGTTGGAAATACTAGTTACTAAAGATCCGCTGTAGCACTCTTGGCAAATCATTCTCTCTAACGTTTTGCTCTTAGAGATAATTTATTCCCAAAAAAAAAAAAAAAAACACTAGTTACTAAAAAGCATGCTTGTGAAAAAATCCAAATGATTAGTGATCATATCCAGTCTACTTTGCTTTCATGAACAGTTGTTATCATGATCACTATCTCTGATAATTGGACATTAGGCGATACTTCGATCAATTCTAAACGTGACAATTCTTTGTGTTGTTAGTTTTTGTAATGCCCTTTGCCTGCTTTACACTTGGTTAATGACTCTTCCAATCTGTTAGACGGCATGCTTGATTGTCTGGCCTTACAACCTTTCATATATTTCAGGAAGATAGATAATGAAACACATCAAGGAACCACTTGGCAAATAAAATTCAAACTGGACAACGTGGATTGCAGCAGTACTTACAAACTACGGGTAGCACTTGCATCCGCAACTTTAGCTGAGCTGCAGGTAAAAGGATATCACGGTTGATTTTGTAAATTATAACTCTGTGCGTAATCTTACACAGCATCTGGGTTGCATGTAATTTGTTGAATATTTTACTTCTCTTTCTAGGTCCGGGTCAATGATCCAAATACAAACCGTCCACTGTTTACCACTGGACTAATCGGGAGGGACAATGCAATTGCAAGACATGGAATTCATGGGCTCTACTCGCTGTACCACGTGAACATACCAGGTAGTCGGCTTAATGAAGGGGAAAATAGTATCTTCCTGAGACAACCAAGATGCACGAGCCCTTTCCAAGGGATTATGTACGATTATATCCGTTTAGAAGGTCCTCCGGTTTCCGATTCTATCACAGGCGATTCATCTTCGCCTTAGTTAAAAAAACAAAAAAAAAAAAAATCCCTCTCAGTATTAATTATCTTGAAATGGTTATTCGTATTTCTTTCCAGATTTCAGTGACTGTTTGTTTGTACCATGTAGATGGCCATGTCTGTCAGCAGTTATACGTGTATATGTACATATAATATGGAGACGTCAAATTATATATGTATAAATGACGTTATAAATTATTATTTATATCCAATTATTATGAGATAAAACCACCAGACTTAAAAGTAAAAGACGAGGGACAAAAATTAATTTCTAAATACAAATTAGTATTTATAAAAATATTTTAATTATTGTATTTTTTTTTTAAATTAAGTATAGCAGCAAAATAATTTCAAATTTACTCTAATGAATCTATCAAGATTCTGCGTAAGCATCCATGCTGAATTATTTTCTTGTAATTAGAACTCGCTATGAGCTGAAACTTTTAATTGTAATGGCTATTGATGAATGACTTGATTTGATGTCCATTATCTCAAATTTGAGGAACTGCATTAATCAACTCGATACAAATAACCGACTTATAATGGACATCAAATAAGTAAAACCCGGACCGGACCGAAAAGAAATTATTTAGCGAGGTGACGAAAGGTTGGCAACATAACACGTCAACCCGAGTCTTTATTTTTTAATTTTGCTACTAATAAAGTCGACCCCGTCTAGTCTTTTATAAAGTAGTTATGTCTACGTAATTCCTCTTAAATGGAGGGCAGCACTATTTAACATTTTGGTGTTAATTAAAGTAATTTTAACTTGTTTATTAATATTTTCTTCGGATTCATAGATAATGCGTTTTCATGCTCGCATGATTTCACCTTTAATCCAGAACAAGTACCAGCGTTTCCCGCTTCCAAGGATGAAATATAGAAGTATTGATTCATAATCACAGTTCTCAATGCTAGCTTATTCTTATCAGCATCTTTGAATGCTTACAATTTGTTCATCTCTCCGTATCACGCGTGCATATTATAAATAAATAAATAACAATTAATGACAATAGTAAAATAAATAAATAATAGAAAAAGAAAAAAAAATTATTCCATTGATATTTCTTCTAATTTCTATAGCGACTATTGCACGCCTTTATCTATTGCACCAAACTGCTTTTGCGACAAAGTAAAGAGATTCCAAGATGCAAGTGGAAAAAGAATGCTTCATCTCCAGTTTAAGGAAACTAATGAAACACAAATAAATTTTCATAAGCCTTCCAATTCTTCATAAAAAAATGAACTTCTCTTTCGTGACAAAATCAAAGTCATACTAAATTATTTCATACAGTTCATATATACTAAATGCCGTACTTCATTTGTTCATAAGAATTGCGTGAGAGCTTAACAATGTCACCACTAGGGGTGAAATTGCAAGTTCTTGATCGTCATGTAATTACATTTTTCCCGTTCGTGCTATGTATTTCGTTATTGTTATTTTCTACAACTGGAGAAATGGAGTTGATCAGATTAATTAACTTGATGAATTACCTTTGCAGGTAATGTTGGATAATGGCATACTCCAAGTTACATTTTCAAATCCAGGGGGAATTGTTACTGGAATTCGGTATAATGACATCGATAACTTGCTTGAAGTTCTAAATGACGAAGTGAATAGAGGGTACGTACGGTACATACAACTTTTCATCTTCTTTTATCCATTATTCTCTTTCTCGCTTATACTTATGAAAAAACAAACAACCTTGTATTCGGAAAACCTGAAGTGAATAAATTACTTACACAGCATCAAATTTCTGTAGGTACTGGGACCTTGTGTGGAATGCGCCAGGAATTACAGGAATATTCGATGTGTATGCTTTCCTCCTCTCCCAACTCTCTCTTATTAAACTCGATCATGCTTAAGTCGTATTTCTTATGCTTTCCTTCCACTTACTTATGATCAATCTCCTTCTTACTCATAATAAATATGCAGGATTCAAGGAACAAGTTTTAATGTAATAGTGGAAAATGAGGACCAAGTAGAAATCTCATTTACAAGGAAGTGGGATTCCTCTCAGGAGGGCAAGCTTGTGCCCTTAAATATAGACAAAAGGTTTTTCCTCTTAATATTGCTTGATCGATTCTTGATAACCCTTTATGCAATATAATGTTATTGGATATGATAACTTACTGAAACAGTTTGATAATGAATAATTGTTTTAGGTTCATAATGCTTCGTGGTTGCTCAGGCTTCTACACCTACGCCATTTACGAGCACTTAAAGGAATGGCCTGGTTTCAATCTCGGCGAAACAAGAATCGCTTTTAAGCTCAGAAAGGACAAGTAAGACAAACTTCTCCACTTCCATGTCCTAGTAAAAATCCTATTATTATATATCAATTGCAGTATATATTCTCTCCTACGTAAATCGAAAATATATATTAAATTAAGTAATAAAGGATTGGTTAATCTGAATGGTCAGGTTTCACTACATGGCCGTAGCAGACAATAGGCAAAGATATATGCCGTTGCCTGATGATCGTTTGGCCCCAAGAGGCCAACCCTTGGCTTATCCTGAAGCTGTTCTCCTTGTCAATCCTGTGGAGACCGAGTTCAAAGGAGAAGTACGCAATTCTTATTTATTTATTTTTTAACTCTTATTCATTTGAAACTAATTAATGAATTATATATTCTTATCGTAACGTACAATTTGAATGCAATATGATTCGCAGGTAGATGACAAATATCAATATTCGTGTGAAAACAAAGATATAAAGGTGCATGGATGGATTTGCACCGATCCGCCTGTTGGCTTCTGGCACATAACACCTAGCAGTGAATTCAGAACTGGTGGACCCCAAAAGCCAAACCTTACTTCCCACGTTGGACCCACCACTCTTTCCGTAAGTAACTCACCTTCTTTTTTTTTTGGTCATTAAGAAATTGGATAATAAGAGTCAATGTGTCATAATTGATGAGGGCTAATTAAGCATTTTCATAATTTGCCGCCCAAATTTTCATATATACATATATATATATATATATAACATTAAACATGGTACAAACACGTGCATTAATTCATCAATATGAGGGGATAATTTATTAAAAAAGAAAAAAGAAAATTAATTATGAACCAAAATGTGTAATCAGGTTTTTGTCAGTGCCCATTACTCCGGAGAAGACCTGGTGCCCAAATTCAGTGCTGGAGAGGCATGGAAGAAAGTTTTTGGCCCTGTGTTTGTGTACTGTAATTCTACATTTGATGGAGTTGAACCGCTTTCCCTTTGGCAGGACGCTAAACAGCAGGTTTGATCGATGCAGGCAGAATAACTACCTTTCAGAACAAAACATATGTTTATTATCTTATGTACATATATATATATATATCTACTTTTGATGAGCATCAATTAAGAGTACTAACGCAGAATATTAATTAATTTTCAGACTATTACTGAAATCGAAAGCTGGCCTTACTCCTTCCCAGCTTCAGAGGATTTCCCAAAATCAGACGAACGGGGTAACGTTAGGGGTAGACTATTAGTCCGAGACAAGTAAGCAGCTTAATTAATTACGCTATAGATTTTATCTCAGGATTACTCTTTTGCTACTCATTTGAACTAATTATATACTTATATTCCTTTCATTACGTAAACATAATCAAAGTTTGAAATGTTACAATTAATTATTTGCAGATACATTAATGATGATTACATATCTGCTAGTGGTGCATATGTCGGGTTAGCTCCTCCAGGCGATGTCGGTTCGTGGCAAAGAGAATGCAAGGTGATTTTGGTCATCTTCTCTTCTACTGACCGACGATTTTTTTATCCTCTCTTCTAGATCTCATCCTTTCCTTTTCATAATTTTCATCTTCTCAAGTGCGTGATCGATGTATAATATCTTGGCTCTTCTTATATACACCTTTCTCACTAGGACTACCAGTTCTGGACTAAAGCAGATGAAGATGGGTATTTCTCCATTAATGATATACGCGCTGGCAATTATAACCTTTATGCATGGGTTCCCGGTTTCATTGGAGATTACAGATACGATGTTGTTGTTAACATAACCCCCGGTACTACTGTATATTATTAAAGATTAGTGTTAGCTAAAAGTATGCAGTATTTGTTGTTAATGTAATAATATATGATGAATATAGGTTGTGAAATTGATATGGGTGATCTTGTTTACGAGCCTCCAAGAAACGGACCTACATTGTGGGAAATAGGCGTCCCTGATCGATCTGCTGCAGAATTCTACGTTCCTGATCCCAATCCGAACTATATCAATAAACTTTACGTCAATCAAGACAAGTAAGTTGTTGATCTTGTTACAGTATACAAACACGTGTACTGTCCTTCAGATCTTAGGCCTGTTGGGATAATATATATATATATATATATACATGAACATGTTGTATAATAATTAACTGCAGGTTTAGGCAATACGGATTGTGGGAGAGATATGCAGAACTATATTCTAATGGAGACTTAGTTTACACAGTTGGCACTAGTGATTATACTAAAGATTGGTTCTTCGTTCAGGTTACCAGGTGATGCATTAATTATTTTTCCAGCATATATTCTTTATCCTTGCAGATTTTTATATATATAGCTCATCTTAAAGTCTGTTGCATTTCAGGAAGAAAGATAATAACACATACCAAGGCACTACCTGGCAAATCAAATTTAAACTTGACAGTGTGGATCAAAGCAGTGCCTATAAATTGCGAGTGGCAATTGCATCAGCTAATTTAGCTGAATTGCAGGTATATACCTAACTTCAACATTACTCTAAAGACAATCCCTTTCGGATATAAATTTTACATTCTACCGAACTTACTGTACCTTATATGCAAAGGTTCGGATCAACGATCCAAACACAAATCGGCCCCTCTTTTCAAGTGGATTGATAGGGAGAGACAATGCAATCGCAAGGCATGGAATTCATGGTCTATATTGGCTGTTTAACGTAGATGTACCGGGTGCTCGGCTTGTCGCAGGCGACAACACGATCTTTTTGACACAAACACGAAGCACAAGCCCTTTCCAGGGGATTATGTATGATTATATTCGTTTAGAAGGTCCCCCGTCTTCAACCACTAAGAAGGAAATATCAAGCTAATATATACACACACACATATATATATATATATATATTATATATACCCACATGGAAAATATCTAATTTCTAATATATCTATCTATCGATTTACCCACAAAACAAATAGATTTACAATGAACATTTGCTTAATATGATGATGTTTAATTTTTGTCATATGCTCGAGTAAAGCATTCCTAAAAAGTAGCCCTTAGTTGAAAATTTTTACCATGATTGAGTGTAACATGTTGCCGGACCAACAAAAAGGCTAGCTTACCGAAAGTAATTGTTATTTAAAAATTAAATATATATTGAAATTGACTCTTATGTACAAAGGGATCGAAACAAAAAGAGTGAAAATAAACAAAGTCAATCAAAATAAATGATATGGCGATAAAAAATTATTAGTGAATGCTAATTCAAATCACAATCTATAATTTATTTGCAGCATACATGCACGCTCAAAAAGGATAGTAATAAATTATTAAATCATTTGTGGTTTATAACATCTTAGCTGCCAACATTAATAGTGAGTGAATGCAATAAGATCTGGCAAAATGTGATTTATATGGTTTGTTATTCATTACAATTGACCCTTGATGATAAAGGAAATAATTGTATAAAACCAAAAAGCTTTTCGCTGTACTAGCTATTAAGGCCTTCGCAACAATTATCCTTTTTCACCTTGTGAAGAAATAGTGAATAAAATCTCCTTTTTAAGCCTGATTCCAAATAGTATCTCATATTTCCCACTCTCACAGTCATATCCAAATAATATTGTATTCTAAGTGTTGCAATTACTTATTTATAAGTAGAGCCTAGCTAAGGCACTAAGTACTCTTATCGGATTAGAGCCTTCCCATGTCTTCTATTCTTCTTCTTTTATTTTCTGTACGATGGCTATTTCTACCCATGTCAAGTCTCGGGTTGCAGCTGATTAGTCGAGATAAACATGTAAAATTTTGCGTGAAAATTTATGAGTTTTTTCATTTGGTCAAGGAAAATTTAAGTATACCAAGTTATAGTTTAATTATAGTTCCTAAATCTAATTGCTGCAGGTGGTGATAGACAATGGCATACTTCAGGTCACTGTATCAAAACCTCAGGGTAGTGTCACTGGAATAGAATATAATGGCATTGAAAACTTGCTTGAAGTTCTTAATGCTGAGGCCGATAGAGGGTACTTATATATATTCATCAATTATATGTTAATTAATTGATTATTAGTTAATTATCAATTATTTCATATATATATATATATATATATAATTTTCAAGCCATAATATCATTAACTTAATTACTTCCTCGTTCAAATTTGTAGATACTGGGATGTGGTTTGGAGTGGGGAAGGAATTAAAAGAAAAAAGGGTTTATTGGATCGGTAGGTTTCTCATTTCAAATTCGTGTCCTCGATCAGTATTGGTAGCCTTATACATGTTTAAATTCGCAGGATTGATGCAACAAATTTTACAGTACTAACACAAAATGAGGAACAAGTCGAGCTTTCATTCATCAGGATGTGGAATTCCTCACTTGAAGGGAAGGCCAGTCCTCTGAAGATTGACAAAAGGTCTTAATTAGTTAATTAATTAGTTGTATTTGCATGAAAAAGAGTTTGAGTAATTGATTAATATTAAAATCTATTAATGATGAGGAGCTGCTTCTAGGTTTGTAATGCGTAACGGTTCAGCCGGCTTCTACACCTATGCCATTTATGAACACTTAGAGGGATTTCCCGCTCTCAGCATTGGTAATATCAGGATGGCCTTCAAGCTCAACAAAGACAAGTAAATGATAACTTCCCCTTTAGAAAAAGCATTTTCGCGCAGAAAGCACTTTCTCCAAAAGTACTTATTAAATTACCCCTGTAATGTGTCAATCTGTTCGTGTAATTATTCAAAAAGCATACATCTACTGAAAACGATATTAATGTCAATAAAAAAAAAAATGGTAGACTTTCAACTAATTATAAGTACATGAGAAATATTATTGGGCAGGTTCCATTATATGGCCATCTCAGACAACCGAAAAAGATACATGCCTCTACCTGATGATCGGCTGAGCAACAGAAGCCAAGTCCTGGCTTACCCAGAAGCAGTTTTACTTGTAAATCCTATCGAACCAGAATTTAGAGGAGAGGTATACGTAATTAGTTTATATATATAAAGTAAATTAGAATAATTAATTAACGTAATTTTAATGAATTAACATGGACTGGTTAATAGTAGCAAAATTTTTTATTTTACTGCAGGTCGATGACAAGTATCAATATTCGAGTGAGAACAAAGATATTAGAGTGCACGGGTGGATTTGCACAAAGCCGGCAACAGGATTGTGGCAAATCACACCTAGCCATACATGACCTCTTAAACAATACATGACCTCTCACGTCGGCCCCACTGCCCTCAATGTAAGTTTTTAATTCCTTTTATTATTATTTTCTTGAGCTTTTCTTTAATAGAAAATTAAAGCTTTTTAATTGGTCTCTTTTATTTTTTAATTTAAAATATGATATTATTTCCTAATTATATATATATTATGGCTGGAATGATTTTTTTTTTTTTTTTGTGGCAATGGGGTATGACTTTGACCCTTTTTTTTTTAATATAAAACTTTGATTAACATGTTAAATACCACTCTATCTGGCTACTTGCAGGTACTGCACAGCACCCATTATGCGGGAGCGGAGTTGATGTTAAACCTTGGAGCTGGTGAGTCATGGAAGAAAGTTTTTGGCCCAATATTTGTTTATGTTAATTCTTTGCCGGAGGGAGGTGATTTCCAGAAGCTCTGGGAGGACGCTAACAAACAGGTTTATTTAACAGAGAAAATAACTCTAATTTGTTTTGAAATTAATAATATTTATATCGTGTGCGAGGAATAATATAAATAATGTCTCTCCAGACAATAACGGAAGTTGAAAGCTGGCCCTATAATTTCCTAGCTTCAGAAGACTTTCCAAAGTCGGATCAACGGGGCAATATCAGTGGCAGACTAGTCCTTCAGGATTGGTACCTAATTACCTGTAACTTATTTGCATCTTAACTAAGAAATACGATCATTACGAACTTAAATAGGGTGCATATGGAAGTGCTTTTGGAATCTCAAAAGTGCTCTTAAATTAGAAAAGGCAAATTTTTTGCCTCAACGTTGTATTTAACGAAATAGTTCTTTAGAGTAAAGAATGTATTAGCAATAGTATCATGTGGTCTTTCAGGTATGTTAATGGTGAGAACATACCGGCAAAAGGTGCTTATGTTGGCTTGGCAGCCCCTGGAGATGTTGGATCCTGGCAAAAAGAATGCAATGTAGTTCCAATTTTATCCTTGCAAATTAACTAATATAGTCCAATTTCAGTTAAAAAAAAAAAAATCGTGAGCATTTTTTTTTTTGTTTTTTATTAGAGCTACCAATTCTGGACTACCGCAAATGAAGATGACTACTTCTCCATCAAGAATATAAGAGCCGGCAACTACAATCTTTATGCATGGGTTCCTGGTTTTATTGGGGACTATAAATATGCTGATGTTCTTGCCATTACTCCAGGTCTTATTTTCTCACTTCTTCTTATTATGTACTAATTCTTACAGTTATTATTAATTTCTTGCCTTTGCCAATGTAGTCAGTACTGTAACATGCAAATTAAGCAGGTTCTAATGCTTACTTGAAAGATCTTGTGTATAAGCCCCCGAGGGACGGACCTACATTGTGGGAAATTGGCATCCCTGATCGTTCAGCTGCAGAATTTTATGTTCCAGATCCTAATCCAAAGTATATCAACAAATTATATGTCAATCATCCTGACAGGTTTGATCTCTCACTATTGTATAAGCTGAAAATTTAAGCAATCAAATTATAAGAAGAAATTACGCTTTTGGAAACATCAAATCTTGATTGCTTTCTTCTATTGGCAGGTTTAGACAGTATGGATTATGGGAAAGATATGCAGAGTTATATCCTCAGGAAGATCTAGTTTACACTGTCGATGTTAGTGACTACGGGAAAGATTGGTTTTTCACACAGGTTACCAGGTTTAATTCTCGCAACTAATCAAACAAATTGGTTTTCTCCCGACAAAACTGGGGTTACAGGACGCGTTCGAAAGTATCTGTATTATTACACGATATGTTTGGTTCAGCCGTTTCATATTGGAGTTCAGTTCTTTTCCTAATTAACAAATCATATATTCAATTCAAGTTGCCATTTCCAATTTTCATGGCTTTTCTCTGATTGACGTGTCTGTAAAATAGATATATCTGCTTCTGGTTTTCCCTATTAGATAGTTAGGGTTACTGCCAATGAAACTTTTTACTACGTTGCAGGAAGAAAGATAATAGCAGATATCACGGAACCACATGGCAAATTCAGTTCAAACTCAATAAAACAGAGAATAACGGAACATATAAACTGCGTTTGGCGCTGGCTGCTGCAAATGTTGCTCAGTTGCTGGTACAGATCTTCTGTTCCATCATATTCTTAACTCAGTTAACGTTGAGAAAGAAAACATATTTACAATTCATCTTTTACCTTATAATGTAACATGAAGAGATAGACTGTAATTAACATTAATTTTGATCGTATTTTTCTGTTTAAAGGTTCGCATTAATGATCCTTTGAAGAATCCTCCTCTCTTTTCAACTGAAGTAATTGGGAAGGACAACACAATTGCTAGAAATGGAATTCATGGGCTCTACTCTCTCTATAGTGTGGATGTGCCTGGTAGCTTGTTTCTGGAAGGGAACAATACAATTTTTCTCTCACAAACTGAAAGCATTAGCCCTTTTCAAGGGGTCATGTATGACTACATTCGTTTAGAAGGCCCTCCAGCTTGAAAATCCTGACGATAAAGTTATAAATTTTTGGTTTTGACATCATCTTCAGATGCTTACTTCTAGATATAAATTCTGTTAGCCACCAACCATTGCGTACAGGCATTAATATGTAACATTTGCTGAACACATTTTGTTTGCTGACATATAGAGCTGTGGAAACAAATTGCTTTACTTGTTTTTTTTCCTCTTTTTTGTTCCACTTGTTATGCTTGATGTGAGGTAAGAAATGTATACATGTAAAATAATTACATAAATTATAAATCTCATAATCGTAGTACTACATGATATTTACAAAATAAATTCTTAATAATTGAAAAATAATAATACATACCTTGAGTCATAGCAAATATAATCCAATGGAGAATAAATTGATTTCTCCCCCATTAACTTCTTCTCAGCTATACACAATATCTCAATTGTACATCGATGAAAAATAAATATACTGTATTTCATTTTTATAGGTAAGGAGAGGATCAATTTGTGTTTTATTAAAATATTAAATAGTTGTCTTTCATTAAAACACGTTTTAATTATTTTTTTTTTTATTAAAACATATTCACGAAAGGAGTATCTAATTATCACTTAACCACATATTCCATCAACATGTATGTATATAGTTAAAACTATAATTAACTAATTTAACCAATAATTATTTTAACTACATGGGCCATTATTAGTATAATATCTTACAGTATAGGTCATACTTTGATTTATGAGTGTGTTTGTGATTCAGATTAGAAGAAAATGTTTAGCTAACTCCATGCGTCCAACCTAAAAATCCCTTCTTCCAATTTTTCAATCTTCCCAAGTTTGGGAGGATTCAAGCATCGGAGCTTTCCCCCCTTTTCTGTCCCATGCCAATTTTATATTATCCTTAAATGTGAATTAGCAAAAACAATGTCTTAAACATCTGAATATTACAATTACAATTATAAATTTAAATTAGAATAAATAAAGAATAAATTAAGAAGAAAATGGTAAGAGTTTTGATTTGTGTATATAAAGCACCTAAAAAACATTATCCTAAAATCAAAGAGTCCTATCTAATGTGGATAGTGACAGTTCTTCAATATCACAATTGCTCAAAACACAATATCAAAATATAATTTTGTTTTTTTTATAAAACATAAACACATGATTTTCTCATCTCCTTATGTATTATTTCCAATGAACACAAAATACTCT
The DNA here is from genome assembly GCA_022749755.1 of Azadirachta indica. Classification (NCBI taxonomy): domain Eukaryota; kingdom Viridiplantae; phylum Streptophyta; class Magnoliopsida; order Sapindales; family Meliaceae; genus Azadirachta; species Azadirachta indica. Next base: position 6,552,713 of record CM040449.1, read on the forward strand.
TTATATAGTAACAAAATATGTTAAGAATTAAAGAAATTATTAAGAGATATTTTTTATTTTTGTAACTTATATATTAACTCAAAATAATTGATAAGATTAATGGTGTAAATTAAATATTGTAACCACTATATAATAAAAACAATTTGTCAAATGTAACTCATAAAATTAAATAATAGTTTTCAAAACATTCGTCTCCAACAAATTCAATAGATGTTAAGCATCACTGAGGGATATATTTAACATTTATTGGCGAGTAAGTAAGTGTTAAGTAGAAAACAGAACCATTAAAATCATAGTTTATGTTGACTTCAAAAACGAAACAGGGGCAGCAAGAGAATAGATATGAAACCCCAAATTCTCACCAAATTTCTAACCTAACCTACCGAATTGTCTATAGGGAGTAGTTAGTTGACAGAATCTAAAGAATTTCCCAGTTTTAATCTACGTTTCCTTAACTTGACGAAGAAGAAAATGAAATACCAATTTATGCATTTATGGTCGAAGTAATTGTCAAACCCCACCACCACTACTTACCCACTAAACTAACAGACAATTAGTTGCTTCCTACCTATTATCAATTTTTGCAAAGAAGATTATGAGCCGGGGAATTATGAGTACTTGTGAAGAAGAGAAAAAAAATCAGCTACTTTTCTGATTTCTCATAGGCTGCTGCATAATTTGGTTGGGAATCATCATTGCATTAGAGTTGGTGACCTGATACCCGTAAAGACGGATTAAACTACGCCCAAGAATTGATAATTATTGAGGGTAACAGCATCGGAGTCTACAAGGTTCTTATATTTTCAAAAACTGATATAATTTCTTTGTTCATAACAAATATATCCCTAACTGTTACTGAAATGACTGAAATATCTTTAATATCATAGGGAGAATATTGTCATTTCATTAAGGATCGGACATCTATTTTGTTACAATTGAATAAACTATATCCTTACCTGTAAAATTTAAGAATTTAGGTGGATATTATTATCCAAATAATAATCCTTTAAGGGACTATCTAGCAGAGAACTTAATTAATAACATTCGACAGACTACAAAATCTTACATTATATTTCTTTTCTTTTCATAACTTTGTCCGGATTGCAATCTGTTAGACATTCCAGGACTCCTCTGTTTTTAAATAAAAAGAAGATAATGATAAAGAACATTAACAAATTAATACAGGGCTGCAACTCAACCGCTAATATCAATCCAAGCACGCAAAAAACAACAAAAGTCCCTGCTCATTAGATCTGGGTGGACTTTGCATTAATGGGTACAAACCCCAAACTAATGTGATGTGAACTTTGCACATACTTTCATTCTAACTATACCCAACGGACAGCTTACCTTTTGGCCACATAGTGGGAGTTTCGTGTGCTTAGTTATTATTAAAGTCAGCGAGCTCCTCAATCAATTTCTGTAATTACCTGCCCAGTTGGAACCTCCAAGTCTCCTCCATGTAAAGAATTCTCTTCGTGAAGAAAGAGAGAGTAGGTGATGACTGATAACTTCCTCTCTCTCTCATCCACCAAATAGCAGTGACGACAAAGTTAGAGATCACGAGCAGGGAAAAAAAGGTGAAAAAGAGAAAATGCTTTGTCTGTAGTTGAAGAAAACTAATCCAATAACATCCTTAGATTCCTTGTAAGCTTTTACATACAAGTTCACATGTCTATATTCTCCAAAAGTTCACGTCTGTTATCTCTTCTAGATAAGATGTAAGAGATTAACATTCTTTTTTTAGCCCATTTCATTTTTTACATATACATAATTAATATTATTTAATTCTAATACCAATATCCTTGCCTCTGTTTTTCAGAAATCAATGCTTCATTGAGATCGTATACAATGCCAAAGAAGTTTTCTGAAGATTTCAAGAGGCCTGTCTGCCCATGTCTTTCTTCTTGTTGTTGTTCTTCTTCTTTTTTCGATCGTCTGTGGGGATGCAACTGGAAATTCAAGATAAATATGTAAGTTCCCATAATCTATAGCATATTAGCATGCTTTGCTTGGTGACCCATGTCAGAATACTATGATTACAGGTGGTGATAGGTAATGGGATACTCCAAGTGACATTATCAAATCCAGAGGGCATTGTCACTGGAATACGATTTCAGGACATTGATAACTTGCTCGAAGTTCGTAATGCTGAAATCAATAGAGGGTACACAATTCGTCATAAATCTTTTATCCTTTCTCTCTATATCTCTCTCAATTGAAAAAGAAAACCTTCATCGTTAGTAATCCAATAGCAGTAACAGAGCAATGTAATTTAATTATTATATGTAGTTACTGGGACCTTGTCTGGAGTGAAGCAGGAAAGAAAGGTACAAAGGGCACGCTTGATAGGTAATGCTTGGAATTATCTCATCAAGAAAGTATTTTAGATGGTTGCTGTTGTTTATATAACTGAAATGTTTTGCTTTTTCGGTTTGCCTGACTACATATCGCTCATTTTTAGTCATATTCTTAAGTTAGAACTCCAATCCTAGCGATAGCTCTGTGCAGGATTGAAGCCACAAATTTTACAGTGATAGTGGAAAACGAGGAGCGGGTGGAGCTTTCATTCACCAGGCTATGGAATTCCTCCCTCGGAGGCAAGCAAGTTCCCTTAAATATTGATAAAAGGTCTTCTTTTTGTGCCCAATATATTTGTCAAAATGAACAAGTTTCAATTATTAGAAGAATGATGATGAGGAAGCATTTTCCAGGTTCATAATGCTTCCTGGTTCCTCAGGCTTCTACACTTACGCCATTTTCGAACACTTAGATCAGTGGCCTGATTTCAACATTGAAAATATCAGAATGGCATTCAAGCTCAATAAAGACAAGTACATAAATTTTTACCTCATTCAATTCATGAATTCTACAGTACAATAAAGTGTTGCTGGTAACAAAGGAAAAGTTTAAATGCACAGGTTTCACCACATGGCCATAGCAGACAACAGGCAAAGATCTATGCCACTACCTGATGATCGGTTACCAGACAGAGGCCAAGCCCTGGCCTATCCAGAGGCAGTTTTGCTGGTCAATCCTGTGGAACCAGAGTTTAAAGGGGAGGTACAGTTTTCATATATCTTAAAGAAAGGACAATTGTTCATCAATCTGAATTAATGTTATGGTGGTAGCATTATTTGGTGATGTTAACAATGAAGTTTTGGAGTGCAGGTAGATGATAAATACCAATACTCATGTAAGAGCCAGGATATCAGGGTACATGGGTGGATATGCACTGATCCCCTTGTGGGGTTCTGGCAAATCTCACCTAGTTTTGAATCTCGATCAGCTGGACCTCTCAAACAATACTTAACCTCGCACGTGGGGCCCACAACCCTTGCGGTAGGAAACTTTTTCCATCTTTTGTTTTTTGCATGATTTGAAAAATATGTTTAAAGTTGATTTAAAATAAGAAAATTGTATGAAAAGTTCATAGCAAACCTCTAAGTTATGATCCTAAGTTCAAAAAAAGATTTTGTGTAAAATTACATGATGATGACCAAGAAGAGATTTACAACAAAGGCTTTGGTATTTTGTGTTAAGAGAGCTCTAATTAATATTTGTTTTGGTTAAAATGGTGTCATCAGCTTTTTCACAGTGTTCATTATTCAGGAGCTGATCTGATACTAAAATTTCGGCAAGGTGAAGCATGGACGAAAGTTTTTGGCCCCTTTTTTATTTATATTAATTCTTTGTTGGAAGGAGATGATCCTCGTCTGCTCTGGGAGGATGCTAAACAGCAGGTTAGATATTAAGCTGGACTTTCATATCAACCTCTGCACAGAATGAGTAATACAAATTTTAAAATTTTCTTCAGATGACATATGAAGTTCAAAGCTGGCCTTATGATTTCCTAGCTTCGAAAGATTTTCCACGATCAGACCAACGGGGTACTGTTACTGGCAGATTACTAGTCCAAGACAGGTACCTGCTTGTTATAGCTTTAATAGCTTTCACCTTTCATTTCAGTAATCTTCTTGTCACAAATTTTAGGAAAATAACACATGTTTTTCTTGTTTTCTCTGTCTTACAACAGTTTTTCTGTCATTTCCAGTATGAAATATTTTCTGTTCAATGTTCTAAATAAATGCTTACGCTCATATAGGTACGTAGATGATGAATACATAGCTGCAAATGGTGCTAATGTGGGCTTGGCTTATCCAGGAGATGCTGGATCCTGGCAAAGAGAATGCAAGGTACTACCCTCAAGTCCTTATTGTTTCTACTCTCTGGGTTGGATTGCTGGATAATGTTCAGGACATGTTGGGGAAATTCCTATCCTGAATTTAGCAGACAAATATGTATTTGCCCTAAGTCTTGTAGACAAGACACGGCGTGAAATGAGGAGAGTCATTTCTGTTTGTTGTTTTGACAATGTAAAAACCAGTATAATGTCAGGTTGGTGTCCTTGTTACATAATTACTAACCAATTTTGTACCATATTTCTGAACAGGGTTACCAGTTCTGGACTACAGCCAACGCAGATGGCTATTTTGTCATCAATAATATACGTACAGGAAACTATAGTCTTTATGCATTTGTCCCTGGTTTTATTGGCGATTACAGATATGAAATTGAAGTAACCATAGTCGAAGGGTGTTATATTAACATGGGTGATCTTGTTTATAAGCCTCCAAGAAATGGCCCAACCTTGTGGGAAATAGGTATTCCTGATCGCTTCGCGGCAGAATTTTATGTTCCTGATCCTAATCCAAAGTATATCAACAAATTATATGTCAATCACACTGACAGGTAGGCTCTCCTTGTTTCAAATAGTACAACAATGCTGTTGCTTTGGCAAGATCATGAGCTTGATTGTAATCCAAAGCCCAATTTGACAGATATAGACAGTATGGATTATGGGAAAGATATGCAGAGCTCTACCCCGATGGAGATTTGGTGTACATAGTAAACCAAAGTGATTACAGTAAAGATTGGTTTTTTGCACAGGTTACAAGGTCTGATTCTTTTATGCATTATACATTTTATTCTGCAATCTTTTGGTAGCCTATTTCAAGTGAAAACGATTCACCAGAGAAGCTAAAATCAAGCTTCTTTTTACACTGTAGGAAAGTCAACAACAATACATACCAAGGAACTACATGGCAAATTAAGTTTCAACTACACATTGTAAATGATACTGCAATATATAAACTGCGGTTAGCCCTGGCTTCAGCACATGTTTCTGAATTACAGGTATTTAGTGTAACTCATAATTTGTGATAAGCTCCGCAGGGTTTTCAATTTTTACTTACATTCTTGCAATTGCAGGTCCGGATTAATGATCCTTCAGTAGAACCTCCTCTGTTTTCAACTGGGGAAATTGGGAAGGAGAATACAATTGCAAGACATGGAATTTATGGACTATATTGGCTATTCGATGTAGATGTTCCAAGTGCTTTGCTTCTTAAAGGGAATAATACAATTTTTCTGACACAAACAAGAAGCACCAGCCCTTTCCAAGGGATCTTGTATGACTACATCCGATTAGAAGGTCCCCCACCTTGTAGTTCCAGCAACAATACTTCATTTTGTTTTTCTTAGAAAAGATTAGCAGAAATTATATATCATAATATTGAAATGTCCATTCTAGGAGATTTATATCAATATTATACTTGTAGCTATTTTGTGACAAATTAACATTGGTTACATGCATGCATTTTCTGCTGATTTCTGGGGTTATCCTATCATGCTTGAAGTATTCTGTAACAAATTTTGTGTTCATATTTAGTGATAACTCTTAATTAATAATTGGGAGGATTTTATGGCACATAATAACTAACTTGCTTAATTTGCGGTCAAATAATAATTTGAAGCCAAATAACATTAATAGAGATCCCATTTTATAGGCTCTTTAATTCAATGAGCATTTATAAAATGTTCATGCTAATTTTCTAATAACTCTGATTAAGCTCAAGCACTCACAATCACACTCACACTCATCAAACACGCTCACTCTCGATTCAAGCTCTACGCTGCAGTGAATGTATTTTCTTTTTCTCTTACTTCTGGTCCAATTCCTGGGCCTTTCCGTATCGTCTGCAGGAGTTCAAGTGCAAGAACAAGATAATCAAGTAAATTCTTCTATTAGCTATTGACAATTATCAAAATAATAAAGTTTTGCGTACAGTTTTCCTATATACACACACAATTTAGTTAAAGGTATCTATTGTAATTTTTAATCTTCCGTTAAATAATTTCATCCTATAGGTGGTGATGGACAATGGCATACTCCAAGTATCAATAGCAAATCCGCAGGGATATGTCCTTGGAATCAAATATAAGGACATCGAAAACTTACTTGATCAAAAAAATAGTGAAAAGGATAGAGGGTATATCGGTTATTGACTCATATTTTTCTCCTTTCTCTTTCTACAAAGATTAGTTAGAACATTTAACAATCACATCAATAATAAAATTTGATTTTGTGAAGTTCTAACACAAACCCATCTAAGATTAGTTGAGAATACAATCATTCGATAAAAAAACATATTATAGCATGATACAAAAACAATGACACATCATAACAACGATACATCTAATGTTAATGCAGTTACTGGGATCATAATTATGTGAGTGAAGAAGCAGATAATTATAACAGTGGAACTGGTGGTCAAGATAGGTATCTTTTCTCTCTATATTTCAAATAATTTTTGAAATAAATTGTTCAAAGTATTAATATAACTGTCGCTATGGAGGGTTGAAGCAACAAATTATACAGTAGTACTGCAAACTGAAGAACAGGTAGAGCTCTCATTCACCAGGATGTGGGATCCCTCCTTGGAAGGCAAGCTTCCTCCCCTGAATATCGACATAAGGTACTTTTTGAAATTTTTGAGTTTTTTTTTTTTCTTGATAATTAATCAAAGATAATCTCTTGGCATACTTTAATCCTAGCTAGGTATGTAATGCTTCGAGATTCATCAGGATTTTACTCTTATGCCATTTTCGAGCACTTGAAGGAATGGCATGAGTTCATGCTTTTCAGCAACAGGATGGTCTACAAGCTCGATAGAACGAAGTACGTTAACTCTACTTAGATTTAGGGGCACTGGCATATGCCCCCTATATAAAGTTTGTTGTGAATATATATATATGAGTTTTAAATTTTGTTGAGTTAAAATTCGTAAAGTATCATATACTTTAGTTGATATATATTTATTTCGTAATATTACAATTATGTACAAATAAATCCTAATAAATTCTTCTTAAATAATTAAATTACCTTTTGAAGTGTTCAGGTTTAGTTTCATGGCAGTATCAGACAACCAGCAAAGAGAAATGCCCCAGACAGAAGATCGGAATAAAGGCAAACCGCTGGCCTATCCGGAGGCTGTTAAACTTCCTGACGGAGAGGTGCTGTACTCACACCAATGGAAATTAAAATAATTAATTAAGATACGAACCTTGATATGTCATCCATTTATCAAAATAAGAAATGACTCGTCGTGTTTCCTAAAAACTAAAAAATGACTGCTCATCCGTTGAATATGCAGGTGGATGACAAGTATCAGTACTCAATGGACGCCAAAGATATGCGGGTCCACGGTTGGATATCGGATGACCCGGTTGTCGGAATGTGGCAAATCCTCCCCAGCAGTGAATCCCGATCATTTGGACCCTTCAAACAATTCCTAACTTCCCATGCAGGGCCCATTAGCCTGAATGCAAGTTTTTATCTTTTTTATTTTTTCATTTAAGATGAAATCATCATGTATTTGTATTATATATCTTTAACGTATGCTGATTTTGGTTAAAATGAAATGCAATCTTCAGAATTTTCACAGCACACATTACATGGGAGAATATTACGGTATGAATATTACGAAGGGTGAGACGTGGAAGAAAATTTTTGGCCCCCTTTTTGTCTATATTAATTCTGAAGGTGACAGGAAAAAACTATGGGAGGATGCCAAGAAACAGGTTTTCACCTGTACAAAATCTATTTAACTATTTATATATAATTTATAATTAATTTGTTAATTATGTGCTAATTAACTCAAATTTCTTTATGAAGTTTACGACAGAACTAGAATACTGGCCTTATAAATTCCCAGCTTCCAAGGACTTCCAGAAGCCAGAACAACGAGGTGGTATTAATGGTCGATTACTGGTGGAAGACAAGTAATTAATATATTGCTCTTAAATTATATATGTTAGTATTGTTGACAATGGTTTTTTTTTTCTTAAATTTTTTTTTTAAAAAAAAAAATTCTTGGTTTTATGCGTAGGTATGTGAATGAGAAAGCCATACCTGGAAAAGGTGCCATTGCGATATTGGCAGCGCCAGGAGCCGTTTCTTCTTGGCAAACAGAACCAAAAGTGATTATGTTTTCCACAGCTTTTGAACTTATTATGGCAAAAACAGTTAATTATATGGGTCGGGTTTCTTACGCGTGGGGTTTGTACTTATCAGGGTTACCAATTTTGGACGGTAGCAGATGACCTTGGCCGTTTCTCCATTGACAACGTGGTGACTGGAGATTACAATCTTTATGCTTCTGTCCCTGGCTTCATTGCAGATTACCACAACGACACAGTCATTTCCATGACTGCAGGTATATTATTTAATTTTTTTACTATTTCATCAGCTATACATATTCAGATTGCAACATAGATATAACCTGAATAATTAAATTAAACAGGTGCTACTATTGAGTTCGGTGATCTTGTCTTTAAGCCTCCAAGAGATGGGCCAACATTGTGGGAAATCGGCATTCCTGATCGAACTGCTGCTGAGTTCTTTGTCCCTGATCCTAATCCAGAACATGTCAACAAATTTTACGTTAACCATCCAGACAGGTATAGGCAGTATGGATTATGGGAAAGATATTCAGAGCTATACCCTAACGGAGATTTGGTGTACACCGTTGACGTCAGTGACTTCAGAAAGGATTGGTTCTTCGCTCATGTTCCTAGGTTTGGCCCCTTACTAATTCCAAATATTATAACGAGTTTGATACAATAGATTTTTCGATTGAAAAAAAATTACATCAATGTATTGTTTCGCTAAAATGCTAGCAGACAGAAAGACAAGGAGACATACGAGCCAACTACTTGGCAAATCAAGTTCGAACTTGACAATGTGGATGCGAAGGGAATCTATAAACTGCGATTAGCACTCGCTTCCGCGAGTAGTGCCAAACTTCGGGTAATAAGGAGCTCAACAAATTCAAAATCCTAGCTAGCTAGCTAGCTAGCTTTTCCAGTTCTTCTTAGTCAATTTTATCATTATATAGATTTGGTCGCTAATTTGAATTCTGTTGTTGAAGGTCCGTGTGAATGATCCAGAAGCCGATCCTCCTCTATTTAGTGATGAGCCCATAGGGCATGACAACGCAATTGCAAGACATGGAATTCATGGACTCTATTGGCTATTCAACATAGATGTGCCTGGAGCTAAGCTTAAGGCTAGGGATAACACCATTTTTCTGACACAAGCTAGAGCCGATAGCCCTTTCTGTGGGATTATGTATGACTATATTCGCTTAGAAGGGCCCCCATCTTCCAATTAAAAAATCCACCCGCTAAACTTTGAATTTCTTTTAGCTGAAGCATTAAAAAGTAAGGTGAAAGGTTCGCGTATTAATTAATCAATGATTAGTACAATTTTTGTTGGCATGTAACATATATACGCGCGTAATAACTATGGTGACACAACTATTAATAGTTTAAATTAACATGATATATGCCAAATATTAATGTAAAGATAAGTTTAGCTTTACTTTTAAGAGTACAGTTAGTAAAAACACCACTATACCTAACCAAACCTTGATATGAACATTGTACTTTTAAATAATAGTTCAAAGTTTCAAATTGATTTAATATTAATGTACATTAATATTGAGTTTTTACTTAAACTTTTGGTTTCAGTGATTTCAGTAATTCTTTATTAGAATCGAGTTCACATATAGAGATATTTGATTTTCATTACGCAAATATGGTTTAATTATACAGTAGAAAAATGATTAAACTCATTGATGAGTAATTGCTCCTAAATGTTTCCTCACCTTCACTTGTTAATACATATTGCATGATTTTATTATTCATTGTTTTGGACCTGGTAGAATGGAAAGAATTGCTATCATTTGAAAGAAAATATTTCAACTGAGAAACTAATTAAATCAAACTTGTATTTTCAAATTATAAATGGGAAAAATGGAGAAGGAGAATACAATTGCAAGACATAAAGCTAACAATGAGCTTAGTGGTAATTAATTAATAATTGTGCCTGCAGCTAGGCTTGAAAATAAATTAATTTACATGCATTGATTCCCTCGTGAGTGATATATATATATATATATATATATATAGCATCAATGATGTAGGACGACTTGACTAACCTTTTTATTTTATTTAATTTAAATTATTTTTTAATTTTTTAATTTTTAACTTCTTTATTTTTTATAAGAGTTTTTTTTCCTTATTTAAATAGATTTAGGTTTTCTCTATTATAAATACGGAATTTAAAGTATTATTAAGACACCTTTCTTTCAATAAAATTTTATTCAAAACTTTTGAAACGATTAGTTTCGTTTATTTTCGCATTTCTGCTTCGTCAATTGGTATCAGAACAAGAATTACAATGGTGCGCAACAGCGATACAGGAAGAAACTATCCTACTGATAATGTTTAGGGGGTGCAGGCACTAACGGTGGAGGCTATTCGTGCAATAGCCGTAGAAGCTAGAAGGGCAGCCGCTAGGGAATTCACTCAAATCATTCGTCAAGAATTAGTAGATTTTGATCGAAGGTTGGAGAGGTTGGAATTAGGCGGCAATAAGATGGTTGAACATGAGTGTAGAGGGACAGACGAGATCCCGCCCTATGGTCTGACGCTAGTGCCACAACCACTTGGCATTATTAACGACAAAACTCAGAGGTATGAGAATTCGGATGATGATATAATTGATCAAGGTTCTGTTAGGACATGTAGAAGTGAAAATTATGGTGATTATAAGGTAAACCTATATTTTCTTATGTTTAAATGAAGTTTTCATATAGAAGGCTTCCTTGATTAGTTAGCAGATGTTGAGAATTCTTTTGATTATATGAATATTCCTGATAAAAGGAAAGTAAAATTAGTAGCCATAAAATTAAAAGGGGGTGCATCTGCTTGGTGGCAACAGGTTCAGAATAAACGACGGCATAAAGGAAAAGACATAATTAAGTTTTGGGAGCGCATGAAACAGAAGATCAAGGCCCAGTATTTGCCCTCTAACTATGAACACGATTTATTCAAGCAGTTAAATGATTGTCGACAGGGAAATCGTTCAGTCGACGATTATGCTGAAGAATTCTATAGGTTATATTGTAGGAACAACTTAAAGGAGTCAAAATCACAACTGGTTGCCAGATTCTCTAGAGGGTTGCGAACTGACATACAAGACCAGCTTGACATGTATACAATTTGGGATTTTTCTGAAGCTGTGAATAAGGCAAGGAAGCTGGAGAGGCAATTAAAGAGGCTTGTTATTAAACCGCAAGTTGCAGCACGGCAGTTTTCGACTTCACCAAATCTGGTACCACAAAATAAGGGTGGAGGAGAAACCAGGCAAAGGGGTAATTTTGCTAACCCGCGAACTACTCAGCAACAAACTAGTAACCCGTATGTAAAGTCAATGCCAAGCAAATGTTATAGATGTCAACAGCTTGAACATAAATCCAATGAATGTCCGGAATAGGGGAAAAATAAAGGTGTGACACATTATGTGGATACTGTAGTAGAAGGTAAAGAAGACGAATATGAAGAAGGGGAAGAGGTTGATGTGGTTGATGATGATAAAGAAGAAGCCGTTTCTTGTGTTGTGCAGAAGTTATTATTGACACCTAAGATAAAAGAGGAGACGTAACGAAATAAGATTTTTCGTACGAAAGGAACAATTAAAAATAAAGTGTGCAAGGTCATAATCGACAGCGGTAGTAGTGAAAATATAGTCTCTAAGGCATTAGTAAATGCTTTAGATTTACCCACGGAAAAAACACCGTCACCCTATAAAATTGGCTAATTAAGAAGGGAACTGAAACGTGTGTAATTAAAGTATGTACGCTTCCTTTTTCAATTGGAAAGTATTATAAAAGTGATGTGTTATGTGATGTCATGGATATAGATGTATGCCATGTGTTGCTGGGAAGGCCATGGCAATATGATGTTGATGCGATACATAGAAGACGACGAAACATTTATGAGCTTTGGTGGGATGAGAAGAAAATAGTATTGATGCCATTGAGTGAAACTAAAGAGAGGCAAAAGGTTCATGGAGTAGAGGGGACAAACTTTTTAACTGTAATAGAAGGATATGTGAAAGAAGATTGTGAGGGTTATATGATGGTAGCAAAGGGTGAGGAATTAGAACCAATGGTGAAGATTCCAGAGATCGTACAGTCATTACTATCTAAATTTTCTGACGTAGTTCCAAAGGAGATACCAGACGGGTTACCACCTATGCGGGATATACAACATAGCATTGATTTTGTGCCTAGAGCTAGTTATCCCAATTTGCCACATTATAGAATAAGTCCTAAGGAGCATGAGATTTTGCAGAAACAGGTGAATGAGCTACTTAAGAAAGGGTTTATTAAGGAAAGCAAAAACTCTTGTGCAGTTCCTGCACTTCTAATCCCTAAAAAGGATGGTAGTTGGCGGATATACGTGGATAGTAGAGCAATTAACAGAATAACCATTAGGTGTCGGTTTCCGATTCTACGATTACAAGATAAACTAGACTAGCTTGGAGAAGCAAAAGTGTTTTCCAAACTTGACTTACGTAGCGGTTATTATCAAATTCGCATAAAACATTCAAATGAGTGGAAGACAATATTCAAGATTAAAGAAGGATTGTATGAATGGATGATAATGCCTTTCGATTTGTCAAATGCACTAAACACCTTCATGTGACTTATGAATCAGGTATTGAAATATTTCGCTTTCAAGTTTGTTGTGGTATATTTTGATGACATCTTAATTTATAGTAATGATGAGGAGAGTCATTTAGTTCATTTGAGGGAAGTGTTCAAAGCATTTAGGAAGAATAAGTTGTTTGTCAACTTGAAAAAATGTAATTTTATGCAGCAAAATTTAGTATTTTTGGGATTTATAGTTGTGGCTGACGGCATTACAATTGATGAGTTCAAGGTTAAGGCAATTCGAGATTGGCCTACACCAAAGACTGTCAGGGAAGTAAGGAGTTTTTATGGATTAGCGACATTTTATCATCGGTTCATTCATAATTTTAGCATCATCGCAGCACCTATTACTGAGTGTATAAAAAATGGAAAGTTTAATTGAGGTGATGAGCAAAATAAGATTTTTGACATCTTGAAGGAAAAATTTTATACGGCTTCTATATTGACATTAGCTAACTTTAACAAGATATTTGAGGTGAAGTGTGAGGCTTCGGGAATAGGTATTGGTGCTGTTCTCAGTCAAGAAGGTAGACCTATTAAGTATTTTAGTGAAAAGTTGTGTAATGCGAGACAAAAATGATCTACGTATAACCAAAAATTTTATGCAGTATTCAGGGCATTAATGCATTGGGAGCATTACTTGATTCAGAGGAAGTTTATGCTTTATAGTGATCACCAAGCATTGAAGTATATCAATAGTCAGCATCATATCAATAAAGTACATGACAGGTGGGTGTTATTTATGCAGAAATTTACTTTATATTGAAGCATAAGTCGAGGCAACAAAATAAGGTAGCTGATGCTTTAAGTAGGCGAGCTACTTTACTGGTCACCTTGAGTAATGAAATAATTGGGTTTAAGGTAGTGAAGGAATAGTATGCAACTGATGAAGATTTTCACATCATTTAGGATCAGTGTAATCATAATCAGCGAGCAGCAGATTTTCTTATTCATGACGGACATCTGTTTAAAGCCAACAAGTTATGCATTTCTCGTTGTTCATTGCGGGAGCAGTTACATGGTAGCGATTTAGTTGGTCATGTGGAGCGAGACAAGACAGTCGCTTTGGTGGAAAAGAGGTATTATTAGCCGCAACTTAAACGAGATGTAGGAAGAATTGTGCGACAATACCAAGTGTGCCAAGTTGCTAAGGGACAGGTTCAGAACACTAGATTGTATATGCCATTACCCATGCCTGAAAATATTTAGGAAAATGTGTCAATGGATTTTGTGCTAGGATTACCGCGTACCCAACGAGGTAATGACTCTATCTTTGTTGTTGTGGATCGCTTTTCAATTATGACACATTTTATTACTTGTAAGAAAACTAATGATGTAATTCATGTGGCGGGATTATACTTTAAGAAAGTTGTTCGTCTACATGGCATTCCTAAGTCCATTACTTCAGATAGAGATGTCAAATTTTTTAGTCATTTTTGATATACTTTATGGGGGAAATTTGATACGAAGTTACAGTACAGTAGTGCTTTTCACCCTCAAACTGATGGGCAAATAGAGGTGGTTAATCGCACATTATGAAACATGTTGCGTTGTATTTATAGGGAGAAGCGTAAGCAATAGGATGCAATGCTGCCTCAAGTAGAATTTACTTATAATAATATAATGAATCATTCGACTGGCAAAACTCTATTTAAGGTGGTTTATTTGCAACCACCCTGTCATGTATTGGATTTGGTGACTTTACTAACTTTGCTAGAGATTAATAAGCCGCAGAAAACATGGCAGAGAAGGTACAAAAAATACAAGAAGAGGTTCGTGCTAGTTTGGAAGCTGCCAACAAGAAATACAAAAAAGACGCAAATCAACATCTGCGACAAAAGGTGTTTCAAGAAGGAGATCTTGTCATGGCCTATTTGCGCAAAAGTCGGTTTCCTGAGATTCGTAGTAAATTGCAGAACAAAAAGTATAGGCCATTTCGTATTGCAAAGAAAATTAATGATAATGTCTATGTGTTACAACTGCCGAATGATTAAAATATTTCAAACACTTTTAATGTAGCAAACATGTAAGAGTATCATGAAAATGAAGTATTATACTTAAAAAACTTGAGGACAAGTTCATTTTCAAGTGGCGGGGAGCTTATATAAGACAACTGGACTAACTTTTTTATTTTATTTAATTTAAATTATTTTTCTTTAATTTTTTAGTTTTACCTTCGTTATTTTTTATAGGAGTTTTTTTTCTTTATTTAAATAGATTTAAATTTTCTCATAGAAAGTTTACAGTATTGTTGAGATATTTTTTTAAATAAAATTTTTTTCAAAACTTTTAAAACCTTAATTTCATTTATTTTTGCGTTTTTATTTCGTGAATCAACCTTATGATCTCGTTCATTCAAGAAAAATAAAAAAAACAACCTTATGATCTCATTCTCTCTCATGCACTATAGGATCGACTGCCTTGTTCCTAGATTTTTGTGCTTGAATTATATATGAACAGACACTTAACGGACCTTTGAGAAATATGTTACACATAATTAATACTATTTGAAAAAGGATTAAAAGTCGGGTTATATCGGTTTGATTAACCGACTTTATTATGAGATTAGCTAGCTATAATAATAGGTTGGAGCATTTGGCTCCAACTGCTAGCAAGAGAGAGCGAAGGAAAAAATGAAAGTCCTGGGTGAACAGAAGCTACGAAAATTATTGGCAAGCTACAAGTAATTAAATGCCTATACATAGCTACAAATAAAGTTGGGTACCGTGCGTGTGAGGTTGTGTAAGAGGCAATTGACAAGAAATTAAGTGATATTAAATGCGTGCATTCGATGTCCTTTGTTGGTAAAGACACTTATTTGTAAGTTTTTTATTTTTTCTAAATATTCCTGCACAATGGATACAATATTTAACTTGAATATATATATATATATATATAAAAGTATAATATCTATCCTCAAATTTAGAAAAAAAAATTTATTCATATTTATTAACAAAAATCTTAAAATTAAAAAAAAAAAAATCTTTAAAATTCTCGTAAAATTTAAACACATTCTCTCCTTAAAGAAGGAATGCGTTCTAATCATCCAAACTCAACCTGCATAACACACTTTATTTATAAATTACGTGAAATATTTTTGTATAAAATGATAATTTGACATAAAATTTATTAATTATTTGATTATCACTAATATTAACTTTTAAAAATATTAAAAATAATTATTTTAATAAATAAATTTCTAATACTCTATTTTAAAAAAATAATATAAAATTTTTAAAATAAAATAAAAGTATTTTAAATAATTTTATCTTTTAAAAAAAATTAAAAGAAAAGTTAGTGAAATTTTATTGTCAAAAATTTAAATTTTTTATTTCTTTTAATAGAAAGAAAAATAAATTTTTTAATTTTCAAAAATTTTAATCTAATGTTAACCAAACAACATTCAAAAATTTAAAAAAAAAATTGTCATTAAAAATAATTCTTTTAACTAATAAAAAAATCAAACTAAACGGCCTTAGGCGAAACACTTTTGTGTTATATTTACACCTTTGTGTTTCTTGTACTATTATTGTGTAAAGCTTCTCATTTTTTTTCTTAAATTTTTATCAGTCTTAATACTAAACGTCAAAAGCACTAAATTAATTAAAATGTGAATATATATATATATAACAAATTAAAATATTTTTTAGTATTGTCCGACATCAAATATAATTAACTAAATTGGTTCAATTAGAAGCACATTTATGTCAAAGAATCTAGAAGATCTGGACCTTTTTTTCCCTAGAATTAATTTAATCAAAATTACTAATTTAGCTACGGATGCAGATCGAAGGTGTACCACACCTAGTAACTAGAAGCTTTTAGCTAGTCCGTCCTCTTGATGCAAGTACTTCGAAGGATTCTAGAACACATGATTTTTATCATAATTTGTGATTAAACTTCCTTTTTTTTTTTTTTTTTTTTTTTTTTGGTGGTTAACGTTTAATTTGCAGACAAATAACATTAAAAGAACTCAATTTCATAGGTACTGTTCAACGTATCTATACAAGCATATATAAGATATTCATGATTTCAGCTCTCATCTCATTTGTTAAGATCACACCCACGTACCATTGATTCTTTTGAATGTCTTCTCCTCTTTTCCTCTTATTTCTGTTCCACTGGTTGGATCTGGGAGTATCATATTCTTCAGGGGTGCACCTGCACCTCAAAAATAATCATGTATATACATTCACTTGCTTATGTGCTCATTAGTTTTTGATAGAACATGTATCATTGTGATCATGTTATGTAACCTAATAGCAAGACGAACTTCTCACAGAAACTTAGTGAAATTTTTAAAGTTCTAGGGATCTGGTTGCATATGTCTACTGTTAATAATCAATATTTATGTAGTTTAGGTTTAGTTTTATTTTTCTTTGTTAACTAACTTCGTGTGATACAAATGAACTTAGGTGGTGATGGATAATGGCATACTCCGGGTTTCAATATCAACTCCTCAGGGATTTGTCA
The DNA here is from genome assembly GCA_022749755.1 of Azadirachta indica. Lineage (NCBI taxonomy): Eukaryota > Viridiplantae > Streptophyta > Magnoliopsida > Sapindales > Meliaceae > Azadirachta > Azadirachta indica. The sequence continues at coordinate 6,570,091 of CM040449.1, forward strand.
CTGGAATTCAATACAATGGCATCCAAAACTTACTCGAGGTCCAAAATAAAGAAAATAATAGAGGGTATTATCAGTTACTAAATCACACATATTTTTCTTCTCCCTTGCGCTCTTCAGAAACAAATATATACAGAGCAAGAAAATTTTATAAATTTTGTGTTGATCATGCCGTAAAATATATATATATATATATATATATATATTTAACGTTCCAATAACGCAGATACTGGGATCATAATTATTGGACTGGTTCTGAAAATTACAATAGCGGAAATGGGGAGTTTGATAGGTGTTCCTCCTTATCCCTACACTTTATATATGTAACTTCTCAATCATTTGAAAGGAATATATATACGTAACATATATGTAAAATTAAATTAATGAGGTTTAGATAATGATCAGTGGTTTAATTGCCATGCAGGATTGAATCAACAAATTACACAGTAACAATGCAAACTGAAGAACAGGTAGAGCTCTCATTCACCAGGATGTGGGATCCCTCCTTGAAGGACAAGCTCCCTCCGCTCAATGTTGATAAAAGGTATTATCTTGAAATTCTGATGCTAATTTTAGTTAAAACTCTCAATTTACTTCATGATCAATTTTCCTTCTTTTTGTCTTTCCATTTTGATGATCTGTGGGTATGTATATTTTAAATTTGTCGCTAGGTTTGTGATGCTGCGGGGTTCATCAGGGTTTTATTCGTATGCCATCTACGAGCGTTTACAGGGATGGCCCGGTTTACAGCTTTTCAACAACAGGATGGTCATCAAACTTAGTCAAGACAAGTAGTAATTTAAACCTCCATTGGTTTTGTGTTTATGTTTTGTGAATAAACAACTTAACAATAATAGGCTATATATTTGATATGTGCAGGTTTCACTACATGGTAATATCCGACAACCGGCAAAGGGAAATGCCCACACTACTAGACCGAGAAAAGGGTCAACCGCTTGCCTATCCGGAGGCTGTTTTACTTCCCAGTGGGGAGGTACTTTATTGAACAAAATAATTAAAATATGATTAGAACGACCTGTCATCTGTTTATTTGAATAAGGAATGACTCATCGTCCTCTTCAAATTCTAATAAAGAATGACTTGTCATCTGTCAATTAAATATGCAGGTGGATGACAAGTATCAATACTCAATGGACGCCAGAGATATTGGGGTGCATGGATGGATATCAACTGACTCGACTGTCGGAATCTGGCAAATCCTCCCCAGCAGTGAATCCCGATCATTTGGACCATTCAAACAGTTCCTAACCTCCCATACAGGTCCCATTAGCATAAATGTAAGTTTCTTCCTTCTTAATAATTATATTGGCATAAATTCATCTACTAGACATTTACTAATATGCTGACTTTGGTTAAAATGTTGTGGATCACAGACTTTTCACAGCACGCATTATGTGGGAGATCAATTCGCAATAAAATTTGACCAGGGTGAACCATGGAAGAAAATTTTCGGTCCCCTTTTAGTTTATGTCAATTCTCTGCCTGGTAAAGGTAACAGGCAAAAGCTGTGGGACGACGCCAATAAACAGGTTTTTATATAGAATAACTTTTCAACTTTTTGGCAAATGACTTATAATTTGCAATGGGAAAGGACTTAACTCTTTTTTTTTTTTTTTTTTTTTTTGGTTTCTCAAGTTTATGACAGAAGTTAAAAACTGGCCTTACAAATTCCCAGCTTCAAAAGACCTTTTGAGTTCCGATCAACGGGGTAGTGTCAGCGGTAGATTACTAGTCGAAGACAGGTGTTTACTTTTACATGAATGCACCCTTATAGTTTTGTATCACTAATAATGTTAGAATTGCTGAGAAGATTCTTTGTTATTCTTTTATGTTCTTCATATTTATGCAGGTATGTTAGTCCTACGAAAATGCCTGCACAAGTTGCTTACGTGGGCTTGGCAGCACCAGGAACCGTTGGATCTTGGCAAACAGAATGCAAGGTGATTTAATTATTTTCCATTGGTTAGGGAAAAAATAATCCATTGCAGTTGAACCTAATAGCAGTTAGATTACATATATCAGTCAGAAAATCTCATTAATACTTGGTTATATATCTTTGTTACAGGGTTATCAGTTTTGGACTGTAGCAAATGAGGCTGGGTATTTCTCCATTAAAAATGTGCTGATTGGCAGCTATAATCTGTACGCATGGGTTCCCGATTTCATTGGAGATTACAAATATGAAGTTTTCATTAACGTATCCGCAGGTTTTCACACTTCTCTTTTTCTTCATGTGGTATCGGTTTTTTCTTTTCTCTTGTTGTTTGTTTCTTTAGCATTTCATTAATTGATATCGGCGCAGGTTCTGCAACTAAGATTGGGAATATCATATATAAGCCCCCAAGAGATGGACCTACATTATGGGAAATAGGCATCCCCGATCGCTCTGCTACAGAATTTTATGTTCCTGAACCTGACCCAAAGTACATCAACAATCTATATGTCAATACCCCAGAAAGGTCAGCTCTTCCTTTTGTGGTTTTGCGGGGTTTCATTTATTAATATAAGCCAATGTCTTCCACCATTTTGCGCTTTATTGACATAATCTATCCTGATCATTCCTCATTTATTTTCAGGTTTAGACAGTATGGACTGTGGGACAGATACACTGAGTTACATCATAATGGAGACTTGGTCTATGCCGTTGGTGCCAGTGACTACAGAAAAGACTGGTACTTTGCACAAAACATCAGGTTAATTTTTCACTCCTATTACGTAACTTTGTATATAATCTATAAAAAGTCGGGAATAAATTTGCACATTGCAGTGCAGGAAGAAAGATAACAACACATACGAAGGAACCACATGGCAGATAAAATTCAGACTGGACAATGTAGTTAACAATGCAACATATAAGCTGAGATTGGCTCTGGCTACTGCACAGGGTGCTGAATTGCAGGTTCGAGTAAATTCTCTTGGGGAACCACGTCCTCTGTTTTCAAGCGGACTAATTGGGAAGGAAAACACCATTGCAAGGCACGGAATTCACGGTCTCTATTGGCTTTTTAATGTAGATGTTCTCAGTTCAGTGCTTAAGAAAGGAGATAACATCATTTTTCTTACACAATCAAGAAAATTAGACGCTTTTGTTGGACTCATGTATGACTATATTCGTTTAGAAGCGCCTCCAAATTCATAATCTCAAGAAGAAATTATTCAAAACTTATTCACACTTACACACGATGTTAAATTCTTTTCTTGAATGAAAGCCTTCATGTTACAAGTTGCAGAAGGAATATGGAGTTTGCAAAATAATTATGGAGTTGCAGACCAATTTCGCTCTTAATTTATTTCGATTTTATCACAAACATCGCGTTGTTTCAAAATTATACTTTTTCTCCCCAACTCGATTTCTTTTAATTTACTTCAATTTTATAACTTCCATGCTATTATTTTAAAATTATACTTTTGTTCCCCAAGTTGATTTTCACAAAAAAAGAAACAAAATATAGAATTTTAACCAATTAAATTAAATCAATCATAAGTAACAATCATGTACATTGTATTATTTATCGTGAGCATATAAAATTATTTAATAAAAAATAATTTCAAAGTAAAAAATTATTAATAATAAAAAAAATTAAAGTCTTAATGTAATAAATTTATTTCTATTTTAATTTTTTTAATTTTTTCGATAAAATCAAACGAAAATAAAAATAATAAAATTCAAATTTCTTATAAAAATCATTTATGAATATAATGTTTTGTAAAATCTAATTACGAATAAGATCTTTTTTTACATTATTATAATATAAAAATATATTATTCAATATTATTCTAAAAATAAAAATTAAAAACAATTATAGTCTTAATAAAAGAAGTTCTTTATTTTTACATTTTTTTGCATTAATTTTACAAAAAGTTTAAATAAAAGTTTTCCTTTTGTTTTTTCATTTGAATTTATTTTTTATTAGATAATTTTATTTTCATCATTATTTATTTAATTATTCATCTAATATATGACATATATAAAATAGTGTATATTTAATTATTATTAATTAAATTAGTTTAGTGATAAAGAATTAAGGACCCATTTTATTAGTATTTGAATACCATTTTTTTAGTCTAAAATCTAAGGTTAAATATCCATACTTATAAATTTATTATTATTTTTCTTTAAAAAAAAAATGTTTGAGTCGGGGTGAACTACAATTTAGGCTCAATTCAAATTTAATTTAGTTAAGGATAGATATGTTAAATGACGAAAATTACTAACAGCTAATATTACGATTGCTGGACTTTTATACGAGGCCCTTAGGGCTAGTGTAAATTACAATATACACTTTTGTCTATCCTATTATGATATAATCATAATGGATATTGTTGCTGTCTCTCTTGCTGATGTGCAGTCCTCGTACTTGCATTCTGTTTGTACTAGTATTCCGTCATTTTCCGTTATGGATCTGGGCATGTTGTGCATGCACTCCCTTTGGGCCCTCACATTTTGATGGGGCTGCAAGCCCAATATCTTTGACGAGTTGTTTACATATTCCCATGCAAAGACGATGATTTTAATTTGTGGTGTGTCAGATTGAGCCTTTAGTAGTTAGTGCAGATGGCGACCCCTGGAGTAAAGACCATAGTTGAATGAGTCCGTAAAAGAAATCGCGGATTCTAGTTCAAGTAAAAATTATCACATTTGTCACCATTGCAGGTTGCAGAGGCCATAGAATAATAGTAGCTAATTTTTCAATTTGTGGTGTGTGAGCTTTAGCCTTTAGTTAGTGCAGATGGCGACTCTTGGAGTAAAGACTTCACAGTTAAATGAGTCCATAAAAGAAATCGTGGTTTCCGGTAAATCATCACATTATCACATTTCTTTATATATATATATATATATATATATATATATGGCTCAAATGTTTGTATAATTGTCACCATTGCAGATTGCAGAGACCATAGGATAACAGTAACTAAGTACGACCAATAAAACTGACTACAGTTTCCAGAACCAAATAGCGATTATCGTTGTGCTGTGCCAAACAGATCACTCCTACAATGTCAGCTCCTGCGGTGCAACTATATAATATGATGGTTATGTACTGTACAACGGTGCTTTTTTGTTATTACTAGTAATGCTTTGACATAAATGTTTGTCTATATTCCAAGTTATTAACTTCAAGCAATGTCCATATATATGCAGGTGGTGATGGATAAAGGCATTCTCCAAGTCACAATATCAAAACCAGAAGGACATGTTACTGGAATCCAAGCGTACGTTATCGATAATATGCTTGAAGTTGGTAACGAGGAGACCAATAGAGGGTACGTACATGGCATTAAAACTACTTATTACACTTGTTAATTTATTGTACAATTCTGTTTCCTTAATTTTGAAGCATATAAGAATTAATGCATTCAGAATTGCGGCCATGTATTTGTACAAGTTGAAATTAATTTGACCGCGTATAATTTTCAATATGAAAATTGTAGGTATTGGGACCTTGTTTGGAGTGAAATCGAAACCACCGGAGAAGAGGGAACAGATAAGTTGTACGTGGGAGGAAAAGATTCTTCTCTCGTGTTCCATAGATTGACACTGCTCATTACTCACTATATCCTCTGCTGTGTTCTTTGCCACAAATTTAATGTTTTTTTAAGCTAATTTGCATGGATGAAACCGATGGATGAACATGCAGGATCACAGGGAGTAGTTTTAGGGTCATAGTGCAGAACGAGGAACAAGTTGAGATACCATTCGCAGGAGACTGGAATACCTTAATATAGACAAAGGTTAATTTGGCATTAATTGCTACATATATGTTTGATTACCTTATTTATAATGTAATGGATCCTAAAAACTTTATGTTAATGACTTATCAGATACATAATGCTTCCAAACAGTTCGGGATTTTATTCCAATGGCATTTATGAGCACTTGAAAGAGTGGCCTGGTTTCAACCTTGCTCAAACCAGGATTGTTTTCAAGCTTCAAAAAGACAAGTAAAACAAATTGCCTGCACTGATTTCTGCTCAAAGTAAAATTAAAATCAAAGAACAGACAATATGGTTACTAATTCTATGCTATCTTGGCAAACAGGTTTCAATACATGGCAATATCAGATAATAGACAAAGACACATGCCGTTGCCGGATGACCGAGAACCAGACAGATGCTGCGAAATGGCGTACGAGGAAGCTGTCCTGCTCGTCAAACCCATCGAGCCAGAGTTCATAGGAGAGGTGCTTCTTCTTATCTTCTTTTAAATTATATATTTCTAAGTCGTTCATTAATTTCAAAATAATCCTTTTCCTGTTCGATAATTTCTGAAGCATGCCTATGTTTCCGATATGCGTATTCATAATTTCTAGATGGATGACAAGTGCCAGTACTCATGTGAGAACAGAAATCTTAAGGTGCACGGGTGGATATGCTCTGATCCTCTAGTTGGGTTCTGGCAAATAACTCCAAATGATGAATTTCGATCAGGTGGACCACTCAAACAAAATTTAACATCACATGTTGGACCCATCACTCTCGCAGTAAGTAAACTTCCTTAGCATTTCTTGGAGTTCTACTTAATTCCTTCAGATTTTTAACGGTATCAATTATTTTGAATCATATATCTGATCAAGTTTATTTTGATTGAAAAATAATGCTGCAATCAGATTCTTAGCGCTCATTATGCAGGAGAGGATCTTGTACTGAAGCTCAAGCAGGATGAGCCATGGAAGAAAGTTTTCGGCCCTGTTTTTTTCTACATCAATACTTTGTTGGATAACAAAGACTCCCTCTGGCTATGGGACGATGCTAAACAACAGGTGCAAACTTATATATGCTAGCGGTTTTTAAGTAATTGTAATGAACAAAGACTAAACTAAAATTGAAATTTCAGGCATTGATTGAATCCCAAAGTTGGCCTTATAATTTCCCAGCTCTGGAAGATTTTCCAAAATTGGATCAACGGGGTAGTGTTAGTGGTAGACTACAAGTACGAGACTGGTTGGTCTATTGTTTTATCATAGATTTAATCTTAACTTCTTTTTTTTTTTTTTCCTTTCATTTTTCCGCTGACCGTTTACAACCGATGCATTAAATCTTCATCACAGTTTCGGTAATCACCGTTTGCCCTGCAGGTATGCTAGTAATGACAATATAACAGTAAACGGTTCTTTTTTTGGATTAGCACCTCCTGGCGATGCAGGATCTTGGCAGACAGAATGCAAGGCGATGTTTCATCCCTGTTGTATTTTAAACAATGTACAGAGTTGAGCTTAACACTGTAACTGTGGGTTCCGTGACCAGGGTTATCAATTTTGGACGACAACGGATGAAGAAGGCTACTTTTCCATCACTGACATCCGTGCCGGGGACTATAATCTTTATGCTTTTGTCCCCCGTTTCATTGGAGATTATCGCAATGATGATGTCATTACCATAACAGAAGGTATTATTTTCTTTCTTGACTATTTCACTAACTCCTAAATTCTCAGATTGCAACGCAGATTTAATCTCTTATTTGAACAAATCAAGCAGGTTGTGATATTGACTTGCGTGACCTTGTCTTTGAGCCTGCAAGGGATGGCCCAACATTGTAGGAAATAGGCATCCCTGATCGTTCTACCGCTGAATTCTATGTCCCTGATCCTAATCCAAAATATATCAGCAAACTTTATGTTAACCATATAGACAGGTTTGCCTCAACATCTTATAAACCTAGGTGCCACACTGGTCAGATATGTTGAGGAGAATAGTGTTTTCATTCAAAACCAAAACTCAATTACTTTTTTACCTGTGTTCAGTTTCAGGCAGTACGGACTATGGGAGAGATTTAATTTACACCATCGGTGTCAGCGACTACAAAAAGGATTGGTGTTACGCTCAAGTTACTAGGTTAGGCTACATTTATATCCTAAATAGATCACTGGCAAGTTTGTTTACTGGGTTAGGCTACATTTATATACTAAATAGATCACCGGCAAGTTAGTTAATATGTAATTAATTCATGTAGTAACATTACAAACATGATGCTAGATGTTCTTTAACAAGGAATGTTATTTTTTAATCCAGGAAAAAGGATGATGACACATACGAGGCAACCACATGGCAAATCAAGTTCAATCTTAACAATGTTGATCAGAGTGGAACCTATGAACTGCGACTAGCACTCGTGACTGCAAATGTTGCAGAATTACAGGTAAGGAGCTTACTCATTCACAATTTTTTCCAGTTCTCGTACATCAATTTAAACATATAGATTTACTAGTTTATTTGAAATATGTTCTTCAAGGCCCGGGTGAATGACCCAAAAGCAGAGCCTCCTTTGTTTACAACCGGACAAATTGGGAATGACAACACAATTGCAAGAGATGGAATTCATGGACTCAGCAGGCTTTACAGCATAGATGTGCCTGGAGCTAAGCTTATGGTTGGAGATAAGCTTTAGTGCTTTTGATGGTGCCATGTATGACTATATTCGCTTAGAAGACCCCCCATCTTCTAATTCCAACAAGAAGCTTTAAATTTCCTCTGGCTAACACATTACTATGTAAATACTTTACCTCTGGCTAACACATTATTTCAAATCATTAATTCATTAGAATACTTTCTACCAGCAACAATAAAAAATCCATTTACGTTTCCTCCCAGGCATGGATTTATGCAATCTAAAATGAAAAGTTTTCGGTTCTCAATATAAGTTTGCGGGATTTGACTATTCTATAAAGAACGAATTAGTATGGTGATAAATAACAATTGGTTTCTAATTCCAAAACTAATAACAACTGAGTAAGTGTATACAGTTCATTTGTAGTCCCACACGAGAACAACCAACTTCATCTCATTTGCTCACTCAACCTGAAATAAAAGGGTGAAGAATTTAAATGAATTTATCGATTCTCTTCTTGGTTTCCTCAGCACTATCGGCAGCTTCAACTTGCATCTTCGCAGTCTGCAAATCAGCTTTTGTGGCTTCCTTCTCGTTTCTGGCTGTCGCCTTCTTCGCCTGCTCCAGTTTCATTTTAATATTAAAAAAAAAAAGAACTTTTAAAATATTGATCATGCACTTTGCAGCAACGCTAAAACTAGTTCAATAAATCTTGTCCATTTTCATACCAGACCGATGAACAAAGCTTTCACATACTGGAAACCCTCCTGCAATGAAGTTGCGAAGAATAGGCATTCTTTCTTAATGCGAGAACTCGCTGACTTTTCTTGGTTTCTCTTCGTAGCACTGCTGCGAGCGGCGGTTAAAGGCAGCGAAGATTTTATCTCCTCCATGTTTCTCTTTTTAAGCAATTTCTGTCCGTTTTCCTTCTTCTTCCTCTTCCTCTCGTGAACAGAACTCTCCGTAAACTCCACAGAGTTCAGTCCAACCAAGTGAGAAAAGCCTTCATGTTTACACGTCCATGCTGCTTCCTCTACGTGGCAGCTCTTTGCCTGCCACGTGCCACGACTTTGTTTCACTTTTAAGCGACAGATCACAGATATTTTCGAGGGAAGAAGTTGAAGCCCAATATGGGTCGGGCTAATCCTACCCATACAAACTTAGCCCGATTCCTATTTCTTTTCGTAGATTATGATACAAATTTTTTAGTCATCGTCGTTATTTAAATTGTACATTTTTATACTTTAAAGAAAATTTTATTTCAAATTTAATTAACTCATTCAAACTCCTCTCCGTCGTATAGTTTAAATTTATTAGGTTTTGATGAATATAATACATGAGTCATTTGATTATGTTACAATAAAATGTGATTGTAATTTATTTTAACTTCAAGAATACTTTTAGTTGAATTTGTTACACACTTTTACAATAAAATGTGTCCAATACTAATTAGTTTATTATTTTAACTTCGACCTAATCATTTTGATACTAAAGCTCTAATAATTAAGTTTTGTATATCACCATACACAAATTAAATGGATATAATTTCTTTTTATCATCAAATTAATACAAATTTGAATTGAGGTTAATTTATGTTAGATTCTAAGGGTCACTTTACAAGTGTTAAAAAATAAATACTAATATAATTAGTGTTTGTATTCTTTAATATTTTTTTAGTAGTTTTTGAAAAAGCACTTAAACATTTGGTTAGGAATCTCTAAAAATACTTATTGATACTAAATTAGGTGTTTGGAGGTATAATTAAAAAAGTACTTTTGTTTTGACAAATTATTAAAATGGATATATATTAAAATAAATAATATATTCACATAGTAATATTTTTAATAAAAACAAATATTCTACACACATGTGCATACACACGCACGCACGCATGCACCCACACACACAAAATATTTTTGTTTTATAAACATTTTTAAAAAATAGAATACAAAATTTATTATGAAAATAATAAATTTTTAATAATCTAAAAAAAAAATATTTTTTTTATACAAATAACTACAATTTTAATGATATTAATTATCTACTAGACATTAAAATATAAATAAAATTATAAATATCATGAACACAAATAATGTATCAATTTCAATAATTTATTCATCTAAAAAGAAAAAATATAACAAACAATATATCTCCAAATATTTAATATAATCCATCATATATTCATATATATAATCATTTAAATTAAAATCTATTTAACCTAAAAAAAATCAAATATTATAGAAATATAATTTTCAAATTTATTCAGGGATATTTTGAAAAAAATACAATTAATTGTATAAATGCTACCCTCTTAAGCACTTAAAGTATTAATTTGAAAAAATATCAAATTTGTGCTAACCAAATAATTATTTTGAGTGTTAAAATTTTTTCTTAATAAATACTTTTATTAAAATTTTCTAACTATATAATTTAACACTTTAAAAATACTAATTAGTGCCTATAAAATGCTAATAAGCAGTGTGGATTTAAAAGTCGGGGTCTATACTTAATGGGCCAGGTTTGGGCCAATTCGTCTGGCCTGGAGGATTGCGCATATTTTCGAAGACAGCCTCGGAGGGCAAAAAGGTCATTTAGTTCTTTCCCAATTCTGTCGCCGCTATATATAGCTCCATCTACAAAATCTAGGGTATATAAGGGCTCAAATTCTCTCCGCCCAAAAATTCCTCAAAGCAAACGTTAAGCCATTTAAACCATAACAAACCGTTACCTCAAATTTGTAACGTCAATTACTCCCTGCAATTTTTCTTAATTTTATCAATTTTTAAATTCTGACGCCTTATTTGTTTTTCTGTTTGCAAGATTTAAGAATTTGTTTGTAGAAATTTAAATATTGAGTTGATGGATTTGTAAACGTCGATTTTATTGACAGATCACCATATAAATGGCGACGTTCGAGCTTTACCGGAGGTCGACAATTGGCATGTGCTTGACTGAGACTTTGGATGAGATGGTTCAAAACGGTACGCTTACTCCCGAGCTCGCTATCCAGGTTCTCGTTCAGTTTGATAAGGTACGGTTATTTTATTATATGCAGATGAGCTTGGATATGTGTATTTTTGGTTTTTCTTTTTTATTATGAATTGTTTCTTTTTTTTATTTTTTTTTATTTTTTGGTTTTGTAGTCTATGACAGAAGCATTGGAAACTCAGGTGAAGAGTAAGGTCTCTATTAAGGTATGATTTGCCTCTTTAAATAAATTCTAAATGTTTTGATAAAAAAATTACTTTAGGTTTTGATGGCTGTTCATACGGTGGTGTTAAATGTTTTTCACCTTTTTTGGCTTGTGCCGTTGTAGGAATCTGAGGATATTTTATATTGGTTATGCATTGCTGGGATCTGTTATTGGTGTTTACTAGTGAATTGTTGGCAATCACATGCTATTGTGATCCAATAATGCAAAATATAGTTTATACTTGATATGTTTGGTTTTTTATATGTTTTGCTTTTATGAAATAAAAGCTTTAATGGGAAGTTATTTGTTTCTTTGGTATAAATACACACAGTGTAGATTCCAGTGCCACATTGTTCTTGCTAATTTACGTATATGTCCTATTTATTGTCTGCCTTTGAATCATCTTGCCAAAAATATCAAATTTTTTTCTAGAAAAATGCCTATTAGGATTATTTGGGAATTTGAAATCTTAATCTCTTGTTAGATTTTCCTTTTCAACAGTTCTTTGTTTTTCCCTTTTAAATCTAGATATTTTGGTGAAGTCTATATAGTTGTGGAGAGAATAGTGGAAGGATCTTATTAAATGATTGGGATTGGCGACTGACAGTTGTAAGATTTCATGTTTCTCTCTTTTATAATATTGATTGTGCTTTCTCATTTGTTAGAATTTTCCTTCTTTGAAAAAAAAAATTATGTTAAATTTTGTCTTGGATGTCTCTTATGCAGTGACCTATGCTTTATATATGCTCATAAGTCTTGTGCAAACATCAGATTCATTTGTTGTCTTCTGGCTGGCCCTGGGCTTTTTGAATGGAGTTATGTGAGATTTCCATAGATAACTCACCTATGAGCATTTAATTTAGCCCAATAGGAAGACTTGCAAGTAGCGGAGTAGGTGAAGGAATGTACCAGTTGCCATGCCTAAATCCTAATCAGATGCATCAATGCTGATATTAGTGCCTGTAAAATTGTATATGTGAACTTGCACCAAGTTATAGTTGTGGATCACTAATTTAGGGAATTCCCATTGAATTGCAAAGAAGGCAATTTGGTATAGTCTCTCCTCATATAGACTATAATGTAGTATTCCAATTAGTGATGTGACACAGAGATAATGTAGTAGTTGTTTAACCGCATTCAAGTGATCACTTGTCGGTTGATGTATAAACTTAGAGAGTTTGCTCACCGTATAGGCAATGTCTGACCAAGTTAAAAGCATTTGACTAACATAAAGCGACAAGTGATCACTTGTCGCCACAATATCTAAAGCATTATAGCCACAGCACCTCAATACCATGGAGTCTAAAGCTTAGTTTGATATTCTGATGGTGCTGTGATTAGGTAGTCATGTAAATTATGTTAGATGTCTGTTATCATGATATTAGTCTCTATGACAATTCCCATTGTTAAAAAAACATTCCATGTTGGCATTGAACCCCGGCCATAAGAAGTTGATATTACCAAACATTTATTTTAGCTTTGCATGTAAAGCACAACAAAAGCATCACAATATCAAACTAAGCTTTAGTCTCTTATTGGAATGCTTATTTTACCAACATTTGTGACTTAGCCAATACTGTGGGTAGATGCATGTGTTTGCACATCTCTGCATGTAATGTATGTATGCCAGTAAATATTGTGTGAATGAGAAATAGATTCCTTTGCAATGTGTTTGACCCACAAATATTGGGATGGGACGCCAAAAGGTTGTTCATGTCAATCTTGGTCCTTTTTCCAAAAAATTCACCTTAGTTTGTGTTCATATCTTAAATCTTGCTGTTGGTAAGATTTTATTTCTTCTCTGTCCACCAGGGGCATCTGCACACCTACAGGTTCTGCGACAATGTTTGGACCTTCATCCTGCAAAACGCTTTGTTCAAGAACGAGGAATGTCAAGAGAATGTTGAGCGAGTGAAAATAGTGGCATGCGACTCAAAGCTGCTGTCACAATAAGATCTTGAATATTTGTGTGTTGCTGGTGGTAGTGGCAGAGAAGAAAGTTGGAATTAGTTTTAATTACTCAGAGGAGCTGGCAATTATGGAAGATTTGAACATAATTTTGTAAAGCTATCAACCTTTACAACTGAAGTTATTTGATGATGAACTCAGAGCTGCTACATCCTTGCATTGACGGATCTATAAAGGGAACAAGTGTGGGGCATATACCCCACTAACCCCTTTGAACTCCCTTATATTTGCTTTTATGTCTAGTAAAGTTTATTAAATTAGCAGTTAATACTAAATTTAATAGAATTTAGATATCATTAAGTAGTTTTACATTAAGAGAGTTGATGAAATAAATTTCATATTATAGAACTAATTTATCAATTTTTTGTTTGTAGAATATGATGTTTTTTTCATCATAAGGCCTTCTTACAAATTTTTTAATTTAAATTAATAAAATATGCCGTTCACAACTATTTTATCTATATTTAGAAAAGCAAATCGAAACCCAAATATATATTAAAAAAAATCAGGCTGACACTGAAAAAAAGAGGGCATATTTTATAAGAAATTAGATGAGTTGGGAACTATTTCAAATTCAGTCAGCTTTTGAGGTTTCGACACAAGTTTTTAACCATTTCTTTTTGTTCACTTTTTCCCTCTTACATTCTTTTTTTTTTTCATTTTTTTTTCTTTTTGCTGTGTCCTTTTTCCTACCTCATCACCCCACTTCAAAACCCAACTATAACTACTACAGCAAATCCGACCGTTGCCCAAAATCCATAATCGACGGGCTCTTGTCCACCAAAACCTAATCGTAATGGTGACCATCATTTTGTCTTCTCCTCCATATTGTCCCAAAAGACCCTTAAAATTGTAGCATTAAGCAATGTTTCAACTTTTAATGTATAAGAAAATTTAATTTAAGAAGAAAACTTCTACTTTTACAAGCTTGAATTGTGTGAATAGTTAATGTGTCTTAGGCATTATGCGTAGATCATAGAATTCAGTTTTGATGAGCTTCATGCATTATGTTTGACCCGATTCAATAAGGTAAGAAATTGAGAGACTTTAAAATTGTTTTAGATTTTTTCTTTTCAAATAATTTGAAAGATGACGGAAGAGTTTGTTTTTATGGAGGATTGAAGGAAGAGATGAGTTTACTTGAAGAATAGACAAAGGGTATAGAAGAAATTTTATAACTCACCAGTTGGATTTTTAGATTGATTTTTTTTTCCTTTTCGAAATTTTAGAGTGAGTTTATAAATTGTATTACATCACCCATTTGATGAGATATCATACTAGTATATGGGATAAAAGTTTGAGATAAATTTTTGTAGTATCTCTTTTATACAACCCAATCTTTATTAGGGTTGCTTAAGATTATAACAAAATTAGAGTACTCATATGATAATTACCCCCTGCTTTAATCAATTGCACGCTTACTGCACCCGTGCATCTATATATAGCGCTTCATTTAATGGCGACACCTCAAAGCGCGCGAATTTTTCAGCCGTTGTCATTTATTCATTCTTATTCTGTGCATTTCATATCATCAATGGAGATCCCTGATTCGAAGCTTTTTTTTCAGCGGGAATCATATTTTCGTTACTCCGTCGCTATGCGCCCTTTTTGCAGCAACAATTGGAAAGAATCAAATTCCTTAGCGTCTTTTCTTCGATTCGATCTTGGAATGGCTTTTCGACTATCGTGGATTCCAACACGTGCCCCAGTAACCTTAATTCTTTGTTCCTTTTTCTTCATCAATGTTTTTCAATTAATTAAAAATTATTTTAGCTATTTGACAAAAGTTACGATCAAGATTACGGAATAATCGACTGAGATCTTGATTAGCACAATGATTTAAGATTGTAAGACCCCATATAGTTTCTTGAGTGCGAGATTTAGAAAGATAGTCTAAATACATAATTGTGGTTTTAATTTGGCATATCCAAGATTGCCCAAGGAGTCCTAAAACGTATAATACATAGTGTGCGTCTTTTTGATTAATTGTGTTTCGCAAACAGTTAGAATGGCAACTTCCAAGGACAAGCAGGTACCTCGAGTCCATCATTTTGAACTTGTGGAGGGGATGAAGCTTCAGGTAGTAGATTCAAATTTATTTTGTGACAATTTTTGTTGTTTTTGGTTAACAACTTAGTGGTTTTTTTTTTT
Source organism: Azadirachta indica (assembly GCA_022749755.1). Classification (NCBI taxonomy): domain Eukaryota; kingdom Viridiplantae; phylum Streptophyta; class Magnoliopsida; order Sapindales; family Meliaceae; genus Azadirachta; species Azadirachta indica. The sequence goes on from CM040449.1 coordinate 6,585,747, forward strand.
TTTCTCAACGTGTTATTGTGCCTTTAGATTAATATTTCTGGATCTTCAAGTGGGCGCAATGTAAGAGTTGAATTTCAGCTTAGGAATTGTACACGGACTTGGATTCTTCACTGGGGTTTTCTTTACCGCGGAAGCACGTAAAATCCAAATCACAAGTTATATACCAATTTAAGTTTTTTTTTTTCTCCTAATATGGTTGAGACGGAGATTTTGAAACTTATTATTTCCTTGCACAGGAACTGGTTCATCCCTGCTGAAAATCCTAAGCTAGGTGCATTGCAGACACCATTTGTGAAGGTCTATCCTCATTTCACTTTTCATCTTCTTTTAATGTATTTGGAAATTATTGGTTTTGGGAAAAACAAAGATTCATTATTAACTTTTGAGTTATGAAATTTCTGTTTTAATTTGTAGAGTGGAGAAACATATGTAGTCAACATTGAATTGCGGGATCCTAAGATACACGCCATTGAGTTTGTTTTGAAGGATGGCAGTCATGACAGATGGTTGTCATTGTTTTTGTTATCAGCTTAGTGTTCTTTTTGTTTTTCTTTTCTCTTTTTCGCATTGGGTGTTTGAATAATTTTGAATATTATGGTATATTTTCCTTGCCTTTTAGGTTAAGATTAAACCGTGGGAATTTCCGAGTCGAGATACCTGAGACTGAGGAAAATATTTGTCATCTGCCCATTCCAAAGGATCTAATAGAATGCAAGGCATATCAGATCTGGGAAAGCAAGGGCAGGCCACAAAGCTCACCACAAGAGCAGCAGGTTGTCATGTGGTTTCATTTCATTTTGCTATATACTTTGATGGAATAGCTGTGAGACAGAAGATTGTTATGTTGTATTTATATTACTTTCATAGTGCATAAATTCTCCTCTCTGTCATGCTTATAGTGCAAATAGCCAGATTAAATTCTTAATCACTTTTAATAGCCATTTAACCTATGTTATTTTTTCACTTTTGGTCACTTTTGCTCTACCAGAAAAGTCTTAAGTTTTTTCAGAATCAGGGAAGTCTTTTGTGCATCCTCAAGGAAAGCTTAGCAGTATATGCAGCCTCTTTTTCTGACATCTTATGTTAGTTTTCACCAACATAACAATATTAAAATAACATTGCTAATTTAATTTGAAAAATTCTCACTCTTTGTTTATGCTTTCTTGCCTTGACTTTGGACCAACTATTGGCATGTCTACATGTACCTGACAAAGCCACATTTATTGCTTATTAGCTATGCATTAACTTGGAAATGTACAATTGGGTGAAAACGCCTGTGTTTGTGTTTATTGGAGAAGGCTGTTACCTGCAGATGTATGCTTATTCATATATATCCTATCAAACTCATAGTGAATTATTGTACTTTGCTGCATTCTTGGAAAAGAGTCAGTTAATTTGTTATTGATAGTTTTCTTAGTGCTGTAATTTGTTGCGACAAAATCATAATAATGGTTTGAGAGAGTTCTTATGTCAACTGTTGAAGGTATTTCATAATTTGATATTGATACTTTCTTCATTCTGTAACTTGCTGCAGCAAGATTACAATAACGCTTTGAGAGAGCTCCAATGCCAGCTGTCAAAGGGAATTTCCTTGAAAGACTTGCAAAGTAATATGATTACAAGCACAAAAACAGAGGCTGATAATAGAGAGCTGTTCAGACATGGAGTAACACCTTATACAAGCGCAAAAACAGTTGATAACAGAGAGCAGTTTAGACATGAAGTACCACCTTATGCAAGCACAAAAAGAGTTGATAATAGAGAGCCGTTCAGTCACGAAGTACCACCTTATGCTTGCAAAAGACATGATGTTGGCAAATGGTTGCAAAAGCAGAGCAAGGGACATGCCAAAAGCACCACCGTACCATCAAGTTTCATGGATCTTGTGGAGAAATCTATGGGAGCAGATAATGTGATCTCTAGGCAAAATTATCATAGTGGCATCTGTGAAATTGTGGTTAGTATTCTTCTGATAGGAAATTATTGTTTCACAGAAGAAAAATAGTATAGCATTTTGTGTCTTCACCCTTTTGCGCAGAATTGATTTGGCTTATTATGCAGGATATCCAGTAAGGAACATGTTTGAACTCCATTTGAAAAGTATCCTCTTGTTTTAATATACAATTTATTGCAAGCCTGCACAAACCAGTTGATTGCTTCTTTTGGTATTGAAATACAAAAATATTATACTTATTGACTGCAGCTGAATCTTTGATACACAGGTCCTCTCAAAAGTTGTAAGCAGTGACTATCATGTATCAATTGCTGTGAACATGAAAGGCACTGCGGTTCTTCACTGGGGTGTATCAAAGTTGTATCCTGGAGAATGGTTGGTGGGTTCCTTTTTATCTTATTTTGAGGGATATGCACCATGATGAACAGACTCAACCGAGCACCAAAAGTTTTCAGCTGTCCTGGTATATGGATATTTGTTTACCCTAATATTTTTCTTTGTCCACCAATTGCAGCCCCGCCCATCTGATATGTTATCTGAAAAGTCAAAAATTGCTGCTGGAGCATGTCAGACTTATTTTACTGAAATAACAATGGGAAGAGAATCCTTTCAGGTAACATGCTAGGTGAACCTCGTATCTTATTTCTTTTGAATATTTTTGTGTTTTGTTTATTTGTATTAACTATTCTTGTCATCTCTCAACACTGATAAAAAACAAAACAAAAGGTTGTAGATGTTAATTTGCAGAAGAGGAAATTAGTCGGTATTCAGTTTGTGATTTGGTCAGGTGGTTCTTGGATAAAAAAGAATGGGGCAAACTTCTTTGTGGGCTTGCACCCAGTGGATCCAAATGGAACGGTAATTTTCATTCATTCTTCTTTAGGTTTAACTTATATTGTGCCTTTGATAATGCACTCCCAGAAATTTAAGTAATTTTGCACGGTTTCATTTGCTTTCTACAACAATATATGGTTATCTGATTGAATATTTGCAGCGTAAGTATGCTGAATCTTACTACTTTTTGTTCTAGTCTAGTATTTGCATTGGTAAAATTTTTGGTGTTTTTCTATTGCAATTGAACTTCTAAATCATGGTACAGTACTCTAGTATTTGTGCTCTACTGCTAGGGAGTTGTTAATGCAAAATTTAGCATGCAAAATTGAAAAACTCTCTATGTAGGTTGATGGAGATGGGAAAGGAATAGCAAAATGGTTACTGGATGAAATATCTCTGAGAGAAAAAGAGGCTGAGAGGTCATTGATGCACAGGTTAGTTTTACATATCAAACTAAGGACTGTGCAAAAGAGTTCAGGTATTTTTTATGCTTCTAGGTAAATTCATGTGTATCATTTTTAGTATCTTTATGATTCTACATATATGAGCTCAAGAACACTCTGTAACATGGCAATGCTTGACTTGTGGGATTAGCAAACAATTCTTGCTTCATTTAAAATGGTTCTGTCAGCAGCTATGCTTGCTTATATGCTTAAGTGGTACAGGTTCAACATTGCAACTGAGTTGACAGAACGCTGTAAAGGTGAAGGGGAGCTGGGGCTAATAGGTATATTGGTCTGGATGAGGTTAATGGCATGTAGGCATCTCACCTGGAACAAGAATTACAATGTGAAACCTCGGTAAAATTTAATAGTTTCCGATACCTTTAATCAACAATTCTTTGCATGTGTCTAGATTGGAAGAGTTCTAATGCACTTTACTTCACATCCTTGTTTGGATATGCATGAATTCGTGAACTTGTTGTAATTGTTCTTGTCCTACTTCTTTTATGGTTACAGTGCATTCTTCTTTATTAAATCTTTACCAAAAGGTGCTTCTACCCAACATCTTGGCTGGGACCGCTACTGTCCTTGATTACAGGCAGAATCTTTTTTGATAAATAAAATGTACCTGTGGATTTTGGTGAAGTTAGTAGCTGTGCTCCTCTCAATCCTGCAGAAATTCAAATTTGATTCGAAGAATTCTTATGCTCAATTCTTCCACTGAATGTTCTGCTTTCTTAAAAGCAAAAAGAATGATAACAAGGCAAACTGGATCTTAAAATCTTTTCTACTATGGACCTTCAGCATAAACACTGGGAAAGTATTCAGTCAACTAATATTTTCGCCATCCTAGATAAAGTTTGAGATTGTGAGCCATATCTGGGCTTTATCATGTCAAAGCTAACAACCCAACCACATTGCCCCATCCCAACAATACTTCATCCATCTTACAGTTCTTAATTGTCTTCAACAGACTATTGTGAGAATTATCTTTGACCTGAGAGTTGATACTTATATGTCCTAACAATTTATTGATTTACTTTATATTTGCACTATTGCAGTGAAATGAGTGAAGCCCAAGATAGATTTACCAATTTACTACAAAAAGTATATCTGAGCCAGCCAAATGATCGAGAAATTGTGAGACTAATAATGGCATTTGTTGGTCGCGGAGGTCGAGGTGATGTTGGACAGAGAATTCGTGATGAAATACTTGTGATTCAGGTTTTTGGTCATTAAACCCCTTGCATGACTAGTTTTGTGTTGTCATCACCTTGGAAAATTAATTTGTTCTGATTTTTCACCATCAGAGAAATAATGACTGCAAGACTGGGATGATGGAGGAGTGGCACCAAAAGTTGCACAACAACACTAGCCCAGATGATGTCATAATTTGTGAGGTATAATGGATTAACAGAATCATGTTGACAGTGTGTTTAACGGACCTTGATTGGACATGAATCCATTTAAAAGATGGAGACGTCTCAATGTGGATAAAAATGATTATAATATTAGATATGGATGTTAGATGTTCAATATGCATTATATTGGTGGTAGGAATTACATATACTTGAATTCACCTGTAAATATAAAATTTACATTTCTGCTGATTGTAAATGAAGCACTGTCATGCCAATGTTGAGAAAGTTAAACAGTAATTTATAGTTCTGATATTTTTGTGCCCTTTAAACGACTAGTTACTTCTTGCTGCCATTGTGTCAATTAGCCTTAATTCGCAAAATAAGTTTGATAATTTAAGCAAGTTGACCCCAAGTTGAGCCAGGACTCAAAAAGTGCTCAGAAACCAGGTCGTAGATAGTGGATAACTAAATACAAAGCCATTACTCGTTTCAATAGTTTAATCTTTTCTTTTGCAACAGGCCCTCCTGAATTACGTAAAATGCAGTTTCAAAATTGGTGTTTATTGGCAAACATTAAATGCTTATGGTCTCACAAAACAAAAGCTTGCTAGTTATGACCGCCCAATAGTGTCAGAGCCTCGTTTCAGTACTGATGCTAAAGAGGGTCTCACCCGTGACCTCACAATGCACTTGAAGACACTAAAGGTACACATGTATTTTTCCAAATCTTCATATTACATTTGCTAGTTTTTGGATGTGAGTTACTGATGTGGTGGTTTTGTATAAGCATTTTACACCTCTTTCTTCAGGTTATTCCTGGTTTTTGTGGGTAACTTGTTTACCTTTTCATAAATCTCTTTTCATCTAAATGTGAAGTTTTCATCTAAACGTAAAGTTTTCACTTTTTTATAAATTTCTTTCCATGCTGAAATGTTTGACGTGTGCAAGGGACAGATTTGGCATTTGTTAACTATGGCTATCAACATTCTGTTTTTCATTGTCTCTCTGGTCCTCCATTGTACTTATATCTTAATCATATGATGTAAATTGTAATATCTTTGAAATTTTTTTTAAACACTTATATGGCCATGCCACAGGCTGTTCATTCGGGAGCTGACCTTGAATCAGCTATTGAAACTTGTTTGAGTTCCTCCTTCAAGGTAATCCAATGACGCAAATTAAGGCACTTTTTTTATGGTTCAGTGCCCATTTTCTTTCATATAATCATTGAATTTTGAGTTTTTGATAATTGAAATCACTTTTTCCTTCTTGTTTCAGGGTAATGATTTGGTCATGGCTTATTCTGCTAGTGGTTTGTCCCCAAAGTTGCAGGTAATTGTTTATCTCTTGCATTCAACTGAATGTATGTGTAGAAAACTTTTCTTGTATTAATGTTAGTACTTGGAGTCATATCTAACTTGTGTACAGTTGTAGTCCTGTGGTTGGGTGTTTTGCATGTCATCCATAGATCTCCAAATTGTGAATGGGAAATAACTAGTTTTACTGCTATTGTCATATGATAGGAGTACCTGAAGTTTATCAGAATACATATTCATGATGAGAATATCGGTCCACTGATGGAGGTCATATTTTACAAAGCAATTTTGTGTTTATGATGTTTAAATTAAAAGGAATGCCTTCATATTGTTTGAAATTACTTATGCAGAAGTTACTGGAATCCCGCATAGAGCTGCACCCTATTCTATGCACAGCTCATGCAAGAGCAAAAGATTTGCTCTTCCTTGATCTTGCTTTGGCCTCAGCTATCAGAACAACAATGGAGAGGGGGCTTAAAGATCTGAACTTCACTTTCCCTCTGGTATATAATTTCTTTCTAAAAATAATGTCTGGATATGTATATATGTGGATCACTCAGTTGTCAAGATGTTTCATTCAAGCAATGACATTTGTTTGTTATTTGTTTTATGTTGTGATACAGGAAATCATGTTCTTCATTTCCCTGGTGCTTGAAAGTTTATGCCTATCGATGGTCAACAATGAAGACCTCATTTACTGCACAAAGGTAGATCTTTCCTTGAGGCTAGAAGCTTTCTTATCCTTTTTTTTTTTGTCTGTTTATGGTACTGTAGGCAATGACTTTGATTTTCTTCATAAACTTTATATACTGGAAATCAATTTTTGAAGTTTTTCATCTCTCATCTCTGCATTTATTGGTCTTATGCTGCTGTGAAGGACTGGTACTCTGTCTCTGGATCATACAAAGCCAGTGACAGTCAGTGGCCATTACAAGCAAAAGCTATTCTTGATCGCTTGCAGCTGGTACTTGCTGATAGGTCGCAGAGTTACCAGAAAAAGTTCCAGCCAAGTGTGAAATATCTTGGTTATTTGCTTGGTCTAGAGAAAAATGTGGTATGTAATATTCAACTTTTACTATATGTTGCATAATGAAACTCAAGTGATAGGTTCCAATTTCAATGATTATTGCTAAGTTATTGTATTGAACTGTTTGTTTATAAGCATTTTTGTATCTGTTACCAGATTGACAATTTTACAGAGGAATTGGTCAGGGCAGGATCAGCAACTGTTCTATCTATGCTCATTAATCGTTTTGAACCCACTCTTCGAAAATTTGCAAATTTGGGCTGGTAATTGCTGAATCCACTTGCTGCATTTTGTATGACCAATGGAGTTGATTTCAGCTTAGTCATGAAATGTTTATTTCAAATTTGAGATTATTGGATCTGATTCAGCATAGCTAATTTATCTTTTCAATAGTTTATAAGTTCACAAACCCTGAGGGGTTAATCAAATGGTTAAGCCTCTTGTTTGTTCCCAAATGATCTTAACTTTGATTCCTCAGGGCCACCAACATGAAAGATGCCACAAGTTTCCTACTCCCAAAAGATTGTTTTGGCGCCTGAGCTTCTAACTCAAGGGGGTGAATTTTAGGGTATTTATGGGTTAACCAGTTACCAGCGAAATAAGAAAATAAAAGATAGCTTCTAAGTTTACAAATTTTTTTTTTTCTGATGGTTTGAGTGATTGAACTTTAATTATGTGCTAAAACTTCATGTCTGGCAGTTGGCAGGTCATCAGCCCTGTGGAAGTGCGTGGTTTTATAACTTCTGTCAATGAGTTAATTTCTTCTTGGAACAAAGTTTACAGAAAACCTACCATCATTATTGCAAGTAGAATAACTGGAGAAGAGGAAATCCCAGATGGAGTTGTTGCTGTGCTAACACCTGATGCACCAGATGTTCTATCCCATGTCTCTATTAGAGCAAGAAATAACAAGGCATATTCTCTTGTTCATTTATTGCATCTGCAATTATAAGTTTAAATTCTTTTATTATTTGTGAAACTGAAAGCTGGCCGAAATGCTGAGATTTAAGACAACCAACCCAGATTCTTAACAGAATTGTACCCTGCAGGTATGCTTTGCCACATGCTATGATCAGAATATTTTCAGAAATCTCAAATCAAAGGAAGGGAAAGCTGTGTCCATACAACTGAAGTCCACAGATTTGATCATCAGGTAGGTCACCCAAGTGACTGTCATTTTTTTTAATTTTATATCTACTTATTGATACGTCTTTGCTGTTTTTATTCACTTGCAGTGACATAAGTAGCTCCGACCTATCTCTTAATTCCTTCATTCCTCAATCCATTCCTCGAGGACTCACCTTTAAAAGGAAGATTTTTCGTGGTAAATATGCTGTTTCAGTACAGGATTTCACTCCTGATATGGTGAGCTCATTATAGACTATCTTTATATAGTGGTCTACCTGGAATAACAGAATAACTAATTTGCTTATCTGCCTACCACCCTTGGGTGTGGACGTGTTTAGCATTACAAAACTTAAAACAATCATTTAGGCATCTGTGTTCTTAATTGTTTGTTGGTGAAAAGATTTCACTTAAGTTTTCTACAAGTAATTGTCAAATGCATCACAAATAAGGTGATTATAACTTTTGAGATGTAAACACCGTGATTGTAGAGTTAATATTTTCGCTCATACAGTTAGTTTCCATTGCTAATCATAATTGCGAAAATCATATGCAGCGCAATCAAAGGCAGAAGTAGGGTGCTATACTGCCTCTTTGCAGTTGCAGTTTTTCTTTTTCTTATATTTTAGATTGCATGCAAACTGCAGAAATGATTGTTCAAAATTCAAAAGGTAATATATTTTGTCCAACAATTATTTTTCCGTATTCATTAACTTGGGTTCATTGTGGAGGCCCTGGAGAGTAAAACATAATTAACTTTAATCATCTTCTATTACGTAGGTTGGAGCAAAATCTTGCAATATCAAACTTTTAAGAGGAAGGGTTCCTTCATGGATTAACATTCCTATATCAGTTGCCATACCTTTTGGAGCCTTTGAGATTGTTCTAAAAGAAAATATTAATAAGGTACTTTTCACTTTCAAGGGAGATTACTGCTGTCCATTATCGAGAATACTGCTGTCCATTATCCTCAATATTCTTACACTGCTAAATTTTGATGTGCAGGACATAGCAAACAAGATTTCTTGCTCTTATAAATTTGTACAGGGCGGCGATGTTTCAAAAATCCGAGCAATACAAGAAGCTATTCTACAGCTAAGTGCTCCATTATCTTTAGTAAGTCCAAATAGTTTGTAAATTTAGTACTGACAACATGCTAGATGTACCTTCTACTATCACATGGTAGCTTGTTCATGGTTGTAATCTCTACAACTGCAATACTTAGGTTTATAAAATTACTTATAGGATGCAATTCTAGTTACGAAAAACAGCATAATTTTAATTGCATTGATTTATGTTGAAAGAGACAACAAAGAAAATGTTGCAAAATTTCCCCAATTTTTCTTGTGTCAGTTCTTTCCATGCAAGGGGCAGAGCCAGAACTAGAAAATTAGGGGGGCCTAAAATGGTTAAAAAATAATTGGTAATATCTTAAAAATAATTAATAAACTAAGTGGTAAAGTGACAATTTTTCAAAGTATGAGGGTCAAAATATGTATAAATTGAAGAACTGGGTAAAAAATATAAATATTTATAATAAAAAATTAAAAAAATTTATGGGGCCTGGGGGGCATAGGCGCTCCGCCACAGTTTCCATGCTTGCTACTTTTCACAACAAACAGTGATCTTCTGTTGCAATGTTTGACAGATATCAAGGTCACATTGTTGTTTTGATGAGATAGGTATCTTATTCTAGCTGTCTCCAAGGAAAAAAAGTGTTTCCTTTAACTTCAGTTGTATAATGGGGCAGATTTCACAGCTACAACTAAATTGCATCCCTTTGGAGCTTTCTTGTAACTTGTATATTAGCATGTTATCAAGAAATTGTGTTTGAACAAATTTATTTACCTTATTCTTGAACTTTTGGTAGATCTATGAACTTAAGATCAAAATGAGAAGTTCAAGAATGCCCTGGCCTGGTGATGAAGGTGAGGAGAGATGGAACCTTGCTTGGCGAGCAATAAAGAAGGTACTGAAGTTCAAAATATCAATACCATAATTTGGACAACGAGCATCCATCATATTATTTGCATTGGATCATGAGACTTTTCCATTTTTATCAAGTTCTAGCATTTCAGGTCAAGTTACTGATAGAACAATTGATATAGACAAGTTAAATGTTGTAAACTCTGCTTCCGACACATTCTAATTTGCTTTTCGAAATGAGTTACAAGGCTCAGTTGTGCTAGTCAAGCAGCCCTCCCTTCATTGTTGATCTACTTTTACAGGCTGCCACTTCTCTTATGAAGAGTATTTTGATGCTTTGACAATTAAAAAGAAGGAATTGAAAAATATAAGTGGTCCTTATTCAAAGCAACTTTGAAGTACTTGGAATCCATTTCATCACCATGTCAACTTATGGTTAAATTGATCCAAATTCATGTTGATTAGTTGATGCCATTTTGTATTGACACCACCGCATTTTTATTTACAGGTTTGGGCTTCAAAATGGAATGAAAGAGCATATCTTAGTTGTAGGAAATCTAACTTAAATCATAACAATCTTTGCATGGCTGTACTGATTCAAGAAATTATCTGTGGGAATTATGCTTTTGTTATGCACACAAAGAATCCTTTATCAGGGGATAACTCAGAGATATACACAGAGGTAAACCTTGTTGCTTTTGACTGAAATAAGTGAAGTGGCATATGTTTTATTTCTCTCTTGCTGTAAAAACAGATTGTGAAGGGCTTGGGAGAGACTTTGGTGGGTGCTTATCCTGGACGAGCTATGACCTTCATTACTAACAAGAACAATTTAAAATCTCCTATTGTAAGGCCAACTACTCTTCAATTTAAAATAAAGCTTTCTTTTCTCCCTGAATATTCTACTTTACTAAATCCATAATAGGCTATAGCAACATGTATGTACTAAGCTCTATGAATCTCACCTTCAGATCACTGGTTACCCAAGCAAACTTATTGGATTATACAGCAAGCCGTCGATCATATTCAGATCAGACTCAAATGGCGAGGACCTTGAAAAATATGCAGGGGCCGGGCTTTATGACAGGTTGGTAGCAAAGATTGGTTTTGGTGAAAAGAACAAAAATAATTAACCTTTAATCTTTAACCGTTGACTGAGATGATATAAGCTTTAGAAATTCATCTATCTGCTGCATCAAAACCTACCTAGACTATCTCCAAATTGACATGGAATAGTATATCCACCCAGTCTATTATCTAATTATAGTGATGATGACATAAAAGATATATTATATCATGCAGACATTATCATCTCATTTCATTTATATTGGATCTATGTTGTTCGATGTGGATATTATTAGCACTAGCCCTCAGAGTCAACAATGCAATGATTTGTGATACCGAGGTAGCACGCAATCTAGTTTGCGTTCAAGTAGTTATTCAAGTGAATTGGCAAAACATGTTCTTGTGCTGCATATATGTGTTCCTGTTTCAATGATGCTGTCTGATTTGTTATTGCAGTGTAATCATGGATGAACCGGAGAGAGTGGTTTTGGACTACTCCAGCGACCCAATGATAGTTGATAAATATTTCCAAGTTTCTCTCTTTTCGAAGATTGCCGAGGCTGGTAAAATCATAGAAAGCCTTTACGGATACCCCATGGACATCGAAGGAGTGGTAAAAGATGGATCAATATACGTTGTTCAGGCAAGATCTCAAGTCTAGAATTCCTAGTTTATGTTCTAAAGTGAAACCATAAATGATAAATAAGGCTAAGAATCTTGCACAAGACTTGGCAATATGTTCACTGTGCTGTGCAATTTTGTCCCAGACTTGATTTGACGAAAATAAAATCCCCTAATATTTGCGCTTTTATCATAAATAATAATTTGGAAATTGAATTGCTAACATCCACAAGTGACTTAGTGGAATCTATTCATGGTGGGTATTTGCTTGTACCTCAATTTTTATTGTCAACAAACGTGATAAGACTCACCAATTTTTTTCTTTAACATCAGAATTATTCCCTTTTATTGCTAGTGATTAAGATGTTTATAGTAATAAGTTTTTCTTTTTCCAAGATAAAAGAGAAAAAATTTACAAAGAGAGGAGCGATTTCTTAAGGATAAAAATATGTGTTTGGATATTTTTGTTTAAATAAAACAAACGAAATTGTTAATAATATTAATCATAATACCAATAACAATAGTAATCTCTCTCTTGATATCATTCTAAAACCGTGTAACAAATCTTTTTGAAGAAGTCGTTAGTCTTTGTTTATTAATTTCTACACCTTTTTTTTCAACTCCGGAAACGCTTTTCGTTACTTTTCAATGCAATTTAGACAATTGGTTTTCCGGTGTGGATGAGACACTGTCACTGAGAAGGACCCGAGGAATAAACAATTCACACAAATTTGTGTAAAATTCAAGTAAAATAGTTTTAAAAAAATATTCAAATGGTTTAATGCGGAGGGTCGTGGAATATTCCCATTTATTTCCATTCCTAAGGCCTTGTTCCTCTTTATTTTCATTCTCAAGCAAATTAAGCAAATATATGCATAATGACACTGTTTGGCAAATTTCCAAAAGTGCTTTTGGATTTTAGCTTTAGCTTTTTCCTTGACCTTGACATACCATGATAGTATCTATATGACATACTGATTTTACGCAGGGATGGTAATTTTTTTATCACAATGAAAATTTTGTATGAGACAAATTTGTTGGGTCACATTAGGTTTTGGTCTAATTTTCTTCACCACCTTGCACTCAAATGTGAAACATTTTGTTGTGCCTTTAGTGGCAAATTTTTTATTCTCTAATTGATTGATCCACAAAGGCATGGCATCTTTGTGCCATTTAGGTATTTGTAGTACAAAATTAACGTTTTTCCATTATTGACAACATTCATATTAAGCATTTCAACACCAATAATTTCTCAGATTGTTAAATTATACCCATAATCAAATAATTTTTTGATTGTCTAAAAGTTTTTTCCAATGTTGTTTGAGAAGGATGGGAATTGATTGTAATCCATTGATTAATGAAACCCAATTTTTTAAATGGCAAATATGTTATAATTTAATGGAGGTTTTTTTTTTTTTCCCCCCTTCGTAAGATAAAAACTATGTGACATGGAGTGATCCTTGCTTGATTGATGTTTATCAATAACTGAGTTTTTGTTATCAATATTGAATTTAGTATATTTGACTCAAAAATAGAAGGAAAAATCACCAACAAACAGAGGTTGAATCCAATTGAAATAGAAGGTAATTTAATTTCATTGGAAATATCAATATTACATTCATCTTTTTGGGTATAAACTCTAATTCTCTAAAAGGGGTAAGTCATAGAACAGATGGGGTATCTTCATTTTCTATTAAATGTTTTGCCATACTTTTTTATTGAAATATGACCCATGAATTTGTGGGTTATATTACCTATGTTTGTTGTTTGGTACATATGGATGATCAATGCAAACAAACAAACCCTTTGAAATCAATACTCCCACTAATCAAAACTGAATTAATAGAATCCCAAGAGTAGTGTAAAAATTAACTTAAATTGAAAAACAAAAAAACCATGAAAACAAAACTCAATTAATAGATTCCCAAAATTGATATAATAATTTACTTAAATTGCAAAAAAGAAAAAAAAAATCTCAATATTATTACAATTAAATCTAAAAACAAAAATTGAGTATAGCTTAGTTAGACTAATCCAAGTTTGAGCAAATTAGATTAAAAAGATTAAAAAATATATTATGGATGTAAATTTTAGTTATTTGATTCATCAATTTGGGATTAAAATATTAAATTTAATATGACCTAGAAAATTTAATAAAAAGGTGTAAAAAATAATTATTAGAATTTAGAATGAAAATATATATAATAAAAAAATAAAAATGCAAAACATACTTCACATAAAAAAATAAAGCTAAAAATGAAAAGGAAAAAAAATAAAAATACAAGAAACTAGACGGGCCAAGAATGCAAAACCTCCTCTCTCAAAGAGACCACTGTCGTTTTTTCAACTCTCTGTTACAGCTCTCACCATATAAACTCCTGGTCTTTGACAAGAGAGAAAAAATTAAAAAACCCATATTTTTCTAATTTTTATTTAAACTCGTTATTTTGCTTTGCAGAGCAAACAAAAGCAAAATAACAATTAAAAAAAAACATACAAACAACCCCACCTCTCTTTTCTCCTCTCTTTGCTTTGGGGTTTCGCCTCTCTCTCTCTCTCTCTCTCTCTCTCTCTCTCTAAATCTCTTTCTCCCTTTAAATCTCTCACTTCTTTCATATGCCTCTCAGGTTTTCCTTCTCTTACGGTATCTCCTTATCTGATCTAATTTTGTTTTCTTATTGTTTTAATGTTTTTATTTTTTTTATTGTTTTTGTGTGTCGGTTTATTGCAGTGGTTTTAAGGGTTTTGGTTTGGTTGTTATTTCATTTCTGTTTTTTGTGTTTTCTGATTTTTGGGTTTTTGGCTTTGTGCAGTAGTTGTTGAAAGCAGCAAACTTGAGTTGAGATGAGATGGCGACCACAAGATCAACTTTGCCGGCGAGGCTGAGACAGCTCATATCCGGCGAAAGCCCTATCGGTCCCTCTGTTAAACTCGACTCTGAGCCCGTGAGTTTTGTTATTATTTTTATTTTTATTAATTCGGTACTGTTATTTTTTTTATATGCCTATGTTTATAATTAGGGTTTTATTTAAAAATTTGAATACCATGTTGTCTAATTAATTGGGATTTTGTTAGCCTAGCCCTTTTATTTATACTTTCAGATTTGATTGAAAAAGAGTTTTTATTGGGCCACTTAAATTGAGACTATTTTTTGGTGTTGGGAGCTGGCCTTAGCGAGTATCTACTAATTTGGTATTATCTAGTGCTGTAAGTGTATATTAATGCATTTATTACTAAGTTTTCATTTTTTCTGGGGGTGCTCTAAGTTAGTGGTTTGCAAGGCTCGCTTAGTTTGATTTTCAAGTATCATGTTGATGTCCTTAACCTGATAAAAGGGTGCATTCTGTTTGTTTATTAAAAGTTAGGAGTAGCCTTAAGCAGAAACATATGATATTGCCCCACATGTTACTGTTTTAATCATATGATGTCAATGCTAGTTAGCATTAGACTGGCTGCATGTGGTTTTTGCATACTTCTCATTTATACTTTTGCTATATAATTGTTTTGTTTGCCTGTTTTGAAGTTAGGAGCTTTTTGAATTTAATGTTGATCCTATCTAGGCACAGGAGGAAGTCTTGAAAAATTATAGTCTTTACTGATTGTATGCTTAATTATAAATTTTATCATGACAGCCACCAGGATGTTGTACACGTGGAAAGAACTTAATTTGAAAATGAACAACATTGCATTATTTGTAGAGGAAAACTTACTTACAACCAAAGACTGGATATAACTAATGAACTCCTTCAGTTCTTTTGGCTTGTTAAAGACCTGAGATGCCTGATCATTACCTTCCTGTGTGAAGTTTTTCTAAACAGGGTCTTGTCCAGACAGTGACTGTTTTACTTGGTTTGGCTTATACATGTAGGTGCATATTTTTGCACCAGATAGGAGTACATCGTAAGTAATTGACTGTAATTTATGTAGCGAGAATTGATGCAGCTGTATTGACAGTTAAAATAAGGAACCTAGGAATGTCAAGTTCTTCATTTGTTGTATCAGGCGCGACTCTTGTTTTTGAGATACTGACAATAGTTCTCATTGGCCAGTCTATATGTCAACTAATAGCTGGGTGGTCGTGGTTGTTTGAATCCGCCCAATGATGTTAACAAACCGTCACATTATCATATTATTTTGATGAGTGCTTATGATTCGAGTCTGGATATCCATGGTACATACAAGTTTGTAAGTTGTAAGAAATCTCTCACTGCTGTGACTGATGGTATCATAACAGAAAGCTTATGTGGTTATCTATTGGTAATTTCCAATTTTGAGTTTGCAAGTGCTCCCTGTTGCATCCTTTATATTTAATTATCCTTCTAGGTGTCTGTGCATAACTGATATTTGCATGTTTATGTTTTTGGGTAATGCTTTCTTTTTTCTGTTTTTTGGCATATATTTTGCTAG
Source organism: Azadirachta indica (assembly GCA_022749755.1). Taxonomy (NCBI): domain Eukaryota; kingdom Viridiplantae; phylum Streptophyta; class Magnoliopsida; order Sapindales; family Meliaceae; genus Azadirachta; species Azadirachta indica. The sequence goes on from CM040449.1 coordinate 6,601,826, forward strand.
AATATATTTAGGATTATTTTTCAAATTGCTGCTTGCTTGCCATAGGCAAATTTATGTTTGCACGTTTATATTTGTAGGTTATATTTTCTTTCCCTGATTTTGACATATTAGCTAGAATATATTTGAAATTACTTTGCAAAAGTTTTAGAATCATGTGTTGCTTTTGCATTATTTCACTATTTTTAAATTTTTTTTAATCTAAAACCTGATTGTCTCTCCACTTGCAGCCTCCTAAAATTAAAGCCTTCATTGACAAGGTGATCCAGAGTCCTTTACAAGACATAGCCATACCTCTTTCCGGCTTCCGTTGGGAGTACAGTAAGGTGATAGGATGGTTCTTCTGCTGTGTCAAGTTGTCAATTGATCCCTTGTATTATTTTACTGACCTGTTCCGTTGACCTTCAGGGGAATTTTAATCATTGGAGGCCATTGTTTCTGCACTTTGACACATATTTCAAGACATACCTGGCTTGTAGGAATGACCTTATCTTGTCAGATAAAATTTTAGAAGATGATAGTCCGTTCCCCAAACATGAAGTTCTTCAAATATTACGTGTAATGCAAATAATTTTGGAGAACTGCCCTAACAAGAGTTCATTTGACGGCTTAGAGGTAAGCTGTGTGTTGACTTGCAATTTGTATCTAACTGAAGGGGCCAACATGAACTTGTTATTTATTTGTTTATTTTCATTTTTACTTGTTAGATTTGTGAACTTGTTATTTATTTGTTTATTTTCATTTTAACTTGTTAGATTTATGTGGTTTCAGTTATATGCAAGCATATGCAACTATTTTTATATGTAAGCATATGCGACTATTTTTTGTCTGATATATTTTCTTGTTCATGTTCAGCATTTCAAGCTCCTACTTGCGTCGACAGATCCTGAAATACTTATAGCCACATTAGAGACTCTTTCTGCACTTGTGAAAATAAATCCTTCTAAGCTGCATGGAAATGGCAAGTTGATTGGATGTGGCTCGGTAAACAGCTATCTCTTGTCGTTGGCTCAAGGATGGGGGAGCAAGGAAGAGGGCTTAGGATTATACTCGTGTGTTATTGCAAATGAGAGGAAGCAGGAGGATGGCCTTTGTTTGTTTCCTTCTGAAGAAGAAAATGATAGTGATAAGTCTCACCATCGAGTTGGTTCTACCCTCTATTTTGAATCGCATGGGCTTAATGCCCAGAGCAATGAGGAAAGCAGTTGCAGCACAAGTCTTTCAAATGCAAGAGTAATACATATACCAGACCTGCATTTAAGGAAGGAGGATGATCTGTTATTAATGAAACAGTGCATCGATCAGTACAACATACCTTCTGCGCTCCGGTTCTCATTGCTGACAAGGATCAGATATGCTCGGGCTTTCCGTGCTCCCAGAATATGCAGACTGTACAGCAGGATCTGCCTTCTTGCATTTATTGTGCTTGTTCAGTCAAGTGATGCTTCTGATGAGCTGACTTCGTTTTTTGCTAATGAGCCAGAGTACACCAATGAGTTAATCAGGATTGTACGATCGGATGAAACTGTTCCAGGGACAATTAGAACTCTTGCAATGCTTGCCTTGGGAGCTCAGTTAGCTGCATATTCATCGTCTCATGAGCGGGCACGCATCTTGAGTGGATCAACTATCAGTTTTGCTATTGGGAATCGAATGATTCTCCTTAATGTGCTTCAGAGGGCAATTATGTCTCTGAAAAATTCCAATGATCCGTCATCTCTTTCCTTTATTGAGGCACTTCTTCACTTTTATATGCTTCACATTATTTCATCCTCGGCTTCAGGGAGTAATGTAAGGGGGTCAGGAATGGTCTCCACCTTTTTACCTCTTTTGGAGGATTCTGATCCTGCCCATATGCATCTTGTCTATTTGGCCGTGAAAGGTTTACAGAAGCTCATGGATTACAGTAGTTCAGCTGTGACAGTGCTTAGAGATGCCGGGGGAGTAGAACTGATGGCCCAGAGGCTACAGATAGAAGTGCACAGAATTATTGGTTTGGCAGGAGTAAATGACAATTCAATGAATATTGGTGAATATTCAAGGTACAATGAAGATCACTTGTACTCCCAGAAAAGGCTTATCAAGGTTCTTCTGAAGGCACTCGGTTCTGCAACATATGCCCCTGCAAATTCTAGCCGACCTCTAAACTCCCATGATAGTGCTTTGCCTGGTACTTTGTCGCTGATATACAGAAATGTAGATAAATTTGGAGGTGAAATTTATTACTCAGCTGTAACTGTTATGAGTGAAATTATCCACAAAGACCCAACCTGTCTCCCAGCATTAATTGAAATGGGTCTTCCTGATGCATTCTTGTCTTCAGTGGTAACTGGAATACTTCCTTCTTCAAAGGCCATATCATGTGTGCCAAATGGCCTTGGTGCCATCTGTCTAAATGCCAAAGGTTTAGAGGCAGTGAAAGAAACTTCAGCATTACGCTTCCTTGTTGACATATTTACCAGCAAAAAATATGTCCTTGCAATGAATGAAGCTGTTGTTCCACTAGCGAATGCAGTAGAAGAGCTTTTGCGCCACGTATCTTCACTTAGAGGCACTGGTGTTGATATAATCATTGAAATTGTTGATAAAATTGCTTCCTTTGGGGATAATAACTCCGCTGGGCCGTCAGGGAAAGTTTATGCAAGTACTGCAATGGAAATGGATTCTGAAGACAGAGAAAGCAAAGGTCCTAGCTGTTTGCTTGCTACTGTTGATTCTGCTGTAGAAAGCATCAGTGATGCAATTGATTCTGCTACAGAAGGCATCAGTGATGAGCAGTTTGTTCAGCTATGCATATTTCATTTGATGGTTTTGCTTCATAGGACAATGGAAAATACTGAAACCTGTCGGTTATTTGTGGAGAAATCTGGAATAGAAGCTTTACTAAAGCTTCTTTTACGCTCTAGTATTGCACAGTCATCTGAAGGGATGTCTATTGCATTGCATAGCACAATGGTTTTCAAGGGATTTACTCAGCATCACTCCACTCCTCTAGCACGTGCCTTCTGTTCATCGCTTAGGGATCATCTGAAGAAAGTTTTGGCTGGATTTAGAGTGGTTTCAGGGTCCTTTCTGCTGGATCCGAGGACAGTGCCAGATAATGACCTTTTCTCTTCTCTTTTTCTTGTTGAGTTCCTCCTATTTCTTGCGGCCTCTAAAGATAATCGTTGGGTAACTGCACTACTGACAGAATTTGGAAATGATAGTAAAGATGTTCTTGCAGACATTGGACAGGTCCATTGTGAAATTTTATGGCAGATTGCTCTCCTTGAAGATGCCAAGCTTGAGGTGGAGGATGATGGTGCTGGCTCTGCTGCTGAGTCACAACAGTCTGAAATCAGTGCACATGAATCTGAAGAGCAAAGATTCAGCTCCTTCAGGCAGTTCCTTGATCCATTATTGAGGAGGAGAACGTCGGGATGGAGTATTGAAGCCCAGTTTTTTGATCTTATCAACCTTTACCGTGATCTTGGACGTGCAACTGGCTTTCGTCATAGGCTGAATAGTGACAGTCCTCCAAATCTCTGGCTTGGAGCCAATTCTTCTAGTTCACTGGATGCTGCTGATTCTGGCAGTAAAAAGGAATATGACAAGCAGAGATCGTATTATACCTCTTGCTGTGACATGGTGAGATCACTTTCCTTTCACATTACCCATTTGTTTCAGGAGTTGGGGAAGATAATGTTGCTTCCTTCTCGTCGACGAGATGATACTGTGAATGTGTCCCCATCTTCAAAATCAGTGGCAGCTACTTTTGCCTCCATTTCATTGGATCACATGAATTTTGGAGGTCATGTAAATCCTTCTACGTCAGAGGCTTCCATATCAACAAAGTGTCGTTACTTTGGTAAAGTTGTTAATTTCATTGATGGCATTCTACTGGACAGGCCAGATTCCTGTAATCCAATACTGCTAAATTGCTTGTATGGTCATGGGGTTGTTCAATCAGTTTTGACGACATTTGAAGCAACCAGTCAACTGCTATTTGCCGTTAACAGGAATCCTGCATCTCCAATGGAAACTGATGATGGAAACGTAAAACAAGATGAAAAAGAAGATGCTGATCATGCATGGATTTATGGTCCCTTAGCAAGCTACGGTAAACTTATGGACCACATGGTGACGTCTTCATTTATTTTATCTCCATTTACAAGACACTTGCTTTCACAACCCCTGATAAATGGAGAAATTCCTTTCCCACGGGATGCTGAGACTTTTGTGAAGATGCTTCAGTCCATGGTGCTGAAGGCAGTGCTTCCTGTTTGGACTCATCCACAATTTACTGATTGCAGTTATGATTTTATTACTACAATCATTTCTATCATTAGGCATATTTATTCTGGTGTTGAAGTGAAAAATGTCAATAGCAGCACCAGTGCTCGTATCACTGGTCCCCCTCCAAATGAAACAGCTATTTCAACAATTGTGGAGATGGGGTTTTCCAGGTCTAGGGCAGAAGAAGCTTTGAGGCAAGTTGGATCAAACAGTGTGGAGTTGGCAATGGAGTGGTTGTTCTCACATCCAGAGGAAACCCAAGAAGATGATGAACTTGCCCGTGCACTTGCCATGTCCCTGGGGAACACTGAATCAGAAGCAAAGGAAGATGCTACAAATATCAGTAGTCAGCCCCTTGAAGAGGAGATGGCCCAACTTCCTCCCATTGAGGAGTTGTTATCAACATGTACAAAGCTTCTGTTGATGAAGGAACCTTTAGCGTTTCCGGTTCGAGATCTGCTTTTGTTGATATGCTCTCAGAATGAAGGCCAATACAGGTCTAGCGTCATCTCCTTTATCATTGATCAAGTGAAGGATTGCAGTTTGATCTCTGCCAGCAGAAATAATTCCATGCTGTCTGCTCTTTTGCATGTTCTTGCTTTACTTCTTCATGAAGATTCAGGGGCACGAGAAGTTGCTGCTAAGAGTGGTCTTGTGAAATTGGCGTCTGATTTACTTGTACAGTGGGATTCTGGTTCAGTTGACAGGGATAAACGCCAAGTTCCAAAGTGGGTAACCACAGCGTTTCTTGCTGTTGATCGGCTACTGCAAGTTGATCAAAAATTGAATTCCAACATTGCAGAGCTGTTGAAGAGAGATGGTGTCAGTAACCAGCAGACTTCTATTAGTATTGATGAGGATAAGCAAAACAAGTTGCATGCATTGGGACCATCAGCACATATTGATATTCATGATCAGAAGAGGCTTATTGAGATAGCTTGTAGTTGTATCAAGAAGCAGCTTCCATCTGAAACTATGCATGCTCTTCTGCAGCTGTGCTCTACTTTGACCAGAACTCATTCTGTGGCTGTTTGTTTTCTTGATGCTGGGGGTGTAAGTTCTCTGCTTTCGTTGCCGACAAGTAGCTTATTCCCTGGATTTGACAATGTTGCTGCTACTATCATCCGCCATGTCCTTGAAGACCCCCACACTCTACAGCAAGCAATGGAATCTGAGATAAAGCACATCCTTCTTGCCACCGCTAACAGGCATTCGAATGGACATAGGCACTCAAATGGTCGGATCACTCCACGCAATTTCCTTCTGAACTTAGGTTCTGCAATCTCAAGAGATCCAGTTATCTTTATGCAGGCTGCTCAATCTGTCTGTCAAGTTGAAATGGTTGGTGATAGGCCCTACATCATCTTGCTGAAAGATCGCGACAGAGAGAAGAACAAAGAGAAAGAAAAAGAGAAGGAAAAGCAATCAGAAAAAGACAAAACGCAGACTAATGATGGGAAGGTTGGTCTTGGTGGTATGAACACAACTGGCCTTGGGAATGGCAAAATTCAGGATTCAAATAATAAAACTGTCAAAGTTCATCGGAAATCTCCCCAGAGCTTTATAAACGTGATTGAACTTCTTTTGGATTCAGTCACTGCTTTTGTACCTTCTGTGAGAGATGATGTGATGACAGATGTGCACCATGATACCCCATCATCAAGTGACATGGACATTGATGTTGCTGCTATTAAGGGAAAAGGCAAAGCCATTGCTACTGTTACTGGAGAGATTGAGGCCAGTAACCAGGATGCTTCTGCATGTCTTGCAAAGATTGTATTTATCTTGAAACTTTTGACAGAGATTTTGTTGATGTATGCTTCATCTGTTCATATTCTTCTTCGTAGAGATGCTGAGGTTAGTAGCTGCAGGGGTTCTACTGGTTTTTGCACTGGAGGAATATTTCAGCATATCCTGCACAGGTTTATTCCATGTTCTAGAAGTTCCAAGAAGGATAAGAAAGTAGACGGTGACTGGCGGCATAAACTAGCAAACAGGGCTAGCCAATTCTTGGTAGCATCTTGTGTCCGCTCCGCAGAGGCTAGGAGGAGGATTTTGACAGACATCAGCTGTATTTTCAATGGCTTTGTTGATTCATGTAGTGGTTTCAGGCCAGCGGGGGACGATATACAAACTTTTGTTGATTTGCTTAATGACATTCTGGCTGCCCGAACACCTACTGGTTCATGTATCACAGCAGAAGCTGCTGCCACTTTTATAGATGTTGGTCTGGTTAAGTCATTAACTCGAATTCTTGAAGTGTTGGATTTGGATCATGCCAATTCACCTAAAGTTGTTATAGGGGTTGTCAAAGCTCTAGAGTTGGTGTCGAAGGAACATGTTCATTCTACTGATTCTAATGCTGCTAAGGGTGAGAATCTAGCAAAAGCTCCAGGTCATGGTCAATCTGAAAGAACAGATAATGTTGTTGACACATCTCAGTCCATGGAATTGGCATCTCAATCGCATCACGATTCTGTGGTAGCTGACCATGTTGAGTCTTTCAACACTGTTCAAAACTATGGTGGATCTGAGGCTGTTACAGATGATATGGAACACGATCAGGATCTTGATGGAGGGTTTGCTCCTGCACCTGAGGATGACTATATGCAAGAAAATTCTGAGGATATGAGGGGCCTAGAGAATGGCATTGATACTGTTGGGCTTCGATTTGAAATCCAGCCTCGTGTGCAAGAAAATCTTGAAGAAGAAGATGAAGATGAGGATATGTCTGGTGATGATGGGGATGAAGTGGACGAAGAAGATGAAGATGAGGATGAAGAAGAACATAATGATCTGGAGGAGGATGAAGTCCATCACCTGCCTCATCCAGACACTGATCAAGATGATCATGAGATTGACGATGATGAGTTTGATGAGGAAGTACTCGAGGAAGATGATGATGATGATGAGGATGATGAGGATGGTATTATTCTCAGATTGGAGGAGGGCATCCACGGCATAAATGTCTTTGATCATATTGAGGTTTTTGGCAGAGATCATAGCTTCCCTAATGAAACTCTTCATGTGATGCCTGTTGATGTTTTTGGTTCTAGGCGTCAAGCACGAACGACATCGATTTACAGTCTATTGGGTCGAACTGGTGATAGTGCTGCATCTTCACGGCATCCTCTTTTACTGGGGCCTTCATCATCAATGCAATCTGCTCCTAGACAATCAGGTATGATTATTTTGTGACAAACAACAACAAAAAGTATGACCTAACCCCATCCATAGGCAGAGTTTTCCGGTGCTTGTAATGTATATTCTGGTGGTCTTTAATTGCCTTTTTTCTGGGTGTGGGAATTACTTTTGAGTTTGCAGTATTGACCCTGTTTTTTTCTACCCAGAGAATGCAAATGATATTATCTTCTCAGATAGGAATGTGGAGACCACCTCGTCACGGTTGGATACTATTTTCCGGTCTCTGAGGAGTGGACGTCATGGACATCGTTTGAACTTGTGGATGGATGATAATCAGCAAAACGGTGGATCAAGTGCTGCTGTTGTACCACAAGGCCTTGAAGAAATACTTGTTTCCCAGTTGAGGCGGCCTTCACCTGAGAAGCCTGATCAGAACACATCAACAGCTGAACCTCAAAATAATGTTGATGGTAGTCAGTTGCAGGAGTCAGAAGCAGGTCCAAGGCCTGAAATTCCTGTGGAGAACACTGTGAATAATGAAAACATTAATGCTCCTCCTTCCTCTACTGCATCTGCTACTGCAATTGAAAGATCTGCCAATGCGGATACAAGACCTGCTGCAAGTGATTCTGTACCGGGAACTGATGCATCCAGTACACACTCACAATCTGCTGAAATGCAGTATGAACAGAATGATGCAGTTGTACGTGATGTCGAAGCAGTGAGTCAAGAAAGTGGTGGTAGTGGGGCCACTTTGGGAGAAAGCCTCAGGAGCCTAGATGTTGAAATTGGAAGTGCTGATGGCCATGATGATGGTGGAGAAAGACAAGGTTCAGCTGATAGAATATCTTTGGGTGATCAACAAGGAACTCGCACAAGAAGAACAAATGTGTCTTTTGGGAACTCTACTCTTGTAAGTGGCCGAGATGCACCGCTTCATAGTGTGACTGAGGTTTCGGAAAATTCTAGCCGGGAAGCAGATCAGGAAGGTCCAGCGGTGCAGCAGCAAGAAAACACTGATGCTGGTTCTGGTTCCATTGATCCTGCATTCTTGGAAGCTCTGCCTGAGGAGTTGCGTGCAGAAGTTCTCTCAGCTCAGCAAGGTCAGGTGGCACAACCCTCAAATACTGAACCACAAAATAATGGAGATATCGATCCAGAATTCCTTGCAGCACTTCCTCCAGATATTCGAGAAGAAGTTCTAGCTCAACAGCGAGCACAAAGGCTTAATCAATCCCAGGAACTTGAAGGTCAACCAGTTGAAATGGATACAGTCTCCATCATAGCAACATTTTCTTCAGATTTGCGAGAAGAGGTATAATATTCATTTTTGCGCAATTGTTTGCAACGCCTATTTGTGTCTAAACTTGTTTTCCACAGGTCCTCTTAACATCATCAGATGCTATTCTTGCCAATCTCACTCCTGCTCTTGTTGCGGAGGCAAATATGTTGCGTGAAAGATTCGCAAATCGTTATCATAATCATACCCTATTTGGTATGTACCCTAGGAGTCGTAGAGGTGAGTCTTCTAGACGTAGTGAAGGTATTGGATCAAGCCTGGACAGAGCTGGGGGAGGTATTGCCTTGCGCAGGGCTGTGGCTTCTAAAGTGGTTGAAGCTGAAGGAGCTCCTTTAGTTGGCCAAGAAGCTCTTCAAGCAATGATTCGGTTTCTTCGTGTAGTTCAGGTATTCATTTTGCAGAATAGTAAAATTATTTTGTTTCTCATCCCCCTAAAAAATGGTAGCACAGGTTTTCCATTGAGCACTCTTTCTCCTGTGTCATATGAACGTGAATGTTTTTTAATTTTAAATTTTTGTTCATAATTGTTTTATTTAATTTTGCAGCCACTATATAAAGGTGCATTGCAGAGGCTTTTCTTGAATTTATGTGCACATACTGAAACCAGAACGACTATGGTTGAAATTCTGATGGATATGCTAATGCTGGATACGAAAAAGCAAGTTAATTCTTCAAATGCTGCTGAGCCATCATATCGGCTTTATGCCTGCCAGAACAATGTAGTGTATTCTCGTCCGCTACATTTTGATGGTAAGCTTGTAAGCTTGTGTATGTTTATGTTATTTTCAAGTTTCCATCTGGTGTCCTGTCTTGTTGCCATAATTGTCAAAAAGTGCTATCCTCATTTATATTATTTTTATAGGAGTTCCTCCTCTGGTATCTCGGCGTATCCTTGAAGTTTTGACTTACTTGGCTCGTAATCATCCCCTTGTTGCCAAGATTTTACTGCAGTTTAGGCTGTCCCTCCCATCCTTACGGGGGCCAGAGAATGTTGATCAGGCACGTGGAAAAGCAGTGATGGATGGTGAAGGGTATGAGGTAGACAGAAAGCAGCAACAGGAAGGATGTATATCCATAATGTTGCTTTTAAGTCTCTTGAACCAACCCCTGTATTTGAGGAGTATAGCGCATCTTGAACAGGTTATGTCCTTTCTTATATTAGATATTTCTTTCCTGTAGTTATTTCTTCTAGTTATTTTTCAGGCTGCTTTAGGTCTGTGCTCACTTCTGTGCTTTATTTCAGCTGCTTAACTTATTGGAGGTCATTATTGATAATGCCGAAAGCAATTTACATGACAAATCTGGGGAGTCTACGGCTGAACAACAAACTGCTCCTCAAATACCCACATCAGATGCTGGGATGAATAGAGAATCTCATGTTGCTCCTTCCAGGGTTTCTGTTTCATCATCCAATGTTGTTGATTCTTCGAAACCCCCAACTTCTGTTGCAAATGATGAATTTGATGCTCAGAGTGTGCTGCTTAACCTGCCACATGCAGAACTCCGACTCCTGTGCTCATTGCTTGCACGAGAAGGGTATAAAAGACACATTCTAAGCTACTTTGGTGTCTGCTTGTGCATGTTCTTTAATTTTCGACTAAAAGTTATTAATATGAAGAGCTTAGAATCTGTTGGCTAATGTCCAGTGTTGCATGTGCACCGATGACTGAAGCGTTTATACTCCGTATAAGTGACATTACATGATTTAAATATATCTTGCAAGCTATTGATGTTATGGTTATGTTAATACAGGATAATTTATTTCTATTTGCACACTTGATCTGACATTGCATTTTTCATTCAGTTTGTCAGATAATGCATATACTCTGGTGGCGGAGGTAATGAATAAATTGGTGGTGATTGCTCCAACTCATTCTCAATTGTTTATTACCGAGCTAGCAGAGGCAATACAAAAGTTAACTAAATCTGGTATGGATGAGCTACGTATGTTTGGTGAAGCTGTGAACGCACTCCTCAGTACATCATCTTCTGATGGAGCAGCAATTTTAAGAGTTCTGCAGGCCCTAAGCCCTCTTGTCGCCTCTCTAATTGAGAAAGAGAAGGATCAGCAGATTCATCCAGAGAAGGAGCAGCATTCAGCGCTTCCTCAGATATGGATTATCAATGCAGCCCTGGAACCTTTGTGGCTGGAGCTGAGTACTTGCATAAGCAAAATAGAGAGCTATTCAGATTCTTCTCCTGATTCATCATCTACATCCAGAAGTTCAACTTCCAAACCATCCAGTGCTACATCGCCCCTTCCTGCGGGTGCTCAGAACATCTTACCATATATAGAATCTTTCTTTGTGATGTGTGAGAAGTTTCACCCAGCACAACCAGGTTCCAGTAATGATTTTGGTGTGGCTGCAGTTTCTGAGGTCGAAGATGCCAGCACATCTGCTGCCCAGCAGAAAACCTCAGGGCATGTTTCAAAAGTTGATGAAAAGCAGATTGCTTTTGTGAGGTTCTCTGAAAAGCACAGAAAGCTGCTTAATGCTTTCATCCGTCAAAATCCTGGATTACTAGAGAAGTCTTTCTCACTCATGCTGAAGGTTCCTCGCTTTGTTGATTTTGACAATAAGCGTGCACACTTCAGATCAAAAATAAAGCATCAACATGATCATCATCATAGCCCTTTAAGAATTTCTGTCAGGAGAGCTTACATTCTTGAAGATTCATATAACCAACTGCGTCTGCGATCAACCCAAGATTTGAAGGGAAGGCTCACTGTTCACTTTCAAGGGGAGGAAGGTATTGATGCGGGTGGTCTTACAAGAGAGTGGTACCAGTTGCTGTCCAGGGTTATTTTTGACAAGGGAGCTCTGCTTTTCACAACAGTGGGCAATGAATCAACATTCCAGCCCAACCCCAACTCTGTTTACCAAACTGAACATCTTTCGTATTTCAAGTTTGTTGGACGAGTTGTGAGTAACATATTCTGATGCTTTAGTTTATTGAGTTGGTTTTTTCTTTCTTCTTTTTTGCTCATTCCTCTGTACCCTTTGTAGGTTGGGAAAGCACTTTTCGATGGGCAACTGTTGGATGTTCATTTTACTCGTTCTTTCTACAAGCACATCCTAGGGGTTAAAGTTACTTATCACGACATTGAAGCTATTGATCCTGATTACTTCAAAAACCTGAAGTGGATGCTTGAGGTATGCTGCATGCATAATTTCTTCAATTTATCTAATATTTCTGTTGGGCGGCTTGTCTTATCTGGACTTCTTTACCCTTCTGCAGAATGATATAAGTGAGGTTCTTGACCTCACTTTCAGTATTGATGCGGACGAGGAGAAGCTGATTTTGTACGAAAGGGCACAAGTAATGATCTCACTCAATGATTTCATTAACTGCTTTTACTGTAACTTTTTATTTCTTGTCATAATAGTGTCATGACTCATGAACATAATGCAGGTAACTGACTATGAACTAATTCCTGGTGGACGAAATATTAAAGTTACTGAGGAGAATAAGCACCAATATGTCGACTTAGTTGCTGAGCATCGTTTGACAACTGCTATTCGCCCTCAGATAAATGCCTTCCTGGAAGGATTTAATGAACTAATTCCTAGGGAATTAATATCCATCTTCAATGATAAGGAATTGGAATTGTTGATAAGTGGACTTCCAGATATTGATTGTGAGTTCCCTTAGTTTGCTTTACTTTTTGCCTAGTTTATATGGTATCATTCCCTAAAATCTTGTTGCCTTTCCCAAACATGCCTTCTACATTATAAAAATCACAATGTATAACATTTGCAATCAACAACTTTCAGTGGATGACATGAGGGCAAATACGGAATATTCTGGATACAGTGCTGCATCTCCAGTCATACAGTGGTTTTGGGAGGTTGTACAAGGGTTCAGTAAGGAGGATAAGGCACGTCTTCTACAGTTTGTAACTGGCACCTCAAAGGTAATTCTGTTTCATTTCTTCTTATGGATTCATGCACTTGGTTAAGAATTGGAAGGTTGAATTTGTGAATAATGGAGTTTTTAATTTGAACATATGCACGTCTTGGTTTTTAGTTAGTCTCTTGTCTGTAGTTGTTTGACTCTGAAAATGTGCAAAACCTTATACTAGTCATGGCTTATTGTTTGAACACCCAGTGGCAGCTTGCCAATGGCTTGGGAATTTAGTGTGGTGTTTAAATCTCTATGGTGGTCAACTACTTCCCTATTAGCTGGAGTAATGTTGATTTGGAAATTATAATTATTGGAGGAAAATTTTTAAGATGTTTAAGCATGTATGTCTCAGTTTAAGGACGTGTAGTTCCTATTTTTTTGGACTGTTCCCTTCGGTTAGGTTGTATGTCAAGTAGAAGAGCATAGTAATTTGATTTGCATAATTTTTTAAGCTGGATTCATCTAATTTAATAAGAAGGTTTTCTTAATCTGGATCTAGTGGTCTTATTTCAGCTTGTTCCTGTTTTCAGGTGCCTTTGGAAGGCTTCAGTGCACTTCAAGGAATTTCAGGTTCACAAAAGTTTCAAATACACAAGGCCTACGGCAGCATAGATCATTTACCTTCTGCTCATACTTGGTAATATCTCTAATACCTCTTTCCATTATATACTGTCCGGAGCTTGTTGGACAAATGCTGTTGATAGTTTGTAGCAAAGTCTATTGTTTGTGTGGAAGAATTTACTTAACCAGATGACGTTATTTCTGCAGTTTCAATCAATTAGATTTGCCGGAATATCCTTCTAAACAACATCTAGAGGAGAGACTGCTACTTGCCATTCACGAAGGCAATGAAGGGTTTGGATTTGGTTGACAAGTGTTACGAATGGGGGCTCCAGAGTAGTCGTGTAGATAATAAAATTTTATATTTTATATAATGTCAGTCAAAAGCTGCAACGGGGGAGGAAATGGGTTAAAAGGGTGGATGTCACATTTTGAGTCTATACTTTGTTTATATACTGTACAGTCATATATTGGCTATTGAAAATTATTATGGCAGTTTTTTAAATTTGCCAATCTGCCCTTGTTTTCACAATTTTTTTTTTTTCTTTTGGTTTCAACATCCTTTTCTTGTTTTTAATATATCTGGTGATTTTTTTCTGTCACTTACAGAAAAATGGGAAGAATTTCAGCAACCACAGAAATATAAGATTGGTATTTTATTCATCTCTTTTTAATCAATTGTTTATAGTTTTAGAGCTAGTTGAACTGCAAATTAACTTCAAGAATGATTCGCAGTTGCCATTATTGGCTCAAAGTTTTAATATATATGATCAATTCACAAGCCGAGGTGTCTTTGTTTTCGGTCTATTTATTTCAGCGTTTTTGCCGTTTTTCTGCTTTACCTTCTTGGAAAGAACAAGAGAAAATTTGAAAATTTTACTACAAAAACTTGTCAACTTAAAAAGGTCAATATTTGAAGAATGTGTATATGAATTCTTTTGACTTTAAATCTAATTAGTGATGATAAATTTTATATAACCTTGCATTAAAAACACATGTAAAATTTGTACATCTTTCTTCTATAAAAGTTGCAATGAGATATAGTACATTAGTGGTTTTCACAGTTTTTTAACTCTCATAAAACTACCTTAACCATGTCTTGAGCCTGTTGCTGCTGTCCTTCCCCACTGGTACCTGATCTCTGTTAGTCCTGTTGTTAGAGAATGCCCTTCGAGCACTGCTAGCTGTTTTCGTACCCCTTGTGAACCTTGCTAATGCTCGAGATGAATCAACATCTCTTATCTTATTTGATTCGGCTGCGGCTGCAGCTGCCAATGACTTCTTCTCAAATAAAGAAGCAGATAATAAAATGTTATTCTCAGTTCCCTTGCTTTGAATCTGTCGTTTTCTCCTTAGCTCTCTGAGGGAGTCAGTTCCTTTGAGCAAATCTGACTCTGACCCCATGTTCATTGTTCTGTTACTACCATTGTAGTTTAAGCTCCTTAGACTTGGGGTATCCATATCACTGTCATGTATACTTTCCACTCTTGTGTTATGAGGCGTAACACCTAACTTTCCACCAAAACAAGACAGTTGCGTGCACTCTTCTTTTACTCTTAATTTTTCTTCAAGCTCTTCAATCTGCCAAAAGAAAGAATCCAGAAATGTGGGGATAAAAGGGAAGGGTTAGATTGCATTTTTCATTATAGCTAAAGCTAATAACAACAATCTTAGAGGAAACCACAGCAGTAATTCAACAATTTCCTCTGCTGCAGTCAACCTTTTGTTGAAGTTTCCCCGAGTGTAACTCAAACTCTCGCGTTCTCTCTTTCAATCTGTTTTCAAGCTCCCTCACCTACATAGTATGAGAAAAATAATTAGTTGAACTCCCAAACATCAAGTAACCAAAGTTGTAAGACTTCTACAAAGCAATATCATTAATTACTAGGATTACTGAATTATGCAAGCCAGGAAGGGTTTGGCTCTGCTACCACTGTAGAGAAGTCAACTTCTCTGACCAACAACAATTACTTCGTGCGAAGTATGCTGCTGCTTCATCTGAAAAAATAGTTCACATGATAACTTATACCCGATTAAGCTATTTGCTTTCCAGTGGCTATATGTAGGAACTGCCTTTTGTGCATGATATTGTATGTAGATCTCTTATTCTAACTATTAAAGTCACTTTCGGAAACAAAACTTCAGGTAAAAATAAAAAATACAGAAAACGCATTATTTGTGCAAACCTTGTGACGAAGGGTCATGGTCTCTGCTTGATCGCGCACCTGCAGCTTGTTCTCAAGCTCCTTCACCTTTGGGGGAAATAATAATGTCAGAAACCCAGCTTTAGTTACCTACTGACAAAGAAAGAATATGATATCAAAGTCACTCATAACCTTTTGCTGAACATTTGAGCAAATTTCTTCCTTTCCCTTCATTCCTTCTGAAAGCTGCGACAGCTGCTTCTCAAGCTGTCTGCATAGTTCTGCCCTCGACTCAAGTTGGCTCTCTAGCTCATTAACCTTTCCCTGTTGGCTTTTGCAAAGCCGATCCTTGCATTTGGCCTTAGCTTCTAAATTTTGAAAATTTTCTTCCAACTTCTGTAGTGCTTCATCTTTAGATCTCAATTCTTGCTTTGTTTTCTCAAGCTTCAAAAACCCAAAGAAAGAGGAAAATTGAAAAAAGGACCACTGGTTGTTTATTTGTCTCGACAAGACAAGAAATTAGAATGTACACTTAGGTTTTGCAAAGGAGAGATTATTGAAAATAGCACTAGACTGAGCCATCTATGAGCTTACCGTCATCTTCAGCTTTTGAAGCTCGCCTGTGTCTATCTGTTTCTTTGCGGGGGCCAGTTCAACCCCTCGAACCCGGGTTGCAAAATTTAATGAACTTAGTGTCTCACCTAGGTCCTGCTCTGAGGGGCTGATTTGCAAAAACATCAGGGTTTTGGAATCACCACCTGCAGCATATTGACACAACTTTTAATTATTGAAATTAAACATTCTACATTCTAAACAAATAAAGCTTTCCATGTCCGTGCGTCAAAATATGGGCTGATACAAGTTGTTCCAGGCAAAATAAAAGGTTTTAGCAAATACAATCTAGAAAGTGCACTTGCATTGCTCTTTTTACAGAACTTAAGTCATTCATGCTTTCATATAAAATTTAATGTATATGTCGGAAAAAAAATATTCGATGATGACACCATCCTCATGTAATGACCATTCTGAAATATGAATGTTCATTTTCAGATGAACTAAAAGGAAGGCCCACATCCAATTTTGGTGTCTAAATGAACCCTTTCATTAAGTTATGAACCTATTTTTTAACTACTAATTACCTAAGGAATCTTGAAGCAGGTGTGTGAGCTTGGAATTCCTGCAATAGAAAAGAGAGAAATCAGAAAAAGATATCTGACAGAACATGTCTGACACCGAGAGAGATAAAAAGCAACCTGTATGGAATGTAACCACTTTTGGTTGCCAATGAAGAAACCACATCCCCAAGAGCCGAAAGTGATCTATTGATGTTCTGAGCCTCCTTCAGCCGATCCCCTTGAACGTCAGTTTTGGCTAGCCTCTCACTGCCCGCCAGATCAACAAGCCATAGCTTGCTCTTGGTGCACTCACCATTTATCAAATTCTTTGCTCTTCACCAATATACAAAGCATGCTATACACAAAATAACAAATAAATTAACCAAGTAAAGAGAACAATCAAACACATGCTTCTTGCCATTATGCAAAAAGAATGAAAACAAACAGCAAAGGAATATTCTTCGGCAAAGAAAAGATTCTACAGTAGAGCAGGTTTATATATTTAAAGCATAATAAAAATGAAATTAGGTAAATACCAACCAGTGAGATCTGCTACTATGTTCATTAACATTGTTTGATCCAACAGCCCTTGCATTGCTTCCAGCCTGCAGAACATCCCAAACCTCCTTAATGTTCTCAACTCTGGCTTCAGTTATCCCAGGCACATGATGAACCCCTTCAGAAGCTTGTCTTATCTCTAACCTATTCAAACCAAATTCAAATCAAGTGGGAATTTCAATGCTTATCATCTGAAAATTTCAGGGTAATTGTATGGAATGCATAAGATTATGAATTTACTTCTTGGATGTTGGCGAGCTGGCCAGCAAGTCCCTGATTTGTTCATTGTAGACTTCAACCACACTGACAGAAATGCTGTATATGAAAGTTTCTTTCCTCTCCTCGGCAGTTTTGAATAACTGCTTCAAAGTCCTATAGTTGACACCTCGATTCTGCTCTGTACCCTCCATTGTGAAAGTCTTTCCTGAACCTGTTTGCCCATATGCAAATATACAGACATTGTAGCCGTCTAACACTGAAATTACCAAAGGTGATGCATCCGCAAATACATCAACTGCCACAGCAAGGGAATGTTACGTCAAAATCTCTCTGTCTGACCATAAATAGAAATATGACGTGAGATCTGCAAAGCATCCTTAGCAGGGTTGTCAAACAATATCCACAATTAAATGAATTTTGTTTTATCAGTGCATACCTTGATCATCTCTTGGTGTATAAACTCGATCAAATTTAAAAATCTTTTTTGAGGATCCACCCGAAAGTATCCCAAGCTCTCCATCCTTAGCTGCACTAAAATCTACAACTGTTGCACATCCAGCTGATGCTTCACCTTTACTTAATGGGCGGCACCTGCAGAACACACGGATATTCCCTGAAATGGAAGTAGTAAAGAAGCTTGAGTTGGATCAAACCACAAGCCAAGGGCGTCAATGAAAAACATCAAAGTTTCAAGCATCAAATTTTGCCTTTTGCTTCTTGCACTTGGTTATACAGCTTCTTTCTCTTAGCTTGCTCCTTGCTAAACTTCAACTTCAGATCATCACAATGTGCAACTGCAATTTGGATGAGGTATTAGGTTCAACAGATTGGACGCAGTTTCAGTGATGATGCAAACTTACCCATTGCCTGAATAGCAGATACCATCCTATTGAATTCAGGAATTGAATCAGTACACTCATGGGCTTCATGGGAGAGCTGTGACTGCTCTTGTTTCATGATCTGCAATTCAGTCAACAAATAAAATAGGACAGTCTTTGCAAATTAATATTTGAACAGAACTGCTTAAAAATTTTTATGACGATTCTCCGAGAAAAATTATTTTACCTTTATTTTCCTTTCTAGTTCATTAATGGCACCGATCCACATCCCCTTCTCTCGTTCATATAGACTAGAGAGATCTCTGAGTTCTGCTGCTTGCTTTTCTATAGCCTGATCTGTGGAAGTCATGCATGATCAGAAATTGTTAATTTCTTGTAAAGTAAAAGATTAAGGTTTATATCAACTCAACATAGTAAAATTTTAATGATAACAAAATCCGCACTAAATTTCCAGTTAAATCATCCCTTACCTAAACGTAGATTTTGAAAACATCTTTTGTCAAGTTCCACTCTGACTTTCTCTAGCTGCTCATTTGCAGCTGTTAATGACATCCAGGCCTCGTAGCACTCGTCTGCTTTGAGCTGGCACCGAATTTTCAGATCTTTTATCTTCTTTTCATACTTGGCCACCACAGATTTCATCCTTATAAGTTTATCCTGTTTATCAAATTTAAACAAACATGAACAAGAATTCTGAGTCCTCAAAGTTGTAAACTTAATGTTGAAATTATGTCATACCTGAGATGGTGAAATTTCAATCTCAGTACCACAATTGTTGCATAAGAGATGACCATGTTCCCCCTCAGATTCTGTCCATTAAATAACAATATGAAACATACAAATACGAGTAAGTGTCTCTAAATTGTATTAAAACATAGCAATTAGAGATAAAGAAGTGAATATACCTGGTAAATTTGTGGCATGCTTTATGCAAATCCCATTAACCGTAGGGCTCCCGCAAACTCCATCAAACCTTATTAACATTATCCCATCCTTCCCCACCAAAACTTTAACGTCCACCACTTGCAATGGCTTGTTGGCTCCAACTAGGGAATAGATGTCAACCTCAGACAATACCTGAATTTTTTTTGAAAATTAGATGCTTATTGAAAACCGACCTATATGATAATCAATCTACTATCAACTACACAATTTGCTGACCTTCTCTTTCTGCATGAAGACATCAAAGACCCTCATTCCTTTAGGACCATTTATGTTTACAATTTCGGCAAAATGAAGATCAACCAGGTAGTTTCCTGGGGATAGGTTGTCAAACCGGTAACTGAAGTTTCCAAACCGTGCCGACTGATATAAGAAGGGCATGTCCCCACCATCACTTATGCTTTCATCGGTTCTCAAAACATCTCCTCCTTGGAAATAACCATCAGATTCAACATGAATGCTCAAATCTCCTTTCATTAGAGCCCCACCTCCGGCATTGACAAATTTCACATAGTTATCTGGTTTAAGGAACAAAATAAAATATGAACAATTGGTTGGGGAATGATTACCATCACACTGCTTTAAAAAAGTGCGAATTTGCAAGTTATCTTATGTCTTCAGTCTCGCCAATTTCCCAAACAAAGTTATACTCGCAAGAATAATTTTCATTTTATATTTTTAAGTCGGTCATATCATTTTTCCTTTCCTCCACTTTAATCAAAACCCACGGCAATTAATTCAAGATTACCTAACACTAGCCAGATTAAAGAATCCAAGATCTACATTTCTTTCTTCAGATTTGACTAAAAAAACCAAGAGGACCATAATATAAAGAAACAATTAGAAAACCAAAATTTTTAGTATAACATAGTTTTACTTTAAGCAAAAAGAAAAGAAAAGAAAGAAAGAGAAGGAATTAAATAAGAATAAACCTGTTAAGTTCGAGTTGACAAATCCCGATTTAATCAGCCTGGCATGGGAAACGCAGAGCACAGACTCAATTGAATCGATATTGTGATTCTCCATTTCTTCAGATATTTTCCTTCTTCCTTCTTGCAATGGATAGCAGTTTAGACCAAGAATTTGGGGTTAGGGTTTTTAGGTTTTAGGGAGAAAGAAATCTTCAATTTAAGCGAAAAATTACGGATTAGTCTTATGCTTTCTTTGCTGCTTTGTACTGGAGAGGAAGCGAATCCATTGGCATAATTGCGCTTATATTCGTTTCGAAATTCAAATTTGCGACCTCCCGCCTTTTTATTCATTTGACCGTTACTTTTCTCCCGCTGGGTCATTTGGTGGGCCGCTTTCCGGCCTGTATCTACCACACGCGGATCACAGACTCCATATCATTTACTTATATTTTTTGTCTTTTTGGTTGCTAAGTTAAAATGTAATAGAAATTTCTCTAAATTTTAATAAATACATCTCTTCCGTAAAACCCCATGCCACATCTGCTAATAAATTTTATAATAATTTTACATCCACGAGCTCTTGTACACATATAATCATGCGATAGTGTTACATTTATACTATATATATTATATTTCTGTTTAAAAAAAAAAAAAAAATTATATGAAACATGTCAATATAATAATAAATTTTTTTTAATTTTTAAATCCGTCAATATTTTTTTAATTTTATACTGAATTCTTTTCTAATTTTTAAATCTGTTAACATTTTGTTGTAGACAAATTATGTGATACACACTTTGAACACATTATTTACTAATGATATATATACTTAATACTATATTATTTTGTAACTCATTCCATAAAATTTTAAAATACGATGGTTTAATATGCAACCATGAGATTATTCCATGGGAATCTGAATTTAATATAAACTTATTTATCGTCTTAAAAATCTTTTAATATATATAAACTTCAGAAATTTTCACACATGATTTATGTTTGTAGTCAATTTTATGTATAGTTAAGTTATCTTCATAATTTTCTTTCAACACTAACTAATTAAGAAATATATAATTGATGAAAATGCCTCCATAACTGTTAAACATTAAAAATTAAAATCATATTTTCACTCAAAACAAATACTTATTTTTAATGCACAAAATTTATATTTGAAACGAGCGCTTACTTCAACTTCATATAAAATAAGTATTTATCTCGATTTTGTGCTCAAAACAAATACGTGTCTAAATTTGTACTCGAAACAAATATGTACCTTGAGTTTGCACTTGAAATAATTTAAAAGTTTGTGTTTAAAACAAAAACTTATTTCAAATATTACAATTATGTTCAATGTCGTAAATATTGCTAATACCCTTAACAATGTCACCATAAATTTTTGAATTTAAGGTTAGAGATTCAGAGTTTTGAGTGATTATAATTTTTTTTTTCAATTATGAAACTAGTAAATTTGTGTTTTTGTAGTTATAGAGTGTTTTGGTTCAATTCTATTTTTCTTAAATAATATGAAAAAAATTTGTAAATGCAGTTATACGTAAAAATTATATATGTATGTGAATTATAAAGCATGAACTTTTATCTATATAGAGTTAAAAATATTCTTCGTTTTTCTTAAGATATGATTAGGTAATTTTACATGAACTTTATTTATATAAAGTTAAAATATTCATAGTTTTCTTAAAATATGATTAGGTATATATTTATCTAAATAAAAGTTAATTTTGATTAACTATAAGCTTATGTTGTACACTCTTCGTTTCAACAAAATTTTTACTACCATAATATATTTAACAATTAAAATTATTCTTTGGGTGCATGACAACTACAATAAAATTATACAAAATTACCTGTTTTGACACGGATGACAATTTATTAAATGGAATAAAATTAAGATGATGCAATAAAAAAATATCATAGAATTGAAAACAATTTTTTGAAGTGCAACGAAACGTAATATCGACCTTGAGAGAAGAATTTTGTCTTAGAAATCAAATTGTTTGAAAAATTGTAAGTTAAAATGCTAAGAAAAGCAAAAACTAAACATAACTTAAAACTTCAATCGGGTGGGCTAAAAAAAATCGAATAAGTCATTTTCCCAAGGGAAGAGACGCAAGGAAACATTGGAGTAAGGCGAGCACACAAGACTATCTCATCGCGTCGTTCATTCTGCGTCATGATAAAATTATAACCGTAATCAATGCCAGAAACAGAAAATCATGAATCAAACATGTCATATCATATCCACTTTACTTGATATTAAAAGACAATTACGCAACGATTTAGCTATCAAGTTCCATTGCAAAATCCATACTCATCATCCATTCATCAAGGACATGGAAAAACCATAAAATAGTCCGAACAGTGGTAACGTTATCGAACTAAATTTTCTCTGCCACAAATCAGATTAAGCACCCAAACCAGCAGAGCTCCTGCGGCATTCTTGCAGAATGTCCATGTAGAATTGGCACTTGCTTATGTCACTTCCATAGTTGTTCAGGCACTGCAAAGAACGGAGCAAAATCAAGTGATCAAGATTTAAGAGACCTGATTAAAAATCATGTTAAAAATATTGTAAAAAAGTTAACCATAGATCGTCATAAAAACCGTGAAAAGTTCTGACTTTTGGTACGACATATGGGTCAAATTAACACCCACGCCACTAAAATATGAAATCCCATATGAATGATGCTCAAATACAACCAAAACCAACACAAACCACAAATTAGAATGGAGGAAAGAACCATACATCTTGAAGGGCCTTGAATTGACCGCCACAGGCATCAGCTCCTCCAAGACTGCTGGTCGTTGGCGCTGCAGGGACTGATGACCCAACAGTCTCATGATGGATGACACGAGGACCCATCACAGCATCAACAGCCCGGTGAGCTACTGCAGTCCCAGTACCAAAAGCCAGGCCTGTCCATAATCCAGTAAAAATTAAACCTGCAGTCAGCTTCCAGGAACACATAAATAATTCATCTGTTCAACACCAAAGAGACTCAAACTCACCATCTACAACAGCAGCACCAAGACCTCCCCTCACAGATCCATACCCACTTTGCGAAGGTGCTGGTGGAGGAGCGTGAACTGCTGCAATAAGTGGCAAGCTATGATATCAAATCAGATAAATGCAAAAAATCAACTTGTCGCAAATACATATCCAACAAACTCTTAGGCTTTGTGGTACTGTTGTGTTATGGTTTTCGAGCCACAACTACTTTGAAATAGCATCACTATTCATCAAATATAAATGTGCTTCAGTGATATGTATTAATTATTTTGCCAAGCACTTTAGTTGCTGCAAAACAATCCTAAACAAAGCCTTAACTACTGTGAGTAGAATCGCATGCGTAACAGAAGTCACTACCACCTCACATTAGTGCACTGCACCATACCCGAACTGCAAGCTCAGTAGAAACTCAATGACACCAAGCACTCATTCCTCTTTCTTACTTGGGTAATATCACCAGATTACACAAATTAATACATTGTAAACAAAAGAGAAAACTTGGGACACCATCAGCATTATAACAATACAATAAACTAGCCTTAAAAAACCTGTGTGAACTAATTGATAGTTAATATGATCATGAGTGCCCATTGAAGTTAATCCTAATAGTCTTTTTGATAATATAACAGAATAGCTATATCTTAGAATAACCTCCCGCAGTTGTTGAGGGAAACAAGTAAAACCAATAAGCTATTCAAGGGAGTCAAAATACCCGCAAAAATGCAGCATGAGCCCACCACCGATGCAACAAGTAACACAGCAAGAAAATACCCATACACATCATAATCAAAGATTCCAAACACCAGAGAATAGTACCTGGCTTGGGGGGATTACGCAGTGAGGCATGGGTTGCAGGGCGAGGGCGGGGAGCAGACCTTCCTGCAGAAGTACCAAGTTAAATGACAGGTAAATGACCATAAAATCACACAATATGTAACGCACACTGCACTCAGATTTGAGCCATCTCAAAATTAAAATTTATTCAACGATCAAACCAGGATGATATTATTAAAGATGTTGCGATTTCATGTCGAAGCTCATTTTAAAACAAATGTTAAATATTATTGACGACCTTAAAAGAACAAGTCTCTGGCACAATCCTGCCATTTCTAAGGTAAGAAATATTTCAAACAACAAAAACCTTTTAACGAAAACCAAAATTTAATCATCTAAAACTTATACCAATACCAACAAACACAAAATTCTATGCAGCCAATGAATTCAACATATCACGATAAACATCTCATCAAACACCAACATACCCTTTTCCTTAAAGAATCCTCCGTACAATAATAACACTACGTCACACAAAATTCATCGCATAGAATACGCGATTCCAATTCGTGCACATTACATATCGTATCCGTTTTAAAGTAAATATCAAAGAAAATTGTAACACAAATAGACGTTAGAGACCGGAAAGTAATCGGATCACAGACTCACCTCCAGAACTCCTGCGACGCATTTTTAGAGTCGGTTTACTGAGATGTAGATTTTAAAGTCGGGTTGATGAGATGCACAGAACGCGTGGATGCTAAAAATAACAAAATTCCTGATCCTGAATGGAACGCGGGAGAAAACAGAAATGAGGAATTGCTATTTATACGAACCGGGGACCGCGTCTTGCTTGAGATACAAGTATAGCCTCCTAAGTTGGCTTGTCACCACGTGTCCGTGAATTACCTTGGAATTATCTCGTCTAGGATAAATATAAAAACTGTTAAAAGACGCTACCAATAAACTAATTTATTATTATTACCCATTTATAATAAAATATTGTGAAATTATTAGCATATAAATCAAATAATGATATATGATTTAATATGAATAATATCACACAAATTATGTAAAAATATCTGAATTATATCAACCATCATATCTATAAATATCTAATATAATATCTATAATTATAATATTAATAAGAAAATCAAATAATGATTCCTTGTATTATTTGACTTATGTGTATATACCTGTACATTCGACTTATGTCACAACAATGTTGTGAGCAGTCGATAAAATAAAATTATATTCGAATTTAAATTTTTATATATTTTAGTGGTTGAATTCATTTAGATGAATTATGAATTAATTAAATAAGCTTTCTACGTATTTATTTAAGTTATCATTTATAATTTAATTAAGAAATGATGTATCACTTGAATTAAAAAAGATAATTTAAAGTGCAGCATAAATTTTAAGAAAAACTTCAAAATTCGCCCCAATGTTAATACTAAATCATCCTTAAATTTTTTGTAAATTTATACCTTATTCCCAAATTGTTAGTATCAATAAAAATCACGAGTATACTTTTCGTATAAAATAATTTTTTTTTCTTTTATTTTCTTTTTCCTCACATGGCCAACTTTATGCCCTTCTTCTCTTTGATTCATTCCTAAATTGTTAGTAACATGAAAAAATCACGAGTATCCTGTCCGTATAAAATAATATTTTTTCTCTTATTTTTTTCTTCCTCAAGTGGCCAACTTGATGCCCTTTTTCTCTTGCATTCGTATTTTGGTCATATTAAAAAATTGGTATACTTTAAAATTTATATATTTAATTGTTGCGATTGTGACATATGTAAACAAATCTTGATATGTAGAAGCAAGTCGTAGGTTTTTAAAATTAATTTAGTATAAATTATTTGATTAGTGTAACTCGTGAGTTTTTATTAGTGTAAACCGTAAAACCTTTTAAAATAATATATTCGAGTATTTTAAAGTTTTTTCTATTAGATATTAATTCTAATAATTTTAAAAATAATAATTTCAATTTATTATTAAATAATAACTATATCTTATACAATAATAGTTATTTAGCAAAAATAACTATTAAACTTTTAAAATTTAGAAAAAAAATATATTTATTTAAAATACATTAATAAAATAAATTATTATTTATTTTATAACACATTGCTACAAATAATATGTATTAATATAAATAAATTATTTATTTTATAATTATTTATATTTTTTAGTTATATATAAATATATTTAATTTAATTTAATTTAAATATAATTATAATATTATATTATAAATATGTTTAAAAATAAATAAATTTATAATTTATATTTTATTAATATATTAAAATTTATTCACGCTTTATTTACTTGTAATATATAATAATTATAATTGGTATTGTGTTATAAATATATTATAAAATAAATAAATTATATTTTTTATTATAATATATTAATAAATATTTTATTTTCAATATATTTAAAATAGGATTACTTTCAACTGGTTATTCTATATTTACTTGTATTTGATTGTGATATAAAAAATAATCTAATATTATTTCACAGTATAAAAAGATTAAAAATATATTAATAAACTGAAAATTCTTAATGTTCATTCCTTAAAATTTAACAATGAATGTACAATGATCAACGTATTCTTACACCTTATAAAAATTTAAAATAACAATTATAACCTTTAACATTTTTCACCTTTTGAGATATTTTCTTTTTGTCTTTATACATTAACCTTAAATAATACAAATAATACGAGTTAAAAATTTTTAACCATTAAGCTTTCGTTTTAACAGTAACAATTGACGAATAACGGTTTTGATATAAATTTGGGGACGAGGGGCGGAGTGAATTTTCCTTATTTTTAATTACATATTCCACGTGTAACGAGATGATGTAAGCACAGACTAGTGCGGGTCGGCATATCCTGGATCCACCATATGAAACAACACCGTGAGCTACCAAACAAATCAGTCCGGTTGATTGAAATTTACAGTAGTGTACGGTCACTTGGTCAACGCGTCACCACTCACCGTTGGCGCTGTCCCTCTCCGCCGTACGAACAACACTTTTTAGCCTGCTAGTCCTTCCCTTTCTCCTTCCCTCCACTAAGATACCATGGCATTCACCCTTAAGTCGTCGTTTCCTGCGATTTCATCCCAACCTCGGTTGCTGATCCACAACCTTAATGGACCAAAGTCTCGTTCTTTCATCTCAGCGTCCCTCCACAGTCGCTCTCTTCACCGATCAACCTCCATTAACGATTCTAATCTCACTCACAGGTACACCAGCATTTTGCGCAGCTCTCCTAGAAATTTTAATTTCACAGTCCATGCTTCAACCGCTGCTGAAAACACGGCACAACCGTCGTCGTCGGCGTCGTCATCTAGCAGGCAACTGATCTTAGTCACTTCAGCAATCACCATACTACTAGCAGTAGTGGATCGCGTGCTCTACAAGCTTGCTCTCGTTCCCATGAAACCATACCCTTTCTTCTTAGCTCAACTTACCACTTTCGGGTAATGTCAGCAGCGTTAAGTATTACATTTCTGCGGTTCTTTTCAGTAGTATTACTAATTTAATTTTGTGAAATAATATTATAGGTACGTGGTGATATATTTTTCAGTACTGTATACACGGTACCGGATGGGAATCGTGACCGATGAAATGTTAAGCCTACCGAAATTTCCGTTTGTGGCCATTGGTCTTCTTGAGGCTCTCTCACTCGCTAGTGGAATGGCTGCTGCTGGTAACAGTGATGACTAGATTTTGGATTTTGTTTTGTGATGTTATATTGTGAAAAGAACAAATCAAGATCACGTTACTCATTCAATTCCGGTGTTTGTTTTGTCGCTTTTGTAATTTAATAAATATGATCTGTTTTCTACAGCCATGCTTCCTGGACCAGCTATACCTATACTGAATCAGGTTTGTTTCATTCCCTGCTGGAATTTTTTTTAGAGGATTTTTTGTGTTTATATTAAGCCAGTTATGATCGTTGATATTTTAATTTTGATGTGGAGAAATTTGTTTGTTGTGGCGGCCCCAAATTTAATTGCAAATATTAACAATGGAGCAAACACTTAAAGGTGGCCATGCAAAGTTAAGATTCTCAAGCTTATGATGTAGGGTTTAAGTGGATGTTGGTCCATATGATTTGACATATCAAGGCTTCCTTTGCCTATAAAAAGAGATCATTCTTGGAAGTCAAACCATGGAGAGATGCATCAGGTGAAATGCATTAAGCATTCGAAAATGGGACTGTTTTGTGAGTTTGAGAGAATTTCGGTTTATTAGGTTGTGAGAATTATACTCCAATACTTGTGTACTCCATTCTTGTGAGCAAAGCATTATTCTCTTGTCTTTGCCTAAAATGTAGGCTATAAAGCCGAACTATGTATATTTTATGTCGTTAATATTTGCCATTAAATTTGGGCCTGTTATAAGAATGCTTCTTTCTCCAAAAGAATACCGATGATTTTTGCATGATTCAAGAGGTTGTTCTTGACTACTCTCTTGCAGTGAAGGGTGTATATGAAACGAGCAGATTTTTTGACTCTCACAACTTTGGAAGTCTATTACCATGTTAGACTCTTCCAAAACCATTGTTATGTCCTAAAGTATGTAATAACTTGTTAACTGATGAAAAACTTCTCAGAAAAGCATTGACAAGAATATTTGTCATGGTTCAGATGTAATACATTCTGAACTCAAATTACGGCTTTCTACCCTCAGGAACTTCTGTCTATCTGGAAGTATATCATCTTTCATCTCATCAAAATTTCCTTCAGTGACACTTCTTCTAATTACCTTTTTTATCTGTTGCAGACATTATTGGTGTGGCAGCTGGCTTTGTCTGTCATTATCTTGGGGAGAAAGTACTATTTGAACCAAATTGCTGGGTGCTTACTTGTAGCTATTGGTGTGGTTGTGGCTGTTGCAAGGTTTGCCAATTTTAAACATTTGATTTTTCTTTTTCTTTTTCATTGTTTTGCCAGTGATGTTGATGCCCTCGTAAAATATTTCTTGTGATAGGCACTGCCAGTGTTAACTTGATGAGCTTTAGAGTGAAATTTATGTTTCTAAATTTTTAGTGCTATGAATGGTATATGTTGATATGATGACAAGTCTTGCCATGCTAATGTGCAGTTCATACTTGTTGCATGACAGTTGTAAAGTCCTAGTTTTGAGAAGGCATTGGTTATACAACTTCCATGGCCAACTTATGTTGAGTCTATTATTTATTTATTTTTGTCAATACCTAAGGCTATCTTCTGGTTTCCTATATCCTCTTTGACAGGAATAAAAATTCAATTCAGATACTATATATATAAAATCATTTTACAAGAAAGTACTTGGGTACTGTTTCTCATTAGCTGTAGTTCAACTTGTCTACGATGTTTGGAGTACAGAAAAAACGAATTTTGTTGTATATTTTGTTATGCCGTGACCTAGACTATGCCTATAATGGTTATCTGTGCATTCCACAATTGCAGTGGTTCTCATGCTGGTCAGATGCTCTCTGGAGTTGATTTTGTGTGGCCTGCAATAATGATAGCATCATGTGGTTTTCTTGCTGCTGCATCTATTTTCAAGGTACAACTTGTAATAATGATCTGTAGTTATGGGTGAAATTTGTACCTTTTATAAGAAAATAAACAGCTTTGAATCTTTGTTTGCAAACAGGAATTTGTATTTATTGATGCCAAAAAGCGCCTAAAGGTATACCTTACCAGCTATTGCTTGTTTTGAAAAAGAAGACCTTGTAATTGATTTTGTTGTTGACAAGCTATGTCTGCATTTGTATTAT
This sequence comes from Azadirachta indica, assembly GCA_022749755.1. Classification (NCBI taxonomy): domain Eukaryota; kingdom Viridiplantae; phylum Streptophyta; class Magnoliopsida; order Sapindales; family Meliaceae; genus Azadirachta; species Azadirachta indica. Next base: position 6,631,326 of record CM040449.1, read on the forward strand.
TGGAAGTTCTGAGTCTTAGCCAGTTTATGTGCAGGGAAACTCAGTTGACATATTTGTAGTCAATTCTTTTGGATCTGGTTTTCAGGTAAGTATTATATGTATTTCACAGGAGTTTATTGATGATATCTATTAAAATATTTTCGCCCATAATTTGCAAAAATACAAATATTTTTGGCCTGTCTGACAGGCCACAGGTAGATGGTTGGGAAGTTAGTTTCATTTAAGGGGTTGATTCTTTCAAGTATTGTTTTCCTTTTCACATCCCTCTTTTGTCTGATTTAATTTGTGAGTGTGTTATTCTGGATGGCTAGTACTCCTTAGTTTATGGGTAACAGATAAATGCATATCATGGGAGAAAGGGGACTGTACTAGGGACATTACTCCAGAATGTACAGTAATTTTCATTGTTAATTGTAAACTTTCCTCTGGTCTGTAGGCACTCTTTGTGCTTCTGGTTTTACCTTTCCTGTCAAATCTGAAAGGTATACCATTCGCCGAACTTCCTTCATATCTGAAAAGTGGTGTTGGTTGCTTTCTAAACCTGGGAGCCAGTGCACCAGGCAAGTTCTTATATTTTGCTTTATATGTTGATTAGATATCTTGCTATATATTATGTTTATCTTCTGCAGTATATTTCTATCAGATATGTAAATTTTGGAATTTTTGCCTAAGTTTAATTGGTTGTCATATCTCTTGAAGTCACTTTGAAAATGGGAAGAAACTGAAACTTTCAGAGTTAAAGGAACTTTGATTTTTCCCAAAGTAAAGAAAAGGCTGCCTTTTCACTAGCTTACTGCATATATCATAGTCCTCGACTCAAAAAAAACCCATCTGAACTGAATTCCCATTCAATTATTATAATTTTTAAACTAATTTTACCACTCATAATATCTGAGGAATTCATTATTCATGTGCAGCTGAAACCACTTGAAACAAAGAAACTACCTTATAGTGTTTGTCTAAGTATAGAAGAGACCCTTTTGAACCCTTTCCCTTATGAATCTATAGCAAATGACTTAGAAAGTAGTATACAAAAATAGTTGACAGCTGGTGAATAACCTTAATCTTATGATGAATTTGATGCTTCAGGAGGGTTGCTCTTCTCAAGTTTTTCTGCTTATCACTTAATATGTATCTTGCTTCAGGTTGCGATGGGGCTCCCTTGCTTCCGCTACTGTATATAGCCTCCAATATGGCTTTCAACATATCAGTGCTCAGGCTAATAAAAATTTCCTCAGGGGTTGTTGCTGCTCTTGTTCTGATGTTGTCAGGTGTTCTGTCTCACATACTCTCGTGTCTAAACACGTGCATGAGTTAATTTGTTCATACTAGCTTTTTTGCTAATCAGTGTTTTTATCTACTCTGCAGTGCCACTTTCAATTTACATCCTGTCCCTTCCATTACCATACCTTCCTAGTGGTGCAAGCTTGAGTCCCTTCTTCCTCTGTGGCTCTGTGATTCTAGTGTTGGGTCTCATACTGTACAACATACCCCAGCCTGCAAAGCAAAACTCCAAAATGGCATAAAATTACAATACCCAGTGTAAGTTTTGTTACATTCTTTTTAAATGTAAATATTAGCTTTTGATTTATGTAAAGATTCATTCCAGATGGAAGAAGGTGATAAATTTCATTCCTTCCTGGATCCAATTTATCTACCATTGAGTATCTACAACTGCCCAACTATTATTGGCAGACAGGGGTATATCTGTTAATGTATTGTTTATGTTATCCTTTAATGGTGCAATTAACAGACCATCTTTGTGACTCAGTAATAGTCCACATACTTGTTCAGGGAGATATCTTGTTTAACTCCTCCTTAGTAGTCTTAACTGTGATATTCTAGGCATTATAATGCATAAATTGCATTTTCAAGGGGCTTTTTGTATCTTATGATTGCAAGCGTACTGCATTCACAGGTGATCAAACTGACTAGTCCACTGTATTATCCAGTAGTAATGGTATTTTATTCTATGGGTTTGTAGAATTGGTGTAGGAACTTTACCAATATGGTCACTGATATGGGCAACAGCAAATTTATAAAAGTTTGGTCATGATAGAAATTGCAGGGTGTATTATACTTCTATCCATGTCATAATATACTGGCTGACGAAAGAAAAAATGTTTAATTTGTTGGCATACAACAAATTGACGAAGTAAGGGTAGTTTATCTTTTTTCCACTAGTTATATAATAGTAACGCGTTACTTTATTTTTCTATGCTGTCCCATTTTTATTTTATGGGTACTAATTATTTATTTTTTCTTTTTTTATTTCTGGCAACAGGTATTGGCATGGGTGAAACAACATGCTACGTTGTTTTCAATGAAAGAAGAAAAGGAGTGTACGAATGTTGGGTTGAATGTGTGTAACAAATTGATGGATTGCGCAAACATTTGGATAAACAGCGTGCTTATCCAAAGATGAAGCTAGGGGAGATTAAGTACTGTACCCTTCCCCCTCACAGTGCCGCATCCCAACAAGTTGGCCATACCGGGGACAGAGCAGACGTGAGATTTCAAATGTTGTTCCACCCAACATGGTAACTTCAAACGTGTTCTTTGATTTTTTTCGTTGGTTTGATTTGTATCATTGTATTAGGTATTACCTTCCTTGCATTAATATAAACTATTCTTGTCGTCATCTATTTGGTTATGTACTGTTTAAGTTACTGAGCACTATGATTATGAAAAGCTTGAATTGTGAAATTTTACAATATAACTTATACTCGGGGTCAGATTGGTAGTGCTAATTGATATATTTGACAATTTTCATAAAAGTATTTATCTAAATGAAATTAACATTTCGATGATTTTTGAACTAGCACTTAGTGATGGTTTTATGAAATTAACACTTGAAGTATTTAAGTGGGTAGCACTCCAATTTTAATAAAAATATTGAAATTTAACAAATACCCTAAATTAACTTTAAAAATTTCAACTTAGTTTAATGAAAATTTTATTGTCTTCTACTAATTTTAAAAATTACGGTCCTTATTCTATCTTGTTATATTTCTTTTGTAGTAGGTTATTTTGTTTCTTTTAAATTATTAAATATAAAATTATTTAAAATCTATTCACTTGAGTTTTTTAATAGTAATTATGACAACAAACAATAATTATTTCAAGGAGTTTTAACACATCCCTTCCCTAAAATTTTAAATTTTAACACTTAAATGAAAGGCTTAAGTAAAAGCATACTTATCTCTCCTAAACCATTAGTTTACCATCTAATTTTATTTATACGAGTATAATACTCTTAATTGTTTCAAAGTAAAGTATATGAAATTCAATTTATATGTAATTAAAAATAATTTTAATTTATATTTATTTAAAAATTAGAAATTTAATGAATGATAATTTAATTTAATAATTTTAATTTACGTGTATTTAATATTTATTGAAATTAAGAATTTAATTAATAATAATTTAACTTGATAATTTTAGTTTACATTTATTTAATATTTACTCAAAATAGGAATTTAATTTTTATTCATATATCATATTGATCCAAATCTCAAATCCTAATATGTAAAGTCGCCGTCTTTCTTACCACCTCTTTTACAAATTTTCTAGCAATAAATCATATTCTTTTTATTTTACTAAACAATTTCATAACTTTATCGATCTCACTCTTCTTATAAAAATACTTTAATATAAAATTTATGTTATACACATTCATATTAAATCTACACTTCAATATCAATCTTATGACTTGTAAAGTAAATGTAAACTTTTGAGTTTACACAAAAAATTTAATGGAACTACACAATGACAGAAAATTAAAAAAATATCAACGTAACTAAATTGCTAATTTTAAATATTATTAAATAAATTTTTAATTTAAATAAATATTAAATGAATATAAATTATAATTGTCATTAATCAAAATTTTAATTATTTTAATTTTTTGAACATCAAATAAATTAAAATTGAGTTTCTTAAATTTTATTTTGAAGTAATTAAGGGTATTATAATTATTTTAAGTGAAAATACATGGTCAATTGATGATTCAAAGGAGGTAAGTGTGTCTTTTCTTAAAATTTCTATCTAAGTGTTAAAATCATAAATTAAATTGTTATTAATTAAATTTTTAATTTTTAAATAAATATAAATTAAAATTATTTTTGATTATATGTAAATTGAATTTCTTATACTTTACTTTGAAGCAATTAAGGGTATTATAGTTATATAAATAAAATTGAATGATCAACTAATAGTTCAGGGGAGGTAAGTGTGCCTTTCTTTAAACCTTTCATTTAAATATTAAAATTTCAAATATCAGGGGAGATATGTGTTAAAACCCCTTATTTTTAGAGATATTTATAAAATAAAAATATTATTATTATTAAACATATTAATATAAAAATATGACTAATACATTTATGTTTATTATATCTCTATTGAATTTTATATAGTAATTAATTTAAAAAGTATTCATAATATCGATTTATTTTATATTTTTTTTTATTTTTCAAAATATTTTTTTTATTAGTATATAAATAAATTTTATATATTATTTAATTTGAAAAAAATGTTATAATATCCATTTTAGTAATTTGCTAATTCCAAACTACTTTTTTTAATTACAAATTCAAAGGCCTAATTAAGTACTAAAAATATTACATAGGTATTTTTGAGAACTATTAATCAAAATTAAACACATTAACACTTTCATTTTAACACTCTCAAACGCATCCTTAATAGCTTACTGAGCATCTTACTGAGCATCTTGCATATCATTTTTGTAGTACAAGTTAGAAATAGGCAATATGTTTGCTTGTTGCTTGCTGCAATATGAATTTTTGGTACGAGGAAAGAACTTCATGAATTTTTAACACCTTAAATTACGAAGTTTACTGAACCACTATGAGTTAACCCGAGTGGTCAGGAACTGGCTCTTTTCATTGAAGTGCTAGCTTTAATCCATACCGTTTTCCATTTTTGATAAATTTTTAATTTAATATTAATAAATTATATATATAATATTTTAAAAGAAAATTGCGAAGTTTAATGATAAAGCAAGGAGTACTTCTCTCAATACTATTTATGAAGAAAATCAAAATAACGAAGAGAGATTATGGTTATGACGGAGGCTAAAAGTTTCTCCATTCAGTGTAATCCAATTAAGACGACGAAACCCTATCTTTTCCCGTCTCTCCTCAACTAGCTAAGAACAGCTTGCTATATGATTATTATTGAAGCCAAGGGGCCTCTTTTTATGCAAATTGTTATAGACTAAATCAATTGACACAATGCTGTTGATACTTGGAATACATCAGTGTGAAGAGATTAAAACTAAGATTTGATTCAGCTAGTGCCACTACATTTGATAAAACATGAGAGAAGAATTAAAACTTCCAGGGCTTAATACAAATCAATTATAGATGGAAGCATTGTGTTCTTTGCATTGTCCTTAATGCAGGATATTGTCTCAAGATGCCGGACGATGTCTTGTAATATGGGTTATCTTGTAATGCAGGACGAATTATTTATAAGGTCATTTTTGCCTTTTCAATATAGTGAAAGGTCAAATAGAAAAAGTGTTTCTGATCAAAGGTGACACCACCAACCCATCTTCAAAGCTCAACCGGCACTTTAGAGTGAGCCTATTTGCAAGAGGAAATTAATATTTTTCTTTTTCTAAAAACTGAAAAAAAAAAAAGGACAAAATGGACAACCAATACAATGAAAACGGGAAAAAAATTGAAAGTTCAAGCAGAAGCACATCAAAACATCCCCTCAGATTGACTGTAACATGGAGATGGACGTACATTTGCCAACTCCACAAAAACTTTAATACCGTAACTGCATTGCCATCTGCACAACTAAGGAGGATCATTAGCACAATCCAAGTAAACATGACAGAACGATCTATTGCTAACTCTACAAAATTGCATTATACAAGCCATTCAAATTTAAAAATTTTTTGTCAATCAGAAAACTTGAACCTGAGGCTTTCGGAGCTTATCTGCATAAATTCAAAGGTCATGTTCCTTGTCCTTCAATACCTCTGCAAATAGGCCAATAATGTTAACCCCTAATGTCAGAAAACAACAGGCCACAGTCCTGCTATTTAATTAAATTTGTAAAATCATGAAATTCTATTTTTATGCTACATTGTGCAAGTCACTAGAGAGTGAACAACCACCAGAATTATGCAGATAGAAGTTACACTACACACAAGCTTGACAGAAAGAGAAAGAATAAAAAAGAAGAAAATATAACAATCATTCAATATGAAATACCTTCCGCTTCTTGAGTTTTCCCACTCCACTGCTGCCACTACTAAGATTTGTTGGTCGCTCACTATTTTCCTCTATGGGTAAAGTTTTGATTTCATCATAGAAACTATCACTGAGACCAAGCAACCTGGTATGGACAATTATGAAACCGTCAAGTCAAAATAATCATGAAAACAGTATGCTGAATATCACATGACAAATCAAAGGAATCTCAAAAATCATTAATCATTTTGAATTTTGCATACCCATTTCTTGACTTCTTCAAGTGTTTCATCTTCTTTTTCTCCATCTTTGTAAGAGGAGCACGAGTGAAAAGCTCCTCTTCTTGTCGTGCACGCACTTCCATCTTCTCCTTATATCTAGTAAGTTCTCTGCTTTCAGTTCCAACAATTTCTCTAACCTGCATTTCCACCATCAACAACAGAAGATCAGCAGACTTACACACAATGTGATTCAAGCCTCATGACACCATAAATAGTCATTTAGAACCAACCTCTTCGGGTCTTCCCTCCAAATCATTCACCAATTCTCTCATATAAGTACTCTGCCTGGCTTGTCGTAGTGTCTCTTTCTCCTTTCGCAAAGCATTTCTTTCCTTTCTTGACATCTTATCCTCATCCATAGAAGTAGGAGCAAATTTGGGGGGTTTATACACACCAGCATCATCCTACAATAGATAGATGTGGACTTGAAAAAAAGGCCTTCCAATTTAACAATCAAATAGACAGACTCTGTTACCCATGTTTTTTATATAAAGACTCACCTCAGCTGTCATATGTGTTTTGCTGACAAGCATGTGTGGGTTAGGACGATATTTCAATAAATCTTCTGTCTTCTGCGCTTCATCTGATTCTTTTTCAGCTAGAGTCATTCGCTCTAGTGCACTTCCAGTAACCCTGGCACTTGTAAGCTTCTGAATTTGGTACTGGAGTTTTTTGTCAATTGGTCGAATCTGTTAACAAGAACAACATTAATAATCCTGTAAAACTCACCACTTAAGATATATGAAAACAAATAAAGAAACAGAAACAAACAAACACATACTTTTTCTAAAAACAATCTGATTTCTACAAGGCTCCGGACAACAGGATGTCCCTCAATAGATGAACCCTTTGCCTTGCGTAGCAAATAATAGACAATTGATTGGCAGTAGTTAAGAAGCAGCAAATGCTTAGCTTCAAGATAGCTAATTCCATCTGCTGTCGGATAATTATCCTCTTTCACCTATAACAACGTAGGTACGTTACAAGAGTTTCGGCATATAAAAGTATTAGACTGTCGAGATAGCTCAATCCGAGACTAATGACATAATTAGCACCTTTGTTATTAAAGCTTGCACTTTAGTCCTCACTGCATCCAAACCTTCTTTCATTTCTTTTAACAACACCGCTAACTGAGGCGCTTGTCTGAAGCAAAAATAGGAATATGAAAAGAAAAAGAAAAATAATTTATGAGCTGAGATAAACCAGCCACATAGCCTACGTTGTGTGCCCATAATCAAATCCCAATACACGAAAAAAAAATTGATATTCGCTTTTCAGAAAAAAGTAAGTAAGAAATGTCATAGAACTGCGAAAGACAAATGCTAACTTACTTCTGTACTCTCTCATCGTAGCCCAAATTATTGTCAGCAGTTTCACCCATGATTGACAATCAATCACCGACGCCGCTGCTGTAATCGATTTGTTAACGTCCTTTATAAAAATTAGGCCTACGGTCGCGAAGCAGAATGAATAACAGAAAGTAGTTCGCTACTCACCGCATAAACAAAGAAGAATCGTTCGAAGCGGCGAACTGAGTTGCCGGGAGCTAGGGCTTTTAAGCTATTTACGCTGTGAACTGCTCGAGCAACTCCCCAGCAGTTCGGGCTTTAGTCCGCGTCGTGTAGGCCATTTTTTAAGCCCTATTTTTTTTTTAAGCAAAGCCCTAATTCTTTTTAAAAAAATTATAATAACGAAAATTAATGTTTTAAAATTAGATTACAAATTTTATTTCAATCATAAATTAGTTTAATAGTCCTAACCCAAAATTTATAATCACATAATAAAAATAAAATTAATCACCTCACAAAATAATAGAAAATAATGAATCGTCTGATCATCTAATTAAGTGACACTATAAACAATTGACTAAAGATGTACATTGGAGATTGATCGGTAAACATTATTATTATTATTATTATTATTTTTTATAAATCCTATAACGTGACTTATATATCCAAAGCATGAATGTCCCATCGTTTTATTAAGACATAAATCTCGTTAATTGTCAAAACGTGCAATTGTCCTAGTATAAAAAAGATTATAAAAAATTGTTAGCTTGTGACACGTGGACCAATAAAGTTTCATCATCCCTAAGTCATTATTCCACTAAGGGTAACCTAATCCCGCCTTCGTCCAATCCGAAGTCCAAACACAGCCGTTGACAAATTCCCCTCTCTCTTTTTCTCCTGCCAATCCCCCGAGGACACGTTCGCCATTTTCTGGTACAATAGGGACATCTCATGCACATTTGCTAAGAATTAGCCTATACAGAGTCCCCTGCACCGTCACTGCACAGAATCGAAACCATCACTGGTCATAGTCAATCAAATTAACAGTCCCTTCTTTCTCTGATCAACGGGATCCGATCTTCTCTCTTTCGAAGAATACATTCTCTCCGATCGCTACGCCTTCATGACTCAGTCTCATTGCCTCAGACAACGCACACTTATATTTGAGAACATTCAATTGATTATGTTTTAGGGTTTTTTTAAAAATTCTCTTCTTGCACTTATGATTATTTATTTTTTTGTTCGAAATGATTAAGTTATGTGCGTTCTATTTAAAATTTGTTTGGAATCCAGTTGTACTTTGATTAAAGACTACAAGTTTTTGGAGATTAATAGACTCTCCAGTGACAATGGCAGCTTCTCCAGTGAAGTTCCTCTTTGGATTCTTGATCGTTTCCATCGCATTGTGGATGCTCTTCATGTAAGTCATTAAATTACGCTTCTTAGACTTGTTTAGAAATTTATATTAGATGTACAGGTAGGATTATTTACAGAATGCAATTGCTTGTTGATCAAATGGACTTTGTTTTTGTTTTGACACATACAATGGAAAGTAGTTTAATTTATGTTCAATTTCTTTGTTACTGTTAGTAATATTAAACACGAGCATGAAGGCAAAGTTTGTCTTATTTGAAAAATGATATCAAGTTGGCTGTCTAGTTTACATGGAAGGAGAAGAAGTAAGACATGTTTTGACAGTTTTTGATGGTGTCAGTGAAAGAGATATTGAGAAAAATGAAATGCCGGTGATTTATTGTAAATATAGCTGCTTAGAAGGAGTAACTACCAGATACTTTGTAACCGAAGCATTGATGGTTGGTGTTTCCAGACTATTGCTTCTTTCATTCTATGTAGAATTTCTTCTTGTCGATTTGTTTATTGTGTTTGTTATACTTTGCTTTGAGCCTAAGAAAGATGATGCAAAATTCATCTTGTTTTGTCTGCATGATTTTCTTCAGTCATTGTGAATTAATCTATTTATGAAATGATAGGAAATCAGGTGCCTTTTCAATTGATTGAATAGACAAAAAAGGAAGTTGTAGTGCTTTTGCACTTTTTGATGGCTCTGATAAGTTTTTGAGAACTTAAAATTGTATTTATATTTCCTCATCTACATGGGGTGGATTTGTGAATATCTCAATATTTAACTGTATCTTAGACAATGTTCATTTTGTGAGACATTTCTTGTGTTCTCACTAGTTAATTCATGAATCAAAGAAAGCATTAGTTTTCGTTCTAACTAATACTTTAAAATATCTGCTGATTGTCCTGTAATTTTGCCTCATAGTGGTTTCATTAAGATGGTTTTGGTATATGCTGGAAGATCTGATTGAGTTATGCAAAGGCAGAGGCTGAAAAAAAGGAGTATGGTTGTTAAGGATTTATGTTAGAGAAAATTGAGGTAATTGGCAAGGAGGATTCGTATTGCAAACCCCAAGGATTAACAAACTTAGGATCAAGGACTTGCAGTATTGAGTTGGGTAGTTACTTTCTGCTGATTTATTATAATTCATAAATATCTATTTCTGTCTAATTGCATACTTTCTTATGTTCCTGTTACTGCATTGTGGTTTACCAGCAATCATTGTCTTCCCCCTCTTAAATGGATCTTTAGTTGTTATTCTTGAAATGATCTGGACTTAATTTTTATTTCTAAATTATCCCTCTTGCTCTTTTCTTTTGACTCAGATTCGCCTCTAGGCTGGTGGCTTGGATTCTAAGCCGGATTGTGGGAGCTTCTGTTGGATTCCGAGTTGGTGGTTGGAAATGTTTAAGGGATGTTGTGGTGAAGTTCAAAAAGGTTTTTCTTTTATCCAAGTATTTTTTTTTTCTTTTTTGAGTAATCAATAATGGGTATATCCTTCAAATTAGTAGTAATAGGAGAACCATACTCTCTGCTATGTGTTATGCATAGTCATGAAATGTGAGGGAGATGTGTGTGCAGTCAGGGAACAGAATGAAATTATTAGATATGCAGTTTTTCTTACCTGACACTAGATAGTTTTCTTCATGGGATTATTACGTCCATGTTCTTGTGACTGATTATGTGCAGGGTTCCATTGAATCTGTATCTGTTGGTGAAATTAAACTTAGCTTACGTCAGTCCTTGGTCAAACTTGGAGTTGGTTTTATTTCTAAGGATCCAAAGCTGCAAGTGTTGATATGCGACTTAGAAGTCGTAATGAGGCCATCAAGTAAAAGCTCACAGAAACCTAAAAATCAGAAACCGCGCACTTCAAGCTCTTCCGGCCGGGGAAAGTGGATGGTTGTAGCTAACATTGCGAGATTTTTGTCAGTCTCTGTGACAGATATGATTGTGAAAGTAAGTGTAATTTGAATTTTTTTTCCTATCATTTTCCTTTGATTTATGTTCAGCAATTATTCAACTCAAAAGCTTACTCTTAGTATTTGAACTCCCCACTTCCCTGTAAGGACTGGTCAGTCTTGTACAAGGGTGAACAGGTATGCTTTGTATAGTACAGTATTGTTTTGTTCCCCTCTTGGGTTTTCTGTTTTCGTAGTGGACAGCTGCTTCCCATTATTGCACTGATTCTTCATCTTTAATGCAAATTTCAGTTTCTTACAGAAATAAAAACTTCACCTTCCTGTATGTGTATGACCAGTTTTAGTTATTGGCCTTGTCATGTGGATCCAGGTATACCTAAATACTCATTTGATTAATAGAATAAGGGGATTTGATTATAAGACCTCTAGATCAACCTGAAAAAATATTACTTCCAAAAGCGTAACAAACACAATAGTAATATTCAAGCTATAACACACTTCCTCACATGCAAGGCTGGATTTATTGAATAAGTCTCACGGATTCAAACATAGGCTCAATTGCTCTATTTTGTAATTTAACTAATGCATGGGGGAATCAGATCACAAGATTTTTGGTGCATTAGGCTCCAAAACTATGTTTTGTAACCATTAATCCCAAAGTTACTAAGTTTGTAAGAGACAACTTTATTATAGATTTTAAAATCCACATGGTCCCTCATGTGCATGGGCAAAATTTAATTAATAGACTTCTGTTGTGAAACACACACAAACACTCATTTAAAATTAATGGAATAGAGGGATCAAACAAAAGACATCTTGGTCAACATAGTTTGGACATCATGATGATTAAGTTCATGTGTGAGGATCCAGTTATAGGATTTAAGCTTTAGCAATTTACAGATACTTGTTATTCAATCTTTATAGTGATTTTAATATTTTGCGATTATTGACTTTTCTGCTCTGCTATATATTGAATGATCATCTTTGCCTGGTCACAGGACTGTTAAAGTCACTCGAGGCAGTTAATTTTGTTAAATAAGAGTATGAAAATCCCCCTTTTTCTGGAGAGGTATCTATAGGTTGGATAGAGAGAGGGAGAGAGAGAGAGGGTGGGGGGAGGGTGTGAGGGAAAAGTTGTGATTTCTAACACTCTGAAACTTGACTGAGAGTTAGCTGTCAGTATAGATATGCAGCGCATTAGTGCTTTATAAGTTGTCAACCAGGAAATGAAGTGATGACTTAATGTGGATTCTTCTGAGTAAGGCTTCGTAATTTACTGTGTTTTGTTGGAGCTTTGAAGCTGCATATATGCTGGTGAAGTGTCACCATATGTAAACATAGTTGTAGAGTCTAAACTATTTTGGACATGTGATACATGTATGCTGTATCATCTAAGAAGAATCCTACTACTATTATTTAAGTTAAGGTTGAAAATTTTCACTCTTTACTTGTATATATTTTTCTTTTTACCGTTGTATTTATAGTTTAAAAGGCTTTGCACCAGTCATTATAATTGCTTTTAAAACATTGCAGGCACCCAAAGCTACTGTAGAAGTTAAGGATCTGATAGTGGATATATCTAAAGATGGTGGATCAAAGCCAGATCTGCTTGTTAAGCTGCACATACTACCTATATTTGTACACATAGGCGAACCACGGGTTAGTTGTGACCAATCGTCCAACTTAAACACTGGGGATTTTGTTTCTCGCAACCAAGAATCATTTGCCTTGACTGAGAAGTCTTCTGCTCCTTTGAGCTGTGAAGAATTTTCTCTCACATGTGAATTTGGCCACAATAGGTAATTTCCTTTTTTTCTTTTGTTTGACAGCTCATTTATTTTATATTCTACATCAAGCAATTCTAGTTATGTTTGGCATTAACTTGGCTGTGTACAAGCTAAACTGTATAAAACTTTTAGGCTTGTTAGGTAGTTCTTATAAAGATTTATGCTGTACCCTCCCTGTCCTCTTGTTTCTTCTGCTTCTGCAGTTGTGGAGTTATCATTTTTTATAATTGTCAAAGATGAAGGCACTTGGTTTTCCTTATCTAAAAAGGTTTTGTAATCACTTCTTTTGGATGTAGGGAAGCAGGTGTGATAATCCAAAATGTGGACATTACCTGTGGAGAGGTCACTGTGAGTCTGAATGAGGAGCTGCTTTCAAAAAATAAGAAGCCATCAGATGCTTTTACTCACACCGACAAAGTTGTGGGATCAACTATTGATTCTTTGGCGTCTGAAAAGCCTCAGAAGAAACAAGCAGCGCTTACGAAGTATGCTTCTATATTTCCAGAAAAGGTTCGTTGGCTTTAACGTGCTATTTATATGGCTTGCTGTGTGTTTGTGTTGGCTCTGTTTTTGTCTCATACTGTTATTCAAATTTGTCTATCCTGTTGTTTTCTTGTATGGAGTTGTTAACTATAACATGCTTTCTCCATTTCTAATTGACTATAAAGTTTTGAGCATATGCTATTTACTTTAATTATTAGAACTCAAGGAAGTTATTAGTGCAATTAGCTTATTGTTTGACTTTTCTCCATATGTGCTTTGAAACTAATTGTTGCAATCTGACTGGATATTGAAAATTAGATTGAGAAATAGACACATCAAACATTAAAGATGTTTGGAAATTATTAGCCTGAACCTGCAAATCTTCTCATAGTTAATTAAGAGAATAACCTTGACTACAGTACTGCAGTTAGCGAATGGTTCTGTCCTATTCTCTGTTTAATTGGACATAGGAAACTTCAATTTCTTTCATCCTTGCATCATTGGAAAAATCAAATTGACGACTAACTTGATTTTTTTAACATTTGTTTTCTAGAATTTTTTGAATGCACAATTGCTTGGATGCTATGAAATGATGTTTGGTTTTTCAATGTTGAGGGTCAATGTCTTGGGTTTATTTAATTTCTTTACTACCATATTCCATTGTATTTGGGCCATTTCAGCATATGTACACTCTTTATTCCATAAAATTTCTCTCATGCATCTCTTCCACTATGGATGAAGATTTGTAGCTTTACATGCTGTGGTTGCACCAAACAGTTCATTTTAATTACGGAAAAAAGTTGATTTCTTCAGGCCAAATGAGTATTTTTCTTGGTAGTTTTCCTCTTCTATTCTTCTTTGTTTCTTGATTTGTGGTGTCAGGCAGTTATTATATGCACTTTACGTCTTTCTTGAGGTATATTGATGGTTTCTTTATTGCAACTCGCTCGAATGCTTCAATTTATGTTTCTGTACCAAAAAACAAAAGAAAAAAAGAAAATAGAACTTGAATATTTGATGCCTATTTGTGAACACTGGCCTAAACACTAAGAGGACAAGCTTGATATTTTCTTTAATAGGTCTGCTTCAATTTGCCAAAACTGGATGTGAGGTATGCACAGCTAGAACATGGTCTTGTTGTGGAGAATAACATTACAGGCATCCAACTGAAAAGCACAAAATCACGATCCACTGAAGATGTTGGGGAGAGTACACGCCTTGATTTTGTATTGGATTTCAGTGAGATACATGTATGATTGTGACGGTTGATATTGTTAAATCTCTTTTAGTTAAGAATGAAAGTCTCAGCTCAGCCACCTGTGATAATGATTCTTTTTTTTCATGTTTCAGCTTCTAAGAGAGGCTGGCACTTCTGTTTTGGAGATCATGAAAGTTGATGTTCTTTCTTCTGTCTACATTCCAATACAGGTGAGTCCTCTGCAGGTAGTTAAGTCAAGTCAGATTAGTCTTGATGTCAAACTTTTACCCTTTGGTTGGTTTATGTGTGTTATAGGGTAGACACATTACGCCTGTGTTCCATAGTATACTGTCATTCTTAAAGTACCCATGCTTTATGTGTTTTCACTTACGTACCTACCTTTTCTATTGTTTCATATTCTATCTGCATTTTTTGAGGTAGGTCCCATTATATTGTCATATATAAGTGGTTCATACGTCTGCCTTTGAGATATGTCATTGTGTTATAAGTGCAGCTCAAAACAAATTGAACTGCAGTTAAAATTTTAGCCCTGACATCATTAATGAGATGTTTAACATACTGTTTTTCTATGAGGGGTTTAATATAGGTTGATAGGTAGCCTGTTCTACCCACATAAGCAGGGTAATGTAAGACCAGACGCGTCTTTTGGTACATGTTGCAAACTATCATAATTGGTATCCATGCTCCTGAAAGTACCATAGTTTTTGGCAAAGGGAAAAGCACACTTAGTCCCCTTACAAGCTTGCCTAAACGTCAGTTACATCCTTTCATTTTTCCACTTTCATGGTTAACCAGGGAATTCTGCTTGACAGATTTCCATACATAATGGCAAAAACAAACAGCAGGGGTGAAAGTGGTTAATGGAAAAACAAGTATTTACTTGACATTTAGGAGAACTGCTGGGGTTCTAAGTGTCATTTACCCTTTGGCAAAGCTGAGTGGTTGAGTCAGTTTATCAGTTCCACTTTCTGCAATTCTTTAATTTCTTATTCTTGCTTCTTACTGGGGTGGGTGATCAGAAAAGGTATATTGATGCTCTTAATGGTGGAAAGGATGAGTATTTTCTGATGGGAAATTGAATAATATGTTAATGTGTACTGGGGAGGCAAAAACAACCTCCGTAGGAAACATAAACTATATGGAATGTTGTATGCTCATCTATACTAGCCATAAACAATACCCCAGCCCCTGTAACTAAGAGTTTCCAGGAAATCAGACAGCTTTATATACCTAACGAGGCATCTAAACAAGCCTAAGCTGACTATTTTATAACTCCTTCCCAATTAAGTGGAATGCAAAAAGTACAAAAAGGGATTAGTCTTGAAAGTCATTTGAAGTAGGGGACCAAAGAGAAGAACAAAGTAGAATCTTTTTCTAGAAAGTATGGGTTGCTTCCCATTTCTCATCTTCAAAAATGGATTGATTGCTTTCTTGCCATATCACCCACAGCAAGGCTAAGCTAGCACACTTGCACATCATTTAGGCTTTCTTTTCTTGACCAAAAGCACACAAATTCTCCGTAAGAAGATCTTCACAAGACCTTGGAGCAGCCCAGGAAATCTTAGCTTCCTTACAAAGAATTGCCTGGAAGGAAGATGTAGTTGGCAGTGTAGGGAATATGAACTGTTTGTCTATTCATTTTTCTGACAAAGGATGAACCAAGATGGAGAAAGGCATTGGCTTGGGTTGCATTCTTTTCAATACATCAGCTGTACTCATTTGTCCTAAAGCTACTGCCAGGGGAAAACTTGAATGTTTGGAGGAATTTTGGCCCTTCAAAAATATTGAACTGGTTTAAGATCTCATCGGCGTTCTTGGCTCACAACTGCTGGAAATAGTGGAGAGTATGAGTATTAATATTGTCAAATTGAGAGGGAGGAATTTGTTTTTAACCTTCATATTCATTCAAGCAACATTATATTAATATCGAACATAGTATCAGTTTATTTGTCCACTTACGCTTTATAAAAGTTTCTTGCCTCTGTTTGAGTGTCTCCACAAAATTATAATGTTTTCCTTACCGTTGCAAGTTTCTTTTTAACTTTACCAAATGCGTATGAACTTGATCAAAGCTTTTATTGACATATTTATTTATTGTGTCATTTTATTGACTTATGGTTTTTCATTTGTTATTTTTTGGATGCCTTGGCCTTCAGCCAACCTTGCCTGTTAGAGCTGAAGTTGATATTAAGCTAGGAGGTACTAAGTGCCATATTATAATGAGTAGATTAAAACCATGGTTACGCCTCCACTTGTCGAAGAAGAAAAGAATGGTGCTTCGAGAGGAAACTTTTACTATCGAAAAGCCACAATCGACTGAATCCAAAGTCGTCTTATGGACATGTACTCTCTCAGCCCCTGAGATGACTGTTGTGCTATATAGTATCAGTGGTTTCCCATTGTATCATGTAAGTATTGTGCTTGTCAATTTATCTCATTCACATACATTATTTTGGGTTACAAGCAAAGTGGTTGAGTCTTTTATCTGAGATATTGTATTACAAAATGTCGATGGTTGCAAGATTTCTTTTGAATATCTTCATGGTAAGTTTTTTTATTGCATGTGATGATTAGGACATAATGAAAATCATATTGATCATTGTTAACTGAATAACCAGTATTTTTTTTTCTGATGGGAAAAGAAATATATAACAAGTAGTTTAGCTCACAGATATAGCCAGTGGCAAATAATTGGCACAGTTCGACTTGAAACTAGAAATTCTTAAATTTAAACTATTTTAAATCCTGGCACTGGGAAACTTTTAGTATTTAAGTTTATGCTTAAAACTACTTCTTCTGATTGGAAGATGTATTAGTAGGACAGTGGGACAGGGGAAGAGAAAACAAGTAAAAGAGTGGCCTATTGTAATGTGTATATATTGTTTAAATCCCTCTTCTTTGAAATATTCATAGCATATCTGTATGTCTCACTCTTAACACACTGTTAATGAAGTAGTCATTCACATTGTCAGCCTTTATTCTTTTGACTTCTGAACTATATGATTGCAGTGTATAAATCTTCAATTACATGTTGCAGGGGTGCTCACAATCATCACATGTATTTGCAAATAACATTTCAAGTACAGGAACTGCTGTGCACATGGAACTTGGTGAGCTTAATTTGCACATGGCAGATGAATATCAAGAATCATTGAAAGAATGCCTTTTTGGTGTAGAGTCGAACTCTGGTTCCTTAATGCATATAGCAAAACTTAGTCTGGACTGGGGAAAAAAAGACATTGAATCATCTGAAGAAAATGGTCTTAATTCTAAATTGGTTCTCTCAGTTGATGTGACTGGCATGGGTGTTTCTTTCACTTTCAAGCATGTTGAGTCGCTTATTGTGACTGCCATGTCCTTTCAAACTCTCTTCAGGAGTCCATCTGCTTCCAGTAAAAGAACAACTCAGAGCCGAGGAGCACATGCATCTAAATCATCCGGGAAAGGGACTCGTCTCCTGAAACTTAATCTTGAACGCTGTTTTGTAAATTTTGTTGGTGACACAAGCTTGGACAACAGTGTTGTTGCAGATCCCAAACGTGTAAATTATGGATCACAGGGTGGTCGAGTTGTAATTGATGTCTCAGATGATGGCACACCACGTACTGCAAACATCATTTCTAATATTTCTGATGAATCCCAGAAGTTGAGATACTCTGTTTCTCTTGATATCTTCCATTTTAGTTTGTGTGTGAACAAGGAAAAGCAGTCTACACAGATGGAACTTGAAAGAGCCAGATCTATCTATCAAGAATATTGGGAGAAAAATAGGGCTGGCAATAAAGTGGTATTATTTGACATGCAGAATGCAAAATTTGTACGGCGTTCTGGTGGTCTCAAGGAGATCTCTGTGTGCTCTCTTTTCAGTGCTACTGATATTACAGTCCGGTGGGAACCTGATTTGCATCTGGCACTGTTTGAACTGGTCTTGCAGTTGAAGTTACTGATACACAATCAGAAACTTCAGGTACTTGCTAATGAACACAAGGAAGATGTCTCTAGTGTAAAAGATGCAGAGCAGAAGAAAGAAGCTGCCACAGAATCAGGTCATCCTGACAAGTACAAGAAGAAGGAATCCATATTTGCTGTTGATGTGGAAATGCTAAGCATATACGCGGTAGTTGGAGATGGGGTTGATGCAATGGTTCAGGTTCAGTCAATTTTCTCAGAAAATGCTCGTATAGGCGTGCTTCTTGAAGGACTCATTCTCAGTTTCTGTGGGGCCAGACTATTCAAAAGCAGCAGGATGCAAATTTCTCGTATTCCTAGTGTTTCAACTTGTTCATCAGATGGAAATGTACCAGCAGTCACCACTTGGGATTGGGTAATTCAAGGACTTGATGTTCATATTTGCATGCCATACAGGGTGCAGTTGCGTGCCATTGACGATGCTGTGGAGGATATGTTGCGAGGTTTGAAGCTTATAATGGCTGCCAAAAGTAAACTTATATTTCCAATGAAGAGTGAAAGTTCAAAACCTAAAAAGCCTAGTTCAGTGAAATTTGGTTGTTTGAAGTTTTGTATACGAAAGCTAACTGCTGATATTGAGGAAGAACCAATGCAGGGTTGGCTTGATGAACATTATCAGTTGATGAAGAATGAAGCCAGTGAGTTAGCTGTCAGGTTAAAATTTCTTGAGGAATTTACTTCCAAAGCCAAACAATGCCCTAAGTCTACTGCAACGAATGATTCCCCTCCTGAAAAAAAGGTTTACTATAATGGAGTTGAGATAGATGTAAATGATCCCTCAGCTATTAACAGAGTGCAAGAAGAAATTTATAAACAGTCATTCCGTTCCTATTACCAGGCATGCCAAAATCTAATGCCAGCAGGAGGTTCAGGTGCCTGTAGGGAAGGGTTTCAGGCTGGTTTTAAGCCTAGTGTTAACAGAACTTCACTTCTTTCCATTATTGCTACAGAGTTAGATGTAAGCTTGACAAGGATTGATGGTGGAGATTCTGGGATGGTAGAGCTTCTAAAGAAGCTGGATCCTGTTTGTCGTGAAAATAATATACCGTTTTCTCGGCTATATGGTAGTAATATCATTTTGAATACGGGCACCCTAGTTGCAAATTTAAGAAATTACGCATTGCCTCTTTTTTCTGCAACTTCTGGTAAATGTGAAGGTCGTCTTGTGCTAGCCCAGCAGGTAAGGTTCAAAGCTGCCTCCCTCTTTTTTGTTAGGACATTTTAATATTTCCTTTTCATGTATGTTGATTGCGATGTTTTGATGCATTGTTTAGATAAAATCTTACATTACCTGTTAACAGATTGAAGTTCTATCCAGATTTTGACTTCTGGATATTTGTATAGTGAGTTTATACTGTGGTCTTCTGACATTGATTCAATAGTTTTCATTTAGTATAGACTGAGGTTCTGTCCTGGTAGATCCTGGTTTCTGTGCACGGCTTCTGTTTCTTTTTCTAATCCCCATACCGTTTTAATGTGATTCAAATTCATTTTTTGCTAGACAAAGAAAAATAATAAACTGAAAGTTTTATCCAACCAATAAACCTTTTACAACATTATTTATAATCACCGGGGAGTCTGTATCCTCAAAACCTAGAGGTTACTCTTAAAAGTATGCTTTTAGAAATATTTAGGAGTAATAGATTGTTCCTTTTTTTCAAATTGTTATAAGCAATAAAATCAGAGAGATTCTTCAGATCTAAGCAAACTAAGCATGTACAGTAGGTTGAATAATCTTCTGTGAAACTAAATCACCTTGTGCTTTATTTGTCTGGCTTTTGTTGTTTTGGTTGCTGTCTATTCTATGATGTCTCAACTTTTGGGCTTACTTGTATGTCCTTGTGATTATAACTGTTCCATGTTGGTCTAGGCCACCTGCTTTCAGCCTCAGATTTATCAAGATGTCTTCATTGGAAGATGGAGGAAGGTCCGTATGCTTCGTTCAGCAAGTGGCACAACCCCCCCAATGAAGACATACTCAGATTTGCCCATATACTTTCAGAAAGGAGAAGTGACCTTTGGAGTGGGACATGAACCAGCTTTTGCTGATGTGAGCTATGCTTTTACAGTAGCTCTTCGTAGAGCTAATTTAAGTGTTATGAATCCAGGTCCACTAATTCTGCCACCGAAGAAAGAAAAGAATTTACCGTGGTGGGATGATATGAGAAATTACATCCATGGAAATATCACCTTACACTTCTCTGAAACTAGATGGAACATTCTTGCAACTACCGATCCTTATGAAAAGCATGATAAACTTCAAATCACATCAGCGTCAATGAAAATTGAGCAGTCAGATGGATGTGTCCATGTTTCTGCAGAGGACTTTAAGATTTTTCTGAGTAGTTTGGAGAGTTTGGTTAAGAGTCGAAGCTCGAAGCTTCCAACTGGTGTCTCCGGTGCATTACTTGAAGCACCAATCTTTACTCTTGAAGTTACGATGGATTGGGATTGCGATTCTGGCCATCCTTTGAATCATTATTTATTTGCACTTCCTGTTGAAGGCAAACCCCGTGAAAAGGTTTTTGATCCCTTCAGATCTACTGCTCTGTCTTTGCGGTGGAATTTTTCTCTTAGACCCTCTCTTCCTGCATGTGAGAAGGTGCCCTCATCTGCCCCTATGGGAGATAGGAACATTGTAGATGGAACCGTCTATGGTCCACCTTATAAGAGTGAGAATGTTCCAGTAGCTTCTCCAAAAGTAAATGTTGGTCCTCATGATTTAGCTTGGTTAATCAAATTCTGGAATATGAATTATATTCCTCCCCACAAATTGCGTACCTTCTCTAGGTGGACTCGTTTTGGAGTTTCAAGATTTGTCAGGTCAGGCAATCTGTCACTAGACAAGGTGATGACAGAGTTTATGCTTCGCATAGATGTTACTCCTACTTGTATAAAGCATGTGTCATTAGATGAAGATGATCCGGCCAAGGGACTGACTTTTAATATGTCAAAGCTGAAGTATGAAATCTGTTATAGTCGTGGCAAGCAAAAATATACTTTTGAGTGCAAGCGCGATCCTCTTGATCTTGTTTACCAGGGTATTGATCTTCACGTCCCTAAGGCTTTTATAAATAAAGTAGATTGTACCACCGTTGCAAAAGTAGTTCAAATGACAAGGAAAGGTTCTCAATCTGCATCCATGGATAGAGTTCCTAGTGAAAAACGCAATTCTATGAATGGTTGCACAGAGAAACACCGTGACGATGGATTTTTATTATCATCAGACTATTTTACGATCAGAAGGCAGGCCCCTAAGGCAGACCCTGCAAGGTTATTGGCATGGCAAGAGGCTGGGAGAAGAAACCTTGAGATGACGTATGTGAGGTCTGAGTTTGAGAATGGAAGTGAGAGTGATGAGCACACACGATCTGACCCAAGTGATGATGATGGGTACAATGTGGTAATAGCTGACAATTGTCAGCGTGTTTTTGTTTATGGCCTCAAGCTTTTGTGGACTATAGAGAACAGAGATGCTGTTTGGTCCTGGGTTGGTGGGATATCTAAAGCATTTGAACCTTCTAAGCCTTCTCCTTCTCGGCAGTATGCACAGAGGAAATTAGTTGAGGAGAAACAGAAACATGATGGAACTGACATACTTGAAGATGATACTTCTAAGTCTCCTTCTACCGGCCATGGTGCCCTTTCCCCTTCTCAGCACGGGAAGACTTCAGGACAGCTTTCATCTTCATCACAGTCAGTTAAAATTGAGAATTCATCATCTGCTACAGTTGGTATGTGTTCAGAACACCTTTACTATTTTAGCTCGGAGTATGGAATTGCATTATTGTTTATAGATGTGTTATGAGAATGAATGCAGGCATCTTAAAACTCGCTTCAGCTAGATATAATGTCACATTATAAAACTGTCCATGAGCATTTTTTGTATGAAATCAATCATGTCAGCTGAGATTACTCCTTTTCCTTTATTCCCAGAAAAAAGTGAAAATAGCAATGATTCTGAGGAGGAAGGGACTCGCCATTTCATGGTCAATGTTATTGAGCCACAATTCAATCTTCACTCGGAAGAGGCAAATGTAAGTTCTAATGGATACTTCAATAGAAGTTGTAATGGATATTTCAGCAGTAAAGTTAACTTTTTCCTTGAGATTTCCAGGTCAGAAGGGAAAAGCTATTAATTATCGATGATTTCATTTTGCTCTTTGGGGCCTTTTCATATTTTGTTTTCTTTATTGACAGAAATACCTAGCTGTTTTTTTTTTCTTTTTTAGGTTCTTTAAATTTAATCTACTTTTTCTTTTTTCTCCAGTCTTCTAATTTTCCCCATTTCATATTAATCAACCGTCATATAAGAATGCTTAAAATATGTTTGAAGTTTATATACGTTCTGTACACAAGATATATTTTGAAATATGTAAACTTCCATAGAGAAACATCTGAAAATATTAAAAAAATAACACTCTATGGAGTACAATTATGTCCAGCAAACTTATTAAAAATTGAAGAGGTTCTGCATTTGACTGTACATGCTCGCTGTTTAGAACTTGGCAAATATTTTGAAATTTTGGAAACAATTGATAAATTGGGTTCACAATTTCAATTTAATAATTTCAAAAATTATCCGAAATTGAACATTCTTCTTGCCCTGAAATTTTTCCCATTGTACGAGAGAAAACAAAAAAAAAGAAAAAGGAAAGCACATTACTTGGGTTTATTAATTGAAACTTGATTGAAGAAACTGGAGTGCAGTGCTTTCAAGTCCATATTTGATAATATTTGTGTTGCTTGTATAGTTTCATTTGTTTATCAGTTTTATAACAATGATGTGTAATTCATGTAATGTCTTTATGACTACCAGGGTAGATTTCTTCTTGCTGCTGTCAGTGGCCGTGTTTTGGCCCGGTCATTTCATTCAGTCCTTCGTGTTGGATATGAAATGATTGAACAAGCACTTGGTACAGAAAATGTTCATATTCCTGAATGTGGACCTGAAATGACATGGAAACGCATGGAGCTGTCTGTGATGTTGGAGCATGTTCAGGCTCATGTTGCACCAACTGATGTTGATCCAGGGGCTGGATTGCAGTGGCTTCCTAAAATTCGTAGAAGCTCTCCAAAAGTGAAGCGCACTGGTGCTTTACTTGAAAGAGTGTTTATGCCTTGTGATATGTATTTTCGATATACAAGGCACAAAGGTGGGACTCCAGAGTTGAAGGTAATACTAGCATTTCCCTGGCATTGACTGCTTACTGTATTTATATGAGTTTACCCATTAGCATTTCGCAAATGTTACATGCTCGTAGACACCTGCCCATGTATATGTATTTTCTAATATATTGACGTTTTGTTCCTTCAATTTGGGTTGTACTCTCATTTTAAAAAACCTGCTTCCGTATTATTTATTCTGATGCAGGTGAAGCCCTTAAAGGAGCTGACTTTCAATTCTCGTAATATAACAGCAACAATGACATCCCGCCAGTTTCAGGTTATGCTTGATGTGTTGACCAATCTTCTTTTTGCACGGCTTCCCAAGTGAGATATGAATATTTCTTTTTCGTTGTTTCTCTTCTTTCTGTATTAATTATTAAAATTTTAAACTATTTGGAGCTGAGCTTCAAGTTTAATCTGCTTGACATCACTTCTTAATCATTGATTGCATTTTAGATTAGGGCTGAAATGAGCTTTGGTGTATCTTAATTGTGTCTGAATAACTGATTTTTTTTCTTTTCCTAATTTTTAAAGCTGAGATGTTGTAGTCAAATATCTTCTGGGATCTGCATGTAGTAATTCTATTGTAGAACAGCCCTAGAATTGTACGTCTAGAAAGCACAAAATTTAGTCCCACGAAGGGAAAGGTCTACCTCCCACTTGGGAGGAACTCAGCACCTCATAGTTGTATTGGGTATCAGCCACCCTGCCAAAGGTTGGCTGGCTTGAATGACTGAATTTATTGAATAATCATTGTTGAAGTCCAGTTTATGTACTGTTAGATTGCCATTAGTAACCCAAAGGTTGCTGTCTTTGACTCATTCTCTGCATATTTGTTGATATTGTTTGATGAATGTACTCTGATATGTAAAATATTTTAATTGAGCATGTGATATGGGCATTGACACAAAATGCTTGTGATTCAGGCCTCGAAAGAGTAGTCTTTATCTTGCTGATGATGATGACGATGTTGAAGAGGAGGCAGATGACTTGGTTCCGGATGGTGTTGAAGAGGTAGAACTTGCAAAAATTAACCTAGAACAGAAAGAGCGGGAGAAGAAATTGATTCTTCATGACATTAGGAAATTGTCTCTCTCTTGTGATGCTTCAGGAGATATCCATCCAGAAAAAGAAGGCGACTTGTGGATAGTAACTTGTGGAAGATCGGCATTGGTAAGGAACTGATCTGTTCGGTGATATTTTCTTTTGATGTTTCTAATACGTCATGGTGATAATGATTCTTTATTAATGTAATATTGTAGTTTTCTATATTCGGGGAGCTGTCTTCTCTTTCAATCTGTTGTCTAAATTATAATAGTCTTTATGTTTGAGGCCCCAAATTATAAAAACTCAGGGATTAGAAGGGTTGAGTCTGCACAAAAAATTTGGAGGAGACTGTTTAGTATTCTACTTGGCTGCTAATTTTTATTTCTATGATTAGAGAGGAAGTGAATTGGAAATCTTGACTATGCCTATGATTGAGAGGGTGATTGGGTGATTGATTTTGCATGCCGTGGAGTAGTTTCTACGTGTATTGCTGTTGTTCACACGGTTACACAAGATCATCCAACTTCAGTGTTGCATATGAAATATATCTTTCACATGTACTGTCTCCTTAGCAGTTCTTTTCTTCCCATGTTCAAGAGTTTGCATTCTGATTCAAATCATATTGCTTGAGGGAGGGTTAGCAAGTGATGGAGATATGCCTCCTTTTGAAATAAAGAAGGAATGAAGAAACAACTCCCATTTGCCTTGACCCTTTTTTTACCTGAACAACTTCCTTAGTTTCTTGCCAATTTGACAATGCTTATTACTCAGGCACGTTGATCTCCAGTATATGATATATATAATGACGTTTTCTCAAAATTCTATGTACTGCATTCTTGGTGTACTGAATATTATCTTTATTGGTCTCTCCTCTATAGTGTTTCATGTTTCTATGCTGGCTTTTATGTAGGTAGGTCATTTTCTTTTAACCATGCTTGTTCTTGTATTTTTTCATATGTATATTATGTTCATCAAAAAAACAATATTTATCTATTGTTGTACATATCAATAATGAAATTTTTCATTGCTAATAGCTCATATATTATGTTCACTTTGCCTCTCAGATACAAGCACTGAAGAAAGAGCTTGTAAATGCACAAAAATCTAGGAAAGCAGCATCTGCATCTTTAAGGTTGGCAATGCAGAAAGCTGCTCAGCTGCGACTAATGGAGAAGGAGAAGAACAAAAGTCCATCCTATGCTATGCGAATTTCTTTGCAAATTAACAAAGTTGTCTGGGGCATGCTTGTTGATGGGAAACCCTTTGCTGAGGCTGAGATAAATGACATGGTAAGTGTCTGAACACAGTGAAATGAGTATTTAGCTTTTTCTGTTGTTTGCATGTCACAGTTTTCATTGAATTGACAAACTACATTTATGGTCACCATGTAGCAGCTGATTTGGTTAACAGTAATTTTTCAAACATTGTCGATTTGAAAAGCTAAAGTTATTCTTCATTGATTCTACCATTTTTATGGTTCTTCAATTGTAGTTAATAGTGACATTTTATTTTCTGAAGATGACTGATTATAGTACTTCCTTGATCATCTTTACAGATATATGATTTTGACCGGGATTACAAAGATGTTGGCATTTCTCAGTTTACAACAAAGTACTTTGTTGTGAGAAATTGCCTGCCCAATGCCAAGTCTGATATGCTTTTATCGGCATGGAATCCTCCACCAGAATGGGGGAAGTATGCTCTTTTTCCTACCTGTCTGTTGTATTTGCTGTTATTTAGATGTGTATTTGCAAACTCCTATATGATTAGTTATTACTTTTTGATATAAGCTTAAGTTACTTTTCCATTTTATTGTGCATGGTGCTTATGGTTTGGTCTTTTAGTTCATGGTGAACCTAGATCAATACTTGGGCAGTTGTTGGCACACTCGAGCAATGCAAGCTCAAGCTGAGCTTGAGTACTCTAAAAGTGGTTTGGGTATTTTTTCCAGGTTTATTGGGTCTCATATTTAATCAATATATCTTTTTCTATTCTTTTGGGAAATTTGGACTACTTACTCAAATGGATTGACTGATTCTGTTAGAAAAATGAATCCGTTTATTTAATGTTGAAAGCTCTACGAAGGACTGAGGGTAAGCCATTACATACACCTAGGCATATTTAATAAAATCCTCTGTCAAAATGATAACTGAATCATTGTTTTTTCAATAAAAAAATAAAAGAATAGTTATTATTCCATATTAGCCAAATTGGTGAAAATTGGGTTGGGCTTAGTATTGTTCTTATTATAATTTTTGTACTTTCTTTTGTATGTTGAGCTGCAAACTATAGACAAGTGATGATAGTCTGTTTGTAACTTGCTGCATTCTTATGTGTTCGTGCGCGTTGTACTGCACGCATTCATGCTTGAGTAATGATGAGATGAAGTGATGCCCAGCTATAGGGATCAGGCACTAAACATATGAAGAATATAAGTTTTCTAAGAGGATGAGTTTTTAGAAATTATGATTTGATCTCAATGCTGATAATTGTCAATTAAATCTTATAAACGGGTAGGAGCTGCCTTAATATGCTCATATTTATATATTTTTTGCTGCAGAAAAGTCATGCTTCATGTAGATACAAAGCAGGGAGCTCCAAAAGATGGAAACTCTCCTCTTGAACTTTTCCAGGTAATTTATTTTGCTTGTTTTCTTTTAAGTAAATGATTAATAGATGTGATCCGAGTTTTCATAATGATTGTTATTTAATATTATGGAGATATTGATAAGTTCCATTTTGATAAAGTGGATATGCATTTTATAGACGCTTTGCATTATTATACAGCTGCAAACATTAATCTCTTACTAGTTTTAGATAAATTATTTTGAGTCAAACGAACCTACTGTATAGCATCTGTTGAAAATAAAGCACTTTCACATCTTCATCTTAATTTGATCACGAATTCCAGGAACTAGTCATTTTGTTAACATGAGCCTTTCATCTAAAACTGTAGGTGGAAATTTACCCTCTAAAGATCCATCTGACGGAGACAATGTACAGAATGATGTGGGAGTATTTCTTCCCAGAAGAAGAGCAAGATTCGCAACGCCGGCAGGTATTTGGAGGCTGCAAGTATTTCAAATTTCTGATGCCAAGACTAAATGGCAGGTTTGCTCTTCTAGATGCCAAGGCAATTGATGTTCTTCATCAATACTGTGCAGGAAGCTTGGAAGGTCTCAACAACTGCTGGTGGCAGACGCGGTAAGAAAGGCTCGTCAATGCATGAAGCTTCTACATCAGGCAACCAATTAACGAAAGAGTCTGAAGCCCTACCCAAACAAAATGCCTCTGCAGTACCTTCCACCTCTCTTGCTGATTCACCACTAGTGAGTTACCTAAATTTCTTCTATCTTGTGGCTCTTAATTCAAATCATTAGTTTATCCAAATCAATGATCATTCTTGGCAAGCCTGTAGGCTGGATACTAAGATCTTAATGTGTGTTAAAATTTTCACTTTCGTACAAAAGTTGATGACTTTCTTCCCCACTTTAGCATCTACATGAGCTTGCCACTTTCCGTTCCTTAAGGAAACGGAAGGCCCCCACAAGATCAAAACTATTCTATATACAAAAAAATTTGTATGTCCCAACTGTGCTGCTTTTATCAAGTTCATTTGAAACTTATTTGCAGGCATCAAGGACACAAAACACAAAGACAAATTCTTCTAATGGTTCAGCACCAGAGTTGCGAAGAACATCTTCTTTTGATAGAACTTGGGAAGAGACTGTGGCAGAATCTGTTGCTAATGAACTAGTCCTACAGGTTCACTCTTCCAGTGGGTCACTAGGTTCTCTTGACCAACAAGATGAAACATCTAAAAGCAAAGTGAAAGACACCAAGCCCGTAAAGCCTGGTCGGTCACCTCACGAAGAGAAAAAGGTTGGAAAAGTGCAAGAAGAGAAAAGATCTAGGCCTCGAAAAATGAGAGAATTTCACAACATCAAGATAAGTCAGGTTGGTCAGTTTTTGTCAAACAATGATCTATGGTTGTAATATATGCAATATTTCAGGTTTTATAAGTAGTTGTTACCTGATGCTTGTGTAGGTTGAGCTACTGGTTACTTATGAAGGATCAAGATTTGTTGTGAATGATCTTAAGTTGCTGATGGATACATTTCATCGTGTTGAGTTCACCGGAACTTGGAGGAGACTCTTCTCACGAGTTAAGAAACATATCATTTGGGGAGTCCTAAAGTCTGTGACTGGAATGCAGGTAAAAGTTATCTATTGATAAGCTTTCAAATTTCATTAGTAAGAAATATGAGATCATTTTCCATTTTGAAGTTGAAGTTCTGTTTGATTTTTAGCTTCCTCAAATTTCTGGCGGCATGGAGTTTTGCTCGTTTTGGCTCTATTATGACAGAGGTTCATAAACTGTTGGCTAATTTGGTTGGTAATTTGTCTTTGTGTTGTGTACTAGAGGTCTGAGATTGAAATCAAGCCCCCATTTGGGTTTGGGGAAAGGAGATGGGTTAGACTGCCCCAATTGTGTTTACTTTTGAGCGTTCTGTCTCATAATTAATTGTAATTTTGATAAAAGCTATGATCCTTATTATAGAATCATAGAAAGTGAACTGTCTAAACCATAGGAAGTAAACTGTCTTACTCTAGGTTTCCATCTCATTGACTAAGGCTCAGAAAGATCTGGAATTTCTAGAAATATCTGACCACGAAGCAAAATTATAGTGCATTGGCCATTACCATTGGGCCCACTTTCATATTCTCCCTTGTTTTGTAGGGTAAGAAATTCAAAGACAAAACACATACTCAACGGGAGCCTGGAGGAACTGCTGTTCCTGACAGTGACCTTAATTTGAGTGACAACGAGCAAGGTCAGCCAGGGAAACCTGACCAGTACCCAATAACCTTTCTAAAGCGACCCAGTGACGGAGCTGGAGATGGATTTGTAACTTCCATTAGAGGACTGTTCAATACTCAACGTCGCAAGGCTAAAGCATTTGTGCTGAGAACAATGAGAGGTGAAGCAGAGAATGATTTTCATGGGGAATGGAGTGAAAGTGAAGCCGAATTCTCTCCCTTTGCCAGGCAGCTCACAATAACAAAAGCTAAGAAGCTCATTAGGCGGCATACAAAGAAATTCAGGACAAGAGGACAGAAAGGTTTGTTGGAATTTCTTTAAACAATTTAATGATAACCCTTGTTAGGTCTACTGATATGGACGTGTAAATGTTGAGGCCATCGACATTTATCACCTGTTGCAAGATAGATCATTGGGGTTTAAAAAAAATGGTGTTGTTCATTGATGTTAGAGACTGACTGATCAACATTAAATTTTCAGGTTCATCCTCCCAGCAGAGAGATTCACTTCCATCATCTCCAAGGGAAACGACTCCCTTTGAAAGTGATTCTTCCAGTGGATCCTCGCCTTATGAGGATTTTCATGAGTAGAAGCGAAGCGTGCGTCTCTCATCTATTTATTAATTTTTTAAGGCATTTAGTTGAGGATACAGAGCATGGTGCTCAGGGATTTCTTTCCTCTCTGACTTTCGTGCTATCTCCGATGGAAACCAGAAAAGGTACAACATGCTAAGACTGAGTTAACATCAGAATAAAAAGCTGGCGGCGGGATTGGATGGAAGGACAGATAAGCTGAACCCACCCATGTACAGTCCACGCCCCTCTCTTTCGGCCAAAGGAGTAGCCGCTGGCTTCTACTTCCATAAACAATTCGGTTGTAAAGTTTTGTTGAATATACAGGCTCCTAAAGTTATATACGAGAGCTGCCAGATCTCATATTTTTGTACATACATTCAGCAAGTATATGGGAAAAATAATAAAATAAATGCAAAATTTTAGCTTTCCCGCTGCTCTTCTCAAAATCAATGCTTTCATATTCGGTGAAACTAATAAATAAATAAAGTGTCTCACATTCCCATTCCTTCTCTCAGAAATGAATGCTTTCGTAATCGGTGAAACTAATAAATAAATAAAGTTGATTTCGAAGCAGGTCACATGTCATTCTTTTGCGAGCTATCTTGATAATTACGTCCTTTAACAGTGCTACAAAGCTTCGCGTCCGTGAGATCTTCCCTTATTTTTCATAAGGGTTATTATCACATTCGTCCCCTGAGGTTAGAAAATCTATGAGTTAGATAAAAATTTAATGAATGTATCAAAAACCTCCCCCATCGTTAACAAAAACTGTTAATTGACTATTAAATATAGGGGTAAATACGTAAAAGACCATGATTTCTTTTTGTGTGAAGAAGAGCTTATTACTTTCTCAAATTTTTGAATCCTAACTCTCTTAAATCTTTGAATCCCGAACTTTGAAGATCTCTCTTAAAATTTTTGATTTCTAACCTTATGAAGCCCAAATCAATGGCCAAGGATTTGACTACTATTATCAAGGAGATTTGGGGCATATGTGTTCTCGTGAATTGCTCAATCGACGACAAAGATTAGAAACACTTGTAGTAGGAGATTACTGATGGTTGCCATCGGGGAGGAAGCCACAACAATTTTGGCCGAGGCGGTCGTGTGATTGCGGTGGTGGGTTCCGTGACGAAGGACTTCTTGCTGATGTTGTTGGTCTGTGTTTCTTTGCTTATTTGGTTGTATTTTTTTCGCTTGGTTGCTAAGAAAACTGAAGAAATGTTTACATTTTTTTGCTAGTTTTGCGGTGTTTGTGATCTTTTGAAATTGGTAAATAGGTAAAATTGATGGATTATATGCAACTAGACTTTTGAAATTCTTTCTTATTTTGAAAAATTATAGCACCATGAAATTTTTATTGGTAAATCCTGTGCATTTGCTTTAAAAATACTTGAGCAATGATTCGATTAAACCTACAACTGATAACTTTATAGTTTTTATTTGTGCACGTGGTTTATTTTTGTGTTATAGTTATGATTTTTGTTCGGTGGTGATCATGATCGTCGTGGCAGTGGAGAATTTGGAGGTGCACCTATAGATTGTTACGCTGGTGGCTTTAGGGGTGGAGGAAAGTTGTAGAACATATTATAAAGAGCTACTATTGTTCTTTAACATTTTGATCTCTGATGGAAATATGCTTTTGATCAGATTCTAATGTGCATATGCGCTGCTAGCTTTTGTTGTACTAATTTTGTTTCATATTTATGTTATTATCATCTTCCCAGAGAAACAAGACAAAAGAAATAATACTTAGAATTATTTTTCATGAAGTGAAATTAAAAGATGTATTTAGTTTTATTTTCTATTATAATTTATTTATGAGTATTTTAATAATTATAAGTATATTTACAAGTTAGTCAACCATCACTCTAAAAACAAATTTTTGATATGTTCTCTAACCTTTTTATCCAACTAATAAAATCTCATATTTCAAGAGAGGATTGTGATAATACCCATTTTTTTTCATAATATATTAATAAATGTAAGTTCTGAATTCTTTTAGATTAAGATTTGAGCTTCTTTTTTTTTCCTTTGACAAAATAATTATCGAAAATGTATACACCGTTATAACACCTCAATACTCGTGAATCCATGCAACCATAGACAGACCAGCATCAACCCATAGCAGCAGATCCTGTGATGACTTCGTTGACGAGCCCGAACAAAATGCATAATAAAAAGTGTTCGAGAACTACGGAAATCGTCATCGACATATCAAATATCAGGTTTAGCCAAAGCAAAGCTTCATCTCAAGATCCGGAAGAAGAAAGCCACATTTATGATTATGATATGACGGGTTCATATTAACCTATGGCATGGACAAGACGAGGGTAAACTGCTGTTGTCTCCGTCAGAGCTACCAAGTCAATCACAATACTATAGACTGGTAAAAGCACTCGGGCACATCTCATAACAAATTGTACACAACAGATCCAACACTTATATCAACAACAAACATCGCCAGATTATCTAATGTCAGCTGGAAGTAGTTCATCATCTTCTATGGTCAAGAGATCATTGTTGTACTTAAATTCAATGTCATGGCTGATTTAAGTCATAACAATCCACAATTTGCTACTTTGGCCTCCTTACAAGGATCAGTAACTTCATCCTGTATGTAGCTCATCTAGACACAAGTCTCTTTCCTTTAATGGAACTAACTAAACTTGTCACCTTCTAATCAAAATTAGAAGGAATGTCAATATCTGTATCTGAAGGATTAGCAAGCTCAACCAATGGTTCCTGCAAATTCCAGAACTATTAACATGAGATATTTCATATCAATTTGAAAAGCCTCGTAACCAACTACAAAGGACATCAACATGTGCACATCAATCCAGTAGAAAAATGAACCTCAGTAGTGCCATGGACGAAGAAGGGGTTTATAGCTGGAGGAAAAGAGTGAGAGGGCATTGTATGCGATACTCTTGAAGAACTAAAGATCTCAAAGCTATTGAAGAAATAAAGATACTCTTTAAGAAATAAAGATCTCAAAGCTATAAGGTAAATATTTTAAGTTAAAACTGAACCAAGCACGAAGTCACACACGGATAGTATTATCGTTCTTTTTGGAAGGAAATATACTCCTATGGTGCAATACTTCAGTATTAAGCCAAATATATTGGGACACAGAATTCAGTAGCATAGCCATGATACAAGTAGTAGGCATGTCATCTTAATACATTTTCATATAAACGTTTTACCTGCTCATCGTCATCAGCTGAGGAATGGACAAGTCCCATTGGCAAACTATGCGTGAGATCTTCAGCAGTTCCATGCATATCCTACACCGTACAGAAATTCAAGTCAACAAAAAACAAGAAGATTCCTAATAGGAATGAAAATAATGTTTTCACAATTGTGATGACTGCATTGTAAAATATGATGCAAGAATGGCTCAATATATTCAGTAAATTGCTTCATGAAAAACAAACTGATATCATTTCTGCTCGTTACCTAATCCAAGTAAATTGTCTGCTCATTAGTCCCATTTAGATGACATGGCTAATATATGGCACCTTCAAAATCTAATCAGTATAAGAGGGTGGGAAGATTTGGAACTGTCCACCATAAATTGCTTGAAAAATGATAGCTTGAACATGAAAGCCAGTGAATCCACTGTTGCAAATCCTTGAAAACAGTTTGGAAGTGCAGTTTCTAAATTGAGTTTAGGCAACAACCACAAAACATAAAACTCAAAAAAGTTCAAAGATTCAAAATTGAACTCAATATTATGTAACAAATTGGATAAAATCAAACCATATGCTTTTTTTCCCCTTTCTCTGCTGCTCTTTTTATATTTGACAAATGTACACCCAAATGTGTCCACCAACAACACTCTAGTCTCTGATTTAAGCTCAAGTTGCTTATTAGCATAGAAAAACTTATCACCCCACCAATAATGGTCTCAAATAGCTTTTACATAATGCTTAGGTACCAAAATGAATAATTGAAGCTGGCAGAAGTATCAGTTAATCATAATCCTAATAAAAATCTGCTCAACTTAGCTGTTCTAAGCTTATAGAGCAAAAGCAAGACAGAGAAGGAAACACAATAAATTCATCAACATATGCTACTGCAGGAACTGAAACATACTTCTTCATCTGGGTCTATGGAAGGATTATTGGACCCTTCATCAACAGCCTTGGAGGGATCTTCAGGAGTTCCCTGCATCACCATTGCTAGAACTTAGAACAAAGAGAGAAGCCTTCCCAATGACCCAAAAGGAAATTGCAATGGTTAAAAACAATATTACATGCTCATCATGATTTCCAGAGAATTCTCCTTCCATAATTGAGGGCTTCACATCCATTGGTGTTTCCTGCAAATTCCATTAATATAAGTAAGCAAACCAATTACGCCAAAAGTAGTCAAAAAATAGAAACAGAGATCAAATACTAATATTTGAGAGCATTTCAAATTTATTCGCCACAGCTCTCTGGTGCAGAAGATTCCTCATCTAAAATAAAATTTAGCAATCAAATTCAAGCAATGTGGCGCCTAGCAATGAGGAGTGAAGCCACCTAATTATGAGGACACACAAACAAAAGATCTCTCAAGCCTAGATCCTCCACTCTAAAATCTAAGCACATATAATACAGTGATCTGGGAAAACAAAACATCTAAGATCTTAGTTAAGGCACTTACAGGTTCTATTTGGTCCATGGAAAGATTCCTTCCTCCCTTACTGAGGTCTCTCAATGTTCCCTGCATGTCCAATAAACTGGTGAAGGGAAATGACACATTAAGAAGCGAAGAATAAATAAATAAAAGTACATAATTTAGCAACTATATCAACAAGCAGAATTAAAAGGCATGGTCAGATAACAATAAAGATGAAATATGGATCTCTTATATCTCTACAGAAAGAAGAGAAAATATTTGCATAGAATTGATAAAACTTGACCATACAGAAATGGACTTTCATCTGACCCAGAAAAAACATAAATGGAAAACCAATAACAATAATAAAGTCAAATTAAACCATATAACAAATCAAATTAAACAAACCTTATTTGCCCACATAAGCCCGCATGCATTACATAAAGTTCTTGGTCCAGCTGGGCCACGACGCATTGCAGGAGTATTATTTTCACTAACGCCACAATGTTGGCATCGACGGATACTAGAGAGCATAAACAAAAATAACAGCAGAAAAATGAACCAATATGACGTCACCAGAAAAACGGTCATATTACCAAATGCTAAAAACGGTAGTGCCGCAGAACACTCAGAACTCACACAGTTTCTGGACGAGGAGTGCCATCTTGCAGCCCACCTTGTGAAGAATCCCAATGCGAAGCACCCGAACTTTCTTTTAAAGAAGCAAACTGCCCATTCTTACGATGCATCCTAAAAGGATAATAAGGAAAAAAGAATCTTCTGATCATTCCTTCATATTGTTACATCATGTTATAAGACAAACAATAAAGACACTGAAATACTAATGGATTATCTACTACTTTAAAAAGACAAAGTTTCAATATGTAAGTTTCAAACGATGTTAAAGATTAAAAGTCACATGAATTAAAATTATAAAGAAAATATAATGCATTCTGTTTATAATACTTCAAATATCTTCTCGATAGTTAAAAGGTAAATTATCACCATTGCTACCTTCTAGCTCCCTCAAAATAAACCTAAAAGCTAAACTTTCCACTACACACAAATACACAGCAGAAAACATGCCTTAATTCAGTTTTTCCATGTACATTAATGCACATTAGAACTGAAAAGCATATCCTCATTAAAAGACAATGAAAAATGAAGATCTGGTGGGGATCAATGACTTGAGTTGTCCCATATAAAGTACTATCAAACACAACAAGAAGGCATTGGTAGAATATTTCACCATCAAAGATTCTAAGTCACTAGTCATTCAGAGATTATGAATAGAACAAGCTTATTTATTTTCCACAAATAAGTTTTGCTTGGTGGGGCCCAAATAAACAAAATTAGATTAAGTTCTAAAATGAACTTCAAAATTATGTGATTCCTGCATTTAATGTTATGATTATGATCATAATAACAACAACATTAAAATATAAGGGAAGTAATTCTTGCATTGAATTTCATGAAACCATCCCCCAGTGGACAGACCAGTAGTATAAAGAAAACTTAATTACTATTACAAGGATATCTTTTGACAACCATGCACCTAATTTCTAATTAGGTTTGGAATTAAATCTACACAATCCCGGACAGGGAGGCAACACGTAAACCATTAATGTACGTTCCATACAATAGTAAACTTTTACAGGTGAAATACCAAAATTTTCAAACAAGACTCTACAAGTTGATGCCAATTAACAGTGATGCTTCAATTCTAAATTACCTATTTTCAGATTCTTTTTCATCCCTATCACCATTTCAAGTCAACAGTGCACCACAAACATTATGAGACTTTAGCATGTATGAGTCTATACATGACTGATATTCAACCACCCAAAACTGAAAAAATAAAAACTACTTATCAACCAACCTTAATTATTACTGCTTTGGAATCTTTGCACATTAAATGATCTAACAATGCTCAAGACATCCTCAAATGGTAAATTTAAAAGCATTAATGAGATGATTAAAACAAAGTTTACCTCTGTGCAACCTCTTTCCGTACACTGTACCTAATTTTCTTGTCAAAACATCTCTCCTTCCTTTTTTCTCTGAACCTAACAAGGGAGGCTATTCTTCGCGAAAGATTTGAGCGCTTCGGGGTGTCACCCACGCCCTATAGAATTTGTCAGATTACACATGAACATAAAAGCTGAAGACAGTTAGATTCTCTAGATAATCTGAATATTTGCATGCATTACCCTGCTACTTTGATCATAAGGTACTTCAACTGTAGGTACACCTGTAGGTATGTCACGTCCTCCCAAAAGCAAGAGCACTGCTTGCACCTAGTTTTACAATCCAACAAACTGATGAAAACCTTCGAAGCATGTACAATCCACCAAATCCATTTAAAGAGTAACTGTAGTAAATTAGTGGAAAACAAGCTTGACCAATTTGAAACTAACAAATATGGAGCAAAAACAAATACTATAAATAAAAGGGATATAGCAATAGTTCGAACTTAATTGCAATAGTCCAACTAATTATCATATCCATCAATAATGGACATGGCACTAAAGCATAGAATCACAGAATGCAGGAGACATAAGAAATAAAAGGTTATGGAATCTGTTTTTTCATTAGCTAACGAAAAGCCTTAAATAGCAACGGAAGCAAAATGAATAGTTCAAGTAATAACATCAAAAAAAAAAAGAAAGCAGCCCATGCAGCCTCCTGATTGAAGCACTTCAACGACAGTTTTATAAAACTTTCAGTACACTGAACAAACTAAAATCTTTACACAAACATAATTAAAGCACCAACTGAATTTACCGTTATAATAAACAAGAAAAGTATGTACTAAAATCCTAAACCTTTAAATAAATAGCAAAAAGACCAACTAATCCAAGTTAAGAAAAAGATAAAATTAACAATTACCACTATCAAAATTTGGTGACATATCAATTCTTTACATACACTGCAGAAACTAGAAACGTAAGAACTATTTTAAATTCCCTTTTCAAAACCCAAAAGCCCATGAACCTCCACCCTAATAAAATGGCAAACCCTCCATGAATTAATAAGAAACTACATTATATAAACCAATTCAAACCCTCATGCACAAATACAGACAAATTCGAAAAGAGAAAAATATCTTTATGAAGTGAATTTTATATTTAAGCTTCAAGTTCGACTAAAACTCTTAAAACAACCGCTCATAGAACTTTGATAAACCATCAGATTGAAGAAAAGTGCTCAAGAAAATCTCAAAATTCAAAATAACCACCAACTTACCATCTATAGTCGACAGCAAGTTGAGCAAAATAAAACAAATAAAAATAAAACTAACCAAAAGGCAGAAGATACTCGAATAAAATTTAGAAAAAAATACCTTTTCGGGAGTAACAGCAGGAAACACATAAACCTCGCCTTCAAAGGAAAGCGTGAGTTCACTCGTCCTCGAAGCTGCCGCCACTACCACTCCATGCTCCGCCACGTTAACCACCGAACTGTTATGACTGATATTGCTATTATTAGTATTATTTATAATATTCAAAGAATTAACGTTTCCTTCTTCCGCGTCATCCATGCCGTCACAGTCCTCGTACTCACCATCCTCATCCTCGATCTGTATCGGTGCTCGAGGATGTTCCTCAAACGGCCGTGCTTGCAGAGGCTGCGGATTTGCTGCCGCCATAACAAACCCTAACTTCACCGCCAATTATTGCCTGTAGTTTTATTGAAGAGATGTCATCGTTCTCGGTTCTTTTAGGAGAAAAAGAGGTTGAAAACCCTAACTCTGAAATTGAATTGGTTTTGAGCTCGGAGAAGCTTCGAAAATGGAAATAAAGATGTAGACAGAGAAAATGTGAAGAAAAATAAAAAAATAAAAAAAAATCGAAAATCGAAAAAAAGAAGTACCCTAAATATAGCTAAGATTTGCGAGGGAGTACTCGTGTTTCCTTGGAGAGGCCCAAATTGGAATTAAATTTTTTCCCAAAAGAAAAATATATTAATTTATTTTTGGATAG
Source organism: Azadirachta indica (assembly GCA_022749755.1). NCBI lineage: Eukaryota > Viridiplantae > Streptophyta > Magnoliopsida > Sapindales > Meliaceae > Azadirachta > Azadirachta indica. The sequence continues at coordinate 6,670,064 of CM040449.1, forward strand.
AAAGAGACTGTGTCGACTTGTCGAGGACTTCATTTCTGTATAAAGTAATAAAAGATGGAAGGAGATATGATTCGGTGGCTTGGTGAGCAGGGTAATTAGAATGGTGCTTGGGTCCCATGGGGTTGATGGTTCACATGACATGGTGCGTGTCGTGATTACTGATGGAAGGGATTAGTTTGGGCCCCAACGGGGATACTGGTTACTTTTAAATGAACGGCTGGTTGTAGTTGTAATGACTACGGGCCTGCGGTATGGATTAATTATGGGATCGGAATTTTAGCCTTTAGGTAACACGGATAGTTAGTTAGTATTAAGTCAGGTATTAGTTAATACATATAAAAATTGATAGATAAATATAGATAATTTTGGATTAAGGAAACACACAAAAAAAAAAAGGACTTATCTGGTTGACAACATTATACATAGCATTTTGTTTTTTAAATTACGAGTATGAACCTGATATTAAGTTGGTACGAGTCAGAATTTAAATTTCAAATATGTTGTAGTACTCTAAAAATATTTACCCTTTGATCCACAAAAAACCGAAGTTAGATAAAACAGAAAGGCATATCGATTCGTGATAGATACGGGGATCAATACATTTGAACAAATGAGAAGTATAAGATAGCCATGTCAAAACCAGGAACGGTCTGGTCTATCATTCTTCAATAACTTGGATATGATTACTTTGCCTTTCCTTTGCTGCTGAATGACCATTAAATGGGAGGGCATAGGCCGTACTTACCATATTAGGGTAGCACAGACACCGAAGAAGGAACACAAGCAACATTCGGAAGAAAACTTGCCAAGAAAAAGGAGACAAAAGAGACTATAATCAAAGACGGAGAGAGAGAGAGCACAGTGGAATCATGTTCCAAAGGTAAATGGGTTGTCAGAGTAGCCAGTTTTGTAGCCCTAAAAGGGCAAAACTAAAGGTGGATTCGGCATCGAAATCCTGAAACATTTGCCTCACCCAAGTTCCGATATAAAGACTTCTTTTAGGAAGCTAGCTGCAGCTGGACCTGGTGGGACACATCTAAATGAATATGGCAATATTTTACTTCATTTCATGCAAGCTGAATAAAGGTACAAATTCAGATTTCAGAACGACAAATTTTATGGTATAAAATATAATTATTAGTCAACATGGACAGAAAAATGTAGACGACTGCAACGAAAACTAGACTTACATGCAGTGAATAAGATTTATTAACGCTTTTTTTTCCTTTCACCTTTTTCCTTTTCTCCTCTGCTTTTAGTGACATGGACATACAAGTTCATTAGGTAGAATGAATTCCCATAGGGAAGAAACAGAAGGAAAATGGGCTTAAAAAAGAATCGATCCAACTTTATTTGCCAGGCTGATGACAAATCGCAATGGCAACATATGGCATATAAGATTTATCTAATTGAAGCTGTATGTTATACATTTGAGGTAGGTTCCTATTTGAGGTGACCTCATGCGCACGTACCAATGAGTAAAACGAGACAACCTCTCATATTGAAGGGACTAAAATATCTGTACATATAAAGACAAGCTAAAGGAAATTACTAGAAAAACCTTCTACTTCAATGATTTGCAGACCACTGTAACCATGTAGCGGAAAAAGACTCGATGCTCTGATATTAAAGCTGAATCATCGCTCTGATATTAAAGCTGAATCATCGTCGTTCGATAAAGAAACTAGTTCATTATCTGTATGGGCAGCAGTTCCACAGTCCGAGTCATTCGCTTCAGCTTCACCCTAGACGAGTTGAAACGCCAAACAGAGTGGCAAATTTACATTGCAGGGAGAAAAGAACTATAAAAAGAACATAGCAGAACACCAAGAGATCTGATACTTGTACAGCACATACCTGTTCAGCTGGAGTAAGAGAGTGGTCTTGCGTTTTCTTGGAAAGATCCCTCAGCGCACCCTGCAGGTTCCATTGACAAGATAAACATGGAAAATTTAGCAGAGGAAGGTTTGTAGATTCAAAAGAAAAACTTCAAGAAAAATCTTAAATAGTACTCACAAAGAGCATCCAGAAAATTTATCATTGATTGAATGCCTTTTTTTGGAAACTCAAAACTAATTTAAGTTTCTTAAGTTCCAAAGTTCAACCTAGTGGATTTTTCCGTTCTAATACTCTAGCATTCAATCTATATTCAGGTAAGGCTAGGAGTGCAAGACTGTAAGGCTTTGAAACCCCAACAAAAATCTACTCCAACATATAATCTTTGCCAGCTACTGAAACAAAGAATAACTGACAGATCAAATCAATACACAAATAAAGCAAGGGCATATACACAGCTTTGATAAGCAGGATAAAGTATTACATCTACATGCCATCCCAAAAAACTGAACCAAGATGGTCAGTTTTTTCAGACAGAAAATCCAAACCTCATCGCACAGAGAAGAGTGAATAAAACGTAAGTCATATGCATGCACTTGTGAACAAAAAGGTAGTGCAGAAATTGAGTAAAATATAAAATCAGATACCAACCCTGTTTGCCCAAAAAAGGCCACAGGCATTGCAGAGGGATCTTGGACCAGAAGGACCACGTCGCATCATTGGGGTAGACTTTGAACTAACGCCACAATGTGTACACCTAGACAACCAACCAGAAAATACAAGACATGAAAATTTCATAGTTGAAAATTCATTTCAAGATAAAAGCCTTAAGAACTGCATCAGTTCCACAAGAAATAAAGAGAACAAAGGCACATCTATCAAAGTCCATTGGCAGATATGGGGCACATGAAAACAATAGAACTTGGGAGACAGAGCAAAACTCACGAGGTTTCTGATGGGCTGTCATCTTGTCCTGAATCCTGGGCATTACTCCAACTAAGAGCTCCCCCTTCAGACTTCTTGGATGAAGTGAATTGACCCTTATTTCTCTGCATCCTGAAACAGGCAATAGGAGTCAGTAACTAAGACAAAGAAAATGACCAGTTACTGTTGTAAATAGAAAGAATACTATTGATTACAGTACAACGGGTGCAATAACGAGCACAACTGACTGTATAATGAGTGCAAATGCATTAACACATGCATGCACAATTCCTTCACTATGGATACATAAATGACCAATAATGGAAGCACCAACTCAGCTAATGCATAAAACAATAAGACCAAAAATCGTTACAACTATCCCATTCCCCACTTCTCATTGGTACCTTTCAAAACCCTATCATATGATCAACTTCGACTGACAAACCACATCCAAGAATCTTCATGTCAAAACATCTGTCTGTCTCCACCCCCTCCCTTATCAAATTCCCTTTAATGAGATCAATAAATCTAAAGAAAAAAACAAACTCTATGACTGATTTGCATCCCAGATCATGTCAAGAATTCCAGACTCCAAATTTCATAGTAATATAAGGCATTACTACAAAGAATATGTAAATGAACTTAAGAGGAAAAAAAAAAAAGGCATGAAGCCCTACTTTTTAACAGATGCTTATATAACATATGTTAACTAAGAGATCACTCTGGACAAGGAAATAAGTGTTAATCTTGGTTGTTTGGGTACTTCTTCTTTCAGGCATATTTATTATTGTCAGGCAAAAGCTCAAAAATATGGAAGAAAAGTTAATATTCATTTGACATAGGCATATACACAGATACAAAAGTTTGCACTTTAATGTTTCACTGTAGTATCAATCAGTAAGATATTCAATAACTTTTTAACAATGATCCATCCGCGCCTGTGGCTGAAAGTAGAACCCTGACAAATCATTCTCACTTTTTATAAAAGTGTGGGTTTACCAAAAAACCCAACCATATGTGTCTACTGAAGGATGTAAGTGTCACGATTGAACCATAAATAACAAGAAACCATATGCCAACTACATTGACTACATTAGTTATTATTTCTTCCCATCAACTATTTGCCTTTCTAAAAACAGCACAATTTGCATTCAGAAAAAATATCAAATCAGATAAATCACACACCTGAGAGCAACCTCTTGGCGGACACTATATCTGACTTTCTTATCAAAGCAACGCTCTTTCCTCTTCTGCCGAAACCTGTCTAATGAAGCTGCTCTCTGTGGTTGGGTACATCTTCCAGGATATTCCGAAATACCCTGAACGCAATGCCAGTAAACGATTGAGAAAAGTAAAGAAAATGATATACAGTTACATCAACTTGAAAGGTTAAACTAATAAATACCCTCTGAGGAATCACTTCCATTCCTTGTGGGCCCGATGATAACTCGCATCCCCCCAACAAGAGCAACACGGCTTGAACCTGTAAATAAACATATACATATACATATACATATATATTAAACAAACAGGAAATAGAATCAATCAAAAGTCTTTAATGTACTTATTTAATCCAGAAATAAGAAATATAAATAAATAAAAACTGTAGACTAAAAGTAATTTATAGTGGCAATAGGATATTAATCCTTAATAAAATAAAAATTGACCACGTATCAAAATTAGCAATCAATTTTACAAACCCTAATTGATAAAAATTCATAAACACAACAAAATAAAAATATAAAATTTATGTATCACCTTATCAGGAGTCACGGAATCAAATACATAGACCTGACCACGAAAGGAGAGTGTAAGCTGGCTCGAATTAGCCAATTCACTACCACTGGCAGCGTAGCCGGAATCATGAGCAACATCCTCGACAACGACTACACCATTTTCGAGAGCAGAGTGCGGGTCATAAGTGAGATGGTGATTATCAGCGCCAACAGATACGTCGTCATCGTCGGCGCCACCCGACATTTGAGAGGTTATGTTCATAGGCTGGGAGTGACCGTACATTGGTGGTTTTGGGCCGGATTAATGGGGCTTGGAAGCATTACAGAAGTAGAGGAGATAAAATTTCTTTTTGGGAAATTTGAATGAAACCCTAACCCTAAGTGTAAGAAAGTTAAGAGTGAGAGAATTTAATAAATTTTAAATAGAAAAAGAATAAGGTTTCTAGCTGAGAGAAATAAAAGAGAGCGTTTGGTTCTGTGTGCTTGAGACACAGAGAGAGAGAGAGTATGTTGTGTTTTGTGTAATTGTGTGGGAATTTTCTCTGTAACAGCGAAAGAGCGACCAGAGAGTGAAGGACAGCTCAGGAGAGGGCGGTATGGGATGAGGAAAATATGACCATCAATCAAACCTATATTTACGATCTAATGCCCTTACCGCCCAACCCAATCAGGAATTAATACTTTTTTCAATTAACAGAGTAGCAAACTTCTGTTTCTTTTGTTATTATTATTATTATTATTATTATTATTATTATTAAATTGAATAAACTTTTTTTTGTTTTTTTTAATAAAAACTCCAAACCTAGGCCTATGAATGAACCTAGGGCCGTTGAAAATCTTAATGAGGCTGGGCTTATTTTTTTTTCCTGATCCTGGGCTAGCAAGCATTATCAAGCCCAGGAACAGATTGCTCGCACGATTTTCACTCCAATGCTAATGAAACAATTTGAATTCTGCGTCCTGTAGTGGAAGAAAAAGATCCTCACCTCTTCTCCTCCATGGAATGGTTACCATTTATAGTATATAAGTTCATTTCTAACTTGCCGAAACCGCACTTTTTCGCTTCTTCAAGCTCGTAGCTGAAAAGCGAAAGCATCTCATGCAGCTTATGAGTTATGCCGTAACCATCTCCCAAGCAATAACATAAAATCTCAACTGCACAAAACAATACATAACAACTCTTTGTATTTAACAGTTTGATCACATGTTTTCTTAATAATCATTTGTGATGAAGCTCACAAAACCCACATGGTAAGGGAGCAGCTTTCGACTCTGGGGAAATTGGGCTAGCAGAAAAGATAATTTTGCTATCAGTGATCTACCTGTATGCCAAGAGCGCAATTGACCAAACATTGTATGCTCACGAGATGCTCAAGCGTGCAGTATAATAATCAGCCATGCATTTTAAGGTTGAATCCTTGAATGTTCAGCAGCTACCTGTGGACTAATAATAACTTAAATAGCTGTAGGAAAATTAACGAATCATTGAACAATAGAAGAGAGAACTGTCATTCACTTTTGAAGAGGCATAAATGCCTTAACTGTACAGAGTTTTAAGGGGTTAACAATAATGACATTTGCTAGCTCACCAAAGGACCTAATTAACGGCTACAGTTACTGCACTACATTTTCTATTCTAACTTTGTAAAAAGTACAATGTACATGTATGTGTTGGTAGCTGATTCCTAGCTCACCGCCTTATACTGATTGAGGATCAAGCATTAGAATTTGTTGAAGGTAGCATTAGTCCACCTCACAACGTCAACAGAAAAAAATTGCATCTCCTGTATTATATTCAAGCTCAACGTGCATTGGAATATGAAGTGTCTGCTTCTGATATATTTTAAGCAATGCTGGTTAAGGTCCAAACACGTGAATATGATAAGCCCAAACAGAAAGAAGTGCTGCAGGCCTGGATGCGAATGAAATTATGACCAAATGGAGAGAGTCTGGGAGTTCTGAAAATCTCCTATTGCAACGGACATGGCTATAAAAAATCTGCATCTCTCGACAAAACTCCTGCCAGAGATGAAAAAAAAAAAAAAAAAGAGAGAGAGGCAAAAATGAAATGTTAACAATGTATTATTGAACAAGATAAAAGCCATTTCTTACTGTCACAATGGTATAAGGAAAAATGAAATGCAAATGAAGAGAACTAAAGAATAATGTTCAATACTTAAACAGTCTAGGAAAATGTGAAAGCATTAGCACAAGTTGGTAAGGCAAGATATACAAAAGCTCTTCAATGTTTTTTCCTACGAAATAAGGCTTAATAAAAAAAGAGGGGAGAGGAAGGGCAAATGGTTAGTAGGCGTCAATGGTCACAATGCCCTAATCTATATCAGGTTCCGGGGGTAGACACATTGGATTATACATGCAGAATAATTGCTTATACGGCTCATCAGAGTTGAATTCACATCAGTTGATGGTTGCTTTAATTGCTGATGCAAAAACCTCTGTTATTAAGGACTCCCAAGGAATATTGCTAAAGGTAATTATTATGTTATATCTAACCAGAACTTGTGTTTTCAAAGGAAATTGTATTCTAACACATAAGATAAACATTTATGAATGTACACTTATGGAAAGCTTTGCGAAAATCTTGCACATCATATCTTCCAATATGCAAGCAAAACAGCCCAAAAAATACAATCTCAGCACAATACCTGAGATTAGAACCACAGCTCAGTTATAGCCAATAAAGCTGCATAACTCTGCTCATGAACTGTAGATCTATCCTGTTATAGGACCCCTGGATTTGGCATTCCGAAGAAGACTACCTTTAGGGTTTTCTATAGAATAAACAAGAAGGCATCCATCTTTGGTCCCGGCTAAGAAGCATTCTTCTAGGGTAACTGCTAGAGATGTTATTATCTTTCCAACTACATTATACCTTTTCACAACCTCAAGCATATTCATAGACCGAACTACTATTTGTCCTTGGTCACCGGCACAGACTAAAAATTCACCACACGCGCTGAGCTCAACACAATTGAGGCGGCCATTGGACTCTGAAGTAGCAAGATGTTTTCCATTAATAGAAAATAGGTGCAGACTGAGATCATCATCTCCATAAAAAACAATCCGTCCATGACGAGAGGCAACAAGCTTAGACAAAGCACTGCCAGATGGATGACGTAAAGATCTTACATATCTTCCCTCCTGCAAGGTATGGAATACACAAGTTCCATCTTTTGACCCACTGATAACTATATTGAGGTCCACACTAACATATAAGCAAGTAATTATGTCATCGTGCCCACACAGTATATGAAAGGGAGTATCCACAATGACATAGTCTTTACGGGGTAGTTCTGTCTGTGTGTTTCTAACCCTCTTTTCTGAGGATCTGGCACGCATAACTTCCCAAACCATGACTGTGGTATCATAACTTCCAGTTGCAAGTATACTTCCATCACTGCTCACTGCAGCAAAATTATTGATCTTAATTAAGTAACACTTTCAGTGGAAATAGAGAACAAACAGGAAATTATCTCTAGAACTTGCACTTAAAGACTGAATGTGAAATAAACACATTAAAACGAAAATGCCACATTGCTCACAAGTGGCATACATGTTCCTTGCATTTCCATTTTCATTATCATTGCAATAGCAAACCATGCATTCTTGTAATGAGATTCATAAGTTCAGCATTGACTTCATTCTTATCCAAAGATTGACGAGGCATAACATTCTTCTATCATAAAAAATTCTAGACTATTAAAGGTTGAAGATAAACATCAATTTTTAGTCTTTGTAACGATTCCAATAAGTTGAGTGACATACAGCTCATGTATCAATTCGTTCTACTCAACTACTTAATTAAGTGGAACACTCTTGGACAAACGGAAACAGGAAAAAAATTAAAGTTGTAGATAAACTCATAATGGCCAATATATTTAGTTGATTTCCATAAACATTCAATTTCTTGAATTCCAACTTTATTAAGAAGGACGAGATGACTCATTTTATATTTGCAGTATGGCACCTTAGGCATTCAACACTCTAAAATACCAAACACTACAGATAATTATAGCCCAGCAGTCATTCAGAATAATCTATACACAGACATGCTGTTCTCACTTGCACTTCTTTAATAAATAGAAAATACCTGCAACACAGCTGACCACATCTTTATGCTGTCTTATGCTTTGCACCATTCTTCCATCATTCAAAGATATCACTTGAAAACTGTTTTCCCAGTTGCCACACGAGATCAAAAAGTTCTCAAGAGGAGTTTGCATTGTTGCAAAACATTGTGGCCCAAGTTCAAAGTTTTCAGCCAAAGGACTCCCGATACTACGAGGAGAAAGAATGTCAGAACCAACTCCGAAGAAAGGATCCTACAAGAGTTTGAAAAGTTGTATTAACTCTCCTAATAACATGCTTTATTGGAAAGGAAAAATCAAAGGTTATATGATGACAAAATCAAGACAAGTTCTATGACAGAAGTGCATATAACATACTTGAATTATTAAGGTAAATTTAAAATTATAGTGATAAAATCTAGAGAACTAACTCAAAAGAGGGTTTGGGGTTTGAATCCCGTCCACACCGGGTATAAGGAGGGGTTTGATTTTCATTTATGCAATATACAAAAAATTAAAAAAAAAAAACATAATAATAAAAATAACCTCTAAAAACTGACCTGGGAACCAGAGAAGGTGAAATTACCACCAGATTGCAGGTGAGTCGTCAACCACATCTTCACAGACAAGGTGAGCCCCTGGTTCACAAGGACAATGTTCGAATCCAACATACCAACAAACACAATAGCTGATGCCTGATGACTTGTACTACAAATGATGGAAGTCAAATTGATAGAACCAGGAGCAAAAGATAGAGGATGAGCAATTGGAATTGGTGGTCCTCTTCTAGGATGTTTTTTACGGAAAATCTGGATCGGTGTCTGACCAAAATTAGCGATTTGATCTTCTATTGCTGATCTCTGCAACTCATCTTCCATGGTGTCCAGATCAACAGCACCTTCATAAGTCAAATAATAAAAGATATTTGCAGCCTGTAATCCAATTTTAGTTCCAAACAACTTAGTAGATGTGAGAAAATACCACCCACCACACATTTTGCAGTAACTAAAAGAAGATCTATTCAAATTATGAATCCTCAAAGAGTACCTCGACTGCCGGTTTTCCTCTCTGTTTGTATCCAAAAACCAGATCAATCCAGTGGTGAAGATTTGAGCTGACATATTCACTTTCAAGTGCTTCCCGATTTTTATTTATAAATACTTCAGGCGAGCCCTACACAAATAGTTGGAAATAATTCTTTATGAAAGCCAAATTAAAGACATAACTAAACATCTAAAGTTCACTATAGTTCAATTAGCACAATATATAAATAGCAGGAACTCATCATCGTATGCCAGTTTCAAACCATAAGAATCAAATAACATGTGTTCTCATCCTTTGACCCAACTTATAAAGGACATCCCTTCCCAGTAAAGTTAATAGAATATATCCAGTAATTCTTGTTATTCCCCGAGGGATAAAAAAAAAAATTGTCTTCTCATTCATTTCTATTGGAAAGTAGTTAGTTTCCTATGGGAATGAGGATTCTGATCCTTAGTTTCCTATAAATAAGGAGTTTTCTTATTGTATATTTCCTCTGTTTTCTTATTGTATATTTTCCTCAGTTTGGTGTCGTAGGGATTACCATTAGTTTTCCTATATATACCTGTAAAAAGGTTCATCAATCAATACAGTAGACTTCTTTGAATTCAGAGTTTCTGTCTGCTTCTATAGTTTTGTCAGTGTATGTACTAAATAATGCACTCGCGGTTCTATAGTGCAAACTCATATTCACTAATCTTCTTTACATGCTAAAGATAAAGAGAATACAGGTTTCTTTCTTTTCTAATACAGAATATACAAAGTAAAGGACTCTTCTTAAAGCAAGAAGAGATATGAAAAAAAAGGAAAGTAATTACGACAAAGGATCTACAAATCCTCCTAGTCAATTATTTTCTGTTTATTACAGAGAATACTATTAGAAAATAAGGAACACATATTAGGAAATAGATCCTAGAATCTGGAAATATGTTTGATGTTTCCAACACTCCCCCTCAAGTTGGCATAAAGATGTCTTCCATTGCCAGCTTGGAAACTAAACTGTCAAATTGCTTCTTGTGAAGTCCTTTGGTTAGAATGTCTGCCACCTGATTAATAAAGGAAGCATAAGGCATACAAATGATTCCTCTACCAATCTTCTCTTTGATAAAGTGCTTGTCAATTTCCACATGCTTTGTCCTATCATGGAGGACCAGGTTGCGAGCGATGGCAGTTGCTGATTTATTGTCGCAGTAAACCTTAATCGGTTGCGGAGTGGAAATTTTTAATTCTTCAAGAAGTCTCTTCAACCATAAAACTTCACAAACTCCATGAGCAACAGACCTAAATTCTGCCTCTACACTACTCCTGGATACAACATTCTATGTTTTACTCCTCCATGTCACCAAGTTCCCTCCTACAAAGGTGCAGTATCTGGATGTTGATCTTTTATCTATCACACTGCCTGCCCAATCTACATCCATGTAAGCCTCTATCTGTAAGTGGCCGTGATTCCTAAAAAGTAATCCTTTACCAAGAGTTCCCCTTAGATACCTAAGAATTCTAAAGACTGCTTCAAAATGCTTTTGGCTTGGAGAGTACATAAATTGACTTACCACGATTACTGCAAAGGTGATGTCAAGTCGAGTATGTGAAAGATAGATTAATTTACCTACGAATCTCTGATATTGTTCTTTATTCACCACATCCTTTGCTTCAGCTGCTTGTAGTTTCATATTGGGTTCAATGGAAGTCTTGGCTATCTTTCATCCAAGCATTCCAGTTTCACCCAGCAAATCAAGAACATACTTGCGTCAGTTTACACAGATTCCTTCCTTGGATCTAGCAAACTCCATCCTGAGGAAATACTTCAAAGTTCCCAAATCTTTAATCTCAAAATCTCCAGCTAACTTCTTCTTTAAAGTCTTAATTTCTTCAAAGTCATCTCCTGTGAGGATTATGTCATCTACATAGACAATAAGCACAGCCACTTTACCTAATCTTGAGTGCTTATAAAACATGGTATGGTCAGCTTGACTCTACCGAATCTTTCAAACCAGGCCCTTGGGGATTGTTTGAGTCCATAAAAAGATTTTTTTTAATCTACAAACCTTGTTTACTCCCAAGTTTTTTTTAATCCACGTGGAAGATCCATAAACACCTCTTCTTCAATGTCACTATTTAAAAAAGCATTTTTTACATCAAGTTGATGTAAAGGCCAGTTGCTTCTTGTGGCTATGGAGAGAAGAACACGAATGGAATTGATTTTAGCCACAAGAGCAAATGTCTCTTGATAGTCTATCCCAAAGGTCTAAGTGAACCCTTTTGCTAAAAGCCGTGCCTTGTATCTTTCAATACTCCCATCAGCCTTGCATTTTATGGTGAAGACCCACTTACACCCAACAGTAGTTTTGTCTTTTGACAAATTAACAATTTCCCAAGTTCCACGTTTTTTTAGAGCATCCGTCTCCTCCTTGACTGCTAACTTCCAAACCTGGCTATTGAGAGCTTCCTGAATTGTTCTAGGCACAGAGATATTAGAAATATTTGATTGGAATGCTTTATGATTTTCAGAAATTTTTTGGTAAGACAAATATTTTGCAAGGGGATGTTTTGTACAGGATCGAACTCTCTTTCTAGTGGCTATAGGAAGATTTAAATCAGTAAAATCTAAATTTTGTGAAAGAATAGGATCAAGCAAAATCTAAGTTTTGTGAAAGAATAGGATCAAGTCCAGATTTTACCTGTGTTTCTTGGAAACCATCACTCGGGTTCTGAGATTGGCTAGCAGCAGGAGGAATAGACAGAACAGTAGTGTTTTTTTGAAGTTTTCTCCTAGTATAACCTGAGTTTCAGAATTTCTTTGAAGTATTTCTCCCCCTGGGTTAGATACAACATTGTTTGGCATTTGTTGACTAAGATTTTCTTCATTTCCATTATTTTGAACAATAAATTTTTTATTATCAGAAGACAAAATTACCTTAGGTAATGGTTCAGAAATTTGCCAAAAATCATCTTAACTTCTATCATACTCCCCCTAAAGGTGATTTATGCTAAACTAAGGTGTTTTCTCCATGAAGATCACATCCATACTAAATGTGTTTTCTTTGTAATAGGATTAAAACACTTATACCCCTTTTCATTTGGAGCATAACCAATAAAAATACATTTTCAGATTTAGGATCTAGCTTTGATCGAAACATATGTGAAATATAAACAAAACAGGTGCATCCAAAAACTTTTAATGAAATATATGAATATGTTCGAACAATTGGAAAGATTTCTTTTAACTTGTTGAGAGGAGTTGTAAAGTTCAAAACTCAACTAGGCATTCTATTTATCAAATAAGATACCGTTAAAATTGCATCTCCCCACAAATATTTTGGAACATTCATTGAAGTCAAAATAGCCCTAGCCATTTTAAGAAGATGTCTATTTTTTCTTTCAACTATTCCATTTTGTTGAGGAGTATCACGACATATAGATTGATGAACAATGCCCTTAGTATTTAAAAAGTCCCCTAAACGTTCATTAAAATACTCAGTTCCATTATCAAATTTAAGAATGCAAATATTTGTTTGAAGCTGGGTTTCAATCATATTGTAAAAATCCTTAAAAAAAATTTTCAACTTATGATTTTTGGCTTATAAGATAAACCCAACATAGTTTGGTATGATCATCAATAAAAGTCACAAACCCCCTATTTCCAAATAAAGTTGCGATTTTTTAAGGTCCCCAAACATCATTATGAATAAGAGAAAATGGTTTTGATGGAGAATAGGATTTTGGAATAAATTGTACTCGATGACTTTTTGATAAATAGCAAATTTCATATTGTAGTAACGAACAATCCAAAGCTTTAAACAGAGTAGGAAATAAATGTTTTAAACAAGAGGAACTAGGATGGCCTCGTCTAAAATGCCATTGCATTACTTGTCTAAAATAGAGTTTTAACTGATATTGCTAAAAGCTTGGGCCTTTTTATTACTGAAGAAAACCTCATCAAAATAGTATAGTCCATCTATCTCTCTAGCACTCCCAATCGTCATCCCAAGTTCGGGTCCTAAAAACCACAATGAGAATCACAAAATATTACACGACAGTTAGAATCCTTGGAAAGTTTGCTGGCAGACAAGAGATTGCAAGTACGGTTTGGAACATGCAGTCAAATCATGACTAATTTTTGAAGGTTTGGAACATTCCGATCATGAAACCTCTTCAGCTCTCTTCTCGGCGTACTTCGAAGAAGTCATCATTAATTAGGGGTAGGGGATTCCTTCCTATGATTCTTCCTCTAGCTTCATCGAATTCCACATTGAGACCCATAAAGAATTTAAACACTCGATTTATATTAATAATTGCTCGGTACAGAATAGCATCATCAGGGCATTTCCATTCGTGGTCATTAAAAAGATCCAAATCCTACCATACACGCTTCAAAGAATGGAAATATTTGGTGACAAAATCATTGCCTTGACAAATATCACCAAACTTCACAGTAAGTTCATATACTTAAGATTGATTACCCAAATCAGAATACAATTGGGTAACATTATCCTAAGTTCCTTGGCAGTAGCGTAGCACATGTAGTTAGTGCTAATTTCCTCCTCTACGGAATTCACAAGCCACATCATAACCATGGAATTCTCAGCATCCCAGGCTGCATGCAATGGATTTGTAATGGGTAATGGCTGGCTCCCAAGGAACACTAGTTAAGTAACCAATTTTTCCTCTTCCTCTGATGTACATCTGAACTGACTGTGACCAGCATAAAAAAATTATCAACATTGAGACAAATAGTGGTAATTTGGACTAGGTGAGACTTGGAGTTAAGAGAGGACATGAGGATTATGGGTCTAGTTACCAGTAGAAAGTTGCAAAGTGGAAGTAGATTGTGAATTGGACGAAATCTCCAATATGGTGAAGGGCTTGGACTTGTGATATCAAATGCCTAGGGTTTAATTAGGAACCGAAAAATTCCTACTCTGATACCATAAAGATAGAGAGAATACAAGTTTTTCTTTTTTCTAATGCAAAATATACGAAGTAAAGGTCTCTTCTTATAGCAAGAAGAGAAAAAAAGGAAAGTAATTACAACAAAGGATCTACAAATCCTCCTAGTCAACTATTTTCTATTTCTTAGAAAAAATACTATCAGAAAATAAGGAACACATATTACGAAATAGATCCTAGAATTTGGAAATATGTTTAATGTTTCCAACACATGCCTTGTTCTTCTTACCACAAAGGTCATTGCAACTATCACAATGCCAGAAATAATGTCCAAATGCAAATCTTATATATCTCATCAAAATTATAATAAACTCCTAAACATTTTATAGACCAAAAGTAATAGACTGAAAATATGGAAATTGTTCCTCGGTGCATTCTGAACTCCCAAGGAGAAAATTCACATACCTTAGCCCATGGAGGGAGACAAACATCGCCAATAGGTTTACCATCTTGTTTAACTCCAAGATGATACAAGTTTGAATTAACAAGAAACTCTGGCATGTAAAAGAACTCAGGGATTAACTCCTTCACATCGCTTGTATTAGAAAGGCAATTTCGATAAGTGCCCTCGATACTTTGGAAAAGACGATCTGCATGGTCGAATTTACCACCCTGGCCGACAAAATTTGATCAGTAAAGCTTTTGAACTAGCTAGCAAAACACAGCAGATAACTGATGTACAAAAATAGAATAAATTAAAAAAGAGAAATAATACGTCTCAGGTTAATTATCTTATCATCATGAAGACAAATGGAACAACGAAGTTAAAAGGGTGATTATTATAAATTCACAAGACTGATAATTATAAATATTTTTGTTTAGATAAGAATATGTTGATGTCAAGACCAGTACATATTCATCTATTTTCTTTCTCTTTTTTTCCCCCTCTGGATGAGAAACAAAGAATAGCTCTATTTATTAAATAGGGCATATCCCTTTTAACAGATTTCAAATTTCTATTAATCCGTGTATCATCGTACACACTTCTTTCGATAATAATTATATAGAGAGAGTAAATAGCACCTCAAAATATATAAAGCAAGCAGCAGTCAAGTTCTTAAAGAACAAAGTTGCAAATGCTTGTTCCTTCACATCTATTTCACCTATCACAGTTCTCAGACCGCAAAATGCACTACCAATGAAAATCTGACATATGCTTTGGTGTTAATAGTACTTCAAATACCTACTACCTATTTGTTTTTTAGTCTGAATTCTAAATATAATTCAGTTTTAGTCATTCAAATGTTTTAAAGTTGTTTGTTTTTTTAACTTACCACTAAAAACTTGGTAACTATGTCCGAATAAAGTCAGTTAAAAGCACTGAAATACCCCGGATATATAAAGTTTATCTTAATCATTTATAAGGATATGATAAGTAAAATTACTAGTTTTTAGATATTTATATTCAGACATGATAAATGAAAAACAAACCTATTATTTAGAATCATTCAAATTTATATGTTCACATATATTTATATTTCAGATCCACTGAGATTTCAAATAAAAAAAGAAACAAGCTCCTAGAAAAAGATAGTAAATTGCGTTACTAGTAGTATCCCAAAGGATGAAAAAAATTCTTTTACAGATAAATTCACAATACAGAAATCTCTTGGTAGTTTAGAAGGACAAGAAAGGCAGATTTTGATTTTTCTACAAAGATAACAAAGATGAAAAGCACTAATCGCTCACATATTTTACTTCGCAAGTACCATTAGTTAAACCAGAATATGGAATATATAATATAGTGTCTGACTGAGGACGCATATTATATGCAATATATTTTGCCTCATAGGAGCTCAAAACTACAATGCCATGAAAAGCATACCTGCAGATTACGGTGAAGAGATGTGAATGGCTCCAATCTAAGAAGGTAATAAAGCACAATCCCCATGCTTGAATAATGAGACCCGTAGTAAAAGCTGTGCCAATAAACATAGAATTATTGGATGTGAGACAAACTAGTTAAAATATGTTCTTGACAAGTACCACAATAATATTCAAAACTGAAGCAGAAGATTACCTAGGTATATCAGGATCACAGAAGTTACGATATCTTTCTTCAAACACCTATATAGATGAAGGAGAATGCAAAGTTTTTGAAAAGATCCCGAAAAATGGCAATCATGATGACATTGAGTAACCAATTGACAATATAAACTAACCTCAAATCGTTTTGAATCCAATGCTCCAACAGGCTTGGAAAGATCCCGAAAGGTTGATGACTTGTTAAAATCAAGAACCTCAGAAGAATAATCAGCCAAAACCCAAGGAAAGACAGGATACTGTGTTAAATCATTATAAGATCTTCCTGCAAGTGTGTTAAGAATCATTAAGTATTCAAAATTTGTTATATCCCTCCTTCTCCAACTCTCTCTGGCTGTTTCTGCCATCTCCCGGGCTACCCTTCTATCAACAAATGAGATAGCTCCATTCTTGTCCTTACTACTTCCTTTTGGGAATAAAAATTCATTTCTTAGAGCAACTATCAAGGTCCCAACCTCTTTTGCATCCTTCTGCGAAGAGAAGTTCAAAAATATGGGAGCAACTGAATTACTGAAGAAAACCTCTATTGCGGTGTACCTAAGCAAATACCGGGTCCAATGGACAGCTCTTATCTATATTCATCAAAATCAATAAGACAGAATCAGAATGTGGATAACAGATACAAATAATGTATAACTATTTTTGAAGAAAACAATCCTTCCTACCTTGCCAACGTTCCATCTCCGATGGCGCTTAACATTTTTCAATTGTTTTTTATGCAGATTCTCCGCCTCTGCATTATCCATAGGACTTCCCCTCTCCGAATTTAAGTCAAAATATTCAGGCCAATTAAGAAATTTGAGCTTCTGATCATACTTGTTTGAATCAGAATTGCTAGAGCTATGGAAATTCTTGAAAACAGATGACCCTCCAGTACCTTCAACCAAAAACTCACCGAAAAAATGCAACACATTTTTCATGACAGCCAAATGTCCAGCCAATTTCCTCTTTGGTGTTACTACAACACATGGAATTGATAAAAGAACCTGAACGAGCAAGCCACACATAAATAGTGCAGTACATATTTCAGTTGCACTTGCTCATATTAATTAGGGCACACATACCTCACTAGTTTCCATCTCTGATGAAGAAGAAGGAGAATCTTTCCTGTCTACAATGTCCTTTGGATCAGTGCCGCCTCTAATTTGCTCTGATGGCTGACTGTCAGAAGGATCCTCTGGGATGGAGGCCTTCTGTCCACTTAGTTCAATGTCAGTGTCACTGGGTTCTGAGGTCCCTTCATCAGTTATTCGTCGTATGCCTTTAAGTAGAAACTGCTTCATTTGCTCAGGAATATGCCCTACAATGCTGGATCTATTTTCACTAACAGGAAGAATGGCCTCATCACTAGGAGCAGTGGATGGTGGATGACACAGCTTTTCATCAAAATGATAGTTCTGTCGTAACTTTGGTCTACGCCGCCATGCATCTTCTGTCTTGTCAAGTTTCCAATGAATCACAGAACTATTGGGAAATGGATTAGCAGACCATGGACCCCTCTCATCAATTAAAGCACGAAACATGTGGATCCATTTTTCCTGTCAAAGGAAAATTATTCTCATACCATAAGAATAAAAAATTGAACTAAATTTTGTGAAGAAACAAAAGCAATGAGGTTATGGCTAAAAGGAAAGAAAAAGGAAAAAAAAATTCCTAATAAACAAGGAACTTGTGAACATACAGCAACATTCTGCTGCTCCTCTTCATGAGTAAGCTGGAAAGCAGCTCTTCTACTCTCGTCTGAAGCGAGGATTATGCTTAAGCTATTCTTTATCTCATCTTCCAAAACTTTCATGTTACTTAGGTCTATGGAGGAAATTTCCTCAATCCTAGCATTGAGCTCAACCAACTGCCTGGTTCTGTCTGATTGTGACGTCTTTATGTATTTCACCTCATCAGAAACCTGAAAATTGAAACTACCCACTTGAATTGTAGATGTTAAAGTAGAGAGTGAAAAAAAAAACACACACACACACAAAAAAAAAATATGGACATGTCAACCAACAAATATCATCTACTAGATACTGAAATAGGATTTCAACAACTGCCCATGATGACATGATGTCACACTGATTTCAAATAGGTATACATCTCTTGCAACAAATGAGATTATATGATACATGCAAGGAAACTAAGATCAAAAATTGTTTTATTAGCAATTAATATCTACTCAGCCAGTTTCGTATTTAGAGTGTATACACCGGTGGCTAAGGTAGAGGATGCATGTTCGTTTGGAATTGTTGTGCTTTGAAAGCATAGTAAGTGTTTGGCAAACACAAACTTATGCTGGGAACCACTTAATTTTTCACTTATATTTGGCATCAAGTGATTTCACCCTACAATAGCTGTAGCTTCAAAGCCGCAGCACCTAATACCAAATGAATGCTTGTAACTCAGTTTCCATACTAAGAGTGCCCTAAAGCAACCATCCTCAGCCTGCAGTTTGGATGGACCAGCACCAGGTAAGGCTTTCCATTATGACAATAGTAAATCTGATGTCAACTCTTTATAAAACTCTATATAACAATTTTTCAATTTGGCCACAAATATGCTAGTTACTGGCTCTTACTTACTTTTGTTGAGCAAAATATTTACCAGAACATGTGACAAGGTAAACAAATGGAAAAACAAACTTCAATACCATATGAAAATCTTAAGTATGCGGACCCACAAATCAACATAAATAAATACAGGCAAATAGTTAAATTATGATTGGAGGCATACCGCTGCAAGAACTCGATCCTTCTGAATTAGATTATGAATAGAGCCAGTTTCTTTTGTGTTACTGCCTGACTCAGCATCATCCCTACCCATGATGCTAATGGCAAGCATTGATTTGCCACAATTGACTGTTTCTCGAATTAAGTGTGCTATGACGTGAAAACGAGCACCATCATCTAAAGTCCCATACTGGGATCTTACAACAAGCAAAGCCCTGGAAAAATATAATCTGAAAGTTAAATCTTCATGACTAATGCTGTAACAAGAACAAATACATAAAACCTATACACAAGTAAATGCAAAGAAATCTATTTATATACCATCAATATATACAAGCTTGTTCAGAAGTCATTCAGGTGTAATAGAACTAGTACCAAATAAAAAGCTGCAGCCTTCCCTTGCTTTGCTCATCATCGGCGGGCAAGAGAGAAGGCAAAAGTGGAATAACCTGCTGGACACATCGGGAAGCTCTTTCCAGAGAAGCTCGACAAAGATAGAGGATTAGAAGTCGAAATACAATTCTTGGGCACCTCTCTCCTCTCAAAAGCATAGCTTTATCAACATTTTTGTTTGGTTTTCCACCCAAAGCACTGCCAATCCCTCCTGATACAACAACTGCAGCCATTTCAGCAGCAGGAATGTTCAGCGATTCCACTAAGCCACGAGCTCTTTGGCCAAAAGATGGAGCCCCTGATGATGATGATTTGGGCAATAACTTGCTTGGTCCCTTTCCATTCATCTCACTTATAATGACCCACAAATTATCATAAATATTCCACCACTTATGATCGACTATGCTACCTTCACTTGGGATCAGCTGCTTGCATCCCAGGAGGTCTCTACAATTAAAATAATCTACATAAATATTTAACCGAAAATTCAAGTAAATCAGCATAGAAGTATCTTCCTTTTTCATTCTTCTTTCAGATGGGAGGGCAAGAGGCAGCGTAGGTCAAGTAGCATAATCATGCCACAATTTGAGCATCAATAAACAAAGAGATAACAGAAACAAGAAGCAAAACCTTTAACAATGCCTATAGACAGCAGATAGTATAAAAATTCACATCAATTTAGGTTAAGAAAATAAGGAAAGAATGAATGAAAATCAATTTGGCAGTACCTAGATATTTGGCCATCAATTTCTCCCTGCAAAACTTCATATAATGCAGAGCTATAATCTTTGTGATTTTCTGGTTCTAAGGAATCCACAGAAAGACCAGAGGAATTTGCTGGATACTGCAAGAAACACGAATAATAAACTGAGACTTCTTCTCAGTGGCTGGTAAAAGAAGTGTGAGCAAGAAAGACAAACAATAAACAAATAACTATGCTAAGTGGCTGATTAGAAACTGGGAAAGCATGCAATCACGAAATGGCAAGCCAGTTTATTCTATTCAAAATCAACAAATGTTGGGATGCATGCTCAAGGATCAAGAATCCAAAATTAATACTAGAATGAAGAGAAACGGCACCAACACCGGAGAGAAACATGACCAGCACAATTCCAAAAGATGAAAATGCATGGATGCTTGCCTCACAAAACTCAAAGTACAACTCAAATTGCCAAAGGAGTCAAAACTTCATACGAGGAAAAAGCATCTGAGCGACAAAATATCAAAATGATAACACTTTCAAATTTCAGCATCATCAAGATACAAACAAGTTAATGTACTAGTAAAATACTGAAATAATCTATGAGCAAAATAAGTCACAGCTTTGACAAAATATGATGTGATGTTAACTAAATAAATAAATCCACACATTTTAATGTAGTTCATGTTCCATTGTTATGGAACTACAGACCAAATAAGTTTTCAGAGCATAAAAGCTACAGAACTGATATGAAGTAGCATGAACTATGTAGTTATGCTAATGTATGGACTGAAATATATCATACTGAATATATATGGCCAAAAGACATGTAAGAGTGATCTTTTCTAATATCCAGAATCAATATTATTGAGAAAGATAACCATGGATAAAGTAAAGTGCAGCTAAGTGCTTATATGATCGTTACCAAGTCAAGACGAAATTTTCATTAGATGGTTAAGACTAGCAATGCATTTCTATGATTGGTAAAGTAATCTCTTTCTAAAATTTTTCATTCCTTTCTTTTCTTCGGTCAAATTTGTACTCCATTTATACAGTCAATGAACCACTCTAAATTTCTGAGGTATGTTGGATACCGGAACCTTATGATCAATTTCGGAGATCAGCATCTCATCAATAAGTCGTAGAAGATATAATGTATTGTCCCGACATGGTTGTGAAACAAAAATATTCTCCTCAGATGATAAGTCTACCAGCCTCCAAATCAAGTCCCCGTATATATCACGAATAAAGTACCAGTATGGGATGCCTACCTGTATAAGAAAAATGTCAAGGGACCTTTGGCTGTCAAAACAAATAAATAATAAGAGCAAATGACACAAGATAGTCATGGTACAATGGGATATCAGACATACTTTCTCATAGTGCATAAGAAGGAAATTAACAGTCTCGTCTAACTGCTGCCAGCCACCTTTTACAGAATGAATACAGTGACAAAGAACAACAGAAAACAGACTCCTCACAAAAGTTTGCTCAATTATCTCACAGTCGCGTTGATGTCCTGAATCAGGTCTGTATCCTTTTAACACATCAAGCTTTACAGCAGCAGTTAACCAGGCATTCCACCCATGTTCCTATTTTTTATATACGTATATAAGAAGAAGAAAAGAAAGTATATTAATGATGTAAAGTATACAATGGACCAGAAGTCCACTAAAAAACCCAAAAAATCTTGATATGGGATATCAAGCACAGAACAAAATCAGCAAAAAGGAATAGTAAATTTCAGTGGAACATAGGGGAAAAAACTCCCAGTTCTAGTTACAACAATGACAAATTAGATAGTACTTAAGAAAGATATATAATATACATGCATGCATGCATACATATGTAGTTACATATATAAATATGTACACGCGTATGTACTCTTCGCCTTGGTGTGTGTGTGTGTGTGTGTGTGTGTGTGTGTGTTTGTGTATATATATATCAAAAGTTTAAAATATTCATACCACAAGAGCTTCAACATTTAACGGATTTGAATCGAGAAGATCAAGAAGATCACTAATTATCTTCATTCTTGAAGATGCATCCTTGCAGCCAGACAAGAATCTAAAAATGAGAACCAGAGTTTGAGGAAGGGCAAAATGGGAGTTTCCATTGTTTCTATGCTTGCCATCCTGGTTATTTTTCTGCAAAACCTGTCAACATCAATCTTTTAATACGAGCACTCAAAGACAATCAACATGAAATTGATATCGAAGAGAGTAGCAAGAAAGCCAAATTTGAATAAATTAACTAAATGGAATAACAAACTGAAAGCAACTTGGATCATTGATAACCTGTTTAGGGCTGGCACCACCGAGAAGAACATCAAACAAGGCAGCACATAAATTATCTGTCTGTGGAAATCTGAACAACCTTTCAGACATAGCTGAGAAAATAGGTTGCATCCTCAAATTGGTTTTCTTGTGGGTGTCAGAAAGAGATTTGGATCTTCCAACGGCAAGATTGAAAAACCTCGGTCCCTTCTTCTCAGATGGTAAACCAACCAAAAGTCTTCCTAGGAACTCTAAGCCTAGTAATCTGATAGGCTCATATTCCCTGATTTTATTTTAAAAAAAAAGATTAAATAATGCGTTGGTCTGATATCAAAGAAGTAAAGCCATTCTAGATGCCAGAAAAGACTGTCCATAATCAAATAAAACCGCTCATTATCATGCTTTTCAGGGGAAAAAAAAAAGTCATATGTTAGCTCCAATTTAAGGGAGTCAAACCTTTGAAGAAGATTGACAAAAATGTGACAGCCACCAACCAAATTGACTTGTTCAAGGAAGGAAGCAAGTAGCAATTTTTGAGAAATGGCACGAATAACCATATGCAAAACATCCTCAATGCATGGCATATCCTGACTTGTTTCAAAGAAAGCTATAAGAGCTTTTACATCTGTTACTGAAACCTTCTCCCTGCAAATCCCCAAGGCATAGGATAAAATTTTAAAGAATTGTAAAAGGAAAACGATAATCTGCAGTTCCAAACATTTTGAGAAAAAAAGAGTGACAGAAGTTTCATGTTTAAGAAAACTATACTTGAGGCTCAATTCACCGAGACCTAATAAAAGAAGGCGAATTTTACGTATTTCTTCTCTACTAGGTCTCTCTGCAATAACTTGTTTGGTAATGGGATGCAGAAGAGGCTTGCTTCCAATAGCAAATCGAGATTTCGCATTATCCCAATAAAATTGGCGTATTATGTCAATAACACGAGGGAGCCTACATAAACTTCTGTGCAACCTTGGATCGTCATCAAATTTCTGGACAACAAACAAGTACATTTCCCGCTGAACCTTGTAATCTGTGTAGAGCCAGATGAGAGGATTAAGAAAAATGTTTGCTATAGCCTCCTTCAAAAGCAGCTCCGCTAATCCTGAACAGAAACCAGAAACATCAGAAACAAAAAAATCTGCAGGAAAAAATTATGTTTAAATACTACGTCAAGAAGATCATCAATAAATTGAGGAAAATAGAGAAGGAAAAATATTGACAATAATAATAAAACATGAATATGAATACTAACCACTTCACTAATAAAAAGAAACCAGTTCATGGTACATACCACAGTTTGCAATAACATGAAACAGGGATTTCAATGCTAAGAATGTCTCCAAATTTAGTTGCTGTGGAGGAACAGATTGCAATAAAAATCCCAGCACTGAAAATCCAGAAAGAAGATGCATTTGTTGTTGATTTGACAGATTATCATCCAAGACAGATGCTATAAGCTCAATAACCTCAGCTGTCAGACGCTCCTTCGAGATGGGAATAAGCAATGTTGGTTCAGAGAATCCACTTTCTTCATTTTCATACCTATCACACTGTGCAATAAGTGGGAAAAACACAGATACACCGCCAACACAGTAGATTATCTGTTGAAGCAAGCGGCGTGAACATAACTGAGTACCAACCATCACATTTGCTTCAAAAGAATTCTTATCTGATGCAAGGTCCAGCATTGGAGAGACATTAAACAATTTTCTACCACTACTTGCCTGAAAAAGGAAAACAAACTTCTGAGATTTTCGCCAGAAGCAATTCAAATTTTAGAATATGAGCTTCTTCAAAAAAGAGAACCTGCGCATTGAGTCCAAAGATGATTCTAGATGCAAGACCATCTTTAGCATCAAGAATCCCACTAGGCAATGCATTATCATAATGAGGTGTCGCTTCATTATCGAGGAATGAATACATGTAGCTTGGTCCTAAAGCATAAATGCCCTTCACTTGCTCAGCAGAAATGGCATCATTGAATAAATAAATGGGACCAATCTGACCGAGGAAAGGAAAGGAATCTTGTATGGAGTCAAAAGCATTATCTCCTTCATGTTGAGGCATTTTAATTTTGGTTCCAATTGAGCAGCTTGTCAGAAGTTCATTCACTTTTGCATAACTGAATCATCCAATGATTAAAGTCAGGGGGAACTCCACCAAGGTTGAGGAAATATACTTGTTAAATAAAACTTCTCTAACATAGAACATAATGCAATTATAGATAATGACCAGAAATAGCATAGCACCTGCATCTTTCAGATGATACAAGAGCACCATCAACATAACACCTCAATACACTACCCCCCGAGAATGCCCTTCCGACACTATGAGTTACACAAAGAAAATGCCATTTCTTTCTGATTAGATCAACAGGCAGTACAGCACATTGCCGCTTAAGATTGACTGCCTGTGAAAAGCAGGAAAAACTTATCACTACTCATGACACTGGCAATTATCTTAGTAGCATAAAGTAAAAGAAAACTTTTAAGGGAAATGAGAGTAGAAGTGGAACATCAATTACTTTATTCTTTGTTAGAATGATTCAATGTCTGCAGTAAGATTATGAAGGAAGCACCATCAGGAATTTCCTGAGGACAATTAATTTTTACCTCATAGATAAACCGGTCCTGGGCAAGTACTGCAGAACATCCTCTTCCATTTTCAGTCAGAAAACTAAAAAGGCCCATTGTTCCACTGTGGGGAAAGTTTTCCACCCTAAGCCAACAAGAAAATGAGAAACCCTTATTGAGAGGCCACTGCACAGGTGTTTTGATTATAATCCCCTGCAAGAATTTTATTGAAAAAGACAATAACATATTATATACAAGTCCCAAATGGAAAGCAAAAGAGAAGCAGGCATTCTAACAAATATTGCAAGAGAAAATATACAGCTATATAAAATTTCCAGCATAATCATCTAATTACTTTTCTTTTTCTAGCATCACTAGCCTTTACATGCATAAAGAAATATTAAAAATAATTAATTAAAATAAAATCCAAATGAAAAATGGAGGACAAGAGGAAAGGTGCCATTATCTAAACATTTGCTGGCTTCCTATATAATACAAAAACAGTTGCGTAAAAATTATCGGCATCGGCTATTTCCCAAAGAGTGTAAAACAAAAAAGCTGGAGGAATACAACACAGTTTGCAAGTTGGGCTGGGTAGATTATTTTTCGTAATCTTTGCAAGATATAAAACTCTTTGAAGTCACTTCTGTGGAACTGTATGGACTTACAGAATCATTCCCATTGAGATCAAAAAAAGCAGTTGGTCCTTTCACATTCAGCATTGATAAAATGCTGCTCAACAATAATGAGCAGTACTGCTGCTTTGTCCCTACTTTCTCACTACGGAGTAGAGCAAATATTTTGCGGATATCCTTCCCAGATATGCTATGCCCACCTATAACCTGAATTAAGTGTGCAATTTGTAAAATTACACCATCATTATCTTCTTGTGAAAACCAATCAAGAAGAAAATGAAGCATTCCGGCCCTGACACATGAAGCTCGATTAGAGATGGAATCCCTAAGCATTTGCTGAAACACATCAAGCCCATACTGCTGCAACGTGTCACTGCTCTGCCCAATCACAAAACAACAAGTAATGATATACAATGGCATCCTAAAATGCAAACAAAACGTCAAAATGACTCAATTTCACAAACAAAAGTAGTGAAAATAGCAGACTTTGAGAAGATTTGGGATTAAACAGAAACAAACAATTCAAGGAAATGAATTACCAACCTTCTGTAGAACGGTCAAATACAGTATGATCACATCTTCATTCTGGATCAAAGAGAAAAACAAAATTATATTGCAGAAGCAAGAGACAGTAATTCAATCACATAACCAGAGATTGCCCAATACTCGGCATTACCACAAAAAATAACTAAGACTAGCTAATCATGCATATTTCAATACAGTAGGAACTTGAAGCTTAAAAATTAAAAAAAGAAGAAAACAGAACATAAAGAGCTGTGAGTAGAAGAAAAGGCCACCTGTATAAGAGGGTTCCTCTTAATTTCAAACTTTCCGTCAACAAGCATATCAAGCAATGCATTTAAAAGCCCTTCACTCGGATTCCACTGGCAAAAGTCTAACAGCAAATTGTGCAATGTCTGATAACCCTTGCCAACAAGACCTCTGAATGAAGCCTGATATAACAACTTAACAAGTCAAATACAATGGTAGGATATTGACACAATGTGTTAAAATGAAAAAGGACAAAAAAAGGAATTTTCCAAGGAACCGTATCAGATACAAAATGGTAGCACCAGATGAAGCAAAATATTTCCTTAACCATAAACAAGCCTGATTTCTGCCACTAAGAATTTGTGCGGACCTCCAACTACACTAAAAACTGTAAAGCTCTAAAAATACTGAAAAAAACAAAGATGCGACTTCAAATCATGAAAGTCTAAACTCAACTCAGCACAATAAAATTGTTTCCATGACTGATTTAATGTACCCGCTTCACCATGTTTATTTTCATCAAGAGTGACCACATGTTTTATGTTGGCCAACAACTTACCACAAACCTCCTCTATGTTTGTGTTGGTCAACCCCCGCTGTATACAAAACTTAGGATGTAAATTTTTTTTTCCAGAAGGCAGTGTAAATTGCATTTATTGTCAGAGGAATTTAATAAAACAATCCCTAAATGCACACAAACACACATATATATGCAAAAATTACCAAATAGTATTGCAATGACAGCCAAATATTCAACTCAGGCAAACCCAACAAATCCTAAAGTCTATGCAAATTTATTCTTTACCACTCATCCCTACAGAAAATTCAGAGACTAGCACAGGTTACAACTAACCAGACAATTTTAAACACTCAAAATCAGTTTCAAGCTTTCTCTCACAGTATAAGTAAATAGGACGAAGAATAACAAATAACATCCAAAGGTTAAACTTAACCAGTTATTTTTGCTTCACAAAATAATTAGATGAATAAAACATTCGAATGATCCAGAAATAATAACAAGAAAACAAATATAAGTAGAGCATACCTTTGAGGCATCATTACTTGCGAGCAGACAGGTAAGGGTTTGAAGGACGTTTAAAACCAGTTTTTCGCCATTTGCCTCATCAAGATTACCATTTAACAAAGAGACAACGTGCAAAAAGCACTCTCCATCACGGAACAAAGTCTGATAATACTGAAGGAACAAACATTAAGTCAGACATCATAACATCAAAACCCCAAAAAGCCATCTCCCAAACACACACACATGCCTAACAAAACTTTATATAACTCAACTAAGAGAAGAATTAAATGACTGGAGGACAATATACCAATCGATCAGTGGAGATCATATCTCTCATTCCAACCAATAGATCTATAGACAATTCTACAAAACTTTTCCCCCACTCTTTAATTTGAGTGAATGTTTCCAAATACTTCGAACATAATTGCAACTTTGCTGTTTGATCTTCCTCAGACGATGGCACAATCTAAGAACATGGAAAAAGAAAGGAATTGTTCTGTTAACAGAAAACAAGTTGATGAGAAAGAAACCAACTAACCAACACATACTTGTAAAAATAAAAAAAAAAATACCTTCATGAGATCAAGAATGTACTTAAGCACATTATTTCTGAAACCTTCCTCCCAAAATAAATCAAATAGGTAGTCAATGCTAGTCGAATTATGCAAAACAAAATTCCTTGCATCATCTGCCATTGACCAAAACTCCATAAAGAGCTCCATGCATGTTTCCATACACTGATGCCAGCCCTGGGCTGTCTCAGATGTATCTGATCTCCGATAACTATGAATGGACGGACTTGTGTTCCCAGACCTCTTAGCTTCTTGGGCCTGAATGCAAGCAACTTTAAGCACTCGGGGAGCTGCATCCAATATTTTAAAAGAAGCAGTAGTTTTCTCAGCTGAAAGATGTAACATGTGATGCAGACTCTTTGCAAGAACACTAGCAATCTCAGGATTACAAGCAGATTGTTCAAGAGCATCTAACAGAGCGGAACTTTCAGGCTGCCAGAGAAACAGGACAAAGTAAAAAATTAAAGAAACAAGTAAAAGATGAAAAAATTGAATATCCCGTAAAAATAGTACACACAGAGTTAACTTTTTTGAACTAGAAACACAAGCCACTATGGTGAAATTAAAATGAGCTACAAGAATTATTTCAAAAAAGACAAACAGTAACCTTGATGAACAATCTGGTGTTTACAGTGGCATTATTTACGCACACACTCCAAATCTATAACCATTGATTACTTCAAAAGAGACAAACAGTAACCTTGATGAACAATCTGGTGTTTATGGTGCATTATTTACACACACACCCCAAAACCTGTAGCCATCGACACACATATCCCCTTAATATAAATACTATAGAGATACACCCTACTCCTTAACATTAAATATCCCTATTTTTATCATCAAAATTGCTTTAATTGTATTTACAGTACAACCAATTTGGTGAAACACAACAAATTAGAAATTCAAGCAAAGCATACTTTTGTTGTACATATCCAAGATGTAATAGGTATCAGGGAACAGAATTTGTAGCAACATGTAGAAGGGATATTTGATGAACAATCAAGCTAGACAGATATTTGTTATGATAGCTGTTAATTATCCAGGCTTCTAGAAAGCCCAAATAACAAAACAATTTTTTGTTCCTGGACCAAATAACATCAATATCTTTACGTCAATAAAAAAACATAAAAGTGAGTGGAACAACCCCACTTGAATCTCATCTTTTTATTGCAGGGACTGACTTGCTAAAACGAGATACTAATTTTGAAGATTAATATGCCCATATCAATATCCTACTAACATGAGATGAAACATATGTAGCTAGATGGATCGTGAGTTTCTAACAGAAAATATCAAGTAACAAACAAAGAGCATACCAAGTTATGCAAACTCCCCACAGATGTTGCAGCAAACTCCACGAATGAAATTACTTCCATCTGAAGAATTTCAACCCCACTAGACTTTATATGACTGTTACTGATACTGGAGAGAGAATATCCCTCATCATATAAGCAACACTCTTCAGAAAGTGCCTCTAAAGTCGGTCCAAAATAGAAAAAATTCTCGGAGAAGATAAGGTCCCATATCCCCTCTTCCCGAAACACTTCAAGTGACCCAGGTGATGAAACAAGAACTTTCCTGAACGCATTAAGAACACAATGCTGCAGCATAGTAATAAATACCCTGCAGAAAGAGTGAGAGTTAACGAAAAGGAAAATAGAGAGAAAGTGGAGATAGAGAAACAAGAAGACAGAATAGAAACCTTGCAGGAATCTAATTAAGAATATCATTGATCCCTCAACAAAATACTCCTAATACCTCAAATGGTTTGGCAACTTATTTTCATTTGAACAAGCCTTGATGCAAGGGAACACTGTAAGAAGAACCCTCATGATCCATCGAATTGAAAGTTCCCCATAAGCTGAAGAAACTGGTATTACAATTCGACCAGTGTTTGCTTTGCCTTTATGAGATTTAACATCTTCTGGAGCTAGGAGGAAAGAACAAAGGACTCTACTCAACTTAACAACATAATCACTCCAAAGCTGAGAATAAGAAGCATTAGCCGAAAGTGGACCAGGAGGATCTGTTATACGTCTTTTCAAGTTCTTCAAGTCGAAAACAGACATCTGAAATTCATCTTGCACATCCAAGTCCTTTCTCTGCCACTTGTACTCTTGTAGCATGAAAGCAGGTGAACAGAAACTATTTGCAAATTTATGAACTCTTCCGTTTTCACATAAAAACTGCAAGTTGTTCAAATTCCCAAAGCTAAACGCTTGTCAAGGGCATTACAAATTGTTAGCACATAATTGACATAAATGGTAAACCTAGGCCAAATATTCAGACACCTGCCCTTTACATGACTAATTGATTGATTAGAAGTAAGATATACTTTAAATTGCATTTGAGAAGATCAGAGATAAATAGATTGTACTGCCCTTGCATTGCACTACTAGGGATCCACAATATCAAAAAATGTAATAATACTTCAAATTGAGTTTGAGAAGAACAGAGATAAATAGATGGTATGGTCCTTGTATTGCACTACTAGAGATCCCCAATATCAAAGACAGCATGTGGAACACCAACTTAATTTCAGGTAAACACATGCTTCCCTTTCATTTTAATAAATCCATTTAGTTTCTTATCAAAAGAGAATAGAAAGCGGGTGGAAGATCCCAAATTGCATAAAAAAAATTCACAAGTTTCAATCATGAAATCAGCACTTGAGAAACATGACAAGTATGCAGGTTTTTCCAATTCAAAGGAATAAAAAACAAAGGATACACAGCCTCTCTAAGAACTTCCAGAGAAAGAACATGGAGCTGCAACATTTGCAGCAAGGGATTCTCACATCTGCAAAATATTTAAACCAACATATTAGAACAAGAAAAAGGAGTTCTAAAAGACTTCAAATAGAAGATAAATGTATTCGCAAGGCCATAAGAACATGACATTCCCAAATGTAATGAACATCCAATAACCGGTTATTGATAAGCAATAGTGCATAACTTTTTAATTATCGATCTTACATTCTCATGTAGAACAGAATCAGTAGATGCAACTGCTTGTATACTACTTCTCTTTTGAAGTCAAAATAGTTGTGGCCATGCATTTCAAACAAATCATTGAAAAACATAACCAGAACAATTCAGAGAACTAATTTCAATACATGCAGTGATATAATTCTTGCAATGTTTTAAAATCAATCTACAGAATGTCAAATAATAAATAAGTCATATGACACAGGTTACACAGACACGCATAAACAAACAGAGATATACCTTTTTATGTCAATATGAGTTGCATTTTTCAAAAGAAGAACATTAGTAGATGGAAGTCCAAGTCCATCCAATAGAACTTCAAGGCCTCCAATACTTTTAAAATGGTTTTGACCCCTTGGATTGTCAGACAATGCTAAATGAAGGGTTCTCAAAGTCAAGCACTGAAGTGATATATCTGTCCACTGTTCTTTCATACTCAACCTTCTGATCACTCGCAAAAGCTCTGCATTACAAAAATATATCAATAAATGAATTGATACATAAATATCTCAAAAATAATCACAAATAAAAAAGAATTAAAAAGACAAATGCAAAAGAACACATCAAGTATGAAATATGCCAGTTTTAGTTTGATCTAGGAAAAAACATGACATAAGAAGATGTCAGCAATCATTTTAAAATCTGGTGGCATGACATAAAATCAAGACTCCTATGGAGCTTGAACACCGTCTTAATCATTAGCAACAAGAAGTGCATTTGAAGCTGGAATTTGGGCCACCGCACTTTCTAGTCAAAAATTCAAGCCAGTGTCCCATGTGAAGTGAACATTTGAGCCAGTATACGTGCAAAACCAATCAAGGCATGCTCGATGCAGCTTTTCTGCATGTATTACCTAGTCAAGATACGAAATTGAAAACCAAATTGCCTACCTTACCTACTAACCAATTAAGGCCACCAGCTTCCATCACTGACACAACAGCTTTCTTATGCCAATTCAGCCTTGTGTCAAATAAGTGAACCTTAGAACTAGTAGATGAATCAGTTGGAGTAGCAGCATCCCTTGGAACAGAAAATTCTATGGTGTTACTGTACAACTGAGCCTTCTCATTAACATTTGGATTTAAATCAATAAAGCTGCACATTATTGACACCACATATACAAGTATCTTCTGCAAGAATCCGATCCTCTCTGCTGTAAAAGTAGAAAAACATTCATCAGCAGCAACTGTCCCCACTATTGTTTTGAGTTGAATAACTACCCCTGAAATTAAATATAAAAAAATGAAAACAGAGAAAAAGAAAATCAATCACATCAATCAACAGATCCTGATCCTAATATACCCAAAATGGTGGAAGTAGAAATCACAATTAGTCAAAATCAAAAATCAGGAAAACCCAATGGAGATGAATTGCAAAACATTATAATCACCGAGTCCGTAAGCTTAAAAGATGCTTAATAGATAAATAATTATCAATTAATTGGCATTCAAGTCTGCAAATATTCCCAAACCTGAGAATAAATTGAGACCCTACATAAAAATCAAACCACAAGAAATTTTGGATATCTGATATCAAAGTATCAAAAGCACATCCCAAATATTGTGACAATGCAAATAGATCACTGGAGAATAATGTAAATTTTTGGCTAATCTATATTTTGAAAATCTGGTGATCGACCTCTAGTCCAGCACTCTTTTCATACTTTTATTATGTAGTAATAATAATATTACATTTCTTATCAAAAAGAAAAGTGAAAATAAATCTTCAGCAGTAATGCAAATTAATGCCCCCACCCCAAAAAGAAGAGTTAGATATAGACCAATCCACCTTTCATTAATGCTGTAAGCTTCTGAATTCCACCATAGTAGCCAAAAACTCTGCAATTATGCATTGAACGAGTAATAATTGTCAGAGCATCCAAAACAGAAAAAGCTTCAGAAGACGTATTTAAGCCTGTGGAAGACTCCGGTAGATTCATTGTTGAGCGCACTGTGTTGGTGTTTGCTGCATTAATAATGAAATAAAAATAAAAACGATGGCTGATAAGATAATAACAGAATTTGAATTAAAAGATTAGGCCCAACCGATAAGTGGAAAATTATCATAAGAAATCACCAATAAGCTAAATTTCAAACTTATGCACCAAGTTGTCCCATATTCAACCTAGAGCGTGGAGAGGTTCACCAGCTTTAGAGCTAAACTAATTTTTTGGTAATTCAATGCACTAGAAAGAACTTTCCATTTCAACCTTGATATACCTAAATATGTTGAAGCAGTAAGTAGCCTCAGGTTCACATTAAACTGTCTCACCGTCCCAGGTTGGGTATTTTAAATACAAAGAAAAAATTGCAAACCATGAGATAGAACTATTAGGTTCTTGGAAGCTTAAGGTGACAAAAGTTACATCAATTTTCTAATTGGAACTGAGCAAAAAGAGAACTGGTAACTTCAACTACAAGATGGGCCATTGATGTTGGTGTGGATAATAGCTAGCTCAATTGTAAGATCTCTTAGAAGGTACACGAGGTCATGGAAACAAATGTCACTCACGGTACAACTAGGGAGGCATTTGGTAAAAATTTGTATTGTGCAGAGTTACGGATGAAAATAATGGGCCATTGTACTCTCAGCACTAAAGAAGAGTTCTTAGCAATTCGGAAAGATTGAATAACTGCCAACATAGACCAAGAGAGAACCAGATGAAAGGAAATTTTTACTTCTGCGGTGTGTTCAACATAAGCACTTTATTTTTTGATCAGAAACTGAAAAATATACTGTTTACCATAAGCACTTTAATAACACAATAGTCTGTCTAAACCAAATCTGCTGCACAAGTCAACTTACTCTCAGTGATAGAAGTGGTTAAATGTGTGACCTCTTCAACTAACAACAGAATGATTTCAGCAGGATGTCCAGCAAAGCAGCCAACAACTATGTCATCAAAATTTGACAAAAACTCTGCAGGTTGGATAGCTGTTGAAGAAGCCTCGAGCAACTGATCACCATTAACTGGTTCCCAGTTTTTGAATACGATCAGAAATTGCTTGAGAAAAACGTTTAATAACTTTCTCTTTTCCACCTAAAATTAAGTGAATTACAGAACAAATAAGTATATATTAGCGGCAATATGACAATTTTACATAACAAAAAGCATACAGAGCAAACACCATATAAAACTAGCATAGCAGCTGGCAATTAATTACTAATATTGGGGGCAAAGAAAAGGGATCCAGGCCATGAGTAGAATACTAGTCCAGTCCAGACCACAAGGAGTAGATTATGCCTCAACCTTAAGCTTGGAATAGGACAGTATGCTGGCATAAGGCACTCAGACATTCTGAATGCAACCTGCCTTCAGACAAAACCAACAGTTTGACACTTTTTTTCCTTTTTTATTGATAGAGAAAAAAAGAATTCTATTACAATGAAGGGAAGAAGATACAAAGTGAACCAGAGGTCCACAAGGGTAATAGAAATAGCCATATAAAAGCTACCTAACAGTTTCACAAATATCTAACAGGATAATCAACTTTAGGGACAAAAGAGAAGAGGAAATTTCTAAAACTTTAGGGGTTTCTAAAAGAGGGAAGAAAGAGGAGGAGATTCAAGAAAATCTAACAGTTTCACAAATGGTTAACAGGGTAATCAGTTTTTTCTAAATGAGTATGATTTTACAATATTAATGATTATTAAGTTACCACTCAGCCCACATGCTTAATCTTCTATGTATAACATCTTTTAGAAGTGCTCTTCCACTTATTCTTGGTTAAAAATTTGCAACCAATCGCTAATAAAGCTTACAACCTTCAAAAGATAGTGTTGAAGAAACTTGTAATATGTTTTCAAACAGAATACATCTAGAGATTTTGATTCCTTTTTCTACCTTCAACTACTTAACATGATATATACTATCAGCTATTTTGTTATAAACTATAGACAATGTATTGTTCTTCCTTGTTGATTACCTTATACAATCATTTGTTTGGAGAAGACCAGGAAAAACACGATGTGTAAACCTATACAACTTTCGAAATTAACCGTCGAAAAATTGTAAACAATAAAATTTCCCAGCATACCTTATCAGTGGTGTGCTCATATCTCTCCCAAAGTGTACTTAGAACTGCCTCATCACCCACTTCACTGCAAAGTAAAAGAACAAAGGTATGAAACATCAAATAAAGTAATCATAAGTTTTTATCGTTAAGATGGGAATTCCTGGAAAAAGACCTAAACTAAACAACTATTTCCATCAGCACCCACATGCCGGGATAGAAAAACTTATGTCTATTACCCGCAAAAGAAGCTCTGCAAAGTCTCACTGATAAACCATTACTTCAAATAAGACATCTGATTTCAATAAGTACTATCTTGTGGAAAAAAAATTATCACATATAAGTTGAATTAAAAAAACACATCTTTACATTTCAAGTGCCATGAATTTTTTTCAAACAAAATTGGATCTCCATAATAAATAAGGGAAGCTGCAAATTTTAGCATTAGGTGGAGTGTTCCCCATATAAGTAGCAAGACCTTCAGAATTCAAAAAACCAAAGCCCTCAAAGGGTATATACTGAACATTTTCATATAAAGATAAGTCATCTCAAAAGGGTTGGGATGAAAAAAGATGGCTTAATGGGAGCCAGCATCCGAAGTCATTCTCACTATTCTTAACAAAGAAAGTGGAAAACCATTGTCACTGAAGCTCACACGGAAATCTCACCTAGTCCAAGCTGGTATATCTGCATAGCTGTAGTGTGACAAAATAGAACTTTCTAAAGTCAGACTCCTTCCAAAAATGTAGATATTCCAAGTAAACTTCCACAGGAAGTCTTTCAAGATTTCCCCATCAATATATTACAATACAATCTCAACACAAATTGTGACTTGTCTGCACAAGGAAAAAGAATTCCAAATATTCTGACTTCATTTCATGACAATTTTTCTCACGAAGAATTTGTCTCCTGAATATTAAAAGCTGGCAATTTTTTTCACATTCCAGAATGTACCACATCAAGCAAAGAGGTACTGTTTCAGAGCCCCCCCTTTGTTTTCAAACTTCAAAACATCCACATCACCTTGCCAGCAAGCCAAAAACAGTTTTGGAGATAACTCACTTCACTCCAAAAGAGTGAACATAACATGCTGAGGCTGAACCATCCTATCCTCCCACACCAAATATACGCTTCGCCCTAAACATAATATAGATACTGGCAAGGCGAAAAGGACACTCCTTTCCACATCTCCCACTTTCAGCTAGGTCAAATGCCAAACAGTTTCCTTAACAGAGGGACTAAAATTTCAAACAAGGCAAAGTCACTTATCTCTCAACAATGCAACAAGTAAGTCACTGTCCAAACTAAACTTGGACATGCAGCACTAGTCCACGGCTATATAATTTCACCTAAATAGGCTCCAATACGGATGAATTTGTATTTATCTTCATTTATGCAGGCTTCAACGTGGGTTTACCGTCAATCATCATATCAAAAACTAGGGAAAAAAAAATGGCTGCAATTGAGCTAATTTCTTCGCTTTACTCATCATAACAAAAATTTGCATGCTGCTTGCTATTTCTTCCTAAAGTTCATTATTCATAATTATGGGGCACGGCATTAATATAATAATATTACTCTTGCAGCCTAACAATAGCTCCATCAGCATAATAATATGATCAAATTTCAATTGTTTGGTAAGCCCCACCAACAAATTTTTCCTAAAACTATAATTTTCTGATAAGTAGATAATGTCCATTCCTCTGTAATGACAAACAAAATGATTAACAATTTTTACTTTGAGAGCAGAATAACTAAACACAACCTAATATTAAGAAGTTTTTCAATTTGCAATAGAACACCAGAGACCACAAAAAGAAAACAACAGTAAGGGAACAGGACAAGTAAAAAAGATGCCCATTCAATTCACTTTCCTAGAGTAAAAAATAGTATTGTTAATCTTCCAGTAACACAATGTGAGACACCTTTTCTAATTACTCAAGACAGAATCAAATTCATATCAAAACGTCATGTCATTGGTACACTGAACTCTCTGCAAGTTATTTCTTTAATAACATTGAAGGAAGATACTTTTCATCGGCCACCAAGTAGTTTCTTACCAAACACTGATTGGACCCTGTTTACCATTCCAGCCATCACAAAATTTAAAAAGGCATCATCTGCATACCGTCCAGGTTAATTTTCCTTTTATAGGCAAGAAAGGAGACCACACATTGATATTTATTACGACACCAAAGTTACTTTCATATCTCAACCAAAATATGACATTAGTACACTGGTGAAACACTTATATGCTCACCAATTCTACTTCATGAACTCGGGCACAGCTAATGAAAATGCAAAGTACTAACAAGCCAAAACAATTCAGAGTTTTCTTAACCAGATACAAGTACCTGAAGCAGATCTTCAGTGACGGGGGAGAGAACTTCTCATGATGTATCCCTGAAGTAGACTCCCCGCTTGAGCCACTGGATGTTCTCCGGATGAGGTCAGCAACACCCTTAACGATGTTCATGCTTCACACCAAGATTTATCAAGCTATGACGATTTCATAATCCAGTAATTTCTATACAAATGTGCATTCATGCCCATCACTCGAATTTCCTGCTTTCACCACTTATAAAAAACTGGTAAGACGATTTAAGGTGATCGACCTACAAAAATATAAGTCAATGTCCATTGCCACCATACAAACTGAAGGAAAAATCGACTAATATCAATCAAAAGCAACTCGGACTTTTTTCCTTCATTTATTAAGTTTCGCTCTGGAAGCAAACATAAGCAATAATCTGCAAGAGAGCACGTATCAGAAAGCTGGCCCACACGCAAGTTTTTAGAGTCAAACATCAATAAAACGCACCATTTTCCATACGACTAGGCGATTGAAGACAGATTTTTAAAATTATAAAAAACCACATAAAACGTAATCGATATCAATTATTTAAAGCACTTGAGGTTAGGAAAAACCAGTGCAACTTATCGATGCTAACATAATTCGAGAACTGAAATGGCTTCTACCTACCTGATCAGATTACGTGCCTCTGATACTCTTTCTGAATCCTATGGTTTATGACGTTAGATCTGAGTTTTAAATCTTTTTTCACCTTCTTCTATTATTATTTTTCCCTTCTTTGATGGAGCTTCTTCAATGGCTTCAGTGAGAAATCAAAGAAAAGAGAGGCCAGTAGATTAACAGAAAAGCAAGAAAAAGGTGAAGAAGAATTTATGAAGTGATTTTAGCCTTCAACTTTCATTTATTTTCAAGACTGCCCCTCATGGAAATTAATCTTGTCGGTGACGCAGTTTTTTTCATCTGTAAAAGAACTGGTTTCACTCGGACAACGATTTTATCGCTCTTTTATCAAACGACGTCTTTAACTATAAATTATATTTTTTTCGCCGGTCTAACATTTACACGATCCTGCCTGCTTGTTATTTGATAACAAAGAAAAGTGAGTGCTGATCTGGTAAAACAAGATAAAAATAAAAAGGGGAAACAAAAGTGTCCGTTAGGTTTCAGTGCTTTGACGAAAAGGCTAGGCAACAGCCAACACAACAGACATGATCATTTAGCTTGAGCCGTAAGATTAAGGCACAAAGCAGAAGATCATTCCACATCAGACGGCTAGGAGATACCGAATCCTAATCGCTGGATGCACATGCAAGCCAATTGGTTTGCTCATTGTCGTATACCATAAAATCCGGTTGATTTAATTTGGTTTTCTTTCAAACCAAGAATTTGGCGTCAGTTCAGAGTTTGACACGTGTCACACTTAAAAATCTGGATGGATATGTCAATAAATTTAACAATAAGCTAAAATAATGATAAATGCGTCATGACTTTATAAGCTCTATTAAAGATAATGTCATTATTATTTAGTTTTGAGATAATCAATCCATTTATTTATAATTTTGAAATTATTTCTACTTAATTAATATGCAGATACTCCGAGGATAATCTAATTTTAATGAAATTGATTTCCAATGTTTAAAACTATTTGATCATTAAAGAATCTGAAAAAATATATTAATTAGGATATTTAGTATATTTTTTTATTATTCTGAATCTTGCGGATACATGATAATATATACTTAAAAATTTATGTGCATAAAATAATTAAAAAAAAATAGAATAATAATATTAATAAGAAATAGAAAAAAAAAAGATATGGTGAATGATGACCAATGGTTTACCTATAAGTGTTAATAACAATATAAATAATAACAAAGAAAAAAAAGAAAAAATTTTACAACTATATAGTTTTAAAAATACCTATTAAGATCCTCATTTATTATAAAATGTGACCCTATTTTTTTTACAATAATAGTTGCTTAGGAAAAAATGACTATCAAATGTTTAAAATTTGATAAAAGATAATATGTTTATATAAAATACACTAAAAAATAATATCACTAGTTTATAACAGTTGCAATATAATATTTTTAATGTATATTTTTTTTTTATTTATTTATATTTTTAGCTATATATAAATATATTTTTACTTAAACTATAATCATATTCATTTAGAAGAAAAATAAAAATTGCATTTTCATTTTAAATATTTTGCTATCAATAAAATAAACACTAATAATTGTTATTATACTTAATTTTACTTAAGAGTTTACAAATAATTTTTGTTAATTAACCACTATTAAATAAGAATATAATTATTATTTTGTAATAAACAATGATCTTAGTAAATATTTTTTAAATATAATTAAAATTGTTTGGTACAATTTTTTAAGTATAACTTTTTAAAATATATGTTTTGCTAATAAATTTTTTATATATGGAGTTCTTGTAAAAAGTTGTTAATTATTTGATTGTCACGGATAATTGTGTTTAAGGTTATATTAAAAAAATGTATAATTTTTAAAATAAAATAAGATTATTTAAGATAATTTAATATTTTAAAAATGTTTCAAAAGTTCTCGTATCAAAAACACGAAATTCAGGTTTCTTTCGATAGAAGAAAAAATTGAACTTAATCTAGTAAAACAAAAAATTGTAAAGCACTTGCAAGTTCTTTTTCCTAAAAGAAATATGACTATTATTTAATAATAATAATTTATCAGTTATTTTGTCTGTTCAATAATTTTTAAAAATATTTTCATTTTATTCTTATTTTAAAAGAAAAAAGTTGCGGGGCCGGGGGGTGGGGGGGTGGGAAGATGGTATGGGAGCTGAAACTCCTCGTGTTCTGCTGAGTTTCATAAGACAGACACCTTTTAAACTCACAATTATCCAAATAATTGTTTCCCTTATTAAAAAGCCCAAACGAGACCGAGCTGAATCCATTACCCTTTACCGCGCGTAACTCAGCCCAGATATTGGGTTTGTAGAGGCCGAACAACGACGTCATTTCCCTGATCATGGGAATGATCAGGTGACGACAAAACCTCCCAAAGACCCATTACCCTGTCTTATATTATCTATTTCACAACCTAAGTCGCGTGTTTAACTCATGTTTTAAAGCTTAATACGGCATTAATTTTGAAGAATAAACTACCGTTACTTGTAGAATCTGGGAAGAGATATTTTATGAATAAAGCACATACCCAGATACTTAATTTAGAAATATATTAATGGTGAGTTGATATCTGAATATGTTTGCTATGTTATAAGAAGTTAATGTGGGGTGAGGCATCAATCGATATATATTTGTCCGAAAGTGTCAGTGAGCTTAGCACATTCTTAATTACTTTAATTATGTGTGGAATTCCACTAATTTATAGATTGTTGCTTCAGGATATGGATATCAATATACTCATTTTCAATGGTGGATGACAGGGAGGGCCATAAAACCACTAAAATCTAATTTAATTATTAATCAATTGTCTTTTCTTTTCATCACTTATATATAATAATTATTTTTTGTATTTGCAAAAAGTTGATTTGTTTTTGTTTTCAAAAAACAAAAAAGATCTTCCAAACCGACTATGAAGAACTGGCCAATTAAAATTTATCAAACCATTGTATTAGAGGACAATGGAGAAGTTGGTTGTTAATGGTCATAGTTAGTTGAGATTATGATTTAAAACTTTTCCTTTTGAATATCTAGCTAAAATTAGTGATTTTTTTGGAGGTTCGTGTGGGATAAGAGGAATAAAATAGTTTATTTAAATGTTTAATGTATAAAAATATTTATTCTCATAAATTATAGAAAAGAATAAATTTTTAACCTCAAGTGGAGACAAGAAAATAAGTATCGGTCAATTAAATAATGATTCTCAACTATTTTTTTATTTAAATGAATAATTGTAACATTATAATAATATATATATATATATAAATACATATATATTTTAAGAGATATCGGAATTGATTTAGAGTTCTCTAGTTTTTGTAGATTTTAGGGTTAGCTTAATTATGTAGGAACACAAGGCAACGAGATGTTAGTTGTAAGGAAGTACTGCCCTATTGGACAGCTTGCGAGTGAGAGAAGATTATAGCTCAAGCTACTCCAATTTCCAAAGGCAATTTGCATACATGAATATTAGAATATTAGAATATTCCATAATACAATTTCTCCTTCGTTTAAGGCACTATCAATTGTCTTGATTAATTTGTTCGCAATAATAATAATAATAATATTAATAAATCACCACTGAATATGAAATCAATTAATATATAGATCGCCTTAACCATCTAATTCCTACTTTTGTAAATTATTTATCACAAACTCACAAGCAGTCTCTTGTTCAGTTGATCATTTATAACAAATTAGAATAGAATAAAGGAAATATGTGCATTAAAAATTTGAAGGAAAAGCACAATAATAAAGAATAAAAAAACTTACATGATTATAATTAATTGGATACAACAACTTGGTTATACCTGCTTTTACCTTGATTGATAAGTATGAGTTGATATCTAAAACGCAACCCTCAAATTAAGGAAAAAAGCAAACTACTTACCTTTGTCTGTTTGTTTATCGAAAGAATTGTGTTGCGTTTATTTATAGCAAACTTTAAAATCATTCAAGCAAAAGACAAACGTAATCGTTGAAGAAACTAGAGAGTGTTGTCGTTTTGAGATCAAGAGAGAAAATTTGGCTTGGCAGAGATGAGGTTGCCACGTTCAGGAATTTTTGAGTAGTCTGTGAGCTAGCAAAAGCCACTGCGCTTCTGCATATAGACCTGAACAAAAATCAAGGCTCTGTACATAATAATCATAAACTTATTTTTAATATTTATGTATGTATATGAATTTATATTAAAAAATTTTAATTTTAATTTCAATTGAGGTTATTGATCAAATTGGGAAGGTGTAAGAAAATGTCATGTGAGTTGTTTTTTTTTTTTTTTTTAAATATTAAATAATAAAATGGAAAATGAATAAATTATGAAATCATTTGTGGGTGGAATAGGAAACATTGTTCACGTGCGGTCCAGAAGGGGAGATTGGGTAGTTAGGGCCGTCCTCATTAATTGAGGTTTGATGTTTTTCCTGGGAATGGTTGGAAGCCTAATACGAGGGTCACCCTATAGAACATTTTTATAATTTTCTTTCCTTTTTTTTTTTTTTTTTTTTTTTTGTCATTACAATTAAAAATAATGATAAAGTAGTTAAAAACTTAACTTGGTAGATCAGAAGAATCCACCATGGCCCTAAAACTTAACTTGGTAAATTTAATTGATTGGAGATGAAATGAAATAAATAAATAAAATGATTTATTATTTTCAATTGATTTTTATAATTTACTATAATCAATTAATTTATTAGAGATATTTGATGTGCATAAAATAAATAAAATGATTGGAGATGAAATGAAAGACGGCATCTAATTGAATTGACTTGCTTTGCAGTTGGACGATGTTGAAATTCGACGAGAGGCGAAAGCGAAGTAAAAGCGCCTTTTTAAATTAAGAAATCCGGTAGTCGATGGACCCACGTGGCTTCCTTTATCTTC
Source organism: Azadirachta indica (assembly GCA_022749755.1). Classification (NCBI taxonomy): domain Eukaryota; kingdom Viridiplantae; phylum Streptophyta; class Magnoliopsida; order Sapindales; family Meliaceae; genus Azadirachta; species Azadirachta indica. The sequence continues at coordinate 6,713,226 of CM040449.1, forward strand.
AGTTCAAAGACCAGGAGAGCCAATATAACATACGTGCCAGCTTTCATATGTATATTATAAATATCCCATATTTTGGTCCAAGTTTGTCCCAATCCTTAAAAGAAAAATTACAAGTTCTGTCATATTAATTTTCATATAAAATATATATATATATATTATATAGAGTTTTCTAATACAAATTTTTGAATTTTAATGAAATGTAGACCACAATTCTTACGTTAAAACTTTAAATTTAAAATTAAAAATTTTGGGTATCTGAATTCTTTAAATTAATATGTATCAACTAGTAATATAAATATAAAAATTATAAATTTAAAAAAAAATTAACGTAGCAAAATAAACAAATTTAGGATTGGTTTCTTTTTTTTGAAAAAAAATCTACCACTCATTTATAGGTGCATCATTCATAAAAATACATGATTTCTTATTTGTTATTATTTTTGCAATTTTTTAATCTATTCCCCAATTTATTTTCAAAATCATGTATATATCAACTTCAAATGCCAAATTCATGCACATACTTGATTTAAATGAATTATTAAATCTTAAAATTCAAAATAAATAATTAATGTTACAAAATTTAAAAGCTAATAAAATGGTCTTTTTAAGTAAACATTCTGCTAAATAAATAAATAAAAGGAATTAACTTTGACTCTACGTAACTGAAGTATTCAATTAAAGCGTGTATATAATACGATTATCTAATTATCATATAAAAATAAATTTAATAATTAACTTTTTAATTAAAAGAATGAAGAACGTTGAAGAACTACACCTACTCTATTATGCTAAAGTAATAAATATTTAATTTATTCCGCGAGATAAGAATTTGAGAGTGCATTTAGTAGGATATATTGAACTGTATTGAATTATAATTAATTGGATTAAATTAAATTTAATGAATAAAATTTAATACATCACTATAGTTAGTGCGTGATTGTATTATAATATATTAATTATACAAAATAATTTTTTAAACTATTTAATTATAAATTATTATTTTTAATTAGTATTTAAATAATTTTAAAAAATTAATTTTTAAAAGAATAAACGAAAAAATAATATAATATAAGCTTAACTCATGAGAAGAGGTGGATTAAATTTGAAAATTTTAAATTATATTGTTTTTAATTTTTATACAATCTAATTTTTATACCAAATATTAGATAAAACAATTATGTAAAATAGTAGAATAATACAATTCAACTCGACTGTCAAACATGACTGAAGGCCACATGCTCGGGTTAGAGCATCGTCCAATTACACTTCACTCCTATCTCATAAACAATGGACGATTTGCTGACTTAAACCTCGATTAGTCTTAAGCTAATTACTCGTCTCCTAAACAATAAGTCATTAGTCTCACTAATCAGGATTCCGCCATGTGGCGTAGGGATGGCCCCTTCTTTAATTTTTTTTTTTTTAATCATAGCTCACCTAACCACAACGAATAAATCTACGCATCTAGTGGCCAGGCACTTGGTTTTTTTTCCTTTTCTCTAAATATAGAAATAATACATTTTTTAAAATATTTTTATTGTACCAAATCACAAAAACTATAACATATTTATTTATTAAGATACAGTATACCTATACTTTATACTATATACTCGGTCACAACACAAGAACAACGAGAAGTTATCAATTTTTAAATCAACTAGTACTATTTCAATATTAAATTATACCTAATAAATAAATAACAACAAACAAATTTATGAATTTTGATGAAAACTTTAATCTTTTATATATATATATATATATGTAAACTTTTCAAGTAAGTGATGTTAATTGTTATTTAGTGTCACATAAATTCTTATCACTTTATGAGTAATCTACTCATCTGTAGATAATTAAATTGTATTCTTATTTATTATTTTATTAAAATTTAAAACTTACATGTTATTGATAGAAGTTTGAAATATTATTCATCAATTATTGATTTATTTTTTATTATAAACAAATAATAATTGATTGTCAATAAAAATAATAATAGTATTATATATTTGTATTAAAAATCTTCAAAATTCTAATGGTTATAAGCAATGAGAGGGTCCTAATTGATTGTAATAAGCATGTCAAATCTATTTTACACCAAATTATAATAGAGATAAAGAGTGTAATCTTTCTTAGACCTCCTTGAGCACACCAAAAAACTAACATATTTTGGCCGTAAACTCATTGCTCCAACCAAATATTGACGAATTAAACACTAATCTTAATAATATAATAATACAAAACCATATATACATATAAGCATTATTAATTGAACCAACATACGAAGATCTCTCATCTAAAATCTCAATTCCACTCATCAAGCATCACCAAAATTGTAGCATTTGTCAACTTATGACGTTTTTAAAGGACGATAAAAAGACCTTAGTCTTGTATGCAAGCCATACCCAATTAATTATAAATTACTGGGGCTTGGATTTCAAGAGAGTGGGTGAAATTTTATGCGTTTTTGGTTTCGCTTTATCTTTTGCAGAAAGCAGTAGGGCTAGAGATCGATTCTATCCTTTCTTTAAATGGAAATAGTACATGCATATACGTAGAAAATGTTTTTGTGCAACACTTTTATTTGTTTCCAGAAGCCAGTCACTTTATGCCCAAGTGGGGTATTATTTAAATGAAAATCAACCAATCGGGATATTAACTTCTGTGCTCCGCTAGTGGGGTCACTTTGGTACTATATTATTGGGCCAATGGAATATCTAAATAATAGTCTTGAGGTTCTAAAATGAAGCGGTTTAAGGATGCTCCTAATTAAAATAAAGCGATTAATTAACAAGCAAATGATGATTTGTGCGAAAATTAGCCATGGGACCATAGATTCTTCTTAATTAATTAATTGTTTATAAACAGTACATGGTTCAGTATATTGAATTGAGCATCAAAGCCGTCCAATATGTGTGAGTTACTTTCTTCTAAAGATAAAGACTAATCCAGAAGCTGTGTCTTTTGATGAATCGGTCACGGTTGTTTGGCTTGCTTCCTTAAGTCAATACTTTAAACGGATTTTCATATTAATTTAAATTATATTTTATTATTTATTTTCATGTATTCCCACATCTTAAATGACACGAAAATATCGACAGTGGTAAATTTAAAATTTTCAAAATAAATAAAAATATACTAATAATAATTATTACGTGAATTAAAGTTAAATTAATAATATTTAAATTTTAATAATTGAGTTAACATACGGTTAACAGATCATTTATTTATTATTTATAATGCTATATCATGTCATAATTTAATGTAAAGGTGATATAATATTTGAAATAAAATAAAACAAGTTGCTAAATTTAGTCGATTTTTTTTTTTTTATATCAATCTCGTAATGTCTGCAAATGAAAGAATTTAAAAAAATGTAGACCACTTTATATAAAAAAAAAAATAGTCACATTTTTTGCATAAAATTATTCCAGTTGTGCGCGAAAATGTAAAGCTTTTCTAAATGCGGCATGGCACAAATTGATAATTGCAAGAGGGTCAGAAAAATGATAAATAAATTTCGTCATTTTAGTAAGATTATCTCTTCAGAATTCCAACAGTCAAACATGAGACAAGCCAAACACCTCCCGAGGAGGAAATTAGAAATAACAGAAACACAAAACAGTAGCCTTAAAATAGTTAACCCGAACAAGGATATATTAGGAAATTAAAAAAAAAAATTAAAAAATTAAAAAAGTCATAGCCAGCATCACGCACTCCAAGTGAAGTTAGAGATTAGATAAAACCCATCCACACACCGCTTTACAGCCGAGACAACAAACTGTATCGAAGTATCAACTTCAGCAACCGTCACATGCCGTTTTACAAGGACCATATGACAACGGGTCTAACCTGTAATTTTGTGAAAGAAATAAGGGTGTTTAAGTCTTTTTGTCTCTCATTTTTCGAATGACGATGAACCCCTCATCCTTACGTAACACAACTCCAATTTTATAACCAATCGCCTCATAAAACCTGCGGTTCCGAGGTTTGCTAACGTACGCTTCTGAGCGCACTGGGCACTCTGGCACAAACACTCACGTGTCGGAACGACTTTTGTACTAAATTTTACGTGTGCTCTATATACAATAGGTGCGCATTCACGCACGGAGCGCTTTTTAGCATCTAGCATACTATATTTTTCAATTCTCCACCGATTCATGGTCTCTCTCCCTCTCGTAACTTAAAATACTATACCGAAACTCGCCTCAGCATTTGCCCTCTTCCTCTTTCTTGCCTCTTCCGAAACCCCTCTTCACGTCAGCTGTCTGCTGTAAAAACCTTCTCAAAAACCGCTGGTGTAGATACTTCATCCATATGATCTGTTAAGCTTTTGTGAAGGTTTTTCATGAAAATATAGTGTGTTATAATTTTTGCTGCGAGACAAAGTTGGAAGGTTTTGTTATATCGTGTTTTGTTATTGTATTCTTAGAGAGTTTTTTCAGGTTTTCAGGTTTGGATCAGAAGAAAAAACGGAATGTGTTTTTGATTTCGTTTCTCGAGTTCGATCGGCGTGAGAGATTATTTTTTGCAGGGTCTTGCGGTGGAATTGTTGTTCTTGTTGGAAAATGATCAGCTGAAGGTTGAAGCACGAGAGACAGAGAGTTGAAAAGCGTGTGAGAAAGTAGTTGCGACTTGCGACTTGTGTGTGCCGTGCGTGCGGGTGAGTGAGTGCGTCAGGTCCGTGAAAGAAAAATGCCGCACAGGACTACTTACTTCTTCCCCAGGCAATTTCCGGATCGTGGATTCGATGCATCTGCTAATAAGCAGCTGTTAGAGAATCACGAGAAGAAGACTGTGAAAGATACTTTTAACATTGAAAATGACCGAAAATCACCATCAACAACGACAAAGAACTTAAAAAATTCAGCATTATCAGATCTCTTCACGAGCGGTGATGAAAAGTTCCAGGTCAAAAAGCAGCAATTTGCTGCCTTTTGCGACTGGTTGACAGAAAAAAAAGGAGAGAGATCCGGGCACGTGAAATCATCATCAAGACTGTCATCCAGTGATGAAGATCACGAGCTCCTGTTACCACCACCTGATCCGGTGGTTCCCGTACCCGAGAGTGTTACCAATAATGATCGGAACTTTGACCGCCAGGTTTCGTTGCAAAGGCTATCAAGTGGGAGCAGTTATGCTGGGTCGAGCTTGTTTTCTGGGACAACTTTGGATGGAAATTTTTCGAGCGATGTTAAGGACACGTCAACTCGTGCGACTACCTCAAGACAGGAGGTAGAGGAGGACGAGAGTAAGGATAGCTTGGCCCAAAAAACTCAAGAGAGTTATATGTTGCAGCTGACGTTGGCTAGAAGGCTTACTTTGCAAGCAAGTCTTGTTAGTGAGCCTGTGGTTTTGCAGGAGTGCGCACTCGAGGTTGCTGATGCCGAAACTGTTTCTTATCGCCTATGGGTATGTATTTTAAACTCATTATCATTTTTGAAATTAAGTTTTTTTTTTTTTTTTTGGTTCATTGCTCTGAGTAAGGTAAACGAAGGTGAGAGCCAAGTTACAGGGTTTTGATACGTATATTTAAATATAATCTTATAGGAATAAGTAAATTGTAATATAAAAGGGTTATAATAAGTTCATTAATTACAAATATGGTGCCTCGTTGCCCGTTTATACAATGTCAGTAAAAATGGTTTCCGTAACGACGCAGATTAAGTTACATATTCTTATTTTTCGGTAAACCCTATCTTGAAGTTTGGATATTACTACAACTTGCACGTAGGATTTTGTGCTTTTTAGCCATGTAACTGACCAACACTGCGTGCGATTTATCATGTTTTCCAGGTTAGTGGTTGCTTGTCATACGGTGACAAGATTTCTGATGGTTTTTATAACGTTATGGGGATGAACCCATATCTGTGGGTAATGTGCAATGATTTGAAGGAAGGCACGCGGCTGCCATCTTTGATGTCGCTTAGAGAGATCGAACCTAGTGAAACATCAATGGAGGTTGTTCTTGTTGATAGACATGGTGACTCGCGCCTCAAGGAGCTTGAAGACAAAGCTCAGGAATTATACTGTGCATCGGAAAATACCTTAGTGTTGGTAGAGAAACTTGGCAAACTTGTTGCTATCTGTATGGGGTAAGTATGATGTGATAGCTTTTCTTCGCTTATTGCTTTGCGTTATGTATGCCTTTTTATTTTTATTATCTTTTTTGGATATTTAGAGAACCCAAATTTCTTTATTTTTCAGAGGAACTTTCCCAGTAGAGCAAGGCGATCTCCTGAAGCGCTGGAAAGTGGTTAGCAAGAGATTGAGAAAGTTTCGTAAGTGTATTGTACTCCCCATTGGCAGCCTATCAATGGGACTGTGCAGGCATCGTGCAATTCTATTCAAGGTAGCTAAACAACTGGTTTGGTTCTTTTTCATGTTCAATTTATCTTTTATATAAGCCTGCCAATCATTTTCCTTTTTAAAATAAATTTCATTGGTTCTGAAATACTATTACTGTACCGAAGCATAATTGGTCCTTAAGATAATTGCCAAAGGACTTTTTGAAGACTCCATTCTCATTATTATTGGAATAATTCAAAATGGTAGCTCATTAATCTGGTATTCTACACTTAGGTTATGAGACAGACGAGATTCATATGTTGGCATGGCAAGTGTATCCGTGGAGCTTGTTTTCCATCCATTTGGATGTACAAGGATGTGCTCGGCTTAGTCTAATAGAGTGGTAATTTTTTGGTCCGCATGCTTGTGGTTAAAAGTAATTGACAGGAAAAAATATATATGTATATATTTTTGGCCCGTTTAAGCATGTCAGTGAGCAGTGACATGTTCTGTGGTATAACTAAATGGTGAAATTCTTGGGACAAAACCCGTAGAGACTAATTGGCTTGAGCAGCACTGTGAGTCAAGGGACAATCTGGTTTTCTTGTTTGCATAATAATAAGGTTAGAAATGTAGCAGAGAAATCAAATTCTCTGGAATGCAGATCTTAGCTAGGTGTTCTTTTCAACATCTTTCGTCTGCTACGTAGTCTTGTGTAAGAAACCATTTATGGCATCTAATTTCTTTTGTTTCTGAATACCATTCTGTTCACTTTTTGGCAACATCTATTTAGTGCAGCGAATTTTATCACCTATTTTATTTTAGTTATTAGTTTGAGTCAGTAATGTTTGTATCTACGGGTGGGGACTTAAAGAAAATCTTGAATTAATGGTTGTTACCTGAAGTCCACATTTTCTTTGTGAAAATTAGAGGACAGTGAATGCATGTGTCCAATATTGTGATTTTTTCCCCTTTTTTCTTGAATCTAATATCAAAATTTTAATATCTTACTGAAGTTGTATATATTATTTAGAAAATTATGCTACTAAGACTGTCATGTCCTACTAGTCCCAGGCCTTTTTTGAAAAGATAAATTGCACTCAATTAATTGATTAGAAGCATTGAACAAAAACTGCATTTCGGTTGAGCACTAGTTAGATCCCCTAAGCATTCTGTGAGGTAGTTGCAGATTGCCACGGTGACTTGACAATTTGCGTTTATTTATATTTTCGGTGCACCGTATATGAAGATGAGACTTATCAAGTTGCCTATTTGTTAGCGCCACAAGGATTTGTTACATTTGTTGAAGTTATTCAACTGCAAGTTCAACTTTAATTTCTGGATGCATCATATGCCTTTCTGATGCATGCATTATCATACTGGCCTAGAATGATCTATAAAGTTACTTGTGTTGATATTGTATCCAATTCATGAATGTATAAAGTGGCCAAAATTTACCGTGAAGTACTGCAAATCAATTTTTGTAATGTATCGTGTAAAGAACCAAGTAAATGAGAGTTTTCTCGGTCGTTGTGTACTGTGTATATGTGCGTGTAGATGTGTGTAAGGATGGGCTAATCATCCTTTAAATGCAGGTATAAGGTGCCAATATTGTTGGAGACAAAAACAACTTTAATTTCAGACTGATCGCTGACAGGTTATATGTATTCATATATGCAGAAATTGGCAGACTACATAGGCTTGCCATGCCGGATAGCTCGTGGTTGCAAGTATTGTGAAGCAGATCACCGGTCCTCTTGCCTTGTTAAAATTGAAGATGAGAGGCGGTCCCTAAGGTTGTATACTTCAACTATTCTTATTGGTTCACTTTTCCGACCGCATGTTAAATCTATGATAGAATTCAATTTGGCTGCAAGTGAATTCGGAATTTTGATGCTTTCTTGTAGTTCTAAGTTCACCAAGTCTGATTGCACTGATACCTTAGTAACTAATTAAGACTGTGTCTGAAATATTGGTAAGATTAACTCTGGTTACGATATTAGATTTCTTAAAATTGTATGGGGTCTTCATGAATTTCTTCTTGCTTGTTTCTCTGTCCGTATTTCTCTGTTGTTTATGTATGTATTTATTTCTTACCAGGGAATATGTAGTTGATCTGGTTGGGGAACCAGGGAACGTCCATGGTCCCGACTCCTCAATCAACGGAGGATTTCTTTCTTCAATGCCTTCACCATTTCGAATTTCTGATCTAAAAGAATTCCAACGACCATATATAGATAATGCGTCATATTCCAAGATGCTAGACTACAGCAACTCTCGTGCGTTCCCTGAAAGTCTTCTGTACTCGGGTATGTCATATTTTACATACCTTGGGAGATCTTTTCCCCGTTGCCTCATAAATTAAATGTCGAAAGAAATGGATGAATGGACTGAGGGGAGACACCACAGTAGTTGCAGAATCTTTTAGGTGTTTGCATCCAGCTGACTTAATTTCCAGTAGGAACAAAGCCGTTAACAATTTTTTTTTTTCAAAAAACCAGCCTGATGGTTAGTTATATGAGCTACTCACAGTTGATCTTTTTCCTGTTGCCTCATAAATTAAATGTGGAAAGAAATGGATGAATGGACTGGGTGGAGACACCACAGTAGTTGCAGAATCTTTTAGGTGTTTGCATTCAGCTGACTTAATTTCCAGTAGGAACAAAGCCGTTAACAATTTTTGTTAAAAAAACCAGCCTTATGGTTAGTTATGCGTGCTACTTACAGTTGACAGTGAACTGGAATTACTGTGTTTGATGATAGAAATTGCTTGTCCTTTCATATGGTAGTAATCATATGCAATTGGAGAACACATTTAAAGTTGGATGGCTGTAATAGCTCTAATTCATTTTTCTCTCTCATGTGATAATATAAAATATCGAATTCACCGAGTTTTCCCCAAATTACTACCATTTTTCTTGTAGCAAGTATGAATATTGGGGACCTCTCTCTTGCAGGCCGCAAGGACAAAGGTCAAAAGTTGAAGGACACTGGTTCACACGAAAGTTCAAAGGCCTCCATTTGTAATCCAGTTGATCAAGCTAGTAAAGAAAAGGAATCCTCTCTGGTGCCTTCGAAATTGGAAGCGGAACTTGAGACTTTGGATGCTGCTGCTGGGGCATCAATGGAAAAATATGCAAACCTTGTTGAGGAAAATGTTGTTATACAACAAACTTGCAAGGAGGAGATTATTGTATCTGGAAGTTCAGTTGGAGGCACTATTGTCAAACAACCTAAAGCGAACTTGTCGAGGCAGGTGGATAAAGAGGATGAGGGTAAACTTGAGAAACGAGGCAAACTTCCAGCTTCAGCCATCCCAAAATATTTGAATCTTGAACCTTACCTTGCAATGGACTGGCTTGAGATCTCATGGGACGAATTGCATATCAAGGAGCGTGTTGGTGCTGGTACTTACTCTCTCTTCTTGCTGGCTATATAAAGTTACTCTTTGGAAGCGTATTGACATTATTCTAATATTCTTTGGAAGGCAATCACATAACTCTTTATACCCTTCTTTTCTCCTTACAGGTTCATTTGGGACAGTGCATCGTGCAGAGTGGCATGGCTCGGTTAGTATTTTGCATCTTCGGACTTGATCTTTCACATTGAATCTGTGGATTATAGCTTAGTTTGTGATTCTATTGTGAGATGGAATAATTATGCAGCATTATCATTAATTTTAAACTGACTTTAATGGGCATTATATTGTGTTTGAGAAGCTTTTGTCGTCTTTACAGGGTTAATATCCTCAGATAGGATTTTTTGTGTTTTGTTTCCCCTTTTTTCTCGGTGGTGGGTGGGGGAGTGCCTCATAATGTTTTCTTTTTCACAACTGAATTGCTGCTGCATTTCAATAACTAGTTTTAAATGTAAGTTCATCATTGGAGTATTCTACCTAAAATTTTCTATTCTCCACAATAAGCATAATATTCCAGGATGTCTATGTAGATGTATCAAGAAAAGTTCTTATCCAGGATGTTTGTGTAGATTATCAAGAAAAGTTCTTATGAAGGACTACATTTATATTCCTACAATTGAGATCTCTTCCTGGGTTATATGTTCCCTTGGCAATATTTTCGATTACCATGTGTCATTTTCTTGTTTTACTGTTTCTTTCTCCTCTTAGTAAATTTTATTACTCTGACATTGCAGGACGTTGCGGTTAAGGTTTTGACAGTTCAAGATTTTCATGATGATCAGTTGAAGGAGTTTCTACGAGAGGTATTCACTGTTAAATTAAAATGATTCTAGATTGGCTAAGCGTCACTATTGTCATTTTCACTATGTAAATAAAAATCCTTTTTGTTTCTTCGCACACTGTCAGTGATAACGCTTTGTTTTTCTCACTGTTATAACGATCATGTGATTTTCAGCCCCTTTCTCAGTAATGTGAATCTTTATGGACATAGCTTGAGTTCATTGCATTTTTCGTAGGTTGCAATAATGAAACGTGTCCGCCATCCAAATGTGGTTCTTTTCATGGGTGCAGTTACAAAGCGTCCTCACCTGTCAATTGTGACAGAATATCTGCCAAGGCAAGCGCAAAGCTGTTTTCATTTTAATTGCTTCACTGTTTCCTACCATCGAACTTAACATTCTGGTGTGGAACAGGGGTAGTCTATACCGCCTCATACACAGGCCTACTGCTGGAGAAATGCTGGATCAAAGGAGGCGGTTACGCATGGCACTCGATGTGGTCTGTAATACTTATTCTCGTTGTTAGTCTTGTATTTTAACTGTTATAATACTTTTTGTTGGAAAATATTTATGTTAATATCTGGAAGCAGGCCAAGGGGATAAATTATCTTCATAATCTAAACCCTCCAATACTTCATTGGGACCTAAAATCTCCAAACTTGCTGGTTGATAAAAATTGGACTGTGAAGGTACAGTAGTCTATTTCTCTTTCCTTCTAATATTCTAAGAATCTCAGTGATTAGATATTAAATGCACATCGTTATTTTCATTTCTTGCTCAGGTGTGTGATTTTGGATTGTCAAGATTTAAAGCAAATACTTTTATATCATCCAAATCTGTTGCTGGGACAGTAAGTCTCTCCCTCTCTCTCTCTCTCTCTCTCTCTCTCTGCCAACTTATAATTGAATATATTTCAAGGTTTCTTGTGAAAGGATTCATCCTTGCCCCCCTTGTAATGTGCACCTTAATCTTTAAGCTAACCCTAAAGCACACCCCAAAAGTAGAGTTGTGAAATAAGTGTGCGAGTTTGGTATTGATTGCTGTGCTTGAAATGTCTGATTTATCTTTGATGATAAATTCTTCAGGTATCCGAATCCTGAAGTAGGAGCTGATTTTTTGTCATTCAAAATAAATGGCAATTAAATTGTCAGATAGTAGCTTGCAATTCTTTTGAGACACAGGTAGTAAGTAATCAATTGGGACAAGATAGTAGCAAGTTGTTCTGGGCGAGCATTTTGACTCTGAACTATGTTGACACTTTTAGGCTACCGGATATTTTATGCAAGAAGAAGCTTCTTTATTCCAATTCTTTTGTGTCATTGAGTACTTATATTGTTAAATGTTACCGTAACATTATCTTTAAGGAGGAGTAATAAGGATATGACTTGAATTTGAAGAGGGTGGCGGGAGGTTTGATTTTCTTCATTTAGATAGTTGGGTTGCTGTTGGGTGATTAAGTGATAAAATTTGACTTATTTTGCTCTGTGAATTGTCAGAAGAACGGGGGAAGGTAGCTTGCAATGATTTATCTTCTGAACAGAGAACAATCCCAGTTTTCATCATTGGACCTATGGCTAATTTATTCCTTGGGGATGATTGTTAATGTTTTCCGTTGTCAACTATAGGCTTGTTTTTGTGCTCCGTGAAAGTCAGATATCTTTATCAATATCTTGCAGGTTGAAAGTTTTCTTCGCAGCACATCAAACAGCATGTAACTCTCTTGCTTTGATTTTCAGCCTGAGTGGATGGCTCCAGAATTCCTTCGAGGAGAGCCCTCAAATGAGAAGTCTGATGTTTACAGTTTTGGAGTGATCCTGTGGGAGCTCATAACAATGCAACAGCCGTGGAGTGGACTTAGTCCAGCCCAGGTACATTAACTGTCACTAATCTGCATTGTTGGCTCTATCTTATTCTTACTACTAATAGTTCTTGCTCCTCTTCTTCCTATCTATTTCTTTCCAAACCACGTCATCAAACATCAATGTTATTGTTTATCTCGTATTTGTGCATGGCATAGCATAAGAGTGCAAATTTTCAGGTAGTCGGAGCTGTTGCTTTCCAGAATAGAAGGCTTTCCATCCCACAGAATGCTTCCTCTGCACTGGTTTCCCTCATGGAATCTTGCTGGGCTGAGTAAGTGTGCTTTATATGTCATAGTCCTTTATTTCCTGTTAAAAACAGGGAGTTCTCATAGTCAAGTGAACTCTACCAAATATTTTAAATGGATAGTTCCCGTCAGCACAATTAGGTTGATATTAGCATCAGCTTTGGCATCCCTCATTTGGTTAAAGCATAGGTCATTGATGCTGTTGTTGCATGTTCAAAGTTGTTAATTTTCTTATGGTTTCTTGTTTTCCCTGGCAGTGATCCTGTTCAGCGCCCATCTTTTGGTGGTATAGTAGAGTCACTAAAGAAGCTGCTGAAATCTCCAGCCCAGTTGATACAAATGGGTGGATAATAAAAGAGCAAGGTGCATTCAATGCAACTTGAAATTTTCACTCATATAAATACATGAAATGAAATACTCAGCAGATTTTGAGATTTAAGTAACCCATTGAAGCTGGCATTTTTAGTAGTTATATATAAGTTTTTCTTAACTAACAGAACCAGTTTGGTTCTAGGCAAATGTAGAGGTGTTGCTTATCTAACCCCATATGGAAGGCAGTAAAACATATTAAGACTGAAGCCTGTAAAATCACAAAATGCATGGGGTCTTTTGCGTTTATATAGGTTTGTCTATGCGGCAGGCAGCCTTTCTATTGGCAGTTGTTTGTAATTCCAAATCCGAAATATACAATGATATGTAATATGTAATACTACTGATTCTCCATGCGATGATGCATGGATTGTAATCAGTATTATCCCTTCATTAAGTTGTTGCTGTTTTATTCTATAAAAAAAATGGAACCAAATATGCCTAATACTAATAATTCTTGTAGTCTAAGCTTCCCATTCTCTCTCAGTTGGCTATCAAATTATGTTTATATATGTTCACATTCCACGCTTAGAAGTTAGAACAGGTTGAGAAGTAGAAAGGAAAATGTTAATATATGTATATATATATATATATATATATGTACACCACTCATAATTTAGAAATATGACTTGTTTGAAAATTTTATAGGAAATAATGTAATTTATTCTTTAAGTAGTTGAAGAAGTAATATAAGTAATTTTTATAGAAAACTATAATTGAAAAGTAGAGAGGAACAAATAGTTAGGGAAAGCATGAAATGAGATAAAAGGAAGGAATGTTCTACAAAGTAAACTTGTATTCAGGCAAAGTACTAAGTAAAACAATGATTTTAAGTGTTGTTACTAAAATCTTATTTTTCGCCTTTGAATCACTTTAGTCAAACAATTAGAGAAGTTAAGCCCATAGTTTTTACTTCCGAACCATTGATACTATACAAATACAAATATAGGATTGATTAATTAATAACAATTACATGTTACCTTCTTAATTTGATCTTTTATTAACTGAATTACCAAAAAATAAGAAACAGTTTGTCAATCTGTTAAGTAAAACCAAAAAAAAAAAAAAAATTAAGCAACCTTAAAATCTAATTACAAGGCCGAGATAATATATCTTGCTTGTGGTGGTAAGGATTATCTTGCTTGTGGTAAGGACCCTTCTCGAGTCTCCCACTCTATTATTAATATTTAATAATACATAATAATAATGTTATTTGGGGTCCCACCAATCCAGTATCCGTCCAGAGTTCCAGGTCAACAAACGCACTCCCTCGAAAAATCCGATCAAAAATTCCCAATTCACAAGTTCAGCTTCAGCTTCACCGAACCAACTCTACCACATAATTATAGAACACATAGACAAAACCCTGAGACGCCAACAAAATCAATCCAGATGTGGACTGATATTCTTCTCCAAGTTGCTCTTATACTTCTAACAGTCTTCATGTTCTTAGCTATGCACGACATCCCTAAAAAATTTTTCTCCAAGCTCCGTTTCCGCAACCAAGCCGACATCCAAGCTAAGCGCCATTTCGTCGTCGGCGCTCAACTCTTAGCCCAAGCCAGATCTTCCAAGTCCCGATCCTCCGCCGCATCTTTAGCGAAACAAGCCGAAGCCGAAGCGGAGAAGGCCATTTCTCTCGATGGCAAGGACGCCGCGGCTTACATTTTGAAAGCGCTGGCCTTGGATCTCCAGGGATTCAAGACCGCCGCTCTCGACTCCCTCGATTTGGCTCTCTCGAATCCGGCCGTGAAGACTCTGTCGGAGAAAGAGAAGGGGGACGCGCTGTTTAAGCGGGCGGAGGTGAAGATGTCGATGAGTCGGCGAGGAGGGAAAGTTGACTCGGCGATTGACGATCTGAATGAAGCGGTGACATTGAGTCGTGATAATGCGAAAGCTTATTGTTTACTGGGAGAGTGTTACGAGGTTAAGAAGATGAGTGAAGAAGCTAAGACGGCTTATGAGGAGGCTCTGAATATCGATGCCAATTTGGCCGCTGCTCGAACCGCGCTGGATCGCTTCGGGTTGTAGCCGAAACGAAACGAAACGAAACGAAACGCCACGCCTTACTCCGTGGGTGTTAAATTCGGGATTAATATGCGGTAGTTGCTAGTTTTTGGCTTGTGTAATACGGTTTGGTTTAGATTAATTAGTTAAGAACAGAACAATTCATTTCATTTTTGTCTAAGAAAAAACTTGAAGTGGTAAGTCTCTTTGATGTTGTTGGAAAGAAAAATTCAGAATAAAATTGCTTACTTTTGAATCTGTCAATGGTGTCTTAGTGTTTTAAAAAAAAAAAAAAACCAAATTCTTTATTCGCTTTTGACCTTCCAGAGCCATTGAAACAATTCAAATAAGCACAACTAGTTTCATATAATTCTTCCGAATCAACGGTTTCTGCCCACAGTTTTTCACATATGTGACTTGATCATCAGATGGGATAGTAATCAATTTTCCAGTCAATGACGAGAAATTGATTTAAACTCCAGCAAATGGGATGACTTTTTGAAAGAGGCATTTAAATCAAATCAGGCTCTTGACCGACCCAATAACCTGAATTTCCCAGCGATAATCAAGTGCGTTGACGCATGACTTAGCACATTAATTCCCCCCGTTTACACTTGAGGGTGTTTGCTTGCATATTACAAGCTCTGCACCTAGCTGCCTTAGCAAACAGAACCTCCAAATGTTTTATAGCCAGTCAGTGGCATCCATCAAATTAACATGAAGATAGCTGTTATAACTTACCTTCTCCTTGTTGCCTTGCCCGTAATTCTCATTCTTGGTTTACGTATACCTGACTTGGGTGAGTTTTTTTTTGCACTAATACAACAATCTACCTTAAATAATAATTACTATCTTCCTTCATTTTGGGCTTTTGATTTTGCAGATAAAGGAATTCGAGATGGCTTCATCACTCTGACGGTCGAATTCCTCAATTTCTTTGTTGCCAAATGTTCACAGATCAGACTGATTTTATCAATGTGGAAGCTTGTGTCTTCTCTACCATCCTTGCTATTTTGGGTAGCATTTGCTTTTATGAATCTCATTCATTTGTTGTTCATTGTATTGTTAAATGTACGGTTCTAAGCGTTGGAACTCTTAATTTGCAAATAGTTCTTGATTACTACAAATAACAAAAGGTTTTATTAATTTTCTTGAAGCATCTTTTATTAGAAGCTCTTGAATGTATTGTCTGATAAATTCGTCACTTATTTTAATATATATATATATATATATATATATGTTTCGCTTATCTAATTATTATCATGATTTCACATATCACTAAAAATTCCATTTATACATGGGCGAATGCTAATTTCATCCATTTGAGTATTAAAGTGATCAACTGTAATAATATATTCTTTTTTCTCTTATATTTTAGGTTACTTTCTTTCCATTATTTCCTTTCATTTGATTTTATTTGGTAACCATTATTTAGTTTCCTCCAAATTAAAATAGAGTAAGAAATCTTATTCATATTAATCAGGTATTGATTCCTTGTAAGAAAATTTTCATGATAGAAATAAAAGTTCAGGTTATGCTTCAAGGTGCATTTTGCTGAACTATATTAAATTGTAATAAAATAAATTAGATTGACTTATGATGAATTGTATGGGATAAAATTTAATATGCTACTATTTTTGGTGTGTGATCGTATTCTAAAATATTAACTATAAAAAATATATTTTTTACTCTGTAATTATATATTTCTTTTAATTACTAATTAAATAATTCAAAATCACGTATTAATAACAAATAACTTGCCACTATCTATCGTGTCTGTTGGTCGTTAACGGCAATAATTTGTTGGGGTTGACGTGAACATTGTTAGAATTTTTGTTAAATACTTTATATAATATATTATTATCATCACCATTTGAACAATTATTCGTTATAGATTTAAAATTGAATATTTGATACTATTGCGAACGATTATTCAAACGGTAATAATAATAATACTATTATATAAAGCGTTTAATAATATTTATGGTGATCTAAACAAATGAAGGTGGTAGCAACGTTGAATCACAGCGTAAAACATTTTAAAAATTAATACTCTTAAAAAAATTTTTAAAAAAATAATATAGGGATGTTACTTTCAATTTTTATACATTCCACTCCTCTTAAATTTTGGAGACTGAATTAAAAAAATTTTATTCAGCACAATAAAATAATACAATATAATGCGACTCATCAAACACGTCCTAGGGGTATAAATTTAAATTCTCTGTAAAAATTTAATTGTAATATCGGTAATTGTGAAGGAAAAAAGCATTTTTACACGCCCTTACTAAAACCGTTCATGGGGGAAGCCCATCTAAGAAGACACAAGTAAGCCCAGTTAATAAGGATTAACTTTCTTTCCTTATAATCTGCCCACAACGTACCGTGCAAGCCACACTCTCTGTCGCTGTCTCTGTGTCTAAGGTTGACTCGGTGCTCTCCAAGTCTCAGAACCAGTAACCAGTACACATATTTTATACGTTAAACTAGTTTGCATACTTTTCTCCCAGCATGGAAGTATTCTTCCAATAAACAAGAATCAAAACATGATATTGACTGACCATCAATTCAAGTTTCTTGATCATGACTTCGTCAAATCTACGCGGTTTTCAATCTTGTATATATTAAATGAGAGGCACTTCAAGCTCCTACAGAAACACAACACAGTTGACAGTCCTACTTGTGCTTGCGGGATTCAAAGTTCAGACAGAAAACCCTTGAAGAGTTTATCTATTTTTTCCCTTGAAAGCAGAGTGAAAAAAGACAGCAGCTTGATTCTTGAAAGTTGTAATGGCGTCATCAAAGTCAAGCAACATCACCATCAATAAGGCTATAATATACCACGTTCTGTTGGATTTGCTTGTGAGTGTGATTGTTTGTTCACAATATCATGGATTACACAAGTACTTGGAGGAAGCGAATAGAGGCAGTCACTGCTTGTTCATCACTTTCACAATCAAATTCCTCCATTTCTTTGCTTCAAAAGCTTTACAGTTCAGATTTGTATCAGCTCTGTTGCAGCCGATGGCTTCTATACCTTCCATGCTCTTCTGGGTTGCATTTACTCGATCAGTCTCATCAATGTCTGATAATTCTTTTTAATATTATTTCTCTTTATATATGACTTCCATCTTCAGCATCAAATTCTTGGTTGGAACTCCACTTTGAGCAAAAGAAAATGTAATAACAAATAATTTATAATTTATATCTACGAAAAGTCTTCTGTTTCTAATTCTTGTATAAATTTGACAAGTCCTTTACAGGGTTTAGGACCAACAATATTTTAAATGGGATAATATAAAGCAATGCAATGCTGAGCATTCTCAATTCATAACTTGCTTCTTCTTGACCAAAATAAACAGAACATATCCTTCCTTTCAGTTCTAAACAGCTCCCTGTATATGATTGTTCTGTGCCTTGGCTTCCACAATTTTAAAGATTTATCCTTTCATTTGTTGCATCTTAAAAAACAGCTAGTTGCAAATAGATATATCTTAATGCTACTTTCTTGCGGGATTCACCCGTTTTTAATACAATTATTTAACATTTACAATTTTTATTTCATAATACTTCTGAATTTAAAACCACCCACCTCAATTTGAAATATGCCCTAGTATAGTATGATGAGAGTGTTATGTGGATATAGGAGAGCATTTTTCATTCACTGACTTTGTATAGACATAATTATTTGATGAATATTATGGGATGTATACAAAATATACGTGTCCTAGAATCATGATTCCACTGGATGGGTGTATACAAACTTATTTCTTAATTCGTATTTGCGGCTTAGAATTTTACATAGAGGAATGAATATGTTTCATAATTAGCTTATTTTCTTGATAAATAAAACTCAATTACCCAAGTTGAATCCAACTTACACCTTATGTCATCATTAATTATTTTTAATATAATTGATAATAACAGTTTTATTAATTCTAATAAACAGAGGAGTGATGTTACTTTCAAATTTCTTTTAAATCTCACTCCCTTTATTTATAATTTTAGCTTTAATAAAAAGTAGATAAAAAGCTCTGTTTTTAATTAATCACACATATTTTAATTTATGTTAAAACACTCCTTACACGACACATTATATATATATAATTTATTAGTATTTTTATTAATTTTTAATTTTTACTTATTATAAATATTCTTTTCTTTTTAAACCCTAAATTAAATAAATAATTTTTTTTATTTTTCAATACATTTATAAAAAATTTTAAATTGATAAAGAAAATAATAAAAAATTAATTAGAAAAGAGATATTTTTAATTACAATACGAAATTAAATTAAAATCGATCAATTACAAATTTATTAAACACATTTTAAAGAAAAATTCTATTAACCGTTTGTGGAAAAAAAAAAAATACTTATGATTTGCAAAACAAAGTGAGAGATCACTTTTTATATTAGTGTGGTGTCATAAGATTTTTTTAATTATTTTAATATATTTTAATAAAACAAATAAATAAGGAATATCATAAAGGCTTTGAAGGGAAGAGAATGTCAATAGAGACGTTGAGGAAAAAAAAAAAATGTATTATTCATTATTAATTATGTTCTAGATGAGCCCTATGAGAAGCAAAACTAAGACTCCCGAGTAAAAGCATTTTTAAAATAAATGTTGGAGCTCAAGAAAAGAAAATGAGAGTTGACAACGTCCTCTGCAAGCCAAAACAACAACCTCCTCAACTGTCCAACATTGTTTATTTGGTTTCTGTTTAATGTTATTGTTGACTTCTTGCTACGCAAGTCTTAAATCAAATCAGTTCACAACAGTTATCCAAAATATGCAGTTAAATTTTATACGTCTTCATTATTTCTTTAATACATTTCTCCCAGAGTAAAGCTTTTCTGATACAGGAGAGCTGCATGAGGGGAGAGGAACCTCATTTTCCACAACATCACACCAACCGTTTGATCATTATTAGAACTCTCTAATCAGAAGCCCTACAACGATCTAATCACTCTTGATCAAGCCGATATACACAGATGCTAGTGTCACGCGTCACATACGTGAATGATCACTATAACTTATGTTAGAATCTCACCTACATTTTGCACAGACAATCCAAGAAATTTTACATTGACTAGTTCATAGGAAGAAAAACAATAGCAATAATTCCACTCCGACACCGTTTTCATTGGGCTAAACTAAAGGCTAAAATATAATAATCTTGAAGAATATTCAATCAAATGACTTGAGAGTTGACTAGTGATTTTTGAGGAGTTTCACTCGGTTTCCGATCATATATATATATATAAGCAATTAAAAGCTCCCTGGAAAAGCACAACTTTGTCCTCATCACAATTTGCGGGGCTCCTCTTACACAAAAGTTTGTCAAAAAAGGGGAGGATACAGGAAGAAAAAGCTTGCCAACTTATTATAATGGCTTCAAAATCACGCAATGTGAACAGGGCTATCTTTTTTGAAGCCCTTTTTGGCTTGTTTGTGGGTGTCATTGTTTGCTCATGTTATTATGGGTTACACGAGTACCTGGAGGAAGATAGTAGAGGTCCCATTAAAGACAATTTGGGTATGTTTTGTTTTCTATTTTCTTTCATTCTTCCAAATTTCCTGATAAGCCATGAGATTCGTACTCTCTGCGGTATAAATTCTAATGTTTTGTAGTATGAATGTGCAGTTTACTCACGTGGTATTGTGACCAGAAGTATTCGCAATGTCTTCGTCGCTTCGACGATCAAATTCCTCCATTTCTTTGTTGCAAAATCTTTACAGTTCAGATTTTCGTCATTGCTGCAGCCAGCGTCTTCTATACCATCTCTTCTGTTCTGGGTGGCATTTACTCGAGCAATCTCATCCATGTCAGATGACCACGTCTGTTGTAATATTACTTCCAAGGCACAATAACTCACCTGTAAAGACAAGTTCAAATTTGGCGAAAAAATTTCATTTTTTATTTGTTTGCCTCCCCCTGATGGCTTTACTCCTCAACTGACTATAACAAATAGCACATTGAAAATTTTCCAATGGCAGAGATATTACAGACCTTGATGATTTGAGCAAAACCTTCCAATGACTACAATGTTGATAATCCAACGGACGAAAACAACACACAAAAATAAAAAGAGAGAGAGAGAGAGAGAGTATTCAAATCCATGTAAGCAAGCTGAATTTCTATAGTACAACAGTATATTACAAGTCAATATATTGATTAAAAGCATGTTCGCTGTGTAAAGTAGCTTTTTAAGCCAAGTAAAATGTTAACAGAAAATGGTACACCTCATTGTATCGGTCTGAAAGGGAAACGAAAAAGAAAATAGTCTGACCGCAAGAATAAACTTAAAATCAATGCAGTTGTTCACCATCCAGCCACTTAAGTGCAGGGTGAACCTTAATCAAGAATGACTTGAACTTTTCATCAGCAATTGCATTGCCCACAATATCCAATTGTGTCAAGTTCAACCCTTTCAAAATAAAATAAGCTTCCCAATAGCTTTTGACATCGTCGTCAGCCACAATCTCACCAAGATTCCATTCATTTCCAATTGAGTGAGATAAAGGAGAAGAGCACAGATATCTTGTTGTGTCGATAGAGTGTGCACCAATTTCATTATATGAAATATTCAACACTTTCAATGATTTGAGCTGTCTCAGAGGCTCTAGAGCAGTAAAATTGCCTATTTTATTGTTACTCAAATTTAAGACAGACAGGAGCTGCAGAGCCTCTAATCCTGTCATAAAACCCAAAGACAAGATAAGAAATTTCTTTCCATTCAAAATGAGGAAAGTTAGAAGAATCAAAATGCATGATAAAGCTGTCAAGAGCTTTTACCTGACCCTGTCTAAGCAAACTAGAGAACAAAGAACTTTGTGCTTCAATGGTTTATCATGACTAAAACAACTTACGATTGTAATGAGACTTCTTGAACTGATCATCAGCAATTATCACTCTGTTGGTTTCTAGTGTTTTAAAGTTCTAGATGCAAGATTATATGCTTGAAAGCCTCAATATGTAAATAACGATCCCATTCTACACATAAAATACAAAATGGCCTAGCAGTAGATCCCAGCATACTCTTATAGGTGTACTATACAAATTGAGAGAAGAAAACATTGAATGCATTGATCAAATATGAGAAAGACTCAGTTTATAGGTCAAACTTGATGACAGAGAGACATTGAAAACGCAACTCAGGGTTCTCTAAATTTAAGTGAACGAAGAAGTATAACATCAAACTACGAAAACTAATTACAAAAACCATGCAATTAAAAAGGTTAAAACAAAGAAAGGAACAAATTCAATGGCAAAATATTTGATAAATTTTCGAGAAGTCAAGGCAGATTGAACAATTTTACTCAGTAAAACACCTCCCGAATCAAACAAGAGTGGCTATAACAGCATTTAGAGTAGCTGACCTTCAATTGATTGAAGCTCATTGTGGCTGAGGTCTAGCATTTGAACCCACAATAATTTGTCAAAAAATCCTACTCGTGATAACGATAAGTTATTTAGTCGAAGGCAGATCGGATTTCCAGTAAGCAAGGAAGTTAAATCTCTATAATAGAAGCAGTGCCTCAGCAAAGATTTCCAACTTGAAGTCACCTGAATAATCAACAGAGAAAGAGAATCAGTTCATCTCCATGTAAAATCTAATGTTAATTAACCTAACAGAGTTATTGAAACTCAGCCTAGTGTTACGATAAACCAGGTACCTCTAGTTAGTGAATATGATCTGGCTGCGCATACAATATGCAGAACCTGAGTTTATATTCCAAATTCATGTATGCAACTACATATTTGCTTTTCTAAGGACCTTTTAAGATTAATATACATGTATCTAACAGCTATAGACTAATCTTCTCTCTGTTCTTCTTTTTTTTTTTTTTTTTTTTTTTTTCCCTGTTCAACTAAAGGCAGTAGATGACTCGGCTAATCGACTGCAAGAACAAGTGGACCAAGTAACACCTAAAATAATATTTTCTGCAATTCCAGGTTCTGGAAGTTTGACATGGATTTTGTGTAAAACCTGTATATATCCCATGTAAGCCACTCATAAAAATGGCTTAATTCACCAGTGCCTGAAACAAACAGTGGCCCAGCAAATCTGCTCCTCATGAGGGGAAAAATAAATATCCAACATATGGGACCAATGACTCATATAAGAAAAACTTAGAAAATTTGGATGAAAAGCCACATGCATATCAGGGCCATAATCAACTACAAAGTTGGAAAGGATTACCCATTTCTGTCAAAAGAATGCGAAAAAGAAAAATTACCTGCCGCAATAAAACTAAGCTGTGATGGTCCTTGTAGTATTGAACATGTGTTGGATCCAACTTCATCAAGTCATTATATAGTTCAAGAACTTCAGAATGGGAAAATTCGTTAGCAGATGGGCACATCATTGCATCATGAGCCATCAACAGTCTTGCAAGTGTAAGCTTCCCAATTTTACTACAATGATAGAACAACGGATTAACAGTACTGCACTTTCTAAAGTTTAAAGTTGATCACTAGATAGATCAGGTTTACCAGTTTATCAATGACAACAATTCTCGGAAGTGATCTATCTCTTTGGCTATAACAGCAGCTCGCCATTCAGAATTTGTTGACTCATGATCATTCTTGATACTGAGTTGATCTAATGATACAATTGGACTTGATTCCCGAGAATGTGTATCGTAGACATGAAAACTCTCATCCCTCCACAAAATCCTCTCTCTGTCCAGCTCTTCAGCAGGTTGCATTTCAACATGCTGTGCACAAACTCTAAACGTGAAACGACAAGGCTTGCCATATTGAAAACCATTTGAAGAAATAATGCCCTGGCAATGTCCAAGGCTAACCTCCACCGGATATGCTTTTGAGGAGTCAGTCTTTACATTTGAAAACTTTAACTGTGTAACCCAAACTTGGGCAGCCTGGGAGTTGACGGTTGAAAGTGGCTTCCAAACAAGAGCTTTACTCGAGGTAACTTCAGAATCAACTGTTATCGTGGATGAATTTACACCTTCAACAGCTTGATTAAAATAAAGAATGAGTGGAAATGTTCCTGAATCTGAATAAAACCTTGTGAATTGAGAAGCAGAACCATCCGGGCACCTATCTCCCAATAGAGTTAAATCAGATCCAGGGGGAGGCCAAGAGGAAACAAGCTGTGGAGAATCAAGTTTAACTGTTTGATCAAGAAGCCAAAGGTGATAGAACCAACCACTTTGATCATCTGGGTCAGTGAAAATAGCTTGGTGTACAAATTCATACTCATCGGGTAAGACCTTTTCCTTTGAAAGAAATCCTTCCACCTTTCTTTTAAGCAAATTGGACAGAAGCACACTGCAAGAGGCCCCTCAGTTGGGAAAATATAGTAATTAATCTTTTCAAGTAAGGAGGAGCATAATATAGTAAAGCATTGATATATATCAATGGGCTTTTACTTATGAATGTTGAAGTTATATTATTAGCAGTCATGTATTCAAAACAACAATGAAGGTTGGCCAACTCAACAAATCATATGTGCAATTATAAAATACCACTAATTACACCACTTCCCTCTTACATATCAAAATTAAACCCAAAGAGATGATTTTGCCATGATAATGCTGAGTCACATTATCAATCTTAGACAGCAAACATAACCCAATGCTCTTAAGAAAAATTGACTGGGTAATTACTTCCCCATGGATAACTAAAACAATACCATATCACTTCAACTAAGCAGTAAACAGTAGTATACCTACGGTTATGCCAGGCAGAATAATTGCTAAAATTGTTACATATCATATCCTCTGTACACTTCAATTCATCCTCTTCCGATCTGTTCATCAATGCTGCAACAAATCTGAGAAAAGAATTACAGGAAAATAAAACATTAAAATGAGTATAGCAAATTTACAAAAACTCAAACTAGCAAAAAGCAAAGCAAGATGTTCACCTCCGATAGTTCCATGCATGAAAATTCCGAGAATCAGCTTTCTGCAATTTATCTAGAAGCCATAACTCGTAATCTAGAGATGAATGCCCCTTGCTTAGTACCCATTTCCTATGATGCCATGCTCCATAGGACTTAAAGTTTTGCCGTAATGCACTCTCTACCTTCATAATATACTCCAAACTTATTATCATGCAGAAAAATAGACAACTTCAAATATTTCACATAAAAAAATAACAAACAGTTAACGAAGCTAAATTGCAAATTTTCCTTTTCTAAGGTCCTACTGAATTTAAATTTGAACACCAAAGCAGTAATTTTACTCCACCCAAAAAGGAAAATCTAAAATGAAGAATCAGATCTTTCAGCTCGACAAAAGGAAGCATACATAAACGCACCACTCTAAGTTCTTCGTCAAAAATTGATTTAAGCGACTCGGGATCGGACTCGGACTGACTCAGTTTTTGCTCGACGGCGAGCTTCCTGTAGTTCCATGCCGTATATGATTCGGGATTGATCTCCAGAAGCTTAGCACTTAGCTCCACAGCTTCCTTATTGTAACTAGAAAATTCCAGAAATTAAACAATTATGGACTAGTCATTAACTAGTGTTGATCACGGAAATCGAACGGAAAGAAAAAGAAAAGCAAAAGGAAGGAGAAATTACATCTTGTTTCGGTGATTATGAATGAGTTGAGTCTGCAGAGCGCTTAGTTTCTGAGCTTTGGCAGCCGAAGCTGCTGCGTCTTCCGGCTTGGTGGATTTGCGCGGTCGACCGTGCATTTTCTTCAACGAACAAAGTTACTTCGGCCGAGAGGTTTTTGAATAGAGGGAGGCAAGGCAAACAAATAACAGAAGGTCGGAGCTTGTGTTATGCAGGGAAGTTATTATCACATATCCCCTAAGGTTTTGTATATTATCATCTAATACCATATTTCTAAAAATTATTACTAAACTCCCCTACTTGCCCGCTACAAGCAGTTACTGTCATTTCACGTAAATTTATGCAATTACAAAATTTCTCTCTCACAACACAAACGATATAATAATATTTTAGTCCCTAAACTTTTAAGAAACCATAAATTGTTACATAAATTATTTAATTTTAACAAATTAATCCTCATATGTATTCTATTGACAAATCCATTAAGATATTTGTCCGCTTCATATCTTAACGATAAGATACAATAAATATAAAAATATAATAAATTTTAAACTATTTCTTAACTCTTGACCTTATCCTCAATATCCATCTCTACTGTAAAACTTAAGTAATATACTTTAAATGTTTGAAATAATTAATCAGGTCAATTGATTTTCAAAAATATTGTATGTAGATATGTGCATATTATTATTCATAAATTACAATTTATCACATTTATTTGGTTAAAAATTTAGTTTGTATTGTTTATTATTTTTGTTAATTAAATTTTTAAAGTTTATTCTTTAATATTTTATTTTGATTGGAGAAATTTTTTATAAATTTTGTATTTTTATTAAATTTTTATAATTTTATAAATTGTTACAATTATTGAATTAAAAATGTTATAATATTAAAAATTATATGCATTTTTTAGAATATTAATGATATTTTTTTTAATTTAATTTATTAACATGATATACTAATTTGTAAAGGAATAAAATTCTAATGGTCAATTTTTATTTTTATCCTCGATTTTTAATATTTTTTAATTTTGTTATATTCATAGGGGTTAATTTGTCAAAATTAGATAAATTACATTTTAAATTATTATTTTACTAAAGTTCAGAATGGAAATGTTATTATTTCAAAATTGAATTTAAATATAATATGTTATAGTTACCTTTTTTTGCCCTTTCAACTCTTTTGAATGGTTATGACGCGAAAATGCTTTCTAGATGATAATATGTCAAACCTCACCCAACAAGATTTGGGTTCTCTTATTTTCTCAATCCAAGTCCGCTTTTTCTTGGAACCTCAGTTCATTTAGGCTTTCCCATTATCTTTGCTACATCTTTTATAGAAAAATATTTATTTTAAATAAATTGAAATTAATATCTCATAAATTTGACAAAATTATTTCACCATCATATCTCTTAAAACTTTAATATTATCACATCAATTGGCTATTTTAGCTGTATCAATGAAATTTTATAACAATTAGCATACTATAATGTTAGTATTCTCCAATAACCTCCTTAGAGGTAATGCAACGCCGCGATTACGCCATTAAATACGACAACATGTAATTAAATTTTTCAATACAGACATCCAACCTAGAAATATGAAGTGTTACCAAATATTTCTGGCAACAAGTCCGCCAATATATAAGTAAAGTGAATCTAGTACAGCAGATAAGACAGCACATTACATGATCCGCCACGTCTTGCATGGATGATGCGTGATCCCAATCATTAGCTAAATTTCTACCGGACAACTTATAAACTGATTTAGTCTTAATTTGTGTACTATCTATATCACCACTTTTCCTAACTGCAAAACCAACTTCAAACATTGGAGCAGCTACCTGTTTCGTCTCTACCTTCTATGCTTGGCTTGTGCCGGCTTGAACCCTTTCTTCTGGTTGATTTACCCCAGGAATGACACATGAAGAAGACTCCACCTGACCCAAGATGGAACTATTCATCATTGAATCTGCCTCCACAACCCCAGTCATCTCGTTCACCCCCTTTGCCAAAGCAGCTGTAGGTTCATAACACATAGAAGATGTACCCACAGCAGGAGTTGCCTCATTCCACTCTCTTGCCAAAGCAGTTGTAGGTTCACTACACATAGAAGTACCCACATAAGGAGCTGCCTTGTTTGACTGCTTTGACAAAGCAGTTGCAGATTCATAAGACACAGAAGCTCTACCCACATCAGGACTCGCCTCTTTCAACTCCTTTGCCAAAGCAGTTGCAGGTTCACAAGACACAGAAGATGCACCCACATCAGGAGTTGCCTCATTAATCTCTTTTGCCAAAGCAGTTGTATGTCCAAAAGGCACAGAAGATGTAACCATTTTAAGAGTCTCATTGGCAATTTGATTGCAATTTGCTGCTGCAGAATGCACACTTTCAAGATCATTTTCACAACCAACACGATGACACAAAGCATCATTGACAACAGCTATTTCTCTCTCAATGGGTTCAATATCAGATCTCTCTTCTTGGTAGTTCATAGTTGCTTCTCTAGCCAACAGTTCAGCACCCGCCAATTGAAATCCAGATGCATGTGTTTGATCCGTTTTCGACACTTTATGACCAGCACGCATATTTCCAAAGCTGCCTGTACCTTGGACTTGAGAATGCTCTGTCCTGCCTCCAATGTGTTTATTTTTCAACACTTTCTTCTTGAACCGACATTTCTTTGCCTTTGGAACATTTGCAGTCTCATCTGCTTTATTAGCCAACTCTGCTGGCCCCCTCTTTCTGCAAGGAATTACAGTTAACTGAGAGTCACCAACTGATTTAACAGATAACTCTTGGATAGCCAGAAGAGCAGTTCTAGCAGCTTTGATCTCGGCTTCTTTTTTTGTTTTTGCTGCAGCACCAATATAACGAATGCCTCCAATTTCAACGGTACATGTAAAATGTACCTTTCCTGGTGCTTCATCCTTTCGGCACTGATACAATGGAATAGCGTAATTCATCTTTTGCGCATATTCCTGAAGTAGATTTTTGCATAAACCTGTTTCATGCTGGATGAGGCAACAAATGCAGGAGGTTAGCTGTGCCATATTTGGCTTCATTAATGTGTAGAAACAAGGAAAAAGGGAAAGTTCTTGTAAAGGGCAGTCAATCAAAGAAAAATGAATATGATATTGACACATGATACTGCATCAATAAGAATTTAGTGATTATATGCCATATTTAGCTGATGCAATGCAGTGAGGCATCTGATCCATCCAACTTTTAGAGGGAAATTTATAGAGAAAAGTAAAAGCAAAGCATTTCTCTGCATTTGGAGTTCATAATTTGCCACGAAAAATGTATACCAGCATTCATAAAAATTCTGCAGATGGCCTTTTCAAAAACCCGGTTGAAGTTGAACATGACAGTGAGCCAAGTAGAGTATACTAGACACAGTAAAAAAAAGTTAAGTGGACACCAAAAATTAAAAAAAAAATAGAAGAGAACAAAAAGAAGATAAAGCAGCAAAAGCAAGACGTCATAATAAATTGAACATGAGATTCAGTGTCAATACCACTGACAAATGCAGCTGTTAAACTTCATTCCATAAAGGATAAAATATACTTACGACTGGTTGCGAGATGCATTCATTAACTTCACCACGTTTTGCTAACTCCAATAGAGCAACTTCAGCGGCTGACTGCTCTGCTGCCTTGCGATTAAAAAATCCAGGCAAAGAGTCATATCTAACATCATTCACTATCACAGTTGATCTGAAACAAGGCTCATGAGATGGGCCTTCTTTGATAGTCTCATAGACAGGCGTAGGAAGTCCGACTTTTTGGGCATATTCCTGTAATCGACTCTTAAAAACATAACAGTTTGACACACCTGGCATGATGCAAGACAAGCCAAGATCAATAGTATTCTCACCTCATTTTACATGTGAGAAACACAAATATCACATTAGGCAATTCAAGAATTCAGCTCAAGAAAAATGCATGTAACTTGTAGGACCATGAGTTGAAAATAATTAAGAAAAAACATGAGTATCGGTTTTCTTCATGTGCAAGCCATAGAAATTTATTAAAGAATGTGGCAAAAGTAAATCTATCCTAACTGGAGCAAACCAAAAATATAAGTGCTATTATTAAGCCAAAAAAAAAAAAAAAAGTTGAGTATTCAATAAAAAAAAATCATTTCCCATGATATTATTTAATCCTGTAGCTTAGAAAATATATACTACTAAAAGCAAAAAATAAAAAAGAGCTCTTTTACAAAATTTCCTTCCGAGAAAGCTTATTTTCTGCAATCTACTGATATCAACAACCAAATTCATTATTACATGAGCTCCTCCTCTCAAGGGTATCCAACAAATAGCCCATTTTGTATAAATAATCAACCATCAACGCACAGCATACTAGAAATTGCGAGCAGAGGAAAATAGAAATAAATACAAATTTCCCCAAATGCTAGTAAAAATAATATCAAAAATAAATGTAAAACAAAAGTACCTGAGAAACCTTCGTTGGTAGGCATAGTTCAACAGATGGTTTCTTTCCGTGTTAATTGATCGATCAATCAACACTTAAGAGAAGGAAGTAGAAGCAAACCGGCGTCCGTTTAGATTAAGTTCTGGCAGTTCACCTGCCGTTAATATATAACTAGCCAGAAAAAGCAAGTATTTTTCCTAATATTAAAAAATGCGTGACAAAGGAAAGGAACGAGCTTTGCCCCCCCGGCGTGATAAAGAGATGGAGGCTCATTCGAATCCGTCACTTGCGTTCTCGTAAAATCAGTAGTGTCTTCTTTGGAGCTCATGTGTACTGGCACTTATGGAGTCCAGTGATCAGAGCCGTTGGATGACTGATTTGATGGAAGATATTAGAGATTGATCGGACGGTGTATGTTTAGAAGCTAATTTTCGTGGAGGGTATTCTAGAAATTTCAAGTCTGGTGAGAAGCCCTAATCCTAATTTACGTGAATTTGGGGCCCGTATTATTGTCGGATCGAGCAAGAATGCGAAAAATTAAAAAAAAAATCAGAACAAACAAAAAAACATCGAAATTCCTCTGCGAGGGTTTGGTGGCGTGATTCTGCAACTGAGGACTGAAAATCGAGGGAAGTTTCTGAAGCAACTCAAACACAAGTATTAACTGCTCTACTAGTTTGGGTAAGTTTCCCCATTCGTGATTTCTTTTATTGAATTTCGTAGCTCATTTTCTTCCTAATGACATATGGGTGGGTTTGTGTTAGGGTTTACCAGTGTAACCTATGATTGTAAAATTCACTACTGTATATAATCGAATACTGTTGGGATTGACCATTGTATAAGTATGCTTATGAGAGTAGAATTAATACAGATTTTGAAAAATAGTTTCTATGATTTTGCATTCATGTGAATGGGGTTCTGATGTGCGTGTGACATTCGTTTGGATTCTCAGGTTAAATGGAGGAATCGGAGAAAAGAAAGGAAAGATTGAAAGCAATGCGTATGGAAGCCGCACAGGCTGAAGTTTGTAGTAACGTTGAGTCTTTTGTAATGCCTAATTCGCTTGCTAATCCACTGGTTGAGAATTCTGCATCTCAACCAGGACAGCAGCAATCCTATGCAACTCAAAGATTTGATTTTTACACAGACCCTATGTCAGCATTCTCTGCTAACAAAAGAAGGACCCAGCCTTATAATCAGACTGGACATGATCACTTTAGGCCTCCTAGTTATGGTGCTTCTGCTACAGCACCACGGCCTTCATCATCCATTCCAGGTAGCATTTTGTCCCCTAAATTGTTGTTAAAAAAGTATTGTTTTCATTAATAAAACTTTGTGTTGGAGCAAACTGTTCCTTAGATTCGTGGTCTCCCTTTTGTTTCTTATTCTATTCTGTCAGTCTATAGAATTGCTGGGTTTGTTATTGCTTTATTGAGCCATGGTCAGAGCCTGCACAGCTAACTGTGGCAACTACATGCAACTATATTGCACTGTGTGCATTTTCTGTTTCTTTTGAAATTTCTTGTTTGATAGCATGGTTTAAATATTAAATTTCATTCTTGAATAGTGGAAATTAATAAAAACTGGGTAGTCCGATTTTGATGACATGAAACTTTTTTAATGTATTATTTAACAACAACCTGTGTTTTTCTTCTTTTTCATCTATTATGGTTCACTAGAACCAAGAAACTTTCAGATGGCTCCCTCTGCTGCTTATCGGCTGCAAAGCAGTTCTCCTTTTGATCAGAGAATGTATCAAACACAAGGTACCTATAACATTGCTGGTGCCTATGGGAGCTCAGGAGGAACAGCAAGTCCTTTACCCATGCATCAAGGTACTACGGGAACCTGGAATAGACTGCAAGCCATACCTGGCCATTACAACTCTGAATGGAATAGATCACAGGCCACCCATGGCAATAGAAACCCACGAGGAACAGTCAGTTCTTTTCCTCGAATACATCATGGAACTCCTGAATCCTGGCATGCATCTGAAGGCATGGCTAGTTATAATTCACCATCTAACTCATCAGGAGGTGGTCAACTTTTCAGCCCTGACTTCAGACCAGTAAGAAGCCCAGGTTTCAGTCAGGGCCAGGGTAGGCCTCACTGGCAGGGCAGTTGTCCGAACCCTAGTTCAGGGCGTGGAGGTGGTCTTGGTCTAGCTTCGGGAAGAGGTAGGCGTTGCTGGAATGGTGGCAGCACGAGCACAGGTTTGGGATGTAGTGGCAGAAGAGGCCGAGGACATCATTCTCGTGGCCTGGTAGCAGAAGGAAGACAAGGGCCAGAAAGTTTCTATCATAGGTCCATGGATGAGAACCCATGGCAGCAATTGGAACCCATTTTATGGAAGAGTAGAAGTTTGGAAAGCCCCGGTTCTTCAAATTCATGGCTTCCAAAGTCCATTACAACGAAGAAGGCGAAAGTTTCAGAAACTTTCAACCAGTCCAGTTCTCAGCCAAGCCTAGCAGAATATCTTGCTGCCTCATTTAGTGAAGCCGCTAATGACACACCAAATCCATGACAGTCCCTTAAGAGTTTTTCCAAGGATTACTAGTTATACTTGGATTTTCTTGAAAGAAAGAACCCTGCATCTAATAATCTTAGAAATTAATCTCATTTATCAGGCCAAGGGGTTGTGAGTATATATAACTGTTAATTAGTGGGTGTAGAGTCCGTTTGGTATATCTTTTTAAATAGAATTTTTTAGAATAGAATTTTTATAAATAAAAGTTTTAACAAAAAATTATTAATCGTTTGATTGTTACAAATAACTTTTGAAAAAAATTTAAGTAATTGTTTTAATAGATAAATTTTTAATATTTTATTTTAAATGAATAACATAAAATTTTTTAAAATAAAATAAAAATATTTTAGATAATTTTATTTTTTAAAAAATACGAAAAAGTTTTATTGTTATAAACTTAAATTTTAAACTTTTTTAGTAAGAGGAAAATTGTTTTTTTAATTTTCAAAAAAAAAAATTTTAATGTTAATCATACGAATATTAAAAAATTTTAAAAAAATTTTTATAATTAAAAAATTTTTTTAACTGATAAAAAAATTAAACTAAACACATAATCATGTTGATTTTCTAAATAACTTGTGAAATGAGTAAGGTAGGTTTCTTATTTAAATATTTTAAGATTTTCGTAGGACTCGTGTGAATGCAGCTACTGAGATGAGAAAAGTTTAAAATAACTTCTATAAGAAAGACTTTTTTTTATTTTTTGGACATTTTTTCTTTACCTGTCATTCTACCAATTTTAGCACAAAAACTTCCTGTAAATTTGAAATCATATGCTCTACAATATTATTTAACATTCTGAATGTTAAATTACATATGAAATGTTGATGAGACAAAAATTGAAAATTCACAGAAATTTCAATGGATTACAAATACTTGAGTTATGGTTGGGGTTATGTGGTTCAATCTGTCATGTGCATGATCGTCTCCAAAATGCAGAGCTCCATAGGTACACGATCCTTTCGTTTTTGTCATGTATACGGCCGTCTAAAATACACGACTATCTTCTTTCTTGAAATAGACGACCTTCTTTTTCATAGCGTCCAGAGCAATTCCTTGGTTGTTGTCACTAGGGGGATTGAGGGTGAAAGTAGTGCTCATTTGAAGCATGGTCATATCTCAACTGCGTAGGACCCTTTTCAAAACCCAAAAAGCTTGTGGTCCCCTTCCCCTGCTTCCTTGAGAAATCCTATAACAGAATTGTACTTGATAAGTTTGTTTTAGTCAACAACTGATTTCAGTATAACAACGATGATTGCCCTTGATTGAATTAAAATGACCCACCTAAAAAGTTTCATCCATTCGGAATAATATTAGTGCCATCTCCCGTCGTTGACATTCGAACAAAATATTGTACGCGAGTATGTTAAGGTATTCATGATTGTTTTCTAAAGGTCTAAATAGAAACATGATCTATATCTCCATGACAATCAGCGTGTGCACAAATTAAAAATGTGATGTTAGCCCGTCATTCAAATATTGACTTGTGAAAGAAAATGTAAGCCATGTAAGAACTAGCCAACTGCATTTCATTGTTTTGTCGTAAGTTTTTTAACACGTAAGAAAACATCCTAACTGCTTAATCAATGCCATAACCTGGAACAGAATCCATTTGCAGGAACTTGTTTTTGCTCGCAACAGATCTCATCCATGAAAGTGTGGATGAGCTGCCCGGCCAAGCTTGGTGGGTCATCAATAAAAGCATCAACAAAGACACTGACTACCCTTCTTTCTTGCATTGTCGCTTTCAGGCTGAACCAAGTGAGAAACTTTACTCTGAAATGTTCATCAATGTGCCCTTCATGCTCTAACCATTTCACTACTCTAACAGAATACTCATAATCACTCTCTTCCAATTTTTTTTTCACAACAGGAGCCTGGCTTTTGCCTCATTCCATCGGATTTACAAGGTGTGGAAGGTGAAATTGACTTGGGGCTCACTAACAGAGGAAGTGAGTTGAGTCCTTCATATTTGCACTTCTTGACTGGTAGTGGAAGCTTCGCATGGTGCTTGCTGGAGGCTAATTTAGGATTGCTAGAGTTGGTGGATTCTACGTGAGAGTGAACCTGTGATATTTTACTATGTTCTTTCTTTCTATTTCTACCTAATGCTGCAGCAGAGCTTCTGCCCGATGCAGGTGTAGTCCATTTAGCTTCCCAAAAACCAAAAATCCCTGTGCTTTTGAACAGAGAAACCTTGCAGAAGTACTCAGTCGAAGGATCGAGATCAGTTACTAAGAACCTCTTCTCAGGCCTTAATACAATAAAGGTGGGATAGTCTGGATAATCCTTCATAGTAGATTTGCGATGCCACAACCTGCAGCCTGAAAAATCTTTTAATAGATGATCCTCATATTCTAGTACAATGATGACTGAGGTTGAAGAGGATTCTTCAAATTGGATCCGGCAAGCTGCAAAAGAAAATGAACGTAACAAGCAATATCAGTGATAGAGGGAAAAAGAAAGGGAAAATCTCAATTCAAATTGTTTTATAGCATTTGACTGTGTGCATGCGTGCATCATAGCAATTAAAGATGGATATCTGTATTCTCCCATATTCATTTATCATCATTTCTATGGAACGAAACTGCAAACACTAGAAATTTAAGAAACTTACAGGCTGGATCTTTCTTTCCCATATTACTGGGGTAAGCATCAACAAGAAACATGGAATCTAAGGCTTCCACTGCTGAAGAGCACAACTTCTGGACCTCCACACCACAAGAAAGCCTGCTAACAATACCCCGTGCCATCTTTGTGCATAAAAGATTCAAAGGCCCCACTTCATTCGTCAATATCTGTAAGGCAGTCTCCACTGTTTTCTGCAGATCTTTGAAAAGCTCAGTACCTAAAAGTATCTTGTGTCCCAAAGAGATCCGTAGACATAGTTCATCTACTCTTCTGGTCTCTTTGGCAACCAGCAATTGTCTTCTCCAGGTTCTGTAAAACTTTAATTTGTTAATTATTTCTCTCTTTTTCTTCACATAGCCTATTAAGTCTCTTTTCTTCTTCAGAAAGTAAAGAGTCATGATTATTCTAACAATTAAAAACCCTAACTTGTATGAAGTCCAAATTGGACTGAATTCTAAGTATGAGTTTAAAGAGAATGCCAAAAACAAAGTCTCACATTTATGTCAATCTTTGAGAGATATCTGATAGTTTATCGCATAAAACACAAGTGAACAAATTAACCTTGGTTAATGGATGGCTGATAAACCTGATTTCTTGAGACTAAGTTAATCCATACTAAAGTTGCTTACTGTGTGAAGGAAAAGACCTATAATGTAAGGACACATGTGAGAGGCCAACTAACATGCAAAACTAATCCTCTTATATAGATGTTAAGGCTGGTGAAGTAAATCTTGAAAATTACAAGACACTGACTCTGCCATCATCCTAGATTCTCACATAATTCTCCAGCTGGACGATTCAAAATACCACCAGAGCAGCACATAACTCTAGTGGTAACAGTCCTGCAGTCAACCTATGTGCAAGTGTACAAGTGTACAAGTGCATCTAGATATCTATTGCCAACTAACTATTTAGGTTATTCAGGTTATTTACCTATGTGCAAAACTGTGTTCTGTCTATTACTATATATTCTCTGGGCAAATGAAGAGTATTCTTCATAGAACAGTTACCTCATGAGACCATTAATTTTCCCACAAGAAATGCAGTAGAAACTGCCTTCCAACTTTCTGGAAGAATCAATTTTCGCAATGCCAGCTCTTTCATCCTTTAAAGCGCATTCCAAATGGCATGACATTCCACATGAATCATTATCATCTGAAGAACCAGAACCACATGTTAACCACAAGCTGGGATCCTTGTTATCATCATATTGATGACAAATACAGCAAGAACATCTCTTGCAAAAGGCATCTTCCAAATTTATAGCAGCTCTGCATGCTGCATTCTGGCAGACTTGAAGTTTAACATGTTTTGCTTTACTCTCCACAGAAACCTTGTTTGGATCACTTGATAATTGAGGCAAGGGTTCTTCTTGCCATTTCCTCTTAAATCCAATTTGAGTTTTCTCCCAAGAAAAAGAAAGACAATTATCATTGTCATTTGCCTTCAACTTCTGAGAAACTAACTTTAGAAGCTGTTCTATCATTCGAAATTTAGTATAGCCACTGTACTTTCTTTCTTTACCCATCTCTGCGCAGATGATTTCAAGAAGCTCCCTACGGCTAAATGAGCTAAGAATCTCAGGGGCATTTTTTGACCATTGGGCAATCTCATGAACCAGTTCCCTTTTCTCTCCCAAGCTCAGTTGGCTACATTTTGCAGGGTCCAGTACAAATCCTGAAAACAACAAATTTGTCAACATGGAACCTAATGCCCTGGTAGCAGATATAGATAAATCCAAGCATTGATAGAGGGAGGAAAAAAAAAAAAACTGTAAAAGAAAATCCGTGGAGGAGTAAGGTGCTAACGTTCAAAAAAACATATTTGAACAACTAGATTCAATCAAGTGGCAGATAGCATGCAATCAAATAACAAGATGGCAATCTGAGCTCTGGAAACTTGTGCTAAACTGAATAAGTCTGCACATGACAGTATTCTCGAAGTCCAGGCTATGATCTTAAATATTTTTCTGTTCATTAAAATTT
This sequence comes from Azadirachta indica, assembly GCA_022749755.1. Lineage (NCBI taxonomy): Eukaryota > Viridiplantae > Streptophyta > Magnoliopsida > Sapindales > Meliaceae > Azadirachta > Azadirachta indica. The sequence goes on from CM040449.1 coordinate 6,750,333, forward strand.
TCCTATTAAGAGAGTTCATCTCTGATTCTGACATATAGTTGCTTTCTAATTATTTCATTTGCACCATATGATTAGATGAACAAAAACACATAAAACACAATATTGCAGTTAAAAGTAATTTAGATTCCATCATCTAGACTGGTATTACCTGCTTGAACAACATCCTCACAGCTAACCTCTCACCGAACTTCGGTCTATGAATAATTTGCCTTTCATTATATAAAGTGTAACCAAAATGAGTCAAGTCAATTTTTAATCTTCCTTATCTCTGGTTCCTCAACATTACGAGTCTAGAATTAGCATATCATGACTTGAATCAATCTCACCATTGGTGCCCCATAAAGTCATCGACTTTGAAGCAATGGCCAACTTTTAAGATTGAGAATACGAATGTGTCTTTATAAACCATACTACCGAAGCTTTAGATGAATGCTAAACCCGTCAAAGCATCAAACCTACGCTTTAGATGAATGCTAAACCCATCAAAGCCTCAAACCTTGTAGAACCCAAAAAGAAAATAATTTTTCTCGTACATGCATACATACATATAACACGTAGTAACCAACTGACTCGAAAAGAAAGATCACTGTCCTACATACATTGTTATTACCCAATAATAACCAAAAACCAAACACAAGACATAAAAAAAAAAGAAAAGAAAAAAACAACCTTTCTCAAGAAAGGAGAGTGAAACAGGCCAAAGAAAATAGAGCAAACCCATATGTAAAAAAGGCTTAAAATCACAGACATTGTCAATATAACCGCTAAAAAGTACATAAGAACAGCACCATTTATGGTAAAAAGTGTTTAAGACCCAAACGCAGATCATAATATTTATGAAAGTAAAAAGGGGGAAAAAATATGGGATAACGTTACCAACCCGAGAACATTGAGTCCATTCCTGAAAACCGCTGCTCTTCGTCGCACATTACACTTCAGAAACCAAACAAATGTAAAACTTCACTCACTAAACAGAGAAGAAGGCGATGAAATATAAGAAAATAAAAAAAAAGTTTCATGACACACAGAATGTGAGAGAGAGAGAGAGTGAGAAAACGGAGAGGATGGGAGAGAGAAGAAGAAAAAGTGGGCAATACAGAAAAGAAATAATAAATATGTTGCCATAAATGAGAGATTTGGGAATGGAGGTTTGTGACTCACGCGCTTGGTGCTGTTGTTGTGTGACAATCGAGGATTTCGGTTTTCTGTTTTTATTTCTTTTTCAGTTTTTTATCTTTGCTGTCAAGAGCCGTGAGTGAGTGAGACAAAAATTTTGGTTACAGTAAAATGGTTAGCGTGTGGGCGACTTTTTCTGCTCCCTCCGCGGTCTTTCAATCACGACCGTTCGTATTCGCGTGATTGATTTTTAGGGGCCCACTGGTAGAAACCACGCTTTCTACCACTCATGGCAGTTGTTATTTTTAGTTTTTGAGAATGATATTTTATTTGTCATACTTGTCTCACCGTCCACAGAATGATGTCAAACTCAATGTTACATCAAGCAAAACTTTAGAATAATGATATTTGCTAGGGTAAGAGTAAGAAAGACTACGGCATAATGTCTATTATATAAGAAGTAATAAGTCGACGGTGAGATTTCACTCAACTGTATTTAAATACTTCTCAATAACAGAAGTCACTCGCTTTCTTAACAAATTGATCACACCCTCCTAACATAGTAGTTAATATTGCAGCAGTACTATTAATTCTATTTTTCTATCTCATCCAAAATCAATAGGCTTGTCTTGTCTTGTCTTGTCTTACCTTAGAACTAACCATTAAGCTGACCTCATCGTTTCGCCTTAAAATCACGGTTGTGCTTTGTGTTGTGTTAGATTCTTCAATGAAGACCCGTTAAGCCCAGATTGTTAATCACTGTCCCTGTGTCAACGTCAATCTCCGGTGTCTTTTAAAGAACAGGCTATTGCTAAGGCGCACTCACCAATCCACTGACTACACCCCAACCCCACGCCACTTCTTCTAACTGCCTCTATTTACTATGTATACTCTCCATTTGATGGTTGTTTTCCAACTACTACTAAATTTTCTTTCAAAATTTATTTTTTAAATTGTCTTAATTAATTTTCTTTTTCTAAATCCTTTTTCATACCCTCATTTTAAAATTTAAAAAAAAAAATGAATCGTATTGTGTCCGAGTCACAGAATTAGGCTTTGTGATATAAGATTGTGGTGCTTTGATTAAAATTTGAAAGCAAAATTAATAAAATACTTGGTAACGTTAGCTTACAAATAACGTTATATATCTCGATTTTTATTTCTAATTTAATAAGTATCATATAATTTAAAATTAAAATCTGATACACTAATTTGAAACACGTATCATTAATTATTTTTATTTTTATTTGACATTTAATATTTTCATATTTATAATAACTATAATTATAATATTTTAAATATCAAATTAACTTTCGAATCATTGTGATTATCACCCCCAAAATTTGAATGAATAATTCTATAAGTGTCGGCAATCTCAATATTATAGGTAACAATAAGAAAGTAAATTAATACATGATTGCTACACATATCAAAAGCCTTACTTTTTCAAACGGATCAAAGCCATTACATTAAATTATTAACTATATGTAGCCGAGTCATTAGATTAGATTATTAACTATATGTAGCCAATTTTGACGACAGTACTTTAAATTTATTAGTATATTTTGTTTCCAAAAAATTTGATGAGTGCGACAACTTATCATGCAAAATTGATGAGTAGTTATTGCACGCAATAATTTGTGGAATTGGATTTTCATTTTTCTCTTTATACATTTTTTGCATGTCAAAAATTTAATAATAAAATTAAAATATCAATTAACTGGACACTTATTAATAACTATTTTGTATAAAATTATGAATGACATTGTGTTATTATAAATGTGAAATTATATAATAAATAGTAATAAATATCCATCTTAGTTTCTACATCGATATTAAGATAAAAATTATAACAAAAAAAAAAAAAAAAAACTAAATAATAATTGATGAATGTGACAAAATATCACCTTAAAATTTATTTACAAAAGTATTTAGATAATGGTTTCCTTAATTTTAAAATATTGATAATTTTTTATTTGAATTTACGAAATATATAATTAGAGAAAAAAAAAGAAAATACAATAATTAATGGCTTCACCCACTAAGCTAGCTACATACAGTTGTACAAAATTTTATGGGAATAACGTGTCCACAAGTTCCAGCCTTTATTATTTCGTTGAAATAAAGACGTTCTAGCGAATTTTGTAAATACAATTGAATTTATCATTTATTGAGAAAGGAAAAATTTAAAAAAAAAAATGTTGGCTATAAATTGGGACCATATATATCGACCATCTACCACAAACATTTCTGTTCCAAATTAATTAGAGCTTCTAAAAATCAGAGTGTAGTTAGACATCAATCGTATATTCATTTAATATAACATGAATTTAAAATTATTTCAATAATAATACCATTCATAGCCTATGATATTGAAACATAGCGGTACTCTCCATTAATAAATAATGTCTAATAGCAAAACGATTTTTTTTTTTTTTTTTTTGTTTAATTTCTTGGCATATTTATAGCTCTCAGCCTCTCACCAACGCAATCTCAATAAAGATCAGATTCTCATTCCTCATCCCTCAGCTTCCTCAAGTATTACTCCAAAACAAAACAAATCCGCGTACTTCTTCTTCCATTAATTCTCTTTCTTGCAAGCTGTATTTTTCTCAGATGGTGTTGTCCAACAGTTCGGAAACCTTACTTTCAGACCTCAAATTTTCATCGGTCGTACCAGCCAAAGTTACAGGAGACAAAGACTATGAACTCACCAACCTCGACTTAGCACTAAAGCTTCATTACGTTAAAGCGGTTTACTTCTTTAACGGGGAAGCAGTTCGAGGCCTGACGATTTACGACTTGAAGAAACCGATGTTTCAGTTGCTGGAACTCTTCTTCACAAGCTCTGGGAGAATCAGACGTTCGCAAACAACGGGCAGGCCGTTCGTCAAGTGTAACGACGGCGGCGTTCGGATTGTTGAAGCGTTTTGTGATAAAAGCATGGAAGAATGGATGGCGATGGAAGATGATTCTCGCCATGATTGTCTTGCTTACAATCAAGTTCTTGGCCCTGATCTTGGATTCTCCCCTTTGGTTTTTATACAGGTAATTAATTATATTTCGAGTAGTATGTTTTCTCATACGTAGAAAAAAAATAAATAAATAAAACGTCGACGGATTGAATTAATAATCAGGTCAAGCCCGTTTATCTTTTTCTATTTAAAAAATAAATACACCTACATCAAGTCTTCGAAGTTTTTTTAGTTTTGGCGTCCGGAATTAAGATTTAAATTTTATTTATTTTATTATTATTGTTATTATTTAAAAAATTGTTAACTAAATTAATCAAAGTCGTTCTTTGAAATTCTGTGTTGTATTTGTTCTTTGATGCTATTCGAGATGATCATAAAATCATGATACAGTGGTAACTATTTTTTTCATGTTGTCTGGTGCTGAGAAGGCAAATTAAAAAAAATAAAAAAAATAAAAACTTTATGATATAATAGATGTCCTGGATGTCCTTGCAGACAATCCTTAAATTTTACAGAGAAATTAACACATACATTTCAAATTAGTTAAAATTTTTTATTAAACTAACAACAAACATTTGGCGAACATTTTCTCTAAAATTATTCAAACATTTGTTTAGTAGTAGCGTTACTTGTGCAATAAGAGTTAGGATTTATGACTTTATGCAAGTTTAATGTTCAATTTTCCAAAATGTTCTGCTTATTTCCCTTATCATTTTATTATTATTTTTTTTTTAGTGTTTCAAAAACTCGAATTATTTTACATAATAATAAAAATAATCATATATCTTTATTACATATATTGGTAAATTTGATATTTTTACTATTGTAATTGTAAGTTTGTATAATGAAATATTTTATTTATTTTTACAATTGCAATGAAATCAGTTCACTTGGTTCAAATCGGGAGGAATGTCTCTGGGCCTGAGCTGGGCGCATATTATCGGAGATCCAATGTCAGCATCAGCATTCGTCCACACATGGGGCCAGATTATTGCAGGTAAACAAGTGCCACCGACGTCTCTGCACGTGCAACAGCCCAAGAATTCTGAAACCGAAACCCAAGGTCCAGTTCCTGCTGGGAAATTGTTTCCCATAAAAAGAGTGGACCCCGTTGGCGATCTCTGGCAAACACCCGGCAACTGTAACATGAAAACTCACTCTTTTCAATTCACTCCTAAACAGCTACAGCAGATTGAGTCAACTGCTTGCCAAAAAGCAGCTAAAGTTTCGCTTTTTGAAGTTATCTCTGCTGTAATATGGAAATCTCTGTCAAAAATTAGGGAAGATTCAGGCCCTGGAGTCGTGACAATTTGTAGATACAACAGCGGCCGCAGAGATAACCAGATGCCAGCAAATGACATGGTGTTAACCACAGCTGAAGCAGGTTTCAATGTGTCCAAATGTGACGTCTTGGAACTGGCTGAGTTAATTAGTGATAGCAGAGCGGCAGATGGGAATCGTGCGTTCGACGGAATGTTAGAGAGTGAAAGTTCAGACTTCATAATGTATGGTGCAAATTTGACGTTTGTAAATATGGAGGGAGCTGATCTCTATGGGTTGAAATTGCAGGGAGAGAAGCCAGTTTTCGTAAGTTACAGCATTAATGGGGTTGGTGAAGAAGGGGTCGTTCTCGACCTTCGAGGCCCTGAAGGAGAGAGTGATTGTGAGTGCGGCAGGACAGTGACTGTGGTACTGCCTGAAAATCAGCTTCAAAAGCTGAAGAAACAGCTCAACCAAGAATATGGGACCTTGTTTGAATTGCCATTTTAATTAGAGATTTAGCACTCTGGGCTTAACGACAAGAGTAAAACTGCTCCTGAAATTTTGTTGTTATCGTATGTTGTGTGCAAATAACTCTTGTCATGATCTCTTTATCTACTACTGTATTTTTCCTTTGGGAGATTGACAATATATTGTTATAAACTAACCTATGTCTACGTCTGTATTTAAATAGGCTTGTGAGATGGATGTAATATTGATGGAAAAAGTTGGTATTATCATATATATTTTTAGCTTTATTTTTAAATCCCAACAAAAACATATCACAATTTCAAACGAAACTTAAAAAAAAAAAAACGAGTTCTGATGAATTCCGAATTAAATTCTGCTAGAAAATTTTAAAAATATATATGATTTGAAACTGGAAAAAAAAAATTGTCTTATATTTTGTTATACTAACGACAATAATGGCATATTGACACCAAAAAAGACCAAATTTTTTCCGATTAAATAATTGGACGCGTACAAATTCGTTGTCTTTTAACTGGATCCCGTGGGGTTCGCAGCGGCTTGACAGGGAAAAGCCCAGTTCCAGCAAGCAACCCCAAAAAGCCCAGGAAAAAGTTGAAACGAAACATTTTGACACCAAAGACAAAACGGCTCCTTGTTACGAGTTTTCGTCGACGACCAGCCCCAAATGTATATTCGCATGTACCGGCAAAGACGACAGCAATACACACCCGAAGGCCCTGCAATAATAAAAATAATTATATATAAGTAAACTAAACCAAGGCCACATCCCCAAAAAGTAAATAAATTAGAAAAGAAGAGAGAGAGAGAGAGACTGAAAATAGAAAGTAAAAGCTCTCGAAAAGCGGCCTTAATTTTCTTGTCACTTCCCCCACCAAGAATGGGCTAGGCGCCCCCCACCCCACCGAGACAGATTTGACAGGCAAACACCCACCATCAAAACGCATCGTTTCTCCACCACCTCCCAGCTCACCACTCACCGCCGACTTCCCATCCTTAATCTAGAGAGAGAATCGAGAGGGTTCTCTCTCTAGACAGACTCAATTATTTTCTTTTCATTCCTTTTTATTTTATAAATTTGGCTACGTGTTTTGCCTGTATCGCGTGAAAGTCAAAGATGAGCAACTCTGGTACGGGTAACGATTTGGTCAAATTCGTGGAATCAGCGCTAGGGGTGTCGTTGGGGAGTTCCGTGACGGACACGGTCATCGTGATTGCAACGACGTTGTTTGCGGTGGTAATTGGTTTGCTGGTGCTGGCTTGGAAGAAATCATCGGATCGCAGTAAAGAAGTGAAGCCGGTGGTGCCGCTTAAGTCGCCGGTGTTGAAGAAGGAGGACCATGACGAAGCTGATATTGTTTGGGGCAAGACTAAAGTCACTATATTTTACGGTACTCAGACCGGAACTGCGGAGGGGTTTGCTAAGGTAATGTTTTCAAGTTCTTTTGTGTGTTTTCGTTTAGTTTTGCGATGGGATTCTTCTATATTATTTATTTTGGAAGGTTAAATTTTTTATGGTTACTTGAAATTTGTGATGAATGCTGAAAGGTACTTTGTGCCGTTAATGAAATGTGAACTTCGTCAATTCCTAATTATTAGGTGAAAAGGTACTTTAGTGTTAATGAAACGTGAAATTGGTTTATTCTGAGCTGACACTTGCAGCTTAATTGCATAGAGAGGAAATGGTTCTGTTTTATTTGCTTTTACTTGTTCAATCATATCTAGAAAGCAGCGGGAGAACTTTTAGTGAGTGATGGCTTCACTGCATAGAGTGACTCGTGCATATTTTGTGACTGTTGACGTCTGGTAACTTCAGAGAGGGAACACTATTGCATGAAAATGTTAAATCAGAGTATTGGTACTGGGCTGTATTTATTGTTGCAGAAAAAATCTGGTGAGGTTTTCTAATGTTAGTTGATTTAGTTTGATTTAGCTATGAATTTTTTTCATGACAACATAAGAACTATGCACTAGCGGACTAAATTTGCGCTAGGTGGTGATATTGATAGTGCTACAACTGAAAGGACAGCTTTGATTTACTTGTTTTTGGTGAATGAAAGTGCAAAAGAATGTTGTTACTTTTTGTTATAAATTGTAGGCTTTGGCTGAAGAAATCAAGGCAAGATATGAAAAAGCAGCTGTCAAAGTTGTTGATCTGGTATGTTGGAAGGGAACGCATTAAATACGGACATGGATTGGCATTTTGTCATTGCATGATTAGAAATCAATCTTAGGTTTGCTATGTTGTTTATGATTTGGATTAGGATGATTATGCTGCGGATGATGAGCAATATGGAGAAAAACTGAAGAAAGAGACTTTGACATTTTTCATGGTGGCCACGTAAGCTAGTCCCTTACTTCTGCTGGCAATGTATTTGACTATGAAATTGTATTTGGTTTTCTGGAAGAATGGTGCATTCAATATATTTGAGATTTCTCGTAGTTATGGAGATGGAGAGCCTACTGATAATGCAGCAAGATTCTACAAATGGTTTACTGAGGTTGGTAGCTCACTTTAAACAATACAGTTGATCTCAATTCAAAAGCAAATTATGCTATCCCATGTCCTTTGCTTCAGGCGTTGGGATGACTTTTTTTCTTCTTTTCAGGAAAATGATCGGGGAGTCTGGCTTCAACAGCTCAGATATGGCGTGTTTGGGCTGGGTAACCGTCAGTATGAACATTTTAACAAGGTAAAACTGGCAAGACATATATTTTTGTTTATGCCATGTTGTCATTTGTCTGATGGAACTATTTTGGGAACAGATAGGGAAGGTGCTTGATGAAGAACTTTGCAAGCAAGGTACAAGTCAATTTTAATTTTGTTCCTTATGTGAAGTTTATAGATTCTTCTTAGTGTTAATAGTACGTGTTGGTTTTGTTGGTTACTGACTGAAGAGAATGATAAAATACTTCAATATGTTTTGAGCATTCACCGATAATCTTCCACTGTCCTGGTTGTGCACTTATGCTGTCTACTTATTACTTCTCTCTTTCTTGCTATCATTTATTTTTGGGGAGTGGGGACACGAATTTGGTATTGATTTTACATACTGTTGATTGATGCAGGTGGAAAGCGTCTAGTCCCTGTGGGTCTTGGGGATGATGATCAGTGCATTGAGGATGATTTTGCTGCCTGGTATGCTCAAGATGTCTGAGGCAATTATGTCTCCCTTTCCCTTTTTTCCCAAAACTTATTCCATTGCAACTTTTATTTAAGAGATTTCTACTTAGGTGTAGATGACTATGTTTGTGATGTAGTAATTGTTCTTTAACTCTTTTCCTCTCACTAGGAGAGAATTAGTGTGGCCTGAGTTAGATCAATTGCTCCGTGATGAAGATGATGCAAATACTGTATCTACACCATACACAGCAGCTATTCCTGAATATCGAGTAGTGATTCATGATCCCACTGCTACTTCTTTTGTGGATAAATACTCAAACATTCCAAATGGCAATGCTTCTTTTGACATCCACCATCCATGCAGGTATGGGAAGATGTGAATCTGCGGGTTCTGTGACTGATTTTATCCTTTACTAACATTGGTGCTGCTTTTATGCGTGAAGAGTCAATGTGGCTGTCCAGAGAGAGCTGCACAAACCTGAATCTGACCGCTCTTGCATACATCTGGAGTTCGATATATCTGGGACTGGTATCACGTAAGTTTGTGACTCTATATTCTTATCATTAGAATTTGGATATGATAAGCTGTCCATCAAACAAGTTTATGCATGAAAACATTCAATAAGGGAGAAATTGGCAGTTTCTCCTGGCATCTTTATAATGATTAGCACATGCAGGTATTTATGTTTATCATTTCAGCTATTTATTGAGACAGAAAATACCTCTACTTTCAGAAATCTGAATCACGTGATCTTTTCAGTGGTTATCTTATTATTCTCAATTCCTTGTGATTGCCATGAAGAATATCTGCTGTTGAAAGGAAAGTTAATTGTTTTCTTAAGCTTTAGGTGGCTTGAGAATCTCTCATTGGTTTGTTCGTTTCTTATTTTTAAGATTCCTGGCCACCACGAAGTTAGAAATTGTTGTCTTTGGATATCCAAATGTTCTCTTTTTTAAATTGATATGCTATCATCTAGATGCCTTGCTCTCTTCTTTCTTTCTTCATTTTTATTTTTTTGTGGTAAGAATAATTTAGGGTGGCCTCTAAGTTATTAGATCTTTTATAAGTGTGGTTCAAAAACTATATCTGGTTTTTCAGTATTTCATTTTATAAAATTGTGTGCAGATATGAAACTGGAGACCATGTGGGCATTTATGCAGAGAATTGTGATGAAACTGTTGAACAAGCCGGAAAGTTATTGGGTCAACCTCTAGAGCTGCTGTTCTCTATTCATGCTGACAATGAAGATGGCACTCCAATTGGAAGCTCATTGCCGCCTCCTTTCCCTGGTCCATGCACACTTCGCTCTGCAATAGCACAATATGCAGATTTATTGAATCCTCCTCGTAAGGTGATGTATATTGCGATTTGCCGGTCCATGCTCATATTTCTTCTACTTCTGTGAATTACATTTAAATAATAATGTTTTTATTTCCAAATTTGTTTCCATTGTCAGGCTGCTCTGACTGCTTTGGCTGCACATGCCACTGAACCTAGTGAGGCAGAGAGACTCAAGTTTTTGTCATCACCTCAGGGGAAGGTTAACCAATGACTTGTGCCGTCTTTTACTTCCTTTTGTCTTCTTCATTTTAGATGTTTTGATTTGCTTATATGGTCTCGTGTATGTTTGATGTTGTTTTCATTGTGCAGGATGAGTACTCACAATGGATTGTAGCCAGTCAGAGAAGTCTTATTGAGGTAATGGCTGAGTTTCAGTCAGCAAAACCTCCCATTGGTGTATTTTTTGCAGCTGTAGCCCCTCGCTTACAGCCTCGTTACTACTCTATCTCTTCTTCACCCAGGTAAATAGGGTTGTTCTGTTTTATATTACTATGCCTGTTTACATATTTTGTAGTTATATGAAGTTAAGTCTTTTGTTTTTTATTTTTTATTTTTTCAGATTTGGTCCCAATAGAGTTCATGTAACATGTGCTTTAGTTTATGGTCCTACTCCCACTGGTAGAATACACAAGGGGGTCTGTTCAACCTGGATGAAGGTAGTGACGTGCTCGTGTTCTTTTTCTTCTGAATGGCATGACATGACATGCATCTTCATGTGACACATCCAGGCTTTGATGGAATATAACATATTTCTGTTTTGGAAAAAATTAGAATGCAATTCCCCTCGAGAAAAGTCAAGACTGTAGCTGGGCTCCTGTTTTCATCAGACCATCTAATTTCAAGTTACCAACCAATCCTTCTGTTCCTGTTATCATGATAGGACCTGGTACTGGATTGGCACCTTTCAGAGGGTTTCTACAGGTTTGGGATCACACCATGTATTATATGTCCCTGTGTTATATGAAAATGTTGAAAACAAGGATTTTTTCTTCGTCCAGGAAAGAATGGCCTTGAAACTGGATGGTAATGACCTTGGTCCTGCCCTACTATTCTTTGGATGTCGAAATCGCCGAATGGTTAGGATCTTTGTTATTGCTGCAGTTCTAATACCTGATATATTTTTATTTATTTTTTTTTTTTTGGGAAACATTGTGAGCTTGAGTCATATGATATCCTACCTTGTTGTTTATTTACAGGATTTTATTTACAAGGATGAGCTCTATAATTTTGTGGATCAAGGCGTTATATCTGAGCTGATTGTTGCATTCTCACGGGAGGGGCCACAGAAGGAATATGTTCAACATAAGATGATGGACAAAGTAAGTGGTGACACTAAGAAAGTATGTTGTTCATGACACAAAGACAATTCAGAAATGTCATAAAATTTTTCCATTTGCAGGCAGCATACTTGTGGAGCCTACTTTCTAAGGATGGATATCTTTACGTGTGTGGAGATGCCAAGGGAATGGCAAGAGACGTTCATCGCACTTTGCACACCATTATTCAGGAGCAGGTATGAATTCATCATTTGAAATTAAATCTTTCTGTTTTTCACTCTTTCTCAATTGGATAGGACTTCACATTTTCATGGGTCAGGTCTTACCTAAAGGTTGAAGGATTATCTGTGATTTTAGTTAATTATCTAATCACCCAGTTTGGGGTGTATTCCCTCTACCTGCTTTGGAAAAATACAAGGGGTTTAACAGTTGATGAGACTGGAATTTCTAAAGCAATTCTATTTGCTTTTCCAAGGCAAAATAGAATGCGCACATTATTTACTTTTAAGGAAATTATTTCAAAATATTGTTGGGCATAAATTTCAGGAAAATGTGGACTCATCAACGGCAGAAGCCACAGTGAAGAAACTCCAGATGGAAGGACGATATCTTAGAGATGTCTGGTGATGATTTTTCTTGCCATTTTCCTCGCGGTTGTTCCCATCATCTTCGCCAAACACAGTGGAGCTCGAGCTTCTTTTAACTGGTTCATCTCCGCACTGCTGCAGTAGTGGCAACATATTGCCAAAAAGTGCTTTGTAGAAAACTTAAATACTCTTCACATCTCCATCTACCTTTATTTTTTATTTGTATTTATTTTTGAATAGAAGGATTATATGCTTATTCTTAGACAATCTACGAAGTACAAACTTAAAATTTAAAATGGGGAATGACAGGTAACACTTTGCAAGCTTGTCAAATTGACAAATGGTTGTAGCCTACATAGGTTATTTCCCTTGTTCTATATGAATGATTTTTAATAAACAGCAGCACTCACTTCCCCGTGTTGTTGAACAAAGCTGGAGGTTGCTTCTGTTTCATGAACTTTTAGTATTATTTTGACTAAAAAATCAATTGTTGTTACATTTTTTTAAAAACAAATAAAATAACTGTTATTTAAAAGGAAACGAATTTGCATGGGTATTATATTTAGTGTTTTATGAATGAAATTTTTTTTTTTTTTTATTTAAAATTGGGAAAGTGATATGTATTTGAGAAAGTGGCATATTCTATAACCGCAGCAGTTAATGACTTGATGCTATACAACTAGACTCTGTTGGGTTTAGCAATACTATTTCAATCAACCGCAAACTGCACGCGACTTGCTCTAAACATCCAATGAAGCCAACAAATCCAGCCATTGGACTAATTATAAAGTTTTTAAAATATATTTAATTGTGACCTATAGTTAATAAAAAAATTATTAAAATAAACGTTTATGTATGATTTGTTTTTTTGAATTCCTTCTTTTTCTTTTGTATTCGAACACCCAAGACTTTGGGATAGGAAAATAAAATTGGAAATTTTTAACAGTAATCTGGTTTTAAATTTAATTTTCTAAAATCACCACCGTTCAAATGTCACAAGTAGATTACAAATTTTGGATTTACTGTCTGCTTCGGAGGAAATAAAAGGGTATTACGGTCAGTTCATCTGCACATAATATTTCTTCTTCACCCCCAAGGCCAAAACACCGCTTAATTGTTTGGTTTATTTTGCCGTTTGTCTCCGCGATTTTCAGTCATCCCCTCCCCCGTTTCTTTCTCTGTCGTTGACCATAATCCGAGAGGCGCGTGGTCTTCACGCTCTTCAACGGTCGGTCATTCAATCCCAAACTCCATACTTTTACTCTCTCTGTTCTAGGGTTTTTGGTTTTATTACTCTCTCTAAAACCCTAGCAAGGTTTTTGGGTGATTTTCAACCCACATACTATGCAATTTCGCAACAATGGTTGAGAAACCTAGCAAGAAGCAAAATAAAGGGTTCATCAGCGAAGCGGACATTTCCTCTCTTTTACAAAGGTCCCTTCTTTGTTTCCTTTTAGTAATTGAATTTGTGTTACTTTTCCCCCCATTTTTTTCTTTGTTCTTAATCTTCACAGTATGATTTGGTGTCGCTATCGGGAGTAGGTACACAGCAAACACCGTGCTGTCATTGCTACAAGAAGTTGCCCAATTTCCTGGTGTGAAGCTGGATTGGAATGCTTTAGTGAAGAAGACTTCAACTGGGATTTCTAATGCCAGGGAATACCAGATGCTTTGGAGACATTTGGCTTATCGCACCCACTTGCTTGAAAAATTGGAAGATGAAGCTCAGCCTTTGGTAACATTTTACGGCTTTCCTTCCGTCCGGCCTTTTTATGTATATGAATGTGGGGCGTCAGTTTGTCTGATTGGGAAATTTGTAGTTGACTTGATTGTTGTTTAGGATTTGTGCTTAGACATGTTTACTTTGATTTCTAGCATTTGTTTTGCAAAAATTAATGTTAAATTCTCTGATTTATGGTTTGCTCATGAATTTAAGGTTCGAAACCTGTGAATCTAGTTTTTAAGATCTTTTAAAATTCAATTTTTGCTTTTGAGAACTTTGAATTTGCTTTCATGGAAAAAGTATTTTTATTTTTTTGGCTTCCAGAAAAGTTCTCTCTTAGATGCTAGCGGTGCTGTATTCTGTATTAGAGGCATATGGCTTGACTTATATGTGAGAATTTTTGAGAGCTTAGCAGTAGGAATTTGTAGGTAAAGATATATGGTCTGAAGGAAAGAGTGCTTTTGTCAATGTATTGGTGTTAATTATATCCTGAGTTGAGCTCAGGATGTGGTGCTTATATGACTGCTATCAGTTTATGTTAGGAAGGTTATTGGCTAAATGTTTGTTTATTATTTATTGCCCAAAAGCTGTTAATGTCGCATTGTTGATGCTGGCGAAGCTATTTCGATTGGTTTTATACCTGTTCTTGGTTTGTTTATTTTTTCAAAATTGTTTAATCAAATGGCACTATTTTCGTCTTCAATAGAAATTAATCAGCTTTATTTTGGTGATTTGCTTGTTTTCATTGTAAAATAACAAGTGTGCACTCTTCTTTTTATTTTCTGGTTTCTAAATTGATATCATACCATGAGTTTCCGAGGGCAGAGAATTGCTAGTAGACATATACATACATATGCACACACACAAACCGGGAAAGAATAACATTAATGTATGGTGAGAATAGACCAAACTATATCACTATATCATCATGTCAAGTTATTGTCTTCTTGAAAATTCTCATCTGTGATAAAGTGGTGATTGACTTTGCTTCTATGTGTTAGATTGGACACATAAAATTTGCACAGATACTATTGGGTATCTGTTGGTAGTTAGGTAAACTACAACTGTGATATCTTGAACCTCTGTTGACCTGCTTGCTAGTCCTGTATAGCTGGTGGTCAGGTATTTTGTCTATAATTAACTGTTTCATTTGCAGGATGATGATAGTGACTTAGAATACGAATTGGAAGCTTACCCAGATGTTAGCAGTGAAGCATCAACTGAGGCTGCTGCGTGTGTAAAAGTAAGATAAATCATTTTTGAAGAAAAATTTTACTCTGGAATTTTCCATTTTTCAAATTGAATGTTTCTTCTTTATTTGGAAATTAGTTAGCTTTACAGGAACTTCTTCACATTCCTGTCATTTTCATGATTTGACCGTATATTAGGAGAGGATATGCATTAGGACTTGTAATAGATAGCAGCCCTGTGGCATGGTCTTGTGACCTTGCTGATGTTAGATCTACAGAAATGTGTGGCATCAAGGGTTTTAATTTTGGTTGAAATATAAAGTGACAAGAATAAAATGTGTTTAGAGGTTCCTCATGTGATGCTGATGAAACGCCCCAATCAAGAGACTAGGCCAAATGATACCTTATGTGTCTCAGTCACTCTAAAAACTTCCAGAGAGTGGAGATATTATTTTTTTCTGTTCTTTCAAAAACGTTGAAATGATTTTTCATGGGCTTTGAACGTGTTAATATCAAGAGGGCTTCCTTAGACCCCTTTTTTTGCTTGCCTATCATGTTCTACAGAACTAATGGGTTGTGGGTTATATCTGATTATACTTTGGGATTGTAGTGCTTAAGTTAATTGTTTATCTTACCAATCATAGTTCTCTTAGTCCACTGAAATCATTTTATGGGAGTGGTTCTTTTGGCCAGGTACTGATTGCATCTGGTCTGCCAAGTGAATCCAGTCTCCCAAATAGCTCGACAGTTGAGGCCCCATTGACTATAAATATTCCTAATAGTCAGTCATTTAGAGCTTCTTCAGAAAATTCCCAACCTTCTTGCTTAATGCAAGGTATGAACATCACAGTTCCGGTATCTGTTCAGAAACTGCCACTACCTACATCAACACCTACTGAAGGACTAGATGCTAATGGATCAATAAGCAGTAACCCACCTTCTCGAAAGAAAAGAAAAGCATGGACTCTACAAGAGGATATCGAACTGATTACTGCTGTGCAAAAATGTGGTGAAGGGAATTGGGCGAATATCCTAAGAGGAGACTTCAAGGGGGATAGAACTGCTTCACAGCTATCTCAGGTTGTTTTTATCACCTGGTCTTGTTAACTTTGCATGGCTGTTGTCAAGTATTGTTATAAGATGCACCAGTTCATGCATTCTAATTTGTCTCCTTCAGAACAAACATGTAGGATGGTATGAGAAATATGATGCTTAGTTAAAAGGTGTTTTCTTCACTCTTTTCCCTTTCCTCATGTGACAAACAAGTAGCTAGAGCAAATGTAGGCATCAGATCATATTTCAAGGGCCTTCAGGTTGTCTAACTGACAAATTGCCGAGTCTTCACCTGCAACCATTAATTATTGAAGCAGCTAGAGACATTTTTGGCATGCATCATGTGTACTCCTGTCATGATGATTCTATCTCCTTTATTTGTAGGTGAACTTTTCAATGTTAAACTGGATTTCAGGTTGCTAGGACATTGGCATTTTTTGGCGAACTTGGTTTATACTACTGAAACTTTTGCAGTTTTTAACAAGCTTTATTAAACTTCATTGATGGTTAACAATATAGTTTTTTGCTCCATAACTGTTATCCGTTGTCATCTAGTACGGTCAGGATGTCTGGGTTCACCCAGTTTTCCCGGGTTCAAATCCCGGCAACGGAATTTTTTTCATCTGTATAGTAATATTGGTTCTCATGGTCAATTTTGTGAATTGAAATTCGTTGAGGTATAATCTGATAATAGTTTGATTGGGTATAATGGACAGAGAGTTGATTAAACTTCAGGATAATGTTCTTATCTTCCAGGATTTTCTTCTTGCTTTATGTTCTACTAATTGTCACAAGTTTATTCAAATATTTGCAGAGGTGGAATACTCTCAGGAAGAAACGTGGCAACACGATTTTGGGATCTGATTCCTCTGGCTCACAACTTTCTGAGGCACAGCTGGCAGCTCGTCATGCAGTGGCCCTTGCCCTTGATATGCCAGTTAAGAACATAACAGCATCTTGTACAAATAACACTGGTGAATCTCTTCTTCTTGTCTAAACAAACTTGCGAATATGTCTTTATTAAATCTTTTGCTTTGGTAATGGGAGCCTCCTGTTTTGCTTTCTGATATGCTTAATCCATGTTAAAATTTGTTTGTTATTTGTAAATTATGAACAATATCTCTTTCAATGTGGAACAGCTGCATCAACTTCAAATACTACAACCAATAATTCTGTACCTTCTACTGCAAATGCTGAAGCTTCGCCGGCTGGCAGCAGCTTTACGCAAACCCAATCTCAGTCTCAACAGGGAGCCATCCAAACAAAGTCGTCGCCTATGGGATCATCTGGTTCTGCAGCAAAATCTCGAGTACCCTTTAAGAAAATACCAGTAAAGTCCAATTTCAGTGCAGATTCAAGCATAAGAGCTGCTGCAGTTGCTGCTGGAGCTCGAATTGTTACTTCATCAGATGCTGCATCACTGCTCAAAGTTGCCCAGGGAAAGAATGCTATCCATATTATGCCCTCGGGAGCTTCTTCAATAAAATCTCCTGTTGCTGGTAGTGCCCCCGCACATTCAGAGGCTTCTTCCAGTATTCGCAATGTTCGGACCAGCCTGCCTGCTGTGCCACTCTCTAGCAATCCTGCTGTCACATCTAGTGGCTTGTATCCTGGTTCAGTCAAAGCAGCCTCACCAAAGGTGCAGCATAATGCATCTTCAGAGCAGAGTAACACAGTTATCTCCGTTCCAGGCACTGAACTTAAGTTAAAGCCAGATCTTAAGGCTGTGGGAGAAACAAAAGTTTCTGATTTGTGCAGTGTCTGTGGAAATGAACCAAGCAAGGAAATTCAAGTTGATACAACAACCTTACCAAAACGAGAAGCAGAATTTAAAAGTGCAGCAGCTGTTGCCGAGAATCACGAGTCTTCTTCGAATATAGAGATGGTGGAGAATGACCAAGTACATATCAATGGCAACCAGGATAAAGAAAATCATCAACACCCCAATGATGATCAGATGGTGGACTCACAAGTTGAAAAAAGTGAAAATCAAGCTGCTGTTCAGGAGAATTGTGAGCTTCGAAGCCCTAATAACAAAGAGGCAGGTATGCCAACCATGCTAAAGGATGAATGTATCAAACATCTAGAGGTTTCAAGAGAAACAAAGGCCAGCAACCATTGACGGGCCCCTGCTGAACACTAGAAGTGAGTACAACGATGTATTTCAAAAAAATTTACAAAGAAGTGATGGATAGTTAAAGTTGTAATTTTTAATTTTTTCCTTTTTGGTTTGGTTGATTCAATAGAAATGAGAGTGGTTGACATCTTAACATCAGTTAATATCAGTCTTCATAGGTTGTTCTTATAATATTTTTTACCTGAAATTTTTTTTCATGTGGATATATGTTAAGTTGTAATAAAAATTCATTGTAGCTCTTACCAAAAAAAGTACTTGTTCAAGTTTTTGAAATTTACATTTGTCATTTGAAGCACTTTTTATAATGATATAAATAAATATAATTTTATATATAAAATTTTATTTATATAAATTAATGTTACAGTGGTTTATTGTCATCTTTTTTTTTATATATATATATATATTTTTAAGTATTGATATATACATATATATATATATATTATCATGATAAAAAATAAAAAATATAAAAACGTAAGTTATTAGAAGGAAGCGAACCCGTCGCTGCTGCAACATTGCATATTAAAAGACGCAACAACGACGCAGCCCGCCCAGCCCCGCCCCACATCGAAGGGGCCCCAGTTTTCTTTTGGATCAGTATTAGCAAATCTCCATCTCCATCTCCATCTCTCCTACATTCTCTATTTCAAACAAACCACATCCCTTACAAAAGAAACCCCATCTCAGGCATCATCCATAAAACAATTATAACACATCAACAAATTTCTGCTATACTTGAAACGCCATAATCAGCAGCAACCAAGCATCACTTTGATAATATCTTTAGTTGTCACACAAAAGAATGTTTGGACTCTCTAATTGACATATATATATATATGTCAAGCTTTAGTCAAACATTCTTGACAAACTAGCACCAGAAAAATCTAGTTCCTGCTACAATCTGATGTAGAAATTACTATTGCCAAACACAGCATATTCCAGTATGTATAGTTCATAGAAGAGGACATCATTTTTGGGCTCAAATCCTAAAATCAAAAGAAAAAGATAGGTCCTTTTCGTCGGATTCTTCCTGCACACAAACGTAGCTATTCTATCAGAATCAAGAAACAGGGGCTTTTAACTACTTAGCGGGAGCATAGAAACAACCACTATCTGTCTTGCGGGCGCACAACTGCAGCTAGATCACTGTACTGTTTCTGCAATGTTGGATTCATGCATGAGAAGAGTGACGGTTTTCGCGCCTGCTTCTTTAATTTCACACCAAAGAGGAATGAATGCAAAGGGATTCTTGACCGACTTGATGAACTTCTCATTGAGGCATGTTGCCTTAGCTCTCCATCCAGTTTTGCTAGCGTCTTCTCAACTTCAACTCTCAGTTGTTTCACTCGATCAAGTCCAGCGTGCAGTTCATCTGCTATCTTGCTGTTCTCTTGTTTCATGTTCAGAACCTCACCTTGAAACTTTGCAGCTTGATAATTGCTAATTTCATTCTCTTCTGATTTGGCGTTTGTAGTTGCAATTCTTGATATCTCTTCTTGAATGGTGCGCAGAGATGAGTACCTTCCTTCCACTTCATCTTTCAATACTTCATTATTTTCCAGCCATAATGTTAATTCAGTTTGTATTTCTCTTAGATGTTTGTATATGGGCCGAGCATCTGAACAGAGAGATTTCTGTTTTGTACTCGTACTTCTCTCTTGCTTTCTCCTATCTTTCAGTTTTGCTAACTCTGCTTTCAAATCCTGTACAGTAGTTTGGTATTTCTGTATCTGATGAATAGAGGTGCTGAATCTCAACCAGAACTCCAGATTTTCCTCCAGCAGTTCATCAATGTCTGAACGAATTTTTTCTTCTATAGGTGAAATTGTGCGGGAAATTCTAACATGTCTTATATTCGCCTTGTTTTCTTCTCTTTTAGGAGAATTCTGCAAATCGTTTCCTTCTTTATCATCAAAGTTCTGTTCACTTGATGGAGCTGGTTGTTGATTTGAACCCAAGGATGAAAAATGAGAGCCTGGCGTTTGTGTTATGCTTTCACGGAATCCTTCCTGCTGGCATTCGTGCTGACTTGCCGTCAAACTGCCATCTGTGGTTTCGTTTATATTAGTCCGTGAGGAGGTCAGCTTATGTCGTAAATTTTGAATCTCCTCATCCCTGAAGGCAACAGCATTTTCCAATTCCCTTATCTGCAATGCCAATTCTATGAAACCATCCCGGTTTTTCTTCTCCACTTCACCCAGCTTTCTCTTTACATCCTTATAACTATGGAGCACTGAAGTGTACTCTTCCAGCAAAATCTTTTCTCTGTCCTCCAGTCCACTCGACAGCTGCCTCCAGTTATGTATTTCTTCTCCTTCCTCCGTCCCAAGTTCATCTTGCTCAGAATCAAGATTAGTGCTTGCTGTTTCAGACAACAATTTCTTTTCATCTTTCTCCTCGTGAGTAATTTCCTGAGGATTTTCGGACATAACATCAGACTTATCATTTGGGCCAGAATCACTGTTTTCCTCTTCAGAATCGATAGAATTACTTGGATCTGAAGTATCATTTTTCTTCTCTCCCTGCTCAGTTTCCGTGTCTTTGAAGCTCACTGAACTATCACCGGAAGCATGCTTGTCTTCTTGTTCTTTGACCTCGTTTTCCGCTTTGACTTCCGAAACAGTTTCCACTTCTTTGAATAATCTTGCATTCTCAGCATCCTCTTCTATCTTCCCATTTTGTAATTTTTGAGACAAATAATCAACGTCTCGACTTGCGTCGAAAATATTTGTGTGGAGATTGTTTTTTTGATCTTCAAAGCTTTGGTTGAGACTTCTAATTCTGCGCAATTCCTCCTCCAATGCTTTTAGCTTGTTTCTCAAATCATCTGATCCTTCAATCAAAAATTCCTTGTCTCCTTCCAGGCTCCGAATGTTTGCCTCAAGGTGATCCGTTTCTGATCTTAATCTCTTTACCAAAGCCACTTGAGAAGAGACTGAAGATTCAAGACTAACAACCTTATCTACAAGTTCGTCAATTTTCTCAGCAAGTTGTGTTACTGTTAGAGATTCTTTTAAATCAGCTGCAAGCGCTTCCTTCTTTTTACTCATCAATTCAGCATCATTTTTTGCTTGTTCCAAACACATCTGTGGGTTTAAGCTTTTCAATTCTGAATCTGCATTCACAAAATCAAGTTCCTCCGTGGGTTCTTGCTCATCTGTTTGTTTGTAAAGAAACTGACTTCTGAGGTTTGCAAACTTCTGATGGGCTTCCAGAATCCTCTGGTAATCTTGTTTGGCTTCTCCAACCGACTGCTCGTGTTTGTCTTGCAACTTAGCCAATGTCTCTTGGCATGATCTTACAGCCGTAGCAGCCATCAATGTTCGAGCTTCATTGTCATCTATAACGGTGCCAATGCCGAACTCATCCTGTAAGCTGCATACTCTTGCTTGCATTTCAGTTATCTGATTTTCAATCTGCCAATACTTTTCATACCCATGTTCATACGAACTCTTCACAAACTCCTTCTCAGTTTGTAATGACAAGATTCCTTTTTGAAGCTTATCAATTTCTTCGAATGCCTCGGTCTTGCTCAGACCTGATTTGGGAGCTACGGCGGCTTTGGCACTACTAGAAGTTCTCTTTAGCCCCTTATTAGACATTCGCATAGCTGGGTTAAAGAAATCTTTCTTCGGAATGGCGGGAACTTTCGGGATTTTTGGTTTTGGTACAATTGGTTTAAGTGCTGTAGAAAAAGTAGACGCTTCACTTTGATTTTCTTCATCTTCAGCATCCATTGCAAGCTGAACTTGTTCTGGAAAAACAGTGGCAATGGTGCGGTTTGCACTCTGCAGCTCTTTTGATAAGTGATCATATCTTTCTGCCAATGCTCTGTATGATCTGTAAGTCTCTTCCACGAAACCTATGAGTTCTGGTCTCTTCCTGTAATACATTTCTGCCCTCTGCGCAAACGAGTCTCCATCGTCATCGATGATTTTGAGCATATCTCCCACCTTTTCTTCCATATCTGTGATTTTACCGGATTAAATATATTTCTTAATCGCTAGTCTTTTATACAAGCACAAAGCATTGCATTCCCTAGTTGTTCAGCTACTCAAACATGATGTGGATTCAGCTCAGATTGACAAAATTAGTGACAAATATTATGCCGTGCCTTTGATTCCAAAATATTGAAACTAATGTTTCTGGTTTCTTGTATCTATCAAAAGTTTCCCATTTTCTTTTTTACCAAATTATTCTACAAAGTGAATGATATCAACATGAGGAAGAGCACACATGTAACGTTATGCCCAACAGAGAGTACAATTTATCGATTGGTTAATTCACATTCCCTCCATTGAGTAAAGAACTGGCATTGAGAATTGAATTCAGATATGATTGAGAATCGAAAATATCAAGTCTACAAGAAAGAAGAAAATTTTTCATACGCGAGACAAAAGTGAATACATACCCTGAAGATTTGTTTCGAGCCATTTGGACTGCTTTGTTCTGATGTGGCTTGCCCACCACCATGAATATGCATTGCTCGCAGCTCTCTGCAACATATCTGTTCCCGTCGTCTCTGTCTCAACCAAAGCACATGATGCAACCTTCCGTTATCGCGAAAAGGCCATGAAGATGAAAGCATTAACGAAAAAGATTTGCAACAAGACAAACACAACAACAGCGTTGTCAGAATGTCTCAAATATGGAGGGGAGGATACTTCGCCAGGATTAGCTGTTACATCCTTTGACAAACTCATATTTATTATGGTAAATCTCTTCAATGTCGGAGTCCACGTGGCAACTAGTTTGTTTTGCCAGCCGAGGATTAATAATTAATAGTATTAGTGCATGCTCTCTTATCATTCAGTTATTTCAGTTCTTCTTCCTCCACTTTTAACAGCCCAACAAAATCCTTTCCTTTCAGCATACCCTCATCCGCTTGGCGTGGCGGAGCCGGAATTTAATTTCTAATTTTGATCTTAATCAACTATTAATTTTTTAATTAATCAATTAATAAAATGATGTTTGTTGCTATCGTTTTATTAGAATTAACGACATAGACCAATTAGACCAGTTAACATTCATGAGTTCATCAAATTTTTATTTACATAATATCTTGTTTTCAGAGTTTGACTTAAATTAAAATTAAAATTTTTGTTTAAATATTGGACCAAACACAAAACTTCAATTCAACAGGGTTTTAGTAATTTATTATATATAATATATATATATATATATATATATGAAATTATGAAAAATGTTTTTGTTTTGGATTAATGATATAAATTTGAAACATTTAACTAAAAAACTGCAAATTCCACAACTGTTATACCATAATTAACTAACTCTGTTCTATATTTTCACACGTAACTCCATGCAGTTGTAAACCCTTTTGTTTTCATCCCATCATCTCCAACAATAGCGCCAACCATTCCTTCTGCCGAAAAACTTATTATTAGTTAAAGTGTACCTATTTTAATAATATCAAACGTACATCCAATAATTATTATCAGTATTATTTAATTTTGAGTACCTATTGTCTTGTGTTGAGTATGGTGTCTTTTTGATGATGCTAGAGTGAGATTCATTAATTGGGATAGCGGATCATTTTGACCTGAGACAAGACCTGGTATTTACTCTTGCATAAATTTCTCTCTCTCAACAGTAACAGTTATTATTTGAATTTCACTGTCAACAGGTTTGTTATGATTTTCCTAGAATGCATTATTGTATGGACCGTGTGAAAGAAAGAGAGAGGGGTTTGTCAAATAACCATTTATTTACATGATAATACTAGCAATTATTTACATCGATAAGATGATGAAGCATGAAACAGCTTGCTTCCATATTTACAGTCATATTTACATCAAAGAATTAAAATCACAGAGTTTTGGGATCCTTCCTTTCTTTTCCCTTTCTCTTTTTCTTACATTCATGCTCTATCCAACTCTCAAGAACACATACATCACACATTTATCTCCATTAAGATTTAGGGGCATTCATAAAACTCTCACATAAATCTTCAGACAGAGGAAGCCAAAAATGTATATTACTCCTGATATTGAGACCATCTTTAGTCCTTTAAGCACCCCCATTTCTACTCCTCATATACTACTAGTAGTATTACCTCCCAACCAGCATTAGACCAATTCTCTTCTATTAGTAACAATATATTAGTCCAGCTACCCTCTTTTCTTTTTTCTTTTTCCAATTTTCTGGCTTCTACTATATTTTATACATTATTTATCGGTTTTTGAAACAATAGAACAGATTCTTCCAGAACATTGAGCAACAGCCACAAAAGCAGCATTAGGCAGGCTTGAATGCAACCATCAGCAGACTGCAATGTTAGCTGTTCTGGAGGGAAGATAGCCACTGCTCCATATACTTCTTGCTCTCTGCATATTGAAGTTAAACACAGAGAACAACTCAATATCATATATACATTTGATGGTTGAATGAAGAAAATAGAATACATTTGGCAATCAGATGCATATACTTGGAGTAATTGCCATGAATAAGAAAAGATAGCAGCCAGAAATAAAAATTCCAGCCCGTGTTTCTGACTGGCTCTTAATTCTTCCACTTAATCTAATGATAAAGGGCTCAAATTTCTAAAATGCACATAACATTAGAGGAATTCAAAGTCAAAGAAAAGAAAATGAAAACCTAAGCCAGAGCAAAAATAGGACAAATTGCATGGGGTTAAGAACACTGAACGCATTATTAGTAAACAGAATTCTCATAAAGAAGTAAATCTATATATACCCCTTCTCCATGACTTGAAAGATTAATCATGCACAAGTAGAATATACTCAAGACATAGGAACAGAAAAGAACAAGTTAATAATAAGCAAAGCCTCCCAACAACCCAAATAAAAAGAAAAATAAGGCTGATAGAGTGAATTAACTCATTTGGCAGTGGGATCCACTGCTAATCAACAGATCAATCAACTTCAGGACATTGGCACAGAAGAAGAATATGTTCAAGATTCATTGAGAAAATCATAATGTTTCTCTATGCATTTTGGGAAAATTGTATATGAATAAAAAAAAATTTAAAAATTAAAAGAGAAACTTCTATCATCATTGTTGATGCTAAAAAAGGTTGAAGGTTTCTCTCAAGAAATCACATTGTACATCCAACTGACACATAACAATTCAAAAGGAAGTTAAGGCTATGCATCTTACAAAAAAATTACAAGCTAACTAACTCTAACTTCCAAAAACTTTTGGTGACTGTTAGCATTTTCACAAATAATAAACAACCTGCTTGATGACCATGTGAAGAACCAACAAAAGTTGCAAAATTCCATGTATGATGTTTATAAAATAAATTCAACAAGCTAGCAAAAGCCCATTTCAGCTAATCTACTGAAGTTCTCAAATCCACACTAATCATTTAAGCAATCTATTAAACTATGAGCACTACAAAGAATAATAGTTTTGACACACACCAAACAGAAAATGAAAGTATAAGGTCAAAAAAGTTAAATGGCGGAAAAATAACTCTTACCAACAGAGTATCTATCAGGGATGTTCACGATAGCACCCAGAATATTTTTGGTTGAATCCTCAACCACATCATCTTGAACATGCCCATAGCAGGGAACCAGCACAGCAAAACTATTGTCTAAATCATCATCACTCTGGAATCCAGGTCCATGAGGCTCTAACCATCCAATTGAATAATCTGAGTCATCAGACTCAGACCCTGAAAAACATCCACCATCAGACGGTACAAGAACAACATCATATTCCCTATCAATTTTCCTCTCTTCCCGACTTTGCCATTTTCTTTTGGTTCTCCTAGATGAAGAGGCCATATTAGCCCTCCGGACTAGAGGAAACTTCAGATTATCTGGTTCCCATAATCCTGAATCAGGTGAAGAATTTAAAGAAGATCCATTAGAGATTTTAGGCTCCTGATGCTTTCCACCCCTCAACCACCATGAAAGATGTGTAAATGCCAAAGCCATATAATCAACCAAAAATGGCTGCGAATTGGAAAGCCTGTTACGGGAATAAATGAAAATACTTGGTTAATAAAGCAAATCTATAAGCAAAATGAGTAAAAAAGTGAATGATATTGATGATTAAAAACAAGTTAATTCCTCATTTTATAGCAATCATACGTGTTTGGTAGCCATAAAACATCAGATATAACAAAAAGGAAAATTAAAACCTTATATTTTCCCAGAGTTGTTGAATCGAAAAAACAGAAAATCATCTCGCCAAAATCCTTTAACATCTTCAGCTGAATCAATATAAGGTTCTCATTTTTTCTTTCACAAAAAGAGAAAGCAATTCAATTCGTTTAAAACCCATTAGTTTTCTGGGCAACCAAACAGAAAGACGGGATATTATTGAAAATTACAACACAGAGAGATACATCATACATATTACTGTCAATACAATGAATTAAGATAACCCCAGAAAATCCTAATCCGTCTAGAAAAATCTTAGCTTGACGGAGCATAACTATCCATGAGAAGAACACACGGCTTTACCAAGAATAGATAAGCCCATAGATAATAACTGACACAATAAAATAGGAAAAATTCCGAATACGAAGACAAATATCCAAACCTGTGACTCATTTTCTCAAACCAAAACCTTAAAACCAAAAATACCCACCAAAAAAATAACGAAAACTCATGTTATATTTCTTTATTCCTTGATTTTAAACACCCACAAATGCACAATCAAACATTATATTAGCCACGCATTGAAACGAGAACCAAAGTTCAAACTTTTCCATATTTCTTCATTGCCAAAAATGCTCCTTTGAACCAATTAACGATCTTTAAAACAAAAAGGAAAGCATGAAATGGAAATAATTAAAAAAAATAAAAAAAGAAAAAAGCGAATGCTTGCCTTGTAGCTTAAACTTGGAATGTGAAACGAAGATTCAAAGCATACAGAACAAAAATAACATCACCCAGAAAAGAAGAGAGATTGTTCACTTTAACAAAGTACCTTAAAGCCCGAAGACTTGAAGATTATTCACAGTAAGAGAACTTGAGCCAGATTTTCTCTCTCTTCACTTGGAAGAATCAGTTTTTATATAAGAGAGAAAGAGTCCTAGCAAAATTAAGTAAGTACTTTTAGATTTAATAAAATTAAATAATTTTATTATCCTCTACAGTCGAGCACATGTTTAGAGGGCATCATTCTGCTTAAACGTCGACGAAATCGGGGTAAACTACGGATTTTAACAGTCAATGGAGGGTATTTTTGTCACGAAACTCGTTGAACTGTGGAGACGGGTGTAGGTAAGTAAAGCTGATGTGTAGACTGAGAATGCCAGGTCAGATTTGTGGTGCTGGTGTGGCTGCGTTGACGTGGCGTGTGATTTGACCATTGATTTACGTGTGAAGATTGTGCAAGTAACTTGTACACAACAAAGCTTTTTACTCGCTTTAGTATTTTGATCAAAATTATTATTAATTAATTAGCTAATTTTTTTCTTAATTAAATTGCGGAGTGTATTGTTGTTGATGGTTATTGGGTGATTCTTAATTCGTGCATTTGATCTTAATCAATGTTTTCTTATTATTATTTTAATTATAATATGGTGGTGGTTATCCTACAAGCATGGATGAGTTGGCATTATTTGTTTATAATTGATTAATATTTTAGTCTTTAATATTCTGTTTCAAGTCTTTTAGTAACGTCCATGAAACTAGCCACCAATTATATAACTCCACAATGACTAAGATCTTTATGTAACAAACATCTTTATGTAATTTCAAATTAAAAAAAAATTATCTTGACGTGTTATTCATGTATTTTTACTATATATAAATTAGAATCAAATCTTATCTTTTTAGTTAAGTAACACTAAAATTTTTAAATTATTGTAGTTGTTATGTATACAACTACAATTATTTATGTGATAGTAAACATTTCGATCAAATTTTATCATATTAATTTGTATAAGATTGGTATTAAAATTGTTATGTGAAAGTTGTGTATTATTTGATATAAAATTGTTTGATGGAATTTATATATTTTTTAGACGTAATATTATAATTTAATTTGAAAATGATTGTATTATAAAAAATGATAAATATAAAGAAAAATAACTCGTTTTATTAATCGAGATAAAGTACACCAATACATTAATTCAACCCAATCTCAATACGCTACTGAAGTAAATGCATTTAAAGTGGATGAATTAACCCTTTTGAAGAAGTAAGCTTTCAATTTAAACAACCTTAAAAAGGAATAAACATATCATGAGTTTGGCTTGTCTCCATAAGTTTTCCAAGTAGAGGTGTACAATCAAAATCATCAACTCCTTACAAAATGCCAAAGAAATAGAAAACCATAATAAATAATGAATAATTCCTAATTTCTTTTATACAAAGTACTCAATCTTATATATATACATATACATATCAACAATTGGCCTCAAAAAATACTTGCGGCTCATATTTATTCTTCATCCACGAAACCAAGATAAGGACAATGCATGTACAATACTGTGGTTGCCCAAGTCTCTCATTTCGTTCATTCCACCTCAATAGAAATTTATTTTTGATTTTAATTAATTAATCAATCAATTAATATCATAAAGGTCATGAAATATTCAGATTGTGACAAAAATTTATTATTATTATTATTTTAATAAGTTTTGCGGTGCAATCATTGATGAGAAAGACCAAAAACGCCATGTCAACCAATAAAAGTGGGCAGATGGCAGATTTTCATGGGATATACAGAACACGCAATTTTTCAATTTTCTTTTTATTGTTTGTATTAAATTTAATGATTTATATTTAATATAAAAAATTGTAAAAAAAAAAAAAAAAAAAAAGTCATTGATGCTGTCCTGTATATAATTATGTGGTTGATTGCACAGAGAAGATGGATAATAGCAACCTATGGCCTATAAAAAAAGGATAAAATTAATTTATGGGCCCAACTAAGACCCAACCTCGCCACCTCAATTATTGGGATTTTTCTGTTGTGATTGTTACACGTCAGTTTCCAATTTTCAAATCTCATAGAAGCAGCACACAATCCCACATGCGCCCCATCACCATGTATCATATCTTGCTTTTTACAAATAATAAAAAATGTATTTTTGTTATTCATATTACAACATAAATTTTCTTTATTTTTATAAGCGGTTGGTATGATTAATGTGATAGAAATCAAAAGCTGGAGCCTAATTAAGTGGGATGCAATGATTATTTTATTATAAATTCCGTGGGGAAATAGGGAAGGGCAAGCAAAGTTAGTGGTGCCTGCAGTAAAAGTATAACTTATCCATAAAATGGAGCAAAACGATATCTAACTCGTTGCCTTTGCCCGTGTCTTTGCCTTTCGACTTTGCTTGACTGACTTGATTATGGTTATTTCGTAAACAGCTGCATTTCTCTTTCTGGCGTATCTCTATCTCTAACAATTCATAATTCTCAGTTTTAACCGTGCATTTTGAGATTAAGCTCCGTAAGTCACACTCACGCAGTTAACTATATCTTGAATCAAAGTAGTATGCATTAAATATCTATGAAAAAGAAGATAGGCCAATTCACTATCCAATTTTAAAGCACGATCAATTGAGCCCAGCCCGTTAGGACTGGACCATTTTTCTTCAACTGCGCCCATCAGAAAGAACACACTGATAGTGGCGCCTCGTGCAGTACGCCTCCGAAACTCCTAACTAAAACCCCTGCGACGAAACTGTGCGCAATAGTAGCAAAACAACTTGCAGTTGTAGCCGTCTTTTTGATGGAGTCTCTCCTTACTGCTTCTTCACGGACCCAAATATTCTCTTCACCGGCTAATACTTTCCTTAACCGAGCTACGGAGAGCCGTCGAGCGTCACTGGGATTTAATTACGGGGCGAAGCCAAAGCAGAAGACTTTCTTGTGTAAAATGAGTGCGTCCAAGGAGGCTAAGTTATGGGGCGGAAGATTTGAAGAGAGCGTGTCTGATGCTGTTGAGAAGTTCACGGAATCTATTTCTTATGATAAAGCTTTGTATAAGCATGACATTATGGGCAGTAAAGCCCATGCGTCTATGCTTGCTCAACAGGTTGGTAATCACTTGGATTTTCATTTTTGTTTTTGGGATTTGGGTATTGTTGTTGATTGGGAATCGATAGAGAAAAATATGAGCAGTGAACTAAAAAATGGATTTGTTTTCGGTTTATAGTGAAATGGGTTGTTAATTTGATAATGCATCTTGTTAAATCATAAATATTTGCTTAAATGATGCCTTTTTAGCCTATAGGAGAATCATTATATTTGATAGGAATAATGAACCATGTGGTTTTCATGTAATTATAGATTATTTATAATGTTTTCATTTCATGAAAACTTTAGTTTTAAAATATTATTTTTGACTGATGTAATGCATACATTTTATGCTTTATTATAGGGACTGATCAGTAACAGTGATAGGGATAGTATTCTGCGAGGTTTAGATAAGATTGAGAGACTAATCGAAACAGGTGAGTTTGTGTGGAGGACTGATAGGGAGGATGTGCACATGAACATTGAAGCAACCCTCACTGATATGATCGGTGAACCTGCAAAGAAGCTCCACACTGCTCGGAGCCGAAACGATCAAGTGCAAACTGATTTTCGCCTGTGGTGTCGTGATGCAATTGATAGTATCCTAGGAAGCATCAAACGTCTTCAGATTGCATTGGTGAAGTTGGTTCTGAAGAACGAAGGTCTAATTGTTCCTGGTTATACTCATCTGCAAAGGGCACAACCTGTTTTGTTGCAGCATCTTCTCTTGGCATATGTTGAGCAGGTTTGAATTGTTACTTTTGTTCCCCATTTTAGATTGTAACTGGATGTCCCTGTGCATTTTAAAATTTTAGTTGTTTACGTTATTGTCGAATGGCCCCTGGGAGTTTATTATGAAAATGGGAATTACAGTTAACTCAAGCATTGTTGTGGGGATTTTCTGGGGTGAAAAAGGTCTGAAATATGGAAAACAGGACATGTTCACTCAAGTAATGTTGACTTGTAAAAGCCCATTTATTGGCCAGCTAACTCTGGCTGTTTTACTTATTTTTGTGGTTTAAACTCCAGAAGAGCTTACTCCGGCTATGATGGGTTATTGTAGCTTGAACGTGATGCTGGTCGTTTACTAGATTGCAAAGTTAGGATGAATTTCTGCCCTCTTGGTGCATGTGCATTGGCTGGCACTGGCCTGCCCATTGATAGGTTCATGACCTCAGATGCTTTAAAGTTCACTTATCCCATGAGGAACAGGTATGTGGTGAAGCAGTCCTTAAAATTCGACCTTTGGCGGAACTAAATGTATCTTTCAGCTCAACTTATATCTTTTGTTTTTATCTGTATTCCTCTTCCCTTGAAATTTGTTTTCCTTGGATGACTGGTTGTGTTTTGTTTTATTTCTTAGTATCGATGCAGTATCAGACCGAGATTTTGTCTTGGAGTTTCTTTCTGCTAATTCAATTACAGCTATTCATCTTTCACGGCTTGGTGAGGAGTGGGTACTGTGGGCTTCAGAGGAGTTTGGATTTATCACGCCAAGTGACTCTGTTTCTACTGGAAGTAGTATAATGCCTCAGAAGAAAAATCCAGATCCAATGGAACTTGTTCGTGGAAAGTCTGCTAGAGTTATAGGGGACCTGGTTAGCCTTCTCACACTGTGCAAAGGACTTCCTCTTGCTTATAATCGGGATTTGCAGGTAAACACTATATATATACATGTATATGTATATATTTAACAAGAAAAAAACCTGTGAACTTGAGACTGAGACCCAAAAAATCTTGGTTTAACTCTTCCATTGGTACTCAGGGATGTTTATGTCCTTGTGCCTTTTCAGTCTGATAAACTTAGTGTTTTGGTCTCCTTTTCCTTTATTCTTCTACCTCTATTAGAGTTTGTGTAAGAAGCTTTTCTTTTGAAGACAGGAAGATAAAGAACCTACATTTGACAGCGTTAAAACCATCGTTGGGATGCTTGAAGTGTCAGCAGAGTTTGCGCAGAACGTTACCTTTAATAAAGAGAGAATACAGAAGGCTTTGCCAGCTGGTCATCTTGATGCCACAACGCTCGCTGATTATCTTGTGAATAAGGCAAGTCATTATTTGTTGTTCAATTTTACTGTACCAACTAGAAGAGCTTACTTTTTCAATTCCACATTTCCGGTGATCAGAAATCAATGTTTGTCTAAACCAGGGAAAATTAACAAATTTATCTGTTTATTTCACAACTCATTCCCAGTATTAGTATCAACACAAGCAAGCAATAAAGTTTGTGTCTAGAAGTGTGATTCTGGTCACTTATTCTAGCATTGATGCTTCCATTTCTTGACTTTTGCTTTGGTATCACAAAAATTTTGGCTGACACCATATCATTTTGCAGCAAATACCTTTTAGAACTTCTCATGACATAGTTGGAAGAGCAGTTGCTTTGTGTGTATCAAAGAACTCCCAGCTTCAGGATCTAAGTCTTGACGAGCTGAAAAGCCTAAGTCCAGTGTTTGATGAGGATGTATATGAATATCTTGGGGTGGAAAATGCGATTAGGAAATTCTGCTCATATGGCTCCACAGGATCAGCATGTGTTGCTAGTCAAGTTGATTACTGGGTTATGAAGCTTGAAATTGACAGAAGTAGCTCTTAGTTATGTGAATGGTGACAAAAACGAGATAATGTAGACTAAAGGAATTTGACTGGATCATGTATTTCATTCTCAAGGACTTGAAATAGAACTGGTAATGCAGCAGGAAACAAAGATCAGACTTACTGCAGAACTGGAATATACTTCTGTTCTGATTTGAGTCACTGGCTTGAAGTACTATTGCTGAGAGCAGATATTAGTTTGAGTTCTTTACTCATTGTTTGCAATAGAATAAAATTTATTTGTTTTCCCTCAGTGTTCTATCCTATCCTTTAGTTTCTATGTGCATTATTAGCATCTAGGGAATTTAAATTCCTGAAATTCATAATGTTTATGCATGATTGCTTCAAGGGGGCAAGCATTAACGGGAAAAATGGAAGAATTAGAAAAATTCAGAAATGCTGGAGTTAAGAAATGGAAGAATTAATTACTATTAGCTTAGTAAGCTGTGGAAGAACGGGTTATTTTAAATTTCAAACATGAGAACTGTGCGCAAATCCTAAATGCAAAACTGTAAGCATTAGAAATCATGTAGATATTATGCAAAACAAAACGACACAGTTGCTAAAAAAATATCAAAACCGAGTATGGACGTGATCGTGGGAGAAACGGCACTACGGGCAAATTGCTAACATAGAAATGATAGCAGACATTTTTTGGGTGATTGACCAATTAACGGATTGATCAATTAACATGTGACAGATCCACATCTGCCAAAAATTTGACAGAAAGTTTCATTAGTTAGACTCTTATGCCAAAAGCGCATGCACTATGTTTCAAGACTGAAACAGGAGGCATCATCTGGATCAAAAAATTTGAGAAGAAAGAAAGAAGGTTGCCGTACATTCCAAAATAGCAGGGATTTTAGAGAGAAGAAATAATTGGTTAAATGCTACTGATCTCTTTCCCCATGCTCTTCCCAGGCCAGATCACAATCTTTAGAGAAACAAATTCATCTGGATTCACCTAAATTCTTCCCCCTTATTGGAGACTGCTGCCAAGCGATCTTGGTGAGTTCATAAGGCCAGCTCTGCAATTTTCCCAACTATTTGTGGATTGTTGGTTTTTTCTGGAAGTTAGCACGGTGAATCTGCCATATTATGCTCAGAAACAGCTTTTTGCCCTCTCTTCCTATGTCCAGGTTTTAGAGAAATGGATTTGATCTGCAGGAATTTAAATTTAACGTAAGCAAGGAAAGGAATAATTTTTGCCCTACATGCATGTATAATGTCTTATGGGATTGTACATACCAATTTGTTTCCAATCTCCCGTAATGGCTGCTTTCTTAGGAGACAATCATCTTTCATCTCAGGAGGCTTCTCGATAAGGGATTTCTCAAGTAGCATTGCACCTTGAGAGGCCAAATTGTTGCTCGTCTCTGTTTCAACAATTCCCAATTCCCTGTTGGTGCACCTGGATACTGCACAGCCACAAGAAGTTCCACAACTTCCCCCAGAAGCCCGGCATTCACATTTTGAGGTCTTACACAATGACTTTTTGCTACAGGAGCAGCACACTCCTGATACAGTTTTTCCAGTAGCAGCAGTAACTCCCTCAGATAATTCAGATTCAGGTGTATTGAAGTCCAGTGTATTGATACTACTCTCAACAGAAGCAGAAGATTGAACCGGATCTACCTGGTCAGTGGATAACTAAAGAAATTTACCATATTACCATGACGGTTTCCTTACAGATAACACTCCAGGAGAGCTACCCGATTGCAGAGGAAATGCATAATATTTCACAAGACCCAGAATATAACTAACAAATTCACCAACCTGAGACTTCTGATGAATTACTTCTGCTTTGCGCAATGCCATTTGACTAACCAAACTACTTAGTCTGGCTACTTCTTCTTTAAGGTCACTGAACTCTGAATCCTTTACTGTAAGATCAACTTCATTTTCCTTTAACAGACACCTTACACGGCAGCAAAAAATAAATTTAGTATTTAAGATTTGCGTCTGTATAATACTTTGAGAAAAGAGCAGCCCTAACTTCAGGAAAGATCAGCAACTGCTCACCTAGAATTTTCTTCCTTCAGCATCTCTGCTTCCAACTTGAGTTTGTTTATGACACCAGCCATCCTAAACATAAACCACGCTGAGATTTAGAACAAACCAACCATGACATGCTTAAAAACAAATCCAGATGAAGGTATTGACATAGATTAACCATATTATTTTGAAAATAAATCCTTAATTCTGCATACAGTCTCCAAACCATTTGCATAAACGTCAGTTTTGTATGTCTGTTTAATACCTCAAATCAGACAAGGAATTCACAAATTTTCAATCTTCTGTTCTTAGTTTAATTGTGTATCCTAAATTTTCAAGTATTAATTAGGTATCCCAGTTCAGAGTATCAAAACAAGAAACCAGAACAACTAGGACTTACTCTTCCAGTTCACGTTCATACTGAGAGCATACTTTCTGCACTTCAACTGTGACTTCAAGCTCCTGCTCAATACTCTGCACCAATGCAATCCAAGTACAGATTTAAATTACAGAAATATCCATGTTACCTTGCTAATCCATGAGACTTACAACTCATTTTTTTTATGGGTAAATCGTACTAGCAATAAATCACAATCACATTTCCCAAACAGAACAACTATGAGTTTGAACATATAATAGACAAATTGGTAAAAAGAAAAATATGCAACTATTTTTCAATTAAAGAAGAAAACCCTTGATACCAAAATGCTTTACTTCACCACTGTTTTGGAATCGAAGGCTACAATGTGTGCCTTAAAAACCAATTTACCCTGGTTTCCTGCTATTGAAATAGAGGAGAGAAAAAACTGTGCTTAAGTTATAAATGTGTATTTGGATCTCATATTTTTTAGTTTTCAGATCAAACCACAGAGGAAATGGGCTTTTATGTGCACGAAACAGAATTACGGAGGGAAGACAGTGACTGATGATTAGCATTTTACCTATCCCCACGAGGACGTGAGGAGCAACGCCCTACCAAGGGTGGAAGCAAGAGAGCGCAGTCCAAAGACATGGTGGTTGGCTTGGATGCTCGAGTAGCTGGCATGGAAGCTTTCATGGCAAGCAAGCCAGCAAAGCAAATGTCGTAGTGGATGCATTAAGTCGAAAGGCAACATTGGCGGCCATTAGCTTAAATATTCCCGAGGGAACGCTAGCGAGGAGGATCAAAGAGGGATTGACCCAAAACCCTCTATCCAAAAACATAATGGTGAAAAATTCTGCCAAGATCTCTTCGTTAGTTAGGGGAAGAATCTGCACGAATCGGATTTTTTGAGGAACATATCGAGAGTGAATTGGATTTGAAAGATAAGGCGGTTTTGGCTTGACAACAGATTGCTCTATGCCAAGGGGAGACGTATTTACGTACCAAAGTGGGGTGGCTTAAGGATAGCATTTTACCTATCCCATTTTTTGACTTTTGCTAACAAATAAAGACACTCCTGAATTTTGTTCATTAATAATAATCATTTAGATATTTGACAAAACTCTGAGAAAGAAAAGGGGAGAACAAAAAATGTTTAGTTATCCACCCATGAATAATGAATGCAGACAAAACTTCATCCCAATTTCCACCACAACCATGCCGAAAATGCACACTGTAACACAAACTCATTCATTATCTATACATGTAATCCAACATTTCCAGCTTTTCATACATACCCGAAATTGAGTATGATTGCCACTTTTAGCACCTACAAAACATAACAGAGCAAAGTCAACAAATTGTAATTATGTTCAGCAACTACAGATATGATAAAGTCCTTTGTCTCCAAACCGGCTGTTCTGCGAGTCAAAGCTTTTCGTGATTCTAAAAGATCTTTTAGTCGTTTTGTAGCCATGGCAGCTTCTTCTGTTTTTCGCTGCAAAACCTGACACAACGATGAAGAGTGAAATGATAATTATCCAAAAGTGGCATATGAAACTTGTCACAGATGCTGAGCTCCTACAGGGCATTCTACATAAGGAAAAGCAATATTATAAGAAGATGACATACAGCATTGGACAGAGGACACTAACTTACCAACTTCTGCCTCTCATTTAAAGCTAATAACACATGCATCTCATATGCATTTCTTCTGTTCTCTTTCTTGAGCTGTTGACAGGGAAACAATATATTCCGAAGATATTTAATATGCCAGCATAAAAGAACAGACAGAAAGGAACTTTGATAAATATATCAAGTAACGGGCTAAATTAGAATATCAGTAAAAAGTGCTGACAGATCTAGAGAGGCTGTCAAGAGCACAATTCACCTTCCTTCAGGTTTACAGTCAATCAATCTCAAAACACTTAGTACATTGTTCAAATTTACTGCTTGATACCAAGCAACCACAATTCAATTTGTAATGATAGCTGATAATAGAAACACATATACCTGAAGAATTTCCTTCTGAAGCAAAGCATTGCCCAACCTAAACTGCATGGCCTCCAGCTTAAGCTTGCACTGAAGTTGTACCTAAAAAACACAAAAGAAACTTGTAGTAAAATCCAACAAATGAAAACTGTAGTTTTGAGTATGCATATTTCATACACAGCAAAAATTACCTTTTGAGCCCTTAACTTCTGAATCTCATCCTGAAAACGTTTTGCTGCCTCATCACCTTTTGGTTTTTGTGTTGAAAATTGAAATTGCACTTCTAGTTTCTTCTTTAGCTCTAAAACCTGAAAAGGCAGCATATGTCTATAGATCTCACATGATTGCTATACACCATGCATACTAATTGGATTCTGATCTCACCTGCTCTTCAAGGGCATTCATCTTCTCAACACGAGCTTCCTTGAGCTTTTGAGCACTAAAATCAGGAGTTGATGAAATGCTGGCCAGTTTCCACTTCAGTTCCTCAATTTCCCTCTGCCAGTTTGCAGGAACAGTAAGACAACAATGTCTCCTAGTTTCATTGTAAGCCAAATAAGGAAACGGAATTATAATCCTAATTGTTAAGTCTCAGCTGTTAGTCTCCTGAACGCATATTTCTGAAAAGAGGCTATACTCTCAATAAAGTGTTTAATTAGATTCGCTGGTATCTGCGCCTTAGTGAAACCATTAGACATCATTCACCAATTTTTGTCAATCCGAAATCTAAACTTTAAAAAACATTTCTACTCTCACCTCACAGGACTTCAAGTATGCATCCTTGAATCAAGCATCAAAAATAACACACAGACAATATCGGACTTCTTCCTAGATTCTCAACCAAATCGACCATCCAAATAAATAATGATCTTTAGTCTTACGAAGCCCTACGTAATGAAAATATCAAAAATCCACACCCTTCGATTTCTCTTCTTTCGTTACTTTACGCAGTAAAGAATAGTTCTGTAAGCGATATTAAGATTGTCAATGTGAGGTCTCAAATCACTTTAACTCCGACTCCTTACATTTTCTGATCGACCAAATAGATTTGACTATTCTAACCAAAATGCAATAACAGTAATGACGTTAATCATCAAACCTAAACTCAGAAAGAGAAAATGCAAAGTGAACCTTAAGAGCGTCGTTTTCGTGTTCCAGCTCACGAGCTCTATTCTCGTAATGTTCTTTAACATCAACGGCTGGTGACTGCGATGATGATGACGGTGACGGATCAACGACGCTCGTTTCTCTTGATCGTCGATTCGGCTTCTTCATCTTCCCTGCAATCATGTTCACTTTAACAGTTCTACGTAATCAAGCCGATTATCAGAAAGAAATTAGAATAATGAGAAAGCACAAAAAACCTAGTCGGTAGCACTTTGGCGCTCTGTGAATCTGCCTCTCTCTCCTCTGAGTTTCGGGACTTGTTTTTGAATGTAAACTCCGCGCTTATCTTTGGATTTTAAATTTTGTTCTGGTTTGCTGTTACGTTATAAATTATTGTTTTGATTTTATTACATTTGGTTGCCACGTCAGCACAATGAGAAGAACAGAGGAAATCATTTCCTTTTTATTTTTTTAAAACAGAATAGAGCGTTGACCGTTGGAAAGAGAAACCAGATCCAAATATATTATATTTCGAATTTCGAAGAAATTATATGTTTATTTTATTATGGCTTCGGATTTTAGACCTGAAAATGCAGAGACGTGAAGTATCTTTTCTTTATTTACGTTTTATATTACTATTAACATTTATAATCTTTATCAAAATTTAATTGAATCTTTTAAAAATTTAGAATATGTATAATGCGTGTCACACAAAACTTAAAAATGTGGAAGAAAATTTATTAATTATATTATTCAAAACATAACTTTTCCAAAACATCTATTAATAATTATATTAATTATTCTTAAAGCATTTTACCATAATTTTTCTATCAATTGTTTCAAATCAAATTACAGATAAAATAAACACTAATTAATTTGTGTCTAACCATAACTGATATAGTTTAGGACATGTTTAACACTCCAAATTTAGTATATTTTGTAAATAAGTCTCAATCATCCAATTTCTTTTAAAAATATATAAATAACACTAATCACTTAAAAAATAAAAACCGACAAAAAAGTTAGAATTAATGGTAATGGCATGCATATTAACAATATTTGGTTCACTCTAGTGCAATAATAGATTAAAAATATTTATAATCAAAGCAGAAGACATGAAAAAAAAGTGATAATTAGGTCTGTTCTTTCAACTGATAGAACAGCAATCAATTGCCAAATCCTATACTACACAAATAATACAGCATCAAGGTTCCAACTGATCATGTTAGATACCCCCGCATTCTTTCACCAACAAATCCATCAAAAATTAGAATTAATGGTAATGGCATGCATATTAACGAAAATGCCGTTTATATGAACATGACGGATGAAGGACAACAGCCATGACTCAAGTTAACGGCTGCAGTTCTCTTTCTCTTCTGAAGTTCTTTTTGGCTGAGTAGCACTACTTGGAGGTAGAACACTAGCCTCCTTGTTAACTGATTCTTCTGCCTGATCAACATTCCTCTCTCTTAAGAGGTTGCCACCATTTGATGCAGCTGACCGCATTGCCCTCGGTAACTTTAGAGGAATGTCTGTCTCACTTGCACTGTTTTCTGGCTTTTCTGGGACTTCAATGTTTTCAGGCTTTCTCGGGACTTCTGTGTTTTCAGGCTGTGAGGGAGGCGGGGCGACAGGAACTAGCTGAATTACTGATTTCCGCCATTTTTTTCTCTGCGTGGGTTTTGGTGCGTTGGATTTAACCTGTGTGAGAAAGAAAAAGTAGGATGACACAGTAAAATTAGATTCCAAAATAAGCCAACACAAGTCGTAAACTAAGCTTAGTGCATCGAATAAATAGAATTTTATGCCAGTTCAAAAGTTTTCACAGTTACTTTGATTCTTTCCAATCTAATGTACATGACTTCCTAACAAGATAATATAGGTGAAGGAATTGTTCCAACTATTTACAAGAGAGAGATACGGTGGGAAGGGAACATACCAATTTGTTCCCAATGTCTGATAGAGGCTTCCTCCTTGTCCCACAATCATCATTTGTCTCAGTGGGGTTTTCAATTAAAGCACTCTGAAGCAGCATTGCACCATGAGATGCAAGAGCACGATCCTGTTCTGTTTCATCAGTTACTGGACCACTGCCTTCAGTGATGCTCATGTTTGATTGTGACAACTCATCCTCCTTGATAGTAACAGCTTCTCTGTTGGAGCATTTTGCAGCTGAACATCCGCATGATGTACTGCAAATGCCTCCAGCTGCTCGGCATTGGCATTTTAGTGTTTTGCACGAGGAGCTCTTGCTGCATGTGCAGCAAAGTCCAGATGTATCACTTCTATTCACTGCAACAATTCCTTCACCAGAAGAATCTAATCTCAGGTTTTCTGATTTATCAACATCTAATTGATTGAACCCCACATTAGAACGGCCTCCACTTCTGGTTCTTCTTTTAACTGGCCGCTTGCCTGACTCTACCCACTCATCATCAGCTGTATCTCTGTCTGAATGTTCTGATTCAGATGTATCCATGTCCTCCAAAAACATTATGGATGCTCGGTACCCCTAGGGTAATATAAACATCAATTGTCAGCTACTGGTTTAGAAAACAGCAACATGTGCTTGGAAATATCTAGCAATGGCACTCTGTATATATTAGTGCCTATATTATGTTGCCAGAATAATGTGAGGGGAAAAAGGTGCCTAGAAGAGTAGGAATCTACCTGTTTACGCAAGTCATACTTGTGTCCGCCGTTTAAGTCACAATTATCATTGTCTTCCTCTTTTGACTTAGAGCTAACTTTCTGTTACAAAACCAAATAGAAATTGAATTAAAGAAAAATCTTTGAAATCACAGACATCTCAAAATTACATGCAAACCGAGCTGCCAATCATAACAAAAGAGATACCTAATGCAATTAACTAAGCCAAAATCAATGTCAAAATATCTAAAAGATGCAAGTTCTTTCTAACATCAATATTACAGCTGTACGTGCATATAAATTTTTAAATATTATGTGATATTAAATTATAACATCACCGACTTTTATCTGCATTTAATTTTTCCACTCGGATTTTACTCCCACACCTAAAAGCTTAAGTTGGAGTAAAGAAGCAAGATAAGTCACGATAGCAGCATGGTTATTGATAGTTGTACTAACCTGCAACTTCATTTGATGAATAAGCTCACCCTTCTCCATTTCTCTCTGTCTAGCCAAACTGCTAAGTTTCACTACTTTTTCCTTTAGATTTCTTATTTCTGTCTCCTTTTCTCTGCACTCAACTTCTTTATCCCGTAATGAGCACCTATGACAAGCAGCAAAGCAGCATTCTGTTAGTCAAATTCAATATTACATGTTACAATTCCGAAAAAGCATAATCTGCCTTACTTTATCTCACATAAATTCAATCTTACTATTAAAAACAACTATAACAAATAGTCAAGGTATTTATGGTTCCACTTGCAATTAATCTCACCAACGCAACATTTTGCCTGATACTTTTTATGGGATTGAGAGTTTACAAAAATTCAGATAATAGATTTTTATTGTCTTGAGATATTGTAGAATTTTCAACATTAGCAGCAAATGATGATCCCCAAGCAAATCAATAAAATGAGTGAAAAAGTACCTGGAGGAGGATGCTAAATTGAAAAGATAATTCATAATATTTTTTGCATCAGC
This sequence comes from Azadirachta indica, assembly GCA_022749755.1. Lineage (NCBI taxonomy): Eukaryota > Viridiplantae > Streptophyta > Magnoliopsida > Sapindales > Meliaceae > Azadirachta > Azadirachta indica. The sequence continues at coordinate 6,792,261 of CM040449.1, forward strand.
AAGGGACCGAACTTGGTTCCAACGTCCTCTCCCACTAAAACCACGTTCACGCTCTTCTGCCTCTGACAGCTGTGATGCCATAGAAACTATGGTGCTAGAGGAAGTAGCAAGCATGTTTTCAAGTGCAAATATTCTTGAATTTCTGGCACCAGGAGACATTGTTTCTGGGCAATTGCTGCATTAAACAGTAGTCAAACAAAAAGATTTGTCATTGGTTTCCACATGATATTGTAAGCAAAAGATTATACATTGTCACATTTGCAGAAAATCTTTACGTCAAATTAGTTTGCTTCAGCATCTCCACTTCTTCCTTCAGTCCTGCGAGCTCATTGGCCATTTTAACCCTCCTAGAATAACAAAAAATATTATGAGTCAATTTGAATGAAAACATTCATCATCTATCCAAATAAAATTCAAGGGCAGAAAGTTGCAAGGTGCTACGAGTTGAGGACAAAAATAAAAACAGACACCAATCAAATAAATTTAAACTCATAAAGGTACTAAAGTTGAACATTCAATGCTATGAGGCTTTAAAGTCCGAGGCATTGTACACCAACTGCATGAGCTCCTATATAAAAATCAGAAAAATGGAGTACTTACTCCTCCATTTGACGTTCATATGCAGTACGTACTTCATGTACCCGCACAGTGACTTCAAGTTCATGCTCAACTGTCTGCATCAACGCCTTCTCACAGAAAATAATGTCAGAAACACTTGCTACACCATAACACCAATTTGCTCATCCATATATATCAGTACTATTGTTAAAATTTTACATCAGTATTACCTGAATTCCAGGGCCATTCCCATTTCCAGCTCCTGCATTAAAAAATGTCAATAAACTATTATTATAAAATAAGAAAATAAGCAAAAAGCTGACGTAAATTTATCAACCAGAAGTTTCTCGTGAGGAAGCCTTTCTAGATTCCAGGAGTTCTTTTAGCCTTTTTGTAGCCATTGAAGCCTCCTCTGTCTTTCTTTGCAAAACCTGAAAAGGAAATCTAATTCAACAAGACTCTTCAATTTAGTAAAGAATAGTATCATAACTCCTAAAATAGATATCAAATTACCATCTTTTGCCTTTGATTTAGAGCTAATAGCTTATGCATCTCATACTCATTCCTCCTTCCTTCTTTCTTAAGCTGGTCATTGAGAGAAAACAAATTTCAGAACGAGTTAGTAAGCAACAAAACAAAAATAAATGTAGATAAAAGAAAAAGACACAATAGTGCAGAAAATGCAAAATCACAGATTCTAACTGATCTAGTACAAACAAGAAGAGATCAATCGATCTTATCTGCGCATAATAAAATCTATGTAGGAAGTTTTAAGTACCCCCATTAGATATAGGTTCATGGACGTCACTAGTACTCTTTCCCCTGACATGACTGTTTTTAAAGTTGAATACTACTAGTTCAGAGGATTTTTCCAATTTCTGAGTTGTATACGGTGTACTAATATGCTTAATGACCATACATTCAAGCAGCATCAACATCCTTGTACAATGCTTAGTAAAGAGTTTCATTGATAAAGAAAATTTTCATGAACTAAGGTCTGTGACAAAGAATTTAGAGATGGTTTCTAAAAACTCCCCCTTGCCACTATACTTGGTCAAAGATGATACAATGCCAACCAGCAAGAACTTATGTTTGGCGTAAGTAAAATGGGTTCTGTAAGTTAATCATTTCCATTTTCCCCTTCACAGGCAAGGAGAATATACTCTGAAAATAATAAACATCAGCAGTTAAGAAAATATTTAATTAAGCTCATATTACCCATCTAATAAGTGAAGAAACCAAAATATTTCAGCGAAATTAACCAAAACAATGGATGAGACATAAGATGTGGTATTTTTCATCTTCACATATACCTGAAGCACTTCCTTTTCTCTTGATGCCTTCCATAATCTGAACTGCTCCGACTCTTGCTTAATCTTCTGTTGAAGTTGAACCTAAAAGATACGCATTTGCATTTAACACTAAGAATAACAAGAACTACATTCCAATGGAACATTATTAAATTTTCTTTTGCAAAAAGTAGCACCTTCTGGGACTTAATTCTTTGAATCTCATCTTGTAGCCGTTTTGCTGCCTCATCACTTTTTTGTTTTTGTCTCAAGAGTTGAGCTTGAGCATCTTGTTTTTTCTTCAACTCTGCAACCTGCAAAGCAAGCATATGAGTTTAACTGCAGTTGAAACGCAAGACAATTCAAAATAGATAACTGGTGTTGAAACACGAGAACTCAAAATTATACCTGTGCTTCAAGGACATTCAACTTCTGAAGATACTCTTCCTTTAATTTTTGAGCACCATCACCAGAAGCAGATGATATATTTGCAAGATTGTGTTTCAGGTCCTCAATTTCTTTCTGTCATGTGACAACAGTAATGTAAATTCATTTATTGCCACAACCAATTTAAAGTATTATAGAAAGAGTATTCACCTGCAGAGCTTTCTTCTCGTGCTCCAACTCCAACACTTTTTTCTCATAATGTTGTTTGAGAACTGAAGTATCGGCACTGGTAAAACGCTTCATTTCAGCCTTCACAAGATAAAAGAAACCAAAGTTGTTAAATACAGAGAAAACAACTTAGAATGGCAGAACAAGAACTATATGCAATAAAATAGAAATCCCAATGCTAGTATCTACACTAAATGTTTCAACATCTGATTTTAGAACTAGGAAGCAGTATGCTTACACATTTTATGAATTAATTTATGAGAAACTTTTGAAAGAACTAATATGACTTATGACAAGGACAATTTTATTTGTCCTTCTAAGGGGTTGATATGGCATTATCTAGAAAGCAAACCAAGCTAATTCAACTGCACAAACATAATTTCCCTAAAGATTTGGAGCAATGTGGTTAATTTAGATAACAAAGATAGATGTATCACAAACAATTTGAAACTTAAGTCTCATTTACCTCCTTTTGCTCAAGTTTTTTGTCCAACTCCTTGAGCTCCTGATCCAATTTTTCTTGAAGTGAAGAATGTTCAAGCTCTTTTTCTTCATCTTCAATATCATCTGCATATAATTAAAAAGAATTTGATCCACAAATTTTTCACGAGATTACTTTCTGAATTGAAAATGAAATGCCAACATCAGGAAAGTGATGCTATACGAGAACATTGAACAGCTATGTTCCAAGAACAGCCCTATTACTGATGCTTAAAAAGAAATGATCAAGGCATCAAATTTGCACGTCTTTAATGCATATGCAAGCACAAAATTTAGCACATAGGATTTGATCCTCTCCAGTAACAGTCAACTACTAAACATGAACCTATCATCACCACGAAATATAGAGACATATGAGAACTTGATGTACAACAAAACAATATTAAATAATGAATCTATCAAACCAATATCTTACCTGAAATGTCGACAGTTTTGGCATCACAATCAGATGAAAACTCATTTAAAGATGGGAATAGAACATTCTTTGAGCGAAATCCATCATTATCCAAGTCAACACAATCAGCAACTCGACTACGTTTGGAGTTGCGCGAGTTCTTAACACGCAACACTTCCCCTTCTAGCTCTTGAATTTTTGAAACATATGTCTTCAATAAATCGAAACCCTGAAAAGCAAATGATAGAACAATTTATCACTTACAAATATCGTTCATCAGGAAGCTGAAGTAATACACTGGTAAATAATCAACTCCCTGACCTGATTTGTATCACATTCTATCTCGTCCCATGATTTACCACTGCGAGCTGATTCAATTTTCATTAACAATTTATCCTTTTCAACCTAATAAAATTAAATATATTGACTCATATAACTAGGATAAATCACTGCCCGAAAGACACTGCAAAGATAGATGTTTTAGCCACCAAAACACATAAAAGAAGAAAAACCTGAGCATTGAAAGCACTCTGTGTTAAATGCTCGCAAGTAACTCTACGTTCTTGAAGCTCACGCTGTAACTCTGCATTGCTTGCTTCAAGTAAAGATACTTTGTGTTTCAGAATCTGAAAAATCAAATATCGTTAGGCACAAGTGCATGAGCAAAAGTTGAAACATGTCGTTTATTAATTTACATTGTATACCTGCAATTCATCAAATGGTGCATTAGAATCACTGCGATAAAATAAAAGCTCAGCCTGCAACTGCTCAATTTGACTTCGCATTCTTTGCATTTGAGCTGCCATTGGATCACGATTGATCTAGAATCACAAATATAAGATAAGATCACTAGAAAAAGAAGAATGACTGTAAAAAATATGGAGTATATTACACAAGAAACTTACAACTGCTTTGTTCTGGATGTTGCGAGCACGATTTGCATACTTCAAAGTGTTTAAAGTCTCCTCAGCGTTTGTATCAGCAGGACTAACACAAGCTACAATCAAACAAATCAAATAAGATATACTAATAATCAAATACGTAGATTTATAGAAAGCTTAGTAATGCTTTGAGACAAGTAGATTACATACCAATCATCACAGTTTTGCTGTTTCCTCCCAGAGAATCCTAAAAAATTCAGATTTCAATAATCAGATAGGTTAACTTATTCTCACAAAGCAGAGCAACTTCGCCACCAAATTTAATCGTTAATATGAAATGTTAGCTAATAATTAACTACCAAATGACTTACCAATAGCTATAATAATATGTAAAGAGCACTGTATTAATAATTTCACAGGACATTGAAATAGCACCTAAAAGTATTTTGGACTTGCACTCACAACAATTTCTTTATATACCAACAAAGTTCTTTTATACCATTCAACCCTAATAACATTGTTGCAAGTTGAAACAAATAGCATAAAACTCTGTTCTAAGACAAAACATAGATACAAATGAAAAAAGAAAATGATTGATTTCGCACCTGTAGCAAGCGCGTCAACTTGCTATCACGATATGGAACATGACCTCCTTCTTTCCGCTTCTTCTCGTCTCCCAACGCACTTATGACATTACCGAGAGCCAATAAACCCTTATTAATATGAATGCCTGGACCATACAAACCATAAAATGAGAAATAACATAGTTAAATTATTAGTTGTCAATTTGAATCAGTTGTAGACTATTCATGGAAAACTGAAATTACGATATACTATTACAAATATAATACACTAATAACTATATGGTAAGTGTTATCTTTGTTTTGTCATACACCAAATAGGTCAAGATGAAAATCTCTTTGCCCAAGAGTTTGCTAAATCTTGAACAATTAAATTACCTTCTTTAAAACGCATGCCATCAGCGCCTGTTCGTTTAGCACGTTCAGATCCGGCAAGGTCTACTAAATGGAGTTTTGCACATAATATGTCATCATTAATGTCATCAATTACTCCATTTTGGCAGTGGGCAATTTTCTTTTGTTCCATTGTAATAGTAAATATTGCATGAGAGCGACTGTAAAACAATGAAACCAATTCTATAATATAAATTAAGAGAACGTAAATAAGCAGTATGAACAAAAAAAGCTTAAAGCATAGCAAAAAAAAATAATTAAATAAACATAGTGAACCAAACATATAATAAGCACAAATGTAATGGCAAAAAGTTAGAAGCATATAAGAATTATCCATGTCACTAATCAGCAGCATGAACAAATATATAAGTTATCTGTATTAATATCTCGTTATTACAACAAAAAAAATTATAGTTCAAACCTCACACAAATATGTCACTGACACTACGAGAAGTAAGAATACCTTGACTGACTATTCATATTAGTACTCCCAGTAGCTCGAGACAAAGACCCACGTGAAAGAAAGGAAGCCATCTCTTCTTTGGACCTAACTTCTGGCTCAGTTACCCCAGCAAGTGTTATTCCTCCATTCACTGTTTCTCTAATCTGTATCGGTACTCTGGTAGGCACAGCTGGCTTCGCCACTGATGTACCCTCGCCTTTATTTAAGCTTGATGGATCAAGCAAGTCAAACACTTCTTCTTTGAAAATCTGTCATTTTAGTTCAAACTAATGTTTAGCACATAAATCAATAACGAAAACTAATTAGCTATCAACTATATCCATCCTACCTCAATAAATGACACTCTGATCAAAAATTCTGTAGACTCTTTCATCGTCTCCACCCTTCTGAAAATATTTTCCATCACTTTAGGTATAATTCCAAAATTGCTTCCTTCACCACTGTAATTAGTTCCCATAGTATAAGTTTTGCCCGAACCCGTCTGTATAATATACAAAAGAAAAACAATTAAAACGCTTGTTTAACAAAGACATCCAATAAATTGAAATAATCATGATTCAACCTGCCCGTAAGCTAAAACCGTAGCGTTATAACCGTGAAAGAGGGCATCAAGCAGTGGAGCAACGCAATCATCATAAACTGCTGCGGAGGGCGAACCAGCATTACCATATACATAATCATATGTGAATACATGTGAACCGATATGGACCTGTTGATGTTCATTAAAATATTTTATTATTAACAAGCAGAAACACAGACTAAATGTAATTAAACCTAAAACAGCAAACATATTGAAACCTTAAAATTTAATACCTGAGGTTCGCCGGGAACTACAGTGATACAATCCGTGCAACCAATGAGAAGCTCGGGAGTAATAAGAGGTCGGATATTAACTGCGACTCTCACACATTGAGATGAATCCTTCACCTCCGAATTCTCCATCTCTGATTTTTACGATCCGTGGTGAGCCGAATTGCAGACAATAGAAAAAAAAAAACCTAATATTAATTCAAAACCAAAATATCTAAATCCGAATATAAACAAATGCGAAGTAAACCAACATTTCGAGCCAGATATAAGGAAAATATCAAACGGGAGAGCTGAAGAAATGTCAAAAGAAAGAAAGAGTATCGTAGTCTGAGAATGATACCTGAGAGAGGAAGATCAAAATCTGGATCTTCTAAAATTTCGAAATGAAGACCGGCAGAGAGAGAGAGAGGGGAGCGACTGCGTAATTTTGAAATTCAAGGGACTGGAGATTTTAATTTAATAATATTTGTGATTGAACTTTGAATCTGAGAAATGGCGCTCGGTGGAAATTCAAATTAGGGGTTTAGGTCACGTGAGTAGCGTGTGATGCTGGGAACGGTACTCAAGGGGTTGTCTTGTCAGGTAAATTTTGGTAAATATTTTTTTTTCATCTCTGGCCAGGCTAAGAGATTCTAAATGCGGTAAATTTTTTGGACATGGGTGGTTGGCCTTGACGAGTGGTAGTTCGTTTTGTTTGTTAAAATAATATTGTGAGGTAAAGTAAATCATTTAAGCAATAACTCTTAATTAATTTTCCCCGTAAATTTTTATCAACGAAGCTGTCAATTAAATTTAAGATGTATAGTGTAATTTTTCTTGCCAAATAACAGTGCCGCTAAATACTTTTCAATTATACATTTATTATTCCACATTTAATTTTGTTATATTATATATACTTCTTTTTTTTTTTATTAAAATTACAATTCTTTTCTTAAATATTTTATATTTTTATTCAAATTTTTAAAATATAAGGATAGAAATATTTGATAAGCACTCGTTTCTGTCAATATTTAAAAATGAATGTAGTGATTTATCGTATTTTGGAATTTTTAAGCTTATATTATTTATGCAACACGTTCATATAATAAAGTTATCATTGATGCTAAGATATGATATGTTTATTACAAATAAAAAGAAATAAAAACACATCAATCACTATGGTCCAGCCCACAGTTCAAACAGAACAAGCGGGTCGAAGTTCAACTTGGATTCTCTCTTGCAATTTATAACGGTTAACTGAATCGGGCACCACTTGGTGATAAAAAATAAATAAATAAAAGCAAATAACGTTTCAACTCAACGACGGATGATATGATGATGAACTAGTAGGATCAGAAACGGAGGAGGAAAATTTTGACATATGTTTAAAAATAGATGAGAATGTCATCGTATCAATTAACGAGCCGTGGGCTCCATTTGTTTTATTTTGCAGTACGAGACCCGATAAATGCAAAATGATGAAAGGCCCACTGAATTATTTAATGACAAAATTTTGAGTAATATAAGTATTACATGCATATTTATATTAAAATTGATTAATATTAATTTAAGTTTAAAATATGTGATATTATTTTATCATACAATTTAATAAATCTGTTTTATCTATGATATTTTTTCTAATTATTGATAACAGTGTAAAATACTTTGAAACAATATTTGTTAAATATAAAATATAATTTTATAGCTGTAAAAAATCAAAATCTCAACCATGTGTTTCAAATTAAGTGTATATTTAGAATTGAAGTATTGAGCATTAAAATAAATTATAAAATAATAAGTATTAGTAAAAAGGTAAAAAAACTCCGCTTATAGTTAATGGTTAAAATAAAAGAATAAAAAAATTTTTTTTAAAATTGTTCATGATATACCATTTGATCAAGTTCTTTTAAGAATGTTTGAAATTGGGGGTTTAATATTGCGAGCTCCTGATCTAAAAGAAAAAATATATTCGAACTTAAAAGGTATAGAATTTGCTTGCATTCTCATAGTATAAGAAGGTTTTCTTTATATTTGAAATGTAGAATAATTTTCTTTCTAACGAAAGCCCTTTAGTCAAAAGTAGATTGTATTTTTTGAGGTATTAGTACAAGATTCTCACAAATGGTGCTAACTATTGAAGTAAAATTTTCGTGCTGCGTACAAGTCAAGTTGACTACCATTAGATATTGTCCGTTTTGACTTGAAACCTCACGATTTTATCCTTAAAAGGATCTTAGTGGTTTAATGAGGCTCTTCCTAACTATGCTTATGTACTACAAACTAACCTTAATTTTAATAGATGTTGGATAATTCTCTTCCTAATAATATGAAATATAGTAAACTACTCTTTTAATAAATTATATTATAAATATTATTCATTATAAAAATTTATTAAAATATGAATTTTAAAATATTTTATGGAGTACAAATAATCTCAATCTATAATATATATATATCATGTAATACAAATTTAATATTAGTCAATTTACGAATATACATGTATTTGTATATTGTGTTAATATAGATATAGTTTATAAATTTGTATGAACTTCAATCACCCAACTCTTGCCAAAATAAATTTTACTATATTTTATTGGTTAGAGTAATATTAGACTTTCTAAATTTTTTATTTAGAATTTTTTTAGTATAAATATTTTAACTTTTATTTTAAATTAGTGACATTTATCAATTGGATGATGTAATTTTATAAGTTTTTAAAGTATTAATCACATTATTTTATCACAAATTGAAGAAAAATTTGGAATGTAAACTTAAATTTCGGTAAGTTAGTGATTTTAGGCAGAGTCAATTATATATAATTAATATAAATGTATAAATGATGTCTTTATTTAAGAAAAAATTTACAAATTTAGGAATTTAAATGTCATTATCCAAATAATTCAATAAATTGTCAGTTACATGCATTTTTTTTGGTTCAAATAATTTTGGAGAGAAATGAATTTACAATTTTTTTTTCCTTCCGAACACTTGCTACGAAAGATCGTTGCAATGGTGTTAGGTTTAGGATTGACGCAGGTGCGTTTGAAAGTTCGACAACAACAACAAACAACATCAATCAACTAATTGCGAAGTAATTGTCTCATTTCATGTTCATTCAATACCACGCCAAATAACAAGCACACCACACACCTGTCTCGCCTATCCATTCATAGAGTAGTTCAACAAATCAGTCTGTGCCGTGCTGCGTTTTATTTATATTTCGACACAAGTTCATTTTATGTCCACAAAATTACAAAATTGTAATGGTCCCGCCTGAATTGGTCTCACGCCATCCAAATTTTCTAATCCCCCATTTTCCATTTTTTCATAATTTTTAGATTTTTTTTATTGATTTATTATTTATTTGTTTATAATATAAAAATTAATTAAAAATAATTTCTTATTATTATTTTGATGTGAATTTGGAAAGATTCGAAATCCCGAACCCGACCGCTATAAAAGAAAAGGATTAAGGGAAAATATCAAGTACCTTTGCGCTGAGCTGACGTGTCAGTGCATGAAGAGGTAACGAGAGAGAATTACACACGCGAAAGGCGTACGCGGGAATTCCGAAGACAAGTCGCCGCATAAAGTGCGCACACAGTGAAATTTGTAAATTCGCGGTTCCACAGGAAAAGGAGTTACCACATCCGAAATACTGCAAATTGATTGGACCACGTTAACAATTTGAAAAATCTACCCTCGGCGCATGTTAGTGCATTTCCCAATCTCCAACCTTTGCAGGATTCTCCACAATTTCCCCTCGCATAACACCGGTTTCCACTTCAGTTTTTGTGCCGAGAAGGAAAGAAGATTGCGCATTAATTCGTTTTTTCGCTGTAAAGTAAATGTTCTGAACACTACTTTGTTCTTCAGACGGTGAAACAAAATTTTCATGAAAATGTTTTGTTACAGGTTCATATAGAAAATGCAATTGTCGCTTTTGTGCTTTTGTACGACTAATAATTAGGAATTTTTGCGTCTAGGGTTTTTGTCTGTCGTTAATAGGTAAGCCGAGGAGTAATATTCAATATTTGTGTTTAACAACTGTGAAGATTCGTGGTTAACAACTGTTTTATTTCGATAAAATCGAAGAATTTAAATTAATTAAGTTGTTTGAAATCATTTAGCTCAAATTGAACTTAAGTTTTTGGTTTATACAGAACTATAAAGAAATGTGAAGCTTCTGAGGTTCATGATCTTTATTTTTTACTCTATTCTTCTGGTTTTGTTCTATTGGTAAACTGTAATTACATGTAGAAATGTAAATAGCACTGATTTTTTTTCTCTTTTCTTTGACAGGCTGCAACACTTGTTTTGTTATCTGAAATTTGTTGCTGTTTGATTATTGATACATACGGTTGATTTAGTTTTTAAGAGCATATTATTGGGCTCTCTGGGAGATTGAACTGCGTTATGATATTTTGTGGCTAGTGCTATCCGCATTCTTTTCACAACAATGACCTGTTCCAGCACCACGCAATTTTCTCAGGAATTGAAAATATATAACAAATTTGGATGCAGTAAACTCCATTCTGTACGTGATTTCTATCTTTCAAATTTTACATTCTTGCACAAGTAATTTCCTAAGTTTGACATGCTGAATTATATGATATCTATTTGTTTCTTATTTGCCTGCCTTTTAACAGGGTGCAACGGGAAAAGGCCGAATAGTACACATCAATCTTTCGTCACATGCTATGGTATGCTTTTCCATAAATAAAAAATTTTACTTATTTTGTACTTGCTGTTCTCTAGCTGCCTTCTATTATTTTTGAATAGCTGTTTGTGAAATCAATTGTTATTATGAATGCCATTTTTGTGGGCATGCTTTAACGATTAATAGTATTTGGTTTCTGAAATTTCTGCATGTTGCATCTTCAGCGGCAGGATGGTTGGAGTCTTCATCTTTTAAGCCATTTATGTGGACCAATAAATCCCATATCTTCCAACTGTAATGTTTTTGTCTGCCGCTCTGTTTTAGTACCAGGTGGAAGTGAGATTCCTGTTTTGAAATCTGCTGCTGCGGTTTTGACAAGGTATTTTTTTTTCTTTTTGTACTTCCTTATTTTTTTTTAATTTTTTTTCCGTACTCATAATGAACAATGTAAACACATTTTGAACCCTGGATCAATGGTAAATCCCCCACTACCTATAAGATTTGCAGCTCAAGCTCAATGTTTGTACGTTTTGTGAGATACTGTACCCTGGATTAGAAAAATATGTTCTTTGTGGCAGTTTTGCATTTTGTTTTCTTTTCTAATCAGCTATTTCTTTTATTTAACAGATGCTAATTCTATTATGTTCCAATAATGGTGCTTTGATGCATTTATTTATACAGCCCAATTTATTAGACAGTGCCCAATAAAGGTGAATTTATTGGTGTTCTAGCTTCCATTTTCACCCATGAGACCATTTAATAGATATGTATCCTTTGAGTGCTTAGACCTCGTTTGACTATGGTTTTACACCTGTTCACAGTTCCTACTTTGTAATACCTGCAAATTGAACACTTATGCTCTCTCTTAACAGCTAATGTTCGCACACGTATATAAATGCAAATGCATATGTATATTGCATAGTTCTCATTTCATTTTAAGAAGTCAGGGGCAGACTATTATTGTATGCTGATATTTTACATCTTTTATTTTCTATAGCTATATATATCGAATATAGCATGGCATTGTATGCATAACTAGGACTGAATTTTTCTTTGACATTCCAGGTCATATAGTACCTTACGTGGAAACCCTCTTCTACTACGATTGATCCCAGCTGTTGGCATTGTTGCCTTTGCTACATGGGGTCTTCTGCCGCTTGTGCGTCTGGCCAGGGCTATATTTCTCAATGTATTTTTCTATTCTTCTTCTACTTGTCTTTCCATTCTGTGCTGGCTGTATCTATTAATTGTCTCACTCTTCATGGAAATTTTGTGCAGAGGACTGATAGTAGTTGGAAGAAAAGTCGTACACGTTTTGTTTTGACCTCTTACCTTCAACCATTGTTGCTTTGGACGGGCATAACACTCATCTGCAGGTGTGCTTCTGCATTGCATAGAATTAACGTTGAATATTCTTTTATGTTTTCTTTTTCAAAGGCATTATATCAGTGCTGACTGCTGTGTGTATCTCAGTGAATTAGATCCACTAGTTTTACCTTCAGAAGCAAGTCAGGCCATTAAGCAACGGGTTTTGAATTTCGCACGATCATTGTCAACTGTGCTGGTGTTTGCCTATTGTTTATCAAGGTAATCGTGGTTGTCATCAAACTTGATGTCTTTCACAAATTGGCAATCAATTTGTCAAACTGTTGAATAAGTATTGTTGATAAAAAAAAATTGTCTACTGTTATAAATTCAATGTGGGTTACTCTAATGGAAAAATTTGATGACTAATTGTATCAAGGCAAATTAAGAAAACCAACAATGAATTGTAGTTTTTTGATAAGTTGGTAGCTTGCTGATTGCCTGTTCGGTTTCAATCTTTGGCCTGGTATTGGGGTTTGAGCTATGCTTTTAATTATTGCATATTATCTTTCCGCTTGCAGCTTCATTGAACAAATACAAAAATTCTTTATGGAGTCCAATGATGGCATATCCACAGATGCAAGAAATGTAAGGCTTTATTACTTATGCATATTGTTATTTTCAGCCTTTTCTCATCATGTTGTTATTACTTCATGATCAATAATTGTTGTGTATATGTGTGTCCTACTAAGAATCATCAAGTGATTTATATCTTAAATGTTTAGTTATGCTGCAAATCTATGTTGCTGCTGGTGCATTATTGTATTTATTGTATATTTTAATTTTTAGTTTAACTAATTTGGTAAGTTGCTAGCTGTCAGTTTTCTCTTGTTGCTTGAGGACCTGAAGGTGCATTTTTATTGGTCCAAGCAGTCATGTACCATCTTGACTTGAGTCTCCATAGACCGGGCTAAATTATCATTTTGCATGCCAACAAATGGAGGGCCATAAATTTCCAATTTTCTTCTGTTTACTTACTCATTGAGCAAGACTCTTTAGTTGGACATGTCGAGTAAGATGGAATGACCGAGATAGGATCAGCATGTACTGAAATTTTTTGTTGGTGCCCATGTGATCTCTTGTGGACATGTTTGCAGCATGCGTTTTCTTTTCCTCAATTGTGTTAATGAATTTTGGTCAGGGAGTTATAAAATTTTAATTCAGCATATTGGGGCCACTGATGGAGTGCAGCTAACAAATCTCATTTAAGACAGTTTTTTATTTCTGTGGCAGATGGGCTTCGATTTTGCTGGGAAAGCTGTTTACACTGCAGTATGGGTTGCTGCCATATCATTGTTCATGGAGTTGCTTGGTTTCTCTACCCAGAGGTGGCTTACTGCTGGAGGTCTTGGTACTGTTTTGCTCACCCTTGCTGGTCGTGAGGTAAAGCTCAGTTTCAACTTTCATTATCATAGAATTCAGAAAGCACTGCCATTTTGTTGTTCATATACCAGCAGCAAATATTATATTAAAGTGTTTCCCTTTGTTGACTAGGTGATTATCCATTTACTTGATTTCATCTATTTGATACATTCAGATATTTACAAACTTCCTTTCGAGTATAATGATCCATGCAACGCGACCATTTATGGCCAATGAATGGATCCAAACAAAGATTGAAGGCTATGAAGTTTCTGGTACCGTTGAGGTTTGTGTTTCTTTCTATTGTCAATATTTAGGAAAATGAGAGCTTAATCTTAGAGAAGAGAGATTCTTCATCTGTTTGCCTCTACCTAGACATGAGTGAGATCGTAAAATTTTGGTTCCGTGTGCCAAACAAATAAGAATGGTAATTGAAGTACTTGTCCCAAAGTTTTTATCTTTTCTAATCAAGATCAAATATTTTTTCAGCATGTGGGTTGGTGGTCGCCCACAATTATAAGAGGAGATGACCGTGAAGCAGTTCACATCCCAAACCACAAATTCACTGTGAATGTTGTGAGGAATCTTAGCCAGAAGACTCATTGGCGCATCAAGACCCACCTTGCCATCAGTCACTTTGATGTCCATAAAGTTAATGTGAGAACTTGCATCAATACTAGTTTGTCTTACCATGAATTTTTGCAATCTAGAATTTTCTGTTGGTTCTTTGTACCGTATAACAACTTGGTCTTCCTTTTCTATCTTTAGAATATTGTAGCCGACATGCGCAAAGTTTTGGCCAAAAATCCTCAAGTAGAGCAGCAAAGGTTGCACAGAAGAGTTTTCCTTGAAAATATTGACCCAGAAAACCAGGCTCTTATGGTAAGGTTTTCATTTTTTTTTTTTGGGGGGTTTAATTAGTGTTAAGGCACTCTATACAATTTTGTTAGATATTTAAAATTTCTTTCAATTTCATGATGCAGAATGTATGAAGATGGCTCATGAAAAAATGTTGTCATGTTTATTTTTTCTTGGCCCCTGCCTTGTTTAAAACAAATGTAATTTGCTTATGATCTGTGAAAATAAGTTTGGACCTTGAAGTAGAATAAAAAGATAATTGAAGAAGATTTGTATTCATGTTTTTATGGTGTGGAATTCATGAATGCTTGGTAGCTTGAGTATCTTGACTTTCAGTTCAGTCTCCTCACACGCCATGCAGCTTATTATTTGGGTTTACTATGTTCTTGTTTTCTCTTCTGAGAAATTTGAAAACTGTAGCACCTTTTCTCTTATTATTATTCTTATGTTTTTCCATTTTCTTGTTAGCTACGATGGTTACCTTTGTTTCAAATGTTAACCTCAATTCCTTTATCTATATGATTACAGATTCTGGTTTCTTGCTTTGTGAAAACCTCACATTTTGAGGAGTATCTCTGTGTTAAGGTAAGATTAGCAATTAATATATCCATTTTGGCCTTTACTTAGATATATTATGTGAGAGAACATCCTTAGTGGCATTAACCCTGTGTTATTTGTGATAGATACGATAACTTCATTTGCATGGATGTTCAGAATGTTCTGGCTTTCTAGTATGCTTTGAGAGACTGCTGATATTTTCGGAGTGTACATAGCAGCCCTGTCCAATTATTTTTTTCCTTTAATGTTATTATAATATTGTTCATTCTCTTTTTCTGTATTTTGTTTTTTTGGCTGGTTGAAAAGGTTGAGAAAATGGTCTAAACACATGCTAGTAATTTGCTGAAGAATAGGGTTCCTATGGACGGCTCAGAGAGTTGTACCTTTGCTTGACCATTTGTTGTTGTGATTGTTCTTTTCTGTGCTTACGATGGCAATTTATCCAGTCAGTGGTCAGTAATTATGAGTTTACCTCACGTAAAGATTTATTATTGCAATGAACAGGAAGCAATACTCTTGGATCTTCTCAGAGTTATCAGTCATCATCGGGCCCGGCTAGCCACTCCTATCCGCACAGTTCAGAAAATTTACGGCGAGCCAGACTTGGAGAATGTACCATTTGCTGACACGATTTTCACTCGTCCTAGAGCAGCTGCTAACCGTCCATTGATGCTTATCGAACCTTCCTATAAAATCAGTAGTGATGATAAAGTTAAAGCTTCGACTCGTCCAGCAGCACGAAATGAAGAAAAAGATACAAAGGTTGAAGCAACAGCAAAAACTGACTTCGAGTCAGATTCAAAGGCTGGATCAGTACCAGTTCTTGACTCCAAAGGGGATAAGGTAACATTGTCAGCTACCTCCACAGCCAGCACAAAGTCCCAAAGTGGGACTTTGGTGCCTGATATCATCGACAATGAAGATCAGCCAAATGAAAACATTGGAGATGCTCGGAAGAAGATGGGCCCAATAAATTCTGAAGATATAAATCGAGGAGGGGAAATATCTGAGAAGTCTCCAGCTACTGATCGAGAATCTGCCAGTGAAAAAACTGATCCTTCATTGATTCCACCAGCAAAGCTAGACATCGAGAGATCTGTTGCTTCACAATCCATTCCCAGGACTCCCTTGGAAGAAAACATTGTTCTTGGTGTTGCTCTAGATGGCTCAAAACGAATACTTCCAATTGAGGAAGAAATGGCAGTATCTCCTATCCCAGCAGAATCGAAAGAGTTGGCTGCCAGTCGGAATGGAAATGGGAATGGTTCTCCACCCAGTGGTGGCAAGGACAAGAAAGATGGCCAGATGCATTCAGTTCCGGGAGCCAATCAAACTGACTAGCGGGTTAAAGGATAATGAAAATACTGATATCATCGCGACTTATACATACTGTTTTCTATTGATATTATTGTGCAGAAATGCATGCAGCTGTGTTTTTAAAAGCTGTCATGCTGCTGTGCTGTGTATACATCTCTCATCACCACTTCTCTGTAAATAATTGTCAACCCAAGCCCAAGATGTCGGAGTCGGCCTATACGTCCACTTAGTCTTGGGTATGATCCATGTTTCAATTGTCACAAAAAGTGACGCACTGTTGAAAATCTAATTATTAGCTATATCCTTTTCACTCTCTATTTATCATGACTTGGTAGGAGTCGAAGTTTCATCTAATGTCATCGATAATGATTCATAACACAGTAAGTAGTTTAGGAGATTGATTTCCTAGCACCAACCGGCAGGATATGAGCAGTTGAGTAAAAGTAGAATCTGTGCAACTTAAAATTCGGGCAAATTAAAAAAAATGCCCAACTCTTACCATTCTAATTAAGTCATAAAACGAAGTGCTTTTTTTTTTTTTTTTCCACCTTAATTTATCAATTCGCAAGACAAGTAAATAATGCTCTTTTTGTTTGACAAACTATATTGGGACTAAATTAATATATTCAAAATTGACGTATATTGGAGGGCCTCAAATAAAATGAAACCTCAACTAGGAAGAAGAAATCAAAACTGTGACAATATACAACCTATAAAAATGAAAACAAAAGTATTTGCATTGAAACTCCTGTAGATCAAAATTTAATTAAGCTTTGAGTGCTTGACACATGCAATCGGGAGCAGGATATGTATAAATGGACTGTTTCGTTTTTCTCAGCCTTATCTGTCCCTGTCTATTTTTATGCCCGTTAAGGACTGCTTCCCGAAACTCCGTCCAGTCCATGTTCTTGTTCAAGAAGAGCTTCCCCAGCAACATCATGTTTGGTCTTATGGTCTTCAAATTCAAGTACGATCGATGTCCAACCTGATAACAAAATTACTTTTTACAATCTTATTTACAGAATTCGAATGGCTTGAATTTTAAGATTAAAAATTCCTGAGAAAAATATTCTTTACCAGAGCATTGTGCATGTTTCCTGGAGAAGCAGAAATGAAGATGTCACTCTGCATGCTAACGTAATAATCTACGGCAGCCAATAAAGAAGCCTTGCCATCAACCATGGCTAATTCCTCTGCAGAAACAATGCTCTTCTTGTCTTCCAACAAGGGAAACAGTTTTTGTAAAGTTGAGATCCTAGCTTTTCCACCGTAAACCTGAAAATTAACATGGTTCTTTCTTTCATATCTCAAGCTCTTCGCAAAGAACAATCAAATTCCAATTGTAACTGAGGATGCATACAACAGATCACAAAAACATCCCACTTGTCAACCCCTAAATGAATAGATGGAACTTTCAGTTTCAACAGAGAAGATAGAAGGAAAACCTTGTGTGAAGCAAGGTAGAGGCGCGTGCCATTGTTGAAGCCCAAAGCCGCTAGCAGCAACCCAATTTCTTCTGGAGTCAATGGGCAACGGCCCTGATTTCTCAGCTCCTCATCAGTGAACTGCAAGTTTAAGACCCTACCCTGCCAAAGTACTTGGCGATACTTTGCTAGAGCAAGTTTTTCAGCTTTACCCCCACCAAAATCACAGGCTGAATGAGCGGCCATATCCTGCATAAAGTTAGGTTAGAGAAAATATAACAATTAACTCAGAAACATGAAATTGATACGAAGAAACCAAATTGATCTAAGAGATACCCAATAACAAATAAATTAAAAGGCTCTCATCAAGGAAATACTTAATCAACAAAATTTGGGTGGTTGTTACTGTAATAGCAAAACTAACACATTTGATGCTGTTCTCAATATTTGGTTACGGCACACATGGTGAATGGATACCTTTGATACTTCCATCAAGTTTTATCCCTTGAGACTTAGAATAATTTGTTATATCTAGGTCATATGATCCACAGACAATATTTTTATGTTCTCAAAAACAATCCACCAAGACATTTCCCGTAAAATTAAATACAGGATTCAATTATATGGTCCAAGTTTCACCTGGAAAATTAGTCCTAAATGAAAAGAATATATTGTACATGTAATAGTTCTTTCGATGATTATAGGAAAGGATGTTCGTACTTTATCGAAGCGAAGATGTAACACAACAAACTTTCCAACTCCTGTGCCTTCAGTGTCACTCATTCTTTCATTAGGAAACTCAGTCCCTAAAGCTTGAAGCTTTCTAGGTGGGCGGCGGAGGCGATGAACAATTGTTTCTCCCAACCTTCTGATATGGTGAACGAAAACTAAAGCTTGAAAGTTGACTTTACAACGTAGGCGCTGGATATTTGTTGGCAAGTTGTCAAAAGCCAAACGATGAGAAAATGGGGCAATAGCTGCAATCCCATAACTGCAAGATAAAACTATTACTTACCATGATAATCAATTTTTTTAAAGTACTTAAAAAATATTGGTATATGTTAAAGAATAAACACCCTTCTATATCGTCAGACATCTAGATCAAACTACGAAAAAACTGATATGAATGTATTACAGAATAAAATCCACTAGGTTAAACACATATTGACAGCTATTCCATCAAAATCTAGAAATCAGGACATTAGATCAAAAAAGATCTCCAAAAAACAAGAGGTCTTCCTTGATAAAGCAAAATTTCTTCTTATAAAACTGCAGTCAATTTCAAATTGTAAGATCTTACATCTCAGAGGCAGTTAAACCAACTCTAGGATACAAACTAACCTTCTTCTGATAGATAAAAGAAAATGAGATGACAGGCTCTCGGTTAAAACAGATAATTTCTGTAAAACTAAAAAAAAGAGGGATAAAAAAATCACTAACCTCTGTAATACGGGCAGGACATTTTCCAGATACCAGTTAGCAGAAGCATGGACAGGTGCTGTTTTAATTCTAGTAGCTCGTATACCAGTTGCATAATATTCCCGGGAGCTCCAAGAGTATTTGCTAGGTAGCTCTTTAACTATAGAAATTTCATCATGCAAGGAAGAAATAAAGTGATCCACATCAAATATATCTGAGAAAGAGCTGCAGAAGCAAAAATAATTTGACATAAATGGCTAATTTTAGATAGGAGAATAGAATAATAAGATGGGTTCAAAAGAAAGCTTACTCATGAAATACCTTGAATCTTGCCAAACTGGATTTACTTCAAGGTGTGGGATCACCAGGGTTGCATTCATTATTTTGGCAAGAGCAACTGCATCGCATATCTTGGTAGTAAGAAAAAAAGGAAGTCAACAACAAAATCACTTATTCAAACATATATTTCAAAAATCATTACAATGAAAAATCATATACCATATTGAAATTTTTAATATTGCATAACTTATGAAATAAACAGGTTTGTAAACTAGTTACTAACCCCCATTCTTTGCTGATTTAATCCACCATCAAGAAATATTTGAATATAGCCTTGAGATTTCTTCGGCAAAGCTACCAGAAACAATTACAAATAAATGAGATAAAAAATAATATTACAATAAGAACCAGCATAACAATTGTCATTATTACAGCAACGATAACTCCTCATAGATTCATTTTGTATTAAATTTAAAAGTTGCAATAAATATATAAAACTATTTGATCTATACAAATAAATTTGCGTATACACTACAAACAAGCTCTATATTTGAGCTCTTTCCAACAACAACAACAACAATAATAAATCCTGCTCTCTAATCAGCTTGAATTTGAGAGCTTATCAACTAAAGAATGTAAAATAGCAACAGTTAGACAGTGATTGACGCTTACAAGCAGAAGTTGTAAATTCAGCACAAGGTTTCCATCCTTGGTAGGCCAAGGGAGACCAGAGTTCAGATTGTTGTTTAATTGGCTGAAAGAAGAAATGATACGTGAAAAAGGAACTAAAATCAGAAGATATATATATATATATATATATATATATATGAAACGACTTGGAAGAGAACTTACGACTTGTCTATTTAAAGCGCCCTTCAGCAGAGACAAATGCCTAGGTCTTGGCGCATTCCACTCCTGCATTAGCAATCATTATAAATCTCAGAAGCTCTGAAAAGTAAAATGAAATCGGAGTGTCAGAGAGCATGAAACGTACGGAGAACATGGAAGGAGAGGCTCGGCTCAACGGACTGAACAGATTTGGAACGAAAATTGGCAAGAGAATTACAAAAAGACCAGCGAAAGCCATTCTCTGAGAGTGATTCTGATGATGGTAGAAGAGCTTCATCTGTTAATTAGGAGTTTAGATGCTAAAATTCTACGTTTCTAACCCTAAATTCATCAGATTTATTAGTTGATTAGTTAGTTGGAAAATTGGAGAGAAAGATTTTTAAGTTGGGAACTGATAACAGGTGTACAAAGCGACTGTGAAGTGGCGCTTACATAGAAATGAAGGTGTCATCCACGTAGATATGGAGATCTTGCTACGAGAAATATAAGAGAACGCTTTAACCGAAGAACAGAAAGAAAACGAAATTATATCCTGCGGCCATCCTCACTTGAGGATTTGTGTAACGGAATCCAACGGCTTATAATAGACTTATTTGTTCGGCGAGAAAGCGCCCAACCACCACTCTTTTTTTTTTTTTACTCCCTTGTTTTAATAATTTTGTTGATACGGTGACGAAAATATGTAACGTTCTTTTATTTATAGATCTATATATATATATAAATATATTTGTTTTTTTTTTTTAATTTTTGAACACTGATGTAATTATATTTGTTTGGAAGTAAACCAAAATTTATTTTTATATGCAATCAAGTACGGTAATGTTCGATAATTTATATTTAACTTGAACAATGAAAAATTGCCAATCTGTTAATATTGAGAAAAAAAAAGCTGCCCCAAAGCAGAGAATCAAACTCGGGTAATTGAGGGTAGTTTTATTTTCATTAGTATTAAAAATCAAAGAAGGATTCTACACCCATAACTTAATTGGGGAATCAAAATTTGATAATGGGAAAAATACGAACATATCAAACCGTGGTGCTACTCCACTACTATTGGATTCATGCTCGACTATGTAGCCTCATTATATAAAATATGGCATCGTATTAATATGTGAGGCGTTGCACTAAAAGATCAAGAGCTGATATTTCGCTACCACTAAAATTAAGGAAAATTGATACCTGTTCTCGTACTACTATTGCCCTGATTGATTCTTGTCATGATATGAGATTTAGTTTTGAGTCAAAGAAATACCGTCATAGAAACGAATATAGTAAACTAATTTTGGTGATTATATTTGCTTGATGAGAGCATAACTTCACTGACTCGTTAAATACCAGGCGTGTAACCAATTTCCCCTAATACGTCATTCCCGTAGTAACTGCAGTCAACAGAGCCATGGACATTATTCACAACATGGCACACAAATAGCTACGGAGATCCAGACAGACTGTGTCAAGAAATTATATTGAGACCAAAAAAAAAAAAATGAGAGAAGAAAACTCATCTACATGCCTCAGACATGAAAATCCTTTGACAGGTCTCCCTTCAGATCTTCCCCTTCAAAAGTGAGCCGTGGCCTTTTTGCAGCTTGCGGCTCGTATGACTCTACCAGAACGTCTTCATGTAACCTTTGTTCAAACAAATTTGGATGCTGGTCTGATGTTTTCGGATGTTGTTGGCATGAGGGAATGTCCATTCCCTCCATATTGTCATTGTTGTTACACATTTTATCTGGTTCCTTGGAACATTCAACTGCCAATGTCTGCAGCATCTGGCTAGGGATAGACGCTGGAGCTTCTGTGAAACACCCAATGTTGTCCGTTGATGGACATCTTTGTTGCTCTATTCTCCCAGCAGCCTCTAGAAGTGGGGTATTTTCAATTATCCCCACATCTTCTGAGTCATCAGAGGCACATAATGATGTTTCCGAAGATTTAACGCCATGCTCCCCTTGCAAACAGATTTCTGGGTTCCATGAAGCCTCAGTTCCAAAATCTCTAGACGGATACCGAATGTTATCATCTTGAGGTGTGAGTTCAGTCATCTGATGGAAACCATTATCTGCAGATGCCAAAAATCCATATCCCTCGTCTGTTTCCATGTCATCCTGTCATAATCAGAAAATAAAGGGGGAAAATGGCATTTAATGTGCAGGTAATGCAGTCAACAACTTCCCAGGAACTTCATTTGAACCTGCTTCCCATAGAGTCCCTATGTATCTAAACATGGTTTTCAAAATCATTCTGACAGCTATTTCCAATCTTGTTTTATTCTGTTATGAGCAGAAGGTTCACTTTAATTTGGTGGTAACATATTAAATCAACATAAATGACCTTGTAACTGGTTAGAAGTAAAAACCACCCAACAGGATCACAAAGAAAATACCTCTCTTGTTGATACATCACCATTGAGATGATAATAAGAAGATGTCTGGCCATAAGATTGATATTCTGCAAGTAATGATGTTGTAGCTCCTGGCTCAATAAACTCCCTGAGAACCAATCCAGAATCATTAACACACCGCAGATTCCTCATCGAATTTGCTCCTAATAGAGTGATTCCGATGCCCTGGCTAGCCTGGGAATTTGATAAATTTCCCTGCTGAGTTATTGTGGCATTGCATTCCTCTGATAGAAACTCCACACCCATTTCATTCTGATTATTTTCTGGAAATCTTGAGAGTTGGTGTTTATCATGACAAACATTTGATTTGGCTTCCTCAGAACGATTTTGAAGAAGCCCAAAAATTAACCTCTCAATAAGAGTACGTTTAAGAGAAGCCTCAGCAGGTGGAAACCAATTCACATTAAGCTGGAAAAATATAAGTAATGAATACAGCCAAACATTTACGAGATAAAACAAATGGAGTAGCCAGGACATTGGGTAAAAACAGAAAGTTAAGCAGATCACTCACAAAGCTAGAGTATGTGGTCAACTTGAATGGGTTGAAACAAACAGGAGCTTCAGCCAGAAAGAGCTCCAAATAGTGGAGCAAGAACAGGCCACAATCAAATGAATTTTCCTGCTGTGGGAGCTGACAACATGGAATTAACTGTCAGGACAAGAAGAGAAGTCTACATACAAACTCACTTCAGAGAGAGAAGAATGGGAAGGGGGAAGAGGAAAAAGCCCCTAGGTTAAGAAACTGATAATAAATCGGTAGTAAACATATGAAAATACAGGATGCAGATACAACCAGTGGATCAAACTCTTTCACGTCATCACTTCCCTAATAACTAAGCCGCAATACAGCTTTTTATGGCAATCCTTTTCTATAACTCCACTCTAAAGAAGGCGACAAATGTAAATGAAATTCAATACCTCAAGTGGGACAAACCGCAAGTTCAAGAATTTTGAAGAAATGTCTTCTGATGCATCCTTGTGTCTCTCTTTCCATTCTTCATACAAGTAACTGTTGTTTTAACATGAAAGTTATGTGTCAATAAAATTCAAAGCATAACGTCTGAGAATGAATGAAAACATAAGCTTTTACCAAAAAATATAAATTATTTATGGTACTGAAAGATAAAACATAATAAGATGTAACTAATAAGCGTTAATGCTACTACATATTTCAATAAGATACAAAAAACAGTTTCATTATTATCCTACCATAGAAAAAGTTAATAGTCTCATTGCAGTCGAATATCAACACCACTACAGATGAATTTCAGAATAATCTTTTCCAAAAGTAGAACTAGCATAGATGTGAAAACACTAAAATAGTTTCACAGGACATTCTCAGTAACCATAGACTATCTTAACTCTTAGAAGCTCAATTTTACACGAAAAACAAATGTACAATAGTGATAAAAGATGATATGATAGAAAAAGAAACAGATATTTATATATGAGACAAAACTTAAGCTTATAGACAAGAGCCAACATTAACAACAAACACAAGCACAACCCATCATAGTGAAACTCAAACACTAGACCACTCATTCAACCTTGTTTTCAAACCATGTTCACTTATCACTTGTCCCATAAGTTTAAGCTACAAAAAGTTAATATTTGAGCTCCAACACAAGACAGAATGAAGTATTACAGTATTAACACATAATATGAACTAAAAGCTTCAAGATACCTTTGAACAAGATTTTTAAGGCCTGCATGAGTTCCTTTGATAGAATCCATATGCAAAATACATGGTAGCTTCTCCAACTTGTCCAATTCTTCATCTGAAAAGAGATATAAAGTACATGAACGAGGGTAGATTTCGAAATAAAACATCATGTATTCTAACATGAACTAACCTTTAAATGCAGCCACATCTCCAGGATGACATATGATTATCAAACTCCAGTGAAGACTGTCACAAAATGCATGTAGAAGTCATATATGCAACCGAATTCATATGGGACAGCTTTTTACAAGAAAATAAGCTTCACTAAGCTAAACTCTTACTTGAAGTTTACAGGAATGAAAATGTAATCTTTTCCAAATAAATCCACTTTTCTTGTCCACTTACGGACACGGAGAAAAGCAGCCCTGCCATCGGAAATACTAGATGGGTCTTTGTCCAAATCAGCAAGCTTCCGAAAGAAAAAACTGTTAAAAAAATGAAACCTATGCTTTCATCAGCTCGAATCTGATTCTTCAAATACCTGCAAACAATTATAGTTTGAAAAGATTTTACTAAAACGAGTTTTGATATGGGAACCTAATTACAATAAAACCAGATGCAAATATTTCACCAAAAAGGTCAGAGGTCAATGTGCTATGCTTAAGATTTTAATATAGCAAATAAAACAAGATTCAGCCTACAAGAAAAGAAAGCTGATACAAACATTGAAAACACAGATGGTTTTGTGCACTTAACTGTCATCCAGCATAGACTTGAAAGACATTCAATTCATTCAAAACATCCATACAACTGAAAAGGATAGGTCAAAATCGAAAGATAATAATAAATTTTATGAATACAGACTTACTTGATGTAAAAGTCAATGATGGTGTCATTGATGAATGTATCTGGTTGTAAGAGATCAACATCCCTCTTGCTAATAGAAACAGCATCTGAATCCCCTTCTGGATAGACAACATCTTCAAATGGCGCATCAAAACTGTAAAATTTCACATTCAACATTCATTCAATACACACCACCCAGTTTTAGGACCAACAACCCATACAAACAAATCAATATGAAACAACACATTTCATTTTCTTTGGACATACATCATTTTTCTGAACCGCATCATAAAGTAATGGCCAGTCATGGAAAAATCACACTAGACAATTTCTATAAACAGTAATAGAATAAACCTCAAGTTATGCTCTCAATGCACTCCAACTCATGGACAAAAATCAGAAAACCTAATTGGAAAAAATCATGACAGAGGATATAGAAAGGGCAAATATGTAAATAGCTATGAAAAAAAACATCCCAGTCCAACAAATTAAGAGAAAAATCTCCACATGCATTCAAAATATAAGAAGGGAAAATATATAGCTTTCACTTACTTGGGAAAATATTGCCCCTGTCCGAACGAATGATCTCCATCTGTTTCTGCAGGATTACTACAAGCAAATGAAGAATTATCATTTTGAAGATACAAAGGCAAGCTTGGCCTAATGCAAGTTAAAAAGCAAAACACATAATAAAAAACAAGAAAGTAAAATACTTGATAGAGCATATGTAGGATATAATTTATGCTCACAAATATTAGCCAATAGGCAAGTCTCAAACACACCAACCATTTGAACCAAGCAGTGATCCCCTCTCAAAAGGGGATGATCCAAGATTGTAAACCATGGAGAAAGAGGAGGTTTGACCAGGGAGAGAACTACTTCCAATTTTTGTAGTCCATACTTATATCCTAACCAAACAATTGGCAGGTACAATTTTGGATTCTCTTATAAAGTAAACTGTAAGATTATATCTCTCTCTATTAAAATATATGACTGGAGTAAGAAACTACAATACTTTGACACATTACTATTCTTTCAGACGTTATATCTTAGATTATTAACCCTTGTAAATTCATGGTCACGCTATTTCCAAGATATTGAAAAAATATTTTAGCATGCTTTAACTAGCATTACAAAAGCCATACAAAGTATTACTCCCAACATATTATGACATAATGTCAAAGCACCTGCATAGGCAACCTTAGGACAAAGAGCATCAATATTAACCCCAAAGTTAAATACAACTTTAAGCAGCAGGAAAAATTAACAGATATATTGCTCACTCTTCCCAAAACAAGGAACATTTACCAATTCAATTATAAATATATGAAGAAACTTAATTAAAGACTAAATAAAGGGGGAAAAAGGTAATTTAACTTACTCTTGATCAATGTCCCATAAAGTCATATATTTATTATTTAATGAGTTGATTTTTTCCAATGTCTCGGGCCAGTTGGGTTCACAAACAGCAAACTGCAACTCCTCAATGCCTGGAAGAATTAGGCAAATAAAATAAGAAACAGAAGGTTTCAGGAGTGTGAACTTCCAAGCAACAGGGAAAGCATGACCCAAACTCATTTAGAGACAAATGAAAAAAACTAAGTCTCTTAAACTTATAGGGTACAAATTATTTTATAAGCATATGCAAAATATAACAAAATTCATATCAGAACAACCTAGGGAAAGATTTGGGTAATCTTTGCAGTAATTTTCAACAACTCCTATACTGAGGAAAAAAAAAAAAAAATCATGAAGATGCAGGGCTATTCAAGAAACAAAAGCACTAAATTCATACAAGTGCACCAACCTGAAGTTCCACATGCATCATTATCTGGTGCTATGCTGTTTGATGATACACGAAGCTTAACCACAACTGATCCAACCTACACAAAGCCCACATAAGAAAGTGTAAATCTTTAACAGCAAGCGAGTACATGTAACAAAACCAATGCACACTTGAATTGGTAAAACTCACCCTTTGAAGCCACTGAAACTTGATATCAATAATATCATCAATCGCCTTTTCAAAACTAAAGTTTCCTTGGTTTCCACATGCAGTTGAGTCCTTGACTTTGATTCCAGTGCAGGAAAATATCACCAGGTGTCCCAAACAAGAATTATCACGATAGACAACATAATCAGGACATATAACAACTGCCATGTTTATGTCATCCTGCTAATGTCACAAAAAGCAAGTAGCAAGTATAATCAGAAACCAAAAAACTTCTATAACTACAATTTATTTTACTAAGCTCCTTGTACAGCCAGACAGCGGCAAGCATCCTCATTTACTGCAGGACATATGTTCTCATTCTTAAGGGAGAGAAACGTTGTAGCCTTGATCATGAATACAATATAATCAATATGAACCAAAATGAATACATCAGCAACTTCCATGGAAAGCCACAGGTGTACTTGATTAACAGCAAGCGACAAATGTTAACAGAAATGGATGGTGCACAACTTACTGATTAACAGTAAAAATCATAGCACCAAAAAATTTCTAAGATGCCAAAAGAATCAAGCAAACCTAAATAAGACATCAAAATTTAGATGGAAAGTCTAAATTAGAACTGGGACTTCTTAAAGGTTGCAATTATTTGCAGTATCACCAATTCGTTAGCCATTTGAATAGTTATCAAAAACAAAAGAAAAAGAAAATTACCACTTCCAAATCATCAACCCCATGATCTGACATGCGACCATTCAAAGAAACTGAAAATATGCAGAAACTACAGTAAGAAAATTAAGAATATCTACATAAATGTCATGGATAATATATTTTCTGCGGTAAGCAACAAGGAAAATCTCCAAATAACATAACATACCAACGTCCAGCAAAGTATCAGAGGTAGGACTTGATCCAGAACCATCATTCATACTCCCATCCGCATCAGAATTCACATCAACTGGTTCATTCTGCAGTGTAAAGCAAGGTGAGCATAGATCTTAATATCTACATACAAAATATATTTTACTAAAATATATGAGAAAGAAATACATTGGATGGAGGATCCAAACTGGCATCGTATAACGGGCTTTTCCCACGTAAAGGATCCCTCGTGCAAGAATCTCTAGATGCCAGCTCAGTAATGCAACTTCCAGATCCACAATTATCTCTTTTGAGGTTAGGGCTTTGTTCAGAACTTGTAGAGTTCAATTGGGGATCTACGGTAGCATTGTCCTCTCCACCTGTTTCCAGAGAGGAGCATGCATGTTCATTGTCACAACGAGGAGCAGAGTCAGCTGCATCAACAATTACACAAAGTACATTTCTTTTTCCTTGTTTCTGAACACTGGTTTATAGGGAAACTGGTAATGGATTTAACAGCAGATTAGCAAAGTGTTGAAACTAATGTGACGATATTCAATTATCTCTTGTACAGAGAAATTGGATGTTTGAAAACTCTCTATATTGCAAGGGACCCTAGGACTTTAAAATACTTTTAAGGCAAAACATACTGACCATGATTTTTGATTCGTTGCAAAAACTAAGTTCTAAACAGCAATAGCTCAATTTAACCGGTGCCACATGGAATCCGAAATCGTATAAACACAAAGCTTCAACAAGAAGTTTTGATTATTCATTTCCACAAGCAAGTAAACAGCAAATTCGTGAAAATTGAACATCTTATATTTTCCCGGGGTTTCCAGGCAGCCAAACAGATAGGTAAACTTTGATAAATAATTTTCCTTAGCTAACGCAGCAACCAAACAGAGCAACAAAAAACAATAAAACGTACCACGTTCAAGAAGCTTGCACTTGACAAACGCGGAATCGTCGTTATTAGGGTTTTTGAATTTCTCCAAGAATTTACCAGCCTCGAATTCGGCTTGCTCGTCCTCATTTTTGAAATCGAAGACGTCAAGTTCGTTCTTCATCGCTTGCAATTCACACGCAGATCGAGGCAGTAACTCAGCGAGTCAAAACGATTCGGTGAGTTTGACAATCGATTCTGGATTAGTGTTGGATTTTGAGAGAGCTCGCACAATGGGCCAACTAGAGGAAAACAGTTTGTTAAAGTAGAAATTTTTGTTTGGGCAGAGTGGTCCACGCGCGAGAGGATGATGGGTGAAGAAGCCGTAAAGAGATGCCAGATGTCCTAGAGAGAAGAAGGGTTGTTTATTACACGCTTGATTTAGAGCGTGAGAGAGCCGGGCTTTTTGTGAGCAGAATGATTTGAGGCTCATTTCAGACGAGGAAAATGATAAATTGAACTTTGACCCCTATAATTTGATCATTTTATTCAATTGTCCCTCAAACTTTCTTTTTCAGCAAAGAATTTTTTTTTTGGCTTTTTTTCAACAGAGAATCTACAGACTTTTTAAAAAAAAAAACCGTCAAAACTATGATGGGATTAAGGTAGTTGTGAAATAAAAATTATTAGATTAAGTACACTTAAATTATAAGTCAAAAAAAGTGAATTAATCTTGTTAAAGTTTTATATTACCGAATAATTTAACATATGCATTTCAAAATAATTAACGTAAAACAGTTTCTTATATATATATATATATACTTAATATTAAATATAAGTTTAAAAATAAATAATTTTCATTAATATTTACCAAACACTTTAATTGGTGAATGGGATTATCATTAATCTTTATCTTAGCCCTTTGATTGTTATACTCAATTTTTCAAAAGATAATAATACCCACAAAGTTCAGACACATTAGTGCTAGTGTATAAGATGGCATAATTTTTATGATAACTCTTAATATAAATAATATTATTGTTTATAGACAAATCATAGATATAAATAATTTTGGTAAATGCTCTCTTCTTGCTTTTCATGATAAATGGTTGTATTCATGTAATTTAATGTCAAATAATATGCTTGTAAACAATCAAAACATACTCCATGGTCTAATCGATGAAAAACAATGCAGAAAACTGTTGGTTTCCAATGAAATATAAAATTAAAGATCTCTTTTTTTTTTTTTTTTGGCATATTTCAAATCTACTTGTATTTTAAGTAGATATCTAATATTTAACCAGAGATCTACTGAAACTTTTATTAAAAAATTAACTTACAATTATGATGCATTCAACGTTCAAAAAGACTGGCTTTAAGATATAATAGACTGCTGCCCAAGGATTACTAAAATATTTGTGATTAAGAGAGGACTTTTTGTTACGTAATTAGTTAGTATGAATTGCTAATCCAATTGAAAGGTTATTATCGCATGCGTACTAGAGTCATTTTCAAGATGCCTTCGTTGAAGTTTATAAATTTCATTTCCCTTTTGAGTTATTGCTTTCCTAAAGGAGAAAGCTTTCGAACAGCTGCTTTAATTGGACTGAAATTTGATTAATACATAGATGGCATCGTAATTCTTAGGGCAAGACTAATTTAGTACTCATTCCTGCAGAATCACTTGCATGATTTTCTGCAGAAACCATGTGACTGTTCAGCATACAGAAGTGAGAATATATCATATTACGTTCAAAATCATAATATACATATCATTAATTAAGTCTTCTGACCCGCATGCTAGTATTCAGATGTGCTTAATTTAGTTAATTACTTCATTGATTGACTGAACACAAAGATTATTATTAGTTCTCTTGATCAGATATATCGATGTCTAATATATATGCAAACATAGACACCACATATATAGCTAGCGCTAGTCAGTCACACAGGCCAATAGATTAGATATCGATTGAAGTGAATCCAGAATAAGGTCTTTTCCTTTCGGATATTTTCCATTTTATAAATTCTTAATCAGAATATGGCATTGCTCCTGCATTCATGCTTTATTCACTGCAGTATTAAATCATCTTCTTGATATATCATTTGCCTCATACACCGTACTTCAGCTTCAGCTGGAGAAGGGAAGCCTACAACAAAATATAAAATCTCTTAGAGCTTCAAGTTGATCAAACAGTTAAGAAGGATTGTATACCCTCCTCAGGTTATTTTGCCCTTTCTGGTTTTTTGAAGCAGATGAGAAACTCACCCCAATTTGAGAGAAGTATCAGAGCTATCATCCTCTGGAGGAGGGCCACTGCTGCAGCCGCAAACATTGGTTACAGATTCTGAAGACATCCCTTCCTCCTGGATGCCAACATCCGACTCCATTAGAACAAGTCTTTTTCCCTTACACAAAGATGCCATCTGCATACATTCCAAAAGTTTCAAATTACAAGTCAGTGAAATTGCTTGGGTCATACATATCTTTGGTTCCAGAATAAGAATACTTAATTACCTTCTGTTTTAATTGCTTGTTCTCTTCTAGCAGCTGAAGACCCTGTATTTAAAAAAAAATGGCGGAAAAAATGTGGACAACTCAAGGATCCAAATTTTGACTGGGTTATGAAAATTATTAAGAAATATCACAGACAAAAAAGACTTGAAAAGGTAGTTAACTATAGAGAGTTCAAGATAATAGGTTATGCTACTATAACACAGTTTTCTTTTTTCATGTTAAAACTTCAGTTAAAAGAATCATTTTTCCTTTTTGTTCTGAAAAATGAAATTTAAACTACTTGAATGAATGTTAATCTGTTCAATTTCTGACCTTCCTTTCAAGTGAAGAGATCTCGCGCATAATCTTATCACCCTGAAAGGAAAAATAAGCTTATGTTAGTTACCATATGAACCTATGACCATTAGTAGACAAATGTAGACATATTTTTCATGAAAAAATAGCAACTAAATATATAGAAACCTTGGTCTCAAGCACACGGCTAAGACCGACTTCAAGCATTTTCTCAAGTTGCTGCAGTTCCTCTATATTCAATCCTTGAAGATCCTCTCCTCTCATCTGCCTGTTGTAAAACAATCATAGTAACATCAATAACTTATAAGAGAGAAGCAGCAAACATACAGTACATAAAAATTTATATGCATATTATATGCACCTTAGTTGGTGGCTCTTTTCAGCAGCCTCCTTGCTCAATCTGATGTGGTTGCTATTTTCTAACTGTAATGAAGAATAGTATATATATATATATATATATGTATGTATGTATTACTGGTAATTTGAGAGCTTGAAACTTAGGCTGGAAAAGAAAAAATTCACTAGTGTTTTTGCCAATAAATTCATTTCTCATCCTAGGCATTTGACTAATCTAATGCTCAAACTTATTACACATTTAGAATGGAGGTCACATAAAGGAAACAAAAAAAGAGAGAGAAGGCATATAACGCTGTTAAATCTCCAATTCTTTAGACACACAGACATTTTAGGAAAAAAAAACAAAAAACCTAAAAGGTTAAAAGGAAATTGAATCCCTTTCATGCACTGCCACAAGAAGAAACAATATTGGATACCAACTAATTTCTTTTTCTCTCTTTTTTTCATTCTTCCAAAATCGTAACCTCCTAATTAACACAGCCTAACCACAAAATAAAGATGGTGATCAAGCAAATTTGAGCAAAAAGAATTAACTACCTGCAGCTCAAGAGATGGTTGATTCAGTTTGCCGATGTTATTAGAATGCAAATTGTACCTGGCAAGTATATCCTTCATGCTTCGCAACACAAAGTATGGATTAAGAATGTTAGACGTCATGAATCAAAAGTATTTCTGCCTGGTTTTCTCATTTACTAAAATAGAAACACATAAAACTGTTGACACTAACTCTACATATAATATCACAGGATTTAGGACGCCAGGTTTTACAGAGAAAAAGATCTCATTAGCTTGGCAAACCTACATCAATATGAATTAGGAAAATTCTGAAAAAATTCAGACTTTTAATGTTATAATTAAATTGTATATCTACCAAACTAACGTGAAACTAATAATCTATGATTGATTCATTCTCTACTCTGTATATGATCAATTAATAACAAGACAGCCATAACATACAATTAATATAATTTAGGTGAAGATCTAAAGTTTTAAATTAAATTAAGATGCAAAATAGTTTAAAAAGTATGGTCTCCCACACTACGGCTGTGTAAAATTTGCATAATTTCACACTAAATAATGTTTCAAGTTTGTTTAAATTTTATTTATAAAGAAGTAATAAACAGCTTTTTTTAAAAAAAATTTTAAATGATAGTTTAAAACCTCACCCACAAAATTTTATAACTTTACCCAATATAGGTGGGTGTGAAGCGATAAACACCTTTTTACCAATTAACACCAAACCTTACCCCTACTGTGACTAAAACTCAAGATGGTTTAAGAGAGTCAAACATGCTTCAAACGACCTAAACTATACCCACAAGGTAAATAGTAATAAACAACTTAAATAGTATTGTTTGAACATTATCGTTAAACTTAAACTTTTAGATCAGATAGTAATTTAACATGATGTTAAAGTACTTAAATTTAACCTTTGTGTAAGAATCACCAAAAATAATAAATTAAATAATAGTTATCAGGAACCATGTGTTCAAATTGCTCAAACACCAAAAATTGAACATGATTATTTGAATTTACGTGACAAACTCATTAAATAAAATCCACCTTACTAGAAGAAAAATGGTGAAGAATTAAAATATTATGGTATGAAATTAGGTTTGCAAATTGCACGTAGGAGAGAGTGATAAATATTTAAATACTATTGTGTGAAATTAAACTCAAACGTTAGAAGGGATGATAAATAAGCAGAATTATAAATTGCTTAGTGGTAATTTAATTCAACAAGAAGTTGGTAAACATTTGTAAGACTCTTAAGGTTGTTTGGGAATCTCCTCTTGGTTAGTGGACTAAACTCAATACAATTCACCTATGTGGACTAAACACTTGTGTTATTCTTCATGATTTTGAGGGTAATTCTTTTAGAGGTTTAGCCACCTTTTAGATTCATAACTATGTTTTTATACACTAAATTTATGGCAGTGATTTAGCTATTGAAAATACTCATTAAGGGTTTATCAACTTTGGGTTGAATGTGATTTACTGGCAATCGTTCAATGCTTTCTCAGTTCTTGCTTCACACTCCTACATATCAATTGCTTTCATGTCAGGTCATAATTGCTTGAGACTGTTAAAAGATATAAACACTTAATGTTTCTCATATTAGAAAGGCAGGTTAATATGAATATAGAGGTTTGTTTTCTCTATATTTTTACTTTATTTATTTATCTATTTTAAAATTTTCACATACATTGATAGTCGAAATGTTGAACACTATAACTTTTTTATTATCTACTATTATATTAGGAGATATTCATTTCTCCTTCCTGAAAATGGAGTGCAGGTTTAACTCCCTTCTCCCCAAAGGGAATGAAGGTGATCTTTACTATCACTCTTTGGTTTACTTGATTTTTATATATGTTTTTCTTATAATACATCTCCTAACATAAACACATCTTATATAAGATATTTTTACAAGCATATTTATCTAATTACTAATAAAAATCATATCATATATACATTTATTTTAAAATTAATTAATTATAACAATAATATGCCTAAATGAGAGAAAATTTATCATTTTGGCAAGGTATATATTCTACCAGGTAGTCTTATAGAGACGTTTCATATAAGACTATCTCTTCTCAAAGTTCTTCTTTCGTTTTTATAAACACTTTACTTACTATACTTTTAAAATTAAATCAAAGTATAGAATTATAAATATACCCTTAATTCTTTATTATAATGTGAATTAATGAATCCATGAAGTCAGACGACAACCAACTTCAACAAAAAAGTTCTAGTATATATATGGGAATAGAAATAGAAGAAGCATGTGACCCATAGCAATGAAAAACGCCTTCAAAAATCAAAACCATAATGAGACTAGCTCTAACTACGTCTATTGCAACCACCAAAGTTCTAACTAAAAAGCCAAATCAATGAAACAACGTACAATCAAATATATTATAATTTAGGCAAGTATTCTCAAGTGTCAACTATGTTGGGTAAAGAAAATAGTTTACTTCCTTTAAAGTAGACGTAGGAGTGGAAGTGATAACACTTCTAGTCTTTTCATATTCTTCAAAGCAATATCTACATTGTAAGAACAAGACCAATTGGTTCAATATAATATACGAATATGGAGCTAGCTAGCCATATGTGGGTTTTAGACAGACCAGATAAACATTAAACGAAGTCTTGTTAAGTTTATAATAAACATTTTAGGCTTCTGAATAACGTCTCATAAATGAAACTCATAGGCTGAAAGTCTGTATGATCAATCATAGAAAGGAAGGAAATTGATTTAAAGTAATGAATAAGACTATCTGATCAATGTAACAGAAACCAAGGTCATCAAAAACACAATTTCATCATAAGTTTCCATTAGTTATATATACTTCAGCACATATAAATATTTATGTAGCTAGCAATCCGCCAAAAATATAGAGCTCCTGGCATTGAAATTTGAGGACAGGCATTAATTAATAATAAACTTGTTATCTCAAGCAAAATATATCTTAACAATATAAAAAATACAACATTATTAATTAATTTTTCAGTCACATCTAGCATAACATGTTGATAATTCGATTGCTGAAGTGACAATCAATAGTATACTCGTACCATCCAATACTATAATATTAATTAAATACCAATGAAATATGTCAGTTTCAAACTTATAGGGGAATATAGGATTTGAATATATTTCTGTGTAATCATATGTTTAAGGATTAATCCTCTCACCGGTTAAGTCTTTTTGATCAAATATATAAATATTAATCTGGTTGAGTGATTGCTCACCTACTGTATATTATTTATTCAGTTCTTTTTGTTCTTTTTTCAAATATACAGTAACTTATTACGCCTAGTTTTCAGTCAAACATAAATAGATAGGTGACAATAAGTTAATTAATTAAGACAAAGCGACATGACATTTAGCTATAATAATCATATTAATAATAGTTTGTGTATTTATTTATTTCATTTTAAGACATTCTATGTACGTGATTTCCGTTGAGTATATCTAGATTTCTCACTTCAGGCAAGAAGAATAACAATTTTGTAACTTCATCTCTCTATCTAAGCGCTGTTCATTAGTATAGTTCTTAATATTGAATGGTAACAGAATAATAGGTTAATTTATTAACGAAATTAATTATGAAAATTTAAGAAACGTTGATTCATGAGAATACAGCTTACAGGTAAGGACGCTTAGAAGGGAAAGGCTCTGCGGAGTTCAGAACCGGGTGCAACAGGCTTCTGCAATATTCCAGGGAAGAACTGCTACGAGGGTTTTTCATCAAATCTCTTATTTCCTTAATTAATCTAACTTACCTCTAAAAGTTCATAAAATCAAGCTTGTGAGTGTAAGCTACGAGGTTTTTTTACTTCATGGAAGCCATGAAATTTCTGCAAATTGAGATCTTGTTTCTGTTTCCTTCTTTAGAGTTCTCTTTTGTTGTTGTTTGAAGGATATTCCTAGCTAAGATAGACCAGACCATTCAGAAGAGAAGATACAGAAGGAGATGAAAAAGAAGAAGAAAGGATTGAAGAAATGCAAGGGGATTTGATCTAAGAAAGGGTTTAAAAATACCTGGAGCTGGAATACTCGAACAGCTTGCCAGTAGCTGAGAAAATGATAACACCAACCTCAGCATCGCAGAGAACGGAAAGCTCTTCAGCTTTTTTAAAAAGACCTCGTCTTCTCTTTGAAAAGGTCACTTGCCTCGCCGTAACGTTGTCAATCTTCTTGATCTTGATCTTCTCTCTCGCCATTATCAATTCTCCTCCCTCAGAAACAAAGACAAAAATCAAACAATAACGCTCAGGTGCATTCTCAAAGCATAAAAGACCATAGACATGAAATGCCACGAAAAGGGAAAGATTACAGCAAATTTAATGGAAAATGGAAAAAAAAAAAAGAAGAAGAAAAAAGCAGAAACCCTAGTGAAAGAAGGATGACATATGAGTTCAGATCCAGGTGAAGAAACCCAGAAAGAAAAAGGTAAAAGGAACCCACCAATTATAACACATGAACATGCAAACAATTACAAAAAAGAAAGGCAAATTTAAGGATTAATGTGTTGTTTATAGCATATCTTTTACCTTCTTGAAGTAGTCGGTTCGAGGTAGGGGAGGGGGAGATGGGATGTGTTGCTAGGTCTGATCACAGCAACCAAAAGCCACCAATTAGAGAAAGTGAAATTCCGATGAAAGAAGAGAGAGTTTTGGTATATGTGTTCAAGAAAGGAAAGGGTGCCTTCCCTTTTATAGCCAAACAGTATCTCTTTCTTTTATCTCCATTTTTATTCTTCTTCTTCTTTTTCTTTTTTTCTTTTTCTTTGTTGTGAATTAACTGGTTAGAAATTATTTGGTTAATACATAAAAGAGAGACACGCAGATAGAGACATGGATCAGCGAGAATATAAGAATTCTTACATAATTAATTTTTATTAATAATATATTGTATTATAATTGGCATTCGAAAAAAAATAATAAGATATGATAATTATTTTATTTTTAATTTTTGTGGACGATGGATTTCCGTACATGTATAGACACGCTGGTGCTGCCCACCTCATAGCATAATGAGTTGTACCTTCTACTCTCTGGCCCCTCTGCTCCCTTTATAAATATTATTGCGATAAATGCAAATTCAATTTACATATCACCTCCCCACATTTTCTTTGCACCATTTTTTTTTTTACTGTTCTCAAATTTTGGGGTGGGGTGAAAGTACGTAAGCATGTACGATTTAGGTGTATTTTTTAAATTCCTTTTAATTGTTTTTCAACCTTCAATTTTACTTACTTTCTTTTTTTTTTTCCAATTCCAAGGTTACAGCTGTTAGATTTTCAGTAATATGTTATGATGATAGTTTGATACGGTAAGTAGAAAATTTTGTTGGTGAAAATTTTGAATAAATAAATTACATTTGAATTAACACAAATGTAATTTATTTATTATTTATATCGTTTTTTAAATTTAAAATATGATTTATTTAGTTAAATATTATTTATTAATTTAAAAATAATTATTTGTTTAAGATATGTTTAATTAATCGTAATATTAATTTTTATATAAATTATAATATTTAATATTTTTTTATGTAACAATAATATAAAAGTTTATATTTATTATATGTTCTATAATAACAGATATAAAGATGGATTAATACATGGGCCTTAAAATTATTATACGTTAATATTTAGTTGTTGAAGTGGTTTAAAGTCAAAAACCCATATATATATGGTATATTTTGGATTTTACATCGATCGAAGTGATTAATCCAAAGTTAATTTTACTTGAAAAATATTTAAAAGTTTATGAATAATTACAGTTTACTTTAAAAGGGAAAAAATTACTTGAAGGGGAAAGAGTCGGCGTATTTATTTGGTTTATATATAAATATATAATATCAACTATCAATTATTAATTTTATCACAATAATATTTATTGATGTGATGGACAGCACTGCACTCGGCCAGATAGAGTGTTTGTGAAAAGCTATTGTCACATCAATCAGCAATATTAATCCAATTTTTTCTTTTTTCTAAAAGTACTTATCTCTATTCTTAATTAATATAATATTAAAATATTTTTGTAAGCAAAGACTATTAAATATTTTGATTCCGTTATTGTGATAGTGCTATGCTATTATTACGTAACTTATATTTTATAAATATAAAAAAATTTATCAGAGTGAAAATGATGTGATATTATAAGATCGTCTTTTTAAAATCTTTATAAAACTCTTTTTTTATCATATTAAAATAATAAAAAAAATTTATAACATCTCATTAATTCAAAAAATAACTATCATTTTATTTTTTTTAAAATTCTTAATATTTTTAATAAAAATGATTGATTAATTTTTTAAAAATATATTCAATTAATTTATAACATCCAATTTTTTATTTAAATTTATATTATGATAGAAAAAAATTTCTTTACTATCAATTTTTTATGATTTTTAAAATTTTATGAATTTTTAAAAAAATTATTATTTATTTAATCTAGAATTTGAAAAGAAAAAGAAAATTTATGACAAATAAAAAGGTAATAAAAATAAAAATAAATTATAAGTGGAATGAATTATAAAGAATATTTAAACTAAAATATGCTGAGTTTAATAGTTTTTTATTTAGTTTTAAAATTAAAATTAAAGGAAAAAAAAATGAAAGGATCTCAGTGCCGTCACACTAATTTACAAATTACACTTCAGAAAGCAGGATGGTCAACCCCAAAATATCTGACTCAAGAAATCCATCATGGTTTCCAAAACAGACGCCGGTAATGTTGTAAGCTTTTTTTAAAAAAAAAATTAGGGGTACTTCAGTTTATTAATTAATTAATTAATTTTCACGAAATTCTTGAAAAGGACTGCCAAATATCAATAGAAGATTTTAACATCCGAGATGATAATAAGTGGAAGTTGGTATCGCGGAAAACTGACGACAAAATGATGTACGTATGAATGTATGTATGTATTTATCATCGGATAAGGAATTTTATAGTTGTATAAAATTATTCTAGGAGGCTTGTGGTCCCAAAAGCAAAACGAGTTACTTTTTAATTTCTTTCATGTTCTTTACTATTTAAAATTAAATTAAATTAAATTAAATTAAATTATAAAAAATTAGATTAAGTACTAATTCTTATTTTCTTAATGTAATAAATAGAATTAAAAAAATATTTATTGACTAAATTAAACAATTCAAAGAAATCAAAGACTGCCGTACGAATTTATTTTCAAAATATTTTTTTCTAATATCTTATAAACCAAAAGGCTGAAGAAAGAAAAAGAGTTAGGTTATTATTTTACAAAATTTGTTTTTGAAAACAGAAAATTTATTCTCAAAATATAAAATAAAAAGTAGATAATAATATTTTATAGTTTTCAATCATTTTCAGGAACATCTCTTTAAACAAATTACTTTTTTAAAATATTTTCAAATATATTAATTATTAAAAACAATTTTCAAAAAAAAAAGTTTCATTTAGATATATTCTTAATATTATCAGCATTTTATCTTATGTTTTTTTTTTTTTTTTAATTTTAATTTTTGAATATCTCTTTACATCCTTACATTACAAACTCGTGACTTTGATATCTTTACCAGAAGGTGGAGGTGAGTAGTGGGCCCATCTGTGGCTTTTCTTTTCTCTGCGTTCGTCGAAGGTTTGCTTTTTCTGCGAAATCTATATATATATATATATATATATATAAATATATATCGTCGATAAAAAGTAGTGACTTCGCTCGTAAGGATCAAATTTTGAGCTGTGTCCTATATGGCTATATCTATCACCCAAACACCAACCAACCGGCCAATATTTAATCTGATTCCCCTAAAAAGAATGCCCTTACTACTGGACTTAGCTTTGAATTTGAATAAATTCCATCGAAAAATATAATAAATATCAAATTTAAGAAGAAGATTTCATGCAGCAATAGCACAAGTTATTTTATATATATATATATATATATATATATATATTCCGTGTACTGGATTGGATTCTCCTTCCTGCTGCTTGTGACACGATTGTGTGTGTATCCAAACAGAATCTATTTCCTAACCCCACTTCACCGGACACCGATACTTCCAACTTTCAAGGCAAATTTTCATATGTAGATGGACCACTCCACACCATAACCACTCGTATTACAAATCAAAATATATCTACCGAGCCAAAATTAAGGGATTGTTTCAGTATTGTTGACTTACAACAGTCCAATTATAACTTTAAAGTCAAACCATTTCTATGTCAATCGGTTTATAAATTCAATTATAACGACTCCTCTAACTGCTCCAAAATATTATTTTTGACAAAATTAATTAATTTTAATTTTCTTCGTCCATGTCCTCTTCTGAACATGAATTGATTTTAATTTGTTGCATCTGGAAAGAACATAAATTGATAAAATAAACCTAACTTTGTGCACACCAAGAAAGAATCACTTCACTGCAGCTGGATGTGGATGCCAATTTCTTCAAATTAAGAAACAAACTGAGCACCTGATTGGATCGAATGATTCATAATCTGGGGACACAACACTATGTATTTATTTAATTTTTAATTTTTAAATTTTAAAACTTAGTGCACAGTTCCTTTTTTTTATTTTTTCCCCTCTTGCTCGCCTTTCAAGATGACCATTTACATCATTGAGTGGCCACATGTCAGCTCATGTGCACGCGTACGTACTACCATTCTATTACAATATTTACACCCGTCTTTCAATCGCAATACATTTTTAATACAATCTACTGGAATGTATGTAGTTTCACACTTCTTTTTAATATAAGATATTTGTTTCTTTATCCTTTTTTTTTTTTTTTTTTTTTAAATAACGTTGATAAACTAGAAGATTAAAACAAAACGGAAAGAATAGTTAAGAGCTTTATAATTAGTGTTATTTAGGATGGGCCAGGATTAGTGAAAAGGAGTAAGGCCCATAACCCTTTTTTAAAAGTTGAAGTGAAATACAATCAATGGCAATAGGATCCCTTTGTCTCTGCCTTCTGTTAGACTTAGGTTGAATTGGCGAGAGGGCCCATTAAAAGAGATATAGGAGCGTTTGGGTGTTGCTCATAGTCATAAAACGTGTCAGTCACGTCTGCATGTCTCCTCGTCCAAGTCTCCAGTTTTGTTGATTCTTGGGCCGCATTTAAAATTTTTTCATTTCCAGTAACGTGTCATGGGAAGATTAATGAGACGCTTTTGTAAATTCCCTTTAAAACCGTGAAAATATTTTCACTTGAACAACAGCAAAATAATAAATATTTTTATATTCAAATAAGTACGATCATTGAAAAATATTGTTCACATCAAATAATGATATTCACGCTATATTTCAATAGCAATAGTTACACTTTAATATTTATTACTTACACAATCGTATAAAACTATTAACTAATTAATAAATGCGTAATCTTCAATTTACTTTTTTGTATATTAACAAATTTTACTTAACTCTCAAACTTATTGTAAATCATCAACTTGTCTCTAATTCGTTAAATTTGACACTTCAAAAAGTAAAACTGTAATTTATAATTTTAAATTAATAAAAAATATTTTTTTTCTTCCTTAAACTATTCATTCTTCTTCTTCCTTATTCTCTTTCTCCCTCTATTTTTTTGGTCTTTCATCTTCGCTCTCTATTCCTTTCTTCTTCTTCTTTCTCTATTATTTTTTTCTCTTTTTTTCCTCTTCTTTTTCTTCTTGTTCTCTCTCCATTCACTTTCCTTTTTTATTTCTCTTTTTTTCCTCCTCTTTATTTTTCTCTTTATTTATTTTCTTTTTTTCCTCTTCTTCTTCTCTTCTCTCTATTCCTTTTCTTTTTCTTTTTTTTAAGAGATGATTATGTCATTTTAGTTGTATGATATGTTGTAAAAGGTATTATTGTTTTTTTTATCGATCAACTTAGGTCAACATTTAATCTAACAGTTAAATTTAATGATCAGAAGACACTAATGACTTACAATATATCTTTGGATAGAGTAAAAGGAAAAATTGAGGATTACCCTTAATAAATATTATTTTATAATTTATGAATTTTATTTATTAATAAAGAAATGTCACCTTGTATAGAAGAAGAATTTTAGATAAGTAATGTTATTCTCGATGTTTTAAGTATATTTATTTAAATTTTAATTAAAGAAACGCTTTTTTTTTTAACAATAATTAATATTTTTATATTAAATTTTAGAATGATTCTTTTTCGAATATAAATTTTGGAATGACTCACAAACAATAATTTCGATTTCTTCCAAATATTTAAAAAATTTTGCTTTTGAATCAGCCGAGTCCTTGGTGGCAGAAAAAGGAAAATCGGTAGCGGAATTGGGAAAGGGTAGAAAAAGGCTTCCTTAGCTATTGAGTAATATTTAAATCGCGTAGAGCGCATGAACTCGTGCGAAATCATTTTTTGAAACTGGTAGGACCAAAATACCCTTAGCTGAAATTTCATTTCCTTTTAAAAATGGAAAATTTATGTATCTAAAGATCGTCATTTTTACCTTCTGGAAAACAGTTCTGGCATTTTTCTCACTTCCCAAACAAGAAGACCTAAACCCAGAAAAATAATGGAACCAAAACCCGAAAGAGTTGAAGCCGAACGCTTGCTCGGAGTCGCGGAGAAGCTCCTAAACCAACGCGATTTAAATGGGTCAAAAGAATTTGCAATTCTGGCCCAAGAAACCGAACCCCTCCTGGACGGCTCAGATCAGATCTTGGCGGTGGTGGAGGTTCTCCTCGCCTCAGACAAGCGCATAAACAATCACCACGACTGGTACTCCATCTTGCAAATCGACCAGCGAACCGACGATCAGGGTCTCATCAAGAAACAGTATCGCAAACTTGCCCTGCTCCTACACCCAGACAAAAACAAGTATGCCTTCGCAGATCAAGCGTTCACTCTCGTCGCTGAAGCGTGGGCTGTGTTATCCGACCCGCGGAAGAAATCGCCTTACGATCACGAGCTAAATCTTTTTACGAAGATCGATTTAAGCAATTTGGATTCCATGCAACAAGGTAAATTGCCTGTAAGGAGGAATCAGAGGCCTAGTAATACAAAGAGAAATAACTCCAGAGGCGATAGCAACAGTAGAGATTTGCAAAACGAGGATCAACGGTCGAGATTGTCGAGTTTCTGGACAGCTTGTCCGTACTGTTACATCTTGTACGAGTATCCGAGAGTTTACGAGAATTGTTGTTTACGGTGTGAGAATTGCAAGAGGGGGTTTCATGCGGCGTTGATTCCGAATTTACCACCGCTGGTTCCGGGAAAGGAGGCTTATTACTGCTGCTGGGGTTTCTTTCCTTTGGGGTTTGTTGCTGGAAATTCGGAAAATGGTGGGGCGCCCACAGCGTCAGCCACAGCTGGGTTTCCTAATTGGATGCCTCCACTGTTTACAGGTGGGAATATTGGTGGTGGTGGTGGTGACGATGTGGCGCCAAGGCCCAAGGTGGATGAAAACGCAAAGGCAAAGGCAAATGCAAATGCAAATGCTCGTGGAGTGGCGCCTAAGAAGAGGGGAAGGCCGAGGAAGAATCAACCGTAGGTGTGACTAGTGTTTTATTTATGACGTTTATAAGGTTGAGGAGTATTGCAATTCGACCAATTGCAATGTTTTTGGCACATGTATTGATAGAAGTCTATAGCTGGATGAAAGAAGATTGTCTTTTTTGTCTCGAGGAGAGGAGGCCGAGGCTGCGCTGCTCATTTTGTGAAATTTCTAGGTACTGTTGTTGTAGTTGTTTCTTTATCTAAGTAACTGCTTTTGTAGGTGTAAACATGATTATATGCAGCCATATTAATTTTTACAGAGCTCTTAGCCACTGATCCGAGCCTTGTATATAACTTCCAGTTGAATGCACTGTCTTTTTGGTTTGGATGTATAGTGTATATGGTTTATCATCAATTCATCATTGTATAATTATTGACCAGTTAAATCATGATAGGATTAACTGTTACACAGATATTGCTCCATAGATGTTTGTGTATAGGATTTGTTTGAACATCAGCATTTTTCTCATCACCGATAGATGATACTACTTATTCCTGCATACATTTTTGCAAT
Source organism: Azadirachta indica (assembly GCA_022749755.1). Taxonomy (NCBI): domain Eukaryota; kingdom Viridiplantae; phylum Streptophyta; class Magnoliopsida; order Sapindales; family Meliaceae; genus Azadirachta; species Azadirachta indica. The sequence continues at coordinate 6,837,138 of CM040449.1, forward strand.
GATGGAAATTGAAATATTGCAGAACTCTCTCCATTTTGTTGTTGTTAGATAGTTGAGTTCTATGTTACTTTATATTATTAAAACTGGAGGTGCCTTTATCGTATATGAGGCGTATGTTGACATTTATTGCTAACTTATAATTTTTATTTTTGGCAGAGAATATCTTGTGATTGGAAAATGGTATCATCTGCTAACGATAAACCTGTTTCCACAAAAAGGAGGCTTGTTTTTTGCACACTTGCCATGATTAAACATGAAGAGAATGAAAATCGTGCGTACCAAATGATCTAATGAAGGAAGCATAGAGAACTTTTGAGATGGGAATCGAGAAAAACAGATATTGATCTCCGAGTCATCTCACAAATGATCTCACTTTGTCTTCCCTTAAACAATTTTTAAAGAAGGGTACGTTCACACAGCTACGCGAGAGCATGCCTTCCTCTGCAGACAATAATTGAATAAAAGAAATTATTGGGTACAGAAACTTGGGATGTGATAGTTCAGTGATTTCTCTGAGGCCCCTACAAATTTCTAATATGGTTTTGATAGCAGTCCATATCAATTCTATGCTTCGGCTTTGTTCAACTGTACCAATAATTAAATATATTATGGACATGTTTGTATTGAATGCTCCTCAATTTTCCTCAAGACTCGAATAGGATAGCTTTGTCACTGTGCAAAATCACTGAATTTTCCTTTAGATTACAAGCACCGTGGATCTCTGCGGTTGATGTTGAGCTGCAAACTGACAGTTTCCATAAGCAAACATTATAAGATGCAGCATGCTGCAGACTGGGAACCAGAGAGCACCAGTCTCGTCGTCCTGTTTCATTCGTTAGGGTGGTTCCACCCCAAATCTTTATTAACCACAAATCCCACTCCACTTCTCTCCAAGCAAAATTAAATTCCATTCGTTTGTCAAACCATCCAGGGAGACGCGTTTATACTACATTCAGGATGTACCCAATTGTCCCACTGTTCAAAGCAAAATTTGGTTGGTTCGGTTCGTTGAAAAATTATGCCAATACGTTAAAACTGCTGTACTGGGTCATTATCCGAAGGCAAAGTACCTCTTTGCAGTGACTTAGACACTACTTAACGACCATCCCTGTACTGTAGATAGAATGAATTGGAATCTACTTATCCTCATCCCACCCACAAGCTTCCTTCAATTTGAATCATTCAAGAGAAGGTTTGCATTCGTGATGTCTTCTACCTAGTTTTGAAAGCACGATTGAAAGAATATGTAGTTAACATCAACTTTTAAGAAAAATCACTTTTAACTTTTGATTAATATTTGATATTTTGTGATTTCTTCCCTCAAAAATGGCTTCAAATCCAAAATACTTCAATCCAACAAGACACCACATGTAGCTTCACTTTGGGAATGAAGGAAAGGCATCACTTCCATCCCAACAATATAGCACCTTGGGACTTGAAAGAGGAGAATAAGGAGAAGTAACAACTGTTTTTTAAATCACAAGAAAGTTTTATAAACATCCAGATTATGAATCATACTGGACCCGTAAAAAATGAAAAACAGATGTCCAACTTTTGATCATAAGAAAGCAGTTTCAATGGCACGAACAAATTGAAACTCATGGAATGGGTGTATTACCAATGCACCAATTTAATGTATATAAGAAACTTGTTAGGATAGTAGAGTAAGGAAACACAAAACATAACCCAACCCTATGATGAGATAACAGAGGAATTTGATAACCTAAGGCATTCACTTTGGCACTTCCTAAGACAGATGTCGTTCCAATTGGGTACTTGGTGTTGATTAACACAAACCGTTCTTGCACATGCATCTGCGCAAGCATCAATCTGAGAAACACCACAAACAGTGACGCAAGTATCAATGGTTGGGTCTTTAGATAATGAACCAACCTTCTTTAGCATCCTCTTTGAAGTGCACACCCTCTCACACACAAAGATATCATCAGAGCTCTTCTCACGCCCTCTTGCACTCTTTAGCCTCTGCTCTTCTGCTCTCCTTTTCTTCATCCTCAGAGCTTGCCCCATTATTACAGCTGGTATAGCTGTGCCTAACAGTGACCACCACGGATCCACCATGCCTATTGAAAACAAAAACTTGAATATAAAACTGCGAAAGAGGAATTTCTACAAACAGATTTAGAACAATTGAAGCTTGAACCGAACTATTTATATAAATTCAAATTCAATAATACTCACTTTCTAGGATAAGCCCAATTTTTATTTGGCAAAATTTAAAAATAAAATGGGGTTATTATTTATATAGAGATATGAAACACTCAAAACTCCCACTATGCTTTACAACTAACAATTTAATTCCCGCAACAATAATCAAACCCAAATAAATTAAATTCATCAAGTAAGGACGCAACTTTGTTTAACAATTTAAGTCCTACATATCAAAATTATTAAGAACTCACAAAAGCAAACCAAACCAAGGAACTGTATAGCTTACTCTTGAACAAAATTGAGCTTAATTCAACCGGATTGATACATAATGTTGCTAAGTGACCAGTATTCTGAATTTAAAAACCAAATTTATTATCTCTCTTTCAACAATTTAAACTGAAAATATGGAATCCCTAGTCTAATAAATCGATCATGTAGAACCGTAGATACTCAGAAATTATATATTTTTTATTCTTTAAGACCTCGTACACAGGCGTAATTAAGCAAGAGAGAGGAGGAAAAGATCTAACCTGGAATTCTTGACGGTGAGAGTGACGAAGGAAGGAGAGGGACTAGAAGGGTCTTTCGAGGAATGAAAAATGTGCAAGAAAATCCAACAAACTTAATGTAGAATCTGCGCACTGGTGGCGCATGTTAGCCTTACTCTTCACGGAGTGTCTGTTTTAAAATCAGGGAAATTGCTGCTCTGGGATAACGGCACATGCCATGGAGATTTGTAAGCGGCTAGCTTCGTGCTAGGGTCAGAGAGATATTTTAAATAATGAAAATTTAACGAAAATGAGCTAACACTTGAAGTGAATTTTCGATAATAATTACTATTTAAAATATCTTTTAAAAATAATTATCTCAAATTTTTTTAGACCAAAACACCTTATGTGAATGTGTTTGATGGTCATTTTTTAAAAATTTTTATGAGGGTATTTTGATCTAAATTGATCATTTTTGTAATATATATTATATGATGGTCATTTAAGAAAACCAATAACTAATATTAGTTACTGTTAAAAATTTTTCTTTAATAATTACATATAAATATAAAGAGAATGACAGTGGGACTCCAATTTTAAAAATAAATATCAAATAATTATTTAAAATAAAAATATTTGTCATCATATCCCTTTCGTTCATTTTTTTTCTATCACTGTAAGGTTTTAACTGGCTTTAACTATTAAAATAACAAAAAATACTTCTAATTTATATTGACCAATGTAAATTATATAAATATCCTTAATTTTTTAAAAAAAAAATTATAAAATATAACTTTATTTTTATTAAAAATAATAAAAATAAACTATTATTAAAAACTTTACCTTTTTCACCTAAGAAACCAACTTTAAAACTAAAAAAAAAATCTTTCATTATGCATAAAAAACTTATAAGTTTAACATAAATTAATCTTGTTGTCGTTACTGTCATTGTATATAAAATAATTGCAATTATCTCCATGTGATTATCATTTCTCAATCATTTTGTCGATCATCTTGATCTTAATCTTATAGCAATCTCCATTGCCATCAATGAGAAGAAAAGAAGAAAAGGGAGGAGCAAAATCTAGAAAGAGAAAAAAAGAATTACGAAGAAATTAAAGAAGAAGAAAAGAAGAAAAAATCGGAGAAAAAGAAAGATTTAGAAAGAGAAAGAAAAATAAGTTAGTTTTTTAAATTAAATATAATTTATCTATTTTTTAATTTTATTTTTATATTATAATGATTATTATACCCCTTTTCACTATAATAATAACGAAAAATGTAATAAGAGGAGTATTATTGACAATTATTTTCAGTTTAGGTGGTTATTTGATATTTATTTAAAAAAAAAAGTTTCATCTATCATTCTTCCATAAAAATAAAAAACCCTACACAACCTACCTTCTCTTTCGGCAGTGCCACCTCCACCTCTATCTTTACTACCACCCCCTCTTCAATCAGCATCACCTCTTGCATCACCATCACCATGATCGCCGACATCTCCCTTACCTTGACCTGCATCTTCACCTCCTTAGGTGCCAAGGTTGCCACCACATCATCCCCTGATAATTTACACAATAAACCATTAAATGAAGACTCTCATTGAAGATCGCTATGGCTAGCATGGTTATAATAAGAACACGAGCTCATTAATAGGAAAAATATTGAATTGTTGTTAATATACTTGCATTCTAGCAATTTTTGGTGTAATGAATTCCTTGAACTTTACTATATGCATTTTTGGGAGAATGACAATTGGACAGTCATTTTTTAGAATAAATATCAAGTAACTATTCAAACTCAAAGTATTTGTTAATGAGACCCTTTTTATTAATTTTTTAGTCATTGTTCGATAAAATAACATAAATAGTTAAACACTCGGTTGACTTATATTAAGAAATAAATTTACTAATATCCTTAATTCTCAACTTTTTTAAAAAAATAGATTATAAAATACAAGAAATATATAAACATAGTACACAAAAAAAATATATATTTTACAAATTGTAAAATTATAATTTTATAAATTTTTAAAAGTGCAAAAAAATTAAAATTTATTTTTTAAATATAAATATAAAGAAACCCAAAGTTCTTAATCAATGGCTTAATTTAATCAATCAATAAACCAAATTATCAATCAATTTAAATTATTCAACCACCCCATTTCCACATTCTGTCCACCATCATTTTCTCATGATTCTCCGTCAATTTTTTCTCCTAGAAGAAAAAGAAGGAATGAAAGAACAAAAGAAAGAGGAGATGGAAATGAGAAGAATAAGAAGAAGGAATGAAAGAAGAAAGAAGAAAGAAGAAAAAACAAAAGAAGTTAGTAGCAACAATGACAAGGGGAAGAAAAAATGGATTTTTAAAATTTTTTATTAATAATTATTTTTTATTAAATATAATTTATTTTTATATTTTAATGATAATTTTATCTTCAAATATAAAACATAGTGATATTTTTAATTTTTTAATTTTAATTTTAAGTTATAATGACTATTATATCATTTTTTAGTATAAAGGAAGTGGAAAAATTTAACGTAAGAGTTATTCACCGACAAATATTTTCGATTTAAATGACTACTTAATATTTATTTTCTATGAAATTCTTTTGTAGTAGAGAGGGAATTACAATGTGGGGAATGAGAGCATAGTTGATATTGAGGGTTTTATTAGATTCAGATTCTTTGATGAGTTGTTAAGTTGAGACGAATGATGGATTCATGGGTGCATATTGCGAATTCGTTGTGGAGTAAAGGTTTTCATTTGGGCCAATGCAGTTTCTCTGTAAATGGTTAAATTAATTATTGATTGAAATTCTTCTTGTTGATCTTTTGGTATATTGTTCATTTTGGTCGTGCAATTTCTCTGTAAATGCATATTGCAGATTGATTGTGGAGTAGAGGTCTTTATTTGTAATGCCTGTTTGATCGATCAAATTAATAAAGTATGGATTGGCTCTTTTTTATGGTTGCATTCAGAAAAATATCATAATTAGGCATGTTATAATTTTTTATATTAAAATTGTAAAAGTTGTGAATTTTCAACGTTCAATACACTATGTCACATGCAGTCGAAACGCAAGTAGAATTGTCGAAGACGTGGCGGCACATTAGTGTGCAACCTTTAGCACCCAGGCACACAAGCAACACATTTTAATGCACAAGCGTGCAAGCAAACTTGTTTGTAGATGAACAGTAGGCCGCGATCTAACATACTTGTGAGGGTGGGGCAGTCTATGATGATAATGGGCAGTTTGTTCATGCACATACATAAGCAAAAATGCTTTGGATCAGCCTCAACTTACCTGTGTTTGTTTAGGCCCAATGTGGCCATATATTTGTAAATAAACTCTATTACTTGTACATGACCCAATTGGCCTAAATTTGTTTAGGTGGTGGTAAGTGAGAATTTTATAAACATAATGTAATCTCTACCATCCATTTATTTTAGGAGCCAATCTCATCCATTCATTATAAATATTTATATGTAAGTATTGTGTAAATGAAAAGATGTGAAGCCATTCATTTTTCCTTCCAAATTGAGCAGCACTTTGGGTTCTTTTTCACCTCCACTTTCACCTGAAATTTTCTTTACTTTGATAGAGCAATTCTTCACCATTCACATCCACACATAAACACAAATAGATCTTGGGTTTTTAAAGGCTTACTTGGGTAGTAAATTGGGACTGTTCTAATTGCTGCACGTAGTCGGATTTTATTCAAATTTCCAGCATGTAACAACCGGCTGAGAAAGAGAAGGAAGCAGAATTGGAGAATCTTATTGAGTGGTTTTTTGCATTAGTTACGTAGACTAAAATACCCCTTAAACCCTAACGGCAAGCTAACAGCAACTAACTCCAAGAGTGTCTGTTTGTTTCTGCCGTTTCCGGAAACAACATGAGTAAAAAGCAATATATTTTAAATTTAATTACTTAGATCAATTAGGAAAATTATCATTGAACGGACCATTAGTACAGCCAACTGATTTAAAGCTATAATTTAAAATTACAATATTAAAAATCAATTTACATAGTTAATGTTGAAGACAATCCAGTTCCTAAAATATAAAACTTTATTTGGGGACTACCCAAAAATGAATTTGGGTATCATAAAAAAAAATATATATATGATTGTTGTAGCGTTAAATTTTAGCTGTCACCCAGAAACTGAAACAAGAAGCTGCCGATTGGTGGGTTCTTGTTTCAAGAATATACAATTTAGGAATTACGCTCTTTCTTGACATTAATCTGGGGCGATAGACAATTTCTTCCCTGCTTAGACCGCGCGTTTTGCTCTCTCGTTTCGCTTACAAAAGCAGCAATACTGTAAGCACCCACTCCACTGAGTTTTTCATTTGAGGCTTTTTTTCTTTTTTTCAATTTTTAAAAATTGACATGGCTCGTGAAATGTGTGTTCACTGTTTGGTTGTTGAGAAACTTTGGGAAGAAAATCAAAAGATTTGATTCTCACACTTTTTTGTGCATATACTGAACTTAAAGGAGCTATTTTGTGTTGGTTGATGACAGAAATGGCGTGACTAATAGAATTTCAATTTCCTGTTTCTCTCTTTTTTTTTTTTTTAATTTTTATTCTTCCTGGTTACCTGATATGGGAAGGGATCAAGCCGGAATCTCATTCGCAGAGATTAAACTCATGCTGCTTTAGGACCACCAATCTCTCTCCTTTTTCCCCCTTTTTTTGTCTCTGTTGGTTGTTTTACTGTCTGTAAAGAAGAAAACTTTCTATCAGTTTTGGCTATTTTGGGTTAATTAGGGTTTTATAGCGTTCAAATAGTAGATTTGATGATATGAGATGTGTTCTCGTTTAGTTAACCTTTGTTAATGCAAATTTTAGTTAGTGCTTTAATACAATAGTGGAAGAGCAAATGCAGCAAATTTACCTTATAGGTTCAATGTCCTTTAAATAAAGAAATTGTCTTTTTCTTGGTTAGGCTTCCATTGTCTTTTTTTATTTGACGATGGATAGTGATGCACAAAATATTTTTAGTATACTTATTTCCGAAACTTGATCTTTTAGCTCTCGAAGACAATCAATGAGGAGTAATCCCGTCCCAGGTGGCAGAAGTCATGATAGTGAGAGAGAAGGAAAAGAAGTTGTGGTCAAGCAGTTGGAAGGAGAGGTTGTGCCAGGGGATTGTATATGGGTTAAGCTCTGTGGTAAATTGTGGTGGCCTGCACAGGTATGCATAATGCAAATCCTGTGTTTGCTGATTCTACATAGCATTTTTCATATAAAAATCTTAATGGTATTATTTTTGCCACAACATTTTATTTGATGCAAACTTGGCAGTAGCTGTTTTACTGCTTAATTGTTTTTCTAGGTTGTTAATGAGAATACTGTTAGTGAAAGCAACAAACCTTGCAGTAGAGCAGCAGGAACTGTTCTTGTCAGGCTCTATGGAAGTTATGAATAGTTAGTACTTTTTTCCTTGATGAACTATCTCTGTTTGCTTTATTCATAAATTTGTGGTGATTAACATGCCTCATTTTTACTGGCAGTCTATATGCGGATCCTATTAAATGTCACTCAGAGTTTCAGATAGTAAGTTTTGATATGAAGAACCATTACTCGATGTGGCTTCTCTAGTTTAGTGTGGCAGTTTCATGTTTTTTATTCCTTTAAACATGATCCAACAATACTGCTCTTTGGATGATTAGGTCCTCAAAAAAAATAATGGTTCTCACCGTGAAATATTTGAGAAATCTCTGGAGCAGGTATCTTCTTCTTTTAATCCTTATTCTGGCTATTATTAAATATTCTTGTTGCTTATAATGTATCTTCTATCATTTGTGTATGAAACAGGCTTGTTCTCGGAAAAGATCAAAATTTACAGGTTAGCTAGTCTTCTCATGTGGTCATTGATTTCTTATTATTTCCTTTCATTTTCCTCTGTATTGCTTAGTTACTAGAATGCGATTATATGAATGTTGGAAATCAATCACGACTAGTATGTAGTTAAGCAGCATTTTTGCCTTACCTGAGAGCAAGAGTTGTTTGGAACTGCTGATAAATTATGTTGAGATCCCCAAGCTAAGGCTCTTTACCCCTAATGCCAAAGACCTTAAAGGTTAGCATAGGGGTTTCAGTTCAAGTTCTTTGAATTTGTCTTGGGAACTCAGGATGGAGAGAGGTTATTCATTTTTCTAGGATAGTTATGGCACTGTTGACCGTTTCCATGTTAAAGGGCAGAATTAAGCAGACATCATATTATCATAAGGGGATAATCTTCGTTTAACATATCCTTTTTCATTCTTTTTATTGCTTTGGGAAAGGGTCTTTGGATGTGTCACAGAGAATATGCTCAATATCAAAAGGTCTAGATAGGCAAACATAGCACATTTGTCTCTGATCCAGTGTCTATATTAGAGACCACCACATCTCCAGCACTTCCTGCTCATGCCGTAACATGAGCTTATGGCTTATATTCACTGAACTAGATAAATTGAAAATTACCTAAAAGGAAAATGCAGATCAACTAGACCGAGTGCTGGTGAAGAGGTGGAGTACAACTATTCCAAGCAAGGAAGTGGGCGCAAGAAACACAAGCCAAATAGCCCAGGCGCTGAGGAAGAGAGCAAATCTCGCAAGCAAGATGAAGTGCAGAAAAAGATGAAGGCATATAATACAAGCAATGGGGAAAGAAGAGTGAGCGAGGTCTTTATGCATAGTGAGGACATAAAAAGGGGAACCCCTAAGCCGGATGAGAACCACAATCTTAATAGCCCTAGTTCTGTGAGCTTTCACTCTTCTTTCCAATTGCTTCAAGAAGCTTGCTGCTTTCCTTCTTCTCTCTCTCTCTGTGGCTCCCCTCTTTACCCAACACTAATTGATTTATTATCTTGATTTGTTATTTTCAGGCAACTAGTTTGTTTAAGAAATCTCATGAACTAAGCACACGGAGATTGAGAGTGATGCAAAGTCTCGCTTTGATTGCACCGTCTGGGTCTCCATTCAGTAAAAAAGGACAAATTTATGAGAGCTCGTATAATTGATTGCAAGTTCTAGTATCAGTAACTTTTGCTGAGTTTATGGCCACCATAGCCATTAAACTATACAGTTTTGACCTCTCATTACTCATTAGGTATTTCATTTTGCACACTCATATAATTTTTGTCCAACGAATGCAAGCTTGCACTGGTGTTGTGAAGAACTTTGGCCAGAAATGCTGCTGAAACGAATTGTGTAGAGCAAATTCCTAGCCAGTTGGCTCTGTCTCTAGGATTTCTCTGTGACTTGTGATAGACAATCTTGCAGTAAAGCTTTGTCAAGTAGGCATGTTATTGGGGCACATCTCTTTAATTTTTATGCTGTTGCCTCTTTTGAATTCTTGTCATGGCAAGCATTTCAACGCCAAATATGATTATTTTCCTCCATCCATTCCAGTTGATACGAGTTCATCAACATAAAATCCAATAAGAGAAGGGACATTCTAATTCAAAGGGAAATATATATTCTCTATTTTGTTAGAGACAAGACAAAACCACAAGTTTTCTGTGAGGAAGGACAACTTGTTACATCTCGAAAAAGGATGACGAGTAGTTTGTTAAAGATGAAAACAAACTGCAAGTCCATCAAAAATTGAAACTAAAAACCATATTGCTTTAGTCTGTCGCATTTATGCAGGACTAAAGTGGCTAATTAAGCCACTGCCATTTTGCTCTGTTGGCTTCAATGAAGCCACTATGTGGGGAAATCCCAACTTTTAATGGAGTCGAGCTAAATTTCAAAGGTGAAGGGGATTTATTCTGTTGTGATTTTATACAAGCGAAAATGGAGCAAATATTTTAAGAAATGGGATGTGTTGTTGTGACTCAGGCCTTGTTGCTAGTACATAAATGGCTGTAGAAAACAGCTTTCTATGATACCGACAGTCACTCCATCCTCATTCAACAGCATTAGTTAATAGTTACTTGGAAAATGGCATGCTATTAAAAGATCACCTATTTTTCTGCTTGCTTGTTCTAATATTTGTCTCACCATTTCTCTAGTTTTTCCCTAACTTTTGAAATCTCAACATAAAAGCTCAAAAAAGATTTTTGGGTATTGGGATTGGGTCCACACTTGGGTTTAGATAGTGGAATGAGAAAAACAGCAGAAAATCCACACTTGGGTCTTCCTACAAGGTAAAAACAGTCAATCGTGGTCTTAGCATCACTGTTTTGTCCTTTAGTCTCAGTTCCAACTTTGCAATTTTACTAATTTCCTCTGATTGTTTTAGTTGAAATATTTTCATATATATATATATATATATATATATGAGAACTCGATTCTACAGTTACAGTTACGTATGCTCGGTTACAATAGACAGTATGTGTGTATCTGGATTGGAGAACACAAGTGAATATTAATCACGAGTGAATTATGTGAATACCAATAATGCATAGAGTTGAGTTGGGGTGGTGTAAAGGAGAAACGTACAATAAAGTGGGGGTCCACGTGGAAGCAACGCGCGGGACAGAAAGGACTGTAGGAGACGCCACTGGTGCCTAGAATCGTGCTTCTTAGATATTTTAACATATACCGAAGTTTAACACTTAATGAAAACTTTTGGAGAAGACACACGTATCTCCCGTCTAACCGTCCACCATTATTAGTTAACCATCTAAAATTAGGATAATTTAGTAAAAATGCAAATAACTTTACTCTTTGTGGTGAAATCATTGTATGAGAGAGGGAGAGGGAGAGAGGGAGTACATTTTGCATAGAAAAATAAATAAAAAAATGTCAGTGAATCTTATTTTTCATATGAAAATGAATAAAAAAATGTCTTAAAATTCTTCCAAATTCATTTTTTTCTTCTTCTTTCAAGTTGCGAATTACAATTTAACTATGAACATTATTCCTCTGCAAATTTGCAAATAGACCCTACACCATCTTCCCCCAACAGCATTAAAGATTCTCAACTCCTAAACACTTCGTATATCTTTTCACCAGCTCTTCCATGGATGAGTCAATAGTGCCAAAACTTAAGGTCATAAACTCCAAGTTTTAAGTCGCAAATCCATATTAATTTGAATTTGTTCAATTAAGTTCTCGTCCATCAATTTTCACTCTTCAAAATCCATCACGACAACTTATCTTTAACATACTTTTCATTGCTTGTTATTGACAGTTGTGATGAATTTGCACAGGCGGAAGAAAGAGAAAGGCGGTGACTGATTTGTAAATGGGGTAGCGTATTAGGATTAGGGTTAGGTTAGCGATAGGGGTTTCATACATTTGAAATCAATTTTGGATAAATGATAAATAAATAAAAATTAAATTTCTAATTATTTTTAATATCTTAAATATTAAATAAATTTAGTGTAAATTTCCCAAGCTTTCTTAATTCAAAAAATAAATATTAAGGACATTACAGTTATTGTAACAAAATTAGACAGTCAATTGATAGTTAAAGGGAGGTATATGTGTCTTTTCTAAAATTTTTTATTTAAATGTTAAATTTTTAAATTTTAAGGGAGGTATGAGTTAAAACCTGATTATTGCATCAGGGAAATGTCATAATCATTATTGACGAAAATACAGTTTTGCTTGCCATTCTTGCCTTGTCGGGGAATACAGGACTTACTTGCTGACCATGGGATGTTGATCACACCCTTCTGATTCAATTCAGAACTCTCGTGGGGGTCCACCCTACAAATTCACATGCACTGCCATTCTAAACCCCTCATATATTTCCTCCCATCATGGAAACATAAACGACGTCGTTGACTGGATTATTACTATTATTATTATTATCTCCAGTTTGAACGTTAGCATATTATGATAACTGGCGAGCTGATTAGGGTCAGAGGCGGGGTGTGAAAGCCGAAGGTTTTAAACAATTTGTCGGCCCATATAAAATAGTGTGCGTGCTGTTACCTTTCATAGAAAGGGAAAAGCCGTTTGGCGCCGCCGGGGCGTTTGTAAATCTATGTGCTTTGCTTTGAAAATGATTGCGCCACGTTTCGCTTTTTCACAGAAAACACCTCCTTCTCCACCACCACCACCACCACCACCACCCCACCTTCCACTAGCACTATTTATGGTGGAATTAGCTTTCATGACTCACCCCACTACGTCTATTGGATTAACCTCCCACCCACAATTAGCTAAGCAAGTGCGCGCCAGACCATACTGAAATAATTCCCCTGATATTTAACATAATTGTTTGAAATTTAATTTTGTTTAAAAAAATATACATATATATATTTGTATATACATATTTTAAAAAAGCCTATTTATAAATTTTGATCATTTTGACCATTATTCTGTTGTTTTATACACGTATCATCACTTTTTAAAATTCGTTCAGTTTCTGAAATTTTACCATCCTAGTCCCCTCGTGTAACGATATTAACCTTTTAAACAGTTAGCTCAGCAGCTGTTAAGGCACAGTCTCTCTCTCTCTCTCCTCTTTAGTTTACTTGTAACTACAGTTGGACTTCAACTTCTCTTCTATCTCTTCAGTATTCTCGTCAACTCACCTCTTTTCTCCCTTTTAGTGTTTACATACACTCTTCACTTGAACATCAAGCTTGCTTGACAAGAAGACAAAAGAAGAAATTTATTGAAGCTTAAGATGTTTCCTTTCCAAAATCAATATGGATACCAGAACTGGTCGCATCAGAACAGGTTTGTTCAAGAACCCAACTGGGGAACATTAAAAAACGGTGAAGATTCAATCATGAGTTCAGCATCAAAGGTGGAGAAGAAATCGACGTCGGAAGCATGCAAGAGTCACAAGGAGGCCGAAAGGAGGCGCAGGCAGCGTATCAACGGTCACCTCTCCACTCTCCGCACTATCCTCCCCAACACCACCAAGGTAACGTCCCCTGTTAATTCCTTACCTTCATTTTTGTTAAATCTCGGGGACATGCTCCTGATTTTCATGTAATGGGAACAGACGGACAAGGCTTCGCTGCTGGCAGAGGTGGTGCATCATGTTAAAGAGCTGAGAAGGCAAGTTGCTGACGTGGCAGGACGTGATTGGAACTCATGCAGCAGCGGATCGGAGAATGAGTCTTGGCCGTTTCCGGCAGAATCAGATGACTTGACCCTGTGTTATTGTGACAGTGAAGAGAGGTTTATAAAAGCGACTTTGTGTTGCGAGGACAGGCCGGGCCTAAACCGGGATTTGACCAGGGCCATATCATCAGTACGGGCGAGGGCAGTTCGGGCCGAGATGATGACGGTCGGAGGGAGAACCAAGAGCGTGGTAGTGATGGAATGGGTGGGAGATGGTGGAGTGGAGGAGATGGCGGAGTTGAAGAAAGCTTTGAAGGACGTTGTCAATAATCGGGCTTCTGTCTATGGACTGGGCCGGGTCGGAGAGGGAAATAAACGAGCTCGGTTTGGCGGGTTGGTTGATGAATCTGATGGCCACGGCGACGCTTTTGTTACAGGTGTTTGATTGTGGTCCGTGGATTATTGTATGGTAACCGGAATCATATGGTGAAAGTCTTTATCCGAAACCCGAAAAAGGGAAATTGTTTATATTTGTTTTTGATATAAAGATCAAAAAATAAAGGAATTGTTTGCTCTAACGTATATGTAGTCTTGTATGGACCATATTCTTAAAGTTTAAAAAATCTTTGGTAGTTTTCGGAACTTCCTCTAGATCACTCGAACACGTTTGATATATTTATATTTTAAATAAATAAATAAAAATAAAACCAAAGAAATTGGATGCCTATCGCACGAAGATGGGATAAACTTTGGCGCTTTAATTAGTGGATAAGCCTACCTGTCTCTCCTTCACCTCTCAATTATTAAAACTTTCTTGCGCATTACGTCTCGAAATTGTCTGCAAAATTACAAGTTAACGTTAACGACTTTCCGGTTGCAAAGGCGGGAACAAAAATGGTCTGGCCAATCCGTAAGTGCCAATAATTAGACCATTGCAGTTCAAATAAAACGATCCCAACTTCCGAAGCTCCAAGTTTTGATATGTTTGTTCACTGTAATGTAGGGTCGAAGTCTCGTTCTATCATTTCACCTATGGCAGCTCTAATAACAGCCACGGAATCTACTTCTGCCGGTATTCCGGGAAACCGGCCAGCTGGTTCAAAACTAGTAAGTTAGACTTTGCTATGTTTTGTTGCTAATGATCTGCTATCATCTTGATCCTGGGCTTGCTCATTTTGATTCGCAGACGCAATTGGGGAAAGTTTGTGATTCCCAACAAGGATTTCTTCCTCTGCTGAGGTAAGTCTCCGTATTTTGGCTGTGATTGATAGAAATTGAAGCTTCTTAATTTCTGTTTTATTAGTTGTCTTCTGCTCATCCCACTTTAACAATTTCCTTTTAATGGAAAAATTAAGCATATAATTGGGCATTTTCTTGATCTCTTTCATGTGGAGGTGGTACATTCTTCAATTCTTTTGTTCAGATTGTGAACAGCTTTAAATATGCCTCACAGTCACAGAACTTCTCATCACTACAACTATTGCTTTCAGCTGAAAAGATGAGAAGTATGCATCTCCTTTGACTCTGCTGATCCAAAATGGGATTCTTCTCCATTTGCAGGAGAAACCCATTTTTGAAATGGAAAACTTGGAGCACTGCCTCAGCACATCCTCCAGCACAAGAAGGTACAAGCAATAAAGTGCAAAATGTCGCCAAAACATACAGGGGGTTGAACTCTTTTGAAGAGATTAAACAGAGGTTTCTAAACTTTAAGAAGTACAAATATTTGTAAGTAGGTGCAAGTATTTATGCTCTTTGAGAACAGCAAGTTCTTTTTTTTTTAATTTTCCCTGTGTTCAATGACACGATACTTAATTTTGACAGGGAAGAGTTGGAGCATTTTCGAAATCTTGCAGAAGCTCAAACACCAAAGGTGATCGTTGCTGCAACAACTTGTCCTAGTGTTGCTTTAAGTACATTTTTGCTGTTCTTTGTCAATTTGTTGCAGCATTCAGTTCCGTTTAAATTGACAAATTCGAGAACAGTTTATGGTGATTGCTTGCGCAGACTCAAGGGTATGTCCCTCTAACATCCTTGGACTCCAACCTGGAGAAGCTTTTATGATTCGAAACGTTGCTAATCTGGTTCCCCCAGTTGAGGTATGGCTGAAGTCTTAATTAAAATGTCATCAAAATTGCTTTATGCATGTTTGAATGGCATTGGTTTTTGTCGCATATGACAGAATTTATTTATTGTATGTTTTCTTTCCTTGCAGTGTGGACCATCAGAAACTAATGCTGCCCTCGAGTTTGCAGTAAATATTCTTGAAGTAAATTTCTTACCGACATAAATTTTGTTGTTCTTGATGATTTATGTAGATTCTGTGATTATGACTTCAACTGTATGACATTAATAATTTTCCTATAGTAAACAAAGCATGTCACTGTTTGCTTTGGCCTTTGAGATTGTATTAGTACTGCATTTGTTGAGTTGATGTATTACTTCCTTTTCTATTTTTTGGAAATTTGAAAAATTGTTAATGCCTTTTTATAGGTTGAAAATATATTAGTCATTGGCCATAGTGACTGTGGAGGAATTCAAACCCTTATGAGAATGCAGGATGATGACAATAAATCAAGGTATCTGTCATGTATATACCGCTAATCTATTTTCCTGTGCAATTTCAGCTTCATATGGTTATTTCCAATTAAATCTTAGTGGCAGTTTTTCTCTGTTTCTCATTGAAAAGTTGATTTGTACTTTCAGAAGCTTAGCTGAAAAGTGGGTTGTCAATGCCAAAGTTGCTAAGTTGAGAACAAAAGCTGATGCAGCCCATCTTAGCTTTAACCAACAGTGCAGGCAGTGTGCCAAGGTTTGCTCTGCATATCCACAATTCTGATGCTCAAAATGTGATTGACGCCGTTCAAGATTTACTCAATAGTTGTGCACATACTAATTACCTTAATCTTCCGAAGAATTTGATTTATCAGCTGCAAATGAACTTAAGTACAGCTTCATTCAACTTGTGACAGGAATCGATCAACCGTTCACTGTTGAACTTACTAACGTACCCGTGGATAGAAGACAGAGTTAGGAATGAGTTATTATCTCTCCATGGAGGATACTATGATCTTCTGAATTGTACATTTGAGAAATGGACACTTGATTACAATGGAAGTCGCATTGATAAAGAAGAAGGAAGCAGATACTCAATCAAAGATCATTCATTTTGGTCCTAAAATGTTTTTTTTTTTTTTTCTTTATACTATTCCCTTTTCTGTACTGCAACTATCATATATGTACATGACTAATCTGATACTGCAGATAAAATTACTGAAACAAGTAATAGCCTAAAAATTTAAAGCCTCTAAGCACAGAGAAAATTTTGTCATTTGCTGAGCTGAAATGAATTACCAATGGCAAAAGTATAATAATTACAGTTGCAAATTCGTACTATATCACTTCATATCAGAAAAATTAATTTTTTCAACATATGGAAATATTCTCCATAATAATATAATATGTGCTATATTTATTTATAAAGTGGAAACATGTTAATTTAACATTTTTTGGCTGTTTTGATATTATATAAATAACGAACCAATCAAAACAGAAGGGTATGACTGCAATCATATTCTAATATTAGGATCAAAGTATAATTAACAAAAACTACCTATAGGCGCAGAGCAGAAATTGACAAATAAGACTAGAACTCATCGACAAACAAGCGTCAACCGAACGCAAAGCTTGGATCTCAATTCGATTTTGCAGAGAAAAGATGATCTCTCAGTTCTTCGTACTCTCTCAAAGAGGCGATAACATCGTCTTCCGCGACTGTGAGTTCTGTTGCTCTAATTTTTTCTTCCAATCTGTAAAACTTGTAGCTTGTTGATCTGAATTCAATTACTGCTAAACTAGATTTGGCATATATCAATCAATAAAAAGCTTTAAAACTACCGAAATTTGCACCGTATTAAAGGCTTCAAACATAGTAGTTACTGATATTTGTTATTGTAGATCGAGGTGAAGTGCAGAAAGGAAGTGCGGAGATATTCTTTCGGAAAGTAAAGTTTTGGAAAGAGGATGGGGATGAGGAGGCACCACCTGTCTTTGTAGGTATTATCTTAATGTTAGGCAGTATTCTTATACAAGTGTGATCCAAATTTTCTACCAAATAAGTTTCAATTTTGAATTGTAATTCTCTGATTTGGTTTTGCCTTTCTCAGTTTATTTCTTCTGTTTCTAATTATGCAGTTTGTTATGTAATCTGTGAAATAGATTAAATAATATCGATAACATAATTGTGCCTTTCTGTTTAATGTGTTAATGTTTCTAATTGATTTTCGTTTTTGATAGAATGTGGATGGTGTCAACTACTTTCATGTGAAAGTTGTTGGATTGTTGTTCGTTGCAACCACAAGGGTTAATGTGTCGCCATCTCTTGTGTTGGAGCTTCTACAAAGGATAGCTCGTGTCATCAAAGATTACCTCGGGGTTCTAAATGAAGATTCACTGCGAAAGAACTTTGTGCTTGTGTATGAGTTGCTTGATGAAGTCATTGTAAGTTTTTTTGTGATTCCATGTATCTGTTTATTGGTATATTTTTTAAGTACTTTACAAAGTTTTGCTGCTTGTTAAGCTTCTAGTTTGCTAGTTAATCTGTTTTGCTTTAGAAAATTGAACCCGAGCAATATGCTTCATCTGCTTATTAGTCCTGGCTTGTAGAGTAGTAAATTATTCGTGCTCTTAGATGTAGGAGATTGCTGTACTTTTCTTGTCAACATGTCTGGAATTTGGCTTAGTATGATGGAAATTGCCGTTGTTTTAAAATTCAAGCTGCTTAGTGTTAGATGGTGTTTTTTTGTGGGAAATTTGTTCAGCATTATTGGCAGTATACAGTATACTAATAAATACTAGCATAGAGTGGATAGAAGTATTAAGTGTTGTTTTTCTGTTTAAGTAGTATTCAGAATATTTCTCTTACAACACTTTTTATGGCTTATTACTTTATTGATATTTGATTATCTATCAATTGGTACTTTTAAAGTCTTGACTATCGTGTTTGTCCCAGGATTTTGGTTATGTGCAAACAACTTCTACAGAGGTCTTGAAGTCCTACGTGTTTAATGAGCCAATTGTGGTTGATGCTGCACGCCTGCAACCTCTTAGCCCTGCCGCCATTTTTATGGTATTTTGTCTTTTAATTAATCATATGCTCAAGGAGCCAACCATCTTTTACTAGGGTGGTTGGTAGCCTTATCCTCCAAATGGAGGGCAGGTGTTTGATTCCTCCCTAATGTGGAGGTTATTTTCCTTCCAAAGATAATAAATATAAATTGCAGGTAAAAATTGTTTGAATTGACATAAAATTCTGGGCTTACTATAATAGAATTGATGTAAACTCCCAGCAGATGTTTAACTACTAATGTCAGCTTTCAGAAAAAAAAAAAAAATCACGATCTCAAGTACTTGGTTAACTTGTTAACATACATATATGATTTGATTAACCACAAGAGTTTGGATTATGATGCAGCAAGGGACCAAACGAATGCCAGGAACAGCTGTCACTAAATCTGTTGTGGCAAATGAGCCTGGGGGTAGGAAGAGAGAAGAAATCTTTGTGGATATAATTGAGAAAATTAGTGTGACATTCAGCTCAAGTGTGAGTATTGATGTCTTCCTTCATCTGACTCCATTTTTTGTAATGATTGCCTTGTTAGTTTATTGTATGTGTGGCCGAATTTCTCTTTTATAAGATTAGAGGTGCAAAGTGATACCATTTAAAAAAATCAACCACCCTGATAATTTACAACTACATTTTTCAAGCATGATTCTCAAAAACTTATGATTAGTTTAGGAGTAAGACAAACAAAAATAGTTTTGTACTCTTGATAGCTGAGCTTAATAATAGAAGGATTTTCATTCATATAATGTTTGTCCCACCAGCTTTACCCTCTGTTTTGATGATGCTTAGATCATGCACATAATCTTCCTTATATTCTTATATGTTCTTGTTCATGCACAACATATATGTTCTCATTTTCTAAATTAGTTTCAATGTATATATTAATAATGATTGCGTTGCTTCTTGATTTTTTATTATCAATACCAGTTTTAATCAGTGTAATGATGTTTAAACAGGGATATATTCTGACTTCTGAAATTGACGGCACCATCCAAATGAAGAGTTATCTCACTGGAAATCCAGAAATTCGATTAGCTCTTAATGAGGACCTCAGCATAGGAAAGGGCGGGAGATCAATCTATGGTAATGGCTCTTAGAGTTTCATTGAGTATTTATGGTTATCTCAAATAGACTTCTCCTGCATTATATGAGACTATCAAGATTGTTGATTGCCTTTATGAAATAATAAAATAATTGATATGGAGATTTTTAGTTTTATAAGCCATATTTGTATTGCCATATGATTAATAATTTACTTTTTATTGGTTCTACAGCTTTTCATTATGATTTTTTTTTTTTACCTTTAATGAAATTATGCTTTTGAAGTTTGTTCTAAGATGGTAATTTCTGTTTCTGTGCCAGCATTTAGCATATAATCAGCTATGAGTATTCAGTATAATGCCTCTGTAGTTTCTTTATTATACATATATTTAAATATTCTTAGTAATTTTATTCAACAATCACAAGGAATCTCCACCACCCCCTCTCCCCCCTACAAACCCCAAACACTTTTGCGATCTCATCAGTTTCTGCTTGCCATGACAGATTACAGAAGTTCAACTGGGTCAGGAGTTGTGATACTGGATGATTGTAATTTTCATGAATCTGTACGTCTTGATAGTTTTGATATGGACAGAACTTTGTCTCTGGTGAGTGGATCTACAGTTATGATCTTGATAATTGTATGTAGGTTGAAGAGACGATATGTCCTATATGCTTTTGCATAAAAAGTTGCTTAATTCTTCTTATTTTGTCAGGTTCCACCAGATGGTGAATTTCCTGTTATGAACTACCGTATGACCCAGGAATTCAAGCCTCCTTTTCGTATCAATACTTTGATTGAAGAAGCAGGACCCCTTAAGGTGATTATTTTCTTTGGTTATGGAACATTTAGAAATAAGGGAACATCATGCAAGTAAATATTTTTGTGCTGTAGAAAAAGCGGATGCCTTGGCCTATATCATTGTTAAGACTTTGTTGTTCTCTAGAATGAGATGTTTAACTAATATTAAAATATATTGTACAGGCTGAAGTGATTATCAAAATAAGTGCCGAATTCTCCTCAAGCATTACTGCCAACACAATTGTTGTAGAAATGCCAGTGCCAAAATATACTACCAGGTACTAGTAACATCAGGCACTGTGAATTATTTGATCAGATAACCTGAAAAGATGTTTTTGCATGTGCTGGAATTATTGATTAGATAATGCATATCCGGCAAAAATATTTAATTTGTCTCTATGGTTTTTAACAAGTTGCTTATGTATCTGTATAGCAAGTTCATGCTTTTCTGGATTCTGTAGATTTTCTGCAGTATTTTGATCAGCCCTTTAGTCTATTGCATATATTCAGAAAATTGATGGAATGGATTTTTGTTCATGAGTGCACGGCAAAACTAGAAGTCAGATTGTGTATTAGAAAAGGTTTAGAGCATTTTGCTCATCATTTTTTAGATTTTGAATCCAGGTTGGTTGCCTTTGTTGATCCTCTTAGAGGAGATTGCATTCAGTATATTATAAATGGTCTAGAGAAATTTTTTATCCTTTTCTGGGTTTGAAGACATTTACCACAGGCAGGTCATTCCAGTGCTGCACAATTTACACTTTTCATTCACTTATATGTAACAGCATACATGCTAACTTCTCTGGATTATTATTTCTACAGAGTGAGTTTTGGGTTGGAACCTGGAGCAGTTGGACAAAGAACAGATTTCAAGGAACCTAATAAGAAACTTGAATGGGGTTTAAAGAAGGCAATGATTACTTAGAAATTCTCTCATTAGTTGACTTTGTTAATAATTTTGTTGATCAACTGTATTAGGTTTTTGCCTATGCATTATCTAAATGTGCAAGCCACTGATAGTTATGATGCATTGCAGATTGTTGGTGGATCTGAACATACACTACGTGCAAAGTTAACATTTTCACAGGAATCACATGGTAATGGCTATTGACTTTAGGAAATGCTCTTTTTGGAAGTTTTATTTATTTATTTTTTGTTGTTTCCATGTGATAGCCTCTACATATTTCATGTTTTAGTTTTTACTCTTCTTTTTCCCTTCATATGACAATTTTCTTTTCCTTTTCTTGCCATATTCATTGTTTGATACAGGAAATATCACAAAAGAAGCTGGACCTGTTAACATGACTTTCACGATACCAATGTACAATGCATCAAAGCTTCAGGTAAGATACTGTACTCAAATTGCTACTTGTCTATGCCACTCTTTACTGTTTACTAATCGAAGTTACTATATTTAATTGGTGAAAAAAAAGTAGAAGTTACGAGTCCAAAGCATCACCTTAATCTGTATGTTCACCCTTCTATCAAAACCAACTGAATAGCAGTTTACATGACCAGAAGCATTAACGCTGCTTTAGGCTCAACTATCTTGAAATCCTCTAATGCCTTTGGAGATGACCAGTTTTATACTATCTTTGATGCAGGTGAAATACTTGCAGATAGCAAAGAAATCCAGTACCTATAATCCATATCGATGGGTGAGATATGTCACCCAGGCCAATTCATATGTTGCTCGGATATAACAGTGGGATTTCCATCCAATTCCCGCCCAATCGTTTGACGTATCTTGTTTATGTGGTATCATTTTTTTTGACTACTTGTTATGGTTACAGTTAAATGATACATTAAAGTTGTACTGTTGGCTTAATGGAACTAATCTTTGTATCAATTCCTGTTATGTTGACTAATCTACCTTGATTTTCCTACAGCTGTCTCTGGGTTGATATCATTTGTGAAAAGTAAATGATTCAAATAATTGCAAACTAACAGGTAATCTCTTGCCACACGGTAGTGCTATAGTGAAGATAACCCTAATTAGGTAAACTAATGTTGACATGGTTTAAAATATGTGCCAATTTTAGCAAGCCCCTGGATTAACCTGTATGATATTTTTGTAAAGAAATAGATGAATGGTTGAACTAACAGCCCTGCTTATGGCGTCTCCCTCTATAAAAGGCCCAAGCAAAACCTTTTCATGCAAACCATAAAGTGATCTCGACATGGATAATTACAGGAGCTCCTTTATTCTCTTGCCACTGTTGGTCACAGCTCTGTTGCTCATCAGCAGCAGTAACGGAGTCCTGGGCTCTCGCCACCTGTTGGACACAACCAAGCCTGAGATTCCCGAGTTTCCGAAGCCAGAATTGCCACCTCTTCCTACCTTCCCAAATTTCCCAAAGCCTGAATTACCCCCCTTTCCAAAGGTAGAACTTCCCCCTCTGCCTTTTATCCCTAATTTGCCTAACTCTGAGTTTCCATTTGTTCCTCATTCCCCTGCTCTTGAAAAGCCTGAACTGCCTCATTTCCCGAAGCCTGAGGCGCCAAAAACTCCCTGAATTGTCCCCCTTGCCTCAGCTCCCCTCCATGATCTGTAGAAACCCACATTGCCTACCATTCCTTCCATCTATCCACCCGTACTCCTTGAATTTCCAATCCTTGCATTATGTTAGCATCTCTGTTCTACTCTGGTTACTTCCTTCCTATACGATGGATGTTGCAGTCTTTAAGCTAATAAATAAATCACAAAGAAAGGGATTGCAGGGACGTTTTACTGCTGTTAGTGTTCCATGTATCATATATATTAAGTAGTTGACGTGTTTGCTATGTAATTGCAGTTTTCTGTGTGTTAATGATATACTGATTTTGGTTACTGTTTCTTCTCAAACAAATTACTCTATAAAGTCGTGTAAGCAACAAGCGGAATACTCTACTTCAAACAACTTCTACTTCTGCATTTTTTATTTATTTATTAATATACAAATTTGTTACGCCAGATGAAGTCAAAAGCTCATAATAGCCCAGAAGAAAACGATATCATTAACAATTTGATTTCCCTTTCGAAGAATTCCATTGATCTTGTTGATGGGGTAAAAAAACAATTGAATCCCTATTCCTCCGCCTATAAAATATTAAGAACCAGCCAGATGGGGAAAAAGCTTGCGTCATATCACATCACTATCACATCTTATATTATATTGCTCCAACTGTACAAGTTTATCCCGTCGTCACATTAAGAAATAAGAATATAGTTGCCTGAAATTTGCTCTGCTGTTCCTTACTGCCTTTCCAATTCCAATTTGCTGAGAATATGAATTTTACTGTCAACTTTGTACACGCTGAGACCTCAACCATGTCTTATCAAACAATATATCCCATCGGTTAAATCTTTCTTTTTTTTTTTTCTTCTTTTTTCCTGTTGCCTGTATATTTATTTTATTCTAATAATGATGTCATTATTGGACATTCATGATTTAGCCCGATAAGAATATATCCTTGTAAACGTTGAATTTTTCTTTAACTGTGACTAATCCACGTGAAGAAGTAAAAGAAAAGTTTTACCTAGCCTTGCTTTTGCTTTTGAAATTTACCGATTCCCTAAAGCAACTACCAGGTAGCTCGACACAGACTGATTCCTTTGTCTGTAACTTTAGCCTATGATATGAATTATGAAGCTAGGTCAGCTGTATTCAGAAATCAGAACAAATGACAATCACATTCAGGTCCCTTTTTGAAAATGAATATATAAATAAATAGATATATTAAACAGCTGCTTAATTATGATTTCTAATATAAAATAATTAAAAATTCAGTTTTAAAAATGATATAATTTAGTTATTGAAATAAGGATGGAACCAGGATCAACGATGAATTTGATACAATTAGATAAATTATGTTCCTATTTATAAGAATATAAAGAATAAAGGGACCCTAAGATATGATTACCATAAATGGAAACGCATCTTCTAGCTCTAGGCAGGCACCCAGCAGCAGTACTTTTTTCTGTTTTGTTGTTGATTTTGTTCTTGTTTTCGTTTTTCCTGTGTCTGTTTCCTTTTTTTTTGTTTTGTTTTGTTTTATATATATATATATATATATATATCGTAGGTGTTACTGGAAGTATCTTTATTGCTCATCGGATGCTGTGTTCTCACCTAACGATTTGGATCCATTTCCTGCGTTGCCAAATGCAAATAGTATTAAAAATAAAAAAAAACAAAACAAAACGATAAGAAAAGAACAACAATTTAACCTTACAATTCGGTCCAGATATCCATCAATATGGAAAACATAACCTAATTGCGCAACTCGGTAATTCAGTTAAAAATCTGTCAGTATTTTAGATTATTATTATTATACTTAAAAAATCAATTGACAATAGTATGTGCATTTTGTGTTTTAGGTAATAATGCCTTTAGTTTTAACTAATATAATGTTTGTTTATGAAACATGCATGCATGCTTTAAATTAAGATTTTGGGGGGTGTGTGGGGGTGGGGTGGGTTAACTTGCAGTTTAAGTTTGAGCCTTTTGACTTAGGGATCAACCAAAGGAAAGGAAGCTGCTGCGTATGTCTTGTACCTAATTTCCTTTTTAACAAACAAAATTTCGCTTTCGGCTTTTGTTGCACGTGCTACGTTCTTAATAATTTTGGTAAATGAAACTAGCAAAAAATATGTTTCAAAATTCATTCCATACTTAGGCTATAGCCTACATGAATGATTCTTTTTAGTTAACTCTCAAGCATTACCATAAACTGCATTAATTCCACCCAATCTCACAATTCTTTTTTTTTTTTTTTGGAAAATAAATAAATAATTGTCAAATATTGAATTTCATGTAATAATAATAAGTCTTTCTTTTCTTTTTTTTTTTTTTTAGTAAAATTATAATTTAGATATAAAAAAGGGATGGTTGATTGCTTGGTTGTGCATGCAATGAGGTTGAAGATTTTCTTTGAGATCAAATTCTTGTCTTTGAATCCAATCAATTGGTGGATTGGATTGTTTTTGTGTGATCAGTACTGTAATGTACATTTCCATACATACATACATACATGTGCTTCTGTTGGCGTGCTTCTGCAGTTCTTTAACCTTTTTTAAATAAAAAAAAATATGTTTATATGTCACCATCCTATCCAGAATACTGTCTGTCTACTGTTACATGCAATTTTTGACTTTAAAGTATATTTATTATTAAGTGATGTACAATTTTGTATGTCTTTAACTTAATTTTGTATGTAGAATTGATATTTTCTAGAAGCTTACGGAAACTACCAGGAATCACGTTTTTTAATTTTAGATGACAATGAAATTAAAAGAAAAATTAGCTACATCAATGAAAATGAATGTTGCCAAAATGAAATAACTCTGTTATTCTTCAACACCACTTCACCTACAACTTTGAATTGAAAAGGAAACTGTTTTAGCTTGACATCACTTGATTTGAGTAATTCATAATGTGCATTTTTATTGCGTGCTACAAATATAACAAAAAATATATGTAATAGATTATTGAAGATTGAAGATTGAAGATTGAAGATTTATTTATTTATTTATTTATTTTTGTTAATTTGAAAAGTGCAGAGATTGAAAGAGACAATGGGTGGAAAAATAGAAAGGAGTATTTTTTTTTCTTTGGCTTGGGTTTTGGATTACCCAAATCCAGATGTGATTCCTAAGCAAAATGATTATCATGCTTGAAATAACCTTTGAAAATGGAGGCATAAAAATACTAAAAAGAATTTGAAGAAAGAAAAAAAAAAAGTCATTATTGATCAACTGCACTCCAAACTGTTAAATATCAGAAAAAATTGAAAGTGAAGCGTTGATGGTCAAACTAAGTGAGCTGCTCTTTGGAATTTAATACGCAAATAGCCCAAAATAATTTTCCCCACCACAGTCAGCCGAGCAACAACTGCTCTCTCTTTTGCATAGCCAAAGCCGAAGCCGAAGCCCAAGCCCAAGCCCATACGTACTACATACGAATATGAATATGAATACGAATACGATACGAATACGAATACGAATGAATTTGAAGATTTAAAAAAAAAAAAAAAAAAAAAGAATTTTGTAGAAGTAGAAGAAAGATCAAAACAACATGAAAATGAAAATTTTTAAAAGGTCATCCCCCATATCCCAAAAAGGAACAACATCAACTTGTCACAATCAATCTTCTCGGTCGGCTGCCTTATTCAGCTTCAGGACCCAAAATCAAATTACTTCTCTTCTCTTACTCTACACTTCTTTTTCTTCCTTTTTCTTTTTTTTATTTTATTATTATTATTTTTTTTTAAAAATTATAATATCAAGGGCTGTTATGTGTTGTTGAGTTAACCAATGCTCTCTTCCATTTTGAATAATTTCATTTGTCAAAATTACATTTGTGCCCTCGTGAATTAGACCACCCTATCTTTCTTTTAGTACCCAACCAGCGGCGCCATTAGTCTTTACTTGGTTTCCAAGCTCGCCCGCCTCCCTCTTTTTTTTTTTTTTTTTTTTTTTTTGAAAATTTTCTCTTTCTTCATAACTCGAGTTCACTCTTCAACTCCAATTCCAATTCCTATCAATTATTTATTATAAAACAAATCAAATACCAACAACTATCTTCTTGCTTTGCTAGCATAGCTGCCCTTTTTCTTCTCCATATCTCTGTCTCTGTCTCCCTCTATCTCTATCTCTTTCTCTCTCTGTCTTCTCAATTTCCCATCTCCTTCCATTTTATCTTCTCTATTTCTTTCTCCTTATTTTATTACACACCTACAGCCAAACCCCAGTTCACCAACCAATCAATTCATTCCTCCCTCCTATGCCGTCCCCAGTAGATCATTAAAAATACCCATATAATATATTATATAATACAATATATAAATTAAAATCTTTTTAAATAAAAGTTTTTATTTTAATTTTTTTTTGGGAAAAAAAAAAGAATAATAGAAAAACCAAGGATGAATGGTGATTATGTAGAACCCAAAAACACAAACTCTTCCAACATGTTCTCCAAACTACACCCCCACCAGCAGCATCCCTTCTCTCATCACTTCCAACTCTCCCGCGACTCTCAGACCTCTGAAGAAGAAACCAATAGCCATAACTCCCCCGCCAACACCACCAACACCGCCACCCCCAACCCTTCTAAATCCAGACAACAAGATCCCCACAGCGGTGATGGAGCTACTATCGAAGTTGTTCGCCGCCCCAGAGGCAGACCTCCCGGCTCCAAGAACAAGCCCAAGCCTCCTGTTTTCATCACTCGTGAGCCTGAACCCGCTATGAGTCCTTACATTCTCGAAGTTCCCGGTGGAAACGACGTCGTTGAAACTATCTCCAACTTCTGCCGTCGCAAAAGTATCGGAATTTGTGTTCTTACTGGCTCTGGAACTGTTGCTAACGTTACTCTCCGTCAGCCCTCTGCAACTCCTGGCTCAACCATAACGTTCCACGGCAGATTCGACATTCTTTCAGTCTCCGCCACGTTCTTGCCTCAATCCGCCGCGTGTCCGCCTGTACCAAACATCTTCGCGATTTCTCTAGCGGGCCCGCAAGGGCAGATCGTTGGTGGGTCCGTCGTGGGCCCCCTAGTAGCTGCCGGGACCGTGTTCGTGATCGCTGCGACGTTTAACAACCCCACGTATCACCGCTTACCGGTGCAAGAAGAGCCCAGAAATTCTGTTTCAGGTGGAGGTGGCGGTGAAGGGCACTCACCAGTTGGATCGAGCGGCGGCGGAGGAGGAGGTGGTGCAGAGAGTGGTGGACACGTGGGAGGAGGAGAGTCATGTGGGATATCTATGTATAGTTGTCATCTGGGAGGTGGAAGTGATGTGATATGGGCTCCAACTGCAAGACCACCGCCACCGCCACCCCCTTACTGAACTTCGTTCCATCTTTTTTTTTTTGTGAATTTGCAGCTTTAGATTTTCGTCTGGTTTTGTTGGTTAGTGCTTTTGATATTATGACTCCTCCATGATTGATTATTATTTCTTCTTGTTTAATTTTCAAATTTTGGATGATCTTAATCTGTCATCTTAATGTTAAGTAATTAATTATATATTAATGGTAGACTAGCCATTAGTGTTATAACTGTAACGAAAGAAAAGCAGCATACTTTCTTTCTCTTTTGGGCTTGAATTTTCCTGAATCGACCATGCATATATAAGCCTAATCTATATATAAAGACATATGGCTGCTGGTTTCTTTAATGGTGCATGGGTTTAATTCGTTCATTACTGGTCCGTGTATATGTGTGTGTGTATATATATATATATATATATATACACGCACATACACATATAGATAGATAGATAGATGTATATGCCCAGTAGACATTAGTAAGGAGTAAATTGGTGATTGGATTTTAATTTGCCGAGTGTAATACAATTAATGACCAAAGGGTATTGTTGTGCTTTGCTTTGCTTTGCTTTGCTTTGCTTTGAAGTCTGAAACTTTAGCATGCCTGCAGTCTCTGCAATCACTGCAGAAGCAGAAGCTGTACCACTGGCTGAAGATAACGCAGCTACTGATTCAAGTTGATCATCTTTTCTTTTCTTTTCTTTTCTTTTCTTTTCTTTCTTTCTTTTTCTGTCTTAGCTTCTTGATTTAGAAAAAGCGTATTCCAGTATGGAACATGGCTAGGGTTAGTATGCTTGCCAGAGAAAGAGTGCAAAAAAAATAAAGAACTGTGTGTGTATATATGTTTGCTTTTTCCTTTTTCACTATTCCTTGTTGAGAGCTCTCAAAACCAAAAAAAACTTTTTTTATATTTCAATTAAATTATCTGATTCTATGATGCAATATGTACTTTGTTTTGTCTCTTTCTCTTCTTTCTTTTCTTTTCTTTGATGGGCCAAAAGAGATAATCAATCAAACACAATGAATGAATGAATGAATGAATGAATGAATGAAAGAATGAAGAAAGCAAGATAGGGTTTCTATCCACACATCCATTCCTAGCTGTCCATCCTCTCTCTCTATTTATATCTATCATTTTGATACTTGGAGCTGTAGCTTACTATAGTAAACACATAAATTTTTTCTCAGATTTAATTGTGATTAATGCCGAAAGTTCACCTTAATCATGAAACGCCAGACATATGTACGTTAATCAATTAATTAATGAGACTATTGATTGATGATAACCCACATTCTTTTACATTTGTACAGATCACTGTAAAAAAGAAAACAAAAACAAAAACAAAAACAAAAACGAAAACAAAAAGAAAATCGATAAACTTTCTTATGTATTTATATGTTTCTGTCAATTTTGGGTCCACCATATACACATATAGTGTAATTGGTCGTGTAATCTCTGTAAAATCCGTGTGGTAGCAGTGACCCCTGACCAGTAGGCCTATGCCATCAACTTGTTTATCTCCTTTTCTTAATTCTGCTACTTTTGAATCCAATGCTTCTTAGCCTTCAATTTTTCTCATTTTCAGATTTTTATTTTTTACCAAATTAATCTAAATTCATTCACATGTTTAGGAACCCTAGTTGATCAACTTGTGTATTTGAATCCTGATCAGAGAAAAAGTAAAACGAATACAAGAACAGAAATTTTCTGTTAATTTTTCAAGTTTATTCAATTAATTAGCTGTTATCTTAAATTTTAAGAACAAAATTCTTGAGTTGATGTATGTGTTAGGTCAACTAACTGAGAAGGTTTTGACCCTTTTGTCTTTGTGTTGAATTTCTTGTATATTTATTTTACTATTTAATTATAATACTTGTAAATTGGATTTATACTATATTTCTCACCAACATTTATTTTGTTAATTAATATTAAAATAAATTTATATTTTATAATTTCATCTTCGTATTAAATCAAGTAGACAGTTCATATATATTATTTAAATTCGCTAGATAAAATTAAATAAGTCCACTTTTACGGAAAGTTTTCAGGTCAAGTAAGAATGTAACAAGTTTCACTTTTGTACTCAATTTATATTATAGAATAAAGATGAAAATCTTCTTGTTGGATTTTAAAACTCGAGGGTGTGACGTGGAAATATAATGTGATGGGGTTTTGTCAATAATTGAACTACAATCATCTATGCATCTAAACTTATCTTAACAATAAAATATTTAATTAGAAGCGTGATTAAAAAGTTTTATAACATGTAACAAAAAAATTTTATTCTAGAATCCATTATCTTATTTTCACCTCATCGCCACTAGTTATCTCAAAAGATAAAAGGAACTCTTAAATGTTAAGTTGTACTAATTATATATGGTTTAGTTACATATATATCTATAAGACTATATTAATTGTACCCTTCCAATTTTCTCTTATATAAGCAAAACACAGAAACAACTTAACCCACGACGAGAAGAAACAATTTCATTGACTCAAAGCACATGCATATGCAAGTAATGGTTAATTATTCTCTTTTCCCATACATATAGTAGTTAGATTATATTGCAACTTTTTAAAGTCAAAATTGGTTGGTCAGGAATCAGGATCACATATCTATCTATCTATCTATCTATCTATCTATCTATGTATATTGCTCTTGCAGATAGCCTTCACCCATACTGCTCAACCCATGGTCCATTTATGAATATGATGATATACAGAAACTGCTATAATGCTTGTACACACCACCAAACCCTCTTTGCTGATCTTCACGAGCTAATTAATTTGATGCATCTACATTCTAGTTTGACCACTGATTTGTTTCCTCTTGCTTAATCGGGAAACAAACAAAAAGTCAATATGAATATTTCTTAATAAAGAAAAGAAAATAAAAAATGGGTTAAATTGGAGTGGACAAAGTAGAGGCATAATAGTCATATGTACAGATAAAGATGTTCATCATCATCATCACCATCACCATCATGTTTGTAGTGTCAGGCTCAGGCTCAGGCTCAGGCTCAGGCTCAGACTCAGACTCAGACTCAGACTCAGACTCAGACTCAGACTCAGACTCAGTCGGCAATGACCGAAGCTAGCTTTTTTAACAGCACCTCTTCGTAATTCTTGCAGCTTGCATTCATTGATTCAAGTTGAAGGAAAAATGCTTGCTTGCTTGTTCTTTCTGTGTGCGGCCCCCGCCCCTTTCCTTGACTAGTCATCAGTCTTCTTTACTATGCCACCTGCATGTTTTTTTTAATTTGTTTCACACGTTAACCTGTATGAAATCTTCTCCACCGTCCTTCATCCCAGTACACTTTATTATATATCATCATGAATCATGAGACACACACACACACACACACACACACACACACATTTATATATCATGAATGCCCTAGCTACTAGCATTTATATAACTTAATTTGCGTTTTAATGATTCCCCATTAATTGTGTTCGAGCCAACAATCTGATTCCAGATCATTCATGCTTCCTCGCTTCCTTGCTTCCTTGCTTCCTTGCTTACAGATCTGATACTTTTAGCCGTTCATAGTTGACTTCCTTTCGCCTTTCTGTCTGCCATCTTCATTTAATTTGCATTTGACATTCGCCAACCAACGTCTGTCTTTTTATTATCATTTATATTATTTTTAACTTAATTAGTTAAAAGAAGGTAACACACTAACTTACAATATGGTATCAAAGCAAATTCATTATAAAAAGAGATGAATCCCATTTATACAGCAAATGTACTAAAAGATTAGAAGAAGAATTTGAAACGTAAATATCATTTATAATATTAATAATAATAAATAAACTAACAGATACTCGAGGTAATTAATTAATTAATAAACTGGCTAACTAGCTTGCTTAATTACTGTGGGGAATGTGAAAATAATAATAATAATTAGGTTGAGTAGAAAGGAGACAGTAGACACCATGCACACTAAAAAACAGCTAGCTTTAATTAATTAAGTTGGATTGGATGAATTTGTCTTGAAGCCGAAAATAAAGAATCTAGTTAAAAGGTTAATTTGACAATTAATTTGAAATTGGTGATAAGATGAATTGAAAGGAATTGTAGTATTTTATCATCAAGAGACCTCAGACCCCCACAAGATGTATTGTCTGTAGCTGCTTTTTTGGACTTTGGACATTTCCTGAACATAAGGGATTCTTGCGTGTCGCCCGGAGTTGTCTTTTTAATTTATATATATATATATATATATATATGCTTATCTTCAATTTTCCTTTTTCCTCTTCATATATATATATATATATATGCTATAAGTTCACCATGACTATGAATCTTGACAAACTGATCATCTTGTCCCTTCATAAAGTTGAATGAATAATATTATATATCATATATATATATATATACACACACACACACGCACACATATATATATGTATACCTATGTACATCGAATTCTAATTATCTTAACGTTTAATCAACGGTGTCAAACAGATCAATTTTTAAAGTAGGTGAACAAATATTTTCCTTTTAATAGTAGGAGAAGAGACACCCTTTTTTTGTAGACACAGATATTCGAACTACGATATAATAAAATTTATTAAAATAACTTTAGTATTAACTCTCAATTATTAATTAAAGGATTTGAAATGTATGTTTTGTACTTTAAATATTGTAATGCATTAATTAATTAAAATTGACCAACACCAATCAAATCATAGAATATATATATATATATATATATATAAGGGTAGCAAAGACATCAAGATTAATGATCATTGAATTTCAATTAATAATACAGCAAATTAAGGACATGATGTATCATCTGTCTTTGTCTAATTAACAACTTGAAATCAAGAGTGACCCCATACATGTTATATAATATATGGATGCTGTAAGTAATTACTATTTATATATAGCTTTAGCTTCATTTCAGAAAGACAACAAAGGAAATATATATATGTAGATCACCTAATATCAGTTAATTAATCAAGGAATGGCTGCGCTTGAGCTTGTTAATTTTTCCAACTTGGTGTCCCTCCGATGCTTTAGTCTCGTCTTTAATTCCCTTCCAACGTCTGGGCATCCTAATTTTTCTATTTAGGAAAAGTTTTCTCCAATTCCTTAATTTAAAATAAAAATTATATAACAACAACAATTCAACAGTTTCATAATTTTATACATATATTTATATTATTTGTAAATTGTTGAATTTATATATTTTTAATGACTAATATTGAATCTAACATATGTAATTAATGTATCATAATTAATATATATATATATATATAAATTTAACGGTTTATAAATAAATGTGAATATATATGTAAAAATATGGTGTCATTGAATCTTCTCTCTCTATATATATATATATAGATGTAGATAGATAGATAGAGGGCTAGATGGAGGTCGTGGACTCCAAATCAGGATCAGCATGATCTGCTGGTGCTACAGCTTCATTCTTCTCTTTATTTTTATGAGTGTAAGTGAACCAGAAAAAGATGGCGAGAAAGAGCATGAGCAATATGGAAGCGATAAGTATAAGAGCTACAGAGCCTCCTTCTTTATGATGTTGTTGTATTAAAGACCATGTAAGAACACTTACTGGGATTGATATTACACACATCACTCCCGCTGTCCCTATTATTGCTTTCTGTGTATTGGTCACCATCGCTTGATATCAAATATTCCACACAAAAATAAAATAAAATGAGAGCAGTGGTTCACTTAGACAAATTTCTTCTTTTCATTTCTTGCATGAGGGAACAATAAATATAAGTTGTACATGTGATCTTCATAATTCAAATATTTAATGTAAAAGATATGATATGGGTGTCATTAAATGTATGCATGCTGACGTGAATTTAATTATAATTTAATCGACAAATTAAATAAGGGAATGAGAGAGTTCTTGAATGTAACCAATATATTTTTAAACATAAAGCAGCAGACGGAATATACTCACATGCACAGTCACAGAGACAAAACAAAGATTTCTTTACTGATAATTATAATCTTAATTAAGAATAAGTTAAAAGTGATGTACGCTGTATGTATACATAGAGGACCCATACATATAATAAGAATATTATTAAATAAAGCTAGAAAGACAAGTAAGGGAATAATAAATGAAAAGTTATTTGAGTAATGCGACAGAAGCAAGTTCTGGAAAAATAGATAAAACCCTAATAGAGAATGACGAAATAATAATTTATTTTGATTTTGCTTAGTTAATTAAAACAGCCTTTAAGGTTTGGTGTGCTATATTGTTTACTATCTTCTAAAAGTAATAATAAAATATTATTTTGAAGTACAATTTTTTTAATCACATTTTTTTATTTATTTTAATTATTATTTAATATTTATTTAGTATTCGACTTAAAAAATTGAGTTAAATTTACTAATTAATCATATAGAGATGAAATTGAGAACATATGTAAAATGCAAAAGAATTATTATGTTAATCAGATAATTCAGAATGGGTGTGTTGAATTTGGCTGACCAGTATTCCAATCAATGAATATCAAAATCCAAGCAATTATATATACATGCTTGCATCCACGTAGTAGACGACCTTATTAATTAGCTCTATCAAATGATTTTATTCTCCTTTAAATTCATCGGCACAACGCCACAATTCTTTCTGCTTGGTATCTTATCATAATAATTAATTATTATTATTATTTATTATTATTATTATTATTATTATTATAAAACCATGAAGTTTGTTATCATTTAAGAGTGTTCATAAATAATTAATTAATATATTAGATTGTTTATTCTTGATGGAAATACACACTTAAGCCACCGAAAAAACAGGTATGAAATATCTCAAATTAATTTAGTAGAATTAAAAAGGCAAAAATAGTGGCTGTGCTTTCCTCACGATTAATAATAATAAATAATACATGTGTCTTTATCAACTTATCTAATTGATTTTTCTGGGTTGCATGTCGTCAGCCCTGATCATCCCAACACTAATTGAAAGCACACAGCACAAACAAGAATTTAAAATTCTTAATGTTTGTTTATCAAGTTGATGAGTGGGATATCAACAAATGGAAAATTATTTTTCCAATTTTGGTTTGAAAATGTAGGCAGCCAGTTCGACACCACTATAACAATTTTCCAAATTGGATGGCTAAGGACGGAGGTTGTTGCATTTGCAATGAATGACGTATCAATATCAAAATATCAATAAAATATCAATATCAAATCAAATTTTGGATTCCAACACCAAATTCAGTCAGTGGATGCCCCATCCCATGCATATACTATGAGAAACTCCTATCCTACCCTACCCTACCCTACCAATACTATCTGCTTTACTTGCCCTCTTTTCTAACTATAATTAATTGATTAATCAACTAATTATGGCCTGATTTTGATAAAACTGGGTTTTGGTATTGGTAAAGGAAGCCGAGCGGCGCCCGTGAACCCGTCACCCGTGAGACGACCCCCTTTTTTTTTTTTTTTTATCCTTTTTATTCTGCAGATACACAGAATACAGTGCTGGGTGAAATGAAATGAAAGCAGTCAAGGCAGGAATCATGAGCAAGTACACGTGTACGGTGGCAATTGTCCATGGGCTCGAAGTGCAACAAAATGTTAATTGAGGAAAGTTGCAAATTGCAATTTGCAAAAGTCTGACGGAAATCATAATGTCCTTATCCAAATGATAATAAAAGCCAACAACAAAGTCTGATACAGCCAGCAAGCCCCATAGTCGTCAGACAAAAGTAGCTAGCCTGCCCTGAGATGCTTGACCGACCCATCCTATTCCCCATTTTCATTGGTTGCCTATTAGACGTTGGACCAGTCTTTCTTCCCCACGTGGACGTCCTTTTCTTTCGCGGTTGCCTTTTGCTTAATACGCTAACGTTACGTTGCTCCTCTTTCGATTTTACCCTTCTCGGCACAGGTACGACGCCGTTTTTCTTCACGGTCATTATTTTCAATCCCGCTTAGAAATTGGATAAAGTGTCCGAGAGTTGCTGCAAAATCTTAGTACTGCGGATCCAAATCCAATACAAACTCAGAGAGGAGTTTGAAACGCGAAAAACCCGACAAGTCACTTAATTTATTATAAAAATATTGTACGATATTTATTCCATTGCTCATATAACAGAGTTGATTGGTTTACATTCCTTTAGGCTCTCGTTTCATGAGAGCTCCGCCTTTCTACTATACTATACACTTTTATGCAATATTTTAATCATATTACATTCTCTGCAAGGGAAAGACATAAGACAAAATGGCTATAGCTGATTCTTTAAACAAAGCCAGCTACAAGGAGTACATTACATACAGCCTCTCCCAAATTCTTATTTACTCCTCTTTTTATCTCCTTAGCCTTAATAATATATAAAATTTGTTTAATCTGTACTTTCTTTAGTTGATTTTCTAAATATTGCACTAGATTTTACATCATTAAAGGGGCTAACCCGTCCTAACCTCTCTGAGTCAGTCTCTCTACAACTACTACTAGCCAACTTTCTACATTGTTTAGTCTGGTCGGAATGCAAAAAAGGATCACTTCCTCTACCTTCCAAATCCACATCCCCGTTACTCCTACTAGACGTCCTTTCCCTAAGGCAGTCACAATCCATACCTGGTTGGATGTAATCAGCTTGTATTCTATTTGTTTCCGGACAACTTGAAACATAATGGACTGAGTTTGCAAGGGAAGAATGCCTCAAGTAAAAGAGGGACGAAGAGGAGGAAGACGAGGGAGTGTCGGAATCGGAAGAACTTCTCCAAGGGCTGTTCCAACCACAACCTGAATCACCGAATATGAAATCAGAAATATCATCTGCACTGGAAGAATCTCGAGTGCTTTCAGTACTGGAGGAACCTTCATCAGAGTTGCTGCTAACGAGAGAACTGTCACTTGATGAGTCCTCTTCTAAAATCCTCTGCAGTCGATGGAATCTTGAATAAAATGTTTCAATGCTGGCCTGACCATCAGAAGGATCACCGCGAGGGTGGAACTGAACAACACTCGATTGCATGGAAGGGGATCTTAACTTTGACATGGTACTCTTTCCAGTGACCCGGGAAGGAAGAGTAACTTTGTTTCTCACATCATGTGATATTATGCTGTTCCTTATCAATCTAGGGGCCCTTGGCGAGCACCTGCAAGACAATTAATTGGGCAAACTCAACCACTACTGAGGTTACAGAAATCTTAATCTCCATCCACACAGAACAATTTTCAATATCCATTACCTTGCATAAAGGAGCATGTATGCCCCTTCCTTTAAGACCTTTTCACGCTGCACAGCTGCTACCTATACAATCAAGACACAAATACTAAAGTTAAGACACCTAAAGCAAACACTACTGAGAAATGAAACAGTTGTCTGGGAAGAACAATGTTCTATGTGGAGCTCATATTCTGAAGATGAATGCATAAAGTTGGAAAACTAAATGCACCAACGTAATGGAAGCTACTATATGGGAATACATTAAAGTGATAGCAAACTTACCATGCTGTCATCAACCTTGAACCACTTGTTTTGGGTACTTTTTACGTAGCACACATAGTGACCAGAAAATGCCGCATTCATGATATCCAAGTGGACCACAACTCCATAAAGCCTATATATTGGCAACTTATCACTAGTCCCACTCATATATGGTGCCAAGTCCAGTATTTCCGGAAACTGAATGGGTTTATTGAGCTTTCCAAATTTCCCAGACTGCAAGATCATATATGATGAAGAAAACTGTAAGAATTTGTTAATAGCAACAAAAATACCATGATTGTCTAAGGAATATTACCTGAAATCGCTTTAATGCAATTGTAAGGATATTTGGAGCCTCTGCTATTGTCAACTTTTTCTTGGCCTTCTCATAGGATTTGCATCTGATTCAAGATAATGTAATAAGGTGAGGAAATTGTCTTCAAACTCCACCATATAAAATAGACCATTTAATGCAATAATCACATATGTCCAAACCAAGGACATGATTGCCAGTCACCATCCAAAACCACGTACTAAAGATGTTTCTTCAGAAACCAAATAAGCATCAGAAGAATATGCTGAATGTTGGGAAAGAAAAACTGCATATTATATCCCATATATAGTAATAAAAAAATCAAATGTTTCTCTCACAAGTGCTTTCAAACTTGAGTACCCTGACTAACCTGCTGCATTGGTACTTATTTTCTCCATCCAAAATCTCGGTGCCCGTGAATCGTCGAAGACCCTCTTCCAGGCTTCCTATATCCCCGTCTATCTCAACAGTTAGATCCATCATCCGTTCCTGCCGTTCAGACTTGCCTTGGCATTTCATGCATTTTATCTGTAAATACAACGAGAAAGAACACACATTATTTATTGTCCAGCATGGAATTTACCTCACATTCAGTCAGAGGCCACAAGATATTACAACTTGAAATAGAGACAAGGAACAGAGGATTTCACCTTCGACCGAAGATAACCTCCAAATGTAAGGCCTATAAGAGTTGTTTCCTCTTCCAAAGGACCAAAAGCATTCACCCCAGATTCCTTAATGCAAACAGATTGCATTGTATCGATAGCATACCTGCCAATTCATAAATATTCCTTTCATAAAAAAGATAAAATGATAAGAACGTTGAAAAGATCTAAATTCATTAATAGGCTCTATAAATGAAAAGCCGGTTCACCTTAGAAATTCATGCGCATCTTCTTCTCTTCCATTACCAAGTTGACTTCCAATATTTTGCAGTTGGGATAATATCCCAACAGGAGACAAAGGGGATTTCCCATCTTTTGCCTTCAAAATTAAACTTTCTAACTCGCAAGTGAAGCACCACTCTTTCTTTGGACCTAATATAGAAAATAATTGTGAAGAAAGTTTATATTACTCAAAAGTTGTAAGGATGGTAGGAATATTATTTATCTTTAAAAAAAAGGAAAGAAATGAAAAGTAACAACATTCATTATAGAGATGATCTTACAATCTTTGGAATGGAGTCCCTGAAGAAAGTAGGCAGTCAGAGGAGGAGTAAATGCCAAGCACTGGAGCACAGAATTGGCATAACAGCTGCAGAAAAGATACCAACAATAATTAAACAAAAACACAGGGAAATTTCAACTGAGAAAAAAACTTGAACATCCAAAAAGAGCGAGAGGCAAAACAGTAGTATAATAACCCTGCAGCCCCCAAGACTGGTACCACAGATGTAAAATCTGTGGTAAATGGTTTGTACATCCTCAGTAGAGAAAAAAATATACATAGTTAACCATTAGGCTGTTATTCTGCAAGTCCCATTTTGTACTATCTGATGGGATGTACAATAATATTGTGTGAATATATGTATCATGTCAAGTGAGTAAAAGTGATGAGCGAAAGCTTCCTGCATATCCTACTATAACGCTTACAAACACACTTCGTAGACAAAAGCACAAAGTAAAGCCACCACATAGAGAAAACCAAATGTTGCATAGACTAGTAACATGATTGTAAGTGCAATCATATTACAACGGAAAAAAGAAAAAAATAAAGCATTTTGTATCCATTGGGAAAGTCTGGAAAATTAACAGGAAGTGCGAGTAACATCAACCTACTTCAGCAATATTTCTTAATCATGCAATTAGAGAATACAAACAAGTGTAGCACGCTCGTCAAATAATGTTATGAAAACATGAAGCAACAAGATCCTGAAGTACAGGCACCATGATGAATGACATTAGAACATAGCTACAATGTGACAAGTGCAGGCAAAATTATTTGCTTTTAAGAAGATACCCATTTTACTATCTAAATTATTCACCAAAGAGCCTATGCACCATGTACATATAATCCATATTACTTCAAAATGAAATACACACACACAACTAAAAAACACTATTAGTTTCATAAATAATCTAGAGGCAAGAATCATTATGCATCACCTGTTCCCACAATTTATGAGACCACATGGCTGCAACTCTACCTTGTTCCAATTATAGAGCTTTACAAATAATTCATATGAGAATAACCCCTGCAGAAACATAACAAAACAGGAGCAAGTTGACGTAAATTCATGCAAATGAGGGAAAAAAAATTCTTGAGGCAAGGTAATAAAACAAAATTAAATAAAATAACAACATGCAATGAAAACCTTGTCACTATATCTTCCAGCGGTCTCATTCCCAACTCCTAATGAACATTGCTTTGACATTTTAGGTCCTCTGAACTGATCAACTGCTTTCCATAAAGATGTTTTCAAACCATTCCTACCATTCGACACACTACTCTTACTATGAGAGAGCATAGCCGAACTTGCCTGAACATCAAATCTTTCAGAATTCACACTTGGAACAGAATGCACTCTGACAGAATCTGAAATGCCACCACTGTTACTAAGCACATGATTTGACTTTTCAGAGCTCAAGGATTGCCCGCTATTGATATTTGAGGTATTGCTACTAATAGAGTCTCTTCCAACACTGGAAGGTGGAGGAACATGAGAAGAGAAAAATACTGACGATTCAACTTCCCTTGACTTCAACATGTGTGAACTACTTTTAGTGCCATTTACTGTGTGACTAGGTGACTTCAATTTCAATGATGGGGAATCATTCACCTGTGGAGCATCTGCATTTCTATTTCCTGATAAAGCTACACCATCAGTATGCCTACTGCTCCCTAGGGATGCTGGAAGAGCATCATCTGCGACAACACCTTCAACCTCAGAGCCTTTTGCAGACAAAGAAGGTGTGGACAAATCAAATGAAATAAGTAGGTTAGATCTAGAATCAGATAACTTGCTTTTACTCCCTCCATTTGAATTGGACTGAGCAGAATTACCACAGGAATCCATTTTGGCCTCAAGAGTTTTTCCCCAGAAATCAGAAGATGCAGATTTTTCAGTTTTTGAGCCCTTATGCATATGAAGAACTCCCAAATCTGAAGAACCTGATGTGCACTGACCCTTCTCACTACAACTAGATATAGTCTGATTGACTTGATTCAATTTGGTAAAATTATCTATAGAATCAACCAATCTAGCAAATTTTGGAGACAAGGGCTGCGTCTGATCCAGATTCTTAACACTGGAAGCAGTTTCAAATGTGGCAAGGGAGATATCAGCAGATGGAGGTCCATCCAATTTCTCAGACTCATTTGAACTAATGCTCTCACAGACAGAAACATCGTCAGATGTTTCACTACTAGTATGAGAAGTAGAGAATCCAGAGAATGACGCATCAGAAGATTCATAAGTACAACTTGCTCCTTCCCCATCTTCATGAAACTCATCTTCTACTTCATTATCCTTCCTCTGTGGAACTTCAGGAAAGCTACAGGTATTAGACAATGGAGATTCCTCAGATGAGATCACAGTTGGTTTTGCAGGCAGTCTGTCTTCATGCTTAAATCTATTGCCAAAAACTTCAGATTGGTCTTGCTGAGCCACCTTCTGACTAATAGAATCACCCACATCATTAATCTCAGAAGAGATGAGAGGAGGATGGCATTCATCCTTGTGGCCTTGTCTCCAGTGAACAATTTGACACTTACCAGAACTAAAACATTCAAGTTCTGAAGTAAGTATGATGAAAATACAATTATATTAAGAATTCCATAAGTGCAATAAAAGGGAAGTGGACAATCAAAGTCATATGAAACATCTAACACATCATTCATAGTAAGTGCATATGACCAAAAGAATAACAAGAAACTATCTCAAACCATTTTGCATCGATAAATGGAGCATAAAATACTTCTAAAAATATGCTCTTCCACTAATAGGATATCCCTGAACACAAAAAAATCTAGCAAATATCATGCAAGACAGTAGGTGCAGGCCGAACACTAATCCATCTTCGCCCAAAAAAAATAAAAACAAGCAACTTCATCTTCTCAACCTCATAGGCCATCTTCCAACAATAAATGTTAGTAATTTAATCTCTGCTAAATTTCTAAATGAGTGACATAAAAATATGAATACCCATAAACCATACATACTACTAGCAGCTATTATCCTAATAGCAAATTAGACCACTCAATTATACAAGAAAAGCCTTTGATTTCCTTGTATCTCATTCATACGAGAAGAACAGTTCAAATGGCACATAGAATGTGATAGTTTGTAGGCAGAACATTTCATCTATAAGGCAGCATCACCATTTCATAATATTCCTAGAATGCAATAACCACTTCTGTTTTAATGTACAATGTTGTGAATAAGGTACTCAGCATCACCACTTAGTCTTCTAGGTAGTTTCATTTCCTTTTTTCATATGGTTTGCATTGCATCCATAGCACAGGAGCAGCGCCAAAAGTGTGAAGTAAAGAATCAGATTCATGCCAAACACTGTTCAAACTAATTTTGCATTATTTTTTAAATAAAATCCCAATTCACTTCCTATAAAAAAAATTACCCAATATTTGAACAAAAAATGTATATATACCAGATTTCCCCCTCAAACTCGACTTACTAGAAGAATCAACAATTAATGAAGACAAAATAAAGAAAAGCTTAACAATCCTAACACAAGATAATCGATTTTATTTAAAATTAATGTACCAGTATCGGACGGCTTTGCACCGGGCGCACCGGGTTGTGGTTGGAGAGAAACAAACGGTGCACTGATATGGCTGCTGGACCGAGACAGTGCCGTATCCCAGAGAAGCTTCAAACTCGGCTCTAGCATCCTCCTCGGAAGCCAAAATCAACAGCCTCTTGATCTCCTCCCTTCTGGCAGCGGCCAGCCGCCATTTGCGGCGGATAATAAAGGCGATCACCGGAAAAACAAGACTAACGACAAGGACCAGGCTAGAAAACCCTAGATCCCCAGTCACATACATTTATCCGGTTACCTAATACCACGCATCCAGCGAAATCATCAAACCTAATCTCACCACTACACATAGATATACTATTTGTTATCGTCACAGCTTGCGCATGCAGCGATTTGGTACAGATGACGGAGCCTCTGGGAATTGTGTTGTCGATTTTTCAACAACGATGAAAGAAAATGCCGGTATTGCTTGTGGCTCTACAAGACTGAGTGAGTGAGCGAGTGAACTCGTCAATTTGCAACAACGAAGATTTTGTGTCCAGATCGAGAATATAGGGCTTGTATTTTTTGAAGGGGAGGGAAAGAGAAGCCTGCGGAAAATGTAAATTTGAGCCACTGGAATGAGAAAATTTAATTATAACTCCATACGGAAAACCTTTTATTTTTCGTACGTTAAAAAAAGAATAATTAAATTAAACCAAAGAAATTTGATGGTTGCAGCCGAGGGAAAGGAATTTTATTTTCAGGCAGCCATCGAGATGCGTGAATTCTTCGCTCATCAAAATATTCGGACCGTTCGGGTCCCACCTGCCCCTAGTAAATTTTCCGGTTCAGTTCCTCGTACGAATTTTCGAATAATAACACTTCAGTCCCTATTCCTTAACTTTTATATTTCCATATCAATATAATTTCTTAATTTCTCTTAACATACCTAAACTATTCGTATAATATTAATTTAATGATTGAACATGTAAGGCAGCCTTTGGTTTTTTTTTTTAAATTCTAAGTTAAGCTAAATTTTAATTATAAATTTGAATAAATTATTTATTTTTATTTGAAATATAATATTTATGAAAAATATATAACAAATTTATTTTAATCTTTCAAATTCAGTAAAAAAAATAAAATAATTGACTTTTTTACTTAATAAAAAAGTGTCTTAAAATAATTATTAGATTAAAAAAATTTAAAACTCATAAAATAGATAAAAGTTCAGTTAATTAAAAATTAAGTCAAATAAACATGCAATTGTTAATCCAACATTAGAGAGTATTTTGATTATTTTGACAGAAATTTCAAATTAGGAATTTATTTGATATAATAAATAAATATATCTTTATTTAAGAAAATATAAGAATTTCGGGGCTCCAATGTTATTACTCCATAAATTTATTGGCTGGGTGTAGGTAATATAGTTACCGTTTTATTTTATTTTATTTTGGGGTTGTTTTTGTGAAAGATTCTGAAAGGATATCTGGACGGTTGCCTGGTGGAGCATGTGACGGGGAACTTGGGAACGAGGAGTGGCATATGACGGGATGTGAGGATCGGACGGTGGAGAT
Organism: Azadirachta indica; assembly: GCA_022749755.1. Taxonomy (NCBI): domain Eukaryota; kingdom Viridiplantae; phylum Streptophyta; class Magnoliopsida; order Sapindales; family Meliaceae; genus Azadirachta; species Azadirachta indica. Next base: position 6,881,575 of record CM040449.1, read on the forward strand.
ATGTTTGTGATTACTTGATTTGGTGGAAGCAGCAGTGTTGATGATGACGTCTCACTCACCATTTTCTATATATATATATTGCTAATTTGTCAGGATATTGGGTAGATAGAATTTAACCATTCCGCAAGTAATTGCCTTTACAGGCCATTTGATTGGTGGACGAAGCTGTGACATTTTTACCATTTTGATAATGAGTGGCCATTAGTTCAGTTGATTAGCTAGCCAATTAATGTCATAATCATGTATTAAATAAAAAATTAAAATAATATACGATTATTATTAAATAGACATTATTGCCAATTACAATATTGGGTTGGGTTTTAGTGGGTAATTATAAATTTAGTATTACGTATGAATTGGTCTAGTCCAGGCAATCCCCTACCCCTACCCCTAACCCTAACCCTAACCCTAAGGGAAGTATGAATTCAGCGGTTGGCGAGTCATTGGGTCAAAGTTCAATGCGCATTTTCTTAAACGTAGTCTAAATTCGTGATTTATGTCTTTTTTCTTTTTTTCCATTTTCTAGCTTAGGCGAGAAGGCGTGGAAATAAGTTGATTTTGAATGCACGCGAATGGCATGCGAGGTTGACTATTCTTGACCACAAGATCAGACAAGATAAGATGTTTAATGTCGCTATGAAATTAAATTTCATAGGTAGCTGGTATGTTTGTTCTACGTAATATATATAAGTTGGAAGTTGCAACAACAATGTCACGACTTTTGTGATGCAATTTGCTACGTGACTTGGATGTGTTATGTGCTGGGTGGCGAAACATCGCATTCCTTCAACCTATTAAAATTGGTAAGATTCTTCCGTATTAAATATGGGTAAATATCTCTTTATTGAAGAATATAAATCGTACTATAAATATATAAATTTACAAAGTGAGTTACACGTTAATTTTAAGTAAAATCTTAGCTATTGTACAATGTAATGTTAATATATTTTTTTTTAAAAAAAAAAAAAATTAATTAGTATAACAATTATACTCGATCATGCCTTTTGCAATAATGCTTGGCTTTACAAATTAATATCGCGGCATGATCATATATTTTCCACAAACAAAAAATTTCTTACTTTTTTAAAAAGAAAACCTTAATCTTTTAATATAATTGATAGAATATTATATGTATAATTTAATGTAATAAATACTATTTCACTGGTTAATACTATTTAATTACGCATCAATGATAAAATTATAAAATAATTAGTAATAAGTATCACGCATTAATTTATATACTCGTTGATAATGAACCCTATTTTTTACTTATGTGTTTATTAGAATATATTTTAAATTATATCAATGATAGTGTAGTTAAAATACTTAAATTCAATTTTTACTCTAACTATTGTCTTCGCATTGAAATTTGAATCTTATGTCTTAATTATAATAGATATGGTGTTGTTATCTCTCTATTTTTTATGTGGACCAAAAGAGTGGTAACCATTTTAATAAAAGGTTATTTTATAAAAGGACTATTTGACTACATGTTTTAAAATGTTTAATTTATATAATTCCAATTACAACATAGTCGGTTCAAATTTCAATATATTAATTCAACAAATATCAGTACCCGACCAAGTTAAACCAAATAAATTACATAGCAGAAAACTTGTTATCAATTAAAAAATTACAATGTCAACAAAATATATCATCTTCGCTAGCCAACAAATTTAGACTAATTAAAATTTAAATTAATCCATTGACTTGAAAGAGTAAAATCATCGAATTTCAAAAGATTTCAGCATATAAATTTGTTTGTTTGTTTCGCCTTAAAATGTACAAGTCTTAATTACTGTATTAATAAAGTATATTGAAATGATGTAAATAATAGATAATTAAAATACATTCAAACTAACATATAATACCATTATAATACCATTAAAAATTGAGTGACAGTTTATACACGTCTAATCATAGATTTATAACTAGTATATATATAGCTCAGAAATTTATACACCTAAAAATTTAAAATTTAGAAAGTAAATAGTTATTTTTAATCAACAAGTTATTATCAGTGACAGTAAAAACCGAGAAAAAAAAAATTTAAATGAAGTTGTGAGTTGTGAGATTAAAAAAAAAAAAAAAAAACAATTATTTTAGGTAGTAAAAGGTGATAAAATATTTAAAAAAAAAATACAGTAGAATAAAATAAAATAAAATAAAATATGAGAGGAAAACCAAAACCCGAAGGTGTCCCCGAGCGCTCATAGAATTCACAGCTGCCCCCATGACGCAGAAATGAACTAATATCTGTCTATTGGCGCGCCGGAATAGCCGTCACATTTGCTAACAGATTTGCACACGTAACGCAGTGCGAGGAGAAAAATTCATATACTGTCACTATCGAACAGCTACCACCGCCTCAATCATCTCAGAAAAAATCATGTCCGGTACCTTAGGATGCGTGATCGTGGCCGTTGATAGCAGCGAGGAGAGCATGGAGGCCTTGAGATGGGCGCTCGATAACATCAAGCTCCGATCCCATACCCCCGACTCCACCCAACCTCCCGGTTCATTCGTTATCCTCCACGTTCAACCTGCACCGACCATCACCGCAGGCCTTAATCCAGGGGTCATCCCCTTTGGCGGGCCCAGTTAAGGCTCTTATCTCTTTTAATAATATATTTCGTTTGAATTCAGTTAAAATTGAACGACTCGAACTAAATTAGTGAATTTGCTGATCTTTGTTTTGAATTTTTAGCTGACATGGAGGTGCCTGCTTTTACGGCTGCCATAGAAGCGCACCAGAGGAGAATTACTCAGGCAATCCTTGATCATGCTTTAAAGATTTGCTCTGAAAAGAATGTAAGGATTCATCAACGCTTTCCATGGTTCACTGTATACGTTATTAAGTTCATCCTGTTCTATTTTAGATTAAATCACGAACTAAATTGTTTTTTTATGTTGGATTAGTTTCATTTGATGATTTTCTTTTTTATAATATGTTTTCATCCATTTCTAGAATGAATTTGATTAGCTAGAATTTGGATGCTTGAAGAAAACAAAAAAAAAAATTAGTCTTTGTTTGGTTAGTAACGTAAACCAGTGATGAATATTCTTTGTTTTCAAAAGGCAAATATTGTAAGAGAAACATTCGGCGAGTTTTAATATTGCTCGGAGGGAACAGGTTGTTAGTTTATCATGAGTTTTTGGGTAATGTGTTTGAGTTTATTATTTCCCAAGTCGTACTCATAAAGAAGTTATACTAATTGGAGTACAACTCATGTCATACTAGAAAAGGGAAAAAAAAATGAGAAGAAAAAAATTAACATTTTGAAATGCCGACCATGAAAGTAAAAAGCACAACAAAGTGTTGCCGTAGTAATGATCATTTATTGCTGCTTGAATTCCATTCATCTTTTAATGCTTGGTTGTTGAAATTCAAATGGCCTGAAGGCTCCGGGTCATGATGATACTATATTTGTAGGTGAATGTTAAAACTGAAGTGGTGGTTGGAGATGCCAGGGAGAAGATATGCGAAGTAGTTGATAAGTTGCATGCTGATTTGCTTGTGATGGGCTCTCATGCCTTAGGCCCTATCAAGAGGTACTCCACTTTTTAAGACATTTTTACTCTAAATTCATAAATAGTCCCCATATTCCACAATGTTTACAAACTAACCAACTAGTCATAGAATTATTGCTCTTCAGTTAATATCATTAGGTGTGAATAACATCTGTTCAATCAAATATGTTGAACGTGAAGAATCCCCGGGGCATTTCTTTCTGTTTTTCAATGTTGTCTCTATACAGTCCTTAAGATCTGATGAAACTTGTTGTCTGCAAACAGGATGTTTCTGGGAAGTGTAAGTAACTATTGTGCCAACCATGCCAATTGCCCTGTTATGGTAGTTAAGGGCAACGGTACATCCTAAGCAAAAGTATGTATGCACCTCCCGACTCTGTTTGAGAAAGTCTTGCTGCATTCCATATTTATTAGTTTGCCTGTAAAGTTTCCATTTCAATAAAGCTTGTTCGTAGACATATTTTTTCTGGAGGAAATTAATATTGATATAATTTGTTTATTATTGTGCGTTGTGCATCTATAGACATTTTACATTCGTGAGCTCTATGAGTCCCAACTTTCTCTTGCTTCCTGTCGTACAACAAGTTTTAATATTCATCGATTGATCAAAATAAAATGCTTATTATTTTTAGATTTGTGTTTTCATTTTCACTTTGTTTTTTATCTCATGGTCATTTTATATTTTCAAGAACTAGTGTCTTAGAATAGTAATACAAGTATTCACCATTTTCCAGCTCAGCAACACTTCTGGTTTGATGTGATTCAAATATCTGATTTTGCATGTCATGGTAATAGTTGGAGATTTCTGACCTAGAAGATTGGCATTTGTCTTCAGTTGGTCGATTTCATGAAACAAAGTTATTAAAGCTCATTTCTTGCATAACAATTGGACTTCTTGGAAGTTAAAGTATGGAAACTGTTGACTTGGTTGCCCATTCTCTGACCAACTCCTGGCCATTACTTTGTATTATGTGGCATATGGTGTCCATTTTATTGAAAACTGCTAAAATGACCAGCTTGTTTTGTGATGAGACATACTGGGAGCATCAAGCATGTTTTGTCATGAGCCATACTAAGTGGTTGCTAAGTGCACATGTAACATAATATCACTGTGGTTTGCTTCTCTTAGAGTTATTATATGATAATGGTAGAGTTGGTACCTACCAGTGGGGGTGTTTTGGTCAGTTTTCATAGGGATGTTCTGGTGAGTTTGCATATATTGGTTAATAGATAAGGCTGCGTCCACATTCTAGAGCGATAACTCTACCTTCATCCTTAATCAATTTTCCTTTCTTTTCTTTTACATTATTTTTTTTTTATCTGGAAACTCTCAGCCTCAAACGAGGTATTATGAAAATATTCACGTATTTTACTTGTTTATTTATTGTAATATTTGAGTAGCATTTTGTTCGAGCCACAAAGCTGTCAGGTGTAAGTGTGCAGAGCCACAGATGTGTTAATTAACAGACTTGCAAGTGTTTCTGTGGGTGAGTAATTGGGGATCTCTGTGGTCATTTCCTGATCTGAATCAACATCTAATATTTTGTATGACTTATTAGATGGATCAAAAGAAAGAGACGATTCATGTTGCGATAAGACAATAATAATATGGGTCAAGCTTGACTTGATTGTTGGTAGAAAATAATGCACAAAAAGGGCTACTGGCAATTTGGCCTTTATTACCTTTTCTTGACAAGGTTGCTTATCTTATCAGTAAACTTGTTTTCCTGATTTCAATGTATAACACATTTATTATGCCGGTTGATGAGTTCTGCCTTCCGAGTGGCTATGGTGTGATAAAGCAAGCAGTTGAGGAAAATGAAAAAGCCAATGTGATTTTTATTCAAATGCTAGATGTGAAAAAATACCTTCCACTATGATCTGCAACAGTCCACCAAGATAAATGTTGTGTTTTTGTACAAGCATAAAGTTGATACATATAGTGCCTCTTGTTTTATCTTAATTTACTGGGTAATAAGTGCTAAATTTCATGATTTGGTTTGATATTAACAAGAGAAACACAACTGAAAAAGATTACGGGGAACAAAATAAAACCATTGCTCAGGAATTGAAAGCAAATACTGAATGCTGTTGTCTGTACGTAAGAGGCTTATAAAACATTGGCAAATAGAAGGGAACTCGACAAGATGTCTCATGAATGATTCTTTTTGCACCTCTTTGAAAAGTTGAATGAGTTCTTTTGGTGTCCAATTACTTTTCACCTTAAAGATATGCGAGCTTGCATCCAGCTTGGGTACATGTTTTCTTGGATAACCATAAACTTTGTGATGATGTTGTTTAAATAGATTCTATGTTATCAACAATGTCTATGCGTACGGATCTATTTTTGCCACTTTGTTCCAAATTTCTGAATTTTTGTTCAAATTTGTTCTTGAAAGAGTCATATATTGGCTGGATGCTAGATTTAGCTTATATTAGTTACATCTTGTGCAGAGTGCTATTGCTGAGGCAGTTATATTTGTGGAGTGCTTTTGTGATGCATGGCCAGGATTGCAGTCTTGTCAATGAAGAATATATAATTCGTTACACTACCTTTCTCAGTGTGGAGTTGTTGTGGACTTGCAGTTAAGGTAGCTTTTTACCAGCTAAAATGTACTCTCACGCTTTTTCATAATTTGACTGTGGTATCATTCTTGTTTGTGCTACTACTTCTGTACATTGATGTATTTACTTGAAACATATCTTCTTATGTATTTATTTATTCAATTTAGGTGGCTACTTTTGTATATCATCAGACATGCTTCACGGCCAGTGGCTCAAGTACATTACCCAATTTGTGTTTTTTTGTAATAAAGCAATCAAAATCATTTTTTTTTTTAAATTTTTTGGTGAGAAACAGAAGCGTATTGAAGAGAAAATATACACAAAGTGGGCAGAAAGTCTATAGGGAACATCTGTAACCAACTTATCTATGAAATCGGAGATGATGTTTGACTAAATAAAAATAAAAGGAACCTAAAACAGTCCTAAATTAAGAAATATAGGAAAAACCAAAACCCTCACATTGGCGGCTCTAACAAGTACCAGGTCATTCTAATTGCAACTGCTGCTTTTAGCATCAGGGGATTGTTCTTGAACTGAGGAGCCTTGTAATTATTTTTTCTTGGTATTCCTTCAATCTAGTCTTTAGGGTACAGTGTCTGTAATTTTATGTTCTCTGAAACAGAAGTCGCCCTTGAACTTTTTCAATGTAAATTTCATAGTCCTGTAAACACTAGCATTAAGATGGAAAAACGGATGCATTATATACCTGTTTTGTTTGCGTGTTGCACAGGCTCGACATATTTTTGAAATGGTCGTGAGTTATTATACAGTAGGACATCGGTGAGCTTGTATGCACCATGCATGCTGACATTTTTCATACTGATTCACTGCTCATGAGAATTAGAAAATAAATATTATTGCTTACTTAAACTACTTTGACCTACCAAAAAAACAAAAAAAAAAAAGTAGTATTTGCACAGTATAGAAGTCGGTAAAGACTATGAAAGTAAGTGAAGATCTACAGAACTTGCGTCTAATAATTTTCTTAAAAAAGAATTCTGAGATGATGTCCTTTTATCTACTTATTAGAATACGTTTGGCAGACAGATGCCTCTGGCAACATTGTGATGCTTCACTGCACAAGCTGACAACCTACAATCTGTAAACAAGGAGACCTCGTGAACCTTGTGGGGACTGGGGATTCACCTTAAATCACTGAGGAATGAAATGGGAAAGCATAGTTTGTGGCCCCCTTTCCCTCTTGAAGGTTTGTCGTTTAACCCCTTGTCAGGCATATACATGTATGGATTAATATCTGCTGCCTCCAATAATTGCACAAGCTTTACTGAACCTGAAACCAGAAAATTGCACTGTTTTTCAACGATATAATAACTCGTTTACTTGATAAACATGGACAAAGGAATAATGACTACACCAAAAGTTCAAATGGGCATAACAATAGAGCTTGAAGAGATGAAATCTCTTCCAGAATGGGGAAATGAGCGTAGCTATGTGTGCTTGGGGGGCAAATTTGATTGAATTCGTAGAGATTAAGACACGCGTGGGTCCAGGTCCAGGCCCCTGGAAAGTCTTGTTGAGCCCGTGACCGACCGCAAATCGTGCGTCAGCCCCCGCGTAGGGACAAAAGTTTCATTTGCCAAATTGACCATAAAATATCTATTAGAGTTCACGAGTGGGCAGTAGCATCCTCGACTATAGAAACCCACCTCGCCGTAATTGCCCTTCAATTTTCTTAAAATCTCAACTCATAACACTGTTCGCTTCAAACCATGAAAGCTCTCCTCACTTGCATTTGTTGTTAGGAGTTGATGCCTAGTGGCAGTGTTGTGGTTTTGAGCAGATCAGGAGCGCGAACATTTGAAATTTAGGCTTTTGCGGATGACGACATTACGGAGTACTTCTGCTTCGCTGTCTAGAACTCGAGGTTCAGTTTGTCCTTTTCCTCTCTGCTCTGGTTTGAATAAAAGGGTTTTAGCTTTGGCACTTACCAATAGCAACAGCGTTCCCAGTATTTCCTCCAATTGGGGCCTTATTTTATCACGTAACACTGGGCACGGGAAATTAGTTTGTCACCTTGCTCTTTGGCCCACATAGAACCAGCTAATATTGCATGATTAGATCCAATCCAATCAACTCCTTACTGTACTAGTAGCCAATCAAATATTACCATTTTTTTATTTATAAACCATTACAAGGCTATTTCTGTCTTCTTACAGTACTCTTCAGTTGCATTATTTATAACGTATAGTTTCTCTAGTCCCATGCACAAACACTAAACACAATTTTGCAGTCAATCTTCGAGGCCAGAGACATGGACTTCGCCACTACTACGCTCCTCTTCTTTGCCCTTCTCATCTCACCAACAAAAGCTCTTGACCCTTGTTCCTCCCAAACCGACGGCCCAGATCTCTCCGTTATCCCTATCTTTAGTAAATGTTCCCCCTTCACTGCACCCAAGCCCGAGTCATGGGTCAATACCATTATCGACATGGCCTCAAAAGACCCACAACGTCTCAAATATTTGTCAAGCTTATCGGCCCAAAAGACTACCTCTGTCCCAGTTGCCTCTGGCCGAAATGTCCTCGATATTGGCAACTACGTGGTCCGAGTCAAAATCGGTACCCCTGGACAACTCATGTTCATGGTTCTAGACACTAGTAATGATGGTGCTTGGGTTCCATGTTCCGGGTGCATCGGATGCTCCGCTACAACATTTTCACCCAACACATCGTCTACTTACGGGTCATTGGATTGCTCCCTGCCCCAATGCCCCCAAATGAATGGGCTTTCCTGCCCGGCCACCGGGTCCACCGCATGCCTTTTAAATCAATCCTACGGTGGAGATTCATCCATCTCGGCTACTCTCGTAAAAGATTCTCTACGTTTGGCTAATGATATCATTCCAAATTTTGCTTTCGGGTGCATCAACGCTATCTCTGGCAAGTCAATCCCGCCCCAAGGTTTATTGGGTTTGGGCCGTGGACCCATGTCACTTCTATCACAATCCGGGTCACTCTACTCGGGTGTATTCTCCTACTGTTTACCCAGTTTCAAATCCTACTACTTCTCGGGGTCTCTCAAACTTGGCCCATCGGGTCAACCCAGAACAATCCGAACCACCCCACTTTTACGTAACCCACACCGCCCATCACTGTACTATGTTAACTTAACCGGAATCAGGGTAGGCCGGGTTAGGGTCCCAATTGCTCCAGAGCTTCTATCCTTTGACCCGAAAACCGGATCCGGAACCATAATCGATTCGGGTACAGTAATAACCCGATTCATCCAACCCATTTACAATGCACTCCGGGAGGAGTTCAGGAAACAAGTGAAGGGCCCATTTTCAACGTTGGGTGCGTTTGATACATGCTTTGCAGCAACACATGAAGCTGTAGCACCAACAATTACGTTCCATTTCAGCGGCCTGGACTTGACTTTGCCAATGGAAAATAGCTTGATACATAGCAGTGCTGGTTCACTTGCTTGCTTGGCGATGGCGTCATCACCGAATAACGTTAACTCAGGGTTGAATGTGATAGCCAATTTGCAGCAGCAAAACCTTAGGATTCTGTTCGATGTGGCTAATTCTCGCTTGGGAATTGCTCGTGAGCTCTGTAACTAATTAAGTTTCAGCTAGTTATCTGCGGTCCGTGATCGATGTTACGTCTGTGCAAGTTTTATGTTTTGTTTTCATGCAAATATAAAATAGGGTCCAAGTAATAATAAACTGGGATAAATATTCCCGTTATTGTGAAACTTCATCACGTAATCTTCAATTTGCCAGAAAAAAACAAAAAAAATGTGTAACACGTAAAATTTTATTTTAAGGAAACAAACGGGAGAACCTTGATTAATTAATTATAATTAATGTGCGCGTTTTCAATTGAATTGAATTCACTGGGGAGAAAAAAGTGTTTAATAAACTGTTGGAAATATCCTCCATATCTGACCGCTTTCACGCTACAAAATTAATCTTTTTGGATCGAGTTCACATATTGGAAAATAATATGTACTAGCATGCAAATGCAACAGTTACGTTAAGAGGACAAATGTTATCATATATATATATATATATATAATTAGTTAATACTATCATTAGATAAAATAAAATATTGTACACATTGATATTGTATTAAATATCTCAAATATATGATTAACTAAATAGGCTAAAAATGATAAATTAATATAAAACTAAAATAAAAATAAACTAGCTAACTAATTAATTTACTTGAAAAAATATATTTAATAGGTTTAAACATAATGGATTATTGCAATAAATAACAGTGTAACTATAACAATAGAATAGAGTCATTTTTTTGTACATATTTCTTTAAAATAGAGAGTTATGCATATTTTTGATACAAATACAATACAATTTTTATTATTATTTTTATCATGTATGCTATAAATTTATTATGATTGAAATTAAGTTCACTCCCAAATGCCTCCACACGATCAGCCCTCTAATTCCTCTCACGCATAATTTTATTAGTTTTGACCTAGCTATCAAATTTGAAAAAAAAAAAAAAAAAAAAAAAAAGAAAAAAAACAAACTTCTAATCCCGCGACCAATTTGTGCAAGGTTAACCACGACACATCTAACTCCCATATATTGAGATTTTGAAGCCCTTTTTACCATTTTCCCATTTAGCTACCTAGCTAGCTAGCTAGCTAGCTAGCTTGATCGGAATTTTGGGATGTAGCTGCTAGCTGGACACATAAAAGATTTAGTAGTAGGGTAAATTACATTCAAGGATACTCGAAATATTTTTTCTCTACACTTAAATTTCATTAATTGTCTACAAAGAAATTTGTCTAATTAATTAATTATAATTATTTTTCCGATATGCTTACATCTTGAGCATATATGATTCTCGATAAACTATGTAGATATGTCTGAGATTGAAACATGTAATAAGAAATTAATATTTCCCCATAAATTATGAATAACAAATAACGAAACATGCAAGCATCGATCGTCCAGGAGATGAAAATTAAGAAGCGACGTGCGAATAACAAAGAGCACTGATTCCTCGTTATGAAAGAAAGAACAATAACATTCTCTCCCGTGCAGTGAAATTAAGATCTGCTTTCCCCAAAATCTTCCACAACACCCCTCGCTCCACCGAATCAACATGATGATTTCTTCAATAAAACAAATGAACATATATATGACATCCCAACACTACCCATAAACAGACTAATGAAATGAATCCATTGAAACATATATTAATTATGATGAAAATTCTAAGGGACTCGATGATCGTTTTTGTTCAATAGATTATTGTTAATTGTTATTGTCACCTCACTCTCCCTCTTTATCTCTATCTCTCTCTCTCTCTCTCTCACTCTCTTTCAAGTCAAAAGTTGTCTTTGTTTCCTGAGTTAACCCCACCATTGATGCACCGCAACACCCTCATCTCTCAGCCTTCCATATAAAGCCAAACATTCCCAATAAGCTCTTCTTCCCCCATATGATTTCCCTCTGTTTCCTTTTGCTCTGCATTCCAAGAAAAGTTCATCAACTAACCTCATTGCCTTGCTCTTCACCATCTCCTCCACTATTTCTGCCGCTGCTTTCATCACTACGTATTCTTCTTCCTTCACATTCTTGCTCAACCAATTCGACATTCCTATCTCAGCTATCTGTCTCACTTCCTTCCCGGAAGATTCCTCCGTCACTGTCTCAATTTTGTATATCTCGAAATCAAGATTCCTTGTCGGATAATGCTTCGAAAACCAGCTAGTGCCGCTGCTGCCACCTTGTTTACCAGGCAAGCTTACGTCTATATAAACACGACGAGGGTAGCTCTCAAGAGTGTCCCCCATTAAATCTGGTAAGTACCTTGTTCTCTTCAAATATTTGCTTGATTTTTTTGATTTACCTCGAGGTGGCTCCAGCAGAACATCTTCTAGGTTCTTCAATGCAGCTTTCTTTGCTTCTTCCGTGCACAAAAGCCGCCGCGTTTTTGCAGCAACATTTTGTTCTTCGTTATCTGTTTTCCTTAAGGCCACAACAGGTGAACTGAATCTTCTGAGATAGACTGTTTTGTAGTTTGATGGCTTATCGAATGCCAAGGAAGGATCGTCACTCATTTGAACAGCCGCAATGCCGCCTACTTTAAGCGTCCGATGGATGAAATCCGAAGGAGAATGGAAACTATTATAAGTGAAGATAAAGTCAAATGATTCATTACGAATTGCATTTTGTCGTTCCAAATCTTTGGCGGAAATGACGTCCATCTGATTGTCGTTTAGAATTGGCGAATTGTAAATGACATCCGCATTTACGTCGCTTACAAAAAGAGCTTTATCTCCAAGCTTTAAGATGCCTTCATTCTTCAAGTCATGAAAAAGCAACGACAAAAAATCAAACTTGATAGAATCAGAGCCAATTTCACGATCTAGAACTTCTAAGCCAACGTTTAAGGATCCTCCTAAAATGCGCCCTACCCAAGGCAATGAAACAAAGAGCAACGCCAAAACAATGCAACGAGCAGCAACCTTCAAAACCCTAGAATCAGGGAGCCTGATTATCAAAAACTTATCAGCCATTTGCATGCGGAGATTACTACCACCAGGAAAGGTTTTATACTTGTGATGGCGTATGTTTCTGAACCCTTGAACAACTTGGATTGCCATATCGAAAACTTCTTGTAATGAAACAAATATATAAAATTAGCAGACGTTTGTGTGAGAAGATGAGGTGAACGACGCAAAAATGTTGGGGTTGAAAAGACCAAAAAACAAGAACAAGGAGAGCAAAAGATTGAAGACAAGAGAAGAGGGAGGCGTTAGGGTAACCTAACGAGTACAAAACCTAGCAGCAGTGCGGTTTCCACCCACAATAACTACACGAATACATTGAAATCTCGACCAAAATAACATCAACTGCCTACTCCGCTGCACCTCCACGCTATAACCTCATGCTCCAGCTGATCGATTATTGATCTCTTCTTGAGATCAACCGTGTTATCAACTTCAGCTGCTCTTAATAAGCGCCGAAATTCACGCCGATCATCAACAGATCATGGAGGGAGCTAGGGAGAACAAATACAGATGTTCTCTCCTGTTATATATTCCTATTCGTTTTGTTTTGTTTTTTTTTTTTTACTTTTTCTGGTGGGGTTTTTAGTCGGCTGGGGTGGTGTTGTTTTTGGTGGGACGGCGATTATTGTGTTAAGTAAAAAGCAGATGAATATATGAGGAAGAAGAAATATAAGAGGTAAGTTTAAAAAAAGGAAGTAGTAAAGTTTGTTAAGGTAACAATGGTTGGATGTACGAGAAATAAGTTTAACCATTGCTATAGTACAGGGTCTTTGCTTTTCATTTTTCTTTTTGATTTTTATTCGATACGCATATATGATATGGAGTATAATTCTCCTTTGAAATCGCCATGCATGCGTTTGTTGTAACATACGCGAATTTTTTAGGTGTCATTGTTGACTGATTTTTGATCAATTAATTATTAATGTTTATACTTGATTAATTTGCAATTTAATTCCCTCGTAACTTACATAATTCAACGCATTATTTAGCTAGATTGGCTTTTTACACTCACAACGTTGACCAAATTTATAATTTGTTTGTTAAACTGAATATTATAGACATAATATTTACTTTATAATATTTTCTTTGGAGTGTTGGTTTCAATAAACCATTTTTATGCTATTATTATTAATGTCTAGGTAGAAAAAAATTTAGGATGTGGGTAACAAGAAGATCATTCAAAAAGTTACGTATATATGATTGTTAACATGTAAAATGAATATATGTATGGTTAAAAATACTAATTAGAGTGGGTAAAAATTTATAAATTTATCCGAACCGGTAAATTTAATTTAATTATTAACTTTTCCATTATATTCGGTTTCAATTTCTATTAAAGCTGATAATTTTGGAACGATTTATTTATAAATCAAACCAAATTGAAAAACAAAGTAAATCAAACTAAAATTAAAAAATTATTTAAAAATTAATAAATTTAAAACTAAAAATTTTTAATATTGTATATTAGTTTTTTTTTTTATCTATAGAAATAAAAAATAAACATTATTGTTTATTTTTTAAAATAAAAATTAAAATTTACACAATCTAAATTAGGTTCTAATAAATTCAAGTTAAAATATGAATTAAAACCGAATGGAACCAATCAAACCGATTAAATTTGGTTCAAGTGAATTCAATCTTTATAATAAGAAGTTGGATTAGTTTGATTAATGTTTTGAAAACTAAAACAGTTATAAAATATATATAGTTCGAATTTAACTGATTAATTTGTTGGAAAAATAGTAAAATTTGTTGTCAAAATTTTTGAAATTTTAATTTAAAATAAAGTAAAAGTATAATTTTACTTTTCAATAATTAGTCTGAAATATAAATATTTGAATTAAAGTAATATATATATATATTTTTATTTAAAATGTTTATATAAGTAAAAAGTTATTTTCAATCATTTACTTGACTACATAATCCCTCTTCTTCATCATTATAGCCGTCTCTACTAGCAGACTTGCTCAACAAGTTATATCAATCAAAGTCTGGGATTTTTTATCCTCTATAAGTTTAATCAAAATCATTTTCTAAGTCTAAGATTTCTTTTATATATCCATCTTTGCAGAAAACATGTTGTCTGTTTTGTTATACGAAAGGTTTGCGCATAACACATTTATTCGGATTGAATTAGCACTTGTTTACAATGTTGCATAGAAGCCGACGAAAGTACGAGTCAAAAGCAAGTTTGGGTCATTTTTGTGCTGAACTTAAGAAATGATGAGCCCTTGACGTTATTAAACGTAGCTTTGGCCGAGTGGTTAAGGCGTGTGCCTGCTAAGTACAGGGGACTTCCCCGCGCGAGTTCGAATCTCTCAGGCGACGGTTTTTATTTTTCGGTTTTTCTTGTAATAAAACTATAGCCTCTGAACTTTGTCAAAATATTAAATCAGGACACAATTTGACCAAGTTTAACATTTTAGACCCCAATGTGATGTCAGGTCGATCCATTAAGAAGTGGTCAAATACAAAGTTGTTCTAGCAAAAGTTTAAACTCTAAATGATGCAATGGTGTTTGAAAAAATGCTGAAAAGAGACATGGGCGATGAATAAAGTTTGTGTATGTTTTTAATGCTGTAAATTGTTTCATGCACTTCTTATATATATCAATAAGATAACTTTATAAAATCACATGTTTATAAAATTTACGTTTCACAAGTTATCTTTGAAGTCAATTTTAAATTCTCTGATAGAGAATTTCTCACAAATCAAACAACAAGATAAGTATATTTGAGTGAGATATTTGGATAAATAAAATTTAAGATTTTCACTCAAGTGTTACTATTTTAATTTCCAGTTGTACTTGTGACTTTGTGATAACTAATTTTTGAGTGAAAGCAACAATGATTCCATAACGTCATCTTAGAGGGAGGAGTTAGAATAAAGCTTAGTATGCTACAAAGTTGAAAGAGAATGAGATGAATATAAACTATGAGTTTGGATAAAGAAAGTTAATGAAAATTAGTTTGCTTTGAGACGACTTAATGAAATTTAAGTTAATGTTTTTTTTGGAGAAAAACTAAGTATCCTTTTTATTGAATTCTGATTTTTTTTTTTTTTTTTAAATATAGTGAATTAAGATTCTTTTTCGTTTTTGATGTAAGAGTAAAGATTGACCACAAAATTTTTAACAATGAACTTAATTTCAGCGACAAAAATGTTGAAATTTATCAAACAATGTTATGGTTTGTTATTTCATTAAAGTTTAGGGATTAAAATTATTTGTTTTCCTGTGCGTTTATCCTTTAAAGCAAAAATATAACAATTTGCAAATAACGGCTTTTTCAAACAACAAAGTATCAGCATACAAAGAGTTAATGGCGAGAAAGACCCAATGCATTGATTTGATTTAGTCTGCCAATGTAGACACCGTTTTTAGCTAATTGAATTCCACTCTGCCTCCCCTACCAACTTTCTCCCCCAAATAAAGCTGGCTCTGGGAGTTACTTACCAAAATTATTGATAATGCATGCATCTACTTATAGTCTGGGTTTAATATATTTCAGTAGATATGCATGATTGATTGCCTTCGGTTCCCCATAATTCTTCTTATAACCATGTTCCCTCGGAAGACAAAAACAGTTTTAAATATTTATTAATTGTTTTAAAGAAACTAGATTTTTTCTTTTTTCACCAGTGCTTAACTCTCATATTTTGGTAAGATTATGCGGACAACCCATTTACTGTGCTGTGAATCTGAGGCTCACGCGTGACAAGAGTTGATTCCCTTCCATGATTTTCCACAAATTTTCTTAATAGTTTAATTAATTTCACAAATAAACATAAAACCATGCTTATCACCTATGCACTCAAGGAGTGGGCCGAGCCTTGAATTGACTCGGCCCAAAAAAACCACACTTTTGTTTGAACTAACAAACACTTGGTCAATTAAGCGGCATAAATATAATTCGTATGACCCGCTACTACATTTCTGTTTCATAAATTAGGGTTGGAGACTGGAGTCGAGTTGAGTCGCGTCAAAGTCAAACAGCGCAACAACACATCAGTAGTATAGAACTCGTCTCCGGCACAAAGCCGCGTATGCGGTCTTGTTCCCCCTTATTTCCTTCTCCTTTCGCTCCCTCTATAAATACTTTCAATCCAAAATCTCTCTTCCCCATCCATTACAAGTTTCAGATTCACAATCTTCTACTTTAGTTCTCTCCTCTTCAAAATCCTCTAAAAGTTTTTTTTTTTTTTTTTTTTTTTGAAATCGTAGCTTAAACTGCAAAATTAAGATGGGTGTTAAAGGTTTTGTTGAAGGTGGTATTGCTTCAGTCATAGCTGGCTGCTCTACTCACCCTCTAGATCTCATTAAAGTTCGAATGCAACTTCAAGGCGAAAGCGTCGCCGCTCCAAACCTTACCCAGCAGCAAATCCAGTCTCTACGCCCGGCTTTGGCTTTTCATTCCAACTCTGCCGCTATCTTTCCTTCTAATTCCATTCATATCCCTACCGCAGCACCACGACCGCCACGTGTCGGCCCTATCTCCGTCGGGATCAAAATCTTTCAGACCGAAGGAGTCGCCGCCTTGTTCTCTGGAGTCTCCGCTACTATGCTTCGGCAAACCCTGTATTCCACCACTCGTATGGGCCTGTACGATGTACTTAAACAGAAGTGGACTAATAAGGACTCTAACAGCATGCCGTTGGGCCGCAAAATTGCAGCCGGTTTACTAGCCGGAGGAATAGGAGCGGCAGTTGGTAACCCGGCCGACGTGGCAATGGTCCGCATGCAAGCTGACGGTCGGCTCCCTCTGGCTCAGCGACGGAACTACAAGAGCGTGATCGACGCGATCACGCAAATGGCGAGACAAGAGGGAGTCACCAGCCTGTGGCGTGGATCATCCCTTACGGTGAACCGCGCAATGATCGTAACGGCTTCACAGCTGGCATCGTACGATCAGATCAAGGAAATGATATTAGAAAACGGTGTACTGAGGGACGGGCTAGGGACGCACGTGACGGCAAGTTTCGCGGCGGGGTTCGTGGCGTCGGTGGCGTCAAATCCGGTGGACGTGATAAAGACGAGGGTGATGAACATGAAGGTCGAGGCCGGAAGGGACCCACCTTATAAGGGGGCGTTGGATTGCGCGTTGAAGACTGTAAGAGCAGAGGGGCCCATGGCGCTATACAAAGGATTCATTCCAACTATTTCGAGGCAGGGGCCGTTTACTGTGGTTTTGTTTGTGACATTGGAGCAAGTGAGGAAGCTGCTCAAAGATTTTTGATCTTGATCTATGACGATGATGACGAAAAATAATTGCTAGGGTCAAAAATTATTTTATTTTATTTATTATTATTATTATTATTATTATTATTATTATTATTATTATTATTATTATTAGTGATTGATATTTTGAGCATGTAATGGTATAACCATCAAAGAAAATTATGGTTGAGCAAAATTTGTGGTTTGGATGTTGAAACTATTGTCTTCAGTTGAGGGCCTTACTTGAATTGATGAATCTTACAATCTCCAAGAAAATGGGAAAATTGTTTGTCGGGAGGTAACATAAAAGTGTCAAGTTGTGGGCACAAGTTCTTGCGTAAAGGAATCCAGACTTGGATGCAATACTTGAAGGCGCAGAAGTTAATGATTGGTAGACTAGAAAGTGGTCATTTTGTCTTTAACCCAGAAAATAAGTCATTCATCGCCGTTAGTAATAATATTATTATTTATAATTAGTTTTTGAGGCAAGAGGTTCGGTTTCGAAATGGTCGAGACGTGTCGTAAGCACGCGTAATAAGTTGAACAATTATTTTCAACGGGGAGGGACCAAAAGTTCACATTGGGAGAAGTTGTGTTCTTGGGCCAGTCACTGGGGGTTCTGAAGCCACTTGTACCCAGTTTTAGATTCTCGTTAATTTGATTGAATTCACGATCATCCATCTTGAAATTCCAATGTTAGCGTGCCACCAATAAAAAAACTCAAAGCTGTATTTTCATTTCGCTTCTTTGCACATTCAGCAGCTGTAGCATAAATCAGTAATCTTCTTTTTCAGTTCCCTTCATCACCTGTCTCTCTTTAACTTTGTTACTCCCATCCACCAACTTACCCGGTTACTATTAGTTTGATTGATAATTCTACCTTATCAATTTGTTTAAATGATAAAAAAGTTTTAAAATTCTTGACATGAAGAAATTTGTAATATGTTAAGCAAGTCACATAACAAACGCTCATCTAATCATCTCAAGCTTTCAGCAGAGGATTGAATTCGTGAGCCTTTCTCAGCACTGCGCCAAGCAAATTCAGTTAAATTATAAGCAGCATTTGCCCATACAAAGGATTCAAATAAATAACTGTACAAACCCGCTTTCTCTCTGAACCAGGAAAAAGAATTCATCAATCACAATTAACATCATGAAGTTGATCTGTACATTCAAGGCTTTTGTGAGGAGGATATAGGGATTTCTCAAAGACTTAAACATCTCCTTGAATATGGGCATCAAAATCAGTTTTGTAAACTTCCTTTCCAACGAACTTCCTCGTCTTCTACGTACCATGATCAATGTTGAACATTGTTACGAACATAACCAATCTCGGATGTGCACAGAAGAATGACTGAGAGTTTATAAGAGACCTGGTATCATCTGGAGAAAGTTCGAGTGGTCATTTGAGATTGGCCTCCTAATGCTCGAGGTTTATCCATATCATAGGAAACATGACCTTCAGATTTTCCTCTGTCCAAGGTTTGAGGGCGTGAGCCTTCAGAACTTTTACCTCCATCCGCGTTCTGGGACGAATGCCTATTTGATTTCCTCGACTTTTCCCAATTTTGCATTGATTGGCCTTCCATTCCCGCTCCTCTGTCCTGGTTTGGAAGTGATTGGCTACAATCAGGTTCTCTACATTTTTCTGATTGTGAACTAGACTGAACTTCTGATCCTTGAGACTTGTCTACAATCTGTTGGGATTCTGATCCTCTACCTTTATCTTGGCCGCGGCTAGCTTGAGCAGAACCTCGGCTTTTATCCATAGTTTGGAGCTCATTTGCTATCTGAGTACGCCGTTCTTTCAGAAAATTCAGACGGGTTGTCAACTTTGTCAGTGCAGAAGTAGTAGAGTTACTTCCCTGAGGTGCGAACAAACAAACAGGTGTTAAACTATCTAACATAAAATAAAATGGATGCTAGAAGCCATGTCGGCCATTTTTAAATCAAAAAAGCAATGGACCCATCAAGAAAATTCATATATCTACCCTCATAAGTCTTCACCCATCATCCCAAAACCAAAAATGTTATTGAGACAATTTTTTTTTTGCTTTTGTTAATAGCAATGTCAATCCTCTACAACTTGAACATTCTAAACAATCAACAAAATAATCTCACTTGTTATGAAATAATAAGACAAAATACATTCCATAAGATATGATGATATTAAGATGACAGAAATTGCATTCCCTTGGTGCTCCAAAAACTGAAAGTTATAACATTCTTGGATTCAAATTGAAGTTGTTGAAGAAATAAAATTATATTGATCTCTTTTAAATTATAAACTAAGTGTATAAACATGCCTTTATATAAGATAAATAATAAAACATCATAAATTCGAAATCCTCATAAATTTAATAATCCTCATGAACTTAGAACTCTTAACAAATTAGGAAAAAACTAGTAATAAATCTAATTTAATTCTAACACTTCCCCTCAAACTTAATATGCTAGAGTAAACTTGAGTTTGGAAGATAATGTATTTAAGAAGAAAATTCCAAAACATCGAAAAATAGAAGAAAACCACTTATGCCTTCAAGAGGCGATCTTATATCTTTAAAGAGGTAAGAAATACTTTATTATACCTTTTTATAAGCAAGAAAAATACTTGACTATACCTTTTTCTAGGCAAGAGAAATACTGGAATGTGCTTTTGCCTTTTTTTATGCAAAAAATACTTGACAGTATCTTTTTTTAGGTGAAATACTTAATTGTGCCTTTTTTTTATGCGAGAAATATTTAATTGTGCTTTTTTTTAAATGAGAAATACAGACTGTGCCTTTTTCTAGGTGAGAAATATTGACTGTACCTTTTTCTCTAGACAAAAAATATTTAACTGTGTCTTGTGCCTTTTCATAAGTGAATAATACTGATTATGCCTTTCTATAGGTAAGGAATGCCTTTTATGGGTGAGTAGTAGGAGATAAACGAGCAATCATATCAAGAACCAGGAACCTATGAACAATACACGACAGTACTGTAAACAGTATCAATAAACAGTTCTCTGAACAGTAAACAGTATTCATAAACAGTTTTCTAAATAGTATCCATCAATAGTACCCTAACTAAATTAGAGTTCTTAAACTTGTTCTCTCTTTCTTTTCTCCCTTTTTTTTAAAGTTTCTAGAATTTTTTTTCTATTCCTAAAAAAGAGAATCATATTCATGCTCAGTAATTAACTTATAAAATAGCACATCATCAGTATAAAAAATTTTTTAATACGACTTTTAAACTTAAGATCAAACTTGTTACCTTATAAGGTAGCACATCATCGCTATAAACAATTTTTTGATACGACTTTCAAATTTAAGATCAAACCTATTTTGATATCATGTTGAAGAAAATAAAATTATATTGAACTCTTTTAAATTATAAACTATGTATATAGATAAACCTTTATATGGGATGAAATAATAAAGTAACATAAATTAGGAATTCTCATAAACTTAATAATCCTCATGAATTTAGAATCCTTAATAAATTAGGGAAAAACTAGTAATAAGTCTAATTTTAATTATAGCAGAAGTATTATTTTATCAATTAAACTAACTTCGTAACAAAACATACCTCACTCTTTGAGGCAGATTTCTTGGAATTTACTGGAGCAGCAGGCCTGGAGTTGGAAGTAGTATGTAATGAATCCACCTGTGGCTGGTTTTGAGGTGGATGCTTTTGTGGCAAAGAAGTTGATTCCCCTTTTTTCTCATTTTCACTTTCTGCTGTTCCATCCAGATTCAAATCCTGCTGTGCCAAAATGTGAAGGTAGTTTAATGACGAAGATTATTTTGATGTTTGGAAAACAAACAAGTTTTTCTGGGCATTCAAATGTCCAGGCTTCAATGCCACAATTTCATTCTGGCACCTCATACCAACTCATCCTCAAATTCAATTAAAAAATTCAACATATATTAAATTATTTGCTAAGATCAAGACTATTCTTCAACAAATGCCTGAAATTCCAACTTAAATTTACCTTGCTAGTTGGCCTTTCAGAGGTATGTGAAGTAGTAGCAACAGCTTCATTATCCCTTTGTTTGTCCTTCCTGTACCAAAAATAAAATAACTTAATTAATAGATAAGAAGAACATAAAAAGAAAGGAAAATCTCTTATTACAAACTAAAAACCAGATGATATCACGGTCTCTTTTTTTTTTTTCAATTTTGAAGCACAAACTACAGCTTGTGCACAATGTCAGTGATTAAACATTTAAAGTGCAACTCAAGTATGTATTAGAAAACTCAGAACCTTACATGGGATGACCTAAATTTAGAAAAATTGTATGACAAGTTCTCAACAGAAGAAGATGGAACAATAGAAGAAAAACTAAGTAAACAAAGAGCATACAGTTTTGCTGACCTTTTAAGGTGCTGATTGCTTGAATCACTTGCAGAACCATAATTTTTTTCCAGCTGTTGGTTAAGCTGCACTCCTAGATCATCTACCTTCTGCTTCAAATTAACAATATCTGTCTCTGCCTGAGCTATTTCTCTGAGCTCTCCCTTGGTCTTTATCAATTTTGCATGTTAAAAATTGTTTGGGCATGATCAAGAGCAATTATAACAGTTAGGAGGCAGACTAACCTTTTCATCAACTGTATCTGGAATAGGTAAGGAACCCTGAAATATGGCAAGTCCGGCTTCCAAAGCTTCCCTCTTATCTCTCTCCTTTTGCAATTGATTCTGTAGTCTAGCCACCTGTGAGTACAATTAACTCTTGCTATTCAGTACACCGATCCTCAAACAAGTTCTATAGACTATTGAACTACTTCAAAACTACTTGTGCTCAACCAATTTTCTAATTAACATAAAGAAGCAATTATCTATAAACTATTTCATGCAGCAGATGGTTGTTCTGTTTCAAGCCAGGATTTCCTGTACATCATCGAGGACCTTACTTTATTAGTTATTGCCACTAACATTCAACCAATGACACTATCAACCAGGAAAAAAGCTTACACATCATGGCTAAAATAATCAAATTGGTCAACCAAAATTGCCATAAAAAGCATCAATGTTTCATTCTCTGGCTAGACATTTTGCAGTGAAAGAGAATGGGGATCACCATAACATCCAAGCTTTATAAAGGGAAGTATTTAAAAAAAAAATTAAAAACAGGTAGGATTAGGAATCATTATATGCTGATCTAAGTCCTTGCTAAACCATAACATATAGACATCCTTGTGACTGATGAACCAAGGAACATCCTAGTGCCTTCTCGAACTTTCTGTTGGCAAAAAGGAAAATCAAAGCATTAATGCAATTGAGACACCCCTGTTTTTATGTGAGATGCTTGAGCCCTAACTGATATTTGTCAGGGAAGGAAGGCATAGCTGATCTCTAACCAATTTTCATGAACAAATTTTGCAGAACATACTTACGCTAGAATATCCTAGCATGTATCGCTACTTGTGTAGAACACACTAGCATCCTTGAAAGAGTTGGGAGGAAAAAACAGGGAGAAACCATAAAGCATTTATACATCCTAATGAAACATACATCTTTCTCAAGATTTAGACGGTGCTCCTTTAAGGCCTTCTTTCTTCTTTCCAAACTGGCTTCCAGAAACTCATTTTGTTGCACCTACAACAGAAAAGTTCAATGAAAATATTTAAAAACAAATCCATACAGGATACCTAGGAGGAGAAATATTCATAGTCTATACCTCATCTGTAATTTTTCTTTGCAATTCAGATTTACTGTCCTCAAGTCTCTGGATTTCAGGCCTACAATGGGTCAAACGTAGAATGAATGGATCAGACAGGGCACAAATGGTACAAGAAACACATTCTGAATAAATTCTGAAATGCAGTCTTTAACTTGGGAAAAACATATATTGTATGTACAACTTATTTCATCCTAAACTTGAAAGCTTCATGGATACTTCTACACTAAATTATCAAAGCCCCTCTCTCTCTTGGGCACGTGCAGATACACACAAACCAGTGGCACTTCACACTACTACAAGTTGTTCCTTAACACATTGTAAGTTCATCTTGCAGGTTCAAGTGCAAGAATCAATTTGAATGTCAAGAAAAGCAAACTTTATCTATGAACACAATTTCAAGTGTGGTATCATATCTAGTTTCTAGTGTGTGGAAACAAATGACACTAAACCAGATGCAGAACCACGAAAAACTAAAATAGGCTCATGAAGTCACTTTCACACAGGACAGATGCATTACTTACTCATCATCAGAATCAATGGATTCCATGGAAAGCTTCTTCTTTGCCTGGACTCATTAAAAGTAAAGAAATAACCTGATTAAAATTGCTTCAAAATACACACAGAAGATGAGAAATTAAAAAGTAGAGATTGTGGAGAAGATTCAAAGTCGCTTTTGCAGGAGCACAGATCGACAGAATGGGAAAACATTTGTTTTTGGAAGAAAGTGAACAATAATAAAAGCCCCAAAAGCAGAGAGCGAAATCATGAGTTCAGAAAACTTAAACTCACAGCAGTTCGTCCCCAAACAGCGGGACGCTTAGATCCAGGGACCGGTCCATTTAAGATGGTTGAAGAATTCTGCATACGTGACTTTGGACTATGGCTATCTAACTGAACCTCTGAACTTGTTTGTGAAGAAACATCTTCTACTAATTCAGCAGATTCATTGGCCTGTCTTGCAGAATTATTATCACTCTGATTCTGAATATTTTCATTGCTTTTTACATCTCCATCTTGTGGCTCTGGTGTTTCACTTGAACATGATGAAGGATTCTGATTGACTCCAATCTTGTCATCTCTGTCAGGAGACCTGGAACCTGTGCTGAAATCCTGCACTTTAAGACACATAGGATAAAAATGCTGCTTTATTCTTCTAATGAAATCCAAAAACGTCCAAATCAAAGAAGAAGAAAACAAGTTAGAACAAATGAACCATATTATATGCCAACACATATATACACACAGATAAATGGAGTACTAAGAATTCAAAACAGTGGATAAAATCTGCGGCAGTAACCATATTGAAGATAGACATTGTAGATAAAATTACAAAATTGAGGGAAAAGGAGAAAGGCCTGCAGCCCAATGTTCCAGTGGCAGAGTAATATTGTTTTGGGATACCTTCTAGGGACATTGCATTATTCCCTCACAAGAAGAAAAGAAAAAAGCCAAAAGCCTAAAGTATAGCCTAACTATAGATATGCCATCCAGGGAACTACATTTCGTACATACTCCTGTCAAGCTTATGTAAACCCTAATTCAAAGCCTTGAACCTATCACATTTTAAGAAGCAAAAATAAATACTGCTTTAAGTCAATAATTCATGAACATTATTTTAAGCATATCCAGTATGATTTGTTCTATGCACAGACAGAACTAGTTTTGTTAGAAGAAAAGCATGATTTGTTTAGCCAAAGGTTCAAGATATGGAGAAAAAATTATCGATTTTAAGCATATCCAGCATTTTTATTAGAGGAGGCTCTGACCATTCCAAGGTTTTATTACCACAAATATCATGTTTGTAAGCAAATATGCCAATTTTAGAAAGTAGAGTAACAAGCCTTATCATCGTTGGGAACACCATCTTCAGAGCCACCACTCTCACTGCAAGATCTGCTTGATGCATCATCATCTGTATATGACCCCTGCGTTGCACCATCATGTTCATCATCGTCATAGGACTCATCATCATCAGTAGCCTCCTCAGTTTCACTTCCGCTCTCTTCTGAATCTGAGTATAAATCAGGGGACACAGAACCTTCCTGCAAAGAGATAACAAATTGAAAAAGAAAAAAAATCACAAATTTGAAACTAATTAAATAAAATAATCACAATAATAGGACTATGAAACAGAAGTGTCAAACTTGTTTAATTTTTGACATATGTCTTGACAACTTTAAGCAATTATTGATTCAGTCGTACCACATAAATCCAAGTTTTTTCTAATTTCATTTGTCTTGTATTTTTGTTTTACTGAATTATACATACATATATATATATATATATTCCTGTTGAAAAGGAAATTTTATACTCTAACAGGGCAAGGCACATGCAGACACTAAAGGAGACCAGTGACTCAACATTAAGGTTCTATAAGCACAGTAAGCTATAAGATTTTAACCTGGAGGAGACTCTATAATCAATAATGAATTAAGACTTCAAACCAATTCGTGCACAGTTGACAACATGCGCTGAGAAAATGTCGAAGCACAAACCAACTGCAAGTGATGTCCAGCAATCAGGTTTTAAATCAACAAGAAAAAACTGCAGCTTACCCCAAATATCTTATCGTATTCTTCCAGTAATGTTATGACAATGGCTTGAGCATGATTGGCTGCAGCAGCTGCTTGCAGAAGTTGAGCAGACCCGTCACCACCCACATCAAAATCAGTTTCAATCTCACATTCACCAGCTAGAAGGGGACGAAGAAGTAAGGGTGCCATGCAAGCTGCCACTGCTGAAGTGCTCATTCGATTTTGATTTTTGTAAGAAGCAATCGTTTGCATCATCTGAAGTATTCTGAACACAAAAAAAAGCAATAAACGGATTAAAGTGGAACAATGCAACTGGCTGCCTAATTAGAGCATGAAAAGAACAGTAGGAAAAACAAAAAGAAATACCTCCCAAATTTACTATTTGAGAGAAAATAACTTCAAGAAAGATTTTGGTCATACTTCGTAATAGTAACCACGTTGGTGATACAGGTGAAAACATCAAAGAATAATTTTACTACTGCAATGGTTTTGCATTACTCAACAATTTCTGCAGCCCCAAAATTTTTGCTTATTTATTTTTAACTTAAGAAACAAGAATTTGTTACTGGATAGATAAGAAGAGATAGAGACTATGCAGAAAGAATCAAGATTGCCATCAGAATTATGCAATAAAACAGAAACTGAATAAGCTAGCACCTTATCCAGCTCCAAAGTTAGCGGGATAACACAGAAGACAAAACAAAATGCCTCACAAATTAATGAAACCAATACCTCTGCAGCAAGCGACGATTTGGTTCAGGGAATGTTTCACATATTGCAGTACGCATAGCATTGACTCTACCAGCACGATCAGTTCCTATTTATTGTAAAATAATTAGTAAAAAGTCAAATATACCATGACATGACTGAATGTTGCATAATGAGCAATTTTTACTGTATCATTTAAGATGCACGTAATTCAGTACTTAAGTTCTGTATTCTTAAAGAGCAACATGAAATTCCAAGTTGGATTGCTCTTAGAAAATTAGTCCTGCAATTGCTGCTAATCTAGCAACAAATTGTAAAGTACCTTGCATTTCCTATGCTATTTATTTAAGACATGCCATCTTTAGGAACTTGGAGCCTCAAGAATCCAATTGTGAGGGGAATGGCTAGTTCACGATTGATGTACATTAAGAAATAAATTATAGATCAAACAGATATATACTGATTTCTAAGATGTCCATAATTAGTTCAAAGTAATAGGGTCTACAATACTTTGTGGTAATATCAAGTTATTTATACCCTGGTAGAAAAACTATGGGCACTCTATAAACTTTACAATTTGGAAGATATTAGGAATGGGTGTCCAGCTACCAAAACATCAAGGACTAGAACTTACCCAATGGCAGAGCAAATACTAAACCACAAATCAATGTCGTCTTACTATGTTGGAGATACATGTCTCAAATTCAAGCTATGTATCACAATCTCAAATATTCGAACACATATTCACCCAAAGGAAGCACAACTACACTTCATTCAGCAGTGCTGTGTATAATATTTCTTTATACATATATTTTGCAAACTCAATAGCAAAAATAAAACTACAGGCATGTTTCAATTGTATACAGATAATAAGACCGCATATAAGTCACAGAGAACTTGGGGAACAGACAAATTATGACGTTATTATAATTTCAGACACTTCAAAATATTTAAAAATCAGAACATCTTATTCTATATATTTCTACTTAATAGTGTATATTTGAAGTGGTAGACAAGAGTTATTTTGCTAAATTAAACCATGCGGTTCAATGTCAGATTATCTGTAAATATAGGCTTTGTGTATGGTATATGTAAAAGTAGTCTTCATGAAATAGTTAGATGTTAACAATTCATGATCCACAAATGACATTTCCCATATTGTTTGCCAACTATTATTGTCAATAAATATTGTAAACCCATAAAAGGATAAAGATGGTAAGAACAAACACTTCAACAGCAGACTTACTACGTGCTTCTAGCAGGGCATTACAGCACGATGCAGGTACTGGAGAGGAGGGAAGTTCTCGAATGAAATACTGGAAAATTGAACTAATGTCAATAAATAATACAGTATCATAAGCTGCAAAAAGTAGAAAGTCACATATTATTCTGACTGAGAGTAGATACCTTGACACAGTCAGCA
Organism: Azadirachta indica; assembly: GCA_022749755.1. Classification (NCBI taxonomy): domain Eukaryota; kingdom Viridiplantae; phylum Streptophyta; class Magnoliopsida; order Sapindales; family Meliaceae; genus Azadirachta; species Azadirachta indica. Next base: position 6,909,729 of record CM040449.1, read on the forward strand.
ATAACATGTGCATCCTCCCCAGGAGAAAATTCAATTTTTCCTGAATCAGTCACAAACCATAAACTTTAGAATGCAGCAGAATGACTTGATAAGGAACTAGCATGGAAGTTTGTACTTCTTTGTTAACCATACTAACCAAGGAAGAGGGTGAAGTATTGTAAATAAAATATGATAGTTCAGTTCGTAAAATCTATCCTTAAGTCTGTAATGATGTACTATTCATATAAGTTACAACGATGAAATCAAATACAAGAACAGAGATTTTTGAACTTTAGAAAAAAGGACACAACCAATGGCATATTTAGAAATAAAGAGAAGATTGCAAAACTAGTCAAGGAGCATAGTATATCCAAACAAACCCTCCTCAAATTCTCGAATTCTGCGATTAACATCATCAACGTCTGCAGCTTGCCTTAAGATGCCTTCTACTTTGACTCCTGTTATGTTAGTTTCAACTGATCAGATTCATATATTAATAAGAAAGGAAACAAATAAAATCACTACAATGTAATTCCACAGGAAGATCAATGATGGCCATGTTCTATCACAAACAAAAATTACAGCCACAAAAAAGTAAAATACAATGTTCAAGTTGGACCAATGGTGACATTCTCCTTGCAGATTTTCCTTTGTGAAGAAACAGAAAGAGAAAGAAAAACATTGGACCAATGGTGACATCCTCCTTGCAGTTTTCCTTAGTGAAGAAAGAGAAAAAGAGAGAAAAACAAAGTCCTGTTTGGGATTATTTGAACATGCCCAAATATTGACCACATTATAATTTATCTACTCCAAAAAAATTAATTGATCAACCTCTAAATAGCCATTTAGTTGAATGTAAAGGCTTTCATAATTAGTTTCTCCCAGGATCTGTTTAGCAATTCCATTCTAAATGATGGTTAAGGGTTCAACAAATCTGAACATATCTACGTAAATGCACTCACAAAGATAAATATCAATGCATTCTTTGGCTATGAATCCTCAGATGTTAACGAGCTGAAGAAATTTTTGGAGATTTAACTCCCTTTTAATCAAATCATCCTTCTGTTAAAGAAGGAAAAGTAGACCACTTCAACAATAATTCATCCACTATAATATTTTAACTTACAAAAATGGTGTAACAAACTGAATTCTGGTGCCTCAGATGGCGCAACTCACCATGTTCTTCCACGAACCTAAGGGCCTTCTCCAAAAATGATGGACCTCCATCAACATCTTCCAGCGCAAGTAAAATTGGTCTACCAATGACAGGGAATTTCACAGTTTTCTCTTTAGCTACAAGAGAAATGAATAGAAAAGATTAACACTAAATGATTGGAGAAAAAACCACATCAAGCAAGCAATCCAAATTCAAAGCATTCTGTCGAAGAGCTCAGGTTCCAACCACACTGATAATAAGAGGGAAACAAGTAATTTGACAAACCAGCCATGAACAGCACCCAAATATCAGATCCGGGCACAAAACAATGTTGCAAAGTGGACGTCATTGAATATGAAAAAGAAAAGCATACACTGTTCCAAAATACCATCAGCTGCCTCAGCCTGATCATTCTTGAGGATGCCATTTTGCCCCATTGCAGAAGCAGTACTAGGTGCTTGGGCCAAAGCATTCTCCAGTGCAGTCTTCCACTCATACAAATCGTCTAAAGTCTCAGCCTTTAAAACCAATAATAAAATGTCAGTGGTGAATAGCAAATATTGAAAATCAGGATGAGAGAAACATCTCTTGTTCCCACTTTTTCCATAAGGGTTTTTCAAATTTGTCAAGGTTCAAAATTTGTTAATGTTTTATACAGTAAATGAAGTGTCATAGCTTCCCCAAATCATCAATGAATGCACAATTAGTCCATGTACATTTGCTATTTTTGGCCCCAGAAGTGTTCCAGATGTAGCTGGCATTCAAACTGCTATGCCTTTGCAACTTTCACCAGTTGCTCATAACAAAAATTGCAGTTATGAAGAAACATTATTCACATAGCACTGGATATGAACTTCCTTGATTCCGAAAAAGTTTCAAATGTGTTTCGCAGGGATAGTATAGTAATCTTTTAGGCGGGTGGTTGTTCAATGCCATGATAATTCAAGTCCCTAAATCAGTTGATCTTACAAAGAAGTTTGTTTTATTTTTTTTGGAGGAATTTTGATACTTTATACCATCAAAGGTACTTTTTTCCAGTGAAGAGAAAATCAAAATCCGCAGATAAAGAAATAACGCTTTTTGACATCCAGTGGGAGGGAAAAAGCTAACAGTAAAAATATGGGCTACAGAGTGCTGGCAAATGTAATATCAAAGATACCAAAAAGGAAGAAGAAAATTGGGAAAAAGGTAAAAAATCACCTTGAGTGTGAAGGCTCGTCCATCACGACCATCTGGAAAGAGCACCGTCAAGAGTTTTTTATCTGCTTTTACTACCACACTAGAAATTTTCCAAAGGAAGAGATACAGGGTCAGTTAAATGCTCTAACAATTCCCTCAGTAACAACTGTAAGAAGAAAGCCAGATTAAAGAAAATAACACCAAATTTCAAAAAGCTAGCCGACCTGCCTGAATTGTTGAGGTCAATACCACCAAGGGTCAAATTCACTTCACTCCCCTTTTGTGGAATAGCGCTCTGAAAAAAGAGACAGCAGGTGAGATTTTAGAGACCCTAGTAATGCAACAGGGTAGAGGGAAGGAAAGAAAGGAGGAGGCATTAGGGAAATAAAACTAAATATTAAAAATGATAACTTATAAACTAGTCATATTAATGCACATAGTATTCGCTATTTTCCTCACCCTCAAAACCTCTCTGCAAGTCATACATAAGTAAATATCTTTCTTGTCCATATAACTTTAGCTACTTTAATGTGACCTGAAATACGTAAGAAGGACCACCGAGGCAGCTATTTTTCTTCTTAAACCATAAAAAATTTAAATTTAACCCAATCATGAATAGGGAGTATCCTTCTAGCAATATATTTTTCTCCATCCTCGTATATTGTGCTTGAGAAACCCAAAAAGAGATCAGTATGTTCTTGATAAATTGAATCATCATTCTAATAGTTTTCACAATAACAGCATAACAATTAATTCCACAGTATCAGAAAGGACAAGCATATGGATAATTATTTATGACAACACTTACTGGATCACTTCTGAAGAAAACCAGTGAAGTATGAGTTAAGATAAACCACCTCTTCTTCCAGGATGTCCATCCAATTCCTATAAAAGTAAAAATGGTTTCACATGATGAAATGTTGAAATCAAGCCGTTGAAAAATTACACCACATTGTGAGCTACTGCTAGTACTCACACTGAAAATGGGATTTCTTCTCAACAAAATAATATAGGATCATCACTTATAGAGAGAACAACATTTCATTATCATCATAAAAACAGTTATAACTGTTTTGGTGATTGAATGGTTAAATAACAAATTATTTCATTTGGACTACACCTATTACCAGATACATAGCTGCTAGACAAGAAAACAAATAAAATCCACAACATCAGAAAGTTAAAATGATTGAGCACAACAACACTTAATTGAGTTTGCATTTTTCCCATTCATCATCGAGTCTTAAATAAATTTATAAAACAAAGAATTAAAACACACACCTTTGGATGATATAAACAAAGGTCCGCTCTTGAAAACCTGCAAGAAGATTATTTGGATTACAATAAGTCGCTTTCACAAAATCTCATAAAACCAAAGGCTTGAAAAACAACAACCTAAAGACATGAAATACAAAATATAATTCGTCCTCTTGCACCTCAATCCATCTGTTTACTATGAGCAGTAGAGGTAACCTTGTTGTTATGTCTAAGTTACGGAACAAAATAATTACAGCAAGTACAACAAATCCAAACGGTTTAAAAACAACCACAATGACGTGATCCACATAATTACAGTACTTCAAGGATAATGACAATGATATTGATGATATCATAAACCAAATTAAATTCAGAGACAGAAATGAAAGGTTGAAAAACAATTAAAAAAAAATATAGAATTACCGCATTGCCGGCACGAGAACCACGATTATCAGGCTGCGCACCAGGAGGCGGGCCGGGTGAAGTTCCCGCTGGCGGAGGACCAGCCGTTGGAGGAGTGTCTCCATCTCCCTGAGACAACAGGACGTTAATAATTACAATGTACATCCAAATTCTTAACAATACATTTTTATTTCTCCAGTAACTGAATAAACAAACCAACCGATTTTTTGGCCGATTCATTGTTTTTCGTAACCATATTCGGAATCCAAGATCAACAACGTCTGTAACAACGACGCTGATAAAATGAAAAAGAAAAAGCAAAAAGAAAACTCGCAATGCAGAAGATCAAACGAAAAATTGGCGTGCAGTTGAAGCTACCTTGGTTGGAAATTAAACGAAGTATGATAAATAAATGGTTGAAAGCAAAAACATAAGAGGAAAAATGTTTTTGTCTCAGAGGAAAGGGATGGAGAAGCGTAAAGGTTAAACAGAGAGTGTTTTCTTTATTTTTCTTCGAAATCTTTGCACACAACGGAAACCCGCTGGTCAAGCGAAAAAGGCCCAAATAGAGCGGGTCCTTCTATTATGCTGCAATTGTACACGTCGACCGTAATTTTAGTCCTCGGCGAAAATACATGTTGGAGGGAAAATTTGGAAAACTGGGCATTTCTGGTAATTTCGGTTATTATCACTGTCTACTTTCTTACAAAGCGTATTTGTTTCCACGTGGATTTGTCCTTTCAAAGACGTGGCTACCATCTGTGGCCGGGGTCAATTGACGATTACTAGATATTTTCCGTTCTCAAGTGGGGCCCAATTCATTATTGTTAATTTACCTTAATTTTGGGTTTTCAAAGCATTTTAATTCTAACCGTAAATGGAATTTTGGATTGGGACCACAGAAAGTTTATTGTAAACTAACATGGCTGGAGACGCCGGACCCCAATCCATATTAAATACCGCAATTACATGTCCACCTCAGCCAATATTAAAATTCAGTCCAAATATTTATTTAAATTTTGGGGTTTTCTTTTTGGGCCAAGTTGGGAAATATCCCAGAGAATAATCGATTCGATGGCATAGTCTACTAGAAATGGAAGCAATGGAGAATTTATAAAGCTTAAAAAAGGAGCACGAGTGCATATCAAAAATATTGCACTGTCTTACTTTTTGCACCAACTTACTTGTTCACAATTAGTGGCTTTAATGGGGGTAATGAATAGGAGGAAAGTAAAAGCCGAACCGCATCATTCAGAAATTGTCCCCTTGTTCGACCCTGGAAAAGTGCTTCGCATTATTGCCTTAACTACTGGTAGTTCCTCAAGTCAAGAATTAACATGAAGTTCCCTATCAATATTTTTATACGTTATGACTGATAGTCAATTGGAAATTCTGTTTTCCCAGAGTGTACATATTAACGATTCAAAGGCCTTTTTCCCTTCAATACGCTGGCAGTATCGACCACAAAATTTTCTTTGGTCAGGTCTAAGACTCTGATTCTGAAATCTGATGCAATTTTTTGCGATGATTGCGCGCAATATTCACCGGTGTGAATAAGCAAGCAGCGATGACAAAAATGCTGGGCCTGCCCTGGAACGGGATCGCACACTTTCCTTGTTATGGAATATTTGAAATCACGTGTAAAGAATGTCACGTGAACGCATTGCTGTATTGCCGATACTATGTTGCTTGCTTGCTTGCTTGCTTTCTTTTGCACCTATACGACGTCGGCTAAGCTAATAATTTTCGGCCGTCTCAATTATGCTTTGCCAACATGTGGATCAAGTTGAGGCCCAAATTTTACCCGCAATTGGGTTTGGAATGTTGGCCCAATTCAATTCATGTTGCTCTGTGTGCCTACTTTTTTTAACCTCTCTCTTCTGTTTTGCTTATTACTCGTGTCTCGGGTGAAAACTTGGATCTTTTATATTTTAACTCGCACACACTATCTTAATTTAACTTCATCTTGTAATAAAAATATTATTATGCATTTGAATATTTAGTAAGATCAAATATTTTTCCAAATATCTCGAATAAGACGTATATTATAATAATAATAATAATAATAATAAATTATTATTATTATTATTATTATTATTATTATTATTATTATTATTTCTAAAAACACGAACATTTTGTTTAGGTTTTATAGGACCATTTTAAAAATTGGTTCTGTTATTGGTGCACCTCGCGCTTTAATATTCATCAACCTACTGTGAGACTAGGACTGAGAATTTAAGAGAAGAGATTCTTTACCACATAATGCCAGGTGTTTTTAAATTTTTGAGGTTGAATAAAATAATATTAGACAACTTTTTTTTTTTTTTGACTTTTAACTGAAAATTCTGTACTTACGGTGGAATAAAATTAAATTAAGGTACTTCACTCGACAGTAAATACGAATACTTTAATTAAATTAAATGTATTTAATTTTATTTGTTTTGTATTTTATAAAATATGTCATTTTTTTACTATATACAATTTATTTAATTATCAATAAAAGTATAATATGTCAAATTACTATTTCAACTAATTATTATATATTAATTAAAAAATTAAAATAATTACGTAGATGTTAGAAGAATAATTTTTTTTTTTGGTTCCCCAAAATTTGTAGACATGACACTAATTTTAAAATTTCATTATATATTGTTACCTCAATTTTTTAGATTTAAAGGTTAGAAAAAAATTTAATAATAAGAAAATAATTAAATATGAAACGCCATGAGGAAATTATTTTGTTAGTATAGTCTCACTAAATATATGAGTCACGCTTCAATAAATAAATAATAATATTTAAAAAAGGAAAATTGACATATACCTCGTGATATTTGGGGGAATAAACACTTGCCCTCTGATATTTAGAAAAAAACAAATGTCTCTTTAAATTTGGACAAATATACAGATATTCCCTTTAATTAGAGATGGCAAAATTTCTTTACGGGACCCTAAACTCATGGGGATCCACCCCCAACGGAGTAGAATTCAGATAAATTTATAAAAAATGGGGAGAAATTAATCTCCAATTTATTAATGGGACGGGGATTAGTTTACCTCTCCCCACCCCACTCTCACCCCATTCTTCAATAAAACATAATATAAATATATTATAATTTATAAATTAAATTTTATATATGTAAATATAATTTATTATAATTTTTAAAATTATATATTATAATTAAATGTAATTAGTAATAAAAATTATGAAGTCATGAATTAATGTTATAAAAAATATAATATATAAATAAAAAGTAAAAGATTAAAAATTAAAAGGATCCTATATTGTGTTTTCCAATAATATATTAATAATATTTTTATTTAAATTAATTAAATTCTTATATTATTAAAATTAATTTATAAAAATAATATAAAATAGGAAATTGATATCGGAATAGGGAACTCATTCCCCGTGCGGGGATTCTCTATCCCCGTCCCATTAAATTTAGTGGGAAATAGGGCGAAGAATATGGGTTAAAATAAAAAACAGGGCACAGAATGGGGCATGCCTCCCTACCCCAACTCTGCCTTATTGCCATCCCTACCCTTAACTTCTGTTTCGGTTAATTAACTAAATATTATTTATATCTCTAAACTTTTAAATAATCATAAAGTAAAAAATAATTATTTTAATTATAATAACTTATTCCCCATTCTAATATTTTTTACAATTTATATTTTGTAATTATAACAATTCAGTCCCTATTTTAATATTTTTAATCAGATATTAAGAACTAAATAATTTTTTAATTTATTATTTTAATAAAAATTTTAAAAAATTATAATTAAAAAAGTCTAATAATGAAGTAGATCGGACCTATATACTAAAATATTTTTAACTTTTTACTTTTACTTTTTTTTTAATAATAATTTGATATTTAATTGTCAAAAAAATTTTGAAATATTTTTTTACTATTTTATTTTTATATATACTATCTTTATTTAAAAGATTATGTTAAGTTTATTATATTTATTGTAAAAATATAAATAAAAATATATAAAAGAAAAAATTTTATATCATTTGTTAATAAAATTAGTAATTAAATATCATTAGTTGACCAATTAAATAAATATCATTTGTATTTCCTAAACTTTTATATATTAATAATTCAGACATAATTATTTTTATTATACCAATTTAGTCTTTATTTTAATATTTTATAAATATATTAAGAATTAAATAATTTTTTAATTTATTATTTCAATAAAAAGATTAAAAAAAAAAATACTATTATTAAAAAAAATTCTAATAATAAGTTATATCAAACCCATACACTTAAAGAATTTTAATTTTTTCTTTTACTTTTTCAGTAATAATTTAATATTAAATTATAAAAAAAATTAAAATAAAATATTATTGTGACATTTTATTTGTATATATAATATATTCATTTAAAAATTATTTAACTTTTTATTATGTTTTTTTTAAAAAATTATGAAAGTATAAATAAAAAAAGGCATATGTTCTATATGTGTATGTGTGTGCTCTTTTTTTTTTTTTTATTTTTATTAAAATTAAAGTATATTATTTAACAATAATATAAAATATATTTAATTACTATTTTTATTAACAAACGATATCAAAATTTCTTCTTTTATATATTTTATTTATATTTTTATAATAAAGATAATAAACTTAACATAATTTTTAAATGAATATAGTGTATATAAAAATAAAATAGTAAAAAAATATTACAATTTTTTTTGATAATTAAATATGAAATTATTATTAAGAAAATAAAAGTAGGGAGTTAAAAATATTTTAGCGTACGAATTCGGTCTATTTCATCATTAGATTTTTTTTTAATTATAATTTTTTAAAATTTTTATTAAAATAATAAATTAAAAAATCATTTAATTCTTAATATTTTATTAAAAATATTAAAGTAGAGAGTAAATTATTATAATTAAAAATATAAATTGTAAAAAAAAAAATATTATAACGAAAATTAAGTTATTATAATTAAAGTAATTAATTTTTAATTCATAATTATTTAAAAGTTTAAGGATATAGATAATATTTAATTAATTAGTGAATTAATGAAAATAGAAGTTATGATATTTGTATATTTGCTCAAAATTAAAGAGATATTATTTTTCTCAAAACATGAGAGGGTAAGTATTTATTCCGCCGAACATCAAGAGGAATTTGTCAATTTCCTTTTAAAAAATTAATAAAGTAGGCTCAGAGTTTGATTAGATCACAATTACCATTTTCTCAGGTTTGAGAGATCCCAGATAAACACGATTTGGTAATTGATAACTGCGGTGGTAATTAAGAGCGATTATATTAAACAAAGAAAACATCATTGGCGTGGCGTGTAATTGAGAGAAACCTCAAAAGTAATTAGACCTCAAAAACCAACATGTAGCTAAAAGCCTACGGCGGCTTTTGGCCCCGCTTTTCGGTTTGTTTTTCATCTTTCTTTTGCTTCCTCTTATTTCGCAGACATTAAATTTAATACAAACAACAACTTAGCAAAGCAAGCACGTGTCATATACCAAACCAAATAGAATTTCAACGATTTTCAATTCAATTCCCCGAAACTTAAAGGACGAGAATTTGTTTTTGAAGTTCATGTTGATGTTGATTTCTAGGGTTTGGGAGAAATTAAAATTAATTGAATAATTGATTAAGAATTGATTCGTATTTGCAAATTCTAGGTTTTGATATGGAAATAGAGGTGTCGAATTCGAACTCCGATTCGAGTCCGTTGTCGGTGCGGGTCACAAACGAAGAAAAGGGGAGGGTTCGCGTGAAGAGAAAGACTTTACAATCCGTGCTCGAGCAGTGTCAGAGAGCTCTTGAATTGTTGAGCAACGGTTTTGATGAAGACGATGATGATGATGATGGCGCCGCGGTGTCCGGTGAGGATCCCAGCCGCGAAGGATCTACCTCTCGGCGCGCCGATCGAGAAGCCGATGAGGTACAAAACGAAACTTTTCTTGCGTGTTAATTTTGCGTGATTTTCAGATTATGAAAATCATCTAATTCAGCTGCTAAAAATAATTGGATGTGATTTTGAAAGCTTAATTTTGGTAAATTTTTTACGGGTTGCGTAGAATTATGTTAAATTATGTTTGATTTGATTTTCTCTGGCTGAGAAATGAGGAAAAAATGGTGAAATTTAGTGTGAACATGAATAAAGTTGCTGTAGATTTTACAAAGATGCTATTGTTCATGGTATCGTAGGGATGTTTCCCTGTTCTTGGGCATACATCTTTTGGTTCAGAACAATTTATTATCTTCCTATTTCTTCCGTATGTGCTTGGCAAGAGGACTATTTCTTCTGGAATTTTTCATGATACATAACGGATAAGAGTGCAGTATATATTACATCCAGAATTGCCTGGTTTAAACTTTCCAAATTTTAAATTAGATGGCCAATCAAAGATGGCAGTTGATTTTGCTTTCCAAGTTTCCCGAATTTTAAATTAGATTTTACATGTTATGTCCACTTTTTCCTTGATGCAGTTGTGTGATCTTCTGAAGTCTAGAGTTGAATGTGCTGACTTCCTTGAAAAGTTGGAGTATACTCAGGTGTCAGTTCCACCAAATAATAATGGTATGCATCCAAAGATGGTTACCTATAGTACTTACTAGCACATATTAATTTTTAACTTCTGCTATTGCATTGCATTTCCATTTATTCAGCATATCGATGCTTGAGCTGTAGAGAACTTGGTGCACAGATTTAGAATAATTTTGTCTTGTTCTTCATCAATTTATGGCATGTGAACTACTTTGTGGTTGTAGAAGAAGGTAGTTCATGGGACATGGTCAGTGATAATGATCTTTGGGAAAGTGAAAATATTGATTTGGAACGAGAAGATTATGTCCTTGTGAGGGAAGAAGATATAGTGGATGGCATTGCATGCTTCATGGCTGCTTATTTATTGTCCCTTAAACAGACCAAGGTAAGGAATGTTTCTGCCCTTCATTAAATTTTGTTGTTCTCAAAATCAAATGGATAGACTCCTAAACATTACTAGGATGAGCTATCATAAAAAAATACCAATGACATAATGTTGCTCTTGCACACTATTAAACAGTCAGCCCTCCAACTATCTTGTCTGCACATAAAACTTTTTACTCTGCACTAGAGAACAAATGGAATGCATATAACACCTTTAGGTTAGAGTGGGAGTTGACCCACCTCAGATTTTGGTTTGTAAGGGCTCATTTGAACTTAGACTGGACTATTTCACAATGGTGACCCGTTTATGTTGTATACTTAAAACAAAACCTCTACAGAACATTCAAGGATGTAGAGTATTCTCTCATTAATTGGTGAATGAGACATTGATTTAGTGGAAAATAATTGTTTAGTTCTAGTTATGTACCCACCGTAGTGCCTTTGTCCAAATATATTATATGGCCTTGCAACATAATGTAGATATCTATGCACACTGTTTGAGTTGTAGACTTATTGAACATTGTAATAATAATCTGCTGGTGTAGCATCAAATATATATTTATCTGTTTGTTGTTTTCTGCAGAATATGACCCCTAATCAACTCCAGGAAGGTGAGTTTGGCTTCATACTAGTGAATTTACGTTGCAATTTTATTCAATAGTATATTGTAATGTCTTCCAAAAAATTCAAGAGAGAGTTTCACTGATTAGCTCAGATTACTTCTGTTCCAAACTAGTTCAATGCATTAAGTGGTAAAGTTTTGTTTCCTATATTTGGCAAAGTTGTCTTAACATTTTATGTTGAATCATTTCAGCTCTAAGCAAGACCTTCTCTGTGAAGAAGAGAAAAGGAAAGCTTCGAAAAGCATGGGATGGAAGCAAAGTCATTTATAATGTAGCATCCTGGGGAGCAACTGCTGTTGGGTAGGCAATTCAATTGTATTAAAAACTAATCTGCTAGCTCCAGTTTTTCCCGCCGTTATGTTATTTTATTGTTTTTATGCAGGGTGCATATGTCTAGTTACAGTGAATAACACAATGTCTGATATTTTACTGACCACTTATCTCACCCCGGTTTGTTCCTAACAGGATATACCAAAACCCCGTTATTCTTAGGGTTGCCTCTAAAGCCTTCTGGACATCTTGCCACGTCATATCAAAGCTTCTCTGATTTGCTTGCCCTGCTTGGAGAATAGTCGTGGTGATTGGATCACTGTTTGTATTATGGTTGTGCTGCATGCCAAATGCAGCTTGGTCTTTCAAGCAACTGTGTAACGTTAATGCCATTCTTTGGGTGTTACAGATCAATTAATTTCTGTGTCATAAATTTATCTTGTAAATAGTTCTACTTTTAAGCGATTCCTGGGTGGGTGCAATTCAAATTCATTGGTCATCACTTCTTCTGTTCTTTAGTGCAGCAGTTTGATTAGGTTGTCTTGATGAACACATGCACACCCTGGTGAAGAGTATCGTGATTTGAAATCTCGACTTCGAATGGAATTGGAAATCCTCAATACTCCGTCTACTAGTCGACTTAAAGTTGTGAATTTTTGGTTGAGTTTGATAATATTTAACAAGTTTCTTATGCGTTGTTTAAAACATGGGACACTTTTTTTTTTGAATCCCGTCTAAAGTTAAAAGGTAGAAAGTTCTGGTATACCAACCTTGCATCAATATTAATTAGTTTAGTTTTGATGGAAATTTATAACAAGTTCTCGTGTCTCAATACTGTACAATATATAATTATTTTAATTTATATTTGTTTGGTCAAGCAAGTTGGAGTATCGACTTTATTATATATATATGTAATGTGTGTCACTATTTTTGACCGTTTCCCAAATTCCATCTACTAAGTAGCCGAAATCTTGGCTAATGGGTCGAGCATATTCTTTGAGCTAAGAAATCTTCGAAAAAGATGCTGTTTGATATGCTTCAGACGGCAAGTAAGAGTCCTTTAATTAACAAATTCAAGTCGTGAAAGTTTCATTACGCTGGATGGATACATAGGTTAAGCCACGTTTTCTTTCCCAAGTCTTATCGTTTCATTTTAGCCGTAATAAAAGTTGCCTAATTTCGATAAGAATTTAGCATTTTGAGAATAAAATGTTCGGCAGGTTGTTCGTTTCTTTGCTTGGATAGAGCAGGCTCAGACACATTTTGTTTTCTTTCACATTGAAGACTACAGTATTATTATTAGTGAACAGTTTTCTATTAAATTACGCAAGGCAGCATTTTCTTGTACTTCGTTTATCTTGAATTTTATTCCAAACAGCTTAACATTGATCAAACAAATAAAAAGCTATTGTTATAAATGACTTAAAAAATTACAAAATTATCCCCCTACATTATTTGAAATAAAATTTAGAAAATGACATTAACAGTTTAATTTTTCACTCTAGTTGACACTTGACACACACAAGTGATTCCCTGCCGTGTACGAAAGTTATTATTAGTAAACAAATTTGTTGTATATAAGAATTGTACAAAAAGAAATCAAGAAGAGAAAAGCTATTATATATATATATATATATATATATATATGGAAGTGTAGATTACAAGGTGTAAAATCTTTTTTGGTGACCTATATAAATCATATATATGTATATAAATAGAAAAAACAGACACTCCACGGGTGCAGACTTGTGACCTAAAGAGCAGTTGAGTCGCTTGCTCTCGACAAAATTTGCAAATACTGATACGATGACGAAAAATTCACCATCTACTTATTAGCTAGTAGGCCAAGGAGATATCTCATCTCATCTCATCTCATCTCATGGCACCTTGTATATCCACATTTTAGCAAACAAAAGATTCCTACCACCACATTTCCGTTTAATGCATGTACATCTTTAATAGTAGTATGTATTATCCTTGTGATTGGGAGTATCTTTGCAAAGCATTGAGCGCACTTCCATGATAGATCTTGGGGCCTCCAGGTCTTTCTCTTGCAGTGCGTTTCCAAGTAGCTGCTGAATTTGAGAGGCAAATGTATCATCTAGAATCTGCATAAATAACAAAATGGGTAAACCACCAAACATAAGATAGTTAAGAAAATGGAAAATATATTTGGCTTAATGCTCATATAATTGTTTATATTTTAACCACTTTGCATGTATGTAAACCTCACTAGACTTTAAAACTTGAAACTGCACAGTTATAATGCTATTACTTACAGAAACTGCAATCCGTGAACCTTTGTACCATGACCGATTCTCCTTTCTGTTCTCCAAGAAACTAAGAACATCCTGTAACAGAAGGAAAATAACGTACGGTTAGATAAATTAATAAAATTGTCCTGGATTAATTTTCTGTCAGATCTTGAAACAAGTAACTTACTTGTCCCATTCGGTCCCAGTAGCCCCGACAGATTGCAACAAACACACGAGTCTCAAAGACAGTATGAAGGTGATTAATTGTATTTGTAAGCTGGTCTTTCAATGGCTGCATTCTAGCTCGAATGTCGGATTCTCCCACAGTTTCCTTACAATCTTGGAGAATCTTTTTCAATTTCGTTGCACCCTGTAGCTTGGTCTGGAGCAACATAAAAAAATATTAAAAAACTGACCACACCGCATGTATCAATGCCTAAGTTCAACAATAACTAAAATGAGATCTGAATGGAAGAACAAAAAATTAAATAGTTGTGCCCAGCTGTCTCAGTAAGAGAAAGATGTTACACGTCCAATACAAACATCAAGGCCACTAGTGATAATAAGCTAGCTAGAATCGTTATTGGTTAAGAACAAACTTTCTTCAAATTCTCTGAACTACAGTCCTATCTTTGTCATTTTTAATTTCACTTCACAAATCAAAGATCCGTCAATTGTATCTTCATTCATATTATCAGGCTTTTTTTTCCCTTTCTTCCGCTCCCGAAATGTTATCTGTACTTAAAGCAGTGTGCTTTCCCTTTTCCTAGAAAATCTCTTTCTTCACTGTAACTGAGACATTTACGGACAAATTCCACTTTCTTTCAAACTGATATTCATTTTGACTCATAAAACGGCAGCCAAACCAGAAGTAAAGTATTGCATCATTTTCAGAAGGATACCCACATTCTCTGCAAGTTTTTCGTCGACAGCTTGTAAATAATTCCTGAACTTTGTTCTCAACATTACTGTCACTTCGCTAAGACGCTCCCCAGGAGCTGCATTTCCACCACCAGGGATGCAAGAACCCCACGATTTGAACTGAGTTTCTATCTTGGGGCGCAAGACATCAAGCATCCTTTTCATGGAGTTCAACAAAATTCCTAGCTGAAAAGAAAAAATGTTAAACAAAAAGAATAAACATATCTCGTGGAGCCTCAACAGGCAGAGAAGTTATGGCTCACCTCATCAGGGACTGTATAGGCACATACAGATCGTTTGGCAAGTTTCTGAACATACTTGAGGCCAAATTTTTTGGGTGCCAAATTTTCTTTCAATGGTGATACGACATCTGCATATTGCTTATCCAAAGCTTCCACAATTGCCTTTTCTACATCGGCAATAGCCTATTTACAGAAACACAACCCCAATAAATCTAATTAAGCCTCTACAAGAAACTGAAAATCAGATGATCATCTCATTTTGAAACATACCTCCTCAAGCACGAAAACATATTCTGGCCAGCGGCAAATGATAACTTCATAATCATTCAAGGTCTCTCTCAGCCGATCATACATATCATCAATAAAAGGAGTTGTAGAATGTTGTGTCCTAACTCCTGACCATTTAACCTGCAAGCAAAAAATATGGTTTAAACAACCTTTTTTAAAGCCTAAGGTGCTGCATGTCCTTGAAGCATCCTTCAAAATAATCCTTCATGACACCAGTAAAAGAAGTCTATTTCAGAATTTGCCAATTTCACAAATGTGCTTTAGGCCCAAGCAACCAATTCTATAATAGAAATGAAGTATGCAGTATTACATAATAAATGTATGCATATTCTGCCTCACCACATAATCACCCCCATGAAAAGTTAAAGAAAAACAAAAAGGAAACTAACAAATGAAAGATGCAATGTTTGTATGAACAAACAGAAAACATATCAAAAAAACTGAATTAAACCTTCAATTTTTAATGATTTAAATTTTTAAACCCAAAAGTATTATCTTCTTTGTTGTATCTAACTACATGTAAGACATAGGCGGCTTCAGATGAGAGGACTATTACTAGTGCTAAGCTGCAATTGGCATAACTCAAGCGAATTACTTGCTTCTTATGTGAACTAGAGGTCCATCTTTATAATCGCTCAGCAAATGACGTACCTTATCTAATTTACAGGATTCAAGCAAAGAGTGGTGCTTATCTTGAATCCACACCATAATATACAGGTGGAACAAATCTTTTGCATTAACTCCACCTTTCACAGGACTGGAAAAGGAAAAAATGAGTAGGAAACAATCACAAACACAGCAATGGTTACAAAAATAGCAGTTGGTTCCCTTGAGAGTTACCTAATTTTCCAGCTGGCTAGATCTCTCTGAAAATCTGCTGTTGCAATAACAAGTTCTGCCACATGAGGTGAAGGACCTGATGGGGGACATGCAAGGAGGAAGGCACGCAATCTACTGGAAAGCTCTGTGCTGTATATGGATGCTGACAGATTTGGTAGGTCTATGAAACTGCAAAACAAGAAACTCTGACATCAGAATCTTATAGGTGAACATCAGATAGCCAAACCAGCAAGCAAGAAAAAAAATGCTGACGAGACTTTTTCTTTAATGAGAAACAGTTAATTGTGACCTCAAGGAAAATTCCCCTCCAGCTGCGCGTGGTGCATGCCTATAAAGGTGGCCTAATAAGTTTAAAATGGCATCTGTAATTACATCATCATTCTGCTAATAGGTACTCAACAAAATGGCATGCCTCTTAAATATACAGCATTTTTTCATAGGTCTGATTCCACCATAGGATAAATTATTTTAAATAAGTTCACGTGACATGCAGGAAAAAAAACTAATACCTGGGAAGTATATGTTGGTTGTGGATCTCAATGTCAGTAAAAATTTCATTTTTGAAGTTTATACAAATGGAAGTCATTTTTTTGTAAGCAGTAGACATTGCAACAGCATCCATGTAATTGAATTCACCATTGGAAACATATTCATCAGTGTCAGCCAAGTGCCTTCTTGTTCTCTTTTTAGCAGCAGCCTGGAAAGAAACTACCGTTAGAAAGAAAATGTGGAGTAAAGAAACATCCAAAAGAAAAAAAGTTTTAATTCCTTGTACCTGGAAATAGTGGCACAGGTTGTTCTGTGCCTCTGGAGACAATATATCATGCAGGAGAGTATACAGCTTCACGGCAGGTTCCAGTGCAGGTGGTGGAACCCCAGTTGCAGGTTTGAAGACATCAATAATACCTGAGAAGGCTGATTCATCAAGTGCTTTGTAGTTCTCAAAAACAAGAGCAAGAATCTGTTCAATCTGATCCTTGGTTTCTCCCAGGATTCGATTCTGGTAAAGCAATCAGCAATCAACAGTTTCAATGCAGGTTCCAGTGCAAATGGTGCGATATGCATATTACAAATGGAAAATAAACTGCAATGACAATAATAATTATGAAATGGTATTGATGGGTACAGTGACCAAAATCTCTATTTGGAGCAAGTTATCTGTATCTCCCTTCCCTAGGATTTTTTTCATTATGGTTACTAGTACTCAGATAAAAATAATAATTGAGACATACCTCTTGATGACTCAGTGTGCTCCTGCTATTGCCCTTCATAACCACAGGCATTAACATGTCATGGACCAAGTTGAGGCAATCAGCTGTAGGTGTGGCTACATCCATTATATAGGAAAGATACCTGCCAACATTTTAAATTAGAAATACAACCATTATGATAAGAAATTGCCAATAGAGAAAAAAAGAAGTATTTCCTTACCTTAGCTTTGTGTAGACATCAGAAACCCCATAGTATGAGGCAAACTCTGTTAATAGCCATTTCCATGAACCATATAGCAATAGGTTCCTTTGCTGAAAATGTTGAACCTTCATAGCACACTCTAAAACTATGTCATATGCAACTGTTTCCGCAACAGAACCACACTAAGACCAAAAAGAGGAATAGTTAATATTATGAAACTGTCACAAACAACATATGAATAAGAAGACAACAATTCTTGTGTTTAAACTATAGTAATATATAAAATGAAAGAATTGAATTAAATTATACTACAAACATATTAGTCTTCATACAGTTCTACCACATTGAAACACTAAACAATGTCTTCCAGTAATGACTTTAACACTGAGAAAGAATAAGAAGCAATCAAATTAGTTTCCACACTTCTGTATTGCTCCATAGCAGACAACTTACAGGAATGTATCTTAATTCTAATGAGCAGGTTTGCTTCAACAGTTTATATCCCACAACATAGGAAAACAAACTGAAGTCGTTACGAGGATTGTAAACAAGTAGAAACGAGATCATATCCTAAAAGGTTTTATGCCCTTGACCATCAGGACCACCTAAACTAAAATCCTCTGCAATAAGTAAAAGTATAATTTTAAAACATAGAATTGGTAATTGTCCAGTTTACAAGAATTATAACTTTTATTCAATAACAAGATACACTTCCAGAACTATTTCCGGAAAAAAAAAAGGTACTTCCAGAAACTTCTTCTGGAAACAAGCTTTAACTTATTTAAATGCAATTACAATATACAATAACTCACCTTGAGATTATTATCATCTGCGCTTGTTGAATAATATATATAGAGCTGTAGTTTGCCCACAAGTGCATGTTCTGGCTCACGATAAATAGACCACCAGTGCAATTTGTAAGTCTGCATCCGACTTTGGAATTAGCCTTCCACCAAATTAGCACCAATGCCTACTAATTCTCAAAGCTAATATCAAGGATAAGAAAAATACCGGGTCCTCAGCAATGGTTGCTACTTGAGCTAGACACGCCATAATGTTTCCCTTTGGAGTCATGGACTTCAACAATTAAATCATCCCCTAGGCTATCTGGAAAGCTGTAGGAGCAGTCAATAACTATCCAAAGCAAATTCTTAATGTAAAAGAAGGCGAAAATAACAATGAAACGTACAACACATGTGTTTCACCAGATCCAGGTTGCATCCGGACAGCATCTTCTTCAGTTGAACTTTTCATTCTTAGCATACAAGTGTATGTTTCTGTTGACATTTGTGAGCAGAGGAAACAAACAGAAAGGAAAAAAGAAGAAATTAGAAAAGAAAAAATGGAAAAATAAAAGGTTAAGTTGAGATTGTTGAGTACTAATCAATACTTAAAAGTCAGAAAATAGCAAGTCAATGGCTACAGCATCATTAGTGCAAAGAGTTATGAATTGGGGATCAGCAAAAAGGGTCTTAGTGCTCCAGAGCAGGCCAGCAAATGTGCAGTATCAAAACTTGCTTTGATCTAGGTGGTTTATAGTGGCTAGGAAGCCAAAAACACTACAATCAGATATATTACAATGCCAATGCATTAAAGTCTAGTTAGCAACGGCCAAGCCAAAGAGAGCTTAGACATGGAAACATTTAACCCAAAAAAGGCTAATTCCTTTTTGATGAATAATTTTAGTAATGAAGAATGATCCATGATGCTCAATTCTCACAAATAAAGGATGCAATTTGCAATTTTTGAATACCTTGCATAGTTTCATAAGATGATGAATTAGAGCGTAGACTTGTCACACCAGTTTTCAAGAGTCCAGACACCTGTTTTAAATACTGAGTGCTGGCATGCACATATGCCAAGCTTTGACGTGAAAAAGAACCATTTGCAGGTACTTGAGGTATACAACGAATTTTTCGAAGAGATCGCCATCCAGAAGATAGGCTTGACTGAACACTGTAAAGACGATATCGAATTGAGTCCAGTTTTATCACTGGTGGCCTTAGAGATGACATACTACAGCCTGTTGGTGGGTCTAGGCTTGTCTTCACTTTACGTACTGCATAATGAACAATAGCTCAGGACATCCCAATACTTAGCTCTTCAAGAGAGAAAATACGAAAGATGGGACGAAAATTACCTTGAACCTTCATCTTCCCAATCACTTTCTTAGGTTTAGGTGCAGGCCCCTCGCTTGCAGGCTCTGAAGAGCGCTTAGCCATTAGTTCCTCCTCTGATTGCAATAGCACATTCTGCAACCTATAATTCAAAAACCATAGTTTTGGAAGAGTAAAACTACTGGAAAAACAATAATTGTGATAATACTGAACACTGGAAAAACAATAATTGTGATAATACTGAACATTTGACCATTTATTATCAAGAAGCAAATACTACAATCTGCATGCTCAACACAATCATTACAAGAGAAGAAGCATTTAGATTTTTTTTCCCTAATTGAGCAATGTAGCATCAGATTGATTCAAACTACACTGGCCTCCAATAAACTTTGGATTCTTTAGAGTGTATGGCAGTTAGTAACAAAATTTATCCGAACCAAAGAGACCATTTGGTCTTAAAATTAAACAAAATCAGATATCTTTCAAAGCAATTTAAGTTTGAAACTACAGCAGTAAGCTGAAGAGCAAGATCCATTTATAACTTTTGTTCTTTCGTTTTTTTTTTCCTGACAAATTCCTTACATTTCTAGCTACCTAAAGCTAGAGATAACGACGCCTGAGCAATTAGAGATTACTATCATATCTGTTCCAGCACCTTAATACAGCATAAGTGCATGTAGCTATTCCAAATCTGAACTGAGCTAGCATATACCAACAATTTATTGAAATACCCCGCAAAAAATAGCTTCCCTTTCTTCAACATAACTTTCGATTTTCAATTTATTCATTCAACCAATTCCTGAGCCCTCTGGTAATTACTAATAGTTCCAGATTAATAGGATAGTTTTTTCCTTTCAGTTTAATGAATTCAGTTTCTCCCCTTTAAATTTCAAAATTTCTGAGAACTATAAAGTAAAACCCCCTATTAGTTGTTCAGGACACCTTGAGTGATGTAACAAAACCTAACATTAAGACAATGAACTGTGAAAGAATAAGGCCAAGAAGAGACTTGACTCACCCAAATGCTTCACGTAGTAGAGCACATTCATTATCCAAAAACATCGGAGCTTCCATGCAACCCCTAGCCCAAGAATGAAGACAAAGTCGAACACAAGCATCATATGCAATTACGGCATGCCACGGCCCCTGAGCACTGAAATTGATAGAAAAAACATGAGCATGGTTGACAGAATAGATAGCAGGAAAAATAAAGTATAGGGCAGCATCTACTATTTGGTTGGTTAAGAATACCTAGCATGAAATGTTGGGATGCGAGCAGGGTGAGAACTTGAGGGCACAGCAGCTTCCACACCAGCTGAAGTTCTGTAAATGGAGGAAAAAGAATATAACAAAGTTGATATACTTGAGTAAAACAAGTGCCTGAGCATATATGTGATGAAACCACACTAATGTGGCTCCCAAAGTCCACTTCAGTGTTTATAATCTTTTCCAAAGAGAACCATCAAGAAACTTATACAGACCCTACAAACTGGTTGGAATTTCTGTTTCTAGTACTATCATTTGGCTTAACCCCTGGCGATAGTTTAGATGCATTTTGATCATGTCTGGTCAATGAGCCATGTGCATCCATTGTGACCGTGGCAGTCTGTACTTTAGATACTGCAATTGGTTCTGAGCCATGTTTAATTTCCTGAGCAGAACCAGAAAACGGAGGTGCACTTGGAACATCATCATCCTCATCATCAGTGAACTTTTCATTGTTTATGTTTCCGGAATGTAAATCCTGAAAAATAGGCCAAAACTTAGTGAGAAAACTACATACAATTTAAGGGGAATAAGAGTACAAAAATTAGAAAGATAATTTGAGTTTATCTTCACTTTTATATAAAATAAGGAGAAAATTTTCAAGGGCGCTCTTTTCAAAAGGAAAAGAAGATTAATAGATGCATATGCAACAGGCAGGAAACCCTGAAAATCAGACAGTAGGCAACTATGGCCAAAAAATGCAAAAAATATTGATATCATGTTAAAGATATAACTTGTGGATGCTAGTTAGTTTAACTAGTAAAACTTCTTATGCCGGTACGACTTAAGAGAGGTATGGGTTCTTGTTAAAAAAAAGGAAAAAAATGTTAAAGATATTACTAGTTGACGGGTAAATGCTACCTGGCCTGCCATGGATTCTGTGAAACCTGTGCGATGGGCAGGTTGGCACCACTAAAATCTTCTGACATTTGGTTTTTTCATCATTGCCTCTATTGTGGACATTTTGAATGATAATGGTTGGTACAGCATCTTGAAGATTAATACAATTTATGTTGTTAAAGCAAAATGCATCTAGTTTCTCTACTTTTATCCATCATTAAGACATACGCAAGGGTAACAAACAAGAACTACATTAAAATGAGTTCCAACTGTATTGGTTTCTAGAATACAGTTTGCTTACTTTGAAGTGAAATTTGTGTTGTCATGTCTAATAACGCTGCTTCAAGCTTCCAACACAAAAAAGGAATCCATAAAAACATGCACAAAAACCAATAAATACAAACTTATATGCACTAATCTTTTACATGACACACAGCAAGTACAACTACTGCAACTAAAGGGCTCAAAATCATCATAAATGGTTATGCACAAATTAGGACAAAACTGAAATCTAGAAGTATATTTAAGCATACAACATTTTTGAAACAAATTAATTCAGTATACAAACTATCCAACATGAAATAATACTAACCTTTTGAGCAGTGCTTCTTACATTGGCATGAGAAGCCACGCTTGAAGCATACCCTTCCGAGACATAGGTTCTTCTCCTCATCCCACTAGCACCACTCACACTGCCCACTTGTGTAGTTGAAAACTCTGAGCTGGCAGCCGAATCCGACTCTTCCTCATCTTCCTCCGTGTACACAGTCCTTCCACTTCCCCTCACCAACCTCTCCCTCCCAAAAACGGTTTCCCTCGATGAACTCACATCTGAATACCCATAATCACTGACATAACGTGCACGTCTTTGTGCAGAATTTCCATGAGGAGGGATTCTTTGGTCTTGTGGCGATGAATCCAGGGAGTATCTTCCACCATAAACGTCATCCTCTGAATCAGTGATCATCTCATTTTCAGAAGCAGAAGCACTCTCCTCTGCATCTCTCGGTAATGTTCTAGATACCGGGATTGCAGTTGTCGGCAAGTGACCGCTTCTGAATTTTGACGGTGGGGGTAAGTCAAATCCCCGGCCGTTACGAAGGTTGGGCATGGGGTCAATACGAGGTCTAAGATTTGAATTAGAATGTGGAACTTGGTTCTGCTTAACAAAAATTTCAGAAAGAAAATAAAATCGGATTAGTCTTCGACAATGTGGATAAGTTAACATACCTAGATCAAATAACACATTTAACATGATGAAATCCACGAAGCTTACTTCTCTAACCCAGCGAAGGGCAC
This sequence comes from Azadirachta indica, assembly GCA_022749755.1. NCBI lineage: Eukaryota > Viridiplantae > Streptophyta > Magnoliopsida > Sapindales > Meliaceae > Azadirachta > Azadirachta indica. The sequence continues at coordinate 6,932,993 of CM040449.1, forward strand.
TGTTGTCCAGACCTTCAGTGAACATGTCTTTCCAGGGCTCTGTCTCACCTACAATCATAACAAATCGGAGCTTCGTCTCGTACTCAAATACGATAATTTTTTAGAAAATGAAAAACAAAATGAAAAGCAAAAGCAGCGACTTACATAAGAAAAGAAGCTGAGGGTTTCACAGGCAGCTGAGTTCGACAAGCGTAAAGTAACTATAGACAAAGATAATAAGTGAAGAGATCAACTTGGAAACTTATCACTAGTACGAGATTTGAGAAGACAAAGGCTTTTGCTTCTCTTAAAAGCTTCTTTTGTTCAGCTCTCTCTCAGTTGCTCAGACCCAAAGCTGTCTCCATCTCCCTGCAAATTTTTATGGGTTTTGCTACTACCGTTTTTTTTTTTAAAAAAAATTGATTTAGATTCTGTAATTTCTTTCTAAAATTTTCTAATTAACCAATAATGGAAGACAATTAAATATACCGATGTCAGGTCGGAGGGAATAATACGACGCCGTTAAGGCAATCTCAAACCTGTTTTGACCGTACGAAGATTAATTATGAGAATTAATAATTACGCATCGGAAATAAAGCGCACGTAGATTAGTGGGGGCGTAACAAAAGGTAACGGGTAGAATGACGTGGCAAACGGAGCGCGGTTTTTGTAGCATTGAAAATACGTAGCAATTTGAACGTTGCGAGTGGGGCCACACAGTTTTCGTCTAATTTCCCGCGATATACTACAAGGGTCACTTGCATTATCACATGGCTTGGCGGGTCCCACAAGACCCACGCTTTGGTTCTGTCTCGTCCCGTCTATTTTTTATTTTTTTAAAAGTACAGTCGGTTCTTTGTTTTATGTATTTTATTGTTATTATTTTTTGTTACCCATAATGCTAATCAACAATTACGTTATTGACTACCATAACACAGAGGCTTCTGTTAGTTGACTTGTCGACAGGATCACCACCGTCTGATTTATTCTGAAAACGAGAAGCGGGAAACCATTGTGTTTGATTAAGAAACTTGTAATCAAAAGCATGTACTTTGTTGAGTACCAAGAAGAAGTTCTACTAACGTTCGCCTTGCCATTTCTATTAAGATAATGTTCAATTATAGTGAAAATCCTAGCTGTAGAGTGTGACCCCACCATTCCACGTTGACGGCGGAAAATCAAATGAATAATGCTTTAATTTGAAAAATTTTGAATATGCTGCTGCAAGAGACAAGCTTCTAATGTTTCAAAATGTTATAATATAATAGGTTGTTGGATTATAGTGATGGGGCCACCACAAAGTCATAAGCACCTAAAATTTGCCAGCTTAAGGAGTTCGTCCAATGCAAAGCAAAGCCAGTAATTTATCAGTTAATGACATTTGACCTAACTTTTAGGAGAAAAGAGATGAAATGTCTCTAGCTGCGAGGTTAAGCTCTTAGCATAATTTCAACCGTCTCATTGATTTTCGTTACAAATTGGTTGGCAGGCTTACGTAGTTTTGCCCACGAGGTAGAAGGAACCACAACCCCACCCGCACTCACCTAATCTACCAACTTTCTTGACGAGAAGGGAAGATGAAGGAATAGATTGTTGGATGTTATGATGCACCACAGCATCGTTCAGAACAGTTGATTGCGTGTTCTGCTGTTAGACGAGGGAAATTAGTATATGAACCATTTTGAATGAAAACCATAGAAACACGATGAATATTTATTTCTATTGGATCCAACAAAATCCCACAATTATTAATAATGATACAAGAAGACAATGCTAAGGCTAGTTTATTAGAGATCTTTCGTTTTACTAAAAAGCACAAGCATAAGCTCTGAACATGGTTTTTCATGGGTGTAATTTAAGCATACATTTCATCAACATTACATTCTCCAAGGAAAACTTTGATGCTACGTGGTGAACCGCAACTGCCTTCAGCAATCAGTGCTCTATCATTGGCAGCCATGTGAGCAATTATCTTGTAGATCATTTCAGTCTGCAGTTACAAGATAAGGTAAACGAGGTCAGCAAAGCGTTTCATAGTTAGAATGGTTTCTTAAACAGGATTTCTACGTACATCTTCGGGAGCATGGCAACGTTCGGCAACTTCATCTATCGTCAATGGTTCAACAGGTTCTTTACAGCTGAAGAAGGAGAAGCACAATAGGATCAATCAGTAAACAAATTTAAAGCAAAAAGGTAAATTGTTGCAAAGAAACACTAAATTATCAGAGTTCAAAACTCAGGCTGTAATAAACTTTTTTTTCTGGCTTCTGATAAGCATCAGAATTAAATTTGAATACTACAAAAAAGAATGAAAACCCAATTTCAATCAGAATGATTGACTAAGTCATTTGACCACCATTAGACATTCAACCCAATCTCCCACAATGTCCAGTATGTACAGCAATTTAGCTTGGCTGATAAGATATTCATTAATTCAATATTAATTCTGCAATTGAAGATACGTTCCTAAAATTAAGGATTTTACAACTTCAGCTCTGGTTTCTCCAAGCTCAGGTTTCAGCGAGACATAACTAAACCACTGGGTGGTGTATATTTGAAAAACTGTCTTTTTTGGTTCTCTTACCTTTTCTCTTTTCAGCTTACAATGGGGAGTTTGTTGAGTTGGTAATCTTCTGTAAAGAAGTCCACGATGTTCTTGTCTTTCGAATGAATGCAAATTAAAAGCCATACATCAAATATCTGAATCTTACCTGGCCTCATTTAGTACTGCCAGAACCCGCTTCTGGAGGGCCAATACTTCCCCTGCTGCCTTTTTCCCAGCTTCCACACCTGAATTAAATGCAGATATACACACACAAAAAAAAAAAAAAAAAAAAAAAGAAAAAGAAAAGAACAAAGATACAGATTTGATGCATTGATTTAAAGAGCACAAAATAAACTTTTGCAAGCACAACAACTAAAATAATTCTTAGTTGAAGAACCCAATTAAAAAGACGAAACACGTATATACCAGGTTGATGATAAGCATTAATGTTGACGAGTGAGGCATATATCCCGACTGCTCGCTCATAAAGTGCTATAAGAGCACCCACTGATCTAGGTGTCACTTCTTGAACAGTGACAGTAATGGACTCCCTATCATTAGCATATAAAGCTGATCTTGTTCCCTGTATAAACTTGAATCAGTTTTATTATTTAAAGGAAAGCATAATGCAATTCAACACTAGATCCTACCAGGTTATGTTTAAAATGGTTTGTATCATTTACTTGACCTGAAGCATTCCAAACAAGTAGTCGCCACATGCGACACCTGGTTCAAGCTCCCAATCATGACCAGGGGGTCTATCAAGTAATACTTCAATGAAAGTCACGAAGAAATTATGTACACCCTCTCTCAGTTGTTGGATGTAGCTAAAAATAAAAAATGAAGAAAGATTGGATCAGACCTACGCATAGCATAAATCTATACCTATACTTCATAAACTTAACACTGTAAGGAAAACTTACGCGTGCTGATCTGTGCTCCCTTTATTTCCATAAACAGAAAGTCCTTGATTCACCTGAGAAATTAAGAAGTCAAAATTTCAACGCATACAACTACAATCACAGGAAAGCAACAGTGACTTCTTACATCAAAATATCTACCAACAAGTACTTTCGTAAGCTTAACAATAACATATTGCAACATAAAAGGCTCTTTATTACTGAGTTGCCAAGCCACCAATGTAGCCCTTGGCATGGGCATTCATGTTGACTTGGCAATCACTGTTGAAAACAAGTTGAATTCAACACACTTGTGAACTTAGCAATCTCATTTTCTCAAAAAGCTAATGTTCTCCACTTGGCTACCCATATATCCTGTAATTGTGATATCTTGACAAGTCAAGCACATAATTAATCAATATCTGCAGCAACTCAACCACTTCTCTAAAGAGTAGAAGAAGCAGTGATCTGGCTTGCTTAACAGGTTTATGTCTGTTCAGAGAATGATTATCATGTTATAAGTTGAAAGAACTAAGAACTGGGAAATGTGAGATTTGACAGCTCCATGGAAACAGGATAGAATGCCTAGCACCAAAGTGACACTAAAATAGAATGGAGATAACGAATCTCGATTTTTGAAACCGTTGCTCAATCTAATTCACATGTTTCTATTGGATAAATTATAAGGCCAACTGAATTGAGTGATGCTTGATTGAGGTGTAAAAACAAAACCTATGTCTTAAAAATCTTTACATACCCGATTACCGTCAAGGTCAAACTCCTTCCCAAGTGATTCCATGACCAACTGTTGCAAATATCTACTAAATAGTAACAGGCTATCCTTGTAAGGGAGGACAACCATATCCTGCAGAAAGCCAATGAGACGTGAGTCAAATCACAGCTATTCATAAATGAAAATGAAATAACATGATTTTTCACAGCATGCTAATCTTAAGATATAGGAGAGACTTGATTACCTTGGATCCTACCCCGTCAGAAGCCCAATACCAGCATAAAGCAAGCAATGCGGCAGGGTTATTCCTAAGCTGAATGTGAAAAAATTGTTAATAAAAATGAACAGATAGTAACAGCAAGCACATCCACAATGAAAGCAAAAAAAACTTGTTCTCTGCCTCTTGGCTCTTTACACTAAACTAAGAAATACCCAATCAGCCACTTAGATCCCCTGATTGGTGGGCAGTGGCTATTTAGATTCCGTGAATGGAAGTCATACTCAGCTAGATAAAACTGCAGATATTATATTAACAAGCTTCTTTTTATCTAAGTAAACAATGTTTGAAAACAAAAATAGACAACCAAAGACTTACCACAGTAGTCCTATTTGCCTCATCCATCAATGATGCACCAGCAAGCATCTCTCTAACGTTAATTCCCTAGAGTGACATTCACTCATTAAAAAATTTTCTTTAAATTGAATGATGAATTGATCAAATTCTACAATAAAAGTCACTCACCTGAAGTGCTGCTGGAAGCAGACCAACTGCAGACATTTCAGATGTCCTACCACCCACCCAATCGAACATAGGGAATCTAGCTAACCAACCTTCTATTCTTGCAGTGTTATCCAACAATGAATTTTCTTGTGTTATGGCAACACCCTGCACAAAAATAAACAAAAGCAACATTTTGATGATCTTTCCAAAAATAAAAAGGAAAACCTGCGCATGGATTACAGGTAAACCTTACAAAACAAGTGAACACTCCAACAAGCCTAGAACTGACTGAAAAAGCATAATATTTAAGTAATTTCCAATAGTTTGAAAATTAAAAGTGGAATCAAGCAGAATTAATCAGGTTCAATCAAGCTACCATCTAATGACATGTCCATATCAACCAAATTTAGTCTAGATGAAAGATTTCCAGAAAAAGGATTAGATCATAACAGTGTATAAATTCAACTGGCGCCAATTCTTTCACCATCAACTTTCTAGAAGATCTCACAGAATCTACAACAAGATGTTGAATTTTCCTGAAAATTTTAACTGATGATTCAGTAGTCCTTGTTTCGTAAGTACATCTGATTGTTCCTGTACCTATCATGTTCTTTCAACTCTAAAATTCTAGCTATTTTCAACAACAGGCGGGATCGAAGCTTGTGTTTCAATTCACAGATGAGGATCTCAGACCTATAAATGGGGATATTTCTGAATGAAAGTATAATAATAAAAGCCTATTAATTAATAATATAGGGAAATGTAAAGAAATTGCACCCAATAGGATTTGAACCTACACCCAAATGTTTAGAAGACCTTTTATTGTATATATTTGGGATAGTTACATATTTATCTAGATATATAAGATCTTAAATACAAAACATACGACTAAATATTTCTTGGTCGTTGCATAGAATTCAATTAAGATATGGTATGGAAGCATGATTTCTTCTATTCTCTTGTGAGAAGTGAAGGATTTTTGTTTTGATTGGTTCAGTTCAAAGAATCCGGACAGGAAACCTTTCTCCTCTTACATGAATCCAATTTTCTTTTCATCCAGGAAAAGCTAGGATCCGAAAGAGATATCTTGAATCAAAATAGGGGGGAAAAAAAGGAAAATATCTGTATTGAACATCTTCCTGTAATTGTACATGCTCCCATAGCAATAACATATTTTGGTTCAGGCATATGTTCATATAATCTCACTAAATGTAAGTAGAAAAGTGAGTGGTACCCACTAAAATTAGTGTTTAAAAAGCACTTCAGCTATTTTGCTTTAAACGGACAGCAGTAGCAAACAAAGCTTTAGTTATCTCATTCAATTTGCATAGGGAGATCAAGAGCTACACCAATGTTAAGTATAATAATGAGTATGTCCACAATGCACACAAGCAAAGCCTTATTTCCCCAGCTATTGAGCTTCATAATATCTCTTAGTCTTCAACCTAGCTCCAATGTAGTATTAGAGGAAAATTTTATGTATTCAATGAAGCAGAGGAAAATTAAGCAGAAACAAAAACCTGAGATCAAGACCTGTTTTGCAAATTCCAGGCCAGCATCACGAAAGGCCTTCTGTACTTCCAACAAACCATTTCTCGTTTCAGGGGTACCCCCACTCTAAATAGAGTTGAGTTGAAAATACATTAGCAACTTGAAAACATTGATCTCAACAACATGTAACAGAGTTATTGGAGAAAATAAAATGCAACATGCGGGGAAAAGGATGATTGCAGCAGACCTTGGAGATCACTACTACAAGGGTAGAAGCCAACTCAGGACCAAGCTGTGCAATCTGGTGATCAATTCCAGCCGGATCTGTATTGTCAATGAATCTTATCTGTCAACAAGACAAGAAACTATTATAGCACATTCAGAAAGCTCTAAACAGGATGCAGTATAGTTAACAGCAATTGGTGTACCTAGAGAAGTCTACAGGAGATTGAAAGCCGCAGTTTATTACAGATAGCAAAATCAAAAGCATCTACTATACATTTCTCCCATGACCCAGATAGGGGTAATTAAGGTGCAGAAAATTTAAATAATAAACGATGCAAGAATATTTGGTTGTAATACAGCTGCAGAATCAAGATACGTGCCGAAGAGAATTAAAGTGAGAAAAGATAATTCAAGGCAAATTAACCTCCTAAAACAATGTTATAAGATACCTTCAGAGGAGGATTATCAGGAGCCAATGCCTCTGCAACAAATTGGGGTCCAAGAGCTGAACCTCCAATCCCAACAGAGAGTATTGAAGTAAAGCGACCCTCTGGAGAAGATGGTGGCTTAATCTGCATTTTTTAACATTAAGAAAATAACTACGTAAATTTGAAGACAAATCTGTAGAGTGTGTATCCATTAAAACCATAACGTAGAAACAGGAATAGTTAAGCTTCAGATATAAACGATTAACTGGCAACGAAAACTATACATGTAGTTGATGTCTCAAAGTTCCAAGAAACTATGAGGAGCATTGGCATAGTGAAGCATACGTAAAAGAACACAAAACTGACCTTACCACTGACGACTTCATCAGCAAACTTGCAAACAGCGTCAAGCGTGTTCTCAATCTGCGTCCTCAAGAACGAGTTGGGAGCAAGTTTTGCATTCCTCAACCAATAGTGTCCCACCATCCTCCCCTCATCGGGATTCGCAATCGCCCCCTTCTCCAACTCTTCCATCGCCTTAAACGCCGCCTGAAATCTGGGCTCCATTTCCTCCACAAACGCATCCGTGAACCCGATCCGACTTACATCGAGGTACAAACCGAGCTCCTTGTGCTGGTACAACCAGTCAACGTAGCGTTTCCATAACTCCTGAGGATCTTTCTCCAATCCCTTACTAGCTTTCTTCGGTACGACGTCGTTTGTTTTTGATAAGTCAACTGGTATTTCGCGAGCTACGGACTGAACTTGAACCAGACTCGGCGTCCGAGGGAAACGACTCGGAAAAGCAACCGAGTCTTTGCGAAGGGAGACAAACGGTTTAGTGATCAAGCTTTGAGACTTGATAGACGGATTAGACGAGCAGATACGAGACAGAGAAGCCATTGAGAAATCAAATTGATTTGATTTGAGGCGATGAAAACGAGAGAGAAAGGGAGAGATTTCAATTTCTTTTTGTTAAGGCGTTAGCATGTTGGTTGGTGGGCTTCGAGATTTTTGTGAACTGACGATGGTAGTGAAATGGTTTACGTGCTGGTGAGTTGGGAGGCTTTTGACGTTTTGTCTCGAGGTTTTAGTGCCCTTACGATCACACGTTGATTGGTAGCTTGTTCATTGGGTTTCCGATTTTTGACGTTCGTTTTACGTGAATGGGATTTGGTTTACAGTTATATTACGGTAATGCCCTCACATATTCCGCGGGCTTTTTCGACCTGTCTGACGTGGCGTCGGTTAGTGGTCAAAATACCTCAATTAATTAGATTTTTATGTCCGAAAATGTAAAAAATAAAATAACATCAACCAGCAAATACCAATAGTCGCTGTAGAAAATACACTGAAAAGAAAAAAAAAAAAAATCTGACGACAATGATATTAGTCATCGCAAGCCGATAATTAAGAATTGTGTCTATAAAAGTCTCAAGAATATATTAGTCATACTTAATGAATTTTTTAAAAAAAGGTGCCATTTGGAAAAAGAAATTAAAAAGGTGCCATTGTTTTAGCCTTAGGTTGCATGAACGGGTGGCCTGGCCTTAGGATGCATGAACCGAGCAGACATGACTCACCAACAATACCTAAAAGTCAGTCTTCATTTTTTTTAAAAAAAAAAAATATGTAATTTTTAATTTTTTTTTTTTTTTTTTGTTTTTGTTTTTTAATTTTAGTTTTGTTTGATATAATTAAAATAACAAGTATTTAATTTGTAATACTAAAGTTTAGACTAATAATATCAACCAGGTTTAATGACTCAAACAGTTCATAAGCACTCTTATTATGCACAGTCGAACTTATTTTCAATAAATTTGATTTTCTTTTCTACTAGACAAATTAACCATGGCATAAATTAAATTTGTGCACTAATATATAATGCACCTCTTGCAACTTCTTATTACTTATTTGTTTGTAATGATACACTTTTAAAATTTAATTAACACCGTTCTCCCTAATATGGAAGCCGAATCAAAATTAAAAACAAAGAATGAAAAAGAATTTTCAAAAGAGAATCACACGGGCCATTTGCCATTATCAAGCATAAATTCTCTAAAATGAAGAATATTAGCAACGTGATGCTATGCCACTATATATATATATATATATTTTATTTTCTGAAGTCTAGAGATATTTATACACCAATAACCTATAATAGAATACATCACTAATAATGTTAATATTTATTAACATTATGTTTTGTTCCTATAAAATAGTCTTTTCATTTTGAATCACTACATATGTAAGACATGAAGTGCGTGAAAAATTGAAATTATAGCTAGGATCGTCAGTAAAGTTGACTCTTAATTATTGTACATAATATTATGAATCTCCAGATTCCTATTTCAACATTGTTTAAGTTGATCCTTGATTCTACCTATTATTATGAATCTCCAAATTCCCATTTCAGCATTGTTTAATTCGGAAACGCTCCTGTAATGAACGACATTAATTCCTAAAATGCACGTATTTAGCTTTGTGTTGAGTACTCACCTCCAACATCCTGCAAAAATACCTTGCAAGGATTCATGGATTCCACCAGATTCCGTCTCGTTTCAATTCCTTTTCTCTTCATTTTTTACTTTTTATCCCCTGCAATGGTTTCAGCATTCCTTGGAATCAATTACGGACTAATAGCAGACAATCTCCCGCCGCCAGAAAAAGCCATTCTACTCGTTCGATCCATCGGCGTTAACAAAGTTAAGATTTTCAACGCAGATCCACGAGTCATCGCTGCTTTCGCCAACACCGGCATCGAACTCATCGTCGGACTTCCAAATGAATACTTAAAACAAATGCAAAACCCCGACGACGCCTTAGCCTGGGTGACCGCAAATATCCATGTACATTTACCCGCCTCGAGAATCGGCTGCATTGTCGTGGGCAACGAAGTGTTGACTCTCAACGACACCGTATTGAGGAATTTTTTGGTCCTCGCCATGCAGAATATATTTAGTGCACTGGTTCAATTAAGGCTAGACAAACAGATTGCTGTAACAACTACGCACGCGTTAAACGTTCTTGAATCTTCTTATCCTGCGTCTTCTGGTTCGTTTCGACAAGATTTGCTGGCCGATATTTCTCGGATTGCTAACTTTCACAAGCAAACTGGCTCTCCTTTTCTCATCAACGCCTATCCTTACTTTGTTTATAAATCCAATCCAGCTCAAGTATCGCTTGATTTTGTTCTTTTAAGGTCAAATTTCCAAGGATTCGAGGATCCAGAGACTCATCTTCGTTATGACAACATGCTGTTTGCTCAGATTGATGCTGTTTACAATGCGCTGGCTTCATTGGACGCAAGAGAATTATCTGTTCACATCTCTGAGACTGGTTGGCCATCAAAAGGCGACGAGAATGAAGCCGGAGCCACGCCTGAGCTAGCTAGAGAATACAAAGAGAATCTGATGAAGGTTGTTGCTGAAAGGAAGGGAACGCCTATGAGGCCTGATAGCGACTTGAATGTGTATTTGTTTGCTTTATATAATGAAGATTTGAAGCCTGGACCGACTTCAGAGAGAAATTTTGGACTGTTTAAGCCTGATGGAACGCCGGCATATCCACTTTCTCGACAGGAAAGTGCCAGAAACATTGGAGGAATGATTTATGAATATCCGCCATTGTTATCTCCAGAAGGCTATTATTATGACGTTTCCGGTTATTCGGTAGGCGAAAATTCTCACACGGTAGTTGGTAAACTTGTATTATTTGTGTGCTTGACTTCAGTTGTGTTAGTCCTTCAAAATTTATTTTGTTACTGTGAATAAAAGTCATTACAGTTACATCATCCGCAAAATCAGAGACAATATAAATTCAATAAAAGGCAATTATCTTTCAAATTGGGTTTGAGAAATTATTACTTGATAATGAAAAAAATTAAATTTAAATGACATGATATTATCATGTGACTTTCGCTCTATTATCGCAATAAACAGAAAAAATTATCATGTGACTTGCACTCTATTCACTATATATCAATTTTAAAGCAATCGATTGTATTTAATCAATTAAATGATAATAATATACAATAAACATAAAAAATAATTTATTCAATGAATTGAGATTGTTTTATCCATAACTTTTCTCTTATTCATATTGTCCTCTCAAACAGTGTCATAATTTTCTTTAAGTCTTTATATGAATCACATCGTTTTTAACTTTTAATATTCGCTTAAATTTATCAATTGACTGGGAGATTGAATTTACCTTTTTTTTTTTTTTTAAAATATTGCAAATTGTGTATTTGATTTATGTAAAATCAAATTTTAAGTTTTTACTATACTGTCATTTATCAATTATCAGTGATAACTCTTGGTCCAACCCTAATAGATCTTTTACAAAAATACAAATATTAAAAAATTATATATTTTGTTCAATTTATATTATTTACTCGTATAATTTTAGTGGGCAACACAAATTCATAACTTAAAAAAACTTTAAAATCTTAAATCGTATTAATTATAAGTGTTGATTCTTAAAATTCCCACTCCAGCTCAAACTAAGACCTCAAATTGGTAGTCCATTCACCTAAAAGGAATTTATTAAAGAAATATTACAAAAAATATAATACCATTATTTTTTTTAAATATTATCTCAATTTTTTTATCATACTATCTCACTATTTAACTAATAATAAAATACGATTTGGGACAATAAATTTCAAATCGCAAAATAAATATATATACATATGCATTTATATTATCCAGGACCATCCCTGCAGGCCGCAACCATAATTTGGCCCGTAGCGGTAAGGTGTCTGTACAGTTTACGCTATACGCGGCACTCCGATAGACACAGACAGGATCATCCCCACCCCACTATTTCTGCGTCGGGAAGCAAACCCTTGAGTTGTGAGCTCTGTTGTCTCCTCCTCAGACCAATAATTCAATAGAGCATGATGTGGGATGAGTGGGTCGACTACAACAACAACAACAACAACAACGAATCCCATTTCGACCAAACCCAACAAGATCAACAGGATTCCCATGTTAATTTTGATTTCCTTTCTCTTCTTTCCAAACCCAAGGTAATTAGCAGTTCCTTTCTTGTATAATTAGTAATTGATTTTTGTTGAGGAATTTTCGTGTTGTGACTTCGTGCTCCTGGTTGATGACGTAGGATTATTACAAAATACTGGAAGTTGATTATGATGCCTCCGATGACACTATTAGGTCCAATTACATTCGTCTGGCACTGGTTTGCATTCGCTTTAATCCAATTTCGTTGAGTTTTTATTTTTTTTTTTTTTTTATGTGGGTGTGAATTTGTGAGGGTAAAATTTGAGTTTTTGAGTTTAGGTTTTGTTCACTGTCTGAGATTGTTTTTGTGCAGAAATGGCACCCAGATAAGCAAAAGGATGAAGATTGTGCAACTTCAAGATTTCAAGAGATAAATGAGGCTTATCAGGGTAAGCTGATTCCTAGTCTGTTGCCTGAAAGAAATGCATTTGTTTCAGTCCATCGTGAGGTTTAGGAATTCTTTGTGCTAATGATTCTGTCATTGCATTTGACATATTTGAAATTGTCAGTTGCTGCTTTACTGTTGACTCTAGGGTAATTAACTGGATAAATTAGGTGTATGTTTGAGTTGCACTGGGTTGTAGTTGTTGTATGAGGAGGTTAAGTGAAGGGCTTAAATGCCAAGTACATTGTTTAAAAAAAAAAAGTGTGCCAAAGTGAGTCCAGTTATTAGGTTTATGAAGCTTATTGTTGGAGATTTTGTGTTGTAATGCAATTTCCAGATATGTACAACATTTTCACTTTTGGGATAGTTATGAAGTTGTAGGGAAGAGTAAGTATGTTAAACTTCCAAACTCTTTTGAGTGATTAATCTGTTCGAATATGAAAGTCAATTCAGATCTTGTTTCCTCAGTAAATTGCTTCCTTAGAACCAGACATTCACTTCAACTTTTTCAAGGTACATCAATCTAGAACTGCAATTTACTTTTTGATGTTTATGGATTTCATGTATATAGAGCATAAAATACCAGTTTGTCTCATGCTTAAGTAAGGGTAGATGTGTTGTACTTTCCTTCTATGAGCTTGTAGCTTCAGGTTTCCATTTATCCTAATGAATAACACAGTTGTGCGAAGACAAACTTTAAGAGTGAATTCAAGGATGGATGGAAGAAGTTAAGATAATGGTGGATCTTTGGAGTCACAAGCGAATTTACAAAGAGTTGATAGATGGGGATGTGGATTCCAGAATACTGCAATGTAGTTCATTTTGTAAATTTTGTGCTTAGGTTGACAAAGACTCCTTAAATTATTAATTTGTTTTAATGCACCAACTCTCCGGTTAATTTAAACTCATGTTGCAATACCTCCATTTGCCCATCAGTAATTTTAATGAAGTGTAAGTTTGGCAATGCTCTAGCCATTGCTAACTTATAGCCCAAGTGCACTGTCTATCTATTTTAAGCCGTCCTTTCCCAAGAAAGTGACCTTTCTGGAGGTGATGAATTGATAGCGGCAAAATCCAAGATGCAGCTTTCAATTGTTTTTAGCAAGGCATGCAATCCTATTCCTATTGTTGCCAGGCTTTGTATAGGTGAACTGTGTAAGATGAAATTTGATTGATGGAGTTTGTCAGAGACATTTTATCACATTACATTGGAACTGAATGCTAATATATAGGATTTAGCTGCAAAAATGAATTTCTTTGATTTAGTAGAAGTCTGCATCTCTGACCTTCGTCTAGTATGTTGGGTCTCATTCCTTACTGTGTCAAGTCTTAAACCCAATTGAAATGTATTGTGCATGAGGATCTTTTGGTTTTTAGCTGGTTGAGAGCATTCAATTGGTGGTGGATGTACTAAGAACAAAAGAATGTTTAGCAATTGATTTCGAAACTATTGGATATTTTGTTCTTTTTGGACAGTTTTGAGCGATCCTGTAAAGAGGAGAGAATATGATAGCAAGGGGATGCAGCACGTTTATGATTATAATATAATTGTAAGAATTTCTCCTTTTTCATCTCGTCACATTCTTTATTTGCTTCTAGATACTGTTGGCTTTTTTCCCAGTAAATTTTTAATTTATTGTCTGCAGGAATATCTTAACCGTTACAAGGGGCTTATATTAACATGCAATGGCCTTGGCATGAGAAATTCAATTCTGTGAAGCCAAGAGTTTGAGCAGTTAGGATTGGGAGGCACAGATTTGCCAATACTGCAAAGGGCATTGAAGGCATGGAGAGGAGCAGTTTGTATGTATTGCGGGATAACACATGAATGCCTTGTATAAATAGAAAACAATGCTACATAACATTATTGCCTTACATCTATTGCCTGCCCAATTCAGCTTTTCTGAGGGGTTTATAGTTGTAGTTAGCATAATACTTGGGAGTAATGGTAGAACTTCTGTTAATTCTTGTAGCTATGCATGATATCACCGCTAATATTAACAGCATCAACAGGATTATGTGTTGCGAGTTATTGAACCATCTCATGCTAACAAATTGAATATAGAATCTTGGCCCACGAATGGTAAATTTACTACGGTATCTTTTCGTAATCGTGATCAATCAGAGACGATGGCCGCATCTTATAGAAAGTCAAATGTCAGTGGACTGTTCAAGTTTATCAACAATACCATGTTTCACACTAGTCTGTTTTTAATTTACATTTTAATTTCCAAAATTAAAATAAGGTTGAATAAGGTTGGACTATTTTCAGCGCAAAAAAACGAAGTGTTCACCCAATTGGGTCATCTCTCTTGCTTACAACTTCAGAAACTTGGTGACTGGAAGAACATGTGAAAAAGCCAGTTCCTCCGTCTTTCAACTTGATGTTACTTCTAGTGGGAAAAATGAATGGAGATCAGTAACACGGTAGCTGCAAAATCCCTGTGTGAAAACGTTGTGCCTTCATCTTTTAAATCAGGAACACAATTGAAAACACTATCCCCTCATTTTTCAAATCAAGAACACGATTGAGAACTTCCGGCCTCTTTTATGATCAGCTCATCAAGAAGTTCAAACACAATCAACAGTTTTCTTCCTCTGCAGATCAATTCAATCATAAGAGCCCATGTCTCTGGTTCTGGTTTCAGTCCCATCTCTGCTAATCTAAACAATGCAATAACTGCATGATTTACCATTCCAGCCTTACAAAGGCGAGCCAGTAACTCATTTGAAGTTGCATGATGTGGTAGAAACCCTCTACTCAGCATCAAACCTAATAGCTCCATAGCCTTCTCCAACTCACCTTTTTGGCATAAAAAATTCAACACAATCCTGTAACTTGCTTTGTTCAGATAAACACCCTCGTACGACAATCTCTCTAGCATCCCAAGAGCCTCTTCAAGTCTACCTTCTCTACATAATCCTCCAAGTATAACATTAAAAGTCACAATATCAGCTTTGCACTCTTTTTCCTTCATCTCTTTAAGCAACTCCAAAGCTTCATAAACTCTACCAGTCCTACAAAGGCAATTAATTAATGCAGTATAGCCAACTGTATCAGGTTTCAAGCCAAAGCTCTTCATCTCATCGAAAACCTCCTTGGCCTCTTGCAATCTCCCCTCTTTACAAAAACCATTCATCAGGGCAGTGTAATTGAACACATTCGGCTTACATCCATTATTCTTCATGAACTGTAAAATCTTCCTGGCTCGATCAACTTTGCCTCCACAGCTGAAGCCATCAATCAGCACATTGTAAGTCAGGACATCAGGCAAAATCTGATCCTTTGAGACCATTTCCTCAAACAGTTCAAAAGCTTCTTTGAATCTTCCACTTGCACAGAGGCCATCCATCAAAGTTGAGTAGGTGATCAAATTAGGATAAGATATCTTGGACTTTTTCATCTCCTTCACAACTTCAAAGGCAGACTCAAAATTTCCATGTTTGCAATGATGCTTAACCAAGATATTGAAAATGCAGGTATTTGGCTTCAATCTGAGACCCTTATTAGAATACATGAGGAAATTTCGGGCCAAATCAACCTGGTCTGAATCAATCAGGAGATTGAGACAAGTGCTAATGGCTTTCAGGGAAGGCTTTTCACGAACGACTGGCTGAATTTTATAGAACATTTCTAGCACTCTCTCATATAGACTGCATCTTGAGAAATGTTTCATGAGATTTAGGAATATACCCTCGTGAAATTTGCAAGTTTCATAAGTCATTTGACGAAGAACAGCATCAACAGCTTGAAATTTCTTGCACCGAGCAAGCTTGTCAAGAATTGTTCCGTAGGTGGCATTGTTGTGATTAAATCCCTTTTGCTCAGACACCATGTTAAATATTTCCAAGGCACGTTGTGGTTCTCTTTCACGTTTGATCAACTCAAGGGCAGTTTCATGGGAAATAAATTTGGATTTTTTCCGTGTATTGACATTGGTGCTTGAGGTTTCGTCTGGAGCATCTGGTTTTCGGGAATTGGTCTTCAAAACTTGAAGAGGAGAAATCCATGGAAGCGAAAATGATGGGGTGGAGGATAAGGATGAAAACCAACAATGCCTGTGAAATAGAAACCTTATGGAATTCATGAAATTTCCTGCCGGATCAGGACTTCATTATCTGAAGAAGATAGAATTTGTTAGACACATTTCTATGGCAAATTGTTCATCTGTTTTGAGAAAAAGTGAGAAAAAGACACAAACATTTAAAAACCAACGAAGTCACCAGACTCAAAAATACAAAAATTATAGAAACTCAGCCATGATATACACAATACAGACTGCACAAAATATGTGGTAAATACTTTTAAAAAATTCGCTAATCTAAGATGATTTAAGAACTACTTGATCAAAACATGAAGATGATAACATGCAGCAGTAACTGAATGGCCAATTCTTTCTAGATAATAGAAAGACAAATTCAAGACAAAGAACTCTAATTGCTGTTACTACCCAACCATTCTATTACCACGGTCACATAGTTATTTAATTCCTAAACTACTCTCTCCATGTCTCTTCCATATCCAATTCAATCTAAAGAAATCGTTAGGCAATATAATCAGTGGGAACAGCTGTTACAAGATGCCTCTTTTTATGAGAAAAGATATAATAATTGCAAATTTACAGTGAAGAAAGCTGCGTAAAAGACATGATAATTGAAGAGTTTGAGCTAAATTGGCATTACGTTTGCATTTGAAGTAAGCAATCAGGAACTTACCAATGAGAATATATTTGTTAATGCAAAATTATCAGTGTAAAGCTGTCAATACATCCGACGATAAATCTCATCTGCAGCTGAGCTAACAAGCTCTGGTAGTTACCCGAGAATATTTATTAGATGGGAAGTCGGGCAAATTTTAACTCGGACTACAGAAAAACAGGCAGTTAGAGAAGAAAGAGTTTGCAAATGTTGCTGTTAATCTCTTCAGTTATGTTATACCCTAACCACCACACCGCTGTCTGCCTTCTGAAAGAGAGACCCAACGGATCCATGATTTGCCAGGGTCCATAAATAAAAGCCCATACCCAAGTTAAGTCGAAAAATTCTCCAGTTTAACCCTTTTTTTTACAATAAATAAATAAATACAAATTAAAGAATATGCCGGCAATTCTTTTTCATGATGCCACTAAACTTTTCCTGTGACTAACTTTGTAGAAGTCACAGTTTTAACTCGATGGAAATTTTACACAGCCACAATTACTACTATGGAAAAACAATTAAGAGAAAGAATATTCATAAAACAAAATTAATTTATATCAATTAACTATATAATTCAATGCCTTTATTGCGCCATAATTTTTAGATTTTATTCATGAAATAAAATATTTTTTTGAGATATTTAAATACGATTAATTTATATCAATTAATTATATAAATTAATGCCTTTATTGCTCCATAATTTTTAGATTTCTATAATATAAAACTTATAGTAATGATATATAGTTGCAAAATTGGGTGTAAATTTAGGGTTAGAATTTCTTTCGTATTAGAAATTAGGGAGAAATTTAATTTTTATTGTAAATTTGCGTAAATAAAAAAAAAATCAAAAATTTTGCCACCACCCGAAAGATAAGCCGGCCAAGCCAAGTCACAGGGTCGAAAATCTCGTCTTTATCCACTGTCTTTTTCACGGTCCTAAGAAGTGCATAATCCAAGTTGTGCAGTAATTTTCAATCTGATTAAAGAAGAACATTATCATTGACGAAAATATTAATACAAGAATGGCGCATCAAAATTAGCATAGAAAACAATAAAGTTAGTCCTAAAATAATTGCACTGACCAATTCCCGGGAATTACAAAATTACCCTCCATCCCCAAATTAAAAATCATTCTTGTATTAGAAGTCTCGAAAACCCAAAATTGCAAAACCAAAGCCTCTCTCTTTTCCTCTCTCTCTCTCTCTCTCTCTCTCTCTCTATCTCTTCACATTCACATTCACATTAGCAGAGCCTGTGAAAATGGCAGCAACAGTCCCCGACAATCTCACGAGAGACCAGTACGTGTACCTAGCCAAGCTTGCTGAGCAAGCCGAGCGCTACGAAGAGATGGTTCAGTTCATGCAGAAGCTGGTGGTCGGCTCCACTCCAGCCGCCGAGCTGACTGTCGAGGAGCGAAACCTCCTGTCCGTCGCTTACAAGAACGTCATCGGCCCGCTCCGTGCTGCCTGGCGTATTGTGTCGTCGATTGAGCAGAAAGAGGAGGGGCGCAAGAACGAGGAACACGTTGTGCTGGTGAAAGACTACAGATCAAAGGTCGAGAAGGAGTTGTCGGATGTTTGCGCCAGTATTTTGAGGTTGTTGGAAGGGAATTTGATCCCGTCGGCTGTGGCGAGTGAGTCTAAAGTGTTTTATTTGAAAATGAAGGGAGATTATCATCGGTACTTAGCAGAGTTTAAGGTTGGCGACGAGCGCAAGGCTGCTGCTGAAGACACTATGTTAGCTTACAAAGCTGCTCAGGTACTCAAATTTTAGTGAACGATCTGATATTTTTGGTTCTATTTGTTTATTTCTGATTTTAGGATTTTGAATGAGTGTGAATTGAGGTTATTTGAGTAAACATTAACAGTTTAATTTGTTATATTTTACCTTCTGAAAGGATATAGCTATCGCGGATCTTGCTCCGACGCATCCGATAAGGCTTGGGCTAGCTCTCAATTTCTCCGTGTTCTACTACGAGATTCTCAATCAATCTGATAAGGCTTGCAGCATGGCCAAGCAGGTTTGTTTTAAATTTTCATTCTTTTCTCTTTCTTAAACTGTGGCTTCTTGTTTGCTATTTTATAGTACCGCTTTGTGCAGCAAGAATATTTGTTTCTGCTCAACCAAGTAACTTTATTACTTTAATTATCGTAGTTTTGCCAATTTGGGTGTCAGATGAGAAAATATGACATTAAGCTCTAAACTCGTGCTTTTATTAATCAATTATGTACTTTAGCTCTCTTATAATCAGAGCCTTAGCATAAAACTTGTGGTATGGTCTTGCAAATTTCCCTTTTTTAAAAAAAAATAAGAAAAAATTATGTATTTGACGCAGATGACTTGGTTAGAAGGAGAATATATAATTTCATTAAACTTATGTTAGCAAAATCATAATAATTTCATTTTACATCACTATTAATAGTTTACCGATGAATTTGATGTCCGTTTACTTGATTTTGGTTAGCTATGAATAAATTGTACTTTGTGTAGTGTACACTGCAATAATCTAGTAATTTTTCATACAACCATTTGGCATGTCAAACTTCTGCATGATCTTTAACTCGCAGTTAGAAGTTTGGAGTGGAGAAATTTGATTCAGAAGAGGTTAAACATTAAATTTTGGGCATCAGGTCTCTCAATATCAGACCAAACATATGCATGTTTGAACACTAAGTCTTAAGAGTTACAGAAAAATCTCTTGAACTAGGTTGTAGTACTCCCAGTTTCATTATTGTAGTTCACTCCTCTGGTCAGTGGCTATTGTATATGTGCCGTTGCTTGATGTTAAAAATAGAATGAGGCAAGTCTGCCTCAGTCATGTTATGTTTGCATTAACATAAACTTAACTTTTTCTTTCATTGGTCAATTTTTTGTTTGCTGCCATTTCTCATTCTGATATGCATGTGTCTAGATATATCTTTACCTGTAGTATATTCTGCCTTTTGTATCCAATTTTCTGATTGTTTATACTTTTCAATAGAAAGTAGTCTTCATTTCATCCGTAAATGCCAGAATTCATTGAATTGCTCTTGTTATATACTTTAGGCATTTGAGGAAGCAATTGCTGAGCTAGACACTTTGGGTGAAGAATCATACAAGGACAGCACCCTCATTATGCAACTCCTAAGGGATAACCTCACTCTTTGGACTTCAGATGTGCAGGTCTGTGGCGCACTTCATCCATATTCACTCTGTGTGTGTGTGTGTGTGTGTTTCAGTTTTAATCCAGAGATTGGTGATTTTATATTTGCTTCATGCAGGACCAGTTAGATGAGCCATAGAACGAACTGTGAGCTTGACCGGTCCTATTCTTCTTATGGAGGAGGTGGGCTTTGAATGTCATTTGTTTGTGCTGTTTAAAAGTGTGTCAATTTGAAGATGGGAGTCTACCCATGAAATGATGTTTTAATATTCAGACTAAACTTGTTTAATATTTTGGAATGGTCTACATAGGTTAGTGTTTGTTGGTAAAACCTGTTGCTAATTATATTTACTGCAAATAATTTTCGTGATGTGTGGTTGATGGCATAGACTATAAGATACGGGGTAACAAGAAACTGAAGGTAGAAACTACAAATGGGACAAAATTTTGAGTTGTGAGAGTAGAAAAGTTGGCGTGTGTTATCAGCGAGTGAACCAACCATCATCTCAACTGTTTATAAAATTTCAATTATTGCTCTGATTGCGGCCTGTCATCCTTGATTTCTCCAACAGTTGCTAACCTTTTGTGAACGGAGCCTAGCTGGAAACTAATGAGCAATGTGCTGGCTTATAGCTTCTGATTCTGCTTCATCTTCTTTTGTTCATAGTTTATATAAAATCTAGTTCTAGGTATAGATAATTTCCTTTTGTGCTTGGAAAATTTCATAGACGCATTATAATATTTCAGGTTTCTAACACACACGTGGCTTCTTCAAACTTGGGTGTAGTTGGATGGGTTTGGACTAATTCTGGCTTCTGGGCACGTGTCCAGTCTCAGAATCTTATTGGGACAGATGTGAGTTATGGGACTTATGTTTTTTCTTAAAAAAAAAATTTTAAATCTAAGATTTTGTTGGATTTTTATATTGAATGGAATCCTTTTACCTCATCTCACAGAAATTGAGACGTCCCCTGTGTTAATAAAATTTGAAATGTTTTCCAATCTGGGCTCAGCGGTCCAATTGAATTTTAAAGTGAAAATGCCTGTTATCCTTGTATTATTTCAGTCAATTTTTTATTATTTTTTTATATTTTTTTAATATTTTATCACCTCTTAAATTTTAATTTTGTCCTTTAATATTTCTAATGTTTTTAATTTTATCATTTGTAAACTAATTTAACTGAAGGGTAAAATAAAAAAAAATAAAAATTAAGGGGGTGATGGGATATTATAAAAAATATAGGGATAATAAAGTATTAGCTGAAAAAAAAAATCGGACATTCACTTAATTTTAAATGGTTTAATCCTTGGGAATTTTTATTTTCATTTAGAAGGAAATGGATTCAACATGGTAACTTGTGATTGCAAATTTAATTATTCAATCCAATCTCTATATTATTTATTCTTAGTATAGAAATAGAATCAGAGGTTTCTCCGTAATCAGGCTCAAGGTCTAGAAATGCCTGTTACATCTCTCTGTTAAAGTGTTAAACGGCGTAGTTGTCTGATTGTACCATGTTACACTTTGGCCTGCTACCAGATTGTCGTTACACTATTAGGCAGCCTCATAAATTGTTTCGTTGACCCCTATCATGAAAACTTCGATCAATTGATGAATGATACATAATTGATAGTTATCCTAAATTCTCCTAAAATTGAAACATAAAATAGTTCGAAATCGTGTTGATTATACCATAAGGATCTGTACCATGCATTCTAGTCTTCAACAAAAATTAGTTAACTAGAGTGTTTTAACATGTGATTAATGGCTCTGATTCAAAACTCAGATGACCAGTGATTTTTTTTTGTTTTTTTCATTGAGCAGACAATAAGACTAGGCATAGGACGATATGTGATCATTTTGGATGTTGAAAGTTCAATGGTCTGACGGCTGAAGGGAATTTATTATTATTATATTATTAAAAAAAAAAGAGAGAAAGGCGTTTTTATTTATCAATCACACGGCCCTTCCGAACGCAGAAAATAACATAAAAGTGAAATACAGGAACAGCATATTTTGGACAAACAGCGAGCATACGGTATCTTCCAAGCTTGCAACATAGAGCCTATACCCTTCTTTCATTTATGATAGATAAGAGTTCACCTTCACTTACCCAAATTACAAACTTTTATTCAATTTGCCAAATCCATCTTCACACACAATCCAATAGAAAACTCTACCACTTCAACAAATCGGTAGAACTTCATCTACCAATTCCTCTTGCTACATTCGTGCGAGTCAATCCCCCCTGGTACTATTTTTTAACCATTCTAGGTACTCTTGACTGCCACCAGTGATGGGTAACGCAATTACTTCTGGCACACTGAAGAAAGACAAAGGCTAAATTAGGGGAGGAAACAAAAATCTCGCCGCAAAGATTACTATTATTTTCTTCATTTTCTTGCTCTAAAAGTCTGTGCTACTCTAAGCTTTAACAGAACACATGCAACTTATTCATCCTAATGTTGATACCCAATAACAATTCAAATAGGACCAGTTTTGCCTCAACTGCCTCGTGAGCGCTTAATGTCAACCAATTATGTCATATTACATGCACCATATTGTTTACCCAGTATTCCCTGTCAGCAATTTTCATAATTGTGTGGAGAACATGATGCAGAAACTTTGAGCTTACTCATATTCATGATTTGCCTTGACATGCTCTGTCAGAGCTTCCAACAGGGATTGCCTAGTCTTGATAATAAGCAATTCCTCGAAATCTGTCTGGACCTGTGAAACAAGGACACAACCCACATAAAAATCTGCAAAACTTTAGACTTGTTCGCACACATTGATCTCACTTGTGCAGAAAGTTAAATACAAAACAGGACCATGTGACCATCTAGTTCTAATTAGGGATATGAGGAACGAGTTCACATCCACCTTTCTCTGTTCAAAATTTACTCATTTATTGGGAGATTAAAACCCTTACCTCTCCCTTCCACTCATAAACTGATTCAATACCTGCATTCACAATATAGGTGTAATTAACAAAAATTGATCTTGGGGCATCTTCTCATAAGGATACAAAGCAGCAATTTCTTGATTGAACTAAAAACACATTCATGCAGAGTGGTTCATGATTTCAGTCAATCTACCAATTTAAGGATTCCAGAACAACTATTCTACTTTCAAGCTGATTTCAAAAGCCAACGTTTTCAATGATGCTTTGCTTGGTAGAACAAAAGTAGAGCATCAGAAATGGACTTGAGTGGAATCAGAGATATGAAGCCCTAATTTCACCTGTTTACATAAAATTATTAGTTTTACATTTGCAAAAACACAATATACTGAGGCCATTTCTTTTATTAATCTTCACAATAACTTACAAAAAGAATGGCCCATTGCTACATATGCAGCATTTTCCTGGAAAAGAACTTCATAAGATTCTATTTACACAAAAGTTTGGTAGTAGTAATGAAAAGGGGAAGGAAATGTGGTGATAAGAGAAGGAAAAAGCAGCAAAAGAGCTAGATTCATCTTTCCTTCTGTTGATAGGTTGAAAAGGAAGAGAGAAAGATGAATAATACCAAATTTTCCTTTATCCTTCCTCCTAATTCTTCCCCATATGAAGTACTAACTGCTGACAGTCATTTCCTGTACACCAACTTGATAGTGAACCGGATTTCATTCATGCATACTCAAGTTTCAAGCCAAAATCAACTCGTTAGAGATGATCACAGCCTCTCCAAGTTCCATCTCAACAAGAAAACATCAAAATTATCAATCCAAGCTCTAGCGCACACAACAACTACTAAGCAAAACAAGCTTACACTTGCCTACATCCCAACAAAAGAAAACGCAATAGAGAACAATTCACGTGCCTGGCACTCGATTCACACATGCTGCAAGTTTCTCTTTGACTATGCTTTCAGCCAGCTTCTTTCCTGCACATTTATAAAGTATTTCCAGGAATGAAAAATATTACCAGAAACCCTCGACGCTTCATTCAAACTGAAATCTACGCATTAGCTCTTAACTTCTATATATCAATAATTATACCTTCAAAAATTAACCTTTAATTTCACACGCATAAGCTTTGATGATAAAAGTTCTATTAATAGAGAAAAAAAAATACCTGCTTCTTTGTTGGGCACAGTGACGTAAACTACAATACTTCGTACAGTGTTGCTGCTGCCTTCCATTTTGATCGTGCTGACGCTATTCGCTTGGTTACTGAACTTTGATCTAAAACCCCAATTTCATACAAACATTTATAAGGAAAAATTCAACTAAAATGAAATCGCAGAGAAATCAAAGTGGGTACCTTAAGAGAGGGAAAGACTGAGCGCAACCCGTTTTGAGGGAGGAAGAGATATTGGGACAGAGATTAGTGAGGCCCAAACTTAGCATACAAAATGCACCGACCAGGGGCAAGCGGCGTCGTATTGCGTGAGATGAAACGATTGACGAGGCTCTGGAATATAGTGAGGAAGCCATTTTATAGTGCGAGACGACGATTCATTGCTTGCAGTGACTTGATTCTCTCACCCTTGGCCAAGGAAAATTCCAAGCTCTGGAAGCTACTTAGGCTGGCTCCCGATCTTGCCACGTCGCCAACTTTTCGTCGAATAGAATTGATCAACAATCAATAGAGTTGGTGGGTCTGCTAATTTTGGTTAAGCGGGTCCAGCCCAAATGAACTTTAAATTGACAATTGGTTGTTGACCCACTAATACAAAAAAAATAAATAAATAAAATCCTATAATAGGCTTGATGAGATTCTTTTATGGGCCGTACAAACATATGGCCGCGAGCACCAAAGGCGGATCCACTGTCCGTGAATCTAATCCTCATTCTGCTGAAAGTAATGCAGGAACCGCAGATTAACCCTCGGTCCAAAAAATTATGATCAAAATTTTTCTGATAAAGCATGAAATTTATCGCGTAGTATATTAGTTACTGAATTTTTATCCTTGAAATAAGGGCATCCGTCTTGTCGTTCACTTCTATGGATGATCAAGTCGAATTTATCTAAATTTGAGCATTTATCAAATTAGTGTGTAGGAAGAGAAGCATGATTGCTTCTCATAGTATGGAACTAACCTTAGCTTATGTTAAGGTTAACCGGTCAAACAACGCAAAAATAGAGTCATAGAATGTCAATTCAATTAAAGTTAAGAATTTAGTAGAGTTATTTGGTAAGATGCGTGTGTGAGACAGATAGAGTAATATCAAGTACTCAACCATTATTTATGCTTTAGACAATTATATTGTCTAAGATGATAGCGGCTCAAACAATTACTTTTACATGAAAACCATCTAAAGTTAGTACTTTATAATTTTGCAAAGAGAAAGTTTGCTACTAATGGGACTACTCAATCAAATTAAGAGACATGTATTTGACTTTTTCTTTCATTATTAAATATAATTGACAAAATTTGATTAAATTAGTGTACATATGATGTAATATATTCGTCTCATTTAAGACTTTCTCTTATATGAATAAGAGTATCAAAAGTGAAAAAACATTCTCAAATCATTTTTTTTATATTATTATGTTACTAAAATCATCTGATATATAAAAACTTTTTTAACAAGTAGGAATATTCTAAACACAAAATTTTTTCTCAATTACCTAATTAAAGCAATCATTTTATAAACTTAAGAGGGTCGAATGGTTATTAATTGCCAATCGCTATTTTAACACCACGAACCCTTCATTGGTGGTGAAACAAATAAGACCAGTATTGAAGCATTGCCACGAGGAACTAGTCCAAGCCAAGGTTGTCTCATTCATTACTTCCATCAAAAGATATTCCTAACACATCAAAAAACCAGAAGCCATTAATACCTTCCCACAATCAACATATATATTTTTTCTTGTTGATTCATTCTGACCAGAAATTAGATACGAACAAATAGGAGACTTAATTACAACATGAAATGTTAGCCATTATAGTGCAAAACGTCAATTGATCCATTGAAATTAAATTAAATCTTATAATATGGGAGATTATATAGTCATAAATACCACATAGTAAGTTATACAATTATAGCCCTCATTTTTCTAATAATTAATGCTATCGTATCTACTAACTTACCAAGATTGATTTTAAAATATGATGTTGCTCCAATCTAAACTCTTATGTTATTTTTTATTTTTTTGAAGTTATGGGTTCTCATGACTCCAGAGCAATCAGCCCACCACCTCATGATTGATAAGAGTCCACGGTTACCTACCACAGCTTTGCGGGGAAGTGGAAATAGTGTCAATGTAATTAAGAGAGAAATTTGGACAAAAGGGAAATATAAAGGAAAGAGACAAAACAAGCAAAGACAAAAGCTCACCGCACACACTTGAGGTACAGGGACTTAACAGGTTCCTTAGTTGATTCTGAAAACATGAAAACATTTTCTTTGTTTTTGATTGTATCTCAGCTCAGCACTAGAGTATGTATGTTGACAGTGAGAGTGCATTTGACTACTAATATGTAACGGTTTATTGAGATTGAGGATTGAGTAGAGACAAGAGTGACTCAAACATTGAACTATGAAACTGTCTTTCCCTTTACCCCCATCTCTAAGGCATCTGGTCCCTGGCTCCAATACATAAGGAATCCTAAAAGCATAACCACAATCGCTTTTTATTATTATTATTATTATTATTATTATTATTATTATTATTTATTATTATTATTATTATTATTATTATTATTTTTGCTTATTTTGATAATTTTAATACATATTAATTAATAAAGACATGACATAACTTCAGCCAAGACAAGAAGTGAGCTTTGCCAGCTCAAACTGGTTAATCTTAGAAACAGTAGTATTAATAGGATGTTAATCACCTAATCAACAACACTAAACTTATACACGACATCATCGACATCAAGAATTAAAAATTACACGAGTTGCACGAAGAGATGGAGCATGGAGACGTGTGGACCCGACGTGGAGACACAGGAGATACGGCGGATCGATGTTCGGGATGCTTAATTTTGATGGAGGACCACGGCCTTGGAGGTGTTGCACCATGCACACGCCTAGTCTATGTGACCAATTGTTGCCAACTGAATTTTAATACTCTTATTTATTTATTTATTTATTTATTTATTATTTATTTTTTTCTTCGTGTTGATTTTAAATTTACTTTAATTTACTTAATTATATAAATAATCTTTTTGTTTTGTTGGTAAATTTGGCATAGACTATTTTAAAGTAAGGAAGAGATCACGCGGGCTGGTGAATCTCAAGAAATTTCCTAAGTTTACTAACCAAAAGCAAACACCAAACACCAAACACATGGTTTAATTAAGATTAATCAGCCAATAGGTTAAACGCTAGAGTAGATCCGGATTCGTGATTAGAGTAGCTCCTTAATGTGAAGTTAATTAATATAGTCTAGAAATAATAGAATTATTTTCCCTCTCCTAATCTTCACAAATTACAAATCTACATCTTCGAATAAATATTCCTTAATATATTTATATTTGAGACGTTGGTGGCAGCTGTGATCTGCGATCGATCTAAGCAACGTCTAAAATTTTTGGTAGTATATATATATATATATAACGTCGTGAAAGAGAATCCAAGAATTAATTGAATTGAAATATATAATTAAAATGAATTTTAATTAGTTGGATTGCTAGATCGATAGATCTATCAACGGAACCAAACAAAGAAGGTGATCGTGGAAACATATATTATATATTCACGTTACCAAACATGCATGAATTAATGAAGAATAAGTATTATGTGTAATGGGGCAGTGAGAGAGGTGATTCGGGTATTGGGTTTATGATCTGAGAGAGTAAGAGTGAGAGAGAGAACAGGAATGCTGTGGTCAAATGCATGCTATGTATACAAAATATTGGGGTAATAAAAATGGTCATATTCAAAACCTAAACACATGATCCAGCCTTGGGTTTGTAGCATGCAGTAAAATATATAAGACCAAAGAATGGGAATGCATGAGATAAAAAAATGTGTAGTGGGTATGAAATGTAGTGAATGACAATCTGTGAAAGCTCGGATCTCAAACGAGTTAGGGCAAGCCAAAGCAAATGGATGACTCTCTTTAGACTGCCCAACCCAAAAAGAAAAGAAGTCTTAGATTGAATCGTGCTGCCTTGTTTTAAAGAAAAGGTTGGAATATAGTCTTTGAAATCAGCACAAAACTGACAGCAACCCATATGACCAAAGTGTATGATATTTGATGATCTGATAAGGAGAATTTTCTGGTGGTGTAAAACTGCAAAAAGGGCAAAAAGTAAAAAATATCAAAAAATTAAAATTTCAAAGCTGAGAAAGAAAAAGGGTTAGAAATTTGTGTCCCTTAAAGTCTCTTTATCAATCCATTTTTAAGCACGTCTTCATGAAATGCAAGAATCCTAGGTTCTAACACAACTCATCCCTTTCTTATTCTTACCGTTATCATGTGTTCTCAAATTATGACCATATAATATTCAAACTACTTTCAAACAAATCTGACCATTTCATAATCTTATATATATTCTCTATATACATATATACCATAAATGAACCCCTTATACGATGGGATTATATGTGTATTTTCGAAGGAATCAATCGACTCTTAATCGATTGATCTTAAATGTTGCCATGTATTATTCCAATAATTCCATCGTGCTTAGAGTAATAAGAATTAATTACGAAAAGTACTTACAGGAAAGAAGAAATCAACTAAGTGGATTACATGTAGCAGTTTGGTTTATAAAGTTTTTGGCGCTATAAGAGATTTGAAGAAGGGAGTTGAATTATTATTATGGAATTGAAGAACTCCTTGTCGAGGGCATCTAGAGATAAATACTAATAGAACCATCAAGAACAGTCTTAAGACCAAGTGACCACAGATGTTTTTCTTACTCTAAAGTTGTTCTTGACTCCAAATTTTTAGTCATTCAGGGAGACCAAATTTTTTTACACCATTACCAAGGAAAATGATGGTGTTTATTGAAGACTAATAACGAAAGATTTTCAAGCATGTTTGAACTGTTAATTAACTCTTAATATGTGATTACTAGAGAGATTAACTTCTGTGGTTATCTCTCTACTTAACTTAAGCATAATAACTAACTATCCAAATCAAACCTGTCATTTCTGAATGTTATGGAGGGATCGATGTTTGTACTTTTGATTTTACATTTACAAAACATACCCCGTTAAAGAAGAAACCCCAAAAGTTTTTAAAAAATATACATAACCTTTAATTTTTAAAAAAAAGGAAAATAAAAGCAAAAGGTTGTCTCTTTTGGGATTCTTTTGCGAGTAAAAAGACCCTTTTAATTTTTCCACAACTTGGATTTTTGGATGATTTTGAGGAGGAGAGATTTTCATATTCTTTTATTATCAATCAAACCCTAAGCTTTATCAGTCACCGGAAAATAATAACACACATGCCGGCCCTCCATATGTCTCATATTTTGTCACTAAATGAAATACCCACAAAGGATTTATACCTTTTCAACTTGGGATCAATTACTTAGATTTATATTCTTAATTATATATCATGAAGACAAGTCCATTGATTATAGACAACTTTAAACCGCGTGTATAAATTTAGGTCCTCTGTATTCTTATGTTTTTTACTAATAGATTTTGCCACTGAACTCATTAGGATACAAGTATTATATGCTGACGTGCCGCCCTCTCTATTTGATTAGTTAATAAAGGTTAGAGAGCCCAAATTTGTATTAAGATATGTGAAGAGATGAATTAATGAAACAAAATGGGGACGCATAGTAATACACCCATTTGTTTTTATTCCACTAGATTCCTTGTTGAATGCATTGTAATTTGTAAGTCAACTCCATGACTTCATTCTTCAATAAATATATTTAGTTATTATTATTTTAATTTTATGCTATACATAACATCTCAATTAACTATTTAACATCACCCAATTAGAAAATTATTCAATGTTATAAAAAATAAAATAACATTGTGAAGGATGACATAAAATTAATATAAAATTATCTACCTTTACCTTAATAGCTATTAATATTCAAACAACATTATTTAAATTTTATTTGTTATTCAATTTAATAAATATAATCCCAACTCTACAATCTTTAATTAAGGAAATTTTTGGTACTTTTAATACCAAATGAATCAATATTTATAATTTATTACTTTCATTTGTCGCATGATATCCATAGCAACTTTAGCAAACTATTTGGCAATTAAAACCACATTTTTGGCAAAATAAATTTTGCTCAACCACAGCTGGCCCTGCCAAAATTTCCAGTAACCTAATTTACTGCTGTAAATTAGTCTTGAATATTAGTTTTCAATGGCCCTCCACGGCACGTAAAAAGTTAAAGTTACCAGGTTAACAAAATGAGATTATATTTTATAACCGAAGGCGTATGTGAGGGAAATGTTAATTTGTAATCGTACGTATAAGAAAAGGGCCAAAGTTTATGCAGGAAACGGATGTTTCCAGTCAATCAGATGATGGATCAGAGTACACGCGTCAGCATGGGAGCAAAAAGACAGAACCCAGGGCCCCATTCTTCACTTTCACCATTCTTATTTACTATTTTGCCGCTATACTTTCTGTCAATTCACTAGTCTAAACTTGTAATTTTACCTCTTCTCCTTTTTCACTTTGTCGGTAAAACGGTCAAAGTTATTTTCTATTCTCATAATTATGAACTTTTGGGATGCAAACGGAAAATAATTTCCATATGGGAATTCAATTGACACCTTTATTTTCACGAATGTGCTTAAATTAATAAAGACAATTATTTTATATAAAAGAAAATTACAATGGAAATTATAGCCCTAGGCTGCCAAGGAGAATGGTAGATTGGGGAAAAGCATACAATTAATCTGAAGTTTTAGTTTTAATTTGCCACGTAAATATATGAAACGGGAAAGCGGTAATCCATAGTTTCCACGTAGATTAAGACATATCACTGTCCAGACAATACTTTCATTTCAGCATCTTTCTGTACGAAATCCTGAAATTGCCCTTCTTCTCTTGCATTATAACTTTCTTTTCCTCTTATTCTCTCAATATCTTCAGTGTAGAATACACTCTCTCTCTGTCTCTACTCTCTCTCTCTCTCTGCCTTTACCCTAAAAAGAGTTATTCATTGGCTTCATAAACCCTCTGAGGGGCAGTCTTTTCAGCCTCCGGGACCAAGCTTTGACAGAGAGTGAGAGATTTAGAGAGACTATTTCGCTCTATAGTTTTTTTTGGTTCTTATATATACCCATATAACCATTCTTTCTTCTTCAATTCTTTGGTTTAAGATCACTTTTTTATCATCTAAAAACATTAAAAAAAAAAGTCTCAATATACATACATAGAAGCCAAAGCAACGTTCTTGTGATCAGTTTTCTGTTTTCTGTTTTCATTTGACGAAACATCTTGTTTTCGTGTGCTGTTAAGAGAAAAGAGAGTTTGTTTTTGTTTCTTTGAGGAATCCGTAATGGCACCAAGTTTTGACTGTGCGGTTTCAAGCCTTCTGTGTGCAGAAGAAGACAGCGGTATTTTCGATGATATCAATAACGATAACCATGGGCCTGTAGTGGAGGAGTTTGAGGCCACGTTGTATCATGGGAATCATCGAACTCATCATCGAAACCGGAGTTTTGATGATGGTGGTGATATGTTCCCACCACAGAGTGATGAGTGTTTGGCTTTGTTGCTTGAAAAAGAATGCCAGCATTTGCCAAATAGCGATTATTTAAAGAGGCTGCAAACTGGGGATTTGGACTTGAGGTCTAGGAAAGAGGCTATTGATTGGATTGCCAAGGTGGGTTCATAGATATTTGAAAAACTTTATGTTTTAGCTCTGATTTGATGAATGGTTAATTTTTCAAAGATCCTCCTTTTTTTTTTTTGAAAAAAAATTATGGACCTGTTTCATTGACATGGGAGATCTTTTGACGGTCAAGAAATTCGCCCTCATTGGGATTGATAGAAATATTCGGGGTTCATCGTCTATTGGTTTTGTGATTGGCATTGATTTCAAGACCAGTAACACTAAGATTTTTGATGAAATGGGCTACATATTTTTTCTTGCCATTGGTATATTTTCATTAATGCTTATATGGAATCGGTGTATTGAGTTCGGTGGGTGTCTTTCTTTTATGCTTTTTGGGGTCGATGCCAATATGTTAATGTATTTATGTATTCTTTTTTGTAATTATTACCTTTACATTTTCTGTCTTGCTTGATTCCCTTTTCTTTTGATTAATCCGATTGCCAAGGCTATCAATGCGCATGAGTTGTTCATCCCTTTTCTGTTCCATTCATTTGTTTGGCTGTTTCCTTCCTTTTTGAGCTCTATTGATGATCGGTATTAATCGCCCATTGGTTCAACAGGTTCATGCTCATTTCGGTTTTGGACCTCTTTGCTCATATTTATCCTTCAACTACTTGGACAGATTTCTCTCTGCCTATGAATTGCCTGTAAGTTAAAGATTGAGCCTAACTTGCCATTCATTTTTGGCTCCTGTTAACAAGAGCTTGCATTTCTTAGTGCATCTAACGTTTTGATTGTATGCAATCTGCAGAAGGGTAAAGTTTGGATGATGCAACTATTGGCTGTGGCATGTTTATCTATTGCGGCCAAAATGGAGGAGACAGAAGTTCCATTTTGTCTAGATCTACAGGTTAAAGTTCCTCCAGTACAGATTGCTATTTGCCTCAGCTGTAATGTTTCCTTTTTGATCTATAAGTCCTGATGATAATGAGTGTTAACAGATTGGTCAATCCAAGTTTTTATTTGAAGCTAGAACAATACAAAGAATGGAACTTTTGGTACTGAGCACCTTGAAGTGGAGAATGCAAGCAATTACCCCATTTTCCTTCGTAGGCTATTTCATTCGCAAGATCAATGATGATGATCAAGTCCCACTTAGAGCTTTATTCTTGAGATCAATCCAAGTCATAATAAGCACTACAAAAGGTCACCTCTCTTTTTACATATAGACCATGCCCTATTCATAATAATTTGTCTCTGCACTAGTAACAATTATGATAGAGAGATTTGAGAGAGTGGTCTGATAATTTGGTGGGTGGAAATTGAATGCAGGGATTGACTTCTTGGAATTCAAGCCTTCTGAGGTTGCAGCAGCAGTGGCAATATCTGTTACAGGGGAAGCCAAAACAGTTGATACTGAGAAAGCAATTTCTGCTCTTACTCAACACGTAAAAAAGGTAAAGTTAGTGGTCCAAAACCCAAAAAGGGAGGATAAATAAATGAAGGGGTTTTTTTTCACTTTTGTAGTTATCATCATTTTAAGCTTGATTACTAACAATTGAAATGAATTGGGATAAACTTTTATTTATTTACTCTTAAAGACATTTTCTTTTCTTTTCTTTTGTTTTTGCAGGAGAGATTGATCGAGGGTATAAAAATGTTAAATGATTTGTCATTGATTGGTGGGTCAATTAAGAGCGCAATTGCTTCAGTACAGGCATCATCTGTGCCCCAGAGTCCAATCGGTGTGCTGGATGCCGCATGCTTGAGCTATAAAAGTGATGACACAACGGTTGGGTCATGTGCAAATTCTGCACAAAACACACCGGAACCGGATACCAAAAAGAGGAAGCTAAACAGACCTTACGAAATGGAACCATAAATAAAGCGTTGGAAGATGGGCCATTCACACAATCAATATGTTTTGTTTCTTATACAGAAGTTTTCTTGTGTTCGTGAGAATGCCTCCTAAAACAAGGTCAAGAAACCAAAATGAAGCTGAAGACAGAAAAAAGAAAAAGATTGATACAAAAAGGGAAACTGAAAGAAATTTGGAGAAGGAAATGAGAGTTATAAGGGAGAATTTATATATATAGGTTGGTTCAGGGGTTGAAAATGGAGAAGGGAGAATGGTGAATGAATTCCAAATATTTCATGCTTTTGGCATGTAGAAAATAGTCACCAGCTGTTAAATATTAGACCTCTTAACAGCTTAGAGACTAGGAGTTGGGAGGCCAAAAAAATAATAGAAAGAAGAAAGTAAAAAAAAAAAAAAAATAGTTATGCTTTTGTGAGATACAGTTTGTTTGATTTATTTTTGCTACGATGTTTGTTCTAGTACTTCCATGGAGAAACAGGGCAACGGAATTTCATTCCAGGGAATAAAATAATAATATATGCACAAATGACAAAACAGTGAAGCAAAATATTATTATATTCTTCACTATTTATATTTTTTTTATTTGTATGAAAAGACAAACTTTTATATATTTTTTTTTATATTCTCGCGTATGGATTAATTTTTTTAATTAGTCTCTCTGACAGAACGGATGATTTACTTTAATCAGAAACCCTATCAGTAACCTTGTGTTTGACTGTTTGTCTGGTTAGACGAAGGGTTTGCAAACTATGTAATGATGCTTTACTTAAGCTAATAAACAGAAAGTGGAACATTGAGATGGGAGACGAACATTCAACTTATTGGAAATGGACAAGAAGTACCTTCCGTTACAAAACCAACAAAAGGACAATTCTTTTGAGTGTAATGTGAGAGCCCATTGGCCATTACAACTTAAACCGAAGCCCCATGACCCAATCACTATTCCCCTTTTATTTAATTTCAACAACAGTTAACCCTTAAAAATTAGGCGAATATTATTAATTTTATTCAAAAGTTATTAGTGATCAATAGATAAATGAATTGTTATTATAGATTGAATTTTGAGATGGTCTAAATAGATCTGCCTAATCTAATATTATAAATGTGGCAAATTCACCTTGTTAATAAGATTTTTGTTTGTATGTAAGCTAGAGAGATTAGACCCCACGTGAGCTCATATCGGCTAAGAAAGGCAATTCGTGGATTATTCCTGACATAGATTAATTAAAGAGAGAAATCAATGTGTGCCGTTCACATGGGACGTTCATTCTATAAATACAAAGCTTATAAAGGCTGGATGGGGACCCTCAACCAAATATTAATTGTACTTCTGTTAAAGCCAATAACAAATGTCTTACATGTTGGCCTTACAGACACCAGACTTTTCTGGTGCGTAAACTGCACTATGATAGCATTTGGTTTCAATTTTAAAAACTACAATAAGATGCTTGTGAGTACAAAAAAAATCAAACCACAATTATAATCAATTACCAAAATGTTCCCAACACACCCATAACTTACTGCTCTTAGAAAAAGTTCTATCGTTTCAAGGATTGATTTCTTCACATATGTGGCATTGGAAGGTAAAATTTTTCATCATCACTTGACAACATAAATGAGCTTCCCTGAATAGTCAGCCTACAACACTGATCGATTGGAAATCAAGATATCACATGTGTCTACAATGAGTGAAGGCAGAAGGATGGAACTTACTAAATATAAAAAGAGCTGAGTGAAATAATTAGAGACATTAGAGTAGAGAAACGACAAAGGGATTCGCGCCAATTTGAACAAAAACAAATAGATGATGAACTACCATATGCTTGGATATTATCCAAGATAAAGGTTAGGGTATGAAGAAAACGACACACAATTCTGATTTTTTTAAATTGAACACTTGTGTTTTGGACAGAACTGGAAGATCATTAATGGTAAACATGCCAGCTAGCTACGTGAAATGCTTGTAACTCCCCCAGAGTGGCTTTCATGAATTATATATATCTCGCTTGCCATATATGAATCAAGTGTTTTCGTAAACACATCAACATGTTGAAAAGTAAAAGCTAATAATATGTTTAATGCTCCTCAGATTTTAATTATTCTATTTTCCAACTCCTCTCCACGCTATAACTACCGACTCTCTGAGCAATGACGCGTACAAGCTGGCCAATTCACAGTCTAAAAGTAAATCTTTCACCTAACTAGTGGTGGAGCATCAGCATCCTGGTAAAATGTATAGGAGATAGACAAACAAAATGAGAAAAAGAGACAAGAGTCTTGAAAAACTATAAAACAACCATGCCTGGAAATCAAATGATCAATGTAAAAGAATAAATAAATACTACTGCAGTAACAGTTAAATCACATATAAAATATTATATCAATTTCCTCAATATCCTGAATATTTGCTTTACTGCCCAAAGCTAAAAGGGAGGCAATAAAGCACCAGCTAAGGTACGAAAATAGAGCTGAAAATAGGCATCAAGGCAGAATGCTTAAAATCTATTTCACATGAGAAGTTTTATTGTACCGCTGTTTCAAGAGAAATTGTTTATATGTTCAATCGACAACTTTGCAGTGGAAGCAACCAAATATTCAATGAACTCAGGCCTTGTCAATTCTCTTGCTGAAGACTGTACCTTATATATAATACAATATTTTATCTTTTATGAAAAGAAAATTCAATGAAACACTGAAACCTACAAATTACATAATCAAGATCCATATCTCTTGCATATTGTGATAAAAACAGCCTTGCATTGTAGATGGCATCAAATCCTAACGAGCAAAATTGTCCACGTATTGATTGAAAAAAAAAACAACCATAAAATTAAAGCGTTACATAAAAGAATTGTAGACAAATCAATTGCGAGAGAATCCGAAAACCGATCTCTAAATTTCTTTGGTAGTAAGATGGCATCACATTCTAACGTGCAAAAT
The DNA here is from genome assembly GCA_022749755.1 of Azadirachta indica. NCBI lineage: Eukaryota > Viridiplantae > Streptophyta > Magnoliopsida > Sapindales > Meliaceae > Azadirachta > Azadirachta indica. The sequence continues at coordinate 6,969,764 of CM040449.1, forward strand.
CATCCATGCATTGATACTAAAAAAAAAAACAAAACTTAAAAGTAAAGCCTAATATAAAAGAATTGTACATTCATAGACATAGACTGCAGGGAATCCAAAAAACCATGTTGACATTTCTTTGATGCTAAGATGGCATCAAATCCCAACGAGCAAAATAATTCATGTACTTACTGATATTTTTTAAAAAAATCAAATAAAATATAAAAGTAAAGCCTAATATATAAGAACTGTAAACGTGTAGATTGCAGAGAATCCGAAAAAGCAAGTCTAAATTTCTTTTATACTGGATGGGATCAAATCCTAACAAGCAAAATTGTCAATGAGCTGATTTAAAAATTTTATATATATATATATATATATATATAAAACTAAAGCTTGATATATAAGAATTTGTAGACACATGATCGTAGAGAATCCAAAAAGCCGTGTCGAACTTTCTTCCATCATTTGCTATTTATTTTTATGATTAAGTACGGTATCAATAGTTAATACATAAATCACCTCGAAGGAACACTCTCCTGTGAGTGCTATATATCCAAACAAAACTAACATAATAAAGAAAGTTATGCTATGTTTTAGGCTCACATAATTACACAACGTTAACCCATCCCGTCACATTAAAATTAACAAAACGCCTAACTCCTCTGAGTAGAGGCATCTTACAATCAAAAGTTTATCACAGTCCCACCATTTTCAAGCTCATCCAATAATTGATTCATTTATATGGAAATGTTAGAATCTTCTAGTATCTTTTCTCTATTCAATTACTGACTGATAAAGAAACGGTTTTGGCCAATTCAAAGTTCCCTCTTAAATTGAACATAAATTACACATAAACACAAGCAGAAAAAATAAGTTTCTAAAATTGATTGTAGTTAGGATTACGGTGGAAGCTAATCGGTGCCCTAACTCATCAAAGAAATCTCTGGCTTAGAACTCTTTTAATATGATTATAATAAAATTATTTAGTATCAATTAGTAGAATCTAGCACCAACCTTGTTTGAGATGAAAAACTCATAGTTTTGATCAGGGAAATGGATCCAAGAAGAAACCAGATTTGAGCGCTTCTACATAGTGAGCAGTAGAAGACTCTACGCTAACTATTTGATTGGCGGTCCTCCACTGCCCGGGCGCACAATTTCCATTGCCAGCACACAAGCCGACATTACTTGGGCTGATGTCACATAGACTTTATCGGCCTCGCAGGCCTACTAAGAAATAGATATCTAGTAGTGACTTAAAGCAGTGGTAATATTTCTACACACCATTGTTTTGTAAATAAATAAGAGCGCTAATGATATTTCTATTTATTTAATGCTTTTAACGTTTATTCTATTTTTACAATTTGTATCTAAACTTTAAGGAAAACTTAAAATCAAATCTTTTATTTGAGTGCTCGAGTTAAAGTCTCGTGTAAGTCGTGGGGCTATTAATGATTATATAAATGCAAACTATCTTTAAACTCATTGTTGTAGTAGTAGTAGTGATAATAATAATGTAATGCTAGTATTTTTAAAAAAGAAGTGGAAAACATTGTTATTTTTACCGGTGGTGGGTTGGGCCAACAAACAACAATCCCAGTAAGAGATGTCCCTAAACATGGGCCAGTGGGCAAAAATCAACTCGGCCCAGAATTTATTCACAGAAATTGTCCCATCTCCCATCATATCCTAAAACTTCGGCCCAAAGCCGGTGCCTCCATTTTTGAATTACGGTCCAAACGACACCAGTTTCAAATCAAACCCACTGAAGGCTCGGGCTGGCATTTGCGAGATCAATTTCACTTCCAACGCAGTTTTCATTGCAGAGAAAAAGCATTGACTACATGATTTCTGTCTGATCTTACAGGGTGCTGAACGTTGACGACTCGGGAAAAATCCAAACCCATCACAGCTAAGAGCTAAGCCGCAGCGTTAGTCTGCCAACTGTACTTGTTGTTTTGTAGAAATGGACAGATTGACCCCACGCGCAACAGAGCTCAAAAAGTCGCCAGCTTTTATTTGACTGCTGTCTCAACAACTGTGCACAATTCTGTTTCCACTAACCCAACCATTTAGTATTTCAGATTAGGCATCCCATCTTCCGTAATTGTGCAATCTAAGACATTGGACATGAAGAGTGAAGACCAGTGTCTGCGATCGAGGGTCAATGCCCATCTCATCCCAGCCCATAAAAGTTGACTTTGTTCTAGCTTAATTTGTACCGAGTTCCACCAACACTACTATGAATCATTACAAGGAAGAAAATTTTACTGATTAATTTCCTACAGTGGTTTTTTCAGACAATTTGGTTCAAAGGGAATTTTTTTCAAACATTTCTTGGCATTCACTTCAATAACCTTAATTAGGATGCCTAGACAATGCATGCATATTCCGATAAAAGTGTGCGTGAAAAACTCTTTTGCATGAAAAGGAGATAAGAGTTAGATTCAACAAGAGTTTGGTTTGAATTTGTATTTTTCTGGTTAGTATATTCATGTACGTGCGTAATTTATGAATGTGAAGTCAATTTCTACTCATAGAAAGGCTATAATGCCATCACCTCTATAGCCTACTGATAGAGATTTTTCTTGGAGTTATTGTGTTGATCGAGGCTATTTTTTTTCAAAGGAATTTTAAATTACTTTTATGAAAATAAGAAAAAAAATCACTTTTAAAGAATCATCGAGATGGTAAATTATTATTTGAACGAGAATTCTTATTATCAAAAGATGAGATATATGTTCATTTTCAACAAAAATTATTCACTTTTTTAGAATTTTTATTATTAACAAATGAATTTCAAATTTCAAATGTTGAATAGAATATTCATCTCTTATCATGTTAAACAAAAGGAAGTGTGTATAAAACATGTAAATAAATATGTAAAAGAAAAAAGAAAACCAGAAGTAGAATGTGCAAGTGTCTTCCAAAATAACCAAAAGGGTCCAAACGCAAATACACGAAACACAAAGCACCAAACTCATAATTTGCCGGAAAATATGTGAAATAAAAAGAGGGAAAAAAAAAAAAAAAGAAACTCAGTTAAAACACGCCAGAAAGCACGCCACTGGCGGCTACGCGTCCGCAAAAGCCGCTGTTTGTGTGGACCACTAAGCCGATAAAAATTAATTTTTTATGACACGTGTCGCCCATCCTCGAGTACACCCATATCAATCGTCTTAAAAACTCACTTTGTTCCGTACGCCCGGCTGTCACCCAAACCTCGCGTGCATGGTAGGCCATTTAACTATACTTTGACCAAAATCAGTGTTAAAAGAAACCCCCTCCCCGTCTCTCTCTTTCTCTTTCTTATTGAAGCAAGCGCCAAAGCGTGCGCTAATGCATGCGCCCTATGGCTATAAGGATCCCGACGGTGATGCGATAGTGCACAGTTAATCGTGTACCTCTTTTCACGCTCATCATTTGTTCTTTCTTTTATCTATACCCGCCTGTTATATTATTCAGGCATCACCCTCTAAGATTCAGCCACGTGAACCCCGTAACCCTCTAGTCAACAAATCTAACGGGTTCCTTCGATGTGACGTACGTACGCGGTGGAAGGATGATGTAAATGCTCTTTAAAGAAAAGATAAGACGGCGTGTTATTTAAAGAATGCGAGTCGCGTGAGAAGACTTTGCTAATAAAGTCGGCTGTTTCTGACTGTACCAGAGATTTGGTGGTCGGAATTGGAAGATTTTCTTTCCTTTATTATTTCCTCTCGACTATTTTTTTAATTAAATTAATAAGCCTGTAATTTATTTATGGATGTGAAATGACTTTTTCAACCCTCTACTTAATTTCCTCTGATCTCATATACTCGAGCTTGTCTTCGTCCATGCCGACGTAAAAGTGGAACTGGTAATATATTATAATTGCAGCCATTACGTTTGCTCTAGGTCTTATTCTTGCCTAAAACTGGGGCAAAAGAAACAAAGAAAAAAAAAAAAATTTCAAACTTTTGAGCTCAAGGTGCTTTGTTCGTGTTTGGTTGTTTATAACTGTTGACTGACGTTACAATGTTTGTTGATTTACCTAATCCAACTTTTTTTTCTTTTTTTTTCTTTTTTTATGTCTAACTAAGAATTTAAAAGGTGTTTATCTTGATGATTAGTGTAAATTAATGGTAAAAATATATCATGATTGATGGCTACTTGATTATAATGTGTTTTTCAACAGAAACGGAGAGCTTAAGTTGGAGACAATAATATTAATTTTGGGAGATATAATTATTTCATGTTAATTTGTTATATATATACGTATTATACATTCATGTCGAAATTAATAAATCTTTCCAATTAAATTGGTTGTTATGTAACTATCATTCATGTTATTTTGTTAAAATAAAAATTGAATAATCATTAATGGCGAGTTTATTAATTTCAAAAAGTAAAATAACATCGCATTTATCATAAAATAATTAAAACGACTAATTTTTTATCATGTTAATTAATCATTATTGTGGATGGTTAATTTAGTAAATAAACGCGTAACAAGAATAATTTGACACTTTTTTATTAAAAATTTATTTACTGTAAACTTAGACAAGTTCTGTGATTTTTTACACACTTCGTGTGAAAAAAAAACCTAAATGTCGACTGATCTATTTAAAAAAAAAAAAAAAAAAAAAGAAAAAAATTGGTGTAATGTGATTGATAATGACTACCACTTTTTTATAAAACCATTAGAGTTATGATTAAAATGTTGTATGCGACTATATTGGTCTACCTAATGCAACTTAACCGCATCGAAGTCCAACTTACCCACTAAAGTACGAATTTAATAAATAAAAACGAAAATGCACTAAGGCACGCACTCATTATTTTTACGTGGAAATGGGAAAGAAATAAGTGTGATTCATATATGATCTTTAAAGTCAATATGATTATTACATCACTGTTATGGGTGGATAAAATTGACCTTCAAATGTTAATGTAATAGCATAATAGAATAAAGTGCACTTACAACAATATTCAAAATATGTGATGAAAAATTGTTTCTATTAATTGGTTTGATAAGAAGTTGGAAGAAAGAGCAAGAGTAATTATTTCTCTTCCTTTAATGGAGAAGAGTAATATTGAAGCAGAAAGCTAGCTATTTGTGGGGGGTCGTGGGATTATCGATGCTCATATAAGAATAATTACTAAAAAATTAGACGCACGATGCAAACTTATAATTTAAAGTTTATTAAACTCTCGTGCTAGGTTATATTATAATTCAAAATTGAATTAATTTGCCTTCCACTAGATTTCCTTAAAATGCTGAGATTGAATATAATGGATCATATATATCTTTATGCGTCCACAAATAGCACAATTAAAGTTGCTTCTCACCATGCGAAAAAGAAACAAAAAGAACAAGCCGTATGTTTGATTATGGTCACATACATTTTTGTAGGTCAGTGAATTATTTGGTGAAGTACATCTGTAAGTATCTATAGTGATCTCCACGTCAAATGCATACTCAACTCAACTATTGCTTTATAATTACTAGTGTCTCTAATAATGAACAAAATGTAATGAAGAATCAATGGAGAGTAAACACATACCCACACCCACCAAGAAAATTTGTGCTCTTCAAAGTTATATAAATTCTAATATACATCATGCGTTGCTCCATTTTGATAATAATTAATTATAATTAATTTTAAACATAATATATATATATATATTTTTTATAATTCAAGATTCAAAAACGTTTAAAAATTCATTTAAATTTTAAGCAAATAATAATAAGCAATTTTACAAAGCTTAATTAGTGGACCTCAGTAGTTCCATCAATGGTGACCTGGTAGCAATGCTCAAATGGATTAACTTTTGCGAGTGTTAACTTATAATATCCAACTATTTTGGGTCGGCAAGGGGCATCGATCAATGGATTCACCAAATATGTCAAAAGCCATATTATTTTGATACAACATATATGTATAATAAAAGGGAAACTCTTGGCTCCATTTTAGTGCTTCAATCATGGTGGGGGAAAAATGGGAAGTTACCTTCAACATCACATCTAGCTACAATATTAATATTATTATGATGAAAAGAGGTAGCTTGATATACATTCTGCTTTCTTGTTATCCAAGGGACATTAACGTGCAACAACCAATCCAATATACATCACTACCAATTTTGCAAAATATATACCAATTTTCACATCATCCAACCGTATATATGTTGAACTGATGAATTTTTTTGTATGATATTCGTTGAATCTTTATAAAAAAAAAAATGTTTAATAATGCGTGTAATATGTTTGTTTAATTTCTTAAAAATATATATATATATATATATATGTTTGGAAACAACAAATCATATTCAAATTGCGAGCAAAACTTTTAAATGAAGAAAGACAACCACCTTTTGTCCACGAATATTGTACAACTCCTTTAAAACCTGCCATGGAAATCATAAGTGTGGCCAATTGCACGTGTTTGATGATGAAAACTAATTTGAAGCTGCCTAATTACTCTACAATCTTGAGCCACCAAAACAATCTTCCAAACAACCCCTTAAAATAAATAGGGTAAAAAAGAAAGAGTTGACGCTTTCAAATGGGCCAATTCTTATTAGTAATAAAATAAATATTCTTTTTTTTTTTTTATTAAAAAAAACATACAGTATAAATATATATATATATATATATATATATGTATGTATAGTAGAGTGGGATAAAAGTCTAACAAAGTGGGTGGTATGCAGCATATATTATAGATCGATGGGCATGGATTCCTTCCCTCTTGGTTTCTATTTGTTTGCTCAGCTTGTGGGTATTACTTTTTTTTAAATAAAAAATAAAAAAATAAAAAATAAAAAATAAAGATAAAAAAGCACAAGAACATATGATCTTTTGAGTGCGGCCTGGAGTGGTGGAGAGGGAATTGTTTTGTTATAAGCCTTTAGCTTTCCAAGCGTGAACGTTTTTGTTGGAGAATCCACAACCAAATGGCTCCATGGTCTCATGTCCCACGCTTCCCCACCAAAACGAATTAGATATATCTCCGCTCCTAAACCATTACCTTTATTAATCTTTTTTTTTTTTTTAAAACAAAAATTAACTTTAATCCCAATGCTACCCTATGCTGCCCCTACACGTGTTACGATCTTGCCATCCCATTGCTAGGATCAAGCTTTCTCTTATTTATTTTTTTAATAATTTTCAATATTTAGTGTGCAAGAAACAATTCATAGTGGCATAAAACATGGAGAAATGTTTATTATTTTCTTTAGCACGTTTGACTTATATTCCCTCTTTGCATTTTAAATACTGTACATCACATGAAAAATTTTAATTTTTTCTTAGTTGTTATGCGTTTATTATAAGTCAAACAAATTTAAAAATTCTACAGTACATAGTAGACCTCGATGTACATCATATTTGCATACTTTTAAATTAAACTATTACTAAAAATATGGGTCATAGGTTATAGGAACACTGAGGTTGAAAATACAAAATTTATCTCAATTTTAATTTTAGAGGGAAACCAAAAAAAAAAAAAGAAAAAAACAAGAGCATAGATGTACAGTCACGGCTAGATCCATAGAATATGGAAGGTCCACTACCAAAATGAACATGCAATTCCAAATAGTGAATGTTATGGGTTTGGTGCGTTACACAGAATGATCCATTTTTTGTTCTTTGGTGGGTATTTTACTAAGCTTCGAAATTTATAAAACTAAAAAAAAAAAAAAAAAAAAAAAGCAAGACTTTGAGTCAAGTGGCGAAGCCACAATTCCACAATGCTCATGTGATATATATTTCAAGGCTTATCGGATCATTTGACACCATCGTTGAAAACAAAAACGAAAAACATAATGATAAAGTATTGAAATTAAGTATTAAATTAGTAACTAAAGGGAGATATTATTGAAATAATCAAGTATTAAAATGACAAATAAAGTAGAGCATAAGTATGATGATTAAACTAAAAAATTATACAAATATACAAGACGTGTTGTTGAGGAATCCTTTAACTTTGGTTTGCTTTACATCTCATATATTTATGTATATTGTAATTGTATTTATATATATATATATATATATATATATATATATATATATACGGGAGAGTAGTTTAGTTATAGTGCTACAAAAAGTGAAGACCCAATGGGATTGGGAAGGGAAGGAAGGAGGGACTCGATTGGGCGTGGGTCTTGTTCCCTCCACTGCAAACAAGAGGGCATGAAAGTATGCATTTTATTTTGAATTTTTTATTAGGGAAATTTATAAATAATTTCAGGCATTAGATCTTCTTATCTGTGCATAAGATCTCTTTCAGGTGATAAAATCATGGGTTTTCTTTTTATAATATTAATATTATCTTTACACTGGGATGGCAAGGGAACCATGCCCCCTCGCTCCGCTTTTCCTTTTATTTATTTATTATTATTATTATTATTATTATTTTATTCTAAGGGCCCGTTTGGACTTCGGTTTGGTTCATTTAAGACAACAGGCATCAACAGAGCATTCATACGCCACGCTAATTCTTATTATCTTTTTTAAAAGAAAAAATAACATTAACAGAAAAAATCTTACCGGCTAGATTTGAAACATAAAGTGATGATTAGTATTAATGATAAATGAGGGAGTAATTCAGATGAAAAATGGAGTTTAATCAAATACGCTTCGTATGAAGGGGGAAGTTGGGCTATCATGTCCATTGATGGTTTGGTTCACATCCATATATCATATCACATCACATCACATCAAATGAAAAAGTATTATTGTTGTACGCTCTGGAGGGAGGGACCCTATTTGCCTATTAAACTTTTCTTTTAGGATTTTTACCATCTTCAAATTTCATGTCAATGATAAAATCAGGCCATCAATGTGTGGATAATAGCACAGGATACATGTAATGTATCCATACATACTTTCAGGTGAAGTCTGTGAGGATTAGAATCATGTATCCAATGGTGATCAGTGGGGCCACTTCATCTTTGTACAATTCATTGTTTGAATGGTCAAGCCACAAATTATTGGTATTCATGTTAAACATAGGATACCACCCCCTTTTCATCTTATCATTTTTATTATCATATTCTTTAATTTCTTTCTTTTTTTTTTTTTAAATTGCCTTTGGTATATAGATTTTGCCTCTTTTATCCACAAATTTGTAGCATGTTAGAAAAAAAAATATATGGGTTTGCAAGAATTGAATTGATGAAAATTGTTTATTATTTTTAATTTTTCAAATAAAAGAAAAGAAAGAAATTTGTTGAATGGTGACCCATGGTTCTTGATTTTGCACAAAATAAGAATAAAAATAGTAGAATAGAGGCATAAAAAGATGAGACTACTTTGGTAAAAATATGAGAGCATTGGCATGAATCATGATGACTGAAGGGGCAAAGATTCGTCTGTAAAAAATACCATGCATGAATTTGTACTGATGGACACAACCCAATTAGCCAACCAGACCAGACATTTAACCTTAACCAGAGAGTATGGTTTGGTTTGGTTCGAACCGCAAAGGGACGGTGGGTCAATAAGACATTGACCCAACCCCAACTCAAGGTCATTATACAACCACCCCACACGGAGAGAGAAACCTTACTGTGTTTCATCATTGTACACTTATACCTTGCGTGCACTCTTCACACGCGCACGTATCATATCAATCTCCCCACTTTTTCTTCTCTCTCTGTTTTGTTTGATCCCACAAGGCTAATTGGCTTAAACCATCAGCAGGGACATTTGTGTCAATCTATTTCTTTATATAATCTTAGCTTCCGTGCACTATCCAAATTTCGACTTTGACTGTACTCTCTCTCTCGCTCTCTCACTGTAAAACCTTTTCGACTCTTTGTATATGTTTGTTCGATCTGGGTCTTCATTTTGAGGATTGAGCTTTTTGAGGTTGTCTTGTTTCTTCGTTGGAACTGAGTTATTTCCCCTTCTGTCTTTCCTGTAAGTTTTAGCTCTTTCATGTTCATTTTTGCGCTTTCTTTGTATTGTGTTGTGTAATCTCTTTGATTAGCTGCTGTGAAGTTTATTGGGTTTTGTTTCCCTTTTCTAGCTAGTTTTCTTGGTTCACATGTGGGATTTTGGATTTTTGAAAGTTTTTTTGCTTCTTGTTTTGGCTTCTGTAGTTCTATCGTGGCTAAATTACTTTGCTGGAAAAGATTTCTCTGTTCTTTGTTTTCCGCTTGAAGCTCTAACTTCTATATTTACCATCTGTATCACTGTTTACTTGTTTTTGAGGTGAGATGACTTCATTTTTATTGGTCTGCTCAGCGCCTTGATTATTCTATCGATTCCTAGGTATTTATTTTGATTCGAGTTCGGGGTGTTGATTTGTGTTTCATTGGTTAGTATACTGAATAATCTGAACAAAATAGTACAAACCGAAAAGGTTAATTTTTTTTCTGCCATCAGTTTGGAGCTATATTCTCTCTTTCTTATATGCTGCTACCTAAAAGAAGCTTTAATTCAAGTAAGTTATTGTTTCTAATTTTGAACATACTTTGCAGGATCTTTGTGTTGGTTGCGGCGTGACTAATAGCCGTGGCGATCGAATTGTGGATAAGAGAACAGCATGCGGTGGTGGCTTAGTCTTTCTGTTGACGTATTTCGAAAAGTCATCTCTTTGAACCTCTATTGCAGAGTAATTCTGTAATTTTATTCCTTAATCTCGACCCTTGATTTTCTTAGGTTAGTTGCCTCTCTATTTTCAATGGGATCCACTTTTTTCATTGTTGTGCCCTGTTATGTCCGCCAGATTAGCTGAATAGCAAATCCTTTTCCTTGAACTCTATTCCCCCGGCTTTCATTTCCTTCTTGATCGTAATTTTTTTCTCAGAGCTGTAGTTTATTAGTCTGCCAATCTCTCCAGTTACGTGTATTGGGTGTTTCTTTCTTGGTAGTCCATTGGATTTCTTGTTTATTCAATTGGCATCATCCTGGTTTACTAGTTACTAGTGTTGATTTAATCGTCCTGTAGAAGATTGTGTTGTTCATTCTATATTGAAGGGTTGGGAAGTAGTTATGGTGTGCCAAGCAGCAAGCCAAACAAGATTCCGGGCATTGAAATACGAAAATGGGATTGCAGGGAGAGCAACCATAATAGTTAGAATCATAGCATGCTTTCAACCTCTTAAGTTTTGCCAGGTTAGTAAACAATATATTTATATTCTGAATAAGTGCCTATTTGAAGATTTAGATGCCTTATGTTTGTTGATATTTGTTTTTTGTTTAACTTAAATACAATTTCACATGTTTGAGATCCTTATTCTTTGTTTTTATTGCTAATGTTGTTAATGTTGCCGACGTGAAATCTTTGGCTAATACTGTTTCCTTTGCATGTTTTCCAGGCTGAATATTTCCGTCATTTGCTTAAACCTGTAACGTAGATTAGTTTCCAACACTGTGATTTCAAGTTTAGCTGGAGTTTTTAGTTTTTCCCTTATTTTTGAGACAAACGTGAAGTAACAGACATTGCTGCTACAGACATCCTTCTTTTGGTATGTATTGCAATATCTGCTCTGTGAAGACTTAATTTTTGTTCCTTGTATTATTTTAAAGTTGTGATTATATTGAAGGTTTCTATTACTTAAATTGATAGGTGATTGTTTTTGTTGGATGGGAGAAGACTGTGGATCTTGGTTTCGTCAGAAGCAATTTGATTGGCAATTACCCAATTTGAACCACTTGAGTGCTCCCAATCACTTGGAGCAACAGAATACTGTTCCTTCAATTATGTATCCTGGCACTAATATGGTTTCGACAAATGGAACATTCCCAGTTAATGCATATCCTGTGCAACCTCACTTGCAGGTTGTCCAAGCAAATGAACCTCATGGTTGGTTTTATTGCTTGCCTCGCTACCGACAGGCCTTTACACCTGGTTCAAACTCTCTTTTGAAAGAGCAATTACCTGCCAGTCCTTTTGAGAATTGTAGGGAGACCATCAAACCCAAGGGAGGATCTGGATGTACTCGGAAGAGATTTCTCGTCTTTGATCAATCAGGTGATCAAACAACTTTAATTCTAAGTTCTGGAATTGGGACTCGTGTTCAGTGCCTGACTTCTTGGAGCCCAAAGCCACTTGGTGATTATAATTTGACGAAGGAAAATCCTGGAGCAAAAGGAGACGCAAATTTTCACTCTGGACCAAATTTAATTGATGAATTAGATGAAACTAATGGGACTCATCTGCAGAGTGAAATGCATGAGGACACTGAAGAACTGGATGCACTACTTTACTCGGATGATGATAGTGATTACACTGATGATGACGAAGTCACAAGCACCGGTCATTCCCCTAGTACAATGACAGCTCATGAGAAGCCAGATTGGTTTGATGGAAGCACAGAAGAGGTTGCTAGCTCTGCTGGATCTAGCAAAAAGCGCAAACCTTTTGATACAGACTATGATGATGTACCCTCACCAAGGGTCTCCACTAGTTCTGTGAAATTTAACCCACACTTTGACAATGAGGATGATGCAGAATCTAGTTGTGGTAACAGTCAGAATCCAGGGTCATGTGAATTGGGTTATCAATCAAGCTACAAGAGAATGCGCAAGGAGAAAATACGGGAGACTGTGAGTGTTCTACGGAGTATAATTCCTGACGGAAAGGGCAAGGATGCTATGTTGGTTCTTGATGAAGCTATTGATTACCTGAAATCCCTCAGGCACAAAGCCAAATCTTTTGGGCTTGATGCCCTATAAATTGCCCTATCTTCTGCTGTTAGCTTTCAATAGTATTACTTTGTCCTTATCATTTCACATAGATTAGTTGTTATTGGAGTTTGCAGAATAAAAGTATGGTACATATTGGGTTGAGTTTGTAATTGCAGAGGTCAGGTAATTTCTAGCAAAGGAGGAGGAAATTGGAAAGAGAGCTTGAGTTTTTCCTCATTAAGTCTTTCTTCAATGATTGAGTTGGAAATCAGCAGGTTTGGTTTGTGAAATTTCTCTCTCTAGTCTCTAGAGAAAGCAAGAAAATGCCTGATATTATGCTCTAATAAAGTGAAATGAATCATTAGACTGTGTCTTGGGGTTTAGAGAAAGTAATACTCAAACCTGTGCGTGGTAGATGGCTCTGTGTGAATGAGAAGACTTGTTATTCCAGCGGGACCCTCAGAAAGAGAACAGAATGCACGCCCCTTGGGCTTTTTGGGTCCCAATTCTCACTTTCTCCCCCTTTTCGTGTTCTTGTCAAGTTTTATTATATCTCCATTGTGGGGTTTAGCTTTTCTTGATGTAGATTTTCGTGAGATCAAGAGACGTCTCCATTTTACCTTGCAACTTGCGAAAGGGCCCCAAAATCATCACCATTTTGCGCATCCACCATTCGTCCGAGCATTGCTTTTGCTTGCTTGAGTGCGATTGCTGACACCCTTTTTCCATATGTTACTAGGCTTCCTTTCTTTCACTACTGTATTGTAATTTAAATTCGCAAAAGGAACTTTTTATGTACGTTTGCTTGCTGTTCAATGCTATTATCCACGTTGTATTTGTTTGAATATCTTTGAATGGTGGTTGCGTTTGGTCTATGTGGTTGGAGATGATGATATTTCCGTTGGAGGCAATTTATATTGGGTTGGTATTATTTGTTGTCTTTATGCCTGTGTATTTACCTCGCATGCACGCATTTATGATATCAGATAGCGATGTGTTAGTATGATTCCTTTGCTCTTTCAAATAGGGCAAAAATTTTCGTCTATATGAAGATGATGGCTCCATGGGACCGCAACCTTGCAGTATTTGACAGAGGGAACACATGAACCCAAGTAGCACGGGTGTAATCAGTGTTCTACAGAGTAACCTGGAAAATAAAATTTGCTTTTTCCTAGTGTTTTTCTCTAATCACTCCCAATTTTATTTCTAAATTATCGTTATTTGAAATAATATTGTGAATCATAGAGTCCATTTGAATAGAGGGGTGAGGGGTCAAGGGAATTGATTCTGTGTTACATATCAGCTTGGCCGGACGATTTTGAAAGTCCTACCGTACAACGTGCTTTTTTCCCATGACTGGTTCAACAATAAGCGGCTTTCCTCAAAATTCAGCTTGTTTGTACAATTGAGTTAACATTCTCACTTTGGAGAAGTGGATAGACTAACTTTTTCACAGACACTAAAGACTTGATATAAAGTGCTTACGAAGGTAACGTGCAACGCTTTTGATTTTAAAGAGAATCTCACTCCTTCAAACGTTTCTCCATCGTCTTCAACTATGTATATTCCCCGCATGCAATACATTGCACAATTTTGAGTCAAAATGGAGAAAAAGAGAAAAAATAAAAAAAAAAAACTCAACTTTGTTATTCAAAAGCCCTGGAGTGAGGGCCGATACGACTTAATGACCCAATAACATTTTCCAAGTACACTTCACTGTATAAAGGGTCAGTCCGTCTCAACTCAACTTATTAGATTGTGGGTGCTGTGCTAATGTTTAAGATTTTCTACAAGCACCCATTTTCTGAATAACGTTCGATCTTATTATTTGCATTGAATGGGGTGTGTTGAGGAGAAGAAAGGGCGCATTTATCAAATAGAAATATTTGGACGACGTATTTTATCATTTTCAGCTTAATTAGAATTGCCAATACCACACGTTAGCATATGATTCACATGATATGTGATAAAACATAAGTGGGAATCGGACAGAAATATGTAACAGTTGAGTTATAAAGAAAGTTCGCAGTTTGAAAGCTATTGTTGTTTATTTAACGATTCTTTTTCCATTTTCTTGTGAAATTAACGCTTTTAAAATAAAAAAAGCATTGCACAACGTTCATTTTTTCTTTAAGAAAAATCAATCTGCCAAGTAGCTTTCAAAACAAAGTTTGGAGAGTTTTTATGTTAGAACTTTTCATTTTCTAATTTTAAAAAACAATTGTTTTAAGTTAACAAAATTTTTTATTGTCATTTATTTAACAGAATTTGTATATATCTTTTAATTAGATTTTTCCAGATGAATTGGGTATTTCTGGTAAGTCCTCAAATGTGATAGCCCAACCCTTGCTCACAATTGAGGCCCGCAATGCCCAAGTGCTTATAGTAAATCTAGTGATTCAAAGACCACCGTAACCACTAATCTCCCCCGAATCATTACGCGATCCAACAGAATACATCACCGTAAGCATAATAAACCGCACGTCATCAAATCAAGCGGAGCTTAAATCTCACGCAACGTAGCAAATCCTACGCATGGGTTCACAGCCTGATCTCTCTCGTTTATTTAAAAATTGTCATACGGAGAAGTTTAGAAATCAAGGACTAGCGCACACGGGGCAAGCAACATAACGAGTCATGGTGTGGTGGCGTCCGTGCATTCAGTGTAAAGCGTAAGCCTAAGCGTAATTTAGCTTTCCTTCTTCACTGAACCAGTACGTTCAGCATTGAATCGATTTCACGTCGTTGCTTGAAATGGATAGTTTCGCTTTTCACGATGGCAATATCTACAATTTACTCGACAGCAGACACACCGACACTGGCTACGTAATTTTCATTTTCTCTGATCGTTTTTGTTATTTTGGTTTTAACTGATCGAGTTATATGAATTTTTTTCTCTTTTTTAATTTATAATTTTAATAAGTGCGTTTCTGTTTTGATTTAATTTGTATTGTTTTTGGTGCCGTTTGCGCTTTGGTTAGATTTTGCTCTGTTTTTGCTAAAATTTGGTTAGCCTTCTGATTTGAAAACTGTTCAATCTAGTGTTTTTAGGTTAACTAAATGCGTAGATGAGGAGTTCAGTGAAAATATGGTAGAATTGAGTTTGATTGTGGTGCTTGAACTGAATACCTATGGATTAGCTAATTTAACTGTTGGCAAAGTGTGAATTGAACTTACAAATTTGTTTAACAGTCAGTTCAAAACAAGAGAATTTGTGGCATATGATATTAATAAGACATCATCTGAGCTAAAGCTATTTTTTGAATGAAATGAGAAATTGGATATGATCAGTAATACATGCACATTCCCAGCTGTGAGTTGTTCTTATTGATGAGTACGTTCCAGTAACACTGTGTTGTGTCCAAACAGTTGCATTATGCTTTGTTAATACGAATCTTTTTGTGAATTAAAAGATTTTATATGGTTTGCTTTGTATATGGTAAGATAGGAAGAGGTGGAAACAAAAAAGTTAGCAATATTTTCGTGCTTGTGAAAAGTTTTTGGTATAAGCTCAAATGATTGAACTTACACCTTAACTTGTTTAGTTAATGGGATACTCATGTACTGAATCTGATTACAGATTTCTCTCTGTTGCTTTCTGTTGTGCTTTTGTTTTTTGCTTGTTCCTCTAATTGTAACTTCTTAGCATGAATTACTTGCTTCTTAGTAAATTCTAGTTTGTTTGGCTGGGCTAGCAATAGCGCTTTTCCAATATTTTACTACATGAGTGAGTGCTTGCCTTTCATGGTAATCTCTTAGCATGTCTCATGATATATGATTTTTTCTTTATGCTATATCTAAGAGAATGTTTTTCTGTTCATGTAGGATTTCAATCATAGTGTGCAAATGCACTCGTCATTTGTACGGAGGCTTTCCCAGGAAAGAGAATTGGAGGTTGTTTTTGTTTTAGATATCTAATGTTTTTGTTTGATGATGGGGTGGTTTTGTTAACATGCATACCTTCTTACCTTATATATTTCCTCTGTTTCCAATGCTTTTTTTTTTCCCCTTGCACTCCATTATTTTTAAGCAATTATTTTTTATTTTTTTCAATTTATAACCTTAAGTTCTTTTCCCTCTTGGAACAGGGGCATCAGGGTTGTGTGAATGCCATTTCTTGGAACTCCAAAGGCTCACTTTTGATATCTGGCTCAGATGACACACAAGTAAGACATTCCAGTAATTGTTGTGTGGATTTTAAAGTAAAGTGATGTGTAATAGGTAGCCTGAAAATGAAGGAAGTGTAGCTCTAAGAAGGAAACTTTTAGTTTTGAAGCATAGTTGATAATGTTATTATCTGCAGATCAACATTTGGAGCTATTTTAGTAGAAAGCTTTTGCATTCCATAGATACCGGGCATTCTGCAAACATATTCTGTACGAAATTTGTCCCTGAAACTTCTGATGAGCTTGTTGTCTCTGGAGCTGGAGATGCAGAAGTAATGTTTTGATGAATTAAACTTTTTTGGTGGATTCATTTGTGCACATGTTGAAATGATGTTGTTAAGTTGCACTTACTGATATTTTTGCAGGTACGCTTATTTAATCTTGCTCGGATTAGTGGGGGAGGACAAGATGATAGTGCTATTACCCCATCAGCACTGTTCCAGTGTCACACCAGAAGGGTTAAAAAATTAGCTGTAAGATGTTAAAACATAAGTAACTGCATATGTAAAGTAAAATCTTATAAGAAATTGTATCGTATAAATTTACTTCTTATAATTTTCACCTGCTCCTTGTTGCAGGTTGAAGTTGGAAACCCACATGTGGTTTGGAGTGCAAGTGAAGATGGGACTTTGAGACAGCATGACTTTCGGGAGGGTTCATCTTGTCCTCCTGCTGGGGCGTCTCACCAAGAATGTCGTAATGTTCTAGTGAGTAATATCCTATAGTTGTAATTTTATTCCACATATAAACTTTCTCAACACATATATGAAATCTCTACTTGCTGTCATTGAGGATACTCACCTGCTTGATCAAAACACTGATAGAAGCCTACCTTAACTGGTTATGTTCTTGGTATTAACATGTTCTACTCACACATTCGGGAGAGAGCTCAGGGTATTCTCATATGCTCATTAGTGTCAACTTGAGTATTAGCTGAGCAGAATTCTTGCTTCTAGTTGTCCCTCCAGCATTTGGACCTTGTCCATTGGTCACAATTGAGTGTTGGAGAACTCTTCCTCTTTCTGTTTGCATAGGTTCATATCAAACTTAATACTCTGAAATGTCTATAAATATCTGAATAGGATAACTTCATTCCTTTCCCTTGTGAAGCCATAGAAATAAGTTTATATTTTTTCAGTGCACTTGAAACTATTTAACTTTGCCTGCAATTAAGTCTGTCAAATATTTTACTGGCTTCCTGACTAAAAGATAGGTTGTTGATGTATTAATTCAGGTTTGAATGGGATTTCTTCTTTTTGCATTGCAGATCTTTTAACAGTAGGTTAATTTAGATTAAAGGTTATTTGCCTTGACTGGCATAGGAAAATTCTGTAAAACCAGTTTTGACGTTTGATTGATGCAATGATCTACTTATTTTCCATATTTTCTCGTAGCTCTGTTTTTTAATTTATTCCCTATCTTTAAATTGTTCATCATCTTTTAGTCTATTTCCCCTCCTTTTCCAGCTTGATTTAAGGTCTGGAGCAAAGAGATCACTAGCCGATCCGCCAAAACAAACTCTTGCTCTGAAATCTTGTGATATCAGTTCCACCAGGCCTCATTTACTACTGGTTGGTGGTAGGTATGTGGCTAAGACTATATACATTTGTTTGTTTGGTTGTTCTTGTTTTAACTTCTTTTTTACTTGAACTTCTTTTAACTTTTCCATAACCAATTAACTCAGCTGTGAATCTTTTCAGTGATGCATTTGCTCGTTTATATGATAGAAGAATGCTGCCTCCGCTAACTTCCTGTCGGAAAAGAATGTCAGCACCACCTTGTGTTAACTATTTCTGCCCTATGCATCTTTCTGAACATGTTAGTTTAGCGTTTCTTTATTGACTTTATTATTCTTTTATCAGTCATTATCTCCTATGTCCTCTTTGGTTGGGAATTTCACGAATATCCTGTTTTTCCTTGGAACTTTTGCCAAAGCAGATTGAAATTTATTTCAAATTTTTTTGCTCAATTTCAGTACATTTAAATCATGTTGGACTTGTGCTGTAGCTGATAGTCATTTCTCTTTTCTTGTGTATTTCTTACTTTTTCCAAACTTTGCTTCATTTATTGCTGTGGTCTTCATCTTATTATTGCCATTTATTCTAGTGTTGGAAGCTTCTAATTTTTTTGTTCATTTATTCTCTTGTACTCGAGAAATATTGTTGGTCCAACTAGAATTCTTGGATGTTCATTACAGTGCGTTGGATAGATAAGTGGATAAGAATGAGATGTTCTTTTGTTTTTCCCCGCTCTTTGTGGATGCTTTTTAAATATCTTGTTAATAGCCTAGTGCTATTAATTATTATTTACTGTCAGTATAATTATAACTGCTTTTTTCATGAACTGTAGATGATACCTATATTTCCTTTAGTGAAAATAATGCTGTAGAATCTCCTTTCATGCCTAGGGCACCTTAAGGATGCAATTACTACTAAGTTACAATCAGTTGTATGAGGCTTCGCCATTATATTTGGAAGCCTCATTTGATTAAACAAAGCTAGTTGGATGTTTGTTTTTATTTTTTTTTTTGACTTTTTTTAATTGATGATATTGATTCGGTTGTGCTCATTAATTATTATCTTTAATACTGTGTTATATAAATTTCTATAAATTGTACTATTTGTTAGTGATATTTTACGATATTGGTTCAAATATTGTTTCCTATTCTTTAGGGACGCCCAAGCTTGCACCTGACTCATGTTACATTTAGCCCTAACGGAGAAGAGGTTCTCCTCAGTTATAGCGGAGAGCATGTATACCTAATGGATGTAAATCATGGTATGTCCGATCTTGCTGAAACTTTGTGTCCATGAAAGGGGTTTCCTCATTGCTTGACTTTATACTGTGCTAATGGGCAAACACGAATAAATATTTGCAGATCCAGTTCTTGATGCTGCACCACTTCTTTGTATGGGTATTCTTAGATGTTAGAATTTAAGAGCCAAAATTTTACGTATGTGGATTCTCATTTTTGTTAGTGATCTTGGTGATTGTCTAAGCATCTATAAATCTATGGTTCTCTTTATAAGTTCTGGGAAATGAAGCATGCACCGAGAATCACCCCAATTTGATTTAGGCTGGTAGGATTGGCAAGTCTTTTTTTGTTTGTCATTTGGTTACTTTAAGATTGTATAGTGGTGGATATTTAAGCTTGATGCTTGCGAAATGCACTTTGATCATTTTGTTTAATGAAGCCTTTAGTTCTTCATGACTTGTTCAGATGGTAATCTAGTTTTTCTATGTAATTTGAAGCTGCTGGGCGTGGCACGCGATATACTGTGGGAGATGCTTCAAAAATTATGAACTTCACCCCAACACTCAATGGGCTAGAATTGCATCCACTAGTATCTAACGTTCTCCAATATAATCTTCCTATCGGAAGCAATGCTGCTGCCAGGGTGTGCATCTTTGCTTATCTACTTTTCAACTTATTTGGGTAACTTAATAAAACTAAGGGAGTAGTCATATATGTAATTTTTTTTTATTTAATATGCTTTGGCAATGTGGTTGTTACAGCTTGAGAAGTGCAGAAGGTTGGTGGCGATTGCTAGAAATTCATTGGAGGAAGGGACAAATCCTTTCTATGGAATTGAGGCATGCAGTGAAGTTTTGGAAGGGCATGGTCGTGATATTGGACCCATGCTGAGGCATGAATGTCTTTGCACACGTGCTGCCTTGCTGCTTAAGGTTCCCTAGAAACTGTTAGATGTTGTGTCATCTTTTTCATTTGTTTGAAGTGTTATTCTAATACATGATTTACTATTTTCTAGCGGAAGTGGAAAAATGATGCCCATATGGCCATAAGAGATTGCTACAATGCTCGGAGAATTGATAATGCTTCTTTTAGAGCTCATTACTACATGTCTGAAGCTCTAGAGCAGGTAATTCCATCATACTAATTGCAGGCAATTTTATGAAGGGTAATGACCTAAAATGCATTTAAAACCTAGGAAAATCTATCTGATCAATTTGGCCACTTGTGTGCAATGCCCTCTTGGCATTCTAGATTTACTGAAACCATTTTGAATTGTGATATGTAGGCCTCAGTGGTTCACTATACCCTTTTTACTGTTGTACTGGCTACAATTTTTGAAGGTGGACATTTTTAGTTAAAGCAGTATGATGCCTTTAGTCTTTCAGTTGTAGAGTACACTCATTGAATGTGAATGTGGATGTTGGGAGCCACAGTGTTTTTTTTTTTTTTTGCCCCAAGATTTTTGTTTGAAATTATGCATATCATCTATTTTCTAGGGGAAATTTATAGTTGTTCTAAAGTAGCTTGGAACATTTTTCCAAGAATTAGATATTTTAGAGTATCACACACTGAAAACTTATCCTTATTAAGATGATCCATAATATCTTATTGTCTAGGCATCCAAAGTTGACAATACTGAATCTGTCCCTATATTTCTTTTACTTACTGTTATCGCTTCCTAATTGTTAGTCTCTTGCAGCTTTACAAATGTAAAGAAGCTTTAGATTTTGCCATTGCTGCCCAAATTCTGGAACCATCCAATTCTATAGTGGCAGAAAAGGTGGAGAACATAAAGAAGAATATTGCTGCAGGTTTGTGGCATGCAATGTTGTGTACATTCTTGTCTTGTCAGTATTAGATGTTCTTATCCATAACTGTTACTTTTATCATGATATTGTCATGGAACTATGTTACAATATTGTGTCTATCGATAATTGTTGCCATTAATGTTATCTTATGTTGGGATATTATGTCCATCTGTGTTTTCACAGTAGTGCTATGCTGGCGTTCATCTCAGTTTTGACTGATTATTTAGTTTCATTCCATATCCACTGCCTGACAAAGAGGGATCAATTTGGTGTGATCTCTGTTGGCTATCATATAATATTTTGATTACCTATCACGTAACATATACATGTAAAACATTTTATCCAATGAGTATGTGAATGAGAAGCTGTTGAAGAAAGTGTTTCTGTTGTGGTAAATATTGACATGTGTTGCATCCATGTCATAACCAATTGTTGTTTGAACCCTCTTACTTTGAAGGATTTTTATTTGGGACTTTTTTATTTTTTTCTGTATTAATACTTGTCTGAGATTATCTATTTTAGGTAATTATTTTTTTTTAATTTAATGATAACTTTAAGATACTCTCTTTATTAAGTAAAAAGTCAATTGTTTTTACTCTTTGGCTGAATCTGAAAATTTTGACTAATTTTATTATATATTTTTTCACAAATATATTTCAGACCCAAAAACAGACAAACAAACCAATAGGAGTCAGACATTCAGGTCTATTAAATTTTCATACTAATTACGAATTCAACCAAAAAAAGGCTACCTTTGTCTTCAAGTTATAGGTGAAGGATAAACTTCTTATTGCAGCAAAGATCAGTGACGTTGTCAGAATTCCATTTAGCTTGATTCATCTCTCAGTTAACTAAAAGAAAGTTTTACGAATAACCAGAATAGATTTTATATGGATTTAGTTACCACTTGCAATATTTTGACGCAGTCTAAACTATCTAAGCCCTAATGGTTTAGAGATCTTCTCTTCATATAATACTTGTGTACTAGCGTAGATTTTATATGGATTTAGTTACCATTTTGAATATTCTGATGCAGTCTAAACTATCTACACGTTAATTGTTTGGAAATCTTCTCTTCGTATAATACTTGTTTTTTTTTCCCTCATTGAGTGGGACGAGGATTGGCTTGTTTCTGATGATCTAAGACCCAGAGAAGATCTGCTGCACATATTTTTACTTTCTTATGGTGTCTTTCTCAATTTATTTTGGCTGTAAGACCTTTTGGTTCAAGATCAACTATGGCTTATTTACTTATTGTTTAAGGTGAATAGATTAACATTTAACTGTGGCCTGTTAAATACTAGATTTGATGCTAAAGCCTTCTAATTTATATTGCAGAGCTTTAGCTGTTTTATATACGTAATTCTATTGTCATATTATTCATCCAGCTGAAGCTGAGAAAAATAATAAGGCAAATGATGGAGCAGCGAGGTCTGAACCTCGAGCTGGAAGAGTGCTTTCATTGAGTGATATACTATACCGTTCAGAGGCTAATAGTGATGCTTCACAAGACGGCCCAAGATCTGAAAGAGAAGATTCTGATTATGATGAGGAAGTGGAGGTGGATTTTGAAACATCAATATCGGGTGATGAAGGGCGTGATGTTGAAGCCAACATTTTGCATGGAAGTTTGAATCTGAGAATCCATCGGAGAGGTGATTCGACTAGAGAAACTGGCAGTGCAAATGGCTCCTGTGGGTCGCCTTCATCATCATCACAAAATGATAAGATACCTTATCAGGTTCTAATCCATGATCTTGAACACAGAAATATTTGCACACACAAAAAAATGAAGATTTATATATAGCTTCTGATCCTCCAATGTAAGATCGCTTATTTTATGGTTCTGGTTATTGTTGATCTTTCTATATTGGTTTCTGGCCCTTGTAATGAGTGACTTATCGGCCTGGTGCTCTCAACGGCAATGCGTATTGCCTCTTTGATTGGTTTATCTAAATGTTGCAAAATATCAGAGAAGAATATTGAAGAGACATTAAAAAAGGAAATGGTTTATAGAAGCCATTTATCAAATAGTATAATGCAGTTTCTTTCTCATACTGCCTATTTGATTTGTTCAAACAAAACCTGTCAACCAACCAACTAGCACGGAAATATAGTCTTGGTTTCCACGAAATCTGGAGTTTAATATTACTGTTGTTTATATTGAGGACCAGTTTTGTTTCAGTCTTCTTGCTTTAGCCAATTGTGCTATCATTTTGTTTTTACTGCAGCCAGAGGCAGTTGTTGACATGAAACGGAGGTATGTTGGCCACTGTAATGTTGGAACTGATATTAAACAAGCCAGTTTTCTTGGTCAAAGAGGTTATTTTCTGAAAACGCTTCTTGTTTACTAGACATTTTGTTTACAGTCATAATGAGACGTCTTATTATTAATTTACAGGTGAATATATAGCTAGTGGGAGTGATGATGGTAGATGGTTTATTTGGGAAAAGCAAACAGGGAGACTAATTAAAATGCTTGTTGGAGATGAAGCCGGTAATGTTATTTCCTGTTTGGAAGAGTGTGGGTTGCTGCTATGTTTTGTAATTGTCATTTTTTCAGTGACTTAGATCTTGTCTTGGCCTCTACAGTCGTGAACTGCGTGCAGTCCCATCCTTTTGATTGTGTGGTGGCAACTAGTGGGATAGATAGCACAATAAAGGTGAGTGTGATGACAGGGATATAAACTTAGTGCTTCGCTGGTGTTATGTTAATTTTTTTTTTTTTGGTACTCGGTCTAGATGTGGACACCAAGTGCCTCTGTTCCAACAATTGTTGCTGGAGTAGCAGGTCCAGAAATGGCAGATGTATTAGAAGCCATGGAGAGCAATCAAAGGAAATTATGCCACAATCGTGAACCTATCCTGTAAGACTTTTGGATATACTATTTTATTCATCTGAAAAAGATTTGTGTCACTCTCATATTGGTATATTCATTTAGGGTTTAGGGTTTCTTTCTGGAGGCAACTGTATTTAACACAAAATCTAGTGAACTAAACTTATCTAGACAATACTGTAATTAATGTAATGTATAGGCACTGTGATCTCAGTATATAATAGAAGGTTTCATTTATTTAGAAATTTTGCGTAATCAACTAAATTCAATACTGTGGATAGTGAAGATTGTTTGGGAGATCTGTTTTCTCCAGTGTCATGGTCATCTGCAAGGATTAATATAATTATTTTTCAGGCCCTATGAACTTCTGGAGCGGTTTCGCATGCATGAGTTTTCTGAAGGATCCCTGCATCCATTTGAGTGTGCTCAGAGCTAGTCAATTGAATTCATATTTCATACAGGTAAACTAAACTTTATTTAGACCGGCATTCTCTTGGATAATGTGACACGTTGATGAAGTGAAGTTCTTGGTATTTATGTGGATGGACACAACTTCAATTGATATTCCAACTTTTGCTGAGATATATTATATTCCACATTGACATGTATTCACCAATATCACTTCCAAGAGTTCAGATTCTACTGTTGCATCCACTACTCAAATGCCATTTCACATTTCAGATTCCACTTTGGCATGCATTATACCAAAGTTTTTCACACATGCATATTCCAGAGTGGGATTACATTTGCTTGCATACCAGAACTTGAAGCAAAGCTGGATTAGGCTAAAAAATTATTCTTCTCAGATAATTAAATTAGTAGAAACTTTAGAGTTAAAATGATGTGTACTGATTCAGCATAGATGAAATCTCAGCTATAACATGTGCTGTTGTTTTTGCAAATACTGAAAAATTCAGGATGTTGCTTATTTTGTAATAAATTTAGTGGGTTATATCATATCTTAGCTGAAGAGTCATATTTAGCTTGATTGTTTTTCAAGAGACACTTAAATTGTTGGTCTGATGATGAAACTGAAGCTTTAGTTTTGATCCAGATAATCTCTGTTGATATGTTTGAGCCCTGTACTGTTAACTGCTTCCAGAAAAGTCCGAGATTTCTCTACAAGAAATTATATTTCTAAGAATATTTTTGTCTTGTCCCATTACAGGTCTCAACTCATGAATCATAAGTGAAGCTTTTAGTTATTGGCTATGAGAAAGTTGCTAAAGGATGAACGGCAAATAAGTACTCTTGGCTATCGGATGTTGGTTGATTGTAAAGCCTTTGGGTTCCACCAGAATAAGTTGTAAATTGAATAAAGCATAGCGCCAGCTTATTTCGTTTTGTAATTTTTTTAATTTGATTTTTTTTTGGTTTTTACCCTTCCCTGCTCTTTCTGGGTGTTTAAAGCATTTGATTGTCAATATACTGTTGAAAATATTGCTGTATAGTTTGAGAAATAATCTCATTTGAGTATATATGTTAATATTTCCTCTTGTTGCAAACTGTTGCTTGCTTTTAACTTCTTGATGCTGTCATAATTTAAACTCCACGTTACGTTTATTTTCGTTGACATGAATTCATAAGCATCTGATTTAGGATGTCTGCCTTACCGGAAGTTCATTGAAATAATTGTTGTTGATATTTTGAACTTGAATGAAGTCTCCTGCTTTCCATCATGATGGAGTCTTTTCCTTTCCCTTACTCCGATCTATTCCCTTTCACAATTTCATGGTCAGATTTCTTTTAATCCGACGATAATGCTGTAAATGCATTTCCAAGCATCTGTAGTCTCCGCTGGTTGGTATGCCTTTCTGGTCCGGTGCAGATAACCTTACCATTATTGTATGCGAATAGAAAATCGCTGAGCGGATCAGCTTGCGATATTGACTAGAAATGTTAGTCTAATGAGAGCGGCAGCGTTACTTGAACAAAAATTATTGTATATTGTTTCGACAATTGACACCGTCGGCCAGGCCAAATCATAATGTTGAAAGTACTTTATGTTAAGTCTTTTTTAATATATCTCAAAGGGATGGCTTTCTTGTGGCGTGTATTCCTCGATTGTATTAAGAAATCTGGAATGTTAAGGTATCTATCTGAAAACAATTAATTCCACCGTTGCTAATTGCTTGGTGGCGACATTCCTCTCCAAGAATGTGGGACAGCATTAGCTCTCCTCTAAGCAACTTACAATTGTTCGTTATTTTCTCTCAAGGTATAGCGTGTGGGTTAGCTGATACGACAACAGGGAGATTAAAGAGCTGAGCGGCTATCTTTCGGCCTGAAGAAGAATTGGTCGGCCGAAGCTTAAATTAAATGTTCTTTTCAATTTTTTTTTTATTTTTTATCTTAAAAAACAAAAAGGTCTGTGGTTTCCATATTTGGAAGTCCTAGAAGCTTCATAGTTAAGAAGTCATTTTAGTTTTTACAATGCTTTTTTTTATCACATTTGCAAATGCTGCTTCACGTATTACCGCATACAGTAGAAAAGCAAGGAAAAGTGAGGGGAAAAAGAAAAACCACGTAGAATTCATGCAAGTTTGTTGAAGTGGAATTGTTGTCTGGGGCGAAGAGACGAGTAAAGTTATTGGAGGGAGAGGGAAAGGGAAGGGAGGGAAGGGGACCAGGTGGCAGGTGCCCCCTGGCAAATTACTGAGGCATGGAGCAGCGTGAGTGAGATCGATGAAACAAAAACACCCGTCGTAAAATCGTGAAGCACGCACGTATGCTGTTAAATCCGCGTGGTCCATTGATGTGATATCGATTGAAGTCTCAAACCAAAGCATACGTTATGATGCCTCTCCACAACTAAACGTGTAAGACGTGTTTTCTTTTCTTTCTTCTCTTTTCTCCTCCTCTTTTTTTCTTTTTTTTCTTTTTTTTTTTTTCTCTTTATAAAAAAATTTCTTTTTAGTTCTCTAAATTGCACTTGAACTATAATATTGAGTGATTTGCTTTTCAACTATTTCAGTTTTCATGCTATTCTTTTAAAATATTGGGATGGAAACTTTGCTAGTTAATTAGTAATTGACAACCAACGATGTCATGGTCGGAATTTGCCAATCTTCTAAGAAAAACATTGATTTTAAAATCGTAAGCAATTTGGCTACGACTTGCATTCAAGCTTTGTTGTTTAACTATATAGTTGAGAATATGGAAACCACGAATTGATGGATTGTGACTCCTCAAAATTTAAACCATACTTAGCATCTTCCCTTCTTTTATATTTTTTTTCAAAAATTAGAATATATAGTCTACGAATTCCTCCTTTTAGACGTTAAATGGCATAAAAGGTAAAATCAATCTGTGTAAATTTACAGCTTCAAAAACTGAATTCCTATCATTTTAAATGTAATGGCTGACGCCTGACCATTACCTCCTCGAGTCAAGCTGGTGCTGATTTACATATTAAATGGGCTTTTTTTTTTTTTTTAATAATTTTAATTTTAATTTTCCGGTAAAGAGGATGATTGAAAATTTCAGTTCCTGTATTATTCATCCAAAAAGAAAAGAACAAAGAAAAGTGCATAAGCATACGATTCGAATATATGTGAGGTTGACCTATGACAGTGTAGGTACAGTCATGGGGTAATATGCTTTCCTCTCTGGCAAAAGAAAAGTCACCCACAATAAATGGTAGTAATGAAAAGGCCAATAACACGAAAGCTTTGTCTCCAAGATTACCTTACCTATGACGATAAGTAATCTGTCTCCAAACACATCAATTACACACCATCAATGGTAGTAATCCAAAGTCCATTTCAAAAGCCATTCTTCTCTTCACATGCCTTGCCTTGCCTTGCCTTGCTATTAGTTTGAATTTCATTTGATTTGGTATGCTTTTGATGTATGTATCTGGTGGATAACCAAGCATAAATACATCCCCATATATATATATATATGTATAATTAGTAGTAAAGAGTAATTTCCATATATACCCATTTTTATTCAATATAATCTCCATTGATTATCACAGGATTCATTCACGATATGATTCCTTGCGTGATGTGTCAACCAATTCTATTTTCAATTTTTAGCTTGTACACCGAATCTCCCTTTTCTGGCCCATACTAAATATAATTTTCCATATCTGTTATACTTTCTTTCGTCTACCATTCTTTGATGATTTATTCTTTTTTCTCTATTTTTTTAATGAATAAATTTCGAACTAACAATTAAAGAATTTAGTTATCGGCCCACCCGAGCTAACCTCAATTATGAATGCCTTTCTAGGCAACAAACAATATGAAATTATTATAATTGTCTTTTCAGACACGCGACAACGAAAATGATATCCACATTAATATTATTTATGCAATAAATACAGACACCCATCTCTTATATTAATTTGTGGTTTATTTTATTTTATTTTTTTTTTTCCTTCAGTGTGGTCGTCGGAGTACTACTACTCCGCCTCTCTCTTTTTCTCTGAAATGAAATGAAACAAGCAGCGATATATCATGACAACAAATAAAGAAGCCACTAATATTGCACCGTCAAGAGATTCATCACAGCAAAGTCCCGAGTGTTGCATGTGTGGAGATTATGGTCTTTCTAATGAGCTTTTCCATTGCAAAGTTTGCCAATTCCGATCTCAGCACAGGTGATTAATTTCGACAACAATCCTTCAGTTTAATTTCTTCTGTTAATTTGTTTTTTTTGCTCTTATAGATGTTTTATTTTTCAGTGATTAATATTTATAAGTTGCTTCGCCTGGCCTGCTCGTAGTTTTGATTGGTGTGTGTTTCAATTTTTCAGATACTGTAGCAATCTGTATCCGACAGCTGAATCATACCAAGTCTGCAATTGGTGTCTGAGTCAAAAGGACGACAAAGAGAAATCTCAGAATTCCTCAAATTCTTCATCATCAAACAAAATCAACAGCGAAGAAGATAGCAGGAACAGGAGAAAGAACAGCGGCCAGCAGAGAAGCAGTTTGCAGTTACAACTGAACCAACCCATCAAGAAACAAAAATCACCAGAAAGATCGCCGTCGACCAGAAAAAGAATCATAACGAACGGAGCTTTAGAGGAGAAGCTTAGGCGAACGAAATCAGAAGTGATATCAAATAATAATAGAGTGATCGTCAGAAAACCAGTTTTCAGAAATAAGGTAAGACGGTACAAGCTTTTGGATGAGGTTTCAAGTTAAATGAAACCACATGCATATGCAACATATCTATCTTCATCACACATGCACACAGACGGTTTATCGTTTTGTTTTCTTGTGGAAATTTCCGTCCAAAAAAAAAAAAAGGAACAATTTACAGAAACGAAATAGACAGTCGGGTTAAACGTTATATGGAAACCTGACACGGATGTGGAATTAGGGTTAATGGAGTTATATGTAAGTCTTGATTTCACCTCCTTTCCCTCCAATAATATTCCAAATATAATGTCACAATAATCTGATTTTCATTATTAGAGATGTTAAAATCCAATGCATTGTTCCAATATCAATGATGCTATTTGATCCTCAATTCATTACAGAATTATTTTGAATATTCATGTACTTTAATTTTTATCAACACTAATATTAATTACATTTTGGAAAGTCTCTTAAACTTGCTAGAACTTGCTAGAACCTGTTGCTGTAGAATGCCAGGATTCGTCTCTAGATGTTCTGTCCGAAAATAAATAAATAAATAAATAAATAAATAAATAAATAAAATGCTAAGATGTATATATACTATAGGCTAGGTAATGTGGCATATATATAATAATAATATATATATATATATATATATATATGAAGATTAGTTAGGTCAAATGATGTTATGCAACACTTCCCAATCAAAGTGAAATATCTAAGATTCCCAAAACGTTTTTGCGGCCAGAATATTTCCAAAATTTTATGATTTAATTGAGTAGGAGAAGGAGGAGATGTTCCATATTCTTTCATAAAGCGATTTCTGCAAAACCAAGTGATTTAATTAATTATCCCGAATAATTAAGTTGACTCGATACACAAATTAAGCAAATTAATAAAGCAAAGAAATACACTGTATAACTCTAATTAAGCTTATGTAAATTATTATAATAGTAATCGTTGTCAATTCTCAGTAATGCCAGCCAAAACCCTTCTTCACGGCAAGCCAACGCGTTAGACATTTTAGCTAC
Organism: Azadirachta indica; assembly: GCA_022749755.1. NCBI lineage: Eukaryota > Viridiplantae > Streptophyta > Magnoliopsida > Sapindales > Meliaceae > Azadirachta > Azadirachta indica. The sequence goes on from CM040449.1 coordinate 7,000,057, forward strand.
CATTGATTGTTGTGGTCTATTTTTTCTTTTGTTCGCTACATGCATACCATACCGTGTGCCTTGGGCTAATTGCTTGACTTCTATCTTAAGCGTTGAATTAATGAAATATAAATTCTAGCTGGAATCCTTCCAAGTCTTTCGCAAATCAGAAAAAACTCGGTATAATAGTGACGTTTCTGCTTGATTAATTAATTAATTAATTACTTAATCAATTAATTAGTGACTTGTTTGATGGGTTAATTTTCTCACATCCGAATACGTTGATGCGTAGTGCAGGCGCTTAATTCATTTTTTTTTTTTAATAAAAAAAATTAAAAATAGATATGTACAAAACATAAGATAAGATATTAAGATGATTAGATTAATGGAATGTAATTAAGGACAAGATAAGGACACGGTCGTTGCGGGAGATATATAAAAAAACGTGTGAATATATAAATATAATGTCTGGATTAGTGAGCTGTTAATGAGAGGGGGTTATTATGATTACTAGTGGCTGCATATTTTAGCTGGTAAAATGATAAAGCCCACGTTTTTCTGTGCAATATCACCAGTAAATCATGGACCCATTTGTACCTTATCACATTATTATTTGTAACACGTACATCAAATAATCATGCACTCCACCACCTCCCCTTCTTCGCTTTCATCTAACATCAACATTTTTTTTGACCTTTTTTTGGCCCAATAATGTATTTTGTTTTGACAGTTTTAGTGCAAGTTTCCGTTGGGCTCTTCTGAAAACTTAGTGGGCCGAATTGAATTGGGCCTAGTAATGATCAATCTTATTTTTTCCACATTCAGTTGTCTTCGCAAAACAATTCTCCATTTGATAAAATTATAAATTAAATTAAATTAAATTAAATTAACATCAAATACAAGTGTTGAATAGAATGTATATATACCATAAAACTAATTAAACAAAATCGGTTAATTATAAATAAGGGAAATGGAAATGAAAACTCGCCGGGGTAAGAATGAGGCCCATATTTCCAAAACTCCAGCTTGAAACAGCCTAGCTTATTGTATAAACTTACAAGTAATGTAATTAAAAACTATTTTAAATGAGATTTTTTTTTTTAATAGAAAAATATTAAATAAAATTTAAAAAATCTATAAAAATTTAATAACGAAATACGAGTTTCTGTCCTTGATTTGTATTACCAACATTTGTTGTAGAAACAAAATATATATATATATATATATATAAAGCATCAAGGTTGGCCAATCAGATCGCTTCTCCTCCAGCACTACTTGTTCCAGTTTTTCTAATTTTTATGAGAACGGAATAGGATTAGCATCAATGTCATAAATTCAGCAATTTTAAGAAAGAAATGTGAATAAATCTCAGTGAATCTTTGAATTCTTTTGGAATAATGTAAAATAAGATTTTCTGTAATTGGATCTTGTGAATTAATAGGAGTACTCAGAATTCAAAAATATTCTTACCTGTTATAACGCAACGGAAGACACCACACCACATCCACATTCCTCAGGACTGAGAATTGACTTCAAAACCGGGTCGGGTTAGGTATCGGGTCAGATTAGACTTGCATTAAGGCGGAAAGGATTCCAGGAAACTGATACTGCAATGGAAACTGGGTAGCTGCACTTTCTGGTTGTGGGGGACAACACAATTTTCATTTTCATTCAGTTGGGTTGATCATCAATTGTTATTATTGTTATTATTTTAATGCGTTCTACTCTGGTTTTCGTAACTGTACATTCTCACTTTAATCATTAAACGTGGTCATATATACCAGTTATTTTCAAATCTTCAGATTCCATTCCAATCCCTTTGCCCACTCATCCTTATACATTATTCTTTTTTTTTTTTTTTTTTTTTTTTACGATAGTCCTTTTTAAGATTCTTTAGCAAAGATACTAGATTAGTCTGTTCACTTGCGTTAGTGCACCAAAATTTTACACTGATAATTATAATTTCCTCAATTTAATAAAAAATCAAAACGAAATTGTTCAATTAAAACTCCCTCATTTACAACAAGGATTGGATTGCGTAGCGCTGGCGAATGCATATGCAGTCCAGTCCAAGTATTTAAATAATTAGAAGCTTTTAGACGATGAAATGAATTAGTTAAACCAGAATGATGGCGCAAACTTTGTCTTCTACCCTAACCCTCTCATAATTATTTCTTAAATAAATTTATCATTTCTTCCCGTCATTTGAAGCCATCCATCCAAATAAAGTAAAAAATAACTGGACAAACGAATGATGGTGCACATCTACTACATATTGAAACCGCCCTCTGCTCTATTTTATCATTTATTCCATCTATCTCCTCACCCTCTTAAATAATTTGTTTATTTATTTATTTATTTATTTGGTTCACTAATGTGTAATTGGTTTAAAGGCCATAACTATTTCCATCTCTATAAATTTTAATTTCCTCAACCTCTAATAATAAATAACACTTTAAACTAATCTATACCCCAACAGGCTCGTAAAATCTAACATTATCGCCACTCATTGATACTAATAATAATTTAATAATAGAAAGAGTTTCATAGATTCAATACAATATTATTTGAATGTTTTAATTATTTAATTAGTACGTAGTCTTATAGATTATGAGACACTTGGGGTGAAAAAAGTCAAAAGTCATAATTTGCTTTGACCAATTTTAATGTGAATCAAATCATAGGTAAAATATTATAAATCATATAAAATTTTATTATTCTATTCATTCGTGTGAAAAGTGGGTGAAGTAGATTTTGATTCATACGCGCAGCGTGCCATTGATTTGTTTCATAATTGGATCTCCTTCTCAATCAAGGCTTCTGATTGTCAATAGTTCTTCTAGAACCAAAATCAAACTAACACTTTAATTATTATTATTATTATTATTATTATTATTATTCGTTAAAGGGCATCGTCTGTGTGCATGACCTTACCACTCTAAGCCACGTTACAAGTCAAACTTATTGTTGGAGGGGATTCGGAGGTCAAATCTAGAAAAAGGATGGAGCCCAAGTTTCGAAGTAACCAAACACAAACAGTGTTGAGATTGTTTACCTCAGAATTCGGATTTGTTGGACTGCCGTTAAGGCTAACGGGATGCTGCCTCCTCACGCCAACGCTAACGTTAACGTTTCTTAATTATATATTGTCTTAGTTTGTTTTCTTTTAGAGAAGATAAAAGTATAGTTTAGTTTGAGATGCTGTTCTTATCACTCACAGACGATTTTGCTAATAATATGAGATGTAAAATCATGTTAGTTAGATTAAGAGTAATTTAATCAAAAGCAACCACAATAAAATTTCTTAGTTTGTTTTTTTCCAAGGCAATCTCCAAGCCAGAGCTTAGAGCGAATTTAATTAATTTATAATCAATCAAATAAAATTTCCGATGGAAACAACAAGAATGTGCTAATCTCACCCATCAAAACAAGAAAAAGACTGTCATAATTATCGTCAATTAAACTGCTGGCGTGGCGCCAAACAAAAGTATAGAGACGAAAGTGATTTTTTTTTTTTTTTCTTTTTATGGTTGACAGAGACAAATTGGTAGAAAATCAAATAGCTAAATGCTGATCCTATCAAAGAGTTTATAATTCTAATCCACCAAATGTCACTTTAATAATTCAAAGATTAAAGATTATATTATACTAACAAATAAAGTTGTTATTAATTTCACTGATTTGATTTTTGAAGGAAATTTACTTTATAGAGTGATTAGATTTTCGTTTGAACACGAAAGTGAAAGTTGCAGATGGGGTCATAGAAGCGTGGACCCCATGCGCTACCCCACCTCTTTAAAACCAACCCCCGAAAAATTCCCCTCAATCTCAAAGTTGCATGCGTTGCCTTTGCGTTGCTTTGCATGTAATCCCAATAAAATATTACTAACCACCGCCCCCCCATACTTTGAAAAATTTTCAATCAAAGCTGCCAGACAGTTAGCCCCCCCACGACTTTAGACACCACTCTCCCTCCTCTTTTACTTTTACAGTAATGGCTTGCTTTTGCCGCTCTCGTTTCGTTTCCCATCACCACCTTTACATTTACAGCCTATCTTTCACTCCCTATTTTCTTTTAATGAAATGAACTCACCTGATTATTAGTTGATTTCAATACTCTTGTTCGTAACGATTATGGGGTATCTTTCTTGCAATGCAGAATCTGCAATCGCCACCTGTGATACTTACAACTGGGATCTTAGAAAGAAGAAAAAAACAAGAAACAGACCCATTATTAAGATCAGAGAGTTCTCTTACCACGAGCTGGTCACTGCTACCAATCTTTTCTCTGCTGAGAGCTTTCTTGGCAAAGGTAGCCATGGTAGCGTCTACAAAGCCGTCCTTGAAGACGGAAAACTCATCGCCGCCGTTAAAAAGACAACATTCTTTAATCACAGGTCTATCAACTCAACCAGCTGTAATACCACCAACCCAGCGGAGAACGAGATTGAAATTCTCTCGAAAGTACAGAATCCCAGACTAGTCAATCTGATAGGTTTCTGTGCTGACTCAAAACAGTGTAAACTGCTTGTTGTTGAGTACATGCCAAACGGTTCCTTGTACGATTTACTTCACTCTGCCTCCAGACCGCCCGGTTGGACCAGGCGGGTCCGGTTCGCGTTACAGGTTGCTAAAGCAATCCAAACGTTGCACTCATCGAACCCGCCGGTGATTCACAGAGATATAAAATCCTCAAACATTTTGATAGACGATAACTACAATGCGAGATTAAGCGACTTCGGCCTCGCTTTAAGAGGAAACGTGGAGGACGTGAAAATAAAATGCACGCCACCGGCGGGGACGTTGGGATACCTTGACCCGGGCTATCTTGCGCCGGGCGATCTCAGTACCAAGAGTGACGTGTTCAGTTTCGGTATTCTACTTCTAGAAATAATTAGCGGCAGAAACGCCATCGATTTGAACTACAGTCCGCCGTCGGTAGTTGATTGGGCGGTGCCGATGATTAAGCATGGCGAATTCGCCGGAATCTGCGACTGCCGGAGAGGGCCTCCAGCCAACCCAAGCGTTATCCGACAACTTGCAGTACTTGCGGCACGGTGCGTTAGATCTTCAGTCGAAAAGCGGCCGGAGATTTCGGAGGTAGTTGAGTATTTAAAAGTGGTTAGAAAGCGCGTGCACTCGCCCGGGGTTTGGAGTAAGTTTCAGCGGCGCGTGAGCTGTGCGGAGAAATCACAACAGGTAGTTGAACATAAACGCGAAGTATTTGATGGAAGTGACCAAGAGGCTGCTAAGAACAGTAGTAGTAGTAGTAGAGTAAGCAGAGTTGGAAGTAGGAGGAGTAGGCGGGTATCCAGCGTTTCGGGTGCAGAGTATGGGAGTAGTAGTGCAGCTGTTGGAGTTGGTGAACGGGTGATGAGATCAAAATCTATTGGTTCAGTTAATGAGATAAAGGTGGGACCTGATCAGTTTGCTCTGGTGAAAAGAAGGCCTGGACCCGGAGTGGCAGTGAAAATGCCAGTGATGAGGCTGAGCAAGTCGAGGTCAATGGGGATGCTGCAAAGTCCACGAGTTGTGCGGTGGTGTAATAATAAAGGATACGTGTTTGAGTTTGGAAATGGAAGAAACTCAGAACATTCGAGACAACGCGATGTGTCCAAGTTGTTGATCAATTTAGACGATGAGAAGAAAATGAGCGAGAAACCAATCGTTTCGTTCTAAATCAAATCATGCTGTAAGAATTTGCAGCTTTCTTCATGTTTAATTAAATTAGTTGGAGCAAGCCATAATGTGATTGTGATTGTGATTGTGATTGTGATTGTGATTATGATGTGTTGTAAGATGATGGCTTCTAAAGTAGAGTCTCAAGAAAAGGTAATGCCTTCTTATTGACTATAACTTGGAAAGAAAAGAGGGAAATGATAATTGGTCTTTTAAGATACTACCATTTTCACCCATTTTGTTTGTTTTGTTATGCATAATGGTAGTGGAAGTGGAGAGCTCTACATTGCAAGGATATCGAAATTAGACCAAATGCAAATGGGGAAGGTGAGTTGGAAGGAAGCAGCATATCACTGGAATCCATCAACTGGCAACATATTATTTATCTCAATCCAATTCAGATTATATGTATGACATCTAAAGGTGTTTCTTTGTGTTTGTTTGTTGTACCGTATAATTATTGGATTTTTAAGTTGATTCGTAATCTTATTTCTTTGTAGATTGAATTATATATGACGATTTATTTCCACCTTTATGCAAGTGATCGATGCTGGAATTATGGTCAAAATTTGCAGTGTGTGTACTTCTCGATACGAAACAGCATTGACGATAAACATATCAATTGATGATCTCTGATTTCTTCTAAGTTTAGTGAAATTTTTGATCGAGAAGTTTGACTTTATATTTTTAGCAAACGAGTAGGAGACAAATACTGTTGCAGGGGATGACGCATTTGCAGATAAGGATCAGGATTTACGAAATGTCTAATTCCTTATTCACCAATGCGGTTAATGCCCCAGGCCATTAACTTTTGTTTTGTGGTGATTAGAATTGTTATCCTTCATCATGACTTGTGTGTCAGGAAGAATTGGGGGTGCCTTTCCATACCTATGTCCTGTCAAAATTTGGTAATCTTCTTCAGGGATTGAGCCACCATGACAGGCCAAATTACGAATCTGTGGTTGTTATCTAATCGTATCAATTCTTATTATTCTAGCTACATTGTCCTTATTATCAGTGTCATGTTTTGGTTATGGCTAAATTCCAAACTATTTAATGCAGCGATGATATGAGCTATCACTGCAACGATCATTCTTCCCGTCATACATGTTATGTTTTAACATAGTTGTCTTCTTTGCATTATTGGAGCTGCATTCTATTATCATAGCACTTGCAAGACAGGAATCCATACGTGGTTCACATAAATTCAGCCAAATTAATTTGTCAGGATAAAATTTTCACACAGGAATGAGATAATACTGCAGCGGCATGTCGAACAATTAGACGAGGCTCGGATTTTGCTTAATACAAAATGTACAAAGTAGCATACTTCTTCAAGCTAATTAAGCTGTTAGCATCCCTCAGGGTTTCATGCTTTCACTGTTTATATCCCTAGTTCAGAACATCATTTTCATATTTTATCGGAGCAGTTTCTGTTAATTAGTTGATTTTATACAATAATTTGTCAAGTAAATACAATTAGTGGGGAAGCAAAGTCTTTGCTTTGGATTCTATGGAGAGCTCTGGATGATCTCTTCATATGTGGTCTGTGACGCACGCTGCAGCATAGTATTACTGTCCCACATCATTAAATGATACTATATTCTTTTGGATTTCTGTCACCCAAAACACATTAAATGTTCATCAACCTCAACCAAAACCTGAAGTAACAGGTAACGCAACGTGCAAATCCTTCACTACTATGTGTTTGATTTGATTTTTTTTTTTTTTCCTTTTATTTAAGATAAAGAGTAGAAAGAATTTAAACTTTCCTTCAATCTAAAGCATTTGGTGCGTGTCACAATATCATTACATAATCATCCATCTTAGTTCGTATTTTACAAGAGGCTCTGGTAAACTCTGGTTAAAAAATGGCTTAGAATTTTGATCTGGGCTCTGGCTACAAGGCTTGTGGGTTCAGGATCGTACATACATGCACATGCATTAAATGACTTTATTTATTAGTCTCACTGATACGTTGCACCTGTACCTTAAAGGAATGTCAGACCTTGACCGTCTCAAGCTATTTAGAACCAAGCATCAAGTTAGCCCAAAATCTTCTCGGCCTGTGGCCGACGCCACTTAAAATTAACCTTTGTTCCTTTGGTCCGTTAAAAAACAAGTTTAGAAATACCAAACTTTCAGTGTTACTAAACCAAATAAAATTTCACTGGGCTACATTTCTACGCCCAACTAAGAATTCTTGTGCTGGGGATGGAGTCACCTTGGAATTAATGAGTGGAGCTAGATGGACCAGGCCCAACTAAACCTCAAAGGAATAAAACGGGAAGCGTGAGAAAGGAACTCAGAATCCGTAATCTTCTGGGATATTCTTACATACCTCCCCTAAAGTTTGTAAAAAGTAAAAGTAAAGAGAAAATTTGTAAAAATTTATAAAAATCTCTTTGGCTATAGTATTTTTATTTACTTGACCCTTGAAAAAATGCTAGATGATTAAAATAACCTCATTTATGTCATTCTTTTATTTATTCACTTTTTGCGATTTATTTAGCCCTCAAACTTCTAACCAAATGTAACACTTGAAATTCATGGATTATTATTATTTTTTATTTTTTTATTGATCGTCGTTGTGTGAAAATAGTAAGGAAAAAAATTATTTTATTATTATTGTTGTTGTTGTTGTTATTATAAAATAATAAAATATAGTAATACTATTCAATCTAAAAATTAAAAAATACTTTTTCTCCTATTATTTTCACACAACAACGATCATTACATAAAAATAATAATAATAATAATTATTATTATCATTATTATTAACGAATATCAAAAACTCCATTGAGTAGTAGATTGAAAGTTAAATAAAAAAAAAAGTGAATAGGTAAGAAAATTATAGGGTTAGAGTTTCGTTAATGATATTATTTTAGTTATGTCACATTATCTAACGGTCGACACACAGTTAACTAGATAGAAACACTATAATAAGAAAAATCTCAATAAATTTTTATAAATTTTCTCTATTGCAGTTATTTCAATAAATTTCAGGAAAAGTATGTGATAATAATTCGTACTCTTTTTTATGGAATAAGCCAGCATTTTTTTTTTCTTATGTGAAGAATTCCGCAATAGGCTAGTTAATGATTCTTTGTACTCATTAATCAAAGGCTGATTTTGGGTGTTTACATTTCAGTTTTAGACATATGCTAATTAGAGTGATTAGTTAATTGAGGTTGAGTGAATCCTATGATAGACTACAGAAAAGGAGCTTGGGGGCCCATTAGGCTAATGGAATAAGGTAGGTGAAGGGCCTGCGTCAGCGGGACAGAAAAATTAAGTCCGCACAAATGGTTTTCTAGTAACATGATGTGCATATACATTCACAAGAGAAGAAAATTTGAAATGACCAAAAAATTTTAAATAAAGAAATTAAAAAGGCTGCCAAAAAAGCATGGAAATGGAAAACAATGGGTCAGGACAGAAGTCCCCACCACAGCCACCGCTACGCAACGCTCTCTTTTTCTCGTCTTGTCACTGTCATTGTTCCTTTTTACACCCCAAATTCTCTCTCACACACCAAAGAATCTTCTGTAATTTTGAAACAACAGAAGTTTTAGAAGTAAAATCACTCTCGAAAACGAAACGGAACGGAAAAACAAGGTGTTAACTGTTAATCCAATTTCATTACGGGATGGAGGAATGCATTAATTGGGGCTTTTCGTTTTGTTGCTTTTGAAGAAGAACCGAACAAAATCAATAAAGTTTTTAAAAGTTAACTACTTTGAACAAATGAAAGTGTGTTTCTGTTAAGATTTGGGATTGATTAACTAATTAATTAATTTAATGATGATGGAGATTGGATTTAAAAAAAAAAAAAAAAAAGAACACTTAAAAAGTGTAATTAGGTTAGGTTGGTTATGGTTCCCCCCCAGCTGACAATTGACATAATGAGTGACCTGAGTACAGCAGCTAAGAGTGAGCTGAGCCGAGCCGAGCTGAGCCCACTGTATTCAGTTCGGCTTGTGCTAAGTCGGGTGGGGCTGAACTACACCGCTCACGCCTCTATGCCTTTGCCTTGACTGAATGTGCTTAGCCAGCTTATCACTTATCACATTCACATGTCTCTGCAATTGCTGCTGTAGACATAAGAGAAATTTCTGTGGTTACCTCCTTGCGGTTCTTTCATTTTATTTTATTTATTTATTTATTTATCATCACTTTGTATTCAATAATTATATTACAACTTATGCTATATAATATCAACATATATAATCAACCAACTTTTATTTAATTTTTTAAAAAAAGTTTTCTCCCCTAATTTCTTCTCCTCTTTATGGCACCATCTATTTTTAACCCTACGTCGCTTCTAATCATGGTTAAATTCAACCCACCCATCCCTGTTCATACACTAACAAACAAACAAACAAACAGTAGCAGTAGTAGTAAAACCAAAATCAATTACTGTAATGATAATATTGAGTGACAGACATTAAGTAAATAAAACACAAAAGGCTAGAAGAGTGCTGACGATTGCATTGAAAACTAGACAAGAGGCAAAGAAGAAAGTAAAACCAACAGCATATAAACAAATTAAGGGTTAGGGTTAGGGTTAGGGTTAGGGGAATGCATCAGCAAATATATAACAACAGGGAACAGAGGTAGGCAAACAAATGACGAATTACAGCAGCTAGCATTGAGGTTGAGGGAGAGAGACACAATTACGTTCATCTGCATCATGTATCATTTTGCAAATGGACGTGTGCCCACTCACTGCAAGTAGATTTAATTAATTTGAGTAAATTTAATTAATAAATAAATGAGACGACGTTATTGTCGGAGATGGAGAGCACGTAGGCAGCTGGCATCAATGCCGACATTTTAAAATTTTCCTATTTTTTGTTTTTATAACCCCTGCAGCAGCAGCAGCAGCAGCAGCAGCAGCAGTAGTATTAGTATTAGTGGTTCCCTTCTTCTGCTTCCAAATCTTGAAGCAATTCTAGCTCAGGCTCATCCTCAGCCTCAGCCTGCCTATCGATACTCTCCCTCTTGCCGAGTAAAATGCGTCCGTACATTTCTTTTCTATATTCATCAGTCAACTTACATTTTCATATATTTATATATACATATATTGCATATCATTACGTTGCAAGAGTCGAGGGTTCTCCAATTGCCTTTTCCTCTTGCATCTTGTGATCTATTAAATAATTTAAGAACGTGAGATACAGATCTTCTAAAGATTTTTTAAGAAACGAATAATATTTGGTAAATTTAGTAGTATTTATGAAATCAAGGTATTCATTCGTCGAAAAGGGAAAATTGGGCAGGATTGAAAGAGGCATTGCATAGTATATATATATATGTATGTATGTATGTATGTATGTATGTATGTATGTATGTATATCTCAAAGTGTCAATTGTGTGTGTATGTGTCTGTGGAGGAATGCGGAACAGGGAGTGGGGAAATTTGAATAAGTGTAATTAGGGAGAGGTAGGTAGCTGGGCAGGGCAGCACACATGTATAAGTTGTCCCATGTTTCCAAACACCATCTTCTCTCCCAGTGTCATTACGTCACTTTTTGGCACATCCCACACGCTATCTGTAACCCTCTTCCCTTTCCGTGCCATTACTTTTTGCCATTTTCTCTGATCAAGTACTTTTACTTTCACTGCAATAACACTCCCCAAATATAGCAACAAGGAAAAGACAACAACAACAACAACAACAACAACAACAACAGTACGTAATTAATTACAGTACAGTACATTAACAATACCGCCAAGCTGGTCACAATTACTATTATTATCATTTACCATGCAAATGAATTGAGTTAATAATAATAATAATAAAACGTAATTTTCACAAAATACAAAGCATAAGAAAGGGTTTCGAGTAAGACATGTCTTTTTTGCAGGCCAACAATTGATGGCCACACTCTCCTCCACCTCTTATCTTCTCTTCCCAAACCTCAAATTACATTTTTCCGAAAGAAAATACAATACTTTGTAATTATATTTACACTAAAGAAAGAAAGAAAGAAATAAATAAATAAATAAAAAGAGTTATTTATTATCACTTGTGTTTATGCTGGATCGCTTACTAAGCTCACCTGACCTGACCATGTAGATCTTCCCTTTCTCAGCTTAATAATAACAAACTCAACCAATTAAAACTCTTAACTGATACTCAAACAAGCAATTTAACATGGAATTTGAGGAGCACGAAGAACAGGAAGAAGAAATAGGTGCGCCGCTTCCAACCGATTACGACTCATTGAGCAACTCAGTTCGTCCTCAAATGGCCCCCACCACCGCTGCCGGTGAAGGCGCTTCTACCGCCAGAAAAACCGGAACCCCTGTCAGATATCGAGAGTGTCTGAAGAATCAAGCTGTCAACATTGGCCGACATGCGGTGGATGGATGTGGTGAGTTCATGGCAGCTGGCGAAGAAGGCACCCTCGATGCTTTAAAATGCGCCGCGTGTAACTGCCACCGAAATTTCCACCGAAAAGAAACTGACGGCGGAGACAGTGGGCCGTTAATATATCACCAGCAGCACCCCCACCACCACCAGCAATTCCAGCCTTACTATCGGGCCCCTCCCCCTCCAGCTGGGTACTTGCACTTAACGCCGCCCAGACCCTTAGCGTTACCGTCATCGTCAGGCGGCGGTGGTGCTTACAGTAGAGAGGATGAAGATGTGTCAAATCCGAGCAGTAGTGGTGGTGGGAGTGGTGGAACGAGGAAAAGATTTAGAACAAAGTTTACGCCTGAACAAAAGGAGAAGATGCTAGGGTTTGCCGAGCAGCTGGGTTGGCGTATTCAAAAGCACGATGAGGCATCTGTGGAGCAGTTCTGCGCTGAGACTGGTGTTAAAAGGCATGTTCTTAAGGTTTGGATGCACAATAACAAGCACACCCTTGGTAAGAAACCCTAATTTCAAGAAAAAATAAAGTAGAGGAAGAAAGGGAACAATCATACAAGGAGAAAGAAATTATGGGAATGAAGGGAAATTATAATGTCAGTTTAGCAGAGATATATGATTAGGTTTCTTACTTCTAATCTCTTTCAATTTGGTCTTGGATTTTGTTATTAGTTTCGTTTTGTTTTCATCAATGGTCAGTGTAGGTTGGATGATAAGTGGGTGTTTCTTGGTACATTGTTGCTGATGGGCCATTGCTCAAACTAGTTCCATCTTCTCAGTTCTGACTGTAGTAACTTCTTTTCTTTTTCGTCATGATTCTGAAATCTAATTTCAGTCGCTAAGATGTTTTATTTCTGTTCACATTCTGCAACACATGGAGATCTAAACAACTGCAAAATTAGATTTTTATTTTATCTTTTTTTTCCTTTTTTTGGGTACTTAAAATAAGCTTGTCCACAACTGCAGATAAAGTTAGTTAAACTGAAGTTTAAAACTGGGTAACATGTGAAGATGATCAAGATCGAGAGAGTTCCAGTTCCAACAACCAGAATCAAACGTGTTT